>JALAZF010000050.1:885000-5885000 GCA_022829125.1 Lathyrus tuberosus
AGCCAACGCGTGATTAGGGACGGAATTAACAACAACAGGCTGAATTCCCAACCAAGAAAAAATCTTAATCCACAGGGCTTGAATTTTCAAACAAGATAGGAAAAGATGTTGAGCCCTTTCTTCTTCCAAAAAACAAATGGGACAGACCTTATCATGGGAAGAACTAACCACACCTCTCTTCGCCAAATTATCACGAGTTGGCAATCTGTTTATCAACAACCTCCAAATGAAAGTCTTAACCTTCATAGGAGATCTAGAATGCCATAACTCTTCAAGAGCAGAAGCAGCATCCTCATTAAACCTCAGGCCTGCTAACTGAGAGCTTAAGAAGGTGTAAACAGACCTAACAGAAAAAAACGGAACTGGTTTCTAACTTCCACGACCATTGATCTTCCTTCGAAACGTTCAGAATTGTTCCTGCAACCAAACCCAACAAGACCTGAACAGAATTTGCATCGAACATCCTGTCATGAAAACTCAAGGATTCAAAGTTCCAAATCCAATCCGCATGATTCCAAAAACCAACATCAGAAATGACACAAGCCTTGTTGTCTACTGCATCAAATAAAACAGGGAAAACGGATTTTAAAGCAAAGTCTCCACACCAATGGTGATGCCAGAACTGCATGAGCCTCCCGTTACCAACAATAGGCGTAACCAAGTCCTCAAAAACAGAATTAGAGCGAAGAGTTCTAAGATTCAAAACATCTCTGAACCAAACAGAACATTTAGTAGGGAGGTGAGAGGCATCCGATCCAGCCACAAGATTGGCCAAGTTCCCGTAGCGACTATTCAACAAGCTTCTCCAGATCTCATTCCCTTGGTTAAGGAATTTCCACAACCATTTAACTAATAAAGCCTTATTAAACATCCCTATATATTTTATACCTAATCCTCCTTCCTTCTTAGATTTACAAAGCGAATTCCAATTAACCCACGACATACTCTTTTTATCCACCAATCCCGACCAAAGGAAACACCTCTGAATAGATATTAAAGCTTTTACCACTTTAGAGGGAGTTTTAAAAAGGACAAGTAATGAATGGGTAGATTAGAGAGCACTGAGTTAATAAGAGTGACTCTTCCTCCAAGGGAGAGATTCCTCCCAATCCAAGTACTAAGTCTGGCTTTGATCGACGATAAGACCGGTTCCCAAAACGAGATTCTTCTATGATTCCCACCAACCACAATTCCAAGAAATTTAAAAGAGAGAGCTCCGGACTTACATTATAGGAAATTTTCAGTAGCAAGAAGGAACAAAGGGTCAAGCCCAACTCCATATAGATAACTTTTAGAGAAGTTGATTCTAAGACCATAAACGATCTCAAATCCACGTAGAATAGCTTTAACCGCCCACAAATTCGTATACTCACCATTACAGACTAGGATGGTATCATCAGCAAATTGCAATAATTCAATCGTTTCACCTTCTTTAAAACGAAAACCAGATAGAAAGAAAGAATTAGTCTCTCTCCTAACCATGAGTGAAAGAACCTCAGCCACAAGTGCGAAGAGGAAGGGGGCTAAAGGGTCCCCTTGCTTAAGCCCCCTAGTAGCCTCAAAATCTCTAGAAGGACTACCGTTTACGAGGACAGAAACAAAACTAGAGCAGACATTCCCTTTTATCCACTTTAGCCAGTTAGGCCCAAAATTCATAGCCTCAAGAATAGATAATAAGAAACCCCAATCTACACAATCGTAAGCTTGCGCAAAATCCACCTTAAAGAGCATACATTTGCACTTTTCTCTTTTAGCAATATCAATTATTTCGTTCGCCACAAGCACGCCATCTAAGAGATTTCTACCCGGGATGAAAGCAGTTTGAGTTAAAGACACCAGGTTACTAATAACAGCTGAGAGTCTTTTAGCTAAAAGCTTAGAAATGACTTTGGATATGCAACCTACGATGCTAATAGGCCTAAACTCCACGAAAGATAGCAGATTATCGACTTTCGGAACCAAGACTAAGAAAGAAGGCGAATCAACTTTAGAAAGCTTACCAATCCTAAAAAAGTGAATGACACATTTAGTGAAGTCACCTCCAACGATCTCCCATCCTTCTTTGAAAAAGCTGAAAGAGAACCCATCCGGACATGGAGCTTTATTACCATCACATTCGAACACTGCTAACCTGATTTCATCCGGAGAAAAATTAGAATCCATCCAAATTCTGTCTGCAGGGGATAGCCTATTCAAGCCAGACAAGTCCACTTTAATTTTAGGAGAATCCATCTTCTTGAATTTTGAAGCATAAAATTCCACAGTTGCATCCTTAATTGTAGCAGGATCCTCAATAAGATTATTAGAGGAACCTAAAGCCGAAATAGAATTAACTCTGGTTCTCACTTTAAGAGAAGCATGAAAGAACCGAGAATTAATGTCTCCTTCCCTAAGCCAATTAGATCTAGATTTCTGAAAGATCAGGGACTGTTTAATGCGAATAGATCTCCAGAAATCTTCTTGAAGCTCAGTCCTCCTTTTGATCACTTCTTCTGGAATGGAGCTATCAGCGTAGGCCAAATCCAAATCAATACTATTTATACCTTCAATGCTTTCGTCCAACTTAAGGTCAATCCAACCAAACACATGACGATTCCACCATTTTAAGTGAGTCTTCAAGAGCTTTAGTTTTTCCTTAAAAACAAAGGGAGGGGTGCCATGAAAAGAAGCAGAATTCCAACGAGCTTTAACAAATTCCATGAAGTCCTTATGTTGAAGCCAACAATTAAAGAAGCGAAAAGGTTTTGCCCCCCCCCCCCCCCCCCAATTAGAGGTATCGGACTTGATCCAAATAGGCCGATGATCGGAAACATCATGCGATCCAACGAATTGAGCTTTAAGATCCCAGTTATCGACTAGGAATTCATCAATGAGGAATCTATCAATTTTACTGCAATTTCCTCCATTAGCTTTAAACCAAGAGAACTTATTGCCAACGAAGGGGAGATCAACCAAGTTCAAGTTATTGATAAACGAGCTAAACTCTTCACACTCTCATCTGCTAGATAAATCGCTACCTTTCCTTTCTTCACGAGATTTAACTACGTTGAAGTCTCCTCCACATAACCACTTGCCATTTTTACAACTGTTTTTAAAATTCAAGAGGTCTATCCAAAGAATCCTTTTATCCCTCAAACCACAAGGAGAGTATATATAAACCACATATAGATTGATTCCTCTCCAGATAAGGTTAGTGCGGAGAAATCCTTTACCTCTAAAGCTAAAAATAGGGATAAAAGAGTCTTTTCTCCAAATTGTCAAAATACCTCCCGAAGCTCCTTCCGAACCAACCGTAGACCAACCAAACTCACGAACCCCCCATAAACTTTTTACTAGAATATCACTCATCGAATGGATTTTGGTTTCCTGAATAAGAACCAAATCAGCATTACCTTTCACTAAAGATTGACAAATTCTCCTCCTCTTTGTAAAAGAATTACACCCTCGAACATTGAACGTTACCACAATCATAAACCCCTTTTTCCAACATCCTTCTTACTAGCGAATTCTATACTATCCCTGATCTCTAATTTGTTTACGATTTCAACGCAATCTTATTCATCCTCGACAACTTCAACTCTAAGGGTTTTACAGGATTCCCATATTAAGTGAGGTACGTGATTCAAACCCTTAAGACACTTGGCATTGCTTCGTATAATATCTGAATCATCCACTGACGCACAAACAGAGGGGTCCGGCACCGAGCTATGACTCCCAGATTCACTGATAGTAGATAAATTCAAATTCTTCTTAAACTTAGTTTTCTGCAAATTTGATCTAGAGGCAGATGGAATTTTGAGGAGTGTAGAATAGAAAGATGGGGAGAAAGGGATCTGAATATCTCCATAGATCTCAGCAAATTATTTTTCCTTTTTCTCACAAGGCCCAACAAGAGGCACACGTTGCACATCTTTCGAAGAAAAAATTGGATCATACTCTGGAGAAGATGTGCTTAAATTTCTAACTGGCCCAAACTGAAAGTCCAACAAAGAAGATGGGTCCACATTACCCCTAACCAAGTCCAAAACATCCCGTTTGGATTGAACCGGACCAGAAGGAGGGTCATTAACCATAGCAAAGTTAACATCAAAATTAATTGCACCAAACTGAGCTGTCGGATTTTTAAGGTATTCCCCTAAAGATCCATTATTCTGAACAAGTAGGTCAACAGGCTTGACTACAAAAGCATCCTCAATACCTACTTTTTCCACCTCAGAATCACAGACAAAAATATTTTAAGATTCAACCCTACACGTTATATAACAAGGCGACCCTGCAGCCCCATGTTTGTCTACCAAAGACTTTGAAATGTCCCTTTTAGACGACAAAACATCCTCGATTTCTTCGTCGGAAAACAAACCATTATCATCACCGGACGAAAGCAAAAGATCAGAATCATCTTCAGAAACTACTTCATTTTCTGATTGATCATAAGGTAGCTCAACCTTACCATCTTCAAGAATACTTACTTTAAAAACAATCCCATTCACCTCTAAAGAAATAACTTTGTTAACTTTCTCTGAACCTTCAACCTTGATGCAAATTCTGGCCACCGCAAAGTTAGAACGATTGTTCATATCAACATCACATTTAACGAAAATGCCAAAACTCTCCACTAATCGCTTGAAGACTATACAACTCCAAGCATGACAAGGAATACCCCAGCAGTTCACCCAAACAAACCTAGTGTTGTCAATAATCTCTGGGTTCCACGAACGAATGGATTTAAATTTGGATTCACACCAGGCCTTTGCTTCCTCAGGAGCTGATGTTATAAGACCGTCATTCAAAGACTCAAGAATGCAGAGGCTAGCTCAAAGTGCAGAGGCTTTAATGTCAAAGAAACCCGCTTCAAAAAGCTCCTTTTGAATCAAAAAAGGATTCACGTTGGACTGCACCTCTCCAACATAGGCTATGGTGAATCTATTCAACTCATTAAGTTCAATCAGAAATCTGCATATAATATTTTCTTGACAAGGAACCTCTTCCAACTTAGCCCTTCCTTTCACCACTTGAGCATACGACGAGGAAGCATGGTTAAACCCAGAAAGCAAGCTACCTTTAAAAAACTTTTTGCCCGCAATGGTATCACCAAAATGAGCAAGAGGAACATACTGAAACCTAGGTATATTAGCATAAATTTTCTTGTCATTGAGATAGATGTTGTCTAGTTTAGCCGCAAGGATACGCGCATCATGCACCTTCCTAAATCTCGCGAAACCGTATCGCTTGCCTCTTTTATCTCCTCAAAGAGATCTTTAGCCCCCATGTTATCCGGGAACTCCGTGATGAAGAAAGACGTAATGGACTCTCCCTCAAGCGCTCCCATATCACCTCTTTGCTTCCACACCAAACTTCTAGTTGAAATGGCTTTCTGCTTCTTTCTTGAAAACATTTTCCAATCCATGTCCAACAACAAGAAGTGAAAATAATGGAACACCCTCCACTAGTACCAATGCCCCTATCCCTAAAGCTAGGAGTCCCTCAAGCGCTCCCATACCGCCTCTTTCCTTCCACACCGAACTTCTAGTTGAAACAGCTTTCTTCTTCTTTCTTGAAAACACTTTCCAATCCATGTCCAACAACAAGAAGTGAAAAAAAATGGAACACCCTCCACTAGTACCAAGGCCCCTAGCCCTAAAGCTAGGAGTTTAAGCCGAAAGTTATATTAGTATTTGTTACAACAACACCAACAAGTCTTGTTCCACTAAGTAGATCAGCTACATGAATCAATTTTCGACATAATGTTCTATCTTGAATAATGCTATTAAATGTTATTAGAATTTACAAAAAAAATTATAACTTAATTATAGATGAGTTTTATTTGATAATAATTCAACATTAACAATTCATATCAATAAAAAAAATCATTATTGTTTGCTTAGGAAATGAAATAAGTTTAGAACTGGTCAAAATTAATTTTGACTAAAGGATGTGAAAAGAGAACTTCTCCAAAAGCTTGTGAGAGGCTGAATTAGCCTCTTCAAAAGCACAAAACAAACGAACTATACTATTTGCTGAGATTTTTCTCTATAATGAGCTTGAGAATTCCTTGTACTCACTCACTTTTAATATATTATTTTATTTGTCATTCAAAAAAATTTAAAAATACAAACAAGTTATAAGCCTGCCTTTTTAAACTTTTGATCTCAAACAAGTTTTTGGAGAAGCCAAAAAAGCTTTCTTTTTGTTAAAAAAAGCGTATAGAAAAATATTTATTGTCCTTTTGCTTGAAATATTAAGAATTAATAGTGTTTATTATGTACTACTAATGAAGCAAACTACTTGATAAAAAACTGTAAGGCAAGTTTTATAAACGAGAGGTATTATGACTTAACAACTCAAATGTGGAAATGCTACTCTTAAATACTTCTTTTTGTGTATTCATATTTCAAGGTTATTGACAAATAACACCATTCTTCATACTCTAATTTTTTATAGTTATTAACCGTTGCTGAATTTACAAAAAGCTCTAACTATATGTTTCATGTTGGGCTTAATACCAAATTCTAGAAGCAAAACCACACAACGGTCACTACCTTTAGAAGTTGTTCTATGCTATATAGAGTTAAAGTAGAATTGTAATTAGTGTCTAGCGAAAAATATGTATGGATATTAGAGAAAATAAAATACTAACCAGTGTTGTCTTTCCATGACTGTTATCTATTTCATTTGGATCAGATCCTTTCTTCAACAATTCATGCAACATTATATCATCACCTTTGTGTGACATTGTGTGGAGTTTGTGTCCCACAAAGCTTAGTTTATCCTTCACACATATCTTTTTGTCTTGTGAGACATATCTTCTTTGATGTTGGATGAGTTCTGGTGTTTTTGACTCCGAGTTTCAGCATCTGTGATATCGGTTTTTTTGTCGTTTATTCGTCGGAATGGAGTGGACTAGAGTGCACCATAGACAGAAAAAAGAAAAGAAATGGGACGAAGCAGGCAGAGGAATTGGAAAGATTCCTGAAGGGTCCACGACTTTTTACTTTAAGGAGTTTCTGGAATGGATGCGAGCCAAAGACCTTTACGTTATATTTACTGAGTACGGGGATATTGATGAAGTTTTCATCCCTGCAAAGCGAGATAGGAGGGGAAGAAAATACGGCTTTGTGAGGTTTTTTGGAGTTGAAGACTGCAGAAGGATGAGTGTGAAACTTGACAACATTTTTATCAAAGGAAGGAAGATTTTCGCAAACATTCCTAAGTTCAGCAAGGGAAAGGAGGAGGGGGCAAAGAAGGAGCGTCACATTAACAACAGTAGCAAGCAGAAGAATGAAAGTAGGGGTAAGGAGGAGTATAATCAGAAGGATTTTCAAGGTATGGGAGAAAACAAGAAAGCAAACACGGGAAGACATTATCAGACTTTTGTTGAAGCAGTTAGGGGTAATGAAAGGAGAAAGAAATGCGATTTTACTTTTAATGTTAAGGAGGAGGATTTGGAAAGGTACCGCAGAGCGTATGTAGGAAGGGTTGCATCACCTGGGATGAGTTTCAATATCCAGAGACACTTTCAGTCTGAAGGTTATTTTGGGGTCAAGGTTACGCCCTTGGGGGCAAACCTGTGTTTGTTGGAAGAGTCTGATCCTGGAGAGATAGAGGATCTGCTTACTAGTGCGAAAGGGTGGTTGGAACAATGGTTCACGAAATTCAGAAGATGGAAAGCCGAAGATTTGGACCCAGAACGGTTAGCATGGATTCGCATATATGGTGTCCCATGTCATACTTGGTCTGTTAGCTTTTTTGATCTCTTGGTATCCAAAGTTGGGAAGTATTTGAACTGTGAAGATGACTCTTTCAACTTCTCAAGAATGGACGTAGCAAATGTATTGATCAGAACTAATAGTGGGCAGAACATAGATGAGATTTGCAGAGTTTCTATTAACGGTTTAGTTTTCCGTGTTAGAATGGTAGAATTCTCGAAAGGATATGGTGTTCCGATACAATCAGGTATGGTGGTGGAATCCTCTTGTTCGGATTCTGACGAATCTGTTGATTCTCTCAGTAAGGAGAATGGAAGGTGGTGGAGCTCGGGGGAGGAACTCACCGAAGGAGGGGAGGATTTCGATGCAAACGATGGTAGCGTAGAAAGGAGCAGACCTACTCCTAGAGAGGGGAGCCCAAAAGGCTCTTTTGTCTCTTCTGATAATTTGAAAAGTGTTGCAGATAAGTTCCCTTCTCAGCATATCATGGATCTCGAGAAAGGAAACATAGGTGTTAAGGTTGGTAGCATAGTTGATAGGCAAATAGAGAGTTTTAATAGTATCTCAACTGAAGTGGCAAAAAGTGCTTTTGATAAGTCAAGGGTAAGTGAGACGGAGGATACGAGGAGTGTTTTGAAAATGACAAGGACGGTTTTGATTGGGTCTGATGAGGTGAATAGTTTAAATGCCCAAGTGAATCATAAGGCCCATGAGTGTTCTAATGTAGTTAACAAGGAGGACTATGTAGGATCTCTTAGTAAAGAACGTTTTGAGGTCTCTCTGGATATCAGGGAAAACGGGCCCACTAACAGTTTTACCTCACACTCGAAGAGGAGAAAGGTGAGAAAAAAGAAGCCAAGCAAGATTGCTAGATGTCAGGAGCCTTCAGAAGATCCTATCGAAGATCCTGGCGATGAAGATTTCACGAAAGGTAATAGGTCAAGTGGAGGATTGCGCATGGAAGAAAAGGATAAGAATCTTCTCTCATCCCGTTGCCACTCGGTAACGGACTCTGAAATCTTGATTAGAAATAAGAGGTTTTGGGAGGAAGTTGAAAGTAGGGTCTCAAACAAGGTGAAGGATTTAGTGGTAGCGCTGGGAGTAGGAGTGGAGAACAATGGAGTTGATCTGGAGAAAGAGATTCGGGCTTTGGAGAGGCGAGATAAGATAGGGAAGAGCAAGAGGGCAGCTAAATTAAAAGGTGATCAATGAATGTTCTATCTTTAAACATTAGGGGGTGTGGGAATGTGGTTAAAAGAAAAAGAGTGGCGAGGTTGATCCAGTCAAAAGGGGTAGATGTTTGTTTCATTCAAGAAACTATGAAGGAGTTGTTTGATAAAGAGTTAGCTACTTCCATGTGGGGTAATATTGATGTGGAGTAGACTGCTCCTGGTGTCAATGGTAAATCAGGGGGAATGGTCATTCTATGGAGAAAGGGTGCCTTAGTTCCTATCAGTAGCTTCAGAGGTGGTGGTTTCGTTGGAATTAACACATTATGGAAGGGAAAGGAGGTGTTTTTGGTAAATGTGTATTCTTCATGTAATGTGGTGAAGAAGAGATACATGTGGGCAGGTTTGGTTAAACTCAAAAGAAGTTTTGGGAGGGGAAATTGGATTTTAGGAGGAGATTTCAACTCTGTTGCTTACATTAATGAAAGAAAAGTCTTAGGGAGTCATAGAGGTAGTAAGGAAATGGAGGATTTCAAACAATTCATTGAGGATATAGAGTGTGAAGATGTTCCTTGTATTGGAGGGAAGTACACTTGGTTTAACAGATCTGGGAACTCAATGAGCAGGTTAGATCGTTTTCTTATCTCTGAGAATATTTTGGTTGATTGGAAGATTAAAGGTCAAGTTATAGGTAGAAGGAAAGTGTCAGACCACTGCCCAGTTTGGCTCTTGCTAAGGGATACAGATTGGGGACCTAAACCCTTTCTTTTCAACAACAGCTGGTTGAAGCATCCTGAGTTTTTCCAATTCGTGAAATCTGCCTGGGAGGCAGAAGAGGTTAGAGGTAGAGGCGATTTTTTGCTGAAAACAAAATTGTGTCTTCTAAAGAAACATCTTATTCGATGGAGACGTGATGTTTATGGTTGGATAGACGTTAAAGTTGAGGAAGCCATTGAAGATCTCAATGATTTGGATGGTGAAGTGTCAAGGTTAGGCTTTGTGAACATTGAGGAGATGGTGAAAAAGAGGAATTCGGTTAATGATAATGTGTGGAGTAACCTTATCCGGCAAGAAGTGTTGTTGAGAATAAAAGCTAGGAACGCTTGGTTAAAAGAGGGAGATCATAACTCAAGGTTTTTCCATCAAGAAGTGAATAAAAGACGAAGGAGAAATAACATTTGGCAGGTTAGTACTGAAGATGGAATCATTGAAGATATGGCTGGGGTAAAATTAAAAGTGAGCAGGTATTTTGAGGAAAGTTTTAAGGAGAATGTTAAGAATCATCCCTCCTTTGAAGATTTGGGATTGAAGTTTTTATTTGAAGTTGACAAAGTAGGTCTTGAAGCGGAGTTCACTAAAGAGGATATCAAGGAGGCAGTGTGGAGTTGCAATGGGGGTAAGAGCCCGGGCCCAGACGGCTTCACTTTCGCGTTTTTTCAAGGCTGTTGGGAAATTGTGAAACATGATGTGTTCAGGTTTGTGTTTGCTTTCTTTGGTAGGCCTGTCCTTACTAAAGCTGCATCTGCTTCTAATATTACCTTAGTAGCTAAGTCTAGGAATGCCCAATCGTTAAGGGATTATAGAACGATATGCCTTGTGAACTGATATAAAAAATTTCTGTCGAAACTTTTAGCTGGAAGACTTAGAAAGGTATTAGGCATGCTGGTTTCTGAGGAACAAACAGCTTTTGTTCCTAGAAAGTGCGCGTTTGATGGTGTTCTAATAGCAAATGAGGCAATAGATTATGCTAAAAGGAGAAAGAGGTCGTGTATGTTGTTTAAGATTGACTTTGAGAGGGCTTACGATTGTGTTTCTTGGTCTTTTCTTGTTAACTTACTTAGTAAGATGAACTTTGGACATAAGTGGTTGTCTTGGATTAAAGCCTTGGTGTGTAACGGGTCGATGGTTGTAATAGTTAACGGGAGTACGACGAGAGATTTTCAAGTTGGTAAAGGGTTGCGTCAAGAGGACCCTCTGTCCCCTTTTCTCTTTATACTTGTGATGGAGGTGTTAACTCTCATGGTTAAAAAGGCTGAGAATGAAGGACTTTTTTCTGGTTTTAAAGTTGGAATTGATGTGAAGGTGAGCATTTCTCAGTTTGCCGACGACACTTTGATTTTGGGAGAGGAAAACTGGAGTAACTTATGGTGTGTAAAAGGTATTTTGCGTGGCTTTGAAATGTTAACTGGCCTCAAGGTGAATTTCATTAAGAGCAAGCTTGGTGGAATCAACCTGACTAATGAGTTTAAGATGTCTGCCTCAAATTTCCTGCACTGTGACTTGCTGGAATTCCCTACTACATACTTGGGGGTTCCTATTGGTGATAATCCTAGGAAGCTTTCAATGTGGAAAAGTGTTATTGACAAAGTTAAGAGTAGATTGTGTGTGTGGAAGACTAGGAACCTTTTTGTTGGAGGGAGGATCGTTTTAATTAACTCTGTTATTAATGCTTTACCTTTATACTTATTTTTGTTCTACAAAGTGCCAGTTGGTGTGTTAAAGAAATTACAAACCATCCAGAGAAGATTTTTGTGGGGAGGTAGTGAGCAGAGAAAAGGTATTAGTTGGGTTGACTGGAACACCGTGTGCCTGCCTAAAGAGAGAGGGGGGCTTGGAATTAAGGACCTTGCGTGTTTCAATCAGGCGCTTTTGTTGAAGTGGAAATGGAGGCTGGTGCAAGATGATGACAATGGGTGGAAGAGAGTTTTGGTCAGCAAATATGGTGTCAAAACACATGTGTTTCTGAATAGTCATGAAGAGGAAAAAGGTGGCAAATATGATTCTATTTGGTGGAGAGATTTAAAAGGTCTGGGAAAGGATGCTGTTCTGAACAAGAATATATTTGTGGACAGTATAAAGTGTAGATTAGGGAATGGATCTCGTATTTCCTTTGGGCAGAATAGATAGGTTGTGGATGCTGCTCTCAAGGATGAATATCCCAACTTGTTTAGATATGCTAAGTCCCTGTTTGGTTCAGTAGAAAGTTATGGTTTTTGGAGTGGAGAGGTGTGGGCTTGTGATGTTAAATTCAGCACATTCCCTGCTAACTCAGCCTTGGAGAGGGAGAAGTCAGATCTGTTGCTATTGTTGGAGGAGATTAAACCCAGTAGGGAGGAAGTTGATGGATTTTTTTGGGATCCATTACATTGTACTGAAGGATGTAGTGATGGAAGTTTCACTGTTAAAAGCTGCTATAACAGCTACATTCATAACAGAAGGGATAACAGGTTGAATAATGACAGAAAGGAGTGTATCAAAAAAACTTGGAAGCTGAAAATACCATCTAAAGTCCAGGTTTTCGCTTGGAAGCTTTTTAGGGATAGGTTGCCTACCACAGACTTGTTGAATAAAAGAAACATAGAGCTATCTAGTGATCATCTTAGATGTTGTTTCTGCAGGGAGGAAGAAGAGACCATTGATCACATATTTATGAAGTGCTCGTATGCGGTAGAAATTTGGCGAAACATTGAAAAATGGCTGGGTTTCGATAGACTAAAAAACGGTAATTGTTCAGAGTCATTTGGGGATTTTGAGCTGTCATGAAGAAGAGAACAGGGAGTTATAAAGGGACATTCATTTGGATCGACACTGTTTGGTATATATGGTTTAGCAGAAACTGTTCAATTTTCAGGAAGAAGAAGAAGACAGTAATGGAGATTGTTGATTCAATTAAGTTTTTCTGTTGGAAGTGGTTGTCTTTAGACTGTAAGAAAGCCTATGTTGATTTTTATGTTTGGTTCACTTTGCCATTGTTATGCTTATGATTTTAGTATTGAGGCTATGGTTTTTGTCCGCTTTGTAAGGGTTGTCTGCACCGCTTGTGCAGTTTTTATGATATTGAATCCCATTGACTGTTGAAAAAAAATATCATCACCTTTGTGAGCTGGAAATATTACTTATAGTGATGTCTCTATTTTTGTCATAACTCCTTCCGACATTTCATATTTTGATTTTTAAGCATGTTGCAATAGAAAACATCAACATTCATATGTTGAAGAATCAAGTAACACACTTATTTTTCCAAAAACATGTCGTGTGTATATGCTTGGTCAATCGTGTGATATAATTGAAAACAAGTTTTGTTAGTCATGAAAATAATTTTTTTCATGATATCAATTAAAGGAATGTTGTTGGGAATAATATAACAAGTGTGAGTATTATGGATAATAGTCCCATATTGGATAGGAATGTGGTGACTTGAGCATTTATAAATGGGAGAACCCATACACCTATCACCTTAAGGTTTTAGGTGGACAAGTGGAATGTCTCTCACAAAGGTGCTTAGTCCTACACTATGTATCAATGTTCCCTAGTGTGAAATCCCCCTAATAAATGGTATCATGGGCCTGGTACATAAAGGGACCGACTTACATGTATCGAAATTCCCAGGAAGTGGTGTCCAGAGCTTCTGGTTATTATTCTTGATCGAGTTTTCAAGAACTTCACGTCAGAGATCGTGTTTTTCAGGGCAAGTGAATCAACCGCTGCGAAGATGACTGGTGATAAGGGCATTCCGAATTCCCTTCCAATGCTTGACGGCAAGAATTGGATCCGTTGGAAAAAACAGATGTAATCCTTATTTGGCTTCCATGATACCCTAGAAGTGGTTACCGGCGGTGTTCCTGTGTTGGCTGAAAATGCAACCGAAGAATAGAAAAAAGCCCACAACGAAGTCAAGAAGAAAGATTGCAAGGCTACTTATTGCATTCAGACGGCAGTCGATGCTGGTAACTTCGACAGAATCTCTCATGCTGAAACAGTGAATGAGGCATGGGATATTCTGGTGAAGTATTATGACGGAGGTGAGAAAGTTAAGGTTGTCAAGTTGCAAACCTTGCATCGACAATATGAGTTGCTGTCGATGGGAGAAGACGAAAAAGTTGCAGAATATGTGTCGAAGGTTTAGAAACTCGTTCATCTCATGAAGGGTTGTGGTGAAACCATAACTGATAAGATGATAGTTGAGAAAGTAATGAGAACATTGACCTCTCACTTTGATCACGTTATCGTAGCTATTCAAGAATCCAACAATCTTGAAACCCTAAAAGTGGAAGATTTGGTTGGTTCGTTGGAGGCGCATGAGATGAGGATTGTCGAAAGAAAGGGAGTTGAGGATTCGATACAATTACTGTAGGCTCAGTCATGGAAAAAGAATGGTGGTTCCAACAAATTCAAAGGTAAAGTCGACAAGACTCAAGGAAAGAAGTCTTGGTCGAACTCTCACAAAAATCAGGTCGAAGATAGAGCTTATGAATCCTCGAAAAGAGGAGGAGGAAACAATCGAAAAGGCAAAGAATATATGAATGGTATACGGTGTTATAACTGTGAAAAGAGGGGTCATTTGGCCAATCATTTTTGGTACAGGAAAGACAATGGATCGGGAAAAGGCAAAGACGAAGGAGAGAACCTTGCACGCCATGATTCAGATGATTCTGAAGGTGGTATGGTGGTTATGGCTATAGTAGCAAATAACCATGTCGAATCCAAGATCTGGTTTCTCGACTCAGACTGCTCAAATCACATGACTGGTCGAAAGGAGTGGTTGGAAGATTTTGATGAGTCGAAGAAAAGCAAGATAAAACTTGCTGATAACAGTTCGTTGCAAGCAGAAGGTACTGGCAACATGGTTTTTCAACTGAGTAATGAAGCGAAAGCTATGATCATAGATGTGTTCTATGTACCTGGAATGAAGTGTAACCTGTTAAGTGTTGGACAACTGGTCGAAAAAGGCCTCTCAGTTATCATTAAAGATGGAGTATAGAAATTGTTCGACACCCAGAACAATTTGGTCTTGAAATCTCCGTTGTCGAAGAACAAGACGTTTAAGACCATGATCAGTTCGACTGAAGTACAATGTCTAAAAGTTGTTGTCGACCACAAGGATAGTTGGTTGTGGTATTTGAGGTTTGGACATTTGAACTTTCGATCACTCAACCAGGCTCTGATACCATTTGTTGGGGGGTGTACTAGGGAGCATTGATACATAGTGTAGGACTAAGCACCTTTGTGATAGACACACCACTTATCCACCTAAAACCTTAAGGTAATAGGTGTATGGGTTCTCCCATTTATAAATGCTCAAGTCACCACATTCCTATCCAATGTGGGACTATTACCCATACTACTCACACTTGAGGGGGAGTGTTGGGAATAATATAACAAGTGTGAGTTGTATGGATAATAGTCCCACATAGGATAGGAATGTGGTGACTTGAGCATTTATAAATGGGAGAACCTATACACCTATCACCTTAAGATTTTAGGTGGACAAGTGGTGTGTCTCTCACAAAGGTGCTTAGTCCTACACTATGTATCAATGTTCCCTGGTGTGAAACTCCCCTAACAAATGGTATCATGAGCCTGGTTCGTAAAGGGACTGGCTTACATGTATCGAAATGCCCAGGAAGTGGTGCCCAGAGCTTCCGGTTATTTTTCTTGGTCGAGCTATCAAGAACTTCACATCAGAGATTGTGTTTTTCAGGGCAAGTGAATCAACCGCTGCGAAGATGACTGGTGATAAGGGCATTCCGAATTCCCTTCCAATGCTTGACGGCAAGAATTGGATCCGTTGGAAAAAACAGTTGCAATCCTTATTTGGCTTCCATAATACCCTAGAAGTGGTTACCGGCGGTGTTCCTGTGTTGGCTGAAAATGCAACCGAAGAACAGAAAAAAGCCCACAACGAAGTCAAGAAGAAAGATTGCAAGGCTGCTTATTGCATTTAGACGGCGATCGATGCTGCTAACTTTGACAGAATCTCTCATGTTGAAACGACGAAGGAGGCATGGGATATTCTGGTGAAGTATTATGAAGGTGGTGAGAAAGTTAAGGTTGTTAAGTTGCAAACCTTGCGTCGACAGTATGAGTTGTTGTTGATGGAAGAAGACGAAAAAGTTGCAGAATATGTGTCGAAGGTTCAGAAACTCGCTCATCTCATGAATGGTTGTGGTGAAACCGTAACTGATAAGATGATAGTTGAGAAGGTAATGAGAACGTTGACCTCTCACTTTGATCACGTAAACGTAGCTATTCAAGAATCCAACAATCTTGAAACCCTAAAAGTGGAAGATTTGCTTGGTTCGTTTGAGGCGCATGAGATGAAGATTGTCGAAAGAAAGGGAGTTCAGGATTCGATACAAGCACTGCATGCTCAGTCATGGAAAAAGAATGGTGGTTCCAACAAATTCAAAGGCAAAGTTGACAAGACTCAAGGAAAGAAGTCTTGGTCGAACCCTCACATAAATTAGGTCGAAGATAGAGCTTCTGAATCCTCGAAAAAAGGAGGAGGAAACTATCGAAAAGACAAAGAAGATAATAAAGGTATACGGTGTTATAACTGTGAAAAGAGCGGTCTTTTGGCCAAACATTATTGGTACAGGAAAGACAATGGATCGGAAAAAGGCAAAGACAAAGGAGCGAACCTTGCACGCCAAGATTCAGATGATTCCGAAGGTGGTATGGTGGTTATGGCAGCAGTAGTAGATAACCATGTTGAATCCAAGATCTGGTTTCTCGACTCAGACTGCTCAAATCACATGACTGGTCGAAAGGAGTGGTTGGCATATTTTGATGAGTCGAAGAAGAGCAAGATAAAACTTGCTGATAACAGTTTGTTGCAAGCAGAAGGTACTGGCAACATAGTTTTTCAACTTAGTAATGGAGCAAAAGTTATGATCAGAGATGTGTTCTATGTACCTGGAATGAAGTGTAACATGTTAAGTGTTGGACAACTAGTCGAAAAAGGCTTCTCAGTTGTCATGAAAGATGGAGTATTGAAATTGTTCGACACCCAGAACAATTTGGTCTTGAAATATCCGTTGTCGAAGAACAGGACGTTTAAGACCATGATCAGTTTGACTGAAGTACAATGTCTAAAAGCTGTTGTCGACCACAAGGATAGTTGGTTGTAGCATTTGAGGTTTGGACATTTGAACTTTCGATCACTCTACCATGCTCTGATACCATTTGTTGGGGGGGGGAGTTTACTAGGGAGCATTGATACATAGTGTAGGACTAAGCACCTTTGTGAGAGACACACCACTTGTCCACCTAAAACCTTAAGGTGATAGGTGTATGGGTTCTCCCATTTATAAATGCTCAAGTCACCACATTCCTATCCAATGTGGGACTATTATCCATACTACTCACACTTGAGGGGGAGTGTTGGAAATAATATAACAAGTGTGAGTAGTATGGATAATAGTCCCACATTGGATAGGAATGTGGTGACTTGAGCATTTATAAATGGGAGAACCCATACACCTATCACCTTAAGGTTTTAGGTGGACAAGTGGAATATCTCTCACAAAGATGCTTAGTCCTACACTATGTATCAATGTTCCCTAGTGTGAAATCCCCCTAATAAATGGTATCATGGGCCTGGTTCGTAAAGGGACCGACTTACATGTATCGAAATTCCCAGGAAGTGGTGTCCAGAGCTTCCGGTTATTATTTTTTATCGAGTTTTCAAGAACTTCACGTCAGAGATCGTGTTTTTCAGGGCAAGTGAATCAACCGCTACGAAGATGACTGGTGATAAGAACATTCCGAATTCCCTTCTAATGCTTGACGGCAAGAATTGGATCCGTTGGAAAAAACATATGCAATCCTTATTTGATTCCATGATATCCTAGAAGTGGTTACCGGCGGTGTTCTTGTGTTGGCTAAAAATGCAACCGAAGAACAGAAAAAAAACCCACAACGAAGTCAAGAAGAAAGATTGCGAGGCTACTTATTTCATTCAGATGGCAGTCGATGCTGCTAACTTTGACAGAATCTCTCATGCTGAAACAATGAATGAGGCATGGGATATTCTGGTGAAGTATTATGAAGGAGGTGAGAAAGTTAAGGTTGTCAAGTTGTAAACCTTGCGTCGACAATATGAGTTGTTGTCGATGGGAGAAGACGAAAAAGTTGCAGAACATGTGTCGAAGGTTCAGAAACTCGTTCATCTCATGAAGGGTTGTGGTGAAACCGTAACTGAAAAGATGATTGTTGAGAAGGTAATGAGAACATTGACCTCTCACTTTGATCACGTTATCGTAGCTATTCAAGAATCCAACAATCTTGAAACCCTAAAAGTGGAAGATTTGGTTGGTTCGTTGGAGGCGCATGAGATGAGGATTGTCGAAAGAAAGGGAGTTGAGGATTCGATACAAGTACTGCAGGCTCAGTCATGGAAAAAGAATGGTGGTTCCAACAAATTCAAAGGCAAAGTCGACAAGACTCAAGGAAAGAAGTCTTGGTCGAACTCTCACAAAAATCAGGTCGAAGATAGAGCTTCTGATTCCTCGAAAAGAGGAGGAGGAAACAATCGAAAAGGCAAAGAAGATAAGAAAGGTATACGGTGTTATAACTGTGAAAAAAGGGGTCATTTGGCCAAACATTGTTGGTACAGGAAGGACAATGGATCGGAAAAAGGCAAAGACGAAGGAGAGAACCTTGCACTCCAAGATTCAGATGATTCCGAAGGTGGTATGGTGGTTATGGCTGCAGTAGCAGATAACCATGTCGAATCCAAGATCTAGTTTCTCGACTCAGGCTACTCAAATAACATGACTGGTCGAAAGGAGTGGTTGGAAGATTTTGATGAGTCGAAGAAAAGCAAGATAAAACTTGCTGATAATAGTTCGTTGCAAGCAGAAGGTACTGGCAAGATGGTTTTTCAACTGAGTAATGGAGCGAAAGCTATGATCATAGATGTGTTCTATGTACCTGGAATGAAGTGTAACCTATTAAGTGTTGGACAACTGGTCGAAAAAGGCTTCTCAGTTGTCATGAAAGATGGAGTATAGAAATTGTTTGACACCCAGAACAATTTGGTCTTGAAATCTCCGTTGTCGAAGAACAGGAAGTTTAAGACCCTGATCAGTTCGACTGAAGTACAATGTCTAAAAGTTGTTGTCGACCACAAGGATAGTTGGTTGTAGCATTTGAGGTTTGGACATTTGAACTTTCGATCACTCAATCAGGCTCTGATACCATTTGTTGGGGGGGTTTTCTAGGGAGCATTGATACATAGTGTAGGACTAAGCACCTTTGTGAGAGACACACCACTTGTCCACCTAAAACCTTAAGGTAATAGGTGTATGGGTTCTCCCATTTATAAATGCTCAAGTCACCACATTCTTATCCAATGTGGGACTATTACCCATACTACTCACACTTAAGGGGGAGTGTTGGGAATAATATAACAAGTGTGAGTAGTATGGATAATAGTCCCACATTGGATAGGAATGTGGTGACTTGAGCATTTATAAATGGGAGAACCCATACACCTATCACCTTAAGGTTTTAGGTGGACAAGTGGTGTGTCTCTCACAAAGGTGCTTAGTCCTACACTATGTATCAATGTTCCCTAGTGTGAAACTCCCCTAACAAATGGTATCATGAGCCTGGTTCGTAAAGGGACCGACTTACATGTATCGAAATTCCCAGGAAGTGGTGTCCAGAGCTTCCGGTTATTATTTTTGATCGAGTTTTCAAGAACTTCACGTCAGAGATCGTGTTTTTCAGGGCAAGTGAATCAACCGCTACGAAGATGACTGGTGATAAGAGCATTCCGAATTCCCTTCCAATGCTTGACGACAAGAATTGGATCCGTTGGAAAAAACATATGTAATCCTTATTTGATTCCATGATATCCTAGAAGTGGTTACCGACGGTGTTTCTGTGTTAGCTGAAAATGCAACCGAAGAACAGAAAAAAGAATACAACGAAGTCAAGAAGAAAGATTGCAAGGCTGCTTATTGCATTTAGACGGTGGTCGATGCTGCTAACTTCGACAGAATCTCTCATGTTGAAACGGCGAATGAGTCATGGGATATTCTGGTGAAGTATTATGACGGAGGTGAGAAAGTTAAGGTTGTCAAGTTGTAAACCTTGCGTCGACAATATGAGTTGTTGTCGCTAGGAGAAGACGAAAAAGTTGCAGAATATGTGTCGAAGGTTCAGAAACTCGCTCATCTCATTAAGGGTTGTGGTGAAACCATAACTGATAAGATGATAGTTGAGAAGGTAATGAGAACGTTGACCTCTCACTTTGATCACGTTATCGTAGCTATTCAAGAATCCAACAATCTTGAAACCCTAAAAGTGGAAGATTTGGTTGGTTTGTTTGAGGCGCATGAGATGAGGATTGTCGAAAGAAAGGGAGTTCAGGATTCGATACAAGCACTGCACGCTCAGTCATGGAAAAAGAATGGTGGTTCCAACAAATTCAAAGGCAAAGTTGACAAGACTCAAGGAAAGAAGTCTTGGTCGAACCCTCGCATAAATTAGGTCGAAGATAGAGCTTCTGAATCCTCGAAAAGAGGAGGAGGAAACTATCGAAAAGACAAAGAAGATAATAAAGGTATACGGTGTTATAACTGTGAAAAGAGCGGTCTTTTGGCCAAACATTATTGGTACAGGAAAGACAATGGATCAGAAAAAGGCAAAGACGAAGGAGCGAACCTTGCACGCCAAGATTCAGATGATTCCGAAGGTGGTATGGTGGTTATGGCTGTAGTAGCAGATAACCATGTCGAATCCAAGATCTGGTTTCTCGACTCAGACTGCTCAAATCACATGACTGGTCGAAAGGAGTGGTTGGCAGATTTTGATGAGTCGAAGAAGAGCAAAATAAAACTTGCTGATAACAGTTTGTAGCAAGCAGAAGGTACTGGCAACATAGTTTTTCAACTTAGTAATAGAGCGAAGGCTATGATCAGAGATGTGTTTTTTGTACCTGGAATGAAGTGTAACATGTTAAGTGTTGGACAACTAGTCGAAAAAGGCTTCTCAGTTGTCATGAAAGATGGAGTATTGAAATTGTTCGATACCCAGAACAATTTTGTCTTGAAATATCCGTTATCAAAGAACAGGACGTTTAAGACCATGATCAGTTCGACTGAAGTACAATGTCTAAAAGCTGTTGTCGACCACAAGGATAGTTGGTTGTGGCATTTGAGGTTTGGACATTTGAACTTTCGATCACTCAACCAGGCTCTGATACAATTTGTTAGGGGGGGAGTTTTCTAGGGAGCATTGATACATAGTGTAGAACTAAGCACCTTTGTGAGAGACACACCACTTGTCCACGTAAAACCTTAAGGTGATAGGTGTATGGGTTCTCCCATTTATAAATGCTCAAGTCACCACATTCCTATCCAATGTGGGACTATTATCCATACTACTTACACTTGAGGGGGAGTGTTGGGAAAAATATAACAAGTGTGAGTAGTATGGATAATAGTCCCACATTGGATAGGAATGTGGTGACTTGAGCATTTATAAATGAGAGAACCCATACACCTATCACCTTAAGGTTTTAGGTGGACAAGTGGTGTGTCTCTCACAAAGGTGTTTAGTCCTACACTATGTATCAATGTTCCCTAGTGTGAAACTCCCCTAACAAATGGTATCAGGAGCCTGGTTCGTAAAGGGACCGACTTACATGTATCGAAATATTCAGGAAGTGGTGTTCCGTTGAAATCGAAACGCCCAAGGAAGAGGTGTATTCGAAATACCTAATAAGAGGTGCCTAGTAATAGGTGTCAACGGCGGTACAAATAAATATGGACAAAAGAGTTCCACATGAGGGGGAGCATTGTGGACTCGCACTTGAGGGGGAGTGTTGGGAATAATATAACAAGTGTGAGTAGTATGGATAATAGTCCTACATTGGATATGAATGTGGTGACTTGAGCATTTATAAATGGGAGAACCCATACACCTATCACCTTAAGGTTTTAGGTGGACAAGTGGTGTGTCTCTCACAAAGGTGATTAGTCCTACACTATGTCTCAATGTTCCCTAGTGTGAAACTCCCTTAACAAATGTTAATGAAACTAGTCCGATTCATTGATTTCTCATGAATGATAAGAAGTCAATTAAAAAAAAATAGATATATAATTTTTCTTGACTCTCTTTAGAAGTAGTTCAATGGAATATACAATATAACAAAGAAATGAAAATAAAGAGAGAGATTAAAAATCTTACCGCAGCTTCAAAAACCATGTATAAAAGTCCTTAGGTGTTTCATTCGGTGAGATTACATCTTCTTTTGGATGAAAAAAAGTCAATGTCACCTTCATACTTTGAGATTTCAAAGTATGCAGGTTAAAAATGCAGAATTATCACAAATGTTCATGAACGGGTATGTGTGTTCTATTTTCGTTTAGATGAAGTAGCTTCCCATTTATTTTTCAACTGCTCAAAAACGCTAGCTGTTTGGAATATGGTTTGTGGTTGGTTAGAAGTGGAAAACTATTTTGTTTCGTATGGGAGAGAACACTTGAGATCATAGATATCGAGAATGTCGAAGAAGATTTCACTTCCTAATGCAATTGGATTGTAGACTATTGTTTGTTGGGATATTTGGTTAGCTAAAAACAAAATCATTTTCAAAGACGAAATAGGGGATCCGAATGTTATTTTTCACAGAGTTATCCTTCATTTTTTTTTGTGGCTATCCAAAAGAAACAACCATTTTTTCTGTTATAATTATTACTTTTGGTGTAAATATCCTTGTGAATTCCTCTAATTGTAGGAATGATAGATTTTGTGGATTAAAAAGAATTTTGTAATTGGATTGAAGTACCCTTAGTACTCATTGATGAAATACTATCGCTTGCTTATAAAAAAAAATCTATTATTTCAAAAGATTATTAATAATATAAAGCAAAGATGTAGTTATATACATATACATGTCTTGGATTGACCTTTAAGCTTTTGAGTTTTTAATCTGAGCATAAAAATAATATATTCATTAAAAGATGCGTAAATAATTGCTCTTGGAGATTTATCCAGTTAGAGAAAATCTATTTATTTTTTCATATTTTTAATCAATAGAAGGATCATATCATTGCATATGGCTCAAACCAAACTACTGAATTTTTGTTTTTTCATATTTTCTAACATCAGAGGCAAATATATTAGACACCATCGAATTTCTATTTAGTGTGGTTAAAGCAAAATTAAGCAGAATTTCTATTTAATAATAGAAAAGACAACTTCCTTTAAATTTGAAAGGGTGCAAAATGCGTAGTTTGGGTTTTTCACGTTTAGTATATGGTTAAGGGTGTTGCTAACGTTTAATTCTTTTCAAAAAGTTATAATTAAATATATTTAATTATTAATTATTTTAGATAAATTTAATACATTTATTTTCTCTCTTGTACAATACATATAATATATTCAGTTTTTTTCTAGCTTAATACATATAATTTACTTTGTTTCTCTCTCATATAATACATATTAATATGTAATTAATGATCATTAACCTTAACCAGTGCCCCAGGGCCACTGGTTAGCATTGTCCTATGTTTTATAAGATTTTTCTCTTTAAAAGCTTACTGGTTTGTTTATTATTATTTCCTTTTTTCTAATTGTACTGGTTTAAATAATTGTTGTTTCTTTGTCCTTAAATAATTCCACAAAGGTTATAAACTTAAATTTAAATGATTGGATTTTTTAATGATTACTTGAATTACAATAGTTGTATAGTTAGTTTGGAGGTAATTCCTAATTGATACGTTTAGTTTTCTTCAAAGCTTAAAATGGTTTATGATAATTCAAATATATTATTTTAGATTTGATGCAGGTCATATAAAAACCACGATATCTTTTATGATCATTGATCTCAATCTAACTTTTGTCATTTAGATACATTCTTTCTCTTTCAATTTTTTTTAATTAATTGACCATTTATAAGTCTGTAATTGGTCAAGTTAGAACTCAAACTAAGATTGTCCCAAACAATGTTTATTAACCAAAAAAAGTCAGACTATTGAATTATATATCGATTTATCTTTTTTATTTTGAAGTTTTGATCTAAATTATAATATTTCATTTTAAAATTGTTGGGACGATTGATTGAAATATATTAATGTTTTTTTTGTAAGGCAAATATGGATCTTAGTGACAATGACGAAATTTCAATTCTTTCAGAAACGCATGCGCAACCGTCAGTCGAATCTCTACGGTTCGATAATGGAAGACTTTCATCTTTATACTCTTCCTATGTTATACCAAATTGGGAAATTTTTTTAACTATTTCCTATTTAATTGCGATTTACATTGACCCTCTCTTTTTCTATGTAAACTTTGTTAGCGAGCTAAGATTTTTTTCTTTTTTATGTAAATTAAATAACTTATAACATCATTAAGTGGACAAAGCAAACAATACTTACAACTTCATTTTTTTCTCATAATAAATGTATGAGAAAAAATGAAGTTGTATGTATTGTTTACTTTCTCCAATTAATGATGCTATAAGTTATTTAATTTAAATAAAAGAAGAAAAAAATCATACCTCGTTAACAAAGTTTACATAGAAAAATAGAGGGTCAATGTAAATTACAATTAAACAGGAAATAGCTAAAAAAAATTTCCAATTTGGTAGAACATAGGAAGAATATAAAGGTAAAAGTCTTCCATTATCGAACTGTAGAGATTTGACTGACGGTTGCACATGCGTTTCTGAAAGTATTGAAATTTCTTCATTCTCACTAGGATCCATATCCGCCTTACAAAAAAACATCAATATATTTCAATCAACCGTCCCAACAATTTTAAAATGAAATATTATAATTCAGATCAAAACTTCAAAATAAAAAAGATTAAAAAAATAAATCAATATATAATTCAATGATCTTACTTTTTTTGGTTTATAAACATTGTTTGAGACCATCTGAGTTTGAGTTCTAACTTGACCAATTATAGACTTATAAATGGTCAATTAATTAAAGAAAAATTAAAAAAGAAAAAATGTATCTAAATGACAAAGTTAGATGGAGATCAATAATCATAAAATATATCTTGGTTTTTATATGACCTACAGTCAAATCTAAAATAATATATTTGAATTATCATAAACCGTTTTAAGCTTGGGGGAAAACTAAACGTATCAATTAGGAATTACCTGCAAACTAACTATACAGCTATTGTAATTCAAGTAATCATTAAAAATTCCAATCATTTAAATTTAAGTTTATAACCTTTGATGAACTCCAATTATTTAAGGACAAAGAAACAACAATTATTTTAACCAGTAAAATTAGAAAAAAGGAAATAGTAATAAACAAACCCATAAGCTTTTAAAGAGAAAAATCTTACAAAACATATACTAAACATGAAAAACCCAAACTACGCATTTTGCACCCTTTCAAATTTAAAGGAAGTTGTCTTGAAAGAAGAATTCACTACGCAAAATTAAGCAGAGAGACGTAAATGAAAGCGGCATCAAACACTATTGAGTTTCTATTTAGTGTGGTTAAAGCGAAATAAACATCGTCATCAAGCAACAACCAAAATTCACAAACCGAAAACAGAAACAACAAATTACATTCAGAAATTAACAAATCGAATGATTGAAAAAAGAAAAAAACAAGATCGAGTGAGTTAGAAATTATGGACCCTACGAGAAAAAGCAAAGAATCCATTGAAAATCAGGACTATGTCGTCCAAAGGAAGCAATTGAAATTGCATCATTTCATATTCTCTATCAAATGACATGGTTAATTGAAGTAATATAGAATCATATTTGATGCTAAAAATGGAATTTAGAAAATTCAGAAAAGATGTGATAAACCATTGGATCTCAAAAAAGCAGAGGCAGTTGTGAAATGCAAGTGGGGATAATGGTTATTTATTATACATCTGCTGGGCTATGGCTTTGAACCAGTATACCAGAAAAATGCGGAGAAGAGCGGAGACGAGCATATTTCTCAACATTTTTGAAAGAGAAACTTACGTTACACACATTTTGAATGAGTTGACTCTTATGTTTTTAAGTTAAAAAATAATAATTGTTTGTTTACAATTTTTTACATTTTCTCACAACTTTAGGAATTACAGAAATCATATTTCCACGTGTTATACATAAAATGTGGAAGTTTTTATAAAAAAAAAAGTTAATGATTTTGATACATACGAAATGATTTTGAATACTCCAACACGATTTTAAAAAATTCATATTATAACTGTCGGGGTCGGGGCTTTTGTCATTAGCGGGTTCCCAAATTACTTCCTTCACCTCTTCCTTTCCGAAAGGTAATTGTAAAGAATCGCGATCTTCTACAGTAATACCCACCACCTTATTCCTTCTTAGTCTTTGCTTCATGACTCTGAAAGAAAGAAGAGTTAGAATCTCCTTCTTTGATCCATTTTTATCTCGACTTTGTCTCAAGATACTTTCTCTAACAATCATTGTCTGCCACATCTTTGAACTGGCTTCCAAGTGATGGTTAGAATAAATATCAAGGTTGCTAATTCCATCTTCTGCTTCAATAGTTTTCAACTCATTGACTTTGTCCAGTACTGCCTTATCAACTTCAAGGTCTAGGTAACCAAACACATCTTTGTTCCATTGTTGAAGAGCTACTTTCAAAGCATTAAGTTTTTCTACGATAACAAAAGGTAAGAAAGTTTAGACACCAAGGTAAAAAACTTTGTGTGATCTAACCAAGCGTTAAAGAACTTGAACGACTTAGCCCCCCCAATCAGTACAGTTCCCTTTGATCCAAATTTGTTTGTGGTCTGAAATGCTTCTATACCCCACAAACTAAACATCCACGTACCAAGCCGACAGACGACCCTCCGACATTAAGAACCGATCTAGTCTGCTCATATCACCACATCTTGGTTTGTGCCAGGTAAATTTACTGCCTACCAACGGAATGTCAACAAGATCCATGTTACCAATATAGGACCCAAAATCTAGAGCTTCACTCCTATTAAACACACCACTGGAACCCTTCCTTTCTCGCTCATATTTCACTGCATTGAAACGACCAGCCATGCACCATTCACCTTTAGGCCAAGCATGCTTCAACTCAATCAATTTGCACCATAGCTGACGCTTTTTACTAATAGAACACGATGAATAAATGTTCACCATATACACTAGAAGACTTTTCCACAAAAAATGAATCCCAATAAAACACTCTCCACATAAGCTAAAAGATGGCTGGACAGAAGGCTTCTTCCACAAGATAAGAGAGCCTCGGGACCTCCCAACAGAGCCTTTAGCAGACCAATCCACCTCAGTGATATCCCACAAAGACGAAATGAATTCCTGATGAAGAGATTGAATTTTGGTTTCTTAAAGCAAACAAAGAACAAAATTGCTCTCAACAAGCAACTTACTAATCACTATTCTCTTCACAGAACTACCACTCCCTCGAATGTTAAAAGAAATGATATTCATGGATTACCTGGATAATGACCATCCTTTTGTAATTGCCCTCTAAGATTAGATTGATCCACATGCTTTAACATTTCCACATAATACACATAATCTTCTGTTCCTTGAACCCCATAGGAGATTTCTCTCTCCCAAATATTCTGCGCAACTGATACCGACGAAATCGCCTTGAATCTCTCATTACCAAAAATCATATCAGAATTCGTTGTAGATTCGCAACACAAAATAGAGCCCCCCAAAACTCTCATTGATGAGGAATTCTCCGGCGAATTGGATGAAGGAAGTGGCTGGGTAAGATTCGTCCCTTGGAATGTAGGAGAAGAGTTACTAATCGGATCAGAGATATTCGAAGTAGGTACGTTTCCCTTTGATGGACCAAAATTGTTGGAACTGTTAGGGTAAGATTGGGCCTCCAAAGCCAACATTTGTGAATCAAGGCCCAAATCATTATTAACTTGGGATAAATGGGATGGCAATGCTTCGACCCTAGGAATATCCACCACGTCATCCAGACAAACGGCCCCGCTCTCCATGATTTTTAAAATACATTTCCTTTTCTTTTTCCTTAACCTAGCCCTGTTACTGAGTTTATGATTGACCTTGGCATGCGCCAGCTCAACCTTGGAAGGACAAGTGACATCATCTGTTGACTTGGCTAAATTCTCCAATTCTTCCTCAACCCCTTTTGCCTTTTCGACATTGGAATTAACAAAAAGGTTATGTTTAGGGGATACGTCATTTCCTAGGGCTGTTAAAGCCACCCTAGACAAAGAAGGGTTGGGAATTTCTTCTTCCTCTGAAGGCCCCCATAAACTTTCTGACCCTGCTACTCCAACCGCACCAGAGAGAATCAGAGGTAGAAGCCTCTGTGGCTGGCTGCTCTTTCCTAGCTGAAAAGAGCTCAAAGGACCCATATCTTCTTCAACCACTTTTATTCTGAAAGGAGTGCCATCAATCTTAATGTTCAAAAGCTCGTTGATATTCAGGGAACACCTAGTCCTTATCAGAACCCTCGCAACATCCAATTTAAATTGATCAGAGGTACAATCATCAGCACAAATATAAGTTCCAACAGTCTTAGTAATGAAGGAAAAAATTTGTAGTTCCAAGTATGGCAGGGTATTCCGTAGATTTGGAGCCACTTTAATCTTTCAATATCAACGTCCTCTGGCGACCATCTTCTAACCTCTTTAAACCATTGAAATAGCCAATCGCAACCTGGTTCGAGCAATTCTTTCAAGACTCCTTCCTCTTTCTCCTCAAGTAAAGAAAGGTTAGCACCCAAAGGAGTAACCTTTATCTCAAAAAATCCTTCCATACTGAAAACTTCTTGCATTGTATAAGCCCAACCAAGATTTACAACAATCCCTACGTAAGCTTTGCTGAAGCGAGAACATACATCTTCTTTGTTTGATTCAAAATTTAGAAAGGTGTGAGTGTTGGAATTGTAATTCAATGTATTGTCGAAGTCTGAGTGTATAGGTGTTTGTCGAAATTGAGTTAGTTGTTGTATTGTGTCAGCTGTATTCGACTGAGTCGAATACAGTGGTTGTCGAGTACTTTAGTTTATGTCGAAATATAGTTTTGGGCCTGGGCCGTGATGGCTTATATAAAGGGTCTTCTAGTTTGTAATTTGATACAGTTTTTACACAGTTAATACATTCTCACAATTCTGCAATATAGTTTTCTCTTTCTCTCTCTCTCTCTCATTTTCTCCTTCTTCTTCATTACAAACCTCATCCTTCTTGAACCCTAGTTCCAACAAATTGGTATTACAGAGCCCGGTTACTATTGCAATTTTGAGAGAATCTAATGGCAAACGGAACAACAACATCTACGCAATTTCCAGCAAACTTACCGGTTTTCAAAGGTGAGAACTATCAACGGTGGGTGGCGCAGATGAAGGTCATTTTTAGATTTCAAGATGTTGTTGAAATCGTCAATGATGGAATATCGGAATTGGGGGCAGATGCAGATGAGGCGCAGAAAGCTGTGCACAAAGATCAAAGAAAGAAAGATGGTAAAGCACTGTTCTTGATTCACCAGTGTGTGGATCCAAACGTGTTTGAAAAGATTATTGAAGAAGAATCAGCAAAAGCAGCTTGGGAAAAGTTAAAGAGCTTGTATGGTGGAGATGAGAAATTGAAAAAGGTGAAGTTGCAGACCTTGAGGAAGCAATACGAGATGATTCAGATGAAAGAAGATGAATCAGTTTCGGCATACTTCTCAAGAATCGTGATGTTAACGAACCAGATGAAGGCATGTGGTGAATCACTCACTGATCTGCAAAAGATTGAGAAGGTATTAAGATCTTTAATAGCAGATTTTGATTACTTTGTAGTGACAATAGAAGAGTCCAAGAATCTTTCTGAGATGAAGTTAGAAGAACTTCAAGCTTCTTTAGAGGCTCATGAGATGAGATTGAAGCAGAGGAACTCAGAAAGAGAGAAGGTGACTGAAAAGGCGCTGCAATCAAGATTCACCAAGAAATCTGGAAAAGAGAAATCGAAGCAGTCAAAGAATGTTGCTAATGATGAGAAGTCAAGCAAGAAGACTGATTCGACTAAGAAAGACATGAAGGACGTGCAATGTTACAACTGTCAAGGTTTTGGCCACTATGCTCGAGATTGTCGAAGAAGAAAGAAGGCAAAAGCAAAAGATAGTGATGAAGCCCAATATGCACGAGCTAGAGATAGTGACTCTGATGATGTGTTGCTGATGGTCAACACTCAGTCGAACACTGAGCGAACTAACATGTGGTATCTAGATTCAGGATGTAGCAACCACATGACTGGCAATAAAAACTGGTTTACCAACTTAGATGAATCAGTCGAAAAGGTTATAAAGTTCGCAGATGGCAGGCACATCAAATCAGGTGGTAAAGGAGATATTTCGATTGTCAGAAAGGATGGTCGAAGAGCAACTATCACTGATGTATTGTATGTACCAGCAATGACAAGTAACTTGATAAGTGTAGGTCAATTACTTGCAAAAGGCTTCAATATGAAGTTAGAGAAGAATCACATGAAGGTACATAGGGCTGATGGGAAGTTGATAATGAAAGCACCTATGGCAGAAAACAAAACCTTCAAAGTTGAACTCAACACATCAGATCATAAGTGTCTCGCTTCAATGACTGAAGAAGACAAGAATTGGCTATGGCACCACAGGTATGGACATCTAAACTTCAAAAGTTTAGGCATGCTCAACCAGAAAAGAATGGTGTTTGGTTTACCGCAGTTGAAGGAACCAAAGCAGGTATGTGCAGAATATTGCAAAGCAAAGCAGGCCAGAAAAGCATTCAAGCATGACTTGCCCATGAGATCAAGGCAAAAACTGGAGCTAGTTCATTCTGATGTGTGTGGACCTTTTGAAGTTAGGTCGAATGGTGACAAGCGTTACTTCTTAACTTTCATCGATGAATTTACACGATATATGTGGATTTATATGATTGAAAGTAAGAATGAAGTATTCACAAAGTTCAAGAAGTTTAAGTTGCTTGTCGAAAAGCAAAGTGGCGGTAAGCTAAAGAAAATGAGAACTGATGGCGGTGGTGAATACACCTCTCGAGAGTTTGCTAGATTTTGTGAAGAGGAAGGTATAAAGCATGAGGTTATTGCACCATATACACCTCAACATAATGGCATAGCTGAGAGGAAGAATAAAAGTATACTGAATATGACGAGAAGTATGTTGAAGGCTAAAGAGGTACCAAAGAGATTTTGGACTGAAGCAGCTTCGACAGCAGTATACATTCTGAATAGATGTCCAATGAAGAAGTTAGTCGAGAAGACTCCACATGAGGCTTGGACAGGGTTAAAACCAAATGTTATTCATCTTAGAGTTTTTGGATCAATATGCTTCAGGCATGTACCTGAACAATTGAGAACAAAACTGGATGATCGAAGTCAAGCTATGGTGTTAATAGGTTATCATTCAACTGGTGCATACAAACTATATTCACCAAACGATGATAAACTAGTGATCAGTCGAGATGTTCTTGTGGATGAAAGCAAAGGGTGGGACTGGAGTCAAACTTTAGTTCGATTGGAGTCAGATACAGTCACAACTGTGTTTGAAGAAGATCAACAGAATGAGGCTTCAACCAGTCGAAGTGAACAGGATAAAGCTTCAACCAGTCGAAATGAAGAACAACCTGAGCAGAAAGCAAGAAGATCGAATAGAACAAGAACTGAATCGACAAGACTATCTGGATATGAGAGATTTCCAGACCAAGCAGTTGATACGGATGGTGACTTAATCGAAGAAGCCATGATGATGGCTGAAGCAGAACCAATTGATTTGGATCAAGCCATGAGTGATTCAAAGTGGTGTGAAGCTATGAAAGAAGAACTCAAAGCTATTGAGAAGAACAAGACCTGGGAGCTTGTCGAAAGATCCAACAAGAAGAAAATTGATGTAAAATGGGTTTACAAGTTGAAACGAAGACCAAATGGTGAGATTGCCAAGTATAAGGCAAGATTAGTGGCTAGAGGTTTTCTGCAGAAACAGGGCATTGACTTCGACGAGGTTTATGCACCTGTTGCAAGGTTGGAGACAACCAGAATTGTTGTGGCAACAGCTGCTTATCGAGGGTGGAAGATACATCAGTTGGATGTAAAGTCAGCATTTCTGAATGGACCATTAGAAGAAAAGGTCTATGTTACTCAACCACCAGGATTCAAAATCAAAGGGCAGGAGTCGAAGGTGTACAGATTAAGGAAGGCTCTCTATGGTTTGAAACAAGCTCATAGAGCTTGGAATAAACGAATAGATAGTTTTCTGAATGAAGCAGGTTTCACAAAATGTGTCTCTGAACATGGAGTGTACGTGAATGATGTTGACGGTGTCAGTCGAATCATTCTATGTCTCTATGTCAATGATTTATTAATCACAGGAGCAGACGAAGCTGAGATAAAGAAAGTCAAGTCGAAGCTAATGCAAGAGTTTGAAATGTCCGACCTAGGAAAGTTGTCATATTTCTTAGGGATGGAATTTAAGGACACGGGTGAAGGAATATTTTTACACCAGAAGAAGTATGCTCAAGACATCTTGAAAAGATTCAAGATGAGCAACTGTAATACAACAACCACACCATTAGAAACTGGCGCAAAGTTGAAGAAGGAAACTAATGATGAGTTTGTAAGTGCAACTCTGTACAAATAAATCATTGGTTCTCTGAGATATTTGTGCAACACTAGACCTGATATATGTCAAAGTGTTGGAGTGTTAAGTCGATTTATGGAGAAACCCCAAGAATGTCATCTCATTGCTGTGAAGAGGGTGTTGAGATACATAAAGGGAACGATTGATCATGGTGTGTTGATGCCAAGGAAGTCAAAAGTTAATACAAAGGCAGAAGTCTATGGGTTCACTGATTCTGATTTCAGCAGAGATCAAGACGAGAGGAAGAGTACTGCAGGCTACATCTTCATGATCGAAGAAGCCCCAATATCTTGGAGCTCAAGAAAACAAAGCATTGTAGCTTTGTCCTCATGTGAAGCTGAATATGTAGCTGCATCATATGCTGCGTGCCAAGCAGCATGGATCGAAATGTTGCTTGAAGAACTCAAGATAATGGAATCGAAGAAAGTAAAGTTGTTTGTAGACAACAAGTCAGCTATCAACCTGGCGAATCACTCAATGAGCCATGGTCGAAGCAAACACATTGAGAGGAGGTATCATTTCCTGAGAGATCAAGTCAACAAAGGGAAGCTGGAACTGGAGTATTGCAAGACAGAAGTTCAACTAGCTGATATACTCACCAAACCTCTGGGAAGAGTCAGATTCGACGAATTGAAGAGAAGCATCGGGATGAGAAGTCTCAACAACATGAATTAGGGGGTGTGTTAGAATTGTAATTCAATGTATTGTCGAAGTCTGAGTGTATAGGTGTATGTCGAAATTGAGTTAGTTGTTGTATTGTGTCAGCTGTATTCGACTGAGTCGAATACAGTGGTTGTCGAGTACTTCAGTTTGTGTCGAAATGTAGTTTTGGGCCTGGGCCGTTATGGCTTATATAAAGGGTCTTCTAGTTTGTAATTTGATACAATTTTTACACAGTTAATACATTCTCACAATTCTGCAATATAGTTTTCTCTTTCTCTCTCTCTCATTTTCTCCTTCTTCTTCTTTACAAACCTCATCCTTCTTGAACCCTAGTTCCAACAGTGAGTGGAAGACACCATAGGAATCAAAGTTGTGTCGTTAAACATTGAATCATTTAAGGAAGACTCCTTGTGATGGAGACAACTAGCATAAGATCTCTTACCTACACCTCCTTTTGGGTCGCCATAAACAGAAGAGGTTTTGTGCTCCTTGGAAGAAAAATTACCCGCATGGTAGCCATAATAAGTACCCAGCCTTACCTTAGAATGAGAAAAATCATCAGACTGATTCACCCTATTTACCCTATTAAACCTAGGAATATTGACATGGAGTTTGACTGTGTCTAGAAAGATATTGTCCAGTTTAGTATCCAACATCCTTGCATCTTCAACTTCGATAAACCGCACAAAACCATACCTCTTGCCTCGAACATCCCTTTTAGATGGAATAATAACCTCATCAATGTGCCTATAGACTTGAAAAACTTTGCACAAATCCTTTTCTCCATAGTTGTATGGTATGGAAGTAAAGAAAAAACTTGTTGAAGAAACAACACCATTTGGAGTCCTCCTATGTTGTCTACCAGAGTTATCCCAACGATTCATTCTAGGGGAAGACTTCTTTCTCTCTACGCGATGCCATGCCCTTCCGGAATCCTTCATACCCGCAATCAGAAAGTTAAACGAGAAACAGTTAGACAGAAGGGAGATTTTCTCTCTCCATCCATTTTTTATGTATAATTTTATTCATATTTCAAAATCTTTTCCGCTGGAAAAAACACGGTACTCCATAACACGTCCATATTTCGCCATCATTAAGCGGCACACTACATTAATATCTAGTGTGCCCGCGTTGTTGCAGTTTCCTAACATATTTTTATGGCTTAAAATGGAAAAATGGAAGAAGAAAAAAGTTGGTTCGACTAACAAGACATAAAAGTGACGTTTAAGGGCGACTTTGAAGCTTTTGGAGGTCATTAAAGTCATTGGAGAGCGTATGTTTCGGTGATTCTTCATAATTTTCGAATCTAGACTTATGGTTTTAAATTATTTCAACATGACTAATTATATTCCTCTTAGGTTATGTCTTAATTGATGATGAATCTATTTTTTATTGAGACATATAGTCGAATGACGTTTATGTAATAATTTAATCTCTTTGTTATTATTCAATTATTAATTGTGCCAGTTGCATATTGTTTGTTACGACATTCGATTTGACTTTCATAAGTAGTGACTACCGACCCTAGAACTATTTATTTGAACTACTTTAACTATTGAATTCGCTAATTAACTAGAGATAGTCTAATTAGTAATTGTGACTTAGAGATTAACGCATATGTTTCCTAGTCCGACGGTACAACTGGTCTGAGGGATCGGGGAGTTGACACCTAGATTAGTGACTTACACACCAAGGGATTGGGTGTAATGTAGAGTTAGTTTGTCGTGTAACTCTGTAGTCGTTGAATGTCTATTAAGATGTGTTTAATCAATCAAGTAGAAATAATGGATTTTGATAATAAGACATGTCCGCCTTTATCATCATTGTTTTAACATTTGTTTCTTGTGTTTTCGACCAAACAAATCTTTAAAATCTCCATGTTTAGTCTTTTTAATTGCATTGCATAACATACCTTATTTCTAGTTCGCAATCCTTGTGGAGATGACCCTATTTTAATTACTTCGATAACAATGCTAGTACACTTGCTAGTAAATTGTCCATCAAATGTCCTATAAAAGCTTGCGAGTACCATAACCTTAAGTATAAACCATTGCTTTATAAAAGAAACTCTAGGGAGTCCGAGCATCGAGACCCACGAAGTTGAAATGGCAATAATATAAGACGCCTCACAATCTTATTGGATATTACCCATCACAGTGTACATTTAACATGGTGAGTTACTTGTCAAACTGACTGGAGCTAGTTTGGTGAAGAGAAGATCCAGTTCATATTCCTTGGTATGAGAAATCTTGAATAGAATAGGCTTATCAACCCCATATTAAAATTCCTAGAAGGAGATGAAGTTGCATACACCCTTATCAAGGTGCGATAGGGGATATTCAAGCAACACCTTGGTGCCATAACCCTAGCTAAAAAAGTTATCATGACCGAAAATTAAAAGCCATGTATGGTTCAAGATGTAAAATATCATGTGACTAGACGAAGGCGGGCTTTAATTTTTAATTTTTTTATTTACATTTGTAGTTTACGTTTTTAGTATTTAATTTAAGTTTATGAAATTTAATTTTTATCAAAAGTAAATATTTTTAGAGATATCTAAACTAAAAATATGGTTTAATTAAGTTGTTCGATTGAATAAATGTATAACAAAATTATGTTGCTTATAAATATAATATCATTATTCTTTAAAAATAAAAAATAAAAAATTGAGTAACAATGAAATTATAAAGAAATAATAATAATAATAAAAGAGAGGTATTTTGAAACACCTCCCTTTTATTCATAACTTCAAGTATAAACCACTCCTTTATATAAGAAACTCTAGGGAGTCCCAGCATACCCGCAAAGTGGAAATGACAATTGTTCCGGACTGGCCCAATGGCTAGGCATGATCCAATCCACTTCTGCTCCCAGAACGACCCAATTGCCTAAATTCTCCCAATTAAAGCCAAAGGGAAGCATTTTACCTTTATGCCCCTCTGCTGGGGAAGGCTAGCCTGTTGACCTCCAGGATCAGCTTCCCCTCCTCATCATTCATGTCCGTCATGCACGGTTCTACCATCAAGAAACAGTCACGACGCCTGTGCCCGCGACCACGCGTTTGCCCGTGACAACAGCTAGTTTTGGGCACCTTTGCTCATCCCAACGTCTAGTTTCTGGCAGTTACCTATTCTTTGGGAGAGAATATATCACCCCGAAAATAGGGACCAATGGCTAAGCGCCGGGGGCACTATAAAAACCCTCTCATTTGAGAGGGTCAAATATTCTAAATCGTCCTAAGACACACATACTTCGTACTTGCCTTCTTTTCTCCCGAACCTTACTTTAGCATCGAAGTGCCTTGCAGGTACACCCTCTCCTCATCTTTCAAACCCAGTATCGCATACGTGGTCTCTTACCCGCTTCAAGTTCTGATCAACCGGGTAAGATTAGTGGCGCCGTCTATGGCAAACTCTATTATCCCCATCTTTCTTTCCTCGTAAACTCAAGAACAAAACAGTTCTTCCAAGATTCCGATCATGGCCAGCCATGACAATGTCCACGATGCTCGCAACACTGCCTTCCTCCCCATCAGTAAGACTGATACTGACCGAACAACCCCCTTTCTTGGGAGCGACGTCCATCACCAGAGAGATGGAGCCACCGCGTCTCCCTCCACCATTCGCGCTGACCCCGTTGAGATCCAGCCCTCCTAGGACCACCATCCTGTCCCAATTCTTCCCAACACTCACCTGGACATGGCAGCCCTGCTCAAGGCCCTCAACAAAACCAACCTCCTAATCCTCCAGCAGAACGCGAGGATTGGAGCCCTAGAAGAGTCCAGTCGGCCAAGATCCCCTCCGCTGAGGAAAGAACGCCAGAGATCTCAGAGTCCTCCACCCCGACGTGAAAGAGACCGTTGGGCACCACCAGAATCTCTAGCAATCAAAAAGCGCGACCATATCTCCCCCCAGAGCCAGTACTCTTCGGGAACTAAGAGGACCAGAAGGGACCTACAAACAGAGCCCCAACGTTCGCCTCTGCCCAGATCCAAGGTCCGAGAACGAACCCCATCTCCTCGTCGAGACCGTTCTCCTACCCTTGGACGAAGTACCCGCTCTCCATTATGGTCCAGTAGCAGCAGCAACGACGAGCCTCGTGGCCCGTTGTCCAAAGAAATCATGGACACACGCCTACCAAAGGGGCTGGAGAAACCCCCATCCCTATGAACATACGACGACACTACAGATCCGGAAGAGCATATCGAGAATAACAATGCATAGCTCGATTACCGTGGCATTAGGGGCGTCATCAAATGTACATTGTTCCCAACCACGCTGAGGAAGGGAGCAATGATGTGGTACAATAAGCTCCCCAACGAATCCATCACATCTTGGAGACAGTTAGTGAGAATGTTCTCCCGGCATTTCACGGCCTCTCATCCTCACCCAATGACCGAAGCCTCCCTTGAGGCCATCATTAAAGGGAAAGATGAACCTCTTCGAACCTATATCGAAATGTTCAACAAAGAAGTTATCCATGCAGTTGGCATTGAGACTCCGGACACACTGGACGACTTCCTCCTCAAGGCATAAGCGTACATCTAGCACGAGGAGATAGAAGCTGCGAGCTCCACACGGGACTCGAGGCAACAAGAAAGTGCCAGGTCCTCGAAACATGACGACCCCTCGACATCTCTTCGAGGAGAGAGAAGACGGGAAGACCGCCCACGGGAGTCCCAGGACATCAAAGGGCCTTCTGGCCAGTTTCACGAATACACTCCTCTGACCGTCTCTCGACAGAAAATCCTCTCTGGGTGCGCCAACTCATAGTTCCGGAAAGTAGGGGTTCGATTCCCAAAATAAATACCGTCCAAGCCGAATATAGACAAGTCGAAGTATTTCTGGTTCCACAAGAGCTATGGCCATATGATCGACGACTGCATCCATCTAAAAGATGCAATCGAGATATTAATCAGGGACTGACACCTAAAACAATTTGCGAAGAAGAAAGACGCTCTTCGACAGGACGGCCAGGAGTCCAAAAAGGTCGAGGAAGAGGTACCTTCCTCAGAAGAGACTAGTCTTCAGGTCGCCATGAGCATCTCGCAGCCTGACGATTTCTACGTTCTCGAGGGGCTCAACATCCCTCCCTACTTCGCCGCGCACAGCCCATGGGAAACCCCCCTCTCCGCCATGGTCATCTCCGGAGGGGGCTTCAACAAAGTTACCGTGGGATCCGTCAAGAGGAAGTTCGGACATATCCTCAACACAAGCTCGAACCGGAGTTCCACACTTGATAAGGTCCGGGGAAAGTCTGTTCCCATCACCTTCTACCGTGAGGAACTCCTCAACGGGGCTCCCAACTCTAGCATTCCTCTGCTCGTGAGAGCTCAAATGGACAACTTTGACGTTCGCCGAATCCTGGTCAATCAAGGCAGTTCAGTCGACATCATGTATTCCCAGCTATTCTCCACCCTCCAGCTGACGAGACACACCTGCTGCCCTATGTAGGCTCTTACCTACAAGGCTTTAACAGGTCAGTCACAAAGCCTTGGGGTTACATGGAGCTGATCATGAAGTTTGGGGTAGCAGAAATGGCCAGGTCCATCAAAGTCCAGTTCCTAGTCATTGAATTCCCCTCCCTCTACCAATGCATCTTTGGGCGGCTAACTCTAGCCGAATTGGTAGTCGTGCCTTCAACCATGCACCTGATGATGAAGTACTACACTTCCAAGGGGCTCGTTGCCACTCTGCACGAAGACATCAAAGCAACAAGGAGATGTTTCAAAGCAGCCTCCAAGAGGTTGAACACGATCGTCGCCAAGTCGAAGACTTCCAGCAAGCCTGTTCTTCCCTGCAACTTTGAAGAGGCAAAGTCGCTGCCCCATGTCAATTCCATCGACCTTGACAGCCGCTTCTCTGAGGACGACCAGAGGGACCAGAAGAGGAAGGGAAAGGAGATCCAGCCATGTTTGAGCAGCCCGTCCACATCGACCAGTGGCGGCAAGACCTCCCATCCGATGTGCCCAATTCCGAATGGCGAGTTCGAACTTGTCTTGCTCGGTGACGACCCCCAGCGAGGAGGGAAGATCAGGACCGACCTCCCCGACTTAGCTAGGAAACAGCTAAAAGCTTGTCTCCGGGAGAATTCAGATTTGTTCGCATGGTGCGCCGCGGAGATGCATGTGCTAGATCCTGACGTGGCCAACCACCAGCTCACCATCGACCCCGCCGGGAAGTAGCTCAACATAGGCGAAAGCAGTCTCTAGAGAAAACGGAGACTGTCGAACAAGCTGTAAAAGACCTCCTAAAGGCAAATTTTATTTCGGAGCCGAAGTACACTACCTGGCTGTCCAATGTTGTACTCGTTAAAAAATCAAATGGAAAATGGCGCATGTGTGTTGACTATACCGATCTCAATAGGGCCTGCCCTAAAGACGCATATCCTCTCCCCAACATAGACAAATTAGTTGATAATTCTGCTGGTTTTAAGTTGTTATCTTTCATGGACGCGTATTCGGGCTATAACCAAATACCCATGGCCAAAAGGGACAAAAGGTACACTGCTTTGATGACCAAATTGGGCAACGATTACTACAACGTAATGCACTTCGGCTTGAAAAACGCTGACGCTACCTACCAAAGAATGATGAACAAAGTCTTCCGAGGCGAAATAGGGGATATGCTCGAAGTCTACATGGACGACATGATTGTGAAATCCCACGAGGAATCTGGTCACACGCACAATCTGAAGAAAGTCTTCGAGCAGTCCAGGAAGTACAGGATGAGCTTCAACCCGGAGAAGTGCACGTTCAGGGTGCAAGCAGGCAAGTTCCTTGGCTTCTTCCTAACACAACGAGGAATCGAAGCTAACACCGACAAGTGCAGAGCCTTCTCCGAGTTCCCTATGCCGAACTCTTAGAAGTCTATCCAATCCCTAAACAGGATACTCGCTTTGTTGTCCTGTTTCGTGGAAAAATCTTATCAACATGCACTCCCCTTTTTCAAACTCCTCCGCAAGGAGGCAACTTTTGAGTGGACGGAGGAATGCGTCAAAGCCCTCCTCCACCTAAAACAAGCACTATCAGAACCACCGGTCCTCTCCCATCCAGATAACGGGGAGACCCTATATCATTATCTCGCTGTCGTGACCGAGGCTGTTAGCGCTGCCCTATTCGTGAAACTCCTGAGGGGAAGAGGCCCATATACTTCACGAGAAAGGTGCTGCAAGGACCGGAACTTAGATACCAGTAGATTGAAATGGTGACCCTGACCCTTATCAATGCTGTGTGGAGCCTGAGGCACTACTTCCCAGCCCACACAGTCGTGGTTCACACGGACCAGCCCGTGAGGCAACTGTTGGGCAATGGTCGTTGGAACTGTCTGAATTCAACATCTAGTAAGAGGCAGGAAAGCCCTCAAAGCTCTGGCGCTGCTGACTTCGTTTCAGAAATGACCTTGCCCTACTCCCCAACTTGCGGAGCTCGCAAGTGGACGATCTTCGTCGACAGATCATCCAGCTCAGCAGGGAGTGGAGCAGGCATCATCCTGTAAAACGATGAGGGTATCCTCGTTGAGGTCTCACTTACCCTATCTTTCCCCACTTCCAACAATCATACAGAATACGAAGCCTTCCTCGCGGGTCTACGCCTCGCCAAAGACTTGGGAGCAGAGGAGGTCATCATCTGCACAGATTCCCAACTTGTAGCCCTCCAGGTTAGGGGAGGGTACCAGGCGAAGAACGAAAACCTATCTAAATACTTAACCTTGTCAAGGATAACATGATGAAGTTCACATCGGTAGAGGTAAAGCATGTTCCCCGCGGACATAATGTCCGAGCAAATGTTTTATCAAAGATGGCAAGTACGAAAAAGAAGGGAGGAAACAAATATGTAATCCAGGTGGTACTTCCTCGACAAAGCATCGAGAAAACTTCCACGACCCTCGACATGCACGTCATTGGCGATAACAACTGTTGGATGACCCCAATCTACAACTATCTCGCCAAAGACGAACTACCGTCCGACCCAAAGGAAGCCAGCGTAGTCATGCGCAAAGGTTGCTCCTACGTCCTGGTTGAAAATAAACTCTACAGGGTAGGGTTTTGCATTCCTCTCCTCAAATGTGTCGAGGAAGAGATGGTCTCCCACGTCCTGCGCGAGATCCAAGAGGGAAACAATTCCCAACATCTAGGAGGAAGATCCGTCGCCAGGAAGGCCCTACGAGCAGGATATTACTGGCCAACCATGCATCATGACACAAAGGAGCATGTGAAGAAATGCAACAAATGTCAACGGCACGGGGACATTCACTTGGCACCGCCCAATGAGCTCAAAGAAATGTCTCCCCGTGGCTCTTCGCATGGTGGGGCTTGGATATCCTAGGACCATTCATCGTAGGATCAAATCAGAATAAGTACCTGATAGTAGGTGTGGACAACTTTACAAAGTGGATAGAAGCAGAGGCTCTGGCCAAAATAACGGCCCATAACATACTCCGCTTCTACAAGCGAAACATTCTTGCTCGCTTCGACATTCCTCAAGCGATTGTCACCAATAACGGGACACAGTTCACAGAAAAAAAATTCCAGGAGTTCGCCGCCCAACTGGGCATCAAACAACACTTCGCATCCGTCGAGCATCCCTAAACGAATGGGCAAGCCGAGGCAGCGAACATGGTGATCCTACGAGGTATCAAACGAAGACTGGACGAAACCAAGAAACAAAATGTCGAGGAGCTGCACTGTGTGCTCTAGGGCTACCGTACTATGCCTCACTCTTCGACCGGGGAAACCCCCTTCCGTTTGGCATACAGGACTGAGATAGTTATCCCTATCGAAATACATGTGCCCTCCAGGCAGACTGAAGCTCCCCTGGACGAGGAGACCAACAACAAAGTACTAAGGGAGGAGCTCGATCTCGTCGAAGAGGTCCGATCAGGATCTGCCCTGCGCGAGGCCTCGTTAAAACAAAAAATCACAATTAGGCACAACTCCAAGGTTATACGACGAGAATTATAAGTAGGCAATCTCGTCCTGAGGAGGAATCACAAAGATTCTCGAGAAGGCAAACTCGCCACTAATTGGGAAGGGCCCTATCGTGTTCGAGCAAAAACAGAGAATGGGGCCTACTACCTAGAACATCTTAATGGGGAAGAACTCGCTCGACCGTGGAACGTCAGAAAGATAAAACAATATTATAGATAAGGCCTTAACTGTCGGCATGCTCTGTCGACAAGACAAACATAATGTATCGACCATAAGTGCGCGCCCACGTACAAGCGTTGCATGCCAAGGTAAACCAAGCAGGCTTTTGCCCAGAAATGAGCAAAACCCATGCCTAGCAGCAGTCCCTCGACCGAGCCCACCTTCACCCAAGTACCACAAAAGGCAGAACACCAAGCTCGCATTGGGAAGTTCACGCCGCGAACTAAGGCCACAAACGTGACCTGAGCTCCACTCTCATGCCCAGAAGCTACCCAGGCTTTTCGATCAGTTCCCCTCACTGTAAAAAACTACTTGTCGAGGAAACCTCGAAACAATAAAATCGTTTACTAAAGCAGCCTCACAACAGGCACACATATCGAGCAACATTTTAATACTTAGTGAAAATAAAGCAAAGTAAAAGCATGCATCAAAACAAATCATACACTAACGACCACCATGTCCGAGAATAAACATTATAATAAAAACGACAACAAGGACCGTGATTGTGCTTGTTACGTTAAAAAGGGGCCAAGCCCCATACAAATGATAAATTACAAGAAGCACGACACGCGGGCTAGAAATACAACAAAGGGGAAATTAGCCGGCTGTCGGCTGAGGCTCTTCACGGGCAAGCTGCCCCTGCTCCTCGCTGAAATTGAGGAAGTCTGGGACAATGATCTTACCATCTACCACACTGTAAAGGAACCCAGTCCCCTCGGTGGATAGTTTAACCCCGAGATTCACGATCTTCAGCTGCTCCACAGCATTGTTGAAAGCGTCCTCGGCGATCCCCAAACAGTCCTCCTCGGCCAAAGCAATGCGGGTAACCAGCTCAGCTCAGGTTTTTAGACCCTTCACTTCATCGCTTTCGTCTTCGGCAAGAACGGCAGTGGCCCTCAATGATGCTACCAAGTCTTCAGCGGCATTCTTATCCACGACCATGGTGTCCTTCTCCCTTTCGATCTCGGCCAACTCGCCTTGGTACTTTTTTGCCGCCTCCTCCTCAACCTTCTGCGCTTCCTCCTCAACCACCTTCAGCTTCTCTTCCAGGACCACATTCGCGGATTGGGCCTTCTTCAGCCCTGTCTCTTAAAGTGCACCCTCCTCGGTGTAGACCACCTCCATTTCCAGGACCCTTATCAGGGCAGCAGCATCCTGAGCCAGCATCGTCCTCTTGCTTGGACGATCCATCTCCTCGAGCTTCAATGACTCCGCCCGATGTAGTGCAAGAGAAGAACCCCTCAAAGAAATTGTGGTTATGGAGACATGGAGGTAGCTCGAATTTACTCTTCTCCCCTCGTGGGTAATGTCGAGGAACTCGCCCGTCTGATGGCACTTGGGACTTGAAGTTATTGGCAGTGGGGAGGTCTATGCGATAGATGGTATGGAAGAGGAGGTCCTCGCCCCGTCTGTGGAGGAGGCGCTCGCTCACTGAGATGGCTCCTCCCCAGCTTCTAGCCCGCTCTAAGCCTTGCCTGAGCACTCTTAACCATACGCTCTTGAGAAGAAGACATGTTGCCTGCGAAACGACGAGCATACGTTAGTAAACAACAAAAAACTACAATACGAGCAAGCTAAAAAATAAATGGCTACCAAGAAGTTCCAGAGCCTTATCATGAGTGCTACACTGGAGGAGCTCATTCGTGTTAATAAAGCGAGTCTCCACTTTGACACCCCCGTCTGCTTTATAAATGAGCTCCCCGCTCCTAGTCACGCACTGGTCAGGGACAAAGCTATCAACGAAGCCTACCAGCTTTTTATAACTGGCCTTATTATCCTCAGCCATCAAATTCGGATTGGCGAGGTAGTCATCAGTCCCCCGGACAAAATGGTTCCAACTCCACGGAAGGGGAACCTCAGTAACCTCTTCCCTTGCACTTTTCCCTGCTCGTCGACAAAGGCCTCCCCATTCTCATCTGTCAAAGCCTCCCAAATGAATGAGGAGTCTGTAGCCCTCTCTGACACGGGCTCAATGATGTAGAACCTCTACTTAAAAGTCCTGATGGACTCAAAGAAAGGCTTGAATAACTTACTCCCCTGGTTCAGGGAGATCCATCCGAACTGCCTCCCCGAAACTTGAAGCTAAAGATGGAAGATGGTGAAGAAAGGGGGAAGGGTAGCTCCAATCTTCAGGTATTCGTATGTCATCTCAAATGCCTGCATCATAGCAATTGAGTTTGGGTGTAGTTGTGAGGACGCTAGATCCAAATGCCCGAAGACTGCAACTTGGAAATCCGTAAACGGCAGCTTCAACCATATATCTTTAAAGACATACTCGTACATGGGGAACCTCTCCCCATATTCTGAGCAAATCCGGTCGTTCTCCCCAGGGAAATGGACCTTTCAGTCTCCCTCAGCCCCCACCGTCGTGAAGGCATCGCGAGTATATGTAGAAAAAAGGGAGGCATGCTCCTGAGGCTCAGCGACGACTCACTCGTCTGCATTACTACTAGGAGGGGACGCCTCGCCGCTAGTCCAGAAAGCAGAAGTATCTTATGTATCGCTATCGTCTGAGGAGCTCTCCTCGGATAGATCTCTCATAACTTCGTCCTCAGATTCGCGAGACATCTCCTTTACCTGAAAAGCAGAGGACAAAAGTGAATTCGATGACAAAGTCAAATCCATCCTTCCACTACCAGTCAAGTAAATGGGCGCGCGAAGGCCCGAGGACAACGTCCCTGACCTAAGCCCTACTCAAATGGCACAGCAACGGTGCGAGGAGATGCCCAGGGCAGCCCCTCTAACCCACGCGGGGAGATCCTCCTCGGTGCATTACCCAGAACTTTTGTTGGAAATCCACCGGAAAACTCATGGATTCCACCAGCGACGAACTCATCCATTGTCGCAACGGCGTCATAATCAACTAAAAAGCCTAAGTTTCTAAGGCTCCAGCAACACCGTCGACGACAGAAGATGGCCTAACAATCGCCAGCATCCAACAATTGTTGGAAACCGCCCCTACGCTGCACAGTTTCATCCTAACCACATGAAAACTAAGGAAGCAGAAATAAAAACACCTAAAACAAAGGTTAGATAAGATGACTTACTTGGTCGAGGAAGAGAGTTAGGTGGTCGACGAGCTCAGGTCGGTTCGCGTACGGTGGTTGAACGACGTTGAATGATGGTGAATGACGGAAGACAAAAGCATAAGCAAGAGAAGAGAGAGAAGCGAAAAGGGTAAATGAGCATGTTCTCCCTTTATTTATAAGCATTCCAAGGGCATGTGGATGAGTACGCGCGGCATAGGGGCATCATCATGTCCCTAACCTAGCCATCATTACACATTAAATATGGCACATGATTCAAGGCATGTGTGGCGCTCCATCCTTTCAAATCCCATCAACCGTTGGGCTCCCTATAAGCCGGGCAAGTCGGATAACGTTACAGGTTCCCCAGGCACAGACCCAGTCGAGCACCGCGAAACAACCTCCTCCCTGGGACTACGAGTTGCCCTTAAGTCATCACTCACATGCTCGGGAGCAACGACTTGGGGGGACTCCTGTTCTGGACTGGCCCAATGGCTAGGCATGGCTCAATCCACTTCTGCTCCCAGAATGGCCATATTGTTTAAATCCTCTCAATTAAGGGCAAAAGGAAGAGTTTTACCTTTCTGCCCCTCTGCTGGGGAAGGCTGGTCGGTTTGCCTCTAGGATCAGTTGCCCCTCCTCAGCATTCCTGCCTGTCACGCACGGTTCCGCCATCCAGAAATAGTCACGAAGCATGTGCCCACGACCATGCCTTTGCCCGTGAAAACAACTAGTTTTAGGCACCTCTGCCCGTCCCAACAACTAGTTTCTGGAAGTTACCTATTCTTTGGGAGCGAATACCTTGCCCCAAAAATAGGGACCAATGGCCAAACGTTTGGGTCACTATAAAACCCTCTCATTTGAGAGGGTCTGCTATTCTAAATCATCCTAAGACACATATACTTTGTATTTGCCTTTTTTCTCCCAATCCTTACTTTAGCATCGGAGTGCCTTGCAGGTACACCCCCTCCTCATCTTTCAAACCCAGAATCGCAGACGTAGTCTTTGGTCCACTTCAGGTTCTGATCAGCCGGTAAGATCAGAAATAATATAAGACGCCTCACAATCCTCTTGGATACTACCCATCATAGTGTATATTTAACATGGTGTGTTACTTGTCAAATCTGACTGGAGCTAGTTTGGTGAAGAGAAGATCTAGTTCATATTCCTTGGTATAAGAAGTCTTGTATAGAAGAGGCTTATCAACCCCATATTAAAATGCCTAGAAGGAGATGAAGTTGCATACACCCTTATCAAGGTGCGAGAGGGGATATTCAAGCAACACCTTGGTGCCATAACCCTAGCTAGAAAAGTTATCATGACCAAAAATTAAAATTCATGTATAGTTCAAGATGTAAAAGATCATGTGACTAGACAAATGAGGGCTTTAATTTTTAATTTTTTTATTTACATTTGTAATTTACATTTTTAGTATTTAATTTAAGTTTATGAAATTTAATTTTTATCAAAAGTAAATATTTTTAGAGATATCTTAAAAACTAAACTAAAAATATGGTTTAATCAAGTTGTTCGGTTGAATAAATGTATAACAAAAGTATGTTGCTTATAAAAATAATATCATTATTTTTTAAAAATAAAAAATAAAAGATTGAGTAACAATAAAACTATAAAGAAATAATGATAATAATAATAATAATAATAAAAGAGAGGTATTTTGAAACACCTCATATTTACTTCTTTTCCTCTTCATCACTCTTTTTTTTTTAACAAGCAAAATTTATTGAAACATATGCATAAGAAATGCCAGAAACAGGATTACAACATTGTCCAAATGAGAATACATGAAGCCATCACAAACAGACACCCATATGCTAACAGACATTTGGTCAATGCAAATTAGCACCCAATTCTATACCGCAAGCTAATAGACAATTGATCATTGCAAAAATAGCACCCAATTCTATACCCCAAGCTGACAGACATTTTATCGATGCATAATTAGCACCCAATTTTGCCAAAATCACCCTTCTCCAATGTTTAAGACTAAAATGAACTGAGGAAAACCAGAATCTCCAACCAACAATACTAGCACCAATGATACATTACCATTGAAGACCAAACAAAACTCAAGCCATTGGTACATTACCACGAACAGGAGAAAACATGACCCCCTCCAACCAAATCTAATTGATATTAATAATCTATGTCTCAACGATATTCAAAATCCTCAAATGAAAAGACATGCACACCAGAACGTAAGCTAAGATCCCATATAACTCCGTCACTTGCCCAAACGTCCTTGATTCAAGATCTGGTGACCCATAGCAAAGTCGACAGAGATATGATTCCTTTCGACATATACTGGAGACAAGATCCTGCATGTTACGGACCCCTAAGGTAGGAGGAGAGATTCCTCTTCGCTTGCACAGTCGGCACAATATGAATCACTAAGGTTACTATGACGAAGCAATTGCTTTGACTTGCTATATCAAAAAAGATATAACTCCGCTTTATCTCTCGCGATCCAAAACTATAGCAGCGGCAATATAGCCGATACTATGTATCCTTGAGTTCGACATCTGTTGCAGCAAAAAGCCTCAAAGAAAACTGGTTACTTGTGGGACTTCGCTGAATAAAACTGAACAACACGTACCAAATACATGGCCATCAGATGGGCATCTGAAGCTCTGGCCACCACCTTTAACTGTTTCTGAGCAAACCAACGGCTACGACTTTTCTATCAGACTCAAACCTTCTCTCATAGAAATCAATGCTCTCCTTCCAAACCTCTCCATTGAGTAGTACTCTATTTCAACCAGAATAGTTGCTAAAAGCCTCATCAAATACTCTAACAGACAAACAAGTAGGCTTGGTGTGATATGTCTCATTGGGATGAAGGATTCTCTAAATAATACACGAGAACTTTAGCGGGACAGATTTATTCCAAATCTTCGACCACATAGGATTGGTTGTGTCATGGCTAGGCCCCAGAATGTTATTATAAGTTCCTCTTACTGAATATTCATCAGTTGAGGTTTGTTCTCCCAAGTCTATTCCACCTAAATCTCTGCACCAAAGTGAATTACCTAATCTTCCGTCGCTAAATGTCCCAATGTTCGTCCCATATCTACTGACTAAAGCTTTATACCAGAGACCTTCTTTAATCGATCTAATTTTCCACTTCCATTTACCTAGAAGTGCGACATTAAAGGCTCTCAAGTTTTTAAAACCCAAACAACCCTCTTCTAGGGGACGACAAACCTTATTCCAATTAATCTAACAGATTTTACCCTCCTCCTCACTCCCCCCAAAGGAATTGTTTAAATAGAGATTCAAGTTTCGAGATGATACCTGTCAGAGCTTCAAAAAAGGAAAGGTAATATACCGGGACAGCTGACAGAACTGATTTGAGTATGATCGCCCTACCTCCTATTGACAACTGGTTATGCTTCCACCTTAATAGTCTGGATCTTACCGTGTCTATCACTGGCTGCCATGTCGAAATTCTCCTCAAGTTTACCCCGATTGGTAAGCCGAGGTATTTGAAAGGAATGGATCCGACTTTGCAGTTCAGGATATTTGCAGCCTCTTCTAACAATGTTTTGGGAATGTCAATCCCAATCAACGAAATTTTTTGAAAATTCACCTTAAGGCCTGACATCAACTCAAATAACTTAAGGGTGGCCCTTATGATCCGGATATTCCCTCATCAGTTTTTTCTAATGATGATTGTGTCATCGACATATTGGAGGTGTAAACAAAACTCGATGCCGCCTTCAAACCTGTAGCCTGAGAAATCACCTAAGTCCACTGCCTTGTTCATTAATAGGTTCAGCCCTTTAGCAGCCAGCAGGAAAAGAAATGGAGATAACGGGTCTCCTTGTCTGAGCCCTCTTTTCATCTAGAATTCTTTCGTGGGGCTGCCATTCACGAGAACAGATATGGAGTTCGAATTCAAACATTCTGAGATCCAACTCCTCTATTTTGCTTGGAAACCCATCTTTTGCATAACAAATAAAAGGATGTTTCAATCGACGGAGTCAAATGCTTTTTCGAAGTTTACTTTGAACATCAACACTTCTTTATTCTTTCTTTTTGCCTCATCAACGATTTCATTTGCAATGAGGATACCGTCAAGGATTTGTCTACCTGTTATGAAAGCAGACTGTGATTTTGACACTACCGACCCGATAACCTTTTTCAGCCTGTTTGTGAGAACCTTGGAGATGACTTTGTAGATGCATCCGATTAGCAATATATGCCTGAAATCTGTCACTTTCGATGGGTTCTTCTTCTTAGGGATTAAGACTATGAATGAACTGTTTACTCCTCAAACTATCCTTCCTTTCGCGTGGAACTCTGACATGATACGGATGAAATCTGATTTAAGGTCTTCCCAAAATTCTTTTATAAATCCAAAATTCACACCGTCTGGCTCTGGACTTTTAAAGCTGTCACATTCCTATATTGCTCTTCGTATCTCCTCTTCTGTGAATTCTTTGGTCAGTTCCTCGTTTTCGACGTTATTAACTCTCTTGAAGTTCATGTTACTTGGTAGAGGTCTCGTTCCTTTGGCTGAGAAGTGCATTTGAAAGTGGTTGACGATAACACTTTTTACGTCGGTCACCTCGGTCAGAATATTGCCGTTATCTTCCAAACTTAAGATTTCGTTATATCTTCTTCTCTTGTTGATACAGCCGTGGAAGTACTTGCTTTTTCGTCTCCTTCTTTTAGCCATATTACTCTTGATTTTTTTGCCATTGGATGCTGCAATTGAGGTTTGAGAGTTTAAATATTTGGTCCCATCTTTTTCTCTTAGCTAGCATCTCTTCTTCGGATAAACCGACAGCTTTGGCCTTTTGTTCGAGTATGTTAAGCTCCTTCTTTGTTTCTTTGATTCTGTCTCCAATATTTCGCGAATGATCTTTATGCCAGACTTTAAGCCGCTCCTTGATCAATTTCAGTTTTTCTTCTAGAACATACATGACCCAGCCTTCTACCTTGAAGTCCTTCCATTGATCACCAACGAAATTATGGTAGCCTTTTAGATTCTGCCAGCATTTTAGCATTCGGAAAGGTTTTGGACCCCAGTTTTTTTGAGTCTCACATAGCATGATTGGGAAGTGATCCGACAGGCTTTTATCGAGGCACCATTGTTTACTTGCCGGCCAATCATTGCACCAAGAAGCTGAGAGGAGAAAACTGTCGATCCTGCTTGAGGCGGATTCGTCAGATCTGGACCAAGTGAATTTCCTGCCATGAAGGGGTAGATTGATGAGCCCGGTCTCAATGATGAGGTCGTCAAAATCTGCCATTTCTTCTCTGCGAGTGACTTCTTTAGAGCCTCTTCTTTCTGAGGTATCCTTAATAGAATTGAAGTCTCCTGATAGGCACCATCTTTCTTCTTTCTTTGGGATGATTATAGCCTTTAGAGCTTCCCATAAGAGTCTCTTTTTTCTAGCTTTGCAAGGGGCGTATACGTTCATAATGTTAATTTTGTTCTTTTCTTCTCCCCATTCTGCTTCAATTCATACGAGATGTTCCAAAATAATTGTTTTCAAAACTGTTAATGTGTTGCTGTTCCACATGGTCAATAAGCAACCAGACCTGCCTTCTAAAGGTTTAAATGTAAAATTGAAATCTGAATTTCCCCACATGTGAAGACATATGCTTTTCTCCAGGCTTTCCATTTTGGTCTCTTGGATGCAAATGACATCAGGACTATGGTTTTGAATTAACTGTTGGATATCTTTTTTCTTGACCAAACCACCTAAACCTATAATGTTGTAGCTTATGAGTTTCATGATTATAATGAGTTAAGGCTTCAGCTCCTACGGCGGAAATGATCCGAACTCAGGAAGTTCCTGCTCTGGTTTTTTCCTCTTCATCACTCTTAATGCAAAGTCTCGAACCGTGTTTCTCAAGTGACTTCGCAGGAAATAGGCAACATCAACTGAAAAATGGTTGAATTTTATTTAACTATTAAACACTGAGGTGGTCTTGTAATTTGTGCTGCATTACAATGTTTGAATTTTGGATTTAGGTCCAAAGGATTAAAATGTGTTTCTATCGATGAAAAATTTAACCCACCCTTATGTAATGTTATTACATGTTATTGTAATCTTAATTCTTTTTCGAAAATACTGTAGCAGTAAATTCAAATTAAAAGTTATATTATCATAAATGTGCTTGATAAATTCTTAATATTTTTTATGTAATTTTTTTTATAAAGTTAATTTCAAAAGTTGATCAAGATTATGATATGTCTTAAATTTCTTTAAAAAATGCTGATATAATTTATGAGAGTTTAGTCACCTGCTGATTTCGGACAATCTTCTTTACGAATATTTATGTCACTATTTGTGGTCGTCAGAGGCTCAGAAGGTTGTTCTTTTTTTCAATTAAATTTTCAACTAAACTTGTCATAGACTTTTGATAAATCTACAAAAGTAACTTTTTTCCCGTCTTCTTATTCATAATATGTACACCATCTTCTTGGAAATAATAATAATTTCATGAATATTTCTCCCCAAAACAAAATGTGCTTGAAAAGGTGACACCAACTTCGGAATGCACTCTTTTATTCTCTCAACAACAACCTTATAGACAATTTTATAAACAGTGTTACATTTTGGGAATCAAACAAATGACAGTTTGATCCATCGAAGCAATCTCACTAGGATTATCTTACACCTTACAAACATACTCACTAACTTTATGATCGTAAAGGCTGGATCAGATCCTATTGAAGTGGGCCACCAAGTACGTCTGAGATGCTGGGCGTATGGAGATGAGGGGGGTGTACCTGCAAGGCACTCCGACGCTCAAGTAAGAAAGGGTCAGAGAAAAGGGGCAAGTACAAAGTATGAGTTTCGAGGGTGAATATTTGATACCTGACCCTCTCAAGTGAGAGGATTTATATAGTGCCTCTAGCGCATGGCCAACGGTCCTATTTTCAGGGCGAAATAATTGTTTTCCCGAAGAATAGGGAACTGCTCAAAACTAGTCGTTATGTCGGGCAGGGTGCCAAAAACTAGTCGTTATGTCGGGCATAGGCATAGTGTCGGGCACATGCCCTTAGCTGTTCGGGGAGTGACAAAGTCGTACGGAACGAGCATCATTTTCGGGGAGGAGCGATGCAGTCCTTTCCCGGTTGGAGGGGTAGAAAAATAACTTTTGTCCCTTTATGGATTGTACTTACGCAATTGGGCCGTTCTGGGAGCAGAGGTGGATTGGACCATGTCTAGCCATTGGTCCAGTCCAGAACATGAGCCCCCAAGTCGTTGCTCCCGAGCATGGGAGTGATGACTTAAGGACAGCTCGTGGCTCCGGGGAGCTAGCGTGGAGTCTTCGTTTGGTGACGAGGAAGATCGTCTTGTGGTGCCCGTGACATTCATGACCATGACCGGATTGCCCGTCGTATGGGGAGACTAACGGTTAGTCAGAATTAGAAACGTTAGGGGCGCCACGTGGGCCTAGAGCCCTGTGTAGCAGTTACTAGGCAATGATGGCTAGTTAGTAGCCATCATGGCCTACGAGGGCGTGCCACTGCACATGCCTCTCTGTATAAAAGGGGAAGGTTCGTTTCATTCTGAACTTTTCGCTCTCGTTTCTCTTCGTCTTCTTCAGAGCTCTTGCCCGTCACCGCCGTTTGATATTCCGGCCACCGCATTAACTCCGGGAAACCGCTTTTCATCTTCTTAACCAAGTAAGTTCGCACATTCTGCACTCTTTTATTTCTTTTAACGGTTGTTTGTAGCTTGCATGCAGTTAGGTTTAGGTTTAGGTGATGAAATAGGTTAATTTCCGGCGATTGTTGGTGGTGGACGGTGGTCGTGCCATTTTTCGCCGCCGATGAGGCCGCTAGGTTTTAGGATATTCTTGTGAATCAGGTGATTTCCGGCGTCATTGCAATGATGATGCATGCGTAACCGCCGTGATCATTCAGATTCCGAAGCAATGATGAAGTTTCCGGTGAGACTTCCCAGTTTCCGGTGAAGCTTTGCAGTTTCCGGTGAAGCTTCAAACGGAAACTGGGAAGTGGCTCGAGGAAGTTCCTCGTACGGAAGTGGCTTACTTCGGGCATCTCCTCGTGGGAGACTCTTAGAGTTTTTGTTTAATGTTAGGGATTAGGCCGGGGACGTAGTCCTCAGCCCTTTGCGCGCGCTTTCACTTGACTAGCGGTGGAAGGGTGGATTTGATTCTTGGTTGAATTCACTTTTGTCTCTGCTTTTCAGGTGATCGAGATGGCGACAGGGCCAGACGGGGAGATAATACTAGATTCATCCAAAGAGGAAGCGAGTTCCTCGGAAAGCAGTAGCTCAGAATCCTCGAGTGTCCCCAGTGAAGCCGGGGAGGAGGAGGAAATGGAAGAGAATGTTGTCGAAGGTTCCACGGAGGAGTGGATGGTGGCTGAGTGATGCGTGTTTTTTTTCGCAAGTGTACGAACGCGTCAGAGTAATATAAAAGATTATCGTATCCACAGAGACCAAGTGTCAATCTATCGCTATCTATTGTTAAGGTGTGTATCTAAGGTGATTGAAAATAGTAGTTTTGAAGAGTGCACGGTAGTAAATAAAGTAATTAAAATTAATTGATAAAGACAGGTTCGAATGCAATTCACACAACCAATTGATAATCCAAGTACTTGCTAATAGAACTACTTACGGGCAATGTTTTCTACTTTGAAAAGAACTAATTTGACAGGAACTGTCGCTTTCGCGTATTCAGAACCGAGTTGCACCCCCTAATCAAACCCTCTTATTGTCACGGATAAAAAGGCGCGCATTGCGTTAGAGTAGTAAACCTATTTTTAAGAAATATAGTATCTTGACCAAGTTGAAAAGTATTTTAACCTGGATTTTCTAAAAAAAAGAGGTCCTTACGAACCAGACTTTAAACTTCTTAACGCGTCCGAAAATGGTTTTAAAATCTCTTTTCTTTTTAAATTAAAAACTCCTAATAAACTAAACAAAGCGCTTTCGCTGTTTTCGAAATAGTTTAAAAACAATTAAGTTTAGATAGGCGTTGGACGGCTTTCGATCTTACCCAACGGAATTTAAGAACAGGAAAACTTATATTGAAAGTTAAAATAGCCCTTAAGTGTTTCCACTAACAATTGTACAGATTATCGGTTCGGTTATGATCTTCACATTCTAACCTTTATAAAATTAGCCAGACATGGTAAAGTAAAAGTTCATTTTTAGATTTTTCATAAAAAAGTATTTAAGTGCGAGTGCGGAAAGTAAATGAAAGTAGTGCGAGTGCGGAAAATAAATGAAAGTAGTGCGAGTGCGGAAAGTAAATGAAAGTAATGCGAGTGCGGAAAGTAAATGAAATTAAAAGACAATGCAAGAAATAAAGTTGACAAAAGGTAAAGTAATAAAAACCTGCTCCAATCGGAGTGGTTGAATAAAATGCGAACTGAAAGTAAAATGGCGGCAGGATTAACTTCCTTCCAGAGTGCTCCAAGACTCAATCTCACAGGCTCTTACAGACTCGATCTCTCGAATGTAGTAACACCTCGATGTGAAGCGATTACCACTATTACACTGATATATGCTTATGAACAACTAAGCTTGGATGAAGAAAAACGAAAATCTAAAGTCCTATTTATAGGCAAGGAAACATGTGGAAAAGACAAGGATGCCCCTAGCATTTGAATTTGGGAGGGAACTCGTTTTGTTCTTGTGGCGCCCGCCACAACACCATGGCGCCCGCCATGAGTGTAAACTTGCTTGGGCAGTTGGAGAGCGTGGGGAAAAACAGTTGGGAGGAGTTTGAGACATGGCCACGTCATGGAAGACCTTGTGGCGGCCGCCATAGTGGATGCCATAAGTGTAAAATGCTGATTTTCTCTATTTTAGCTCAATTCGGCTCCTTTTTCGCTCCTTTTCTCGCTCGGGGCTCCGATTAGACTAAAAACCTGAAAACAAAGAAAAACATAATAATAACATAATAAAATGACATTAAAAGACTAAGAATGCATGCAAAATCGGAGTCAAAAATACGGTGAAATTCAGTGTCATCAAATTCTCCCACACTTAGACCTTTGCTTATCCTCAAGCAAAACATTTAAAGCTCAAAGTAAGAAAACTAGTGCTGACACGTGATTCGGGCAAAAAGGGCTTCTAGGTTCAAGTCAGGATGTAGTGACAGGTACTAAGTGAACCAAGGGTATCGTAATGACACTTATCCGCAGAGGCGGACATAAACTTCATTCTTATATTAATCAACCGTACCATCCCACAACAACTAGGCCTACGTCTTCAGCTCTTTTTTGGGTCCTTTTCATTCAGGCGCAATCACATTAAGCCCGTTATCCGTACATGTTTCATAGTAGAGTGACCTGTTAGTGATTCTGATCCAAAACATAGGGTTTCTGGCACATAAGACTGTGTAAACCCTTTTATTTAACCCAAATGCAGTTGTGGGGGATCGGATCGTAATCCGCCCTACCGAGTTCAGCGCCAGAAACCTCTGAACCAACTAATAATGGGTGAGCTAAAATTATATTTTTTGTGTGGCAACAATTCAACTTTTTGGGTTAAACGACCTTGTGAGGGTCATCTATCCGGAGTTTGCCTTATTCTTTATTTATTTTACTGGATCATTCACTTATGTTCATCGATCCCCTACGTAGAACATGCTTAGGCCGGAGCTGACTGCTGAAATAAACTACTTAGGACAAATTTGGAAATGATAATTAAGGCCATGGTACATGGGGTTTTGGAATGATTCCTATATTCGTGAAGTCTATGGTGCTAAAACGATACTAATGTTTCAAAAAGTTCACCTAAGTCACCACATCCTAATCCAAACCTGTCTTAAAGCCCAAAAAACGTGTAGAACAACAATGTTTTCTTTTTGCAAATTTTTTTTTTTTTTTTTTTGACAGGGCTAAAGAAATGGGGGAAAATGAGGGTGCACTAGGGATACACTGTACTGGTGACTCGTCAGACTCATGCATTTTCTAGAAAAAAGACATAGACAAAAACAAGAAATAAACAACTGACTAAAAATGGAAATAGAAAGCAATAAAATCCCCTCCCACACTTAAATCGAACATTGTCCCCAATGTTTCGAAATAAGATAAGGAGAGTAACCTGTAAAACTACTGATGTGGACCACTGGTGCCCTCGTCGTCCTGCTGGGAATGCCTGGGACGACTGGATCTGCTGCGATGCTGGTCTCTCCGGTCCAATCGGGCTGATAAGGCTGATGCAAGCCTCCATGCAAGCCTGATCTGGGTACCTCGTAGGTGCCATAGGACGCCTGAAGTGGACAAAGTAACGCCCTCTCTGGGCGTCATTCCTGAAAGTCACATGCATGTCGTCAAAATTCTGCATTCTGCACAGAGTTAGGAAGAAGGTCCTGTAAAACGCAAACATTTCAAACATTAGTCCTGACAAAATATAAGAAAAAATAAAATAAAACAAAATGTAGAAAAAGTAAATAAGGTAAGAAAATCATGGGTTGCCTCCCATACAGCGCTTGTTTAACGTCGTTAGCTTGACGACTGGAACTTATACATCTCTTGTCGGGATTGGTGGATCGCTTAGAGTGTGGCTGGAGTAGGTTGTTGGAATGTCTCCTCCTTCGTAGAGCTTCAGTCTTTGTCCATTGACGATGAATGGTTTACATGTCTCCTTTTTTATTTCAACAGCTCCAGACCTCCGAATTTTTGATACTTTGAAGGGGCCGGTCCATCTTGAACGGAGCTTTCCTGGGAAGAGTCGTAGCCTAGAATTGAACAGGAGAACAGGGTCGCCTAAGTTGAAGTCTTTTCTTACGATTCTTTTGTCGTGCCAAGCTTTTGTTCTTTCTTTGTATATTATGGCATTCTCGTAGGCTTGCTGTCTGAGTTCTTCCAATTTGTGGATGTCAAGGATATGTTTCTCACCAGCAGTTAGGTAATCCAAATTCAAAGTTTTAATGGCCCAATAGGCCTTATGCTCTAACTCAAAAGGTAAATGACAAGATTTTCCATAGACTAGTTGGTAGGGGGTTGTTCCTATAGGGGTTTTGAAAGCGGTCCTGTAGGCCCATAAAGCCTCTTGAAGCTTTTGCGACCAATCTTTTTTGGATACAGAGACAGTTTTTTCTAAAATTTGTTTAATCTCCCTATTAGATACTTCCACTTGGCCACTAGTCTGTGGGTGATATGGTGTTGCTACTCTATGCTTAACTCCATACTTGCTTAAAAGCTTATCAAAAATTCTTGATATGAAGTGAGATCCTCCATCACTTATAACTAAACGGGGTGTTCCAAATCTGGGGAATATATAATTTTTAAATAATTTAATCACTACCCTAGTGTCGTTTGTGGGTGCAGCTATCGCTTCAATCCATTTAGACACATAGTCTACTGCAACTAAGATATACTTGTTTCCTAAAGATGGTGGGAATGGTCCCATGAAATCTATACCCCATACGTTGAAAAGTTCTACTTCTTGGATGTTTCTTAAAGGCATTTCGTCGCGTCTTGAAATATTTCCTGTGCGTTGGCATCTATCACATTTGACAATGTAAGCATGGACATCACGCCACATGGTAGGCCAGAATAGGCCAGCTTGAAGAATCTTGGCGTAGGTCTTAGAGGTGCTTGTATGTCCACCATAAGGTGCAGAGTGACAATGCTGAATTATACTTTCTACCTCGTCTTCTGGAACGCAACGGCGGAAAATGCCATCTTTACCTCTCTTGAAAAGAAGTGGCTCATCCCAATAGAAATTTCTAACATCACTTAAGAACTTCTTCTTCTTGTGGTAATCGAGATCAGGGGGTATGATATCAGCGGCTAGGTAATTAACAAAATCAGCGTACCAGGGCACGTTACTTACAGCTAAGGATTTTTGGAAGTGCTCATGAGGGTCTGGTTCTTTATCTTCAATGGTTTCCAACTGGGCTATCAATCTATCATAGGCAAAATCATCATTTATGGGTACTAATTCAGGATTCAGGTATTCTAGCCTAGATAGGTGATCGGCTACTACATTTTCTGTGCCTTTTTTATCTCGGATATCTAAGTCGAACTCTTGTAGCAACAAAATCCATCGAAGTAACCTGGGTTTAGCATCTTTTTTACTTAGTAGGTAACGGATGGCAGCATGATCGGTGTAAACTATAATTTTGGCTCCTACTAGATATGATCTAAATTTGTCTATAGCGAAAACTACAGCTAGGAGTTCTTTCTCGGTTGTTGCGTAATTGAGCTGGGCGGCGTCTAGGGTTCTACTGGCATAATATATTACATGTAATCTTTTATCTTTTCTCTGACCTAGAACGGCTCCTACAGCGTAATCACTGGCGTCACACATTATCTCAAACGGTTCAGACCAATCAGGGGGTTTCATAATGGGTGCTGAAATCAATGCTTGCTTCAAAAGGTTGAATGCTTCATTGCATTTTTCATCAAAGATGAATTCAGCATCTTTCATTAACAGGCCAGTTAAAGGTTTTGTTATTTTGGAGAAGTCCTTGATGAAACGGCGGTAGAATCCAGCGTGTCCAAGGAAACTTCTAACTTCCCTGATAGTCTTGGGGGGTTTTAGGTTCTCTATAACTTCTATTTTTGCTTTATCTACCTCTATACCTCTTTCGGAGATTATATGTCCTAAAACAATTCCTTCAGTCACCATGAAATGGCATTTTTCCCAATTCAGCACAAGGTTCACCTCCACACATCTTTCCAGGATTTTCTCAAGGTTGATAAGACAATTTTGGAAATCAAAACCGCAAACCGAGAAATCATCCATAAATACTTCCATGATTCCATCTAGATAATCTGCAAAGATTGACATCATGCAACGTTGGAAAGTAGCAGGGGCATTACAGAGTCCAAAAGGCATTCGTCTGTAGGCAAAAGTTCCAAAAGGGCATGTAAAGGTAGTTTTTTCTTGATCTTCTGGATGTATAGGTATTTGAAAGAATCCCGAATACCCGTCTAGATAGCAGAAGTAAGAATGTCTGGCAAGACGTTCTAACATCTGGTCTATGAACGGTAAAGGGAAATGATCCTTCCTAGTTGCTTTATTTAACTTTCTATAGTCTATGCATATACGCCAACCTCCTTCTATCCACTTTGCTATTTGTTCACCTTTCTCATTTTGCACAACTGTGATGCCTCCCTTCTTGGGTACCACATGCACAGGGCTCACCCACTTACTGTCCGAGATCTGATATATTATACCTGCTTCAAGCAACTTCAGAACTTCCTTTTTGACAACATCACTCAGTATAGGGTTTATCCTTCTCTGGTGCTCTCTGGAAGGTTTTGAATCTACTTCGAGCGAAATCCGATGCATGCATACGGATGGACTTATACCTTTCAGATCAGAGATATTATATCCTAAGGCTGAGGGATATCTTCGTAAAACGTCCAAGAGTTGATCTGTTTCTTTTTGTCTCAAGGCAGCACTAACTATAACCGGACGATTCATTTCTTCATCAAGAAACTCATATCTCAGGTTCTTAGGTAGTTCCTTAAGTTCCAAGGCTGGTTTAATAGGGCAAGGCATAGGATCTGGGGTAAGGGATAAACATTCGTAAAGGTTATCATCGATGTAGGGTTTCTTATAATTGTCATCTTCCAAAATAAGAGTTGATGGCAGCTTAATTGTTTCAATGACTTCTTCTTGCTCTAACTCCCTAACACATTCATCAATGATATCTATCGCATAACACGCATCTCCTATCATAGGTGCCATAAGAAATTTTGAAAGTATAAATTCTATCTTCTCGTTCCCTACCTCAAAGGTTAGCTTCCCCTTTTTGACATCTATTATGGCTCCAGCAGTCGATAAGAATGGTCTACCTAGAAGAATTGGTATGTCATCATCTTCTTTAATGTCCATGACAACAAAATCAGTAGGGATAAACAGCTGACCTATCCTAACAGGGACGTCTTCAAGTATGCCTATCGGATATTTAACAGATCTATCGGCTAATTGAAGTGACATCTTGGTAGGTTGCAACTCTCCTAAATTTAACCTTTCGCAAACCGCTAAGGGCATTAAGCTCACACTAGCTCCTAAGTCTAGAAAAGCTTTTTCGATGACATGACTCCCCAAAGTACAAGGAATGGAAAAGTTTCCAGGATCTTTATCCTTTTTTGCTAATTTATTTTCGGCAATAGAATTACATTCCAAGGGTTTCGGATCATCAAGTCTACGTTTATTGGTAAGGATGTCTTTGAGAAACTTTGCGTAGGATGGTATTTGGGTAATGGCTTCTGTGAACGGGATTTCTACGTGAAGTTTTTCTATAACTTTAATGAATTTCTGATACTGATTATTGATCTGGGTTTGTTTAAGTCTTTGCGGATATGGTATTGGTGGTTTGTATGGCGGGGGTGGTATATAGGTTTTGTTTTTGGGTTCTTCTCCTTTTTCTTGACTTTCCTGGTTTACAGATTCCTCTGGTTTCTTCTTTTTATCTGGGATGTTGTCATCTTCCTTAGAAGTTTTGGGATCACTCAACCTCGGGTTACAAGGTTCATCATAAGCGGTCCCACTTCGTAGGGTAATGGCATTTGCTTGTCCTTTCGGGTTTTGTTGAGGTTGTCCAGGGAATTGTCCTCCAGGTGTGGTCTGAGGGGCTTGGTTTAAAGCTACCTGCGAGATTTGGGTTTCAAGCATCTTATTGTGAGTGATTATTTGGTCAACCTTGGTTCCTAACTGGGTAATTAGTTCGTTAACATGAACGTTTTGGTTCATGAACTCCTTGTTTTGTTGGATTTGAGCAGCGACAAAATTATCCACGATTTTCTCAAGGCTCGGTTTTGGTGGTACAGGTTGCATAGGTTGATTTGATCTTGGGGCTTGATAACTTGATTGTCTCGGAGGGGCAGTATTTTGGATAGGGTTATTATTCTTATAGGAAAAGTTTGGGTGATTCCTCCATCCAGGGTTATAGGTATTTGAAAATGGGTTTCCTTGGGTGTAGTTCACTTGTTCAGAGCTGGTCTCGTTTAACAGACTGCATTCTACAGATTGGTGTCCTTTCGTCCCACATATCTCACAATCTGACGAAACTGCGGCTGCAGTATTCGGGGTTGTACACATATGCTCAACTTTTAGGGCCAATGCGTCCATTTTAGCTTGCATCATGTCTATAGAGCTTAACTCATGTATTCCTCCTTGGGCTTCCTTCTTTTCCACTGTCGCTCGTTCTACTCCCCACGATTGATGGTTTTGGGCCATATCTTCGATAAGGGCACTAGCTTCAGGGTAAGGTTTGTTCATCAGTGCGCCACCTGCGGCGGCGTCGATGGTCATCTTAGTGTTATAATGAAGTCCATTATAGAAGGTTTGAATGATTAACCAATTTTCTAAACCATGATGTGGGCATGCTCTTAACAACTCTTTATATCTCTCCCAGGCTTCGAACAACGATTCTCCTTGGTTTTGGGTAAATCTAGTTATTTGGTTTCGAAGAACAGCGGTCTTACTCGGGGGAAAATATCTGGCAAGGAATACTTTTCTAAGGTCTTCCCAACTTGTTATGGAATTTGGTGGAAGGGAATCTAACCAAGATAGGGCCTTATCTCTGAGGGAAAAAGGAAATAATCTTAAGCGAATCGCCTCAGGAGGGGCTCCATTGGTTTTAAAGGTGTCTGCTAGTTGGAGAAAGTTTTTCAAATGTTGGTTTGGGTTCTCTGTAGCAAGACCTGCGAATTGTCTCTGCTGTACTAACTGCAGCAGGGATGGTTTAAGTTCAAAATTGTTAGCTGGTATGGCTGGATTTACTATACTAGAACTAGGTTCCTCGTTGGATGGTTGGGCGAAATCCTTAAGAGGTCTTTGATTTTGATCTTCGGCCATAGCTTTCCTAAGTTTACGGAAATATAAACGTGTGCGAGCGTAACGTTCTGGTTCAGCTAGAGGGTCTACTAAACTACCGGTACTACGAGTTTTTCGCATTGACCGGCGGGTAACTTCCTTAGTCTAAACGGTATAACAACAGGGTACGAAATTTGACGAAATTGGTCCCCGGCAACGGCGCCAAAAACTTGATGCGTGTTTTTTTTCGCAAGTGTACGAACGCGTCAGAGTAATATAAAAGATTATCGTATCCACAGAGACCAAGTGTCAATCTATCGCTATCTATTGTTAAGGTGTGTATCTAAGGTGATTGAAAATAGTAGTTTTGAAGAGTGCACGGTAGTAAATAAAGTAATTAAAATTAATTGATAAAGACAGGTTCGAATGCAATTCACACAACCAATTGATAATCCAAGTACTTGCTAATAGAACTACTTACGGGCAATGTTTTCTACTTTGAAAAGAACTAATTTGACAGGAACTCTCGCTTTCGCGTATTCAGAACCGAGTTGTACCCCCTAATCAAACCCTCTTATTGTCACGGATAAAAAGGCGCGCATTGCGTTAGAGTAGTAAACCTATTTTTAAGAAATATAGTATCTTGACCAAGTTGAAAAGTATTTTAACCTGGATTTTCTAAAAAAAAGAGGTCCTTACGAACCAGACTTTAAACTTCTTAACGCGTCCGAAAATGGTTTTAAAATCTCTTTTCTTTTTAAATTAAAAACTCCTAATAAACTAAACAAAGTGCTTTCGCTGTTTTCGAAATAGTTTAAAAACAATTAAGTTTAGATAGGCGTTGGACGGCTTTCGATCTTACCCAACGGAATTTAAGAACAGGAAAACTTATATTGAAAGTTAAAATAACCCTTAAGTGTTTCCACTAACAATTGTACAGATTATCGGTTCGGTTATGATCTTCACATTCTAACCTTTATAAAATTAGCCAGACATGGTAAAGTAAAAGTTCATTTTTAGATTTTTCATAAAAAAGTATTTAAGTGCGAGTGCGGAAAGTAAATGAAAGTAGTGCGAGTGCGGAAAGTAAATGAAAGTAAAGCAGTGCGGAAAATAAATGAAAGTAGTGCGAGTGCGGAAAGTAAATGAAAGTAATGCGAGTGCGGAAAGTAAATGAAATTAAAAGACAATGCAAGAAATAAAGTTGACAAAAGGTAAAGTAATAAAAACCTGCTCCAATCGGAGTGGTTGAATAAAATGCGAACTGAAAGTAAAATGGCGGCAGGATTAACTTCCTTCCAGAGTGCTCCAAGACTCAATCTCACAGGCTCTTACAGACTCGATCTCTCGAATGTAGTAACACCTCGATGTGAAGCGATTACCACTATTACACTGATATATGCTTATGAACAACTAAGCTTGGATGAAGAAAAACGAAAATATAAAGTCCTATTTATAGGCAAGGAAACATGTGGAAAAGACAAGGATGCCCCTAGCATTTGAATTTGGGAGGGAACTCGTTTTGTTCTTGTGGCGCCCGCCACAACACCATGGCGCCCGCCATGAGTGTAAACTTGCTTAGGCAGTTGGAGAGCGTGGGGAAAAACAGTTGGGAGGAGTTTGAGACATGGCCACGTCATGGAAGACCTTGTGGCGGCCGCCATAGTGGATGCCATAAGTGTAAAATGCTGATTTTCTCTATTTTAGCTCAATTCGGCTCCTTTTTCGCTCCTTTTCTCGCTCGGGGCTCCGATTAGACTAAAAACCTGAAAACAAAGAAAAACATAATAATAACATAATAAAATGACATTAAAAGACTAAGAATGCATGCGAAATCGGAGTCAAAAATACGGTGAAATTCAGTGTCATCACTGAGCCAGCCGGGCATGTGTCTACCTTCGCGACGTACATGGGGGACATATTTACTGAAGTCGGGCCAGAGGGGGAGTGGAAGGTGCACTTTCCCTCCGAGGATGATAGGGTCTGCACAGATTACGGGGATCGCTTCGCCATGTATGAATATGCCTTCAGAGAGCTGGGACTGAGGCTGTCGTTCACTGATTTCCAGCGGTCAGTCTTCGTGCTCTTGAATTTGGCCTCGACGCTGCTGCACCCGAACTTGCTGGCCTTTATTCGGGCATTTGAGCTGACGTGCGAGTACTTGAGGATAGGGGCTACTCTTCCTTTATTTTTCACCGTCTTCCATTTTCAACGGCAGTTGACGGGGAGGAGGTATGATTGGGTTTCGTTGAAACAGCCTCGCAAGTTGTTCAAGCCCTTTTCAGAATCGATACGGACGTTCAAGGAGAAGTACTACATCATCGAGCCCGTATCGGAAGCTGCCCAGGATATCGCGTATGCATGGGAGATTGAGGTTGATGAGGAGGGTAAAGACCTGCGCGATGAGGATGGGAATTTTATCGGGGAGAGAGTATACAAGTTCCCTATCCACTGGGGACATAGGCATTTTACCAAGGAGCCCAACGAGTACGTTCTCCAGCCGCACGACTTAGACGGGAAGAATGCCATTGCTTATGAGATGCTGGTGAACTATGTCAACTCCTTCCGGCTTGCTGAATGCTGGACGAAGAAGGGTGACCCCATCTTCGAGGAAGATGGAAGCCAGAGGGTGGAGTATCGCTTTATTAACACCAAGGCGCTTTTGGAGTGCAAGACTCCCGCGGACGCTTATAAATTGCTCGGTAGTCTTATTTGTTTTAACTTGTCCGACATATTTTTTTCTTCGTGTCTAACATGTTCTTATTCTGTTTGTGCAGGTGAGCTGCCTCAGGCTCATGAACGGATGGTGAAGAATGCCCTTGCCAGGAACAAGCCCGTAATGGTTCCCCCAAGTCTCGATTTGCAAATGCGCACGTTCCCACTCCTCCTCAACCCACTGCGGGGATCTCTTCTCCCACTCCTGCTTCCCGGGGATCTCCCCTGTCGTTGGCCTCATGAACCAAGCGACCGATGGCCAATGACGCTGTGGATCTCAACCGGGCCTCAGAGAAAGGGAAGTTTGAGCTTCCTCCTTGCATACTTGATAGGAGATTCTTCGAGGGGACATCCTTGGTTGTGTCGTGGGCAGAGTTTATACGGCTAGAGAGCATGGATCGCCCGAGCAAGAGGGCGCTCGTGGCCCAAGATGCCTCCGTACTGGTCAGGGTTTTGGAGATGGCGGACATCTACGCTGAAGGGGATTCAGCAACTGAGTCTGAACTCAAGGCTGCTCGGGCTGCCGCGGCATCTCTCAAGGAAGAGGTTAAGAGTGCTGACGATGCCTGAAAGAAGGCTGACGAGGAGGTGGCTAGGCTGAAGAGGGAGAATTCTACGCTGGCTGCGGAGAAGAAGGCGGCTGAGGAGCTGGTCCAGCAGCTGAGGGCGGCCAATGCTCCAGGCAAAGATGAACCCGACGACGTGAAGGAGTTAAAGACAAGGTCTGAGTTGGTTGCCCGTATGTTGGCGGCGAGGATGACAATATCGTCATTGCGGACGAATCCTTCAAGAATGTCGTGTCTCAACTGCGGGTGGTGAACTCCAGACTTGATTTTTCCACCGAGGGTACCCACTATATGGCGCACGTTGAAGGTGGCCGAATCATAATGCCTGACTCCCTTCTTGAAGAGCATGCCGAGGATCAGCCCGTGGGGAACCAGGAGCCTCAGCCCAACTCCGAGCAGGATGACCAGATGGATGAGTGAAAGATTTTCTTGTTGTTGTAATTTTGTCCGGTCTGCGTGTCGTGTAATTTGTTGTAATTTATTTGAATGGGGGCTTGGCCCCCAGTTTATGTAACCAAGTACAATTGTGGTCCTTGCGGCCACTTATAATTTCTAATTATGTGCCCGGTCCTTGTGGCCAGTTTTGTGATTTGCATGGCTATATCTACTTTAAATTTCGCTAAGTGTTGTTACTTATGCTTGTTCGTGTATGTATGCCCGTAATAGGGATTACTTTGATCTGTTTTAAGTACAGGGAATTGCTCGTTGTAGATGTGGTCGGCAGTTAGGGGTACTGGTCGAACGGCCGGGGAATATCCGGGCTAGGATGCGGAGCTCAGGTCGCGTTTGAGGCCTGAGTTCGCGGCGTGAACCTCCCATCGTGAACTGGGTGTTCTGCCTGTCGTGGTACTTTGATGACGGCGGTGCTCGATCGAGGACCACTGTCGAGCAGATACCCGGCTCATTCCTGAGCGGAGTTCTAATTCACTTGTATGCGACGCTTGTACCTAGGCGTGGTCATGATCGGTACGCGATGCTCGTCGTCGTGACGGATCAAACCGATAGTTTAGGTCTTAGCTGTAGTATTGTTTCATCTTTTCGGCGTTCCATGGTCGAGCAAGTTCTTCCCCGTTGAGATGTTCTAGGTAATAGGCCTCATTCTCTGTTTTTGCTCGGACACGATAGGGCCCTTCCCAGTTAGCGGCTAGTTTGCCTTCGCAAAAGTCCTTATGGTTTCTTCTTAGGACAAGGCTGACCGCATCGAACTCTCGTCGTATGACTTTGGCGTTGTGCTTGGTGGCAATTTTTTGTTTTAACGAGGCTTCACGGAGAGTTGCCCCTGTTCGGATTTCCTCGACGAGATCGAGTTCCTCCCTTAGTGCTTCGTCGTTCATTTCCTCGTCCAGGGGTGATTCTGTCCGTCTGGAGGGTATGTGAACTTCGACGGGGATCACGGCCTCGGTCCCATAGGCTAGACGAAAGGGTGTTTCCCCAGTTGAAGAGTGTGGAGTCGTGCAGTATGCCCATAGGACGCTGTGCAGCTCCTCGACCCAAGCTTTCTTCGTCTCGTCCAGCCTCCGTTTGAGGCCTCGAAGGATGACTTAGTTCACCGCTTCAGCTTGCCCGTTTGTCTGGGGATGTTCGACGGATGCGAAGTGTTGCTTCGTGCCTAGCTGGGCGACGAAGTCCTGGAACATCCTGTCCGTGAACTGTGTCCCATTGTCTGTAACTATTGCTTGGGGGATGCCAAAACGTGCAAGGATATTTCGTTTGTAGAAATGCTGTATGTTAAGGGCAGTTATCTTGGCCAGGGCCTCCGCTTCTATCCATTTCGTGAAGTTGTCCACTCCTACTATTAAGTATTTGTTCTGATTTGATCCCACCACGAAGGGTCCTAGGATATCCAGGCCCCACCAGGCAAATGGCCACGGGGAGGACATAAACTTGAGCTTGTTGGGTAGAGCCAGGTGCATGTCCCCGTGTCGGTGTTTATCGCATTTCTTCACGTGCTCTTTCGCGTCATGCTGCATGGTTGGCCAGTAGTACCCTGATCGGGGGGCCTTTCGGGCAAGGGACCTTCCTCCTAGATGTTGAGCATTGATTCCTTCATGGATTTCACGCAAGACGTGTGTGACCATCTCTTCCTCGACACACTTGAGCAGCGGGATGGAGAATCCTCGTTTGTAGAGTTTATTTTCGACCAGGACGTAGGAGCAGGCTCTTCGCCTTACTACGCTGGCTTCTTTAGGGTCCGACGGGATTTCGTCTCTAGCGAGGTAGTTGTAAACGGGGGTCATCTAGCAATTGTCGCTGACCACTTGTACGTCGAGTATCAGGGAAGCTTTCTCAATGCTGGGTTGAGGAAGTACTTCTTGTATGACGGACTTGTTTCCGCCTTTCTTCTTCGTGCTGGCTAGTCTGGAAAAACATATGCCCGGACATTGTGTTCGTAGGGAACATGTCTAACCTCCACCGCTGCAAACTTCGTCATCTTTTTCTTGAACAAGGCTAAGTATTCAGGCAGGTTGTTGTTTTTGGCCTGATATTCTCCTCGGACTTGAAGGGCCACGAGTTGCGAATGTGTGCAAATGACGACCTCTTCTGCGCCAAGGTCTTCGGCCAAGCGTAACCCGGCGAGGAAGGCTTCGTACTCCGCCTGGTTGTTAGAAGTTGGGAAGGACAGGGTGAGTGAAACTTCAACGATGATTCTCTCTTCGTTCTCCATTATGATGCATGCCCCGCTCCCCGCCGAACTGGAGGCCCCGTCTACGAAAATGGTCCATTTGCGTGCTCCGCAAGTGGGGGAGTCTGCGAACGTCATTTCTGCTCTCATACTGGATGTCGAATTCGGACAGCTCGAACGAACATTTAAGCATTCTTCCGGCCATGTCTGGTCGTCCTAGAAGCTGTTTTACAGGCTGATTTGTTCGAACTGCAATCGTGTGGGCTAGAAAGTAGTGCCTTAATTTTTTAGCGGCGTTGATGAGGGCTAGTGCCACTTTTTCTATTTGCCGGTATCTCAACTCGGGTCCCTACAGCACTTTGCTCATGAAATAAATGGGCTTTTTCCCGTCAGGCGTCTCGCGGATAAGAGCGGCGCTTACCGCCTCGATTGCTGCGGCGAGATACAGGAATAAAGTTTCGCCGTTGTCCGGGTGAGAGAGGACAGGTGGTTCTGAAAGTGCCTGTTTTAGGTGGAGAAGATCCTTGTCACATTCCTCGGTCCATTCGAATGCTGCCTCCTTGCGGAGGAGTTTAAAGAATGGTAAGGCGTGTTGGACAGACTTGGCCACGAAACGGGACAATGACGCGAACATCCTGTTGAGGGACTGGATGGATTTCTTTGACTTGGGTGTTGGAAACTCGGAGAATGCTCGGCACTTATTGGGGTTAGCCTCGATTCCTCGTTTCGTTAAGTAGTAGCCGAGGAACTTGTCTGCCCGGACACCGAACGTGCATTTTTCCGGGTTGAAACATATTTTGTATTTTCTGGCCTGTTCGAAGACCTTCCTTAGATGGGCAATGTGATCAGTTTCCTTGTGGGAGTTTACGATCATGTCGTCCATATAGACTTCGATCATGTCGCCTATCTCTCCCCGGAAGACCTTGTTCATCATTCTTTGATAGGTATCGCCGGCGTTCTTCAGGCCGAAGGGCATTACGTTGTAGTAATAGTTGCCCGATTCGGTCATGAAGGCCATGTATTTTTTGTCGCTCATTGCCATTGGAATTTAATTATAGCCCACGTAGGCGTCCATGAATGATAAAAGTTTAAAACTGGCAGAATTAACAACAAGTTTATCAATATTGGGGAGGGGGTAGGCATCCTTCCGACATGCCTTATTAAGATCGGTGTAGTCAATGCACGTTCACCATTTTCCATTAGATTTTTTCACAAGTACAACGTTGGATAGCCAAGTCGTGTACTTGGCCTCCGAGATAAATTTGGCCTCGAGGAGGTCCTTTACAGCTTTTTCTTCAGCCTCCGTTTTCTTCAGAGTCTGCTTTCTCCTACATTGTGCTACTGCTTTGACGGCTGGGTCAATCGTGAGTTGATGGCAGGCGACAGACGGGTCCAAGCCGGGAATCTCGGCGGTGCTCCAAGCGAACAGGTCAGCGTTCTCACAAAGGCAGGCCTTGAGTTGCTTCCTTGCTATGTCTGGGAGGTCCGCTCCAATCTTTACTCCCCGTTGAGGGTCATCGCCGAACAAAATGAGCTCAAAGTTGCCATCCGGGATAGGGCGCATTGGATGGGAGCTACTGCTAGATGGGGTAGACGAGCTGGTGGAAGCTGCTTGGTCTTCTTACTGGTCTTCCTCGGGGAAGCAGTTGTCGAGGTCAATGGAGTCGATTTGAGGCAGAGGCTTGGCTTCCTCGAAACTGCTGGGCAAGGCTGGCTTGCTTGATACCTTTGGCTTGGAGGCGATGGCGCTGAGTCCCTTCGTGGCTGCTTCGAAACATCGTCGTGCAGCTTCGATGTCGCCGTAGAGGGTGGCGACCATCCCCTTCGAAGTGTAATACTTCATCTTGAGGTGGACGGTTGAAGGAACAACTACAAACCCGACCAATGTCGGTCTTTTGAAGATACACTGGTACAGGGACGGGCAATCGACCACTAGAAACTGCACTTTGACGGACCTGGCCGTCTTTGTTGATCCAAAGGTTACGATCAGTTCGACATAGCCCCAGGGTTTGGTCACTGATCCGTTGAATCCTTGCAAATCAGACCCCACATAAGGGGTGGGGTGTGATTCGTCCAGCTGAAGTGTTGAAAACAGCTGAGAGTACATGATGTCGACCGAGCTGCCTTGGTCGACAAGGATTCTGCGAACATTGAAGTTCACCATTCGAGCTATGACGAGCAGGGGTATGCTCGAGTTTGGAGATCCTCCAAGGAGCTCTTCCCAATAGAAGGAGATGGGGACAGAGCCTTTCTGGGCTTGGTCGAGCGTGGTCACCTTATTCGAGCTCGTGCTGATTAGATGCTCGAATTTTCTTTTCACGGAGCCCACCGTGACTATTGAAGCCTCCGCCCGAGATGACCATGGCGGAGGAGAACGTTTCCCACGGGCTGTGGGCCGCGAAGTTGGCAGGGGTGCTGAGCCTATCCGGGATGTAGAAGTCTTCTGGTCGCGACACAGCCATGGCGACCTGGATGCGGGCTTCTTCTGAGGAAAGTACTTCTTCCTCTATCTTCTTGGACTCCTGGGCGTCTTGCCGAGGAGCATCTTTCTTCTTAGGGAACTGTTTCAGGTGGCCGTCCCTGATCAGTATCTCGATAGCATCCTCCAAATGGAAGATTCTTCGGTAGTGTGATCGTGACTCTTATGGAAACGACAGTACTTCGATTTGTCGGTGTTGGGTTTGGCCGGTATTTTTTTGGGGAAGCGTACCCCTGCTTACTTGAATTCCGAATTTGCACATTCGGAAAGGATCTTCTCCCTGGAGACGGTCAGGGGGGTATAATCGTGAAATCGCCCGGAGGGTCCCTTGCTGTCGCAGAAGTCCCGCAGACGGTCTTCGCGCTTCCTTTCTCCTCGACGGGATGTCGAGGCTTCTTCGCCTCTGGAGGCCCGAGCGTTCTCTTGGTGGCGGGAAGCTTGGACGGAGTTAGCCGCTTCCTTCTCCTCATATTGGATGTGCGACTGTGCCTTGAGGGGGAGGGCATCAAGATTCCTCGGAGGTGCGAGGCCGACGACTTTGGAGAATTCTGAGCCTGGGCGGAGCCCTTGCTCGAGCAGAAATGTTTTCATCTCATCCGTTGTAGGGACCTGTACTGCTTCTTTGTTGAACCTCTTGATGTATGCCCAGAGAGGTTCGTCCTTTCCTTGGATTATGGCCCCAAGGGAGGCTTCAGTCTTGGGGTGACGCCGCGACGCGGTGAAATTCCGGGAGAACATCCTCCCCAGTTGCTTCCACGACATAATAGATTCTTCGGGCAACTGCTTGTACCACATCATTGCCCCTTTTTGGAGCGTGGTTGGGAATAACCAGCACTTGATGGCGCCCCGGACGCCACGGTAGTCCAATAGCGCATTGATGTTCTCGATGTGCTTGTCAGGGTCAGTTGTCCCGTCGTACAAGCCTAGTGCTGGGGGCTTCTCTAGGCCCTTGGGGAGGCGTGTTGCCAAGATTTCTTGGGATAACGGACCGTGAGGCTCGTCATCGTTGCTGGAACTGGATAGTGACGGGGACCGGATGGCTCGCTCGTGGCGGCGACTTCTTCGGGGGGAAGGTGAACAGGCCCGACCCTTTGATCTGACTGGAGGTGACTGCTTGTCTCTTCGGGTCCTCTTGTGGCCGGGAAAGTGCTGGTTCCGCGGGGAAACCTGGTCGCGTTTTCGAACAGCGCGAGATTCTGGCTCTTGGCGCTGCCTTCGGTCGACTTCTCGCCGAGGCTGCGGGCTCTTGGATCGTCGATGGTTCTTCCTCGGAGGTGGGGATCTTGGACGGGTGGACTCCTCCAAAGCCCCAATCCTTTCGTTCTGCTGAAGGATCAGGAGGTTGGTCTTGTTGAGCGCCTCCAGAAGGGCCACCACGGCCGGGTCGGCGTTGGGTGGGACAGGAACGGGCTGGATTCCTGCGAAGGCTGGTCGTTGTTGCGATCAGCGGGAGTGGGGGAAGGAGAAGTTGTGGCCCCGTCCCTCAGAAAATGGGCATCTCCGAGGAGAGATGATGTACCGTCAACGTCAGTCTTGCTGACGGGGAGGACAGCGGATTGGAGAGCACCTTTGGCGTGATCTTGAGAGGCCATGATGATGATCTTGGAAGTTTGCTTTGATCTTTAGTTTCCGGGGAAAGAAAGAAAGGGAGAACAAGAGTTCCCACAGACGGCGGCACTGATCGTAAAGGCTGGATTAGATCCTGTTGAATTGGGCCACCAAGTACGTCTGAGATGCTGGGCGTATGGAGAGGAGGAGGGGGTGTACCTGCAATGCACTCCGACGCTCAAGTAAGAAAGGGTCAGAGAAAATGGGCAAGTACAAAGTATGAGTTTCGAGGGTGAATATTTGATACCTGACCCTCTCAAGTGAGAGGGTTTATATAGTGCCCCCAGCGCGTGGTCAACGGTCCTATTTTCGGGGCAAATAATTGTTTTCCCGAAGAATAGGGAACTACCCAAAACTAGCTGTTATGTCGGGCATAGACATAGTATCGGGCACATGCCCTTAGTTGTTCGAGGAGTGACGAAGCCGTGCGGAACGGGCATCATTTTCGGGGATGAGCAATGCAGTCCTTGCCCGGTTGGAGGGGCAGAAAAGTAACTTTTGTCCCTTTGTGGATTGGATTTAGGCAATTGAGCCGTTCTGGGAGCAGAGATGGATTGGGCCATGTCTAACCATTGGTCCAGTCCAGAACACTTTACTTCCAACAACTCCCCAATTTTTTTTTATAAAAGCTAACAGGGAACCTGGCTGGTCCAAGTGCTTTCCAAGGACTCGTAGAAAATACGACATGATGAGCTCCCTCGTTACTAATGTGAGAAGAGAATCTCTTAATTAAAACCCTCTCCAAACTTAGAAACATGAAAATCGTCTGGAACTAATTGTATAAGTTATTTTTTAAAGCAAACAGCCTCTTATAAATATTATTAACCAAAACTTGAAGCTGATATATCTCCTTTACCCTCTTCCCTTTATCATTCTTGATCATAAGAATGTTATTACTACACCTTCTACTAACAATTTTAATATGATAATAACATGTATTATGTTCACCGCCGTTAACCATTTAGCACCAGACCGTTGAAACCACATCAATTGTTCTCTCTTAAGGACAATGAGAAGCTACAACTGTAATTTTTGCTCTAAATTCTGTAACCCAATAAAGTTGACACCCCTATGCAAACATCATTGGATTCCATTCAATCTAGCCACAATCTCATTCTTCTAAGTAACAACTTGTTCGATAGTTGAATACTTCTAACCCTTAATCACTTCTTGAAGATGTTTGAAATTCTCTTCCATATTGTTATCAGTCTTCCAAGTAGCTTGTATCATTCATAAGAATAATTATCTAGGATTCGTGCACTTTCAAATTTAAAATTTCGCAAATCCATAAGATGGGGAACATCAACCGGGACAATTAAGATAGGGTGATGATCATAAAAGTCCATCCTATTTAATCTTTGACATATGCATCCAGAAAATCCAATCTCCATAACTCACTGCTCAACATTCTATCAAGTGTTTCATAGATACATTATCCACCTTGATAAATAGGTCATCTTCAAGTATACTTCGGCCCTATTATACTAAGGTCTAGCAGATTGCAAGCATTAATTCTCCATCTAAAGATATTGCACCTTTGAATAGGCATCGAAGCTACACCTTTCTTCTCAACAACACAATTAATATCATTAAAGTCCCTGACCAACAACCAAGGAACACTCATAATTTCATTAATAGCTAGTATATCATTCCGTAAAACTCTTTTATTCTCCTCATTATGAATGATATAAATTGCAGTAAAAAAACCAATATCTACCTTGTTAATAGTGCACACAAATGAATAAACTGGGGTTTTTTTATTACAAATATCAACAATAATTTAATCCTTAATTCAAGCAACCAAAATACATCATACACAAACATGATTATTTCATAAAAAAATACATCATAAACTAATAGTTGGAAAGTACGAAACAACTTGCTAGGATCACATTGAATCTCAACAAACAAGTGATTTTACTGGGATCAGAAGAATAATCAATGGCCAGCAACACGTCCTGAGCTCCAAATTCACTGGTGGTGGAGAAAAGGAGGGGGTGTACCTGCAAGACACTCTGATGCCAAAGTGAGGTTCAGAGTAAAAGAGAGAGCAAGTACAGAAAGTGAGTATGAATAAGAATACATGACCCTCCTGTAGAAGAGGTTATTTATAATGTGCCCCAATAATGGGCCAATGGTCATCTGTTATGGGCTGGATCATCAGGCCCATTAAGGATGACTTCCAAGATCCTATGTGGAGTAGGGAAGACCGGACATGGTCTTCGTCCTAGATCAACTGCCCCATGAAAGACGGGTTCAGTTAGTGATGCATCCCCGCGTGGGGAGCACGTGGAGAATGTGGGGAAGACGTGTGAGGAATGTTTCCTCCCGCGGGGATGGTCGATAGGTGTCGCGAGCAATTTTTGTCGGTGACGTGACCACCTTATCGCTGGGTTTTCCTCACCGCAATGAGGAGGAGGGGGTGCTACTTTCTGATTTCATATTTATCCCGTGAAGCTGGAAGGGAAAGGGAAGTTATCTAAAACTAACCTTGCACGTGAATGTTCAATTGAACAAACACTTTAAAGAGATTGAGGGGTCCTGTAACACCCCATTTCTACCCATCGAATAATATAAAATCAGAGTTACAAATTTTCAACGTACATATGGAATGTTACACTTTCTACTTAAAAACAACCACAATTATTCACCTGGAAAACAGATACATAACACATAATTTCGGATGAACCGATAACAACCTGCTCAGTCTTTAAAATAAAACAACTGTCATTACTACGCAGCGGATTCACAAAAGTTCAACTTGGATAACATACCATCTTTGTTCACATAAAACAACTTCAAAACAAAAAGTCTTTAATGAAAACAACTTAAAATTCAGCAACAATACTAAAATCAACAATAAAGGAAACATGCGTTCATCCCCCCGAGTGTTACGTAACAGAGCGACGACACCGACTCGAACTAATGAAGGTAGATAGCCTTCACTCTAGATTACCTGCAGGATGGCGTATAAACCATCACCAACCACAGAAGGGGTGAGATATCAAACCATATAATCGGGTATATGATAAACAATATATTAGATCAGATTATATAAAATCACCACTTCACAACATTACCATCAACTTTAATCAACAACACAACAACAATTTATGTAACATGGAATGCGACTCATAAAATGCACATGCTTGTGGTACCATTGGAGCAGAACTCCCAACTTAAAAATCTGCCAATTAATAGAGGCGTCAACAAGGCATGAGCCTTCAACTTAATTTGCCTATCCAGGCCAACTTACCGAGCATCAGCTCCAACTTGATATGCTATGTATGCAACAACAGTATGAACACACCAGCAACTACAACAACCATTACAACCACAATTCAACTTTCGCATTAAGCCTACAACTTAATTCTTCCCAATAATTAGAGGCAATGCAACAAAATTCACACCTGTTAAATTATTCTTCTACTAATTTATCACTGTTACTGCTACTGAAAATACTACCTGCTAGTTCATGCCTTTGCTGTCATTTTTCTATTACTGAAGCTAATAACAGTGGCTACATTATTTTTTTGCTTACTGTTACCAACATGTTATTAATATTCTAAACAAATATTATTTTTCCTGCTAACTCATTATTAATATTCCAAACAAGTATTATTTTCCTGCTAATTCATGATTAATATTCTACACAAGTATTATTTTCCTGCTAATGTTACTAACATAATTATGTCATTATAATATTTCAAACCATTAAAATATCTCTTGTCAGTATTAATATTCTAACCAAATAATATCCTAATCAAATAAATATTAATATTCTAACCAAATAAACACCCACACACACTAACCAAATAAACACCCACACCCACAGGTGGCTTGCGCCACCTCACACACACACACACAGAGGTGGCTTGCGCCACCTCACTCACTCACACAAGGTGGCTTGCGCCACCTCTCACACACACACACACACAGGTGGCTTGCGCCACCTCACTCACTCACACAAGGTGGCTTACGCCACCCACACACACACACAAGGGTGGCTTGAGCCACCCCCCTTTTTTTAAATCAATCCAATCCAAAATAATTCCGGTCATAGACCCAAACAACACACCATTTTCAGCGACATTAAGCGGAGATAACAACTAGATACGAAAACAATAGAAATTCGGTATATTTCTCGACACAATATACACACAGTGATCATTCTATACAAACCCAAATTCCCACATACTATTCATCAACTACCTTATTATAGAGTCAGAATCCCACCCTTACCTTGAATTGAAGGTCGCTCTACTCTCCGATTGGATTCCCGTTCTCGCAGCCTCTCCGTGTTCCATTTCCAAACCCTTGTTCCTCTTCTCCGTAACTTCTATGGTCTAACTGCTACTTCCCTCTTTCTCTTAATTTTAATTACCTAATATAATAACACTATTATTCTATTTGTTTTATTGGGCCTCATTTCTACACCCCTACTAATTCTACTTCTAATCATCAAAGCCCAAATAATATAATCTAGTATTATTTCTAATACTATATCTACAACTTAATCAGTTTAATTAAATTAATCCAACTAAAGCCAACACAACTTAAATCAATTAAATTAATTCAACTAACACTGACATAGCAACTCAACACAACATTTTCGACAACCAACACAAATCAAACAAATAATACGAAGATATTTAATTAAATAATTAATTAAATAACCGGGCGTTACAACTCTCCCTCACTTATAATATTTTCGTCCTCGAAAATTTACCTTGTTCAAACAACTCAGGATAGGATTCGTGCATCTTGCTTTCCAACTCCCACGTCATACTTTCTCTGGCAGCTTCTAACCAGACTACTTTTACGAACGCAATCTCCTTGCCTCTTAGAGTCTTCATTTTACGATCCGCGATCCGTACAGGCATCGTTTCCATAGTAAGATTATCCCGTACTTGCACATCATCTATATGAATTACATGAGATGGATCTGGAACATGCTTCCGGAGTTGTGACACATGAAACACATCATGTAAATTCGAAAGATTAGGCGGTAAGGCCACTCTATAAGTAACATTTCCAACTCTATCTGAAATCTGATACGGACCAATAAAACGAGGAGTAAGCTTCTTAGACTTCAATGCACACCCAACACCTGTCACAGGTGTAACTCTAAAAAACACATGGTCACCTGCTTGAAATTCTAAATCTTTCCTTCGCTTGTCATGATAACTCTTCTGCCTACTTTGGGAAGATTTCATCTTTTCTCGGATTAACTTCACCTTCTCAGTAGTCTCTAGAACAATTTCAGGCCCAAGCACTACACCTTCTCCAGATTCATGCCAACATAAAGGAGTCTTACATCTCCGACCATATAACGCTTCAAAAGGTGCCATTCCAATACTGGAATGGTAACTGTTATTATAAGTGAACTCAATCAATGGAAGATAAGTATCCCAAGAACCTCCCTGCTCAAGAACACAAGCTCTCAACAAATCCTCCAACGACTGAATAGTCCTCTCAGTTTAACCATCCATCTGAGGGTGATACGCTGAACTCAACCTCAACTTAGAACCCAACGCCTCTTGCAAACTCTTCCAAAAATCAGAAGTAAACCTCAGATCTCTATCCGACACAATACATAGAGGAACACCATGCAACTTTATAATTATGCTAGTATAAATCTCCGCCAACTTCGATACTGGAAAACTGATGTTAATAGGAATAAAATGAGCCGACTTCGTAAGCCTATCAACAATCACCCAAATCGAATCGTGTCCCCTTGAAGTATTAGGTAATCCCGTCACAAAGTCCATTGAAATGCTATCCCATTTCCATTCTGGAACTTCTAATGGTTGCATAAACCCTACAGGCTTCTGATGTTCAATTTTCGACTTCTGACAAGTTAAACATGCGTACACAAAATGAGCTACATCACGCTTCATCCCATGCCACCAAAATAATTTCTTCAAGTCTTGATACATCTTTGTAACCCCCGGATGAATACTCAATTTACTTTTATGACTTTCCTCAAGAATCGCTTTCTTCATCTCTGCATCATCAGGAATACAAATTCGATTACGGAATCTCAACACACCATGCGCATCTAACTTGAAATCATCATTCTCAGACTGATCGATCCTAACCATCGAATATACCAGTTTCACGTCTAACTTCTGAGCTTCCTTGATACTGTCCAGAAAATCATTGTTAATCTTTAGCATTCCCAACATCACACTCTGCGGTGTCACTTTACAAACTAAGCTCATATCTCTGAACTGCTCAATTAATTCCAATTCTCTAACCATCATCGCCGACATATGCAAAGTTTTCTGACTTAGGGCATCAACCATAACATTAGCTTTACCTGGATGATAGTTCAAACCGAAATCATAATCTTTTAATAATTCCAACCATCTTCGTTGTCTCATATTCTATTCCTTCTGATCAAATAAATACTTTAAACTCTTATGGTCACTAAAAACTTCAAATCGAGAACCATAAAGATAATGCCTCCAAATCTTCAGCACAAAAACAACTGCAGCAAGTTCTAAATCATGCGTAGGATAGTTCTTTCCATGAGTCCTCAACTGCCTCGACGCATAAGCAACTACCTTATCATTCTGCATAAGCACACCTCCTAAACCCATCTTAGAAGCATCACAATACACCACAAAAGGTTCTCCTGGATTAGGTAATGTCAAAACCGGAGCCGATGTCAATCTCTTCTTCAATTTCGTAAAACTTTCTTCACATTGAATGTCCCACACAAAAGCTTTACCTTTACAAGTCAACGGAAGTGCTAACTTAGAAAATCCTTCGATAAACCTTCGGTAATAACCGGCTAGTCCCAAAAAGCTTCTAATCTCGGTAACCGACTTTGGAGTTTCCCATTGCAACACAACATCTACTTTAGATGGATCCACAGCAATGCCACTTCATGAAATGACATGACCAAGAAAACTAACCTCCTTTAACCAAAATTCACATTTAGACAGCTTTGCATATAACTTCTTCTCTTTCAAAACTTGCAATACTAGCCTTAAGTGTTCTGCATGCTCTGTTTCCGATTTAGAATAAATCAATATATCATCAATGAACACCACCACAAACCGATCTAAATAAGTATGGAAGATATGGTTCATGTACTCCATGAATACTCCCGGTGCATTAGTAACACCGAAAGGCATCACCGAATACTCATAATGTCCATAACGCATTCTGAAGGCCGTCTTCTGGATATCTTCATCTTTTACTTTAATCTGATGATAGCCCGACCTCAAATCAATCTTGCTAAACACACGCGCACCTACCAATTGATCCATCAAGTCATCTATTCTCGGAAGCGGATACTTGTTCTTAATCGTCACTTTATTTAATTGTCTATAATCAACACAGAGCCTCATACTTCCATCTTTCTTCTTTACTAACAACACTGGAGCTCCCCACGGCGATACAGTTGGCCTCACAAACTTCTTTTCAAGCAAATCCTCCAATTGCTTCTTTAGTTTTGACAATTCAGATGCAGACATCCTGTAGGGTGCCATAGAAACAGGTCTGGTACCAGGTACAAGGTCAATTGCAAATTCCACTTCTCTTTCTGGCGGTACATTAGGAATTTCATCATGGAAAACTTCAGGAAATTCACGCACCACTTGCAACTCCTCAATTACAGCTCGGCTCTCAATAGACACCGACGCCATCACCGAGAACATTTGAGCTCCTTCTTGCATCAACTGCTGTAACTGTCTAAAAGACAATAAACCAGCTTCTTCCTCTTCAGGAGTAGAAAATCTCACTAACTTGTTATAACAATTGATATGAACATAGTTATATTATAACCAGTTCATTCCCAAGATTACATCCATCCCAGTTAACGGCAAACACACCAAATCAACAGTAAAGTCTCTATCGAAGATCGTCAAAGGACACTTTAAACACACAAGAGAAGTAGTCACTGATCCCTTAGCCGGAATCTCGACGACCATTTCTCCATTCATAGAAGACAACATAAGACCCAATCTTTCAATGCATTCAGCAGCAATAAAACAATGAGTAGCACCAGTATTAATCATAGTGATTAAAGGAGTACTATTAATGAAACATGTACCTCTGATGAGTCTGTCCTCATTAGTTGTCTGAGTCCCAGCCAAAGCGAACACTTTCCCACCGGTTTGCGCCTTCTTTGGTTTTTGACACTGACTACCAATGCGTCCTTCTTTACCACAGTTGAAACAAATCATCTCTTTATGCTTGCACTCAGATATTGCATGCCCAGTCTTACCACAACGGAAACACCTCTTCACCTCAGCAGTACACACATTACTCTTATGACCAGGTTTCCCACATTTGAAACAAACTATGCCAGCAGGAGCATCTCCCCCACTAGTCCTCTTACCATCAGCCACTTTTTGTTTACCTTTTCCAGCTGGAGCATCATAAGGCTTGCCACGATTCTGTTGGTGCTTGCCCTTGCTCTCATTAATGATCTTATAATGAGCATTGTTATCCTCTTCATAAATTTTGCAACTATCAATCAAATCAGAGAAGACACGAATCTTTTGATATCCAATTACCTTCTTGATCTCTGGGCACAACCCACTCTCAAACTTGATGCATTTTGAAAACTCAGCAGTGTCCCCATTATAGTGCGGAAAAAACTTAGCCAACTCAACAAACTTTGCAACATGTTCAGTAACCTACATATTTCCTTGCTTCAGCTCAAGAAACTCGATTTCCTTCTTACCACGAACATCCTCTTGATAATAATTCCTCAGGAACTCCCTTCGGAACACAACCCAAGTGATACCTTCACCTGCAGCTTCCAACCTCTGACGAGTCTCTAGCCACCAGTCATCAGCCTAGACTGCTAGCATGTGAGTCCCATATCGAACCTTCTGCGCTGGAGTGCAGTCCATTACACGGAAGATTCTCTCCATCTCTTTCAACCAATCCAACGCTTCATCAGGATTATACTTGCCCTTAAAGGTGGGCGGATTCTCCTTTTGAAAAGTTGCTAAACTGCGAGATCCAGCATTCTCGTCAGCGTTCAGCTGATTCTGCAAAGCCTGAGCCATTGCTTCCAATGCAGCAGCAATTGCAGCATCGTTCCTTCCAGCCATCTCAACTTATCACTACAACATGAACAAAGGTTAGAACTAGTTAACAATACTCGATTGTTAAACAAAGCTACGACTCGACAACGTGGCCGGACGGACCGACCTGCTCTGATACCACTAATGTAACACCCCATTTCTACCCATCGAATAATATAAAATTTGAGTTACAAAATTTCAACGTACCTATGGAATGTTACACTTTCTACTTAAAAACAACCACAATTATTCACCTGGAAAACAGATACATAACACATAATTTCGGATGAACCGATAACAACCTGCTCAGTCTTTAAAATAAAACAACTGTCATTACTACGCAGCGGATTCACAAAAGTTCAACTTTGATAACATACCATCTTTGTTCACATAAAACAACTTCAAAACAAAAAGTCTTTAATGAAAACAACTTAAAATTCAGCAACAATACTAAAATCAACAATAAAGGAAACACGTGTTCATCCCACCGAGTGTTATGTAACAGAGCGACGACACCGACTCGAACTAATGAAGGTAGATAGCCTTCACTCTAGATTACCATCAGGATGGCATATAAACCATCACCAACCACAGAAGGGGTGAGATATCAAACCATATAATCGGGTATATGATAAACAATATATTAGATCAGATTATATAAAATCACCACTTCACAACATTACCATCAACTTTAATCAACAACGCAACAACAATTTATGCAACATGGAAAGCGACTCATAAACTGCACATGCATGTGGTACCATTGGAGCAGAAGTCCCAACTTAAAAATCTGCCAATTAATAGAGGCGTCAACAAGGCATGAGACTTCAACTTAATTTTCCAATCCAGGCCAACTTACCAAGCATCAGCTCCAACTTGATATGCTATGTATGCAACAACAGTATGAACACACCAGCAACTACAACAACAATTACAACCACAATTCAACTTTCGCATTAAGCCTACAACTTAATTCTTCCCAATAATTAGAGGCAATGCAACAAAATTCACACCTGTTAAATTATTCTTCTACTAATTTATCACTGTTACTGCTACTGAAAATACTACCTGCTAGTTCATGCCTTTGCTGTCATTTTTCTATTACTAAAGCTAATAACAGTGGCTACATTATTTTTCTGCTTACTGTTACCAACATGTTATTAATATTCTAAACAAATATTATTTTTCCTGCTAACTCATTATTAATATTCCAAACAAGTATTATTTTCCTGCTAATTCATGATTAATATTCTACACAAGTATTATTTTCCTGCTAATGTTACTAACATAATTATGTCATTATAATATTTCAAACCATTAAAATATCTCTTGTCAGTATTAATATTCTAACCAAATAATATCCTAATCAAATAAATATTAATATTCTAACCAAATAAACACCCACACACACTAACCAAATAAACAACCACACCCACAGGTGGCTTGCGCCACCTCACACACACACACACACACAGGTGGCTTGCGCCACCCACACACACACACAAGGGTGGCTTGCGCCACCCCCCCTTTTTTTTAAATCAATCCAATCCAAAATAATTCCGGTCACAGACCCAAACAACACACCATTTTCTGCGACATTAAGCGGAGATAACAACCAGATACGAAAATAATAGAAATTTGGTATATTTCTTGACACAATATACACACAGTGATCATTCTATACAAACCCGAATTCCTACATACTATTCATCAACTACCCTATTATAGAGTCAGAACCCCACCCTTACCTTGGATTGAAGGCCGCTCTACTCTCCGATTGGATTCCCGTTCTCGCAGCCTCTCCATGTTCCGTTTCCAAACCTTTGTTCCTCTTCTCCGTAACTTCTATGGTCTAACTGCTACTTCCCTCTTTCTCTTAATTTTAATTACCTAATATAATAACACTATTATTCTATTTGTTTTATTGGACCTCATTTCTACACCCCCACTAATTCTACTTCTAATCATCAAAGCCCAAATAATATAATCTAGTATTATTTCTAATACTATATCTACAACTTAATCAGTTTAATTAAATTAATCCAACTAAAGCCAACACAACTTAAATCAATTAAATTAATTCAACTAACACCGACATAGCAACTCAACACAACATTTTCGACAACCAACACAAATCAAACAAATAATACAAAGATATTTAATTAAATAATTAATTAAATAACCGGGCGTTACAGGTCCGGGGTCAGGTTATACAATGGGGGGTTGTCAATTACCCATCCGATATGTGGTTATCCACATGATATTAGCTTTAGGTTTCGCTTTATACTTGATGGTGTTTATCCGTTAATGGGTTGGGAAAGTTTCTTGGGAAGTATGAGTGAGTGAGTTTTTGTTGATGTTCGGGTTTTCCCGATGTTTTGGTAAGGTACTAGACCTACGTTTTGCTGGATGTGTGAAGGTAATGGACCTAGAGTTTTTTATTAGTATGCTCGCTAAGATTTCACAATCTTATGCCTACGTATTCCCGTTTAAACAGAACAGGGAAATCAGAGCAATCGTAGTTCCTCCTATTCTAAGGGAGGAAAGATGTTTTGGTGTCTTGTTCAAAGCCCAAGATTGAAGCTAAAAGGTTTGACTGAGAGAGAACTTGTCATCTATAAAGAGGGATTGGTGATTTTTTTTGTGCCTTGATCAAAGCCCAAGGTTGAAGCTAAGAGGTTAATTGACTCCACTGGGAAAATCCTTACCCACAGCCTAAAAGGACGCTGGATAAGTCTGACTCAACAAGAGAGGGTATATATTGGTTTCTTGTACAAAGCCCAAGATTGAGGCAAAAAGAGACTGACTCTGGGGATATCATTATACAAAGCCTAAGAGGAGGCTGAAAAAAGTTTTGACTCCGTCGGGGAGGCTTATATGTGTCTTGTACAAAGCCCAAGTTTGAGGCTGAAATAGAAAATTTAACTGACTTTGGTGAGGTATTTGTTACGTGTCTTGTACAAAGCCCAAGATTGAGGTTGCAATGAGTTTGACTCTGCTTGGGAAATCGTTCCTCAATGCCTAAACGAAGGCTGGGAGGAAATGACTCGGTTGGGGAAGATATATGTCCCCAGTTTTAGAGATGGAGATTTATGTCTTGTACAAAGCCCAAGATTGAGGCTAAAAGGGTTTGACTCAATGAGAGAGTGCTTTTATCTGTCCTGTACAAAGCCCATGATTGTGGCTGAACAAGCTAGAGAAATTATTCTACACAGCTTAAGAGGAGGTTATCTCCTGCTAGGGGAAATCATTATACAAAGCCTAAGAGGAGGCATGAAAAAGGATTGACTCAACAAGAGAGTGTCTTTATCTGTCTTGTACAAAGCCCAAGATTGAGGCTGAAAAGGTTGACTCAACAAGAGAGTGCTAAAATGTGATTGACTCAACAAGAGAGTCTGAGAAAGTGATTGACTCAACAAGAGAGTCTGAAAGGGTGATTGACTTAACAAGAGAGTGTGAACAGTGATTGACTCAACAAGAGAGTCTGAAAAGTTTGATTGACTCAACAAGAGAGTCTGAAAAGGTTAGCTCCGTTGGGGAGAATCATTATACAAAGCCTAAGAGGAGGCTATCTTTTGTTGCTGAGGATTATTGAGATCCCGAAGCAGGTCCAAATGGGGATTCAACTCTTGCTGAGGGTTCCAGAAGAGTTGAGACATCAGATGCCTTGAGGTTATGATTTGGGATAATGTTATACTGATGATAAACTGACCCTGGTTTGGGGATTTGTTGGAGAGAGACTAGGTTTTAGAACCCACAGGTTTTAACTTAGTTTGAGATTTATTCCGAGTAACCGGGGTTTCTCCTATATTTTTAGGGAACTTGAGAATGTCTTTGAGACTCAAGGGGATTTAGATTGTCCAAGTCTATTGGTGTGGAAGAGTTTTATCTTTTGTATGATGCTCAAGAGGAGGCAAGTGTATTAAGGGATGAGAATCAACCTTAGATTGGTCTGTGATTTGACACTGGAAAGACTGCTTTAGCAAAAGATGACTAAGTTTTGTCTTATACCTTTAAGAGGTCTTCAGGGTCCTTGTATTAAGCCCAAGAGAAGGCATGAGAACTTCTAAGAAGCCGAAGGGTCCTTGTACCAAGCCCAAGAGGAGGCGGGGATGCTTTTAGGAAGCATGTGGGTCCCAAACCAAGAAAAGGTCAAGAAATGCTATTCACCGAGAATAGATCATTTAGTGAAAGTCTTGAGGTTTGAAGAAATTCAAGAGATGCTATTCACCGAGAATAGATCAACTCTGGGGAGTAGAATTTCTTTGACAATTTCTAGGGGTGACAGTTTGAGAAAAGGTTCAGGAGGAATACTACCTTTCTCTTTGTTCCATATTGTTTAATCCCAAGAGAAGGCGAGACTGTATCTGGAAATCCTATGGGGATCTAGTTTTTCCTGTATTCAAGAGTGACCAACATGGCTTTACCTAGTTCTAAACCTAGTTGCCGGGGAAAACTCTAAATATCTATACTAGTATATATATACAGTTGACATATGACAAGTATTTTAAAGGGATATGAAAGAAGACTTACCGTGCGCAGCTTCCCACAATAAATGAAAGCAGTCTAAAACTTACAGGTGAGCAAGCTTCAATGCTGTATTGTTAGTTGTTCAAAGAAATTAAAGAAAGTTTTGATAACAACATGTATATTGAACCTAAATCAAAAGAGAAGTTCTTTTTGAAAAGATTGTTAGGGCTTATACTCAAAGAGAGGCCCAAGGTTTAACAGTGATTGCACCGTTGTTTTGAATTCGTCTTGGGACTTATATAACGACTGAGGCCCAAATTATTTTAGTTTCAAAAAGAGATGGGTCTTACACTCTATTAGAGGCCCAAAGAGTTTGAAAATGAATAAAGATGGGTCTTATAACTCAAGGAGAAGCCCAATTGATTTTGTTAAAAAGATTACGATCGTGCCGTACTTTTGAAAATATACAGAGGGACTTATACAATGTGTGAGGCCCAAAATTGTCTTATTTACAAAGGGGTTGGGTCTTACACTCTATTAGACTCCCATGAGTGTTTTGAAAAAGATTGATGAGGGTGAAATCAATCAAAACCCTAATTTTGTAAGAAATGGAATTAATTTTGATTAAAAATTAATAAAATCATTGAAAACATGTGAGAAATGAGTTGTGATTTTGGGTCAATGTTTCAAAAATCATGTTTTTATCCATAAAATGATTGAAAACCATTTAAGTTTGGAAAATCAAGAGAAAGAAAATTTTTAAAATGTTAAAAAACAAGTGAAAATTAATTCTTTGCAAAAATATCAAATATATGAAATAAGTAATATTTTTGAGAAATTTTTGTAAAATAAAATATTTTAACATTTTTGTGAATTTTGAAAAAAAGAATCAACTCAAAATCATTAAAATTCAGAGAGAAATTAATTTTTGAATCAATTAAATAAAATAATAAAAATTCAAAAATTCAAAAGTTTGAAAAAGGGCGCCAAGAACACCTTGTTCTTGCCCGCGTGCCCTGTTTTTGGTTGATTTGCATTTTCTCATCAATCTCACTAAATACTTGATGAAATCACACAATCCACATATCAATCTACTCGTTTTCAACTCACGATCATGTCTATGGTCTTTAATTTCATTTATTTTAAGTATGGAATGAGAAATCAAAGAGAAACCTCAAGAACCCTAATTTTTGCATGAAGGATAAGAAATTCCATACATGATTCATACAAAGCAATCAATTGAGGGGAAACACTCCATACATGATTATGAACATATGGCAAAATTATTATGCGAGGAAATATGCATGAATCATGAGATTACCAAGTTTAGGCTTACTTGAATGTCGTGGCAGCAAGAGCAATTTGACTTTTGAATTGGAGGTGTTACAGATGAGTTGTGATGATCTGAACAACTTCCTTAGGTGCTATGAAGTGTGTCTGAATGCTTGGAGTGGATTGAATTAAGCTGGAACTTGATTTGGCACCTCAACTGCAAATCTGTCAAAGGCTTGTGCAATTGGCTGGTGATTTTGTGAAATTGGTGTTCCAGATGTTATGTGAGGGTTTGGATCACTTCTATATGTTATATGTGAGGTGTGTGTGTGATTGGTTTGACATGGCTATTGTAGATTCTTGTATTTGGAGGCTTGGAGATCAGATCATCCCCCTTGGATTTGATCTTCAGATGTGTCCAAATTGATGACAAGGCTTGGATTGATCAGATTTGGACAAATCGAGCCAATGTGCACAAATCTGCCTTGTTAAAACCAGATCAGGATGCCATGTTCCAAGGGTTGTATCTCCTTGCTCAAATGGAATTTGGAGATGATCTGGTACTTGTTGGAAAGCCCTCATGGCATACTTTAACTTTGATGTCCACCCCTAAACCTGGTTTGACTTCAATCAAGGTGAAAAATGTCCCTACATTTGGGAAAAAGTAAGGTAGATTTTGACTTAGTGAAAATTTCACTAAGTGTTGGGAAAATGTCATTTTCATGTTTTCAGCCATTTTGATCACTCCATAACTTAAAATCCATGAGGAATTTGAATGAGCTGTAGTTGAAGCTTTTGTAGAGTGTAATGAGAGCTACAAATCTAACTTTGGACCAGCCAAAATGGTTGCTTGGATCTCAAGTTATGGTCCTTGGAAGTTGGTACCCTAGCCACTTTATTTCATAACTTAGAAAAATTCTAAGTTTTTTATGGTTACCCCTTTTACAAGTTAAGTCATTTTATTTGTTTTTTCTTGATGAATGATGATTCAAATCACACATTAACATTGTTTTAGGGTCAAGGAACCATAATTGTGAAAAATTCCAAAAAGTCAAACTTGATTTTGTGCACAGTTGACTTTTTATCGGATGAAATCCAAACTGTGCGATCCTTTGTGAAATCAAGTCCTTGACCTAAATAAAACCTAATGGACATATTCCATAGGTGTTATAGGGTGTATTTAATCATGTCCTAAGGTTTGGGAGCATGTCCAGGTCAAAAGTCAAAGGTACAGTTGACTTTTCCCTCGAAACCCTAATTGTGGTCCTGATGAAATTGAAACTTGTGGATTAAGCTTCTTGGATCAATCCATTGTTGCAAATGGATCAATGTGGTATATTGGAGGCCCTCAAATCATGTCTTGAGGTCTTGGCTCATGTTTTATCCCAAAAGTCAACTTAGGGGTGAATTAGGTCAAGAAACCCTAATTCCTGATTTTTTATGAATGCATCCCCTGAGGCTAAATTTACTTTATGATTGGTTCCATGAGGTCCCTTGGAGTATCTTGGGTTGTGCTTTGAAGCCTTGGCTCATTCCCAGAGGAAAATGTCCATCAGGAGGCCTTGGTCGACCAAAACTCTAATTTGGTGACACTGGCGATCTTGAGGCTTGATCCACTTGGAAGGTTGCATCCTTGTGCTTGATTCTTAGTGTGGGAGTCCTCTTGATCCTTTATAGGTGTTTGAGAGGCTAGACAAGTTGAAGACCATGTCATTTCTTGATTGATCTTTTGTCTAAAGCTCTGAGAGGGCTTGAAACCCTAATTCTTGACCGTGGTGAATGCTCAAACATATCTGAGGATGTTGACGAGGCATGTTGGTTCATCCATATTGTGGTAATGATTTGTACAATGATGGGAAATCTTTAGTGGATAATATTTGGGGTATGACAGATGCCCCTATTTAATCTTCTTGGACCCGAAGGTGTGAATGGTGAAGGTATTCGGGCATTCAGTGTGCAAGAGGATTAAATATCGGAAGACCCAAAATTTTGATGGTGATTATGAATGGAGGTTTGCCCATCCATCTTCTTTTGCTAAGCAATGATGCTTTAGAAAAGGTGAAAACTTCCCCTCGATCTTGGTCTTCAGCCAAGGAACTGGTCTCAATTTCTTTTATCAATAAACTTTCCCTCGATCCTAGTCTTTAGCCACGGAACTAGTCTCAGTTTTTGATATAAATTTCCCCTCGATCCTGGTCTTTAGCCACGGAACTGGTCTCAGTTTCTGATATAAACTTCCCCTTGATCCTGGTCTTTAGCCACGGAACTGGTCTCAGTTTCTTTTATCAATAAACTTTCTTGACAAGGGATGCTATTTGTAGAGGTTTTCCTCAAACTTCTCGCCGAATTTTCCTGGGGAGATGCCATTTGACGGAAAAAGTTGTGATGTCAAACTTGCTGGGAACCCATTCGTCTGGTTGTAGAGGTGTACAAATTTCTCTGTTGGAGACGCCATTTGTTGGCTCTACTGGGGAAAGACGAGTCTCTTTAGAGACTGTTTCCTAGTTGGGGATATTACATCATACTTTTCCTCGAGATCCTTTTGAAGAAATGCCATGTGATGCAATCCAACTTGGAGGCGCTGATGACCTTTTTGTCAGCGAATGTTCCGGAGAAAAACTGTTGTACTGCCGAATCCTTGATTAGGAGACTTTCTCCGGGGGTTTTCCTTAATCCGGGAACACGAAGATATCATCTACAATGGCGAAGAGTGACGTTTGTCGAATGCCTTTTTGTCTTTTAGAGGTTCAAGTTATCAAAGTGGTCGAGGATCGTCTCCAATCCAGAAATATACTGGAGGAGATGGATGGTTGTTCAGACGCAACATTTCCTGACGAGGAAAGAACTGACAACTCGACTGAGAGGACTTTTATCACAAGGGGATAAGACCGACTAGAGTGATAGTGATGCAATATGAATATGAATGTAAATCAATAATGCATGATGTATATATGTTTATGCTGACAAAATCGACACGACATACAGACTAGTGGATGAACACGACTGGATACTCGACCACTGTGGGGAACGAGGAAGTACCATTTGGTCCAAAATAGAAATTCTTCCTTGCTTAGGAGAGATAATCCCTGTGGGGAAAAACGTTGGTCGGGCTTAGGAGGTAAGAACTCTGCCGTGGATGTCGGACGGAATTTTCGCATCTGACACAACTGATTCTTCATTCAGGCGTACTGGCTTAAAAGGAGTACTTTGATTCTGCACTTTAAAGCTCAATTACTTCTGGAGAAGCGATCGATGTTCTTTTGATGTTCAACTGTCAAAAGAATTGCCATCTTTATTTTAAAAGCATAAAACTTTTGACAAGTAAAATTCATTTTTGTTTTATTTCAAGAATAGTTGATCATATTAAAATGTCGTTCTGTAAAGCTAAAACAAATAAGAATTGCAAACAAAAGCACTAGGGCTCAAATTTTATTGATAGGATGGAAATCAGCCAAACGCGTGATTCCATAAAGTATTTACAAATGTTAGAAAATGGTAATTTAAGGGAAAAGGGCTACATTGAAACATAACGACTTCTATCCTTCTACGAACTTTGAATTCTGGACATCCTGAGCTTCCGTCGAAGATGACTTTGACTGGATTTTTCCTGACAGACGGAATGAATGCTGCTGAGGGATTTGCCCCTTTGTCAGACGTAGTTACTTGCCACGAATCCCTAACTTTTGCCTGGATTGTACTTTGAGGTTTCCAATCCATCGGGATGTTTTTTTTTGCTTATATCTCTAATTTTTGCCTAGACCGCCCTTTCAGGTTTTCAATCCACCGAGGCATTTTTTTTTTAGTTTAGGCGAAGTATTTCTTGACTACATCAACATTTGTGGGGTAGGCAAATTCCTCTCTATCCATGGTTGGGAGTCTCAAGGCTCCGCCTGAGAAAGCTTTCTTGACCACATAGGGGCCATCGTAATTCGGAGTCAATTTGCCCCGGGAATCAGTGAGGAATGATTGTATCTTCTTGAGCACAAGGTCCCCCTTTCCTGAAGACGCGAGGTCAGACCTTTTTGTCAAACACCTTCTTCATTCTTTGTTGATACAACTGACCATGGCATAAAGCCGTTATTCGCTTTACTTCGATCAGGTTTAGTTCATCGTGTCGACTTTGACACTATTCAGCTTCTGTTAGCTTAGCTTCCATCAATACGCTGATTGATGGTATCTCTACTTCTATGGGGAGCACTGCCTCCATACCATATACTAGAGAGGAAGGGGTTACCCCTGTTGAAGTGCGGACAGATGTTCGATAAGCGTGAAGAGCAAAGGGTAGCATTTCGTTCCAGTCTTTGTAGGTTACAACCATCTTTTGAACAATTTTTTTAGGTCGGTAGGGAGATGAGTTATGGTGTTCAATTTTGAACTCAGTGCACAACTCTTTCATCATCTTATTGTTCAAGTTGGATCCATTATCTGTAATGATCTGGTTTGGAACACCATAACGGCAAATGATATTATTTTTGATAAATCGGACCACCACTTGTCGGGTTACATTGGCGAATGACGCTGCTTCGACCCACTTGGTGAAATAGTCAATGGCTACCAAGATGAACCGATGTCGGTTTGAAGCCTTGGGTTCGATCATGCCAATCATGTCGATTCCCCATATGGAAAAAGGCCACGGGGAAGAAAGAACTTTGAGATGTGTTGGCGGTACATGGATTTTGTCTGAGTATATCTGACACTTGTGACATCTCCTCATGTACTTGTAGCAGTCGGATTCCATGGTCAATCAATTGTACCCTGCTCTCAGATTTTTCTCACCATTGTATGTCTATTGGCATGAGTGCCAAAGGATACTTCATGAATTTCTTTCATCAGTATGTTCGCTTCTGGTCTGTCTATGCATCGAAGCAAGACCATGTCGAATTTCTCTTATAGAGTGTATCACCGCTCAAGAAGAAACTACCTGCCAATCTCCTGAGGGTATTTCTGACTTTTCTGGATGCCCCCAGGTGGGTACTCTTGTTTCTGAAGGAAGCACTTGATATCGTGATACCAAGGTTTGTCGTCGATGACTGATTCTATCGCAAAGATATAAGCGGGACTCTCAAGGCGCATTATGTCAATCTTAGGTACGTCATTCCATTGACCTACACTAATCATGGAAGAGAGAGTGGCTAATGCATCAGCCATGTGATTCTCTTCACGAGGGATATGATGAAACTCGATTTTGTTGAAGAACGATAACAACTTTCTCGCGTAATCTTTGTAAGGAATCAGTCCTGATTGGTATGTGTTCGAATCTCCTTTGATTTGATTGATAACTAGGGCTGAGTCGCCATATACATCCAAGTTTTTTTATCCTTAAATCGATCGCTTCTTCGAGACCCATGATACAATCTTCGTATTTGGCCTCGTTGTTTGTGCACTTGAATGTCAATCTGGCACTGAAAGGAATGTGGGTACCCTGAGGTGTTATGATGACTGCCCCAATTTCATTTCCATAATGGTTGACAGCTCCGTCAAAGATAAGTCCCCATTGGGAACCCGGTTCTGGCCCTTCTTTGGGTAGTGGTTCATCGCAATCTTTCATTTTCAAATACATGACATCTTCATCTGGGAAGTCAAACCCAATTGATTCTTGATCGTCAATTGGTTGATGAGCCAAATGATCGGCTAAAATACTTCCTTTGACGGCTTTCTGAGCATGGTACTCGATGTCGTATTCTGATAACAACATCTGCCAACGGGCTATCCTTCCCGTGAGAGAAGGCTTTTCAAAGACATACTTGATTAGATCCATTTCGGAGATTAACCAAGTAGTGTGACAAATCATATACGGGCGAAGACGTTTGGCTGCCCAAGCCAGAGCACAGCAAGTTTTCTCAAGCATAGTGTACCGAGTCTCGCAGTCGGTGAATTTCTTGCTTTAATAGTAGATGGCAGACTATATTCTTTTCGTTTCATCTTGTTGGCCAAGTACAGAACCCATTGAGTCCTCTAAGACTGTTAAGTAAATGATCAGTGGTTTTCCTTCCACTAGAGGTGATAGAATCGGTGGGCTCAACAGGTATTCCTTGATACTGTCGAAGGCGATTTGGCAATCTTCTGTCCAAATGCAGTCCTGATTCTTTTTGAGTAATTTAAAAATTGGCGCACATGTCGCGGTCATGAGGAATATGAATCTGGAAATGTAATTTAAACGTCCCAGGAATTCCCTGACTTGTTCTTCAGTCTTTGGAGAAGGCATTTCTTGAATGGCCTTGACCTTTTCGGGATCAACCTCAATTCCTTTCTAGCTAACGATGAACCCTAAAAGTTTTCATGAGCGGACACCGAATGTTCATTTATTGGGATTCAAGCGGAGTTTGTACTTTCTCAACCGCTCGAACAGTTTTAACAGGTGGGTCACATGCTCCTCTTCTATCTTAGATTTGGCAATCATATCATCGACATTCACTTCGATTTCTTTGTGTATCATGTCATGAAACAGAGTAGTCATGGCCCTTTGATAGGTTGCCCCGACGTTCTTTAAACTGAATGGAATTACCTTGTAGCAAAAGGTGCCCTATGGGGTGATGAAGGGAGTTTTCTCCATGTCTTTCGGTGCCATTTTGATTTGATTATAGCCCGAGAATCCGTCCATGAAGGAGAATACTTTGAACTTTGCTGTATTTTCTACCAGCATGTCAATGTACGGTAAGGGAAAGTCATCCTTTGGACTTGCTTTGTTCAGATCCCTGTAGTCTACACACATTTTTACCTTTCCGTCCTTTTTTGGAACTGGCACGATGTTGGCTAACCATTGAGGATATTCTGATGTGGCGAAGAAACCTGCGTCAATCTGTTTATGTACTTCCTCTTTGATTTTGATGGCCATGTCTGGATGAGTCCATCTCAACCTTTGTTTTACTGGCGGACATTCTGATCTTAACGGTAGATGATGTTCCACGATGCTGGTATCCAACCCTGGCATGTCCTGGTAAGACTAAGCGAATACATCTGGAAACTCTTTGAGAAGCTTTATCAAACTTTCTTTGACAGTCGGACTAAGCAGTGCCCCAATCTTGACTTCCTTTCTCTCTTCTTCTGAACCTAAGTTGACCGCTTCCAACGGCTCTTTGTGAGGTTTAATAGACCTTTCCTCTTGTCTGAGTAGTCGGGAGATCTCTTCCGGAATTTCATCATCATCTTCTTCTTCATCCTCAAATACCGGGAATTCAAAGTTGGGAGACGACATTGGATCATATGTTTCAATGGGGTTTAAAATAAGCAATCTGCATGACGTGATGATTGTTTTTAGAAGAGATAGAGAGAAATGTAAGAGTATGTGTAGTGTATTTTTTTTACTGCTTGTTTTTATTATTTGGGTCGTTTTTAGGATTACCATTTACCGAAAAAGCGAAAAGAGAAAACAACAATAAATGCAAAAATTACAGAACAACGTTATTTTATTCATGATCTTGTCGATTCTTGAAACTACAGCCCTATAAAAAAAACTCTGTCGCTTTGGGCAAAGTGAAGAGGTACATTTACAGAAAGTGAGCCCTATAAAAACATCTGTTTCACCTGGGCAGGGTGAAAGGTTAAAGTAAAGACGACAATTACTTCGACTTATGAATGACTTTCGGAATGTTGACAGCAACCCATTGGTGGAGAACTCCTCAGTGAATCACAAAGTCGGGTACCTTCCTTCTTGGCCTGTATTCAGAAATAGCGCTGATTTCTGGCGGAGCAGGATCGTTGGAACCTGTCTCCCAGGCAGAGTTGTCGTAGGAGGATTCCTCAGCCGTATCTTGCACAGTGTTTTCACTCTCAGGTATATCTCCCCATCCAGTGGGCTGGATGTCTTCGAGCCTGATACGAGAGCTTTCGGGAGCGGTGTACTTGACTAAAAAGTTGAATTTGCCACTTGGTTGTCCTAGGGTGTCCTACACTTCTTTGGAATTGGAGGAGTCATCCCTTTCGATGGCGTTGACCTCAGGAAAGGCATAGTTAAGGAACTCTTATCCTGCAATTGTTGCGAATTCATCGTTGTACTGGATATTTTCTGAATGCACTGAGTAATGATCCCATGATTAGGTGGGGATGCAGGTAGTCTTTTCAATGATGTTCAGCTGATATGCATCGTTTGGCTAACTCTTTTGTCCTGAGTCTCCTGGGTACGGCTGCCAGATAGGCAAACCATCCATTGGGCCATAATAGTCGTGGTCAAAGTTGTCTTTCATCAAAGTGTCCTCCTCTAATGAGTTTGGTGGAGCACGACATCCTTCTGGATTGCAATCTCCATATATCATCTTGACATCTGACCTTGGTATATATCTCAGACTCTGTGCCGAAAAGAAAAATGGTGTAGGCACCTCTTCCTAAGGCATATAACCGTCCTCGTTAAGGTAGGACTTCCACTCTTCATCTGTATCAGAGGAACCACCCTCGTTGATGGTATGCACTTCTTGAGATACTGGGTGAAGGAAACCTCCACTATGGAAGAAGTTTTGCATGGGATGAAGACTTTCATTATTAGTAGCAGTCTGGGTAAAGGTTGAAGAAAAACCAAGACCTTTCTTTGTCTTGTTGTCAGTAGGAATGACAAGTTGTCCCCATCCTTTCGCATTGTTACTTTTGATCACTTCGAGAGCATCTGTGTACGAGGAGATCGACGTTCCTCTTTATGACTGGTTGTCATTGCTCACCGAAAGTGCTTGGAAGTGGGTTCCAACAACCTCCTCTGGTTCTACACAAGTGGACGATGATAAGCTACTCACGATCAAGGCTTGCTCTCTGCAGACTGTGACTAGTACGGTCGTTCTTGACAAACTTCAGTTTCTGGTGAAGCATCAAAGTGACTGCCCCAGCCTCGTGTATCCAAGGTCTTCCTAATAAACAGATGTATACTGCCCGGATATCCATGACTTGGAAAGTGACTTGGAAAGTGTGAGGACCGATAGTTATGGGAAGATCGTCTTTGCCGATAATTGTTTTTCGGGACCCTTCAAATGCTTTGACCATGACCTCACTGCCTCTCATCAGAGATCCTTTAAATGATAGTCGCATTAGAGTGGACTTCGGCATAACATTGAGAGCTGACGCGGTGTCTACCAGTAGGCTGGCTAAAGCATCGTCCTGGCAGTTGACTGTAATGTTGAGTGCCATATTATGATTCTGGCCCGTTTCCGGCAGTTCCTCATCACTAAATCCCAAGTTATTGTAGGAAGTGATGTTGGAGATGATCATGTCGAATTGTCTTATTGTTACATCTTGTTCCACAAAGGCTTGCTCTAAGACTTTCTGTAGAGCCTCCCTGTGAGCTTCGAAACTGAGTAAAAGAGATAGAACAGATATTTTTGAAGGAGTTTGCAACAGTTGATCAACAATGTTGTATTCACTCTTCTAGATGAGCTTCAGCATCTCATCATTGTTCTTTGAAAGGTCGAAATCACAGGATTGACCGAGTGGTTGATCAGGAACTTCTATTCGGGGTTCCTTTTCTTTGCTGGGTTCTCCAACTCCTCGGTTGAAGATTCGATCGCTCCGTGTTACTCAACTGATGTCTGCAATATTCACGACGGAGGGTAATGGAACTTCCTTTCCATTCTCAATTGTTGTTGCACCGTATTTGTAAGGGATAGCCTTATCGGATTTGTACGGTACTGGTCCCGGCAGATAGATGACTACAGGGGTCTTTTGATTTTTCTGACTATCATAGTCGGCCTCGATTGGTTCGAGGTTGATAATCCTTCCACCATCGAGAGGAACTCTTGATTCATAGAGTAAAGGGATTATGGCACACACATCTTTGGCCATTTCTCTCTTAGGGATCAAGACAACATCTTTGCCTTGATTAGGATGATAGTCCGACATTGAACCAGAGCTTGACCATGGTTGAGTCTCCTTATGGTCCAACTGACTTTGAAGGGCTGCTCGCATGAGGTAGCATCCTTGATTATTCTCTGAGCAAATTCTACAGCGCTCATAGTTTTGTGGTAGCACCCAGCCACGCCCGCTTTGTATATAGTGTAACCTCACTAGATCTATCTCCATTGATCGACCATCCTGACTTTGATGCCTAGTAGAGTTCTAGTTAGCCATGCTGACTTGTTGTGTGTCTTCATCTAGATAGATAAGAAGCCACTAGTGGTTTAACAAATGTTGTAGTGTCCTTTGAAGGAGTGCACATCCTTGGTCACTCTCACGACATCCCTTACAGTTCTGATAATTATCCGAAGTCAGAAAACCGAGCTGGACTTGCTTAGCGTGTAATTCCACCAAGCTGGTATTCATCAAGCGGATATCAAATATTTGAATCATATTCACTTGATAATGACTTCTATCGCGGTAATCCTGAATCCATCCAAGATCCATCTGACGCTGGAGGGCCTCTTGTACAAAAGAGCATCACTGATTGTTTACCGAGTAGATCAGACAGGAATCATAATCGTATCGTGGCTGATTATGATGTTGGATTTGCCTTGAGTGCATTGCCACCAAGTTGATATTCATCGTACGGATTTCTTGGTTCTGAATGACGTTGGAATTCGTATAAGTCATGTTGACTTCATGAATTTGGTGATCTTGGATCCATCTGAGATCCATCTGTTCCTGTAGAGCTGATTGCACCATAGAACATCCTTGATTGTCTTCAGAGCAGTATTCACAGTGGTGATAATTGTGATATGGTACATGCCCGTATCCGCTCTATCTGCAATGCATCTTGACCAGGTTGGTTCCCAATAAGAGTACATCGTGAATTTGATAGTTGTGTTTAAACTCTTCCTCTATCAAATTTACCACAACTTTCTCATGTTAAGGCAGCGGGTTCGTCTGAACGTTAGGATTCGTATCCTTGAAGGATAGGACCCCGCTCCTAACAAGCTTCTATACATCAGATTTGAAGCTGAGACAGTTTTCTATGTTATGCCCTGGTCCTCCTTGATGATAAGGGCAAGTCTGATCCGCTTTGAACCAAAAAGGCAAATTCTCTGGTACCGCAAGAGGAGCCCTGGTTTGGACGTGCCCTTTGGCCAGTAGTAGCGGAAACAGTTCTGCGTACAACATTGGTATAGGGTCGAACCCTGGTGGTCGCGTTGTACGGTTGTTGTTGTTGTTGTACTGAGGACGAGCCTGCTGAAGAGGCTGTTATGTCCTTTGCTGATATTGTTGTTGATTCGGTTGGTTCTGCATAACCTGAGGGTGATACGTAGGAACAGGCGCAGGGTTGATAGCAGGAGTTACGGCTGTTACTGGTTGGTACCATCGCCTTTGCTTTCCAAGAGAGATATTACCAATATCTTGCTCTCTTTTCTTAGGGAGAGCACTACCATATCTTTTGGTACTACTTGACGATCCAGCGTTTTTAACTAAACGTCCTTCTCGGACTGCTTCCTCAAGAAGAACTCCCATGCCCACCATCTCACTGAAGTCACTGGGCGCACTAGCGACCATTCTATCGTAGTAAAATGAGCTCAAGGTTTTTAAGAAGATCTTTGTCATCTCTTTTTCCTTAAGAGGTGTGAAATTCTGGCACAGATATCAGATGTCCTACACAGATGTTGAGACACTGATATCCAGCACAATGAACAAGATAGCAATAATAATAACAGTGCAGAAAGTAAATAACACAGTGATATGTTTACCCATTTCGGAACAACAATCCTACTCTGGGGGCTACCAAGCCAGGGACGAAACCAATATACGATAGTATCAATTCACAGATCATACAATAACCAAACCCTGTTATAATCTGCTCACTTAATCACTACCCTTCCTATGACTTCTAACTAAGACTCACCTAGGTATGAGGCCCTCCTCAAATCCCTCTACAAGCACAACCCGTGATTGGTTTCTTTCCACATAAGTAACAAACCGAAATTCAAACTTTCAAAACACACAATTCTTAATACTTCAAAGCTTATGAGAATTGACACACAAGAAACTCAATGCTTAAAAGCTTATGAGTAACTGACAGAACTTACAACACAAAAACCAGTCCTTGTACTGTTATCAGAATGATACCAGTTAGGCTCACAAATAACACACCAAACCCTAACAGAAACACACGTAAGTTCCACACCTAAAACTAGGTTTACACCAGTCAATATATAGCATTAAATATGGACTGAATTGGGCTTCAAAAACGCAGCAAATAGACTGCTCACAAATCTGCAAAATAAACTCCAACAAAATAGGTCTTCAATCTAAAGTTTACTAATATGTCTCCATAATTAGAAACAGCTGAAAATCCAAAAAACAAACATAAAAACACAATCCAAAAATGCTTTGGATGCCACATAGGATAACCAAATATTCACAGAATATTCAGTACCAAATCTCAGCAACAGAATCTGCTTTTAAACTGAATCCAGACACGATGTCCTATGAGCAGGTATGGGACATCTTCATTCGACATGTTGAGTGTTGAGTGCAGCAAATTAGAACATCTTGTTTCAACATCTTGCTGCTAGAAAAAGTTTTAGCAAAATAAATGCCAACCACAGAATCAATGAAATAACAATCTCCCCCTTTGGCTTATTTTGGCTAAAACTACACACCAAACAAATCTTGTAAAGAAGCACAAGAAAAAAATCCATATCAGAAACAGCAGCGAAATACCAATACACAACACACATAGCAGCAAAAAAAACAGCATATCAGCACTCCCCTTCAACTGTATATAACAATATAGCAGCACTCCCCCTCAACTGCAGCAACACAAACATTCCACATTCTCCCCCTCAACTGCAGCACCAGCACAAGCACACCACACACAAACATACTACTCCCCCTTTTTAGCCAGAAATATGACAAAGGCAAGTAGAACAGTTATTAATATTTGAGAAATGATTAAATCATAAACCAGAATAAACAGCATCAGAGAGTATATGCACACAACATCACATGACCAAGTGTCATGCACAAACTTCAGTATTTTCCCTACATTCACACACTGCACTACCAAAACCTCCTTTAATCTTTCCAATCTGGCAGCTAGAAGGAACATTAATTGCTATAGTTCTTCATGAATGCAAACCCCAAGTCTGCTCCTCAGGTTTTCAAACTGAACTGCATCCAGAGCCTTGGTAAATATGTCAGCAAGCTGATTTTCTGTGCTCACATGCTCAAGAGTTATGACTTTGTCCTCCACAAGTTCTTTGATGAAGTGATGCCTGATATCAATGTGCTTAGTCCTGCTATGTTGAATAGGATTCTTGGAAATATTAATAGCACTCAGGTTGTCACAAAATAATGTCATGACATCTTGTGTGACATTATACTCAGATAACATTTGCTTCATCCACACCAGTTGAGCACAACTACTTCCAGCTGCTATGTACTCAGCTTCAGCAGTAGAAAGAGATACAGAATTTTGCTTCTTACTAAACCACGAAATAAGATTATTTCCCAAAAAGAAACATCCTCCAGAGGTACTCTTCCTATCATCAGCACTTCCAGCCCAATCAGCATCACAGTAACCTACTAAAATGGGACTTGAGACATGGGAATACAACAACCCATAATCACATGTACCACTCACATACTTAAGAATTCTCTTAACTTGATTGATGTGACTGACCTTGGGTTCTGCTTGGTATCTTGCACACACACCATTCTGCTGAGGAGTGACCGGTGATGAGAATTCATGAGTGATTCCTTCAGATAAGTAAAACTCTTCAAACTTGCTATTTTCGAATTCTTTCCCATGGTCACTTCTGATTCGAACAACACCACAATCCTTTTCCCGTTGAATCCTTTGACACAACTCTTTGAAGGCTGCAAATACTTCAGACTTTTCTCTGATAAAGTTTATCCAGGTGAATCTGGAGTAATCATCAACGACAACATAGGCATACTTCTTCCCACCAAGACTTTCAACCTGCATAGGTCCCATTAAGTCCATCTGAAGCAGTTCCAGAACTCTGGAAGTTGTGGTAAGATGTTGAAGCCTCTTGTGTGACACCCTTGTTTGCTTCCCAACTTGACATTCACCACATATTTTATCCTCATCAATCTTCAGCTTGGGAATACCTCTAACAGCTTCACTTGACATAACGTTCTTCATCCCTTTCAAGTGTAAGTGACCCAATTTCTGATGCCACGGTTTGGTTTCATCTTCCTTTGACATCAAACAGGTAGACACACTTTCCGGTTCTTGAGGATTCCACAGATAGCAGTTATCCTTAGACCTGGTTCCCTTCTTAACAACTTCATCTTTCTCATTGGTTACTAGACATTCAGATTTAGTGAAATTCACATTGAGACCTACATCACACAGTTTGCTTATACTGATCAAATTTGCGGTCAGCCCTTTGACAAATAGAACACGATCCAGATTTGGTTGTCCTTTGTAGTCCAGCTTTCCAACACCTTTTATTTCACCCTTTGATACATCCCCAAAAGTGACATAATTGGTGGAGTGAGGCTTGATATCTGACAAGAATTTCTTCACACCAGTCATGTGTCTTGAACACCCACTGTCAAAGTACCAATCTTCCCTTGCAGATGCTCTAAGAGAGGTATGTGCTATGAGACCAGCCATCGTCTTTCTAGGAGTCCATCTTTTCTTAACTTTAGCCCAACTCTGTCCTTTATTTTGTTGATGAGCAGTTTTGGGATATCCGTGCAGCTTGTAGCAAAAGGACTTTAAGTGACCAATCTTTCCACAGTAATGACATTTCCATGGTTTATACTTTGAACTACATACTCGTTTCTGATGCTTCATCTGATGTTGAAACATGTGACTTGACATCCCCTCTTCTTGCTTTATTTTCTGAGGAACAAACTTTAATACAGGCTTCTTGTAGTTCTCTGCTTGATTGTTAAAACCAAGGCCTTGCGCATTTCCAGTATCTTTTCCAGTCTAAAGAATCTCATCCAGCTGCGTGGTACCATTGTTCAGCATTCTTATAGATTTGGTCATATTGTCAAGTTTTGACTTTTGCCATACAACCTCCTCTTTTAGATCAGCAATGATTGATAGATGTACTTCCTTCTCAGCTTCTAGTTGAGCTATCAGAACCTTCTGTTCTAATATTATCTGGAACCTTTCTTCATTCTTGATACACAACTCTGAGAACCCGGTGAAGACTTCTTCCTTAGTGAGTTCTCCAATATAAGATTCTTTGTCAGAGTCAGACTCACAAGTAGTTTCTCCATCAACCTTACATATCCCGGTCAGGGCTGTAACCAATTTTGCTGATTCTTCTTCAAGATCACTCTCAGACTCCCCTTCTGACCAAGACACAGATAAGCCCTTCTTCTGCCTTTTGAGATACGTGGGACACTCAGTCTTTATGTGCCCAAATCCCTCACATTCAAAACACTGAACTCTCTTCCCTTGATTGGAGTCTTCTTCAGTTTTGGACCTTCTGCCTCCATCCTGATTTTTACTGATGTCGAGTGACTTGTTCTGAGCATTTGCTCTCGACTTCCAGTCAATCCTTTTCAACACTTTGTTAAATTGTTTTCCAAGCAATACCAGATCTTTAGACACCCCTTCATCTCTGACCAGGTCACCCTCATCTTCTGAGTCACCAGCATTTGACACAAAAGCTATGCTCTTCTTCTTTTCAGACTTTTCACTGATCCCTAATTCAAATTTTTGAAGAGATCCCACAAGTTCATCCACTTTCATCTTGTCTATATCCTGAGCTTCCTCTATAGCAGTCACTTTCATGTCAAATCTCTTAGGTAAAGATCTGAGGATTTTTCTGACCAGTTTGCTGTCAGGCATCTTTTCACCTAGGGCACTTGAGGCATTAGCTATCTCAATAATGTTCATGTAAAAATCATGAATGCTCTCATCCTCCTTCATCTTCAAACTCTCAAACTTGCTAGTGAGAAGCTGAAGTTTTGACATCTTCACCTTTGAAGTCCCTTCATGAGCAACCTTCAAGACCTCCCACACCTCTTTTGCAATGGTGCAATATTCAATCAACCTGAAGATATTCTTGTTGACACCATTAAACAATGCATTCATGGCTTTGGAATTTCCCATAGACCCTTTGTAGTCTGCATCATCCCAGTCTTCCTCTTCCTTCACCACATCAGTAGGGGTACCTTTTCCATCTTTAACCTTTGGGGGTTCCCATCCTTTTACAACAGCTTTCCATGCTTGATCATCCATGGATTTGATGAATGCTATCATCCTTGGATTCCAATAGTCATAGTTGGAACCATCAAGCAGAGGTGGTTTGTTCAAAAATCCTCCATCCTTGTCCATTGTACCAGAAAGTACCTTCCCTGAATCTCACCCAGAACCAAATAAGGGTGCAAGCTCTTGATGCCAATTGAAATTCTGGTACAGATATCAGATGTCCTACACAGATGTTGAGACACTGATATCCAACACAATGAACAAGATAGCAATAATAATAACAGTGCAGAAAGTAAATAACACAGTGATATGTTTACCTAGTTTGGATCAACAATCCTACTCTGGGGGCTACCAAGCCAGGGACGAAACCAATATACGATAGTATCAATTCACAGATCATACAATAACCAAACCCTGTTATAATCTGCTCACTTAATCACTACCCTTCCTATGACTTCTACCTAAGACTCACCTAGGTATGAGGCCCTCCTCAAATCCCTCTACAACCACAACCCGTAATTGGTTTCTTTCCACATAAGTAACAAACCGAAAGTCAAACTTTCAAAACACACAATTCTCAATACTTCAAAGCTTATGAGAATTGACACACAAGAAACTCAATGCTTAAAAGCTTATGAGTAACTGACAGAACTTACAACACAAAAACCAGTCCTTGTACTGTTATCAAAATGATACCAGTTAGGCTCACAAATAACACACAAAACCCTAACATAAACACACGTAAGTTCCACACCTAAAACTAGGTTTGCACCAGTCAATATATAGCATTAAATCTGGACTGAATTGGGCTTCAAAAACGCAGCAAATAGACTGCTCACAAATCTGCAAAATAAACTCCAACAAAATAGGTCTTCAATCTAAAGTTTCCTAATATGTCTCCATAATTAGAAACAGCTGAAAATCCGAAAAACAAACATAAAAACACAATCCAAAAATGCTTTGGATGCCACATAGGATAACCAAATATTCACAGAATATTCAGTACCAAATCTCAGCAACAGAATCTGCTTTTAAACTGAATCCAGACACGATGTCCTATGAGCAGGTATGGGACATCTTCATTCGACATGTTGAGTGTTGAGTGCAGCAAATTAGAACATCCTGTTTCAACATCTTGCTGCTAGAAAAAGTTTTAGCAAAATAAATGGCAACCACAGAATCAATGAAATAACAATCTCCCCCTTTGGCTTATTTTGGCTAAAACTACACACCAAACAAATCTTGTAAAGAAGCACAATTAAAAAATCCCTATCAGAAACAGCAGCGAAATACCAACACACAACACACATAGCAGCAAAAAAACAACATATCAGCACTCCCCTTCAACTTCATACAACAGCATAGCAGCACTCCCCCTCAACTGCAGCAACACAAACATTCCATATTCTCCCCCTCAACTGCAGCACCAGAACAAGCACACCACACACAAACATACTACTCCCCCTTTTTAGCCAGAAATATGACAAAGGCAAGTAGACCAATTATTAATATTTGAGAAATGATTAAATCATAAATCAGAATAAACAGCATCAGAGAGTATATGCACACAACATCACATAACCAAGTGTCATGCACAAACTTCAGCATTTTCCCTACATTCACACACTGCACTACCAGAACCTCCTTTAATCTTTCCAATCTGGCAGCCAGAGGGAACATTAATTGCTATAGTTCTTCATGAATGCAAACCCCAAGTCTGCTCCTCAGGTTTTCAAACTGAACTGCATCCAGAGCCTTGGTAAATATGTCAGCAAGTTGATTTTCTGTGCTCACATGCTCAAGAGTTATGACTTTGTCCTCCACAAGTTCTCTGATGAAGTGATGTCTGATATCAATGTGCTTAGTCCTGCTATGTTGAATAGGATTCTTGGAAATATTAATAGCACTCAGGTTGTCACAAAATAATGTCATGACATCTTGTGTGACATTATCTCAGATAACAATTGCTTCATCCACACCAGTTGAGCACAACTACTTCCAGCTGCTATGTACTCAGCTTCAGCAGTAGAAAGAGATACAGAATTTTGCTTCTTACTAAACCACGAAATAAGATTATTTCCCAAAAAGAAACATCCTCCAGAGGTACTCTTCCTATCATCAGCACTTCCAGCCCAATCAACATCACAGTAACCTACTAAAATGGGACTTGAGACATGGGAATACAATAACCCATAATCACATGTACCACTCACATACTTAAGAATTCTCTTAACTTGATTGATGTGACTGACCTTGGGTTCTGCTTGGTATCTTGCACACACACCATTCTGCTGAGGAGTGACTGGTGATGAGAATTCATGAGTGATTGCTTCAGATAAGAAAAACTCTTCAAACCTGCTATTTTTGAATTCTTTCCCATGGTCACTTCTGATTCGAACAACACCACAATCCTTTTCCCATTGAATCCTTTGACAAAACTCTTTGAAGGCTGCAAATACTTCAGACTTTTCTCTGATAAAGTTTATCCAGGTGAATCTGGAGTAATCATCAATGACAACATAGGCGTACTTCTTCCCACCAAGACTTTCAACCTGCATAGGTCCCATTAAGTCCATCTGAAGCAGTTCTAGAACTCTGGAAGTTGTGGTAAGATGTTGAAGCCTCTTGTGTGACACCCTTGTTTGCTTCCCAACTTGACATTCACCACATATTTTATCCTCATCAATCTTCAGCTTGGGAATACCTCTAACATCTTCACTTGACATAACGTTCTTCATCCCTTTCAAGTGTAAGTGACCCAATTTCTGATGCCACAGTTTGGTTTCATCTTCCTTTGACATCAAACAGGTAGACACACTTTCCGGTTCTTGAGGATTCCACAGATAGCAGTTATCCTTAGACCTGGTTCCCTTCTTAACAACTTCATCTTTCTCATTGGTTACTAGACATTCAGATTTAGTGAAATTCACTTTGAGACCTACATCACACAGTTGGCTTATACTGATCAAATTTGCGGTCAGCCCTTTGACAAATAGAACACGATCCAGATTTGGTTGTCCTGTGTAGTCCAGCTTTCCAACACCTTTTATTTCACCATTTGATACATCCCCAAAAGTGACATAATTGGTGGAGTGATGCTTGATATCTGACAAGAATTTCTTCACACCAGTCATGTGTCTTGAACACCCACTGTCAAAGTATCAATCTTTCCTTGCAGATGCTCTAAGAGAGGTATGTGCTATGAGACCAGCCATCGTCTTTCTAGGAGTCCATCTTTTCTTAACTTTAGCCCAACTCTGTCCTTTATTTTGTTGATGAGCAGTTTTGGGATATCCGTGCAGCTTGTAGCAAAAGGACTTTAAGTGACCAATCTTTCCACAGTAATGACATTTCCATGGTTTATACTTTGAACTACATACTCGTTTCTGATGCTTCATCTGATGTTGAAACATGTGACTTGACATCCCCTCTTCTTGCTTTATTTTTTGAGGAACAAACTTTAATACAGGCTTCTTGTAGTTCTCTGCTTGATTGTTAAAACCAAGGTCTTGCGCATTTCCAGCATCTTTTCCAGTCTAAAGAATCTCATCCAGCTGCGTGGTACCATTGTTCAGCATTCTTATAGATTTGGTCATATTGTCAAGTTTTGACTTTTGCCATACAACCTCCTCTTTTAGATCAGCAATGATTGATAGATGTACTTCCTTCTCAGCTTCTAGTTGAGCTATCAGAACCTTCTGTTCTAATATTATCTGGCACCTTTCTTCATTCTTGATACACAACTCTGAGAACCCGGTGAAGACTTCTTCCTTAGTGAGTTTCCAATATAAGATTCTTTGTCAGAGTCAGACTCACAAGTAGTTTCTCCATCAACCTTACATATCCCGGTCAGGGCTGTAACCAATTTTGCTGATTCTTCTTCAAGATCACTCTCAGACTCCCCTTCTGACCAAGACACAGATAAGCCCTTCTTCTGCCTTTTGAGATACGTGGGACACTCAGTCTTTATGTGCCCAAATCCCTCACATTCAAAACACTGAACTCTCTTCCCTTGATTGGAGTCTTCTTCAGTTTTCGACCTTCTGCCTCCATCCTGATTTTTACTGATGTCGAGTGACTTGTTCTGAGCATTTGCTCTCGACTTCCAGTCAATCCTTTTCAACACTTTGTTAAATTGTTTTCCAAGCAATACCAGATCTTTAGACACCCCTTCATCTCTGACCAGGTCACCCTCATCTTCTGAGTCACCAGCATTTGACACAAAAGCTATGCTCTTCTTCTTTTCAGACTTTTCACTGATCCCTAATTCAAATGTTTGAAGAGATCCCACAAGTTCATCCACTTTCATCTTGTCTATATCCTGAGCTTCCTCTATAGCAGTCATTTTCATGTCAAATCTCTTAGGTAAAGATCTGAGGATTTTTTTGACCAGTTTGCTGTCAGGCATCTTTTCACCTAGGGCACTTGAGGCAATAGCTATCTCAATAATGTTCATGTAAAAATCATGAATGCTCTCATCCTCCTTCATCTTCAAACTCTCAAACTTGCTAGTGAGAAGCTGAAGTTTTGACATCTTCACCTTTGAAGTCCCTTCATGAGCAACCTTCAAGACCTCCCCCGCCTCTTTTGCAATGGTGCAATATTCAATCAACCTGAAGATATTCTTGTTGACACCATTAAACAATGGATTCATGCCTTTGGAATTTCCCACGGACCCTTTGTAGTTTGCATCATCCCAGGCTTCCTCTTCCTTCACCACATCAGTAGGGGTACCTTTTCCATCTTTAACCTTTGGGGGTTCCCATCCTTTTACAACAGCTTTCCATGCTTGATCATCCATGGATTTGATGAATGTTATCATCCTTGGTTTCCAATAGTCATAGTTGGAACCATCAAGCAGAGGTGGTTTGTTCAAAAATCCTCCATCCTTGCCCATTGTACCAGAAAGTACCTTCCCTGAATCTCACCCAGAACCAAACAAGGGTGCAAGCTCTTGATGCCAATTGAAATTCTGGCACAGATATCAGATGTCCTACACAGATGTTGAGACACTGATATCCAACACAATGAACAAGATAGCAATAATAATAACAGTGCAGAAAGTAAATAAGACAGCGATATGTTTACCTAGTTCGGATCAACAATCCTACTCTGGGGGCTACCAAGCCAGGGACGAAACCAATATACGATAGTATCAATTCACAGATCATACAATAACCAAACCCTATTATAATCTGCTCACTTAATCACTACCCTTCCTATGACTTCTACCTAAGACTCACCTAGGTATGAGGCCCTCCTCAAATCCCTCTACAACCACAACCCATAATTGGTTTCTTTCCACATAAGTAACAAACCGAAAGTCAAACTTTCAAAACACACAATTCTCAATACTTCAAAGCTTATGAGAATTGACACACAAGAAACTCAATGCTTAAAAGTTTATGAGTAACTGACAGAACTTACAACACAAAAACCAGTCCTTGTACTGTTATCAAAATGATACCAGTTAGGCTCACAAATAACACACAAAACCCTAATAGAAACACACGTAAGTTCCACACCTAAAACTAGGTTTGTACCAGTCAATATATAGCATTAAATATGGACTGAATTGGGCTTCAAAAATGAAGCAAATAGACTGCTGACAAATCTGCAAAATAAACTCCAACAAAATAGGTCTTCAATCTAAAGTTTCCTAATATGTCTCCATAATTAGGAACAGCTGAAAATCCGAAAAACAAACATAAAAACACAATCCAAAAATGCTTTGGATGCCACATAGGATAACCAAATATTCACAGAATATTCAGTACCAAATCTCAGCAACAGAATCTGCTTTTAAACTGAATCCAGACACGATGTCTTATGAGCAGGTATGAGACATCTTCATTCGACATGTTGAGTGTTGAGTGCAGCAAATTAGAAAATCTTGTTTCAACATCTTGCTGCTAGAAAAAGTTTTAGCAAAATAAATGCCAACCACAGAATCAATGAAATAACAAGATGGACAAATCTGGGCGGCAATTTCACGCCATCTCTGAGCATACTCCTTGAAGGTTTCCTTATCCTTCTGCGACATGGCTCTAAGTTGATCTATGTCTAGTGCCATATCCAGATTATACTTATATTGTTGAGCAAAGGCAGCGCCAAGATCTCTGAAAGTGACGATCTTAGTGCGGTTTAACCCCATGCACCATTTGAGTGCGGCACCAGTTAAAATATCTTGGAAATAGTGGATCAGTAGCTGTTGGTTCTCTGTCTGAGTTGACATCCTCCGAGCATACATCACCATATGACTTTGAGGGCAAGAGTTACCCTTGTACTTTTCAAATTCGGGCACCTTGAATTTGAGCAGAATTTTCACATTTGGGACCAAACAAAGGTCTGCGGCGTCCTTTCCAAATAGATCCTGACCGTGAATGGCTTGCAGTTCCTTATGCATTTCCGGGAACTGTTCCTGGAATTCCCTCATTCTAACGTCCATACTTTTGTTTCCACCAGACGGTATCTGTGGAATCTGTCCTTCTGAGACAGTGTGTACCACGAGTTGTTGTATAGTCATTACGGCAGTGGCTCTTGGTGCTTCCCTCTCCCGAAGTTTGTAACCTTCAGGAGTTGCTATCATGCCCCTTGCATCTTCACTTTCCCGAAGTTTGTAACCTTCAGGCCCAGCGCTCCTGTTGCAGTTTCCGGATCTTCTGTGATCGGCGGAATATATCCTTCCGGGATATAGTTAATAGGCATGCCCCAGGGACGATCTTTAGGCATGTTATACCGAGGATCATACTTCTCCACTATGGGCGTCGAGGTGATCTCTGATATCACAGTCCTTTGTATCTGGGCAGCTGCCAGAGCTTGCATGTCGTTGTGAAGTTTCCTTAAATATTCTTTCAGAGCATCGAGTTCTTCTCTCAACTCTCTGTTCTCTTCCTCGAGATTATCCATTTTCTTTTATCGACTGGCCCGAGTATTGTACAAATGAGACAGTTTGACTCTAGAATCGAGACACAAACTTGAGATTCGTAGGTAAGAAGCATGCGCTCTGCGAGAATGATGAATGATATGCAATGATTATATTAACTTAATTTTTTTTTGTTTAATCAAAATAAAATTCAACAATTGGATTGCAAATATCATACAGTGGGGGAACCCTATTTTATTGAATTCAAAGATTGTGGAAATGGAAATACAGTAATCACAAAGTGCTGCAAAAGGAAATGTCTAAACTTATGGATCCTGAGTCCTCTCTGAGGAGAGCTCAGGTGCTGGTTCTGGTATCTTCCTTTTCTTTGACCGGGGCTCTGGAGCAGTTTTCGGATTGTCATTCCTTTGCCAAGTGAAAGGAGCGAGCAAATTCCTTTGGTCTTCTTGATTCTCTACAACATGTTGCTCTAAAATCTCGATCAGAGCATCTTTTTCTTTTAACAGTTGCTGTATTTTGTTACACTCTACATTGAGAATACGGTACTTGTTTTTCCAAGACTTCTTCTTCTGTTGAACTTTGTTGAGAGTAACCCGAAGTTTTTTCGTATCAGACATAAAATAAAGGACAGATTCCTTTAACGGAAGAACTTCTTGATGAGGGTAAGGCATCCTCAACTTAAGAGCTCTAGTATGCACCCAGTGGAGATAAGGTTCTATAGAGACACATGTAGCAAGCGATTTTGGACGTGGTTCTTAAGCACTACCGCTCTGGGTTACTACAGGTCGATTCATTTTTTATCCTATTGAAGCTAATGAAGGAAGGGAAATAGATATCTCCAACTAACCCTGCTTGCATACTGAGTTTAAACAGCGATCTGTTAGGTTACGGATTCTATGTGGAAGGGGGCCTCTTTCTGCTTATTTTGTTAAGACCGAAATGACGGGACTATGCTATTGGTAGGATGTTAGGACTGATGCTTTTCGATTGATGTATGAAGGTACGGGATTTTGGGTTTTTGATTAGTGTGCTCGCTAAGATTTCTCTTTCAATCTTATGCCTACGTATTCCTGTTTACCGAAACAGGGAAATCAGAGCGATCGTAGTTCCTCCTATTCTATGGGAGGAAATGGTGTTTTGGTGTCTTGTTCAAAGCCCAAGACGTGAAGCTAAAGGTGGTTTGTATCTGGTTCAAAGCCCAAGATGTGAAGCTGAAGGGTCTATTTGTATCTTGCTCGAAGCCCAAGATATGAAGCTAAAGGGTTTTAACTTTAGAGAGAATTTGTCATCTCTAAAGAAGGTCTGTTTGTCACAACTGTTGGGTGACTGATTATAAAGGAGAATTACTTTAACTGGGATATGTGAATCCAGCAATGCCATAATTTCCTTTATAGGGGATTTTTAACCTGAAGGAGAAGACTTTAACTCAGTTTAGAGCAACGCCATCTTTCCTTAGGAATTTCTCATGCTAAAAGAGGGACAGTGGCGTGGATGTAAATAATCCAGAGGCTTGCCGCTTACAGCAATTAGACGAGGGAAAATGAGTTGTTGATGTTTGTATGCTGTGACCAAAGCATGATTTGATGCTAAAAGGTTGATTGAATCAAACGGGAATTTCTTTATACAAAGCCTAAGAGGAGGCTATTGGCCCAACAAGTGGGTGTTTTTATGTACCTCGTACGAAGCCCGAGAGAGAGAAAGGCTAAAAGGGTTGACTCAACAAGAGAGTGCTTTTGTATGTGTCGTGTACGAAGCCCAGGACGGAGGCTAAAGGTGTTTGACTCAATAAGAGAGTCTTTTATACTCAACAAGAAAGTGTTTTGTATCTCGTATGAAGCCCGAGATGGAGGCTGAAAGGGAAGTGACACAACAAGAGAGTCTTTTATACTCAACAAGAGAGTGTTTTGTATCTCGTACGAAGCCCGAGATAGAGGCTAAAAGGTTTTCTCCACTGGGGAGAATCATTTGTACAAAGCCCAAGAGAAGGCCAGGGTTACTGTTTCAGTTGAGTGACAGATCCAGTATGTTGGTTAAAAGAGAAAATCAGTTCTTATATGAGTAATGTTGTACTCATGGATTTGATCTGAGGATCGGGATTATTTCATGTTCTCTAAGGAAACGGGGAATCTAAAGGAGCTTTAGTCTGTCCGAGTCTACGGGTTTTATCTTCTGTATTATGCTTAAGAAACAATAGTAGTAAGATCTAGACTCTTTGAAAGACTGTTCTATTAAGATGACTAATTTCTGTTCCTATACCTCTAGGAGGTCGTTGGGATAATTTGTACGAATCCCAAGAGGAGGCGAGAAAACTTTTAAGAAGCCGAGGGACAATTTGTACGAAGCCCAAGAGGAGGCTATCTTCCCGGAGGAAGAATCATTATACAAAGCCTAAGAGGAGGTTGTGAAAACTTCTAAGAAGCCGAAGGGTCCTTATACAATGCCCAAGAGGAGGCGGGGATGCTTTTAGGAAGCATGTGGGTCCTTGCACTAAGCCCAAGAGGAGGATGATGAACAGTTCCAGAAGGGGTTTCACTTGGAACATTGGCCTTCTGTATATGAACTGTTCAAGGGGGAGATTTCTTAAATCTAGTTATCTAAAATTGTTGTGAAAGAAAATTCTCATGGTTTAGGTTATGTTGAAATATCTGGGAGAACGTCGGATGTAAGGAGACGAGGTTTTGTCTAGTTCTAGACGTAGTTGTCGGGGAAACTCTAAATATCTATACTAGTATTACACAGTCGATATGAGTTTATGAAAGAAGACTTACAGTGAAACAGCCCCACAATACAGTTATATACATATGAAAATGGTAAATGAAAGCGGGTAAACACTTACTCGGTTGTAGAGCTTCCATGCTGTTTGGTTAGTTGTTCAACAAAGAAATTGAAAATAACAGTATGTTACAAAATCAAAGGAGAAAGTGCTTTTGAAAGGAAAATTGGGGCCCAGGGTTTTATCAGTGATTGCACTGTTGTTTGAAATTGTACAGGGACTTATACAAGTGACTGAGGCCTAAAAGGTTTTCTGTACAAGGGGATGGGTCTTACACTCTCTCAAGAGGCCCAAAATGATTGAAAGAAAAAAGAATGGGGCTTATAACACTAGGGTAGGCCCAGATGATTCTTTTGAACTGGCGATCGCGCCGAGCTTTTCTTTTAACGCAGAGGGACTTATACAATATCTGAGGCCCAGAAGGTTTGTATTTACAAAGGATTGGGTCTTACACTCTATTAGAGGCCCATGAGTGATTGAAAAAAAGTTTATTTGAGTGAAAAGCAAGGAAACCCTAAATTTGTTTTCTTTAAAAAGGAAATATTTAAAGAAAATCAAATAAAATGATAAAAATACCAAATAAGTTTGAATAAACCACTTGTGATTTTTGTTGAAGGTTTGAAAAATGAGGTTTTCATCACAAGATGAATTAAAACCTACTTGGTTTTGATTTTCCAAAATGGATATTTATTTTTAAGAGAGCTTAAAAACAAATAAAAGACATTTATTCACAAAAATACTAATTATATTAAATAAATAATATAAATCTAATTTTTTGGGGGAATAAAATATTTTAACATTTTTGTGATTTTTTGCAAAAAGAACCTATCAAAAATAATTAAAATTGAGGGGGTTATTAATTTTCCAATTAATTAACAAAACATGAAAATATTGGAAAAAATAGAAAAATGTGAGAAAACACAAAATGGCATGGGTGGGGTTTGAACCCACGAACTCAAGGTTATAGGGCGCGCCTTACCACTGGGGTGGTGATACATCCATTGATTAAAACAAACTAACAACTATACAAGGCTTGCCTTGCTTTCTAGGCCTGGCCAAGGCAAGGCAAGACAAGTTTTGACAAGAAACGGGAAGGTCCATAACTTTCTCATTTCTCCATGGTTGGGGACAAAATTTATATGCACCTGGCCTAGAATTTCACAAGGAATCCAATGGTGGTGGTATTTTTTCAGATCATGCTCCCTCCTCAAAATCCGATGGTGGTTTTGAAATAGGCCTATAATTGCATTTTCTATGCTACACTTTGGTACAGGCATGAATTACATGATGAATTGGTTCAAACACAACATATATAACATGTATGAGATGTGCATGATCAGTGGACTTCAAAGCAATGCATATTTTGGAAAGTTCAAGTCATGATGCCTACCTCTCTTTTGAGCTTTTGGAGTTTTTGTGCAATCTGTCAAGTTTCTTGTTCCAGAAATGGTTTGATGCTTTGGACACTCTCAAATGATCCCTTAGAAGCTTTTAGGATGAATGGAATCAGCTGGAACCTACAAAAACACAAACTGACCCTTTCTTGCAAAAGGGGTTAAAATGGCCAAAATAGCAACTCCCTCAAATGGTGTTCCAGATGGGGGGAACCATTTGGGACAGTCCAAGGATGATATTTGGAGTGTGTTTGAGGTTTTATATGGTTTGGAAAGTGACTGAATCAAGGCATGGCTTGAAAAATGCACAAAAGTACTATTTTGAGATTTTGAGAGGTGATTTTGTGATTTAAGGATTACAGGTCACTTGTGAGAGTTTGGATAGCTTAGATATGATATATTGGAGGTGTTAGGATCATGAGCTGTGATGGAAATGATATCTAACTCAAAAACTCAGAGTTACCTTGCTAAAGAAGGCATTTTGGCCTAAAGAGAGGGGTTTTGAGGAAATCATCTGTTTGATGGCTTTGGTGTACTCAAACTGAGCACACATGAGTTCTATTTATAGTAGAGAAAGTTTGTTTTGGGATCAATAGTGAATGGCAACCACAGCAGAGGTTTGGCCAATGTTGGCAAATGAGAATCCAAGTCTCCTCTAGCCATTGACTAGAGGTTAGAGCACAGGCCTTTGGTTCCCTAGTTGTTGGATCATTCTTGACTGAATTCAGTTGCAAATGTGTCAATCCATGCCACCTCTAAGAATCCATTAAATGCTCCAATCCAAAATTGGAGTCTTGTCCCTCTTTTAGAGATTTCTAGGTTTGTCATGCTACTTCTTGTTCCAAAGACTTTGGAGGCTTGGATCAGTGTTTGTTCCCTTTAAATTTGATCCTCAGATGTGTCCAAAGTGATGACAAGGCTTGGAATTATCTGATTTTTCTAAATCGAGCAAAAGTACAAAATTCTGCCTAGCCTTGGCAGTTTTCAGCAAGGCATATTGCCATTGTCATATCTCATGACTCAAGTTGAGTTTGGTGATGTTCTTGGCCATTTTGGAAAGCCCTCATATGATACAACAACTGTTTGATCATAATTGGTTTTGATACTTTTTGGATCCAAGTGAAAAATGCCCCTACATTCTGTAAAAAGTAAGACAGATTCTGACTTAGTGAAAATTTCACTAAGTGTTGGAAAAAGTGGCATTTCATGTTTTCAGCCACTTTGATCATTCCATAACTCAAAATCCATAATGAATTGGAATGAGGTGTAGTTGAAGCTTTTGTAGAGGGCCACGAGGGCTACAAATCCAGCTATAGATGGGGAAAAATAGCCTTGTGGTTTAGGAGTTATGATCCTCCAAAGTTGGTACCCTAGCCACTTTGTTCCATAACTTAGAAAATTTTCTAAGTTTTTATGGTTACCCCTTTTACAAGTTATCCAACTTTTCTTGATTTTTCTTGATGAATGATGATTAAAATCACACATTAACATCATTTTAGGGTTAAAAACCCATAATTGTGAAAAATCTCAAAAAGTCAAAGTTTGACTTTTGTGCATAGTTGACTTTTTGTCAGATGAACTCCAAACTGTGCGATCCTCTATGAAATTAAGTCCTTGACCTAAATCAAACTTGATGGATTGATTACATAGGTGTTATAGTGTGTATTGAATCATGTCTTAGGGTTTGGGAGCATGTCCTGGTCAAAAGTCAAAGATACAGTTGACTTTTCTCGCGAAACCCTAACTGTGGTTCAGATGAAATTGAAACTTGTTGCTCAAGCTTCTTGGCTCAATCCATTGTTACAAATGGACCAATGTGGTGTGTTAGGGACCCTTAAATAATCTCTTGAGGTCTTGGCTCATGATTTGTCCCAAAAGTCAACTTAGGGGGGAATTAGGTCAAGAAACCCTAATTCTTGATTTTTTTGATGAATGCATCCCCTGAGGCTAAATTGACTTGATGATTGGGTCCATAATGTCCCTTGGAGAATCATAGGTTATGCTTTGAAGCATTGGCTCATTCCTAGAGGAAAATTTCCATCTGGAGGCCCTGGTCGACCAAACCCTAATTTGGTGACACTAGCGATCTTAAGGCTTGATCCACCTAGAAGGGAGCAGCCTTGTGCTTAATCCTTGAAGTGGGAGTCCTCTTGATCCTTTGTGGATGTTTGAGAGGCTAGACAAGTTGAAGATCATGTCATTCCTTGATTGATCCTTTGTCTAAGAGCTCTGAGAGGGCTTGAAACCCTAATCTTTGATAGTAGTGAATGCTCAACAATTCTTGAGGAGATTGGTGAGGCATAAAGGTATATCCATATTATGATGATGATTTGCACAATGATGGGAAATCTTAGTGGTAAAAATTTGGGGTATGACAGATGCCCCTATTTAATCTTCTTGGACCCGAAGGTGTGAATGGCGAAGGTATTCGGGCATTCAGGGTGCAATAGGATTAAATATCGGAATACCTGAAATTTTGATGGTGGTTAAGAATGGCAGTTCCCGCGTCCTTCCTCTTTTGCTAAGCAATGATGCCTAGAAAAGGTAAACTTCCCCTCGATCATGGTCTTCAGCCGAGGAACTGGTCTTAGTTTCTGATATAAACTTCCCCTCGATCCTGGTCTTCAGCCGAGGAACTGGTCTTAGTTTCTGATATAAACTTCCCCTCGATCCTGGTTTCCTACCAAGGAACTGGTCTCAGTTTCTTTTGTCAATAAACTTCCCCTTGATCCTGGTTTCCTACCTAGGAACTGGTCTCAGTTTCTGATATAAACTTCCCCTCGATCCTGGTTTCCTACCAAGGATCTGGTCTTAGTTTCTTTTGTTAATAAACTTTATTGACAAGAGACGCTACTTGTAGCGGTTTTCCTCAAACTTCTCGTCGAATTTTCTTGGGGAGATGCCATTTGATGGAAAAAGTTTTGATTGTAGAGAGGCACAAACTTCTCTGTTGGAGATGCCATTCGTTGACTCTACTGGGGGAGAACAAGTCTCTTGAAAGACTGTTTTCGCTTGGGGATATTGCATCATACTTTTCTCGGAGATCCTTTCGGAGAAATGCTATATGATGTGATCCAATTTTGAGGTGCCGATGACCTTGTTGACATTGACATTCTGGAGAGAAGGACCAATGTGTTGCTGAAAGTCTTTAGTTAAGAGGCTTTCTTTAGGGATTTTCCTTAATCCGGGAAAGCGAAGATATCATCTTCAATGGCGAACACTGATGCTGGCTGAGGGTTCTCTGGTTTTTCAGAGGTTCAAGTTATCAAAGTGGTCAAAGAACCACCTTCAATCCAGAAATAAACTGGAGGAGAGATCACTTAAATGATTCATTTCCTGACGAGGAAAGAACTGACAACTCGATTGAGAGGACTGTTGTCACTAGGGGATAAGACCGACCAGAGTGATAGTGATGCAACATGAATATGAACACAAAGTAGTAATGCATGATGTATGTGTGTATATACTGACAAAACTAACACGACATACAAACTAATAGATGAACACGACTGGATACTCGGCCACTGCTGGGGACGAAGAGGTATCGCTGGTTCAAGATAGCAATTATGCCTTGCTTAGGAGAGATAGTCCCCGTGGAGAGCTACGTTGGTCGGGCTTAGGAGATAAGAACTTTGTCGGGGATGTCGAATGAAACACGATCTTCGACACGGTTGATCCTTTGTTCAGGCGCACTGGTTTAGAAGGAATGCCTTGATTCTGCACTTTGAGGTTCGATTACTTCTGGCGAAGCAATCAATGTTCTTTCGATGTTCAACAGTCAAAAGAAATTGCCATCCTTATTTTAAAAGCAGAAAAAGTTTTACAAGTAAATTCATTTTTGTTTCGTTTCAAGAATCGTTAATCATGTTTAAATGTCGTTTTGTAAAGCTAAAACAAATAAGAACTACAAACAAAAGCACAAGGGCTCAAATTTTATTGATAGGATGGAGATCAGCCAAGCACGTGATTCCATAGAGTATTTACAAAGTTTAGAAAATGGTAATTTACATGAAGAGGGCTACATAGAAACATAACGACCGTTATCCTTCTACCAACTTTGAATTCTGGGCATCCTGAGCTTCTGTCGAAGATGACCTCGACTGGAGTCTTCCGATGGATGGCAGGACTGCTACTAGGGGATTTGCCCCTGTTGGACGTAGTTACTTGCCATTATCCCTAACTTTTGTCTGGATTGTACTTTGAGATTTCCAATCCACCGGGATGATTTTTAATCATGTCTCTAATTTTTTCCTGGACCGCCCTTTCGGGTTTTCAATCCACCGAGACGTTTTTTTTTTAGTTTAGGCGAAGTATATCTTGACTACATCAACATTTGTGAGGTAGGAAAATTCCTCTCCGTCCATGGTTGCAAGTCTCAGGGCACCGCCTGAGAAAGCTTTCTTGACCACATAGGAGCCATCATAATTCGGAGTCCACTTGCCCCTGGAATCAGTGAGGAATGATTGTATCTTCTTGAGCACGAGGTCTCCTTTCCTGAAGACACGGGGTCAGACCTTCTTGTCAAACGCTTTCTTCATTCTTTGCTGATACAACTGACCATGGCATTGTGCCGTTATCCATTTTTCTTCGATCAGGTTTAATTCGTCGTGTCGACTTTGACACCATTCAGCTTCTGTTAGCTTAACTTCCATCAATACCCGGATTGATGGGATCTCTACTTCGATGGGGAGCACTGCTTCCATGCCATACACTAAAGAGAAAGGGGTTGCCTCTGTTGAAGTGCGGACAGACGTGCGATAAACCTGAAGAGCAAAGGGTAGCATCTCGTGCCAGTCTTTGTAGGTTACGACCTTCTTCTGAACGATCTTCTTGATGTTTTTGTTAGCCGCTTCTACCGCGCCGTTCATCTTGGGTCGGTAGGGAGGTGAGTTATGGTGTTCGATCTTGAACTCTGCACACAACTCTTTCATCATCTTGTTATTCAAGTTAGATCCATTATCGATAATGATATGGCTTGGAACACCATAACGGCAGATGATATTGTTTTTGATGAATCGGACCACCACTTCTCGGGTTACATTGGTGTATGACGCTGCTTCGACCCACTTGGTGAAGTAATCAATGGCTACAAGAATGAACCGATGTCCGTTCGAAGCCTTGGGTTCGATCATGCTAATCATGTCGATTCTTCATATGGAAAAAGGCCATGGGGAAGAAAGAACTTTGAGATGTGTATGCGGTACATGGATTTTGTCGGAGTATATCTGACACTTGTGACACTTCCTCATGTACTTGTAGCAATCGGATTCCATTGTCAACCAATAGTACCCTGCTCTTAGAATTTTCCTTGCCATTGTATGTTCGTTGGCATGAGTGCCAAAGGACCCTTCGTGAATTTCTTTTATTAGCATTTCTGCTTCTGGTCTGTCTACGCATCAGAGCAAGACCATGTCAAAGTTCCTCTTATAGATTGCATCACCGCTCAGGAAGAAATTACCTGCCAGCCTTCTGAGGGTTTTTCTATCTTTCCTGGATGCTCCAGGTGGGTACTCTTGTTTCTGAAGGAAGCATTTGATATCGTGATACCAAGGTTTGTCGTCTATGACTACTTAAATCGTGAAGATGTAAGCGGGCCGTTCAAGGCGCATTATGTCGATCTTAGGTAAGTCATTCCATTGACCTACACTAATCATGGAAGAGAGAGTGGCTAATGCATCATCCATGTGATTCTCCTCATGAGGGATATGATGAAACTCGACTCTGTTGAAGAAGGGTAATGACCTTCTTACGTAATCTTTGTACGGAATTAATCCTGATTGGTATGTGTTCCAATCTCCTTTGATCTGATTGATAACCAAAGCTAAGTCGCCATATACATCCAAGCTCTTAATCCTTAAGTTGATTGCTTCTTCGAGACCTATAATACAAGCTTCGTATTCGGCCTCTTTGTTTGTGCACTTGAATGTGAGTCTGGCGGTGAATGGAATGTGGGTACCCTGAGGTGTTATGATGATTGCCCCAATTCCGTTTCCGTAATGATTGACAGCTCTGTCAAAAATAAGTCCCCATTGGGAATCTGGTTCTGGCCCTTCACTGGGTAGCGGTTCATCGCAATCTTTCATTTTTAGATACATGACATCTTCGTCTAAGAAGTCAAATCCGAATGATTCCTGATCGTCAATCGGTTGATGAGCCAAATGATCGGCTAAAACACTTCCTTTAACGGATTTCTGAGCGTGGTAATCTATGTCATATTCTGATAATAACATCTGCCAACGAACAATCATTCCCGTGAGAGCAGGCTTTTCAAAGACTTACTTGATTGGATCCATTTTAGAGATTAACCAAGTGGTGTGACGAATCATGTACTGGCGAAGACGTTTGGCTGCCCAAGCCAGAGTGCAGCAAGTTTTCTCGAGCATAGTGTACCGAGTCTCGCAGTCGGTGAATTTCTTGCTCAAATAGTAGATGGTAGACTCTTTCCTTTTGGTATCGTCTTGTTGGCCAAGTACACATCCCATTGAGTCCTCTAGGACTGTGAGGTAGATGATCAGTGGTCTTCCTTCCACTGGAGGTGATAGAATCGGTGGGTTCAACAGATATTCCTTAATACTGTCGAAGGCGGTTTGGCAGTCTTCTATCCAAACGCAGTCCTGATTCTTTTTGAGTAATTTGAAAATCGGCGCACATGTCGCGGTCATGAGGAATATGAATCTGGAGATGTAGTTCAAACGTCCCAGGAATCCCCTGACTTGTTTTTCAGTCTTTGGAGAAGGCATTTCTTGAATGGCCTTGACCTTGTCAGGATCAACCTCAATTCCTTTCTGGCTGACGATGAACCCTAAGAGTTTCCCTGAACGGACACCGAAAGTGAACTTGTTGGGATTCAAACAGAGTTTGTACTTTCTCAACCGCTCGAATAGTTTTGACAGGTGGGTCACATGCTCCTCTTCTGTCTTAGATTTGGCAATCATGTCATCGATATATACCTCGATTTCCTTGTGTATCATGTCATGAAACAGAGTAGTCATGGCCCTTTGATAGGTTGCCACGGCGTTCTTCAAACCGAAAGGCATTACCTTGTAATAAAAGGTACCCCATGGGGTAATGAACGAAGTTTTCTCCATGTCCTCCGGCGCCATTTTGACTTGGTTATAGCCCGAGAATCCATCCATGAAGGAGAAAACTTTGAACTTTGTTGTACTGTCTACCAGTGTGTCAATGTGTAGTAAAGGAAAGTCGTCCTTTGGAATTGCCTTGTTTAGATCTCGGTAATCCACACACATTCTGACTTTTCCGTCCTTTTTGGGAACGGGTACGATGTTGGCTAACCATTGAGGATATTCTGATGTGGCGAGGAAACCCGCGTCGATATGCTTTTATACCTCCTCTTTCATTTTGATGGCCATGTCCGGGTGAGTCCGTCTCAACCTATGTTTTACCGGCGGGCATTCCGATCTCAACGGTAAGTGATGTTCCACGATGCTGGTATCGAACCCTGTCATATCCTGATAGGACCAAGCGAACACATCGGGAAATTTTCTGAGAAGCTTTGTCAAACTCTCTTTAGCAGTTGGACTGAGCAGTACCCCAACCTTGATTTCTTTTCTCTCTTCTTCTGAACCCAAGTTGACTATTTCCAACGGCTCTTTGTGAGGTTCAATGGACCTTTCCTCTTGTCGGAGTAATCGGGATATCTCTTCTAGAATTTCTTCGTTATTTTCTTCTTCAGCCTCAAATACCGGGAACTCAAAGTTGGGAGAAGGCATTGGATCGTATGTTTCAACGGGGTTTAAAACAAGCAATCTGCATGACGTGATGATTCGTGTTTAGAAGAGATAGAGAGAATGCAAGTGTGTGCAGTGTTTTTTCTTTGAAAAACTGCTTATTTTTATTATTTATTGTTTTTTAGGATTACCATTTTCTGAAAAACGAAAAGAGAAAACAACAATTAATGCGGAAATTACAGAACGACATTATTTTATTTATGAACAAGTCGATTCTTGAAACTACTGCCCTATAAAACAAAACCCAGTCGCTTTGGGCGAAGCGAAGAGAGATATTTACAGAAAACGAGCCTTATCAAAACATCAGTTTCACCTGGGCAGGGTGAAAGGTTAAGATAAAGACGACAATTACTTTGAGTTATGAACAATCTTCGGAACATCGACTGCAACCCATTGGCGGCGAACTCCTTGGTGAATCACAAAGTCTGGTACCTTCCTTGATTTGTCTTCAGAAATAACGCTGATTTCTGGTGGAGCAGGATCATTGGAATCTGTCTCCCAAGCAGAGTTGTCGTAGGAGAATTCCTCTATTGTATTTTGCGTAGTATTTGTACTCTTAGATGTATCTCCCCATCCAGTTGGCTGGATGTCTTCGAACCTGATACGAGAGCTTTCAGGAGCGGTGTATTTGACCATGAATTCGTACTTTCCACTCGGTTGTCCCAAGGTGTCCCACACTTCTTTGGAACTGGAAGAGTCATCCCTCTCGATGACGTTGACCTCAGGAAAAGCATAGTTGATGAATTCTAGTCCTGCAAACGTTGCGAATTCATCGTCGTGCTGGGTATTTTCAGGATAACCTGGGTGTTGATCCCATGACATGGTGGGGACGCAGGTATTCTTTTTAATGATGCTCAGCTGATTTTCATTGTTCGGCTGATTTTCTTGCCCCAAGTTTCCTGGGTAAGGCTGCCAAATAGGCAGACCATCCATCGGGCCATAGTAGCTGGTGTCAAAGTTGTCTTTCATCAGAGTGTCCTCCTTTAATGAGTTTGGCGGAGCACGGCATCCTTCCGGATCACAATCTCCATATACCATTTCGATGTCTGACCTCGGTATAAATCTCGGGCTCTGTGCAGGAAAGTAAAAGGGAGTTTGCGTTTCTCCCTGAGACGTATAACCGTCCTCGTTGAGATAGGACTTCCATTCTTCATCTGTATCAGAGGAATCATCTTCATTGATGATATGTACTTCTTGAGACACTGGGTGAAGGAAACTTCCACTATGGAAGAAGTTCTGAATGGGACGAAGACTTTCATCGTTGGTAGCAGCCTGTGTATAGGTTGAGGAAAAGCCAAGACCTTTCCTTTTCTTATTGTCAATAGGAATGACAAGCGGCCCCCATCCTGTTGTGTTGGTACTCTCGACTGCTTTGATAGCATCTTTGTATGAGGAAATCGAGGTTCCTTTCTCTGATTGATTCTCATTGCTCACCGTAAGCGCTTGGAACTGAGTTCCAACAACCTCCTCGGGTTCTACACAAGTAGATAATGACAAGTTGCTTACGAGCAAAGACTGTTCTCCACAGACTGTGACGAGTTGGTCGTTCTGGACGAATTTTAGCTTTTGGTGGAGGGTCTAAGTGACCGCCCCAGCCTGATGTATCCAAGGTCTTCCTAATAAACAACTGTATGTTGCCCGGAAGTCCATGACCTGGAAAATGACTTGGAAAGTATGAGGACCAATAGTTATGGGAAGGTCGACTTCGCCGATAACCGTTTTTCTGGATCCGTCAAATGCTTTGAGGACGACCTCGCTGGTTCTCATCGGAGGTCCTTTGAATGATAATTGCATCAAAGTGGACTTCGGTATAACATTCAGGGCTAACCCTGTGTCTACCAGTACGCTGGCTAAAGCAGCGTCACGGCAGTTGACTGTAATGTTGAGTGCCATGTTATGACGGCGACCTTCTTCAGGTAATTCCTCATCACTAAATCCCAAGCTATTGCAGGAAGTGATGTTAGAGACAATGCTATCGAACTGTCTAATTGTTACATCCTGTTCCACAAAGGCTTGCTCCAAGACTTTCTGTAGAGCCTCCATGTGGGCTTCGGAACTGAGTAAAAGTGATAGCACTGAGATCTTTGAAGGAGTTTATAACAGCTGATTAACAATGTTATATTCACTCCTTTGGATGAGCTTTTGCATCTCATCATTGTTTTTCGAAAGGTAAGGATTACTGGATTGACCGACTGGTGGATCGGGAACTTCTGTTTGAGGTTCCTTTTCTTTGCTGGGTTCTCCAACTCCTCTGTTGAAGATTCTACCACTCCGTGTTACTCGACTGATGTCTGCAATATTCACGACGGAGGGTAACAGAATTTCCTTTCCATTCTCAATTATTGTTGCACCGTATTTGTAAGGGATAGCCTTAGTTGATTCATACGGTAGTGGTCCCGGTAGATAGATGACTATGGGAGCCTTCTGATTTTTCTGACCATCGTAAGTAATTTCGATCCGTTCCCGGTTGGGAACTCTCGATTCGTCAAGTAGAGGGATGATGGCACAAACATCCCTAGCCCTCTGATGAACAGAGATTACGACAACGTCCTCAATTTGATCAGCGAAATAGTTGACTGATCCAGAACTTGACCATGTTTGAATCTCTTTGTGGTCCAACTGACTTTGAAGGGCTGCTCGCACGAGGTAGCATCCTTGATTGTCCACTTAGAAAACTCCACACCGCTCATAGTTGTGTAGTGGCACCTGGCCACGTACACTTTGAATACAGTGTAACCTTACTAGATCTGTTTCCATCGACCGAACATCCTGACTTTGATATCTAGTAGGATTCCCGTTGGTGATACTGATTTGCTGGGTGTCTTCATCCATATAGATTGGAAGCCACCAGTGGTTCAACAAGTGCTGAAGTGTTTCCTGGACAAGGGCACAACCCTGATCGACTTCGCAACCCACTTTACAGCCCTGATAATCATGTGATACCAGGAACCCGAGCTGGAGCTGTTTAGCATGTAACTCCACCAGGCTGGTATTCATCAAGCGAATATCGAATATTTGAATCATGTTGAGTTGATAATGATTCCTATCATGGTAGTCTTGGATCCATCCAAGATCCATCTGGCGCTGGAGGGCCTCCTGTATGAAAGAGCATCCCTGTTTGTTTACCGAGTAAGTCAGGCAGGAATTATAATCGTGACGCGGCAGATTCTGATACTAGCTTTGCCTTGAGTGCATCGCCACCAGGTTGACATTCATCGCACGGATATCGTGGTTTTGAATGATGTTGGAATTCTTATAAACCATGTTAACCCCAAGAACTCGGTGCTCTTGGATCCATCTGAGATCCATCTATTCCTGTAGAGCTGATTGTACCACAGAACATTCTTGATTGCTTTTAGAGCAGATATCACACTGGTGATAATTATGAGGTGGCACATGGCCATATCCACTCTATCTACAATGCATCTTGACCAAGTTGGCCTTCAATAAGAGTACAGCATAAATTTGATAGGTGTTGTTAGACTCCCCCTCTATCAAATTGACTGTAGCCTTCTCGTGTTGAGGCAGCGGGTTCGTGAGAACATTCGGATTCGTATCTTTGAAAGATAAGACCCCGCTCCTAACAAGCTTTTGCACATCGGACTTGAAACTGAGACAACTCTCTATGTTATGCCCTGGTCCTCCTTGATGGTTAGGGCAAGTCTGATCCACCTTAAACTAAAAAGGCGGATTTTTCGGTACAGTAAGAGGAGACTTAGTCTGGACATGCCCCTTGGCCAGTAGTAACGGAAATAGTTCTGCATATGATACGGGTATAGGATCAAATCCTGGTGGCCACGTTGTACGGTTGTTGTTGTATTGAGGACGAGCCTGCTGAAGAGGCTGTTGTGTCCTTTGCTGAAATTGCTGCGAATGCGGTTGGCTTTGAGCAACCTGAGGTTGATACGTAGAAACAGGCGCGGGGTTAATAGCAGGAGTTACAGCTGCTACTGGTTGGTACCGCCGCCTTTGCTTTCCGAGGGAGATATTCCCAATATCTTGCTCCTTTTTCTTAGGGAGAGCACTACCGTATTTTTTAGTACCGCTTGTCGACCCAGTGTCTTTGACTAGACGTCCTTCTCGAACGGCTTCCTCGAGACGCACTCCCATACCGACCATTTCGGTGAAGTCGTTGGGCGCACTGGCAACCATTATGTCGTAGTAGAATGGGCTCAAGGTCTTTAAGAAGATCTTTGTCATCTTTTTTTCCTCCAGAGGCGGACAAATTTGAGCGGCAATTTCACGCCATCTCTGAGCATATTCCTTAAAGGTTTCCTTGTCCTTTTGCGACATTGATCTGAGTTGATCTCTTGCCGGGGCCATGTCCAAATTGTATTTATATTGTTGGACGAAGGCAGTGCCAAGATCTCTGAACGTGCTGATCGTAGCACGGTTTAAACCCATGTACCATTTTAGTGCGGCACCGGTTAAACTATCCTGAAAGTAGTGAATCAGTAGATCCTGATTCTCTATCTGAGCTGACATTCGCCGAGCGTACATCACCAAATGGCTTTGAGGGCAAGAGTTACCCTTGTACTTTTCAAAATCGGCTACTTGGAACTTGTGTGGGACTTTCACATTGGGGACCAAACAAAGGTCTGCGGCGTCTTTTCCAAATAAATCCTGACCGCGAATAGCCTGCAGTTCCTTCTGCATTTCCAAGAACTGCTCTTGGAATTCATCCATTTTATCGAACATACTTTCCTTTCTACCAGAAGGTATCTGTGGAATCTGTCCTTCCGGGACAGTGTGTACCACGGGCGGTGGTATAGTCATTATGGCCGAGACTCTCGGTGCCTCCCGAAGTTTGTAACCTTCAGGAGTTGCTGTCATGCCCCTGGCATCTTCGCTTTCCCTAAGTTTTTAACCTTCAGGCCCAACGGCTCCTGCTGCGGTTCCCTGATCTTCAGTGATCGGCGGAACATATCCTTCCGGGATATAGTTAACAGGCATGCCCCAGGGACGACCTTTCGACATTTGATACATAGGATCATACTTCTCCACTATGGGCGTTGAGGTGATCTCTGAGATCACATTTCTTTGTAGCTAAGCTTATGCCATGGCTTGCATGTCGTTATAAAGCTTTCTCATATCCTCTCTCAGAGCGTCGATCTCTTCTTTCAAATCTTTGTTCTCTTCCTCGAGATCATCCATCTTTTTCTGACGATTGACCCGAGTATTGTACGAATGAGACAGTTTGACTCTAGAACCGAGACACAAACGTGAGATTCGTAGGTAAGAAGAATACATGACGTGAGAATGATGAATGCAATGACTATATTAATTATTTTTTTGGTTTAATCAAAATAAACTTCGACAATTCGATTGCAAATATCAAACAGTGGGGACACCTCCGTTTTATTGAATTCAAAGGATCGCGGAAATGGAAATACAGTAAATTACAAGGTGCGAAAACAGAAACCTAAGCTAATGGGTCCCGAGTCCTCTCTGAGGAGAACTCGGGTGCTGATTATGGTACTTTCCTTTTCTTGGACCGGGGCTCTTGGGCCGTTGTCGGGTTGTCATTCCTTTGCCAAGTGAAAGGAGCGAGCAAATTCCTTTGGTCCTCCTGATTTTCTACAGCATGCTGCTCCAAAATCTCAATTAGAGCATCCTTATCTTTTAACAGTCGCTGTATTTTGGTACACTCCACATTGAGAATGCGGTACTTGTTCTTCCAAGACCTCATCTCTTGTTGAACTTTGTTGAGAGTAACCAAAAGTTTTTCCGTCTCAGTCATGAAGTACATGACATATTCCCTTGGCGGAAGAACTCCGTGATGAGGATAAGGCATCTTTAGCTTGAGAGCTCTAGTTTGTACCCAGTGGAGATAAGGCTCCACTGAGACACAGTCCAGTTTTCCTAGAGACTCCCGTCCTTTCTTATGAACATGTTTCCAAGCGTGCACTATTTCCGTCTTTAGTGCCCTGTCATTTTCTCCTTCCTTGAAGGAAAGACCTTCCAGATGAGCATTACGCGGGACATGCCTCATCGGTTATCCAAATTGACGACGAACTAAAACTGGATGGTAATTGATTCCTCCCTTAGTTCCTATGAGGGGTATGTTGGGGAAGTTTCCACAATGGTCAATGATTCTGATCCCGTCATAAATCTTATTGTACCAATCTATGTCAGAGTTGGTAAGAGACATGATTTTCTGCGACCAACGTAAAGCACTCTTATGGAATTTCTTCCAGTCCAGAAAAGGGAGCTTGATCAGTAATGGGTAGATCAATCAGATGGGAATACTCCTCCAGCGTTGGTGCAAGTTGGTAATCCGGGAATGTGAAACAGTGATAGACCGGATCGTAAAACTGAATGAGTGCCTCCAGGATTCCCTCAATTACATGGACCCTAAACAGAGGTAGCAGACCTCCGTACTTGGCCCTGAAAGCGTCAGGGTTAGTGATCATCCTTGCTAATCCTCTCAAATCCTCTAGTTTTGAAACCTTGAAGGTATACTTGTGAGTTTTCCGTCTACCAAAATCCATGAGCGCAATCCTTTTCTCTCTGATATTTGCAATCATTGTCTCAGTTTAATTTGAAAAAGAGAGACTAGAAGAGAAGATTTGTTTTAATGTTTTTTAATTGAATGCATGAGTACAACACACAAAAACATAGAAAAAACATGGGGTTAAAGGGTCGGTGTCATGAAGTCAAGGCTCTACCCCCCAAAGGTTTATACTAGTGATTTTTGTACCTGTCTCTCAAAATCATTGATTCTTGTCGAGATAACATCAGCGGGCCGGGAACCGTGCTAGGTGATGTTATTTCGAAGAATCTCAGAAGAGGGTAGTATCACGTGACAACTATTTCCAATAGCTTCCGCACTACTGAAAGAGGTTTTTCCTAGGTGTATACTCAATCTTTCCACATGCGGCATCACACGCATTCCCATTAGCAGAAAAATAAACACAGATATCAATTAGGAAAAGAAATATATATATTTGTCCTAATGTCCTAGGCCTTTTAAGAGCTATGAATCCTATGATCCTAATAGAAAATGGCTCCCCGACGGAGTTGCCATTCTGTGGCACCTTCCCAATTTAAAGGTTTTTTACCTAAGATCCTAGTGAGGGCTGATCCTAGCAATAATGACATTCCCCGATGGAACTGTCATGAAAATAACTTATCCAAGGTTTTCACCTTAAATTGTAAGAAAGAAAGACGGGCCCCACGGTGGGCACCACTTTTCTGTAGCGAGCGATTTTGGACGTGGTTCTTAAGCACTATCGCCTGGGGTACTACAGGTCGATTCATTTTTTATCCTATTGAAGTTGATGAAGGAAGGGAAATAATGTCTCCAACTAACCCTTCTTGCATACTGAGTTTAAACAGCGGTCTGTTAGGTTACGGATGCTATGTGGAAGTGGGACCTCTTTCTGCTTATTTTGTTAAGACCGAAATGAAGGGACTATGCTATTGGTAGGATGTTAGGACTGATGCTTTTCGATTGATGTATGAAGGTACGGGATTTTGGGTTTTTGATTAGTGTGCTCGCTAAGATTTCTCTTTCAATCTTATGTCTACGTATTCCCGTTTATCGAAATAGGGAAATCAGAGCGATCGTAGTTCCTCCTATTCTATGGGAGGAAATGGTGTTTTGGTGTCTTGTTCAAACCCCAAGACGTGAAGCTAAAGGTGGTTTGTATATTGTTCAAAGCCCAAGATGTGAAGCTGAAGGGTCTATTTGTATCTTGTTCGAAGCCCAGGATATGAAGCTAAAGGATTTTGACTTTAGAGAGAATTTGTCATCTCTAAAGAGGGCCTGTTCGTCACAACAGTTGGGTGACTGATTATAAAGGAGAATTACTTTAACTGGGATATGTGAATCCAGGAATGGCATAATTTCCTTTATAGGGGATTTTTAACCTGAAGGAGAAGACTTTAACTCATTTTAGAGCAACGCCATCTTTCCTTAGGGATTTCTCATGCTAAAAGAGGGACAATGGCGTGGATGTAAATAATCCAGAGGCTTGCTGCTTACAGCAATTAGACGAGGGAAAATGAGTTGTTGATGTTTGTATGCTATGACCAAAGCATGATTTGATGCTAAAAGGTTGATTGAATCAAACGGGGATTTCTTTATACAAAGCCTAAGAGGAGGCTATTGGCCCAACAAGACGGTGTTTTTATGTGTCTCGTACGAAGCCCGAGAGAGAGGCTAAAAGGGTTGACTCAACAAGAGAGTGCTTTTGTATGTGTCGTGTACGAAGCCCAGGACGGAGGCTAAAGGTGTTTGACTCAACAAGAGAGTCTTTTATACTCAACAAGAGAGTGTTTTGTATCTCGTACGAAGCCCGAGATGGAGGCTGAAAGGGAAGTGACTCAACAAGAGAGTCTTTTATACTCAACAAGAGAGTGTTTTGTATCTCGTACGAAGCCCGAGATGGAGGCTAAAAGGTTTTCTCCACTGGGGAGAATCATTTGTACAAAGCCCAAGAGAAGGCCAGGGTTACTGTTTCAGTTGAGTGACAGGTCCAGTATGTTGGTTAAAAGAGAAAATCAGTTCTTATATGAGTAATGTTGTACTCATGGATTTGATCTGAGGATCGGGATTATTTCCTGTTCTCTAAGGAAACGGGGAATCCAAAGGAGCTTTAGACTGTCCGAGTCTACGGGTTTTATCTTCTGTACTATGCTTAAGAAACAGTAGTAGTAAGATCTAGACTCTTTGAAAGACTGTTCTATTAAGATGACTAATTTCTGTTCCTATACCTCTAGGAGGTCATTGGGACAATTTGTACGAAGCCTAAGACGAGGCGAGAAAACTTTTAAGAAGCCGAGGGACAATTTGTACGAAGCCCAAGAGGAGGTTATCTTCCCGGAGGAAGAATCATTATACGAAGCCTAAGAGGAGGCTGTGAAAACTTCTAAGAAGCCGACGGGTCCTTGTACAATGCCCAAGAGGAGGCGGGGATGCTTTTAGCAAGTTTGTGGGTCCTTGCACTAAGCCCAAGAGGAGGCTGATGAACACTTCCAGAAGGGGTTTCACTTGGAACATTGGCTTTCTGTATATGAACTGTTCAAGGGGGAGATTTCTTAAATTTAGTTATCTAAAATTGTTGTGAAATAAAATTCTCATGGTTTAGGTTATGTTGAAATATCTGAGAGAACGTTGGATGTAAAGAGACGAGGTTTTGTCTAGTTCTAGACGTAGTTGCCGGGGAAACTCTAAATATCTATACTAGTATGACACAGTCGATATGAGTTTATGAAAGAAGACTTACAGTGAAACAGCCCCACAATACAGTTATATACATATGAAAGCAGTAAATGAAAGCGGGTAAACACTTACTCGGTTGTAGAGCTTCCATGTTGTTTGGTTAGTTATTCAACAAAGAAATTGAAAATAACAGTATGTTAAAAAATCAAAGGAGAAAGTGTTTTTGAAAGGAAAATTGGGGCTTACAGCTCAAGGAGAGGCCCAGGGTTTTATTAGTGATTGCACTGTTGTTTGAAATTGTACAGGGACTTATACAAGTGACTGAGGACCAAAAGGTTTTCTGTACAAGGGGATGGGTCTTACACTCTCTCAAGAGGCCCAAAATGATTGAAAGAAAAAAGAATGGGGCTTATAACACGAGGGTAGGCCCAGATGATTCTTTTGAACCGGCGATCTCGCCGAGCTTTTCTTTTAACGCAGAGGGACTTATACAATATCTGAGGCCCAGAAGGTTTGTATTTACAAAGGATTGGGTCTTACACTCTACTAGAGGCCCATGAGTGATTGAAAAAAGTTTGTTTGAGTGAAAATCAAGGAAACCCTAAATTTGTTTTCTTTAAAAAGGAAATATTTAAAGAAAATCAAATAAAATGATAAAAATACCAAATAAGTTTGAATAAACCACTTGTAATTTTTGTTGAAGGTTTGAAAAATGACGTTTTCATCACAAGATGAATTAAAACCTACTTGGTTTTGATTTTCCAAAATGGATATTTATTTTTAAGAGAGTTTAAAAACAAATAAAAGACATTTATTCACAAAAATACTAATTATATTAAATAAATAATATAAATATAATTTTTTTGGAGAATAAAATATTTCAACATTTTTGTGATTTTTTGCAAAAAGAACCAATAAAAAATAATTAAAATTGAGTCAGTTATTAATTTTCCAATTAATTAACAAAACATGAAAATATAGGAAAAAATAGCAAAATGTGAGAAAACACAAAATGGCATGGCCGGGGTTTAAACCCACGACCTCAAGGTTATAGGGTATGCGCCTTACCACTAGGGTGTTGATACATCCATTGATTAAAATAAACCAACAAATATACAAGGCTTGCCTTGCTTTCTAGGCCTGGCCAAGGCAAGGCAAGACAAGTTTTGACAAGAAACGGGAAGGTCCATAACTTTCTCATTTCTCCATGGTTGGGAACAAAATTTATATGCATCTTGCCTAGAATTTCACAAGGAATCCAATGGTGGTGGTATTTTTTTCAGATCATGCTCCCTCCTCAAAATCCGATGGTGGTTTTGAAATAGGCCTATAATTGAATTTTCTATGCTACACTTTGGTACAGGCATGAATTACATGATGAATTGGTTCAAACACAACATATATAACATGTATGAGATGTGCATGATCAGTGGACTTCAAAGCAATGCATATTTTGGAAAGTTCAAGTCATGATGCCTACCTCTCTTTTGAGCTTTTAGAGTTTTTGTGCAATCTGCCAAGTTTCTTGTTCCAGAAATGGTTTGATGCTTTGGACACTCTCAAATGATCCCTTAGAAGCTTTTAGGATGAATGGAATCAGCTGGAACCTGTAAAAACACAAACTGGCCCTTTCTTGCAAAAGGGGTTAAAATGGCCAAAATAGTAACTCCCTCAAATGGTGTTCCAGATGGGGGTAACCATTTGGGACAGGTCAAGGATGATATTTGGAGTGTGTTTGAGGTTTTATCTGGTTTGGAAAGTGACTGAATCAAGGCATGGCTTGAAAAATGCACAAAAGTACTATTTTGAGGTTTTGAGAGGTGACTTTGTGATTTAAGGATTACAGGTCACTTGTGAGAGTTTGGATAGCTTAAATATGATATATTGAAGGTGTTAGGATCATGAGCTGTGATGGAAATGATCTCTAACTCAAAAGCTCGGAGTTACCTTGCTAAAGAAGGCATTTTGGCCTAAAGAGAGGGGTTTTGAGGAAAACATCTGTTTGATGGCTTTGGTGTACCCAAACTGAGCACACATGAGCTCTATTTATAGTAGAGCAAGTTTGTTTTGGGATCAATAGTGAATGGAAACCATAGAAGAGGTTTGGCCAATGTTGGCAAATGAGAATCCAAGTCTCCTCTAGCCATTGACTACAGGTTAGAGCACGGGCCTTTGGTTCCCTAGTTGTTGGATCATTCTTGACTGAATTCAGTTGCAAATGTGTCAGTCCATGCCACCTCTAAACATCCATTAAATGCTCCAATCCAAAATAGGAGTCTTGTCCCTCTTTTAGGGATTTCTAGGTTTGTCATGCTACTTCTTGTTCCAAAGACATTGGAGGCTTGGATAAGTGTTTGTTCCCTTTAGATTTGATCCTCAGATGTGTCCAAAGTGATGACAAGGCTTGGAATTATCTGATTTTGCCAAATCGAGTAAAAGTGCAAAATTATGCCTAGCCTTGGCAGTTTTCAGCAAGGCATATTGTCATTGTCATATCTCATGACTCAAGTTGAGTTTGGTGATGTTCTTGGCCATTTTGGAAAGCCCTCATATGATACAACAACTGTTTGATCATAATTGGTTTTGATACTTTTTGGATCCAAGTGAAAAATGCCCCTACATTCTGTAAAAAGTAAGACAGATTCTGACTTAGTGAAAATTTCACTAAGTGTTGGAAAAAGTGGCATTTCATGTTTTCAGCCACTTTGATCATTCCATAACTCAAAATCCATAATGAATTGGAATGAGGTGTAGTTGAAGCTTTTGGGGCCATGAGGGCTACAAATCCAGCTTTGGATGGGGAAAAATGGCCTTGTGGTTTAGGAGTTATGATCCTCCAAAGTTGGTACCCTAGCCACTTTGTTCCATAACTTAGAAAATTTTCTAAGTTTTTATGGTTACCCCTTTTACAAGTTATCCAACTTTTCTTGATTTTTCTTGATGAATGATGATTCAAATCACACATTAACATCATTTCAGGGTTAAAAACCCATAATTGTGAAAAATCTCAAAAAGTCAAAGTTTGACTTTTGTGCATAGTTGACTTTTTGTCAGATGAACTCCAAACTGTGCGATCCTCTATGAAATCAAGTCCTTGACCTAAATCAAACTTGATGGATTGATTCCATAGGTGTTATAGGGTGTATTGAATCATGTCTTAGGGTTTGGGAGCATGTCCTGGTCAAAAGTCAAAGATACAGTTGACTTTTCTCGCGAAACCCTAACTGTGGTTCAGATGAAATTGAAACTTGTTGCTCAAGCTTCTTGGCTCAATCCATTGTTACAAATGGACCAATGTGGTGTGTTAGGTGTAACACCCCTTTTTTTTTATTATTTAATCGTCTGGTTTTATTTTAAATTGTTGGCCGTGTTTGGGGTGTATGTCTGAGTGCGTAGGGGGTAATGTTAGTAATAAGGAATTATTATTATTATTATTATTATTATTTTATTAATAGTATATTTCATATTATTATTATTATTATTATGGTTATTATTATTATTTAGTAAAATAAAATCAGATATAATTAAGTGGATAATGGGATAATGGAATTAGTGAGGGCAGTTTGGTAATTAGAGATTAATTAGTGAAAATTGGTATGGATTTGGCATTATCAGAATTTTTAGAGATAGAAGGAGAAAAAGCTAAAAAGAGGAAGAACAAGGGCTAGGGCAAGTTTTCTTCTCAATTCCTTTGTAGATTTCTGAACAAAATTCGAGGTAAGGGGGGAGAATTGTTTAATATTTGGTGAATTGATCGTATAAGGGTAGTGGGGAGTCCTTAACCCCGTAAGAAATTATTTGATTATATGTTGTTGTATGATTGAGGTGTATACTTGTGAATCTGTGTCGAAATTCGTGTTGTTGAACTGTTGAATCATTGATATATTGATGTTGTTGATGCTGTTTGATCTTGACTGTTGTAGACCCTAATTTTGGTACAGTTTGGGGAGAGGAAATTAACCCCAAGACCTGTAATTCTTGATTAGTAATAATAAGTGCAAGAGAGAAGATGAACAATAGGACCTAAAATCAATGTAGAATCAATTTTAGGACTGGTTTGGAGTGAAAACTAGTGGAATTCGTAGCAGCACATAGTCCGGTGTGGAAAATGGTAAATTGCGTAATGGATCTGGCCATACGCGAATGAGGGGTGTTGATACGCGTAAGGCTAGCAGAAGAAGGAGTCATTACGCGTAAGGGGAGGCCAAGAGGAAGAATTGACACGACCCTCTGCCTATACACGTAAGGGTACGCGTATGGTGGCAAGGCAATACGCGTATGGGAGTAGCCGTGCGCGTAATCAGATCTAGAAGTTGGATTTTGGAGGAAAAATGGGTCTCTTCCCATACGTGTATGAAGCTGGTCGGTACGCGTATGGTGGGGGCAAGGCAGGACGCCTTACACGTCTGGTACGCGCAGGAAGGGCGAGGGAGCTGGTCATTACGCGTATGACCCAGGTCAATACGCGTATGGACAGCGTGAGTGCAGAAATTCCCCGTTTTGCGATTTCTTTCCCGTTTTCGCATCGGAATTGGTTTCTCTTGGATTGATAGGTTGAGGGTAGATGCCAGATGTTGAGGGATGTAACAATGGTTATGAAATTAATTAATTTAATAATTTTTGGAGGATTAATTAATAATTAAGTGGGTTAGGTGATGTGAAATAATCTTATGGTGTTGGATGATGATAATATGTTTGATGGTGTGATCAGGAGGATCGTGAGCATGTATCTATGTTATAATACATGTGTCTTAATATGCATTTTGTGTCATGCATTTCATGGTGATGGTGGGATGAATCATTGCTCAGGAGGAGTGTATGTGATTCATCCGTACTCCGATATGGAGAATGGTGGGGATAGATCATTGCCAAGTAGAGGTGTATGTGATCTATCCGGGTTCGATTGAATGAACCGTGTTGTTGGTACCACATGCATTGTGTCCGTGTCGTGTCGCATTGCATTTGTTATTTGTTGATTGATGGTGATTGGATATGACAGTAGGTCGTGATTGCATGTTGTTGATTTGTGTGAAATGCTACTTCTTATATGTATTATTCACCTTTTTATATTGAATGTAGTTCTCACCCCTTTGTTGTTGTTGTGTCTGTGCTTCTTCGGAAGTACAGATAATCGAGGTAGTTAGGTTGCTGGAGTGCGTGTTGCTTGTTCGAGTCGTAGGAGTCGCTCTGATACGTAACACGGGATATTTTGGGGATTTTAAACCATTCGTTATTTGCCATTATTTCATTTTGTTACGTATCTTGTTTTCGATGAATTTATGGTGAACCACGATTTTATGTGGGATTTTCTATGTTGTTGGCATGTGGCCGTGAAATGAATAAATAAATTATTTCCGCTGTGTATTTCATTTAATAAAAGGAGTTTTGAAGTTGGTTTTATAAATGTGGCATCCTACTTTATTATTGGTGCAAAACTCTGATTATTTCATAGAATTATGTGTACTTTTCATAAATGGGAAAGTGGGGTGCTACAATCGGTATCAGAGCAGGTCGGTCCGTCCGACCAGGTGTTATAGTCGAGTCTGTCCTTAGAATAAGAGTTTATTTGGCGTTTTGACCTTATGATTGATTGTTGAACAGTATGGCGGGAAGGAATGATGTTGCTCTTTCTGCTGCTATGCAAGCCATGGCACAAGCTGTAGAGAACGCTAATCAGGCTGGAGGTGCTCAGTTTCGTGACTTAGCACAGTTCCAGAGCAACAAGCCGCCTACTTATGAGGGAGGTATCTTGGATCCAGAGGCTGCACAGAAATGGCTGAAGGCTGTGGAGAAGATCTTCAAGACCATGGAATGCAGTGATGCTCAGAAGGTACAGTTTGGTAAGCATATGCTAGAAGGAGAGGCTGAGGCTTGGTGGGACAATAGTCGTCAGAGATTGGAAGCTGCAGGTACTGAGATTACTTGGGCTGTGTTTCAAGCTGAGTTTCTGGAAAAGTATTTTCCGGAAGACATCCGTAGTGCAAAGGAGGTTGAATTTCTGGAGCTGAAGCAGGGTGATAAGACTGTTACTGAGTAGGCCGCTAAGTTTGAGGAGCTGGTTCAGTATTGTGCTCATTACAATACTGAAGAAGCTATGACTTCGAAGTGTTTGAAGTTTGAGAACGGGCTGCGTCCCGAGATCAAATTGGGTATTTCTTGTCAGAAGATAAGAAACTATCCAAAGCTGGTAAGTAGAAGCAGAATCTATGACAATGATAACAGAGCCAAAATTGCTCATTACAAGGCTGTGAATGAGAAGAAAGGTAAGCAGAGATTTGGAGGTACTCCTTACAGTGCTCCAGCTGATAAGGGGAAATAGAAAATCGATGGGGGGAAGAAACCAAAGGAGAAAGGAGCAGGTGCCGATACTCTCAAATGCTTCAGATGTGGTGGTGCGGGTCACCGTGCTAACAACTGTCAGAATGAGGTGAAGAAGTGTTTTAAATGTGGCAAAGCAGGTCATGTTATAGATGATTGCAGAGCCACTATGCCTACTTGTTATAATTATGGAGAGAAGGGTCACATCAACACTCACTGTGAGAAGCCGAAGAAGTCTCAGGCATCTCAAACTGGTGGGAAAGTGTTTGCCTTGGTGGGAGCCCAATCCACTGAGGAGGAGCGTTCCGTCAAAGGTACTTGCTTTATTAATGATATTCCTTTGATTGCTATCATTGACATGGGTGCAACGCACTCGTTTATTTCTGTTGACTGTGTGAAGAGATTAGGGATTGTGCCCTCTACTCTAGAGCAGAGGATGACGATTGAAACTCCATCTATTGGTTCCTTGGTTACTTCTTTGGTGTGTTTGAAGTGTCCGCTGACCATGTTTGGTAGAGATTTCAGAGTGGACTTGATTTGTTTGCCACTCGGTAATCTTGATGTTATTTTGGGAATGAACTGGTTGGAGTTCAACCGGGTGTATATTGATTGCTTCAGGAAGACGTTATTGTTTCTTACTCCTGAAGAGGAAGCATTAGCAGATTCGCTATCTAGCAAGGAGTTGAGGGCGTTGTTGGAGGATGAAGCGAAGCTGTTTGTAGTGTTTACCTCATTATCTGTTGAAGGCAAGGCTTTAATTAATGAATTACCAGTAGTGAATGAATTTCCTGAAGTGTTTCCAGATGACATCACAGAATTGCCTCCGACAAGGGAAGTTGAATTCACTATTGATCTTGTGTCGGGTACCAGACCTATCTCTATGGCACCGTACAGGATGTCTGCATCAGAATTGGCAGAGTTAAAATCTCAAGTCGGGGAATTGCTCGATAAGAAGTATATTAGACCAAGTGTGTCACCGTGGGGAGCTCCAGTGTTGTTGGTGAAAAAGAAGGATGGTAGTATGCGTCTGTGCATTGATTACCGTCAGTTGAATAAAGTGACCATTAGGAATAAGTATCCACTTCCGAGGATTGATGACTTAATGGATCAGCTGGTAGGGGCTCGTGTTTTCAGTAAAATTGATTTGAGGTTAGGTTACCATCAGATTAGAGTAAAGGAAGGTGATATTCAGAAGACTGCTTTCAGAACTCGCTACGGACATTACGAATATGCAGTGATGCCTTTCGGAGTGTCTAATGCGCCGGGTGTATTTATGGAATATATGAATCGTATTTTCCACTCTTATCTGGATCAGTTTATCGTGGTATTTATTGATGATATACTGATTTATTCTAAGTCTGGCGAAGAACATGCAGGTCACTTGAGAATTGCATTGCAGGTGTTGAAAGATAATAAATTGTTTGCAAAGTTCTCGAAGTGTGAGTTCTGGTTGAAGACTGTGAGTTTCTTGGGTCATGTTATTTCTGGTGATGGTATAGCGGTGGATCCATCTAAAGTAAGTGCAGTACTTCAGTGGGAAACTCTGAAGACAGCAACAGAGATTAGAAGCTTTTTGGGTCTGACAGGTTACTATAGAAGGTTCATTGAAGGATTTTCTAAATTGGCATTGCCCTTGACTTAGCTAACCAGGAAGAATCAAGCGTTTGTCTGAGATGCTGCCTGTGAGGAAAGTTTTGAGGAACTGAAGAAGAAATTGACTACAACACCAGTGTTAATTTTACCAAGTCCAAACGATTCTTTCGTAGTGTATTGTGATGCGTCTAAGATGGGATTAGGCGGTGTGTTAATGCAAGAAGGCAAGGTAGTGGCTTATGCTTCACGGCAATTGAGGGTGCACGAGAGGAACTATCCTACTCATGATCTTGAATTAGCTGCAGTGGTATTCGTGTTAAAAATCTGGAGGCATTATTTGTATGGATCGAGATTTGAAGTATTCAGTGATCACGTATTCCTGAGAGTTAACCCAGTGACCGGTGTGGGACGTGCATTAAAGTCGAAGAAGTTGGATCCTAAGTTTATTGGACCGTATTAAATCTTGCAGAGGGTTGGTGCAGTTGCTTACAGGGTGGCGTTGCCACCTGAACTTTCGAACTTGCATGATGTGTTTCACGTGTCGCAACTTCGGAAGTATGTTTCAGATCCGTCTCATGTTATTCAGAGGGATGAAGTGCAAATCAGGGAGAATCTTACAGTGGAGACGATGCCTTTAAGGATCGAGGATCGCAAGATGAAGCAACTCAGAGGAAAAGAGATACCTTTGGTAAGAGTAGCTTGGGGAGGAGCTGCTGGCGGAAGTGTGACCTGTGAATTGGAGAGCAGGATGCGGGAGTCATATTCAGAACTGTTTCCATTAGGTACATTTTCGAGGGCGAAAATAATTTAAGTGGGGGAGAGTTGTACCACCCCATTTTTTTTAGTATATAATCGTCTGGTTTTATTTTAAATTGTTGGTTGTGTTTGGGGTGTATGTCTGAGTGCGTAGGGGGTAATGTTAGTAATATGGAATTATTATTATTATTATTATTATTATTTTATTAATAGTATATTTCATATTATTATTATTATTATGGTTATTATTATTATTTAGTAAAATAAAATCAGATATAATTAAGTGGATAATGGGATAATGGAATTAGTGAGGGCAGTTTGGTAATTAGAGATTAATTAGTGAAAATTGGTATGGATTTGGCATTATCATAATTTTTAGAGATAGAAGGAGAAAAAGCTAAGAAGAGGAAGAACAAGGGCTAGGGCAAGTTTTCTTCTCAATTCCTTTGCAGATTTTTGAACAAAATTCGAGGTAAGGGGGGAGAATTGTTTAATATTTGGTGAATTGATCGTATAAAGGTAGTGGGGAGTTCTTAACCCTGTAAGAAATTATTTGATTATATGTTGTTGTATGATTGAGGTGTATACTTGTGAATCTGTGTCGAAATTCGTGTTGTTGAACTGTCGAATCATTGATATATTGATGTTGTTGATGCTGTTTGATCTTGACTGTTGTAGACCCTAATTTTGGTACAGTTTGGGGAGAGGAAATTAACCCCAAGACCTGTAATTCTTTATTAGTAATAATAAGTGCAAGAGAGAAGATGAACAATAGGACCTAAAATCAATGTAGAATCAATTTTAGGACTGGTTTGGAGTGAAAACTAGTGGAATTCATAGCAGAACAAAGTCTGGTGTGGAAAATGGTAAATTGCGTAATGGATCTGGCCATACGCGTACGAGGGGTGTTGATACGCATAAGGCTAGCAGGACAAGGAGTCATTACGCGTAAGGGGAGGCCAAGAGGAAGAATTGACATGGCCCTCTGCCTATACGCGTAAGGGTATGCGTATGGTGGCAAGGCAATACGCGTATGGGAGTAGCCGTACGCGTAAGCAGATCTGGAAGTTGGATTTTGGAGGAAAAATGGGTCTCTGCCCATACGCGTATGAAGCTGGTTGGTACGCGTATGGTGCGGCGAGGCAGGACGCCTTACGCGTCTGGTACGCGCAGGAACGGCGAGGAGTTGGTCATTACGCGTATGACCCATGTGAATACGTGTATGGACAGCGTGAGTGCAGAAATTCCCCGTTTTGCGATTTCTTTCCTGTTTTTGCATCGGAATCGGTTTCTCTTGGATTGATAGGTTGAGGGTAGATGCCAGATGTTGAGGGATGTAACAATGGTTATGAAATTAATTAATTTAATAATTTTTGGAGGATTAATTAATAATTAAGTGGGTTAGGTGATGTGAAATAATCTTATGGTGTTGGATGATGATAGTATGTTTGATGGTGTGATCAGGAGGATCGTGAGCATGTTTCTATGTTATAATACATGTGTCTTAATATGCATTCTGTGTCATGCATTTCATGGTGATGGTGGGATGAATCATTGCTCAGGAGGAGTGTATGTGGTTTATCCGTACTCCGATATGGAGAATGGTGGGGATAGATCATTGGCAAGTAGAGGTGTATGTGATCTATCCGAGTTCGATTGAATGAACCGTGTTGTTGGTACCACATGCATTGTGTCTGTGTCGTGTCGCATTGCATTTGTTATTTGTTGATTGATGGTGATTGGATATGACAGTAGGTCGTGATTGCATGCTATTGATTTGTGTGAGATGCTACTTCTTATATGTATTATTCACCTTTTTATATTGAATGTAGTTCTCACCCCTTTGTTGTTGTTGTGTCTGTGCTTTTTCGGAAGTACATATAATCCAGGTACTTAGGTTGCTGGAGTGCGTGTTGCTTGTTCGAGTCGTAGGAGTCGCTCTGATACGTAACACGGGATATTTTGGGGATTTTAAATCATTCGTTATTTGCCATTCTTTCATTTTGTTACGTATCTTGTTTTCGATGAATTTATGGTGAACCACGATTTTATGTGGGATTTTCTATGTTGTTGGCATGTGGCCGTGAAATGAATAAATAAATTATTTCCGCTGTTTATTTCATTTAATAAAAGGTGTTTTGAAGTTGGTTTTATAAATGTGGCATCCTACTTTATTGTTGGTGCAAAAATCTGATTATTTCATAGAGTTATGTGTACTTTTCATAAATGGGAAAGTGGGGTGTTACATTAGGGACCCTCAAATCATCTCTTGAGGTCTTGGCTCATGATTTGTCCCAAAAGTCAACTTAGGGGTGAATTAGGTCAAGAAACCCTAATTCCTGATTTTTTTTATGAATGCATCCCCTGAGGCTAAATTGACTTGATGATTGGGTCCATGATGTCCCTTGGAGCATCATAGGTTATGCTTTAAAGCATTGGCTCATGCCCAGAGGAAAATTTCCATCTGGAGGCCCTGGTCGACCAAACCCTAATTTGGTGACACTAGCGATTTTAAGGCTTGATCCACCTAGAAAGGAGCAACCTTGTGCTTAATCCTTGAAGTGGGAGTCCTCTTGATCCTTTGTGGATGTTTGAGAGGTTAGACAAGTTGAAGATCATGTCATTCCTTGATTGATCATTTGTCTAAGAGCTATGAGAGGGCTTGAAACCCTAATCTTTGATAGTAGTGAATGCTCAACAATTCTTGAGGAGATTGATGAGGCATAAAGGTATATCCATATTTTGATGATGATTTGCACAATGATGGGAAATCTTAGTGGTCAAAATTTGGGGTGTGACAACACAGTCTGGTTTTCCTAAAGACTCTCTTCCTTTCCTGTGAACATGTTTCCAGGCATGCACTATTTCTGACTTTAGTGCCCTATCATTTTCTCCTTCCTTGAAGAAAAGACCTTCCAGATGAACATTACGCAGGACATGTCTCATCGGGTATCCAAATTGACGACGAACTAAAACTAGATGATAATTGATTCCTCCTTTAATTCCTATGAGGGGTAAATTAGGGAAGTTTCCACAACGGTCAATGATTCTTATCCCATCATAGATCTGATTGTACCAGTCGATGTCAGAGTTGGTAAGCGACATGAGTCTCTGCGAGCAATGTAAAGTACTCTTATGATCCCAAAATGCAGCAGACTTGGGTAAATGGGAAGTAAACCATTTGTATAGCAGGGGTACACAGCATGTGATCATTCCTCCACTATACAAATTCCTTAAGTGTACAGAATGATAAGCATCTGAGAACAAGGTTGGTACGAGGTTTCCAATCAGAAAAATCTTAATGGCATTGATATCAACGAAGTCATCAATGTTGGGAAATAGAAATAACCCGTAGGTGAGTAAGACAAAGATGCTCTCGAAAGTAGTTATGTTCCCTGTATTAGCAAAGTGCAGAGCCTTCTTTACCAGAAACTGAGCTGGAAAACCTTGGATTCCAACCTTAGTGGTCATGTGAGTCCTGACTTCTGACTCATCCAAATAGATTGCTCTTGCAATGGTTTGATCTTTTGGAATTTCTTCTAGTCCAGAAAAGGGAGCTTGGTCTGTGATAGGTAAATCAATCAGGTGAGAGTACTCCTCCAGTGTTGGTGCTAGTTGATAATCCGGGAATGTGAAACAGTGATATACCGGATCGTAGAACTAAATGAGCGTAGCTAGGATTCCTTCAATTACATGGACCCTTAATAGAGACAGCAATCCTCCGTACTTAGCTCTGAAAGCATCAGGGTTGGTGATCATCCTTGTCAACCCTCTTAAATCCTCTAGTTTTGCAACCTTGAAGGTGTACTTGTGAGTCTTCCTTCTACCGAAATCCATAATGCAATATTTCTCTCTGACATTTGCAATCATTGTTTTAGTTTAATTTGAAAAAGAGAGACTAGAAGAGAAAATTTTTCTTTGTTTAAAGTTTTTTAATGAAATGAATGTATGAATGCAGCACACAAAAACATAGAAAAAACATGGGGCCAAAGGTTTGGTGTCATGAAGTCATGGCTCTACCCATCCCCAAAGGTTATACTGGTGATTTTTTGTACCTGTCCTCAAAATCATTGACCCCTCTTGGGATAACAACAGCAGGCTGGTTCACCCGAACAAGCTGCAGTATCTTAGAGTAATCTCAAATGAGGGTAGTATCACGTGACAGCTATTTTCGATAGCTTCCGCACTAAAAAATAGTAACAAGGTCTCAACCTACTAAATCCTCAGTTTCACGGACACCACAATCGAACAATCTGCTTTCAACAGCCGAAGTCGTATAGGCATTGAATCCGTAAAGGGCATCTCCACTTATTCGATGGTCGACCGGGGTCTCTTATTTGGGAGTCACTCCCTGTAAGATTACCCGTCTAATTCCATCACTTATCTTAGGTGTCACTCAAGCTTTCCAGATGCGGCATCACCCGCAGTCCCATTAGCAGAAAATTAAACACGGACATCAATTAGGAAAAGCGATATATATATATATATATATTTATTCCTAAAACTAACATCCTAGACCTCTTAAGAGCTATAATCCTAGTCATATACAGTCAATGACTCCCCAACAGAGTAGCCATTTTCCTATGGAAAATGGGGACGATGATGACTAAGGTAAAACAGATCACACAGTGAGTCCCCAGCAGAGTCGCCATTTTCCTGTAGCGAGCGATTTTTGTCGGTGACGTGACCACCTTATCGCTGGGTTTTCCTCACTGAAATGAGGAGGAGGGGTGCTACTTTCTGATTTCTTATTTATCCCGTGAAGCTAGAAGGAAAAGGGAAGCTATCTAAAACTAACCTTGCACGCGAATGTTCAACTGAACAAACGCTTTAAAGAGATTGGAGGGTCTGGGGTCAGGTTATACAATGGGGAGTTATTAATTACCCATCCTATATGCGGTTATCCACAGGATATTAGCTTTAGGTTTTGCTTTATACTTGATGGTGTTTATCCGTTAATGGGTTGGGAAAGTTTCTTGGGAAGTATGAGTGAGTGAGTTTTTGTTGATGTTCGGGTTTTCCGGATGTTTTGGTAAGGTACTAGACCTAAGTTTTGCTGGATGTGTGAAGGTACTGGACCTAGAGTTTTTGAATAGTATGATCGCTAAGATTTCGCAATCTTATGCCTACGTATTCCCGTTTAAACAGAACAGGGAAATCAGAGCAATCGTAGTTCCTCCTATTCTAAGGGAGGAAAGATGTTTTGGTGTCTTGTTCAAAGCCCAAGATTGAAGCTAAAAGGTTTGACTGAGAGAGAACTTGTCATCTCTAAAGAGGTATTGTTGATTTTTTTGTGCCTTGATCAAAGCCCAAGGTTGAAGTTAAGAGGTTGATTGACTCCACTGGGGAAATCCTTTACCCACAGCCTAGGAGGAGGCTGGATAAGACCGACTCAACAAGAGAGGGTACATATTGGTTTCTTGTACAAAGCCCAATATTGAGGCAAAAAAAGACTGACTCTGGGGATATCATTATACAAAGCCTAAGAGGAGGCTGAAAAAAGTTTTGACTCCGCCGGGGAGGCTTATATGTGTCTTGTACAAAGGCCAAGATAGAGGCTGCAATGGGAAATTTAACTGACTCTGGTGAGGTATTTGTTACATGTCTTGTACAAAGCCCAAGATTGAGGATGCAATGAGTTTGACTCTGCTTGGGAAATCGTTCCTCAAAGCCTAAACGAAGGCTGGGAGGAAATAACTCGGCTGGGGAAGATATATGTCCCCAGTTTTAGAGATGGAGATTTATGTCTTGTACAAAGCCCAAGATTGAGGCTAAAAGGGTTTGACTCAATGAGAGAGTGCTTTTATCTGTCCTGTACAAAGCCCAGGATTGTGGCTGAACAAGCTGGAGAAATTATTCTACACGGCTTAAGAGGAGGCTATCTCTTGCTAGGGGAAATCATTATACAAAGCCTAAGAGGAGGCATAAAAAAGGATTGACTTAACAAGAGAGTGTGTTTATCTGTCTTGTACAAAGCCCAAGATTGAGGCTGAAAAGGTTGACTTAACAAGAGAGTGCTGAAATGTGATTGACTCAACAAGAGAGTCTGAGAAAGTGATTGACTCAATAAGAGAGTCTGAAAGGCTGATTGACTTAACAAGAGAGTCTGAACAGTGATTAACTTAACAAGAGAGTCTGAAAAGTTTGATTGACTCAAAAAGAGAGTCTGAAAAGGTTAGCTCCACTGGGGAGAATCATTATACAAAGCCTAAGAGGAGGCAAACTTCCTGTTGAGGAAAGGTCCTTATACAAAGCCTAAGAGGAGGCTATCTTTTACTGCTGAGGATTATTGAGATCCCGAAACAGGTCCAAATGGGGATTCAACTCTTGCTGAGGGTTCCAGAAGAGTTAAGACATCAGATACCTTGAGGTTCTAATTTGGGATAGTATTATACTGATGATAAACTGACCCTGGTTTGGGGATTTGTGGGAGAGAGACTGGGTTTTAGAACCCACGGGTTTTAACTCAGTTGGAGATTTATTCCGAGTAACCGGGGTTTCTCCTATGTTTGTAGGAAATTTGAGAATGTCTTTGAGACTCAACGGGATTTAGACTGTCCAAGTTTATTGGTGTGGAAGAGTTTTATCTTTTGTATGATGCCCAAGAGAAGGCAGGTGTATTAAGGGATGAGAATCAACCCTAGATTGGTCTGTGATTTGACACTGGAAAGACTGCTCTAGCAAAAGATGACTAAGTTCTATCTTATACCTTTAAGAGGTCTACAGGGTCCTTGTATTAAGCCCAAGAGAAGGCATGAGAACTTTTAAGAAGCCGAAGGGTCCTTGTACAAAACCCAAGAGGAGGCGGGGATGCTTTTAGGAAGCCTGTGGGTCCCAAACCAAGAAAAGTTCAAGAAATACTATTCACCGAGAATAGATCATTTAGTGAAAGTCCTTAGGTTTGAAGAAATTCAAGAGATGCTATTCATCGAGAATAGATCAACTCTGGGGAGTAGAATTTCTTTGACAATTTCTAGGGGTGACAGTCTGAGAAAAGGTTCACGAGGAATACTGCCTTTCTCTTTGTTCCATATTATTTAAGCCCAAGAGAAGGCAAGAGTGTATCTTGAAATCCTATGGGGATCTAGTTTTTGTTGTATTCAAGAGTGACCAACATGGTTTCACCTAGTTCTAGACCCAGTTTTCGGGGAAAACTCTAAATAACTATACTAGTATATATACAATTGATATATGACAAGTATTTTAAAAGGATATGAAATAAGACTTACCGTGCGCAGCTTCCCACAATACAATTATATTTATATTAAAGCGAGTAAATGAAAGCAGTCTAAAACTTACAGGTGAGCAAGCTTCCATGTTGTATTGTTAGTTGTTCAAAGAAATTAAAGAATTTTTTTATAACAACATGTATATTGAACCTAAATCAAAAGAGAAGTTCTTTTTGAAAAGATTGTTAGGGCTTATACTCAAGGAGAGGCCCAAGGTTTAACAGTGATCGCACCGTTGTTTTGAATTCGTCTCGGGACTTATACAACGACTGAGGCCCAAATTATTTTAGTTTCAAAAAGGGATTGGGTCTTACACTCTATTAGAGGCCCAAAGAGTTTGAAAATGAATAAAGATGGGTCTTATAACTCAAGGAGAAGCCCAATTGATTTTGTTAAAAAGGTGACGATCGCGTCGTACTTTTGAAAATATATAGAGGGACTTAGACAATGTGTGAGGCCCAAAATTGTCTTATTTACAAAGGGGTTGGGTCTTACACTATATTAGAGGCCCATGAGTGTTTTAAAAAAGATTGATGAGGGTGAAATCAATCAAAACCCTAATTTTGTTAGAAATGGAATTAATTTTGATTAAAAATTAATAAAATCATTGAAAACATGTGAGAAATGAGTTGTGATTTTGGGTCAATGTTTCAAAAATCATGTTTTTATCCATAAAATGATTGAAAACCATTTAAGTTTGGAAAATCAAGAGAAAGAAAAATTTTAAAATGTTAAAAAACAAGTAAAAATTAATTCTTTGCAAAAATATCAAATATATGAAATAAGTAATATTTTTGAGAAATTTTTGTAAAATAGAATATTTTAACATTTTTGTGAATTATGAAAAAAATAATCAACTCAAAATCATTAAAATTCAGAGAGAAATTAATTTTTGAATCAATTAAATAAAACAATAAAAATTCAAAAATTCAAAAGTTTGAAAAAGGGCGCCAAGAACACCTTGTTCTTGCCCGCGTGCCCTGTTTTGGCTGATTTGCATTTTCTCATCAATCTCACTGAATACTTGATGAAATCACACAATCCACATATCAATCTACTCGTTTTCAACTCACAATCATGTCTATGGTCTTTAATTTCATTTATTTTAAGTATGGAATGAGAAATCAAAGGGAAACCTGAAGAACCCTAATTTCTTCATGAAACCTAAGAAATTCCATACATGATTCATACAAAGTAATCAATTGAGGGGAAACACTCCATACATGATTTTGAACATATGGCAAAATTATTGTGCGAGGAAATATGCATGAATCATGAGATGACCAAGTTTATGTTTACTTGAATGTCGTGGCAGCAAGAGCAATTTGATTTTTGAATTAGAGGTGTTACAGATGAGTTGTGATGCTCTGAGCAGCTTCCTTAGGTGTTATGGAGTGTGTTTGAATGCTTGGAGTGGATTGAATTGAGCTGGAACTTGATTTGGCACCTCAACTGCAAATCTGTCAAAGGCTTGTGCAGATGGCTGGTGATTTTGTGAAATTGGTGTTCCAGATGTTATGTGAGGGTTTGGATCACTTCTATATGTGATATGTGACGTGTGTGTGTGTGTGATTGGTCTGGTTGGAATTGCTCTCAAACTCAAAACCCGATAGTGACTTGAGTTAGAAGGCAAAATTGGAGTGAAAGAGGTGATTTTGAGGAAAGCATCAGTTTGGGTGCTTTGGTGTACTCAAACTGATCACAAATGAGCTCTATTTATAGTAGAGCAAGTTTGTTTTGCAAGCAATAGTGAATGGCAACTGGTACAGGTCTGTGGCCAATTGTGATCAAATGGAATCTCAAGTCTCCTCTAGCCATTGACTTGAGATTAGAGCACAAGCTTTGTAGCTTAGGTTCAGAGATTAACTTGGACTGAATTCAGTTGGAATAGGCTCAGTTCATGCCACCTTGGTGCATCCATTGAATGCTTGGAAACAAAATTGGAGTCTTGGCATCTTTGTAGCCTTTTTAGGTTTGGCATGGCTATTATAGATTCTTGGACTTTGGAGGCTTGGAGATCAGATCACCCCCCTTGGATTTGATCCTCAGATGTGTCCAAATTGATGACAAGGCTTGGATTGATCAGATTTGGACAAATCGAGCCAATATGCACAAATCAGCCTTGTAAAAACCAGTTCAGGATGCCATGTTCCAAGGGCTGTATCTCCTTACTCAAATGGAATTTGGAGATGATCTGGTACTTGTTTGAAAGCCCTCATGGCATACTTTAACTTTGATGTCCACCGCTAAACCTGGTTTGACTTGAATCAAGGTGAAAAATGTCCCTACATTTGGGAAAAAGTAAGGCAGATTTTGACTTAGTGAAAATTTCACTAAGTGTTGGAAAAATGTCATTTTCATGTTTTCAGCTATTTTGATCACTCCATAACTTAAAATCCATGAGGAATTGGAATGAGCTGTAGTTGAAACTTTTGTAGAGTGTAATGAGAGCTACAAATCTAGCATTAGACCAACCAAAATGGTTGCTTGGATCTCAAGTTATGGTCCTTGGAAGTTGGTACCCTAGCCACTTTATTTCATAACTTAGGAAAATTCTAAGTTTTTTATGGTTATCCCTTTTACAAGTTAACTCATTTTCTTTGGTTTTTCTTGATGAATGATGATTCAAATCACACATTAACATTGTTTTAGGGTCAAGGAACCATAATTGTGAAAAATTCCAAAAAGTCAAACTTGATTTTGTGCACAGTTGACTTTTTATCGGATGAAATCCAAACTGTGTGATCCTTTGTGAAATCAAGTCCTTGACCTAAATCAAACCTAATGGACATATTCCATAGGTGTTATAAGGTGTATTGAATCATGTCCCAAGGTTTGAGAGCATGTCCAGGTCAAAAGTCAAAGGGACAATTAACTTTTCCCTCGAAACCTTAATTGTGGTCCTGATGAAATTGAAACTTGTGGATCATGCTTCTTGGATCAATACATTGTTGCAAATGGATCAATGTGGTATATTGGAGGCCCTCAAATCATGTCTTGAGGTCTTGGCTCATGTTTTGTCCCAAAATTCAACTTAGGGGTGAATTAGGTCAAGAAACCCTAATTCCTGATTTTTTATGAATGCATCCCCTGAGGCTAAATTGACTTGATGATTAGTTCCATGAGGTCCCTTGGAGTATCTTGGGTTGTGCTTTGAAGCCTTGGCTCATGACCAGAGGAAAAATTCCATCTGGAGGCCTTGGTCGGCCGAAACCCTAATTTGGTGACACTGGCGATCTTGAGGCTTGATCCACTTGGAAGGTTGCAAATTTGTGCTTGATTCTTGGTGTGGGAGTCCTATTGATCCTTTATAGGTGTTTGAGAGGCTAGAAAAGTTGAAGACCATGTCATTTCTTGATTGATCTTTTGTCTAAAGCTCTGAGAGGGCTTGAAACCCTAATTCTTGACCATAGTGAATGCTCAAACATATCTGAGGATCTTGATGAGGCATGTTGGTTCATCCATATTGTGGTAATGATTTGTAAAATGATGGGAAATCTTTAGTGGTCAAAATTTAGGGTATGACAATAGGGCCTATGTGTTGGGCCCTCTCCGATGCAAAGCTAGTTTGGGTCGTGCCCGACGGTGGGCCAGCCACTGGCCCAGTCCAGAATAGGAGTAATGACTTATAGTCAATTCTTATGTAGAAGAGGGGCATAGAGAGCCTACACGGGGAGTATCGTTCAGGTTCGAGGTGGTGAGCTCGCGGGACTATGCTCGTGAGAAAGTGTGGAAGCTAGTCATCGTGCTGGATAACGCGAACGCTAAGATTTTCACCAAGATCCTGCCCGCAAGATTTACGGGTGCTCGACGACAAGGTACAGTCTTTCATTTTTTCAAAGGACATGTATTCGCGAGGAGACGAAGTTGTCACCTGTGTTCGTATCTTGTTTCCAACTCTTCCCTGAGGAAGTTCTCGTGACACAATGCAGAAGTCGAGCATTGTGCTCGACGTCTTGGACGATGTGATGGAAACTAAAGGAAACAGACACGTCATTTCCTCGAGCTGTGTGTTGGGGCTTGAAAAAACAAGCGTGACATTTTTTTGAGCTACGTGTCAGAAGTAATAAATGTTTCTGACGGTCTATGAGTAGAGGCACTTGATGGCCTAGGCGACGATTCACTTCCCGTGCTAGAGGATATAAATATACGGAGATTGATTCATTTGGTACGCTTGGAGAATTAAAGTTCAAGAATCCTTCAAAAAATTTCTAGAGTTTCTCTGCTCTCTCAATCGTTCGTTCGTCGCCGCCGTTGCCGCAGCCAACTAATCTTCCGCCACCGTAACTTCCCATAATCCACTTCACACAAGTAAGTTTCTACCACCCTTTATGGTTTGTATGATAGCAGTTAGTTTCATACTATAGCCTTTAGGAATGCGTGATCTTGACGCTCACGAACTTCGCGATGAAGTTACGCATTTTCCGGCACTTAGCATGAATTTTTAGGCCGGGTTCTTGAATCTCTAGCGAACTTCACGAGGTTCCGATGAAGTTTTCGGGAAACTCATGAAGTTTTTGATGAAGATTTTGGGGACTCATGAGGATTCCGGGGAACTCATGAAGTTCCTGATGAAGAATTTGGGGAACTCATGAAACTTCCGATGAAGATTCTAGGGACCTCATGAAGATTTTGGGGAACTTATGAGGTTCCCGATGAAGATTTTGGGGAGCTCAAGAAGGTTCTGGGGAGGCTTTCGCATTTTTGCTGGGCTTGATGCCGGGGAAGCTTTCTCCCCGCAGGGGGTAAAAATTCTTGTGTCGAGGGATTTCCTCCCTATGAGGGTTCCGATGATGGGCATCGGGTTGATGAGGCTCTCCCCATTAAAGTCTAAGGATTTCCGTAAGATTTTGTGTCGAGGAGCAGATCCTTTAGCGTTATGATCGACGAAACATTGCAACCGTCGAGGTCGATGCGATGGCTGAACCCGATTTGGATTGGGTCGAGCAAGAGCCCCGGGAGATTATCTCGCATTTTACCTTTGACAATTTAGACGCTTGTACGGTCGTCGAAGACATAGAAGAAGGAGCCTCCACGAATTGGGAGACGTTAAAGCCTAAGCAGAAGGACCAGATATGTTCATCATAAGCAGGGAAATGATTCCCTATGTATGAGTTCGTTTTCCTGGAGGTCGGGCTCGCCGTCTCTTTAGTGACTTCCAAATTGGGATTTTTCAATGGCTGGAGTTGGCGCCCTCTGAGCTTCATCCGAATGTGATCGCGTTTATTTGGGCGCTCGAACTCGTGTGTCATCACCTTCAGATTGGTGCCACCATCCCGCTGTTCTTCCAAGTTCTCAACCTTCAGTGGCAATATGTGCACGGGCAACACAACTAGGTATCTTTGAAAGAGTTGAGGAAGCCGTTTAGAACATGCCTGGACTCTATCCGGGCCTTCAGATACATATATTATCTTTGGAAGCCCGTGTCGGAGGCCGCTATCGACTCCATGTTTGAACGCGTGGCTGAGCTCGAGGGCGGGAACGAGGTGGAGAAGCTAGAATTGAAGTTTCCCTTCGAATGTCAGAGGGTCTATTTCGATAAGGGGATGGACCACTACATCAAGATTCCCAACGTGCTAGGCTCTGATGACCAGCTCGCCTATGAGAAGCTTGTGGCATTCGTCAACAGTTTCACCCCCGTCAAGTGCGTTCATAAGTGTACACCAAAGTTCTCCTCGAATATGGTTCTGCCGAGGAAGCTTTAAGGCTTTTAGGTAGCGAACGTTTTTTCAACTTGTCCATCCGCTTACTTTTCCTTGTAATATTAACTCGTGTGCTTTCTTTTGTTGCAGGTCAAATGTCGAGCCTCTAGGAGCGCATACTCAAGATCGCGGTGGCAAGAGGTTCCAATAAAGCCACCAACGGACGCGTCTCTAAAATCCAAAAGCAGTTGAAGCAAATCCTCCGTTTCTCAAGAGGACCCCTCTAAGAATAGGAGGCGTGAAGCAAATCCCAGGACCGTCGATCTCACTGAGGGGATCGTCGGGGAGAAGTTGGTGCTATCCTCTGCCATCTTCACAGGGGCCTCTTTGGCTGAGACAACTCTCTAGAGGTGTCCGAGCAGGAATCGAAGGCAATTTTGGGAGTTGACCAGGCAACTAGGAGGAAGGCGCGCTCCGAGGATGCAGCCGCCGTGATAAGGGTCTTGGAGACTCCCCTGGCTCTAAACGACGAGACTTGTCCTCGTGTCGAGCTAATGAAGGTGCAGGCTGCGAAGGCGACTCTCGAGGCGAAGAAGACCAAACTGGAGAACGACTTCCTTGCCTACAAGGCGAAGCATGAAATCTAGGTCAGTCTTTACCTTGATATGGATCAACTAAAGGAGGCGTTGGCCAAGGAGGTCAAGGAGAAAAAGTGTCTCCAGGCTAAGGTGACGGAGCTGGAGGCGGCGGCGGCACCGGTCGAGGATGAGACTACTGAGGAGAAGGCCCTGTCGACTCAGGGTGAGTTGATCTTCTAGATCAGGGGGTTCGAGCAAGACTGCTTGGAGACCCTCGAGTTGGGGTTCAATAATGCTGTGGAACAACTCCAAGTTCCCAACCCTGAACTTCAGCTTGTTACTGAAGGGAGCAAGTATGTGGAGCAAGTATTTATGACAAGCAACTTAGGCAAAGTATTTAGGAGTGTTGTTAATAGGTAAAACTCTTCGACACAAATAATACAACTATATTTTGGAGAATGTTATGTATAAACTTACCATTTGGAAAGCCAAGCATATGTCTTTTGCAGGTAGAGTAACGTTGGCTATATCTATTTTTGAAAGAAATGCCCATTTATACAATGATGTCCACTTCTATTCCTAAAGAAAGCCTCACAAAAATTCAAGCGCTTCAAGAAAATTTCATTTGGGGTGACACTGAAACTGGAAAACACTCTCATGCAATAAACTCGAGTATCATTACTAGTCCTAAGAAGTAGGATGGCTAGGTTTGAAGAGCATTGTTGATTTAAACAGAGCTAGTTTACTAAAGTTCAGATGGAAACTTCTTAGTGGTGGAAATAGTCTCTAGTACTTAGTGCTCAAGGGTAAATATGGTCAAAATAATGAGAACTTATCCAATGTTATTGTCAAACAATTCTAGATAGTGGAAGAGCATTAGAAAGGGTTGGAACCTTACGAAGTCCCTCATCAATTGGGATATAGGGAATGTGGATATGACCAATGCCTAGAATGCTAAATGGATACCTTAAGGAATTATCAGGAATGATGATAGAGAATGGAATTGGTGACTGATGATAGAGAATGGAATTATGATTTCCTTCATAGTTTCCTGCCCCAAAAACATAGTGGGAAGGAGATAGACATGGTGACTTTTCTGTTAGGAATGTGTATCATGCCTTGAGTTCAAATAAGATAAATATTGACCACGAAGCAGTTTGGAATATGATTTGGAAATTAAAGACCCCGAAAAGAATAAGGGCCTTCATGTGGCAAGTTAACCATAACAATCTCATTACCAATTTGAGCTTGAGCAAAATTAGCATTAGCGTCCCTTACTGTCGGGATTGCACAAAGGAAATCGAAACAGTTTTGCACACTTTGAGAGATTGCATTTCTGCAAAAAATGTTTGGCTCTCACTTGTTAGAGATCATTTTTGGATTGATTTCTTTTATGGTTATTTGAAGGACTGGATGAGCATGAACCTGCAGAATAACTTTAGTCATGGAAGCCTAGAATATTGGAATGTGCTTTGGACCATAACTTGTCACTCTCTATGGTTCTAGCGTAACAAGAGGAATCACGATGCAACTTTCATTACACCAAGCGAGTTAGCTGAAGACATTGAGAAAAGATTTCATGACTATAAGGTGAGTTTTGAGCTGTAAAGGAAACTTTGCCTTTCGACTCGGAATTTAACCTTCATCATATGGAGACCGGTGCAAGATGATTACACTACTCTCAATGTAGATGGTATTGTAAAGAATAATGGTATAGCCAGTTGCAGTGGATAAATCTGGGAAGCTCATGGCAGGTGGCTAGGAGGTTTCTCCACGTATATTGAAGTTTGTAGTGTTTTTTCTGCAGAGTAGTGGGGTATTCTTGAAGGATTTAAATTCTCTTTTGGGAAAGGGTTCTTTCAAGGATTGAGGTTCAAATAGATAACAAATGCATTATAAATTCTCTCAACAAGAAGCTCACAAGGGTTAAGGAAGGTAATGACTTGTACAAGCAGATTAAGAATTGATTGTATGAGGGAAGGGAGGTTCTTTTATCTCATGTGCATCGTGAAGCCAACCAGAGTGTTGATGCCTAGACAAACAAAAGCTTGCACCTTGTCCTAGATCTCCAGGTGTATGAAGAATGCCCCGTTGATCTTATTGACATAACTTTGAATGATGTTTTCAGGGTTTCCATCCCCCACTTTGTCTTTGATTAGTTTTTTTTTTCTTTTGGGGATAAACTCTCCTGATCCAAAAAATAAAGAAGCTTTAATTATAAATAAATAAGGTTACGAAGTCTTAATCAACAAATTAAAAATCTTTTTTGACTTTGAAAAAAAACAAGAATAATGGTGACCCATAAAGTTTGGACAAACTTCACAGCTATTGGCAACATTGTCTATACATACTCCTACTTCATGACCCTCGTAGAAATTCAGGTAAAATTATTTAATCTTAAAAAAACTTGTAAAACTTACATAAATATTTTATTAAATCAAAATTTGGTACTCAAATGTTTGTTATGTTATTACGAAGCAATGAAAATGAAATCCCCTCCACTAGAATAATAAACAATGGTGAAGATCGCTAATTCGATAAGTGTTATAGTTACAAATCATTTAGAAAGATATTGTTCTAGACTGGACGAATGGCTAGGCATGACCCAATCCACTTCTTCTCCCAGAACGCCCCAATTGCCTATGTCCAACCAATCTGGGGTAGCATTTACCTTTCTGCCCCTCCATCGAACAAATTTGGTCAGATGACCAAGGGTCATCTGCTCTTCCCCCGCATTTCATACCTGTTACGCACTGCTCCACCATCCATAAACAGTCACGACACTCGTGCCCGAAACTGAACCTTTTCCCGTAGCAACAGTTAGTTTTGGGCACCCATGCCTGTCCTAACGGCTAGTTTTTGGAAGTTACCTATTCTTCGGGAAACAATTATTTCGCCTCGAAAATAGTAACCGTTGGCCACGCGGTGGGGGGCACTATAAAAACCCCCTCATTTGAGAGAGTTAGGTATTCTAAATCATTCTAAGAAACACATACCTTTGTACTTGCCTTTTTCCTCTCCCGATTCTTACTTTAGCACCGGAGTGCCTTGTAGGTACACCTCCCATCTCATCTCACACACCCAGCATCACAGACGTCTTTCTTGGCCCACTTCAGGTTCAGATCAGCCGTCAAGATCAGTGGCGCTATCTTTGGGAATCCTGTTATCCCTGTCTTAACATCAACCGCAGATTCTAGAAGAAAACATTTATTTGTCCAAGACATTGATCATGGCAAGCGAAGATTGCGTTCGTGACGCTCGCAACCCTGCTTTTCTCTCCGTCAGTAAGACTGATACTGACGGGACTGCACCTTTCTTCGGAGATGATGCCCACCATCTGAGAGATGGGGCCACTGCGTCTCCCTCTCCCATTCGCGGTGATTGTGTTGAAGACCAGCCCTCCCTGGAACTCCATCCCGTTCAAGTTCCGCCCAGTGCCGATCCGGCTGTGGCGGCCTTTCTTGAAGCTTTCAACAAAACCAACCTCTTAATCCTCCAACAAAACGAGAGGATTGGTGTAACGCCCCGGTTTTGTCTTATTTATTTAATTGAGTCGATTTAATTATTTTTGTTTTATATTATTTTATTCTTGACTTTTATTTGACAATATATTGTTTTTCATCGTTGTTAATGTTTTATCGCGTTTTGAGAGCGTTTGCGAGATATTTGAGCTGAGGGGTAAAATAGTCTTTTAGGGGTTTAGATATTTTTAATAAATAGAGATTAGAGAGAAATAGAGAGAAAAGAAAAGGAAGAGAAAGAAAAGAGAAGAAAAGAAAGGAAGAGGAAAGAAAAAGGGAGAAAGAGCAAAATTGACATAACTCCGTTTCGAGCGCGATTAATCGGGTAAGGGTGAGAAGTTTCAATTATATCTTGCTTGTGTATGTATATGTGTTGTTTGTTGTAATTGTTTTGGTTGTTTCGCGACTTTTCGTATCGATTGAAATTAGGAGCAATTGATAGAAATCGATGTTTTCACTGACGAAATTCGATATAAACTGCGTAGAATACTTGTTGTTAGGTTTGGATCATGTTTTGGTTGTTATAGCATGAATTGGAAGTGTTTAGGGGTGGGAGAATGATGAATTTGGACCCAAATGACCTATGTTAGCGCTGCTGGGTTTTTCTGGTTTTGCAGGTTCGCACTGCGAATGGCCAGCGAAGCGGAAAGCGAACGTTCGTGTGAGGTTCGCACTGCGAACGTTGTGTTGTTTTTTCTTTCTGCCACGGTTCGCTGGGGGATTCGCACTGCGAAGGGGACAACAAAGGTTCGCTGGGAGTTCGCACTATGAAACTGTAGGCTATTTTCCTTTCTGCCATGGTTCGCTAGGGTATTCGCACTGCGAATGAGGGGGCGAAGGACTCGCTAGGAGCTTCAAATTACGAACATGACAGCTTTTCTAAATTGTTTTCTTTATAACTGTTGGGTCGTAAGTCGGTTTGAGGTGCGGTTTGATGCGTTGGAGAGCTAATGGAATGTTCTTCCTTATAATAATGGTTTTCGGAGTAGTGGCCGATTTAATTGAGCCGGGAATTAGAATAGTATCGTTTTGTCGGCTTTTACCGTCGTAATTGTATGTGATTGACGTGTTATCATGTGACATGCTTTTAATATCTATTGTATAGCTTGTGTGCTGTTATATGATGTGAATACATATGATGAGTGTTGGTGATGATGGTTTGTGGTCTTATGGAGAAATAAATGTGTTGTTTTGGGTTTGATTTCAATGTATGATAATGATGTTGTTGTGTGGTGAAATACATTGTATGATTGTTGTGGTTGATGGTGAGTAATTCTTGATGTGAATTGATATGAATGTATATGATAAAATGCTAATTGTTGTGGTTTGTGGTTTATGATGAAATGCATTGTGTATGTGAAATTCAATGTGTGTTATTTGGTGGCCTTATGGCAAGTAAATGCTTTGTTTGAATTGATTTCCAATGCATGAATAATGATGATGAGATAATTCATATTGATTCAATTGTGAATGTATGGAATTGATGAGTTGAAATATATGCATGATTATGGATGTGCATTATGTGTGCATTTGAATGTCATTAGTCATTGTATGCCAAGCATCATGATATGCATTCTTGTGATGTCGTGTGCCCTAGTGGGTGTGAGCGACGAAACGATTCCAGAGGGAATCCACTATAACATCGTGAGCCTTATACAAAGAGGACCTAAAGCGATCGGATCGTGAGCCTTATACCGAAAGGACCTAAAGCGATCCATAAACGTCGTGAGCCTTATACCGAGAGGACCTAAAGCGACGGGGAACATTGTTTGCCCGACGGGGAGTTACACTAAGTAACAAGCGATGGTTCCAATAGTTCCTGAGTGAACTAGTGATGAGAAATGATGGATGGATGGTACCGCATATGCATTGCATAGAGTCGTTGTGTCGGTCTCTGTGCATTTGCATAAATCATGAATGGATTGATTATGTGCGAGAATCATGAATGGATTGATTATGTGTGGAAAATCATGAATGGATTGATTATGTGTGGACATTGTGAATTCATTGAGTATGTGTTGAGATTTATGATTGGATTGGTGAATTGATATGTATATGTGATAAATGCATTGGTTATGGATGATATGTGTTATGTATAGACATGTGCTATGTGATGTGGTGGTGTGTTTACATATGTTATGACTTTGGTGTGCCTTACGTGTGAATATGTGATTATGTTGGTGTGATTGATATATGCTATGTGTATTAGTATGTGATGCTTGTGGTGAGAATAACTATGCATGTGAATTTTTATGTGTTTGCATATTATTATGCAATCTTGATTTAGTTGTTATTTCTCACCCTTCTGTTGTGGTTTGTTGCTCCATGAGGCAATTGTAGATTTGTAGTCTTGGAGGCTTTTGTGAAGATTAGCCCTCCATTCTTTTGTCGGTCTTGGTGTCTGCTCTGATACGTAGCACGAGAGTCGGGGAACGATTATGTTATATATGTATACCTTGTTAGATTTATTTTGTATTACCTTTGTATGTATATTTTGATGTTATAAAACAATTTATTTTGTAAAACAAGTCAGTTATGGATCTTTCCGCTTTATTCCATAATTGAACTTTCCTTTTATACGGAAAAAGTTTCTCTTTGATGTTATCGCAGTTCGTGTTATGTATCAAATAATTGAGCAGGGTTTGTGTTTTCTTTCTTTAAAATGTGGCATCCTTGTTTCTGTCGGAAAAATAAATTTTTATTTACTCTGATTTAATTATGTATTATTTATTTGCGATGGGAAAAAGGGTGTTACATTAGTGGTATCAGAGCGGGTCGGTCCGTCCGGCCAAGTTGTTGAGTCATTTGGTGTTACAGTTGAATACTGTCGTTGTTGTTTGTTCCTTAGTACGTGATATATGTGTGAAACACTGTCAGTGCTTTCTAGTTTTCTAATCCTTTGTCTTCAGGTGTGAGAATGAGATAAGTGGGGGAGAAGCTGGTACTTCTCCAAGTTGCTTCAGGTGTGGAGCGTTGGCTCAGTGTGTTGTGAATTGCAAGAGTGTAAGTGTTGTTTGGACGATGTTGTTCCCAGTTCCGGAGGGAATACGGAGGTAAGGTTTATGTCGACTAAGGAATTGTGCCTTAGGTAGTGGTGTGCACGAGATGCATGAAATGCTATTATAGTTTGGTAAAGACTGTTTATGCCCCATCATGATTTTTGGCTGTCTATTGACAAATTGAGGAACTAATCACCCTTAATCTCTTGTTGATAGTAGACGGAATTATGTTGGATGGAATAGACGTGTCTTTCCGGCTTGATAGTGTGTGCAATGAATTGTTTGGAATTAGGAAAGTGCTTACGGATCATTTGGTTAAATCGATGAAGATTCTAATACAAGAAGATGAAATGGATTAGAGGTTTTGATATGTTACCCAGTGGGAAGTTTTGCAAAAGCTTTAAGAATTTATATCTTTTGGAATTTGGTTGGGCATTACAATGCACAGTGATGTTGTTGGGTGTTAGTAAGGTGTCTGGAATGTTTGTGGAGTGGATGAATTGTATCTTCCATATTTAATTGGATAAGTTCGTAGTGGTTTTGATTGAGGATGTTCGGATCTGTTATAAACTCAGAAAAAAGAACAGGTAGCGTGTTTTGAGATGTGAATTACCAGTGTTGAAAAGAGACGAAGTTTTATGCTAAGTTATTCAAGTGAGAATTTGGGTTGAAAAAGGTTATTTTTCTTGGATATGTTATTTCGGATGAGAGTATGGTTAAGGATCCATCGGAAGCAGATGCAGATCTACATTGAGAGGCTCCGAAGTTGGTTAAGGAGATTAGAAACTTTTGGGCTCAGTTGGTTATTACTGCAGGTTATGGAAGACTTTGCTAAGTTCGTACTTCTGGTATCTCAGTTGACTTGCAAGGCGTAAGTCATTTATTTTGGATGTTCGTCGTGAGTGAGTTTTGGTGAGCTTAAGTAGAAGTTGTCTACGGCTATAGTTTTGATACTGCGTGATTCCGATAAACCGTTTGTGGGGTATTGGGATGTGTCTTTGATGAGTTTAGTCAGTGTGTTAATGCAATGGGGTAAAGTCGTAGCTCATGCTTTACGACAATTGAGGATTTATAAAAGGATCTATACTATTTTGGATTTGGAATGGGTTGCGGTTGTAATGTGTTGGAATATTTGGAAGTATTATCTTTATGGTTCTAGGTTCGAAGTGGTTGGTAATCGCAAGAGTTTAGAGTACTTGTTTGGTCTGAAGGAATAGAGTATGAGACAACGAGGATGGTTAGAATTCGTGACGAGTTATGAATTTGGCTTGGATTATCCTTCGGGAAAAGCTAATGTGGTGCCTGAAGAGTTAAGTCGATAGTCTTTGCATATGGTTGTTTTGATGATCAGAGGATTAAAATTATTTTAGTAGTTCAGAGACTTGTGTCTGGTGTGTGAGATAACATAGTAGAGTGTGAGGTTGGGTATAGTAAAAGTGAACAATGATTTTTGGAGAATATGAGAAAGAGTTAGAATTTTGACGTGAGATTGGTAGTTTTGATGGTTACGAGTAATCAGAGTGCGCAGCGGAAGCGTGATGTGGTACATTTTATATTTGTGTGTGTGACTGGTAAGAATTCATAAGTTGAACATTGGAAACATGTAGGAATAATGAGACTATTGGACGTTTCAGAATGGAAGTGTTAGGTGAAAGGTTTAAATATTATTCATGGGTTACTATGTAGATGGAGGTTTTGGTTGTATGTTCGATTGGTGAATCGTAGCATTGTTGTAATATTGTTGTGTGACAAGGACGTTGGTATTGTGGGTATGTAGAAGTTGTTGAAACGATGTTGGGTTGTGGAACTTTATGTTCTTGTTTGTGTGGTTGCCTCGTTTCCAGGGTGATGGCTCGAGTGCGAGTGGATAATTCCTTTGTGGGGAATTAGAGGAGTGTTACCTACGGTGATGGTAATGATCTTGTTGTGTTTCAGTTCAAGAGTGAAATGTGTGTTTGTAACTTGGTTATTCTTTGAGTCGTGAGTTAGTCGTCAAGTGCATTTTATGGGCTTTGCATCTTGTCGTGGTAGTTGTCGTCGTTGTCGTGTCGTTGTTGTGGTTGCTGTTAGCAAGGTGGTTTGTCAGTTTGTGTTATTCGTGGTGTGCTTTTGTTGGCATGTTAGTTTGTTAGTCGGATGCGAGAGTCGTGTCCGGAGTTGTTCGTCTCAGTATATTTTCGAGGAGGAAAATGTCTAAGTGGGGGAGAATTGTAACGCCCCGGTTTTGTCTTATTTATTTAATTTAGTCGATTTAATTATTTTTGTTTTATATTATTTTATTCTTGACTTTTATTTGACAATATATTATTTTTCATCGTTGTTTATGTTTTATCGCGTTTTGAGAGCGTTTGCGAGATATTTGAGCTGAGGGGTAAAATAGTCTTTTAGGGGTTTAGATATTTTTAATAAATAAAGATTAGAGAGAAATAGAGAGAAAAGAAAAGGACGAGAAAGAAAAGAGAAGAAAAGAAAGGAAGAGGAAAGAAAAAGGGAGAAAGAGCAAAATCGACATAACTCCGTTTCGAGCGCGATTAATCGGGTAAGGGTGAGAAGTTTCAATTATATCTTTCTTGTGTATGTATATGTGTTGTTTGTTGTAATTGGTTTGGTTGTTTCACGACTTTTCGTATCGATTGAAATTAAGAGCGATTGATAGAAATCGATGTTTTCACGGACAAAATTCGATATAAATTGCGTAGAATACTTGTTGTTAGGTTTGGATCATGTTTTGGTTGTTATAGCATGAATTGGAAGTGTTTGGGGTGGGAGAATGATGAATTTGGACCCAAATGACCTATGTTAGCGCTGCTGGGTTTTTCTGGTTTCGCAGGTTCGCAATGCGAATGGCCGGCGAAGAGGAAAGCGAACGTTTACGTGAGGTTCGCACTGCGAACGTTGTGTTGTTTTTTCTTTCTGCCACGGTTCGCTGGGGGATTCGCACTGTGAAGGGAACAGCGAAGGTTCGCTGGGAGTTCGCACTGCGAAACTGTAGGCTATTTTCCTTTCTGCCATGGTTCGCTGGGGTATTCACACTGCGAATGAGGGGGCGAAGGACTCGCTAGGAGCTTCGCATTGCGAACATGACAGCTTTTCTAAATTGTTTTCTTTATAATTGTTGGGTCGTAAGTCGGTTTGAGGCGCGGTTTGATGCGTTGGAGAGCTAATGGAATGTTCTTCCTTATAATAATGGTTTTGGGAGTAGTGGCTGATTCAATTGAGTCAGGAATTAGAATAGTGTCATTTTGTCAGCTTTTACCGTCGTAATTGTATGTGATTGACGTGTTATCATGTGACATGCTTTTAATATGTATCGTATAGCTTGTGTGCTGTTATATGATGTGAATACATATGATGAGTGTTGGTGATGATGGTTTGTAGTCTTATGGAGAAATAAATGTGTTGTTTTGGGTTTGATTTCAATGTATGATAATGATGTTGTTGTGTGGTGAAATACATTGTATGATTGTTGTGGTTGATGGTGAGTAATTCTTGATGTGAATTGATATGAATGTATATGATAAATGATAATTATTGTGGTTTGTGGTTTATGATGAAATACATTGTGTATGTGAAATTCAATGTGTGTTATTTGGTGGCCTTATGGCAAGTAAATGCATTGTTTGAATTGATTTCCAATGCATGAATAATGATGATGAGATAATTCATATTGATTCAATTGTGAATGTATGGAATTGATGAGTTGAAATATATGCATGATTATGGATGTGCATTATGTGTGCATTTGAATGTCATGATTCATTGTATGCCAAGCATCATGATATGCATTCTTGTGATGTCGTGTGCCCTAGTGGGTGTGAGCGACGAAACAATTCCAGAGGGAATCCGCTATAACATCGTGAGCCTTATACAAAGAGGACCTAAAGCGATGATTATAGGCGATCTTGAGCCTTATACAAAGAGGACCTAAAGCGATCGGATCGTGAGCCTTATACCGAGAGGACCTAAAGCGATCCATAAACGTCGTGAGCCTTATACCAAGAGGACCTAAAGCGACGGGGAACATCGTTTGCCCAACGGGGAGTTACACTAAGTAACAAGCGATGGTTCCAATAGTTCCTGAGTGAGCTAGTGATGAGAAATGATGGATGGATGGTACCGCATATGCATTGCATAGAGTCGTTGTGTCGGTCTCTGTGCATTTGCATAAATTATGAATGGATTGATTATGTGCGAGAATCATGAATGGATTGATTATATGTGGAAAATCATGAATGCATTGATTATGTGTGGAGATTGTGAATTGATTGAGTATGTGTTGAGATTTATGATTGGATTGGTTAATTGATGTGTATATGTTATAAATGCATTGGTTATGGATGATATGTGTTATGTATAGACATGTGCTATGTGATGTGGTGGTGTGTTTACATATGTTATGACTTTGGTGTGCCTTACGTGTGAATATGTGATTATGTTGGTGTGATTGATATATGCTATGTGTATTAGTATGTGATGCTTGTGGTGAGAATAACTATGCATGTGAATTTTTATGTGTTTGCATATTATTACGCAATCTTGATTTAGTTGTTATTTCTCACCCTTCTGTTTTGGTTTGTTGCTCTATGAGGCAATTGCAGATTTGTAGTCTTGGAGGCTTTTGTGAAGATTAGCCCTCCGTTCTTTTGTCGTATTTGGTGTCTGCTCTGATACGTAGCACGGGAGTCGGGGAACGATTATGTTATATATGTATACCTTGTTAGATTTATTTTGTATTACCTTTGTATGTATATTTTGATGTTATAAAACAATTTATTTTTTAAAACAAGTCAGTTATGGATCTTTCCGCTTTATTCCATAATTGAACTTTCCTTTTATACGGAAAAAGTTTCTCTTTGATGTTATCCCAGTTCGTGTTATGTATCAAATAATTGAGCAAGGTTTGTGTTTACTTTCTTTAAAATGTTGCATCCTTGTTTCTGTCGGAAAAATAAATTTTTATTTACTCTGATTTAATTATGTATTATTTACTCGCGATGGGAAAAGGGATGTTACAATTGGGGCCTTGGAAGAATCTGCCCGACCAAGATCCCCTCAGCCAAGGAACGATTGCCGACGACCCAGAAGTCCACCTCCCCGACGTGAAAGAAACCGTCGGGCACACCAGGAGCCAGAGTCCCATGCCGTCCGGAAGCGTGACCATATTTCCCAGCCGAACCAGTACTCCCTACGCAACAAGAGGACTAGGAGGGACCAACGTTCACCCCATGTCAGGTCGAAGGGTCGGGCATGAACCCCGTCTCCCCGTATAAATTCAGCCCAGTCCTTGAGCGAAGCACCCGCTCCCCATCATGGACTAGTACCAGCAGCGACGACGAGTCTCACGGCCCGTTGTCTCAGGAGATTATGGCTATGCGTCTCCCCAAGGGATTGGAGAAACCACAGTCTATCATACCCCAATTTTGTCCGGGCATTTTAAATTTTTCAATTAACTGACTTTATTTTAATTTTTCATATATTGATGGGTCTTTGTTACAACAGTTTTAACAACAAACAACACTAACACAAATAACTGTAACAACAAACAACAGTGTTAACAACAAACAACACAAACCACTTAACACATTCCTAACAGATTACAAGAATCAAACTAATTTCATTCGGTCCAAACATGACTTCCCTCGCATCTTTGTCAGTCTTCACACGAACCCATCCACGTAGACGATCATGTCTCTCAATACTTCGGATTTTCTCCCCTTCACCAATGTCTCCCTCCAACCACCGAATCAGCTCTCTCTTAAGTTGATTGAAACCTTGTATGTTCCAAAACAGCATGTCGATCGGTGGCTTGTCTCGCGAAAACATAACTTTTCCCCAACGACGACGATACATGTTTTGAGTAGAACAAAGTTGGGAGAAGAGATGTGGAACAAACTTAGCTGAACACCCCTATTTATAGTGAAAAAAATCAGTTTCTAGGGAGTCTCCACTTCAATTGGTGACTCCCTTTTTCCTTTAGACAGGGTCGCCAATTGCACTGGCAACTTGATAAGCAGTCTCCAGTACAATAGGCGACAACTTATGACCCTTAAAGAGGACTCGCCATTTCATTTGGCGACCATGTACAAACCCAAACCCTAACTGGGGCAGTTTGAGAAATTTTCTGAACCGTAGGGTATTTTGGGTATTTTTTCGAAAATAAGGGGTATTTGGGTAAAAAAATTCAATAAAATACATAAAAGGTGATATAGCTAAAAAGATGTATGAAAAGTATACAGGTCTTCTTAAACACACTTCTTGAATTAAACTGAAAATGAGAAAATTAACTAAATTCAGAAACATCATCAAATTTAATTAATGAATTAATAGATTCAATAATTATAAATATTGAAGAAAAAAAATATTCTGCTAAAATTAACTAATGGAGTAGAATAACAATTAAACAAACTATTAATAGTATTAACAAATAAAAAATTAACTAATGGAGTAGAATAACAATTAAAGAAACTACTAATAGTATCAACAAATCAAAAAATTAACTTGAATAATTATGAATAAGTATTTAAATAAAACAACAATAAATAAATAGCAGTAAATAGAGGACAAACCTAACAAAAAAAATTCAGCATTATGAACATTGAAATAAAAAAAATATTATACTATAATTATTTTGCTTAATTATGAATAAGTATTAAATGAGCAATACAATGAATAAGTCGGACAAAACATGACATACTAAATTGAACATAAATAATTAAGTGATCCTTCAATGGTCAATTGCCTATACACTCCCTCGTAATATATTTTCGATATTGCACCAAACAAACCACTCAAAACAGAAAAGAAATTCATTCCTCCCCTGCAGAACAACTTCCACAAATTAAGCATTTATACCATAGTCGTCTATCATATAAGTGGATATTTATAAGTTATTTTTTATGACAAAAATAAAATATATTCAAACTATTTCATTTAAGCATAAGTTGTTCTGATAATGATAGAGAGTATCAAGTGATATTTTAGTATTCTATCTTAGTATTTTAGTTTAATCATAATTATTAATTTAAGGTTTTATATTAGTTGGTATTTTAGTTTAATTGTTATTGTATTGGGCTTCCATTAGTATTTGGGTATTTTAGTCATTGGCTCATTAGTATCATTATATATGTAAGTGTCTTGGACACATTTTAGAATCAATCAAAAAAAATCCAATTTATCTTTATCTCTATTTTTCTTAGTTTTTCTCTTAGATTCATAGTTGTTTCATACCTTGTTAGGGTTAGCATTTTTGCTTCCTAACAATTGGTGCTTTCATCATGTACTCAAATCCTCCTATGGATTATCCTTATCATACACCTTCATATCATCCATGGAGTATTCCTCCTACCTATCCCACAAACCCCTCTTTTACATCTCCTACCACATCTTCATTTCCATCTTTTTCATGGGAACTTTTTACACCTTGTTACACTCATGTTGGTTCATCATCACCAAGTTTGTATCCAAATCATGGGTATTCACCACATACACCTAATCTTCACCTATATTCATCCTATTCATCATCTCATTATTCATACTACTACAATAATTATCATCAACAACTATCACCAACAAAAACCTCATACACAATTAGAAGGGATTTTGAGAAGCATTTGCAAGTGCGTCAACTCAACAAAAACACTTTCTTCAAATGCATCAACTCAACCAACCGATTACACTTCAATCTCATCATTTCTTAGTTTTTCTCGTAAAAATTTCCTCTTTCTTGCTCTCGCGTCCTTCTCCTTCATGCACACCAATGGGATTTCCTTAGATACATACGCTTTGTGTAGCACTTTGACCGCTTCATCTAAACTCAAAGACTTGAATTTTGGGAAACAGATACATGCCCACGTGGGAAAATCAGGTTGGTTTTCTAGTGTGTTTGTGGGTAGTGCTCTGATTGATTATTACTCTAAATTGTTGAATGTTAAAGATGCAGCCCTTATGTTTGATGAAATTCCTGAGAAGAATACTGTCTGTGCAAATGCACTTTTGTCTGGTTATTGTGAGGCTGGGTTATGGGCTAATGTTTTCATATTTGCATTAGATCTTGGACGGTATTATGATGCATACTGTGCAATAATTTCAAATCCAGATGAGGAGAGCAAATACATCTGTTTGAGGCGTTTTATAATTGTTCTTTATGAGCAAGGTGCTATAAAGATTCTTTGCAGCAACAAACTTCCCCTTATTGGTTTAGTAGAAAAAGTAGAACAAGAGCTGGCTTGGAAGGCTGAACGGTCAGATATATCTGCTAAGCCAAACTTGTATAAGTTGCTCTATGCATTTCAATTACATCAGCATAATTGGCGACGGGCAGCAAACTACATGTACATGTATTCTGCTCGCTTGAAAACTGAAGCAGCTTTTAAAGATAACCAAGGAAGCTCCATGATGTTGCAAGAGAGGCTGAATGCAGTTTCTGCTGCAGTCAATGCATTACATCTTGTTCATCCTGCATATGCATGGATTGATTCGTTGACTGACCGGAATTCTCTTACTAGTGAATGTTATCCAAGTAAGAAAGTTAAAAGAACACCAGAGGAATATTCTGATAATGAGGCTGAAACTCAAAAGGGGCAATCTGCTATTGATATTGAAAAACTTGAGAACGAGTTTGTGCTAACTTCTGTAGAGTATATGCTGTCACTAGTAAATGTCAAGTGGACGTTTTCTGGAAAACCTGGTGCACTATCAGATTTGGCTGATCTTCTTGTCCAAAACAATTTATATGATATGGCCTTTACAATCCTTCTCAGATTTTTCAAGGGTTCTGGACTGAAGAGGGAATTGGAAAGAGTTTTATCTGAAATGGCAATAAAATGCTGTCTTGATAAAGTAGAGTCCACTTGGATCGAGGAACATGGTCATTTGTTAACATCATCAAAGCTCGAGATGGTTGTCCATGGTTCACCAGTTACAGTTCCTACAGCTCCACAAATTGACAGAAATAGTCGTTGGGCAACTCTCAAGCTTTACATTGAGAAGTATAAGGACTTTCACGGTAGGTTACCGGTTATTGTTGCGGGAACTCTTCTTCGGGCAGATCCTAAGATCGAATTGCCTCTTTGGCTTGTTCAATTGTTCAAGGAAGGTCAAAAGGAAAGGATGAGGGGGATGACCGGTCGAGAATCAAATCCTGCATCTTTGTTTCAGCTTTATGTCAACTACGGTCGATATGCAGAAGCCACTTGTCTTTTACTAGAGTACATATAATCATTTGCTTCAATGAGGCCGGCAGATATAGTTAAAAGGAAGAGACCATTTGCTCTTTGGTTCCCGTACACAACTATTGAGCAACTACTGTACCGTGTTAAAGAAAAGTTTGAAGACGCTGCCGCTCCTCTGGTTGCTTTCCTTCATAATCCCGCCGTTGTTCAGGAATTGAGAGCTGATAAACACTACAATCTTGCTCAATGCCAAATACCAGATTAGTGCTGCACAAATAGAGGCATTATACCAATATTCCAAATTTCAGTTTGAATGTGGAAACTACTCAGGTGCTGCTGACTATCTTTATCAGTACAGAGCATTATGCACAAATAGTGAAAGGAGTTTGAATGCATTGTGGGGAAAGCTGGCGGCTGAAGTATTGATGCAAAACTGGGATGTTGCTCTTGAAGAGCTCAATCGCTTGAAGGAAATAATTGACTCAAAGCATTTTTCATCACCTATTAATCAGGTGCAAAGCAGAATATGGTTGATGCATTGGAGTCTGTTCATCTTTTTCAACCATGACAATGGAAGAACACTAATAATTGATCTGTTTAACCAAGACAAGTATCCTTTTCACCTGACTAGTGCCTTGAATGAAGGTTGCAGTTTAATTGTTGGGTTTCAAGAGACTAGTGGAACATCAATAAACAACTCCACTGAGAATAATTCAGATTTAGACAGCTCGCTTCTGATGAAAACCAGTTCATTCTGGTCTCGTTTTTATTGGATAAGTGGGAGATTGTCTATTTTTGAAGGCAACACGGCAAAGGCTTGTGAAGGACCAAGGATTGTTCAGAGTAAGCAATGGGACCCGGAGAAGGTTTAGAACCTTGAGGACAGGGTTCAAGTGAACCCCGCGGCAATGATAGAGAGTATCAAGTGATATTTTAGTATTCTATCTTAGTATTTTAGTTTAATCATAATTATTAATTTAAGGTTTTATATTAGTTGGTATTTTAGTTTAATTGTTATTGTATTGGGCTTCCATTAGTATTTGGGTATTTAAGTCATTGGCCCATTAGTATCATTATATATGTAAGTGTTTTGGACACATTTTAGAATCAATCAAGAAAAATCCAATTTATCTTTGTCTCTATTTTTCTTAGTTTTTCTCTTAGATTCATAGTTGTTTCATACCTTGTTAGGGTTAACATTTTTGCTTCCTAACAGATAAGCTACTACCTGTAGTGCTTATTAAAATAAGTGGAAAACAGCATATGAAGAATTAACAATGGCAAGCTTGTGTTCATGAACGGGTTTTCAGATGCATTAAAGACCAACTGATAAGCATATGAATCGTTGAAAAAAGAAAAACTAAGACCTAGATAAGCTGTTAGACTAAGGCATGTGAATAATTTTATATCTAAGACACTCCACACACAAAAACCTATTGGGTTTGAAGTATTGATAATATGTACATACTGTAGGTGTGGTCTCTTATCTCACATACGCAGATTCATGTTATGAATTGGGCATGGTAATAAGATATGTGTTAGCAGTATAGCAGAAGCATAAAGAAACACACGCACAATACTGTGCTGATTCTCTTTCCTGGAAGACTGCCACACAAGCTACAAATAAAGCATAAAAAATAGTCTTTTAAATTCACTCTCAAGAGCTAAGGTGCCTTTATTCAAAACAATTTAGCACAGTCTGGAACCTTCACACCCTCAATTTGATTCCTTAGACTACATAATTTCTCCCCCTTGTGAAGCACAAGAAAAAGAATCCCTTCCAATTCCATACTTGTCAAATTCCTCAACATCCGTCCAAACTCCATTTAATTCATATAGAATTTGGTTGTGGAAATGTACTTTTGAGTAATCTCTCCAAAACTGAACTCCATTCTTTAGATTCAGTTATATCTTTATCTTGATACTCACTTGGAGAACCACTTATCTCAATCACCATATTTTTATTTTTTTCTTCATAAAAACTTTGAAGGAACAAATTTTTTTCCAAGTTTCACAGGCTTGGGTGGAAACACTACCAGTTCTGCACATAGGCCTATGGACATTAGATGCATTTGAACATAATTTTAAACCACGAGTCTATGGAGACATAACTGATGAAGTAGGTATGATGTCCAACGGATGTTATGAATAAACAGAATATCTTCAATTAGAAAACATACCATTTTTATTTTATGCACTCTTAAATATGAAGTTTTTTTAGTGTGTTTGTAGCAAAGATCTGCCTTCTCTATTACAGTTTTATTGTATTGCCAACAACCTACTTACTAACCTTATATTAATCTTATATGATGTCTAAATATTGCTAATATTTACAAAACAACTGTAACAAATCCAACACCAATTTTATAAAAGCTAATAAATTAGAGAGAAATTTTACATAATAGAAATCAATGTAAATAACAATGTCAATTTTAAAGTTCCTTCCTTAATCCTCCATAGATTTTCTATTCTATATCCTTTATCATTAAACCTTCATCATAAAAGCATAGGCTAAAAGTTTTCACCAAGTGAAAACATATAGATTAAAAAGGAGGTAGTATGAATGATGTCTACACTAAAAAGAAAAATAGATAAAAGATTATACAATTAATTTTATAGTAACATATTTTCACAGTGCTACATCCTACAAAAAATGTATGACAAAGCAAAACCAAATGGAAATTGTAAGGATTATAGATTAGATAAATGCTGACATCAAATTTTGAAGATATATTCTAGTGTTAGAAAATTATGATATTGGGAGAATAAGAAACCATCAATAGAAAATTGGATGCAAATAGGTATCATAAGCATTTGTTCTTGTACATATGTAGTTGTAGCGTGCGATTTTTGTCGGTGACGCGACCACCTTACCGCAATGGTTGAAATTGGGTGCCACTTTCTAATTTCTTATTTATCTTATGAAGCTGGAAAGGAAAGGGAAGCTATCTAAAACTAACCTTGCACGAAAATGTTTTACTTAACAAAGGCTAAGAGATTGGGGGGTCCGGGGTCAGGTTATACAATGGGGAGTTGTCAATTACCCACTCTATATATGGTTATCCATAGATTGTTTAGCATTTTATTCTGCTATCCGACTTGATAGTGTTTGTCTGTCTTGAAATGGGAAAGTTTCTTTTTTGTGTGGGAAAGTTGAGAGAGAGAGAGAGAGTATTTTTGTTGTTTTCAGGTTTTCTGTTGCTTTTGGTAAGGTACTGGACCTAAAGTTTTTGTTTAGTGTGCTCGCTAAGATTTCGCAATCTTATGCCTACGTATTCCCGTAAAGATATGAAGGAAATCAGAGCAATCGTAGTTCCTCCTATTCTATGGGAGGAGAAAGATGATTTGGTGTCTTGTTCAAAACCCAAGATTGAAGCTAAAAGTTTGTTTATATCTTGTTAAAAGCCCAAGATTGAAGCTAAAGGTTTGACTAAGAGAGAATTTGTCATCTCTAAAGGGAGATATCTCATCTATTTATCACAATTGTTGGGGATTTGTTTTAAAAGAAGAATACTTTAACTGGGATGCGGGATCCAGCAATGCCATAATTTCTTTTTAAAAGGGAGATGTCATGAAGGAAGAAACATTAACTATGTGTAGAGGAATGCCATTTTTTTAGGAGTTTTTCATGCTAAGAGAAGGACATTGGCTTGGATGTAAATAATCCAGAGGCTTGCCACTTACAACAATTAGATGAAAGAAGGGTTTCACCAGGATAAAAGATGGACTACAACTTGAATTTTTGAATCAACAAGTGTGTCACTTATAGCAATTATCTGGAATTAGGGTTTTATTTACTGATTGTCTGTTTTGACATGTGATTGTACAGAGAAATGTCTTCCTACAGAGAGATATTTAATTTCCTCTGAGGGGATGTTGATTTTTGTGTTCCTTGATCAAAGCCCAAGGTTGAAGCTAAAAGTTTGACTCTGTTAAGGGAGTTTTATTTCTGTGTTATACAAAGCCCAAGATTGAGGCTAAAGAGTTGACTCTGTTTAGGAAGAGCATTATACAAAGCCTAAGAGGAGGCTGAGAAGAATTTTGACTCTTCTGGGGAGGTTTTATCTGTCTTGTACAAAGCCCAAGATTGAGGCTAAAAGAGACTGACTCTAATGGGGAATATATTTGTATATGTGTGTCTTGTACAAAGCCCAAAATTGAGGCTAAAATAGACTGCCTCAGCTGGAGAATATTTTTATTTGTCTTGTACAAAACCCAAGATTGAGGCTAAAAGGTATTGGCTCCACTGGGGAGAGATTATATCTGTCTTGTACAAAGCCCAAGATTGAGGCTAAAAGAGACTGACTCAACAAGAGAGTGTTTTATGTGTCTTGTACAAAGCCCAAGATTGAGGCTAAAATTATTGGGGGATAATCATTATACAAAGCCTAAGAGGAGGCTTGTTGGGAATTTCTTATATGAAGCCTAAGAAGAGGCTAGTTGGGGAATTTATTATATGAAGCCTAAGAGGAGGCTAACTTCTGCTGAAGATTATTTAAATCCAAAGACAGGTCCAATATGTATCTGGGAATCCAAAGAGAAATCAACTCTTGTTTGGGGATTGAGGAAGAGTTGGATACTATGAGGTTTTGATTCTGGGTTTATTGATATTGATTTGACCCTAGCTGGGGGAATTTATAGGGTTTTTTTGACATCCAAGAGGAGACGAGACTGTCCAAGTCTACTGGTATTAAAAGGTTTATTTTTGTATGATGTCCAAGAGGAGGCTGAGAGGTTAAGGGATGAAAATCAACCCTAAATTGGTCTGATGTTCTGACTCTTGAAAGGACTGCTCTATCAAAAGATGACTAGGTTTTGTCCTATACCTGTAGGAGGTCTTTGGGTCCTTGTACTAAGCCCGAGAGGAGGCTGAGAACTTCTAAGAAGCCTGAGGGTCCTTGTACAAAGCCCAAGAGGAGGCTGGGGATCTTTAGGAATCCCGTGGGTCCAAACTTAAGAAAAGTTCAAGAAAGGTTTCACCGGGAATAATCCTTTCTTTAGTGAACAGTTCTAGGGTTTGAAGAAATTCAAGAGAGGTTTCACCGGGAATTAATCCTCTCTGGGGAAATGAATTTCTTTCACAAATTTCTAATAGTGACAGTCTTGAGAAAAGTTTCACCGGGAATAATGCCTTTCTCTGTTCTATATTGTATAAGCCCAAGAGGAGGCAATATTGTATCTGGAAATTCTTATGGGGAACTAGTTTTGACTGTGTTGAAAGAGTGACCACTGGTTTGATCTAAATCCTAGACCTAATTGCCGGAAAAACTCTAAGCAGATATGCAAGTATATATATATATATATATATATATATATATACAGATGAGATATATATGAGCAAGTATGTAAAAGAAAACTGATAAATACTTACAAGCGAGCAAGCTTCCAGTGTTACAGTTGTGTGGTTAGTTATTCAAGAAATTGAAGAAAGTTTTGATAAAAACTTAACATTTTGAATTAAAAAGAAAGTTGTTTGGGGCTTATAAGCGACGATCGCGTCGTAGTTTTGAAAAGTACGGAGGGACTTATACAATGTCTGAGGCCCCAATTGGTTTAGGTACAAGGGATTGGGTCTTACACTCTATTAGAGGCCCAAAGAATGTTTTTAAAAGAAATATGAAACTTACAGCACAAGGGAGGCCCAGTTGATTTTGTTTAAAAGGCGACGATCGCGCCGAGGTTTTAGAAAACGCAGTGGGACTTATACAATGACTAAAGCCCAAAAAAGGTTTTTATTTACAAGGGATGGGCCTTACACTCTATTAGAGGCCCAAAGTGTTTGAAAAATGAATAAATATGGGACTTATAGCACAAGGGGAAGCCCAGATAAAAATAGTTTGAAAACGACGATCGCGTAGTGATTTTTCAAAATGTATCGGGACTTATACAACGACTGAGGCCCAAATTTATTTATTTACAAAGAGGTGGGAATTACACTCTATCAAGAGGTCCAGAGATTGTTTTAAAATGTTTGTGAGGGTAAAAAATGATCAAAACCCTAATTTTGATAAAAAAAAAAGTATTTTTAAATTGAATAAAAATCAAATAAAATGATCAAAATTATTAAACATGTGTAAAAAATAACTTGTGATCTTGGATAAATATTGGAAAATTATGTTTTATCCATAGTGTGATTTTAAAATCATTTGAATTTGAAAAATCAAAAGAAAGAAATATTTTTAAATGCTTAAAACAAATAAAAAATAAATTCTTTGTGAAAATATTAAATATATAAAATAAATACTATTTTTTTGAAAATTTTGTAGAATAAAATATTTTAACATTTTTATGAATTTTGAAAAAAAGAATTAATTCAAAAACATTAAAATTCAGAGAGAAATTAATTTTTGAATCAATTAAATAAAATAACTAAAATTCAAAAATTCAAAAATTCAAAAAAGGGCGCGAAGAACAAAGGGGAAGAACACGCGCGACTTTGTTTTCCACGATTTGCATTTTCTCACTTTTCTCCATAATTACTCAATGGTTTTGCACGATTCAAGTACCAATCTTGTTCGTTTTTGAACAAGGATCACAACCATATAGATTAATTGCATTTATATTAAGTATGGAGTTAGAAATCAAAGTAAAACCTCAAGAACCCTAGTTTTAGCATGAACACAATGAAATTCCATACACGATTGATTCATGGCAATTTATTGAGGATTATCACTCTATATACATGAATGAACAAGATGGTAACTCAAGAATTCATTTATGATGCATGAATTATAGAGTTTGAAGGGTTCAGGCTTACCTCTTTCAGTTGGTGATCGAGCTTGATGATGGATATGTTACAAAGGTATTGTATGGACCTGGACAGCTTCACTATACCCTATGGAGTGTGTTGAGATGCTTAGACTTGATTGGAAATGCCTGGATCACTCTGTGGTACCTCAACTGCAACCTTGCCAAAAGCTTTAAGCAACTGACTGGTGACTTTGTGATTTAGGTGTTACAAATGAAGGGTGAGTGTTTGAACATCTTATATATGATATATTGGATGTGATTAGATCATAAGATGTGGTAGATTTTGTAATACCCCGTATTTTAAATTTCTCTGGATAATATTAGTTGGGATCAACTGAGTTCCGGTGTTCTCTGGGGAATTATCTGCAAAGATAATTAGAGTAACTGTTGAACTCAGAGCAGATCCAATTAATATTATCTGACTCTGAGGTTTTATTAATTGGTGCTATAGAGACTTTTTGGACATTTAGTAGTGTTACTAATTAATGATATTTCTCTATATCATTTCATTTTCACCCTTTTTCCAAAATAGAAACAAAGTTGGAAGTTGGTAAGAGATAGAGAGAAGGAAGAGGAAAATGGAAAAAGAAGAGAAACCTTGAAGAAGAAGAGGAAAGCTTGGAATCATCATCTCTTCTTCATCAATCAACCCAACATCTTCTTCATCTTCATATCATTGGTGAGTTCTAGTTAAAACCCTATGTATAGAACTTAGGTTAAAGTTTTGAGTAAAAATGGTGGATTTTGATTTAATGAGTTAATCGATGTTTCTAACGGTTAAAATGTGGGAATAGTCAAGTTATATGTATTGTGAACCTATTATGCTTGCTTGATGTTCCCATGAATTTTGATGATGTTCCATTGGGTATTGATGTTGAAAATAACAGGTTTTAGGTCTCAGACTCAGTGGTAACCGGTTACTTGCAGGAAAAACTACTTTGTTACGCAGAAAATGAACTGAGTAACCGGTTACTCATTCTGAGGTAACTGGTTACCCAATTGAATTTTGGCCACTGTCTGCACAGGGACAATGCGTAACCAGTTACTCATTATAGGGTAACCGCTTACCACTGTTATGTTTTGAAAAATATTTTAGAAAATAAATATCTTTCAAACCGTGTTTCCGATCGAGGTGTTCTTGGTACCGATGGAAAACCATGAAAATATTCTACACAATGGAAGTGGAAAATATTGGTTTTGGTGCCCGGTTAAATAATCAGAGGAAAACTCAAAATGTGTATAAAGTATGATTGATGTATTATATGTGCTTATTGTACAATTATAATATAGCTTGCCTAATCTATTGTCGTTGAACATGAGTGAGAGGTATGCATGTTTAAAATATGGAATAGGAAGAGCGGGGAAACCTTAACATGAAACTATAGTAGAATCTAGTAATGTGACTAGAAATTGATAGAAAACTCTAGATGGAGATGCTCGGGTATTCGATGTATAGATGTGCATCCTTGCCGAGTAATGGTCTATATGAGAGTGAAACACTAGTATGGATCATGTGTGAACCTTATGTAGGTGAAAGGCGAATGGGCCTTCAGGCGAATGTGGACTTGTGATTGTCGAATACAATCACGCTTGTGTGAGTGATCACGTAATCGTAACCGTTTCCCTTGAGTAGCAGTTTCATGAGTCTCGGACTCCTCTGGAACGTATGCATAATTACTTGGTAGGTTTGACTCCCACGTGTAGTACGGATGGAGCCTATATGGTAAAGAGACTTGAGATGGTTAACAGGCCATGAGAAGTGACGGTTGACGGTTAACAGGCTAATGATCCCGAATCCATTTCATATGCCAAGTAAGTTACGAGGATCCATGACTCGGGTCGCCTTCTATACATAGAAGCGGACGGGAAAAGGGGATACCTTGGTAAGGTTATCGATTGGTGATATTTTGAGTTGGTGAACTCATGAACATGTTTCCATATAGTGTGAGATTGTGAGCTCAAGGTCATTTCCCTTCCCTTTGACTTGAGTTAGGATTGATAGAACCTTGTAAAGCCGAGAGAATCTATAAGATAGGGAACTCACTGAGATTTAATATCTCACCCCATGTTGTTGATTATATTACAGGTACTACATGTTCCGCGAAAGGTAAGGATAAAGTCGCTTGCTTTTCCTTACTTTGCTTGGCTTTTTGGGATGGCATGGCTTCCGCTTTGGAGTTTTATTTTGAGATCATTGTATTGATCTAGTTCTTAGTGTATTGGGACATCTTGTATATGTTATGCCATAGATTTTTAGTACTTTGTATTTTGGGCATGTAATGTATACAATGTGTTAACTAGGAACTTATGGTATTTCAGTACCAAAACTAGGATTCATGTATAATATATATGCTTTGATGTATGTTTTTATATGTGGGTGTTACAGTTGGTATCAGAGCAGATTGTATCCTCGACCTAGCCATGAAATAGTATAAGTATTTCTTTCCGTTTCATATGTGTTGTGTCGCCATTGGTCTTAAGTGTTATATGTATGGAATTTAGCCTGATCAACTTAATCCTATCTGTATGACGTTTAGGAACAAGGCTGTCGGACGCAGAAGCAATCGTGGTAGACCCGAAACTACTCCAGCTGGGACAAATCCGCCAGGCGCGATGAGTATGTTCCATGGCCCCAGTTTTTACAACAGATGCAACAGCAGCAGAACCAGTTCATGCAATAGATGGTACAATAGATGAATGGGGGTTTTCACCCTCAAGTGGTTGTTCCAGATGTTGTAAGTGAAAGTTTTCGAGATTTCATCCGCATGAATCCTCCTGAATTTCATGGCGGATTAGATCCTGTGAAAGCTCACGAATGGGTGGCTGGTATGGAGAGAATCTTCCTGATGGTTCAATGTAGTGAAGAGAACAAAGTGGTGTTAGCTTCTCACTCGTTGAAAGGTCCTGCTATGAGGTGGTGGGAAAGTGCTTCAGCTTTAATGACTATCCAAGAGGTGCCTAAGGTCTGGGAGCAATTTAAGATTTCTTTTATAGAGAATTATTTTCTTAGTTCTTTGAGGACCCAAAAAGAGTTTGATTTCCAACAGTTGAGGCAAGGTACCTTGACTGTGGTTGCTTATGCTGAGAAGTTTGAGATCATGGCTGCTTACTCTAGGCAAGACGTGTATGCTCCGGATGAAAAGTGGAAAATTGACCAATTCCTTTTTGGTTTAAAAGCTGAGATTTCTCATAGTGTGTCATAAAGGGAGTTCACTTCTTATGCTAAATTACTAAGGCAATGTTATGTGGCTGAGAACAGTTTGAAGAAAGTTCAAGCAGAGGGGGATTTGAGTAGGTCGAATCAAAATGATCATGGAAGATCAAGCCAACAGAATAGGCCTCGACACCAAGCTTTCAAAGGGAAGCAAGTTCAGAAATTTAGAGCGAGTGCACCTCATGTGTGTCGTACTTGTGGTAAGAATCATCATGGTAGGTGTGGTTTTGAAGGAATGAAGTGTTATCAGTGTCAAAAAGTGGGCCATATGGTGAGAGATTGTCCTCAGAATAAGAATCAGACACAAGGAAAGAGTACCGGTCGAGTTTACACGTTGGATGCAAAGAAGACCAAGGGTGATAACTCTTTGATTGCTGGTACGTGTTTCGTTAATGGTAACCCTTGTTTTGTATTATTTGATTATGGAGCGACATATTCTTTTGTGTCAATGCAATGTGTGAAGCGACTTGGGTTGCAAGTTATTCCATTGTCTCCTCCCATGGTGGTTACTACTGCCATGGATGAGATGGTTGAAACACCTTTAATGTGTGAAAATTGTATTTTATCTGTGGATGGGAGATTTTTTCAGATTAATCTTATTTGTTTTCCTCTTAAGAAAGTTGATGTTGTTATGGGAATTGATTGGTTTTCTGCTAATTCGGTTTTTATCGGGTGTAAAGAAAAGCTAATCATCATTCCATCTACTGAAGCTACTCCGAAGGATGTGTTAATAACTATTCTAGAAGGTACGGTCAGAATGATAAATTTCTTGTTTGAGAAGGAAAAAACTATTCTTTTGGTACTCACTAAGGAGGAGAGTAGCGACTTTCAAATACTGAGCATTCCCGTAGTCCGTGAGTTTTCCGAAGTTTTCCCCGAGGATGTCACTTCTCTTCCTCCAGAAAAGGAAGTAGAATTCTCTATTGACCTGGTACCGGGAACGGCTCCTATATCCGTTTCTCTGTATCGGATGCACCACTTGAGTTAAGAGAATTGAAGGAGCAATTGGAAGAATTAATGGCTAAGAATTTTGTTAGACCCAGTGTTTCCCCCTGGGGAGCTCCAGTGTTGTTGGTAAAGAAGAAGGATGGTGGAATGCGGTTATATATTGATTACCGACAGTTGAATAAAGTCACCATCAAGAACAAATACCCATTACCCTGGATAGACGACCTGTTAGATCAATTGAAAGGAGCCTGTGTGTTCTCGAAGATTGATTTACGGTCGGGTTATCATCAGATCCGTGTGAAGATTTCAGATGTATCAAAGACCGCATTTAGAACCTGTTATGGCCATTATGAATTCTTAGTAATGCCTTTCGGTGTGACGAATGCTCCGACAGTTTTTATGGATTATATGAATCGGATATTTCAAGCTTACTTGGACCAATTTGTGGTGATCTTCATTGATGACATTCTTATTTATTCTCGTACTTCACAAGAGCACGAAGGACATTTAAGAATTATTTTATCGATCTTACAAGAGAAGCAACTTTTTGCCAAATTGAGCAAGTGTGATTTTTGGATGTCGGAGGTTAGTTTCCTTGGTCACATCATATCTAAAGGAGGTGTGGCGGTTGATCCATCGAAAGTTGAAGTGGTAGTTAATTGGGAGAGACCGAAGAATGTTTTGGAAGTTAGAAGTTTCTTGGGACTGGCAGGTTATTATAGAAGGTTTATTAAGAGCTTTTCTCAATTGGCTTTACCAATGACTAAACTTACTCAAAAGGATTGTCCTTATGAGTGGGATTTGGCTTGTGAACAAAGTTTTATGAGTTTGAAAGAAAGATTAATGACTGCCCCTGTTTTGATCATTACTAATCCTGGCAAGTCGTGTGAGGTATTTTGTGATGCATCAAAGATGGGTTTAGGAGGGGTCCTGATGCAAGAGAGTCGCGTGGTGGCTTATGCTTCTCTACAATTAAAAGTTCACGAGAAGAATTATCCAACGCATGATTTGGAATTGGCGGCGGTTGTCTTTACATTGAAAGTGTGGCGTCATTATTTCTATGGAGTACATTTTGAGATGTTTAGTGACCACAAGAGTTTAAAATATTTTTTTGACCAAAAAGAGTTGAACATGCGTCAAAGGAGATGGATGGAATATTTGAAGGATTATGACTTGGAACTAAAGTACCATCCGGGTAAAGCGAATAAAGTAGCGGATGCATTGAGTAGAAAAGTGTTGCGTAATGCAGAGTTAATGATGTTAGAGTATGCCTTATTGGAAAAGTTTAGGGATCTTAATCTTCAATTTGTTTGGACTCCTAATGGTGTGATTATGGGAAATTTGAATGTTAATTCTACTCTTAGAGAGGAGATTCAACAAGGGCAACAGTTGGATGAGAAGTTACAAGAAGTGTTAGTACAACCGGGTTTCGTGCGAGATACCGACAGAATTATTCTGTTTAACCAAAGGATTTATGTTCCGAATGATACGGTGTTGAAAAGAAGGATTTTGGAGGAAGCACATAAAGGTGCTTTTACTATACATCCTGGTTCTTCGAAAATGTATCAAGACTTGAAGAGGGACTATTGGTGGTCCGGCATGAAAAGAGATATTGCGGTGTATGTATCGGAGTGTGCGGTATGCCAACAAGTGAAGATTGAACACCAAAGACCGGGTGGATTATTACAACCTTTAGAAATTCTGGTATGGAAGTGGGATAGTATTTCTATGGACTCCGCTGTTAGATTACCCTGTACTCAAGGTGGTTATGATTCTATTTGGGTAATTGTGGATCGGTTGACGAAATCTGCGCATTTCTTAGCCGCAAAGACAACTTACAAGGCGAGTCATCTTGCAAGGTTGTTTATTTCAAAAATTGTGAGGTTGCATGGTATTCCCTCTAGTACTGTGTCCGATAGAGATCCAAAGTTTACTTCGAGGTTTTGGAGAGCTTTTCAACAAGCTATGGGAACAAGGTTGTGTTTGAGCACGTCGAATCATCTGCAAACGGAGGGTCAGACGGAATGAACGATACAAACAATGGAAAATATGTTAAGAGCTTGTGTACTTGGAAGTGGAGGAAATTGGATAGAACTTTTACCGTTGATTGAGTTTTCATACAACAATAGCTATCATGCAAGTATTGGTATGGCTCCTTATGAGGCATTATATGGAAGGAAATGTAGGACGCCTTTGTGTTGGGCAAAAGTTGGCGAAGATAGAATTTTAGGACCCGAGATTATCCAAGAGACTATGGAAAAGATTAGAATGATCCGTGATAAAGTTAAACAAGCACAAGATCGTAAGAAGAGTTATGCGGATAACTGTAGGAGACCTTTAGAGTTTGATGAAGGTGATCACGTGTTTTTGAAGGTTACTCCGAGATTGAGATTGAAAGGACCATTTAAGTCGCGGAAGTTAAGTCCGAGATACGTGGGATCGTATCAAATTCTAGAAAGGATTGGTGAAGTAGCTTTCAGATTAGCTGTCAGAAATGTATGATGTTTTTCATGTGTCTCAACTCCAGAAGTTTGTTCCAGATCCTCTTCAGGCAATTCTACCAGATACAACTGAGATAGAAACAGATTTGACGTTTGAACCTCAAACAAGCCGTATCTCAGGATGAAAAACTAAGGTACTAAGGAATAAAGAGATTCCTCTTGTGACAGTTCAGTGGGATGAGACGCATCCGGGCGATGCAACGTGGGAACTAGAATCAGAGATGCGAGATGCTTACCCTTATCTTTTCAGGTAATCTTTAATTCGAGGATGAATTTCTAGCTAAGGAGGGGAGGATGTAATACCCCATTTTTTAAATTGCTCTGGATAATATTAGTTGGGATCAACTGAGTTCCAGTGTACTCTGGGGAATTATCTGCCAAGATAATTAGAGTAACTGTTGAACTCAGAGCATATCCAATTAATATTATCTGACTCTGAGGTTTTATTAATTGGTGCTATAGAGACTTTTTGAACATTTAGTAATGTTACTAATTAATGATATTTCTCTATATCATTTCATTTCCACCCTTTTTCCAAAATAGAGACAAAGTTGGAAGTTGGTAAGAGATAGAGAGAAGGAAGAGGAAAAGGGAAAATGAAGAGAAACCTAGAAGAAGAAGAGGAAAGCTTGGAATCATCATCTCTTCTTCATCAATCAACCCAACATCTTCTTCATCTTCATCCTCTTGATCATTGGTGTGTTCTAGTTAGAACCCTAAGTATAGAACTTAGGTTAGAGTTTTGAGTAAAAATGGTGGATATTGATTTAATGAGTTAATCGATGTTTCTAACGGTTAAAATGTGGGAATAGTCGGGTTATATGTATTGTGAACCTATTATGCTTGCTTGATGTTACCATGAATTTTGATGATGTTCCATTGGGTATTGATGCTGAAAATAACAAGTTTTTAGGTCTCAGACTTAGTGGTAACCGGTTACTCACTTTAGGGTAACCGGTTACTTGCAGGAAAAACTACTTTTTACGCAGAAAATGAACTGAGTAACCGGTTACTCATTCTGAGGTAACCGGTTACCCAATTTAATTTTGGCCACTTTCTGCTCAGGGAGAATGCGTAATCGGTTACTCATTATAGGGTAACCGGTTACCACTGTTATGTTTTGAAAAATATTTTAGAAAATTAATATCTTTCTAACCGTGTTTCCGATCGAGGTGTTCTTGGTACCGATGGAAAACTATGAAAATATTCTACACAATGGAAGTGGAAAATATTGGTTTTGGTTCCCGATTAAATAATCGGAGGAAAACTCAAAATGTGTATAAAGTATGATTGATGTATTATATGTGCTTATTGTACAATTGTAATATAACTTGCCTAATCTATTGTTGTTGAACATGAGTGAGAGGTATGCATGTTTAAAATGTGGAATAGGAAGAGTGAGGAAACCTTAACATGAAACTATAGTAGAATCTAGTAATGTGACTAGAAATTGATAGAAAACTCTAGATGGCGATGGTTGAGTATTCGATGTATAGATGTTCATCCTTGCCGAGTAATTGTCTAGATGAGAGTGAAACACTAGTATGGAACATGTGTGAACCTTATGTAGGTGAAAGGCGAAAGGGCCTTAAGGCGAATGTGGCCTTGTGATTGTCGAATACAATCACGCTTGTGTGAGTGATCACGTAATCGTAACCGTTTCCCTTGAGTTACAGTTTCATGAGTCTCGGACTCCTCTGGAACGTATGCATAATTTCTTGGTAGGTTTGATTCCCGCGTGTAGTACGAATTGAGCCTATATGGTAAAGAGACTTGAGATGATTAACAGGCCATGAGAAGTGACGGTTCACGGTTAACAGGCCGATGATCCCTAATCCATTTCGTATGCCAAGTAAGTTACGAGGACCTATGACTCGGGTCGCCTTCTAGACGTAGAAGCGGACAGGAAAAGGGGATACCTTGATAAGGTTATCGATTAGTGATATTTTGAGTTGGTGAACTCATGAACATGTTTCCATATAGTGTGAGATTGTGAGATCAAGGTCATTTCCCTTTCCTTTGACTTGAGTTAGGATTTATAGAACCTTGTAAAGCCGAGAGAATCTATAAGATAGGGAACTCACTGAGATTTAATATCTCACCCCATGTTGTTGATTATATTACAGGTACTACAGGTTCTGCAAAGGGTAAGGATAAAGTCGTTTGATTTTCATTACTTTCCTTGGCTTTTTGGGATGGCATGGCTTCCACTTTGGAGTTTTATTTTGATGAGATCATTGTATTGGTCCAGTTCTTAATGTATTTGGACATCTTGTATATGTTATGCCATAGATTTTTAGTATTTTGTATTTTGGGCATGTAATGTATACAATGTGTTAACTAGGAACTTATGGAATTTCAGTACCAAAACTTGGATTCATGTATAATATATATGCTTTGATGTATGTTGTTATATGTGGGTGTTACAGATTTGCTCCCAAACTCAAAATTGGATAGTAACTTGCAAAATAAGGCAATTCTGCATAATGAGAGGGATTTTGAGGAAAGCAATTGTTGTTGTGCTTTGGTGTACTCAAACTGACCACAAATGAGGTCTATTTATAGTGGAGCAAGTTTGTTTTGGGAGTAATAGTGTTTGGCAACTGGTATAGCCCTTTGTTCAAAGGTGTAAGAAAGGAATCTTTGGTCTTCACTAGTCATTGACTTGAGTCAATGGTGCAGGCCTATGGTCTTCTTATTCTTGAGTTCATCTTGACTCATTCAGTTGGATTTGTCTCAGTCCATGCCACCTTGATGCATCCATTGAATGCTCCATGCCAAATTTGAAGTTTCTGTATTTTACATCATTGAATCTCACATGCCAACATGATGGTTTCTTGACTTGCAAGGCTTGTGGATCAGAGGTAATTGCTTGGATAAGATGCTTCATTGTTTTCAGAAGTGTGACAAGGCTTAATGTTGCACAATTTGGCCAGCTCGAGCAAAAATGCACAAAACTGCCTTGTACATGACAGTTGGAAAGTGCCATTTTGGGAGTATCATATCTCATTGCTCAAATGGAGTTATGGAAATCTCATGTGCTTTTTAAAGATCCCTCATATGGTAAAATCCATGTGTGATCATTGTTTGTCTTGAAACTATTTGAATCCAATTGAAAAATCCCCATGAACATTGGTGTTCAAGGCTGAAAACTTAGACAATTTTGAACTAAGTGTTAAATTCTTGAATTTTCACCACTTTGATCCATCCATAACTAAAAATCTATGAAGAATTAGAGTTTCATGTAGTTAAAGCTTTTGTAGAATGTAGGAAGACATAAAAATCAGGCTTTGGATCACTCAAAATGGATGCTTGGATCACAAGTTATGGTCCTTGGAAGTTGGCACCAAAACCATTCAAATTTAGTAACCTAGAAAAAATTTCAAATTTTTCAAGGTTACCCCTTTTACAAGTTACCATGATTTCTTGATCAATTCTTGTTCAAATGACATTATAGATCATATTTTATGAATATATGAGTCATAAGGATCATTTTTGCCAAAAAAGTCATGTTTTGACTTTTGGCTCCGGAGGGGTTCGGCGCGTAAAAACCCTAATTCTCGACTTTTGAGAAATGCACTTTTTGAGGGTAGTTTAACTTTGAAAATGAAATCCTAGGGTCATTTTGAGCATATTGAGTCACGTTTTGAAGTCTTGGCTCAATTCCTTATGAAAATTTCATTATGAGGGTGTCAGTCGATGAAAACCCTAATTTAGTGATACTGGGTGTTCGAGGCTCATTCTACTTGGAAGTTTGCAACTTTGTGCTTGATTCTTGATGTGAGAGTCCTCTTGATCCTTTTTGGGTATTTTATAGGTTTAGACAAGTTGAATATCATGTCATTCCTTGATTGATCTTTTGTCTAAACTTAGAGAAGGCTCAAAACCCTGATTCTCGATTGTAGTGAATACTCAACAAACTTTGAGGGGATTGATGAGACCTGATGGTATATCCACATTGTGGTGATGACTCTCACAATGATGTGGAATCTTGGTGGTCAAAATTTGGGGTATGAAAGATGCCCTTATTAAATCATCTTGGACCCGAAGGTGTGAATGGCGAAGATATTCAGACATTCAGGGTGCAAGAGGATTAAATATCGGAATACCTGAAATTTTGCCGGTGTCTATGAATGGCACTTTGCTCATCCATCTTCTCTTGCTAAGTGTTGATACTTAGAAAAGGTAACATTTCCCCTCGATCCTGGTTTTTAACCACGGAACTAGTCTTAGTTTCTTCTAAACTTCCCCTCGATCCTGGTCTTCAGCCACGTAACTGCTCTCAGTTTTCTTCTTGTCGAGTTTCTTTTCTTGACAAGGGATGTTATTTGTAGCGGTTGTCATCAAACTTCTCGCCGAGTTTTACTGGGGAGATGACATTTGAATGGAAAATTTGATGTCAGACTTATTGGGGGAAACCCATATATCTGAGCTGTAGAGGTGTGCAAACTTCTCTGTTGGAGATGCCATTTGTTGACTCTACTGGGGAAAAAGATTCTCTTGAGAGACCGCTTTTTGCTTTGGGGATATCACACTTTTCTTCTAGATTTGTTTTTTGGAGAAATGCCATGTGATGTGATCCAATTTTGAGGTCCTGATGACTTCATTGACATCGACCTTTTTGGGAGAAAAACTGATGTATTGCCGAGAATCTTCGGTCAAGAGGCTTTCTCTAGGGATTTTTCTTAATCCGGGAAAGCAAAGATAGCGTCTTCAATGGTGAAGAGTGATGTTCCAAAGGTGTCTATCGAATGTCTTCTTGCCTTTCAGAGGTTCACGTTATCAAAGTGGTCTAGGACGGCCTCCGATCCAGAAATTAACTGGGGAGAAATTGCTCGGAAGATACATTCCTTGACAAGGAAAGAACGAACAACTTTACTGGCAAGAGGACTTTTATCACTTGGGGAATGAATATGACCAGAGTGATAGTAATACAATATGAATATGAATATGAATCAATAATGCATGATGTATGTATGTTTATGCTGACAAAACTGACGTGACAGACAAAATAATGGAAGAACACGACTGGATACTCGACCACTGCGGGGGATGAAAATTATCATTAGTTCAAGATAGCAATCCTGTCCGGCTTAGGAAAAGCAGTCCCTGTGGGGGAGAAAGAATTGTCAATCGATCTTAAGCGGTAAGAACTCTGCCGGGGATATCAGGTAGGACCTGACATTTGAAATAGTTGATCCTTCACTCAGGTGTACTGGTTTTAGAAGGAGTACTTTGATTCTGCATTTTGAGGTTTAATCACTTCCAGAGAAGCTATCGAGGTTCCTTTTGAAGTTCACAGTCAAAAGGACATACCATCTTTATTTTAAAAGCAGAAGAAAATTTTCACAAGTAAATTCATTTTTTTGTTTTATTTCAAGAATCGTTAATCATGTTAAAAATGTCATTCTATAAAGAAAAAATAAATTAGAGTTGCAAACAAAAGCATTTAGGCTCAAATTTTATTGATAGAACGGTAATCAGCCAAGCACGTGATACCATAGAGCATTTACAAAGTTTATAAAATGGTAATTTTAAGGGAAATGGATACATTGAAACATAACGACCGTTATCCTTCTACCAACTTTGAATTCTGGACATTCTGAGCTTCTGTTGAAGGTGACCTTGACGGAAGTCTTCTGAAGGAGAGTGTTACCGCTGGGGGGTTTAAACTTATTGGACGTAGTTACTTCCCATGAATCCCTAACTTTTTCCTGGATTGTCTTTTGAGGTTTCCAATCCATCGAAATGATTTCTGCTTGTGTCTCTAATTTTTTCCTGGACCGCCCTTTTGGGTTTTCAGTCCACCGAGACGTTTTATTTTTTTTAGGCGAAGTATTTCTTGACTACATCAACATTTTTGGGGTAGGTAAACTCCTCTCCATCCATGGTTGCAAGCCTCAAGGCGCCGCCTGAGAAGGCTTTCTTAACAACATAGGGGTCGTCGTAATTCGGAGTCCATTTGCCTCTAGAATCAATGAGAATTGATTGTATCTTCTTAAGAATGAGGTCTCCTTCTCTGAAGACATGGGATCGAACCTTTTTATCGAATACTTTCTTCATTCTTTGTTGATACAATTACCCATGGCATAGAGCCGTTATTCGTTTCTCTTTTATCAGGTTCAGTTCATCGTGTCGGCTTTGACACAATTCTGCTTCTGTTAGCTTAGCCTCCATCAATACCCGGATTGACGGGATATCTACTTCTATGGGGAGTACTGCCTCCATGCCATATACTATAGAGAAAGGGGTTGCCCCTGTTGAAGTGCGGACAGATGTGCGATAACCGTGAAGAGCAAATGGTAGCATCTCGTACTAGTCTTTGTAGGTTACAACCATCTTTAGAACGATCTTTTTGATGTTCTTGTTAGCTGTTTGTACCGCTCCATTCATTTTAGGTCGATAGGGAGATGAGTTATGGTGTTTGATCTTGAACTCAGCACACAACTCTTTCATCATCTTGTTATTCAGGTTCGATCCATTATTAGTAATGATATGGCTTGGAACACCATATCGGCAGATGATATTGTTCTCGATGAATTGGACCACTACTTGTCGGGTCACATTGGTGTATGATACTGCTTCGACTCATTTGGTGAAGTAGTCAATGGCAACCAGGATGAACCGATGTCCGTTTGAGGCTTTGGGTTCGATCATTCCAATCATGTCGATTCCCCATATAGAAAAAGGCCATGGAGAAGAAAGAACTTTGAGATGCGTTGGCGGTAAATGGATTTTGTCAGCATATATCTGACACTTATGACACTTCCTCATGTACTTGTAGCAATCGAATTCCATGGTTAACCAATAATATCCTGCTCTCAGAATTTTCCTTGCCATTGTGTGTCCGTTGGCATGAGTGCCAAAGGAGCCTTCAGGAATTTCTTTCATCAACATGTTTGCCTCTTATCTGTCGGCACATATGAGCAAAACCATGTCGAAGTTTCTCTTATAGAGTGTATCACTGTTCAGGAAGAAGTTACCAGCCAGTCTTCTGAGAGTCTTCCTGTCTTTTCATGATGCCCCAGGCGGGTATTCTTGTTTTTGAAGGAAGCATTTGATATCGTGGTACCAAGGTTTATTATCTAGGACTGTTTCAATTACAAAGATGTAAGCGAGCCTTTCGAGGCACATTATGTCAATCTTAGGTACGTCGTTCCAATGATTTACAGCAATCATGGAAGAGAGAGTGGCTAGTGCATCAGCCATGTGATTTTCTTCACGAGGAATGTGATGACACTCGACTCTGTCGAATAAGGGTAGCAATCTTCTCGCATAGTATTTGTAAGGAATCAGTCCTGATTGATATGTATTCCACTCTCCTTTGATCTGATTCACAACCAGGGCTAAGTCTCTATACACATCCAAGTTCTTAATCCTTAAGTCAATTGCTTCTTCGAGACCCATGAGACAGGCTTCGTATTCAGCGTCATTGTTTATGCATTTGAACGTCAATCTGGCAGTGAAAGGAATATGGGTACCCTGAGGGGTAACAATGATTGCCCCAATTCTTTTTCCGTAAGTGTTGACAGCTCCGTCAAATATTAATCCCCATTGGGGTCATGGCTCTGGCCCTTCACTGGGTAGCGGTTCATCGCAATCTTTCATTTTCAAGTACATGACATCTTCGTTCGGGAAGTCAAATTCGACTGATTCCTGATTGTCAATTGGTTGATGAGCCAAATGATCAGCTAAGATACTTCCTTTGACAGCTTTTTGAGCATGGTATTCAATGTCATATTCTGATAACAACATCTGCTAACGGGAAATCCTTCCCGTGAGAGCAGGTTTTTCAAAGACGTACTTGATTGGATCCATTTCATAGATTAACCAAGTAGTGTGACAAATCATGTACTGGCGAAGACGTTTAGCTGCCTAAGCCAAGGCGCAGCAAGTTTTCTCGAGCATAGTGTATCGAGTTTCACAGTCCGTGAATTTCTTGCTTAGGTAATAAATGGTAGACTCTTTTCTTTTCGTCTCGTCTTGCTGACCAAGTACACAACCCATGGAGTCTCCCAAGACTGTTAAGTATATGATCAGTGGTCTTCCTTCCACTGGAGGAGATAGAATAGGTGGATTCAATAGATATTCTTTGATGTTAGTTCTGTATTGGCAGCAATTTTGCTAAAACAAGGTGTTACATCAAGATGTTATGCTTGATGTCTTGAAATGTGATTCTAACATTCTACAGGTGGTGATTCTTAGTGTTGCAAGGAATTTGTGCATGATGTCGAACCCGATGTCCTAACATATGTTGACAGAACATTCTGATCAGAATGTTATGATTTATTTATTGCGCTTTATTTGCAATATTTTGTGTGTTTATGTTCAGTGATTGCGTGCGAAAATCATGGAGTAACATTATTTTGAAGCAAGCACTTTCTGTTATTTTTGAAGAATAGTTGGTCACTATTTTCATGCAAAAAGATATGGAGGATAATTAGCTTTAATTATTATTATATCTTAGATCTGCTATTACCTAATCCTAAGGAGATTGTTTATATTTAAAGACGTGCAAACCCTAATGGAATGAGGGAAAAAAAGTTATTGAAAGCTGCATTTCAAGTTTTAGGGTTTTGGTCTTTTGTTAATTGCTTGATTGTGAGCCATTCATTCATCTCTTGGATGTTTGAATTGGACTGAGTCTTTGAGTTGTAAGTTGTTCACTTTAAGATTTTAAGTACGAGTGCTTTGTTCTTGATTGAAGCTTTTAAGCAAGATCAAGGTGTGTCATTGAAGTGTGTTCTTCTCTTTTGTAAGTTTCTGTAGTTATCATTGCATGTGATTGAGGGGGAGTGAGAGGTGTCTCTTATCTAAGTGTCTTAGATAGAAATATCACAGGTAGAGATTAGGTGAGAAGATTGTAAACTGGAGTGTGTTTTATCTTGTTCATAAATTTATCATTGTTCAGATATTAGTGTCGTGACATCTCCTTCGACATCTCATATCTGATACCAGAATTTCAATTGGCATCAGAGTAGGCATCCTGTTCTGTTTCTGGGTGAGATCTAGGGACGATATTTTCTGGTACTATGGACAAGGAAGGAGGATTTGTGAACAGACCACCCATCTTGGATGGATCTAATTATGATTATTGGAAACCACGCATGGTGGCCTTCTTGAAATCTTTGGATAGTAAGGCCTGGAAAGTTGTCATAAAAGGATGGAAACACCCTGTCATTGTTGGGAAAGATGGAATAGAAACATCTGATCTGAAACCTGAGGAAGAATGGACTAAGGAGGAGGATGAACTGGCTCTTGGAAACTCTAAAGCATTGAATGCTTTGTTCAATGGAATTGATAGAAACATATTCAGATTGGTGAACAATTGTGAGGTTGCTAAAGATGCGTGGGACATACTCAAAACCACTCATGAAGGTACCTCTAAAGTAAAGATGTCAAGACTTCAGTTGCTGACTACCAAGTTTGAAAATTTAAAGATGAAGGAAGATGAAAGCATACACGACTTCCATATGAACATTCTTGAAATAGCCAATGCTTCAAGTGCCCTAGGTGAAAAGATGTCTGATGAAAAGCTGGTAAGAAAGATTCTTAGGTCTCTTCCCAAGAGATTTGATATGAAGGTGACTGCCATAGAAGAAGCTCAAGATATCAGCAAGATGAGGGTGGATGAACTTGTTGGATCCCTCCAAACTTTTAAACTAGGGATAAGTGACAGATCTGAAAAGAAAGCCAAAAGCATAGCCTTTGTGTCCAATGTTGAAGATGAAGAGGAAGAGTGTGCTCTGGAAGTTTATGAAAGCCTATCTAATGCTATAGTGCTGCTAGGAAGACAGTTCAACAAGGTGATGAAGAGAATAGACATAAAGTCAAGACCAAATGTCAAGAACAACTCATCTGACATCAGCAGGTCTAATGATGGTGGAAGAAGAATAAGGTCTGAAGAAAAATCCACTCAAGGGAAAGGGATTCAGTGCCATGGTTGTGAGGGATTTGGCCACATTAGAGCTGAATGTCCTACTTACCTCAAGAAACAAAAGAAGAGCCTGACTACTTCTTGGTCTGTTGAGGATTCAGAAAGTGAACTTGAAGAAGAATCTGCTAAACATGTAACTTCCTTGATTGGAAGATGTGTATCTGATGGAGACTCTAGTGATGATGAATTGACCTTTGAAGAACTAGCAGCCTCTTACAAACAGCTGTGTCTCAGAAGTGAAGAAGTCTGTCTTGAAGGGGAGAAGCAGAAGAAACTTATAATGCAACTAAAGGCTGAAAAGGTAGAACATCTTGAAACCATTTCCAAGCTGGAAAATGAAGTCACATTGTTGAACTCCAAACTTGATCAAATGTCCAAGTCAGTCAGAATGCTGAACAGTGGAACTGACACATTGGATGAAATTCTTCAGTGTGGAAAAATGGCAGGAGATATGACTGGGCTGGGATTTGATGGTGAGAAGAAACCCTCTTCAGATGCTAGTTCCTCTGGACCTAAACATAACATGTCAAATCAGATGTCTCAACATCATGGGAGAATTCATGTATCTGGACCTAAAAATAATATGTCACACCAGGTGCCTCAACATCATAGGAGGGGTCATCCCAACCACTTAAGGGGAAGATTCTAGAGATGGAGATGTCATTATTGTGGGGGGTTTGGTCACATAAAACCTTTTTGCTTCAGAATCTATGGATATCCTAAGCCTGATCCTCAACCTAGATCAAATCAAAACATTTCTGCTAATGGAAGACAATGGGTTCCCAAGGCTGCTGCTACCAGTTTAATAGCTCACATGTCTCTCAGAGTCTCAGCTAAGGAGGATTGGTACTTTGACAGTGGTTGCTCTAGACACATGACAGGAATTAAAGAACTGTTTGTTGACATCAAATCTCACTCCACAAGCTATGTGACCTTTGGTGATGGAGCCAAGGGTAAAATCAAAGGGGTTGGAAAGATGAACTGCTCAGGAGTTCCAAATCTTGATAATGTGTTGCTGGTTAAAGGGTTGACTGCCAATTTGATCAGCATCAGTCAACTATGTGATCAAGGATTCAATGTCAACTTCACCAAATCTGAATGCTTGGTTACTAATGAAAAGAATGAGGTGATCGTGAAGGGAGTCAGATCTAAGGACAACTGCTACTTATGGGTTCCTCAAGATTCTAGTTACTCCTCCATTTGTGCCCTTGCTAAAGATGATGAAGTTAAATTGTGGCACCAAAAACTTAGTCATCTACATCTAAAAGGTATGAAAAGGATCATCTCCATGGAAGCTGTCAGAGGAATACCTAAGCTAAAGATTGAAGAAGGAAGGGTATGTGGTGAATGTCAAATTGGAAAGCAAACTAAGATGTCACACTAGAAGATTAAACATCTCACTACTTCAAAAGTGTTGGAACTGCTTCACATGGACTTGATGGGGCCTATGCAAGTGGAAAGTCTTGGTGGGAAGAAGTATGCCTATGTGGTGGTTGATGATTTTTCCAGATATACTTGGGTGAGTTTTATTAGAGAAAAATCTGAAGTGTTTGATGTGTTCAGAGATCTTTGCCAAAGACTCCAAAGAGAAAAGGAGAGTAATATTATTAGAATCAGAAGTGATAATGGGAAGGAATTTGAAAATCACAAATTTGCTTAATTTTGTTCATCTGAAGGGATTGGCCATGAATTCTCTTCTCCCATTACTCCACAGCAAAATGGAGTTGTGGAACGAAAGAATAGAATTATCCAGGAGTCATCTAGAGCTATGATCCATGCCAAGAAATTACCTTACCATTTCTGGGCTGAAGCTATGAACACTGCTTGTTATGTTCATATTTGTGTGACCATAAAAACAAGAACCACTACTACCCTGTATGAGATATGGAAGGGAAGAAAGCCTACTGTCAAATACTTTCATGTGTTTGGAAGCAAATGCTATATCTTGGTAGATTGTGATCAAAGAAGAAAGATGGATCCAAAAAGTGATGAAGGAATATTCTTGGGCTACTCTACTAACAGCGGGGCCTACAGAGTCTTCAACTCCAGAACTAAAGCTATGATGGAGTCCATAAATGTTGTTGTTGATGATTTACATAAGGAGGTTGATGTTCTAGATGATGTTGGAACATTCTTTGATATCTCTGCAGAAGCTTCAGACAAAAACACTGATCCTAATCCTACTAATGCTGAACCTGAATCTGAGCTAATAAACAAGGGACCCTCCATCAGAGTTCAGAAAGACCATCCTAGAGATCTTATCATAGGTGATCTAAATGAGGGAGTCACTACAATATCAAGGGAAGTCATAACAAGCTCATATTTTGTGTCAAAAATTGAGCCTAAAAATGTCAAGGAAGCCTTAACTGATGAATTCTGGATTAATTCCATGCAAGAAGAGCTAGGGCAATTCAAGAGAAATGAAGTATGGGAGCTGGTTCCAAGACCTGAAGGAACAAATGTGATTGGAACAAAGTGGGTTTACAATAACAAGTCAGATGAAAAAGGGGTGGTCACAAGAAATAAAGCCAGATTGGTTGCTCAGGGTTATGCTTAGATTGAAGGGGTTGACTTTGATGAAACCTTTGCTCCTGTAGCTCGTCTTGAATCCATCATATTGCTATTAGGAGTTACTTGTATCTTGAGATTCAAACTGTTTCAGATGGATGTAAAGAGTGCCTTCTTAAATGATTATCTAAGTGAGGAGATCTATGTGGAACAACCTAAGGGATTCATTGATCCAACCTTTCCAAATCATGTTTATAAGTTGAAGAAAGCTCTGTATGGATTGAAGCAAGCTCCAAGAGCTTGGTATGAGAGACTAACTGAATTTCTTGTTGAGAATGGATACAGAAAAGGTGGCATAGATAAGACTCTCTTTGTCAAAGATGAAGGAGGGAAACTCATGGTTGCTTAAATTTATGTTGATGATATTGTATTTGGTGGGATCTCTAATGAGATGGTCCAACATTTTGTTTAATAAATGCAGTCAGAATTTGAGATGAGCCTTGTTGGTGAATTAACGTATTTTCTTGGGTTGCAAGTCAAACAGATGGAAGATTCTATATTCCTATCTCAGAGTAAATATGCCAAGAACATAGTTAAGAAGTTTGGGATGGAGAATGCCAATTACAAAAGGACACATGCTCCTACTCATCTGAAGTTGTCTAAAGATAGAAAGGGTGTTAATGTGGACCAAAATTTATATAGGAGCATGATATGAGGCCTACTTTATCTTACAGCTAGCAGGCCTGACATTGCTTTTGTTGTAGGTGTCTGTGCTAGATACCAAGCTGAACCCAAAGTGAGTCATATCAATCAAGTCAAGAGGATTCTGAAGTATGTAAATGGAATATGTGATTATGGTATGCTATACACACATGGCTCTGGCTATGTTTTATCTGGATATTGTGATGCTGATTGGGCTGGAAGTGCAGATGATAGGAAAAGCACTTTAGGAGGTTGCTTCTTCTTGGGAAACAATCTTATATCATGGTTTAGGAAGTAGCAAAATTGTGTCTCTCTATCTACTGCTGAAGCAGAGTACATAGCAGCTGGAAGTAGTTGTTCTCAACTGGTGTGGATGAAACAAATGATGACTGAATATAATGTCACACAAGATGTCATGACATTGTATTGTGATAATTTGAGTGTTATAAACATTTCCAAAAACCCTATTCAACACAGCAGGACCAAACACATTGATATTCGCCATCATTTTATTAGGGAACTTGTAGAAGACAAGGTTATTGCCTTAGAACATGTTGCCACAGAGAAGCAATTAGCTGACATCTTCACTAAGGCATTGGATGCAAGTCAGTTTCAATTTCTAAGAGGAAAATTAGGGCTTTGTATTTATGAAGAATTGTAGCAATTAGCAGCGTGTGAGAAAATCTTTTTAAGTTTTAAAAACTTAAAGTATCATTTAATGCCTTGTGGAAATATCATTTATTTCCCTTTATGTTCCCAAAACTTAAAGTGCCCCTATCATAGGCTAACATTGCTAGAAAGCCTTCTCACACGCTACATCAATCTTGTGCCATACTTGATTAGTTCTTTCAGCTTCTCTCTCAGAAAGTTTTTCATTCCCAGTTCAACCATTTGCAAGGTTATCAAGATGTCTCAACAACAAACTTCATCTCCTTCCAAACATTCGTCGGATGTGTCTGCTTCAAAATCTAGGGTTCATTCTGAATATATCTCTCCTGATGATGTTATTGATGTTGCTCTATTAGCAATGATTCCCTATTCTGAAACTAAGACGAAAAAGCCCAGAAAAACGCATGCAAGAGGTTCTAAACATGTGCCTGCAGGTAACACTTCTAAAACTCCTTTAGAGTCATCTTCTGAATATAGGGTTGGTGAAGGTAGTCGGTATGTTCATAGAGTTATTACAAGTATTGTTACTGGTCTTTTGTATGGAGATCATAGGGTTCCTAGGATTAATATTCCACTTTCTAAGATTGATGTTGTTCCTACCATAGATGCAAAGCAGAGTGAGGAAATAGATGTAGATTCTTCCAATTCTGAGAAGGATACTGATACTGCAAATCTGCACAAGTTAGATAACTTTGTGCTGAAGGAAGGAAGGAGTGAAGGTGTTGGTGAGGGTTCTGGTTTAGGGAAGAAGAGTGCGGTTCCTGATCAGAGTGAGGGAAAAACTAATGACTCTGATGATGTTGTGAATCTTGTTGATGTTCCCTCTGACAATGAGTTAATTGCAAATGTGCATCCTGGTATAGCTAAGAGGTTGAAGACAAGAAAAGGGAAATTTGTGGACACCTCTCCTAAAGTGAAAGCTGTTAGTGGTAAGAAAAAGAAAACTGTTGTAGGACCCCCAAGATCCTGGAGCAAAGTAGCTACTTCCTCCAAAAAGAGGAAGATTAGGTCTGAGTCTGACTCTGAGTATGTTGTTGAGGATGATGTCCAGAACATCACTCCTGTGAAAAAGTATGTGGTTAAGAAGATCTCTGATAAATTTCCTGATGCCCCATTGGATAACATCTCATTTCACTATGCTGAGAGTGTTGAAAGGTGGAAATTTGTTTATCAAAGAAGGGTTGCTCTGGAGAGAGAGTTAGGGAAAGATGCTTGGGATTGTAAGGAGGTTGTGGAGCTTATTACTTTTGTTGGATTGATGAAAATTGTGACTAAGTTTGCAAAATGTTATGAGGTGCTTGTGAAGGAATTCATTGTTAATATTCCTGAGGACTGTGCTAACTACAAGAGTAAGGACTTCATGAAGGTGTTTGTTCGAGGAAAATGTGTTGAGTTCTCTCCCACCATCATCAACAGATATCTAGGAAGAAGTGAGGAAGAACAGAGCGAGCTAGAGGTAACTAATAATCAAGTCTGCAAAGAGATTACTGCTAATCAAGTGACTGCCTGGCCCTTGAAACCAAGTAAGCTGTCTGCTGGCAGACTCAGTGTCAAGTATAATATCCTTCATAGGATTGGAGCTGCTAACTGGGTTCCCACCAATCATACATCTACTATTTCTGTTGGTTTGGGGAAATTTATCTATGCTATTGGGACTAAGAAGAATTTTGACTATGGCTCCTATATCTTTAATCAAACTATGAAGCATGCTGGAACCTTTGCTGTGAAGATGCCCATTGCATTTCCTTCCCTAATCTGTGGCATTATATAAAATCAGCACCCTGGTATCCTGTCTCATTCTGATGTTGTTTGCAAAAGGGAATCTGCCTTGTCCCTTCACTATAAACTATTTGCAGGTAACCATGTCCCTAACATTGTCATGACATCTGATTCTGCTGCAACCCAGCCAACTAACAAGTCAAGTGTGATCTCTGAATTAGTAGAAGCCTGCAGAGAGCTGGATGAGGTTATTCGGGTCAGTACTGAAAGAAAACTCAAGTTTGAAAGGATGATCAGGACTCTGAGAATGACTGAGGGTGATACAAATGCTGAGGATGAAAATAAACATGAAGGTATTAAGGAGGGTGGTTCTGATGATTTTGATGGTAATGCTGAGGGTGAAGAAGACAATTCTGAGACTGTGGACTCTGCTGCTTCTGAAGATGTTTGACTGATCTGTTCTTGAAGTTTTTTTTGTTCTTTTTCTGGTTTTCTTTTGGCACCCTTGTGTGCTTGGATTAGGTTCTTTTCTGGTTTTTCTGTTGGCACCCTTAGTGTGCATGGATTGTACTGCTAGTTTGATGACAGTTTCTATTTGTTCTTATCTGGTTTTCTGGTTTGTCTAATTATGGCTAAAAAGGGGGAGAGTTGTAGTTGTTGGTTGTTTCTGGTTTTATCTGTTGCTTAGTAGCTTAGTAGTATTGCTATGTGTGCTGTTGGTTGTTTCTGATTTTATCTGTTCCTTGGTTTGAGGGGGAGCTTCAGTTTTTTTTGGAATGTTAGATGTGTTTTGTTTCTGCTGTAGGAATCTCTGATATGTGTTGGTGCTCAAATGTTTTAGCCAAAATTTGCCAAAGAGGGAGTTTGTTAGTTCTGTATTGGCAGCAATTTTGCTAAAACAAGGTGTTACATCAAGATGTTATGCATGATGTCTTGGCATGTGATTCTAACATTCTACAGGTGGTGATTCTTAGTGTTGCGTGGAATTTGTGCATGATATCGAGCCCGATGTCCTAACATATGTTGACAGAACATTCTGATCAAAATGTTATGGTTTATTTGCTGCGCTTTATTTGCAATCTTTTATGTGTTTATGTTCAGTGATTGCGTGCGAAAATCATGGAGTAACATTATTTTGAAGCAAGCACTTTCTGTTATTTTTGAAGAATAGTTGGTTACTATTTTCATGCAAAAAGATATGGAGGATAATTAGCTTTAATTATTATTAAATCTTAGATCTGCTATTGCCCAAGCCCAAGGAGATTGTTTCTATTTAAAGACGTGCAAACCCTAATGGCATGAGGGAAAAAAAGTTCTTGAAAGCTGCATTTCAAATTTTAGGGTTTTGGTCTTTTGTTAATTGCTTGATTGTGAGCCATTCATTCATCTCTTGGATATTTGAATTGGACTGAGTCTTTGAGTTGTAAGTTGTTCACTCTAAGATTTTAAGTACGAGTGCTTTGTTCTTGATTGAAGCTTTTAAGCAAGATCAAGGTGTGTTATTGAAGTGTGTTCTTCTCTTTTGTAAGTTTCTGTAGTTATCATTGCATGTGATTGAGGGGGAGTAAGAGGTGTCTCTTATCTAAGTGTCTTAGATAGAAATCTCACAGGTAGAGATTAGGTGAGAAGATTGTAAACTAGAGTGTGTTTACTGAGAGTCTTCAAACTAATTCTGTTTAGTGGATTTCCTTCCTGGCTTGGTAGCCCCCAGACGTAGATGTGATTGCACCGAACTGGGTTAACAATTGCTTGTGTCTCTTTGTTATTGTTTACTGTTTTTATCTTGTTCATAAATTTATCATTGTTCAGATATTAGTGTCATGACATCTCCTTCGACATCTCATATCTGATACCAGAATTTCATTTGATGATGTCGAAAGCCTTTTGGCAATCTTTCGTCCATACACAACTTTGATTCTTTCTGAGGAGCTTGAAGATTGGCGTGCATGTCGCAGTCATGAGGGATATGAACCTCGAGATACAATTCAGGCTTCCCAAAAATCCTGACTTGTTTCTCTGTTTTTGGTGAAGGCATTTCTTGAATGGCCTTGACCTTGTCGAGATCAACCTCAATTCCTTTCTGGCTGACGATGAATCCCAAGAGTTTTCCTGAGCGAACACCGAATGTGCGCTTATTGGGATTCAAGTGGAGTTTTTATTTTCTCAGACGTTCGAACAACTTTGACAGGTGTTCAATGTCCTCTTCCTCTGTTTTAGATTTGGTAATCATGTCTGCGACATACACTTCAATTTCTTTGTGCATCATGTCGTGAAAAAGAGTTGTCATGGCTCTTTGATAGGTTGCCCTGGCGTTCTTCAGACCGAATGGCATTACCTTGTAACAAAAGGTGCCCCATGGGGTGATGAATGAAGTTTTCTCCATGTCTTCTGCGCCATTTTGATTTGATTATAGCCCGAGAATCCATCCATGAAGGAGAAGACTTTGAATTTTGTTGTGCTGTCAACCAGCATGTCTATGTGTGGTAGGGGGAAGTCATCCTTAGGACTTTCTTTGTTTAAATCCCTGTAGTCTACACACATTCTGACTTTTCCATCCTTTTTCGCAACTGGCACTATATTGGCCAACCATTGTGGATATTCTGAGGTGGCAAGGAAACCTGCATCAATCTGTTTCTGCACTTCATCCTTAATTTTGATTGCCATGTTTGGATGAGTTTGTCTCAGTCTTTGCTTCACTGGAGGACATTCTGATTTCAGTGGTAAGTGATGTTCCACGATGCTGGTATCCAACCCTAGCATGTCCTGGTATGACCAATAAAAAACATCTAGAAACTCTTTGAGAAGTTTAATCAAGTCATTTCTGACAGTTGGAATGAGCAGTACTCCAATCTTAATTTCTTTCCTTTCTTCTTCTGAACCCAAATTGACTGTTTCCAACGGCTCTTTGTGAGGCTCAATAGACCTTTCCTCTTGTCTGAGTAGTCGAGAGATCTCTTCTGGAATTTCTACGTCCTCTTCTTCTTTAGCTTCAAATACCGGGAATTCAAAGTTGGGAGAAGGCATTGGATCGTATGTTTCAATGGGATTTAAGAAAAGCAATATGCATGACGTGATGATCCGTTTTTAGCAAAGATAGAGAGAATGCAAAAGTGTGTGCAGTGTATTTTCTGAAAAATGCTTGTTTTTATCTTGGGTTGTTTTTTAGGATTACCATTTTATGAAAAAAAGCGAAAAGTGAAAACAGCAATAAATGCGGAAATGACAGAATGACATTATTTACTTATGATTTGTCGATTCTTGAAACTACAACCCTTTAAAACAAAACTTTGTCGCTTTGGGCAAAGTGAAGAGGGACATTCACAGAAAATTGAGCCCTATAAAACATCCGTTTCACCCGGGCAAGGTGAAAGGTTAAAACAAAGATGGTAATTACTTAGACTTATGAACGGCCTTCGGGACATCGACAGCAACCCAATGGCGACGAACTCCTCGATGAATCACAAAGTCTGGTACCTCCTTTCTTAGTTTGTCCTCAGAAATGACACTGATTTCTGGTGGAGCAGGGTCATTGGAATCTTCCTCACATGCGGAGTAATCGTAAACGAACTCTTCTGTCGTATCTTTCACAGTGTTTTCACTCTTAAGTGGATCTTCCCATCCAGTTGGCTGGATATCCTCGAGCTTGATACGAAAACTTTCGGGAGCAGTATACTTGATTAAGAAGTCGTACTTGTCGCTTGGCTGTCCCAAGGTGTCCCATGTTTTTGTGGGACTAGAGGAGTCATCCTCTTCAATGACGTTGACTTCAGGAAAAGCATAGTTGATGAACTCCCATCCTACAATCTTTGCAAATTCATCGTTGTGATGGATATCTTCGGAATGCCCTGAGTAATGATCCCATGATTTGGTGGGGACATGAGTATTCTTTTCAATGTTACTCAGCTGATAGGCCTCGTTGGGCTGACTCTTTTGCCTAGAGTCTTCTGGGTAAGGTTGCCAGATAGGTAAGTCATCCAGTGGGTCATAATAGTCATAGTCGAAGTTGTCTTTCATTGGATCTTCTTCTAAAGAGTTAGGTGGAGCACGACATCCTACAGGATCACAATCTCTGTAAATCATCTTGACGTTCGATCTTGGTATATATCTCGGGCTCTGCTTTGGAAAACAGAATGGCATGCATGCTTCTTCCTGAGACATATAATCGTTGTCGTTGAGATAAGACTTCCACTCTTCATCTGTATCGGAGGAGTCACTCTCATTGATAGTGTGTACTTCTTGAGACACTGGGTGGAGGAAGCCTCCACTGTGGAAGAAGTTCTGAAAGGGACGAAAACTTTCGTCTTGCTTTGTAGTTTGTGAACAGGTTGGAGAAAAACCAATACCTTTTCTTGTTTTGTTATCAGTAAGAATTACAAGTTGTCCCCACCCTTTTACGTTGTCATTCTCAATCACTATGAGAGCATCTTTGAACGAAGAAATCGACGTCCCTTTTTCTAGTCGATTCTTATTGCTCACCGAGAGAGCTTGGAACTGAGTTCCAACAACCTCCTCGGGTTCTACACAGGAAAATGATGATAAGTTGCTCACAATTAAGGATTGCTTTCCGCAGACTGTGACTAATTTGTCATTCTTGACGAACTTCAGCTTCTGGTGAAGTGTCAAAGTGACTGCCCCAGCTTCGTGTATCCAAGGTCTTCCTAATAAACAACTGTATGCTGCCCAGATGTCCATGACCTAGAAAGTGACTTGGAAAGTGTGAGGACCAATGGTTATGGGAACATCAACTTCACCAATAAATGTTTTTCTGGATCCGTCAAAAGCTTTAAAACGATAGCCGTATCAGAGTTGATTTTGGCATAACATTCAAAGATGAACTTGTATCTACCAGTACGTTGGCTAAAGCATCGTCTTGGCAGTTGACTGTAATGTTAAGCGCCATATTATGATTCTTGCCCTCTTTCGACAATTCTTCATCACTGAATCCTAAGTTGTTGCATGAAGTGATGTTGGATATGATACTGTCAAATTGTCCTACTGTCACATCTTGTTCCACGAAGGCTTGCTCTAAGACATTCTGTAGAGCTTCCCTGTGAGCTTCGAAACTAAGTAGGAGAGATAGTACAGAGATTCGATACTGTGTTTGCAACAATTGGTCCACAATGTTGTACTCGCTTTTCTGGTTGAGCTTTAGCATCTCATCGTTGTTCTTTACAAGATCAAGATTACTGGATTGACTGACCTGTTGGTTGGGAACTTCCGCTTGAGGTTCCTTTTCTTTGGCAGGTTCTCCAACTCCTCGGTTGAAGATCTGACCGCTCCGGGTAACTCGACTGATGTCGGCAATGTTCACGACGGAGGGTAATGGAGTTTCCTTTCCATTTATGATTGTTGTTACACCGTACTTGTAAGGGATAGTCTTGTTGGATTTGTACAATACTGATCCTGGAAGGCAGATAACCATAGGAACTTTTTTATTTCTCTGACCATCGTAAGCACCCTCAATTGGTTCCTGATTGGGAATTTTTCTACTATTGAGTAGAGGGATTATGGCACAAACATCTTTGGTTGTTCCATGATCGGAGATTATATCAGTGCCTTTGTTTTGACCGGGGAGATGACCTTGTATCATGTTGACTGATTCAGAATTCAAACATGATTGAGTCTCTTTTTGGTCTAATTGTTTCTGGAGTGCTGCTCGCACGAGATAACATCCTTGGTTATTTTCTGAACATACTGTACAGCGCTCATAATTGTGAAATGGTACTCGACCGTAACCACTTTGTATACAGTGCATTCTTATGAGATCTATTTCCATTGAGCGGACATCACGACTTTGATGTCTATCAGGAACCCCATCAGTCATACTGATCTTTTGTGTAGATTCATCGAGGTAAATTGGAAGCCACCAGTGGTCCAAAAGGTGTTGAAGTGTTCTTTACACCAGTGCGCACCCTTGGTTGTCTTCGGAGCTTTCTCTGCAATCTTGATAGTCGTGTTAAACCAAAAAGCCGAGCCTGACTTGCTTAGCGTGTAGTTCTACCAAACTAGTATTCATCAAGCGTATGTCAAATATCTGAACCATATTGACTTGATGGTTATTTATTTCACGGTAGTCTTAGATCCATCCAAGATCCATCTGACGTTAGAGGGCCTCTTGTACAAAAGAGCATCCCTGATTGTTTGTTGAGCAGATCGGACAAGTGCTATAATTATGTTGTGGCAGATTATAATACTGACTTTACCTCGAGTGCATCGCCACTAAATTGATGTTCATCTCAAGAATGTTGTGGTTCTGAACAATGTTAGGATGTGCATGAGCCATGTTGACTTCCCGGATCTTGTGATCCTGAATCCAACCCAAATCCATTTGTTCTTGTAGGGCTGATTGTATTATGGTACGCCCTTGATTATTTTTTGAACAGATATCACACTGGTGATAATTGTGAGGTGGCACATGACCGTACCCGCTCAGTTGGCAATGCATCCTTACCAGATTGGTTCCCAACTGGAGTACATTGCGAATTTAATAACTGCGGCCAGATTCTTCCTCTATTAAATTTACGGCAGTCTTCTCGTGTTGAGGCAATGGGTTTGTCTGAACATTTGGATTAGTATCTTTGAAAGATAGGATCCCATTCCTGACAAGCTTCTGTACGCCAGACTTGAAGCTGAGATAATTCTCAATATTGTGCCCCGACCCTCCTTGATGGTAAGGGCAAGTTTGATTCGCTTTGAATCAAAAAGGCGGATTTTCTGGTACTACAAGAGGAGATTGGTTTAGACATGCCCCTTGGCCAGTAGAAGTGGAAATAGTTCTGCGTACAACATCGGTATAGGGTCAAACCCTGATGGTCGTGTCGTACGATTGTTGTTGTTATACTATGGACGAGCCTGCTGAAGATGCTATTGCGGCCTTTGCTGATACTGTTGTTGATTTGGTTGGCTCTGAGCAACCTGAGGTTGATAATTCAGAGCTGGCGTTGGGTTGATAGCAGGAGTTATTACTGCTACTGGTTGATACCTTCGCCTTTGTTTTCCTAGAGAGATATTACTGATCTCCTGCTCATTTTTCTTTTGAAAAGCACTACCATATCTCTTGGTACTACTAGATGGTTCCGCATCTTTGACTAATCGTCCTTCTCGGACTGCTTCCTCAAGGCGTACTCCCATGTTCACCATTTCATTGAAGTCATTGGGCGCACTAGCGACCATTTGGTCGTAGTAGAACGTGCTTAAGGTTTTCAGAAAGATCTTGGTCATCTCTTTTTCTTCGAGAGGGGGACAGATCTGGGCAGAAATTTCACGCCATCTCTGAGCATATTCTTTGAAAGTTTCCTTATCCTTCTGTGACATTTCTCTTAGTTGATCTCTATCTAGTAACATGTACAGGTTGTATTTATACTGCTGAACAAAAGCTGCCCCAAGATCTCTGAAAGTACTGATCTTGGTGTGGTTTAAACCCATGTACCATTTGAGTGCGGCACCAGTTAAACTGTCTTGGAAATAATGGATCGGTAGCAGTTGATTTTCTGTCTGGGTAGACATTTTTCTAGCGTACATCACCAAATGACTTTGAGGGCAAGAGTTTCCCTTATATTTTTCAAAGTCAGGCACCTTGAATTTGTGCGGTATCTTTACATTAGGGACCAGACAAAGGTCGGCGGCTTTCTTTCCGAATAAGTCTTAACCGCGGATGGCATGCAATTCCTTCTGCATTTCCAAGAATTGTTCCTGGAATTCATTCATCCTTTCGTACATATCTTCGTTTCCACCAGAAATTGTTTGCAGAATTTGTCCTTTCGGGACAGTGTGTACCACTGTTTGTGGTATAGACATTACAGCAGTGACTCTTGGCGCTTCAATGCCCTGAAGTTTGTAACCTTCAGGAGTTGCTGTTGTAGCTCTTGCTTCTTCGTTTTCCCAAAGTTTGTAACCTTCAGGTCCAGCGGTTCCGGCTATGGTTTCTGGGTCTTCAGTGACCGGTGGGACATATCCTTCAGGGGTAAAATTAAGAGGCATGCCCCAGGGCCTTTAGTGACCGGTTTGTGGGTTTTATCGAGGATGATTCTTATGTGTCTCCATCATAGGCGTAGATGTAATCTCTGAGATTGCAGTTCTCTGTTGTTGCTGCTCCTGAGCTGTTGCCAGGGATTGCATGTCACTATGAAGTTTTTCCAAACTTTCCTTTAGAGCGTCAATTTCATCTCTCAGCTCTCTGTTCTCTTCCTTGAGATCGTCCATTTTCTTTTGTAGATTGGCCCGAGTATTGTATGAATGAGACAGTTTGACTCTAGAATCGTGACACATACGTGAGACTCAAAGATAAGAAAAATGCGTTGTGTGAGAATGATGAATGCAATGACCTATTTTTTAGTTTTTGTTTTAATCAAAAAGAAACTTCAGTAGATTGCAAATATCATACAGTGGGGAGACCCCTTTTATTGAATTCGAAAGATTGCAGTATGTTACAAAGAAAAGTACAGTATTTTACAAAGTCCTGTAAGGGAAAATCTCTAAGTTCACGGATCTTGAGTCCTTTCTGAAGAGAGCTCAGATGTTGGTTCTGGTATTTTCCTTTTCTTTGATCAGGGCTCTTCAGCCGTTGTCAGGTTGTCGTTCCTTTGCCAAGTGAAAGGTTTGAGCAATTTCCTTTGATCATCCTGACTCTCTATAGCATGTTGCTCTAATATCTCAATCAGAGCATCCTTTTCCTTGAGCAGTTCCTGAATCTTGGTACATTCTACATTGAGGATTCGGTATTTGTTCTTCCAAGAGTTCTTTTCCCGTTGAACTTTGTTGAGAGTGACCTGGAGTTTTTCCGTATCAGACATGAAATAAAGGACAGATTCCTTTAATGAAAAAACTTCTTGGCGAGGGTAAGGCATCCTCAGCTTGAGGGCTCTGGTTTGCACCCAGTGGAGATAAGGTTCCATGGAGGTACAGTTTGGTCTTCCCAAATACTCTCTTCCTTTCTTGTTAATATGTTGTCAGGCATGCACTATTTCTTTCTTCAGTGCTCTGTCATTTTCTCCTTCCTTGAAGAAAAGACCTTCCAGGTGAACATTATGCGGGATATTCTTCATCGGGTATCCGAGTTGACGGCGAGCTAAAATTGGATGATAGTTTATTCCTCCTTTAGTTCCTATGAGGGGTATGTTAGGAAAGTTTCCACATCTGTCGATGATCTCTATCCCTTCATAAATCCTATTGTACTAATCTATCTCAGAGTTAGTAAGAGACATGATTCTCTGTGACCAACGTAGAGTACTCTTATGATCCCAAAAAGCAGAAAACTTGGTTAATTAGGAAATGAACCATTTGCAAAGTAAGGGTACACAACATGTGATCATTCCTCCGATGTATAAATTCCTTAAGTGTACAGAATGATAAGCATCTTCCAGCAGGGTTGGTACGGGGTTCCCAATCAGAAATATCTTAATGGCATTAGTATCGACGAAATTGTCGATGTTGTGAAAAAGGAATAACCCATAGACGAGTAGGACAAAGATATCTTCGAAAGCAGTTATGTTTCCTATACTGGCAAAGTATAGAGCTTTCTCCATCAGAAATATAGCTGGTAAACCTTGGATTCCTCCCTTAGTGGTTATGTGAGTCCTAACCTCTGACTCGTCCAAATAGATTGCTCTTGCAATGGTTTGATCCTTTGGAATTTCTTCCAGTCCAGAATATGGAGCTTGGTCACTGATAGGTAAATCAGTCAGGTGAGAGTACTCCTCAAAAGTTGGTGTGAGCTGGTGATCCGGAAAAGTGAAACAGTGATAAACTGGATCGTAGAACTGTATCAATGTAGACAAGATTCCTTCAACTACGTGGACCCTTAACAGAGACAACAGTCCTCCCTACTTAGCTCTGAAAGCCTCAGGGTTGGTAATCATCCTTGCCAACTTCCTTAAATCCTCTAGTTTTGGAGCCTTGAAGGTGTACTTGTGCGTCTTTCTTCTACCGAAATCCATAACGCAATCTCTCTCTGATATTTGCAATTATTCTTTTAGTTCATTTTGAAAGAAAAAGAAAAGATTTTTTCTTGTTTGAAAAGAGTTTTTTAGATGAATGTATGAATGCAGCATACAAAAACATTTGAAAACATGGGTTCAAGGGTTCAAAGTCACGAGCATGGAGTCATGGCTCTACCCATCCCCAAAGGTTGTACTATTTTGGTCAATTTTGTGTACCTGTAGAACGGGTTCTAAGGTTCCCAAAAATCATTGACCCCTCCTAGAGATATCAACAGCAAGCTGGTTCACCCGAGCAAGCCATAACATCTTAGGATGAATCTCAATTTGAGTGTAGTATCGTGTATCAACTATTCCTGATAGTCACCGCACTACCAAATGGTCTCTATGGTTAATGTCTACTAAAATCTCAGGGTCACGGGTACCGCACTGGGAAAACGATGCTTTCACGACGAACCGTCGTTCAACATTTAGTATCCACATGGGTACCTTGCCTGAGTCGGTGGGCTACCAGGTTCAACTTAGTCGGGATTCACTCCCTTTAAGCGTTCCCCGTCTATGCCACCATTTATCTTATTGTTCTCTCAAACTTTCCACGTGCGTATTAATCGCATTCCCATTTGACAGAAAAATAAACACGGATATCAAGTAGAAAAAGTAGCAAATATATATATATATATATATATATATATATATATATATATATATATATATATATATATATATATATATAAACACGGATATCAAGTATTAATCGCATTCCTATTTTGATGATCCCCAGCAGAGTCGCCATTTTTCTATAGCGTACGATTTTTGTCGGTGACGCGACCACCTTACCGTAATGGTTGGAATTGGGTGCTACTTTCTGATTTCTCATTTATCCTATGAAGATGGAAATGAAAGGGAAGCTATCTAAAACTAACCTTGCACGCAAATGTTTTACTGAACAAATTCTAAGAGATTGGGGGGTCCGGGGTCAGGTTATACAATGGGGAGTTGTCAATTACCCACTCTATATATGGTTATCCATAGATTGTTTGGCATTTTATTCTGTTATCCTACTTGATGGTGTTTGTCTGTCTTGGAATGGGAATTTTTCTTTTTTTTTTGTGGGAATGTTGAGAGATAGTATTTTTGTTGTTTTCAGGTTTTCAGTTGTTTTTGGTAAGGTACTGGACCTAAAGTTTTTGTTTAGTGGGCTGGCTAAGATTTCAAAATCTTATGCCTACGTATTCCCGTAAAGATATCAAGGAAATCAGAGCAATCGTAGTTCCTTCTATTCTATGGGAGGAAAAAGATTATTTGGTGTCTTGTTCGAAACCCAAGATTGAAGCTAAAAGTTTGTTTGTGTCTTGTTCAAAGCCCAAGATTGAAGCTAAAGGTTCGACTAAGAGAGAATTTGTCATCTCTAAAGGGAGCTATCTCATCTGTTTATCACAATTGTTGGGGATTTGTTTTAAAAGAAGATTACTTTAACTGGGATGCGGGATCCAGCAATGCCATAATTTCTTTTTAAAAGGGAGATGTCATGAAGGAAGAAACTTTAACTTTGTGTATAGCAATGCCATTTTTCCTTAGGAGTTTTTCATGCTAAGAGATGGACATTGGCTTGGATGTAAATATTCCAGAGGCTTTCCACTTACAGCAATTAGATGAAAGGAGGGTTTCACCAGGATAAAAGATGGACTACAACTTGGATTTTTGAATCAACAAGTGTGTCACTTATAGCAATTATCTGGAATTAGAGTTTTTTTACTGATTATCTGTTTTGACATGTGATTGTACAGAGAAATGTCTTCTTACAGAGAGATTTTTTATTTCCTCTTAGGGGATGTTGATTTTTGTGTGCCTTGATCAAAGCCCAAGGTTGAAGCTAAAAGTTTGACTCTGCTAAGGGAGTTTTATTTTTGTCTTGTAAAAAGCCCAAGATTGAGGCTAAAGAGTTTACTCTATTTAGGGAGATCATTATACAAAGCCTAAGAGGAGGCTGAGAAGAATTTTAACTCTTCTGGGGAGGTTTTATCTGTCTTGTACAAAGCCAAAGATTGAGGCTAAAAGAGAGTGACTCTAATGGGGAATATATTTGTATATGTGTGTCTTGTACAAAGCCCAAGATTCAGGCTAAATTAGACTGACTCAGCTGGAGAATATTTTTATCTATCTTGTGCAAAGCCCATGTGAGATTTGGGTCAAACTCATGTTGTGTCGAAGGAAAAGCTTTCATGTGTATTTCGACAGGAGGCAAGCATGCAGTCAAAGCTTGTTCACACGCTGATGCCTGATTGTTACAAATTATAGTCGAAGTCTGTTCCAGTTTGTAGTGTCGAAATATTTTTTCTGTCGAATTGGGCCTTGTGTTAAGGATCCAATTGTTCAGGTTTCTTGGGCTGCAAGTTACCTAGTTAGACTATAAATAGGCTAGTACACTCAGTTTGTTGAGTGTGGCAAATTGTGATATTCACTTGTAATCATTTGTGACTTTAATGAGAAAGTGAATAGTAAACAGAATTTATGTTTGCCCAATCCTTATTGTTCCTTATTCTTCTTCTTCTTGTTTTCTCTTCCGTTAAACCCTAACCCTTATTTTGGTTATTGATTATCAAGAAAACGTTTTATACATTGCTTAAAGATATCGTTTTTCACAACAAATTGGTGCGGTGAGCGTGGAGAAGATGTCTTCAACAAAGTATGAGATTGAAAAGTTCACTGGAGTGAATGATTTCGGTCTGTGGCATTTGAAGATGAAAGCCCTACTGGTGCAGCAGGGTTGTTTGGAAGCGTTGAAGGGACAGGCAGCCATGGATGCTGCGTTGACGGAAAGAGAAAAGACGGCAATGATCGAGAAAGCACACATCACAATATTGTTGAGCCTTGGTGATAAGGTTCTCCGGCAGGTATCAAAAGAGACGACGGCGTCAGGATTATGGGTAAAGCTTGAAAGCTTGTACATGACCAAATCGTTGGTAAATCATTTGTACCTAAAGCAAGCTTTGTATTCATTCAAGATGAGCAAAGACAAAGCTTTGACTGAGCAGTTGGATATGTTCAACAAGCTGATTCTTGATCTTGAAAACATTAATGTGAAGATCGATGACGAAGATCAAGCACTGTTACTGTTATATGCTTTTCCCAGATCGCATGCTCACTTCAAAGAAACTCTCTTGTATGGAAAAGAGTCCCGGACCTTTGAAGAAGTTCAAGCAGCCTTGTATTCGAAGGATTTGAACGAAAGACAGGAGCAGAAACCTTCATCAGTTGGCAAATGGTTGTCCGTGAAAGGAAGATCATCAAAGAAAGATGGAGGTTTGATAAGAAGAAAGTTAAGGTTCAGTAGAAGTCTTATGGTGGTGATATGTCTAGTATCAAATGTTATCATTGTAAGAAGGAGGGTCACACAAGAAAGGTGTACCCTGAGCGCCTGAATAATCATGGAGGTAAGGACAATGGGAATGCAACTATAGTGCAAGATGGTTATGAATCATCTGATGTCCTTGTGGTGTCGAGCAGCAACTCTTGCGAAGAGTGGATTATGGATTCTGGATGTACTTGGCATATGACTCCAAACAAGAATGTGTTTGAAGAATTGTGTGATCAAAATGGTGGATCAGTGCTGCTGGGAAACAATAAAGCTTGCAAGATTGCAGGTATTGGATCTGTTAGATTCAAGCTCCATGATGAGTCAATAAAGCTATTGACTAGGGTTAGGTATGTACCTGATCTTAAGAGGAATTTAATTTCTCTTGGTGAATTCGACAGAAAGGGATATGTTTTCAAAGGAGAGCAAGGTATTCTGAAAGTCATGAAAAGGTCGAAGAAAGTCTTAAGAGGCGTGAAAAACCAAGGCTTGTATACCCTTGAGGCTGAGGTTGTAAGTGGTTCGACAAATGTTGTATCCACGAAACCTGTTTCGAAGACGGAATTATGGCACATGAGATTGGGCCATGTCAGCGAAAAAGGCCTGGTCGAATTGCGGAAGCAGAACCTGCTAGGAGGTGACAAAGTCGAAAAGCTGGAGGTTTGTGAATCTTGTGTATTTGGTAAATCCTGTAGGGCGAAGTTTAACAAAGGCAGGAAAAGAACACATGGATCCCTTAATTACATTCATGCTGATCTTTGGGGGCCTGCAAGGAATCTTTCACACTCAGGTGCAAGGTATTTTCTATCCATTGTTGATGACTATTCCAGAAAGCTATGGGTATTCATTCAGAAGACAAAGGATGAAACTTTTGAGAATTTCAAAAGTTGGAAGGTTCTGGTTGAAACTCAAACTGGCAGAAAGGTTAAGAGGTTGAGAACTGACAATGGCCTTGAATTCTGCAACGAAGCGTTCGACAGCTACTGTGTTGAGTCTGGGATTGCAAGGCATAAGACTGTAGCAGGTACTCCTCAACAAAATGGCTTAGCTGAGAGATTCAATTGAACAATCCTTGAAAGGGTTAGATGCATGTTGGTTAGTGCTGGATTGAAGAAGGTGTTTTGGGCAGAGGTTGTTTCGGCAGCAGCTTATCTGATAAATAGATGTCCCTCGTCTGTGCTGGGAATAAAGACACCTGAAGAAGTTTGGTCAGGTCATCCACCATATCTCGACAAACTGAGAGTATTTGGTTGTTTAGCCTATGCTCACATTAGGTAAGACAAGGTCGAACCTAGAGCTCTGAGATGCATGTTCCTTGGATATCCTGAGGGAGTCAAAGGTTATAGGCTGTGGTGCCTAGAACCAGGTCACATAAGATGTATCACAAGTCGTGATGTAGTTTTCAATGAGGTCGAAATGGCTTTCAAGAAAACTGGTAATGTTGGTCGAAGTGCAGAAATCTCTGAAGAGGAGCTGGAACGGGTAGAGATGCCTGTTGAGGTGGAGCATCGTGATGTTGAAGTGCATAGCCCTGATGAAGTCGAAGAGAAAGATGCTAAAGAGGCTAAGGAAACTGTCGATGACTACCTAATGGCAAGAGATAGGTCGAGAAGAGTCATTAAGCCACCTTAGAGACTTGGTTATGCAGATCTTATAGCTTTTTCCTTATTCTCTGCAAGTGAGGTACTTGACGAAGAACCTAGAGATTACAAGGAAGCTATAAGGAGTTGAGACAAGACTGAATGGCGAAAAGCCATGAATGACGAGATGAAATCTCTTCATGATAATAACACTTGGGAGCTGATTGAGAAACCTGCAAAAGCAAGGTTAGTCAGTTGTAAGTGGATTTTCAAGGTCAAGGAAGGAATCGAAGGAGTGATGTCGAAGCGCTTTAAGACGACGCTGGTTGCTAGGGGGTTCACTCAGAAAGAAGGAGTCGACTTCAATGATGTGTTCTCACCTGTTGTAAAGCATAGATCCATTCGAATGTTGTTGGCCATAATGGCAAAGTTAAACTTGGAACTTGAGCAAATGGATGTGAGGAGATCATTTCTGTATGGTGATCTAGATGAAACGATCCTGATGCGTCAACCTGAAGGGTATGCAGAAAAGGGTAAAGAAGATTTTGTGTGCAAGCTGAATAGGTCTTTGTATGGCCTGAAACAATCTCCTCGACAGTGGAATAGGAGATTCGACAAGTTCATGGCACGCATTGGTTTCACTAAAAGTTAGTTTGATCAGTGTGTTTACTTCAGATTTCGACCTGGAAACTCACTTGTTATGTTGTTGTTGTATGTGGATGATATCCTCATAGCTAGCAACAGTGTTGAGGATGTAACGAAGGTAAAGGCTGAACTCAGTAAGGAATTCGAGATGAAGGATCTGGGAGCTGCAGCCCAGATTCTTGGGATTGACATCCAGAGAGATAGAAAGCAGTCGAAGTTGTGCGTATCTCAAGAGACATACCTACGAAAGCTTCTCGACAAGTTTGGTATGTCGAATTCAAAGCCTGTTGTGACACCTAAAAATCCTCAGTTTAAGCTTAGTACTACTCAAAGTCCGAGCACTGAAGCTGAAAGAGTCTATATGAATAGCATTCCATATGCTAGTGTAGTGGGTTCTTTAATGTATGGTATGGTCTGTACGAGGCCAGGCATAGCATATGGAGTGAGTCTTGTGAGTAGGTATATGGCCAATCCTGGAAAGGCGCACTGGCAAGCTGTAAAGTGGATTCTCAGGTACATAAATGGGCCTCTGAAAAGAGTCTTGATTTATGGTGGAGCCTGTGGTGGTGATAGCATAGTCAAAATCGAAGGATTTGTCGACTCTGATTATGCAGGTTGTATGGATTCCAGAAAGTCTATTTCTGGGTGTGTTTTCACAATGTTTGGTACAACAATCAGTTGGAAAGCGACGCTTCAGAAGGTTGTTGCCTTATCAACCACTAAAGCTTAATATATTGCCCTTACTAAAGCTGTGAAAGAAGCATTGTGGCTTAAAGATTTTGCAAAGGAGCTGAAACTTCAAGGTCGAAGTATCGTTGTTAAATGTGATAGTCAAAGTGCAATACACCTGTCAAAGAATTCAGCCTATCATGAGCAAACCAAGCACATTGATGTGAGGCTACATTTCGTCAGAGAGATAATCGAGCGTGGTGAAGTCCAGGTGCTGAAGGTTTCGACTGAAGACAATCCTGCTGATATGATCACCAAGACGTTGCCAAGTTGCAAGTTCTTCCACTATAAGCAGTTGATAAAGCTGCATGATGAAAGCTAGTTGATTCTCTTGTTGCTGAGTTAGATCCAAGGTGGAGATTTGTGAGATTTGGGTCGAACTCATGCTGTGTCGAAGGAGAAGCTTTAATGTGTATTTCGAAAGGACGCAAGCATGTAGTCGAAGCTTGTTCACATGCTGGTGCCTGATTGTTACAAATTGTAGTCGAAGTCTATTCCAGTTTGTAGTGTCGAAATATTTTTTCTGTCGAATTGGGCCTTGTGTTAAGGATCCAATTGTTTAGGTTTTTTGGGCTGCAAGTTACCTAGTTAGTCAATAAATAGGCTAGTACACTCAGTTTGTTGAGTGTGGGAAATTGTGATATTCACTTGTAATCATATGTGACTTTAATGAGAAAGTGAATAGTAAACAAAATTTATATTTGCCCAATCCTTGTTGTTCCTTATTCTTCTTCTTCTTGTTTTCTCTTCCGTTAAACCCTAACCCTTGTTTTGGTTCTTGATTATCAAGAAACCGTTTTATACTTTGCTTAAAGATATCGTTTTTCACAACAGCCCAAGATTGAGGCTAAAAGGTATTGGCTCCACTGGGGAGAGATTATATATGTCTTGTACAAACCCCAAGATTGAGGCTAAAAGAGACTGACTCAACAAGAGAGTGTTTTATGTGTCTTGTACAAAGCCCAAGATTGAGGCAGAAATTATTGAGGGATAATCATTATACAAAGCCTAAGAGGAGGCTGGTTGGGGAATTTCTTACATGAAGCCTAAGAGGAGGCTAGTTGGGGAATTTCTTATATGAAGCCTAAGAGGAGGCTAAATTCTGCTGAGGATTGTCGAAATCCAAAGACAGATCCAATATGTATCTGGGAATCCAAAGAGAAATTAACTTTTGTTTGGGGATTGAGGAAGAGTTGGATACTATTAGGTTTTGATTCTGGGTTTATTGATATTGATTTGACCCTAGCTGGGGGAATTTAAAAATGAGGGTTTAAAGATTGAGTTTTAAAACCTATGGAGGTTTTAACTCTGCTGGAGATTGATGAAATGATCAGGGTTTTTTCCTGTACTTTTAGGAAATTGTAGAGTTTTTTTGACATCCAAAAGGAGATGAGACTGTCCAAGTCTACTGGTATTAAAAGGTTTATCTTTGTATGATGCCCAAGAGGAGGCTGAGAGGTTAAGAGATGAAAATCAACCCTAAATTGGTCTGATGTTCTGACTCTTGAAAGGACTGCTCTAACAAAAGATGACTAGGTTTTGTCCTATACCTGTAGGAGGTCTTTGGGTCCTTGTATTAAGCCCAAGAGGAGGATGGGAACTTCTAAGAAGCCTGAGGGTCCTTGTACAAAGCCCAAGAGGAGGCTGGGGATGCTTTTAGGAAGCCTGTGGGTCCAAACTTAAGAAAAGTTCAAGAAAGGTTTCACCGGGAATAATCCTTTCTTTAGTGAACAGTTCTAGTGTTTGAAGAAATTCAAGAGAGGTTTCACTGGGAATTAATCCTCTATGGGGAAATGAATTTCTTTGACAAATTTCTAATAGTGACAGTCTTGTGAAAAGTTTCACCGGGAATAATGTCTTTCTTTGTTCCATATTGTATAAGCCCAAGAGGAGGCAAAACTGTATCTGGAAATTCCTATTGGGATATAGTTTTGACTGTGTTGAAAGAGTGACCACTGGTTTGATCTAATTCCTAGACCTAATTGTCGGGGAAAACTCTAAGCAGGTATACAAGTATATATATACAGTTGAGATATATATGAGCAAGTATGTAAAAGAAAATTGAAAAAAACTTACAGGCGAGCAAGCTTCTAGTGTTACAGCTGTATGGCTAGTTATTCAAGAAATTGAAGAAAATTTTGATAAAACTTTTACATTTTGAATTAAAAAGAAAGTTGCTTGGGGCTTATAGCTCATGGAGAGGCCCAGCTGAATTCTTTTGAAAAGGTGACGATCGCGTCGTAGTTTTGAAAAGTAAAGAGGGACTTTTACAACGTCTGAGGCCCAAATTGGTTTATGTACAAGGGATTGGGTATTACACCCTATTAAAGGCCCAAAGAATGTTTTTAAAAGAAATATGGGACTTACAGCACAAGGGAGGCCCAGTTGATTTTGTTTAAAAGGCAACGATTGCGCCGAGGTTTTAGAAAACGCAGTGGGACTTATATAATAACTAAAGCCCAAAAAGGTTTTTATTTACAAGAGATGGATCTTACACTCTATTAGAGGCCCAAAGTGTTTGAAAAATGAATAAATATGGGACTTATAACACAAGGGTAATCCCAGATGAAAACAGTTTGAAAACGACGATCGCGTCGTGATTTTTGAAAATGTATCGGGACTTATACAATGACTGAGGCCCAAATTTATTTATTTACAAAGAGGTGGGACTTACACTCTATTAAGAGGCCCAAAGAATGTTTGAAAATGTTTGTGAGGGTAAAAATGATCAAAACCCTAATTTTGATAAAAAAAAATGTATTTTTAAATTGAATAAAAATCAATTAAAATGATCAAAATTATTAAACATGTGTAAAAAATAACTTGTGATCTTGGATAAATGTTTGAAAAATCATGTTTTATCAATAGTGTGATTTGAAAATCATTTGAATTTGAAAAATCAAAAGAATGAAATATTTTTAAATGCTTAAAACAAATAAAAAGTAAATTCTTTGTGAAAATATTAAATATATAAAATAAATATTATTTTTGTGAAATTTTTGTAGAATAAAATATTTTAACATTTTTATGAATTTTGAAAAAAAGAATTAATTCAAAAACATTAAAATTCAGAGAGAAATTGATTTTTGAATCAATTAAATAAAATAACTAAAATTCATAAATTCAAAAATTCAAAAAAGGGCGCGAAGAACAAAGGGGAAGAACACGCGCGACTCTGTTTTCCCCGATTTGCATTTTCTGACTTTTCTCCATGATTACTCAATGGTTTTGCACGATTCAAGTATCAATCTTGTTCGTTTTTGAACAAGGATCACAACCATATAGATTAATTGCATTTATATTAAGTATGGAGTGATAAATCAGAGTAAAACCTCAAGAACCCTAGTTTCAGCATGAACACAATGAAATTCCATACACGATTGATTCATGGCAATTGATTGAGGGTTTCACTCTATATACATGTAGGAACAAGATGGTAACTCAAGAATTCATTTATGATGCATGGATTATAGAGTTTGAAGGGTTCAGGCTTACCTCTTGCATCTGGTGAACGAGCTTGATGATGGAGATGTTACAGAGGTGTTGTAAGGACCTGGACAGCTTCACTATACCCTATGGAGTGTGCTGAGATGGTTAGACTTGATTGGAAATGTCTGGATCACTATGTGGTACCTCAACTGCAAACTTGACAAAAGCTTTGAGCACCTGACTGGTGACTTTGTCATTTAGGTGTTACAAATGAAGGATGAGTGTTTGAACATCTTATACATGATATATTGGATGTGTTTGGATCATAAGATGTGGTAGATTTGCTCCCTAACTCAAAATTGGATAGTAACTTGCAAAATAAGGTAATTATGCATAATGAGAGGGATTTTGAGGAAAGCAATTGTTGTTGTGCTTTGGTGTACTCAAACTGACCACAAATGAGGTCTATTTATATTGGAGCAAGTTTGTTTTGGGAGCAATAGTGTTTGGCAACTGGTACAACCCTTTGTTCAAAGGTGTACAAAAGGAATCTTTGGTCTTCACTAGCCATTGACTTGAGTCAATGGAGCAGGCCTATGGTCTTCTGATTCTTGAGTTCATCTTGACTCATTCAGTTAGATTTGTCTCAGTCCATGCCACCTTGATGCATCCATTGAATGCACCATGCCAAATTTGATGTTTTTGGATTTACATCATTGAATCTCACATGCCAACATGATGGTTTCTTGACTTGCAAGGCTTGTGGATCAGAGTTAATTACTTGAATAAGATTCTTACATGTTTTCAGAAGTGTGACAAGGCTTAATGTTGCACAATTTGGCCAGCTCAGCAAAAATGCACAAAACTGCCTTGTACATGACAGTTGGAAATTGCCATTTTGGGAGGATCGTATCTCCTTGCTCAAATGGAGTTATGGAAAGCTCTTGTGCTTTTTAAAGAACCCTCATATGGTAAAATCAATGTGTGATCATAGTTTGTCTTGAAACTATTTGAATCCAATTGAAAAATCCCCATGAACATTGGTGTTCAAGGCTGAAAACTTAGACAGTTTTGCACTAAGTGTTAAATTCTTGATTTTGCACCACTTTGATCCATCCATAACTAAAAATCTATGAAGAATTAGAGTTTCATGTAGTTGAAGCTTTTGTAGAATGTAGGAAGACCAACAAATCAGGCTTTGGATCACTCAAAATGGATGCTTGGATCACAACTTATGGTCCTTGGAAGTTGGCACCAAAACCATTCAAATTTAGTAACTTAGAAAAAATTTCATATTTTTCAAGATTACCCCTTTTACAAGTTACCAAGATTTATTGATCAATTCTTGTTCAAATGACTTTATAGATCATATTTTATGAAAATATGAGTCATAAGGATCATTTTTACCAAAAAAGTCATGTTTTGATTTTTGGCTCCAGAGCGGTTCAGCGCGTAAAAACCCTAATTCCCGACTTTTGAGAAATGCACTTTCTGAGGGTAGTTTAACTTTGCAAATTAATTCCTAGGGTCATTTTGAGCATATTGAGTCATTTTTGAAGTCTTGGCCAATCCCTTATGAAAATTTCATTCTGAGGGTGTCAGTCGATGAAAACCCTAATTTAGTGATATCGGGTGTTTCGAGGCTCATTCCACTTGGAAGTTTGCAACTTTGTGCTTGATTCTTGATGTGAGAGTCCTCTTGATCCTTTGTGGATGCTTGGGAGGTTTAGACAATTTGAAGATCATGTCATTCCTTGATTGATCTTTTGTCTAAACTTAGAGAGGGCTTAAAACCCTGATTCTCGATTGTAGTGAATACTCAACAAACTTTGAGGAGATTGATGAGACCTGATGGTATATCTGATGTTGAGTACAATCAAATGTAAGTATGTGTTTTTATCGTATCCACAGGGATTGGAGCGATATCAAAACCGTTCAATATTCTCTATGATTCTAAGTAAGAGTTTCAAGATGTTTGGTTTGTAAATTGCGAAAAGTAAATGAGTATGATAAATGAAGATAGTTTTCAGAGGAATAGACTTGTTGGGAATTGGTGTTCATCCACCGATTCAATATGTATATCACAAATCAGTTATACACAATTTAAGCATATTTCGATATTATCACGTATCGCTTATGTAAGACCCGTAATTTTAAAATAAATAAATAAATATTTTAAGATTATAGTATATTCGCACATCGATAATATATTTTGGTAGAATTTAGATTTAAATGATTTTTATATAAGTGAATTCGAGTTTTTTTTTGGAATTTTATTAGTGGTTCACGATAGGTATTTTCTAAAAATATCAATTTCAGTCTCTTTAGCGTCCGGCAAGTTAGCCGCCTTAATTTTGAAACAACCCATTTTTGTAAACGAAAATTTAAGGATAGAATAATAAAATTATTTATGATGGAATGGTAAAATAAAAATATTTTCTCCGTTTGAACTAATTTTTGGTCTCTCCATTAAACGATAATTTTGACCGCTTAAAATTTTTAAATAGTCTCGATTCTTAACGAAAATTTTATCAATAAAATCACAAAATTATTTCCGATAGAGTAAAAAAAATAAATAATAAAAATAATAAATTTTATTTTCTCGACCGATTTTTTTTTAGTATAGAATAATCGGAAAAAAATGTTTTATTATCGGCAAAAAATTATTTCTGACAGTTTTATTAATGTCACATAACACCGGAAGCTGCACTAATGCGGAGAGAAAAAATAACCATCATTAGGCTGATATATATGGAAAGATATCATACAGATTGAAATTATGATGATGCGATGGGTACTTATTAGAAGAGGTCGGCACCAATTAAAAGTAAATACAATAGTTAGACTGGGGAAAACGTGTACCTATAAGCTACTCATATGAACTTCTACTTAATTAGTAACTGCAGACTATAGTTACACTTAGTCATTCATGTGGTACACCACTTCAAGCTTCTACACTCACATAAAATAGAAACACATATTTCTCATACACCTTTCATTATCTCACTATCCACTTTCTATACATCCTCATTCTCTAAAAGCAAAGAACTCGTTTCTTCCTTTATTTATCTACCCCACTTGACTAAGGTAATATGTTTAAATGTTTTAAGAAAGCATGATTTTTACGAAGGAAAATTCCATGGGACATTCTAAGACTTAGTTATGACATTAAGTTCCTATAAAATCCTACTACAATTTTAAATTTAATTATTTGAATTAATTTAAACAAAACAAAAAAAACTCATGTTTAAATTTCTACAACCTTATTGTTAAGTTACTTATTATTAATTTCAATTACAAATTTGTGAGCAATATATTATAAATAAAATTTTTCTACGTCTAATAATTATAAATTTATATTTAAATTTTTAGACCAAATACTATTATACTCAATATTTTGAGATATAATCTTTACAATGAATATACAGTAATAATATGGTAGTTTTTTTAAAGATATTAATTTAACTCATATAATTATGTTTTAAAAGGTGTTATGATTTAAAATATCTACCAAAATATATATAAAGGATGATAGGTATGCTTCACACGAGTTGTTCCCATTTTTAGAAGAGCAATGTTGGGGAGCTAATTAAAAGAAATTTATGAACATATTTCGTATTTTCAAAATTATCAATGAATTTGTAGTATACTGCTTTTGATAGGTAGAGGCTGAGGAGCCAACATAGTTGAGGTTTCTTGTTTTTTTTATATATACCTTTGCATTTTTTTTATTCAATTTTTTATGAACCTATCATCAACTATTTTTAGAAGATTTTCTAAACACGTACACAAGTGTTTATGTCTTGTGAGATATGCCCAAATAAGTCTTTCAAAACTCACCCTTAAGATTGTAATAATAATGGTAATCCAAAACCGGTACCTGACTTAATTTAATATTTTACTTTATACAACTATATATTTTAGTGGAGTTAATAGAAATAGTAAAACGAATGACTATAAAGTTTTCAGTGTAGAATATATTCTATATTAGTTCGTTCTAATTTCATTTGGATAAAGGTGCACGACCGATCGACCGACCAACTTCAAACTTCAGTTTCCCCGACCTTAGTAACCGTAAGGGCATCTCTCCATTTTTAGATATTTCTTTTGAGGAAAAAAATATACATCATATATTTATATTTGTTCTGTAACTTATTACGTGTTTATTTTGAAGGTGACTAATTATGAAGGTGAGTAGATGATGTGTACATATATTTGTGCAAAAATTTGATAAATTGTTATATATGAGATGTGGTAATGTTAATCATATATTGAAACATATATATGGGGAATTGTATGCTCATACATTTCATGGTTACGTGGCTACCGGAGAAGAGTCACGAGGTGCACACCGGAGAGGTGGCACGAGGTGTGTGTCCAAGAGGGAACCACCTTATCCCATTTTGGATCATTGAGTCTGATTGATGGGTCAATACTCATCACCTTAGTGGCACTAAATCCTGATGCGATACCACGGCCCCTTGTGAAGGGATTAATATTCCAGAATCATATGCATCGACATATAGACATTGCATTAGGAATGAGTCCTGATTATGCTATATGTATTATTATTGTAAATGATTATATACATGTGTTAGAATGAGATCTCTAGCCATGAATAATGTATTCTCTGTTTATGCTTGTTGCTCCGCTCTTGTATATTTGTTATTTTTGGATTGATGACCCTTTCAGTGGATGTGTGGACGAATACGCCAATAGATTATGATGCACCCCAGACACGAGGAGATACCACCGTTGAAGGCGACGGACTTCACCTTCCCTGAAGACTGGACGGAGACATCCTGGGGGTTCAACCCGGCCCTAAGACAGGTCTCATATACTGGGAACGTATTGGAGACCACCACTGTAGCTGGCAGAGATATCAAGACCACGTACTCTCGACGAGCCCTGACATTTCGGATCCCAACCTCCCAGATCATTTCCAGTTTCCTCTCAGGGGAGATAGATCATTTTGGTTTGTTAACCTCCCTCTCAGCCCCACCTATACCCTCGTATGCCTCAGTCAGGGAAGGGGAGCCCTTCTTTCATGATTTATCTACGCCTCCCTTAGATTTAGGTATGTCTATAGGACCATACTTGACGTTTACCCGTCATTAGAACCAGTCATAGTGAGGTAGGGGATGACGACACTGAGGATCCCTCCTAGCACGACTTTGAGAGCGGAGATGACGAGGATGGTTCGGATCACACCCTGTTGAGTGCGTGTAATGGCTTGTGTGGAGCTGGGCCAGGTGGTTATTGCGGTTGTCGTTAGGCTTAGTTTCGAGAGTGTGTGGCTGGTAAGAGTATTCTAGTATTAGATGGCGTGCGCCATATGACTTTCACTGCATGGTTAGAAATTTTCTCCTTGGGGCAGCTCTCCTGTGTGAGTGTCTGCCGAGGACTTTTATTCTGTTGCTTTTGGATTGTATTATGACTTATCTACACATCTTATCCTTTGACGCGTGGTCGTCCGTTTGTATAGTATATCTACATGAAAAAAAATGGTTAAGCTAATCTCTTTTATAAAACATATTGAGCTCTCGAAACATTACTAACTATAAATTATTGCGGTATCATTTTTTAAAAAAAAAAGGACACTATTTTCATACATAGGAAACCTTTAAATAAGTTATTGATGAAATCAGTACCCTTTTAAAATACACTCTCGCTGTTAAAAATTGGGGTGTTACATTGTGGTATCAGAGCCAAGGTTAATCTTCTGGAGGGGATTGTGAGTTTAGTGTCTAAGCTGATTAAGTAAAGAATAAAGCTTATAATCACGTTTTAGGATCGTTAAGTTCTGACCTCTACTCACGATTTGAAAGTGAGATATTGGAAAATTCTCTTGAAACATGTGATGAGGATTATAATTGGGTGTTGGTTTTGTAGGAAAGATATGCCTCCAAGACGTAACAATACAAACCATCAGGTGGATCAAATGGCCCAAGCTATGGCTAATATGGCAGCTGCTGTCACCGCCCAAACTGCCGCTAAGAACCTTCGAGATTTGGAGAAGCGGGACAGAGAAATACGAGTTGGGGAATCAAAAGGATTGATTGATTTTCGTCGTCACGATCCACGTAAATTCCATGGGGATGTTACTCCCGAGAAGGCTGATTTATGGCTACAAGAGATTGAGAAGATCTTTGAGGTAATCAATTGTCCTCCAGGCACAAAGGTGTTATATGCCACGTACCTCCTCTTAGGCGATGCAGAGTATTGGTGGAGAAGCACTAGATTGATGATGGAGGGCGCACAAGAAGAAGTAAATTGGGAAGCTTTTAAAACAAAGTTCTTAGACAAATACTTTCCCATAAGTGCGAGGACCAAATTAGGAGACGATTTTCTGAAACTTCGACAAGGGACCATGACTGTAGGTGAGTACGCCGCCAAATTTGAAACCTTATCCAGGTATTTTCGATTCTTCCGAGAAGGAGTAGATGAAGGTTACATGTGTCGCCGTTTCCAAGAAGGACTCAAGTACGAACTGCAAGACTCGGTGGTACCCTTAGGGATACAACGCTTTCAACCATTAGTGGAAAAATGCAGAGAGGTGGAGGACATGAAAAATATGAGGGAAAATCGTGGGGCGGTCCAGAACTCTGGGGGACCTAATCGTTCAAATTCTCAGAATCATGGACGTAATAAACAACATGCAAGGCCATACCAATGACCACACTATAATAATCGAGGACCTCAACGAACAGAAAACCATAACACCAGAGGAGGGGGAGCTCAAGCTGCCTCAGGGGTACGTTGTTACCAATGCGGTGAAGTAGGGCATTATGCAAATGAATGTCCTAATAAGGGTCCTACATGCTTCAATTGCAACAAAAAGGGGCATATGGCAAAAGATTACAGGGCTCCAAAGGCAGAGTTAGCTGTTAATACTGCCAAAACTGTCCGACCATCAGCTAAAGGACGGGTGTATTGCATGAGTGCAGAAGGAGGGTCTCAGTCAACCAACTTGATTCAGGGGAACTGTGAAATTGGAGGTACAATTTTAACTGTACTTTTTTATTTTGGAGCAACGCATTCATTCATATCTAAGGATTGTGTTGATAGATTGAAAACGGTGGTAACCCCACTACCTTTTGACTTGGTAGTGTCTACCCCTGCCAAGGTCCTAACTGTGAACACTGCATGTTTATTATGTAAAGTAGTCGTTCAAGAGAGAGAATTTCTAGTTAATATAATATGTTTACCCCTACAATCTCTCGAGATTATTCTCGGAATGGATTGGATGTCCTTCCATTATGTTATGTTAGACTGTGCTCGAAAGTTGGTTATTCTACCTGAGCCGGGGGTTGTTAAATACCTATCAGCTAACTAACTCAAAGGTTCTCTAAAGAATGGAGCCTTTGACCTTTCAATACTTGCTAGTGCGGAGGTAATTGCGGAATTCAAGATTGAAGACATGTTAGTTACTCAAGACTTTCTGGATGTGTTTCCCAATGAGATTCCCGGTTTACCACCTGTAAGGGACATTGAATTCTTCATTGACTTACACCCAGGAACTGGACCCATTTCCACTGCACCATATCGAATGGCGCCAAAAGAACTCCAAGAGCTTAAGGAACAATTGGAAGACTTGCTGGAGAAAGGATTCATTAGGCAAAGTGTTTCCCCATGGGGAGCTCCGGTACTTTTAGTAAAGAAGAAGGATGGGCATTCTCGGCTATGTGTAGACTACAGGCAACTTAACAAGGCAACCGTGAAGAATCGATATCCCTTACCTCGCATTGACGACTTGATGGATCAACTTAAAGGAGCATCCATATTTTCTAAGATTGATCTGAAGTCCGTTATCATCAGATTCGGGTAAGCGAAGAAGACATACCAAAGACTGCATTCAGGACTCGTTACGGCCATTATGAGTACCTAGTCATGCCATTTGGAGTGACTAATGCGCCTGCTATTTTCATGGATTACATGAATCAAATTTTCCACCCATTTCTGGATAAATTCGTGGTCGTATTCATTGATGATATTCTTGTTTACTCTCGAAGTAAAACGGAGCACGAAGAACATCTATGTCAAGTGCTACAAGTTCTGCGTGAAAAGAAGTTGTATGCTAACACATCCAAATGTGAATTCTGGCTAGAAAAAGTAAATTTCTTGGGACATGTCATATTAAAGGAAGGAATTGCTGTCGATCTGGAAAAAATTGAGACTGTGCTCACATGGAAACAACCTCAGACAATCACTGACATAAGGAGTTTCGTAGGATTAGCCGGATACTATCGAAGATTCATTGAAGGATTCGCAAAGATAGTAGCTCCATTGACTCAACTAACTCGGAAGGATCAACCTTTTGCGTGGACTGAGAAATGTGAAGCTAATTTTCAATTGTTGAAAAAGAAACTTACGTCGTCGCCAATATTAATTTTGCCACAACCTGAGGAGCCATACGAAGTTTATTGTGATGCATCTCATCAAGGATTAGGATGTGTGTTGATTCAGCACCGGAAGGCTGTAGCATATGCTTCGAGACAATTGAAGATTCATGAGAGAAATTATCCTACCCATGACTTGGAGCTTGCAGCAGTAGTCTTTTCACTAAAGATTTGGCGTCATTATCTCTATGGATGTACGTTCACGATATTCAGCGACCACAAGAGTTTGAAGTACTTGTTTGATCAGAAGGAATTTAACATGAGACAAAGGAGATGGATGGAAACCTTGAAGGACTACGATTTCACATTACAATATCACCCAGGAAAAGCAAACGTCATGGTAGATGCGTTGAGTAGGAAGGGTGTCCTTGCGACAGCATCATTGATGGCCAAGCAGCAAGAACTATGGGAAACATTTAGGGACATGCACCTAGATGTAGAGCTGGGACAAGGAACTCTACAATGTAAAATGATCAGAATTTCTAATGGACTTTTGGAAGACATTCGAAACTGTCAAGACAATCCACTCTTAGAAGAGAAAAGGGAATTGATGGTACAAGGGAAGGCACCCGGTTTTAAATTAGAATCGGATAATATCTTAAGGTGCAACGAACAAATTTGTGTACCCGATGTTGCAGAGATAAGGAAACTAATTTTAGAGGAGGCCCACAAAAGCAAATTAAGCATCCACCCTGGAGCAACAAAAATGTATAAGGATTTGAGGCAAAACTATTGGTGGCCAGGAATGAAGAAGGAGGTGGCGGATTACGTAGCATCATGTTTGACTTGCCAAAAAGCAAAGATAGAACACCAAAGGCCAGCAGGAATGTTGCAAACCTTAGATGTTCCTGAATGGAAGTGAGATAGTATTTTAATGGATTTCATCACTGGATTACCTAAAACTCGAAGGATGCATGACTCAATTTGGGTAATTGTCGATCGTCTGACCAAGTCTTCTCATTTCTTACCTGTGAGAACAACCTATAATGTAGCCAAGTTAACAGAAATTTATATTTCTGAGATTGTTAGACTACATGGGGTACCTTCTAGCATCGTGTCAGACCGAGACCCAAAGTTCACATCACATTTTTGGGGTTCGTTACACGAAGCACTTGGGACAAAACTGAGACTAAGTTCGGCATATCATCCACAAACAGATGGGCAGACAGAACGAACGAATCAGTCATTGGAGGATCTGCTTCGGGCATGTGTACTGGATGATCGAGGGAGTTGGGACGAGATGCTACCGCTAATCGAATTCACCTACAACAACAGTTTCCATACTAGTATCGGAATGGCTCCATTTAAGGCGCTATATGGACGAAAATGTCAGACGCCAGTATGTTGGTATCAAGATGGTGAAAGTATGATTGTAGGTCCGGAAATGGTTCAACAAACTACAGAGAAGGTTAAAAGCATTAGGGAAAATATGAAGGCTTCACAAGATCGTCAGAAAAGCTACGCTGATAAAAGACGTAGACCATTGGATTTCGAAGAAGGAGACCACGTGTTTCTCCGTGTCACACCCACCACAGGGGTGGGGAGAGCAATCAAGACGCGAAAGTTAACTCCAAAGTTTATTGGGCCCTATCAAATAACTTCAAAATTTGGAATTGTGGCTTACCGAATTGCATTACCTCCCTTTATATCTCAGATACATGATGTTTTTCATGTCTCATAGCTACGAAAATACATTCCAGACCCTTCCCATGTAATCAAACCAGACACCATTCAACTTAAAGACAATTTGTCATTTGAAGTACTACCCGTTAGGTTCGAGGATAGAAAGATGAAACTGTTGAGAAATAAGGAAATTCCGTTGGTTAAAATAATTTGGAACCAAGCCACTGGTGATGCAACTTGGGAACTTGAGAGTGCAATCCGAGAGAATTACCCGGATTTATTTACCGACCCATAGTTTCGAGGACGAAACTCTTTTAGGGGGGGTGTATTGTAAGACCCGTAATTTTAAAATAAATAAATAAATATTTTAAGATTATAGTATATTCGCACATCGATAATATATTTTGGTCGAATTTAGATTTAAATAATTTTTATATAAGTAAATTCGAGTTTTTTTTGGAATTTTATTAGTGGTTCACGATAGGTATTTTCTAAAAATATCGATTTCAGTCTCTTTAGCGTCCGACAAGTTAGCCGCCTTAATTTTGAAACAACTCATTTTTGTAAACGAAAATTTAAGGATAGAATAATAAAATTATTTATGATGGAATGGTAAAATAAAAATATTTTCTCCGTTTGAACTAATTTTTGGTCTCTCCATTAAACGATAATTTTGACCGCTTAAAATTTTAAAATAGTCTCGGTTCTTAACAAAAATTTTATCAATAAAATCACAAAATTATTTTCGATAGAGTAAAAAAAATAAATAATAAATTTTATTTTCTCGACCGATTTTTTATTATCGGCAAAAAATTATTTCGGACATTTTTATTAATGTCACATAACACCGGAAGCTGCACTAATGCGGAGAGAAAAAATAACCATCATTAGGATGATATATATGGAAAGATATCATACAGATTGAAATTATGATGATGCGATAAGTACTTATTAGAAGAGGTTGACAGCAATTAAAAGTAAATACAATAGTTAGACTGGGGAAAATGTGTACCTATAAGCTACTCATATGAACTTCTACTTAATTAGTAACTACAGGCTATAGTTACACTTAGTCATTCATGTGGTACACCACTTCAAGCTTCTACACTCACATTAAACAGAAACACATATTTCTCATACACCTTTCATTATCTCACTATCCACTTTCTATACATCTTCATTCTCTAAAAGCAAAGAACTCATTTCTTCCTTTATTCATCTACCCCACTTGACTAAGGTAATATGTTTAAATGTTTTAAAAAAAGCATGATTTTTACGAAGGAAAATTCCATGGAACATTCTAAGACTTAGTTATGACATTAAGTTCCTATAAAATCCTACTACAATTTTAAATTTAATTATTTGAATTAATTTAAACAAAACAAAAAAAAAAACTCATGTTTAAATTTCTACAACCTTATTGTTAAGTTACTTATTATTAATTTCAATTACAAATTTGTGAGCAATATATTATAAATAAAATTTTTCTACGTCTAATAATTATAAATTTATATTTAAATTTTTAGACCAATTATTATTATACTTAATATTTTGAGATATAATCTTTACAATGAATATACAGTAATAATATGGTAGTTTTTTTTTAAGATATTAATTTAACTCATATAATTATGTTTTAAAAGGTGTTATGATTTAAAATATCTACCAAAATGTATATAAAGGATGACAGGTATGCTTCACACGAATTGTTCCCATTTTTAGAAGAGCAATGTTGGGGAGCTAATTAAAAGAAATTTATGAACATATTTCTTATTTTGAAAATTATCAATGAATTTGTAGTATACTGCTTTTGATAGGTAGAGGCTGAGGAGCCAACATAGTTAAGGTTTCTTGTTTTTTTTATATATACCTTTGCATATTTTTTTTTATTCAATTTTTTATGAACCTATCATCAACTATTTTAAGAAGTTTTTCTAAACACGTACACAAGTGTTTATGTCTTGTGAGATAAGCCCAAATAAGTCTTTCAAAACTCACCCTTAAGATTGTGATAATAATGGTAATCCAAAACCGGTACCTAGGCATGGCAAGAAAACCCGGGCCCGTCGGGGCCCGCTCGGACCCAGCCCGAAATTAACGGGGGAAACCCGATTTGATTGGGTGCGGGTGCGGGTGCGGGTAAAACCCGGTTTGTAATTGCGGGTGCGGGTGCTGGGGCGGGGGGATGCTACTACCCGCCCGCACCCGCACCCGCCCCCGCCCGGTCTTATAATATTTATTTTAATACCTATATTTAAATTATTTCATATCATATTTATTCACTTTTGAAGAAGTAATTAAAAATTCTCATTAATCATTTCTCACCATTCACTCAAACTCACATCTTTAGAAACAAGTTTATTATTAAAATGGTTAAGTTTTTAATTAAATTGTTAATTTTTATTACTATTTAAAAAAATATTTTTTTTGCGGGTGGGGGCGGGTGCGGGTGCGGGTGCGGGTAAACCCGTTTCTATCGGGGGCGGGTCTGGGTGACAAATTTTCACCCCCGACTGGGTTTGGGGGCGGGGGCGGGTCTATAACAGGGAGGCGGGTGCGGGTGCGGGGCTAGCTAAACCCGCCCCCGACCCGCCCCGTTGCCATGCCTATCGGTACCTGACTTAATTTAATATTTTACTTTATACAACTATATATTTTAGTGGAGTTAATAGAAGTAGTAAAACGAATGACTATAAAGTTTTCAGTGTACGAATATATTCTATATTAGTTCGTTCTAATTTAGTTCATTTGGATAAAGGTGCACGACCGATCGACCGACCAACTTCAAACTTCAGTTTCCCCGACCTTAGTAACCGTAAGGGCATCTCTCCATTTTTAGATATTTCTTTTGAGGAAAAAATATACATCATATATTTATATTTGTTCTGTAACTTATTACGTGTTTATTTTGAAGGTGACTAATTATGAAGGTGAGTAGATGATGTGTAAATATATTTGTGCAAAAATTTGATAAATTGTTATATATGAGATGTGGTAATGTTAATCATATATTGAAACATATATATGGGGAATTGTATGCTCATACATTTCATGGTTACGTGGCTACCGGAGAGGAGTCACGAGGTGCACACCGGAGAGGTGGCACGAGGTGTGTGTCCAAGAGGGAACCACCTTATCCCGTTGTGGATCATTGAGTATGATTGATGGGTCGATACTCATCACCTTAGTGGCGCTAAATCCTGATGCGATACCACGGCCCCTTGCGAAGGGATTAATATTTCAGAATCATATGTATCGACATATAGACATTGCATTAGGAATGAGTCCTGATTATGCTATATGTATTATTATTGTAAATGATTATATACATGTGTTAGAATGAGATCTCTAGCCATGTATAATGTATTCTCTGTTTATGCTTGTTGCTCCGCTCTTGTATATTTGTTATTTTTGGATTGATGACCCTTTCAGTGGATGTGTGGGCGAATACGCCAATAGATTATGACGCACCACGGACACGAGGAGATACCACCGTTGAAGGCGATGGACTTCACCTTCCCTGAAGACTGGACTGAGACATCCTGGGGGTTCAACCCGGCCCTAGGACAGGTCTCATATACCGGGAACGTATTGGAGACCACCACTGTAGCTGGCAGAGATATCAAGACCACGTACTCTCGACGAGCCCTGACATTCCGGATCCCAACCTCCCAAATCATTTCTAGTTTCCTCTCAGGGGAGATAGATCGTTTTGGTTTGTTAACCTCCCTCTCAGCCCCACCTATACCCTCGTATGCCTCAGTCAGGGAAGGGGAGCCCTTCTTTCATGATTTATCTATGCCTCCCTTAGATTTAGGTATGTCTATAGGACCATACTCGACGTTTACTCGTGACATCTTCACCGTATAGGAACTCCCTCTCATTGACCCAGTACGCGTGCCGTAATTAGAACCAGTCATAGGTGAGGTAGGGGATGACGACACTGAGGATCCCTCCGAGCATGACTTTGAGAGCGGAGATGATGAGGATGGTTCGGATCACACCATGTTGAGTGCGTGTAGAGCCTTGTGTGGAGCTGGGCCAGGTGGTTATTGCGGTTGTCGTTAGGCTTAGTTTCGGGAGTGTGTGGCGTATGACTTTCACTTCATGGTTAGAAATTTTCTCCTTGGGGCAGCTCTCCTGTGTGAGTGTCTGCCGAGGACTTATATTCTGTTGCTTTTGGATTGTATTATGACTTATCTACACTTCATATCCTTTGACACGTGGTCGTTCGTTTGTATAGTATATCTGCATGAAAAAAAATGGTTAAGCTAATCTCTTTTATAAAACATATTGAGCTCTCGAAACATTACTAACTATAAATTATTGCGGTATCGTTTTTTTAAAAAAAAAAGGACACTATTTTCATACATAGGAAACCTTTAAATAAGTTATTGATGAAATCAGTACCCTTTTAAAATACACTCTCGCTGTTAAAAATCGGGGTGTTACAGCTTACAAACAAAGTTCATGTCTAAACTTTGATGAGAGTTCTACCTTACAGTTTAATCGACGATTTCTCAGCCTATTAAACAATACAGTAGCATTAAGATTCGATACTTTTTGTGAATATTAAACCTAAATCTATGTCTAGCATTTAGGGTTTAATAGATGTTATCTTAGACCGAGATTAGAATCGTATTTGTCAATATCAATTCAATCCATGAAATATACGATAAAACAAAGATAACATCAATAACGATTCATACATAAATTGCGTATAACGCCATGATTAACGATAATACATACTGTTTCGGTGAATTACGACCAATCCCAACAAAAGAGGGATTTAGCTACTCATGGCAGCTTGAAGCACAATGGAAGAATGGAGTTGAACCAACATCAACGACGATTTCTCGACTCTTGATGTGAATCCTGTAACGCCCCGATTTTGATTATTTCCCAATTAGGTGGAGTCTTTTATTTTAATTGGATGATAAATTATTTTAATTGTGAATTTGGTGTGTTAAATGTTATTTTTCCGTTTTGAGAGTTTTCGGGGAAATTAGAATGGAGAGTATTTAAGCCTTTTCTCAATTAATGATAAATTAGAAATTAAGTGGAATTAGAATTTGTGAGAAAAATGAATTAATTGATTGTTTGGAAAATGAGAGAAAAGAAATAGAAAAGAAAGAAATAGAAAGAAAAGAGATAGAAAAGAGATTGAGAGAAAAAGAAGAAGAGAAAGAAAGAGGAGGAAGAGAAAAGAAGAGGAAAAGAGGAAAACTTAGAAATTCATCAAGATCAATCACAGAGCAAGTTTGGAATCCGGGTAAAGGTGTGAAATCTTGTTATCTTAGCAATGTGTATGATTATGTATGATTGTATTGTTGATTTTGTTGATTTTCATGAGTTTTGGGGTATAAACCCATTTGAGTAGAAAATGGTAGAAATCGATGTTTACGCGGATAGAAATCGATATAATTTGTGTTGTATAATCTCCCTATGTTTATGAATCATTGCTATGAATTGTTTTGCTGTTGGAAGTGATTTGGGGGAGAAAATGGAGATTTTGGGGGTTTTGGAACAGTGAAAACGAAGCAGAATTTCTGCTTCTGGTGCAGAGCGTCGGGCGGTTCGAGCCTTCGCCGGGCGAAATTGAGAGGCGTGAGGGTGCCAAGCTACTGGTTTGGTTCAGGTTTGGGGGAATTTCCTTCGCCCCTTCTTCGCCGGGCGAAGCGAAGGCGAAAATGAAGCGTCGTCGGGCGAAACTTTCCTGTCGCCGGGCGCTTTTGTTTTTTTTCATATAATTTTCTTTTCTTTTAACGATTCATAATTCTCGAACCGTAACTCCGATTTAGGCGTTCTTTATATCGTTTGGAAAGCTATTGAGCTGTACTTTATGATTATGATGGTGTGGAAACTGTTGGCCGATTTTATTATGTCGAAAGGTCGGGAATAGTGCTATTTAGCGACTTTTACCGTTTTGATGGTGTATTTGAATGTGAATTATACAATAGTGCATTGATGTGAATGTATATAGATTGTATGTGATTGTATGAGATGAATGCATGAATATATTATGAATATATATATGCATTTCAAGAATGTCTTGTGTCATTTTGCATGTGAAGCATCATGAAATACATTCTTGTGTTGAGCGATTCTAAGGAGAATCCGTGGTAACATCGTGTGCCTATGTGAGGTGTGAGCGATGATTACGAACGATTGTGTGCCTATGTGAGGTGTGAGCAATCGGATTGTGTGCCTAAGTGAGGTGTGAGCAATCAGATCGTGTGCCCGCGTGTGGGGTGTGAGCGATCGGGTCGTGTGCCCAGGTGGGGTGTGAGCGATCCATAAACATTGTGTGCCCATGTGGGGTGTGAGCAATGGGTGAACATCGTAGGCCCGACGGGGAGTTACTTTGGTAACGAGCCATGGTTCCAGCAGAAGTTCCTGAGTGAACTTGAGATGATTGAGTCGGTACCGCATTGCATTTGCATAGAGTCGTGAGTCGGTCTCTATGATTTGCATTTATCATCTTTATAATGATGTGTTGTTGAGTAAACATAATTGTGTATGTTTATGTGGAATGATTGGGAATTGTGAAAGTAAGCATGATGAATATGCTTGGTTGATATGTAGATATACATTGTGATGTATATGGAGGAAATTGTGATGGATTATGGTGAGAATGTGGAATATGTGTATTTTTATGTTTATATATATAATTATATACATTGTTATTATGATAATATTTCTCACCCTTCTGCTGTTTTATAATGCTCTATGAGGTATTGCAGAGTAGGTATGCTGGTGGTCTTTTTGTGGAGCGTGTCTTCATTCCTTGGTCGGTCGGCTCTGATATGTAGCACCGGGTAGCTAGGATGGCTGTGATTCTTTTGTGATACATATGTATATGTATCTTGCTGATGAATGTTTATGTGAACATGTATGATGTTGGTGGAGAATATTTGATGATTCATGTGTATATGTGTATATGTTTGCTGTTATTCAATGTTTAGATTTTCCGCTTTTATTCTAAATATTGAGATGTGGGTGTAAGGACTAAGTTCCTCTGTTGCAAGTTACCCCACTGTTGCATATCAATATTGAGCAGGTGTTGTATGTTGTATAATTGTGTTTGATGTGACATGCCTCTTTTATGCCATGTTATAATTATACTCTGACGAAATTTTAATATGTGCCTAAATGATTATTTGATTAATTGGGGGTATAGAAAGGGGGTGTTACAAATCCAGCTCCTTCTCCTTACAACCTATTCTATTTCTCCTTTCCTAAACTATTACAAAGTATTCTATATGATAGAGTACAAGATATAAAAACTGAATGCCTTTTGAACTGAGTTTGATCTCCTTTTATAGCAGTTCTGGCCGCCTGACTTTGCATAGCGAAAGTATGTTCGTTATGCGAACTTGCCTTTCTTCTCCATTAAGTCTCTGAGCTGTTAAACCATCTCTGTGAAGCCGCCTTACTTCGCTATGCGATGTAAAGTTTGCATCGCGAACTTTCGCTACGCGAAGGAAACTTCGCATCGCGAACTCTGTCGCTTTCTTCGCTTCAAGGACAATTCGGTTCTGTTTTGAATCGTTGTCCATCGCTTTGCTTCGCTATGCGAACTCGCTTTGCTTCTGCTTCGCTATGCGAAGTCTGCAGGGCACAACTTTTCTTTGTTCTTTCTTTGATGCATCTTTTAGCCTTTTCCTGCACAACTGTCAACCAAACCAAGAAGACTTTGTACCATATTAATTTCATTCATTAGTTGAGGTATTTATGTTAGAATCTTGTCATTAAAGTAAGATAAATGCCCTATTTTATGTGCTATCTCATCTTGAATAAAACACTTATCAAACTCTCCCCAACTTGAATCTTTGTTTGTCCTCAATCAAAGCTATATAAAAGCAAGAGTTTTTATACCATTTGTCACATGATCAACCAAAAATGTTTCAATGAAGTACATGGTTCCATGGTGAATTCCACATCCAAGTTATTATGCACTACTACTTTCCAAGCATTTAGACATGTTCATGAAACGAGTTTTCCACATAAAGTTCTTTGTCAATCAGTCCAAGCAATAAACATGTCTTATCATGAATCACAACTATCACACTTTTTGTGCAAGTGTAAATATCAAGGTCTTTTGAACTCTCACTTGACAAACTTGCTAACATCTAGATTAATTCATGCATTCATCTTAAGCAAAATATGTCAATAAGCAAAAACATAGATCACTAAGGTCTTTTTAAGGTTGTAATGTGGCCAAGGTACCAAGGAAGTGTCATTTCTAAGGCTAGTGGAAACAAAGTGGTTTTTGAGTTTTTCTTTCTTTTTTAGAAGAGCATTCATAGAATTTGATTCTTTGTACCATATTACTCCTTCAAACCTTCCTTGTTTCTTTCTTTTGAATGTATCCATCTTTTGGTATTTGCCTTTTTCTTTTCTTACTTTTCTTTTTCTTTCATATTTTTCTTGATCTCTTCATTTTCTAATTTTTCTTTTCTTGACAAAAGAATTTTTCTTCCTCTCCCCAACTTGAATAAAACCTCTCTTTTTACTTTGAATGCTCTTCAAGATTTGGCAATGGTTTCAAGGGTTTAATTCAAGAAGATTGTGAATCTATTATGGATGAACTTTTATGAGTTTTCAAGATATGGAACAATATCCATTAAGTGGTTTACTTAATGCATTGCTCAGTTCATCAATGATTGATTCAATGTCGTATGGCTCAAAAGGGGTTGTAAATGCTCACTCACTCACAAGGGACAATGAGGCTCCATTTGGTTTACTAGGTATGCTCAATTTGAATAATTGCCTTGATCCTTTCCATGTCTCCACAGTTATTAACATAAATTCAAGATTAAGCATGAACCAAACGAGTTAAAACAAGAATGTATCAGTCTCTTAAGCATATAGTAATCAATGAAAGGTTACCTCACTTTTTATGGTTTTGGAACTACGTGACTCACAATGAAAACATGTTATTGCATAAGCTTGAATGACTTGATTTTATGTAGACTACTCATGTCATAGTCATGCTAAGTTCTAAGAAAGCAATAAATAAGTACCTTGGATTGTGTGATTCTTCAAAAAAATTGTATCATTACCATTGTACCCTTGGTTGATTCATGTGAATGTGATCATCCACTCTTTTTCTTTTCCAATCTCATTTAAAGGACAAGTATCAACTATAAGGATTGGTCATATGATACCCACAGCTGAACCAAAAGAAAAACATTAAAGTGAAGGAGAATGGCATGAATGGCATTTTTGTTGATTCTGCTACTTTCGCTATGCGAAATCTGCAGAATTCAGTTTTATGCAGAATTTTCTTTTGGCTCATTCATGCTATTTTCCTCCTACCATTTAAACTAGTTATGCAATAGGAAACAAACATAAACAAATAAAAAGGTTGGGTTACCTCCCAACAAGTGCTTGTTTAACGTCGTTAGCTCGACGCTTGTTTCGCGTAAAATCAAGGTGGCTTGTATGAATTTGCCAAAGCATCTATGCCACCATCTTCTGGCCTTCCTTTAACATTCTTTATCCTTAATTCCAGACCTGTTTCATCAGGAGCTTCAATTTTGGAGTAGTCATCCTCTTTGTGTTGAAACAATTTGAAGTTGACTTCTTTACTATTGGATCTTACTTTCATCATTCCTTCATCAATGTCAATCATCATTCTAGCTGCCTTTATGAATGGACGGCCTAAAATCAGAGGTGTGTCTCTATCCTCATCATTGTCCATCACCAAAAAATCTGTCGGGAATAGAAAGCTTTCGAGTTTCACCATTACACGTTTTACCATGCTAATTGGTTTTGTGATAGATTTGTTAGCAAGTTCTAACAACATTGTTGTAAGCTCTATTTCAAGGTCACCAATATTTTTAAGAACGGATAACGGAAGAAGATTGGTGCTTAAACCAAGATCAATCAAAGCTTTATCAAAGTGGATTCTTCCAATGGTAACTGGTACAGTGACTTTTCCAGGATCAGCATTGTTTTCTACCTCCTTTTTCTTATTTTTCTCTTTTTCTTGATTTTCCTCCACAACCATCTCTTTTGAATTCTCCCCAACTTTGTTTTGAACCGTGTCACCACTCTTCGTTGTAATTGCATTACAAGTTTCCTTAGGATTATTTTAAGTGGTAGCAGAAAACATACCTTTTTGTTGCTCATTCAACTGTTTTGCGATTTGCCCTACTTGCGTTTCCAGATTTATGATCGATGCATCCGTATTTTTCTGGTTTTCCATGGACATCTACATAAATTGATTCAAGGTTTCTTCGATCTTTGTAAGCTTATCTGGCTGAGTATGGATTTGGTATTGGTTCTGCCTGTTTTGGCCATAGCTTGCATTATTATTGTATGAGTAACCTTGATTGTTCTGGTATGGGAACTGTCTCTGCTGTTGGTTTCCCACATAATTGACCTCTTTATTAATTGGGGGACAAAAACCAGTTGGGTGGTCTCCCGTACAAAGTTCGCACATGGCTACTTGTTGTGGTTTAGGTGCTCCGTGCACTTGTTTGAGTTGTTGTGGAAGAGTGGACAATTGCTTGGTGAGTTCTTCCACAGTTTGGGTGAGAAGCTTATTTTGTGCCAAGATTGCAGTGTTTGTATCCAACTCAAGAATTCCAGGTTTCTTTTGTGCGGTTCCTCGATTATATTGAACTTGATGATCGATGAGAGCCATTCGGTTGATAATTGTCGATCAAGGAATGCGGGAATAACCTCGTAAATATTGCTTCCTCTTCAGCTTCGGGTGCACCTAACGTACCAGCCAGCTCATAGAACTTGGTGAGGTGGGAATATGGATCTTCATGATCCAAACCTGAAAAAGGGTTAGCATAAATGATCTGTAGCAGTCCCGTTTTTATTTCAGCTTGTCGATTATTCGGAGTATTGGTGAGACGAGTTAATCGTCTTGGACTGCTCCGACAAGGGCCACTGTTGACAACTTCAACCATTGTTTCTTTTGTTGAGGAAGTTGATGTGGAAACTCCTTTGTGATTTTTCTTTTTGGATAGTTGTTTCTGTTTCTTCTTTTGTCTTTTGTTTTTTCGGATGGTTCTTTCGATCTCGGGATCAAAAAGAAGCTGTTCCCCCGAAGTCTTGCCTCGAAGCATAAACAGAAGTTTCACCACCTATCCAACAATTGAACACACGTTGCGAAAAACAAATATATACAATATATAACAACTTAGAAGTATAGAAACTATTGCGATGTTTTAATATCTTAAACGCCAATCCCCAGCAACGGCGCCAATTTTATGTTGAGTACAATCAAATGTAAGTATGTGTTTTTATCGTATCCACAGAGATTGGAGCGATATCAAAACCGTTCAATATTCTCTATGATTCTAAGTAAGAGTTTCAAGATGTTTGGTTTGTAAATTGCGAAAAGTAAATGTGTATGATAAATGAAGATAGTTTTCAGAGGAATAGACTTGTTAGGAATTGGTGTTCATCCACCGATTCAATATGTATATCACAAATCAGTTATACACAATTTAAGCATATTTCGATATTATCACGTATTGCTTACAAACAAAGTTCATGTCTAAACTTTGATGAGAGTTCTACCTTACGGTTTAATCGATGATTTCTCAGCCTATTAAACAATACGGTAGCATTAAGATTCGATACTTTTTGTGAATATTAAACCTAAATCTATGTCTATCATTTAGGGTTTAATAGATGTTATCTTAGATCGAGATTAGAATCGTATTTGTCAATATCAATTCAATCCATGAAATAGACGATAAAACAAAGATAACATCAATAACGATTCATACATAAATTGCGTATAACGCCATGATTAAAGATAATACATACTGTTTTGGTGAATTACGACCAATCCCAACAAGAGGGGGATTTAGCTACTCATGGCAGCTTGAAGAACAATGGAAGAATGGAGTTGAACCAACATCAACGACGATTTCCCAACTCTTGATGTGAATCCAGCTCCTTCTCCTTACAACCTCTTCTATTTCTACTTTCCTAAACTATTACAAAGTATTCTATATGATAGAGTACAAGATATAAAAACTGAATGCCTTTTGAACTGAGTTTGATCTCCTTTTATAGCAGTTCTGGCCGCCTGACTTCACATAGCGAAAGTATGTTCGCTATGCGAACTTGCCTTTCTTCTCCATTAAGTCTCTGAGCTATCAAATCATCTTTGTGAAGCCGCCTTACTTCTCTATGCGAAGTAAAGTTCGCATCGCGAACTTTTGCTACGCGAAGGAAAGTTCGCATTGCGAACTCTATCGCTTCCTGTCGCTTTCTTCGCTTCAAGGACAATTTCGTTCTGTTTTGCATCGTTGTCAATCGCTGTCCATCACTTTCCATCGCTGTCCATCGCTTTGCTTTGCTATGCGAAGTCTGCAGGGCACAACTTTTCTTTGTTCTTTCTTTGATGCATCTTTTAGCCTTTTCCTGCACAACTGTCAACCAAACCAAGAAGACTTTGTACCATATTAATTTCATTCATTAGTTGAGGTATTTATGTTAAGATCTTGTCATTAAAGTAAGATAAATGCCCTATTTTATGTGCTATTTCATCTTGAATAAAATTACTTACCAATATCCACATTGTGGTGATGATTCTCACAATGATATGGAATCTTGGTGGTCAAAATTTGGGGTATGACAGTAGCCAAAACATAAAATAAACTTGAAGTATATAGAAATTCATCTTTCCATTTCAACGATAGTAGCATATTTAATACATTTATTCACATACGTTATTAACAACCACTTGATACAAGCCTATAACAAATAAAGTTATAGTATAAAAAAAGAGCATCAGATTATTCACATACGTTAGTAACTTAAGTTTAATGGAACATAAGCATGTCCGCTATTGACAATTCTAGTAGTAAATCCGGTATACCCAGCCATTGTTCCAGCCTCCGTGAAGGAAAAGCCATAACTCCACCAACTGTAATGACATTATCTATATGAACATATGGTTTATTAATAACCAATGTGATGACATTAAAAAAACTGTCTTAAAATAGTGTACATACTTAAATAGTGAAACATGTGTCAAACATGATAGGAAGAATAATAATGAATAAGACATCAACTATTGTAATTGTTAACCATAATAAAAAAAAACTATTTAAAAAAAAAGGGCTCCCCATCCACAGTAACCTAAATCTCATATCCAGAAATATGACATATATGGTCACTCAATTTGCAAACTGACTTAATCTGAGAAGAACCAAACCAAGAAATAGATTAATCTAATTTTCACCAAAACAATTATGCACCTGATTTAAAATTTGCACCTAAGCATTCCTCATTAATAATAATTTAACTTGTCACGAACATTCATTTTACAACCCTTTGGTCTCTTAATTCTTGTTCTGTTATGCATAAACTATGTTGTTCAATGCACCTTGGACTTAAAACTTTCATGTTGCCACAATTTAGACTCTGCAATATTAGATTTTAGAAATAGAATGTCAACCTATTCAAAATTACAAAACAATAAACTAAGAGCTGGTATATAATGTGTGCAATTGACGAAAACTATGTTGTGGCATTTTTAAAATAATAATGAATCAAAAGTGAAATTCACATCTTACAATTTTGGCGATAATTTTAAATTAATGGAACTCCGGTGTGCTCAGTTTCCTTGTCCCAACAAATCTCTTGATCTCTTTGTATTTGAAGAGTCCATGCATCCTTTAGAAGAGATTCATCTTGTTTTCGTACTTGAAATGATAAATGTCATATGCAGTAGAATTTTTATAGAATTAGTATCCATTCACATCAAGAACATAAGAGATATAACATAGCTAAATATCAAGAACATCAAAATGGCACATAGCTAAATATTTTCACAGTTTGTGATTGCGAAAAAAGATAGATTTTCTAAGTACCTTAGCCTTTTTACTCTGAACAAAGATGGATAGTGTCATAACTAATTTCAACACCATAAACCAGAAAAATAACATTTGTTGCAAAGAAGAAAACATGTGATACCAAGCAAAGTAGATTGAGATTAATCATGTCTTAGAATGCATCTTAAATAAATTTCTTGAGATGAAACCCATGGATAGGAATGTAATACAAACAAAGATAGTAGTAAGTGCTGATCTTGCTTTTGAGAGCATGTTATTCTGCTCTTGTATCCTTTTATCTAATCATATATGAGAGAGAAAAATGGAAAGTGAATGCATCAAAATCATATTCTACAACAACCATTTTTTCATTTTCACGCAATTTATCAAAAATCATTGTTCAACTAAGGCAATAAAAACACATAACGTATGTCATAATCTTTACTGTAAAATAGTACAACCAACATTTACAGCATACAGAGTGACCTTCATAATACACACCTGCTCTAGAAAACCATGATTGGGGAAAATAAATTGACAGCTCTGCTTAAACGATTCAAGGGCATCTGCAGCAAATAAAAACAATGAAAAATAAACAATTAATTCAAGATGTAGAGATCTTCAAATTTACTTTTCTTAGTATTATACTAAAATCAAGGTCTTGAGCTAAGTTAATTGTGAAAAGATACTACTCATGAAGTGCAGGGTTTTTAAGGATTTTTTTGGAGAGAGAGAAGTGTGAAACAATGTAAAGAACGTTTTGAATTTGAAATGGAAATGATTGTGTGACACGTGGGCAGAAAAGAGAATGAGAAAGTGAATTAATATGGTCTTTTGTTATTTACAGAATCATCCTTTTGATAGTGAAATTTTTTTTGAGTTAAAGGGTATTTTTGGCAAATCAACCAATTATTTAGTATTAGATAGATAGTAGTTTTTTTTTTAAAAGGCCAACAATTATTTTATTAACACCAACACCAGAAGTGCTAAATACACACCAGGAATTACAACAATGATAAATCCAGCAGAGGATAAACATTGATTAAACTAGCAAGAACAACCTACTGCTAGAGCCAAGAAAACTGACTAACCCTGACATCCTATTTAAAAACAGTCTGAGGGTAAAAGCTACCAAAACCCACCACATAGTATCCCAAGTATCTTAAACAATTAACAGCAGACACCACAGTGGTCTAAGAAGCCCCGTAAAACAACAACTGCAATCAATTCCTGTAGCAAACACCATCTGATGAGGCCAATCGCGGCTATACCGAGCTGAAAATAAACACCACCGAAATCAACATCGATCCAACATAGGCTGACTTAAGTAGGAGACGATGATGAGCTGATATAACCCCAAAATCTAAGATCCAAATCATCCAAGATCAGTACTGATGCTAAGACAATCTCCAAGTCCAATTAAAAAAGCACCCTGCTTGAGCACTATATAAAGGGCACAAAAAAAACTACATCACTGACCAACCACCTCCCAAGGAAAACAACAGCCAGTAACCACCAGCGAATTGGTTTAGTATTATAATATCTTACACTGCATTTGTTGATCACACATATATATGCATTAATACTGAACAATTTTTGTTGTTGGTAGTAATGTATGCATCAGTTATTGCAGATAAGATATAATTGAACCTTAGCCACTGAGGGAAGACTCCGAACCACCTGCAGAGAAGAATAGAAGAGTTCCACTAGCATATAGAGCAGCATTCCTCCAGAAGACATAACCGGCCAGTCCTGCGGGAATTACTCCAATGCCAAAGCACCACAGCACATAACAACACCATCTGAACAAAACTAATCAAACCATACTCATCCACAAAATTACTGCAGTTTATCCATCCAAACTTGTAATTCCAGAAACATATCCCAGGTAAACTTCCAGGCTCAATGAACACACATGCTTGATGACTTATACAAGCAACAAACTGCTAACTCTAAAAATAAGAATTAAACAATTCATGCTCTATTGAAGTATGATGCCACAACACCCTTTTATAGTATGATGCCACAACACCCTTTTATTGAGATGACAACCCCCTCCGCTAGCCCATGTATAAGTCATGTCGAGCAAAGTACGCCAACGCCAACTAGAAGGAAACCATCTGCAAATTCAGAGACAAGGCCACATTCTACCCGATGATCACTCCAACCAATTTATAGAACCAACGGCCTCCCACTTAGAGTTGACACCAGCATAAAACCACCAATCCCGCTACATCCAATCAACTGAAACCCGCACAGAGATGAGCCAAAACAGTCTGTAATGACAGCAACTGGATCCACCAAAGACAAAAAGACCCGATATCAGAGACGAAGAAGATACTAAAGCCTTTGCTTGGAGCTCATTTATGACTAGAAAACGGCCCAATTGCACTGAAAAATCCCCGCCGCCATGACCTGAAAATCCAACCCCTGCCAAGAAAGAAAACCAACTCCCGCCTACCAATGATTGCGACAAAGAAGAAACAAAACATAGCAGGGCTTCGTTACCAGAATCAGCAGGCTGCAGTCAACAAAAAACCTTGCCAATATAACAAGCTAACTACATAAGGCCATTCTAGCGAAACGAAAACCAACTGCAGCCCATGAATTAAAAACCACAACCAACCACGCCCTCGCTGCAACACGGGCAGATTGTGTTCAGGCGATGCTCCAACCAATACCAGATTTATGCACCTCTGCCACAGACTCGAATTCCTGTTACTCAACTACCACCAAACCTACAGGAAGACCGGGTCCACCTTAAATTATTAACCAAACTATCCCCTACCCAAATCTGCTCCTACTACACACACCTTACTTAACCAATAAGATACATAAATGGGGAAGAAACTTCTTTTGTAATCAGCGCTAATACAAAGGAGAATATCTCTAATGGACCCAGCCACGGCCAATCTGCTACCTCCTATAATCAAAGCACCGCAGGATTTACCGGTACCTAGCAGAAAAAAGAACCTCTTGTCCAGGCAAATAAAAGAGACTACTACATCAGTTTGAGAAAAAATGCACACTATCTGAATGTCTACAACAAGCATCAATTAATCCACCGATAACAACTTAACGCAACTGCAGAAACGGTCACCCACATACCACACGAGACTGCAACAGAGTTTATCAATCCCCCAAATACACACCAGAGATAATATTAAAGATGCATATTCCTCACTAAAATCCTCAAGGCTCTACTGGCAAGAAGACCTAAAACCTGCTACATAGATACAGTTGTGGCCCCAGGCTCCAATGGTCCAACCAAACATAATTCCCAAGGATGAAACGGCCAAAACCGCCACAGGACTTCACCACCAAAGACCCGAACTAACTATAACTAAGAAGCAGCCACACCTAAATAAACACAAACTAACCAACGAACACCAGGTCCACATCACAGATAACAAGGAAAACACAAGCCACACAAAAACCAATATAAGCTCAAATACTATTAATGACCTAAGTCCTATCACCAAAAAGGCCAGCCACTAGCCAATCCAGATCCTGACCAAGATACAAACACATATGCCCAGAATTAAGATTACCAGCCTCAGCACCTAAACTGACCAAAAACAAAATGCCCCAACACCAACTGAGGGCCAACCCTCCACTCCAACAGCAAAACTGATTACCTCGCAAAATCCAACAGAAAATCAGCGGAAAACACTTCCCACTGCACTAAGCAGAAAACCAAGCTTAAACATTTGTAATTCACATAGATTTCCTTGGATTCAAACACCACCAGGACATGTTTAAAATTGATTCATTAGCTTCCTTAGATTTTACTTTCAGCCATTTCCAAGAGTCCATTTTTACCTTCTCTGCCACAATTCCTGGATCAATAATCTTGTTTTGAAATAGCTTCTCATTTCTCGACTTCCATATATTCCAAACACACGCAATCCATATAACTTGGACCTTTTTGGCTATTTTCCTGTCTCCATTTAGTAATCCTTCAAATTGCCACAGATGGTTAAAACTGACATAATGCAATGCAGTCAATACATTTTGCCATCTACAAAGGTCGAACCAAACACTCGAAAACACCAAAAACTCAAAGAAGACATGGGACACTGACTCTGCTTTACCACACTCCCCAACGCACAAGCCGTTACTATTACTAATAACTCCTCTCTTTATTAAATTGTCTCTAGTAGCTACTCTATTTTGAAAGATTCTCCACACTAAACACACGACTTTCGACGAAACAATATTGTGCCAAGCTTTGGCACATTCAGGATTTGCCGGATTATCAGTTACAAACATCAGACCCTTATACGTATCTTTCACCGAGTAATGTGTCTCCTGACACCAATCCCCCAAGTTAAGATTCAAAATACACTTCCACCAAATGAGCAGTTTCTACCACCTCCCACTGTCCCGTCTTCTCTAACCCCATAGCGATTCAATAAGGCCTTAAACCAAATGCCTCTCCTCTCGAACTTCGACTTCCACTCCCATTTTCCCAATAGCGATAGATTAAACTCCTTTAAGTGTCTGATTCCTAGACCTCCCTCAGCCACTGGTCTGCATACTTTATCCCAACGAACCCAGTTTATCTTTCTGTCTCCCTCCCTCCCACCCCATAGAAAACACTTAAATTGAGATTTGATAGTATTGATGATACCTGACGGCACTTTAAAGAATGAGAGAAAATAAACCGGTAGGCTTGGACCTGAGGGTGTGCTTCCCTTAAGGTCTCAAGTTCGAATTCTACTAGGTGCAATCAATCCTTGTGTCCTTGTGTGGGTCAGTACATACGGTGTTTTGTTCTAGCTTTAAACGGAGTCCCTGCTAGTGGACGGTAAGATTGGTCCCTCTTGAATTAATAAGTCGCAAGGCCGAATACCAAAACTTCCAAAAAAAAAAAAAAACACCAATAATAAATTATTGTTCCTGTTTAGTTACCGATAGATATTGATGTTCATACGCCGTCGGTACTGTACGTAAGATTGCTAATATATCTTATATATATTATATGCGTTACTATTACTAACATCAGAGAATACACTGCGCGTAGGATTCATGATGAATGCATTTCGTTACAAGTTTTACTAACGTTTTTACTAACTAGTGTGGATCCGTGCGTTCGCACGGGGACCCGTCGTTGTTACGCGTTTGTTTTAAAATGTATTTGTTGTCATATTATTTTTTTTTTTTAAAAATGTAGAAATAAAAAAAATTATAGTATTTGTAAATATTTGTTTAATTTAATAAATAAATAGTATCAACATAAATAAATACTTGTGTTCGCCCGGATACTGGTGTGACACGCACATTTTTGTTTTTAAAATATAATAAAAGTATAAATAAGAAAAACTAAATTGTTTTACCAAAATAGTTAATTAGTTTTAAAGGAAATACATATTTTTAAAATAACAACAAAATTGTTTTACCAAAATATTTTTACGTCAATAATATATATTTCAATTTTCCATACATTTGTTCGCTGTTGATCTTGGCGAACAACCTCTGGTTTACCAGAATGGTGAAATCTGGGTTACTTGCAGGATTAACCAAACAAATCCTAGGACGTCGGGCGAAAACTTAGATCAACGTGATAAATTTTAAATTAAGGGTGATATCTTGGTTCTTGGTTTTATGTGTTTAAGTCTTTTGGAATAAAGGATTTCAACTAACTCTAGATGAAAGTCTGAGATAAAAGATAATGACTTTGAAAAGAACTTTTAAAGTAAAATGACGAAGAAAGAACTTTAAAATAAAATGACGAAGAAAACATAAAGATGCTGGTAAATGTAAAGGAATTGGTAAAAAGACTTTGATTGATAAAGAAATTAAAAGATGGTGTTTACACGTACATTTTTCCAAATAACTCTTTTCTCTCACACGGGTACTTTGAGTAATTGCAGGAAGTTTTGTACAAGTTTTTCACACACTGAATTCTAATAACAACTATCCTATTTATAGATAAACAAAATAACTGCTATTAACGACTAAATCCTAAAATTTCGACATCTGGCCTTCTGCATGTCTTCCTTTCGCCAGATACTTCCACGCGTCTTCTGCCAAACGTTATAATTCTCTTAAATTTGAATCTTCAAGTTATGTCGAACAAACGCGTCCTTTCAGACTTGTCGAATTGTCAAAAAATGATAAATGTCCCTCCAACCTGTCTGACGAAGACTTCCTCATATTTCTGTCGGAGTGTCGAAATTCTTATCTTGTCGAAGTGTCTTCTGGATACCTTCATTTTCTTCCTCCTTTTCCTGTAGTTATCATCTCTAGTCAAGGAACATCATTTTGCCTTCCAAGACATGGTGTCGAAAATATATGTCTACAAATTGCCCCCCAGCAAAGATGTTTCGACTTATTTCTGGAGAAACCATCATTTGCTGTCGAAGATATTTCGACGCCATGTTACCTGCATTAATGATGCTGGTTTTCAAGACGTGACCTTTGTTCAGTCCCAAGAAAATTCATCATTGCTTTTCTCTGAAAACGTTCCATCAAATCCCACATTCAGACATGATGTCCATACCCCTAAAACCTAGCTAGCCATGCTTTTTTCAACTTCCACTTTTTATCATCACCGTTAAGATGATGCCACGTGCCCTCCATGATCACCACTAAACCTAAAGGGCTTTTGATAATCTCTTATAAATACCTGAACCATTATTTCTCTTTCTTTTTTAGGGCTTTTGATAATCTCTTATAAATACCTGAACCATTATTTCTCTTTCTTTTTTACGCGTTTGAACTCTTCTTCTTCACAACTGCTTCAAATCTTCATCTTCTTTCTAAAACTTTCTGATTCAACAATGGCTTTTCAAAAATTATCAAGCAGCAAACCTTCCAAAAGTGAGCAACCTGCCATCATCCCTCCTGCGCATAGGTTGGATGAACCAACACTGATTGGGGATCAACAATACATTCCTGAGCCTCCAAATGCGAGGGAAAAAGACTGCATTTTTAAATCCCAGGTACTCATCCCTGTTATTATTTCTGGTAATCACTATGCTATGTTAGGACCACTCCCTAACCCAGACATTAAACCTGAGCGTTTACAAGAGTTCTTTCCTACTTATTCTCACACAAAACCCATAGGCGCTGGGGTGAAACCAGTAGAACAAACTGAACCTCAAGGTTCAAGCGAAAAAGATGAGGAAGCAATAAATTTAACTTATCTGAATTATACTAGGATTTTTAGAACTTGCCCTTGGTCGAAAGATCTTTCAGACTACTTGTCTTGGTTGAACAGAGTTGAAAACGTTAAAGAAATTTTTTGGAAAGAAATAGGAATTTTTGACTTGATACAATTATCAAGAGCAGGACCCAATGTTTGCCCTAACATGCTGCTAGCCTCCCTTTACTTTTGGGATAGTACGTATAACACCTTCCACCTCCCCTGCGGGATGGTTACCCCTACGCTGTTCGACATAGCCGCCATAGTTGGCCTTAGTCCAGTTGGCATTGACTTCGACCCCACTCACCTGAACGAGGACTCCATAGATTTCGACACTAGTTTCGCCCCATACTCCCTTTTTATGTCTCACTACCATGGCGAAAATGACCAAGAAGTTTCTGACAAAGAGCACATAGCTTTTCTAACCTTGTGGCTGACCAAATTCGTCTTTTGCTCCCGCTCACTTCAAGTGGCTAAGAGGTTCATCACTATGGCGAACCAACTCCACGCTGGGATCAAATTATGCTTGAGTGAGGTAATCTTGGCGAACCTGTATGAGTCCTTGAGTGAAAGCGTGCGTTCTTTGAAGACATTGAAGGACAAAGGGAAGCTTAATTTGGCAGGCCCTTTTTGGCTATTGCAACTATGGCTGAATGCCACTTTCGAAGCCTTTATTCCTGTGAAGCATGACATAAATGAAGGGGAATTCAAAAACAGGAGCGTCGAATGGCCTAGATTGGTGCAATTGACACCAACTGATGAAGCAATTAGCCTTCGGCGGGCCTTTACTAGCTACGTAATGATGTTTGCTGAGAGACATCATTTTACTTCGACTATGGCTCCATTTGCTGACAGAACAATTGGACCTGAATGGTTTTCACGACAATTCCCCTTGCAAACCAAAAAAAATGAAAATATCTTCCTAAATGTCTGGGAATCCTTTTTGACCCCTAGACTCCTGTTCTCCCACCGCAGTACTATGAAACCCCAGATTGCCTTAATAGTTTATCAACCTAACTTGGTCGCCAGGCAATTTGGCCTAATTCAAATCATGCCTCGACCTCTTTTCCCTAAAAAAGGGGCCATCATTTTCTACAACTCCTTCCACGACGAAGCCACCAGCAGGGAATTGTTGAAAAAGCTGATTGACGAATCTTTGGATATTCGACCGGTGGTTTTTCAACCATCGTTCCTTTGCACTCCTGAGTTCGACGCATGGTGGAGGGAATACTATGCTACCAAATTTTTCGACGTAAAAGCTTTCACCACTCATCTGACGAATGCTTTTGCTCTTGTGCAGGAACGGACTAAAAAAGGTACACAAAGACATATCCGAGAAATACAAAAATTTCAAAAATACTTTGAAACCGTTTACAGACCTGATGACCTTAGTCGAACCATACGCGAAGCAGCGGTTACTTTAAAAGAAAAATTCACGGAGAAGTTGGAGAAGTTGGCACTGCCTCCAAACATTCGACCAGAAGTGCGTTACAACTTGGCTTTCAGCTATTACCCTCCTAAATTTCCACCTTTACCATCTGCTGAATTTGGTGTGGCTTTAAGTCCTCCATTCCCAGATTGGTTCACATGTGGGAATCATATGAAAATTCTTCGTGAAAGTTATAAAAAACCTGCTAAACGCGTGGTTGCGACTAAGTATCATCTGGATAACTACCCAGGGCACCTTCATATTGGAATAGAACACGTTCGCGTGGAAGATCCCATTCTTGAAGGTGTTAACAACAACACGAATTTTATCATTTTATTATCACGTATTTCTCATTGCCTAACTTTCCCCTTTTTCTATATTTTTTTTCTTTAGCTGTGAAAGTGCCTGCCAAGAAAGCTTCCGTCGAAACTCCACAAAGTACCGCCCAGACACCTTCGACTAAGGTATAAATCTCTTCCTCTTTTGATCTATTCTTTTATCTCTTCAAAACACTCACTATTTTGATTTATATGATCAGGTAAGTCAAAAAACCTCTACATTCCAAAAAAGAAAGAAAAAACCAGAGATAATCCCTGTCGAAGAGTCCAGTGATGAGTCTCCATCTCCAAATCCCCCTCCTCCAAAGAAGAAAAGACTGCAAAAAATCGCTTCACAAAAATCCATTGTCAAATCTTCTAAAAGGGAATCTTCTAGCAGTCCTGCTACAAAACATCAGCCGAAGGATACGGGGAGTGGAAAGTCTAGCTCCAAAACTGAGACTTCTAAGGTAAATTTCAATCTCGACCCTTCTCATTTATTTTATTTCATTTCTAACTTTGAAATTTTTTCTTTTGATAGAAGCCAAAGGTCGTCGACAAACAGCCTGAGACAATCCAGGAGGAGGTCGTTCGAGAGGAGGACACTCCCAACAAAGAACTTGAGAGACAAACGGTCGAAGCATTCGACACTACTGTGGGAGCTGATTCTGATAACAACTCTCCCTCTCATCCTGGATTACACGCTGAGCAACAAAAAGATGATGATGCTGAAGCAGACACTGCTGTCAAAGGAGATCCTGAAGAGAAGACTGCTGACGAAGAAGATCTGTCGAAGCAACAGGAAGCTAGGCGAACTTCAGAGCATAGCAACCAGCCTACTCCTGACCAAACTCAAAGGAGTTCCCAAACAATTGGTTCGACTAGTCTTTCTCATGAAGAACTTGAAAGTCTCAAAGTGCAGAAACCCCTGGATTACCTGAAAGCCATACTTAGCACCAGATTTAATTTTAAAGACTCTTCCTACAGCAGTTCGACTACTTCTGGAGCCACTTCTGAAGTGCAGTCTCTACCCAATATCATGACTCAGATCAAGGCAAAGATCCTTGATGTTGACTTGTTCCAAGTTCTAGAGGAAAATGCCATTGCTCCAATGGAGTTGAAGAAACTGTTGAAGCAAGTTAACGTCTTGGATGTTTCTGTCGAAGTCTGCAATTTTGTGATAGAGCTGACAACTGTGATTGACTTATCCAGCGCAGATCTTCACCGTCGAAGGGACTTATGTCAACAAATCAAGAAAAAAATGGACCAACAAGCTGCTGAATGGAACTCTGTTTCTGTTTCGACAAATAAGGTTTCGAAACTACAAGAGCTTTCTGAAGCCTCTGTCAAGAAGATTGCTACTTGCCATAACCACATTCAAACATGGAAGAAACAAATAGCAGTTCTCCAAGAGAAAATTTCCAAAGAGGAGGAACTCATAGCTTCTATTCAGCAGCCTAGGCAAAGCGAGATTGATGAAGAGTTGAAGGTTGGCATTCAACACGCAGAGACCGCTCAAAAGATCAACCAAGAGATTGAAGTTGCCCATATTCACAGGAACCTCTGTGATCGTCGACTTCAATTTCAGAAAGACAAATTTACCGCTTTGAAGGCACAGTTTGCAAACCTTCCGCTTTAGTCGAATTTTCCTGTCAATTTCTAGCCCTTTGAGGCTTTATTTGTAATGATTTAACGCCATCTGTTTGGCAGCACACTATTTACTTTCAATTTCAATTTTATTCGACTGCTATCTTTATTTCCTGCAATATTGGTTTATACTTTTTCAAATATTTGCCATTTATTTTTAATATCCTTCCGTCTTTCCCTATTTCTTCGACCTCGTATGCGCCATTAGAAAATATTTTCAAAACTTTGAAAGGTCCTTCCCATTTGGGAGACCATTTTCCCATAACTCTGTCTTTTCGATCCATAGGAAGAATTACCTTCCACACATAATCACCAATTGAAAAAGTCTTAAATTTTACTTTTCTATTGTAGAACTTTTCGACTCTCTCTTTCTGTCTCTTTATGAGATCTAAGGCACGTAGCCTTTCTTCGTCTAAATCAACCAATTCATCCATCATCATACTCCAGTATGTCTCTGATGGGATCTGATGATGCCTTTGAACCCTAACTGATTGCAAATACAACTCGGCTGGCAAAACTGCATCATGCCCATAAGTTAATTTAAATGGAGTCGAATTGGTTGCTTCTTTAGGAGATGTTCGACAAGCCCATAAAATTTGATCTAAGGTATTGTGCCAATTTTTTGGCTTTCCACCTACATGTTTCTTGATCAAATTTATCACTACCTTGTTAGCTGCTTCGACTTGTCCATTAGCCTGAGCATAATAAGGTGTCGAAGTAAGGAGCTTAAAACCTGTATCTTGTGCAAACTTCTGCATTTTTCGACCGGTAAACACAGATCCTTGATTTGTTGTTATTGTTTCCGGTATCCCAAATCTGTAGATTATATGCTTTTGGATAAAATCCATAACCGCTTCTTGGTCTACATTCACCAATGGTATGGCTTCAATCCACTTAGTAAAATAATCTACTCCAACTAAAATGTACCTTTGCCCTTTTGAAGAAGCTGGTCGAATTTCACCGATTAAATCTAACGCCCAACCTCTGAACGGCCAAGGCTTTACAATCGAATGTAACTCACTTGCAGGAATATGTGGTATGCCTGCATGTACTTGGCACTCTTGACACCCTTTTGCAAATTCGACACAATCCTTTAGCATTGCTGGCCAATACATTCCTTGTCGAAACAATAACCACTTCATTTTGTGGCCTGCTTGGTGTGCGCCACACGCTCCACTATGCACATTTGACAATGCTATGTATGCTTCATTTTCGCCTAAGCATTTCAACAAGACTCCTTCCGCAGTCTTCTTGAACAATTCATTGCCAAAAAGTACATAACTCAAAGCTCTATATTTTACCTTTCGTTCGACTTTTTGACTTGGATCTTGCAAATATTCTTTGATGGGTTTTCTCCAGTCTTCGACTCCTGCATCATCTACGTTGCAAATCTCATAATTCTCTTCGCCACCATATCCCAATTTTATTGTCTCTAAATCTGATGGGGACAAACCTACAGATATGACTCTTCCTCTGACTTCAATGGCTTTTTCTAACTTCTCCTCCGACACTTTGTATCCTGATGCCAGTTGAGCCAGATCATTCGCCTCTTGATTCTCCATCCTGGGAATGTGCCTAAAAACCACATTGTCGAACCTCTTGAGAAGTCTACTTGCTAACACGAAGTACATTATTAGATTCTCTTTCACACATTTGTACTCCTTAGTCAACTGCTTTATTACCAACTCAGAGTCACCCATTATTTCGACTCTTGTCGCCCCCAATTCCAACAAGATTTCAAGTCCAGCAATCAAAGCTTCATATTCGACTTCATTGTTCGAACACATCCCTTCGACTTTGTACTTGAACTTTGTTGGAATTTTGTCAGGAGAAATAATCACCATCCCAATACCAAGTCCATTCTTATGCCTGGAACCGTCGAAATATAGTTTCCAAGGTGCTTGTTCGACGTACTCTATAGTTTCGACTATAGAGTGGTCAGCTATAAAATCAGCCACCACCTGTCCTTTCATAGCCTTTAAAGGCAAATATTTTAAGGAGTATTCTGTTAGAGCCAAAGCCCACTTTCCAATTCGACTATGTAAAATAGACTTGGACAACATATGTTTTATTACGTCGAAATGAGAAGATACATATACATCAACAGGCTTTATATAATGCTTCAATTTCATACAAGAGAAATATACACATAAACATAGTTTTTCTATAGCACTATATCTAGTTTCAGCATCATTTAAGACTCTGCTGAGATAATAGATGGCCCTTTCGACGCCATTCTCATCCTCTTGACACAACATACTTCCTAATGTCTTGTCTGATGCAGAGATATACAGTCTCATGCTTCTTTTCCTACAAGGGGACATCAAGATTGGAGGACTAGCCAAGTACTCTTTGATTTTGTCGAAAGCCACTTGTTGCTCTTGCCCCCAGGTGAATTCTTCTTTCTTTAGTCGAAGTAGAGGAGAAAAGGGTTGTGTTTTTCCACTGAGGTTGGAGATGAATCTTCTTAGAAAATTGATCTTCCCTAGTAGAGATTGCAATCCCTTTTTCGTTGATGGCGCTTTCGCTTCCATTATAGCTTTGGCTTTGTTTTCATTTATTTCGATCCCTTTCTTGTGGACCACAAAACCTAAAAAATCACCCGCCTGCACACCAAAAGCACATTTAAGGGGATTCATCTTTAGACCAAACTTTCTCATCCTCTCAAAGGATTGTCGAAGATGGTCTATATGATCTTTTCCTGAAACAGACTTGATTACAATATCATCAATGTAAATCTGCATAAACGTCTCAATAAAATCATGGAAAATTGAATTCATAGCCCTTTGGTAAGTGGCCCCAGCATTCTTTAACCCAAAAGGCATCACTACCCATTCATAAGTTCCAATTGCTCCAGGACAACGAAAAGCTGTCTTAGAAACATCTTCTTCAGCAATAAAAATTTGGTTATAGCCAGAGTATCCATCCAACATGCTTAGATACTCGTGACCTGCTGCAGAATCTATAAGCATTTCTGCGACTGGCATAGGATATTCGTCCTTTGGGGTAGCAGAATTTAAATCTCTAAAATCAATGCATACCCTAAGTTTGCCATTTTTCTTAATAACCGGAACTATATTTGCAATCCAATCAACATACCTGGTAGTGCGGATGAAGTTGCATTTTAGAAGTCTTTCGACCTCTTCTTTTATTTTCGACAGAACTTCTGGTGCAAAGCGCCTTGGAGTTTGCTTGACTGGCTTCTTCCCTTCTATGATTGGCAGCTTCAATTCGACCAAACTTCTGTCCAAACCCGGCATTTCGTCATAATCCCATGCAAAGCAATCTTTGAACTCCTTCAACAACTGGATTATTTCGACTCTGAACTGAGGATCCATCCTTGCACTTATGTAGGTTGGTCTTTTTTCTGCCCCCAGCCCCAAGTTGATTTCTTCTAAAGGATCCTGCGCTACCATCTTCAAGTTGTTCGACACTGGATCTTTTTCGAACCCCAAAGGTTCATCGTCATAAATGGCGTCAAGTTTCTGGTTTTGCCATTCGTCTATTTGGTTGTTGGTATTATTTTCCTCAACGTCTTTTTGGAGACACTGTTCATTTGAATCTTCATGATTGGCTTCGACAGCCATGTATTTTACTTCGGCCTCCAGAGCCGCTTTGAATTTGTTTTCGGCTATGTAAGCCGTAATTTTGTCGAGCACTGCTTGTTCACTCGTCATCATTGTCGAACTCATCCCCCCATCCTGTCGGTGCTACGTTGGTAGTCCCCCACATGTAGTTGGAGTCACCAATGACTTCCTTATCCCACTGAAAACCATGTGTAGGATGGAGATACATGGAACAGTACGCGTTGTCCGTTGCCTTCAAGTCGAATTTCGCCGGACTGCAAGGGGGTATGTGGGCTAAGTTTTTGTCGAAACTTCGATCGCTTATATTGTTAACTTCGGACATGAAGTAACTTTGGTCTGCTTCTATGTTCTCGACGATTCCATCTGGCCTCCAAATAACTATTCTCTGGTGCATCGACGAGGGAACAGCACCTATACCATGGATCCATTCCCTTCCCAACAGCAAGTTGTAGTTTGCCCTAGAAGCAATAACTATAAACATTGTTGGCCTTGTTATAGTACCAACTGTCAGATCCACTTGAATAACTCCCATGGTTGTTCCTACCTTTCCTTCGTAATTTGACAGAACCATGTTGTGGGGCTTCGCATCCGAGTCATCTTTGCCAATCTTTTTCAGCATGAAATGGGGCATTAAATTCACAGCGGCACCCCCATCCACTAGGATCTTGTTCACACCGACACCCTCAATCTTTCCTTTGATAAACAAAGGCTTCAAGTGCGCCTTCATGGAATCGTCTGGTCTTTCGAAGAAAGCATTTTGCTCTTCGACACAACCATTATTCATTACGTAGTAACACACGGGCTTGTGCACCATCGTTTCCTCTTCCATCCCATCCTCTTCGTCTTCGACTTCCATGATCCTATCATAGTCTCTGGGAAGGACCGAGACCACATTACAGCCAACGTCGAAGGATGCCTCCGAATCTGACTTGAAATCATCTGTCATCTCGTCATCCTCCATCTTCTTCTCTTTGGGCACACTTTGCACTGCCACGCTGTTTGGTTTGATTTGCTGGAGAGGCTCCTTCTTGTTCGCCATTTGAGCGTTGCTGCTACATTCTGCTTCATCCTTGTTTCCAGCCACTTTTCTCATCATACCTTTTTCAGCAGTTTCCTTCTCAAACCTCTTTTGCCTTTGGAACCTCCTCCACTGGGATCTCGACATGGGGTTCTTCCCTTTATAATTCTCTGAAGGATATGGCCTAGGTTTATATTTCTCCAACCCCTTCTTGTTTTCCATTGAAGTGCCTCTCTGCATATCGAAATTCTTCCACTTCTTCTGGCCTTGGGCATCTCTGATGGGTTGAACCCATTTGTCATCTATCACTTTGTTTGATGGCTTGTAAGTGCCATAGCGTCTGTCTCCGCGCCTCCATTGGTGGTGCTCACTCCTTCTTGGATCGTATCTTGTCGCTCCCTCATTCGCCTTCCTTCTTGCTTGATCTATTGCCTCCAAGTGGGTGGCAGCCTTTCTGTCGAAAATGGAACTGCAACGAGGGCATAGCATCACGTCACTCTTCCTTCTCTGGCACCTTTTAATGAATTCGACCAAACTCTCATCTTCTTTGGGGTACGCCAGCTTTTGGCACTCCTCTCGACGTTGATCTTCATCTACTGCTGCCTGAGTTTTCTGCGAAACTTCTACCATATTGATTCCCACATTTTGCTTGTCAGCAATGGTTAGTCTGTTCATCTTTTCAATGAGCTTTTCCTCTTCGACTCTGTCCTTCTTTTTCGTCAAGTCGAACTTCCCTTCTGGGCAGCAACACCAGGATATGTTCCTAGGAGCATGCTTGCAGCAACACTTGTTTGACTTTTCTTTAGGATCCTCTTTTATTCTTCGTAGGATCCCATAAGTCCCAGATTTCCCACGGCCATGTAAAGCTTTTTCTTTCATTTCTGTGACTTCCTTGTCGAAAGGTCCCATGATGTTGATGCAGTAATTTGCAACATCGGCCTCCTTTATGTTGTCAAGATCAAGGCCTTCAGTAGCCTTGTTTTCAGCAACGAAGTCCTCAGTAACCTCTTCCTTGGCGATAGGGGAATCACCATCGTCATCAAAATCGCTTCCCCAACCAGTTGGTCGGATTTCACTGATGTCGGTGTGATAAGTTGCAGGAATAGTGTACTTCACCAGGTAGTCGAATTTTCCGCTTGGCTGTCCCAAGCGATCCCAGATTTCTCCCGGTCGAACCACTACGTCTTCAGCAACACTGTCATCGTTCTTCTCGTTGGACCCCTCTGTAGTTTTCTGATTTTCAAAGCTTTCAGTAGCTTCGACCTTACCTTCATCGCCGAAGTCCTCAGTGACTTCAACTGTGTTTTTGTTGTCAAGATCTTCAGTGACTTTGACTTCATTATCGTTGTCGAACGCTTCAGTACCCTCGACTTCGTTCTGTCCTGCAAGATCTTAAGTGATCTCGACCACGTTGATACTGGTGTCGAAACCTTCCATAGCCTCCACCATCTCGAAACTGCCATCAGAAGCAACTTCAATCTCCACCATATTCACAGTGGATGGTTCAGCATAGTGTGCTTCGACAACCTGCATGGGATTCGAATCAATCCCCATTTGTTGTTTTGGCTTCTCGCCAAACTTCAGCCTTCCATCACGGATAGCATTTTGAACTAGATCCCTGAAAAGAAAACATTGAGATGTTTTATGACCCAAAAAGTTATGGTACTTACAAAAACCCCTCTTTTTCTGCTGTTCGACAGGCGGTTCTTTGGCGCCTGGCGGCTTTATTAACTGACCATCTTTGACCAATAAATCAAAAATTTCGTCACACTTGGTGACGTCGAACGTATAAGTTCGTTTGGGAAATTTATCATTCTTTTCAGGTTCGACTGGGTTTTTTCCATTCGACGGAGCTAGCACTTTACAGGCGTATGGAGGGCCTGACTTTAGTTCTGCCAGATCAATTTCTTGCTCGTCGAACAAAATTAGTTCATTTTCGTCACCATCATCATCCTGGCATACTCCTACATAGGCCACTCTTTCCTTTTTATTTTTATTTGATCTGAATTTCTCAGCTTTTAGCCTCTCAATCTGTCTTACCCTATCTGCTAATTGTGCCATATCTCTTAAATATTGAGTGTCTAATTTTTTCCTTATAGAATAATCTAGACCCCCTGCAGCCATTTCGACTAACTCCCGTTCTGGCACTTGTGTGAAACATCTTGCCTTAAGCAACCTGAACCTGTTTAGGTAATCATCTATAGGTTCTGAAAATTTCCTCTTAACACTGGCTAATTCCTTCAAACTTATCTTAGTCTGACCCATATAGAATTGTTCATGGAACAATCTTTCTAATTGGGTCCATGTGAATATAGAGTTCGCGGGCAAGGATGTAAACCAGGTGAATGCATTTTTTGTCAAGGAACTTGGAAAGTACTTCATTTTCAAATTTTCGTTATTGACTATTTCTCCCGCTTCTATTAGATAACGCGCTACGTGCTCTATAGTAGATTCACTAGTATCTCCTGAAAACTTAGTAAACTTAGGAACTTTCCATCTTGGGGGTAGTTCCTCTTGCAGAATGTGTTCTGACAATGGGGAAGTATAAGTAGGCCTTTGCAAACCTATATTTACACCGTTTTGGGCCATTATCCTTTCGACCATGGCTGTTATGTTATTTTCGACAGGAAAGTTATTATATCGTATTCGCTGTTGCAACACATCATCAGCATCTTGGCCTCTCTGGACTATTACCCTCCTAGGTTCTTGTTGAACGGGGATTTCGACACGAGGCTGCTCGACCACTGCCTCTTGGTTTCTAGGGTTTGCCTGAGGATTCTCTAAAGGCCTTTGATTTATCGTGGGTTCCTCTTCGACATTTACTACTTGGTTTTGAATCACTTGTTCTCTTTGTCGTGTTTGAGGAACACCAAAAAAGTCAGCAATGCGCGTCATTTGCGCAGCCAACAATTGGTTGGTTTGGGTAGTGTTTTGTATTAAAGGGTTAAATACTGCCCCCATTTGTTGAGTCAACATTTGGACCATATCATGATTACTTTCGTCCATTTGTTGTCGAATTACTTGCGCAGAATTATTGGTAATTGCTGGCATTTGGAAATTTGGTAGGGATTGGTTCAATCTACTCATATTTCCACCGTATCCTGATCCTTGCAATGGCGAAGACATGTGGACCATGGCGTCAGAATACAAGGGTGGTGCACTTTGCAAATTTGCCATCACTGACGTTGGCATTCCATATGGTTGTTCTCTTCCGAACATAGGTATGGAAAAATTTGTCTGGAATGGCCTAAAATTTTGTCCTCCCGGAGGAGGCGTCCCCAAAGGCCTTGAATGTCCCATTGTGGAGGAACTAGGCATACTTTGGGAGAGCGAAACCGCTGGTGTAAATCCTGTTGACGAAGGCATAATCTCCTCCAGAACAGGGTTTGAATCCACATTTCCCCCTGCCGAAGGTATAGGGTTGGAAACTGGAATATTTTCATTTGAATTTGAATTGGGGTTAGGATTATTTGACTGATTCGCCATTTTCCTTACTCTAGTTCTTTTGGGTCTCTCTACGTCAGATACGGCTAATTTACCGCTTCTTAGTATCATACAACGAAGAAAAAGCCTTAATTTTTAAAATTTATTTAAGTTTTATATTGCACTAGTCCCACCGGGCGTGCCAATTTGTTCGTTGTTGATCTTGGCGAACAACCTCTGGTTTACCAGAATGGTGAAATCTGGGTTACTTGCAGGATTAACCAAACAAATCCTAGGACGTCGGGCGAAAACTTAGATCAACGTGATAAATTTTAAATTAAGGGTGATATCTTGGTTCTTGGTTTTATGTGTTTAAGTCTTTTGGAATAAAGGATTTCAACTAACTCTAGATGAAAGTCTGAGATAAAAGATAATGACTTTGAAAAGAACTTTTAAAGTAAAATGACGAAGAAAGAACTTTAAAATAAAATGACGAAGAAAACATAAAGATGCTGGTAAATGTAAAGGAATTGGTAAAAAGACTTTGATTGATAAAGAAATTAAAAGATGGTGTTTACACGTACATTTTTCCAAATAACTCTTTTCTCTCACACGGGTACTTTGAGTAATTGCAGGAAGTTTTGTACAAGTTTTTCACACACTGAATTCTAATAACAACTATCCTATTTATAGATAAACAAAATAACTGCTATTAACGACTAAATCCTAAAATTTCGACATCTGGCCTTCTGCATGTCTTCCTTTCGCCAGATACTTCCACGCGTCTTCTGCCAAACGTTATAATTCTCTTAAATTTGAATCTTCAAGTTATGTCGAACAAACGCGTCCTTTCAGACTTGTCGAATTGTCAAAAAATGATAAATGTCCCTCCAACCTGTCTGACGAAGACTTCCTCATATTTCTGTCGGAGTGTCGAAATTCTTATCTTGTCGAAGTGTCTTCTGGATACCTTCATTTTCTTCCTCCTTTTCCTGTAGTTATCATCTCTAGTCAAGGAACATCATTTTGCCTTCCAAGACATGGTGTCGAAAATATATGTCTACAACATTATGTTTAAAAAAATTGTATCTCAAATTAAAAATAATTTCAAATATATTCAATCATTTAGTTTGATAAATATCAATTAATAACATAGTATTTGAAAATATTATTTTAATTATATAAATAAATATTACTAACATAAATAAATAAAATATTCAAATCAATAGTAAAGTTGTTCCCATTATTATTTAATATTTAAATAATTAACTTAATATCAGTATGATACGCATGTACCATATCAGTACCCGTGTGTTTGTCCGCGTACTTGTGTGATTCGTACACTTTTGTTTTTAATATGTAATAAAAAAATAAGAAAAACAAAATGGTTTTACCAAAATAGTTTATAATAAATAAAAATTAGAGTAATTATTGTTGTATCATATCAGCACCCGTGTGTTTGCCTGTGTACTGGTGTGTTGAATGAATGTTATGAAGAAGAATAAAGATGACGTGCATTTGTTCTCAGAATGTATTTGTTTTTATAATGTATTTTTTTTCATAATGTATTTGTTCTTAGAATGTATTTATTTATATTTAAAATTTGGAAGTCCATTCAAATTTCTTAGAGTAATTATAAATGATTATCCATCCATTCAATTTCTAAGTCTACAAACAGTATATATTAAAATTTGAAAAAAAAATCAATACCTGCAGGCATCGTTTGATATTTTTTCTTTTAAAATATTTATGCAATGATTTAGTTTTATAAATATCAAATAATATCATAGCATTTGTAAATATTTTTTTAATTTAATAAATAAATATCATCAACATAAATAAATACATTTTATATAAATATTATTACAAATATCTATTTTGTGTGATACTCATATCAGTACTCGTGTGTTCGCCCGGGTACTGATTAACCTACAACACCACCGGGCTAATTTATAAAAAAGAAAACTTTTTTTTCTCTCAAAGTTTAAGACAAAATAATAAATTTAATTTGAATTATTTATTACTTAATAAAAATAAAAATTATTTATAACTCTTCTGTTATAAACTTTTGAAACTTTATAATTAGTGTCATATTAAATTAAATTGAAACTCAATATCTCTTATTAATTATAAATAAGGCTTAAATAGGTTTTTCGTCCCTGTAAGTTGGCGAGATTTTGGTTTTCGTCCCTGTATCTTTTTTTTTTCGGTTTTAGTCCCTATATCTTACTTTTTGTTGGTGTTTAGTCCCTAAAGCCAAAATTCGCAGGAAAATCCGCATTTTCCTGCGAATTTTCCTGCGGATTTTCCTAAAAATCAAATTCCGCAGGAAAATCCGCAGGAAAATCTGCAAGAAAATCCACAGGAAACCTCTGTAAGGACTAAACACCAGCAAAAAGTAAGATACAGGGACTAAAACCGAAAAAAAAAAGATACAGGGACGAAAACCAAAATCTCGCCAACTTACAGGGACGAAAAACCTATTTAAGCCTATAAATAATTATCCATCCATTCAATTTCTAACTCTATAAACAGTACATATTAAAAAATTTGAAACCTTAATCTTTTACTAATTAATATAAATATTTATCTTGCAATCAAAATTATAGAGCATTTATTTCTGACATTAAAACAATTTTAAAACAATAAATTAAAACAATTTTATGTAAATATTATTACAAATATTTATTTCATGCGATACTCATATCAGTACCTATGTGATCGTCCGAGTACTAATGTGTTATGCAGATTTGTTTTTATTTTTTTAATTAGAATTAATAAAAATCAATAAATAGAAAAAATATAATTTATATTTAAAAAAAATCAATACCCGCAGGCATCGTTTGATATTTTTTATAAAAATATTTATGCAATGATTTAGTTTTATAAATATCAAATAATATCATAGTATTTGTAAAGATTTTTGTAATTTAATAAATAAATATCATCAACATAAATAAATACATTTTAGGTAAATATTATTACAAATATCTATTTTGTGGGATACTCATATCAGTACCCGTGTGTTCGCCCGGGTACTGATTAACCGACAACATCACCGGCCTAATTTATAAAAAAAAAACTTTTTTTTCTCTCAAAATTTAAGACAAAATAATAAATTTAATTTTAGTTATTTATTACTTAATAAAAATAAAAATTATTTATAAGTCTTTTGTTATAAACTTTTGAAATTCTATTATTAGTGTCATATTAAAAAAAATTGAAACTCAATATCTCCTATTAATTATAAATGATTATCCATCCATTAAAAAAACTTGAAACTCAATATCTCTTATTAATTATAAATGATTATCCATCCATTCAACACACCCACTCATTTTTATGAAGGTGTGTTTTAACAACATGCACCTTAATGAATTTTTATTTATTAATTGCTAACACACTCCTAAAAAATTAATCGGTGTATTATAGTTACTGCCTAAAGGAGATGCTAACTTACCCCCACTTACTTTTTAGAATGAGTGTTTCAGTAACATGCATCTTAGGTTGCATTTAATTATTTTCTAGTTAAAGCTTGCTAAAACACACCTTTATAAAAATGAGAGGGTATATATATATATATATATATATATATATATATATATATATATATATATATATATATATATATATATATATATATATATATATATATATATATATATATCGAAATATTGAAATAAATATATTATTTTATATAAAATTTATAAATTATTGTAATTTTTGCATTTATTTTTAATTACTTTTTTGATGAATAATAATTATTTTTTAATAATAACCAATTTTAAAGGTTAATGCAATAATACTTATTTTATAAATAATATACTCTTAATTATTTGTTGTAAAGAAAAAAAAAATGAATGTAATTAAGTTATACGTAATGAATGGTATTAAAAAAATAATTAATATTATAAAGAGTAATAAATTTTATTAATCTTATAATAATGATTCAATGGTATAAATGACACTAAATAATTTTGTTTCTCTTAAATTTTTTATATAATTTTTACTTTTATTCAATGTTTAATATTTTTAAAATTGTTTTTTATGGTTTTCTTTTAAATTTTTTAATACCTGATATAAATAACAGAAAAAATGTATATTCATTATGATTTCTAGACTTTTTTTTGACTTTTTGTTTAAAAAAGGGGTGCCTAATAATAAGTGTGTTATTAAAAAAATTAAATTTATTTTTTATTAGTAATGTATTACTATAAATTACATAAATTCATTTTTATCGCATTAAAAATAGGTAGTGAAAAATACAAGAAGATTTTTTTATTTTTTGGAAATTTTCCAATTATTTATTTTATCTTTCTAACTCTTAAACTAACAAATATTTGTTTTCTTTTTCTACCTCAAAACTAACACAATCAAAGTTTTAAACTTCTTCTTCTATTTATTTTAGAAAATATTCATATTTGGTTTTAGTTTCTAAATCGTTGAACCCGTTAGATTTAACCCGACCTATTATTATTATTATTATTATTATTATTATTATTATTATTATTATTATTATATTTTTCAATAACTTATACACCCTCTAGTCACTATTATAAGCAACAAAAAATTTTTTTGCTTCATTGAATATTTGATGTATCTGATATATAATAATGTCCAGATACATCATTTATTCAATGAATCTATAAAGGTTTTTGTTGCTTATAATAATGATCGGAGGGTGTAATAATTAAGAAAATATATATTTTTTATCTACTAAACTCTCTCTTCTTCAAACTTATAAAATATTATTAAATAACAAATCTTTTAAAAAACAACATTTTCCAATGCATATCCCCTATTCAATGTTGCTCAGGCTTTTCCAATCTTTCTTCTTCATAAAACTCTCTCTTTCACCATTTATGTCTCAAACTCTCTATTTCATTGCTCTCCCTTACGATCTTCCAATGAACCAGAAAAATAATTATTTGTATAATATTGTTATGATTTGAAATTAAATATTATTGATTAGGACATAAAATCAATTTTGATTATAATATTAAAGTTGTAGATCTTCTAAGATCCCTACTTTCTGTCAAATAAGATATTATTATTATTATTATTATTATTATTATTATAAACAAATCTTGTAATCTTAATTATTTTAATTGAAACAAAAGTTAATGATTTGTAATTATTTTAATTAGTTCTGTTTTCATGAAAAAATATATCTCTATGTATATACAATGCAACGATGCCCTCACTCTTTCCATTCCAATTTTTGTTTGTTTTTTCATATATTTATTGTTTCTATTTTTTTCCTATTATTATTATTATTATTATTATTATTATTATTATTTATTATTATTATTATTATTATTATTATTATTATTATTATTATTATTATTATTATTATTATTATTATTATTATTATTATTATTATTATTGTTTAAAGTCATGCCACTTATCATTTTGTTGATGTGGTTTCATTTAAAAAAAAGGCAAGTATCTCTCTATTTTTTTTCTTCTTTTTTTAGTTTATGTTATTAATATTATTATTATTATTATTGTTATTATTATTATTAATTTTAATTTTTATTGTGTTTTTTTAAATGTTTGATTTTTTATCATTTTAACCTTGTGAGAGCAATTTTAATATCTCTTTTTAAAAGATAACTCTCTTTCAAAATAAATATCTTCATCATAACAAACAAAATTTCAAATCCTCATCATAACAAATATCTCTGGGAATACAAACATCTTCATCATAACAAAAAGATTTTCAAATCCTAATCATAACAAATATCTCTGAAAATATCTCTCTTTTCCTGACACTTAAATGGAAGTGAGATCAATTACATCAATTTCATAAGTTACTTGTTCAGTAAATGTTAGCGCCTAATTTTACCTTGCACATGATATAACTATAGCCACAATAAGCTGAATCAACTCTTTTGTAACAAAGAATGCAGCAACATTCACAGCAAAATTTAGATTCAACTCAACAGATATCACGGTGCAACAGGTGAATTTTCTTTGTTTTGTTCCAAAATCAAACTGCTGTAGGTCTTATTCCCAGCTTTGCATCCACAATTACTGAATCAGATTCTGCCTGCTGTTTTAATTCAAACTGATGAAGTCCATCAACTACAGCTATAGGATTCATGTTTCCTACAATGCATAACAACTGTGTGTAATCAATCATCTAAAGGTGCAGAAAAACTTTACAACAAACAAAAAGGAAGAAATTTACAAAACGGTAAAAAAGCACTACAGAGGACTATCCTCTTTGATTTTTTTCTTTGATTTTGATAGCTTTTTTCATGTCCCTAGCACCAACCACAATTTTCACTCCTCTTTTAGTGCAACCAATGCAAATTCTATCAGTCCCATTTTAGCAGACCCGGTTAAGAAATGCATGATACTCTGCACCCATGCCATCCTCAAAATAATGTTTAAGGCCTGTAATCAAATATCATTTTCTAATCTTAAAAAACATATGATTCTTTTCATGTTCATTCACACAGAGGTAACAAAACTTACATTTGACATAAAGTAAATCTTTTTAGTCTTTAAAATCAGATCATATTAGGAAACATAATCAATGTTCACCCAAACAGGTATGAGATTAATCACTAAAACAAATTCAGATTTTACAAAATCAATTATATGTAGCAAATCTGGTTTCTATAGAATACAAAAGATATATAACTTAAAGGGCTAATCTAACAATGCCGAAAAAGAATCTCAGCCAAATTGCAATTCATAAGAACGAATATCATATCGGTTTGTCATAAAATACATTTGAAGTTAAGCAAAACAGGAAATTTTCAAACTTATAAGTAGTATTTTTATCCATTCAATTGATTCAATATACTGTAATACTCTAATAGAGACAATTACTTCCATTCAATTTCCATCCATTGCAAGCATATGTCAATATTCGTTCATATCAATTCAACATCTTCCATGTCAATTCAACTAAGACTCAAAACTACACTTTAGTCTAGAGAAGCAAGGAAATTTTGAACAAACCTGATCTTGCAGCAACTGCCTTGGAACCTACTGTCAAACTCTACCAGCCTCAATCGTTGTAAGTACCAAGCTAACCAAACCTGCACAGTGAAAGTACAAACGTCTTCCTTAACAACTTAGTAAATGAAAAACAACACTGGCAATGTTTAAAGCCAAATGGATTTCCGGCAGCGATGTGTTGAATACCGTCGATAATACAATGATATAATTAGTTGATGATGGAAGATTCAAACAAAGTCCATAGCATGGGAATGCATATTGTAAGTGTCAGGAAACAAAATTTAGAAGTGTTTATCATGATAAGTGCTTCTCAAGAAGGCATTTTTATAGCAAAAATATGTCGGGAAACAAAATTTAGAAGTGTTTATCATGATAAGTGCTTCTCAATAAGCCATTTTTATAGCAAAAATATAAATTAACTTTAAGCTATTTATATGAACTCTTCCAAAATCATTCTAACAAATGAGTCAAGTTTACAAAACACCATATAATAAAAAAAATAATCAATAGCAAACCAAAAGTAAATTTAGAAGTGTTTATCATGATAAGTGCTTCTCAAAAAGCCATTTTTATAGCAAAAATATAAATTAAGTTTAAGCTATTTATACGAACTCTTCCAAAATCATTCTAACAAATGAGTCAAGTTTACAAAACACCATATAATAAAAAATATAATCAACAGCAAACCAAAAGTTTAAAATATTGTAATAACCATAGCATATATAATCAACATAATCACTTATATGATAAGTGATTATACTATAATCACTTAATTAATCTCATAATCAAAAGAGAAACAAAGCAACCAACCTCAGCTGAAGAACCATTTGGATCGGTCAACACAATCCTTCGCCATCCATGTTTATGTTGAAACACATTCAAAGGCATTTGTACCGAAAAATCTATTGATTGCTGCAACCTAAATGCTCTGTAGTTACTCACAAACGACATACTTTAACTCTTCTCCAATCTACAAACTACAACAAATGAAATAGATTTTTATATTAGGAAACATAATCAATGTTCACCCAAACAGGTATGAGATTAATCACTAAAACAAATTCAGATTTTACAAAATCAATTATATGTAGCAAATCTGGTTTCTATAGAATACAAAAGATATATAACTTAAAGGGCTAGTCTAACAATGCCGAAAAAGAATCTCAGCCAAATTGCAATTCATAAGAACGAATATCATATCGGTTTGTCATAAAATACACTTGAAGTTAAGCAAAACAGGAAATTTTCAAACTTATAAGTAGTATTTTTATCCATTCAATTGATTCAATATACTGTAATACTCTAATAGAGACAATTACTTCCATTCAATTTCCATCCATTGCAAGCATATGTCAATATTCGTTCATATCAATTCAACATCTTCCATGTCAATTCAACTAAGACTCAAAACTACACTTTAGTCTAGAGAAGCAAGGAAATTTTGAACAAACCTGATCTTGCAGCAACTGCCTTGGAACCTACTGCCAAACTCTACCAGCCTCAATCGTTGTAAGTACCAAGCTAACCAAACCTGCACAATGAAAGTACAAACGTCTTCCTTAACAACTTAGTAAATGAAAAACAACACTGGCAATGTTTAAAGCCAAATGGATTTCCGGCAGCAATGTGTTGAATACCGTCGATAATACAATGATATAATTAGTTGATGATGGAAGATTCAAACAAAGTCCATAGCATGGGAATGCATATTGTAAGTGTCAGGAAACAAAATTTAGAAGTGTTTATCATGATAAGTGCTTCTCAATAAGGCATTTTTATAGCAAAAATATGTCGGGAAACAAAATTTAGAAGTGTTTATCATGATAAGTGCTTCTCAATAAGCCATTTTTATAGCAAAAATATAAATTAACTTTAAGCTATTTATATGAACTCTTCCAAAATCATTCTAACAAATGAGTCAAGTTTACAAAACACCATATAATAAAAAAAAATAATCAATAGCAAACCAAAAGTAAATTTAGAAGTGTTTATCGTGATAAGTGCTTGTCAAAAAGCCATTTTTATAGCAAAAATATAAATTAAGTTTAAGCTATTTATATGAACTCTTCCAAAATCATTCTAACAAATGAGTCAAGTTTACAAAACACCATATAATAAAAAAAAATAATCAATAGCAAACCAAAAGTAAATTTAGAAGTGTTTATCGTGATAAGTGCTTGTCAAAAAGCCATTTTTATAGCAAAAATATAAATTAAGTTTAAGCTATTTATATGAACTCTTCCAAAATCATTCTAACAAATGACTCAAGTTTACAAAACACCATATAATAAAAAAATAATCAACAGCAAACCAAAAGTTTAAAATATTGTAATAACCATAGCATATATAATCAACATAATCACTTATATGTTAAGTGATTATACTATAATCACTTAATTAATCTCATAATCAAAAGAGAAACAAAGCAACCAACCTCAGCTGAAGAACCATTTGGATCGGTCAACACAATCCTTCGCCATCCATGTTTATGTTGAAACACACTCAAAGGCATTTGTACCAAAAAATCTACTGATTGCTGCAACCTAAACGCTCTGTAGTTACTCACAAACGACATACTTTAACTCTTCTCCAATCTACAAACTACAACAAATGAAATAGATTTTTATATTAGGAAACATAATCAATGTTCACCCAAACAGGTATGAGATTAATCACTAAAACAAATTCTGATTTTACAAAATCAATTATATGTAGCAAATCTGGTTTCTATAGAATACAAAAGATATATAACTTAAAGGGCTAATCTAACAATGCCGAAAAAGAATCTCAGCCAAATTGCAATTCATAAGAACGAATATCATATCGGTTTGTCATAAAATACATTTGAAGTTAAGCAAAACAGGAAATTTTCAAACTTATAAGTAGTATTTTTATCCATTCAATTGATTCAATATACTGTAATACTCTAATAGAGACAATTACTTCCATTCAATTTCCATCCATTGCAAGCATATGTCAATATTCGTTCATATCAATTCAACATCTTCCATGTCAATTCAATTAAGACTCAAAACTACACTTTAGTTTAGAGAAGCAAGGAAATTTTGAACAAACCTGATCTTTCAGCAACTGCCTTGGAACCTGCTGCCAAACTCTACCAGCCTCAATCCTTGTAAGTACCAAGCTAACCAAACCTGCACAATGAAAGTACAAACGTCTTCCTTAACAACTTAGTAAATGAAAAACAACACTGGCAATGTTTAAAGCCAAATGGATTTCCGGCAGCGATGTGTTGAATACCGTCGATAATACAATGATATAATTAGTTGATGATGGAAGATTCAAACAAAGTCCATAGCATGGGAATGCATATTGTAAGTGTCAGGAAACAAAATTTAGAAGTGTTTATCATGATAAGTGCTTCTCAATAAGGCATTTTTATAGAAAAAATATGTCGGGAAACAAAATTTAGAAGTGTTTATCATGATAAGTGCTTCTCAATAAGCCATTTTTATAGCAAAAATATAAATTAACTTTAAGCTATTTATATGAACTCTTCCAAAATCATTCTAACAAATGAGTCAAATTTACAAAACACCATATAATAAAAAAAAATAATCAATAGCAAACCAAAAGTAAATTTAGAAGTGTTTATCGTGATAAGTGCTTCTCAATAAGCCATTTTTATAGAAAAAATATAAATTAAGTTTAAGCTATTTATATGAACTCTTCCAAAATCATTCTAACAAATGACTCAAGTTTACAAAACACCATATAATAAAAAAATAATCAACAGCAAACCAAAAGTTTAAAATATTGTAATAACCATAGCATATATAATCAACATAATCACTTATATGTTAAGTGATTATACTATAATCACTTAATTAATCTCATAATCAAAAGAGAAACAAAGCAACCAACCTCAGCTGAAGAACCATTTGGATCGGTCAACATAATCCTTCGCCATCCATGTTTATGTTGAAACACACTCAAAGGCATTTGTACCGAAAAATCTACTGATTGCTGCAACCTAAACGCTCTGTAGTTACTCACAAACGACATACTTTAACTCTTCTCCAATCTACAAACTACAACAAATGAAATAGATTTTTATATTAGGAAACATAATCAATGTTCACCCAAACAGGTATGAGATTAATCACTAAAACAAATTCTGATTTTACAAAATCAATTATATGTAGCAAATCTGGTTTCTATAGAATACAAAAGATATATAACTTAAAGGGCTAATCTAACAATGCCGAAAAAGAATCTCAGCCAAATTGCAATTCATAAGAACGAATATCATATCGGTTTGTCATAAAATACATTTGAAGTTAAGCAAAACAGGAAATTTTCAAACTTATAAGTAGTATTTTTATCCATTCAATTGATTCAATATACTGTAATACTCTAATAGAGACAATTACTTCCATTCAATTTCCATCCATTGCAAGCATATGTCAATATTCGTTTATATCAATTCAACATCTTCCATGTCAATTCAACTAAGACTCAAAACTACACTTTAGTCTAGAGAAGCAAGGAAATTTTGAACAAACCTGATCTTGCAGCAACTGCGTTGGAACCTGCTGCCAAACTCTACCAGCCTCAATCCTTGTAAGTACCAAGCTAACCAAACCTGTAGAATGAAAGTACAAACGTCTTCCTTAACAACTTAGTAAATGAAAAACAACACTGGTAATGTTTAAAGCCAAATGGATTTTCGGCAGCGATATGTTGAATACCGTCGATAATACAATGATATAATTAATTGATGATGGAAGTTTCAAACAAAGTCCATAGCATGGGAATGCGTATTGTAAGTGTCAGGAAACAAAATTTAGAAGTGTTTATCATGATAAGTGCTTCTCAATAAGGCATTTTTATAGCCAAAATATGTCGGGAAACAAAATTTAGAAGTGTTTATCATGATAAGTGCTTCTCAATAAGCCATTTTTATAGCAAAAATATAAATTAACTTTAAGCTATTTATATGAACTCTTCCAAAATCATTCTAACAAATGAGTCAAGTTTACAAAACACCATATAATAAAAAAAAATAATCAATAGCAAACCAAAAATAAATTTAGAAGTGTTTATCGTGATAAGTGCTTCTCAATAAGCCATTTTTATAGCAAAAATATAAATTAAGTTTAAGTTATTTATATGAACTCTTCCAAAATCATTCTAACAAATGACTCAAGTTTACAAAACACCATATAATAAAAAAATAATCAACAGCAAACCAAAAGTTTAAAATATTGTAATAACCATAGCATATATAATCAACATAATCACTTATATGTTTAGTGATTATACTATAATCACTTAATTAATCTCATAATAAAAAGAGAAACAAAGCAACCAACCTCAGCTGAAGAACCATTTGGATCGGTCAACACAATCCTTCGCCATCCATGTTTATGTTGAAACACACTCAAAGGCATTTGTACCGAAAAATCTACTGATTGCTGCAACCTAAACGCTCTGTAGTTACTCACAAACGACATACTTTAACTCTTCTCCAATCTACAAACTACAACAAATGAAATAGATTTTTATATTAGGAAACATAATCAATGTTCACCCAAATAGGTATGAGATTAATCACTAAAACAAATTCTGATTTTACAAAATCAATTATATGTAGCAAATCTGGTTTCTATAGAATACAAAAGATATATAACTTAAAGGGCTAATCTAACAATGCCGAAAAAGAATCTCAGCCAAATTGCAATTCATAAGAACGAATATCATATCGGTTTGTCATAAAATACATTTGAAGTTAAGCAAAACAGGAAATTTTCAAACTTATAAGTAGTATTTTTATCCATTCAATTGATTCAATATACTGTAATACTCTAATAGAGACAATTACTTCCATTCAATTTCCATCCATTGCAAGCATATGTCAATATTCGTTTATATCAATTCAACATCTTCCATGTCAATTCAACTAAGACTCAAAACTACACTTTAGTCTAGAGAAGCAAGGAAATTTTGAACAAACCTGATCTTGCAGCAACTGCGTTGGAACCTGCTGCCAAACTCTACCAGCCTCAATCCTTGTAAGTACCAAGCTAACCAAACCTGTAGAATGAAAGTACAAACGTCTTCCTTAACAACTTAGTAAATGAAAAACAACACTGGTAATGTTTAAAGCCAAATGGATTTTCGGCAGCGATATGTTGAATACCGTCGATAATACAATGATATAATTAGTTGATGATGGAAGTTTCAAACAAAGTCCATAGCATGGGAATGCGTATTGTAAGTGTCAGGAAACAAAATTTAGAAGTGTTTATCATGATAAGTGCTTCTCAATAAGGCATTTTTATAGCCAAAATATGTCGGGAAACAAAATTTAGAAGTGTTTATCATGATAAGTGCTTCTCAATAAGCCATTTTTATAGCAAAAATATAAATTAACTTTAAGCTATTTATATGAACTCTTCCAAAATCATTCTAACAAATGAGTCAAGTTTACAAAACACCATATAATAAAAAAAAATAATCAATAGCAAACCAAAAATAAATTTAGAAGTGTTTATCGTGATAAGTGCTTCTCAATAAGCCATTTTTATAGCAAAAATATAAATTAAGTTTAAGTTATTTATATGAACTCTTCCAAAATCATTCTAACAAATGACTCAAGTTTACAAAACACCATATAATAAAAAAATAATCAACAGCAAACCAAAAGTTTAAAATATTGTAATAACCATAGCATATATAATCAACATAATCACTTATATGTTTAGTGATTATACTATAATCACTTAATTAATCTCATAATAAAAAGAGAAACAAAGCAACCAACCTCAGCTGAAGAACCATTTGGATCGGTCAACACAATCCTTCGCCATCCATGTTTATGTTGAAACACACTCAAAGGCATTTGTACCGAAAAATCTACTGATTGCTGCAACCTAAACGCTCTGTAGTTACTCACAAACGACATACTTTAACTCTTCTCCAATCTACAAACTACAACAAATGAAATAGATTTTTATATTAGGAAACATAATCAATGTTCACCCAAACAGGTATGAGATTAATCACTAAAACAAATTCTGATTTTACAAAATCAATTATATGTAGCAAATCTGGTTTCTATAGAATACAAAAGATATATAACTTAAAGGGCTAATCTAACAATGCCGAAAAAGAATCTCAGCCAAATTGCAATTCATAAGAACGAATATCATATCGGTTTGTCATAAAATACATTTGAAGTTAAGCAAAACAGGAAATTTTCAAACTTATAAGTAGTATTTTTATCCATTCAATTGATTCAATATACTGTAATACTCTAATAGAGACAATTACTTCCATTCAATTTCCATCCATTGCAAGCATATGTCAATATTCGTTTATATCAATTCAACATCTTCCATGTCAATTCAACTAAGACTCAAAACTACACTTTAGTCTAGAGAAGCAAGGAAATTTTGAACAAACCTGATCTTGCAGCAACTGCGTTGGAACCTGCTGCCAAACTCTACCAGCCTCAATCCTTGTAAGTACCAAGCTAACCAAACCTGTAGAATGAAAGTACAAACGTCTTCCTTAACAACTTAGTAAATGAAAAACAACACTGGCAATGTTTAAAGCCAAATGGATTTCCGGCAGCGATATGTTGAATACCGTCGATAATACAATGATATAATTAGTTGATGATGGAAGTTTCAAACAAAGTCCATAGCATGGGAATGCGTATTGTAAGTGTCAGGAAACAAAATTTAGAAGTGTTTATCATGATAAGTGCTTCTCAATAAGGCATTTTTATAGCAAAAATATGTCGGGAAACAAAATTTAGAAGTGTTTATCATGATAAGTGCTTCTCAATAAGCCATTTTTATAGCAAAAATATAAATTAACTTTAAGCTATTTATATGAACTCTTCCAAAATCATTCTAACAAATGAGTCAAGTTTACAAAACACCATATAATAAAAAAAAATAATCAATAGCAAACCAAAAATAAATTTAGAAGTGTTTATCGTGATAAGTGCTTCTCAATAAGCCATTTTTATAGCAAAAATATAAATTAAGTTTAAGTTATTTATATGAACTCTTCCAAAATCATTCTAACAAATGACTCAAGTTTACAAAACACCATATAATAAAAAAATAATCAACAGCAAACCAAAAGTTTAAAATATTGTAATAACCATAGCATATATAATCAACATAATCACTTATATGTTAAGTGATTATACTATAATCACTTAATTAATCTCATAATCAAAAGAGAAACAAAGCAACCAACCTCAGCTGAAGAACCATTTGGATCGGTCAACACAATCCTTCGCCATCCATGTTTATGTTGAAACACACTCAAAGGCATTTGTACCGAAAAATCTACTGATTGCTGCAACCTAAACGCTCTGTAGTTACTCACAAACGACATACTTTAACTCTTCTCCAATCTACAAACTACAACAAATGAAATAGATTTTTATATTAGGAAACATAATCAATGTTCACCCAAACAGGTATGAGATTAATCACTAAAACAAATTCTGATTTTACAAAATCAATTATATGTAGCAAATCTGGTTTCTATAGAATACAAAAGATATATAACTTAAAGGGCTAATCTAACAATGCCGAAAAAGAATCTCAGCCAAATTGCAATTCATAAGAACGAATATCATATCGGTTTGTCATAAAATACATTTGAAGTTAAGCAAAACAGGAAATTTTCAAACTTATAAGTAGTATTTTTATCCATTCAATTGATTCAATATACTGTAATACTCTAATAGAGACAATTACTTCCATTCAATTTCCATCCATTGCAAGCATATGTCAATATTCGTTCATATCAATTCAACATCTTCCATGTCAATTCAACTAAGACTCAAAACTACACTTTAGTCTAGAGAAGCAAGGAAATTTTGAACAAACCTGATCTTGCAGCAACTGCGTTGGAACCTGCTGCCAAACTCTACCAGCCTCAATCCTTGTAAGTACCAAGCTAACCAAATCTGTACAATGAAAGTACAAACGTCTTCCTTAACAACTTAGTAAATGAAAAACAACACTGGCAATGTTTAAGGCCAAATGGATTTCCGGCAGCGATATGTTGAATACCGTCGATAATACAATGATATAATTAGTTGATGATTGAAGTTTCAAACAAAGTCCATAGCATGGGAATGCGTATTGTAAGTGTCAGGAAACAAAATTTAGAAGTGTTTATCATGATAAGTGCTTCTCAATAAGGTATTTTTATAGCAAAAATATGTCGGGAAACAAATTTTAGAAGTGTTTATCATGATAAGTGCTTCTCAATAAGCCATTTTTATAGCAAAACTATAAATTAACTTTAAGCTATTTATATGAACTCTTCCAAAATCATTCTAACAAATGAGTCAAGTTTACAAAACACCATATAATAAAAAAAATAATCAACAGCAAACCAAAAGTAAATTTAGAAGTGTTTATCGTGATAAGTGCTTCTTAATAAGCCATTTTTATAGCAAAAATATAAATTAAGTTTAAGCTATTTATATGAACTCTTCCAAAATCATTCTAACAAATGACTCAAGTTTACAAAACACCATATAATAAAAAAAATAATCAACAGCAAACCAAAAGTTTAAAATATTGTAATAACCATAGCATATATAATCAACATAATCACTTATATGATAAGTGATTATACTATAATCACTTAATTAATCTCATAATCAAAAGAGAAACAAAGCAACCAACCTCACCTGAAGAACCATTTGGATCGGTCAACACAATCCTTCGCCATCCATGTTTATGTTGAAACACATTCAAAGGCATTTGTACCGAAAAATCTATTGATTGCTGCAACCTAAACGCTCTGTAGTTACTCACAAACGACATACTTTAACTATTCTCCAATCTACAAACTACAACAAATGAAATAGATTTTTATATTAGGAAACATAATCAATGTTCACCCAAACGGGTATGAGATTAATCACTAAAACAAATTTAGATTTTACAAAATCAATTATATGTAGCAAATCTGGTTTCTATAGAATACAAAAGATATATAACTTAAAGGGCTAATCTAACCATGCCGAAAAAGAATCTCAGCCAAATTGCAATTCATAAGAACGAATATCATATCGGTTTGTCATAAAATATATTTGAAGTTAAGCAAAACAGGAAATTTTCAAACTTATAAGTAGTATTTTTATCCATTCAATTGATTCAATATACTGTAATACTCTAATAGAGACAATTACTTCCATTCAATTTCCATCCATTGCAAGCATATGTCAATATTCGTTCATATCAATTCAACATCTTCCATGTCAATTCAACTAAGACTCAAAACTACACTTTAGTCTAGAGAAGCAAGGAAATTTTGAACAAACCTGATCTTGCAGCAACTGCCTTGGAACCTGCTGCCAAACTCTACCAGCCTCAATCTTTGTAAGTACCAAGCTAACCAAACCTGCACAATGAAAGTACAAACGTCTTCCTTAACAACTTAGTAAATGAAAAACAACACTGGCAATGTTTAAAGCTAAATGGATTTCCGGCAGCGATGTGTTGAATACCGTCGATAATACAATGATATAATTAGTTGATGATGGAAGATTCAAACAAAGTCCATAGCATGGGAATGCATATTGTAAGTGTCAGGAAACAAAATTTAGAAGTGTTTATCATGATAAGTGCTTCTCAATAAGCCATTTTTATAGCAAAAATATGTCGGGAAACAAAATTTAGAATTGTTTATCATGATAAGTGCTTCTCAATAAGCCATTTTTATAGCAAAAATATAAATTAACTTTAAGCTATTTATATGAACTCTTCAAAAATCATTCTAACAAATGAGTCAAGTTTACAAAACACCATATAATAAAAAAAATAATCAACAGCAAACCAAAAGTAAATTTAGAAATGTTTATCGTGATAAGTGCTTCTCAATAAGCCATTTTTATAGCAAAAATATAAATTAACTTTAAGCTATTTATATGAACTCTTCAAAAATCATTCTAACAAATGAGTCAAGTTTACAAAACACCATATAATAAAAAAAATAATCAACAGCAAACCAAAAGTAAATTTAGAAGTGTTTATCGTGATAAGTGCTTCTCAATAAGCCATTTTTATAGCAAAAATATAAATTAAGTTTAAGCTATTTATATGAACTCTTCCAAAATCATTCTAACAAATGAGTCAAGTTTACAAAACACCATATAATAAAAAAAATAATCAACAACAAACAAAAAGTTTAAAATATTGTATTAACCATAGCATATATAATCAACATAATCACTTATATGATAAGTGATTATACTATAATCACTTAATTAATATCATAATCAAAAGAGAAACAAAGCAACCAACCTCAGCTGAAGAACCATTTGGATCGGTCAACACAATCCTTCGCCATCCATGTTTATGTTGAAACACATTCAAAGGCATTTGTACCGAAAAATCTATTGATTGTTGCAACCTAAACGCTCTGTAGTTACTCACAAACGACTTACTTTAACTCTTCTCCAATCTACAAACTACAACAAATGAAATAGATTTTTATATTAGGAAACATAATCAATGTTCACCCAAACAGGTATGAGATTAATCACTAAAACAAATTCAGATTTTACAAAATCAATTATATGTAGCAAATCTGGTTTCTATAGAATACAAAAGATATATAACTTAAAGGGTTAATCTAACAATGCCGAAAAAGAATCTCACCCAAGTTGCAATTCATAAGAACGAATATCATATCGTTTTGTCATAAAATACATTTGAAGTTAAGCAAAACAGAAAATTTTCAAACTTATACGTAGTATTTTTATCCATTCAATTGATTCAATATACTGTAAACTCTAATAGAGACAATTACTTCCATTCAATTTTCATCCATTGCAAGCATATGTCAATATTCGTTCATATCAATTCAACATCTTCCATGTCAATTCAACTAAGACTCAAAACTACAATTTAGTTTGGAGAAGCAAGGAAATTTTGAACAAACCTGATCTTGCAGCAACTGCCTTGGAACCTGCTGCCAAACTCTACCAGCCTCAATCCTTGTAAGTACCAAGCTAACCAATCCTGCACAATGAAAGTACAAACTTCTTCCTTAACAACTTAATAAATGAAAAACAACACTGCAAATGTTTAAAGCCAAATGGATTTTCGGCACCGATGTGTTGAATACCGTCGATAATGGTTGATAGTGAGTGTCGAAACAATGCTCAACTCTCTGCAACACATGACACCACCTAATACAATGATATAATTAGTTGATGATGGAAGATTCAAACAAAGTCCATAGCATGGGAATGCATATTGTAAGTGTTAGGAAACAAAATTTAGAAGTGTTTATCATGATAAGTGCTTCTCAATAAGCCATTTTTATAGCAAAAATATGTCGGGAAACAAAATTTAGAAGTGTTTATCATGATAAGTGCTTCTCAATAAGCCATTTTTATAGAAAAAATATAAATTAACTTTAAGCTATTTATATGAACTCTTCCAAAATCATTCTAACAAATGAGTCAAGTTTATAAAACACCATATAATAACAAAAATAATCAACAGCAAACCAAAAGTAAATTTAGAAGTGTTTATCATGATAAGTGCTTCTCAATAAGCCATTTTTATAGCAAAAATATAAATTAAGTTTAAGCTATTTATCTGAGAGAGTTTAAAATATTGTAATAACCATAGCATATATAATCAACATAATCACTTATATGATAAATGATTATACTATAATCACTTAATTAATCTCATAATAACCAACCAACCTCAGCTGACGAACCATTTGGATCGGTCAACACAATCCTTCGCCATCCATGTTTATGTTGAAACACATTCAAAGGCATTTGTACCGAAAAATCTATTGATTGTTGCAACCTAAACGCTTTGTAGTTACTCACAAACGGCTTAACTTTAACTCTTCTCCAATCTACAAACTACAACAAATGAAATAGATTTTTCATAAGGATATTTGTTGGGTTGGTCAGATTGAGAGACTTTCTACCATTAGCCAAATCACAAAACTGTGTAATAGAAAATGTTAACAATAATAACAACAATAGCTGTAAATAAAAAGAGATTCAAACGTATAGGCATGTTCCATCATAGGAAAAAACCAAAATATGTTAATGTGAGACCAATAGGGTTAACTATATTGTATGAAAAACTCAGTGTACCTGGGTTAAAAACCACCGTGTCTCACTCAGTCCAATCGCCGCACCACCGCAAACGGAATCGCACACCATTGTTGTGTTTGGTTCCCCTTTCCAACCATGAAAGCTTCGCCATCTTCAACCGCGTCCGTCGACGCGCTTTTCGCAGTTTCGTTTCCATTTTATGTCTCCAAACCGAACCACAGAGGAGAAGATAGAGTAAGAAGAAGTAGATGAAGTTGGTAGTGCAGAAAGAGAGGAGTAAAACCAGACAAATTGTGGAAGAAGAATTGAGAAGAAGGCAGAAGAGAAAGAGAGAAAGATGTAATCTGGTTGGGAAATGAAACCCTATTTCCAAAGCAGAGGAAGTGAAGAGGAAGAATCGATGCTGAGATGTAACATTTCTTTCTCTTTCTGATGCATCCACGTGGAGAACAACCAAGCAGCCATGTGGTGGCTTGTGGGAGCAGAGGGGCAAAATCGTCCTTTCCACAGCCATTCAAATTCTTATATGTTATATATATATATATATATATTCACTGCTCATTGCTTTATTATTATTATTATTATATATATATATATATATATATAATTACTAACCCTTTACATATAATATATCAATAAGTTCTAAATTTTTTTAACACATAGAATGTGTTATAAATATAATGATAAGACATTTCAATCCAGTTTCCCAGCATACGGCGTAAATATTTTGTTTTAATATATATATATATATATATATATATATATATATATATATATATATATATATATATATATATATATATATATATATATATATGGGTTATGCTAATGCACACTCATGTAGGTGGGCATTAGCAATATACACCTTAGTGTATTTTTGTGTGTGGCGCACCAATTTTGGGTGAGACTCGCGTTAAAAAGATGAAGAAAAAAAATAGATGTAGTGTATTTTTGTGTGTGGCCCACCAATTTTGGGTGTATGTTAGCATTTCCTGATATATATATATATATATATATTGTTAATAATTTTTTTCTCATTTTTTTCTCTCTTCTTTTATTTTTAAATTGTTTGGATCGAATCGTGTCAATACGCTGTTTGCATATTAGAGTGCACGATGCGTAACATTTGTGTCAGTTTGATCCGGTTGCGATGATCGCATTTTTGCGTTAGCGACATTGTTGAGTTTTTATCACATTTAAAATTCCTTTTCTTTGCGTTTCTTTTTGATAAATTTAGATCTGCACGATTTGAATCCATTGCGATGATCACGTTGAGTGTAGCAAATTATTGGTCGATCTTATTGGTTTATGTACGGTTCTATGATTGGTTATTGTTGTACTTCGATTTTACTCGCGTCCGACGGTTTAGCGTATTGACAATTCATTCTTTTTGCACTTACCGATTCGCGTATCGATTTGTAGTTTGTGATTTTATTTAATATTATTACCTTGTTGTTTCTTGATCCGATTTGCGATGACCGCTTACACGGTAGCAATTTGTGTTTTTATGGTAAGAATAACGATCCGACATCGTTATGATTAGATCCGAATTTAACTTCTGTGGTATCCTTGCACGTTTTCGCGCACGCGACCTTCATTCGCGTAGTTGCGTCATAATTTTAATCCGTGCACTTTTCTTTCCAATTTACGTTTTGATTCGTTTGATGTGTGATGTTAATATAGTGTATGCATCTTATTTCCGTATTTTTAGAATTGGTTAAAACTAATTCTTGATTTAATCAAGCCATTTTTAAACCTTGTAAGTCGATTTTTTCTACGATCGCCATCAACCAAATCCAAAACATTCTTGATTCATATATCAAGCCATACCTCAACTTGTAAGTCGATTACTTTTTAGCATTGCCATCAACCTCATGCTAATACTTTCTCTCCCACTTTGGTTGCGGTTTCGTTTACTAGGAGCACCCTTAGGGACTAGGATTCGACCTAAATTTTTCTCAAAATCCTTGATCCAACGTCAAGTGGCTACTTCTCTCGTAAGTCGGTTGCCTTTTGCAATCGCCTTCAAGCAATTTTCAAACCTCGATCTTTTATCGAGTATTTTTCTCTTAAAACTAAAATCTCTTTTCTAAAAAAAATCAAAAATACTTTAATCATATCTAACCTCTTTTAAAACTCTAAAAAACATTCAACAAACCTCAAATCATTTTGCCACTTGGATTTTCTATTTAAAACTTTTCGAAAGGGACACGCTTCATAGCATCGTCCATAAAAAAAATACACAACTAACTCCCTTATCCCCCGCCGTCGTGCGATCGAGACTAACTCACTTCCCTTTTATCCTAGCCTTAGGATTGGAGTCGATGTACTCCATGTAAGTTTCTTGCCATAGACGCTTACCTCCCCCCTAGAACCTTGACCACAATCAAGAGTTCCTCACCCTTATTGAGGGGAACTACGAATGCTCTGATTCCATTCCCGTCAGGATACGTAGGTACGAGATGCGGTGTCTTGGCGAGCATACTTAGAAACTAACCCCTAGGTCTTTCCTTTAGCACATTAACCTTAGCAAGCAAATAATAATATAACCCAAATAAAACAAGAGGTTCCTGTAGAGTACTACAGATGGTTAGGATGCTAACACCTTCCCTAGGTATAACCAACCCCCGAACCTTAGATCTCTAGCATTGTTCTTACATAGTGCAATTAGGGTTTTCGACCTTTACCCTTTCCTTTGGATAAATTAAAGTTCGATGGTAAATTAAGATTTGTGATTCAAGTTAACCTAATAGCTTGATATTCGAATCTCACCGCAACACCGTCTTTGGGCACTTACGATGGTACGACAGACCCTGGCAAGCACATCGAAAATATCGATGCGCTGCTCGACTATCGTGGCATCTGGGGCGCCATCAAATGCTGTCTGTTCCCTACCATGCTCCGGAAATGAGCAATGACCTGGTATAAACAACTCCCCGACGAGTCCATCACCTCATGGAGACAACTGGGGAGAATGTTTTCCAGACACTTCACGGCATCCCGCCGCCACCCAAAGACCGAAGCCTCCCTTAAGGCCATAATTCAAGGGAAATATGAGCCTCTCCGAGCGTACATTGAGAGGTTGAATAAAGAAGCGGTGCAGGTCCCCACCACCGATGACATGAAAAAGTTCTTGCTCGAGCGAGGGCTTTGTCCCCGCACGGAGTTCACTAAAGCCGTTGGTATTACCACTCCTAAGACTCTGGACGCCTTCCTCCTCAAGGCGCAAGCATATGTCCTGTACGAGGAGAAAGAGGCGGCAAGCTCCGCCCGGATCTCACGCCACCAGGAAAGTGCCCGGGCCTCCAAAAACGACGAACCCTCGATGCCCCGTCGGGGAGATAGAAGACGTGAAGATCATCCCCAAGAGCCCCGGGATAACAAAGGGCCCTCTGGATGCTTCCATGATTATACTCCCCTAACCATCTCTAGGGAGAAAATCCTCTTTGAATGTGCCAACTCGGAGTTCAAACAAGCAGGGGTTCGATTCCCTAAGCAGATACTGGCCAAGTCGAACGCTGATGTTGCAGTGAGAATCGGATATCAAGCTATTAGTTAACTTGAATCGCAAAACGTTGAAGTTCACCACCGAACTTTGATTTATCCAAAGGAAAGGGAAAAGGCCAGAAACCCTAATTGCAATGTAAAGACAATGTAAGAGATCTAGGTTTGGGGGTTAGTTATACCTAGGAAAGGTGTTAGCATCCCAAGTATCTGCAATACTCTACAGGAACCTCTTGTTAGTATTCGTGTTATGTTAAAGTTTGCTTGCTAAAGAAACTATGCTAAGGTAAAGACCTAATGGTATATACACTAAGTATGCTCGTCAAGATGTCGCATCTCGTGCCTACGTATCCTGACTAGGATGGAATCAGAGCATTCGTAGTTCACCTCACTAGGGGTGAGGAACTCTTCATAATGATTAAGGTTCCAAAGGGAAAAGTAAGTGTTCATCAATATGACACTTACATGGAGTGTGGCGAATTCAATCCTAAGGCTAGGATAAAGGGTAGGGTCTAAAGTCTCAATCGCACAGTGGCGTGAGATAAGGGAGCTAGTTGTTAGTGGTTAGAGGGCTCGACAAGTTATCGCATCTTGTGCCTATGTATCCTCACTAGGAATGAGGAATCAGAGCCTCTGTAGTTCGCCTAACTAGGGACGAGGAACTCTTGATAATGATGAAGGTTCTAGAGGGGAATGAGTACTCATAATCATGGCACTCACATATAGTTCAAAAACTCTAAAAGTCTAAGTTGAAAAACTAACCTAAAGTTGACTTTCATCAAAGGCAAAAAGGGGAAGTGAGTATACATCATAATGGTACCCACATAGAGTTTAAAAAAACTCCAAACCTAACTCTAAGTTATAAAGCAAAATGGCTCTCATAAGGCCAAAGGGGAGATAATCCTAATAAGGTCACAGAGGAGATGATCCTAATAAGGTCATGGAAATGAAAAGGGAAAAGTCTAAACTATCTTAGAAGATGATTTACAAATCAACAGGGAAGGATTCTTTCCTTTGGAATGAAACAAACATGCAAAATATAACAGATCCAAAAGCCACAAAGGAAAAGGCATTAAAGATTGGGGCTTAATCACAGCTAAGTGCATCAAGAATTGAATTCAAAAATGAATATTGGGAATTAATTAAAATGGAAAATACAAAAGGTCAAAGCTTGTTTAAGAATTAAAATAAAACCTAAGTAAACCAAAATCCAAATAAAACTTGTTATGGACTGGGCCGAGGCTGCCCAACAGTCGAGCATGCCCAACCCATACAGCCGGGGGAGGCCCAATAAGGCCCTTCTGCAAGACACGCGACTGCCACGTGCCAGCCGCAGTTTCGCCGGGCACTTAAGCGGTGTCGGGCATTTGGGACAATCGAAGAGGACGTCCTGCTGAGAGGTTACTCCTCGACGGACTAGCTTCTCCCCGCGAGAATGCTACACATCACTCCTCGACAAACGTGGCTCCTCCCCGCGAGGCCATGTCCGTTCTACGGGCATCACATCTCCTTGACGCATAAGTCTCCTCCCCGCGAGGAGTATATAGGATTCACATCTTCTCGACCACAGAAGGCTCCTCCCCCGCGAGGAGCACCCAACGGTTCGTCCCGCGTGGACATGTTCCAAGTAACCTCCCACTTCCGAAAGATTCGGTCTGCCCTACTTCCAGAAATCTAGGAGCAGTTACTCTAGGGCGAAGACCAAGTGCTGGTCTTCACTACTACACGTAAGCCCTAGCAGTTACCTGTAGTGGGCCTAGTTGATCCAGCCCATTACAGGTAACTGTTGGCCCCGCGCTGGGGGCTCTCTATAAATACCCTCTCATTTGAGAGGGTCGGGTTAGACACTTTCTTCCTACCATTCACACTTTTTGTATTTGCTGATATTCTGTACACTCTCTCACTTGAGCGTCGGAGTACCTTGCAGGTACACCCCCCCCCCCCCCCCCCCGCCGTCTCTCATCACCATCGGAGCTGCTGTTCCAGACGCCGTTGGCCACTACCACTGTCTGATCCAGGTATGATCAGTGGCGCCGTCTGTGGGAACTTATAGGCTTCCCTATTTTTCTGTTCGATAAACCAAAGCTTTCTCCGTTCAACAACCATCATGGTCAACCCGTCAGCGAATCAAGCTCTAGACAACGTTATTGCGCAGCTTAGCACTGGCAACCACGTCGACAATAACTCTGCCCGACCTGTCGCGGAGAACGACGTCAGAGACGGACTCACCGCTTCTCCATCTTTCGAAGAAGTGGAGTACGAGACAGCTCACCAAGACGGACAGGAAACCGTCCTCCAACCCGTTTTCCAGCCCGTGGACCCGCCGCCAAATGCGGATCCGAGCACTGCTGCCCTGTTTGCGTTGGTCAATCAGACCAACCAGATGATCTTCAACCAGAACATCCGGATCGAGGCACTGGAGAAAAGTCGTGGTCGGTCTTCCCCGCGAAGGCACCGGCCACCACCATTTCCAAGACGTTCACTGTCCCCGGAGGCATCTCGCAACCCCTCCCCGGTTCCCAGGGGTCGCAGACCACGCTTGGAGCATACTCAGCCGAAGCATCCTCAGAAACGCCACCGCTCCCCGCCACCAAAGGGACCAGTTCGCTCCTCGAAAAATAAAAGGAGCAAGCCGGACGCCGGGGAGCCTAGAGGCCGCCCAAAGGACCACTCCCCGAGACGCCACTATGTTCATGGACAACACTCCCCCTCTGTGTCTCTGGGAGCCAGCGAGGATGACGATTACCAGACCCCTCTGGCCAGACATATCATGGACGCCCCAATTCCTAAGGGCCTGGAGAGACCCCCATCCTTGGGGACATATGACGGGACGTCTGATCCTGATGACCATGTTGAGAGTTTTGAGGCTCTGCTCAATTTCAGGAATGTCTCCGGCGCTATCAAATGCCGGTTGTTCCCTATGACTCTTCGGAAAGGGGCCATGGCTTGGTACAAAAACCTAGCATCTGATTCAATCACGTCGTGGAGAGTCCTGAGGGAGCGTTTCAGAAAACATTTCACGGCTTCTCGTCGACATCCGAAGATGATAGCCTCCCTGGAAGCCATCTTTCAGGGGAAGGACGAACCTCTCCAGAGCTACATAGAGAGGTTCAACAAAGAGGCGGTCGAAATCCACGTGACCGATCACATCAAAATGTATCTCATCATCAAGGGTTTGAGGATAGGATCTAAGTTCGCAGAATCCGTCGGGTTGCACCGTCCCCGCAGCTTTGAAGGCCTCCTCGAGAGGGCTCAGTCGCATATTGAGTTCGAGGAAGTTGAAGCTGCACAAATTGCCCTCGATTCGAGGCGCAGAGAAGGCCCCCGCGGTAACAAGGAAGAAGACTCCCCTCCACCCAGGCGAGGTGGAGACAGGAGAAGAGAAGACTCCCCTCCGCCCAGGCGAGGCGGGGAAAGAAAGAAAGAAGCCCAGACCAAAGAGCCTCGCGAATCACGGGGACCGTCTGGCCTTTTCAAAGATTACACACCGCTGAACGTGTCCCGCTCGCGCATTTTCAGAGACTGTGCCAATTCGGAGTTCGTCAAAGGGGGAATCCGCTTCCCAAAAATGGCGGCTTCCAAACCAAATGCTGACAAGTCCAAGTATTGCCGGTTCCATCGCAGTCATGGGCACGTTACTGAAGATTGCGTCCACCTTAAGGACGCAATCGAGACGCTGATTAAAGAAGGGTACCTGAAGAAGTACGCCAAGCAGCAAGAGGCCCCCTGCCCCAGCGGCCAGGAGGCCCAGAATGTCGAGGAGTCAACTCCCTCTCCCAACAACGGATCGCTGCAAGTCGCGTTGAGCATCACGCGACCCGAAGACTTCGGTTTTTCAGGAGAACTCGACAGCCCTGAAGCTGTCCGAAACATGTGGAAGAACTTCCCAGTAGAAGACTCGATAAGTGCCCACAGCACCTGGGAGTCTTTCCCCCAAGCCCTGTCATATCGGGCGGAGCCCCTGACCGTTTGACCGTGGGGTCAATAAAGAGGAAGTTTGACGAGCTGAAAGCAACAACTCCTCGTGCCCCTACCCTCGAGAGAGTTAAAGGAAGATCAAATCCGATTACCTTCTACCTCGAGAAACTTCCCGGCGGGGCACCGAACGCCAACATCCCCCTCCTGATCCGGGCACAGATGGCCAACTTTGACGTCCACAGGATTTTGGTCAACCAGGGGAGCTCGGTGGACATCATGTACGTCCACCTCTTCGAGACCCTCCAGCTGACCAAGCAATACCTGTCCCCTTACGTAGGGTTAGACCTACAAGGCTTTAACGGCGCGACCACCAGACCGTGGGGTTTCGTGGAATTGATGGTCACCTTCGGGATTGAGGAGACTGCCCGACAGGTGAAGACGCGTTTCTTGGTGGTGGACTGCCCGTCCCTCTACAACTGTATAATGGGGAGGACCACGTTGGCGGAATTGACGGCCGTACCATCAACGGTCCACCTGAAGATGAAATACTACACGAAGCGCGGACGTGTGGTCACTCTCCACGGAGACATCAACGCGGCCAGAAGATGTTTCGACGCAGCCATCAGGGGTCTGAGTGTCGTTGGCGGCATCAAATCTAAGACTCAGGCCGAGACACCTCCAGACGTCGTGCAGGCTCCACTCCCGCCGGTCAGCGCGGTCGACCTTGACAGCAGATTTCCCGGGGAACAGGAAGAAGCTGTAGGCGAGGACCTCCCAGTTGAAGTCAACGGGCAGCCTCTCCACCCAACGCGCCCCGTCCCAGATGGAGATTTCAAGCTGGTTCCTCTCGCCGACAGCCCAGACCGAAGCGTGAAGATTGGCTCTGGACTCCCCGACCTGGCGAAGAGGCAGCTGAAGGCATGCCTCCGACAAAATGCAGATTTGTTCGCTTGGAGTGCCGCAGAGATGCCCGGACTGGACCCTGAAGTAGCTTGTCATCAGCTGACTATAGATCCGACCGCTAGGGCTGTAGCTCAACGTAGGCGTAGGCAGTCTCCGGAAAAAATGGAGGCTGCTGAAAAAGCTGTAAAAGACCTCCTAGAGGCAAACTTTATTTCTGAGGCCAAGTACACAACTTGGCTCTCAAATGTTGTACTTGTTAAGAAAAATAATGGAAAATGGAGGATGTACGTTGACTACACGGATCTTAACCGGGCATGCCCGAAAGACTCTTATCCCTTACCTAACATCGACCAACTAGTCGATAATTCTGCAGGATTTAAATTACTATCCTTTATGGATGCCTATTCGGGGTACAACCAAATCCCCATGGACGAGGCCGACAAACGGTATACCGCCTTCATGACCGAGTCGGGCAATTACTACTATAACGTAATGCCCTTCGGCTTGAAAAATGCGGGGGCCACCTACCAACGGATGATGAACAAGGTCTTCCGGGCAGATATCGGCGACGTACTCGAGGATTACATGGACGACATGATCGTCAAATCCGTAGAAGAGGTCGACCATGCCGCTCATCTCCAGAAAGTGTTCGACACGGCGAGGAAATGTCGCATGAGGTTTAACCCCGACAAGTGCACCTTCGGTGTTCGCGCAGGGAAATTCCTCGGCTTCTACCTCATGGAGAGGGGCATCGAGGCGAACCCCGACAAATGTAGGGCATTCTACGAAATCCCCACCCCGAACTCAAAGAAGTCGATCCAGTCACTCAACGGAATGCTGACTGCTCTCTCCCGTTTCGTAGCCAAATCTGCTCAGTACGCACCCCCCTTTTTAAAACTTCTCCGACAGAAGGCGACTTTTGAATGGAGTGAAGAATGCGAACAAGCCCTCCTCCATCTAAAACAAGTCTTGTCACAACCTCCGGTCTTGTCCCGACCAGATAATTGGGAAACACTTTTCCTGTACCTGGCCGTCACCGGCGAAGCGGTGAGTGCTGTGCTTATACGGGAGACCCCCGACGGACAGAAACCGATTTATTTCACGAGCAGAGCTCTTCAGGGCCCCGAGCTCAGATACCAACAGATTGAAAAGGTCGCCTTGGCCCTCGTATCTGCAGCCAGAAGATTACGTCATTACTTCCTGGCCCACACAATCGTGGTAAGGACAGAGCAGCCCATCAGACAGCTCCTCAGTCGGCCAGATATGGCGGGGAGAATGCTCATGTGGTCTCTCGAGCTATCCGAGTTTGACCTTCGATACGAAGGAAGAAAAGCCTTGAAAGCCCAAGTACTGGCCGACTTCGTAGCGAAAATGACCGTCCCTGAATCCTCGACCAGTGGCTCCCAGAAATGGACGATTTACGTCGACGGGGCCTCCAATGCAAAAAGTAGCGGAGCGGGCATTATCCTCGAAAACGAGCAGGGCATCCTGATAGAGGTCTCCCTCGAACTGTCCTTCAAGACATCGAATAACCAAGCCGAATATGAGGCCTTCCTCGCGGGACTTCGACTTGCGGAAGACCTTGGCGCAAAAGAAGTCAAAATCTTTACAGACTCCCAGCTCGTGGCATCGCAGGTTTGGGGAGAATTCCAGGCCAAAAATGATAGTCTCATCGAGTACCTAACCTTGGTGCAAGAAAAGTTGAAGAAATTCGTCTCCGCGGAAGTGGCTCACATCCCGCGCGAGCACAACACTCGAGCAGACGTGCTCTCCAAGCTTGCGAGCACTAAGAAAAAACGAGGGAACAAATCAGTCATCCAGGAGATACTGACCCAGCCGAGCATAAACAAAACCGCACCGACCACAGAGGTCAACGTAATCGGGGACGCAAACTGTTGGATGACCCCAGTTTACGAATACTTGACGATGGGCAAACTGCCCGACGATCCTAAAGAAGCAGGGATAGTCAAAAGGCGGGCATGTGCGTATACCGTCGTCGAGGGTAAGCTATACCGTCGAGGATTCTCCATTCCCTTACTCCGGTGTGTCGAAGAAGGCAAAGTTTCGGGGATCCTCCAAGAAATCCATGAGGGGATCAACGCCCAGCACCTGGGCGGAAGGTCCCTAGCCCGAAAAGTACTCCGAGCAGGATATTATTGGCCCACTATGCAACATGATGCAAAGGAGCACGTTAAGAAATGTGACCGCTACCAAAGACACGGAGACATGCACCTCGCTCCTCTAAACGAGCTTAAGTCATTGTCGTCCCCGTGGCCATTTGCGTGGTGGGGAATGGATATCCTCGGACCTTTCGTCATAGGGTCATACCAAAACAAGTACCTCATCGTCGGGGTGGATTACTTCACGAAGTGGATTGAGGCCGAGGCGCTGGCCAAAATCACTGCTTTCAACATACTCCTTTTCTACAAGAGAAACATCCTCGCCCGATTCGAGGTGCCCCAAGCCATTGTCACGGACAACGGGACACAGTTCACCGACAGGAACTTCCAAGACTTCGTCGCCAAACTGGGCACAAAACAGCACTTCACGTCGGTCGAACACCCTAAAACCAACGGGCAGGCTGAAGCAGAGAACAAAGTGATACTCCGGGGACTGAAGCGACGACTCGGCGAGGCCAAACAACGGTGGGTCGAGGAGTTGCACAGCGTCCTCTGGGCGTATCGAACAGCCCCACACTCCACGACCGGGGAGACCCCGTTTCGCCTAACGTATGGGACCGAAGCGGTTATCCCCGTGGAGATCAGGGAACCCTCGAGGAGGACAGAAGCTCCCCTCGATGACAAAACGAACAACAAAGCCCTACGAGAGGAACTCGACCTTGTCGAAGAGATAAGGACCGATGCTTCCCTCCGAGAAGCCTCTTTAAAACAAAAAATAACTTTGCGTTATAACGACAAAGTTATCAAACGAGACTTCCAAGTAGGCAGTCTTGTCCTACGGAGGAATCAAAAAGATTCACGCGAAGGAAAGCTGGCCACAAACTGGGAGGGCCCATACCGCGTCACCGTAAAGACGGGGACAGGGGCCTATTACCTCGAGAACCTCCACGGTGAACAACTTGCTCGACCATGGAATGCTGAGAAGCTCAGGCAATACTACAGTTAGACACTGTCCGGGACAGTACAATGTCGCGACCACGGGGGCGTGTAACGGTACATGTGCGACACCTCTATATAACACACGACGGCCAAAAACCACGAAGTGTGTGTGTGAGACTTTTTGGCCCGACGAGGAGGCCTCAATCGAGCTCCGTCGTCGACGTACCAATTAGGCAGAACACCCAACTCGCGATGGGGAGTTCGCACCATGAAGCTAAGACCTCGACCGACGTCTTGGCCTCGTTGCAGGTCGGGGTACGACCCCCGACCAATCGACTAACTCTCTCCGCAGTCGAGGATCATCAGAGTCGAGCAAACTCCCAAGGCACCAGTGATCTCAACTACTTAGGCAAAAATAAGTAACGTATAAAATATCACACACAAGCAAAATCAATAAAGAGGCATAGCGAAGTATGAAAATCGGGCAAAGCCCTTAGTACAAATGTTACAAATATAAGCCCACAAGCCGGGCAAAGACAACCATTGTGCTAATATTACATCAAGTAAGCCCACAAGCTGGGCAAAAGCAACAAAATGGCACGCAAGCCAAACAAACTATATCCCTACTCTGCGGCAGTCTCAGGGCGTCCGGCCCACCTCCCTCGTTGGCATCTCCTCCTTGCCCGAGCGACACTATCCGGCCGTCGACCACCTCGAAGTCAGCATCTTCCCCATCGGTCACCAGGTCGGGGTTTAGGACCCGAAGCTGCGCCACCGCATTCCGGAACCCTATGCCCACAGTTTCAAGAGCATCATCCTCGGCTAGCCGGAGATCCTGCTCGAGTTTCCTGAGTTGGGCCACCAGCGCTGCTCGAGTGGTTAGGAGCATGTCCTCTTCGGTTTCGCCTTCAGCTGGCCGCACAACATCCTCTAACTCGGCGACCCGCTCCTTGAGCCGCTTCTCCTCTGCCTCCAGCTCGGCGATTCGGGCCAGGCGGCCTCTCTCCGCTTCCTCAACTTCCTTCAACTTGGTCTCAGCCCGCTGCTGCTGCTCGCTTTGTTCTTTGTTCAGGTCCCTGCATTCCTTCAACTCTTTGCGCAGGTTGAGCATCTCAGCATCCAATTTCTCGAGCTTTTCTTTCAGTCGAGAAAGTTCAGCAGTGGGGCGAGTCTCATCGTTCAGGACAATGGCAGTCGAGCAAAGCCGCATGACCGCAAACAGGTCCTCGAAGATCATTTTCCTCCTCGCTTCCGCGGCGGCCCCCAGCACAGCTTGGACTTCAGAGGGAGGGACGCGAGGATAGATGACTTCGGAGAAGAAGCGGAGCTTTTGATGGCATGGTGGGAGATCAAAGCTGGAAGGAGGTGGGGGACTGTCTTCATTGCCCAGGTCGACGATCTCTGCGTTCGAAACCCGCTGTCGTTTCGGCGTCCCTTGAGCACCCGGAGACTGGCTCCCAACATGAGGTGTCCGCCTGTCCGAAATCCCCGACACGGTCGCAGCCGGCTGAGATTGGCTGGAACCCTCGGGCATTGCGGCGGAGGAAACACCCTCAGGCACGACCCCAGAAGGAGCAATGTCTTGACCCATTGAACGAGACGCCTCTCCCCGGGCCTGCTCTTCCCGGGCCCTTTTCGCCTTCAATTTTTTGAGTCTCTCCTCGGCTCCGGCCATTTTTCCTGCAAAAAGGAAAGAAAACATTAGTAAGGCAAGGTATACATACACGAGGAAGGATAAGATCGTGGACGTTTTCACCACCTAATAACTCGACTGCTTCTTCGTCGGAGAAGGTTTCGAGCAGAACACGGGTATTGATCAAACGGCGTTGTTTCTTCACCTGCCCGTCTGCTCCCGTTATAGGCTGACCGTCCAGCGTTTCGTGCTGAGCCTCGTTGAAGCTCTCGATGAACGCGACGATCTTGTCATAAGCTGCCCGGTCGTCGACGTCCAGCTGATTATGTCTCACCTTGTATTTGTCAACCCCCTTTTTGAAGTGTTCCTCCGTCCAGTATAGGGGGAACCTCGGTTCCAGAACCTCCTCGGAGACGCCGTCGACCTCCCGGGTAACTTTTCGGTACAATGCGTGTATAGCCCCGAGGGTGACCGGCTTCACGAAATAGTAGCGGAACTTGAAGTCCCGGACGGAATCTAAATACGTATGGAACAGAGCTTTGCTCTGCTTGAAGGACACCCATCCATGTCGTCCACCGGCCGACGACCTTTGAAGGTGGAATATCCAGAAGAAGAGGGACACTGTCGGAACGATCTTTAAGTACTTACATACGAGCTCAAAGGCCCGGATAAAGGCCAGCGAGTTCGGGTGAATCTGCGAAGGGGGCAACTTCAACCAGGCGAAGATCCCCTCTTGTAAGTCCGTGAAGGGCAGCCTTCACCCCGCCTTGTCGAACATGAATTCATATAACGGGATGCGCATTCCCCGGTAAGGCGAACATATCCGATGATGCTCCTCTGGGCGGAAAACCTTCCAGGATTTGTCGGACCCGATGAGCCTGTGCTCGACGGTGCAGAACGCGTCGTCCACGTCTTTGTAGATGAAGATAGACGACATATCCAGGGCTTCTTCGCAGACCCACTCCTCGAGCGGGTGCTCCTGTGCAAAAGCCATGTGAGCCATAGGGGATTCGGGCTGGTCGTCTTCTTCAAAAGATCCTACGGCCACCTTCGCAGCCAAATCGTCCATTTACCTGAAAAGTAGAAGGAAACGGTGAATTCGATGGGTCATATCAAATTCACCCCTCCACCGCTGTTCAAGCGAACGGGCGAGGAAGGGGCAAGGCTCTCTCAGTTCCCCGACATAATCGGCCGAGGATCAACATGTTCACCGGGGAACTCATCGCCTCCCCGGAAGATTCTGCCCCCGTGTTCCCGTGACGCTAACGAAAAGAGTAATTATTGGGGACCCCGAGACATTCAACGTGTCCCCGACATGTTCATCCCTGGTCCCCGAAATATTCAACAAAAGCGGGTGAAATCCTTAGCACCCCCCTTTCAACAGCTAAAGATTCCCGCCGTATTCGCCAGGAATCCTTTCATTTCTCGTGGGAACATCATCAGTTCACCAAGGAAATGCTATACAGTGGTTGAAATTAAAGAAAAACACAAGAGAAAGGTCGGTTTTGGAGCAAGTACCTTGTAAGCAGCGGTTTAGGGTTTCGGCACGGAGTTTTCGGCGGTTTACGGCGGCGAACGGCTGCTGTAGAAGAGATTAGGTTTCCGGCACGGAGTGTCCGGCGGTTGACGGCGGTGAACTGCTGCTGTAGAAGGTAGAGAGAGAAGGAGAGGGATTGTTGAGAGAGAGATGGAAAAGTGGGAAATGAACAAGGGGAGCAGCTTTTATAAGCGGTTCTCTCGGAACTCGAGGGGCATAGGGCACTCGAGTGCGCTACCCTAGCCAGCCTCCCTAGGTAATAATGGCAGGAAACACGTGGCACACATGCAGCCGCTCATCTTCCCACGCGTGTCGTTTCAGTTCTCCCCAACGTTTCGAATCTGAAACCCCTCATCTCCCCGGTGCTACGACCAAACACAGTTGTCCGATGGCCGACTTAGGTGCGACTGTGTAAACGTCGAGCACGAGAATGGCCTCCTCGGTTCTTCTCTTGGCGTATCCCCGACATGCCAATAACCCTTAAGTCATTGCTCTGAAACCTCAGAGCAACGACTTGGGGTGCTCCTGTTCTGGACTGGGCCGAGGCTGCCCAACAGTCGAGCAGGCCCAACCCATACAGCCGGGGGAGGCCCAATAAGGCCCTTCTGCAAGACACACGACTGCCACGTGCCAGCTGCAGTTTCCCGGGAACTTAAGCGGTGTCGGGCACTTGGGACAATCGAAGAGGACGTCCTGCTGAGAGGTTACTCCTCGACGGACTACCTTCTCCCCGCGAGAATGCTACACATCACTCCTCGACGAACGTGGCTCCTCCCCACGAGGCCATGTCCGTTCTACGGGCATCACATCTCCTCGACGCATAAGTCTCCTCCTCGCGAGGAGTATACAGGATTCACATCTCCTCGACCACAGAAGGCTCCTCCCCCGCGAGGAGCACCCAACGGTCCGTCCCCCGTGGACACGTTCCAAGTAACCTCCCACTTCCGAAAGATTCGGTCTGCCCTACTTCCTGAAATCTAGGAGCAGTTACTCTAGAGCGAAGACCACGTGCTGGTCTTCACTACTACACGTAAGCCCTAGCAGTTACCTGTAGTGGGCCTAGTTGATCCAGCCCATTGCAGGTAACCGTTGGCCCCGCGCTGGGGGCTCTCTATAAATACCCTCTCATTTGAGAGGGTCAGGTTAGACACTTTCTTCCTACCATTCACACTTTCTGTATTTGCTGATATTCTGTACACTCTCTCACTTGAGCGTCGAAGTACCTTGCAGGTACACCCCCCCTCCCCCCCGCCGTCTCTCATCACCATCGGAGCTGCCGTTCCAGACGCTGTTGGCCACTATCACTGTCTGATCCAGGTACGATCAACAGGGAAGGATTCTTTCCTTTGGAATGAAACAAACATGCAAAATATAACAGATCCAAAAGCCACAAAGGAAAAGGCATTAAAGATTGGGGCTTAATCACAGCTAAGTGCATCAAGAATTGAATTCAAAAATGAATATTGGGAATTAATTAAAATGGAAAATACAAAAGGTCAAAGCTTGTTTAAGAATTAAAATAAAACCTAAGTAAACCAAAATCCAAATAAAACTAAACAACTAAATGAATTCTAGTCCAAACTAATTAATTAAATCTAATTAATTAAAAAACTACCTAGTTAAAACTAACTAATTCTAGTTAAGAAAACTAAATAATTAAAGACTAAAAACAAATTAAATATTAATTAAATCAAAATTTAATTAAAACTAAAGTTAACTAATTCTAAGAAAAATTAATTAACTAGTTGAAATAAAAAGTAATTAACTAATTAAAAAAAGACTAATTAACCATTATCCAAAGAAAATCTATTAACTGAATTCTAAAAAAACCAATCTACACTGCAATGGACTTCAGATGGGCATACAACCCACTATGCACACACAAACCAAGAGAGGAAGGCGGACGGGTGGACAGAAGTGGGTCAAACCGACCCGGTTCCTATAACCTCACACAAAAGGAAAATAAAACAACCCTAAGAAACAGAACGGGCATTTAAATGCCAACCATAGATTCCAATGATGTTCAGAACAAAAAGAAGAAAAACGGTCGTAAACAACTCACTATTCCAAATCCACTTCTCACTCTCCTTCACCGTCGCCTTTCTTCTCTTCAAACCGCACTCTCTTCCTCGCGCAACAGTAGGAAGATCTCGAATCCGCCCCTTTTCATTCTATTTCTCTTGCTCGCAATTCTTTGTTTCGATCCGAGTAGATACTCTCTCGCAGCGCGACTTCGCTTCTTTCTCATCTTGTTTTTCTCTTTCACGGCGGATGTGCTCTATTTGAATTTGATGTTAATGGCGAGGCGATGGATAAAGGATGATGGGTCGCAGTTGTTGTGGGTACGACAATGGCGTATTGGGAGGGGTGCGAAGGAGTTTCGATGATGTTTGGAATCGGTGTTGAGGTTGTGCTGTTTCCGGTTTGGTGTTGTTGAATGGTAACAGAGGGAGGCCATATTGTTGGAGTTACAGTGTGTTTAAGTTCAACAGTGGAGTGAAAGGTGGGATTTTTGGTGTGGCTCGAATTGTGAAGTTTCAGGCGTGATGGTAATGAAAGAGTGGAAGTAAGGTTGTTGAAGAGGGAATAAGGTTAAGAGGTTGGAGGAATTTCTGTGAAAAAAAATGGTTGTGGCTGTGATTGAAGATAATGATGAATAACGGTAGGTGGAATGTGGGTTAATTTATAGGTTGAAGATTTGGATGGAAATATTGAAGAAGATCGAAGCAGTGTTCAAGTTAATGAAGGGTCGGAGATGAAGGTTAGATGTTTTTGTAGATGAAAACGATTTGTAGAAATTAAAGGTTTTGATATGAGCAACCATGATTCTCATATCAAAACAAGAACAATTCCCTTGGAGATAAAGATAAGGCACGAAGTAAAAAGAAACGTGACCAGCCAGAGGTCCTTGATTTGAAACCCTTAATCCAATAAGCCTCAGTTGATAAAAGTCCACAAGCTCAGAAATGAACAAGAAACCATGATTCTCCATGAGATACACCCCGAATGAGGAAATGATGCACGGAGAAGGCATCAAAACCCTAAACCAACTTCCCAATTGAATCAAGGACGACACCCCAAACACTTGATACTCTTGGGAAATCTGAAAGAAAATGATAATATATCTTGGTAAACCTGGACAAAGGAAAGCCTTATAGCTGAATGAATCTTGATAGAGATATATGCTCATGATGTTGTGAGCTTAAACCATTGCTTCAACTAGAGTGTAAGAATCTCAAAGCACATAGGAAACCTTGATTCAAAGAAACTTCGTAATCCCATGTCTTAGAAAATCAATGCAATGTATGATTATGAGGTTATGACCTAATGAAGATGCAAATGAGATGTGAAACAAAAGCCAGTCAAGGTTAGAAAAAGTGAAATTCTGGTATGACAGATCCCAGATGTCCTACAGGATGTCGAGACATCTGGTCTGTTAAAGAAAACATGGCAAGGTATAACCAATAACCGTACTAAAAAGCATAAACCATGCACAGAATTTGTTCACCCAGTTCGGTCTAACAACCTACATCTGGGGGCATACCAAGCCAGGAAGGAAGTCCACTATTAGCAGTATCAAATTACAGACTCAACAAACCCAGTTGACAATCTCCTAACTTAATAACTCCCCAATGACCCTTCTACCTAAGTCCTCCCTAGGTAAGAGACTCCATCTCACTTCCAATCATCGCAATGATGTCTAGCAATCAACACCTCAGCCACTGCATCAACAGCTTGATTTCCAACAGCTCTTTAATAACAGAAAAGTAGAAGACATACTTCCATGACAATACCCAGACATGACACACATGACTGAGAACAATACTTAGAGTTGCTTAACAGCTTCCTCCAAGAACAACACTCACTCTTGCTTAAAAGCTTCGAGGAGAACAATGACCATCTCACAATCCGAGTGGTTCACACATACCAACTCTCCTAGAGAGTGGTTCACAAGAACGAAACCCTAATAATTTTACATCTTGGAATCGTTGCCAAATCATGTTACAAACACTCCTATTTATAACCTACATCCCAACTGGATTTGGGCTTCAAATCACAGCATAACAGCTGCTACAAATCAACAGAAACTTCTGCTACATAATAGGTCTTCAATCAAATATTTCCTAATATGTCTCCATATTTAGAAAGTAGTGAAAATCCGAAAACCAGCACAAAATCTCAACTCAATTACTATGGACGCCACATAGGATAACTAAATATTCAATAACAAATAACAACAAACAAAATCTTCCTTTGAAACCAATAACAGACGCGATGTCCTATGAGCCAGGATGGGACATCTTTATCCGACATGTTGAATGCAGAAAATTAGAACATCTTGATTAACCATCACATGACAGCAAAACAGCAACACCTTAAAACAACCATGCACTCATATCAGCTTAGTGCAGCACAACATGTCAAGACATCACACTTGACATCTCCACAACCTGCAACTAATCTAATATGACAGATACTGAACATAACTTGTTAGTGTAGAACAACATGTTAAAACAACTTTAGTGACATAAAGCTATCATATAGGTTTTAACAAAATTTAGCCAACACAAATACTGCATAGCTGCAGAACTAACAAACTCCCCCTTTGGCAAATTTTGGCTAAAACCATCATATCATATCAAATATATCAGCAGCAGAAGATAGTCACACACATCAGTAGCAGATAAAACAATTATCAGCACTGCAACACCTACACAAGCAGATCAGCACTCAATTTTCATCTGCACACATACACAACCTCACACAGCAGCAACTTCACAACAACATTTACCAACTAGCTCACCACTCACACTAGCAATCACACATAAATGTTAGAACATCATATGGGACATCAGCTATCAGCACATCATGCAATCACACACTCTCCCCCTTTTTAGCCATATTTGGCAAAGCTATAGCACACCAGAGCAATATCCATACAACCTTTGGATAACACAACCAGCTCCCCCTCAAGGAAATAACCAAGGACACTTACTTCTCCCCTTTTTAGCCATAATATGCCAAACCAAGCAACTATGCATTTAAGGTAAATCAACCAGAAGCAGGAAAGAAAAACCGTAGTATTACTCCCCCTGACGTGGATAACTAGTGCACCTGAATGGAAAACATAAGATGCATCTTCATGTCTTCAAGAGCTTACTCCCAGTCCAGCCACCTGCTGAAGCACGTTCATTTTGTCACCATAATCCCTTCTGACAATAAACAACAGTCACTCACACATGAAGTTACAATTTGGATATTCGTGAGGAACATAAGGATCACCATCCTCCTTCAAACAAACTGTTAGATAAAGATCAAGGTCACATAGATCCCCCAACTTTCCAAAGCCAGTTATTCCCTATCATACTCTTCATCTTCAGACTTCCAATCAATCAATACCTGATCTACTTCATTCTCCATCCAAGGCAGACCTTCTACTTCATCATTCTCCCGTATGACTACGTAGACGCTCCTTAGGCACCAAGCTCCTGAACCAGACCACAATCATCCTTCACCAAGGAAATCCAACCCAGATAATGTTCCAACACCAAGTTAGAACATCTGCCACACACCAAGACGTCATCACCATGATTCTTGATATGCTCCACCAACTGGACTTACTATAGCATAGTAATCCAAAGAACTAGAGAAATAAACTCTCATCCACCTTCAAGAAGAATAATCTCCTTGAGTCTTCAACTCATCACCCTTCTGCCCAAGAGTAACTTGTTCCAAGACAATCCTCAATAATAACCAGCTGCCACACTCTGATTATCTTGATTCTTCGAATCCACTTCTGAGATCAACCAAATGCCACAGTTTGATCACCTCATTCATGAATCCTCATATGAAAACAACCAAATGCCACATTGTGATCTTTTTCACGTTTGTCATAACTCTCACAAAGATATCCTGATCCACCAAGGAAACTTGATCTTCAAGTCACATGTTCCAATTGCTCAATAGCAAACACACTTAGACTCCCTAAGCCATGGTCATGTAACATCTTCTCCTTCCTGCAGCTCCCGCAAACTGCCAAGAGAACGATCTTTTGAAACATCCTATTGTTCATTCCTGTAGATCACCCTATCATAAGCTGATGTGCCACATCACCAACTGAGACTTCTGATGTTAAGCTAGATGTCAGAACATTATGACATCCAATTGTTGAATTCAGCTCTTCCTTCTGCCACTCAGAAGAACCTCCTCCCTTTGCAGAAACAGATTTCCATGCTCTCATAGACTTGATTCAATAATCAAGTTTGAGCAGACAACCTCAATCCTGCTCAGAAACTCCAAAGACTTCAAACCTACCACATATGAATCTTCAGAAGATAAGTAGTTCAAGACTACCCCATAGCTATACCAAAGAATGCCACTTCCTTTAGTAGAGCCGTCAGTAGAAAACCAGAGATAACAGCCACATATCCTCGACTTTCACAAAAAAAAATCATGCTCCAAAGCACCTAGATCAGAAATAAACTGATCCAACCATCAAGATTATGATGTCTTCATAGTCTTCCATCTCCATCTTCAACAGCATAATTCAGGTCGTCACACACCAACACACCAAATAGAGAAAAGTAAATTCTCAACACTTCTGCAGTCCTGCACTTTTACATCAGACATATACATAGTCTCCCATCAATGTATTTTGTCATTAGTTGAAAGCACAACACCTTAGATAAACGCTCAGCTCCCGTCAGAGTATTCACTATCAGTTAGATGCACATCCTTATCAAAAACAGACAAATACTCAACTCCTGTCAAGATATTTATCATATGTGATAAGGTAACCTTCTAACACAAGGTACGACCTTCTTTTCCTGCACACTTGTGGCACTAGCGATCCCTCTTTTATTAATCCACACCACTGATCACTTCATATTAGGTAAGTGGCTTGACCTGATACTCCACCATGTGCATAACAAACTTCCTTGGCTAAGGAAGCAATGAACTGAAATAATGTTTCAACATCAGTTCCGACATCAGTCTAAATCACATTAACCATTTACTATGGCTTTGGAGACAACAACCACAGTAATCCACACACATCTCTTGCAAGGGACACAAGAGGATCGACCATCAGCATCTGATCAACCTTCAAAATCAGACCATAAACACAAGTAGGAACCTGCATACTCTACATTTCAAGAATCTTCTTCTCAACCTTCTGATGTTCAGACCTTCTGTCTGTCTTTGAGATGTTGAATTCCATCCTTCTGCACCTAAAGAGGAGTTTCCCTCTAACAGGTTTCTGGAGCAAAAAAATATTGACTGGTCATCACAAACAGATTGTTAAATAAAATATGCTTCTTCCTACAAGGATGTTTTTCAATCCTTACAAAAACATGTTCCATTATGTGAGGACACCACATAACTGAACTCCAGCTTAAGAAGAACCTTCTCATACCAATACCAGGGAACCATAATCTTTTGGTTCAAAAGAACACTAACTCCTCCTTGCTCCAAACACATTTGCAATGCCAAATCTTTATCCATTAGATTCTGCATACTCTGCTAGTTTGATGTCACAACAACTGGTAGAACATCATTCAAGAACAACACCGTGGGATCCTTCAATTTAGACCTATGGATGGTCTTTCAGAGAAGAGAGCAAAAATAAATTGCATCCTTCTGATCAACATACTTATTGAAAATGCCTTTATGAGTAGACTTGGGTCAAACCTCAAGTATCTTTGGTCACTTTAATAAGTCAGTCAATATTATCCTCAAGTATCACAACACCATGTGATACACCTTCAGAGGAGAACAGAGTGTTGCAGCCTCAACACACAAACCACCAGGAATTTTCCATCAGATATATATAAGAAGCGGAACACACACCAGAAAACTCCTCTATAACCCTTGCACAAACATGACACTCCATAGGTTTGAAATTAAATCAAACCACACAGCAACTCACCATCAAGGCTACAAGCCTGATAACAATAGACAAGTCCAATACACACTCTGTCATGAACAGTCCATCCTCCACTTTTAGGGACCATTCAAACAACAAAATAAACTTCTCCAAGTTCAAGCAACTTTTCAGTAGGTACCACCTACCTTGCCCATGACCAGAAAGTATCTTCCCTAGGATCTCACCCAGAAACAGAACAGGATGTCTGCTTTGATACCAATTGAAATTCTGGTATGACAGATCCCAGATGTCCTACAGGATGTCGAGACATCTGGTCTGTTAGAGAAAACATGGCAAGGTATAACCAATAACAGCACTAAAAAGCATAAACCACACACAAAATTTGTTCACCCAGTTTGGTCTAACAACCTACATCTGGGGGCATACCAAGCCAGGAAGGAAGTCCACTATTAGCAGTATCAAATTACAGACTCAACAAACCTAGTTGACAATCTCCTAACTTAATAACTACCCAATGAACCTTCTACCTAAGTCCTCCCTAGGTAAGAGACTCCATCTCACTTCCAATCATTGCAATGATATCTAGCAGTCAACACCTCAGCCACTGCATCAACAGCTTGATTTCCAACAGCTCTTTAATCACAAAAAAGTAGAAGACATACTTCCATGACAATACCTAGACATGACACACATGACTGAGAACAATACTTAGAGTTGCTTAACAGCTTCCTCCAAGAACAACACTCACTCTTGCTTAAAAGCTTCAAGGAGAACAGTGACCATCTCACAATCCGAGTGGTTCACACATACCAACTCTCCTAGAGAGTGGTTCACAAGAACAAAACCCTAATAATTTTACATCTTGGAATCGTTGACAAATCAGGTTACAAACACTCCTATTTATAACCTACATCCCAACTAGATTTAGGCTTCAAATCACAGCATAACAGCTGCTACAAATCAGCAGAAACTTCTGCTACATAATAGGTCTTCAATCAAATATTTCCTAATATGTCTCCATATTTAGAAAGTAGTGAAAATCCGAAAACCAGCACAAAATTTCAACTCAATTACTATGGATGCCACATAGGATAACTAAATATTCACAGAATATTCAGTAACAAATAACAACAAACATAATCTTCCTTTTAAACCAATAACAGACGCGATGTCCTATGAGCCAGGATGGGACATCTTTATCCGACATGTTGAATGCATAAAATTAGAACATCTTGATTAACCATCACATGACAACAAAACAGCAACACCTTAAAACAACCATGCACTCATATCAGCTTAGTGCAGCACAACATGTCAAGACATCACACTTGACATCTCCACAACCTGCAACTAATCTAATATGACAGATACTGAACATAACTAGTTAGTGCAGAATAGCATGTTAAAACAACTTTAGTGACATAAAGCTATCATATAGGTTTTAACAAAATTTAGCCAACACAAATACTGCATAGCTGCAGAACTAACAAAAAGGTAGGGTAAATTTTGGGGTGTTACACCTTCAAAACCCTCTCCTCTAAAACTGAAAATCAGAGTTAGCGAGTCCCTTCTCCAGAGAATAGCCATTCCACAAGAAGCTCCTCTACAATTTCCAACCGTCCAATCGACATTAACATTACCCCAAAGCTCCAAATCCAGATTTTCATTAAAAGAATGACATTTTGTTTCTTGTAAAAAGCATAAATCTGCTTTACCTGATTGCACAGTGAAACCAATTCTCTTCCTCTTAGCTCTGGATCCGCTCCCTCGGATGTTAAAAGAAACTATATTCATTGCAACACCTTTTTCTCCAACTTCTTGGAAACCAAAAGCTCTCTATCTCTAATATCCATATCCTCCACCTCTTTGATAGACAACTCCTTAAATTTGTGACTAGTTATTCCCAGCTTTGTAATTGCTTCCCACACACTACTACTGACCGATGTTTCCTTTCTCAGAATTCTCGAATTACAACGATGCACGACCGAATCTGTAAACAAAACTGCACCTTTAGATACCTCCCCTGAAGAATTCGGAGCTACGACAACCTTCCTAGAAGACGAAAAAGAAATGGTATCGGAATTGACACTATTTATTGAAAGGAGACAAGAAAAATATGAGGGTTTAAACTTCACTGATTTCCCCAAATCCTCCATCATTTTAGTTTTTTTTCTTTTTTATTTTTGTTCCTTTAATTTTATAACATGCCTCTTCAAAAGAATATGGGCTTGCTGATTGAGAGTCTAATAACCTAGGCCCAAAACCTGGTGGATAAGGCCCATTATCTGAGGATCCCTTAAAGCTTTCCTCCACTACACGACAAGAGTTGTCTTTTCTTGTCGCTGCTATGCACTTTTCATTCGCCGACAGAATAGGTGTTGACCTAGAAGCATATGTCCCCTCTCCTGCTTTCATGTCCATGTTGATACCTAACGTCTTATTCAAAAAACTCCTTTCTTCTAAAAACAACCTTAAAACATGACAAATCTATTTTTCAACAGCTGACATATTAGCATACTCTTCCACGCATTCATCCAAACCATCTTCTAAGTTGTCCTTTTCACCTTTCTCCTTATACGTCGCGTCTTCGTTACCAACGCCATAATCCGAACCGCCACTATCCTCACCGGAGCTAGGCTCTATTTCGTAATCACTATGCTTATTAACCTCCACCTTCAAGGATTGCTTTTTGTCCATAAGTTGCAAAGAGCTCTTAATCTCTTCCTTCAACCCTACCCTGAAGCTATTGCCATTGATTTTCACGAAGAAAGTCTCATTTATGAACGGGGCACAAGTCGTTCTTATGAGTAGTCTAGCCAAATCCATTGTAATACCCAACCTGGTATTATCATCCATACCTACGAGACTTCTTAAGGTCGATTCTAAGAGGTGGAAGAAGGAAATCCCCCAAGCATGACAAGGTATGCCCATACAACACACCCAAGTTAGTCTTTCATGAATAATGTCAGTCTCTTTCCAAGCCCTAACCACCTTGAACCATTTCTTCAGCCACTCCATGTTGTCATTAACCATGAGCTCAACCTCGCCATCAATCAAATCTTCTAGCAAACATAAGTTAACACCCATGGGGGTTACTCTTACTGTGAAAAGACCTTCTGCGTGAAAGATCTCTTTCATACTATAAGCAAGTCCCGGTGTTACAACCTCCCCCACAAAAGCTTTCCTACACATTGATAGGTCTTTTTCCTCTGGCTTGAAGCTCGGCTGCTTGGTGGTTGTTGTTGTGTTGTAAGACTTTTTGGTTGCATCCGCATAAGAGACCTCTTTTCTTCTAAGATTGTGATTAAAACCAGTCTTCAACTCCTCCCTCCTACGTCTTCCTAAAGCACCATCAAACGCATTGGTTGAAACATGGTTTCCTCTCCCACTATTAGGTTTGCTTGGCCTCTAAAACCTTGGGATGTTGGCGTGAATCTTCCTTTCACCAAGAAAGATGTTGTCCAACTTGGTAGCAAGGACTTTTTCCTCGTCGACATTGAAGAAACGAGCGAAAATGAACCTCCTTCCCAATTTGTCCATCCTTGGTGGAATAACCACCTCATTAATGTCGCCAAACTTCAGGAACTCGTCGTAAAGATCCTTGGCCTTCCATTTGTCGTCAACTCGGTGATGAAAAAAGTTGACGTTTCTCCCCTCTTTGTACTTATCTTGTATGCAAACAACTTAATATGTGTTAAAATTTTCATTAATAAAGTTAATGTGAATAGTGGTATACAATGTCTGTACGGTGTCAACTAATTGTGTGTTAGAATAATATAGTTAGTAGTAATGTAAGCTAAAATTATCAATTCATTTAAATTTGAAACTTTGAAGATAATCGCATTATGAATTTACCTTTACTAGCAATTGAAACCATCCCAAAAAAAATAAAAAAGGGATAACCCTTCTTTTCTGAGGTTATCCAACCATGTCAACTCATGATTAGGTGGAAAGCCACCACTTTGAGGAATAATGGGTAGATAAGATGCACTTTGACACTTTCTAATAAAAGATCCTATATTTTTATTTAGCATCGGAGGAATAACATGAGTAACTTTGTCATCTTTTTCAATTTTGTTCAAAAATATTTTGTATTTCTTCATGACATTGATGAATTGCATAAGCTCTTGCAGTCCAACCAAAACTATCATGTAGGCCAATATCTGCTCCTTGTTCTATAAGAAACTTCACCATTTTAACATTTCCTTGACCTACAACAACATGAAGCACATAGGATCCATTTGAGGACTTTTTTAAACATTACCAGCCTATTGAGCAATTTATGTCCTTTTTCTCAACAACATAGCATGAAAAGCTACCTACATCAGTTAAAGATATATATGCAGAACTCTACAAGTAGTTTTGCCACCGATTCATGGTTACTTCCCTTAGTGGTATATTTCCATCATAACCTATATAAATAACATATAAGAACAATTCTTTAAATTAAAATTAATAATTGCAACACTTTTCACGCAGGAACGTTGATTGATGAATCTATCAAAAATGGCCGGCAAGAATTCCCGTCGAGGTGTTTTTATGTCAGAATTAAGTGTCCCTTTCTCGGTTCACTGTGTCGCTCTTATATACTCATTCCCCTGTCATTATCCATTACCAAGACATAAATGTCATTTAAATGGTATAATAAGCATACATATTCATTATGGATAATGTTCTACTTAGTTGGAAACCGAACCACCCAAATTCCAGGGTGTACAAATAACATCAATAATTAAGATATAATTATTTTTTTCTCATTTGTAATTACTACTGATAAAAACTAATTGAAAAAAATTGAATACAAAAAAATATGTCGAGTATAAACCGACATCGATAGTAGAAGCAAACGTTGTATGTTTATTTCGTTTCCTAAATAAAGAAGCTTCAATTATATATAAATAAGATTACAAGGTCGTAACTAATGTTACTCTAGAGCTACTAAGACGCTCTCTTATAATTTTAAAGCAAAAATGAATAGGAGAGACGACAAAAGCGAAAAATCTGAATGGACTGTAGTGAGTCCAAGAAGAAGGAAAAAACAGAGATTAGAACAGAACAAGACAGTGTATGACAAAACAACCACATGCTACGTGAATAACCTTCTAAACGACATAACCATTAGAGAAGTGGGGAGAGTATTTGAGAGGTGGAGAAAAATGACCGACGTTTACATCGCAAGAAAACGGAGCATTTTCGGTTTCGTTAGATTCGCTGGAGTATCAGATGAGAAATGGCTGGAAGAGCAACTCATCAACATATGGTTTGGCTCTTATAAGACAGAGGTTAATATATCCAGATTCAAAAAACCATATAGGATAGAGGATTCAAAGAAAACCAAGAAAGAGAAGGAAAACGGAGACATTGGCAGAGAAAAAAAAGGAGAAGGCAGAAGCAGTAGGCCAAGATGGTTAGGGAAATAACAGAATATTATTCAGCGGGACGGCAAGAAGATAGACGGTAAAAGCTAGGCAGAAGTAACAAGACAATCAGACCAGAATAATCAATTGCAGTGGATACAAAAAGAAGATTGTGGGAACTCAAAGGACAAAGCAAAGATTGGTTTATCATTAATATTCGACGAAAGGGAGATGGCTTGGGCCAAAACGGGATTCACGGAATGCGTCAAAAAAGTTGAGGAGATATCATCAATGCAAAGGAGGATGTGTGAAGAAGGTATCACCTCCCTGAGAGTAATCCCTTTATGCGGAGAAAAGGTATTCTTGAAGCCAAACGACAATGAAGATATGAAGAGCTTAATGAAGGATGCAGAACATTTTTTCCATAGAGAATTCAGTAGCATCAGAGAATGGGAGCCAAGGGACGTTGGAGGAACTAGATACACTTGGATCAAGGTGTTCGGAATTCCTGTCCATACATGGAGAAGAAAGACGTTTGCGGTATTATCGTTTTCTTTCGGCAGACTGATTAAATTGGATCAAGCAACAGAGGAGTTAGAGAGACTCGACGTGGCGAGATTATACATAAGGACCCCTCTAATGGAAACTATAAATAAAGTGTCAGAAATCAGGATTAACAGCGTACCATACTGAATAAGAATCACAGAGGAAACATGTGATTGCTTTCATGAGACCATGTCAAACGGCTCAGTAGCGACGCCAAGCAGAGAAGATGAAGTTGAGTCATCTGATTCCGATGAAGAGTTCATACCAGAAACTCCGGTGGACTCGGAAGAGGAATCGGGCATGGAAAAAATCAAAAGCAATTATGAGAAGTTAATACAGAGAGAGAAGGAAATTAGATCCATGAAGGAGGCGTGCAAAGATTTGGAGATTGGTTATGATTACATTCGGCGCATAGATGACCAAAAGTCACAAACAGGGGCAGAAGGCAGCTTAAGAATAATGGATAGAAGCAACAAAAGACAAGGCATTAATGAGGAGGAAGAAGAGTTGAATGTAGCAGTTTTCAATAAAAACAAAAGCAGGAAGAATGATAGAAGAAGAAGTCCAAACAGTTCAGTAAGTAAGGGAAGGCATGTGGAACAACAAGAGGCCCACATAGGAGATAATGATGATAAGGTGGAAAACGGGCCCAGTAGAAATCTATCAGGCGATATGGAAAGTGAAAAAGAAAACCAAGTTGAAGAAAATGACCCAGCCCAAACCCAATCTAACGGCCCAATCCAGGTAGAGAATCAGACAGCTTTGGAGTCAGAACACGCAGTGAGGAACAAGAGGCAAGAATATAAGGATGCAGAGATAGTCATTAATCAAAACCACAATACGATAGCTAACCAAGAATCGACAATGGCAGAAGATAACCCTATGCAGGATAAAGTCACAATGTGTAAGGAGAGACGAAAGAGAAGACATACAATACTGAAAGAGAAGAAAAGAGCTTGGAGAAAAGGGAAGACAGCAAACTCAAGATGTAACTGTAATCAAAGGTACAGACACTCATCAAAGGTAATCTCAAAACCTGAACTCATTATGAGAGAAAATGATAATGAGAAGAGGAATTGGATCCTTCTACATGGGGAGGCTAGGGAAATAGCAAAAGACACCTGGGATTTAGGAAAAGAACACGGACTAATTCATAAAGGCAAAGAAGGGGAAATTTTATAGGAACTGGAGGTCAGATGGAAAGGGGCGGATTCAAACTTGTAAGAAGTTTGTTTCTGGGGTGAAAGCTGGTATAGTGTTCTAATGATTTTAATAAGCTGCAACATAAGAGGATTGGGTGGCCTAGCGAAAAAGAAGAAAGTTCAGCGTATCGTTCACATGCATAAACCAAATATGCTTTGTATCCAAGAAACAAATATGGAAAGCATAGATAGAAGTTTATGTTCAAGCTTATGGGATTCATCTGACTTCAATTTTGCGTTCAAGCCGTCGGTGGGTAATTCGGGTGGAATTCTCACCATCTGGGATAGCAAACAGTTCAACATAATCAAGAGCAGTGTTAAAGGGAATTACATTAGGCTAAGCGGAGATTGGGGCGAATCGAAACTGAAGGTGAACATATTGAATATATACGCTCCATGTGATCCGTCATCAAAGAAAGCTCTGTGGAACGAATTAAAAACAGAAACTCAAGGCAATCTGGATGAATGCTGATGCACGGTAGGAGATTTCAACGCGGTTAGGGATAAGTCTGAAAGAAAAGGTTGAAGTGAGAGGCCCATAGGGAGAGAGATGAAAGATTTTGACGAGTTCATTACCGATAATGATTTGATTGATCTCCCACTATTCGGAAGAAAATTCACATGGTCCAGGACAGGAGACACTGTCATGAGCAGACTCGACAGAATGTTGGTGTCAGAAGCTTGGATTAGAGAATGGTCTGAACATAACAAAGCTGTCTGGATAAAGGTTTATCCGATCACTGCCTGATTATCTTAAAGAAGTGGAATCAGAACTGGGATCCGAAACCATTCCGGATGCTGAAATTTTGGAGTGAAACAGAAGGATATAGTTCATTCGTGAGGGATCAATGGAGGAATATCCAGGTTGAAGGCTGGGGTATGTACGTGCTTAAGGAAAAATTTAAACAGATTAAAGCAGGACTTAAAGAGTGGCATAAAATCACGCTCAAAATCTCGAAGAAAAAATCAAGGTCATCAAAGATGAACTGAACAGACTCGATCACAAAGAAGAAAACGAGGGATTATCTCAGGAAGAAATCATAGAAAAAAGATCTAAAGGGGCTGACTTGTTCAAACTGTTGAGCCTAAATTGTAGTATTTTATGGCAAAGTTCAAGAGTAAAATGGCTGAAAGAAGGCGATACAAATTCTAAGTTTTTTCACAGATGCATCAACAAAAGGAGGAGGGGTAACGAGATATTGAACATTGTCATTAATTGGAGAAGGTTGACAGAAGTTGAAGAAACTAAGAGTGCAATTCATGATTATTTCCAACAATTTTTCGAGTCGAGAAGTTCATGTAAGATAGAGGCAAAATTGGACTTCAAAAGACTAACACACCAGGAAAGTGAAGGGCTGGTCAGAGAATTTACTGAGGAGGAGGTTCGGAGAGCTATTTGGGACTGTGACAGCACAAAAAGCCCCGACCCGGACGGAGTCAACATGGGGTTTATAAAAGAGTTTTGGGCTGAAGCTAAAACTGATTTCATAAGAATGATGAACGAATTTCATGAGCACGGGAAAATGGTTAAAGAGGCTAATTCTTCTTTCATTGTACTCATCCCGAAGAAAACGAATGCTTTGAAGATAGAAGATTATCGACCAATCTCTCGAGTCGGATGTATTTACAAAGTGATCGCTAAGGTCCTCACAAATAGATTAAAAAAGGTGATGAATTCTGTCATATCAGAATCGCAGTCAGCGTTTATATCAGGACGACAAATCTTGGATGGCATCTTGATCACAAATGAAGTAGTGGATGAAGCGAAACGGAAGAAAAAAGAGGTGATCCTATTTAAGGTTAATTTCGAAAGAGCCTATGATTCAATGGAGTGGAACTTCCTTGATATGGCAATGGATAAGATGGGATTTCACATCAAGTGGAGAAAGTGGATTCGAGAATGTTTGAAGTCGTCCAGGGTGTCGGTACTGGTAAACGGAAGCTCCACAAAAGAGTTTAATATTGGAAGAGGCTTGAAACAAGGAGATCCACTCTCCCCGTTTTTATTTGTATTGGTGTCAGAAGGTTTTAACCTGCTAATGAAAAAGGCAGTAAAATGAGAACAAGTGCACATAGTTTGGGTAAGGGGGTTGGTTACGTTAAGGGAAGGTTATAGCACCCAAAACGTCTATAGACTCTATAGGAACCCTTTTAAATATTTACCGCTTTTGGTCTGAAAATGTTTGCTTGAAAAGTGATTGAGGAGATGGGAAGAGAAATTGTTTTTAAGATTTTTGTGTTTGGAGAGACTTGTCGTCTCATGCCTACGTACCCACGATGTGCAATGTAGGATCAAAACCCCGTAGTTCGTGGTACAAAGAATGAAATTTGTTTGTTTTGGTTGTTTTAAATGTAAATACAAATCGTCATTTCCAAGCGAATAATTCCGCTTAAAGAAATGAATCATGTCTAAACTTATGAAAAAGTTTAAGGAAAAAGTGCATGAGGGCACAAAAAGAGTTTGAATGAGTTTGGTGTTTTTTTTAAAGCCTTTTGAAAAAGGTGTCAATATGCTTATCTAGTTTAGCATTTGTTAAGAAATGAAAAGAAAAGAGTAAAATCACTTAACAAAGTCAAGGTTTGATTATGAAAGAGGTGATAGTTTGAAATCAAGAAGGTTTTGAAAAAGGGAGAAAGTTTTGAAAATTAAAGAATGGGGAGGAGAAGAAGTGGCTATCCTAAAGCACAAAGTAAAAGCTAAGGATAAGAATAGCCTAACCACATAAGTAAGCTCCATAGTCTTCGAACCATAATTCCAAAGCAAAGGGAGAAATGTCCTAAGTCTAAGTCCAAGGTTCCAAGAATTGCATTGGATGTCCAAGGTCTAAGTTCAAGGATTCAAGAATAGCATTGAAGTCCAAGGTCTAGGTGCAAAACTCCATGTCTATTGCAAAGGATAGTAACCATAGTCCAAGATTAGAAGCACAAGTTTTTTAGAGGTTTGGCCTTTATTAATTTTTTTGGTCCAAAGAGAAAAAGGCATAAGCATAAACATGTGTCCAACGGACAAAGGAAAAATTGCGGAAGCATAAACATATGTCCAACGGACAAAGGAAAAATTGCGGAAGCATAAACATGATATGAAATGGTAAAAATGAAGCATAAAAGTAAAAGAGATAAGGAGCGAGAAGGAATTGTAAACAAACTTAGTACAATAGTATTGTTAGCAAGTTAGTGATCAATAATAATTGAATAATTGCACTTAGGTCAAGGTTAATGAGATCTCATTAGAGGATTGATAAGACCAAAGCCTCCTAACAACAAGTTTCATAAGTTTTGAACCAAAAGACAAATAATCAATCATTCTTGATAGTTTCCGATAAAGGGACATAATGTTGCGCTATGTTAAGCAATCGCCGAGTAATTTACGGAGTAATTACCCTACAAATGAGGTCGGTCAATAGCTCTTTGTGCTAATGCATGCTAGATGAACGATATGTAAATCGTCATCCGAAAGCAATACCACATGAAAAGAAAAATAGTAACGATCTAGTCTTGATCAAAATTCAACGAAGGAATTTCAAGATCCCCTTAGACTTTCATCGATCAAAAAGAAAAGAGAAATAGATGAAGAGAAAGCCAAATTAAACCACACAATTATGTGATCTAAGGCTAAGAACAAAAGGAAAGGGAAGAAAATGGAAAAGGAACCAAAACAGTCCAAAAAACAAGCCAAAAACACAATTCTGCCTCTATGCAGTCGATTGGACAAAAGGTGCAATCGATTGCACGCTGACAGATTTGCAAAAACAAGGCAAAAAAACAGCACTGTGCAGTCTATTGCACGAAAATGCATATCGATTGCACCCTGCTGTGACAACAAAAATTCAGCAAAATTCAACATGATCATAATCTAAAACTTTCTTCAAACACCTCATGATCATGGAATCAAAAGTGCAGGAAAATGCAAAGCAAATATCAACCAATACCAGTAATTAAACACAAATGGAAAGATCCAAAGATCAAGCAAACAAGATCAACAAAGATCTACATCCTGGAAGATGAAATTGAAGCTTCAACAATGGTGAGAGATGGATTACCACTCCAAGATCTGAAAATTGCTTCAAATTACTTCAAGATCCAAACAGCAACGCCTTGATCTATGAGAATTGATGAAGAAAACAAGTCTGGATGAAGGTTTAGCTCAAATTTGAACAAGATTCAATGTGAATTCTTGTTAACTTTCAAAAGAAGAAATGTGAGCTTTAGTGAAATTTGTGGTTGGGGATAGAATTTGCAAGAGATTTGTTGGCTATCAAAAGCTTGAAGAATGAATGAAATGAGGCCTCTATTTATAGAATTTAGGCTTGGAAATTTGGTGGTTTGGAAGATCAAAATTAGGATTGGAATTCAAATTTGGAGGGAAATCATAAAAGAGTGGTGATTAGTGAGGGTGTATGGTGGGGAATGATCAAAATGATGTAGAGGAATTAAAATGAGGTGATCTAGAATATTCCACATGTGATCAATGGTCAAGATTGGTGCCAAATGCTTCAAAACTTGAAAAATGCTGATTTTGGCCAAATCTGTCTTCGTTCAGTCGATTGCACTGTAGCGCGAATAGACTGCACTGCTGAAAATTTCAAAATCTAGGCAAAAAATGTAGGGTGCAATCGATTGGACCATTAGTGCAATCGATTGCACAGTTGAAAATCTTCAAAAATGCCATTCTTGCTATATTGTGCTGGTTCTGGCTCGATTCTCTTGTTTGTCAAAGAAGGCATGGAAATAAACACATGAACCTTGGAGTCTCTTGAATAAAAATCAATTAAATCTTGGAAACTCTTGATCAAATGATTTTGAATGACTTGCAGATCAACTTTGACTTTGTTCAGATGAAATTCATTCGAGCTGAGGGACTTTTTTTTTTTGTATTTTTAACCTGTTCTTCCCCTGAAAATGTTAGTGAAAGGAAACAAAATATTTTTGGATTTTGATTAAAGGTTAGTAAACATAAGAAAATAAAGGCAAATAGGAAAGACACAGATGCTCAGTGATCCCTGCAAGGCATAAACCCAAAGAAGAGAGGGATAAAGGAACCAAATCATGATCTTGTTTGTGGTAATGATATGCAAAATGAGATGTGAATGATATGTGGAATCTTAGGGGTCAAAAATTAGGGTCTTACAGCTGCCCCTATTTAAGTCTCTTCTATCGGGAGATATGAAGATACTTAAATACAAAAGGCAACATTTTTAAGCCCTAAGATGCCACAAGATGATATGAATACAAATGATGAAACACCCTGCGGGGAAACTCAAAACAAGGGATTTACGGTACATTGAGAGAGATGACGCGGAAAGACACGCCGGGGAACACAAGCTATTTCTAGATATCCATCAAGGTGACAAAAAGTATCCATCAATAGTTGGAAAGAGAGGGACAAGACCCTGAGAAGACGAGTAGTGACATCCAAGAATAGCATTGGATAGAAACTACAAACGAAACAAAAGGTATGTCAATAGACGTCCAAGAATGGCATTAGACAACAACAAGAAAGTTTCTGGTAAAACAGCAGTGTCATCCAAGAATAGCATTGGATGGCGGTGAAAAAACACTCTATTGGGGACAAGATATCCAAGAATGGCATTGGATGAAAGAAACTACAACATTCAATAATGGCATTAAATGGGGCAACAACAAACATCAGAGTCATCCAAGAATAACATTGGATATCAACAAAATTCCATTTGAAAACCTCATTGGGGGACATCCAAGAATGGCATTGGATGGCAAGGTTAAACATCAGAGATATCCAAGAATAGCATTGAACTTGGCTGGGGAAAAGGTATCCAAGAATGACATTGGACAGAAGAAATCTCAACATCCAAGAATGGCATTGGATAAAAAGAATCTCAACATCCAAGAATGGCATTGGATGAAGTGAGAAAAGTTCTGGAAAATATATCAAAAGTATCCAAGAATGGCATTGGATAAAAAGAGTGCACAATATCCAAGATTGGTGTTGAATAAAGTGAGCAGGGACTTTCAGGAATGACACTGAAAGGTAAAGGTAAATCACTACATTCAGGAATGGCACTGAATGGTAATGAGAAAGACATCCAGGAATGGTACTGAATGCAAAGGTAAAATCTCATTCAGGAATGGCACTGAATGGACAGATAAACTTTCAGGAATGGAACTGAAAGTAAAGGTAAATCACTACATTCAGGAATGTCACTGAACGGTAATGAGAAAGACATCCAGGAATAACACTGAATGCAAAGGAGAAAATTCATTCAGGAATGGCACTGAATGAACAGATAAAACTTTCAGGAATGGCACTGAAAGATATCCAAGCAGATATGATGGGGATTACAGAAGAGAGACAAAACTTCTAGGAATAGCACTGGGAGAAACAAAAGGAACAAGAGATCTAGGAATGGAACTGGAGATCAAAAGAGCCAGACATCCAGGAATGGAACTGGAGTGAAAGAAATATAAAGATCCAGGAATGGCACTGGAATAGAAGAAAAACAAAGATCCAGGAATGGCACTGGAGCGGAAGAAAACAAATGTCTAACAACAACAATAGATGCACAGGTAAACGATAACATCCAGGAATGGCACTGGAAAGAAGAAGATAAACAAGACATCCAGAAATAGAACTGGGTGAAAAGACAGGTAAACGACAACATTCAGGAATGGAACTGAATGAAAATGTAGGTAAAAGTTTTGGTAGGCGCCAAGTAAGTTGGACTTTAATCACAAGGTAAGATGTTGAAAGCAACAAGACCTCGGGAAATGCATATGAGCACGAAACACACTTCGAGCTATGAAAATCTTTCTATGTATGATATATGAATGATTTATGTATGCAATGCATATGATAGAGACAACTGAGATAGACTCTTTTGTGAGGGAAGAATGGAACTCTGATTCCTCAACACAGGGAACACTGCCCACTCTGCTTGGAGAGAAGATATTGAACATATCTCTGTCACACTTGTGAATGGTATCAGGCTGATGTTCTTTTGAGGAAATACATCCTGAGGATACTTGAAGAAGATTACCCCAGATTGATTGACTGATGAAAATGAACTGATCATAGCTTCAGTTTGACTGTTGCAGGGGAAGAATGAACTGATCATGGCTTCAATTCTTGAAAAGACTGTTAAGGATAAACTGATCATTGCTTCAGTTATTGGGGATAAAGTGATCATGGCTTCAGTTCTTGAAATGACTGTTGAGAAGGCTAAACTCAGCATGAGCCTTGAAAGAGATCTTCTGGATAACCAATTCTGAGAATAACTTGCATTGAGCAACAAACCTTGAATTAATTCACAACAGGATCTGGAAGTAATGTGCCTCTGATAGGATCACTGACCAAGTTTCTCAACTGTTTGAAATTTCTTGATGAGTAAAGTTTGCCTGCAAATAAAATTATTCAAACAAACATGGTAATTTTAATGCAAAGCTCATGCAATTTTGAAATCAAAAATCATTTTTAGAAATGATATTATTGATGTAAAGCAAAATGAAACACTTGTCAAAACACGAGGGTTTAGACATGCAAAGTGAAAGAGAAAGCAAAGGTAAGACATTAAAGCAAATGATTGGCAACAAACATAGGAGTCAGTTTTCGCAACCTTGCTGTAGTATGCTTTCAAAAGAAACCTGGCTTCAATTAGGTCTTTTGAAGGTTGTAACGTGGTCTGGTTCACGGTTTTTGAAACAAAGGATATAGGCTCAAAGTTTATTTGTACCCAACCCATTCTTCGTGATGATCTCCAGTCCTATGCTCAGTTAACTCAAACTATGCATTCAGGTTCCAGGAGATTTTGGAATTGAAACACTGTTATGATGATGGCTCAAGGGCCTTGGTATTTTTGAGAAGGCAGTCACTCTTTCTTACAACATTTTGTTGTTTTTTATGAGGACCTTAGTCAACTCGTTTTGTCTTTGAGGATTTTGGTAACCTCTTAATTGAATTTTTTTCTTTTGTTATCCCTAACTTTTGCCTGAACTGTGTCATTTGAGCTTACAGTCAGCAGGATGCTCCAATTTTTGCCTAAGTCTCCTTCATAGGTTTTGACTTAGCGGGTTTTTCTTTTAATTTTTTCATTATCTTTTCTTTGAAAGATATTGACTGCCTGACTTAATGATTACGGTGAACCATCATTGGCTTTTGATTTAGAAGGCATCTTCGACACTTCTTTGATGTGTGCGAAGGAAAACTTGTGATTGCAACCTTTATTAGAAGGTGTCTTGAATGCACAATCAAATTAACTGAGAATTACCCATCCCCAAGTTAAATTGCGGGTTTTTCGTACAGAAAGAAACTCCAACTTCTAGGCTCGAAGGGGTTGACAAGGGATTAACTTCCTTATTTCTCCAGTGTTTGGGAGTTGAAACAATGTCTGTACATCCTCAGCCAAGTTTCAATTGAAAGCATACAGTTTAGCAATTTCGGGTATTTCGTTTTCATCATCCTCCCTCCAATCTTTGCATAAACAAAAGTTTGATAAAGACAAGTGAACAGGAGATTTTTTTTTGTTGTGATAAAGAAAGCATAAAGATGCACACAGTGGATATAAATGAATTGAATCGAAACATTGCATTGCTCATTTCATTGAAATTACCATGAAAGTACAAATAAAGTTCAAAAGCAAACAGACAATACAATCAAGGAAAAATGCAAACAGAAATAAACAAGGCCTAGTGACTAATCAACAACAAGGATGAGTTGTCCTGTCTGAAGCACTGGCTTTAGGAGATGATCCGTCTGAACTGACTCAAACTTCACTTGGCATGCTCTGGCAAAGGATTGTTGACAACATTGGGATTATCATCAAGAAAAGTCAGAATCTTTGAGTTCACCAATTCTTGTACTCTAGCTTTCAATGCATAGCAGCCTTCCAAGTTATGACCTGCCCCACCTCGATGGAACTCACAGTGAAGATCAGACCTATAGCCGGCTGGGAGAGGATTTGGAGGAGGAGGTAGATCCCTCGTTGTAATCAAACCTTTCTGAACAAGACATGGATACAGCTCAGTGTAGGACATCGGGATAGGATAAAAGTTAACCCTATTGCGATTCTGATTCTGTTTAACAGGCTGGTGAGGAGCTTGAACTGGTTGAGCATTGACAACAGGAGCAACTGCAGCTACATATTGTTGTTGTTTACGACGAGGTTTACCTTCAACTGAAACAACATGGGTGTCACCATCCTTTTTCTTTTGAAAATTCCCAGCATACTTTTTAGCACCACTAAAGGCTTCAGCATTGGTAATCTTTCCTTTCTTGATACCTTCTTCCAGTCTTTCTCTAATAGTGACTAGGTCCGCAAAACCAGATGATACATTTCCGATCATCTTTTCCCAAAAGAGTGGCTGAAGAGTGTCCATGAACAAACCAGTCAATTCTTTTTCAGCCAATGGTGGCTCCACTTGAGCAACTAGCTCTCTCCAACACTGAGTGTACTCCTTAAAGGATTCTTTTTCTTTCTGAGACATGTTTTGCAGTTGACGGCGATCATGAGCCATGTCCAAATTGTACTTATATTGCTTTAAGGAAGCATCACCCAAGTCTTTCCAGCTTTGGATACGATTCTTATCAAGTCCCATATACCATTTCATTGAAGCCCCACTCATGCTATCTTGGAAACAGTGAATGAGTAGTTTGTCATTTTTGGCATGGGCAGCCATCTTGCGGCAGTACATCACCAAGTGGGTTCTGGGACAGGTGTGCCCCTTGTATTTCTCAAAATCTGGAGTTTGGAATTTTGCAGGCATAACCAAGTCAGAAACCAAGCACATGTCCATTGCGGCAGCATTAAAGACATCACTTCCTTCCATGGCTCTTATCCTTTTGTCTAGAGTTTGCCATTGCTCTCTGACTTCTTCAATGTATCCGGGTTCTCCTTGACTTTCAGATTATGGACCAGCAACATGGTACACGAAAGGATTCTCAGGAATAGCTTGATCAACAGAATGCACAACAGGTTGAGGTTAAGTGAACAATTGAGCTGAAGATACTAGCGAGACAAACACAGGAGTAGTTGCAAAGGCTGGCGAGTAATTCGGAGGTAACCCAAATTCTGACCAAGTAGAAGTTGGTTGCTGAGTCAGTAGAGGGTCAACAGCAGCAGTTGAAGTTTCAACAATCACAGTCCTCTGAGGTGATTCACCTCTAGCAATCAGAACTTGCAGCATTTATGTGAGCTTGGTGTCACTCCCGAAAGATTCGCATCCAACGGTACAAATGCGAGAGTGGCGCAAAAGACACAGAGTCGCCAGCAAAGTGTATTTATCCCGAGAGAGGGAAAGGAAACACTGCATAAACCTGAAGGGAAAGGAAAGAGAATGGTCTCGCGACCAAGAGAAACGGGTACGGGAGTCGGTTACGCGAAGGGAAGGTGTTAGCACCCAACACGTCCATCGTACTCGATGGGATCCACGCTTGTTGTCTGCATCAAAGGGTGTCATCATCTGGAACTCCACCGCTACAGGAAAGGAAAGAAGAACGGGAGCGGAAAGAAACGAAGAAACAAATGTAGGGAAAATAAAAGAAGTGCTCGCATGAGCCCTACCCCACTGCCTACGTATCACATCGGGAGCATGAGAATCAGAGCGACGCAGTTCCCCTCACTAGGGGTGGACTGTGTTTTTTAGGGAACGGCTTACGTTCTAGCTCAGGCGTTGCAGGCTCGTTGAATCGAGTGTGTTACCGTCTTGCAAGAGAACGAGTAGGAGCACGTTCGCACGTTGGGAGTGAGTGAGATGAGAAAAGAATTCCCGAAGGAAAGACGTTAGTGTTTGTTTGAAGTTTTTTAAGCAAGAAGTGTTTTTTACAGTTATTTGCAACTTGCATTGAACCAAAGTCTTAAACACAGGAACGAATACTTCGTGCATCGTCCCCAACAGGACGTACACTAGGTATCCTAGAAGAATGAGAGGAAGCCCCTCATTCCCCACTTCTCACATAGAAGGCTCAAGCGCAATACACGTTAACCTTTATTACGTGTTTTGAAGAAGTTTTGAGATGAGAAGAGAGACGACACAAAGGAAACTCTAAAGGGAAACTAGGAGTCCTAATGTTATCATGCATGGATGTCCTATGGTTAGTGAGGCTTAGGAGGAACGACTACCTAAAACCTAATGCTAATCCTACTCCAAGCTTAATCAAAAATTAAGTTGGACTAGGTAGCTCTAAGGGGAAAAGAATCCAAGACTTAATCAAGTCTTGAGACTCAAGGGAGGAAGAGAGTGAAGGAGAAGGGAGAAGCATCTTAAATGCTAAAGGCAAACACAAGTATGAAAGCTTAAAAGAGAAAGGAGAAGTTAGAATGTGGATAACCATCCACATCCCATCCACTTGCCATTAGCCCCTACATGGTTAGCAAAAACAAACATAAGCAACAATAATACAAATGAAACCCAACAAGGTACAACCCAAAGAGAAATGGTTACAAACCAAATGAAACTTATCCAAGTCAGAATGTGCACCTTAGAGGTGACCCATAATTTTTACCAAACAAACTCAAGCAAAGAAAATGCAAACAAGTGGCCAAACATCCAAGAGAGTCATCAAAGAAGGAATAAAAGAAGAATGAGTGGTTATGCAAGATGATCATGCAAGAATGCTTCAAATAATATCCAAGTCAGAATGTGGATGACCTAAGCATGTGCCTAAACATGTTATACAAGTGTCACACAAGGCATACAAGCAAGTATCCAACATTAAGAACCATTAGAAGAAGGAGAAAGAAGCATGTAAATGAAACATGTTAAAGGATGCAACATGGAACATGAATAACATATGACATGAATACAAAAATCCAAGGCCAGAAACATACATCAAATGAGATGCAAAGAAGTGATATGGCATGGCATACACAAACCAAACACAAACCAAGAAGAGGCATAGATGAGAAGAAGTGAGAAGATAAGTCAAAAGAGGCATGTAAATCAAACATTGAACATGTGCACAAAATATGCAACAACCTCACACCAATGACCTATAATTGCAATCAAATGACCTATAATGATTCAAACATGGTTTATGAGGTCAAAGAGGCAAACCCAAACAATGGCACAAGTGCCTTCTCAAACAAGTAACCAAACATGATCAAAGATGTGCATAAAAGAAGACCTCAAACAAAGAGCAATCAAACAATTAGAAAACCATCTTCAAAAATTACCAAATTAAAACCCAAAACACCTCAACCAGGGGGAAACAAAATATTACAAATTCAAGCAAAAACTCACAAGATAAGTCCTTCAATCAATCATGCAAAGTCACAAAAGAAACAACATGCAACATGCAAAAGAGAGGGACTAAAATGCAATATGAAAAAGTTTTAAAAATGAAACAAAAATGTTTTTATGCACTTCAATATGTCATCTAACAAATGAAAAAATAATGAAATGTAGATCATGTATAGATGATGAGAAATAAAATCAGCAAGTTGAAATGTGCACAAATGGGACAAACCACAAAGAAATTAAACAATTAATTAATTCAGATGCCAAAAATAAAATAAAAAAAGGAAAATAAAATTTGGAAAAATTTTATAAAACTAAAAAAAGCTCCATGAATTTTTTCATAATTTTTGGATGCATAAAAATTATTTAAAAAATTAAAATGCAAAATGAAACAATTAAGAAAATAAAAAAAAGAAATAAACTTGGAGGGGTGCAATCAGCAAGCAAACCACGTTGAAAACTAAACATGGGCTCAAAGGAAGGGTGCAAAAAGCAAGGCCTAAGACAACCAATCCACCAGCAAAAGTCAAAAGAAAACAATGGAACCCAGTCAACACTCAGATTCAACATCAGCCAATAGATCCATCTAACGCTCACCATCAGTCAACAAAAGCAATCAGGTAAACATGATCAAAGGCACAGATCCACACGCACACCATAACCAATATATACACGCGCACACACAATCAATCAGACCACAATAGAACTCACGTGAGCAGCACATAACTTTTTTAATGCGTTGTCAAAATTCTAACCACAAGATCACACCAACGCACCAGATTAGTCAAACATTTCAAATAGTAATTAAGATGAACATTTAGGATTGCACGCACATGATAGTTAACATGGGATAACAAACACACAAACCACAAAAATAAAGTCAGAGTAAAAATAACGTGGCAACATGAAGACCCTTGGATCCAACCAACAGACGGCTCTGATTGCATCTTCCTCCTTCAAACCTTTGGCCGACCGGGAAACTTACCAGACGCCGGAGCCCTAGCTCCGGTCGTCTCCTCCGGTGAGCATCAACACCAAATTCTCCAGAAATTGCTCACGAGTATACCATTTTAATCAGGAAAACATGAGGATCACAAATATCATGCTCATTTCAACAAACAATCACTATACAATGCAAATCGAAGGAAAGAAAGTTTGGATCCAAAACTTAAATCATCAAATACTCTATTGATACACGTCCAAAGTCAAAATAAAATAGATCAACATGCTCAGTACACATCACAGATCATTATGCACATAAGAAAAACAAGTTCTATGAGTATGGATTTCACACCAACCTGAACCTTGAAGAGCTAAAAATACCACAAGAACGCCTTCCAAAAGCTGCAGATCAAGTCCTTGGAACCTCTAATTGCAAAATAAATGCAACTAGAGCTTGGAATCGTGCTAGATCTTTAGGTTTGAACTTGGATCCTCTTGAACTGAACTTGATGAAAACCTCAGTATGAGCTCCAATCAGTGGTTGATTTTTGCTCTATTCTCATCACTGATCAAGAATGTGAAGAGAAATCTCAAAGAAACTCCAAGGAGAGTGAGTTTCAAAGAGAGAAAGTGTGAGAGAAAAAATTCAAAACTGAGCAAATGAGAGTCTCTGACCTAGCTATGAAGGCATGAGTAAGCTTATATACTCTTGATTATTCCCCTGATTATGATTAGCAAGTGGTTAATCCTTTGGTTAGTGAGATTTGGATGAATTTGCAATTTTGCACCTTGTGTTACCACCACTAATCCACACGTGCAAGCTCAATGAAATTAGCATGATTCACTTGCATTCCACTTGCTAACCACACCTGAATTGTACTTGGGCCTTGCAATGACTTGGTTGGTGAGTTTTTGATCCATTTGCAATTTTGAACTTTGTGAATAAGTGAAAAATAAGTCATGGAATGAATTGATTCAAAGGCCAAAAATGATCCTCTTGACTTGTATTTTGATGTTGTAATGTGACATTAAGCAATTGGGAACATTACAAGTCCTTTTGAGTGAAAATACCAATGGTGGAAAATTTGACATATAAGAAATCCATGAAATGCACCTTGCATTGTTTTGACCATAACTAGAGTTCCACAAATGATATGGAGATGTTCTAGTACTTTTTGGAAATGGGAGAGAAAGATCTTCAACTTTCATGTTGGAGTAAAATTCATTTGAAGCTTCCTTGATGATGAAAAGACAAGTTGAATGTGGTGGAAAAATTGCCAAAATTGGAAAGTTCTCATTATAGGTCATTTTTCAAATTTAGTAACTTTTGCACAAACTCTTGATTCTTGATGAATGGCATGAATCTTGACAATTGAAGACCATATGAGGATGTGAGACCTTGAAAACCGTGAAAAGAACCTCAAAAATCCCCAGTTGACTTTCTCCTTTACAGTTGACTTTTGCTTACTTCACAAGCAACTGATCCACTGAAAATCCTCCACAATGAATCAATAACCAAATCTCCATCCATGAACACTTGTGAGCATATGGAATACCATAAGAACATGCTTTAATCCACAAAGCCCCTTCAAGAAGTCCTCTGAGTCATAAATCCTAACTGGTCCCTCTGGTTGGGAGGGAAAGATCCACTTGAAATCCTTTGCCATGCTTGACCTTATGGAGATAGGATGAACCCCATGAGCCACCTTGAAGCTTGAGACTTGAGAATATGGACCAAGTACCTTGATCCCATGCTAAGAAACCAATGCTATGCACAATGCAAATGCAAGAAATGAAAAGAAACATAAGCCAATTAGTATATAAACAAAAGGGCCAATTTTGAGGTGTTACACTTGGTCATACCGGCCTTCAACTCATCAACTTCCATTCTGACTTCGGCATTGTGTTGTTCTTAGTTTTCCATTCTCAATCTGACAGCAGCTCTAGTTCTGTAGTTGTGTTGAGGAAACAGCTTGACGGTGAACAGATAACTGAAGAAGAAGACAGTTAAAATGAGTTTCTGAGACAACTGGGAAGAATGCAAATGTATGCTCATGGATGCAAGAGTGCATGGATGCAACAACCACAAGCAAGATCACTCAAAGCACACAGGTTCAAAGGTTCGAGTCACGAGCATGGAGTCAAGGGTAAGAAACCAACCCACAAAGGTATGTACTAAGGGTATAATACCTACCGAACAAGGTTCTAAAGAAGTTCCCAGAGTCTATAACCTCAAGAGAGTCTCGTCTAAGTGTCGTATCGCGTAACAACTGATTCTAATTTGCACCTGAATAGCCACCGCACCACGTCCTAACAAGGCCAAGATGGGTTAAGGGTTCTAAAGTCCTCAGCTTCGGGTCCTTGGATCAAGAAGCATAACGGGTTTGCCATTTCTGGTCTGCCATTATTGCCTCTTGGGAGGAGTGCCTCAACTGAGTCCTCGGGAATGGTCACCAGAGTCGACAGCTCTCTAGATCAACACCCTGAAATGCGCAAGACACGCACGTCAGAATATCTCCCAAGAAAACCTCATCTGGATGTGAATTTCGTGAACACCAAACATACCAAGACAGCGCGTAGGTCCCACTACTTTTCACCCTAGTCTTAGGTGTACACTCAAGCCTGGGTATTGGGCTTATCTCACCACACAGATCACCAAGCTCCCTGATAGAACAATCAATAACAAACAAATCAAACAAAAAGCAGTAAATAAATCAAAGTAGGCTAAACCCCTCAAGGGATGAACCAGCAAGAGGTCAATCTGTCCCCAGCAGAGTCGCCACTTTTCTGTAGCGGCAAAATCGTGAGTGTAAGCTATTGATTAACTTAACTCGAAAAGCAAGGGTCGCCACCACACTTTTATTTTATCCAAAAGGAAAGGTAAAAGAGTGAACAAAACCTACACAAGCTCTAAAACAAGAACAAGTGCACAGAGTCTGGGTAAGGGGGTTGGTTACGTTAAGGGAAGGTGTTAGCACCCAAAACGTCTATAGTACCCTATAGGAACCCTTTGAAATATTTACCGCTTTTGGTCTGAAAATGTTTGCTTGAAAAATGATTGAGGAGATGGGAATAGAAATTGTTTTTAAGATTTTTGTGTTTGGAGAGACTTGTCGTCTCATGCCTACGTACCCACGATGTGCAATGTAGGATCAAAACCCCGTAGTTCGTGGTACAAAGAATGAAACTTTTTTGTTTTGGTTGTTTTTAAATGTAAAGACAAATCGTCATTTCCAAGCGAATAATTCCGCTTAAAGAAATGAATCATGTCTAAACTTATGAAAAAGTTTAAGGAAAAAGTGCATGAGGGCACAAAAAGAGTTTGAATGAGTTTGGTGTTTTTTTTAAAGTCTTTTGAAAAAGGTGTCAATATGCTTATCTAGTTTAGCATTTGTTAAGAAATGAAAAGAAAAGAGTAAAATCACTTAACAAAGTCAAGGTTTGATTATGAAAGAGGTGATAGTTTGAAATCAAGAAGGTTTTGAAAAAGGGAGAAAGTTTTGAAAATTAAAGAATGGGGAGGAGAAGAAGTGGCTATCCTAAAGTAAAAAGTAAAAGCTAAGGATAAGAATAGCCTAACCACACAAGTAAGCTCCATAGTCTTCGAACCATAATTCCAAAGAAAAGGGAGAAATGTCCTAAGTCTAAGTCCAAGGTTCCAAGAATTGCATTGGATGTCCAAGGTCTAAGTTCAAGGATTCAAGAATAGCATTGAAGTCCAAGGTCTAGGTGCAAAACTCCATGTCTATTGCAAAGGATAGTAACCATTGTCCAAGATTAGAAGCACAAGTTTTTTAGAGGTTTTGACCTTTATTAATTTTTTTGGTCCAAATGGACAAAGAGAAAAAGGCATAAGCATAAACATGTGTCCAACGGACAAAGGAAAAATTGCGGAAGCATAAACATATGTCCAACGGACAAAGGAAAAATTACGGAAGCATAAACATGATATGAAATGGTAAAAATGAAGCATAAAAGTAAAAGAGATAAGGAGCGAGAAGGAATTGTAAACAAACTTAGTACAATAGTATTGTTAGCAAGTTAGTGATCAATAATAATTGAATAATTGCACTTAGGTCAAGGTTAATGAGATCTCATTAGAGGATTGATAAGACCAAAGCCTCCTAACAATAAGTTTCATAAGTTTTGAACCAAAAGACAAATAATCAATCATTCTTGATAGTTTCTGATAAAGGGACATAATGTTGCGCTATGTTAAGCAATCGCCGAGTGATTTACGGAGTAATTATCCTACAAATGAGGCTGGTCAATAGCTCTTTGTGCTAATGCATGCTAGATGAACGATATGTAAATCGTCATCCGAAAGCAATACCGCACGAAAAGAGAAATGGTAACGATCTAGTCTTGATCAAAATTCAACGAAGGAATTTTAAGATCCCCTTAGACTTTCATCGATCAAAAAGAAAAGAGAAATAGATGAAGAGAAAGCCAAATTGAACCACACAATTATGTGATCTAAGGCTAAGAACAAAAGGAATGGGAAGAAAATGGAAAAGGAACCAAAACAGTCCCAAAAACAAGCCAAAAACACAATTCTGCCTCTTTGCAGTCGATTGCACAAAAGGTGCAGTCGATTGCACGCTGAAAGATTTGTAAAAACAAGGCAAAAAACAGTCCTGTGCAGTCTATTGCACGAAAATGCAAATCGATTGCACCCTGCTGTGACAGCAAAAATTCAGCAAAATTCAACATGATCATAATCTAAAACTTTCTTCAAACACCTCATGATCATGGAATGAAAAGTGCACGAAAATGCAAAGCAAATAGCAACCAATACCAATAATTAAACACAAATGGAAAGATCCAAAGATCAAGCAAACAAGATAAAAAAAGATCTACATCCAGGAAGATGAAATTGAAGCTTCAACAATGGTGAGAGATGGATTACCACTCCAAGATCTAAAAATTGCTTCAAATTACTTCAAGATCCAAACACCAACGCCTTGATCTATGAGAATTGATGAAGAAAACAAGTTTGGATGAAGGTTTAGCTCAAAGTTGAACAAGATTCAATGTGAATTCTTGTTAACTTTCAAAAGAAGAAATGTGAGCTTTAGTGAAATTTGTGGTTGGGGATAGAATTTGCAAGAGATTTGTTGGCTATCAAAAGCTTAAAGAATGAATGAAATGAGGCCTCTATTTATAGAATTTAGGCTTGGAAATTTGGTGGTTTGGAATATCAAAATTAGGATTGGAATTCAAATTTGGAGGGAAATCACAAAATAGTGGTGATTAGTGAGGGTGTATGGTGGGGAATGATCAAAATGATGTAGAGGAATTAAAATGAGGTGATCTAGAATATTCCACATGTGATCAATGGTCAAGATTGGTGCCAAATGCTTCAAAACTTGAAAAATGCTTATTTTGGCCAAATCTGTCTTCGTTCAGTCGATTGCACTGTAGCGCGAATAAACTGCACTGCTGAAAATTTCAAAATCTAGGAAAAAAATGTAGGGTGCAATCGATTGGACCATTAGTGCAATCGATTGCACAGTTGAAAATCTTCAAAAATGCCATTCTTGCTATATTGTGCTGGTTCTGGCTCGATTCTCTTGTTTGTCAAAGAAGGCATGGAAATAAACACATGAACCTTGGAGTCTCTTGAATAAAAATCAATTAAATCTTGGAAACTCTTGATCAGATGATTTTGAATGACTTGCAGATCAACTTTGACTTTGTTCAGATGAAATTCATTCGAGCTGAGGGACTGATTTTCTTTTTTTTGTATTTTTAACCAGTTCTTCCCCTGAAAATGTTAGTGAAAGGAAACAAAATATTTTTGGATTTTGATTAAAGGTTAGTAAACATAAGAAAATAAAGGAAAATAGGAAAGACACAGATGCTCAGTGATCCCTGCAAGGCATAAACCCATAGAAGAGAGGGATAAAGGAACCAAAACATGATCTTGTTTGTGGTAATGATATGCAAAATGAGATGTGAATGATATGTGGAATCTTAGGGGTCAAACATTAGGGTCTTACAAGTGGTAAGATGGTAGTTTTGAAATCAGTCTTGTCGGCGATTACGGTCTATTTCCTTTCCTTCTTCAAAGCTCCTGCAGGTATTATTTCTAAAATTGAATCAATGTTCAAACATTTTCTTTGGGGAGGGTTAGAGAGTAGGAGAAAAATCCATTGGATCAATTGGGAATTAGTTTATGCACCATTAGAAGAATGTGGTATAGGTTTAAAAAATCTAAGAGATTTTAATAGATCCTTCATCGGCAAATGAGACTGGAAAATCAGTAAGGAGAGGAGTGGGTTGTGGTTTAAGGCGTTAATGGGCAGATACAACAACAATCATGGACTATCGAGAGTGTTCGGCGCACACAGTTGTTGATTGCAGAATAGGGCAAGCAAGCAAAAATATTTATTTTTGGAAGAATTCTCTCCGGGATTTATGTCGTGTCCACAGAGATCGGTTCGAGGGAAAGAATGCCGTTCGACAATCTCTCGTGTTTATGAGTTTGGATTAAAATGGTTTCAAACAAGAAAATAGAAAAGTAAATATTAAAACATAAAAAGAATACATTCTTTGAAGAGAAGAAACCTATCAAGCATGAATATACATTACTCAGAACAAACGTAAACCTATCGATCGGTCGCATTCAACATACAATACTCATCAAAATCATCACGTATCGCTCACAACAAAGGTTATGTCTAACGCACAGTTGAGAGAGCAACCGTATTACTCTCGTCGACGCTCTCGCGCACGACGCCTCGAAACACGGAAGACATTAAGTTCCGACACCATAAAGATTATTATCTAAATCTATCTCTAGAGTCTAGACAATAGATATCCCTCCCTAATCAAGATTAATGATGGTTATCTCTAACACAACACAAATCCAAACATAAATGCAAAAAGATCAAGGAAAACATCGATAATGATTTGTAAAGCATATATATTATACAACCATGATCAATACATGTACATAGGTTTAGAGTAACAATACAAACATAACCCACAAAATAGAGAAATACATAGAGAAGAAATGGAGAAAAACCAAACATCTCAAAAGTTGTCGGCTCCGATTGATGAAGGATTCGACTCCGGATCATCCTAATTCATGCTCCAATGTGTTTTCTAGCCTAATTACACTCAAAAAATGCTATTGGATGGATTTGGAACTAAAAATATCAAACCCATAACTAAAAAATGATGAAAAATGGCTTAAATGGGCAATTCTGCTTTTCCAGGTTCGCCTAGCGAGTCCCCGTTCGCTAGGCGAACGTAAACCGCCTTTCTGTTGAGTTTTTTCACGATTCTGGAATTTTTCGTTCGCCCCGGTTCGCCTAGCGAACAAGCTAGCGAGTGTTCGCTACGGGGGCTCGCCTAGCGAGCATGACAGAAAACCAGAATTTGTTTTCTTCATAACTCTTGAACCGTAACTCCGATTGACGCACGGTTTGAAGCGTTGGAAAGCTTATTCAATGCTCTTTATGAATATGGAAACATCCCATTGCTGGAACACCTACAAAAATAAATGAAAATCGATTAAACTCAATGATATTTACACGATAACGCACTATACACCGAAAACGTAAAGTAAACGTATTTACGAACAAAGCGGGGTTTATTCGCACGATATTTACCACAAAGCATTGATAAGTGCAACAAAACATATATACAAAAATAGGTACAATTTGCACTTATCAAACTCTCCCCAACTTACCTAATTGTTTGTCCACAAACAAGAATCAAACAAACTTGAAAATGCACAAGCAATATCCAAAGAATGACGAATCAACAGGTTTTGAAAAACGAAAACGAATGAATGGTTCAAATGAAAACGGTACACACAAAAAGTAAATACTTACCACTAAACTGCAACGATAACATAGTCACGAAACAAAAGCAAAGTACACAAGTCATGCCAAAAATTCTAAAACAACACAAGTTCAAATGTGAATCACACCTAGCAAAAACAATCATCGGTAGATGAAAAACACAAAATGAGGTTCTTTCACTCACACAACAATCTTGCAAACAAAAGACTAAATTATGCATACATCCACAAATTCACATTGAACATACAAAGGCAAGAATCACAAGGACTTTCAAGGTTGTAACGTGGTCGGGTAAACAAACAAGGGGCATTTTCTAAAGGTAATTGAAACAAAAACTTGCCTAAACCTAAGGGAGTGAAAACTCACAAAGATTCACACACAAAATTTCAACCAACTTCTTCCAAAATCCCAAGTGCTACACAACACACAATACTTATTTAGCACAATTATTGCAACTCTTTTTGTTTCCTTTTTCAAGGATTTTTCTTTTTTCTTTCTTTTTCACTTTTTTCTTTTCTTTTCTTTGTCATATTTTTCTCTTTTTTCTTTTCTTTTTCAATCCTCATAGAATTCAACCAATGAGTACACACAATCATCCTCTCCCCAACTTGAATTCAACCGCACCATCATGTGAATACTCCCTACTTTCTAAGGCAAGGAAAAAATTCATACAACAGCATAAAAAGTTGAGGGCTCAAGTAAAAACAACAATCAAGATCCACACAAAAATATGAATTTGACACTCATAGACAAGCATCAAGCTCAAACAACATGGATAATGACCAAAGGCTCAAAGGGGTTACAAATAATCACACACTCACAAGGTGAATTGACTATTTGGCTAAGGTGGTTGTGCTCAAAATGAAACAATTGCCTTGATCACTTTCATGCATTCATATAAACAACACAAACAAAAGATTCAACATAATAAAATCCAGTTATAACAAGAATGTTGGTACTCCGTGCATATATGAACAATAGAAGGCTACCTCACAAAAAGGTGGGAACTAAAGTGATTCACAATAAGAACAAGTATACAAAAGAATGGATGGCATGGAAGTTTGTAAAATGCCTAAGTATCATGAATATGCTAAAGTATAGAAAGCGATAAATACATACCTCGGACGTGTACAAAACTTAACAAGATCATTACCATACATTCGCAAGTTGAAACGAACCAACTTGGAAAATCACAAAAGCATCCTCAAATAAGTCAATCAAAATCTGTGAGCAAACAACAACCAAAATCTTAGCAGCCTTCGCCTAGCGAAGGAATCATTCGCTACGCGAGCCTTCGCTACATCCTTCGCCCCAGCGAAGTTTGGGTGTTTTCAAAAGTGAAAGTTTCTGCCACCCCCTCGCTGGCACCTTCGCCTCGCGAACATATCAATGAGCATTCGCTGGCACCTTCGCCCAGCGAATTTACCCAGTTTTCCTACTGAAGGTTTTTGCATACTTTCTGCCACTCCCTCGCTGGCACCTTCGCCAACGTTCGCGAGGCGAACCTTCGCTGGTGACTTCGCCAGAACTCGCTTAGCGAGAACAAGAATTATTAATATAAACAAACGAAAAGAAAGGGAGAAATTTCATTAAACAAGTTGTAAAGTGAAGATTTGAGAAGTTTACGAAAAATCCGAGTACAACTTGTTTAATGAAAGTTCACCACACAACCAAAGAAAATAATACAACATGCTTGTTTTACGTCGTAAGCTCGACGCCTTTACATTGCTTAGCTAGCAAACTCACTTCCTTCATGCCATAGTGATGCCTCACCGCGCAAACCTAAAGTAAGTGTCCTAACCAAACATATGAACAAACGGTTACGGGAACAAAATGTATACAACACTTGAACAAACATAATGGAAATAGACAATATATACGATATATACAAAACTCAAAAACAAAGAAACTATCGCAATGCGATTCAATATCAAAACCAATCCCCGGCAACGGCGCCATTTTATTGAATGCGGAATAGGGCAAGCAAGCAAAAATATTTATTTTCGGAAGAATTCCCTCCGGGATTTATGTCGTGTCCACAGAGATCGGTTCGAGGGAAAGAATGCCGTTCGACAATCTCTCGTGTTTATGAGTTTGGATTAAAATGGTTTCAAACAAGAAAATAGAAAAGTAAATATTAAAACATAAAAAGAATACATTCTTTGAAGAGAAGAAATCTATCAAGCATGAATATACATTACTCAGAACAAACGTAAACCTATCGATCGGTCGCATTCAACATACAATACTCATCAAAATCATCACGTATCGCTCACAACAAAGGTTATGTCTAACGCACAGTTGAGAGAGCAACCGTATTACTCTCGTCGACGCTCTCGCGCACGACGCCTCAAAACACAGAAGACATTAAGTTCCGACACCATAAAGATTATTATCTAAATCTATCTCTAGAGTCTAGACAATAGATATCCCTCCCTAATCAAGATTAATGATGGTTATCTCTAACACAACACAAATCCAAACATAAATGCAAAATGATCAAGGAAAACATCGATAATGATTTGTAAAGCATATATATTATACAACCATGATCAATACATGTACATAGGTTTATAGTAACAATACAAACATAACCCACAAAATAGAGAAATACATAGAGAAGAAATGGAGAAAAACCAAACATCTCAAAAGTTGTCGGCTCCGATTGATGAAGGATTCGACTCCGGATCATCCTAATTCATGCTCCAATGTGTTTTCTAGCCTAATTACACTCAAAAAATGCTATTGGATGGATTTGGAACTAAAAATATCAAACCCATAACTAAAAAATGATGAAAAATGGCTTAAATGGGCAATTCTGCTTTTCCAGGTTCGCCTAGCGAGTCCCCGTTCGCTAGGCGAACGTAAACCGCCTTTCTGTTGAGTTTTTTCACGATTCTGGAATTTTTCGTTCGCCCCGGTTCGCCTAGCGAACAAGCTAGCGAGTGTTCGCTACGGGGGCTCGCCTAGCGAGCATGACAGAAAACCAGAATTTGTTTTCTTCATAACTCTTGAACCGTAACTCCGATTGACGCACGGTTTGAAGCGTTGGAAAGCTTATTCAATGCTCTTTATGAATATGGAAACATCCCATTGCTGGAACACCTACAAAAATAAATGAAAATCGATTAAACTCAATGATATTTACACGATAACGCACTATACACCGAAAACGTAAAGTAAACGTATTTACGAACAAAGCGGGGTTTATTCGCACGATATTTACCACAAAGCATTGATAAGTGCAACAAAACATATATACAAAAATAGGTACAATTTGCACTTATCAACAGTTCACAACGGTGGAAAGATATATGCAGGGTTGATATAGGAGAAATAGAGAATTTGGGAGAGTATTTTGTCAAAGATAGGTACAAGGTATTAAGGTCAGGAAGTTGGTAAGAGAATACCGCGGATTGGGCAGCGGTTTGGAGCATATCAATCCCGCTGAAGGTGTCCTGTTTCATCTGGAAACTATTTCACAACCGATTTTCTACTAAAAATAATCCTGTTAGAAGGGGAATTCTAGGTTCAGACAATAACCGGTGCGTAGGCGGATGTAGAGAGATTGAAACAGCGTCCCAACTTTTCTTTGAATGTTCTATCTTTGCAGGTATATGGCATAAGTTATTGAGGTGGATTGAAGGTTCAAGTGCATTTCACAGAAATAGTAGCATTCATTTTAAGCAATTTGAATCCATCATCGGAAGTAGCAGAGAGTCAGCCAAAAAAGTCCGTGTGATATGGGCAACTGGCATCTGGAGCATATGGAAGGCAAGAAACAACGTTTTATTTAAGAATAAATTTGAACATTCAGAGAGGTTACTAGAAAATGTCCAAAGACTTTCGTGGAACTGGTTGCGTGGCAAATACAAGTTACTAGGCAACAGTTTGTTCCAATGGTATGTGAATCCAAGAATAATTCTTGCGTAACAAGTTGAGCTCAGGTCGAAGCACAAATCTGATAGGGATATGTGGCTCATGGTTAGGTTCCATTTCATTTCTGGTGCAGAAGGTTACCACAGCAGCGGATTGGGGCAAAAGATCTTTAGATAGTTGTTGGTGTTGGGAGGGATTTTATCGGAGCACGCATATTTCAATGCGAAGGAAGTTCGGATCGTATTTATTGGTGGACAATGTTAATCAACTTTGCGCGATTTTTGTGGTTTCGAATCACTATCACTTTGGTACTACAGTTCGATTCATTTTTTATCCTATTGAGCTGATTAAGGAAGGGAAATAGATGTCTCCAATTAACCCTGCTTGCAAACTGAGGTTAAACAGTCAAAACTGTTGGTTTACAGATGGTATCAAAATATGGGGGTTCTCTCTTAGAGGTTATTTGCTTAAAAACAGTGTCAAGGCTATTGGTAAGATGATAGGACTGATGCTTTTCGATTGATGTATGAAGGTACGGGATTTTGGGCTTTTGATTAGTATGCTCGCTAAGATCTTTCCAATCTTATGCCTACGTATTCCCGTTTAATGAAACAGGGAAATCAGAGTGATCGTAGTTCCTCCTATTCTATGGGAGGAAAAAAAAGGGTTGTTTTGGTGTCTTGTTCAAAGCCAAGGACGTGAAGCTAAATGTGGTTTGTATCTTGTTCAAAGCCCAAGATGTGAAGCTGAAGGGTCTATTTGTATCTTGTTCGAAGCCCAAGATGTGAAGCTAAAGGGGTTTGACTTTAGAGAGAATTTGTCATCTCTAAAAGGGGATATTTGGTCTGTTTGTCACAACTGTTGGGTGACTGATCATAAAGGAGAATTACTTTAACTGGGATATGTGAACCCAGCAATGCCATAATTTCCTTTATAGGGGATTTTTCAACCTGAAGGAGAAGACTTTAACTCAGTGTAAAGCAATGCTATCTTTCCTTAGGAATTTCTCATGCTAAAAGAGGGACAGTGGCGTGGATGTAAATAATCCATAGGCTTGCCGCTTACAACAATTTAGATGAAGGAAAAGGAGTTGTTGATGTTTGTATACTGTGTATGAGGCACAAATTTTGATGCTAAAAGGTTGATTGACTCAACCGGGGTTTTCTTATACAAAGCCTAAGAGGAGGCTATTGACCCAACAAGAGGGTGTTTTTATGTGTCTCGTACGAAGCCCGAGAGAGAGGCTAAAAGGGGTTAACTCAACAAGAGAGTGCTTTTATGTGTGTCTTGTACGAAGCCCAAGACGGAGGCTAAAAGGTGGATTGACTCAACAAGAGACTCTTTTATACTCAACAAGAGAGTGTTTTTGTATCTCGTACGAAGCCCGAGATGGAGGCTAAAAGGTTTTTGACTCAACAAGAGAGTCTTTTATACTCAACAAGAGAGTGTTTTAGTATCTCGTACAAAGCCCGAGATGGAGGCTAAAAGGGATTGACTCAACAAGAGAGTCTTTTATACTCAACAAGAGAGTGTTTTTTATCTCGTACGAAGTCCGAGATGGAGGCTAAACAGGTTTGACCCAACAAGAGAGTCTTTTATACTCAAGAAGAGAGTGTGAAAAGGTTAGCTCCGCTGGGGAGAATCATTGTACAAAGCCCAAGAGGAGGGTATTGTGCTGGTGACTGTTTCAGTTTAGTGACAAGTCCAGTATGTTGGATAAAAGAGAAAATCAGTTCTTATGAAGATTAAAGGTAAGGTTGTGCTTTGGGATTGATCAGAGGATCAGGGTTATTTCTTGTTCTTTAAGGAAATGGAAAACACAAAGGGTACTGAGACTGTCCAAGTCTACTGGTGTTTTGGAGAAATCGATTCTCGGATAGTGAATGATCTTTGTATAATGCCCAAGAGAAGGCTGGTATGTTAAGGGATGAAGGTCAACCCATTAACAGGTCTGACACTTGACTCAGAAAGACAGCTCTAGCAAATTGATGACTAGGTTTTGTTCCTATACCTGTAGAGGTCTCTGGGTCCTTGTACTAAGCCCAAGATAAGGCATGAGAGATTTTAAGAAGCCGAAAGGTCCTTGTACGACGCCCAAGAGGAGGCAGGGATGCTTTTTAGAAGCCTGTGGGTCCCCAAACCCCGAGAAGTTCAAGACATGCCATTCACCGAGAATAGATCAAGTCAGGAATGTCTGAGAATTTGGAAGAAACTCAAGAGATGACATTCACGGAGAAAAGATCATCTCTGGGGAGTAGAGTCTCTTTGATGATTTCTAAGAGTGACAGTCTGAGAAAGGGTTCACAGAGAATGCTGCCTTTCACGTCTCCATATTGTTTAACCCCAAGAGGAGGGAAGACTGTGTCTGGTAATCCTATGGGGATCTAGTTTTGACTGTATTTTAGGGTGACCAACGGGGCTTTACCTAGTGCTAGACGTAGTTGCCGGGGAAAAGTCTAAATAACTATACTAGTATTACACAGGTGATATTTGACAAGTATATAAGAGTTTGTGAAAGAAGACTTACAGTGAGCAGCCCCACAATACAGTTATATATATGAAAGCGGATAAAGAAAACGGGTAAACACTTACTCGGTTGTAGAGCTTCCATGCTGTTTTGTTAGTTGTTCAACAAAGAAAGCTTTGATAACAATATTATATTCAAAATCAAAGGAGAAAGTGCTTTGAAAAGGTTGTTGGGGCTTACAGCTCAAGGAGAGGCCCAAGGTTTTATCAGTGATTGCACTGTTGTTTTGTACAGGGACTTATACAAGTGACTGAGGCCCAAAAAGGCTTTCTGTACAAAGGGATGGGTCTTACACTCTCTCAAGAGGCCCAAAGGTGTTTAAAGAAAAAGAATGGGGCTTATAACTCGAGGGTAGGCCCAGAAGATTTGTTTTTTGAACTGGCGATCGCGCCGAGGTTTCTTTACCGTACTGGGTCTTATACAATGCATTTAAGCCCAAAAATGCCCTTACATTTTGAAAAAAGTAAGTCAGATTCTGACTTAGTGAAAATTTCACTAAGTGTTGGAAAAAAGTGACATTTTCACTTTTTGTGATTTTGATCATTCCATAACTTAAAATCCATGAGGAATTGGAATGAGTTGTAGTTGAAGCTTTTGCAGAGGGCCATGAGAGCTACAAATCCATCTTTGAATGGGGAAAATGGCCTTGTGGTTTAGGAGTTATGATCCTCCAAAGTTGGTACCCTAGCCACTTTGTTCCATAACTTAGAAAAATTTCTAAGTTTTTATGGTTACCCCTTTTACAAGTTATCCCACTTTTCTTGATTTTTCTTGATGAATGATGATTCCAATCACACATTAACATCATTTTAGGGTTAAGGAACCATAATTGTGAAAAATCTCAAAAAGTTAAAGTTGACTTTTGTGCACAGTTGACTTTTTGTCAGATGAATTCCAAACTGTGCGATCCTCTATGAAATCAAGTCCTTGACCTAAATCAAACTTGATGGATTGATTTCATAGGTGTTATAGGGTGTATTGAATCATGTCCTAGGGTTTTGGAGCTTGTCTTGGTCAAAAGTCAAAGGTACAGTTGACTTTTTCCGCGAAACCCTAACTGTGGTTCTGATGAACCTGAAACTTGGGAACCAAGCTTCTTGGATCAATCCATTGTTGCAAATGGATCAATGTCGTTTATTAGAGATCCTAAAATCCTCTCTTGAGGTCTTGGCTCATGATTTGTCCCAAAAGTCAACTTGGGGGGGTGAATTAGGTCAAGAAACCCTAATTCCTGATTTTTGATGAATGCATCCCCTGAGGTCAAAATTGACTTGATGATTGGGTCCATGATGTCCCATGGAGCATATTAGGTTATGCTCTAAGCATTGGCTCATGCCCAGAGGAAAATTTCCATCTGGAGGCCCTGGTCGACCAAACCCTAATTTGGTGACATTGGCGATCTTAAGGCTTAATCCACCTGGAATGCAGCAACATTGTGCTTGATTCTTGATGTGGGAGTCCTCTTGATCCATTGTAGATGTTTGAGAGGTTAGGCAAGTTGAAGATCATGTCATTCCTTGATTGATCCTTTGTCTAAGGCTCAAAGAGGGCTTGAAACCCTAATTATTGTTTGTAGTGAGTGCTCACCCATCTTTGGGGAGACTGATGGTTCATCCATATTGTGATGATGATTTGCACAATAATGGGAAATCTTAGTGGTTAAAATTTGGGGTATGACATCAACCTCAAAATCAAAGACTTAGTAATACAAGGCTCATGGAAGAATAAATCATAAGAGAATGTTGAATCAGATGTAAATAGGAGTTGTGTTGGTACTTTATGGTGTTTTAAGAGAAAATGTACTATTTATTGTACCATCTGGGCGAGAAAGGATAATTGATTGAAGTCGATATAGCGGCTCGGCGTAAGAACCTAAGGAGAAGTTATTCGGCTTGGGGTCAAAGGCTATCATCGATTTCGGAGGCAATTTTTAGTTCTGGTTGGGTCCCGTTAGGTAGAAACTGCTGATACAAGTTCTAGATTCTGATCATTAAGTGTTGCAGGCGTTAGGAGCATTAAGTTTAGCAGAGTCCTCATCCTAATAGCATATTCAATGATTCTTTGTAATGCATTGGTGGTTCTTGGGGATTGAGATACCCAATTTTGGACATATTGAATCGAAACTTGTCTGCATTTTAGGCGATATAGAATTTTCTGCCAGAGTTCCCTTTGTGCCATTGATCAAAGTGGCAATCGCGTCATAGCATTATCGTGGTTTGGCTGTTGTCGCAGGTCTAGAGGGAGGAAGTCGGTGGCGTCCCTCAAGAAGTGTTGGCAGGAGGAGCTTGGCAAGATTAATTGTTCTGTTTCTTGTTATCTTTGCTGAGTGGGAATTCGGTAAGTGGCATGAAGCTTGTAAGGTCATATCGTCGCTGGAGATTGGGACTCAGTGTTTTAGCATCAACTTGTATTCGTCTAAATTCGGTATTGTTGTTGTATCTTAGTTCTACTTCTCTGCGCTTACGCTAACGGCCTTCGGAAGTTGGCTTCTTTAATTTGGGCTTGTGTTGGAGTCCTGTTTCGGTGTTGGGAGAAGAATTTCGATTCGGTGGTGACAAGTTCAGTAAATAGAGAAGTATGATCATCTTGGCATCTTGGTGCCAGAGGTGGCAGCAGGATATACTGGTTCTATCTCAGTGCAACCTTCTTAATTAGTTTGGAGCAATTTGAATTCAGTGTTAGGTGTTGGTTGTGCATTGATAATTTATTTGTTTCTTGTTGTTTGAGATTTGATGGTCTAGTATCATTGCTTTAGCAGTTAGCTAGGTTTGGTGACTCTTTTCTAGACCTGTTCGGTCTATGTTGTATTTGTTTGTTTTGGCATATCTTATGCCTTAGTTCTAATAAATTCTTTAGTCTTTCAAAAAAAAAAACAAAAAAAAACACAAAAAAAAAAACAAAACCAAATATCTTAATTAACAAAAGCAAATATAATAATAATAATAATAATAATAATAATAATAATAATAATAATAATAATAATTTTTTGACTTTGATAAAAAACAAACAAGAATAACATTGACCCATTAAGGTTGGACAAACTTCACAGCCGTTGGGAATATTGCCTTTGGATACTCATATTTTATGACATAGTTATAGTTCATAACACTTTTTTACATACTCAGCGATCAATTTCTATAATCCTTTCCGACTACTTGATATAGCCAATGTCACCATCATTATCTATCTAGCTGGAGTTTTCCATCTTTTCTCACAACTCGGTTATTAGGCAATGAACGAGTAAAATAGGCTAGAAAAAACACGGAGAGGGCAACTAGTTGGATAATAATGGTGACATTAAATATAGGGCATTTCTTCTCACACCACCTTTGTTTCTTAAGCACCATCTGAATTTCCGGTTTTGCCCCCTGATTTCGGATGTGCACATTCGAACGCACCAATTTTTTTAAAAACGCTGATTCTTTCCGGATGTGCACATCCGGAAACATTCCTGATCTGCAGATCCGGAAAAAAGGCAGAACATTATTTTTTTTTAAAAAATCGGTTTTTTTGCTTGGTCGCATATGTTAATAAATCGTCGCAATTTAATATACATTTGACAACATCCATATATAAAATAAAATGATATATATATATATATATATATATATATATATATATATATATATATATATATATATATATATATATATATATATATATATATATATATATATATAATAAATCTCTGTCAAAATACAGTGCATACATCTAATATAAATATAATACATCAAACAAAAAACTAATGCGTATGGCGAAGGATCTCTCCTGGCTCCCCTGCTCCTCTGCCCCCTCTGCCCCTACCCGCCATCCTGGATCGATGTCTGCGGTACTGAAGTGCCCCCTGAGCAATCGCAATAATCCTGTCCACGGCAAGTCTGGCACCAGAGCCCTCAGGGAGGTGACCGTCCGCAATGGCCTGCCGCGCTATCTGCTCTATCTCACGACAGCGTGGTAGGACATCCTGAGTGTGGTCCAGCTGAGACTGCCGCTCCTCTAATATCTCCTGATGAGCAGGTCTGGGTGGCGATCCCTCAGCAGTGGGCACCATGCATGGGTGTGAGACGGTGTAGAACCACACGATGTACACAGCAGCAACGCTCCAGTCTGTCTCCGCTTTGGTCGCCCGAGCCTCCTCCGGTACCAAGTGGGACTGGTAGTCAGCATATAGCTCATCTATCTGCCTGCGGGTCAAGCCTAGAGGAGCATACTCATGAGGCATCCTGGGTATCGTCTGCGTGTAACCGAACTGACGCAAGACGTGCTCTGGCAGGTATCGGGCAGTAACAGTCGAACTGCATGCCAGTCATCCTGAGAACAAACAAACCTCATCGAACGGGCGCGTCACACGGTGATCGGCATAGGGGCAATACAAAACGTCCTCAGCAACAATCCGATCTAGATACACTCTGAAGGGGTCCGGTGTAACGCCCCAGTTTTGTTAGATTTATTTAATAGAGTAGATTTAATTGGTTTTGGTTTTATATTATTTTATTATTGACTTTTATTTGGCAAAATGTTATTTTTAATCATTGTTTATGTTTTATTGCGTTTTGAGAGCGTTTGCGAGATATTGGAGAGTAGGGGTATTTTGGTCATTTGAGTGGTCATTTGTTTTAAATAGAATAGAAAGATAGAAATAGAGAGAAAAGAAGAGAAAGAGAAAGAAAAGAGAAGGAAAGAAAGAAGAGGAGAGAAAGAAGGGAGAAGAAGGGAAAAGAGGAAAATCGAGAGATACTCCGTTTCAAGCGCGAATAATCGGGTAAGGGTGAGAAGTTTCAATTATATCTTGCTTGTGTATGTATATGTGCTATTTGTGGTAATTGTTTTGGTTGTTTTACGACTTTTCGTATCGATTGAAATTAGGGACGATTTGTAGAAATTGATGTTTTCACGGATGAATTGATGAAATACATGCCTAAATGTGTTCTAACTTGTATTTTTGGGTCATTGGGGGTAATACTATCATGTGGGTTGAAGATTTGGAGCATTTTCGGGTTCCAAACACGTTTTTGAGAAATTCTGGTTCGTCCAGATTCGCCAGGCGAGTTGCTGGCGAGTTCGTTTCGCCAGGCATTCGCCAGGCGAATTTGCCTGGGACAGCAAAAACAGTATTTTAGTGTTTTGACCATAACTTTTGAACCGTAAGTCCGTTTTGGTCCCCGTTCGAAGAGTTAGAAAGCTTATGAAATGTTCTTGCTTTTAAATACGGGTTGGAGGTCAGTAGATGATTTATTTAAGTCGTGATTTTGAAAAGGTGTTGGGTTGTCGGGTTTTTATTCGTTAAATGTGTGCAATTGTTGTGTTATCGTGTTATATGCTTTTGATATGTAACGTATAGCTTGTGTGTTGTTATGTGATGTGAATACATGTAATGAGATGTTGTGATACGGTGTTGTGATGCGATGTTGTGAGAATGTTGTTATTGTGCGGTAAATACATGGTTTGATGTGAAATTCAATGTGTGTTGTGTGGTGGCATTTATGGTTTGAAATGCATTGTTTGAATTGTTTGTAATGCATGAATGTGATGATGTTGAAGCATGTGACAAGTTGTTGTAATTGTTGTGGTTGTTGATTTGTGGCCTAAGGGCAAGAATATGCAATGTGTGGTATTTGATTATTTATGCATGATTATGAATGTGTATGTGGGTGCAATGTGAATGTCATGAGTCATTGTATGCCAAACATCATAATATGCATTGTTGAAACGTCCTGAGTGACGGTTTGGTTCCAGAGGGAATCTGCTATAACATCGTGGTCCTCGAAAATATGAGGCGTTGCCTGAGGACCGAAAGCGATGAATCTGCTATAACACCGTGTGCCTCGAAAATATGAGGCGTTGCCTGAGGACGGAAAGCGGTGGTTATAGACGATTGTGTGCCTTTGATAGGACTTAACGCAATCCATAACGCCGTGGGCCTCGAAAATATGAGGCGTTGCCTGAGGACGGAAAGCGACGGGTGAACATCGTAGGCCCGACGGGGTGTTACTTGAGATTCTCAGTAACGAGCGATGGTTCCAATAGTTCTTGAGTGAACTGATGATGAGACATGTGACATTGGAAGTCGGTACCCGCATGGCATGTGCATAGAGTCGTGGTGTCGATCTATGTGCATTTGCATAAATCATGAATTAATTGTGCATGGAAATGTGATTGTGATTGATGAGATGAAATATGTGCAATTGTATTGAATGGTATATGTTTGATTGATTCTGTGATTATGTGTGGGAAATTGTGAAATCATTGAATATGTGTTTAGAATTATGATTGGATTGGTAAATTGACATGCATATGTGATAAATGCATTAGTTGTGAATAATATGTTTTATGCGTAGACATATGCTATGTGATGTGTGATGTGTTTCTATATGTGATGACTTGGTACGCCTTATGTGCAATTACGTGATTATGTTGGTGTAATTGTTATATGTTATGTGGTTGGATTGTTAGAAACATGTTATACGGCTGTGGCTTGCTATATGCATTGGTATGTGATGGGTGAGGTGAGAATAACGGTGTATGTGATACTTATGTGTTTTTGCATATTATTATGAAATCTTGGTTTAGTTGTTATTTCTCACCCTTCTGCTGGAATATGCTTTTTATGGCATAGTGCAGATTGTCAGCTTTAGAGGCGTGGAGGCAAGTGGACGAGTTAGATCTTCGTTTGCTTAGGTCTTGGTGTCTGCTCTGATACGTAGCACGGGAGTCGGGGAACGTTTTGTTATATGTATATTTTGTTGAATATATTTTTTATTTATATTTTGATGTTATAAAACCATTTATTTGTAAAACAAGTCAGTTATGGATCTTTCCGCTTTATTCCATAATTGACCATCCTTTTGTAAGGAAAAGTTTCCCTTTGTGTTATGTATCAAAAATGTTGAGCAGGGATTATTTTCTTTCTTTAAAATGTGGCATTCCTGTTCCTGTCGGAAAAATAAATTTTTAGTTACTCTGATATTATTTATGTATTATTTATTCGCGATGGGAATTGGGGTGTTACATCCGGCGCCTGGTTCCCTCTGAGCAGGACAAATGCAGCAACACGTGGCATATCCTCAGTGTACCCCTGGGCACTCCCCCAACCAGTAATATAGGGAAAGTGCTGTAAAATCCACGCCTGAAATGGAAAACATAACATGGGTGTCAAACATTATAATGAATACAGAAAGAAAAGAAATGAAAAAATCACTTAGAATATTAGATTGTTACCGCGTATAGCGTACAGCTGCCTGCCACAGTCTTGGCTGCCCAGCGGCAACCATCAGAGAGCCTAGAATAGGTGAATGCCAGCGCAGCAGCCCCCCAGTTGTACCGATGGATCTCTGTCTGATCCGAAAGGTACCTGAGGTAGACGATATCAACATAATAGGCGCTGGTGTCCACAAACACCTGCGTGCCTAGCAAAAACAAGTAGTAGCACCTTAGGGCACGCGTCCTGTGGATCGCCACTTCAGCTGGATCACCATCTTCCCGTTCTGCCTCTGCAAGCGCCTCAGTAAATCTATCCATCAAAAATGAGAACCGGACGTGTGCGCCCCTCAACTGGTACACCTCCGCATGTGCCTTCTCTAGGCTAGCCCCAAGCTCTGTAACCAACAACTCTATGTCGTCCGCCTTCGTCATCCTACCGTGACTCAGAAGGGTACCCGTGATCAGTAGATGTAAGAGGCACGAGATGTCGTCTAGCGTGATCGTGATCTCGCCGTACGGTAGATGGAATGAGGATGTCTCAGGGTGCCATCTCTCAACAAATGCCATCAGGATACCATACTGGATCTGGGAATACCCAATCCTAGACAGGCCTCCAAGACCAGACTCCGCAACTGCAGACGTGAACCACTCAGCTGTAGGCAGCATCTCAATCGTGTCCATAACCTTGCCCCCATGGTTATAGAACTTCTGTGAATCCTTATCCTGAAAATTTCCAAATAAAACAATGTTACAAATGAACATATTTTCAACGAATACAATTCTATAAATAAACTGAGAAAGGTTACCTGTCCTAGCCAGACAAATCTGGCAGTATGCTCAGAGTACCCCGCGAGTAGGGACATATTAGACGGTCCCCCGGGGTAACCGCCCAGCTCATCGAAATCGTCATCATCGTCAACACCCTCATGTGTTGGGTGATCACCCTCTGGAACAAGAACAGGAACAGGGGAACGAGGAGGAGCAGCTGATGGAGCTGGAGTCTCCCGACGACGCCTGCGTGCGGGCTGGGACCCTGATGAACTAGCAGTAGAATCCCGACGCCTCCGAGATGTAGAATCGGCGGCTGACGGAGGAGTGGCCTGAACCTGTGATGTGGAAGTGGCCTGAACCTGTGGTGTAGGATGTCCCTCAGCTGTAGGGGCTACCCCAACTCCCTCTGCGTCGGAAGCCTGGGCTGTAGACTGCATCCGCTCACGTCGGACAGATGCGTGCTGAGCTGTCCGTCCATGTATGGTACGATCGTCTCTGCCAGCCATGTAATCTGCAAAGCATAATAAATAAATTAAATTTTCTTTAAAAATAATTAAACAAAAACAAACAAACAAGCAAAATTAAAAAAGGAAAAAGAAATAGTCTTCCGGATGTGCACATCCGGAAGGACTCAGAATTTTAAACGTCAGGTATTTCCGAATGTGCACATCCGGAAACACTAAACGTTTCAATGTTTTCGGATCTGTACATCCGGTACGTATTTTGAAGTTTAAAAACGGAACTCATGGCCACTGTAACAACCAAAAGGGCAATTTTATGCCCTGATCGTCCGTTTGAAGCAGTAAAAATGACCTACATTGTCTCTAACCTATGTTATTCATACAACCTAACAATTTCTACACCTAAATATCTATTCTAAATCGATTACTCGAAAATTACTCCGAAACTCTAAAATTTGAAAACTTACCGATTAAAATGTGATACGGAGGATTTGGAGTGTGTTGATCGTTGTAGTAGTTGATCTGCGCCGAACTCGAGTGGAAAAAATCGAGATTGTGGTGATTGAAAATTTGAGAGTTTGAGAGAGTTTGAGAAGGAGTGGAAATGGAAAGGTGAATAATGAGGGGGAAGAACGTCTGGCGCGAACTAATAAGAAATACTTCCGGATGTGCACATCAGAATTGTTTCCGGATATGCATATCCGGAACATTTCAGCGTTATTTAAAAATTTGGTGCGTCCGGATGTGCACATCCGGAATATAGGAGCAAAAAAATAATTTCACGTGGTGCCTAAGAAACTTGGGTGGTGCATTAAGAAATGCCCTAAATATATCAAGTTTCCATAAAGGATTTATAGAAACTGAAATCGACAAACCAAAGAGCATTTATATATAACACTTATCAAAGTAGCTGTCTTCACCACTTTTTTTTATTCTAATATAGTGGATTTCAATTTCTCCAGTTTCATTATAACAACAAACATTTAAATATCACACTTTAATTTTTAAAAAAATATAAATGTGAGTTTCACAAATGTTTTAAGATTAATTAATTTGATCTAAATTTCTATGAAGATCATAAAGTACGAGTACGCAAAGGAAATATTACCAACAGTTGTAAAATTTGTAAAAATTTTATGGGTCGGTGTTATTATTGCTTTTTTTTTGCAAAGCTAAAAAATAATTTTATTATTTTGATTTTGTTTAAATTAAGGCTTGGTAACCTTATTAATATATAATATAAGCTTTTCTATTTAGGCAATTTTTTTTAATAAGCAAAGTAATATTATCCATAAGGGTACTAGGAGTATCCTAACCAATTTACAAAAAATCACCACATCCTAGTCCAAAATCTAGATACAAAGATTATAAGAAGTTAAAGGTGTAGTTAAACCACTCATAAAAATTACATGTGCTAAGAGATTTAACTTTCTTTTCAATCCACCACCAAGATAGAAACCAAATTCTCTGCTATACTGCATTAGCATTCCATATCTCATCCATGAACATGATTTGATTTCTAGTGTACTAAAGACACCGGCATATGGTGGACCATAATCCAACTGCATTATGATTAGCAACTCCCTTAGCACATAGAATTTCCAGCCAGCCCTGCAAATGGTCGATAAATTCATCATTAATAGACCGCTATTAGAATATTATTTCGTCACAGAATAGGTAGTGCCATAAAGAATATTATTCATTTCGTCATTAATATTATTTCTGTGACGCTATTGATAATATTCTATTTGGTGCATTTGGATTTTTCATCATTAATATTTTTCATCATTAATAATCTGTTCAATAATAATCTCCAAGTAAAAACTCTTGTTTTCAATGGAGAGCTAGCCTTCCACACCCAACATAGTGCCTTCTTGATCTCTTCATCCACCCCACCGACCTCCAATGTAGATAACCATTCATAGCAGGATTTGACAGAGAATACTTTAGTATTGCAGTAAGGCCAAATTATCACATCTTCTTCCACTATGTTAATCATAACTTCCTGCAGTAGTTTTTCAAGGTCTTTCAGCTTCTGAACTGTAACATCATCTTCAGCCATACCATTGAAATCCAACTACCAAGTCCAAGTATCTCCTATCCAGACTCCCATATTAGCCACATGTGTTAGTTTATTTGCCACACTGCTCCAGATATTAGGAAAAAGTGAAGCTAATGGAAAATTACCTACCCATATAGACCTCCAGAACAATGCTTTATCACTCTTGCCAATTTTGATAGATAGTAAGTTCATGAATGATGAACCATCAAAGTCATTAAGCACCTTAAACAGATTCCTCCACCCAAGAGATGGAATCTCCATCATGTTATCCAGATCTCCCATCCACAAATTAGATACAATATTCCCATATCTACTTGCCAAAACACCCTCCCACAACTTGCCCTGCTCAGTAGCAAATCTCCAAATCCATTTTGCCAGCAGTGCTGAATTGAACCTACCAATATGTCTAATCCCTAGATCACCTTCAGCCTTAGTTCTACACACCTTATTCCAGCTTATCCATGATATACACCTTTTGTCTTTGCATCCTGCCCAACGAAACTTCCTCTAGATTGCATTAAGCTTTTGAATCACCTTTGATGGAGCTTTGAATAGAGACAGATAATGAATATGCAAATTTGACAATACATAATTTATTGGCTAAAATACAGTTTTGGTCCCCCTGTTTGTCAAAATTCACAGTTTTGGTCCCCCTGTTTTTTTTTAACAGTTTTGGTCCCCCACCCCGATTTTTGGCCCAAAAAAAGTGATGAACAGTAACTTGTCCGTACATGTCCGTACATGAACAGTACACGTCTGTACATGAACAGTGAGGGGTGGGGGACCAAAACTGTTAAAAAAAAAACAGGGGGACCAAAACTGTGAATTTTGAAAAACAGGGGGACCAAAACTGTATTTTAGCCTAATTTATTAGAGTGGCTCTTCCACCCATAAATAAAAGTCTACCCTTCTAAGTAGTTAATCTAGCCTGCATACAATTCACCATAGGATTTCAAAAAGAAATGGATTTATGATTGCCTCCAACCTTTATCCCAAGGAATTTGAAAGGAAGCTTATCAATCTTACAATACAATAAACTTTCAGCAACCTTCAATAGCATATCATCCACCCCAATACCATATAGTGAACTCTTGTTGAAGTTGATCTTCAGTCCTGATACTAATTCAAATCCCTTTAGTACCATTTTTAGATCCCATAAATTACTCCACTTTCACTACAAAAAAACACGGGATTTATGGCGGTTACTGTACGACGGTTTTGTAAACCGCCACGATTAACTGTATATTAGGGCGGTATAGAAGACGCCACAATTGCCAACGTTTTAACCGCCATTATTAACTATATTTTTTTTCGCCGCTAGTCACAAATTGCATTCAACAAATGCCCCACTTAAAATTTCACTTCCCTCTTTTTTTCTTTATTATATTTTAATAATCAAATTATTTTATATTTACATTTTTATTTGATTAAATCTATTTTTTACAGTATCCTAATTAACTAGATTTTAGTTAATAATCAAATTATTTTATATTTACATTTTTATTTTATTAAATCTATTTTTTTACAGTAACCTAATTAACCAGGTTTTAGAAAAAAAAAATTCAATCCTTCAGCTTCAGTTGCTGCCCTTTTCTCTCAAACCCTTGAACGGTGCTTCCTTAAAAATTGTCGGCACCTCCTCTCAAATCTGGTGACGATTACTCTGTTCCATGTCAAACCCGGGGATGATTCTCCTATTTGCACTCAAACTCGGTGATGACTCTTCTATTTCATTTCAAACCCGACGGTGCTTCTTATGAAATGCGGCGACCCTTCCTCTTAAATCCGGTGGCGATTCCTCTATTTTCTCTTAAATTGTTGACGATACCTAAAAACTATCTTTTCTCCCTCATATATAACCCTCATTTGATTTGGGGTTCAAAAACCCTAAAAATATGTTCAATTGCACCAATGATTTAGATTATGCATGACGCCGGAGTTAGAGAACAAGATGAAAAAATTCTCTTATCTGAAACGATGGACATCCGGGAGGGGGTGAGCATCAAGGTCGAAGGGCTGCCTAACAGGTTCTTGATTTCACATTCCATTAAACTTTCCTCCATTCTTACATATCTCGGATCCTCGTATCCTCTAATTTGGACAAAATATTTTCTATTAATATTTTCTTCTTTTTCAAATTTCTTATGACGCAACACATTATAATGATTTGACCTTAATTGTTTTGGTCTAGATTTGAGTTTTGGTTTGCATTACATTACTATGAAAAATATAACCAAAACATATCATCATAGATACAGTATGTTAGGCCTAGAATAGATAGATTGATATGCATGGAAATAGTCATTGGTATGTTAGGGTGTGATTAGAAGTCCAAATCAAGGACTTAATTTTGGATTTCATTTAACCATATGATCAGTGAAGTTAGTTGTTAGTAATTTAATTCATCTAACTTATATGATATGTTTGATTGAACTTGGATTTGTTAAGCAAGTTATAAGAGAAATGGTGGGAATTAATAAGTCCCTAAATATATCAGTGTTTTGATCTTGGGTCAAAATTTTGAAAGTAGAATTTGGAGACACTTTTTGGTGACATAAATTATTTGAATTATGTGGGTTCATATGCTTTTGCATAGTTATCTTATATTTTAATATAGTTTTGAGTTTTCTCTTGAAATTTGTTTTCTTTTACGGTTAATAAGGTTCAATGAAACAACATTGCTTGAAAGGCTAAGGAACAAGAGGCTTGTGTTTATTGGGGATTCACTCAAAAGAGGCCAATGGGTTTCAATGGTTTGTCTTGTTGAATCTTCAATTCTCCAAACACTCAAATCCATGCAAACTCTCTTTGAATATTCATTTTCAGTAAGCATATTTTATTAATGTACAAGTGTTGTTAATTTCAATGAATGATTTATATTGTCAAAAAAATATGGAATTTTTGGTTGTGCAGTACCTTACTTTGTTAGTAGTTTTAATGGGAGGTTCAAAATTGAGTATTTGTCGTAGATTATTCCATTATTGGGACCGGGTTCAAAATAGAGTATTCGTAGTAGATTTTTCCATTTTCTCCATCATCACAAAACCTCTCTTTTTCTTCTCCAAAAACCTTTCTTCTTAGTGAGTTCCATTCTCTGTGATGCCTCTTTCTTCTCATCAGAGTGAGTTCTTTCCTTCTCACCACTGATTCCCCTGTTCTCTGCACTAGTCTTCTGCTCTATGTACCTGGCCCATCCTTATCTTTGAGCACCTCTTAGTTTAGTGTTTATTGGTTGCTTACAAAATATTTAATTGTTATTGTGGTTTTATTTATTAATAAGTTAGAATGTTGAATGTGCTCTCTGCACGTAATAAACTATATATAGATACTAGCTAGATGTTTTAACATTACTTTTGTATTATGCAACTATTACGAGTTTATGAGTGAATTCTTTAGTTTGACAGCTATGTTTTAATGTATATGTAGAAGTAATACCTACTTTTTCTCTATTAAGTATCCAAATTGTTGATTAAATTAAAATAGATTTCACTTATGCTTTTTGCCATCTTTGCATTAGTAACTAGCTTTTGTGTTTTACGCTTGTGGAAATGTCAGCAAAATATTATCAGCGAGAGGAATGTTAACAACACTCTTGTTACACACTCTGCAACACACTCCACGTTGCTTTATTTTTAAAAAGCCAATACATTTTTTAAAAGATTATCAATTTATGAGACAAGGGAGTTGGCTTTGTATAAAAATAGACCAAATTACATGAAAATATGGAAGAGTATAATTTCTTCTGGCATTTGACTTTTTACTCTCCTATATTAAGGAGCATTATGTAAGCTGGAAGCAACTAAATGTATATCAGGTTAGTCACATGTTTGATATTTTAGTGCTTCTAATTCTTAAAATGATAATTGACATGTCGGTGTGATTGTCATCAAATCATAATGATGATTATAAATGTGGACATTCTTACTTAAGTTCTACATTTAGTTGTCCTGAAGGTTTTATTTCCTTGTATCTTTTTGACAGAATCACCATATATTTCTTTGCAAAAGAAGATGAAGGCAACATCCTCACACCGACCAAGGAAAACCATCTTGCACCTATGACTATACAATTCCAGCAAGGTCTTGGATAGAGGTTTAGATAGCATTCTGGAACTGGTATTAACTTTTCAACGTATGAGGAGTCAGATTTATTGAAGGTGGGTGACATGGATGTCTACCCTTTAGCAGTGAAAGCAGAGGCATCCTCTAATAATCACAATGAATCAAATGAAACTGTGGCATCTGGTATCACTAACTCTCAGATAACTCAAGAGGTGTTCGAGAAGGAAAAAGGAGAATTCCGGGTAAAAGTTGTTAAGCAAATCTTGTCGACGAATGGAATGCAGTATGAGCTGCTGGAGATATATGGTATTGGAAATTTTGTGGAGAGTGGCATGGATGACAACGACCAAGGAAAAAAAGTGTGTGATCTACTTGTTAGAGCCTCATGACACAATTGTCCATCCCTGCTGACATATGGTATATGAAGCATCCCTTTTTAATGCATTTTTTTCTAATTAGTTTTTTTATAAATTTGATTAGGTCATTGAATGATACTGATGGTAGTCATCAATATCAGTATTATTCTTGAAGCTGATTAGGTTTTTTGATCAATTTGATTAGGTCATTTAATAATACTGACGGTAGTCATCAATATCAATATTATTCTTGAAAATCTGTTCAATCTTAGGTTCTTAGCAAACTCATGACCATTGTCAAATTTAACAATTGAATACTGCTGATTTAATCCTTGACATTCTTTGGATGGATCTCTACTCTTTTTTTGCAGTGCATGTGTAGCGGATGTGCAAAGGTTTTGAGGTTCGAGACAAATAGATGCCTGATTTGCAGACAATCAGTTGAGAGTCTTTTGGAGATAAAGGTAGGGACTGAAGAGTAAAAAAGATATATACATTGTTAACTCTATAAACTTCTTGTACAGCCCAACTGTAATAATAATACTATATTACTTCTCCCTGGGTTCTTTTCATTTTTCACTTAATCTCAAATGATATTGTCATGTGGTTCACATTCTTTGATCTTTTATGAGTTTTTGTTTAAAAAATTGGAAGGAAAACTTATGTCTACTCTTTCCCTTTCAGATTTTATTCAGTCTTATTCTTCCACTAAAAAGATTGATGCTTCAGAATCGCTTGATGTGGATGTCAAGGCACCAAATTTGATTTTTTCTTACACCACTGATAATGATGCAACCAACATTACTTTAAATATTCTTATGTTTGTGGTCAATGAAAAATAGCTTTGTTCTAACACATTTGAATTTTTAGTCATATAAATCTGAATATGATACATGTTGGACTATAAAAGATGCATCAATATTTTTCTTTTGAATATGTGAAAATTGTGGCAGTTTAAACTGCCACAAATTTTTATTTAATAGAAAAATAATGAAAATTATGGCGGTTTAAACCGCCATTACTTACACATAAAAACCGCCATCATACTTCTAAGTTAATTGCGGCGGCTTGCACGGCGTTTAATAGAAAACCGCCATTTTTTACTTTGCGGCAGCCAAAATTACTTATGGCGGTTTAAACCGCCACAAAAACACTTTCTTAGCCGCCACAATTTTCATGTTTTTTTGTAGTGTTTCCTTCACAGATTAAGACAGTGTCATCAGCATATTGAATCAAGTTGTACCCTCCACCATTTCCTAACTTAAATCCTTCAAGCATCTGCATTTCAACAACTCTATTGACTAAAACTGATATGCCATCTACTGCTATAGAAAACAAGAGGGGTGATAAGGGATCACCATGCCTAAGACCCCTAGTAACAACAAAGTCCTGAGTTGGACTACCATTGACTAGCACTGGCATGAAACTTTCCATGACATAACCCTCTATTCACCTCATCCATATAGTTCCAAATCCCATGTCCACAATTATTCTTCTAAGATAAAACCATTTAACACAGTCACAAGATTTGAAAAAATCCATTTTAAGGAGCAAACAGTTTCTCTTATTCCTCTTAGCATAATCAATTAATTCATTCATAACAAGCACACCATCCAATAACTGTTATAAAGGTTTTTTGTGATTTAGAGATAAATTTTCCTATTACAGCCTTAATTTTATTAAACATATAGGTCTATAATCATCTAATCTATTAGCATGCTCAAGCTTTGGAATTAGAACTAGAAAATATGAGGACATTATCTTTGGTAAATAGTCATCTACATAAAACTCCTTAATGCATCTGATCACGTTCTCTCCTATCACCTCCTAGCACTTTTTGATAAAATCAAGACTGAATCCATCATAGTTAAACATGACATCCTTTATCTCCTCAGTTGCAAAAGGTTTCTCTAGCCAGATGATATCCTCCAAAGACAACCTTTTCACCATATTGGCTCTAAGTCTTGGTCTAGCCAGTTGAGTGGATTGAAAATTTATTTTAAAGTGATTCTTGACAACATCCTTAACTAGTGCTACCTCCTCCATCAACCCCAATTCCAATTGTATAGATGTAATCATATTCCTCTTGTTCCTATGTTTGATAGCAGCATGAAATAGTTTGGAATTTTGTTCTTCATCCTCTATCCATTTTGTTATAGCCTTTTACTGCAGTATGATCTCCTTAATTATTAATTTTTTCCACATTTCATTTTCTGCTGCCCATCTTCTACTTTCATCTATATTGCTAGCTATACCATCTCCCTCTGCCTTTTCCTTTTTGTAACGCCCATATATAAATACATACATCAAAGCATATATTATACATGAATTCCACGTTTGGTATTGAAATACCAATAAGTCCCTAGTAAACACATTATACATATACATGCCCAAAAAAACTACTACAAAAAAACTATGGCATAAATATATATACAAGATGTTCCAAAGATAAATACTAAGAACTAGATCGACAACGATCTCAAAAAAACTCCACAACGGAAGCTACGCCATCAGACAAGTAAGGATAATCACACGGCCTTAGCCTTACCCTTTGCGGAACCTGAAGTACCTGAAATATTCAACAATAGTGGGGTGAGATACATCCAATCTCAGTGAGTTCTATATCTTATGGATTCTCTCGGCTTTACAAGGTTCTAACCAAATCCTAACTCAAGTCCAAGGGAAATGAAAGGACTTCGAGTTCACAAAATCTCACACTAGAGAAACAATTGTACAATTCACAAAACGACAACTAGTTAAGGAATCTTCTCCCCGGCCAGCCTATACAAGGCACTACAACACGGGTCACGGATCCTTAACGTAGATAACTTCTCCCCGGCCAGCCACACATGGAGCACTTCAACACGGGTCACGGTTATCTACGAATGGTACTTCTCCCCGGCCAGTCCATATAAGGCACTACAACACTGGTCATGGTACCATCCACTAAGTAACTTTCCCCGGACATCCCACACAAGGAGATTAAACACGGGTCACGGTTACTAACCATTAAGTAACTTATCCCCGGCCAGCCCACATAAGGAGCACTTCAACACGGGTCACGATTACTTACTTAATAAATACTTCTCCCCGACCATCCCGCACAAGGGGCTCTTCAACACGGGTCACGGTATTTATTAAGGGATAAACTACAAAACCGGAGGAATTACGGTCCCCCACTAACAACTACTTAACAAAGACACTCTTCTAGTATCGATGTAAGCATTGCCGCACAATTCTCTAAGTCAGTCTAGTGTACTAAGGTTTCCTCACTAACTCACCTCTTGAAGCTTTTAGATTTTTCAAAAGTTTCGTTTTACATAAATCACGTAATTCCGATTAATTCCCATAATCGAATAAAAATCCATCTCATAAATAATATTTTCACTTTCCATAGCATATGACTCTTTCATAACTTCACATCGATATAAAGAACACTTAAAACGGACACCCGAGTCAAAAGATATGAATTTTAGAAAATATTTTTGGAAAACAAACAGTGGTAACCGGTTAGCACATATGTTGTAACCGGTTACTCTGTTGTCACTGTTCACACAAAATCAAAATGAGAGTTAGAGACACATTTTGGTAACCGGTTAGCACATATGCTGTAACCGGTTACTGCGTTCAAAATCTGCGTAGGATGTCAAATTTTTCAAAGGGTAACCGGTTAGCACATATGCTGTAACCGGTTACTCTGGGATCAGAACCAAAAAAACTTGTTTTTTAATCATAGCTTTCCATCTCAAACTCATTCCAATCATGATCAAACATCATAACAATTATCAACAGATGATTCCACACATATATTGATCATACTACACAATTTATGTCACACTTTATCCGTTAGATTTCATTGATTTGCAAAATTGTTCATTTTTCTCAAAATCCAACCTAACTCTAAAATCTCAAGAATTCTACAACTAAAGCCTGTATCTAGAACCCACCTGGATTAGAAGATGATAATGAAGAAGATGAGATGAATTGATGAAGAGTAGATGATGATTCTTGATCTTGAGCTCTTGGATTTTCTCTTCTTTCCTTTCCTTTCCTCTTCCTTCTTTCTACTTTCTCTTTCTCCAAATGTTTCTAACTTTGGAAAATGAGAGGAAAATAAATGATATAGGAAAATACTCATTAGTTACTAACACTACTAAATGTCCAAATTAGCTCAAATGCACCAAATAATAAATCCTTAGAGTTAGATAATATTAATCTGATCAGCTCTGAGTTCATCAGTTGATATAATTATCTTAACAGATAAATGCTCAGAGCACACTGGATCTCAATTGGTCTCAACTAATATTATCCAAAACATTTATAAAATACGGGGTATTACATCCTCCCCTCCTTAAATAGAAATTCGCCCTCGAATTTAAAAGATTACCTGAACAGATGGGGGTAGGTATCCCGCATCTCCGATTTTAGTTCCCAAGTAGCATCACCCAGACGCGTCACATCCCATTGCACCTTAACAAGAGGAATGTCTTTGTTCCTTAATACCTTTGTTTCTCTTCCCACAATACGGCTCGGTTGAGGTTCAAAAGTCAAGTCTGCTTCTATTTCCACTGAGTCTGGTAGAACTGGCTGAAGAGGATCAGGGATAAACTTCTGGAACTGAGATACATGAAAGACGTCATGCATCTCTGATAGAGAGGGTGGTAAGGCTAATCTGTTAGTGACTTCACCAATCCTTTCTAAGATCTGATACGGTCCCACGTATCTCGGACTTAACTTGCGTGACTTAAATGGTCCTTTCAACCTCAATCTCGGAGTAACTTTCAAAAACACATGGTCGCCTTCCTCAAATTCTAAAGGTCTCCTACGATTGTCCGCATAACTCTTTTGACGATTTTTTGCTTGTTTAACTTTCTCACGGATCATTTGAATCTTTTCCGTAGTCTTTTGAATAATTTTGGGTCCCAAAATTCTATCTTCACCAACCCAACACAAAGGTGTTATACATTTTCTCCCATATAGTGCTTCATAAGGAGCCATACCGATGCTCGTATGGTAACTATTGTTATAAGAAAACTCAATCAGCGGTAGAAGTTCCTTCCAATTCCCTATACTTTCTAGCACACAAGCTCTAAACATATCTTTCATCGTTTGTATTGTTCGCTCAGTCTGACCGTCCTTCTGAGGATGATTAGACGTGCTCAAACGCAACCTCGTACCCATAGCTTGTTGAAAAGCCTTCCAAAACCTTGAAGTAAACTTTGGATCTCTATCGGACACAATATTAGAGGGAACACCATGCAATCTCATAATTTTAGAAATAAACAATTTTGCAAGATGACTTGCCTTGTAAGTAGTCTTCACGGCTAAGAAATGCGCAAATTTCGTTAGTCGATCCAAAATCACCCAAATAGAATCATAACCACCTAGTGTACGGGGTAAACCTACTGCAAAGTCCATAGAAATACTATCCCACTTCCAAACTGGAATCTCCAAAGGTTGCAACAGACCGCCCGGTCATTGGTGTTCAATTTTCACCTGTTGGCACACTGCACATTCTGACACATACACCGCAATATCCTTTTTCATTCCGGACCACCAATAATCCTTCTTTAAGTCCTGATACATCTTCGAAGAACCAGGATGTATCGTATAAGTACCTTTATGAGCTTCATTTAAAATCTTTCTTTGCAACACTGCGTTACTCGGAACACAAATCCTCTGGTTAAACAGGACAATCCCATCCGCTGCTCGTGAAAAACCCGCTTGAAGTAAAATCTCTTGAAACTCCTCTTCTAAAACTTGTTCTTGTTGAATTTCAACTCTTAGAATAGAATTGACATTCAAATTCCCATAATTACACTATTCGGAGTCCACACAAACTGGAGATTAAGATCTCTAAACTTTTCCAACAAAGCATACTCCAATATCATCAATTCGGCACTATAAACCATTTTCCGACTTAATGCATCTGCTACTTTATTTGCTTTTCCTGGATGATACTTTAATTCTAAGTCATAATCCTTTAAGTACTTCATCCACCTTCTTTGTCGCATATTCAACTCCTTTTGGTCAAATAAGTACTTCAAACTTTTATGGTCACTGAACATTTCAAAACGCACACCATACAAGTAATGGCGCCACACCTTCAGTGCAAACACAACTGCTGTTAGTTCCAAATCATGAGTTGGATAATTCTTCTCATGAACTTTCAATTGTCAAGAAGCATAAGCTACCACTTGACCGCCTTGCATCAGAACACCTCCTAATCCCATCTTAGAAGCATCGCAAAATACTTCGTAAGAGTTGTTAGGATCAAGAATAATTAACACAGGATCAGTCGTCAATCTTTCCTTCAATTTCATAAAGCTCTGATCATAACTCGAATCCCACTCATAAACACAATCTTTCCGAGTAAGTTTTGTCATTGGTAGGGCCAATTGAGAAAAACCATTGATGAACCTTCTATAGTAACCTGCCAACCCTAAGAAACTTCTAACTTCTGAAGCAGTTCTCGGTCTCTCCCAATTAATCACTGCTTCTACCTTTGACGGATCCACCGCCACACCACCATGAGATATAACATGACCAAGAAAATTAACTTCCAACATCCAAAACTCACACTTGCTTAACTTAGCAAAAAGTTGCTTCTCCTGCAATACCGATAAAACAATTCTCGGATGTTCTCCGTGCTCTTGTGGAGTACGAGAATAAATAAGAATGTCGTCAATAAAGATCACGACAAATTGGTCCAAGTAAGCTTGAAATATACGGTTCATGTAATCCATGAAAACAGCTGGAGCATTAGTCACACCGAAAGGCATCACTAAGAATTCGTAATGGCCGTAACAGGTTCTAAATGTAGTCTTAGGCACATGGGAACTCTTCACACGGATCTGATGATAACCCGACCGTAAATCAATCTTCGAGAACACACAGGCTCCCTTCAATTGATCCAACAGGCCGTCTATCCTGGGTAAGGGGTACTTGTTCTTAATGGTGACTTTATTCAACTTACGATAATCAATACACAGACGCATTCCACCGTCTTTCTTATTTACCAACAAAACTGGAGCTCCCCACAGCGAAACGCTAGGTCTAACAAAATGCTTAACCATCAAGTCCTCCAATTGGTCCTTTAATTCTCTTAATTCAAACGGTGTTATCCGATAAGGAGAAACGGATATAGGATCCGTTCCCGGTACCAGGTCAATAGAGAACTCAACTTCTCTCTCTGGAGGAAGAGAAGTAACTTCCTCAGGAAAAACTTCGGGAAACTCACAGACTATAGGAATACTCAGCACTTGTTTGTCACTACTCCCCTCTTTAGTAAGAACCAGTAAAACAGATTTCTCCTTCTCAAACAAGAAATTTATCATTCCCACCGTACCTTCTAAAATAGTTGTTAACACATCCTTTGGGGTAGCCTCAACAGATGGAATGATGATTAGCTTTTCCTCACACCCAAACACCGAATTAGCAGAAATCCAATCCATCCCCAAAACGGCATCAACTTTCTTAAGCGGTAAACAAATAAGGTCAATCTGAAAAACTCTACCATCCACAGACAAAACACAGTTATCACACATCAACGGTGTCTCATCCATTTCATCCATGGCGGTAGTGACCACCATAGGAGGATACAAAGGAATAGCTTGCAACCCAAGTCGCTTCACACATCGCATTGACACAAAAGAATGTGTTGCTCCACAATCAAATAAAACAAAACAAGGATGCCCATTTACGAAACACGGACCCGCAATCAAAGAGTTGTCACCTTACGTCTTTCTCGCATCCAAAGTATACACCCGTACGGTATTCCTTCCTTGCACCTGATTTCTATTCTGAGGACACTCTCTAGCCACATGTCATATTCCATTACAATTATAACACCTAAAACTCCCATCGACACACTTTCCAAAATGATGTTTGTTGCACACCCTACATAAAGGAATAACGTTAGGTCTAGAAACCTGCACCTACTTCCCTTTGAAAGCTTGTGATCTAGGCTCAAATTGTAGACTTGACCTCCCACGGTCACCCTGATTCATCCTGCTTGTAACACCTTCAGCTTGGACTTTCTTCAAACTATGCTCCGCCACATAGCATTGCCTTAGAACTTCAGCATAAGTGGTAAACTCTCTCTGAGACACACTATGAGAGATCTCAGCTTTTAGTCCAAAAAGAAACTGATCAATTTTCCACCTTTCATCCGGAGTATACATAGCTTGCCTAGAATAAGCAGACATGTCCTCAAACTTCTCAGCATAACTGGCCACAGTCATACTACCCTGTCTTAACTGTTGAAATTCAAATTCTTTCTGAGTCCTCAAGGAGCTAGGAAAATATTTCTCCATGAAAATTGCCTTGAATTATTTCTAGACCTTGGGCACACTTTGAATAGTCATAAGAGCCGAAGCACTCTCCCACCACCTCATGGCAGGACCTTTCAATGAATGAGAAGCGAATACCACCTTATTCTCCTCACTACAATGCACTATTAAGAAAATCCTTTCCATTCCGGCTATCCATTCGTGAGCCTTTACAGGATCTAATCCGCCATGAAATTCCGGAGGATTCATGCGGAAGAAATCCCGGAAAGTCCCACCTACTGCTTCTGGAACAACCAACTGAGGATGAAGACCTCCACTCATTTGTTGTACCATTTGCTGCATAAACTGGTTCTGTTGCTGCTGCATCTGTTGCATAAACGGATACAAAGGAGCATTCTCATCATCGCCTGGCGAATTCGTCCCAACTAGAGTAGTTCTGGGTCTACCAAGATTGCTTCTGCGTCCGTCAGCCATGTTCTTAAAGGTCATACAGATAGGATTAAGTTGATCAGGCTCAATACCATAAATATAACACTTATACTATTTCATGGCTAGGTCGAGGATACGACCAGCTCTGATACCAACTGTAACGCCCATATATAAATACATACATCAAAGCATATATTATACATGAATTCCACGTTTGGTACTGAAATACCAATAAGTACCTAGTAAACACATTATACATATATATGCCCAAAAAGACTACTACAAAAAAACTATGGCATAAATATATATACAAGATGTTCCAAAGATAAATACTAAGAACTAGATCGACAACGATCTCAAAAAAACTCCACAACGGAAGCTACGCCATCAGACAAGTAAGGATAATCACACGGCCTTATCCTTATCCTTTGCGGAACCTGAAGTACCTGAAATATACCAAAATAGTGGGATGAGATACATCAAATCTCATTGAGTTCTCTATCTTATGGGTTCTCTCGGCTTTACAAGGTTCTAACCAAATCCTAACTCAAGTCCAAGGGAAAGGAAAGGACTTCGAGTTCACAAAACCTCACACTAGCGAAACAATCGTACAATTCACAAAACGACAACTAGTTAAGGAATCTTCTCCCCGACCAGCCTGTACACTACAACACGGGTCACGAATCCTTAAGGTAGATAACTTCTCCCCGGCCAGCCCACACACGGAGCACTTCAACCCGGGTCACGGTTATCTACGAATGGTACTTCTCCCCGGCCAGCCCATACAAGGCACTACAACACGGGTCACTGTACCATCCACTAAGTAACTTTCCCCGACCATCCCACACAAGGAGATTAAACACGGGTCACAGTTTCTAACCACTAAGTAACTTCTCCCCGGCCAGCCCACACAAGGAGCACTTCAACACGGGTCACACTTCAAAAAAAATTTAAAAAACAAACAAGTTAGAAGCCTGTATATTTAAATTTTTTATCTCAAACAGGTTTTTGGAGAAGCCAAAAAAGTTTTCTTTTGGTTAAAAAAAAGCGTATAGAAAAATATTTATTGTTTGTTTGCTTGAAATATTAAGAATTAATATAGTGTTTATTGTACTACTAGTGAAGCAAACTACTTGTTAAAAAAAATGTAAGGCATGTTTTATAAAGGAGAAGTATTATGACTTAACAATTTAAACGAGGAAATGCTACTCTTAAATACTTCTTTTTGTGTATTCATATTTCAAGGTTATTGACAAATAGCACCATTCTTCATACTCTAAGTTTTTTAGTTATTAACCGTTGCTGAATTTACAAAAAGCTCTAACTATATGTTTCATGTTGGGCTTAATACCAAACTCTAGTAGCAAAACCACACAATGGTCACTACCTTTAAAAGTTGTTGTATGTTATATATATAGTTAAAGTAGAGTTGTAATTAGTGGCTAATAGTATACTCTATAGAGAAAAATATGTATGAATATTAGAGGAAATAAAATACTAACCAGTGTTATCTTTCCATGATTATTATCTATTTCATTTGGATCAGATCCTTTCTTCAACAATTCATGCAACATTATATCATCACCTTTGTGAGCCAGAAATATTACTTATAGGCGAATCTATTTTTCCTCTAGTCAACAATGTCTCTATTTCGGTCATAACTCCTTTCAACATTTTATATTTTAATTTTTAAACATGCTGCAACCGAAAACATCAACATTCATATGATTTCCTAAAGAATCTGTGAGATATTGGATCGAACTCTAGTATGGTCGAAGGGTAGCTTCTGGTTTGACAGAAATTAAGCATGAGGTCGAAGTCAGTTCGCATGCTGTTGTCGGAATAATGCGTGTTGTAGTCGAAGTTTGTTCTAACATGTATTAGTCAATATTGCTAAGGTTGTTAGCATGTTGAATTGTGTCTTGTGTTAAAGATCCAATTATTTATGTTAGCTTGTAATGGGTAACTTGTTAAAGGCCCATTAGTTTAGTGTGCTAGGTTTTATTATAAATAGCACACTAGTCTCTCATCTTGATGTGTGACAAAACCTAATAAGGGTGAGAGAGGTTAGTTTGTTATTCTTGTATACTTGTAATCCTTGTTTTAAGGAGTAAGAAAAGAATAACAGTTTATAACCAATCCTTATTGTTTTTCCCTTGTTTTTCCGTTAACCCTAACCCTTGTGTGTTTCTTGTATATAAAGAAACCGTTTAATATGTTTGTTCAAGGCATCCTTATTCATAACAAATTGGTGCGGTGAGCGTGGAGAAGATGTCTTCAATAAAGTATGAGATTGAAAAGTTCACCGGAGTGAACGATTTCGGTCTGTGGCGCTTGAAGATGAAAGCCCTACTGGTTCAGCAGGGTTGTTTAGAAGCGTTGAAGGGAATGACAGCCATGGACGTTGCGTTAACGGAAAAAGAAAAAACTACCATGTTAGAGAAAGCACACAGTGCAATATTGTTGAGTCTTGGTGATAAGGTTCTTCGACAGGTAACAAAGGAGACTACGGCGTCAGGATTATGGGTGAAACTTGAAAGTTTGTATATGACTAAATTTCTGGTGAATCGACTCTACCTGAAGCAAGCTTTGTATTCGTTCAAGATGAGACAAAGTCATGCCTGAGCAGTTGGATATGTTCAACAAGCTAATTCTTGATCTTGAAAACATTGATATGAAGATCGATGACAAAGATCAAGCACTGTTGTTGTTGTGTGCTTTTCCCAGAACACATGCTCACTTCAAAGAAACTCTCTTGTATGGAAGGGAGTCCCTGACCTTTGAAGAAGTTCAATCAACCTGGTATTCTAAGGACCTGAACGAATGAAAGGAGCATAAACCTTCGACGGTTGGTGAAGGTTTGGCCGTTAAGGGGAAGTTCTTGCAAAAAGATGGTAAGTTCGACAAGAAGAAAGGTAAAAGTCATCAAAAATTTTATAGGCGAAACATCTGGTTTTCGATGTTATCACTATAAGAATGAGGGTCGCACAAGAAAGGTGTGCCCTGAATGCCTGAAAGATCATGGAGGTAAGGATAATGGTAATGCAGCCATTGTTCAAGATGACTTCGACTCATCTGATGTCCTTGTAGTTTCAAGTGGCGACTCAAGAAAAGAGTGGATTATGGATTCAGGTTGCACTAGGCACATAACTCCAAACAGAGAATTGTTCGAAGAGCTATGTGATCAAGATGGTGGATTTGTGCTGCTGGGAAACAACAAATCCTGCAAAATTGCAGGTATTGGATCTGTGAGATTCAAGCTCCATGATGAGTCAATAAGGTTATTGACTGAAGTCAGGTATGTGCCTGACTTGAAGAGAAATTTAATTTCTCTTGGTGAATTCGACAGGAAGGGATATGTTTTCCAAGGAGAGAAAAGTATCCTAAGAGTCATGAAGGGGTCGAAGGAAGTCTTGAGAGGAATGAAGAAACAAGGCTTGTATACCCTTGAGGCTGAGGTTGTAAGTGGTTCGACAAATATTGCATCTACGAAACCTGTGTCGAAGACAAAATTATGGCACATGAGATTGGACCATGTCAGCGAAAGAGGCCTAGTCGAATTGGGGAAGTAGAACCTGCTAGGTGGTGACAAAGTCGAAAAGTTGGAGTTTTGTGAATCTTGTGTATTTGGTAAATCCTGTAGGACGAAGTTTAACAAAGGCAATCAAAGAACACATGGATCCCTGGATTACTTTCATGCTGATTTTTGGGGGTCTGCAAGGAATCCTTTTCACTCAGGTGTAAGGTATTTTATATCCATCGTTGATGACTATTCCAGAAAGTTATGGGTATTCATTCAGAAGACGAAGGATGAAACTTTTGAGAATTTCAAAAGTTGGAAGGTTCTTGTCGAAACTCAAACTGGCAGAAAGGTTAAGAGGTTGAGAACAGACAATGGCCTTGAGTTCTGCAATAAAGCGTTCGACAGTTACTGTGTTGAGTCTGGGGTTGCAAGGCATAAGACTGTAGCAAGTACTCCTCAACAAAATGGCTTAGCTGAGAGATTCAATCGAACAATCCTTGAAAGGGTTAGATGCATGTGGGTTAGTGCTGGATTGAAGAAGGTGTTTTTGGCAGAGGCTGTTTCGAAAGTAGCTTATCTGATAAATAGATGTCCCTCGGCTGTCTTGGGAATGAAGACACCTGAAGAAGTTTGGTCGGGAAATCCACCTAGTCTCGACAGACTGAGAGTATTTGGCTGTGTGGCCTATGCTCACATTAGGCAAGACAAGGTCGAACCTAGAGCTCTGAAGTGCATGTTCATGGGATACCCTGAAGGAGTCAAAGCTTATAGGCTATGGTGCCTAGAGCCAGGTCACAGGAGGTGTATCACTAGTCGAGATGTAGTTTTTAATGAAGCTGAGATGGCTTTCAAGAAAACCGATGATGCTGACGAAGAGCTGGAACAGGAAGAGATTCCTGTTGAGGTGGATCATGTTGATGCTGAATTGCGTAACCCAGATGAAGTCGAAGATGAAGCAGAAGACGCTGTCGAAGAAGAGGAGACTGATAATGACTACCTGCTAGCAAGAGATAGGTTGAGAAGAGTCATCAAGCCACCTCAGAGACTTGAGTATGCATATCTTATAGCTTATGCCTTAATCTCTGCAAGTGAGGTTCTCAATGAAGAACCTAGAGACTATAAGGAAGTTATGAGGAGTCGAAAGAAGACTGAATGGCTAAAGGCCATGGATGATGAGATGAAATCTCTTCATGACAACAACACTTAGGAACTGATCAAGAAACCTGCTGGACCCAGGTTAGTCAGCTATAAATGGATTTTCAAAGTTAAGGAAGGAATCGAAGGAGTGGCGTCAAAGAGATACAAGGCAAGGTTGGTTGCTATGGGGTTCACTTAGAAAGAAGGTGTCGACTTCAATGATGTGTTCTCTCCTATTGTGAAGCACAGGTCAATTCGAATGTTACTTGCCACTGTGGCACAGTTCGACCTTGAACTGGAACAAATGGATGTGAAGATTGCGTTCTTGTATGGTGGTCTAGATAAAACGATCCTGATGAGGCAACCAGAAGGGTATGTCGAAAAGGAGAAGGAAGATTATGTGTGCAAACTGAACAGATCATTATATGGACTGAAACAATATCCTCGACGGTGGAATAGGAGATTCGACAAGTTCATGGCACCATAAGTTTCATTAGAAGTCAGTTCGACCACTGTATTTACTTCAGATTTTGACCTGGTAATTCATTTGTTATTTTGTTGCTTTAGGTGGATGATATTCTAATAGCAAGCAACAATGTCGAAGAGGTAATGAGGGTGAAGGCTGAACTCAATAAGGAGTTCAAAATAAAGGATCTGGGAGCTGCCTCCAGGATTCTTGGGATTGACATCCGAAGAGATAGAAAGCAATCGAAATTATGCTTATCTCAAGAGGCATACCTACGAAAGATTCTCAAAAAGTATGGCATGTCGAATTCAAAGCCTGTTGTGACTCCGACAAACCCTCAATTTAAGCTGAGTATAGATCAGTGTCCCAATACTGATGTCGAAAGAACTTATATGAATAGCATTCCATATGCTAATATAGTTGGTTCTTTGATGTATGCTATGGTCTGTACTAGACCCGACATAGCATATGCAGTAAGTCTTGTAAGCAGGTACATGGAGAATCCTGGAAAGGCTCACTGGCAAGCATTGAAGTGGATTTTAAGGTACATAAATGGGTCTCTGAATAGAGTCATAATTTATGGTGGAGCCTTGGGTGATGATAGTAAAGCAGTAATCGAAGGATATGTCAACTCTGATTATGCAGGTTGTATGGATTCCAGAAAATCTATTTCTGGATATATGTTCACTATGTTTGGGACAACAATCAGTTGGAAAGCAACACTTCAGAAGGTGGTTGCCTTATCAACCACTGAAGCGGAATATATTGCTTTAACTGAAGTTATGAAGGAAGCGTTGTGGCTTGAAGGTTTTGCAAAGGAGCTGAAACTTCAAGGTCCAGTTACCACTGTTAAATGTGATAATCAAAATGCAATACACCTGTCGAAGAACTCAGCATATCATGAGTGAACCAAACACATTGATGTGAGGCTGCATTTCGTTAGAAGGGTAATCAAATTTGGAGAAATCCAAGTGCTGAAGGTTTCGACAGATCATAATGTTGTCGATATGATCACCAAGACGTTGTCCAATTGCAAGTTATTCCACTGTATGCAGTTGATAAAACTGCATGAAGAAAGCTAGTTAATTCCTTGATGATATAGAGTTTGTTCCAAGGTGGAGATTTGTGAGATATTGGATCAAACTCTAGTATGGTCGAAGGGTAGCTTCTGGTTCGACAGGAATTAAGCATGAGGTCGAAGTCAGTTCACATGTTGTTGTCGGAGTAATGCGTGTTGTAGTCGAAGTTTGTACTAACATGTATTAGTCAATATTGTTAGGGTTGTTAGCATGTTGAATTGGGCCTTGTGTTAAGGATCCAATTGTTTAAGTTAGCTTGTACCCTAAGTTAGCTTGTAATGGGTAACTTGTTAAAGGCCCATTAGTTTAGTGTGTTAGGTTTTAGTATAAATAGCATACTAGTCTCTCATCTTGATGTGTGACAAAACCTAATAAGGGTGAGAGAGGTTAGTTTGTTATTCTTGTATACTTGTAATCCTTATTTTAAGGAGTAAGGAAAGAATAACAGTTTATAACCAATCCTTGTTGTTTCTCCCTTGTTTTTCCGTTAACCCTAACCCTTGTGTGTTTCTTGCATATAAAGAAACCGTTTAATACTTTAGTTCAAGGCATCCTTATTCACAACAGAATCAATTAACATTCTTATTCTTCCAAAAACATGTCTTGTATATGCTTGGTCAATCGTATCAATCGTATGATATAATTGAAAACAAGTTGTGTTAGTCATGGAAATAATTGCTTTTGGAGATTTAATCAGTTAGAGATGTTATATATATATATATATATATATATATATATATATATATATATATATATATATATATATATATATATATATATATATATATATATATATATATATATATATATATATATATATATATATATTTATTTATTTATTTATTTATTTATTTATTTATTTATATATATATATATTGAAATGATTAAAAATAAGCGGGTTTTTTTTGTGTGTGCATATTTTTAATCAAATAGAAGGATCATATCATTGCGTATGGATTAATACAAACTACTGAAATTTTTTTTCTTCATATTTTCTAACAGCGATGGAAAATAGATTAGACCTCTTTTGCTGGTGAAAGAAGAAGTCACTAAGCCGAGAGAGCAAATGATAGACGTAAAAGAAAGCGGCATCAAACACCATTCAATTTCTATTCAATATGGTTAAAACAAAATAATCATGCATAAACTATTTTTATAATAAAAGATAAAATAAATTTAAATTATTTGCATACAAGACATAATTTTATGTGAATAGTTTTTGAAAATAAGTTGTATCTATTGGAATAATATATACAAGTGTTAGTAAGTGGAGAAATAGTCTCACATTGGATATGAATGTAATGACTTGAGCATTTATAAGTAGGAGAACCCACTCACCTGTCACCTTAAAATTTTTGGTGGACAAGTGGTGTGTCTCTCACAAAAGTGTCTAGTCCTACACTATGTATCAATGCTCCCTAGTGAACAAAATAATCATGCATAAACTATTTTTATAATAAAAGATAAAATAAATTTAAATTATTTGCATACAAGACATAATTTTGTGTGAATAGTTTTTGAAAACAAGTTGTATCTATTGGAATAATAATACAAGTGTTAGTAAGTGGGGAAATAGTCCCACATTGGATAGGAATGTGGTGACTTGAGCATTTATAAGTAGGAGAACCCACTCACCTGTCACCTTAAGGTTTTTGGTGGACAAGTGGTGTGTCTCTCACAAAGGTGTCTAGTCCTACACTATGTATCAATGCTCCCTAGTGAACCCCACCCCCCCCCCCCCCCAACAACAAATAGTATCAGAGCCTCTTTCGAGAAAGGGACCGGCTTACTTATATCGAATTGTCCAGGAAGTTATATAATCTAAAATCATCATTTGAATTTGGAACTTGGAAGATAATGGCATATATGAATTTATCTTGACTAGGAACTGAAACAATTAAAAAAGAATTTCGAAAAGAGCTAACCCTTCTTTTCTGATTTTTTGTAAGTAAGGATTGATATTAAATGAGTACTAGGGGTACTCGAACCCTCGATACAAAGATAAATCCCAAAATGGAGCAAATAAAACAAAGACGAAAACAACAACGGGAACACTACGAAACCGAAGGAAAATCCTAACCAACTAAAGTTTACATTAAGCATACCAGAGGAACTTGACAAAACTCAAAGAAACTACAGTTGGGATTAGAATTATCCCTGATCATAGACCACTTCCACGCCGTAAGCTTTATTTCCAAAGGAGGTCCACATCCGAAATAGCAGCCCGGTTGAATATTATCGAGTTTCTAAGCTTCCATATGTTCCACACCACCGCCATCCAAATAACCACCGACATACCTGACTTGACTTCCTTAAAACAATCCCTCTTAGACTAAGCCAAGAAGCTTTTCCACGAACTCTGCTCCGGAATCCAAACCATCCCCGTCCACTCCACCACTTTGATCCAAATACCCTTAGATACCTCACAACCAAAAAACAAATGATGTAGATCTTCTACTTCATGGAAGCAAAGAGGGCAAGGGAGATCATGGACAGAGCTTAGTATCCCTCTGCGTTGTAATGCATCTTTCATCGGAATACGATTTAAAAAGCACCTCCAAACGAAGGCTCTCACCCTAAAAGGAGTTTTAGAATTCCACAACAGGGCTAGAGAGTTCTTAAAATCCAAAGCCACGGGATTAAGAGACCTCCCTTTTTCGAAGATACGTCTGACTGAACTAACTGAGAAATTACCATCCTTTTCCGATAGCCACCTGACATTGTCCTTTGCACCTTGCCTCGGCGGACAGTTCTTCAGCGCCTCCAAAATTTTCACCCGGTCGACACCATATTGAGCAGTCAGACCAAGGTTATTCCAATTCCACGAACCTCCTTGCCAATCTCCCATTTTCACAACAGCAACATATTTCAGGGAACTCGCCTCATAAGCTGCTGGATAACGAGCTCGCAACGGGGTATCATCCACCCATATGTCCGACCAGAACATGATATCTCTGCCCTCCCCCAAATAAAAATGACAGTTATTAATAAAACAACAATCATCAGAAACAGGACCTGCTATAGAATTTTCAATCTGCAAAATATCCTTCACCCAATTAGAGCAATGCTTCTGGGTTGCACTCAAGATTCCAACCTTCAATGCCGTCAGAACATCTCCATATCTAGCTGACAGAACTTTCATCCATAGAGTGTCCCTTTCTTTAATCATTCTCCACTTCCAACTCAACAACAACGATGCGTTCACTTCTTCGATTTTATTCACTCCTAGACCTCCCTCATTAAAAGGTTTGCACACATCCTCCCAAGCCACCCAATACACCTTCCTACTAAGATCTAAGCTGCTCCACAAGAATCTATTACGAATACCGTCAATCTCCCTCCACACCGATTTAGGAGCTTTATAAAATGAAAGCATAAAAATCGACAAGCTACCAAGGACTGATTTCACCAAAGTCAATCTACCTCCAAACGACAAATTCCTACCCTTCCAATTAGCTAATCTTAGTCTCACTTTGTTCACCAAAGGTTTCCACGTCGTAAGCCTTCTAGGATTTGATCCGATAGGTATGCCAAGGAAAGAGAACAGTTTGTCTCCCACTCGGCACGAAAGAAAATTAGATGTTGTCTGCATAAAATTCAGATTAATGTTAACACCCAAAACGTGGCTTTTGTGAAAATGCACTCCAAGACCTGAAACAATCTCAAATCCATGCAAAATATATTTAATAGCCCAAATATTCTCCCAAATTCCTTCTCTTACAAGAAGGGTATCATCCGCGAATTGTAAAATGTCAACTTCGCACTTCCCGTTAAAAGAAAAACCTTTGAACTCACTAATCTCTGAAGCTTTTCTAACCATCCCAGATAAGCCTTCTGCGACAATAACAAAGAGAAAAGGAGATATAGGGTCTCCTTGCCTTAAACCCTTCTTCACCTCAAAATCAAGTGTCGGGCTTCCATTGACCAAAACCGACATATAACTCAAAAAAACCAAAGCCTCTATCCACTTCATACACCGGCTCCCGAAACCCATTCTCCTTAACATATATCAAAGGTAGTTCCAGTTAACGTTGTCGTAGGCTTTTTCAAAATATACCTTAAATAAAAGGCAACCTTTCTTCTCGCGAGTCGCGAAATCCACCGTTTCGTTTGCCACCAACACCTCATCCAATAAATTCCTCCCCGGAACGAAAGTCGTCTAGCAGTTAGATATCAAAGAACCCACAACAGCCTTCAACCTATTAGTAAGAAGCTTGCTCAAAATTTTATAAAGGCTACTCACCAGGAAAATGGGTCTATAATCATCCAACCCCAATGAAGAGTTAGTTTTGGGTACTAAAGCCAAGAAAGAAGAGATTATAGCTTTAAAAAACCTTAGCCTTTGAATGAAACTCTTTGATGAACCAAGAAATATTATCCTTAAAAAGATTCTAAAACCTTCTGATGAACAAAAAGTTAAAGCCATCGGGACCTGGACATCTCGATCCCGTACAGCTCCAAACAGCATCCTTGATCTCAGACTCAGAAAAATCAGCTTCTAAACATATCTGGTCAGCATTAGACAGCTTGTTGAAATCAATATCGTCCAAGTTTGGCCGCTGATCATCTTCTTCATAAAATTTAGCAGAAAAATGACGTCTAACCTCTTCCCTAACATCCTGCACAAATTAACAAAGACCATGTAAGCCGTTAACAGTTCCTAAAAAGTTACGTCTCCTTATTTCTTTCACCGAATTATGAAAGTAAGCGATGTTGATGTCTCCCTCACTTCTCCATCTGATCCTAGATTTTTGGATCAGTATACGCTCTTGAAGATTCAAATTCCTCCACAACTCACTCACTGTAAAACTCCTAGACTTAACAAAATCCCCCACCTCTTCATCCTTGCAACTACTAAGAAGCTCATCAATCATATTAATGTCAGACTTATTTTCCACAAATTCCAAAGAAATCTTACCGAAGACCTCGACATTCCACTTTCTAAGGTTCTCCTTACGGATCTTGAATTTTTCCTTAATAACATAATCACTCCTCCCTACCACCTTCGCATTCTGCCAAACCTTTTCGACGAAAACCGCTGAGTCTTTATGATCGAACCAGCAATCAAGAACTATGAAGGGTTTAGGACCCCAGTCATCAATGTTGATTGTTAACCAAATAGGACAATGGTCAGAAACGTCTCTGGCTCCAATAGATTGCCCAACTACTCCTCATCTCGTGATCAAAGAATCATACAGCAGGAACCGATCTAAACGACTCATCGACTTCCCATCCCCACTAAACCAAGTAAAAGAGTTTCCCTCGAAAGGAAGATCAATTAGATTTAATTCATCAATGAATTCATTAAACTGCACCATCTCTGTGTTTCTATCCACTTGATTTCTCCCAAACCTCTCAGAACTCCTGACCACAGAGTTAAAGTCCCCTCCTACGCACCACTCACCATCAGTGTACCTCATTTGAAGCTCAAGAATACTGCTCCATAGTTTCCTTTTCTTGTCTAAGCTACATGGAGAATAAACATTGATAAGATAATAATAATAACCCTTCCATCTAACCTTAACGCAAAGATATCTATCTCCCTTGAAAGAGAAAATAATGTCAATCGAACCTTCCTTCCAAATTGTAAGCAAACCACCTGAAAAGCCATTAGAACCAGAGAATGACCAACCAACATTATGATTAGGCCAGAAGCTTTTAGCGAAAGAAGCATCCACCACCACCAATTTTGTTTCCTGTATAAAAAATATATCCTCTTTACCCAACTCAATCAATTTCCCAATTCTTCTCCTCTTCGAACTGTTTCCTCCTCCTCTGATGTTCAAAGACCCAATAATTATTAAACCTTGATTGTGTTCACCTTCTTCACCTTCGATCTCTTCTTGTCACAAACCTCCATATCCTTAATTTTCTTCTAGTAATCCCTACTCTTATCCATTGGAACGACCTCCAACCTCTTAATTACTTGCCACACTTTGTCTCCAACATTAGTTCCAAAGTTATCCCAGAACCTAATGTTACCTTGTCTTATGTCTGAATCATGCGTAGATTCGCAACATAAATCTTCCCCTCCCGAAAATTGAATCTCGTAAAAAATCCTCGAAGAGGATACCCCTTTTATTTTAAGGCTCGATGGAATAGGAATAGTTGAAAAGGTTGGTGAAAGAATAGGAGTATTATTATTATTATCATCGTTCCTTCTAGATGGACAAGAAGAAGCACTAATAGAGATGGACCTTGAGTTCCCTAAGCCCGAATCAGTGATGGGCCTAATGACCTCAGGCCCACTATCCAACCCCAACTTTGATAAGACCACATTCTCTAGAAAATATTGCTTCCTTTTTAGCTTTTCCACTTCTTGACTAAAAGCACCTAGAGCAGACAATTCGTCCTTTTTACCGCTGGGACACGCATCTGTCAACTTAGGATTTGGTTGAGTATTTAGAGGCCTAAACCTACCCTCGTTCTGATCCACTTTTCCGTTTTTCAAAGCAAATGGAGCTAAGTCGCTATCACCCTTAGCATCAGACCGCCCTGTACCCTCTGCTACCCCACCCAGCTTCTTACCAGTAGCCTCTGAATCAACCTTGTTGGGAACAAAAAATAGCTTTCCATCTTCTAAGATTTCCCCTTCCTCGAGAATAGGGAACATGACCGATTCAGGGACAAGAGAGCCGGGAGCACTATCCGACGACTCCTCAACAATTCCTTCTCCGACTGAGCGATTGAAACCACAGATTTCGTCATTGCCAGAACTAACAGCATCCTCCCTCACCGAAACTTCCATGTTCCTAACATTTATACGCATAGGAGCATGAGAATCCTCAGCCATTTTAATACAAAACAAATCCCCGTTAATCTTAATCCGAAAAGTTTCATTAAAAGCCAAGGAGCATCTAGTTCGAACCAAAAACCTAGCCACATCCATACTTTCCATCTTCATAGTGTTATCGTCTAAACAGATCAAAGAACCCACCATTTTAGCCAAGTAGGCAAAGAAAGAGTGATTCCACGCGTGGCAAGGAATACCAAAGCACCTAATCCAGGTCACTCTCTCTTTGTCTACGTCATCTTCCCTCCACTAGCGGATTTCCGTGAACCATTGTTGCCACCACGACTTACCTTCTCGTATGAGATCGCGAATCTCCCCTTCTTCCATCTCTTCTAACAGACAAATATTGGCTCCCAACAGTGTGACTTTAATGGAAAAATAGCCTTCCATCTCAAAATGTGTTTGAATGTTATAAGACGAACCCGGCACTACAACGAAGCCGACAAAAGCTTTCTTAAATCTTGTGACCTCCTCCTCCTTCGTAACATACTCCAAGCACGTTTTTGTCTTCTTTTCTGGATAGGCAAAACAACCTTCTGCTTTACTACCTACTACCTCAACAAATGACCTCCCTCCAACAAAGCTACCGTTGATTTTTGAATTCCTATTGGGAGGAAAGGCAAAACCTACTTTTGATCTGACTAGAGGGATTTTACTAGAAACTCCCTTATGGGTGGTATCAGCACCTTCTCTCCTTTCGAACTTAGGAACATTAACGTGTAACTTCGTGCTCCTAATAAAGATATTGTCCAAGGTAACAACAAGGATTCAAATATCAGAAGCGCCACTAAATCTCCCAACACCAAATCGTTTCCCAAACTTTTTTTTATAAGCAAGGATTATCATTAAAAAAGAGAACTAAGGGTTCTCAAACCTTCTTACAAAAAAGAGAGAACAAAACTCGGCAAAGAAAATTGCACACCAATTGAAACTTACGATAAATAAAACAAAGGGAATTTGCTAAATTCGTAGAAATTACAATTGGTCAACGTAATCTTCCCGATAAGCGACCATCTCCAAACTAAGGCTTTAATACTCCACACCATGTCCAAAACATTCCAAACCTCATTCCTAAAAATAAGAGCATTTCTTTTCAACCAAATATACCACATTGTTGCTAGCCAAATACATCCCTCATTCCCTATCTTCAAATTCATACTTTTACCATAACTACTTCAAAGCAAAAAATTCTCTCTCAAGTCATTAGATTCAAAAACCAACAACCCAATCCACTCCGCCACCTCCTTCTAAACCAACCTAGTTATGCTATACTTCAAAAATAAATGATCCACCGATTCAATAGAGTTACCACAAAATACACAATCAAGATTACCATCCTAAAAACACACCCTCTCAAAGAAAGACTATGCTTAGAAGGAATCCTTTTCAAAAAATATCTCCAAATAAAACCTCTAACCTTCAAGGGAATATCCATTCTCCACAACAAATTAAAAGCATTATCAAAATAATGAGCCGGACCAAAAGGAATTCTAAAAACACTAGAAATATCCCAAAACCTACTCACCGAGAACCCTCCACCTACCACCAGCCGCCACCCCACCTTATCCCGAACTTGAGTTGTCGGAACCTCCGAAAGAAGCAGGACCCGCGCTGCCAACAACTCCATGGCAGGTGTGGTCTGCCCATGCTCTGAGACCAAAGCATCATCCGGCATTCCAAGGTTCCCCCACATCCATAAACCATCCTTCCAACCTCCCATACAAGCTATAGACACTTCCTTCAAAAAAGAGGCATTATATAACAAATGGAATTTGTCTCTAAGGCAAAAATCACCAAACCAAAAAGAATGCCAAAAAAAAGTAGAGAAACCATTACCAACTCAAAAGAACAATTCGACGCAAAGACATCTTCTGGGTAAGAATTTGCTAACCTCAAAATGTCCCTCTTAGGGGGATAACAACTTCGAATAAATCACCATGCTCCTTAAAGATTCCAAATATGTCCGTAGCTTTAAAATCATCTGGAAATTCAGAAAAGTAAACTGAGTCACTCCCAACTCCTTTGATACCCACCGGAAGAGTCTTCGACTGGAAAATATCCCACCGATTAGTATGTAACCTCCCTCCCTTAAACGCTTTCCTTCTTACTCTTTTCCAAACCATGTTAGATTTTTTGAATACCACTATCAAATTTCAAGCATATATTGCATAACTATCAGATAGATTTTTGATTCATCACACCCGATAGATTTTTAATTATATTCAACTTTTGTTATAGTTAACTATAAAATCATGCTTACCATTAAACTATGTTCTTTCTTGGTATAAATTTGCAGTCATACATTTTTTATTTTTTTTAAAGAAATACATTTCAACTCTTAATTAGGTGGAAAGCAACCACTTTAAGGAATAGTTGATAAATAAGATGCAATTTGACACTTTTCAATAAAGATCCTTTATTATTTGGCATAAGAGGAATAACAAGGGAGAACTTTGTCATAATTTTCAATTTTCTTCAAAAATATTTTGTATTTCTTCATGACATTGATGACCTGCATAAGTGCAATTTTGTATCTTGCAGTTCAATTTGACAACTAGTTTTCTCACTAATTCGTGGTTACTCCTAATTGCCTCCCTAGTGGTATATTTCCATCATAAATTGTATAAATAAATAAATAAATAAAAAACAATTCTTTAAAAGAAAATTAATAATTATAACACTGTCCACGCAAGAATATTAATTGATAATTCTATCCAATTTGATCAGTACATAAGAGTCCTAGTCAAGGTGTTTCTATGTCACAATTGAGTGTCTTTTTCTCGGTTAGTTATGTTATTCTTATATACTCCTTCCCCTCTCATGAACCATGACCAAGGCATAAATGTCATTTAAGTGGTATAATAAGCATTCATATTCATTATGAGTAATGTCCGACTTAGTTACAACTTGGACCGCACAAATTTTAGGGTGTAGTTACTACTGATAGAAACTAATTGAAAACAATGAGTACAAAAAGTATACAAATAAATATGTCAAGTTTACACAGGCACCAACAACAAAAACCAATGTTGTATGTTTGTTTCGTTTTCTAAATAAAGAAATTTCAATTATATTATATATAAATAAGAGTACGAGGTCTTGATTAGCAAAAGCAAAAATAATAGAAATATTCTTTTTTGAATTTGAAAAACAAAAACAAGAATAAACTAACCCATTAAATTTTGACAAACTTCATAGCTATCAGCAATATTGCTTTTGCATATTCCTATTTTATGACCCTCGTAGAAATTCAGGTCAAATTAATTAATCTTTAAAAAACTTGTAAAACTTACGTAAATATTTTTTTTTAATTAAAATTTTATCTTCAAATGTTTGTTATGTTATTACGAAATAGAGAAAATGAAATCTCCTCCGTGAAAATAAAAAACAATGGTGAGGACAATGTTATAGTCACAACAATTTTTTATATGCTCTGCAATCGATTTCTATAATCCTTTCAGACCACTCGACATAGTCAATGTCACCATCATATAGAAATCTGCAACTAGTTGGTTAATGATAGCAAATTGACTATATCGAGTAGCCAAAAAGAATTTATAGAAACTAAAATCGACAACCCACAGAGCATTTATAAAGCTATTATAACTATAACACTTATCAAAATAACATTTTTCACCACTCTTTTTTATTCTAAAAGAGTGTATTTCATTTTCTCCAATTTCATCATAACAACAAACATTTAAGTATTAGACTTAATTTAAGAAAAATATTTATGTGAATTTCACAAAATTTTTAAGATTAATTAATTTGATCTAAATTTTTATAAAGATCATAAAATAAGAATATACAAAGTCAATATTACCAACAATTGTAAAGTTTGTCAAAACTTTATGGGCCAGTTATTATTGCTTTTTTTTTTTTTGCAAAGCCAAAAAATAATATAATTATTTTAATTTTATTGCTCCGTAACCTTATTTATATATAATTGAACTTTCTTTATTTATGCAATTGACAACAAATGATGGTTAACAACTCAACTTGTTCACTATTTTTAAGATAAACAACTCATTCATTCCTAAGTGTAGTATGCCCAGTCCAAATTCAAATGACTCTTCTCTTTCTCTCTTTGATTGCAAACAAAACTAGAAAATAGACAATAAACCAACACAATGACTTCTAAACAGAAACAAACATACAACTCAACATATTTATTTGTATACTTTTTGTACTCATTTTTTTCAAGTTGTTTATATTAGTAGTTGTTAATACAACAACAACAATAATAATAAAGTATTGTCCCACTAAGTGGCATCAACTACGATCAATTTTTGACAAGTTCAATCTAGAATCTTGTTATTAACAGTTATTGCAATTGAGAAAAAAATTATAGCTTAATTATGGATGAGTTTTATTTGATAATAATTCAACATTAACAATTCGTTTTTAATAAAAAAATCATTATTGTTTGTTTAGGACATGAAACAAGTTTAGAGTTGGTCAAAATTAATTTTGACTAAAGGATGTGAAAAGAGAGCTTCTCCAAAAGCATGTGCGAGGCTGAATTAGACTTTCTAAAAGTCCAAACAAACCAACTATACTATTAGCTGAGATTTGTCTCTATAATGAGTGTATTCCTTGTATTCACTCACTTTTAATATATTATGAGTGTTTCTTAATGCACCACCCAAGTTTCTTAGGCACCATGTGAAATTATTTTTTTGCCCCCTAATTCCGGATGTGCACATCCGGACGCACCGGAACCATAAAAATTAAGAACTTTTACCGGATGTACATATCCGGTGTATATCCGGGTCTGTATATCCGGACAATATTCTGAAATATTTAAAGCTGCATGATCACTCCCCCCTTCCCATAATCAACCTTCTTCTTCCACACTCACTCAAAAAACCCTATTTCATCAATCCTATTTCTCACTCAAAAAGTTCAAATTTTTGGTGCAACAAATCAAAGGGAGCAAGGAAACACTGAATTTCAGGTAAACATTAAACTTCATCCACTACATTGCTCGCATTATCAATCTACATTTTTTGGAAAATAAGTTACGCTACTTCCGGATGTGCACATCCGGAAAAAATTGAGCATGAACATTTCCGGATGTGCAGATCCGGAAACATGGCTGGAGCCAATTAATTTAAGTTTTCAGCATTTTTGAATAAATCTTATTTATACATATTAATGGTTCTATTGCTTGTTTATAAATAGAGATGGTGCATCCCGATAACATGGCAAAAGAATTAGTTGCGCCGATTTCCTCGAAAGATGAAGGTATGCTCGTAAAGTCGGTTGATGTCGGCGGTGACTTTAACAACAAGCAAGACTTTGATGATCGTGAAAGCATGATCGCATACATTCGTAGGACGGCTATTGAGCTCGGCTTCGGTGTAAATATCGGGAGATCGGATAATGGGTCGGATAGAAGAAAAGCTTTTGTAATTTTAGGGTGCGAAAGAAGCGGAAAATATCAAGCACCTCTACGGAAGTTAAAGAAAGACGAGACCGGTACTAGAAGATGTGAGTGCCCTTTTAAGATTGGTGGTTACATGTTAGTTTCCAAGAAATGGAGATTTACCGTTCGTTGTGGTATACATAACCACGAAATGTGCTCAAAGCTACAAGGTCATCCAAGTGTATGCTGGCTCAAGGCGAAAGAGAAGACATGTATAGCCGACATGACCTTGAACCTTGTCCAACCGAAGAATATACTTGCGACGTTGAAACGGAAAGAACCTGAAAATGTTGCAAACATAAAGCAAGTGTATAACATTCGGTATCAAACGAACAAGGAAATTAGGGGAGATAGGAGTGAGATGCAACAACTGTTGAAAGTGTTGGAGGACAACGTTTACGTGTCTCGGTACAGATATCGCGATGATGGAATTACGGTCCGAGATATTTTTTGGACTCATCCGGATTCCATCAAGTTGTTCAACACGTTCTCGACAGTGCTCATTCTCGATAGCACCTACAAGACAAACAAGTATCGTCTTCCATTGTTTGAGATGGTTGGCGTTACGTCTATGGATAAGACATATGTCGTCGGCTTTGCCTTTTTGGAGTGTGAGAAAGAGGACAATTTCACGTGGGCGTTGGAGACGTGTCGGTCACTTTTGAAGAAACATGTTCAAATGCCAAAAGCAATTGTTACGGACCGCGACAACGCCTTGATGAATGCGGTTGCAAAGGTCTTTCCTTCTTCCAATGCACTACTTTGTCGATTTCACATAACAAAGAATATGCGAAGTCGGGTTAAGACCGCGGTGGGTGCGAAGCAAGTGGAGTCGGAAGACGGAAAAGTGGTCAAGTCGGGTGTCATTATAGAGAAAATTATGGATGCATGGACTCATATTCTAAATTCTTCCACAACGGAATTATATGCCGATTCGGTCATTAAATTCCAGAAAGTGTGTGAACGGTACCCCGCTTTGTTGAAATATGTTGAATCCACCATTCTTGATCAAGTGAAAGAAAAGATTGTTTGTGCGTGGACCGATAACGTACGACATCTTGGAAACACTACCACCAATAGAGTTGAGTCGGCACATGCCACTTTGAAGAATTGGTTGGGAAATAGCAAGGGGGATTTATGTCGGGATTGGGACTCCGTTCATCTAATGATCAAAAACCAACACAATGAGATACAAACCACTTTCGGTCGGAGCATCACAGTTTTGGAACAACGGTTTAAAGGTAACTTCCTCTACTCTCGATTGATCGGCAACATGTCTCGGGCGGGCTTGGGCTATGTTTTTCACGAGGCCAACCGAGCCGAAACGGTAGGTTCCGATAGTGCAAAGTGTGGTTGCACTATTGTGAAAACCTACGGTCTTCCTTGTGCTTGTGCCATTGCTAAAAAGTTGAAACTAGGTGACCCAATACAAATTGACGAAGTTTGCCCTCATTGGATGAGACTTAGTTTGGATGAGACTTAGTTTGCCCTCAACAACTCGGTATCCTTCGTATTATGAGCACGTTGACCAAATCTTTCCGGAGTCTCCGACTCCTAAATCTCTACGAAGTGTCGTGAAAGGAGCTCGCATTTCCAAACTGGCTCCGACACCGATTCCACGAGATGCGACTCCGAATCCAACTACACGTATGATTTCCTTTATTGACGAGATGCCGGTTTTTATACACAAGCATATCGACGGTATAATCGATGTTGTAGGGGATGGTAGTTGCGGTTACCGAGCCGTGTCGGCTATACTCGGTAAAGGAGAGGAAGGCCATGCACTTGTACGTCATCAACTTATCCTAGAGTTGGAGACGCATAAAGAAGCATACTTGCGTCTCTATGGAAATCAAGAAAATTACAACAAGGTTCACGAGTCACTTGTTCCGTGGTTGAGTGGTCCGGCACCGGTATCGAAATGGATGAGCTTCCCCGAGATGGGTCATCTTATAGCATGCGCCTACGATATGGTGTGTATCGACTTGACGAGATACGGATTTTCGGAAACCTTTTTCCCACTACACACCGCACCTCCGTCGAATCCAAATGATCGTATCATGTGTATCGGATGGCTTGCGAAATCAAGACATTTCGTACAAGTTATCTTGAAACCCGGATGCCCGATACCACCTAAATCACCGCAATGGGCGACGCATGCAACCGCAATTGCCGAGTCTTGGCCGGATAATTTTGTCGAAAGGCAGCTTGAATTCGAAAGATTGCACGCAATTGAAAAGGCATCAAATGCGGAAAAATCGAAAGTTCTAGCTCCAATAGATTTAGACGGAGAATTTTGCTTTAACTCTTTTGTATAAGCATACGACACAATGTACATTATTGAAGTGAAATATATTGTATTTTTATCCATATGTCTTTTTAATACACTTATGAATTTTATTGCACTGCATAAGCTGCTCAATTCTGGTTTAAAATTGTATCAGTAAAACATTCTGATTTGCAGATCCGGCCAACTTCCGGATGTGCACATCCGGAAGTAATATTGGTAGGGTTTGCCCGGATTTGCACATCCGGAACTAACTTGGGCAGAAATAACTTTACCCTAACTTTTCTATAAATTAGGTGTTTCATTTGATATCTTTCACAAAACCTCAAAATGTCTCAATTGTATCAAATCAAATTCCGTTGGTATGCCGCAAGTGTCTCCTTCACCGACGGCAAAACACGCGGTCAAAAGTTTACGATAACGAGAGACATCCCCCTCGACCAAATCATTGACGACATCGAACATCTCCTACCTTACGGAGACAAACGGAAGGTTGCGAAGCTTCAGTATCGTTCACCTTCGGTTGACAACGAAGGGAACGTCGCTTACATCCTTGTTGAGCTCAAGAACCAAGGCGATGTTAGAGCGATGTGGCAAACTTATTTGGGTTACGAGGAACAATTCCCGATCGAGTTCGAGGCGACCGTCAAAATCCGAAGAACGGTCGGTGACATCTTAGAGATGTGCAAGCGTCCACCGGGCTATTGATCTTGTAATATTTAAATTTCTGTCGATCCCATGCTGATTTTCTCAATGTAATCCCGATTTTATTTTATGAATGTGAGAAACATTTCTGGTTTTGGTGTTCTGCTTCAGCATTTGTTCCGGATTTGCAAATAAGATCTTTTACCGGATGTGCACATCCGGGAAAAAATGTAAATTTTAAAAAATTGGTGCGTCCGGATGTGCACATCCGGAATAAATGGGCAAAACCGAAAATTCAGTTGGTGCCTAAGAAACAAGGGTGGTGTAATAAGAAATACTCTATATTATTTGCATTCAAAATTTTTTAAAAAAACAAACAAGCTAGAAACCGTATGTTTAAGCTTTTGATCTAAAACAAGATTTTTTTTTTATTAGCAATTTGTATTAAAAGGGAGAAACAAAGATTCTCCAACCCGATACAAAAAACCAATCTAAAGAGGATGAAAAAGAAAACATCCTATTTTACAAGAAATCTAAAGGATTTTTCATCCAATCGTAAAAGCTACAACTTCTACGACGTAGTTCCAGAAAAGCATAAATGCTTTCTTTTGGTTAAAAATAATATAGAAAAACATTTATTACCGGTTTGCTTGAAATATTAAGAATTAATTTAGTGTTTGTTATGTACACTAGGGAAGAAAACTATTTGATAAAAAAATTAAGGCAAGTTTTATGAATGAGAGGTAATATGACTTAACAATTTAAATGAGGAAAGTCTACTCTTAAAACACTTTTTTTTTGTGTGCTCATGTTTCAAGGTTAGTGACAAATAGCATCATTCTTCATACTTTAAATTTTTTACTTTTTAACCAGTTGCTGAATTTACAAAAAGCTTTGATTATACCTTTTATGTTGGGATCAACACTAAACTCTACTTCATATAGTGCCTAATAGTATACTGTATAGAGAAAAATATATATGGATATTAGAGGAAATAAAATACTAACCAGTGTTGTTTTTCCATTTTATTTATCTACTTCATTTGGATCAAATCCCTTTCTTCAGCAATTCATGCAACATTATATCTTCACCTTTGTGAGCTGGAAATATTAACTTATTGGCAAATCCATTTTTCCTCTTGCGAACAATGTCTCTATTTCAGTCATAACTCCTTCCAACATTTCATATTTTGACTTTGGCACATGCTGCAATAGAAAACATCAACATTCATATGCTTAATTGAAGAATCAATTCTAGAAGAATATAGATTAAACCTCTTTTGTTAGAGAATGAAGTCATTAAGTAAAATTAAGCACAAAAAGTAAATGACAAACGTAAATGAAAGCAGCATCGAACACCATCCAGATTGTATTCAGTGTGGTTAAAGCAAATTAATCATCATCGATCATTAACCAAAATTCACATAATGGCAAAACGAAAATCGAAAAAAGAAACAACAAATTGGAAACAGAAATCGAACAGTTTTAAATAAATTTCAACTATTTATTATAATGGATTCCTTGATCGAACAAGGAAAAAACAAAAAGCAGAAGAAATTGTGAAACGCAGGTTGGGAAAGTGTTCTATTTATACATCCTGCTGGGCTATATGGCTTTGAACGAGTATACCAGAATAACACGGAGAAGAGTGAGGCAACTGTTTTGGACCATGATTTCTTGTTCAACCTGGCATATTTCTCAACACATTTGAAAGAGCAACATACGTTATACACACATTTTGACTCTTATGTTTTTAAGTTAAAAAATAATAATTTTTTACATGTTCTCACAACTTTGAGAATTAAGGAAATTATATTTCCACATATTTTACATAATTTGTGGAAGCTTTTATAAAAATTATTGTTGAATGATTTAGATACATACCAAATAATTTTGTTTGAAATTCATGTTTGCATGCACCTAAGTCTTGCACACATTTAATGTAATGGAAATATTGATCTTATCCTATGAGTTGGAAAATTACGAATGAAAATTTAAAATTGCTATTCAAATTTTGGACGTTTATCTCCGAACACATATTTTACATTACTAAATAACGTATCAAATGAGTGTCATTCTATTTAAAAATAATTTTTTGTTCTGGAGATGAGCATTTTAGCGGAGTTTTCAAAAACACATTTTTGGAGTTTTGAAGCAGAAATTTAAAAATTTATCACCTTTGCATGTCAATCATTTTTGAAGTTTTGAAGCGGGAATTTGAAAACCTGACACATTTGCATATCAGTCATTTTTGGAAATACGTTTTCAGAAATATCAAACGTGGTTTTAATAAAACAGACACATGTATGATCAGACCCTATATCCATTTTTGCTCAAAACCCTTTTCGAAAACCCTTCCATTCTCAATCAAAATTTTAACTCCAAAATTTCATTCTTGTGTTTCATCACATCAAAAGGAACAAAAGAAGTTAGAATTCAAGGTAAATATCGTTAATTTCAAGCTTCATTGCTCACAATAATCTTGTTTTGCAGCTGAAAAACTTACGTTGTATCCAAAACTGTATTTCTGGATTCTGTATGGATTCCTCCATAAATGCATTTTTGGAGTATGTCTGTTTTCATTTGCCCCCCAATTTGTTTTCAATTTCATCTGTTTTTGAACATTTTATGTTATTGTTTTCATTAGGCATGGTGCACCCCGATCTTTTTCCCAAACCTATTGTGTCTCCGGATGCAAAACATGATGTTGTGAACGAGGTTGATATTTACAACCATTTTATAAATGGACAAGAGTTTGAATTTCGTGATCACGTGTTTCAATGGATTTGTACGGAGGCATTCAAATTAGGACTTGGTGTTGTAATTAGAAGGTTCGATAATGGTTCAGATAGAAGGGGTGCATTTATGACATGCAAAAGAAGTGGGAAGTATATAACTCCTCTCAGAAATTTTAAACGAGATGACACTGGTTCAACAAAATGTGAGTGTCCCTTTAAGTTGTGTGGTTATTTGTTGGCAAATAACAAATGGAGATTTAATTTGATATGTGGTTTGCATAACCATAATATGTGTGAAAAGTTAGTCGGTCATCCAATTACATGTCGCCTCATGCCCGAAAGAGAGTGAACGCATTTCATACATGATATTAAATATGGTGCAATCGAAAATTATACTTGCAACTTTGAAACAAAAGAACCGAAAATATCACAAATATCAGGAAAGTCTACATTACTCGGTACCAAAATAACAAGGCGTTGAGGGGAGATAGAACTGAAATGCAAAAACTCTTGAAACTTTTGGATGATAACAATTTTGTATCTAGGTACTGAATGTGCGAGGATGGAGTAACTGTTAGAGATATGTTTTGGACTCATCCTAATCCCACCAAGTTGTTCAACACGTTTCCCATTATGCTCATCATTGATTCAACGTATAAGACCAACAAGTACAGGCTTCCATTATTAGTCGAAGATATTATGAAGATGTTGAAACATCCATCTGGATATTTAAATGTAATGTTTGATTTATGTTAACACCACCTATATAATGTTTTTTTGATTATGTTATCAATGCTAATTTTGTTTTTTCAAACTACATCTTCTTGGTTCTCTATATGCTTTCTGCTTCAGTATACTCCGGAAATACAACTCCATAAGGCTTACGGAGAAACATTTCTGGAAACAAAATATACACAAAGTTAGGGTGTGACTCAAAATCAGCATAGGTTGTGTGTGTTTGGAAAGCGTCCAGATATGCATCTTATGAATCTGGGGGTATTATTGTATTTTTCACAGGGGTGTGTTAGTACTCTATATGGTGCATTAAATATTTCCCTAATATAATTATGATGTAAAAATGTATGATTTATGGTTTGGGCCGATAGTAGGCCCAAAATTGAAAAACCCGACTACGATAAGGCTCATTTCAAAGGCATGAACGTTAGATAGTTGAATGTCAAGTGACCTTTCAGTTGTGGGGCCAACACCCAATCGCTGCTCTTAGGTGAGTGGCAGTCGTCATATTTAATTGAAGGGTCCAATTCATTCCACAACGAGTAACCCAGAGTGGCTCTAATTGTCTTTCATGTATAAAGTTATACACGCTCCAAGACCCATTTATTCTACTCATTTTCACACACATGTTACCTCTCACTTAGTCACTGACTTTGGTGTTGGAGTGTTGACCTTGCAGGTGCGATCTGATATGTCATACCGAAAGCTTACTCCACCGCATAAGATTTATATTTCACTTCATCAACAACTATTTGTAGTTCCTGTATGGACATAAAAATATTAGTAAAATTATTCATCTAATTATACCATGTTAAAGTTCTGCTCATTCGCTTTCCAACGCTTCAAACAGTTCGTCATTTGGATTAACTGTTAAAAAGCTATGACCGAAACCGTTTCTGGCATTTTTCTGTCTATGAGTCGGCCCCAGGGTAATTAGGTCGATGCAAGGCCTATGAGTCGACTCATACTATTCAAATTTCCACAATATTACATTCGAGTAGCATCAAGTCGACCCAGGGAGTTCTAGCGGTCGACGCACATTGTTCCTGTCATACCCCAAATTTTGACCACTAAGATTTCCCATCATTGTGCAAATCATCAGCACAATATGGATGTACCTTTGTACCTCATTAGTCTCCCCAAAGGTGGGTGAGCATTCACTACAAACAGGATTTAGGGTTTCATGCCCTCGCAGAGCTCTTAGACAAAGGATCAATCAAGGAATGACATGATCTTCAACTTGTCTAGCCTCTCAAATATCCGCAATGGATCAAGAGGACTTCCACTTCAAGGATTAAGCACAAGTCTGCTCCCTTCTAGGTGGATCAAGCCTCAGGATCGCCAGTGTCACCAAATTAGGGTTTGGTCGACTAGGGCCTCCAGATGGAAATTTTCCTCTGGGCATGAGCCAATGCTTCAAAGCATAACCTAATATGCTCCATGGAACATCATAAACCCCATCATCAAGTCAATTTAGCCTCGGGGGATGCATACATCAAAAATCAGGAATTAGGGTTTCTTGACCTAATTCACCCCTAAGTTGACTTTTGGGACAAATCATGAGCCAAGACCTCAAGACATGATTTGAGGGTCTCCAACATATCACGTTGATCCATTTGCAACAATGGATTGACCCAAGAAGCTTGAGCAATAAGTTTCAATTTCATCCGAACCACAGTTAGGGTTTCGCGAGAAAAGTCAACTGTAGCTTTGACTTTTGACCAGGACATGCTCCCAAGCCCTGAGACACGATTAAATACACCCTATAACACCCATGGAATATGTCCATCAATTTTGATTTAGGTCAAGGACATGATTTCCTGAAGAATCGCACAGTTTGGAATTCATCTGATAAAAAGTCAACTGTGCACAAAAGTCAAACTTTGACTTTTTGAGATTTTTCATAAAAATGGTTTTTTAACCCTAAAATGATGTTAATGTGTGATTGGAATCATCATTCATCAAGAAAAATCAAAGAAAGTGGGATAACTTGTAAAAGGGGTAACCATAAAAACTTAGAAATTTTTCTAAGTTATGAAAAAAAGTGGCAAGGGTACCAACTTTGGAGGATCATAACTCCTAAACCACAAAGCCATTTTTCCCCATCCAAAGCTTGATTTGTAGCCCTCATTACCCTCTACAAAAACTTCAACTAGACCTAAGTCCAATTCATTAAGGATTTTGAGTTATGCTTGGATCAAAATGGCTAAAAACTTAAAATTGACATTTTTCAGCACTTGGCCAAAATCTGCCTTGTAATTTCAGCACAATGTCCCAACTTCAAGGCTGTTTTTCTCCATGATCCAAGTTGAATCAGGTCTAGGGCCAAATATCAAAGTTGAAGTACGTCATCTAAGCTTTCCGAAAAGTCCTAGAACGTCCATGTAGCATACTCGAGCAGGGAGTTATGGATCTTACAAAAGGCCTTGCTGAAGCTGAATTTTTCAGGGGCAGATTTGCACATTTTGTGTGCCACGCGAATTTTCAAGCCTTTTCATCAGTTTGGACACATCTAAGGATCAAATCCAAGTGGGATGATCTGATCCATGAACTTCCCAAGTCCAAGGAACAAAGAAAAGCATGCCAAAGCCTAAAAATCCCTAAAAGAGGGACAAAACTCCAATTTTGGTTTGGAGCATTTAATGGATGCTTAGAGGTGGCATGGACTGAGCCATTCTCATCTGAAATCAGTCAAGACTTATCCAACAACTAGGGAACCAAAGCTCTGAGCCCTAACCTCTAGTCAATGGCTAGAGGAGACTTGGATTTCCATTGGCCAACATTGGCCAAACCTCTGCTGCAGCCACCATTCACTGTGGATCCTAAAACAAACTTGCTCCACTATAAATAGAGCTCATTTGTGTTCAGTTTGAGTACACCAAAGCCATCAAACAGATGCTTTCCTCAAATTCTCTCTTTCACTCCAAAATGCCTTCTTTAGTAAGGAAATTCTGAGTTTTTGAGCTAGAGAGCAATTCCACTCAAACTAATCACACACACACCTCATATATATCATATGTAAGCTGTGCAAACCATCCAAAGTGATCTGTAATCACAACATCACAAAGTCACCTCTCAAAACCTCAAAATGACACTTTTTTGCATTTTTCAAGCCATGTCTTGATTCAGTCACTTTCCAAGCCAGATAAAACCTCAAACACACTCTAAATATCATCCTTGAACTGTCCCAAATGGTGCCACACATCTGGAACACCATTTGAGAGAGTTGGCATTTTGGCCGTTTTTGACCATTTCGCGAGAAAGCGCACAAACTTGCTCCAGAGGTTTCCAGCCGATTTCAACCATCCTAAAAGCTTCTAAGAGGTCATTTGAGGTTGTCCAAAGCATCAAATCATTTCTGGAACAAAGCACTTGGTAGGTTGCCCAAAATCTCCAAAATAGAGGTAAAATCCACAATTGAATTCTTCGAATCATGCTTTCCTTTGTTGTCCACATACATGCATCATATTAAACAATTATTGAGGAAAAAATGTAGTCCTTAATGTGTATGTTGTGATCCTCCCACTGTTTGCATTTTGACATGTTTTTATGTGGAATTTTGGGTTATTTCAAAACCATGTACAGTTCTGTTTTTTTTTTCATTGGTGTGTTCTATACATTAAGTTTTAATTTGCATGAGTAACACCATTGGATTCCTTGCGAAAAATCGGTCAAGATAGGTTTTAACGGATTTCAATTCCGATGAAAATTGAGAGAGTTACGCGCGTTGGAAATTTTACGCGAAACGACGTCGAATTAACGATAGCGATTCTATTTTTTTCGCTTTGCACAGTGAGTTTCCGAGTGCGTGAATAATACCATTGGATTCCTTGCGAAAAATCGGTCAATATAGGTTTTTACGGATTTCAATTCCGATGAAAATTGAGAGAGTTACGCGCGTTGGAAATTTTACGCGAAACGGCGTTGAAAACACGTGCAGTTTTGGTTTTTTTTATTTATGCGTTTTGTGTGTTAATTTTCTGTGCGCGTGAGTAATACCATTGGATTCCTTGCAAAAAATAGGTCAAGATAGGCTCTTGCGGATCTTGATTCGGTTAAAAATCGAGAGAGTTACGCGTGTTGGAAATTCGACGCGGAACGATGTTTTTACAACGTAGCAGCTCTGGTTTTTTTATCGCTGCGTTTTGTACGTTGAGTTTCGGCGTGCGTGTGCGATACCATTGGATTCCTTGCGAAAAATCGGTCAGGATAGGCTCTTGCGGATCTTGATTCGGTTAAAAATCGAGAGAGTTACGCGTGTTGGAAATTCGACGCGGAACGATGTTTTTAATCGATAGCAGTTTTTGTTTTTTAATTTCTGCGTTTTGTGTGTCGATTTTCCGTGTGCGTGAGTAATACCATTGGATTCCTTGCAAAAAATTGGTCAGGATAGGCTCTTGCGGATCTTGATTCGGTTAAAAATCGAGAGAGTTACGCGTGTTGGAAATTCGACGCGGAACGATATTTTCAAAACGATAGCAATAATTTCTGCTTTTTATACGTCGATTTTCCGTGTGCGTGAGTAATACCATCGGATTCCTTGCGAAAAATCGTTCAGGATAGGCTCTTCCGGTTCTTAATTCCGATAAAAATTGAGAGAGTTATGAGTGTTTGAAATTTGATAAAAACGTGTTGAAAATTAAAGTTTCGGTACTCGTTTTTACCCCAAAAGAAATGTCGGAGATGATATTTTGATATCTTTCCTCTTTTTCTTACTTTTTATTTTCAAAACTCAACCAATTTTTTTCACATAGCAAAAAATCATCATTTTTCAATTTATACCCCATAATATTTTAATCCACAAAAAATCACAAAAAAAAAATATTATTTTAAATATATTTAAAAATAGTGTTTTATATTGTTTTAAATGCTTTTAAAATGATTTCTTTTTTTTCTTGATTTTTAAAACCAACATGATTTTAAATATTTATGTTGATAAAATATTTTTTTTCATAAACTTTAATCATTATTTAATGATTTTATTTGATATTTTTACTTTTTTTTTTTTGAAAAAATGAAATTAGGGTTTTCTTTGATTTTCACCCTAACAAATCTTTTTCAAACATTTTGGGCCTCTATTAGAGTGTAAGACCCAATCCCTTTTTAACGAAACAATTTTGGGCCTCACTTATTGTATAAGTCCCTCTGCGTTAAAAGAAAACATCGGCGCGATCGCCATTTTCAAACGAAAATCAACTGGGTTTCTCTTTGAGCTGTAAGTCCCATTTCTTTTCATTTTTTAACACTTGGGCCTCTATTAGAGTGTAAGACCTAATCCCCCTTTGACCAAAACAATTTTGGGCCTCAGCTATTGTATAAGTCCCATTTTCAAACTGAAAATATTTTGGGCCTCTCCCTGAGTTGTAAGTCTCATCTTTTGTACAAAAATACACTTTGAGCCTCTAATAGAGTGTAAGACCCAACCTCACTTTTTCATATTTTCTCATTTTTCATATTATTTTTTAATGATTTGGAAAATTAATAACTCCTTCAATTTTGATTATTTTTTATTGGTTCTTTTTCTGAAAAATCACAAAAATAGTAAAATATTGTATTCTACAAAAAAATCAAATTTATATTATTTATTTAATATAGTTGGTATTTTTGTGAATAAATTCATTTTTAATTGTTTTTAAGCATTTTAAAAGTGAATATTCATCTTGAAAATAAAGACCATGGGCCTCCCCTCGTGTTGTAAGCCCCATTTCTTTTCTTTAAACTTTTTGGGTCTCTATTAGAGTGTAAGACCCAACCCCTTGTGTACAGAAAACTTTTTGGGCCTCATTCGTTGTATAAGTCCCTCTGTACATTTTCAAATAAACGACGCGATCGTCGCTAGTTTAAAATTAACCAACTGGGTCTACCCTCGAGTAGTAAGACCCATTTCCTTTCTTAAAAACTCTTTGGGCCTCTTGAGAGAGTGTAAGACCCATCCCTTTGTACAGAAAACCTTTCTTGGGCCTCAGTCACTTGTATAAGTCCCTCTGTACAAATTCAACAGCGCGGTAACTGATAAAACCCTGGGCCTCTCCTTGAGCTGTAAGCCCCAAATCTTTTTATTTCAAAGCACTTTCTCCTTTGATTTTGAATATACTGTTGTTTTCAATCTTTCTTTGTTGAACAACTAACCAAAAAGCATGGAAGCTCTACAACCGAGTAAGTGTTTACCCGCTTTCATTTACCGCTTTCATATGTATATAACTGTATTGTGGGGCTGTTTCACTGTAAGTCTCCTTTCATAAACTCATATATATATATATATATATATATATAACTGTATTGTGGGGTTGTTTCGCTGTAAGTCTCCTTTCATAAACTCATATATATATATATATATAACTGTATTGTGGGGCTGTTTCGCTGTAAGTCTCCTTTCATAAACTCATATATATATAACTGTATTGTGGGGCTGTTTCGCTGTAAGTCTCCTTTCATAAACTCATATCAACTGTGTAATAATAGTATAGATATTTAGAGTTTCCCCGGCAACTACGTCTAGAACTAGGTGACGCCGTTTCGTTTATTCATAGAAATAGACACCTAGATCCCCAAATAGGATCACCAGATACAGTCTTCTCTTCGGCTGTCCTCATTAGGAATTGTCAAGAAACTCTACTCCCAAAGATGAATGTATTCTCCGTGAATGGCATCTTTGAGTTTCTTCCAAATTCTCGAACTTTCCTGACTTGATATATTCCTTGTGAATAGCTTGCCTTGAATTTCTCGGGGTTTGGGGACCCACGGGCTTCTTAAAAGCATCGGCCTCCTCTTGGGCATCGTACAAGGACCCACAGGCTTCCTAAAAGCAACCCCGCCTCCTCTTGGGCTTCGTACAAGGACCCTACGGCTTCTTAGAAGTATTCACAGCCTCCTCTTAGGCTTCGTATAATGATCTCTTCCTCCGAGAATGATAGCCTCCTCTTGGGCTTAGTACAAGGACTCGCCGGCTTCTTAAAAGTTTCCAGCCTCCTCTTGGGCTTCGTACAAATTATCCCGAAGACCTCCTAGAGGTATAGGAACAGAACTTAGTCATCTGCATAGAACAGTCCTTTCAAAGAGTCTACTACTGTTTCTCAAAACATAGTACAAAAGATAAAACTCTAGACTTGGACAGTCTAATCTCCTTGAGTCTCAAAGACATTCTCAAGTGACCCCTTCGTTAAATAGGAAGGAAACCCGCAGACTCGGACAGTCTCAATACCCTTTGGATTTCCCGTTTCCTCAAAGAGAAGGAAATATCCCGGATCCTCAAATCAAATCCCTGAGTACAGTGTTGCTCATATAAGAACTGATTTTCTCTTTAAAATCAGTATACTGGACCTATCACTTAACTGAAACAGTTACCATAGCCTCCTCTTGGGCTTTGTTCAATGATTCTTCCCAGCGAAGCAAACGTTTAGCCTCCATCTCGGGATTCGTACGAGATACCAAAATTCTCCCCAGTGGAGTCAAACAACGTCTAGCCTCTCTCTCGGGCTTTGTACGAGACACATAAGAGACTCCCTCGTTGAGTCAATCACCCCTTTCGCCTCCATCTCGGGCTTCGTACGAGATACAAAGACTCTCTTGTTGAGTCAAACATTTTTAGCCTCCATCTCGGGCTTCGTACGAGATACAAAAAAGGCTCTCTTGTTGAGCCAATCAAACTTATAGCCTCCATCTCGGGCTTCGTACGAGATACAGAGACTCTCTTGTTGAGTCAAACTTTTAGCCTCCATCTTGGGCTTTGTATGAGATACAAAGACTCTCTTGTTGAGTCAAACTTTTAGCCTCCATCTCGGGCTTCGTACGAGATACAAAAACACTCTCTTGTTGAGTATAAAAGATTATCCTGTTGAGTCAACCCTTTTAGCCTCTCTCTCGGGCTTCGTACGAGACACATAAAAACTCCCTCTTGTTGGGCCAATAGCCTCCTCTTAGGCTTTGTATAAGAAAACCACTGGTTGATCCAATCAACCTTTTAGCATCAAAGTTGTGCCTCGTTCACAGTACACAAACATCAACAACTCCTTCCCCTTCATCTAACGCTGTAAGCGGCAAGCCTCTGGATCATCTACATCCATGCCACTGTCCCTCTTTTAGCATGAGAAATTCCTAAGGAAAGATAGCATTGCTCTACACTGAGTTAAAGTCTTCTCCTTCAGGTTAAAATCCCCTTTAAAGGAAATTATGGCATTGCTAGGATCCGCGTTTCCCGGTTAAAGTAATTCTCCTTTATAACCAGTCACCCAATAGTTGTGACAGACAAACCCTTCTTTAGAGATGACAAATTCTCTCTAAAGTCGAGGTCCTTCAGCTTCACGTCTTGGGCTTTGAACAAGACACAAATAGACTTTTCAGCTTCACATCTTGGGCTTTGAACAAGATACAAATCACCTTTCGCTTCACGTCTTGGGCTTTGAACAAGACACCAAAAACAACCATTTCCTCCCATAGACTAGGAGGAACTACGAACGCTCTGATTTCCCTGTTTCGGTAAACGGGAATACGTAGGCATAAGATTGAAAGAAAAGATCTTAGCGAGCGCAATCAACAAAAAACCCAAATCCCATATCTCCATCAATCAAAAGCAGTAATTCAAAAGCATCAGTCCTAACATCCTAATCCTTGTTCCCCGCTAGAAAGTCCTAGAAAGAAAGAAAACCGTATTGGCGAAAATACAAATAACCAGTACAAAGGCCCCCCACATTGATAGCATTCGTAACCTAACAGACCGCTGTTTAAACTCAGTATGCAAGCAGGGTTAATTGGAGACATCTATTTCCCTTCCTTATTCAGCTTACAATAGGATAAAAAATGAATCGACCTGTAGTCAAAGCTCAAACCGCAGAGAGCGACCAGCGCTTAAGAACCACGTCCAAAATCGGTCGCTACAGTTCCGAACCCCAAAAATCATTTTTTTAAAGGCACTTTCACCACAGATTTTCACACCAAAGTCTATACCACTAACCCCCATCACCCTAGACCCGATTTTATATCAAAATAACATCCTAAAACTCGATTATTCTATGTTTTACTCATGGATTAACTACAAATCATCATCAATTTCATACTTCCGACTCGAAACTCTAAAACTCAACAATGGAGGAACTTTCAACAATTTCCAAAACAGAATTACTGCACACATATATGCACAAAACTCATCACATATCAGTTAGAAAAACATCATGTATCACACAATCAACCAAAAATTTCATCATTGATCAAATATTCATAGTAATCATAACATAGAACAACATCTCACCCATAAGACAAAACCTAACTTTTACCCACCATTCAACATATTAACCCTTATAAAACCAGAACCCCACCCTTACCTCGAAATCAAGCTTTCTAAACCTTCACAGATGGTGGTTCCTCTTCTTCTCCTCTAGCCCTAGCCTTTCTCACTTTCAGTTCCAAAACACGTACGATGAAAACTAACTCCACTCTCTTTTCCAATTCCCTTATAACTCCCTCAACTATGATTTGCCTCTTCTGCCCTTACCTATTCCTCTATCTCTCTATTTTTCCCTCAACGTTCTCTCAATTGCCAATTATGCCCCTCCTTCTCATTTTCACCTTAATATTCTTATTTTATTATAATAATTATTATTATTCCAATCTTATTATTACCAGTTATTTTATAATTAAAATAATAACAACATTATCTCATAATAATTTAAATTATTAATATTACATATTAATCATTCTCACCACACCACAAATTCTACAAAATTAGCCACACACCCCTCACCCTCGAGGTCATTAACATTAAGGTCACTACCCCCTACCGCAGGGTACCCCAAACACAACAAAACATACATAATCACATTTATACACACAACTTCACAAAATTAAATTACAAAAAATAATTTAAAATAAAAGGGCGTTACATGGGCCATGTTAGTTTTGTCAGGCGCCACTATACTTGTCAAAAAGTGTAAGTGTATGTGACATCCCTATGCGGGTAAGAGATACTCAGAGGCCTTAGTAATAGATGGTTGTCAGGGCTTGCTCACGATGGTGAGAGACCCTGTTTGGTGGTATTTATGGTGGTAAGAGAGGGTCAGCTGACGTGAGGTGAGAGGCTCTGTGTATAACCGTTATGCTTAGGGTATAATGATTTGTCTTTTATCTTCAATGGGTAAGGTATTTATAATAGTTCTTTGGCCTAGGGTTTAGGAAATCCTAAAAGGTGGTAACCACTCCCCCTTGATTGGACAATACTATTGGTTACCTATTTTTTAGGAAGTCATGATATGACTCAGTTTATGTGACTAGTATCAGGATAAAGGTATGTGCACATCTATCTTGAGGGCGAGCCCCCTCATGCCACGTAGATGTATCACCCTAATGACTCTTCACAAGGAGGCTACCCTTGTTTCACCCTTATTTGGAACTCTTACAAATATATCACTACAAGCATTGAATTTGGTATGACTGACTTAGAAGGCCTAAGATGGTTTATTGGCCTTGGATTTGTTACAACCATAAAAGACTTGGTAATCCATCAAAGAAAGTACACCATTGATGTCATGAATAGGTTTTGATCGTGAAGGCTGGATCAGATCCTGTAGAATCAGGCTGCCAAGTGCGTCAGGGATGCTGGTCGTATGGAGAGGAGGAGGGGTGTACCTGCAAGGCACTCCGACGCTCAAGTAAGTAAAGGTCAGAGAAAAAGGGGCAAGTACAAAGAGTGAATGCTTAGGGTGAATCTTGGATACCTGACCCTCTCAAGCGAAAGGGTTTATATAGAGCCCCCACCGCGTGGCCAACGGTCCTATTTTCGGGGCGAAATAACTGTTTTCCCCAAAGAATGGGTAACTGCCCAAACTAGCCGTTAGGCGAGTAGGGTGCTCGAAACTAGCCGTTATGTCAGGCATAAATGCAGTTCCGGGCACCTGTCCTTTGTTGTTCGGGCAGTGAGGAAGTCGTGCATAACGGGCAGTAATTCCGAGGAGGAACTTTGCGTTCCTTGCCCGGTTGGAGGGGCAGAAATGTCACTTTTGCCCCTTTGTGGATTGGACTTAGGCAATTTGGGCTGCTCTGGAGTAGAAGCGGATTGGGCCAATTCTAGCCATTGGTCCAGTCCAGAATAGGAGCCCCCCAATTCATTGCTCCCGAGCATGGGAGTGATGACTTAAGGACTGCTCGTTGCTCTGGGGAGCTAGCATAGAGTCGTCGTTTGTCGGCGAGGAAAGTTGTCCTGACGTGCTCGTGGCTCTCTGTGTCCGTGATATTCATGGTCGTGACCTTATTGCCCGGTATTCGGGGAGATTAAGCGTCAGACAGAATTGGAAACGTTGGGTTGCAACATGTGCCTCGAGCCCTGTGTAGCAGTTAATAGGTAATGATGGCTAGTGGGTAGTCATTATGGCCTACGGACACGTGCCCCTCAGTATAAAAGGGGGAAGATTGTCCCATTTTGCACTTTTTCTTTCTGATTTCTCTTCGCCTCTTCTGCGTTCTTGCCCATCATCGTCTTCAGGCTTTCCGACCACCGTCACCAGCTTCGAGCAACTTCTACTCTCTTCCAAAATCAAGTAAGTTTTCTGATCTGTGGCTTGTTTTACTTCCTTTTGTTGTTAGTGGTAGATTGTATGCGGTTAGGGTTAGCTTTAGGTGATAAAATAGGTGGATTTCTGGCGAGTGTTGGTGGTGGACGGTGGTTGCGCCATTTTTCCGCCTTCAGCACTTCGTCAGAGTATGTAGTATGTTTAGCGAGGAGGGTGGTACACGGCGTGGTTGCGGTAGTTGTGCATGCGTGATCACCGTGTTTGTTCATCTTCTGATAGAACGATGAGTTTTCCGGTAGATCGTTCCCAGATTCCGGTGAAGCTTTGCGATTTTCGGTGAAGCTTCGGCCGGAAACTGGGCATGAGCGCGGGCAAGCTCCTCGTTCTGAGTTGAGAGTTTCGTGCATATCCTCGCGGGGAGGTTTTTACTTTGATGTTAGGGCTTAGGCTGGGGACGCTGTCCCCAGCCCTTCGCGCGCCCTTTCACTTGACTTAGCAGTGGAAGGGTGGATTTGATTTGCTGTCGAATTCACTATCTTATCTGCTTTTTAGGTGATCGTAATGGCGACGGGGCCAGACAGAGAGGTCATTCTAGACACGTCCGAGGAGGAAACTGGCTCCGAGGAAAATAGTAGCTCGACGGCTTCGAGCTCTACGGCTTCGAGCTCGACGGCCTCAAGTTCGTCCAGCAATGCCGGGGAGGAAGAAGAGGTTCGGGATGATATGGAGGAGGATGACATCGAAGGGTTCTTCGCAGAGGAGTGGGAGGTGGCCAAACCTTCCGAGCATATTTCTACGTTCGCAAAGTCTTTGGCGGACATCTTTACGGAGGTAGGACCAGAGGGGGAGTGGAAGGTGCACTTCCATACTTTGAACGAGCGGGTCTGCTCGAATTTCGGGGATCGCTTTACGATGTACGAGTATACCTTCAAAGAGCTGGGATTGAGGCTGCCTTTCACTGATTTCCAACAGTCGGTGTTCGAGCATCTGAAGCTGGCGCCCTCTCAACTTCACCCTAATTCGCTGGCCTTCATCCGGGCTTTTGAATTAGTGTGCGAGCATCTCTCTCTAGGGACTACTCTCCCTCTGTTCTTCGCTGTTTTCCATCTTCAAAGGCAGCTGACTGGAAAGAAGTACGGATGGGTTTCTTTGAAGCAGCCCAGAAAACTATTTAAGCCGTTCTCGGAGTCGATCCGGACTTTCAAGGAGCGGTACTTCGTCGTTGAACCCGTGTCTGAGGTGGCCCAGGATAGCACATACGTCTGGGAAATAGAGGTTGACGAGGATGGAAATGAGCTTCTCAATAAGGAGGGGAAATATATTGGGCAGAGGCTCTACAGGTTCCCCATCCGCTGGGCACCCGACCATTTCTCCAAGAAGCCCAGCGCTTATGTCTTTCAGCCGAGCGATCTGCGCGGGAAGGACGTTGTGGCGTACGAGAGGTTGGTGAACTGGGTCAACTCCTTCAGTCTTGCAAGCTGTTGGACGAGCAAGGGTAGCCCTATCTTCGAGGAGGATGGGAGCCAGAGAGTTGAGCGCAGATTCGTCAGTGTTAAGGCACTGCTGGAGTGCAAGACTCCCGCGGACGCAGAGAAGCTGCTCGGTAGTCTTGGTTATTTAGATTTTATTTGTGTTATCTCTATGCCACATAGCTAACGCGCTCTTTTTTTCTTTATTTGCACAGGTGAGATGCCTCAGGCTCGCGATCGCGTGGTGAGGAATGTTATGGCGAGGAATAAAGCTGGAGCGGCTCCTCCTAAATCACGGCCTGTTGGTGCCCGTGTTCCTCCCCTTGTTCAAACTACCGCGGGGACCTCTTCTTCTCCCTCTCCTGCTCCACGGGGATCTCCACTGGCTTTGACCGGGCGGACGAAGAGGCCAAGGACATTAGATGCTGTGGACCTTACCCGTGTGCCGGAGAAAGGGAAGTTTGAGTTACCTCCGTGCATCCTTGATAGGAGGTTCTTTGAAGGTAACTCTTTGGTCGTCCCTCGGGCGGAATCCCTTTGCTTGGAAGGCATTGATCGCCCGAGCAAGAGGCCGCTGGTGGCCCAAGATGCTTCTGCCCTGGTCAGGATGTTGGAGGTGGTTGCTGTCTACGCCGAAGGGGACTCTACACTTGAGTCTGAACTCAATGCTTCCTGGGCTTCTGAGGCGGCCCTCAAGGAGGAATTTAAGAGTGTCCGTGAGGCTCGGAAGAAGGCTGAAGAGGAGACGGCCAGGTTGAAAGAGGATGTCTCCAAGCTGGCGGCGGAGAAAAAGGCTGCCGAGGAGCTGAACAAAGAGTTGATGGCGGCCGGCGCCCCGGGTGCCGACGAACCGGATGATATAAAAGAGTTGAAGACTAGGTCTGAGTTGGTTGCCCGCATCCTGCTGGCCGAAGATGACGGTATCGCCGTGGCAGAGGAGTCTTTTCAAAGCGTCGTGGCTCAATTGCGGGTGGTGAACCCTGGGCTTGAGATCTCTGCCGAGGGTACTCATTATCTTGCGCGCGTTGAGAATGGTCGCATCGTCTTGCCCGCAGGCCTTGTTCTAGATACCCCCGAGGTTCAGCCTGAGGACCAGCCTGAGGAGGACCAGAGACCCGAGCCGGTGTCAACCGAGCATGCGGATGAATGAGGAGTGTTGTTATTTTGATGTTGTTGTATCTTGTCCGGCCTGCGCGCCGTTGAATTATTTGTAATTTTATTTTTGGGGGCATGGCCCCTTTTTATGTAATAGTGCACAATCGTGGCCCTTGTGGCCACCTGTTATGCTAATTATATTTCTGGCTTCTCCGTGTGCATGATTTTACTTGCGTTTATTTTTGCTAAGTGTTGTATGCATGCTTGCCATGAACGTATGTCTGCCCGTGTTTGGGAGCTTTTGACTTATGCGAATATTTATGGGGGGTTGCTCGTTATAGATGTGTTCGACAGTGTGGGGAACTGGTCGAACGGCCGGGGAATATCCTGGCTGGGGAGCGGAGCTCAGATCGCGGCGTGAACGTCCCATCGCGAGCTGGGGTTCTGCCAATCATGGTACTTTGATGACGGCGGTGCTCGATCGAGGATCGCTGTCGAGCAACTACCCAGCTCGTTACTGAGCGGGGTTGTGCTTTAATCATATGCGACGCTTGTACCTAGACGCGCATAGTGGTCGGCAGTTGACATTCGTCGTTGCGACGAGTCGAACTGAGGATTTAGCTGTAGTATTGTTTTAGCTTTTCGGCGTTCCATGGTCGAGCGAGTTCCTCCCTAGTGAGATGTTCTAGGTAGTAGGCCGCATACGTCGCGAGAGTCTTTGTGGTTTCTTCTTAGGACAAGGCTTCATACGTCGAACTCTCGTCGTATCACTTTGGCGTTGTGCCTGATGGTGATCTTTTGTTTCAGTGAGGCCTCGCGGAGAGCTGCCCCGGCTCTGATTTCCTCGACGAGGTCGAGCTCTTCCCTTAAAGATTCGTCATTTATCTCCTCGTCTAGGGGCGACTCTGTCCGCCTAAAGGGCACGTGAACTTCTACGGGAATTATAGCCTCGGTTCCGTATGCTAAACGGAAAGGTGTTTCCCCTGTCGTTGAATGGGGAGTTGTACGGTAATCCCAGAGCATGCTATGTAGCTCCTCGACCCACGCCTTCTTCGTTTCGTCTAGCCTTCGCTTGAAGCCTCGAAGGATGACTCGGTTAGCTGCCTCAGCCTGCCCGTTTGTTTGGGGGTGTTCGACGGATGCGAAGTGTTGCTTCGTGCCCAGTTGGGCGATGAAGTCCTGAAACTTCCTGTCCGTGAACTGCATCCCGTTGCCCGTTACTATCGCTTGGAGAATACTGAAACGTGCAAGGATGTTTCGTTTGTAGAAACGCAGGATGTTGAGGGCAGTTATTTTGGCCAGAGGTTCTGCTTCTATCCACTTTGTGAAATAATCCACACCCACTATGAGGTACTTGTTCTGACTTGATCCTACCACGAAGGGTCCTAGGATATCTAGGCCCCACCAGGCGAATGGCCACGGGGAGGACATAGTCTTGAGCTCATTAGGCGGGGCTAGGTGCATGTCCCTATGCCGTTGGCATTTATCGCACTTCTTTACGTGCTCTTTTGCGTCGTTTTGCATAGTCGGCCAGTAGTATCCTGCTCTGAGAGCTTTTCGAGCGATGGACCTCCTGCCGAGATGTTGGGCGTTGATTCCTTCGTGGATTTCGCGCAGGATGTGTGCGACCATTTCCTCCTCGACACATTTGAGCAGCGGGATGGAGAATCCCCGTCTGTAGAGTTTACCTTCGACCAATACGTACGAGCAGGCTCTTCGCCTGATTGTGCTGGCTTCCTTTGGGTCAGATGGGAGTTCATCCTTGTCGAGGTATTTATAGACGGGGGTCATCCAGCAGTTGTGGTCGCCGACCATCTGTACGTCGAGAGTCGGTGAGGCCTTCTCGATACTGGGTCGAGGAAGTACCTCTTGTATGACGGACTTGTTTCCGCCTTTCTTCTTCGTGCTGGCCAGTTTAGACAGCACGTCCGCTCGTACGTTATGTTCGCGGGGAACGTGTTTCACTTCTACTGTTGTGAACTTTGCCATTTCCTTCTTTACCAGGGCCAGGTATTCGGTCAGGTTGTCGTTTTTGGCTTGGTATTCGCCTCGGACCTGGAGGGCCACGAGTTGTGAATCCGTGCAAATGACGACTTCTTCTGCTCCCAGGTCCTCGGCAAGGCGTAGCCCAGCGAAGAAGGCTTCGTATTCAGCCTGGTTATTGGAAGTTGGGAAAGACAGTGTGAGTGACACCTCGACGATGGTCCCTTCGTTGCTCTCCAGTATAATGCCCGCGCCGCTACCTGCTGAGCTTGAGGCACCGTCGACGAAGATGGTCCACTTACGTGTCTCGCTCGCGGGGGGGCCGCGAATGTCATCTCCGCGACGAAATTGGCCAGAGCTTGGGCCTTAAGGGCTTTTATGCCTTCGTACCGGATGTCAAATTCGGACAGTTCTAGCGACCATTTAAGCATTCGTCCGGCCATATCTGGTCGTCCAAGCCGCTGCTTTATGGGCTGATCTGTTCGAACCACGATCGTGTGGGCCAGGAAGTAGTGCCTTAATCTCCTGGCAGCGTTGATGAGGGCCAATGCGACCTTCTCTATCTGCTGGTATCGTAACTCTGGTCCTTGTAGCGCCTTGCTCGTGAAATATATGGGCTTCTGTCCATCAGGTGTCTCGCGGATGAGAGTGGCGCTCACTACTTCGGCTGCTACGGCCATGTATAGGTATAGCGTTTCGCCATTGTCCGGGCGAGAGAGAACTGGTGGCTCTGAGAGTGCTCGTTTTAGATGGAGAAGGGCCTTGTCGCACTCCTCGGTCCATTCGAATGCGGCCTCTTTGCGGAGGAGCTTGAAGAATGGTAGGGCGTGCTGGGCGAACTTGGCCACAAAACGAGATAGTGATGCGAGCATCCCGTTTAGGGAATGGATGGATTTTTTGGATTTGGGCGTAGGAAACTCGGAGAATGCTCGGCATTTGTCGGGATTGGCTTCGATTCCTCGTTTCGTCGAGTCCTTTTGTGGTCATGAGCGTGCTGGTCACGCGGGGAGATCTGGTCGCGCTTTCGGGCTACGCGAGGATCGTGCTCTTGGCGCAGTCTTCGGTCGATTTCTCTCCGTGGCTGCGGGCTTCTAGATCGTCGCTGGTTCTTCCGTGTAGGAGGGGATCTTGGACGGCGAGACTCTTCCAGTGCCCCGATCCTCTCGTTTTGCTGCAGGATCAGGGTGTTGGTTTTGTTGAGGGCCTCTAGGAGGGCTGCCACGGCCGGGTCGGCACTGGGCGGAACAGGAACGGGCTGGAGGTCGAGAGACGGTTGATCGTTGTGGCGATCAGCAGGAGTTGGGGAAGGAGAAGCGGGGGCTCCATCCCTTAGGAAACGGGCATCTCGGAGGAGGGATGATTGGTCGTCAACGTCAGATTTGTTGACGGGGAGGATGGTGGAGTGAAGAGCATCCTAGGTGCGATCTTGGGAGGCCATGATCGTGATGATGTTCGAAAGTTGTTTTGATCTTCGTTTAAAGAAAGAAGGGGAGAACAAAGATTCCCACAGACGGCGCCACTGATCATGAAAGCTGGATCAGATCCTGTAGAATCAGGCCGCCAAGTGCGTCAGGGATGCTGGTCGTATGGAGAGGAGGAGGGGGTGTACCTGCAAGGCACTCCGACGCTCAAGTAAGTAAAGGTCAGAGAAAAAGGGGCAAGTACAAAGAGTGAATTCTTAGGGTGAATCTTGGATACCTGACCCTCTCAAGCGAGAGGGTTTATATAGAGCCCCCAGCGCGTGGCCAACGGTCCTATTTTCGGGGCGAAATAACCGTTTTCCCCAAAGAATAGGTAACTGCCCAAACTAGTCGTTAGGTCGGGTAGGGTGCTCGAAACTAGCCGTTATGTCGGGCATAAATGCAGTTCCGGACACCTGTCCTTTGTTGTTCGGGCAGTGAGGAAGCCGTGCATAACGGGCAGTAATTCCGGGGAGGAACTTTGCATTCCTTGCCCGGTTGGAGGGGGCAGAAAGGTCACTTTTGCCCCTCTGTGGATTGGACTTAGGCAATTTAGGCTGCTCTGGAGTAGAAGCAGATTGGGCCAATTCTAGCCATTGGTCCAGTCCAGAACAGGTTTAATACGATATATTTTCACTCAACATGTACTTATATGCAAGAAAAGTCAAAGTTAAAAAGGGTGAAGATGGAAAGGCAATTTATAAAACTCTTTACAAGAAAAATGTGGGATACTTAGGGTATGCTTGCAATTTTAGAACTGGTGTATGTCATAATGGAAATGTGGTAAGAACATTTATGCAAGAGTCTAAGCTGTCACACATGCAAGTGGTCAAGAGGGTCATGAGATATCTTAAAGACACAATTGGTCATGTCAAATTATTTAAAAAATGTCATGGCCAAAGGGATAAGTTGTATGGGTTTTGTGACTCAAATTAGTGTGGAGACAAAGTTGAAAAAAGAAACACAATGGGGTATGTATTTGTACTTTTTAAAGGTACAATACATGCCCGTAGTGGTTAAGGGATGTCATAGGCTTTAGGGTTTGTTGTAAGGTTGAGAGGTAGCTCAAGTAGAGGGTGAAAACCTTTGTATATGTTATTTTTTATGTCAGAATGAGATTGTCCATCTCAGCTCTAAGACTGAGATATTTATAGTTGTATTAGGTATGGATCATATGCCTCCTAAGAGTATGAACCTCTCCTGAAAAAATGAGGGAACAAATAGATAATATGCGTTATTGAGGGAATTGTGGTTAATTTTCATGACTTCCTCTTCATTGTTGCGGACTAGAAACACGTCATCCCCATAATCACGTGTTTTGAGCGAATCATGGAGGAATGAGAGGCATATCTTAGGAAAGGGTGTCTAATCCAAAAAAATGGCGCTCGAATCAGGGAGCGGATGTTGGGAAAAATTAGGATGGGGAAAATAAAAGAACACAATAACAACTCAAGGACATAACGTGGAAATTCCAAAACCGGAAGAAAAACCACGGTCGTTGTCAAATGACAACCAATGAATTATACTATGTAAAAATTGTTACAACACATAATTTACCATCAACCACCCCCAATTAGGGGTGGGAATTGGTCACGTCAACTAATTGGGATCTACGGCCTAGCCTACACAGACTCAAGGCAAGGCAGATTCTTTTTTAAAATAGAAAAGACCTAGATTTTTAAAAAGCCAATTGACCTTAAAAGGTTAGACCACATGTCATAAAAAATCTTTTAAGTTTATCAAGTCGGACTGTTAAATAAATATAAACAACTTATTATTATTATTATTATTATTATTATTATTATTATATTGTATTTTATACTTCCTCTGTCCCAAAATAAGAGTCTTTCTAGCACAAAAATTTTGTCTCAAAATAAGAGTCTTTTTATGTTTTCAAGACAATAATAATTAATTCTTACCAACTTTACCCCTAATAAATATTGTCTACACAACTTTCAAGATATCATATCACATTACACATTTATGATAATCAATAGTAATTAAGAACAGGTTTGTAAAATTGTTACATTTAATTCTCCACTCATTACCTTTCTTAATCTATGTGCAACAACTTTAAAAGACTTTCATTTTGAGACGGAGGGAGTACTTTATATTAAAATACAAAAATAAATCATAAGTTATCTTGAATAACATATGAAAATAAGAAAATTAGATGGAAAAAAAATTATGAACAATGTAATAAGTTATTTTTATAAGTTCTTTCAAACAAATAGTATAACATAACTTATGCTACGATATAAATTCGAATAATTCAATGAAAATAAATATTTAGTCTCATTGATCTTTTAATTTTTTATTATATTTAAACATTAGTTAATTGCTTATTTAAAAATATTCTAATGAAATAGGGTTTTAAATAGGCTAATAGATCAATTAGGTTTTCAAAAATGTGAGACTTATGCTTAAAAATAAGCCTATGATAGGCTACTTCCTAGACTTAGACTTTGAATGTTTCAACAGGTCAGACTGAGCTTGACAGAGTCTAACTCGCCTCGGCCTATTCTCACCCCTACCCTAGTACGTCCACACCTTTCAAAGTAAATATTTAACTACATCTCACAACACTTAACACAAGAGTTTAGGAGAACAAAAAAAGTCAAATACAAGTTTAAAGTGCTTTGACTGATGCATTCTATAATGAAGATCTTGAATCTTTTATATAGTCTTTGACTCTCTCTTCTTTTACAAAAATTAAACGATATTGAACTTCTTTAACATGTATATTTTCAACCAACCCCAATAACAGACGACCACGAAGAAGCCTTGGGCGAGATGCCGAGTCTCGTGCCTCTTCCTCGCCCCTTGTAGGCCATTTTCAAATATACCACTACAGTGTTCAATTATCTAATTTCACTGTGCTCCAAGATGCAAATTTGTTAGCAATACAGTTTATCAAAAAAGTGTGAATGCAATCTTTGTTGATTAAAACGAAAATATGCAAAGAAGAGGTGGAACTAATGGTAGAAAACAAATCAACAAATAATTTTATAGCTCATGGCAGGAGTAAACTCATTGAAACTAAGTTTCACTTCCTTATAGATCAAGTTTAGCAAAGGCAAGATCATTTTTGACATATTGCGGGGATAAATGATAAAGTTGTAGATATTCTAACCAAGGTACTCAAGATTAAAACTTTCAAAGAGGAGATGATAAGCATGCTCAATATAATAATTGGTTAAGTTGTTTTGAACTTAATTTTAGTACTAGTAGCAGAATTTCACCTTTCTAGTTGAACAAAACTATAAATGGACAAAACTATAAGTTGAATGATAATGATTGGATAGAGAAATTAATGATTGGATCAATTCTAACATTAAAGAATGATAATGATGATTTTGCTGCAGTCTCTCATTCAGTTCAAACCCTTGGCTGGATTTTGTACAAAATTGAATGAATGAACAACACAATGCCACTACTACTACCACCACCACCAATACAAATTTGTAGCATTATCACCACCACAAAATTTTTGAATGACTACAATTTGTTCTTGAAATATAACTACAGCAAAACCACTCCCAGTATTAGAAATCCCGTCACCATTAGAAGACTTCTAATTCTCAATTCGCGGCTGTGGATGTTATAGGCCGAAGAATCTGAACTTGAATTCATTGATGGTGCTGTGAAGTTGCCAAAGGTGCTGTTTTTGTTGCCAAGACTGCACAAATTCACAAATCAAATATTTATCAGTAATAATGCATAGAACTGAGGCAACAACAAACCTTGATATGATAACACTTCGCTTCGAGCCGAATCATTAACAGTTTGGTTCAGATTTTTACTACCATGAACATTGGATAGTGAAAATGAATGAAAGAAGCAAAATTTATTTACCTTCCAGGATATACACAAGAGCCATGACCTGCAATCATTCAAGAAGCTGTTAATTACTTATCCTATAAGTCATCTATAGAACTTCAAAAGAAAATGTTAATGCTAGTACAAATTCAAACCAGTCGTTGGTATCATAAGATAGTATCTTACTTGGATCTGAGGTGGTGATTGTAGCAACTCCCTTGAAGTCGCAAGAATCGGGAGTTTTTCCCATTTTATTATAGTAACTGTCAAAAGCAAAATTAGCATGTGCTATCACATTGTCTGGCTCATAGCATGGTTGTCCTTGCAGCAATAGAGAGCATTCAACTTTTCCAGGTCCACACGCCCAATCTAATGCAGCCTGTATCATCTTTGGATCGGCTCCGTCTTTTGCAACACAGAAAGTTTGATTACTTGTATCGTTCGCCAACACTGCTCCTGATCCAGTCAAGTGTAAAATGTAAATAGGCACACCGTTTGCATCAAATAATCCCCAGTTTTTCTCCGACAACGGCCCGGATTTTGTATCCTCATTGTACAGTTCATAGATGTAAGTACTCACAGCAACTCCCGGATGTTTTGGAGTTCCGGTTTTGTTAAAAACATGCTTGATCAAATTGCTGTTGTAATTATTGGCATTGTCTATTGTTGCGTCGGGCTCGTTCGATCCTCCTTTTGAAGGCCACCCTGATTCTGTTACCACTACGGGAATGTTCGTGTAATTAAGAAAAGCCATGGCAAAGTATGCTGCGTCGACCATGGCATCAAAGACATTGGAGTAATGTAGAAGGGTATTAGAATCAACGGCTTCTTTGTTTGGAGGGAGAGGCTTGAAGAGTGCATAATCTAACGGGATCACACCATTTGATTGCATGTAATCGTAGTAAGGGTAAATATTGAGCATAAGATAAGAGTCGGTGGACTGCAAGAAATCGAGTATCGGGACTAAAACTGAATTCAGCGATCGGTTAAAGAAAGCCTGTGAAGGTGGAAACGAATCAAGGATGATGGACGACGAAAGGGGCGTCGAGACTTTAACTTGTCGATCAAGATTGGACGCAACGAGGGCTGAATGAATGTACTTAATTGCATTGACAAGAACTTTCGCCACATTAGGCAGAGCAGTCAAAACCTCAGAACCAACACAAATGGCGGTAATATTTGTAGCCGGATAATGTGCTACCACGTTACGAGAAACCCAATTGGCAGCCGAAGCATTCGATTGACCAATTGCCAAGAGTTCTTCATTAGGGACAGTTATAACAACTTGAATGCCTGTTTTTGCAAGTGCAATGAGCATAGCTTGGTCAGCATCGTACAATCGAACGTGTCGAATTTGTTGTGCTTTGAGTAGCGCGACTACTTGAGTAGGGTGCGGCATATCAGAGAGGTCAGTTCCTATGTTTACTCCAATAAAAGGTTCTGCAGATCCATCAACAATAAGATTTCAAGTCATCACAACCACTCAAATAACTCAAATTTGGAAGCATTTACAACAATGGCTACCTCAAAAAGAAAGCTTCATTCAATATTTGCTACCAAAAGTTTAACAACAAACAAATAAACAACATATTAAGAAACATAAAAGCATGTTCTTCAAAGTTCACACCTTAGGTTTGAACTTTGAACACATGAACAACACTATTCAAATCTCAAACAACATTGAAACCCTAAAGCAAGTTTATGCTACTTGGATTTTCTTGAACAATGCAAACACATGTAAACAATGTAGAACTAAAGAGCAATGGAAGTTTCAAAACACAAGCAAGCATATATTCAAAAAGTGAAAGAGAAAAAAAAAACAAAGAAAGCATAAGAGGAAAGAAGAGTAAGAGTATAGACTAACCTTCATCAGCAGCAACAAGAGAAAGAGCAAAAAGCAGAAGAAGAAAACGCAAAGCCATAGATAGATTCAAAATGAATTCAATCTACCTGAAAAAAACTCAATAATGAGAGAGAGAGAGAGAGAGAGAGGTGAAAAATAAGAACCAAAGTGGAAAAATGAAGAGAGAGGAAAGTGGGGTAAAGCTGTAGGAGAATATAAATGAGAGAGAGAAGAGGTTATAAGGTGAGGACAATAGTCACACGTGGAAAGTTTGTCAGATAAATCAAACGGCTAAGGATTGAGAAACTGTCCATGTTTGTTTGAATGAAGGGATTGGAGTTTCTTCAATGTAACCGAACATGTTAATAGGCCTAGTAGAGAGGTAGCTGAAGTCCCAAGAAACTAAAATTTGGAACAACACAATTTTTTTTTACTTTTTCATTTTTTAAATCTTGTCAAAACATTTAATTGAAAAAATATTAATTAAATGAGATAATATATAATGGATAATGTTAATCTGGGCCGTCTTTGAGGATACACTATTTCATGAATAAATTATGGTCAAAAAATGTCTCCATACATATATTTCATAGTTATTTTATGCTTAAAAGAGTCTCTTGAAAAAAATTCACACTATAATTAAAATTAACTTTAATGTTTTACACAGAATTTCTCAAAAGTTTAAGACGGCTGTGATACTAGTAGCAAGTAAGGAATGAAATGAATGTAATAATACATGTAGCATGGAAGGAATGAACAAGGAGGTTAGTATAATAGTTTTTATTATAAAAAATGTAAGTTAATTTAGTTTTTATAAAAAGATTTAATTTTTATTAATAATATACGATCTAGAAGACAAAGATTCTGTCAATAAATGAGTATAAATATTATATTTATTATTAGAAAGGTTACAGTCTTACAGAAGTAATGTGATTATTTTGTTGGAAATGGAGGTGCATGTGAAGGAAGAAGACATTGATCTGCTCCTCCTAGCCGTTGGAGTATAGTACTACTGTGTGAGTTCTTTTCTTTTGCCATTGTTTTGTTTTGTACTAGCATAACAGCAGTGTCTGGATCTGTATTTATTAACTTGAATTTATTGGGTGTTCTTTTTACTACTAAACAAAAAGGGTTGCATTGCATAGCATCTATGAAGACACCGAAAGGACTCCGCCCATTACTCTAGGCACTGCTATCATGTAACCCCCTCAACGGTCCAATTTTGCTCACCTAACTATTGGTCCACTTCCTATATTTCGTAATATGCACATTTATTATGTAGTACATAGAAAATTACTTTTCATTCATTTCTCATTTATTATTTATCCATTATTAGTAACTTTCATTTTCAATCATTATTATCATTATTATCATGGTAGAGGCAAGGTACTCCGACGCTCAAGTAAGGCAAAGGTCACAAGTAAAAGCAAGTACAGAAAGAGGTTAGAGTGTATGAGATTGTGTAACCTGACCCTCTCAAGTGAAAGGGTATTTATAGAGAGCCCCCAGCGCGGGGCCAACGGTCACTAGCACTAGGCTGGATTGCGAGGCCCAATCCAAGTAACTGCCAGGGCTTACGTGGCGTAGTGAAGACCAGCACGTGGTCTTCGCCCTGGGGTAACCGTTCCTAGATCTTCGGAATTAGGCCAGACCGATTCCATCGGGAGTGGGTGGATACATGAGAACGTGTCCTCGCGGGGAGGAGTCTTGCGTGTCGGGGAGAGACGTGTCCTCGCGGGGAGGATTCTCATATGCAGAAGGAGGTGGCTCCTCGAGGGGGGAGCACCTGAGTGTCGAGGAGGAGCGAGCCCGGAGAGGCTTAGCGCCTCTGCCCAATGCTTTATGTCGTGTGTGCCCGAACACCGCCGAGGTGTGGCGTGTGTCTGACACTGTTGAGGTGGGCATGTGCTCGAAATTGGTCATGCTAAGAGGCCTTTGTTGGGCCATCCCAGGACGTGTGGGTTGGGCCTGCTCGATTGAGGAGCGGACCCCGGCCCAGTCCAGAACAGGAGCCCCCCAAGTCGTTGCTCTAAGGCGTCGGAGTAATGACTTAAGGGCCAGCTATGTCGAGGACTTATCTAGTCGAGGAAGGGATTCTAGACGATGAGCGGTTGGTCAAACAGGGAGAAATAAATCGATCTGCTCGGGCTGGACTGGCCGCGGATGAGCGACATCGCGGGAATATGAGAAGTCTGAAGCGAGGCGAAAGGAAGGACGCGTGTTGGGGAATGAAAAGACGCGCGTGGGAAAGCGTGTGCCACGTGTCACACCTCATCATTCCCTAGGGCGGCTACGCTAGGGTAGCGTAATCGATTGTCTGGGAAATCCTCGAGTCCCGTGAGGCCCTTATAAATAGGGGTCATCTCGTCTCATTTGCACTTTTGCTCCTCTTATGCTCAAACTCCCTCTCTCTCTTCCTTCTCTACTTCGCCACCGTACGCCGCCACCAACTACCATGCCGGAACCCTACCGGAAGCGTTTTTCAAGTAAGTTTCTCTCTTTTTTCTCCTTTCGTTTGCATTTATAGGGTGGTTTTATGGTGAACTGATGAAGTTCTTCATGGAAATCACGAAATCTCCGGCGAAAACGGCGGGATTTCTTAGTTTCTTGTTGCATATCGCAGGGAGAAGGGATGAATAACTCGGGGACACGACGAATGTCCCGAGGACACGAGATGAAACTCTCGGGGTCCTCGCCAATATTTCTTCTGTGTGAGGGAATCCTCCCAATACGGCATGTCGGTGACCTGAGGATGGTCACGGGGAGGCTCGTCGGTTGCCTCGGGGGCGTGGACGAGCGCGACAATCTCGAAACCCCGACGCTCCCTCTTCGCCCTTTCACTTGAACAGCGGTGGAGGGGTGAATTTGATATGGATCATCGAATTCACCATTTCCTTCTGCTTTTCAGGTATATGGAAGCTTTGTCTGTTTCCGTGGTCGTGGGATCGTTGGACGTCGACGACCAGCCCGACTCTCCAATGGCGCCAATCACTAGTGTCGAGGAACGTCCCCTTGCAGAGTGGGTTAGCGAAGAACCGCTAAATATGGCTTCCCAGTTCGTCGACGGGGACGAGGACGATATTTTTTGTACTGTCGAGCACCGGCTGGTGGGTTCGTCGAAGTCGTGGAGGGTGTTCCGTCCCCAAGCACACCATCGCATATGCTCGACCTACCGAGGGATGAGGTTCCCTCTTTACGAGTTCATGTTCGACGAGGCGGGGTAGCGTTTGCCTTTCACGGACTTCCAACAAGCAGTGTCCATCTGGCTGCGCTCGGCGCCTTCGCAGCTTCACCCTAACTCCCTCTCTTTTATCCGAGCCTTCGAGCTCGTCCGTAAATATCTTCGGATCGGGGCAACCGTGCCTCTTTTCTTTCGCATCTTCCACCTCCAGTGACAAGCCTCCGACGGCAGACACGGCTGGGTGTCTTTTAAACAAACGAGCAGTCTCTTCCACACCTACCTGGATTCTGTTCGCGACTTTAAATACCGGTATTATATCGTGAGGCCGGTCATGCTTGAAGCTGTGAATTCGGTGTATCGTCGAGTTTTTCGCGAGGTGGACGGGCAGACGGAGGAGGTCCTCGAGCCGAGATTCCCCTTGTTCTGGACGGAAGAACACTTCAAAAAGGGGACGGACAGCTACAAAGTCAGTCCTTGCCGTCTTGACAAGGGGGATCGCCTGGCCTATGAGAGGATAGTCGCTTTCGTCAACGGTTTTAATAAAGCCAAGCTCGTGAAGATGGACAGGGAATTCGTCCGGGGAGACGACGGGCAGGTGTTGACGAAACGCCGTTTGATCAATACGAGGGCCCTCCTCGAGACGTTCTCCGATGAGGATGCTCTCGAGCTGCTAGGTGGTGACATCCTCTTCGACTCACTTTTTCCTTAGTGTCCTGGTCTCTGATTTACTGACATTTATTTTCTTTTTGCAGGTAAGATGTCGACTGCTGAGGAGCGCTTCAAAAAGTTGAAGGCTGCCCGTCTTTCGAAGAAGGGAAGTAAAGGTCACATCGAGCAACTTCGATCGCAGGTCCTCGGTCCTACTCCGGCCACCGGGGGTTCTTCTGGTTCTCCCCAGGACATCGAATCCCTCAGCACTCAGAGCTCCCCGAAGAGACAACGGCTTGTCGATCCGGTGGACGTCGACCTCACCGAGGACGAAAGCCCTCCTGCTGTGAAGTTTGTGCTCCCGCCTTGCCATTCGAGGTCGGACTTCTTCATGGGGAATAATTCCCTATGCGTGGGTGCCCCCGAAGCTCAGGCCATCTTAGGCGTCGACAGGGTTTCTCGGAGAAGGGCGCTGGTGGAGGATGTGTCCGCGGTGATGCGGGTTTGTGATGTTGCCTTGGTTCTGAATGACGAGGCATGCCCCGAAGACGAGCTGAACAGGTTGCGAGAGAGTTTCAGGTCCATCTTGTCATACCCCAAATTTTGACCACTAAGATTTCCCATCATTGTGCAAATTATCATCACAATGTGGATGAACCATCATGCCTCATCAAATGCCTCAAGGGTTGTTGAGCATTCACTACAATCAAAATTAGGGTTTCAAGCCCTCGCAGAGCTCTTAGACAAAGGATCAATCAAGGAATGACATGATCTTCAACTTGTCTAACCTCTCAAACATCCACAATGGATCAAGAGGACTCCCACTTCAAGGATTAAGCACAAGGTTGCTCCCTTCTAGGTGGATCAAGCTTCAAGATCGCCAGTGTCACCAAATTAGGGTTTTGGTCGATCAGGGCCACCAAAGGGAAATTTTCCTCTGGGCATGAGCCAATGATCCAAAACACAACCTAATATACTCCATGGAACCTCATGGACCCAATCATCAAGTCAATTTGGCCTCAGGGGATGCATTCATCAAAAATCAGGAATTAGGGTTTCTTGACCTAATTCACCCCTAAGTTGACTTTTAGGGCAAATCAATAGCCAAGACCTCAAGAGAGGGTTTGAGGGTCTCTAATGAGCTATATTGATCCATTTGTAACAATGTATTAATCCAAGAAGCTTGAGCAACAAGTCTCAATTGCATCTGCACCACAATTAGGGTTTTAAGGAAAAAGTCAACTGTAACTTTGACTTTTGACCAGGACATGCTCCCAAGCCCTAGGACATGCCCCAATATACCCTATGACACCCATGGAATATGTCCATCAAGTTTGATTTAGGTCAAGGACATGATTTCCTGAAGAATTGCACAGTTTGGAATTCATCTGATAAAAAGTCAACTGTGCACAAAAGTCAACTTTGACTTTTTGAGATTTTTCACCAAAATGGATTTTTAACCCTAAAATGATGTTAATGTACGATTTGAATCATCATTCATCAAGAAAAATCAAGAAAAGTGGGATAACTTGTAAAAGGGGTAACCATAAAAACTTAGAAAATTTTCTAAGTTAAAAATAAAGTGACAAGGGTACCAACTTTGAAGGATCATAACTCCTAAACCACAAAGCCATTTTTTCTCATCCAAAGATGGATTTGTAGCCCTCATTACCCTCTACAAAAACTTCAACTAGACCTAAGTCCAATTCATTAAGGATTTTGAGTTATAGAGTGATCAAAATGGCTGAAAAGTGAAAATGTCACTTTTTCCAACACTTAGTGAAATTTTCACTAAGTCAGAATCTGCCTTCACTTTTTGCCAAATGTAGAGGGATTTTTCACTTGGATTCAAAATAGATCAAAACCAAATATGTTCAAACAGTTGTTATATCATGTAAGGCCTTTCCAAAATAGCCAAGAACATTGCCAAATTCCATTTGAGTCATGAGATATGACATTGGAAAGTTGCCTTGCTGAAATCTGTCAAAGGCAAGGCAGAATTTGCAACTTTGCTCGATTTGCCAAAATCAGCCAAATTCAAATGCTCCTATCCACTTGGACACATCTCAGGATTGAATCTAAAGGAGACAATCACTGAGCCAAGCCTCCAAAGTCCATGGAACAAGAAATAGCATGTTGAACCTAGAATGGCCAAAATAGGGACAAGACTCCAAATTTGGATTGAAGCATTCAATGGAAGCATCAAGGTGGCATGGACTGAGCCATTCTCATCTGAAATCAGTCAAGACTTATCCAAGACCAAGGGAACCACAGCTCTGTGCCTTAACCTCTAGTCAATGGCTAGAGGAGACTTGGATTTCCATTGGACAACATTGGCCAAACCTACTTACCAGTTGCCATTCATTATTCCTTGTAAAACAAACTTGCTCTACTATAAATAGAGCTCAATTGTGATCAATTTGAGTACACCAAAGCCATCTAACAGATGCTTTCCTCAAAATCTCTTTCTCTTGGCAAAAATGCCTTTCTTAGCAAGGTAGCTATCGGGTTTTGAGTTTGAGAGCTTTTCCAATCAAACCAATCACTCACACACCTCACATACATCATATAGAAGTGATCCAAACACTCACATAACATCTGGAACACTGATTTCACAAAATCACCAGCCAATTGCTCAAGTTCTTGACAGTTTTGCAGTTGAGGTGCCATCTTCAACTCCAAACCATTTCAATCCATTCCAAGCACTCAGACACATCACTTGGTACCTAGGGAAGCTATCCACATCATTGGAACCTAGCTGTAACACCTCCAACACAAATCATGATCACCAGCTGCAAGTGGTAAGCATGAGCTCTTCTAACTCTATGATCCATGCAATTTTTGCTGCACAATAATTTGGCCATATGTTCATAATCATGCATGGAATGTTTTCCCTCAATTAATTGCATTGTTTGAATCGTGTATCAAAAATCCTAGCCTTCATGCAGAAATTAGGGTTCTTGAGGATTTTTCATGATTTCTTGTTATATGTTTAATTTAAATGAAATTAATGGACATAGACATGATCGTGAGGTTAAGACGAGCATAATGATATGTGGATTGCATGTTTTAATCAAGTATTCAGGGAGATTGGATAGAAAATGCAAATCTGAGAATCTCAGAACACGCGCGTGTTCTTCAGCTTGTTCTTGGCGCCATTTTTAGAAATTTGAATATTTGAATTTTGTGATTTTATTTCATTGATTCAAAAATTAATTTCTCTCTGAGTTTTAATGATTTTGAGTTGATTCTTTTTTTAATAATTCACAAAAATGTTAAAATATTTTATTTTATCAAAAAATCCCAAAAATATTATTTATTTCATATAATTGATATTTTTGCAAAGAATTAATATTTTATTTGTTTTTGACATTTTAAATATTTTTTCAACATTGATTTTGCAACTTTTAATGCTTTCTAATTATTTTGTAGGTCAATACTTAATTTTTGAAGCATTAATCCAAAATCACAATTTGTTTTTCATATGTTAAACAAATTTTGACCATTTTTAATTGAATTTTTATTCAATTAAATACATTTTTGAAAACAAATTAGGATTTTTGGATTAATTCAACCCTCATAAATCATTTTCAAAACACTTTGGGCCTCTTGAGAGAGTGTAAGACCCAACCCACTTATACAGAAATATTTTGGGCCTCATTCATTGTATATGTCCCTCTGTACATTTTCAAATAAACGGCACGATCATCGCCTTTTGAAAAATAACCTTGGGCCTCTCCTTGAGCTATAAGACCCATTCAAAAACACTTTGGGCCTCTAATAGAGTGTAAGACCCAATCCCCTTTTAACCAAAACATTTTTGGGCCTCACTTATTGTATAAGTCCCTCCGCGTTAAAAGAAAACCTCGGCGCGATCGCCATTTCAAACGAAAAAATCATCTGGGCCTACCCTCGTGTTATAAGCCCCACTCTTTTTTTTAAAATTTTTTGGGCCTCTTGAGAGAGTGTAAGACCCAACCCCCTTGTACAGAAAATATTTTGGGCCTCATTCGTTGTATAAGTCCCTCTGTACAAATTCAAACAGTGCGCTCACTGATAAAACCCTGGGCCTCTCCTTGAGCTGTAAGCCCCAAATCTTTCTTTTTCAAAGCACTTTCTCCTTTGATTTTGAATATATTGTTGTTTTCAATCTTTCTTTGTTGAACAACTAACCAAACAGCATGGAAGCTCTACAACCGAGTAAGTGGTTATCGCTTTCATTTACTGCTTTCATATACATATAACTGTATTGTGGGGCTGTTTCGCTGTAAGTCTTCTTTCATAAACTCATATCGACTGTGTAATAATAGTATAGATATTTAGAGTTTCCCCGGCAACTACGTCTAGAACTAGGTGACGCCGTTTCGTTTATTCATAGAAATAGACAACTAGATCCCCCAATAGGATCACCAGATACAGTCTTCTCTTCGGCTGTCCTCATTTGGAATTGTCAAAGAAGCTCTACTCCCCAAGATGAATGTATTCTCCGTGAATGGCATCTTTGAGTTTCTTCCAAATTCTCGAACTTTCCTGACTTTGATCTATTCTCGGTGAATAGCATTGCCTTGAATTTCTCGGGGTTTGGGGACCCACGGGCTTCTTAAAAGCATCGGCCTCCTCTTGGGCATCGTACAAGGACCCACAGGCTTCCTAAAAGCAACCCCGCCTCCTCTTGGGCTTAGTACAAGGACCCTACGGCTTCTTAGAAGTATTCACAGCCTCCTCTTAGGCTTCATATAATGATCTCTTCCTCCGGGAATGATAGCCTCCTCTTGGGCTTAGTACAAGGACCCGTCGGCTTCTTAAAAGATTCCAGCCTCCTCTTGGGCTTCATACAAATTGTCCCGACGACCTCCTAGAGGTATAGGAACAGAATTTAATCATCTTCATATAGCAGTCCTTTCAAAGAGTCTACTACTGTTTCTCAAAGCATAGTACAAAAGATAAAACTCTAGACGCGGACAGCCTAACTTCCTTGAGTCTCAAAGACATTCTCAAGTGACCCCTTCGTTAAATAGGAAGGAAACCCGCAGACTTGGACAGTCTCAATACCCTTCAGATTTCCCGCTTCCTTAAAGAACAGGAAATATCCCGGATCCTTGAATCAAATCCATGAGTACAGTATTGCTCATATAAGAACTGATTTTCTCTTTAAAATCAGTATACTGGACCTATCACTTGACTGAAACAGTTACCATAGCCTCCTCCTAGGCTTTGTATAATGATCCTTCTCCAGTGAAGTTAGCCTCCTCTTGGGCTTTGTACAATGATTCTCCCCAGCAGAGTCAAACAACGTTTAGCCTCTCTCTCGGGCTTTGTACGAGACACATAAGAGACTCCCTCGTTGAGTCAATCACCCCTTTCGCCTCCATCTCGGGCTTTATACGAGATACAAAAAGGTTCTTATTAAGCCAAACAAACAACAGCCTCCATCTCGGGCTTCATACGAGATACAAAAAACTCCCTTGTTGAGTCAAATAGCCTCCATCTCGGGCTTTATACGAGATACCAAAAGATTCCATCGTTGAGTCAAAACCTTTTAGCCTCTCTCTCGGGCTTTGTACGAGACACATAATAGCCTCCTCTTAGGCTTTGTATAAGAAAACCACTGGTTAATCCAATTAACCTTTTAGCATCAAAGTTGTGCCTCGTTCACAGTACACAAACATCAACAACTCCTTCCTCTTCATCTAATCGCTGTAAGCGGCAAGCCTCTGGATCATCTACATCCACACCACTGTCCCTCTTTTAGCATGAGAAATTCCTAAGGAAAGATAGCATTGCTCTACACTGAGTTAAAGTCTTCTCCTTCAGGTTAAAACCCCTTATAAAGGAAATTATGGCATTGCCGGATTCACAAATCCCGGTTAAAGTAATCCTCCTTTACAGTCAGTCACCCAACAGTTGTGACAAATATACCCCTTTAGAGATGACAAATTCTCTCTAAAGTTGAGACCTTTTAGCTTCACATCTTGGGCTTTGAACAAGATACAAACTACCCTTTTGCTTCACGTCTTGGGCTTTGAACAAGACACCAAAACACCCATTTCCTCCCATAGAATAGGAGGAACTACGAACGCTCTGATTTCCCTGTTTCGGTAAACGGGAATACGTAGGCATAAGATTGAAAGAAAAATCTTAGCGAGCACATTAAACAAAAACCCAAATCCCATATCTCCATCAATCAAAAGCAGTAATTCAAAAACATCAGTCCTAACATCCTAATCCTTGTTCCCCGCCGGAAACCTTCTGTCTAGATAAAAACCAGTATTGGCGAAAATACAAATAACCAGTACAAAGGCCCCCCACATTGATAGCATCCGTAAACTAACAGACTGATGTTTAAACTCAGTATGCAAAGCAGGGTTAATTGGAGACATCTATTTCCCTTCCTTATTCAGCTCACAATAGGATAAAAAATGAATCGACCTGTAGTTTAAGCTCAACCGCAGAGAGCGACCAGCGCTTAAGAACCGCGTCCAAAATCACTCGCTACACATCTCAGCCGAAATGGAGAAGGTGGGCAAGGAGTTGGCTGACTGCAAAAGCCAGAACCAGGCCCAGGTCGAGCCTCAAGGGAAGTTGGAGGAGAAGTTGAAGAATGCTGAGGAGGAGCGGAAACGTCTCTTGGCGAGGGACGCCGAGCTTGAAGAGGAGAGGGATCGTCTCTTGGCAAGGAACACCGAGCTAGAGGAGGTTGTCCGCCCGGCTGATGAGGAAACCGAAGAAGGCAGGTTGCTGACTTCGCGGGCAGCGCTGATAACGAAGCTAAGGGAAGCCGAGCAAGACAACCTCGTGGCGGCTGACATAGGTTTCAGGAACACCGTGCAGCAGCTTCAGGTTCTCAACCCCGGCCTCATAACCGAAGGGACTGACCCCGACTACAAGGTGATCGACGGTCAGATCGTGCAGCCGATGCAAGAGGACGGGGTTGTCGAACACTAACAGCCCGAGGGGACCGTCGCCGAGTAGGTTTTTCCTTTCTCGTTCTGTTTGGCCTGTGAGCCATTTTATTTTTCGATGCCTATGCCCGGCCTGCGTGCCAGGGGCTTTTTGATACTTACTTGTTTGTAATATTTGTACGCTGGGTTTCTGCCCGATCAATGCATTTTTATTTATCTGCTCGTGTGATGCTTGTACGTTATCGGTTGTGTGTGATGTTATTGTATTTGCTATACTTTGTTTATTTTTTAAGTAATAGAGATTTTGGGGCTTGCTCAACTTCGATAATCCTCGACTGCGCGGAGAGCTGGTCGAGTGGCCGGGAGTGTATCTCGACCTTCAACGAGGCTAAGAGCTCGGTCGAGGTCTTAGCTTCATGGCGTGAACTTCCCATCGCGAGCTAGGTGTTCTGCCTAATCGGTACGACAACGAAGGAGCTCGATCGAGGTGTCCTCGTCGGATCAAAGTGCCCGCGCACACACAACGCGGCCCTTGATCATCGTGTTCTGTATAAGGGCCTCGCGCTTGTACCCTAGCGCATCCCCGTAACCGCGATGCTAGTGTGTCGTGGGCAGTGTTTAACTGTAGTATTTGTAGCGAGCGATTTTGGACGCGGTTCTTAAGCGCTGGTCGCTCTCTGCGGTTTGAGCTTTAAACTACAGGTCAATTCATTTTTTATCCTATTGTGAGCTGAATAAGGAAGGGAAATAGATGTCTCCAATTAACCCTGCTTGCATACTGAGTTTAAACAGCGGTCTGTTACGTTACGAATGCTATCAATGTGGGGGGGGCCTTTCTACTGGTTATTTGTATTTTCGCCAATACTGGTTTGTTATCTAGGCAGAAGTTTTCCGGGCGGGGAACAAGGATTAGGATGTTTGGACTGATGTTTATGGGATTTGGTTTTTTTTGTTGATTGTGCTCGCTAAGATTTTTCTTTCAATCTTATGCCTACGTATTCCCGTTTACCGAAACCGGGAAATCAGAGCCTTCGTAGTTCCTCCTATTCTATGGGAGGAAATGGGTGTTTTTGGTGTCTTGTTCAAAGCCCAAGACGTGAAGCGAAAGGTGATTTGTATCTTGTTCAAAGCCCAAGATGTGAAGCTGAAAAGTCTGACTTTAGAGAGAATTTGTCATCTCTAAAGAGGTCTGTGTGTCACAACTGTTGGGTGACTGGTTTATAAAGGGGGATTACTTTAACCGGGATACGTGGATCCTAGTAATGCCATAATTTCCTTTATAGGAGATTTTAACCTGAAGGAGAAGACTTTAACTCGGTGTAGAGCAATGCTATCTTTCCTTAGGAATTTCTCATGCTAAACGAGGGACAGTGGCGTGGATATAGATGATCCAGAGGCTTGCCGCTTACAGCGATTAGATGAAGGGAAATGAGTTGTTGATGTTTGTGTACTGTGAACGAGGCACAGCTTTGATGCTAAAAGGTTGATTGGATCAAACAGTGGTTTTCTTATATAAAGCCTAAGAGGAGGCTAATATGTGTCTCGTACAAAGCCCGAGAGAGAGGCGAAAAGGTTTTTTACCCAACGATTGAGTCTTTTGGTATCTCGTATAAAGCCCGAGATGGAGGCTATTATTTGTTTGGCTCAATAAGAACCCTTTTGTATCTCGTACAAAGCCCGAGAGAGAGGCTAAACGTTGTTTGACTCCGCTTGGGAGAATCATTTGTACAAAGCCCAAGAGGAGGCTATGGTAACTGTTTAAGTGACAGGTCCAGTATACTGATTTTGAAAGAGAAAATCAGTTCTTATATGAGCAACACTGTACTCAAGAATCTGATTTCAAGGATCTGGGTTTTTCCTATTTTTTAAGGAAGCGGGAAATCCAAAGGGTATTGAGAATGTCCGAGTCTGCGGGTTTCCTTCCTATTCTTGAAGGGTGCTTGAGAATGTCTTTGAGACTCAAGGAAATTAGACTGTCCAAGTCTAGAGTTTTGTCTTTTGTACTATACTTTGAGAAACAGTAGTAGACTCTATGAAAGGACTGCTCTACGCATATGACTAAGTTCTGTTCCTATACCTCTAGGAGGTCGTCGGGACAATTTATACGAAGCCCAAGAGGAGGCTAGAAACTTTTAAGAAGCCAATCGGTCCTTGTACTAAGCCCAAGAGGAGGCTATCATTCCCGGAGGAAGAGATCATTATACGAAGCCTAAGAGGAGGCTGTGAATACTTCTAAGAAGCCGTAGGGTCCTTGTACTAAGCCCAAGAGGAGGCGGGGTTGCTTTTAGGAAGCCTGTTGGTCCTTGTATGATGCCCAAGAGGAGGCCGATGCTTTTAAGAAGCCCGTGGGTCCCCAAACCCCGAGAAATTCAAGGCAATGCTATTCACCGAGAATAGATCAAAGTCAGGAAAGTTCGAGAATTTGGAAGAAACTCAAAGATGCCATTCACGGAGAAGACATTCATCTCTGGGAGTAGAGTTTCTTGACGATTCCTAATGAGGACAGTCGAAGAGAAAACTGTATCTGGTGATCCTATTGGGGATCTAGTTGTCTATTTCTACGAATAAATGAAACGGCGTCACCTAGTTCTAGACGTAGTTGCCGGGGAAACTCGAAATATCTATACTATTATTACACAGTCGATATGAGTTTATGAAAGAAGACTTACAGTGAAACAGCCCCACAATACAGTTATATGTATATGAAAGCGATAACCACTTACTCGGTTGTAGAGCTTCCATGTTGTTTGGTTAGTTGTTCAACAAAGAAAGATTGAAAACAACAGTATATTCAAAATCAAAGGAGAAAGTGCTTTGAAAAAGAAAGATTTGGGGCTTACAGCTCAAGGAGAGGCCCAAGGTTTTATCAGTGAGTGCACTGTTGAATTTGTATAGAGGGACTTATACAAGTGACTGAGGCCCAAAAAAAGGTTTTCTGTACAAAGGGATGGGTCTTACACTCTCTCAAGAGGCCCAAATGGTTTTAAAGAAAAAGAGTGGGGCTTATAACACGAGGGTAGGCCCATATGATTTTTCCGTTTAAAATGGCGATCGCGCCGAGGTTTCCTTTTAACGCAGAGGGACTTATGCAATAAGTGAGGCCCAAAAATGTTTTGGTTAAAAAGGGGGTTGGGTCTTACACTCTATTAGAGGCCCAAAAGTATTTTGAATGGGTCTTATAGCTCGAGGAGAGGCCCAAGGTTATTTTAAAAAGGCGACGATCGCGCCGTTTTGTTTTTGACGGTGTCGGGACTTATACAATACACTGAGGCCCAAAAATGATTTGGTCAAAAAAGGATTGGGTCTTACACTCTATTAGAGGCCCATGGTGTTTTGAAAATCAATTTTGAAAGTTGAATAAAAAAAACCCTAATTTTAATCTTTAAAAGTAAATATTTAAAGAAAATCAAACAAAATTCAAAATAAATTTGAATAATCCACTTATGATTTTGCTTAAGGTTTGAAAAAAAATGAGGGATAATCACAAGGAATATTTAAATTCATTAGGTTTTGATTTTCAAAGTAAATATTCATTTTTAGAATGTTTAAAAACAATTAAAAATGAGTTTATTCACAAAATACTAATTATATTAAATAAATAATATAAATTTAATTTTTTGGTGGAATAAAATATTTCAACATTTTTGTGAATTGTTGAAAAAAGAACCAATCAAAAATGATAAAAATTGAAGGAGTTATTAATTTTTCAAATCATTAAAAATAATAATATGAAAAATAACAAAATAAAAAAGTGATAAAAAGAAGTCTGGGGCGAGGGGGATTTGAACCCCAGACCTCTCGCTTGCCAATACTCACAAAACCAGCTGATGAACCGCTGGGGCGCAATGCCAATTCATTAATAACATGGCAAGTGAAAAATATATATCAAACTTAGTTGGAAAACCTGAAGAATGCGTCATGGCCATCTTCTTCCTCGAGCTCGTGCGTGAAGCACCATATCTCACTCATCTCTCAACCATTGGACATGATTCAAACACCAAACCCGTGTGTTTTTTCACAAGGAATAAGATGGCAATACCCAATTTTATTCACTTTCAGTGTGGAGTAAAATAATCATGATGAACACAGATGAACCCTAATTTGCAAAAGCAATCGTGTAGGCATGGTTATAAGGTCTATGATTCAATTTCTTGAGGCAAAACAATCAACATATGATGGCAATCAAATGGCAAAAATATCATGCGAGGAAATATGCATGGATCATGGAGTTTGAGTTTGAAGCTCACCTTGATGCAAGCTGAAATGGAACTTTGCCCATATGGTGTTCCAGTCGTGAATTGATGATCCCTACAGCTTCAATGGATGTTATGGAGTGTGTTCCAAGCTTTGGAACACTTTAAAATTCTTTGGATCAAGCTGGAGACCTCCACCTGCAAAATTGAAGCATAATGGCTTGGCTGAAGAGTGATTTTGAGCCTGGGGTGTTACAGTTGGTGTTTAAGTGTTTGGACACCTCAAATACATCATATGTGATGTGTTTGAGCAATTGGAATGGATTGATTGTGGCTGCAACTCAAAACCCGATAGTGGTTACTCAAAAACAAGAAAACTTGAGGTTTAAGAAAGAATGAGAGAAAGCAGTGCTGTAACTGGCTTTGGTGTGAGTTGAATGATCCATTGGGACCTCTATTTATAGGTGATCAACTTTTGTTTTGGAGGAATAGTGAATGGCTGCTGGATCAGATCACATTTGCATGGATTGCCTTGGAGGATTTCTTCTCAAGCAAGGCAAGCTAGCCATTCCCAAGAGCAGGGCTATGCCTTGACCAAAACCACATTCCTCAGATGTTTTTAATGTTGTTTAATTAGAGAAATTGACTGAGTAGGGTAGCTACCTTGACAATGCACTATTCCACATTAATGCACTTTGAATTCAAGGCAAAATGTGCCAAAGTGGATGAACTTCAAGTTAGAAGATTCCTTGGCCTTTTGACTCAGACTTATCAGTTGGATCAGTTGCATTGTGATTGGTTTGAACACAGGTGGCATAGTGATCCTTAGTCTTTGGCTAAAAATCGTGTGTGGCAAGCAAACATGCAAACTGATTTTTCCAAAACAGCTTGCAGCAGCATGACTTTGGGCATGGATTTCTCATGGCTTAAGTTGAATCAATTCATGTTGTTGAGCTCTTTGAATTCTTAGTAACATATGCAACAACATTGATGTTTAACTTTGGACTTAATTCAGCTTGCATCTATGTGAAAAGATCTCACAAGTTTTGGTGTTTCAACAAAATCTGTCTTGGACAGAATTTTTCTAAGTGTTGGAAAATGGTATATTTTCATGTTTTCAGCCACTTTGGCTCACTCATAGCTCAAAATCCATAATGAATTGGAGTTAGGCCTAGTTGAAGTTTTTATAGAGGGTAATGAGACCTACAAATCAAGCTTTGGATGGAAAAAAATGGCCTTGTGGTTTAGGAGTTATGGTCCTTCAAAGTTGGTGCATTAGTGGTATTTTTCCATAACTTAGAAAAATTTCTAAGTTTTATGGTTACCCCTTTTACAAGTTATCCCACTTTCTTTGATTTTTCTTGATGAATGATGATTCAAATCATACATTAACATCATTTTAGGGTTAAAAATCCATTTTAGTGAAAAATCTCAAAAAGTCAAAGTTAACTTTTGTGCACAGTTGACTTTTTATCAGATGAATTCCAAATTGTGCAATTCTTCAGGAAATCATGTCCTTGACCTAAATCAAACTTGATGGACATGTTCCATGGGTATCATAGGGTATATTGATGTATGTCCTAGGGTTTGGGAGCATGTCCTGGTCAAAAGTCAAAGTTACAGTTGACTTTTCCCTTAAAACCCTAATAGTGGTGCAGATGAAATTGAGACTTGTTGCTCAAGTTTCTTGGATTAATCCATTGTTCCAAATGGATCAATATAGTTCATTAGAGACCCTCAAACTCTCTCTTGAGGTCTTGGTTCATGATTTGTCCCAAAAGTCAACTTAGGGGTGAATTAGGTCAAGAAACCCTAATTCCTGATTTTTGATGTATGCATCCCCTGAGGCCAAATTGACTTGATGATTGGGTCCATGAGGTTCCATGGAGTATATTAGGTTGTGTTTTGGATCATTGGCTTGTGCCCAGATGAAAATTTTCCATATGGAGGCCCTGGTCGACCAAAACCCTAATTTGGTGACACTGTCGATCTTGAGACTTAATCCACTTGAAAGGGAGCATCCTTGTGCTTAATCCTTAAAGTGGGAGTCCTTTTGATCCATTGTGGATGTTTGAGAGGTTAGACAAGTTGAAGATCATGTCATTTCTTGATTGATTCTTTGTCTAAGCTCTGAGAGGGCTTGAAACCCTAATTTTAATTGTAGTGGATGCTCACCCATCTTTGGGGAGACTGACAAGGTAGGATGGTTTCCCCATATTGTGATGATGATTTGCACAATGATGGGAAATCTTAGTGGTCAAAATTTGGGGTATGACAGATGCCCCTATTTAATCTTCTTGGACCCGAAGGTGTGAATGACGAAGGTGTTCGGGCATTCGGGGTGCAAGAGGATTAAATATCAGAATACCCGAAATTTTGATGGTGGTTATGAATGGTAGCTTACGCACTCATCTTCTTTAGCTAAGCAATGATGCTTAGAAAAGGTAAACTTCCCCTCGATCCTGGTCTTCAGCCAAGGAACTGGTCTCAGTTTTCTTTTGAGATGAACCTCCCCTCGTTCTTGGTTTCCTACCAAGGAACTGGTCTTAGTCTCTGAAATGAACTTCCCCTCGTTCTTGGTTTCCTACCAAGGAACTGGTCTTAGTCTCTGAAATGAACTTCCCCTCGTTCTTGGTTTCCTACCAAGGAACTGGTCTCAGTTTCTTTTGTCAATAAGCTTTATTGACAAGGGACGCTATGCGTAGCGGTTTTCCTCAAACTTCTCGCCGAATTTTCCTGGGGAGATGCCATTTGATGGGAAAAATTTTGATGTCAGACTCACTGGGGGAACCCAGTCGTCTGAGTTGTAGAGTTGCACAAACTTCTCTGTTGGAGACGCCATTTGTCGATTCTACTGGGGAAAGCGAGTCTCTTGAGAGACTGTTTTCATTTGGGAGCTTACATCATACTTTTCTCGGGATCTTTCCGGAGAAATGCCATATGATGGGGTCCAATTTTGAGGTGTCGATGACCTTTTCATCAGTGGTCTTTTCGGAGCGAGACTGGCATGCTGCCGAATTTCTGATTATGAGGCTTCCCTTTTGGGATTTTCTTTAATCCAGGAAAGCAAGGATGTCATCCTCAATAGCGAAGAGTGACATTTATTGAACGTTCCTCTGGCTTTTCAGAGGTTCAAATTATCAAAGTGGTCAAGGACCAACTTCTTTCCAGAAATAAACTGGAGGAGAGAGATTGTTCAGGTTCAGCGTTTCCTGACGAGGCAAGAACTGACAACTCTATTGAAAGGACTTCTACCACTAGGGGACAAGACCGACTAGAGTGATGGTGATGCAATATGAAATGTAAATGCAAATTAATAATGCATGATGTACGTATGTATATGCTGACAAAACTGACGCGACATACAAACTAAAAGATGAACATGGCTGGATACTCGGCCATCGCGGGGCGTGTAGAGATATCGCTGGTTCAAGATAGCAATTCCACCTTGCTTAGGAGAGATAGTCCCTGCGGGGAATATCGTTGATCGGGCTTAGGAGATGAGAACTCGGCCGAGGCGGGTCAGACGAAACATGGTCTCTGACACAGTTGATCCCTTCATTCAGGCGTACTGGGTTAGAAGGAGTACTTTGATTCTGTACTTTGAGGTTCGATTACTTCTGGAGAAGCGATCGATGTTCTTTCGATGTTCAACAGTCAAAAGAAATTGCCATCTTTATTTAAAAAAAGCAGAAAAAAAAATTTGTATGAAGTAAATTCTTTTTTGTTTTATTTCAAGAATCGCTAATCATGTTAACAACGTCGTTCTGTAAAGCTAAAACAAATAAGAATTACAAACAAAAGCACAAGGCTCAAACTTTATTGATAAGATGGAGATCAGCCAAACGTGTGATTCCAAAGAGTATTTACAAAGTTAGAAAATGGTAATTTACAGGGAAAAGGGCTACGTTGAAACATAACGACCACTATCCTTCTACCAACTTTGAATTCGGGGCATCCTGAGCTTCTGTCGAAGATGACCTTGACTGGAGTTTTCTGACAGATGATGTAACTGCTGCTGCTGAGGGACTTGCCTCTGTTGAACATAGTTACTTGCCATTATCCCTAATTTTTGCCTGGATTGTACTTTGAGATTTCCAATCCACCGGGATGATTTTTTTTCATGTCTCTAATTTTTGCCTGGACCGCCCTTTCGGGTTTTCAATCCACCGAGACGTTTTTTTTTTTTTTAGTTTAGGCGAAGTATTTCTTGACTACATCAACATTCATGGGGTAGGCAAATTCCTCTCCGTCCATGGTTGCAAGTCTCAAGGCGCCGCTTGAGAAAGCTTTCGTGACCACATAGGGGCCATCATAATTTGGGGTACATTTGCCCCGAGAGTCAGTGAGAAATGATTGTATCTTCTTGAGCACGAGGTCTCCTTTTCTGAAGACACGAGGTCAGACCTTTTGGTCGAACGCTTTCTTCATCCTCTGTTGATACAGCTGACCATGGCATAGTGCCATGATTCGCTTCTCCTCGATCAGATTTAGTTCGTCGTGTCGGCTTTGACACCATTCAGCTTCGGTGAGCTTAGCTTCCATCAGTACTCGGATTTACAGGATCTCTACTTCTATGGGGAGCACTGCTTCCATGCCATACACTAGAGAGAAAGGAGTAGCCCCTGTTGAAGTGCGGACAGATGTGCGATAACCGTGAAGAGCAAAGGGTAGCATCTCGTGCCAGTCTTTATAGGTTACAACCATCTTTTGAACGATCTTCTTGATGTTCTTGTTAGCCGCTTCTACTGCTCCGTTCATCTTGGGTCGGTAGGGAGATGAGTTATGGTGTTTAATCTTGAACTCAGTACACAACTCTTCCATCATCTTGTTGTTCAAGTTAGATCCATTATCTATAATGATCTGGCTCGGAACACCATAACGGCAAATGATATTGTTTTTTATAAATCGGACCACCACTTGTCGGGTTACATTGGCGTATGACGCTGCTTCGACCCACTTGGTGAAGTAGTCAATGGCTACAAGGATGAACCGATGTCCGTTTGAAGCCTTAGGCTCAATCATGCCAATCATGTCGATTCCCCATATCGAGAATGGCCGTCGGGAAGAAAAAACTTTGAGATGTGATGGCGGTACATGAATTTTGTCGGAGTATATCTGACACTTGTGACACCTCCTCATGTACTTGTAGCAGTCGGATTTCATTGTCAACCAATAGTACCCTGCTCTGAGAATTTTTCTCGCCATTGCGTGTCCATTGGCATGAGTGCCAAAGGACCCTTCATGAATTTCTTTCATAAGTGTGTTTGCTTCTGGTCTGTCGACGCATCGGAGCAAGACCATGTCAAAATTTCTCTTATAGAGAGTGTCACCGCTCAGGAAGAAGTTTCCAGCCAATCTTCTGAGGGTTTTCCTGTCTTTTCTGAGTGCCCCAGGTGGGTACTCTTGTTTCTGAAGGAAGCATTTGATATCGTGATACCAAGGTTTGTCGTCTATGACTGCTTCAATCGTGAAGATGTAAGAGGGCCGTTCGAGGCGCATGATGTCAATCTTAGGTACTTCATTCCATTGACCTACACTAATCATGGAAGAGAGAGTGGCTAATGCATCAGCCATGTGATTCTCCTCCCGAGGGATATGATGAAACTCAACTCTGTCGAAGAAAGGTAGCAACCTTCTTGCATAGTTTTTGTAAGGAATCAGTCCTGATTGGTATGTGTTCCAATCTTCTTTTATCTGATTGATAACCAAGGCTGAATCGCCGTATACGTCCAAGTTTTTGATCCTTAAATCAATCGCTTCTTCGAGACCCATAAAACAAGCTTCGTATTCGGCCTCATTGTTCGTACATTTGAACGTAAGTCTGGCAGTGAAAGGAATGTGGGTACCCTGAGGGGTAACAATGATTGCCCCAATTCCGCTTCCGTAGTGATTAACTGCTCCGTCAAAGATAAGTCCCCATTGGGAACCTGGTTCTGGCCCTTCACTAGGTAACGGTTCATCGCAATCTTTCATTTTTAGATACATGACATCTTCGTCTGGGAAGTCAAACCCGATTGATTCCTGATCGTCAATCAGTTGATGAGCCAAATGATCGGCTAAAATACTTCCCTTAACGGCTTTCTGAGCGTGGTACTCTATGTCATATTCTGATAACAACATCTTCCAACGGGCAATCCTTCCCGTGAGAGCAGGTTTTTCGAAGACATACTTGATTGGATCCATTTCGGAGATTAACCAAGTAGTATGACGAATCATGTATTGGCGAAGACGTCTGGCTGCCCAAGCCAAAGCACAACAAGTTTTCTCGAGCATCGTGTACCGAGTTTCACAGTCGGTGAATTTCTTGCTTAGATAGTAAATGGCATACTCTTTCCTTTTAGTTTCGTCTTGTTGGCCAAGTACACATCCCATTGAGTCCTCTAGAACTGTGAGGTAAATGATCAATGGTCTTCCTTCCACTGGAGGTAATAGAATCGGAGGATTCAACAGATATTCCTTGATACTGTCGAAGGCGGTTTGGCAATCTTCTGTCCAAACGCAATCCTGGTTCTTTTTCAGTAATTTGAAGATCGACGCACAAGTGGCGGTCATGAGGAATATGAATCTGGAGATGTAGTTCAAACGTCCCAGGAATCCTCTGACTTGTTTTTCAGTTTTCGGAGAAGGCATTTCTTGAATGGCCTTGACCTTGTCAGGATCAACTTTAATTCCCTTCTGGCTGACGATGAACCCTAGTAGTTTCCCTGAACGGACACCGAAGGTGCACTTGTTGGGATTCAAGCGGAGCTTAAATTTTCTTAGACGTTCGAACAATTTTGACAGATGTTCAACGTGCTCACTCTCTGTTTTTTATTTTACAATCATATCATCGACATATACCTCGATTTCTTTGTGTATCATGTCATGAAACAGAGTAATCATGGCCCTTTGATAGGTTGCCCCGATGTTCTTCAAACCGAACGGCATTACCTTGTAACAAAAGGTACCCCATGGGGTGATGAACAAAGTTTTCTCCATGTCTTTCGGCGCCATTTTGATTTGGTTATAGCCCGAGAATCCATCCATGAAGGAGAACACTTTGAACTTTGTTGTGCTGTCTACCAGCATGTCAATGTGTGGTAAAGGAAAGTCGTCCTTTGGACTTGCCTTGTTCAAATCTCTGTAATCAGCACACATTCTGACCTTTCCGTCCTTTTTGGGAACGGGTACGATGTTGGCTAACCATTGAGGATATTCTGATGTGGCGAGGAAACCTGCGTCAATCTGTTTCTGTACTTCCTCTTTGATTTTGATGGCCATGTCCGGGTGAGTGCGTCTCAACCTTTGCTTTACTGGCGGACATTCCGATCTTAACGGTAAGTGATGTTCCACGATGCTGGTATCCAACCCTGGCATATCCTGATAGGACCAAGCGAATACATTGGGGAATTCTTTGAGAAGCTTTATCAAACCCTCTCTGGCAGTTAGACTGAGCAGTGCCCCAATCCTGATTTATTTTCTCTCTTTTTTTGAACCCAAGTTTACCGTTTCCAACGGCTCTTTGTGAGGTTCAATGGACCTTTCCTCTTGTCTGAGTAATCGGGAGATCTCTTCTGGAATTTTGTCATCATTTTCTTCTTCAGCCTCGAATACTGGGAACTCAAAGTTGGGAGAAAACATCGGATCGTATGTTTCAACGGGGTTTAAAACAAGCAATCTGCATGACGTGATGATTCGTGTTTAGAAGAGATAGAGAAAATGCAAGTGTGTGCAATGTTTTTATTTTACTGCTTGTTTTTATTTTTTAATTGTTTTCTTTAGGATTACCATTTTCTGAAAAAGCAAAAAGAGAAAATAGCAATTAATGCGGAAATTACAGAACGACGTTATTTTATTAATGAACAAGTCGATCCTTGAAACTACAGCCCTATAAAACAAAACTCTGTCGCTTTGGGCAAAGCGAAGAGGAAAATTTACAGAAAGCGAGCCCTATCAAAACACCCGTTTCACCTGGGCAGGGTGAAAGGTTAAAAGATGGCAATTACTTTGACTGACGAACGACCCTTGGAACCTCGATGGCAACCCATTGGCGGCGAACTCCTCGGTGAATCACAAAGTCTGGCACCTTCCTTGATTTGTCTTCAGAAATAACACTGATTTCTAGTGGAGTAGGATCATTGGAATCTGTTTCCCAGGCAGAATTGTCGTAGGAGAATTCCTCTGTTGCATTTTGCATAGCATTTGTGCTCTCAGGTACATCTCCCCATCCAGTTGGCTGGATGTCTTCGAACCTGATACGAGAGCTTTCGGGCGCAGTGTACTTGACCATAAAGTCATACTTTCCACTTGGTTATCCCAGGGTGTCCCACACTTCTTTGGAACTGGAGGAGTCATCCCTCTCGATGACGTTGACCTCGGGAAAAGCATAGTTGATGAACTCAAGTCCCGCAAACGTTGCGAATTCATCTTCATGTTGAGTAGCTTCTGAATGACCTGAGTGTTGATCCCATGACATGGTGGGGACACAGGTATTCTGTTCAATGACGCTCAGCTGATTTTCATTGTTCGGCTGACTTTCTTGCCCTAAGTTTCCTGGGTAAGGTTGCCACATTGGCAGACCATCCATTGGGCCATAGTAGTTGTGATCAAAATTGTCTTTCATCAGAGTGTCCTCCTCCAATGAATTTGGCGGAGCACGGCATCCTTCCAGATCACAATCTCCATATATCATTTTGACATCTGATCTTGGTATAAATCTCGGACTTTCTGTAGGAAAGCAAAAAGGCATAGGCACCTCTTCTTGAGACATATAACCGTCCTCATTAAGATAGGACTTCCACTCTTCATCTGTGTCAGAGGGATCTTCCTCATTGATAGCATGAACTGTCTGAGACACTGGGTGAAGGAAACCTCCACTGTGGAAGAAATTTTGAAGGGGATGAAGACTTTCATCGTTGGCAGCTGTCTGGGTACAGGTCGCAGAAAAACCAAGACCCTTCTTTGTTTTATTGTCAATAGGGATGACAAGCTGTCCCTATCCTATCGTATCGGTGTTCTTGACCGCTTTGATAGTATCGTTGTATGAGGAAATCGAGGTTCCTCTTTCGAATTGATTGTCCTTGCTTACCGACAGTGCTTGGAACTGTGTTCCAATAACCTCCTCGGGTTCTATACCAGTAGATGATGACAAGTTGCTCACAAGCAAGGCTTGTTCCCCACAAACCGTGACAAGTTGATCGTTCTTGACGAACTTTAGCTTTTGGTGGAGGGTTGACGTAACCGCTCCAGCCTGATGTATCCAAGGTCTTCCTAATAAATAACTGTATGTTGCCCGGATATCCATGACCTAGAAAGTGACCTGGAAAGTGTGAGGACCAATAGTTATGAGAAGATCGACTTCGCCGATAACTGTTTTTCTGGATCCGTCGAATGCTTTGACGATGACCTCGCTGACTCTCATCGGAGGGCCTTTGAATGATAACTGCATCAAAGTAGACTTCGGTATAACATTCAGGGCTGACCCTGTGTCTACCAGTACGCTGGCTAAAGCATCGTCCTGGCAGTTGACTGTGATATTGAGTGTCATGTTATGACGGCGACCCTCCTCGGGTAATTCCTCATCACTAAGTCCCAAATTATTGCAAGAAGTGATGTTAGAGACAATACTATCGAACTGTCTGATTGTTACATCCTGTTCCACAAAGGCTTGTTCCAAGACTTTCTGTAGAGCCTCCCTGTGGGCTTCTGAGCTGAGTAACAGTGATAATACTGAGATCTTTGAAGGAGTTTGTAACAGTTGATCGACAATGTTGTATTCACTCCTTTGGATGAGCTTCAGCATCTCATCATTATTTTTTGAAAGGTCGGGATTACTGGATTGACCGACTAGTGGATCGGGAGCTTCTGTCTGAAGTTCCTTTTCTTTGTTAACTTCCCTAACCCCTCGGTTGAAAATTCTACCACTCTGTGTCACACGACTGATTTCTGCAATATTCACAACGGAGGGTAACGGAATTTCCTTTCCATTCTCGACTATTGTTGCACCATATTTGTAAGGGATAGCCTTAGTTGATTCATACGGTAATGGTCCCGGCAGATAGATGACTATGGGAACCTTCTGATTTTTCTGACCATCATAAGTAATCTCGATCCGTTCCTGGTTGGGAACTTTAGATTCGTCAAGTAGAGGGATGATGGCAAAAACATCCCTGGTCCTGTGATGACCAGAGATGGTGACAACATCCTCGACTTGATTGGCAAGGTAGTTCGGCGTCCAGTCGATAGGTCCAGAACCCGGATATGGACGAATCTCTCCACGATCCATCTGACCCTGAAGAGCCGCTCGGACAAGGTAACACCCTTGATTACTTTCTGAACAGACGCTACAACGGTCATAATTGTGCAGTGGCACCTGGCCACGCCCACTTTGAATACAATGTAACCTCACTAGGTTACCTTCCATTGCACGGACATCCTGACTTTGACGTCGAGTAGGATTCCTGTTATTGATACTAATTTGCTGAGTATCCTCATCCATGTAGATTGGCATCCACCAGTGATTTAACAAGTGCTGAAGTGCCTCTTGGACAACGGTACAACCCTGATCGTTTTCGCAACCTGCTTTACAGCTTTGATAGTCATGAGATATTAAGAATCCAAGTCGGACCTGCTCAGCATGTAACTCTACCAGGTTGGTATTCATCATGCGAATATCAAAGATCTGAACCATATTGACCTGATAGGAATTCCTATCACAGTAGTCTTGGATCCATCCCAGATCCATCTGACGTTGGAGGGCCTCTTGTACGAAAGAGCATCCCTGTTTGTTTACCGAGTAAGTCAGACAGGAATTGTAATCGTGTCGCGGCAGATTATGATACTGGCTTTGCCTTGAGTGCATTGCCACCAAGTTGGCATTCATTGTACGGATATCGTGGTTCTGAATGACATTGGAATTCGTATAGACCATGTTAACTCCACGAACCCGGTGCTCTTGGATCCATCCGAGATCCATCTATTCCTGTAGAGCTGCTTGCACCACAGAACATTCTTGATTGTTTTTAGAGCAAATATCACACTGATGATAATTATGAGGTGGCACATGGCCATATCCACTCTGTCTACAATGCATCTTGACCAGATTGGTCTTCAACAAGAGTACATCATGAATTTGATAGACGTTGTTAGTCTCTTTCTCAATCAGATTGACTGAAGCCTTTTCATGTTGAGACAGCGGGTTCGTAAGAACATTAGGATTCGTATCTTTGAAAGATAAGAGCCCGCTCCTAACAAGCTTTTGCACGTCGGACTTGAAATTAAGACAAGTTTCAATGTTATGCCCTGAACCTCCTTGATGATAAGGGCAAGTTTGATCCACCTTAAACCAAAAAGGCGGATTTTCCAGAACTGTAAGAGGGGACTTAGTCTGAATGTGCCCCTTGGCTAGCAGTAAGGGAAATAGCTCTGCGTACGTTACGGGTATAGGATCAAATCCTGGTGGCCGTGTTGTACGGTTGTTGTTGTATTGGGGACGAGCCTACTGGAGAGGCTGTTGTGTCCTTTGCTGATCAGGTTGGCTCTGCGCAACCTGAGGTTGATACGTAGGAATAGGCGCAAGGCTAATAGCAGGAGTTACAGCTGCTACTGGCTGATAACGTCGCCTCTGCTTTCCGAAAGAGATATTCCCAATATCTTGCTCTTTCTTCTTAGGGAGAGCACTACCATATTTTTTAGTACCGCTCGATGATCCAGTGTCTTTTACTAAACGTCCTTCTCGGACGGCTTCCTCAAGACGTACACCCATGCCCACCATTTCGGTGAAATCACTGGGCACACTGGCAACCATTCGGCCATAGTAAAATGAGCTTAAGGTCTTTAAGAAGATCTTTGTCATCTCTTTTTCCTCAAGAGGTGGACAAATTTGAGCGGCAATTTCACGCCACCTTTGAGCATACTCCTTAAAGGTTTCCTTGTCCTTTTGCGACATCGATCTGAGTTGATCTCTGTCGGGTGCCATGTCCAAATTGTATTTGTATTGTTGGACGAAGGCAGTACCAAGATCTCTGAAAGTGCTGATCGTAGTACGGTTTAAACCCATGTACCATTTGAGTGCGGCACCGGTTAAACTATCCTGAAAGTAGTGAATCAGCAGGTCCTGATTCTCTGTCTGAGCTGACATCCGCCGAGCGTACATCACCAGATGGCTTTGAGGGCAAGAGTTACCCTTGTCCTTTTCAAAGTCGACCACTTGGAACTTGTGCGGGACTTTCACATTGGGGACTAAGCAGAGATCTGTGGCGTCCTTTACAAATAGATCCTAACCGCGAATGGCTTGCAGTTCCTTCTGCATCTCCAGGAACTGTTCCTGGAATTCATCCATTCTATCGAACATAGTTTCCTTCTTACCAGAAGGTGTTGGCGGAATCTGTCCTTCCGGGACAGTGTGCACCACAGGGGGTGGTACCGTGACTACGGCAGCAAATCTTGGCGTTTCCCGAAGTTTGTAACCTTCAGGAGTCTTCAGTATGCCCCGGGCATCTTCGTTTTCCCGAAGTTTGTAACCTTCAGGCCCAGCGGCTTCTGTTATGATTCCCTGATCTTCAGTGATCGGCGGAACATATCCTTCCGGGATATAGTTAACAGGCATCCCCCAAGGACGATCTGTTGGCATTTGATACCTAGGATCATACTTCTCCACGATGGGCGTTGAGGTGATCTCTGAGATCACAGTCCTTTGTAGCTGAGCTTCTGCCATGGCTTGCATGTCGTTACGAAGCTTTCTCATATCTTCTCTCAGAGCGTCGATCTCTTCTTTCAACTCTCTGTTTTCTTCCTCAAGATCATCCATCTTTTTTTGACGGTTGGCCCGAGTATTGTACGAATAAGACAGTTTGACTCTAGAATCGAGACACAAATGTGAGATTCGTAAGGAAGAAGAATGCATGATGTGAGAATGATGAATGCAATGATTATATTAATTGTTTTTCTTGGTTTAATCAAAATAAACTTCGACAATTAAATTGCAAATATCAAACAGTGGGGAAACCCCTTTTTATTGAAATTCCAAGGATTACAGAAATGGAAATACGGTAGATTACAAAATGCAGAAACAGAAACCTAAGCTAATGGGCCTCGAGTCCTCTCTGAAGAGAAATCGGGTGTTGATTCTGGGACTTTCCTTTTCTTTGACCGGGGCTCTTGGGCCGTTGTCGGGTTGTCATTCCTTTGCCAGGTGAAAGGAGTGAGCAAATTCCTTTGGTCATCTTGGTTCTCTACAGCATGTTGCTCCAAAATTTCAATCAGAGCATCTTTCTCTTTCAGTAATTGTTGTATTTTCATGCACTCTATGTCGAGAGTGCGGTACTTATTCTTCCAAGACCTTCTCTCCAGTTGAACTTTGTTGAGAGTAACCTGAAGCTTTTCAGTTTCCGTCATGAAGTACATGACAGATTCCCTTGGTGGAAGAATTTCGTAACGAGGATAAGGCATCTTTAGCTTGAGAGCTCTAGTTTGTACCCAATGGAGATAAGGCTCCACCGAGACACAGTTTGGTTTTCCCAGAGACTCTCGTCCTTTCTTATGAACATGTTTCCAAGCTTGCACTATTTCCATCTTTAGTGCTCTGTCGTTTTCTCCTTCTTTGAAGAAAAGACCCTCCAGATGAACACCCAGTGGGATGTGTCTCATCGGGTATCCAAATTGACGGCGAACCAATACCGGATGGTAGTTGATTCCTCCTTTAGTTCCTATGAGGGGTACGTTGGGGAAGTTTCCACAATGATCAATGATCCTGATTCCCTCATAAATCCTATTACACCAATCTATATCAGAGTTGGAAAGAGACATGATCTTCTGTGACCAACGTAAGGCACTCTTATAATCCCAAAAAGCAGCAGACTTGGGCAAGTGAGGGATGAACCATTTATAAAGCAGAGGTACACAGCATGTGATCTCCCCTCCACTGTACAAATTTCCTAAGTGTACAGAATGATACGCATCTGCGAGCAAAGTCGGCACAGGGTTTCCAATGAGAAAAACCTTAATGGAGTTAACATCGACGAAATTATTAATGTTGGGAAACAAAAATAACCCGTAGGTGAGCAAGACAAAGATGCTTTCAAAAGCAATAATGTTTCCTATATTGGCAAAATACAGGGCCTTCTTCGTCAAGAACTGGGCCGGCAAACCTTGGATGCCACCCTTAGTAGTCATGTGAGTCCTGACCTCAGACTCGTCCAAATGAATTGCTCTTGCAATGGTCTGATTCTTTGGAATTTCTTCCAATCCAGAAAATGGAGCTCGATCAGTGATATATAGATCAGTCAGATGAGAATACTCCTCCAGCGTTGGTGCTAACTGGTAATCTGGGAATGTGAAATAGTGATAAACCGGATCGTAAAACTGAATGAGCGCGTCCATGATTCCCTCAATCACATGGACTCTTAACAGAGGCAGCAGACCTCCGTGTTTGGCTCTGAAAGCCTCAGGGTTAGTGATCATCCTTGCTAACCTTCTCAAATCCTCTAGTTTTGGAACCTTGAAAGTATACTTATGAGTTCTCCTTTTACCGAAATCCATCAGTGCAATCCTTTTCTCTGATATTTGCAAAAACAGTCTTAGTTTAATTTAAAAAACAGCAGAGAGACTAGAAGAGAAGTTTTTGAATGTTTTAATGTTTTTTAGATGAATGCATGAATGCAGCACACAAAAACATAGAAAAAACATGGGGTCAAAGGGTCGTTGTCATGAAGTCAAGGCTCTACCCATCCCAAAGGTTTATACTAGGGTGATTTTTGTACCTGTACTCATTATCATTAGCTCCTCCCAGGAAAGCAAAACAACAAGCGGATCGCCAGCGAGTTGTAGAGCAATCTTAGAGTAAGTGCCATTCACTGAGAATAGATCACCAGCCTCAAATGAGGGTAGTATCGTGTAACAACTATTTTCGATAGTTTCCGCACTACGAAAGGGTTTGGCTCCTCAGCTTCTCAGACTTAACAACTGGCCCATTGGCTAAGAGAGTGAATGGGTTGCGTTGGTCAGCCTCCACTGAGGTTGATGGTCGACCCTGTCGCCATCACTTATCTTAAGTGTATACTCAGTCTTTCCACATACGGCATCACCCGCATTCCCATTAGCAGAAAAATAAACACGTATAGCAATTAGGAAAAGCAGTATATATATTTGTCTTAAACATCCTAGACCTTTGAAGCTAAGGATCCTAAGTTCTTAACAGAAATGGGTTCCCCGGCGGAAGCCCCAATCTGTGGTTTTCACAAGAGGTGAAAAAGAAGACCGTGCCTAGATCTATCTTTGATTTGCCCCACGGTGGGGGCCATTTTTCTGTAGCGAGCGATTTTGGACGCGGTTCTTAAGCGCTGGTCGCTCTCTGCGGTTTTAGCTTTAAACTACAGGTCGATTCATTTTTTATCCTATTGTGAGCTGAATAAGGAAGGGAAATAGATGTCTCCAATTAACCCTGCTTGCATACTGAGTTTAAACAGCGGTCTGTTACGTTACGAATTCTATCAATGTGGGGGGCCTTTGTACTGGTTATTTGTATTTTCGCCAATACTGGTTTGTTATCTAGGCAGAAGTTTTCTGGGCGGGGAACAAGGATTAGGATGTTAGGACTGATGTTTATGGGATTTGGTTTTTTTTTTATTGTGCTCGCTAAGATTTTTCTTTCAATCTTATGCCTACGTATTCCCGTTTACCGAAACAGGGAAATCAGAGCCTTCGTAGTTCCTCCTATTCTATGGGAGGAAATGGGTGTTTTTAGTGCCTTGTTCAAAGCCCAAGACGTGAAGCGAAAGGTGATTTGTATCTTGTTCAAAGCCCAAGATGTGAAGCTGAAAAGTCTGACTTTAGAGAGAATTTGTCATCTCTAAAGAGGTTTGTGTGTCACAACTGTTGGGTGACTGGTTTATAAAGGGGGATTACTTTAACCGGGATACGCGGATCCTAGCAATGCCATAATTTCCTTTATAGGGGATTTTAACCTGAAGGAGAAGACTTTAACTCAGTGTAGAGCAATGCTATCTTTCCTTAGGAATTTCTCATGCTAAACGAGGGACAGTGGCGTGGATATAGATGATCCAGAGGCTTGCCGCTTACAGCGATTAGATGAAGGGAAAGAAGTTATTAATGTTTGTGTACTGTGAACGAGGCACAGCTTTGATGCTAAAAGGTTGATTGGATCAACCAGTGGTTTTCTTATATAAAGCCTAAGAGGAGGCTAATATGTGTCTCGTACAAAGCCCGAGAGAGAGGCGAAAAGGTTTTTGACCCGACGATGGAGTCTTTTGGTATCTCGTATAAAGCCCGAGATTGAGGCTATTGCTTATTTGGCTCAATAAGAACCCTTTTGTATCTCGTACAAATCCCGAGAGAGAGGCTAAACGTTGTTTGACTCCGCTGGGGAGAATCATTTGTACAAAGCCCAAGAGGAGGCTATGGTAACTGTTTAAGTGACAGGTCCAGTATACTGATTTTGAAAGAGAAAATCAGTTCTTATATGAGCAACACTGTACTCAAGGATCTGATTTCAAGGATCCGGGTTTTTCCTGTTTTTTAAGGAAGCGGGAAATCCAAAGGGTATTGAGACTGTCCGAGTCTGCGGGTTTCCTTCCTACTCTTGAAGGGTGCTTGAGAATGTCTTTGAGACTCAAGGAAATTAGACTGTCCAAGTCTAGAGTTTTGTCTTTTGTACTATGCTTTGAGAAACAGTAGTAGACTCTATGAAAGGACTGCTCTACGCATATGACTAAGTTCTGTTCCTATACCTCTAGGAGGTCGTCGGGACAATTTGTACGAAGCCCAAGAGGAGGCTAGAAACTTTTAAGAAGCCGATCGGTCCTTGTACTAAGCCCAAGAGGAGGCTATCATTCCCGGAGGAAGAGATCATTATACGAAGCCTAAGAGGAGGCTGTGAATACTTCTAAGAAGCCGTAGGGTCCTTGTACTAAGCCCAAGAGGAGGCGGGGTTGCTTTTAGGAAGCCTGTTGGTCCTTGTATGATGCCCAAGAGGAGGCCGATGCTTTTAAGAAGCCCGTGGGTCCCCAAACCCCGAGAAATTCAAGGCAATGCTATTCACCGAGAATAGATCAAAGTCAGGAAAGTTCGAGAATTTGGAAGAAACTCAAAGATGCCATTCACGGAGAAGACATTCATCTCTGGGAGTAGAGTTTCTTGACGATTCCTAATGAGGACAGTCGAAGAGAAGACTGTATCTGGTGATCCTATTGGGGATCTAGTTGTCTATTTCTACGAATAAATGAAACGGCGTCACCTAGTTCTAGACGTAGTTGCCGGGGAAACTCGAAATATCTATACTATTATTACACAGTCGATATGAGTTTATGAAAGAAGACTTACAGTGAAACAGCCCCACAATACAGTTATATGTATATGAAAGCGATAACCACTTACTCGGTTGTAGAGCTTCCATGCTGTTTGGTTAGTTGTTCAACAAAGAAAGATTGAAAACAACAGTATATTCAAAATCAAAGGAGAAAGTGCTTTGAAAAAGAAAGATTTGGGGCTTACAGCTCAAGGAGAGGCCCAAGGTTTTATCAGTGAGTGCACTGTTGAATTTGTACAGAGGGACTTATCCAAGTGACTGAGGCCCAAAAAAGGTTTTCTGTACAAAGGAATGGGTCTTACACTCTCTCAAGAGGCCCAAAAGGTTTTAAATAAAAAGAGTGGGGCTTATAACACGAGGGTAGGCCCATATGATTTTTCCGTTTAAAATGGCGATCGCGCCGAGGTTTCCTTTTAATGCAGAGGGACTTATACAATAAGTGAGGCCCAAAAATGTTTTGGTTAAAAAGGGGGTTGGGTCTTACACTCTATTGGAGGCCCAAAAGTATTTTGAATGGGTCTTATAGCTCGAGGAGAGGCCCAAGGTTATTTTAAAAAGGCGACGATTGCGCCGTTTTGTTTTTGACGGTGTCAGGACTTATACAATACACTGGCGCCATGGACATCTTCTTCCTCGAGCTCGTGCGTGAAGCACCATATCTCACTCATCTCTCAACCATTGGACATGATTCAAACACCAAACCCGTGCGTTTTTTCACAAGGAATAAAATGGCAATACCCAATTTTATTCACTTTCAGTGTGGAGTAAAATAATCATGATGAACACAGATGAACCCTAATTTGCAAAAGCAATCGTGCAAGCATGGTTATAAGGTCTATGATTCAATTTCTTGAGGCAAAACAATCAACACATGATGGCAATCAAATGGCAAAAATATCATGCGAGGAAATATGCATGGATCATGGAGTTTGAGTTTGAAGCTCACCTTGATGCAAGCTGAAATGGAACTTTGCCCAGATGGTGTTCCAGTCGTGAATTGATGATCCCTACAGTTTCAATGGATGTTATGGAGTGTGTTGCAAGCTTTGGAACACTTTAAAATTCTTTGGATCAAGCTGGAGACCTCCACCTGCAAAATTGAAGCATAATGGCTTGGTTGAAGAGTGATTTTGAGCCTGGGGTGTTACAGTTGGTGTTTAAGTGTTTGGACACCTCAAATACATCATATGTGATGTGTTTGAGCAATTGGAATGGATTGATTGTGGCTGCAACTCAAAACCCGATAGTGGTTACTCAAAAACAAGAAAACTTGAGGTTTAAGAAAGAATGAGAGAAAGCAGTGTTGTAACTGGCTTTGGTGTGAGTTGAATGATCCATTGGGACCTCTATTTATAGGTGATCAACTTTTGTTTTGGAGGAATAGTGAATGGCTGCTGGATCAGATCACATTTGCATGGATTGGCTTGGAGGATTTCTTCTCAAGCAAGGCAAGCTAGCCATTCCCAAGAGCAGGGCTATGCCTTGACCAAAACCACATTCCTCAGATGTTTTTAATGTTGTTTAATCATAGAAATTGACTGAGTAGGGTAGCTACCTTGACAATGCACTATTCCACATTAATGCACTTTGAATTCAAGGCAAAATGTGCCAAAGTGGATGAACTTCAAGTTGGAAGATTCCTTGGCCTTTTGACTCAGACTTATCAGTTGGATCAGTTGCATTGTGATTGGTTTGAACACGGGTGGCATAGTGATCCTTAGTCTTTGGCTAAAAATCATGTGTGGCAAGCAAACATGCAAACTGATTTTTCCAAAATAGCTTGCAGCAGCATGACTTTGGGCATGGATTTCTCATGGCTTAAGTTGAATCAATTCATGCTGTTGAGCTCTTTGAATTCTTAGTAACATATGCAACAACATTGATGTTTAACTTTGGACTTGATTCAGCTTGCATCTATGTGAAAAGATCTCACAAGTTTTGGTGTTTCAACAAAATCTGTCTTGGACAGAATTTTTCTAAGTGTTGGAAAATGGTATATTTTCATGTTTTCAGCCACTTTGGCTCACTCATAGCTCAAAATCCATAATGAATTGGAGTTAGGCCTAGTTGAAGTTTTTGTAGAGGGTAATGAGACCTACAAATCAAGCTTTGGATGGAAAAAAATGGCCTTGTGGTTTAGGAGTTATGGTCCTTCAAAGTTGGTGCATTAGTGGTATTTTTCCATAACTTAGAAAAATTTCTAAGTTTTATGGTTACCCCTTTTACAAGTTATCCCACTTTCTTTGATTTTTCTTGATGAATGATGATTCAAATCATACATTAACATCATTTTAGGGTTAAAAATCCATTTTAGTGAAAAATCTCAAAAAGTCAAAGTTGACTTTTGTGCACAGTTGACTTTTTATCAGATGAATTCCAAATTGTGCAATTCTTCAGGAAATCATGTCCTTGACCTAAATCAAACTTGATGGACATGTTCCATGGGTGTCATAGGGTATATTGATGTATGTCCTAGGGTTTGGGAGCATGTCCTGGTCAAAAGTCAAAGTTACAGTTGACTTTTCCCTTAAAACCCTAATAGTGGTGCAGATGAAATTGAGACTTGTTGCTCAAGCTTCTTGGATTAGTCCATTGTTCCAAATGGATCAATATAGTTCATTAGAGACCCTCAAACTCTCTCTTGAGGTCTTGGTTCATGATTTGTCCCAAAAGTCAACTTAGGGGTGAATTAGGTCAAGAAACCCTAATTCCTGATTTTTGATGTATGCATCCCCTGAGGCCAAATTGACTTGATGATTGGGTCCATGAGGTTCCATGGAGTATATTAGGTTGTGTTTTGGATCATTGGCTTGTGCCCAGATGAAAATTTTCCATCTGGAGGCCCTGGTCGACCAAAACCCTAATTTGGTGACACTGTCGATCTTGAGACTTAATCCACCTGAAAGGGAGCATCCTTGTGCTTAATCCTTAAAGTGGGAGTCCTTTTGATCCATTGTGGATGTTTGAGAGGTTAGACAAGTTAAAGATCATGTCATTTCTTGATTGATCCTTTGTCTAAGCTCTGAGAGGGCTTGAAACCCTAATTTTGATTGTAGTGGATGCTCACCCATCTTTGGGGAGACTGACAAGGTAGGATGGTTTCCCCATATTGTGATGATGATTTTCATAATGATGGGAAATCTTAGTGGTCAAAATTTGGGGTATGACAGTATTGTTTGAGCTTCTCAGCGTTCCATGGTCGAGCAAGTTCTTCCCCGTGCAGATTTTCGAGGAAGTAGGCTCCTGTCCCCGTTTTCGCGCGGACACGGTACGGGCCCTCCCAGTTTGCGGCGAGTTTGCTGTAACACCCCAATTCCCATCGCGAATAAATAATACATAAATAAAATCAGAGTAACTAAAAATTTATTTTTTCCGACAGAAACAAGGATGTCACATTTAAATAAACAAAACATCATCCCTGCTCATAAACTTGATACGTAACATAAAATAGAATACCCTCAAAGGGGAAACTTTTTCCATATAAAGGGAAAGGTCAATTATGGAATAAAGCGAAAAGATCCATAACCGACTTGTTTTACAAAATAAATCATTTTAGAACATCAACTATATATACAAAGGTGCTACAAAACACATTCAACAAATGTACACATATATATAATCGTTCCCCGACTCCCGTGCTACGTATCAGAGCCGACACCAAGACCGACAACAGAACAGAGGACTAATCTTCACAAAAAGACCTCCAGCAACTCTAATCTGCAATGCCTCATAGAGCATTATAAAACAACATAAGGGTGAGAAATAACAACTAAAATCAAGATTGCATAATAATATGCAAATACATAGCAATTCACATGCATAGCTATTCTCACCACAAACACCACATACTAATACATATAACATACCACATATACGTAACATATATCTATTAATCCCACAATATAGCATATATCAAGTATCCAATATACTCACATATTTGCACATAAGGCATATCAAGTCATAACATTTAGAAACACATCACACATCATATAGCACATGTCTACGCATAATACATATTATCCACAACCAATGCATTTATCACATATGCACATCAAATTACCAATGCTATCACAATCTCAACACATAACAGTTCGATGCACAACTTCCACACATAATCAATCAAATCATGATTTTCCACACATAATGCATCCATTCACAATTCTCACACATAATCAATCAAATCATGATTTTCCACACATAATGCATCCATGATTTATGCAAATGCACAGAGACCGACACAACGACTCTATGCAAATGCCATGCGGTACCGACTTCCAATGTTTCTCATCACTAGTTCACTCAGGAACTCTGCTGGAATCATCGCTCGTTACGGAGGATCACTCACGTAACACGCCGTCGGGCAAACGATGTTCCCCGTCGCTTTAGGTCCTCTTATGTATTTAAGGCGCACGATGTTTATGGATTGCTTTAGGTCCTCTTATTTTTAAGGCACACGATCCAATCAGATCGTTTTAGGTCCTCTTATTTTTAAGGCGCACAATCTGATTGCTCACACCCCACATGGGCACACGATCGTCTATAACCATCGCTTTAGGTCCTCTTATTTTTAAGGCGCACGATCCAATCAGATCGCTTTAGGTCCTCTTATTTTTAAGGCACACGATGTTATAGCAGATTCCCTCTGGAATCAATCCGTCCCTCAGGACATCACAAGAATGCATATCATGATGCTTGGTGTTGTACCCCAAATTTTTCCCTTAGATCTATTGATTTTTTGCATATCATATTAGGTCAATCATGCCGCATAGCTAACCCGTTTCATCAGGTTTTCGCTTTTGTTGTTTTTTTATCAGGTTTGCCTCGAGGGAATTCAAGGAGTAATTGATCAAGGTCTTTTGGATGGAGCATTAAATCAAGCAAGAGATGTCTCCATAACCCTAAACCCACCATGACCAAATTTCTACTCATTTTATCTACCCTCATTTCTACTCATTTTCTAAACCTATTTCATCAACCTTTTCATTTTATCAACTTTTGTTCAATTTGTTCAATTTAATTTCCTTAAACCTCATTTAATCCTAATCATTGCCAAATCCATTATTATTTATTTTTCCTAACCACCTTTGCTTATACAAGACCATTTTTATTTCCTAAGACTATGTTTCATAACCCATCGTGACCAAAAAGAAAGGAGAGAAGGTGTTACAAATTATCAGAATCATTTTCATTACCAAGTGGCCAATAGGAAGCAAGAATGAAAATGTTGACTTTTCAACCCAAGCATCAGCCAATAGAAATATGCCAAATTAGAAAGAAAGAACTCAGCATTATTTGAAATCCATCCATTCAGAAAACCATTCAATCCTTGGCACAAAACCATTTTGAACTCTCCAAAGACCATCCCCTTTTGAGCTCTCCCTGCTTGGTTCAATAAAGTTGTTTCTGAGGATTTGCTAGTTTGAGCATTCACACTACCACACCCTGCATCGCCTGCGAAATGTTTGTAGCATTGTCCCTATCGGTTTCCACTACTATTGTTTGTTTGTTTGACATCAGAAGGGTATCCCAGAAGCAATGCTCAATTTGATGTTTGACCCTGCAATCTCTGAACTTTGATGCTGCAAGGAGCGCTTGTCCCCGAGAGCTGAACCAATTTGAATCCTAACATTACAAACCCTACCCGTTACTTTGCCCCACCAAGTTTTGAAATGTAACCCGGCCCATCAAGCAGCCTATAAAAGGAGCTCGTCTGCAGCTCTCAGGACATGAACATTTACATCAACAATTTTCACACAAACACTTCTCACAAAACATCTTAAATTGTGAAAGCTTCTGGTGCACGAGCAAGAGAGAGGAAGAGTAATTTCAACATTCTGGTTCAAGCTCGGAAAGTTCATCACAAGGCGAGGAAATAGTGGACTTGCTCCACTAGGTACCACCTAATCTCTTTCTATTATTATGCATTACGATGATGATCACACGTATATGCACCATGATGTTATCATTGCTGTTATTTTGCTTCAAGTTTGATTATCATGATGTTATATGTATCTCTGCTTGATTATCGTTTATTGCTGTAAAATAATCATCATGCTGGCTTTCATGTTGTGTGATTTAATCGTGTTTCGGATTCGTCTGGTTTTGTTTGTGTTCGTGAAATAAAAATGAAATGTGTGAGAACTTGGTGGCGCTCGCCACATTTGGTTTGGTGGCTCTTGCCACTTAGCTTTAATAATATTTAATCACACTCACTCACCAAAAATAATATAAAAAGGAAAGGTAACCATGGCACCCGCCATTCTATATCATGGCGCCAGCCACTCTCATGATGGTGGCGCAAGCCACTTCCCCTTTGAGGGAATAGGTGGCGCAAGCCACCCTTTCCTGGGGACTTCCACTTTTTATTTTTATTTATTTTTATTTTTTTTTAACTGCTTTATTTCATTTCTTTTCTATTTTTTTTTTATAATTTCAAACAAAATAAATTCTGCTTTCTTATTTCTTCCATAAGCATGCTATGATTTATATGAACGTTGCTGCATGAACTGTATCATAAAATTCTTGTCTGCACTTTTTGCTTCTGTTTGCTATGCTACATGATTCCAATGCTTTATTTTTCAAACTGTGAGAATGTCTTTCTGTTATGCTTGATGTGCTACTACTGTTAAACGAGTTATTTTGGGAGCATGCTATTTAATTTGTGAAGTTTTGGTTGAACGTTGTTTCTGGGCTTTATCATGAGAATGTTGGCTGTGCTTCTGTTTGCTATGCTATATGTTCCCAATGCTTTGTTTCTCAAACTGTTAGAATACATTTGCTGCTATGCTTGACATGATCATGTGCTCACTGTTTCTAAAATGTATTACTATTTTTTTAAATATGTTGTGATTCATGAAACTCTTGCTACGAAGATGTTGCTTGCTTTCTGTTTGAAATCACATAAGTTAATTCTTCTGCTTCTTTTGCTTTTCATGCCATGAGTTAAATTCTTCTGTTTCTGTTTGCTTTCCATGCTATGCTCACCATGCTTGTGTAACTACTGTTTGTGAATGGATCCTGCTATGAATGTATTTGGTTTGTGAAGTTTTGTTTCTGACTTTATCATGAGCCTTGCCTTGTAATTTATTTGTTCTGCTATATGTTAAATAAACAACATGATTTCAAATGTTGTGCTTCTAAGTGTAAATGCTTCTCTGCCATCTATGTTCACTTTCTTAGTTCACTTCATTGATCACTTGCCCATTGCTCGCTGTGTTCTCATATATGTTCACTGCATGACCACTTGCACTCACTGTCTGATGTGTTTACACTTATGGTTAAATGCTCATCATTTGCTATGTTCATATTTATGCTACACTTCATTGATCACTTGCTTACCACTTGCTATGTCCATACTTATATTCACTTCTGATCACTCACTCACTGTTTGCTATGTTCCTTTTAGTACATTTCATGATCATTTGCTTACTATTTTATTGAACTCCTATATATTACATATATTTCAACTCTTCTATAACTCTTATTTATAAGATGTTATTTCCCCCTTCCTTCCAAAGGAAAAGTTTTTCTATTGATTGCAAGATCATAGAAAGCTCATTACCCTCCCTTGACCTATAGTCATAGGTAACCATTCATTTCCCTTTTAAAACTAACCTTCCTAAGAGATAGCCATTAATCCCTTATAACCTTTAAACCCTCCTTTAACCTACATAAGAGATAGCCATTAATCTCCTCTCATTCACCAACTTTTAAACTTTTATAATCTTTTCAAGAGATAGCCATTAATCTCTTTCCCCTTTTACCCCATCAGGGGAACTACGGTTGCTCTGATTTCTCAAGTTCACCTTGAGAATACGTAGGCATAGGATTGCGAGATCCTAGCGAGCTACCTTTTTCTTTTTCCATCTTTCCCTTTACATCCGATGCCTTCTCGGATTCCACATTTTCCTTTTACACCCTTAGAGCAAACTTAGTGTACATACTTAGGTTCTTAGTCTTAGTACAAATTTATCTTAGCAAGCGAACATAGAATAACATAAACATTAACAAGAGGTTCCCGTAGAGTACTACGGACGTTTAGGGTGCTAATACCTTCCCTAGGTGTAACCAACCCCCGAACCTTAGATATCCCCCCTTTAGGTTTTTAAACGATCTTGAACCTTTCCTTTGGATAAATCAAAGTCGGTTGTAAAAGAAAATGATGCAAATTAATTAATAATTTGTCATCCGATTTTCACCGCAACACTTGGCATACAATGACTCATGACATCAAATGCATCTTCACACATATATGCAACCATAATCATGCATATATTTCAACTCATCAATTCCATAGATTCACAATTCAACAATATGAATTATCTCATCATCAATATTCATGCATTGAAAACAATTCAAACAATGCATATACTAGTCATCAGGCCACCAACTAACACACATTGAATTGCATATAAACAATGCATATCATCACAAACCACAAACCACAACAATCATACAATCACAATTACTTTCACAAGGGATTCACACCATAAAGGCTACCCACAACACATCATAAAAACATACAAGCTACACGTTACATAACAAAAGCATATAGCATGATAACCCATCAATCGCACACAATTAACGCGATAAAAGCCCGACAACCAGAATATTTTTCAAAAACACAAATTAATTAAATCATCTTTTACCCTCCAAACCATTTTTAATAGAAAGAATATTTCATTAGCTTTCCAACACTTCAAACGGGGGTCAAAACGGACTTACGGTTCAAAAGTTATGAAGAAAACAAAATCGGACATTTTGGAAAACCTGCGATCATGCGCCGACGCATGAGGCTTGGGGGTCAGCGCATGAACCTGGGAATTTCGCCCAGGTCAGCGCATAAAGCTGTGGGTTAGCGCATAATTCTGGGGGTTAGCGCATAAATGTGCAGATTTTGCTAAAAACTCAGTTTTCGATCGTTAAATGACTTCCGGACCTCCGATTTCGATTCCGTAAAAAGTTGCGATCTCAGAATTCAACATACTACAATATTTTCACCATTAAAAAGCCATCCAACACATTTTCCATTTTTGAAATATTTTGAAACATAATTTTATCAATACATTCACACCCCAAAACTCAATCAACACCTATGGAAACATACCAACAAGTTTACCCGAGTAAATCATATCATCACCCGACTATACTACGCAATTTATTCCCCATTCCAACCGTGAAAACATCGATTTCTCACCATTTCATCATTAATGCCTTAACTCTCACAAACTATGTAACTCAATCCAAAACTCCATAAATCATACCAACGAGTATTCCCGATTAAACCCAAACATTACTCGGCTATTCTACACAATCTATTCCAAATTCTAACCGTAAAAACATCGATTCTACAGATTTGTTCTTCAATCCAACCAATAAGAAAAAGTATATATTTCAACCAAACAAAACACAGACAACACATACATATACATATACAATCGAAATATAATTGAAACTTCTCACCCTTACCCGATTAATCGAAGATCAAGCTTTGTTTTGATGATTTTATCTTTTTCCCCTTCTTCTCTCTTTTCCCACGTTTCCTTCCTCTTTCTCATTCTCTACTATCTTTTCTCTCTCAAATATCTATTTCTTATATAAAGAAAAATATCTTACCATACAAAAAGACCAAAATACCCCTCAGCTCAAATATCTCCCAAACGCTCTCAAAATGCGATAAAACATAAACAACGATGAAAAATAATATATTGTCAAATAAAAGTCCATAATAAAATAATATAAAAAGAAAATAATTAAATCGACTCGATTAAATAAATAAGACTAAACGGGGCGTTACATTTGCCTCCTCGCGAATCTTTCTGGTTCCTTCGTAGGACGAGGGTGCCTACTTGAAAATCACGTTTGATAACTTTGTCGTTATAACGTAAAGTTATTTTCTGTTTAAGTGAAGCTTCCCGGAGAGAAGTGCCCGAACGCGTCTCCTCGATGAAATCGAGCTCTTCCCTCAGGGCGTCGTTGCTCGCGTCTTCGTCGAAGGGGGCTTCTGTCCTCCTCGAGGGTTCCCTGATCTCTACAGGAATCACCGCTTCCATTTCGTAGGTTAGACGAAAAGGGGTCTCCCCGGTTGTGGAATGCGGGGTTGTTCGGTAGGCCCAGAGGACGTTGTGTAGCTCCTCGACCCACCGTTGTTTGGCGTCGCCTAATCGACGTTTTAATCCTCAGAGGATTACTCTATTCGCCGCTTCGGCCTGCCTGTTCATTTGCGGGTGCTCGACCAACATGAAGTGTTGCTTTGTGCCTAGTCTGGTGACGAAGTCTTGGAAGTTCCTGTCGGTGAACTGTGTTCCGTTGTTGGTGACAATAGCTTGAGGCATGCCGAATCGGGCGAGGATGTTTCATTTGTAAAAACGCAGTATGTTGAAGGCTGTGATTTTGGCCAATGCTTCCGCCTCGATACACTTTGTAAAGTAGTCCACCCCGACGATGAGGTATTTGTTTTGATATGATCCCACGACGAAAGGTCCAAGGATATCCATTCCCCACCACGCAAACGGCCACGGGGAGGACAGCGTTTTGAGCTCGCTAGGAGGAGCGAGGTGCATGTCCCCGTGTCGCTGCATCTATCGCACTTCTTGACGTATTCCTTGGCGTCCTGTTGCATGGTGGGCCAGTAATACCCTGCTCGAAGTGCCTTACGGGCTAACGATCGCCTGCCGAGGTGCTGCGCATTGATTCCCTCGTGGATTTCCTGGAGGATGCCGGGGACCTTGGTCTCCTCGACGCATCTGAGGAGGGGGATAGAAAACCCTTGCCGGTATAGCTTGTCTTTGACTATCGTGTATGAGCATACCCGTCGCTTTACGATCCCCGCTTCCTTAGGATCTTCAGGCAGTCTGCCCGTCGTGAGGTACGCGTACTCCGGGGTCATCCAGCAATTGCTGTCCCCAATGGCGTTCACGTCCGTCGCTGGAACGTGTTTGTCGATGCTTGGGCGAGAAAGCACTTCTTGTATGACGGATTTGTTTCTGCCCTTCTTCTTTGTGCTTTCCAATTTGGACAGGATATCTGCTCGGGCATTGTGCTCGCGAGGGATGTGGGTTACTTCCGTGGAGGTGAATTTTTTCATCTTTTCTTTCACCAAGGTCAAGTATTCGATGAGACTGTCGTTCTTGGACTGGTACTCTCCTCGGACTTCCGAGGCTACGAGCTGGGATTCGGTGAAGATTCTGACCTCCTTGACACCGAGGTCCTCGGCCAGCCGAAGCCCGGCGAGGAAAGCCTCGTACTCTGCTTGGTTGTTCGACGTCGGGAAGGATAGTTCAAGGGATACCTAGATCAGGATGCCTTCCTCATTTTTGAGGATGATGCCCGCCCCGCTTCCCTTCGGGCTAGATGCTCCATCGACATAGATCGTCCATTTTTGGGATCCGTTGGTCGAAGGTTCTGGGACGGTCATCTCTGCCACAAAGTCGGCCAATACCTGAGCCTTCAGGGCATTCCTTCCCTTGTATTGGATGTCAAACTCGGCGAGTTCCAGCGACCACCTGAGCATCCTCCCCGCCATATCTGGTCGTCCAAGGAGTTGCCTTATAGGTTGTTCGGTCCTTACGACGGCAGTGTGGGCTAGGAAGTAGTGGCGTAGCCTCCTGGCCGCGGTGACGAGGGCAAGGGCGACTTTCTCTATCTACTGATACCTGAGCTCGGGGCCTTGGAGGGCTTTGCTCGTGAAGTAAATCGTTTTCTGCCCGTCTAGGGTTTTCCGAATAAGGACAGCGCTGACCGCTTCACTCGCGATTGCGAGATACAAGAAAAGTGTCTCCCCGCTCTCAGGTCATGAGAGGATCGGGGGTTGAGATAGGACTTGTTTTAGGTGGAGGAGCGCCTGCTCGAATTCTTCGCTCCATTCAAACGTCGCTTTTTGTCTAAGAAATTTGAAAAATGGGAGTGCGTATTGCGCGGACTTGGCGACGAAGCGGGAGAGGACGGTGAGCATCCCGTTTAATGATTGTATCAACTTCTTTGAGTCCGGAGTAGGGATCTCGAAGAAAGCCCTACACTTGTCGGGGTTGGCTTCGATTCCTCGTTCTGTAAGGTAGAAGCCGAGGAACTTACCTGCCCGAACGCCGAAGGTGCATTTGTCGGGGTTGAACCTCATGCGACATCTCCTCGCTGTGTCGAACACCTTCTTGAGGTGGGCGGCGTGGTCGACTTCTTCCGCGGATTTGATGATCATGTCGTCCATATAGACCTTGAGCATGTCGCCGATTTCAACCCAGAAAACCTTGTTCATCATCCGTTGGTAGGTCGTACCGGCGTTCTTCAGGCCGAAGGGCATTACGTTGTAGCAGTAATTGCCCGACTCGGTCATGAAAGCCGTGTGCTGTTTGTCGATCTTATCCATGGGAATTTGGTTGTATCCTGAGTAGGAGTCCATGAAGGATAGAAGTTTGTAACCTGCAGAATTGTCGACCAGCTGGTCGATGTTAGGCAAAGGATAGCAGTCTTTCGGGCAAGCCCGATTAAGATCAGTATAGTCAACACACATCCTCCATTTTCCATTATTGTTTTTGACGAGTACAACGTTGGACAGCCAGGTTATGTACCTGGCCTCCGAAATAAAATTCACCTCTAGGAGGTCTTTTACAACTTTTTTAGTAGCCTCCGCTTTTTCAAGAGACTGCTTACGCCTACGTTGAGCTATGGCCCTAGCGGCCGGATCTACTACGAGCTGATGGCAAACCACCTCGGGGTCAAGGCCAGGCATCTCAGAGGCGCTCCATGCGAACAGATCAGTGTTCTCCCAGAGACATGTCTTCAGCTGCTCCTTCGCCAGGTCGGAGATCCCGGTGCCAATCTTCACGTTACGGTCTGGATTGTCCCCGAGGGCCACGAGTTCAAAGTCTCCGTCTGGGATGGGGCGCATTGGGTGGAGAGGTTGCCCATTTTTTTCCGCCTGGAGTCGAGGTCTTCTGCCCCGTCTTCATCATTTTTGCCCGGCAACCTGCTGTCGAGGTCGATCGCGTTGACGCGCGGGAGAGGCTTCTGTTCGGTGTCCGGGGATGACTTTGCTCCGGTCTTGGGTTTAGTGCCGATGGAACTCGTGCCTTTGATGGCAGCGTCAAAGCACCTCCTGGCCGCGTCTATGTCCCCGTGCATCGTAACTACCCGTCCCCTGGCCGTGTAGTACTTTATTTTGAGGTGGAACGTTGATGGCACTGCTGTAAGTTCGGCCAGAGTGGTCCTACCGAGGATGCAGTTGTAGAGGGATAGACATTCGACCACCAGGAAGCGGGTCTTCACCTGTCGGGCAGTGTCTTCGGCCCCGAATGTGACCCTCAGCTCAACGTAGCCCCATGGTCTGGTGGTGGTTCCCTTGAACCCCTGCAGGTCTGAACCGACGTACGGGGTCAGATGCCTCTCGTCGAGCTGGAGGGTCCCGAACAGATGAGCGTACATGATGTCGACCGAGCTGCCCTGGTGGACTAGGGTCCTTCGAACGTCAAAATTCGCCATCTGTGCTCAGTGTAGCGAGTGATTTTGGACGCGGTTCTTAAGCGCTGGTCGCTCTCTGCGGTTGAGTTTTAACTACAGGTCGATTCATTTTTTATCCTATTAAAGCTGATGAAGGAAGGAAAATAGATGTCTCCAATTAACCCTGCTTTGCATACTGAGTTTAAACAGCGGTCTGTTAGGTTACGGATGCTATCAATGTGGGGGGCCTTTGTATTGGTTATTTGTATTTTCGCCAATATTGTTTTCTCTCTTTTTATTTTGACAGAATGTTTCCGGCGGGGAACGAGGATTAGGATGTTAGGACTGATGTTTTTCGATGTGAGAGTATGGGATTTAGGTTTTTTGTTGATTGTGCTCGCTAAGATTTTTTCTTTCAATCTTATGCCTACGTATTCCCGTTTACCGAAACAGGGAAATCAGAGCGTTCGTAGTTCCTCCTAGTCTACGGGAGGAAAATGGGTGTTTTTGGTGTCTTGTTCAAAGCCCAAGACGTGAAGCAAAAAGTAGTTTGTATATTGTTTAAAGCCCAAGATGTGACGCTGAAAGGTCTACTTGTATCTTGTTCAAAGCCCAAGATATGAAGCAAAAAGGGTGTTGACTTTAGAGAGAATTTATCATCTCTAAAGAGGGGGTTGTATGTCACAACTGTTTATAAAGGAGAATTACTTTGACCGGGATGTGTGAATCCGGCAATGCCATAATTTCCTTTATAGGGGATTTTTAACCTGAAGTAGAAGAATTTAACTCAGTGTAGAGCAATGCTATCTTTCCTTAGGAATTTCTCATGCTAAAAGAGGGACAGTGGCATGGATGTAGATGATCCAGAGGCTTGCCGCTTACAGCGATTAGATGGAGAAGAAGGAGTTGTTGATGTTTGTGTACTGTGAACGAGGCACAGCTTTGATGCTAAAAGGTTGATTGGATCAACCAGTGGTTTTCTTATACAAAGCCTAAGAGGAGGCTATTATGTGTCTCGTACAAAGCCCGAGAGAGAGGCTAAAAGGTTTTGACTCAACGAGGGAATCTTTTGGTATCTCGTATAAAGCCCGAGATGGAGGCGAAAGGGTTGATTGACTCAACGAGGGAGTCTCTTTATGTGTCTCGTACAAAGCCCGAGAGAGGCTAAACGACGTTTGACTCCGCTGGGGAGAATCATTGTACAAAGCCCAAGAGGAGGCTATTGTAACTGGAGAAGGATCATTATACAAAGCCTAAGAGGAGGCTATGGTTACTGTTCAGTTAAATGACAGGTTCAGTAGACTAATTTTTAAAGAGAAAATCAGTTCTTATATGAGCAACACTGTACTCAAGGATTTGATTCAAGGATTCGGGTTGTGCCTGTTCTTTAAGGAAGCGGGAAATACGAAGGGTATTGAGATTGTACGAGTCTACAGGTTTACTTCCTATTCCTGAAGGGTGCTTGAGAATGTCTTTGAGACTCAAGGAGGTTAGACTGTCCAAGTCTAGAGTTTTATCTTTTGTACCATGCTTTGAGAAACAGTAGTAGACTCTTTGAAAGGACTGTTCTATGCAGATGACTAAGTTTTGTTCCTATACCTCTAGGAGGTCGTCGGGAAAATTTGTACGAAGCCCAAGAGGAGGCTGGAAACTTTTAAAAAGCCGATCGGTCCTTGTACAAAGCCCAAGAGAAGGCTATCATTCCCGGAGGAAGAGATCATTATACGAAGCCTAAGAGGAGGCTGTCATTCCCGGAGGAAGAGATCATTATACGAAGCCTAAGAGGAGGCTGTGAATACTTCTAAGAAGCTGGAGGGTCTTTGTACTAAGCCCAAGAGGAGGCGGGGTTGCTTTTAGGAAGCCTGTGGGTCCTTGTACGATGCCCAAGAGGAGGCCGATTGCTTTTAAGAAGCCGATGGGTCCCCAAACCCCGAGAAATTCAAGGTAAGCTATTCACAAGGAATAGATCAAGTCAGGAAAGTTTGAGAATTTGGAAGAAACTCAAGAGACGTCATTCACGGAGGAAAGATCATCTCTGGGGAGTAGAGTTTCTTGACAAGTGCTTTTAAGAAGCATGTGGGTCCCCAAACCCCAAAAAGTTCAAGACATGCCATTCACCGAGAATAGATCAAGCCAGGAAAGTTCGAGAATTTGGAAGAAACTCAAGAGATGCCATTCACGGAGAAAAGATCATCTCTGGGGAATAGAGTTTCTTTGACAACTTCTATGAGTGACAGTCTATGAAAGGATTCACAGAGAATGCTGCCTTTCATATCTCCATATTGTTTAACCCCAAGAGGAGGGAAGAATGTGTCTGGTAATCCTATGGGGGTCTAGTTTAGACTATTTCTAAGAGTGATCAACGGACTTAATGCTAGACGTAGTTGCCGGGGAAACTCTAAATATCTATATTATTATTACACAGTTGATATGAGTTTATGAAAAAAGACTTACAGCGAAATAACCCCACAATACAGTTATATGTATATGAAAGCGGTAAATGAAAGCAATAACCACTTACTCGATTGTAGAGCTTCCATGCTGTTTGGTTAGTTGTTCAACAAAGAAAGATTGAAAAACAACAGTATATTCAAAATCAAAGGAGAAAGTGCTTTGAAAAAGAAAGATTTTGGGGCTTACAGCTCAAGGAGAGGCCCAGGGTTTTATCAGTGAGCGCACTGTTTGAATTTGTACAGAGGGACTTATACAAGTGACTGAGGCCCAAAAAGGTTTTCTGTACAAAGGGATTTGGGTCTTACACTCTAATAGAAGCCCAAGTGGTTTAAAGAAAAAGAGATGGGTCTTACTACTCGAGGGTAGGCCCAGATGATTTTTCGTTTAAAATGGCGATCGCGCCGAGATTTTCTTTTAACGCAGAGGGACTTATACAATAAGTGAGGCCACAAATGTTTTGGTTAGAAGGGGATTGGGTCTTACACTCTAATAGAGGCCCAAGTGAGTTTTAATAAAAGAAATGGGTCTTACTACTCGAGGGTAGGCCCAGGATTATTTTGAAAAGGCGACGATCGTGCCGTTTATTTGAAAATGTACAGAGGGACTTATACAACGAATGAGGCCCACAAAGTTTTTATGTACAAAGGGGGTTGGGTCTTACACTCTAATAGAGGCCCAAAAGTGTTGAATGGGTCTTATAGCTCAAGGAGAGGCCCAAAAGGTTATTTTTCGAAAGGGCGACGATCGCGCCGTTTGTTTTTGACGGTATCGGGACTTATACAATACACTGAGGCCCAAAAATGATTTGGTCAAAAAAAGGATTGGGTCTTACACTCTATTAGAGGCCCAAGTGTATTTGAAAATCAATTTTGAAAGTTGAATTAATCAAAAACCCTAATTTTAATCTTTAAAAGTAAATATTTAAAGAAAATCAAACAAAATACAAAATAAATTTGAATAATCCATTTATGATTTTGTTTAAGGTTTGAAAAATGAGGTATAAATCACAAGGAATATTTAAACTTATTAGGTTTTGATTTTCAAAGTAAATATTCACTTTTAGAATGTTTAAAAACAATTAAAAATGAATTTATTCACAAAAATACTAATTATATTAAATAAATAATATAAATCTAATTTTTTGGTGGAATAAAATATTTCAACATTTTTGTGAATTATTGCAAAAAGAACCAATCAAAAATGATAAAAATTGAAGGAGTTATTAATTTTTCAAATCATTAAAAATAATAATATGAGAAATAACAAAATAAACAAGTGATAAAAAGAAGTCTGGGGCGAGGGGGATTCGAACCCCAGACCTCTTGCTTGCCAATACACACAAAACCTGCTGATGAACCGCTGGGGCGCAATGCCAATTCATTAATAACATGGCAAGTGAAAAATATATATCAAACTTAGTTGAAAAACCTGAAGAATAGCGCCATGGCCATCTTCTTCCTCGAGCTCGTGCATGAAGCACCATATCTCACTCATCTCTCAACCATTGGACATCATTCAAACACCAAACTCATGCATTTTTTCACAAGGAAGAAGATGGCAATACCCAATTTTATTCATTTTCAGTGTATAACAAATTATATCATTGTGGTCGTATGAACCCTAATTTTGCAAAAGCAATCGAGTAGGCATGATTATGAGTGCAATGATCAAATTTTATGAAGGAAAACAATCAGCATATGATGGCAAGTAATTGGCAAAAATATCATGCGAGGAAATATGCATGGATCATGGAGTTTGAGTTTTGAGGCTTACCTTGATGCAAGCTGAAATGGAACTCTGTACAAACTTTGTTCCAGTCATGAATTAATGATCCCTACAGCTTCAATGGATGTTATGGAGTGTGTTACAAGCTTTGGAACACTTTGAAACTCTTTGGATCAAGCTGGAGACCTCCACCTGCATAATTGAGGCATAATGGCTTGGTTGAAGGGTGATTTTGAGCCTGAGGTGTTACAGTCAGTGTTTAAGTGTTTGGACACCTCAAATACATCATATGTGATGTGTTTGAGCAATTGGAATTGATTCCCTAAGGCTGCAACTCAAAACCCGATGGTGGTTACTCAAAAACCAAAAAACTTGAGGTTTAAGGAAGAATGAGAGAAAGCAGTGCTTTAACTGGATTTGGTGTGAGTTAAATGATCCATTGGGATCTCTATTTATAGGTGATCAACTTTTGTTTTGGAGGAATAGTGAATGGCTGCTGGATCAGATCACATTTGCATGGATTGGCTTGGAGGATTTCTTCTCAAGCAAGGCAAGCTAGCCATTCCCAAGAGCGGGGCTATGCCTTGACCAAAATCACATTCCTCAGATGTTTTTATTGTTGTTTAATCAGAGAATTTGACTGAGTAGGGTAGCTACCTTGACAATGCACTATTCCACATTAATGCACTTTGAATTCAAGGCAAAATGTGCCAAAGTGGATGAACTTCAAGTTGGAAGATTCCTTGGCTTTTTGACTCAGATTTATCAGTTGGATCAGATGCAATGTGATTGGTTTGAATACATGTGGCATGCTGATCCTCATTTTTTGGTTCAAAATCGTGTGTGGCAAGCAAACATGTAAACTGATTTTTCCAAAACAGCTTGCAGCAGCATGACTTTGGGCATGGATTTCTCTTGGCTCAAGTTGAATCAATTCATGCTGTTAAGCTCTTTGAATTCTTGGCAACATATGCAACAACATTGATGTTTAACTTTGGACTTGATTCAGCTTGCATCTATGTGAAAAGATCTCACAAGTTTTGGTGTTTCAACAAAATCTGTCTTGGACAGAATTATTTCTAAGTGTTGGAAAATGGTGTACTTTCATATTTTTAGCCATTTTGGCTCACTCATAGCTCAAAATCCACAATGAATTGGAGTTAGGTGTAGTTGTAGTTTTTGTAGAGGGCAATGAGATCTACAAATCAAGCTTTGGATGGGAAAAAATGGCCTTGTGGTTTAGGATTTATGACCCTCCAAAGTTGGTACCCTAGCCACTTTATTTTTAACTTAGAAAATTTTCTAAGTTTTTATGGTTACCCCTTTTACAAGTTATCCAACTTTTCTTGATTTTTCTTGATGAATGATGATTCAAATCATACATTAACATCATTTTAGGGTTAAAAATCCATTTTGGTGAAAAATCTCAAAAAGTCAAAGTTGACTTTTGTGCAAAGTTGACTTTTTATCAGATGAATTCCAAACTGTGCAATTCTTCAGGAAATCATGTCCTTGACCTAAATCAAACTTGATGTACATGTTCCATGGGTGTCATGGGGCATATTGAGGCATGTCCTAGGGTTTGGGAGCATGTCCTGGTCAAAAGTCAAAGTTACAGTTGACTTTTTCCTTAAAACCCTAATTGTGGTGCAGATGAAATTGAGACTTGTTGCTCAAGCTTCTTGGACTAATCCATTGTTCCAAATGGATCAATATAGCTCATTAGAGACCCTCAAACCCTCTCTTGAGGTCTTGGCTCATGATTTGCCCTAAAAGTCAATTTAGGGGTGAATTAGGTCAAGAAACCCTAATTCCTGATTTTTTATGTATGCATCCCTTGAGGCCAAATTGACTTGATGATTGGGTCCATGAGGTTCCATGGAGTATATTAGGATATGTTTTGAATCATTGGCTCATGCCCAGATGAAAATTTCCATCTGGAGGCCCTGGTCGACCAAAACCCTAATTTGGTGACACTGGTGATCTTGAAGCTTGATCCACCTAGAAGGGAGCAACCTTGTGCTTAATCCTTGAAGTGGGAGTCCTCTTGATCCATTGTGAATGTTTGAGAGGTTAGACAAGTTGAAGATTATGTCATTCCTTGATTGATCCTTTGTCTAAGCACTCAGAGAGGGCTTGAAACCCTAATTTTGATTGTGGTGAATGCTCAACAATTCCTTGAGGAGATTGATAAGGCACAAAGGTACATCCATATTGTGATGATGATTTGCACAATGATGGGAAATCTTAATGGTCAAAATTTGGGGTATGACAGATGCCTCTATTTAATCTTCTTGGACCCGAAGGTGTGAATGACGAAGGTATTCGGGCATTCGGGGTGCAAGAGGATTAAATATCGGAATACCCAAAATTTTGATGGTAGTTAGGAATGGTAGTTTACGCATCCATCTTCTTTTGCTAAGCAATGATGCTTAGAAAAGGTAAAACTTCCCCTCGATTCTAGTCTTCAGCCAAGGAACAGGTCTCAGTTGCGGAAACAAACTTCCCCTCGATCCTGGTTTCCTACCCAAGAACTGGTCTTCGTTTATGATTTAAACTTCCCCTTGATCCTGGTTTCCTACCAAGGAACTGGTCTTAGTTTCTGATTTTAACTTCCCCTCGATCCTGGTTTCCTACCAAGGAACTGGTCTTAGTTTCTTTTCTCAATAAACTTAATTGACAAGGGACGCTATGCGTAGCGGTTTTCCTCAAACTTCTCGCCGAATTTTCCTGGGGAGATGCCATTTGATAGAAAAACTTTGATGTCAGACTCGCTGGGGAACCCAGTCGTCTGAGTTGTAGAGGTGTACAAACTTCTCTGTTGGAGATGCCATTTGTTTCTACTGGGGGAAAGCAGGTCTCTTGGGAGACTGCTGTCGCTTGGGATCTTACATCATACTTTTCTCGGGATCTTCTCGGAGAAACGCCATATGATGGGGTCCAATTTTGAGGTGCCGATGACCTTTTCATCAGCGATCTTTTCAGAGCGAAACTGGTGTGCTGCCTAATCTCTGATTAAGGGGCTTTCCCTGTGGATTTTCCTTAATCCGGGGAAGCAAGGATATCATCTTCAATGGCAAAGAGTGATGCTGACTGAAGGCTCCTCTGGTTTTCCAGAGGTTCAAGTTATCAAAGTGGTTGAGTGCCGACTCTAATCCAGAGATACACTGGAGGAGAGAGGCAGAGCAGACGCAACATTTCCTGACGAGGAAAGAACTGACAGCTCGATTGAAAGGATTGTTATCACTAGGGGATAAGACCGACGAGAGTGATAGTGAGGCAATATGATTATGAATGCAAATCAATAATGCATGATGTATGTACATTTATGCTGACAAAACTGACGCGACATACAAACTGACGGGTGAACACGACTGGATACTCGGCCATCGCGGGGCGTGTAGAAATATCACTGGTTCAAGATAGCAATTCCACCTTGCTTAGGAGAGATAGTCCCCGTTGGGAGCTACCGTTGGTCAGGCTTAGGAGGTAAGAACTCTGCCGTGGCGTATTAGACGAAACAAGGTCTCTGACACAGTTGATCCTTCATTCAGGCGTACTGGGTTAGAAGGAGCACTTTGATTCTACACTTTGAAGTTTGCTTACTTCTGGAGAAGCGATTGATGCTCTTCTGATGTTCAACATTCAAAAGAAATTGTCGACTTTATTTTAAAAGCAGAAAAAGTTTTAACAATTAAATTCATTTTTGTTTTATTTCAAGAATCGTTAATCATGTTAACAACGTCGTTCTGTAAAGCTAAAACAAATAAGAATTACAAACAAAAGCACAAGGGCTCAAATTTTATTGATAAGATGGAGATCAGTCAAACGCGTGATTCCAAAGAGTATATACAAAGTTTGAAAATGGAAATTTACAGGGAAAAGGGCTACGTTGAAACATAACGACCACTATCCTTCTACCAACTTTGAATTCGGGGCATCCTGAGCTTCTGTCGAAGATGACCTTGACTGGAGTTTTCTGACATATGATGTAACTGCTACTGAGGGACTTGCCTCTGTTGAACATAGTTACTTGCCATTATCCCTAATTTTTGCCTGGATTGTACTGTGATGTTTCCAATCCATCGGGATGATTTTTTCCATGTCTCTAACTTTTGCCTGGACCGCCCTTTCGGGTTTTCAATCCACCGAGACGTTTTTTTTTTTTTAGTTTAGGTGAAGTATTTCTTGACTACATCAACATTCGTGGGGTAGGCAAATTCCTCTCCGTCCATGGTTGCAAGTCTCAAGGCGCCGCCTGAGAAAGCTTTCCTGACCACATAGGTGCCATCATAATTCGGAGTCCACTTGCCCCGAGAGTCAGTGAGAAATGACTGAATCTTCTTGAGCACGAGGTCTCCTTTTCTGAAGACACGAGGTCGAACCTTTTTGTCGAACGCCCTCTTCATTCTCTGTTGATACAACTGACCGTGGCATAGTGCCGTGATTCTCTTTTCTTTGATCAGATTCAGTTCATCGTGTCGGCTTTGACACCATTCAGCTTCGGTGAGCTTAGCTTCCATCAATACTCGGATCGATGGGATCTCTACTTCTATGGGGAACACTGCTTCCATGCCATACACTAGAGAGAAAGGGGTAGCCCCTGTTGAAGTGCGGACAGATGTGCGATAACCGTGAAGAGCAAAGGGTAGCATGTCGTGCCAGTCTTTGTAGGTTACAACCATCTTTTGAACGATCTTCTTGATGTTCTTGTTAGCCGCTTCTACCGCTCCGTTCATCTTGGGTCGGTAGGGAGATGAGTTATGGTGTTCGATCTTGAACTCTACGCACAACTCTTTCATCATCTTATTATTCAAGTTTGATCCATTATCAGTAATGATCTCGCTTGGAACACCATAACGGCAGATGATATTGTTTTTGATAAATCGGATCACCACTTGTCAGGTTACATTAGCGTACGACGCTGCTTTGACCCACTTGGTGAAGTAGTCAATGGCTACCAGGATGAACCGATGTCCGTTTGAAGCCTTGGGCTCAATCATGCCAATCATGTCGATTCCCCATATGGAAAATGGCCATGGGGAAGAGAGAACTTTGAGATGTGATGGCGGTACATGAATTTTGTCGGAGTATATCTGACATTTGTGACACCTTCTCATGTACTTGTAGCAGTCAGATTCCATTGTCAACCAATAGTACCCTGCTCTTAAGATTTTTCTCGCCATTGTATGTCTGTTGGCATGAGTGCCAAAGGATCCTTCATGAATTTCTTTCATAAGCATGTCTGCTTCTGGTCGGTCTACGCATCGGAGCAAGACCATGTCAAAATTCCTCTTATAAAGAGTGTCACCGCTCAGGAAGAAGTTTCCAGCCAATCTTCTGAGGGTTTTTCTGTCTTTCCTGGATGCCCCAGGTGGGTACTCTTGTTTCTAAAGGAAGCATATGATATCGTGATACCAAGGTCTGTCGTCTAGGACTGTTTCAATCGTGAAGATGTAAGCGGGCCGTTCAAGGCGCATTATGTCGATCTTAGGTAAGTCATTCCATTGACCTACGCTAATCATGGGAGAGATAGTGGCTAATGCATCAGCCATGTGATTCTCATCACGAGGGATGTGATGAAACTCAACTCTGTTGAAGAAGGGTAACAACCTTCTTGCATAGTCTTTGTAAGGAATCAGTCCTAATTGGTATGTGTTCCAATCTCCTTTTATCTAATTGATAACCAAGGCTGAATCACCGTATACGTCCAAGTTTTTGATCCTTAAATCAATCGCTTCCTCGAGACCCATAATACAAGCTTCGTATTCGGCCTCGTTGTTCGTACATTTGAACGTAAGTCGAGCGGTGAAAGGAATGTGGGTACCCTGAGGGGTAACAATGATTGCCCTAATTCTGTTTCCGTAATGATTGACTGCTCTGTCAAAGATTAGTCCCCATTGGGAACCTGGTTCTGGCCCTTCACTGGGTAACGGTTCATCGCAATCTTTCATTTTCAAATACATGACATCTTCATCTGGGAAGTCAAACCTGATTGATTCTTGATCGTCAATCAGTTGATGAGCCAAATAATCGGCTAAAATACTTCCCTTAACGGCTTTCTGAGCGTGGTACTCTATGTCATATTCTGATAACAGCATCTGCCAACGGGCAATCCTTCCCGTGAGAGCAGGTTTTTCGAAGACGTACTTGATTGGATCCATTTCGGAGATTAACCAAGTAGTATGACGAATCATGTATTGGCAAAGACGTTTGGCTGCCCAAGCCAAAGCACAACAAGTTTTCTCAAGCATCGTGTACCAAGTTTCGCAGTCGGTGAATTTCTTGCTCAAATAGTAAATGGTAGACTCTTTCTGTTTGGTTTCGTCTTGTTGGCCAAGTACACACCCCATTGAGTCTTCTAGGACTGTGAGGTAAATGATCAGTGGTCTTCCTTCCACTGGAGGTGATAGAATCGGAGGATTCAACAGATATTCCTTAATACTGTCGAAGGCGGTTTGGCAATCTTCTGACCAAACGCAATCCTGGTTCTTTTTGAGTAATTTGAAAATCGGCGCACATGTGGCGGTCATAAGGAATATGAACCTGGAGATGTAGTTCAAACGTCCCAGGAATCCTCTGACTTGTTTTTCAGTTTTCGGAGAAGGCATTTCTCGAATGGCCTTGACCTTGTCAGGATCAACCTCTATTCCTTTCTGGCTGACGATGAACCCTAGTAGCTTCCCTGAACGGACACCGAAGGTGCACTTGTTGGGATTCAAGCGGAGCTTGAATTTTCTTAGACGTTCAAACAATTTTGACAGATGTTCAACGTGCTCACTCTCTGTTTTAGATTTTGCAATCATATCATCGACATACACTTCAATTTCTTTGTGTATCATGTCCTGAAAAAGAGTAGTCATGGCCCTTTGATAGGTTGCCCTGGCGTTCTTCAAACCAAACAGCATCACCTTGTAACAAAAGGTACCCCATGGGGTAATGAACAAAGTTTTCTCCATGTCTTTCGGTGCCATTTTGATCTAGTTATAGCCCGAGAATCCATCCATGAAGGAGAAAACTTTGAACTTTGCTGTACTGTCTACCAGCATGTCAATGTGTGGTAAAGGAAAGTCGTCCTTTGGACTTGCCTTATTCAGATCCCTGTAATCGACACACATTCTGACTTTTCCATCCTTTTTGGGAACGGGTACGATGTTGGCTAACCATTGAGGATATTCAGATGTAGCTAGGAAACCCGCGTCGATCTGTTTATGTACCTCCTCTTTGATTTTGATGGCCATGTCTGGGTGAGTGCGTCTCAACCTTTGTTTTACAGGCGGACATTCCAATCTTAATGGTAAGTGATGTTCCACGATGCTGGTATCTAACCCTGGCATATCCTGATAAGACCAAGCGAATACATCGGGGAATTCTTTGAGAAGCTTTATCAAACTCTCTTTGGCAGTTGGACTGAGCAGTGCCCCAATCCTGATTTCTTTTCTCTCTTGCTCTGAAACTAAGTTTACCGTTTCCAACGGTTCTTTGTGAGGTTCAATGGACCTTTCCTCTTGTCTGAGTAGTCGGGAGATCTCTTCTGGAATTTCGTCGTCATTTTCTTCTTCAGCCCCAGATACCGGGAACTCAAAGTTGGGAGAAAACATCAGATCGTATGTTTCAACTGGGTTTAAAACAAGCAATCTGCATGACGTGATGATTCGTGTTTAGAAGAGATAGAGAAAATGCAAATGTGTGCAGTGTTTTATTTTACTGCTTGTTTTTATTTGAATTGTTTTTTAGGATTACCATTTTCTGAAAAAGCAAAAAGAGAAAACAGTAATTAATGCGGAAATTACAGAACGCCGTTATTTTATTAATGAACAAGTCGACTCTTGAAACTACAGCCCTATAAAACAAAACTTTGTCGCTTTGGGCGAAGCGAAGAGGGAAATTTACAGAAAACGAGCCCTATCAAAACATCCGTTTCACCTGGGCAGGGTGAAAGGTTAAAGATGGCAATTACTTTGACTGATGCACGACCTTCGGAACCTTGACGGTAATCCATTGGCGGCGAACTCCTCGGTGAATCACAAAGTTTGGTACCTTCCTTGCTTTGTCTTCAGAAATGACGTTGATTTCTGGTGGAGCAGGAACATTGGAATCTGTCTCCCAGGCAGAGTTGTCGTAGGAGAATTCCTCAGTTGTATTTTGCATAGTATTTGTGCTCTCATTTGTATCTCCCTATCCAGTTGGCTGGATGTTTTCAAGCCTGATACGAGAGCTTTCGGGAGCAGTGTACTTGACCATGAAGTCGTATTTTCCACTTGGTTCCCCCAAGGTGTCCAAAACTTCTTTGGAACTGGAGGAGTCATCTCTCTCGATGATGTTGACCTCGGAAAAAGCATAGTTGATGAATTCAAGTCCTGCAAACGTTGCGAATCCATCTTCATGTTGAGTAGTTTCTGAATGACCTGAGTGTTGATCCCATGACACGGTGAGGACACAGGTATTCTGTTCAATGACGGTCAGCTGATTTTCATTATTCGGCTGACTTTCTTGCCTCAAATCTCCTGGGTAAGGTTGCCACATTGGCAGACCATCCATCGGGCCATAGTAGGTGTAGTCAAAATTGTCTTTCATCAGAGTGTCCTCCTCTAACGAATTTGGCGGAGCACGGCATCCTTCTGGATCACAATCTCCATATATCATTTCGACGTCTGACCGTGGTATAAATCTCGAACTCTGTGCGGGATAGCAAAATGGCATAGGCACCTCTTCCTGAGACATATAACCATCCTCGTTAAGGTAGGACTTCCATTCTTCATCTGTGTCAGAGGGATCTTCCTCATTGATAGCATGTACTGCTTGAGACACCGGGTGAAGAAAACCTCCACTGTGGAAGAAGTTTTGAAGGGGATGAAGACTTTCATCGTTGGCAGCTGTCTGGGTACAGGTTGCAGAAAAACTAAGACCCCTTTTTGTTGCCTTGCCAGTAGGAATGACAAGCTGTCCCCATCCTGTTGTATCGGTACTCTCGACCGCTTTGATAGCATCTTTGTATGAGAAAATCGAGGTTCCTCCTTTGAAATAATTGTCCTTGCTCACCGACAGTGCTTGGAACTGAGTTCCAATAACCTCCTCGGGTTCTATACCAGTAGATGATAACAAGTTACTCACAAGCAATGCCTGTTCTCCACAGACTGTGACAAGTTGATCGTTCTGAATGAACTTTAGCTTTTGGTGGAGGGTCGAAGTGACCGCTCCAGTCTGATGTATCCAAGGTCTTCCTAATAAACAACTGTATATTTCCCGGATGTCCATGACCTGGAAAGTGACTTGGAAAGTGTGAGGACCGATAGTTATGGGAAGATCAACTTCGCCGATAACTGTTTTTCTGGATCTGTCGAACGCTTTGATGACGACCTCGCTGATTCTCATCGGAGGGCCTTTGAATGATAATTGCATCAAAGTGGACTTCGGCATAACATTCAGGGCTGACCCTGTGTTTACCAGTACGCTGGCTAAAGCATCGTCCTGGCAGTTAACTGTGATATTGAGCGCCATGTTATGACGACGACCCTCTTCAGGTAATTCCTCATCACTAAATCCCAAATTATTGCAGGAAGTGATGTTAGAGATAATACTATCGAACTGTATAATCGTTACATCCTGTTCCACAAAATCTTGCTCCAAGACATTCTGTAGAGCCTCCCTGTGCGCTTCTGAACTGAGTAACAGTGATAATACCGAGATCTTTGAAGGAGTCTGTAACAGTTGATCGACAATGTTGTATTCACTCCTTTGGATGAGCTTCAGCATCTCATTATTGTTTTTCGAAAGGTTGGGATTACTGGACTAACCGACTGATGGATTGGGAGCTTCTGTCTGAAGTTCCTTTTCTTTGTTAAGTTCCCCAACCCCTCGGTTGAAGATTCTGCCACTCCGTGTTACACAACTAATGTCTGCAATATTCACAACGGAGGGTAATGGAATTTCTTTTCCATTTTCAATGGTTGTTGCATCGTATTTGTAAGGGATAGCCTTAGTTGACTCATACGGTGCTGGTCCCGGTAGATAGATGACTATGGGAACCTTCTGATTTTTCTGACCATCGTAAGTAATCTCGATCCGTTCCCGATTGGGAACTTTAGATTCGTCAAGTAGAGGGATGATGGCAAAAACATCCCTGGTCCTATGATGACCAGAGATTACAACAACATTCTCAATTTGATCGGCAAGGTAATTCGGCGTCCAGTTGATGGGTCCGGAACCCGGATATGGACGAATTTCTCCACGGTCCACCTGCCCCTGGAGAGCTGCTCGCATAAGGTAGCACCCTTGGTTACTTTCCGAACAGACGCTACAACGGTCGTAATTGTGTAGTGGCACCTGGCCACGCCTACTTTGAATACAATGTAAACTCACTAGGTTAGCTTCCACAGATCAGACATCCTGACTCTGACGCCGAGTGGGGTTTCTGTTACTGATACTAATCTGCTGAGTATCCTCATCCATATAAATTGGCATCCACCAGTGATTTAACAAGTGCTGAAGTGCCTACTGGACAAGGGTACAACCTCGATCGTTTTCGCAACCTGCTTTACAGCTTTGATAGTCATGTGATATTAAGAATCCGAGTGGGACCTGTTCAGCATGTAACTCTACCAGGTTGGTATTCATCACGTGAATATCAAATATCTGAACCATGTTGATCTGATAGGGATTCCTATCATGGTAGTCTTGGATCCATCCAAGATCCATCTGACACTGAAGGGCTTCTTGTACAAAAGAGCAACCCTGTTTGTTTACCAAGCAAGTCAGACAGCAACTGTAATCGTGCCGCGGCAGATTATGATACTGGCTTTGCCTTGAGTGCATTGCCACCAAGTTGACATTTATTGCACGGATGTCATGATTCTGAATGACGTTGGAGTTCGTATAGACCATGTTAACTCCACAAACTCGGTGCTCTTGGATCCACCCGAGATCCATCTGTTCCTGTAGAGCTGCTTGCACTACAGAACATCCTTGATTGTTTTTAGAGCAGACATCACATTGATGATAATTATAAGGTGGCACATGGCTATATCCACTATGTCTACAATGCATCTTGACCAGATTGGTTTTCAACAAGAGTACATCGTGAATTTGATAGACATCGTTAGTCTCTCCTTCTATCAAATTAACTGCAGCCTTCTCGTGTTGAGGCAGCGGGTTCATGAGAACATTAGGATTCGTATCTTTGAAAGATAAGACCCCGCTCCTAACAAGTTTTTGCACGTCGGACTTGAAATTGAGACAAGTCTCTATGTTATGCCCTGGACCTCCTTGATGATAAGGGAATGTTTGATCTATCTTAAACCAAAAAGGCAGATTTTCCGATACTGTAAGAGGAGATTTAGTCTGAATGTGCCCCTTAGCCAGTAGTAATGGAAATAGTTCTGCGTACAACATGGGTATAGAATCAAACCCTGATGGTCGTGTTGCACGGTTGTTGTTGTATGGAGGACGAGCCTGCTGAAGAGGCCGTTGTGTCCTTTGCTGATCAGGTTGGCTCTGCGCAACCTGAGGTTGATACGTAGGAATAGGCGCAGGGCCGATAGCAGGAGTTACAGCTGCTACTGGTTGATAACGTCGCCTTTGCTTTCCGAGAGAGATATTCCCAATATCTTGCTCTTTTTTCTTAGGGAGAGCACTACCGTATTTTTTAGTACCACTCGTCGATCCAGTGTCTTTTACCAAACGTCCTTCTCGGACGGCTTCCTCAAGACTTACGCCCATGCCCACCATTTCGGTGAAATCACTGGGTGCACTGGCAACCATTCGGTCATAGTAAAATGAGCTTAAGGTCTTTAAGAAGATCTTTGTCATCTTTTTTTCCTCAAGAGGTGGACAAATTTGAGCGGCAATCTCACGCCACCTTTGAGCATACTCCTTAAAGGTTTCCTTGTCCTTTTGCGACATTGATCTGAGTTGATCTCTGTCGGGTGCCATGTCCAAATTGTATTTGTATTGTTGGACGAAGGCAGTGCCAAGATCTTTGAATGTGCTGATCGTGGCACGGTTTAAACCCATGTACCATTTGAGTGCAGCACCGGTTAAACTATCCTGGAAGTAGTGAATCAGCAGGTCCTGATTTTTCGTCTGAGCTGACATCCACCGGGCGTACATCACCAGATGGCTTTGAGGGCAAGAGTTACCCTTGTATTTTTCAAAGTCGGGCATTTGAAATTTGTATGGAACTTTCACATTTGGGACCAAGCAGAGATCTGTGACGTCCTTTCCAAATAGATCCTGACCGCGGATGGCTTGCAGTTCCTTCTGCATTTCCAAGAACTGTTCCTGGAATTCATCCATTCGGTCAAACATAGTTTCCTTTTTAACAGCAGATATCGGTGGAATCTGTCCTTCTGGGACAGTGTGCACCACAGGGGGTGGTACCGTGACTACGGCAGTAAATCTTGGCGTTTCCCGAAGTTTGTAACCTTCAGGAGTCTTTAGTATGCCCCTGGCATCTTCGCTTTCCCGAAGTTTGTAACCTTCAGGACCAGCGGCTTCTGTTGAGATTCCCTGATCTTCAGTGATCGGCAGAACATATCCTTCTGGGATATAGTTAACAGGCATGCCCCAAGGACGATCTTTCGGCATCTGATACCTAGGATCATACTTCTCCACTATGGGCATTGAGGTGACCTCTGAGATCACAGTCCTTTGTAGCTGAGCTTCTGCCATGGCTTGTATGTCGTTACAAAGCTTTCTCATATCTTCTCTCAGAGCATCCATCTCTTCTTTCAACTCTCTATTTTCTTCCTCAAGATCATCCATCTTTTTCTGATGATTGGCCCGAGTATTATACGAATGAGACAGTTTGACTCTAAAACCGAGACACAAACGTGAGATTCGCAGGGAAGAAGAATACGCGATGTGAGAATAATGAATGCAATGATTATATTAATTGTTTTTTGGTTTAATTAAAATAAACTTTGACAATTAAATTGCAAATATCAAACAGTGGAGCGACCCCTTTTTATTGAATTCAAAGGATTACAGAAATGGAAATACAGTAGATTACAAGATGCAGAAGCAGAAACCTAAGCTAATGGGTCCCGAGTCCTCTCTGAAGAGAAATCGGGTGCTGATTCTGGTACTTTCCTTTTCTTTGACCAGGGCTCTTGGGCCGTTGTCGGGTTGTCATTCCTTTGCCAAGTGAAAGGAGCGAGCAAATTCCTTTGGTCATCTTGATTATCTACAGCATGTTGCTCCAAAATTTCAATCAGAGCATCTTTCTCTTTCAGTAATTGCTGTATTTTGATGCACTCTATGTTGAGGGTGAGGTACTTATTCTTCCAAGACCTTCTCTCCTTTTGAACTTTGTTGAGAGTAACCTGAAGCTTTTCCGTTTCCGTCATGAAGTACATGACAGACTCCTTTGGCGGAAGAATTCCGTAACGAGGATAAGGCATGTTTAGCTTGAGAGCTCTAGTTTGTACCCAATGGAGATAAGGCTCCACCGAGACACAGTCCGGTTTTCCTAGAAACTCTCGTCCTTTCTTATGAACGTTTTTCCAAGCGTGCACTATTTCCATCTTTAGTGCTCTGTCATTTTATCCCTCCTTGAAGAAAAGACCTTCCAGATGAACACCCCGTGGGACGTGTCTCATTGGGTATCCAAATTGACGGCGAACCAATGCCGGATGATAGTTGATTCCTCCCTTAGTTCCTATTACACCAATCTATATCAGAGTTGGTAAGGGACATGATGTTCTGCGACCAACGTAAGGCACTCTTACAATCCCAAAAAGCAGCGGACTTGGGCAAGTGGGAGATAAACTATTTGTAAAGCAGAGGTACACAGCATGTGATCTCCCCTCCGCTGTACAAATTTCCCAAGTGTACAGAATGATACGCATCTGCGAGTAAAGTCGTCACAGGGTTTCCAATGAGAAAAACCTTAATGGAGTTGATATCGACGAAGTTATTGATGTTTGGAAACAAAAATAACCCGTAGGTGAGCAAGACAAAGATGCTTTCAAAAGCAGTCACGTTTCCTATACTAGCAAAATACAGGGCCTTCTTTGTCAAGAACGGGGCTGGCAAACCTTGGATGCCACCCTTAGTGGTTAGGTGAGTCCTAACCTCAGACTCGTCCAAATGAATTACTCTTGCAATGGTCTGATTCTTTGGAATTTCTTCCAATCCAGAAAAGGGAGCTCGATCTGTGATATGTAAATCAATCAGATGAGAATACTCCTCCAGCGTTGGTGCGAGCTGGTAATCCGGTAATGTGAAACAGTGATAAACCGGATCATAAAACTGAATAAGCGCATCCATGATTCCCTCAATCACATGGACTCTTAAAAGTGGTAGCAAACCTTCGAGCTTGGCTCTGAAAGCCTCTTGGTTAGTGATCATCCTTGCTAATCTTCTCAAATCCTCTAGCTTTGGAACCTTGAAGGTGTACGTATGAGTTCTTCTTCTACCGAAATCTATTAGTGCAATCCTTTTCTCTGATATTTGCAATCACAGTCTCAGTTTAATTTGAAAAACAGAGAGACTAGAAGAGAAATTTTTTTGAATGTTTTAATGTTTTTTAAATGAATGCATGAATGCAGCACACAAAAACATAGAAAAAACATGGGGTCAAAGGGTCGTTGTCATGAAGTCAAGGCTCTACCCATCCCCAAAGGTTTATACTAGGGTGATTTTTGTACCTGTACTCATTATCATCAGCTCCTCCCAGGAAAGCAAAACAACAAGCAGATCGCCAGCGAGTTGTAGAGCAATCTTAGAGTAAGTGCCATTCACCGAGAATAGATCACCAGCCTCAAATGAGGGTAGTATCGCGTAACAACTATTCCCGATAGTTTCCGAACTACAAAAGGGTTTGGCTCCTCAGCTTCTCAGACATCACAATCGGGCCATTGTCTAGGTGAGAGAATTGGTTGCATTGGTCAGCCTCCACTGAGGTTGATGGTCGACCTCGTCGCCATCACTTATCTTAAGTGTATACTCAGTCTTTCCACATGCGGCATCACACGCATTCACATTAGCAAAAAAAATAAACACGTATAGCAATTAGGAAAAGCAGTATATATATTTGTCCTAATCATCCTAGACCTTTAAAGCTATGAATCCTAAGTTCCTGACAGAAATGGGTTCCCCAACGGAAGCCCCAATCTGTGGTTTTCACACAAGTGAAGAGAAAAAAAGGAAAAAAAACAAGGTTAGCCCCACGGGGGGCGCCATTTTTCTGTTGGCGGCCACCGCCATGAAAATGACTTACCCAAGGTTTAAATTGTAAGAAAGAAAGAACCGGCCCGACGGTGGGCGCCATTTTTCTGTAGCGAGTGATTTTGGACGCGGTTCTTAAGCGCTGGTCGCTCTCTGCGGTTGAGTTTTAACTACAGGTCAATTCATTTTTTATCCTATTAAAGCTGATGAAGGAAGGGAAATAGATGTCTCCAATTAACCCTGCTTTGCATACTGAGTTTAAACAGCGGTCTGTTAGGTTATGGATGCTATCAATGTGGGGGGCCTTTGTATTGGTTATTTGTATTTTCGCCAATACTGTTTTCTCTCTTTTTATTTTGACAGAATGTTTCTGGCGGGGAACAAGGATTAGGACGTTAGGACTGATGCTTTTCGATGTGAGAGTATGGGATTTAGGTTTTTTGTTGATTGTGCTCGCTAAGATTTTTTCTTTCAATCTTATGCCTACGTATTCTCGTTTACCGAAACAGGGAAATCAGAGCGTTCGTAGTTCTTCCTAGTCTACGGGAGGAAAATGGGTGTTTTTGGTGTCTTGTTCAAAGCCCAAGACGTGAAGTGAAAGGTAGTTTGTATCTTGTTTAAACCCCAAGATGTGAAGCTGAAAGGTCTATTTGTATCTTGTTCAAAGCCCAAGATATGAAGCAAAAAGGGTGTTGACTTTAGAGAGAATTTGTCATCTCTAAAGAGGGGGTTGTATGTCACAACTGTTTATAAAGGAGAATTACTTTGACCGGGATGTGTGAATCCGGCAATGCCATAATTTCCTTTATAGGGGATTTTTAACCTGAAGGAGAAGACTTTAACTCAGTGTAGAGCAATGCTATCTTTCCTTAGGAATTTCTCAGGCTAAAAGAGGGACAGTGGCATGGATGTATATGATCCAGAGGCTTGCCGCTTACAGCGATTAGATGGAGAAGAAGGAGTTGTTGATGTTTGTGTATTGTGAACGAGGCACAGCTTTTATGCTAAAAGGTTGATTGGATCAACCAGTGGTTTTCTTATACAAAGCCTAAGAGGAGGCTATTACGTGTCTCGTACAAAGCCCGAGAGAGAGGCTAAAAGGTTTTGACTCAACGAGGGAATCTTTTGGTATCTCGTATAAAGCTCGAGATGGAGGCGAAAAGGTTGATTGACTCAACGAGGGAGTCTCTTTATGTTTCTCGTACAAAGCCCGAGAGAGAGGCTAAATGACGTTTGACTCCGCTGGGGAGAATCATTGTACAAAGCCCAAGAGGAGGCTATTGTAACTGGAGAAGGATCATTATACAAAGCCTAAGAGGAGGCTATGGTTACTGTTCAGTTAAATGACAGGTTCAGTAGACTGATTTTTAAAGAGAAAATCATTTCTTATATGAGCAACACTGTACTCAAGGATTTGATTCAAGGATCCGGGTTGTGCCTGTTCTTTAAGGAAGCGGGAAATCTGAAGGGTATTGAGACTGTACGAGTCTACAGGTTTACTTCCTATTCCTGAAGGGTGCTTGAGAATGTCTTTGAGACTCAAGGAGGTTAGACTGTCCAAGTCTAGAGTTTTATCTTTTGTACCATGCTTTGGGAAACAGTAGTAGACTCTTTGAAAGGACTGTTCTATACAGATGACTAAGTTTTGTTCCTATACCTCTAGGAGGTCGTCGGGACAATTTGTACAAAGCCCAAGAGGAGGCTGGAAACTTTTAAGAAGCCGATCGGTCCTTGTACGAAGCCCAAGAGGAGGCTATCATTCCCGGAGGAAGAGATCATTATATGAAGCCTAAGAGGAGGCTGTCATTCCCGGAGGAAGAGATCATTATACGAAGCCTAAGAGGAGGCTGTGAATACTTCTAAGAAGCCGGCGGGTCTTTGTACTAAGCCCAAGAGGAGGCGGGGTTGCTTTTAGGAAGCCTGTGGGTCCTTGTACGATGCCCAAGATGAGGCCGATTGCTTTTAAGAAGCCGGTGGGTCCCCAAACCCCGAGAAATTCAAGGCAAGCTATTCACAAGGAATAGATCAAGTCAGGAAAGTTCGAGAATTTAGAAGAAACTCAAGAGACGCCATTCACGGAGAAAAGATCATCTCTGGGGAGTAGAGTTTCTTGGCAAGTGCTTTTAAGAAGCCTGTGGGTCCCCAAACCCCGAAAAGTTCAAGACATGCCATTCACCGAGAATAGATCAAGCCAGGAAAGTTCGAGAATTTGGAAGAAACTTAAGAGATGCCATTCACAGAGAAAAGATTATCTCTGGGGAATAGAGTTTCTTTGACAACTTCTATGAGTGACAGTCTATGAAAGGGTTCACAGAGAATGCTGCCTTTCATATCTCCATATTGTTTAACCCCAAGAGGAGGGAAGACTGTGTCTGGTAATCCTATGGGGATCTAGTTTAGACTATTTCTAAGAGTGATCAACGGGCTTAATGCTAGACGTAGTTGCCGGGGAAACTCTAAATATCTATACTATTATTACACAGTTGATATGAGTTTATGTAAGAAGACTTACAGCGAAACAACCCCACAATACAGTTATATGTATATGAAAGCGGTAAATGAAAGCAATAACCACTTACTCGGTTGTAGAGCTTCCATGCTGTTTGGTTAGTTGTTCAACAAAGAAAGATTGAAAAACAACAGTATATTCAAAATCAAAGGAGAAAGTGCTTTGAAAAAGAAAGATTTTGGGGCTTACAGCTCAAGGAGAGGCTCAGGGTTTTATCAGTGAGCGCACTGTTTGAATTTGTACAGAGGGACTTATACAAGTGACTGAGGCCCAAAAAGGTTTTCTGTACAAAGGGATTTGGGTCTTACACTCTAATAGAGGCCCAAGTGGTTTAAAGAAAAAGAAATGGGTCTTACTACTCGAGGGTAGGGCCGGATGATTTTTCGTTTAAAATGGCTATCGCGCCGAGATTTTCTTTTAACGCAGAGGGACTTATACAATAAGTGAGGCCCAAAATGTTTTGGTTAAAAGGGGATTGGGTCTTACACTCTAATAAAGACCCAAGTGAGTTTTAAGAAAAGAAATTGGTCTTACTACTTGAGGGTAGGCCCAGGGTTATTTTGAAAAGGCGACGATCGTGCCGTTTATTTGAAAATGTACAGAGGGACTTATACAACGAATGAGGCCCACAAAGTTTTTATGTACAAAGGGGGTTGGTTCTTACACTCTAATAGAGGCCCAAAAGTGTTGAATGGGTCTTATAGCTCAAGGAGAGGCTCAAAAGGTTATTTTTCAAAAGGGCGACGATCGCGCCGTTTGTTTTTTACAGTATCGGGACTTATACAATACACTGAGGCCCAAAAATGATTTGGTCAAAAAAAGGATTGGGTCTTACACTCTATTAGAGGCCCAAGTGTATTTGAAAATCAATTTTGAAAGTTGAATTAATCAAAAACCCTAATTTTAATCTTTAAAAGTAAATATTTAAAGTAAATCAAACAAAATACAAAATAAATTTGAATAATCCATTTATGATTTTGTTTAAGGTTTGAAAAATGAGGTATAAATCACAAGGAATATTTAAACTTATTAGGTTTTGATTTTCAACGTAAATATTCACTTTTAGAATGTTTAAAAACAATTAAAAATGAATTTATTCACAAAAATACTAATTATATTAAATAAAGAATATAAATCTAATTTTTTGGTGGAATAAAATATTTCAACATTTTTGTGAATTATTGCAAAAAGAACCAATAAAAAATGATAAAAATTGAAGGAGTTATTAATTTTTCAAATCATTAAAAATAATAATATGAAAATTAACAAAATAAACAAGTGATAAAAAGAAGTCTGGGGCGAGGGGGGTTCGAACCCCAGACCTCTTGCTTGCCAATACACACAAAACCAGCTGATGAACCGCTGGGGCGCAATGCCAATTCATTAATAACATGGCAAGTGAAAAATACATATCAAACTTAGTTGAAAAACTTGAAGAATGATGCCATGGCCGTCTTCTTCCTCGAGGTCGTGCATGAAGCACCATATCTCACTCATCTCTCAACCATTGGACATTATTCAAACACCAAACTCGTGCGTTTTTTCATAAGGAAGAAGATGGCAATACCCAATTTTATTCATTTTCAGTGTATAACAAATTATATCATTGTGGCCGTATGAACCTTAATTTTGCAAAAGCAATCGAGTAGGCATGATTATGAGTGCAATGATCAAATTTTCTGAGGGAAAACAATCAGCATATGATGGCAAGCAATTGGCAAAAATACCATGCGAGGAAATATGCATGGATCATGGTGTTTGAGTTTTGAGGCTTACCTTGATGCAAGCTGAAATGGAACTCTATACAAACTTTGTTCCAGTCGTGAATTAATGATCCCTACAGCTTCAATGGATGTTATGGAGTGTGTTACAAGCTTTGGAACACTTTGAAACTCTTTGGATCAAGCTGGAGACCTCCACCTGCATAAATGAGGCATAATGGCTTGGTTGAAGGGTTATTTTGAGCCTGACGTGTTACAGTCAGTGTTTAAGTGTTTGGACACCTCAAATACATCATATGTGATGTGTTTGAGCAATTGGAATTGATTGCCTAAGGCTGCAACTCAAAACCCAATGGTGGTTACTCAAAAACCAAAAAACTTGAGGTTTAAGGAAGAATGAGAGAAAGCAGTGTTGTAACTGGCTTTGGTGTGAGTTGAATGATCCATTGGGATCTCTATTTATAGGTGATCAACTTTTGTTTTGGAGGAATAGTGAATGGCTGCTGGATCAGATCACATTTGCATGGATTGGCTTGGAGGATTTCTTCTCAAGCAGGCAAGCTAGCCATTCCCAAGAGCAGGGCTATGCCTTGACCAAAATCACATTCCTCAGATGTTTTTATTGTTGTTTAATCAGAGAATTTGACTGAGTAGGGTAGCTACCTTGACAATGCACTATTCCACATTAATGCATTTTGAATTCAAGGCAAAATGTGCCAAAGTGGATGAACTTCAAGTTGGAAGATTCCTTGGCTTTTTTACTCAGATTTATCAGTTGGATCAGATGCAATGTGATTGGTTTGAATACATGTGGCATGCTGATCCTCAGTTTTTGGTTCAAAATCGTGTGTGGCAAGCAAACATGCAAACTGATTTTTCCAAAACAGCTTGCAGCAGCATGACTTTGGGCATGGATTTCTCTTGGCTCAAGTTGAATTAATTCATGCTGTTAAGCTCTTTGAATTCTTGGCAACATATGCAAAAACATTGATGTTTAACTTTGGACTTGATTCAGCTTGCATCTATGTGAAAAGATCTCACAAGTTTTGGTGTTTCAACAAAATCTGTCTTGGACAGAATTTTTTCTAAGTGTTGGAAAATGGTGTACTTTCATATTTTCAGCCATTTTGGCTCACTCATAGCTCAAAATCCACAATGAATTGGAGTTAGGTATAGTTGAAGTTTTTGTAGAGGGGAATGAGATCTACAAATCAAGCTTTGGATGGGAAAAAATGGCCTTGTGGTTTAGGAGTTATGACCCTCCAAAGTTGGTACCCCTTTTACAAGTTATCCAACTTTTCTTGATTTTTCTTGATGAATGATGATTCAAATCATACATTAACATCATTTTAGGGTTAAAACTCCATTTTGGTGAAAAATCTCAAAAAGTCAAAGTTGACTTTTGTGCACAGTTGACTTTTTATCAGATGAATTCTAAACTGTGTAATTCTTCAGGAAATCATGTCCTTGACCTAAATCAAACTTGATGGACATGTTCCATGGGTGTCATGGGGCATATTGAGGCATGTCCTAGGGTTTGGGAGCATGTCCTGGTCAAAAGTCAAAGTTACAGTTGACTTTTTCCTTAAAACCCTAATTGTGGTGCAGATGAAATTGAGACTTGTTGCTCAAGCTTCTTGGACTAATCCATTGTTCCAAATGGATCAATATAGCTCATTAGAGACCCTCAAACCCTCTCTTGAGGTCTTGGCTCATGATTTGCCCTAAAAGTCAACTTAGGGGTGAATTAGGTCAAGAAACCCTAATTCCTGATTTTTTATGTATGTATCCCTTGAGCAACAAGGAGTATATTAGGATATGTTTTGAATCATTGGCTCATGCCCAGATTAAAATTTCCATCTGGAGGCCCTGGTCGACCAAAACCCTAATTTGGTGACATTGGCGATCTTGAAGCTTGATCCACCTAGAAGGGAGCAACCTTGTGCTTAATCCTTGAAGTGGGAGTCCTCTTGATCCATTGTGAATGTTTGAGAGGTTAGACAAGTTGAAGATCATGTCATTCCTTGATTGATCCTTTGTCTAAGCACTCAGAGAGGGCTTGAAACCCTAATTTTGATTGTGGTGAATGCTCAACAATTCCTTGAGGAGATTGATGAGGCACAAAGATACATCCATGTTGTGATGATGATTTGCCCAATGATGGGAAATCTTAGTGGTCAAAATTTGGGGTATGACACTCTAACCAGGAGGGGGATAGTGGCGTTGGACGCTCCTCCGGGGAGCTCTTCAAGGTAGAAGGTGATAGGGTTTGATTTCCCTTGCACCTTCTCGAGAGTAGTTGTCTTCGTCGATGTTGCAGACTCCAGTTCGTCAAATTTATGCTTGATCGACCCGACGGACAACTTCTCGTAACCACCTCCAGAGATGACCATTGTCTTGGGGAAGCCTTCCCGGGTGCTACGGGTAAAGACGGGGTCCTCGTGGGGGAAGTTCGCCCATATGTTACGAATTGCTTCGTAGTCCTCAATGCCTTCAGGGACAAAGAAGTCTTCGGGTCGAGTGACGCTGAGGGCGACTTGAAGCCGACTCTCGTCGGGAGGAGGTGTCGTTTCCTCGACGTTTTGGGCTTCTCGGGAACTTGGTCGAGGAGTATCACTCTTCTGGACGTACTTCTTTAAGTGCCCTTCCTTGATCAGGATCTTAATTGCATCTTTGAGATGGATGCAGTCTTCTGTGACATGTCCGTGGCTCCGGTGGAACCTGAAGTACTTTGACTTGTCCGTGTTTGATTTTGGGGTAGTCGGCTTTGGAAAACGGACGCCTCCTTTCAGAAATTCCGAGTTCTGGCACTCGGAGAGGATTCGCGCGCGGGGAGCGTTGAGTGGCGTGTATTCCGTGAACCGGCTAGCTGGTCCCCTTGGTTCGCGGGAGTCCCGGGGGCGGCCTTCCTTCTTTATTTCCCCTCCACGTCGAGGAGGAGAGTCTTCTTCTTTGTGGCCGCGGGGGCCCTCCTTTCGCCTTGACTCGAGGGCGATCTTTTCTGCCTCCGACTCCTCGAGCTCGATGTACAATTGAGCTCGTTGGAGGAGGTCCTCCAGACGACGAGGTCTACGGAGGCCCACAGACTTGGCAAAATCGGATCCAAAACATAGACCGTGGATGATTAAATACTTCTTCATGTTGTCGGTCGTATGAACCTCGACAGCTTCCCTGTTGAATCTCTCAATGTAGTTCCGGAGAGATTCATTTTTCCCCTGGAAGATGCACTCTAGTGCGGCCTCCGTCTTCGAGTGTCGACGAGACGCTGTGAAGTGTTTGGTCATGCGTTGTCTTAGTTGCTTCCAGGATGTGATCGACCCGGGTGCCAGACCCTTGTACCAAGTCATGGCGCCCTTCCGCAAGGTGGTGGGGAAAGTCTGCACTTAATGGCTCCCTTGACATTTCTGAAGTCGAGCATGGCTTTAAAACTTTCGACGTGATCGTCGGGGTCGGCCAGGCCGTCGTAGGTCCCCAGTGGTGGGAGTTTCTCCATGCCCGTAGGAATTGGGGCGTCCATGATCTCCCAGGATAGGGGGTCCTCTGGTTGTCGTCGTCGCTTCCAGCTGGGGACCTTGAAGGGGATTGGTGGTGTCGACCAGGTCCTTGTCGCGGAGGGGAATTCCTTGAGCGGTTCCTCGGCCTTTCCTTGGTGGTCTTGCTCTTCTTGGTGGTTGAGGAAGGCCTGGGTTTCTTCTGAGGCGGGGAGCGATGGCGCTTCTGGGAGATCGCCGGCTGGGGGCGCTCGAGGTGTGGTCGACGTCCCTCGTGCACCGGCGAGGGAGTTCGAGATTCTTCTAACGGGGTCCTTCGCGGGGAAGGAGAACGGCGAGGCGAAGGTGGACGACGATGTCTCCGCGGGGAAGATCGTCGTGTCCGCCCTCGCTCTAGTGCTTCAATTCTGCGATTCTGGTGTACGATCAGCTGGTTGGTCTGATTAACCAAGGTAAGTAGGGCCACGGTGCTCGAATTTGCATTGGGCGGAGGAGCGATTAGCTGCAAGACGGCTTATTGGTCGTCCTGCTGGACAGCGTTGTAAACCGTATCTTGGGAGTCTGGGGAGGCGGTCTGCTCGTCTCCAACGTCGCCTTCTTCGACATTGAGGGCAGCAGCGTCTTCGCGGTGGTTCTTGTTCTCGAGTTTCACGAGGACGGTGTCCAGAGCTTTGTTCGCCGATGGGTTTTTGGCAATGCTGGTGATGAACGAGAGGATTGCTTTGGTTTATCGTTGAAGGAAAAACAGGGAAGCAAAAGTTCCCACAGACGGCACCACTGATCGTACTTGGATCAGATAATTGTTCAGTGGCCAGCAACGCCGTATGGACTTCAGCTCCGGTGAGGTTGAAAGACGGCCGGGGGGGGTGTACCTGCAAGGTACTCCAACGCTCAAGTAAGTCAAAGGTCATAAGTAAAAGCAAGTACAGAAAGAGGTTAGAGTGTATGAGATTGCGTAACCTTACCCTCTCAAGTGAAAGGGTATTTATAGAGAGCCCCCAGCGCGGGGCCAATGATCACTAGCACTGGGCTGGATTGCGAGGCCCAATCCAAGTAACTGCCAGGGCTTACGTGGCGTAGTGAAGACCAACACGTGGTCTTCGCCCTGGGGTAACCGTTCCTAGACCTCCAGAATTAGGGCAGACCGATTCCATCGGGAGTGGGTGGTTACATGAGAACGTGTCCTCGCGGGGAGGAGTCTTGCGTGTCGGGGAGAGACGTGTCCTCCCGGGGAGGATTCTTATATGCAGAAGGAGGTGGCTCCTCGAGGGGGGAGCACCTGAGTGTCGAGGAGGAGCGAGCCCGGAGAGGCTTAGCGCCTTTGCCCAATGCTTTATGCCATGTGTGCCCGAACACCGCCGAGGTGTGGCGTGTGCCCGACACTATTGAGGTGGGCATGTGCTCGAAATTGGTCATGCTAAGAGGCCTTTGTTGGGCCATCCCAGGACGTATGGGTTGGGCCTGCTCGATTGAGGAGCGGACCCCGACCCAGTCCAGAACAAGTATAATCTAGTTAACTCATATTGAGAAGAGATTAAACCGTTTGGATTTAAAGTTGAATATAATTGGTTTAATAAATTTTAATCTTTTACATTTGTTTATTTAACATTTTCAATGTTGTAGTGCTATAGTTGTATGACTCTCCTAAGGCGAGATCTAGAGGACGTCTAAGGAGAGACAATGATAAAATGTCGTTCAAGGGGACGTATCGCATCACCCTTAAGGTCTTCTTATCACTCAATCGTGGGAAATGTGAGAAATGACATTTCTAGGGTAAAGAGAAGTCACGATCATTAACTGGCTCGTGACCTATTTAGAAATAGGGATTCAACGAACCACCATTGATTAAGTGGACGGTGACCCTTCCCAGGAGAACCATAGGCCCGAAAAGCCCATACAAATACTTCTTCCTTAGAGGAGGAAAGAATAATACATTACACCCTAAAAGCATAATGTGTGATCATAGCACACTGATCACACCCATCATTGACTTATACTTAAGCATATCACCATCCACGGAGCCTCTCACCTCACGCGAGTATGACTCCTAAAAACACTTTAAAACACCATCATATAGAGATTCTCATTGCCGTGGGCAAACTCTAACCACCATATAACGTTATACACCTACTGAGGCCTTTGAGTTTCCCTGTTTTTGCAAGAGGAACACACACATATACTTTTTGACCAATACAATGGCGCCCACTGTGGGCCCCCGGTAAAACTAACCTGAGCCACACTCGTAATCTAACTCCCTCAATCTTCCTTTTGATGATGACCAACAAAACCATAACCTACAACATAAACACCAATGTCATAGGTTTTTCCAGTGGAGGTAACTTTAGATCTTCTCGGGAAAATACACAAATCAGGTGTTTGCAACAAATGTAATACCCACTGACTTCACTAGAAGCTCCCAAGGGAAAACATGGGTTAACATCATCTTCCCCGAGGAGGACGCCCTTTGCATCAACCCTCGTGGTGATGATTCTTTAGTCATCATTGTGCAGTGTTAGTTCTTGTATTGGCTGGAATTTTGGTAAAACAAAGTTGAACAATGTTGATGTCATATGTCTGATGTCTTAACATTAGTTCCTAACATTAGTTGTTGCAGGGTTGAAGTTTTATATGTTGATGTTAAACTTGATGTCTTGACATCAGTTATCTGAACATCAGAACATCAGGCTGTGATGTTTTAGGGCTGCGCGTAAAAGTTTGTTTTGAGAAGATCTATTAGAGAGATTGTGTGCGAATATCTTGGAGAAGATATTTTCAGTTGCAATCAGATTTGGAGCAGATCCTATTGCTATGTTTAAGGGTTGTATGATTTAAAAGATTTGAAGATCAAATCTGTTTTAAATTCTATTTTTAAAACAAATCAAATCAGATATTCGGAAGAGGTCCAAGCCTAAGTCAGAATTCTATTTAAAGCAACCTCAACCCTTGTTGGAAGGTGACAAAGACAAGAGAGCAAAAACTGAGAGTCAAGTTAGATTTTTCGTGTGTATTTTGTAAGCCTTTCATGGTTGAATAGGTGTTACTATTTTGGGTTGTAAGTGCATTCACTCTAGAGCTTTTAAGCAAGAGTGTGTTGTTCTTGATCAAAGCTGTTAAGCAAGATCAAGGTGTGGTTTAAAGTGTAATCTTTGAATTGTATCACTGAGGTGATTTAGGGAGTTAGTGGTTTCTCATATCTAAGTGGTGTCTTAGGTAGAAGTGTCATTGGGTAGTGATTAAGATTAGTAGATGTCAACTGGGATTGTTGAGTCTGTAATTTAATACTACTAATAGTGAATTTCCTCCCTGGCTTGGTAGCCCCCAGACGTAGGTAGTTAGACCGAACTAGGTGAACAATTCATTGTGTTGATTTACTATTGTTATAGCATTGTTCATATTAGCAGATTGTGTTGTTGTGACATCACACTTAACATCACACATCTGATACCAGAATTTTAATTGGTATCAGAGCAGGCATCCTGCTCTGCATCTGGGTGAGATCTAGGGCTGATACTTTCTGGTGCAATGGACAAGGAGAGTGGTGGATTTGTGAATAGACCCCCTATTCTAGATGGCTCTAACTATGACTATTGGAAACCACGAATGGTTACCTTCTTGAAGTCATTAGACAGTAGGGCTTGGAAGGCTGTCTTAAAAGAATGGAAAACACCTGTTATTGTTGAAAAGGATGGTACAACAAAGCTGAAACCTGAGGAAGATTGGACCAAGGAAGAAGATGAGCTTGCACTTGGAAATTCAAAAGCCTTGAATGCCATCTTTAATGGTATTGACAAGAACATCTTTAGGCTGGTAAACACTTGTGAAGTAGCTAAGGAAGCTTTGGATGTCTTGAAAACTACTCATGAAGGAACTTCCAAGGTCAAGATGTCAAGACTTCAACTGTTGACTACTAAGTTTGAAAATCTGAAGATGAAGGAGGATGAAACCATTCATGATTTTCACATGAATATTCTTGAGCTGTCCAATGCTTCTAGTGCTTTAGGAGAAAGAATGACTAAAGAGAAGCTGGTAAGGAAGATTCTCAGATCCCTTCCCAAGAAATATAAAATGAAGGTGACTGTTATTGAAGAAGCTCAAGACATCAGCAAGATGAGAGTTGATGAGTTGATTGGTTCTCTTCAAAATTTTGAGTTGGGGTTGAATGAGGAGCCTGAAAAGAAGACCAAAAGCATAGCTTTGGTGTCTAATACTGAAGATGGTAAGAAGGAGTGTAATTTTGAAACTCGGGAGGAACTGTTAAATGCTGTTGTGATGCTTGGGAGACAGTTTAATAAGGTGCTAAAGAGAATGGACAGAAACTATAGACCTAATGTTAAGAACATCACATCTAACAACAACAGGTCTAGTAATCAAGTGAAGAAAACAAGAGATGAAGAAAAGTCCAATCATGACAAAAGAGTTCAATGCTATGAGTGTGAAGGTTATGGTCATGTTAAGAAAGAATGTCCTACATATCTCAATAAGCAAAAAAAGGGGTTATTTGTTTCCTGGTCTGATACAGATAGTGAAAGTGAAGAAGAGAATGCCAAGCATGTTAAGGCATTGACTGGAATATGTGCCTCTGATGGAGAATCTAGTGATGGTGAATTGACCTTTGAAGATCTGGCATCTTCTTATCAAGAGCTGTGTCTGAAAAGTGAAGAGGTCTGTCAAGAAGGGGAGAAACAGAAGAAAATTATAATACAGCTTGAGACTGATAAAGCTGAACTTGAGAATGAAGTTTTGTTGTTAAAATCCCAGCTTGATCAAATGTCAAAATCCATCAGAATGTTAAATAGTGGAACTGACACTCTGGATAAAATACTTGAAGTTGGAAAAAGGGGCAAGTGATAAGACTGGTCTAGGATATGAGGGTGAGAAGAAGATATCTGCATAGGCTAGTTCTTCTGGGGTTAAACAGAACATTCCTCATCATCATGAAAAAGGACATGGTTCTGGAATTAAGAAGGTTGTCAGTCACAAAATAATGGAAAGGGTTATGGTCTTGTACCTAAGAAGTTTTTGCCTCAACCTCAAGGAAAGCCTCAGGTTTCTGGAGCTAGGCAGTATATGCCTCCTCAATACCATAGGAGTATGCAGACTTCTAGTTTCAAACATAACATGTTCCATCCGATGTCTCAACATCAAGGGAAAATGTATGGTTTTGGACCTAATAATGTTGTGCCTCATTGTTATGGCAGAAGAAAGCCTCATCATCATGGTAGAAGATAGCCTAATCATTACAAAAGATAGACTCATCATTACAGAAGATAGCCTAATTATGGGAGAAGACAACATCAATATTCTGACAGATGGCAGCCTCGGCAGTATGACAGAAATCATCATCAAGGTGGCAGACATTTCAATCACTTCAGAGAAGAGATTCAAAGAGTGAGATGTTACTATTGTGGAAGATTTGGCCATATACAATCTTCTTGCTTTAAACTGCATGGTTATCCCAAATCTGTTCCTCAACCTAGACAGAAGCAGAACAGGCCTCAGGCTATTAAACAATGGGTTCCTAAAGTTGTTGTCACATGTCTATTAGCTCACTCATCTGTTAGAACCCCGGCTATGGATGGTTGGTATTTTGACAGTGGTTGCTCAAAGCATATGACAGGTTTCAAGAATCAGTTGGTGGATATCAGGACTTACTCCATAAATGTTGTAACTTTTGGTAATGGAGAAAAATGGGAAGTTAAAGGAATTGGAAAATTGAATTGTGAGGCTGGACCTAATCTTGAAAATGTACTTCTTGTCAAAGGATTGACTGCTAATTTGATTAGCATCAGTCAGTTATGTGATGAAGGATTCAAGGTTAGCTACACTAAAGATGAATGTTTAGTGACTAATGAGAAGAGTGAAGTCGTTATGAGGGGAGTTAGATCCATAGATAACTGTTATTTATGGGTTCCTCAAGAGTCCAACTCATCATGTAATGTCAAGGATGATGTTATGACATCTGAATGTGACATTAGAAGGATCACCAAATAACCTAGTGTGATCCATCTATATAGAGGAAATCTTGAGGAAACTAAGGTCATAGAGGTTGATCATTCAGATAATGAAGTTATTGGTAAAGCTGTCCCTGGTATTGCCAAAAGAATAAGGTCTAGAAAGGGGAAGTCTGCAGATTCTTCACCTAAGGAGAGACCTGAGAACAAAAAGAAGAAGTCAACTGTGGTTGGTCCTACTAAGACTTGGAGCAAGGTTGTTGTGACTTCCAAAAGGAGGAAGCAGAGGGAAGAATCAGAATCTGAGTTTGATGTTGATGATGATGTTCAAAACATCACTCCAGTCAGAAGGTCAATTTTGAAGAGGATTTCTGACAAGGTTCCTGAAGTGCCTATTGACAACATATCCTTTCAATATGCAAGCAGTGCTCACATGTGGAAGTTTGTGTGTCAAAGGAGATTAGCCCTGGAAAGGGAGCTTAGTTGAGATGCTCTGGAAATTAAGGAAGATGTTGATGTCCTGGTTGATGTTGAAACATCAGTTGAAGAAGTCACAGCAGAAACTAAAGACAGAAGTGGGTCTCCCAGTCCTGTTGATGCTGAGCCTAAACCTGAACAATCTAATAAAGAACCATCTATTAGAGTGCAAAAGGACCATCCAAAGAAGCTTATCATAGGTGATCCTAAATCAGGGGTTAGCACTAGATCAAGAAAGGTTGTGTCAAATTCTTGTTTTGTTTCCAAAATTGAGCCCAAGAATGTCAAAGAAGCTCTAACTGGTGAATTCTGGATTAATGCCATGCATGAAGAGCTGGAACAATTCAAGAGGAATGAAGTGTGGGATCTTGTTCCAAGGCCTGATGGAGTTAATGTGATAGGCACCAAGTGGATTTACAAGAATAAATCTGATGAACAAGGAGTGGTCACCAGAAACAAGGCCAGATTAGTTGCTCAGGGATACACTCAGGTTGAAGGAATTGATTATGATGAAACCTTTGCTCTTGTGGCAAGACTGGAATCTATCAGATTACTCTTAGGGGTGGCCTGTAATTTCAAATTCAAGCTTTTTCAGATGGATGTTAAGAGTGCCTTCTTGAATGGTTACTTAAATGAAGAGGTGTAAGTTGATCAACTAAGAGGATTTATTGATCCAACATTTCCTGACCATGTTTACAAACTAAGGAAAGCTCTCTATGGTTTGAAGCAAGCACCAAGAGCTTGGTATGAAAGGCTTACTGAATTCCTGGCTGTGAATGGCTACAAAAAAGGAGGGATTGACAAGACTTAGTTTGTTACAGAGGAAGGAGGAAAATTGATGATAGCTCAAATATATGTTGATGACATAGTATTTGGTGGGATGTCAGATGCAATGGTGAAACATTTTGTGGAACAGATGTAGTCTGAGTTTGAAATGAGTCTTATTGGAGAGCTCAGCTATTTTCTAGGTCTACAAGTTAGACAAATGGAAGACTCCATATTCATATCCCAGAGCAAGTATGCAAAGAACATTGTTAAGAAGTTTGGTCTGGAAAATGCTAATCACAAGAGGACACATGCTCCTACTCACTTAAAGTTGTCCAAGGATGAACATGGTGTGAGTGTGGATCAAAGTCTATACAGAAGCATGATTGGTAGCTTATTGTATCTCACAGCTAGCAGACCTGATATTTCTTTTGCTATTGGAGTGTGTGCCAGATATCAATCTGAGCCTAAAGTTAGTAACTTGAATCAAGTGAAGAGGATTCTGAAATATGTGAATGGGACTAGTGACTATGGAATGCTTTACAGTCATGGATCAGGCACTGAGTTGTGTGATTTTTGTGATGCTGATTGGGCAGGGAGTGCTGATGATAGAAAAAGTACTTCAGGAGGTTGCTTCTTCTTAGGGAATAATCTGATATCATGGTTTAGAAAAAAGTAGAACTGTGTGTCTCTTTCTACTGCTGAAGCTGAGTACATAGTAGCAGGGAGTAGTTGTTCTCAACTTATTTGGATGAAGCAGATGTTAACATAATACAATGTCAAGCAAGATGTCATGACATTGTACTGTGATAATCTGAGTGCTATCAATATCTCTAAGAATCCTATTCAACATAGCAGAACTAAGCATATTGATATACGTCATCATTTTATAAGAGATTTGGTTGAAGACAAAGTAGTTGCTCTGGAACATGTTGCTACTGAAAAGCAGTTAGCAGATATTTTTACCAAGGCCTTAGATGCAAATCAATTTGAAAAATTAAGAAGCAAATTAGGAATTTGCATATATGAGGATTAAATGTGCTGGGAAGTGTCTTGTGCAATTGTGATCTTTATTGCATATGTTTAGTTTAAAGGAAACAAAATTTTATTCAACTGCTGAAAGCATACAAGATTAGATTTTAGTACATCAAAAGCAACATATAAAGGGCCTAAAGATTATCCCAACCCCCTGCATCAAGAAAAGTTTTCCAATCTTCATCTCATTCATCATCAGAAGCATGAAGTTGCCCTAGAGGTTTTTTTGATGTTTTTCATCCTTGTCTCTGATGTTTTTCTTGTTCTTGTTGCTCCTGAAGAAGTCCCAGCGGCTGTCATTGTTTTGTTCTTATTCTTTAGTGGATCTGGTTTCTTGACCTCCTGCATGTGGTTCTTCCCCGCATCTTTGTTAGACTGACTCATACTTGTTTGTTGTCTGGTGATGTTAGAAGGAAGAAGGCTTATATTTTATAGTTCTATAAGAATCCATTGTTTGTATCGCCTGACCAGTCAAAGTTTTTGGAATTTGTGCTCCTTGGGAAGCTTGTTATTTGACCATGTCTTAATGGCTGTCGGATCTTTGTGTTTGATGTAGAAGTTGTCCAATTATGGCTAAAAAGGGGGAGAGTTAGCCTATGTGCCTATGTGTTGCCTAGTTGTCTGTTGTGGTTCTAGGCTTGAGGGGGAGTGTGCATGTTTGAACAGCTGGTATGCTGGTTCTTGTTTTGAGGGGGAGTTTAGCTTTGAGCAGATTTTGGATGTGATTGATGCTGGTTGTGTTTTGAAATGTTAGGAGTATGAAGTTTTTCCGCTGCAGGTATCTCTGATGTTGGCAGAGATTGTTTTAGCCAAAATTAGCCAAAGAGGGAGATTGTTAGTTCTTGTATTGGCTGGAATTTTGGTAAAACAAAGTTGAACAATGTTGATGTCATATGTCTGATGTCTTAACATTGGTTTCTAACATTAGTTGTTGCAGGGTTGAAGTTTTATATGCTGATGTTAAACTTGATGTCTTGACATCAGTTATCTGAACATCAGAACATCAGGCTGTGATGTTTTAGGGTTGCGCATAAAAGTTTGTTTTGAGAAGATCTGTTAGAGAGATTGTGTTCGAATATCTTGGAGAAGATATTTTCAGTTGCAATCAGATTTGGAGCAGATCCTATTGCTATGTTTAAGGGCTGTATGATTTAAAAAGATTTGAAGATCAAATCTGTTTTAAATTCTATTTTTAAAATAAATTAAATCAGATATTCGGAAGAGGTCCAAGCCCAAGTCAGAATTCTATTTAAAGTAGCCTCAACCCTTGTTGGAAGGTGACGAAGACAAGAGAGCAAAGACTGAGAGTCAAGTTAGAGTTTTCGTGTGTATTTTGTAAGCCTTTCATGGTTGAATAGGTGTTACTATTTTGGGTTGTAAGTGTATTCACTCTAGAGCTTAAGCAAGAGTGTGTTGTTCTTGATCAAAGTTGTTAAGCAAGATCAAGGTGTGGTTTAAAGTGTAATCTTTGAATTGTATCACTGAGGTGATTTAGGAAGTGAGTGGTTTCTCATATCTAAGTGGTCTCTTAGGTAGAAGTGTCATTGGGTAGTGATTAAGATTAGTAGATGTCAACTGGGATTGTTGAGTCTGTAATTTAATACTACTAATAGTGAATTTCCTCCCTGGCTTGGTAGCCCCCAGACGTAGGTAGTTAGACCGAACTGGGTGAACAATTCATTGTATTGATTTACTATTGTTATAGCCTTGTTCATATTAGTAGATTGTGTTGTTGTGACATCACACTTAACATCACACATCTGATACCAGAATTTCATGCAGCATGAAAACTGGGATATCATGCACGTTTTTATAGATCTTGGCAGCTCTTGTGACGTCCTTTTTAGGATGTCTTCTAGAAACTACAACTCGGTCTGAACGACATAAAAATGTTCATTGGTTCTTTTACGGGGTTATCAAGTGAAAAAGTACAAATTATGCACCACATAACCCTAGAAACCACGTGTGGCGAGAGAGCTGACACCAAGAGATTGACGTCAGCTACCTCATTATGGACACCTTATCACCATATAGCATCATTCTTGGGCGAACGACTATCAACGCCATGGGAGCATTTATATTTACTATGTACCTGACCTTAAAATACTTGTTCCCTAATAGCACGAGTCGATACGATCTCATGCCTTATACATCTTCCCGTAAGAGGAAAATTACTGGACCACGAAAGGCTCGGTCACGAGGAAGGCAACGAGATGCTGGTTACATATTTGGGGGCTAACCCAACTGAGGCCAAATGAGGTAGCTGACACCAAAGGTGCTCATGATAGATTTAAATTCTTAGACGAACTTTATAAAAACCGGTTACAAATGGATATGGGTGCCGAAGGTGATGATATGCAGGTCGAGTACCATTGGTAGTGTGCATTAAGGTGTTAACTCTTGTTTCTGGTTGGCATGTCCATATTTGTAAACAAAAGTGTAATCTATGTTGATGTGGTCTACCTTAAATACTTCATTAACTTAACGACAATTCACAAGTACAACTGGGGGGCGCCTGTTTAGTCTACTTATACTCAAAGTTTAGCGAAGGTTGTCTTTAGAAGATAAAGCAGTTAACTGAAAAACTGCACAATGCTTACGGTAATTTACTGTTACTAATATTTTCATAAATATTTTGTTACACTTGTTACTAATATTTTCATAACCATTTTCAGGAATGGGCGGTCCCTCATTTTTCTCGCATCTTCGGGTGGGATCATATGCCTAACTACATAGAGGATTGGCCACCTATTGTCGCCTTTGCTCCGTCTAGAAGGAATCAGGCGATCAAGCCCTTCTGGATGTATCTTGATCGCACTATAGTAGACGACATTGCCTTCTACCCGTACGAAGTTCATCGCCAGATGCGTCAGTTGGACGTCATTTCGTTATACTATAAATGGTTAGCTTGTGGGCCATATTTAATGTACGCGTATCTGCTCGAGCGAGTGATGCGCCAGTTTGGGTATTTGTAGGTGTCGCGGCACGAAAAATACCTGAGCGCATCGCACACTCGATGATACAACATAGTGGCCACCAAACTTTATTTATTCCAAAAGGAAAGGGAAAATATCGATAAAACCCAAGGGAAAGAGAAACAGGTAAGGGAGTCGGTTATGCGAGGAAAAGGTATTAGCATCCCTCACATTTGTCGTACTCGACGGGAACCATTTTGCTTGTTCTTTGTTTGGATGGGAATTATTATTTAAAGGTTACTTGCGAAAGGGAAAGAAAAAAGCTTATAATTATTGTGCTCGCGAAGGATTAAGGCTCCCGTGCCTACGTATCCTCATAGTGCAATGAGGAAATCAAAGCTCCGTAGTTCAAAAAACTAAGGGTGAAAATGAAGGAAGTCATAGCTCCGTAGTTCAAGGAACTAAGGATAAGAAAATAAGTGGTAATGAATTGTGCAAAGGCGGCAGTCAGCAGGTCGTTAGCATGCTTGTTAGTGAGGTAATTCATAAGGAAGCATGAGATATGGTGGTTGTTAGTGCTATGTTGAAACTATGAGATTGTTACTGTTTTTTTTAAATGTTATGCTATTACAATGTGGACGATGAGATATGATTCATGCTATGTCAATTGGTTTAGTGTAACGTGGTTATGTTTTGTTGCAGGTGACTATGTGGAGCCTTGATCATGAAGATGTTAGGCAAGCCATGGCATATCAAAGTGATGATTTGGAAAGCACTAAAGCTTCAAGAAAAAGTTGTGAATAGGACTTAGAAATAGGAGTTGACTTTGGTAAAAAAAAATATATAATTTTGTAATTAGATGTTATGTGGATATTTTTGCGATGAAAGAGCTTTCGAGATGAGATGAATTCGTGTAACTTAATATTCACAAAACCTTGAATGCTTGGATTTTATGTGTTTTTGACCCCTTGAATGAATGTCTTGCCATAAAACAAACAAACATCAGTGGAAAGTGACTCCCCGGATCTCAAAATCTTAATGTAAACAAAATTATCAGACAACCAAAACTAGGGTTAGGGTTTCCCTAGGAGTTTAATCAAAGAAAAGATAAAACACTACTTTATTGTTTCCACAATCAAAATGTCCATGTGAACCACAAGTTTGCAAAATTCCTTAATGTCTTGTTTCTTAAATGCAAAACCCTTGAATCAACTGATGGCACTTGAGGTATGCACCTGAGAAGCAATGCCCTAGATGATTTAGCATGAATATGTATATGAATGCGTGATTGTATCTAGATGAATGGATAATAAGATAACTATGCATGTGTTTACCGGTGAAAATGGCAAACAATTGTTAGTCCTCCAAAGTTACTAAAGCCTTTGGTCACTCACAGGATCGTCTAGAATGATCCTAGGACATGTGTTGTTAATTCAGTTCTTGGTATTAATTATCATGAACATTTACTCAACGTTCTTCAAGTACTCTCCAATGTTATTGAGAAAATGTGATGATTGATTTTAAGTAAAGAAAGATTGCAGAAAGATAAATTGAAAGATAAATGACTTGAAGATAAATAACAAGAAAATAAATTGAAAGTAAAGATAAATGGCTTGAATTTAAATGACTTTGATTGTAAAAGAAGGTATTCAAACGTACATTCTCTCAAAGGGACTCTTTTCTCACACACACAGATACTGATAGTAAAATGTAGAGTTTGTACAATGGTTGAACACCCCATTCTAAATGCTAAAATGTTTTACTTATACTAAATTAGAAATAATCGCCCCCTATGGTTATTTTGCCAGAATGTGCCACGTTCCCACTACATGCATTTCATCGCATAAAAGCCTTCCACGTGTCCTATAAAACGGATAAGACCAAAAGGTGGTTACCAGCCTTATTTGCACTTTCTATGTCAAACGCTTCCCTTGATGGACTTCGTCGAATTCCAATTTATGCCAAAATCTTCCTAAGTCCTGGACTACAACGTCTCCTATGCATAAACTCCTTCGAATGGATCTTCCCCAGTCAAACCATACCTTGCTTCATCTCACGCACGAGTCTTCAAATTCCGATAGTCCCCTTCTAGCCTTCTCTTCCGTCGAAATACCTTATGTTGTCGAATTCATCAAGCCTTTCCTTAGAATATAACCTCAAACTTCTCAACTCACCTCCATCATTAATGAGTGTCGACATAGCTGCCATTTACCTTGTGGAATGCTCACTCCTACTCTCTTTGACATAGTTGTCATCACTGGCCTTCGACCCATAGGAGAGGCCTTCGATCCAAACCTGATGACGGAAGACAATATTGGCTTCGACCGGGGTCGAGCCACCTTCACCAACTACATTTCTGACCATCACCAGCAAGACACTGAAGAAGTGACTGATGAAGAGCACATTGCTTTTATAGACCATTGGTTATCTCGTTGCATCTTCTGTTCGAGGTCTCTATAGGTGGCGAAGAAATTTTTGTCCATGGCCAACCAAATTCATTATGGTCGAAAGCTCTGCCTCAGCCAAACGATCCTTGGTTGTCTCTATAAATCCCTGGGAGAGAGTGTGGCACTTTTTAAGGGTATTCAGAGTGGATCTACTTCAAACTTAAATCTAGCTGGTCCCTTTTGGTTATTGCAGTTGTGGCTTAATGCCACTTTCAAACCTTCCCTGTCGACCCGCAATACTATTAACGAGGACAATGAGGAGATCAAGAACCGACGTATCGAAGGGACACGTCTTGTCTCCGTGACTCCAAATGATGAAGGCACAAATCTTCAGAAGGCATATACTGAATATTTGATGATGTACGCCAAGTGTCACAACTTCACTCCTTACATGGCTTCCTTCACCAAGAGAACCCATGGGCCAGAATGATTTACTCGACCATTCCCTCCTAAGTCGAAAGACCAGGAAGCAGAATCCACAGCCATATGGGATGCCTTCCTCACACCCAAATTAATTGCCACCTGACTTTGACCCTCAAGGAACCAGATAGTCCTTCTTAGCTACTAGCCAAATCTTGTCTCTCAACAATTTGGTATTAGCCAGATTTTACCCAAACCTATATTTCCAAGGAAAAGCAGAGTCATTCTCTACAAATGCATCACACAGAGGTTGAGTGCGTCGAAGAGATGACACGCTACTCTGGCCTCACCCAACTCACCCCATTCCCTTTACACTATCTTATTTCTGTTCTAAAGAATATGATACTTGGTGTAGGCAATATTATTTTGGTGAAAAGCTTCATGTTAAAGCTTTTGACCAACATCTAACATCTGCTTTTGCTCATATACATTATAAATCCAAGAAAGGTACTTTAACTCATATCAAGGAGATTCAGAAATTCCAAAAGTACTTTGAAACTGCCTATCGACCTGATGATTTTAGTCAAACCATCAGTGAAGCAGCAATCACTTTAAAAGAAAAGTTTATGGACAAACTCCCAGATTTAAAAATTCCTTCTTACGTTAAACCTAATTAGAGGTATGAGTTTGCTTTTAACTTATATCCTCCAAAGTACTCTCGATTTCCAACAGTTGATTTCGGTGTGGCTTTTGGCCCTCCGTTTCCTGACTGGTTCGTCTGTGGGGACTTTGTTAAAATCCTTCAACAAGAATCTCAAAAGCGGGAGAAAAGGGTGGTTCCGACTAAGCACACTTTTAAAGGGCATCTTCATATTGGCATAGAGGATGTTCAAATACTCTCTCCCATACTTGAAGGTGTGGAGTCAAAAAATTTCTTTTAGTTTACTTCTTCCTCTAACAGTTTTCTTGACACTTCTTCTTTTGTGGCAATCTCCCTTTTCTTTTACTTATAATTTCTAGCTGTCGAACATAAACAACCAGCCAAAGCTCCAACAAGGAAGGTTGCTAGTCTAGCCAAAGATGACGGTGATGATGAAAACACTGTCAAGGCAACTGCAGCAAAGGTATACTTTGTGTTCCTCTTTTACTGTTAATATATATTATCTTCACATGTTAACATCTGCATTATCTTCTAGCCTAGTCGAAAGCCGCCTCCCACTCCAAAAAAGCGTAAGGTTAAAGAACCTCAAGTTCAAACAATCGAATCGGGGGATGACCACTCACCAGATACCTCCAGGATTCCCCAAAAGAAAAAAGTAAAAGTTCCTGATGCCATTTCCCAATCAAAATCTGCTATCACCAAAAACAAATCGTCGACCACTCTCAAGATAACTCATGTCAGCTCTGTTCCTACCACAAAAGTCACTCCTGACAAGATGAGGGTAATAACTTCAACCCTGACGTCAAAGGTCTTAAGGTAACAAGACTTCCTTTCGAACTTCCAACTAAAACCTACATTCTCTTCATTTTAATTCATCACAATTCATTCCCTTCTGCAAGACGGTTCAGGTGGTGCAACACAATCGAATATCCAACACGCAATCCCAGCGAGTACCAACGTCCCTTTGACCCAACCTATATCCAACGTGGAACCAAATAAAGGTCTGACGGTCGAGGCAAATGATCCAATCGAAGAACAACAGGAAACCTTTCCTCTAAGGGGAACTGCCCAAATAGGTCGAACTGTTGACCCCAATAATAATGAAGATGAGGAAGAAGAGATTATCAAAGTCCAAGATACTATGGACGTTGATAACTCAGAAAAAGGAAACAGATGACGCTTCGCCACGTGTTTCTCATCACGGTGGAGACGAAGGTGAAAATAATGAAGAAGAAGAAGAAGAAGAACCTGATGAAGGCCATTCCATGTTTGACTATGATGCCAATCCTCCAGAAGATGAAGTCGAAGAGGAGGAAGGAGAAGAAAAAGAACAAGATGAAAACACAGACCATGAATCAAAGCCGAATGAAACAGTCAAGATTACTCCACCTACTGCAACTGTCAAGGATACTAAAGCTTCGTCATCTGGAACCACTACCACCTTATCCCCGTCAAAACTAGCCAACCTGAAGAAGACCAATCCTAGGGAATATTTGAAGGCTACCCTTAGTACAAGGGGAGGTTCAACTGGAAAAGGTTCCAGCTCTTTGACAGCATCTGGGGACCAATCTAGCAATCAATATGTCGACCATCTGCTTCAAAGGATAAAAGAAAAATTCTTTAAGGCTGACTTACTTCAACTATTGGAAGCTAATCCTCCTGCTTCCTTTGGCATCAAGACTCTCCTGAAGCAAGTTAATGTCTTTACCACTTCTCCTGAAATTGTTGATGTCCTCATAGATCTTGGACTGTTAATTGATTAGGTGGTTGCAGATCTAAGTCGTCGAAGAGACGTTACAGACAAACTTCAAAAAAAAGTAAGCACCCAGACGACTGAGTGGGAAGCTGCAACTGAATCCACTAACAAAGTTGTTGTGTTAAAGCAAAACTTCAACCAGAATCAAGAAAAACTTACAGCTTGCTCCACCAACATTGCTACCTGAGAGAAACAAATCAAAAAATTACAAGTAAAAATTAAGAAGGAAAGAGAGCTCGAATAAGAGATTCGAAAGCTCGATCACCAAGAAATCAACCAAGAGATTCAGGTTGGAGTACACCATGTCGAACGAGCTCAGACTTTGGGAGAAGAGATTGACACTCTTACTTCAAATAAATCTTTGATTGATCGTCATCTGCATCTCTCCAAAATGAAATATGAATGCATGAAGGCCTCTCTACCCTTTTAATTATCTCACTTGTTTTGTCTATAATGTAATCTGTCGAATATTATTTTAGGTTTGACTCTTGTAATTTGTAATGACTTGGCCATTTTTACATTTTAATTTAAATTACCATTTTGGCTACATATTTTGCATGTAACTTATTATGCTAATATCTTAACTTCCTGAAGCATAGGCTTATACCTCTTCAGGTTTTTACGTTTACTCTCTGAAGTCTTCGATCTTCAGCTAATTCTTTGATTTTATACGCGTTATTAGAAAATAACTGCATAACTTGGAATGGGCCCTCCCATTTTGGGGACCACTTACCCAATGCTCTATCTTTCTTATCCATAGGCAAAATTACTTTCCAAACCAAATCTCCAGTTGAAAAAAACTTGACCTTTACTTTCTTGTTGTACGCCTTTTCTACTCTCTTTTTCTGCCTCTTCAGCAACTCCAAAGCACTTAGCTTTTCTTCATTTAACTCGACCAATTCGTCTAAGATAATACTCCAATACACCTCAGATGGGAGTTCACTTTGTCTTTGGATCCTAGTTGATTGAAGATAAATTTCAACTGGTAACACTGTATCATGTCCATAAGTGAGTCGAAAAGGTGTAGCATTGGTAGCTTCTTTAGGGGATGTCCGACAAGCCCATAAAACTTGGTCTAAAGTCTTATGCCAATTTCTTGGCTTTTTCCCCACATGCTTCTTTACTAATCTAATAACCACTTTATTAGCTGCTTCTACCTGACCATTAGCCTGAGCATAGTATGGTGTTGATGTCAATAACTTGATCCATACCTCTTTGGCAAACTCTTGAACCTTTCAACCAGTAAGCATTAATCCTTGGTCAGTTGTAATTGTCTCTGGAATCCCAAACTTATATATTATATGTTTTTGTATAAATTCGATTACTGCCTCTTGATCAACATTCGCCAAAGGCTTGATGGGTACCTTTAGTTTGACTAGCTCCCTACTCAACCCTGGCATTTCATCATAGTTCCAAGGAAAGCAGTCTTTATACTCATTTAGCAGCTGGATCACTTCGACCTTGAGTTCTGGGCCAAGGTTTACACTTATGTATGTTGGCCTTATTTCTTTACCTTCTTCCAAAGGATCTTGCGCCAGCATCTTCACATTGGGCGCCAGCAGGTCCTTTTTGAATCCCAAAAGCTCTTTGTCATAAATTGCGTTGAGCCTCTGGCCTTGCTTTTCTTGTTTATTCTTGTCAGGTGGCTCTGATTCAAAGTGTCTACCAGGCCGCTTTAGGTGTTTATCATTTTCTCTGGTTTCGACAGCCATGTACTTAACGTCGGCTTCTAAGGCCGCTTTTAATCAGTTTTCGGCTATGTAAGCCGAAATCTTTTCCTATGTCTTAGACTTAGTCATGAACCTCAAACTCATCTCCCCAACCAGTTGGCTGGATATATGATACCCCTTCAAATTCGAGGTCTTCTCCAACAACCTATATGTCCCATTGGAACCATAGATTAGGTCTAAATGAAGGGAGTAATAAGCAGCATTCGTTGGGTCAAACGCAAAGTCTGCAGATCGACAAGGGGCAATATTTACCAATTTCCTGTCTAAGTTCCTTCTATCTACATGATTAACTTCAGCTAAAAAGTAACTCTGGTCAGCCTCAATATTCTATACTATATCATTGTTTCGCCAGATAGCGGTCCTCTGATACATTGAGGATGACATTGATATAGTATCAGAGGAAAGCATTCTGCTCTTCGACACAGCCATTATTCATAACATAATAAAACATTGGCTTATGCCTAGCCATTTCAGTCTCCATTACATCATTAGGTTCTTCGACCTCAGTAATCTAGTCGTATTCCCTTTGCAGCACAGAAACTACGTTGCAAGTTATATCCAGCGAAGCTTCTGATTCTGTATCTAAGAAATTATCAGTCAATATGTCGTCATCGTTTGCTATATCCCTCAGCTTACTCTTAATATCTTCCAGTTGATTGGGAAATAATTTCCTTCCCACGGGTTTCTTTTCCTTGACAGCGTTTTTCTCTAAAGGCGCATTGGTAATGGATTTAGCCATCGCCTTTTCTTTTGCTTCCCTCTCAGCCTTCCTTCTTCTTTGTTTTCTGTGCCATTGTGACCTCGATATAGGTTTTTTTCCCTTGTAATTTTCAGGCCAATAGGTTTGTTGCATCGCCACCTGAAATTCATTCCTATAGGCCATTGACGAACCAATATCTACTTCAAAGCTCTGCCACTTTCCTTGGCCTTTTTCTTTGCTCTCAGAAGGGCTTGTCCACTTTCCTTTGGGTACATCAATAGTTGGCTTAAAGGTAGAAAGCCTATTTGGTTGAAGACTCGGGCCTCCTTGCTCAATTCTTTGAGGGACCCCATTTATGTCAAAGGTGAAATTACTACGGGTATCTTTCCAGTTTCCCCTTCGACTGGCTATTCAAACCTTTTCATGGTTTTCAGCTGCTTTCTTATCAAACACATAACTACACCTTGGGCACAACATAACTTCAAATTTCTTCTTCTGACAATGTTGAAGGAATTCCAGCAAAGTTTCATTATCTTTAGGGTAAGCTACTCCCATTTGTTATTCATTTCGACGAGACCTCTCTTTGTTAGCATGTCTTTCATCACTAACTTCAACCATATGGACTTCTAAGTTGGCACCATCATTGATCTACAGCCCTTCTAGTTTAACCATAAGGCATACAGTGGCCTCACTCATATTCTCAACTTCAAGGCCCTCAATAGCCTTAACTTTTTCAACTTCAAGGTCCTCAGTAACCTCAATTTTCTCCATTTTAAGGCCCTCGGTAGCCTCATTCGAACTTTTAAACTCAAGCCCCTCAGTGGCCTCAGTCTTCTCATTATCCTTCAGACCTTTGACAACCTTAGTCCTAACTTCGACCCTGAGGCCAATAGTAGCCTTAGTTTCCTCTTCGATCATCAAACCATCAGTGACCTTAGCTCTAGCTTTGACCTCCTTCTTGAAACTCTCAATGGTCTCGACCACACATCAACTTTCAAAAGCCTCGACCATATTGATGATGGTTGGCTCAGTGTAATGTGTGTCTTCCACTTGAAGGGGATCTGACTCAATCTTCATTTAAGACTTTGCCTTGTCACCAAACTTCAATATTCCGTCCTTTATGGCGTTTTGCACTAAATCCCTGAAAAGAAAACATTGTGAAGTTTTATGGCCAAGAAAATTATGATATTTACAAAAACCTCATTTTTTCCTTTGTTCTAACGGAGGCATTTTAGCGCCAGGAGGCATTATCATTTGGCCATCTTTAACTAATAAATAAAAAATCTCATCACATTTAGTGATGTTGAAAGTATAAGTTCTCTTAGGCAACTTGTCATTCTTTTCAGGTTTGACGTAAATTTTCCCATTCGAAGGCGCAAAGACCTTACATGAATAATGTCGTCCTTGCTTTAATTCAGCCAGATCAATTTCACTTTCGTCAAAGTCGACAAAGTTACTACACGCATCTTGATCATTTTCATCTATATCCACATAAGCTACTCTTTCCTTTCTGTTGTTTTCAATTATTCTAGCTTTTTCAGCCATTAAGGGTTCTACCTGTCGAACCCTATCAGCCAACTGGGCCATATCTCTTAAATACTGGTATCCAACTTCTTCGTAATAGAATAGTCTAACCCTCCAGCGGCCATGTCGACCAGCTCATGCTCAGGCACTTGTGTAAAACACCTTGCCTTTAGGGAACAGAACCTATTAAGATATTCATCAATTGACTCATAAAATTTACGCTTAATGCTAGCTAACTCTTTGAGACTAATCTTCGACTGTCCCATGTAGAACAATTCATGGAATAGTCTCTCTAAACGAGTCAAATCATGGATCAAACTCGCAGGGAGTGTGATAAACCATGTGAAAGCATTTTTGGTAAGAGAACTAGGGAAATATTTAATTCTTAAGCTTTCATCATTGGCAAGGTCTCCTGCTTCTATCAGGTATCACGCCACATGTTCGACGGTTGACTCACTAGCATCTCCTGAAAACTTTGTAAATTTTGGAACTTTCAATCCCATAGGAAAAGGAGTTTGCAGAATGTAATCAGATAATGGGGAAATATAATTTGGCCTATGAAGGCCAATATTTACCCCATTTCGTGCCATGATTCTTTCGAACATGACAGTCAAATTATTATCTCCAGCCATATCATCATTTCAAACTTGATGTATGACTTCGTAAGTATCTTGATTCCTATGAACTATCACTACCCTAAGTTCCTGTTCCCTTGGGATTGGTTGTTCGACCCTAGGGGGTTCGACCCTAGGAGATTCGACCCTAACTCCTTAATTAACTACCTCGACATGAGGCCCATTTCGCTGGACTTGGTTAATTGTAGAAGCTTCCTCTAAGACTGCCCCCTGGTTTTCGACTATCACGTCTATTTGAACCTGTCGAGGGGCTTATGAAACTCTAAAACAAATCTGCAATTCTAGTCATTTGTGCTGCCAATTGCTGATTTGTTTGGGTAATGTTTTAAATATAGGGGTTAAATATATTGCCCATTTACTGGGCCAACATGTGGACCCTGCCATGGTTGCTTTTGTCTATTTACTGCCTTAAAATTACTATTGAATACGTGGTAAAATTAGGTAACTGTGAAGAATATCCCATCCCCGAGGGTAGGCTCTTTCGACGAATGTTGTTAACAGCGGAACCAGGCCCCTGTATTGGCGAAAACGTATTCACCACTGGGTAATCGAATGTGCAGTCGCATTATGAAAGTTAGCCATCATAGAAGTTGCCATACCATATGGTTGTTCTCGACCACCCAAAGGCAAGGTAAACCTAGTCACATATGGCCTAAACGAACTAGTGCCCGCTGGAGGAGGGGTTAATGGTTGCCCATGCGTCCTCACTGGGGATAACATAGGTCCAATATAAGCACTTGACGGTACTGCTGTCGTACTTGTCGTGGACGGAACCACTTCAGCCACAAACACTGTGAATGTGGTTTCTCCTGTCGAAGGAGGAAGCAGTTACTACTACTTGGCGTATTCCCCATTACTACACGTACACGTCTCCTTGTTGGTTTTGCTTCGTTATCAGTGGTTAACTTGCCATTTCTTAATCTCATGCAACGAAACTACAGAAGACCAAAAAGTAGAGAACTTTTCAAATGTCCTTACAGATTCTAATTAACAACACCGGTCTCACTGGGCGTGCTAATTTGTTTACCGGTGAAAATAGAAAACAACCGCTAGTCCTCCAAAGTTACTAGAGTCTTTGGTCACTTACAAGATCGACTAGATTGATCTTAGGACATGTGTTGTTAATTCAGTTCTTGGTTTTAATTATCATGAACATTTACTCAAAGTTCTTCAAGTACTCTCCAATGTTATTGAGAAAACACGATGATTGATTTTAAGTAAAGAAAGATTGTTGAAAGATAAATTGAAAGATAAGTGGCTTGAAGATAAATAACAAGAAAATAAATTGCAAGTAAAGATAAATGTCTTGAATTTAAATGACTTTGATTGTAACAAAAGGTATTTAAATGTACATTCTCTCAAAGGGACTCTTTTCTCACACACACAAATACTAGGAGTAAAATGTAGAGTTTGTACAATGGTTGAACACCTCATTCTAAATGCTAAAATGTTCTATTTATACTAAATTAGAAATAACCGCCCCCTACGGTTATTTCGCCAAAACGTACCACGTTTCCACTACATGCATTTCGTCGCCTAAAAGCCTTCCACGTGTCCCACAAAACGGATAAGACCAAAAGGCTGTTACCAGCCTTATTTTCACTTCCTATATCAAACGTTTCCCTTGATGGATTTCGTAGAATTCTAATTTATGCCAAAATCTTCCTAAGTCCTGGACTACAGCGTCTTCTATGCATAAACTCCTTCGAATGGATCTTCCACACTCGAACCATGCCTTGCTTCATCTCACGCACGAGTCTTCAAATTTCGACAGTCCCTTTCCAGCCTTCTCTTCCGTCGAAATACCTTCAGTTGTCGAATTCATCAATTCTTTCCTCAGAATATAACCTCAAACTTCTCAACTTACCTCCATCATTAATGAGTGTCGAAATTCTAGCCAACAACATGCAGATAAATGAATGTCTTAATGAAAGATTAATATTTTATGATGGATGATTAGGGCATGTGAAGATGCAGATGACATGAGAGTAAGCCAGACAAAATTTAAAAAAAGGAGGAAAAATTTTTTGGTATGACAATAGGCTATTCCCAAACCCCTCAGAATCTACTCCTCCCACTGTCAGTCACAGAGATATTGATGCCATACATGAGGATCTTGAGAGTCATTTGGTACAAGAGGACTATCGTAGGGTGCTAGCTCTTGTACAATGAGTGTATGCAGACAAGTAAATTGCATGGTTCTATAAGGCATCACATCCTATCATGACACCAAATGCTTTTGGAAGACCACCTAGGCCATCTAATTGGGAGGTATAGAAGCTAGGGGTGACCATACTCAAGACGTACGCAACGTCTGTCAACGTATTGTGGATATGGCGAGATCGAGCATAAATTCATGATTTTTTTAGGAAGGCAATCCCTAGTTGCCCCTCGTAGATGACATTATTGTCGAGACACATAATGCCTTGCAATACAGGCAGAGAAATCAGGGGTTAGGCACAAACATTAGTTTATGTTTTATTGTAGTATTTCCGAAATAAGTTATGTATGATTAGTGCATTTTAAATTTATTTTAATTTATATATGACTTTTTAATGTATGTGCAGTGTGTTTGAATCAATTTATATATATATATATATATATATATATATATATATATATATATATATATTTATGATGTTATTATGATAGGATGTTACATCAAAAAATGATCAAACTAGGACAATATTTCTGGCTAAACAACATTCAAGGGGTTTTGGAGATGTATCAATATTCATAATATTCATTGTTATATGCATTTTTAATAACTTAAAACTAGCGAGATACTCGTACCTTCGCACGGGTACCCGTCGGTGACGCGTATTTGTTACCAAAAATGAGTGTTTAAAAATTTTTAAAAAAATTGAAAGAATAATAATGATTAGCTAGGAAAAAAAATTGTGCATTCCAAAATTATATGATTTGTTCAAATACTACAGATAATTGTAAAAAAATGAAGATAAGTGTAATTGACATATGAAGAGGGGCCTGGCGAATTAAAAAAAATAGGTGTAACTGATATAAATAAGTGGGATGTAGTAAATAATATAAGTCATAATTTTTATTAAAAAAAGTGGTTTAATATAGATTTATGTATATTTTAGAAAATATCAATTTAAAGATAAATGAAGCATATATTAAAAAGTGAGGAAACATAATATTAACCATTAAAATGAAAATGTCTAAAAATTGAGTAATAAATAAAACAATTTAAACGCAATGAGACGTTAATTAATATAAATAAAGAGAATAGTTATGAAAAGTTGTTGTTAAGAAAAAGATAGTTCAAAAATAAAGCAAAATTAAATGAATTAAAAATTAAATAAAATATGTAGATGGAGATAATGGGCCATAAATATCTGGCGTATGGGCCCATTGGAAAGAGTTGAAAAAGTAAATTTGTAATGTTTCAAGAGAATATAAAAGGGCATACATAACATTCCCAAAAGCAGAAGTTGTTTTGTAGGTTTCGTTTTTCCAACCCTAACAATAGTAAGTTTTCAGAAATGGTAGCTACCATGAAGAAAATCGGAGGAACAACAATGGAAAGGAGGAAGAAACATGCATCCTTCAGCTTGAAATTGGAAATGAATGCGTAAAGGTATGTGAAATCTGATGTATTTGCATGTTGGTTGAAACGATTTCGAATGTGAGAAGTCGATACTGAATTTGCTTGTATTGATTAACTGTTTCAGGGGATCAGAAAGTAATTTGCGGAACGAAGGAAATGTCGAGAAGAAGTTATCTGTTAGTGGTGAAACGACTAGTATTTATGAAAAAGGGTAAGGTTGAATAAAAGTTGTTGTGAAAATTCTTTACTCCCTATTTTGTATAGGAAAAATCTATTTTGATTACTTTATGTTCATAAAAATTAATTATGAATCGTGTGAACAACATGCAGGTCGTCACCTCGAAGAACTTACATTACTGTATCTTCAGACAGTTCCAGGTTAAAAGATAGTTTCTGAAGTTGTGTTTATATTAGTTTTTGTTGAAAATGTTATACATGTTAAAGCAAATGTAATTACTAAAGGGATGTTTTCTTCGGAATTGATTTTTTTTGTATGGTTGCGTAAATCATGTCTTTAATGAAAAAACATGTGTTTTATATTATATATAATCTCCTTCTTCAAATTAGTAACACATGTGAAACGCTTTAGGGTGTATAAAAACATACGAACATGAAAGAAGAAGAATTGGTTATAATGTGTTTTATTTTATTGGATTGATTATAAATTTGTGTATTGTTTCAGTTCTGAAGACGAAGATGTCAAACCAATTGAATGCAAGTGGGAAAAAGAGATTACTTTTGGATATATAAGCAGCAAAAATGTTATGGTAAATGTAATAACTGAAATATTAAGAGCTTGTTTTAAGTTTATAATGATCCATTAAGTGTTGATAACATTTTATTATTGTGTATTCATCAGAACATTCCTTGGGAAGTTACAGACAAGTGTTTGAAGTGGGCACAGGACTCTATTATCCTGGTTGATGCTGATAATGGCGAGATGTACGACTGTGAAATGCTGACTGCTAGGCGTGATGGTAAATATTGCTAGAAGGAAAAATCCCTCGGGCAGGGATGGTACCAGTACGCAAAGAATAAGGAGATTCGAAGACAAAATGTGCTAGCTTTTAAGGTATAATATCCCGGGGAGAAGCTCTATGTCAATTTGGTCAAGCGTCATGCGAAGAAATGGTGATTTGGTGATGGTGAAGCAAAAGGGTTTCAAATGTTTTGAATGATGTAGGTAGTAAGTTTAGTATTTTGGTTAAGAATATGTTATGAATAATGAATGGTTGTTATTATGTTTTAAGTTTTATTTAAGTTTATTGTGAACATCGTATATGTATTCTGAACTTGGTATCTTAGGTATAAGTTTTATATAAATTAATGAGTATTTTAAAGGTATGAATGGTATGAAGTGGGATATAATTACAGATTGATATAGTTATGTCAAAAACGGAATGATATAATTTAAGTTAAATGAAAAAAAGTCTAATCTACCATAAAATATAGTTAGTGACCAATTATAAATGTTGCAATTAAGACATGCCAAAGTCAAAACACAGAAACAACAAAATGCAGCAAAATATTACAGAATGAACAAACATATCATGAAACAACCCCTGCGACTAAAACTATAATATAAATCCAAAGGGCACCAAGACAACGGCCTAAGAATACAAATGTGAAAAAGGGCCTCCACCAATACTACTGCAGCAATATTAAGTGATAATGAAGCCCTTACGTACTGGATAGCAGATTCAATATGAAGTGAAAAAAAGCGATATAGTTAATTTTAATCACATAGACAATATTATAAAAAATAGTTCTTAAAAACAAAATTCACCTAACATATATAGAAATACAAAACACGACGTGTAAACATTGTTAAGAAATTGACCTAGTTTATGGTTACAAAGTTCGAATAAAGTGATTAGTTTAAAGTACAATACATCAAGAAATTAAAACTAATGGAGTTTATATACATAACATTTGTTGTGTGGAGATTTTAAATCTACTCTAAATCGAATAGTGTCTCCAGCCTTGAACAAGTTAGATTGACAAAATTCGTCCCAGTCGGGGCCCAACTTAGTCCGATATGGATTTCCAATGTTATACAAAGTGAGTATCGTTCTCTTTCCGCTATCACAACACAAGTTCAGATTTTTATAATTGTAATCGTTTAACATGCCTGCAAAGTCCTCCTCCAATCTCTTTAGAAAAAAAATAATTTATATTAGAAATAAGTAATTATAAAAGATTATCTAAAATCAAAGAAATAAAGAACAGAGAAACTCAACTAATTTTGATTGTGTGACACTACCATCTGTGAGACCAAGGTCGAACACAATAGTGTCTCTGTTTGAAATAAATCTGCTATGGAAATTGGGTAATTGATCGATGTTGAACATATTTTTAAAGCCAAGGATTCCAAAATTGTCATTACCATAATAACCGACCTCAAGCACAACATCAACCGGTAAACTGTAGAATGCCTCGACATCATTCCATCCACTAATTATGAGTGGATGATCTTGATCTTTGTTATATATAAGGACATGATGGACACCTTGGTTGTTCAAGAGGGTCCATGTTTTTGTTATTTCATTTTCATAAAGATTTAGAAATTGAGAGTCAATCTCAGGTCAAACATAAAGAACACATTTAAATAGGAAAAAATAAATGAAATAAAATATGTAATAATAACCTGTGTAGATAACTTAGCAACAGAGAATGAGTACTCCAAGTTTGTGTGAATTAGTGTTCCTGTCAAAGACATTTTAAATTTGTGAGAGTGGTTGGTAGTAGAGAAAGAAAACTCAACGAAAATGATTTAGGTGTAATTGAAAGAAGAGGAAGCCAATATTTATATTAATGACCATAGGATATAAATTTAAATATAGTTTGGGTTATCACCTGGGAATAGTTAGCTAAAAGTTGTATAGAATATATTCCTTTCCAAAAGTGTAAATATAGATTGATTGTACAAAAGCTAAATAAAAGTTTTATTGAATTAAAGTTATCATGTGGGAATATATTCTTCTGAGTGTATAAAATATTATAGGGGCCCACAAGGATTTGTCTTTGATGGTTTACGTTTCCAAAACATTGAAACTCTTATATTTTAACAGACCATTAAAAAACCGTTTCGTTATGTAGCAAGGATTTGTAAGGGCCCACAAGGATTTGTCAAGGATTTGTAATAGTTATGTTAGTAGCATATCAATGGAAGCAGTATTGTTATTTAAGAAATTATGGTCTCTTGCATTAATTAATGTTCGTATAATTGGCTGATCAGTAAAAATGAAAACTATGTCATTCACAAACTTTTGTAAGAATGTTGTAGACATATCCTTATTTAATGAGTGATATATAGGATGCAGAATTGTTCGATGAAGTAAAAAGCAGGAAAAAATATTGCAGGGCTAATAGAAGTTGTTATTTCTGAGCTAAATGAGTAGTCAAAGCTTGAAGCCGCTATGTGAAATTTGTTTGTCGAGTAGAATTGGATACAAACAATTATGCTACCAATTAATCCATATAATATCTACCAAAAATTGCAGCAATTAACAAAAAAATTCACTGTCATAAGCTTATGAATGAATAATGCATCACTAATGATCGCTGCATGCAATATGAGTTTTATAGTTTACTACTGCCAAAATTTAATAGGATTGTTTTGCATTCCAAAAACACATTATAACACAAAACAAAACAATTAGACATGGTAAATTAACAATACAAATGATATTGTCATTACAGTGGCTATGTAGTGACAAATTCTGTAATGTGGAAATGCTGTTGAACTTTATCTATCTTTAATTTAAATCATGTTAAGTTCCTGCAAATTAATAAGAATAATTGTTAAGCTACTGCAAAAGAAGTACGAAATTTTAATAATATACTACTGAGCATATAATGCAAAGAGAAAAAGTAAAACGCATGGTTGCAAAATGAAATAAATAATACAATTCGTACCGTCCAATCGAAATATTGTTGAAAACTTCTTTGTACACTACATTTGTTGTTACCGACTTGAAGTTGCCGCTCTCATCATGAATCAATATTTTTATACCTTTTTTCGTAGTGACCCTTGACAGTGCGACATATATTTGGTCGTGCGTGAAAACATCTCTTGGGAGGTAGAGTCCTACGGTATCTAAAGATTGTCCTTGGGATTTGTTTATCGTCATTGCGTAAGACACAATAATTGGAAATTGCCACCTGTTAAGCTTGAATGGCCAAAGTGATTGTGAAGGTGACATATCCATGCGAGGGATGTAAACCATCTTTCCGGAATGTTTTCCAGCCATTATTGAAGCTTCAAGAACATGATTTGCCATCTTAGTTATGATAAGACGTGTTCCATTACATAAACCTTCAGCCTGATCAATATTCCGCATGAGCATAACCGGAGTTACAATCTTTAACTTAATGTGATGGTTAGGCAAACCAGAAGTCTGTAATGAACTAAGGAACTCAGGTGTGAGGATATCAACAACATTGACAACATGAATTTCAGACTTATCCACACTATTGGAGTTGTAGTACTCTTTTATATCACATGCAAAAGAAATAAAAAGTTAACCTTATTAGAAATAACCAAAGTTATTTAAAAGTGGATAAGAAGGGAGAGAATGTGCCTACCCGACATCATAGCAAGTACACGATTATTAATTTGATCAATTGTTTCCAATGTAGATGCGAGTATTGCTCGACTCTTGAGGTAGTCATTGGATTGATAATTTTGAAGAAAATCCGGATAAGTACTATTGACGATGGCCACAATTGGATCGTCACAGTTAGTAATTAAAAGTTCAGGGGTATTTCTATTACGGCAAAACTGTCATTTGGTTCTAAAACTTTTCCTTCACCTATTTTCAAAAGCCAATATGAAAAAGTAGCAAGTTCTCTTTTTTCTTTATCACTTGACCCCGAATGAAGCTGCATGTTCTTTGGTAAAGTCAGAACTTGAACGGAATCCCATATATACGAAGAATTAATCGTGGAGTGGACAAAATCAGAACGACTGCCTCTAGGAACAACAGGTAATATTTGTCTAAAATCACCACCGAACACAACAACCTTCCCACCAAACACATCCTCCGAATTACTAAAGGAACTCATAACATCCTTCAAAGTTTTGTCAAGTGCTTCAAAAGCATGCTTGTATGTCATTGGTGCCTCGTCCCAAATGATGAGTTTTGTCTGTCTTAAAAGCTCCGCAACTCCATCTTCGTAGTCAATTTTGCAAGTAGAATTTTCCAACGTCGGGACAGGTATCTTGAACTTTGAAAGTGAGGTTCTACCGCCAGGTAATAAAAGAGAAGCTATTCCACTTGTTGCAACAGTTAAACATATATCATGCTTAGATCTCAAAGCACTTGCAAGTGTTCTCCACATATATGTTTTTCCTGTGCCTCCGTAACCATGCAGGAAACAAACACCACTATTTTGGGATCAGACAGCTGCCATTATCTTTTCATATATGCCTCTTTGTTCATCTAATACATAAACAATGCAACATATAATGCGTGCCAAAGAAAACGTAAAAAACAAAAGCAAGACCAAATAGCTACGTATGCCAATATAAGGAATACTAAGATAATAATTCAATAGAAACGTGAACGAACCTGTTAGACATTTGAAAAGATTTGAAAACTCTATTCTCATTATGGAGACATCATAACTTATTTCATCGTAAATGAGTCGATTTCCTAATTGTTAGATAACATAACCATCCGGTTCTGGCATAAGGTTTGAACTCGGCAAGGCTCCGTCGATTCGCATGTAGCAGTTTTTCGATCTCTATCAATGTCAAATTTTGTATTTCAGAGTCAGATAAAACCAAATCTACATTGAGAATTCAAAAAGAAAGTAATTTCTATAAATGTTATACTGTAAGTATTAATGGTAATGGAAAGTTTACCAGAAAATAGAATTATATTAATGTTTCATTATAGTGAATATATAGAGGAAACAATGATTGCCTCCTTAGTAACACATGCCATGCGTATTTGATTTCAAAATGCAGTTACAGTACAAGAAGGTATACAAACACTGGATGATAATATATTCACAAAGAATACTGAAAGTTAATTTAAATATAAGGTAAGAATAAATAAGAGAAGACAAAAAATAGTAGTACAACCTGTATTCTCGGCCAATCCTTTATGTGTATACAACAAACCATCCGATAATAAAAGCCAGGACTCCCTCCAAACATGAAAGAGTCGATTCACAGCACCTGACAATAGCATGACGATGAAAAGTTGTCTGAGAAAATGACCCGAACCTCATTCACTCGCCTCTTTTATAGCAGCTATGTATTCGCGATCGTCTTCAAGGAAACCCATGGCAAAACAGACATCCCTAAAAGAATGATATTGTGTGTCTCTTATTTTGCGAATTTCCTCATAAGTGGTAGGACCTTTAGCTACTGTCAACATCATTCGTAGATAAAATAGTTCTCCCGTAGTAGGTGGAACCCATATCAAGCGACCTATGGTGAATCCTTTTTTGTGTGGCTTCCAAGTTCTCTTTTTCTTATCATAGGCAAACTTAGAAACAAATTGCCCATAGGTCAGTGATCGGGCTTCTTCGTATTTACCATTTGCAACCAGCCACGCCGTGTACATAGATTCAGTGACCCTCGCCCTTTCTAATATATTCTTCATTCTATCAAAATCAGTGTAGTAAACAACCTTCTCACAAATTAAATGATATAACATACATTCAACCGCCGATTTTCTACCATGAATACTGTAAGAGAAAATTCGCCAACATGCTTCACTCGGTGAGACATACCTACAATCCAGATACTGTTTAATCTCATCAACAGGTTCATCTCTATTCTGATTTGAAGCAACAACTGTTGCAGTGATTCTAGTGTATCCTTTGTGAATGTACTTGAAAAGATACTTGATAGAAGTACTCTGATTACACCATTCCATGTTGATATGAGCATGGCATTTAAGAAGTAACCTTGTGTTATAAGGGACAACATAGCAATTGTCTAATGCTATGCCACTTTTGTGAATGACATGTGATTTTGTTCTTCTTCTGTAAAGTGGATAGCCATCCGAATCAAGTGTCGTTTGCTCGACCTATTTCTTTGGGAAGAATTTAGAATATTTTTTGTTTTTCATACAAGGCGATGGCATCTTTGAAAGACCACATGGACCATGCATCATGTGCGTCTTGACCAAGTTATACAATGTCCACTACTACGAAAAACCCATTTAACAACGGTTGGAAATGACATATACTGACGCGGGCGAAGGCGTTGTTATGTAGATTGTCGTTGTAAGTTAGCTGTTTCTACAACGAGCTGGAAACCGTTATTGAAAGGTAGGGCGCGAGCCATATATCACAACGATTATGATAATAAACCGTTGTGATACATACACTTAGGTTCTGGGTTCGAAACCCATCAGCAGCGAAATTATATAAAACATAAATTACTTATGATATCGGTTACAATAGATAATCGTTGTTGTAAGTACCCTAAGTTTATTATATTAAATGTAGATTGCTTGTTTTCCAAACACCTCACTAAATAAATATACATGGATTCAATTTGATGAAGATGTCTATAATCTGCAAATTAAACTGTTCTTAAAAACCAACTTAAACAAACCAATGTTGTTTTCTGATTGCATTCGTCTCATCGTGCATTTCATGCTCTTTTACATATACTGTGGTTTATTGATCTGACTCCTTCGATATATCGCTATATTCGATTATAGTTAAATTTCCATAAGATCAACAAGACATTGGATAATCTGCCTCATCTTTGATTTAACTATAATGGAAGATGGCGATGCATCTAACGAGCCAGATCATTATACCATAATCTATATATAAAAGAACGTGAGATAAATAATGAGAGGCATGCAATCAGAAAACAACAATGGTTTGTTTAAGTTGGTTTTCAAATACAACTTAATTTGCAGATTATAAGTGTCTATGTCAAATTAACTGAATGTATTTTAAGTGAGGGTTAGTGAAACAAACAATCGACATAGAATATAATAAACTCAAACAACATTCTATACCATATCCAGATATTATAAACTCATATAATATGCTTGCTACCACCAGCAAACTTTAAGTGAGGGTTAGTTAAACAAACAATGTAAATAGAATATGATAAACTCAAACAACATTCTATACCAGATCCAGAAATTATAAACTGATATAATACGCTTGCTTCCACCAGCATCATCACCCTGTATCATCCCCTTAACCTGAAAGGAAACAAAGCAAACTTCAAAAATGAGCATCCTCAGTTGGAAACAAACCCTAAAACCATAATCCAGTGATGAGTAAAGAAAGGAACAGGAATAACGCACCTTTTAATGAAACTAGTTTGGAAAGCTATGAAAAAGAAATATAAGGAGGAAGAAGCTTACACAAAAGCTTCATACTTCTTATACTTCTTTTCATTGCTTCTAAAACTAGATAAAGTTTTCTTACACTGTTGTTTCTTCATTTACTAACATCTTGTTCGTGATGCTATGAAAAAAAAAGCATAGGGTGGATGAAGTTTCCATCATAGCTTCATGCTTCTTATACATTTTTCCATAGCAACATAAACATTATGAAGTTTACAAAATATGGTCTTTGTTAAGGTAGTGAAAACGAATCTGAAAAAATGAGAACAATCAACAAAAACAACATGCAACAAACGAGATAATGGGAAATATCTAACAATAGATGGAAGAAGAAGAATACCTTAATGTATGAATCACGACTAATGGTGAAAACAAAGAGAAAAAATGGGTTCTAGGGTTTCACTTTGAAGGCAGCGACGTTACTGTCAATTAAGTGAAAGTTATTTTGCTTATATATGGGTAAACTATTTCACAACCATTAGCAATAACAACCGTATAGATAGGTATTTATTTATTATAAATATATCACTACGGTTAACTAGAATAACCGTAGTGATAACCCTTTTATCTGTGAATTTTAAAATAAATAAAAACCCTATAGATAGGTATTTATTTATTATAAATATATCACTACGGTTGACCAGGAGAACCGTAGTGATAACCCTTTTATTTGTGAATTTTAAAATAAATAAAAAAGAAAAGGTGCGCCTTAACTTCTCACTTAATGCATCTGCAGTTTAAACGTCAACAATGTAATTCACAATGGATCTGCAGTTTAAACATCAACAATGTAATTCAAACCCTAATTCAACTATTACATTTCATAACAAAGTAAACATTAAACATAAAGGAGACCAGAAAACATAACATCTTGATATTTCCAGAAAATATCTCTGATTTTAGTTTGTTCTTCAAATTCTTGTTCTTTTTCTTTAAATCCTCATACATAACCTTCAGATAGCCCACAACTTCCAACTCTGACTTCATAATGCTCTCATCGTCATTTCCATCTCTTTCTCCTACGTCTTCATCCCATATGAACAAATTACATGTTTCATCACTCCTCCAAAATGGACATCTCCAAAAAAGCCTTCCTTTATTTTGTCCCTTCTTGCATTGATATGAAACCATACGATCATCACAACCACAAAAATTTCCAGATCGATATTTTACACTGGAAGAAGACGTAGAAACACATTTGGATGATTTTGTCTTCAAATGTGACATTGCAACACCTTAAAGTAGAACACTTTCTTATTGTTGTTGTTGTTTTCTTCCCGACAATGGTGACGGCGTTGGTGTTAGGGTTATTTCATCTTGTTTCTTTTTCCAATGGATAAATTGATATATACTTGGTGTTTGAAATACATAACAGTTTGTAATAACGGTTTAAAGAAAAAGCCATCGTGATATCATTATTATTTTTTAGTTAAATATTAATAAAACTTAAAAAGGGAGCATTTAGGTCAAAGGGATATACTATTTGAGGGCGATGAGGTTCGAACCCATGATAGCTAGATTGTATCACCACGGTTTCCATAACAACCGTTATTATACCCTTGAGATTTCTAATTAAAATAATGCGCGCGCATCCAGTACGCACTATAAGATGCCATTGTAAACCTCGTGTTGTTGTTTGGGCGTTTTGTAGTAGTGGTCAGATGAATTTGAGGGTCGGGAATCTCGACCGAAATGATGTTGTCAATATCAAAAGGCGTTGGATACTTATTTTGAGGATGCAAGAAAATGAGGATGTGAGCATGTGGCAGACCCCGCTTTTGAAATTCAATAGTGTACATGACTGAAATAGAAAGATAAATGTAATGCACATAGCTATATATTTTCATAGTAGTATGACATGCTAAGTTAAAAGTGAATGAATGAGGCTTACATGCCAAAACCTTTCCGAGGACGTGATGTTTGGTTATATCCGCCATGAGTTGATCAAATTTGATTTTGAAAACCTTTGCAATGATATCTGGTCGGTCATGCACCTTTAACCCAGTGTTTTCCAGTTGATGTGTGATCTCAGGCCAAGCAGGGTTGCAAGTAAACGTTACAAAAAGATCGGGGAAACCCAACTTACTCTAAATAGTCATACCATCAAAATACAGTTGGTCCATGTATCGTTTGCTTCCAACGAAAAATGAAGGCAATACAACACGTTTTCCTCTTTTTGGTGGTTTTGTCTCTTAACTCTTACCACATTCAGCATTTAATTGTTTGTATTTTCCGACCCTCAACTTAGATTGGTTCTTTCTCAACCAGTTAGGACGTTCTGACTCCATCATTGCGTATCCGTCCACCAAAAACTGTTGAAAAAGCCTTCTTGAATGGAGTAGAGTCTTTGCTTCTTTGTGTCGGTGCTGCAACCGAAATGATAACCAATCTTTTATTGTCTGATGATTTTTCCTAGTCACCATAACTTCGTGCTGATATTTATGAAGTATATTCTTTCTGTATCCGTCTTCACCATAGACAAATATGAGAGGGTATTGATATGCCAGGTAAGCAGGATGAAACACATCAATCCGTTGCAAGTTACCATTCCGTGCTTGGATGGTAATATCTCTTTGAGAAGCACTATCAATGTCACCAAGAATCAGAGTAGCAACCTCAGAAACAGTAGGACGGTTGTACACCCGACCGTCCTCTGGTCTATCCGAAATCAACTTTAACTTTAAGTCTAAGAAAGTGTTTGTTTTCAAAAGATCCCTTGCCATCCTGAAAGCTTTAGCATGCACATTGAACTCATCTAACATGATCTTCAACTTGTTGACAATTTCCCGGACTATAACTTTATTGTCTCTGAGAAAAGGGTAAGTCATACAAAACAATCAATAAATATCATATGTTATGAGTTATATAGAAGTTACCAAACAATTTAAAATACCTGAAACAATCCATTCTATTGTCAACTTCGTTGTCAGTGTCAAATATATATAGTTGAGCATACTGTGGAGGATTTCCGAGTTCCAGAAGTAGAAACCCAATTCGATGACATGTTTGACCGTGCAGTCTTAAAGTAGGTGGACCTCCTCCTCTAGAATGGGTGTTGTCAAACTTCATTCCAGGTGAGGTGAAGGAAAACATAGAGTTGTAGGTTCTTATGTTATTTTGGAAGTTCTTAGTCTCATGGGATGTTGCATCATAAAGAAGTCGTTGCGTGAGAAGAGGTGGTTCTTCAAGAAACGGAAGAACAATTTTTCCACTTCTGCAACAACTTTGAAACTTAGGAACGGTCGCATGTCTCGCTTTTGCTTTGCGTTGTTGATACCTGTAACGCCCCGATTTCGATTATTCCAATTTTTGTTGAGTCCTTTATTTAATTGAATGTTAAATTATTCTATTTATGACTTTGGTGTGATAATATGCTTTTATGCTACGTTATGATGTATTATCTCGTTTGAGAGCGTTTTCGGGAATTTTGGGCTTAAGGGCATTTTGGTCATTTTATAACTATTAATGAGTTAGAGAAAATTAAGGAAGTAATTTGTAGAGGAAATTTATTAGAAAATGAATTAAGTGTAGAAATTGAATTAGAGGAAATATTGTGTAGAAATAGAAAATAAGAGAATTGGGAGAGAAATAGAATTATGTGGTAAAAATAGAAATGAGAGAAAAAGAAAATAAAAGAAAAGAAATAGGAATAAGAGGAAGGAAATAGGAGAGAAAGAGAAAAAGGGGAAATAGAAAGAAAAAGAAGAGAAAGAAAGAGGAAGAGGGAAAAAGAGAAGAAAAGAGGAAAAAGAGTGGAAATCATCAAGAACAAGAGCTAGATCATTTGGAATCCGGGTAAGGGTTAGAAACATTGTTATCTTGTCTATGTGTGTAGTTATGTATGTGTATGTTTGTGGATTGAAAGATTTTTATGAGTTTTTGGAAAACCCTAAATTGGTGAAATGTTGTTGATGATGATCCAAATGTGATTTTGTGTTTATAAATGTGCTTCTAATGATGTTTACATGTTGGGTAATGGTTTGGATGATGTCTATTGGAGTAGGACTGATTTTGATGGGGTTTTGGGTTGGGAGAAAACTCAGAACAGCGTTCTGGGAATTTCTGGTATCGCAGGTTCGCCTGGCGAATGGGCCAGCGAGGGCTCGCCAGCACTCGCCTGGCGAACGGATGAACATTTCTGGGCACGGGCACTCGCCTGGCGAAGGCCAGCGAGCAAGCCAGCGAAGGTTCGCTGGGGCTCACCTGGCGAACTTAGGTTCCTTTTTCTTCTGCCATCATTCGCTAGCATTCGCCTGGCGAATGGTAGCGAATGCTGAAAAATTTTCAAAACTTGTTTCTTTCATAACTTTCAAACCGTGAATCCGTTTTTGATGCCGCTCGAAGTGTCGGTTATCTTTTGAACTGTACTTTCTCATGATGAGGAGTTTGAGGCTGTTGGCCGATTAAATAAAGTTGAGAATTTGGGAATAGTGTCATTTATCGATTTTTGTCGCTTTAAATGTGTATGTTGGTTGTGTAACATACAATGTGGCATTGATATTAATGTGTATGCCTTGTATGATGTTGTGTAATGATAATGCATGTGATGACATGTTGTGATGATAAAGTGTGGCCGAAAGGCAAATGAATGTGATATGTTGTAATTGGTTTTATATGCATGTTTATGATTACATGTATGTGTGAAAATGAATTGCTTACGTGAAGTTCAATGTATGTTAATTGGTGGCCGTATGGCAAGAAAATACATTGTTGGATTGATTTCTAATGCATGAATAAAGATGGTGAAATAATTCATATTGATGAATTATATGTGATTGTAAGAGATGAATGCATGACAATGTTTGTATACATGTATGCATTATAAGAATGTCTTGAGTCATTTTGTATGTGAAGCATAATGATGTACATTCTTGTGTTGAGTGATTCTAATGAGAATCCGCTGTAACGTCGTGTGCCCGTGTGGGGTGTGAGCGACGGTTTGGTTCCAGAGGGAATCCGCTATAACGTCGTGTGCCCATGTGGGGTGTGAGCGATGATTATAGACGATCGTGTGCCCATATGGGGTGTGAGCGATCAGGTCGTGTGCCCGTGTGGGGTGTGAGCGATCCATAAACGTCGTGTGCCCATGTGGGGTGTGAGCGACGGGGAACATCGTAGGCCCGACGGGGAGTTACAGTGATGTAACAAGCGATGGTTCCAGCAGAGTTCCTGAGTGGACTAGTGATGAGTCGGTACCGCATATGTAATTGCATAGAGTCGTTGTGTCGGTCTCTTGCATTTACATGAATCATGATTGCATTGTTATATGTGGAAAGTCATGATTGATTAATTGTGTGGAAAATGGTGATGTACATTTATGATAAATGTATTGTGCATGTTTGATATGCATTGATAAATGGTTGATTTTATGATTGAGCTTATGATAAGCCTTTGGAAATTGTTGTGCAATTGTATTGGATGTAGTGAATTGTAAATGATATGTTTTGTGTATAAACGTATGTATTGTATGAGAATAGGTGATTATGTGCATGAATGACATGCTTGGGGTGATATATGTTATATAATGGAATTGGTGAGTAATAGTGTATGTGGTAATAAATGTGTTATGTGTATTTTTATGTTGAAATATATAATTATATGCATCGATATTATGATAATGTTTCTTACCCTTCTGCTGTTTTATAATGCTCTATGAGGCATTGCAGAGTAGGTTGCTGAAGGTATTTTGTGAAGCTTAAGACTTCATTTCTTTTGGTCGGTCGGCTCTGATATGTAGCACCGGGTAGCTAGGATTACATGATTATTTTGTGATACATTTTGTATATGTATCTTGACTTGAATTGTTTATGTAAACATGATTCCGTGTTGACGGATAGTATTTGATATATATATATCTATATATATGATGTTATTCATTATTTAGATGTTTCCGCTTTTATTCTAAATATTGAGATGTGGGTGTAAGGACGGAGTTCCTCTGTGCAAGTTACCCCACTGTTGCATATCTCTGTTGAGCAGGTGTTGATTGTTTTAATTTTAAGTATAATGTGACATGCTTCTTTTATGCCATGCTTTGTAATTATACTCTGATGAAATTTTTATTATATGCCTAAATGATTGATATGTGATTATTTGGGGGTATAGAAGGGGGTGTTACAATACCACATACAGGCTTGACAAAATGGACATTCCCATACTGGGTCGCCTATATCAACATACTCTACAATCCCAGGAACAACATTAATAAATCATTGATGATCAAGTTATAATATTGAATAATAGAAAGAGAATAGTTTACCTATAAGATATGAAGCAATCAAAGGTTCATTGTCATTGACACAATCGTCATCAAAATTATTATTCAAACTATCATCGTCATCAAAATTTGAATTTGCATCATCGGATGAATGAGTGGAAGAATTGAAATTACCCCAATGAGTATGATTGTGATTTGAAGGAACAGAATGGGATGCCGATATTGTCGAAGACCCCAGAAGTTCTGTTTCATTGAAAGTATTGAGCAAATTATTTCTAGTAACTGTAGTCACCCGAAGCTTTTTGTTAGAATGAAATTCTAAACGATGCCTTTGCGACAGTTCAGTGCATGGGGCAATGTCTTGCAAGTTAGTATTTATAGTAGAAATGGGTGTATGAATGGCAGAAGATGGAGGTTGTAGCTACGATTGCAATCGCGACTGTTGGATGGAGTAGATGTTTTCGTTGGCAGGATGGTGAGGTGAGTTTTTGTTTTGTGTTATAACGTCCCTCCTCCTTTTTCTAGCAAGTGAGGCTGGTGGTATGTCTACGTGGAAGTTGGGAGAAGATGTTGTAGGTGTGTCACATACGACGTTATGATGCGTAACTGGTTCATGTAGTATGGATGGATGCCGATGCAATGCATTACCGTTTGCAGTGGTGATATAATTACCTCTGTTCTTTAACAAACGTGAATGCTTCCTCTTCTTCAAGATAAGCCGCCGTCTAAGTCGAGCAGATGCATAAGGTGATGGTGTTTGTGAAATGCAAGGTTGATCCATGTAAGCAGTATGAGAGAAAATAAGCTGAGGAAGGTAAATAACAACATGTAATGAATAGAGTGTTATACGGGATTTTGTATAAGAAGTATAGTTGGTAATGAGAATGATGAGCAGGTAAATTTTTGTTGCAATGGATGTGGAAAAAGAGATAAACAGTTTTGGCCCAAAATTCAAATGAAATTTGAAAATTTAAAAGTTTTTAAAAAGTGAGTTTTAGATGCATACAGATATAGTTGGCAAAACAAAATAGTAACGGAAGTCCATAGTGCTAATAGAGATGTTAATATTAAAGTAAAGAAAAATTAAGAAGTTGCAATGATATGGATGGTATAGTATTGGCGCAAAATTCAAATGAAAATTGAAAATTCTAAAGTTAAAATAAAGTGAGTTTTTGTGGTATATTGATATAGTTGGCAAAACAAAATAGTATAAGAAGTACATAGTGCTAATAGAGATGTTAATATTAAATTTAATAAAAATAAAGAAGTTGCAATGATGATGGATGATGCTCCCGATAAAAAACTATTCATAGAGTGTTAGACACGGGTAAGTGTGTTACAACAGAGTGTGCTCATAGAGTGTGCTATAGATATAGCCATCATATCATGTTACATCATAATCAAAGAGTTGCTTAATATATCAATTATTTAATAAATAAATTGATCATATAAAATTATAGTTTATTCATTTTACAGACCTAGAAATGTGTTTGAGTGAAGCCATAGTTGTTTTATAACAAATGATATAAGCATATTAGAGTGATATGGGACTTGTTATTTAAGTATAAATAAACATAGCATGCATATAGGTATATAAGTGTAATTAGAATATGAGAGCATTTCGTTATATTGGATTAATTTAATAAAGGATTAAGAAAACGCAATGGAAAGAAATTGACTAAATTAGTTTTCAGTTTGGCAGTATGTTTTTTTTAATTAAACACATACAACAGAAAATGAGTAAGCATAATAGCTATGAAAGGAATAAGATTTAACATGTTCAATAATATTGACAATACCAAAAGGTTGAGTTTTGATATGGATAACATATCAACGTAGTGATAGGATGAAAATGTAGTAGTAGACAATAAGTTGTACACAAAATATGATTCAGTGGGAGAAACTTAAACAATACATGCAAAGACAAATATCTAAATTTTGGTCATTCAACTATTTATTTATTCTCTAGTTTGATAATTTTCTTAAGCTTTGTAGATGATCCCTCTCCATCACACAAACCGATCAATGTGGTAGATTCGCTTGAACCATCCTGTATTGGTCTCTTAGCAGTGGGAGTCACGGGTTCTGATATACGTTTTGATGTAATCTCAAGGTCTTGAATAAATAGGATAGGATAAAAGAAATTAATAGTTATGTTACAACATATAAATAAGCATAAGAAGAAAATCAAAGTGGTGTGATAAGAGTAAGTGAGTAACTGTAACAATGGTAGTTGCATCAGCAGATTCAAATTTTGCTTCATCAACACTTTCCTTAATCTTAAAGAAATGTAAACACCAATTAGAAACATGATAAATAAAATTATAATTCATATGTTGTCTCAATGCATCATATGTGTCATACCTGCAACATTTGTGGAGTTATAGTTGCCTCAGGTGTTATAACCTTGATGTCAAATGAAAAAAGAAAGTATAGAAAAATTAAAGCAACATATTATGGAAGGAATGATGAAATGGAACAAATATGTTAAAACCTCTAAAGCAAACAAAACAGAAATCAGTAAAAGTGTACCTAGGTTTGCTCCCATGGAGCCTTAAGTTGTTTTATAAAAGCTTTATCCCTAAGCAACATGACAACAGAGCCACTCTCCCACCGATGTTGCCATTTGACCTTGAAAGCAAGTTCTATATCCAACAACACATCTAGTGCTAGAGGAAATTCCAAAGGATCATCAATGCCAGCCTAAAAAATGTGGTGACATGATTAGAAACCAAAACTTTTTGTTTAATAACTCATAGACTTCTCATTGCATCGGAAAATAATTACTTTAATAACAAACCTTAACCATTGTTTCACGCATCTGAGCAGCAGAGATACCCAATAGTTGAACATATTCCCGGTCCCAGAAAACAAACTTACATCATTTGGAATCATGAACCACCTCAATCTTAATTTTATACCTAACATTCACGTTTGTTGTTTTAGTGAGACGGTGTTGCACAATACAGGAGTATATTTGAAATCTAGCATATAAAAAAGTAACCGACGAACCTAAAGATTTCTGTTTCAGTTGAATGACCATCCTCACAAATGTAAGGAGCCTTGTCACCGCGAGCGACTTTGGGGCATTGGTGACAGGCCAGGTAATACCAGCCAAATGGAGAAGCAATTAGTTTCTTGGTCTCCGTTACGGTGGCACAGAAAGTAACCTGTTTAGGTATTTACAACAATATGTACACGTGAGTGTTGATCATAAATAAGGTTGTATACATATTATTTATAACAGATGGTTTGGTTATATACCACACGAAGTTTAACAATTCCACAAAGGGGAATAACAATAGCCTTTGAAAGTAACTTTTGGTAAGGGGTCTGTTGAGAGCTTTCAGAACTTTGTGAATAGAGCTGAGACTGAGAGCTAAGCTGGCCAGAAACACTAACCAAGGATTCCTTGGGCAGACTACATGGAAATAACCCAAATGAGATGTAACTTACAATTAGAGGTGGAAATAGACTAGGCTAGGCTAGGCTTTATAAGGCCTGAGCCTAACCTACGATAAACTTAAAAGGCCTGAGCCTGGCCTATGGCCTATTATAGGCTCTCTTTTTTGGCCTGGCCTGACCTTTTTAAAAGCCTGGCCTGGCCTGAAAACCTCTTTACAAGCCTTTTTCTCATTATGGTTCTCAATTACTCCATATTACCTAAGAAACTTTTTAGGCTGACCTATATATGCATATATAGGCCAACCTATTTAGCCTTTGTTCTAATATATATGCATACATAGGTCAATATATGTATCCTTTTTTCTAATATATATGCATATATAGGACAAACTATTTAGCATATTTTTAATATATATGAAAATATAGGCCAACCTATAAGGCTTCATATGCTTTTTTAAGCCTAAGACTGACCTATTTAATTAAATAGGATTTTAAAAAAGCCTAAGCTTAACCTTTTTATTAAAAAAGCATGGCCTGACCTGGCCTTGAGTAGGCTAGGCTATAGGCCCTTGTAGACCGGCCTGACCTATTCCCACCCCTACTTACAATGTGATGAAGATGGTATAAATAATAAAGCAAAATCAAAATAAATTGACGGAACCTTTCCATAAATTCCTTGATAGACGACATATCAACATTGATGAACATTTTTGTGACATTGTAAGTATTTGTAACAGCAAGTGGATATTTACCTAGGTGGTATAAAACATAGTGAAACATTGACAAATGATGTAATGAAACATATCATCGTAAATATGTTGATTTAAAAACGTCGATATGAATGTAAAGCTGCAAACCTTCTTCTTTGACCTTTGCGTACTGAAGCAAAACCACCGTTGGTCCTACAGTGTTGACTGGATCCTAGTTGAATTTGACAAACTGGGAGGCATACGACTCCCACAGCGTACAGTTGACTGTATTGTTTCTGAAAATACAACCAGCATGTAAATAAGTAAGCAACTAAATAATTAGGAATTCACAATATGATAAGTCGGGAAAATAGTTACCCAATGTCCCTGAGTACGAAGTTCACTTGCTGTTTCTTCGCACCTGACTCTGCCTGAATATAACCTATACTATCAACGACTCCAATAACATCTGAGAAAAGAAACATGTAATGCATTAATTCGCAGATAACATTAAAAGCATAACAGTAGGAGATTAGACTCAACATGTCTCACCTATAAGCAAATCCTTTCTAAACTGCCCAGTAAGAATATCTGAGAAACTTGTGAAGTTGGCCGGTTTTGGTGGGATTTCATGCTTGTTAACATCAGTAACAGAAGTACCACCAGTGAACTTGATCATATAACGGTGGGTTGAAGGCTTGAATACCAGATAATTTGCAAGAACCTTGAAATTTGAGAAAGTATATGTGTGGTCGATGGATAACTTTTCATCATAAGCCGATATAAAGGTTGCTGGGACAACAACGTGAATATCATTCCCCTGTTAACGTTAAGATAAAAGGAAACTTGTTTCAAAAACAGGATAAAATATATATATATTCCATACCAAAAGTAGTTTAAAACTTAAAGGTTCATGAGTACTGGGAGACAATATCCATAAAAGACCAAAGGCCCACCATTTAGGGCAATATCATAAAAGAGAAACAAACAAATACATAACAGAAAAACGGTATAAAATATGCATGCAATATCAGAGGTTCAGTTACCATACTCACCTGTGCATCTACAACGATCATTTCAACGTGTTCTTTGTTGTTAGTGACGATCATCTATTTATGGTGAATCCTAACAGCAACCTTCCAAAGATCCTTTGAGTCGTTGAGGTCGGAGAGTTTCTCGAAGGGTCTCGCCATTGTTGAGTTAGTTTTTTTTTCCTCTTTCTTTGATGAAACGCAAAGCATAAAAAGGAAAGCAAGTTTTGTGGTAAAATGAAAGGGTGAGAAGAAGTTGATTATAGAAGCATGCAAAAGCTTTTTGGAATAAGAAGAAATGATTAGACGTTTTTGAAAGGATAGGAGAGAAAAAGTCTGTTACATTTGCATTAGAAAAGTAAGTTAGACAATTGATTTTAAATTAATATTAATATATATTTATTACATTACATGAACAATTTTGAAGATACAAAGCAAGAAAATGTGAAAAATGTTGATATGTTGATATCATAAAAGCGAGAAACGTTGAAGAAAAGAAAAAATGAATTGGTGTTCATTTAGCATAATCACGTGGCAGCCTGATGGACCAGAATGGCAGATTAGTCATTTCCAGAGCATCTACATTTCTTATATGGTAGATGAATTCAAAGAATTTTACAAAAATAATAATATATCTAGTCTCATATTTTAACAAAATGAAGTGTGGATCTGAATTTCTTTGATTTTAGCTGCTGTCTCAAAATTCATCTCCAAACTTAATACATTTTTGAGTTTTCAATAATAAATGTGGGACAGCTCTCTATATACAGTGGCTTTCCTCACTGGCATTTTGCGAAAACTGTGAGCGGGAGTCGATCTTCAAAAAGGAAAAACACTCAACTCCGAAATCCCGCCCTCTCCAACACCGTCCTCCAATTCCTTCGGCGACGGTCGCCACCATGGGGCATTCCCACGACGTTCAAGACTCACCCTCACTCGAACACACTCCCTCATCACAACGCCGTAATTCACCGCGTTCCAATTCCACCTATTCTCCCTCCCAAAACAACCGTCCCATTCACGCTACTGTCAAAAAAGAACACGATAATTGCGATTCACAGGTAAATTATTCCATTCTCAGTTTCATTCTTCACATCATTCTTCAATTTCCTTTCGCCAATGCAAGTAATTATCCACTTTAAATGTTAGAATAACAATACTTTTCAAATAACCTAAAAAACAAACCCTTGATATTAGGTCTTTGATTTCTTGAATAATAATTAGGACTTTGAGTTGATTAATTCTATATACTTCAGTTCAAATTAGTGTAGAATGGTTGTATATAAGAAGTGGCAGTTCTCAATATGGAGCTGTCGTTTGCATAGGTGCAAAAGGAAGAAGACTCAAGCATGATTATGCCCTAGTTTGAAACAGGTATCATATTCAAAGATTCAAAATGACGATCTTGGAGTGGAGAGTACCAGTAGTTTACGGAAATGTTCGACGATTTGTGATGTTCTTGACACCAAGGTTGAAGATTCTGAGATTCTTTTGAGTTCTGTTGATAACGGTGGAAGTGGAAATGCGTCTTTTCAGTTGGATTTTACTACTTTGAAGGTGAAAGAGGAGATTGATGAAGGTAGTGTCGATGATCTTGATCATGTTATACTGAAAGAAAGGCAAAGGATGCTTCTACTAGCTAGGTACTTTATATAATTGTTGGCTTTTCTTTCTCTCGAGTGGGGCTAGTTAACTCACTTCTTTTTCTTCTTTCTTTTTTCTATTTAGTATTTACCTTCTTTGATTTTGTTTCTTAAAATGACAATTGAAATTGAAATAGATACATAATGAAAATTTTGTAGCAAAGAAACTTTTTGATATCTCTATGGCTTAGTGTGAAAATCTCGAATGCCATGTTCTATTCCATTGTATAAGTACATTTCCTCTTTCATTGTATGGGTATGAAGGATAAAGCTAGAAATGTTGTCTATTGCATCATCTCTTTTGTCTTTAGGAAGATATTGGGTTAGTAAAGGCATTATTGTCAATAGCGGAAAATAACAATTGTTTATATCTGTGTTATCAATAGCATGCTATAGCATTGCTACGGTGGAATAGCGTACCGGTGGTAGGGTTTGGCATTGCACTACTAGTCTGCGAGCTGCTGTCAACGATAGTGGTTGTAGCGATCACAAACCTATATCGCAGCTGCTATTCTGTCCACTATTAGAATTTTGGGGACAAGTTCCTCAAATTGTTATTTTTTAATCTGTTGTCTCCTTTTTAAGTGTATAAATTTCAATCTGAACCCTTTGAAGAGTAATGTTATGTTATTCCTACTTTTAGTTCAGTTTTGTTTTATTCTTCTTCTTACTTTTAATTCAGTTCTGTTTTATTCTGCTTCTCTGATTTATTTTTATTACTCCATACTTTAGGTTCTTCCACTATCAAATATCAAGATCTCTTTAATTTTGTGTAGTAGTCTATTTTTGAGTATTTATGTTTACTTTATATACTGGTTTTAGTCTTTGCAATATCCCGCTATCCATTATACCGCTATAGCATTTTAGAGAATCTGCTACGCGATGCTATCCGAGTTTAACAACATATGTTTATATCAAATTCTGCTACACTATAGTGCCAATATAATCACTATTTGAAAACACTGGGCAAAGAACCATAAATCCACCGAAACAACTTTTTATGTATATAACTAAAAACCAAGTTTAGTTGGTATACCATATTTTCATTATTGTTAGGAACCAAAATAATATTCATTTGAAGGAAACTATTAAATTCCACGTGGTATTTTAAGAAAGGAAAATGATGCTGCTAGCTAGGCACTTAATGTTAATTATTGTTTTTTTCTTCCTGCTAGAAAAAGTACCAAACTCACTTTTTTGTCTAATTAGTATTTACCCTCTTTAATTTTTTTTCTTAAAATGTCCATTGAAACTAATAAATATTGAAAATAATATAGTAAATCAACTTTTTGATATCTCTAGTCTAGGGCTTAATGATAAAATATTGAAGGCCATATTCTCTTCCATTGTATGCTTATGAAGGATAAAGATAGGAATGTTTCCTATTGCATCCTCTTTTTGTCCTCAGGAAGATATTGGGATTAGGGGTAAAGAACCATCAACCATCCCGACAACTTTCTATTAAAATTTGCAAGCAAGTATAAAAAAATGAGCTATTGCATCTGTTTGTTTGTGCCTTTGTGGTGGTTGGTAAGCCGAGAAACATTTCATGCTCAATGAGTGGAGGGAATTGCAGTAAGCTTGCTAGAGCGGGTGGGTGAGTGGAAGGAGCTTGAATGGGTTTATGGTCTATAACATGAAGATGAATCTTTAAATATTTCCTAAAAAATTAAGCAACAGATTGATTTACTTAAAAATGTATTTCTGTAAGTCAGATAAGATATTTTACACAGTTTTTTAATCTGTTGTGCAATAACTTTGAATGATAGTTCTCTTTAGAATTTGACAACTTACACGTTTGAATAGTTGGTTGGTTAGTAGTAGGGTTGTGATTTGTGAATAGAAAAAACAGGTCTAAATTAACAGATCAACCTATTTTACACACTTCATGTATTTTGATTTCAGTTTCTTTTTTGGAAAATAATTAATTCCATTTTGTTCAAAATTTTATCATGTATATTACAAAAACCAAGTTTAGTTGGAATACCATATTTTCATCATTGGGAGGAACCAAAATAATTTACTGTTTGAAGGAAGCTAGATGGATGTTACTTTTGAAAAATGGTTAAATATTATATCTATTATTATTGCAGGAGGCTTCCAGGGCTGCCAAGTCCAGCATTTGAGGTAATTTAACTTAATTTTTTTTATCAGTTAAGTGATATATTTACTAGAAAGATAACAAGTTAGTCATAACTCAATTTTGGTACTTTGTTAGCCTTTGTTAGTTGAATGCTATTTTTGATTGAAAAAATTTACTCATTTTTTCATTCATTTATTATTATTATTATTATTATTATTATTATTATTATTTCTTGATGGTTATGAAAAAATTAGTACATTTTACTTCCAAGATGCTGATTGTCATATGAACGCCTCCAACTTTCTGAAATCAAACTATTCACCATTTTACTTCTCTCCTTGATTTCATATATCTTATCTTTCATCTCTTTGGCAACACAGAAATGATTTTTAACAGCAGAAACATTATACTATTTCTATTTTAGGAACAATCAATCACATCAACTATGTTTGAAGAACAGATACTGGTAAACAAATAGGCACTTTTTGACATAATGTACAAACATATAATAATATACTAAATAAGCCGCAAAGAAACACATTTGTTATAGTTATAGTTTTCCCTTTAGTTGTTTGTTAATATACACCATTGGAAGACAGACTTCTTCTCTGTGATACAAAGGATCTACATGGATATTAGAAATTAGAGAAATTCTGCACTTTTACTTAGTGTGTAAAACTTTGAATTTGTTTTGGTGAGTACAAGGAATACTGAGTTCCAACCATGGAGTTGTTTTGGGCTGTTAATTGTGAAGATGACATTTTGCTTTTAAAACCAGATTTTGTCTTGTTTTCATATACTCATTTTGTTTCCTTATTTAAATTGACATACCTTTCTTTCCATGTAACCACCATTAGAATGTAGTTTATGTAGTATGTTGATATACCTCTCTTATTTTAGTTTTTTTGTCTATTTCTTGGTAATAAAGATAATAAATCTTATGATGGTCATGGTTTTAGCTTTTTACTAAACCTGCAACTTATTTATGTCACAGGCCAATAGTGAATGCTTGTTCAAAAACATTGTGGATCAAACTGTTGAAAAAGGAAATGGAGAATTTTCTTCTGTTGATGGGAAAATAACTGCAGCTAGAGATCAGTGTCACGACATTCCAGAAGGAAAAAATACTTCACTATCTGAGTTACCACATGAAGCCCCCTCTGGATCATCTTTTTCGACTGAGCATGCCGCACCTAAATCAGGAAGACCAGTAATTTCAGCATACCCCCAAGAATACGACCAAATAGTCAAATCCGAAGAAATGATCACACATTTTGATTCACAAGAGGAACAAGGTGTTATGCCTATAAACAATAATGAGCCAAGTAGTTCAGCTTGTCCGACCTCTGTCAAAATCAAGGATGAACCTTGGGATAACAGAGAAATCCACAATGTTATAGAGAATGTGATGGGTAGCACCTCCATTAAACTGCCAGTTGCTAAAAATGAACAGGAAGTCCATAACGACTATAACGATGATCAAGTGGAACATATGATCTTAAATGATCGGCTGAAGTTTCTAATGTCCAGAAAGGATTGTAATTTAAATATTCCTATAAGCCACCCTGTGTCAAGCTCTAATTTTTCAGAATCTGCAGAACCTTCACGCATCAAGTGTGCACGAAAAAGAAAGAAAACAGCCACGTAGGATCTGATTCTGTTAAGTAATATTTTATCTATAGTTCCATTATAAATGTATAACAACTATCCCAAATATTATTCTTGTTTTGCAGGAATTCAATTCAAACAGCTCTTGAGGAGGATGCCCCTGGCCTTTTGGAGGTATTTTTGTTTGTGTACAGCCACTTTGAAATTGGAATTTATGTTGAGTTTCATGGATTTTGCATTTGGCAGGTATTGCTAGACAAAGGTGTGTTAGTAGACGAAATTAAGCTTTATGGAGAGACAGAGAATGATGAAGCTCTGGATGAATCACTTTGCCAAGATAGCTTTTCAGAGCTTGAAGCTGTGATGACAAAGGTGAAAAATATGAAAATAATTGTAATAGCTTCCTAAATAATCTGCCTTTTCATTTGATTTTAGGACCAAACTAACTCAACAGTAAGGATATTATAACTATTAACTATCTAACATAACAACAAGATAGTCATAGCATCTTAAATTTTTGGCTTCTCAATTCATTTCTAAATATCAAGAGGGTGATCCTTAGTGCAACAGTAAGTTTGCTGCCAAGTGACCTTCGAGTGCAAATCTTAGAACACAGGTTCTCCACTTGTGGGGGTAAAGTTGCTTACGTAACATATATCCTCTCTGGAATTTCCCCCCATACTAATTGCGGTATCGAACAGCAGAAAATATATAAAATATTTTCCATCCATTAATTTAATTCAAATAAATAGGTTGTTCAAATTAACTCAATTGATACAAAATTATTTAGCTAATTTAATTTATTTGTGACATTGCACTCCCCACCCCTCTCCATGTCATTTATGTTTCATAATCTTCATCCATTGTTCTTTATTCTTCTTATTGGCCTTCAACTGTTGCATCCTCGCCCCTTCTTTCTTGATACACGGAGGCACGGCATACAAAACGGTAAGCGATAAGAACAAAACAAGTGAGGAAGGTCGAGAGTAGTTAAAACTTAAAGGCAGCTTGGGATTGTTACACAAGGAGGTTTATGTGGGTTGAAATTCTTGGTTATGGCAGAAGTGAGTTCTGCAGTTAGTTTATGGATACAGATAACTGGAAAAGTAAACGGTGAGCGAGAAGAACAAAAGAGGTGAGGAAGGTCGAGAGTGGTTAAACCTTAAAGCTGCAGCTTGTTACATTCAAGGAGGTTTATGTGGGTTGAAGTTCTTGGTTATGGCAGAAGCGAGTTGTGCAGTTAGTTTAGGGATAGGGAAAACTGGAAAAGTGAAGACATGCGGGTAAGTACGGAAAGAAAAAAAGGTCCTCTCTAGTCTCTCCAGTCAATCTCCGCTGATACGCGTAGTAGAAACTGTTACAGAAATAAAAACTGAGAGAAAGAGAGGGAGAGTAGATTTCTTTTTCTGTTTTAGATTTCTTAAATGAGGAAGTTAGTTACAGTACTCAACTGAATAAGTATTTATGCCCAGCCAGGGCTGTACTGACTCAGCACAGTCAGTTACAATTTACAAGGTTAAGGCCTTGTTTGGCTAAACTGATTTCTACTTGCATAGATGGTTAGTTTTGCCATTACTCTATGAAGTTTTGCCATTACTTTATTATCTCCCCTTCAAATCCAGGGTCATCTTACTGCAGAGATGCTTTGTCAAAGACTTGAAGTTTGTCCCTTAAAAGAAGTGGGGCCTACAGGCAGGCTTTCTCTCTTCCACATTTCTATTATATAAACCAAATGACTTAAAGTCCTTCTCCGCTATATCTCACCCCCGTTTTTTCTTTCTTTCCTAAACCATTTATAGTAAACATAACATTAGGGAACAGGATCTGTCCTTTGTTTTCCTGTATTTCCAGAAAGAAAACAAATGGAAGTAAAATAGCGTTTTAGCTAGATGATTCAAAGTCACAGTTACCACCTTTATAGAAGGCTCAAAAGAAGCAAGTCACTTGCACCTGGAAATCTGGCATATTTTTCCAGTTTCCTGGTTTTATGATTATATATATGATCGAGCTTTCTGATAAGCAGTACTTTTACTGGTTCTAAAAACTATTTATTAATAAATCATAAAATATTTGGGTACAGCAGGCCTCAATTTTTTTTAGTATTGATGGTGGAATATTTTTTTCGAGTCATTTGGTGGGTTTTCTCTATTGCTTTAGATTTATATAATTTCCTCTTGTTTGGCAACAGCTTTTCTCTCAACGCAACCCTCTCATTAAATTCCCTGTTATTCGTGCTGGAAAGGGTTCAAGAGTGAGTTATTGCTTGGATTGTCTAATCTCACTAGTGGAGCAGGTATTTGGTTTCTTACAAACTTGGTGTCCATACTATGTTTTGGTACTATACTTATTCCTGTTTTATTTATGCTACAGGCAAGATGTTTGAAGCTTCAAAAATGGCCTGTTGAGTGGGGTTGGTGTCGAGATCTTCAATCATTTATTTTTGTTTTTCACAGGCATAACAGGTGCTTGATATGCATTGAAGTTAATCTTTGAGTCCATGTTTTCTTGTGTTATTTAGTCCACGATGTTGATTTTGAATTAAACTTCAATGTAGAATAGTGCTGGAACGCCCTGAATATGGCTATGCAACCTACTTCTTTGAACTGTTATCATCCTTACCTGTTGAATGGCAGATCAAGCGGTTGGTGGTTGCTATGAAGCTGACTACATGTAGCAGGATCTCCATTATTGAAAACAAAGAATTATTGGTAATGACTTCATGCATACATGATCTGCTGTTAGATGACGTACTAATTGGATCTATATCTTGCTATCCAAAATAATAAGTGGCTAGTTAGGCTTCTTCTGATATTTATAATGTAATATTAAACTTTCCTCCTAATAGCTGTACTACAACAACCGGGATGCCACGTGACTGGTTGATGAGTGTGAGGGAGAAAAAAGTGGAACTTAGACATGACCAAATACATAGGAAGGATATAGGTTGGCTTCAATGTTCAGATAGGTCAATAAGGTAGAAAATTAATGTTTATTACTGTTTTATGATATAACAATAACACCCGTGTCTTGAAAGAAATGTTAGCCAACCAACTATTCAACAAAAAATATTTTAGAAAAAAATGTCACTATTGATTGAAATGTTAGCCATGAAATCATCTTAAGATGTTTGTTAGATAAGTGGTTTAGTTGATTAGTTGTTGAATCTATCTTTTCTGGATGTCTAATTTCTATCTAATGCCTATTGCTGGTTATTAGTGTTCTCTCTTTTATTAATCAACTCAAGCATCTGTTAGGTTTTTAGGTTTTAATAACCATGATACATTTGTTAGGACCCCCCACCCCCACCCCCACCAAGAGATTAGAGTCAAATGCAGTAGGTTGAAACAAATAGTTTTAATGTCTGTTTTTTAGAGGCTGAACATGGTGTCTGAAGCCTGATAGTGGTTTGTCTAGATTTGGTTGTTATAATCAAGTTAGCATGTTCAGCCATGTAAGCCTGAGCTCTATCGAAGAATCCTCAGAATTTCAGCTTCAAAAATTAATAATACCAACATACAGACTAAAAAAGGGAGATGCAGTATGAGACGGCGCTAGTTACTGTTTTTATTTTTAATTGACCAACCTTTTCTTTTCTACTTAATTGTTTTTTCCCTCTATCTTTCATTTCATACTCGCTTTTCTACAAGGGTTCTTAGATCCACAGTATAATTGCCTCTTGTCACTGCTTTCTACCCCACCCTAGAAAAGAAATTTGATCTGCTCAATTCTTGCTGTCTTCGGTATAGGTTGGAGAAGATTTGGCGGAAGGTGAGGCAAATGTGTTAATGGAATATGGCTGGATCCCAAACACTGGCCTTGGAACCATGCTTAATTACCGTGACAGAGTTGTGCATGATAGGAAGAACGCAGACACTTCTGAGTGGCGTACTAAAATTGGGAAGTTGTTGGTGAATGGTTATTGTGGTGGAACCACATTGACGCCCAACATCCCAAAAAGAGTTGCTGATTACAAGTGTGCTCAAAATCCTGACATAGACTCTAGTGTTCCGACAAATGATTAGAGGATAGCTTGTGTATAAAGGGTGTTCTCATGTAAATATGGTGTATTTGTATGTTGACCGTTTTTCAGACTGAGACTTGGCTTTGTTTGTGTAGTTCAATGCGTATTAACTAGTCTAAAGTGTAGCCTTGAAAGGAATGTAGGGTTGGACCAAATAGGAACTAAACTAGAACTATGCTATACCACCAACAGTTTGAATTCAGAGTTGGTTTTTTTATTTTGTTTATTTTTCTTTTAAGTGGGGTCACAATACAATTTTTATAGATCCAAAATTAGATATGAATTAAATTTGACAAAATGACAAGCAAAAAGATAACATTATTATCATCTATGTTTAGAATTAGATATAAGATTATAAAAGTGTTCTTTCATTGTTAAGAAATAATAAGTTTTAATGTTATTATGTTTAGAGAAAAGAGTATATAAGCACCATGAATTGTCTTTTGCAAACAGATACAGTGGATTTTTAGATTGTCCCAATTATTTTTTATAATTTTCCAACTGTTACAATAATCATTTTGATAATTTGGAATTAAATTATTAATGATGAAATTTAAATTCTTCATTTCCAATTAGTTTCAACCATCCTTCCATATTTAAAATTAATATTACAATTTACAATAGTGCATTAAACTTTATAGGGAAAAAAACTGACTGATCCTTGTGCTATTATCGTCTCTACAGACTTAATTTTGTGACTGAGTAGTATTGAAGTGAGAAAGAGAAAACTGACTGATCCTTGTGCTATTATCGTCTCTACAGACTTAATTTTGTGACTGAGTAGTATTGAAGTGAGAAAGAGAAAGGGAGAGAGAAAAAGAGAGACCTCAAACTGAATTCTGTTATTATGATTGTGACAGTTTACAACAGAATAGAACTTATATGCATCTAATCCTGTGCCACTGCTTTCTTATCTTACAGCACACTCTAACTAACTAGTACAAGTTAGTTAGGATGACATGACACACTAGAGGAATATACTCTAATAAGTAGATATTCAATTTTAGTTTTTCTATGAAAAGATTGCAAGTCTACTTATACACCGTAAATATTTTAGCTAAGATGACCATTGTTGTAGTTATTTCCTCCCTCCTTTCCCCCATCTCTCATCCTTTTCCTCCTGATCATCACTAAGACCACCGATTCCCTCTGCCGAAACTATTGTCGTAAAAGAAATAGTGAGCAGGAGCGGGGGATGAGTGAATGCTGGCAGTAGTAGTAATGTGCTTTGAAATGCAGGAGACCGTAGAGTAGTAGATGTGTAATGTTTACTCAATAGCAGACTTAGGTGACTTTGCATGAGGTTGTAGTAATTTTTTGTTGTCTTCCAATGAAGGAGGAGGTACGATGTAGGTGTCGGATTGGGCAGTGACTCTGCGTGTGAGAAATAAGGAGATGCACTCGGTTGGCATGATGAAGCTGGTACATAAGGCGGGTGAGATTACAAAAGAAATGGGGTTCTAGAGTGTGCCTGGAAGGGGTTGCCAAGGGGCATATATGCAACTGTGCGAGAAATAGGCTGAGGATGCATGTTCATTGCCATGAAAAATTACTAAAAAGAGTCATTTAAATGCTTAGTTACTTTTGGCTACTAATCTGAATACCTGGAAGTGGAACTCTGTTTAAGTGAATTCTATTTGGCTTCCCAATTTGTGTTTTCTAGAGAAGCTGTGGAAAAACAATTTTAAAAGAGGCAAAACGTGATAATTTATGGTTTATACAAAAGGAAGACAAGCATGAGAGGTATAGATTCCTTTTGCATTGTGTTCAAACACTACCGAAAAGTTCAATTATAGTACACAAAGTAAGCCATGATTCCATATTTGATTCATAATCAGCACATTACCCAAATGTGAATATAATGAAGTCATCAGTATAAAAGTGAAGAACTTTTCTTTTAATTCTTTTTGTGTTTTTTTTTCTTTTACATAAGTTGTTAATTATTTTATTTTATAATTTAAACACCGAATTTAAAATAATGATTGAAATTATATTAAAATTAAATGTCAATATTTGTTTACCATTAACAATGAAATCCCTGGAATAATTAGAAGGGTCTATATTTATGTTTTCCCACCTTAGTTTTATGTTATTTCAAAACACTAATTTTATTTATTTTAAATGAAAAAAAAAGTCTATTGTCATGTTATGTGTAACAAAGAACAAAAGGACTCTTAACAATGTAAAGTTTTTTTCTTTGGTTGCATAAGTTTTAGAATAATTAGTCGAAAATGTTTCTCAGATTTCAGAGATATATTTTCATATGTTTTTCTGCACCATTGAAGCACATCTCAATTGAGTGTCACTCAATTTTTTTTCAAAATATAATTCGGAGATGCATTTCAGAACCAATCCTATTATTTTATTTCTAATTTACCAACTCAGTGACTTTTTTAGAGATATATCTTTAAAATTTTGAAGCGAGAAATTGAAAACCTCTGACCTTTGCATGTTAGTCTATTCTAGAGATGCATCTCTGAAAAATTCAAGCGTCATTTTTTGATAAAACAAAACCTTGCATGATAAAACTTCATTGCCAACCTTTCTTAAAACCCTTGCAAAAAATCCTTCCATTATCAATCAAGATTTTTACTCAAAAACTTTAGTCTTTCGTCACTTCAAAAGGAACAAAAAAAAGCTTAAATTCAAGATAAAAATCATTCATTTCATTCTTCATTGCTCACATTAATTTTGGTTTTATGCTGGCAAAGTTACGTTGAGTTCGGAAATGCATCCCCAGATTTTAGATGAATTCCTATGGAAATGCATTTTCGAAATGTCCCCTGTTTTAGTTTTTAAATATTATGTGTTTTTGTTTGCATTAATTATGGTGCGCCCGTATGTTTTTCCAAAACCTGTTGTGTCTATGGATGTCAAAAGTGTCGTTGTGAAAGCAGTATATGTTTGCAAACAATTTACAACGAGACAAGAGTCTGAGTTTCGTGATCATATGCTTCAATGGAAATGCACAGAGGCATCTAAATTGAGGGTTGTTGTTGTAATTGGAAGGTTCGACAATGATTCAGATTGAAGAGCTGCAGTTGTGACAATGAGATGCAAAATAAGTGGGACGTATAAAACTCCTCTCGAGAAATTCAAACGAGATGACATTGGTTCGAGAAAATGTGAATGTCCATTTAAGTTATATGGATATTTGTTGTCAAGTGAAAAAAAATGGAAATTTAATGTCATTTGTGGTTGACATAACCATGATCTGTGTGACAAATTAGCCGGACATCCAATTGCATGTCGCCTAATGCGGGATGAGAAGGAATCATTAAGGATATGGCATTGAATATGATGCAGCCGAAAAACATACTTGTAACTTTAAAACACAAAAGACTCAGAAACATCTCAAATATTAAGAAAGTGTACGATATTCGTGTCAATAACAATAAGACGGTAAGGGGAGATAGAACTGAAATGCAACAACTTTTGGATGATAACAATTATGTATAAAGATACCGAACATGCGAGGATGAAATAACAATTGTGTGGAATTTTTCATGTTGGCTCTACAAATAGTTAAATTCATGGTTTGTTTATATTCTTCAATGGTAGAAATGTTTACCTATTATTATATACTTTAATTTTTTAATACTTTACCGACCTTACTTCCTTAATAGTTAAATACTTTAATTTTTTAATGTTAGTCAAGAGCTTTCGAACTACACCATTGATTTAAAAGCTTTTACCGTGAAATCCATAATTAAAGACTAAAAAAAAGATTTAGGTACTAAAACAAAAAACACGACAACTTACAGGGACGAAAACACTATTTAACCTAAAACTCTGGGTTTGTGTTCATATCTTCATCCCCAACCTTCATACAAACCCATAATTTTTTAAAACTCAAAATTGATGTTGAAATTGATATTGTAACACCAAAGACTCGATTGCATCTTGAAGAAATGCTATAAAAATCAAGAACGCAAATAAAAAAAAAAGAGTAAGAATGTACAAACAAATCATCTGTGTTACTTCCTCACCCAAATACATTTGTTTCTATAAAGAGAATCATAGAGTGATTTTAAAATCAACACTAGCATATAAAGTAATGTAATACCCCGTATTTTATTTGCTCTGGATAATATTAGTTGTGGTCAACTGGGTTCCGGTGTACTTTGAGAAATTATTTGTAAAAGTAATTAGAGTAAACTGATGAGCTCAGAGCAGAGCACATTAATAATTAACTGACTCTGAGATTTTAACTTTTGGGTGTTATAGAGACTTTTGGACATTTAGTAGTGTTACTAATTAAAGATATTTCTCTATATCTTTTCATTTTCCTTTTCCTCTCCATTAAAAAGAGAAAGATAGAAAGAAGTTGGAGAAGAGTAGAGAGAAGGAGGAGGAAAAGAAGAAAAGAAGAAGAAAACCTAGAAGAAGAATAAGGAAAGCTTGGAATCATCTCTTCTTCATCAAATTATCTCAACATCTTCATCATCATCTTGTATTGAGGTGGGTTCTAGTTAGACACTTTAAGTTCTAGAAATATATGTTTATAATTTAGGTTAGATTTGAGAGAAAATGATTAAGCGGATAAATCAATGAAATCTAACGGATGAAATGCAATATAAACTGCGTAATATAGTCGGGTTATGATTGGGGGTTGATAGAGTATGAGTTAGAAGTGTTTTGGGTGAAGAAATGAGAGTGTTTGGCCCAAATGACCTATTTCAACGCTGCTGAGAATTCTGGGTTTTGCATGGTTCGCCTAGCGAACCGACGGCGAAGGGGAAAGTGAAGGTTCCTCGAGGATTCGCCTAGGGAACCCCAAGGAGAAGGGAAGGCGAATGTTCGCCCAGAGTTCGCTTAGTGAACTTTATACCCTTTTTGTTCTGTTTTGTTCTCCAAAGGGTTCGCCTAGCGAATATGGCAGCGAACGTGACAGATTTTCCCATCTTGTTTTCGTCATCACTTTTGATCCGTAACTCGGATTGAGGCGTGGTCGGAAGCGTTGGAAAGCTACTTCAATGATCTTTGTGATGGTGAGGTAGAAACATGATTATATGTCATGGATTGATAGGATAAAGATAAATATTGAAGTGAATGTGAAAAGTGTGGTTTGTGTTTCCACCGAAACTCATGAATCGAGAACCCAATTAGTATGGGACTTGAATCCCTGGAAAGAGAATCCAATGTGCTTTTGAATGGTAATGTTAGACCATGATTTAACCAAGGATGATTGGTAGAGGATAGTAGTGGCTTGTATGCCTTAAAAATGTGTGTGAACTACTATGTGGATTATGTTTGACATGTTATGCTATCATGTGTGTTTTATGATTGATATTGTAATATGCTTGTCTAATATTGTTGTTGAACATAATTGAGAGAATAACATGCTTAAAATGAATTAGGAAGAGTGAGAAAATTTACCCCAAACCTAATGATATGATTCTAGGTTGTGAATAGGATGGTAATAGAACACCTAGATGGCGATGCTCAGGCACTCGATGTAGAGAGGTACATCCGTGACGAGTATTAGTCTAGAAGAGAGTGAAACACTAGTATGGAACATGTGTGAACCATTGTGATTATGAGAGAAGGCAAAAGAGGCCTTAAGGCGAATATGGCCTTGTGATTGTCGAATGCAATCACGTTTGTGTGTGTGAAATCACATAATCATAATCGTTTTCCCTTGAGTTGCAACTTCATGAGTCTTGAGCTCCTCTGAAACATGTGCACAATTACTTAGCAGGTTTGATTCCAGCGTGTGAGTACGAATGAAGCCTACGGGTAAAGAGACTTGTGACGGTTAATGGCCCGTGTGAAGTGACAGTTCATAACGGTTAATGGACCGTAGAACCCGAATCTATTTCGTATGCCAAGTAACTACAAGGATCCATGACTCGGGTCGACTTCTAGACGTAGAAGCGGACGATAAAAAGGGATGCCTTGGTAAGGTTATCGATTAGTGATATTGTGAGTTGGTGAACTCATGAACATGTTTCCATATAGTGTGAGATTTGTGAACTCAAGGTCACTTCCCTTCCCCTTTGACTTGAGTTAGGATTGATAGAACCATGTAAAGCCGAGAGAACCAATAAGATAGGGAACTCACTGAGATTTAATATCTCACCCCATGTTGTTGATTATATTACAGGTACAGCAGGTTCCACGAAGGGTAAGGATAAGGCCGTTTGATTATCCTTACTTTCCTTGGCTTTTTGGGATGGCAAGACTTCCGTTGTGGAGATTATTTTGAGATCATTGTTTTGATCTAGTTCTTAGTGTCTTGGAACATCTTGTATACATTGTGCCATAGTTTTTTTGTATTAAGTATTTTGGGCATGTAATGTATATAATGTGTTAACTAGGGACTTATGGTATTTCAGTACCAAACACTTGGATTCATGTATAGTATTTGTGCTTTGATGTATGATATTATATGTGGGTGTTACAATAAGAAATGAAAATTGAATATCCTAACTTCAAAGAATAAGAAATTTAGGAGATTTGAGTTTTGGATCTTGAAAATGAGTGTCAACGATTGAACATTTGCAATTAAGGTTACAAAATTGAAGAGATTTGGGTTATGTGTCATGCAGAGGAGGGTCAAGATTGAGAACTTGGAGAAAATGGTAGCAAAATTAAGGGATTTTGGGTTCTTACATATTAAAGATTTTGAAGTGAATCAAAAGAAGTCGGTGAATCTCTAATGGAAGATGATGGTGAAGATGATGAGAGGGAGAGTGAATAATAAAGTTACAAAATCAAAAAATGTTTTTGAACAAATTATGAGTTTGTATGAAGGTTGGAGATGAAGATATGAACACAAACACATAATTAGAGACTAAAACAAAAAAAAAATTATATTATAGGGAATAAAATAAAAAACGCACCAACTTACAAAAACTAAAATACTATTTTATCCATAATTTTGGATTTGTGTTCATATCTTTATCCTTAACCTTCATCCAAATCCAGAATAATGCAAAATTCTTGATTGCTTTCTATTTGTACCCAAAAAAAATTCAATCATACACCCTGGCAACCACTATTAAAAGCTGATTTGAGTTATCATTTTATGGCGGAGATAGTCAAAATAGGATTTTTTTTTGGATGATCATGAGATAGCTCTTGTTCCAAGCATAAAAACATGACTTGGAGTGTTGCTTCTATCATATAAGTATATCCTTTATTATTTAAATATGGTCATCCAACAAGCTTCTCTACCTTACATGAAGCCAAAACTAGATGTTCATTTTAGGTACTTCTCAACATAAATCTATTCATCTAATTCACCATGGAGAAAAACACTCTGACTATCCATCTGAAACATGTTACAATCCTTTTAATCAGCTAAGGCTAGAATGCTTGTTATTGTGTTTCATCTTGTCAATGGTGCAAATACTTTATTATAGTACACTACATATTGTTGAGATAATTCTTTCAACACTAATATTGCTTTGTATTTTTCAACTTTCTCACTTTCATTATATTTAGTCTTGTATATCCACTTCATGTCTATCTTCTTAGCTCTCATGGGTAGGGAGGGTTGTGTGTTCTCATGTATCATTGTCTTAAGCGATGTCAATTTACAAATCCATGGCCTTTCTCCAAATTTCATGTTAAGCAGACTCTTCATAGGTGGTTGGATCTTCACTCGCGAAATTTTGAAGAGCTTTTGCTTCATTGCTTTCATATGTGACCTAATTATCAAGGTGCTAAACTTTCTTGTTTTCCTCTTTCTAAGTTATACATTCTCTTCATTACTCTCTTCTAAATCATATTTCACAATACTTATATCTAGTTGATCTTCAACTTCAAGTTGATCTTCAATCTCATGTTGATATTCTGTATTCTATTCAGGTTCATTTTCATCTTCATTGTGGTTATTTGTGTTGTAGGCAACTTTGTATGGACTGTCTGTTTCAATGGCAACTCAGGTTATTCTACTTCATTTTCTACCAATTCCATTTCTTAGTTTCATCAAACAACACACTTATACTTATAAATATCTTCAACTTGATTGGAACATACAATTTAATGTCTTTTCTCTTCACTGAGCCTCAAAAGAATTCATCTTAGGATTTTGTTATCAAGTTTTCTTTAAATTATCAGATACATAAGCATATGTTACACACTCAGATCTCGAAGTAATGTAGTTTGATGATAAAGAAAATGAATATTTCTATTAACTAAATTGATTTCACTACATGTATGATGGCGAAACTGGAATACCCAAACTCAACTCAAATTCTTTGGGACGGATTTGAATTTTAATTCGTATGTTTGAGGATTTGAGTTTGGGTATGAGGGGTGTAAAAACTCGTCTCTAACCAGACCTGTTGTCATACCATATTAGAATCTTCGCATTTAGGGTTAAAAAATATAGGTGGTGGAGCAAAAGTGTGTCAAATAAAATTGGAACAAGGCCCGGTTTAAAAGTTGAACTTGTGAGAGTAAGGAAAGAAATAAGGAAAATAAGAAAGAGATCAAGTTGATCTTCAATCTCATGTTGATATTCTGTATTCTATTCAGGTTCATTTTCATCTTCATTGTGGTTATTTGTGTTGTAGGCAACTTTGTATGGACTGTCTGTTTCAATGGCAACTCAGGTTATTCTACTTCATTTTCTACCAATTCCATTTCTTAGTTTCATCAAACAACACACTTATACTTATAAATATCTTCAACTTGATTGGAACATACAATTTAATGTCTTTTCTCTTCACTGAGCCTCAAAAGAATTCATCTTAGGATTTTGTTATCAAGTTTTCTTTAAATTATCAGATACATAAGCATATGTTACACACTCAGATCTCGAAGTAATGTAGTTTGATGATAAAGAAAATGAATATTTCTATTAACTAAATTGATTTCACTACATGTATGATGGCGAAACTGGAATACCCAAACTCAACTCAAATTCTTTGGGACGGATTTGAATTTTAATTCGTATGTTTGAGGATTTGAGTTTGGGTATGAGGGGTGTAAAAACTCGTCTCTAACCAGACCTGTTGTCATACCATATTAGAATCTTCGCATTTAGGGTTAAAAAATATAGGTGGTGGAGCAAAAGTGTGTCAAATAAAATTGGAACAAGGCCCGGTTTAAAAGTTGAACTTGTGAGAGTAAGGAAAGAAATAAGGAAAATAAGAAAGAGATCAAGTTGATCTTCAATCTCATGTTGATATTCTGTATTCTATTCAGGTTCATTTTCATCTTCATTGTGGTTATTTGTGTTGTAGGCAACTTTGTATGGACTGTCTGTTTCAATGGCAACTCAGGTTATTCTACTTCATTTTCTACCAATTCCATTTCTTAGTTTCATCAAACAACACACTTATACTTATAAATATCTTCAACTTGATTGGAACATACAATTTAATGTCTTTTCTCTTCACTGAGCCTCAAAAGAATTCATCTTAGGATTTTGTTATCAAGTTTTCTTTAAATTATCAGATACATAAGCATATGTTACACACTCAGATCTCGAAGTAATGTAGTTTGATGATAAAGAAAATGAATATTTCTATTAACTAAATTGATTTCACTACATGTATGATGGCGAAACTGGAATACCCAAACTCAACTCAAATTCTTTGGGACGGATTTGAATTTTAATTCGTATGTTTGAGGATTTGAGTTTGGGTATGAGGGGTGTAAAAACTCGTCTCTAACCAGACCTGTTGTCATACCATATTAGAATCTTCGCATTTAGGGTTAAAAAATATAGGTGGTGGAGCAAAAGTGTGTCAAATAAAATTGGAACAAGGCCCGGTTTAAAAGTTGAACTTGTGAGAGTAAGGAAAGAAATAAGGAAAATAAGAAAGAGATCAAGAATGCAGTGGACAAAGCAAAAACTAAAAATTGTCATACGATATCAATCCTTACACATCAAAATCTATATATATATATATATATATATATATATATATATATATATATATATATATATATATATATATATATATTGCGAAGGGGCGAGGGACAAAAGAGAGACTTGATCTAAATGGAGTGTATAAGAAATGTCTAATTTAAATGTTTGATTAAAGAAAGGAATATGGAATAACTATTTCAAATTCTTACATAATGAAAGATATAAAATCTTAACGAATTTTAATTTAGGTGTAATATCTCTTTTAATTCTTTAATTTTACTCAATGTTTTGCTTTGGGCAATTATCTAAAAAAATTTATATAGTGGTCAATTAACTAATATTATGTTATATATTTTAGTTATTTCCGTTAGTTTTTATAAAAAAAACATTAAATATAGTCTTACTGGACAATTTAAAGCTGATCTAAAATTTTTTAATTTAATATTTATAATTTTATTTAATAATATTATAATAGCTTTATTTTAAAAAAATCTAAAGTCAGAATTCAAATTTTTACTAACCCACGCTTCAAATTTTAACCCTTTCTCAAAATTTCATTTCATAGGCCATGCCAATTTATCTCCTCCTCTTCCACTAGCACCGTCAAAAGCAGAACCCAAATCCATTATTCTTCAAGGTGCAAGACCAATTCCTTTTTTATTTCAATTTGATAATTTTATGTTTGTGATGAAGTTTTTATTAAGTTTAATTGTTAGATGGTGTATGATAAAAAAAATTTGGGTTTGTTTTTAAATTTTATGAATTTTGATATGAATGTGTTGAATGTGAGGATAAAGATAAAGAAAGAGAAGATGGAAGGAGATGAAGAATTGTTTACCTGGCATAATAATTTTATGTTTGTGTTGAAGTGTTTTTAAAGTTTAATTGTTAGATGGTGTATGATAAAAAATTTGGATTTGTTTTAAAATTTTCTGGGTTTTGATATGAATGTGTTGAATGTGAGGATAAAGATAAAGAAAAAGAAGATGGAAGGAGATGAAGAATTGTCTACCTAGCATGCCAATTCAACCCTAATTAACATTTTTTTCATCAAAACTAATGGAAGGGACAAAATAGTTTAACAGAAGAGAAGTTAAATGACCATTACGTAACGTTTTTTAGTTAGGGGATTAAAGCGAAACTTCGCTTAAATTTAAGGACCTAAAAATTAATTATGCCTTTAATTTACTAAATATAAGAGTAGATGGTCGTATTATACATTCAATTCAAAAACACATTAATATAAGCATTGAAACTGATAGAATAATAGCAAGACAATTAGGTCAAATCGTTCATGCTTATTAAAAATAATAGTTAAATAAATGTTACAAAAGGGGAACAAATTAACTTCAAAATTAAGAAAATTTAAAGAACGATAAATCTATCATTCTGAATTTTTAAAGGAATGAAATAAAAAAAAAAAGTAATCATGTTGGTGCCGAGCGTTTAATTCACCAAAAAATCGACATATGTGTTACCTTCTCTATAAATGTGAGTTATAACTAAGTAAGAGATATAATACAATTACTAATCTATCTTCAATTAAATCGTCATCTATTAATAATATTAAATAATTAATATAAGAATAGTTTTGAAATAAAGATATTAAATGTGTTTAAAGGTAAGACCAAAAATTTAAAAAACTTTTACTCAAATAAGACCAAATTTATATTTAAGACCAAAAATTTTAAAAACTTTTACTTAAAATTATTTATAAGACCGAAGAAAATACTTGTTAAGAAATGGAAATTTAGTGATCCATAAAACTTTTTAACAAGATTGTGAAATAAGAAAATATCATTCAAGTAGAGAATAATCACTTTAATTTGATTTATAAGTACAAGAGAAATATACATCATTACGCAATCTAAAAAAGGTTAATTACGCAATTTATAAAAGGTTAAACTTACTAGACATATCAGAAAATTGTGAAAAAAATAAGTGAACAAAGACAATTCAAATTATCAATCATCAATTTAGTTGTATCCCTAAAAGGTCGGCCACAGCAACAATCTACTTATAATTAATTATAATTAATATTATTATAATAAATGATACTCCCTCCGTTCCCTCCGTTCCACAATAAGTGACCCATTTAGAATAATAAGATGTCCCAAAATGAATGACATATTTTAATTTACAATGCAAATTAATTCATTTTTTTCAATTATACCCTTTTAAGTATTATCACTTTCATCACTTCCAATACATAATAAATAGTACTTTAATAAATACATCATTCTCTCTCTTTAATTATTACATTTTTTTTAATATGTGTAAATAGTCAACTGGATCATTTATTGTGGGACAGAGGAAATATTAATTTTATTATTAAAATCAACAAATCTACTTATTTTCTTCGGCAAATATGACACTTTTAGAAAGACTACTAGGACTGTAACAAAGCAATGTTGAATTGATGAAAAAGACTGATTTGGAAAAGTACCTATAAAGTTTGTGAAAAATATTGGAGAATAAGTTGATTTGAGGATGTATAAATAGGGTAGCTCACAAACCTAGAAAGTAACATGAACCTATTCTGGTGCGTTCAAATGTTTTTGCCCTGAGCTTAATCGATCTTTTTTTAGTACAATAACGCATACCACAACACTTGAAAATGTGTAAAAGCATACAAAGTGTTTGACCTCCAGTGAAATCGATCAATAAAAAAAAATTACATGTTTCGTATCTAAGGAAATAACACAGTAAAATTGTAATTATATGTGCATTCAACAATTGACTTTTGGTACTGATCTTACACATTGCATGACGTTCAATTCACAATTATAGGAAAGCAGATGTTCCTCAAATGCAGTTCTCTGTTGCAAACTTTTCTCAAAATAGGAAACTACATTTCTGTTACAGACATTAATAGCCCAAAATTGACTTGAGCGATGTTTGAATGGACAGAATAGAACGGAACAGAGTGAAATAGAACCTATTGGGATGGAGTGAAACAGAGCGGAATGTTCAGGTATTCCATATTCCATTGTGTATTTTTGTTAATTTGGCTTAATGGAGCATAACTAATTAGTTCATTCAATTGCACACACCCTAATTCCGCTCCATCCATTATTTGCAAATTCAAACAATGGTATCTGATTACTTACTGCTCCACTCCATTTCATTCCATCATATATCACCAATCCAAAATACCCTTAGCTGCTAAAGCTACTGTATATGCCTGTTTTACAATAATGGAATCATATCACCTTACAACATACTCTCAATCATCAGCTGAAGACAACTTTTGCTTCTTCCATTTGTAAGCAGCTTCCAAGATCTTGAGATTGGTTGTCTGAGTTTCCTCGGGGAACAGATAGTCGATAAATTCTTCAATTCTGCAAATCAAATTGAGAAGAATGAAGTGGGAAAAAAGACATCACAAAAATTTGTTTATTTAGATATTTAACAGCAAGACCATCATATAGTCAACAAACCTAATGCAAACAATGCCAGAGAATAGCAGTGACTACATTGCAAATGATGCCATATAAACTAACCCTTGTAAACCATTCAAAGACAAACAATGAATTAGTTACGTACCTAGAAGAGCCATCTTCAGTAGAAATTTGCCTTCTCTTCTTGAGCTTCTTGGGTAGCTTCGACTGGACTAAGCTAACATCACCTAGCTCCCCAGATGAAGCCTCCAAGTTGAGCCATTTCTCCAATAGCATTGCCCTTTCTTCTTTTAAATCTGGAGCTGATGATCTGAAGTAGTTTAGAGCTTCCTCGAACACCCCTAATACAGCACAAAACAAAATATAGAGAGAATTAGAAAATTATTATGCTGCAGTTCAAACTTAAAATTATGATTTATAGCATATGAACATAATGTTGGGATGACATACTTCTGGCGCGCTTAATGCATTGCTCCTTTTGTTCTTGTTCTGATAAGTCTAAACTCTCATCAATGGCTGTTGCTTCAAACTCTGCATAACTTATCCATACCTTCAAGTGCTTTGTTCGATCAAGAAGCCTTTCATAAAGCACTCTAGCTTTCTCGAATTCACACTCAGCAGTTTCAAAGTCAATGTATGCCTGTCACATTCACAATTTTATAGTTAGGTTATGAACAGCATGTAAATAGGTTTCTTAGACATGGTATGCACCCGAGGATGGCAATCAAAGAGAAAGGTCAAGGACAACATAGCAACAAAAGACAGAGGTCATCAAACTTGGGCATAACTATATTTGATGCTTTCAAAAGACAGAGATGCTTTGGGAGGGGGTGGGAGTGGATTTCGTAACAAGTGCTAAGTTGGCAAGTTAGTTAAGCCATGCAGCATTAGTGGGGAGGGGTGAAGGATAGGAAATCAGTAGAGGAAAGTGTATAGTTATTGACATATCTATTTTGGTGATACATTGAGATTTAGCTCTTGTACAATAAATAAATAAATTTATTTTATGTGTACCTTCCACAACAACTCAGGCATATCCAATGCTGGTTGAGCAATTGCAAGCTCAAAAATTGCTCTAGCTCGCTCAGTCTCAGCTAAAGATCTCTCCAATTCTGCATACTTGCTCCATGCATAGCAATTTTCAGGCGACCACTCTAGATACTTTTCATACAGTTTTCTGCATCGATCTATATTACCAAGCTGCAGTTCTATCTCTATGTATTTCTTAAATATCTGTTGTCAGAGAAAAAAGGCGCACGTGAAGCAGCAATGAACATAGGCTATATATATATAATACTTTCATCTAGTTAGAAATTAGTGCATTACCTTATCTTTAGGCGCCTTTCCAATAGCATTTCCTAATATTTGACGAGCCCCCTTGAGATTCAGCTGACGTATTTCAAACTGGGCTGCTAGAAGCCATACCTTAGCAAATGAGAACTTCTGGTGAGGTATTTGGTTGAGACACTCCCTAAAGAAATGAAAGTCGAAGAGAATGAAATTAGTGTCAATACTAAAGAGGATAATACTGCAATGATTAATTTATTAGTTTTTCAGGTAATTTAGTAAAGGATGGTGTTAGAACTGGACCAGAAAAGGTAAAAAAAAAAATAAAAAAATCAGCAAGTCAAAAATAAATAATCTGAATCAAATGTGAGTATGTGACTGAAGAACCAAGAGGAAAAAAGTAGTATGAAAAGTCAGAATATATCTCTATCTCTATAATATAAATCAAAAGCTCACACAAAAAACAACATTTCATAAGTGCCAAACAAACACGAGCTATCCTTCAATTACACCATCAAATTTTAACTAAAAGAGGTATTAAAGAAACAAAGTAAAAACAAAGGTTGTGACCTAAGTTTCTCCGATATACCTCACGATAAATATTTTCATTTGAATAAATGTAGAACCCTTACCCCTAACCTTCTCTTTGATCATGTGTTGGTATTTATTTTCTTTTTAGTACATTCATTGATTCTTATAGCACATAATTTCATATATTTTTTCTACCCAACGAAAGGAAACATGTGGTTTTTCTAACAAATAATTTGCTTTGAGCTAGACATTCTACACAAGACTATATCAAATTACATATTCAGTGTTCAGAACAAACACTAGTAGACAACAGGAGTCGCAGTACGTGGAAAACTAGTAGACACTGTTACTTAACAGACCCTAACTTTCTACAAACAAAAACTAGTAGATAAAAGGAGTTGCAGTGTGTGTAAGCCTTAGAGAAACAATATGGCATAAATTTAGAATCAATATGTAATAAGAAGCTTGCAGTGACTTTCAAGTAAAATTTGAAATATGATTATCATACTAATGAGATTCCCAGCAAAGATCGACATAGCAAATCTACATATAAATGATAAATCCAGGAAAAACATGCACATAAAGCACCACATATCATTTAAGTATCACAATGAAAACACAACATTTGGGAGCTCATAAAAGGCTGCTTACCTGTACACATCTCTTGTTCTCTCCATATCTCCAGCATCAAGCTCTTCATAGAGTGCATAATTAATCCTAAGATGCACACACCAATAATAAGCACCGGGAAAATGCAAAATCACTAAATAAATAAACAACTAAATGGGAAAACAGGATTCAAATCAAACATACCACAAATAAATATAGCGTTGCCAGTATCGTTTCTCCTCAGCTGGTGGAACATTAGCTATAGCTCTCTCATAAACCTCCCTAGTTCTTCCCTTATTCCCGACACTCTCTTCCAATCTTATATAGTCAAACCAAGAATCATAATTCAAAGGATTTTTCCTCACTTCATCTTCATATTGAAACCTCCTCTTCCCAACAATAGCATCCTCAATCCCTTCCCTATCCCCATACTGCTTTTCAAATGCCACAAACTTACGATACAAATCTTCAGCCCTCGCCTTCGGAATATGATCAAGCGCAAACTTATAAATACACCTTGCCCTCTCTGCCTCCTTGCATCTTTCCTCAAACTCAGCAAACGCCACAAAAAGCTGTTCAGCTTCCTCATCATCAGCAAGCTTCTCCACCGCCCTTTCATAAACATTCCTCGACCTAGGAACCTCACCATTCTTCATCTCAAACTTGGCGTAGCGTATCCAAGCACCAACCCTAGGGTGACACAGAACAAATCGCTCGAAAATTCCTCTGGCCCGTTCAATTTCATTATACCTCAGTTCAAATTTGATATAAGACAACCATCCTTGCTGATCCGGCATCCATTTCATCCACCTCTCAAAAACCTGCCTTGCACCAGCAACATTCCCAAGCACTTCCTCCATGTGAATATATTTATACCACAACTGATCCACTCGAGGCAAAAGAGTAACAGCGCGATCCCAAACATTCCTAGCATGATTAATAAACTTATTCTTCATCTCAACCTCTGCGTATTTCAACCATAGCGTATGATTCTTGTAATCAACCTCCAAAGCTCTCTCCCAAACAGAACGTGCACGTTTGAAGTCTTTCTGCGACTCTTCCCACTGTGCATATTTTATCCAAACACTCACATTCCATCGAACTCGCCGGATTAAATCCTCGAATTCCTTTCGCTTGCGAAGACGGTACTCGCCGAGTTCTGTGGGATCGGTGATTTTCTGCTTGGGAGGACGGATCTCAGCCTCTTGACGCTCCCTAGCTTCACGAAGAATTTGCTCGGCTGTGATTTGAATCGGAGCGGGGGTTTTGTTCTTAACCCTAGTTGGTCGAGGTAGTTTCACCTCCGTATCCTTTCTAGTAAGATAACCCAAACTAGGGTCTGCATCTTTGGAAGAAGACATCTGGTGAAGATGCTGTGATGAAATTTCTACGAAGAACTACGAAAAATTACAGTAAGGTTAAATAATTTTGGCTATCGTAATGCAATTGATTAAAATAACAACCCTTAATGCTAGAAAATGCACAATTTCAACACGAAAATAAAAACCCTAAAAATGAAAATATCCATAGAGAGAGAGGAGGAAGATGAACTTACATAAAAAGGAGGAGAGTGAGAGTCGGAGTTAGAGAAAGCAGAGCCACCGGCGACGACGGCGAGAAATTGCAGCGCAGTAGAAAGCTAGTTTCTGTGTTTCAAAGAAAGGAGAAAGGGAGAAGAATCGTATAAGGGTTGTGAAAGGAATTAACCTAACACCCCTCAAATTCCCCGAATTGATCCTGGCACCCACTTATTTTCATAATTCACAGATTCTCAAAGGACAAATTTGAATAAAAAATTGTAAATGAAATTTCGAAGTTTTTATATTTGCCGGTATGAATTTTTTAAAATATCATAGTTTACCAGAAATTTTGAAGAAATTGATATTTTATTGGAAATTTTGAAAAGTGTGATAATTTATTAGAAATTTTGAAATTTATAATAGTGTAAAAGAACTTAAATTTTTAAAAATTTTGATATTTCTTTATATTTTTTTTTTCCAAAAATCATTAATTTTTAACGAAAATTTCAGTATTTTTTTTTTGAAAATTTTAGTAAACCCATTGAAAATCCTAAAAAAATCCAGTAAGAACATAAAAGGTAATAGATGTTACTATGTGGGGTGTCAGATTTAATTGAGGGGTGACAAATTAAATGATTGGGTTGTGAAGGAAAGGAAGGAGTCCAACTCACTTGGGGCCAACTAATTTTAAAAGATTTAGGGAATTTTTTATATCACTCTATGGGATGGAAAAATACTCTATGGATGGGATGGAAAAATACTTTATGGAAAACACAAAATGTCCTTTAGATTCAAGAGATACATCTCCGGATGTACTAAATGAGTGTCGCCCCATAGTAAAACAAATTTTTATTCCAGAGATGTATCTCCGAGTATTTTCAACAAATATATTGATATTTGAGCAGCCTAGTGGATATTTCGGAGGTTTGGGTGAAATTTTGAAATATCTGTCACCTTTGCATGTCCGGTATTCACAGAGATACTTCTCCAAAATAAGAAAACATGATTTTGATAAAACAATCACATGCATGATCACAAATCCGTACTTCTTTTTCACTCCAAACCCTTTCCAAAAACCCTTTCATTCTCAATCAACATTTCACTCCAAATCTTTATTCTTGTGTTTCATCACATCAAAAGGAGCAAAAGAATATCTAATGGATCGTCAATGTTAAGGGTGACAGTAATTGCGGTTTTCAAGTTGTTTCGGCTTTGCTCGGTAAAGAAGAAGATGCTCACACACTTGTCTGTCATCAACTTATCCATAAGTTAAGGATCCATAAAAAATCATACACACGACTTTACGGAAATAAAGAAATTTTTTATGCAATTTATGAGTCTCTTGTTCCTTGCATTAGTGGACCGACGCAGGAGGAAAAATAGATGCACTTCCCAGAAATGGGTCATCTCATGGCAAATGCGTATGATAGAGTGTGTATTGATCTTACAAGATATGGTTTTTCATAAACTTTTTCCCACTACGCTTCGCCCCACCTCAAAATCCAAATGATTGTATTATGTGTATTAGATGACTTTCAAAATCACGACAGTTTGTTCGAGTTTATTTGAAATCGGGATGTCATATACCACTTATATCAATGGAGTGGATGACTCATTCAACAACAAAAGCTGAGACTTGGCTATACCGATTTGTGCAAAAGATGCAAGAGTTCACCAAATTGAGCAACATTGAAAAAAAATCAAATGCACAAAAGTCAAAGGAGGGACCACTCATACTTATAGATTTAGCCGACAAAAAATCTTTCAGTTCATTTTAGTTTTTCTTCATCAATTAATTGTATGTAATTATGTATTAATATTAATGAATTGTAATATATACAATTTCAAATATTTTATACTTTTTGATGTTTGCCAAAAAATTTGTCCATTTGTCAAACAAAACACAAAGGTTCAGTTTTCTGTCTGGATCGGGAGAGGTTCTAGAGATGTATCTCCAAACTAAGAGAATAGGGTGGTAACGGAAATGCATCTCTGAAACCTCCACTGATACAAGATATAATTTTTGAGGTCCATATTTCTCTATAACTACTATAAATATAGGCTCTTGTATAATTTCTCATACAAACGGAAAATGTCGCAAATGAACATCATTTTGGTATGTCGCAAATGTCTCATTTCCCAATGCGACACTCGTGCGAGAATTTAAGATCAATAAGTACAGCCATTTTGTAAATCTGCAATTTAAAGTGTAGAATCTCCTACCTTTCGAGGATAATAGAAAAAATTATGAAGCTCGAGTATCGTTCATCGTCAATTAACATCGAAGGCAAGATTGAGTTCAACAACTATAAGCTCAAGACGGATGCAGATGTAAGGGCTATGTGGAATATATTTTTCCGTTTCGAAAAAAAAGTTTTGATCGAGGTGGAAGCGACGATTTCAAGATTGGTCGAAGATATAGTGAAGATGTTGAAGCGTCCACCTGGATATTGAAATGTAATGTTTGATTTTATGTTAACAACATTTATGTAATGCTGAGTTTATGTTATGAATGATTATTTTATTTTGTCAAACTACAACTTTCTGATTTTCTGCTTCTGTTTCGGTATGCTGCGGAGATGCATCTCTGAATCTAAAAAAGCCACACTCCTAGGGCGTGTCTCAGAATTAAGGCCTAGGATGTGTGTGTTTGGGGTGTGTCCGGAGATGTATCTCCGAAATCTGGAGGCATTTTTGTATTTTCACGTGGTACCCTAGTAATATATAGGTGCATTAAGAAATGCCCAAGATTTATTATAAAAAAAGTTTGTGGTATTCATTTAAAAATTTATAAAATTCAAATAAATTTTGAACTATTCAATAATAGAAGACACACATTGTAATTGACACTCAATAATCGACCTATATTTTATCAAATCAAAATGATATTTTAAAATCACTTATGTGATATGACACATTGGTGATTTTTAATTGAATGACACTGTAAGTGCTTGTGCATGTCTATTAGACTTTAAAAAAATTAAATAATTTTAAATGATTTTTTTTGGATAATGAAATATCCAAGTATTTAATTAAAATTTCTATCACTTATAAAAAAATGATATCCAAAAATATAAAGAATTTACTGAAATTTTCATATGATTTTTTAAAGACTTCTAGTTAAAACTTGTTAATTAAGGTTAAATATAATTTAAGTTCCTCTAAATATAGACTATTTTACTTTTCGCCCCTAATAAAAATTCTTCAAAGAACCGTCCTCATAATATTTACCGTCCACATTTTTGGTCATTGATGTTAATTTTGGCTAATAGAAGGTGACGTCGCAGTACAAGTGGCATATTTTTGAAAGTTAATAGTAAAAATGTATGCCACTTAGAATTTTTACTGGGATTTACTCCTTCATAATTGCGATGTAAATGTTAAATTAAATTTCCCATTTTGTCTCTAGAAACTAGGGTTTAGCCAGTTCATTGTTGTGACATCTCATGCTCACCATTGATACAAAGTGAGAACCTTTCATTGCCAGTGCCATTATAAAGTTAATTGTTGTGTACTAAGGTTTATGGTGTGGTCTTGAATTGGATAGATCATTGAAAGTTGTGGTCGTTGAAGTTTCGTGTGGTGTCTTTCAGACATGTTTGTTCGCATATCTCTTTCTCTTTTCCTTTTTATTTATAATTGTTTCTTTTTGCTCTGTCCCGTAATTTTAGAGTTTATGTATTGAAAATGTTAAAAACAATGGAATATAATAACAAAACATTGATTGTAGTTTGCATTGGACTAAAATTGCTTTATGGTAGTTACACATTGATGTTATATTGACTGAATATTTAATGCCCACTTGATATTGTCTTGATTGAATTGTTATAGTTATATGAAATTATTACCAAATTTACCCATTACCATATGTGTAATGTATAGGAGATGGGCTTATTTAAGGTGGTATTTTACTCTAAGGATTATTTTGTAAAATACCCTAAGTTAAGATATAAAGGTGGGGATATTTATGTATACAATGGACAATATAGTGATTACTGGTGTTTTTTTGAAGCTCATGATCTAATTAAGGCTATGGATTTAGAGTTTAATTTTGATAGTGAAAATGTGGTGGAAACATGAAGTGGTAGTTTAGAAAATATTCCAAACCCTTTAGAAATGATAAGGATGCATAATTGTTTTCATTGTTTGCTGAGAAGAGTCAGTGTGAAGTTAAAATTTATACCAAGGCCAAACTATATACAGGTGAGTTCACATATATGGAAAGGTTAAGAGAGAAAAATAAGGGGCAACAAAGTGTTTAGAATGATGATAATGATGGTCAGTACAGTGAATCAAGTGATGAAACTATTAATGGTATACACTTTGAAGACACAAAAGAAGAGATAATGCATGATTTTGGTGAAGACTTTGATGAGGGTTTGATGAAGAGTTGGGTGAAAGTGATAATGGGAGGGAGGATGTTGATGGTGTTGCCACCAGTTAACCACCCAACCTTAGTTTTACCACCAAAGATATGGAGAAAGAACATGTCATAGAAGAATATTACATGACTAATGAACTTGATAGTGGGGTATATGAAGATAGTTGTGATGACAGGCCTGTAGTGATTCGGCTTAATGAAGAAGAATCAATGACAAGTGATTTTGCATTCAAGGTTGGAATGAAGTTTTCCTCTCTGAAGAAATTCAAGAAGGCTATATTATAACACAATGTTTTGAATGGTATGGAGATTAGATTTTCCAAGAATGATGCCATGAGGTGTAGCGTTGTATGTAAGCATAAAATATATTATAATTATGTTGTTCTATGCAACAGGGTTTTAAGAAGCACGACATTTAAGGTTAAGACTTTGTTTCATAAACATAAATGCGACAGACATTTCTTTAATAAAAGTGCAAAGGTTAATTGAGTTACTAAAATGATTGTAGACCAATTGAAGAACAATGATAAGACGAAGTTAAATGAATTAATGTCAGATGTAAGCTTAAGGTTTGCTACTGAGATTATTGGTTGTAAGGCTTTCAAAGCTTGGCACCTTGCTGGAGAAATTGTAGAATAGGACTCAAGTAAGTAGTATAGTATATTATAAACCATGAAACCTACACTTAATTGTTGAATGATGAAGACTTTAGAGAGAATATGATACTAGACATTCAACCACTTCATATTGACACAAGTCCTAATAAACAACCTACTATTGCCAAACAAAATACTCTTGTCAAGCCAACATCAAGTGGTGTCAGAACATCCATTGGTGTAAAACCCAAAATATCTAAGTCTACTGCATTCGAACAACCAGAAGTTGTCAAGGAAACTACTTACAAGCCAAGTATCAGTGACCCTATAAGTTATTTTTTGGTAATTATTGTGTTATACTTAGTTTCTTTCAATTATATTCATTATGTTAAAACTATGTTATCATTATAGGTCAAAAACATGATATCAAAGAGGAAAAATGTCAACCATGTTCCGCTTCAAAAAAGAAAGAGTGATAGACTTATGACGATCAAGACATAAGACACTGTGGGACCTGGAAAGAATACTGAAGATCAACTTGTGATTCCTGAAGAAGAAGAACTAGTTCACGGCAGTACTAAGAGAATGAAGAGTTGGAATGAAACTTAAAAAGGCATGTCTCAATGATTCAGAAGAAAATGAAGTTTTGTCATGAATTATCTTGATAAAGTTTTCTGTCATGAATTATCTACTCTGGCATTTTGTGTACTCTAAATTCTGTCATGATGTATCAGTGATCTAGTATGTACTTTAAGTATCATGTACCATCACTAGGCATTTTTGTTTACTCTAAGTAGCTTTATGTACTGTAAGCATTTTGGGTTGTATCTGTTGTGGTACTATAAGTATTTTGTGTACTGTTAGAGTTCTACTACTCGATGTATGAAATTAAACCTTCAATGTTATGTTCAGTTCTTACCAAATTTATGTTAAGTGAGTATTTCTGATTTGTATAGGGCGGCTCACTGACATGGAGAAGCAAGAAAAAATGTGTTGTTGTAAGAAGTAGTGCTCAAGCAGAATGTAGGTCAATGGCTCATGGGATTTGCAAAGGGATGTAGTTCCAAAGGATTCTTGTGGAGCTACAAGTTCATACTTACCATGAAGTAAATCTATTATGTGACAACAAAGCTACAATAAGTATTGCTAAAAATCATGTGCAACAATATATGACAAAGCATATAGAAATTGATAGACATTTCATTAAGGAAAATATAGACAATGGATTAATTTATCTTCAGCACACACCTTTAAGTCATCAAACATCTGATATTTTAACCAATGCACTTCCAAGAGCCAATTATGAAAACTTAAGATTCAAGTTGGGCATGATAGACATCTATGACCCAACTTGAGGGGAGTGATGATTGTTGGTCTGTTAGTTGCTAATCTACAACCATTAAGGCAAAGTTATGCAGTCATTATTAAGGGACAACAATATAGATTTTATAGATGTACTATATGAATACATTTATACTTATTTACACAACCATATAGAATATTTCCCTATTGTAACTTGTAAATAGGAGTTAATTTGAGTTAATTATGATTTAATTAGTTTCTTTAGTTACTTGTACTCCCTAGGCTATTTATATCAAGTTCTATCATGTACAAACTCAACAGGAAATACAAAACTTCTACCGTAAACACATTTTGCACGTGGACAATTTTAGTAACAATTTACAAAATTCTCAATGTGTGTGTGTGCGCGTGCATGCGTGCGTGCGAGCGTGCGTGTGCGTGTGTGTCTTTTATCATTTATGTCATGTTCAATTAAATGTTGAAAGAGATACACATTCATTATTAAAGTACAACAATATAGATTTTATAGATGTATTATATGAATACATTTATACTTATTTACACAACCATATAAATTATTTCCCTCATATAACTTCTTATGACTTAATTAATTTCATTAGTTACTTGTACTTAGGGATGGCAATGGGCAGGGTATGGGTAGGGTACTATAGTACCCGTCCCCATACCCGCAGTTGAAAAAAATCTCCGTACCCGAGCCCATACCCGCTTGGGTCTCAAAATTGGCACCCGTCCCCGTACCCTATGGGTATATAAGTCCCCGTCCCCGTACCCGTACCCGTTACCCGCATTTCTAATAAAAATAAATATATAAAGTATAAAATATCATAATATTTTAAGTTTTTAAAAACATTAAAAAGTTTTTAAAATTTTTTTTTGTTGAATTATGAAATAAATGATCATGTATATTAAATATGTAGTAATTTAAAATTGATGTTTTTATTTAAATTTTATAAATATTTATTTTTATATAATAATATAAATTAAAATATATAAATATATATTGTGCGGGTATGGGGCGGGTTGGATACTAAGGTGCCCATCCCCGCACCCATCCCCGCTTATTTAAGTGGGTAATTACCCGAGCCCGTACCCATAACCATTTTTGCGCGTTTTTACCCTACCCGTTGTGGGTAATTTTCTGGGTACCCACTGGGAATGGGCCAAATTACCATCCCTAAGTTGTACTCCCTAAGCTATCTACATCAAGTTCTATTATGTACAAACTCATTTAAAAAATACAAAATTTCTACAGTAAACATATTTTGCATTAGGACATTTTTAGTAACAATTTACAAAATTCTCACTAACCATCATGTATGTACTAATATCAAATATCGAATATATATATATATATATATAGCTTAAATAGTGTTTTCGTCCCTGTAAGTTAGCGTGTTTTTTGTTTTCATCTCTGTAATTTTGTTTTTGTTTTAGTCCCTATATTTCACATTTGCGTTCGTTTTAGTCCTTAGAACCAAAATTCGCAGGAAAATCTGTAGGAAACCTTCGAATTTTCCTGCGAATTTTGGCTTTAGGGACTAAACAGCCAGCAAAAAATAAGATATAGGGACTAAAACCAACAAAAAAAAATTACAGGGGCGAAAATCAAAAACTCGTTAACTTACAGGGACGAAAACACTATTTAAGCCTATATATATATATAGGAAAATATTAACATACACCAAAAATTGGTGGGTCCCACACAAAAATACACTACATCTATTTTCTTTCTATTTTTTTTTCTTCATCTTTTTAATGTGGGTCCCACCCAAAATTGGTGGGCCCCACACAAAAATACACTAAGGTATATATTGCTAATGCACACCTACATGGGTGTACATTAGCATAACCCATATATATATATATATATATATATATATATATATATATATATATTGAAGATAATTGGTAAAATGTTGGTGTACTTTATTCCTCAGTCCCAGGCTGACTTATATAGCGGGAATACAATAAATTACAAATAATCATGTCCATAATGGAGAATAAAGAAAAATAAAGGAGAATAAATGGAACAATAAAATAGGGAAATTAAATATTTTCCAACACCCCCCCCCCCCTCTCAAGCTGGTGCACAAATATTTATCGTGTCCAACTTGTCTATCAAATGCTCAAAGGTAGGTCTTACGAAATTATTGGTCAGGATATCTACAGTTTGCTTACTTGGAGTCACAAAATGTAGACATATGGTTCTAGCATCTAACTTCTCCTTTATGAAGTGTTGATCAATATCAACATGCTTGGTTTTTTCATGTTAAATTGGGTTATGAGCTATGTTAATGAGAATTTTACTGTCAAAGTATAATTTCAATGGTACCTCAATTTCCATCTTAAGTTTTGATCGTACCTGATCAGAAAGTAAACTAGTGGCCAACAACTTCGTGAGCTCTTCTACTTCGGTGGTGATGAGACGGTGGATGGGGGGTGTACCTGCAAGGTACTCCGATGCCAAAGTTAGGACTAGAGCAAGCAAGTTCAGAAAGTGAGAGTAAGAGTTAGAATAGAATGTAACCTGAACCTCTAGTGAAAGATGGTATTTATATTGTGCCCCAGCGCTGGGCCAACGGTCGTCTGCACTGGGTTGGATTGCTAGGCCAAATGCAGATAACTGCTAGGGCTTACGTGGCGTAGGGAAGACCAGCATGTGGTCTTCGCCCTGGAGTAACTGCCCCGAGATTTCCGAAAAGTGGATAGACCAATTCTTTCGGAGGTGGGTAGTCACCTGATGACGTGTCCCCGCGGGAGGAGCACGTGGAGAACGTGGGAGGAGAGACGCACACTCTCCCCGAGACGTGTAGCGTATGCTCGACGATAATGCTACTGGGGTGTGCCTGACGAGGAGGGGAATTGGGCCTTAATGGGCCGCTAAGCATGTTGTTGGGTTGGGCATGCCCGACTAATAGGCAGGCGCTAACCTAGTCCAGAACAAGAGCCCCCAAGTCATTGCTTTGGAGTGTCGGAGCAATGACTTAAGAGGTAGCCCATTCGCCGGGGATGGTTCAGTAGAGCAGCGTGCCCGAAGTAACAGGTTGATGGGAAAGGCAGGCGGCCAAGCGCGAGGATGTTCGTCGGGCACGAGTCTCGGGGACTAATGGTCTTCTGCCATTTGGAAGGTTATTTGTGGTCGACTTTGCAGGGAGATGAAAGGAAAACGAACACACTTATCCCGCGGGCACACAGGGAAGCGAAACGGCCTGCGCGGTCTTCGTGTGCCACATGTCATTCACCATCAATGCCTTAGGCGGCTAGGATCCTAGGCAATTTGAGTGCCTAGGGATGCCTCGAGCTTTGTGATGGTTCTATAAATAGAGTTGGGTCTGTGCCATTTACACATTTCCACTATCTCTGCTCACCACTCTCTCCCTTTGTCTTCAGCTTCCGCCGCCACCCTTCTGCCGTACGCCGCTGCACCGGAGACTTCCAACCGTTGTTTCAAGTAAGTTTCCGGTTCCTTCTTCTTGTTTAATGTTTCCTACGGTGGTTTCTCCGGCGGGCTGATGAAGTCCCTAGGGAAGCCACGAAGTTTCCGGCGAAAACGGCGGGGCTTCCTTAGTTTTTTAATGAATACATTGAGAAACTGGGATGAATCTCTCGAGGACCTGATGAAGGTCCCGTGGACACAGGATGAATTCCTCGAGGACGTGGGAGGAAGACGTCATGGACCTGATGAAGGTCTCGGGATCGTAGGATGAATTCCCCGAGGATATCTGCTTGGGTCCTCGAATCTGATGTTCCCCCCGCGTGGGGAGGTCGAAGGTGTGAGCATCCTCGACAGTTGTGGTTGGGGGATGCTTCCTTGCGTGGGACGTCGCCGAGGAAGGCTCTAGTCGGGGGTGTTTTCTGAGCATGTTCCCCGACCTTTTTTTCGCCCTTTCACTTGATCTGCGGTGGAAGGGTGAGTTTGATCTGGACTATCGAATTCACCATTTCTTTCTACTTTTCAGGTAAAATAGCGACCATGACCGTGGGATTCATAGAGACCGATGACGAGCCTAACTCCCGATGGCGCCGATCGCCTGCGACGAGGAACGATCACCAGAAGACTGCGCCAGCGAGGAGCCTCTGGGCGTCACGTCGCAGTTCGCTACAGATTATGATGATGCCTTTGCCACTGTTGAGGATCACTGTGAGGGCTCCTCGCAGAACTGGCTGGTGTACACGCCTCTAGCACACCACCACATCTGCTCACGATTCAAAGGGATGAGATTCCCCCTCTATGAGTTTACCTTCGACGAGGTGGGCTGGCGCCTGCCCTTCAGTGGCTTCCAGCGAGAGGTGTTGACTTGGTTGTGCCTGACACCTTCACAACTTCACCACAACGCTCTTGCCTTCATTCACGCCTTCGAGCTCGTCGTCGACATCTCCGCATCGGGGTGACCATACCTTTGTTCTTTCGGATAATTCACCTACAGAGGCAGACGATAAAGGGAAGGCATGGTTGGGTATCTTTCAAGCAAGTGAGCAGGTTATTCTGGACTTATATCGACTTTGTCCGCCACTTTAAGTTACGGTATTATATCGCAAAGCCTGTCTCATTCAAGGCCGCGGAGACAGTGTATAACCGGGTGTTCAAAGAAATAGATGGGCAGCGGGTGGAAGTACTTGAGGCAAAGTTCCCCCTACATTGGATGGAAACGCACTTCAAGAAAGGCACGGATATAACGCCCCGATTTTGATTATTCCATTATTCTTGAGTCTTTTATTTTAATTGGGTGATAAATTATTTTATTTGTTAAATTGGTGTGTTAAATGTTATTTTACCGTTTTCGAGAGTTTTCGGGGAAATTAGAATGGAGGGTATTTTAGACTTTTCTCAATTAATCATAAGTTAGAAATTTTGTGGAATTAGAATTATGTGAGAAAAATGAATTAAATTGATTTAGTGGAAAATGAGAGAAAAGAAATAGAAAAGAAAGAAAATAGAAAGAAAAGAGAAATAGAGAGAAATAGAGAAAGATAGAAAGAAAAAGAAGAGAAAGAAAAGAGGAGAGAAAGAAAAGAGGAGAAAGTTGGGAAAACTAGGAAAATCATCAAGATCGATCAATTAGCGAGCTTGGAATCCGGGTAAAGGTGTGAAACATTGTCATCTTATCAATGTATGTGATTATGTATGAGTGTGTTGTTGTTGTTGATTGATTTTATGAGTTTGGGTATAAACCATTTTTGAGAAATTGATTAGAAATTGATCCAAATGTGTTCAAACTTGTGTTGATTGTGTTTTAGTTTGTCTATACATGTTTAATATGTATTGTTATACATCAAAATGTTGTTTTTCTGAGTTTTAGGTGATGAATTGGTGAATTTGGGAGGGGAAAACGCAGAACTTTGTTCTGCAGAATTTTTCTGGGTATGCTCTGGCCATACGCGTAAGGGGCATGTCCATACGCGTATGAGCCAAGGCGTTACGCGTATCATTGGCTTATTTTTGGGCCAATACGCGTATGAATCTTGGCATTACGCGTAACATGGGCGAGCCATGGGCCAATACGCGTATGGTTTTTGAAAACGTGAATTGGTGAAGGAAAATGGTACTGCCCGTACGCGTATGGGCATTGGGCGTACGCGTATGGACAGGAGGAATGTCAAAATGGGATTTTTCAAAATGTCGTTTTCGTTTTCGTCCGTAACTGTTGTTCCGATTATCCGATTTTTCCATTCTTGGTGTCGTTGGAAAGCTATTGAGCTGTACTTTCTTATTATGCTGATTTGGAAATTATTACCCGATTTTATTATGTCGGAAAGTCGGGAATAGTGATATTTAGAGACTTTTACCGTTTTGACTAGGTGTTTGAATGTGAATCATACAATAGTGCATTGATGTGAATGTATATAGATTGTATGAGAAGAATGCATGAATATATTGTGAAACATGTGTGCATTACATGAGTGTATGTGGTCATTTTGTATGAGAAACATCATGACATGCATTCATGTGTCGCGATTCGTGGAGAATCGGGTGTAATATCGCGTCCCTGTTGGGTGTGAGTGATTGATTACACAAATGATCATTTGAGGATCCTCTGAACATTGCGTAGTCAATGGGTGTAATCGTTGCGATGAGTTACACTTGATTCCGTGGGAATCTTCAGAATGATTGTGTGCCCTTGTGGGGTTTGAGCAATCGGATTGTGTCTGCGTGAACAATCCAGAAACATCGGATGCCATGATGGTATGAGCGATGGGGAAATATCGTAGGCCCGACAGGGAGGATATTTCCATTGAGTTCTTCAATTGAGCTCGGGTGATGAGTCGGTACCGCATGCATCTGCATAGAGTCGAGAGTCGGTCTCTATGAGTTGCATTGATCATCTTTGTATTTGTGCATTGATGAATAAACATTGATATAAGTATGTTTATGGGAAATGACATAAATTGTATCTTATAATGATGCATTGTTGAATGAACAAGTATGTGTGTGTTCATGTGGAATGATGATAATGGTGAATGTATGCATAATGAATATGCTTGATGATATATCTATATTGTGATATATGATGAGTTGTGGTGAGAATATGTGTTATATGTTTATGTTGTAGTACATAATTATATGCATTGTTATTATGATAATATTTCTCACCCTTCTGCTGTTTTATGATGCTCTATGAGGCATTGCAGAGTAGGTATGCTGGAGGTCTTTTTGTGAAGCGTGTCTTCATTCTTTTGGTCGGTTGGCTCTGATATGTAGCACCGGGTAGCTAGGATGTATATGATTCTTTTGTGATACATATGTACATGTATCGGGTCGTTAAATGTTTATGTAAACGTGAATTATGTTGGTGGATAATACTTGATGATGTAAATATATGATATATATTATTCAATGTTTAGATTTTCCGCTTTTATTCTAAATATTGAGATGTGGGTGTAAGGACTAAGTCCCTCTGTTGCAAAGTTACCCCACTGTTGTATATCAATATATTGAGCAGGTGTTGTATGTATTAAATGCGTGTATGATGTGACATGCCTCTTTTATACTATGTTTTAATCGTACTCTGGCGAATTTTTTTATATGTGCCTAAATGATTTATGTGATTATTTAGGGGTATAGAAAGGGGGTGTTACATTAAGTGGTATCAGAGCCAGAGTTGAGTCAGTTGTGTTTGTCTTGTTGTTGTGTTGGTTGAAATGTTGTTTAACCTTGTTGTAATTTTTGGGAATGATCAGAATATGGCTGGTAGAAACGACAATGCGATGGCTGCTGCTTTGGAAGCAATGGCTAGGGCGGTGCAAGGTGCACCTAATGTTAATGCTAATGACGAGTTCAGGAAGAATCAACCACCGGTCTTCAAAGGAAGATTTGATCCCGATGGTGCTTAACTGTGGTTGAAAGAGATTGAAAGGATCTTCAGAGTTATGGGCTGTGCAGAGGAGAATAAGGTTAGGCTTGGGTCTCACATGCTGAAAGAAGAAGCCGACGATTGGTGGGTTGGTATGCGTGAAGTTCTTGAGGTGGATGATGAAGAGGTAACTTGGAATTTATTTCATACTGAATTCTTGAGGAAGTATTACCCTGAGAGTGTGAAGGGAAAGAAGGAGATGGAGTTTCTTGAACTGAAACAAGGTAGTATGTCTGTGGTGGACTATACTGCTAAATTTGTGGAGTTAGTTCAATTCCATCCTCACTATGCTGCAATTACTGCTGAGTTCTCAAAGTGTATTAAATATGAGAATGGGTTACGTCCTGAGATTAAGCAAGCTATGGGATATCAAAGGATAAGGAGGTTTGCGGATTTGACGGAATATTGTAGAATCTTCGAAGAAGATAGTAAGGCTCGTTCTACACATTACAAAAGTTTGAATGAGAGGAAGGGAAAGCAACAAGCTAGAGGTGGACCTTATGTGACACCCGTTGATAAGGGCAAGCATAAGGGAAGCTTTGATAGGAGATCTGGAGGAGGAGGTTCCGGTGTTGTTAGGTGTTACAAATGTGGTGGAATAGGTCATAAATCATTTGAATGTGGGAAGTCTGTAGCAAAATGTTCTAATTGTGGTGGTCTTGGGCATGCTGCTACAGACTGTAGAAGGAATATGGTGAAGTGCTATAATTGTGGAGAAGTGGGTCACGTTAGTACTAAGTGTACTAAGCCGAAACAAGCTCAAGCGGGCGGAAAGGTGTTTGCATTGGCGGGGACTCAAACTACGAATGCAGACCGTTTGATTAAAGGTACATGCTTTATTAATAGTACACCTTTAGTTGCTGTTATTGATACGGGAGCGACTCATTCGTTTATTTCGTCTGAGTGCGCGGAGCGTTTGAATCTTGCTTTGTCTTTGATGGGTGCTGAAATGGTTATTAAGACTCCTGCTTCAGGGTCGGTAACTACGTCTTTGGTGTGTGTAAGTTGTCCGTTGACCATGTATGGTAAAGACTTCATTATGGATTTAGTATGTTTGCCGTTGGAGGGATTGGACGTGGTCTTGGGTATGAACTGGTTGCAATTTAATCGAGTTCATATAGATTGCTATCACAAGTTAGTAAGGTTTCCTTCTTTGGAAGATGATGAAGATGAGAGTTTCCTATCCACTAAAGAGCTGAAGAAACTTTTAGCGGACGAAGCTCAATTGTTTGGTTTGTTTGCATCATTGTCGGTGGAGAGTCAAGTTGAGCTTGATGTGTTCCCAGTGGTGTGTGAATTTCCAGAAGTGTTTCCGGAAGATATTACGGATGTACCGCCGGAAAGAGAAGTTGAATTTTCTATTGATCTAGTTCCGGGTACTAGACCGATTTCGATGGCACCGTATCGTATGTCGGCATCGAAATTGGTAGAATTGAAAAAGCAATTGAATGACTTGTTGGACAAGAAATTTGTAAGGCCAAGTGTTTCTCCTTGGGGTGCTCCGGTATTGTTGGTAAAGAAGAAGGACGGGAGTATGCGGTTATGCATTGATTATCGACAGTTGAACAAAGTGATAATTAAGAACAAGTATCCGCTTCCAAGGATCGATGATTTGATGGACCAATTGGTTAGTGCGAATGTTTTTAGCAAGATTGATTTGAGATCAGGATACCACCAGATTCGTGTGAAAGGAGAGGATATTCAAAAGACGGCCTTTAGGACACGGTATGGTCATTACGAATATTCCGTGATGCCATTCGGGGTTTCTAACGCGCCGGGTGTGTTTATGGAATACATGAATCGTATTTTTCATGAACAGTTGGATCGTTTTGTGGTTGTGTTCATCGATGAAATTTTGATTTACTCTAAGTCTCAAGAGGAGCATGAAGAGCATTTGAGAATTGTGTTGCAAATTTTGAAAGAGAAACAATTGTATGCTAAGTTGTCGAAATGTGAATTTTGGTTGTCGGAAGTAAGTTTCCTTGGACATGTTATTTCCGGTAGTGGTATTAGTGTGGATCCATCCAAGATAGATGCGGTGATGCAATGGGAGGTTCCTAGGTCGGTTACGGAGATTCGAAGCTTTTTAGGCTTGGCGGGTTATTATCGGAGGTTTATTGAGGGATTTTCGAAGTTGGCACTTCCTTTAACGCAATTGACTTGTAAAGGAAAGGCTTTCATTTGGGATATTCATTATGAAGAGAGTTTCAATGAGCTAAAGAGAAGGTTGACAACGACTCCGATCTTGATTTTTCCTAATCCTAATGAACCATTTGTTGTGTATTGTGATGCTTCATTGACAGGTTTAGGTGGTGTTTTGATGCAAGATGGAAAAGTTGTGGCATATGCTTCTAGACAATTGAGAGTGCATGAAAAGAATTATCCTACACATGACTTGGAGTTAGCGGCAGTGGTGTTTGTTTTGAAAATATGGAGGCATTATCTTTATGGTGCGAGATTTGAAGTTTTTAGTGATCACAAAAGCTTAAGATATTTATTTGATCAGAAAGAATTGAACATGAGACAAAGGAGGTGGCTAGAACTTTTGAAGGATTATGATTTTAGTTTGAATTACCATCCGGGTAAGGCAAACGTGGTGGCCGATGCCTTAAGTCGGAGGTTGTTACATATGTCCGCATTGATGATGAAAGAATGGGAACTTTTGGAGGATTTCAGAGATTTGAGTTTGGTTTGCGAAATGACGCCGCGAAGTGTGAGACTTGGTATGTTACATGTTACGAATGATTTTCTTGCAACGGTTAGTGAAAAGCAAAAGTTGGATTTGAAGTTCGTTGATTTAATGTTGAATGAGAATGAGGATTTCAAGGTTGATAACTTTGGAGTTTTGAGATTCCGTGGTCATATTTGTATTCCCGATGATGCGGAGTTGAAAAAGATGATTTTAGAGGAAGGACACCGAAGTAATTTAAGTATTCATCCGGGTGCGAATAAGATGTATCAAGATTTGAAGAAGATCTTTTGGTGGTCCGGTTTAAAGAGGGATGTGGCTCGATTTGTGTATGCATGCTTAACTTGTCAAAAGTCTAAGGTGGAACATCAAAAACCGAGTGGATTTATGCAACCGTTGGATATTCCGGAATGGAAATGGGATAGTATATCGATGGATTTTGTTACGGGATTGCCGAATACACAAAGAGGTCATAATGCTATTTGGGTAATTATTGATAGGCTTACTAAATCTGCTCACTTTATTCCAATTGATATTAGTTATCCTTTGGAGAAGTTAGCCGAGATTTATGTTCTTGTGGTGGTGAAGTTACATGGGGTTCCTAAGAGTATTGTATCGGATAGAGATCCTAGGTTTACATCGAGGTTTTGGGAGAGTTTACAAAAAGCTTTGGGTTCTAAGCTAAGATTGAGTTCGGCTTATCATCCGCAAACGAACGGTCAAACCGAGAGGACGATTCAATTGTTGAAGGATTTATTGCATGCTTGTGTACTCGAGCAAGGTGGTGCTTGGGATGGTTATTTGGCGTTGATTGAATTCACTTACAATAACAGTTTTCATTCGAGTATAAGTATGGCACCATTTGAGGCTTTGTATGGTCGAAGATGTCGAACACCTTTGTGTTGGCATGAAACCGGCGAGAGGACGATAGTTGGACCGAAAATGGTACAACAAACGACGGAGAAAGTGAAGTTTATTCGGGAGAAGATGAAAGCTTCTCAAAGTAGACAAAAGAGCTATCATGACAAGAGAAGGAAAGATCTTGAATTTCAAGAAGGCGACCATGTGTTTTTGAGAGTTACACCAGTTACGGGTGTGGGTCGTGCTTTAAAGTCGAAGAAGTTGACTTCTCGTTTTATTGGTCCGTATCAGATTACTTCACGAGTTAGTGTTGTGGCTTACCGTGTGGCGTTGCCTCCGAACCTTTCGAATTTGCATGACGTATTCCATGTTTCGCAACTTCGGAAATATGTTCCGGATCCGTCACATGTTATTCCTATGGACGAGGTTGAAGTGAGAGATAACCTTACGGTGGAAGCTTTACCGGTTAGGATTTTGGACCGTGAAGTTAAGAGACTAAGAGGCAAGGATATTGCGCTTGTGAAAGTAGCGTGGGGAGGCGCTGCGGAAGGCAATATGACTTGGGAACTGGAAAGTGGGATGCGAGAGTCGTATCCGGAGTTGTTTGAATCAGGTATTATTTTCGAGGACGAAAATATCTAAAGTGGGGGAGAGTTGTAACGCCCCGATTTTGATTATTCCATTATTCTTGAGTCTTTTATTTTAATTGGGTGATAAATTATTTTATTTGTTAAATTGGTGTGTTAAATGTTATTTTACCGTTTTCGAGAGTTTTCGGGGAAATTAGAATGGAGGGTATTTTAGACTTTTCTTAATTAATCATAAGTTAGAAATTTTGTGGAATTAGAATTATGTGAGAAAAATGAATTAAATTGATTTAGTGGAAAATGAGAGAAAAGAAATAGAAAAGAAAGAAAATAAAAAGAAAAGAGAAATAGAGAGAAATAGAGAAAGATAGAAAGAAAAAGAAGAGAAAGAAAAGAGGAGAGAGAGAAAAGAGGAGAAAGTTGGGAAAACTAGGAAAATCATCAAGATCGATCAATTAGCGAGCTTGGAATCCGGGTAAGGGTGTGAAACATTGTCATCTTATCAATGTATGTGATTATGTATGAGTGTGTTGTTGTTGTTGATTGATTTTATGAGTTTGGGTATAAACCATTTTTGAGAAATTGATTAGAAATTGATCCAAATGTGTTCAAACTTGTGTTGATTGTGTTTTAGTTTGTCTATACATGTTTAATATGTATTGTTATACATCAAAATGTTGTTTTTCTGAGTTTTAGGTGATGAATTGGTGAATTTGGGAGGGGAAAACGCAGAACTTTGTTCTGCTGAATTTTTCTGGGTATGCTCTGGCCATACGCGTAAGGGGCATGTCCATACGCGTATGAGCCAAGGCGTTACGCGTATCATTGGCTTGTTTTTGGGCCAATACGCGTATGAATCTTGGCATTACGCGTAACATGGGCGAGCCATGGGCCAATACACGTATGGTTTTTGAAAACATGAATTGGTGAAGGAAAATGGTATTGCCCGTACGCGTATGGGCATTGGGCGTACGCGTATGGACAGGAGGAATGTCAAAATGGGATATTTCAAAATGTCGTTTTCGTTTTCGTCCGTAACTTTTGTTCCGATTATCCGATTTTTCCATTCTTGGTGTCGTTGAAAAGCTATTGAGCTGTACTTTCTTATTATGATGATTTGGAAATTGTTAGCCGATTTTATTATGTAGGAAAGTCGGGAATAGTGATATTTAGAGACTTTTACCGTTTTGACTAGGTGTTTGAATGTGAATCATACAATAGTGCATTGATGTGAATGTATATAGATTGTATGTGATTGTATGAGAAGAATGCATGAATATATTGTGAAACATGTGTGCATTACATGAGTGTATATGGTCATTTTGTATGAGAAACATCATGACATGCATTCATGTGTCGCGATTCGTGGAGAATCGGGTGTAATATCGCGTCTCTGTTGGGTGTGAGTGATTGATTACACAAATGATCATTTGAGGATCCTCTGAACATTGCGTAGTCAATGGGTGTAATCGTTGCGATGAGTTACACTTGATTCCGTGGGAATCTTCAGAATGATTGTGTGCCCTTGTGGGGTTTGAGCAATCGGATTGTGTCTGCGTGAACAATCCAGAAACATCGGATGCCATGATGGTATAAGCGATGGGGAAATATCGTAGGCCCGGCAGGGAGGATATTTCCATTGAGTTCTTCAATTGAGCTCGGGTGATGAGTCGGTACCGCATGCATCTGCATAGAGTCGAGAGTCGGTCTCTATGAGTTGCATTGATCATCTTTGTATTTGTGCATTGATGAATAAACATTGATATAAGTATGTTTATGGGAAATGACATAAACTGTATCTTATAATGATGCATTGTTGAATGAACAAGTATGTGTGTGTTCATGTGGAATGATGATAATGGTGAATGTATGCATAATGAATATGCTTGATGATATATCTATATTGTGATATATGATGAGTTGTGGTGAGAATATGTGTTATATGTTTATGTTGTAGTACATAATTATATGCATTGTTATTATGATAATATTTCTCACCCTTCTGCTGTTTTATGATGCTCTATGAGGCATTGCAGAGTAGGTATGCTGGAGGTCTTTTTGTGAAGCGTGTCTTCATTCTTTTGGTCGGTTGGCTCTGATATGTAGTACCGGGTAGCTAGGATGTATATGATTCTTTTGTGATACATATGTACATGTATCTGGTCGTTAAATGTTTATGTAAATGTGAATTATGTTGGTGGATAATACTTGATGATGTAAATATATGATATATATTATTCAATGTTTAGATTTTTCGCTTTTATTCTAAATATTGAGATGTGGGTGTAAGGACTAAGTCCCTCTGTTGCAAAGTTACCCCACTGTTGCATATCAATATATTGAGCAAGTGTTGTATGTATTAAATGCGTGTATGATGTGACATGCCTCTTTTATACTATGTTTTAATCGTACTCTGGCGAATTTTTTTATATGTGCCTAAATGATTTATGTGATTATTTGGGGGTATAGAAAGGGGGTGTTACAACGGACAACTACATATTAGCCCGGGTGCGCTGGGCGAAGATGACCGTCTGGCCCACAAGGAGATAGTCAAGTTCGTCTCTGGTTTTACACCTGTGCAGCTCGTGACTCCGGATGGAAAGTTTATCTACGAGGATGACAGGAAGATTTTAGAGGAGGCCCGGTTGATTAATACGAGGGCCCTCCGCGAGACGTTTACCGACGAGGATGCCCTCGAGCTGTTAGGCGGCGAACAACTCCTTGGCTGGACTTTTTTATACATTTTTGTCTTCAGTTTTCTGACGTGTTTCTATTTTTCCTTTGCAAGAAAAATGTCGAGCGTAGAGGAGCGTATTAAGAAGTTGGCCGCTGTAGCGAGCGATTTTTGTCGGTGACGTGACTACCTTATCGCTGAAGTTTGGGTTTTCCTCCTCGAGGAGAAAGGGTGCTACTTTCTGATTTCTTATTTATCCCGTGAAGCTAGAAGTGAAAGGGAAGCTATCTAAAACTAACCTTGCACGCGAATGTTTAACTAAACAAGCGCTTTAAAGAGTTTGGGGGGTCCGGGGTCAGGTTATACAATGGGTAGTTGTCAATTACCCATCCTATATGTGGTTATCCACAGGATATTAGCTTTAGGGATTCACTTTGTAATTGATGGTGTTTATCTGGTAATGGGTTGGAAAAGTTTCTTGGGAAAGTATGACAGGGAGAGTGAGTTTTTGTTGATGTTCGAGTTTTTCCCGATGTTTTTGGTAAGTTACTAGACCTAAGTTTTGATTGATATGAAGGTACTGGACCTAGAGTTTTTGATTAGTATGCTCGCTAAGATTTCGCAATCTTATGCCTACGTATTCCCGTTTAAGAGAAACAGGGAAATCAGAGCAATTGTAGTTCCTCCTATTCTAAGGGAGGAAAATGAGGTTTTGGTGTCTTGTTCAAAGCCCAAGATTGAAGCTAAAAGGGTATTGGTGTCTTGTTTAAAGCCCAAGATTGAAGCTAAAAAGTTATGACTGAGAGAGAATTTGTCATCTCTAAAGAAGGATTGTTGATTTTTTGTGTGCCTTGATCAAAGCACAAGGTTGATGCTAAAAGGTTAATTGACTCGGCTAGGGGATTTATTTATACAAAGCCTAAAAGGAGGCTAGAAGTGACCGACTCAACAAGATAGTGCATATATTAATGTCTTGTACAAGGCTCAAGATTGAGGCAAAAAAGAGACCGACTCTTTGGGGATATCATTATACCAAGCCTAAAAGGAGGCTATAAGTTTGACTTTTCCGAGGAAATATTCTGTCTGTCTTGTATAAAGCCCAAGATTGAGGCTGAAAGGGGTTTTGACTTCATTGGGGAAGAATCATTCCTCAAAGCCTAGAAGAAGACTGGGAGGAAATGACTCTGCTAGGGAAGATATCTGTCCCAAGCTCAAGAGAGGGAAATTTATGTCTTGTACAAAGCCCAAGATTGAGGCTAAAGGGATTTGACTCAACAAGAGAGTGTTTTATATCTGTCTTGTACGAAGCCCAAGATTGAGGCTGGACAAGCTGGAGAAAGTATTCTACACAACCTGAGAAGAGGCTAGCTCCTGCTAGGGGAAATCTTTATACCAAGTTTGGATAAAGATTAACTCAACGAGAGAGTATTTTTATTTGTCTTGTACAAAGCCCAAGATTGAGGCTAAAAAAGGTTGACTCAACAATAGAGTCCGAGAAGGTGATTGACTCAACAAGAGAGTCTGAAAAAGTGATTGACTCAACAAGAGAGTCTGGAAAGGTGGTTGACTCAACAAGAGAGTCTGAAAAGGTGACTGACTCAACGAGAGAGTCTGAAAAAGTGATTGACTTAACCAGAGAGTCTGAAAAGGTTAGCTCCGCTTGGGAGAATCATTTTTACAAAGCCCAAGAGGAGGCTGACTTCGTTGAGTAAGGATCATTATACAAAGCCTAAGAGAAGGCTAGCTTTCTGCTGAGGAAAAATCCTTATACAAAGCCTAAGAGGAGGCTATCTTTTGCCGGGGATAATTGAGATCCCCAGGCAGGTCCAAGTGGGGAATCAACTCTTGCTGAGGGTTACAGAAGAGTTGAGATGTCAGATACCTTGAGGTTCTGATTTGAGATAGTGTTAACCCTGGTCGGGGAACTCTCATGAGAGAGGCTGGGTTTCTGCTGGAGATCGATCCAGAATGCCCGGGGTTTCTTCCTATAGTTGTAAGGAACTTAAGAATGTCTTTGAGACTCAAGGGAATTAGACTGTCCAAGTCTACTTGGTGTGGAAGATTTTTATCTTTTGTATGATGCCTCCAAAAGGAGGCAAGGGCATTAAGGGATGAGAATCAACCCTAAAGTGGCCCGAGGTCGGACACTGGAAATACTGCTCTAGCAAAGGATGACTAAGTCATGTCTTATACCTTTAAGAGGTTGTTAGGGTCCTTGTATTAAGCCCAAGAGAAGGCATGAGAACTTCTAAGAAGTCGAAGGGTCCTTGTCAAAGCCCAAGAAGAGGCGGGGATGCTTTTAGGAAGCATGTGGGTCCCAAACCAAGAGAAGTTCAAGAAATGTAATTCACAGAGAAGAGATCATTTCAGGAAAGTTCGAGGTTCGAGGAAACTCAAGAGATGTTATTCACAGAGAATAGATCAACTCCGGGGAGTAGAATTTCTTTGACAATTTCTAGGGGTGACAGTCTGAGAAAAGGTTCACCGAGAATACTGCCTTTCTCTTTGTTCCATATTGTTTAACCCCAAGAGAAGGGAATACCGTATCTGGAAATCCTATGGGGGATATAATTTTATTTGTATTTAAGAGTGACCATGGCTTTACCTAGTTCTAGACCTAGTTGTCGGGGAAAATTCTAAATAACTATACTAGTATATATACAGTTGATATATGACAAGTATTTTAAAAGGTATGAAAGAAGACTAACCATGCGCAGCTTCCCACAATACAGTTATATATATATTTGACGTATATTTAAAAGAATGAAAGAAGACTAACCATGTGCAGCTTCCCACAATACAGTTATATATATATATATATATATATATATATATTTGACGTATATTTAAAAGAATGAAAGAAGACTAACCATGCGCAGCTTCCCACAATACAATTATATATATTAAAGCGAGTAAATGAAAGCTGTTAAAACTTACAGGTGAGCGAGCTTCCATGCTGTATTGTTAGTTGTTCAAAGAAATTAAAGAAAGTTTTGATAATAATACATATATTTGAATCTAAATCAAAAGGGAATTGTTTTGAAAAGATTAGTGGGGCTTATACTCAAGGAGAGGCCCAAGGTTTAACAGTGATCGCTGTAGCGAGCGATTTTGGACGCGGTTTTTAAGAGCTGGTTGCTCTCTGCGGTTGAGCTTAAACTACAGGTCAATTCATTTTTTATCCTATTGTGAGCTGAATAAGGAAGGGAAATAGATGTCTCCAATTAACCCTGCTTTGCATACTGAGTTTAAACAGCGGTCTGTTAGGTTACGGATGCTATCAATGTGGGGGGCCTTTGTACTGGTTATTTGTATTTTCGCCAATACGGTTTTCTTTCTTTCTAGGACTTTCTAGTGAGGAACGAGGATTAGGATGTTAGGACTGATGCTTTTTGATAGGTATGTGAGAGTATGGGATTTTGGTTTTTTGTTGATTGTGCTCGCTAAGATCTTTTCTTTCGATCTTATGCCTACGTATTCCCGTTTACCGAAACAGGGAAATCAGAGCGTTCGTAGTTCCTCCTATTCTATGGGAGGAAATGGGTGTTTTGGTGTCTTGTTCAAAGCCCAAGACGTGAAGCAAAAGGTGATTTGTATCTTGTTCAAAGCCCAAGATGTGAAGCTGAAAAGTCTATTTGTGTCTTGTTCAAAGCCCAAGACGTGAAGCTAAAAAGGTCTCAACTTTAGAGAGAATTTGTTATCTCTAAAGAAGGGGTTTGTCTGTCATAACGGTTGAGTGACTGGTTATAAAGGAGAATTACTTTAACCGGGATACGCGGATCCTAGCAATGCCATAATTTCCTTTAAAGAGGATTTTGACCTGAAGGAGAAGACTTTAACTCAGTGTAGAGCAATGTTATCTTTCCTTAGGAATTTCTCATGCTAAAAGAGGGACAGTGGCGTGGATATAGATGATCCAGAGGCTTTCCGCTTACAGCGATTAGATGAAGGGGAAGGAGTTGTTGATGTTTGTGTACCGTGAACGAGGCACAACTTTGATGCTAAAAGGTTAATTGGATTAACCAGTGGTTTTCTTATATAAAGCCTAAGAGGAGGCTATTGGCCCAACAAGAGGGAGTTTTTATGTGCCTCGTACGAAGCCCGAGAGAGAGGCTAAAAGGGTTTTTGACTCAACGAGGGAGCTTTTGGTATCTCGTATAAAGCCCGAGATGAAGGCTATTTGACTCAACAAGAGAGTTTTTTTTGTGTGTCTCGTACGAAGCCCGAGATGGAGGCTAAAATTTGTTTGGCTCAATAAGAACCTTTTTGTATCTCGTATAAAGCCCGAGATGGAGGCAAAAGGGGTGATTGACTCAACGAGGGAGTCTCTTATGTGTCTCGTGCAAAGCCCGAGAGAGAGGCTAAACGCTGTTTGACTCCGCTGGGGAGAATCATTGTACAAAGCCTGAGAGGAGGCCATGGTAACTCTTTCAGTTAAGTGATAGGTTCAGTATACTGATTTTAAAGAGAAAATCAGTTCTTATATGAGCAACACTGTACTCAGGGATTTGATTTGAGGATCAGGGATATTTCTTGTTCTTTAAGGAAGCGGGAAATCCGAAGGGTATTGAGACTGTCCGAGTCTACGGGTTTCCTTCCTATTTAACGAAGGGGTCACTTGAGAATGTCTTTGAGATTCAAGGAGATTAGACCGTCCAAGTCTAGAGTTTTATCTTTTGTACTATGCTTTGAGAAATAGTAGTAGACTCTATGAAAGGACTGTTCTATGAGGATGACTAGGTTCTGTTCCTATACCTCTAGGAGGTCGTCGGGATAATTTGTACAAAGCCCAAGAGGAGGCAGGAAACTTTTAAGAAGCCGACGGGTCCTTGTACGAAGCCCAAGAGGAGGCTATCATTCCCGGAGGAAGAGATCATTATACGAAGCCTAAGAGGAGGCTGTGAATACTTCTAAGAAGCCGTAGGGTCCTTGTACGAAGCCCAAGAGGAGGCGGGGTTGCTTTTAGGAAGCCTGTGGGTCCTTGTACGATGCCCAAGAGGAGGCCGACGCTTTTAAGAAGCCGATGGGTCCCCAAACCCCGAGAAATTCAAGGCAGGCTATTCATAAGGAATAGATCAAGTCAGGAAAGTTAGAGAATTTGGAAGAAACTCAAAGATGCCATTCACGGAGAATACATTCATCTTTGGGAGTAGAGTTTCTTGACGATTCCTAATGAGGACAACCGAAGAGAAGACTGTATTTGGTGATCCTATTGGGGATCTAGTTCAGTCTATTTCTAAGAGTGACAGTCTGAGAAAGGGTTCAAAAAGAATCTGCCTTTCACATCTCCATATTGTTTAACCCCAAGAGGAGGGAATACTGTGTCTGGTAATCCTATGTGGATCTAGTTTTGACTGTTTAAGAGTGATTGAAACGGCTTTACCTAGTGCTAGACGTAGTTGCCGGGGAAACTCTAAATATCTATACTATTATTACACAGTTGATATGAGTTTATGAAAGAAGACTTACAGCAAAATAACCCCACAATACAGTTTTATATATATATATATATATATATATATATATATATATATATATATATATATATATATATATATATATATGTATATATATATATATATGAGTTTGTGAAAGGAGACTTACAGTGAAACAGCCCCACAATACAGTTATATACATATGAAAGCGGGTAAACACTTACTCGGTTGTAGAGCTTCCATGCTGTTTGGTTAGTTGTTCAACAAAGAAAGATTGAAAACAATAGTATATTCAAAATCAAAGGAGAAAGTGCTTTGAAAAAGAAGGTTTTGGGGCTTACAGCTCAAGGAGAGGCCCAGGGTTTTATCAGTGAGCGCACTGTTGAATTTGTACAGAGGGACTTATACAAGTGACTGAGGCCCAAAAAGGTTTTCTGTACAAAGGGATGGGTCTTACACTCTCTCAAGAGGCCCAAAAAGGTTTTAAGAAAAGGAGTGGGGCTTATAACACGAGGGTAGGCCCAGATGATTTTTTCGTTTAAAATGGCGATCGCGCCGAGGTTTTCTTTTAACGCAGAGGGACTTATACAATAAGTGAGGCCCAAAAAGATTTTGGTTAAAAGGGTATTGGGTCTTACACTCTAATAGAGGCCCAAAGGTTTTGAATGGGTCTTATAGCTCGAGGAGAGGCCCAAGGGTTATTTTGAAAAGGCGATGATCGCGCCGTTTGTTTTTGACGGTATCGGGACTTATACAATACACTGAGGCCCAAAATGTTTTGGTCAAGAAAGGATTGGGTCTTACACTCTATCAGAGGCCCAAAAAGTTTTAAGAAAAAGAAATGGGTCTTACTACTCGAGGGTAGGCCCAGGTTTATTTTAAAAAAGGCGACGATCGCGCCGTTTATTTGAAAATGTACAGGGGGACTTATACAATAAGTGAGGCCCAAAAATGATTTCTGTACAAGGGTGTTGGGTCTGACACTCTAATAGAGGCCCAAAAGTTTTGAATGGGTCTTATAGCTCGAGGAGAGGCCCAAGGGTTATTTTGAAAAGGCGACGATCACGCCGTTTGTTTGAAAATGTACAGGGGGACTTATACAATGAATGAGGCCCAAAAAGGTTTTCTGTACAAGGGTGTTGGGTCTTACACTCTAATAGAGGCCCAAAAGTTTGAAAAAGTTTGATGAGGGTTGAATTAATCAAAAACCCTAATTTCATTTTTTAAAGAGCATTTTTCAAAGAAAAATCAAGTAAAAAATGATAAAAAATATCAAATAAAATCATTAATCATGTTATAAACAGTGATTAAGGTTTATGAAAAAGTATTTTATCCACATGAATATTTAAAATCATTTTGGTTTTAAAAATCAAGAAAAAGAAATCATTTTAAAAGCATTTAAAACAATTTAAAACAATATTTTTGATTATATTAAAAATATATCAAATAATAATATTTTTTGTGATTTTTTGGTGGATTAAAATATTATGGAGTATGAATAACAAGTGTGTAAAACAGATTTGGAAAATGACAATTTTTGCTATGTTAAAAAATTGGTTGAGTTTTGAAGATAAACTAAGAAAAAGAGGAAAGATGTCACAACATCTCATTCGACATCTTTCATGAGTTTTCAACATCTTTTTTATCAAACTTCCAACACCCATAACTTTCTCAAATCTCAATGGTTTGAGACAAAATTTATATGCATCTGGCCCAGAATTTCACAAGGAATCCAATGGTGATGGTAGTTTTTTTAGAACACACTCCTTCCTCAAAACCCGATAGTGGTTTTGAAAAGGACCTATAATTGCATTTTCTGTGCTACACTTTGATACAGGCATGAATTACATGGTGAATTAGCCCAAATACAACATATACAACATGTATGAGATGTGTATGATCAGTGGACTTCAAAGCAATGCATGATTTCAAGGATTCCAAGTTGTGATACTTACCTCTTTTTGAGCTTATTTGGAGTTTTTGTGCAATCCGTCAAGCCTCTTGTTCCATAAATAATTTGATGCTTTAGACACACTCAAATGATCCCTTAGAAGCTTTTAGGATGATTGGAATCAACTGGTACCTGCAAAAACACAAACTGTTCCTTTCTTGCAAAAGAGGTTAAAAGTGACCAAAATAGCAACTCTCTCAAATGGTGTTCCAGATGTTGGGAACCATTTGGGATAATTCATGGATGATATTTGGAGTGTGTTTGAGGTTTTATCTGGTTTGGAAAGTGACTGAATCAAGACATGGGTTAAAAAATGCAAAAAAGTGCCATTTTGAGGTTTTGAGAAGTGACTTTGTGATTTTGTGATTACAGGTCACTTGTGATAGTTTGCAGAGCTTACATATGATATATATGAGGTGTGTGTGTGATTAGTTTAAGTGGAATTGCTCTCTAACTTAAAAACTCAGAATTACTTGCTTTGGAAGGCAAATTTGAGGTGAAAGAAGAGATTTTGAGGAAAGCATCTGTTTGATGGCTTTGGTGTACTCAAACTGAGCACAAATGAGCTCTATTTATAGTAGAGCAAGTTTATTTTCGCTGCAACAGTGAATGGCAACTGCAGCAGAGGTTTGACCAATGTTGTCCAATGAGAATCAAAGTCTCCTCTAGTCAATCTAGAGGTTAGGGCACAGAGCTTTGGTTCCCTACATGTTGGAGGAATGTTGACTGAATTCAGTTGCAAATGTGTCAGTCCATGCCACCTCTAAGCATCTATTAAATGCTCCAATCCAAAATTGGAGTCTTGTCCCTCTTTTAGGGATTTTTAGGAATAACATGCTACTTCTCGTTCCAAGGACTTTGGAGGCTTGGCTCAGTGATTGTCCCCTTTAGATTTGATCCTCAGAGGTGTCCAAAGTGATGACAAGGCTTGGAAATTCGTGTGGCACAAGAAATGTGCAAATCTGCCCCATGAAAAATTCAGCTGCAGCAAGCCTTTTTGTAAAATCCATAACTCCCTGCTCGAGTATGCTACAAGGACGTTCTACACCTTTCTGGAAAGCTGAGACAACGTACTTCAACTTTGATGTTGGACTTTGGTCTTGGTTCAACTTGCAAAGTCATAAAAAATGGCCTTGAACTTGTGTAGTCGAATCTGTCCCAAAAGCTGTCATGAAAATTCTGCATTATCAATGCTTCTTGTGAAAATCATATCTCCCTGCTCGAGTATGCTACAAGGAAGTTCTACACCTTTCTGGAAAGATGAGACAACGTACTTCAACTTTGATGTTCAAGGTTTGGCTTGAATTAACTTGGATCATGGAGAAAAACATCCTTGAAGTTGGGACATTCTTGCTGGAAAAATATTAATGATGTCCCATGAAATGTTGAAACATTTGACAACTTTGATCATTAATAATTCCAAACTTTAATCACTTGTATATTTTAATCCATTATGATATTTTTAATTGAAGTGAATTACATCTTTCATGCTTGTCTTGCATGGTGACAAAGCTTGAAAATTGGGTGGCACAAGAAAAGTGCACAAACTATGTCCTAAAAAATCAGCTCGAGCAAGGCCTGTTGTGAGGTTTATAACTCCTTGCTCAAGTTGAATTAATGGGAGTTCTAATACATTTTGGAAAGCCCTAATGACATACTTTAACTTTTATGTTTGACTTTGGTCTTGGTTCAGCTTGTAAAGTCATCAAAAAGGGTCTTGAACTTGTGTAGTCAAATCTGTCCCAAAAGCTGTCATGAAAATTCTGCTTTATCACTGCTTCTTGTGAAAATCATATCTCCCTGCTCGAGTATGCTACAAGGACGTTCTACACCTTTCTGGAAAGCTGAGACAACGTACTTCAACTTTCATGTTTGACTCCAGACCTGGTTCAACTTGGATCATGGAGAAAAATGTCCTTGAAGTTGGGGCATTCTTGCTGAAAAAATATTAATGATGTCCCAATGCAATGTCAGAACATTGGACATTAAGAATTCCCAACTTTGATCACTTATATCTTTCAATCCTCACGATATTTTGAGTTGATTCCTTCTACAATGTTGAAGTATCAAATACCCTCTTTAAAAGTAGCTCCTACTCAATATCAATGGATGCTTGGATCAATAGTTACAACCTTGAAAAGTTGTGCACTTGAACATGATTTTAACTTAGAAAAAATTTCTAAGTTTCTTTCAATTTGATCAATTTTGCAATTTTGCATGATTTCTTGATTTAAATTTGATCAAATTAAATCATGCATCATATTTTCTTGAATAATTGCTTGTGAAGGTCAAAGTTGACCAAAAGTCAAACTTTGACTTTCTGCGTCAGTTGACTTTGTATTAGATGAACTTGAGGCTTGATCCACTTGAAATGTTGCACTCTTGTGCTTAATTCTTAATGTGGGAGTCCTCTTTATCCTTTGTGGATGTTTAAGAGGTTAGACAAGTTGAAGATCATGTCATTCCTTGATTGATCCTTTGTCTAAAGGCTCTGAGAGGGCTTGAAACCCTAATTTTGATTGTAGTGGATGCTCAACAATTCCTTGAGGAGATTGATGAGGCATAAAGGTACATCCGTATTGTGCTGATGATTTGCACCATGATGGGAAATCTTAGTGGTCAATTTTTGGGGTATGACAATCGCACCGTTGTTTTGAGTATTGTACCGGGACTTATACAATGACTGAGGCCCAAAAAGGTTTACTGTACAGAGGGATGGGTCTTACAACTCAAGGAGAAGCCCAAAGGTTATTTAAAGAAAAGAAATGGGACTTACAACATAAGGGTAGGCCTAGATGATTTTGAAAATGACGATCTCGTCGGAGTTTCTGAAATTGTATCGAGACTTATACAATACATTGAGGCCCAAACTATTTTGGTTTCAAATAGGGATTGGGTCTTACACTCTATTAGAGGGCCATGAGTGTTTTTAAAAGAAGATAAATGGGAATTATAACACAAGGGTAGGCCCAGATGATTTTTGTTTGAAAAACGACGATCGCGCCGAAATTTCTTTAACATACTGGGACTTATACAATGCACTGAGGCCCAAAAAGGTTTTCTATTTACAAGGGATGGGTCTTACACTCTATTAGAGGCCCAAAGTTTATTTTTGTACAGGAGATGGGGCTTAAAACTCAGGGAGATGCCCGAATGATTTTGAAAAGGCGAAGATCGCGCCGTTGTTTTGAAAATATACATAGGGACTTATACAATATGTGAGGCCCAAAAATGTTTATTTACAAAAAGGGGTTGGGTCTTACACTCTATTAGAGGCCCATGAGTGATTGGAAAAGATTGATGAGGGTGGAAATCAAAGAAACCCTAATTTCATTTTCTTTTAAAAGTAATCCTTTTAATAAAAATGAATAAAATGACAAAAAATACCAAATAAGTCTAAATAAACTACTTGTGATTTTTGGTTAAGGTTTGAAAAATGAGGTTTTAATCACAAGATGATTTAGGACTCATTTGATTTTGATTTTCAAGATGAATATTTATTTTTAAAAGGTTTAAAAATAATAAAAATGAATTTATTTACAAAAATACCAACTATATTAAATAAATAATATAAATCTGATTTTTTTGTGGAATAAAATATTTCAACATTTTTGTGATTTTTTGTAAAAAGAACCAATAAAAAATAATTAAAATTGAGAGAGTTGCTAATTTTCCAAATCATTTAAAAAATAATATGAAAAATAATAAAAATGCAATAAGTGACAAAAAAGAGGTCTGGGGCGAGGGGGATTCGAACCCCAGACCTCTCGCTTGCCAATACTCACAAACCAGCTGATCAACCACTGGGGATGCCAATTCATTAAACATATGGCAAATGTAAAATATATAGAGAACTTGGTTTGAAAACCTGAAGAATGGCGCCATGGCCATCGTCTTCCTTGGGCCAGATGCGTGAAGCTCTCTATCTCACTAGTTTCTCAACCATTTGACACGATTCAAACACCAAATTCATGCGTTTTTTAACAAGGAACATGATGGCAATATTTGATTTCATTTATTTTCAGTGTGTAGCAAGTTACATCTACATGAGTGTATGAACCCTAATTTTGAAAAAGCAATCATGCAGACATGTTTGTGAGTGTTATGGTCAAATTTTTTGAGGGGAAACACTCAATATATGATGATAAGCAATTGGCAAAAGTATCATCCGAGGAAATATGCATGGATCATGTTATGAGAGTTTGAGGCTTACCTTGCTGCAAGAAGAATTTGAACTCTGCACAAAGTGTGTTCCAGAAGTAATTTGATGATATCTACAGCTTCAATGGATGTTATGGAGAGGATTGCAAGCCTTAGAACACTTTGAAGTCTTTGGATCAAGTTGTGGTATCCCAACTGCATAAGGGTTAGGTTGAAGATTGAGATTTTGATTCAGGTGTTTCAAAAGTGGTTTAGGTGTTTGGACAACTTCTATACATCATATGTGATGTGTTAGAAGTGATGGTTTGAGTTGCTTGGCTCTGCAACTCAAAACTCGATAGCACTTGCTCAAGAACAAAGAAATTTGGCACTTAAGGAGAGAATGAGAGAAAGTAATGTTGTAGGCTGCTTTGGTGTAGTTTGAATGATCAGTTAGGACCTCTATTTATAGTGGAGGAGTTGTGTTGAAGTGGTTCTCTTGAAGCTCAGAGGATAAGGCCATGGTTCAATGGTCTTGGCTTGGCATAAATACCTTTTGCACTAGGTGTAACAGCTTCCCCAAATAGATCAGCTATGTATTGACTGATTCCACATTCTTCAGTCATTTTAATTATTGTTTAATTAGAGAACTTGACTGAGGAGAGTGAGAATCTTGAAAGTGCACTATTCCACATTAATTCCCTTTGAATTCAAGGCATATACGCCAAAAACTCATCAATTCTCAAGGACAAGCCCTTGGCATTTCAGTCCAAGTTTGTTGGTTGGATCAGATATACTGTGATCAGATTAGATGAACTTGGCATAGTGATCCTTGGCTTTGACTCAGAAATCGTGTAAAGCAAGAAAACATACAAACTGATTTTTTCATGGCAGCCTTGCCATGGTGTTTTGCGGCAGCCATAACTCTTGGCTCAAGCTGAGTTATTTCATGACAATAAGTTCCTTGGATTGTAGGCAATATGGACAACAACTTTGATGTTTACATCTTGAATTGATTCAGCCTAAAACTATGTGAAACGGCCCTCCAAGTTTTGGTGTTTCACTTGAAATCTTCCTTGAGCAGAATTTTTCTAAGTGTTGGAAAAAGATGCATTTTCATGTTTTTAGTGATTTTGATCCAATCATAACTTGAAATCTATGAGGAATTGGAATGAGGTGTAGTTGACGCTTTTAAAGTATGCCATGAGAGCTACAAATCCAGCTTTGGACCATCCAAAATGGTTCCTTGGATCTCAAGTTATGGTCCTTGGAAGTTGGTACCCTAGCCACTTTGTTCCATAACTTAGAAAAATTCTAAGTTTTTATGGTTACCCCTTTTACAAGTTATCCCACTTTCTTTAATTTTTCTTGATGAATGATAATTCAAATCACATATTAATATTGTTTTAGGGTCAAGGAACCATAATTGTGAAAAATCTCAAAAAATCAAACTTGACTTTTGTGCACAGTTGACTTTTTATCAGATGAATTCAAAACTGTGCGATCCTTGGTAAAATCAAGTCCTTGACCTAAATCAAACCTAATGTATATGTTCCATAGGTGTTGTAGGGTGTATTGAATCATGTCCCAAGGTTTGGGAGCATGTCCAGGTCAAAAGTCAAAGGTACAGTTGACTTTTTCCTCAAAACCCTAATTGTGGTCCCGATGAAAATGAAACTTGTGAGTCAAGCTTCTTGGATCAATCCATTGTTGCAAATGGATCAATGTGGTTTATTAGAGACCCTCAAATCATGTCTTGAGGTCTTGGCTCATGTTTTGTCCCAAAAGTCAACTTAGGGGTGAATTAGGTCAAGAAACCCTAATTCCTGATTTTTTGTGAATGCATCCCCTGAGGTCAAATTGACTTGATGATTGGGTTTATGAGGTCCCTTAGAGTATCTCGGGTTGTGCTTTGAAGCATTGGCTCATGCCCAGAGGAAAATTTTCATCTGGAGGCCTTAGTCGACCAAAACCCTAATTTGGTGACACTGGCGATCTTGAGGCTTGATCCACTTGGGATGTTGCAAATTTGTGCTTGATTCTTGATGTGGGAGTCCTCTTATTCCTTTATGTGTGTTTGAGAGGTTAGACAAGTTGAAGATCATGTTATTCCTTGATTGATCCTTTGTCTAAGCTCTAAGAGGGCTTAAAACCCTAATGCTTAATTATAGTGAATGCTCAATAATCCTTGAGGAGATTGATGAGGCATGAAGGTTCATCCATATTGTGGTGATGTTTTGCACAATGATAGGAAATCTTAGTGGTTAAAATTTGGGGTATGACAGCCGCTACTCGAGGGTCGAAGAAGAGCGAAAAAGGATGAGTCGAACAGATCCGGCAGCAGCGCCCAAGCCATGTCTCGGTATCTGGGGATTCCTTTAGCTCCCCTCAGTGTAGGCAGTCTCCAAACTCACAAGGGTCCCCAAAAAGGCAGCGGACCACCGAGCAGGTTCAAGTCGACCTTACTGAAAGCCCTCCCAGTGAGAAGTTCATGCTCCCACCTTGTCATCTGAGGCCGAATCTCTTCTCAAGGGCCAACTCACCGGCCGTCAGCGCATCTGAAGCCCATACCATCCTAGGTGCTGATAGGGTTTTCGAGGAGAAAAGCCTTGGTGGAGGACATGGCCACGATGATGCGGGTTTGCGCTACAACCTTGGTCCTGAACAATGAAACCTGTCCAACAGTGGAGCTGACCAGACTGCAGGATAGCTTCAAGTCAGTTGAGGCCGAGATGAAGAAACTGTGCAAGGACCTCGCGAAGTGCAAAAAGCAGAATGAAACCCTGGTCGAGCTTCAAGGGTAGTTGGAGGGGAAGCTGAAGAGCGTCACTGAGGAGAGGAAGAATCTCCTGGCGAGGATCGCCGTGTTGGAGGCGGCTACCCGCCCCGCTAAAGGGGAAACTGAGGATGACAAGCTACTGACCTCCCAGGCTTACTTGATCACGAGGCTCAGACAGACCGAGCAGGATGTCCTTCAGGCTGTCGAGGTGGGCTTCACTAACGCCGTAAAGCAGCTACGGATAGTGAACCCCGACCTCATCACTGAAGGGACTGACCCTTACCATGATGTGGTCGAAGGTCAGATTATCCCACCGGTGTCCGAGGAAGATGACGACGACGAGACTATGGAAGATGAACAGCCTGAGGGCAACACAGTTGTTTAGCTTTTCTTTTGTTTAGTTTGCCTGCGTGCCGTTTTCTTTTGTATTTGTTTAGTTTGGCCTGCGTGCCGTGATTTTGTAATGATTTTTGCCCGGCCTGTGCGCCAGGGGCTTGTGATATTTGTATGTACTTTCTAAACAATGGGCTCCTGCCTGATTTTATTGTACTATCTTTCGTTATCTGTGTGTGATGTTTGTATGTTTAATGATATATCTGTTTTTTGTCTAAGTAATTGGGTGTTTCACTCGACCTTGTTGATCCTCGACAGTGCAGGGAACTGGTCGAGTGGTCGGAGCTGTGTTCCGACCTTCTATGAGGCTAAGAGCTTGATCGAGGTCTTAGCTTTATGGCGTGGGCTTCCCATCGCGAGCTGGGTGCCCTGCCCAACTGGTACGACAACGGTGGAGCTCGTTTGAGGTGTCCTCGTCGGATCAAGGGTCCTTGCGCACACACAACGCGGGCCTTTGTATTTTTGTCTCGAGGGGAGTCACACTTGTACCTTAGTGTGCCCCCGTAGTTGCGACGCGGAGGGTTCGTGGGCAGTGTTTAACTGTAATACTATTTAAGCTTTTCAGCATTCCATGGTCGAGCAAGTTCCTCCCCGTGTAGATTTTCGAGGTAGTAGGCTCCTGCCCCCGTTTTCGCGCGGACGCGATAGGGGCCCTCCCAGTTTGCGACGAGCTTGCCTTCTCGCGAATCTTTCTGGTTCTGTCGTAAGACGAGGGTGCCTACCTAAAAATCGCGTTTAATAACTTTGTTGTTATAGCGCAGAGTTATCTTCTGCTTGAGTGAGGCTTCGTGGAGGGACGCACCCGACCTTATCTCTTCAACGAAGTCGAGCTCTTCCCGAAGGGCCTCATCGTTTGTCTCCTCGTCGAGGGGAGACTCCGTTCTTCTCGAAGGTTCCCTTATTTCCACAGGGATCACCGCCTTAGTTTCATAGGTTAAACGGAAGGGGGTCTCCCCGGTAGTGGAGTGCGGGGTTGTTTTGTAGGCCCAGAGGACGTTGTGTAGCTCCTCTACCCATCTTTTCTTATCATCGCCCAGTCCTCATTTTAGACCTCGCAGGATCACCCTGTTCGCGGCTTCAGCCTGGTTGTTAGTTTGTGGGTGCTCGACCGAGGTGAAGTATTGCTTCGTGCCTAGCTTCGCGACGAAGTCCTAAAAGTTCTTATTAGTGAATTGTGTCCCGTTGTCGGTGACAATTGCCTGGGGCACGCCAAACCGGGCTAGTATGTTCCTCTTGTAGAAACATAGTATGTTGTGGGCCGTGATTTTGGCCAGGGCTTCGGCTTCGATCCACTTCATGAAATAATCAACGCCGACGATCAGGTACTTGTTTTGGTACGACCCCACGACGAAGGGCCCGAGGATATCCATCCCCCACCGTGCAGATGGCCATGGGGATGATAGTGTTTTGAGCTCACTGGACGGGGCCAGGTGCATATCCCCGTGTCATTGGCATCTGTCGCACTTCTTAACGTGTTCATTGGCATCTTGCTGCATGGTAGGCCAGTAGTACCCTACTCGCAATGCTTATTCGCCGATGTGTTGTGCGTTGATCCCCTCGTGGATCTCTTGGAGTATATCGAGGACTTTGGACTCCTCGGCGCACTCTTTAACGATTGTATAGGAGCAGGCGCGTCGCCTAACCACTCTGGCGTCTTTAGGGTCGTCGGGTAGCTTGATCGTGCTGAGGTACTCGTACACCGGGGTCATCTAGCTATGGCTATCTCCAATGGCGTTCACGTCAGCCGCGGGGATGGTATTCTCGATGCTCGGACGAGAGAGCACCTCTTGAATGACGGATTTGTTTCCGCCTTTCTTCCTTGTGCTTGCGAGTTTCGATAGAACGTCCGCTCGAGTATTGTGTTCGCGCGGGACGTGATTCACTTCTGTCGAGGAGAACTTTTTCATCGTTTCCTTCACCAGAGCCAAGTATTTGATGAGGCTGTCGTTCTTGGCTTGGTATTCTCCCCATACCTGGGAGGCCACGAGCTGGGAGTCGGTGAATATTTTGACCTCTTTGGCCCCGAGGTCTTCGGCTAAGTGTAACCCGACGTGGAAAGCCTCGTACTTGGCCTGATTGTTCGACGTCGGGAAAGACAATGTGAAGGAGACTTCGATCAGGATGCCTTACCCATTTTCGAGGATGATGCCTGCTCCGCTGCCTTTCGAGCTGGAAGCCCCGTCGACGTAGATCGTTCACTTTTGGGATCCGTTGGTCGAAAGGCTCTGGAAGGGTCATTTCCGACACAAAGTCGGCCAGCACCTGGGCTTTCAAGGCCTTCTTCCCCTCGTATTTTATGTCAAACTCAGCGAGTTCAAGTGACCGTCTGAGAATCCTCCCCTCTATGTCTGGACGACCGAGGAGTTGTCGCACGGGTTGCTCGGCCCTCACCATGATTGTGTAGGCCAAGAAGTAATGTCGCAGTCTTCTGGTCGCGGTGACAAGAGCCAGGGTGACCTTTTCGATTTGCTGGTACCTAAGTTTCGGACCTTGGAGGGCTTTGCTGGTGAAGTAAATTGGCTTCTGCCCGTCGGCGGTTTCCCGGATTAGAGTTGTGCTGACTGCTTCTCTCGTGATGGCGAGGTATAGGAATAACGTCTCCCCGCCCTCTGGTTGTGAGAGAACCGGGGGTTCCGAAAGGAATTGTTTGAGGTGGAGGAGTGCTTGCTCGCATTCCTCGGTCTATTAGAACATGGCTTTCTAGCGTAGAAGTTTGAAAAATGGGAGTGCGTACTATGCAGACTTGGCCACGAAGCGGGAAAGTGAGGTCAGCATCCCGTTCAGCGACTGTATCGACTTCTTCGAGTTCGGGGTCGGGATCTCGGAGAATGCCCTGCAATTGTTGGGGTTTGCCTCGATTCCTCGCTCTGTGAGGTAGAAACCGAGGAACTTGCCCCCCCGGATGCCGTAGGTGCATTTGTCGGGGTTGAACCTCTTCCTGCATTTCCTCGCTGTGTCAAAACCCTTTGTGAGATGGGCAGCGTGGTCGACTTCTTCAGTGGATTTGACGATCATTTCGTCCATGTAGACCTCGAGCATGTCACCGATCTCTCCCCAGAAGACTTTGTTTATCATCCGCTAGTAGGTCGCGCCGACATTCTTTAGGCTGAAGGACATTACATTGTAGTAGTAATTGCCCGACTCGGTCATGAAGGCGGTGTGCTGCTTGTCGGCCTTTGCCACGGGGATTTGGTTGTACCCCGAGTAGGCGTCCATGAAGGACAATAGTTTAAAAGCTGTAGAATTTTCGACCAGCTGGTCGATGTTAGGTAATGGACAAGAATCTTTCGGGCACGCCCGGTTAAGATCAGTATAGTCAACGCACATCCTCCATTTTCCATTATTTTTCTTGACAAGTACAACGTTGGACAGCCAGGTTGTGTACCTGGCCTCCAAAATAAAATTTGCCTCTAAGAGGTCTTTTACAGCTTTTTCAGTAGCCTCCGCTTTCTCGGGAGACTGCCTACGCCTATGTTATAATATAGCCCTAGCGGCTGGATCTACAGTGAGCTGGTGACAGGACACCTCTGGGTCAAGGTCGGGCATCTCTGACGCGTTCCACATGAACAAATCAGCGTTCTCTCAGAGGTATGCCTTCAGCTGCTTCTTCGCCAGGTCGGGGAGCCCGGTGCCAATCTTCACGCTCCTATCTGGATCGTCTCCGAGGGCGACAAGCTCGAAGTCTCCGTCTGGGATAGGGCGTGTTGGGTGGGGAGGCTTCCCGTTACCTTCAGTTGGGAGGTCATTGTCCGCTGCTCCCTCTTCTTCCTGCTCGTCGGGGAAACGACTGTCGAGGTCCACCGCGTTGACGCACGGGAGTGGCTTCTGAACTGCGTCTGGGGTTGAATTCTCTCCGGCCTTGGTCTTGACGTTGATCGAGCTTAGGCCCTTGGTTGCAGCTTCGAAGCATCTCCTAGCAGCTTTAATGTATCCGTGCATGCTGACGACCCGGCCTCTGGCCGTATAGTCATCTTCAGATTGACCGTAGATGGTACCACCGTGAGTTCGGCCATAGTGGTTCTCCCCGAGATGCATTGGTACAAGGAAGGGCAGTCCATCACTAGGAAGCGGGTCTTGAATTGTCGAGCAGTGTCCTTGCTCCCGAAAGTGACCATTAGTTCAACATAGCCCCACGGTCTGGTGGTGGTGTAGTTGAACCCTTGTAGATCTGAGCCCACGTAAGGGGTCAGATGCTTTTCGTCAAGCTAGAGGGTCTCGAAGAGGTGGGCGTACATGATGTCCACTGAACTCCCTTGGTCGACTAGGATTTTGCGGACGTCAAAATTCGCCATCTGCGCCCGGATCAGGAGAGGGATGGTGGATTTGTGTAATACCCCATATTCTCTAAACGCTCAATTGGACATCAGATGAGTATCTATGTACTCTATCTTTGATAAATTAGATTTATGGAATCCTCTAAGTACTTTAAGTATTGACATTTGGGATCAATAGAGCAACTAATGAACTCTGAAGAGATCAATTAGTTTAATTCAAGAAAAGATTTTAAGGTAACTTTAATAACTGATCAATTGGTTGGAGATGATAAAATATCAATTGGAGATATTTTACTCTATTGGATTATATTATATAATATTTGTATTATATATATATATATATATATATATATATATATATATATATATATGTGTGTGTGTTATAAGAAAAAAGAAAAGAGAAGAGATAGTAAGAAGAAGAAGAAAAGAGAAAGGAAGAGAAGAGAAAGAGGAAAAAAGAGAGGAAGAACTTGGGAAGAAGAAGAAGCTCATGGATCATCATCATCTTCTTCAACCTCCTCTTCAATGCTAAGGTGGGTTCTAGTTAGAAACTCTAAGTTCTAGAAATCCATGATTTGAACTTAGGTTAGATTTGAGAGAAAATGATTAAACAGATAAATCAATGAAATCTAAAGGATGAAAGGTGAAATAAACCACGTAATATAATCAGGAATACTTGTTGTTATGATTAGAACATGTTTTGGTTGATAGAGTATGAATTGGAAGTGTTTTGGGTGAAGAAATGAGAGTTTTTGGCCCCAAATGACCTATATTGACGCTGCTGAGAATTTCTGAGTTCGCGAGTTCGCCTAGCGAACCCAAGGCGAAGGGAAGGCGAAGGTTCGCCTAGAAGTTCGCTTTACGAACTTTATGCCCATTTTGGTTCTGTTTTGTTCGCCCCGGGTTCGCCTAGCGAACATGAAAGCGAACGTGACAGATTTCCCATTTTGTTTCCTTAATAACTTTTGATCTGTAATCGGATTGAGGCACGGTCGGAATCGTTGGAAAGCTATTTCAATGCTCTTTATGATAGTGAAGTAGAAACATATGTTTATGCCATGGATTGATAAGATAGAGATGAAAATGTAATGAATGTGAATGGTATGGGTCCTTATTCCTACCATAATTCATGAATCGGGAGCCCGATTGATATGGGACTTGAAGCCTTGGAAAGAGAATCCAATGTGCTATTAAATGGTAATGTGAGACCATGATTTTAGCCAAGGATGCTTGGTAGAGGATAGTAGTGACTTGTATGCCTTAAAAATGTGTGTGAACTACTATGTGGATTATGTTTGACATGTTATGCTATCATGTGTGTTTTATGATTGATATTGTAATATGCTTGTCTAATATTGTTGTTAAGTATGAATGAGAGAATATGCATGCTTAAAATGAATTTGGAAGAGTGAGGAAACCTTACCCTAAAACAAATGGTATAGTTTAAGGTTGTGTCTTAGTATTGACTAAGATTGTGATAGAGAAATCTAGATGGCGATGCTCGTGAATTCGATGTATAGATGTGCATCCTTGACAAGTAATGGTCTAGAGGAGAGTGAGACACTAGTATGGAACATGTGTGTGAACCTTGTGTTCTTTGTAAAAGGAGATTGTGGCCTTAAGGTGAATGTGGCCTTGTGATTGTCGAATACAATCACATTGTGTATATGATCACGTAATCGTAACCATTTCACTTGGGTTGTAGTTTCATGAGTCTCGCGCTCCTATGAAACGTATGCATGGTACTTGGCAGGTTTGATTCCCGCGTGTAAGTACGAATGAAGTCTATGGGTAAAGAGACTTGTGACGGTGTACGGGCCGTGTGAAGTGACGAATTAAGGTGATAATATGTCCCTTTGTTCCGAATCCATTTCGTATGTCAAGTAAACTACAAGGATCCATGACTCGGGTCGACTTCTAGACGTAGAAGCGGATGGGAAAATGGGATGCCTTGGTAAGGTTATCGATTAGTGATATTTTGAGTTGGTGAACTCATGAACATGTTTCCATATATTGTGAGATTGTGAACTCAAGGTCATTTCCCTTCCCCTTGACTTGAGTTAGGATTTGGCTAGAACCCTGTAAAGCTGAGAGAATCCATAAGATAGGGAACTCACTGAGATTTAATATCTCACCCCATTATTGTTGATTATTTTCAGGAAGCAATTACAGGTATGATTTACAAGTGGAGCTATGCTTGGATGTTTCAAGAGAAGCTTAGTTGAGCTTATTCCGCTGTGTATTACTTTCTTGTACAATAAGGAATACTGGACCTTATTATTAGATTTTTATTGTTTTGGCTAATTTCCATGCCTTGTACCATGGGTTGTATTATGTTTTTAAAATGGTCAAGTATGTGAATTATACCAATAGGCACTTATGATGGTGTCAGTACCAAATAAAACACTTGTATGGTATTATTCTAGATATATATTATACAGGGCGTTACAAGTTAGGCGTACCGCCTGGAAGTTCCTCGAGATAGAAAGTGACGGGGTTTGACTTCCCCTGCACCTTCTCAAAGGTGGCAGTCTATGCTGAGGTCGTGGATTCCAGCTCGTTGAACTTTCGCTTGATTGACCCGACAGAGACCTTGTTGAAGCCCTCGCCGGATATAACCATTGTCGTGGGGAAACTTTCCCATGTGCTACGGGATGTGACAGGGTCCTCAGGGGGAAAGCTCTCCCACAAGTAGCAAACTGCCGCGGGGTACTCGATCCCTTCGGGGCATAAAAGTCCTATGGGTGAGTGATGCTCAGAGTGTCTTGCAGTCTGTTCTCTCCAGAGGGGGGTTGTCTCCTCGACTCTTTGTGCGTCCCGTGCATCAGGTCGAGAAGCGTTGTTCCTCTTTGTATACTGCTTTAGATGCCCCTCCTTGATTAGGATCTCTATCGCATCCTTGAGGTGGATGCAGTCTTCGGTGACATGTCCGTGGCTCCGATGGAACCTGCAGTATTTGGACTTGTTAGTGTTTAATTTGGGGGGTGTCGGCTTCGGAAAGTGGACACCCCCTTTATCAAATTCCGAGTTGGCGCACTCGAAGAGAATTTGCTCGCGGGGAGCGTTGAGTGGAGCGTACTCCATGAACCAGCCAACTGGACCTCTCGGCTCGCCAGGGTCCTTGGGCGGCCTTCGCGTCTTCTCTTTCCCCTGTGCTGGGGGGCAGTAAAGTCTTCATCCCTGGAGCTCCGGGGGCCCTCTTGGTGTCGTGAGTCGCGAGCAACGTGGGTGGCCTCCGACTCTTTGAACTGGATGTATGATTGGGCTTGGTGGAGGAGGTCTTCCAAGCTGCGGGGTCTATGGATGCCCACAGCCTTGGCGAACTCGGTCCCGTGATGCAGTCCCCGCTCGATCAAGAACTTCTTCATGTCGTTGGTAGCGGGTACCTTGACGGCTTCCCAGTTGAATCTCTCGATGTAACCTCTGAGAGATTCGTCTCTCCCTTGGAGGATGGCTTCCAGGGAGGCCACCGTCTTCGGGTGGCGACGGGACGCAGTGAAATGCCTGGAGAACTGTCTCTTCAGTTCTTTCCAAGCAGTGATGGACTCCGGCTTGAGGCATTTGTACTACGCCATGGCCCCTTTCCGGAGGTTGGTCGAGAAGAGCCTGCATTTGATGGCTCCCCGAACATTCCGATAGTCGAGCATTACCTCGAAGCTCTCTACGTGATCTTCGGGATCGGCGGTGCCGTCGTACGTCCCCAAGGGTGGAGGCTTTTCCATCCCCACAGGTATAGGGGTCTCCATAATCTCCTTGGACAGCGGGGTCCACTGGTCGTCCTCGTCATTCCTAATTGGTGACTGTGACGGAGAGTGGTTGCCCCGACCAGGCCCGTGTCGTCGGGGGGAACTCTTGGGATGACTCTTCAGTTTTTTGCTGCAGCTTTGCTCCTCTTATGGACAGTGGAGCGTCGTTGTTCCTTCCGAGGAGGTGGGTGATGACGCTTCTGGGCGACCACAGGCTGGGGTCATTCCAGGCATGGGCGGTGCCCCACAGGCTGGGGAGTCGGACTCCTAGAGTCGACCAGTGGTGTCCTTCACGGGGAAGGAGAACGACTGGGAGGTGGAGGGTGATGATGTCTCCGGGGGGAGTGCGTCATTGTCGCCCCCTTTCGAGCGCTTTTATCCTCACGCTCTACTGGGAGATCAGTTGGTTGGTTTGATTGATCAGGGTGAACAGGGTCACCGTGTTCGGATCAGCATTTGGTGGCACGGGGATCGGCTGGTAGACAGTGGGGGATCTGTCCTGTTGGGTGGCGTTGTATGTCGCGTCATCAGAGGAAGGGGAGGCAGTACGCCCGTCCCTTTCGTCGCCTTCTTCGACGTTGACGACCACATTGTCCTCGTGGTCGTCCCCGTTGTTGAACTGCGCAAAGGCGGTGTCCGGAGTCTTGGCCTCAGGCTGGGTGCTGGCCATGGTTGTCAGAAAATGGAAGTTGCTTTGGTTTTACAAAGAGGAAAACGGGGAAGCAAAGGTTCCCACAGACGGCGCCACTGATCGTACCAGATAAAAAAGTAAACTAGTGGCCAGCAACGTCGTGAGCTCCGCTACTCCGATGGTGATGATACGGTGGGGGGGGGGGGTGTACCTGTAAGGTACTCTGATGCCAAAGTTATGACTGGAGCAAGCAAGTACAGAAAGTGAGAGTAAGAGTTAGAATAGAATATAACCTGACCCTCTAGTGAAAGAGGGTATTTATATTGTGCCCCCAGCGCTGGGCCAACTGTCGTCTGCACAAGGTTGGATTGCTAGGCCCAATGCAGATAACTGTCAGGGCTTACGTGGCGTAGGGAAGACCAGCAAGTGGTCTTCACCCTGGAGTAACTGCCCCGAGATCTCCGAAAAGTTGGTAGAACAATTCTTTCGGAGGTGGGTAGTCACTTGATGACGTGTCCCCGCGGGAGGAGCACGTGTAGAACGTGGGAGGAGAGGCGCGTACTCTCCCTGGGATGCGTAGCGTATGCTTGACGGTAATGCCACTGGGGTGTGCCTGACAAGGAGGGGAATTGGGCCTTAATGGGCCGCTAAGCATGTTGTTGGGTTGGGCCTGCCCAACTGATGGGCAGGCGCTGGCCCAGTCTAGAACAAGTTCATCTAAGACTCTAAGAATCCATAATCCTTCAAAAATACCTTAAGACATAGCTCTAAACTTGACTTCTTTACTTTTTCTTCTATAACATCTCGTTTCTTGCTCCTCCATATTACAAGATTACTCCAAACATAAGTACAATATCCAAATGTTAATCTTCTATCTATGACTGAACCCGCCCAATCAACATCGGTGAAGATAGACACATTTCTTTCACTAGTATTTTTTAAAAATAAGCCTTTTCCAGGATTTCCCTTCAAACATCTCATTATCCTATAGACTGCCTCAAGATGTTTCTCGAAAGGAGAATGCATAAGGGAGGGGTCAAATTCAGTCATGGAGGGACTTAGAAGAGGCCTTCATAAAGAAATATAAGTATAACACGGACATGGCTCTAGACAGAAGACAACTTAAAAACATGACCAAGAAAGATAAATAATCTTTCAAGGAGTATGCACAATGCTGGAGAGAGCTAGTTGTTCAAATTGAGCCATCCCGGCCTGAATGAGATCTAGTTGATTTTTTCATAGATACCTTGCAGTCTCACTTCTTTGAGAAAATAATTGACAACATATCATCTTCATGCATCAACCATTCTTACATAATTCTATGCATCATAGCCACGAGCAATTTTTTGGAAAATTCAACTAAACTAGTGCAAATATCTAAAAAGGGTACAATGGGTTCAAAGCTACAAATCAGGCTCAAAGAAAGGACAAATAGTGCACAAAAAGTCCAAGACAAACTAAATCAAAGCAATAGTAAAATACAAAATCAGGGAGAGATATAAAAATTAAAATCTTTGAAAATGACGAAGATCACTAGAAAAGCTAGATTAGAGCCTATGAAATATAACCACCATCAATAGAGCAACATTCTTGAACCGCTATTGACTCAGAAAAAGAATGGTGTTGCCAGGACCATAGTGATGGTGGACGACGCCATATTGGAGATGAGGCAATACGGTTTGTAAAACCATGCAATTTCTTTGACTTTAATGCATTTGAGATAAATTGTTAAGGACCGACAAAGAAAATAGTTGTTGGCAATTGAATCACATTGGCATGCTATTTTATTGTCATACTCCACACTGATGTCTAGTTGATGGAGTCCGTAGTATTTGTAACCACATAAGATTTTATGCCAATGAATGATATAAAAATCGCCGTGATTCAATATTGCTTGACTTTTGTTGGATGAAGTCATATTCAGACACTGCACCTAGAATCATGCATTTCCTACCGCATTTTAAGGAATTAGTCATTAACCCGAGACTCGTTTTCAAAATGTATTTTGAAATAAATATCACACAATTGATTTTGTCCAAGTGGGAGAGTGTTAGATTTATCTAACTTTTTATGGGCTACAATCAATTGTTGTTTAGTTTGTGAAAAACAAGTTAATCCTGATTCTGATAGGGGTGCATATATAAGCACTTTTATTGGTTAAGTGATCTCTTTTAATTAAAGGCCGACTGTTTGAAACCTGATTGGTGTGGGCAAAAGTGCGGGCTTTAACACTAGGCCCGCAATGGGTAGGGACTAGGGTTATATATATATATATATATATATATATATATATATATATATATATATATATATATATATATATATATATATATATATATATATATATTACATGGCTAAATCCCATTTGTAATCACAAGAATCAGAAACATAACTGAAGACTCCACAACTTGCCCCATTGAGAGTTGTGAACGGGAGTGTGAGACACAGAGGAAGATTCGATCATTAATCTTTTCGGGATTCCAAATCATGACTTCAACAAGTAAGTAGGATCCCCATATCGCTTATTATGGACAAGAACTATGGTTAGGCACTTGATGAAGATCATAAGGTCTGGATGTAAAACCTCCTATTTTAAGATCACAATCGTCTAATCATCATCAGACGGTCTGGATTGCCCAGTTTCTTGCTCTTTGTTTTTGTTTCAGTCATTTGGCCTTGGGCTCAATTGCTGAACAAAACCTCTAATTCAATGTTGCTCCCCCTTTTTTTATTTGTTGATTGGGCCTTGGGCCCATTTTCTCAATTAGTTTTTCCTTTTTAACACACCCTTTTATATTTTTGACCCTTCTTTTTTTTTATGTTATTTTTATTTTTGTATATCAAAAAGTATATTAAGAAAAAAATTATAAATAATAAAAAAATAATTATAAAATCTATTAAAATTAATCTTTCAAAATTAAAACCAAATCCACTTTATAAACATCAAGTAATTTTCAAAACATTTCACCAAACCCTCCATTCATTTTTATTACTCCTTCTTCAATTTCATAACCATTTCATAATCAAATCATTTTCAATGCGAATCAAATACTTGATCAACATTAAGTTCTTTTCATTTTAATCAATAACACTTCAAAAGCTTTTTTACAATAAACTAAACTAGTGCAAATATCTAAAAAGGGTACAATAGGTTCAAAGCTACAAACCAGACTCAAAGAAAGCACAAATAGTGCACAAAAAGTCCAAGAAAAAACAAATCAAAGCAATATTAAAATACAAAATCAGGGAGAGATATAAAAATTAAAATCTTTGAAAACGACGAGGATAACTAGAAAAGTTAGATTAGAGCCTATGAAATATAACCACCATCAATAGAGCAACATTCTTGAATCGTTATTGACTCAGAAAAAGAATGGTGTTGCCAGGACCATTGTGATGGCGGGCGACGCCATATTGGAGCTGAGGCATTATGATTTGTAAAATCATGCAATTTATTTGGCTTTAATGCATTTGAGAGTAATTGTTAAGGACCGACAAAGAAAATAGCTGATGGCTATTGGATTACATTGGCATGCTAGCTATTTTAATAAATAATTATTATTATTCAAAAATTGTATTATTCTTCTATAATAAACATGTTATAAATAAAGGATTATTACTCTTGAAATTATTTCAGCCAATGTATTTTACTAAGTTTGTTTAGAATTTTATACTTGACATATTTAATAGAACACGCGTATATTTTATGTTAATCGGATATCTACAATTTTCGAAAGGGAACAAAACTTTCATTTTCTTTATTATCTACAGCCACCTCTTTATGTGCCACCTTATTTTAATTTTTTTATGTATAATGAAGGGAAAAATTTCCAAGAACTTATTATACTTGTTTACCACTCCTTTTATGTAATAGAAATATGGATGACAAACAGAAATATAGAAATATACACATTTCTTCCATTTATTCCTTCTAAAAAAATAGTGTTTTAAATTAATAAATCAAACGATGTAACTGAATATGGAACAAGTTCAACATTTATGTCATTGCTTGCATTTTCAAGTGAAATTCTTTTGGGTACAATCTGTACATATACAAAATGAAACAAAATCATGTATTGGATTTTTTTATAAAATCAATGTTGATTAACCTTAAATTTAAACAACTTATAATTTTTTTTAATTAAAACATAAATAAATTCATTTAAAAAAATTACAATATATATCTATGACAAACTACATATTGTGTTTAAAAATAAAGTGTACCATTGTTGGTTCGGTGAACGAATTTTCATCCATTTTATTCGGGGATGTAAGAATCACTTTTGATGAACCAGATCGTTGCACATTTGATTTTAAATTATTTATTAAAATTTCTAAATTTTCAATTGAGCTTCCAAAGTTTACTACCTGCATAAGTCAATAGTTGCGGAATTAACTAATAAAAAATTTAATAATTTAAATCAACATTTATCTCTTATAAAAAAATTGAGTTATTTTACCTTGACTTTTAGATAATTCTTCCCATCTTGAGAATTTTTATATTGAATTTCAGAGGCAACAATCGAACTTGAAGAATTGTGGAGAGTTGAATTAAGAAAGGTTGCTCCATTAGAATCAATGAAAAATTGTTGGAGCCAATAACTTGGAACTCCATAATTTTGATACGTTGAATACAATTGCATCTGGTTTCCAACTATTTCATATAAAAATTGTTTAATTAAATAAATCATATATGTATTTACATATATAAATAATAAATAAAAATAAATTATAAGAAATTAAAAAATTATTATTTGTCATTTGTGTTTACGAAGAGTTGTGCATATCATAGGCAACCATGCTAACGACATCGCTGTAGAAAATTGCAAAATATTTAAAATATAACTCAAAAAACACAAAATTTATTAATTAAATATCATAAAATTTTATATATAATAAAACCTAACCTATTTTTTTCAAGTCTAATAAGAAATGCAGCTTCAGCCACAGCTACATAAAGGCTTTCATTACCTGCATCTTCCCTCCAAACAACATTCTCACTAACATATGCCTATAAAGTGCAATTAATAAAGCATGAGCAAATTTCTATATCAATATAATTTTAAATGCCTAATCTACCTTCTAAAAACATATAATCCACTATTTTTAAATAAATGATTTTTTTTTAATAATCAAACGTTTAGACCGGATCGTGGTGATTTATCGAACTTGGTATATTGAGAAAACATGTCCTTATAATTTGTATAAATCTAAAAATTGAAAAAAGTATTAGCAATAATAACATGTATGATACTCAACCTAAACTCACATTTAATAATTATAAATAAATATTAAAAAATAATGATATAAGTTGAAAAAACAATTAATAATTAAATCAACATATTATTGCATGAAAATCATAAAGATCCGCTGGATGATTTAGTGGAAATTGAGAACCGCCACAATTTGAGATAATCTGAATATCAGGATATCTAGGTTTACAGCTTTATAGAACTCGAGATAATTTCCTTGATAGTTATATTTACCACAATCTTCATTCCCAACTCCAACATATCTCAAATCAAATGGCTTTGGATGTCCCATGGAAGCTCTAAGAGAACCCCATTTTGATTCTGGAGAACCTCTAGCAAACTCAATACCATCTAGAGTTTCCTATTAATTAATGATCAAAAAGTATAAATAAAAATGAATGAATTAATTAATTAATTAAAATTATAAATACAATTTACATAATATAAAATAATATTAAGAAAATTATACTTGTACAAATGGTGAAATTGCAGACGTAATAATTTCATCATGATGACTAATACCATTATTAAACACCGATATTGGTGAAGCTAGCGAAAATATACCCAAGCGCATCGCACGCTTGATGGTACAACAGAGTCGCCACTAAAATTTATTTATTCCAAAAGGAAAGGGAAAATATCGATAAAACCCAAGGGAAAGAGAAATGGGTTAGGGAGTTGGTTATGCGAGAGAAAGATATTAGTACCCCTCACATTCGTCGTACTCGACGAAAACCATTTTTCTTGTTCTTTGCTTGGATGGGTGTTATATCTAAAGGTTACTTGCGGAAGGGAGAAAGGTTTAATAAATAGAGTGCTCGTGGAGGATTGGGGCCCTCGTGCCTACGTATCCTCATAGTGCAATGGGGAAATCAGAGCTCTGTAGTTCGAAGAACTAGGGGGAAAATGAAGGAAGGTTGTGAAGGAACAGTGCTCGCCGGGATCTCGCAATTCTGTTCCTACGTATCCTCTCGTGCAATAAGGAAGTCAGAGCTCCATATTTCATAGAACTAAGTATATAAAGACAAATGGTGTCATAACCAAGAAAAGGAAAGAAATAGTTGATTGATTTGTAAGGAGCTTGCTTGAATTGAAAAAGTGTTGTGAATTAAGGAAAGAGGGAGAGGTTCTGACTTAGAGATGGGTGTATGACCATGAGGTGTTTAACCCAAGGAAATATGTAGCCCAAAGGAGGTTGTTTGGTCCAAATAGAAGAGTTTTGTTGACATGTTGATGAATGAAATGTTTGAATGTTGCCCTAGGGCGGAATAATGTATTGAGTTGATTGAGATTGATTTTAGAGGGGAGATAAGTCCTTGGATAGGCACTCTTGCGGGTAGTACCCAATTCTTTATCTCAAAAGATTCGTTTTGAAAAAAGAGTTTGGCGAGTATTGTCACATCTTCGTATTGAAAGACGAGTATCAAGATCACACACTCTAAAGTGAGCATCTTAATACTCGGAGAAGAAGAAGTCTTCACTCAATCTTCTCTTTTTAGTTCAATACTAGGAGGACATTGCTCGTTTTAATTTAGGAAGTGTTTTACTTTCGAAGGTGAGTGTTTAAATAGTGAACCCTAAAGGTAATGTCAAACACTTGGGATAGGACAAAGCCTTCGCCTAACCACTTCACAACCAAACCAAGTTTGTTTAGAAAAGCGTTTGAGAATGCAATTGGTACAAGGACCAAGGTTTTTAGTCTTATTAAGATATGAGATGATAATGAACGAAGTGGAGTGAATTTGAATGGTGGTGGATTGAGCTAGGGTAGGTTGATGGCGATGCGCAAGGCAATCAACTTACGGGTAGAAACATGCAAGGCTTGCTTGTGGTGTAATGGAGTGGATGAGATGTAGGTAGAAGAAATGTGTGGGAAATCCTAAGGCGGAGGTGAAATGAGAAATTCGATTAATTAGTTTGAAAAGTGACTCGACGTTGGATCGAGCTTTATTTTTCCTTTATTTTTGAAATTGTTTTCTAAGCGCTTTCTTTTTTTTCTTTTTTAACATACAAACATGCAATCATAAAGCACTAAAGAAATGTAAAGTCCTAAACTATTACATTTTCATGGGAGAGGGGAGCAGAAAGACCCACCAAGGGGGGATAACATGTGAATGAAAGTACAATAATGGAAGAGGTAAATTAAAGGCTAAAGGAAGGTCCAAGTCCTCAAAGTTGTACCTCACACAAAAGAGAAATGGTTAGCCAAATGAAATCATGAATGGATGCATGAAATTTACAAGATGAATCCATATGGAGCATAAGAATCAATCAAGGAATGACACACAATTTTAACAAGATAGTAGTAAAAGTGTTCAACAAGATAATATCACAAAAATGCAACAAAGTAATCACAAAAATTCAACAAAATATATTGCAAAATTTAAACAAAATGATATTGCAAAAATCCAACAAGAATATTATCACAAAGATTCAATATCATACTATCATAAAATCTTCATCAAAGCGTATCACAAGGATTCTACCAAAATATCACAAAAAACCTAAACAAGAATTATCACAAGAAATTTTACAAAATCATACAACAACTTGTCATACCCTAATTTTTGTCCCTAAGATCCCGCCTCTTTTTGCATTATCTGCATAGCCTATCACGTCTTTCATCTCGCATAATGCCCAAATTATCAACCAGAATAAACTTGTTGGATTTACAGCCGAGTCGGTCAAATTAAAAGTTAATTGTGCGTAAAATCAGTGGACGAAAAGTTTTAAAATCGAGCTTGCAAATGTCAGTCATATTAATCTACGTCTCGCGTAGTTTGACCTGGCGTGCTCGTTTTAATTTTTGACTACTTTTCAGTCGCATTTTGACTAGTCTGAGCCTTTTAACCGGGGAGAATTTATTTCGAAATTTGACTAAATTCTGTATTTTTCCAAGTCGTTTATTTCGCGTTGATCACTTTGGTGTAGTCATTTTATTTTTTCGAGCACTTCGATACCGGTCTAATTTTTCGTTTTTTACCGATTTTATTTTCAATTTTTAATTAATAATCTCTCTTAATTAATCCAATATTGTTTAACCTAGGTTTTATTATTAATTATTTTTTTATAATTTAATTATTGTTTTATTATATGATATTAAAACTTTGTTTTCTAACTATTTAAGGTAACACTTAATAAACAATTTTTATAAGGCCATTTTGTTTTGTAATTTATTTTGTGTTACTAAGCTGCACCCACTGCTGCTCCATATACTCCACGCGGACCCACCATCCCTTATCACTCTGTCAACTTTTGATTGATTTTTTAAAACAATAGAAAAAGAGGATACCCCGTTGTCACACCCTAATTTTTAACCCTAAAATCCCATCTCCTTTGCATCATTTTTTGCATAGCATACATCATCTCACGTGTGTGTTTTTTATGTATTCACTAATCCCTTAAATTCAAGAACATGTGCTTTGGTTGTGTTTTGACAATAGCTAGAGTTTTGCTCCCAAGAAGCTCAAGAGTTGACCAGTCAAAGGATTGTGGGATTCTCAACATCTCAAGCCCTAATTCATCCAAGATTGTTCAAAGGTCTCACCTCATCAATAGTAAAGTACAAGATTGCATTGAATCAAGATCAATAGGCCTCAAGTCATTAGATGCATCCAAATTAGGGTTTTGACCTAATTTAATCCCTGGTTTAACTTTTGAAGCAAGACATGATCCAACATCCCAAGATATGTTTCAAGGACCTCAAATGCATCATATTGGTCCATTCATATGATTGGATTGATCAAAGAAGTTTGATTCATAAGCAATGGAAGAATTCAAGTTCATTTGATGAAAAGTAAACTGTTCCTTAAAGTCAAAGTTTGACTTTTGGAATTTTTTGGGTCAAAAATGGACTCCTCAAGTCAAGGAACATGAAAATATGTGATTTGGAACATGATCAATCAAGAAAATCAAAGAAAACATCCAAGGATCATGATTTGAAAAATTAGGGTTTCTTAAATTTTTCTAAGTTATGAAAACCCTATGATTTTTGCCATACTTCCCAAGTCCATAACTTCCTCCTCAAGAAACCATTTTCTTTGTTCCAAAGACCAAATTAAAGATCTTGTTTCATACTCCAACTTTGTCCTGGGGGATGGATTCCAAAAATTGCATGGATAAAGAGATATGAGGCCTTGAAGTGGAGGATCAATTTGCTTTTGAACAAAAACACTTAGAAAAATGTTCAACAAGTTCTGACTATGTCAAGTAGCCGACTTTGCAAGCATTTTTCACCATGATCCCAATTGAATCAAGAAAAGTGGTCAACATGAAAGTTGTATAGGATGTTTCAAGCTTTCCAAAAAGTACAAGAACACAAATTTATCATGCTTGAGGTATGAGTTTCGAAAAGATGAAGTTGGCATTTCCAAACTGAATTCTAGGTCATTTTTATGGAAAACCTCAGGATCAAATCTAAGCCTAAGCTATATGATCTCACTTTTCAGGCCATATTGCTTCTAAATCTCAACATGATCAGAGAATTACACAAGTCTTTGATGAATTACACAAAGAATTGAAGCTTTGTCCAAGTCTAGATACCATTTATGGAAGTTTTTGCATAAAGCTTCATAGACATTTTGATAAAGTTTGCTTTTGCTAACAACTTGTGCATTGAGCTCCCAAATTGTTTTCTTAGATCAAAAGAAAATCTCTAATGCTTAGAAGCAACCTCTAGAAGTAAAAAAAGCTTGGCTATCCTCCATATTTCACTCCACCATTTCATCATGATCAAGTATAGTGTTTTGTGCAAGTTTGGAACCAAACCTCAAAATCAGAATTCCAATTGAACTAAACCTAATTGCTGCAAGTTACATGAGCCATTTGAAACCTCTATAAATAGAGGGCCAATCCTCAGAACATCACACACCAGAGTTTGCATATCAACCTCTATTGTTGCAAAAACCTCCATTTACAAAACTTGTCAAAACCTTCTACAGTCACAAAATAACCAAACTACCTATCCACACACACCACAAATCATCCCTCTCAACTGTCCAAACCCTCCACTTCATAAAAACCTTAGAATCTAAAAGTCAACTCTCATTTGATCCATAGTTGACTTTCTGGCCAAAACAACATAACTCTTCATCCAAGCCATTTCCATTCAACCTAATCATCCAAACACCATCCATAAACTTCACACTAACTGTCCAAAGTGTCATTTTGCATCTGTAACACCACTTGCATCGAGATCAAATTCTAACTTTGTCATTTTGCAAGAAGAATCTTGCAAGGAGTTCGAAGTTGTTTCAATACAAACCAAACATCCTAAAAGCACCTAAAGGGATCAAGGAAGCTTTCTGAATCATCATACATTATCTGGGAGTGCATTTGAAAAGGAATTGGACCTAATATAATAGGTAAGCCTTGAACCTCTGCAACTATGTGATTCTTGTATCATTTGCATCCATTTGAGTTACATACATACTTGCCACAATGCAGTGATCATTAACCCCATGCCAATTGATCTGAATCTGTGTTATATGCAATTTCATTTTAGGGCTCATTCTGGTTTCAGTCTGATTATTTACAATGTGTTGAGAATTAATGAAATTAAGTAGTACCATCGTGTTCCTTGTGAAAAACTTAGCAACTTTCATGTTTACAATTTTTTATTTCATTGAGAAACAAGAGAGATAGGTTTGCTCAGAATTTAAAAATGGTGGAAAAATGGGGGAAGAAGATGATCTTGATGATGGTGCGTTATTTCATTTTTGAACTTGTTTTAATATTTATTTTTTAGTTGTCATTATAGTTATTGAATTGGCATTGCGATGTGTTGGTCATTGTGCTTGGTTTGTGTGTGTTTGGATGCGTGAGGTTTGGGGTTCGAATCCCCCTCGCCCCAGACCTTTTGGTTATTTTTATTTTATATGTTTTTCAAGTGAACTTGATATATTATGGCATACGCGTGTTATGCTATCAACCCGAGTCACATGGCCTAGTGGTAAAGTTTTGAGCTGTAAGCAGAGGTGCGTGAGTTCAAACCCCCTTGGCCAACAAACCTTATTTTTTTACCACTCGTTTGTTTTACTTTTTTTTCTCATTTTTATTTTAATCATTCCACATGTTCCTTTCATCCTTTTGAGCTAATTTTTGGCACACTTATTATTTGTCATATGTATTTTATGAATGCATGAAAAAATACCAAAAATAATATTTATTTTTCCCATTTTTATTAGGTTGAAAACTTGTTCTTTTATGTATTTTTAGGGCTTTTAAGGATATCTCTTTGATTGTTTATTTGACCTAATTGATCATAAGTGTTTATGTGGTCATACCATGTCTTAGACCATGTCTTATACCATGTTTAAATGTTGTGACTATGTTGTTCATCTTGACTAAATGTGTGAAATTGTTAACATGTTCATAAGTTTTAAGTATGCTTACACCTTCTAGGGTTTATGATGGATCTTGTATTCAACATGCTCTTGCATCTTTTCCTTGGCTTGTGCATATGTTGATTCCCTTTTAAGACTAAGTGTTGTTTTCACCATGTTCATTATGATGCTTGTTCACACTTGTGTGCTTTGATTTATGTCTTTTACTTTTGTGGTGTCCATCATATTCACAAGTATTTCCTTCATAAACTTCCACAATGTTAAGCATGTCTCTTGTCTTATGTTTGGTCATGAGTTATCTCTTGTGATGTTATGTGAGCCTTTGTTATGTCTTGTTTATGTTCACCATATTTCCATGTCTAAAGTAATGTTAATGTTTTGTTCATAATGTTTATCAATTCATGATCAATAATTGCTATCCATATCCAAGGGAGGGTATTGTTGTTGACATCTTTGTCATTTGCATTTGCATCTTTACATCTTCTTGTATATATCTCTCTCTCTTGTAATTCTATAACTTGCTATCCCTTAGGAAGTCTCCCTTAGGATTATCTTCAAATTAGACACCTTCAATTAGGGTTTCCCCTTTCCCAACTCAAAACCACTTTCAATAAAAATCTTGACTTTAGGTCATTGATCTTTTCAACTCTTTTAATAATTGCTTCAAGACACCTTAAGCATATTCAAAACTCTTTCACAAAGACTAAAAAGTACAAATTCAATTCAAATCTTTTTCCACTTTGGATTTTCGATTTAAAACTTTTTCAAGTAGATTAGACATTAGTCATCCTTAGTTGAGATGTAAATCTCCTACCCCATGACATTGTTGAGAAAGTGTAATACCCCAAAATTTGCCCTCTCTTTTCTTCATATCTCTTAGCATGAGCTTTCATTGCATTGCATGGCATTCAAGCATAGAAAAATAAAACATCAAGCATTTATCATTGCATCTTGCATAAGGGCATGTGGTCAGGTGATCCTTTAAGGTGTTGATCATCCAAAGCTAAAGAAGAATACCGAGTGTTTCTCACAAGCCTCAAGGATCTCTTACATCATGTATCATCTCCATTTGATCTCAAAAGTCATGGGAAGAGGAGAATTCACCAAGAAGATTGGACAGTGCATGATCTCCTACACAAGGCAGTCAAAAGTTGGGATCTGACCCCCAAATGGGCAAGCTCTTTGAGTTTTTATCATCTCCAAAGGGCATATCTCATCTTTGTTTGAGAGGGTACACATCATATTCAGAGGAATTTGGATTTGGAGGATGTGCTATTTCCTCCTAACCAGAGGGTGCCAAAATTAGGGTTTGACCAAAAATCAGTTTATCTCTGATTTCTTGGGCAAGACTTGATCTCATGGTATTCCTTATGTTCTTAAGTGTTCATGGATGGAATCTTGGTCATTGGTTCTTTGGGGAAGATGTTCAATGGATCAGTTACTTGTGAAATAAGCAAAAGTCAACAGTTCAGAAGGAGAAAGTCAACTGTGGAATTTTGAGGTTCTTCTCATGGTTTTCAAGGTCTAATATCCTCATATGGTCCTCAAGGGTCAAGTGTTATGTCATTCATCAAGAATCAAGAGTTTGTGCAAAAGTTACTAAATTTGGAAAATGACCTATAATGAGAACTTTCCATTTTTGGCAATTTTTCCACCACATTCAACTTGACTTTTCATCATCAAAGAAGCTCCAAATGAATTTTCCTCCAACATGAAAGTTGAAGATCTTTCTCTCCCATTTCAAAAAAGTACTAGAACATCTCCATATCATTTGTGGAACTCTAGTTATGGTCAAAAGATGGCAAGGTGCATTTTAAGGTTTTCATATGGTTCCATTTTTGCACCTTTTGCATTTTGGCACAAAAAGACTTGTAATGTTCCCATTTGCTTCATGTCATATTACAACATCAAAATACAAGTCAAGAGGATTATTTTTAGCCTTTGAATCAAGTTATTTCATGCCATATTTCTCATTATTTTCACAAAGTACAAAAATGCAAATTGATTCAAAACTCACAAACCAAGCAAGTTTAAGGCCCAATTCCATTTCATTTGTGATCAGCATGGAAAGTGTGAGTGGTTTATCATGAGAGGCAAGACTTAGCACGTGGGGATTAGTGGCTAAAATACAAAATGCAAAATTGCAAAACCACTCCAATCTTATTAACCAAAGGTTTAATCACTTGTTAATGACAATCAGTGGACTAATGGAGAGTATATAAGCTAACTCATGCCTCCAAAACTAGGTCATGCATTCATTTTGGCTGAGAATCCATTTTTCACTCCTCACTTTCTCATTTTCGATTCTCCCTCTCCACATGGTTTTCTTGAGAAATTCTTTCATATTCTTGATCAGTGAAGAGAGTAGAACAAGAATCATCCATTGTTTTGAGTTGAGAGTGAGGTTTTCATCAAGTTCAGTTCAAGAGGATTCAAGTTCAAAACTCAAGATCCAGACCATATTCAAGCTCTAATTGCATTTATTTTGCAATTAGAGGTTCCTAAGGCTAGATCTGCAGCTTATCTCTGGTTTTCTAGGAGTATTTTAAGCTCTTAAAGATCTCAGGATAGTGAACTTTTCATGCTCTTAGAACTTGAATTTTAAGTGTGCATAATGATCTATGAGGTTCACTGAGCATGATGATGTGTTTTGTTTGAAATTTGGAAGTGTAGATTGTGTGTATTTTGAGTTTAAAGTTTTGGATCTAAATTTTCTTTTGCTCGATTTGCATTATATGTTGAGTGTTTGTTGAAATGAGTTAGATATTTGTGATCCTCATGATTTTCTGATCAAAATGTTATACTCATGTGTCATTTCTGGAGAATTTGGAGTTGCAGCTCACCGGAGAGGGTGACCGGAGCCCTAGCTCCGGCGACTGGTCTTGTTCAGTCCGGCGAAGAGGTTAGAGGAGGAAGACACAATCACGGCCCTTGATTTGTTAGATCTGACGGTTCTGAGTGATGCCACCTCATTTAAAATTCTGTTTTATGGTTTATGTGTGTGCCATCCCATGGTTGTTATCGTATGCTGCAGATCTAGACTTCACATCTTGTTTACTTTTTGAATTGATTGACTGATGCCATGCGTTTGATTAATCATGTGGATGAGATTTAGCCAACGCATTAAAAATGCATGTGAGGCTCACGTGTGCTTTTTTTAATCTCTGATTAATTTGGTGTGGGCGTGCGTATGATAACTATGGTGTGAGTGTGGATCTGAGCTGTTGATCATGATTACATTTTAATTTCATTTACTGATGGTACGCGTTGGATTAATTGTGTGGTCTTGATTAAATCTGAATGTTTGACTGAATTCCATGGAATTCTTTGACTTCGCTAGTGGACCTTTAGCTTGGGCTTTGTTATTCTCACCCCCAGTCTGAGCCCACTTTTATTTTTCAACGTGTTTTCTTGCTGATTGCACCTCCTTGTTTTATTTCTTTTTCTTTTCATTTTCATTAATTGTTGTTTTGAATTTTAATTTTTAAAATCATTTTAATGCATCCAAAAATCATAAAAAAAAATCATGAAGTTTGTTTTTAGTTTTATAAAATTTTTCCAAATTTTATTTTCTTATTTTATTTTATTTTTGTTGTCTTAATTAATTGTTTAATTGTTTTTCTTTTTGAATTGTCTCACATGTGCACACTTCTACTTGTAGAATTTATTTCTCATCATCTATACATGATCTTGAAACCATTCCTTTTGTATTGTTTCATAAACATTCTGAAGTGCATAAAAACATTTTTGTTTCATTTTTAAAACTTTTTCATATTGCATTTTGGTCCCTCTCTTTTGCATATTGAATCATGGTGCTTACTTGATCTTTGCTTAATTGTTTGAATTGCTAAACTTGTGAATTTTTGTGAGATCTTTTAGCATGTGATTGTCTTCTGACCTAGATCATTTGAGTTTAAATTTCACAATTGTTGAATGTCATTTGATACATGTTTGTTTATTTGTGCTTAAGTGACTTATGCATGATCATCTCTTGACATCTCTTTACACAAGTTGATTTGCTATGCTTAATTGATTGAGTTCCTTTGTGATTCTTTGAATGAGATTTTGATATGATGTTTACCCCTAGTTGAGGTCCTTTGAGACTAATTTTTGCAATTTGTGGATCATTTTTGGATCATGTTTGAGTATGCCTAAGTGTTGGAACTTTGTCCTCTTTTTGTAGTTTACTTTGGTGCATGTTTTGAAGTTGTTGATTGATGTTTGAACTTGTATGACTTGAGTTTGTTTTGATATGATATTGATGCATATGCTACTGCCTCTTGATTTCTATACTTGGTTTTCATGTTACTTGAGCATAGTTGAATGCATTTGGTTTGAATTGTATGATGAATATCATTACCTTTCCTTTTGTGAACTTCTTTGGATCTTAATGCTTCATGTTTTGAATCACTTTTGCACACATGAATTATTGATGATAATATGATCTTGGTTCTGACTTGTCTTCATTTTCGTCTTGCCTTTCTCATTTCATTTTGATATGAAGTCCATGTATGCTTAATTGTGCATTTCATACAAGTATGCTTGCATTCTTTCATGTTTATCTTTGCATGCTTACTTGAATTGTTTTGCATTGATCTTTGAAACATGTTTGATGATTTGAGTTGGACATTTATGATATGATGTGCTTGCTGCCATTTATTGTATCTCATCTTCTTTCTTCTTCTTCTCTTTTCTTCTCTTTCACTCTTTCTCATCCCATGAATCTCAAGACTTGTTAAAGTCTTGGATTCTTTCCCTTTAGAGCTACCTAGTCCAACTTAATTTTTGATTAAGCTTGGAGTAGGATTAGCATTAGGTTTTAGGTAGTCCTTCCTCCTAAACCTCACTAACCATAGGACATCCATGCATGATAACATTAGGACTCTTAGTTTCCCTTTAGAGTTTCCTTCGGGTTTTCTCTTTTCTCATCTCCAAATAAAAGTAAAAAACACGTAATAAATGTTAACGTGTATTGCGCTTGAGCCTTCTATGTGGGAAGTGGGGAACGAGGGGCTTCCTCTCATTCTTCTAGGATACCTAGTGTACGTCCTGTTGGGGACGATGCGCGAAGTATTCGTTCTTGTATTTAAGACTTTGGTTCAATGCAAGTTACAAATAACTGTAAAAAACACTTCTTGTTTAAAAAACTTCAAACCAACAATAACGTCTTTCCTTCAGGAATTCTTTTCTCATCTCACTCACTCTCAACGTACGAACGTGCTCCTACTCGTTCTCTTGCAAGATGGTAATGCACTCAGACCAGCGAGCCTGCAACACCTGAGCTAGAACGTTAGCCATTCCCTAAAAACACAAACAAAGCGACCCTTGTTGAGGGGAACTACGTTGCTCTGATTCTCATGTTCCCGATGAGATACGTAGGCAGTGGGGTAGGGCCCATTCGAGCACTTTTTTTATTTTCCCTACATTTGTTCCTTGTTCTCTCTCTCTCTCTCTCTCTCTCTCTCCTTTCCCTTTTCCTTTTTTCCTGTTCATTTCCTTTCCAGTAGCAGTGGAGCTCCAGACGATGACACCCTTTGATCGAGACTAGCAAGCGTGGATCCCATCGGGTACGATGGACGCGTGGGGGTGCTAATACCTTCCTCTCGTGTAACTGACTCCCGAACCCAGTTCTCTTGGTCGCAAGACCATGCTCTTTCCTTCCCTTCAGGTTTATGCGGTGTTTCCTTTCCCTCTCTTGGGATAAATACACATTGCTGGCGACTCTGTTTCGGTGCCACTTTCGCGTTTGTACTAGGATGAAAATCCCGGGAGCAACAGCTGGCGACTTCACTGGGGAATTAACCCAAAATCTCTGGTTTCCTTAGCGAGTCAATCCTAGTGCTTGTCTGTTTTGTTATTGGGTGTTCTCTTTTGGTGCTTTGCTTTGTTGTATATTACTGTATTGCTGTTTACTATATTTTTGCTTTACCACTTTACTGTTTTATTGCATTTTACTGCATTACATATCATTATATGCTGGACTGTGCTGCGCTGTGCTGTTTTTTCTGTTTGGCAGGTTGGGAGGTTTTGAGAGATGAGCCCAATACCCAGGCTCGAGCATACACCTAGGTTTTAGCGTGGGCAGGCGTGACGCTTCCGTGGTGTTGGCCACGTGCGGGTGATCACGATTCCTACAATTAGACGAGGTTCTATCCCGAGCTATCTGCTACTGTATGTTGATACAGGCCAGTAGTTATTCTCTGGAGGAATTGTCGACTCTGATGACCATTCCCAAGGACTCAGTAACGACACTCCTCCCGAGATGTGACAGTGGCAGACCACGTTTTGTGGAAAATCCATTGCACATTCTCGATCCGAGGACCCAATGCTGGGAACTTGCTATAGGATTTTCCTTTTGAAGTGAATCAGCGGACGACCTCTTTGATTGGCGATAGCATTGTATCCTTCGGGTTGAATGTGCTATTGCTTCTCAAACCTCTGAAGCTGAGGATCTTTCGTTTTTGTGAATCAGTTGAGGCCTCATCGATTGGTGATGATGCCAAACCAGAAGTGGGGAACGTATCATCATTTCTCGACCTGAGAGCTCGGGATATTGAGGATCTTAGTACCCACACGTGAGAGGGATGGGTGTTTCCAGGTTTGCAGGTAACTGTGACCTTCAACCTACCTGTTTTCTGGTTTTATCACTATGGTGGTTTTTGTTCTGAGTTTTGGTACAAAGCTTTGATTTGTTCAGTCAGCACAGTGCAGCCAGTTTGTGTGGACACCTTGATCCAATGCTCTGCATTGCATTCCTTTTTTCTGACATTCATGTTTGTGCATTTTCAGGTAGTATCTAGTCTTTGATTCCAGTCAGAGGGCATTCATAGGGATGGACACTAAGAGGGGTAAGAAGCACATCATCGTCTACAAGTTCCCGAAGATCACTCTTGGCCCGTTGAACAGTTTGCAGAGTATAGCTGGTCTAGAAGTTTTAGGAGCCTTTAAAGAGAAGTATGGTTGGATATTATCCCTGGTTCGGAGTCTCAGTGAATATGAATACAATGGGCTACACACCTTGATGCAGTTTTATGATCCTTCCTTGAGGTGCTTTGTGATGCCAGATTATGTGTTGGTTCCTACCCTAGAGGAGTACTCCAACATTTTGAGGATTCCTGTCAAAGAAGGTGTTCCTTTCTGTGATTCCCAAGGAGATTGTGATTTCCAAGCAGTGGCTGAGGCTCTTTATTTGAGCAGATCTACCATGGAGGCTGACTTTTCTAAGAAGGGAAAATCCCGAGGTTATCACTTGGAGTACTTAGTGAAGAGGGCTCAAGAAGAAGCAAAGGAAAAGAGGTGGGTGGCTTTCAATGCAATATTGGCTCTGTGTATATATGGCATTGTGTTATTCCCTAATGAGTCTGATTTCGTCGATACGGATGCTATTCAGATATTTACAGCTCAGAATCCGGTGCCGATTTTGTTAGGTGATCTCCACTACGCCCTATACAACAGGAATGAGAAAAGACGAGGTGGGGTGGTTTATTGTTGCGCATCTCTCTTTTACAAGTGGTTTGCCGAACGTTTGCCCCAATCTGGTGCTTTTATTGATTCAAAGACTTCTTTAGAGTGGAGTAAGCGTCTGATGAGATTAGCTGCTAAAGATATTCTTTGGGTGGATAAGGGATTGGTGGGGACTGATATTTTGCATAGCTGTGGCAAGTATAATAATGTACCTTTGGTCGGAAGAAAAAGAGGTATTAACTACAACCCGTCTTTGGCTATCAGGCAGTTTGCATACGCTCTAAAAGATCCTCCAGCTGGAAAAGATTTGGAAGAATCTTTGTATTTTCATATGACTGATGGTATGGCTATTGCACAAGAAGCTTCTCAAGCTTGACTCAGCAGAAAGAAGATAGGTAAAACTGTTTTGGGTAAGCCCAATAATCAAGCTTTCGCTCCATATGTTGAATGGGTGAAGAAGAGGGTAGAAGAGTCATATTTGCCTTTTGATCGGGCGCCTCCCCTATATCCAGAGATTGTGGAAGAGAGACTCACTGTACCATTCAAAGAATTCGATAAGCAACGTAAGTTGGTATCTAATCTGAGGGTGGAAAACTCTGACATGAGTAGTCAACTACAGAGTGCTCTACAAGACAACTTGGAGTTGAAATGGAAAGTTCAAGACATGACTACGCATCTAGAGAAAAAAGAGAAGGATTTTGCTGACAGGGCTCAACACTTCAAAAAGGTCAGTATGGCTGCTGAATGGTCAGTCAAAGCTAAGAGGAAAAACAAGAAGCTTTTGACTAAAGCAGAAGACAAGCTTGCCACGTATCAGGATATGTGGAAGGATGCCAAGATTGAGAATGAAGAGCTGAAAGAAGAGCTTCAGGTAGTGAAAGCAAGGAAAGATCGTTACTTTGCCAAGTGGAAAGAAGCACAGAAAGAAATTGAAGAGCTCAAACTGCAAGCGGGAATCAAGAAGTCAAAGCACGAAGGCAACGATGTTGAAGAGCAGATTGCTAGGCTAAATCAGGATGTCGAGAAGAGAAACAGGCTGATCAAGGGTTTGCTAGAAAGACCTACTCATCCAGATACTGTGAACCTTCTTGAGGAGATTGAAGCCGGTTTATTTGGAATTGACTTGTAGTAATTCTGTTGCTTGTTTTGCTGTGATTACCATCAGGATTGTTGATGGAATCACTTTTGATTGTATTGAACCTATTTGTATGACTTCTTATGCTATGTTATTGCAACATTTGTCTCATTGGCTATCAGTTGTTTGAAAGGGGTTATCTTTTGATTGATTCTGCAATATTTCTGGATTCGGATTTATTTTCTGATGTTGTGTCCGATCCCTTGCCCAAAGCTGGAATCAAAGCAGATTCGGCCGGTAAATGTTTAAATATGATTGTTTGCATTTGGCATTTGCATCCTCATAATCATAAGCATTTTTGCATAGCAGGTACTTGTTGCAGGAGATCTCTAACCTTTATTTGGTTTCAGGCACTATAGCTGAGAATCACATTCACCAATACTCAACTCGAAGAAATCAAGCAAGGATAATGGATCAAATGCAGAGCGATTTGGCTGAAATGAGGGCACAAATGGATCAGTTCATGACTCTCATGACTGGTATGGCACAAACTCAAGAAAGATTGAGGCTTCTGGTCGAGCGTCCAGAGGCCACGCCTGGAGGTAATCAGAATGACAATTCATAGACTCATGGCACTCCTCCTCCTGTTGGTATTCCTCTTCCTGGTGGTAATCTGGGTAATGGAAATGGCAGAATTACTGGTGTTGTTCAGGAAGATGCTCAAGAAGACCAATTTACTTTGCTGGATGCTGAGATGGGTACTCCTAATGATAAAAGGTACGATGAGTTGGTTGAAAAAATACGGGCTATGGAATGCAAGAATTCTATGGGTATCGATGTTACTAGTTTGGGACTGGTACCAGGGGTCAGGATTCCTCCAAAATTCAAGCCGCCCACTTTTGACAAATATCATGGCAATACGTGTCCCCAGACACATATCCAAGCTTATTTTGGGATGATCTCAGCCCATACAGATGATGAGAAGTTATGGATGCATTATTTTCAGGACAGTCTGGATGGAGCTTCTTTGACCTGGTATATGAAATTGAACAGAGCTGCTGTGAAAAGTTGGAAGGATCTGGCAGAAGCATTCCTAAAACAGTACCAGTACAATATCGACATGGCGCCCAACCGCACTCAATTGCAAGGGTTGTCACAGAATGCTAAGGAAAGTTTCAAGGAATATGCTCAAAGGTGGAGGGAGATGGCTGCACAGGTTCAACCTCCTTTGCTGGATAGAGAAATGGTAGATATGTATATGGGCACCCTGCAAGGGGCATTTCTTGAAAGATTGGCTGCTTGTCCATCAACCGGATTTGCTGATATCGTGATTGCGGGAGAAAGGATCGAAAGTCTGTTGAAGCTTGGAAAGATTCAAGATGTAAGTGGTGCTGGCTCTTCTGGAACGAAGAAACCCTTTGCTAGTGGTCAGAAAAGAAGAGAAGGTGATTCAAATGCTGTGTATAGAGGACGAGGAAGAGGACGTTCTCAAGCTTATCATCAGGTAGGTGCAGTGACAATCCCAGCATCGTCTGTTCAGCAACAACAACCACAACAGCAAGTTCAGTAGCAACAGCAGCAACCTCCTTTCCAGCAGAGGTCTAGGCAGAGGGATCGTAAGATTGACCCTCTCCCTTTGACTTATTCTGCGTTGTTACCACAGTTACTCAAGTGAAGTTGGTTGAGCTTCGTACTATGAGACCTCCTACCGCTGGCAACTTGCCTCCTAATTTTGATGTTAACGCTCGCTGCGAGTTCCACTCAGGTTCTCAGGGGAACTCCATTGAAAAATGTTGGGCATTTCATCATAAAGTGTAAGACTTGATCGATGCCAAAGCAATCAATTTCTCTCTACCTCCTAATGTTCTTCAGAACCCCATACCTAATCATGGTGCGGCAGATGTGCAAGCTATTGAAGATGGAAGGAGATTGAACTTGGTAACAGATATCAATCAGGTGAAGACTTCTTTGTTGGTTGTAAAAGATCGTCTGTTGAGGGGACAGGTGTTCCCGGGTTGTGATCAAGATTGTTCTGAGTGTATGAATCAAGAGAATGGCTGTGATAAGTTAAAAGTGGGTTTGCAGAAAATGATCAATGAAGGACGTCTACAGTTTGACAGGGTTGTGAAAGAAACTGATGAGGTATCAACTGTGACCATCTATTATACTCCCGCTGAGATCCAGGTACCTGCTAGTACGGTTCCCGTAGCAAGTGTTGTGCAAGAAAGACCCAGTCCTGTTACCATCACGGTGCCAGAACCAGTTCCGTTTACAATTACAAAGGCAATCCCATGGCACTATGGGGCAGACGTGTATTATGAAGGTAAAAAGCAAGAAGTTGGGACATCAGTCAGTTCAAATATTGATAATGTGGGTGGTGTTGGTGGCTTTACAAGAAGCGGAAGGTTGTTTGCTCCCCAAACTTTGCGCAGTGATCAAGAAGCTGAGGCCGCGGCAAAAGCTAAAGGAAAACAGGTGGTTGAGAGCGTGCCTGTGCCTGAAACAGAAACCAATATTACTTTTGACAATGAGGTGGAAGAGTTCATGAGGATAATAAAGAAAAGTGATTATAAGATTGTCGATCAACTGAATCAGACCCCTTCGAAGATTTCAATTTTGTCATTGTTGATGTGTTCTGATGCACACCGGGAGGCTTTGTTGAAAGTGTTGAAGAACGCATATGTGCCACAGGAAATCACTGTCAATCAGCTCGAGGGTGTAATCTCTAATGTTAATGTCAGCCATGGTTTGGGCTTCACAAGTAGGGATTTGACTTCTGAAGGAGGAAACCACAATAAAGCTTTGCACATCACGATGGAGTGTAAGGGCGCAGTGTTGTCTCACGTGCTGGTAGACACTGGTTCCTTGCTCAATGTCTTGCCTAAGAAGGCGCTAATGAAGCTGGAAGTTGATGGTTTGATATTAAGGCTAAGTGAGTTGGTTGTCAGAGCGTTCGATGGGACTAAAAGATCTGTGTTTGGTGAAGTAGAATTGCCCGTGCAAATTGGACCGCAGGTGTTCAAATCCACATTCCATGTAATGGACATACAACCTGCGTATAGCTGCTTATTGGGTCGCCCTTGGATTCATGCAGCCGGGGCTGTTACCTCCACCTTACACCAAAAGCTGAAGTACGAGTTTGAAGGACAAGTTGTGACAGTGTATGGTGAAGAAGATATCTTTGTTAATCATTTGTCTACGTTTAAGTATATTGAGATGGATGGGGAAATTCACGAGATGCTTTGCCAGTCGTTTGAAGCGGTAAATATTGACAACATGCCTGAATCTTCCTCTACACCAGATAGGGCTGGTACCTCCATTTCATCCTACAAACAAGCTGTCGAGGTCGTCAGAGCCGGCAATGCCCAAGGCTGGGGCAGGATGATAGAGACACCAATGAAGGATGACAAGTTTGGTATTGGTTATCATCCCTCTATGACTTAAGTTGCGGAGAACAGTGGACCCATCACTTTCAGCAGTGGGGAATTATTTACACAGATCAGTCTTGTGCAGCTACAGAAGATGGTATTGACAGCGACTGTGACTTGGACAACTGGGTACGCCCACGTGCTCCAGGACAATAATTACAGAACTGGTCTGTTGAAGAAGTCATCCGGGTTACTCTTCAGACAGAGTAATTTTTCTTTGTTTTTCTAACCATAATGCATGTCAAAATCTTGCGCTCTGCCCAAGGCGTATAGATTCATTTGTAGGGCCACCCTGTTTGCATTTGCAATTTTAATCATCAATAAAGGACGTTTTGCACTCAAATTTTGTTCTCTGTCTTTCAGTTTTTTTATTATTTTTGCACAAAAATAATAAAATGGCAATGTTTCATTTCTTTTTGTTTTAAAATAAATTCTAAATAAGGCATGAACCCGTTCGTGCAGACTTGATCCTCTGGATTTCATTGATAACAATTTTGCTATGGCTATGTATGACTTTGACAAACCGATTTATCAAGCCGGGGAAGGGGATGAGAAGGGCTGTGAACTCCCTGAGGAACTGGCTAGATTGTTAAAACAAGAGGAACGGACTATCCAGCCTCATCAAGAGACCATAGAGGTCATCAATATTGGTACCGAGGATGCTAAGAAAAAGATTAAGATTGGCGCATGCCAGCAAGCATATGTAAAGAAAGCTTTGACTGAGATGTTATGTGAATATGTTAATATCTTCGCCTGGTCGTATCAAGACATGCCAGGATTGGATACGGATATTGTTGTACACAGGCTGCCACTGAGAGAAAAATGTCCTCCAGTCAAGCAGAAACTTCGTCGGACTCATCCCGACATGGCCATAAAGATCAAAGAAGAAGTTCAGAAACAATGGGATGCAGGGTTTCTTGCAGTGACTCACTACCCTCCTTGGGTTGCCAACATTGTGTCGGTACCAAAGAAAGACGGAAAGGTTAGAATGTGTGTGGATTATCGAGATCTTAATAAAGCTAGCCCGAAAGATGATTTTCCACTACCTCACATTGATGTGCTGGTCGACAACACAACTTAGTTTTCAGTGTTCTCGTTCATGGACGATTTCTCCGGGTACAACCAGATTAAGATGGCACCTGAGGATATGGAGAAGACCACGTTCATTACTCCGTGGGGTACATACTGTTATAAAGTGATGCCTTTTGGGTTGAAAAACGCAGGGGCAACATATCAGCGGGTAATGGTAACTTTGTTTCACGACTTGATTCACAAAGAGATTGAATGTTATGTGGATGACATGATTGCCAAGTCGAGAACGGAAGAAGAACATCTGATCAACTTGAAAAAGCTATTTAAAAGGTTGAGGAAGTTCCGCTTAAGGTTGAATCCGAATAAGTGCACTTTTGGGGTGCGTTCTGGAAAGCTGCTGGGTTTCATTGTGAGTGAAAAAGGAATTGAGGTTGATCTTGCCAAAGTGAAAGTAATACAAGAAATGCCTGAGCCGAGAACGGAAAAGGAGGTTCGTGGTTTTCTGGGTAGATTAAACTACATTGCAAGTTCATATCTCACCTAACAGCCACATGTGAACCAATATTCAAACTGCTAAGAAAAGATCAAACGGTCAGGTGGAATGACGATTGCCAATTGGCCTTCAATAAGATAAAAGAATACTTGCAGGAACCTCCAATTCTCATACCTCCAGTTTCAGGAAGACCTTTGATAATGTATTTGACAGTGCTTGAAGGTTCTATGGGTTGTGTTCTCGGTCAACACGACGAGACGGGTAGGAAGGAGCATGCTATCTACTACCTGAGCAAAAAGTTCAATGATTGTGAGTCCCGGTACTCAATGCTTGAAAAGACATGTTGTGCACTTGCATGGGCTGCAAAGCGATTGAGGCAATATATGATTAGGCACACAACCTTGTTGATTTCCAAAATGGATCCTATCAAATACATTTTTGAGAAACCAGCGCTAACAGGCAGAGTTGCACGGTGGCAAATGGTTTTGACAGAGTATGATATTCAATACACTTCCCAAAAGGCCATCAAGGGAAGTATCTTGTCAGACTATCTTGCGCAACAGCCGATTGATGATTACTAACCCATGAAATTTGATTTCCCTGATGAGGACATCATGTTTCTCAAAGCTAAAGATGCGAGGAACCACTCTCGGAGGAGGGGCCAGACCCTGAATCCAAATGGAGTTTGATGTTTGATGGGGCCGTCAATATGAATGAATGCGGAGTTGGAGCAGTTCTTATCACGCCGTAAGGTGTTCATATGCCTTTTACTGCCCGAATAACTTTCGGATGCACCAACAATGAAGCAGAATATGAAGCTTGTATAATGGGGATTGAGGAGGCGATTAATTTACGAATTAAGACCCTTGATATCTTTGGTGATTCAGCTTTGGTAATTAATCAGGTGAAAGGGAGTTGGTACACGCACCAAGCGAATTTGGTTATGTATAGAGATTATAAAAGGAGGTTGCTGACATTCTTCACAACGGTGAAGCTGTACCATATTCCTAGAGATGAGAATAAGTTTGCAGATGCCTTGGCCACATTGTCTTCCATGATCAAAGTACAAGGATGGAATCATGTACCTAAGATTGAAGTGTCTCGTCTTGACAGACCTGCATTTGTGTTTGCTGTTGATGCAACGTCTGACGACAAACCATGGTTTCATGACATCAAGTGTTTCTTGAAAAGTCAAGAGTACCTGCCAGGGGCATCGGCCAAAGATAAGAAGACGTTGAAAAGGCTGTCTGGTAGCTTCTTCTTGAATCAGGATGACGTGCTGTACAAACGGAATTTTGACATGGTTCTGCTCAGATGCGTGGATAGACACGAAGCAGACCTGTTAATGCAGGAAGTACATGAAGGCTCTTTCGGTACCCATGCCGGAGGGCATGCAATGGCTAAGAAATTATTGAGATCAGGATATTATTAGTTGACTATGGAGTCAGATTGCTGCAAGTACGCCCGCAAGTGTCACAAATGCCAGATCTATACAGACAAAGTGCACGTTCCTCCAAATCCGTTGAGTGTCATGTCCTCTCCTTGGCCTTTTGCCATGTGGGGCATTGACATGATCGGAAAGATTGAGCCTACTGCTTCAAATGGCCATCGCTTCATCTTGGTCGCCATTGATTATTTCACTAAATGAGTTGAAGCAACATCTTATGCCAATGTCACTAAGCAGGTGGTAGCTCGTTTCCTGAAATGGGACATCATTTGTCGCTATGGAGTGCCCGAGAGAATCATTACTGATAATGGTTCTAATCTGAACAACAAAATGATGACTGAGCTGTGCCGGGACTTCAAAATCGAACATCACAATTCTTCTCCATATCGCCCGAAGATGAATGGCGTTGTGGAGGCGGCCAACAAGAATATTAAGAAGATTGTGCAGAAAATGGTTGTTACATACAAAGATTGGCATGAGATGTTACCGTTTACTTTGCATAGGTATCGAACGTCAGTACGCACGTCCACTGGGGCAACCCCATTCTCACTTGTATATGGTATGGAGGCAGTACTACCGGTTGAAGTTGAGATTCCATCCCTCAGAGTTATGATGGATGTCAAGTTAGACGAGGCTGAGTGGGTCTGTGCCAGGTTTAATCAGTTGAGCCTTATTGAGGAGAAACGACTGGTAGCTATATGTCATGGGCAGTTATACCAACGGAGGATGAAGCGGGCATTTGACCAAAAGGTGCATCCTCGGGTTTACAAAGTGGGAGATGTGGTACTCAAAAGGATCCTTCCTCCAAGTACAGATCACAGGGGCAAATGGACTCCCAACTATGAAGGTCCATTCGTGGTTAAGAAGGTCTTCTCGGGCGGAGCCTTATTACTTACAACCATGGATGGCGAAGACTTTTCATCCCCTGTCAACTCAGACGTAGTAAAAAAATACTTCGCATGAATAGACCCACTGGATATAAAAAAAAAGAAGAAAAAAGTCCAGGAAAAAAAGGGCATCCCGGCGAACCACAAAAACAAAATAAAAAGGTTCGGGCAAAAATTAGGGATAATGAAAACCCGAAAGGGTGGTCCACGCAAAAGAGGGATTTAAGCGAAAGACTATGATCTGAGTTATCTGTACTCCATCACTGTTTTAACAACTGACATTCCAAAGGGTAGAATTCGGTCTGATCATTCCTCAGAAGGCAAGGTCGAGGAGTCTTGAAGACATATTGGCCATAGCAGAATTGAAACTCAGTGGAACGCCGTTTTCACATTGCCATTAGGATAGTTTCTTTTCTCAATTTTAAGCGATCACCTCTTTCCAGGGATTGCTTCCTGATGTAATTGCATATTCTGGGCTTTTTGATCAATAAATTGAATTTCAGTTAAAAGCTTCTTATTTTGTTTTACTGCTTTGTTTGCAAAAACGTCCGAATTTTTGATAAAACATTGCATTTGAAAACATGTTGGCTTTACAATAACATGCGCAGAAAAACATTTAAAATTACTTTGAATGTTGAATAATCCTGGATGGTGGATTCAAACCACGCAATACTCCGGGGCATGTGCGTGTATTCTTTTGTTTTGTTGCAGGTAACAGGTGCAGATGATTCCAAGCACAAGACGAGTAATCACTTATTCCCACGCAGGAGACTGGGGCAATCATGTTCAGGGAAGGGTTCACTTGTCACCCTTTTGTCACAACGTTTACTGATTGAGTCCATCATTCGGTCGACGGTTGTTCACGACGTCTCGGTATCAGTGAATTGAGTTCAACTAAGTATCGTTGTATCTTATTAAGTCGATTCTCTCATTCAGTACTTCCAACAGCTACAAGCTTTTCTGTGTCGATAACGGTTGTGAATCTCTAATAGAGTTGCTTCGCAGACACCGAAGTTGGTGGTTAATCCCCAGTGAATTCGTCAGGAGTTTGAAGATGCTCAATCTCCTGTAAAATCCTCTTATGACGTTTCTTCAGGTACGTTTTATATCATGGAGCAGGAAGCAAGTTGTTGACCTTCCCAAGCATGGGTATTTTGAATTTCCCTAGCAGGAGATGTTCCAGACCTATTATCCCAGTAGAGTTTAAGGACATTTGGTCTTCTGTAAAATCCTCTCAAAAGGCATTCCCCAGCATGAGACGCTTTAAGGCGGTTCTCTCCAGCAGAGTTGGTTATAAACTCATCATCCCCAATGGAATCGTCAAATGGAAAGTTCGCCTAACATGGGGCCTTGTAGCACTTATCTTAGACTCAACAGTCTTATGCCTCAGCAGATTACTGTGGAGTTGCTTTGGGTTTCCCCAGCAGATCTAAGGACTCTCTCCCAGCATGTTGCAGCAGAACGTCTTTTAACCAGGATTCGCTTATCCCCGACAGAGTAGCCTTGATTCCCAGCAAGATCTTATCTCTGGTAATGGTATCCCCACAGAGTTCAGCATTGAATCTTGTCAACAATATTCCCTAGCTGAATTGTTGTTTTGTCCCCACAGAGGCTTATTGATCAATAAAATCTATTCCTCAGCAGAGTGATAATATATTCTTGCCCCAACCAGGTTAGAAGGTTGATTCTCCCCGCAAAGGATCTCGGGTTTGATAGATCCTCAAGCAGAGTTTTAATGACTTTTCTTCCCTAGCAAGACGTCATGCAAAGAAATTCTCATCCCCAGCGGAGTTGTTGTGACCAGAATTTATCCCCAAACAGATGAAGTAATTCCTGGCAGAATCATCATTTCCCCATATTTTCAAAGTCCAATTTATTTTTGGCAAACTTGACAATTCGAAGCAGACAGATTATTCATTCATTCTCCAGCAGAGATATTATCCTTTCAGGAGTCTCTGAGATCAAATCATTGATCATTGTTCCTCAGCAGAGTCAGCAGAGATGTCTGACACGGATGCAGAAAGTAATCCAATTTTGGAATTCTTAAAGTCCAACTATAGATTGGCAAAAGGTCCATCCAAGGGTGGCAAATCATCAAAGTCCAACCGTAGATTGACAAAAGGTCCATCCAAGGGTGGTAAATTCTTAAAGTCCAACCGTAGATTGGCAAAAGGTCCATCCAAGGGTGGCAAATCATCAAAGTCCAACCGTAGATTGGCAAAAGGTCCATCCAAGGGTGGCAAATTCTTAAAGTCCAACTGTAGCTTGGCAAAAGTCCACCCGTAGTGTGGCAAGTCAGTAGTCTTCTGACTCCATTTAAAAGACCGCAACTAAGTCCAACCGTAGATTGGCGAAAGACCATCCAAGGGTGGCAAAGCAAGGTAAAGTCCAACCATAGATTGGCAAATGTCCACCCATAGTGTGGCATTTCAGCTGTAAAGTCCAACCGTAGATTGGCAAAAGTTCACCCGTAGTGTGGCAGGTCAGTAGTCTTCTGACTCCATTCAAAAAAGACAGTCCACCCGTAGTGTGGCAAGCTAGTAGTCGTCTGGCGTTGTACAAAAGACATTGCTAAGATCCACCCATAGTGTGGCAGGCCAGTAGTCGTCTGGCGTTATACAAAAGACGTTGTTAAGATCCACCCGTAGTGTGGCAGGCCAGTAGTCGTCTGGCGTTGTACAAAAGACGTTGTTAAGGTCCACCCGTAGTGTGGCAGGACAGTAGTCGTCTGAGGTTGTACAAAAGACGTTGTTAAGGTCCACCCCTAGTGTGGCAGGCCAGTAGTCGTCTGGCGTTGTACAAAAGACGTTGTTAAGATCCACCCGTAGTGTGGCAGGCCAGTAGTCGTCTGGCGTTATACAAAAGACGTTGTTAAGGTCCACCCGTAGTGTGGTAGGCCAGTAGTCGTCTGGCGTTGTACAAAAGACGTTGTTAAGGTCGACCCGTAGTGTGGCAGGCCAGTAGTCGTCTGGCGTTGTACAAAAGACGTTGTTAAGGTCCACCCGTAGTGTGGCAAGCCAGTAGTCGCCTGGCATTGTACAAAAAGACATTGCTAAAGTCCACCCGTAGTGTGGCAGGCCAGTAGTCGTCTGGCGTTGTACAAAAGACATTGCTAAAGTCCACCCGTAGTGTGGCAAGCCAGTAGTCATCTGGCGTTGTACAAAAGACGTTGTTAAGATCCACCCGTAGTGTAGCAGGCCAGTAGTCGTCTGGCGTTGTGTAAAAGACATCTTTCCAGTGATTTTATTTCCATCAGAGTTTTCTTCAAGCAGAGTTCGTTTGGTTGGGTTTATATCCCTTTTTCTTCTTCCCTTCAGAGTGCAAATTTTCGGGTTATTTTCGGTATTCAATCCCTCCATACCTTGAAAGTCTGACAGCAATCGCTATCATCCGTTCAGGTCTACAGTGATTGAATAGGGGCAGCTGTAATACCCCAAAATTTGCCTTCTCTTTTCTTCATATCTCTTAGCATGAGCTTTCATTGCATTGCATTACATTCAAGCATAGAAAAATAAAACATCAAGCATTTAGCATTGCATCTTGCATAAGGGCATGTGGTCAGGTGATCCTCTAAGGAGCTGATCATCCAAAGCTAAAGAAGAAGACCGAGTGTTTCTCACAAGCCTCAAGGATCTCTTACATCATGTATCATCTCCATTTGATCTCACAAGTCATGGGAAGAGGAGAATTCACCAAGAAGATTGGACAGTGCATGATCTCCTACACAAGGCAATTAAAAGTTGGGATCTGACCCCCAAATGGGCAAGCTCTTTGAGTTTTTATCATCTCCAAAGGGCATATCTCATCTTTGTTTGAGAGGGTACACATCATATTCAGAGGAATTTGGATTTGGAGGATGTGCTATTTCCTCCTAACCAGAGGGTGCCAAAATTAGGGTTTGACCTAAAATCAGTTTATCTATGATTTCTTGGGCAAGACTTGATCTCATGGTATTCCTTATGTTCTTAAGTGTTCATGGATGAAATCTTGGTCATTGGTTCTTTGGGGAAGATGTTCAATGGATCGGTTACTTGTGAAATAAACAAAAGTCAACAGTTCAGAAGGAGAAAGTCAACTGTGGAATTTTGAGGTTCTTCTCATGGTTTTCAAGGTCTAATATCCTCATATGGTCCTCAAGGGTCAAGTGTCATGTCATTCATCAAGAATCAAGAGTTTGTGCAAAAGTTACTAAATTTGGAAAATGACCTATAATGAGAACTTTCCATTTTTGGCAATTTTTCCACCACATTCAACTTGACTTTTCATCATCAAAGAAGATCCAAATGAATTTTCCTCCAACATAAAAGTTTAATACCTTTATCTCCCATTTCCAAAAAGTACTAGAACATCTCTATATCATGTGTGGAACTCTAGTTATGGTCAAAAGATGGCAAGGTGCATTTTAAGGTTTTCATATGGTTCCATTTTTCCACCTTTTGCATTTTGGCACAAAAAGACTTGTAATGTTCCCATTTGCTTCATGTCATATTACAACATCAAAATACAAGTAAAGAGGATTATTTTTAGCCTTTGAATCAAGTTATTTCATGCCATATTTCTCATTATTTTCACAAAGTACAAAAATGCAAATTGATTCAAAACTCACAAACCAAGCAAGTTCAAGGCCCAATTCCATTTCATTTGTGATCAGCATGGAAAGTGTGAGTGGTTTATCTTGAGAGGCAAGACTTAGCACGTGGGGATTAGTGGCTAAAATACAAAATGCAAAATTTCAAAACCACTCCAATCTCATTAACCAAAGGTTTAATCACTTGCTAATGACAATCAATGGACTAATGGAGAGTATATAAGCTAACTCATGCCTCCAAAACTAGGTCATGCATTCATTTTGGCTGAGAATCCATTTTTCACTCCTCACTTTCTCATTTTCGATTCTCCCTCTCCACAAGGTTTTCTTCAGAAATTCTTTCATATTCTTGATCAGTGAAGAGAGTAGAACAAGAATCATCCATTGTTTTGAGCTGAGAGTAAGGTTTTCATCAAGTTCAGTTCAAGAGGATTCAAGTTCAAAACTCAAGATCCAGACCATATTCAAGCTCTAATTGCATTTATTTTGCAATTAGAGGTTCCTAAGGCTAGATCTGCAGCTTATCTCTGGTTTTCTAGGAGTATTTTAAGCTCTTAAAGATCTCAGGATAGTGAACTTTTCATGCTCTTAGAACTTGAATTTTAAGTGTGCATAATGATCTATGAGGTTCACTGAGCATGATGATGTATTTTGTTTGAAATTTGGACGTGTAGATTGTGTGTATTTTGAGTTTAAAGTTTTGGATCTAAATTTTCTTTTGCTCGATTTGCATTGTATGTTGAGTGTTTGTTGAAATGAGTTAGATATTTGTGATCCTCATGATTTTCTGATCAAAATGGTATACTCATGTGTCATTTCTGGAGAATTTGGAGTTGCAGCTCACCGGAGAGGGTGACCGGAGCCCTAGCTCCGGCGACTGGTCTTGTTCAGTCCGGCGAAGAGGTTGGAGGAGGAAGACACAATCATGGCCCTTGATTTGTTAGATCTGACGGTTCTGAGTGATGCCACTTTATTTAAAATTCTGTTTTATGGTTTATGTGTGTCCCATCCCATGGTTGTTATCGTATGCTGCAGATCTAGACTTCACATCTTGTTTACTTTTTGAATTGATTGACTGATGCCATGCGTTTGATTAATCATGTGGATGAGATTTAGCCAACGCATTAAAAATGCATGTGAGGCTCACGTGTGCTTTTTTTAATATCTGATTAATTTGGTGTGCGCGTGCGTATGATAACTATGGTGTGAGTGTGGATCTGAGCTGTTGATCATGATTACATTTTAATTTCATTTACTGATGGTACGCGTTGGATTAATTGTGTGGTCTTGATTAAATCTGAATGTTTGACTGAATTCCATGGAATTCTTTGACTTTGCTAGTGGACCTTTAGCTTGGGCTTTGTTATTCCCACCCCTAGTCTGAGCCCACTTTTATTTTCAACGTGTTTTCTTGCTGATTGCACCTCCTTGTTTTATTTCTTTTTCTTTTCATTTTCATTAATTGTTGTTTTGCATTTTAATTTTTAAAATCATTTTAATGCATCCAAAAATCACAAAAAAAAAATCATGAAGTTTGTTTTTAGTTTTATAAAAATTTTCCAAATTTTATTTTCTTATTTTATTTTATTTTTGTTGTCTTAATTAATTGTTTAATTTATTTTTCTTTTTGAATTGTCTCACATGTGCACACTTCTACTTGTAGATTTTATTTCTCATCATCTATACATGATCTTGAACCCATTCCTTTTGCATTGTTTCATAAACATTCTGAAGTGCATAAAAACATTTTTGTTTCATTTTTAAAACTTTTTCATATTGCATTTTGGTCCCTCTCTTTTGCATATTGAATCATGGTGCTTACTTGATCTTTGCTTAATTGTTTGAATTGCTTAACTTGTGAATTTTTGTGAGATCTTTTAGCATGTGATTGTCTTCTGACCTAGATCATTTGAGTTTAAATTTCACAATTGTTGAATGTCATTTGATACATGTTTGTTTATTTGTGCTTAAGTGACTTATGCATGATCATCTCTTGACATCTCTTTACACAAGTTGATTTGCTATGCTTAATTGATTGAGTTCCTTTGTGATTCTTTGAATGAGATTTTGATATGATGTTTACCCCTGGTTGAGGTCCTTTGATACTAATTTTTACAATTTGTGGATCATGTTTGGATCATGTTTGAGTATGCCTAAGTGTTGGAACTTTGTCCTCTTTTTGTAGTTTGCTTTGGTGCATGTTTTGAAGTTGTTGATTGATGTTTGAACTTGTATGACTTGAGTTTGGTTTTGATATGATATTGATGCATATGCTACTGTCTCTTGAGTTCTATACTTGGTTTTCATGTTACTTGAGCATAGTTGAATGCATTTGGTTTGAATTGTATGATGAATATCATTACCTTTCCTTTTGTGAACTTCTTTGGATCTTAATGCTTCATGTTTTGAATCACTTTTGCACACATGAATTATTGATGATAATATGATCTTGGTTCTGACTTGTCTTCATTTTCATCTTGCCTTTCTCATTTCATTTTGATATGAAGTCCATGTATGCTTAATTGTGCATTTCATACAAGTATGCTTGCATTCTTTCATGTTTATCTTTGCATGCTTACTTGAATTATTTTGCATTGATCTTTGAAACATGTTTGATGATTTGAGTTGGAAATTTATGATATGATGTGCTTGCTTCCATTTATTGTATCTCATCTTCTTTCTTCTTCTTCTCTTTTCTTCTCTTTCACTCTTTCTCATCCCATGAATCTCAAGACTTGTTAAAGTCTTGGATTCTTTCCCTTTAGAGCTACCTAGTCCAACTTAATTTTTGATTAAGTATGGAGTAGGATTAGCATTAGGTTTTAGGTAGTCCTTCCTCCTAAACCTCACTAACCATAGGACATCCATGCATGATAACATTAGGACTCTTAGTTTCCCTTTAGAGTTTCCTTCGGGTTTTCTCTCTTCTCATCTCCAAATAAAAGTAAAAAACACGCAATAAAGGTTAACGTGTATTGCGCTTGAGCCTTCTATGTGGGAAGTGGGGAACGAGGGGATTCCTCTCATTCTTCTAGGATACCTAGTGTACGTCCTGTTGGGGACGATGCGCGAAGTATTCGTTCCTGTATTTAAGACTTTGGTTCAATGCAAGTTACAAATAACTGTAAAAAACACTTCTTGTTTAAAAAACTTCAAACCAACAATAACGTCTTTCCTTCGGGAATTCTTTTCTTATCTCACTCACTCTCAACGTACGAACGTGCTCCTACTTGTTCTCTTGCAAGATGGTAACGCACTCGGACCAGCGAGCCTGCAACACCTGAGCTAGAATGTTAGCCGTTCCCTAAAAACACAAACAAAGCGACCCTCGTTGAGGGGAACTACGTCGCTCTGATTCTCATGTTCCCGATGAGATACGTAGGCAGTGGGGTAGGGCCCATTCGAGCACTTCTTTTATTTTCCCTACATTTGTTCCTTGTTCTCTCTCTCATTTCCCTTTTCCTTTTTTCCTGTTCCTTTCCTTTCCAGTAGTAGTGGAGCTCTAGACGACGACACCCTTTGATCGAGACTAGCAAGCGTGGATCCCATTGGGTACGATGGACGCGTGGGGGTGCTAATACCTTCCTCTCGCGTAACCGACTCCCGAACCCAGTTCTCTTGGTCGCAAGACCATGCTCTTTCCTTCCCTTCAGGTTTATGCGGTGTTTCCTTTCCCTCTCTTGGGATAAATACACATTGCTGGCGACTCTGTTTCGGTGCCACTTTCGTGTTTGTACTAGGATGAAAATCCCGGGAGCGACATAAAGATGTTGATTCTTTTCCACTTGAGAGAGGTATGTGGCATACTTGTTGATTATACATCCAAGTTAGAGCCCTTCTCTCAATGTGAAGCAAAGATCCCTCTTCCACATGTTTGTGGTGGTTTAAGTTGAGTATTCTCCTTAAGACGACAAATTGTATCTTCAATTAAAATCCACCATAACAAAGAATTTTCAATTTCTACCTCGAACTACGAGGTTTTGATCCTTTATTGGTACGTAGGCACAAGACTTTGTGTCTTGCCAAGCACAAAAACAATAAAAGACATTTCTCTTCTCATCCCCCAATCAATCCCAAATAGCAAACAAATTAACAAATAACACAATTCAACAAGAGGTTCCTATAGAGTACTATAGATACTTAGGGTGCTAATATATTCCCTTAGTATAACCAACCCCCGAACCTTAGATTCTCTTTATTGCTTTGTTTTTGCATTGCATATTCATGGGTTATTCTTTCTTTACCCCTTCCCTTGGATAAATTAAAGATCTATGTTGTTATCTTAAGATTTTTGAAGCCTAGCTAACTCAATAGCCATGGTCTCCGATTCTCACCGCGACACACGTACAAAAGCATGAAAGAGGACCTGCAACTTTTCTGAAAGAAGCTTTGCCTTTGTGCACACTTCATGCATGGACCCACATACCTTTCTCACATATCCTCCAAACATCTATCTCATTTCGGGCTCCTCATAATTTGCATACGCGGGCTTCTTCACTTTTTCCACTTGATCCATCTTCATTAAACCACCTCATATCACATCTTCATTCTCCCTTAGTCTACCATGTAAAAACTCACACATGCCATAAACTTCCATTCTCCCAACCCTTACAAGGACTATCCATCAGCCCACGAAACCCCACACGACACCCAGATATTCCTTCCATCTTCATGTATGCAACGTGAATCATCACCCACCAAAACTAAAACTAACTCGCGTCCCTCTTCCCGCATATCTCCAGAACCATAAACTCATAACTCTCTCAAATGACTCTTCCTATACATCACCATCCACAAGACCATAACCTGATACTACACCTTTTCCACTCTTAAAAACACTCTTCATCATCTTAAAGCCATTCAATACACACTTAACTCACCTTACAAACCTCTTCATTTACACATAAGCCTTTACTCTCTTTTTTTCTTACAACTATGATACACAAACCAACATAAATCTCTCCTCATGCATGCTGGACACGAGATAACAACATGCTATAACCCTCTCCATCAGTTTAAAAATGAATACATCCTTGACCTGCATATCTTGACACATTCCCTTAAACAACATCAACATCTTCTACAGGAACCTACAACCAACACAACACTTTCGTTTCGTTCGTCATTTTTGGGTTCGTGGCGACATCGCTGTTGTCTACCACTACAACTCTCTCTAGTTCTTCATAGCAGTGAAAAATGTTGTTTTTTTCCCGTACTTTTAAGATTTGGTGGGAAGAGAAGTGACGATAGAACTCAAGAACAATTTGGCCATTAGAGGGACATTGCATTTTATTGATCGATACCTCAACATCAAGCTTGAAAATACTCATGTTATTGATCAAGACGAGTACCCTCACATGCTTTTTATAAGGAACTACTTCATCATAGGATCAGTGGTGAGAGATGTAGAGCATATACAACTCATTCTGGAATGTTAAAAGGCTTGCCACGAGTTCCAATTGGTATCAAGCAAAAATAATAGCACCGCCTCCCCACTGTATGTAGCATGTTTCTCTTTTTTTTTTCTTCTAATTTTTGGTTATTTCTATTCATTTATTGTTATTTAATTTTATTTTAAATTTTAATTAAAATTTAAATGTGTTTGTTTTGGGCTTCAAGTGTGTGATTTGTTTCTAACATCCCTTTAAAGGTCTGCGACACCTCCCTTTTATATTTTAATTATTTTTTTTTATTTTTTTTCTTCTTTTTCTTTGTATATTTTAGAAAATACCAATTTTTTTTAATCTTTTAATATTTTCATTAAGTATTTGTATAATTTAAAAATGTAAAAAAAATATATGAATTATTAATAAATTTAAATATTTTTATTTAATATTGATTAATTAAATTATTAATTAATATTATTAAATATTTATATTTAAATTGATTAATAATTCTTTTGTTGCCCGCTTCTATTTTCATGACTTGCTTGCTTCCATGCTTTGGGTTTGTTTGTTGATTTAATCTTGATGTTTTTCCATGATTAATCTGATTTCACACGATGCTTTACCGTGAATGTTGTCGATTTTATATGTTGTTTATCTTCACGATGCTTTACCGTGAATGTTTGTGGATCTTAATCGTGATGCTTTGCCACGTACTTTTGTTGATTAATTCTTGATGTTTTCCTTGATTAATCTACTACATGATGTTTTACCATGTTTCTGAAGATTGTATTTGTTGATCATGATGCTTTGCCGTAACTGTTGTTGATTTTACTTGATGATTGGTTCCCATGATGCTTTGCCATGTGTATTTTATTAATTTCATATGTTGAATTTACACAATGCTTTGCCGTGAATATTGTTGATTCTCTTTGTTGTTATACATGTTGTTCTACCATGCGTTTGAGGATTGTATCTGTTAATTTATACGATGCTTTGCCGTGTACTTTTTAAGATTTGTTGTTTTATATTCGTGATGCTTTGCCATGTACTTTTGTTGATGTTTTATCATACATGATGTTCTTGTCATGTACTTGTTGATTCACATGATGTTTTACCATGTGTCTATGGACTTTATATGTGTTTACTGATTTCATCTACTGCTTATCACGATGCTTTGCCGTGAACATTGTTGTTTTTGTCTGTGGATTTTACACGATGTTTTGCCGCGAATGTTTGTGGATTTTTATTTATTGTCGCTTATACATGATGATTTTTCATGTATCTGCTTCTGTTCGTGATGCTTTGCCACATATCTTTGTCATTTTATGCTACATGATGTTTTACCATGTATCTTTGGCTACTTTTGTTGTTTGACGCTTGTTGCTTACCGTGATGCCTTACCACATGCTTTTGTTGATGTTTATCATACATGATGTTTATTCCATGTACTTTGTTGAATTCACTTGTTATCTTATCTTACATGATGATTTTCCATGTATCTGTTACTTTCCTACATGATGTTCATGCCATGTACGATTGTTGATTCTATTTGTCATTTTATGCTACATGATGTTCTTGCCATGTACTATGTCCATGTCTTCATTTGTGTCTATTGACTACATGATGATTTTCCATGTACTTTGTTGATTATATCCATTATTTCATCATGATGATTTGCCGTGAATGTTTGTGAATTTTATTTGTTGTCATTTTTACCTGATGATTTTCCATGTATCTTTTACTTTTATATGTGATGCTTTTCCACGTTTCGTTGTTCATTTTATCTTTTGATTACCATGATGCTTTACCATGTGTATTCTTATGATTGTATCTGTTGATTACACGATGCTTTGTCGTATATATATGTGGATTTTATTTGTTGATGATTTACACGATGCTTTGCCGTGAATATTGTTGATTCTTTGTAGCTTTTACATGATGTTCTTGCCATGCGTATTCTGTGATTTCTTATTTGTTTGACTATACATGATGTTCTTGTCATGTACCGTGTTTTTGTCTCTTCATTTGATGCTTGATTTACATGATGATTTTCCATGTATCTGTTGCTTTCTTTTGATCATTGTGCCCTAATCCAAGGGAAATGATTGTATGTTGGCTCATCGTCATTGTGCATGTTCCATTGTATGTTTGTTGTTTTTCTTTGCCTGTCTTTGTATTTCTTTGCCCATCCTTACCTTTAGAAAACAATTTTAGCCAAAACACAAATATTTCTAGAGGTTCCTGTAGAGTAATGCAGATACTTAGGGTGCTAGTACCTTCCTTTAGTATAGCCAACTCCCGTACCTTTGATCTATATTTGCTTAGCTTTAGGCCTTACTTTTTGCTTTGCATGTTTAATTAGGGTTTTTGTTCTATCTTTTCTCCCTTGGAAAAATAAAAGTTCGGTGGTGATATCTTATCTTTGCGACTCAAGCTAATCCAATAGCTTTGGTCTTCAATTCTCACTGCGACATAAAATGGCGACTTTACTGAGGATCACTATTTAGAGGGTTATGACTAACTTGTTATATTTGTGTTTCTATTATTGTTTGTTGTTGCTTGGATTTTTTGTATTTTTCAGGTTGATCTATGTGTGTGAGATAAGTCCTAACCCAGACTTGAGTGAACCATAAGATAGGATAGTGGTATGATCAAAAGTTACATGTCGGGAGTAACCATGAGCATGATTAACATATGATGTAACCACACTCAGTGGAGGCCCCTTTGAGTGTAGTATCTGTTGAACGAGTAATCGTGAAGGCATTACTACTTTCGACCTGGGAGCCCGAGAAGCTGAGGACCTTAGTATCCCATTTACCCCTATTGGCCTTCTAGGATGTAGTGCGGTGGCTATGAGGGTGTAAACCTGAATTTGTTGATACACGATACTACACCCAGACGAGGTTCTCTTGAGAATATTACTGATTCTCAAGTAGCCGATGTGCTAGTAATATTCGAAAGTGGATTGTAGACTCTGGGAACCTTATTAGAACCTGTTCTGCAAGTGCTTTACCCCTAGTACACACCCCAATGGTTAATTCTTCACCCAGACTCCATGCTTGTGATCTTGAACCTTTGATCCTGTTACCTGTGATTTGCATCTTGTGTTGCATGACATTGCATATCATTTGCATCCTTTGCATGATTCATTGCATACATCCAGTTTTTCCAGCAACTCATTTCCAGCTGTCACTATCTTCCAGCGTCATCTGTCAGTCGTCAAGCTGATTTCTCGTCACCGATACAGGACCATAGCTAACTTCAGACGCAGAATGTCAGAATAAGAACAACACAACGCAGAGATCAGAATGGAGATTGATGATCTGAAGTCAGGCATGACTAAGCTTACTAAGATGCTCCAAGTCCTGATTCCTAGAGGGGAGCAACCTCAAAGAACTGTTATCCAGGAGGTTTTAGGTGTTGTTACTGATCCTCAGCCTGTTCAGATGCTACCTTCTACATGGCACGAGTTTGGTTTACCCCATAACTACTCTCCACATATTGCTACTACTGCTATGATTAGTCAGACTTCCATACCGATGTTTCAAGTTCTTGTTTTCTCGGAACCCAGACCCATGGTTCATACTATTGCCCAGACTGCCCGAGCTCCCTATGAGAATCCTCTCTTTTATTACAATGCTTCTAGTGCTTAAGGTGAAGATCATGAGGACTTTGTTGAACCTGAAGATGTCCGTGAACAGTTTTAGACTATAGACAAGAGACTCAGAGCCATGGAGGATACTAATTTTTTTAGTGTTGATGTGGATAACATGTGCCCTGTTTCTGACCTTGTCATGCCTGCCAAATTCAAAACTTTCAAGTTTATGAAATACAAAGGTCACTCCTGTCCAAGAGCTCATCTGGTTATGTACTTCAGAAAGATGGCTGCATACACCAACAATCAGAAGTTGCTCATCCATTGCTTTCAAGACAGTCTGAGTGGAGCTTCACTCAAGTGGTACACGAACCTTGAAAAGAATGGTATCCAGTACTTCTAGGATCTTGCTAATACCTTTATGAAGCAATACAAGTACAATCTCGACATGGCTCCTAACCGTTGTCGACTTCAGAATATGTCTTAGAACGAGCGAGAATCTTTCAAGGAGTATGCTCAACGTTGGAGAGAACTAGCTTCTCAGGTTAAACCCCCATTGGCAGAGAAATAACTCATAGGAATGTTTATGGACACCTTGTCTCCTTTCTATTGGGAAAAAATGATTGGTAATGTCTCTTCTAACTTCACAGATTTGGTGACCATTAGTCAAAGACTCGAAGAAGGTCTCAAGAATGGTAAAGTGACTAAAGCCGTTGAATCTTATAATGGTGCAAAGAAATCCTATGGGAACTTCTAGAAGAAGAGAGAAGACCAAAACACTGTCATCATGACTGATGAGAGAAGACATCGTCACCGACCTCAGTATGCTAATCACCCTGCTGCTACTCTTGTGGTTACTGCTCCACAACTCGTTCGAGCTCCTCAACGTATGGCTGTTAGACAAAACCAAAACCGCGATATGAATCACTTTGATCCTATTCCAATGACATACACTGAACTGTACCCTGCTATGGTTCATAAAGGCTGCATTACTACTAGAACTCTATGTCCTCCTCCAGATCCTCTTCTAACTGGTTTCAGGTCTGACCTCCATTGTGCATTATGATTTGGAAAATTGCTATGCACTAAAGGCTAGAGTGCGTGATTTGATCAAAGACAGGATCCTCACTTTCCATGATGTTGCTCCTAATGTCAAAGACAATCCTCTGCTAGGGCATAAGAAGTGAAGCTTCAGTCAACTTCAGCCAGCTATCCTCTTAAAAGCCAGTGTTTCAAACATGTCCGCTCACCCCTATTGTTGATTAGTCACTAGGCCATGTTTCTTGTTGTTTGCATTTTCCTTTATTTTGTATTACCTTTTTGCTTTCAAATTATGTTTGTACTTTCATGTTAATGAAATGAGCATTGCAATATTTTGATTTGTGTTTGTTATTTACATCTTTATGCTTTCTCTTTCAAATATATACCTCTTGTCCACTTTCTTTTGATTATGCAAATATTGGAGGGAGGATGACGAAAACGTAATACCCATAACTGCTGCTGGTATGCTTTCAGATCAAAAGTTTGCTGACGATGTAAGACATTGTTTCAGTTTCCCAAACACTGGTGAAATAAGGAAGTTATTCCCTTGTCAACCCCTTAGAGCCTAGAAATTGGAGTTTCTTTCTGTACAAAAAAACTGAAATCTTAACCTTGGGATGTGTAGTTCTCAGTTAACATGGTTGTGCGTTCAAATACAAGAGCTTCATGCAAAACACCTTTCAATAAAGGTTGCATTCATAAGTTTTCCTTCGCACACAACAAACAAGTGCCGAAGATGTCTTTCAAGTCAAAAGCCAATGATGGTTCACCATAATCATTAAGCCAGGCAGTCACTATCTTTGTTTCAAAAAATCAAAAGAAAAAGCCCGCTAAGTCAAAACCTATGAAGGAGACTTAGGCAAAAACTGGGGCATCTTGCTGATTCTAGGCTTCAAAAGAAACAATTCAGGAAAAAGTTAGGGATAATAAAAAGAAGAGATCTTTAAATCATCACCATGAAAGTCCTCAATGAAAAAAAAAACAACTAAATTTTGTAAGGAAGCAGTGACTACCATCTCAAGGCTCCATTAACTTCTGAACATCATCATCACTATCATTAATACAATTCCCCGCCTCTGGGAACCTGAGCGTATAGTCTGAGTTAACTGAGCGTAGGGATGAAGACCATCACGAAGATTGGGTGGGTACAAATAAACTTTGAGCCTTTATCCCTTATTTCATAAACCCTGAACCAGGCCACGTTATAACCCTCAAAAGACCTAACTGAATCAAGGTTATTTTGAAAGCATACTATAGCAAGGTTGCGTAAACTAACTCCAAAAGGATTTTTGCAAATCATTTGTTTTGTTGCCATACCTTTGATTTACCTTCCACTTTGAATGTCTTGAACCACTGTGTTTTTGACTAAGTGACTTATATACTTTCCATCATTCCAAAAATAATTTTGATTTCAAAAGTTGCATGAACTTTTACATTAAGTTTACCATGGTTGTATGAGCATATTTGTTTGCAAACTGGCTTTCCTCTCAAGGAATTTTCAAACGGTTGAGAAATTTGGTCATTGATCCTATCAGGGGCAAGTTCCTTCCAAATCATGTTGAGAATCAGTTCAAGATTTGTTGTTTGCAAGTCCTTTTCAGAATTGGTTTATCCAGAAGATCTTTCAACACTCATGTTGGGGCAAGCTTTCCAAGCGCACAGTAAAACAATCATTTCAAGAATCAGCCAAGCTGAAGCAATGATCAGTTTATCTACAACACTCAGCTAATCTGGGGGAAACTTGCTTAAAGAATCCCCAAGAAGCTTTTCATCCTTCCTACAAGGATCGTCAAGTTTACCAGTGTGGAAGAGATGTGTTTAACAAAAAGATCTTTAGCCCCCAAGCAGAATGGCAGTGATCTTTGTGTTGAGGAATCAGTCTTCCAATCTTGTGTTCTCCCTAAAAGAGTTGAGCCATGTCGTCGACATCTACATTGCATTTGCATTTGATCATACATCATAGCAAAATTCATATATATATATATATATATATATATATATATATATATATATATATATATATATATATATATATATATATATATGCATACCAAAAATGTTTCATCCTCATTTTCATTCTCCAGAGGTCGTGTCGTTATCAACGTCATACCTTGTGGTGAAAATCCAACTTACTTGGCACCTACCAAACAGATACTTTTATGTCTTATCTGACGTTCCACCAGATTTGACTATCCCTATCCGATTGCTTTTTCGGACATGTCTTATGTAACACCCACATATAATATCATACATCAAAACATAAATACCATACATGAATCCAAGTGTTTGGTACTGAAATACCACAAGTTCCTAGTTAACACATTATATACATTACATGCCCAAAATATTTAATAAAAAAAACTATGGCATAATGTATACAAGATGTTCCAAGACACTAATAACTAGATCAAAACAATGATCTCAAAATAATCTCCACAACGGAAGTCTTGCCATTCCAAAAGCCAAGATAAGTAAGGATAATCAAACGACCTTATCCTTACCCTTCGCGAAACCTGAAGCACCTGTAATATAATCAACAAAATGGGGTGAGATATTAAATCTCAGTGAGTTCTCTATCTTATAGATTCTCTCGGCTTTACAAGGTTCTATCATCCTAACCCAAGTAAAAAGGGAAGGGGAGTGACCTTGAGTACTCACCCTCACACTATATGGGTACATGTCATGAGTCTGTTAACTCAAGATTTTATCACTAATCAGTAACCTTACCAAGGCATCCCCTTTTCCCGTCCGCTTCTACGTCTAGAAGTCGACTCGAGTCATGGATCCTTGTAATCTACTTGACATACGAAATGGATTCGAGAACATCGGCATGTTAACCGTGAACCGTCACTTCTCATGGCCTGTTAACCATCACAAGTCTCTACCCATAGATTCCATTCGTACTACACGCGGGAATCAAACCTGCCAAGTAGTTATGCATACGTTTCAGAGGAATTCGTTACTCATGAAACTGCATTTCAGGGGAAATGGTTACAATTACGTGATCAAACACAAAAACGTGATTGTATTCGACAATCACAAGGCCACATTTGCCTTTAGGCCTCTTTTGCCTTTTCTCAAAACTTAACACAGTTACACATGATCCATACTAGTGTATTATTCTTTTCTATACCATTCAATACTGGATGCACGCCTCAGCCTCTTATGCACGAGCGTCGTCATTAAGTTATTCATCAAGTTCCTAGCTCATTACTAGGTCCCAGTATAGTTTCATGGTAAGGTTTCCTCACTCTACCTATTTCATATTTTAACATGCATTTACTCTCAATCATGTTTAACATCAACATTAGGCAAAGCATACTACAATTACACATTTTGAATTACATATAATAATTCCATCATAAACTATACAAAATCATATTACAGATGTATAATAGAATCATATATAATGATTCAATCACAAGTTATATCACCCTTGGGTTCCCTCCGATTTATTTAATCGGGCACTGAAAACAATATTTTTCACCTTTATCAGGTAGTACATTTCCATAGCTTTCCATCGGTACCAAGAACACCTCGATCGAAAGCATGGTTCAAATGATATTAATTTTCTAAAATATTTTTTAAAACATAACAGTGGCAACCAGTTACCTTATATAGAGTAACCGGTTACTCTATCATTTTTCAAAATAGCACCAAAACCTCTATAGGGTAACCGGTTACTTAATATAGGGTAACCGGTTACTCTGAAACAGAGCCAAAATGAGAGTTAGAGACACTTTTGGGTAACTGGTTACCTTATATAGAGTAACCGGTTACTCTATCCAATTTTGCGTAAAACACCATTTTTCCTACAAGTAACCGGTTACCTCATATAGAGTAACCGATTACCACTGAGTCTGAGACCTAAAAACCTGTTATTTTTAGCATCAAAGCCCAATGGAACCCATCAAAATTCATGGGAACATCATAGTAAACATCAAACATTCATATTTCATGAAACCCACACATATTATGTGTTCTATTTCAGATTTCAACCATAGCAAATATCATTTAGCATGATTAAATCAAATTCACCATTTTTATCCAAGTTCTAACCTAAGTTTCTATACTTAGGGTTCTAACTAGAACTCACCCACAACAAGATGAGGAAGATGAAGAAGATGTTGGAATGATTTGATAAAAAAGAGATGATGATCCAAGCTCTCGATCTTCTCTTCCAAGTTTCTCTCTTTTTCTTCTTTTGCTCTTCCTTCTCTCTACTCTTACTATCTTTTTCCAACTTTGTTTCTATTTTGGTACAAGTGTGGAAAAGGAAATGATATAGAGAATTCCATTTAGTTAGTAACACTACAAAATGTCCAAAACACCTCTATAGCACCAAAAGCTAATACTTCAAAGTCAGATAATATTAATTTGATCTGCTCTGAGCTCATCAGTCTACTCTAATTATCTTATCCAATAAATTCTCAGAGTACACCGGAACCTAGTTGACCATACTTAATATTATCTAGAGCAAAATAACTTACGGGGTATTACATCTTATGTTATCACGTCTTTCTAGAACTCTCTTTTGGTTTTATTCTGATGTTTTTTCCAAATATTCCTTTGCAATTTTGATGTATTTCCAGAATTCTTTTATTTTCTATCTGAGGTATTACCAGATGTGTTTATCTCTCTGATGTATTTCCACATTGAGTCTTTTATGTTCTGACGTGTTTCTAGAACTCTCTTTTGGTTTTGTTCTGATGTCTTTCCAGATATTCCTTTGTGATTCTCATGCTTTTCTAGAATTCGGTTTTCACCCTATGATGAATTTCCATATGTGTCTTATCTCAATCTGATGCACTTTCAGAATTCGCCTTACTCCCTAGTGAGTTTCCAGATATTCCTTTGTGATTCTGATGTATTTCCAGATGTCATACCCCAAATTTGTCCTACCTACCGCAAGAATGTTTGGCTTTTGACCAATTACCTTCTAAAGGCCTGGCTTAAGAGCGTTTGAAGTATTAAGCTGCGATCAAGAAGATTTTTAACCATATTCCAAGTGTGACACTGAGGCTGTATGGTTAAAGCAAGATAAGAAATGGCCATTCATATAAGTTTGAATAGATTCAAAGAATGGATGGATGATTTTAGACCATGTACATAGTAAGTAGCGTGACCGTTATGTACATAGTAAGAATGGATGGATGATTTCAATCCAAGTATTGTTCAAAAGTCATAGCAAAGCATAATTGGAGTGTGTTACAAGTGACTGTCAAACTCTCGAAATTCTTCCAAGATCATCCTTCAAACCATACTAGAATTTATTTCAAGCTACATACTATATGGAGACCAAGAGCTACCCGTGAAGCCTCGACATGGTAGGTTTTGAGATGTTGGTTTCAAGAAGTGCTAAGGTACCATTTTGAATCATGGCTGCTTCGAATCTTAAGATATTTCAAGTCTGTGAAGGTCATAAGAGCTAAGGTCACAATGCACAATTACAAAAGCAGCAATGAACCGAAGTTATTATGCAATTCACAAATATCAAATATGTAGGATTTAAAGACCTCATTTCAAATTGAGGAGACACGAGTTCATATCATAACTGGTCCCTTGGAAAACCGTGTGTAGCAAGCCCAAATTGAGGTGATGTTAAGCCACGTTCATGCTTAGAAAGTAATACCAAATTGGCGAAGTTGCGGTACAATAAAAAGTCCAAAAATCTCTTCACAGAGTAAAGTCACGAATGACCATGACTTAAAAAGAAGCACATAGTTAAAATACCTTAAAAAAATAAAGCTATCAAACTAAGATTTATGGACTTTCTTCCAAAACGAAGTGTACAAATTCTACATACTGCAACATTGTCAGTACATCAACACACCAAAACAGTAAGATACAACTCAGAATTACGAAACAAGATGAAAAGAATTCCAATATACAAAAGAAGTTTCAAAATTCAAGTGTTTGGATGGTCCTACAGAATTATATAAAATCCAAGCCTACTAGTTATTTATTGCTAAGCATAGGACCCAAAGTAAGGATTCAACTCCATGCTGTTATTCCTTTGAGCCAAATTCCATACATGAGCCTGTTTGCTCTACAAACTTCATTTCTAGCCATCATGTTGCTACTGTCAAGCAAAAACAAAAGACAGGTTTCATCAGCCACATTTACAAGTCGCGAAAACAAGCCAAATCTAATACGCAACACAAGCTAATGCACGACACATACACACAAGCTGCAAGCAAATTTAGCACAACTCACAATCAAGTGATGAAAAGCTACTGGTTTCCTGATATACACCATGGTGAGAAAAACTTCCAAAGTCAAGCTTCAAGACAAAGTTACCACACCTTCATAAGCCATAGCTGCAGCAAAAACAACTATATCAGTGGATATAAAAAGGAAACCTGCACTAGACACTCTCACATGTAAATAATACCTGCAGCGACCATAATAAGATCTTCAGTACATGACGAATTGCAACCCAAACACAGCTTATCCAATTTTTTAATGCAATACTCAGCCATAAACCGTAATACATCCTGCATCCACAATAATAAACCATGATTCACATTCCTCTCAACATCCGCCACGCCTTAAATGCATCAACAAGGCGACCTCATGAAGGTGCTTAATCCATAAGAATACAAGGCATCATGCCACTCCACACCAAATTAAAGCAAGAACATGAAAATCAACAAATATCACAAGTCAGTACATAATCCAAAGCAAAACAGACGTAATGCGACAGGATGCCAAAGACCTTGCTTCCTCTTGATATAAGTTCATGGCATACTAAACAAACTACTAGTGATAGTATTCTTTCTAAGACCTATGCTTCACCAAAATACAAAGGATTCCTTACCTTTAAGAAGGTATGCTCTCAGGCTTCCATTGCTGCCATCATTTTCGCCAAGTCGCTCCAAGAAGAATACATGAAATAAAGAGTGAACAAGTAAAGTTAGAGATGGATACAAGCATATATTTCAAGAGTCATGTTTCAAAATGAAAGAGATTCACAAGGAAGTTCTCAAGCTGTAATTCATGTCAATGGAAAAAGAATAAAATTCAAGATGTCAACAGAATGCATAGCATATAGAACAAGAATCATGAAAATGTGCAGGGTATTACAGGACATACAAAGTTGTTGCATCATTACAAACAGAGAAATAACTATTAATACTACCAGATGCCAAAACAGGGGACATGAGATTTATGATGATGTGAATCAGAATTCGACTTCTTTACCTTGTTCTTACAAGCCTCATGATCTTTTCCTTGTAACAATATTGGTAGTTGTAGTTGCATATGATCTCTTAGGATCAGGCAATTTTCGGTACTCTCCTGTTCTGTTCCGATTTACAGTTGCTATACCCTCTCTTCTTTCTCCTTCTCCAACTTTGAAAACATTAAAACAATGATACCAAGTCAGATGTTGAGGTCAAGGATATCCAAGTCATTCAAATATCAATATTAACATTACAAATTGGTGACAATAACATAATCATACAAAGACATTCACAGCATATGAAGCAAAGAATACAAGGAAAACCAAAAACACGTTGCACAACAATTCATTCCAGATATTCAAATAGTCAACAAGAGCCACATCAGCAAAAAAGCCAGTAGCAGTAATATGTTCCAAGATCACACATTCACGCAGTAAAATTTAGAGCTATTCTAGAAGCTCACTACAGACAAATTCTCACCTATCACTATCATTTGGGTCCCCACAAAATCTTTCAGCAAAAATTCCCTCTAACGGTATTGAAATTGAAAACTCAAATTCTCACACACTTGAAAGAATATTCCTCAGATTTTATCCTAATTCTACACGTACCAAGCAAACCCATTTCGCCTATAAATAGAATGCCAATCATTGGCAAATGATGAAAGAAAAAACCCTAACGAAGTTCTGTCAAAATCCATCCCAACCTATCCTAAAGCTCTTTGTTTCCAAACCTTCTTAGAGCTCAAATCAGAGCTCCGTGCAAGGCGAGCTTGGCCACAAATCTGCACTCTTAGAACGCATCATTTTCAGCGAGGAGCAAAGAAGACACGATACAGGAAAATAAGCAAGTAGAAATAAACCAAACTCGAGAAAGAAAGGTAGAAGGAGTAGAGCATAAAGAACTTTCAGAAGAAGCAATAAAAGCAGCTGAGAAAAGAAACGACCACATACCTGAGGTAAATCCGCTATCCCCGGAATCTCGCCGGGGTTGAAAAGCTCCAGCGAGCCTCTTTTATGCTGATTCCATGTCGTATGAACCCTTACTATGTGCCTCCATGATTGTTTGTTATTTGATTGCTTGAAGTGGTTTCATTTAGGGTTTCAATTGGGAGTTTATGGTTAATCTGGGTACATTATGATTGCTTATTGAAATTGGTTTTAGATTGAGAGTTAGAACCATACGTATGACAATTTTCATGTGGGTTGTATGTGAATCTGGGTTATGTGCCGACGAACACCATCGGTGTTCACGGTGGTATTCATAAAGTATCCCAGATTTGATTTTGGTTTTCCATCGGTTTTTCATGATTGGTGTAAGGATAAAGGAAACGGATAGAATAAATAGAGAAGAGAGGTTCAAGAACATTGTGTTTTTCATGCTTGGTTATTTTTAATGTTTGATTTAGAGTCAGCATTTTAATAAAAGCTTTTCGCCGACCAATGCGCCTCATTTCTCTCTTTCCCCATGACACTTGTCCGCTGCATTGATGAGTTGTCTTGGACTTGAGGAAAACAAACGACTGGGTACTTGTTGCATTGCCCCATGAATCAAGTGGACGAACCGAGTCCTTCATGACCCGAGTTCAAAGCGCCCAAGGATTATGGGCTTCACTTCCATCATAAATTAAAAAAACCTTGGCCCACTTCTAATCCAAAGTAATTTTCTAAACAAAAATCTTGGACCATTTCAAAATACATTTTCAAAACTTGATTATTATTTTCAAAAATACAATTAATCAATTTTTTTTATTAATAATGGAAGTAGTGGGCTTTTGGAGTCTAGCACTCCTTGGGTCCTTGAACGATTGCTCTTGGGGCGCACGCCTTGGGTTGTGATCGTTCCGTCTTCCATTTCTAAAATACTTAAAATATTTCAATCTAACTAAAACACTTAACCTTTAAAACACTTTCTTAACTTAACAATCATAATTCAATTTAAAAAAAAAAAACTACTTGATCTTTTACAAATATTCTCTCAACTAAAATTAAAATCATAATCTACTTTAAAATACTTAAAATATTTAATCTTAATAAAAAACACTCAACACTTAAAAGTACAATCATTTTCGCAAATTAAAATTCTTTATCTAATTAAATTCCTAATAATTTTCTAAAATCAAGTTAAATTATAATCCATTTTACTTAATCTCTAAATATTTTCTTAGATCAAATCATAAAATATTTAGGTTAATATTTCTAAGCTATTTTCTTAATCAATTGTGGAAGTAGTGGGCTTTTGGGGTCTAGCACTCCTTGGGTCCTTGAATAATCGCTCTTGGGGCGCACGCCTTGGGTTGTGTTCGTTTCGAACTTCCAATCCTATTAAAACACAAAATCCTCCCAAAAAAACTTTTAATTCATTTAAACCCTAATCCAATTAAGTACGTTTAATTAAAAATACGTCAATTCAAATCATTTTCCTAAATTAAACTACGAAAGTAGTGGACTCTTGAGGTCTAGCACTTCTTGGGCCCTTGAATGAACGCTCTTGAGGCGCACACTTTGGGTTGTGTTCATTTCGATCTTTCGTTCCTCAAACACTTGCCCTAATTACGTGGACAAAGAAGCCCATTGTCCAACAAACACTATTTCACAATTAATAGAATGAAAAAGGTGTCGTTGAGATCTAGCATCTCAGTAATGCCCCGATTAATTAGTTGCGAGGCCGACGTTCTGTTTATCGAATAATCGTCATTTTCCCTTAAAATACTTAACAAACCAAACACTTCCCACGCAACCGAAACCCTAATACACTTAATCCACAACTCAAACACTCCCCTAGCGAGTAGACAAGCCAATGTTTAGCAGTTAGAATGCAACCTAAACCCTCGTTCGCCTAAAACACGTCCAAATCAAACTTTTTTCTCAATCAAATCTCTAATACACTTAATTCACACTCAAACAGCTTTCACAAAAGAACATTGTTTAGTCCATTCTTTCGCGCATATAAACTCGTGTTTCAGCCTCCCCTAGCAAGCATATAAGTCAACGTGTAGCAGTTAGAATGCGAATTAAACACTCATTTATTTAAAAAACATCAACCAACCGTAGTCCCACGAACTACGAATGCTCTAACTTTCCCTTTGCACGAGGGAATACGTAGGCACAAGGGTTCTAATCCTTGCCGAGCACCCTAATAAAAACCACCCATTTTCCCCTTAGAAAGCAATATCCCCTTAGAAGAAAACAAACAAACCTAGCTAACATTTCTCTCGAATTGAATCAAGAGGCTCCCGTTGAGTACAACAGACGTAGGGGGTGCTAATACCTTCCCTCTTGCGTAACCGACTCCCGAACCTAGAATTTGGTTGCGATGACCATTTTCTTATCCTTTAAAGGTTTTATCGATATTTTCCTTTCCCTTTTTTGGGATAAATAAAGTTCGGTGGCGACTCTGTTTCGAACAGTTTTTTCCGCGTCCATCGCGAGGATTGTATTTTTCGAGGTACGACACCAGAGTTTTGATTCTTTTACCATCTGATGAATTTCCAGATGTGCCTTATCTCTATCTGATGTTCTTCCAGATATGACTTTAATTATCTGATGTTCTTCCAAATATGACTTTGATTATCTGATGTTTTTCCAGATATGACTTTGATTATCTGATGTTCTTCCAGATATGACTTTGATCATTTGATGTTCTTCCGGATATGACTTTTCTTATCTAATGTTCTTCCGGATATGCCTTCAAAACCTTTTCCCATACATTTAAACTTTTCTGAATGTTTCGGACGTAGTTTCAGAATCTTTGTTCTCGTCGAATGATATTCTGGATGTTTTCAATTTATCTCTGACTATGGTTAACAACTGTTGAACGCCTTTAAGTCTGTTTTCCTTCTTCATCCAATGCTTTTTCTGGATATGTTCCGGAGTTCATTCAATGTTTTCATATGTTCCAGAGTTCATTTAATGTTTTCCTGAATATCTCTGATGTTTACCTGAATATTTCTTATGTTTGCTTGTGCTCCAGAATTCATCCACTTTTTTCCTGAATGTCTCTGATGTTTTCTTGATTGTCCCTGTTGTTTTCCTAATTATCTCTGATGCCTGCTTATGTTCCAAAGTCTCATTCAACGTTCTCCTGAATGTCTTTGATGGTTAATTCTGTTTTTTTCCAGGGTTTGTTCAATGCATTTCTGAAAAACCTCTAATGACTGTGACATTTTCCCTAGTAAAGTTGCTTTTGCTTTCTGGATGTTCCTGAGTATTCCACAGTAAAGTTAATTGCTTGCTTGGAAATCTCTGTTGTATTATCAGATTTGGTCTCATTCCACATCTAATGTTTTTCTAGATGTTCCTGATATTGTTTTCCATATTATGGCACTTTCTGCATCTGATGCCTCCCCGCATGTTTGTGTCTCTGTTTAGGATTTGTCCCTCTCTTTCCAAGTATTACTGGATACTCTTTGTCACCTTGACGGATTTCCATAATATCTTGTTTTCCTCAGTTGTGTCTCTTTGAGATCTGTTACTTATTCTCTTGTGGTACTCCCTTTGTTCTCTACTTGCAGTAGTTTGTCTTCTGTGGTATCATTCCCCACAGAACTCAGAGTCTTGCATTCATATTATATCATATCATATCATATCATATGCATCTTTGTGGTATCTTAGGGCCAAAAATTTCTCATGTTCGTATTTAAGTCTCTCCGATCTTGTCGAGACGAAGATTTCAATCTTCATATCTTTGGATTGAAGAAACTTAAATAGGGGCATCTGTCATACCCTAATTTTTATCCCTAAGATCCCGCCTCTTTTTGCATCATCTGCATTGCCTAACATGTCTTTGATCTCCCATAATGCCCAAATTATCAGCCAGAATAAACTTGTTGGATTTACAGCCGAGTCGGTCAAATTAAAAGTCAACTGTGCGTAAAATCAGTGGACGAAAATTTTTAAAATCGAACTTACAAATGTCAGTCATATTAATCTACGTCTCACGTAGTTTAACCTGGCGTACATATTTTAATTTTTCGACTCCTTTTCGGTTGCATTTTGACCAGTTTGAGCCTTTTTACCGGGGGGAATTTATTTCGAAATTTGACCAAACGTTGTATTTTTCCGAGTCATTTATTTTGTGCCGATCACTTTGGTGTATTCATTTTATTTTTACGAGCACTTCGATACCGGTCTGATTTTTCGTTTTTTACTGATTTTATTTTCAATTTTTAATTAATAATCTCTCTTAATTAATCCAATATTGTTTAACCTAGGTTTTATTATTAATTCTTTTTTTATAATTTAATTATTGTTTTATTATATGATATTAAAACTTTGTTTTCTAACTATTTAAGGCAACACTTAATTAACAATTTTTATAAGGTCATTTTGTTTTGGAATTTATTTTGTGTTACTAACCTGCACCCGCTGCTGCTCCATATACTCCATGCGGACCCACCATCCCATATCACTCTGTCAGCTTTTGATTGATTTTTTAAAACAATAGAAAAAGAGGATACCACGTACAAATGCATAAAAGAGGACCTGCAACTTTTTTGAAAGAAGCTTTGAACTTGCGCACACTTCATGCGTGGACCCACATACCTTCCTCACATATTCTCCAAACATTTATCTCATTTTGAGCTCCTCATAACTTGCATATGTGGGCCCCTCCACTTTTTCCACTTAATCCATCTCCCTCATACAACACAAACAACCATCTTCATCAAACCACCTCATATCACATCTTCATTCTCCCTTAGTATACCATGTAAGAACTCACACATGCCATAAACTTCCATTCTCCCAACCCTTACAAGGACTCTCTATCAGCCCACGAAACCACACACGACACCCAGATATTCCCTCCATCTTCATATATGCAACGTGAATCATCACCCACCAAAACTAAAAATAAGTCGCACCCATCTTCCCGCATATCTCCACCATCATTAACTCGTAACTCTCTTAAATTCCTCTTCCCATACATCACCCTCCACAAGACCATAACCTGATACTTCATCTTTTCCACTCTTAAAAACACTCTTCATCATTTTAAAGCTATACAATACACACTTACATCACCTTATAAACCTCTTTATTTACACACAAGCCATTACTCTCTTCTTTCTTGACAGCCATGATACACAAACCAACATATCTCTCTCCTCATGTATGCTGGACACGAGACAACAACATGCTATCGTGACACATTACCTCAAACACCATAACCATCTTCTACATTACCTCAACACTTTTGTTCCGTTCGTCAATTTCGGTTTCATGGCAACATCGCCGTTGTCTAGTTCTTTATAGCAGCAAAAAATGTTTTTTTCCTCATACTTCTAAGATTTGGTGGGGAGAGAAGTGACGGTAGAACTAAAGAACAATTTGGCCATCAGAGGGACATTACATTTTGTTGATCGATACCCCAACATCAAGCTCGAAAATACTCGTGTTATTGATCAAGACGAGTACCCTCACATGCCGTGAATGTTGTTGTTTTTGTCTGTGGATTTTACACGATGTTTTCCCGTGAATGTTTGTGGATTTTTATTTGTTGTCACTTTTACATGATGATTTTCCAGGTATCTGCTTCTGATCGTGATGCTTTGCCACATATCTTTGTCGTTTTATGCTACATGATGCTTTACCATGTATCTTTGGCTACTTTTGTTGTTTGATGCTTGTTGCTTACCATGATGCTTTGCCAGGTGCTTTTATTGATGTTCACCATACATGATGTTTATGCCATGCGCTTTGTTGACTTCACTTGTTATCTTATCTTACATGATGATTTTCCATGTATCTGTTACTTTCCTACATGATGTTTATGCCATATACGATTGTTGATTCTATTTGTCACTTTATGCTACATGATGTTCTTGCCATGTACTATGTCCATGTCTTCATTTGTGTCTATTGACTACATGATGATTTTCCATGTACTTTTTTGATTATATCCGTTGTTTCATCACGATGCTTTGTCTTGAATGTTTGTGGATTTTATTTGTTGTCATTTTTACATGATGATTTTCCATGTATCTTTTAATTTTATACGTGATGCTTTGCCACATATTGTTGTTGATTTTATCTTTTGATTACCATGATGCTTTACGATGTGTATTCTGCTGATTGTATCTGTTGATTACACGATGCTTTGCTGTGTATGTTTATAGATTTTATTTGTTGATGATTTACACGATGCTTTTGCCGTGAATATTGTTGATTCTTTGTAGCTTTTACATGATGTTCTTGCCATGTGTATTATGTGATTTCTTATTTGTTTGACTACACATGATATTCTTGCCATGTACCGTGTTTTCGTCTCTTCATTTGATGCTTGATTTACATGATGATTTTCCATGTATCTGTTGCTTTCTTTTGATCATTGTGCCCTAATCCAAGGGAAGGGATTGTATGTTGACTCATCATCATTGTGCATGTTCCATTGTATGTTTGATGCTTTACTTTCCCTGTCTTTGTATTTCTTTTCCCATCCTTACTTTAGCAAACAATTTTAGCCAAAACACAAATATTTCAAGAGGTTCCTGTAGAGTACTGCAAATACTTGAGTTCAACTCTCAATGAAAGCACCAAATGTTAGATTACACTAAAGCTATCACTAGATTAATAATGGCATAAGAAGATAGTTGGCATAAGACATAAAAAATATTCAGATTTTTCATACATTCCATAAAGAAGAAGAAGACCTTAAATAGTTAGGTTTAAGCTAAAGAAACTATCATGGGCTTACAACAGTAACCTGATCCAAAACCAAAAGACTAAAATTCAGCTGGACTCCCAAAATAAAAATAATAATCTTTTAAAAGGACAAGCACTTTCTTTTCTCTATTGGGCATTGTACTCTTCCTAACATTACTCTCGGGCCTAATAAGAACCTTGTCCTCAAGGTTCAGTGATGAAGTGGTAATGGGCTGAAAAGAAGGGGGCTGGTTGGGTTGGATGTGACGAGGGCCCACCGAAGGGAAGCTCGTAAGGTTTCTTTTGATATTAGTAGAAAAAAGCTTGGAAAAATCTACTGATTTAGTGTGGGGAATAGTTGGCAAGGGGTTGGATTTAGAAGTCCACGTGGCGGTTGGATTGGGTGGTTTGGGGGAATAACGTGTAGGCACAATCTGAATGGATGGTGAGGATTGAGGAATAAGTGATAAGGTTAGTCTTGAAGAGTGTGTGAGTGGAGGCGTGTAGGGCTGGCCAATAAAGTTATTGGGAGTAGGTGAAAGTGGCTTTTCTTGGACAGTGCAGCCCATGGTATCCAGAAGTGGTTTGGAAAAAGTTGGGTGGTTTCTTGCATGGGAAAGAGGAAGTGGGGTCACGCGTGGGATAAGGATGGGAGTAGAATTTAATGCTGCTGAGTGGGGTTGAATTGAAACAGTGTTTGGCTGATATTTTGAAGATTTTGTCACGTGGGTTGGTTCAGAAATTTCACTTGCGGACCATTGAGACTTGTTATTACTTAAAGTAGAGTTCACTTGTGGAGACAAACTTTCCACTGCTTCCCTATCCTTGAAATCCAACGCTTCATTTTCTCTCCCTAAGTTCTTCTTTTTCGCTTCTCTCACTACTAATTCTTGGTTGCTCGTTTGTATTCCACCTGGTTCCAAAGACGACCCTGTGTCTTGTAGCATCACTTTATGTGTTGCCTCTTCTTTCTGAAAATACTCAGAGTCTTGGTCATTATGTTCGCCCTCTATCACTCGGTCTTGGTTTTCAAAGATGGGCGTGTAATCTGGAGGTAGGGTTCGAAACTTTGAAGATGTCTGAACTCCAAAGAAAGGTTTAAGGAGGGACACATGCACCACCGGATGGATGCGTGAAGACGATGGCAAATCCAGCATATACGCAACTTCACCGACATGTTTTATGATGGTAAAAGGTCCATAGTATCTCTTTGCCAACTTTTGCGATGAACGGTGGCTGATGGTGCGTTGTCGACAAGGTTGAAGTTTCAACAAAACGAGATCTCCAACCTCAAAGGTAAACTCCACTCTTTTCTTATTGGCTTGTTTCTCCATCTGTATATGACTTTTGCTTAAGTTTGTCTTTAACTGTGCTAGGATTTCGTCGCGTTTATGGAGGGCTTGATCCAAAGGATCCTCAGAAGTATTTTCTGACAAATATTCTGGAACCGTGGGAGGGTCTCTGCCATACAAGGCTCGAAAAGGAGTCATCTGAATGGCCGTATGGAACAATGTGTTGTACCAGAATTTGGCTAAGTGGAGAAATTTGTACCAATGGTGAGGCTGTTCACTTGCAAAGCAACGAAGGTATATCCCAATAGATCTGTTTATTACTTATGTTTATCCGTCAGTTTCCGGGTGATAAGCTTTACCGTACTTCATTGTAGTTCCTTGGGCTTTGAAGAATTTCTTCCAGAAGTTGCTGAGAAACAGAGGGTCACGGTCCGATATGATGGACTTGGGTATTCTGTGAAGGCGTGATATTTCCAATGAAAATCTTGAAGCCAGATCTTGAGCTGTAAACTTAAATGGCATAGCAATGAAATGTGCGTATTTGTGAGGCGATCACACACAACCCAGATCACAGTGTGTCCAACGGAATTTGGTAAGTGAGTAATGAAATCCATAGTTAGTTCTTCCCACACTTTGTTAGGAACTAACAATGGTTAAAGTAATCCTTTTTTCTTTTGTGTCTGATATTTGTTGTGTTGACAGATCGAGCAGTGCTTGATGAACTCTTTAACTGTAGTGGATAACCCCGACCATGAGAAGGATGCTGAGAGTTGGGCTAATGTGGCTTTGGTGCCTGAGTGACCAGAAGTTGGGGTACTATGGAACTCATGAAGAATGTGGTGATGCAAGTTCTGCAGCTCAGGTATGAAAAGTTTGTCTTTGTGGTACAATAATCCTTTGGAGAACTTGTAGAACTGATTAGGACTAGTGTGAATTAGTTGTTGGACTAATGTTTTTCCTGCTATATCTGTTGCATAAAATTCTCTGAGTCTACACAAGATGTCTGGAATAGGGGACGACAAGGCCAACAACATTGTGTCATCGTTGTGGAATTGTCTGCTCAAAGCGTCCGCAACAAGATTAGATTTTCCAGGTTTGTAAAATATTTCAAAGTTAAAACCTTGCAGTTTAGAAGCCCATTTTTGTTGTTCTGGAGTCTGAATCTTTTGAAGAAGAATATTCCTCAAACTTTTCTGATCTGTATGAATTTCGAATTTTTTTCCCTAAAAGTAATTGATGCCATTGTTTTACAGATTTTGTGATGGCGAACATCTCTCGCACATACACCGATGCCGACTGCATTCGAGGGAAAAGTTTGTTATTGAAGAAAGCAATGGGATGGCCTTCTTGGGACAATACTGAGCCAATAGCAACACCAGAAGCATTGGTTTCAGCGGTGATTTTTTTTGTAAAATCTGGTAAAGCCAGGACCGGCATGTCGGTCATTGTGTGTTGTAACTTTGTAAAGGCTTCGGCCGCCTCTGTACTCCATACGAACTTAGTGGAACATAACAAATCGGTGAGCGGAGCGGCGAGAGTGGCATAATTTCGAACGAAGCGACAATAAAAACCAATAAGGCCTAGAAATCCACGGAGAGCAGTGAGTGAGCGCGGTTGGGGCCAATCAAAAATTGCCTTGACTTTGTCTAGATCGGGTGCAACACCACCCACTGAGATAACATGACTAAGATAATTAACTTGATTCACTGCAAACACACACTTAGATAGTTTCACAAAGAAGGATTTGGACTGAAATAAGTCAAAAATAACCTGCAAATGAATTAAATGATCATTGAAAGTGGGACTATAAATCAAAATGTCATCGAAAAAAACTAAAACGAATTTACGTAAGTGGGGACGTAAAAGATCGTTCATAGCTGATTGAAATGTAGATGGGGCGTTAGTGAGCCCAAAAGGCATCACGAGAAATTTGTAGTGCCCGTCAAAAGTATGAAATACTATCTTATGCATGTCTTTCGATGCCACTCGAATCTGATGATAACCAGAGCGTAAGTCTAACTTGGTGAAAAACTGAGCGGATCCCAATTCATCCAAAAGTTCATCAATGGTTGGAATTGGGAAACGGTCTTTAATGGTCACAACATTGAGAGCGCGATAGTCTATGCAAAAATTCCATGTTCCATCCTTTTTTTACGAGTAAAATAGGTGAGGAGAAATGGCTGTGGCTGGGCTTGATAATTCCTTGCTGTAACATGTCGTCTATAATGGATGCCATGGCTTCCTTTTGTGAATGTGGATAATGGTATGGTTTTACATTAATGGGGCGTGTGTTGGGTTCGAGGGGTATATGGTGGTCATGAGGGAGTTTTGGTGGAAGGCCTAGGTTGGTTTGGAAAATAGTTTGGTATTGTTGCAGCAAGGTGAAAAGGTTGGGGTCTAAGTCAGGTGGGAGGATTTCTGAGTTGGTAGTGAGGTTTTGGGAGGAATCTAATTGGTGAAAAGTCATGAGGTGAAAAGAGGCAATAACATTAGTGTGGACAAGTTGGCGTAACTTGTGAAAAGTTGTGTGAGTTGGGTGAGATGTTGGGTCACCCTTTAAGGTTATTGGTTGGTTTTGGTGGTGAAAAGTGATGGAAGGGACAGAGAAATCTGCCTGTATTGGCCCCAATGTGCGTAGTCATGCCATGCCCAGAACTACATTGACACCTTCGATAGGTAGTAAATAGAAAGGGAGTTGACAAGTTTTGTTTTGCAAAGCAAGCTGAACCTTTTGGCAGATCCCTTTGCATTGCAGATGGGAACTGTTTCCCACCCTAACTGAAAATTGAAGGATGGGAGTTATTTTGAGATTGAGATGATGTGCAATTCGTGGTTGGAGAATGTTGTGGGTGTTGCCTATGTCCACGAGTACCATAACTGATAATCCTCCGATGTGACCTTTGAATTTTAGAGTTTGTGGTGAAAATTGACCCGTTAGAGCAAGGGTGGAGAGTTGGAAATAAGTGTCACCTTTATCTTGCTCCTCATTTTCTAGATCAGGGCTGTCTTGAGGTGAATTAGGGTCTTCTAAATTTCCGTCTTCTGCCAAAAGAATAAGAAAACGATTTGTAGAACATTTGTGACTCGGAATAAACTTTTCGTCACAATTAAAATAAAGCCCTTGAGCTCTTATTTCTTGGAGTTGTGCTTGAGATAGGCGACGAATCAGTAGTTTTGAAGTAGATGGGAGGGTTTGAGGTTTGGTTAAACCGTTTTCGTGAGTATTAGGAGTTGGAATGGGTTTGGGAGGTTGGGATGATGGGGTACCCGTTTTTTGAGGGGGCTGACTGAATGGTTTTGAAAACTTGGGGTTTGCATCTTTAATTTTTGATTCAATGAGCTTAGCAAGCCCAATAGCTTGTGAAATCGAACTTGGCTTGTGAGTGGCTAGTTCATTTTGAATTTCTAGTGTCAGCCCGGAAATGAAACAATTTAAAATAGCATCTGGTAACAAACCAACAACCTGATTTCCAAGTTTTTCAAACTTAGCTTGATACTCTACAACTGACCCTTCTTGCCTCAATTTAAATAAGGTAGCTTGATGATTCTCATAAGAGGAAGAACCAAAATGTAATTCTAATGCTTTTGTAAAAGAAACCCAATCAGTCAAAAGTGAACTCTCATGCATCCATTTAAACCAGCCAAGAGCTTCATCTTTCATATAAAAAGAAATCAAGGATAATCTATTTTCATGTGGCAAATTATAGAAACTAAAAAATTGTTCAGCTTGAAATAACCAATCTAAAGGATTTGAACCATCAAACAATGCAAGCTCAAGCTTAGGGGTACGGAAAGGTGGTAGTGGGGGAAGGTTGGCATATTGCGGGTAAGGGTTTTGCTAGAAAATGGATACGGTAAAGGTTTGGGTTTGTGTAAAAACTGTTTGAGTGGGTATGTATGGGGAAAAATGGGGTGGTGGTGGAGCAGCTGATGGACGGATGAGTGTAAGTGAATGAGACAATGTTGCTGATTGTCTTAAAGGGGTGTTTATGGGCGAGGGAATGAGGCAGCATGGATATAGATGAGGGGATTTGAGTAATACCTGAAGAACTTGCTGCTGAGTGAATAGTAGCAGACTGGTTGTGTTCTTTCTGGTTTAGGAGTTTTTGAAGCACTGACATCATTGAATCATGTCTAGAATCCCAGATCTGTTTGTCATTATCCATTCTGGTGTGGATTTGACCCAATTGTTGTTCTAGATCTGCATTAACCTTGTCAAAACGTTCATCCATTTGTTGCTGAACTTGTGCCATAGCATTGTCAAGGTGAAAATGGGCTGTTTGAACAGCCTCTTCAACAATGTCTTTTGAAGTAGGGTTGTTAGATTAAGGGGGGCCATGAGAACAAGGATGAAAGCACCAAATGTTAGATTACACTAAAGCTATCACTAGATTAATAATGGCATAAGAAGATAATTGGCATAAGACATAAAAAATATTCAGATTTTTCATACATTCCATAAAGAAGAAGTAGACCTTAAATAGCTAGGTTTAAGCTAAAGATACTATCATGGGCTTACAACAGTAACCCGGCCCAAAACCAAAAGACTAAAATTCAGTTGGACTCCCAAAATAAAAATAAAAATCTTTTAAAAGGACAGACACTTTCTTTTCTCTATTGGGCCTTATACTCTTCTTAACATTCCCTTAGTATAACCAACCCTCATACATTTGATCTCTCTTTGCTTAGCTTTAGGCCTTACTTTTTACTTTGCATGTTTACTTAGGGGTTTTGTTCGATCTTTTCTCCCTTTCCTTGGAAAAAAAAAGTTCGGTGGTGATATCTTATCTTTGTGGGTCAAGCTAATCCAATAGCTTTGGTCTCCGATTCTCACCATGACACAACTATACCAAATATGTTGTAACAATCCACAAAGAAAATAATACGGGAATTTAAACAAAGATAATAGCATGAAATAGAAAGAAAAAAAAACAAAAATGAAAAATAAAAGAAACTGAAGGAGGCTCAGCAACAGTGAAGAATGTGCAAAAATGAGAATGACTTAGGGCCTGGTTGCTAGGCCCATTAGCCTTAATCACAAGAATTAGGAGAGTGCACAAGAAGAAAAGAGAGGCGAATATCATGTTGTTTGGGCCATTTGGACGGTACATGGTGCAATGATTAGACGGTACATGGTGCAATAATCATGATGAAGACTGATGGACATGAAGATGAAGATGCAATGATCATGATGAAGACTGATGGACATGAAGATGAAGAAGAATAGGTCTGAGTTTGTGGACAAAATTTGGTCAGTTGACTTTGGTCAACAGTTTGACCAAAAGTCAACAGTTGACCGAAAGTCAACTTTTAGGTTAAAATGGTTTATTTCTTTGTAATTTTCTAGTCTCTTATGATGTACTTTCGGTATTTTGAATGAAAAATGGCTTCCTTTTGAAATAAATTATAAATTATCTTCCAAGTAATCATGCCTTTCCCTCCATTTCCAATTTGAATCCCACTTGTTCTTCTTTGAATTCAAATTAGCCAATATCTATTAATAATCTGATTTCCAAATCTTCTCTTGAATTCAAAAGTAATAACTTGTATTACAAGCAAAGAGAATGAACCTAACCCTTAATTAACGAACATAACCAATGATCACCCACATGGAGAGCTCAACCACACAATGATCACAAATGAAGACACCTGACCATGAAGCTAAGCTTATATTTTGAGAAATCTAATTAGCCTGTAATATCCAATACTTAAAGCCTTTGGCCTAATGATGTTACAAGGTGCAAATGAATGCATGATTTTACCTAAAAATGAATGATAAATGAAAATGCATGCAAATGAAAAAGCTACAAGCCAGACAAAAATTAAAAAAAGGAGGGCAAATTTTCGGATATGACAGCTGCCCCTATTTAATCTTCTTGGACCTGAATGTAGGAATGGTGACAACGTTTCGGGCATTCAAGGTAGAAGAGTATTAAATACAAGAATATCCAAAAATTTGTTAGCTGAGAATGGAGATGTATTGGCAAAGAGGTAAGTGTCTTAGGAGTTTGATTATCGAGGATATAGAATGGCGGAGAAGCCTTTGTGTGAGGTCCTCGGTTGGGGATATTTAATAGAACACGTGTATATTTTTTGTTAATCAGATATCTACAATTTTTGAAAGGTAACAAAACTTTCCTTTTCTTTATTATCTACAACCATCTCTCTATGTGCCACGATATTTTTTTTTTATGTCTAATGAATGGAAAAATGTCCAAGAACATATTCTACTCATTTACCACTCCTTTACTAGAAGGAATATTTACACTTGTTTAAAGATTACAATGTGTTATTGTCTTCATTTGATTTCCAGCTTGTAATGTATCAAACTTATTTTGGCTTACGTACATTTCTTATTGATTTTGATATTAAAATTCACTAGTGAAAAGAAATAGAAGTATATACCGTGCATATGGATGGCAAAACGAGATGTACTTTATGTAATTCCATTTATTCCTTCTGAAAAATAGCGTTTTAAATTAATAAATCAAATGATGTAACTGAATATGGAGCAAGTTCAACATTCATGTCATTGCTTGCATTTTCAAGTGGAGTTCTTTTGGGTACACTATGTACATACACAAAATGAAACAAAATCATGTATTAGATTTTTTTATATAATCAATGTTGATTAACCTTAAATTTAAACGGCTTATAATTTTTTTTTAAAATTAAAACATAAAGAAATTCATTTAAAAAATCACAATATATATCTATGGCAAACTACATATTGTGTTTAAAAATAAAGTGTACCTTCGTTGGTTCAGTGAAAGAATTTTCATCCATTTTATCCGGGGATGTAAGAATCACTTTTGATGAACCAGATTGATGCACATTTGATTTTAAATTATTTATTAAAATTTCTAAATTTTTGATTGAGCTTCCAAAGTTTACTACTTGCACAAGTCAATAGTTGCACAATTAACTAATTAAGAATTAAATACTTTAAATCAACATTTATTCCTTATAAAAAAATTGAGTTACTTTACCTTGACTTTTAGATAATTCTCCCCATCTTGAGAATTTTTATACTGAATTGCAGAGGCAATAATCGAGCTTGAAGAATTGTGGAGAGTTGAATTAAGAAAGGTTGCTCCATTAGAATCAATGAAAAATTGTTGGAGCCAATAACTTGGAGTTCCATAATTTTGATAAGAGTCGAATACAATTGCATCTGGTTTCCAACTATTTCATATAAAAATCAATTAATTAAATAAATCATATATGTATTCACATATATAAATAATAAATAAAAATAAATAATAAGAAATTAGAAAATTACTATTTGTCATTCGTGTTTACGAGAAGTGGTGCATAGGCAACCATGCTAACGACATCGCTGTAGAAAATTGAAAAATGTTTAAAATTTAACTCAAAAAACACAAAATTTATTAATTAAATATCACAAAATTTTATATATAATAAAACCAAACCTATTTTTTTCAAGTTCAATAAGAAATGCAGCTTCAGCCACAGCTGCATAAAGGCTTCCATTATCGGCATCTTCCCTCCAAACAGCATACTTACTAACATATGCCTATAAAATGCAATTAATAAAACAGGAAAAAATTTCTATATCAATATAATTTTAAATGCCTAATCTACCTTCTAAAAACATATAATTCACTATTTTTATATAAATGATTTTTTTTAATAATCAAAACTTTGGACCGGATCGTGGTGCTTTATCGAACTTGATATATTGAGAGAACATGTCCTTAGAATTTGCATAAATCTAATAATTGAAAAAAAGTATTAGCAATAATAACATGTAAGATACTCAACCTAAACTCAGATTTAATAATTATAAATAAATGATAACAAAATAAAGATAAAAAATTGAAAAAAACAATTAATAATTAAATCAACATATTATTACATGAAAATCTTAAAGATCCGCTGTATGATTTATTGGAAATTGAGAACCGTCACAATTTGAGATAATCTGAATATCAGGATATCTAGGTTTTATAGCTTTATAGAACTCGAGATAATTTCCTTGATAGTTATATTTACCACAATCTTCATTTCCAACTCCAATATATCTCAAATCAAATGGCTTTGGATGTCCCATGGAAGCTCTAAGAGAATCCCATTTTGATTCTGGAGAACCTCTAGCAAACTCAATACCATCTAGAGCTTCCTATTAATTAATGATCAAAAACTATAAATAAAAATGAATGAATTAATTAATTAAAAATATAAATACAATTTATATAATATAAAATAATATTAAGAAAATTATACTTGTACAAATGGTGAAATTGCAGACGTATTAATTTCATCATGATGACTAATACCATTATTAAACACCCATATTAGATATGCACCAAGATCCTTTGATAACTGTTTAAAAAACAAAAAAATAATAATTTTAATTTAATAAAAATACATTTAATATTTTAAAGTACAAAAAAAAATACTTGAAGCCCTTCAAAATAACCAAATCCATCATATCGCTTACTGTGGACAGGAACTATGGTTAGGCACTTGATGAAGATCATAAGGTATGGATGCAAAACCGCTTATTTTAAGATCACAGTCGTCTGATCATCATCAGACGATCTGGATTATCCAGTTTCTTATTCTTTGTTTTTGTTTCAGTCATTGGGCCTTGGCAGCGTGGGCCTTAGGCTCAATTGCTAAACAAAACCTCTGATTCAATGTTGCGCCCCCTTTTTTTTTTTGATTGGGCCTTGGGCCCATTTACTCAAGTAGTTTTTCCTTTTTAACACACCCCTTTTATATTTTTGACCCTCTTTTTTATTTTGTTTTTATTTTTTATGTTATTTTTATTTTTGTATATGAAAAAGTATATTAAGAAAAACATCATAAATAATAAACAAATAATTATAAAGTCTATTAAAATTAATCTTTCAAAATTAAAACCAAAACCACTTGATAAACATCAAGTAATTTTCAAAACATTACACCAAACCTTCCATTCATTTTCATTACTCCTTCTTCAATTTCATAACCATTTCATAATCAAATCATTTTCAATGCGAATCAAATACTTGATCAACATTAAGTTCTTTTCATCTTAATCAATAACACTTCGAAAGCTTTTTCACAATAAACTAAAATAGTGCAAATATTTAAAAAGGGTACAATAGGTTCAAAGCTACAAATCAGGCTCAAAGAAAGCATAAATAGTGCACAAAAATTCTAAGACAAAACAAATCAAAGCAATAGTAAAATACAAAATCAGGGAGAGATATAAAATTTAAAATCTTTGAAAACAACGAGGATCACTTGAAAAGCTAGATTAGAGCCTATGAAATATAACCACCATCAATAGAGCAACATTCTTGAACTGTTATTGACTCAAAAAAAGAATGATGTTGTCAGGACCATTGTGATGGTGGACGACGCCATATTGGAGTTGAGGCATTATAGTTTGTAAAAGCATGTAATTTCTTTGGCTTTAATGCATTTGAGAGAAATTGTTAAGTTCAGACAAAAAAATAGTTGTTGGTTATTGAATCACATCGGCATGCTATTTTAATAAGTAATAATAATAATGATAATAATAATAATAATAATTGTTAATGTTGTTATTATTATTATTATTCAAAAATTGTATTATTATTATTATTATTATTATAATAATAATAATTACTATTATTATTGTTCCTCTTCTTTTTCTTCTTTTTCTTATTATTAATATTATTATTATTATTATCATTATTATTTTTATTAATAATAATAATAATAATAATAATAATAATAATAATAATAATATAAACATGTTATAAATAAAGGATTATGCAACATCCATATATAACAACATACATCAAAGCATATATATTATACAAGAATCAAAGTTTTTTGGTATTGAAATACCATAAGTTCCTAGTTAACACATTGTATACATTACATGCCCAAGATACCAAATACTAAAAGTCTACGACATAATATATACAAGATGTCCCAAGGTACTAAGAACTAGATCAACATAATGATCTCAAAATAAAACTCCAAACCGGAAGCCAAGCCATCCAAAAAGCCAAGATACGTAAGGATAATCAAACGACTTTATCCTTTCCCTTCGTAAAACCTGAAGCACCGGTATTATAATCAATAGCACGGGGTGAGATATTAAATCTCAGTGAGTTCCATATCTTATAGATTCTCTCGGCTATACAAGGTTCTATCAATCCTAACTCAAGTCAAGGGGAAGGGAAGTGACCTTGAGTTCACAATCTCACACTATATGGAAACATGTTAATGAGTTCACCAACTCAAAATATCACTAATCGATAACCTTACCAAGGTATCCTCTTTTCCCGTCCGCTTCTACGTCTAGAAGGCGACCCGAGTCATGGATCCTTGTAACTTACGTGGGAATCAAACTTACCAAGTAATCTCGCGTACATTCCGGAGGAGCTCCAAGCTCATGAAACGGCAACTCAAGGGAAACGGTTATGATTACGTGATCTCACACACAAACGTGATTGTATTCGACAATCACAAGGCCACATTCACCTTAAGGCCCTTTCGCCTTTTCACCCACACAAGGTTCACACATGTTCCATACTAGTGTTTCACTCTCTTCTAGACCATTAATCGGCACGGATGCACCTTTCTACATCGCATGCACGAGCATCGCCATCTAGATTATCTATCAATTCCTAGTCACCTTACTAGGTTCTAATATAGATTCATGGTAAAGTTCCTCACTCTTTCTATTCCATATTTTAAACATGTTATCACTCAATTCTTTTCCAGAATAAGGGGTTAAATGTAACACAATACAATAGTATAATAAGATTGCACATAGTAATTCACTCCACAAGATTAATACATTCTTGGGTTTTCCTCCGATTATTTAATCGGGTAACAAAATTGATATTTTTCACTTTCATTGTGTAGAATATTTCCACAGCTTTCCATCGATACCAAGAACGTTTAGATCGGAATCACGGTTCAAAAGTTATGAATTTTCAAAAAGAATATTTTTCATCAACTTACAGTGGTAATCGATTACCCAAAATGAGTAACCGGTTACTCAACTGTACGGTTCAAAATAGAAGCTAAATGAGAGTTAGAGACACATTTCGTAATCGATTACTCAATTAGGGTAATCGGTTACTCAGTTTAAATTTGCGCAGATTATTACTTTTTCCACAGAGTAATCGGTTACTCTAATAGGGTAATCGGTTACTCTGTTACAGAACATAAAAATACTGGTTTTTTCATGTTTCCAACTTCATCCAAACTCATTCAATCATTCATTCAACTCATAAAAACAATTATCCACTCATTATACAACATATTCACACCTGTATTAATCATATTATGCAATTTAATCGGGATTGAACCGTGAAAACAACCGATTCTAAACAAAATTCGATATTAACCAATTCTAACCTAACTCTAACATTTCATATTCTCTAGAGCTTAAGTATTTAACTAGAACCCACCTCTAACAAGATGAAGATGAAGATTGTGAGATGATTTGAAGAAGAGATGATGAAGATCCAAGTTTGTTCTTCAATTCCCAAGTTTTTCTCTCTTTTTCTCCTCTTGCTCCTCCTTCTCTCTACTCTTACTATCTTTTTCCAACTTTGTTTCTATTTTTGCACAAGTGAGGGAAATGAAATGATATAGAGAAATTCAATTAGATAGTAACACTACTAAATGTCCAAATATCTCTATAGTATCAAATGTTAACACCTCAGGGTCAGGTAATATTAATTTGATTTGATCTGAGCTCATCGGTTGCTCATATTATCTTTGCAGATAATATCTCAGAGTACACCGAAATCCAGTTGATCAAAACTAATATTATTCAGAGAAAAATAAAATACGGGGTATTACATCCTCCCCTCCTTAAATAGAATTTCGTCCACGAATTTAAAGATTACCTGAAAAGATGAGGGTAAACATTTCACATCTCTGATTCTAGTTCCCAAGTTGCATCACCCGGATGCGTCTCATCCCACTGAACTTTCACAAGAAGAATCTCTTTATTCCTTAGTACCTTAGTTTCTCTTCCTGTGATACGGCTTGGTTGAGGTTCAAACGTCGAATCTGTTTCTATCTCAATTGTATCTGGTAGAATTGGCTGAAGAGGATCTGGAACAAACTTCAGGAGCTGAGACATATGAAAAACATCCTGCATTTCAGACAGAGAAGGCGGTAAGTCTAATCTGTAAGCTACTTCACCAATCCTTTCTAAAATTTGATACGGTCCCACGTATCTCGGATTTAACTTCCGCGACTTAAACGGTCCTTTCAATCTCAATCTAGGAGTAACCTTAAAAAACACATGGTCACCTTCATCAAACTCTAAAGGTCTCCTACGCTTATCCGCATAACTCTTCTGATGATCTTGCGCTTATTTAACTTTATCACGTATCATTCTAATCTTTTTCGTAGTCTCTTGAATAATCTCGGGTCCCAAAATTCTATCTTCGCCAACTTCCGCCCAACACAAAGGCGTCCTACATTTCCTTCCATACAATGCCTCATAAGGAGCCATGCCAATACTTGCATGATAAATTATTGTATGAAAACTTAATCAACGGTAAAAGTTCTATCCAATTTGCTCCACTTCCAAGCACACATGCCCTTAACATATCTTCCATTGTTTGTATCGTCCGTTCCGTCTGACCATCCATTTGAGGATGATTCGAAGTACTCAAACACAACCTTGTTCCCATAGCTTGTTGAAAAGCTCTTCAAAATCTTGAAGTAAATTTTGGATCTCTATCTGAAACAATACTAGAGGGAATACCATGCAACCTCACAATTTCTGAAATAAACAACCTTGCAAGATGACTTACCTTGTAGGTAGTCTTTACGGCTAAGAAATGCACAGATTTCGTCAACCGATCCACAATTACCCAAATAGAATCATAACCACCTTGAGTACGGGATAATCTAACTGTAAAGTCCATATAAATACTATCCCACTTCCACACCAGAATTTCTATCGGTTGTAATAAGCCACCCGATCTTTGGTGTTCAATCTTCACTTGTTGGCACACCACACTCTCCGATACATACACCGCAATATCTCTTTTCATACCAGACCACCAATAGTCTCTCTTCAAGTCTTGATACATTTTTAAAGAACCAGGATGTATAGTAAAAGCACCCTTATGCGCTTCCTCCAAAATTATTCTTTTCAACACTCCATCACCCGGAACACAAATCCTTTGGTTAAAAAGGATGATTCCATCAGTAGCTCGCACGAAACCTAATTGAACTAACACTTCTTGTAGCTTCTCATCCAACACTTGTCCTTGTTGAATTTACTCCCTAAGAGTAGAATAGACATTCAAATTTCCCATAATCACACCATTAAGAGTCCAAACAAATTGGAGATTAAGATCTCGAAACTTTTCCAATAAGGCATACTCTAACATCATCAACTCGGGATTATGCAACACTTTTCGGCTTAATGCGTCTGCCACTCTATTCGCTTTACCCAGATGGTATTTTAGTTCCAAGTCATAATCCTTCAAATACTCCATCCATCTCCTTTGACACATGTTCAACTCTTTCTGGTCAAATAGATATTTTAAACTCTTGTGGTCGCTGAACATCTCAAACCGTACCCCATACAAATAATGGCACCACACTTTCAATGTAAAAACAACTGCCGCTAATTCCAAATCATGAGTTGGATAATTCTTCTCGTGAACCTTTAATTGTCGAGAAGCATAAGCCACCACGTGACTATCTTGCATCAAGACCCCTCCTAATCCCTTCTTTGATGCATCACATAAAACCTCATATGACTTGCTAGGATCAGGAATGATCAAAACAGGAGCAGTCGTCAATCTTTGTTTCAAACTCATAAAACTTCATTCACAAGCCGAATCCCACTCATAAGGACAATCCTTTCGAGTAAGTTTGGTCATTGGTAAGGCCAATTGAGAAAAGCCCTTGATAAACCTTCTGTAATAACCTGCTAGTCCCAAGAAACTTCTAACTTCGAAAACATTCTTCGGTCTCTCCCAATTAATCACCGCTTCAACTTTTGATGGGTCTACCACCACACCTCCCTGAGATATGACATGATCGAGGAAACTAACCTCCGACATCCAAAACTTACACTTACTTAGCTTGGCAAATAGTTGTATCTCTTGTAAGATCGATAAAACGATTCTTAAATGCTCTTCGTGCTCTTGAGAAGTACGAGAATAAATAAGAATGTCATCAATGAAGATCACTAAAAATTGGTCCAAGTAAGCTTGAAATATCCGATTCATATAATCCATAAAAACTGCCAGAGCATTCGTCACACCGAAAGGCATTACTAAGAATTCATAATGGCCATAACGGGTTCTAAATGCGGTCTTTGATACATCCGAACTCTTCACACGGATCTGATGATAACCCGACCGTAAATCAATCTTTGAGAACACGCAGGCTCCTTTCAATTGATCTAACAGGTCGTCTATCCTAGTTAAAGGGTACTTGTTCTTGATGGTGACTTTATTCAACTGCCGGTAATCAATACATAACCGCATTCCACCATCCTTCTTATTTACTAACAACACTGGAGCTCCCCAGGGCGAAACACTGGGTCGGAAAAAATGCTTAGCCATTAACTCTTCCAATTGATCCATCAATTCTCTTAACTCAAGTGGTGCCATCCGATACAGAGAAACGGATATAGGAGCCGTTCTCGGTATCAGGTCAATAGAGAACTCCACTTCCCTTTCTGGAGGAAGAGAAGTGACATCCTCGGGGAAAACTTCGGAAAACTCACAGGCTACAGGAATATTCAGAACTTGAAGGTCGTTACTCTCCTCCTTAGTGAGAACTAAAAGAACAGATTTTTCCTTCTCAAACAAGAAATTTATCATTCCAACCGTACCTTCTAAAATAGTTGTTAGCACATCCTTCGGAGTAGCTTCAACATATAGAATGATGATTAGCTTTTCCTTACAACCAATAAATACCGAATTAGCAGAAAGCCAATCCATTCCCAAAATAACATCTACTTTCTTAAGTGGCAAACAAATAAGATCAATCTGAAAAACTCTCCCATCCACAAAGAAAACACAGTTTTCACACATCAAAGGTGTTTCAACCATCTCATCCATGACAGTAGTAACCACCATGGGTGGAGACAGCGGAATAGCTCGCAACCCAAGCCGCTTCACACATTGCATTGACACAAAAGAGTGTGTTGCTCCACAATCAAATAATACAAAACAAGGATTCCCATTAACGAAACACGTACCAGCATTCAAAGAGTTATCACCCTTGATCTTCTTTGCATCCAACATATAAACTCAACCGGTACTCTTTCCTTGCGCCGGATTCCTACTCTGAGGACAGTCTCTCGCCATATGGCCCACTTTCTGACACTGATAACACTTCATTCCTTCAAAACCACATCTACCATGATGATTCCTACCACAAGTACGACACACGAGAGGTGAACTAGTCCTAGAATTCTGAACTTGCTTCCCTTTGAAAGCTTGCTGTCTAGGCCTAAACTGTTGGTTCGATCTTCCACGATCATTCTGATTCGACCTACTCAAATCCCCCTCTGCTTGAACTTTCTTTAAACTGTTTTCAGCCACATAACATTGCCTTAGCAATTCAGCGTAAGTAGTGAACTCTCTTTGAGACTCACTATGAGAAATCCCAGCTTTCAAACCAAAAAGAAATTGGTCAACCTTCCACCTTTCATCCGGAGCATACACCGCCTGCCTAGAATAAGCAGCCATGATCTCAAACTTCTCAGCATAAGCAGCCACAGTCAAAGTACCTTGTCTCAACTGTTGGAAATCAAATTCTTTCTGGGTCCTCAAAGAACTAGGGAAATAATTCTCCATAAAAGTAATCTTAAATTGCTCCCAGACCTTAGGCACCTCTTGGATAGTCATTAAGGCTGAAGAACTCTCCCACCACCTCATAGCAGGACCCTTCAACAAGTGAGAAGCGAATACCACCTTGTTCTCTTCACTACACTGGACTATCAGAAAAATTCTCTCCATACCAGCCACCCATTCATGAGCTTTCATTGGATCTAATCCGCCATGAAATTCTGGAGGATTCATGTGGATGAAATCCCGAAAACTTCCTCCTACAGCATCTGGAACAACTACTGGAGGATGAAGACCCCCATTCATCTGTTGTACCATCTGTTGCATGAACTGGTTCTGCTGCTGCTGCATCTGTTGTAAGAACTGGGGCCATGGGGCATATTCCTCGCCGCCTGGCAGATTCGTCCCTGCAGGAGTAGTTCTGGGTCTACCACGATTGCTTTTGCATCTGTCAGCCATGTTCCTAAAGGTCATACAGATAGGATTAAGTTGATCAGACTCAATGCCATAAATATAACACTTAAGACCAATGGTGACATAACGCATATAAAACAGAAAGAATTACTTATATTATTTCATGGCTAGGTCGAGGATACGACCTGCTCTGATACCAACTGTAACACCATATATAACAACATATATCAAAGCATATATATTATACATGAATCCAAGTTTTTTTGTATTGAAATACCATAAGTTCCTAGTTAACACATTGTATACATTACATGCCCAAGATACCAAATACTAAAAATCTACGGCATAATATATACAAGATGTCCCAAGGTACTAAGAACTAGATCAACATAATGATCTCAAAATAAAACTCCAAAGCGGAAGCCATGCCATCCAAAAAGCCAAGATATGTAAAGATAATCAAACGACTTTATCCTTACCCTTTGCGGAACCTGAAGCACCTGTAATATAATCAACAACTTAGGGTGAGATATTAAATCTCTGTGAGTTCCCTATCTTATAGATTCTCTCAGCTTTACAAGGTTCTATCAATCCTAACTCAAGTCAAGGGGAAGGGAAGTGACCTTGAGTTCACAATCTCACACTATATGGAATGTTCATGAGTTCACCAACTCAAAATATCACTAATCGATAACCTTACCAAGGTATCCTCTTTTCATATCCGCTTCTACGTCTAGAAGGCGACCCGAGTCATGGATCCTTGTAACTTACTTGGCATACGAAATAGATTCGGGATCATCGGCCTGTTAACCGTGAACCGTCACTTCTAATGGCATGTTAACCATCACAAGTCTCTTTACCATATAGGTTCCATTCGTACTACACGCGAGAATCAAACCTACCAAGTAATCGTGCGTACATTCCAGAGGAGCTCCAAGCTCATGAAACGACAACTCAAGGGAAACGGTTATGATTACGTGATCTCACACACAAACGTGATTGTATTCGACAATCACAAGGCCACATTCTCCTTAAGGCCATTTCGCCTTTTCACCCACACAAGGTTCACACATGTTCCATACTAGTGTTTCACTCTCTTCTAGACCATTACTCGACACAGATACACCTTTCTACATCGCATGCACGAGCATCGCCATCTAGATTATCTATCAATTCCTAGTCACCTTACTAGGTTCTAATATAGATTCATGGTAAAGTTCCTCACTCTTCCTATTCCATATTTTAAACATGTTATCACTCAATTCTTTTCCACAATAAGGGGTTAAATGTAACACAATACAATAGTATAATAAGATTGCACATAGTAATTCACTCCACAAGATTAATACATTCTTGGGTTTTCCTACGATTATTTAATCGGGTAACAAAATTGATATTTTTCACTTTCATTGTGTAGAATATTTTCACAGCTTTCCATCGATACCAAGAACGCTTTGATTGGAATCACGGTTCAAAAGTTAAGAATTTTCAAAAAGAATATTTTTCATCAACTTACAGTGGTAATCGGTTACCCAAAATGAGTAACCGGTTACTTAATTGTACTATTCAAAACAGAAGCTAAATAGGAGTTAGAGACATATTTCGTAATCGGTTACTCAATTAGGGTAATCGGTTACTCAGTTTAAATTTGCTCAGATTATTACTTTTTACACAGAGTAATCGGTTACTCTATTACAGAAAAGAAAAATACTGGTTTTTTCATGTTTCCAACTTCATCCAAACTCATTCAATCATTCATTCACCTCATAGAAACAATTATCCACTTATCATACAACATATTCACACCTGTATTGATCATATTATGCAATTTAATCGGGATTGAACCGTGAAAACAACCGATTCCACACAAAATTCGATATTAACCAATTCTAACCTAACTCTAACATTTCATATTCTCTAGAGCTTAAGTATTTAACTAGAACCCACCTCTAACAAGATGAAGATGAATATTGTGAGATGATTTGAAGAAGAGATGGTAAAGATCCAAGCTTGTTCTTCAATTTCCAAGTTTTTCTCTCTTTTTCTCCTCTTGCTCCTCCTACTCTCTACTCTTACTATCTTTTTCCAACTTTGTTTCTATTTTTGCACAAGTGAGGGAAATGAAATGATATAGAGAAATTCAATTAGATAGTAACACTACTAAATGTCCAAATATCTCTATAGTATCAAATGTTAACACCTCAGGGTCAGGTAATATTAATTTGATTTGATCTGAGCTCATCGGTTGCTTATATTATCTTTGCAGATAATATCTCAGAGTACACCGGAACCCAGTTGATCAAAACTACTATTATCCAAAGCAAAATAAAATACGGGGTATTACAGATTATTACTCTTGAAATTATTTCAGCCAATGTATTTTAGTAAGTTTGTTTAGGATTTATACTTGACATATTTAACGGAACACGCGTATATTTTATGTTAATAGGATATCTACAGTTTTTGAAAGGTAGCAAAACTTTCCTTTTCTTTATTATCTATAACCACCTCTCTATGCGCCACCATATTTTAATTTTTTTATGTCTAATGAATGGAAAAATGTCCAAGAACATATTCTACTCGTTTACCACTCCATTACTATAAGGAATATTTACACTTGTTTAAAGATTACAATGTGCTGTTGTCTTCATTTGGTTTCCAGCTTGTAGTGTATCAAACTTTTTTTGGCTTAAGTACATTTCTTATTGATTTTGATATTACAATTCACTAGTGAAAAGAAATAGAAATATATATAGTGCATATGGATGGCAAACCGAGATGTACTTTATGTAATAGAAATAAAAATATACACATTTCTTCCATTTATCCCATCTAAAAATTAGTGTTTTAAATTAATAAATCAAACGATGTAACTGAATATGGAGCACGTTCAACATTCATGTCATTGCTTGCATTTTTAAGTGGAGTTCTTTTGGGTACAATCTGTACATATACAAAATGAAACAAAATCATGTATTAGATGTTTTTTATATAATCAATGTTGATTAACCTTAAATTTAAATGGCTTATAATTTTTTAAAAAAAATTAAAACATAAAAAAAATTCATTTAAAAAATCACAATATATATCTATGACAAACTACATATTATGTTTAAAAATAAAGTGTACCTTTGTTGGTTCAGTGAAAGAATTTTCATCCATTTTATCCGGGGATGTAAGAATCACTTTTGATGAAACAAATTGTTGCACATTTGATTTTATATTATTTATTAAAATTTCTAAATTTTTGATTGAGCTTCCAAAGTTTACTACTTGCACAAGTCAATAGTTGCGCAATTAACTAATTCAAAATTAAATACTTTAAATCAACATTTATTCCTTATAAAAAAATTGAGTTATTTTACCTTGACTTTTAGATAATTCTCCCCATCTTGAGAATTTTTATACTGAATTGCAGAGGCAACAATCGAGTTTGAAGAATTGTGGAGAGTTGAATTAAGAAAGGTTGCTCCATTAGAATCAATGAAAAATTATTGGAGCCAATAACTTGGATTTCCATAATTTTGATAAGAGTCGAATACAATTGCATCTGGTTTCCAACTATTTCATATAAAAATTAATTAATTAAATAAATCATATATGTATTCACATATATAAATAATAAATAAAAATAAATGATAAGAAATTAGAAAATTACTATTTGTCATTCGTGTTTACGAGGAGTGGTGCATAGGCAACCATGCTAACGACATCGCTGTAGAAAATTGAAAAATGTTTAAAATTTAACTCAAAAAACACAAAATTTATTAATTAAATATCATAAAATTTTATATATAATAAAACCTAACCTATTTTTTTCAAGTCCAATAAGAAATGCAGCTTCAGCCACAACTGCATAAAGGCTTCTATTACCTGCATCTTCCCTCCAAACAGCATACTCACTAACATATGCCTATAAAATGCAATTAATAAAGCATGAGCAAATTTCCATAGAAATATAATTTTAAATGCCTAATCTACCTTCTAAAAACATATAAATGATGACAACCTAAACTCAGATTGGGAGAACATATCCTTAGAATTGGTATAAATCTAATAATTGAAAAAAAGTATTAGCAATAATAACATGTAAGATACTCAACCTAAACCCAGATTTAATAATTATAAATAAATGATGACAAAATAATGATAAAAAATTGAAAAAAACAATTAATAATTAAATCAACGTATTATTTCATGAAAATCATAAAGATCCGCTGGATGATTTATTGGAAATTGAGAACCGTCACAATTTGAAATAATCTGAATATTAGGATATCTAGGTTTTATAGCTTTATAGAACTCGAGATAATTTCCTTGATAGTTATATTTACCACAATCTTCATTTCCAACTCCAACATATCTCAAATCAAATGGCTTTGGATGTCCCGTGGAAGCTCTAAGAGAACCTCATTTTGATTCTGGAGAACCTCTAGCAAACTCAATACCATCCAGAGCTTCCTATTAATTAATGATAAAAAACTATAAATAAAAATGAATGAATGAATTAATTAAAATTATAAATACAATTTATATAATATAAAATAATATTAAGAAAATTATACTTGCACAAATGGTGAAATTGCAGACGTATTAATTTCATCATGATGACTAATACCATTATTAAACACCCATATTAGATATGCACCAAGATCCTCTGATAACTGTCTAACAAACAAAAAATTAATAATTTTAATTTAATAAAAATACATTTAATATTTTAAAGTAGAAAAAAAAATTACTTGAAGCCCTTCAAAATAACCAAATCCATCATCGGTCCAATACTTCCATATATCATTATAGTGGCCAGGTCTCTCTTCCCATGGTCCAACTGTTTCTTTCCACCTAAATGCATATTTTAGGTAATCTCCTTCAAGATAACAACCACCTATATAAAAAAAATTATTATATATTTGTCACTTAGTAAAATATTTAATAAAAAAAGATGGAAATGAATAAAAAAATTTCATGAAAGAAACAATTATTCGGAGTGATTCCAACTCAATATTATTGCACCATACCTGGGAACCTAAAAGTTTTTGGCTTTAAATCTGCCACCATTTGAAAAAGATCATTTCGAAAACCATGACCCTGTGCCCAATAAAGCTTAATGAGATAAATTCTTATAATAGAGAAAAAATTAAATAATCTAAGAATAAATACATATGTAATATAAATACAATTTTATGCATAATATACCTTATATATATCTAAAGGCATGGATGAGACTTGATCTAACCATAATACTCCTTTTTTGTTTGTTGTTATTTGTAGATTCGAATTGTGATTAGTATTTTTGGCTTCAAGAATTATTTCCATCTTACTCCACTTTGTAACATTAACTCCAAAAGTTCTGATATTCATTCATTAATAAATCAATAATTAGTTTATTTTAGTTTGGTAATGATAAAATTAATGAACAAGATGTTGTTTAAAAAATTAATTAAAGAAATAGAATTATAACCTTATTTTGGTTGAAGCTAATTTGACACCATTATCAGATCCGACAAATGAAACTTGTAAATTAATTCGACAAAGTGATCTAACATAGAACACTACTTTATATTTCTTCCCTTCCTCGATATTTTGTTTATACAAAACATTGTAAAACATATTATAAATAACTTTAATTTTTCATATGATAAATAAAGGGTTGTATTAATTGATACTCACCATTCCCCAAAAACCAGGATTGGAAATACCAACACCACCACGTGGACAAGATTTTTTATGACAAAGAACATCCATACGTAATGCAATTTTATTACGCTCAAAACAAGAAGAACGCTCTGTTGATACAATAATGGACGATTGATTTTCTTCAATAATTGTCCATGGATGAATGTTCGAGTTCCCATTAATGGAACCTTCAGCTTCAAAACCTTACAAAAGATATAAAATGGTGAAACATATCTAACAACAGAAAAAAAATATTAAAATGGGAACAAAATTAGTAACTTAAACTTTCAAAGGAAATATATGAAATTTGTCTCTTACTAGGAAAATAAACCCAAAGATGACTATTTTTTCAGTGAGAATATATATACCTCTATTATTCACAAGTTCTGCCCACAATCCTCCAGCTCCCGCATGATTAATCTCCTGAAAAATGTATATTACATCCATGTATTATAAGATCAAATTATCATAGTACTTTATCTGTGATCATCAAATTTAATAAAATATATCGAAAGTGTCATTTACTTCAAAAAATGCTCCAAAAAATGTATATGGAATAAGCCTTCCAGAACCAGCATCAATTACTAGTTGTGATGTGATCTCATTAGCATTAACACCATAGTGGCATGTGGAAATGACAAAACAAACACCTAAAGATAAAATAAAAGAAGTGAAAGAACTTAAGAAAGACATTGTAACTTTATAATATATTTTTATTAATCATTTTCACTCATATTTATAAAGGAAGAACAATCTATAAATTGAAGATGGTGATTAGGATGATGAGTTGTTAATAAGATAATCTATTAGTTGGATGTTTTTTATTTTTAAATTAGATTGTTATGTACTAATGTGTAAAATGTTCTCATCATACCTCATAATGGATTATTGTGCAACTCTGTCAATAACAAATTAATATATACTATTTTCAAAATTAAAATCAAAACCACTTGATAAACATCAAGTAATTTTCAAAACATTTCACCAAACCTTCCATTCATTTTCATTACTCCTTCTTCAATTTCATAACCATTTCATAATCAAATCGTTTTCAATGCAAATCAAATACTTGATCAACATTAAGTTCTCTTCATCTTAATCAATAACACTTCGAAAGCTTTTTCACAATAACTAACCTAGTGCAAATATCTAAAAAGGGTACAATAGGTTCAAAGCTACAAATCAGGCTCAAAGAAAGCACAAACAGTGCACAAAAATTCCAAGAAAAAAATAATCAAAGCAATAGTAAAATACAAAATCAGGGAGAGATATAAAAATTAAAATCTTTGAAAACAACGAGGATCACTAGAAAAGCTAGATCAGAGCCTATGAAATATAACCACCATCAATAGAGCAACATTCTTAAACCGCTATTGACTCTGAAAAAGAATGGTGTTGTCAGGACCATTGTGATGGTGGACAACGCCATTTTGGAGCCGAGGCATTATGGTTTGTAAAACCATGTAATTTCTTTGGATTTAATGCATTTGAGAGAAATTGTTAAGGACTGTTAAAGAAAATAGTTGTTGGCTATTGGATCACATTGGCATGCAATTTTATTACCACACTCCACACTGATGTCTAGTTGACGGAGTCCATAGTATTTGTAACCACGAAAGATTTTATGTCAATAAAGGATATAAAAATCATCGTGATTCAATGTTGCTTGACTTTTGTTGGATAAATTCATATTCAGACACTCACATTTTAAGGAATTAGTCATTAACCCGAGACTCGATTTTAAAATGTATTTTGAAATAAAAATCACACAATAGATTTTGTCAAAGTGGGAGAATGTTAGATTTGTCTAACTTTTTATGGGCTACAATCAATTGTTGTTCAGTTTGTGAAAAACATGTTAATCCTAATTCTGATGGGGATGCATATATAAGCCCTTTTATTGGTTAAGTCATCTCTTTTAATTAAAGGACGAGTGTCTGAAACCTAATTGGCATGGCCAAAAGTGTGGGCTTTAACCCTGGGCCCATAATGGGTAGGGACTCGGGTTATATATATTATATGGCTAGGTCCCCTCTATATTCACAAGAATCCGAAACATAAATGACGGCTCCACAACTTGCCCCATTGAGACTTGTGAACGGGAGTGTGAGACACAGAGGAAGATCCGATCATTCATCTTTTCGGGATTCCGAATCATGACTTCAACAAGTAAGTAGGATCCCCACATCGCTTACCGTGGACAGGAACTATGGTTAGGCACTTGATGAAAATCATAAGGTATGGATGCAAAACCTCTTATTTTAAGATCACAGTCGTCTGATCATCATCAGACGGTCTAGATTATCCAGTTTCTTATTCTTTGTTTTTGTTTCGGTCATTGGGCCTTGGCAGCGTGGGCCTTAGGCTCAATTGCTAAACAAAACCTCTGATTCAATGTTGCGCCCCCCTTTTTTTATTTGTTTTTTTGTTGATTGGGCCTTGGGCCCATTTACTCAAGTAGTTTTTCCTTTTTAACACACCCCTTTTATATTTTTGACCCTCTTTTTTATTTTTATTTTTTATTTTTTATGTTATTTTTATTTTTGTATATGAAAAAGTATATTAAGAAAAACATCATAAATAATAAACAAATAATTATAAAGTCTATTAAAATTAATCTTTCAAAATTAAAACCAAAGCCACTTGATAAACATCAAGTAATTCTCAAAACATTTCACCAAACCTTCCATTCATTTTCATTACTCCTTCTTCAATTTCATAACCATTTCATAATCAAATCATTTTCAATGCGAATCAAATACTTGATCAACATTAAGTTCTTTTCACCTTAATCAATAACACTTCGAAAGCTTTTTCACAATAAACTAAACTAGTGCAAATATCTAAAAAGGGTACAATAGGTTCAAAGCTACAAATCATGCTCAAAGAAAGCACAAATAGTGCACAAAAGTCTAAGACAAAACAAATCAAAGCAATAGTAAAATACAAAATCAGGGAGATATATAAAATTTAAAATCTTGGAAAACGACGAGGATCACTTGAAAAGCTAGATTAGAGCCTATGAAATATAACCACCATCAATAGAGCAACATTCTTGAACTGCTATTGACTCAAAAAAAGAATGGTGTTGTCAGGACCATTGTGATGGTGGACGATGCCATATTGGAGCTGTAACACTCACAAATAATATCATACATCAAAGCACAATACTATATATGAATCCAAGTGTTTGGTACTGAAATACCATAAGTTCCTAGTTAACACATTGTATACATTGCATGCCCAAAAATACAAAGACTAAAAATCTATGGCATAAAATATATACAAGATGTTCTAAACACTAAGAACTAGATCAACATGATGATCTCAAAATAAAACGCCATAGCGGAAGCCATGCCATCCCAAAAAGCTACGATTCGTAAGGAAAAGTCGGACAACTTTGTCCTTACCCTTCGCAGAACCTGTAGTACCTATAATATAATCAACAACATGGGTGAGATATTAAATCTCAGTGAGTTCCCTATCTTATTGGTTCTCTCGGCTTTACATGGTTCTAGCAATCCTAACTCAAGTCAAAAGGGAAGGGAAGTGACCTTGAGTTCACAATCTCACACTATATGGAAACATGTTTATGAGTTCACCAACTCAAAATATCACTAATCGATAACCTCACCAAGGCATCCCCTTTTCCTTTCCGCTTCTACGTCTAGAAGTCGACCCGAGTTATGGATCCTTGTAGTTACTTGGCATACGAAATGGATTCGGGTTCTACGGGCCATTAACCGTTATGAACTGTAACTTCACACAGGCCATTAACCGTCACAAGTCTCTTTACCCGTAGGCTCCATTCGTACTCACACGCGGGAATCAAACCTGCCAAGTAATTGTGCACATGTTTTAGAGGAGCTCGAGACTCATGAAACTGCAACTCAAAAGAAAATGGTTACGACTACGTGATTTTATACACACAAACATGATTGCGTTTGACAATCACAAGCCCACATTCTCCTTAAGGCCTCTTTTGCCTTTTCTCATAATCACAATGGTTCACACATGTTCCATACTAGTGTTTCACTCTCTCCTAGACCAATACTCGTCACAGATGCACCTTTTTACATTGAGTGCCCGAGCATCGCCATCTAGGTTCTCTTTCACCATCCTATCCACAACCTAGAATCACATCATTAGGTTTGGGGTAAGGTTTCTCTCATTCATGATTAACATCAATATTAGACAAGCATATTGCAATTTGCATATAGGATCACATATAATAATTCCATCACAATTTACATAACATTTAGGTTCCCTCCGATTTATTTAATCGGGTACCGAAAACAATATCTCTCATTTTCAATGTGTAGAATATTCTCATAGCTTTCCATCGGTACCAAGAACGCTTAAATTGAATATATGAATCGAAAGTTATGGATTTTTAAAGAAAAGAGAATTATTTGAAAAACTGCCAGGAGCGCCCGGCGGTCAAGGTTTCGCCCGATGGTGCCCCCCTGCGCCTGCTACTTTGCCCGGCGAAGCAGCGACGTAAGACCCATGCCAAAAAAACAAAGTTCTAGAATCAAAACATGCTGCGCCTCTTGACTTTCGCTCGACGGAGCAGCGACGCAAACCTGCGCCGCCCGACGGTGCGTATCAGAAGCAGAATTTTTCTGCTGCGCTTTTGGGGTTCCAAGGGCTCCAAAATTCACCCTTCCCACACAAGATCATTTCCAAACCAAAAAACAAGTATTATAAAAAATGATCATATGCATATTACGACTACACTACACAATTTATATCGATTTTCATCCGTTAGATTCTTTGTTTTAGCAAAATTATTCATTTTCTCACAATATCAAACCTAGCTCTAGAACTCAAGAAACTCTATAACTAAAGTCTCTATCTAGAACCCACCTGGATTGGAGGATGATGATGAAGAAGATGAGATGAATTGATGAAGAAGAGATGATGATCTTGATCTTTTTCTCTTCTAGGTTTTCTTCTTTTCTTTCCTTTTCTCTTCCTTCTCTCTAGCTTCTCTCTCTCCAATTGATACTATGTTTGGAAAGAGTGGAAATGAAATGATATAGAAAAATATCATTAATTAGTAACACTACTAAATGTCCAAATAGTCTCTATAGCTCCAACAATTAAAACCTCAGAGTCAGATAATATTAATTGGATTTGCTCTGAGCTCAACAGTTTACTCTAATTATCTTATCCAATAAATTCTCAGAGTACACCGGAGCCCAGTTGATCATACTAATATTATTCAGAGTAAAATAACTTACGGGGTATTACAGGAGCTGAGGCATTATGGTTTGTAAAAGCATGTAATTTCTTTGGCTTTAATGCATTTGAGAGAAATTGTTAAGTTCGGACAAAAAAATAGTTGTTGGCTATTGAATCACATCGGCATGCTATTTTAATAAGTAATAATAATAATGATAATAATAATAATAATTGTTAATGTTGTTATTATTATTATTATTCAAAAATTGTATAATAATAATAATAATAATAATTATTATTATTATTGTTCTTCTTCTTTTTCTTCTTCTTCTTATTATTATTATTAATATTATTATTATTATTATTATTATTATTATTATTAATATTAATAATAATAATAATAATAATAATAATAATAATAATAATAATAATAATAATAATAATAATAATATAAACATGTTATAAACAAAGGATTATTACTCTTGAAATTATTTCAGCCAATGTATTTTACTAAGTTTGTTTTGAATTTTATATTTGACATATTTAATAGAACACGCGTATATTTTATGTTAATAGGATATCTACAGTTTTCGAAAGGTAACAAAACTTTCCTTTTCTTTATCATCTACAACCACCTCTCTATGTGCCATCATATTTTAATTTTTTTATGTCTAATGAATGGAAAAATATCCACGAACATATTATACTCGTTTACCACTCCTTTACTATAAGGAATATTTACACTTGTTTAAAGATTACAATATGTTGTTGTCTTCATTTGGTTTCCAGCTTGTAATGTATCAAACTTTTTTTGGCTTAAGTACATTTCTTATTGATTTTGATATTAAAATTCACTAGTGAAAAGAAATAGAAGTATATATAGTGCATATGGATGGAAAACCGAGATGTACTTTATGTAATAGAAATAGAAATATACACATTTCTTCCATTTATTCCTTCTAAAAAATAGTGTTTTAAATTAATAAATCAAACGATGTAACTGAATATGGAGCAAGTTCAACATTCATGTCATTGCTTGCATTTTCAAGTGGAGTTATTTTGGGTATAATCTGTACATATACAAAATGAAATAAAATCATGTATTAGATTTTTTTTATATAATCAATGTTGATTAACCTTAACTTTAAACGGCTTATAATTTTTTTTTTAAAATTAAAACATAAAGAAATTCATTTAAAAAATCACAATATACATCTATGACAAACTACATATTGTGTTTAAAAATAAAGTGTACCTTTGTTGGTTCAGTGAAAGAATTTTCATCCATTTTATCCGGGGATGTAAGAATCACTTTTGATGAACCAGATTGTTGCACATTTGATTTTAAATTATTTATAAAAATTTCTAAATTTTCAATTGAGCTTCCAAAATTTACTACCTGCACAAATCAATAGTTGCGCAATTAACTAATTAAGAATTAAATACTTTAAATCAACATTTATTCCTTATAAAAAATTGAGTTATTTTACCTTTACTTTTAGATAATTCTCCCCATCTTGAGAATTTTTATACTGAATTGCAGAGGCAACAATCGAGCTTGAAGAATTATGGAGAGTTGAATTAAGAAAGGTTGCTCCATTATAATCAATGAAAAATTGTTGGAGCCAATAACTTGGAGTTCCATAATTTTGATAAGAGTCGAATACAATTGCATCTGGTTTCCAACTATTTCATATAAAAATTAATTAATTAAATAAATCATATATGTATTCAAATATATAAATAATAAATAAAAATAAATGATAAGGAATTAGAAAATTACTATTTGTCATTCGTGTTTACGAGGAGTGGTGCATAGGCAACCATGCTAACGACATCGTTGTAGAAAATTGAAAAATGTTTAAAATTTAACTCAAAAAACACAAAATTTATTAATTAAATATCATAAAATTTTATATATAATAAAACCTAACCTATTTTTTTCAAGTCCAATAAGAAATGCAGCTTCAGCCACAGCTGCATAAAGGCTTCCATTGCCTGCATCTTCCCTCCAAACAGCATACTCACTAACATATGCCTATAAAGTACAATTAATAAAGCATGAGCAAATTTCTATATCAATATAATTTTAAATGCATAATCTACCATCTAAAAACATATAATTCACAATTTTTAAATAAATGAATTTTTTAATAATCAAACCTTTGGACCGGATCGTGGTGCTTTATCGAACTTGGTATACTGGGAGAACATGTCCTTAGAATTTGTATAAATCTAATAATTGGAAAAAGTATTAGCAATAATAACATGTAAGATACTCAACCTAAACTCAGATTTAATAATTATAAATAAATGATCACATAAATCTATGGAAAAGTAAATACACTCTCACCAGCCACATATTAAATAAACCTAACTTTTTTTTGCTCTTGCAATCTATCACAATGATATTTTTACTTTGTAAAATCTCATGGCGCTCTAACTAAACATAGAGTTTCACAACTACTATCTAACTTAAATATTCAAAATGCTTTTATAATGAGGATTTTAGGTTTCACGAGGATCATAAATCGCAGTGTCTTGAGCATTGATAGTCATTAAATGGACGGTGAAGATTTGTTTAAGGATGGTAAAGAAACCGAAAAACACGTTAATATGTTACCAAGATTATTACTCAAAACCGAGGTGAAAAATCTTTTTTATATTTACATTGTTTTCAAAGAATGTTAAAATAAATTACTTAAACAAATCAAGAGTTTGACAATGGATTCTTGGAGAACAACCCAGAGGAGTTATTTGTTCCAAATAAGGGAATTTTTTTATATTTACATTGTTTTCAGATTTATGAGAAGTTATCTATTCCAAGTAAGGGAATTTTTTTCTATACTTGCAATCCATCCCAAATTATTTTGAGCAAATGTTTTCATGGCAAATGTTTCACATGAAAAAAAATGAAAGAGAAATGGATGCGTGTGTTTAGTAATAAATTTCCTAATGCTGTCAACCGAGGAAAACAATATATTTCTCAATGTTTTCTTTGTTTGACAACATAGGAATGTTATTACATAAATACAACAACAACATAAACATCATTATGTGAGATAGATACAAGGGTAGAAAAATGATTTGTTAGAGATAGAAGAACATTGAAGATTTTTTCTATCTTGCAATCCATCCCAAAGAATGATGCTTGGGGCGACTTCATATTAGTAAGGATTAGGGTAAAATCTCTTTAACGAGTGCTTTTTAGTAAAATATTATTATTTTATGCATAAATTAAATAGAAAATCAAAGGGTTAGAACATTTTGTTTACACTTATAAACAAATAAAATCATGAACTGCGATAGTTGGGTATCAAAGCTTGTACTGAGTTGTTTTTTCACCTCGGTTTTAGGAAAAGCCGAGGGAAATTCTGATTTTTCATTTTTTTAAAGGTTCGCATCAGTTTTCTATTGTTCGAGGTGAAAGCTTCGTCATGAAAAACATTATTTGTTGTAGTGTAAAGAAAACAAAATTTCAATTTTAGTGTTTAGATTCACAAGTATTTTCGTCTTTGTGAAGAGTTGAACTTGTGACTTCCAATAGAGAATAAATATTGCATTTTTTTTTGTCTTTGCAAGGAGTTGAACTCGTGACCTCTAATAGAGAATAACTAATGCATTTGACCTTTTGAGAATGAGTTTAGGGAGGTGCCACATAGGACAATGGGATGATGTGGCACGAGTTTAACTCCTTGCAAAAACAAAAAAAATGCAATATTTATTCTCTATTGGAAGTCACAAGTTCAACTCTTCACATAGACAAAAATATTTGGGAATCTAAACACAAAAATTGAAATTTTGTTTACTTTAACATCATAAAAAACTATTAAATGATATTAAAATTGACTTACAAACTTTTTTTGACAACTCATTCTCTTACATGTTTTTCTTTACAGTAAACATTCTCATTCAATAGATAAAACAAAGGGAGTACAAACAAATTGACAAACTTGAGTGAGGGCATTTCCCATCCTCAAACTAAATTCAACACTAATAGATAAGCCTATCAAGAGTCAGACAACCATAAACTTTGAGAGATTAGAATCCAATGGAGTATTACCAATCCAATCCCTTGATCCAAGCAACCAAGCAACAATCTTCCATAAAAGATAAATGAGTTTGGGAACCAAAACTTTAAAATCTATCCAGTTATGGATCATTTCTTTGGCTTGATCACGCATAGCTCAATTATACAGGCTGTCTAAATTTATTAAACTCACTATCTCTGAAAGAAGCCTTTGTTTAAAGGAAGAGAGAATCTGATTAGATACCACACTTAGATTTTTACTCAAAAACCCATTATCTTCATCCAAACCTCTTTGGAGAAATTCATCAAACACCTTGAAGACACACTTAAAATAGGCTAAACAAAAGCACAACACACACAATTGAAGCAAAACACCAACAATGAGATGCCAATGGACACACAATAAGATACACCAAAAAGCAAAACACTTTCAAGATATATTGTCAAACACCAAAAGTGCAGACTTAGATCCCAAATGACAATAAATAAGACAGAAAACACAAAACTAAAATTAGATAAATGGAAAGGAGGAAGAAATTGTAAACCGTAAATAACCCATGGTGGCTTTGGAGTTGGGCGAACGGTCAACACCTTTGAAGGTGTGGAAGAGGCCAGTGGTGGCTCCGATGGCGGCCGCGTTAGCAAAAGGGGCTTTGGAGATGGAAGGACAGTTGACAACTTTGAAGGTATGAAAATAGTCGGTGGTGGTGGCTCCAGTGGCGGCCTCTTTAGTAAAAAGAGGGTTTGGCGATGATTCATGGTAGTGAGAGGGGGTAGTCGATGAGAGGGAGTAATGCTCTCCATAGAGGAGAGGATGACAACCTTGAAGGTGGAAGATGAAAACCACCTTGAGGGTGGGAAACAACCACCAAACCCTAGAGGGTTGGGGAAACTTTCTAGAGAGTAGGGATATCATCTCTCTTTAGAAAAGTAACTTTCTCTATCACCAACTTTCATTCTCTTACATGTTAGAAGATAAAAAATATGATGTGACACTCTTCAAAACAAACATTTCAGAACTTCCCCATTCAATATATAATGTTACATACTTATACAAATTGTACATCTATAGTAGATCGAGACACATATTATTATAAATTACATACATATACAATTAAGATATTCAACATTTATCAAACTTCAAACTATTAAAATTTCATTTTATTTTCTATTACGTACACATATTTCAATAAAATAAATAAATAAATCAATTTTCAACTAATTCTATAAAAAAACTTTGAGAGGTTATCCATTTCCCGAAAAAATAAAAGGAATCAATTTTTAAATAATTCGATAAAAAATTATAAGAACTAATTTAGATCCTATAAAATGAAAACAATTTTTAGTCTCTTAATAAAAGTGATAACATTATCAATACATAAATCACTCACAAAAAAGAGATAATTGGTTATGTAGAAACAATAATAAAAATACAACTTATTATATTTTTCATATACTAATCATTATTTTTATTTTTTTCGTATCTATATTTTTTTCCCTATCAATATTCTTTTTAAAAAATAATACTCTTTTTAAAATATAGTTTATTTATAAATTTGGTTATATGTTCCAAAATTTTAACTTCAAATACTAAATCTCATATCAATGCTAAAAAAGTTATCAAACAATTCTTTCAAATTTAACTTATAATTTTTAAATAGACAAAAAATGCCTCATATTGTATATAAAATATTATTTTGAATTATAATTGCATATATACATACATATATATATATATATATATATATATATATATATATATATATATATATATATATATATATATATATATATATATATATATATATATATATATTACAAAATTAAATCTTAAATTTTCAACAATCATTTATAATTTATTACATAAAAATGTCCAATAATTTATTGTTAAATTGTAAACAATTGAAATTGATGGGCTAATTCAATTGAATTAAATCTTTGTTGAAAATGAATGGAATAGTAAAAAACAACAACACTTGGCATATTTAAATACCAAAATCATCATCCAACCGATAGAGACTCATTCAACAATCATACTCACTTCCTTTCTAGACTACGAATTCAATATAAAATAGAGAATTTTATCTAGGATTTTAATATTGACCTTCATGAATGATTATATAGAGTGTGATTAGTTTGAATGTGGAATGTTTTTCGTCCACGAAATAAAGAAAAACAAATATTCTTACAGATGTTGAAAAAAAAGGAAAGGAAATATTAAACAAAATTATTAAAATTCTTTACACTTATTTCACGTTTTAAAATTAAATTGTGATGTCTTATTTGCATATCTATGATTCAAACATATTTCTTTTTAATTAAACTTTTACTATCTCTTTTTATCACCTTTATCTTATCATCTTAATTACAATTTTTTATAATAAACAAAATAAAAATCTGCATTTTATAATACTACTTAAAAAATTCATCTCAACCCCACACATCACGCGGGTCTCTGTCTAGTTAGTGTTGATTTCAATCTTAAAATATTTTTAAGATATGCTCTGAATAAACCTCATATCATTGATAAGTTAATATTGATGACATATCACATATTGTTATATGAGGACAAAGACATATGGTTGAAACAAACTGGAAAAACTCATTGGTTAATGGTGGGTTAAACAAATAGAACTCATAAATACCTTCATCTCACTTGATTCTTGCATTTTGTAATAGTATAATAACATGATCATGGTCATTGTTATTGTTGTAGTAATTGCACAACTATGATTCAAAATCGCCTCAAAGAGTACAATGAACCAAAGACCTACTACAATGAAATAATCAAGCCAAAATGCATTGACTTGAATAGTGTAAAGAAATATAAATTAAACTTAATTAATTGTGAATAATATGGAAATACCTTATATCTGTTATGGTAAAGAGAACTTTATTGTTGTTGATTGATCATCTGAGTCTGAATGATTTCATGCACTCCTCTAATAACATATATAAATAAGTCATATAGTTAAAGAAATAAAAAAAACGATAATAGCAAATCAGGAAAACCTAATATCAAGAATGTGATTACCAACTAAGAAACCAGGACAAAGTTTTCCTGAAAGTATGTCCATCAAACTAATCAATTTCAAATGCGTCAAAGGAATGTCAAGCAAATCTGCACTTTGAGCGGACGATGTACCACAAAATATCAAATTGAAGTTACGAGTGGTTGCTATGAAGGAGAAATCGTTTTTCGCAACCTTAAAGTTATGCGTGATGTATGTATTTCCCACAATAATATTAGACTTATGCCTCTGAACCAAATGGGTTGGTACAATGACTTTGATCATGTCACACTAAAAGATCAAATAAAAAATCAACAACATGAGATATGAAAGAAGAATTTTGTGTGAAAAAATAACCTAATAGTTATTATGAGAGATAAAACAAATATCTTTACATCTACTATAATCATTTCCAAGTGTTATTTGTTTGACATGCTTGTAATAGACCACATCTCTCTAATCTTAACAGCAATTTTCCCCAAATATTTGGAGTCATTAATATCTTTAACATTTTCAATTGAACGTACCATTTATTTTGTGTGATAAACTGAAAATAAATTCACATTACCTCTGCTATTAAAGAATCAACAACATTACCAACAGATTGAACATCTTATTCATAGCGTAAAAAGATAGAATCTTTAAATTCAAAAGTTTTCAAGTAATAACATTTTGGACATTGAACAAGTGGAAAACCCAAGAAGAAAGCACTACAAATCTAAAACCAAGTACATCCAATAAAATGAAAAATGAAGAAAAAAAATAAAAACTATAAAACATGAATGAAATGTTGATAACATACTTGAAACAACATAACTACTAAAACCAAGTACATCCAGTAAAACATAAAAACCGAAGAAAAAAGCAAGAATCAAGAACAAAATCTTCATTCGAAAGTTAAGGTTATAACTTGAACTGCAAAACGAAGAATTCACAGAAAAATTCGAAAACTCATGACAAAAAGCACATAATTCATATTAACATTAAATCTTTAAAGATTTACCTTTGTTGTTAGGAAAGTTTGAATTCTTTCTGCACTTGATTTAACTAATCCGTCTTCCATCTTCTTTCTTTGCCTCTTCTATAAGCTTGCTAATAAAAACAATGGTGGATTTTATATTAACTTCAAAGCCTTTTAATGTTGTTGATTCAGAGTCTTTTGTTGTATGCGGGTTTCCGTTTCCTCGTGTATGCATTGAAAGTCCTTTTATATCCCAGCGTGACTTTTCAGCTCAAAAGTTGCATTGAGTGGGGTGGCAACGTAAACATGATGTGATGCAAATGCAAACATGGGATCAAGGCATCCATAAATTTTGAATAGCTGATGTTCTACTGACGGGACAAGTTTAAAGGTCTGCTCTGATGAGAATACCAGAATATCGGAATATCATGATAGTAAAAATACCAGAATACCAGGCTGATAAATCCACACTGATAAGAAAATCAGGAAACCAGGTTGGTTGAAGGTCAAGGTTTCCTGCAAAAACCTATCCCCTCTCGCATGTGGGTTCTAGTCTTGGACGACATCCTAGCGGGTCCTCAGTATCACGGACTCTCAGGTCGAGAAATGATGATACGTTCACCATTTCTGGTTTGGAATCATCATCAATCAAGGAGGCCTTAACTGATTTCCCATGAACGGTCTTCAGAGTCATAAGCTCCTATCAGACCACCCTGGTTACTACATAAACATGCAGTTCAGAGTATCCTCAAGAAAACCTCGTCTGGATGCGAACTCAAGCCAATAATATGTGTCAAACACCACGCATGTCAACAAGAGCCCACTATAATCCTATTTGTGCACTCAAGCCTGGGTACTGGGCTTATCTCTCGTGGAACAATCCCTCTCAACAGCACAACAACAACGAAATAATAGGATGACAATAATGCAGTAAATGCAGGTAAATAATGTACAATAAATAATACAAATAACTGCACAAAAATAGACACCCAATGAAACAGAAACAGACAAGCGCTAGGATTGACTCGCATAGGGAACTATCTTTCCCCAGCAGAGTCGCCAGGTGTCGCAACTTCGAAAAACAACCTGCAGAAAAACATAGTCGCTACCGAATGTTATTTATCCCGACAGGGGAAAGGAAACGATCGAAGAAAACCTCAAAAGGGAAAAGACATGGTCATCGCAACCAAAGTCTGGGTTCAGGATTCGGTTACACGAGAGGAAGGTATTAGCACCCCGTCGCGTCCGTTGTACTCAACGGGATCCACACTTGTTATCTAATCAAAGGGTGTATTAATCTAAAGCTCTACTACTAAACAAAAATGAAACAGGAAGAAACAAAAGGAGACTCGATAGGACATCGCCGTCCTATGCCTACGTATTCCCTCGTGCAATGGGAAAGTCGGAGTCAATATAGTTCGGAGGACTATGGGTAAATGGGGGAAGGTTACTCGCCAAGACATCGCCGTCTTGTGCCTACGTATCCTTATTCTGACTAAGTCAGAGCGTCCGTAGTTCTTGGTTACGACCACAAGTTGGTTAAGTGTTTTTTATGAGCGACGTTAAATTCGCGTTCTAACAGTTAGGGTCGATGCTTGTTTGCGGTAGAACGGAAATAACATACTCTTTTCTGAAAATGATTTGACACCAATCCCGAAGGATAAAAGATTTGCATTTTGTTTGTGAGTTTTAGACAGAAGTGGATTGACTTTGGATTGACTTTGATGTTGTTCAAATTATCAACACTACTAAGTCTTTTACTTACATCTTTTATAATGATTATAATTTACTCACCCTGCCTGTTGAATGTTTCCCCTATCTGGGCAACGCGCAGGTAATTTGGAGTAGCTTTTGACGCACTGAAGATTTAGCTTCGAAGTCATTTATTTTTATTTCAGTGGATTAGAAGGTGTCTTGCTCTGTTATATATAACATCGAGGTTTGGGATCGTCTGATCGGAACAACTGCATTATTTTCCTTCTGTTTGGTTATTGTTGGAGATTTATGTATTGTTTATATGAATTTCATTTAAATGCTGAACTTTGAGTTATTGTTGGATGAAGTTATGATGAAGAATTTGAGACTAAATTTTCCGCTGTGAAGTTTAATCTAAATGCAATTTAAATGTTGAATTTCCTTAGAGAATGATAATTATGAAAATTTTTGAGAACCCGTGTTACGGAGCAGGAATATATTTATGATGTGATTTTATGGAATGAAGTGTGACACCTTTCTTTGTGAAGATACTCTGATTATTTATTTAAATTGTCATGTGAAAATGTCGTGGGGTAGAAGGGTGTTACATTAGTGGTATCAGAGCAGGTCGGTTTGTCTGGCCAGGTTGTTGAGTCTTTAGTGTCTAACAATAGAATTATTATGGAATTAATTCTAACAATTGTGACTGTTCTTATGTTGCACAGAACAATGGCTGAAAGGAATGATGCTGCACTTACTGCTGCTCTGCAGGCTATTGCCCATGCTGTGCAATAACCCCGTGCTGGTGAAAATGATGGGTCCCGCATGTTGGAGACATTTCAGAGGAATAAGCCGCCTACTTTTAAAGGTCGATACGATCCCGATGGAGCACAGGAATGGCTCAAGGAGATTGAGAGGATTTTTCAACTCATGGATTGTTCTGAGGAGCAGAAAGTGCATTTTGGAATGCATATGCTAGTGAAAGAAGCTGATGACTAGTGGGTTGAGACTCGTCATAGGTTGACGACAACAGGTGAGGCTATTACTTGGGCTGTGTTTAGCAGGGAATTTCTGAGGAAATATTTTCCTGAGGATGTGCGCGGAAAGAAGGAAATCGAATTCCTAGAGCTAAAGCAAGGGAATTTAACTGTGACTGAATATGCTGCGAGGTTTGTGGAACTGTCAAAGTATTATCCATATTACAGTGAGGCAACTGCTGAATTTTTAAAGTGCATCAAGTTCGAGAGTGGTTTGCGTCCGAAAATCAAACGGGAAATTGGGTATTAGAAGATTCGTAGGTTTGTAGACTTGGTGGATAGCTGTAGAATCTATGAGGAAGATAGGAATGCTCATTCAGCTCACTACAAGAGTTTGAGTGAGAAAAGAGGAAAGCAACATCAAGATCGTAGGAAGCCTTACGATGCTGATAAGGGAAAGAAGAAAGCACATGAGGAGAAAAGAACAAGTGGGGGAGGAGCTCCCACTTCTATCACGTGTTACAAGTGTGGTGAACGAGGTCACCGTTCTAATGAATGTGAGAACAAAGTGTTGAGGTGCTACAAGTGTGGCAAAACTGGTCATCGTGCTCCTGAATGCAAGAATGATGGTCCAACTTGCTTCAATTATGCTGAACATGGTCATATCAGTACCCAGTGTCAGAAGCCAAAGAAGGAGGTTGCTGCTAAGACCAATGGTAGAGTGTTTGCTCTGAGTGGGACAGAGGACTCCAAGAAGGATAACTTGATTCGAGGTACTTATTTTATTAATGATGTTGAGTTAGTTGCTATTGTTGATACCGGTGCTACTCATTCGTTTATTTTGCTTGAGTGTACTAATAGGTTGGGTTTGAAATTATCTGATATGAATGGTAGTATGGTGATAGAGACGCCTGCTAATGGTTCTGTTACTACCAACCGTGTGTGTTTGAAATGCCCTTTGACCATTTATGGGAGGAGTTTCTGGATGGATTTGGTGTGCTTGCCTTTACACCAAATTGATGTCATCCTTGGAATGAACTGGTTGGAATTCAACTACGTTCATATCAATTGTTATGCTAAGACAATGGAGTTTCCTGTGTTTGGTGATAGCGGTGAGTCGATGTTTTTGTCTGCTAAGCAAGTGGGTGAACTTCTAGAAGATGAAGCCTTGATGTTCGTAATGTTTGCGACACTGCAAGTTGATCTTGATGCTACAAATATTGAACTACCTGTCATCCGTGAATTTTCTGATGTATTTCCGGATGACATAAGTGATTTCCCCCCAGAGCGTGAAGTAAAGTTTGCAGTGGATTTGATACCAGGTACAAGTCCAGTATCGATGGCTCCGTATCGGATGTCAGCTTCTGAGTTAAGTGAATTGAAGAAGCAACTAGAAGAGTTATTAGAGAAGAAGTTTATTCGACCAAGCATTTCTCTGTGGGATGCTCCGGTGTTGTTGGTTAAGAAGAAAGATGGTAGTATGAGATTGTGTGTTGACTACAGACAACTAAATAAAGTAACTATCAAGAATAAGTATCCATTTCTGAGGATCGACGACTTGATGGATCAGCTAGTGGGAGCTTATGTATTCAGCAAGATTGATTTGAGATCTGGTTATCATCAGATTCGTGTTAAACCAGATGATATTCTGAAGACGACTTTTAGGATGAGGTATGGTCACTATGAGTACACTGTGATGCCATTCGGTGTGTCCAATGCACCTGGAGTGTTCATGGAGTATATGAATAGAATTTTTCATGAGTATCTGGATAAGTTTGTGATGGTTTTCATCGATGATATTTTGATATACTCCAAATCAGAAGAAGAGCACGCAGAGCATTTGAAGATGGTGCTGTAAGTGTTAAGAGAGAAGAAGTTATATGCAAAACTGTCGAAATGTGAGTTCTGGTTGAAGGAAGTAAGTTTCTTTGGCCATGTGATTTCAAGTTGTGGGATTGCTGTGGATCCCGCAAAGATTGATGCTGTGTTGCAATGGGAGACTCCGAAATCTGCTACTGAAATCCGAAGTTTTCTTGGGATGGTAGGTTATTATCGCAAGTTTATTGAAGGCTTTTCTAAGTTGGCTTTACCTTTAATGCAACTGACGCGGAAGGGTCAAGCATATGTGTGGGATATGGCTTGTGAGGAGAGTTTTGTGGAACTAAAGAAGAAGTTGACGACCGCTCAAGTATTGATTTTACCTAATCCAAATGAGTCCTTTGTGGTATATTGCGATGCATCGAAGATGGGTCTTGGTGGAGTGCTAATGCAGAATGGACAGGTTGTTGCTTATGCGTCGAGACAACTAAGAGTTCATGAAAGAAATTATCCTACACATGATCTACATTTGGCAGCTGTAGTGTTCGTACTGAAAATTTGGCGACACTATCTTTTTGGTTCGAGGTTCGAAGTGTTCAGTGATCATAAAAGCTTAAAGTACTTGTTTGATCAAAAGGAGTTGAATATGAGACAGAGAAAGTGGCTTGAATTATTAAAGGATTATGATTTCGATTTGAATTACCATCCTGGAAAAGCAAATGTAGTGGCTGATGCATTGAGTAGGAAGCCACTGCATATGTCAATGCTTATGGTGCGTGAGTTGGAATTGTTTGAGCAGTTTAGACACATGAGTTTAGTGTGTGAGGTCAATTCTGATAGTGTAAAATTAGGAATGTTGAAGCTGACTAGTAATATTCTGGAAGAAATTCGAGCAGGTCAGAGATCCGATTTGAAGCTGGTGGATCAGTTGACGTTGATTAACCAAGGTAATGGTGGGGAGTTCAAAATTGATGAAAATGGTCTGATGAGATTCGGAGATAGAGTGTGTATTCTGGATATTCCTGAACTTAAGAAGAGTATTCTCGAAGAAGGACATAGAAGTGGGTTGAGCATTCATCCCGGTGCTACAAAAATGTATCAAGACTTGAAGAAGTTATTTTGGTGGCCTGGAATGAAAAAGGATGTTGCAGAATTTGTTTATGCTTGCTTGACTTGTCAGAAGTCAAAAATTGAACATCAGAAGCCTTCGGGCTTGATGCAACCAATGAGCATTCCCGAGTAGAAGTGGGATAGTATTTTGATAGATTTTGTGACGGGTTTGCCGAGGACTGCAAAGGGTAATGATTCTATTTGGGTGATAGTAGATAGGTTGACTAAGTCGGCTCATTTCTTGCCGATGAAGATTAATCATCCTATTAAGAGGTTGGTTGAGCTGTATATCGATGAAATTGTGAGGTTGCATGGAATACCGTCGAGTATCGTATCGGATAGAGATCCGCGTTTTACGTCAAAATTTTGGAAAGGTTTGCAAGATGCTTTGGGTACTAAGTTGAGGTTGAGTTCTACTTATCATCCGCAGACAGATGGACAGACTGAGAGGACTATCCAATCTTTGGAAGATTTGTTGAGAGCTTGCGTGTTAGACCAAGGAAGAGATTGGGACGACCATTTTCCTTTGATTGAATTTACTTACAACAATAGTTTTCACGCGGGTATTGATATGGCACCGTATAAGGCGTTGTATGGGTGAAGGTGTAGGACACCGTTGTATTGGTATGAGTCGGGCGAGAGTACTGTGCTCGGACCTGAAATTGTGTGAGAGACGACTGATAAGATTAAGGTGATTCAAGAGAGAATGGAAGCTTTGCAGAGCCGTCAGAAGAGTTATCATGATAAGCGAAGAAAGGAACTAGAGTTTCAAGTGGGTGATCATGTATTTCTGAGAGTTACGCCGATAACTGGTGTCGGTAGAGCTTTGAAGTCGATAAAACTTACACCGCAATTTATTGGTCCATATCAAATTTTAGATAAGATCGGTGAAGTGGCGTATCGGATTACTTTGCCACCGTCACTTGCAAATCTTCATGATGTGTTTCATGTGTCTCAATTGAGGAAATACATTCCAGATTCTTCGCATGTGATTCAAATGGATGACGTACAGGTGCGAGATAACTTAACAGTCAAAGCATCGCTAGTGCGAATTGAAGGTCAGGAAATGAAGCAATTGCGGGGCAAGGATATTTCCTTAGTGAAGGTACTGTGGGGTGGACCAGCTGGAGACAGTTTGACTTGGGAACACAAGGATCAGATGAAAGAGTCCTACCCGTTCTTGTTTGCATCAGGTAATTTTCGAGGGCGAAAATTCTTTTAAGTCGGGGAGAGTTGTAACGCCTCGAATTAATTAAAATATTTATTTAATTAATTTTTGTTATAGAATTGTGTGAATATTATGTTTTTGGATGGCTTTAATGAAAAGTTATGATTTAAGTAAAGTTGGAATTATTTTGAGAATTTTAGGAACAAGTTAGATTAATTAAATTAGATTTGTTTAATTAGAAAATAGAATAGAATTGGTGTTGGAGGAGTGTAAGGGTACTTTAGTAAAAGGTGAAGGTTTAGTGAGGGCAATAGAGGAAAATCCTAAAAAGAGGTTAAAGGGTTATACGGAGGAGTAGGGTTTTGGAAAATTTCACTGTTGCATTGCGTTGGAAATAAGAGGCAGAAAGAAGAGAGGAGCAGTTAGGCTTGGAGATTTTTGCAGAGAGGATTGAAGAACTCGAAGAAGAAGATTCAAGGCTAAGGATTTACTCAGGTATGGGGAGTGAAATTGTGTTATTATAATCGATTTAAGTTTTAGGTAGTTGTAGAATGTTTGGACAATCAATCGCTGATGAATTATGTGGAGGGTTTAAGTAGATTAAACAAATAGAATTTTCGATCAGTATAAAATATTGAGGATCTCATAAAATGACTGAATCAAGGAAAGTGTGGAACTCTAGGTTGAAATTGCTATTTGAAATTTTACTGGAACTATTTGTGATGGATAGAATAAGGAAAGAAAGAGAAAAAGAAAAAAAAAAGGAATTAAAGGGGGGGTAGCGCAAGCCACTAGGTCTAGGTGGTGCCAGCCACATTGAAAAAGGGTGGCGCAAGCCACCATAATGTGAAGGTAGGGGTGGCGCAAGCCACCCATTAAGTAGGAGAATTGTATTTTTTTTCTTCTTCCAATTTTCTTCTAAAAACCATATCTTTGGTTTTACGAACCCGTTTTTGATGCCGTTTGAGGCTATGGAAAGGTAATGAAATCATCTATACCATGGTAAAATAAAATAGATCATATAGTGTAATCCTTCAATCGAAATTGATAGACTAAATGATGAGTGTCTTGTATTGATATACAGTAAGTTACATGTCTGTCTGAAAATTGCAGAATTGTATCAAGGGGTGATTTAGTTGATATTAGTGATAGTGAAATGATAATATTATGATGATGATGGAGAGATTATGAGATTTAAATATGCTATTATAATGTATTGATGTTCTGTGATGAAATTGTCAGTGTGTGTGTTGTGTGTGGAATCTCTCATTTATGTCTGGAAGTGATTTTGGTGTAGATTATATTAACATGCTATTGTTGATTATGTTATGTGTGTGATGATATATGTAAAGAGCATATGATAGTTCTGATGATGATGATACTGTGTTGACTGTGATGATGATGTTCTGCTGGTGTGATGAATTTTGGTGATTTATTATATGGATGATGATGCGTTTGACTAGCAGTGGTCGTGTTTTGTGAATTATTACGCATCATGCATTCATAGCATAATTTTTAGGACGAATTGTCTAGTGAAGTTGTAGGACGAATTGTCCAGTAAAGTTGTAGGACGAATTGTCCAGTGAAGTTGTAGGACTTATAGTCCAGTGAAGTTTGAAGATGACCAAGTCATCAGTGAAGTTTCGGTACCGCATGCATGTTGCATTTCATGATTGGTGGCATTGCATAATGTTGTTGTTACTTGAGGACTTTGAGTGATTTTCTGATATGTGATGCTATGACAGAAAATGTGGATTTACTGTGGCATTTTATTTATAATTTACATGCTGTGCGATTCATATGATGCTATGACAAAAACAAGGAATTGTGTGTGAAGTTACTGTTGAGTTATATTATTGAAGTAATATGATGCTATGAGTTACTTGCTGTGATGTTGCTGTTGTTCAAATTATTAACACTACTATGTCTTTTACTTACATCTTTTATAATGATTATAATTTACTCACCCTGTCTGTTGAATGTTTCCCCTATCTAGGCAACGCGCAGGTAATTCGGAGTAGCTTTTGACGCACTGAAGATTTAGCTTCGGAGTCATTTATTTTTATTTCGGAGGATTAGAAGGTGTCTTGCTCTGATATATGTAACATCGGGGTTTGGAATCGTCTGATCGGAACAACTGCATTATTTTCTTTCTGTTTGGTTATTGTTGGAGATTTATGTATTGTTTCTATGAATTACATTTAAATGCTGAACTTTGAGTTATTGTTGGATGAAGTTATGATGAAGAATTTGAGACTAAATTTTCTGCTGTGAAGTTTATCTAAATGCAATTTAAATGTTGAATTTCCTTGGAGAATGATAATTATGAAAATTTTTGAGAACCCGTGTTATGGAGCAGGAATATATTTATGATGTGATTTTATGGAATGAAGTGTGACACCTTTCTTTGTGAAGATACTCTGATTATTTATTTAAATTATCATGTAAAAATGTCGTGGGGTAGAAGGGTGTTACACCAGGCGGGTATTCTTAATTCTCAAGGAAGCATTTGATATCGTGATACCATGGTTTATCGTCTATGACTGCTTCAATTGGGAAAATGTAAGCGGGCCATTCTAGGCACATTATGTCAACCTTAGGTACATTGTTCCATTGACCTACACTAATCATGGAAGAGAGAGTGGCTAGTGCATCAGCCATGTGATTCTCTTCACGAGGGATATGATGAAACTCAATTCTGTTGAAGAATGGTAACAACCTTCTCGCATAATCTTTGTAAGGAATCAGTCCTGATTGGTATGTGTTCCACTCTCCTTTGATCTGATTGATAACCAGGGCTTAGTCTCCATACACATCCAAGTTCTTAATTCTCAAGTCAATCACTTCTTCGAGACCCATGATACAAGCTTCGTATTCGGCCTCATTGTTTGTGCATTTGAATATCAGTCGGGCAGTGAAAGGAATGTGGATACCCTGAGGTGTTACGATGATTGCCCCAATTCCGTTTCAGTAAATGTTGATAGTGTTGGTTGCAGAATAGGGCAAGCAGCAAAAATATTTATTTTCGGAAAGAATTCCCTCCGAGATTTATGTCGTGTCCACAGAGATCGGTTCGAGGGAAAGAATGTCGTTCGACAATCTCTCGCGTTTATGAGTTTGGATTAAAATGGTTTAAAACATAGAAACAGAAAAGTAAATATTAAAACATAAAACAAATTCATTCTTCAACAAGACAAACTTATCTGGCATGCACATAATCGACTCCTCACAAACTTAAACTTATCGACCAGTTATACTCCACCTACAATACTCCTCAATATCACCCAACATCGCTCACAACCAAGGTTATGTCTAACGCAAAGTTGAGAGAACAACCGTGTTACCCTCGTCGACACTCTCACACGCGACTCAAGGCACAGAGGCATTAAGCTTCGACGCCTATTGAAGATTGTTAGCTCTTAAATCTATCTCTAGAATCCAGAAACTAACAGATAATCATCCCTAATCGAAGTTTGCAAGGATTATCTCTAACGCAACTCAAACCCCGCGCATAAAGCAAAAATCAGAGACAATCACCAATAATGATTTGTAAAGCAAGTTTTATATAACACCATGAGCGACAAATATACATGAGATCATATTCAATATATATACAAAACCCAACAAAGAAGAAAAACACAAAGAAGAAGAGAAATGAACCAAACATCTCGCGGTTTGTCAGAGCCGATCGACGATCAATACACCCCGGTTCATCCGTATACAAGCTTCCATGTTGTTTTCTAGCTAATCCTACTAAAAAATGAAGTTTGATGGAGTTGGGATCACAAAACCCCAAAACCATACTAAAAAAATAGTGTTTTTGGCCTTAAATGGTGTTTCTGTCCGCACAACTTCGCCCGACGGTGTTTTGGGACGCCCGACGGCGAAAGGCGGCTTATTTTGCAAGTTCCAGTGTTGTTCTGGAGCGCTCGGCGCTGGAAGTACCGCCCGTCGCTGCTAAGGCGCAGCATGACAGCAAAAATTCAGCACTGTTTTATTCGTAACTTTTGAATCGTAACTCCGTTTTTCGCCCGGTTTGAAGCGCTGGAAAGCTTATTCAATGCTCTATACAACAATGGCAAAATATTATTGCTTGAATACCTACAAAAATGAGATAAAATCAATTAAACTCAATGATATTTACAAGAAAATGTAATATACACACGAAAACGTATTTACACATAAAGTGGGGTTTATTCAACCAATTTTAACACAAAGTAATGATAAGTGCAACAAAAATCATATACAAAAATAGGTACAATTTGCACTTATCAAACTCTTCCCAACTTACACAATTGTTTGTTCTCAAACAAAAAATCAAACAACTCAAAGAAACAAAGTGAAAACCAAAGAATCACGAATCAACAGGTTTTGAAAATCGGACAAATGAATGGTTCAAATGAAAACGGTACACACAAAGTAAATACTTACCACTAAACTACGACGATAACATAGTCACGAAACAAATGAAAAATACCAAAATCATGCCAAACATCCTAAAACAACACAAGTTCAAATGTGAATCACACCTAACAAAAATAATCATCGGTAGATGAAAAACATAAAATGAGAGATTTATCACTCACATAACAATCATGCAAACAATAGACTAAATTATGCAACCATCCAAAAATCATATTGAAAATACAAAGGCAAGAATCACAAGGACTTTCAAGGTTGTAGTGTGGTCGGGTAAACAAACAAGGGGCAATTTTTAAAGGTAATTGAAACAAAAACTTGCCTAAACCTAAGGGAGTGATCAACTCACAAAAGTTCAAACACCAAATTTCAATCAACTTCTTCTTTCATCCCAAGTGTTACACAAAACACAATACTTATTTAGCACAATTATTTGAACTCTTTTTGTTTCCTTTTTCAAGGATTTTCTTTTTCTTTCATTTTTTTCTTTTCTTTTCTTTGTCATATTTTTCTTCTTTTTCTTTTCTTTTTCAACCTCATAGAAAACAACCAATGAATAAACAATCATTCTCTCCCCAACTTGAATTCAACCACATCATCATGTGAATACTCCCTACTTTCTAAGGCAAGGCAAACATTCATACAACAACACAAAGAGTTGAGGGTTCAAGTAAAAACAAAATCCAATAAAAAATAAGTGAACTAAATACTCATAGACAAGCATTAAGTTCAAATAAAACATGGATCAAAAAGCTCAAAGGGGTTACAAATGATCATACACTCACAAGGTGAATAGACTATTTGGCTAGGTAGTTGTGCTCAAAATGAAACAAAATGCATTGATCCTTTTCATGCTTTCATATAATCAACACAAACAAAAAATTGAGCATAATAAAATCCAGTTAGAACAAGAATGTTGGCACTCCGCGCATATATGAACAATGGAAAGCTACCTCACAAAAAGGGTGGGAACTAAAGTGATTCACATCAAGAACAAGTATACAAAAGAATGAATGGCATGTAATTTGTAAAAAAGCCTAAGTATCATGAATATGCTAAAGTCTAGAAAGCGATAAACACATACCTTGGACGTGTACAAAACTTAACAATGTCACCACTATACATTCGCAAGTTAAAAGATCAAACTTGGAAAATCACAAAATGCATCCTCAAGCTAATCAAAACAAACTTGAGAGCAAACACAAAATTTTATTTTAACAACCTAACAAAATTGAAGTAAAATCTAACAAAACACAAAGACAAAAATTGGTGAAAGTGGATGGAAAATGAGAGATTTTTCTTTACAAAACAAGGCGCGCTAAGCGCAGGCAGGAAAATTTTGTTTTTCAAAATTGGTTCTTTCTCTCATTCACTCCATCCATTGTCACTTTATATTAACTATACTACTAAACATAAAACTCTACAAACTCAAGAATCATTGAGTTGCCTCCCAACAAGCACTTGTTTCACGTCGTTAGCTTGACTCCTTTACAATGCTTAGCTAGCAACTTCCTTCCTTCATGCCATGGGGATGCCTCACCGCACAAACCAAAAGCAAGTGCCCTAACCAAACACTTAAACAAACATTACGGGAACAAAATGTATACAACACTTGAATAAACATAATGGAAATAGACAATATATACGATATATACAAAACTCAAAAACAAAGAAACTATCGCAATGTGACTCAATATCAAAACCCATCTCCGGCAACGGCGCCATTTTGTTGGTTGCGAAATAGGGCAAGCAGCAAAAATATTTATTTTCGAAAAGAATTCCCTCCGGGATTTATGTCGTGTCCACAGAGATAGGTTCGAGGGAAAGAATGTCGTTCGACAATCTATCGCGTTTATGAGTTTGGATTAAAATGGTTTAAAACATAGAAACAGAAAAGTAAATATTAAAACATAAAAAAAATTCATTCTTCAGCAAGACAAACTTATCCGGCATGCACATAATCGACTCCTCACAAACTTAAACTTACCGACCAATTATACTCCACCTACAATACTCCTCAATATCACCCAGCATCGCTCACAACAAAAGTTATGTCTAACGCAAAGTTGAGAGAACAACCGTGTTACCTTCTCCGACACTTTCGCACGCGACTCAAGGCACGGAGGCATTAAGGTTCGACGCCTATTGAAGATTGTTAGCTCTTAAATCTATCTCTAGAATCCAGAAACTAACAGATAATCATCCCTAATCGAAGTTTGCGAGGATTATCTCTAACGCAACTCAAACCCCGCGCATAAAGCAAAAATCAGAGACAATCACCAATAAAGATTTGTAAAGCAAGTTTTATACAACGCCATGGGCGACAAATTTACATGAGATCATAGTCAATACATATACAAAACCCAACAAAGAAGAAAAACACAAAGAAGAAGAGAAATGAACCAAACATCTCGTGGTTTGTCAGAGTCGATCGGCGATCAATCCACCTCGGTTCATCCGTATGCAAGCTTCCATGTTGTTTTCTAGCTAATCCTACTAAAAAATGAAGTTTGATGGAGTTGGGATCACAAAACCCTAATACCATACTAAAAAAATAGTGTTTTGGCCTTAAATGGTGTTTCTGTCCGCACAGCTTCGCCCGACGGTGTTTTGGGGGTGCCCGGCGGCGAAAGGTGGCTTATTTTGCAAGTTCCAGTGTTGTTCTGGAGCGCCCGACACTGGAAGTACCGTCTGGCGCTGCTAAGGCCCGACGCTGCTAAGGCGATGCATGACAGCAAAAATTCAGCACTATTTTATTCGTAACTTTTGAACCGTAACTCTGTTTTTCGCCCGATTTGAAGCGCTGGAAAGCTTATTCAATGCTTTATACAACAATGGAAAAATCTTATTGATTGAATGTAGCCCGAATTTTTGTGTGGTTGTGAAGCACTCTCGCTTTGGGGTACTACAGTTCGATTCATTTTTTTATCCTATTGAAGCTGATTAAGGAAGGGAAATAGATGTCTCCAATTAACCCTGCTTGCATACTGAGTTTGAACAGGTGACGGTTGGTTTACAGATGCTATTAAGATTGTGGGTCTCTCTTAGGTTATTTTGTTAAAAAAATAGAGTGCATGGACTATTTGTGAGGTAAGATGTTAATGTGTTTAGATTTGATGCTTTTGGGTTGATTGGGTGGAGATACTGGATTTTGGGTTTTTGATTAGTGTGCTCGCTAAGATTTTTCAATCTTATGCCTACGTATTCTCGTTTGATGAAACAGGGAAATCAGAGTGATCGTAAATCCTCCTATTCTATGGGAGGAAAAAAAGGTTGTTTTGGTGTCTTGTTCAAAGCCCAAGACGTGAAGCTAAATGTGGTTTGTATCTTGTTCAAAGCCCAAGATGTGAAGCTAAATGTGGTTTGTTTGTATCTTGTTCGAAGCCCAAGATGTGAAGCTAAAGGGTTTATTAATGAGAGAGAATTTGTCATCTCTAAAAGGGGATATTTGGTCTGTTTGTCACAACTGTTGGGTGACTGATTATAAAGGAGAATTACTTTAACTAGGATATGTGAATCTAGCAATGCCATAATTTCCTTTATAGGGGATTTTTAACCTGAAGGAGAAGACTTTAACTCAGTTTAGAGCAATGCCATCTTTCCTTAGGAATTTCTCATGCTAAAAGAGGGACAGTGGCGTGGATGTAAATAATCCAGAGGCTTGTCGTTTACAGCAATTAGATGAAGGAAAAAGAGTTGTTGATGTTTGTATACTGTGAGCAAGGCACAAATTTTGATGCTAAAAGGTTGATTAATTTAACCTGGGTTATCTTATACAAAGCCTAAGAGGAGGCTATTGATCCAACAAGAGGGTGTTTTTATGTGTCTTGTACGAAGCCCGAGAGAGAGGCTAAAGGGGGTTGACTAAACAAGAGAGTTCTAACAAGTGACTGACTCAACAAGAGAGTGGTTTTATATGTGTCTTGTACGAAGCCCAAGACAGAGGCTAAAAGGTTTTGACTCCACATGAGGGTCTTTTATACTCAACAAGAGAGTGATTTTGTATGTGTCTTGTACGAAGCCCAAGACGGAGGCTAAAAGGTTTTTACTCCACATGAGGGTCTTTTATACTCAACAAGAGAGTGATTTTGTATCTCGTACGAAGCCCGAGATGGAGGCTAACAGGGAAGTGACTCAACAAGAGAGTCTTTTATACTCAACAAGAGAGTGATTTTTATCTCGTACGAAGCCCGAGATCGAGGCTAAATAGGTTTGACCCAACAAGAGAGTCATTTATACTCAATAAGAGAGTGTGAAAAGGTTATCTCCGCTGGGGAGAATCATTGTACAAAGCCCAAGAGGAGGCTATTATGCTGGTGACTGTTTCAGTTTAGTGACAGGTCCAGTATGTTGGATAAAAGAGAAAACCAGTTCTTATAAAGGGAACGATTAAAGGTATTGTTGGGCTTTGGAATTGATAAGAGGATCAGGGTTATTTCCTGTTCTTTAATGAAATGGAAAATCCAAAGGGTATTGAGACTGTCCATGTCTACTGGTGTTTTAAGAAATCGATTCCCGGGTAGTGAATGATCTTTGTATGATGCCCAAGAGAAGGTTGGTATGCTAAGGAATGAAGGTCAACCCATTAACAGGTCTGGCACTTGACTCAGAAAGACAGCTCTAGCAAATTGATGACTAGGTTCCATTACTATACCTGTAGATGTCTCTGGGTCCTTGTACTCAGCCCAAGAGAAGGCATGAGAGCTTTTAAGAAACCGAAGGGTCCTTGTACAATGCCCAAGAGGAGGCGGGGATGCTTTTAAGAAACCGAAGGGTCCTTGTACAACACCCAAGAGGAGGCGGGGATGCTTTTAAGAAGCCTGTGGGTCCCTAAATCCCGAGAAGTTCAAGACATGCCATTCACCGAGAATAGATCAAGCCAGGAAAGTCCGAGAATTTGGAAGAAACTCAAGAGATGCCATTCACGGAGAAAACATCATCCCTGGGGAGTAGAGTCTCTTTGATGATTTCAAAGAGTGACAGTCTGAGAAAGGGTTCACCGAGAATGCCGCTTTTCACGTCTCCATATTGTTTAACCCCAAGAGGAGGGAAGACTGTGTCTGGTAATCCTATGGGGATCTAGTTTTGTTTGTATTTAAGAGTGACCAACAGGGCTTTACCTAGTGCTAGACGTAGTTGCCGGGGAAAACTCTAAATAACTATACTAGTATTACATAGTGGATATATAACAAGTATATAAAAGTTTGTGAAAGAAGACTTACAGTGAGCAGCCCCACAATACAGTTATATATATATATATATATATATATATATATATGAAAGAGGATAAAGAAAGCGGGGTAAACACTTACTCGGTTGTAGAGCTTCCATGCTGTTTTGTTAGTTGTTCAACGAAGAAAGCTTTGATAACAATATTATATTAAAAATCAAAGGAGAAAGTGCTTTGAAAAGATTATTGGGGCTTACAGCTCAAGGAGAGGCCCAAGGATTTATCAGTGATTGCACTGTTGTTTAAAATTGTACAGGGACTTATACAAGTGACTGAGGCCCAAAAAGGTTTTCTGTACAAAGGGATGGGTCTTACACTCTCTCAAGAGGCCCAAAGGCGTTTAAAGAAAAAAAATGGGACTTATAACACGAGGGTAGGCCCAGATGATTTATTTTTTTGAATTGGCGATCGCGCCGAGATTTCTTTAACATACTGGGTCTTATATAATGCATTAAGGCCCAAAAAGTTTTGGTTAAAAAAGGGGTTTGGGTCTTACACTCTATTAGAGGCCCAATGATTTATTTTTGTACAAGTGGTGGGGCTTACAACTCAAGGAGAGGCCCAAATGATTTTTCTAAAAGGGCGACAATCGCGCCGTTATTTTTGAAAATACAGTGGGACTTATACAATGACTGAGGCCCAAAAAGGTTTATTTATAATGGGGATGGGTCTTACACTCTAATAGAGGCCCATGAGTATTTGAAAATGATTTACGATGGTGAAAATCAAAGAAACCCTAATTTTGTTTTCCATTAGAAGTAAATATTTAAAGAAAATCAAATAAAATGATAAAAATACCAAATAAATTTGAATAAACCACTTGTGATTTTTGTTTAAGGTTTGAAAAAATGAGGTTTTAATCACAAGATGAATTAAAACTCATTAGGTTTTGATTTTCAAAGTAAATATTCACTTTTAAATGTTTAAAAACAATATAAAAGGAATTTATTCACAAAAATACTAATTATATTAAATAAGTAATATAGATTTGATTTTTTATGGAATAAAATATTTCAACATTTTTGTGATTTTTTTGCAAAAAGAACCAATAAAAAATAATTAAAATTGAGAGAGTTATTTATTTTTCAAATCATAAAAAATAATAAGAAAAACAATAAAAAGTGGAAAAAATAGCAAAAAGAGGATCTGGGGTGAGGGGGATTCGAACCCTACACCTCTTGTGTATAGGGCGCGCGCCTTACCACTGGGGTGGTGATACATCCGTTGATTGAAATACAACCACAAATATACAAGGTTTGCCTTGTTTTTGGCCTTGCCCAAGGCAAGGCAAGGCAAGATTTTGGATGAAAACGTGAAGGCCATAACTTTCTCATTTCTCCATGGATTGGGACAAAAGTTAGGTCTATCCTGCCTAGAATTTCCCAAGGAATCCAATGGTGGTGGTGTTTTTCTTTCAGATCATGCTCCAATTGAAAAACCCGATAGTGGTTTTGAAATAGGCTATGATTTGCTTTTTCTGTGCCATCTCTTGGTACAAGCATGAATCACTGGACATCAAAAGAAAGCATGATTCAAAGAATCCAAGTTGTGATGCTTACCTCTTTTTGAAGCTTTTGTGCAATCTGCCAAGGGCTTTGTTCCAGAAATGATTTGATGCTTTGAACAACCTCAAATGATCCCTTAGAAGCTTTTAGGATGGCTGGAATCATCTGGAAACCTCAAGACCAAGTTTGAGCTATTTCTTGCAAAAGGGGCAAAAGTGGCCAAAATAGCAACTCTCTCAAATGGTGTTCCAGATGAGGGGAACCATTTGGGACAGTTCAAGGATGATATTTGGAGTGTGTTTGAGGTTTTATCTAGTTTGGAAGGTGACTGAATCAAGACATCGCTTGAAAAATGCACAAAAGTCCTATTTTTGAGGTTTTGAGATATGACTTTCTGATTTTGGTGTTACAGGTCACTTGTGAGAGTTTGGACAGCTTAGATATGGCATATTGGATGTGTTTGGATCATGAGCTGTGGTGGAATTGCTCTCTAACTCAAAAACTCAGAGTTACCTTGCTAAAGAAGGTATTTTTTCCTAGAGAAAGAGATTTTGAGGAAAGAGAGTGTTGTAGTGCTTTGGTGTACTCAAACTGAACACAATTGAGCTCTATTTATAGTAGAGCAAGTTTTTTTTTGCTGCAATAGTGAATGGAAAATGCAGCGGAGGTTTGGCTAATGTTGATCAATGAGAATCCAAATCTCCTCTAGCCATTGACTAGAGGTTAGGGCACAGGCTGCTGGTTCCCTTGGTCTTGGATAAGTCTTGACTCAATTCAGTTGGAAATGGCTCAGTCCATGCCACCTTGGTGCATCCATTAAATGCTCCAAACCAAAATTGGAGTCTTGTCCCTCTTTTAGGCATTTCTAGGTTTGTCATGCTACTTTTGGTTCCAAAGACTTGGGAAGCTTATGGATCAGGGGTTGTCCCTCCTTGAGGTGTTCAGATGGATAGATTTACTCGTCCTTTGCAAAATTTGAGCAAAACGAGCAAAACTCCCAAATCTGCCTTGCCATGATAGTTTGCAGCAAGGCATATTGGCATGGTCATATCTCATGGCCCAAGTGGAATTTGATGGAGTTCTTGGCCATTTTGGAAAGCCCTCATATGATATAACAACTGTTTGATCATAATTGGTTTTGATACTTTTTGAATCCAAGTGAAAAATGCCCCTACATTTTGAAAAAAGTAAGACAAATTATGACTTAGTGAAAATTTCACTAAGTGTTGGAAGAAAGTGACATTTTCACTTTTTGTGATTTTGATCATTCCATAACTTATAATCCATGAGGAATTGGAATGAGTTGTGTTTGAAGCTTTTGTAGAGGGCCATGAGAGCTACAAATCCAGCTTTGAATAGGGAAAAATGGCCTTGTGGTTTAGGAGTTATGATCCTCCAAAGTTGGTACCCTAGCCACTTTGTTCCATAACTTAGAAATATTTCTAAGTTTTTATGGTTACCCCCTTTTATAAGTTATCCCAGTTTTCTTGATTTTTCTTGATGAATGATGATTCCAATCACACATTAACATCATTTTAGGGTTAAGGAACCATAATTGACCAAAAAAATCAAAAAGTCAAACTTTGACTTTTGGGCACAGTTGACTTTTTATCAAATGAATTCCAAACTGTGCGATCCTCTATGAAATCAAGTCCTTGACCTAAATAAAACTTGATGGATTGATTTCATAGGTGTTATAGGGTGTATTGAATCATGTCCTAGGGTTTGGGAGCATGTCTTGGTCAAAAGTCAAAGGTATAGTTGACTTTTTCCGCGAAACCCTAACTGTGGTTCTGATGAACCTGAAACTTGGGAACCAAGCTTCTTGGATCAATCCGTTGTTGCAAATGGATCAAGGAGGTTTATTAGAGACCCTCTCTTGAGGTGTTGGCTCATGATTTGTTTCAAAAGTCAACTTGGGGGGTGAATTAGGTCAAGAACCCTAATTCCTGATTTTTTATGAATGCATCCCCTGAGGTCAAAATTGACTTGATGATTGGGTCCATGATGTCCCACGGAGCATATTAGGTTATGCTTTGAAGAATTAGCTCATGCCCAGAGGAAAATTTCCATCTGGAGGCCCTGGTCGACCAAACCCTAATTTGGTGACACTGGCTATCTTAAGGCTTAATCCACCAGGAATGCTGCAACATTGTGCTTGATTCTTACTGTGGGAGTCCTTTTGATCCATTGTGAATGTTTAAGAGGTTAGACAAGTTAAAGATCATGTCATTCCTTGATTGATCCTTTGTCTAAGAGCTCAGAGGGGACTTGAAACCCTAATTATTGTTTGTAGTGAGTGCTCACCCATCTTTGGGAAGACTGATGGTTCATCCATATTGTGAAGATGATTTGCACAATGATGGGAAATCTTAGTGGTCAAAATTTGGGGTATGGCAGATGCCCCTATTTAATCTTCTTGGACCCGAAGGTGCGAATGGCGAAGGTATTCGGGCATTTGGGGTGCAAGAGGATTAAATATCAGAATACCCGAAATTTTGATGTTGGTTATGAATGGTAGTTCGCTCATCCATCTTCTTTTCCCCTCGATCCTTGTTTCCTACCAAGGAACTGGTCTCAGTTTCTGATACAAACTTCCCCTCGATCCTGGTTTCCTACCAAGGAACTGGTCTTAGTTTCTGATGTAAACTTCCCCTCGATACTGGTTTCCTACAAAGGAACTGGTCTCAGTTTTTGATGTAAACTTCTCCTCAATCCTGGTTTCCTACCAAGGAACTGGTCTCAGTTTCTGATATAAACTTCCCCTCGATCCTGGTTTCCTACCAAGGAACTGGTCTCAGTTTCTGATGTAAACTTTCCCTCGATCCTGGTTTCCTACCAAGGAACTGGTCTTAGTTTCTGATATAAACTTCCCCTCGATCCTGGTTTCCTACCAAGGAACTGGTCTTAGTTTCTGATATAAACTTCCCCTCGATCCTGGTTTCCTATCAAGAAACTGGTCTCAGTTTCTGATGTAAACTTCCCCTCGATCCTGGTTTCCTACCAAGGAACTGGTCTCAGTTTCTGATATAAACTTCCCCTCGATCCTGGTTTCCTACCAAGGAACTGGTCTTAGTTTCTTTTGTCAATAAACTTTCTTGACAAGGGACGCTATGCGTAGCGGTTTTCCTCAAACTTCTCGCCGAATTTTCTGGGAGAGATGCCATTTGATAGAAAAAACTTTTGATGTCAGACTTGCTGAGGAACCCATCTGTCTAAATTGTAGAGGGGTATAAACTTCTCTGTTGGAGATGCCATTTGTTAACTCTATCTGGGGAAAACGAGTCTCTTGAGAGACTGCTTCCTCTTGGGTATTTACATCATACTTTTCTCGAGATCTTCTTGGAGAAATGCCATATGATGTGATCCAATTTTGAGGTGCTGATGACCTTTTCGTCAGCGGATTTTTCAGAGAAAAACTGCTGTATTGTCGATTCTCTGATTAAGAGGCTTTCTCTGGGGATTTTCCTTAATCCGGGAAAGCGAAGATATCATCTTCAATGGCGAAGAGTGACATTTACCGAAAGTTTCTCTAGTTTTCTCAGAGGTTCAAGTTATCAAAGTGGTCAAGGGCCAACTCTAATCCAGAAATAAACTGGAGAAGATAGATTGTTCAGACGCAACATTTCCTGACGAGGAAAGAACTGACAACTCGATTGTCAAGAGGACTTCTATCACTAGGGGACAAGACCGACTAGAGTGATAGTGATGCAATATAAATATGATTGTAAATCAATAATGCATGATTCATGTATGTATATGCCGACAAAACTGACACGACATACAGACTAGTAGATGAACACGACTGGATACTCGACCATAGTGGGAGATAAAAAGTATCGCTGGTTCAAGATAGCAATTCTGCCTTGCTTAGGAGAAGTAGTCCCTGTGGGGGAACAACCGTTAATCGGGCTTAGAAGGTAAGAACTCGGCCGAAGATGTCAGATGGAGTATTCGCATCTGACATAACTGATCCTTCGTTCAGGCGCACTGGTTTAGAAGGAGTACTTTGATTCTGCACTTTGAAGTTCGATTACTTCTGGCGAAGTGATCGATGTTCATTTGATGTTCAACAGTCAAAAGAAATTGCCATCTTTATTTTAAAAGCATAAAAGTTTGACAAGTAAATTCGTTTTTGTTTCGTTTCAAGAATCGTTGATCATGTTAAAATGTCGTTTTGTAAAGCTAAAACAAATAAGAATTGCAAACAAAAGCACAAGGGCTCAAATTTTATTGATAGGATGGGAATCAGCCAAACACTTGATTCCATAGAGTATTTACAAAGTTTGAAAATGGTAATTTAAGGGAAAAGGGCTACATTGAAACATAACGACCACTATCCTTCTACCAACTTTGAATTCGGGACATCCTGAGCTTCTGTCAAAGATGACCTTAGAGGAAGGATGCCGTGCTCCGCCAAATTCATTAGAGGAAGACACTCTAATAAAAGACAACTTTGACCACAATTACTATGGCCCGATGGACGGCCTGCCAATGTGGCAGCCTTACCCAGGAAACTTGGGGCAAGAGAGTCAGCCGAACAATGAAACTCAGCTGAGCATCATTGAACAGAATACCTGCGTCCCCACCATGTCATGGGATCAACACTCAGGTCATTCAGAAATTACTCAACATGAAGATGAATTCGCAACGTTTGCAGGACTTGAATTCATCAACTATGCTTTTCCCGAGGTCAACGTCGTCGAGAGGGATGACTTCTCCAGTTCCAAAGAAGTTTGGGACACTCTGGGATAACCAAGTGGAAAATACGACTTTATGGTCAAGTACACTGCTCCCGAAAGCTCTCGTATCAGGCTCGAAGATATCCAGTCAACTGGATGGGGAGATACAGCTGAGAGCACCAATGCTATGCAAAATGCAACAGAGGAATCCTCCTACGACAATTCTGCCTGGGAAACAGATTCCAATGATCCTACTCCACCAGAAATCAGCGTTATTTCTGAAGACAAATCAAGGAAGGTGCCAGACTTTGTGATTCACCGAGGAGTTCGCCGCCAATGGGTTGTCGTCGAGGTTCCGAAGGTCGTTCGTCAGTCAAAGTAATTGCCATCTTTAACCTTTTACCCTGCCCAGGTGAAACGGATATTTTGATAGGGCTCGTTTTCTGTAAATTTCCCTCTTCGCTTTGCCCAAAGCGACAGAGTTTTGTTTTATAGGGCTGTAGTTTCAAGATTCGACTTGTTCATTAATAAAATAACGTCGTTCTGTAATTTCCGCATTAATTGTTGTTTTCTCTTTTTGCTTTTTCAGAAAATGGTAATCCTAAAAAACAATTCAAAAATAAAAACAAGCAGTAAAATAAATACACTGCACACACTTGCATTTTCTCTATCTCTTCTAAACACGAATCATCACGTCATGCAGATTGCTTGTTTTAAACCCCGCTGAAACATACGATCCGATGCCTTCTCCCAACTTTGAGTTCCCGGTATTCGAGGCTGAAGAAGAAGTTGACAACGAAATTCCATAAGAGATCTCCCGACTACTCAGACAAGAGGAAAGGTCTATTGAACCTCACAAAGAGTCGTTGGAAACGGTAAACTTGGGTTCAGAAAAAGAGAGAAAAGAAATCAGGATCGGAGCACTGCTCAGTCCAACTGCCAGAGAAGATCTGATAAAGCTTCTCAAAGAATTCCCCGATGTGTTCGCTTGGTCCTATCAGGATATGCCAGGGTTGGATACCAGCATCGTAGAACATCACTTACCATTAAGATCGGAATGTCCGCCAGTAAAGCAAAGGTTGAGACGCACTCACCCGGACATGCCCATCAAAATCAAAGAGGAGGTACAGAAACAGATTGACGCGGGTTTCCTTGCCACATCTGAATATCCTCAATGGTTAGCCAACATCGTACCCGTTCCCAAAAAGGATGGAAATGTCAGAATGTGTGTTGATTACAGAGATCTAAACAAGGCAAGTCCAAAGGACGACTTTCCTTTACCACACATTGACATGCTGGTTGACAGCGCAACAAAGTTCAAAGTATTCTCCTTCATGGATGGATTCTCGGGCTATAACCAGATCAAAATGGCGCCGAAAGACATGGAGAAAACTTCGTTCATTACCCCATGGGGTACCTTTTGTTACAAGGTAATGCCGTTCGGTTTGAAGAATGTCGGGGCAACCTATCAAAGGGCCATGACTACTCTGTTTCATGACATGATACACAAAGAAATCGAGGTATATGTCGATGATTTGATTGCAAAATCAAGAACAGAGGATGAGCACGTTGAACATCTGTCAAAATTGTTCGAACGTCTAAGAAAATTCAAGCTCCGCTTGAATCCCAACAAGTGCACCTTCGGTGTCTGTTCGGGGAAATTACTAGGGTTCATCGTCAGCCAGAAAGGAATTGAAGTTGATCCTGACAAGGTCAAGGCCATTCAAGAAATGCCTTCTCCGAAAACTGAAAAAACAAGTCAGAGGATTCCTGGGACGTTTGAACTACATCTCCAGATTCATATTCCTTATGACCGCGACGTGTGCGCCGATTTTCAAATTACTCAAAAAGAACCAGGATTGCGTTTGGTCAGAAGATTGCCAAACCGCCTTCGACAGTATCAAGGAATATCTGTTGAATCCTCCGATTCTATCACCTCCAGTGGAAGGAAGACCACTGATCATTTACCTCACAGTCCTAGAGGACTCAATGGGATGTGTACTTGGCCAACAAGACGAAACTAAACGGAAAGAGTCTGCCATTTACTATCTAAGCAAGAAATTCACCGACTGCGAGACTCAGTACACAATGCTTGAGAAAACTTGTTGCGCTTTGGCTTGGGTAGCCAAACGTCTTCGCCAATACATGATTCGTCATACTACTTGGTTGGTCTCCGAAATGGATCCAATCAAGTACGTATTTGAAAAACCTGCTCTCACGGGAAGGATTTCCCGTTGGCAGATGTTACTATCAGAATATGACATAGAGTACCATGCTCAAAAAGCCGTTAAAGGAAGTATTTTAGCCGATCATTTGGCTCATCAACCGATTGACGATCAAGGATCAATCGGGTTTGACTTCCCAGACGAAGATGTCATGTATCTAAAGATGAAAGATTGCGATTAACCGCTACCCAGTGAAGGGCCAGAACTAGGGTTCCCACATTCCTTTCACTGCCAGACTTATGTTCAAATGTACGAACAACGAGGCCGAATACGAAGCATGTATCATGGGTCTCGAAGAAGCGAATGATTTAAGGATAAAAAACTTGGACGTATACGCTGATTCAGGCCTGGTTATTAACCAGATAAAAGGAGATTGGAACACATACCAATCAGGATTGATTCCTTACAAATACTATGCAAGGAGGTTGTTACCCTTCTTCAACAGAGTCGACTTTCATCACATCCCTCGTGATGAGAATCACATGGCTGATGCATTAGCCACTCTCTCTTCCATGATTAGTGTAGGTCGATGGAATGACATACCTAAGATCGACATCATGCGCCTTGAACGGCCCGCTTACATCTTCGCGATTGAAGCAGTCATAGACGACAGACCTTGGTATCACGATATCAAATGCTTCCTTCAGAAACAAGAGTACCCATCTGGGGCACTCAGAAAAGACAGGAAAACCCTCAGAAGATTGGCTGGAAACTTCTTCCTGAGCGGTGACACTCTTTATAAGAGAAATTTTGACATGGTCTTGCTCCGATGCGTCGACAGACCAGAAGCAGACATGCTCATGAAAGAAATTCATGAAGGATCCTTTGGCACTCATGCCAACAGACACACAATGGCGAGAAAAATTCTGAGAGCAGGGTACTATTGGTTGACCATGGAATCCGACTGCTACAAGTACATGAGGAGGTGTCACAAGTGTCAGATATACTCTGACAAAATTCATGTACCGCCATCACATCTCAAAGTTCTTTCTTCCCCGTGGCCATTTTCCATATGAGGAATCGACATGATTGGTATGATTGAGCCCAAGGCTTCAAACGGACATCGATTCATCCTGGTAGCCATTGACTATTTCACCAAGTGGGTCGAAGCAGCGTCATTCGCCAATGTAACCCGACAAGTGGTGGTCCGATTTATCAAAAACAATATCATCTGCCGTTATGGTGTTCCAAGCGAGATCGTTACTGATAATGGATCTAACTTGAACAATAAGATGATGAAAGAGTTGTGTGCTGAGTTCAAAATCGAGCACCATAACTCATCTCCCTACCGACCCAAGATGAACGGAGCGGTAGAAGCGGCTAACAAGAACATCAAGAGGATTGTTCAGAAGATGGTTGTAACCTACAAAGATTGGCACGAAATGCTACCCTTTGCCCTTCATGGTTATCGAACATCTGTCCGCACTTTAACAGGGGCAACCCCTTTCTCTCTAGTATATGGCATGGAGGCAGTGCTCCCCATAGAAGTAGAGATCCCATCAATCCGGGTATTGATGGAACCTAAGCTCACCGAAGCTGAATGGTGTCAAAGTCGACACGACGAATTGAACCTGATCGAAGAGAAGCGAATCACGGCACTATGCCACGGTCAGTTGTATCAACAGAGAATGAAAAGGGCGTTCGACAAAAAGGTCCGACCGCGTATCTTCAGAAAAGGAGACCTTGTGCTCAAGAAGATACAATCATTTCTCACTGATTCTCGGGGCAAATGGACCCCAAATTATGATGGCCCCTATGTGGTCACAAAAGCTTTCTCAGGCGGCGCCTTGAGACTTGCAACCATGGACGGAGAGGAATTTGCCTACCCCACGAATGTTGATGTAGTCAAGAAATACTTCGCCTAAAAAAAAAAAACGTCTCGGTGGATTGAAAACCCGAAAGGGCGGTCCAGGCAAAAGTTAGAGACATGAAAAAAAATCATCCCGATGGATTGGAAATCTCATAGTACAATCCAGGCAAGAGTTAGGGATAATGGCAAGTAACTATGTTCAACAAAGGCGAGTCCCTCAGCAGCAACAGCAGTTGCATCATCTATCAGAGGAAATCTCCAGTCAAAGGTCATCTTCGACGGAAGCTCAGGATGTCCCGAACTCAAAGTTGGTAGAAGGATAGTGGTCGTTATGTTTCAACGTAGCCCTTTTCCCTGTAAATTACCATTTTCTAACTTTGTATATACTCTTTGGAATCACGCGTTTGGCTGATCTCCATCTTATCAATAAAATTTGAGCCCTTGTGCTTTTGTTTGTAATTCTTTACTTGTTTTAGCTTTATAGAACGACGTTGTTTAAACTTAATCAGTGATTCTTGAAATAAAACAAAAATAAATTTACTTGTTAAACTTTTTCTGCTTTTAAATTAAAGATGGCATTTCTTTTGACTGTTGAACATCAGAAGAACATCGATCGCTTCTCCCGAAGTAAGCGAACTTCAAAGTGCAGAATCAAAGTACTCCTTCTAGACCAGTACTCCTGAATGAGGGATCAACTGTGCCAGAGACCTTGTTTCGTCTGATACACCTCGGCCGAGTTCTCATCTCCTAAGCCCGATCAACATAGCTCCCAACAGGAATATCTCTCCTAAGCAAGGTGGAATTGCTATTTTGAACCAACGGTACTTCTTCGCCCCGCGATGACCGAGTATCCAATTGTGTTCATCCATTAGTCTGTATGTCGCGTCTGTTTTGTCAGCATAAACATACATACATCATGCATTATCGATTTGCATTCACATTTCATATTGCATCACTATCACTTGAGTCGGTCTTATCCTGCCGTGATAACCGTCCTCTCAATCGAGTTTGCCAGTTCTTGCCTCGTCAGGAAGTATTATGGCCGATCAAACTCGTCTCCAGTGTATCTTTAGATCAGAGTCGGCACTTGGCCACTTTGATAATTTGAACCTCTGAAAGATCAGAGAACCTTCAACAGATGTCACTCTTCGCCATCAAAGATGATATCCTTGCTTTCCCGGATTAAGGAAAATCCACAGAGAAAGCCTCCTAACCAGAGATTTGGCAATACAGCTGCCATTCTCCAAAAAAACCCTGCTGATGAAAAAGTCATCGGCACCTCAAAATTGGACCCCATCATATGGCATTTCTCCGGGAAGATCCCGAGAAAAGTATGATGTAAGATCCCAAGCGACAGCAGTCTCTCAAGAGACATGCTTTCCCCCAGTAGAGACAAATGGCGTCTCCAATAGAGAAGTTTGTGTACCTCTACAACTCAGACGACTGGGTTCCCCAGCAAGTCTGACATCAAAAGTTTTTCCGCCAAATGGCATCTCTCCAGGAAAATTCGGCGAGAAGTTTGAGGAAAATCACTACGCATAGCGTCCCTTGTCAATTAAGTCTATTGACAAAAGAAACTTAGACCAGTTCCTTGGTAGGAAACCAGGATCGAGGGGAAGTTTACTTCAGAAACTAAGACCAGTTCCTTGGTAGGAAACCAGGATCGAGGGGAAGTTTGAATCAGAAACCAAGACCAGATCCTTGGTAGGAAACCAGGATCGAGGGGAAGTTTATATCAGAAACCGAGACCAGATCCTTGGTAGGAAACCAGGATCGAGGGGAAGTTTAAATCAGAAACCGAGACCAGATCCTTGGTAGGAAACCAGGATCGAGGGGAAGTTTACTTAAGAAACTGAGACCAGTTCCTTGGCTGAAGACCAGGATTGAGGGGAAGTTTACCTTTTCTAAGCATCATTGCTTAGCTAAAGAAGATGAATGCGTAAGCTACCATTCATAACCACCATCAAAATTTCGGGTATTCCGATATTTAATCCTCTTGCACCCCGAATGCCCGAATCCCTTCGTCATTCACACCTTCGGGTCCAAGAAGATTAAATAGGGTCATCTGTAATACCCCAAATTTTGACCACTAAAGTTTCCCATCATTGTGCAAATCATCACCACAATATGGATGTACCTTTATGCTTCATCAGTTTCCCCAAAGATGGGTGAGCACTCACTACAATCAAAATTAGGGTTTCAAACCCTCTTTGAGTTCTTAGACAAAGGATCAATCAAGGAATGACATGATCTTCAACTTGTCTAACTTCTCAAACATTCACAATGGATCAAAAAGGACTCCCACTTCAAGGATTAAGCACAATGCTCCCTTCTAAGTGGATTAAGCCTCAGAACCACCAGTGATCAAAACTCGATTGTATTTTCACTTCGTGTCGTCTGCATATCATATCATCTATTTTTGTGATGCACATCGTTTGAATTTTCAGTCGAAATATATACGTTGAAATTTTTGTCTTTTTGGTTAATTATGCGAAAATCGATGAACGGACATGTTTTTCAATTAAATTTACAAATGTTCATTGTTCATCTATCTTTCGCACGATTTAATTGATTTCTCATTTTTATTTTATTTTTACATATATAAAATAAAAATGAAAATAAAAATAAATAAATAAAAATAATAATATAATAATATATATATATATATATATATATTTTTTCGTATTTTATATATATATATATATATTTGTTTTTTTGTCTTTTTTATTTTTTATATATTTTTTGTATATTTTTCATATTTTTTATGTATATATATATTTTATATATATATATATCGAATATATATATATATATATATATATATATATATATATATATATATATATATATATATATATAAATATATATTTATATTATTTATAAAATTCATATATTTTGTTTTTTTTATGAATTTTTGTTTTTTTGTATATTTTGTTCTAAAAAAACTTTTGTTTTTAATACAATTTTGTTTTTTTATTATTATTATAGTATATAGATATTTAAGTTAGCTTAAAATTTAAGCTAGTTTAAATAAGTTAGCTTAATTTTTAAGCTTGGTTTATGTCATTGCATACATCACCATGGCTTAATTTTTAAGCTAAAATTTTCCTATAAATACCACTCCATTTCTCATTCCAAATCACACCAAAACAATCTCTTACATTGTTTTCTCATTTCTCTCCCACATATTTCTTTCTTTCATTATTTTTCTTATTTCTAGTTTTATCTAGGAAAGGTAAAAATATTGTTTAATTTATTAATTAATTTAGATATTTCTATTTAATTTTGATTAATTAAATTATTAATTAATCATATTAAATATTAATATTTAAATTAATTGATAAAACCTTTTTGGGCCTCTTGAGAGAGTGTAAGACCCAAACCCTTTTTAAAAACCTTTTTGGGCCTCTTGAGAGAGTGTAAGACCCAAACCTTTTTTAAAAACCTTTTTGGGCCTCTTGAGAGAGTGTAAGACCCATCCCCCCTTGTACAAAAACTTTTTGGGCCTCACTCAATGTATAAGTCCCTCTGTACAAATAAACGGCGCGATCGTCGCCCGTTTAAAATAAAAATCATCTGGGCCTCTCCTTGAGCTATAAGACCCATTCAAATCACTTTGGGCCTCTATTAGAGTGTAAGACCCAATCCCCCTTTTAACCAAAACATCTTGGGCCTCACTTATTGTATAAGTCCCTCTGCGTTAAAAGAAAACCTCGGCGCGATCGCCATTTTTTAAACAAAAAATCATTTGGGCCTACCCTCGTGTTATAAGCCCCACTCTTTTCTTTAAACCTTTTTGGGCCTCTTGAGAGAGTGTAAGACCCATCCCTTTGTACAGAAAACCTTTTTGGGCCCCAGTCACTTGTATAAGTCCCGCTGTACAAAGTCAAACAGTGCGCTCACTGATGAAACCCTGGGCCTCTCCTTGAGCTGTAAGCCCCAAATCTTTCTTTTTCAAAGCACTTTCTCCTTTGATTTTGAATATACTGTTGTTTTCAATCTTTCTTTGTTGAACAACTAACCAAACAGCATGGAAGTACTCCAACCGAGTAAGTGGTTATCGCTTTCGTTTACTGCTTTCATATTATAAACTGTATTGTGGGGCTGCTCACTGTAAGTCTCCTTTCATAAACTCATATCTACTGTGTAATAATAGTATAGATATTTCGAGTTTCCCCGGCTACTACGTCTAGAACTAGGTGACGCCGTTTCATTTATTCGTAGAAATAGACGCCTAGATCCCCAATAGGAGCACCAGATACAGTCTTCTCTTCGGCTGTCCTCCTTAGGAATCGTCAAGAAGCTCTACTCCCCCAAGATGAATGTATTCTCCGTGAATGGCATCTTTGAGTTTCTTCCAAATTCTTGAACTTTCCTGACTTGATCTATTCCTTGTGGATAACTTGCCTTGAATGTCTCGGGGTTTGGGTACCCACTACAGTCATAATCTTGGACCTTAACTAAGGAACCCTCTTTAAAAACTAAAAGTCGCTGGATAGTAAACCTCGCACGTTTACCAGTGGTTTTTATCTTTAAAAGAGTTATCTCTCCTAATGGAAAGGAGATGATAGACCCACGGGCTTCTTAAAAGCATCGGCCTCCTCTTGGGCATCGTACAAGGACCCTACGGCTTCTTAGAAGTATTCACAGCCTCCTCTTAGGCTTCATATAATGATCTCTTCCTCCGGGAATGATAACCTCCTCTTGGGCTTCGTACAAGGACCCATCGGCTTCTTAAAAGTTTCCAGCCTCCTCTTGGGCTTCGTACAAATTGTCCCGACGACCTCCTAGAGGTATAGGAACAGAACTTAGTAATCTCCATAGAGCAGTCCTTTCCAGAGTCTACTACTGTTTCTCAAAGCATAGTACAAAAGATAAGACTCTAGACACGGACAGTCTAACTTCCTTGAGTCTCAAAAGACATTCTCAAGTGACCCCTTCGTTAAATAGGAAGGAAACCCACAGACTCGGACAGTCTCAACACCCTTTGGATTTCCAGTTTCCTCAAAGAAAAGGAAACAACCCCGATCCTCAGACCTAACCCACGAGTACAGTGATGCTCATATAAGAACTGATTTTCTCTTTCAAAATCAGTATATTGGGTCTATCACTTAACTGACACAGTTACCTTAGCCTTCTCTTGGGCTTTGTACAATGATTCTCCCCAGCGGAGTCAAACAACGTTTTAGCCTCTCTCTCGGGCTTTGTACGAGACACACAAAGACTCCCTCGTTGAGTCAAACAAACAATAGCCTCCATCTCGGGCTTCGTACGAGACACAAAGACTCTATCGTCGGGTCAAAAACTTTTAGCCTCTCTCTCGGGCTTTGTACGGGACACAAAATAGCCTCCTCTTAGGCTTTGTATAAGAAAACCACTGGTTGATCCAATCAACCTTTTAGCATCAAAACTGTGCCTCGTTCACAGTACACAAACATCAACAACTCCTTTCCCTTCATCTAATTGCTGTAAGCGGCAAGCCTCTGGATCATCTATATCCACGCCACTGTCCCTCTTTTAGCAAGAGAAATTCCTAAGGAAAGATGGCATTGCTCTACACTGAGTTAAAGTCTTCTCCTTCAGGTTAAAACCCTTTCTTCGGAAATTATGGCATTGCTCGGATCCGCATATCCCAGTTAAAGTAATTCTCCTTCTCCCCTCTTTAGAGATGACAAATTCTCTCTAAAGCCGAGGTCTTTCAGCTTCACGTCTTGGGCTTTGAACAAGACACAAATAGACCTTTCAGCTTCACATCTTGGGCTTTGAACAAGATACAAACCACTTTTCGCTTCACGTCTTGGGCTTTGAACAAGACACCAAACACCCATTTCCTCCCATAGAATAGGAGGAACTACAAACCCTCTGATTTCCCTGTTTCAGTAAACGGGAATACGTAGGCATAAGATCGAAAGAAAAGATCTTAGCGAGCGCAATCAACAAAAAACCCAAATCCCATATCTCCATCAATCAAAAGCAGTATTTCAAAAGCATCAGTCCTAACATCCTAATCCTTGTTCCCCGCCAGAAACCTTCTGCCCAGGTAAAAAAGAAAGAAAACAGTATTGGCGAAAATACAAATAACCAGTACAAAGGCCCCCCACATTGATAGCATTCGTAACCTAACAGACCGCTGTTTAAACTCAGTATGCAAAGCAGGGTTAATTGGAGACATCTATTTCCCTTCCTTATTCAGCTCACAATAGGATAAAAAATGAATCGACCTGTAGTTTTAAGCTCAACCGCAGAGAGCGACCAGCGCTTAAGAACCGCGTCCAAAATCGCTCGCTACACATTGTTTACTGATATAACTAACCGTGGCATAGTACCGTGATTCGCTTCTCTTTGATCAGGTTTAATTCGTCGTGTCGACTTTGACACCATTCAGCTTCTGTAAGCTTAGCTTCCATCAATACCCGGATTGATGGGATCTCTACTTCGATGGGGAGCACTGCCTCTATGCCATATACTAGAGAGAAAGGGGTTGCCCCTGTTGAAGTGCAGAAAAATGAGCGATAACCGTGAAGAGCAAAGGGCAACATCTCGTGCCAATCTTTGTAGGTTACTACCATCTTTTGAACAATATTCTTGATGTTCTTGTTAGCCGCTTCTGCCACTCCGTTCATCTTGGGTCGGTAGGGAGATGAGTTATGGTGTTCGATCTTAAACTCCTCACACAACTCCTTCATCATCTTATTATTTAAGTTAGATCCATTTTCAGTAATGATCTGGCAAGGATCACCACAACGGCAGATGATATTATTTTTGATAAATTGGACTACCACTTGTCGGGTTACATTGGCGTATGACGCTGCTTCGACCCACTTGGTGAAGTAGTCAATGGCTACCAGGATGAACCGATGTCCGTTCAAAGCTTTGGGTTCAATCATGCCAATCATGTCGATTCCCCATATGGAAAAAGGCCATGGGGAAGAAAGAACTTTGAGATGTGTTGGAGGTACATGGATTTTGTCAGCGTATATTTGACACTTGTGACATTACCTCATATACTTGTAATAGTCGGATTCCATGGTTAACCAATAGTACCCTTCCCTTAGAATTTTTCTCGCCATTGTGTGTCCATTGGCATGAGTGCCAAAGGATCCTTCATGAATTTCTTTCATTAAAATGTTTTCTTCTGGTCTGTCTACACATCGAAGCAAGACCATGTCAAAGTTTCTCTTATAGAGTGTATCGCCGCTCAGGAAGAAGCTGCTAGCTAACCTTCTGAGGGTCTTTCTGTCTTTTCTTAGTGCCCCAGTTGGGTACTCTTGTTTCTGAAGGAAGCATTTGATATCGTGATACCAAGATTTATCATCAATGACTGCTTCAATCGTGAAGATATAAGCGGACCGTTCAAGGTGCATTTTGTCGATCTTAGGTAAGTTGGTCTATTGACTTACACTAATCATGGAAGAGAGGATGGATAATGCATCACCCATGTGATTCTCATCACGAGTGATGTGATGAAACTCGATTCTATTGAAGAAAGGTAACAACCTTCTTGCATAATCTTTGTAAGGAATCAATCCGGATTGGTATGTGTTCCAATCTCCTTTGATCTGATTGATAACCAGGGCTGAGTTGCCATATACATCCAAGTTCTTAATCCTCAAATCAATCGCTTCTTCGAGACCCATAATACAAGCTTCGTATTCGGCCTCGTTGTTTGTGCACTTGAATGTAAGTCTGGCAGTGAAAAGAATGTGGGTACCCTGAGGTGTTATGATGATTGCCCCAATTCCGTTTCCGTAATGATTGACAGCTCCGTAAAAGATTAGTCCCCATTGGGAACCTGGTTCTGGCCCTTCACTGGGTAGCGGTTCATCGCAATATTTCATTTTCAAATACATGAAATCTTCGTATGGGAAGTCAAACCCGATTGATTCTTGATCTTCAATCGGTTGATCAGCCAAATGATCGGCTAAAATACTTCCCTTAACGGCTTTCTGAGTGTGGTACTCAATGTCATATTCCAATAACAACATCTGCCAACGGGCAATTCTTCCCGTGAGAGCAGGTTTTTCAAAGATATACTTGATTGGATCCATTTCTGAGATTAACCAAGTAGTGTGATGAATCATGTATTGGTGAAGACGTTTGGCTGCCCAAGCCAAAGCGCATCAAGTTTTCTCAAGCATAGTGTACCGAGTCTCACAGTAGGTGAATTTCTTGCTCAAATAGTAGATGACAGACTCTTTTCTTTTTGTTTCGTCTTGTTGACCAAACACACAACCCATTGAGTCGTCTAGGACTGTAAGGTTTATGATCGGTGGTCTTCCTTCCACTGGAGGTGATAGAATCGGTGGGTTCAACAGGTACTCCTTAATACTGTTGAAGGTGGTTTAGCAGTCCTCTATCCAAATGCAGTCCTGATTCTTTTTGAGTAATTTGAAAATTAGCGCACATGTTGCGGTCATGAGGAATATGAATCTGGAGATGTAGTTCAAACGTCCCAGGAATCCTCTGACTTGTTTTTCAGTTTTTGGAGAAGGCATTTCTTGAATGGCCTTGACCATGTCAGGATCAACCTCAATTCCTCTTTGGCTGACGATGAACCCTAAAAGTTTCCCTGAACGGACACCGAATGTGCACTTGTTGGGATTCAAGCAGAGTTTGTACTTTCTCAACCGCTTGAATAGTGTTGACAGGTGGGTCACATGCTCCTCTTCTGTCTTAGATTTGGAAATCATGTCATCGACATATACCTCGATTTCCTTGTGTATCATGTCATGAAACAGAGTAGTCATGGCCCTTTGATAGGTTGCCCCGACATTCTTCAAACCGAACGACATTACCTTGTAACAAAAGGTACCCCATGGGGTAATGAAGGAAGTTTTCTCCATGTCTTTCAGCGCCATTTTGATTTAATTATAGCCCGAGAATCCATCCATGAAGGAAAAACTTTGAACTTTACTGTACTGTCAACCAGCATGTCAATGTGTGGTAAAGGAAAGTCGTCCTTTGGACTAGCCTTGTTTAGATCTCTGTAATCGACACACATTCTGACTTTTCCATCCTTTTTTGGAATAGGTACGATATTGGCTAACCATTGAGGATATTCTGACGCGGCGAAGAAACTCGCGTCAATCTGTTTTTGTACCTCCTCTTTGATTTTGACGGCCATGTCTGGGTGAGTCCGTCTCAACCTCTATTTTACTAGCGGACATTCTGATTTCAATGGTAAATGATGTTCCATGATGCTGGTATCCAACCCTGGCATGTCCTGGTAGGACCAAGCAAACACATCGGGAAATTCTCTGAGAAGCTTTGTCAAACTCTCTTTGGCAGTTGGATTGAGCAGTGCCCCAATCTTGATTTCTTTTCTCTCTTTTTCTGAACCCACGTTGATCGTTTCCAACGGCTCTTTATGAGGTTCAATGGACCTTTCCTCCTGTTTGAATAGTTGGGAGATCTCTTCTAGAATTTCGTTGTCAACTTCTTCTTCAGCCCCAAATACTGGGAACTCAAGGTCGGGATAAGGCATCGGATCGTATGTTTCAACGGGGTTTAAAACTAGCAATCTGCATGATGTGATGATTTATGTTTAGAAGAGATAGAGAGAATGCAAGAGTGTGTGCAGTGTATTTTTTTTGGAAAATTGCTTATTTTCATTATTGAGTTGTTTTTTAGGATTACCATTTTCTGAAAAGCGAAAAGAGAAAACAGCAATTAATGCGGAGATCACAGAATGACGTTATTTTATTTATGAACAAGTCGATTCTTGAAACTACATCCCTATAAAATAGAATTCTGTCGCTTTGGGCGAAGCGAAAAGGGATATTTACAGAAAACGAGCCTTATAAAAACATCTGTTTCACCTGGGCAGGGTGAAAGGTTAAGATAAAGACGACAATTACTTTGAATTATGAACAATCCTTGGAACATCGACAGCAACCCATTGGCGGCGAACTCCTCGGTGAATCACAAAGTCTGGTACCTTCCTTGATTTGTCTTAAAAAATAACGCTGATTTCTGGTGGAGCAGGATCATTGAAATCTGTCTCCCAGGCAGAGTCGCCGTAGGAGGATTCCACAGTTGTATTTTGCATAGTATTTGTGCTCTTAGGTATATCTCCCCATCCAGTTGGCTGGATATCTTCGAACCTGATACGAGAGCTTTCGGGAGCGGTGTACTTGACCATGAAGTCAAATTTTCCACTTGGTTGTCCTAAGGTGTCCCACACTTCTTTGGAACTGGAGGAGCTATCTCTCTCGATGACGTTGACCTTGCGAAAAGAGTAGTTAACGAATTCTAGTCCTACAAACTTTGAAAATTCATCGTCGTGTTGGATATTTTCTGAATACCCTGAGTGTTGATCCCATGACATTGTGGGGACGTAGGTATTATTTTCAATGACGCTCAACTGATTTTCATTGTTCGACTGATTTTCTTGCCCCAAGTCTCCTGGGTACGGCTGTCAGATAGGCAGGCTATCCATTGGGCCATAATAGTCGTGGTCAAAGTTGTCCTTCATCAGAGTGTCCTCCTCTAATGAGTTTGGTGGAGCACGACATCCTTCCGGATCACAATCTTCGTACATCCTTTCGACATCTGACCTCAGTATAATTCTCGGACTCTGTACGGGATAGCAAAAGGGCATAGACACCTCTTCCTGAGACATATAACCGTCCTCGTTGAGATAGGACTTCCATTCCTCATCCGTATCAGAGGGATCTCCCTCGTTGATGGTATGGACTGGTTGAGGCACTGGGTGAAGGAAACCTCCACTGTGGAAGAAGTCCTGAATGGGATGAAGACTTTCATCGTTAGCAGTTGTCTGGGTGCAGGTTGCAGAAAAACCTAGACCCTTCTTTGTTTTATTATCAGTAGGAATGACAAGCTGTCCCCATCCTTTTGCATTGTTATTCTCGATCACTTCGAGAGCATCTCTGTATGAGGAAATCGAGGTTCCTTTCTCTGATTGATTCTCATTGCTCACCAAAAGTGCTTGGAACTGACTCCCAACAACCTCCTCGGGTTCTACACAAGTAGATAATGACAGGTTACTCACGATCAAGGCTTGTTCTCCACAGACCGTGACGAGTTGATCGTTCTTGACGAACTTCAGTTTCTGGTGCAGTGTCGAAGTGACTGCCCCAGCCTGGTGTATCCAAGGTCTTCCTAATAAACAGTTGTACGTTGCCCGGATGTCCATGACCTGGAAAGTGATTAGGAAAGTGTGAGGATCGATAGTTATGGGAATGTCGACTTCGCCGATAACTGCTTTCCAAGACCCGTCAAATGCTTTGACGATGACCTCACTGCCCCTCATCGGGGACCCTTTGAATGATAGTCGCATTAAAGTGGACTTCGGCATAATGTTGATGGTCGATCCTGTGTCTACCAGTATGCTGGTTAAAGCATCGTCCTGGCAGTTAACTGTGATGTTGAGCGCCATGTTGTGAATTTTGCCCCCCTCTGGCAAGTCCTCATCACTGAATCCTAAGTTGTTGCAAGAAGTGATGTTAGACATGATGCTATCGAACTGTCGTATTGACACATCCTGTTCCATAAAGTCCTGCTCTAAGACTTTCTGTAGAGCCTCTCTATGGGCTTCGAAACTGAGTAAAAGTTATAACAATGTGATCTTTGAAGGGGTTTGTAACAGCTTATCAACAATGTTGTATTCACTCCTTTGGATGAGCTTCAGCATCTGATCATCATCCTTTGAAAGGTCGGGATTACTGGATTGACCGACTGGTGGATCAGGAGCTTCTGTTGGAAGTTTCTTTTCTTTGTTAGGTTCTCCAACTCCTCGGTTGAAGATCCGACCGCTCCGTGTTACTCGACTGATGTCTGCAATATTCACGACGGAGGGTAATGGATTTTCCTTTCCATTATCAATTATTGTTGCACCGTATTTATGAGGGACCGCCTTAGCTGATTCATACGGTAACGGTCCCGGTAGATAGATAACTACAGGAGCCTTCTGATTATTCTGACTGTCGTAAGTAACTTTAATCAATTCCTAGCTAAGAACCTTTGATTCGTCCAGTAGAGGGATGATGGTACAAACATCCTTGTTCTGTTGATGATCAGAGATTACAACCACATCTTTGATTTGATCAGCGAAGTAATCTGGCCTCCAGTTGATTGGCTCGGAACTCGGACACGGGTGAATCTCTTTACGATCCAACTGACCATGAAGGGCTACCCGCACAAGGTAGTGTCATACCCCCAAATTTTTACCACTAATATTTCCCATCATTGTGTAAATTATCATCACAATATGGATGAACCATTAGTCTCCCCAAAGATGGGTGAGCATTCACTACCATCAGAATTAGGGTTTCAAACCCTCTTAGAGCTCTTAGACAAAGGATCAATCAAGAAATGACATGATCTGCAACTTGTCTAGCCTCTCCAACACACACAATGTATCAAAAGGACTCCCACTTCAAGGATCAAGCACAAGGTTGCTCCCTTCTAAGTGGATTAAGCCTCAAGATCGCCAGTGTCACCAAATTAGGATTTTGGTCGACCAGGGCCTCTAGAGGGAAACTTTCCTCTGGGCATGAGCCAATGCTTCAAAGCATAACCTATGATGCTCCAAGGGACATCATGAACCCAATCATCAAGTCAATTTTTCCTCAGGGGATGCACTCATAAAAAATCAAGAATTAGGGTTTCTTGACCTAATTCACCCCTAAGTTGACTTTTGGGACAAAACATGAGCCACGACCTCAAGGGAGGATTTGAGGGTCCCTAACTCACCACATTGATCCATTTGCAATAATGGATTGGTCCATGATGCATGAGCAACAAGTTTCAATTTCATCTGAACCACAGTTAGGGTTTCGCGAGAAAAGTCAATTGTACCTTTGACTTTTGACCAGGACATGCTCCCAAACCCTAGGATATGATTCAATACACCCTATAACACCTATGAAATCAATACATCAAGTTGTATTTAGGTCAAGGACTTGATTTCATAGAGGATCGCACAGTTTGGAATTCATCTGACAAAAAGTCAACTGTGCATAAAAGTTAAACTTTGACTTTTTGAGATTTTTAACAATTATGGTTCCTTAACCCTAAAATGATGTTAATGTGTGATTTGAATCATCATTCATCAAGAAAAATCAAGAAAAGTGGGATAACTTGTAAAAGGGTTAACCATAAAAACTTAGAAAATTTTCTAAGTTATGGAATAAAGTGGCTAGGGTGCCAACTTTGGAGGATCATAACTCCTAAACCAAAAGGCTATTTTTTCCCATCCAAAGCTGGATTTGTAGCTCTCATGGCCCTCTACAAAAGCTTCAACTACACCTCATTCCAATTCATTGTGGATTTTGAGTTATGGAATGATCAAAATGGCTGAAAACATGAAATGCCACTTTCCAACACTTAGTGAAATTTTCACTAAGTTAAAATCTGCCTTCACATTTTTCCAAATGTAGGGGCATTTTTCACTTGGATCCAAAAAGTATCAAAACCAATTATGATCAAACAGTTATTGTATCATATGAGGGCTTTCCAAAATGGCCAAGAACATCACCAAACTCAACTTGAGCCATGAGATATGACCATGGCAACATGCCTTGCTGAAAACTGCCAAGGCAAGGCAGATTTTGGAGTTTTGCTCGATTTGCTCAAATTTTGCAAGGGGCAAGCAACTCTATCCATCTGAACACCTCAAGGGGGGACCAAGGAGGAACCAACTCTGATCCCAAGCCTCCCAAGTCTTTGGAACCAAAAATAGCATGCCAAACCTAGAAATCCCTAAAAGATTGACAAGACTCCAGTTTTGGATTGAAGTATTTACTGGATGCACCAAGGTGGCATGGACTGACACATTTGCAACTGAATTCAGTTAAGAATGATCCAACAACTAGGGAACCACATCTCTATGCTCTAACCTCTAGTCAATGGCTAGAGGAGACTTGGATTCTCATTTGCCAACATTGGCCAAACCTCTGCTGCAGTTGCCATTCACTATTGCTTGCAAAATAAACTTGCTCTACTATAAATAGAGCTCATTTGTGCTCAGCTTGAGTACACCAAAGCCATCAAACATATGCTTTCCTCAAAATCACATTCTCACTTCCAATTTTTCCTTCTAAGGCAAGTCACCATCGGGTTTTGAGTTTGAGAGCAATTCCAACCAAACCAATCACACACACACACACACCTCATAAACATCATATAGAAGTGATCCGAACACTTAAATAACATCTGGAACACTGATTTCTCAGAATCACCAGCCAGCTGCTCAAGGTTTTAACCAAGTTGCAGTTGGGATACCATCTTCAGTTCCAGATCATTTCAAACCATTCCAAGCATCCAGACATACTCCATAACACTTAGGGAAGTTGTCCATAACCTTGGAACCAAGCTGTAACACCTCTAACACAAAACACGATCACCAGCTGGAAGTGGTAAGTATGAGCTTTTCTAACTCTATGATCCATGCAATTTTTGCTGCACAATAATTTGGCCATATGTTCATAATCATGCATGAAGTGTTTTCCCTCAATCAATTGCATTGTTTGAATCGTGTATGGAATTTCTGAACCTTCATGCAGAATTTAGGGTTCTTGAGGTTTCTCTTTGATTTCTTATTCCATGCTTAAAATAAATGAAATTAAAGACCATAGACATGATCGTGAGGTTGAAACGAGTAGATTGATATGTAGATTGCATGATATAATCAAGTATTCAGTGAGATTGGATAGAAAATGCAAATCTGCAGAAACAGAGGGTGGCGCATGTTCTTGCCCTTGTTCTTGGCGCCCTTTTTAAAATTTTGAATATTTGAATTTTGTGATTTTATTTAATTGATTCAAAAATTAATTTCTCTCTGAGTTGTAATGATTTTGAGTTGATTTTTTTTTAATAATTCACAAAAATGTTAAAATATTTTGTTTTACCAAAAAATCCTAAAAATGTTATTTATTTCATATAATTGATATTTTTGTAAAGAATTAATATTTTAATTGTTTTTGACATTTAAAATATTTTTTCTTTCTTGATTTTGCAAATTTTAATGACTTCTAATCATTTTGTAGGTCAAAACTTGATTTTTGAAACATTAATCCAAGTTCACAATTTGTTTTCCACATGTTAAACAATTTTGATCATTTTAATTGAATTTTTTATTCAATTAAAATACATTTTGGAAATAAATTAGGGTTTTGATTAATTCAACCCTCATCAAACCTTTTAAAAACACTTTGGGCCTATAGTAGAGTGTAAGACCAAACCCTTTTTGAAAACCAAAATAATTTGGGCCTCAACGTATTGTATAAGTCTCGATACCGTAAAAAAATTTGGCGCGATCGTCGCCTTTCTAACAAATCAAACCCTTGGGCCTACCCTCGTGTTATAAGCCCCATTCTTTTTCTTTCAATCATTTTTGGGCCTCTTGAGAGAGTGTAAGACCCATCCCCTTTGTACAGAAAACCTTTCTTGGGCCTCAGTCACTTGTATAAGTCCCTGTACAAAACGACAGTGCGATCACTGATAAAACCCTGGGTCTCTCCTTGAGCTGTAAGCCCCAACAATCTTTTCAAAGCACTTTCTCCTTTGATTTTGAATATAATATTGTTATCAAAGCTTTCTTTGTTGAACAAACTAACAAAATAGCATGGAAGCTCTACAACCGAGTAAGTGTTTGCCCGCTTTCATTTACCGCTTTCATATGTATATAACTGTATTGTGGGGCTGTTTCACTATAAGTCTTCTTTCACAAACTCATATCAACTGTGTAATAATAGTATAGATATTTAGAGTTTCCCCGACAACTACGTCTAGAACTAGGCAAAACCTCGTCTCTTTACCTCTGACGTTCACCCGGATATACCTTAACCCTGAGAATTTTCTTTTAATTACAACAATTTTAGATAACTAGATCTAAGAAATCTCCCCCTTGAACAGTTCATATACAGAAGGCCAATGTTCCAAGTGAAACCCCTTCTGGAACTGTTCATCAGCCTCCTCTTGAGCTTAGTGCAAGGACCCACAGGCTTCCTAAAAGCATCCCCACCTCCTCTTGGGCGTTGTACAAGGACCCGTCGGCATCTTAGAAGTTTTCACAGCCTCCTCTTAGGCTTCGTATAATGATTCTTCCTCCGGGAAGATAGCCTCCTCTTGGGCTTAGTACAAATTATCCTTCGGCTGCTTAAAAGTTTTCTCGCCTCCTCTTGGGCTTCGTACAAATTGTCCCGACGACCTCCTAGAGGTATAGGATGAGAAATTAGTCATCTTAATAGAATAGTCTTTCAAAGAGTCTAGATCTTACTACTACTGTTTCTTAAGCATAGTACAATAGACAAGACCCGTAGACTTGGGCAGTCTCAATACATTTCGGATTCCCCGTTTCCTTAAAGAACAGGAAAAAATCCCGGTCCTCAGATCAAATCCATGAGTACAACATTACCCATATAAGAACTGATTTTCTCTTTTAACCAACATACTGGACCTGGCACTCAACTGAAACAGTAACCCTAGCCTCCTCTTGGGCTTTGTACAATGATTCTCCCCAGGAGAGTTAATCCTTTAGCCTCCATCTCGAGCTTCGTACGAGATACAAAAACACTCTCTTGTTAAGTATAAAAGACTCTCTTGTTGAGTCAAACCCTTTTAGCCCCTGTCTTGGGCTTCGTACAAGACACATACAAAACACCCTCTTGTTGAGTATAAAAGACTCTCTTGTAGAGTCAAACCCCCTTTTTTAGTCTCCATCTCGGGCTTCGTACGAGATACAAAAACACTCTCTTGTTGAGTATAATAGACTCCCTTGTTGAGTCAAACCTTTAGCCTCCGTTTTGGGCTTCGTACAAGACACATACAAAAGCACTCTCTTGTTAAGTCAACCCTTTCAGCCTCTATCTCGGGCTTCGTACGAGACAAAAAAACATCCTCTTGTTGAGTCAATAGCCTCCTCTTAGGCTTTGTATAAAGAAATCCCTAGTTGAGTCAATCAACCTTTTAGCATCAAAATCTGTGCCTCGTTCACAGTATACAAACATCAACAACTCCTTTTCCCTCGTCTAATTACTGTAAGTGGCAAGCCTCTGGATTATTTACATCCACACCACTGTCCCTCTTTTAGCATGAGAAATTCCTAAGGAAATATGGCATTGCTCTAAACTGAGTTAAAGTCTTCTCCTTCAGGTTGAAAATCCCCTATAAAGGAAATTATGGCATTGCTGGATTCACATATCCCAGTTAAAGTAATTCTCCTTTATAACCAGTCACCCAACAGTTGTTACAAACTGACCAAATATCCCCTTTAGAGATGACAAGTTCTCTCTCATCAAAAAACCCTTTAGTTTCATATCTTGGGCTTCGAACAAGATACAAATAGACCCTCCAGCTTCACATCTTGGGTTTTGAACAAGATACAAACCACCTTTAGCTTCATGTCTTGGTCTTTGAACAAGACACCAAAACACCGTTTCCTCCCATAGAATAGGAGGAACTACGATCGCTCTGATTTCCCTATTTCGGTAAACGGGAATACGTAGGCATAAGATTGAAAGAAAAATCTTAGCTAGCACACCACATCAAAAACCTCTGGCCACAAATCCTCACATATCCATCAAAACATCCGAGTCTGTATCCCCCACCAAAAGTCTAAACTCGATCAAAATAACCCTAAGAGAGGCCCCCCCCACATTGATCACATCTGTAAACCAACAGTTTTGACTGTTTAACCTCAGTTTGCAAAGTAGGGTTAGTTGGAGACATCTATTTCCCTTCCTTCATCAGCTTCAATAGGATAAAAAATGAATCGACCTATAGTCCCCTCCCAGAGCGACAGTGCTTAAGAACCACGTCCAAAGTCGCTCGCTACAGGTAGCATTCTTTGTTATTCTCCGAGCAGACTCTACAAAGTTCATAGTTGTGTGGTGGTACTTGGCCACGCCTGCTTTGAATGCAGTGCAACCTTATCAGGTTTATTTCCATAAATCGGACATCCTGACTTTGACGCCGAGTAGGGTTTCCTTTAAGCACACTGATTTGTTGCATGTCTTCATCCAGATAGATTGGAAGCCACTAGTGGTTTAACAAGTATTGTAAAGTTCTTTGAACGAGAGCGCACCCTTGGTTACTCTCACAACATCCTTTACAGCTCAGATAATCATGTGAAGTGAGAAAACCGAGTTGGACCTGCCTGACATGTAACTCCACCAAGCTGGTATTCATCAGACGAATATCAAAGATTTGAATCATGTTGATCTGGTAAGGATTTCTATCTTGGTAGTCCTGGATCCATCCAAGATCCATCTGACGCTGGAGGGCCTCTTGTACAAAAGAGCATCCCTGTTTGTTTACCGAGCAAGTCAGACAGGAATTATAATCATGCCTGGGCAGATTATGATACTGGCTTTGCCTTGAGTCCATCGCCACCAAGTTGACATTCATTGCACAGATGTCGTGGTTCTGAATGATGTTGGAATTCGTATAGGTCATGTTGACTCCACGAACTCGATGCTCTTGGATCCATCTGAGATCCAATTGTTCTTGTAGAGCTGCTTGCACCACAGAACACCCTTGATTATTTTTAGAGCAGATATCACACTAGTGATAATTATGAGGTGGCACATGGCCATATTCGCTCTGTCTACAATGCATCTTGACTAAGTTGGCTCTTAACAAGAGTACATCATGAATTTGATAGATGTTGTTAGACTCTCCCTCTATCAAATTGACTGCAGCTTTCTCATGTTGAGGCAGCGGGTTTGTGAGAATATTCAGATTCGTATCCTTGAAATATAAGACCCCGCTCCTAACAAGCTTTTGTACGTCGGATTTGAAACTGAGACAGTTTTCTATGTTATGCCCTGGTCCTCCTTGATGGTAAGGACACGTCTGATCCGTTTTGAACCAAAAAGGCGGATTTTCCGGTACTGTAAGAGGAGACTTAGTTTGGACATGCCCCTTGACCAGTAATAATGGAAGCAGCTCCGCGTATAACATGGGTATAGGGTCAAACCCTGGTGGTTGCGTTGTACGGTTTTTGTTGTACTGAGGACGAGCCTGCTGAAGAGAATGTTGTGTCCTTTGCTGAAGTTGCTGTTGATTAGGTTGGCTCTGAGCAACCTGAGGTTGATACGTAGGAACAGGCGTGGGATTGATAGCAGGAGTTACAGCTGCTACTGGTTGATATCGTTGCCTTTGTTTTCCGAGAGAGATATTCTCGATATCTTGCTATTTTTTCTTAGGGAGAGCACTACCGTATCGTTTTGTACTACTTGATGATCCAGCGTCTTTAACCAAACGTCCTTCCTGGACCACTTCCTCAAGACGAATTCCCATGCCTACCATCTCAGTGAAGTCACTGGGCGCACTGGCAACCATTCTGTCATAGTAAAATGAGCCCAAGGTCTTTAAGAAGATCTTTTTCATCTCATTTTCTTCAAGAGGTGGAGAAATCTGAGCGGCAATTTCACGCCATCTCTAAGCGTACTCCTTAATGGTTTCCTTGTTCTTTTTTGACATCGATCTGAGTTGATCTCTGTCCGGTGCCATGTCCAAATTGTATTTATATTGTTGAACGAAAGAAGCACCAAGATCTCTGAACATGCCGATCATAGCGCGGTTTAAAACCATGTACCACTTTAATGCGGCACCAGTTAAACTATCCTGAAAGTAGTGAATCAGTTGCTCTTGGTTTTTTGTCTGAGCTGACATTCGTCGAGCGTACATCACCAAATAACTCTGAGGGCAAGAGTTACCCTTGTACTTTTCAAAGTTGGGCACTTGGAACTTATGTGGAACTTTCACATTGGGGACCAAGCAAAGGTCCGCGGCGTCCTTTCCAAATAGACCCTGACCGCGAAAGGCCTGCAGTTCTTTCTACATCTCCAGGAATTGTTCATGGAATTTATTCATTCTGTCGATCATGCTGTCGTTTCCACCAGAGGGTATATGTGGAATCTGTCCTTTCGGGACAGTGTGTACCACGGGCGGTGGTATAGTCATTATGGCCGAGACTCTCGGTGCCTCCCGAAGCTTGTAACCTTCAGGAGTTGTTGTCTTGCCCCTGGCATCTTCGCTTTCCCTAAGTTTGTAACCGTCAGGACCAATAGTTCCTACTGCGGTTCCCTGATCCTCAGCGATCAGGGGAACATATCCTTCCGGGATATAGTTAATAGGCATGCCCCAGGGACGATCTTTTGGCATTTTGTACCTAGGATCATACTTCTCCACTATGGGCATAGATGTGATCTCCGAGATCACAGTCTTTTGTTGTTGCATTTGAGCTTCTGCTAGAGCTTGCATGTCGTTATGATGCTTTCTCAGATCCTCTTTCAGAGTATCGATCTCTTCTCTCAACTCTCTGTTCTCTTCCTCGAGATCATCCATCTTTTTCTGATGATTGGCCCAAGTATTGTACGAATGAGACAATTTGACTCTAGAATCGAGACGCAAACGTGAGATTCGTAGGTAAGAAGAATGCGTTTATGAGAATGATGAATGCAATGATTATTAATTATTTTTGTTTATTCAAAGTAAACTTCGACAATGGGATTGCAAATATCAAACAGTGGGGAAACCCCGTTTTATTGAATTCAAAGGATTGCAGAAATGGAAATATAGCAGATTACAAAGTGCTGAAAAAGGAAATCTAAACTAATGGATCCTGAGTCCTCTCTGAAGAGAGCTCAGGTGCTGGTTCGGGTGCTTTCCTTTTCTTTGACTGGGGCTCTTGGGCCATTGTCAGGTTGTCATTCCTTTGCCAAGTGAAAGGAGCGAGCAAATTCCTTTGGTCATCCTAATTTTCTACAGCATGCTGCCCAAAATCTCAATCAGAGCATCTTTTTCTCTTAATAGTTGCTGTATTTTCTTACACTCCACATTGAGAATACGGTACTTGTTCCTCCAAGACCTCTTCTCCTGCTGAACTTTGCTGAGAGTAACTTGAAGTTTTTCCGTCTCAGACATGAAATAAAGGACATAGTCCCTTAATGGAAGAACTTCCTGACGAGGGTAAGGCATCCTCAGCTTGAGAGCTCTAGTTTGTACCCAATGGAGATAAGGCTTCATCGAGACACAGTTTGGTTTTCCTAGAGACTCTCATCTTTTCCTATGAACGTGTTTCCAAGCGTGCACTATTTTCGTCTTTAGTGCCCTGTCATTTTCTCCTTCCTTGAAGAAAAGAACTTCCAGATGAGCATTACGCGGGACATGCCTCATTCGGTATCCAAATTGACGACGAACTAACACTGGATGATAGTTGATTCCCCCCTTAGTTCCTATAAGGGGTACATTTGGGAAATTTCCACAACGGTCAATGATTCTGATCCCGTCGTAGATTCGATTGTACCAATCGATGTCAAAGTTGGTAAGAGACATGATTCTCTGCGACCAACGTAAAGTATTTTTTTGATCCCAAAATGCACCAGACTTGGGCAAATGGGAAGTGAACCATTTATAAAGCAAGGGTACACAGCACGCGATCATTCCTCCACTGTATAAATTCCTTAAATGTACCGAATGATACGGATCTGTGAGTAAGGTCGGTACGGGGTTTTCGATCAGGAAAATCTTAATGGCGTTGATATCTACAAAGTTATCGATGTTGGGAAACAAAAATAACCCGTAGGTGAGCAAAACAAAGATGCTCTCGAAAGCGGCCACGTAGGGCTTTCTTTATCAAGAATTGGGCTGGCAAACCCTGGATGCCACCCTTAGTGGTCATGTGAGTCCTGACTTCTGATTCATCCAAATAAATTGCTCTTGCAATGGTCTGATCCTTTGGAATTTCTTCCAGTCCAGAAAAGGGAGCTTGATCAGTAATATGTAAATCAGTCAGGTGAGAATACTCCTTCAGCGTTGGTGCAAGCTGATAATCTGGGAATTTGAAACAGTGATAGACCGGATCGTAGAACTGGATTAGTGTGGACATGATTCCTTCGATTACATGGACCTTTAATAGAGACAGCAGTCCTCCATACTTGGCTCTGAAAGCCACATGGTTAGTGTTCATTCTCGCCAAACCTCTTAAATACTCTAACTTTGGAGCCTTGAAGGTGTACTTATGAGTTTTCCTTCTACCGAAATCCATTAGCGCAATCTCCTTTCTCTGATATTTGCAATCATTGTCTTAGTTTAATTTGAAAAAGAGAGACTAGAAGAGAAGAATTTTTTTTGGTTTTAATGTTTTTTAAATGAATGTATGAATGCAGCACACAAAAACATAGAAAAAACATGGGGTCAAAGGGTCGGTGTCATGAAGTCAAGGCTCTACCCCCCCCCCCCCACCCCAAAGGTTTATACTGGTGATTTTTTGTACCTGTCCGCAAAATCATTGACCCCTATTGGGATAACAATAGCAAGCGGATCGCCAACAAGCTGATGTATCCTAGAGCGATCTCAGATGAGGGTAGTATCGTGTGACAACTATTTTCGATAGCTTCCACACTACAAAATGGCTTAAGTCTACTAAAAACCTCAGCTTCTCAGATAACCCAGTCGACCACACTACTTTCAACAACCAAAGTCGTATAGACAATGTATCTGCAAAGGGAGACTCCACCGAGTTTGATGGTCGATCGGGGCTCTTAATTGGGATTCACTCCCCGCAAGATTACCCGCATTGCCATCACCTATCTTAGGTGTATACTCAATCTTTCCACATGCGGCATCACACGCATTCCCATTAGCAGAAAAATAAACACAGATATCAATTAGGAAAAGCAGTATATATATTTGTCTTAATCATCCTAGACCTCTAGTCTTATGTTCCTACATAGACAATGAATCCCCAGCAGAGTCGCCATTTCTGTGACATTTCGAGAACTTAAGATTTTCACTGAAGATTGTAAGAAAGAGAATACGGGCCCCACGGTGGGCGCCATTTTTTCCTGTGGCACTTTCTTAAGGTTTCTACCTAAGAGATGGGAAGAGAACAAGATCTTGCACTCCCTAGTGAAGTCGCCATTTTTCTGTAGCGCAAATTTTTGTGTGGTTGTGAAGCACTATCGCTTTGGGGTACTACAGTTTGATTCATTTTTTATCCTATTGAAGTTGATTAAGGAAGGGAAATATATGTCTCCAATTATCCCTGCTTGCATACTGAGTTTGAACAGGTGACAGTTGGTTTATAGATGCTATTAAAATTGTGGGTCTCTCTTAGGTTATTTTGTTAAACAAATAGAGTGCATGAACTATTTGTGAGGTAAGATGTTAATGTGTTTAGATTTGATGCTTTTGGGTTGATTGGGTGGAGATACTGGATTTTGGGTTTTTGATTAGTGTGCTCGCTAAAGTTTTTCAATCTTATGCCTACATATTCCCGTTTGATGAAACAGGGAAATCAGAGCGATCGTAGATCCTCTTATTCTATGGGAGGAAAAAAAGGTTGTTTTGGTGTCTTGTTCAAAGCCCAAGACGTGAAGCTAAATGTGGGTTGTATCTTGTGCGAAGCCCAAGATGTGAAGCAAAATGTGGTTTGTTTGTATCTTGTTCGAAGCCCAAGATGTGAAGCTAAAGGGTTTATTGATGAGAGAGAATTTGTCATCTCTAAAAGGGGATATTTGGTCTGTTTGTCATAACTGTTGGGTGACTGATTATAAAAGAGAATTACTTTAACTGAGATATGTGAATCCAGCAATGCCATAATTTTCTTTATAGGGGATTTTTAACCTGAAGGAGAATACTTTAACTCAGTTTAGAGCAATGCCATCTTTCCTTAGGAATTTCTCATGCTTAAAGAGGGACAGTGGCGTGGATGTAAATAATCCAGAGGCTTGCCGCTTACAACAATTAGATGAAGGAAACGGAGTTGCTGATGTTTGTATATTGTGAGCAAGGCACAGATTTTGATGCTAAAAGGTTGATTGATTCAACTGGGGTTTTCTTATACAAAGCCTAAGAGGAGGCTATTGACCCAACAAGAGGGTGTTTTTATGTGTCTCGTATGAAGCCCGAGAGAGAGGCTAAAAGGGGTTGACTTAACAAGAGAGTGCTAACAAGTGACTGACTCAACAAGAGAGTGCTTTTATATGTGTCTTGTACAAAGCCCAAGACGGAGGCTAAAAGGTTTTGACTCCACATGAGGGTCTTTTATACTCAACAAGAGAGTGATTTTGTATATGTCTTGTACGAAGCCCAAGACGGAGGCTAAAAGGTTTTGACTCCACTTGAGGGTCTTTTATACTCAACAAGAGAGTGATTTTGTATCTCGTACGAAGCCCGAAATGGAGGCTAACAGGGAAGTGAATCAACAAGAGAGTCTTTTATACTAAAAAAGAGAGTGATTTTTATCTCTTACGAAGCCCGAGATGGAGGCTAAACAGGTTTGACCCAACAATAGAGTCTTTTATACTCAACAAGAGAGTGCGAAAAGGGTAGCTCCGTTGGGTAGAATCATTGTACAATGCCCAAGAGGAGGCTATTGTGCTGGTGACTGTTTCAGTTTAGTGACAGGTCCAGTATGTTGGATAAAAGAGAAAATCAGTTCTTATAAAGGGAACGATTAAAGGTATTGTTGTGCTTTGGAATTGATCAGAGGATCAGGGTTATTTCCTGTTCTTTAAGGAAATGGAAAATCCAAAGGGTATTGAGACTGTCCAAGTCTACTGGTGTTTTGAGAAATCGATTCTTAGGTAGTGAATGATCTTTGTATGATGCCTAAGAGAAGGCTAGTATGTTAAGGGATGAAGGTCAACCCATTAACATGTTTGACACTTGACTCAGAAAGACAACTCTAGCAAATTGATGACTAGGTTATGTTCCTATACCGTTAGAGGTCTCTGGGTCCTTGTACTAAGCCCAAGAGAAGGCATGAGAGCTTTTAAGAAGCCGAAGGGTCCTTGTACAACGCCCAAGAGGAGGCGGGAATGCTTTTAAGAAGCAGAAGGGTCCTTGTACAATGCCCAATAGGAGGCGGGGATGCTTTTAAGAAGCCCGTGGGTCCCCAAACCCCGAGAAGTTCAAGACATGCCATCCACCGAGAATAGATCAAGCCAGGAAAGTCCGAGAATTTGGAAGAAACTCAAGAGATGCCATTCACGGCGAAAATATCATCCCTGGGGAGTAGAGTCTCTTTGACGATTTCTAAGAGTGACAGTCTGAGAAAGGGTTCACCGAGAATGCTGCCTTTCACGTCTCCATATTAGTTAACCCCAAGAGGAGGGAAGACTGTGTCTGGTAATCCTATGGGGATCTATTTTTGTTTGTATTTAAGAGTGACCAACAGGGCTTTACCTAGTGCTAGACGTAGTTGCCGGGGAAAACTCTAAATAACTATACTAGTATTACACAGTGGATATATAGCAAGTATATAAAAGTTTGTGAAAGAAGACTTACAGTGAGCAGCCCCACAATACAGATATATATATATATATGAAAGCGGGTAAACACTTACTCGGTTGTAGAGCTTCCAGGCTGTTTTGTTAGTTGTTCAACAAAGAAAGCTTTGATAACAATATTATATTCAAAATCAAAGGAGAAAATAATTTGAAAAGATTGTTGGGGCATACATCTAAAGGAGAGGCCCAAGGATTTATCAGTGATTGCACTGTTGTTTGAAATTGTACAGGGACTTATACAAGTGAATGAGGCCCAAAAAGGTTTTCTGTACAAAGGGATGGGTCTTACACTCTCTCAAGAGGACCAAAGGTGTTTAAAGAAAAAGAATGGGGCTTATAACACGAGGGTAGGCCCAGATGATTTGTTTTTTTGAATTGGCGATCACGCCGAGATTTCTTTAACATACTGGGTCTTATACAATGCATTGAGGCCCAAAAAGTTTTGGTTAAAAAATGGATTTGGGTCTTACACTCTATTAGAGGCCCAATGATTTATTTTTGTACAAGTGGTGGGGCTTACAGCTCAAGGAGAGGCCCAGATAATTTTGCTAAAAAGGCGACAATCGCGCCGTTACTTTTGAAAATACAGTGGGACTTATACAATGACTGAGGCCCAAAAAGGTTTATTTACAATGGGGATGGGTCTTACACACTAATAGAGGCCCATGAGTATTTGAAAATGATTTGCGAAGGTGAAAATCAAAGACACCCTAATTTTGTTTTCATTTAAAAGTAAATATTTAAAGAAAATCAAATAAAATGATAAAAATACCAAATAAATTTGTATAAACCACTTGTGATTTTTGTTTAAGGCTTGAAAAAAAGAGGTTTTAATCACAAGATGAATTAAAACTCATTTGGTTTTGATTTTCAGAGTAAATATTCACTTTTAAATGTTTAAAAACAATTAAAAAGGAATTTATTCACAAAAATAATAATTATATTAAATAACTAATATAAATTTTATTTTTTTGTGGAATAAAATATTTCACATTTTTGTGATTTTTGGCAAAAAGAACCAATAAAATATAATTAAAATTGAGAGAGTTATTAATTTTTCAAATCATTAAAAATAATAAGAAAAACATTAGAAAGTGGAAAAATAGCAAAAAGCGGATCTGGGGCGAGGGGGATTCGAACCCCAGACCTCTTGTGTATAGGGAGCATGCCTTACCACTGGGGTGGTGATACATCCGTTGATTGAAATACAACCACAAATATACAAGGCTTGCCTTGTTTTTGGGCTGGCCCAAGGCAAGGCAAGGCAAGATTTTGGTTAAAACTTGAAGGCCATAGCTTTCTCATTTCTCCATGGATTGGGACAAAATTTAGGTCTATCCTGCCTAGAATTTCACAAGGAATCCAATGGTGGTGATGTGTTTTTTTTTCAGATCATGCTCCTATTGAAAAACCCAATAGTGGTTTTGAAATAGGCCATGATTTGCATTTTCTGTGCCATCTCTTGGTACACGCATGAATTACATGATAAATTGGTGCAAACACAACACATATAACATGTATAAGAGATGCATGATCAGTGGACATCAAAAGAAAGCATATTTCAAAGAATCCAAGTTGTGATGCTTACCTCTTTTTGGAGCTTTTGTGCAATCTGCCAAGGGCTTTGTTCCAGAAATGATTTAATGCTTTGAACAACCTCAAATGATCCCTTAGAAGCTTTTAGGATGGTTGGAATCAGCTGGAAACCTCAGGGCCAAGTTTGAGCTCTTTCTTGCAAAAGGGGCAAAAGTGGCCAAAATAGCAAGTCTCTCAAATGGTGTTCCAGATGGGGGGAGCCATTTGGGACAGTTCAAGGATGATATTTGGAGTGTGTTTGAGGTTTTATCTGGTTTGGAAAGTGACTGAATCAAGACATGGCTTGAAAAATGCACAAAAGTCCTATTTTTGAGGTTTTGAGAGGTTACTTTGTGATTTTGGTGTTACAGGTCATTTGTGAGAGTTTGGACAGCTTAGATATGATATATTGGATATGTTTGGATCATGAGCTGTGGTGTAATTGCTCTCTAACTCAAAAACTCAGAGTTACCTTGCTAAAGAAGGTATTTTTGCCCAGAGAAAGAGATTTTAAGGAAAGCAAGTGTTGTAGTGCTTTGGTGTACTCAAACTGAACCTAATTAAGCTCTATTTATAGTAGAGCAAGTTTGTTTTGGCTGCAATAGTGAATGGCAGCTGCAGCAGAGGTTTGGCCAATGTTGATCAATGAGAATCCAAGTCTCCTCTAGCCATTGACTAGAGGTTAGGGCACAGGCTGCTGGTTCCCTTGGTCTTGGATAAGTCTTGACTGAATTCAGTTGGAAATGGCTCAGTCCATGCCACCTTGGTGCATCCATTAAATGCTCCAAACCAAAATTGGAGTTTTGTCCCTCTTTTAGGCATTTCTAGGTTTGGCATGCTACTTTTGGTTCCAAAGACTTGGGAGGTTTATGGATCAGGGTTTGTCCCTCCTTGGTCCCCCCTTGAGGTGTTCAGATGGATAGATTTACTTGCCGTTTGCAAAATTTGAGCAAATCGAGCAAAACTCCCAAATCTGCCTTGCCATGACAGTTTGCAACAAGGCATATTGGCATGGTCATATCTCATGGCCCAAGTGGAATTTGATGGAGTTCTTGGCCATTTTGGAAAGCCCTCATATGACACAACAACTGTTTGATCATAATTGGTTTTGATACTTTTTGGATCCAAGTGAAAAATGCCCCTACATTTTGAAAAAAGTAAGACAGATTCTGACTTAGTGAAAATTTCACTAAGTGTTGGAAGAAAGTGACATTTTCACTTTTTGTGATTTTGATCATTCCATAACTTAAAATCCATGAGAAATTGGAATGAGTTCTGTTTGAAGCTTTTGTAGAGGGCCATGATAGCTACAAATCCAGCTTTGAATGGGAAAAATGGCCATTGTTGTTTAGGAGTTATGATCCTCCAAAGTTGGTACCCTAGCCACTTTGTTCCATAACTTAGAAAAATTTCTAAGTTTATATGGTTACCCCTTTTATAAGTTATCCCACTTTTCTTGATTTTTCTTGATGAATGATGATTCCAATCACACATTAACATCATTTTAGGGTTAAGGAACCATAATTGACCAAAAAATCAAAAAGTCAAACTTTGACTTTTGGGCACAGTTGACTTTTTATCAGATGAATTCCAAACTGTTCGATCCGCTATGAAATCAAGTCCTTGACCTAAATCAAACTTGATGGATTGATTTCATAGGTGTTATAGGGTGTATTGAATCATGTCCTAGGGTTTGGGAGCATGTCTTGGTCAAAAGTCAAAGGTACAGTTGACTTTTTCTGTGAAACCCTAACTGTGATTCTGATAAACCTGAAACTTGGGAACCAAGCTTCTTGGATCAATCCATTGTTGAAAATGGATCAAGGTGGTTTATTAGAGACCCTTAAATCCTCTCTTGAGGTCTTGGATCATGATTTGTCCCAAAAGTCAACTTGGGGGGGGGGGGGGTGAATTAGGTCAAGAACCCTAATTCCTGATTTTTGATGAATGCATCCCCTGAGGTCAAAATTGACTTGATGATTGGGTCCATGATGTCCCATGGATCATATTAGGTTATGTTTTGAAGAATTGGCTCATGCCCAGAGGAAAATTTCCATCTGGAGGCCCTGGTCGCCCAAACCCTAATTTGGTGACACTGGCGATCTTAAGGCTTAATCCACCTGGATTGCTGCAACATTGTGCTTGATTCTTATTGTGGGAGTCCTCTTGATCCATTGTGGATGTTTGAGAGGTTAGACAAGTTGAAGATCATGTCATTCCTTGATTGATCATTTGTCTAAGAGCTCAAAGAGGGCTTGAAACCCTAATTATTGTTTGTAGTGAGTGCTCACCCATCCTTGGGGAGACTGATGGTTCATCCATATTGTGATGATGATTTGCACAATGATGGGAAATCTTAGTGGTCAAAATTTGGGGTATGACAGATGCCCCTATTTAATCTTCTTGGACCTGAAGGTGTGAATGGCAAAGGTATTCGGGCATTTGGGGTGCAAGAGGATTAATATCGGAATACCCGAAATTTTGATGGTGGTTATGAATGGTAGTTCACTCATCCATCTTCTTTTGCTAAGCGATGATGCTTAGAAAAGGTAAAAACTTTCCCTCGATCCTGGTTTCCTACCAAGGAACAGGTCTCAGTTTCTGATACAAACTTCCCCTCGATCCTGGTTTCCTACCAAGGAACTGGTCTCAGTTTCTGATGTAAACTTCCCCTCGATCCTGGTTTCCTACCAAGGAACTGGTCTCAGTTTCTAATGTAAACTTCCCCTCGATCCTGGTTTCTTACCAAGGAACTAGTCTCAGTTTCTGATATAAACTTCCCCTCGATCCTGGTTTCCTACCAAGGAACTGGTCTTGGTTTCTGATGTAAACTTCCCCTCGATCCTGGTTTTCTACCAAGGAACTGATCTCAGTTTCTGATGTAAACTTCCCCTCGATCCTGGTTTCCTACCAAGGAACTAGTCTTAGTTTCTGATATAAACTTCCCCTCGATCCTGGCTTCCTACCAAGGAAGTGGTCTTAGTTTCTGATATAAACTTCCCCTCGATCCTGGTTTCCTACCAAGGAACTGGTCTCAGTTTCTGATGTAAACTTCCCCTGGATCCTGGTTTTCTACCAAGGAACTGGCCTCAGTTTCTGATATAAACTTCCCCTCGATCCTGGTTTCCTACCAAGGAACTGGTCTTAGTTTCTTTTGTCAATAAACTTTCTTGACAAGGGACGCTATGCGTAGCGGTTTTCCTAAAACTTCTCGCCGAATTTTCCTAGGGAGATGTCATTTGATAGAAAAACTTTTGATGTCAGATTTGCCGGGGAACCCATCTGTCTGAATTGTAGAGGGGTACAAACTTCTCTGTTGGAGATGCCGTTTGTTGACTCTATCTGGGGAAAACGAGTCTCTTGAGAGACTGCTTCCGCTTGGGTATTTACATCATACTTTTCTCGGGATCTTCTCGGAGAAATGCCATATGATGTGATCCAATTTTGAGGTGCTGATGACCATTTCGTCAGCGGATTTTTCGGAGAAAAACTGCTGTATTGTCGAATCTCTAATTAAGAGGCTTTCTCTGGGGATTTTCCTTAATCCGGGAAAGCGAAGATATCATCTTCAATGGGAAAGAGTGACATTTGCCGAAAGTTTCTCTGGTTTTCTCAGAGGTTCAAGTTATCAAAGTGGTCAAGGGCCAACTCTAATCCAGAAATAAACTGGAGGAGAGAGATTGTTAAGACGCAACATTTCCTGACGAGGAAAGAACTAACAACTAGATTGTCAAGAGGACTTCTATCACTAGGGGACAAGACCGACTAGAGTGATAGTGATGCAATATGAATATGAATGTAAATCAATAATGCATGATGCATGTATGTATATGCTGACAAAAATGACACGACATACAAACTAGTAGATGAACACGACTGGATACTCGGCCACAGTGGGAGATAAAAAGTATCGCTGGTTTAAGATAGCAATTCTGCCTTGCTTAGGAGAAGTAGTCCCCGTGGGGGAACAACCGTTGATCGGGCTTAAGAGGTAAGAACTCGGCCGAAGATGTCAGATGGAGTATTCGCATCTGACATAACTGATCCTTCATTCAGGCGCACTGGTTTAGAAGGAGTACTTTGATTCTGCACTTTGAAGTTCGATTACTTTTGGCGAAGCGATCGATGTTCTTTTGATGTTCAACAGTCAAAAGAAATTGCCATCTTTATTTTAAAAGCAGAAAAGTTTGACAAGTAAATTCGTTTTTGTTTCGTTTCAAGAATCGTTGATCATGTTAAATGTCGTTCTGTAAAGCTAAAACAAATAGGAATTGCAAACAAAAGCACAAGGGCTCAAATTTTATTGATAGGATGGAAATCAGCCAAACGCTTGATTCCATAGAGTATTTACAAAGTTTGAAAATGGTAATTTAAGGGAAAAGGGCTACATTGAAACATAACGACCACTATCCTTCTACCAACTTTGAATTCGGGACATCCTGAGCTTCTGTCGAAGATGACCTTAACTGGAGTTTTCTGATGGATGGCAGGACTGCTACTAGGGGATTTGCCCCTGTTGGACATAGTTACTTGCCTTTATCCCTAACTTTTGCCTGCATTGTACTTTGAGATTTCCAATCCACCGGGATGATTTTTTTTATTATGTCTCTAATTTTTTCCTGGACCGCCCTTTCGGGTTTTCAATCCACCGAGACATTTTTTTTATTTTTTTAGTTTAGGCGAAGTATTTCTTGACTACATCAACATTTGTGGGGTAGGAAAATTCCTCTCCGTCCATGGTTGCAAGTCTCAAGGCACCGCCCGAGAAAGCTTTCTTGACCACATAGGGGCCGTCATAATTCGAAGTCCATTTGCCCCGGGAATCAGCGAGAAATGATTGTATCTTCTTGAGCACAAGGTCTCATTTTCTGAAGACAGGAGGTTGAACCTTTTTGTCGAACGCCTTCTTCATTCTTTGCTGATACAAATGACCGTGGCATAGTGTCGTGATTCGCTTCTCTTCGATCAGGTTTAATTCGTCATGTCGACTTTGACACCATTCAGCTTCTGTAAGCTTAGCTTCCATCAATACCCAGATTAATGGGATCTCTACTTCGATGGGGGGCACTGCCTCCATGCCATATACTAGAGAGAAAGGGGTTGCCCCTGTTGAATTGCAGACAAATGTGCAATAACCGTGAAGAGCAAAGGGTAACATCTCATGCCAATCTTTATAGGTTACGACCATCTTTTGAACAATCTTCTTGATAATCTTGTTAGCCGCTTCTACCGCTCCGTTCATCTTGGGTCGGTTGAGAGATGAGTTATGGTGTTTGATTCTTGAACTCTGCGCACAAATCCTTCATCATCTTATTATTCAAGTTAGATCCATTATCAGTAATGATCTGGCTAGGAACACCATAACGGCAGATGATATTATTTTTGATGAATCGGACTACCACTTGTCGGGTTACATTGGCGTATGATGCTGCTTCGACCCACTTGGTGAAGTAGTCAATGGCTACCAGGATGAACCGATTTCTGTTCGAAGATTTGGGATCAATCATGCCAATCATGTCGATTCCCCATATGGAAAAAGGCCATGGGGAAGAAATAACTTTGAGATGTGTTGGCGGTACATGGATTTTGTCAGCGTATATTTGACACTTGTGACACTTCCTCATGTACTTGTAATAGTCGGATTCCATGGTTAACCAATAATACCCTGCCCTTAGAATTTTTCTCGCCATTGTGTGTCCATTGGCATGAGTTCCAAAGGATCCTTCATGAATTTCTTTCATCAGCATGTTTGCTTCTGGTCTATCTACACATCGAAGCAAGACCATGTCAAAGTTTCTCTTATAGAGTGTATCGCCGCTCAAGAAAAAGCTACCAGCCAGCCTTCTAAGGGTATTTCTGTCTTTTCTTAGTACCCCGGGTGGGTACTCTTGTTTCTGAAGGAAGCATTTGATATCGTGATACCAAGTTTTGTCATCTATAACTGCTTCAATCGTGAAGATATAAGCGGGCCGTTCAAGGCGCATTATGTCGATCTTAGGTAAGTCGGTCCATTGACCTACACTAATCATGGAAGAGAGGATGGCTAATGCATCAGCCATGTGATTCTCATCACGAGGGATGTGATGAAACTCAATTCTGTTGAAGAAAGATAACAACCTTCTTGCATAATTTTTGTAAGGAATCAATCTGGATTGGTATTTGTTCCAATCTCCTTTGATCTGATTGATAACCAGGGATGAGTCGCCATATACATCCAAGTTCTTAATCCTCAAATCAATCGCTTCTTCGAGACCCATAATACAAGCTTCGTATTCGGCCTCGTTGTTTATGCACTTGAATGTAAGTCTGGAAGTGAAAGGAATGTGGGTACCCTGAGGTGTTATGATGATTGCCCCAATTCCATTTCAGTAATGATTGACAGCTCCGTCAAAGATTAGTCCCCATTGGGAACCTGGTTCTGGCCCTTCACTGGGTAGCGGTTCATCACAATCTTTCATTTTCAAATACATGACATCTTTGTCTGGGAAGTCAAACCCGATTGATTCCTGATCGTCAATCGGTTGATGAGCCAAATGATCGGCTAAAATACTTCCTTTAACGACTTTCTGAGTGTGGTACTCAATGTCATATTTCGATAACAACATCTGCCAATGGGCAATTCTTCCCGTGAGAGCAGGTTTTTCAAAGATATACTTGATTGGATCCATTTCTGAGATTAACCAAGTAGTGTAACGAATCATGTACTGGCGAAGACGTTTGGCTGCCCAAGCCAAAGCGCAACAAGTTTTCTCAAGCATAGTGTACCTGGTCTCGCAGTCGGTGAATTTCTTGCTCAAATAGTAGATGGCATACTCTTTTCTTTTTGTTTCGTCTTGTTGACCAAGCACACAACCCATTGAGTCCTTTAGGACTGTGAGGTAGATGATTAATGGTCTCCCTTCCACTGGAGGTGATAGAATCAGTGGGTTCAATAGGTACTCCTTAATACCGTCGAAGACGGTTTGGCAGTCCTCTGTCCAAATGCAGTCCTGATTCTTTTTTAGTAATTTGAAAATTGGCACACATGTTGCGGTCATGAGGAATATGAATCTGGAGATGTAGTTCAAACGTCCCAGGAATCCTCTGACTTGTTTTTCAGTTTTCGGAGAAGGCATTTCTTGAATGGCCTTGACCTTGTCAGGATCAACCTCAATTCCTCTTTGGCTGACGATGAACCCTAAAATTTTCCCTGAACGAACACCGAATGTGCACTTGTTGGGATTCAAGCGGAGTTTATACTTTCTCAACCGCTTGAATAGTTTTGACAGGTGGGTCACATGCTCCTCTTCTGTCTTAGATTTGGCAATCATGTCATCGACATATACCTCGATTTCCTTGTGTATCATGTCAAGAAACAAAGTAGTCATGGCCCTTTGATAGGTTGCCCCGACGTTCTTCAAACCGAACGGCATTACCTTGTAACAAAAGGTACCCCATGGGGTGATGAAGGAAGTTTTCTCCATGTCTTTCGGCGCCATTTTGATTTGATTATAGCCCCAGAATCCATCCATGAAGGAAAAAACTTTAAACTTTGTTGTACTGTCAACCAGCATGTCAATGTGTGGTAAAGGAAAGTCGTCCTTTGGACTAGCCTTGTTTAGATCTCTGTAATCGGCACACATTCTGACTTTTCCGTCCTTTTTTGGAATGGGTACGATATTGGCTAACCATTGAGGATATTCTGACGTGGCGAGGAAACCCGCGTCAATCTGTTTTTGTACCTCCTCTTTGATTTTGACGGCCATGTCCGGGTGAGTCCGTATCAACCTCTATTTTACTGGCGGACATTCTGATTTCAATGGTAAATGATGTTCCACGATGCTGGTATCTAACCCTGGCATGTCCTGGTAGGACCAAGTAAACACATCGGGAAATTCTCTGAGAAGCTTTGTCAAATTCTCTTTGGCAATTGGACTGAGCAGAGCCCCAATCCTGTTTTCTTTTCTCTCTTTTTCTGAACCCACGTTGATCATTTCTAACGGCTCTTTGTGAGTTTCAATGGACCTTTCCTCCTGTTTGAGTAGTCGGGAGATCTCTTCTGGAATTTCGTTGTCAACTTCTTCTTCAGCCCCAAATACCGGGAACTCATAGTCGGGAGAAGGCATCGGATCGTATGTTTCAACGGGGTTTAAAATAAGCAATCTGCATGACGTAATGATTTGTGTTTAGAAGAGATAGAGAGAATGCAAGAGTGTGTGCAGTGTATTTTTTTTTGGAAAACTGCTTGTTTTTATTATTGAGTTGATTTTTAGGATTACCATTTTCTGAAAAGCGAAAAGAGAAAACAACAATTAATGCGGAGATCACAGAACGACGTTATTTTATTTATGAACAAGTCGATTCTTGAAACTACAGCCCTATAAAACAGAACTCTGTCGCTTTGGGCGAAGCAAAGAGGGATATTTACAGAAAACGAGCCCTATCAAAACATCCGTTTCACCTGGGCAGGGTGAAAGGTTAAGATAAAGACGGAAATTACTTTGACTTATGAACAATCCTAGGAACATCGGCAATAACCCATTGGTGGTGAACTCCTTGGTGAATCACAAAGTTTGGTACCTTCATTGATTTGTCTTCAGAAATAACGCTAATTTCTGGTGGAGCAGGATCATTGGAACCTGTCTCCCAGGCAGAGTCGCTGTAGGAGGATTCCTCAGTTGTATTTTACATAGTATTTGTGCTCTCAGGTATATCTCCCCATCCAGTTGGCTGGATATCTTCGAACCTGATACGAGAGCTTTCGGGAGCGGTGTACCTGACCATGAAGTCAAAATTTCCACTTGGTTGTCCTAAGGTGTCCCGCACTTCTTTAGAACTGGAGGAGTCATCTCTCTCGATGACGTTGACCTCGGGAAAAGCGTAGTTAATGAATTCTAGTCCTGCAAACTTTGCATATTCATCGTCGTGCTGGATATTTTCTAAATACCCTGAGTGTTAATCCCATGACATGGTGGGGACGCAGGTATTGTTTTTAATGACGCTCAGCTGATTTTTATTGTTCGACTGATTTTCTTGCCCCAAGTCTCCTGGGTACGGCTGCCAGATAGGCAGGCCATCCATTGGGCCATAATAGTCGTGGTCAAAGTTGTCCTTCATCAGAGTGTCCTCCTCTAACGAGTTTGGTGGAGCACGACATCCTTCCGGATCACAATCTCCGTATATCATTTCGACATCTGACCTCGGTATAAATCTCGGACTCTGGGCGGGATAGCAAAAGGGCGTAGGCACCTCTTCCTGAGACATATAACCGTCCTCATTGAGATATGACTTCCATTCCTCATCCGTATCTGAGGGATCTCACTCGTTGATGGTATGGACTGCTTGAGGCACTGGGTGAAGGAAACCTCCACTGTGGAGGAAGTCCTGAATGGGATGAAGACTTTCATCATTAGCAGCTGTCTGGGGGCAGGTTGCAGAAAAACCAAGACCCTTCTTTATTTTATTATCATTAGGAATGACAAGTTGTCCCCATCCTTTTGCATTGTTATTCTCGATCACTTCAAGAGCATCTCTGTATGAGGAAATCGAGGTTCCTTTCTCTGATTGATTCTCATTGCTCACCGAAAGTGCTTGGAACTGAGTCCCAACAACCTCCTCGGGTTCTACACAAGTAGATAATGACAAGTTACTCATGATCAAGGCTTGTTCTCCACAGACCGTAAAGAGTTGATCGTTCTTGACGAACTTCAGTTTCTCGTGCAGTGTCGAAGTGACAGCCCCAGCCTGGTGTATCCAAGGTCTTCCTAATAAATAGTTGCACGCTTCCCGGACATCCATGACCTGGAAAGTGATTAGGAAAGTGTGAGGGCCGATAGTTATGGGAAGGTCGACTTCGCCGATAACTACTTTCCAAGACCCATCAAATGCTTTGACGATGACCTCACTGCCCCTTATCGGGGACCTTTTGAATGATAGTCGCATTAAAGTGGACTTCGGCATAACGTTGATGGCCGATCCCGTGTCTACCAGTATGCTGGCTAAAGCATCGTCCTGGCAGTTAACTGTGATGTTGAGCGCCATGTTGTGAATTTTGCCCCCCTCTGGCAAGTCCTCATCACTGAATCCTAAGTTGTTGCAGAAAGTGATGTTAGAGATGATGCTATCGAACTGTCGTATTGACACATCCTGTTCCACAAAGGCCTGCTCTAAGACTTTCTGTAGAGCCTCTCTGTGGGCTTTGAAACTGAGAAAAAGTGATAGCACTGAGTTCTTTGAAGGGGTTTGTAACAGTTGATCAACAATGTTGTATTCACTCCTTTGGATGAGCTCCAGCATCTCATATTCGTCCTTTGAAAGGTCGGGATTACTGGATTGATCGACTGGTGGATCAGGAGCTTCTGTCGGAAGTTCCTTTTCTTTGTTAGGTTCTCCAACTCCTCGGTTGAAGATCCGACCGCTCCGTGTTACTCGACTGATGTCTGCAATATTCACGACGGAGGGTAATGAAATTTCCTTTCCATTCTCAATTATTGTTGCACCGTATTTGTAAGGGATCACCTTAACTGATTCATATGGTAACAGTCCCGGTAGATAGATAACTACAGGAGCCTTCTGATTTTTATGACTGTCGTAAGTAACTTCAATCAGTTCCTGGCTAAGAACCTTTGTGTTGTACCCCAAACTTTACCCTCTTAGATGTCATAACATCTTGCATTTGCATTTAGATTCAATCATCTGTGCATTATTATCTAATCACCGTATCTTGCTAGTTTATTCTTTTATGTGAAAAGCAGGGTTTGTACAAAGTCTCCTAAGCCAAGCTCTCACATGATTCAAGGTCTCCTAAGACACTCTTTGGTTCCAAACAATCATCACAGGTGTTCACTAACTGAGTGAGAATGATACCTTGAGCCACAGGTTCAGCTGACCCCATATTAGGGTTTTGACTGAGGTTTTTGATTTGTAAGACTTTGATCCCAAAAGTGAAGCATTCAAGTTTTTCTCCATCGCGGCATGTATAATTATTGAGTAGGACATGAGAAATCAAGTTTTGAGAGGTTTCTTGCAAAGAGGGAAATGCTTGGTCTTTGAAACTTTTTAAGTGCGGAAAATTCACTTCTTGTGCAAAATTGGGAAGGTCATAACTTTCAAACCACACATCCAAATTGAGTGACTCAAAGCTCAAATAGAAGCTCTTTCCATGATTTTCAAAACATATTAGAGGACCCTCTTCCAAAAAATGCATGGTTTTTAAGTTATGAGACTTGGAAGATAATTTTCCCTTGGGACTTGGTGAAATTTTCAGCATTTTCACCTTAACTTTCATCTAACTTTAACTCAATTTTTCACCTAGCTCCAAGCTTCAAATCAAAAGTCTTTGGTCAAGAAAGTTATTCCTTGTTCTCCAAGCTTTCCAAGCATGTGTAGAACTCCTCATTTGGATGAACCAATCTCAAGTTATGATGTGTTAAAATTAGGAGTTTCAAGTTGTGAAAATTTCATAATTTAGAATTTTTTCTAAGTTTCTTGGACAGCTTGGTATGCATAACTTCATGGCTGCTTTTCACACATTTCCAAACCTCATTTCAAGAATCTTTCCACATGGAAATTGATCTATCAAATGCCCATTTTGCAAAGGATCACAAACCTCACAAGTTGGATCACTAGTCATCAAGATATTGTACTCTAGAGTGACTATGTTGCATGATATTCCATACTTAAAGAAATTCTGGTTTTGTTCTTTTGTGATCACAACAACAAGAGCAAACTAGACGATGCACAAGATCATCAACACAACAGAATCATCAGAACATACACTAGTCACAAAATACACCATTCAAAGAATGAACTCATGGGCCATTAAGAGCAAACCAGACGTTGTACACTTCACTCAGGTTCTAACACCACATCATCAACAAAGGGAAGGGGTGAGTTCATTGGATTCATTCGCCTCCAAGTGAAGAAGCAGTGGAATGACTCCACTTGGTAGGTTTCTATCATGTCCATGCTTTCATGTTAAATGCATAATCATATCTATTTGAAACCATGTTGCTATGTGGTGCATCTGAGTATCTTTAAATGATAATATAAATGAATGTTTGAACTTGCATGATGTGTTCTTGTTCGGTTAGCTTATGTCAGTTTGAACATATGAGTTTCATGTCCATTTTTATCCAGGTTCTAGTCGTTATTTTGAATGGATTAGGGTTTAGTTTTGTTCTACTAAGTGAGCACTACAGAATGGTGCTTTATTTCGTGAGTTTTGGTTAAGATTTGAGGTTGTAATCGATTGAACAAGAGGAGGGTATGCCATGGCCTTTGTCCGGTGTCTCAAGATAATGGTAGGGTTTGTTTCATGCAAGCACGAAGAAAATGGAGGCGTGGTGAGCTGGGATTGGTTAGGCTAGTCTTTTGTCGTTTTATGACTTAAAATCCAGTGACCTATTGATTCAAATGTTACATAACTTTTTCGTACGTACCACATGTTATTTCCTTTACCTAAATATTTTGTTTCATATTGGAACCTGGGCTTTGCCCACTCGCTAACTGGACCTCCCTTTTTATTCCGGCCCAGACACCACTAACCAAACCTAATTCACTTTGTTTTAACAATACACCCCCCTGTCTTTTTTTCTTCCAACCATTTCAAGTTCATTTTTTTAATGTGTTTTACTTAATCACAAAAATCCAAAAAATATATTATATTAACATTTTAATATTTGATTTGATTTTTCTAATTTTTATTTTTATTTTCACTTTGATGTTTATTAGTTTTAAGAATTTCGTTCATATTTAATTTTGAACTTGTTTTCTTCCTACTTTTTGGATAATTTTCTAAGATGTTTTAGGGCATTTTGAGAAGTTATTTTTGAATGGGATCATCAATGTTGTTAAAGACTTTTGAGTGGGTCTAGTTTGAGTTTTGGTTGACACCTCATCACTATTGTCCATAACTTGTGGCACCTCTTAGGATTTTCTTGCAAGATGAATTTGTGTTGATATGATTGCCTCACTCTCAATTTCAAAACTTTGACATACTTGTGTTCATTTGCTCATGTTTGTTGTGAACTATTCCATCATCTTTTGCCATGCTCATACATGGATGCTTTGATGCTATTCTCACTTAATTAATGTTCATCCCTTTGAGTCCTTGAACTCATAACTGTTCACTTTAATTCCAATCTTACTTCAAATCTTATTTACAAGAAAGTTACTTCCCCCTCCTTCCAAAGGAAAGTCTTTTTTATTGACCTCAAAGTCATAAAAAGCTCATAGGTAGCCCTTGACCTCATAGTCATTGGCAACATCTTCAACCTTGACCTCATAGTCATAGGTAAGCTTTGACCTCATAGTCATAGCCATCATCCATTGACCTCATAGTCATGGAAAAGTCTCTCTATTGACCTCAAAGTCATAGATAGCTCATTATTATCCCTTGATCTCATAGTCATAGGACTCCCTCTTGACCTCATAGTCATAGGATTCCCTCATGGCCTCATAGTCATAGAGTTACATCTTTTAACTTTAACCTCATAGTCATAGGCAAGCTTTGATCTCATAGTCATAGCCACCCTCCATTGACCTCATAGTCATGGAAAAATACCCTTTGACCTCATAGTCACAAGTAGCATTTGACCTCATAGTCATTGGCAACATCTTCAGCCTTGACCTCATAGTCATAGGTAAGCTTTGACCTCATAGTCATAGCCACCCTCCATTGACCTCATAGTCATGGAAAAAAATCCCCTTTGACCTCATAGTCATAGGATCTCATTTTTGCCTCATAGCCATCTTACCTTTGACCTCATAGTCATAGGATATCACCTTGGCCTCATAGACATCTTCCAACCTTGACCTCATAGTCATAAAAAGTCTCTCTATTGACCTCATAGTCATAGATAGCTCATTACCTTCTTGCCCTCATAGCCATCTTACCTTTGACCTCATAGTCATAGGATATCACCTTGGCCTCATAGCCATCTTTAACCTTGACCTCATAGTCATAGGTAACCTTTGACCTCATAGTCATAGGTAAGCTTTGACCTCATAGTCATAGCCTTTCTCCTTGACCTCATAGTCATAGGATTCTCATCTTGGCCTTATAGCCATCTTTAACCTTGACCTCATAGTCATAGGTAAGCTTTGACCTCATAGTCATAGCCATCCTCTATTGACCTCATAGTCGTAGAAAAGTCTCTCTATTGACCTTATAGTCATAGATATCTCATTACCACCTTGACCTCATAGTCATTGGTAACATCTTCTCTTGACCTCATAGTCATTGGCCTTATAGCCATACACCTATCACAACTTAGAATTAAGTTAGAGTTCTTGCACTCTACGTGGACTCAACACCTTGAGTATTCACTTTACCCCATTATAACTTAGACTTAGAGAGTTTCTTAAAATCTATATGAGCTCATACTCATTCCCCTTGGAACTTTGGCCATAGTCAATGGTTCCTCAAATTCACCCGTAGTTAGGTGAACTACGGTTGCTCTGATTCTTTAGTCAGATACATAGGCATAAGATGCGACGTCTTGGCGAGCAAACTTAGTGTACATATCCATAGGTATATACCTTACCCTTAGTACAGATTCTCTTAGAAAGCAAACATAACATAACACAAACTAAACAAGAGGTTCCTGTAGAGTACTACAGATATTAAGGGTGCTAATACCTTCCCTTAGTATAACCAACCCCCGAACCTTAGATTTCCCCAGTTTAGGTTTTCTCGATCTTGAACCTTTCCTTTGGATAAATCAAAGTCGGTGGTGAACTTCAAAGTTTTGCAATGTAAGTTAATTAATAACTTGTTATCTGATTCTCATCGCAACACTTTAATTCATCCAGTAGAGGGATGATAGTACAAACATCCTTGTTCTGTTGATGATCAGAGATTACAACCACATCTTTGATTTGATCAGCGAAGTAATCTGGCGTCCAGTTGATTGGCTCGGAACTCAGACACGGGTGAATCTCTTTACGATCCAACTGACCTTAAAGGGCTGCCCGCACAAGGTAGCGTTATTGGTTATTCTCCGAGCAGACTCTACAACGTTCATAGTTGTGTGGTGGCACTTGGCCACACCCACTTTGAATGCAGTGCAACCTTACCAGGTTTGTTTCCATAGATCAGACATCCTGACTTTGATGCCGAGTAGGGTTTCCATTAAGCACACTGATTTGTTGCGTGTCTTCATCCAGATAGATTGGAAGCCACCAGTGGTTTAACAAGTGTTGTAAAGTTCTCTGAACGAGAGCGCACCCTTGGTTACACTCACAACCTCCTTTACAGCTCAGATAATCATGTGAAGTGAGAAAACCGAGTTGGACCTGTCTGGCATGTAACTCCACCAAGCTGGTATTCATTAGTCGAATATCAAAGATTTGAACCATGTTGATCTGATAAGGATTTCTATCATGGTAGTCTTGGATCCATCCAAGATCCATCTCACGCTGGAGGGCCTCTTGTACAAAAGAGCATCCCTGTTTGTTTACCGAGCAAGTCAGACAAGAATTATAATCATGACGCGGTAGATTATGATACTGGCTTTGCCTTGAGTGCATCGCCACCAAGTTGACATTCATTGCATGGATGTCGTGGTTCTGAATGATGTTGGAATTCTTATAGGTCATGTTTACTCCACGAACTCGATGCTCTTGGATCCATCCGAGATCCAATTGTTCTTGTAGAGCTGCTTGCACCACAGAACATCCTTGATTGTTTTTAGAGCAGATATCACACTGGTGATAATTATGAGGTGGCGCATGGCCATATCCGCTCTGTCTACAATGCATCTTGACCAAGTTGGCTCTTAACAAGAGTACATCATGAATTTGATAGATGTTGTTAGACTCTCCCTCTATCAAATTTACTGCAGCTGTCTCATGTTGAGGCAGCGGGTTTGTGAGAACATTCAAATTTGTATCCTTGAAAGATAAGACCCCGCTCCTAACAAGCTTTTGTACGTCGGATTTGAAACTGAGACAGTTTTCTATGTTATGCCCTGGCCCTCCTTGATGGTAAGGACACGTCTAATCCGTTTTGAACCAAAAAGGCAGATTTTCCGGTACTGTAAGAGGAGACTTAGTTTGGACATACCCCTTGACCAGTAATAATGGAAGCAGCTCCGCGTACAACATGGGTATAGGGTCAAACCCTGGTGGTCGAATTGTACGGTTGTTGTTATACTGAGGACGAGCCTGCTGAAGAGAATGTTGTGTCCTTTGCTGAAGTTGCTTTTGATTAGGTTGGCTCAGAGCAACCTGAAGTTGATACGTAGGAACATGCGTGGGATTGATAGCAGGAGTTACAACTGCTACTAGTTGATATCGTCACCTTTGCTTTCCGAGAGAGATATTCCCAATATCTTGCACTTTTTTCTTAGAGAGAGCACTACCGTATCGTTTTGTACTACTTGATGATCCAACGTCTTTAACCAAACGTCCTTCTCGGACCGCTTCATCAAGACGAACTCCCATGCCCACCATCTCGGTGAAGTCACTGGGCGCACTGGCAACCATTCTGTCGTAGTAAAATGAACCCAAGGTCTTTAAGAAGATCTTTGTCATCTCTTTTTCCTCAAGAGGTAGAGACATCTGAGTGGCAATTTCACGCCATCTCTGAGGGTACTCCTTAAAGGTTTCCTTGTCCTTTTGTGACATCGATCTGAGTTGACCTCTGTCCAGTGCCATGTCCAAATTGTATTTATATTATTGAACGAAAGCAGTGCCAAGATCTCTGAACGTGTCGATCGTAGCGCGGTTTAAACCCATGTACCATTTTAATGAGGCACCGGTTAAACTATCCTGAAAGTAGTGAATCAGTGGCTCTTGGTTCTTTGTCTGAGCTGACATTCGTCGAGCGTACATCACCAAATGGCTCTGAGGGCAAGAGTTACCCTTGTACTTTTCAAAGTCGGGCACTTGGAACTTATGTGGAACTTTCACATTGGGGACCAAGCAAAGGTCCGCAACGTCTTTTCCAAATAGACCCTGATCGCCAAGAGCCTGCAGTTCTTTCTGCATATCCAGGAATTGTTCCTGGAATTCATTCATTCTGTCGATCATGCTATCGTTTCCACCATAGGGTATTTGTGGAATCTGTTATTCCGGGACAATGTGTACCATGGGCGGTGGTATAGTCATTATGGCCGAGACTCTCGGTGCCTCTCAAAGTTTGTAACCTTCAGGAGTTGCTGTCATGCCCCTAGCATCTTCGCTTTCCCGAAGTTTGTAACCTTCAGGCCCAGTGGTTCTTGCTGCAGTTCCCTGATCCTCAGCGATCGGCGGAACATATCCTTCCGGGATATAGTTAATAGGCATGCCCCAGGGACGATCTTTCGGCATTTTGTACCTAGGATCATACTTCTCCACTATGGGCGTAGATGTTATCTCCGAGATCACATTCCTTTGTTGTTGCATTTGAGCTTCTGCTAGAGCTTGCATGTCGTTATGAAGCTTTCTCATATCCTCTTTCAGAGTGTCGATCTCTTCTCTTAACTCTCTATTCTCTTCCTCGAGATCATCTATCTTTTTATGACGATTGGCCCGAGTATTGTACGAATGAGACAGTTTAACTCTAGAATCGAGACGCAAACGTGAGATTCGTAGGTAAGAAGAATGCGTTTATGAGAATGATGAATGCAATTATTATTAATTATTTTTGTTTATTCAAAGTAAACTTCGAAAATTGGATTACAAATATCAAACAGTGGGGAAACCCCGTTTTATTGAATTCAAAGGATTGCGGAAATGGAAATATAGTAGATTACAAAGTGCTGAAAAAGGAAATCTAAACTAATGGATCCTGAGTCCTCTCTGAAGAGAGCTCAGGTGCTGGTTCAGGTGCTTTCCTTTTCTTTGACCGGGGCTCTTGGGCCATTGTCGGGTTGTCATTCCTTTGCCAAGTGAAAGGAACGAGAAAATTCCTTTGGTCATCCTAATTTTCTACAGCATGTTGCTCTAAAATCTCAATCAGAGCATCTTTTTCTCTTAATAGCTGTTGTATTTTCTTACACTCCACATTGAGAATACGGTACTTATTCCTCCATGACCTCTTCTCCTGCTTAACTTTGCTGAGAGTAACTTGAAGTTTTTTCATCTCAGACATGAAATAAAGGGCAGAGTCCCTTAATGGAAGAACTTTCTGACGAGGGTAAGGCATCCTCAGCTTGAGAGCTCTAGTTTGTACCCAATGGAGATAAGGCTTCATCGAGACACAGTCTGGTTTTCCTAGAGACTCTCGTCCTTTCCTATGAACGTGTTTCCAAGCGTGCACTATTTCCGTCTTTAGTACCCTGTCATTTTCTCCTTCCTTGAAGAAAAGACCTTCCAGATGAGCATTGCGATGGACATGCCTTATTGGGTATCCAAATTGACGATGAACTAACACTGATGATAGTTGATTCCCCCCTTACACTACTACAAAAACCCCATTTAACGACGTCAGCTTTACCACGGTTTCGTATACCACCGTTGTAACAGGATTAAAAGTTTATAACGCCATATTTAACGACGGTTGTATTACATAACTGTTGTAATACAAGCTGTGTAACAAGCTTCAATTCCCAGCTCTATATTTTTTTTCCATATTTTTACATTTTAACACGCTTGTATTAGAAGACCGTTGTACTACATGTATCACGCTTCGATTCACAGCAATGTATTCTTTAGTATTTTTAAGTGCAATAGAGTATATATATAACTTTAAAAATAAAACTGTAAGAGATGAACATATATAGACATAATTTTATTTTAATATTCCATTGAGAGTACATTGATAAACATATTACATATCAAGATCATTGTCAGAGCCCATAGCATAAAATGCATCTTCATAATCTAGACATCTCTCCTCACTCTCCTCATCGGAATCATAATATACAGGCCTCCTTTTCTTCTTTATCTTCTTCTTCTTCGGCTTCTTCTTCTTCTTCTTCTTATCCTTCCTTACCCTTAAGGCATCCCTGAAGTTGGAAGTTGCTGGTTGGGCGACCTCCTGGATTGGCGCCTGACGTTCCTCATTGAGGTTTCTAGGATTCTCATTTGTTGAACTCATTTTTACGAAGAATATATTATTTAGATATGTAAAATTGTCTATTTATAGATGAGGTTGAAGATGAAAAGACTAATAGTTTAATGCTTGTAATGATGATAACTTGTAAACCGTTCATATTCTGGAACTATATTTTCTTGTAAACCGTTCATATGTTAGGAAGTGCAATGGTTAATAATATCATGACGGTTATAAGTAATAACCGTAGCGATATCACTTATAATCCAGGCGAACTTTAGGAAAATGTTGTTGCCTGGTGTCGAACCTTGTACCACGTATAAGGGGTATCGCTACGGTTATTATAACTAACCGTTGTGATATTATTAAATTAATATACAATCTATCATAACGGTTATTTAAGAAAACCGTTGTGAAACATTTACCTATATAAGGGAATTAACTTTCCCTTTTTGACAGTCGCGCCATTTCCTTCACAGCGAAACCCTAGCACCCAAACTTCATCTTTTATTAGAATTTGCGAAAAGAAATTCAAGAAGTATGAAGCTTTTGATTTAAGCTTTTTCCTCCTTTAATTCCTTCTTGCAGAGTCTAAAACTAGATGAACATGGTGATGATGTTGGCGTAGCAAGCGTAATGTACATATTGCTTACTTCAATCTTTTTGTTAGATAGTACTCATTATCTCGTTTGCTTCATGATGTTTTTGTTGACTGTTCTCTTTTTGCGCAGATTCGACTTCAATGCTTCACAAGCAAGGTGAACTTCATTGTTATGGTACAGTCCCACTTCTTAGCGTTTTCTTTCAACTTTTGCTTGTTTTGTTTTGAATACTAACTAATTTTCTTCATTGCTTCCCACTTCTTAGGGTTTGTTTCTAATTTTTCTTGTTTTGTTTTCAATAATAACTAATTTTTTTCATTGCTTTCCCACTTCTTAGGTTTGTTTCACATGGTGATGATGATGGTGGTACATATATATATATGAATTCATTCTAATAAGGTACATATATATGAATTCATTCTGATATTGTACATATGAAATTTAGTTTATTATTATGATATTGTACATATGAAATTTAGTTTATTATTCTGATATTGTACATATGAAATTTAGTTTATTATTATGATATTGTACATATGAAATTTAGTTTATTATTCTGATATTGTACATATGAAATTTAGTTTATTATATACTATGTATATTGTTTATTTTACTATCCTTTTAATGAAAATGCAATATGTTAAATTGGTATCGAAACTTATAATCTGAAAATTAAGATGTATTTGAAAACCAACCATTATCATGTCAATGTTTTTCGAATCGCATCCATTTCATTCAGCACATTGAATGTTCCTTAACGCATAATATACGATTCAACGGTCTGATTCCTTCTACACATCGATATCTTTTATATTATATAGTTTACCTATTCATCGCCAAAAATCATCGTGGTTTTTATGATCATGATTATTATGATGATAAAATCGCGATGATTTTGGGCGATGGAGAGGTAAACTATATAATTAAAAATATCGATGAGTAGAGTGAATCAGACCATTGAATCGTATATTATGTGTTAAGGAACATAAAATGTGCGGAATGAAATGGATGCAATTCGAAAAACAGTGGTGTGTTTAAGTTGGTTTTCAAGAATATTTTAATTTCCAGATTATATATTTCCTTACCAATTTAATGGTTGTAATTCTTTAACTAGGTGTATGGTAAAACAAGCAATATTCATTTGTATATAATAAACTAAGGGTACATGTAACAACGGTTGAAACTAATATCCGTTGTGATTGATAATATATTTCTCAACGGTTGAAACTAATATCCGTTGTGATTAATAATATATTTCACAACGGTTGATACAACTAACCATTGCAATATATAGCGTGTTTTCCAGAATACAACAACGGTTTTCAGACCGTTGTAGAAACATCGAAGATACAACAACAATCTACATAACAACGCCTTCGCCCGCGTCATTATATGTCATTCCCAATCATTGTTAAATGGGTTTTTCGTAGTAGTGTTAGTTCCTATAGGGGGTACATTTGGGAAATTTCCACAACGGTCAATGATTCTGATCCCGTCGTAGATTCGATTGTACCAATCGATGTCAGAGTTGGTAAGAGACATGATTCTCTGCGACCAACGTAAAGTATTTTTTTGATCCCAAAATGCAGCAGGCTTGGGCAAATGGGAAGTGAACCATTTATAAAGCAAGGGTACACAGCACGTGATCATTCCTCCGCTGTATAAATTCCTTAAATGTACCGAATGATACGCATTTGCGAGTAAGGTCGGTATGGGGTTTCCGATCAGGAAAATCTTAATGGCGTTGATATCTACAAAGTTATCAATGTTGGGAAACAAAAATAACCCGTAGGTGAGCAAAACAAAGATGCTCTCAAAAGCGGCCATGTTCCCTATACTAGCAAAGTATAGGGCTTTCTTTATCAAGAATTGGGCTGACACACCCTGGATGCCACCCTTAGTGGTCATGTAAGTCCTGACTTCTGACTCGTCCAAATAAATTACTATTGCAATGGTCTGATCCTTTGGAATTTCTTCCAGTCCAGAAAAGGGAGCTTGATCAGTAATATGTAAATCAGTCAAGTGAGAATAATCCTCCAGCGTTGGTGCAAGCTGATAATCCGGCTATGTGAAACAGTGATAGACCGGATCGTAGAACTGGATTAGTGTGGACAGGATTCCTTCGATTACATGGACCCTTAATAGAGACAGCAGTCCTCCATACTTGGCTCTGAAAGCCTCGTGGTTGGTGATCATTCTCGCCAAACCTCTTAAATCCTCTAACTTTGGAATCTTGAAGGTGTACTTATGAGTTTTCCTTCTACCGAAATCCATTAGCGCAGTCTCCTTTCTCTGATATTTGCAATCATTGTCTTAGTTTAATTTGAAAAAGAGAGACTAGAAGAGAAGTTTTTTTTTGTTTTAATGTTTTTTAAATGAATGTATGAATGTAGCACACAAAAACATAGAAAAAACATGGGGTCAAAGGGTCGGTGTCATGAAGTCAAGGCTCTACCCCTCCCCCCCCCCCCCCACAAAGGTTTATACTGGTGATATTTTGTACCTGTCCGCAAAATCATTGACCCCTCTTGGGATAACAACAGCAAGCGGATCGCCAGCGAGCTGATGTATCCTAGAGCGATCTCAGATGAGGGTAATATTGCGTGACAACTATTTCTGATAGCTTCCGCACTACAAAATGGCTTAAGTCTACTAAAAACCTCAGCTTCTCAGATAACCCAGTCGACCACACTACTTTCAACAACCGAAGTCGTATAGGAAATTTATCTACAAAGGGAGTCTCCATTGAGTTTGATGGTCGATCGGGGGCTCTTAACTGGGATTCACTCCCCGCAAGATCAACCGCATTGCCATCACCTATCTTAGGTGTATACTCAATCTTTCCACATGCGGCATCACACGCATTCCCATTAGCAGAAAAATAAACACAGATATCAATTAGGAAAAGCAGTATATATATTTGTCTTAATTATCCTAGACCTCTAGTCTTATGGTCTTATATAGAAAATGACTCCCCAGCAGAGTCGCTATTTGTGTGACATTTCGAGAACTCAAGGTTTTCACCAAAGATTGTAAGAAAGAGAAGACGGGCCCCACGATGGGCGTCATTTTTTCCTGTGGCACTTTCTTAAGGTTTCTACCTAAGAGATGGGTAGAGAACAAGATCTCGCGCTCCCCAGTAAAGTCGCCACTTTTCTGTAGCGCGGATTTTTGCGTGGTTGTGAAGCACTGTCGCTTTGGGGTACTACAGTTCGATTCATTTTTTATCCCATTGAAGCTGATTAAGGAAGGGAAATAGATGTCTCCAATTAACCCTGCTTGCATACTGAGTTTGAACAGGTGACGGTTGGTTTACAGATGCTATTAAGATTATGGGTCTCTCTTAGGTTATTTTGTTAAAAAAAAATAGAGTGCCTAGACTATTTGTGAGGTAAGATGTTAATGTGTTTAGATTTGATGCTTTTGGGTTGATTGGGTGGAGATACTAGATTTTGGGTTTTTGATTAGTGTGCTCGCTAAGATTTTTCAATCTTGTGCCTACGTATTCTTGTTTGATGAAACAGGGAAATCAGAGCGATCGTAGTTCCTCCTATTCTATGGGAGGAAAAAAAGGTTGTTTTGGTGTCTTGTTCAAAGCCCAAGACGTGAAGCTAAATGTGGTTTATATCTTGTTCAAAGCCCAAGATGTGAAGCTAAATATGGTTTGTTTGTATCTTGTTCGAAGCCCAAGATGTGAAGCTAAAGGGTTTATTGATGAGAGAGAATTTGTCATCTCTAAAAGGGGATATTTGGTATGTTTGTCACAACTGTTGGGTGACTAATTATAAAGGAGAATTACTTTAACTGGGATATGTGAATCCAGTAATGCCATAATTTCCTCTATAGGGGATTTTTAACCTAAAGGAGAAGACTTTAACTTAGTTTAGAGCAATGCCATCTTTCCTTAGGAATTTCTCATGCTAAAAGAGGGACAGTGGTGTGGATGTAAATAATCCAGAGGCTTGCCGCTTACAGCAATTAGATGAAGGAAAAGGAGTTATTGATGTTTGTATACTGTGAGCAAGGCACAGATTTTGATGCTAAAAGGTTTATTGATTCAACCGGGGTTTTCTTATACAAAGCCTAAGAAGAGGCTATTGACCTTACAAGAGGGTGTTTTTATGTGTCTCGTACGAAGCCCGAGAGAGAGGCTAAAAGGGGTTGACTCAACAAGAGAGTGCTAACAAGTGACTGACTCAACAAGAGAGTGCTTTTATACGTGTCTTGTACGAAGCCCAAGACAGAGGCTAAAGGGTTTTGACTCCACATGAGGGTCTTTTATACTCAACAAGAGAGTGATTCTGTATCTCGTACAAAGCCCAAGATGGAGGCTAACAGGGAAGTGACTCAACAAGAGAGTCTTTTATACTCAACAAGAGAGTGATTTTTATCTCGTACGAAGCCCGAGATGGAGGCTAAACAGGTTTGACCTAACAAGAGAGTCTTTTATACTCAACAAGAGAGTGTGAAAAGGTTAGCTCCACTACGGAGAATCATTTTACAAAGGCCAGGAGGAGGCTATTGTGCTGGTGACTATTTCAGTTTAGTGACAGGTCCAGTATGTTGGATAAAAGAGAAAATCAGTTATTATAAAGGGAACAATTAAAGGTATTGTTGTGCTTTGGAATTGATCAGAGGATCGGGGTTATTTCCTGTTCTTTAAGGAAATGGAAAATCCAAAGGGTATTGAGACTGTCCAAGTCTACTGGTGTTTTGAGAAATCTATTCTCAGGTAGTGAATGATCTTTCTATGATGCCCAAGAGAAGGCTGGTATGTTAAGGGATGAAGGTCAACCCATTAACATGTCTGACACTTTACTCAGAAAGACAGCTCTAGCAAATTGATGACTAGATTATGTTTCTATACCTGTAGAGGTCTCTGGGTCCTTGTACTAAGCCCAAGAGAAGGCATGAGAGCTTTTAAGAAGCCGAAGGGTCCTTGTACAACGCCCAAGAGGAGGCGGGGATGCTTTTAAGAAGCTGAAGGGTCCTTGTACAATGCCCAAGATGAGGCGGGATGCTTTTAAGAAGCCTGTGGGTCCCCAAACCCCGAGAAGTTCAAGACATGCCATTCACCGAGAATAGATCAAGCCAGGAAAGTTTGAGAATTTGGAAGAAACTCAAGAGATGTCATTCTCGGAGAAAAGATCATCCCTGGGGAGTAGAGTCTCTTTGACGATTTTTAAGAGTGACAGTCTGAGAAAGGCTTCACTGAGAATGCTGCCTTTCACGTCTTCATATTGTTTAACCCCAAGAGGAGGGAAGAATGTGTCTGGTAATCCTATGGGCAAGTATATAAAAGTTTGTGAAAGAAGACTTACAGTGAGCATTCCCACAATACAGTTATATATATATATATATATATATATATGAAAGCGTATAAAGAATGCGGGTAAACACTTACTCGGTTGTAGAGCTTCCATGCTGTTTTGTTAGTTGTTCAACAAAGAAAGCTTTGATAACAATATTATATTCAAAATCAAAGGAGAAAGTGCTTTGAAAAGATTGTTGGGACTTACAGCTCAAGGAGAGGCCCAAGGATTTATCAGTGATTGCTCTATTGTTTGAAATTGTACAGGGACTTATACAAGTGACTGAGGCCCAAAAAGGTTTTCTGTACAAAGGGATGGATTTTACACTCTCTCAAGAGGCCCAAAGGTGTTTAAAGAAAAAGAATGGGGCTTACAACACGAGCGTAGGCCCAGATGATTTGTTTTTTTGAATTGGCGATCGCGCCGAGATTTCTTTAACATACTGGGACTTATACAATGCATTGAGGCCCAAAAAGTTTTGGTTAAAAAAGGAGTTTGGGTCTTACACTCTATTAGAGGCCCAATGATTTATTTTTGTACAAGTGGTGGGACTTACAGCTCAAGGAGAGGCCCAGATGATTTTGCTAAATAGGCGACAATCGCGCCGTTGTTTTTGAAAATACAGTGGGACTTATACATTGACTGAGGCCCAAAAAGGTTTATTTACAATGGGGATGGGTCTTACACTCTAATAGAGGCTCATGAATGTTTAAAAATGATTTGCGAGGGTGAAAATCAAAGAAACCCTAATTTTGTTTTCCTTTAAAAGTAAATATTTAAAGAAAATCAAATAAAATGATAAAAGTATCAAATAAATTTGAATAAACCACTTGTGATTTATGTTTAAGGTTTGAAAAAATGAGGTTTTAATCACAATATGAATTAAAACTCATTTGGTTTTGATTTTCAAAGTAAATATTCACTTTTAAATGTTTAAAAACAATTAAAAAGGAATTTATTCACAAAATACGAATTATGTTAAATAACTAATTTAAATTTGATTTTTTTTGGAAAAAAATATTTCAACATTTTTGTGATTTTTTTGCAAAAAGAACCAATAAAAAATAATTAAAATTGAGAGAGTTATTAATTTTTCAAATCATTAAAAATAATAAGAAAAACAATAAAAAGTGGAAAAAATAGCAAAAAGAGGATCTGGGGCGAGGGGGATTCGAACCCCAGACCTCTTGTGTATATGGCATGCGCCTTACCACTAGGGTGGTGATACATCCGTTGATTGAAATACAACCACAAATATACAAGGCTTGCCTTGTTTTTGGCCTGGCCCAAGGCAAAGCAAGGCAAGATTTTGGTTGAAAACGTGAAGGCCATAACTTTCTCATTTCTCCATGGATTGAGACAAAATTTAGGTCTATCCTGCCTAGAATTTCACAAGGAATCCAATGGTGGTGGTGTTTTTTTTTTTTCAGATCATGCTCCTATTGAAAAACCCGATAGTGGTTTTGAAATAGGCCATGATTTGCATTTTCTGTGCCATCTCTTGGTACAAACATGAATTACATGATAAATTTGTGCAAACACAACACATATAACATGTATAAGAGATGCATGATTAGTGGACATCAAAAGAAAGCATGATTCAAAGAATCCAAGTTGTGATACTTACCTCTTTTTGGAGCTTTTGTGCAATCTGCCAAGGGCTTTGTTCCATAAATGATTTGATGCTTTGAATAACCTCAAATGACCCCTTAGAAGCTTTTAGGATGGTTAGAATCAACTGGAAACCTCATGACCAAGTTTGAGCTCTTTCTTGCAAAAGGGGCAAAAGTGGCCAAAATAACAACTCTCTCAAATGGTGTTCCAGATGGTGGGGACCATTTGGGACAGTTCAAGGATGATATTTAGAGTGTGTTAGAGGTGTTATCTGGTTTGGAAAGTGATTGAATCAACACATGGCTTGAAAAATGCACAAAAGCCCTATTTTTGAGGTTTTGAGAGGTGACTTTGTGATTTTGGTGTTACAGGTCACTTGTGAGAGTTTAGACAGCTTAGATATGACATATTAGATGTGTTTGGATCATGAGCTATGGTGGAATTGCTCTCTAACTCAAAAACTCAAAGTTACCTTGCTAAAGAAGGTATTTTTGCCTAGCGAAAGAGATTTTGAGGAAAGCAAGTGTTATATTGCTTTGGTGTACTTAAACTGAACACAATTGAGCTCTATTTATAGTAGAGCAAGTTTGTTTTAGCTGCAATAGTGAATGGCAACTGCAGCAGAGGTTTGGCCAATGTTGATCAATGAGAATCCAAGTCTCCTCTAGCCATTGACTAGAGGTTAGGGCACAGGCTGCTGGTTCCCTTGGTCTTGGATAAGTCTTGACTGAATTCAGTTGGAAATGGCTCAGTCCATGCCACCTTGGTACATCCATTAAATGCTCCAAACCAAAATTGGAGTCTTGTCCCTCTTTTAGGCATTTCTAGGTTTGGCATGCTACTTTTGGTTCCAAAGACTTGGGAGGCTTATGGATCAGGGTTTGTCCCTCCTTGGTCCCCCCTTGAGGTGTTCAGATGGATAGATTTACTTGCCCTTTGCAAAATTTGAGCAAATTGAGTAAAACTCCCAAATCTGCCTTGCCATGACAGTTTGCAGCAAGGCATATTGGCATGGTCATATCTCATGGCCCAAGTGGAATTTGATGGAGTTCTTGGCCATTTTGGAAAGGCCTCATATGATACAACAACTGCTTGATCATAATTGGTTTTGATACTTTTTGGATCTAAGTGAAAATGCCCCTACATTTTGAAAAAAGTAAGACAGATTCTGACTTAGTGAAAATTTCACTAAGTGTTGGAAGAAAGTGACATTTTCACTTTTTGTGATTTTGATCATTCCATAACTTAAAATCCATGAGGAATTGAAATTAGTTGTGTTTGAAGCTTTTGTAGAGGGCCATGAGAGCTACAAATCCAGATTGGAATGGGGAAAAATAGCCTTGTGGTTTAGGAGTTATGATCCTCCAAAGTTGGTACCTTAGCCACTTTGTTCCATAACTTAGAAAAATTTCTAAGTTTTTATGGTTACCCCTTTTATAAGTTATCCCACTTTTCTTGATGAATGATGATTCCAATCACACATTAACATCATTTTAGGGTTAATGAGCCATAATTGACCAAAAAATAAAAAAGTCAAACTTTGACTTTTGGGCACAGTTGACTTTTTATCAAATGAATTCTAAACTGTGCGATCCTCTATGAAATCAAGTCCTTGACCTAAATCAAACTTGATGGATTGATTTCATAGGTGTTATAGGGTGTATTGAATCATGTCCTAGGGTTTGGGAGCATGTCCTGGTCAAAAGTCAAAGGTACAGTTGACTTTTTCCGCGAAACCCTAACAGTGGTTCTGATGAACCTGAAACTTGGGAACCAAGCTTCTTGGATCAATCCATTTTTGAAAATAGATCAAGGTGGTTTATTAGAGACCCTCAAATCCTCTCTTGAGGTCTTGGCTCATGATTTGTCCCAAAAGTCAACTTGGGGGGTGAATTAGGTCAAGAACCCTAATTCCTGATTTTTTATGAATGCATCCCCTGAGGTCAAAATTGACTTGATGATTGGGTCCATGATGTCCCATGGAGAATATTAGGTTATGCTTTGAAGCATTGGCTCATGCCCAGAGGAAAATTTCCATCAGGAGGCCCTGGTCGACCAAACCCTAATTTGGTGACACTGGCGATCTTAAGGCTTAATCCACCTGGAATGTTGCAACATTGTGCTTGATTCTTGCTGTGGGAGTCCTCTTGATCCATTGTGGATGTTTAATAGGTTAGACAAGTTGAAGATCATGTCATTCCTTGATTGATCCTTTGTCTAAGAGCTCAGAGAGGGCTTGAAACCCAAATTATTATTTGTAGTGAGTGCTCACCCATCTTTGGGGAGACTGATGGTTCATCCATATTGTGATGATGATTTGCACAATGATGGGAAATCTTAGTGGTCAAAATTTGGGGTATGACATTGAATACCTACAAAAATGAGATAAAATCAATTAAACTCAATGATATTTACAAGAAAACGCAATATACACACGAAAACGTAAAGTAAACGTATTTACACATAAAGTGAGGTTTATTCAACCAATTTTAACACAAAGTAACAATAAGTGCAGCAAAACTTATATACTAAAATAGGTACAATTTTCACTTATCAGACAGCTCCGTAAAAAATTAGTCCCCATCGGGAACCTGGTTCTGGCCCTTCACTAGGTAGCGGTTCATCGCAATCTTTCATTTTTAGGTACATGACATCTTCGTCTGGGAAGTCAAATTTGAATGATTCCAGATCGTCAATCGGTTAATGAGCCAAATGATCGGCTAAAATACTTCCTTTGACGACTTTTTGAGCATGGTACTCGATGTCGTATTCTAATAACAACATCTGTCAATGGGCAATCCTTCCCGTGAGAGCAGGCTTTTCAAAGACGTACTTGATCGGATCCATTTCAGAGATTAACCAAGTATTGTGACAAATCATGTACTAGCGAAGATGTTTGGCAGCCCAAGCCAGAGCGCAGCAAGTTTTCTCGAGCATAGTGTACCGAGTTTCACATTCGGTAAATTTCTTGCTTAAGTAGTTGATTGCAGACTCTTTTCTTTTGGTTTCGCCTTGTTGGCCAAGTACATAACCCATAGAGTCTTTCAAGACTGTTAGGTATATGATCAGTGGTCTTCCCTCCACTGGAGGAGAGAGAATTAGTGGATTCAACAGATACACCTTGATACTGTCGAAGGCTTTTTGGCAATCTTCCGTCCATACGCAGCTTTGATTCTTTTTGAGTAGTTTGAAGATTGGCGTGCATGTCCCGGTCATAAGGGATATGAATCTGGAAATGTAATTCAGACGTCCCAGGAATCCTCTGACTTGTTTTTCAGTCTTTGGCGAAGGCATTTCTTGAATGGCCTTGACCTTGTCAGGATCAACCTCAATTCCTTTCTGGCTGACAATGAACCCTAAAAGTTTACCCGAGCAGACACCAAACGTGCATTTGTTGGGATTCAAGCGGAGTTTGTATTTTCTCAGACGCTCGAATAACTTCGACAAGTGGGTCACATGTTCCTCTTCTATTTTAGATTTGTCAATCATATCATCGACATACACTTTGATTTCTTTGTGCATCATGTCATGAAACAGAGTAGTCATGGCCCTTTGATAGGTTGCCCTGGCGTTCATCAAATCGAACAGCATTACCTTGTAACAAAAGGTGCCCCATGGGGTGATGAACGAAGTTTTCTCCATGTCTTTCAGCGCCATTTTGATTTGATTATAGCCCGAGAATCCATCCATGATGGAGAAGACTTTGAACTTTGTTGTACTGTCTACCAGCATGTCTATGTGCGGAAAAGGAAATTTATCCTTTGGACTGGCTTTGTTTAGATCCCTGTAGTCTACCCAAGTTCTGACTTTTCCGTCCTTTTTCAGAACTGGCACTATGTTGGCTAGCCATTGAGGATATTCTGAGGTAGCAAGGAAACCTGCGTCAATCTGTTTCTGCACTTCCTCCTTGATTTTGATATAAATATCCGGGTGAGTCTGTCTCAACCTTTGTTTTACTGGAGGACATTCTGACTTTAACGGTAGATGATGCTCCATGATGCTGGTATCCAACCCTGGCATGTCCTAATAGGACCAAGCAAACACATTTGGAAACTCTTTGAGAAGTTCTATCAAGCTTTCCTTGACAGTCGGACTGAGCAGTGCCCCAATCTTAACTTCTTTCTTCTCTTCTTCTGAACCCAAGTTGACCATTTCCAACGGCTCTTTGTGAGGTTCAATGGACCTTTCCTCTTGTATGAGTAATCGGGAAATCTCTTCTGGAATTTATGCGTCATCTTCTTCTTCAGCTTCAAATACCGGGAATTCAAAGTTGGGAGAAGGCATTGGATCGTATGTTTCAATGGGGTTTAAAACAAGCAATCTGCATGACCTGATGGTTTGTTTTTTAGAAGAGATAGAGAGAAATGCAAGAGTGTGTGCATTGTATTTTCTGAAAAATGCTTGTTATTGTTTATTTTTTGTTGTTTTAGGATTACCATTTTTTGAAAAACGAAAAGTGAAAACAACAATAAATGCGGGAATTCAGAATGACGTTTATTTATTTATGATTTTGTTGATTCTTGACATACAACCCTATAAAACAAAACTATGTCGCTTCGGGCAAAGCGAAGAGGGACATTTACAGAAAGGTGAGCCCTATAAAAATATTCCTTTCACCTGGGCAGGGTGAAAGGTTAAAACAAAGACAACAATTACTTAGACTTATGGACGACTTTAGGGACATCGACAGCAACCCATTGGCGGCGAACTCCTTGTTGAATCACAAAGTCTAGTACCTTCTTTCTTGGTTTGTCCTCAGAAATGACACTAATTTCTAGCGGAGCAGGATTGTTGGAGTCTTCCTCCCAGGCAGAGTTGTCATAGACGAACTCTTCTGTTGTATCTTGCACAGTGTTTTCACTCTCAGGCAGATCTTCCTATCTAGTTGGTTGGATGTCTTCGAGCCTGATACGAGAGCTTTCACGAGCGGTGTACTTGACCAAGAAGTCGTACTTGCCACTTGGCTGTCCTAAGGTGTCCCATACTTCTGTGGGACTGGAGGAGTCATCCTTCTCGAAGAGTTGACCTCGGGAAAAGCATAGTTGATGAACTCTTGTCCTGCAATATTTGCAGATTCATCGTTGTATTAGATATTTTCTGGATGTCCTGAATAATGATCCCATGACTCGGTGAGGACGCATGTATTCTTTTCAATATTACTTAGCAGATAAGCATCATTTGGCTGACTCTTTTGCCCCAAGTCTTCTAGGTACGGCCGCCAGATAGGTAAGTCATCTAGGGGATCAAAATAGTCATAGTTGAAGTTGTCTTTCATCAGAGTGTCCTCTACTAATGAGTTTGGTGGATCACGACATCCCTCAGGATCACAATCTTTGTATATCATTTTGACGTCTGATATTGGTATGTATCTCGGACTTTGTGTGGGAAAGCAAAATGGCGTATGTGCCTCTCCCGGAGACATATAACCGTCCTTGTTGAGATAAGACTTACACTCTTCATCTGTATTGGAGGAGTCACCCTCATTGCTGGTGTGTACTTCTTGAGACACTGGGTGGAGGAAGCCTCCACTATGGAAGAAGTCCTGAATGGGATGAAAACTTTCATCTTTCTTGACAGTCTGGGTACAGGTTGAAGAAAAACCAAGACCTTTCTTTTATTTGTTATCAATAGGAATTACCAGTTGTCCCCATCCTTTTACGTCATTACCCTTGATCACTTCGAGAGCATCTTTGTATGAGGAAATTGATGTTCCTCTCTTTGATCGATTCTCATCGAACGAGAGTGCTTGGAACTGAGTTCCAACAACCTCCTCTGGTTCTACACAGGAGAATGATGATAAGTTGCTCACGATTAAGGCATGTTCTCCGTATACTGTGACTAACTTGTCATTTTTTACGAACTTCAGCTTCTAGTGAAGTGTCGAAGTGACTGCCCCAGCTTTGTGTATCCAAGGTATTCCTAATAAATATCTGTATGCTGCCCAGATGTCCATGACCTGGAAAGTGACTTGGAAAGTGTGAGGACCGATGGTTATGGGAAGATCAACTTTGCTGATAACTGTTTTTCTAGATCCGTCAAAGGCTTTGACGATGACCTCGCTGCCCCTCATTAGAGATCCTTGAAATGATAGTCGCATCAGAGTGGAATTTGGCATAACATTCAGAGTTGATCCTGTATCTACCAGTACGCTGGCTAGAGCATCTTCCTGGCAATTAATTGTAATATTGAGCGCTATATTGTGATTTTTGCCTTCTTCTGGAAGTTCTTCATCACTGAATCCTAAGTTGTTGCAGGAATTGATGTTAGAGATGATGCTGTCAAATTGTCTTATCGTCACATCTTGTTATACAAAAGCTTGCTCTAAGACTTTCGGCAAAGCTTCCCTGTGAGCTTCGGGACTGAGCAAGAGATATAGCACAGAGATTCTAGATAGAGTTTACAACAGTTGGTCTACAATGTTGTACTCACTCTTCTGGATGAGTTTCAGCATCTCATCGTGGTTCTTTACCAGTTCCGAATTACTGGATTGACCGACTGGTTGATTGGGAACTTCTGTTTGAGGTTCCTTTTCCTTGGCGGGTTCTCCAACTCCTCTGTTGGAGATTCGACCGCTCCGTGTCACTCGACTGATGTCAGCAATGTTTACGAAGGAGGGTAATGGAGTTTCCTTTCCATTTTCGATTGTTGTTGCACCGTACTTGTAAGGGATATGCTTATCGAATTTGTACGGTATTGGTCCCGGCAGGTAGATAATCACATGAGCCTTTTGATTTTTCTGACCATCGTAGTCGGCCTCAATTGGTTCGAGGTTGAGAATCTTTCTACTATCAAGAGGAACTCTCGATTCATGGAGTAGAGGGATTATAGCGCATATGTCTTTGGCCATTTCATGATTAGAGATTAAGACAATGTCTTTGCTTTGATCAGGGAGATAGTCGGGTATCCCGTTGGTCGACCCAGAACTTGAACATGGTCGGATTTCTTTGTGGTCCAACTGATTTTGAAGAGCCACTCGCACGTGGTAGCATCCTTGGTTGTTCTCTGAGCAAACTCTACAGCGCTCATAATTGTGTGGTGGCACCCGGCCACGTCCGCCTTGTATGCAGTGCAACTTTACTAGATCTGTTTCCATCGAGCGGACATCTTGACTTTGATACCTATCAGGATTCTCGTCAGTCTTACTGATCTGTTGTGTAGCTTCATCCAAGTATATTGGAACCCACCAGTGGTCCAACAAGTGTTGAAGTGTTCTTTCGACAAGTGCACATCCTTGGTCGTCTTCATGGCATTGTTCACAGTTTTGATAATCGTGTGAAGCCAGAAAGCCTAGCATGACTTGCTTAGCATGTAGTTATACCATATTGGTATTCATCAAGCGAATGTCAATAATCTGAATCATATTGACTTGATGGTTATTTCTCTCCCAATAGTCTTGAATCCATCCGAGATCCATCTGATGCTGGAGGGCCTCTTGTACAAAAGAGCATCCCTGATTGCTTATTGAGCAAATCAGACAGGAATTATAATCGTGCAGCGGCAGATCATGGTATTGACTTTGCCTTGAGTACATTGCCACCAAGTTGACATTCATCGCCAGAATGTTGTCGTTCTGAATAATGTTGGGATTTACGTGAGCCATATTGACTTCACAGATTCGAGGATCTTGAAATCATCCGAGATTCATTTGTTCTTGTAGAGCTTATTACACTACGGAACATCCTTGATTACTCTTTGAGCAGATATCACACTGGTGATAATTGTGAGGTGGTACATGAATGTACCCGCTCTGTCTACAATGCATCCTGACTAGATTAGTAACAGGAGTACATCGTGAATCTGATAACTGCGGCTAAATTCTTCTTCTATTAAATTTACAGCAGTCTTCTCATGTTGAGGCAATGGGTTCATCTGAATATTTGAATTAGTATCCTTGAAAGATAGGACCTCATTCCTGACAAGCTTTTGCACATCAGATTTGAAGCTGAGACAGTTTTCAATGTTGTGCCCCGGTCCTCCTTGATGATAAGTGCAAGTTTGATCCGCTTTGAACCAAAAAGGTAGATTTTCCGGTACCGTAAGAGGAGACCTGGTTTGGACGTGCTCCTTGGCCAGTAGTAGTGGAAACAGTTATGCGTACAACATCGGTATAGGGTCGAACCCTGATGGTCATGTCGTACGATTGTTATTGTTGTACTGAGGACGAGCCTGCTGAAGAGGCTGTTGTGTCCTTTATTGATACTTTTGTTGACTTGGTTGGCTCTGAGCAACCTGAGGTTGATACGTTGGAGCCAGCGCAGGGTTGATAGCGGGAGTTACCGCTGCTACTGGTTGATACCTTCGCCTTTGCTTTCCGAGAGAGATATTACCAATATCTTGCTCTTTTTTCTTTTGGAAAACACTACCGTATCTTTTGGTACTGCTAGATGGCTATGCACCTTTGACCTATCGTCCTTCTTGGACTGCTTCTTCAAGGCGTACACCCATGTTCACCATCTCAGTGAAGTCGCTAGGCGCACTGGCGACCATTCAGTCATAATATAATGAGCTTAAGGTTTTCTGAAAGATCTTTGTCATCTCTTTTTCCTCGAGAGGGGGACAGATCTGGGCAGCAATTTCACGCCATCTCTGAGCATATTCCTCAAAAGTTTCCTTGTCCTTCTGCAACATTGCTCTAAGTTGATCTCTGTCTGGTGCCATGTCCAGGTTATACTTATACTACTGAACGAAGGCAGTGCCGAGATCTCTAAAAGTGTTGATCTTGGTGCAGTTTAAATCCATGTACCATTTGAGTGCGGCACCGGTTAAACTATCTTGGAAGTAATGGATCAGTAGCTGTTGATTCTCTATCTGAGTTGACATCTTTCGAGCGTACATCACCAAATGATTTTGAAGGCAAGAGTTGACCTTGTGTTTTTCAAAGTCAGGCACCTTGAATTTGTGCGGTATTTTCACGTTAGGGACCAGACAAAGGTCTGCGGCGTCCTTTCCAAATAAATCCTGTCCGCGAATAGCATGCAGTTCCTTCTGCATTTCTAGGAATTGTTCCTGGAACTCATTTATTCTTTCGTACATATCTTCGTTTCCGACAGAAATTATTTGTAGATTTTGTCCTTCTGGGCAGTGTGTACCACTGGTTGTGGTATAGTCATTACGACGGTGACTCTTGGTGCTTCCATGCCCCGAAGTTTGTAACCTTCAGGAGTTGCTGTCATAACTCTTGCATCTTCGCTTTCCCGAAGTTTGTAACCTTCAGGCCCAGTGGTTTCTGCTGCAGTTTCTGGGTCTTCAGTGACCAGCGGGATGTATCCCTCAGGGGCAAAGTTGATAGGCATGCCCCAGGGGCGATCTTTAGGCATATTGTACTGAGGATCATATGTCTCTACTATGGCCGTAGATGTGATCTCCGAGATCACAGTCCTTTGTTGTTGTCTCTGAGCTGCTGCTAGGGATTGCATGCCACTGTGAAGTTTTTTCAGATCTTCCTTCAGAGCGTCGATTTCTTCTCTCAGTTCTCTGTTCTCTTCCTCGAGATTGTCCATTTTCTTTTGTCGATTGGCCTGAGTATTGTATGAGTGGGACAATTTGACTCTCTTGAATTGTGACGTATACATGAGATTCGAAGATAAGAAGACGCGTTATGCGAGAATGATGAATGATATGCAATGATATATTTTTTTTTTCAAAAAGAACTTCAACAAATAGATTGCAGATATCATACAGTAAAGGGTGAAGACCCTGTTTTATTGAATTTGAAAGATTGCAGAAAGGGAAATTACAGTATTTTACAAGGTGCTATAAAAGGAAATGTCTAATCTTATGGATCCTGAGTCCTCTCTGAGGAGATCTAAGATGCTGGTTCTGGTATTTTCCTTTTCTTTGACCGGGGCTCTTTATCCGTTGTCAGGTTGTCAGTCCTTTGCCGAGTGAAAGGAGCAAGCAAATTTCTTTGGTCTTCTTGATTCTCCACAACATGTTGCTCTAGTATCTTAATCAGAGCATCCTTTTCCTTTAGCAGTTCCAGAATCTTGGTACACTCCACGTTGAGGATTCGGTACTTGTTTTTCCAAGAGCTCTTCTCACGTTGAACTTTGTTGAGAGCTACCTGGAGTTTTTTCGTGTCAGACATGAAATACAAGACAGATTCCTTTAACGGAAAAACTTTTTGATGAGGGTAAGGCATCCTTAGGTTGAGAGCTCTAGTTTGCACCCAGTGGAGATAAGGTTCCATGGAGGTATAATCTGGTCTTCCTAGAGACTCTCTTCCTTTCTTGTGAATGTGTTGCCAGGAATGCATTATTTCCTTCTTTAGTGCCCTGTCATTTTCTCCTTCCTTGAAGAAAAGACCTTCCAAATGAACATTATGCGGGATATTCTTCATCGGGTATCTGAGTTGACGGGGAACTAAAATTGGATGATAGTTGATTCCTCCTTTAGTTCCTATGAGGGGTACATTAGGGAAATTTCTGCATCTGTCGATGATCTTTATCCCCCTCATAAATCCTATTATACCAATCTATGTCAGAGTTGGTAAGAGACATGATTCTCTGTGACCAACGTAGAGTAATCTTACGGTCCCAAAAAGCAGCAGACTTGGGTAAATGGGAAGTGGACCATTTATAAAGCAAGGGTACACATCATGTGATCATTCCTCTGCTATACAAATTCCTTAAGTGTACAGAATGATAAGCATCTGCGAACAAGGTTGGTACGGGGTTTCCAATCAGAAATATCTTAATAGTGTTGATATCGACGAAGTTGTCGATGTTGGGAAAAAGGAATAACCCATATGTGAGTAGAACAAAGATATCTCAAAAGCAATTATGTTTCCTACACTGGCAAAGTATAGAGCTTTCTCTATCAGGAATTTAGTTGGTAAACCCTGGATTCCTTCCTTAGTGGTCATGTGAGTCCTAACTTATGACTCGTCCAAATAGATTGCTCTTGCAATGGTTTGTTCCTTTGGGATTTCTTCCACTCCAGAAAAGGGATCTTGATCAGTGATGGGTAAATTAGTCAGGTGAGAGTACTCCTCCAGTGTTGGTGCAAGTTGATAATCTGGGAATGTGAAACAGTGATAAACCGAATCGTAAAACTGAATTAACGTAGATAGGATTCCTTCAACTATGTGGACCCTTAACAGAGACAACAGCCCTTCGTGCTTAACTCTGAAAGCATCAGGGTTGGTAATCATCCTTGCCAGCCTTCTTAAATCCTCTAGTTTTGGAGCCTTGAAGATGTACTTATGCGTCTTTCTTCTACCGAAATCCATAACGCAATCTTTCTCTCTGATATTTGCAATTATTGTTTTAGTTTATTTTGAAAAAGAAGAGAGGAAGAAAGGAGAAGATTTTTTTCTTTGTTTAAGAGTTTTTTAAATGAATGCATAAATGCAGCACACAAAAACATTGAAAAAACATGGGTTCAAGGGTTCAAAGTCATGGGCATGGAGTCATGGCTTTACCCATCCCCAAAGGTTGTATTTTGGTTCATTTTTGTACCTGTAGAACGGGTTAAAGGTTCCCAAAATCACTGACCCCCTAGGGATATCAACAGCAAGCTGGTTCACCCGAGCGAGCTGTAGCATCCTAGGGTAATCTCATTTGAGTGTAGCATCGCGTATCAACTATTCCTAATAGTTACCACACTACCAAAGGGCCACATGGTTAATGTCTACTAAATCCTCAGGGTCACGGGTGCCGCACTGGGATGGCGTCTACTTTCACGACGATTGTCGTTCAACATAGTATCCAAACGGGCCCTCATCTGATTTGATGGTCTACCAGGATCGCTTATTCGGGAATCACTCCCTGTAATTCCACCCGTCTTTGCCATCACTTATCTTAGGGTTCTCTCAAACTTTCCACATGCATATCAATCGCATTCCCATTGACAGAAAAATAAACACGGATATCAAGTAGGAAAAGTAATATATATATATATATATATATATATATATAGTATGTAGAAAATTTCTAACAACCTAGACCTCTTAGGAATTCTAATCCTAGTCCTAGACAGATAAAATGCCTCCCCAGCAGAGTCGCCATTTTCCTGTTGGGAAAATGGCGATTAAGACATATAAAATTAAGACTCCCCAGCAGATTCTCCATTTTCCTGTAGCGTGTGATTTTTGTCGGTTACGCGACCACCTTATCGCCATGGGTTTCTCCTCACTGCAATGGTAGGAGTGGGTGCTACTTTCTGATTTCTTATTTATCCTATGAAGCTGGAAAGGAAAGGGAAGTTATCTAAAACTAACCTTGCACGCAAATGTTTAACTGAACAAATGCTAAAAGAGATTCGGGGAGTTCGGGGTCAGGTTATACAATGGGGAGTTCTCAATTAGCCATCCTATATGTGGTTATCCATAGGTTGTTTGCAAATTTCCTTACTGCTTTCTACTTACTGGTGTTTGTCTGTTGTGGGTTGGGAAAGTTTCTCCTTTGGGAGTGTTTGAGAGAAAGAGAGTTTTTGTTGATTTCGGGTTTTTCGATGTTTTGGTAAGGTACTGGACCTAAAGTTTTTGATTAGTGTGTGAAGGCACTGACCTAAAGTTTTTTAATGGTGTGCTCGATAAGATTTCGCAATCTTATGCCTACGTATTCCCGTTAAAGAAAACAGGGAAATCAGAGCAATCGTAGTTCCTCCTATTCTATGGGAGGAAAAGATATTTTGTGACTTGTTCAAAGCCCAAGATTGAAGCTAAAGGATTATTTGTGTCTTGTTCAAAGCCCAAGATTGAAGCTAAAAGATTTTACTGAGAGAGAATTTGTTATCTCTAAAGGGAGACATCTCGTCTGTTTATCACAACTGTTGGGTGACTGGTTATAAAGGAGAATTACTTTAACTAGGTTATGTGAATCCAGCAATGCCATAATTTCCTTTTTGAGGGATTTGTCCTGAAGGAGAAAACTTTAACTCAGTGTTGAGCAATGTCATTTTTCCTTAGGAATTTTTCATGCTAAGAGAGAGACTCAACAAGAGAGTCTTGCCACTTACAGCAATTAGATGAAAGAGAGGATTTACTAGGATAAAAGATGGACGACATCTTGGATATTTAAATCAACAAGTGTTCCACTTACAGCAGTTATCTGGGATTAGGGTTTGTTTTGATGTGTGATATACAGAAAAATGTCTTCCTACAGAGAGATTTTTTATTTCCTCTGAGGGGATTTTGGTTTTTTGTGTGCCTTGATCAAAGCCCAAGGTTGAAGCTAAGAGATTGATTGACTCCACTGGGGAGGTCATTATACAAAGCCTAAGAGGAGGCTGGAAAAAACAGACTCAACAAGAGAGTGTTTATCTGTCTTGTACAAAGCCCAAGATTAAGGCTAACAGAGATTTGACTTTTTTGAGGATATCATTATACAAAACCTAATAGGAGGCTAAAAGAGACTTTTCCGGGGAAATATTTTGTCTGTCTTGTACAAAGCCCAAGATTGAGGCTAAAAATGATTTTTTGGTTCCGCTGGGGAATATTTGTATGTGTTTTGTATAAAGCCCAAGATTGAGGCTAAAAGGGGAAACTGACTCTACTGGTGAGAGGTTTTATCTGTCTTGTACAAAGCCCAAGATTGAGGCTAAAAGGAGTTGACTGACTCAGGTGGAGAGTATGATTTATCTTGTACAAAGCCCAAGATTGAGGCTGAAAAGAGACTGACTCAACAAGAGAGTGTTTTTATCTGTCTTGTACAAAGCCCAAGATTGAGGCTAAAAGATATTGACTCAACAAGAGAGTGTTTATGTGGGTGTCTTGTACAAAGCCCAAGATTGAGGCTAATTTTTTCTGAGGAACAGAAGGATCATTATACAAAGTCTAAGAGGAGGCTGAAAATGATTGACTCAACAAGAGAGTGTTTTTATCTGTCTTGTACAAAGCCCAAGATTGAGGCTAAAAGGGGATTGACTCAACAAGAGAGTGCTTTTATCTGTCTTGTACATAGCCCAAGATTGAGGTTGAAAGAGATTGACTCAACAAGAGAGTGCTTTTGAGGCTAACTCTACTAAGGAAAATCATTATACAAAGCCTAAGAGGAGACTCTCTTCTACTGAGGATTATTGAGATCCAGAGGAAGGTCCACGTCGAGGGATCAACTCTTGCTGAGGATTTACAGAAGAGTTGAGGTATCAGATGCCTTGAGGTTCTGATTTGGGATAGTACTATCCTGATGATAAGCTGACCTTAGCTGGGGAAATTTAGGATGAAAGACTGAGTTTTAGATCCTGTGAGGGTTTTAACTCTACTGGAGATTGATTAAATGATCGGGATTTCTCCTGTGTTTGCAGGGAACTTGAGAATGTCTTTGAGATCCAAGAGGAGATTAGACTGTCCAAGTCTACTGGTATGGAAGAGTTTATCTTTGTATGATGCCCAAGAGGAGGCTGGTGCTTTAAGGGATGAAAATCAACCCTAAAATTGGTCTGAGGTTTTGACTCTTTGGAAAGACTGCTCTAACAAAGGATGACTAAGTTTTGTCCTATACCTTTAAGAGGTCTTCAGGGTCCTTATATTAAGCCCAAGAGAAGGCATGAGAACTTCTAAGAAGCCTGGGGTCCTTGTACAAAGCCCAAGAGGAGGCGGGGATGCTTTTAGGAAGCCTTTGGGTCCAAACTTAAGAAAAGTTTCACCGGGAATAATCTTTTCTTTAGTGAACAGTTCTATGTTTTGAAGAAATTCAAGAAAGGTTTCAGCGGGAATTAATCCTCTCCGGGGAAGTGAATTTCTTTGACAATTTTCTAATAGTGACAGTCTGAGAAAAGTTTCACCGGGAATAATGCCTTTCTCTTTGTTCCATATTGTATAAGCCCAAGAGGAGGCAGGACTGTATCTGGAATTCCTATGGGGAACTAGTTTTGACTGTGTTACAAGAGTGACCACTGGATTTATCTAATCCTAGACCTAATTCCTGGGGAAAACTCTAAGCAGATAATATACAGGCATATATACAGATGAAATATATACTGTATGTAAAAGAGGGTAGGAGGACTTACAGGTGAGCAAGCTTCCAGCACAAACAAATATATATATATATATATATATATATATATATGTGTGTGTGTGTGTGTGTGTGCCAGCATGTAAAAGAAAGTTGTTTAAAACTTACAGGTGAGCAAGCTTCCATTGTAACAATTGTATGGTTAGTTGTTCAAGAAATTAAAGAAAGTTTTGATAACAACTATGAATTTGAATCTAAATCAAAAGGGAAGTTGTTTTGAAAAGATTGGGGCTTACACTTAAGGAGAGGCCCAAAGAATTGTTTATTTAAAAAAAGGGTTGGGACTTACAACTCAAAGAGAGGCCCAGATGAAAAACAACAATCGCACCGTTATTTTGAAAATTATACTGGGACTTATACAATGGTTCAGGCCCAAAAAGGTTTTATGTACAAAGAGATGGGTCTTACAACTCAAGGAGAGGCCCAAAGTATTTGAAAAAGAAAAGAAATGGGACTTACAACACAAGGGTAGGCCCAGATGATTTTGTTTTGAAATGGCGATCGCACCGTGTTTTTTTAGAAAACACAGTGGGACTTATACAATGACTGAGGCCCAAATTTATTGTATTTGACAAGGGATGAGTCTTACACTCTATTAGAGGCCTAGATGAAAAATAAAGATTGCACCGTTATTTTGAGAATCGTATCGGGACTTATACAATGACTGAGGTCCAAAAAGGTTTTATGTAAAAAAGAGGTTTGGGTCTTACACTCTATTAAAGGCCCAAAGGTTTTGAAAAATATTTGTGAGGGTGAAAATAAGCAAAACCATAATTTGATTTAAAATGTATTTTAATTGAATAAAATTCAATTAAAATGATCAACATTATCAAACATGTGTGAAAAACAAGTTGTGATCTTGGATTAGTGTTTGAAAAAACATGTTTCATTCATAGAATGATTTGAAAATCATTTGAATTTGCAAAATCAAGAGAAAAAATGTTTTTAAATGTTTAAAAACAAATAAAAACATAATTCTTTACAAAAATACCAAATATATGAAATAAATAATATTTTTGTGAAATTTTTGTAGAATAAAAATATTTTAAAATTTTTGGGAATTTTCAAAAAAATAATCAATAAAAAATAATTAAAATTGAGACAGAAATTAATTTTGGAATTAATTAATAAAAACCATCAAAATGCAAAAAAAAATAGCAAAAATAGAGAAAATGGCAAAATGGTTTGGGTGGGTGTTGAACCCACGACCTTCCAAACAAACACACATGCGCGCTACCACTTGGGTGGTTATACATCCCTGTATCAAAACCACCCCATGAATATATATGGGATGCCTTGTTTTTATGTCTGGCCAAGGCGCCATGGCCTGGCCCTTGCCCAAGGCAAGGCCTGATTTTAGGCCTCTTGTGTGAAGGCTCTAACTTCCTCATTTCTCCATGGATTGGGACAAAATTTAGGTGTATTCTGCCTAGAATTTCATGAGGAGTCCAATGGTGCCCTTGGAATTTTCAGAAAATGTCTCTATTTTAAAATCCGATAGTGATTTTAAAATAGGCCTAGATTTGCATGTTCTATGCTATCTCATTATACAGGCCATAATAGCATGGTAAATTGGTTCAAACACAACATATATGATATGTATGAGATGTCCAAGATCAATGGACCTCAAAGCAATGCATGATTTAGAGAGTTCAAGTTGTGATGTACTTACCTCTTGAAGCTTCTTGTGCTATCTGTCAAGTTCCTTGTGCCAGAAGTAATTCAATGCTTTGAACACTCTTGATTGATCCCTTAGAAGCTTTTAGGATGATCAAAACCAGCTGGAATCCTCAGGAACAAGAATTGGCTCTTTCTTGCAAAAGGGGCAAAAGTGATCAAGATAGTAACTCTCTCAAATGGTGTTCCAGATGAGGGAAACCAATTGGGACAGTTTGAGGATGATATTTGGAGTGTGTTTGAGGCCTGGTTTGGTTTTGAAAGAAACTGGATCAAGACATGGCTTGCAAAATGTAAAATAGTCAAGATTTGAAGTTTTGGAGGTTGACTTTCTGATTTTAGTGTTTCAGACCAAGGGTGAGTGTTTGAACAACTTATATATGATACATTGGATGTGTTTGGATCATGAGCTGTGGTGAAATTGCTATCTAACTGAAAAACTCATAGATGACTTGCAAAAGAAGGCATTTTGGCCTAATGAGAGAGATTTTGAGGAAAGCATCAATTGTAGTGCTTTGGTGTGATCTGAATGAGGTAATGTGACCTCTATTTATAGGTGATCAAGTTTTGTCTTGGAAGAATAGTGAATGGCTGCAAGATCAGATCACATTAAATGGCTTTGGCTTGGTGGCATTTCTTCTTATGCAAGGCAAACTAGCCCCTCCAATTAGTAAGGCTATGTATTGACAAATTCCACATTCCTCAGATGTTTTTATTGTTGTTTATGCATGAATCTTGACTGAGAAGATCAACTTTGTTGAATGTACACTATTGCACATAAATGCACTTTGAATTCCAAGTCTTTGTTCAAAGACTCATCATGCCAAAGGATCAATCGTTGAAGCATCTTGGCCTAATTCTGCAGGTTGGATCAAATATATCATGATCATATTGAATGAATGTGGCATAGTGATCATTATACCCTGACTCAAAATCGTGGAGAGCAAGAAAATATGCAAACTGGTTTTCCAAACTAGTTGCAGCAACATGACTTTGGGCTGCCATATCTCTTGGTTTCCATGGAGTTTTTCCATGTTGATAGACTCTTTGAATTGCTAGCAAGATGCACAATAACTTTGATGTTTATACTTTGAATTGATTCAACTTGTAACTATGTGAAAATTTTCTCCAAGTTTTGGTGTTTTGCTTGAAATCTGTCTTGGACCGAATTTTGTCTAAGTGTTGGAAAAAGGTGAATTTTCATGTTTTAGTGATTTTGCTTCAACCATAAATCAAAATCCATGGAGATTTGGGATTTCTTGTAGTTGACATATTTGAAGTATTTCAAATGGACTTTCATTTGAGCTTTGAATGGGAGAAAAAGGCCTTGTGGTTTAGGAGTTATGACCTTGCAAAGTTGGTACAAACTCACTTTTGTTCCATAACTTAGAAAATTTTGGTTTCTCATGGTTGCCCCTTTTGCAAGAAACCTCACTTTTCTTGATTTTTATTAATGAATGATGATTAATACCATACATTAACATTGTTTTTGACATAGGGGAACCATATTTGTGAAAAATTCCAAAAAGTCAAACTTGATTTTGTGCACAATTGACTTTTTGTCAGATGAAATCCAAACTGTGTGATTCTTTGTGCAATCAAGTCCTTGACCTAATTTAAACCTAATGGATAGGTTCCATAGGTGTTATAGGGTGTATTGAATCATGTCCTATGGTTTGGGAGCATGTCTTGGTCAAAAGTCAAAGGTACAGTTGACTTTTTCTTCAAAACCCTAATTGTGGTCCAGATGAAATTGAAACTTGTGAACCAAGCTTCTTGGGTCAATCCATTGTTACAAATGGATCAATGTAGTGTATTTGAGGCCTTTAAATCATGTCTTGAGGTCTTGGCTCATGTATTGCATCAAAAGTCAACTTAGGGGTGAATTAGGTCAAGAAACCCTAATTCCTGATTTTTTTTGTGAATGCATCCCCTGAGGCTAATATTGACTTGATGATTGGGTTCATGAGGTCCCTTGGAGTATTTTGGGTTGTTCTTTAAAGCATTGGCTCATGCGCAGAAGAAAATTTTCATCTGGAGGACTTGGTCGACCAAAACCATAATTTGATGATACTGGCGATCTTGAGGCTTGATCCACTTGGAATGTTACAACCTTGTGCTTGATTCTTGATGTGGGAGTCCTCTTGATCCTTTATGAGTGTTTGAGAGGCTAGACAAGTTGAAGATCATGTCATTTCTTGATTGATACTTTGTCTAAGTGCTCTGAGAGGGCTCAAAACCCTAATTCTTGGTTATAGTGAATGCTCAACCATCCTTGAGGAAAATGATGAGGTCTGATGGCACATCCCTATTGTGGTAATGATTCTCACAATGATGGGAAATCTTGGTGGTCAAAATTTGGGATATGACAATTATCTTGCCCCGAAAATAAGAACCAATGGCCAAGCACTAGGGGCATTATAAAAACCCTCTCATTTGAGAGGGTCGGGTATTCTAAATCATCCTAAGACACACATACTTGGTACTTGCCTTCTTTTCTCCCGATCCTTATTTTAGCATCGGAGTGCCTTGCAGGTACACCCCCTCCTCATCTTTCACACCCAGCATCACAGACGTTATTTCTGGCCCACTTTAGGTTCTGATCAGCCAGTAAGATCAGTGGCGTCGTCTGTGGGAAACTCGGGTATCCCCGTCTTTATTCCATCATAGATTCAAGAACAAAACAGTTCTTCCAAGATTCCGTTCATGGCCAGCCATGACAAAGTCCCTGATGCTCGCAACACTGCCTTCCTCCCCGTCAGCAAGAGTGATAATAACGGAGCAACCCTCTTTCTTGGGAGCGACTTCCATCAACAGAGAGATGGAGCCACAACGTCTCCCTCCTCCGTTCGCGCTGATCATGTTGAGGTCAAGCCCTTCCAGGATCACCAGTCTGTCCCGGTTCCCCCCAGCACCGACCCGGCCATGGCGTCCCTCCTCGAGGCCCTCAATAAGACCAACCTCCTAATCCTCCAGCAGAATGTGAGGATTGGAGCCCTAGAAGAGTCCAGTCGGCCAAGATCTCCTCCTCCGAGGAATGAGCGTTGGAGATCTCGCAATCCACCTCCCCGACGTGAAAGAGATCACCGGGCACCACCTGAGCCAGAGTCCCGGGAAATCAGAAAGCACGACCGCATCTACCACTGGAGCCAGAACTCCCCAGGGACCAAAAGGACCAGAAGGGACTAGCGTTGTCCTCCGTCCAGATCCAAGGGTCGGGCACAAACCCCATCCACCCATCGAAATCACCATCCTACACTTGGGCAAAGCACCCGCTCCCCGTCGTTGTCCTGCAACAGCAGCGGCGATGAGCCTCACAGCCTATTGTCCCAGGAAATCATGGCCATGCACCTACCGAAGGGGCTGGAGAAACCACCGTCTCTGGGCACATATGACGGTACTACAGATTCTGACGAGCACATCAAGAATATTGATACATTGCTCAACTACCGGGGCGTCTGAGGCGCCATAAAATGTAGATTGTTCCCTACCACACTGAGGAATAGAGCGATGACTTGGTACAAGAAACTCCCCGACGAATCCATCACATCTTGGAGACAGTTGGGGAGAATGTTCTCCAGACACTTCACGGCCTCTCGTCATCACCCAAAGACCGAAGCTTCCCTTGAGGTCATCATTCAAGGGAAAGATGAACCTCTTCGAGCCTATATTGAAAAGTTCAATAAAAAAGTTGTCCAGGTCTCCACGACCGATGATATGAAGAAGTTTTTGCTTGAGCGAGGACTTCGCCCCCGCGCTAATTTTGCAAAAGCAGTTGGCATTGAGACTCCAGCAAGTTTCGTCGCCTTCCTCCTCAAGGCGCAAGCGTACATCCAGTACGAGGAGAAAGAAGTTGTTAGCTCCGCCCGGGACTCTAGGTACCAAGAGAGTGACAGGTCCTCCAAGCACGATGACCCCTCGACATCTCGTCGGGGAGATAGAAGACGCGAAGACCGCCTCGGGAGTCCCGGGACAACAAAGGGCCTTCAGGCCATTTCCAAGAATATACTCCTCTGACCGTCTCTCGAGAGAAGATCATATCCGAGTGTACCAACTCGGAGTTCAGACAAGCAGTGGTCCGATTCCCTATACAGATACCGGCCAAGCTGAATACGGACAAGTTGAAGTATTGCCGGTTCCACAAGATCCACGACCATATCACTGACGACTGGATCCATCTGAAGGAGGCCATTGAGATACTGATCAGGGACGGGCACCTGAAACAATTCGCCAAGAAAAATGACACTTCACGGTAGGATGGCCAGGAGTCCAAGAAGGTCGAGGAAGAGCTGCCTTGCTCGAAAGAGACAAGCCTTCAGGTTGCCATGAGCATCTCGCGGCCTGAGGACTTCTACATCCCTGAGGGGCTCAACCTTCCCCCTTACTTCGTTGCGCACAGCCCATGGGAAACCTTCCCCTACGCCATTGTCATCTCCGGAGGGGCTTCAACAAGGTTATTGTGGGCTCTGTCAAGAGAAATTTCAAATATCTTCTCAACACGAGCTCGAACTAGAGTTCCGCGCTTGATAAAGTCTAGGGAGAATCGGTCCCCATCACCTTCTACCATGGGGAAATCCTCGGTGGGGCTCCCAAATCAAGCATTCCACTGCTTGTGAGAGCACAAATGGCCAACTTAGACGTTTGCCAAATCCTGGTCGATCAAGGCAGCTCGGTCGACATCATGTATTCCCAGCTATTCTCCACCCTTCATCTAGATGAGACACACCTGACGCCCTACTTAGGCTCTGACCTACAAGGCTTTAACGAGTCAGTCACGAAGCCTTGGGGGTACGTGGAACTGATCGTGACTTTCGGGTTTGCAGAAACGGCCAAGTCTATCAAAGTCCGAAGACCCTCAGCAAGCCTGCTCTTCCCTGTAGCTCCGAAGAGGCAAAGCCAATGCCACGCGTCAACTCCATCGACCTTGACAGTCAGTTCTCTGAGGACAACAGAAGGATCAGATAAGGAAGGGGAAGGAGATCCAGCCATGTTCGAGCAGTCCTTCCACTTCGACCAATAGCGGTGAGACCTCCCAACTAATGTGCCTAATTCCGAATGGCGAGTTCGAACTTGTCCTACTCGGTGATGACCCCCAGTGAGGAGTGAAGATCGGGACCGGACTCCCCGACCTAGCGAGGAAACAGCTAAAAGACTGCCTCCGGGAGAATGCAGATCTGTTCGCGTGGAGCGCCGCAGAGATGTCCGAGCTAGATCATGACGTGGCCTTCCACCAACTCACCATCGACCCTGCTACTAGGTCAGTTGCTCAACATAGGCGAAAGCAGTCTCCGGAGAAAACAGAGGCTGCCGAACAGGTTGTAAAAGACCTCCTAGAGGCAAATTTTATTTCGGAGGCAGGGTACACTACTTGGCTGTCTAATGTTGCACTCGTTAAAAAATCAAATGGAAAATGATGCATGTGTGTTGACTATACCGATCTTAATAGCGTCTGCCCTAAAGACGCATATCCCCTCCCCAACATAGATAAATTAGTTGATAATTTTGCTGGTTTTAAACTGTTATCTTTCATGGACGCATATTCGGGCTATAACCAAATACCCATGGCAAAAAGTGAGAAAAGGTACACAGCTTTCATGACCCAATTGGGCAACTATTACTACAACATAATGCCCTTAGGCTTGAAAAACGCTGGTGCTACCTACCAAAGAATGATGAACAAGGTCTTCCGAGGAGAAATCGGGGATATGCTCGAAGTCTACATGGACGACATGATCATGAAATCCCATGAGGAATCCAATCACATGCTCCATCTGAAGAAAGTCTTCGAGCAAGCCAGGAAGTACATGATGCCTTCAACCCGGAGAAGTGCATGTTTGGGGTATGAGCGGGCAAGTTCCTCGGCTTCTATCTAATAGAACGAGGAATCGAGGCCAACCCCCGACAAGTGCAGAGCCTTCTCTGAGTTCCCTAGGCCGAACTCGAAGAAGTCCATCCAATCCCTAAACGAGATGCTCGCTTCGCTGTCCCGTTTCGTGCCGAAATTTGCTCAACACGCACTCCCCTTTTTCAAACTCCTTCGCAAAGAGGCAGCTTTTGAATGGATGGAGGAATGCGAAAAAGCCCTCCTCCACCTGAAACAAGCTCTATCATAACCATCGGTCCTCTTTCGGCCAGATAACAGGGAAACCCTGTATCTCTATCTCGCCGTCGCGACTGAGGCCGTTAGCACCGCCCTCATTCGTGAAACAGCTGATGGGCAGAAGCCCATATAATTCATGAGCAAAGTGCTGCAAGGACCAAAACTAAGATACCAGCAGATAGAAAAAGTGGCCATGGCCCTTATCAGTGCTGTAAAAAGGCTGAGACACTACTTTCTAGCCCACACAATCATAGTACGCACAGAACAGCCCGTGAAGCAACTGTTGGGCTGTCCAGATATAGCTGGTAGAATGCTCAAGTGGTCGCTGGAACTGTCCGAGTTCGACATCCAGTATGAGAGCAGAAAAGCCCTCAAGGCTCAGGCGCTGGCCAACTTTGTCGCAGAGATGACATTGCCCGATTCCCCCACTTGCGGGGCTCGCAAGCGGACAATCTTTGTTGATGGGACATCTAGCTAGGCATGGAGCGGGGTGGGTATCATCTTGGAAAATGAGGAAGGAATACTCTTCGAGGTCTCGCTTACGTTATCTTTCCCCACTTCCAACAATCAGGCTGAATACGAAGCCTTCCTCGCAGGTCTACACCTCGCTGAAGACCTAGGAGCCGAGGAAGTCGTCATCTGCACTGATTCCCAACTCGTGGCCCTCCAGGTTCGGGGAGAATATCAGGCCATGAATAACAACCTATCTGAATACTTGACCTTGGTCAAGGAAAATATGACAAAGTTCACGTCGGTAGAGGTAAGGAATGTTCCCCATGAACACAATGTCCGAGCAGACGTTTTGTCCAAGTTGGCGAGCACGAAGAAGAAAGGAGGAAACAAATCTTTCATCCAGGAAGTACTTCCTCGACCCAGCATCGAGAAAGCTTCTGTGACCCTCGACGTGCACGTCATCGGAGACAACAACTGCTGTATGACACATGTCTACAACTACCTCGCCAATGGTGAACTACCGTCCAACCCTAAGAAAGCCAGGGTAGTCAGGCGCAGAGCCTGATCCTACGTCCTGGTCGGGAATAAGCTCTACAGGCGAGGGTTTTCCATCCCTCTCCTTAAATGTATCGAGGAAGAGATGGTCGCCCACGTCCTACGCGAGATCCATGAGGGGATCAATGCCAAGCACCTCGGGGGGATTTCCCTTGCCAGGAAGGCTCTACGAGCAGGATATTACTGCCTAACCATGCAGCATGACGCAATGGAACATGTGAAGAAATGCGACAAATGCCAACGGCACGGGACATGCACTTGGCACCGTCCAATGAACTCAAAGAAATGTCCTCCCCGTGACCTTCGCATGGTGGGGACTGGATATCCTAGGACCAATCATCGTAGGGTCAAATCAAAACAAGTACCTAATAGTAGGCGTTGACTACTTTACAAAGTGGATAGAAGTAGAGGCTCTGGCTCCGATTCTACAAGCGAAACTTCCTTGCTCGCTTCGGCATCCCCCAAGCAATTATCACCGATAACGGGACACAGTTCACGGATAAAAAATTTTAGGAGTTCGTCGCCCAACTGGGCACCAAGCAACACTTCGCGTGCGTCGAGCATCCCCAGACTAACGGGCAAGCTGAAGCAGCAAACAGGGTAATCCTACAAGGCCTCAAACGGAGGCTAGACGAAATGAAGAAACAATGGGTCGAGGAGCTGCACAGCGTGCTCTGGGCCTACCGTACTACGCCCACTCTTTGACCAAGGAAACCCCTTTCCGTCTAGCATACGGGAATGAGGCAGTAATTCCCATTGAGGTACATGTGCCCTCCAGGAGGACTGAATCCCCCCTGGACGAGGAGACAAATAGCGAGGCACTAAGGGAGGAGCTTAATCTCGTCGAAGAGTTTCGGTCAAGAGAAGCCCTCTGCGAGGCTTCACTAAAACAAAAAATTGCAATTAGGTATAACGCCAAAGTTATACGACGAGAGTTCCAAGTAGGCAGTTTCGTCCTAAGGAGGAATCACAGTGATTCTCGAGAAGGCAAACTCGCTGCTAACTGGGAGTGGCCCTACCGTGTTCGAGCAAAAACAAAGAATAAGGCCTACTACCTAGAACATCTTAACGGGGAAGAACTCACTCGACCATGAAATGCCGAAAAGTTAAAACAATATTATAGCTAAGGCCTCAATCGTCGGCGTGCTCTATCGACACGACGAGCATGACGAACCGACCATATGTGTGCCCAGGTACAAGCGCCGCATACCAAAATAAATTAAGGCATGCTTTTACTCTGGAATGAGAAAAACCCCTGCATGACAGCGGTCCCTCAACCGAGCCTGCCGTTGTCCAAGTACCACGACAAGCAGAACACCCAGCTCACGATGGGAAGTTCACGCCGCAAACTCAGGCCACAAACGCGACATGAGCTCCGGCCTCCTACCCGGAAGCTACCCAGGCCTTTCGACCAGTCCCCCTCACTGTCGAACACATCATGTCGAGCAAACCCCGAAAACAAAAAATTGTTTACTAAAGCAACCCTTATAACGGGCACGCATATTGAGCAGCATTTCAACACTTAGCGAAAATAAAGCAAAGTAAAACCATGCATCCAAAGCAAATCATACATAACCAGCCACATTGGCCGAAAATTAACATTACGAGAAGAGTGGCCACGAGGATCACGATTGTACTTGTTACACTACCAAGGGGCCAAGCCCCATACAAAAAATAAATTACAAAAACTCGACGCGCAGGCCGAAAGTACGACTGAAAAGAGAATCACTCGTCCGTCTACTGAGGCTCTTCGCGGGCAGGTTATGCATGTTCCTTGCCGATTTAAAGAAAGCCGAGGATGATGACTATGCCGTTCACAACACTGTTGAGGAACCCAGCTCCCTCGGTGGACAATTCGACCCCGGGGTTCACGATCCTCAGCTGTTTCACAGCATTGTTGAAGGTGTCCTCGGCGATGCCCATGCAATCATCCTCCGCCTGGTTATTACAGGGGACCAGCTTAGCCCGAGTCTTCAACCTCTTCACTTCCCCGCTCTCATCCTCAGCGGGAGCAGCGGCGGTCCTCAATTGCTCAACCAGGTCCTCCGCGACTTTCTTTTCTGCGGCGAGGGTATCCCTCTCCCCGTTGACCTTGGCCAGCTCATCTTTGTACTTTTTCACCTCATCCTCGAGGGCCCTGGTCTGCTCCTCCTAGGACTGCTTCAACTTCTCTTCCAGGACTGCGTACGCGGCCTGGGCCCTCTTCAGCTCGAATTCATGATGGGAACCCTCCTCGGTGTAAACCACCTCAATTTCGAGGACCCTTATCAAGGAAGAAGCATCCTGAGCCAGCATCATCCTCTTGCTCGGACGATCCATCTCCTCGAGCTTCAGAGACTCTTCCCGAGGGATTGCCAAAGAAGATCTTTCAAAGAATCTTTTATTGTGAAGGCACAGGGGCAACTTAAATCTACTCTTCTCCCCCTCCTTGCTAAGGTCCACGATCTCGCCCGTCCGTTGGCGCTTGGAACTTAAAGTTACGGGCACGGGGGATGTCTGGGCGGCCGATGGGGTAGACGAGGAGGTCCCTGACCCTGTTTGCGGAGGAGGTTCTCGCTGGCTGAGGCGGCTCTTCCTGATTATTTGGCCCCCTTTAGCTTAGCATGAGCATTCTTCACCATTCATTCGTGGGCAGAAGAAATTTTACCTGCAAAAAATAATGAGCATATTAGTAAACAAAGAGGATAACAACCCAAACAAGCTAAGAAAAAATAAAAGGCTACCCAGCAGTTCTAGAGCATCATCACGAGTGCGGCACTCGAGGAACTCCTTCGTATTAATAAAACGGCTCTCCACCTTGAGCCCCCCATCTTCTTCATAAATTGGATCCCCGCTCTTGGTCACACACTGAGCAAGAGGTGAAGCCGTTGACCAAGCCCACCAGCTTCTTGTAGCTGGCCTTATCATCCTCGTTTAGCATGTCCAGGGTGGCGGTGTAACCATCAGTTCCTTGGGTGAAATGATCCCCGCTCCAGCAGAAGGGGAACCTCAACAACCTCCGCCCCTGTGTTTTCCCCTCCTCGTTGACAATGTCCTCCTCGTTCTCATTCTTCAAAACCTCCCAGACAAACCTGGAGTCGGTGGTCCTCTCTGACACGGGCTCGATAATGTAAAACCTTTCCTTGAAAGATCTAATGGACTCAGAGAAAGGCTTGAACAACTTCCTCCCCTGCTTCAGGGAGACCCATCCGAACTTCCTCCCCGAAACTTGCCGCTGGAGGTGGAAGACGGTAAAGAAGAGGGGAAGGGTAGCTCCGATCTCCAGATAATCGCACGTCAGCTCGAATGCCCGTATGAAGGCAATCGAGTTGGGATGTAACTGCGAGGGCGCCAGATCTAGATGCACGAAGATTGACCTCTGAAAATCTATAAAGGGCAACCTTAGCCCTATCTCTTTGAAGACATATTCATACATAGGGAACATCTCCCTATTTGCCGAGTAAATGCAGTCATCCTCTCCGGGGTGCGCGAAGGCCCAAGGACAACGTTCCCGACCTAGGCCCTACTCAAATGGCACAACAACGGTGCGAAGAGACGCCCAGGGGCAATCCCTCCAGCACACACGGGGATATCCTTCCTGGCACGTTACCCAGAACTTCCGTTGGAAATCCACCAAAAAACTCATAAGTACACCGAAAAATTCATGATTTCCATCGGTGACGAACGCTTCCATTGTCGCAACAGTATCACAATCAGCTTTAAGCCTAAGCTCATAAGGCTCCGACGACGCTGGCAGCAGCGGAAAATGGCCAAATCACCGCCAGCCACCAACAGTCACCGGAAACAGCCCCTACACTACTTAATTTCGCCCTAACCACATGCATTCTAAGGAAGCAGAAAATGGAAAAACCTATAACAGAGATCAGTTCAGGCACTTACGTGGTTGAGGAAGGAAGGTAGGGGGTCAAAGAGCTCTGGTCGGTGCACGTACGGTGGTTGGAAGTCGTCGAACGGCGGCGAACGGCGGAATGCAGAAACAGAGAGCGAGATAAGATAGAGAAGCAAAAAATCTAAATGAGCAGACTCTCCCTCTATTTAAAGACAGTCCGTGGGCACGTGCACGAGCACGCGCGGCTAGGGGCATCATCATGACCCTAGCCTAGCCATCATTGTGCATTAAATGCGGCACGTGGCTCGAGCCACACGTGGCTCGAGCCACACGTGGCACTTCACCCCTTCAGATAACATCAACCGTTGGGCTCCCCTCAAGCCGGACACGCTAGGCAACATTACAGGTCCCCCGAGCACAGATTCCCTCGAGCACCGTAGAGCAACCTCATGTCATCGACAGGCGACGACCATTTCTGGTCCTCCCCGGGACTGCGAGCTGCCCTTAAGTCATCACTCCTATGTTCGGGAGCAACGACTTGGGGGGCTCCTGTTCTGGACTGGCCCAATGGCTAGGCATGGACCAATCCACTTCTGCTCCCAGAACGGTCCAATTGCCTAAGTCCAGCCAATTCAGGGCAGCATTTACCTTTCTGCCCCTCTACTGGGGAAGGCTGGTCGGTTGACCTCCAGGGTCAGCTGCCCCTCCTCAGCAGTTCATGCCCGTTACGTACGGTTCCACCATCCAGAAACAATCACGACACCTGTGCCCGCAACTGCACCTCTGCCTGTGGCAACGACTAGTTTTGGGCACATCTGCGCGTCCCAACGGCTAGTTTCTGGCAGTTACCTATTCTTTGGGGAGCGGTTATCTCGCCCCGAAAATAGGGACCAATGGCCAAGCGCTGGGGGCATTATAAAAACCCTCTCAAATGAGAGGGTCAGGTATTCTAAATCATCCTAAGACACACATACCTGGTACTTGCCTTCTTTTCTTCCGATCCTTACTTTAGCATTGGAGTGCCTTGCAGGTACACCCCCTCCTCATCTTTCACACCCAGCATCGCATACGTTGTTTCTGTCCCACTTCAGGTTCTGATCAGTCGATAAGATCAATAATGTTATTTATTTTTGTTAAAAAATTTACAAAATGCACTCTGTCTCCAGATGAATTGGCGACAGGGCTTTAAGTATACTACCAAGTCGTCAATTGAATTGGAGACTGCATGAGAGGTGTCTCCAATTCAATTGACGACTCCCTTAAAGCCTTAACAAATGATCGTGAATTGGTATGACGTCCACATGCATTCAGAAATCTTAACTGAGGTACTTTGGAAAAAAAATTGAAAAGTGGAGTATTTTAATTTTTTTTTTAAAATAATGGATTATTTAGGTAAAAAATTCACATAACTAACCATAAAAATTAAGAAATTAACTCTTTGATCTTCATTTCATGGAAAGTCAAAAAAAAAAAAGTCAAAATGTTAAAAACTCAAATTTTCTTAACTGTTAAAAACACTCACAAACCCGCAAAAATCATTTTCATCTTTATCATCAAAACAATCAAAGTTACAAATATAACAAACCCAAATCTTATGATTTTTCCCCTCAAAATCTATATCACTAAACATTAAATAATAACAAATCAAAGATTTTTTCAAATCTGCATAATAACAATAATAATTCATTTCAAACTCAAAATGACAAAATCAAATCATTTCACCTCCATCATCCTATTATCCTACTTATATTTCTGAAATTAAACAATATCACAAAATTTAGGGTATAAAATCACAAAATCAAAAACATAAAAACAATAAAAAATAAAACAAAGTTTGAAAAATCTTAAACAGGAAAAAAAATCCTTATACATATTCAATTAATGTTTTTTTTTTTCTAATTTTTTTAGTTTGTTTTTTTAAATTGTTTTAATATTTATTATTATTATTATTATTATTATTATTATTATTATTATTATTATTATTAGTTTTTTATTATTATTATTATTATTATTATTATTATTATTATTATTATTATTATTATTATTATTATTATTATTATTATTATTATTATTATTATTATTATTATTATTATTTGAAGGTGGTAAGCCTTGCCATGCAACAAATAAAGCTGAATTTTAAATTATAAAAATTATTAAATTATTTTGATCAAAATAGAAGCGTAAAAATTCATTTAAACATTTAATTAATTAATATAAAAATATTTTTACTAAATAAATTGAATTAATATATAATGATGTAAGAAAAAATATATTAAAAACTAATGTCTCAATACGATGTCATAAATAATGTTGAATAATATGCATTTTTTTTAAATTCGACCCAAGCGAGGGAGAACGAATTAAATATTAATTCAATAATTTATATCTTTTTATTATTATATTACAATATAAGTCTTTATAGATGACACAAGCTTTATGACAATAAATAACATTTTTTTATTTTAAAATTCAATGTTAAAAACTAATGAAAGATTAGATCAACATAATCAAACAAAATAATTTTAAAAAATTAAAAACTATTATACCTTTATAATTTGTTTTTATCCATGCAATAATTATTTAGTGACACTTATCATATTAAAAAGAAATATTTATTAAAAATAGAACTAATCTTATCTAAAATAATGGCTAAAACAACAAATATGACATGTGAAAATATGCACTCATTGGAATATTGATTTATTTGAACCATGATGGAAAGGTTGGAGTGTCATAGAGAATAGTGTAGACCTTCAAAGATCCATTTTATGAACATTTTGGAAGCATTAGGATATGGACCCTAAAGTTCCACTAAATCCACCAATGGAATGCATGCGTGTTCTATTCATTTTGGGAGACCAAAACTACACCGCCCCATCTTATTGCCCTTTTTGTCTTACAATGCATTCATCTCCCATCCACCAAACTGATCTATGATCAACTTTAATATCGTTTAAAACTTTGGTTTGAGTCTAATTGATACAAATCAAGTGAAAAATATTATCCTATTTACAAACATATTCAATCCATGTCATACTCAATATTAATATGATATCATATCTGCCTCACTCTTTACCAAACTCATCAATGGTTTTAGTCCCATGCCACTTTTTCTACCTGTCCAAATCTACTTTGTTTCTATGGATGATATGACACTCATCATAAGTGGAGTGTCGTTTTCACATGTGTATATTTTATACACATGTGAAAACGACACTTTATGCCCCTGTGTTTGTAACCAACTCTGCATTTGTGGGTACCTTTTTTCCATTTATATTACACTTTATCTATCTTAATCTTATCTTTTATTTAAATATTCTTTAAAAAAAATTAAGTTTTTAATGGGTCGCAATAAATTAAAGGTAAACACTCCGGTACCCTTAGATTTAATTGGGTACCAGTACCTTCCTCCAATGAAACAATTAAAATGATATCTCATCTTTTATATATTTTTTATTTAAAAAAATTAATATTTTAAATAATTTTGCACTAAAGGTACCGGTACCCAACTATTTATCATGGGTACCAAATAATTTGCCTAAATTAAATATGCGAAAGGGGTATAAATATCTATGTTTCGAGTCAGGAAATTAAATATGTGAAAGGGGTATCAGTATCTATGTTTCGAGTCAGGCATGTCAATATTTGATAGTCAGGTTGGTATTATAATATTCACGCGGTTAAAAAAAAAGGTTGAGAGTCACGTTGTAGGTATTTTAAAACCATCTACAATGAACTTAGATACAATCAACCCAAAGGAAAAGTTGGTTTTCAATGCAAAAATGTTAAAAGAGTCCTCAAAACACCTATCTTTATTGTGAAGAGTATACATCTTAGTTGCCATCTTGCTTTCTCTAAAAAATTTATCTATGCTCTTTAGATGGTTGTCGCAATGCCATGACCTGTAGGTGTTTGGGTTCGGTTTTTAATGTTGGATGTAAAAAGTGTTGCACTAATCGTGCTTACAAATACTATAAGGTGGTAAGTAATTTATCATATCTACGAAGATAATATTAACTTTGTACAAGGACAATGTGAATGTCCTTGTGATTGTAACGCTAAAAGTGTAATCGGAACGTGGGGTGCAGAGAGCGCAATTGATTTGGTTGTGACTAATTGTACGACTAATGAGTTGAACTAACAATAATAAGATAATGGTAAAAACAATTAAATTCCCCCGTCGAATCATATGCCCTTACTGTTGAGAAACCATTGGCTGAACCTATAATAATTTGTTTTAATTATGATCGTCAAGTAACCCGCTTCATCATAAGTGACTCGCAGACAATGGATGAATATAATTATAGTAGACGAAGGTTTTTATAGTGGGTAAATAAGAAGACTTTTTATAAAACATGACCCCCAACAGATTGATAAGTAAACTGCTTCGTTTGAAGCGACCCTTAAATACCAGGGGAATATAATCACAACAAACAAAGGTTTTATTGTACGTAAAATTAAAGTAATGACCGAGCCTATTCATGTTAAGGCTCTAACAATCATCACAACCCCATAATTTTATTAATCAGATGTGATCTCAAGTTAGGTCTCATTTTCATATAACTCAATTCTCTCAATTCTCTCGTATGGTAATGGCTCAGGGTCTACTATCTCTTTCCCTTTATTTGTCTCTCCTATGCTCATATTTCGTTTATATGCTCTCTTCCTCCATGCTTCAACCTTTTTTCTTCCTTCACAACCTCTCTCCATACCATTATTTTTAGATGAGAACATTCTATAATGTTTAGGTTTTAAAATCGTAACAAATCTTCTAGCACACACATCATATCATATTTCATTATTCTTGGGATTTTCAATTGTATTTACTTCATAATTGTTGGTAGAATTAACTTCCAACTATTTTAAAAGGTGCCCAATGTGTGTCTCTAAGTTTATGATATATTCTTCAATGTTCTTGCTACTCATCTCTTGATCAACCCGCAAATTGTGAAATCATCTGTCAATGTTTGCATTAATTGATCAAAAGTATCTTCCACATGAGAAGGTTCCTCCCTTGATTAGGTTGGTGATTGTGCTTTTTGAGCAATTATGGTTTATTATCATTCTAATACCTTTGTTGATGTATTTGATGAGGTGGTTGATAGTATTGTTGTGAAAAATGCTTTTGATTTTAGTGATGCTTATATTGATTTGAATATTGTTGCTGTTGTGGTCTTAGATTCTAGTTATGATATATATTTTGATATTTCTACCCTTGATTAGAACCTTGAACAAGATTATCACTCCGTTTTAAATTTGGATGATTCCTAAATTATGGTGTATAGGTGCTTGAAAATAAGTTATTCCTTTGAAAAGTTTCCATGAAGGTGTAAAGATTTTAAGCCTCAAAGTAGGTTGGATCGCAAATATGGGAATCACAAGTCCTTGTAATAACATCACATTTTGAGGGTACTTGGAGACTTGGAGTGATGTATATCGTCTTGCCAAGTTAATTGATAATGTGTTAGGAAACTCTAGGAAAGATGATTTGGGTCATGTAAGAGTTCATATTCAGGATAAGGATAAAAACATGAGCATTAACAACAAGCAATACCTTCCAAAGGTTGTGGATGACCACTTCACATCAACGATGAATGTGTCTAGGTCTTCTAGAGTGGCCCCATATAATGGAGATATAATGAAGGTTTTAGATGATAAACACTTGTACATTCCAACTCCCTTCATCTCGACCAACTTATTCTTTCAAGCTCCTCTTATGGCTAAAGTTGACATTATACTCACATGCAATAAATTGTTCCTCAAAGCAGCTTCATGCGCTAGATACGGTTTATGAGTCCTATACATACTAGACACACTATATGGAGTAAGTTTTGTTATGAAACACAATATTTTATATGTTATAACTCTAGTTGTTAACTTATAGCTAGGAGGATGATGTCCAATGAGTTTGGTAGAGTTTGTTGCTTCTGCATCCTTGATGCCATCATTAAAGCCTAATAGTTGGATACACCATATTAGTGTATGTTCTATTTAGAGGTGCGTTGTATCCAAGTTTGAATTGAAAAGAGTCAATAAAGGTGTGGCATAATATCTTAATGACTCCCAATTTTTGGTCGAGGCATCTAGTGCTGCTGAGGTCATTTTGTATAGGGCCAATAGGTTGTTAAGCAAGCGACGTGGAATTTTTTTGGCTATGTGATGACACTTAATAATTAAATTAGTGTAAGTAATTTTATTCTAATAATTTGTGTTTTTTAGATTTTTTTAATCAGATTCTAAAGCATCCTGGAAAATTTTGATCTACGTCGAAATCACTCTAACAGAAAAAATCTACGATGTTATCATTATAGTTACAAGAATGAACAAGACCGAACATAATATTTGAAAGATGAGAATAAAATTGAAGAATTCTGCAAATTTCATGAGGCTGAATTTCCTAGGAAGCTACTGGAAAAAAACGTCGCACCATGTACAATAGTGTAACATGTTAGGGAAAGTTACAGAAGCAACTTCAGCACAAACAATAGAATGTGATACATTGTTAATGAATTGTAGTACTTTTACGTGAATACACAATTTTTCTTTTATATTAGAAAACAAAATCAGTTGTTAGGGTTCTAAATTGAGAGAGAGAGAGAGAGCGAGAGAGAGAGAGAGAGAGAGAGATCATTTTGTAGGCTAAAGGTATGGGGTTAATGGTTCATCGTTATTGGAGCCCGCCACTTCAACTATAACGTCTTTGATATTTTCTTTATCTATTTTGTTATGATTCATTGAAACGTGAGTGACTAGTTTTCTTAGGTTAGGTCCCTTTAGATGAATTTGCTCTAAATTTGTGAGACCCCATGTAATATTTTGAGTTTTGATCAATGTAATGGAAAACCATTTTACTATTAAATATTATTTATGCTTATTGTTATGAATTGGTAACGAATGGTTCAATCCCAAATTGTGTTTGAGAAATAGCCATTGATAATGCAATTGTAATCAACCTTATTGAGACAAAAGATATTTTTAGTTATAATATAATTATTTTAATGATCGTTCAAACCTTTTTCAATTGTGACTTCATCAAAAATATTGGAAGATTTCAATTTGACAAAGATGGTTGCACATCAAGAAAATTGTGTATAACTGTTTTATTAAATAACCGTGATAAATTGGAAAGTCATTATAGGCTTTAAAATATTACCACATAAGGGTAAACAAAAGTTTCAAAGGGGCATAATCGTCTTTCTCGTTAGATTTTTGAAATTTTTTTATACTATTTTCATGCACATTGTCCACTATTTTAAACCCTAATTAAGTCCCGTGTACCCTTTTTTTTTACTATATACGATCATTTAAAAATATACTACTTGGAAACCTTTAGTTTACTTGCCAAAAAAAACATTATTATGCTCACGGTAGATTTATCGCATGCTTACATGATAGACCAATGGACTCTAGTGCATGAGGTGAGGATGAGATATCCATATATTTCTTTTTAGATTAAATTTCTTTTTGGTTAGGCAACAAGGTTGTGCCTTGAGGATAGACATATTATGTCAGCCATTGTAGTGTAACATGTCGATCTTTTGGTCATTATGTGATTATAGTAAACTTTGTGGGGAGTTGTTCCTTTCAAACATTGTGACACTGGTGTTGGGGATGAAATTTCTTGGAGGGGTGTTAGTTGAGATAGAGTTTTTATCAAGGTATTATCTGTAACGCCCCAGTTTTGTTAGTTTTATTTAATTGAGTCGTTTTAATTATTTTTATTATTATATTATTTTATTTTTGACTTTTATTTGACAATATATTATTTTTCATCGCTGTTTATGTTTTATCGCATTTTGAGAGCGTTTGTGAGATATTTGAGCTGAGGGGTAAAATAGTCTTTTAGGGGTTTAGATATTTATTTAAATAGAAAGTGGAGAGAAAAAGAGATAAAAGAAAGTGAAAGAAAAAGAAGATAAAGAAAAGGAGAAGAAAGAAAGAGAGAAGAGGAGAAAGAGGAAAAATCGGGAAAACTCCGTTTCAATCGCGAATAATCGGGTAAGGGTGAGAAGTTTCAATTATATCTTGCTTGTGTATGTATATGTGTTGTTTATGTATGTTTGTGTGGAAGTTTTATTGGTTTTTCAAATATAGGTCGAAATGAGATAAACGAGTAGAAATCGATGTTTTCGCGGTCGAAAATTGATATAATTTGCGTTGTATGATCACAATGTGTTTATGAGTCATTACTGATAATTGTTTTACTGTTGGAATTGATTTTGAATGAAAAATGGGATTTTTGGGGGTTTTTCAACCGTGTAACCCGCAGTTGGAAATTCTGGGTCTGGTGCGATTCGCCAGGCGAATTGGGAATTCGCCAGGCGGATTAGGTCTCGCCACTAGTTCGCCAGGCAAAGTGCTGGCGAAGGGTGATTCGCCAGGCGAAATAGTAAGTCGCCAGGCGAAATCGGGAAGACAGAAATGTGTTAGCTTCTGTAACTCGTGGGTTTTTCTAATTTTGTGGTTCGCCACTAGTTCGCCAGGCGAAGTGCTGGCGAATGGGGATCCGCCAGGCGAAATCCTAAGTCGCCAGGCGAATCTGGTTGTTTCTCAATAAATTCTTTTCTTTGAAAATTCATAACTTTTGATCCGTAACTCGGATCGAGGCGTTCTTGGTACCGTTGGAAAGCTAATAAAATGTTCTCTTTTATTAAAAAATGGTTTTGAGGTTGTTGGCCGGTTTAATTATGTCGGGAATTTGGAAATATGTCGTTTGGTCGACTTTTACCGTCGTAACTGTGTGTATTTGATGTGTTATCGTACAATATGCTTTTGATATACATCGTATGACTTGTGTGCTGATATGTGATATGAATGCATGTGATTGAATGACGTGATGATGGTTGGTGGTCTTATAGAGAAATAAATGTGTTGTTTTGGGTTTTATTTCAATATAAGATAATGATGTGGTTGTGCGGTAAAATACATTGTTGGATTGAATATCAATGTATGTTGTTATGATGTGTTGTGGGTATCCTTTGTGGTGTGAATTCCTTGTGGAAGTAATTGAGATTGCATGATTATTGTGGTTTGTGATGAAATGCATTGTTTGAATTGGTTTCCAATGCATGAATATTGATGATGAGATAATTCATATTGTTGAATTGTGAATGCATGGAATTGATGAGGTGAATATATGTATAGTTATGGTTGCATATATGTGTGAAGATGCATTTGATTGTCATGAGTTCTTGTGTGTCAAGCATCATGATATGCATCTTGTGATGTCGTGTGCCCGTGTGGGGTGTGAGTGACGAATCGATTCCAGAGGGAATCCGCTATAACGTCGTGTGCTCGTGTGGGGTGTGAGCGATGATTATAGATGATCGTGTGCCCGTGTGGGGTGTGAGCGATCGGGTCGTGTGCTCGTGTGGGGTGTGAGCGATCCATAAATGTCGTGTGCCCGTGTGGGGTGTGAGTGACGGGGAACATCGTATGCCCGACGGGGAGTTACAGTGATGTAACGAGCGATGGTTCCAATAGTTCCTGAGTGAACTAGTGATGAGATTGATGGATGGATGGTACCACATATGCATTGCATAGAGTCGTTGTGTCGGTCTCTGTGCATTTGCATAAGTTATAAATGGATTGATTATGTGATTATGTGTGGAAAATTATGAATGGATTGATTATGTGGTTATGTGTGGGAAATTGTGAATTGATTGAATAAGTGTTGAGATTTATGATTGGATTGGTGAATTTACGTGCATATGTGATAAATGCATTGGGTGCGGATAATATGTTTTATGCATAGACATATGCTATGTGATGTGTGATGTGTTTCTAAATGTTATGACTTGGTATGCCTTATGTGCAAATATGTGATCATGTTAGATAATTGATATATGTTATGTATATGTGGCATGATATATGTGTTAATATGCGATGATGTGGTGAGAATAACTATGCATGTGAATTTTTATGTTTTGCATATTATTATGCAATCTTGATTTAGTTGTTATTTCTCACCCTTCTGCTGTGGTTCATTGCTCTATGAGGCAATTGTAGATTAGTGTCTTGGAGGCTTTTGTGGAGATTAGTCCTCCGTCCTTTGTCGTCTGTCTGCTCTGATACGTAGCACGGGAGTCGGGGAACGATTATGTTATATATGTATATAATTGTTGAATATATTTTGTATTACTTTTGTATGTGTACTTCGACGTTATAAAACAATTTATTTTGTAAAGCAAGTTGGTTATGGATCTTCCGCTTTATTCCATAATTGACCTTTCCTTTTATATGGAAAAAGTTTCCCCTTGAGGGTATTCAATTGTCTGTGTTATGTATCAAAAATTATGAGCAGAGATTGTATTTTCTTTCTTTAAATGTGGTATCCTTGTTCCTGTCAGAAAAATAAATTTTTCTCTACTCTGATTTATTTATGTATTATTTATTCGCGGTGGGAATTGGGGTGTTACATTATCCATGAAGAGAGCTGACAAAGTTGTTAAGTTAATGCATCTCCTCTCATAGTTAAGGGATCCACACAGTGAGATTCTTCACCTTCAATCTTGCATATGTATCACCAAACTACTTTTTATCCTAAGAAACTCGTTAATCGATTCACATGGAGAATTCAACAATTTTGTTTGATAAAGAATTGTGAAGGGGTCATAAAAAAAAAAGAATTGTGAAGGGCAGTTGAAGACATTGTTGCTGGTGGAAGCCTTTTTTTTAGAATCTTCTATGGAGGGTGACTTCTTTACCTATTCAACTCAAGAGATTGGGTTTGTACTCTGAAATAGACGCTATCTTATACACTATTGTGGCTTCTAGGGCTCGATATTTAGTGTTACAAGATCATATATTGAGATATAATGTGATATATATGGCATTCAATTTAATGTTGATAGCGTTTTGGATGATCGTAGTGGTATGATTCTAGATTTAAACCTTAGCAATTTTACTAGTAAGAGCACCACCCCCTAAAGCCCGACATATTTTGGCGAGTGATCTTTATAGTAAATATGTTCAGGATATGGATGTAAAGTTTGACATGACTGTAAGATATAATTCAATTTTTAAGTGTTTATAAGCAGCACATGTTCATGAATTTATCCTAGTTATTCCTATTGATAGGTTAGGCCAATATTTGTCATTAGTTAAGTATCACATTATCCTTTAATATCACCTTATAATTATCTTATTTATTACTGATGAGATTCACCTTGTTAGTCATAAGGAGTGTTCATATACCTTTGGGGAACACAATTTATCATAGGGAACTTCAAGACTTTAAATACCGGTATGACTTTGTTAGGATGTTCGTTTTTTTAATAAATTTTAGAGGGTGGAAGTATATGTGAAGAAAGATGCACCTATGAATTTCTTAACCGACTCGCAAGAAGGAATATCTACACTTAGACCAATAGATATTCTCGTATATGGTTGGGAAGAAGGAAAATATGCATGTGTGAACTTGATAGAGGTTTCCTCACTTGCGGGGCTAAGGAATATAGGTTTTACTGTGTGGCAAACAACCCTCAAAGTCACTTCAATTAAAATGGTTAAACATGAGAAAGCATGTTACGATAATCGACACGCTTTCATATGATTTCCATTTGACACTTTTGACTTCCTAGAACTAGAGGTATTAGATATTTTTAAAAATTTCTAAAGGCTCATGCATAACAATGTTGTGTTTCCTAATACTATGGATGTAATTTTAGAGATGATTGGTTTTTCCATCTCAAAAGAGATAAAAATGCAATTTATTGTCCATTTTTCTTTCATTTTTATGTAATGCTTAAGTAAGAATATGAATTAATACTTTCAACTTAAAAAGAACAATACAATTCAAGAAGAAATAAATATAACATAACTCGTTAAAGAAAGTTACAAACAAAAAACATAGAAGTCGAGCTAAAAAAAGAAGGTGATATCGATGATGGTACTAACATATGTGTCTAACTCAGAAGTCTTCGACCTACTTTGGGTGAAAAATCTTAAGGTGTCTCCTCGACGCTCACTTCAATCAAATCAATAACCTTAATGTTGGGTCTTCAAATGTCAAATTTGATCAATAAAGTTTAACTACCATAGGATGAAATCACAAATAGAATATAAAATACTAACTACCATATGATATAACATATAAAGAACAAACATTACTAAACTACCATAGGGTAGACGCACATACAAATATAAAATATAAATGAAAGTCATGAATGTTTAAAAAATAATGAAGAAAGATAAATAACAATGGTGGTTGTCTATGTTAATAGAGCTTCAACTAATCTCGGAGATATATGTTCACCAAATAAAAAAACATATCATGAAATTCAACATCTTCAGTTTTAGATGCAATCGGTAGAAGATATCAATACTAAGAAAAGATGTATAATAGAAGAAAATGATAGAGAATGAGATCTTGTTATAGGAAAAAGAAAAGAAAAAAAAAAGGAAGAATATAAGGGAATGAGGACAAATTAGAAATTAAGAAAGAGGTGATTGGAGATTGAGATTATTTTTTTCAATAATAAATAGAATTATTTATTTTTCCTAGTCGATACTATGAATCTGATAACATGTTTAGAAATATAGTTGAGTAAAAGAAATAAAGAAATAAACGAAAATTTTGAATTTTTTAAAATTGATCCTATAAGCAAATATTAATTATAGTAAGTACATGATACACTTTGGATAATAATTTTGACCAAATCAATGAATTTTAAATACAATCCTTATCTCAAAACAAAGTTAACACAACATGTAAGAAAATCATATGATTCATTCAACATACATAAAAAGAATGCAAAAACTATTCATAGTAAAACTTCAAAACTATAAGCTCAACAAAACTATAAGCTCAACAAGGAGGTCATTGCTGATAGAGGTTTAAACTCCTAGTCGGTTTGGATCTTCTTCTTCTTTACTTCTAAGCTTTTTCACTTTTGTTGTTTCCATAATCCTTAGTTTTTAATCTTCTTCATGGGTGACACATCTAAGCATAATAGTTGGCAACAAGTTAGGAGGAGGCCTTGGAAATCAAATGGATACTACAAATGGAGAATGGACACGAACTCTAGCAGTAGAAGACATGGTAAAGCACATGAAAATAGATCAAGCTTTTTCTTCACCAGGTTTCCAGATTCACATGGTGCTAAAGAGATGTATGAGATATTTAAGGAACACGGAGACATTGATGAAGTAGTGATTCCTTCTAAACGTGACAAAAATGGAAGGGGATATGGTTTCACAAGATTTTTCAATGTGGCTGATAAGACAAGGATGGCTATGAGGTTGGACAATATCTTCATCAACAATTTCAAGCTCTTTGTCAACATACCAAGATTTTAAAGGAACAGACATGATGACAAAAAACATGAAAACGTCTGAAACTATGATAACAGGAAAAATACATTCAAAACCAACAACAACAACTCAAGAAGATTCACTGAACCACACAAATCATTTGCAGATGTTTTGAAAAATAAAGCGGGTACCAATATGGGAGATCATGAGCATCAAAGGCAACATCACAACAAATATGATAAGAAGCCGATTTTTGCACACCTTCAATTTAACCATAAGGAAGAAAATAATGCCAAGTTCAATAAAGCCTATGTTGGTGTTGTTGCAAACCTGGGAATGACGTACAATATTCAAGAATCTTTTCATCTGGAGGGTTATTTCTCTATCAAGATGACACCAATGGGCGCAAATCTATGCCTAATGGAGGAAATGGAAGAAGGGGAATCAAAGCCTTTGGTAGTGGATGTTCGATAATGGTTAACACAATGGTTCATTGAAGTTCAATCGTGGTCCCCAATGACATTAATAATGAAATATTAACGTGGTTATCGTGTTTTGGAATCCCATGCCACACATGGCGTCCAGACTTCTTTGATTTTCGAACTTTCTTGGTGGGAAAATACATTTGCTCTGATGATGAAACAAGAAACCTGAATAATTTTGATGTGGCTAGAATACTTGTCAGAACCAAGTATTCCATGGACATTAATCAATGCATTAATATGGAGATTGATGACCATGTTTATCGTGTCAAGATGGTGGAAGGCATACATGGGCCTAAGAAGATTGCAATTCCCAAACATGAAGATAAATCTTCAACAAACTCGGAAGCAACATCCTATGATGATGGCAATAAGGGGTTAGGACTTGGATGGAAGGGATGAGGGTGATGATTGTCCTCACAATGGTATAGTTGGTGCAGATGAAGATATGGAAGAACCACTCATCAGAACAACTTTGAGGTTGATTTGACCTCTCCAAGGGCCTCCTTGGGTAACACCCAACAACTCTTACCTAAGGACAAGGCAGATGTGACAAGTACAGTAAAGCAAATCCCTATTGTCAGTGGTTGTAGCTCGGATTTTGTGACTCGACCACTACCGCTTTTAGTGCTACTTTCTGATTTCTATATTTATGCTATAAAACTTAAAAGGAAGGGATCTGGAATCAGGGGTTGGTTATACAAGGGGAAGCTCTTAACATCCGGAGTATCTATAGTAATCTATAGGAACCATTATTTTCATATATTTCTACTATTGAATTGCTCGGTTGCTTAAATCCGTTTGCTGTTGATTGGGGAAGTTTCTCCTTTGAGGAGATGTTTTTGTTGTTTTAGGGTTTTCTATTGTTTTTGGGAACGTACTTGACCTAAGACTTTTTATTAGTGCGCTCTCTAAAATTTCGCAATTTTATGCCTACGTATTCCCGTAAAGAGATCTGGGGAAATTAGAATGTTCGTAGTTCCTCATATTCTATGGGAGGAAATTTGTTTGGTGTCTTGTTCAAAGCCCAAGATTGAAGCTTAAAGAGTATTTGTGTCTTGTTCAAAGCCCAAGATTGAAGCTAAAAGAGTATTTGGTGTCTTGTTCAAAGCCCAAGATTGAAGCTAAAAGAGTATTTGTGTCTTGTTCAAAGCCCAAGATTGAAGCTAAAAGTTTGACTAAGAGAGATTTTTATCACCTATAAAGGAAGATATCTCACATATTTATCATAAACATTGAAAAATTGATTTATAAGGGAAGTTGCTTTAACTTGGATGTGTGGAATCCAGCAATGCCACATCTTCCTTTATAGGAGAGGTTAATGTCATGAAGGAAGAAGTATTAACTCAGTGTAGAGCAATGCCACTTTTCCCTTTATGAATATTTCATACTAAGAGAGGGACATTGACTTGGATGTGTAGAATCCAGAGGTTTTCCACTTACATCACTTAGATGAAATAGAACTTTAGCCATGATAAAGAAGGGACTCCAGCTTAGATTTTGAACCAACAAGTGTACCACTTACATCAATTATCTGGAAAAAAGGTTTAATTATTTGTTTTGACATGTGATGTATAGAGGAAATATCCTCCTACAGAGAGGACTCATGGTCTCATCTCTGGGGATGTTCAATTTTGTGCCTTGATCAAAGCCCAAGGTTGAAGCTGAAAAATAAGTTGAAAACTGACTCAATTGGGGGAGTATTATATATGTCTTGTACGAAGCCCAAGATTGAGGCTGACTAAGAAAATCATTATATGAAGCCTAAGAGGAGGCTGAGGGAATTTAAGTGGAGGCTGACTCTCGCTGAGGAAATTAAATTCAAAGAGAAGGTCTAAACTATTTTGAGGAATCAAAAAGGGAACTAACTCTTGCTTAAGAGAGATAAATTATTAAATGCCACAAAGGTTTTGATTATTTTGGGGATTTGTTGATTGTAACCTGGCCCTGGCTGGGGATTTTGAAGTGAAAACCAAACTTGTTGAGGATCATAAGAGATTTAAAGGATGAGTTTGAATGCCTTAGAGGTTTTGACTCTCCTGGGGATTGGTGTATTGATAAAGATTGTAACGCCTTGTATAATATATACCTAGAATAATACTGTACAAGCATTTTATTTGGTACTAACACCATCATAAGTGCCTAATGGCGTAATTCACATACTTGACCATTCTAAAAACATAAACACCTATCTAGGGTACAAGATATGGAAACTAGCCAAAACAAAAACTAAGATCAATATACAATATCCTCAATTGTATACAACAAATTACACAGCGGAAAACTAAAGCTAAGCTTCTCTTGAAACATCCAAGCATAGCTCCACTTGTAAATCAAACCTGCAAACAATGCCTGAAAAATAACAACAACAATGGGGTGAGATATTAATCTCAGTGAGTTCCCTATCTTATGGATTCTCTCGGCTTTACAGGGTTCTAGCCAAATCCTAACTCAAGTCAAGGGGAAGGGAAATGACCTTGAGCTCACAATCTCACACTATATGGAAACATGTTCATGAGTTCACCAACTCAAAATATCACTAATCGGTAACCTTACCAAGGCATCCCCTTTTCCCGTCATAGCTTTCCAACGATACCAAGAACGCTTCGATCGGACACACGGTTCAAAAGTTATGAATTTTCAAACATTTTTCAAAAATCAAAGCAGTGGTAATCGGTTACCTCAAAATGACTAACCGGTTATTGCTCAAACAGAATCAAAATCATAGTTAGAGACACATTCTGGTAACCGGTTACTTCGTTCATTTTTCACGTAGAACCTCAAAATTTCCTGCAGGTAACCGGTTACCTCCTAGTGAGTAACCGGTTACTACTGAACCAGAAACATAAAAATCTATTTTTAATGGTACAAACTCAATCCAATCTCAACCAAAACATGTTGGAACTTAACAACAAGTATCACCGATTAAATTCATGCATAACCCGATTTTACTATGCAATTTATTCCACATTTGAACCGTTAAAACATCGATTCCACACAATTATTCATTTCCTCAATTTCTAACCTAAGTTCTAAACAACTCCAAATTTCTAGAACTTAAGTCTCTAACTAGAACTCACCTGATAAACGAAGAGGAGGTTGAAGAAGATGATGAATTGATGATGAGATGATGAAGATCCAAGCTTTTGTTCTTCTTCCAAGTTCTTCCTCTCTTCTTTCTCTCTTTTCTCCAACTTTCTTCTTCTCTTCTTGTTTCCCAACTTTCTTTCTCTTTCTCTTCAACAAATATATATATATATATATATATATATATATATATATATATATATATATATATATATAAACTTATTATATAATATAATCCAATAGAGTAAAATATCTCCAATTGATATTGTGTCATCTAACACCAATTGATCAATTATTAGAGTTACCTTAAAATCCTCTCTTGAACTAATAATTATTGATCTGTCTCTTTCATAAAATAATTGATATCTTCAGAGTTAACTTAATTACTCTATTGATCGCAAATGACCATACTTAAAACACTTAGAGGATTCCATTAATCCAATCAACCAAGGATAGCGCACATAGATACTCATCTGATCTCATCTGATCTCATCTGATATCCAATTGAGCATTTAGATTATATGGGGTATTACACTCCCCCCCCCCCTAAATTGAAATTCGCCCCCGAATTTCCTCTACTCGACAATAACCGCAACTTGTATCATCGTCTTAGATCCACACTTATCGTCATAGCTTTCCAATGATACCAAGAACGCTTCGATCGGACACACGGTTCAAAAGTTATGAATTTTCAAACACTTTTCAAAAATCAAAGCAGTGGTAACCGATTACCTCAAAATGAGTAACTGGTTACTGCTCAAATAGAATCAAAATCATAGTTAGAGACACATTCTGGTAACCGGTTACCTCAAAATGAGTAACCGGTTACTTCGTTCATTTTTCTCGTAGAACCTCAAAATTTCCTGCAGGTAACCGGTTACCTCCTAGTGAGTAACCGGTTACTACTGAACCAGAAACATAAAAATCTATTTTTAATGGTACAAACTCAATCCAATCTCAACCAAAACATGTTGGAACTTAACAACAAGTATCACCGATTAAATTCATGCATAACCCGATTTTACTATGCAATTTATTCCATATTTGAACCGTTAAAACATCGATTCCACACAATTATTCATTTCCTCAATTTCTAACCTAAGTTCTAAACAACTCCAAATTTCTAGAACTTAAGTCTCTAACTAGAACTCACCTGATAAACGAAGAGGAGGTTGAAGAAGATGATGAATTGATGATGAGATGACGAAGATCCAAGCTTTTCTTCTTCTTCCAAGTTCTTCCTCTCTTCTTTCTCTCTTTTCTCCAACTTTCTTCTTCTCTTCTTGTTTCCCAACTTTCTTTCTCTTTCTCTTCAACAAATATATATATATATATATATATATATATATATATATATATATATATATATAAACTTATTATATAATATAATCCAATAGAGTAAAATATCTCCAATTGATATTGTGTCATCTAACACCAATTGATCAATTATTAGAGTTACCTTAAAATCCTCTCTTCAACTAATAATTATTGATCTGTCTCTTTCATAAAATAATTAATATCTTCAGAGTTAACTTAATTGCTGTATTGATCCCAAATGACCATACTTAAAACACTTAGAGGATTCCATTAATCCAATTAACCAAGGATAGAGCACATAGATACTCATCTGATATCCAATTGAGCATTTAGATAATATGGGGTATTACACTCTCTCCCCTTAAATTGAAATTCGCCCCCGAATTTCCTCTACTCGACAATAACCGCAACTTGTATCATCGTCTTAGATCCACACTTATCCATTCAAATTTCTGACGTATTCTAATTCCAACTTGACTTCACCGACCAAAATCCTTATTTTCACAATTTATCAAACTTCACGTCCTAAGTCATACTCTTGTCCCAATATTGGGTTAACTTTGAACTTTTCTTTTCCATAATTCATCTGTTGTTTCATACTCAAAGACTTTGCCGCATCTTACCTTCGGAAAGAATGTACCACACTATACTCTTCTACTGAGTCATAACAAAACCATAATACCTTATCTTGGTTTAGGATAACACTCTCATCAAATCCTCATCTTAATACAATTACCGACAACCATCCTTTCCTAAATCCTTTAACGTTCAAACCACTTCATAATTAGTTAAACTACTTCTTTACCAGTTCTATCTGGCCTTATGCTATACATTGTACTTATCACGTCTGATATTTCATTTCTTTCGTATCACACCAAATGTAACACACTTAGAACGAAACCCTCTTACTTCCATACTTGTAAGCAATAATCCTTTAATCTTTATTATTTTGACTGAACCCTTTCATTTGTCACCTTCCACTGCGTAACCCAAATTCTAACAGTGGAACACCACGGATTCTCAAGCACTACCAAGTAGGTAACAATCCACGGAGAAACACACTTATCCACTGGGGTCCTTACTAACCAATGGCACAAGAAACTTACTGACGTCCTATGGTAGAACAATTTCCTCGTCGACACACAATATTATAACATCCGTCCAACACTCTCCAGACGATAGAGGTGCAGGAGTTACACTGCTACAACCATAACATATACAACTCTAAATTCGGTTTAAACTCGAAACAATTCATCCCAAAACCACCTTAACGATCTCTGGTTCTGGTTACCACATTCTATAATAATTCTTCTTACGGTTTTCCGACTCACTCAAGGTTTCTTGTTGACACGAGGTCTCAACCAATAACAATGTAACACCATCGCGCAACTTCAAACATATGCGAATCACCACTACCAAAACTTAAACCATCCAAAGTGAAATTGTAAGTTTCCACACCAATTTGCCTACGACACTCTACACGCATATACACCGTCGAAGTCCATACTACGTCTCTCAATTGAATCCACCTCTCTCAATCGTTCTGTTCCATATACGATCCAAGCTTCATACTTAACTTTGGAACATCCAATTCTCGCTCTTACTTGGAAGGATAACTTTCCAATCCCCCCTCTGGGTAAGGTACAACTGCACACATCTGGTGCCACTCTCTCGGAGTCTAAATCCGATGCCATGAACTTGCGGGAAAATAACAAATACTAACTCTGACCAACCGCTCATACCTTACTAACACCATAATTAAACACCAAAATATTCCTTGCGAGATAAAAACTTCGTGAGCATCCTCTAACTTTGCCCTTAAGGCCTTCAACAGTAATGATAACAAGACATCTAAGACTTTCCCACACTTAATACGGTTCTCAAGATTACTTCTCCAAAGTCAATTTCCCTTGTCGTCTAAACAGATGGTCGATTATGTAACACTCTTCCAAAAGTTCCGATTTTCAAACATAAATCCTTCTTCCATTTACTTGCAATCCAGTTCTCTATTCACACGACAGTCTCCAATCGGAGTAACAAAAGGTAACAAATCACAGATGATAGTTCCCAAGGGATTTCATAATTTGCACATGTTAGTCGATTAATCGTCGGAGGTTAATCGGTTAACTCCTTAAAATTCAGCACAAAACCTCATCTTGGCACATGTTAATCGGTTAACCACATTGTGTTAATCGGTTAACACTGCTGCAGCGGCTGAAAAACCAGTTTCTCTTAATTCAAAAGTCATCACAACTCAAAACCTTAAATCTGGCTCGTATTGACTCGCGATATCATTCTCAACTCGCGGCTTGTTAACATGTATAACATTCACTACCTATGATCCACTCAAGGTAATGCCGAACAAAGTTAAAACATGCAGATGACACACTCTAACCAAGTGTCCAGGCAGAATTCCAAATTCCGTCGCGGTCACACGACAAATCTTCAGCGGGATAGTTCATTTCTGCTCAAACAACTACGCTAGAGGGAAGTCAATAATGACGACATTCTAGAGTTTTAGCCACAACTCATACTTAATTCGTCCACAAGCAAAACCCAACACACAACCATTACACGGTAACACAAAAGCGATGGACATAACATGTCAGCACACAACCTTGTTCTCTCACTTGAACTCCTTGGCGAGAACTAAAACAACTACGTCCTTGGTCCAACAAAAGGTAGATTCCGAATATTCAGATTATTCACAAGTACAGAAGTTCCTCTACACTTGAAAAAAATCGAGGCAATGCATCCTCTTGAAGAACCTTTCCATCACTTCGTACATATTAACCGGGATTTCTTACCTTCCACTATCCATTGCACACCATACTTACACCTAATTTGATTAATGGAAGATTCGCAATCGCCAATTCTCATCAACGATTTACAAAACCCATCCGGTATAAACTGTTCCATGATTTACGCTAAGTCCATAATAAGTCCTGATTTGTTTTTCATTGTTTTACCGTAATCTTACTTCTTAGGACACAATGCTCACTGTTCCACAAGGTACGTCCCTTCATACTTGTCTCAAGAATAAGAATCCATCGTGTACACTTGTGACCACGGTGCTACCACTACCCATTTCTTCATACCCAGATGTAACTTTTCCCATTCCACGTCATACTACTAGGGTTCTCGTGGGTGAACCATCCTTGATTACACTTCCTTAATTATAGATCCATCAACACCTTAATAACTCTATTGCACACTCGTCTAAAATACATTTCGTTGTCACTTCCTCATAACATACTGTTGATACCGTTTTCCACACCTTGCCTACTTCGCTGTCCATTGTAATCCTTTTAGGTCCAAATATAAAACTATCATACTAAAATTTCCTTAAACCAAAGATACTTACTCTGTTTCTTAATACAAACTTCTTCCGGTCCATATCACTACACTTTCTGTTACTAAATGAAGCTCATTCTTTCCCTGACACAATAACTTATAATGTTCCTTGGATAAATTAGCAATTCCAAAAATGGTCTCTCACCGAAGACAGAAATCCTGAAGTATCATCTTGAACTTAATCTCTCTTCATAACTGAATACCTGCAACTTATCTCTTACTCTTCGTCCGGCGCATACTTGTTTCACTTGAAGTATGTAACACATCCCTGTGTTCATTCTCACACTTCTCTACTACTTTAGGTTCCCATAAACGCCGAACGTTCTTAAATCTCCACTTTTAACCAGTTGGAAGACATTTCTCCAAACACATTCCTTAAGGTACTCTCATCCATTCAAGATACCATAGCGACCTTAGAAACTGAAACACCAATAATTATCTCATTTCCAGACCTTACGTCACACGTTCCACAAAGACAACTTTTCTTTCTCACGAGATGAGATTACTGGAAATCCTTATCCGTACCAGTGATCAATCCAGCTCTACTAGCGATTTTACATATTCCCCAATACCTTGACCAATCGTCCGATAGAGATCCTTAACTTCCAGACTCCTTCCATTCTAAGGATTGCTTAAACAGTACAACACTCTTCAATTCCATGCTACCCAAAGCACAACTTCTACTAAGACCTTACTAAGCTAACCAAAAAGGTTTTGATTCTTTTGGGGATTTTTTGATTGTAATCTGACCCTGGCTGGGGATTTTGAATTGAAAACCAAACCTTGTTGAGGATCATAAGAGATTTAAAGGATGAGTTTGAATGCCTTAGAGGTTTTGACTCTCCTGGGGACTGGTGTATTGATAAAGATGACTAGGATCTTTCATATGCTTTCAGGAAGCCTGAGGGTCCTTATATGAAGCCCAAGAGGAGGCTGGGGATGCTTCTAGGAAGCATGTGGGTCCTTGTATGAATCCCAAGAGGAGGCTGGGGATTGAGCCTTTCCAAGTCTAGGAAGAGTTCAAGAAAGGTTTTGTAATGCCCCAAATAATTATAATATTTATTTATTTAATTATTATGATTATGCGGTGTTTTGGTTTTGTGATGACCTTGTGACGTTGATGGATTATGTGATTTGTGGGGTATCCTTGGGTTAAGGGAACTTTGAGGCCTTAGATTTAATAGATTAATTAGATTATTTTATTAATAATAGTATTGAAATAATTCAAATAATTAAAATATTATTTAGATTATTATTATTATTATTATTAATTAAATAATTAAGAGACCATTAAGGGTAAGACGGTAATGTTGAGGGGATTAGTGGAGGATAATATGGTAAACAGAGATTAAGGCCCAAAACCCTTAGGTTTAACAAAAGAGAAAAGTAGGGATTTGGAGATCAGAATTTTGGCAACCCTAAGGAGATTAGAGAGCTGAGGAAAGGAGGCTGGATTGAGGGATCAACCGTAGGAACCCGAAAACCGAAGAATCGCTGCTGGAATTTTGAGGTATAGGGGGTAATCCGGGTTAATATGTTTGATATGGGTTTAAGGTAGAGATAATTGTGTGTTTTCGTGTCTGATGATTATATGCTAGTTTGTGATGAAATTTTGTGCCTGTATGTATATGATTTTCTATGATAAAATCCGTGTGATTTGCTGCAATGATGTCGAATCTGTGTAATTGATGTTGTGACGAACTTTGGGTAACCAGATCTGTAAATCGAACCTGATAATAACTAAATTCAGACTTAGTAATTAACGGTAATTGATGTAGATGATGAAGTAGGATGAATAACTTAGATCTGGGATGAATCGAAGATGATTTGAGGCTGTTTCTGGTAGATCGAAGGTGCTGGGAAGAGGGATTTTGCGTTCAAATACGAAATTTGAGTTTTTGGAGGAGTCTCTGGTGATACGCGTAAGGGGAAAGGCAATACGCGTAATGGAGAAGGCAATACGCGTACTGGGGAAGGCAATACGCGTAACGGGGATACTCCCAAGGTGATACACGTAGCATACGCACCTGTCCCCAAGGGCTGACACGGCCCTCTGCTGATACGCGTATGGAAGTTGGGCAATACGCATACCAGAAGACAATACGCGTAAAGAGATCTGAAGGAGAATTGAGGGGAAGAACCTCTCTGCTGATATGCGTATTGAAGAGGGCAATACGCGTAAGGGTGGGCGTGAAATTTGAGCCATATGCGTATCAGGGTGGTCCATACGCGTATGGGCAGGGGCATGGGCAGATTTTCCCGTTCTTGCGATTTCTGTCCCGATTTCGTTCGTGATGTGATTCCTTTGAGATGTATGACTATGATGAGATAATATAACACTAGAAATCTAGTAATGACGATGAATAGAATAAAATCAGGGGTTTTAGGTGATGAGTATTATATGACGAAATGTGAGATTTAGCGACGGATAATGACGAGTGTGAAGTTATGTTGTACCCTGGTGCATGATGATTATAGTATGATGAATTGTGATGAATTTGAGGTGACGTTGTTGTATGACGAATTGATGGTAATCCGTGAATAATGTGATAACATGGTGATTTATGATGATTTATGATGTATGTTAATAATATGTGACCATGATGATTTATGACGATTCGTGATGCATGTGACCATGACGATTTATGATGAATTATGATGCGTGATTGTAATTGTGATGATGATTTGATTTATGATGATGATGGTTTATGAATGATGATGCAATTGATGATTTTCTGACGATGATGATTATGACGTTTGCATTATGCATTCATAGCATTGTAGGACTTCGGTCCATTTTGGTGGCTTCAATCCCATTGTGTGGATTGAAGTGTTTTATGACGTACTCCGGTTCTTGTGTAGCATAGATCCTATTGGTGGGGATCTTTGGAGGGTGATGGCCCGGTGTCCATCGATTATGATGATGTTGGTACCACATGCATGAGTCTGTTGTTGCATTTCATACTACGTGGCATTGTATGAGATTGTTGTGATTGATGTATTATGATGTTATTAATGATTTGATGTTGTTGTTGTGCTGTGCCTTATCTTTCACCTATATCTTATGTATTGATTTCATGATTACTCACCCTGCCTGTTCGAATGTTGCCTCCACATGGGTAATGTGCAGATGATCAGGACTAGCTTTTGGCGCGTGAAGAGCTTACTTAAAGTGCTTTTGGTTATTTTTGGTCGAGTAGAGGGTCTTGCTCTGATATGTAACATCGGGTCGTGGAGTCAAGTCGAACCGTAGTGTTCTTGTATTTGATGATATTATGTTGTGTTAGTTTATTTAAAAACCTTGAGTTATAAATTATAATGAAGTTTTGTGAAATTTTCCGCTGCGAAGTATTTGATCTAATTATGATGTTTTCTTTGACGAAATGTGACGCCCTCGTGGGACTTTTACTCTGATAAAATTGTGTTTTTATTTGTGATGTTTGTTGGGTAGAAAATGGGTGTTACATTAGTGATATCAGAGCCTGGTCGGTCCGTCCGGCCAGGTTGTCTAATGTTGTCTATTCCCTAGTGTGCGACATGTGTGTGAAAACACCATCGATGCTTGTTTTGTTTTCCATTTACAGGTTGGGAATGAAACAAGTAGGGGAGAAGATGGTGCTTCTCCAAGATGCTTCGAGTGTGGAGCGATGGCTAAGTGTGGTGTTGGACGCTATGATAGTTTGGTAAATATAGTTTGTACCGCCTCATGATAGTCTGCTGTTATTGACAAATTGAGGAACTGATCACCCTTAATCTCTTGTTGATAATAAACGAGATCATGTTGGATGGGATAGACGTGTCTTGCGAGTTTAAGTGGGGTGCGTAGTGAATTGTTGGAGTTAAGCCAAATGCTTATGGGTTGTTTTGATGAGTCCATGCAGGTTATTATGTTTGAAGAGGAGGCGAATTTGAGTTTCTTGCTTGTCAGTTAAGTCGGAACGTCTTGAGGAGAACGATCAGGTATTGTTGATGTCTGCTTTTGAGGGATAGAGAACAGTGTGATGGCTAGTGATATGCCAGTGGTGTGTAATTCCCGATGTTCACCTAAATCTAATTTCGACGAGGGTGAAGAGTTGTTTGTTCTGTTAAGCAAGTGAATAAATCTGTGGAAGATGGCGCAAAGGTGTTTATAATGATGGATTCCTTTAAGCTTAAGAAGATGCGGTGGCATGTGAGCTACCTTTGGTGTGTGACTTTTTGGAAGTGGTCCCATGAGATATCAGTGATGTACCACTGTAGTGTGAAGTGGAACTTGCTATCGACCTAGTACTTGATACAAGCTTGACGTCAGTGATTGCGTACATGATGTACGTTCTGAGTTAAGAGAAAGGATGGAATAGTTGGAAGAATTGCTCGATGAGAGGTTTGTCCGACCAAGTGTTTCTCCGTAGGGTGCTCCTGTGCTGTTAATGAAGATGAAAGATGGAAGAATGAGGTTGTGTGTTGGCTATCGGCAGTCGAATAAAGTGATGATCAAGGATAAGTATCCACTTTCGAGGATTGATGATTTGATTGATCAATTGGTGGGTGCTTGTGTTTTGGCAAGATTGATTTGAGGTCTGGTTATCCTCAGATTCATGTTAAGCCTGCTGATATTCCGAAGATAGCTATCAGGATGAGGCGTGGTGTTCATGTAGTATATGAATCAGATTTTTCATGAGTATTTGGATAAGTTTGTAGTGGGTTTTATTGACGATATTCTGATGTACTCTAAATTCGAAGGAGAGCTTGCTGAGCATTTGAGGATTGTGTTGCAAGTGTTGGAAGAGAAGAAGTTGCATGTGAAACTGTCGAAGTGTGGGTTTTGGTTGAGGGAAGTGAGTTTCCTTAGCCAAGAGATTTAAAAGGGTGGAATTGATGTTGATCCTTCTAAGGTTGATGTTGTGTTGCAGTGGGAGACTCCGAAGTCTGCTACTGAGATACGAAGTTTTCTGGGAATGACGGGTTATTATCGTAAGTTTATTGAGGGCTTTTCTAAGCTGGAATTACCTTTGACTCAGTTGGCTCGAAAGGGTCAAGCATTTGTGTGGGATGTAGCCTTTGAAGAGAGTTTTGTGGAGTTGAAGAAGAGGTTGACTACTGCTCCAGTATTGATTTTGCCTAATCCAAATGAATCTTTTGTAGTGTACTGTGATGCATCGAATAGGGGTCTTGGAGGAGTATTAATGCAGAATGGTCAGTTGTTGCTTATGCTTCTAGACAGTTGAGGGTTCATGAAGTGAATTATCCAACCCATGACTTAGAGTTAGCAGCTGTGGTTTTTGTGTCAAAAATTTGGAGACATTATCTATTTGGCTCTAAATTCGAAGTGTTCAGTGATCATAAGAGTTTGAAGTACCGGTTTGATCATAAAGAGTTGAATATGAGGCAGAGGAGGTGGTTGGAATTATTGAAGGATTATGATTTTGATTTGAATTACCATCTGGGTAAAGCAAATGTATTGGCCAATGCATTGAGCAGAAAGTCATTGCATATGTCGATGCTTATGGTGAAAGAGTTGGAGTTACTTGAATAATTTCGAGATTTGAGTTGGTGTGTGAAGCAACTCATGATAGTGTGAAGTTGGGAATGTTGAAGTTGACTAGTGGTATTATGGAAGAGATCAGAATGGGACAATAATCTGACTTGAAATTGGTTGACCAATTGACACAGCTAAACCTGATCACCTGCACGTTACCCACGTGGAGGCAACATTCAAACAGGAATGGTGAGTAATCACAATTCAATATAAATCATATAAAGAAAAGACATCAACAAGCAACAGTTGTTTTCATCACATACTACAGCTTCTCGCCCTAAACATCATATAAAACATCACATCACCAATATCGCTCATATGCAATTATGCAATACCACCAAGGATGAAATGCAACGTCATAGGATGCATGTGGTACCAAATCGTCATAATAATGGACACTAGGCCATCAACCCTCCACAAGGGAGCACGTCACAAAATACTCTAATCCGCACAATGGGATTGAAGCCACCACTGGACCGAAGTCCTAAATCGTCACTGGACCGAAGTCCTAACATCATCAATAGACCGAAGTCTAAATGCTATGAATGCATGATGCACAACATCATAATCATCATCATCAACAAAAGTTATTAAGTGCATCATCATTCATCAAATATCATGTTAATCCACATCGTCATTTAATCATCAAAACATCATGAATAGTCATCTCATAATCGTCAATATACTCATGGTACTTCACATCATCATTTTATCATCAAACATCACATACAAACATCTAATAAGCATCAATAACGTCATATCATCATATAATCATCAAAACATCATTTTCATCACATATAACCCATCAACACATAGCAGAAATTCACCACAACATCACACCATCAATATAACACAAGACGGATATTTTTCATGAATTTTAATTCAATAAAAAATAATATTTTCAGTTCCAGGTCGCGCTAAGCGCGCCCCACCTGCGCTAAGCGCGCTACTAACTGCCTCAAAGAGGCAAAATTTTTTCAGACCGCGCTAAGCGCTCTAGACCGTGCTAAGCGGGCTCTGCGATTTCAGCAGAAAAACCCTGCGGTAACAACACTTCCCCATCTGCGATTCCACACTCCAAAACCCATATTTTTCCTCAAATCATCACAGATTATGTTATTATAACCTATAACTATCATATATACATCAATAACAACAATTATCTCATCTCAAATCATCAAATCCCATTATCCCTAACCTCCAATTCCCACATTTTCCCCCAAAACCCCAATCACCCACAACACCTAATCTTTATATCACAAATATTGTAAAGCAATACTCCCCATACCTTAGATTTTTTCTTCTTTCGATCTTCTCTCAAAGTTTCGTCGGAAATCTTCTATGCCCTAGCCTCTCTCTCACTTGTTCTTCAGAGCACCTTTTCTTCTTCCTCAAGAAAAATACGAATAATGAGTTCCTTTCACTATTCTCTCTTAAAATACCCCTAAATGTGCTCTTACCATCTTACCCCCACTAATTTTCCTCAAATGTCCACTTCGCCTTTAATTCCTCTAATATTATTTAATTTAAATAATAATACATCATATTCCATAACATATGCTATTATTTAATTAAATAACCCAAAACTTCATAAAATCACCGACATCCACACAAATCACCGAAATTCATGAATATAATATTTAAATAAATTAATTAAATATTCTACGAAATTTGGGGCTTACAACTCTCCCCCACTTAAAGAATTTTCGCCCTCGAAAATTACCTCAAGGGAATAGAGTCGGATACGACTCCCTCATCTGATCTTCATGTTCCCAAGTCCAACTTTCACTAGCTGGGCCACCCCACAACACCTTCACCAAAGTTATGTCTTTACCCCGCAGTTGCTTCGTCTCTCGACCATCAACACGCACCAGCATGCTTCCACAGTCATATTATCCTTCACTTGTACATCATCCATCTGAATCACATGCGACGGATCCGGAATGTACTTCCTCAATTGAGACACATGGAACACGTCATACAAATTTGCAAGTGACGATGGTAAAGCAATTCGATAGGCTACCTCTCCTATCCTCTGCGATATCTGATATGGACCAACAAAATATGGAGTGAGCTTCCTAGACTTCAAAGCTCGACCCACACTAGTCACTGGCGTCACTCTCAGAAACACGTGATCTCCCTCTTAGAATTCAAGTGTTTTCCTCCTCTTATCATGGTAACTCTTCTGATGAATCTACGAAGCTTTCATTCTTTCTTGGATCTTCTTAATCTTCTCGGTCGTCTCTTGCACAATTTCAGGTCCGAGTACAACACTCTCGCCCGACTCATACCAACACAACAGAGTCTTACACCTTCTCCCATACAAAGCTTCATAAGGCGCCATTCCAATACTAGCATGAAAACTATTATTGTACGTGAACTCAATCAATGGAAAATGGCTATCCCACGATCCTCCATGATCCAACACACAAGCCCTCAGCAAATCTTCTAAAGATTGGATAGTCCTTTCTGTCTGACCGTCCGTCTGCGGATGGTAGGCAGAACTCATCCTCAACTTAGTACCCAAAGCATCTTGCAAACTCTTCCAAAATCTCGATGTAAACCTCGAATCTCTATCCGACACAATACTCAAAGGTACCCCATGTAACTTCACAATCTCTTTGATATACATCTCGGCCAGCTTCTGCATAGAATGATTAATCTTCATCGGTAAGAAATGGGCCGACTTAGTCAATCTATCCACGATCACCCAAATTGAATCATTTCCCTTAGCAGTATTCGGCAATCCCACCACAAAATCCATGGAAATACTATCCCATTTCCATTCTGGAATCCTCAACGGCTGCATCATACCTAAAGGCTTCTGATGCTCAACTTTCGACTTCTAGCAAGTCAAACACGTATAAACAAACTTTGCAACATCATTCTTCATACTTGGCCACCATAACAACTTCTTCAGATCCTGGTACATCTTCGTAGCACCAGGATGCATGCTCAACCCACTTCGATGTCCTTCTTCAAGAATGCTCTTCTTAATATCTGGGACATCTGGGACACACACCCTGTCTCTGAACATCATTACACCATTCTCGTCAATTCGGAAATCTCCTCTGTTACCTTGGTTGATTAAAGTCAATTAGTCAACCAACTTTAAATCTGATTGTTGTCCCACTCTAATTTCTTCCAGAATACTACTAGTCAACTTCAACATTCCCAACTTCACACTGTCAGGAGTTGCTTCACACACCAAACTCAAATCTCTGAATTGCTCAATCAATTCCAATTCTTTCACCATAAGCATAGACATATGCAATGACTTTCTGCTCAATGCATCGGCCACTACATTTGCTTTGCCTAGATGATAACTCAAATCGAAAATCCTTCAACAGTTCTAACCACATTCTCTGCCTCATATTCAATTCCTTCTGATCAAATAAGTACTTCAGACTCTTATGATCACTGAACCCCTCAAATTTAGAGCCAAACAAATAATGTCTCCAAATATTCAACACAAACACCACAGCGGCCAATTCCAAGTCATGTTTAGGATAATTCCTCTCATGAACTCGCAATTGTCTCGAAGAGTAGGCAACAACTTGTCCATTTTACATCAATACTCGACCAAGACCCATCTTCGACGCATCACAATACACCACAAAAGATTCGCTCGGATTAGGCAAAATCAACACTGGAGCAGTAGTCAATCTCTTCTTCAATTCCATAAAACTCTCTTCATAAGCTACATCCCATACAAACGCTTGGCCTTTTTGAGTCAACTGAGTCAAAGGTAATGCCAACTTAGAAAAGCCTTCAATAAACTTGCGGTAATAACCCGCTAATCCCAGAAAACTTCGTATCTCAGTAGCAGACTTCGGAGTCTCCCACTGTAACACGACATCAATCTTAGAAGGATCAACAGCAACACCACCACTTGAAATCACATGGCCAAGGAAACTCACTTCCTTCAACCAGAATTCACACTTCGACAACTTTGCATACAACTTCTTCTCTTTCAACACTTGCAACACAGTTCTCAAATGCTCAGCATGCTCTTCTTCGGATCTAGAATATATCAAGATATCATCGATAAACACCACCACAAACTTATCCATATACTCATGGAAAATCCGATTCATGTACTCTATGAACACATCGGGTTCATTAGATACACCAAACGGCATCACAGTGTATTCATAGTGTCCATATCTTGTTCTGAAAGCCGTCTTCGGGATATCATCAGGCTTAACTCGGATCTGATGATAACCCGACCTCAAATCTATCTTGCTGAACGCACAGGCACCTACTAGCTGATCCATCAAATCGTCGATTCTCGGTAGCGGATACTTATTTTTGATAGTCACTCTATTCAACTGCCAATAATCAACGTACAACCTCATACCTCCATCTTTCTTCTTCACTAACAACACCGGAGCACCCCACGGAGAAACACTTGGTCGAACAAACTTATTCTCAAGCAATTCTTTCAGTTGTTTCTTCAATTCACTTAGCTCAGAGGCTGACATCCGTTAAGGAGCCATCGACACTGGACTCGTACCTGGTATTAAGTCCACTGCGAACTCTACCTAATGCTCTGGAGGCAAATCATTGATGTCATCTGGAAACACTTCTGGGAATTCACAGACAACCGGCAACTTCACACTCGTAGCTTCACGATCAATTTGCAATGATGCAAACATTGCAAACACCAACGCTTCGTCTTCCATCAGCTCGTCTACTTGCTTAGCGAACAAGAACATCAACTCTCCACTATCATCAAACTCGGGAAACTCTACAGTCTTGGTATAAAAATTGATATGAACACGGTTAAACTCCAACAATTCATTCCAAAGATCACACCAATTTGGTACAAGGGTAAGCACACCATATCCATCACAAAGCTCTTCTTAAAAATCATCACAGGACATCTTAAATACACAAGGGTAGTAGTAACAGAACCATTAGCTGGAGTTTCTACTACCATATTACCATTCATATCAGATAACTTCAAACCCAATCTATTAGCACATTCAAGCGAGATAAAAGAATGAGTAGCACCAATATCAATAATAGAAACCAACTCGATATTATTAATAAAACAAGTACCTCGGATCAGGTTGTCCTTCTCTGGAACTTCTGCACCACTTAAAGCAAACACTCTGCCACTGGTCCGAGCAGCAGTCGCGATCTTCTTTGGCTTCTGACATTGAGTACTGATATGACCTTTTTCACCATAATTGAAACAGGTCGGACCTTCATCCTTGCAGTCAGTAGCCCTATGCCCTTTCTTACCACATCGGTAGCACCTCACCACATTATTGGTGCATGCATCAGCACGGTGACCTTGCCCACCACACTTATGACACTTTCTAGAAGCGGGAGCCGCTCCCCCACTTGTCTTCTTCCCATCTGAAGCCTTCTGCTTCTCTTTGTCAGCTGAAGTCGTATAAGGCTTACCCCTATACTACCCCTTCTTCTCACTCAACTGCTTGTAGTGAGCAGATCGAGCTCGGCTATCCTCATCGTAGATTCTGCTCTTGTCAACTAACTCAGTATACCTATGGATCTGCTGATACCCAATACCCTGCTTAATCTCTGGTCTCAGCTCATTCTCAAACTTGAGACACTTAGACATCTAAGCATCAGCACGATTGTAGTGCGGACAAAACTTCACTAGCTTTTCGAACTTCGCGGCATACTCCGCCACAGTCATATCTCCTTGCTTCAGCTCAAGGAATTCCACTTCTCTCTTACCATGAGCATCCTCTGGGAAATACTTTCCCAGAAAATCCTTCTTAAACACAGCCCAAGTTATCACAGTACCCACATCTGTGAGTCTCTGACGAGTATTATCCCACCAGTCCTCAGCCTCTTCTTCCAGCATATGTGTTCCGAACTAAACCTGTTGCTCATCAGAACACCCCATCACTCAAAAAATCTTCTCGATCGCCTTCAGCCACTTGTGTGCACTTGCTAGATCATGCGTGCCCACAAAGGTCAGTGGATTGTTCCTTTGAAATTTTCCAAATGCACGAAACTCATCAGGAGCTCCACCATTCGGATTCAGCTGCGCCACCACATTGGCAACTGATTCCAACGCATCCGCAATTGCACGATCATTTCTTTCAGCCATCCTGCACACCCCCAACAAGGTTAGGAGAACTAAAACATCGATAGTGTACACACACTTGTCGGCTGATAGGGACAGACATCAAGTAAAAACCTGCCCGGACGGACCGACCTGCTCTGATACCACTAATGTAACACCCTTTTCTACCCCACGAATAAACACGACAAAATACAAAAAATATCAGAGTAATAATCACCTCAAAGGGTGCACATTTCTTAATAAACTCAAAATAACACAATTGCCCTATACACCAAGGGACTTCCATCAAAATTAAATCAAAAGCCTTCACATGGCAGCGGAATTCAAAACTTCCAATTAAAACGGTTTTCAACAAATGTCATAATAATTCAAATAAAACAACATCATCAAATAACACCAAAATAAAGAAACAACATAGTTCGACTCAAAGGACCCCAACCCGATGTTACACTATCAGAGCAAGACCCTCTAAATCGACCAAAGCAAATAAACTTCAAGTCCTCGAAAACGTCCAAGGCTAAACCTGATCACCTGCATGTTGCCCACGTGGAGGCAACATTCAAACAGGCAGGGTGAGTAATCACAATTCAATATAAATCATATAAAGAAAAGACATCAACAGGAAACAGTTGTTTTCATCATATACTACAGCTTCTCGCCCTAAACATCATATAAAACATCACATCACCAATATCGCTCATATGCAATTATGCAATGCCACCAAGGATGAAATGCAACTTCATAGGATGCATGTGGTACCAAATCGTCATAATAATGGACACTAGGCCATCAACCCTCCACAAGGGAGCACGTCACAAAATACTCCAATCCGCACAATGGGATTGAAGCCACCACTGGACCGAAGTCCTAAATCGTCATTGGATCGAAGTCCTAACATCATCAATAGACCGAAGTCTAAATGCTATGAATGCATGATGCACAACGTCATAATCATCATCATCAACAAAAGTTATTAAGTGCATCATCATTCATCGAATATCATGTTAATCCACATCGTCATTTAATCATCAAAACATCATGAATCGTCATCTCATAATCGTCAATATACTCATGGTACTTCACATCATCATTTTATCATCAAACATCACATACAAACATCTAATAAGCATCAATAACGTCATATCATCATATAATCATCAAAACATCATTTTCATCACATATAACACGTCAACACATAGTAGAAATTCACCACAATATCACAGCATCAATATAACATAAGGCGGATTTTTTCATGAATTTTAATTCAATAAAAAATAATATTTTCAGTTCCAAGTCGCGCTAAGCGCGCTACTCATTGCCTCGAAGAGGCGAAATTTCTTCAGACCGCGCTAAGCGGGCTCTGCGATTTCTGTAACACCCCATTTTAAATTATTTGGTCGTCGGTGCTATTTTGTTTGTTTGGCCTTGTTAAGGGTGTGTGTGGTTGAGCGCGTAGGCGTAGTGTCCTTAGCGGAATCGGTAAATGGAGATGTCGGGATAACGATAATGTAATGTTGGATTATGTGTGGGCATAGTTAATAACAATAGTAAGGTGAATATTATTATTAATATGGTGAAGATTATTAATATTATTATTACTATTATTATTAATATTATTGGTGTGTTATTAGAATTATTATTATTAATTATTAGCATCACTATTAATATTATTATTTTATTAATTAAAATCTGATTTAATTATTGGACAATGGGCTAGTAAGGGCAGTTTAGTCATTAAGCTAGGATTAGTGAAGGTTAGGGGGAAATTAGCCATAATCAGAATTTTGGAGAGAGAAGGAGGAAGGCTAAGGAGAAGGGGAGGACAAGGGAGAGCTAGGGCACCCATCTTCATCCATTTTCATAGGAATCTGATCAAGAATTCGAGGTAAGGGGGAGAACGAGTTTAATATTGGTGATATAATCATGAGAGGGTAGTGGGGAGTCCTTAACCCCGTAGGGATTCGTATGAATACATGTTGTTTTGTGAATTGTTTGTGCATTAGTAAATCTGTGATGAAAAATGTATGAATTGAATGGTTGTGTTTCTGAATTATTTAATCTCTTGATGTTGTTGCTACGGAATGAATATGAATGTTGCAGGTCTGAGTTTTGGTGCATGTTGAGTGGACGAAATTAGATCCAAGAACCGTAAATTTGACTAGTAATGATTAGGTAAAAGAAGTAAGATGAAGAATAGGACCTAAAACTGGTGTAGAAACAGGTTTAGGACTGAATTAGAGTGGAAAAGTGAGGATCCCGTAGCAGAACCCAGACTGGTGTGGGGAAACTGAGTTTGCGTAATAGATCTGGCCATACGCGTATCAGGTAAGGCAATACGCGTACGGCTATGGTCATTACGAGTATGGGAGGGCCAAAAGGAGGATTGTCACGGCCCTCTGCCCGTACGCGTAATGGTACGCGTATGGAGCTTGGGCAATACGTGTAAGGGGGAGGCATTATGCGTATGAGAAGGGGGTACGCGTATTAGATCTGAGAATGAGATTTTGATGGAAAATAGGTCTCTGCCCATACGCGTAATAGGTAGGGCAATACGCGTATGGCAGGGCGGGAGAAGAGGCTGTACACGTAGGATACGCGTAGGGATGGGCGAGCGAGCTGGGCAATACGCGTATGGCACAAGGCAATATGCGTATGGCCAACGAGGTTGCAGAATTTTGCCGTTTCGCGATTTCTTTCCCATTTTCGTGTCCGAAGTAGTTCCTTTTGGTTTGAAAGGTTGGGGATAGATGTCAGACCTTGAGAAATGCAAGATTGGTGACATAAATAATTTATTTAGTAGTTTTGGTGAATTAATTAGTAATTAGCTAATTAGTGGACGAGTGCCTTGTGAGGCGTGTAGAATCTGGTTGTGTGGCATTGTTTGTGTGAGGTGCGAGCGGTCTTGGGGTAGCAGAGGTAATTCTTGGTGAATTACTGTGAGTGTATGACTCACTTGGGATCAATGAGGATCGCGTATCTTACTTGATGATAGTCTCTTGTGCATAATTTATGTGTGATGATGTTGTGTTGTAGGTGAGGTAATATCGGCGAGAATTACGGTAAGCGTATGGCTTACGTGTGATTAGGAGGATCGTGTAAATGTATAGCTTATTATTATACATGTGTTTTGTGTGTAAATTGTGTTGTGGTGAATGACTATTTTATGTGTGATCAGGAGGATCGTGAGATTGCGTAATTTTATTATACAGGTGTGTTATGTGCATATTCGTTATTGTGCATTTCATGGTGTCGGTGGTGATGAATCATTGCTCAGGAGGAGCGTATGTGATTCATCCGAACTCCAATGTGGAGTGTGGTGGGATAAATCATTGCCAAGTAGGGGTGTATTTGATTTATCCAGGTTCGATTGAATGAACCATGGTGATTTTGGTACCACATGCATTGTGTCTGTTGTTGAGTCGCATTGCATTATTATTATATGTTGATTGATTTATGGTTGCGAGTGACAAGTAGGTCGTGATTATGTGATTGTATGATTGGGTGTGAGTAACTACCCTTAATATGTATTATTCACCGTTTATTATTGAATGTAGTTCTCACCCCTTTGTTGTTTTTGTGTCTGTGCTTCTTCGAAAGTACAGATAATCCAGGTACTTGAGTTGCTTGGAGTGCGTGTTGCCTGTTCGAGTCGTAGGAGTCGCACTGATACGTAACACAGGAATTCTGGGGATTTTAGTAATTGTTATTTTGTAATGAATTTTTTTACGTATCTCTTTTAAATTCAATAATTTTGAGGACCACGAGTTTAATGTGGAGTTTTGGAGTTTGTTGGCAATTGTTCCGTGAACTTATGAAATGATTATTTCCGCTGTTTTATTTCACTTAATGAAAAGAAGTTTTGATGTTGATTTTATTGGCGTAACATCCTACTTGTAAAAGTTGAAAACTCTGATTTTATCTAGAATATTCTTAGATTTTATAAAATGGGAAAGTGGGGTGTTACAATTGGTATCAGAGCAGGTCGGTCCATCCGACTAAGTTGTCTAGTATGAGTTATGTCTTGGTATACGACACGTGTGTAGAACACGGTCGGTACGTGTTTGTTTTCTAACCGTTTTTTTACAGGAGTTGAGAATGAGATAAGTGGGGGAGAAGCTGGTGCTTCTCTAGGATGCTTCCATTATGGAAGGATGGGTTGGTGAGTAATGGAGTACTATCATAGTTGGTAAGGAAGGGTCTATACTTCATCAGGATGATCGACTGTCTATGAACAAATTGGGGAACTGATCACCCTTAATCTCTTGTTGATAGTAGTCGGAAATCAAGATGAATGGATAGATGCGCCTTGACAGTCAAGATAGCATGTGATGTGGAAGATGGTTGTGTTGGATCGGTATAGATCTTTATTATCTGAAGAAGTTTTAGAAGAGAAGTACTCTTCGGTCGATCAAGTTGAAGGATGTCTCCGAGGGAGGACAACCAGGTATTGTTGGTGATCGCTTTTCAGTGAGTAGAGGACAAGTGATGGCTAGAGATATGCCAGTGTTGGGTAATCCCTGATGTCTTTCTGAGGGTGGATCTGAGTTGGGTAATGGTAGAGAACTGGTATCGTTGTGTGCTGAGCGAATGGGTGGGCATCTATTGGGCGAAGACTCGATGCATTGACGTTCGCGTTGTGGCGAGTTAGTAGTGAAGTTACATGTGTTGAGTTACCTATTGTTTGCGAATTTTTAAATTTATTTTCAGGCGAGATAAGTGGATCACAGGTGTATTAATGAGGTAGAGGTGGCTATTGATTCAGCACTTGTTACGAGTCTGATGTCAATGACTCCGTATAGAACGTGAACTTAAATTGGACGAAGGTGAATAGTTGAGGTTTTTATCTGCTAAGTAAGTGGAAGAACTACTAGGAGATGAGACTAAGATATTTGTTATGTCTGCGTTAATAGTGTAATGGAATTGACAGGAAAGCCACAATGAAGGGCTGCCAGTTGTGCATGATTTCCATATGTGTTTTCGGATGGAATAACAAACATGATGTGTATAAGGGTATGGAGGCTATGGAAAGCAAAACTTAGAGTTTTGATGAGTTTTGGAGTTCTTAGAGTTTTAGAGCATTTAAGGGAATTTTGAGAAAACCCTTGGGTGTGGATGTAATATCGAGATTGAGAGTTCTTTTGGGATGATTGCTGATGCATGTTGGAATTTATGGGATTTAGATTGTCCAGAGAATGAAGTTGGGTATGGATTACTGACAGTTGAATAAGGTAAGATTGAGAATAAGTGTCCACTTTTAAGAATAGGTGATTGGAATGGTGTGGTTGAGTTTGATTGGAATTACAATTGTTGGGAACGTTTGATAAGAGTGGTGAATTTAGGCGAGCTGAGGCTCTGATCGATTTCATGTGGCGGGTTATGGTTGTTATCATCGGAATAAGTTGTTATTTACTCGGTTAAGCTTGTATGTGAGTCTGGACAAGATTGGATGAGTTTAGAGTGGTGTTCATTAGGGATACTCGGATATATTATAAAGTCAGAAGGAGACTATGTAGGGTGTTTGAGAGTCGAGTTGCAAGTGTTGAAAAGAAAGGAATTTTTATGCTAAATTATTCAAATGAGAATTTTGGGTCGAGAAAGGTTAGTTTTCTCGGATGTGCTATTGCTGATGATGGTATTGTTATGGATCCATCAGAGGTAGATGCAGCTCTATGATGAGAGGCTCCGAAGTCGGTTAAGGTGATTAGAAACTTTTTGGACTTTAGTGGTTATTACCGGAGGTTATGGAAGGTTTTCCAAGTTAGCATTTTCGCTACTTCTGCTGACTTGCAAAGGGTAAATCGTTGCTTTGGATGTTCATTATGAGGAAAGTTTGAGAGTGCTGAAGTAGAATTCGTCTACGGCTCCAGTTTTGATTCTGCGTGATCCTAACAAACCGTTTGTGAGGTGGTGGACTGTGTCTATGATGAGTTTAGCCAGTGTGGTGATGCAAAATGGTAAGGTCGTGGCTTATGTTTTACGACGATTGAGGATTCATGATTTCAAGAGGGCTGCGGTTACTTTTGTGTTGAGAATCTGGAGGTATCATTTTTACGGTTTTGGGTTCGAAGTGTTTAGTAATCACAAGGACATTGCATACCTGTTTAGTAGCAAATAATGGAGTACGAGACAACGAGGATGGTTGGGATTCCTGCTGAGTTATGACTTTAGTTGGAATTATCCTATTGGTGAAATTAATGTCGTGCCTGATGAGGTAAGTCGAAAGTTTTATACATGTCTGTTTTGATGGTCAGCGGATTAGAATTATTTGAGTAGTTCAGAGACTTGTGTCTGGTGTGTGAGAACACAGTAGAGTGTTAGGTTGGGTATATTAGAAATGAACAATGATCTTTCTGGTGAATAGTAAAGAGAGTCAGAGGTTGGATATGAAATTGGTCGAGTTGATTGTTGCGGGTAATCAGAGTGCGCATCGAAAGTGTGATGCGGTACACTTTGCGTATGCGTGTGTGAGTTGTGAGAGTTCATAGGTTGAACATTGGAAACAAGTGGGAATGATGAGACCATTGGACGTTTCAGAATGAGAATGTTAGGTAAAAGGTTTAAATACTATTCATGGGCTACTATGTGGATGGATGTTTTGGGGTATATGTTCGATTGGTGAAGCGTAACATTGTTGTAATAATGTTGTGTGGCAGGGAGGTTGGTATTATGATTATGTAGAGGTTGTTGAAACGATGTTGTGTCGTGGGACTTTGGGTTCTTGTTTTGTTATTACCTCGGTTCCATCGTGATGGTCCGAGTGCGTGGAGCTAATTCCTATGTGGGGAATTAGGGGAGTGTTACCTATGGTGAGAGTAACGATCTTGTTGTGTCCTGGTTCTAGAGTGAACCTATGTGTTCGTAACATGGGTATTCTTTGAGTCGTGAGTTAGTCGTCAAGTGCATTGTATGGGCATTGCATATTGTCAGTGTGTTATCCGTGGTGTGCCTTTTGTTGGCATGATGGTTGGTTAGTCGGATGTGAGAGTCGTATCCAGAGTTGTTCCTCTCAGATATATTTTCGAGGACGAAAATAATTTAAGTGAGGGAGAGTTGTAACACCCCATTTTAAATTATTTGGTTGTCGGTGCTATTTTGTTTGTTTGGCCTTGTTAAGGATGTGTGTGGTTGAGCACGTAGGCGTAATGTCCTTAGCGAAACCGATAAATGGAGATGTCGGGATAACGATAATGTAATGTTGGATTATGTGTGGGCATAGTTAATAACAATAGTAAGGTGAATATTATTATTAATATGGTGAAGATTATTAATATTATTATTACTATTATTATTAATATTATTGGTGTGTTATTAGAATTATTATTATTAATTATTAGCATCACTATTAATATTATTATTTTATTAATTAAAATCTGATTTAATTATTGGACAATGGGCTAGTAAGGGCAGTTTAGTCATTAAGCTATGATTAGTGAAGGTTAGGGGGAAATTAGCCATAATCAGAATTTTGGAGAGAGAAGGAGGAAGGCTAAGGAGAAGGGGAGAACAAGGGAGAGCTAGGGCACCCATCTTCATCCATTTTCGTAGGAATCTGATCAAGAATTCGAGGTAAGGGGGAGAACGAGTTTAATATTGGTGATATAATCATGAGAGGGTAGTGGGGAGTCCTTAACCCCGTAGGGATTCGTATGAATACATGTTGTTTTGTGAATTGTTTGTGCATTAGTAAATCTGTGATGAAAAATGTATGAATTGAATGGTTGTGTTTCTGAATTATTTAATCTCTTGATGTTGTTGCTACGGTATGAATATGAATGTTGCAGGTCTGAGTTTTGGTGCATGTTGAGTGAACGAAATTAGATCCAAGAACCGTAAATTTGACTAGTAATGATTAGGTAAAAGAAGTAAGATGAAGAATAGGACCTAAAACTGGTGTAGAAACAGGTTTAGGACTGAATTAGAGTGGAAAAGTGAGGATCCCGTAGCAGAACCCAGACTGGTGTGGGGAAACTGAGTTTGCGTAATAGATCTGGCCATATGCGTATCATGTAAGGCAATACGCGTACGGCTATGGTCATTACGAGTATGGGAGAGCCAAAAGGAGGATTAGCATGGCCCTCTGCCCGTACGCGTAATGGTACGCGTATGGAGCTTGGGCAATACGTGTAAGAGGGAGGCATTACGCGTATGAGAAGGGGGTACGCGTATTAGATCTGAGAATGAGATTTTGATGGAAAACAGGTCTCTGCCCATACGCGTAATAGGTAGGGCAATACGCGTATGGCAGGGCGGGAGGAGAGGCTGTACGCCTAGGATACGCGTAGGGATGGGTGAGCGAGCTGGGCAATAAGCGTATGGTACAAGGTAATACGCGTATGGCCAGCAAGGTTGCAGAATTTTGTCGTTTCGCGATTTCTTTCCGGTTTTCGCGTCCGAAGTAGTTCCTTTTGGTTTGAGAGGTTGGGGATAGATGTCAGACCTTGAGAAATGCAAGATTGGTGACATAAATGATTTATTTAGTAGTTTTGGTGAATTAATTAGTAATTAGCTAATTAGCGGACGAGTGCCTTGTGAGGCGTGTAGAATGTGGTTGTGTGGCACTGTTTGTGTGAGGTGCGAGCGGTCTTGGGGTAGCAGAGGTAATTCTTGGTGAATTACTGTGAGTGTATGACTCACTTGGGATCAATGAGGATCGTGTATCTTACTTGATGATAGTCTCTTGTGCATAATTTATGTGTGATGATGTTGTGTTGTAGGTGAGGTAATTTGGGCGAGAATTACGGTATGCGTATGGCTTACGTGTGATCAGGAGGATCGTGTAAATGTATAGCTGATTATTATACATGTGTTTTGTGTGTAAATTGTGTTGTGGTGAATGACTATTTTATGTGTGATCAGGAGGATCGTGAGAATGTGTAATTTTATTATACAGGTGTGTTATGTGCATATTCGTTATTGTACATTTCATGGTTTCGGTGGTGATGAATCATTGCTCAGGAGGAGTGTATGTGATTCATCCGAACTCCAATGTGGAGTGTGGTTGGATAAATCATTGCCAAGTAGGGGTGTATTTGATTTATCCAGGTTCGATTGAATGAACCATGGTGATTTTGGTACCACATGCATTGTGTCTGTTGTTGAGTCGCATTGCATTATTATTATATGTTGATTGATTTATGGTTGCGAGTGACAAGTAGGTCGTGATTATGTGATTGTATGATTGGGTGTGAGTAACTACCATTAATATGTATTATTCACCATTTATTATTGAATGTAGTTCTCACCCCTTTGTTGTTGTTGTGTCTGTGCTTCTTCGGAAGTACAGATAATCCAGGTACTTGAGTTGCTTGGAGTGCGTGTTGCTTGTTCGAGTCGTAGGAGTCGCTCTGATACGTAACATGGGAATTCTGGGGATTTTATTAATTGTTATTTTGTAATGAATTTTGTTACGTATCTCTTTTAAATTCAATAATTTTGAGGAACACGGGTTTAATGTGGAGTTTTGGAGTTTGTTGGCAAGTGTGCCGTGAACTTATGAAATGATTATTTCCGCTGTTTTATTTCACTTAATGAAAAGAAGTTTTGATGTTGATTTTATTGGCGTAGCATCCTACTTGTAAAAGTTGAAAACTCTGATTTTATCTGGAATATTCTTAGATTTTATAAAATGGGAAAGTGGGGTGTTACAATTTCTGCAGAAAAAACCCTGCGATAACAACACTTCCCCATCTGCGATTCCACACTCCAAAACCCATATTTTTCCTCAAATCATCACAGATTATGTTATTATAACCTATAACTATCATATATACATAAATAACAATAATTATCTCATCTCAAATCATCAAATCCCATTATCCCTAACCTCCAATTCCCACATTTTCCCCCAAAACCCCAATCACCCACAACACCTAATCTTTATATCACAAATATTGTAAAGCGATACTCCCCATACCTTAGAGTTTTGCTTCTTTCGATCTTCTCTCGAAGTTTCGTCGGAAATCTTCTATGCCCTAGCCTCCCTCTCACTTGTTCTTTAGAGCACCTTTTCCTATTCCTCAAGAAAAATACGAATATTGAGTTCCTTTCACTATTCTCTCTTAAAATACCCCTAAATGTGTTCTTCCCATCTTACCCCCACTAATTCTCCTCAAATGTCCACTTCGCCCTTAATTCCTCTAATATTATTTAATTTAAATAATAATACATCATATTCCATAACATATGCTATTATTTAATTAAATAACCCAAAACTTCATAAAATCACCGACATCCACACAAATCACCGAAATTCACGAATATAATATTTAAATAAATTAATTAAATATTCTACAAAATTTGGGGCGTTACAAATTCCGGACTGACGAGAATGGTGTGATGATGTCCAGAGGCAGAGTGTGTGTCCCAGATGTTCCAGATATCAAGAAGAGTATTCTTTAGGAAGGACCCGAAGTAGATTGAGTATTCATCCCGGTGCTACAAAAATTTACTAGGAATTAAAGAAGTTGTTTTGGTAGCCAGGGATGAAGAAGGATATTGTCGAGTTTGTTTATGCGTGTTTGACTTGTCAGAAGTCGAAGGTTGAGCATCAAAAGCCTTTAGGTATGAGGCAGCCGTTGAGGATTCCAGAATGGAAATGGGATAGTATTTCCATGGACTTTGTGGTGGGATTGCCAAAGACTGCTAGGGGAAATGATTCAATTTGGGTGATCGGGGATAGATTAAATAAGTCGACTCATTTCTTACCGATGAAGATTAACCATTCCATGCAGAAGTTAGCTGAGATGTAGGTTGGGGAAATTGTGAAGTTACATGGTATACCTTCGAGTATTGTGTCGGCTAAAGACCCGAGATTTACATCAAAGTTCTGGAAGAGTTTGCAAGATGCGTTGGGTACTAAGTTCAGGATGGGTTCTTCCCATCATCCGCAGACGGACGGTCAGACAGAAAGAACTATCCAATCCTTAGAGGAATTGTTGAGGGCTTGTGTGTTGGATCATGGAGGATCTTGGGATAGCCATTTACCGTTGATTGAGTTCACGTACAACAATAGTTTTCATGCTAGTATTGGAATGACGCCCTATGAGGCTTTGTATAGGAGAAGATGTAGGACTCCATTGTGTTGGTGTGAGTCAGGCGAGAGTGTTGTACTCGGACCCGAAATTGTGCAAGAAATGACAGAGAAGATTAAGATGATCCAAGAAATTATGAAAGCTTTGCAGAGTCATCAGAAGAGTTACCATGATAAGAGGAGGAAAGCACTTGAATTCCAAGAGGGAGATCACGTGTTTTGAGGGTGACGCCAATGATTGGGGTGGGTCGAGCTTTGAAGTCTAGAAAGCTCACTCCACGTTTTGTTGGTCCTTACCAAATTTTATAGAGGATAGGAGAGGTAGCCTATCAGATTGCTTTATAGACGATGCTTACGAATTTACACGACGTGTTCCATGTGTCTCAGTTGAGGAAGTACATTCCAGATCCGTCGCATGTGATTCAGATGGATGATGTACAAGTGAGGGATAATCTGACTCTGGAAGCATTTCCTGTGCGGATTGATGGTCGTGAAATGAAGCAATTGTGGGGTAAAGATATAGCCTTGGTGAAGGTGTTGTGGGGTGGACCAGCTGGCGTAAGTTGGACTTGGAAACGTGAAGATCAGATGAAGGGGTCGTATCCGACTCTGTTTCTTTCAGGTAATTTTTTAGGGCGAAAATTCTTTAATTGGGGGAGAGTTGTAATGCCCCAAATAATTATAATATTTATTTATTTAATTATTATGATTATGCGGTGTTTTGGTGCTTTGTGATAACCTTGTGACGTTGATGGATTATGTGATTTGTGGAGTATCCTTGGGTTAAGGGAACTTTGAGGCCTTAGATTTAATAGATTAATTAGATTATTTTATTAATAATAGTATTGAAATAATTTGAATAATTAAAATATTATTTAGATTATTATTATTATTATTAATTAAATAATTAAGAGACCATTAAGGGTAAGATGGTAATGTTTAGGGGATTAGTGGAGGATAATATGGTAAACAGAGATTAAGGCCCAAAACCCTTAGGTTTAACAAAAGAGAAAAGTAGGGATTTGGAGATCAGAATTTTTGCAACCCTAAGGAGATTAGAGAGTTGAGGAAAGGAGGATGGATTGAGGGATCAACCGTAGGAACCCGGAAACCGAAGAATCGCTGCTGGAATTTCGAGGTATGGGGGGTAATCCGGGTTAATATGTTTGATATGGGTTTAAGGTAGAGATAATTGTGTGTTTTCATGTCTGATGATTATAGGCTGGTTTGCAATGAAATTTTGTGTCTATATGTATATGATTTTCTGTGATGAAATCCGTGGGATTTGCTGCAATGATGTCGAATCTGTGTAATTGATGTTGTGACGAACTTTGGGTAACCAGATCTGTAAATCGAACCTGATAATAACTAAATTCAGACTTAGTAATTAACGGTAATTGATGTAGATGATGAATTAGGATGAATAACTTAGATCTGGGATGAATCGAAGATGATTTGAGGCTGTTTCTGGTATATCGAAGGTGCTGGGAAGAGGGATTTTGCGTTCAAATGCGAAATCTGAGTTTTTGGAGGAGTCTCTGGTGATACACGTAAGGGGGAAGGCAATACGCGTACTGGGGAAGGCAATACGTGTAACGGGGATACTCCCAAGGTGATACGCGTAGCGTACGCACTTGTCCCCAAGGGCTGACACAGCCTTCTGGTGATACACGTATCATACGCGTATGGAAGTTGGGCAATATGCGTACCAGAAGGCAATACGCGTAAGGAGACCTGAAGGAGAATTGAGGGGAAGAACCTCTCTGCTAATACGTGTATTGAAGATGGCAATACGCGTAAGGGTGGGCATGAAATTTGAGCCATACGCGTATCAGGGTGGTCCATACGCTTATGGGCAGGGGCATGGGCAGATTTTCCCGTTCTTGCGATTTATGTCCCAATTTCGTTCGTGATGTGATTCCTTTGAGATGTATGACTATGATGAGATAATATGACACTAGAAATCTAGTAATGACAATGAATATAATAAAATTGGGGGTTTTAGGTGATGAGTATTATATGACTAAATGTGAGATTTAGCGACGGATAATGACGAGTGTGAAATTATGTTGTACCCTGGTGCATGATGATTATAGTATGATGAATTATGATGAATGTGAGGTGACGTTGTTGTATGATGAATTGATGGTAATCCGTGAATGATGTGATAACATGGTGATTTATGATGATTTGTGATGTATGTTAATAATATGTGACCATGATGATTTGTGACGATTCGTGATGCATGTGACCATGACAATTTATGATGAATTATGATGTGTGATTGTAATTGTGATGATGATTTGATTTATGAGGATGATGGTTTATGAATGATGATGCAATTGACGATTTTGTGACGATGATGATTATGACGTTTGCATCATGCATTCATAGCATTGTAGGACTTCGGTCCATTTTGGTGGCTTCAATCCCATTGTGAGGATTGAAGTGTTTTATGACGTGCTCTGGTTCTTGTGTAGAATCGATCCTGTTGGTGGGGATCTTTGGAGGGTGATGGCCCAGTGTCTATCGATTATGACGATGCTGGTACCACATGCATGAGTCTATTGTTGCGTTTCATACTACATGGCATTGTATGAGATTGTTGTGATTGATGTATTATGATGTTTGTTAGTTTCTTGGATTGGCTAGAATTTTGGTAAAACAAAGGTTGTTCAATGTTGATGTCAAGGTGGTGATGTGGCAACATTGAGTCTTAACACTGGGTTGTGTTATGTAGTGAAGTTGTTCAATGTTTGATGTCATATGGGTGATGTCACAACATTGAGTCTTAACACTGGGTTGTGTTAAGAGTTAAGTTGGATGTCTGATGTCACAAGCGATGTTGTGACATTAGATCTGCAGAATTAATAACATCAGGTTTGTGATGTTGTTAGGGTTTGCGTTTTAGCTGGAATTGTGGAGAGCAGGTAGTCTCATTAGTTGCGGATATCTTGGGATAGATATTCTCTGTTGCATAGAGATTTGATGCAGATTTGTAGGAGGTTTAAAGGCTGAAGATTTAAGAAGATTTTGAGTGAGAAAATCTGTTTTGAAGATTCAATTTTTAACAACAAATCAGGTCAGATATTGTAGCAGGTCCAAGCCCAATTCAGATAGCTATATAAAGCGCATCTGTAATGAAGGAAAAGTAACGAAGAAAGAGAGCTAAAGACTGAGTGTCGTTTGTGTCTTCGTGTATGTTTTGTAAACCATTCTAGTGTGAATTGGTATTGTTGTTTTGAGTTGTTCTTGATCAAAGCTGTGAAGCAGGATCAAGTAGTGTTATTCAAAGTGTGTGATCTTTGAATTGTGTCACTGAAGTGATTTAGGGATTGAGTAGTGTTCTCATATCTAAGTGGTTTCTTAGGTAGAAAGTCACTAGTAGGAATTAAGATTAGGAGATTGTTAACTGGGTTGTTGAGTCTGTAATTTAATTCTACAAGTAGTGAATTTCATCCCTGGCTTGGTATCCCCTAGACGTAGGTAGTTAGACCGAACTGGGTGAATAATTTGGTTTGTTCTTCTGTTGTTTATTTTGTCCATTGTGCAGAGTGTGTTGTTGTGACATCGCACTTAACATCACACATCTCGTACCAGAATTTCACTGTTATTAATGATTTGATGTTGTTGATGTGTTGTGCCTTATCTTTCACCTATATCTTATGTATTGATTTCGTGATTACTCACCCTGCCTGTTCGAATGTTGCCTCCACGTGGGTAACATGCTAATGACCAGGACTAGCTTTTCGCGCGTGAAGAGCTTACTTGAAGTGCTTTTGGTTATTTTTGGTCGAGTAGAGGGTCTTGCTCTGATATGTAACATCGAGTCGGGGAGTCGAGTCGAACCATAGTGTTCTTGTATTTGATGATATTATGTTGTGTGGGTTTATTTAAAAACCTTGAGTTATAAATTATAATGAAGTTTTCCGCTGCGAAGTATTTGATCTAATTATGATGTTTTCTTTGACGAAATGTGACGCCCTTGTGGGACTTTTACTCTGATAAAATGGTGTTTTTATTCGTGATGTTTGTTGGGTAGAAAATGGGTGTTACAGATTTCACCGGGAAATAATCCTTTCTTTGTTGAACTGTCCCAGGGTTAAAGGGGTTAAAGAAGAGGTTTCACCGGGAAATAATCCTCTCTTTATTAAATTGTTTCAAGGTTGAATAAATTGAACAAAGCCCAAGAGGAGGCTAACTGTATTGGGAAGAAGAATTCCTTTGTACAAGAGGGAACTAGTTGTTTGAACTAAGTTATACTGATTGAAAGGATCCTATTGTTTGAACTAGTCTAGACTAAGGATGATGTAAATGCTAAGAGAACCTTAACAAGATATGTACAAGTATATATACAAATATATGAACAAGTATATAAACAAGTATGAATTGAATTGAGAAAAGTGTTGGGTCTTATTCTCTGGATAGAGGCCCAAGTGTATTGTGATTGATTAGATGTTTTCTTCAAGATTGAATTAGTGTTTTGATGAAATTGAAGAAAGTTTTAATTTTTGAAGATGACTTGATCTTAAGTGAGAGAGAAGCAAAGGTGTTGGTTCTTACACTCTAAATAGAGGCCTTGATGATTGTTTGATGCTAGGTTTAGATTGAATATGACATTTTTGGAAGATTGAAGATTTTGAAAATAGAAATAGGGATGAGACTTATACTTCTAGCAGAGGCCTAAGATGTTTATCTTGTTTTGAAAAACAGAGGATGATTTTAAAAGAAAAAGGTTGGGACTTACACTCCTAGCAGAGGCCCAAGATGTACATAAAGGAGGGACTTATACTATAGTAGAGGCCCTAAAAAAGGTTTATTTATGTACAAAAAGATGGGACTTACACTCTATTAGAGGCCTAGAGATTTAATGATTTTTGAAAACCCTAGTTTTGAAATGTTTGATTAAAGGTGTTTTTCAAATAATTTTAAACATGATGTAAGTTAAGATAAACATGTTGTAATCTTAAAACAAAATTTGAAATATTAGGTTTTATCCATATGAAGATCAAAATGTTATAGGTTTAAAAATAATCAAGGTGAAAACCAATTTTTAGGGTTTTTAATCATAAAAAAAATTAATTTTAACTTAATAAAAAGTGATTAAAATTAAATCTTTTTTTTAGTTTTTTATGGATTAAATTAATAAAATGTGTGAATGACATGTGTGCAAAAAAATCATTTAAAAATAATTAAGTTTGATTTAAAAAATAATCATTTGAAAATAATATAGAATAATGTAAAAAATATGTGAAAATATGAAAAATGGGAGAAGTTTCAAAAAAAATGGCATGGGTGGGGGTTGAACCCACACCCTTACACACACAAACACACTTAACAAGCAGGCACAAACCACTGGGGTGGTGATACATCCGTGTATCAAACCACACCCATATATTCATAAGGGCGGAAAGGACCTGAGGCCAGACCAAGCCAAAGGCGCCATGGCTGGTCCTTGCCCAAGGTTTTTTAAGCTTGCAAGAAAGATCATATCTCCCTCATTTCTCCATGAAATTGGATGAAATAAAAATGAATCCTGCCTAGAATTTCATGAGGAATCCAATGGTGGTCTTGGATTTTTCTAAAAGTGCCTACATTTTAAAACCCGATAATGGTTTCAAATAGGCCATGATTTTGCAAGTTCTATGCTACATGTTTATACAGCCAACAATAATGCTTAATTATAGTTCAAACACAATAAATATGATATGTATGACATGTTTATGATCAATGTACATCAAAGTAAAGCATATTTTGGCAAGTTCAAGTTTTGAGGAAACCTACCTCGTGAAGCAAATTAGGATCTTTCAAGATAGTTGTTACATATGTGTCTTTATGCTTTGGACACTTCCAATATACCTTATAGAAGCTACTTGGATACTTGGAATCAACGAGAAACCTCCAGGTTAGAGTTTGGCCCCTTCTTGCAAAATGAGCCAAAAGTGGTCAAATGGCAACTCCCTCAAATGGTGTTACCGTTGAGGAACACTTGTCGGAAGAGCTTAGGGATGTTATTTAGAGAGTGTTTGGAGTATTGGTTGGCTTTGAAATAGATAGGATCAAGACATGGCTTAAAAAATGCAGAAAGTCAAAGATATGAGATTTTGACAGTTAAGTTTCTAATTTTGGTGGTTTGGGGTGAAGATGAGGGTTTGGACACCTCTAATGGATAATTTGTGATGTGTTTTAGACCATTGGTTTGAGCCAAGAAGCTCTGGTTTAGAGAACTTTCCACTCAGTAATGCCATATTCTTTTACTAAGTAATGGCACTTAGAAAAGGATGAAACTTCCCCTCGATCCTGGTCTTCAGCCACGGAACTGGTCTTAGTTTCTTTTGAAGTAAATCTCCCCTTGATCCTGGTCTTCAGCCATGGAACTGGTCTCAGTTTCTTCTTGTCGAGTTCTTCTCCTTAAAAGGAATGCTATTTGTGATGTAATTTGATTTTGAGGTGCTGATGACTTCCTTGAAAGTATGACAAACTTCTCGGGGAGAGATTGTCGTTTGTCGACTTATTGGGAATTTATGGGGTAAAAACAAACTTCTTTGTTTGCCGATCGGTAGGGATTTCTTGGAGGATGTGATGTCCATATTGACAAGAGTCTTTTGTTGAGAAGCTTCCGTGGGGATTTTTCCTTAATTCGGGAAAGCAAAATATCATCTTTAATGGCGAAGAGTGGAGTTCCAAAAGTTTATAACCAAATGTCTTCTTCTCTTTCAGAAGTTCAAGTTATCAAAGCGGTCGAGGACCAGTTTCAATCCAGGAATAAACTGGAGAGAGAAAGAGATTGTTTAGATGAGACATTTCCCGATGAGGAAAGAACTCAAACTGGGATTTTATCATATCCAAGTGTGGAAAGGAAAACTGAAGGAAAATCTTACACGAGCATCAAACTCAACGTGGATTTAGAAAGAATATATCTTTTCTTCCTAAGGCTATCAATTCTAATGAAGAGAGGGTATTTATCACTCTGGGATAAACGTGACCAACGTAATCGAAATATGAGATGCAAAATGAATATGAATATGAATCAATTATGCATGATGTATGTATGAAATGCTTATGCTGACAAAACAGACATGACATACGGACTGGTGATGAGCACAACAGGATACTCGGTCACTCTGGGGGATAAAAAGTATCACTGATCTGTTGAGGAAACAAATTTCTGCTGCAGAGCTTTTCATATTCTTGGTAGTAACAAAATGCGACTCCTAGGGAGTGACAGATGGGATGCTCCAAATTATCAATCTAAAGTAATTGACCCTCCACTCGGGGATATACTGACCACAAGAAATATTTTGATTATGTATTTTGAAGTTTGATTACTTTTAGAGAAGTTGTCGATGTTCCTTCTCATGTTCAATAATCAAAAGGAAATTGCCATATTTATTTTAAAAGCAAAAGTAAAAATTTGAAATTTCCATTTTGAAAACAAAAGTATATTATTTTTTTTGGTTTCAAGAATGTTGATCATATCAAAATGTCATTTTGCAAAGCAGAATAAATGAGAATTGTAAACAAAGGGCACAAGAGCTCAAATTTTTATTGATAAAATGGTAATCAGCCTAATGCGTGATTCCATGGAGCATTACGAAGTTTAGAAAAATGGCCATTTAAAGGGAAAGGGGTTACATTGAAACATAATGACCACTATCCTCCTACCAACTTTGAATTTTGAGTATTCTTGATATTCTGCTGAAGGTGACTTCTTTGAGGATTCTTTGACAAATGACGTTGGTTTAGATGATTCAATTATTGTTGGATGCAGTTACTTGCCATAAATCCCTAAATTTTGCCTAGATTTCCTTTTTTAGGTTTTCAATCTATCGGGATGTTTATTTTCTGTTTATGTCTCTAATTTTTGCCTGGACCGCCCTTACGGGTTTTCAGTCCAACGAGACGTTTTTTTTTTAATTTTTTCATTTAGGTAAAGTATTTATTGTGGGGTAGGTAAACTCTTCTCCATCCATAGTTGCGAGTATCAACGCACCACCTGAAAAGGCTTTCTTAACAACATAGGGGCCATCGTAATTTGGAGTCCATTTGCCCCTGGAATCAGTGAGAAATGATTGGATCTTTTTGAGCACGAGGTCGCCTTCTCTGAATACCCGAGGTTGGACATTTTTGTCAAAAGCTTTCTACATCCTTTATTTATATAACTGACCATGGTATAAATCCGTCATTATTTTTTCTTCGATTAGGTTCAGTTCATCGTATCTACTTTGACACCATTCAGCTTCTGTTAGCTTGGCCTTCATTAATATTCTTATTAATGGTATCTCTACTTCTATTGGGAGCACTGCTTCCATGCCATATACTAAAGAGAAAGGGGTTGCCCCTGTTGAAGTGCGGATGGACGTGCGATAACTGTGAATAGAAAACGGTATCATCACATGCCAATCTTTGTAGGTCACAACCATCTTTTGAATAATTTTCTTGATATTTTTGTTAGCTGCTTCTACCGCTCCATTCATTTTAGGCCGGTAGGGAGATGAGTTATGGTGTTCAATTTTGAACTCAACGCATAATTCTTTCATCATCTTGTTGTTCAGGTTTGATCCATTATCAGTAATGAACTGGCTTGGAACACCATAACGGCAGATGAGATTGTTTTTGATAAATTGGACCACCACTTGTCTGGTCATATTGGTATATGATACTGCTTCGACCCATTTGGTGAAGTACTCAATGGCTACCAGGATGAACCGATGTCTGTTTGAAGCTTTGGGTTTAATCATGCCAATCATGTTAATTCATGCATCGGAGGCACATGAACTTTGTCGGCGTATATCTGACACTTGTGACACTTCCTCATGTACTTGTAACAATCAGATTCCATTGTCAGCCAATAATATCCTGCTCTTAAAATTTTTCTTGCCATTGTATGCCCATTGGTATGAGTGCCAAATCTCTTTCATTAGCATGGTTGCTTCGTGTCTGTCCACATATCTGAGCAAAACCATATCGAAGTTTCTTTTGTAGAGCACATCAGTGTTCAAGAAGAAGTTGTCAGCTAGCCTTCTGAGAGTCTTCCTATCTTTTCTTGATGCCCCGGGAGGGTATTCTTGTTTTTGAAGGAAGTATTTGATATCATGATACCATGGTTTGTCATCGATGACGGCTTCCACTGTAAATATGTAAGTGGGCCTATCAAGGTGCATTATGTCAATCTTAGGTACATCGTTCCATCGATTCACACTAATCATGGAGGATAAGGTAGATAATGCATCATCCATGTGGTTTTCTTCACGAGGAATGTGGTGAAAATCAATCTTGTTGAAGAAGGGTAACAACCTTCTTACGTAGTCTTTGTAAGGAATCAACCCAAGTTGACGTGTGTCCCACTCTCCTTTGATCTGATTTATAACCAGGGTTGATTCTCTATACACATCCAAGTTCTTTATCCTTAATTCGATAGCTTCTTCAAGACCCATGAGGCAAGCTTCATATTCGACCTCATTGTTTGTACATTTGAATGCCAATTTGGCGGTGAAAGGAATATGGGTACTCTGAGGTGTAACAATGATTTCCCCAATTCCATTTCCATAAGCGTTGACAGCTCCGTCGAATATTAATTCCCATTGGGATCCTGGTTCTGGCCCCTCGTCTGGTAGTGGTTCATCGCAATATTTCATTTTTAGGTACATTACATCTTCGTTTGGGATGTCAAATTTGATTGATTTCTGATCATCAATCGGTTGATAAGCCAGATGATCGGCTAAAACACTTCCTTTGACAGATTTCTGAGCAAGGTACTCTATATCGTATTCTGATAACAACATCTACCAACGGGTAATCCTTCCCGTTAAAGCAGGCTTTTCAAAGACGTACTTGATCGGATCCATTTCGGAGATTAACCAAGTAGTGTGACAAATCATGTACTGGAAAAGACGTCTAGCTGCCCAGGCTAGAGCGTAGCAAGTTTTCTCGAACATAGTGTATCGAGTTTCACAGTCTGTGAACTTCTTGCTTAAGTAATAAATGGCAGACTCTTTTCTTTTTGTTTCGCCTTGTTGGCCCGGCACACAACCCATGGAGTCTTCCAAGACTATTAAGTAGATGATTAGTGGTCTTCCTTCCACGGGAGGAGACATAATAGGTGGTTTTAGCAGATATTCTTTGATGCTGTCAAAAACATTTTGGCAATCTTCTATCCATATACAGTTTTGGTTCTTTCTGAGTAGTTTAAAAATTGGCGCGCATGTCGCGGTCATGAGGATTATGAATCTCGAGATGTAATTCAGACGTCCCAAAAATCCTCTTACTTGTTTTTCAGTCTATGGAGCAAGCATTTCTTGAATGGCCTTGACTTTGTCGGGATCAACCTCAATTCCTTTTTGGCTGATGATGAATCCCAAGAGCTTTCCTGAACCAACACCGAATGTGCATTTATGGGATTCAAGCAGAGTTTGTATTTTCTCAGATGCTGGAATAACTTTGATAGGTGTTCCACATGTTCTTCTTCTATTTTAGATTTGGCAATCATGTCATCGACATATACTTTAATTTCTTTGTGCATCATGTATTGAAACAGAGTTGTCATAGCCCTTTGATAAGTTGCTCCTGCATTCTTCAGACCGAACGACATTACTTTGTAACAAAAGATGCCCCACGGGATGATGAATGAAGTTTTCTCCATGTCTTCTGGCGCCATTCTGATTTGATTATATCCCGAGAATCCATCCTTGAAGAAGAAGACTTTTAATTTTGTTGTGTTATCAACTAGCATGTCAATGTGTGGTAGGGGAAATCATCTTTCGGACTTGCTTTGTTTAAATCCCTGTAGTCTGCACACATTCTGACTTTTCCATCTTTCTTGGGAACTGGCACCATGTTGGCTAGCCATTGGGGATACTCTGATGTGGCAAGGAAACATGCGTCGATCTGTTTTTGCACTTCTTCCTTAATTTTGATGGCCATATCAGGGTGAGTCCTTCTCAATTTTTGTTTAACCGGAGGACATTCTGGCTTTAGTGGTAAGTGATGTTCCACAATGTTGGCATCCAACCCTGGCATGTCTTGGTAGAACCAAGCAAACACATCTGAAAATTCTTTGAGCAGTTCTATCAAGCCTTCTTTGACAGTTGGACCGAGTAGTGCTTAAATTTTAACTTCTTTTCTCTCCTTTTTTGAGCCCAAATTGACCGTTTCCAACAGTTCTTTGTAAGGTTGAATGGATTTCTCCTCATGTTTGAGTAATCGAGAGATTTTATCCAAAATTTCTTCATCCCCTTCTTCTTCGGTATCAAATATCGAGAACTCAAAGTTGGGAGAAGGCATTGGATCGTATGTTTCAATGGGGATTAAAAACAAGTAATCTGCATAACATGATGATTCATTTTTAGAAAAGACAGAGAGGATGCAAAAGTGTGTGCAGTGTATTTTGAAAAATGCTTAATTTTATTTTGGTTTGTTTTTTAGGATTACCATTTTCTTGAAAAGTAAAAAGTGAAATAGAAATAAATGCAGGAATTCAGAATGACACTCTTATTTATGATTTGTCGATTCTTGAAACATAAACCCTATAAAACAATTTTTTTTTGCTCTGGACGATTCGAAGAGGGATATTTACAGAAAAGCAGGCCCTATAAAACATCCTTTTCACCCGGGCAAAGTGAAAGGTCAAAACAAAGACGAGGAAATTACTTTGATTTATGAACGATATTCAGGACATCGACCGCGACCCAATTATGACGGACTCCTCTGTGGATCACAAAGTCCAGTATTTTTCTTCTAGGATTGTCTTCAGTAATGTCACTGATTTCTGGTGGAGTTAGATCACTAGAGTCTTCTTCCCATGCAGAGTTATCATAAGAGGACTCTTCTGTTGCATCTTCACCGGTATTTTCATTTTCAAGAGGATCTCCCCTTCCTGTTGGCGGGATATCTTCATATCTGATGCGAGAGCTTTCGGGAGCAGTGTACTTCACTACAAAGTCGTACTTGCCGCTTGGCTGCCCCAAACTATCCCAAGTTTCTGAGGGGATATATGAGTTATCTTCTTCAATGGCATTGACCTCAGGAAATGAAAAGTTGATAAATTCTTGTCTTACAATTCTTGCAACTTTATCAACATGGTGTTTGACATTTTCAGAATTTTCCTAGTAAGGTTCCCATGACTCTGGGAGAACAGGTGGATTTTTCTTAAGGTCATTCAGCAGATGTGCATTCTCCGTCTAAATCTTTTGCCCTGAATCTTCCATGTAAGGTTTCCAAATGGGAAAATCATCCATGTGATAATATGCGTTGTAATCGAAGTTGTCTTTCATTAGAGTATCTTCTTCCAATAAGTTGGGTGGAGCACGACATCCCTCAGGATCACAATCTCCGTATATCATTCTGACATCTGATCTTGGCATATATCTGGGACTTTGCTTCGGAGAGCAAAACGACATGTATGTTTCTTCCTGGGATATATAACCTTCATCGTTGAAATAGGATTTCCATTCTTCATTTGTATCAGAAGAACCATTTTCCTCGATAGTGTGGACTTCTTGAGAAATTGGGTGGAGGAAGCCTCCACTGTGGAAGAAATCGTGAATAGGTCGAGTAACCTCATCCTTTTTTGTTGCCTTGGTAAGTGCTGGAGAAAAACCGAGACATTTTCTTGTCTTGTTATTAACAGGAATCATAACTTGCCCCCATCCTTTTATGTCACTATTTCTTATTACTTGGAGATCGTCTTTGTACGAGGAAATTGACATTCCTTTTTCTTGATGATTCTCATTGCTCATAGAGAGTGCTTGAAATTGAGTTCCAACGACTTCTTCTGGATCTAAATATGAGAATAACGATAGATTTCTTACAATTAAAGCATGTTATCCGCATACTGTGACCAACTTGTCGTTCTTGACAAACTTCACCTTTTGGTGAAGTGTCAAAGTGACTGCCCCTGCTTCATGTATCCAAGGTCGTCCCAATAAACAGTTGTATGCTGCTCGGATGTCCATAACTTGGAAGGTGACTTGGAAAGTGTGGGGTGCAATGGTTATGGGAAGGTCGACTTTACCAATAACTGTCTTCCTGGATCCGTCAAAAACTTTGACTATGATCTCACTGCCTCTCATGGGGGTGCCTTGAAAAGATAACTGTACCAAAGTTGACCTTGGCATGACGTTCAAGGATGAACCGATGTCTATGAGTACACTGGCTAAAACATTGTCCTGGCAATTAACTGTGATATTGAGTGCCATGTTATGATTCTTGCCTTCCTCTGGAAGTTCTTCATCACTGAAACCCAAATTATTGCAGGAAGTGATGTTGGAAATAATGTTATCGAACTAACCCACTGTTACATATTGTTCTCTATAGGCCTGTTCGAAGACTTTCTGTAGAGCTTCTTTATGAGCTTCTGAACTGAGCAGGAGAGATAACACGGATATTCGAGAATGAGTTTGTAATAGTTTATCCACAATGTTGTATTCACTTCTCTGGATGAGTTTTAAAATTTCATCGTTATTTAGGCTCCGTGTTGCTTGATTGACCAGCTTGCTGGTTAGGAACTTCCGTTTGAGGTTCCTTTTCTTTTACAGGCTCTCCAACTCCTCTGTTGAAGATTCGACCGCTTCGGGTAACCCGGCTAATATCAGCAATGTTGGCAACGGATGGCACCGGGACTTCTTTTCCATCTTCTATTATGGTTGCACTGTACTTATACGGAATAGATTTCTCTGACTCACATGGCACTGGGCCTGGCAAGTAGATGACCAAAGGGGTTATTTGGGTCTTTCGACTGTCATAAGTAACCTTAATCGGTTCTAGCTTGGGAATGTTGGAAATTTTTCCACTGTCGAAAAGGATTTCTAGACGCTTTAGCTCATTGAGCAGAGGAATTATGGTGAAAACATCCTCATTAATTCCATAATTAATAGGCTCTCTTTTATTGAAGATTGTGATGGTTCTTTTGTCCAACAGTCCTTGAATCTCGCTCTGAACAAGGAGGCAACCATGTCGTCTTCTGCGACATTTTCTGCAAGCTGAATGATTGTGGTGATTTGGACCAAAATAGTCAAGTCTGCACAGGCATTTGTGAATTTTGGCCAATGACGTTTCAATGTTTTTAATGTTATAAATTGTATGCTGCCTTGGGCAACCTTGCACCGTATTGATTGACTGAGAATTTAGGCACAATTGGGTTTCCCCTTGGTCTACTTGATTCTGGAGAGCTGCTCGCACGATGTAGCACCCTTGGCTATTTTCTGAACATATTTGACAGAGTTCATGATTGTGAGGTAGCACCCGACCATACCCACTCTGTATGCAGCGCATCTTTACCAAATCCGTTTCCAGCAAACGGATGTCACAGCTTTGGTGGCTGTCCGGATTTCCATTGGTTATGCTAACTTGATGTATGTTTTCATCCTGGTAGGCTGGAAGCCATCAATGGTCCAACGGATGTTGAAGAGTTCTTTGTACAAGTGTACAACCTTGATCATTTTCGGAGCAATCTTTGCAGACCTGATAATTATGTGATGACAGATAACCAAGTCTGGCTTGTTTTGGGAGAGCAAGAATTATCTCTACAAGTCAATCCATGTTTTGATGATAACACTAAGTATTTGTGAAAGAACCATTTTATGGTCTAACGTGTGTTGTGTGCAGATCATAAGAACTAAAGACATCAGAACCAACATACACCAGCTAGATGTACTATGATTGAATATATATATATATGCGAAGTTACTATGTGTTACTAAAGTCCCGAGAAGCAAGAATGCTTCTTTATCTAGTCATGATCAGCCAGATCCAAGGATGCCAAGATTACTGTTGCAATGCTCTTGTGGATACTCTCTGAAAGTGATTGAGATTATGAAGATAGTGAAGCTTCTGAATAAGTACACTCTGAAAGAACCAAAGTGCGGAAGACTTCTATGACTTGAAGTTCTGATGGCTGAAGGCGCTGAAGACCAAGTGCAGAAAGAATCTGAAGACTTATGGGATCTAGGTTTCAAATATCAAGTTCGGAAGACTCTGAAGACAGGTTCTGAAGATTCAGAAGACTTGAAACAGAAGAGAATAACGTTCTTAAAGACCAAGTGTTGAAGTTCTGAAGACTGATTCCTAATGGACTTCTTCAATCGACTGAAGACTTGAAGCATCAGATATTCTGCTAAGAAGACTCTACTCATGCTTCATCAGATTAACATCAGAAGCCACTGAAGTTTTGAAGTCTAGATATTACCATTGTGAGTTAAATGTACACACTGCCCAAGAAAAGATGTCCGGTTATTTCTCCCTCTGCAAAATGGAGATGTGTCAGTACAACTCATTATATCACAACATCTCTTTTCCAAATAGCCAACAGTATTCTCAAACGACTATATTTCTACTGGCTATTTAATGGAAATAGTTTTTGCTTCTGATGTGTCGATCACTTGTAGAATCACGAACTGAATGTTAATCTACAAAATTGACCAAGTAATTGTGAAGATAGCAACAATGATGAGTTCTCAATGTAACACTCAGAATATTCAAAAGTTATCATTATTTCACTAATGACAATTGTTGTTGAAACTCAAAAAGACAAATCAACACAACAACAATAATTAAGAACAGAAGCTGTTGATGAAGAAGACAACATTGAAGACCTGTCAAGTCATCAACCTACCTTCTCGTCAGGACTACATTGAAGATCTGAAGCAAGGAGTTGCTGCTCAAAGCTTGCTCAACAAAGAAGACGAAGAAGAAGAAGATCTAAAAGATGTCAACAATTGTAATATCCAAATACATCCTTGTAGTTTCTTAGGAAAGCAAGGAGTTGTTGCTCAAATCTTGCTTGAACACATGTGTGTGTTCTTTGTACTTAAACTTAGGAGAAACTTGCTTATTAAGAAGCACAATTTGTAATCTCCTGTGTGCCAATTCAACTAAAGGAATTGAGACTCCTCCAGTGAATGTTATATCCTGAATAGATCGCTGAACGATTCAGCTGTGAGTTGAGGCCCTTGAGTAGATCACGAGGTGATCAGATACTTGAGATGACAATGGCTGAGGGTCATTGTGGAAAATCCTGAAATATGGTCAGTAGCGTTATATTCATTGTAATGAATCCCTGAACGGCTAGTTGTGAAATCCCAGCAGTGGGTCTGCTCGGTCAATGAACATTATATCCTGTTGGATACCTGAACGTTTCATTGGGTTGTTAGTCACAGTGCGGCTGTGCAAGTAGTTAGTCACAGTGCGGCTGTGCAAATGGTTAGTCATCGGCGTTGCCCGTGCAAGTGTATTCATGATTTGGTTATGGTGGATTAAGTCCTTGTGCTCAAGGCGAAATCACCTGAGGAGGGTGGACTGGATTAGCCCGCGTGGTGAACCAGGATATATCGTGTGTCCTTTACTTTTTTGCTTAGTATTTCTATTTATGTTTCTGCATTGAATATCAGAACCTCATATTAAGCAAAGTCAGAACCTTGCCGCCTGTCTCTAATAAGCTTTCGCACTGCAAGTTCTGAGTATCGTATCTTATGATCAGAACCTATATGGTTCTCATGCTCCATAGTTAAGAGATCAGAATCTCTCAACGAACATTGAAGGTTCTTGAGTGTCTCTTTAACAAGATGCGAAAATTAAACAAAAGAGCAAATTCATAATTCAAACCCCCCTTTCTTGTGTCTTTCTCGCACCTTCAATTGGTATCAGAGCTCCGGTTCTGTTATTGATTCACATAAAACACTTAACAGTGTCAGAAAAGGATCCAGATGTGATGCGTAGAAGTACTCTGGGTGAGATTGAAATCCACTTACAATTTCTGTAACAGTTCAGCAGTTGACTGTGTACAAAATTGTAATCATCTGATTACTTCTTGAGTAATTCACTGATTTTAGATGAAGTCTCATTAAAAGTGAAGAATCAACTGATAAGATAAATTCATCAGATAAGAAACTGTATCTGTTGAATGCTCATTCTGGAAAATACGTGTGGTTAAAACCACGTATATGCTTAAAAGATGAATCATCAGAAAGCAAGAAATCTTGTTTGCTGAAGATTAATTCTTTATGAGTTTTTGAGATGTTTTCAAGAAACGGATTAGGTCCACCCTTGACTTTCTCGTTTAAAACTCATTCTGAATCTCTTTATGTAAAGAAGAGAGATTGCTGCTCTAAGACTTTGAATTTCAGAATGAAATCTGTCAAAGCCAGAATCTGAAAAATTCAAATTACTAGAAAAGATTCTGAATGAACTCTTAAGCCTTAATTGATTCAGAAATCAATCTCTAACAACTTGAGATTATCCTAGTAGAATCAAATGTTGATAATCTGATTTTCGTCAGATTAAGTGTTCTCAAGAATCACTTGAGCTATGAAATTAAAAGCTATCAATCCAGACATCTAGGTTCCCTAACTGATGTCTTAAAAGATGACGTTAATGATATTCTTTTGAAGAAATTAGTTAACTCATAGATATGTGTGATCAGCCTCAAATAAGTTGATCAGCATTATAAGAACAAGAAGTTTCATGCAAACCATGTCTAGTGATGTACACATGTGTTGTGTGATGACGTTTTAATTCTGAACAAGTTCTGAAACAACCTTGAGGAACAAAGTCAGATGTTGATATGTTAAATTCTTCTTTATAACCTCTCAAAGGCTTTCACCAATCTTGTGTATTCAACCATCTTTCGAAGAAAATAAATTCTCACAAACGCAAACTGAATTCAGACTATGAAAGGAGAACTCAACCAATTCTCATAGTTTGTTGTTTAAGATTCATATCCATAACTTAAGAACTATATCGGAACCAAACAGGTTCTATGTATCAAGGAAGTGAGAAGTGAGAAGCAATCAAAAATAGATGTAATCTGTTGCTTATGAATAGGGTCATCAAATAAGATTTATTGTTCACTCTGTACTGCTCCCAAGCATATGAGTGTCAATTTTGCTTCAGAACATTCATTACATCGCCTTACCAAAAGGATTGCATGTAATTGGCTAAGTTCTGATGAAGTGGTCACTTTGATCATGTTAAGTCTTAATCTTGGTTATTATAACCTTGAGAGTTGATGGACAAGGTTGAACTAGAAAAGAGAGAAAGCTGTAACTCAACCAGGATCACATTCCAAGAAAATATTCATTTTTCTTCAGAAGTCAGAACACAAGCGTATCGTGAAGAACCCAAGAAACATCTGCAGCTTACTCAGAAATAGGCAGAATCAGAAAGATGCTCAAAGATTCAAAAGTCAGAAAGGAATACTTTCACGAAAAGGTTTAGCTAAAAGATTCTCTTTAAAAGTTAAGCATCCCTAAGGTACACTTTCTCTATCTCTTATAATCTGAAAAACCATAAAATATTTTTATAAATTGTCATGACATATCTTACTAGTTAAATGTTTAGGACTCATTACATACCTCTTTAGGAAAATTATTCCACTAAAAGAATATCAATTAAAACCTAGCTGTAAGAAATTGCTAGATAAAAGAAAATCTTTTAACAAAGTCTACACGCAAAGGAGCACCATAATAAATGCGAATCTTTTGAAAAACTTAACATATCTCTGACAAAGTAATGGAGCCTAAGATCTTGTGTGCGCATATGTCCTCTAGTGAAATCTATCCTGAGTAAAAGATTCCTTCCATCAGCGTCTAGTCATATCCTATAACCCATAGGTATGCTTCAGCCAACACCTCTACTAGAACCTAATCTCTCCTCTCTCTCTCTTATAGAGTCTTTTAGATAATCTAACAAATATTAAAAATCAAAATGACTGAATTAAATGGTAGTTGCGTACAAAAGGATTTTCCTTTAATTCTCACTATAAATTCCTAGCCGTAAAATATGCATGTCAGCTTCTTGATTGATAAGCATCAAGGTAGCATGATCTCTCAACTAAGATAATTCACTAAAAAGACTTGATCATTAATCTTTGAATTATATAACAGCAAGATCCTCGCACTACAATATGTGCTTATTCAAATCTTTACGGTCTAGGATAAAAACCAAACTGCAATCGTACCCTTTTTACCCTCTCTGTAACAAAAGAGTATCTGTTTATCTTAACTACCCCTACTCATCAAAAATATAAGTCTTATTCTATATATATATATATATATATATATATATATATATATATATATTGAAACTCACACTTCTCTAACTCCTGGCTTAATCTCCTCAAAAGACTTCCTCACCATTTTCATGGCAAACCAATCCTTGACTCCAAGAACCTTCTTTGGCGACGACAACTCTCTTGAAATCATCAATGAAAAACAACCTAAGCTAATGGATGTTGATCATAATTTTCATCTGAGCACACATTCACAAAATTAGAATGGGTACATTCATATGCTTAAAGGTCCCATTTATCCAAACATCGTAAAAACCTTTTGGATCAACGCTGCTGTCAGCCATGATGGTCTGACCATTTCTTCAGACATTTATGATATCCCTCTCGCCTTCAACGCTTCAAAAATCGCTGAAGCCATTGAATGCCCACTGGAAGGTATCACTTTGAGTCATGCATCCATTAGGTGTACTCCTGACGCAAAATTACACTACTTGTTTGATAAAGGTTCCGCCTTCGAACCAACTAATCCTGAGAAACTCCTGCCCACTGCCAAAGGCTGGTTTAAATTCATTCTGACAAATATCATACCTCGAAGCACATACAAAAACTTTTTGTATCATGATGACAAGCTTCTAATCATGTGTCTTCTTAAGCAAGCTCGTATAAATCTACCCCAAATTATATTTGACCATCTTAAGGACACCATTCTCGTGTCAAGAACTACACCCGAAACTATGATTCCTTACGGAAGAGTCTTAACTGAAGTATTTTTCAAAACATGAGTTTTACAGACAATTCGCAGAATTAGATGCGGTCCTGATAATGCCTTTGTGGAAAATTCTTGTGAAATTTTTGACAGTAAATGGTTCTCAGAAAACAAATTAGTTGACAGTCTGAAATAGATTAAGATACTAGATATTTAAGTGCATTCCTGTATCATCCATGTTCTTAGACATAGGATATATATAAATCTATGATATCTTCGATCTTGCGTTATTAATATTGTCTTGTATCCACTAATAAAAATCTTAATAAACCATTAAATATTGCATAAAATGTCATGTCACTATAAGTTTTTACGGCCCAAGAAATCTTCATTAATATAATCAATAAATGCAAAGCACTTCCCAATAAAGAAGTAACTACTCTGATTCCCTCTCACACACGATTACATCTGTTTGTATACTCAACTAATCATAACATATCTAGAAAATAGTAAATCAGATTCGTTACACTAAGATCATTCATCCTAACCCGTCTATAAATACTAGGATTGTCTCTCTCCTCAGATCTACACTCAAATCCATCCTTACCTTCTTAATACTATCCCCTCACTAGAATAATGAACTCTCAAAGGAATGGACCAACCTTCTTTGGAAACAAAGAAAAACTTCACCTTATCTCTGAGAAAAGACCCAACATTAGTCGTCTTAAAAATGATGGTCTAGAAATTATTAGAAGCATGCAAGTTTAATCCTGGTTGTGTTATTATGCATTACTAAACGGTCCCATCTACCTCGACCAAGTTAAGGAATTCTGGTACTATGCAAAAATAAGCAATGACGGCAACACTATCGGGTCTGAAGTATATTGTCACCCTATTATCGTTTCTATTGCCTCGATAGAGAATATCATTGGATGCGTCTCTGACGGGGTCACGATTGAAGACTTTCAATAAGATCTAAGTATGGTGAAAAGATGTAGAATCCTATTCGATGACTCAGATACTTATGATCCAAATGATCCTGAGAAACTTCTCTTTACTCCAAAAATGTGGTTCAAATTTTCACTGGAAAATCTCATCCCTCGTGCGTCTGCAAGACACACTATGACACATATTGACAGGATCCTCACTTTTCTTCTAACTCGCCATGTTAGAATTAACCTTCCCAAAACCATTTTTAACCATATGAGACATGCTATCAAAACTTCAAGAAATCAGATACAGGCTTACATTCCTTACGGAAGGATAATATCTGAAATATTGCTTAAAGAAAAAGCCCGGGGATTAATTACAAACTCGAACCAGGACCATCGCCTGTAGTAAACAGATGTGATAGGGTGGACAGAATTGAAGACCTTGATGACTAGATAGGCAATCCCTTAGGACTAAGTTAGTTTAGGTTATCTTTTTGATTAACTGGTAACGTTGTCTTCTGTGTTGGGTACTTAAGTTTTTATTATAACTGTATGCTATCTATGTTTAAATGCAGTTAATCTTTTTAATGAGCTCCTTGTTGGTTATTTATAATTGTCCTTCAGATTAATTAAGCCATAATGAAAAATTAGTAAAATGAACCTAAGCGCTTTTAAAATGCCTAAACACTAGCTTTACGACCTTTACAATTGGCTTCCATTACCTTCAATTGGTATCATTCATATACTTGATTGAAAGATATATGCTTAGTTGCTCATATGCCCTGACACTTTTTGATGATGTCAAAAAGGGGGAGAAATTAAAAGATTTTGATTGAGAAAGTTACTACTAACGTTTTGATGTTATCCGAGGAACTCTAAACAAGTTCACTAGGCAGTCTAAAGACAGGAACAGGCTAAGAAGAAGAACCTCGATCATATAATAGAAGTTGTCTAAGAATCAGAAGAAGTAAGAAAACTCTGAAAGCAGTCAAAACAAAAGTACACATTCTCAAGATGCTTACTCAGAGGAACTGTGCAAATCAGAAGCCAAGAGCTGTCTGAAGATCTGGATTGAAGATCCTAGAAAGAAGTCGTTCTGATGTTTACCAGGAACCATTTGAAGTGAAAATGATTTGGTATCAGACTAAATCAATAATTGGTAATCAGAATCGGTACACAAAGACTATTATCAGACTCATCAATCAGAACAAAGCTGTGAATTATTATCAAAAATACCTTCATTGGTATCCATTCCCTGCACATCAAGGAATTATTCTTTAAGTCAAAAGAACTTCTTTAGTCAGCACATCACTTTATATCAGCACAAGACAAGGTGTACCTGATTCTAAATCAAGCGTTGATCGATAACGTAAATTAACCTAAAATTGGTTTCTGATCAGAAATCAAGCTCTGATAAACTACTAAGCTGTGACATTAACAAGATAAGAACCTATGGTCAAATGTCAAACTCTGAAAAGTCATGTTCCACATTGGTGATTAAAATCTCACTACTCTGAATCACGATTCTGAAGATCCCAATATATAACTTATAGTAATTAGGGGGAGACTACCCAGAAGATGAAAATATAAAATCAAAAATCTTCATATAGTCTGAAAATCAGGGGGAGTTTCCTTTAAAGACAGTGTCTGTCTCTGATAAATAGCAAGGCTATGACTATCAGTCAAGAACTATTCTGATCTTATGCTTAATGGAATCTGCTGAAAAGTAGAAATGCTTCAGATGTCTCTGAAGATAATATGCTATGATACGACAACAAAGAAAATTGAGTTCTAAAGATTTGAAGATGGAAGTTCTGATGAACTAGTCTAGATGCTAAAGACTCTTCGTTTTCCTAAAGACAAGATAGAGAAGTAACTCTTTTATATTCCTGTTCTGACAACTCAAGTTGTTACTCTGTATATCTTTGGATTATATAAAATCCTAGATGATCTCAGATAAAGCTTAGAGGATAACTCATTCAGAGGAGCCGTTGTTCCAAACTCTAAATTTGTTTGCTTTGGTGATTACCTTGTATAAAATGTTCAATCAAAATACTTGGTTTTGTCATCATCAAAAAGGGGGAGATTGTGAGAGCAAGAATTGTCTCTACAAGTCAATCCATGTTTTGATGATAACAATAAGTATTTGTGAAAGAACCATTTTATGGTCTAACGTGTGTTGTGTGCAGATCATAAGAACTAAAGACATCAGAACCAACATACACCAGCTAGATGTACTATGATTGAATATATATATATATATATATATATATATATATATATATATATATATATATATATGCGAAGTTACTATGTGTGACTAAAGTCGCGAGAAGCAAGAACGCTTCTTTATCTAGTCATGATCAGCCAGATCCAAGGATGCTAAGATTGCTGTTGCAATGCTCTTGTGGATGCTCTCTGAAAGTGATTGAGATTCTGAAGATAGCGAAGCTTCTGAAGAAGTACACTCTGAAAGAACCAAAGTGCGGAAGACTCCTATGACTTGAAGTTCTGATGGCTGAAGGCGCTGAAGACCAAGTGCAGAAAGAATTTGAAGACTTATGGGATCTAGGTTTCAAATATCAAGTTCTGAAGACTCTGAAGACAGGTTCTGAAGATTCGAAAGACTTGAAGCAGAAGAGAATAACGTTCTTAAAGACCAAGTGCTGAAGTTCTGAAGACTGATTCCTAATGAACTTCTTCAATCGACTGAAGACTTGAAGCATCAGATATTATACTAAGAAGACTCTACTCATGCTTCATCAGATTAACATCAGAAGCTACTGAAGTGTTGAAGTCTAGATATTACCGTTGTGAGTTAAATGTACACACTGCCCACGAAAAGATGCCCGGTCACTCCTCCCTCTGCAAAAAGGAGATGTGTCAGCACAACTCATTATATCACAACGTCTCTTTTCCAAACAGCCAACAGTATTCTCAAATGGCTATATTTCTACTGGCTATTTAATGGAAAGAGTTTTTGCTTCTGATGTGTCAATCACTTGTAGAATCATGAACTGAATGTTCATCTACAAAATTGACCAAGTCATTGTGAAGATAGCAACAACGATGAGTTCTCGTTGTAACACTCAGAATATTCAAAAGCTATCATTATTTCACTAATGACAATTGTTGTTGAAACTCAAGAAGACAAATCAACACAACAACAACAATTAAGAACAGAAGCTGTTGATGAAGAAGACAACATTGAAGATCTGTCAAGTCATCAACCTACCTTCTCGTCAGGACTAAATTGAAGATCTGAAGCAAGGAGTTGCTGCTCAAAGCTTACTCAACAAAGAAGACAAAGAAGAAGAAGATCTATAAGATGTCAACAATTTTAATATCCAAATACATCCTTGTAGTTTCTTAGGAAAGCAAGGAGTTGTTGCTCAAATCTTGCTTGAACACATGTGTGTGTTCTTTGTACTTAAACTTAGGAGAAAATTGCTCATTAAGAAGCACAATTTGTAATCTCCAGTTTGCCAATTCAATTAAAGGAATTGAGACTCCTCCAGTGAATGTTATATCCTAAATGGATCCCTGAACAGTTCAGCTGTGAGTTGAGGCCCTTGTGTAAAACACAAGGTGATCAGATACTTGAGATGATAATGGCTGAGGGTCATTGTGGAAAATCCTGAAATATGCTCAGTAGCGTTATATTCATTGTAATGAATCCCTGAACGGCTAGCTGTGAAATCCCAGTAGTGGGTCTGATCGGTCAATGAACGTTATATCATGTTGGATCCCTAAACGGTTCATTGGGTTGTTAGTCACAGTGCGGCTGTGCAAGTAGTTAGTCACAGTGCGGCTGTGCAAATGGTTAGTCACCGGTGTTGCCCGTGCAAGTGTAATCATGATTTGGTTATAGTGGATTAAGTCCTTGTGCTCAAGGCGAAATCACCTGAGGAGGGTGGACTTGATTAGCCCGCGTGGTGAACCAGGATATATCGTGTGTCCTTTACTCTCTTGCTTAGTATTTCTATTTATGTTTCTGCATTGAATATCAAAACCTCATATTAAGCAAAGTCAGAACCTTGCATCCTGTCTCTGATAAGCTTTCGCACGACAAGTTCTGAGTATCGTATTTTATGATCATAACCTATATGGTTCTCATGCTCCGTAGTTAAGAGATCAGAATCTCTCAATGAACATTGAAGGTTCTTGAGTGTCTCTTTAACAAGATGCAAAAATTAAACAAAAGTGAAAATTCACAATTCAAACCCCCCTTTCTTGTGTCTTTCTCGCACCTTCATGTTTGGCATGCAATTCTACCAAGCTGGTATTCATCAAACGAATGTCGAAAATCTGAATCATGTTGACCTGGTAATTATCCCTTCCATGGTAGTCTTGGATCCATCCAAGATCCATTTGACGCTGGAGGGCTTCTTGTACAAAAGAACATCCTTGATTGTCTTCTGAGCAAATTGAGCAAGCGTTGTAGTCGTGCAGCGGTAAATTGTGATACTGACTTTGTCTTGAGTGTATTACCACTAGATTGACATTCATTGCGCGGATGTCATGATTTTGAATAATGCCTGGATGTCCATAGACCATATTTATTCCACGAATCCTGTGATCTTGGATCCAGCCTAGATCCATCTGTTCTTGAAGAGCTTCTTGTACAATGATGCACCCTTGATTGTTCTTGGAACAATGTCGCATTGATGATAGTTGTGAGACGGCACATGGCCATACCTGCTTTGCCTGCAATGCATTTTTACCATATTTGTTCCTAGTAGACGTACATCATGAATTTGATAACTGTTGTCGGGTCCTTCATCTATCAAGTTTACTGAAGCTTTTTCATGTTGTGGGAACGGGTTTGTTTGAACATTCAGATTCGTATCTTTGAATGATAAAACTCAGTTTTTGATGAGCCTTTGTACGTTAGATTTGAAGCTGAGGCTGTTCTCAATGCTATGCCTCGATCCACCTTGATGATAAGGGCAATATTGATCAGCTTTGAACCAATAAAGGGGATTATCTGGCACTATAAGAGGAGTCATGGTTTGAACGTGCCCATTTGCTAGCAAAAGTGGGAATAGTTCTGCATATAACATTGGTATGGGGTCAAATCCTGGCGATCGGGGAAAATGATTATTGTTATTGTATTGCGGGCAAGCCTGCTGAAGAGGTTGTTGCTGCCTTTGCTGATATGGTTGTTGATTTGGCTATTTTTGAGTAACCTGCGGTTGATATGCCAAGATCGGCGTTGGGTTGATAACAGGAGATATTGTGGCTACCTGTCGAGGTTGGTATCTTCTTCTTTGCTTACCCTGCGAGATATTACTGATATCTTGTTCTTTCTTTATTTGGAAATCACTCCTGTATCTCTTACTACTATTGGATGGTCCTGCATCCTTAATCAATCGACCTTCTCGGACTGCTTCCTCAAGGCGTACCCCCATGTTTATCGTCTCGGTAAAGTCACTAGGTGCACTGGCGACCATTCGGTCATAATAAAATGAACTTAATGTTTTCAAGAAGATTTTTGTCATTTCTTTCTCCTCAAGAAGAGGACAAATTTGGGCGGCGATTTCACGCCATCTTTGGGCATACTCCTTGAAGGTTTCTTTATCTTTTTGGGACATAGCTCTGAGTTGATCTATGTCGGGTGCCATATCCAAATTGTACTTGTACTGCTGAACAAAAGCTGCCCCAAGATCTCTGAAGGTACTGATATTTTTACGGTTTAACCCCATGTACCATTTAAGCGCAACACCGGTTAAATTGTCTTGAAAGTAGTGGATCAGTAGCTATTGGTTTTCTGTCTGGGTAGACATCTTTCGGGCGTACATTACCATTGACTTTGAGGGCAAGAGTTTCCTTTTTACTTCTCAAAATCGGGTACCTTAAATTTGTGCGGTATTTTGACGTTTGGGACTAAACAGAGGCCAACGGCATCTTTGCCAAACAAGTCCTATCCGCGAATGGCATGCAGTTTTTATGCATTTCTAAGAACCGTTCTTGGAATTCATTCATTCTTTCGTATACTTCTTCATCCTTGCCAGGGGTGGTCTGAAGAATCTGTTCCTCTAGGATAGTATGTATCACAGGTTGTGGTATAGACATTACTGCGGTAACTCTTGGTGCTTCAGTGATCTGAAGTTTGTAACCTTCAGGTACAGGAGTCTCTGTCGTAGCCCTTGCATCTTTGTTCACCTGAAGTATGTAACCTTCAGTTCTGGAGGTTCCGGTTGTGGCCCCTAGGTCTTCAGTGACCGATGGGATATATTCCTCAGGTATAAAATTGAAAGGCATGCCCTAGGGAAAACCTTTAGGAATATTGTACTGAGGAAGACTAACGGGTATCTCAAATGTTGGCGTAGGCACAATTTCTGAGATCGCAGTCCTTTGAGTTGGTTGATCCTGAGCTGCTGCCAAAGATTCAATCATGTCGTTGAGTCTTTCCAGAATTTCTTTCAGAGTGTTGACTTCCTCTATTAGCTCTCTGTTTTCCTCCTCGAGATCGTCCATTTTCTTTTGCCGATTGGCCTGAGTATTATATGAATGAGACAGTTTGACTCTAAATTACAACACATGTGTGAGACTTTATGACAAAGATGTGTAATGCAATAATGGTGAATGATATGCAAAGAATGAGAATGATCTTTTTCTTTTGGTTTCAAAAGAACTTTTAACAATTGTGTTGTAAATATCATACAACGGTGAAAGCTTTTTATTGAATTCAAAGGATTACAATATCTTATAGGGAAAAGTACATTATTTTAAAAAGTGCAGGAAGGAAAACTAGGCCCCTGAATCTTAAGGAATCTCTGACAAAGGTCAAGATGCTGGTTGTTGATCCCGTTTTCTCTTCTTTGATCAGGCCTCCTCAACCGTTGTCGGGTAGATGATCCTTTTCCATGTAAAAGGAGGGAGTAAACTCCTCCGTTCTTCTTGACTTTCTACAGCATGTTGTTCTAGTATTTCAATTAGAGAATATTTCTCTTTCAGTAACTCTTGAATCTTTGTGCACTCCAAGCTGACAATCTGATACTTTTTTTTCCAAGAGTTCTTTTCACATTGAGTTTTGTTAAAAGCGACATGCAATTTCTCTGTGTCCCTCATGAAGTAGAGGATATATTCTTTTAAGGGAAATACTTCCTGATGAGGGTAAGGCAATTTTAACTTGATGGCCCTAGTTTGTACCCATTGGAGATAAGGCTCTGCGGAGATGCAGTTTGGTTTTCCCAGAGATTCTCTTCCTTTCTTATGAACATGATGCCAGACATGCACAATTTCCTCCTTGAGTGCTCTGTCATTTTCTCCTTCCTTAAAGAAAAGACCTTTTAGATGAATGTTGTAAGGTACGTCCTTCATCAGGTATCCAAGCTGACGACGAGCTAAAACTGGGTGATAATTGATCCCTCTTTTAGTGCCAATGAGGGGTACATTGGGGAAACTTCCACATTTGTCAATGATCTTTATTCCATCAAAGACCCTATTGTACCAATCTATATCAGAATGGGTGAGAGACATAATCTTTTGCGACCATCGCATACCACTTTTGAGATCCCAAAAAACAACAGATTTGGGTAAGTGGGAAATAAACCATTTGTAGAGTAATGGTACACAGCATGTAATCATCCCTCCATTGTACAAGTTCCTTAAATGCACTGAGTGGTAAGCATCTGCAAGCAAAGTTGGGACTGGGTTCCCAATTAAGAATATCTTGATAGCGTTTATGTCGACGAAATTGTCAATGTTAGGGAAAAGGAACAACCCATAGATGAGTAGAATGAAGTTATCCTCAAAAGAAACTATGTTTCCTATGCTGGCAAAGTATATGGCTTTTCCAATAGAAACCTAGTTGGTAGACCTTGTATTCCTCCCTTAGTGGTCATGTGGGTTTTGATATCTGATATTTCCAAAGAGGTGACTTTTGCAATGATTTGATCTTTAGGAATTTCTTCTTTTCTAGAGAATGGATCCTGATCAGTGATGGGTAAATCAATCAAATGAGAGTATTCTTCCAATGTTGGTGTGAGCTGATAATCTGGGAATGTGAAGCAGTGGTACACCGGATCATAGAACTGAACCAATGTAGATAGAACTCCTTCCACCATGTTGACCTTTACAAGGGATAAGAGTCCCCCATACTTAGCTCTGAAAGCTTCTGGATTAGTAATCAACCTTCCCAATCTTCTCAGGTCTTCAAGTTTTAGACTTCTGAAGGTGTACTTTTAAGTTTTTCTTCTACCAAAATCTATAACACGGTTTCTGATATTCGCAACACCCCGTTTTTTAGTTCTTTTGAAAAATTTTGAGAACAAATTTTTTTTTAAAGTTTTTTATGGATGCATGAATGTATGAATGCAACATGAGGCCATGGGTCTACCCATACCAAAGGTATGTACTAGGGGTTATTTTTGTACCTGTAGAACGGGTTCTAACAAGGTTCCCAAAATCATTAACCACTCTTAAGAATATTACCAACAAACTGACTGGCTGATGAGAGTTGTAATATCCCTAAGATGGATCTCATTCGAGTGTAGTATCGCGTATCGACTATTCCCGATAGTCACCGCACTATGTCCTAGAAATTGCCAAGGTTAAGTGTTTACTAATCCTCAGTTTCACGGGTGCCCAGTGGAAAAAGTAATGTTTTCACGACTTGCTCGCTTAACATCAGTATTTCCAAAAGAGTACCTCTACTGATTTGGTGGACTTTCAAGTTAGCTTGGTCGGGACTCACTCCCTATAAGCCTTCTTGATTCTACAACCTCTTATCTTAAAATACGCTCTCAAGCCCACTGAGGACTTTTTGACTCATCATATATGTATTAATCACATTCCCAGATAATAGTAAATTAAACAAGTATGGCAGATAAGCAGATAGTATGACGAAAAACAGTAAATGATATCAAATGAGAAAGAAAATAAAACAGCAAAAATATGCAACACAAGGCTTAACCCTCCTAGAAAAAGATAAAAGTCCCCATCAGAGTCGCCATTTTTCTGTAGCTCGGTTTTTGTGACGGCACCACTACCGCTTTTAGTGCTACTTTCTAATTTCTATATTTATCCTATGAAGCTTAAAAGGAAGGGGAATATATCTTAAACTAACCCTGTATGCAAATGTTTTCCTTTAAAAATGCGAAGATATCTGGAATCAGGGGTTGGTTATACAAGGGGAAACTGTTAACATCCAGAGTATCTATAGTAATCTATAGGAACCTTTATTTGCATATATTTTTACTGTTGAATTAGTCGGTTGCTTAAATCTATTTGCTGTTGATTGGGGAAGTTTCTCCTTTGAGGAGATGTTTTATTTGTTTTAGTGTTTTCTATTGTTTTTGGGAAGGTACTTGACCTAAGATTTTTTATTAGTGCGCTCGCTAAGATTATGCAATCTTAGGCCTACGTATTCCCGTAAAGAGATCTGGGGAAATCAGAGTGTTCGTAGTTCCTCCTATTCTACGGGAGGAAATTTGTTTGGTGTCTTGTTCAAAGCCCAAGATTGAAGCTAAATGAGTATTTGTGTCTTGTTCAAAGCCCAAGATTGAAGCTAAAAGAGTATTTTGTGTCTTGTTCAAAGCCCAAGATTAAAGCTAAAAGAGCATTTGTGTCTTGTTCAAAGCCCAAGATTGAAGCTAAAAGTTTGACTGAGAGAGAATTTGTCATCTCTAAAGGGAGATATCTCACCTATTCATCACAAACGTTGAAGAATTGATTTATAAGGGAAGTTGCTTTAACTGGGATGTGTGGAATCCAGCAATGTCACATCTTCCTTTATAGGAGAGGTGAATGTCATGAAGGAAGAAGCTTTAACACAGTGTAGAGCAATGCCACTTTTCCCTTTATGAATCTTTCAGGCTAAGAGAGGGACATTGACTTGGATGTGTAGAATCCAGAGGTTTGCCACTTACATCACTTAGATGAAAGAGAACTTTAGCCATGATAAAGGAGGGACTCCAGCTTGGATTTTGAACCAACAAGTGTGCCACTTACATCAATTATCTGGAAAAAAAGGTTTAATTGTTTGTTTTGACATGTGATGTACAGAGGAAGTATCCTTCTATAAAGAGGACTCATGGTCTCATCTGTGGGGATGTTCAATTTTTTGCCTTGATCAAAGCCCAAGGTTGAAGCTGAAAAATAAGTTGAAAACTGACTCAACTGGGGGAGTATTATATATGTCTTGTACAAAGCCCAAGATTAAGGCTGACTGGGGAAATCATTATATGAAGCCTAAGAGGAGGCTGAGGGAATTTACTAGGAGTATGACTCTCGCCGAGGAAATTTAATTCCAAGAGAAGGTCTAAACTGTTTTGAGGAATCAAAAAGGGAACTAACTCTTGCTTAAGAGAGTTAAATTATTAAATGCCACAAAGGTTTTGATTCTTTTGGGGATTTGTTGATTGTAACCTGACCCTGGCTGGGGATTTTGAATTGAAAACCAAACCTTGTTGAGGATCATAAGAGATTTAAAGGACGAGTTTGAATGCCTTAGAGGTTTTGACTCTCCTGGGGACTGGTGTATTGATAAAGATGACTAGGATATTTCCTATGCTTTCAGGAAGCCCGAGGGTCCTTATATGAAGCCCAAGAGGAGGTTAGGGATGATTCTAGGAAACATGTGGGTCCTTGTATGAAGCCCAAGACGAGGCTGGGGATTGAGACTTTCCAAGTCTAGGAAGAGTTCAAGAAAGGTTTCACCGGGAAATAATCCTTTCTTTGTTGAACTGTCCCAGGGTTAAAGGGGTTAAAGAAGAGGTTTCACCGGGAAATAATCCTCTCTTTATTAAATTGTTTCAAGGTTGAATAAATTGAACAAAGCCCAAGAGGAGGCTAACTGTATTGGGAAGAAGAATTCCTTTGTACAAGAGGGAACTAGTTGTTTGAACTAAGTTATACTGATTGAAAGGATCATATTGTTTGAACTAGTCTAAATTAAGGATGATGTAAATGCTAAGAGAAACTTAACAAGATATGTACAAGTATATATACAAATATATGAACAAGTATATAAACAATTATGAATGGAATTGAGAAAAGTGTTGGGTCTTATTCTCTGGATAAAGGCCCAAGTGTATTGTGATTGATTAGATGTTTTCTTCAAGATTGAATTAGTGTTTTGAAGAAATTGAAGAAAGTTTTGATTTTTGAAGATGACTTGATCTTAAGTGAGAGAGAAGCAAAGGTGTTGGTTCTTACACTCTAAATAGAGGCCCAGATGATTGTATGATGCTAGGTTTAGATTGAATATGATAGTTTTGGAAGATTGAAGTTTTTGAAAATAGAAAGAGGGATGGGACTTATACTTCTAGCAGAGGCCTAAGATGTTTATCTTGTTTTGAAAAACAGAGGATGATTTTGAAAGAAAAAGGTTGGGACTTACACTCCTAGCAGAGGCCCAAGATGTTTTTAAAATAATAGTGATTTTGAACACTTAGTGGAGGGAGTTATACTTTAGTAGATGCCCTAAAAAAGGTTTATTTATGTACAAAAAGATGGGACTTACACTCTATTAGAGGCCTAGAGATTTAATGATTTTTGAAAACCCTAGTTTTGAAATGTTTGATTAAAGGTGTTTTTCAAATAATTTTAAACATGATGTAAGTTAAGATAAACATGTTGTAATCTTAAAACAAAATTTGAAATATTAGGTTTTATCCATATGAAGATCAAAATGTTATAGGTTTAAAAATAATCAACGTGAAAACCATTTTTTAGGGTTTTTAATCGTAAAAAAAAATTAATTTTAACTTAATAAAAAGTGATTAAAATTAAATCTTTTTTTTTAGTTTTTTATAGATTAAATTAATAAAATGTGTGAATGGCATGTGTGCAAAAAAATAATTTAAAAATAATTAAGTTTGATTTAAAAAATAATTATTTGAAAATAATATAGAATAATGTAAAAAATATGTGAAAATATGAAAAATGGGAGAAGTTTAAAAAAAATGGCATGGGTGGGGGTCGAACCCACACCCTTACACACACAAACACACTTAACACACAGACACAAACCATTGGGGTAGTGATACATCCGTGTATCAAACCACACCCATATATTCATAAGGGTGGAAAGGACCTGAGGCCAGACCAAGCCAAACACGCCATGGCAGGTCCTTGCCCAAGGTTTTTTAAGCTTGCAAGAAGGATCTTATCTCCCTCATTTCTCCAAGAAATTGGATGAAATAAAAATGGATCCTGCCTAGAATTTCATGAGAAATCCAATGGTGGTCTTGGATTTTTCTAAAAGTTCCTACATTTTAAAACCGATAATGGTTTCAAATAGGCCATGATTTTGCAAGTTCTATGCTACATGTTTATACAGCCAACAATAGTGCTTAATTATAGTTCAAACACAACAAATATGATATGTATGACATGTTTATGATCAATGTACATCAAAGTAAAGCATATTTTGGCAAGTTCAAGTTTTGAGGAAACTTACCTCTTGAAGCAAATTGGGATCTTTCAAGATAGTTGTTACATATGTGTCTTGATGCTTTGGACACTTCCAATATACCTTATATAAGCTACTTGGATGCTTGGAATCAACGAGAAACCTCCAGATCAGAGTTTGGCCACTTCTTGCAAAATGAGCCAAAAGTGGTCAAAATGACAACTCCCTCAAATGGTGTTACAATTGAGGAACACTTGTTGGAAGAGCTTAGGGATGTAATTTAGAGAGTGTTTAGAGTATTGGTTGGCTTTGAAATGGACAGGATCAAGACATGGCTTAAAAAATGTAGAAAGTCAAAGATATGAGGTTTTGACAGTTAAGTTTCTGATTTTGGTGGTTTGGGATGAAGATGAGGGTTTGGACACCTCTAATGGATGATTTGTGATGTGTTTAGACCATTGGTTTGAGCCAAGAAGCTCTGGTTTAGAGAACTTTCCACTCACTTTTGAAAAACTATGAAACTTGGAGCAAATGCAAGAAAGAAGGGAAAACAAGTATTGTGTTGTTATGGTCTATCTTGAATAATCAGAAATGAGTTTTATTTATAGGAGAAGGGATTTGTCTTGGAGGAATAGTGCTGGCTCAAAGATTGGCTTGGATTCAAAGGTTTTGGCAAGATGCATCATTGCCCCTCACACAAGGCACCATAGCTCTCCACATGGCTAGCTTATCTTTTGACTCATTCCACATTCCTCAGATGTTTATATTGTGGTTTATGTGAGCATCTTGACTGAAAAGAGTACCTTTGTTGAATGTGCACTATTGCACATAAATGCCTTTGAATTCAAGGCATAATGTTACAAAATCCATTAATCCAATTTGAGATATCTCTTGACCCTTTGACCCAAATTTGCATGTTTGTTATGATTCCTTCTGTTATGCATTGAATGTGAGTGGCATTGGTCATTACACTTGACAAGAAAATCGTGTATGGCAAGTAAATAACCAAACTAATTTTGCAAAATAGTTTGCTGCAAGGTTTATTGATCACTCCATATCCCTTTGCTCAAGTGGAGTTATCTCATGCTATTGGGCTCTTTAGAAAGCTGGGCTTATGTACTTCAACTTTGATGTTCACAATTGGACTTGATTCATCGTGGATCATGGTGAAAAATTCCTCCACACTTTGATGTTTTGCTTAATCTTACCTTAGGCAGAATTTCACTGAGTGTTGAAGTTCATTTCACACCTTTTTTTATTTTAATCACTTCATAACTTAAAATCCAAGCATTTTTTGACCATGGATCAGTTTTACACTTTTGTATTATGTGATGAGAGCTATCATTTGAGATTTGGATCCAAAAAAATGGTTGCTTGGAAGTTGGGTACCTAAACACTTTTTTTTCATAACTTAGTCAAATTTTCACTTTCTCAACATTGCCCCTTTTACAAGTTACCTTGATTTCTTGATCAAATCTTGTTCAAATGCAACAATGGATTATTTTTTTTGTATAATGGTTCATGGTGAACATTTTTGGTCAAAAAGTCAAACTTTGACTTTTGGTCTCAGATGAATTTTGTGCAGAGAAACCTTAATTCCTGATTTTTTAATGAATGGATGTCCCAAGGTGATTTTAAACTTATGAATGGACATCAAGGTGTACATTTAAGTGTCTTGAATCATATCCCAAGGTTTGAGATCATGTCTTGGCCAAAAGTCAAAAGTATGGTTGACTTTTCATCAAAACCCTAGTTTGTGGCTCAGATGGATTTGAATTCTTGCACTGCTTATGAATCATGTTCTTTGAATCAATCCAATCATATGAATGGACTAATATGATGTATATGAGGTCCTTGAAACATATCTTGAGGTCTTGGCTCATGCCCAGATGAAAATTTCTCTCTGGAAGCCTTGGGTCGACCAAAACCCTAATTTGGTGACACTGATGATCTTGAGGCTTGATCAACTTGGAATGACGCAATCTTGTACTTAATTCTTGATGTTGGGGACCTCTTGTCCTCCATGAATGATTAAGAGGCTTGATAAGTTGAAGATCATGTCAATTTTTTATTGATCATTTGCCTGAATCCTCTGTAGGGCTTAAAAAACCCTAATTCTTGGTCAAGGTGAACACTCAACAATCTTTGAAAGGATTAGTGAGGTATGAAGGTACATCCATGTTGTGGTGATGATTTGCACAATGATGTGAAGTCTTAGGGTTAAAATTTAGGGTATGACAGCGGCGCCGCGGAGCAGGCTGTGAAGCATGTCAACGGTGGGGCCCAAGGTGTAAGAGTTCATAGGAAAAAGGCTAGTAGGAACAAGTCATCTTTGGCATATGGAAAATTGGCGAAACAACACCTTTAGGCTAAAGGCTCGTGGTAAATCCCTAGGAAACGTAGAAAGAAGATAGCAAATACTGCTAATTTGAAAGTTATTCCCCATGAGAGGGAAGATTTGAATCCCATTTCAATAAGCCCTAGTGATCTAGTGGGTTGTGAGTCTCTTAGGCCCAAGAAACATTGAAAGATAAAATTATTGGAAGAAGTGTTAAAAAATGTTGATGAATCTGTTACAAACATTTTTTGAACCTTTGAAATTCTACTTCCTGCCACCAACTACAATGTCTACATCTCCCATCAATTCTACCAATGAATCAACAAATTTCTCTAGTGGTTCAGTGTTGTGTTGTGACTCAATTTCTACGAGGGATATAAATCAAGGCAATGATATAGCAAGAAGAAATCTCGAATTGGATGTTGTTGCTAAGGTGTGGTCTTAAATCAAAACATTGGGAATTGTTGGGGAGGCATCAGATGAAGCTTTTGAAAAGATCATCAGAAGCATGGAGATAAGAGATTTTAAAGGGGCCATAGTGAGGAAGGATAACTCAAGTGGTGAATCATGAATATTATATCTTTAAATATCTGAGGGCATGGTATGGCCATCAAAAGAAAAAAGGGGGAAGCAGATAATTTTGAAGGGCAAAGTAGATCTCATGTTCATTCAGGAGACAAAAAATCAAAACTTACCTGAAACTTATATCAAAGACATGTGGGGGACTGAGGATGTGTTATGGTCTTCTCAGGATGTTATTGGCCAATTAGGAGGGATGATTACAATGTGGAGACTTGGGATTATTGTACCAATTTTGAGTCTTAAAGGCAAATGCTTTTTAGGAATTCAGGCTATGTTCAGAGGTAAACCTATTTATTTCCTCAACATTTATTCATCTCGCATCTTGGATCAAAAAAGACATATGTGGAAGGAAATAATCAATTGGAAGAACAAACTTAGCACTGGGGACTGGATCATTGGGGGAGACTTTAATTCCATCAAGCATCACACAGAGAGGGTGGGAATTAATGACAAAAATAAAAAAAAAAGTTGAAATGGGGGATTTTGCTGCTTTTATTAATATCATGGGTGTTATAGACTTGCCAACCTTAGGAAATCAATATACCTGATTTAACTCTGATGGGAAAGCAAAGAGCATATTAGATCGATTTCTTCCGTCTGAAGGAATCATAAAGTCTTGGAACTTTGTAGCTCAAGAAATTGGCAGTAGGGACATATCTGATCATTGTCCAATTTGGATTAGAGGAAGTCATATTAGCTGGGGGCCTATCTCATTTAGGCCAAACAACTGCTGGTTTGATCATAATCAGTTCTTGGCCTTTGTGGAAAATCAATGGAAGTCATATCATATTGGTGGGAATAAAGCTTTCATCATGAAGGAAAAGCTTAAACTATTAAAATTGTGCTTAAAGGAGTGGAACGGAGATTTTTTGGAATGCTTGATCTTAAGATTGAGAAATCTGTTGAGGAACTTAATATTCTAGATGGTATTATTGAGCACTCAACTGATCTGGCCATCATTGCAGAAAGAAAGATGGTCTAAAAACATATGTGGAGCAATTTACATATGAAAGAAAGCCTATTGAAACAAAAATCCAGACAGACATGGATTAAGGAAAGGGATTTAAATACAAGATTTTCCATGGCATGCTAAATTTGAGAAGGAGAAGGAATAGAATAGTAGCTTTTAAAACTGATATTGGGAGAGTGGAAGAGCCATACTTAGTAAAGGTTGTGGCAAAAGATCATTTTAAAAACAGATTTACTGAACAAGGAGGCATAAGACCATATTTGGATGGTATAGAGTTCAATTGCTTGAGTGAAGTTGAGAGAACCAGATTAGAATAAACTTTTTCTAGAGAGGAAATTAAGGAAGTCATATTGAAATGTGATGGTGACAAAATCCCTAGCCCTGATGGCTTTAACATCACCTTCCTTAAGAAGTGCTGGTACATTTTGGGTGAGGATGTCATTGGGGTCATCCAAGAATTTCATACTACTGCACATCTTCCTAAAGCTGTAACTGCTTCATTTTTTGCCCTCATCCCAAAGTCCTTAAACCCTCAAAAGATTGAAGACTACATGCCAATTTTTTTAATTGGCAACTTGTACAAAATTGTGTCTAAGATCTTGCAAAGAGAATCAAAAATGTCATTGGTAGCTTAGTGTCCAACTCCCAAACTGGTTTCATCCCAGGTAGACAAATACTTGATGGTGTATTGGTCACTAATGAGGTGATTAATTATGCAAAGAGATATAAGAAGGAATGCCTATTATTCAAGGTGAATTTTGCCCATGCTTATGACAATGTATGTTGGGATTTCTTGAGGTACATGCTCACTAGAATGGGGTTTGGCAAGAAATGGATTGCTTGGATGGAAGGATGGGTCTTTAATAGCAACATGTCCATCCTAATCAGTGGAAGCCCGACCTAATATTTTGTTACTTCAAGGGGATTGAGACAAGGTGATCCTTTTCACCCTTCCTCTTTACCATTGTTGCTGAAGGGCTAGCAGACATAACAAGGAAGGCTACACTCACCAATCTATTTAAATAATTCAAGATGCAGACAGACATGGATGGAGTTTCTTTTGATCTTTTGCAGTTTGCAGATGACATAATCATTATTGGTGATGGTTATTGGAGTAACCTATGGGCCATTAAGTCCATATTGAGAGCTTTTGAGTTAGTTTCTGGCCTGAGAGTCAACATGAACAAGAGCAGGCTTTATGGCATTGGTTTATCTTCTCATTTTTAGATGGTTGCCTCTAACTTCCTCTTCTGCAGCATAGACAACATTCTATTCAAATTCTTAGGGATCATGGTGGGCACCAATCCAAGAAGAATAGTAGCTTGGAAGCAAATTATCTCTAACTTGAAAAGCAAACTATAATGCTGGAAGAGTAGATTCTTATCTATGGGAGGGAGAATAACCTTATTAAATTCTGTTCTAAATAACTTACATATCCATCATATCTCATTTTACAAGATGCCTGATAAGGTAAGGAGAGAAATCATCAGAATTCAAATGGTTTGGATTGAAGGAAGGCAAGGGAGTGAACTGGATAAACTAGTTGACAGTGTGCAAACCAAAATCTGAGGGAGGTCTTGGAGTTAAGGACATTAGCAGATTCAATGAGGAATTATTATGCAAGTGGATTTGGAGGATTTAAAATGACAAGGAAGCTATATGGAGTGGCATGATTCAACTCGGATATGGAGACTTAATAATGAGCATGTGGTTTTATGAAAATAAACGTCATCCTTCTAAGCAATCTCTTTGGTGGAGGGACCTCAATGCCATTGGACTGAATATGAAGAGCTTCAGTAATGAAAAAAAATCTGAATTAGGCACATTGCTAAATTCAAACTTGGCAATGGTGATTTAACTCCCTTTTGGAAAGGGATTTGGCTTGGTTCAAAGCCCTTAGAAGAGATTTTTCCACTCTTATACTGTCACACTGCTAACACTAAGGTCATGGTCAGTGACTTGGGGCATTGGTCTCAAGGATCATGACAGTGGAAGTCTGATGTGGGCTTAACCTCTGCAGATCAATCAATTGCAGATAAGCTTTTACACTAAACTACAATCATGTCAGAGTTCTACCCAAGCAACATGGTAGAGGATCGAATTCTTTGGGTGGTTGCTCCTTCTCATTACTTTTCTGTCAAATGCTTATATGAATCCTTAAGGGGCCAGGGAATGTCTATGAATAGAGCTACCACCTTGAATTCTATGTGGAGGAGGCTGTGGAAGATGAAAGTTCCTTCAAAAGTCAAGACTTTTGTTGGAGAATGCTTCATAACAGACTTCCAACTAGGCAGCAGCTCTTCAAGAGGAATATCATCCAAGATGCTTCATTAGCTAAATGTGTGTTTGGCAATGTTGAAGAAGAATCATTGGATCATGTCATGATGCATTGCTCATTTACTCATAAAGTTTGGATCCACTTTTGGGATTGGATTGGATTGGATAAACAAACTGCTCTTGATTGCTATGCAATTTTGTCAAACTTTAGACACATTCAAAGGAATGGTTTAAAAACACATCGAAATTTTTTTTATAAATGATAGCTTGTTGGTGCATTTGGTGCAAGCGGAACGTCGTGATTTTTAAAGAAGACTCCTTTCATGTTAAGGATATAAAATTCAATATTAAATTCATTTCTTGGCTTTGACTTGGTCTTCTTTAAAAATCATATTGTTATAACTTCTATGAATGGTGCAAAGCACCATTAGATTTCCTAGACCATTAACACATAGCTTGCTTAGATCATATATGATTTTGTACTTTCTACCATCTTTGTAGACTATTATGACCTTAATTGTTGAGTATTTATATACTCTATTATAATGAATACTTTTGCTTAAAAAAAATCTTAAATAACTTGTAATAAAAACTAACCATCTTGTAACAAACTCGGACTAATTAATAAAGTGATATTTATTTAATGCCAACCAGTTATTTATTTATTCTAAAATCAAGTTTTTTTTTCTTTTATTGAGGTAAAAGTTAGTGATTATGTTTGATTTTGAGATCGAATCCAAGACTAAAATCAAGTTATATCAACTCATGCTTAGGTAATCAAATGAAATAAGTAGCTTTAATATTTATCAATATTTATTAAAACATCATAGATGTCTCACACCTCTCACTAAACTAATGATATGGACCAAGTGCATCAAACTCGCTCACTTTGGTCACTCCACTAAAAATACATTCATGATTAATCATCTCATATTCTAAACCCCTTCTATGCTATCAACTCATTTAACTAAAATTGAAAGTGACTTTCAAAAGTTGCCAATAAACATTTCCATTATCTTTACATATATATAACTTTACATAACAAGCTAGAATTTGGTGAAAAATAATGCTAAACATTTTTGTGTTTTTCCTAATTGATCATTCATTGTTTATTCTCTATAAATACTCAAGAAACAAACATTTTTTTGACTTTTCAAAAAAAAAACTTAAAAGAAAATTACGAGTAAAATGAAGAAAAATTCAAATCAAAACAATCTATATATATATGCCCAAAATTCTGAATCCACTATCATCTCATCAAATCCTTGCTTTCTTTCACCATTATTAACACAACCACCATCATCATTAATCAAAAAATTCAAGCTACTAATAAAGTCATCATCCCAAAAAGCCAAATTGTTGCTATAATTCTCTTCCTTGTTATCATTATTAGACCATTCAAAATCAAGAAGTTGGAGATCTTCAAGAAAATTGGTTGAATTTGATGTAGATGATGAAGAGGTTGATGAAGATGAATTAGACACTATAATCTCATTAGGTTCTATCATTGGAACTTCATCTATACAAAACCCATCAATTAACTCCATTGTGTCAAATAAGGGTGTTATTGTAGTTTCACATTTTTCTTTCATTTCAATGTTACTTGATGATTCAATTGAACTCTCTTGCTTCTCAATCTTTGTGTCATTGTCAATTGTCAAAGGTTGTTGGTTTTGTTGTTTTTCTTCTATCGGTTGGTGTAGTTGTTGATTTTGAGTTTGAATAATTGTAGTACTAATTAGTGGTTTGTGAGTGATAGGGTCAATCCCCATTTTCTTGAGCTTTTTCTTTATGTGAGTGTTCCAATGATTTTTTATCTCATTATCTGTTCTTCCTGGTAGATGAGAAGCAATCTTAGACCATCTGAAAAAAAAAACAAATAATTAACAAAATAAAATCAAAAAAATATTTATATTTTATTGAATAATCAATATGTAATTTAAATATAATATTTATTCAATAAATTCAAAATATCATTTTTTTTAAATAAAATAAATAAATATATATATATATATATATATAAGTTCATACGTAATTGTTGCATCACTTTAAAGGAAGAATGACTTTATAGGCACTGAAAAGCTCCATCTTCCAAAGTCATTTAAGTTAAGAAAGAAAAATTGTCTACAATACAAATTTGTCCTCTCTTTACTTTTCTATATGCAATAATAAATACGTTCATTTTCAGTCAACTTTAATTTCAATCATATGTACTATCCTTTTATTTTTATTATTTCTTAAAAATAGATGGTATATAAAAATTTCATACGTCTCTTTCTCATTGGTGGTAAGAGCTGGGACCATGTTTTTTTTATTTCAAATTTGAATAATACTAAACTAATTACCACTTGATGAGCATGATTATAAATGTAATTAAATCAATTAAGTAAGTGCATTTGTCGTTATTAAGGTTACTATTAAAAAAGTATTGTGTTCACCTTATTAATTTAATTAGTGATTAGTAAAAGAGGAAAATAAACATGTAAAACAGTGGAAAATAGTACCTGTTCCCAAGTTGAGCATGAAGATCAATGACCATTTTTTCTTCATATTCTGATAAAAGTCCTCTTTTTAAATCTGGTCTCAAGTAATTTGTCCATCTAAGTCTACAACTTTTTCCACACCTCAATAACCCTGCATGTTGAATTAACCATAATGCAATTATAGAAACTTGCATATTAAGGATTAAATATATAGTTTTGAGAAAAGATTTTTAATGTCACTATAACCTAGTTACTCTATTAACGCATTTGACTGAAATTATCTTATAATGTATGACTAGTCATTAATATATGCTAGTCATAGTCATTACAGATAACGACAGTCAAATGTACAAAAATCATACAATTTCAGTGGTATAAGTGGTTAGTGCGTAGCGTGTGCGAGTAATGTAAATTTTGAATGGTAAAAGTGAAAGAAAAAGCAAGAGCAATGAAAGGAGACCTGCCAATTTAGGGACAGCCCTCCAGCAGCATTGACCATTAGTGAGGATGAAAGTGATGAGTTTCTTGTCTTCCTCAGCAGTCCATGGCCCTTTTTTCAATCCCACTTTCTCACAACAAGGTTGCCTTCCCATTTTTCTTTTGAGAGGCTAAGGGAGTTGTTATTTTGAGAGACTCTTGAGAAGAATAATAGGTTATGATGGAGCACCATCACCTACTTATATATACAAAATTCAGCTAGTGTGTTCTTAACTCTTATAAGTCGACTATGACCTATAAACCCACTATCTCAATTTATTTTATTTTATTTTATTCAATCATCAATTTAAGCTGTTCACATTTCTTTTCTATGTACTTAGGAATTTATTTTTTGTGTTGCTTTAATTATGAGTTATAGTTTACATAGGACACGTGTGGAGCAGGATGAGATTTAGGGCACACGTGTCGTGTTAGTCAAATGAGAGAATAGTCTACATTATTTTTAGCTGAATTCTTATCTACCTACCTCAAAAAATTGTGTAGAATTACCCATAGAGTAAATTAGACTACATTGCATTGAAAATCTACAAAATTTAAATTATTAAATAAATAATTAAGTATAATAAAATAATATGACATTACTGAATTGGTTGAAAATACACTACTTAACTTTTTGTGATGGGCAATAAAGTTGTCCCCTTATTTTTATATGAGAGAGTCTGTGTATTAGATAGAGGTTTCAATATTTCCGTGTGTGGTAATTAAGATAATAAAAAATGCTAACAAGTGTTCTGAGACATTTTTAAAAGCTTAAAATGATAATTGAGACTAGTTAAAAAAATTGTGCTTAGGTACTAAAAAAGGTTTAATACCAATGTTATCTCTTATAAATTAGTCAGATCGCCAATATTTATCTTGCTTAAAACCACTCTACAAGAACCTCAATTCCATCCATGCATGAATTTGTGATTCTCAAAGCTTTTATAAATTGAGAGTTTATTTGCTAAGAAAAAAAATCGCTTTTAATTTTTAACTATCATTTCACATTAATAAAAAAACTTTGTTCAATAATTGTTTTTTTATCTTGTAGTTTGTAATTTTTTTCATTAACTAATGCCTTTTTCTTAAAAGCTATTTAAAATAGTTTTTGGTCTTATAGTTTTTAACTTATTATTTTTTCTTTTATTTATATTCTTATTATTTTAATAAAAACTTATTTTCATATTTTATTATAATTTCAAATAAAATAAATGTATAATGACATTATAGTTTTATTGTAGAATGTTAGAAAATAAGCTTACTTTTATTATTATTTTTGTTCAGAACCGGCCAAAAGGTTCAATGGACCAATGTTCAATCCATTAAAATCTCACTCTACTCGACCCAACATATATATATGGTTCATATATTAAGAGAAAGTACACTTTGATCTCTAATTTTATTTTACTTATCTTAAATCTTGAATTAATTTGGGCATTGGAGTGCTAACCATGCAGGTCCACCACGCGTCGTCGTAAATGAGATCGGAGTTATCGTTCAATACCATTATTATCAAACTCTATTTATGGTCTCTTCCTTAAGCTGGAACATCCATTTCCGCTTTCCGGAAGAAACAATGGCCTCGTCTGCGGAAAACAACTTCTAATTCCTACAATTTCCACAAGAATCGTGTTTGCTTCGCAACTGCTGTTGGACAAACACAGAAAATTCAGATCTGGATCCTTTTAGTTCATATCCAAATCTTCAACTTACTAGCTCGTAACATCCTCAAACGAGGAATCAGGAAACAAATAAACTTCCAATTTCTATGTTTTCGATCGATCCCCATTCGCTCCTAAATTTCATTGATCGCGGCTCCTTTAGATCCCAAAATCGAGAGCATTCAGAAACAGTCACAAAGATCCATCACAGTCAACTCGCTCGATCACCGTTTTTGCCTCAATTCCTCATCGTTAAGGTCTCTAATTTCCTCAGAAATCCACGAAACAGCCGAAGAAGGATTACAAGTAAGAATCTAGGGTTTATGTCGGGGTCTGAAGTCGAATTTTATGAAGATGGCGCTGAAGCCTCGTAATCCACTGTCCGACCTAACTACACTCATAATCCCCACTGTTGTCGGGGTAATGACGGGGTTGATTCCAGAAAGATATTGCAAGTTCATAGTTAATATCAGGCGTAGGATAGGTGTCGGGACACCCACTAACGGTGCGAAAGGACCTCAGGCCTACATCTAAAGCCCTCTTGGGAAGTTCCAATAAATTGGGGAGAAACTAGTTGGTTCGACTACATCGTCGGGCAGAATAGCAATTGATTTTAGTGACAGTCCACTAATTGATTACCCCGTCACTACTGTCCATGGGCAACAAATCAAGAAGGATAAGGCCTCAGACCAGGAGACAGTCAGAGTGAAGGGGGTAGGAGGGGTTCTTCTAACATGCAATCAGAAAAAAGGCATCCTAACACCCTGAATTCTATTTGAGAAGGGAATGACCAAGTTGTGACTTCGGGCTTCCCACTGATATAGCTTACCCAAATGAAAGAGTAGACAAGAAGACGTAATTCCATTCCTTCTTTAGAGGTCAGAAAGTCGATCCTCTAACACTCATTGGCAGGCAAAGTACCTCAAACATCGTCCAATTAAAGGAGACGCTTTGAAGTGGAAAGTACGTCTAGCCCAAAATTTCAATAAGGACAACAACTACAAACCTCAGACATCGTCCAACCAAAGGGACACTTTGGAGCGCGAGGAACATTCAACCCGACTTTCCAGGAGAAAAGCAACAATCAAAGATCCCGGACTCTATCCGACCATTCTAAGGTCACCACAAAGGTTATCTACCTTGCTAGTTTTTTTATTTATTTGTAGCAAATTCAATTGATCATATATATATATATATATATATATATATATATAGAGGATGTATCATATGAGATTATCATTTTTATGTGAGAACATGAGAATGAATCTGAACCATTAGATTTTAAAATAAATGGTGGAGATTATTTGTGATTTTTTTTCTCTCTCCTCCATTATTAAAATAAATGATGGAGGAGAGAGAAAAAAACTGGCACATAATCTCCACCATTTATTTTAAAATCTAATAGTTCAGATTCATTCTCATGTTTTCACATAAAAATGGCATTCTCATATGATACGTTCCATATATATATATATATATATATATATATATATATATATATATATCTTCCTCTGTTGTGTGTTTCATTGTCCCTCTTTTTGCTAGAAAGTCCAGAACATGAGAACAAAGATAAATGTATGAATACGTTTTTGATACGGACTTGACGCACTTCTGTGATTCTGATATAACTTGGGTGTATTTCAAGCTCATTGTGCATCCGGTACGAACTTAACGCATTTCTGCAATTCTGATACGCCATAAAGCACACTCTACACCCACTGTGTGTCCGATACGGGCTTAACGCATTTCTGCAATTTTGATACAGCTTAAACTCATTCCATGTCCAACAACATACCCAATACAGACTTAACACATTTATGAGACTCTGATACAGCTCAAACGCACACCTAGCTTCCAAGGCCTATTAAACGCACTTTTGCGTAGCTGGCGCACCCCTACATATAGTTAATCCTTAGGCGTAAGCGGTGGATTCTAGAGACGTTCACCTCAATCCTAGCCAAACCCCAAGGGAAGGGACAAGAATCTTACCGTTGGCTGGGGAACGATCCTCTGTGACGCTGAGCGCAAGACTTATGTGACTACAAAACTTCAACTTTGCCAGTCCTAAGCATTTCCCGGGGAAAGCGAGCAATTCGCCAAACATGACATACAAATCAATATGTTGTTATGGCAAGCGCTATAACAGTGGGCAAGTGCAACAACCAAAAACAGTAGCCAACATCATTCGGTATGCCGAATTGCAAAAAAAAAAGAATTATAATAGTATTTTTACCATCTCACTACAATCAAATGTGTTAGCTCTTTCATAAAACGAAGCAACAAAGGATCTCACGCCCACAACAAATATTCAGCCATCAACGACGAACGTAGATGGTCCGACCTAAATTATAAAAGTAAACGAAGACCTTGCAGATAAAGAGAGCAAACCATGGCCTGTAAAAAGTCGTGAATAACAATAATGATAAAGAAAAGGCCAGAATAAAGCTCTAAAGTTAATACTGCTTGAGGTACCAAGGTAAGTATTTCATTGAATATCAAAATTAATCCACCAAAGGCACAAATTGGAGCACTTATCTAATCGCATGGATCAGTTCAAAATTAATCCAAATTTTTTCCTTTTCTAATGATTGGAGCACTTATCTAATCGATTGGAGCACGTATCTAATCGAATGGATCAATTCAAAATTAAGCTCTAATCGATTATGACAGCATCTTAATGATGTACATCGGCTAGATATCTTTTCCTTCCTTTTTGAAACCAATAATCGATTATCATTGGATATTCTAATATATTAGAATTAGGTTCTAATCGATTAGATTGTCTTAAAAGGCATTAAAGTCAATTTCCTCTTTGAGCCAACCTCTAGCCTATAAATAGTGGTCCCTTCCTTCATTTTAAATTAATCCAAAAATGTGTTTTTACACTTCTCACTCTCTTCCTCTCTCTCTCTCTCTCTCTAAACTTTTTCTTTACTTTCTATCACTAATATTTTAGCCAAAGTGCTTATTTGAGAAAGTCCTTTAGTGTGTAAGGAAAATTTGTATACACCTTGGTTGAATATTATCCATTTAGGGATTGTTTGGGTGAGAAGCTAACCCCGTAAAATCTTTAGTTTGGGGATGGTGTGATTAAACCCGTGTTTAGGTTCACGCTCAACCCGTGATTAAAGCTTGATAGGTTTGAGATTAGCCCGTGGTAAAATATTATAGGTTCTTGGTTATCACATGGTAAAACCAAGGTTAGGTTAAAGCTTAGCTTATGATAAAAGATTGGATAAGGTTCTAGATCAAAGCGATATTAAAATATCTTAGATTCTTGGTTAGCCCGTCTAAAACCATGGTTTAAGGTTCGTGATCTTAGCTCGTGCTAAAATCTTACAAAGTATGCTTAGAAGCTTGAAGACTAACTGCTCCAAGGTTCTTGTGGAAAGAAGACTAATTGCTTCAATATATCGTTTGTGGAAGAAGGACTAACAGCTTAAATCCACCTTTTAAAAGAGAAGACTCAAACTACTAAATTTCAAAGTCTTACTGTTTAGGTTGGAAGTCAACCAATTTTTCTTGTATAAGGGGGTTCATGAGTTTTACCTACTAAAAGCTCTCAAAGTTTATTGGATACTCTCAAGATTGATTTTTTTCCTTAATTCTTTATTTTCCTCAATTTATATTCCACAATTGATTTTTCGCTTCTTAATATTCAAACCTTTTCAAAATTTCTTTTAAATATGTTTTTAATCCTTAATGTTTTTCAAGATCATTGTTTTTTGGACCACACAATTCACCTCCATCTTGTGTGGGAAGTCATATCTCCAACAAATACATCACCCTGACTAGCAAAAGCAAGAGAAAAATGGTACTAGCTTTGAATATGCTATGAGCAAAGTGAGAAGTAATTCCATCTTATCCCCCTCAAGGAGATTTTAGTAGAAGGATAAATCCGACTTCGAAACAACAACAACAAATTCCTTAGGAGTACGTGTGATCCAGGAAGAGAAAATATCCAATATCTTTATAAAGAGGTCACCTCCCTAGAAGCATCATCCATGGCAACCAGAGTCCATTTTAGAGAACACTCGGCCAGAAGAGACTAATGTTCCTGCTCTCAAACCATCTTTGGTGAAACTGGAGGCGAGGTTGGTTCCTCCACTAGCAAAACTGTTGCAGCATCCACAAGATAATCCACCTCGAGCACATAAGTCAGAGCTTCTATAGTCGGGGTAGGATAAGGGGTCGGAGGAAGAGTGAGGACAGAAGAAGAAGTCCCAGTATTCCTCCTATATTAGATACCTTGAGCATTAGTGAGACTATATAACATGTTCAACTTTCTTATTTTATACACGTTATTTGCAAAATGCAACCACGCATGTAAAAAAAGAGGATTATACTCTCACCGAAAATGTACATCCTCTCCTCAAGAGTAACTGCACTCAAGATAGCATGAGTGTCAATTTGCTTCTTCCTCATCTCAGTAGGGGGCAGAACACTATGGACAAACCCTTCCTCATAACCAAGCCCCTGAAATCAGGATTGCATTTCCTCCTTCATTTCTACCTCGTCCGGAGAGAGAGAGAGAGAGGGGGGAGAGAGGAGAGAGAGAGAGAGAGAGAGAGAGAGAGAGAGAGAGAGAGAGAGAGAAGGAACCTGACATGGTACAATAGGAGTGAGCAAATTGGTTAATATGGAACTTGGACCAATACTTTGGATATGAAATATGACAATAGCTAGGAGAATTAATTTGGATATAGTAGATAGCGGAATGAGCCGTAGAGGTGAGGAGTTTCACCAATATGAAACATCCTAGAAAACCATCCCCAAAGTGAAGGGGTCAAACCACTGGACCAAATGAAAATAAAGTAACCCCTAATTATCAAAATTATCTAGGGAGGTATGCCTCAGATAAAAAAAGATCAAAGAATAAATTAAGAGAAGGCTTCCAGGACTTGTGGTCGACACATAGTTGGAAGACCCTTATGTATGCCCAGGATCCTAGATGAAGCTGAGAAGGAGCAACTCTTAAATCTTTTAGGATAGTTGCCTCAATTTTAGAAAAATGTAGCCGAAGTTTATAAAATGGGACCATGCAGTCATCAAAAGAGATACATATCTCATTCTCTCCTAGAAGTGGAAGAACCGACCACTCTGAAGGGTCTCCGACCACAATATTAGCATTGCCAAGGGCGGCCTCAGTGCTCAAAATTGAGGAACTACCCGCTACCTTTACATCTACCCAATTAAAGATTGGCGCGCCCACCAACATTGATGGTTCAAATGCTCAAATGCCTCCGCATTGCTAGGCTCGCAACCTACAGTCCGAAAGTGAGTCTGAATGAAATCTCTAGAAAGGTCCCACCTTTCCAGATTAACTTGTATCTCCTATTCCAACAAGCTAGGAATGGAATAGGGACCTCAACGAGATTTGCTCTTCAACCAACATCTGATATAAGGGCATTTAGCAACCCTAAAGAAGAGGTTTCTCCCTTCAAGGTAGGCTCAAACATCCCTTCTGACCCAGAGTCGTCAGATATGGTTATAACCTTTGATCTTGCATGGTTGCTACAAAAATAAGGTTGAAGAGAATTAGAGGATGGCCTGGATGAGGTTTCCATTTTTTAATCTCTCATTGAGTCAGCATTATTGTTGCTCATTTTGGCGAAATAAAACAAGGGCGCCTTGATAAAAAAAGTTTGATGAAGCAAAAAGGAATGAAAAAGGTGAAAGCTTTAAACAAAGCTCTGGATCACTTTTAGTAATATTCTTAGGAAAAAAGGAACGAAGAAGTTTTTTGTAGAGTAACTAAAATTTTTAAAGATGAAAGGTTGTGAAAACCTCTAACTATTCAACTCACTCTATTAATAAGCAATGTCAATTAAAGAATCAAGACCGACGATGGACAGAGATCATGAGATCAACGACTACAATTCCACTCAGTAAAATACGCCAAACTAGAATGCACTTAAGCACTCTATGAACTGCGCCACATCCTACCTGGTCACGTCATCGCACGTGACAAGAATGGGTGTCGAAGCATCTCAACGATAAAACAGCATTAAATGCACCTATTCCCCATTACTTTTCAAAAAACTGATCTAAGTGATTCAATTATACTTTACACCGAACTACGATATAAAGGTCGGTCAACTATCATTAACGCTTACGCCAGCTCTTTTAGTGCGCGATAAAGTCTTGGAGGAAACTGTTCTAGATCGGCCAAAAGATCCTATTGACCAAGGTCTAATCCATCAAAATTCCACTAAACTCTACTCAACATATAAAAACGGTTCATATACTATGAAAAAGTACAAATTTTGTGATCTCCAATTTCACTTTGCTTATCTTGAATCTTAAACTAACTTGAGTGTTAGAGTGATAACAATGCAGGTTCATCCCGCATCATTGTAAAGGAGATCAGAGTCATCATTCAAGACTATTATTATCAAACTCACTTCATTTCTGGTTCCTTTGTGAAACTGAAACATCAAGTTCTAGTTCTCGGAAGGAACAATTTTAAATTAATATATTATTATTATTATTATTATTATTTTAAATTGATATATATATATATAATTAATTAAACATTTATTTTATCGAATAAAAATTAACTTAATAATATTATATATAAAAAATGAGAACATTAAATTTTTTCCAATAAATATTTTAATGAGATTAATTACTATGTATTATTGGTATAAAAGGTTTTACACTTTCAATTCATTTATATTATTGGTATAAAAGGTTTTACACTTTCAATTCATAAGTGATTAAAATGGGTCAAATTTATCTCATTATCCAACAACTATAATTGTATATAAATTTTAGATTTAATTACAGTTTTGTTCTCCTTGTTTTACTGGATTCGCGAAATTGGTCCCTCTATTTTAAATTTAAACAGTTTTGATCCATCTATTTTAAATTTAAACAGTTTTGATTCCCCTCTCATATTTTTAAACTTAAAGTTAATGATGTTTTCATTTTTTAAATGACAATTTACATGTAAAACAAAACAAATCATCGTATATAAATCTATTATTGAATTTTGTAGATAAAAATATAAATTAAAAAACGAAATTTTAAACGATTTTCTATGAAAAAAATTTAAGAAAAATATTAAAACTGTTTGAATTTAAAATAGAGAGATTAAAACTGTTTAAATTTAAAATAAAAAAATTAGTTTCGTGAATCCGATAAAATATTTAGCTTAATTTTTAATTAAATTCATTTTTAATAAGACAAATGGTGTATATATTTTGATTGTTTGCATTGTGTTGACAATTGACATAATCCTCATTTTGTATTTTCCGTTCTCCCGTTTTATCATAATATTTATTTATAATTAAATTTATTTATTTATTTTAAAATCTTTTTAAATCTAAAATATTTCCTTGAGGTGTTTAGCCCTTAGGCCGCATGCTTACAAGTCACAATCAGAAAGCAGCAGCTCATCAAGAATCTTTGCTTGAGTATGAAGCATGAGATACTCTCCACTCATTAACTCAAACTTCCTAACATGATAGTAAGACAATTAGATTATCATTTCGAGATCTATGCTACACAAATTTAGATTATACAAAAAATATTTGGCTATATTATATTATGTTTGAATAGGCTAAAAAGTTAGGCCCTAGTTAAGGTCATCACAAGAACCTCAACCACTTGATAGAGTGTTAATTAAAAAACAATTGAAATATTAAAATCACATACCACATATTAACAAAAATATCCACACATCTATTAGCGTCCTTGGTATACAATTTCATTTTTTTAGTTAGACTTTGTGGTTCCATAGAAAAACATATAAACAATCCTTAAAAATAATTTTGTAAAATAATAAGCCCTTTAAATATTCAATTTAATTTTGAAAACTTATCCAAGCAAGTGTATGCCATCATCATATCATAAAATATAATGTATTCATAAGAATTATTTATAGTTATTTACCTCTCTTCACGCTATTATCTTAATTAATTCGTATATATTAAACCTAAATTAAATTTTATATGTGTAGATTTTCTTAACCTATTGTCTCATTCTTAATATATGAAGTTGTTTGCATTTGTCGTTGATAGAAGAATGGATTTGTTTTACAAAGTTATTTATTGTTAACAGATGTCTAATTGACATTGGAATAAAGCATTTAATAAAAATGCAGACAAATATTAGAAAAAGAGAAGATGAATAAAAGTGATAAACTCAACTTATTGTTATACAAAACTATGCTTCACCATTTATACTAGTCAAGTCTAACCAACTTACACTAAAATAGTGGCAATTATTTTTAAAGAAATAATTAACTATTAATAACTTAAAACTAAATACAAAGTATCATAGATGGCATTGGTGTACGGATGACAATGGTAGGGTTTGGATGGAATAGTATAGTATTTATTTTCATATTGCAATTTGAAAAAATCTACCTATTTAAGTTCATATCATGGATATCAATGTTTGGACTCGTACTCGTATTTTATGGGTATCTAAGTACTCATATTCATACTTGTTTATTTGTATTTCTAATAAAAATTATTGATCAATTATAATTTATCATGTTATTTTTAATTTTTAACAACATAAAAAATTTCAAAAATGATATAGTTGAGTTTAGAAATAAACAAACACTTATATTAAAATCTGTACAAATTTAATAGTGATATTTTTAATAAAATTGATAAGTATGAATGTGTATAATATATATATATATATATATATATATATATATATATATATATATATATATATATATATATATATATATATATATATATATATATATATATATATATATAAAATTTGAATTGCGGCGGAGTGGGTAATAAATTATCCGTACCCACATCTATATCCGATTATTTTTGTGGATAATTGTTTGTGTTCGTGTTTGTACTTATTTTGTGGATTTTTACCCATTTTGTTGTGGATAATTTTTACGGATATCGAATGGGGATAAGTTCAATTGTCATCCTACATTGGTGTATTTCAAGTTCAACACCCCTCTCTCATCCTTTCTCCCTCCTCTCCAATTAGGGTGTATGTCTTGCATGGTAAATTTATGAAAAAAGAGTGCTAAATGGGTCGTGATGGAGTGCCTTTGTGAAAATATCATCAACTTGGTTTGATGAATGAATATGTTTAGCTCACCACCTCAAAGTCAATTACAAATATAAAAAACAACTATGCGCGTGAATTATAATTTCAACACAATAAAATTATACAATTCTAAATATAAGTCTTTCACTCTCTAATCACTAAAGCAATCTATAATGAATAAAAATTATTTTTAGAAAGATAGTGAATGAGATATGAGAATACTAAGTCAGAAAATTCGTGATTTGGAAGTGAGCACAAGCCTATTGTATATAGAAAAAAACTTCGTCAAAAAAGAAAATAATCCACGTGCTCAAACCGCTTTCTAATCGATTATGCTACGACACTAATCGATTAGACATTACTAAAAAAGGAAGTACTTAATATGTAAGTATGAGATGCAACCTAAGAAGGGGTGAGTTAAGATTGCCCGATTTTTCTTGTTTTTGTGTTATGTTCTTAATTTTCTTTAGATATGAAAATGATATGTTCTTAGCAATATAAAGTTCTGAAAAATAAATGAACACAAAAGATTTATACTAGTTCCACTTATCAATCAAGGGTACATCAAATCCCTTCACAACTTTAAGGATTATCCACTATGTTTGATATTTGTACAAGCCTCACACCAAGCCCCTCTTACAATCTTGTAATATAAACACCAACACTATGGTGAATTTTGAATCACCTCATTTCAAATAACCTAACCTTTTACAACAAACAACTTATCACCACAAATTTGGTGACTAAGTTACAACAAACATTTTTTAATAACCTTAAGTATTTGAATCTTGAATTAATGCCAAGATAAAGTTTGATCTTCTCTTTCAATACGCTATGAACATTGGCATAAAATCATCTTTTCAATTCATCTTCAACCAAATGAAACTTTTTAATTTTACCATATCATATGGTATTCTTGTATCTTGAACAAACAATCTTAATTTTACAATTTTAGCATATAGTCTCCAAGTACACCTATCAAAGAAAATTAATAATTCTTTCTAGGTACCCAACATTCTTTGGGTCCTTTTGGGTTAGTTTCTTTTTCAACCGATACAAAATTGCCACTAGGTATACCAATATTTCTAATATAACATGCATTAGTATTATGACCTTTACAATTGCAATAAAAATCATTAGGCTTAAAGAAATTCTTATCTTTGTAAACATAAGAATTATTTTTAACATAGGCCTTCTTAGTATGAATTACAACTTGCACTTTCTTTGATTCCTCATTGTTGAATTTATTGTTATCCTTAACAAAGATAGTTTGACCTGTACTCGGTTTATCAAATTTGGAGTATCCAAACCCTCATTTATCATTAGAATGTCTTTGTTTGTTTAGCACATTTTCTAAACCAAGTCATCCTTTCTCATATTTCTTTAAGACTTGGTTTAATTCAATAGTTTTTGATTCAAGAGTTTCACATTTATTACATATTGAATTTTTACTTAGTCTAATTCCACTTTCATGTCATTAGCCTTATTTTCTAGAGATAAAAATATTTTCTTTGTTTTGAACATGTTATAGAAAGTGTCAAATGTAACACTCCGATTTTGATTATTTTACTTTTAATTGAGTTTTGGGAGTGTTTTAATTTATTTATTTAATGTAATTTAATATATGAGTGTGGGTAGAATTATTTAAATTAGTGTAAAAGCGGAGAGAAATAGTTTAATATTAAATTAGAATTTTATTATATTTTTTATAATTTAAATAATAGAGAAATGTGAGAAAATGAGTTTTGGGTATTAAAATAGATTTTTAATTAAATTGGGGAGGTGGGTGGAACTAGTGAGAGTTAAGGGGAGTTTGTAGAGTTAATTAAAATAAAAATGAATTAGGTAAGGGAGGAGAATTGTTCATACTATGGGTGTTTAAGCATGAAGGGTATAGAGGATTCATTATCCTCTTTATTTTTTCCTTTTTCTTATTTCTTCCATTGATGAAGATTTTGGATCTTGAGATGGTTGTGCAAGCCTATCTAGATCGTGGTAATAGAATGTTGTTTTCATGTTTGGTTGATCGTTCATTTTTGTATTAACTTATATGTATAATGCTGATTTTGATGTCCATGATTATAAGCCTTGGCTTGATGAACCTAATGTTGATTTGGTGATAATTGGTAAAATAAATATCCAATTGTATGCAATTGATGTGTTTATTATTGTGTGAATTGTGGGTGATGAGTTTGTGGATTCATTAAGTTGAGTCATTATATTAGAGTTAAAGCGAGGTTTTTAGAGAAACCTCTTGCCACTACAGTGAGATAATTTTAGAGTTAAGGCGAGGGTTATGAGAACCCTTGCCATATGTAGGGAAATACCTTAGTAGAGTTGTCACATGTGAACCTTGAGTTTATTAATATGTTAATAGTTGTTAACATGTTTTGAATTGACTCTAAAGTTGTTAATGAGTTGAGTTTAGAGTCATATTTTTATTTGTTTAGAGTCCTTTGGAAAATGTAGAATTGGAATTGAAAGTATATGACATTAGATTTGAGTTTTGATGACTCAAATGTATTTTTAGAGTTAGGTGAATTATCTTAGTTAAGTTATCACTCGCCTTGTGATTAGGTAGGATTGAGTAGTGATGAGTTGAGATTCAAGTGTGAAACAAACCACTTTTATCTAAATGTTTTTGGGGAGGTGAGAACTCAAATAGATGAAACATATGAGTTTCGAATCAGTTTAATGGGGAGAAAAACGCAGAAAATCGCAGGTAAACATATAAGGGGGTTGATCGTCTTATTTAAAGAATAACTTGAGTTTCGTAAGTTCTTTTGGGATGTCGTCAGTTAAGTTAGAAAGATAATTTAATGATATTTAAAACTGGAGAGTTTTATAATTTTATCATGAGTATATAATATTTCGTGTTATTTTGAAGTCAAACGTTATGTTTTAGAGTTTATGCGGGAAATATTTGCGATATGGCTAAACTGAAACGAATAGAACTAGAGTTTCGTAATTCCTTTTGATGTGTGGTTAAATGCATTGGAAAAAGGGTTTAATGATATTTTCAACTAGAAATTTTCATAATTTTCTCATAAGTATATAATTGTTGACGCCATTTTGAAGTCAGGAGAAACATTCTGCCCGATACGAATACCTTTTCTCGGTGTTTGATAAAACTGAATCGATTGGTGTATTAAGTCCTAAAATGAAGGCTCTAAAGATTTGACTAAATTTTGGTAAAACATGGTGTTAAACAAAGTGTCCTGACATGAAGAAATCTGTTAACAGCAAACATGTCGGACAAGATGTCCTAACTTGTGGACTCGACATCTTGGTCTGATATTGTAGGTTGTTGCAAATATGTTCCACGATTTAAGGAGCAATCAGAACATGAATCAAGGGATGATTAAACAGATATTTTGAAGTTCATGGACAGCTGAAGATTATAAAAGGAAGACCAAGACCTAGGGTAGAACAAGAATTCTTATTAAGACTATTGTAAAGTAAAAATAAGGGTTTGGGGTTTTGAGAGTCGTGTACTTTCTTGTATTGTAAGTCACCCTTTGTATCAGCTTCATACATTGTGGTAGACATTGTTTTACAGATTCAGAAACCTGTAGGTAATGAATTGTATATTGTTCTAGGATGAAACTATTAAGCAAATTCAAGTGTTATTGTTAGTCAAGAGTCTTGACTGGATATTGTATTAGAATGGGTGTCTTTCAATTGAACAGATTGATGCAGTTGCCGGACGTTGTAACTGTTAGATATCACTGAGGTAATTTAGGGATTGAGATAGGTTTCTCTTATCTAGATGGAGTTTCTAGATAGAATTGCACTAGGTAGGGAATTAAGTGATAAGTTACCGGGGGTTGTATACTTAGAATTAATACTACTGATAGTGAATTCATTCCTGGCTTAGTAGCCCCCAGATGTAGGTGTTGTTGTTCATTGAACTGGGTCATCATAGCTTTGTGTTATTTATCATTCTGTTATGATTAATTCAGTATGTACATATGCTCTGAAGTATATATTTTGACAGATGTTGAAACTGAAAGCTCTTGAGGTTTGACTAAATTTTGGTAAAACACATTGATGATAAAGATGAAGAAATCTGGACTGAACAAAGATGTTGAAGAAGATGTCTTAACCTGAAGTCATGACATCCTGAAGTACTGCTCTGATTTAGCAAGTGTTAAATCTGTAACAAATCAGCCAAGAGATAATGCGCATGGATCAAGGACAGAAGATTGAAGCCCAAGGAAGCAGAAGCCTATAAATAGAAGACTTAGACCTAGGATTTCACATGCCTTTTGTACGCCTTTTGTAACCTTGTGTTCTTGCGTAAGAAACAAGGGTTTAGGGTTTTGAGAGTCGTTGGCTCTCTAGGTTGTAAGTCTCCCTTTGTATCAGTTGATGCATTGTGGCACATATAGGTGTCGCACAGATCCATAAGCCTTGAGGTATTGGATTGTGTATTGTTCTTGGATGAAGCTTTTAAGCAAATCTGAGTTAGCTTGTTTGTCAAGAAAGCTTGACAGATTTCTGTATTGACAGGGATGATGTAGAAATCACAGTTGGTGATTAAGGGAAGTGAGTGGGGTATCTCATATCAGAGTTGTAAACGTTTGAGTTTAGCTTTGGTAAAGATGTTCATTTGGTAGATGTTAGGTATAAAGTTGTAAACGGGGGAGTTTAGCTTTGTAACAGTTCTACAGATAATGAAGTCTTCTTCCTGGATTGGTATTCCCCAGATGTAGGTGAGTTGCACCGAAGGGGGTTAACAATTGATGTGTTCTTTATCATTCTGCAGATTTACGTTTTCTGTTAGGGTTTATGATATACATGTTGGATCAGATGTCGTGACATCTGTGAGTGTGCAGTTCTGATATTCAAGGTATCATACTGCTGTTGCGCCTCTGAGTTTAAATGATTATGTAGCACAATGTCTTGACAAGTGTTAGGACATCTTCTGTCTGCATAGGCCAGAATTTCAATTGGTATCAGAGCAGGCATCCTGTCTGGTTCTGGATGAGATCTTTGGGAGATACTTTCTGGCGTTTAAACAAGGAGGAGTTTTGAAGATTAGATCAATCAACTCAGACATACTCAAGGGTATTAATGGATGAGATGGATGTTTTGGATCGAAGGGAGCAACCCGGAGGTTGTTCATATTGCTGAGGAGATTCTACAAAAACTACAGGAGAAGTTGTTAGTTCTCTTGTTGGGGTGTCTTATAAAATGTTCTGACATCTTATTAGGCCAAGCAGGATCTGTTCCTTGGTGGTTCCGCTGCATGTGTTTCTGATGGAAGAGCTCTAGAATTATGGGATTCTGGAGTTATTACTAAAGACAGTTGGTGGAAGATCTCAATCGTCGGCCTCTATATGTGAAGATATTTGTTTTATTTTGTTCCAAAGTCGGGAGCGATGGAATGAAGGGAGTTGTTGGTAGATATCTGGTGTGGTGACTTGGTACTTGGAAGCTTGGATTCTTGGTGCAGTGTTGACTGCAGAATAGGGCAAGCAAGCAAAAATATTTATTTTCGGAAAGAATTCCCTCCGGGATTTATGTCGTGTCCACAGAGATCGGTTCGAGGGAAAGAATGTCGTTCGACAATCTCTCGCGTTTATGAGTTTGGATTAAAATGGTTTCAAACAAGAAAACAGAAAAGTAAATATTAAAACAAAAAGAAATCATTCTTCAGAGAGAAAAACTCGTCCGGAAATGCATACAAATCACTCCTCACAAACTTAAACTTACCGACCAGTTATACTCCACCTACAATACTCCTCAATATCACCCAGCATCGCTCACAACACAGGTTATGTCTAACGCAAAGTTGAGAAAACAACCGTGTTACTCTCTTCGTCACTCTCGCGAGCGAAGCCTCGAAACACGGAAGACATTTAGCTTCGACGCCTATTGAAGATTGTTAGCCCTAAATCTATCTCTAGAATCCAGAAACTAACAGACAATCATCCCTAATCGAAGTTTGCGACGGTTATCTCTAACGCACCCCAAACCCCGCGCATAAAGCAAAAATTAAAGACAATCACCAATAAATATTTGTAAAGCAAGTTTTATACAACGCCATGGGCGACAAATATACATGAGTTCATAGCAAATACATATGCACAACCCAACAAGCAAGAATACACAAAGAGGAAGAGAAATGAACCAAACACTTCACGGATTGTCGGAGCCGATCGATGAGAAATCCACCTCGGATCATCCACATGCAAGCTTCCATGTTGTTTTCTAAGCTAATCTACTAAAAAAATGAAGTTTGATGGAGTTGGAGCAAGAATCCCCAAAACCATCCATAAAAAATGATGAAAAATGGCTAAAATAGGCAATTCTGACTTTCCAGGTTCGCCTAGCGAGTCCCCGTTCGCTAGGCGAACGTAAACCGCCTTTCTGTTGAGTTTTTTCACGATTCTGGAACTTTCTGTTCGCCCCGGTTCGCCTAGCGAACAAGCTAGCGAGTGCTCGCTACGGGGGCTCGCCTAGCGAGTATGACAGAAAACCAGAATTTGTTTTCTTCATAACTCTTGAACCGTAACTCCGATTGATGCACGGTTTGAAGCGTTGGAAAGCTTATTCAATGCTCTTTATGAATATGGAAATATCCCATTGCTGGAACACCTACAGAAATAAATGAAAATCGATTAAACTCAATGATATTTACACGATAACGCACTATACACCGAAAACGTAAAGTAAACGTATTTACACACAAAGTGGGTTTTATTCGCACGATATTTACCAAAAAGAATCGATAAGTGCAACAAAACATATATACAAAAATAGGTACAATTTGCACTTATCAAACTCTCCCCAACTTACCTACTTGTTTGTCCATAAACAAAAATCAAACAAACTTGAAAATGCGCAAGAAATAACCAAAGAATGACGAATCAACAGGTTTTGAAAAACGGAAACGAATGAATGGTTCAAATGAAAAAGGTACACACAAAAAGTAAATACTTACCACTAAACTGCAACGATAACATAGTCACGAAACAAAAGCAAAGTACAAAAATCATGCCAAAAATTCTAAAACAACACAAGTTCAAATGTGAATCACACCTAGCAAAAACAATCATCGGTACATGAAAAACACAAAATGAGGTTCTTTCACTCACACAACAATCTTGCAAACACAAGACTAAATTATGCATACATCCACAAATTCACATTGCAAACACAAAAGCAAGAATCACAAGGACTTTCAAGGTTGTAATGTGGCCGGGTAAACAAACAAGGGATAAGTCCAAAAGCTAATCGAAACAAAAACTTGCCTAAACCTAAGGGAGTGAAAACTCACAAAGATTCACACACAAAATTTCAACCAACTTCTTCCAAAATCCCAAGTGCTACACAACACACAATACTTATTTAGCACAATTGTTGAAACTCTTTTTGTTTCCTTTTTCAAGGATTTTTCTTTTTTCTTTCTTTTTCACTTTTTTTCTTTTCTTTTCTTTGTCATATTTTTCTCTTTTTTCTTTTCTTTTTCAATCCTCATAGAATTCAACTAATGAGTACACACAATCATCCTCTCCCCAACTTGAATTCAACCACATCATCATGTGAATACTCCCTACTTTCTAAGGCAAGGAAAAAAATCCATACAACAACACATAGTTGAGGTCCAAGAAAAAACAAAATCCATTCAAAAATAAGTGAACTAAATACTCATAGACAAGCATTAAGTTCAAATAAAAACATGGATCAAAAAGCTCAAAGGGGTTACGAATTCTCACACACTCACAAGGTGAATTGACTATTTGGCTAAGGTAGTTGTGCTCAAAATGAAACAATTGCCTTGATCCTTTTCATGCATTCATATAATCAACACAAATAAAAGATTCAACATAATAAAATCCAGTTAGAACAAGAATGTTGGTTCTCCGCGCATATATGAACAATAGAAGGCTACCTCACAAAAAGGTGGGAACTAAAGTGATTCACAATAAGAACAAGTATACAAAAGAATGGATGGCATGGAAGTTTGTAAAATGCCTAAGTATCATGAATATGCTAAAGTATAGAAAGCGATAAATACATACCTCAGACGTGTACAAAACTTAACAAAATCATTACCATACATCCGCAAGTTGAAACGAACCAACTTGGAAAATCACAAAAGCATCCTCAAATAAGTCAATCAAAATCTGTGAGCAAACAACAACCAAAATCTTAGCAGCCTTCGCCTAGCGAAGGAATCATTCGCGACGCGAGCCTTCGCTACATCCTTCGCCCCAGCGAAGTTTGGGTGTTTTCAAAAGTGAAAGTTTCTGCCACCCCCTCGCTGGCACCTTCGCCTCGCGAACACATCAGCGAGCATTCGCTGGCTCCCTCGCCCAGCTAATTTACCCAGTTTTCCTACTGAAGGTTTTTGCATACTTTCTGCCACTCCCTCGCTGGCACCTTCGCCTACGTTCGCCAGGCGAACCTTCGCTGGTGACTTCGCCAGAACTCGCTTAGCGAGAACAAGAATTATTAATATAAACAAACGAAAAGAAAGGGAGAAATTTCATTAAACAAGTTGTAAAGTGAAGATTTGAGAAGTTTACGAAAAATCCGAGTACAACTTGTTTAATGAAAGTTCACCACACAACCAAAGAAAATAATACAACATGCTTGTTTTACGTCGTAAGCTCGACGCCTTTACATTGCTTAGCTAGCAAACTCACTTCCTTCATGCCATAGTGATGCCTCACCGCGCAAACCTAAAGTAAGTGTCCTAACCAAACATATGAACAAACGGTTACGGGAACAAAATGTATACAACACTTGAACAAACATAATGGAAATAGACAATATATACGATATATACAAAACTCAAAAACAAAGAAACTATCGCAATGCGATTCAATATCAAAACCAATCCCCGGCAACGGCGCCATTTTGTTGACTGCAGAATAGGGCAAGCAAGCAAAAATATTTATTTTCAGAAAGAATTCCCTCCGGGATTTATGTCGTGTCCACAGAGATCGGTTCGAGGGAAAGAATGTCGTTCGACAATCTCTCGCGTTTACGAGTTTGGATTAAAATGGTTTCAAACAAGAAAACAGAAAAGTAAATATTAAAACAAAAAGAAATCATTCTTCAGAGAGAAAAACTCGTCCGGCAATGCATACAAATCACTCCTCACAAACTTAAACTTACCGACCAGTTATACTCCACCTACAATACTCCTCAATATCACCCAGCATCGCTCACAACACAGGTTATGTCTAACGCAAAGTTGAGAAAACAACTGTGTTACTCTCTTCGTCACTCTCGCGAGCGAAGCCTCGAAACACGGAAGACATTTAGCTTCGACGCCTATTGAAGATTGTTAGCCCTAAATCTATCTCTAGAATCCAGAAACTAACAGACAATCATCCCTAATCGAAGTTTGCGACGGTTATCTCTAACGCACCCCAAACCCCGCGCATAAAGCAAAAATTAAAGACAATCACCAATAAATATTTGTAAAGCAAGTTTTATACAACGCCATGGGTGACAAATATACATGAGTTCATAGCAAATACATATGCACAACCCAACAAGCAAGAATACACAAAGAGGAAGAGAAATGAACCAAACACTTCACGGATTGTCGGAGCCGATCGATGAGAAATCCACCTCGGATCATCCACATGCAAGCTTCCATGTTGTTTTCTAAGCTAATCTACTAAAAAAATGAAGTTTGATGGAGTTGGAGCAAGAATCCCCAAAACCATCCATAAAAAATGATGAAAAATGGCTAAAATAGGCAATTCTGACTTTCCAGGTTCGCCTAGCGAGTCCCCGTTCGCTAGGCGAACGTAAACCTCCTTTCTGTTGAGTTTTTTCACGATTCTGGAACTTTCTGTTCGCCCCGGTTCGCCTAGCGAACAAGCTAGCGAGTGCTCGCTACGGGGGCTCGCCTAGCGAGTATGACAGAAAACCAGAATTTGTTTTCTTCATAACTCTTGAACCGTAACTCCGATTGACGCACGGTTTGAAGCGTTGGAAAGCTTATTCAATGCTCTTTATGAATATGGAAATATCCCATTGCTGGAACACCTACAAAAATAAATGAAAATCGATTAAACTCAATGATATTTACACGATAACGCACTATACACCGAAAACGTAAAGTAAATGTATTTACACACAAAGTGGGTTTTATTCGCACGATATTTACCAAAAAGAATCGATAAGTGAAACAAAACATATATACAAAAATAGGTACAATTTGCACTTATCATGCAGTTGAAGTCAGTTGAAGAGGAGAGGAGTTGAGTTTAAGTTTATCAAGTTCTTGCTCTGGGAGTTTGATAAATTATTGATCGGCTAGGTTGTCAAAGATACTTGAGAATTCTCTCAAGTCCACTCATAAAGGTATCTCAGTCATGCATCTGGAGTCTTGTAATTACTCTTTTGACTAGAAGGTGTTTCTTTGAAACACAATCTGACGAAAGTGGAGGTGATTTATTTTCACCATCCAAAAACAGCAAGGAAGGATTCATCTCTCTTGACCCTAAGGGTGGATCTAATCTGATTGAAGCTTTCAGAATTGTTAAGGTAAATAAGGTCCGTTCAGACAGAATCTTAGTTACTTGAGTCAAGGGTGGCAGCCTTGGTATCTCAACATTGTTCTTCAAAGGAAATACTTGCAAAAGATTGAATACTTGATAAGTGTTCATGAAGTGATCTGGTGGAGCTTAGCTACAACAGTGAAGAAGGGTTATTAAATAAGGATTTAAGACCAATTGCTATTTGTGGAGTTCACAAGTATTTAATTGATTATCCTTGAAAGTCAAGATTGCTGATGTTCAACAAGATGTTGGAACATCTCATTATCAGAGTTTGTGCAGAATCATGGGAGGGGTACTGCATACGCTTTAGCATCTATTTTAGTCTTAGGTGTTGAACTAAGAATGGGTTTCAGTCGGGTGTGACAGAAGCATGTGTTCTCTGGAGAGTTTCCTGGCAAGAAACTGGTCTGGACTTTGATGTTGTTGAAGATGAAGATGAAGATATCGTGGTCTTGATGGTTACTGCTTGGATCAGTTTATTTCTGATCTAGGTACTTGGGAGTATGAGATTTTGCTCAGTTTGAAGGTCAAAGTTAAGTGGCAATTATCTCTGACTTTCTACAGTCTGCTCTACTAAGGAAAATGGCATTCTTTGGTATGGCTATGGTGTATTCTTGGACTACTTATCTTCTGAAGATTCAGACGTGGCAGGTGTGAATTCTTTGGAGTTGTAAAGCAGGATGGAGGTTGTCTACTCAAACTTGGTTGTTGAATCAAGTCTATGAGAGCATGGAACTCTTGTTCTACAAAGGGAGGAGGTTCTTCTAAGTGGCAGAAGGAGGAGCTGAATTCAGTAATTGGATGTCGTATCAGATTGTTCTGACATCTAGCTTAACATCAGAGTCTCAGCTGGTGATGTGGCACATCAGCTTAAGATAAGGTGATCTACAGGAGAATGGAAGTTATGGATACTTCAAAAAGGTCTATCTCATACAGTTTGAGGGAGCTGTGGATAGGAAGATGTTACATGTCTAAGAGGCTTGGTGAATTCAATATGTCTTACTATGAAGCAAGTAGTTCATGTGACTTGAAGATCTGATTTCATTGGTGGATCAGTGTATCTTGTGGGAATTCTGAAGAAGATTGAGATCAATCAAAAGGTGGCATTTGGTTGGTTTCATAGTGTGCATTCAAGCAGGATGCTTGAAACTGATTGCTCTTGCGTAGAAGAGTAGTTAGTTGAAAACGTAAGGAGGTTTTAGTTCTCTTGGAGCTTGTGGAAGAAGTTATGGGTTGAGGATGGAAGTATACCTTCTTTTGGTGGATAAGAGTTTATTTCTCTCTGGCTTTCTGAAGTTCTCTTTGTTCAAGCTGGTGGCACAGTGTTGTGTGAAGTTCTTCAGTTTGGATTACTATGCTGATAGTAAGTCCAGTGGTGGAGCATATCAAGAACCATGGTGTGTGGTGTCTATGATGTGTGGAAGATGTCCTAACTGATGTTAGAACATTTTTGGGTTGGTTATCCTTGGTGGAGGATTCTTAAGTTCTGGTCTAGGAAATTGGTGGCTACATCATGTCTAAAGAGTATCTATCTTGTCATACGGGAGAATGATGAAGTAGAAGAACTGCCTTGGGAGGATGGTGTGGAGAAGACTGGAGTGGATCACAGGTTAATTGCATGAAGGTCTGGTTTCTAATGCGTTGAGAAGGGGATATTCACCAGAAAATCAGAAGTATTCCAGTTTATCATACGGGAGAATGATAAGGAATGACTGTCTTGGATTATGGGGTGTCTATCTCTATTGCTGGCCTTGGTAAGGTCATTGGAAAATCTTGCGAAGGGGATACTGGCCCCTGGCTGCAAGTCATGCTAGTAGTGGATCAGTTTGGCAGTTGTGAAGTTCTGGAGCATGCATACGATATCTGACATCGTTATAACAAACTAAGGGGCCCTGTGCGTCTCTTTGAAGAATGTGAAGCATTCTGATTCAAATTGTTTGTGCCTTAAGCAGCTGGAGGTCTATACATGAGAATTCAAGAGGAGTTCGTATGGTGTGTAGATGGTTGTAGGAAGAGGGGGATCAATGGGACTTTGATCTTAATCCAAGAGTTTGTTATGGTAGGATGGTTATCATGTTATTTCCTCACGGGTAGCATGATGGTGATCATGTGTGAGTGATTATTGGTTCTTGTCAGAAGAAGCAATAAGAGGGTTGATGATTGTGTTCAGGAGGTGGTCTGAATTGAGGGTGCGCTCTTGAAGACATAAAGATGCGTCTTGTGTTTTCCATTCATCAGCTAGGTGCTCTGTGGAGGAGCACTGGTTATCCTAGATAGGGGGAGTTGCTCCTTGATCTTTACAGCTAGGGTGCAGTTGGGATTATGGTTTGTATTGTGCGTCAAGCAAGCTGTGATTATGTGTCCATCCTGGGAGGATGAGATGTCAAGAAGGTTGTCTTGACATATTTGTATTGTTGCAAGTTGAGGGAGACTTGGCAGTGCAAGTTACATGGTTCTTATTGGATGCTTAAGAATCATTGGTTGAGTCTGGGGGAATTTATTTTTCTCTGCAGATTGTGATCATAAAACTGTGAAGATATTGGTCAATACAGAAGTTTTCTTGGTGGATAGTGTCTGACATGATATCAGAACATTGTTAAAGACATGCTTCAAGAGTAATTGGTCTTTTGGTCGGTGGGCATTGCATTATGAAGAACATACGAGTGCTAAACATGTTCATCGTTACTTGTATTATTGTTGGATTGTTCTCTTAAAGAATAAACAGTCAAAGCATTCTTGGCCGGTGCGCATTGGGTTTTGGTGAAGTTACATTCTTGAATTTATGACCTCATTGAACTGTCTTTCGTTTATCTCTTGGTTCATATCATTCAAAGGAAATTTCTGGGGTATTTAAAAGAGTCCTTGGATCAGGATGTGTGATATGTTCCAAATGTCTTTTGTTCAAGTCTGGATAAGTATTGGTTGGGTATGGGAATGTCTTGGTTCCTTTTGCCAATTTTTGGATAAAAAGGGGGAGTATGGGTCACTAGGTCAGGGGATGCATGGGTTGTTCTTGTAGTTGCTTTGCAAGGATGATATACAAGATGTTCTAACATCCTGTCTGTGTGTCAAGTTCCATTGTGTCTTATGACTTGAGTTAAGAATCAAGTTGTGTCTTGTGACCTGAGTTACATGCTTTATGTACTCAGATTCAAGAAGACTACAACTGATCTCTGGAGGGGGAGTGTGCTTGAAAAGGATGTCCTTTGTTCTTCGATTTCAACCTTCCTACCAGCTTCTTTAGAAGTTTCTATTGCCTGGACATTTTTCAAATTTTCTCATTCTGGTTTACTACTTTCCTCAAGTGTGGCAGTACCGTTTCATTGGTTAAAGGGGAGGCTGAGTTATCTTCTTCCTCATGCACACCAACATAGACTCGGTTTGCACAGTATTCCAATCATATCCGCCATTCAGGGTGAAGAGACGTTCAAAAAGTGTTTTAGCCAAAATTTGTCAAAAGGGGGAGATTGAAAGCTCCTGAGGTTTGACTAAATTTTGGTAAAATACATTGATGATAAAGATGAAGAAATCTGGACTGAACAAAGATGTCGAAGAAGATGTCCTAACCTGAAGTCATGACATCCTGAAGTACTGCACTGATTTAGAAGTGTTAAATCTGTAACAAATCAGCCAAGAGATAATGCGCAAGGATCAAGGACAAAAGATTGAAGCCTAGGGAAGTAGAAGTCTATAAATAGAAGACATAGACCTAGGATTTCACATGCCTTTTGTACACCTTTTGTAACCTTGTGTTCTTGCGTAAGAAACAAGGGTTTAGGGTTTTGAGAGCCGTTGGCTCTCTAGGTTATAAGTCTCCCTTTGTATCAGTTGATGCATTGTGGCAGATATAGGTGTCGCACAGATCCATAAGCCTTGAGGTATTGGATTGTGTATTATTCTTGGATGAAGCTTTTAAGCAAATATGAGTTAGCTTGTTTGTCAAGAAAGCTTGACAGATTTCTGTATTGACAGGGATGATGTAGAAATCACAGTTGGTGATTAAGGGAAGTGAGTGGGGTATCTCATATCAGAGTTGTAAACGTTTGAGTTTAGCTTTGGTAAAGATGTTCATTGGGTAGATGTTAGGTATAAAGTTGTAAACGGGGGAGTTTAGCTTTGTAACAGTTCTACAGATAGTGAAGTCTTCTTCCTGGATTGGTATCCCTCAGATGTAGGTGAGTTGCACCGAACTGGGTTAACAATTATTGTGTTCTTTATCATTCTGCAGATTTATATTTTCTGTTAGAGTTTATGATAAACATGTTGGATCAGTTGTCGTGACATCTATGAGTGTGCAGTTCTAATATTCAAGGTATCAGTCTGCTATTACGCCTCTAAGTTTAAATGATTATGTAGCACAATGTCTTGACATGTGTCAGGACATCTGCTGTCTTCATAGGCCAGAATTTCATAAACATCTATCATGACATTGTTTTGACCTTGAAGTTTTAGAGTGTTCTTGATTTTAAGAGAACAAAATATTTCTGTTCTGTCCTTGTTCAGTTTAGCAGAGATCAATGTCTCGACATCTCTTAGGACATCTGTGATCTGCTTGCCAGAATTTCAATTGGTATCAGAGCAGACATCCTGGTCTATTTTTGGATGAGTTATTTGGAAGATATTTTCTGGTCTTTGAACAAGGAAGGTGGTTGCATGATCAGACCATCCTTTGGTGTTGTTGGATAGGTTATTCTAGAAACATACAACTACTGATGGTTGACTGATCCTCTGTGAAGATTCTTCCATTGCCGCAGATAATGATGCTACTATTACACATGGTGCCTTATAAGATGTCCTGACATCTTACCTGGTGCATGTAGAAGATGGTATCAGTTTCTATAGTTGTTCTTGTAACCTCTAGCTGGGAGTAATAGACAGGAGGGAGCACTGTGATCTGGAGTCCTCTGAAGGATCTTTCTATGTTTCTTGGGAGATAGTTTCAATCAGGTAACATGAAGGGCAATAGGAGGAAAAAGGTTGAGTTGAGGTCTTGTATATCCATTGGATTTGATAAACACTCTATGTCATGTTTAAAGTAGCCAAAGATACTTGAGTTTCCTCTCAAGTCCACTCATAAAGGAACTTTTGAATGTGTTTGTTAAATAGAGTCGGAAGAGAAGGTGTTCCAAGAGTACTCAGAAGTGTGACATGAGAATGTCATACCATGGAAGAGAGCCAGGAGCAATTTATTTTTGCTTGAGGATCTTCTATCAGATCTCCTGGAAGTAAGTATTTAGGAGGAACTGCACAAATATACTGACATTCAACTAGGCTGGAACTAGAGTAATTGCTAATCAATGTTAAAGAAACCTCATAAGTGTAAAGTCATTGGATCTGTGTCTTGGAATGTGATTCTGTTTATCCAAGGATGTTACTGGTATGCTGGAGATGGTCTTCTAAGGAAGTTTTGTGCCTTGAAGATTTCTTCCTAGTGTGTGCTGAATCTTGTTGATCCAAGGAAAGAACTTCTTGGACAAAGAAGTGTTGTCATATAGATGCTAAGCAAAGGTATTTCCTATGGTGAGGTTTGCTAATGTGGTAAAGGTCAACATATGGTCATCTTGATGAACATTCGTCGGGTCAGTTTATTTCTGATTTAAGCGTATAGTGATGCAGCAGCTATGTTCCTGTATCTCCTATAGGAATATGTGTTCAAATTACTAGTGGAGGACTGTAAATACATCTCTACCAGATTTTGTGCATATGGATGTCAAGGAAACATGTCTAGGACATTTACCCTGACATCTTGGAGACTTTTATGGTCTTTCAAAGCTAAATCTGAATGATCGTGTAGATACTTGTATCTATTTGGTTTGGTTCTGGCGTGGAATTGTGTGTGGATGATTCTCTTGTAGAATTATGCTTGAAGGAGGCTGTCATTAGGGTATTTGTTCCTTCCCTTAAAGACTGGTTGTTGGTTTTCTTTCTTATGTTCAGGATAGAGGTTGTTTACTCAAACTTGATTCCATGATCAAGTCTATGAGAACATGGAACTCTTGTTCTGATATGGTGGAAAGGCCATTCAAGGTGGGATATTATCTGTAAGTCTAAGGGTTAGATCTTCAAGACTATTTCAGGCATGTGTGGTTTCATCAGGTGACTAGTCAAGTCAGTGATCAGATATTCTGACATTGGACTGAACATCAAGATGCTCATGCTGTAGTTAGTTGTGTGCATTAGAGCGGTACCATCTGGTATAGGCTGGTCTCCTTAGGAGTGGCTGCTCTCCAACTATAAGGTTGTCCTCAAAGTCTATCTCAACCTCTTTGGATTATGCAATAGCTAAAAGCTCAAGGGAGTTGCTAATTGCTTGGTGTTTTCATATCTTCTTCTTGAAGTCTCATCTAAGATGTTGGGTATGAGTGATCCAGAGTTCTTTCTGGGGTAAGGGGATGTTAGTACTTGAAGTTTCAGCTATGTTCCCTCATGATCAAGGACATAGTGGAAGGTATTCTAATTGGTCACTTATGGAGGAAGGTGGTTTTTGAGTGTGACTCAAGGAAGTACCTGCTCAAGTCTGTTGCTCTAGGCTTATGATGTCATCACCTGCTAAAACATTAGCCTTTGCTAGTACTGATATACTGTACCTTGTGTTGGACTGTGCAAGGTGGATTTTTGAAGGATAGAAGACTGAAGGGCAGAGAAGAAACAGACCTTGCTGAGAAATATGCTTAGAATAGGATGTCTGAACATTGTGCTTCTGGGTTGAAGCTTCATGAGGCTCGTGAGAGTTTATTTCTCTCTGTGGTATTCTGACTTCTGTGATAGTTTATGATCTACTGCATCTATGACCTGGTGTGATTCTGCTGTCCTAAATGATGTTGGAACATCATCCCTGCTACTGGTTATTCTTGGAGGATGATTGTGTTTGACTTTCAGCTTTGGAGTTGTTTCTATTCCTTGTTGAGTATGGTGTAGAGCTACATTCAAGATTGTGTGAATTTTGGTGATAGATTCTGCTGGAAGTATCACTAGAAAAGAGTGTATCAGGCTGAAGTTTGAGAAAGAAGCAGGCTGAAGTTATATCACTCTTCAAATGGAGAAGGGGTCTGGTGTCTTCCAAGTGTGGATGACATTCTGTCTAACCAAGAAGCTAAGAGAACTTGTATGTCTCTCTCTAGTATGTGAGCATTCAAGGTTTGATTAGATTTATTCTCAAGAACAAAGTTGTCTATGGCTGTAAAATTCAAAAGGAATTTGTACAGTGTATGGATGTTTTCAGGGGGAGAGTGATCAATGGTGTTATTTGGTCTCAATCCAAAGTTCTTTGGTTATGATACAAGGAGTGTGGTCCTGGTATTTTTCTCACTTATGAGCAAGAAGATGCTCATGTGATTCTTGTGAGGATGTGATGCCAGGCAAGATGTCTTGACATCGTGGTGTGTTGATTTTGTGGCCTTGTCAGCTCTGCATGGAAGGTTGAGCTGTTAAAGCTACTGAATTATATCAACTGTGTTCTTAATTCTTAGGAGAGACCTGAGAAATAAGATTGGATATTATCTGGGAGAATTTATCTTTATCTGCAGAATGAGTTAAGGTTCATAGGAGTCCTTGTTGGAAGATGTTGGACATGATGTACTAACATCTTAGTCAGCCCCTGGTTGAGAAGAGCATGATGGGGTTACTTGAAGGATCTGTGACTATGTCTCAGAGGCTATAAGAGAGACTAGACAAACTCTAACCAGATGTCAGTACATTGTTTAGGACTTGTGGTTATTTCCAAGTAGATTTATTTGGACGATGTTCCTTAGACAATGGAGAGCGTGCCTAAGAGAATGCGTGTTAAACATGTTTCTTGGTACATGCGCATTCCTTGGACGGTTCTCCCTAAAGTTGAAACAGTCAAATCCTTGTTGGGTGGTGCACAGTCATTTATGATGAAGTTATCTACCAAAATTTATATCCTCATTGAATTGTTCTTCAGTCACTTCTATGGACCGTTAATTCCTTGAGAATCTGCTTGAGTATTTAAAGAGGTTCGCTGGTTCTTGTGTCTCAGGTTGTGTTTCTTTTGTTGTGTCATGTCTTTATGGCTTTTGTCCGGGTTTGGGTAAGTACCATGTGGGTCTGGAACTGCGTTGGTTACTTTTGCCAATTTTTGGCTAAAAAGGGGGAGAATGTGTGTGTATTCATCTCAGTTGTGCGTTGGTCCTTACAACACATAACTGATATCCTTTTGGTTGTGGAGTTCATCCTTGCAGTTGTTTTGCATGGATGTTGGATGGGATGTTCTAACATCCTGTCTGTGTCTCAGTTTCTTTTCTGAGCCTTCCTTTTGTGTCTTGTGATATGAGTTATGAACACAACTGTGTCTTGTGTTCTGAGTTATCCAGAATTAGGGTCTGCTCCTCTAAGCCCTGGTCTGGATAACAGAGGGTGGTAGATTTGGACTGGTATTAAGGGGGAGTCTCGTGCATCTTCTTCATCGTGTACACCGGGTCCAAGGGTACACGGCATACAACAGGTGGTGTGCGTTGTGTAAACCATTCATATAGCTGGACAGGAAGAATGAAAGCTTCCAGGAGTCGTCATAGGCTGGCTGAAATGACTTCAGAGCTTTCCACTCCTTTGCTCCGTGTCGTCCTAGGTTTATTGTGCAGAAGGTGTTTTAGCCAAAATTTGTCAAAAGGGGGAGATTGAAGGCTCTAAAGATTTGACTAAAATTTGGTAAAACATGGTGTTGAACAAAGTGTACTGACATGAAGAAATCTGTTAACAGAAAACATGTCAGACAAGATGTCCTAACTTGTGGACTCGATATTTTGGTCTGATATGGCAGGTTGTTGCAAATCTGTTCCAAGATTTAAGGAGCAATCAGAAGATGGATCAAGGGATGATTAAACCGATATTTCAAAGCCCATGGACAGCTGAAGATTATAAAAGGAAGACCAAGACCTAGGGTAGAACAAGAATTCTTATTAAGACTTTTGTAAAGTAAAAATAAGGGTTTAGGGTTTTGAGAATCGTGTACTTTCTTGTACTGTAAGTCACCCTTTGTATCAGTTTGATACATTATGATAGACATTGTTTTGCAGATTTAGAAACCTGTAGGTAATGAATTGTATATTGTTCTTGGATGAAGCTATTAAGAAAATTCAAGTGTTATTGTTAGTCAAGACTCTTAACTGAATATTGTATTGGAAGGGGTGTCTTTCAATTGAACAGATTAATGCAGTTGTCGGAAGTTGTAACTGTTAGATATCACTGAGGTGACTTAGGGATTGAGATAGGTTTCTCTTACCTAGATGGAGTTTCTAGATAGAATTGCACTAGGTAGAGAATTAAGTGATAAGTTACCGGAGGTTGTATACTTAGAATTAATACTACTGATAGTGAATTCATTCCTGGCTTGGTAGCCCCCAGATATAGGTGTTGTTGTTCACCGAACTGGGTCATCATATCTTTGTGTTATTTATCATTCTGTTATGATTAATTCAGTCTGTACCTATGCTCTAAAGTATATGTTTTGACATATGTTGAAACATCTGTCATGACACTGTTTTGACCTTGAAGTTTCAGAGTGTTCTTGATTTTAAGAGAACAGAATGTTACTATTCTGTCTTTGTTCAGTTTAGCAGAGATTGATGTCTCGACAACTCTTAAGACATTTGTGATCTGCTTGCTAGAATTTCATAAAATAAATGTCAAATTCTTAAAGTAGAATCTATAAGACTTTCGGAACATATTCATTTGCTTGGTTCTAACTCTGTTTGACATTTTAAATAATTATTTGAATATGAGGTATGATTAGTAGGAAAACATGATTTTCGATGCGGTTTTGATGATGTTGATGAGTATTGATGAGAAAATAATACATTTTGATTATTATGCTAAGTTATGATGAAAAGTGTTGAGCTATGTTGAGTTTTAGGTTCAAAGAGGAACCAGTGTTGTAGGACTCCGGTCCAGTGTTGTAGGACTTCGGTCCAATGTTAAAGGACTTCGGTCCAGTGTTGTGACTGATATTGTTAATGGGAGTAGGAGGTTCAGACAGAGAATAGCTTAGGACTTTGCTCCAGCATTGTAGGACTTCGGTCCAATGTTGAGGGTCCTTCAGTAACATAACTCTGATATCCAGCATTGTAGGACTTCGGTCCAGAGTTGTAGAATGATACCACATGCATGGGAGTAGAGGAAATACACATTGCATAATGATTTGTATGTTGTATATTGTGTTGATTGAATATGTTTAATATGTGAACTATCCTTACTGTTTTATGCACCGTTATCATATATGAATGTATTCTCACCCATTTCTTATTTCTATGTTTCCTACTGTTGCATTTGATACATGTGATTCACATATTGAGGATGAGGAGTGATTAGCTATTGGTTACCGAGGATGGCGTAGTTGGCCTCTTCACTGGTTTGTTTTTTTTATGTTTGTTGTACCTTTGTCGGCTATTTAGTTTTGTATCTGGTGTCGCTCTGATATTGTAACACCGGGTTGGGTTTTGCTACATTTTTATGTTGTGTTGAATAAACTACCTTGCTATATCTTATTACATTAAGTTATTTAAAAATTAAGTTGTTAACTAGCAAACACTATGGTTAGAAGGAAGATTAACTTTATGTAAATACAAAAAAAAAAAAAGTGGACAAGTGAAAAGGCGAAAGAATTAGACAACTTGGAGTTTAATTTTTGTTACACCATACAAGTTAGATCAAGAAATGGAGTAGGAATTAATATGGACCATGGGTGGAAGAAAGATATTGTGGATGTGAAAAGGAATAGGGGATATAATCATAACCTTGAATTTGTTAGTGGATCAAGACACTTGTAATGTTATTAGTGTTTACGCACCTCATGTTGGTTAACAGAACACTTTAAGGCAAAATTTTGGGAGGATATAGAATGCTTACTTCAGGATATACCCTAGAGATAAAAGATTTTCCTATAAAGGGAATTAAATGGACATGTAAGGAGTGTAGCAAGAGGTTTTAAAGGGGTGAATTAGGGTATAGTCTTGGGGAGTTAAATGCGGATGGTAAATCCATCTTGGAGTTTTTCTAAGATTTTGATCTTACTATAGCTAATATCGGGTTTAGGAAAAGAGATGAGCATTTTATCACATATAAAAGTGGGGGGTCATGTTCTCATAAATAATTCTTTCTCAATAGGAAGGCGGATAAGAAGATTTTCTTGGACTATAAAGTTATTCCGGGAGAGAGATTTACTACCCAACATAGATTATTGGTTATGTATGTAAGAATCAAGAGGAAAGAAAAGAGAAGAAGTCATATGGGAGCATCTCAGATCAAGTGGTGGCAGTTGAAGGGTGAAAACAAGGAAGTTTCTAACACAAGATCTTGGAGAGAGGGTTTGGACGACTTCAAGGAAATGAAAATGATATGTGGAATAAGATGGCCCAAGAGATTAGAAAAGTATTTAAAGATACATTAGGAGAATTAAGAGGTTTTTAACCTAAGGGTAAAGAATTATGGTGGTGAAATGAAAGTGTTTAGAGTAAAGTTAAAGTAAAAAAGAATTGTTTTAAATAATGATCTAGGTGTAAAAATAACAAAAATTTGGGAAAGTATAAGAAATCTAATGATGAGACCAAGAAGGCGATCAGTGAAGCAAAAACCTAACCTTTTGATAGATTATACCAATCTTTAGGAACCAATGAGGGGGAAAAATTTATATATAAGCTTGCTAAGGGAAGATAAATAAAGACAGGAGATTTGGATCAAGTGAAGTGTGTTAAAGATGAAGAACGGAAAGTTTTGATTCAAGGAAATGATATAAAGGATAGGTGAAAAACGTATTTCTACAATTTATTTAATGAAGGGTATGATATCTCACCAGACTCTTGTAGACTTGACATTAGAGAAAATGATCGACACTATAATTACTATCGTCAAATTCATAAATAAGAGATCAAAGAAACATTGAAAAGAATGACTAATAGTAAGACATTTGGGCTAGACAACATACCTATTGAAGTGTAGAAAATTCTTGGAGAGAGAGACATTGAGCGGCTCGCCAAACTCTTTAACAAAATTATGAGGTCAAAGCAAATGTAAGATGAATGGAGAAGAAACACTTTAGTACCAATTTATAAGAACAAGGGGATATACAAAATTGTGAAAATTGTAGGGGGTTAAACTTATGAATCATACTAGAAAGTTGTGGAAAAGAGTTATTGAATTGACACTAAGATAAGAGACTCAAGTACCTGAGAAAAAATTTGTTTTTATGCTTGGAAGGTCAACCATAAAAGCAATCTATCTATTATAATGTGTGATGAAGAAGTATCATATAAACCAATAAGACTTGCACTTAATTTTCATTGACTTGGAAAAGGTGTATGATAGAATGCCTAGAGAAATTTTGTTGAAATACTTAGAAAATAAAAGGGTTGGGATTGCATATATTCGAAATATCCAAGATATGTATGAAAGGGTATCGACTAATGTGTAGACACATGATCGAGAGACAAATAATTTCCCCATTACAATAGATTGGCATCAAGGTTCAACCATAAGTCCCTATCTTTTTACTTTAATTTAGGATGCACTCATAGAACACATCCAAGAGTTAGCATCGAGATGCATACTTTTTTGCAAATGATAGAGTCTTACTTAGAGAATTAAATAAAAATATAAATGAGAGGCTGGAGATTTAGAGATGAATTTTAAAAAATGCATGGCATTCTCTAAAGCAAGAGTATGACATAGTATATGCAATGTAAGTTCAGCAAAAGGAGAAAGTGGTTTGAACCTAGAGGTGAAAGTTGAAGACCATATCATTCCATAAGTCACACGGTTTAAATATCTTGGGTCCTAATAAAAAATTATGGAAAAATAGAAGGAGATGTAAACCATTTAATTGAAGCGAGGTGGGCGAAATAGAGGAGGGCTTTGGGGGGTTTATGTGACCCAAAGGTATCGCTCAACCTGAAGGAAAATTTTATTGGATTGCAGTAAGACCTACGATGTTGTATATGGCAGAATATTGGATGATGAAGACTCAACACGAGAATAAAGTCAGTGTAGCAGGGATGAGGATGTTGTATTGGTTGTGTGATAAAACTAGACATGATAAGATTGAAAATGACAATATTAGAGAGAGTGTTGGGGTAGCAACTATGGTAGAAAAGATGGTGGAAAATATACTTAGGTGATTTGAGAGTGTAAAGAGAAGACTTATAGATTTTGTAGTAAAGAAAGTAAATTACATGGAGAGAAGTTAAATAGCTAGAGGTAGAGGAAGACCTAGAAAAACTATAAGAAAAGTTATTAAGAAAGATTTGGATATTAACAATTGGGTTAAATATGTCTGTGGTCTTCCTAAATATCTCAAATTTCGTTTTTAATCCCTCAAAATATTTCCTTCAAAGAATGGTCCTCCTAAAATTTTGCATCCACACTTTTGGTCCATCCTGCAACTTAGCGACGATTTTTATAACTTAGCGACAGAATTAGCAATGGTTTTAGCGAAGATTTATTACTTAGCGACAATTTTAGTATTAGATACCAAAAGTGTGGATGCAAAATTTTAAGATGACCATTCTTTGAAGAAAATATTTTGAGGGGTTACAAACGAAATTGAGATACTTAAGAGAACCACAAATATATTTAACCGTTAACAATTTAAAGAGAAGCATGATCTTGGATAAAATATTTTGACGGAAATTGATCCATGTAATTGATCTCATTTAATGAAATAAGACTTAGTTGTTGTTATTATATTAATTTTATTATAATAATGTATAATAGTTAACATCGAATATTGAATAAAATATAAGAGATAAAGTTTAATAAAGAGAACATAATTCAATCACGAGGCTGCAGAATAACTTTCTGTGGGGTGTCGGTGGCGGGAGGAGGAAGGTTCATTGGGTCGGATGGGAGCGCTTGTGTCTTCCGTTAAAAGAAGGTGGCCTTGGTTTTAAAAGGGTGCAAGAATTTAACACAACCTTATTGTTCAAATGGAGATGGCGATTATTAAAAGGAGTGGACTCTTTGTGGATTGATGTTTTGAGGGCCAGATATGGTGAGTTTCAATGTTCCACGTATGCTTACGGTGGCAACAGCAGCGGTTATGCGACTAGGGGAACCAGGCTTTCGTGTTCCACTTGGTGGAGAGATATCTCCTCCTTGGAGAATAGGTATCTTAACTATTCTCTTTTGGCAAATTGTAAACAAATTTTGGGGAGGGGAAACACATTCTCTTTTTGGGGAGGAATGTGGTATGGAGAGGAGAGGTTGGCTGATGTTTTTCAGGATCTGTTTTCGATTAGCAAATTGAAGAATGCAATGGTGGATAGCATGGGGGATTGGAGTTCTGGTGGCTGGCTGTGGGGCAATTTTGGGATCGCTCGTGATTCTGAACCTGTTGTCATGTCAAGGTTGCAGAGTCTGAAAGTTGCTTTACAGGATTTTTGTCCGTCCTGTGTGGAGGAGGATCGCGTGACGTGGGAGATTGATCCTGTCGTAGGGTATTCTGTGAAGTCCGGATACAATTGTCTCTGCGCTGCTTCTTTTCATGCCCAGGATGTGTTGGCAAACCAGTTTGCTTTTTCGCACATATGGAAATGCAGAATACCGTTTCGTTTCAAGGCTTTTGGTTGGCGACTGTTGTTGAATAGATTACCTTTGAAGGAGCCTCTCATGGTGAGAGGTATATTGCCTTCTAACCTCATTGGTTGCGCTTTTTGCTCTGATTTCACCGAGGATCATCTCCATCTATTCTTCTCTTGCGCTATGTCTAACACGGTGTGGCGAGAAATTTTGTCTTGGATTGGGATGGACATGTTTCAGCCTTCAGTTGATTTCCATGGTAGTTATTGGTATTGGGTGAACTACCTCAAAAGGAAGAAATCTTATGCAGGTAGAGAAGGTATCTTTTGGATTGCCACAACTTGGAGTATTTGGGCTTTGAGAAATGACATATTGTTCGAAGACGTCAGCAGCGGAGTGTTTGACCTCGTATGGAGCATCAAGATTTTGGCTTGGAGGTGGTTTTCAATGGGAGATATTAGTCAATCCAAATGTAACTTTTACGACTTTTGCAAGAATTCTTTGCGAATTTAGTTTAGCGTTCCATTTGGTTTTTAATCTCTCCGCATGTAAGAACGTAAATTCGTTTTTTGTAATCGGGTTTGAGCACCCCTAGTGCTCCTTTATTTGAATCCTTGCTTACAAAAAAAAAGAATAAGTATAGATATTTTAATTATGCAGATCAAACAAGTTATCTTTGATCTATACCTATTAGTTCTAATGAGTTGTGGACTTTCTAAAATTGGGTTAAAAAGTTCATGAAAAACTCGAACTCTAATTATACGGTCTAGGTCCTGTATTTTATGAGACTTGTTAGACGGGCTATTATGGACTTGCTCTTTTGAATGATCAACATGATTGAATGGTTTAAAATTAAAATTATATTATTTTCTATAATAGTTATTTAGGCAAGAAAAAACTTGCAAGCACTAGTTAGTTATGATCCTTATAGTAAAAAAAAAAATTATTTATTTTGTTGGATGATTTTGAAAATCATTATCGCAGAGAATTTTTTATCTTAATTAGTTGTACTATGTTTAGTCTTATAAGTCAGACATCATTCGTCACTCAAGTTTGGATATAAAAATCTGTCTCTTACAGAAAAGTAAAACCAAAAAAACAAAAGCTCAGTGGTTGCATACCCCAGCCACACGTTAGAATGGCGTCAAATTTTAGAATAGAAATTATTCGAAAAAGGAAAAAAAAACTTCAGTTAAATAAAACAAACAATGACATATACCTAAATGTATATGTTAAAAAAAGTAATATAATACCACCCGTGCTATGCACGGATAAGTTTTATAAAATTATTATTATAATTAATGTAATTTAGTTGAATAGGTTAAAAGATATTATTATAAATAAGGTTAAATAGTATTTATCCCTGCCAATGTAGCGAGTTTTGGTTTTGCCTCCTTGAAGTTTTTTTTTTGAACGCCCCCTCACAAAACCAAGATTCTATTTTCACTTCTCCCTATGCTGACTGAACGAAAGAATCTAAACATGTGGCATTGCTGACTGGATGGAATCTGCCACGTGGCATTGCTGACTGAATAATTATTTTTTATTTATTTTTTTTAATTTTTTTAATTTTTTTAAATTTTTTTAATTTTTTTTAATTTTTTTAATTTTTTTAATTTTTTTTATTTATTTTTTATTTTTTTTTTTAATTTTTTTTATTTTTAATTTTTTATTCTATAATTTATTTCAAATCCTTTTTAATAATATACTAGAATTTTAATCTAGTATAAAAACTAAAATATTAATTAAGATTTATTTAATCATTATATAAAAGAATTTTAATATATTAATACACCACTTATAAATTTATTTAATCTAGATTAAAATTCTTTAATGTTTTTATATAAATGCATTAAATATTTTAGTTTTTATATTTAATCATTATATAAATGCATTAAATATTAAAAATGCATTAATATAAAAACTAAAATAAATTCTTTAATGTTTTTATATTTAATCATTAATATTTAAAAATATATTAGTCATTAATTAATATATCATTTTTAATGATTAAATAAATCTTAATTAATATTAAAATGCGTTAAAAATAAATTCTTTAATAAAATGATATGAATAAAAATGATATATTAATTTTAATATTAATTTATATTTAATGCATTTTAATGTGAGTTTTTTGGATCCACATTGAAAAGTTAGTAGACTTACTAATAAATTTATGATTGCTATGCCTAATCTATGGTTTGTCATCTTGTTATAAACATGAAAATAATAGTAGGGATAAAGATGAAGTTTTGTTTAAGGTTTAAGACTAAACAAAGAGAAAAAGAAAAGTGACCTTATCCATTAAAGGAACTCTTTCATTAGGAGTTGATTTTTCAAAATACTGGAAATAGCAATCGTAAATTTATTAGTAAGTCTACTAACTTTTCAATGTGGATCCAAAAACAAAACTTCATCTTTATCCTTACTATTATTTTCATGTTTATAACAAGATGACAAACCATAATAGATTAGGCATAGCAATCGTAAATTTATTAGTAAGCTACTAACATTTCAATGTGGATCCAAAAACAAAACTTCATCTTTATCCTTACTATTATTTTCATGTTTATAACAAGATGACAAACCATAGATTAGGCATAGCAATCATAAATTTATTAGTAAGTCTACTAACTTTTCAATGTGGATCCAAAAAACTCACATTAAAATGCATTAAATATAAACTAATATTAAAATTAATATATCATTTTTATTCATATCATTTTATTAGAGAATTTATTTTTAACGCATTTTAATATTAATTAAGATTTATTTAATCATTAAAAATGATATATTAATTAATGACTAATATATTTTTAAATATTAATGATTAAATATAAAAACATTAAAGAATTTATTTTAGTTTTTATATTAATGCATTTTTAATATTTAATGCATTTATATAATGATTAATTATAAAAACTAAAATATTTAATGCATTTATATAAAAACATTAAAGAATTTTAATCTAGATTAAATAAATTTATAAGTGGTGTATTAATATATTAAAATTCTTTTATATAATGATTAAATAAATCTTAATTAATATTTTAGTTTTTATACTAGATTAAAATTCTACTATATTATTAAAAAGGATTTGAAATAAATTATAGAATAAAAAAATAAAAAATAAAAAAAATAAAAAAATATAAAAAATATAAAAAAAAATATATAAAAAATATAAAAAATAAAAATAAAATAAATAAAATAAATAAAATAAAAAATAAAATAAATAAAACAAATAAAATAAAATAAAAAATAAAAATAAATAAAAATAATAATTAAAAAATAATTATTCAGTCAGCAAATGCCACGTGACAGATTCCATCCAGTCAGCAATGCCACATGTGTAGATTCCTTCGTCCAGTCAGTATAGGGGGGAGTGAGAATAGAATCTTGATTTTGTGAGGGGGCGTTCACAAAAAAAAAACTTCAGGGGGGCAAAACTAAAACTCGCTACATTGGCAGGGGGTAAATACTATTTAACCCTTATAAATATGTAGATTAAAGAATTATTGTACAACTCATCCAGCGCATACTTTCATGATTCTACTCCTCTCTTATTATTATTATAGCTTATGTCTCAAATTATGAAAATTTATTAATACACCCCATAAGTTTCTTAGACACTGCGCGAAATTCCAGTTATGTCCCCTGATTCCGGATGTGCAAATCAGCACGCACAATGACATTAAAAAAAATATTTGTCTTGGATGTGCACATGCGCAAGGTCTCCATATATGCAGATCCGGAAGAATTGTTGATATATTTGAACCTGCATGATCACTCTCCCATTCTTCCCATTCTCAACCTTTCTTCTTCCACACTCACCCTCACCAACCTAAAAAACCCTACTTCATCAATACCATTTCTCACTCAAAAACTCTAACTTTTTAGTGCAACAAATCAAAGGGAGCAAGAGAAGAATGAATTTCAGGTAAATATTCAACTTCATCCACTACATTGCTCACATTATCAATCTACTTTTTGGAAAAAACAAGTTACACGGCTTCCGAATGTGTAAATCCGGTACGTATTTAGCATGAACTTGTTCGGATGTGCACATCCGAAAAAATGTCTGGAACTTATTAATTTTAATTTTCAGCAATTTTTAATAGGTTTTAGTTATATATATTTATTGTTTATTATTGTTTATAAATAGATATGGTGCACCCCGATAACATCTCAAAAGAATTAGTTTCGACGATTTCTCCGAAAGTTGAAGGGATTATCGTAAAGTCAGTTGATGTCGGCGGTGACTTTAATAACAAGCAAGAGTTTGATGATCGTGATAGCATGCTCGCATATATTCGTAGGACGACTATTGGCCTTAGTTTCGGTGTGAATATCGGAAGATCGGATAATGGTTCGGAAAGAAGAAACGCTTTTGTAATTTTGGGGTGCGAAAGAAGCGGTAAATATCAGGTTCCTCTACGGAAGTTAAAAAAAATGACACCGGTAGTAGAAAATGTGAGTGCCCTTTTACGATTCGTGGTTACATTTTAGCTTCCAAAAAATGGAGATTTAGTGTTCGTTGTGGTATAATAATCACGAATTGTGCTCAAAGTTTCAAGGTCATCCTAGTGTATGTCGGCTCAAGTCGGAAGAGAAGACATGTATTACCGACATGACCTTGAATCTTGTCCAACTGGGAAATATACTTGCCACGTTGAAACGGAAGGAACCCGACAATGTAGCAAATATAAAGCAAGTGTATAACATTCGGTATCAGACGAACAAAGCAAATAGGGGAGATAGAAGTGAGATGCAACAACTGTTGAAATTGTTGGATGATAACAATTACGTGTCTCAGTGCAGATATTGTGATGATGAATTTATGGTCTGAGATATTTTTTGGACTCATCCGGATTCCGTAAAGTTGTTCAACACGTTCTCGACAGTGCTCATTCTCGATTGTACCTACAAGACGAACAAGTATCGACTTCCATTATTTGAGATGGTTGGTGTTACGTCTACGGATAAGACATATGCCGTTGGTTTTGCATTTTTGGAGTGCGAAAAAAAGGACAATTTTACATGGGCATTGGAGACGTGTCGGTCACTTTTGAAGAAACATGTTCAAATGCCTAAAGCGGAAAAGTCCAAAGGTCAAGCTCCGATAGATTGAACGAAATTGAAAAGGCATCAAATGCGGAAAAGTCCAAAGGTTAAGCTCCGATAGATTTAGACGGAGACTTTTGTTTTAACTCTTTTGTATAATCGAACGACAAAATATACATTTTTGAAGTGAAATATATTGAATTTTTATTCATATGTCTTTTTAATGCACTTATGAATTTTATTCCAATGAAAGCATTGCAATTGGTTGCATAACATAGTCAATTCTGGTTGAAAAATGTATCAGTAAAATATTCTGATTTGCAGGTACGGGAAAGTTCCAGAGATACAAATCCGAAACCAATATTTATAGGGTTTTCCCGTATCTGTATATTCGGAAAGAAGTTAGGGGTTTCATTTGATATCTTTCACACAAACACAAAATGTCTCAATTGTATGAAATCAAGTTCCGTTGGTATGTTGCAAGTGTCTCCTACACCGACGGCAAAACACGCGGTCGCACGTTTAAACTAATGAAGCGCACCTCCATCGGCAAGATCATTGACGAGATCGAACATCTCCTACCTTACCGAGACAAACGGAAGGTTGCGAAGCTTGAGTATCGTTCACCTTCGGTTGACAACGAAGGGAACGTCGCTTACAGCATTGTTGAGCTCAAGAATCAAGAGGATGTTAGAGCGATGTGGCAAACTTTTTTCGGTTACGAAGAACGATTCCCGCTCGAGTTCGAGGCGACCGTCAAAATCCGAAGAACGGTCGATGACATCTTAGAGATGTGCAAGCGTCCACCGGGCTATTGATCTTGTAATATTTAAATTTTTGTCGATGTAATGCCGAATTTCTGAATGTAATCCCGATTTTATGTTATGAATGTGAGAAACATTGTTTGATTTTTGGTATTCTGCATCTGGCTTTGTTCCGTATTTGCAAATGCGAACTTTTACCGGATGTGCACATCCGGAAAAAATTGAAAAATTCAAAAAAAAGATGCGTCCTAATTTACACATCCGAAACAGAGAGATATTTTTATAAACACACAAGGTGCCTAAGAAACTTATGGAGTGTGTTAAGAAATTCTCCAAATTATTGTATTTTGCAAATAATTCAAATCACATACTAATAAAAAAAGAGCACATAAAACACATTTAATAATAAAAGGCAGAAATGAAAGTGTTAAAAACAATAACAAATAAACACAACAAATACAAAATTAAAGGATCAGTTATATGACACTTCAATATATATTACATAGCATTATGTCAGTTATTATTTTTCGGTAACTTTCCATTATTTTTCAGTAACTTTCCATTTCACAACACGTATTATTATAACTGACCAGTAACTATTATGGATTGATTATAGTGCATTTTTAATTATTTGATTTTAATTAATTAAATTAGTGGAGAGAAGTTTTTTTAAGTCTATTTTATTTTTATATATTTGACATTTTAAATTAATATTTTTTAAAAAAATATTATATTAAGATAAAATAAAAGTTATGAGTATGGAATTTAACTTTGTTTCAAAAATATACTAATTCAAAAACTACACAACTTTCAAGAGACACATTTGAAAAGTCTAATTCAAAAAACACTCAATTGAAGTTTAATATTATCTAACAAATCCATAACTTCATCAAATATTTAGGATACTTACAAATTTAATGAAATTATATAAAAAAAGTTACTATAAATTGATACATTTTCATCACAAAAGAATTACACCACTTACAACCTTCATTACACATATTTTTTAGCCAATGTCATAATGTCTCTAACAAGATTAACTCTAAATGCAATTGTCATCTTTATTTCTATAACTAGTACATAAGGGACAATATAGGGTTAAAATTTGGAGTAAATCTTTAAACATACTCTTAAAGATAATATAATCATGGCTTAAATAGTGTTTTCGTTCTTGTAAGTTAGCGTGTTTTTGGTTTTCGTCCCTGTAAATATATATTTTTTGTTTTAGTCCCTATATTTCACATTCGCGTTCGTTTTAGTCCTTAAAACCAAAATCCGCAGGAATTTCTGCAGGAAAATCCGCAGAAAACCTTCGGATTTTCCTGCGGATTTTGGCTTTAGGGACTAAATAGCAAGCAAAAAGAAGATATAGGGACTAAAACCAAAAAAATTAAATTACAGGGACGAAAACTAAAAACTCGCTAACTTACAGGGACGAAAATACTATTTAAGCCTATAATCATTCTCATATATAATCGAGTTGACTCATGAACCTAACGAGTCGAGCTATGTATAGTTCAAGTTCAGCTCATTTAGTTAACGAACATAGTTTTTCGCTCATATTCAGCTCATTTGGTTCATGAACTTAGTTCAACGATTTGATTGTCGAACCGAATTCCAAACTATTTTCGAGTTGGTTCGGTTCATTGTCAGCCCTACTCACCACATAGCAATATAACTTTACATTATTGATAAAAAAAATCCATTAATTATTATTATTATTATTATTATTATTATTATTATTAATATTATTATTATTATTATAATAATAATAATAAGAAAGTGGATATGGAGAAAGAAGTTGAATATTTTGGAGGAAAAATTACTAGAAAATTTTGTTGAATTATAATTTAGTATGATAACTGTTAATAATAAAATTTAAAAAAAAAAAAAAAAAAAAAACTAGTCAGTTGTTAGTTAAAAAATGGGTTAAGTTTCTAAATAAATGGTTGTTAAAAATTAAAAATGATTAAAGAGAACTAATAAAAAATAATGATAATAAAATAATATATAATGGAAATCAAAATAAAAAAATAAAATAAAAAGAATAACTAAACAAAATAATGATGATTTACAATTAAATAAAATATACTGGCTAGTTAGTATTTACTTTATAAAGAAATGAATAAAAATAAAGATAATTAAAATAAAGTTAGTGGTTGGTTATTTATTAAAAGTTAGTGAGAGAAAGCTTGATTAATAATTATAATTAAATAAATAAAATAATAATAATAATAATAATAATAATAATAATAATAATAATACATATATAATAAATAAATATTGATAAATGAAATTACTCAATTAATCTTAATTTTGATGCCAAAATTTATTTTAATAACTTAACAATTTTTATATTTAAAATTCGTTTTGAAAGTACAGCATTTAATTTTCTAAAAGTTTAAAGTAATTTTTTTCAAGGTCAATATAATATAGCACATTTATTTGGTAGATTTTTTTTTGAAAAAGAAAACGACATTTCATTTTTCCAAAAAATTGAGAACTCAACATGATACCTGCGTCGTCCCTTCCCCCACTACTGGCTGACACACTTTCTTCTTCTCTCACCCGTGTTATTCTCTCATTTACTTTCCCTCATCATGAAACCACTTTCTTTCTCTCATCATGATAATTGAACATTCATCTGAATCCTCCCATACCAAAAGATCTGACTCGGGCTCACCTTCTGTAACCACGCAAAATATCAATCCTCTGATTCATCCTGCATGCACCATTTCTAACATCACCAATTTTATCAAAATTACCCTAAGCATTGAAAAAGGCCAATATAACACTTGGTTTGAACTCTTTAAAATTCGTGCTCGTGTTCATCAAGTCATTGATCATATCATCCCAATCGAAACAACATCATCTTCTAATCTCAAAGACACTGATCCTACTCTCTAGGGAAGTCTTGATGTTGTTGTCATTCAATGGATTTATGGCACAATTTTTTATGACCTTCTTCACACCATAATTGAGCGCAATTCAACCGCGGAAAATGCGTGGAACAGATTATTCAACATTTTCTATATCAACCAAAGTTCTAGGGCTCTCTACCTAGAGCAAGAATTTTCTAATGTTCATATGGAGTAATTTCCTGATGCCTCTACCTACTATCAACATATGAAATCCTTGTCTCATCATCTCTTTAATGTCGGTGTTGTCGTGTCTAATGAAAGGCTTGGTTTTTAGCTCATCTCTGGCTTGACAGATTTGTATGCCATAGTGGGTTCACAAATCCTTCACTGAGACTCTCTTTCACCCTTTTACAAAGCTCTTGTATGATAATCTTGTAAGAAAAAACCACTAGTGCAAAAATAGGAATTTACACCATTTTTTATACATTTACACCCGTTATTAGAAGGTGTAAATTTAAAGGGTGAGAAATGTCTGACGAATTTACACCCGTTTTAAAACGGGTGTAAATAGAGGGTATATTACACCCCTTTTTAGAAAAAACGGGTGTAAATTGTTACATATATACATTTAAATCAGACGAATTTACACCCCATTTGATACAAATCGGGCGTAAAATCAATAATGATTACTATGAATGTCAACAAATTAACCAAAGCAAAGAAAGCACCCAATTCTATCAACAACTCTGCTTTCGTATCATTTTTTGATGATTACACGGTTTTAGACACTCTCTCTCAACAATGCAACAACGACAACAATAGTGGTGTTGGTCGTGGTGATTGCATCAATGGTTTGGTGGTTGTGGATGGGGTAGAAGCAACAATCATGGTGAAGGTCTTTCCCAGCCTCAGCAACAACAATGGTCTCAGTCTCCCACTTATCCCAAACAATAGCACTTGTGGGCATATCCATGGAAGCCATGGGCCACTCCAACGTTTCCACATCCGACAACTAGTGCTCCCCATCAATAATCAGGCATACTAGGTCCCAAGCCTCAACAAGCTCACATGGCATCTGCTCCACCGTATATGAATAGTCAGTAAAGTTCATCTTCTTGTGCTTTTCCTAACATCCATGATGTTATGCATACTTTCTCCATCCCTCCCCTTAATGATCAAAGGTATATGGGCATCGGGGAGACTTCTCATATGACGGGAAATGAAGGTAATTTCATGTCTTATTTTAATATGAATAATAATATTACTATTGGAAATGGTCATCATATTCCTGTTATTGGTTATGGACATGTATCTTTACCCAATTGCCTAACCTTAAACAATATTTACGCGCACCCTATCGCAGCGCGAAAAATACCATAGTGGAGAAAGAATCGAATGATTATGAATTCTCCACCAATGTTTTATTTTATAAAGGGAAACTTCGATAAAACCCTTGAAAAGCAAAATTAAGGTCATCGCAACTAAATTTAGGTTCGGGGGTCGATTATGCGTGGGGAAGGTATTAGCACCTCGCGGCATCCGTTGTAACTAACGGGAACCACTTAATTAGTTTTGAAAGAAATGTTAGCTTGAAATGTTTGGTTTCTTCTAATTATTAAAAGTATTTACATTAAATGAAAAGAACTAAAAAAAAGTATTTTAGGGTGTTTGAAGAGACATTGAATCTCACTCCTACGTATCCCCAGGTGCAATGGGTAACTCAAAGCTACGTAGCTCGTGAGGGTATTGCAATGCCAAAAGTCAAGATAGCCAAAAGGATTTTTATTCATAATGGTAAAGAGTTCAAATTAACCCAAATTCGGGTAGTTTGGCTTTCAGTTGCATAGTTTTTCTTTTCTGAACCCAATTTCCTTTTCAACATATGCTTGTCAATAATTTTAGCCTTAAAAATTCCCTAAAAACAAATTTTGTATGCTAAGAATGTAATGCCCTGTATAATATATACCTAGAATAATACTATACAAGCATTTTATTTGGTACTGACACCGTCATAAGTGCCTAATGGCGTAATTTACATACTTGACCATTCTAAAACATAAATATAACGCCCCGGTTTTTGTTAGATTTATTTAATCGAGTCGATTTAATTATTTTTGTTTTCATATTATTTTATTCTTGGTTTTTATTTGGTAAATATGTTATGTTTATCGTTATTATGTTTTATCGCGTTTGAGAGCGTTTGCGAGAAAATTGAGTGTAGGGGTATTTTGGTCATTTTGCTTGGTTAGATATTATTGTTTTTCATAAAATAGAAACATAGATATTAGAAAGAGAGAAAAGAAAGAGAAGAGAAAAAGAGAGTGAGAAGAAGAAAAAAAGAGGAAAACTTGGAGTGTAAGAAATCGATTCAACCGACACTTCAAAGCACGATTAATCGGGTAAGGGTGCGAAACTCGGTTATCATATGCTTGTGTATGATTATGTATGTGTGTGTTTGAATGTTCTCTTGCTTTTCATAGTTTTTCAATTCTAGGTTGAAATGAGAAAAATGAATAGAAATTGATGTTTACATGGTCGGAAATCGATATGAATCACGTAGTATGATCACACTATGCATATGAACATTTGTTGATACTTGTTATGCTGTTTGGAACTGATTTGAGATGAAAATGGTGATTTTTGGGAAGGACTGTCGAAGGGTTTATTTTTATGTATATCGCAGTGCGCGCTTAGCGCGGGTCTGCGCGCTTAGCGCGGTCTGGAGAATTTGCAACCTCTCCAGGCAGTGAGGAGCGCGCTTAGCGCGGGGTGGAGCCCGCTTAGCGCGACCTGGAGCAAAAATAAAACTGTTTTTCTAAAATCCTTAAATTTTGATCCATAACTCGGATCGAGACGTTCTTAGTACCGTTGGAAAGCTAATGAGATGTTCTTTCTTATAAAAATGGGTTTGAGGTTGGTGGCCGATTTAATTGTGTCGGGAATTTGGAAACGTGTCATTTTGTCGACTTTTATCGTCGTAATTGTGTGCGAATGATGTGTTATCATGCGATGTGCTTTTGATATATAACGTATAGCTTGTGTGCTGTAATATGATGTGAATGCATGTGATGAAATGTTGTGATGATGGTTTGTGGCCTTATGGAAAATAAATGCATTGTTTTGGGTTTGATTGCAATGCATGATTATGGATGTTGAGATGGTTCACATGGTTATATATATGCATTTGATTGTCATGAGTCATTAGTATGCCATGCATCATGATATGCATCTTGTGATGTCGTGTGCCCTTGTGGGGTGTGAGCGATAAAACAATTCCAGAGGGAATCTGTTGTAACGGTCATGTGCCTTATACAAAGAGGACCTAAAGCGACGTTATAGACGATCGTGTGCCTTATGCAAAGAGGACCTAAAGCGATCGGATCGTGTGCCTTATACAAAGAGGACCTAAAGTGATCCATAAACGTCGTGTGCCTTATACAAAGAGGACCTAAAGCGACAGGGAACATCGTTTGCCCGACGGGGAGTTACACTAAGTAACAAACGATGATTCCAATAATTCTTGAGTGAATTAATGATGATGAGAATGATGGATGGAATAGTGCCGCATGCATAGAGTCGTTGTGTCGGTCTCTGTGCATTTACATAAGTCATGAATGGATTGATTATGTGTGGGAAATTGTGAATGAGATTGATGAGTTGATATATATATTGGTGATAAATGTGTTGAGCATGATTGATATGCCTTTGTGATGGATGCATTAATTATGAATTGTTTTGTTTTGTATTTGAACTATGGTGTATGTTATGGTGAGAATGTTTTGCATGCGTATTTCATGTTATTACATAATTGTATGTAGCTATATTATAATTGTGTTTCTCACCCTTCTGCTGTTTTGAATGCTCTATGAGGCATTGTAAATTAGATGCTGGAGGTCTTTTTGTGAAGATTATGTCTTCATTCTTTTGTCGGTCGGCTCTGATATGTGGCACTGGGTAGTCGGGGAGATCGTTATGTGATTATGTGTATATATATCTTTTTGGATTATACATGTATGACTCTGTATATGACAGACAAACTTTTATGTTTATATATGAGATTTCAGTTGCAGATTTTTCGCTTTTATTCTGTATCTGAATTGTGGGTGTTAGGAACTGAGTTCCTCTGTTTATGTTGCTACCTGATTGTTGCAATCTATATGAGCAGGTTGTTATATTTAATTACTTTGATGTGGCGCTCCCGTCTATGCCATGAATGTTTTAATTATACTCTGATTATTTGTTATCGCTTTAATTGCTCGGGGTATAGATTGGGGTGTCACATTAAGTGGTATCAGAGCCAGTCCGTGTCGGTCATTTTGGCCAAGTTGTTTGGTGTGCGACAGTTGTGTTCTGGCGTGTTGATTGTTTAACCATAGTTACTGTTATTGGATATGAACAGAATATGGCTGGTAGGAATGATGCTGCTCTTGCTGCTGCTGTGCAAGCTATGGCTCAGGCTGTGTGGAATACACCTAATTCTGGTGGGAATGATGAGTTCAGGAAGAACAAACCGCATGTCTTCAAAGGAAGACATGATCCTGATGGTGCTCAGATTTGGCTTAAGGAGATTGAAAGAATCTTTCAAGTGATGGACTATGCTGAGGAACAGAAGGTGAGACTGGGTACTTACATGTTACAGGAGGAGGCTGATGATTGGTGGGTTAGTACGCGTCATGTGTGGGAAGCTACAGGTGAAGTTGTCACTTGGGCTTTGTTTAGCAGTGAGTTTTTGAGGAAGTATTTTCCTGAAGATGTTAGAGGAAAGAAAGAAATAGAGTTCTTGGAGTTGAAACAGGGTAACATGTCTGTTACTGATTACACTGCTAAGTTTGTGGAGCTTGTTCAGTTTTATCCATATTATGTTGAAGCAACTGCGGAGTTTTCCAAATGTGTGAAGTTTGAGAACGGGTTATGTCCCGAGATCAAACAGGCAATTGGTTATTAAAGAATTAGAAGGTTTTCAGATTTGGTGGATTGTTGTAGAATTTATGAGGAGGATAGCAAAGCTCGTTCTACTCATTATAAGAGTGTGAACGAAAGGAAATGAAAGCAACCGTTTCGTGGTGGTCCTTATGTGGCACCATATCGTATGTCGGCATCTGAGTTGGTTGAGTTGAAGAAGAAGTTGAATGAATTGTTAGAAAAGAGGTTTGTGAGGCCGAGTGTATCGCCTTGGAGTGCTCCAGTTTTATTGGTGAAGAAGAAAGATGGAAGTATGCGATTGTGTATTGATTATCGCCAGTTGAATAAGGTGACGATTAAGAATAAGTATCCTCTTTCGAGAATTGATGATTTGATGGACCAGTTGGTAGGTGCGTGTGTGTTTAGTAAAATTGATTTGAGGTCAGGTTATCATCAGATTAGAGTGAAGGAGGAAGATATTCAGAAGACGGCTTTTAGGACACGATACGGACATTACGAATATTCCGTGATGTCGTTCGGGGTTTCTAATGCGCCTGGAGTGTTTATGGAGTATATGAATCGCATATTCCATGAGCATTTGGATCAATTTGTTGTTGTGTTTATTGATGACATCTTGACTTATTCTAAGTCTCGGGAGGAACATGTGGAACATTTGCGTATTGTATTGCAAATTTTGAAGGAAAATAAACTTTATGCGAAGGTGTCCAAGTGTGAGTTCTGGTTGTCAGAAGTGAGTTTTCTTGGGCATGTGATTTCAGGTACTGGTATTTGTTGCGGTGAAAATCGGATAACAAGCTATTAATTAACTTGCATCATTTTCTTTTACAACCGACTTTGATTTATCCAAAGGAAAGGTTCAAGATCGTTAGAAAAACCTGAAGGGGGAGATCTAAGGTTCGGGGTTGGTTACGCCTAGGGAAGGTATTAGTACCCTAAACGTCCGTAGCACTCTACGGGAGCCTCTTGTTTTAATGTTGTCCTATGTTTGCTAAAGGTTCTATGCTAAAGGTTGAAACCCTAGGGGTTAGTATCTAAGTATACTCGACAAAGCATCGCACTTTGCGCCTACGTATCCTCGGGTATAGAATCAGAGTATGCGTAGTTCTACTTCTACTGAATGATTGACTGTGGTCAATATTCAGAGGGGAAATGAGTGTGAACTCATTGTAGAGTATAAGAACTCTCTAAGTCTATTTATAATGGTCCTATGTTATGTTTTAAAGTTAAAGAGGGAAAGTGAGTATTCATTAGGATGAATATCACACAGAGTGTAAAACTCTTTCCTAAGGCTAGTTATGATTCCATGGCTCTGATGAGGCCAAGAAATAAGGTTTAGCTCTTATGAGCTACTAGGTTAAGGTGGGGGCTATGACTTTAAGAGTCAACATTTATCACCTTCCTTTGGAATGGGGATAATAACAGTTGTAAAGATCCTAAATGATAACATGATATATTGATAAAGATGAATAAGATGACAACAATAGCATGAGTATGGCAAGAAGTATTTCATAATAAAGCATGGATAAGATGGACATGATCATCATAGAAACATGTAAACAAAGACAAATCAATATGTATTAATCTTAAGGAAAGCAATCACAAGGAATAATCACAAGATGATGGAGGCATGATGATATTTAAAGAAGAACAAAATTCACATCAAAGTCAAACACATGATAAATCAAACATGGGATAAATTAGTTCAAGATTTAAATAAGCATTAGGGAAATAAACACTTAAATAATCAATAAGGATGATTCACAAATAAAGCTAACAATTATCCAATTAAGAAACAATTAAGAAACAACTAAGCTCAAATAGACAAGAGAAAAATTAAAATAAATCACACATTGAGAAACAATTTAGCTTAAACAAATCACATATTAATAAACAATTAAGCTTAAACAATTCACATATTAATAAATCATTAAGCTTAAACAATTCACATAAGAAATAAATAATTAAGCTTAAACAATTCACATATTAATAAATAATTAAGCTTAAACAATTCACATAAGAAATAAATTAATAATTAAAATTAAAATAAAGACAAAATATTTTTGGAGTTTTTGTAATAAAGAAAATGTTTTAAATAAAATAAATAAAAGGTTTTTTAAAAAAGATTTGAATAGAAAATAATTAAAAACAGAAAATAAACTAAAAAGAAAATAAAGCGCAGGGGGGTGTGTGTAAGTAAATTGAAATGAACTGGGTTTAGTGTGAGGCGCATGGGCCCTCCTGGGCAGGGGTGTGGATAGGAAATCAGCCAGGCCCATGATCCAAAAGAAAAATGAAAAAAAACGCAGGCGAATGAAAAAAAGCACAAAAGGGTTGATCCGCAGGATCGAACCCAGGCATGGTGTGTGAAAGGGAAAGGCAAGGCAAGTGTGCTACCGTTGGGATGGTTGTTTCATCCAAACATAACACGCTTCCATTTCATTATAAACCAAGGTGTTTCATAAAAATGCATTAAATGAAAAAAAAAAAACACAATGCACGCTACATGAACTGAACGTGTAACATAAACATCAATTGGTCATGTTCATTAAAACCACAACACGACAAAAACTAACATCAACAGCCAATCAGGAGGCACGCATGGGAAACAAAACATGCAGCATAACATAAGCCATCGTGTTTCACATTGCAAACTCAAAACAAACATTAAACTTCCAACCAATATTACAACCTTAATATGCAACCAAATGTCATGAAATAACATACCAAAATGAAATATTCAAAACATAGAACAACAATAAACCCCAATCTGAACAAGATGGTGACCACAACATGAGCAAAAAGCAAAGGAAATCCATTGTCCAAAACCAAAACTCAGTTCAGGAGAGAAACCAACCTCTGTTTCAATTCATAACCCTCAACTGCTTTAAAAACTCAACAACAACATGTAGTAGGAACAAGTTACAACTCAGAATCTCATTCAGAAGATAAAGAACACTAACAATGTTTAAAACTCAAACAAGTTGAAAATAACATCAAATAACCAACATACCTCCATGTACGAGTTACAACCACTCACACACATGATGAACATTAGAATTGGTATGCTCAGACTTACATATGATCAAAGTAAGTATATACTCAAATAGTATTCATTTTAACATGGTTAACAAGTTTTTTATCAGAAACAAACTTGTTCATTCATTAGAACAGTCATGAAGGGTATGAAACTTCTAAAACAATCTCAACATAGGTATATAACAATATGCATATCATGAACACTCAAACATTAAAACAGAAAATGATCTCTAACATGAAACTAGAATGTATTCAGCATAGCATGATAAGTGGAGGGTTGAAGAACTTACCTGGTTCCTAAGAAAATGACAAGAACTCTCTCCTTTTCAGCTAGCTCGAGTGCTCAAAGTGTTTTGTTTTTCAGAGTGGTTTTGGTGTTGATTGTTGGTGAGAAGTGAATGAGAATGGCTGCCTTTTATAGAGGGCTCAGCTGGATAATGATGGGTGAGTGTTCAATGGATAAGAACTTTGTCTGCAAGAGAAAGATCAAGAGAAGAGATTCGAAATGGGACTGCTCTGAACAAAATCTTATGGAGCCAAGTGAAGCTTCTTGTGTGGCTTGCTTTTGCATTTTTAGGTCAGAAACATAGTGTGTTTGTGGTCTACATCTGGTGGATCTTTGTTGCACACGAGAGTCCCTTGATCTTGCTTGCAAAAGTCAACTTGAAAGTACAAAAGGGAGTGTACTTTGCAGCTTGCCTTTTGGTGTGTTTGGTGGCACAGTGAAAAGGTTGAACTGATGGGAAGAGGCCTGCAGACTTGTACTTAGAGAGAGAAAAGGAAATCAGTTCCAAATGAAGCATATTGGTTGAGAAAAAAAATCAGAACTCGAGTAACCCACTTTAGCTCATGATAACTCTCAATTCTATAGTTCAAATTTCATGCTCTTGGGTGCTATGGAAAGTTGATGCATCACACTACAATGTTCATGTTGAAATGTAGTTGAAATGATGCCTTGAATTAGTGGAAAAATGCCCTACAAATCGTGTCCACCAAGCTGCATAAAAAGGGACTTAGAAAAATTTCTAAGTTAGAATTTGACAAGTTCAAGTACCCTTCTTTGAGAGCCCATAACTTGAGAATGGTTCATTCAAATGGGATGTTCCATATATGGTTGGAAAGCTCTCATCATGCTCTAAAACTTTCATTTGGGATCCAAGTCTTGAATCCAAATGGAAATGGGTGAAAAATGAGGTCAAAGTTAGAGAAAATTATGAAGAAAAGTGTTGAATTTCTCTAAGTGTTGGGTCAGATTATCTTGCAAGCTTCATAACTCGAAAACCAAGCATTTTTGGATGAAAAGTCATATGGAAAAAATTGAATATCTTGAAAAGAGCTTTCCAATGAGCTTTGAGTCACTCCATTTGAGTGTGTGGTTTAGGAGTTATGGTCATTTCAAATTGTGCTATCAGAGGGAAACTCCCACATATGAAATCTTTCATGATCAAAACCTTACTTCTCTTGCAAGAAACCTCATGAAACTTGATCTTGATGCTTTAAATACCTCATGAGACATTCTATGATGATTAGAACCATTGACACTTCATTTGAACCAAAATTTCCAAGGATTAGGGTTTCAGTCAAACCCTAATTTTGACTGTGAATGCACTGAGGTCAGATCTTGTAAACTTGCTTCTTCCTTCTCATCTAAAGGTCTTAGGAGACTCTTGAGGATGTTGATAAACTAATAGAATCAAGAATTAGGGTTTGGGAGTTCATCTTGATGAAAATCAAAGTCATTGACTGACAGGTGTCACAGAAACCCTAATTTGGAGGTATAGTGAGGCTGAGGCTCAAACTTCTCTTTTTGAGGACCAATAGATCTTGGATTCCTGTTGAATGATGTCTCTTGGATGTAGATGACCTTAAGTGGTAAGTGAACCACACAAATCTTGACTTGATAGAGCCAATTTCTCAGTGATTTCTTCAGAGCAAAACCCTAATTCCAAAGTTCCTGCACTGGAGATCTTTTATTGACTTGACTTGCTTCAAAATAACTTGTGGAGCTTCCTGGTGATATGCCAACCTAATTTGAACACAAAGAAACAAAACTGCAAGATATGGGTTAGTTCAAACAATGCAGAGATGATTGACCTAAGATGCACAAATGAAGATGACATCTAAGGGTAAAAATTTAGGGTACAACAGTTGCCCCTATTTAAATAGCTTTACCAGATGGCACGAGGAACAGAGATTCCATGGGCATCAAAGTGAAAGGTATTTAAATATAGCAGACCACAAATTTTTCCCTTAGATGGAATGCAAATGCTAAGGACAAGCGACAGACATGCAAATGCTGACTTGCCATGAACTTCTAAAATGATGATATGATTCCAAGAAGGTGCAAAGATGCAGACAGACCAGACACCAGGGACAACAGGAAGCAAACACACAAGATAAGCTCCACCGGGGAAAGACGAAAGCTAGTATCCGCGAGAAAAACTCACTGGGGATACAGGCTAACCAACGAAAGAGACTCACTGGGGAGACTCCAAAGAAACACTGGGGAAAAACAAAAAAAAACAATCTCCACTGGGAAAGAAAACCAGGGAGATAGACAACTGGGGACAAAATAAACCCACACTCTTCATGGGCATGAAACCAGAAAGAAAAACCTGATCCGGGGATCAGCCTAAAAAGACAGACAACCAAGCAAAACTTCCCGGGGATCTTATACTGAAGAGTTCAAAATGGGATCTTCAAGAAAATTCAGGAAGATAGAGACAAACCCTGCGCACCAACTAGGAGTCTTATAAGGTTGAAGAAATTTGTTCCAAGAAGCTTAGCTTAAAGCAAGTTTTCAAAAATCCAAGGTAAGGGTTCAATGTCCGACACGATTCGAACAAGAACGGTTTTAAAACAAGAAGACAGTGCTTGACACGATTCAAACAAAGTCCAAGTTCAAGTTTGACACGATTCAAGTAAGAACAGTTTTAAAACACAAGACAATGCTTGACACGATTCAAACAAAGTCCAAGTTCAAGTTTGACACGATTCAAACGAGAACAGTTTTAAAATAAGAGGCAGTGTCCGACACGATTCGAACAAAGACTCTATTCAGGTTTGACACGATTCAAACAAGAACAAGTTTTAAAACAAGAAGACAGTGCTTGACACAATTCAAACAAAGTCCAAGTTTAAGTTTGACACGATTCAAACAAGAACAGTTTTAAAACGAGCAGACAATGCTTGACACGATTCAAACAAAGTCCAAGTTCAAGTTTGACACGATTCAAACAAGAACAGCTTTAAAACGAGCAGACAATGCTTGACACGATTCAAACAAAGTCCAAGTTCAAGTTTAACACGATTCAAACAAGAACAAGTTTTAAAACACAAGACAATACTTGACACGATTCAAACAAAGTCCAAGTTCAAGTTTGACACAATTCAAACAAGAACAGTTTTAACAAAATCTTTAATGTTAAACTTCTTGGGGAACAACAAAAGGTTTAAAGATTCAAATCTGGCGCGCAAAGGTTAAGACCGAACAAGCACGGCACAAAGCAAACCGGGAATGTCTTTACTTCACTGGGGAAAAAAAGACAGACACCAATAAAAGATCACAAGCAAAATGGAGCACAAAGATGCGAAGATGCTAGGGTATGATGCATATGCTTAGCTATATGCTAGAAACAACGCGAACGACGCAAAACAGGAAAAAAGAAAGGATAACACAAGCCAACACCCTGAAACCCAAACATCAAGGATAACCGGGGCAATCTTCTTTTCACTGGAGATGGCAAATCCAAGCCAAAGATACAGTACTACTAACTCTTCCTGTACCAAGTTGATTCCATAAAACAACTTGATACTAGAGTAAAACTTAGTTCATCTTTGTGTTTTCTTAAAACTTTTCCGCTTCCAAGAATCAGATGAAAATGACGAAGTTATTGTATTCAAAGACCAATAACAACTCTAGTGACTAAGAATTTCGTCGTCTAACAGCTGACTTCTCCGGGGACTCTTGCATAAAGAGCTGGGGTCTGGTACTCAAAGGTGAAAACCAAAGCATAAGCCTAGCTTAGACAAATTTTTTGGATATATTGGGAAAGTTCTTCTTCTTTATTGGGGAAATAAATCCATTGGGAATTTGTCAAAATCAGCTGATGTAGCAACTCGATGAGGAGCTAACAAAGTAATTATGCATTCCACTGGCATAACTACCATCTTCAAATCTTATCTGCCCCAGGCTAGATGATCTATACGATAACAAGAGGATTTTATAGAAGAATTGGCATACAGGGTGTTTCAATATCTTCAAACTCTTGGAGAGATCTCGGCATAACTGCCCCAGATAAGGGGACGAATAATCAAAAGAATTTTACAGAAGGATTGAAGTACCCGATACTTCAATATCTTCCAACTTGAATAATCAAAAGAATTTTACAGAAGGATTAAAGTACCCGATACTTCAATATCTTCCAACTTGAATAATCAAAAGAATTTTACGGAAGGATTAAAATACCAGATGCTTCAATATCTTCCAACTTGAATAATCAAAAGAATTTTACGGAAGGATTGAAATACCAGATGCTTCAATATCTTCCAACTTGAATAATCAAAAGAATTTTACGGAAGACTTGAAATACCAGATGCTTCAATATCTTTCAACTTGAATAATCAAAAGAATTTTACAGAAGGATTGAAGTACCCGATACTTCAATATCTTCCAACTTGAATAATCAAAAGAATTTTACGGAAGACTTGAAGTACCCGATACTTCAATATCTTCCAACTTTTGAATCTTGACGTAGCTGTTTCTGTTCAGTTATACTCGAGATACTCAACCTGTAGTAGAAATTACTGGGGAACGAATTTTCCCCTGCTAATGGGTTACTGAAGTCAAAACTTGTCATAAGATGATCTCAAGAATATTTGCTCCAATATTCTGAATTTGCAGAATTCTGCCTCTGATTTGTCAACTCACACTTGGTTGCCCCTGACTGAGTCAAATTTCCTTTATCAAGTTCAATTCCTTGACTGACCGCGTTTGTTGGGATTCCTTGATATCGAATGGTATTGCAAACAAGTGTTGTTCATTAAAATTGGCAAAATTTAATGCAAAGTTTAATGCAAAGTTTGAAAACAAAGCTTTGATAAAAAACGCATAGTGAAATGATTAAATGATAAAAAACAAAGGTGGGTCTAGTCATTAAGGAAGTGACCAACACACGCGAGCAACAAAGATTATTAGGAGTCAGGTTACTCAACCTTGCTGTAGTATGCTTTTCAAAACAACCTTACCTCAATTAGGTCTTTTAGGGGTTGTAATGTGGTATGGTTCATGGTTTATGAAACAAAGGATGAATTCCAATCCTACGCTCAGTTAACTCAAAATATACATTCAAATCTCCAAAAGTAGGAAGTCACTTGATTTGAAAGTTGACTGGCGCCTTATATGAAATGCTCGTGGTTGAATGCATAACCGAGTTAAACTGAGAACTACCCTGCCCCCAAGGTTGAGAAAACTCCTACTTCTAGGCTCGAAGGGTTTAACAAGGGATTATCATCCTTACTTCTCCAATGTTTAGGAAATGTGAAACAATGCCTTACATCCTCGGCGAGGTTAATTTGAAAGTATACCACAGCAGTTATGAACATGAGGTTTTCATCATCCCCCTAATCTTTGCTTTAACAAAAGTTGAAAAAAGGGTGAAAAAGATATATATTTGCTTTTATGAAAATAAAAGTAAATGAGTGAAACGAATGGATTATTTCATTAATGTTGTCAATTTAAAGGTACAACAAAGCTCATATGCAAATATCAATACAATTAAAGGAAATACAACTGAAATACAAAACACAGCCAACCAAAGATTTCAGTTTCCGGGTCCGAACGGAAAAAAGTCTTCACCACCAATCACTTGTTCCTCGTGGTATCCAACTTTGAGAGGCCTTGCAGGTCCTTTACCTTTTGCTTCAGAAGTTGAGGTACCAGCGTCTGAAGTATCTTCCTGAGGTTTCAGGTCTTTTAGCAGGCTCATCAGCTTTTCTTTGAATTCCTTGCATTCTTCAATGGGATGCCCTATTGTCCCGGTGCAAAATTTGCATTCAGTCTTTGGGCGATCTTCTTCGAAGATTAAGTCCTTGTCATGGACCAGCTCTTGCATAAAATATTCTAAAGCTCGGCAATTGTCCAAATCATGCCCTTCAGCTTCCTTATGAAATTCACATGTTAGGTTGGGATCATACCAAGGTCCCTGGAAAGGTGTGAGAAGTCGTGGAGTTACTAGCTTGTTTTGCATCAACAGTGGGAAAAGTTTGCTTAACGGCACCGGGATAGGCTGGTGGTTAAATTTTCCTCTTTTGGCAGCACACTTCTTCTTATCTTGAGGAGAAACACACGTTGGAGACTGAAAACCCCTCTTCATAAACACCTGACGAAGATTACGCTTGGATGCAGGAACAGGACCAACGTTCAGCTGGCATGAGGCTTCTCCAAAAACAAATTCTGGACACGAGAGATCCTTAGGAGAGGGCAAAGGATAGTTAATTTGAATGCCTTGTGGTGTAAATGATAACTTCTCAGAATCAAGCAGCGTCTGAACCTGGCTTCTGATTACCTTACAATCCTCCGTTGAATGCCCCGGTGCCCCAGCGTGGTAGTCGCATCGGACGTTGGCATCAAAACCTAGTGGGTATGGAGGGATCCCTGGCTCTAAATCCTTCGGTATTATCAATCCACTTTTGATCAGAACTGGCAAAAGCTGACTGTATGCCATCGGCAACGGAGTGAAATTCCTCTCTGGTTCCCTTGATCTTTGTCGTCCACGCTGACGTGGCAAACGAGCGCTCTTGAAAGCTGGTCTGACGGGATGAATGCGATTCTCCTTTTTCAACAGAGTTTCCAGAACCCAATTCATCTGGCACTTGAGGATTCTGATCTCCTCTCTCATTTTCTCCTGGTACTCCCAAATTTCCTTCATCGTTGCTAGCGTGACCTTCATAGTTTCCAGAAACTTCCCCATTCCTCCTCGGAGTTCTCTCAATTCATGGTTGACTCTGTCTATTTCACAGTATTGTTCAGACATCCTTTGTCAAGTTTGGACTTGGGTATTGGCATTTGGAAAATCAAGGTGACGGGTTCTGAAGAGAACGAGACGACAATAAGACGAAGAAGAATGCACATGCACCTGCAAAGATGCAAAATGATATGCTAATGCAAGCTAAATGGTGGGCGTAATTTAAGGGACTCAACATTGTATTTTGCAAATTTTAAGAAACACTTTTCTTAGAAGAAAATCTCATTTCATTTCATTGATAATAAAGTTTTGGATTACAAAAAGAGACGTTTACACCTTCAAAAGCCAAAATACAGAGTGCGAAATAAAGAAAACTAAGTCCTAAGCCATCCAATTAGTCTTCTGCCATCAATCTCATGGCGAGCTTCTGGTTTTCCTTCTGCAACCTCTCATTCTCAACAGTGAGCTTGATCCACTGTGACTTCCATGGTTCTGGTGGAGATGATGTGCTAGGAGAAAATAAATCTCCTTGCGCCTTCCTCTCTCTGACGGACTCTTCTTCCTTCCTCCTGAGATTCTTCTGAAGTTCATTCATCTCAAAGTCAAGAATCTGATACTTGTTCATCCATGCATTCCTTTCTCGTTCTGCTTGAGCCAGCCGTATCTTTAATTCTTCCTCATTGCTTGTGAAGTAAAGAACAGGATCTCTGGGAGCTAGTGGAATAGGATCATGACGATCATACGACATCTTCAACTCAACAACCCTCTTTTGCACCCACTGAGTGTAGGATTCTGAAGCCAAACACTCAGGTTTCCCCAAAGTAGAGATACCTCTTGTGTGAACATTGACGCCAAGAGTGAGCCATCTTTTCCGTAAGCACACGGTCCTTATCTTCTTCAAAGAACAAACCTTCCAAGTAAATGTTGTTAGGCTTAGTTTCCATAGAATAACCATGTTGACGACAAGCCAAAGTTGGATTATAGCTTATGCCTCCTTTTGTGTCAAGAAGAGGTACATTAGCAAATCCTCTACAGCTAACAATCATGTCTTTGCCTTTGAGCAATGGGTGGTACCACTCTAGATCGGTGTTGGTGAGAGACATGATCTTTTCTGACCAAAGAAGTCCATCTTGGAGATCCCAAAAGGTCTTAGAATGGGGTAAGTGGGAAATAAACCACTTATACAACAGTGTGGCACAGCATGTTACTATTCCTCCCTTATGAGCAGTCCTTAAATGCACTGAATGGTAGGCATCTACAAGTAGGGTTGGAACTGGATTTCCAATGATGAAGATCTTGATTGCATTCATATCAACAAAGTTCTCAATGTTGGGAAACAGAAATAAACCAAGGATGAGAAGGGCCATAACAGCTTCATAATCCACCATATTCTTCATGCTAGCATAATAACTGGCTTTCTCCATTAGAAACTTAGCAGGCAACCCAAAAAGTCATCCCTTGACAACCAAGTTAGCCTTGACTTCTGACAGCTTGAGATGAGCAGCTTCTGCAATTTCCTTCTCCTTAGGCGTCCTTTCCAAACTAGAGTAAAGAGGGCTTGGAGTGATGGGAATACCAACTAGAATAGCATACTCCTCGAGCGTAGGCATTAACTGATAATCCGGAAAAGTGAAACAATGATACATGGGATCATAAAACTGTATGAGAGTAGGGAGCATCCCATCTACCATCTTGGTCTTCATCAGAGAGAGAATCTTCCCATATTTGTCTTGGAACGTTAATGACTCATTGATTGGCTTACCCAGATTCTTTAAATCTTCCAATTTTGGACTAATGAAGGTGTACTTTTTCGTTTTCCTTTTTTCAAAATCCATCCTATAAAGTTTGCAAAACAAAGTTGAATCCCTTGAATAGACACAATGCATATGATGCAAGGATAAATGCAACAAACACACATAAACAGACAAGCACAAAGCACACAGAGGAACCTAAGTTAAGAGTCACGAGCATGGAGTCAAAGGTCTACCCATCCCAAAGGTATGTACTATGGTTTTCACCTGCCAGACAAGGTTCTAAAAAGTTCCCAGAGTCGACAACCCATCTTTCGGATTTTATCGACTTTCCAATTGCTTGGTGATCGATAAAATTCTCAAGAGAGTCTCATCTGAGTGTAGTATCGCGTAGCAACCATTTGGGATTTCTCCCTCACAGTCATCGCACTACGTCCTAAATAGGCCAAGTTGGGGTAAAGGGATAACTAAAGGTCATCAGTATCTCTGGCTCCTAGGTCGAAAGTAGTAACGCATTCACGATTGCTCGTTCAACATTTACCACCTCCAAGAGGGCCTCAACTGAGTGTGGACTTCAAGTTCCCTCCTTTGGGATTTCTCCCTCGAAGTTCCCTTGACTATGTCCATGGTTCCTAAACATATGTGCTCTCTCAAGTCCGGGTTAGGACTTATCTCACTCATAGATACCATGTCAACCCATAGAACAGATATACAAATATATAAGCAAATATGACAAGTATATAAGCAGATATAAGTAAAACAAGCAAACATAAATAGCATGAATACAAGATAGGCTTAACCTTCTTTGCTTCCCCAGTGAAGTCGCCATTTCTGTTGCGGTGAAAATCGGATAACAAGCTATTAATTAACTTGCATCATTTTCTTTTACAACCGACTTTGATTTATCCAAAGGAAAGGTTCAAGATCGTTAGAAAAACCTGAAGGGGGGAGATCTAAGGTTCGGGGGTTGGTTACGCATAGGGAAGGTATTAGCACCCTAAACGTCCGTAGTACTCTACGGGAGCCTCTTGTTTTAATGTTGTCCTATGTTTGCTAAAGGTTCTATGCTAAAGGTTGAAACCCTAGGGGTTAGTATCTAAGTATACTCGACAAAGCATCACACTTTGCGCCTACGTATCCTCGGGTATAGAATCAGAGTATGCGTAGTTCTACTTCTACTGAATGATTGACTGTGGTCAATATTCAGAGGGGAAATGAGTGTGAACTCATTGTAGAGTATAAGAACTCTCTAAGTCTAGTTATAATGGTCCTATGTTATGTTTTAAAGTTAAAGAGGGAAAGTGAGTATTCATTAGGATGAATATCACACAGAGTGTAAAACTCTTTCCTAAGGCTAGTTATGATTCCATGGCTCTGATGAGGCCAAGAAATAAGGTTTAGCTCTTATGAGGCTACTAGGTTAAGGTGGGGGCTATGACTTTAAGAGTCAACATTTATCACCTTCCTTTGGAATGGGGATAATAACAGTTGTAACGATCCTAAATGATAACAAGATATATTGATAAAGATGAATAAGATGACAACAATAGCATGAGTATGGCAAGAAGTATTTCATAATAAAGCATGGATAAGATGGACATGATCATTATAGAAACATGTAAACAAAGACAAATCAATATGTATTAATCTTAAGGAAAGCAATCACAAGGAATAATCACAAGATGATGGAGGCATGATGATATTTAAAGAAGAACAAAATTCACATCAAAGTCAAACACATGATAAATCAAACATGGGATAAATTAGTTCAAGGTTTAAATAAGCATTAGGGAAATAAACACTTAAATAATCAATAAGGATGATTCATAAATAAAGCTAACAATTATCCAATTAAGAAACAATTAAGAAACAACTAAGCTCAAATAGACAAGAGAAAAATTAAAATAAATCACACATTGAGAAACAATTTAGCTTAAACAAATCACATATTAATAAACAATTAAGCTTAAACAATTCACATATTAATAAATAATTAAGCTTAAACAATTCACATAAGAAATAAATAATTAAGCTTAAACAATTCACATATTAATAAATAATTAAGCTTAAACAATTCACATAAGAAATAAATTGATAATTAAAATTAAAATAAAGACAAAATATTTTTGGAGTTTTTGTAATAAAGAAAATGTTTTAAATAAAATAAATAAAAGGTTTTTTAAAAAAGATTTGAATAGAAAATAATTAAAAATAGAAAATAAACTAAAAAGAAAATAAAGCGCAGGGGTGTGTGTAAGTAAATTGAAATGAACTGGGTTTAGTGTGAGGCGCATGGGCCCTCTTGGGCAGGGGTGTGGATAGGAAATCAGCCAGGCCCATGATCCAAAAGAAAAATGAAAAAAATGCAGGCGAATGAAAAAAAGCACAAAAGGGTTGATCCGCAGGATCGAACCCAGGCATGGTGTGTGAAAGGGAAAGGCAAGGCAAGTGTGCTACCGTTGGGATGGCTGTTTCATCCAAACATAACACGCTTCCATTTCATTATAAACCAAGGTGTTTCATAAAAATGCATTAAATGAAAAAAAAACACAATGCACGCTACATGAACTGAACGTGTAACATAAACATCAATTGGTCATGTTCATTAAAACCACAACACGATAAAAACTAACATCAACAGCCAATCAGGAGGCACGCATGGGAAACAAAACATGCAGCACAACACAAGCCATCGTGTTTCACATTGCAAACTCAAAACAAACATTAAACTTCCAACCAATATTACAACCTCAATATGCAACCAAATGTCATGAAATAACATACCAAAATGAAATATTCAAAACATAGAACAACAATAAACCCCAATCTGAACAAGATGGTGACCACAACATGAGTAAAAAGTAAAGGAAATCCATTGTCCAAAACCAAATCTCAGTTCAGGAGAGAAACCAACCTCTGTTTCAATTCATAACCCTCAACTGCTTTAAAAACTCAACAACAACATGTAGTAGGAACAAGTTACAACTCAGAATCTCATTCACAAGATAAAGAACACTAACAATGTTTAAAACTCAAACAAGTTGAAAATAACATCAAATAACCAGCATACCTCCATGTACGAGTTACAGCCACTCACACACATGATGAACATCAGAATTGGTATGCTCAGACTTATATATGATCAAAGCAAGTATATACTCAAATAGTATTCATTTTAACATGGTTAACAAGTTTTTTTATCAGAAACAAACTTATTCATTCATTAGAGCAGTCATGAAGGGTATGCAACTTCTAAAACAATCTCAACATAGGTATATATCAATATGCATATCATGAGCACTCAAACATTAAAACAGAAAATGATCTCTAGCATGAAACTAGAATGTATTCAGCATAGCATGATAAGTGGATGGTTGAGGAACTTACCTGGTTCCTAAGCAAATGACAAGAACTATCTCATTTGCAGCTAGCTCGAGTGCTCAAAGTGTTTTGTTTTTCAGAGTGGTTTTGGTGTTGATTGTTAGTGAGAAGTGAATGAGAGTGGCTGCCTTTTATAGAGGGCTCAGTTGGATAATGATGGGTGAGTGTTCAATGGATAAGAACTTTGTCTGCAAGAGAAAGATCAAGAGAAGAGATTCGAAATGGGGCTGCTCTGAACAAAATCTTATGGAGCTAAGTGAAGCTTCTTGTGTGGCTTGCTTTTGCATTTTTAGGTCAGAAACATAGCGTGTTTGTGGTCTACATCTGGTGGATCTTTGTTGCACACGAGAGTCCCTTGATCTTGCTTGCAAAAGTCAACTTGAAAGTACAAAAGGGAGTGTACTTTGCAGCTTGCCTTTTGGTGTGTTTGGTGGCACAGTGAAAAGGTTGAACTGATGGGAAGAGGCCTGTAGACTTGTACTTGGAGAGAGAAAAGGAAATCAGTTCCAAATGAAACATATTGGTTGAGAAAAAAAATCAGAACTCGAGTAACCCACTTTAGCTCATGATAACTCTCAATTCTATTGTTCAAATTTCATGCTCTTTGGTGCTATGGAAATTTGATGCATCACACTACAATGTTCGTGTTGAAATGTAGTTGAAATGATGCCTTGAATTAGTGGAAAAATTCCCTACAAATCGTGTCCACCAAGCTGCATAAAAAGGGACTTAGAAAAATTTCTAAGTTAGAATTTGACAAGTTCAAGTACCCTTCTTTGAGAGCCCATAACTTGAGAATGGTTCATTTAAATGGGATGTTCCACATATTGTTGGAAAGCTCTCATCATGCTCTAAAACTTTCATTTGGGATCCAAGTCTTGAATCCAAATGGAAATGGATGAAAAATGAGGTCAAAGTTAGAGAAAATTATGAAGAAAAGTGTTGAAATTTCTCTAAGTGTTGGGTCAGATTATCTTGCAAGCTTCATAACTCGAAAACCAAGCATTTTTGGATGAAAAGTCATATGGAACAAATTGAATATCTTGAAAAGAGCTTTCCAATGAGCTTTGAGTCACTCCATTTGAGTGTGTGGTTTAGGAGTTATGGTCATTTCAAATTGTGCTATTAGTTGGAAACTCTCACATATGAAATCTTTCATGATCAAAACCTTACTTATCTTGCAAGAAACCTCATGAAACTTGATCTTGATGCTTTGAATACCTCATGAGACATTCTATGATGATTAGAACCATTGACACTTCATTTGAACCAAAATTTCCAAGGATTAGGGTTTCAGTTAAACCCTAATTTTGACTGTGAATGTACTGAGGTCAGATCTTGTAAACTTGCTTCTTCCTTCTCATCTAAAGGTCTTAGGAGACTCTTGAGGATGTTGATAAACCAATAGAATCAGGAATTAGGGTTTGGGAGTTCATCTTGATGAAAATCAAAGTCATTGACTGATAGGTGTCATAGAAACCCTAATTTGGAGGTATAGTGAGGCTGAGGCTCAAACTTCTCTTGTTGAGGACCAATAGATCTTGGATTCCTGTTGAATGATGTCTCTTGGATGTAGATGACCTTAAGTGGTAAGTGAACCACACAAATCTTGACTTGATAGAGCCAATTTCTCAGTGATTTCTTCAGAGCAAAACCCTAATTCCAAAGTTCCTGCACTGGAGATCTTTTATTGACTTGACTTGCTTCAAAACAACTTGTGGAGCTTCCTAGTGATATGCCAACCTAATTTGAACCCAAAGAAACAAAACTGCAAGATATGGGTTAGTTCAAATAATGCAGAGATGATTGACCTAAGATGCACAAATGAAGATGACATCTAAGGGTAAAAATTTAGGGTACAACAGTATTGTTGTGGATCCATCCAAAGTAGATGCAGTTCTACAATGGGAGGCTCCTAGATCTATTACTGAAATTAGAAGCTTTTTGGGTTTAGCTGGATATTATCGAAGATTCATTGAAGGCTTTTCCAAGTTAGCACTTCCATTCACCCAGCTGACTTGTAAAGGTAAGGCGTTTATTTGGGATATTCAGTGTGAGGAAAGTTTTAGTGAGCTGAAGAGAAGATTGACTACAACTTCGATTTTGATTTTACCGAATCCTAGTGAACCGTTTGTGGTGTATTGCGATGCGTCTTTGAGTGGTTTAGGTGGAGTGTTGATGCAAGAAGGTAAGGTTGTGGCTTATGCTTCGAGACAATTGAGGGTTCATGAGAAGAATTATCCTACTCATGATTTGGAATTAGCCGCGGTGGTTTTTGTATTGAAAATTTGGAGGCATTATCTCTACGGTGCAAGATTCGAAGTCTTTAGTGATCATCAGAGTTTAAAATACTTGTTTGATCAGAAAGAGTTGAATATGAGGAAACGGAGATGGTTGTAATTTTTGAAGAACTACGATTTTAGCTTGAATTACCATCCTGGTAAAGCTAATGTGGTAGCCGATGCGTTAAGCCGAAAATCTTTGCATATGTCTGCTTTGATGGTTAAAGAGTGGGAACTTTTGGAAGAATTTAGAGATTTGAGTTTGGTGTGTGAATTGACATCTAATAGCGTGAGGCTTGGTATGTTAAAGGTCACTAATGATTTTCTGTTGACCGTTAGCGAGAAACAGAGGTTGGACATGAAATTTGTTGATCTGATGACGGTTGGAGGTAAAGGTGTGAATGGTGACTTTAAAGTGGATGATCAGGGTGTTTTGAGATTCCGTGGTAGAATTTGTATTCCTGGTGATGGAGAATTGAAAAAGATGATTTTAGAGGAAGGACACCGGAGTAGTTTGAGTATACATCCGGGAGCTAATAAAATGTATCAAGATTTGAAGAAGATCTTTTGGTGGTCTGGATTGAAGAGGGATGTGGCTCAGTTTGTTTATGTGTGTTTGACGTGTCAGAAGTCAAAGGTAGAACATCAGAAGCCTAGTGGATTATTGCAACCGTTGGATATTCCCGAGTGGAAATGGGACAACATTTCTATGGATTTTGTGACAGGGTTGCCGAATACTCAGAGGGGACATAATGCCATTTGGGTGATTGTGGATAGACTGACTAAATCGGTGCATTTCATTCCGATTGACATCAGTTTTTCTTTGGAGAGGTTGGCTGAGATTTATATCCGTGTGATTGTGAGATTACATGGTGTTCCATTGTGTATTATTTCAGATCGAGATCCGAGGTTTACTTCTAGATTTTGGGAAAGTTTGCAAAAGGCGTTAGGTTCCAAGTTGAGACTGAGTTCTGCTTATCATCCTCAGACGGATGGTCAGACCAAGAGAACTATTCAGTCATTGGAAGATTTTCTGAGAGCTTGTGTTCTTGAGCAAGGTGGTGCTTGGGATAGTTATCTTGCGTTGGTTGAGTTCACGTATAACAACAGTTGCCATTCGAGTATTGGAATGGCACCTTTTGAAGCGTTGTATGGAAGAAGATGTCGAACACCTTTGTGTTGGCATGAATCTGGTGAGAGTTCGGTGGTTGGACCGGAGTTAGTTCAACAAACTACGGAAAAGGTGAAACTTATTCGTGAGAAGATGAAGACTTCTCAGAGTAGGCAGAAGAGTTATCATGATCGAAGGAGGAAAGATCTTGAGTATCGAGAAAGCGATCATGTATTTTTGAGAGTTACGCCGGTGACGGGTGTTGGACGTGCATTGAAGTCGAAGAAACTTACTTCTCGGTTTATTGGTCCTTATCAGATATCCACGAGAGTGGGTGCTGTGGCTTATCGGGTGGCGTTGCCACCGAATCTTTCGAATTTGTATGATGTGTTCCATGTTTCACAGCTTCGGAAGTATGTTCCGGATCCGTCGCATGTGATTCCGATGGATGAGGTTGAGGTACGGGAGAACCATACGGTTGAGGCATTACCGATGAGGGTTTTGGATCGCGAGTTGAAGCGGTTAAGACGCAAAGATATTGCGCTTGTGAAAGTAGCGTGGGGAGGCGCTGCTGAGGGCAATTTAACTTGGGAGTTGCAGAGTCGGATGCGGGAATCGTATCCGAAGTTGTTCGTCTCAGGTAATATTTTCGAGGACGAAAATTTCTAAGTGGGGGAGAGTTGTAACGCCCCGGTTTTTGTTAGATTTATTTAATCGAGTCGATTTAATTATTTTTGTTTTTATATTATTTTATTCTTGGTTTTTATTTGGTAAATATGTTATCGTTATTATGTTTTATCGCATTTGAGAGCGTTTGCGAGAAAATTGAGTGCAGGGGTATTTTGGTCATTTTGCTTGGTTAGATATTATTGTTTTTCATAAAATAGAAACATAGAGATTAGAAAGAGAGAAAAGAAAGAGAAGATGAAATTCTGGTATCAGATATGTGATGTTAAGTGAGATGTCACAACAACAATATCTGTTGTATGAACAAGACAAAAAAAAAAATAGCACCGAAGAAAAATAAATAAACTCAGAGAATTATTCACCCAGTTCGGTCTAACTACCTACATCTGGGGGCTACCAAGCCAGGGAGGAAATTCACTATTAGTAGTATTAATTCATAGACTCTACAGCCAACACATCAGTTGACAATCTACTCACTTAATCACTACCCAATGACACTTCTACCTAAGACACTCTTAGATATGAGACACCTCTCACTCCCCCTCAATCACAGCAGTGATAACAATTGAATGATTACAAAGTATAGAAGAACACTCTTCAAAGACACACCTTGATCTTGCTTAAAAGCTTCAATCAAGAACAATACACTCGTGCTTAAAAGCTTTGAGTGGACAAATTACAACTCAAATAAACAGTCCAATTCAAACATCAAAGAGATGAGAGAATGGCTCACAAATAATAAAACACAGAGAGACTTAAACCCTAACACAAGTAACACAGCTCTTAGAATCACACTTCTCTGTCTTGCAAGTAGGGTTGATACGCCTTTAAAAAGAATAATCTTTATGGGCTTGGGCAGAATAAAATCTCAGATTGGAATTAACAATAAAGCAGATTTATTCTCCAAATCTCTTTCCCTTAAATTAGTAACAAACTGATCCTTCAAAATAGTAGAAAAAGATTGCTTCACATAAATAAATTACTCCATGATTTTCGCAACAATCAGAACACAAATCACACTGAAGATTGCTAAAATAGCGCAACACACAAAACAACACATTCTGAACAGAATGTATAATGTTTTGTCATTAGATGTTAGAACATCTGCCTTGACATCACAAACAGAAACCAACTGCAGCACATGCAGAATGATAGAAGCACATGTTAAGACATCAGACATGACATCTTGAACAAACACATTGTTTTACCAAAATTGCTGCCAATAACAGAACTCACAATCTCCCCCTTTGGCTAATTTTGGCTAAAACTATATCAGCACACATCAGAGATACCAGCAGCAGAAACACACCACTCAAACAAATCTAACATTCTGAAAAAAAAACCAAGAAAGCCAGCTGCACACCAATCAAAACTCAAACTCCCCTTCAAGCCAAGGGACCAGCAACAACACTATTTCAAAACTCAAACTCCCCTTCAAGCCAAGGGACCATCAACAACACTATTTCAACCAACAACAAATTCACAATAGCGAAGCCAACTACTAAGCCACAACATCACAGCCAACTACTCAACTACTCTCCCCCTTTTTAGCCATAATTGGACAAGTCAGTACCAAGAACTCCCCCTCATCTTCAACCTGTTCCAAACTTTTGATCATGGCCTCTAATTTTAGCTTCCTAGCAGTATTTATGCTGATCACTGTTTCCAGCTCCTTGCAAGTAGCCTTCAACTCACTGATTAACTCATCTTTGGTGGTGTTCTTGTTGTCAACAATTGCAGATGTTGAGACAATATCAGGAACATGTTGTCCAATAAAGAGTTTGGAGTGAAGAGACAATACAGACTCCCTTTTACAAGAAATATCTGTAGCAGCCAAGATCCCAGGATGTTGATTCAAAATAATTCCACAGATTAAGGATGGAAAAGCAATTGGCAATTTCACAGTCATTGTTCCAGCATGTTTGACTGTTTGATAAAAAATATAAGAACCATAATCAAAATCCTTCTTGGTTCCAACTGTAAAGATGAACTTTCCCAACCCAACAGAGATTGTAGTCTTATGGTTGGTAGGAACCCAATTGGCAACTCCAATTCTATACAGTATAGCATACTTAACACTCAGAAGTCCAGCAGCCAATTTTCCCTTCAAAGGCCATGCAGTAACTTGATTTGCAGTGATCTCCTTGCAAATCTGATTGTCAGTGACCTCCAACTCACTCTCAGCTTGATCACTCCTTCCCAAGTATTTGTTAATAACAGTAGGAGAAAACTCAATACACCTACCCCTTACATAAACCTTTCTAAAATCCATACTCCTGCTATCAGTAATGTCTTCAGGGATGTTCATAATGAACTCCTTGACAAGCATATCATAACATTTTGAAAAACTAGTTACAGTCTTCATTAACCCAGCATAATTGATCAATTCCATAACCTCATTCATCTCAAGAGCATCTCTACCTAGTTCTCTTTCCATGGCAACCCTTCTCTGATAAACATACTTCCATTTTTGCACACTAACAACAGAATGAAAAGAAACATTATCTAGAGGAGCATCAGGAACTTTATCAGCAGTTCTACTCACAACAGGCTTTTTCACATGAATGATGTCCTGGACATCATCCTCAACATCATAGTCTGAGTCGGACTCAATCCTAATCTTCCTCTTTTTGGAAGAGACATACACTTTGCTCCAAGACTTTGTAGGTCCTACAACAGGAGTCTTCTTCTTACTGATATTAGTTCTCACCTTTGAAGGTGAATCTACAACTTTCCCTTTTCTTGATTTTAGCCTTTTAGCAATGCCAGGGTGTACACTTGCAATCAGATCATTATCAGATGGAACATCAACCAGATTCACAATATCTTCATCATTAACAGTCTGCTTTCCTTTAAGACCTGAAGCATCAGACTTGTTAAGGGAACTTCTCTCAGCAGAAGATGTCCCAACATCAGGTTCACCATCATTTTCTGTATCCTCAAGAACTGAGGTAGCCAGCTTTTGAAGTTTATCTTCTGAACCATATTTATCATTACCAGATGACCCAGTTTGATGACTACCTTCTTGATTAGCCTCAGAAGTATGAGAGGCAGAAATTTGAGCAAGGGGCTTAGATATCCCAGCAACAACAAACCCTTCATTCAGAATCCTAGAGACAACCCTGTCTGTACTTCTATTAACAGAGAAGATTTCTTCCATTCTTTGATCCTCTTGAGACAGAGGAATAGAGATTCCAGGAACCCTATTGTCTCCATACAAGAGACCAGTAACTATGCTACGAACAAAGCTATCATCATGCTTTTTATTTTCAGAGGCATCAGAAGAGTTACCTGCAGGGGTGCGCTTAGAGCTTCTTGCATGCAGCTTATTGGGTCTAGTCTTCTTAGCTTCAGGAGGGGAAATCATTGAAAGAGGTGCAACATCAAGAACCGCATCAGTCTGAACATCATCAGAAGAAACCCTAGGATTCGTGGGAGTTTGCTTGGAAGAAGATGATGAGCGTTGTCGAGACATTGTAGAAATCTTGCACAGGGTGGGGTTAGGAGCAGAAGGGTTTCTTTCTCTGAGAAGGAAGATGAACAAGTAGAGCAAATAAGATGTAAGACGTATGTTGCGTGTAGGAGCAATATGTTGAAATGATTTCCTAAGATAGGTGGGCTGCTTTTGGAAACATAAAAGGAAATTAATGATATTTCCACAAAACAGTAAATGACTTTTAAAAATCAAAAAGATTTTCCCACACGCCTTTAATTGCTATAAGTCTTCACAAATATGGAATCCCAATTTTCTTCTTAAGAATTCAAACTTACTTGCATCCACAGTCTCAACCAATTTTCTTTCAGTGGCAACAAGTTTCAAAATTATCACATTACCTTCCACAAGACTTCTGATCAATATGCTCAGGATGTCATAGTGTAATGTCATGACATCTTGCTTGACATTGTACTTAGTCATCTTACTCTGAGATATGAGTTTATAAACCTCCATCTCATAAACAAGGCACATCTTAAGTTCTGACTGCTTTTGCTGAATCCAATGTTTGGTCATTTCAACAACACTTTTGGATTCCATCAAGTTCAAGTGAGGTGGATGCCTCCCTTTTGAAGTAGTGAGATGTTGAAACTTATGGTGTAACATCTTACTCTTAGTTTGCTTCCTACAAATTCTTCCTTCTTCTAGCTTTATCTTAGGTATTCCTCTGACATTTTCCAAGGAGGTGACCCTATTTATTTCTTATTGAAGACACAGTTTACCTTTATCCCACAAGTAGCAATTGTCTAGAGATCTGACACCCTTCATGGTTACTTCACCCTTTTCATTGGTAACCAAACATTCAGATTTTGTGAAGTTGACCTTGAACCCTTCATCACACAGTTGACTGATGCTGATTAAATTGGCAGTCATTCCTTTAACCAGTAACACATTATCAAGGTTAGGCACTCCTGAACAGTTCATCTTTCCAACACCTTTGATTTCTCCCTTGGCTCCATCACCAAAGGTCACATAACTTGTGGAGTAAGATTTGATATCCACCAAAAAGTTCTTGACACCTGTCATATGTCTAGAACATCCACTATCAAAATACCAATCTCCTATGGTATAATCTTCTGGAGACATGTGAGCTATCAAGCAGTTTGCAGCAACCTTAGGAACCCATTGTTTTCCATTTGTAGGAATGCTTTGATTTGATCTAGGTTGAGGATCAGGCTCAGGAAATCCATGCAGTCTGAAGCAGAAAGGTTTTATGTGACCAAACCTTCCACAATAATGACATCTCCATCTTTGAAATCCTTCTCTGAAATGGCTGGGGTGTCTTCTCCCTTGAGGGTGTCTTCTCCCATGATGTTGAGGTTGTCTTCTGCCATGATGATGAGGTTGTCTTCTCCCATGATGTTGAGCCACAAAGTGATTAGGTCCAGAAACATGAACTTTCCCATGATGTTGAGACGTCTGATGGGACATGTTATGTTTAAGTCCAGATGAACTAGCATCTGTAATGGATTTCTTCTTATTATCATCAAATCCCAGCTCTGTCATATCTCCTGCCATCTTTCCAACTTGAAGGATTTCATACAAAGTGTCAGTTCCACTGTTCAGCATCCTAACAGATTTGGACATTTGATCAAGTTTGGAGTTCAGCAGAGTGACTTCATTCTCCAGTTCAGCCTCGTCAGCCTTTAGTTGAATTATAATTTTCTTCTGCTTCTCCCCTTCTTGACAAACTTCTTCACTTCTAATGCACAACTCTCTATATGATGCAGCTAGCTCCTCATAGGTAATCTCTCCATCACTTGAATCATCATCAGACTCACATATTCCAGTCATTGCTCTGACATGCTTGGCAGATTCATCTTCACTTTCAGTGTCCTCATCAGACCAAGTGACAGACAAACCCTTTTTCTGTTTAAGGTATGTAGGGCATTCAGCTCTGATGTGACCATAACCTTCACAACCATGGCATTGGATTCCTTTGTCATTATCAGGCTTCTCCTCTGCTTTGGTTTTCTTCATCTGATCACCTGACCTATTGATGTCAGATGTGATGTTCTTGACATAAGGTTTATAGCTCCTATCCATTCTTTTCCACACCTTATTAAACTGCCTTCCCAGCATCACGATTGCATTGGATAGCTCCTCCTGGGTTTCAACATCACACTCTTTCTTTTCATCTTCAGTACTAGACACCAATGCTATGCTTTTGGCCTTCTTTTCTGATCTGTCATTCAACCCTAACTCAAATGTCTGAAGGGAACCAATCAATTCATCTACCCTCATCTGGCTGATGTCTTGAGCTTCCTCTATAGCATTCACCTTCATATCAAATCTCTTGGGGAGAGACCTGAGAATTTTTCTCACCAGCTTCTCATCAGACATCCTCTCTCCTAGGGCACTAGAAGCATTTGACAGTTCAAGTATATTCATGTGAAAGTCATGAAAGGTCTCTTCATCTTTCATCCTCAAACTTTCAAACTTTGTTGTTAGCAGCTGAAGTCTTGACATCTTGACCTTGGAAGTTCCTTCATGAGTTATTTTCAGGATATCCCAAGCCTCCTTAGCCACTTCACATGTGTTGACCAGCCTGAAAATGTTCTTGTCAATACCATTAAATAAGGCATTCAAGGCCTTAGAATTCCCAAGAGCGAGTTCATCTTCGTCCTTGGTCCACTCCTCTTCAGGTTTCAGCTTTGACACACCATCTTTTCCCACAATGACAGGATGTTTCCATTCTTTCAGAACAACCTTCCAAGCCCTGATGTCTAAAGCTTTCAAGAAGGCAACCATGCGAGGTTTCCAATAGTCATAATTTGATCCATCTAGAATATGGGGTCTGTTCACAAATCCACCACTCTCCTTGTCCATAGCACCAGAAAGTAACAGCCCTAGATCTCACCCAAATACAGAGCAGGATGACCTGCTCTGATACCAATTGAAATTCTGGTATCAGATATGTGATGTTAAGTGAGATGTCACAGCATCAATATCTGTTGTATGAACAAGACAAAAAAAATAGCACAGAAGAACAATAAATAAACTCAGAGAATTGTTCACCCAGTTCGGTCTAACTACCTACATCTGGGGGCTACCAAGCCAGGGAGGAAATTCACTATTAGTAGTATTAATTCATAGACTCTACAACCAACACATCAGTTGACAATCTACTCACTTAATCACTACCCAATGACACTTCTACCTAAGACACTCTTAGATATGAGACACCTCTCACTCCCCCTCAATCACAGCAGTGATAACAATTGAATGATTACAAAGTATAGAAGAACACTCTTCAAAGACACACCTTGATCTTGCTTAAAAGCTTCAATCAAGAACAATACACTCGTGCTTAAAAGCTTTGAGTGGACAAATTACAACTCAAATAAACAGTCTAATTCAAACATCAAAGAGATGAGAGAATGGCTCACAAATAATAAAACACAGAGAGACTTAAACCCTAACACAAGTAACACAACTCTTAGAATCACACTTCTCTGTCTTGCAAGTAGGGTTGATACGCCTTTAAAAAGAATAATCTTTATGGGCTTGGGCAGAATAAAATCTCAGATTGGAATTAACAATAAAGCAGATTTATTCTCCAAATCTCTTTCCCTTAAATTAGTAACAAACTGATCCTTCAAAATAGTAGAAAAAGATTGCTTCACATAAATAAATTACTCCATGATTTTCGTAACAATCAGAACACAAATCACAATGAAGATTGCTAAAATAGCGCAACACACAAAACAACACATTCTGAATAGAATGTATAATGTTCTATCATCAGATGTTAGAACATCTGCCTTGACATCACAAACAGAAACCAACTGCAGCACATGCAGAATGATAGAAGCACATGTTAAGACATCAGGCATGACATCTTGAACAAACACATTGTTTTACCAAAATTGCTGCCAATAACAGAACTCACAGAAGAGAAAAAGAGAGTGAGAAGAAGAAAAAAAGAGGAAAACTTGGAGTGTAAGAAATCGATTCAACCGACACTTCAAAGCACGATTAATCGGGTAAGGGTGCGAAACTCGATTATCATATGCTTGTGTATGAATATGTATGTGTGTGTTTGAATGTTCTCTGGCTTTTCATAGTTTTTCAATTCTAGGTTGAAATGAGAAAAATGAATAGAAATTGATGTTTTCACGGTCGGAAATCGATATGAATCGCGTAGTATGATCACACTATGCATATGAACATTTGTTGATACTTGTTATGCTGTTTGGAACTGATTTGAGATGAAAATGGTGATTTTTGGGAAGAACTGTCAAAGGGTTTATTTTTCTGCATATTGCAGTGCGCGCTTAGCGCAGTCTGGAGAATTTGCAACCTCTCCAGGCAGTGAGGAGCGCGCTCAGCGCGGGGTGGAGCCCGCTTAGCGCGACCTGGAGCAAAAATAAAACTGTTTTTCTAAAATCCATAACTTTTGATCCGTAACTAGGATCGAGACGTTCTTAGTACCGTGGAAAGCTAATGAGATTTTCTTTCTTATAAAAATGGGTTTGCGGTTGGTGGCCGATTTAATTGTGTCAGGAATTTTGAAACGTGTTGTTTTGTCGACTTTTATCGTCGTAATTGTGTGCGATTGATGTGTTATCATGCGATGTGCTTTTGATATATAACGTATAGCTTGTGTACTGTTATATGATGGAATGCTTGTGATGGAATGTTGTGATGATGGTTTGTGGCCTTATGGAAAATAAATGCATTGTTTTGGGTTTGATTGCAATGCATGATTATGGATGTTGAGATGGTTCACATGGTTATATATATATATATATATATATATATATATATATATATATATGCATTTGATTGTCATGAGGCATTAGTATGCCATGCATCATGATATGCATCTTGTGATGTCGTGTGCCCTTGTGGGGTGTGAGCAACGAAACGATTCCAGAGGGAATCTGCTGGAACGGTCTTGTGCCTTATACAAAGAGGACCTAAAGCGACGTTATAGACGATCCTGTGCCTTATGCAAAGAGGACCTAAAGTGATCGAATCGTGTGCCTTATACAAAGAGGACCTAAAGCGATCCATAAACGCCGTGTGCCTTATACAAAGAGGACCTAAAGCGGCGGGGAACATCGTTTTCCCGAAGGGGAGTTACACTAAGTAACAAGCGATGATTCCAATAATTCCTGAGTGAATTAATGATGATGAGAATGATGGATGGAATGGTACCGCATGCATAGAGTCGTTGTGTCGGTCTCTGTGCATTTACATAAGTCATGAATGGATTGATTATGTGTGGGAAATTGTGAATATGATTGATGAGTTGATATATATATTGATGATAAATGTGTTGAGCATGATTGATATGCCTTTGTGATGGATGCATTAATTATGAATTGTTTTGTTTTGTATTTGAACTATGGTGTACGTTATGGTGAGAATGTTTTGCATGCATATTTCATGTTATTACATAATTGTATGAAGCTATATTATAATTGTGTTTCTCACCCTTCTGCTGTTTTGAATGCCCTATGAGGCATTGCAGATTAGATGCTGGAGGTCTTTTTGTGAAGATTATGTCTTCATTCTTTTGTCGGTCGACTCTGATATGTGGCACCGGATAGTCGGGGAGATCGTTATGTGATTATGTGTATATATATTTTTTTGGATTGTACATGTATGACTCTGTATATGACAGACAAACTTTTATGTTTTTATATGAGATTTCAGTTGCAGATTTTCCACTTTTATTCTGTATCTGAATTGTGGGTGTTAGGAACCGAGTCCTCTGTTTATGTTGCTACCTGATTGTTGCATATCTATATGAGCAGGTTGTTATATTTCATTACTTTGATGTGACACTCCCATCTATGCCATGAATGTTTTAATTATACTCTGATTATTTGTTATCGCTTTAATTGCTCGGGGTATAGATTGGGGTGTCACATTAAGTGGTATCAGAGCCAGTCCGTGTCTGTCATTTTGGCCAAGTTGTTTGGTGTGCGACAGTTGTGTTCTGGCGAGTTGATTATTTAACCATAGTTACTGTTATTGGATATGAACAGAATATGGCTGGTAGGAATGATGCTGCTCTTGCTGCTGCTATGCAAGCTATGGCTCATGCTGTGCGGAATACACCTAATTCTGGTGGGAATGATGAGTTCAGGAAGAACAAACCGCCTGTCTTCAAAGGAAGACATGATCCTGATGGTGCTCAGATTTGGCTTAAGGAGATTGAAAGAATCTTTCGAGTGATGGACTGTGCTGAGGAACAGAAGGTGAGACTGGGTACTCACATGTTACAGGAGGAGGCTGATGATTGGTGGGTTAGTACGCGTCATGTGTGGGAAGCTACATGTGAAGTTGTCACTTGGGCTTTGTTTAGCAGTGAGTTTTTGAGGAAGTATTTTCCTGAAGATGTTAGAGGAAAGAAAGAAATAGAGTTCTTGGAGTTGAAACAGGGTAACATGTCTGTTACTGATTACACTGCTAAGTATGTGGAGCTTGTTCGGTTTTATCCACATTATTCTGAAGCAACTGCGGAGTTTTCCAAATGTGTGAAGTTTGAGAACGGGTTGCGTCCCGAGATCAAACAGGCAATTGGTTATCAAAGAATTAAGAGGTTTTCAGATTTGGTGGATTGTTGTAGAATTTATGAGGAGGATACCAAAGCTCGTTCTACTCATTATAAGAGTGTGAACGAAAGGAAAGGAAAGCAACCGTTTCGTGGTGGTCCTTATGTGGCACCATATCGTATGTCGGTGATTGCAACTTTATGAGTCGAATGAGGGTTACTGCAAGTATACAGTTGTATCGCGTAGTTTTAAAAGATTATCGATCCCACAGAGACTAGAAATCGAACGCACCATTATCTATCGTTACTATGTTTATCTAAGGCTAATCAGAATTTGGGTTTTTAGTTCAAACGGGAAATTAAAGGGAAATTAAAATTTGGGAATACTAGTTATGAATAAGTTATCGGTATATAATTCGGTAACCTACGTAGAATTAATTAAACCTAAGCCTATAGAGATTTATCACCCTATTCATCTGTAGGAGAAACCGGTTTAAAAGCCCTCAACTCACACTCCCGTGGTTCTTGCTTCGGACTATACTTCTAAGTCAATACGTCTGCTCTCGCTAGCCCGCATGAGGTTAAAAATACTTTTTGAAAACTAATTAAACCTAATTAACTTTAAAGCGCTTCCGCTGTTTTTAAACCTAATGCCCGATTTCAGCTATCCGGGTAAAGCCTCACACTCCCGTAGTCTCGACTTTAACCTATGTTACTTTTTTACTCTCGTAATAAAAGTTTGGGTTTTATATTAAGAAATCGAAGCCAGAAGAAGGATTGATTATTGATTTTAGCTTAGAGAAAATTAATTCATTTTAGTTACTTCATTATACACCGATAATATCGGTTTAGCTCGACATAATTAGGAAATTAAATGCGAAAGCAAAGAAATAAACAAACACAGACATAATTAAGAAATAAATAAACAATACTTGAATTAAATAACGAAACCTGGAATTCAGTAATAATGGCAACAACAATCCCTCCACAAATCGGTAGGTTCTTGCTTGAAAGTAATAAATTACAAGGTTGAAGGCAATGAAACAAAGAAATCTAAAACTAAATTGTAACAGTTCCTCAGTGTGAGAAACTGTCACTTTTGTTCGGTAATGGTTAACAAGGAAATGGAAATGCAAAGTAAAAGAAATGACTGAAGTTCTGAAAATAAATTGGCAGCAAGACGGTATACTTTGAAAGCAGAAATGGCCACGCTTTGTTCTTCGTGAATGTATCTATTTATAGGCTGAGCTCAGGTGGAAGTCGGAGAAAAATCAGCCATTCATGCTAACGGTTATCCCATGTTGGACCTAGAAAACTTCAGAGAAAAAGGCATCGTGTGAAACTGCTTCATCTGAGAATTCGTAGTTGAGTCTCTGCATCCAACGTGCAATTTAAGCGCATGACGATCGTGGTGATATGTGACGGTCGTGGTGTACTTTGGAGCTGCCACGGTCGTGGCACTCCCATGACGATCGTGATATCAGCAAAAAATGGATTTCTTCAATTTTTCTTCTCTTTTCTGCTCTTTTCTTGCATGTTTTGGTTCTTTTCCACATTTAGCATACTTTGACTTGTGAAATATGATTACCTGCAAAAACAGTTAAATAATCTCGAGAAAATCGAATATTAGACGAAAAACGGAATAAGAACTAACATAAATCGAAGTAAAAATATGATATAAATTCGCGTTATCAAACTCTCCCACACTTGAATCTTTGCTTGTCCTCAAGCAATCAATCTTTTAAAACGGACAAACTTTATCAAATGCACATACTTGGCATACTAATGGTGTTGAAAAAGAGTTTCTTGTTAGTGAGACAGGTAGTAGTGCAAAACACTAAGGATACAATAACGACACAAAGCAACAAGCTTGTCATAGACCTCTCTTTTGTACAATCCAGTCCAAACCATTGTATTACAGTTCAACCATAAGTTTTCGTATCTATTTCACCCGGTTTCATTCTAGCGCAATCACATTAAGCCCTTTACCTTATTCACGCACGTAGTGGAGTAACCGGTTAGTGACTTTGATCCCATTTTCTCGCACGGGGCCTGATACACAAATTTGGTAACCCTTTATACATCCCATTCGAAGATTGCGGGGGATCGAACAGTAGTTCGCCCTACCAAGTTCAGAATTAGGTACCTCTGAACCAATCAACAACGGATTTTCTTTCTTTCTTTCCTTGCACATTTTCACAACTGCGAGAGTTGTTGCATATTCTATTTTTTTTTCTCGGCATATAGATAAGAAAGATTTTTTTTCTTTTTCTCTGTTGGGCATCAAACACTTATATTCATCGGTTCCCCACGTGGTTTGTGATATAGACGGTGCTGACTGCTAATATAAACTACTAAGGGTTACTTTAGGACTGAACTCAAAGTATCGTATAATAAGTGTCGAAACTGATATCGCATACGCAAGAGGTCTAAGGTGTCAAGACGATATCGATCTTGTTAGCACTTCCCCAGCTTCCTAACATAGTTTAAAGCTTGGTACATCACAGACGTGCATTAATCGTAAAAAAAATTTCGTTATGGCAGAATAAAGTGAGGAAATCGGATAACTGAACGAAAATATTCATATATTACTTTGATAAGGAAAAAGAAAGTACAAGAAAGGGAAATAAACGGAAATAAATCTAACTCTCCCACACTATATCGGACATTGTCCTCAATGTTGCGATATAAAGGGGGAATGGAAAACTAAAAAGGGGAAAAAAATACAAAAAGCAAAATAAAATCAAGGTGGACCACGTCCTCTGCCTCTAGAGCGTCCTCTTCCATGCTGTGCGACGTGATCAGGAATGCCCACGTGGTGGATGTACTCGTGTAAGCCCTGCACTCGCACTGCCAATGCACCCATCTCCTCGATGACACCGTCAAGTCTTTGTCCTTGGTCAACTTGCCCTTGCTGGATTTGACGCATAAGTGTCATCATTTCATTATGTTGTTGGGTTTGTTGCCATATAGCCCTCAGGATTTCATCATTAGTAACTGGGTCTTGGTCAGGGCGGCGACGACGTCTGGAGGTCGAAGGAGCATCATTAGCTGGCGGTGGTTGGTTCTCATGGGCGTTATCCATTGCATGCTCCATCTCATTAACAGGTCCCTGTCCTTGATCATCTGGAGCAGGCGCATTTTGCTCAGGAGCATTAAGATCAAAAAGCCAATTGGCCATATTCTGAGGGTCAATGCGACTCCTGCAAGGCATGATGATACTTCTTACGGTTTTGGCTCGGACCATAGGATGGTATTTTCCATCTCGTCGTAACTTGATGAGTTGAGAATTTCTGCAATAATCGATATCAAGGAAGACTGGAGGCAAGGAGGGTAATCTAGCAAGGTCGTTTTCCAAATTCAAACTGAGTGCAATAGAGGTGACAATCCCTCAAAAGTAGAAGGGTTTGGAGCCTCTAGCACAGTTTGACTATATGTGTGCTAGTAAGAATGGTGCGGCGTTTATTAGCTCCGGATGAAAAATGCAATGAAGGAAAAACAACTCTTTAGAATTCACCTTATGGTTACTATCTCGTGCAAAGATGGTGCTTCCAAGTGTGCGGTGGACGTATCTGACGGCTGGGTTGTGGATAAATGTAGCGTTAAGGCTATCCCAACTGTCAACTGTTATTCCGGTTAGATGATTCCAAAGTTCGAACCCCGCTTGATAGAAAGTGTCCTGCTGTACTCGGCGATGGACATTCTCGCCATGTTTGAAGCCAAGCATCTCGGCAAGACGATCTTGTTCGATTGAGTATTCTTTGCCTAACATGTGGAACTTTGCGACTCCGGATAATTGGTTCGTTTCGCCCGGAGGGGTTATGTAGGTAAAGGAACTGAGGAACTCTAAAGTGAGGGCTTCGTAAGTGGGACGGCTCTGAGTGCAAAGCTTCCAAAGACCGGCATTCTGTAACATCCATTGAACTCCCTCAAGTAATCCTAGTTCTTCTAAGCATGCAATGTCGACATAGCGGGTCGGTAGAACGGAACGACGGTAGAAGTCGATATACCGAGCTCTTTGGCGTTCTCCTGCCTCTCCATCTTTGAAGTTTAGTGTAGATAAGTCTGGAATTTCACGTGCCATTGCTGTGTTAGAGAGGGTTTAGGGAAGAAAGTGGGTTATGGAATTTTGAGGGTTTGTGAAAAGAGAATTGGGTATGATGTGATTATATAGTGTAATGGGGAGTTGAATGGTTATTGAAATGAGTAATGTGGTTCAAATGATAATGGGACGGTTTGGAATTTCAGAAGGTAGTGGACGGCTGGGGTTTGAATGGAGGAAGAAGAGGGAACGAACGAAACAATTATGTTTTTACGCAGAATTCCTTTCAGACCCGCGTGACGGTCGTCACGGGGTTGTCACGATCATGACGCCCACAAAATCTGGGTGGTGAATTTGTTTAATGACAGACACGGTTCTAAACATTTTAATTCAATAGCAGGTTATAGAAAGCACATGGAAATAACAGTATTTTCATACACACAGATAAGTAACATTATAACACAGATTAATATAGAATTAAAAGAATAGGGATGGAATTTGAAATCACATGGATTGAATAGCAGCAGCAAATGGAATTATTATTTAAAACCAGAAAGGTGCTAGTTAAACTACTAGCACTGTATCAAAAATGTATGAAATCAAATTATTCCCAACATGAAAATGTAAATTGTTCTAAAGTAAAATGCATAAAAAGTAAGTCTTGAAAATAAGGTGCTTCATAAATCTAGCCAAGGCGTTTCTTCAAAGATGCGATGGCTTGATTTAAATGATCAAACTGTTCAACGGTCATGTCCATAAGTCCAACAATATTTTGACGCACAGTGTTAAGCTCATCCTTCACTGAATTGATTTCTTTATGATATTCATCCATGGTCTTTAAAATAGAATTCAGATTAGAAGCATAATCAGTGGCATCGGCTTTAGGAATGTCAATATTTTCTTGGAAATCCATATAGTCTAGATAATGGTAATGAGGGGGTGTTTTTGGGTCAATCTCAGGCTCAGGAAAGGTTTCTTCTGGTTCAGGCACGGGTTCATCAAGGTTATACAGCCAGTTATGTTGATCATGCACACTTGTGCGTTCATGATTCAGAAGTGTAAAGTGTGGTACGACAACATTGTTAACTAAAAGCTGGAAGTGGTTCGGACCTTGGTCCCTAATCATAGCCCTATCGAAGCAAAAGGTAATATTCATGGGTCTGAATTCTCCAAAGGGGTTAATCTTAGAGAGTCGGGTTCTAAATCCCATAGCATCAGCTATCTTAGTAACCAGGCTACCTATCAAAATTGGACTGTTATCATTATTGATAAGTTTGCAAAAGTTATTCAGCATAAAAGTAAGTCCATTAACCTCTCTAGACTGAGAAGCACAAAACATAATAAAAACCTCGTCCCTCGAAACAGTGTTATCATTTTCGGGTTTACCAAACAGGGTATAGGCTAGGATCATATGAAAGTATCGGAAAACGGGGTTATGTATCTCGGTTGAAAGCATAGGGTCCATGTCAAAATCAGGTTTCCCTGAAATTCTACCCCAAAAGTCACTCAGCTCTCCAACTAACTCTAAGTCCTCTTGAACCACAGGGAAAACATGGGGTCCTTCAGGAAATCCCAAAAGACCCGACAGTTCCTTTATGGTGAACTGGCAGCTGTATCCAAATAATCTAAATGTAATTCTCCCCCTGGTTAAACCTTTTCCACGGTGAGGGTTATAACTTAGAGAGCTCAGGAATTCTAAGGCCAGCCTACGGTAACACTTATGTTTCTTATTTGTAAAACCCTCCCAACCTAACTAGCTAAACAGAAAGTCTATGCTCTCACCTACACCTAAGGCGGTCATGGTGGGTCTGTGGCCAAATTTTGTCAAAGCAAAAGGTCTAAGAGACAAAGCCTCATAGCGACGCCACTGTGTTCCATCTCTGAATTCTACTGGCATGTTATCCTCGTTTGCCATTAGTTAGTACTTTTTTGCAAAAATGAAAGCAGAAGAGGAGAACAGAGAGGGTAGAAAGACTTTATAATCCTGTAGATTTTTCAATTTTTAAGATCAGAACAATATTTCCAAATTAAATTTAAAACGGTGCAAAAGAAGCTGAAAATTTGCAAAATAAAAACAAAACATAGAAAGCATAAAGAAATAACAAATATAAAGCTTGAAAAACGGAAATCATGGGTTGCCTCCCATTAAGCGTTGTTTTTAACGTCGAAAGCCTGACGAATTCAATTATATACTTAGTTAGGAGGTTCGGTGGGCAACTCTAAAAGTCTTAGGCAGTTCAAATAATCTCTATTTTCGATACTGTGATAGTGTTTTAGACGTTGTCTATTGACTAAAAATGGATTACTATTCCTCCCCTTTATTTCTACTGCTCCACTTTGTAGAATTTTTGTAATTTCAAAAGGACCGGACCATCTAGACCTTAATTTCCCAGGAAAGAGTTTTAATCTTGAGTTAAAGAGGAGTACAACGTCTCCCACACTAAACTCTTTTCTAGATAAGCGCTTATCGTGCCATCTTTTAGTTCTTTCTTTATATATCTTAGCGTTCTCGTAAGCGTCTAATCTTAACTCTTCCAGTTCATGCAGATCTAGGATACGCTTTTCACCTGCGGAATCATACCTTAAGTTCAATGTTTTAATAGCCCAATAAGCTTTATGTTCTAATTCCACTGGCAAATGGCAGGATTTACCATAGACAAGCTTGAAAGGTGTAGTTCCGATTGGTGTTTTGTAGGCCGTCCTATATGCCCATAAAGCTTCGTTGAGTTTTGATGACCAGTCTTTCCTAGAGGTGGCTACGGTCTTTTCTAGAATTTCTTTTATTTCTCGGTTCGAGACCTCAACCTGTCCACTTGTTTGTGGGTGATATGGTGTTGCTACGCGATGTCTTACTCCATATTTCGATAGTAATTTGTCAAATATTTTTTATATGAAATGAGAACCACTGTCACTTATGACAAGTCTCGGCACACCAAATCTGGGAAAGATTGTGTTTTTAAAGAGCTTTATGACTACTCGTGCGTCATTTGTAGGAGAAGTTATTGCCTCAATCCATTTTGAAACATAATCGACGGCTACGAGTATATATTTATTTCCAAAGGATGATGGAAAGGGTCCCATAAAGTCAATCCCCCATACATCAAAGACTTCTACTTCTAATATACCTTTTTGAGGCATCTCATCGCGTCTTGATATGTTACCAGTGCGTTGGCACAGGTCGCAGTTTAGTATTGCGATGTGGACATCCTTCCAAAGGTTGGGCCAGAATAGGCCGGATTGCAAGATCTTAGCGCATGTCTTTGAGGTACTAGCATGTCCTCCATAAGGAGCTGAATGACATTGAGAGATGATGTTTTCTATTTCTTCTTCTGGGACGCAACGACGGAAGATACCGTCGGCTCCTCTCTTAAACAGCAAAGGTTCATCCCAATAGTAATGTTTTAGATCATGAAAGAATTTTTTCTTTTGTTGATAAGATAAGTCTGGTGGAAGTACTCCAGCTGCTAAGTAGTTGACTATGTCAGCATACCATGGCAGGGTTGTGTGCATGTTAATTTCTTCCACGACTTCTTCCATCTTTGGGTCATTTAACTGTAGAGTAGACATATCACTTTCTAGCTGGGCTATGAGCCGTTCATAGGGGAATTCCTCATTAGTGGGTACTGGCTCTGGTTTAATGCCTTCTAATCTGGATAAGTGGTCTGCTACTACGTTTTCGGTTCCTTTCTTATCTTTGATCTCTAAATCGAATTCTTGTAGAAGTAGGATCCACCTTAGCAGTCTAGGTTTTGCATCCTTCTTGTTAAGTAAATATCTAATAGCTGCGTGATCTGTATAAATGATGATCTTAGCTCCCACTAGGTAGGAATGAAATTTGTCAAGGGCAAAGATCACGGCTAAAAGTTATTTTTCTGTGGTAGCGTAGTTCATTTGGGCGGAGTCTAAAGTTCTACTTACGTAGTAAATGGCATGAAGTTTTCTATCCCTCCTTTGTCCTAAGACTGCACCTACAGCATAATCACTTGTATCACACATGATTTCGAAAGGTAATCTCCAATCTGGTGGTTGCATGATAGGTGCGGTAATAAGAGCTGTTTTCAGCTGTTCAAACGCTTTTAGGCATTTCTCATCAAAGATGAATTCAGCGTCTTTCATTAATAGGCCGGTAAGAGGTTTAGTGATTTTCGAGAAATCCTTTATGAATCGTCGGTAGGATCCGGCATGTCCTACGAAACTTCGTATTTCTCGTATAGTTTTCGGAGGTTGAAGATCTTTTATAATTTCTATCTTGGCTTTATCAACTTCAATTCCTCTATCGGACACAACGTGTCCAAGTACAATTCCTTCATTTACCATAAAATGGCATTTCTCCCAGTTCAATACAAGATTAACTTTTACGCATCTTTCCAATACCATTTCTAGGTTCGATAGACATCCTTCGAAACTATGCCCACATACGGAGAAGTCATCCATAAACACTTCCATAATGTCATCTATAAAGTCAGCAAAGATTGACATCATGCATCTTTGGAATGTGGCAGGTGCGTTACATAGTCCAAACGGCATTCGCCGATAAGCAAATGTACCATAGGGACATGTGAAGGTCGTCTTTTCTTGGTCGTCAGGATGAATAGGAATTTGAAAGAATCCTGAGTAACCGTCTAAATAGCAGAAGTATGAGTGTTTAGCCAATCTTTCCAACATTTGGTCAATGAAAGGCAATGGGAAATGGTCTTTACGAGTGGCTTTATTTAATTTCCTATAGTCTATGCACATTCTACTTCCAGTTACAACCCTTTTCGTTATAGATTCACCTTTTTCGTTCTTAACAACTGTAACACCTCCCTTCTTTGGAACGACATGTACTGGGCTAACCCATTGACTGTCTGATATCGGGTATATGATTCCTGCTTCTAAAAGTTTTTTCACTTCGTCCTTGACTACAGTTCTCAAGATCGGGTTAATCCTTCTCTGATGTTCCCTAGAGGATTTACAGTCTTCCTCCAGCATAATGCGGTGCATACAAATAGAAGGGCTTATTCCTTTAAGATCAGCGATGTTATAGCCTAACACAGTTGGATATTTTCTTAAGACATCTAATAGTTTCTTTGTTTCGGTCTGTCCTAAGTCTGCATTGACTATTACAGGTCGTTCGAGAGCTTCGTCTAGGAATTCATACCTTAAATTTTTGGGTAATGTCTTCAGTTCTAGGGCTGGGTTCTTTGGGCAAGGTAGATGATCTGGTGTAAGTGCTAAGCATTCGCTTAGGCTATCATCTTGATAAGGTTCACGCCAGTTATCATCTTCGAAAATCAGAGGTATAGGAATTTTTAGAATATCTGAATATATGGTCAGTTCTATCTCGATTTCTCTTACGCACTCGTCTATGACATCTAGTAAATAACATGTGTCGTCTATGGCTGGAGCTTGTAAGAATTGTGTCAAGATAAATTCAACTTTCTCTTCACCAACTTCAAAAGTTAGCCTGCCTCTCTTTACATCTATAATTGCTCCAGCAGTAGCTAGGAATGGCCTTCCTAATATGATAGGAGTAGTAGAGTCTTCTGTAATATCCATGATTATGAAATCAGTAGGGATATAGAATTGTCCTATACGAACTGGGACATTCTCTAGTATACCAACTGGGTATTTAACAGAGCGGACAACTAGTTGCACAAACATCTTAGTTGGTCTTAATTCTCCCATATCAAGCTTCTTGCAAATGGATAAGGGCATAACACTGATACTGGCTCCTAAGTCGCATAGAGCTTTGTCTATGACGAATTTTCCAATTACACAAGGTATTGAGAAACTACCTGGGTCTTTTAGCTTAGGAGGCATTTTGTTTTGAATTATTGCGCTACACTCAGCAGTAAGCGTAACTGTTTCGTTTTCCTCAATCTTTTTTCTTATTGGATAGGATTTCTTTTAGGAACTTAGCGTACGAGGGCATCTGGGTGATGGCTTCTATAAAAGGTATCGTAATGTTTAATTGTTTCAGAAGTTCAACAAATTTCTTAAATTGCCCTGCTGTTTTGGAATTTTTCAATCTTTGAGGGTACGGAATAGGCGGCTTATAAGGTGGTGGAGGCACATAAGGTTTTTCTTTGTCTACATCCTCTTGGTTATTATCTTCCTTTTCCTTGGGTTCACTCTCCTTCTCAGTTGTTTGGTCGTTAGCAGACTTTTGGTACATGGCTGGATTTTGAAGTCTTGGGTCAATGGGTCCATCTAATTCTTTTCCACTTCTCAGTATAACAACGTTTGCATGTCCTTTAGGATTAGGTTGTAGCTGTCCAGGAAATGTTCCAGCAGGAGCAGCAGTAAGTGCTTGTTGTTGAGCCACTTGGGAAATTTGTGTTTCAAGCATTTTGTTGTGAGTGGCCAAAGCGACTACTTTGTTTGCTAACTGCTTAATCTGTTCACTAGTGTGTATGTTTTGATTCAGGAACTCTTTGTTTGTCTGAGTCTGGGTAGCTATAAAGTTTTCTATCATCAGTTCGAGGTTAGACTTCCTAGGAACATTTGGAGCAGCTGTTGCAGCCTTTTGATAACCTGGTGGTGCAGCAGGTGCTTGACCAGGTGCATACAGTGCATTGTTGTTTTTGTAAGAGAAGTTGGGGTGATTCTTCCAACCAGGATTGTAGGTATTTGCATAAGGGTTTGCTTGAGCATAATTCACTTGATCTATAGAGGCTCCTGCTAAAACTTGGCATTCAGGGACAGCGTGTCCAGCTGTTCCACATAATTCGCAGTTTGGCGCTACAGCAGCCACAGTGGCTGTGGGTGTCATGGTCAAGTTGTCTATCTTTTGAGCTATTGCATCTACCTTAGCACGGACGACATCTAGGCTAGATACTTCGTACATTCCTCCTTTCGGTTGGGATTTCTCCACTTGAGTTCTTTCACCTCCCCATTGGTAGTGATTGTGAGCCATACTCTCGATGAGTTGTTGGGCTTCATCATAGGGTTTATCCATGAGTGTACCACCTGCGGCGGCATCTATTGTCAATCTCGTGTTGTACAAGAGACCATTGTAAAACGTGTGGATAATTAACCAATCCTCAAGACCATGATGCGGGCATATCCTCCTCATATCTTTGTATCTTTCCCATGCATCGTATAAAGACTCGTTGTTTTTTTGTTTGAAGCTGTTGATTTGGGCTCTCAGCATAGCTGTTTTGCTTGGCGGAAAATATCTTGCCAGAAAGACCTTCTTTAAATCTTCCCAAGAAGTAATAGAATTTGATGGCAAGGATTGTAACCAAGCCCAAGCTCTATCTCTTAATGAGAAAGGGAAAAGACGTAGTCTTATGGCGTCTGCGGTTACACCATTCGCTTTTACTGTGTCTGCATACTGCACAAACTTGGTTAGATGTTCATTCGGATCCTCTGTTGGGTTTCCAAAAAATTGATTTTGTTGTACAGCAGATAACATCAAGGGTTTCAACTCGAAATCGTTTTGGTTGATAGCTGGAGCGACAATGCTGTTGTGAGGTTCTTGTTGAGATGCGGCAACATAATACTTAAGAGGTCGGTTCTGTGGTGGATCATCCATGTCTGGTTCTGATTCGGAATCTGATTCAGATTCGAGTTCAGGATCTGATTGAGATTCAGGTTCTGATAAAGGAAAAGGGATATCGTGAGCTAAGCAGTATTCTTGGATACGTCTTTTTACAATAAGAAGACGTTCAGGTTCGTCTGTTGGTCGTACGAGGTCTTCGCCAGAAGAGCGAGTACTTGGCATACAATCAACAGAAAGGGAATTTTGGTTTTTGCCTTAGTCTAAACGACGTAACAAAGGAATTACGATGTCGACTTAATTAGTCCCCGGCAACGGCGCCAAAAACTTGATCGCGACTTTATGAGTCGAATGAGGGTTACTGCAAGTATACAGTTGTATCGCGTAGTTTTAAAAGATTATCGATCCCATAGAGACTAGAAATCGAACGCACCGTTATCTATCGTTACTATGTTTATCTAAGGCTAATCAGAATTTGGGTTTTTAGTTCAAACGGGAAATTAAAGGGAAATTAAAATTTGGGAATACTAGTTATGAATAAGTTATTGGTATATAATTCGGTAACCTACGTAGAATTATTTAAACCTAAGCCTATAGAGATTTATCACCTTATTCATCTGTAGGAGAAACCGGCTTAAAAGCCCTCAACTCACACTCCCGTGGTTCTTGCTTCGGACTATACTTCTAAGTCAATACGTCTGCTCTCGCTAGCCCGTATGAGGTTAAAAATACTTTTTGAAAACTAATTAAACCTAATTAACTTTAAAGCGCTTCCGCTGTTTTTAAACCTAATGCCCGATTTCAGCTATCCGGGTAAAGCCTCACACTCCCGTGGTCTCGACTTTAACCTATGTTACTTTTTTACTCTCGTAATAAAAGTTTGGGTTTTATATTAAGAAATCAAAGCCAAAAGAAGGATTGATTATTGATTTTAGCTTAGAGAAAATTAATTCATTTTAGTTACTTCATTATACACCGATAATATCGGTTTAGCTCGACATAATTAGGAAATTAAACGCGAAAGCAAAGAAATAAATAAACAATACTTGAATTAAATAACGAAACCTGGAATTCAGTAATAATGGCAACAGCAATCCCTCCACAAATCGGTAGGTTCTTGCTTGAAAGTAATAAATTGCAAGGTTGAAGGCAATGAAACAAAGAAATCTAAAACTAAATTGTAACAGTTCCTCAGTGTGAGAAACTGTCACTTTTGTTCGGTAATGGTTAACAAGGAAATGGAAATGCAAAGTAAAAGAAATGAATGAAGTTCTGAAAATAAATTGGTAGCAAGACGATATACTTTGAAAGCAGAAATGGCCACGCTTTGTTCTTCGTGAATGTCTCTATTTATAGGCTGAGCTCAGGTGGAAGTTGGAGAAAAATCAGCCATTCATGCTAATGGTTATCCCATGTTGGACCTAGAAAACTTCGGAGAAAAAGGCATCGTGTGAAACTGCTTCATCTGAGAATTTGTAGTTGAGTCTCTGCATCCAACGTGCAATTTAAGCGCATGACGATCGTGGTGATATGTGACGGTCGTGGTGTACTTTGGAGCTGCCACGGTCGTGGCACTCCCATGATGATCGTGATATCAGCAAAAAATGGATTTCTTCAATTTTTCTTCTCTTTTCTGCTCTTTTCTTGCATGTTTTGGTTCTTTTCCACATTTAGTATACTTTGACTTGTGAAATATGATTACCTGCAAAAACACTTAAATAATCTCGAGAAAATCGGATATTAGACGAAAAACGGAATAAGAACTAACATAAATCGAAGTAAAAATATGATATAAATTCGTGTTATCAGTCGGCATCTGAGTTGGTTGAGTTGAAGAAGTAGTTGAATGAATTGTTAGAAAAGAGGTTTGTGAGGCCGAGTGTATCGCCTTGGGGTGCTCCAGTTTTATCGATGAAGAAGAAAGATGGAAGTATGCGATTGTGTATTGATTATCGCCAGTTGAATAAGGTGACGATTAAGAATAAGTATCCTCTTCCGAGAATTGATGATTTGATGGACCAGTTGGTAGTTGCGTGCGTGTTTAGTAAAATTGATTTGAGGTCAGGTTATCATCAGATTAGAGTGAAGGAGGAAGATATTCAGAATACGGCTTTTAGGACACGATACGGACATTACGGATATTCCGTGATGCCGTTCGGGGTTTCTAATGCGCCTGGAGTGTTTATGGAGTATATGAATCGCATATTCCATGAGCATTTGGATCAATTTGTTGTTGTGTTTATTGATGACATCTTGATTTATTCTAAGTCTCGGGAGGAACATGTGGAACATTTGCGTATTGTATTGCAAATTTTGAAGGAAAATAAACTTTATGCCAAGTTGTCCAAGTGTGAGTTCTGGTTGTCAGAAGTGAGTTTTCTTGGGCATGTGATTTCAGGTACTGGTATTGTTGTGTATCCATCCAAAGTAGATGTAGTTCTACAATGGGAGGCTCCTAGATCTGTTACGGAAATTAGAAGCTTTTTGGATTTAGCTGGATATTATCGAAGATTCATTGAAGGCTTTTCCAAGTTAGCACTTCCATTGACCCAGCTGACTTGTAAAGGTAAGGCGTTTATTTGGGATATTCAGTGTGAGGAAAGTTTTAGTGAGCTTAAGAGAAGATTGATTACAGCTCCGATTTTGATTTTACCGAATCCTAGTGAACCGTTTGTGGTGTATTACGATGCGTCTTTGAGCGGTTTAGGTGGAGTGTTGATGCAAGAAGGTAAGGTTGTGGCTTATGCTTCGAGATAATTGAGGTTTCATGAGAAGAATTATCCTACTCATGATTTGGAATTAGCCGCGGTGGTTTTTGTTTTGAAAATTTGGAGGCATTATCTCTACGGTGCAAGATTCGAAGTCTTTAGTGATCATCAGAGTTTAAAATACTTGTTTAATAAGAAAGAGTTGAATATGAGGCAACGGAGATGGTTGGAATTTTTTAAGGACTACGATTTTAGCTTGAATTACCATCCTGGTAAAGCTAATGTGGTAGCCGATGCGTTAAGCCAGAAATCTTTGCATATGTCTGCTTTAATGGTTAAAGAGTGGGAACTTTTGGAAGAATTTAGAGATTTGAGTTTGGTGTGTGAATTGACATCTGATAGCGTGAGGCTTGGTATGTTAAAGGTCACTAATGATTTTCTGTTGACCGTTAGCGAGAAACAGAGGCTGGACGTGAAATTTGTTGATCTGATGACGGTTGGAGGTAAAGGTGTGAATGGTGACTTTAAAGTGGATGATCAGGGTGTTTTGAGATTCCGTGGTAGAATTTGTATTCCTGATGATTCGGAATTGAAAAAGATGATTTTAGAGGAAGGACACCGGAGTAGTTTGAGTATACATCCGGGAGCTAATAAAATGTATCAAGATTTGAAGAAGATCTTTTGGTGGTCCGGATTGAAGAGGGATGCGGCTCAGTTTGTTTATGCGTGTTTGACGTGTCAGAAGTCAAAGGTAGAACATCAGAAGCCTAGTGGATTATTGCAACCGTTGGATATTCCCGAGTGGAAATGGGACAACATTTCTATGGATTTTGTGATAGGGTTGCCTAATACTCAGAGGGGACATAATGCCATTTGGATGATTGTGGATAGGCTGACTAAATCGGCGCATTTCATTCCGATTGACATCGGTTTTTCTTTGGAGAGGTTGGCTGAGATTTATGTCCGTGTGATTGTGAGATTACATGGTGTTCCGTTGTGTATTATTTTAGATCGAGATCCGAGGTTTACTTCCCGATTTTGGGAAAGTTTGCAAAAGGCGTTAGGTTCCAAGTTGAGATTGAGTTCTGCTTATCATCCTCAGATGGATGGTCAGACCGAGAGAACTATTCAGTCATTGGAAGATTTGCTGAGAGCTTGTGTTCTTGAGCAAAGTGGTGCTTGGGATAGTTATCTTGCGTTGGTTGAGTTCACGTATAACAACAGTTTCCATTCGAGTATTGGAATGGCACCTTTTGAAGCGTTGTATGGAAGAAGATGTCGAACACCTTTGTGTTGGCATGAATCTGGTGAGTGTTCGGTGGTTGGACCGGAGTTAGTTCAACAACTACGGAAAAGGTGAAACTTATTCTTGAGAAGATGAAGGCTTCTCAGAGTAGGCAGAAGAGTTATCATGATCGAAGGAGGAAAGATCTTGAGTATCGATAAGGCGATCATGTATTTTTGAGAGTTACGCCGGTGACGGGTGTTGGACGTGCATTGAAGTCGAAGAAACTTACTTCTCGGTTTATTGGTCCTTATCAGATATCCGCGAGAGTGGGTGTTGTGGCTTATCGGGTGGCGTTGCCACCGAATCTTTCGAATTTGCATGATGTGTTCCATGTTTCACAGCTTCGGAAGTATGTTCCGGATCCGTTGCATGTGATTCCAATGGATGAGGTTGAGGTACGGGAGAACCTTACGGTTGAGGCATTACCGATGAGGGTTTTGGATCGCGAGTTGAAGCGGTTAAGAGGAAAAGATATTGTGCTTGTGAAAGTAGCGTGGGGAGGCGCTGCTGAGGGCAATTTGACTTGGGAGTTGGAGAGTCGGATGCGGGAATCGTATCCGGAGTTGTTCGTCTCAGGTAATATTTTCGAGGGCGAAAATTTCTAAGTGGGGGAGAGTTGTAACGCCCCGGTTTTTGTTAGATTTATTTAATCGAGTCGATTTAATTATTTTTGTTTTTATATTATTTTATTCTTGGTTTTTATTCTTGGTTTTTATTTGGTAAATATGTTATGTTTATCGTTATTATGTTTTATCGCGTTTGCGAGAAAATTGAGTGTAGGGGTATTTTGGTCATTTTGCTTGGTTAGATATTATTGTTTTTCATAAAATAGAAACATAGAGATTAGAAAGAGAGAAAAGAAAGAGAAGAGAAAAAGAGAGTGAGAAGAAGAAAAAAAGAGGAAAACTTGGAGTGTAAGAAATCGATTCAACCGACACTTCAAAGCACGATTAATCGGGTAAGGGTGTGAAACTCGGTTATCATATGCTTGTGTATGAATATGTTTGTGTGTGTTTGGATGTTCTCTTGCTTTTCATAGTTTTTCAATTCTAGGTTGAAATGAGAAAAATGAATAGAAATTGATGTTTTCACGGTTGGAAATCGATATGAATCGCGTAGTATGATCACACTATGCATATTAACATTTGTTGATACTTGTTATGCTGTTTGGAACTGATTTGAGATGAAAATGGTGATTTTTGGGAAGGACTGTCGAAGGGTTTATTTTTCTGCATATCGCAGTGCGCGCTTAGCGCGGGTCGGCGCGCTTAGCGCGGTCTGGATAATTTGCAACCTCTCCAGGCAGTGAAGAGCGCGCTTAGCGCGGGGTGGAGCCCGCTTAGCGCGACCTGGAGCAAAAATAAAACTGTTTTTCTAAAATCCATAACTTTTGATCCGTTACTCGGACCGAGTCGTTCTTAGTACCGTTGGAAAGCTAATGAGATGTTCTTTCTTATAAAAATGGGTTTGAGGTTGGTGGCTGATTTAATTGTGTTAGGAATTTGGAAACATGTCGTTTTGTCGACTTTTATCGTCGTAATTGTGTGCGATTGATGTGTTATCATGCGATGTGCTTTTGATATATAACGTATAGCTTGTGTGCTGTTATATGATGTGAATGCATGTGATGAAATATTGTGATGATGGTTTGTGGCCTTATGGAAAATAAATGCATTGTTTTGGGTTTGATTGCAATGCATGATTATGGATGTTGAGATGGTTCACATGGTTATATATGTATATGCATTTGATTGTCATGAGTCATTAGTATGCCATGCATTATGATATGCATCTTGTGATGTCGTGTGCCCTTGTGGGGTATGAGCGACGAAACGATTCCAGAGGGAATCTGCTGTAACGGTCGTGTGCCTTATACAAAGAGGACCTAAAGCGACGGGGAACAACGTTTGCCCGACGGGGAGTTACACTAAGTAACAAACGATGATTCCAATAATTCTTGAGTGAATTAATGATGATGAGAATGATGGATGGAATGGTACCGCATGCATAGAGTCGTTGTGTCGGTCTCTGTGCATTTACATAAGTCATGAATGGATTTATTATGTGTGGGAAATTGTGAATGGGATTGATGAGTTGATATATATATATTGGTGATAAATGTGTTGAGAATGATTGATATGCCTTTGTGATGGATGCATTAATTATGAATTGTTTTGTTTTGTATTTGAACTATGGTGTACGTTGTGGTGAGAATGTTTTGCATGCGTATTTCATGTTATTACATAATTGTATGCAGCTATATTATAATTGTGTTTCTCACCCTTCTGCTGTTTTGAATGCTCTATGAGGAATTGCAGATTAGATGCTGGAGGTCTTTTTGTGAAGATTATGTCTTCATTCTTTTGTCGGTCGGCTCTGATATGTGGCACCGGGTAGTCAGGGAGATCGTTATGTGATTATGTGTATATATATCTTTTTGGATTGTACATGTATGACTCTGTATATGACAGACAAACTTTTATGTTTATATATGAGATTTCAGTTGCAGATTTTCCGCTTTTATTCTGTATTTGAATTGTGGGTGTTAGGAACTGAGTTCCTCTGTTTATGTTGCTACCTGATTGTTGCATGTCTATATGAGCAGGTTGTTATATTTCATTACTTTGATGTGGCGCTCCCGTCTATGCCATGAATGTTTTAATTATACTCTGATTATTTGTTATCGCTTTAATTGCTCGGGGTATAGATTAGGGTGTCACAATAAACACAATCTATGGCACAAGATATGGAAACTAGCCAAAACAATAAAAACTAAGATCAATATAAAATATCCTCAATTGTATACAACAAATACACAGCGGAAAAATCTCAAGCTAAGCTTTTCTTGAAACATCCAAGCATAGCTCCACTTATAAATCAAACCTGCAAACAACACCTGAAAAATAGCAACAATAATGGGGTGAGATATTAATCTCAGTGAGTTTCCTATCTTATGGATTCTCTCGGCTTTACAGGGTTCTGGCCAATCCTAACTCAAGTCAAAAGGGAAGGGAAATGACCTTGAGTTCACAATCTCACACTATATGGAAACATGTTCATGAGTTCACCAACTCAAAATATCACTAATCCATAATATTACCAAGGTCACCCCTTTTCCCGTCCGCTTCTACGTCTAGAAGTTGACCTGAGTCATAGATCCTTGTAACCTACTTGGCATACGAATAAATTCTGGTTCTACGGACCATTAACCGTTATGAACCGTCACTTCACACGGGCCATTAACCGGCACAAGCATACACCCCACAGGCGTCATTCGTACTGCACACGTGAATTAAACTTGCCAAGTAGTCATGCGTACATTTCAGAGGAGCCCTAAGCTCATGAAATGACAACTCAAGATAAACGGTTACGATTACGTGATCATATACACAAACGTGATTGTATTCGATAATAACAAGGTCACAATGCCTTAAGGCCACATTCGCCTTTCACAAAGAACACAAAGGTTCACACACATGTTCCATACTAGTGTCTCACTCTCCTCTAGACCATTACTCGTCAAGGATGCACCTTTCTACATCGAATGCACGAGCATCGCCATCTAGGTTATCTACTCTAGACCATTACTCGTCAAGGATTCACCTTTCTACATCGAATGCACGAGCATAGCCATCTAGAGTTTCTATCAATTTCTAGTTACAACCTAGAATCATAACATTTATTTTGGGGTAAGGTTTCCTCACTCTTCCTAACTCATTTTAAGCATACATATTCTCTCATTCATACTTAACAACAATTAGATAGATTGGTTTAACACAATTTGCATATAACAATATCAATCATAAAACACACATGATATCATAACATGTCAAACATAATCCACATAGTAGTTCACACACATTTTAAGGCATACAAGCCACTACTATCCTCTACCAAGCATCCTTAGTTAAATCATGGTCTCACATCACCATTCACTGCCTTATTGGATCATCTTTCCAAAGGCTTTGGACTCGCATCAATCGGATTCCCGATCCTTGAGTTTTGGTGGAAATAAAATTACATACATTACATTTATATATTTATCTTATCTATCTGTAGCATATAACCATGTTTCTACCTCACCATCACATAGATTATGAAATTAGCTTTCCAACGCTTCCGACCGTGCATCAAACGGAGTTACGAAACTCAAGTTACGCCACAAACCGTGAAAAAGAGAAAAACATAATCTGTCACCCGCGCCCTGCGCAATGCAGCATGCTGGCAGCGGCCTGGGACAGGGGGGCTGCGTTAGCAGCGTGCTGTGGTGCCAGGGAGTGTCCAGGGTTGCGCAGAGTGCCCCCAGGCCGAGCAGGGCGCGAAAACCAGTCCTAACACTCATAAACTCCATATTCTTCACTCAAAACACTTCCAAATCATACTCTATCAGCCCCAATCACAACCCGACTATTTCTACGTATAACTCAACTATATTATGCAGTTTATTTCACATTCTATCCGTTAAAAACATCAATTTCACACAATTATTCATTTTCCCAATTTCTAACCTAAGTTCTAAACAACTCCAAATTTCTAGAACTTAAGTCTCTAACTAGAACCCACCTGATAATCGAAGAGGAGGTTGAAGAAGATGATGAATAATTGTGATGATCCATGCTTCTTCCCTCTTTTCCATTTTCCTCTGTTTCTCTTCTTCTTCTCTTTCTCCATTTTCTCTCTTTCTTCTTCTTTACTAACTTTCCTTTTCTTTTCTTATATATATATATATATATATATATATATATATATATATAACTTATTATATAATATAAATTCAACAGGGTAAAATATCTCCAATTGATATTTTATCGTCTCAAACCAATTGATCAATTATTAGAGTTACCTTAAAAATACTTTCTTGAATTAAAATAATTGATCTGTCTTTTTCATCAATAATTGTTCTCTTCAGAGTTCACAAGTTGCTCTATTGATCCCAATTGACAATACTTAAAGCACCGAGAGGATTCCATTAATCCAATTATCCAAAGATAGAGTACACAAAAGCTCATCTGATCTCATCTGATATCCAATTGAGCATTTAGATAAAAAGGGGTAATACACTCTCCCCATTTAAATTGAAATTCTCCCCCGAATTTCCTCTACTCAATAATAACCACAACTTGTATCGCTGTCTTAGATCCACACTTAACTTTACTTCCGTTCAAATTTCTGACGTATTCCAATTCCAACTTCGCTTCACAGACCAAAATTCTTATCTTTACAAATTAACAAACTTCACGTCCTTAGTCATACTCTTGGTTCAATATCGATTTAACTTTCAACTTGCTTTTCCTCAATTCATCTGTTGTTTCATACTAAGACACTTGGTCGCATTCTACCTTCGGAAAGAATATACCATTCTATATTCCTCTACTGAGTCACAACAAAACCGTAACACCTTATCTTAGTTTAGGATAACAAACACTCATCAAATCTTCGCGAGGTAAAATGGTGGTTTCTTAACTTTATGCAATCATCGACGATTTATATTTTCATAAATCTTTCAACGTCCAAAACCACTTCATAATTAGTCAAATGACTTCCTTACCAGTTCCATCTGGTCTGATGTTGTACACTGTACTCATTAAATATGATATTTCCTTTCTTTCGTGTTACACCAAAAGGTAACACACTTAAAATAAGATCTCCTTATTTCCATACTTACCAGGAATAATCCTTCTAAATTCTTATTATTCTGACATAACTCTTTCATCTGTCACCTTCCACTGTGTAACCCAAATTCTAACAGTAGAACACCACGAATTCTTGAGCACTACCAATTAGCTAACAGTCCACGGAGAAACACACTTATCCACTAGGATCCTTACTAACCAACGATACAAGAAACTTACTGACGTCCTATGGTAGAACAATTTCTTTGCCAACACACAATATTATAACATCTGTCCAACACTCTCCAGACGATAGAGGCGCAGGAGTTACACTGCTACAACCGTAACATATACAACTCCAAATCCATTCCAAACTCGAAATAATATATCCAAAATAGTTTAACAACCTCCGGTTCTGGTTACTACATTCCAAATCCATTTTTCTTACGGGGTTCTGACTCACTCAATGTTTCTTGTTGATTCGAGATCTCAACCCAAAACGACGTAACACCAACACAGAACTTCAATCATATGCGAGTCACCATTTATCAAAACTTAACCAATTTAAGGTACAATTGTGAGTTTTCATACTACTCACCAATTCACATACAACACTTCACATTTTCGAAGGCCATGCCACATTTCTCAATTGAATCCACTTTTCTCATTCATTCTGTTCCATAAAGAATTCAAAGTTACATACTTAACTTCGGAACGCCCAATTCTTACTCGTACTTGGAAGGATAACCTTCAAATTTCCTTCCCTGGGTAAAACACAACTGCACACAACTGGTACCCCCTCTCACGGAGCCTAAATCCAATACCATGAACTCACGAAAGTTAACGATTACTAAACTCTGACCAACCGCTCATACCTTACTAAACACCAAAAATTAAATTACCGAAACGATCTTTACAAGATCAATACTTCGTGAGTATTCTCTGACTTCGTCCTTAAGGCTCTCAATAGTAATGATAACAATACACCTAATACTTTCCCACACTTAATACGGTTCACAAGATTACCTTCCCAAAAGTCAACCTCCCTCGTCGTCTGAACAAGTGGTCAACTATGCAACACCTTTCCAGAAGTTCCAATTAAAAAAAAAACAATTTCGTCTTTCATTAACTTGCAATCCTGTTCTCCATTCACACAATACTCTCCAATCGGAGTAACATACGGTAACAAAACACAAATGTTGATTTCCAAGGGATTCCACAATTTACACATGTTAATCGATTAACTGTCTGAGGTTAATCGGTTAACCCCTCAAAATTCAGCGCAAAGCACCATCCTTTTACGTGTTAATCAGTTAACGAAACTGCTGCAGAAGCTAAAAACCAGTTTCTTATAATTCAAAAGTCATCAATCCGGTTCATACTGACTCGCGATACCATTCTCAACTCGCGGCCTCTTAACTGGTATAACATTCACCACCCATGATCAACTCAAGGTAATATAGAAAAAATTTAAAATGTGCGGATTACCCACTCCAACCAAGTGACAAGGCAGCATTCCAAATTCCGACGTGGTCACAAGACAACACTTCAGCGGGGTAGTTCATTTTCTACTCATACTACCACGCTAGCGGAAAGCCAATAATGACGACATTCTAAGGTTTTAGCCATAACTCATGCTTGATTCATCCACAAGCAAAATCCAACATGTAACCATTATAGGATACCACAAAAGCGATGGACATCTCATGTCAAGCATACAAATTTGTTCTCTCACTTGAATTCCTTGGTGAGAACTAAAACAACTATGTTCTTAGTCCAATAAAAGGTAGATTCTGAATATTCCGATTATTTACAAATACAGAAGTTTCTCTATACTTGAAAATAAATCGGGGCAATGCATCCTCTTGAAGAACCTTTCCATCACTTCATACACATAAACCAGGATTTCGTACCCTTCACTATCCATTACACACAGCATTTACACCAAATTACTTAAGGGAAGATTCGCAACCGACAATTCTCATCAACTATTTACAAAACCTTTCCGGTATAAATCGTTCCATGATTTACACTTAGTCCGTAATAAGTCCTGATTTGCTTCTCGTTGTTTACCACAATCTTGCTTCTTAAAATACAATATTCACTGTTCCACAAAGTACGTCCCTTCACACTTGTCTCAAGAATAAGAATCCATCACAAACATTTGTGACCACGGTGCTACTACTACGCTTGTTCTTAATACCAAGGTGTAACTTTCTCATTTCATATCATACTACTAGGGTCCTCACGGGTGAGCCATCAATGATTACACTTCCTTAACTATAGGTTCATCAACACCTTAAAAACTCCATTGCACACTCGTCCAAAATACATTCCGTTGTCACTTCCTCTTAACATACTATTAATACCGTTTTCTACACTACGTTTACTTCACCCTCCATTGTAATCCTCTTAGGTCCAAATATAAACCCATCTTACAAAAATTTCCTTGAATCCAAGGTACTTACTCTATTTCTTAATACAAACATCTTCCGGTCCGTATCACTACACTTTCTGCTACTAAATAAAGTCCAAACTTTCCCCGACACAATACCTTATACTGTCCCTTGGGTAATTTAACAATTCCAAATTGGTCTCTTACTGAAAACAGAAATCCTGATGTATCATCTCGAACTTAATCTCTCTCCTCATAACTGAATACATGCAACTTATCTCATACCCTTCGTTCGACACATAATTGTTTCACTTGAAGTATGTAAACACATCTTGTGTTCCTTCTCACACTTCTCTACTACTTTAGGTTCCCATAGAAACCGAACTTCCTTAACTCTCAACTTTTTTCCAGTTGGAAGACATTGTTCCGAACACGTTCCTTAAGGTGCTCTCGTCCATTCAAGATACCATAGCGACCTTAGAAACCGAAACACCAGTAACTATCTCACTTCCGGACCTTACATCACACGTTCCACAAAACAACTTTTCTTTTTCACGGAATAAGATTACTTGAAATCCTGGTTCATACTAGTGGTCAATCCAGCTCCACTAGCGATTTTACACATTCCTTGATACCTTGACCAATCGTTCGATAGAGATCCTTAGCTTTCAGACTCCATCCATACCAAAGGATTGCTTAAACAACACATTACTCTTTAATTCCATGCTACCCAAATCACAACTTCTACTAAGACCTCGACTGAGCTGACCAAAACTCATCACTTCAAACTCTTGGCTTGAGCCTACTCTCACAGCACAAGTTCCGACAACACTTCAGAGTCCTTGTGGTCGCTCAACCATGATTATATCTATCACATACATAGTATTAGGTTGATCAGGCCCAACACTACATAGTATGATATTAAGATTCATGCTGGCAAGACACACTTAAGAGGCAGGTGTCATACCCCAAATTTTGACCACTAAGATTTCCCATCATTGTGCAAACCATCATCACAATATGGATGTACCTTTATGCCTCATCAATCTGCTCAAGAATGGTTGAGCATTCCCTGCAATCAAGCATTAGGGTTTTAAGCCCTCTCAGAGTGCTTAGACAAAGGATCAATCAAGAAATGACATGATATTCAACTTGTCTAACCTCTTAAACAAACATAAATGATCAAGAGGACTCCCACATCAAGGATCATGCACAAGGTTGCAACACTCTAAGTGGATTAAGCCTTAAGATCGCCAGTGTCACCAAACTAGGGTTTTGGTCGACTGAGGCCTCCATATGGAAATTTTCCTCTGGGCATGGGCCATTGCTTCAAAGCACAACTTAAGATACTCCAAGGGACCTCATGGACCCAATCATCAAGTCAATTTCACCTCAGGGGAAGCATTCATCAAAAAAATCAGGAATTAGGGTTCTTGACCTAATTCACCCCTAAGTTGACTTTTGGGACAAAACATGAGCCAAGACCTCAAGACATGATTTGAGGGTCTCTAATAAACCACATTGATCCATTTACAACAATGGATTGATCCAGGAAGCTGACTCACAAGTTTCATTCTCATCTGGACCACAATTAGGGTTTCGGGGAAAAAGTCAACTGTACCTTTGACTTTTGACCAAGACATGCTCCCAAACCTTGGGACATGATTCAATACACCCTATAACACCTATGGAACATATCCATTAGGTTTTATTTAGGTCAAGGACTTGACTTCACCAAGGATCGCACAGTTTGGAATTCATCTGATAAAAAGTCGACTGTGCACAAAAGTCAAGTTTGACTTTTTGGAATTTTCCACAATTATGGTTTCTTGACCCTAAAACAATGTTAATATGTGCTTTGAATCATCATTCATCAAGAAAAATCAAAGAAAGTGGGATAACTTGTAAAAGGGGTAACAATAAAAACTTAGAATTTTTCTAAGTTATGGAACAAAGTGGCTAGGTTACCAACTTCCAAGGATCATAACTTGAGATCCAAGCAACCATTTTGGATGGTCCAAAGATGGATTTGTAGCTCTCATTACATACTTCAAAAGTGTAAACTACATATCATTCCAATTCTTCATGGATTTTAAGTTATGGAGTGATCAAAATGGCTAAAAACATGAAAATGACATTTTTGCAACACTTAGTGAAATTTTCACTAAGTCAAAATCTGCCTTACTTTTTCCAAAATGTAGGGACATTTTTCATCTTGATCCAAGTCAAACCAGTTCTAGGGGTGGACATCAAAGTTAAATTATGCCATAAGGGCTTTCCAACAAGTACCAGATCATCTCCGAATTCCATTTGAGCAAGGAGATATAGCCCTTGAAACATGGCCTCATGAACTGATTTTATCCAAGACAGTTTTGGCAGATTTGATGCATTTTTCTCGATTTGATCAAATTTGACAAATCCAAGTCTTGTCATCATTTTGGACACATCTAAGGATCAAATCCAAGGGGGATGATCTGATCTCCAAGCCTCACAAGTCCAAGAATCTACAAGTAGCATGCCAAACCTAAAAGAGCTAAAAAGTGCCAAGACTCCAATTTTGTTTTCAAGCATTCAATGGATGCACCAAGGTGGCATGAACTGAGCCTATTCCAACTGAATGAGTCAAGGATAAGCTCTGAACCAAAGAACCATAGGCCTGTGCTCTAACCTCTGGTCAATGGCTAGAGGAGACTTGAGATTCCAAAGTGATCCAATTGGCCAAAGGCCTGCTACAACCACCACACACTATTGTTGCCAAAACAAATTTGCTCTACTATAAATAGAGCTCCTTTGTGCTCAGTTTAAGTACACCAAAGCACTACAACACTTGCTTTCCTCAAAATCTCTTTCTTTAGGCCAAAATGCCTTCTTTTGCAAGGTAACTCTGAGTTTTTGAGTTAGAGAGCATTGCCACCACAACTCATGATCCAAACACATCCAATATGTCATATCTAAGCTGTCCAAACTCTCATATGTGGCCTGTAACATCAAAATCACAAAGTCCCCACTCAAAACCTCAAAATTGGACTTTTTTGCATTTTTCAAGCCATGTCTTGATTCGGTCACTTTCAAAATCAGATAAGACCTCAAACACACTCCAAATATCATACTAGAACTGTCCCAAATGGTTCTGCACATCTGGAACACCATTTGAGAGAGTTGCTATATTGGTCACTTTTGCCCCTTTTGCAAGAAAGAGCTCAAACTTATTCCTGAGTATTCCAGTTGGTTCCAACCATTCTAAAAGCTTCTAAGGGATCAATTGAAAGTGTCTAAAGCATCAAATTACTTATGGCACAAGAAACTTGGCAGATAGCCCAAAAAGCTCCTAAAGAGGTAAACATCACAACTTGAACTCTCTGAAATATGCATTGCTTTGAAGTCCACTGATCATGCACATCTCATACATGTTATATATGTTGTGTTTGAACCAATTCATCTTGTAATTCATGCCTGTAACAAGAGGTAGCATAGAAAATGCAATTATAGGCCTATTTCAAGAATACCACCGGGTTTTGAAATAGGAGCCTCATCTGAAAAAACCACCACCACCATTGGATTCCTTGTGAAATTCTAGGCAGGATAGACCTAAATTTTGTCCCAATCCAGAGAGAAATGAGAAAGTTACAAGCTTCACATTTTTGGCCAAAACCTTGCCTTGCCTTGCCTTGGCCAGGCCAAAAACCAGGCATGTCTCATATATTCATGGGGTGGTTTTGATACACGGATGTATCACCACCCCAGTGGTAGAAGGCGCGTGCTGCACCCTATAGGTCTGGGGTTCGAATCCACCTCGCCCCAGATCCTCTTTTTACCACTTTTTTCCATTTTTTTTATATATTTTGTTATATTTTAAATAATTTGGATGATTAATTTCTCCTTCAATTTTAATTATTTTTGTTTGGTTCTTTTTTGCAAAAAATCACAAAAATGTTAAAATATTTTATTCCACAAAAAATCAGATTTATATTAATTATTTAATATAGTTGATATTTTTGTAAATAAATTCATTTTTATTGTTTTTAAACCTTTTAAAAATGAATATTCACCTTGAAAAAACAAAACCAAGTGAGTTCTAAATCATCTTGTGATTAAAAATTCATTTTTCAAACCTTAACCTAAAATCACAAGTGGTCTATTTAGACTTATTTGGTATTTTTTTTTCATTTTATTCATTTTATTAAAATGATTACTTTTATAAATGATGAAATTAGGGTTTCTTTGATTTTCACCCTAACAAACTTTTTTCAAACACTTTGGGCCTCTAATAGAGTGTAAGACCCAATCCCTTTTTGAAACCTTTTTGGGCCTCACATATTGTATAAGTCCCTCTGTATATTTTCAAAAGTTCGGCGTGATCGTCGCCTTTTTAACAGAATCCCTGGGCTTCTCCTTGAGCTATAAGACCCATCTTTATTCATTTTCAAACCTTTTGGGCCTCTAATAGAGTGTAAGACCCAATCCCTTTTTTAACCAAAATCTTTTTGGGCCTCAGACATTGTATAAGTCCCACTGTGTTAAAAAATCTCGGCGCGATCGCCATTTCAAAACGAAAACCATTTGGGCCTACCCTTGTGTTGTAAGTCTCATTTCCTTTCTTTAAATAATCTTTAGGCTTCTCCTTGAGATTGTAAGACTCAACCCTTGTTATACATAAACCTTTTTGGGTATCATTGGTTGTATAAGTCCCGGTACAATATTCAAAACAACGGTGTGATCACTGTCAAACTCTTTTGGCCTCTCCTTGAGTATAAGCCCCACAATCTTTTCAAACAATTCCCTTTTGATTTAGATTCAAATATATGTATTGTTATTAAAACTTTCTTTAATTTCTTTGAACAACTAACAATACAGCATGAAAGCTTGCTCACCTGTAAGTTTTATCCACTTTCATTTACTTGCTTTAATGTATATAACTGTATTGTGGGAAGCGGCGCATGGTTAGTCTTCTTTCATTCTTTTAAATACACGTCAAATATATATATATATATATATATATATATATATATATATATATATATATATATATATATATATATATATATATATATATATATATATATATATATATATATATATATAACTGTATTGTGGGAAGCTGTGCATGGTTAGTCTTCTTTCATACCTTTTTAAATACTTGTCATATATCAACTGTATATATACTAGTATAGTCATTTAGAGTTTTCCCCGGCAATTAGGTCTAGAACTAGGTAAAGCCCTGTTGGTCACTCTTAAATACAAACAAAACTAGATCCCCATAGGATTTCAAGATATAGTCTTCCCTTCTCTTGGGGTTAAACAATATGGAACAAAGAGAAAGGCAGTATTCTCAGTGAACCTTTTCTCAGACTATCACCCCTAGAAATTGTCAAAGAAACTCTACTCCCCGGAGTTGATCTATTCTCTGTGAATAGCATCTCCTGAGTTTCTTCAAATCACAGAACTTTCACTAAGTGATCTATTCTTTGTGAATAGCATTTCTTGAACTTTTCTTGGTTTGGGACCCACAGGCTTCCTAAAAGCATCCCCACCTCCTCTTGGGCTTTGTACAAGGACCCTTCAGCTTCTTAGAAGTTCTCATGGCTTCTCTTGGGCTTAATACAAGGACCCTAATGACCTCTTAAAGGTATACGACATAACTTAGTCATCCTGCTAGAGCAGTCTTTCCAGTGTCAAATCTCAGGCCACTTTAGGGTTGATTCTCATCCCTTAATGCTCGTGCCTCCTCTTGGGCATCATAAAAAAGATAAAAACTCTTCCACACCAGTAGACTTGGACAGTCTAACCCCCTTGAGTCTCAAATACATTCTCAAGTTCCTTACAAATATAGGAAAAACCCCGAGCATCCTAGATCGATCTCTAGCAGAAACTCAGCCTCTCTCATGAGAGTTCCCCGACCAGGGTCAACACTATCTTAAATCAGAACCTCAAGGTATCTGACATCTCAACTCTTCTGTAATCCTTAGTAAGAGTTGATTCCCCACTTGGACCCTCCTGGGGATCTCAATTATCCCCGACAAAAAATAGCCTCCTCTTAGGCTTTGTATAAGGACCTTTCCTCAGCAGAAAACTAGCCTCCTCTTAGGCTTTATATAATGATCCTTCCTCAGCGAAGTCATCCTCCTCTTGGGATTTATACAATGATTCTCCCCAGCGGAGCTAACCCTTTCAGACTCTCTTGTTGAGTCAATCAACCTTTTCAGACTCTCTTGTTGAGTCAATCAACTTTCAGACTCTCTTGTTAAGTCAATCAACCCTTTCAGACTCTCTTGTTGAGTCAACCACCTTTTCAGACTCTCTTGTTGAGTCAAACTTTTTTAGCCTCAATCTTGGGCTTTGTACAAGACAGATAAAAATACTCTCTCGTTGAGTCGATCTTTATCCAAACTTGGTATAAAGATTTCCCCTAGCAGGAGTTAGCCTCCTCTCAAGCTGTGTAGAAGGATTTCTCCAGCTTGTTTAGCCACAATCCTGGGCTTTATACAGGACAGATAAAAGCACTCTCTTGTTGAGTCAAACCCTTTTAGCCTCAATCTTGGGCTTTGTACAAGACATAAATTTCCCTCTCTTGAGCTTGGGACAGATATCTTCCCTAGCAGAGTCATCTTCCCCAAGCAGGGTCAAACTCCTTTAACCTCAATCTTGGGTTTTGTACAAGACAGATAATACTCTCCAGCAGAGCTAAACCCTTTTAGCCTCCGTCTCGGGCTTTGTACAAGACACATAAAAATATCCTCACCAGAGTTAGTTAAATTTACCATTTCAGCCTCAATCTTGGGCTTTGTACAAGACACATACAAACCCGCCCCAGCGGAGTTAAAATCCCTTTTAGCCTCAATCTTGGGCGTTGTACAAGACAGATAACACTCTCCCGCAGAGTCAAACTTCTAGCCTCCTCTTAGGTTTTGTATAATGATATCCCCAAAGAGTCAGTCTCTTTTTTGCCTCAATCTTGGGCTTTGTATAAGACACATAAGCACTCTCTTGTTGAGTCAATCAACTCCTAGCCTCCTCTTAGGCTTTGTATAAAGAAATCCCCTAGCCGAGTCAATTAACCTTTTAGCATCAACCTTGTGCTTTGATCAAGGCACACAAAAAGTCAACAATCTCTCTTTAGAGATGACAAATTCCCTCTCAATACCTTTTTAGCTTCAATCTTGGGCTTTGAACAAGACATAAATACTCAACCCTTTTAGCTTCAATCTTGGGCTTTGAACAAGACACCAAAACATCATTTTCCTCCCTTAGAATAGGAGGAACTACGATTGCTCTGATTTCCCTGTTTCGTTTAAACGGGAATACATAGGCATAAGATTGTGAAATCTTAGCGAGCATACTAAACAAAAACTCTAGGTCCAGCACCTTCACACATCAATCAAACCTTAGGTCCAGTACCTTACCAAAAACATCGGGAACACCCGAACATCAGCAAAAACTCACTCATACTTCCCAAGAAACTTTCCCAACCCATTAACAGATAAACACCATCAATTACAAAGTGAAACCTAAAGCTAATATCCTGTGGATAACCACATATAGGATGGGTAATTGACAACTCCCCATTGTATAACCTGACCCCGACTCCCCGAATCTCTTTAAGCATTTGTTCAGTTAAACATTCGCGTGCAAGGTTAATTTTAGATAGCTTCCCTTTCCCTTTCAGCTTCACGGGATAAATAAGAAATCAGAAAGTAGCACCCCTCTTCATTGCGGTGAGGAAAACCCCAGGGATAAGGTGGTCGCGTCACCGACAAAAATCGCTCGCTACAGAAAAATGGCGACTCTGTTGGGGAGTCATTGTCTGTATAGGAATAGGATTATAAAGGTCTAGGATGTTAGGAATGAATATATATATATATATATATATATATATATATATATCGCTTTTCCTAATTGATATCCGTGTTTATTTTTCTGCCAATGGGAATGCGAGTGATGTCGCATCTGGAAAGTTTGAGTGACACCTAAGATAAGTGATGGAACTAGACGGGTAATCTTACAGGGAGTGACTCCCAAATAAGAGATCTCGGTCGACCATCAAATCAGTGGAGATACCCTTTGCGGATTCAATGCCTATATGACTTCGGTTGTTGAAAGCAGATTGTTCGATTGGGTTATTTGAGAAGCTGAGGATTTTAGTAGACTGAAACCATGTTACTATTTTGTAGTGCAGAAGCTATCGGAAATAGTTGTCACGTGATACTACCCTCATTTAAGATTACTCTAAGATACATCAGTTCACTCGGGTGAACCAGCCTGCTGTTGTTATCCCAAGAGGGGTCAATGATACAAAAATCACCAGTATAACCTTTGGGGATGGGTAGAGCCATGACTTCATGACACCGAACCTTTGACCCCATGTTTTTTCTATGTTTTTATGTGCTGCATTATTGCATTCATTTCATTAAAAAAATTAATCAAAGAAAAATCTTCTCTTCTAGTCTCTCTTTTTCAAATTAAACTAAGACAATGATTGCAAATATCAGAGAGAAAGGAGATTGCGTTATGGATTTCAGTAGAAGGAAGACTCACAAGTACACCTTCAAGGTTCCAAAACTAGATGATTTAAGAGGATTGGCGAGGATAATCACCAACCCTGATGCTTTTAGAGCTAAGTACGGAGGACTGCTATCTCTGTTAAGGGTCCATGTAATTGAAGGAATACTGGCTACGCTCATTCAATTTTACGATCCAGCCTATCACTGTTTCACATTCCTGGATTACCAGCTCGCACCAACACTGGAGGAGTGCTCTCACCTGACTGATTTACCCATCACTGATCAAGCTCCCTTTTCTGGACTGGAAGAAATTCCAAAGGATCAAACCATTACAAGAGCAATCTATTTTGACGAGTCAGAAGTCAGGACTCGCATGACCATTAAGGGTGGAATCCGAGGTTTGCCATCCAAGTTTTTGACAAAGAAAGCCCTGTACTTTTCCAGTATAGGGAACGTGGCCGCTTTCGAGAACATCTTTGTCTTGCTCACCTACGGGTTATTTTTGTTTCCCAACATCGATAACTTCGTAGATATCAATGCCATTAAGATATTTTTGATTGGAAACCCTGTACCAACCTCGCTCGCAGATGCTTATCATTCTGTACACTTAAGGAATTTGTACAGCGGAGGAATGATCACTTGTTATGTACCCCTGCTGTACAAATGGTTCATTTCCCACTTGCCCAAGTCTGCTGCATTTTGGGATCCTAAGAATACTTTACGTTGGTCGCAGAGAATCATGTCTCTTACCAACTCTGACATCGATTGGTACAAAAGAATCTATGACGGGATAAGAATCATTGAACGTTGCAGAAACTTCCCTAATGTACCCCTCATAGGAATTAAAGGAGGAATCAACTATCATCCAGCTTTGGTTCGTCGTCAATTCGGATACCCGATGAGGCATGTCCCGCGTAATGCTCATCTGGAAGGTCTTTTCTTCAAGGAAGGAGAAAATGACAGAGCACTAAAGACAGAAATAGTGCATGCCTGGAAACATGTTCTCAGGAAAGGAAGGGAGTCTCTAGGAAAACCAGATTGTGTCTCTGTAGAACCTTATCTATATTGGGTACAAACTAGAGCTCTCAAGCTGAGGATGCCTTACCCTCGTCAGGAGGTTCTTCCGTTAAGGGATCATGTCCTTTATTTTATGTCAGATACAGAAAAACTTCAGGTTACTCTCAACAGAGTTCAACAGGAGAAGAAGTCTTGGAAGAACAAATATCGTATTCTCAATGTGGAGTGTAATAAAATACAACAACTGTTAAAAGAGAAAGATGCTCTGATCGAGATTTTAGAGCAACATGTTATAGAGAATCAAGAAGACCAAAGGAACTTGCTCACTCATTTCGTTTGGAAAGGAATGACAACCCGACAACGGCTCGAGAGCCCCGGTCAAAGAAAAGGAAAGAACCATCACCTGAGCCCTCCTTAGAGAGGACTCAGGATCCATTAGCTTAGACATTTCCTTTTACAACACTATGTAAATTACTGTATTTCCATTCCGCAATCTTTGAATTCAATAAAACGGGGTTCCCCCATTATTTGATATTTGCAATCCAATTGTTGAAGTTTATTTTGATTAAACAAAAAAATAATTAATATAATCATTGCATATCATTCATCATTCTCACATAACGCATTCTTCTTACCTACGAATCTCACGTTTGTGTCTCGATTCTAGAGTCAAACTGTCTCATTCGTACAATACTCGGGCCAGTCAACACAAAAAGATGGATAATATCGAGGAAGAGAATAGAGAGTTGAGAGAAGAACTCGACGCTCTAAAAGAGGACTTGAGAAACCTTCACAATGACATGCAAGCTCTGGCAGCAGCCCAGATGCAACAACAAAGAACTGTGATCTCAGAGATCACATCGACACCCATAGTGGAAAAGTATGATCCTCTGTATAACATGCCTAAAGATCGTCCCTGGGGCATGCCACTTAACTATATCCCGGAAGGATATATTCCACCGATCACTGAAGATCCGGAAACTGCAGCAGGAACCGCTAGGCCTGAAGGTTACAAACTTCAAGAAAGAGAAGAGGCCAGGGGCATGACAGCAACTCCTGAAGGTTACAAACTTCGGGAGAGGGAAGCACCAAGAGTCACTGCCGTAATGACTATACCACCACCCGTGATACACATTGTCCTGGAAGGACAGATTCCACAGATACCTTCTGGCGGAAATGAAAGTATGTACGACAGATTGAATGAGTTCCAGGAATAGTTCCTGGAGATGCAGAAAGAACTGCAAGCCATTCGCGGTCAGGATTTATTTGGAAAGGACGCCGCAGACCTTTGTTTGGTCCCCAATGTGAAAGTTCCGCACAAATTCAAGGTGCCCGAATTTGAAAAGTTGTTAGCTCCTAATTTCGACGCTACCTGTTTCAAACAAATTTGGCTTTAAAGAAGTTGTGTTGTTCTTTAAAAATATATAAGCTAAAAGAAAAAAGAGGCTTCGACTATACTTGGTGAAAGCTTGGGTCGAAGAAAGGAGTCTTGAGACTTCAAGTATTTCTAAGTCTAGGAAGTCAGTTCGACGAGATGATACGCTGCAGTTACAAATAATTAGTAGAGGGAATTTTCTACTATTTTGAATTTGAAAAGAGGACAAGTGGCGAAGATCCAGAAGTTGAAGATATGCAAAGTGCCAAGTGGCGTGTTTTAGGAGTAAACTGTCAAATGGTGGTTATTTTAGAGTATTATAAATAGGTTAGTTCTAGAGTTAGAATGTGTGTGAAAAATCGTGTTGTACAAGTAACTCCATAATCCTTCAAAGTATCCAGCGTGTAGAGAAAAGGGTGAAGCGAGAATGTACGTGATTGTAATCACCATTATCTTTCATTGCAATGCAATTTACTTTGAAGTTTCTACCTTAGATCCTTTACTTTGAAGTCCTTTAATTCAGTCTTTTACTTCTAAGCATTTTACATTACAAAGTTTTTACTTTGCAGTTCTTACATTATAAAGCTTTTACCTTCGAGCATTTATATTTTGCAGTTTATTCAAGATTTTATGCGCTTCTTTTATCATTTAAAGTTCAGTTTTTATCAAACTTTTCTTTACATTTCAGTCTTTCTTTAAGTTTCTTGTTTCGACCCAAACGTTTTCTTGCTTCTTATTACTTTTCATTCACATTTCAAAACATCCTTTTTGCACGCAAGCATTGTCGGAATGTTTGTTTTATGCATTAGTGAAACATTTTAAATACACTCATAGCACATGTCCTAGGATCAATCTGATTGATCCTGTAAGTTACTAGAACTTTGTTGTTTTAGAAGATCAGCGGTTGTTTACCAATTTCCAGGGTAAACAAATTGGCACGCCCAGTGGGACAGTGCTAAACGTGTATTTGGAAGTTTATAACTTTTAAATAACTGTCAAAAGGAAGTTTTATAACTGCCTTTTTGAAATTTTTCCGTTTCATTGGTCGAGATTGTAGCAAACTTCATTGTATGCACTTGAGAAGTGGAAAGGTAGCCAATTCAAACGAATATAGACCAAAGAGAAGAAACACGAGGAAAATGGCATCTAGCCAAGGGAATCCAAACCCTAGTTCTGCTGGGACTAATCCTCAACCAAGCAGTTCAAGCGCTCAGAACAACACCATCAATCCTCAAGAATTACCAAGAAGTACTGTGGTGCCAACTCCAATTCCTTCGTCAGGAGGGCCAACAGTATCAACCATGGTGACAGAGCCAATGCCTTCGACAGTGGTAACAGGGGCGACATATGTGAGGCCTTACACACAGCCAGTCCTGGAGTACATTGGCCCATCAGTGACAAATCCTCAGACTCCGCCGGGAGGAGTTTCGACGTTTAGGCAATTTCCTCCCCCAGGATTTTCACAGCCTCTGCCTAGGAACCCAATCTATGGCATGTCAACGTCGATGATGCAGAATTTACGTAACGCACCCCTAGTATTTTTAGAGAATGTGATATCTTCCCCTTTATAGGAGTCAGGTTCTGGAATTAATATGGGTCGAAATAGCCAGTCTATAGGTGTGGGATATTCTGCTCAAGGGCCCAGCTTAACAAGCGAATCTGCAGCATATTTGAGGCAACAGATGGATGAGAGCAACATGCAAATGGTACATACTTTGTCTCAGACAATGGGAGAGATTTTCCAGCCATTTATCTAGAATACTAATCAAACCAATCAAATGATGACAGCCCAGATGGCGCGTATAGCAGAATTCATGGGAATGCCCGCTCCTGTTCAACACCAAAATCAAGGAGTCGAGATGAGGGAAAACGCTCAACAAGTGAATCCGGTGAATCCAGAGTTGGTCGAACCACCTAGGGAGGAGCCTCCTAGAAATCAAATACATATACTTGAATAGGAGGAACCAAGGGTGGTGCTAGTAAACAGAAATCAAAATGCTGATCGTGTGGTGAATCAGGTTCGACGCAATAATATAGCAGCGAAGAACAATTTGGCAGCCACGGCCGAGAGAATAATGGCTCGAAATGGTTTGAATATGGGTTTTACTAGGCCAAACTTCACTTCGCCTATAGTAGACTATATACTCCAAGCCGAATTTCCCCCCAGGACGAAAGTACCAAAGTTTACTAAGTTTTCAGTGGACACTACAGAGTCTACCGTCGAACATGTGGCGCGGTACCTGATCGAATCTGGCGAGATTGCAAATGATGAGAGTCTAAGGGTGAAGTATTTCCCTAGTTCCCTCACTAAAAATGCATTCACGTGGTTCACTACATTACCATCTGGCTCAATTTGTAACTGGACCCAGTTAGAACGTCTATTCCATGAGCAATTTTACATGGGGCATACTAAAATTAGTTTGAAGGAATTGGCTAGTGTGAAACGAAAGTTCAATGAGCCAATAGATGATTACTTGAATAGGTTTCGACTACTCAAGGCTATGTGCTTTACATAAGTGCCTGAGCATGAGCTTGTCGAAATGGCCGCTGGTGGCCTTGATTACTCTATTAGGAAAAAACTGGACACCCAGTATTTGAGGGATATGACCCAATTGGCTGATAGAGTTCGACAGCTAGAGCGTCTCAAGGACGAGAAAGCTAGGGCGAACAAAAACAAGAAGATAGCTTACGTCGAATACCAGGAGGGCATCGAAGAGTTATATGATGAGCCTGTTAAATTTGACGAAAACGAAATAGATCTTGCTGAACTTAAGCAAGGTCCTCCTTATTCTTGTAAATTATTAGTCCCTTCAAATGGGAAAAATCCTGTCGAAACCGAAAAGAACGATAGGTTCCCAAAGAAAACATACACTTTCGACATCACTAAATGTGACGAAATTTTTGATTTGTTAGTTAAGGATGGTCAAATACTAGTGCCTCCTAGTGCTAAAATACCACCTTTAGAGCAAAGGAAAGAGAGAGGTTTTTGAAAATACCATAATTATTTGGGTCATAAAACTTCTCAATGTTTTCTTTTCAGGGATCGGTGCAAAATGCTATTCAGGAAGGCAGACTCAAATTTGGGGAGAAGACTAAGACCCAGATGAAAATTGATACCAACCCTCTTGAAGTAGCTGAAGCAAATTACACAGAGCCCCATGAGGTTAACATGGTCGAACTAGCTGAGGAATCTGACAGCAGCTCAGATAGTGTTAGCACCAATGAAGCTCTTGGCAGAAATGCCACAGTGGTCGAGGTTACTGAGGACCTTGCCAATGATGTCGTGTTTATTAGAGAAATCGAGGAAATGGATGGTTGCCAGCTTGAGCATTTGATATGTATGGCAGCTGAACACTACTTTAAGACATCTTCTAAAGTCCAAATGTTCAACGTTGAGTCCACAGTTGAGACCCATGACGAAGCTGAAGCGTCGAAATTGCAGATGGTAACAGAAGAAACTGCTGACCGTTTTAGACAGATGGATGAGGCTGCTGAAGGCCTTGAGGTCCACTTCTCCAAAATGCGCTTGAAGGATGAAGTTGACATAAACATGGTCGAAGTTACTAACGGACAGGCCATGGATGTGGACGAACAGGTTCGTCAAGAAGACTGCAACAAGTTGGCTTATCCAAGAGAAGATGAAAACATTGTTGATTTTCTCCACATGTGCCAAGGAAAAAACTCTGAAGTCATGCTATGTCCTAGGTGCAGTGCTATCTTTGACAAAGAGGCTGCTCATAGCCTCCAAGTGGGATAAGAAGCCAAGTCTGGACGTGAGAAAAGAGCTGCTCAAAGGCCAGGTGTAACACCCCAATTCCCATCGCGAATAAATAATACATAATTAAATCAGAGTAAATAAAAATTTATTTTTCCAACAGAAACAGTGATGCCACACTTAAAGAAATAAAACATATTCTCTGCTCATATTTTTTTGATACATAGCACAAAATAGAATACCCTCAAAGGGAAACTTTTTCCATAAAAAAGGAAATCTCAATTATGGAATAAAGCGGAAAGATCCATAACTGACTTGTTTTACAAAATAAATTATTTTATAACGTCAAAATATTCATACAAAGCTAATACAAATTATATTCCACGAATGTATACATATATAATACAAGCGTTCCCCCGACTCCTATGCTACATATCAGAGCAGACACCGACAAAAGGGTGGAGAACTAATCTTCACAAAAGCCTCCCAGACACAAATCTGCAATTGCCTCATAGAGCAATAAACCACAGCAGAAGGGTGAGAAATAACAACTAAATCAAGATTGCATAATAATATGCAAACATGCATTCAAACACATGTATAAATCATCTCACCCATGCCATCACATACTAACACATAAAGCATGCCACAAATACAAAACATATCACACATAATCCAACCACAATTATGACATATGGAACCACACCACCACATCACCACAAAATATAGCATATATCAATTATCCCCACATAACCACATGTTCACACATAATGCATATGTCTATACACAAAACATATCATTCATAACCAATGCATTTAACACGAATGCATATCACAATTTCTCACACATAATCAATCCATTCATGATTTATGCAAATGCAAAGAGACCTACACAACGACTCTATGCAAATGCCATGCGGTACCATCCATCCATCATTCTCATCACCAGTTCACTTAGGAACTATTGGAATCATCGCTTGTTACTGAGGACCACTCATGTAACACCCCGTCGGGCAAACGATGTTCCCCGGTGCTTTCGGTCCTCTTTGTATAAGGCTCACGACGTTTATGGATCGCTTTTGGTCCTCTTTGTATAAGGCTCACGACGTTTATGGATCGCTTTTGGTCCTCTTTGTATATGGCTCACGATCCGATCGCTTTCGGTCCTCTTTATATAAGGCTCACGATCGTCTATAATCATCGCTTTCGGTCCTCTTATTTTTTTAAGGCTCACGATGTTATAGCGGATTCCCTCTGGAATCAATTCGTCGCTCACACCCCACAAGGGCACACGACATCACCAACATGCATATCATGATGCTTGGCATACAAGGACTCATGACAATCAAATGCATCTTCACAAATCAACGACATGATTTATCTCATCATCATTATTCATGCATTGCAAATCAATTCAAACAATGCATTTCAAACCGTAATGGCCACCACACAACATACATTGAATTTCACATAAACAATGCATTTCATCACAAACCACAAACCAAAACAATCATACAATCACAATTACTTCCACAAGGGATTCACACCACAAAGGCTACCCACTATACATCATAACAACATACACTGATATTCAATCAAACAATGTATTTTACCACACAACAACATCATTAATCACGCATCGAGGTCCAATCCAAAACAATGCACAAATTTTCCATAAGGCCACAAACCATCATCACAACATTTTCATCATGTATATTCACATCATATAACAGCACACAAGCCATACGTTATATATCCACAAACATATTGCATGATAATGCATCAATCGCACACAATTACGACGATATAAGTCGACAAAATGACACATTTCCAAAACCATGACTTAAATAATTCATCTACTGTCCTCCAAACCATTTTTAATAGAAAGAATATTTCATTAGCTTTCCAACGCTTCGAACGGGGGTCAAAACGGACTTACGGTTCAAAAGTTATGAAGAAAATAAAATCTGACATTTTGGAAAATTTGTGTCACACGCAGGTATGCTCAGGTCGAGTCTTTAGGTCGACTCAAGGTTCTTTAGGTCGACTCATAGTCCTTTAGGTCGACTCATACTGCGCAGAATTTGTTAAAAACTCAGTTTTCGATCGTTAAATGACTTTCGGACCTCCGATTTCGATTCCGTAAAAAGCTGCGATCTCAAAATTCAACATACTACGATATTTTCACTATTAAAAAGCCATCCAACACATTTTCCATTTTTGAAATATTTTGAAACATAATTTTATCAATTTATCCCAACTCCAAACTCGCTCAAAACCACCCGAAAACACATAAACAACCATTCCCGATTAATTCTTATCCTCACCCGACTATACTACACAACTTATTCCAAATTCTAACCGTGAAAATATCGATTTCTACTAATTTCTACCATTTCAACCTAGAATGAAAACTAGGAGAAAATCACCAAAACAATCCAAGAAAACATACATATTTCAATCAAACAAACACATACATATACATATACAATCGAAATATAATTGAAACTTCTCACCCTTACCCGATTATTCGCGATTGAAACAGAGATTTCCTCGATTTTCCTCTTTTTCCTCTTCTCTCTTTTTCCTTCTCTTCTCTTTCTCTTCTTCCCCTTTTCTTTCTTTTCTTTTCCTTTCTCTCTCTTTTCTCTCTATTTCTCTTTTTATATAAATATCTAACTAATCAAATGACCATTTTACCCCTCAGCTCAAATATCTCCCAAACGCTCTCAAAACGCGATAAAACATAAACAGCGATGAAATATATTTTTGGGAAATAAAAGTTGAAAAGAAATTATAATTTATTGCAAATATTTTACCTATCAGGGAAATTAACCAATTAACTCAATTAGCAGGTAAAATACAATAAACTCACACATTTCACAAAATTCACATAAATGAAATAAATAAATACAATTAAACAAATCGGGGCGTTACAACTCTCCCCCACTTAGACATTTTCGTCCTCGAAAATATCACTGAGACGAACAACTCCGGATACGACTCTCGCATCCGACTAACCAACTATCATGCCAACAAAAGGCACACCACGAATAACACAAACTGACAAACCACCTAGCTAACAACAGCTACAACAACAACACGACAACTACAACGACAAGATGCAAAGCCCATACAATGCACTTGACGACTAACTCACAACTAAAAAAAACCATGTTACCAACACCCAGGTAACACTCCTCTAATATCCTACACAGGAATTAGCTACTCGCACTTGAACCAACATGATAGAAACGAGGCAACAACACAAATAAGAACATAAAGTTCCACGACCCAACATCGTTTCAACAACCTCGACCAAACCAGGATACCAAACATCCTTGTCACACAACAATATTACAACAATGCTACGATTCACCAATCGAACATACAACCAAAACAACCATCTACATAGTAGCCCATGAATAATATTCAAACCTTTCACCTAACACTTCCATTCTGAAACGTCCAATGGTCTCATCATTCCTACCGTTTTCCACTATTCAACCTTTGAACTCTTGCAAGTCACACACGCATATACAAATTATGCCACATCACACTTTCGCTGCGTACTCTGATGACTCGTAACCATCAAAACTACTAATTCCACGTCCAAAGTCTAACTCTTTCTCAGATTCACCAAAAATCACTGTTCACTTTAATATACCCAACCTCACACTCTCCCGTGTTAGCTTACACACCAGACACAAGTCTCTGTATTGCTTAAATAATTCTAACTCCCTGACCATCAAAACTGACATGTATAAAAACTTTCGACTTAACTCATCACGCACAACCTTAACTTTACCAATAGGATAATTCCAGCTAAAGTCATAACTCATCACAAATTCCAACCATCCTCGTTGTCTCATACTATATTCCTTCCGACCAAACAGGTACTCTAAACTCTTGTGATTACCAACCATTTCGAACTCAAAACCATGAAAATAATCCTCCAGATTCTCAACACAAAGTAACCACAATCATCTCGAAATCATGAATCCTCAATTGTCGTAAAGCATAAGCCATGACTTTAACATCTTGTATTAACACACTGACTAAACTCACCAAAGACACATCACAATACCTCACAAACGGTTGAACATGATCACTCAGAACCAAAACTGGAGCCGTAGACAACTTCTACATCAGTTCTCTGAAACTTTCCTGACAATGAACATCCAAAGCAAATGACTTACCTTTTGCAAGTCAACTGAAGTAACGAAAACGCTAACTTAGAAAAACCTTCCACAACCTCCGGTAATGACCAACTAAAGTCCAAAAAGCTTCCAATCACCTTAACCAACTTCAGAGCCTCTCATTGTAGAACTGCATCTACTTTCGATGGATCCATAACCATACTCTCATCTGAAATAACATATCCAAGAAAACTCAACTTTTCCAACCCAAATTCTCACTTGAATAACTTAGCATAAACTTCGCCTTTGTTCAACACTTGTAATTCAATCCTCAAACGCTATACCTGTTCTTCCTCTAAGTTTATAACAGATCCGAATATCCTTAATCAAAGCCATTACGAACTTATCCAAATAAATATGGAAGATACGATTCGTCTACTCCACAAACATTACATATACAACCTTCAAAATTTATTCTGAGCTCGAAACAATTTATCCAAAATAGCTTAACAATCTCTGGGTACCATATTCCATATCAATTCTTCTTACGGGGTTCCAACTCACTCAAGGTTTCTGTTGACAGGAGATCTCAACCCATAACAAAAGTAATACCATCAAGGAACTTCAAATCGTTCGCGATTCGTCACAATTCAAAACTCAAGCTATCCCGAACACCACCGCAAGTTTCCATACTACTCACTGATTAACACGCAACCTCATGCTATCATCCTTTTCCTTACCAACCATGTTGGACCTCTTCAAGTCGACACACTAATGTTCCATCCAAAAACACATCTGAAACCATGCACAACTGACGACCCATCACTGTGGCCTTCCTGCCAATTTCCAGAACACTATTATCACAAACATAACAACATCTTAGTTTCACGTCCTAAAAGTTCTTCTACTTACTTAGCAGGTCGAAACCTCAAATCTTCCCCTTCGTCAAATTTGAGTTCACACTCTACTCTCTGAGAACAACCTTTAACAATACCCAATCGTTCTCTCTCAATGACTTCCCAGCTTGACCAACATACCAAAACCTTTCATCCGCCTCATCTTCCGATATTAGAATCTTCATCGACTCAACAAACAATCTGTAATCATTTTCTCGATTCCAACTAATTCATTACACACACTATCAAAGCCGGAAAGACACGTCTATTCCATCCAACATAATTCCGTCTACTATCAACAAGAGATTAAGGGTGATCAGTTCCTCAATTTGTCGATAGACAACCGACAATCACGATGGGGCATAAACCGTCTTCACCAAACTATAATAGCATTTCTTGCATCCTGTGCACAAAACTACCTAAGGAACAAATCCTTAGTTGACATAAACCTTACCTCCGCATTCCCTCCGGAACTGGGAACAACACTGTCCAAACAACACTTACACTCTTACAATCTACAACACACTGAGTCAACGCTCCACACCTGAAGCAACTTGGAGAAGTACAAGCTTCTCCCCCACTTATCTCATTCTCAATCCTGAAGACAAAGGATTAGAAAACCAGAAAACACTGACAGTGTTTCACACACATATCACGCACTAGGGGACAAACAACATCGACAGTATTCAACTGTCACACCAACTGACTCAACAACTTGGTCGGACGGACCAACCTGCTCTGATACCACTAATGTAACACCCCAATTCCCATCGCGAATAAATAATACATAATTAAATTAGAGTAAATAAAAATTTATTTTTCCGACAGAAACTGGGATGCCACACTTAAAGAAATAAAACATATTCCCTGCTCATATATTTTTTATACATAGCACAAAATAGAATACCCTCAAAGGGAAATTTTTTCCCTAAAAAAGGAAAGCTCAATTATGGAATAAAGCGGAAAGATCCATAACTGACTTGTTTTACAAAATAAATTATTTTATAACGTCAAAATATTCATACAGAGCTAATACAAATTATATTCCACGAATGTATACATATATAATACAACCGTTCCCCCGACTCCTATGCTACGTATCAGAGCAGACACCGACAAAAGGGTGGAGAACTAATCTTCACAAAAGCCTCCCAGACACAAATCTGCAATTGCCTCATAGAGCAATAAACCACAGCAGTAACAACTAAATCAAGATTGCATAATAATATGCAAACACACATTCAACCACATGTATAAATCATCTCACCCATGCCATCACATACTAACACATAAAGCATGCCACAAATACAAAACATATCACACATAATCCAACCACAATTATGACATATGGAACCACACCACCACATCACCACAAAATATAGCATATATCAATTATCCCCACATAACCACATGTTCACACATAATGCATATGTCTATACACAAAACATATCATTCATAACCAATGCATTTAACACGAATGCATATCACAATTTCTCACACATAATCAATCCATTCATGATTTATGCAAATGCAAAGAGACCGACACAACGACTCTATGCAAATGCCATGCGGTACCATCCATCCATCATTTCATCACCAGTTCACTCAGGAACTATTGGAATCATCGCTTGTTACTGAGGACCACTCATGTAACACCCCGTCGGGCAAACGATGTTCCCCGTCGCTTTCGGTCCTCTTTGTATAAGGATCACGACGTTTATGGACCGTTTTCGGTCCTCTTTGTATAAGGCTCACGATCCGATCGCTTTCGGTCCTCTTTGGATAAGGCTCACGATCGTCTATAATCATCGCTTTCGGTCCTCTTATTTTTTTAAGGCTCATGATGTTGTAGCGGATTCCCTCTGGAATCGATTCGTCACTCACACCCCACAAGGGCACACGACATCACCAACATGCATATCATGATGCTTGGCATACAAGGACTCATGACAATCAAACACATATTCACAAATCAACGACATGATTTATCTCATCATCATTATTCATGCATTGCAAATCGATTCAAACAATGCATTTCAAACCGTAATGGCCACCACACAACATACATTGAATTTCACATAAACAATGCATTTCATCACAAACCACAAACCACAACAATCATACAATCACAATTACTTCCACAAGGGATTCACACCACAAAGGCTACCCACTATACATCATAACAACATACACTGATATTCAATCAAACAATGTATTTTACCACACAACAACATCATTAATCACGCATCGAGGTCCAATCCAAAACAATGCACAAATTTTCCATAAGGCCACAAACCATCATCACAACATTTTCATCATGTATATTCACATCATATAACAGCACACAAGCCATACGTTATATATCTACAAACATATTGCATGATAACGCATCAATCGCACACAATTACGACGATATAAATCGACAAAACGACACATTTCCAAAACCACGACTTAAATAATTCATCTACTGCCCTCCAAACCATTTTTAATAGAAAGAATATTTCATTAGCTTTCCAACGCTTCGAACGGGGGTCAAAACGGACTTACGGTTCAAAAGTTATGAAGAAAATAAAATCTGACATTTTGGAAAATTTGTGTCACGCGCAGGTATGCTCAGGTCGAGTCTTTAGGTCGACTCAAGGCTCTTTAGGTCGACTCATGGTCCTTTAGGTCGACTCATACTGCGCAGAATTTGTTAAAAACTCAGTTTTCGATCGTTAAATGACTTTCGGACCTCCGATTTCGATTCCGTAAAAAGCTGCGATCTCAAAATTCAACATACTACAATATTTTCACTATTAAAAAGCCATCCAACACATTTTCCATTTTTGAAATATTTTGAAACATAATTTTATCAATTTATCCCAACTCCAAACTCGCTCAAAACCACCCGAAAACACACAAACAACCATTCCCGATTAATTCCTATCCTCACCCGACTATACTACACAACTTATTCCAAATTCTAACCGTGAAAACATCGATTTCTACTCATTTCTACCATTTCAACCTAGAATGAAAACTAGGAGAAAATCACCAAAATAATCCAAGAAAACATACATATTTCAACCAAACAAACACATACATATACATATACAATCGAAATATAATTGAAACTTCTCACCCTTACCCGATTATTCGCGATTTAAACGGAGATTTCCTCGATTTTCCTCTTTTTCCTCTTCTCTCTTTTTCCTTCTCTTCTCTTTCTCTTCTTCTCCTTTTCTTTCTTTTCTTTTCCTTTCTCTCTCTTTTCTCTCTATTTCTCTTTTTATATAAATATCTAACTAATCAAATGACCATTTTACCCCTCAGCTCAAATATCTCCCAAACGCTCTCAAAACGCGATAAAACATAAACATCGATGAAATATATTTTCGGGAAATAAAAGTTGAAAAGAAATTATAATTTATTGCAAATATTTTACCTATCAGGGAAATTAACCAATTAACTCAATTAGCAGGTAAAATATAATAAACTCACACATTTCACAAAAGTCACATAAATGAAATAAATAAATAAATACAATTAAACAAATCGGGGCGTTACACCAGTGGGTTTCGACCAAAGTAAAACTACCTAAAGACAACATGGCCAAAGGCCATATATGCCAAGGGCTAAGCAGGCTACTTTCAAGCCTAGCAGTGAGGTACCAACTGGAATGTGGGTCAAACCAGTTGAAGCAGCAGGGAAAGGGAAACCGAGATGGAAGAATTTCGACGTGGCAAGAGGTTCTTCAATGGAGTACCAGAAAGAATTCAAGTCCTCTAATAAATCTGCCTATATTTCTGAGAATTACAAGGGAAAAAATCCTATGTCCAAGTCCCAGTGGAGACGGGAACAGAGACGAAGAAAGGCTTTGAGGGAAGCTCAGGCCAGAGATCTAACTGAAACTATTACCAACGTTCTGCCTGCTAGCAATAAAGATGTTGGGACAAAAATAACAAATAAGATGCCTGTAGGGCGTAGGTTATTTACTTCCAAGAAGGAAGAAGCTGAGAGGTTTGCAGTCGAAGCAGCTGAGGACGAAGATTTGACTCACAACTTTGATTCCGACTCTGATGCCTCTTTAAACATCATTGTTAATATGGTTTCGGTGATGCCAAGAGAATATGATAGGATAACTGAAGTGGAAAACTTAAACGCCAACGCTGAGGCTGAAATGGCAGTGCACCAACCTGTGTGCTACTATGTGATGAACAATGGCTGTGTCGAAGAGCAGAATGCCTTCTTCGAATGACCAACTGAGGCCATAAAAGGGCACTTGAAACCTCTGTACATTATAGGGAAAGTAGAGAACGTGGCTGTGAATAAAATCTTGGTGGATTGTGGGGCTACAGTCAATTTAATGTCACATTTCCTACTAAGCAAGATTGGTAAATTCGATTCTGATCTTAAGCCCCACAACATGGTCCTTTCTAACTATGAAGGGAAAATTGGGACCACTCTGGGCATCCTGCAGGTTGATTTGACTGTGGGAACAGTAACAAGACCTACCTTGTTTATGGTAGTCAAAAGCAAGGCTAACTACAATCTTCTGCTAGGGAGGGAATGGATCCATGGTGTTGGAGCAGTGCCCATATCAATGCACCAGCGGATAATAATCTGGAGGCCTGATGGTATAGTCGAAAACATTGAAGGTGATCAAGGGTATTTTAAGGTGCTTGTTAATCACGTTGATGGTATTGGGTTTGACAAAAACTTGGCGCATATTGCGCCTTGTACTCCAGCAAAATTTGATTTCACCCCAGATGACCATGCATTCTGCTCATTATACTTTCACCCTGTGGAGGGATTTCAATGGGATAGAGAGGTCATAAGGGAAGAAGGCAATGTCCCATACTGTGGGGAGCCTGATGTAGACCCCACAGGCTAGGGAAGTGAATTCAGTAATAATGACTGAATTCGATGCACTACAAAGAATTTCGGCCTATGTGGCCGAATCTAAATTACAAGCGGCCTTGGAGGCTGCACAGAACCACATGGTTGTCGAAGCCAAAACTCAAATTTTTGAAGTAGGGCCTGGTAAGGACTTTGAGCCTGAACCACCTGATGGGGCTCAAATCGAAGACCAAAATCAAAGGCTTGATGCTATTTATGATAATGAGCCTTTGGGTTTTGAAAAGGATCCAGTGTCAGATAACATTAAAAGGCTGGCGCAAGATCCTTTGGAAGAAATTGACTTGGGTGAAGGGGGAATAAAAAGGCCTACTTATGTTAGTGCTACCTTGACCCATAACTCAAAGTCGAAATGGTCCAACTATTGAAGGAATTTAAGGATTGCTTCGCTTGGGACTATGATGAAATGCCTGGTTTGAAGAGAGAGCTTGTTGAACATAAGTTACCAATCATACCTGGGAAAAAGCCAGTCAAGCAAAATCCAAGACGGTTTGCCCTAACCATCCTTTCAAAGATCAAAGAAGAAATTGAAAGGCTACTTAGATGCAGGTTCATCCGTACAGCTAGGCAGGGGATTTTTTAGGCTTTGTGGTCCACAAGAAGGGGATCGAAATTAACCAGAATAAAACCAAAGCCATTATGGAAGCAAAAGCACCATCAACAAAGAAGGAATTGCAGTCTCTTTTGGGCAAAATAAATTTCTTGAGGAGATTTATATCCAACTTGAGTGGGAAAATGCAAGCCTTTTTGCCATTGTTTCGAGCTAGCAAGGATGGGTTCAACTGGGGGCAAGCTCAACAGGAAGCCTTCGATAAGATCAAAGAGTACCTGAGTCACCCCCCAATTCTCTCACCACCTTGTGGGAATAAGAGTATGAGATTGTACATAGCTGCGTCAGATAGAACTTTAGGGAGCATGTTAGCTCAAGAGGATGATGATGGCGTCGAAAGAGCCATTTATTACCTTAGTAGAGTTTTAAATGATGCAGAAACTAGATATAGCATTATCGAAAAATTATACTTATGTTTGTATTACTCTTGTACAAAATTGAAGCATTATATAAAACCAGTTGATGTTTATGTTTCTTCTCGATATGACATTATTAAACATATGTTGTCCAAACCTATTTTGCACAGTCGAATTGGAAAATGGGCATTAGCATTAACTGAATATTCTTTAACCTATAAGCCTTTATAAGCTGTTAAAGGACAAGTAGTGGCGGACTTTATAGTCGACCATTCTATAAATGAAACCCCTCTGAACTATCTTGAACTGGAACCTTGGAAGTTATACTTCGACGGGTCGAGCCACAAAGATGGGACAGACATATGAGTGCTTGTTATTTCTCCTAATGAAATTCCAACAACACTTAAGTATAAAATTGAAGGTCGTTGTTCTAACAACGAAGCTGAATATGAGGCTTTAATTGCTGGACTTGAAGTATTGTTGGAATTGGGGGCAACTCAGGTCGAAATAATGGGAGATTCAGAGCTGGTCATAAAACAAGTTACCAAGGAATAAAAGTGCATAAAAGAAAACTTGATTATGTACTTTGTAGTTGTGAATCGACTGTTGAAAAAGTTCGACGCAATTAGTTTTCGACACATCCCTAGACTGGAAAACCAGGTCGCTAATGACTTGGCTCAGATTGAATCAGGGTATAAAGTTTCAAAAGACAAATTACAAGATGCAATCGAAGTTGAAGTCAGAGGAAAGGTGGTGTCAGTAGGATTAACCCCATCAGACTTGGAAGAAACTAAGCTTGGATACGCTGATGAAGATAATTTTGCAATTCTTGCAGTTGATAGCATAACTGACAAGGATTGGAGAAAACCTATAGTAGATTATCTACAAAATCCAATATCTTCGACAGAAAGGAAAATCAAGTATCAAGCTTTGAGTTATGTCTTGTTGGGTAATGAATTATTCAAAAAGACTCCTGAGGGAGTATTGCTTAAGTGCCTTAGTGAGGCAGAAGCGTACTTGGCCCTTTCGACTGTCCATAGTGGGACATGTGGAGCACATCAGGTAGGCCATAAAATGAAATGGTTGTTATTTCGACAAGGTATGTATTGGCCTACCATGTTAAAAGATTACATTGAAGTTGCTAAGGGTTGTCAGGAATGTCAAGTCCACGCTGGCATTCAACACGTTCCTGGAAGTGAATTACACTCTATAGTGAAACCTTGGCCTTTTAGAGGATGGGCTTTGGATTTGGTTGGAGAAATCAGACCAGCACCATCAAAAAATCATAAGTACATTTTGGTGGGTATTGACTATTTTACCAAATGAGTCGAAGCTATCCCTTTACCAAATGTTGATCAGGAAGATGTGATTGAATTTATTCAGAAACGCATCATCTATAGGTTTGGAATCCCAGAGACAATTACAACAGACCAAGGATCAGTCTTCACTGGTCGAAAAATGCAAGAATTTTCCAAAGAAATGGGATTCAAACTTTTGACGTCCACACCTTATTACGCTCAAGCTAATGGCCAAGTCGAAGTGGCCAATAAAGTAGTTATTGGGTTGATAAAAAAACATGTGGGAAAAAGGCCAAGAAATTGGCATAAGACATTGGACCAAATACTTTGGGCATGTCGAACGTCCCCAAAAGAGGCAACTAATACTACCCCATTTCGGCTGACATTTGGTCATGATGCAGTTTTGCCTGTAGAAATTCATCTTCAGTCCATAAGGATCCAAAGGCATCATGAGATCCCATATGAGTCTTATTGGAATATGATGCTTTATGAGTTAGTGGATTTAGACGAAGAAAGGCTCCATGCGTTGGAGTTACTGAAAAGGCAAAAGAAAAGGGTGGAGAAGTCTTATAACAAAAAGGTCAAGATTAAAACCTTTTTAGCTGGGGAATTGGTGCGGAAAGTGATCTTGCCTATGGATCGAAAGACCAGATCTTTAGGGAAGTGGTCTCCTAAGTGGGAAGGTCCTTTTCAAATTATTAAGGCATTCAGTAATAATGCTTACGAGGTTCAGGAGATTGAGGGTGATCTAAGAGTCTTAAGGGTAAATGGGAAATATTTGAAAAAATATAAGCCTATTTTGCAAGAGATTCATATTAGAACATAAGTTTTGATAAGATTGTAAAAGCCAAAATATGCTAGATAAGGCCAAAATAGTGTACAAAGGAAAAGAAACAAGTACAATAACGCCAAACCCAGGAGAAGGATCATTCATAGTCTCTCTAATTGATGGAGTTGAGAAAGGTGAGGTAATCTTCGTCAGCTTCATCATCAGGATCTTGTGCTTTAGAACGCCCTTTCTTGGGGACCTTCATCTTAGTTTCTCGCTTCTTGGCCTGGGAAATTGCTCTAGTTGAAGTGCTATTGCAGGCAGTGGTGGTTGCCTCAGCCTTCTGTGTTTCTTCAGCCACCTTCTTGGTTATTGTTTTCTTTGAGGAAGTACTCATACTTGCTTCAGTGAGTGCAGAATATGGCTCATGTGAAGAGGATTTTATAGGGGCAATGCCTTGTAAGGATTGGCCAGTCAACGATGGAAACACGTGAAATTACTCTTGGAAATATACCCTAGGGTTACGCTATTAATATTTCTTTATGGAATAGAGACTTGTGCCGTTGGAGCACTAGCCTGCTAAAGCTGCGTTGTTTTCATGATTTCCAAGGAAAAAAAGCAGAGTGCCTTAATCACAAAGATTAACAAAGTTTGAGGCCATTAATAAAACATTTAAAAGAAAATGTGCCATGATTTCCAAAATTTTGCAAGTCGAAGAGTGAACAGTAAATAAAAGTATTTAAACAAATGCCAGAGGGCATTAAAATTGTCATTACATAAGGCCTCAAAAGGGCCAGAAAATATGGTGATAAAAAAGAACTACAAACAAAAGTCATGGGATGATCAAAAGGGGAGCTTCGACTTCAACTGAAGAAAGTTGACCTTGTGAGTCTGAAGGCGTGTTTCGCATAAAGCTTTGTCGAGTTTGGCTGCTGAAAGTTCTTTTTCAAGCTTTTGGGCATGATCAATGAAGTCCATAGTGTGTTTCAGCTCTTTGGCCAGTTCAGTGTCGTCAAAATTCTTCAGCTCAAGATTACGCTTTTCAGCATCAGAAATTTTGTTTTGCAGTTCTGTGATTTGTTGTCTCCATGTGTCAATATCCTTTTCGTTCGACACTATCTCTTCCTTCCTTTTAGCTTGGGCAATTTCCAGGTCTCCGACTTTGGCTTCTGATGCATGTGTTTCATCCCAAGCTAGATGTTCCAGCGCAGTTGTATTTTCAATGGTGTTTTGAATTTTGGGAAGAAGCTTGAAGTCTTCAGACATCTGATTCACTAAAGTAGTTAACTCTATAAGGAAATCAGATACCTCTTTCTTAAGGGTCGAGAGGTCCAGTTTCTGGAGGGTGTATGTCAGAAAGAGATGAGTAGTTCGATCTGCATTTAAGATGATGTGGATGTCTCCCTTGAAGAATTTGTTTTTAATTTTCTGAAGGATAGGGCCAGCAAAGTCATCTGGAGCTGGATCCCCAGAAGTGGTAGAGGTACTAAGATTGCTACCAGAGGAGCTGTACTTTTTCCCAAGTATCATTTTGGCGTACTCTCGAGGATTCGACCATCTAAGGGCAGCCAGTGGATCTTCAGTAGTGGGTCCTCCAGTGGTCAAAGTGCCTGTAGATTTAGGAGTTGGAGTTTTTACAGGACTTTTTTCAGTTACGGGTGAAGTGGACTGGTCCTTCTCAGTTCTTTCTTCTTCATCCTCTTCATCCTCTTCTTTTTCCTCTTCATCTTCGACCTCTTCTTCTTCTTTCTCTTCGTCTCCTTCTTCATTGTCTTGGTTTTCATTCTCTTGATCATCATCAGATGTAGTTTGGAATGGGGGTTCTCCCATATTGTCCATCCCTTCATAGGAAGTTTGATTAAGGTGATCATTATCTGGTTCATTTTCAAGACGTCCTTCTTCCGTGGCAACGGCCTCTATAGGTTGTTGGCTAGAGACATCATCCTTTTCAAAATTAGAGCCATCTGTCTGGGATTGTTTAGTGGTGGTCTTGACAGGCGAGTTTTTGTTTGTTTCGACCGTCGCAGAGGAAGGAACTGTAAGGAGGATAGGTTGGTTAATTTCGCTTATTGAGCTGTACCTAGAACCAAGGTCAGAAGTGGGGTGATAAGTTGGCTCACCCTGGCTATTCAGAAGAGTTGGTACAGAGGTCGACATAGTTTGTGGTGGGTTAGAATCACCTACATCAGCCTGAAACCACGAGTAAGGAAAATAAGATTGAAGTAGATTTAAGTGAAGAGTGCAAATACTATGAGAAAGATGGTGTGCATACCTGAGCATTTGCAACATCAGGGCTTGATTTTTCACTCTCATGAGTGCCAGTGTTCGATTTCGACGCGGCCTTGGAGGATGGTTTCTCGACACCACTAGTGGTAGGTGTCTTTTCAAGAATTTTGGCTGCCTTCGAGGAAGGTTGGCCAGCAGCTCCAGAAGCTTTGGTAAGATTCCTTTTCCTTTTAGCTATGACCTCCTCAGGAGATTCATCATCAGCACCTAAAAAAATGACTGTTTGAGCACCTTTCTTGGTCTTCTTTTGAGGTGTTGGAGGTTTTCGATCAGTCTAAAAAGGTGATGCAAACATTAGAAGGTGATCACATTAAGAAGACTTAGGAAAGGGATATAAAATACCTTTGTGTCTTCAAATTCCTTCTCGACCTTCACAGCAGCACTCTTAGCTGGTTTAGTCTTCCTGGGCATAGCTGAAAAGACAAAGACAATTATTACAAGTTAATAATTAAGTGGTTAGTTATAAATCACAAATCGAGGGCCTCAAACCTTCATATATTTCGGATTCGATGCGAACATCCTCGATCCCTATATGAAGGTTTCCTTTAAAACTATCCAGCGTATGCTTAGTCGCAACCACCCTTTTGGCTTTCAGTTGAGACTGCTGTCGATGGATTTTTATGGAATCACCACAGACAAACCAGTTTGGAAATGGAGTGGCAAGTGCCACTCCAAAATCAGCGTTAGGCAGTCGAGGGAACTTTGGAGGAAAGATTTTAAAAGCCATCTCATAACGTCTCTCAAGAGGAACGTTGGAAGGGATTTTTAACTTATCCATTTTTTGTAGAAATTTCTCCTTCAAAGTGACAGCAGCCTCACGAACGGTTCGACTAATATCATCTGGTCGATAGACAGTTTCAAAGTACCTTTTAAAGGCTTGAATTTCTTTGATATGAGTGAACTTACTCTTCCTGGTTTTCTCCTACACATCAAGGAAAGCTTGGTCAAGTAATGAGGAGAAGGCAGCAACATCAAGAAATTATTCATTGTAGTGCTTCGACCACCAGTCGTGAAATGGTTGAGTGCACAAAAAACTGGGCTGAAAGTACACAGGGGAAAGGACTGCTTTTCGAGCATTCAACCGGACGAAGTGGATTGCAGTACCTCCCTCGTCGAAGCTGGGAGTGTGAAGAACAACATGGCCCTTTTTTCTCATATAGGCACTTAGGGAAAGTCTGGGCCAACCCAAATTGTCGAGAGACAAGGTTTGGTTGGTAAGCAATCAAGGTTGCTATATCTTTTCCAAGATTCAGCCTATGGACGATAAATCTAGGAATCAAGAAAGCCTTCCAGATTGAAATAGATTCAGTATGGAGCTTTTTGTTTGAATTAGGGAATGGCCTTGTGAACCATTTAGGGCCATATCTTCTCTCAGTAAAAGGGGCCATGCTTTGTGTGAACTCATACCGTTTGGCAAACATCATGATGTAGCTGGAGAAGGCTCCTTTGAGAGTTTCCCCATCATCATTAGGGGTGAGTTTGACCAAGCGAGTCCCTGCGACCTTCCTCTCCTTGATTTCAGTAGAAGTTTCATCGACTCTCCCTTTCCTGGGAAGGCTGGCTTCGAAAGTTGCATTAAGCCATAGTTGAAGCAGCCAGAGGGGGCCATTCAGGTGTACAGTGCCCCGGGCCTCTAAATCTTTGAGTCGAGATGCCCCTTCGCTGATAGATTCATAGAGGTTTGCCAGGATCAATTCACTAAGGCAAACCCCTCTGTTGTTGTGGAGTTGGTTGGCTAGAGTTAGATACTTCTTAGCCACTTGCAGAGATTTGGAGCAAAACACATACCTAGACAGCCATACAGTCAGGAATGCAATGTGTTCTTGGTCAGATGCTTCTTCAGTGTCGCGTTTGAAGTGGTGGTTTATGAAATGTGTGTAGGTGAGTTTGGAATTGGATATCCCTATTGTATCCTCTGTGTTAGTTTCAGGGTTATAAGAAATGCCATCTGGTCGAAGTCCTGTGATGGCAGCCACGTCGAAGAGGGTAGGGGTGACCATCCCACAGGGAAGATGAAAGGTAAAGTAGGTATTATCCCAAAAATAAAGGGATGTTGCCAGCAAGTTTAAACAATAAGGAATACTAGTTTTCGACAACATGAGCAAGTCATAAATTCCTATTGTTTTCCAATGTTCAGATTTTACCTTTTCCATCCTGGTCATCCAAAGGTCAAAATCTTTCAACGGGCTAACCGCTATCACTAATCTAGTGCCATCTTGGAGATATCTAAGATCCATCTTGGTTAAAGTGGGTTTATCAGGGGAAGTTTCACCTATTTTAGGGTTACTTTTTTGCCCTAATGGCCTTGATTTGCGATAGGAAGGAAAAAACTCACAGAGTTTTTCATCAGAAGCTTTAGCATCAGATAAAGGACCAGATAAAGCATAAGGTTTGTCAGAAACAATAAGAGGAATCATTACCTAAGATTCATAGATACTCCTTACTTCTGTAGCATGGGGTTCTGGCATGAACTGGTGATTATTTACCATCTTAGGTCCTGGAAGGTTCGAAAATGGTGGAAGAGATTGTTTGAACTGTGTGACCTTGCCTTTTTTACCTTTCTTTTCTTGAGGAGCGGTTTGTGAGGACGCCATTTTTGGGAGTTAGAGAAGAAATAAAATGGTGTTCTGGGTTTCTTGAAGAAAGTATGAAGGATGAAGAAATGAGTTACAAGAAATTCTGAGAATGCAAAAGTTTGGCAAGTTGTGGAAAAGGAGTATTTATAGGCGTTTGGAAGTTCAAAGGATTGTAAATCCACCGTCAAAGCAAGTCCAGTAGTGGGACGCGTGTCTTCTTTTTGGAAATTTTTTAGTGGTGGCAGTTATGATCAGACTGTAAAATGTCTAGTTTCAAGAAAAGGTAATGATGAATACTGATCAAAGATACGGCTGAAAAGACATTTGAAGATTCACCATTATGATATGACGTCATAAGCATGGTTGAAAGAAACTGAATAGTTTCTAGATCATGGACTAAACAGTTATGACCATGTCTTCTCATAGTCGAATGAGTAAGCGTCGAAAATTGTTCTATCAAAAAATGACCTTCCTACCGATACTGGCGAAAGGACATTTTTGGGGGGCAATTTGTTAGCTCCTAATTTCGACGCTACCTGTTTCAAACAAATTTGGCTTTAAATAAGTTGTGTTGTTCTTTAAAAATAAATAAGCTAAAAGAAAAAAAAGGCTTCGACCATACTTGGTGAAAGCTTGGGTCGAAGAAAGGAATCTTGAGACTTCAAGTTTTTCTAAGTCTAGGAAGTCAGTTCGACGGGATGATACGCTGCAGTTACAAATAATTAGTGGAGGGAATTTTCTACTATTTTGAATTTGAAAAAAGGACAAGTGGCGAAGATCCAGAAGTTGAAGACATGCAAAGTGCCAAGTGGCGTGTTTTAGGAGTAAACTGTCAAATGGTGGTTATTTTAGAGTATTATAAATAGGTTAGTTCTAGAGTTAGAATGTGTGTGAAAAATCGTGTTGTACAAGTAACTCCATAATCACTCAAAGTATCCAGCGTGTAGAGAAAAGGGTGAAGCGAGAATATACGTGATTGTAATCACCATTATCTTTCATTGCAATGCAATTTACTTTGAAGTTTCTACCTTAGATCCTTTACTTTGAAGTCCTTTAATTCAGTCTTTTACTTCTAAGCATTTTACATTACAAATTTTTTACTTTGCAGTTCTTACATTATAAAGCTTTTACCTTCGAGCATTTATATTTCTGCAGTTTATTCAAGATTTTATGTGCTTCTTTTATCATTTAAAGTTCAGTTTTTATCAAACTTTTCTTTACATTTCAGTCTTTCTTTAAGTTTCTTGTTTTGACCGAAACGTTTTCTTGCTTCTTATTACTTTTCATTCACATTTCAAAACATCCTTTTTGTACACAAGCATTGTCGAAATGTTTGTTTTATGCATTAGTGAAACATTTTAAATACACTCATAGCACATGTCCTAGGATCAATCTGATCGATCCTGTAAGTTACTAGAACTTTGTTGTTTTAGAAGATCAGCGGTTGTTTACCAATTTTAAGGGTAAAAAAAAAGTACAAGGGTAACTCTTGCCCACAAAGTCATTTCGTGATGTACACTCGAAGGATGTCAACTCAGACAGAGAACCAACAGCTACTGATCCATTACTTCCAGGATAGTTTAACCGGTGTCGCACTCAAATGGTACATGGGTTTAAACCGCACCAAGATTGTCACTTTCCGAGATCTTGGCGCTGCCTTCATTCAACAATATAAGTATAATCTGGACATGGCACTGGACAGAGATCAACTCAGATCCATGTCGCAGAAGGATAAGGAAACCTTCAAGGAGTATGCTCAGAGATGGCATGAAATTGCTGCCCAGATTTGTCCACCTCTTGAGGAGAAAGAGATGACAAAGATTTTCTTGAAAACTTTGAGCTTATTTTACTACGACATAATGGTCGCCAGTGCGCCCAGTGACTTTACTGAGATGGTAGGCATGGGAGTTCGTCTTGAGGAGGCAGTCCGATAAGGACGTTTAGTAAAAGACGCTGGATCATCAATCAGTACCAAAAGATACGGTAGTGCTCTCCCTAAGAAAAAAGAGCAAGATATCGGTAATATCTCTCTCGGAAAGTAAAGGCGACGGTACCAACCAGTAGCAGCTGTAACTCCTGCTATCAACCCTGCGCCTGTTCCTACGTATCAACCTCAGGTTGCTCAAAGTCAACCGAATCAACAACAATATCAGCAAAGGACACAACACCTCTTCAGCTGGCTCGTCATCCGTACAACAACAACCGTACGACGCGACCACCAGGGTTCGACCCTATACCAATGTTGTACGCAGAACTGTTTCCACTACTACTGGTTAAAGGGCACATCTAAACCAGGTCTCCTCTTACAGTACCAGAAAATCTGCCTTTTTGGTTCAAGGAAGATCAGACTTGCCCTTACCATCAAGGAGGACCAGGGCATAACATAGAAAACTGTCTCAGCTTCAAATCCGAAGTACAGAAGCTTGTTAGGAGCGGGGTCTTATCCTTCAAGGATATAAATCTAAATGTTCAAACAAACCTGCTGCCTCAACACGAGAAGGCTGCGGTAAATTTGATAGAGGGGGAGTCTAACCACAGTTATCAAATTCATGATGTACTCTTATTGAGGGCCAACCTGGTTAAAATGCATCACAGACAAAGTGGATATGGGCATGTACCATCTTATAACTATCACCAGTGTGATATCTGCTCTAAGAATAATCAAGGGTGTTCTGTGGTGCAATCAGCTCTACAGGAACAGTTGGATCTCGGATGGATCCAAGATCACCGAATCCGTGAGGTCAACATGACTTATACGAATTCCAACGTCATTCAGAACCACGACATCCGTGCAATGAATGTCAACTTGGTGGCAATGCACTCAAGGCAAATCCAACATCATAATCTGCCACGACACGATTACGATTCCTGTCTGATTTGCTCAGTAAACGGTCAGGGATGCTCTTTTGTACAAGAGGCCCTCTAGCGTCAGATGGATCTTGGATGGATTCAGGATTACTGCGATAGAAATCAGTATCAAGTGAATATGATTCAAATCTTTGATATTCGCTTGATGAATACCAGCTTGGTGGAGTTACATGCTAAGAAAGTCCAACTCGGTTTTTTGACTTCGTATAATTATCAAAACTGCACAGTATGTCGTGAGAGCGACCAAGGATGTGCTCTCGTTCAAAGAACTTTGCAACACTTGTTAAACCACGTGTGGCTTCCGATCTATTTAGATGAAGACACACAACAAGTCAGTATGATTAATGAGAACCCTACTAGACATCAAAGTCAGGATGTTCGGTCAATGGAAACAGATCTAGTGAGGTTACACTGCATACAGAGTGGACGTGGCCAGGTGCCACCACACAACTATGAATGCTGTAAAGTTTGCTCTGAAGATAATCAAGGATGTTACCACGTGCGAGCAGCCCTTCAAAGTCAGTTGGACCACAAAGAGATTCGACCGTGTCCAGGTTCTGGGTCAACCAATTCAATGTCAGACTTTTTCGCTGATCAAATCAAAGATGTTGTCGTAATCTCTGATCATAAGAGGACCAAAGATGTTTGTACCATCATCCCTTTACTTGACGAATCGAAAGTTCCCAACCATGAGCTGATTGAAATTACTTACAATGGTCAGATAAATCAGAAGGCTCCCGTAGTTATCTATCTACCGGGACCATTACCGTATGAATCAACTAAGGTTATCCCTTATAAATACGGTGCAACAACAATTGAGAATGGAAAGGAAATTCCATTACCCTCCGTCGTGAATATTACAGACATCAGTCGAGTGACATGGAGCGGTCGAATCTTCAACCGAGGAGTTGAAGAACTTACCAGAGAAAAGGAACCTCAAACGGAAGTTCCTGATCAACCAGTCGGTCAGTCTAGTGATCTCGACCTTTCAAAGAACAACGATGAGATGCTGAAGCTCATCCAGAAGAGTGAATACAACATTGTTGATCAGCTGTTGCAAACTCCTTCAAAAATCTCAGTGTTATCTCTATTACTCAGTTCCGAAGCTCACAGGGAGGCTCTACAGAAAGTCTTAGAGCAAGCCTTTATGGAACAAGATGTGTCAATAAGACAATTTGACGGCATCATCTCCAACATCACTTCATGCAACAACTTGGGATTCAGTGATGAGGAACTACCGGAAGAGGGCCAAAATCATAACATGGCACTAAATATTACAGTCAACCGCCAGGACGATGCTTTAGCCAGCGTACGGGTTGACACCAGATCGGCTCTGAATGTTATGCCAAAGTCCACTCTAATGCGCCTATCATTTAAAGGATCTCCGATGAGAGGCAGTGAAGTCATCGTCAAAGCATTTGACAGATCTCGAAAAACAGTTATCGGGGAAGTCGACCTTCCCATAACTATCGGTCCTCACACTTTCCAAGTCACCTTCCAGGTCATGGACATCTGGGCAGCATACAACTGTTTGTTAGGAAGACCTTGGATACACGAGGCTGAGGCAGTAACTTCGACACTTCACCAAAAGCTGAAGTTTGTCAAGAACGACCAACTCGTCACAGTCTGCGGAGAGCAAGCCTTGATCCTGAGTAACTTATCGTCGTTCACTTGTGTAGAACCAGAGGAGGTTGTTGGAACCCAGTTCCAGGCACTTTAGGTGAGTGACGACAACCAATCAGAAAGAAGAACGTCGATTTCCTCGTACAAAGATGCTTTCGAAGTGATCAAAAGTAACAACGCAAAAGGATGGGGACAACTTGTCATTCCTACTGATAACAAGACAAAGATAGGTCTTGGTTTTTCTTTGACCTATACCCAGACTGCGGCTAACGATGAAAGTCTTCATCCCGTTCAAAACTGCTTCCACAGTGGAGGTTTCCTTCACCCAGTGTCTCAAGAAGTACATACCATCAACGAGGGAGATTCCTCCGACACAGATGAAGAATGGAAGTCCTATCTTAACGAGGACGGTTATATGTCTCAGGAAGAGGTGCCTACACCATTTTGCTTTCCAGCACAAAGTCTGAGATTTATACCGAGAGCGGATGTCAAAATGATATACGGAGATTGTGATCCGAAAGGATGCCGTGCTCCACCAAACTCATTAGAGGAAGACGCTCTGATAAAAGACAACTTTGACCACGACTACTATGGCCCAATGGATGGCCTGCTTATCTGGCAGCCGTACCCAGGAGACTTGGGGCAAAAGAGTCAGCCCAACGATGCATATCAACTGAGCATCATCGAAAAGAATACATGCATCCCCACCATGTCATGGGACCAACACTCAGGGCATTCAGAAAATACCCAGCACGACGATGAATTTACAAAGCTTGCAGGACTAGAGTTCATCAACTATGCTTTTCCCGAGGTCAACGTCATCGAGAAAGATGACTCCTCCAGTTCCAAAGAAGTGTGGGACACCTTAGGACAACCGAGTGGTAAATTCGATTACCTGGTTAAGTACACCGCTCCCAAAAGCTCTCGTATCAAGCTCAAAGACATCCAACTAACTGGATGGGGAGATCTACCTGAGGGTGCAAACACTGTACAAGATACAACAGAAGAGTTCGTCTACGACAACTCTGCCCGGGAAACAGATTCCAACGATCTTGCTCCACCAGAAATCAGCGTTATTTCTGAAGATAAATCAAGAAGGAAAGTGCTAGACTTTGTGATTCACCGAGGAGATCGCCGCCAATGGGTTGCTGTCAACGTTCCGAAAGTTGTTCATAAGTCAAAGTAATTTTCGTCTTTATCTTAACCTTTCACCCTTCCAAGGTGAAACAAATATTTTGATAGGACTCACTTTCTGTAAATGTCTATCTTCGCTTTGCCCGGAGCGACAGAGTTTTGTTTTATAGGGCTGTAGTTTCAAGAATCGACAAGATCATAAATAAAATAACGTCGTTCTGTAATTTCCGCATTTATTGTTGTTTTCTCTTTTCGCTTTTTCAGAAAATGGTAATCCTAAAAAAAACAACAACTCAAATAATAAAAACAAGCAGTTATCAGAAAAAACACTACACACACTCTTGCATTCTCTCTATCTCTTGCATTCTCTCAATGCCTTCTCCCAACTATGAATTCCCGGTATTTGAGGCTGAAGAAGAAGATGACGAAGAAATTCCAGAAGAGATCTCTCGATTACTCAGACAAGAGGAAAATTCCATCGAACCTCACAAAGAGCCATTGGAAATAGTCAACTTGGGTTCAGAGGAGGAGAGAAAAGAGGTCAAGATTGGGGCACTGCTCAGTCCGACGGTCAAAGGAAATTTGATAAAGCTTCTCAAAGAGTTTCCCGATGTATTTGCTTGGTCTTATCAGGATATGCCAAGGTTGGATACCAGCATCGCGAAATATCATCTACCTTTAAGATCAGAATATCCTCCGGTAAAACAAAGGCTAAGACGAACTCATCCAGACATGACCATCAAAATCAAAGAGGAAGTACAGAAACAGATTGATGCAGGTTTCCTCACCACATCAGAGTATCCTCAATGGTTAGCCAACATAGTACCAGTTCCAAAAAAGGACAGAAAGGTCAGAATGTGTGTAGACTACAAGGATCTGAACAAAGCAAGTCCAAAGGATGACTTTCCCTTACGACACATTGACATGCTGGTAGACAGTACAACAAAGTTCAAAGTATTCTCCTTCATGGATGGATTCTCGGGCTATAATCAGATAAAAATGGCGCCGAAAGATATGGAGAAAACTTCGTTCATTACCCCATGGGGTACCTTTTGTTACAAGGTAATGTCGTTCGGTTTGAAGAACGCCGGGGAAACCTATCAAAGGGCCATGACTACTCTGTTTCATGACATGATATACAAGGAAATCGAGGTATATGTCGATGATATGATTTCCAAATCTAAGACAGAAGATGAGCATGTGACCCACCTGTTAAAGCTATTCGAGCGGTTGAGAAAGTACAAACTCCGCTTGAATCCCAATAAGTGCATGTCCGGTGTCCGTTCAGGGAAACTGCTAGGGTTCATCATCAGCCAGAAAAGAATTGAAGTTGATCCTGACAAAGTCAAGGCCATTCAAGAAATGCCTTCTCCAAAGACTGAAAAACAAGTCAGGGGATTCCTGGGACGTTTGAACTACATTTCAAGATTTATATTCCTCATGACCGTGACATGTGCGTCGATTTTCAAATTACTCAAAAAGAATCAGGATTGCGTTTGGATAGAAGATTGCCAAACCGCCTTCGACAGTATCAAGGAATACCTGTCGAATCCACCAATTCTATCACCTCCAGTGGAAGGAAGACCATTGATCATCTACCTAATAGTCTTGGAAGATTCCACGGGATGTGTACTTGGCCAACAAGACGAAACCAAAAGGAAAGAGTCTGCCATTTACTAATTGAGCAAGAAGTTCACCGACTGCGAGACTCGGTACACTATGCTTGAGAAAACTTGTTGTGCTCTGTCTTGGGCAGCCAAACCTCTTCGCCAGTATATGATTCGTAACACTACTTGGTTAATCTCCAAAATGGATCTAGTCAAGCATGTCTTTGAAAAGCCTGCTCTCACGGGAAGGATTGCCCGTTGGAATATGTTGTTATCAGAATACGACATTGAGTACCATGCTCAGAAAGCCGTCAAAGGAAGTATTTTAGCCGATCATTTAGCTCATCAACCGATTGACGATCAGAAATCGGTCAGATTTGACTTCCCAGACGAAGATGTTATGTATTTGAAAATGAAAGATTGCGATGAACCGCTACCCAGTGAAGGGCCAGAACTAGGTTCCCAATGGGGACTAATCTATGACGGAGCTGTCAATCATTATGGAAACGAAATTGGGGCAATCATCATAACACCTCAGGGTACCTACATTCCTTTCACTACCAGACTAACGTTCAAGTGTACAAACAATGAGGCCGAATACGAAGCTTGTATCATGGGTCTCGAAGAAGCGATCGACTTAAGGATCAAGAACTTGGACGTATATGGTGACTCAACCCTGGTTATCAATCAGATCAAAGGATATTGGAACATATACCAATCAGGACTGATCCCTTACAAAGACTACGTGAGAAGGTTGTTACCATTCTTTAACCGAGTCGAGTTTCATCATATCCCCCGTGAAGAGAATCACATGGCTGATGCATTAGCCACTCTCTCTTCCATGATTAGTGTAGGTCAATGGAACGACGTACCTAATATCGACATAATGTGCCTTGAACGACCCGTTTACATCTTCACGATTGAAGCAGTCATAGATGACAAACCTTGGTATCACGATATCAAATGCTTTCTTCAGAAACAAGAATACCCACCTGGGGCATCCAGAAAAGACAGAAATACCCTCAGAAGATTGGCAGGCAGTTTCTTTCTGAGCGGTGATACACTTTATAAGAAAAACTTTGACATGGTCTTGCTCCGATGCGTAGACAGACTAGAAGCAAACATGTTAATGAAAGAAATTCACGAAGGATCCTTTGGCACTCATGGCAACGGACACACAATGGCGAGAAAAATTTTGAGGGCAGGGTTCTATTGGTTGGCCATGGAATCCGACTGCTACAAGTACATGAGGAAGTGTCACAAGTGTCAGATATACTCAGACAAAATCCATGTACCGCCAATGCATCTCAAAGTTCTTTCTTCCCCATGGCCTTTTTCCATATGGGGAATCGACATGATTGGCATGATCGAACCCAAAGCTTCGAACGGACATCGGTTTATCCTGGTAGCCATTGATTACTTCACCAAGTGGGCCAAAGCAGCGTCATACGCCAATGTAACCCGACAAGTGGTGGTCCGATTTATCAAAAACAATATCATTTGACATTATGGTGTTCCTAGCCAGATCATTACTGATAATGGATCCAACTTGAACAATAAGATGATGAAAGAGTTGTGCGCTGAGTTCAAGATCAAACATCATAACTAATCTCCCTACCGACCTAAGATGAACGGAGCAGTAGAAGCAGCTAACAAGAACATCAAAAAGATCTTTCAAAAGATGGTTGTAACCTACAAAGACTGGCACGAGATGCTACCCTTTGCCCTTCACGGTTATCGTACATCTGTCCGCACTTCAACAGGGGCAACCCCTTTCTCTCTAGTATATGGCATGGAGGTAGTGCTCCCCATAGAAGTAGAGATCCCATCAATGAGGGTATTGATGGAAGCTACGTTAACAGAAGCTGAATGGTGTCAAAGTCGACACGACGAACTCAATCTGATTGAAGAAAAGCGAATAACGGCACTATGCCATGGTCAGTTGTATCAACAGAGAATGAATAAAGCGTTTGACAAAAAGGTTTGATCTCGTGCCTTCAGAAAAGGAGACCTTGTGCTCAAGAAGATACAATCATTTCTCACTGATTCCCGGGTGTCATACCCCAAATTTGTCCTACCTTGTATAGTTTTCATCTATACACCCACCCACTAACAATTATTTAGAAAAAAAACCAAAAAAATGTGTTGTCCTCAACTTCATCCTTCTTCTATTTTTATTCACATCTATTCATAATCCATTTCAAACCAATTATCCATCCATATCCATTTATTTATCCATTTCTATTTTTCAATTACCCAATTCCATTGTCCAATTTCCTTATTTAGATATCCATTTTTTTTTATCCATATTCATATCCATTTCATATCCAATGTCCAATTTCTAAATCCATTTAAAATAGTCTTTTGCCAAATATCCATTTTTTTAGGTCCACAATTCAATGTCTAATCTATTCTCATGTCCAGATCCAATAAATAATTTATCCATTTATTTTCTAAGTCCACTTTTAATTTGGAAAATCTAAAAAAAGAACACATTTGTTTATTCATTTTTGAAACCATTCTTGTAAATAATCTCCCTTCATTATAAAAAGCCCAAAAACAACAAAGGCCATTACCTTTTATTTTCACAAACCCAATTAACAAAAAAATCTACAACAACCAATCAAATTTCAAGATAGATAAACCCAGTACAAAACCATACAAAGTTTTTTTTAGCATGAATTTAAGCTAAGTCAAGGAACCATCACGCAACAACTTTTCCTACACGCACCAGCCATGGTCCATTCAACTTCCAACACTCACTTCACGAGCCACCAAGAACCGCAACAACTTGCCTTCCCCTGCACAACGAAAACACCAGAAAAACCATTACAAGCCAGCAGCGCATCACGTATCACAAACCTACGCAAGCTTCCAAAATTACTAAGCCTTCCACTACACAATTTGCAGCTATACACAAACTCACTCAAACTGCAATGATTGGAGGGAGGATGATGAAAATGAAATACCCATAATTGCAAAATGTATGCTTTCGGATAAAACCCCGCCAATGATGTACAGGCATTGTTTCAACCCCCAAACACTGGAGAGACAAGGAGATAATCCCTAGTAAACCACTTCGAGCCTAGAAGTAGCAGTTTCCTTCGGATATACAAACCCTTACACTCAACCTAGGCAGGGTAGTGTTCAGTTAACTCAATTACGCACTCAAAACACAAAAGCAAAGTCCAAGAGACATGACGGTTGTACATCAATGACCCATGATTTGGCAGTCACAATTATCCAACAAAACTTAGGCAAAAATCAAGGCAACCCTGATGGACTCGACAAGCGAAATCGGTCCATGCAAAAGATAGGGATCACAAACAAAAATCAAAAGAGGCCCTCGAATCCTCACCAAAAACAAAATAAGACTCAGTGACCATCATAATCAAAACCAAAGGGTCATTAATCTCCATCAAAAACAAAATAAGGTGACTGCCATGTCAAGCATACCTTGAATTATCACGCTTACACTGTCAACCCTTTTTGGAAGATAAACATGTGCAAAATTAACTGAACGTAGGACTGGAAGTTCATCACGAAGAAGGGGTGGGTACAAATCATTTTTGAGCCTATTAGCCTTTGTTTCATAACCGTGAGCCAGACCACGTTACAACCCTTGAAAGACCTAATTGAGGCGAGGTTTATTCTAAAAGCATACTATTGCAAGGTTGTGTAAACTGACTCCCCATATTTGCTAATCTTCAGCATTGGTGTCATTTTCCTTGCTATATCTTTCACACCATCAAAATCAGCACACGTTTGGGCTAACGGTCCATTCGTCTCACTTTCACAACACTCGAATAAATAACTCTTTTTCAAAACTTGCATGAGTATTGCATTAAGATTGCCATTTGTGAAGGTGCAATTTTAATTACAAATCAGTGCTAGACATCAAAGCAATTCCAACAAGGGGCAACCAAAGAGGAACTTGAACTTTCAGTGGTGCCGACCCGAAGCAAGACTACCTCAACCCATAGGCTGGGGCAAATCCTTCAACACCTCAATCAGGGTCAAATCATCTCAAAGCACATCAAATCTCAACCTCCAAAGATCAGACTACTTCAGAAGTGGTTAATCAGGGGCAGACCTTTACCACGTTCAGAATGGGGCAAGACTCATTGCAGCAGGCTATCCTGACCATTAAGCACAGAGTTGTGGATCTCTCAGGAGTGAACCCACAATTCATCAAACTCAAAGCTTCAAGAGCATCTCCGTCTGCTTCAATCATGGCGTCTTCAACGAACTGAATGTCGAGGAAATCAAATCCCTCCCACCGCCCAAAAGTCCATCATGCTGGCACCTCCAATTATCCAATCACCTATTTGCAATCATACGCATCATATGCATCGCATTCAACATCATAGATATCATGTGCATCGTATGCATACCAAAACCAAATCATACCTCCCCAGCACTTGCATCTCCGCGCATCAGCATTTGCATTGCACATCATTACAAAATCAAGCATCAATACATGTGTGAGATCCAGGATCAATCTCGAGACTGCAAGATGATCTTCAGCCCAGGCAGGGGCATCTTCATCAAATCCGTGGGCGTTCCCCACGAAGTTGTCCAACCTTTTGTTGATCAAGACAAGACTGCAAGCAACTTTCTGCCCAGTCAGGGGCATCTTCTTCAAGTTCATGGGTGTTCCTCATGAAAGTCTTCAACCTTCTGTTGATGAAGCTATGATCTCCAAGCAAGTCAGTGTGCGTTCCTCATTGGGTTGTGTTCCTCAACCTTTTGTTGCTGAGGTCGTCATCCTCATCCTAACCAATAAACATTCCTCCGAGTCAATGGGCGTTCCTCATTGAATCTTTTCTTCAAGTCAAACTACGACTGCCCTGATTCTTTATTCTCGTCCGAGTAAAGATACGTAGGCACAAGATTGCGTAGATCTTGGCGGGTTACCTTCTCTATTTTTCACTGTCTCCCTTTCCTTTTCGTGGGCTCTCCTCATTGATTTCTTTACTTCAACCTTTTGTTGATGTCTCCAAATAAATCTCATCACATCCCCAACAAACTTGACCTTTTGTCAATTTCCTTACTATCATCCTTTTGGTGATAGCCAAACCCAATCAACTCAATTCAACCTGCATCCTTTTGGTGTTGGTAATCCTTTTGTCAATAACCTTCCTATCATCCTTTTGGTGGTAGCCATTCATATTGTCAACTTAACCTTCATCCTTTTGGTGTTGGTCCTCGCAAGTGGTAAGTTCCTATCATCCTTTTGGTGGTAGTAGCTTGTTTTGATCCATCATCCTTTTGGTGTCGCCGATCCGTAAACCCTTGGTCTGTGTGTCATCCTTTTGGTGAGTGACAGCCTTTATGTGTGTGTGGCCCTATTATCCTTTTGGTAATAGCAGGCTTTGACCTCGTTTCCATCCTTTTGGTGGAAGGGTCTATGTGTGCGTGTGTGCCCTATTATCCTTTTGGCAATAGTATACTGTGTTGTGTGCCCTATTATCCTTTTGGTAATAGCAGACTGTGTTGTGTGCCATACTATCCTTTTGGTAGTAGCAGGCTGTGTTGTGTGCCCTATTATCCTTTTGGTAGTAGCAGGCTGTGTGTGTTCCCTATATCTCGTCGGTAATAGCAGGCTTTGACCTCATTTTCATCCTTTTGGTGGAAGGGTCTGTGTGTGTGTGCCCTATTATCCCGTTGGTAATAGCAGGTTGTGTTGTGTGCCCTATTATCCTTTTGGTAATAGCAGGTTGTGTGTGTGTGTGTGCCCTATTATCTCGTCGGTAATAGCATGCGTTGACCTCATTTTCATCCTTTTGGTGGAAGGGTCTGTGTGTGTGTGTGCCCTATTATCTAGTCGGTAATAGCAGGCGTTCACCTCATTTTCATCCTTTTGGTGGAAGGGTCTTTGTGTGTGTGTGCCCTATTATCTCGTCGGTAATAGCAGGCTTTGACCTCATTTCCATCCTTTTGGTGGAAGGGTCTGTGTGTGAGTGTGCCCTATTATCTCGTCGGTAATAGCAGGCTTTGACCTCAGTTCCATCCTTTTGGTGGAAGGGTCTGTGTGCGTGTGGGCCATATTATCCTTTTGGTAATAGCAGGTTATGTTGTGTGCCCTATTATCTCGTCGGTAATAGCAGGTTGTGCGTGTGTGCCCTATTATCTCGTCGGTAATAGCAGGCGTTGGCCTCATTTTCATCCTTTTGGTGGAAGGGTCTGTGTGCGTGTGTGCCCTATTATCCTTTTGGTAATAGCAGGCTGTGTGTGTGTGTGCCCTATTATCTCGTCGGTAATAGCAGGCGTTGACCTCATTTTCATCCTTTTGGTGGAAGGGTCTGTGTGTGTGTGTGCCCTATTATCTCGTCGGTAATAGCAGGCGTTGACCTCATTTTCATCCTTTTGGTGGAAGGGTCTGTGTGTGTATGCCCTATTATCTCGTCGGTAATAGCAGGCTTTGACCTCAGTTCCATCCTTTTGGTGGAAGGGTCTGTGTGCGTGTGGGCCCTATTATCCTTTTGGTAATAGCAGGCTGTGTTGTGTGCCTTATTATCTCGTCGGTAATAGCAGGCTGTGTGTGTGTGCCCTATTATCTCGTCGGTAATAGCAGGCGTTGACCTCATTTTCATCCTTTTGGTGGAAGGGTCTGTGTGCGTGTGTGCCCTATTATCCTTTTGGTAATAGCAGGTGTTGAGCTCATTTTCATCCTTTTGGTGGAAAGGTCTGTGTGCGTGTGTGCCCTATTATCCTTTTGGTAATAGCAGGTTTTGACCTCATTTTCATCCTTTTGGTGAAAGGGTCTCTGTGTGTGTGTTCACTATCATCCTTTTGGTGATAGATTTGTCGTCCTTTTGGCGTCAGATTTCTTGTATTTCCACTTCCCAATCCCTTTTCCTTTTTCAGACAAATTTGTGGTCTTTTTCATATCTAATTGTCTTATACCTCGAAAGACCGAACGCCGTAACAGTTCATCTAACTCAGTTTAAGCCAATTAGATAGGGGCATCTGTCATACCCCAAATTTGTCCTACCTTGTATAGTTTTCATCTGTACACCCACCCAGTGACAATTATTTAGAAAAAAAATCCAAAAAATGTGTTGTCCTCAACTTCATCCTTCTTCTATTTTTATTCACATCTATTCATAATCCATTTCAAACCAATTATCCATCCATATCCATTTATTTATCCATTTCTATTTTTCAATTACCCAATTCCATTGTCCAATTTCCTTATTTAGATATCCATTTTTTTATCCATATTCATATCCATTTCATATCCAATGTCCAATTTCTAAATCCATTTAAAATAGTCTTTTGCCAAATATCCATTTTTTTAGGTCCACAATTCAATGTCTAATCTATTCTCATGTCCAGATCCAATAAACAATTTATCCATTTATTTTCTAAGTCCACTTTTAATTTGGAAAATCTAAAAAAAGAACACATTTGTTTATTCATTTTTGAAACCATTCTTGTAAATAATCTCCCTTCATTATAAAAAGCCCAAAAACAACAAAGCCCATTACCTTTCATTTTCACAAACCCAATTAACAAAAAAATCTACAACAACCAATCAAATTTCAAGATAGATAAACCCAGTACAAAACCATACAAAGTTTTTTTTTAGCATGAATTTAAGCTAAGTCAAGGAACCATCACGCAACAACTTTTCCTACACGCACCAGCCATGGTCCATTCAACTTCCAACACTCACTTCACGAGCCACCAAGAACTGCAACAACTTACCTTCCCCTGCACAATGAAAACACCAGAAAAACCATTACAAGCCAGCAGCGCATCACGTATCACAAACCTACGCAAGCTTCCAAAATTACTAAGCCTTCCACTACACAATTTGCGGCCATACACAAACTCACTCAAACTGCAAAATTTTCACATTCGTATGAGCCATTACACTAACCAAATATACAAGTCCCACAAGCAAATATGCACAAATCGACCTGCACAAAATAGAGGACCCCACATGAGATACGTGAGATTCCAATTTGCGAAACCGTTAGAAATTTCAAACAACATACAACAATTACGGAAGACGCACAAAACCTGTACCTCAAAATCGCAGCAACCAATTCCTCATCTTTTGAATTCCAATTTCACCCTTCATACTCTTCTATAAAGCAACTCCACCCTCACTCTCATTTAAAGCTCACGTAGCCGAATAAACTCTGCTCAAAATTTCCTCAAACTTTCCATCAGTACTCAAACCTAAAAGACAACCTCAACCTTTCACAGCCTTCATCTTCAACCCCAAATTTCTATCCCTCAATTCTTCTTCAAATCACCAAAATAGCCGCAAATCACCACTTCCAATCTTCAACCAACAACAATCAACAACCCAACAACAATGGCTTTCTTCAACCTTTAATTAAATCCAACAACCTTCGTCACCCTCAAATTAACCTAAACCACAAATCCAACCAAAAATCGAAACAGAGAAGAATGAGATGAAGAGACGATGGTTCCCACGATCCCAACCTCAAACCAGATCCGAAAACGAGAAAAGATGGAAACGTTACGAACCTGAATCGTGAGCGGAAACCGAACCAGATTGAGCGAGCGAGAGAAATCGAAGAAGGTTGGATGCGCGACGGTGTTGGTCTTGACTTAAATCCGTTTTTTTAGAGTAAACTTGAGATTTCTCTTCTACTGTTGTTGTTCCATTTTAATTTTTTCTTATTTTCCCACAGTTTTTTTTCGTGTTTTTGGTTTCTAAGAAAAAGATGATGATGTTGTACAAATGTTGTTGTCCTCAAAGTTTAACCTTGTTTTTTTTTCATTTTTCAAAGATGATGATCTTTTCTTTTTTTTCTTAAACGTTGTTTTTGTGGGATGGTGGATGAATGGGCTTAAGAAGGCCCATGGTGATTCCATGTATATAGATCTCACGCCACACCCTCACTTTTCTAAGCCACCACCCTTTGTCTTTCCTTCACATTCTTTTAACCGTAATATGGAATAGGTGATGGGCCTGAGCCCACATGATCTTACATACTCACATTCTATTCCATTTATTTTAACTTTCTTTATTATTATGGTTTTCTCTTGATTTATTGTGTCATTATCAATTTCTTGTTGATTTTCATTTTTTTTATGGGGCCAATGACATAACAACAATCTTGATTAAGTTAATTTTAAAATCAATTCTAAATCTTGATTTATATGAGACCTACTTAGCAACTAGATTTATTTTGCATTTCAATTTATTACTTTTTTTTTATTCGTATTGGGTCAATGAAAGCTAAATATCGATCGATCTATCGATTGAATCTCGATAAAGGTGAGACCTTTACTATTTATTTTTTATTAGAATTTATTTCTATTTTTATTTCATTTACATTTATTTTGGGTCGATGAAAACCAAAATATCGATTGATTTATCGACTTCTCGATTAAATCTCGATAAAGGTGAGACCTTTATTCTTTTTCCTAGAATTTTCGATTTTATTTCATTTCTATTCAATTTATTTCATTGCATTTCTTTTTTTATTTATTTTAGGTTGATGAAAACCAAATATCGATCGATTTATCGATTTCTCGATTAAATCTCGATAAAGGTGAGACCTTTATGCTTTGTATTCATTTTCTCGATTTATTTTCTTAATTGTCACTTTATATTCTTTTCTTTTCCTTTTGGTCAATGAAGGTAAAAGAATCGTTGATTATCGATTTCTCGATTAAATCCGATTAAGACGAGACCAATTTTTATTTTATGTCAACTTTAATCTCTTGTCAATATTATCTTGTTTATTTTCCGTCAAATATTATCTCGATTATATTATCGTTCATTATTATTCATATCCATGTCCATATCATATTCATGTTTATCTAATCATTTTTGTTTGGTCAAACGCTTACTTCCCGATTAAAATAATCAACACATATTCAAACCATTTTTCTTAATTAAATCGCGAAAAGAACTGAATTCTTGAGGTCTAGCACCTCTTGGGTTCTTGAGTGACCGCTATTGAGGCGCACGCCTTGGGTGGTGATCACTCGACCTTTCATTTCTAAAACACGCGTCTTAATTATTTGAACAAAGAAAATGCCATTGGAGTCTAGGATTCCATGTGGTACTTTCGTTGTTCATCAAACAATATTTCGTAAATTAATCAAATGAAAAAGGTGTCGTTGGGATCTAGCATCCCAGTAATGCCCTGATTAATTGGTTGCGAGGCCGACGTCTCGTTTATCGAATAGTCGTCATTCTCCCTAAAATATTTAACAAATCAAACCATTTCCAAACCAATTCTCGACTCGTCGTCGAGCCACTCTTCAAAACATTCTCGTAAGTCGAGTTTCTTTTACCTCGTCGTCAAACGCACACCCACACATCTCGTGGTTTCGTTACTAGGAGCACCCCTAGGGACTAGTATTGATACTCACCTCTTTTCTCAACCAATTCGACTCAATCTTTTTCAAACGCTTTCTTAATCAACTAACGAAAGGAGGAGATTCTTGGAATCTAGCATTCCTTGGGTTTTCGAATGAATGGCTCTTGAGGCGCGCCCTTGGGTTGTTATTCATTCACCCTTTCGCCTTAAAACACTTAATCCTTATCAAACATTTTCGTAATCAACTCACGAAAGAACTGAGTTCTTGGAGTCTAGAATTCCTTGGATTCCTGAGTGATTGCTCTCGAGGCACGCACCTTGGGTTGTATGTCATTCAACCTTTCGTCTACTAAAATTCAAAACCTAACCCTCCTTTTCGTGGGCGTACCACGAACTACGATTGCTCTGATTCTTTATTCTCGTCCGAATAAAGATACATAGGCACAAGATTGCGATGATCTTGGCGAGCTACCTTCCCTGCATCTTCCGTCTTCCCTTTATCCCTCCCCGTAGTCGAACTACGATTGCTCTGATTTCACATTCTCGTCCGAATGAGAATACGTAGGCCCGAGGTCGAGATGATCTTGCCGAGCACCCTATTCTAAAACCACCCCATTTCCCCTTAGTATCTTTTCCCTTTATCTTATCGTTTCACGTTTACCATTGAGAAGAAAACAAACAAGCTTAGATAACATTTCCTCACGAATCGAACTAAGAGGTTCCCGTTGAGTACAACGGACGTGAGGGGGTGCGCGTACCTTCCCCTCACGTAACCGACTCCCGAACCCGGAATGTGGTTGCGACGACCATGTTCTTATCCCTCCTTAAAGGTTTTCTCGATATTTTCCTTTCCCTCTTTTGGGATAAATAAAGTTTGGTGGCGACTCTATCGAACCGTTTTCCGCGCCTTTCGTGCGAGGGTCGTGTCTTTGATGAATTTTCGAGGTGCGACACCGGGGGAAATGGACTTCGAATTATGACGGCCCCTATGTGGTTAAGAAAGCCTTCTCAGGGGGCGCCTTGAGACTCGCAACCATGGATGGAGAAGAATTTTCCTATCCCATAAATGTTGACGTAGTCAAGAAATACTTCGCCTAAATAAATATAAAAAAACGTCTCGGTGGATTGAAAACCTGAAAGGGCGGTCCAGGAAAAAATTAGAGACATAATCAAAAATCATCCCGATGGATTGGAAATCTCAAAGTACAATCCAGGAAAAAGTTAGGGATAATGGCAAGTAACTACGTCCAGCAAATGGGCAAATTCCCCAGCAGCTGTAATGTCATCCATCAGAAGAAACTCCAGTCAAGGTCATCTTCGACGGAAGCTCAGGATATCCAGAATTCAAAGTTGGTAGAAGGATATCGGTCGTTATGTTTCAATGCAGCCCTTTTCCCTTAAACTACCATTTTCTAACTTTGTAAATGCTCCATGGAATCACGCGTTTGGCTGATTTCCATCCTATCAATAAAATTTGAGCCTTAATGCTTTTGTTTGCAATTCTTATTTGTTTTAGCTTTACAGAACGACATTTTAACATGATCAACGATTCTTGAAGTAAAACAAAAATGAATTTACTTGTCAAACTTTTTCTGCTTTTAAAATAAAGATGGCAATTTCATTTGACTATTGAACATCGAAAGAACATCGATCGCTTCTCCAGAAGTAATCGAGCTTCAAAGTGCAGAATCAAAGTACTCCTTCTAAAACAGTGCACTTGAATGAAGGATCAGCTGTATCAGATGTGATTTTCTCATCTGATATCCCCGGCAGAGTTCTTATCTCCTAAGCCCGACCAACGTTATTCCCCACAGGGACTATCTCTCCTAAGCAAGGCAGAATTGCTACTTTTGAACAAATGATGCTTCTTCGTCCCCAGCAGTGGCCGAGTATCCAGTCGTGTTCATCCACTAGTTTGTATGTCGCGTCAGTTTTGTCAGCATATACATACATACATCATGCATTATTGATTTACATTCATATTCATATTGCATCACTATCGCTCTAGTCGGTCTTACCCCCCTGGTGATGAAAGTCCTCTCAGTCGAGTTGTCAGTTATTTCCTCATCGGGAAATGCCTCATCTGAGTGATCTCTCCTCCAGTTTATTTCTGGGATGGAGAAGGCCCTTGACAACTTCGATAACTTGAACCTCTGAAAAACAAGAAAATTATCGACAAATGTCACTCTTATCCATTGAAGATGATATCTTTGCTTTCCCGGATTAAGGAAAATCCCAGAGAGAGCCTCGCAACTAAAGACTCTCAGCAACACAGTGGTTCTTCTCTCCAGAAAATCGTTGTTAATGAAGTCATCAGCACCTCAAAGTTGGGGTACATGGTATGACATTTCTCCGAGAAGGTCTCGAAGAAAGGTATGATGTGGCATCCCCAAGCAGAAAGAAGTCTCTCAAGAGACTCGTTTTTCCCCAGTAGAGTCAACAAATGGCGTCTCCAGCAGAGAAGTTTGCACACCTCTACAGCTCAGACCAATGGGTTTCCCCCAGAAAGTATGACCTTAACCCTTTTCTGTCAAATGGCATCTCCCCAGTAAAAGAAATTCGGCGAGAAGTTTGAGGAGAAACCGCTACGAATAGCGTTTCTTGTCAAAAAGTTTATTGACAAAAGAAACTGAGACCAGTTCCTTGGTAGGAAACCAGGATCGAGGGGAAGTTTATATCAGAAACTGAGACCAGTTCCTTGGTAGGAAACCAGAATCGAGGGGAAGTTTATATCAGAAACTGAGACCAGTTCCTTGGTAGGAAACCAGGATCGAGGGGAAGTTTATATCAGAAACTGAGACCAGTTCCTTGGTAGGAAACCAGGATCGAGGGGAAGTTTACAGCAGAAACTGAGACCAGTTCCCTGGCTGAAGACCAGGATCGAGGGGAAGTTTTTACCTTTTCTAAGCATTATTTCTTAGCAAAAGAAGATGAATGCGTAAATTACCATTCCTAACCACTGTCAAAATTTCGGGTATTCTGATATTTAATCATCTTGCACCCCGAATGCCCAAATACCTTCGTCATTCACACCTTCGGGTCCAAGAAGATTAAATAGGGGCATCTGTCATACCCCAAATTTTGACCACTAAGATTTCCCATCATTGTGCAAACCATCATCATAATATGGATGTGCCTTTATGCCTCATCAATCTGCTCAAGAATGGTTGAGCATTCCCTGCAATCAAGCATTAGGGTTTTAAGCCCTCTCAGAGTGCTTAGACAAAGGATCAATCAAGAAATGACATGATCTTCAACTTGTCTAACCTCTCAAACACACATAAATGATCAAGAGGACTTCCACATCAAGGATCAGGCACAAGGTTGCAGCATTCCAAGTGGATTAAGCCTTAAGATCGCCAGTGTCACCAAACTAGGGTTTTGGTCGACTGAGGCCTCCAGATGGAAATTTCCTCTGGGCATGGCCCATTGCTTCAAAGCACAACTTAAGATACTCCAATGGATCTCATGGACCCAATCATCAAGTCAATTTCACCTCAGGGGAAGCATTCATCAAAAAAATCAGGAATTAGGGTTCTTGACCTAATTCACCCCTAAGTTGACTTTTGGGACAAAACATGAGCCAAGACCTCAAGACATGATTTGAGGGTCTCTATTAAACCACATTGATCCATTTGCAACAATGGATTGATCCAGGAAGCTTGACTCACAAGTTTCATTCTCATCTAGACCACAATTAGGGTTTTGGGGAAAAAGTCAACTGTACCTTTGACTTTTGACCAAGACATGCTCCCAAACCTTGGGACATGATTCAATACACCCTATAACACCTATAGAACATATCCATTAGGTTTGATTTAGTTCAAGGACTTGATTTAACCAAGGATCGCACAGTTTGGAATTCATCTGATAAAAAGTCAACTGTGCACAAAAGTCAAGTTTGAATTTTTGGAATTTTCCACAATTATGGTTCCTTGACCCTAAAACAATGTTAATATGTGATTTGAATCATCATTCATCAAGAAAAATCAAAGAAAGTGGGATAACTTGTAAAAGGGGTAACCATAAAAACTTAGAATTTTTCTAAGTTATGGAACAAAGTGGCTAGGGTACCAACTTCCAAGGATCATAACTTGAGATCCAAGCAACCATTTTGGATGGTCCAAAGATGGATTTGTAGCTCTCATTGCATACTTCAAAAGTGTCAACTACATCTCATTCCAATTCTTCATGGATTTTAAGTTATGGAGTGATCAAAATGGCTAAAAACATGAAAATGACATTTTTCCAACACTTAGTGAAATTTTCACTAAGTCAAAATCTGCCTTACTTTTTCCAAAATGTAGGGACATTTTTCATCTTGATCCAAGTCAAACTAGGTCTAGGGGTGGACATCAAAGTTAAAGTATGCCATAAGGGCTTTCCAACAAGTACCAGATCATCTCCAAATTCCATTTGAGCAAGGAGATACAACCCTTGAAACATGGCCTCATGAACTGATTTTCTCCAAGACAGTTTTGGCAGATTTGATGCATTTTGCTCGATTTGATCAAATCTGACAAATCCAAGCCTTGTCGACATTTTGGACACATCTGAGGATCAAATCCAAGGGGGATGATCTGATCTCCAAGCCTCACAAGTCCAAGAATCTACAAGTAGCATGCCAAACCTAAAAGAGCTAAAAAGTGCCAAGACTCCAATTTTGTTTTCAAGCATTCAATGGATGCACCAAGGTGGCATGAACTGAGCCTATTCCAACTGAATAAGTCAAGGATAAGCCCTGAACCAACGAACCATAAGCATGTGCTCTAACCTCTAGTCAATGGCTAGAGGAGACTTGAGATTCCAAAGTGATCCAATTGGCCAAAGGCCTGCTGCAGCCACCACACACTATTGCTGCCAAAACAAACTTGCTCTACTATAAATAGAGCTCCTTTGTGCTCAGTTTAAGTACACCAAAGCACTACAACACTTGCTTTCCTCTAAATCTCTTTCTTTAGGTCAAAATGCCTTCTTTTGCAAGGTAACTCTGAGTTTTTGAGTTAGAGAGCATTGCCACCACAGCTCATGATCCAAACACATCCAATATGTCATATCTAAGTTGTCCAAACTCTCATATGTGATATGTAACATCAAAATCACAAAGTCCCCTCTCAAAACCTCAAAATTGGACTTTTTGCATTTTTCAAGCCATGTCTTGATTCAGTCACTTTCAAAACCAGATAAGACCTCAAACACACTACAAATATCATCCTTGAACTGTCCCAAATGGTTCCCCACATATGGAACACCATTTGAGAGAGTTGCTATATTGGTCACTTTTGCCCCTTTTGCAAGAAAGAGCTCAAATTTGTTCCTGAGGTTTCCAGTTGGTTCCAACCATTCTAAGAGCTTCTAAGGGATCAATTGAGAGTGTCTAAAGCATCAAATTACTTCTGGCATAAGAAACTTGGCAGATAGCCCAAAAAGCTCCTAAAGAGGTAAACATCGCAACTTGAACTCTCTGAAATATGCATTGCTTTGAAGTCCACTGATCATGCACATCTCATACATGTTATATATGTTGTGTTTGAACCAATTTATCATGTAATTCATGCCTGTAACAAGAGGTAGCATAGAAAATGCAATTATAGGCCTATTTCAAGAACACCATCGGGTTTTGAAATAGGAGCCTCATTTGAAAAAACCACCACCACCATTAGATTCCTTGTGAAATTCTAGGCAGGATAGACCTAAATTTTGTCCCAATCCATGGAGAAATGAGAAAGTTACAAGCTTCACATTTTTTGCCAAAACTTTGCCTTGGCCAGGCCAAAAACCAGGCATGTCTCATATATTCATGGGGTGGTTTTGATACATGGATGTATCACCACCCCAGTGGTAGAAGGCGCGCGCTGGACCCTAGAGGTCTGAGGTTCGAATCCCCCTCGCCCCAATTCCTCTTTTTACCACTTTTTTCCATTTTTTTATATATTTTGTTATATTTTAAATAATTTGGAAAATTAATTTCTCCTTCAATTTTAATTATTTTTGTTTGGTTCTTTTTGTAAAAAATCACAAAAATGTTAAAATATTTTATTCCATAAAAAATTCAGATTTATATTAATTATTTAATATAGTTGATATTTTTGTAAATAAATTCATTTTTATTGTTTTTAAACCTTTTAAAAATGAATATTCACCTTGAAAAAACAAAACCAAATGAGTTCTAAATCATCTTGTGATTAAAACTTCATTTTTCAAACCTTAACCAAAACTCACAAGTGGTCTATAGACTTATTTGGTATTTTTGTCATTTTATTCATTTTATTAAAAGGATTACGTTTAAAAATGATGAAATTAGGGTTTCTTTGATTTTCACCCTAACAAACTTTTTTCAAACACTTTGGGCCTCTAATAGAGTGTTAGACCCAATCCCTTTTTGAAACCTTTTTGGGCCTCACATATTGTATAAGTCCCTCTGTATATTTTCAAAAGTTCAGCGCGATCGTCGCCTTTTTAACAGAATCCTTGGGCTTCTCCTTGAGCTATAAGACCCATCTTTATTCATTTTCAAACCTTTTGGGCCTCTAATAGAGTGTAAGACCCAATCCCTTTTTTAACCAAAACCTTTTTGGGCCTCAGACATTGTATAAGTCCCACTGTGTTAAAAAATCTCGGCGCGATCGCCATTTCAAAACGAAAACCATTTGGGCCTAGCCTTGTGTTGTAAGTCCCATTTCCTTTATTTAAATAATCTTTGGGCTTCTCCTTGAGATTTTAAGACCCAACCCTTGTTATACATAAACCTTTTTGGGCCTCATTCGTTGTATAAGTCCCGGTACAATATTCAAAACAACGGTGCGACCATTGTCAAACTCTTTGGGCCTCTCCTTGAGTATAAGCCCCACAATATTTTCAAACAATTCCCTTTTGATTTAGATTCAAATATATGTATTGTTATCAAAACTTTCTTTAATTTCTTTGAACAACTAACAATACAACATAGAAGCTTGCTCACTTGTAAGTTTTATTCGCTTTCATTTACTTGCTTTAATATATATAACTGTACTGTGGGAAGCGGCGCATGGTTAGTCTTCTTTCATTCTTTTAAATACACTTCAAATATATATATAACTGTATTGTGGGAAGCTGCACATGGTTAGTCTTCTTTCATACCTTTTTAAATACTTGTCATATATCAACTGTATATATACTAGTATAGTTATTTAGAGTTTTCCCCGGCAATTAGGTCTAGAACTAGGTAAAGCCCTGTTGGTCACTCTTAAATACAAACAAAATTAGATCCCCATAGGATTTCCAGATACAGTCTTCCCTTCTCTTGGGATTAAACAATATAGAACAAAGAGAAAGGCAGTATTCTCGGTGAACCTTTTCTCAGACTGTCACCCCTAGAAATTGTCAAAGAAACTCTACTCCCCGGAGTTTATCTATTCTCTGTGAATAGCATCTCCTGAGTTTCTTCAAATCACAGAACTTTCACTAAGTGATTTATTCTCTGTGAATAACATTTCTTGAACTTTTCTTGGTTTGGGACCCACAGGCTTCCTAAAAGCATTCTCGCCTCCTCTTGGGCTTTGTACAAGGACCCTTCGGCTTCTTAGAAGTTCTCATGCCTTCTCTTGGGCTTAATACAAGGACCCTGACGACCTCTTAAAGGTATAAGACAGAACTTAGTCATCCTTTGGTAGAGCAGTCTTTCTAGTGTCAAATCTCATGCCACTTTAGGGTTGATTCTCATCCCTTAATGCCCGTGCCTCCTCTTGGGCATCATACAAAAGATAAAACTCTTCCACACCAGTAGACTTGGACAGTCTAACCCCCTTGAGTCTCAAAGACATTCTCAAGTTCCTTACAAATATAGGAAAAACCCTGGCCATCCTGGATCGATCTCCAGCAGAAACCCAGCCTCTCTCATGAGAGTTCCTCGACCAGGGTCAACACTATCTTAAATCAGAACCTCAAGGTATCTGACATCTCAACTCTTCTCTAATCCTCAGCAAGAGTTAATTCCCCACTTGGACCCGCCTGGGGATCTCAATTATCCCCGGCAAAAGATAGCCTTCTCTTAGGCTTTGTATAAGGACCTTTCCTCAGTAGAAAACTAGCCTCCTCTTAGGCTTTGTATAATGATCCTTCCTCAGCGAAGTCAGCCTCCTCTTGGGCTTTATACAATGATTCTCCCAAGCGGAGCTAACCCTTTTAGACTCTCTTGTTGAGTCAATCAACCTTTTCAGACTCTCTTGTTGAGTTAATCAACTTTCAGAATCTCTTGTTGAGTCAACCAACCCTTTCAGACTCTCTTGTTGAATCAACCACCTTTTCAGACTCTCTTGTTGAATCAACCTTTTTTAGCCTCAATCTTGGGCTTTGTACAAGACAGATAAAAATACTCTCTCGTTGAGTCGATCTTTATCCAAAATTGGTATAAAGATTTCCCCTAGCAGGAGCTAGCCTCCTCTCAAGCTGCGTAGAAGGATTTCTCCAGCTTGTTTAGCCACAATCCTGGGCTTTATACAGGACAAATAAAAACACTCTCTTGTTGAGTCAAACCCTTTTAGCCTCAATCTTGGGCTTTATACAAGACATAAATTTCCCTCTCTTGAGCTTGGGAAAGATATCTTCCCTAGCAGAGTCATCTTCCTCAAGCAGGGTCAAACTCCTTTAGCCTCAATCTTGGGCTTTGTATAAGACAGATAATACTCTCCAGCAGAGCTAAACCCTTTTAGCCTCCGTCTCGGGCTTTGTACAAGACACATAAAAATATCCTCACCAGAGTCAGTTAAATTTCCCATTACAGCCTCAATCTCGGGCTTTGTACAAGACACATACAAACCCTCCTCAGCGGAGTCAAAATCCCTTTTAGCCTCAATCTTGGGCGTTGTACAAGATAGAAAACACTCTCCTGCATAGTCAAACTTCTAGCCTCCTCTTAGGCTTTGTATAATGATATCCCCAAAGAGTAAGTCTCTTTTTTGCCTCAATCTTGGGCTTTGTACAAGACACATAAGCATTCTCTTGTTGATTTAATCAACTCCTAGCCTCCTCTTAAGCTTTGTATAAAGAAATCCCCTAGCCGAGTTAATTAACCTTTTAGCATCAACCTTGTGCTTTGATCAAGGCACACAAAAAGTCAACAATCTCTCTTTAGAGATGACAAATTCCCTCTCAATACCTTTTTAGCTTCAATCTTGGGCTTTGAACAAGACACAAATACTCAACCCTTTTAGCTTCAATCTTGGGCTTTGAACAAGACACCAAAACATCATTTTCCTCCCTTAGAATAGGATGAACTACGATTGCTCTGATTTCCCTATTTCGTTTAAATGGGAATACGTAGGCATAAGATTGTGAAATCTTAGCGAGCATACTAAACAAAAACTCTAGGTCCAGGACCTTCACACATCAATCAAACCTTAGGTCCAGTACCTTACCAAAAACATCGGGAACACCCGAACATCAGCAAAAACTCACTCATACTTCCCAAGAAACTTTCCCAACCTATTAACAGATAAACACCATCAATTACAAAGCGAAACCTAAAGCTAATATCCTGTGGATAACCACATATAGGATGGGTAATTGACAACTCCCCATTGTATAACCTGACCCCGACTCCCCGAATCTCTTTAAGCATTTGTTCAGTTAAACATTCGCGTGCAAGGTTAGTTTTAGATAGCTTCCCTTTCCCTTTCAGCTTCACGGGATAAATGAAAAATCAAAAAGTAGCACCCCCTCCTCATTACAGTGAGGAAAAACCCAGCGATAAGGTGGTCGCGTCACCGACAAAAATCGCTCGCTACAACAGGAATAGACTTACTTATGATGTTTCAAGGCTAGGTAGAGGACACGACCTGCTTAGATACCAATTGTAATGCCCTGTATAATATATACCTAGAATAATACTATACAAGCAGTTTGTTGCGGTGAGAATCGGATAACAAGCTATTAATTAACTTGCATCACAAAACTTTGACATTCACCACCGAACTTTGATTTATGCAAAGGAAAGGGTAAAGATCGAAAGAAAAACCTTTTGCGCCATGTGAAGACATGGCTAAGAGACTGGGGATCGGGGGCTGGTTATACTAAGGGAAGGTATTAGCACCCTAAGTATCTATAGTACTCTACAGGAGCCTCTTGTTTGTATTGTGTTATGTTATGTTTGCTTGCTAAGGAAAATCTGCTAAGGTTGAGGTAAAGACCTAAGGGTATATACACTAAGTTTGCTCGCCAAGACGTTGCATCTTGTGCCTACGTATATTACTAAAGAATCAGAGCAACCGTAGTTCACCTAACTAAGGGTGAGGAACCATTGACTATGGCCAAAGTTCCAAGGGGGGCTCTCTAAGTCTAAGTTATGATGAGGGAAGTGAATGCTCAAGATGATGAGTTCACATAGAGTCCGAGAACTCTAACTTGTTGTAAGTTGTAAGAGGTGAATGGCTATGAGGCCAAAGAGAAGGTGGCCATGACTATGAGGTTAAGGCTTATATCCTATGACTATGAGGTCAAGGAGGGAGGTGGCTATGACTATGAGGTCAAAGCTGGTAATAAGCTTTCTATGACTATGAGGTCAATAGAGAGACTTTCCTTTGGAAGAAAGGGGAAGTAACTTCTTGTAAAACAAGGGTTGAAAATGAGGTTGAAATTAAATGAACAATATGAGTTCAAAGATTCAAAGACAGTAAACATTAACCAAAATAAAATTCTAAGTATTGACATAGCAAACATGGATAAACACAAGTAAGGCAGAGATAACATTATCAAAGCTTAAAATCGGAATCATGCTAAGTTATGCACAAGACAACAGAGGCCAATACGTACAGACGATGTTTTAATAAAATGATATTGTTCCGAATTCAGAAACAAATCGCAGTCAAACATTTCACAAAACATTCAAAAAAAACTTAAAGTTTTCAGGAGGCAGTTGATGATTTTCCATAAAAGTCTAAAGATTGAATATAAAGTAAAGCAGGTTTTTGTTTTGAACTTTTTAGAAATAAAATAACAAATATTTTTGGTTTTTTTAAATAAAATAACAAATATGATAAAAAAAACATAAATAAATAAAAGTGGAGTGGCAGTCGCCACTTAAAAGTGCCACAATGTATGGTAAGTGCCATAACATTGTGGCAGGCACTATTCCTTGTGATGATGGTGGCAAGCGCCATCTTTACTTTCTGATGGTGGCAAGCGCCACACTTTCATTGTGTGGTGGTGACAGGCGCCACCTTTATGACTATGTGATGCACAAAATAAATAGTGGCAGGCGCCACCTTTATGGTTGTGTAATGCATGGCCAGTGCCATCAAAAAAAAAATATATGGCGAGTGCCACTATCCTTTTTTTCTTTTCTAAACAACAACCACAGCCCAGTTCATGATAAAAAATAAACAAAACCACACATTACGATTTACAATATTTATTCAAGAATCACACAAATATGATAACAACATGGAGTAATGATCATGGCATCTGAAAACGAAATAAAAAAAAAGTGTGAGTGTTACCTAGTGGAGATGGTCCACTGCCTTTTCACAAATACGAGTTTTGAAAAAAATGATGAGCTTCTCGTCCAAAGTGCCAGTAAATTTACAAGAATAAGTGAGGGAGAAAAAGAGAGTATTCAACCTCTGTTTTTTGGGGTGAATACTGGTGTCCTTGAGAAGAGGTTTGAGCCTCTATTTATAGGAAAAAGTGGGAGTATCGTCTGATCTTTTCATTTTGCCGAGTTTACCCTTTTTTTCAAATTTTCTCCGTGCAAGCTTGCATTTGAAAGCTCTAGTCATAGGCCTGTGAAGTTTTTGTGTACTGATGAGACTGGAGACATGCTTTTACTGAAACGTTCTTTTTTTTTGTCAAACCAACCCACTTGTATCCGTTTCTGATTAAAACCTATTATTATATTTTTCTTAAGTGTGCTTGGATAAATGTGGAATAAATAAAAAATAATTATTTTTTGGCAAGCATGGCAGGCGCCATGTTTTCATGTGGCAAGTGCCACATTTTCATGGCCAATGCCACCATATGGTGGCTAGTGCCATGACTTGTTTTCTTTTTTTCTTTTTCCTTTTTTTTCTTTTCTTTATTTTTCTTTTCTTTCTTTTTTCTTTTCTTCTTAAAACAAAATCCACAAATCAAGATTGAACATGTTAAACTCGGGTGCAATTTGAATATTTCACCTCGGACCAATAACGTCAAAGTCGGAAGCTTGACTTTGTCGGTCGAAATCATAATTTCCTCAGGAATTCCAATGGATGATATTTGAGGATCTTTGCTTCTTCAATCTTTTTTGAGGTCCATAGATGACTTCTAAGGATGTCCAGTACCATGCGGAATCATGTTCCGGTGTTTGAGAACATGCCTTGATCAGAATCAAGGGCAGTGGTTAACTAATACTGATAAAAATCCCAGTTTGAGTCTTTGGCGAATCTTGGGGCTCAAGGCACTTGTAATAGGAACCAAACACACTTTATTTCTCGTTGAAATGGACCTCTAAGATGTAGGTGAACTCTATTGGTTGCATTTGGAGCCTTAGTTGTCCTTCTTGAACAGATGACTTCTCATACCAATCTCAATTTATTGGTGAACATTTGTGATGCTTGTATGGAACCGAATGATGTCTTAGGAGACCTTGAAACATGTGGTGTCTGACTCATTGACTTTGGTTCTCTTTCCTGTACAAACCTGCCTTTCACAAAAGAAATAAACTAGCAAGATATGGTGGTTAGTTAACAATGCACAGATGATTGATCCCTAACTTTAAGTGCAAGATGTTATGACATCTAAGGGGTAAAATTTGGAGTACAACAGTTGCCCCTATTTAAATAGCTTTACTGGGTGGCACGAGGAATGGAAATCCTCGGGACATCAAAGTGAAAGGTATTTAAATATAGCAAACCAATAATTTTTGCCCTTAGATGGAATGCAGATGCTAAGGACAGGCAATAAACATGCAAATGCTGACATGCCATGACCTTCTAGTATGATGATATGATGCCATGATAGTGCAAAGATGCAGACAAACAAAACACCAGAAACAAAGAGCAAACCACCACAGATGAGCTTACTGGGGAAGGATAAAGGTTAGTTTCCACGAGGAAGACTCAATGGGGATACAAGCCGGCCGACAAAAGAGACTCACTGGGGAGACTCTGAGGCAACACTAGGGATGGAAAAAACAAAACTGAGGGGGAAACCCTACAGGTCCTCACTGGAGATAGGAGCCAGAGAGGTGTTCTCCATTAGGGGGAAGATCCATGGAGATGGACGACAGGTCCATATGTGACCGGACGATACTGGGGAAAAAAGACACATTCTTACTGGGCATGAAACCAGAAAGAAGGCATGATCTCCACTAGGGATCAATTTGAAATAAAAGGATAGACATCCGAAACAAGATTTTCTAGGGATTTCTTATACTGAAGAGTTCAAACGGGATCTTCAAGAAAGACCAGAAAAGACAGAGATAAACTTTGGGTACCAGTATGAGTTGGATATGAAGTTCCAGAATGAGCTGGACTTTGAATGCCAATATGAGTTGGACTTTGGGTTTAAGTTCACATTTGACCTGGGTGACGCTTTAGAAGGGAAAGATCCTCACTGGTGGTAAAATCAAGAGATGGTCTCCACTGGGGGATATCCAGGGTAGTGGATCAACAAGTCCACGTATGACTGGCCGACACTACAGGACCGAAAATCAACCTTATTGGAAGTATAACCAAAAGATGGGCTTCAATAAAGGTATATAGAATTATTGATCATCAAGTCTAAACGTGACTAGATAACATTCTAGAAATAAAGGATCCTCAATGAAGGTTGAACTAGAAAGACGGTCTTCACTGGGAAAAGCAAAACATCTAAGACATCCAAAGTGATGGAACAACAGGTTCAAGTATGACCGATTGGCACTTTAGAAAAAAGAATCTTATTGGAGATAGAACCAAAAGATGGGCTCCGATTGATCATCAAGTCTAAATGTGACTAGATGACATTCTAGAAATAAATGATCCTCAATGAAGGTTGAACCGGAAAGACGGTCTTCACTGGGAAAATTAAAACATCTAAGACATCCAAAGTGATGGAACAACAGGTTCAAGTATGACCGATTGACACTTTAGAAAAAAGAACCTTATTGGAGATAGAACCAAAAGATAGGCTCTGATAAGGGTATCTAGAATTATTGATCATCAAGTCTAAACGTGACTAGATGACATTCTAGAAATAAAGGATCCTCAATGAAGGTTGAACCGGAAAGATGGTCTTCACTGGGAAAAGCAAAATATTTAAGACATCCAAAGTGATGGAACAACAGGTTCAAGTATGACCGATTGGCACTTTAGAAAAAAAGAACCTTATTGGAGATAGAACCAAAAGATGGGCTCCGATAAGGGTATCTAGAATGATTGATCATAAAGTCTAAACGTGACTAGATGACATTCTAGAAATAAATGATCCTTAATGAAGGTTGAACCGGAAATACGGTCTTCAGTGGGAAAAGCAAAACATCTAAGACATCCAAAGTGATGGAACAACAGGTTCAAGTATGACCGATTGGTACTTTAGAAAAAGAACCTTATTGGAGATAGAACCAAAAGATGGGCTTCGATAAGGGTATCTAGAATGATTGATCATCAAGTCTAAACGTGACTAGATGACATTCTAGAAATAAAGGATCCTCAATGAAGGTTGAACCGGAAAGACAGTCTTAACTGGGAAAAGAAAAACATCTAAGACATCCCAAGTGATGGAACAACAGGATCAAGTATGACCGATTGACACTTTAGAAAAAAGAACCTTATTGGAGATAGAACCAAAAGATGGGCTCCGATAAGGGTATCTAGAATGATTGGTCATCAAGTCTAAACGTGACTAGATGACATTCTAGAAATAAAGGATCCTCAATGAAGGTTGAACCGGAAAGACGGTCTTCACTGGGAAAAGCAAAATATTTAAGACATCCAAAGTGATGGAACAACAGGTTCAAGTATGACCGATTGGCACTTTAGAAAAAAAGAACCTTATTGGAGATAGAACCAAAAGATGGGCTCCGATAAGGGTATCTAGAATGATTGATCATAAAGTCTAAACGTGACTAGATGACATTCTAGAAATAAATGATCCTTAATGAAGGTTGAACCGGAAATACGGTCTTCAGTGGGAAAAGCAAAACATCTAAGACATCCAAAGTGATGGAACAACAGGTTCAAGTATGACCGATTGGTACTTTAGAAAAAGAACCTTATTGGAGATAGAACCAAAAGATGGGCTTCGATAAGGGTATCTAGAATGATTGATCATCAAGTCTAAACGTGACTAGATGACATTCTAGAAATAAAGGATCCTCAATGAAGGTTGAACCGGAAAGACGGTCTTAACTGGGAAAAGAAAAACATCTAAGACATCCCAAGTGATGGAACAACAGGATCAAGTATGACCGATTGACACTTTAGAAAAAAGAACCTTATTGGAGATAGAACCAAAAGATGGGCTCCGATAAGGGTATCTAGAATGATTGGTCATCAAGTCTAAACGTGACTAGATGACATTCTAGAAATAAAGGATCCTCAATGAAGGTTGAACCGGAAAGACGGTCTTCACTGGAAAAAGTAAAACATCTAAGACATCCAAAGTGATGGAACAACAGGTTCAAGTATGACCGATTGGCACTTTAGAAAAAAGAACCTTTTTGGAGATAGAACCAAAACATGGGCTCCGATAAGGGTATCTAGAATGATTGGTCATCAAGTCTAAACGTGACTAGATGACATTCTAGAAATAAAGGATCCTCAATGAAGGGTGAACCAGGAATACAGTCTTCACTGGGAAAAGCAAAACATCTAAGACATCCAAAGTGATGGAACAACAGGTTCAAGTATGACTGATTGGCACTTTAGAAAAAAGAACCTTATTGGAGATAGAACCAAAATATGGGCTCCGATAAGGGTATCTTGAATGATTGATCATCAAGTCTAAATGTGACTAGATGACATTCTAGAAATAAAGGATCCTCAATGAAGGTTGAACCGGAAAGACGGTCTTCTCTGGGAAAAGCAAAACATCTAAGACCTCCAAAGTGATGGAACAACAGGTTCAAGTATGACCGATTGGCACTTTAGAAAAAAAACCTTATTGGAGATAGAACCAAAAGATGGGCTCCGATAAGGGTATCTAGAATTATTGATCGTCAAGTCTAAACGCGACTAGATGACATTCTAGAAATATAGGATCCTCAATTAAGGTTGAACCGGAAATACGGTCTTTAGTGGGAAAAGCAAAACATCTAAGACATCCAAAGTGATGGAAAAACATGTTCAAGTATGACCGATTGGCACTTTAGAAAAAAGAACCTTATTGGAGATAGAACTAAAAGATGGGCTTCGATAAGGGTATCTAGAATGATTGATCATCAAGTCTAAACGTGACTAGATGACATTCTGGAAATAAAGGATCCTCAATGAAGGTTGAACCGGAAAGACGGTCTTAATTGGGAAAAGCAAAACATCTAAGACATCCAAAGCGATGGAACAACAGGTTCAAGTATGACCGATTGGCACTTTAGAAAAAAGAACCTTATTGGAGATAGAACTAAAAGATGGGCTCCGATAAGGGTATCTAGAATGATTGATCATCAAGTCTAAACGTGACTAAATGACATTCTAGAAATAAAGGATCCTCAATGAAGGTTGAACCAGAAAGACGGTCTTCACTGGGAAAAGCAAAACATCTAAGACATTCAAAGTGATGGAACAACAGGTTCAAGTATGACAGATTGGCACTTTAGAAAAAAGAATCTTATTGGAGATAGAACCAAAAGATGGGTTCCGATTGATCATCGAGTCTAAACGTGACTAGATGACATTCTAGAAATAAATGATCCCCAGTGAAGGTTGAACCGGAAAGACGGTCTTCACTGGGAAAAGTAAAACATCTAAGACATCCAAAGTGATGGAACAACAGGTTCAAGTATGACCGATTGGCACTTTAGAAAAAAGAACCATATTATAGATAGAACCAAAAGATAGGCTCTGATAAGGGTATCTAGAATTATTGATCATCAAGTCTAAACATGACTAGATGACATTCTAGAAATAAAGGATCCTCAATGAAGGTTGAACCGGAAAGATGGTCTTCGCTGGGAAAAGCAAAACATCTAAGACATCCAAAGTGACGGAACAACAGGTTCAAGTATGACCGATTGGCACTTTAGAAAAAAAGAACCTTATTGGAGATAGAACCAAAAGATGGGCTCCGATAAGGGTATCTAGAATGAATGATCGTAAAGTCTAAACGTGACTAGATGACATTCTAGAAATAAAGGATCCTTAATGAAGGTTGAACCAGAAATACGGTCTTCAGTGGGAAAAGCAAAACATCTAAGACATCTAAAGTGATGGAACAACAGGTTCAAGTATGACCGATTGGTACTTTAGAAAAAGAACCTTATTGGAGATAGAACCAAAAGATGGGCTTCGATAAGGGTATCTAGAATGATTGATCATTAACTCTAAACGTGACTAGATGACATTCTAGAAATAAAGGATCCTCAATGAAGGTTGAACCGGAAAGACGGTCTTAACTGGGAAAAGAAAAACATCTAAGACATCCCAAGTGATGGAACAACAGGTTCAAGTATGACCGATTGACACTTTAGAAAAAAGAACCTTATTGGAGATAGAACCAAAAGATGGGCTCCGATAAGGGTATCTAGAATGATTGATCATCAAGTCTAAACGTGACTAGATGACATTCTAGAAATAAAGGATCCTCAATGAAGGTTGAACCGGAAAGACGGTCTTCACTGGGAAAAGTAAAACATCTAAGACATCCAAATTGATGGAACAACAGGTTCAAGTATGACCGATTGGCACTTTAGAAAGAAGAACCTTTTTGGAGATAGAACCAAAAGATGGGCTCCGATAAGGGTATCTAGAATGATTGGTCATCAAGTCTAAACGTGACTAGATGACATTCAAGAAATAAAGGATCCTCAATGAAGGTTGAACCGGAAATACAGTCTTCACTGGGAAAAGCAAAACGTCTAAGACATCCAAAGTGATGGAACAACAGGTTCAAGTATGACCGATTGGCACTTTAGAAAAAAGAACCTTATTGGAGATAGAACCAAAATATGGGCTCCGATAAGGGTATCTTGAATGATTAATCGTCAAGTCTAAACGTGACTAGATGACATTCTAGAAATAAAGGATCCTCAATGAAGGTTGAACCGGAAAGACGGTCTTCTCTGGGAAAAGCAAAACATCGAAGACCTCCAAAGTGATGGAACAACAGGTTCAAGTATGACCGATTGGCACTTTAGAAAAAAAAACCTTATTGGAGATAGAACCAAAAGATGGGCTCCGATAAGGGTATCTAGAATGATTGATCATCAAGTCTAAACGCGACTAGATGACATTCTAGAAATAAAGGATCCTCAATGAAGGTTGAACCGGAAATACGGTCTTTAGTGGGAAAAGCAAAACATCTAAGACATCCAAAGTGATGGAAAAACAGGTTCAAGTATGACCGATTGGCACTTTAGAAAAAAGAACCTTATTGGAGATAGAACTAAAAGATGGGCTTCGATAAGGGTATCTAGAATGATTGATCATCAAGTCTAAACGTGACTAGATGACATTCTGGAAATAAAGGATCCTCAATGAAGGTTGAACCGGAAAGATGGTCTTAACTGGGAAAAGCAAAACATCTAATACATCCAAAGTGATGGAACAACAGGTTCAAGTATGACTGATTGGCACTTTAGAAAAAAGAACCTTATTGGAGATAGAACCAAAAGATGGGCTCCGATAAGGGTATCTAGAATGATTGATCATCAAGTCTAAACGTGACTAAATGACATTCTAGAAATAAAGGATCCTCAATGAAGGTTGAACCAGAAAGACGGTCTTCACTGGGAAAAGCAAAACATCTAAGACATCCAAAGTGATGGAACAATAGGTTCAAGTATGGCCGATTGACTCTTTAGAAAAAAGAACCTTGTTGGAGATAGAACCAAAAGATAGGCTCTGATAAGGGTATCTAGAATGATTGATCATCGAGACTAAACGTGACTAGATGACATTCTAGAAATAAAAGATGGGCACTTTATGCCTAGGGCTGACAACTCTATCGAAAAGAATAGACAAACCCAGTCATTTGGGGAGATGAACACCAAAGTGAACAAAGCAGGTAAACACCCAAAAGGGTAGCAGAAATGCTAAGCTGCTATTCATATGAGAATGCATGTATGCCATGTTTATGCTTATGCTGACAAAACAGACAAAAGGAAGCGAGACTGGAGATGAAATAAATATCTCGACAAGGATACCCAGCTAAACTCATCAGATTGGACCATTACTGGGGATGAACTTGCAGAATCAGTAGTTCTACTTCAAGATTACAATCTTATCTGGTGGGAAAGGTACTCCACTTGGTATAGCATCATGGCTTCACTAGGATTGCCATCACGAGCTTGATTTCTTTACTGGAGGAGGAAATCCATGGAGAATTGCCAAGATTAGATAAAGTAAATAGCTTACTGGGGAGCTAGCAAAAGATATCACAAAAATAGGGTCATTCTGCATCCTGACTTGTATGATGATCACCATAATAAACAACAGCTCTTGCAACAGGTAATCTTCAAATCTTCTCTACCCCATATTACATGGTATGTTGGAAGAAAATATCAAGAGGATTTTACAGAAGAATTGGCATACAAGGTGTTTCAATATATTTAAACTCCTGGAGAGATTCATAAATTTTGACATAACTGCCCCAGATTAACAACAAGGTCTTTGAACTTGTTCTTCAGAATGGTTGTTGACAATTGGGGAACAAACTTGCCCCTGTTGATGGGTCATTAGAGTCCAAACTAATCATAAGATGGCCTCAAAAAGACTTGCCCCAAAATCCTGAACTTTTGAAGAGTTTTGCCCCTGATTCGATAACTCTTGGAATGGTGGATTGGCAAATCCTTCCGCATGGTTGCCCGTGACTGAGTTTCCTTTATCAAGTCAAATTCCCTAGCTGGCTACTTTTGTTGGGTTTTCTTTTGATATTGAATTGTCTTGCAAACAAGTATTGTTTATTTAAAAATTGGCAATTTCAATGCGACATTAATGCAAACTTTTGAGATCAAGTTTTATTAATGAAACACACGCGGTGGAATGATTTAAATAATCAAAAACAAGGTGGATCTTGTCATTTACAGCATGACAGATGAAGTGATCAACACACGCAATTTGCAAAGATCATTAGGAGTCAGGTTAATCAACCTTGTTGTAGTATGCTTTCAAAATAACCTTACCTCAATTAGGTCTTTTAAGGGTTGTAACGTGGTCTGGTTCACGGTTTTATGAAACAAAGGATAAAGGCTCAAAGTTTATTTGTCCCACCCAATCTTCGTGATGAACTCCAATCCTACACTCAGTTAACTCAAGCTATACATTCAAGTCTCCAAAGGCTAGGAAATGAATTGATGATAGTTGATGATGATTCAAACACCTTTGTAGTCATTACTCCTTTGCAGAATCCGGTTATCCTTTATTGTTGAGGTTTTGAGACCTCTTCTTGTCTTTGTTTGAGGTTTTGAGACCTCTTCTTTTCTTTGCTTGAGGTTATGAGACCTCTTTTTGTTGTTGAGGTTTTGAGACCTCTTCTTATCTTCGCTGAGGTTTTGAGACCTTTTTTTTTTAGGTTATGAGACCTCTTCTTTGATTGTTGTACAAACCCTCTTGTATAAGGCAAAGTTTTGGGCTTCCCATCTTTCTTGGCTTTTGCCTTGAAAGGGACTCGGCTCATTCTTCGATTAAGGATTTTTCAATGATCCTTCCTTATTTGTCGCGTCGGGAACAACTTGTACAACATTTATTCACTTGATTGGAGAGAGATGACTGGTGTCTTGCATGAAGCGTTTGCATTCGAATGTATAACCAAGTTAAACTGAGAACTACCCTGCCCTAGGGTTGAGATTTAAGGGTTTTTTATGTAAGGAAAGAAAACTCCTACTTCCAGGCTCGAAGGGTTAATGAGGGATTATCTTCCTTATTTCTCCACTGTTTAGGAATTGAAACAATGTCTTACATCCTCGGCGAGGTTTAATCGAAAGCATACCACAGCAATTATGGATAATATTTTCATCATCCTCCCCAATCTTTGCTTAACAACAATTTTGATAAGTGGAATGAAACAAGATAAAGATATATTTTTTGTTTTCATGAACATAAAGGTAAATGAGTGAAACGAATGGACTTAAACAAAAGATGCATAAACGCTTCATTAATATTGCCAATTTGAAAGTACTACAACTTATAAGCAAATACAAATTCAACATTGCAAAGAAAATACAACAAAATTGCTGAAATAGCCAAAAGATTTCCAGCTTTAGGGAATCAAATATAGAAAATCAAAGAGGAGCTCAATCACGGACCCCTAATCCATCTTCATCTTGATACATCCTCCACATCATTAATTATCCCATGGGCGGGCAAGGATTGTTCTTGATATCAGGCTGAGAGCCGTCGAAAGACAAAATATTTCTCTCCATTAAATCCCTCACAATATGCTTCAAAGCAAAACAACCTTCTAAATTATGACCTGGTGCACCTTCATGGAATGCACAATGAGCATTGGGATTGTAAGAAGGTGGAAGAGGATCAGGAGGTGGGCCTGATGACCTTGTAGTTATTAATCCTTGTTGCACCAAAGAAGGGTACAACGTTGTATACGTCATAGGAATGGGAGGAATCGGAGGCCTAACACCCTGTCTTTTACTTGGAGCGATCTGATGAGAAACTTGAGTCCTTTGTTGATAAGCAGGAGCGTTGGGCGCTTGTTGATAGATTGGTGGTTGAGGAACCGGCTGATAAACAGAAGCCTGGTTGTTGAATTTTGCCGCGATGGTGGCCACATAAGGTTGCTGAACAGGATAGACAGGATGCTGAACATAGCACTGTTGTTGCTGCTGACGTTTCCAGGACTGATATTTCTTCTCTTTGTTTGTCATCACCACACTGGTATCTCCTTCCTTTTGAAGGATTTCTTGGCATCGTTGCTTGAACTACCAGCTCCCTTGGTCATTTTGCCACTCTTCAGACCAAGCTCTACTTTAACCCCCACAGCCACAATATCAGAAAAATTAGCAGACACACTACTGATCATCCTTTCGTAGAATTCCGGTCTCACCGTGTCGACAAACCAATCAGTTAACTCCTTTTCAGATAAAGTTGGCTCTACCTGTGAAGCCATCTCTCTCCATCTCTGCGTATACTCTTTAAAAGACTTGAAATTGTTTTGCGACATACTCAGAAGTTGTCTACGATCTGGCGCCAGGTCCATGTTATATTTGTAATGCTTTACAAAAGCATCAGATACGTCTTGAAAACATTGGATCCTAGATTGGTTCAAAGTCAAATACCACTTTGCAGCAGCCCCTTTCAAACTATCTTGGAAGCAGTGGATCATCAACTTGTCATTATCCATAAATGCTGCCATTCGTCGGTAATACATGATCAAATGCGACTTAGGACAGGTCGCACCTGAGTATAGGTCGAAATTGGGTAGTTTGAATTTGGGTGGAATGACCAAGCCTGAAACTAAGCACATGTCTTTAGCATCAGTACTAAATACATTGCTCCCTTCCATTGCTTTCATTTTCCTCTGGATTGTCTGTACACTTTCCTTCAGCCTTTCATGTCGATCATCTACCTCTTCAGACATCTCAGGGTAATCATAAACCGGATGTGGGTTGTGAAAAACCGGGTGCACTTGAGTTTGTACTGCTGCTGGAGTGAAAGTAGGAATAGCTTGAAGAGCTTCATTAACCAAAGGAACAGCTTGTTGAGTAGAAGTGATGACCGGAGCACGTATAAAATCAAAAGGCATGCCCAAATTGGGGTTCACAGTAGTAGCAGGAGGTTCTACAGTTGTAGTGATAATCTCGGAGACCGCCGTGGCTTGTGTATCCATCTTTGCCCTCATAACTTGAATTGCTTCCAGAATCTGCCCCATTCCTCCTCGGAGCTCACTCAATTCATTGTTAACTCTGTCCATTTCACAGTACTGTTCTGACATCTTTTGACGAGTTTGGGCTCGTGTGTTGTAGTTGTGTCGGGAACTCAGTGTGATGATTCTGAAGAGAATACGGTGACATGAGAAGAAATGCGCATGCTATGACATGATGCAAATGAGATGTTAATGCAAGCCAAATGGTTTCAAGGAACTCAAAGGCAAGTTGCAAATATCCTTTTTTTTTAATCTGAAGAGTTTTGCTTTAAAAACCATGATCTTTATTGACTTCTGTAAAGGAAAGAACATCTGAGTTCTTTGAAACCAAAGGGCTATCATGAATGAATGGATGTATGCAGAAACGCACATATACAAATAATCGCATATATACAGGCAAACAGAATGAGGGCCTAAGTTTGAAGATCACGAGCATGGAGCCATGGTCTACCCATCCCAACTGGTATGTACTATGGGTTTATCATCTGTAGAACAGGATTCTAAAAGATCCCAGAGTCTACGTAAATCCTTCAGATATTATCGGCCTACGTGACTACTCGCGCGGGTTAATAATATTCTCAAGATAAACTCGTCTGAGTGTAGTATCGCGTAACAACTACTTGGGACTACTCCCTCATAGCCACCGCACTACATCCTAAAAGGCCAAGTGGGGTGAAGGCAACTACGGTCCTCAGAATCACTGGCTCTCAAATCGGGAAGAGTGACATCAATGCGACTACTCACATCAGACATTAACAATCCCAAAGGGCCTCAACTGAGCGTGGTCATCATATGCCATAAATTGTTAGGACTACTCCCAACAACCGACTATTGATTACACCACAATCCTATCATATATGCTCAATTCCAGGTTAGAACTTATCTCACCACTCAATAGTAGCAACCCTGCCAGACAGAAGATCCAAGCACTGACAGATATATTCAGATATATAGATATACAAGCAAGACACATAACAAGCACAAGCAAAACAAGGTGGCCTTAACCCTGATGGTTTCCCCAGTGAAGTCGCCATTTCGGTTGCGGTGAGAATCGGATAACAAGCTATTAATTAACTTGCATCACAAAACTTTGATATTCACCATCGAGCTTTGATTTATCCAAAGGAAAGGGTAAAGATCGAAAGAAAAACCTTTTGTGCCATGTGAAGACATGGCTAAGAGATCGGGGATCGGGGGCTGGTTATACTAAGGGAAGGTATTAGCACCCTAAGTATCTGTAGTACTCTACAGGAGCCTCTTGTTTGTATTATGTTATGTTATGTTTGCTTGTTAAGGAAAATCTGCTAAGGTTAAGGTAAAGACCTAAGGGTATATACACTAAGTTTGCTCGCCAAGACGCCGCATCTTGTGCCTACGTATCTGACTAAAGAATCAGAGCAACCGTAGTTCACCTAACTAAGGGTGAGGAACCATTGACTATGGCCAAAGTTCCAAGGGGGGATGAGTATGAGCCCAGGTAGATTTAAGAAACTCTCTAAGTTTCAGTTATGATGGGGGAAGTGAATGCTCAAGATGATGAGTTCACATAGAGTCCGAGAACTCTAACTTGTTGTAAGTTGTAAGAGGTGAATGGCTATGAGGCCAAAGAGAAGGTGGCCATGACTATGAGGTCAAGGCTTATATCCTATGACTATGAGGTCAAGGAGGGAGATGGCTATGACTATGAGGTCAAAGCTGGTAATAAGCTTTCTATGACTATGAGGTCAATAGAGAGACTTTCCTTTGGAAGAAAGGGGAAGTAACTTCTTGTAAAACAAGGGTTGAAAATGAGGTTGAAATTAAATGAACAATATGTGTTCAAAGATTCAAAGACAGTAAACATTAACCAAAATAAAATTCCAAGTATTGACAGGGCAAACATGGATAAACACAAGTAAGGCAGAGATAACATTATCAAAGCTTAAAATCAGAATCATGCTAAGTTATGCACAAGACAACAGAGGCCAATACGTACAGACGATGTTTTAATAAAATGATATTGTTCAGAATTCAGAAACAAATGACAGTCAAACATTTCACAGAACATTAAAAAAAAACTTAAATTTTTCAGGAGGCAGTTGATGATTTTCCATAAAAGTCTATAGATCGAATATAAAGTAAAGCAGGTTTTTGTTTTGAAATTTTTAGAAATAAAATAACAAATATTTTTGGTTTTTTTTAATAAAATAAAAAATATGATAAAAAAAACATACAAAAAAAGTGGAGTGGCAGTCGCCACTTAAAAGTGCCACAATGTATGGCAAGTGCCATAACATTATGGCAGGCACTATTCCTTGTGATGATGGTGACAAGCGCCACCTTTACTTTATGATGGTGGCAAGCGCCACACTTTCATTGTGTGGTGGTGGCAGGCGCCACCTTTATGACTATGTGATGCACAAAATAAATAGTGGCAGGCGCCACCTTTATGGTTGTGTAATGCATGGCCAGTCCCATCAAAAAAAATATGGTGAGTGCCACTATCCTTTTTTTCTTTTCTAAACAACAACCACAGCCCAGTTCATGATAAAAAAATCAAACAAAACCACACATTACGATTTACAACATTTATTCAAGAATCAGCACAAATATGATAACAACATGGAGTAATGATCATGGCATCTGAAAACGAAATAAAAAAAGTGTGAGTGTTACCTAGTGGAGATGGTCCACTGCCTCTTCACAAATACGAGTTCTGAAAAATGATGAGCTTCTCTTCCAAAGTGCCAGTAAATTTACAAGAATAAGTGAGGGAGAAAAAGAGAGTATTCATCCTCTATTTTTTAGGGTGAATACTGGTGTCCTTGAGAAGAGGTTTGAGCCTCTATTTATAGGAAAAAGTGGGAGTATCGTCTGATCTTTTCATTTTGCCGAGTTTACCCTTTTTTAAAATTTTCTCCTTGCAAGCTGGCATTTGAAAGCTCTAGTCATAGGCTTGTGAAGTTTTGTGTACTGATGAGACTGGAGCCATGCTTTTACTGAAACGTTCTTTTTTTTCGCCAAACCAACCAACTTGTATCCATTTTTGATTAAAACCTATTATTATAGTTTTCTTAAGTGTGCTTGGAAAAACGTGGAATAAATAAAAAACAATGTTTTTTTTGGCAAGCATGGCAGGCGCCATGTTTTCATGTGGCAAGTTCCACATTTTCATGGCCAGTGCCACCATATGGTGGCCAGTGCCAAGACTTGTTTTCTTTTTTTCTTTTTCTTTTTTTTTTCTTTTCTTTCTTTTTCTTTTATTTCTTTTTTCTTTTCTTCTTAAAACAAAATGCACAAATCAAGATTGAACATGTTAAACTGGGGTGCAATTTGAATATTTCACCTCGGGCCAATAACGTCAAAGTCGAAAGCTTGACTTTTTCGGTCAAAATCTGAATTTCCTCAGGAATTCCAATGGATGATCTTTGAGGATCTTTGCTTCTTCAATCTTTTCTAAGGTCCATAGATGACTTCTAAGGATGTCCAGTACCATGCGGAATCATGTTCCAGAGTTTGAGAGCATGTCTTGATCAGAATCAAGGGCAATGGTTGACTGATGCTGATAAAAACCCTAGTTTGAGTCTTTGGCGAATCTTGGGGCTCAAGGCACTTGTAATAGGAACCAAACACACTTTATTTCTCATTGAAATGGACCTCTAAGATGTAGGTGAACTCAAATGGTTGCATTTGGAGCCTCAGTTGTCATTCTTGAACAGATGACTTCTCATACCAATCTCAATTCACTGGTGAACACTTGTGATGCTTGTATAGAACCGAAGGATGTCTTAGGAGACCTTGAAACATATGGTGTCTGACTCATTGAGTTTTGTTCTCTTACCTGTGCAAACCTGCCTTTCACAAAAGAAACAAACTAGCAAGATATGGTGATTAGTTAACAATGCAAAGATGATTGATCCCTAACTGTAAGTGCAAGATGTTATGACATCTAAGGGGTAAAATTTGGGGTACAACACATTTTATTTGGTACTGACACCATCATAAGTGCCTAATGGCGTAATTCACATACTTGACCATTCTAAAACATAAACACAATCTATGGCACAAGATATGGAAACTAGCCAAAACAATAAAAACTAAGATCAATATAAAATATCCTCAATTGTATACAACAAATACACAGCGGAAAAATCTCAAGCTAAGCTTCTCTTGAAACATCCAAGCATAGCTCCACTTGTAAATCAAACCTGCAAACAACACCTGAAAAATAGCAACAATAATGAGGTGAGATATTAATCTCAGTGAGTTCCCTATCTTATGGATTCTCTCAGCTTTACAGGGTTCTAGCCAATCCTAACTCAAGTCAAAAGGGAAGGGAAATGACCTTGAGTTCACAATCTCACACTATATGGAAACATGTTCATGAGTTCACCAGCTCAAAATATCACTAATCGATAAACTTACCAAGGCATCCCCTTTTTTCGTCTGCTTCTACGTCTAGAAGTCGAGCCGAGTCATGGATCCTTGTAACCTACTTGACATACGAATGAATTCGGGTTCTACGGACCATTAACCGTTATGAACCGTCACTTCACACGAGCCATATACCGTCACAAGCATACACCCCACGGGCACCATTCGTACTGCACACGGGAATCAAACCTGCCAAGTAGTCATGTGTACATTTCAGAGGAACCCTAAGCTCATGAAACGACAACTCAAGAGAAACGGTTACGATTACGTGATCATCTACACAAACGTGATTGTATTCGACAATAACAAGGCCACATTCTCCTTTCACAAAGAACACAAAGGTTCACACACATGTTCCATACTAGTGTCTCACTCTCCTCTAGACTATTACTCGTCAAGGATGCACCTTTCTACATCGAATGCACGAGCATCGCCATCTAGGTTATCTACTCTAGACCATTACTCGTCAAGGATGCACCTTTCTACATCGAATGCACGAGCATAGCCATCTAGAGTTTCTATCAATTTCTAGTCACAACCTAGAATCATAACATTTGTTTTGGGGTAAAGTTTCCTCACTCTTCCTAAATCATTTTAAGCATGCATATTCTCTCATTCATACTTAAAAGCAATTAGATAGACATGGTTTAACAAAATTTGCATATAACAATATCAATCATAAAACACACATGATAGCATAACATGTCAAACATAATCCACATAGTAGTTCACACACATTTTAAGGCATACAAGCCACTACTATCCTCTACCAAGCATCCTTGGTTAAATCATGGTCTCACATCACCATTCACTACCTTATTGGATCATCTTTCCAAAGGCTTTGGACTCGTATCAATCGGATTCCCGATCCTTGAGTTTTGGTGGAAACAAAATTACATACATTACATTTCTATATTTATCTTATCAATCCATAGCATATAACCATGTTTCTACCTCACCATCACATAGAGTATGAAATTAGCTTTCCAACGCTTCTGACTGTGCGTCAAACGGAGTTACGAAACTCAAGTTACGCCACAAACCGTGAAAAAAAGAAAAACATAAATCTGTCACTCGCGCCCTGCGCAACGCAGCATGCTGGCAGCGTCCTGGGACAGGGGGGCTGCGCTAGCAGCGTGCCGCAGCGCCAGGGAGTGTTCATGTTTGTGCAGAGCGCCCCCAGGCTGACGGGGCGCGAAAACCAGTCCCAACACTCATAAACTTCATATTCTTCACCCAAAACACTTCCAACTCATACTCTATCAACCCCAATCACAACCTGGCTATTTCCACATATAATCCGACTATATTATGCAGTTTATTTCATATTTTATCCGTTAGAAACATCGATTTCATACAATTATTCATTTTCTCAATTTCTAACCTAAGTTCTAAACAACTTCAAATTTCTAGAACTTAAGTCTCTAATTAGAACCCACCTGATAATCGAAGAGGAGGTTGAAGAAGATGATGAATAATTGTGATAATCCAAGCTTCTTCCTTCTTTTCCATTTTCCTCTGTTTCTCTTCTTCTTCTCTTTCTCCACTTTCTCTCTTTCTTCTTCTTTACTAACTTTCCTTTTCTTTTCTTATTTTATATATATATATATATATATATATATATATATATATATATATATATATATATATATATATATATATATATATATATATATATATATATAACTTATTATATAATATAAATCCAACAGGGTAAAATATCTCCAATTGATATTTTATCGTCTTAAACCAATTGATCAATTATTAGAGTTACCTTAAAAATACTTTCTTGAATTAAAATAATTGATCTGTCTCTTTCATCAATAATTGATCTCTTCAAAGTTCACTAGTTGCTCTATTGATCCCAATTGACAATATTTAAAGCACTGAGAGGATTCCATTAATCCAATTATCCAAAGATAGATTACACAAAAGCTCATCTGATCTCATCTGATATCCAATTGAGCATTTAGATAATATGGGGTATTACAAAGAAAATGATCTCATGATGAAGCATGCAATACAATTTCATATGTGGGCTCAGGAAGATATGGATTTGGGATGATATGGGTAATTGTGTGATAGAACAACCTATATAGGAAGACTCCTTATGAAAGAATGGTTCTACGTACTTACCACACAAACTACTCTCAAAGGTTAGCTCTAGAGATTTGGATAAAGAATACCTAAATTCATGGATCTTAGCCAGAATTTTGCTGTTGCGGTGAAAATTGGATATCAAGCTATTGATTAAACTTGAATCACAAATCTTTTAAAGATTCACCACCGAGCTTTGATTTATCCAAGGGAAAGGGTAAAGATCGTAAAAAAACCCCTAAATTTGTAATGTAACAACAATGCTAAGAGATTTTGGGGGATCGGGGATTGGTTATACAAAGGAAAGGTATTAGCACCCTAAGCATCTATAGTATTCTATAGGAACCTCTTATTTGTATTTGTGATATTGTTTGCTATTGTTTTGTGTTTGGGTTATATGGTGAGAGATAGAAACCTAAAGGTTTAGTCACTAAGTATGCTCGCCAAAACTTTGCGGTCTTGTGCCTACATATCCTTACAAGGATGGAATCAGAGCAATTGTAGTTCACCTAAATAGGGATGAATTAATACTTGATTATGATCAAGATTCAAGGGGTCTAAGTGCTAAGGTATTAACACTTACTTAACTTGACAAAGTCACAAAGGTTGTCTATTCAAACTTAAGTCTAAGACTCCAAAAAAACCTAATGATTCTACCAAGGTCAAAGGGTGATGGGTAATGATGAGCTATCTATGACATAGAGTCAATAGAGAGACTTTCCCTTAGCTTAAGGAATAGTGTAACGCCCTGTATAATATTTGTCTAGAATAATACTATACAAGCATTTTATTTGGTACTGACACCACCATAAGTGCCTAATGGCGTAATTCACATACTTGATCAATTCTAAAAACATAATACAATCTATGGTACAAGCTATGGAAACTAGCCAAAATAATAAAATCTAAGAATAAGGTACAATATTCCTCATTGTACAAGAAAATAATACACAACGGAATAAGCTCAACTAAGCTTCTCTTGAAACATCCAAGCATAGCTCCACTTTTAAATCAAACCTGCAAACAACACCTGAAAAGTAGCAACAATAATGGGGTGAGATATTAATCTCAGTGAGTTCCCTATCTTATGGATTCTCTCGGCTTTACAGGGTTCTAGCCAATCCTAACTCAAGTCAAGGGGAAGGGAAATGACATTGAGTTCTCAATCTCACACTATATGGAAACATGTCATGAGTCTGTTAACTCAAAAATCCTCACGAATGGAATATGTCCTGAGCCTGTTAACTCAGGAATCTCACTAATCGATAACCTTACCAAGGCATCCCCTTTTTTCGTTCGCTTCTACGTCTAGAAGTCGACCCGAGTCATGGATCCTTGTAACTTACTTGATATACAAAATGGATTCGGGAACATCGGCCTGTTAACCGTGAACCGTCACTTCTCATGGCCTGTTAACCATCACAAGTCTCTACCCATAGGTTTCATTCGTACTACACGCGGGAATCAAACCTGCCAAGTAATCATGCATACGTTTCAGGGGAGCTCGAGACTCATGAAACTGCATCTCAAGGGAAACGGTTATGATTACGTGATTGTATTCGACATCACAAGGCCACATTCGCCTTTAGGCCACTTATGCCTTTTCTCAATACATAACACAGTTACACATGATCCATACTAGTGTCCACTCTCTCCTAGACCATTACTCGTCAAAGATGCACTTTTCTACATCGAATGCACGAGCATCGCCATGTAGGTTATCTATCAATTTCTAGTCACATTACTAGATCTTATCATTTTGTTTTGGGGCAAAGTTTCCTCACTCTACCTAATCTATTTTAAGCATGCATATTCTCTCAATCATACTTAATAACGATTAGTTAGACATGGTATAACACAATTTGCATAAGTAAAATATTTATCACCACATATCACATAAACATCATTTTCGGGTTCCCTCCAATTCATTTAATCGGGTATCGAAATCAATACTTTTCAATTTTATAGCATAGGATATCCCCATAGCTTTCCAACGACTATTACCATGCCTCGATCGGAGTTACGATCCAAAAGATATGGATTTTTAAACATTTTTCACAATTCCATTTTTAAACATTTTAAACATTTTTTAAACATTACATTTCTATATTTATCTTATCAATCCATGGCATATAACCATGTTTATACCTCACCATCACAAAGAGTATGAAATTAGCTTTCCAACGCTTCCGACCGGGAGTCAAACGGAGCTATGAAACTTAAGTTACGCCCATTTCAATTTTCATTTTTCTGCCAATAGCAGTGGTAATCAATTACTCACTTTGAGTAATCGGTTACTGATAAGTGCAAATTGTAGATATTTTTGTATATATGTTTTGTTGCACTTATCGTTTCTTTTTGTTAAATATCATACGAATAAACCCTGTTTTATTTATAAATGCGTATAGTTTACATTTTAGTGTATATATTGCATTTCGTGTAAATATCATTGAGTTTAATTGATTTTATCTCATTTTTGTAGGTATTCAATCAGTGGGATTTTGACATTGTTGTATAGAGCATTGAATAAGCTTTCCAACGCTTCGAACCGGGCGAAAAACGGAATTACGGTTCAAGAGTTATAAAGAAAACAAGCTTTGGATTTTCAAGCATGCTACGAGCGCGCTTAGCGCGCTCCTAGCCCACAGAAGGAGCAAATTCCAGCGAGTAGCGCGCTCAGCACGCTCCGAGCCCGGTTAGCGCGCTTTTAAGGCGGTTTAACAATTTTTTAGGGCGCGCTTAGCGCGGTCTGCGACTTTGACAGTCCATAAATAGTGGAAAAACTTATTTTTTTAGGGGATGGTTTGGGTATTTTTTGCTCCCACTCCATCAAACTTTATTTCTTCATTGGATTTGCTTAGAAAACATAATGGAGGCTTGCATTTGGATGATCCGGGGTGGATTTCTCATCGATCGGCTCTGACAATCCGTGAAGTGTTTGGTTCATTTCTGATTTTCTTCATGTCTTTCTTCTTTGTTGGGCTTGTATATGTTTTTACTTTGATCTTATGTACATTTGTCGCCCATGGCATTATATTTAATTTGCTTTACAAATCTCTGTTGGTGATTGTTCTTGATTTTTGCTTAAATGCTCGGGGTTTGGGTCGTGTTAGAGATAAACGTCACAAACTTCGATTAAGGATAATTATCTGTTAGTTTCTGGATGCTAGAGATAGATTTAGGGCTAACAATCCGTATGGGTGTCGGAACTTAAATGCCTTCCGTATTTCGAGGCTTCGTGCGCGACAGTGACGAAGAGAGTGATACGGTTGTTTCTCAGCTCGGTGTGTCAGAGATGAACACTATTGTGAGCGATACCGGGTGATATTGAGGAGTATTGTAAGTTGAGTGCAACTGGTCGAAAAGTTTAAGTCTGTGACGAGTGGAATATATACATGCTTGATAAGTCTTTTCTCTCTGACGAATGAATTTTCTTATGTTCTTATTTACTTTTCCGCATTTACGCTTTAAACCATTTAAACCCAAACTCATTAACAATTAAATTGTAGAATGGCAGTTCAGTAGCACCGATCTTTGTGGACACGATAATTCCCAGAAAAATACTTCCAAAACTTTTGTTGCTTACCCTATACTGCTCCCAACAAAATGGCGCCTTTGCCGGGGATTGGTGTTTTTATTGGATCGCATTGCGATAGTTTCTTTGTTTTTGAGTTTTGTAGATATCGTATATATTGTCTATTTTCACTTGTTTATAATAATACTTGTATATGTTTACCATATTTGTGAATTTTACATGTTTTGCATAATTGTGAATATAGTGTATATATTTGTTTCTCTTCACGGTTGCCAAAAGTGTGGTTAGATGTGTAGTTCTGGTTAGAGCTCGAAGAGATGAGAGCAAAGGCGGGAGTGAAAGCATTTGGCTCTTCCGAAGCAACGTGTTGGTTTGTAAATAATAGGCGTCGAGCTTACGACGTAAAACAAGCATGTTTTATCGTTTTTTGTTCGGTTATTACTTTTTCATTGTATATGAGATTGTGTAGGTGTTAAGTGAAGGCCTACAATAGAACCTTGTTGTTGTACTGGTTTTTCTGGTTCTGGTGTAGCTCGCTTAGCGCGGGCCTGCGCGCTTAGCGCGCTCTGCTGTGCTGAGCCATTGAATTATTTTAATTGTTCACTTGTCCCCCCTTTTCCCACTTCCACCAAGGCCTTATATATTAGTAATTATTAGTAATTTTTCTAATTCTTTTGTTGTTGTTTGGACTCAAATTTTGGTCTGATTGCTTGAAGTCGCATTCGGTGATTTTTTTTATTTTGATTGTTTCAACTTGCGAATGCGTGGTGATGAAAGTGTTTAAAGTTATGTACACGTTCAAGGTATTTGTTTATCGCTTTCTTGACTTTAGCATATTCATGATACTTAAGCTTTTTACAAACTTTCATGCCATTCATTCTTTTGTATACTTGTTCTTGTTGTGAATCACTTTAGTTCCCAACCTTTTTGTGAGGAAGCCTTCCATTGTTCATATATGCGGAGTGTTGTACCCCAAAATTTTCCCTTAAATACATTGATCTTCTGCATATCATAATAGGTCAATCATGCTGCATGACTAACCCTTTTTATCAGGTTTTTGTTTGTGTTTGTTTCTTTTTTATCAGGTTTATCTTGAGGAGATTCAAGGAGTGATTGATCAAGGTTTTTTTGATGGAGCATTGAATCAAGCCAGTCTCTAGGAGATGTCTCCATAACCCTAACCCCTACATGGCCAAATTACTACCCACTTTATCTACCCTCAATTATCACCTTCATTTTCATTAACCTTTTCTAAACCTATTTCATTAACCTTTTCATTTAACCAAGTTTATCCAATTGGTTCAATTTAATTCTCCTAAACCATATCAAAAGCCTTAATTAATTAATCTACCAATATCATTTTCCTAATATTTCATTTTTCTTTTATAACAAGAGATGGAAGAACATGTTCATTTTCATTCATGGGCCCAATTTGATTGGCCCATCGTGACCAAAAAAGGTGCTACAAGTATTGGAATTGTTTTCATTGCCACGAACCAATGGGAATTAAGCAAAATGGTGTTTGACTTTTTCAACTCATTGACCAACCAATGAGAAGGCGACATGTGATACTAAGGAAGCAAAATTAACCAAATTGTTTGTCTTCTCTATTCTTGCTCACGAATTCAGAATGGAAGAAGGAAGATTCAAACAAGTTCACTCTCAAATCTTCAATCCTTGGCGCGAATTTTCAATTGGTTTCTCCCAAGACATTTCCTCTTTGAGCTTCTTCATCCGGTTTCATCAAAAGCAATTCTGGGGATTTACCATTCTCATCATTCAATCTGATTCTCTCTGATTCACTCTGCATCACCCTGCAAGTTTGTCATGGCGTCGTCCCCATCATTTTCCTCTTTCAATGCCCACTAGTTTGACAACAGAAGGATGGTCTCAGAAGCAACACCAATTCGAGCATTTGACCCTGTGATCTCTGAGTTATTTGTACAGCAAAGGAGCGTCTGTCTCCCAAGGATGGACAACATTTGAATTCCAACGTTAAACCCTAACCATTACCTTGCCCACCAAGTGTTTGAGATTCAACCCAGGCCCATTAGCCAAGCTATATAAAGGGCCAGTTTCTACATTTCAATTCACCAAGAATTTTTCACAAAAGTCTCTAAGAGCATCTGTTCACACGAGCAAGAGGAGAGGAGTTGTCTTTTGGAAGCTTTGGCTTAAGAAGAGAAGTTTAGTTCACTTAAAGTAACAGTGGATTTTACTCCACTTGGTAACTATCCTCTTCCTTCAATATTCATACCCATTTGATATCATTTTCATGTCTCAATCATGGCTTTTAAATGTGTTCCATTCTATCTTTCATAACTTGCTAATGTGTACTTAAGTTTGTTGAACTGTTTGCTCATGATCTGAAATTGCTTATAGAATGATTTGGTGTGCTCTTGGTATTCATATATGCCTCTACACCTTAATACTCATAACTCTGCCCATAACAAGATTTTTGTTTTAACCCATGTGTTTAAATTTGATGTTTGAGTTGCCAAGGTTCACATATGGTTATGTTTGTTGTTTGACTCATCTATCCAGATCGGGAATTTGTTACTATCTGCTAATTCAAGTCTGAGTTTCTAGCTATGTGCTTGTGAACACTTTCATCAATTAATTGAAGTTATGCACTACACTATGATTTTGTTATCTGTTCATGTGATACACTTAAACTGATGATTGTTTTGAATAGCATAACTAAAAGTACTTTGAATGTGCATTTACTGCAAATGTTGGCCTTAGAGATCCTCCACCAAGCATGCTTATCTTTGTCCCATTAGTCTTTTTGTATAATGCTTTTACTATCTTTGTGGTTTATGGCCAGTTTTGTAGGCTGAGGATTCATGTCAAGATATACCCTGCTCTACTTCCTTTTTTATGCTTTTTTACTGTCAGTAGGTTTAATGTCTGCAATGAACATGTAAAAAACTTTTAAGTATCCCAATATGATGTATCTGTGTGCTATTTTGTTGTCTACCTAGCCTTGGATGATGATTGGATTGTTGTATAGTTTTGTTTTAGCATCATGTGTTCACTACTTTGAAACCATGTGCATAAGCATTCCAACTTTACCCTGCATTGTTTTGGGTTTTGCTGTACTTAACTGTCTAAGTACTTTTTTGCTCTAAAACTTGATATGCTGATACTTCTTGATCCTTGGAATGCCTTTTGTTTAAATCAGAATTGGTTTTTGATCTATGCTTGTATCCTTTATCTGTAGTGCAAGTAGCATTTTCTTTCATCATGTCACATTTCAATGCCTGTTTGAATGACCTTACTTGACTCAAACTCTGCCATTGCTTTTATGACGTATGCCCTGTTTTGCCTAAGAATAGATGTGTTTAATTTGTATACCCCTGGACCATCAGGATTTTTTGTTAGAGGCATGACTGATTATAATTGTATCAATATGATGAGTATATAGCTTTTGTCTTTGATTATTTGTGATTTTTCCTTGCTTAACTGCCGTGTGATTTAAATGCCACTATGGGCATACAATTCCTGCCTGAATCTATGTTTTGTGATAGCTGTGTGCATCTAAAATACCATGAACCTATGTCTTTACCATCTAGTTATTAAGACTGAATGCAAGCCTTCCAAATTACCCTTTTGATAGGAGCAGTGCTAGTCATTGTGTTTAATTTGTGTATCTATGATCTTGTCTTAATATGCAGTTACATTATGTGAACTTTTATCATGTCTTGCATTTACTTGATATGCCTTCCACTTTGAAGTTCCTGTCTACTGCTATAACCTATGCTTTCCTGCTATGTATTCGTATGCCATGTAGCTTTGCTTCAAATAAGAATGGTTTGTGTTTGTAGACCTCTAAGTTTGTCTGTTATGACCTATAGGGTATCAAATGTTTATGTTCACCATAATAAGTTCACACTTATGTCATCATCTTTGCTTGTTGAGTAGCATATATATCTTCATGATCATTATGTCCCTTTTCTGCTAATTGACTTTGCTTATGTAATTACTTGAACCTAAATATATGCCACTCTATACATGCTTGATACCCCCATGACTTTGTTTTTTTCATCAAATAACAAACTGTTTTGCCAAGTTTCTCTTATGAGTGCTACTCACTTCATTTTGTGTACTCAAAACTGTGCTTTGATATGTAACTAGATTATGAACTTTGGCTTCATGTTATGTTCAAGTTTGTGTGTGCAAGTCCTCAAAACTGATTGTGTGTTGATTTCTGTCTACACTTCACCTTATATCCAAGTTGCCTAAGTGCTTAGCAAGATATTTGTTTTCAATTGACTTGAATGCTTGAAAATCATTGAAATGGTGCCTTAATGATTTTGTTCTATACATAGGATAGGGTTAGTGTTCATATGTTTGAGACTCACCATGTACTCTCTATGAGCTTATTTGTTTATCTTGTTAAATCCTAAAGTCAGTTGGTGTGGAAGTTTTAATTTGAGGCTAGCATGATCATGTTCCTGTTTTTATTCATCCTTAATTGTTGAAAATCATTGAGTTTTGGTCTTCTTGCATTGTTGGAGTCAGTTTGTATGTCTTTTGATGTGCTAACGTGGACCCTTATTGTTTTGTGATTGTTCTGAAACATGTTAGTCAGTTTTGTTGCAATTCAGTATGTTGTACATCTTTCATCTTTGTTTTCAAGTTTCTTGGCACCTCCCTCTTATCAGCATATGTGTATTGTGTGTTAGGATTTAGTGTAATTGAAGGGTACCTTTGTTTTCCTTGCTCTTCACTGTTTATTTAGGTCTTTACTTTATTAATTTTGATTGAGTCTTGGTTGTGTTATGCTGGTGTAAACATGGATGGACATGAGAGAATTTGGTTGGAAATTTGAACCAAAGCAGGGATGGCGCGCGCAGGTTTTGGTTTTGGGAATTCATGAAGCATGTTCACTTTATATCTTTGTTGAATCATATAATAACTCGATGAGGGCGTAGCACCGCTGGTCCAGGAGGAGGATTATAAGTATGCTATCCATGCCAAGGACTGGGGTTCGAATCCCCCTCACCCCAGTCCTTTTATTTTAATTTTCCAAATCATCCTTGTTTCTAATATATTATTTTGTGACTATCATTGTTCAACGCGCGCGCATAGCTTGTGGTTGGCCCTTGTTTTGGGTTGTACACGAGGGGACTTGAGTTCAATCCTTGAATGTACCCTTTCCTTTATTTTTTACACTTAGTTATATTACTTATTTTATTGTTTATGCTTAATTTCAAAATGCTATAACTTGCTTACTCTTCATCATTTTTCTTCCCTTCTTTTTGCTATGTTCTTCTAATTAAATTTATTTTTCAAATGTAAAAGGAAATTAGTAAAAATATTAATTGTTGAGGCCTTTATGCGTGTTTAGATCATAGATGTTTATTAAGATTTTTATTGCACTTTCTTATTCACCATGCCATGTTATGCCTATTTATCATGTTTTATCATTGTCTAACATGTATGATTCCACTTTGCATTGATATCATGACTTTATTTCATCTCATAAATTTATTCATGTATTATTGCATCATCTTATTTGAATTATTAACTTGTTATTTCTTAGTAATTTTACAACTATTATCTTTCCCCCCATTCCAAAGGGAGAACACCTTGAATTGACTTTTGAAGTCACTAAACAACCTTTACCTTATCCTTCTAGGTTCACCCTTATTTCTTGGCTATCGTGAGCCAATGAAATCATAACTAGAAGTAGGTTGGAGTTCTTACACTCCATGTGATTCTCATTATCATGAGAACTCACTTTCCCCTATAACGTAGATTTAGAGAATTATCGTGAACTCTAAAAATGAGTCATACTCATTTTCCCCTTGGAAATTTGGCCATAGTCAATGGTTCCTATTCCTTCACCCTTAGATCGGTGAACTACGGATACTCTGATTCCACTCCCGTAAGGATACGTAGGCGCAAAGTGCGATGCTTTGTCGAGTATACTTAGAAACAAACCCCTAGGGTTTCAACCTTTAGCATAGCACCCTTAGCAAGCGAGTGAGATATAACAAGTTAAAACAAGAGGCTCCCGTAGAGTACTACGGACGTTTAGGGTGCTAATACCTTCCCTAGGCGTAACCAACCCCCGAACCTTAGATCTCTCCCCTTTAGGTTTTTCTCGATCTTGAACCTTTCCTTTGGATAAATCAAAGTCGGTTTTAAAAGAAAATGATGCAAGTTAATTAATAGCTTGTTATCTAATTTTCACCGCAACAGAAATGGCGACTCCACTGGGGAAATAAATTTCTTATTTTTGAGGGTTAAGCCCACCTTTGTTATATTTGTCTTGCTTATACTTGCTTGCTATATTTGTGTATATCTGTTTGATTGCCTGCTTATCTTTTGTTGGCTTGGTTCTTGAGTGGTGAGATAAATCCTATACCCGGATTTGAGCATACACTTATGATAGGACGATGGTATTCAATGAGGCTTTGAGGGAGTCGAATCCTGAAAAGTTGAATTGAGAACACCATCACTCAGTTGAGGCCCTCTTGAGAGTCTAGTTATGTTGAACGAATCCATTCGTGAAAGCGTGCTACTCTCGACCTAGGAGCCCGTGATATTGAGAACCGTAGTTACCAAACCCCACTTAAGCCTTTAGGATGTAGTGCGGTGACCATGATGGAGTCTATTTCTGAATTGGTTATCACGCGATACTACACTCAGACGAGATTCTCTTGAGAATTTTATTGATTACCAAGTCATCTGGGAAATCGTTAAAATCCGAAAGATGGGTTGTCGACTCTGGGAACTTCTTAGAACCCGTTCAGCAGGTGAAAACCAATAGAATATACCAATGGGAAGGGTGAACCCTTGGCTCCATGCTCAACCTATCTCCCTTTGCCTTTGTTTGTGTGTGCTCTGTGTGTGCTTTTGCATTCATACATCATAAGCATTCATGTTGCATCTGTTTCATGGAACTCAAACTTCTTTTCTTATATCAGAGGGATATCATGGATAGCTCAAGAAGAAACACCATCAAATACACTTTCAAGAGTCCGAAATTGGATGACCTAAGGAAATTGGGAGATTTGCTAACAGACCCTGAAGGATTCATAAACAGATATGGGAAGTTGTGGGTATTGTTGAAGAAGGCCATTAATGAAGGACTCCTCTCAACCTTGCTTCAGTTTTATGATCCAAAATATCACTGCTTCACGTTCCCTGACTATCAGCTCTTACCCACCCTTGAGGAATACTCTCAGATAATTGGTTTGCCCATCAAGGATGAGTCCCCGTTTCCTATCTTCGAGAAGGATCCTAAAGAGGAGGAAATAGCCAAGGAAACCCATCTGGAGTTAGTTGACATCAAAAGTAATTTAATCTTTAAAGGAGGAATTTTTGGGTTAACTGCTAAGTTCTTGTTTGAAAAGGCTCGTTACTTTGCTAAACACTCCAACAGGGATGCCTTTGAAGCTGTATTTGCATTGCTTATCTATGGACTTTTCTTGTTTCCAAACATTGACAACTTCGTGGATCTAAATGCAATCAAAATCTTCTTGAAACGAAATCCAGTACCTACCCTGCTTGCTGAAGCCTACCACTCAATCCATACGAGAAACGCTCATAGAAATGGACAGATTACTTGTTGTGTCCTCGTACTGTATAGATGGTTTATTTCACATCTACCAAAGGCAGATGCATTCTGGGATTCCAAGAAAGGATGGTGGTCTCAGAAAGTTATGGCACTCTCCCATGCAGACATTGACTGGTATAATCGGGTGTATGATGGAATCTTGATTATAGATAGCTGTGGAAATTATGGCAATGTGCCTCTTCTTGGCATTAAAGGTGGTATCAGTTATAACCCCGTATTGGCACGACGCCAATTAGGGTATCCTTTGGAAGACAAACCTCTCAGTGTTCATGTGGAAAGTATTTACTTTGAAACATATGACAAGAACGAAGAACAGAAGAAATTGATCTTGAACGCTTGGAGTAGCAAGCGCAAAAGAGGAAGAAATTCTTTAGGAAGACCTAACTGTGTGTCCTTGGAGCCCTATCTCCAATGGGTTAGAAGAAGAGCTATAGAGCTAAAGATGCCCTACAAAAGACAAGAACCAATTATTTTGAAGAAAGAGCCTATTTTATACTTCATGTCAAGAGAAGAAGAGCTGGAGATTTCTTTAAGACAAGCCCAAAGGTCAGAAGAAGCCTGGAAGCTCAAGTATCAAGTGGTTGTTGAAGAGAATCTGGGACTCCAGAAGCAGCTACAGACCAAGAATGAGGAGTTACTCTCATGCAAGAAGAGAAAGGCCCTAGAAGATCCAAGTTCCTCTAAAAGTCAGCCTCCTGCTTGGAAATCTATTCTTGATAACCTCGTCGCAGAAAGGGATCAGATGGAGAAAGAAATCAGAAGACTCAACACAAGGCTCTTAGGAGAATTTCCTTAGGACTTTCTAGCTTTTATTTAGCTTTATGTTTAGGGCTTTTGAAAGTGTATCAACCATTGTAATTCACCTTTTATTCAATGAAAATGAGGTCTTTTGATATCTCTTGATATTTTGCAAGTGTCTGAATTCCATGAAACTTTGCATTGCATTTTGCATTCCTGCTAAACTATCAAGTTACTAATCTTGTTTTGCAGATTTTGTAGAAATGGACGCTACAGGGAAGAGAGTCTGGCCTTATTTCTTTGAACTACCAGAGGTGGAGCGCTTGTTATGGTTAGGAGAGATGATTGAAGATCAGTCAGCCTTCGCTGACAGATATGGATGTGTCATTCCACTGATGAAGATGCCAGTAACTGTAGGGCCTCTTGAAGTTTTGGTCCAGCTGTATCACCCGGCGTACAGATGTTTCATGTTCCCTAAATTCCAGTTGGTGCCAACCCTGGAGGAATTCTCAGCCATGATAGGAATTCCAGTCAGAGAAGCTCCTATCTTTTCTGGGATTGAGGAAATGCCTTCTGCCAGAGACATCGCCAGAATAACCAGAATCAGACTATCTGACATCCAAGCCAACCTGACTAACAAGGGAGGAAAGCGTGGACTGCCTGCCCAGTTCTTGATGGAAAAAGCTCTGTACTTCAAAAATAGAGGAAGTGAAGCGTTGTTTGAATCAACTCTAGTTCTGATGATATATGGTTTGTTTCTGCTCCCAAATTCCAAGAACTTTGAGGATACCCAAGCCATTCAGGTTTTTGCAGTCAACAATCCAGTCCCAACACTGCTAGCTGATGTTTACCATTCCATACAGACCAGATACACGAGAGGCTGTGGACCAATTGTTTGCTGCGTAGCCCTCTTTTACAAGTGGTTCGTTTCTTATCTCTCGAAGACTCTGACTTTCTGGGAGGTCGAAGACTGTAAGATTTGGCCTAAAAAGCTGATATAATTAAAGCATACCGACATCGAGTGGTATGATTCAACTGAAGAAGGAATCGTCATAATCCATAGCTGTGGGGATTGCCCCAATGTACCTCTCATGGGAAGGAATGGTTGCATCAATTACAACCCTGTCCTTGCACGCCGTCAGTTCGGTCATCTGAAGGAAGGAATTCCAGATAATGAGGATATGCAGATGATGTTTTATGATGAAAGAGGAGGTTTTGAAATGAAGATGCGATTGGAGCGCGCTTGGGGCCAGATTAATAGACAATTATGAAAGGCTGAGTGTCCAGTCACAGAGGCTTACTTGCAATGGTCTCGCGACATAGCTCGTGTAATGATGAAGCCACATCCTTACCATGAGTCACCTACCAAGACAAAGCAGAAGATGATGGGAGAATTAGGAGAATTGGTTCTCGCAAAGGAGGAAACAAAGGAGCGCATCATCAAAATAATGAGAGTAATCAATGGAGGAGAAGGATCATCGACCAATGGAATTAATCCTTAGTATTACTATTGTTATCTCTTACTAATGTTCCTTTTCATTTTAATGTATTTCTACTTATGTACTTGGAGTATGGAATGCACTGCTCCTGATGTAATGTTCACCAGACTCTTAAATGAAGAAGTTTGTTTTATCAAGAATCTATTATCTATATTATTTGCAAAATTTCTTTGGTTTCTTGATAGTTTAGCTTGCATTTGCATGTGCATCCTCATTCGCATCTTCATGTGCATTTTCTTTCCTTGTCTTCGTCTTATGTAACTGTGTTCTCTTCAGAGTCGTCACACTGAATCCCCGCCACAACTACAACACTCGGGCCCGAGCTCGATTCAGGATGTTAGAGGCTTACGGAGAAATGACAGAGTTAACAATGAGCTGAACGAGATAAGAGGAGGAATGGGACAAATCCTCGAGGCAATTAATGTTATGAAAGCAAAGATGGACACTCAGGCCACTGTGGTCTCTGAAATTGTCACCACAACGGTAGAACCTCCTATCATCCATGTCATCCCTACTCTGGGTATGCCCAAAGATTTTATTCGTGCTACAGCTCCTTTGACAACACAGCAAGCAGTTCCTTTGGTCAATGAGACTTTTCAGGCTATTCCTACTTATGCCCCACCAGCAGTGCAAACGCAAATGCATCCGGTTTTCCAGAACCACCAGCCCTATGACTGTGTTGATGTGTCGGAAAAAGGAGATGATAGACACGAGAAGTTGAGAGAAAGTGTTGAAACAATGCAGAGGAAGATGAAGGTAATGGAGATGAGTAATGGTTTCAGATTTGGTTATTCCACCCAAGTTCAAGTTACCAAGCTTTGAGTTGTATTCAGGGGCCACGTGTCCCAAATCCCATCTGATTATGTACTATCGAAGAATGGCCGCGCATGTAGATAATGACAAGTTAATGATCCATTGTTTTCAGGACAGTTTGAAAGGGGCTGCTGCCAAGTGGTACCTAAGTCTAGACCAGTCCCAGATTCGTTGTTTCCAGGATGTAACTGATGCTTTTGTGAAACACTACAAATACAATATGGATCTAGCTCCAGACCGAAGACAGTTACTGAGTATGGCCCAGAAAGGTACTGAGACTTTCAAAGAATACACACAACATTGGAGAGAGACTGCTTCTCAGGTTGAGCCACCATTGACTGAAAAAGAGTAGGCTGATTGGTTCGAGACATAGTAAAGCCTGAATTTTATGAGAGGATGATCAGCAGTGTCAGTGCAAACTTCGCTGATATTGTTTCCATTGGCGTGAAGGTAGAGGCAGGATTAAAGAGTGGAAAAGTGATTGGTTCTCCGGGTAGTTCAGCTGGCGCCAGTAAGAAGAATCCTAGTCATTCCCATAAGAAGAAGGAAGGAGAAACTAATGCCATTATGGCAGGGAAGACCCAGAGCCCTCGATGGAAGCAACCAATGTACCAGCAATAACAGAGACCAAATTTCTTACAGCATCCAATTTACCAGATGCAGTATGCCCAACAACCCTACGTAGCTGCAGTTACGCCTACATTCAATCACCAAGCAGCGCAGCAGGCGCCAGCATATCAACAGACAGCTTATCAGCAATGGCCTAAAAACCAGAATTATCAGCAACCAAGACCACAGGGTCCACAGCAGAATTCTCCCCACAAGAAACAAGGAGGAAAGCCAGCATTTCCACCTATACCGATGTCATATATAGAGCTTTACCCGTCCTTAGTGGAGCGAGGGTTAATTGTTACTAGACCTTTGGCACCACCGACAGAGAAATCTATGCCTTTCTTCAACCCAAATGCAACTTGTGCTTTTCATCAAGGAGGCGCTGGTCACGACTTAGAAGGTTGTTTAGCATTGAAGAACGTAGTGAAGGCTTTGATGGAAAAGAACATCCTTTCATTTGCTGATAATCAACCAAATGTGAAGAACAATCCTTTGCCTACCCATGGGACCACTAATGCCATAGAAGATGAGAAAGATGAGGTTTTAATTTTGGATGCAACGAAGATCAAAACTCCTATCAAGGCTTTCCATGCTAAACTGTTTAAAGTTGGGTTAGTTGAAGTTTGCCATGATGACTGTGAAGAATGTAATGTCAGTACTAAGGGCTGCCATCTGGTCCATAATGATGTTCAGTATTTAATCAATGAAGGATTCTTGCAGGTGTTCAGTAGAGAAAAGGAGAACAAAGTTGCAGTGATTGAGCCTGTGTTTAACCTGCCAAAGCCAAGAGGGGAGGTGTCCAAGTCCAACGCACCCAAATCTGGGTCTGTGGTTCCTGTATTTAATAAACCAGTACCAATTTTCAACAATCCTGAAGCAATTAATGCTTCCACCATTAGTCATTCCAAGCAATGTCACATCAGACAATCTGTTCCATTTAGATTCCGAGGGACGAAGGTTGTACCATGGGTCTAAGAGAATGTTATGGGTAGCAGAAGGCGAGAAGACGTGATTCCAAGGAAAGAGATGGGAATCACTGTTGAAGACGTAGTTCCAAGGAAAGAGATGGGAACTACTATTGAAGATGTGACCAATATAGTGGGAACTGGGAAGATGACACGAAGTGGAAGGGTCTACACTCCTTCTTTCAAAGAAACTACACCCAAGGAGACTGTTGCCCCCATCCCAGCTAGAGATAAGGGAAAGGAGGTAATTTCTCAGGAAGCAGATGAAGAGTTCCTAAGAATTATCAAGAGGAGTGATTACAAAGTGATAGATCAGCTCCATCAGACACCGTCCAAGATTTCGATCTTATCTCTGTTAGTTAATTCGCCAGTTCATAGATCAGCTTTGCAGAAAGTACTAGCCCAGGCACATGTGGCTCAGGGCATAACAGCTGGACAGTTTAACCATGTCGTCGCCAACATTACAGCCTGTAATACTCTTAGCTTCAGTGATGAGGAGTTACCCCGAGATGGAAGGAATCATAATCTTGCTTTACATATATCTGTGAAATGTCAGGAGGATACGATGGCTAGAGTTCTCGTAGATACCGGTTCATCCCTGAATGTTTTGCCAAAGAGAACTCTTGATAAACTATCTTACCAAGGAGCTATAATGAGACCCACCTCTCTTATTGTCAAAGCTTTTGATGGTTCAAGAAGATCGGTGATGGGAGAGATTGAGCTACCCGTTTTGATTGGCCCTCAAACATTCAATATCCTTTTTCAGATCTTGGATATCAACCCTGCCTACAGTTGTTTACTGGGTAGACCTTGGATCCATGAAGCTGGTGCTGTAACCTCTACCTTACATCAGAAGATGAAGTTTGTGGCCGATGAGAAGTTAGTTATCATACATGGTGAGGAGGACCTTATGGTCAGTAACTTGTCCTCGTTTCGTTACATTGAAGCGGATGAAGATGCTTTGGAAACTTCTTTCTAGGCTCTTGAAATAGCTAATGTTGTTATGCTTGACGACAAGGAGCCAGTGGCCTCTGATTATCCATCTTTTGCTTCCTTCAAAAGCATTCAATCTGCTCTGCGAGGAGGAGTACCTGAAGGCTGGGGCAAGATTGTCGAAGTTTCGGAAAGAGAGAAATACCAAGGGTTGGGTTACAAACCAACTCTTGAGGGAAAATCTACTTCAATAAAGGGGAGAGTAAGGACCATTCAGGAAGTGTTCGTCAGTGGAGGACAGAAAGTCCATGCAATTATTGAAGATGCTGAAGACGAAGATATCGATCACTTGGTGTTTCGGTGTGACGCTGCTTTAAGTAACTGGGAAGCCATTGAGATACCTACTTTGTACCCGTTGACAGAGTAATTTGTTTGTTAGCTTTGATGTTTTCAATTCCGCAGCCTTGCCCAAGGCTTTCGGATTATTTTGTATGGGCCACCGCTTTTAAATCTTATTAATCAATGAAAGTGTTTGTTTTGTTAAATTCTTTGTCTTTATTCCTATTTCCGTTTTAAGAAAAATGGCAATATTTTCAAAACTGCATTTTCTTTCTCCTTTTTGCGTTCATGTTTGTGCTTTTTTTAATGAAACAAATCCACCCATCGTGCAAAATGATTCCCAAACCCGTTGTATTCAATGACCCTACTCTCACTATCGACTTTGATTCACCCATTTATCAAGCTGAGGAAGAGAAGGATTACGGGATCCCCGATGACTTGGCAGAAATGTGTGAGTAATAGTACACGGATCTTTTGCCACATGAAGAAAGAGTTGACGTCATCAACCTTGGCACTGAAGAAAAGAGGAAAGAGGTCAAGATTGGGGCAACGCTTGGGGCAGAGATCAGACAACGGCTAGTCCTGCTTTTGGAAGAATATGTAGATGTGTTTGCTTGGTCTTATCAAGACATGCCTGGATTGGATACAGACATAGTAGTTCATAAGCTACCGCTCAAGCCTGATTGTCCACCTGTGAAGTAGAAACTCCGTAGAAGTAGACCTGATATGGCCCTCCAAATCAGAGATGAAGTTAAGAAGCAATTGGATGCAGGATTCCTGGCAGTTTTGAAATATCCAGAATAGGTAGCCAACATCGTGCTAGTCATGAAGAAGAATGGTAGAGTGCGAATGTGCGTAGATTATAGGGATCTCAACAAATCTAGTCCCAAAGACGATTTCCCACTACCACACATTGACACTCTTGTGGATAACACAGCTAAGTTTGCAGTTTTCTCCTTCATGGACGGTTTCTCCGGTTATAATTAAATTAGAATGGACCCAGCTGACATGGACAAGACTACATTTATCACCCCGTGGGGAACCTACTGCTACAAAGTTATGCCCTTTGGTTTGAAGAACGCAGGGGCAACCTACCAGAGAGTTATGGTAACTTTGTTCCATGATATGATCCACAAGGAAATTGAAGTGTACGTGGATGACATGATTGCTAAATCCCGAAGTGAGGAAGAACATTTGGATCATCTTTTGAAGCTGTTTAAGAGACTCCGGAAGTATCAGTTAAAGTTGAATCCAGCCAAATGTACCTTTGGTGTCAGATCAGGGAAGTTGCTCGGTTTCATCGTTAGCCAGAAAGGAATAGAAGTAGATCCTGACAAGGTGCGAGCCATTCAAGAAATGCCAGCTCCACAAACTGAATCACAAGTAAGAGGATTTCTGGGTCATTTGAACTATATATCCAGATTTATCTCCAATATGACCCCAATTTGTGAACCGATCTTCAAACTGCTCTGTAAAGACCAGACTGTAGAGTGGAATGCTGATTGCCAACAAGCTTTTGAGAAGCTCAAAAGATATTTGCAGGAACCACCTATTCTGATTCCTCCTGTTCCTGGAAGACCTCTTATCGTGTACATGACTGTTCTAGAGGGATCCATGGGTTGTGTATTAGGCCAACGTGATGAAACCGGTCGCAAAGAACATGCCATTTATTACTTAAGTAAGAAGTTCGTTGGTAGTGAAAGCCGTTATTCATTACTTGAGAAAACTTGTTGTGCCTTAGCATGGGCCGCTAAACGTTTGAGGCAGTATCTGGTATGCCACACTACTTTGTTGATCTCAAAAATGGATCCAATAAAGTACATCTTTGAGAAGCCTGCTCAGACAGGAAGACTTGCCCGTTGGTATATGCTGTTGTCAGAATATGATATCCAGTATGTACCTCAGAAGGCTATTAAAGGGAGCATATTATCATAATACCTCGCAGATCAGCCTGTTGAAGATTATGAACCGCTCAAGTTTGACTTCCCGAATGAAGACATTATGGTAGTAAAAGATTGTGAAGGGCCTGGCCCTGATGAAGACTTTGAGACTGGTTATAGATGGAAGATGATGTTTGACGGTTCTTCCAATTTCAAAGGACATGGCGTAGGTGTTGTATTGATAAACCCCGATGGTGGTTACACCCTTTTCACAACAAGGCTGGATTTTGAATGCACCAACAATATTGCTGAGTACGAAGCATGTATTTTGGGTCTAGAGGCTGTTATTGATCTTGGAATCAATGTTCTTGAAGTTATGGGTGACTCTGCTTTGGTCATTTATCAAGTCAAGGGTGAATGGGAAACCAAAGATGAAAAGCTCATTCCATACCGTGCTTACATTATGGAATTGATTAAGTGTTTTGATGAGATCACTTTCCGTCATGTTCCCCGTACTGAAAATCACATGGCTGATTCCCTAGCTATGTTAGCTTCAATGTGGCAAGTCAGGTTTCACAATGAAGCACCTCTCATCAGTATTGAGCGTAAAACTGAACCCGCTTATTGCCAGGCAGTTGAAAAAGAGATGGATGGAAAACCCTGGTTCCACGACATCATGAATTATCTGAAAATTCAGGAGTACCCTGTCAATGCTTCCAATCTTGATAAGAAGACTTTGCGAAGATTGTCATCCAAATTCTTCCTCAGTAACAATGTACTTTACAAGAGGAATCATGATATGGTCCTGCTAAGATGTGTTGATAGATGAGAAGCAGACCTATTGATTCACGACATTCACGAAGGAGACTTTGGCACTCACGCCAACGGACATGCCATGGTTAAGAAAATATTGAGGGCTGGATATTATTGGTTAACTATGGAAGCTGATTGCATCCAATATGCCAGGAAATGTCATAAGTGCCAGATCTACGCAGATAAAATGCACGTTCCTCCTACTTTGTTGAATGTGTTGTCATCCCCTTGGCCTGTCTCTATGTGGGGCATTGATATGATTGGAGCTTTTGAGCCGAAGGCTTCCAATGGTCATCGTTTCATTTTAGTGGCCATTGACTATTTCACTAAATGGGTTGAAGTTGCTTCTTTTGCCAACGTGACTAAGCAAGTAGTCGCTCGTTTCATCAAGAACAATATCATTTGTCGTTACGGGGTTCCCAACAGGATCATCACTGACAACAGAACAAATCTGAACAACAAGACGATGAAAGAGTTATGTGATAGTTTCAAGATTAAGCATCATAATTCCTCACCTTACCGTCCTAAGATGAATGGAGCTGTCGAGGCCGCCAACAAGAACATCAAGAAGATCCTGCAGAAAATGGTCAAGACTTATAAGAATTGGCACGAGATGTTGCCATTTGCTTTGCACGGATACAAAACTTCGGTTCGAACCTCGACAGGGGCAACCCCTTTTTCCCTTGTATATGGAATGGATGCAGTACTCCCCATTGAAGTGGAAATACCATCTCTGAGAATCCTGATGGAAACTAAACTTGACGAAGCTGAATGGGTTAGAGAGAGATATGACCAACTGAACCTCATTGACGAGAAGCGACTGACTGCAATGTGTCATGGTCATCTGTATCAGAAGAAAGTGAAGAGGGCGTTCGACAAGAAAGTCCGTGTCCGGGAATTTCGAGAAGGAGAGCTTGTACTCAAGAAGATTCTGCCATCTCAAAGGGATGCTCGTGGAAAGTGGGCACCTAATTACGAAGGTCCATTTGTGGTAAAGACTGTATTTTCAGGAGGTTCTTTATTCCTCGCAACAATGGATGGTGAACAGCTCACACATCCTATGAATGCTGACTCTGTACGAAAATATTATGCTTGAAAAATTCTAGAATTTTAGTCAGTAGGGAGTAGGGCATTGAATATGATGTAATCTCTTCCTTTTTGCCATTTTTCAGTTGTAATGATCTATGGGACTTCGCTATTGGCAAGTTACCATTCTAATGAAATCAGTTTTTTGAGCCACTTCTTTGTTTGATATTTATCATTACTTTGACATTTTTCATTGTTATGCAAAACTTCACTTATTTATTAATAATGCTTTTAAAAGCGGAATGTTTTGAAAAAAACTCTAAGCTCTAAAGAAGATTGGCAATGTCTCCCTAAACTTAAATGCTTTAACAATGGCTAACTACTAAGGGCGTCTCACCAATATCTATGCAAGATGTTTGAAGAAAATTTGTTTCCCCAGTAAATTAGGGATGTTCCCATATGGACTTTGAAGACTGACTATCTGCTCAGATTTCAGTATGATTCTTTGTGGTGGACACGGTGCTTTCCTTTTGGTTGTCTCCGGTCTATCGTCTCTTGCATATCATTTAGCATTCGCATCATACCTTAGCATTGAGCATCCTTGCATTTTTTTGGGTGTCTTGTGTGCGTGGTTTTGTGTTGCTTTCCTTTCCCCTTTGGTGGGTCTTTGGTTCTTTGTCTTTGTTTTGCGTGCGTGTCCGGTTTCCTCGCCTCTGTGCGCCAGGTTTTGACCATTTGTGTTGTATTCCCCAGGAAGTCTAACCTGCAACCATGTTATTACCTTTATCACCCCATTTGGGAAATTTTACAAATCCAGTAGCAGCTCAGATTATCGTGAATCTGTATTTCTGGTTATCGTGAACCGTTTTCTTTGAAATCAAATTATCGTGAATCTGTATTTCTGGTTATCGTGAACCGTTTTCTTTGAAATCAGATTATCATGAATCTGTATTTCTGGTTATCGTGAACCATTTGTTTGTTTACTTCCGGTTATCGTAAACCGCTTTGTTTGAAATCAGATTATCGTGAATCTGTATTTTTGGTTATCGCGAACCATTTGCTTATATCATTTCTGGCCATCGTGAACCATTTCGTTTGAAATCAGATTATCGTGAATCTGTATTTCTGGTTATCGTGAACCAGTTGTTTATTTTCGGTTATCGTGAACCGTTTGCTTACTGCAGGTTATCATGAACCTGTATTGCTTAAACCTGGTCAAATATGAACCTAAACCCAAATTACCAATCCTGCTCATACTGGTAGAGCAATTATTTGTTATTTCAACTAACTCTTGTGAATACCAGAGTCTTTTCTTGGCTCAGTAGCCTTATTACCTTTTTAATTCTAGGTGTTTTTATCTGGCGCGCAGAGTTCGTCTCTATCTTTTCGGGCTTTTCTTGAAGATCCCGTTCGAACTCTTCGGCATAAGAAATCCCCAGAAAATCTTTTCTTCGGGTGTCTATCCTTTTGTTTCAACTGATCTCTAGTGGAGATCATGTCTTCTTTCTGGTTTCTTGCCCAGTAAGATTGTGCTCTTTTCCCCAGTGTCGTCCGGTCATGTTTGAACCTGTCGTCCATCTCCTTGGGCCCTTCCCCAATGGAGAATTCTCTTTTGTTATCTATCCCCAGTATTTCCTCGGAGTCTCCCCAGTGAGTCTCTTTTGTTGGTTAGCCTGCATCCCCAAGGAGTGTCTTCTTTGTGGATACTAACCTTCTTCTTGCTTCCCCAGTGAAGCTTCCCTGTGGTTGTTAGCTCTTCTTTCGTTGGTGTCCTGTTTTGTCTGCATGTTTCCATCTTTCATGGCATTATATCATCATATTAGTAGCATTGCATGTCTTTGCATCTAAGGGTAAAATTTTTGGTTATCTGTATTTAAATATCCTTCACCCCGACGTCATGAGGATTTTCATCTCTCATGTCATCCGATGAAGATATTTAAATAGGGGCAACTGTTGTACCCCAAATTTTTCCCTTAGATCCATTGATCTTCTGCATATCATAATAGGTCAATCATGCTGCATGACTAACCCTTTTTATCAGGTTTTTGTTTGTGTTTGTTTCTTTTTTATCAGGTTTATCTTGAGGAGATTCAAGGAGTGATTCATCAAGGTTTTTTTATGGAGCATTGAATCAAGCCAGTCTCTAGGAGATGTCTCCATAACCCTAACCCCTACATGGCCAAATTACTACCCACTTTATCTACCCTCAATTATCACCTTCATTTTCATTAACCTTTTCTAAACCTATTTCATTAACCTTTTCATTTAACCAAGTTTATCCAATTGGTTCAATTTAATTCTCCTAAACCATATCAAAAGCCTTAATTAATTAATCTACCAATATCATTTTCCTAATATTTCATTTTACTTTTATAACAAGAGATGGAAGAACATGTTCATTTTCATTCATGAGCCCAATTTGATTGGCCCATCGTGACCAAAAAAGGTGCTACAAGTATTGGAATTGTTTTCATTGCCACGAACCAATGGGAATTAAGCATAATGGTGTTTGACTTTTTCAACTCATTGACCAACCAATGAGAAGGTGACATGTGATACTAAGGAAGCAAAATTAACCAAATTGTTTGTCTTCTCTATTCTTGCTCACGAATTCAGAATGGAAGAAGGAAGATTCAAACAAGTTCACTCTCAAATCTTCAATCCTTGGCGCGAATTTTCAATTGGTTTCTCCCAAGACATTTCCTCTTTGAGCTTCTTCATCCGGTTTCATCAAAAGAAATTCTGGGGATTTGCCATTCTCATCATTCAATCTGATTCGCTCTGATTCACTCTGCATCACCCTGCAAGTTTGTCATGGCATCGTCCCCATCATTTTCCTCTTTCAATGCCCACTAGTTTGACAACAGAAGGATGGTCTCAAAAGCAACACCAATTTGAGCATTTGACCCTGCGATCTCTGAGCTATTTGTGCAACAAAGGAGCGTCTGTCTCCCAAGGATGGACAACATTTGAATTCCAACGTTAAACCCTAACCATTACCTTGGCCACCAAGTGTTTGAGATTCAACCCAGGCCCATTAGCCAAACCTATATAAAAGGCCAGTTTCAACATTTCAATTCACCAAGAATTTTTCACAAAAGTCTCTAAGAGCATCTGTTCACACGAGCAAGAGGAGAGGAGTTGTCTTTTGGAAGCTTTGGCTCAAGAAGAGAAGTTTAGTTCACTTGAAGTAACAGTGGATTTTACTCCACTTGGTAACTATCCTCTTCCTTCAATATTCATACCCATTTGATATAATTTTCATGTCTCAATCATGGCTTTTAAATGTGTTCCATGCTATCTTTCATAACTTGCTAATGTGTACTTAAGTTTTGTTGAACTGTTTGCTCATGATCTGAAATTGCTTATAGAATGATTTGGTGTGCTCTTGGTATTCATATATGCCTCTACACCGTAATACTCATAACTCTGCCCATAACAAGATTTTTGTTTTAACCCATGTGTTTAAATTTGATGTTTGAGTTGCCAAGGTTCACATATGGTTATGTTTGTTGTTTGACTCATCTATCCAGTTCGGGAATTTGTTACTATCTGCTAATTCAAGTCTGAGTTTCTAGCTATGTGCTTGTGAACACTTTCATCAATTAATTGAAGTTGTGCACTACACTATGATTTTGTTATCTGTTCGTGTGATACACTTAAACTGATGATTGTTTTGAATAGCATAACTAAAAATACTTTGAATGTGCATTTACTGCAAATGTTGGCCTTAGAGATCCTCCACCAAGCATGCTTATCTTTGTCCCATTAGTCTTTTTGTATAATGCTTTTACTATCTTTGTGGTTTATGGCCAGTTTTGTAGGTTGAGGATTCAAGTCAAGATATGCCCTGCCCTACTTCCTTTTTTATGCCTTTTTACTGTCAGTAGGTTTAATGTCTGCAATGAACATGTAAAAAACCTTTTAAGTATCCCAATATGATGTATCTGTTTGCTATTTTGTTGTCTACCTAGCCTTGGCTGATGATTGGATTGTTGAATAGTTTTGTTTTAGCATCATGTGTTCACTACTTTGAAACCATGTGCATAAGCATTCCAATTTTACCCTGCATTGTTTTGAGTTTTGCTGCACTTAACTGTCTAAGTACGTTTTTGCTCTAAAACTTGATATGCTGATACTTCTTGATCCTTGGAATGCCTTTTGTTTAAATCAGAATTGGTTTTTGATCTATGCTTGTATCCTTTATCTGTAGTGCAAGTAGCATTTGCTTTCATCATGTCACATGTCAATGCCTGTTTGAATGACCTTACTTGACTCAAACTTTGCCATTGCTTTTATGACGTATGCCCTGTTTTTCCTAAGAATAGATGTGTTTAATTTGTATACCCCTGGACCATCAGGATTTTTTGTTAGAGGCATGACTGATTATACTTGTATCAATATGATGAGTATATAGCTTTAGTCTATGATTATTTGTGATTTTTCCTTGCTTAACTGCCGTGTGATTTAAATCCCACTATGGGCATACAATTCCTGCCTGAATCTATGTTTTGTGACAGCTGTGTGCATCTAAAATACCATGAACCTATGTCTTTACCATCTAGTTATTAAGACTGAATGCAAGCCTTCCAAATTACCCTTTTGATAGGAGCAGTGATAGTCATTGTGTTTAATTTGTGTATCTATGATCTTGTCTTAATATGCAGTTACATTATGTGAACTTTTATCATGTCTTGCATTTACCTGATATGCCTTCCACTTTGAAGTTCCTGTCTACTGCTATAACCTATGCTTTCCTGCTATGTATTCGTATGCCATGTAGCTTTGCTTCAAATAAGAATGGTTTGTGTTTGTAGACCTCTAAGTTTGTCTGTTATGACCTATAGGGTATCAAATGTTTATGTTCACCATAATAAGTTCACACTCATGTCATCATCTTTGCTTGTTGAGTAGCATATATATCTTCATGATCATTATGTCCCTCTTCTGCTAATTGACTTTGCTTATGTAATTACTTGAACCTAAATATATGCCACTCTATACATGCTTGATACCCCCATGACTTTGTTTTTTTCATCAAATAACAAACTGTTTTGCCAAGTTTCTCTTATGAGTGCTACTCACTTCATTTTGTGTACTCAAAACTGTGCTTTGATATGTAACTAGATTATGAACTTTGGCTTCATGTTATGTTCAAGTTTGTGTGTGCAAGTCCTCAAAACTGATTGTGTGTTGATTTCTGTCTACACTTCACCTTATATCCAAGTTGCCTAAGTGCTTAGCAAGATATTTGTTTTCAATTGACTTGAATGCTTGAAACTCATTGAAATGGTGCCTTAATGATTTTGTTCTATACATAGGATAGGGTTAGTGTTCATATGTTTGAGACTCACCATGTACTCTCTATGAGCATATTTGTTTATCTTGTTAAATCCTAAAGTCAGTTGGTGTGGAAGTTTTAATTTGAGGCTAGCATGATCATGTTCCTGTTTTTATTCATCCTTAATTGTTGAAAATCATTGAGTTTTGGTCTTCTTGCATTGTTGGAGTCAGTTTTTATGTCTTTTGATGTGCTAACATGGACCCTTATTGTTTTGTGATTGTTCTGAAACATGTTAGTCAGTTTTGTTGCAATTCAGTATGTTGTACATCTTTCATCTTTGTTTTCAAGTTTCTTGGCACCTCCCTCTTATCAGTATATGTGTATTGTGTGTTAGGATTTAGTGTAATTGAAGGGTACCATTGTTTTCCTTGCTCTTCACTTTTTATTTAGGTCTTTACTTTATTAATTTTGATTGAGTCTTGGTTGCGTTATGCTGGTGTAAACATGGATGGACATGAGAGAATTTGGTTGGAAATTTGAACCAAAGCAGGGATGGCGCGCGCAGGTTTTAGTTTTGGGAATTCATGAAGCATGTTCACTTTATATCTTTGTTGAATCATATAATAACCGGATGAGGGCGTAGCACCGCTGGTCCAGGAGGAGGGTTATAAGTATGTTATCCATGCCCAGGACTGGGGTTCGAATCCCCCTCGCCCCAGTCCTTTTATTTTAATTTTCTAATCATCCTTGTTTCTAATATATTATTTTGTGACCATCATTGTTCAACGCGCGCGCATAGCTTGATTGGCCCTTGTTTTGGGCTGTACACGAGGGGACTTGAGTTCAATCCTTGAATGTACCCTTTCCTTTATTTTTTACATTTAGTTATATTACTTATTTTATGATTTATGCTTAATTTCAAAATGCTATAACTTGCTTACTCTTCATCATTTTTCTTCCCTTCTTTTTGCTATGTTCTTCTAATTAAATTTATTTTTCAAATGTGAAAGGAAATTAGTAAAAATATTAATTGTTGAGGCCTTTATGCGTGTTTAGATCATAGATGTTTATTAAGATTTTTATTGCACTTTCTTATTCACCATGCCATGTTATGCCTATTTATCATGTTTTATCATTGTCTAACATGTATGATTCCACTTTGCATTGATATCATGACTTTATTTCATCTCATAAATTTATTCATGTATTATTGCATCATCTTATTTGAATTATTAACTTGTTATTTCTTAGTAATTTTACAACTATTATCTTTCCCCCCATTCCAAAGGGAGAACACCTTGAATTGACTTTTGAAGTCACTAAACAACCTTTACCTTATCCTTCTAGGTTCACCCTTATTTCTTGGCTATCGTGAGCCAATGAAATCATAACTAGAAGTAGGTTGGAGTTCTTACACTCCATGTGATTCTCATTATCATGAGAACTCACTTTCCCCTATAACGTAGATTTAGAGAGTTATCGTGAACTCTAAAAATGAGTCATACTCATTTTCCCCTTGGAACTTTGGCCATAGTCAATGGTTCCTATTCCTTCACCCTTAGATCGGTGAACTACAGATACTCTGATTCCACTCCCGTAAAGATACGTAGGCACAAAGTGCGATGCTTTGTCGAGTATACTTAGAAACAAACCCCTAGGGTTTCAACCTTTAGCATAGCACCCTTAGCAAGCGAGTGAGATATAACAAGTTAAAACAAGAGGCTCCCGTAGAGTACTACGGATGTTTAGGGTGCTAATACCTTCCCTAGGCGTAACCAACCCCCGAACCTTAGATCTCTCCCCTTTAGGTTTTTCTCGATCTTGAACCTTTCCTTTGGATAAATCAAAGTCGGTTGTAAAAGAAAATGATGCAAGTTAATTAATAGCTTGTTATCTAATTTTCACCGCAACACGGAGTACCAACTTTCTTGTTTTAACTGGATTTTATTATGCTTAATCTTTTGTTTATGTTGTGTATATGAATGCATGAAAAGGATCAAGGATTGTTTCATTTTGAGCACAACTACCTTAGCCAAATAGTCAATTCACCTTGTGAGCGTGTGATCTTTCGTAACCCCTTTGAGCTTTTTGATCCATGTTTTATTTGAACTTAAAGCTTGTCTATGAGTATTTAGTTCACTTATTTTTTATTGGATTTTGTTTTTTCTTGGACCTCAACTTTGTGTTGTTGTATGAATTTTTGCCTTGCCTTAGAAAGTAGGGAGTATTCACATGATGATGTGGTTGAATTCAAGTTGGGGAGAGAATGGTTGTATACTCATTGGTTGGATTCTATGAGGATTGAAAAAGAAAAGAAAAAAGAGAAAAATTTGTGAAAGAGAAAAAGAAAGAAAAAAAAAGAGAAAAAAAAAAGAAAATCCTTGAGAAAGGAAATAAAAAGAGTTCAAATAATTGTGCTAAATAAGTATTGTGTTTTGTGTAACACTTGGGATGAAAGAAGAAGTTTGATTGAAATTTTGTGTTTGAACTTTTTTGAGTTGATCACTCCCTTAGGTTTAGGCAAGTTTTTGTTTCAATTACCTTTAGAAATTGCCCCTTGTTTGTTTACCCGACCACGCTACAACCTTGAAAAGTCCTTGTGATTCTTGCCTTTGTATGTTCAATGTGAATTGTTGGATGATTGCATAATTTAGTATTTTGTTTGCAAGTTTGTTGTGTGAGTGAAAAATCCCTCATTTTGTATTTTTCATCTACCGATGATTGTTTTTGCTAGGTGTGATTCACATTTGCACTTGTGTTGTTTTAGAATGTTTGGCATGATTTTTGTATTTAGAATTTGTTGACTATGTTATCGTCGTAGTTTAGTGGTAAGTATTTACTTTGTGTGTACCATTTTTGATTGAACCATTGCATTTGTTTTTGTTAGTAAAAACTTGTTGTTGCTTGATTTCTTGGATTTCGCTTATGTTCCTTTTGATGTTGGCTTTGTTTGAGGACAAACAATTATGTAAGTTGGGGAGAGTTGATAAGTGCAAATTGTAGCTATTTTTGTATATATGTTTTGTTGGACTTATCGTTGCTTTTTGTTAAATATCATACGAATAAACCCTGTTTTGTTTATAAATGCGTATAGTTTACATTTTAGTGTATATATTGTGTTTTATGTAAATATCATTGAGTTTAATTGATTTTATCTCATTTTTGTAGGTATTCAAGCAGTGGGATTTTGCCATTGTTGTATAGAGCATTGAATAAGTTTTCCAACACTTCGAACCGGGCGAAAAACGGAATTACGGTTCAAGAGTTATGAAGAAAACAAGCTTTGGATTTTCAAGCATGCTACGAGCGCGCTTAGCGCACTCCTAGCCCAGGAAGCATGCTAGGAGCACGCTGAGTGCGCTCCTAGCCCACAAAAGGAGCAAATTCCAGCGAGTAGTGCGCTCCGAGCCCGCTTAGCGCGCTTTTATGGCGGTTTAACAATTCTTTAGGGCGCGCTTAGCGCGGTCTGCGACTTTGACAGTCCATAAATAGTGGAAAAACTGATTTTTTAGGGGATGGTTTGGGTATTTTTTGCTCCCACTCCATCAAACTTTATTTCTTCATTGGATTTGCTTAGAAAACATCATGGAGGATTGCATTTGGATGATCCAGGGTGGATTTCTCATCGATCGGCTCTGACAATCCGTGAAGTGTTTGGTTCATTTCTGATTTTCTTCATGTATTTTTTCTTTGTTGGGTTTGTATATGTTTTTACTTTGATCTTATGTACATTTTTCGCCCATGGCGTTATATTTAATTTGCTTTACAAATCTCTGTTGGTGATTGTTCTTGATTTTTGCTTAAATGCTCGGGGTTTGGGTCGTGTTAGAGATAAACATCATAAACTTCAATTAAGGATAATTATCTGTTAGTTTCTGGATGCTAGAGATAGATTTAGGGCTAACAATTCGTATGGGTGTCGAAACTTAAATGCCTTCCGTATTTCGAGGCTTCGTGCGCGAGAGTGATGAAGAGAGTGATATGGTTGTTTCTTAGTTCGGTGTGTCAGAGATGAACACTATTGTGAGTGATACCGGGTGATATTGATGAGTATTGTAAGTTGAGTGCAACTGGTCGATAAGTTTAAGTCTGTGACGAGTGGAATATATACATGCTTGATAAGTCTTTTCTCTCTGACGAATGAATTTTCTTATGTTCTTATTTACTTTTCCGCATTTACACTTTAAACCATTTAAACCCAAACTCATTAACAATTAAATTGTCGAATGGCAGTTCAGTAGCACCGATCTCTGTGGACACGATAATTCCCAGAAAAATACTTCCAAAACTTTTGTTGCTTGCCCTATACCGCTCCCAACAGTTACTCGCTCGAAAACAGCCCAGAAACGTCATTTTTACACAGGTAATCGGTTACTCAAATAGGGTAATCGATTACTGTCGTAACAGAGCCTTAAAAACACATTTTTCTCATTATAAAACTCAATGGAACTTCATAGAAACACATTGCAACATAATAGTGAGTATCATAGGTTATTCTTGCACCTATCCCGACTATACTACACGTTTTATATCGCATTTCATCTATTAGATTTCATTGATTTATCCGTTTAATCATTTTCTCTCAAATCTAACCTAAGTTCAAAATTATGAATTCTAGAACTTAGAGTTTCTAACTAGAATCCACTTGGTAATCGAAGAGGAGTTTGAAGAAGATGAAGAACAATGATCCAAGCTTCTTCCCAAGCTTTTCCTCTTTTCTTCTCTTCCTTTCTCTTCTTCTGTTTTCTTCTTCTTTCTATTTCTCCATTTTCCTTCTCTTTCTTAACATATATATATATATATATATAATATAATCCAACAGGGTAAAACATCTCCAATTGATATTTTTTCGTCTCAACCAATTGATCAATTATTAGAGTTACCTTAATACCCTCTCTCGAACTAATAATTATTGATATGTCTCTTTCATAAAATAATTGATCTCTTTAGAGTTCACCAGTTGCTCTATTGATCCCAATTGACTATACTTAAATCACTTAAAGGATTCCTTAAATCCAATTAACCAAAGATAGAGCATATAAACACTCATCTGATCTCATCTGATATCCAATTGAGCACTTAGATAATATGGGGTATCACACTCTCCCCCCCCCCCCCCTTAAATTGAAATTCTCCCCCGAATTTTCTTCGCTCAACAATAACCACAACTTGTATCAATGTCTTAGTTCCACACTCAACTTTACTTCTATTCAAATTCTGACGTATTCCAATTCAAATTTGACTTCACAGACCAAAATCCTTAATTTCACGAATTATCAAACTTTGGTTCCTTAGTCATACTCTTATTCCAATATTTGGTTAACTTCGAACTTTCCTTTCTCCATAATCCCTTTGTTGTTTCTTACTAAAACACTTGGTCGCATTCTACCTTCGGAAAGAATGTACCATTCTATATTCCTCTACTGAGTCACAATAAAACCGTAACACCTTATCTTGGTTTAGGATAACAAACACTCATCAAATCTTCGCGAGGTAAAACGGTGATTTCTTAACTTCATGCAATCATCGACGATTTATATTTTCATAAATCTTTCAACATCCAAAACCACTTCATAATTAATCAAATGACTTCTTTACCACTTCCATCTGGTCTGATGTTGTACACTGTACTCATTAAATCCGATATTTCATCTCTTTCGTATCACACCAAAAGGTAACACACTTAGAACAAAATCTTCTTATTTCCAATCTTACAATCAATTTCTCCTCCGATTCTTATAAATCCGGCCGAACCCTTTCATTTGTCACCTTCCACTGTGCAACTCCAATTCTAACAATGGAATACCACCAATTCTTAAGCATTATCGAGTAGCTAACAGTCCACGGAGAAACACACTTATCGACTGGTGTCCTTACTAACCAATCGGCACAAGAAACTTATTGACGTCCTATGGTACAACAATTTCCTCGCCGACACACAATATTTTAATATCGGTCTAATATTCTCCAAACGGTAGAGGTACATGAGTTATACTGTTACAACCATAACATATACAACTCCAATTCATTCTAAACTCGAAACGATATATACGAAGTAGTTTAACAACTTCCGGTTCTAGTTACCACTCTCCATACCGAATTTCTTACGGGTTTCTGGCTCACTCAAGGTTTCTTGATGACATGAGATCTCAACCAATAGTACGTAACACCATCACGAAACTTCAATCATATGTGAGTCACCATTTAACCAAATCTTAAACCATTCAAGGCACAATTGTGAGTTTCCATACTACTCATCAATTCACATACAACACTCCACACACACACACACACTTTCGAAGTCCATACCACGTTTCTCAATTGAATCCACCTCTCTCAAATGTTATGTTCTACAAACGATCCAAGTTACATGCTTAACTTCGGAACGCCAAATTCTCATTCTTACTTGGAAGGATAACTTTCAAATTCCTTCCTCTGAGTAAAAGCACAAATGCACACGTGTGGTACCCTCTCACGGAGTCTAAATCTAATGCCATGAACTTGTGAGAAAATAACAACCACCATACTCTAGCCAACCGTTTATTCCTTACTAATACATATGCAAAGTCCTAACTCGCCCTCTGCGAGGTCATCACTTAGTGAGTCTCCTTTGACTTCACTCTTAAGACTCTCAATAGTCATAATGGTGACACAACAGTAGTTAAATCGTTTACCTCCTACCAACCCATGATCAGAGAAAACTTTATCTTACTAGCCTTCTAACGCTTCGAACGGGAATCAAAATGAACTTACGGTCCGAAAGATATAGATTTCCAAACATTTTTTCAAAACACAGCAGTAGTAATCGACTACTCACTTTGAGTAATCGGTTACTCTATGAACACTGTTGTTACAGAGCCATTTTGATAGTTAGAGGCATATTTCGTATCCGGTTACTCACTTTGAGTAATCGGTTACTCCATCATTTCCTGCGCAATAATCCCAAATTTTCAAAGGGTAATCGGTTACTCCCTTTGAGTAATCGATTACTCTGGATACAGAGGAAAAAATACTTGTTTTTAAGAACACCTTTCCAATCCAATCTTATCCCAAACAAGTTTAAACATGATAACAAGCTTCAATAGATGATTCCACATAAATAGTAAACATACTATGCAATTTATATCCCGTTCAAACTCAAATCCATCAGTCCATTATTAGTCTGACTTGCATGATCATTCTTAACTCGTGGTCTCATAACTTGCATAACATTCATCAACCAAGATCAACTCAAGGTAACACCGAACAAAGTTAAAACATGCAGATGACACACTCTAACCAAGTGACAAGGCAAAAATCCAAATTCCGACGCGATCAAATGACAAATCTTTAGCGGAAAAGTTCATTCTCTGCTCATACAACTATGCTAGCGGAAAGCCAATAATGACGACATCTCGAGGTTTTAACCACAACTCATACTTGATTCTTCCACAAACAAAACCCAACACGCAACCATTATACGATACCACAAAACGGCGGACATAACATGTCGAGCATACAACCTTGTTCTCTCACTTGAGTCTCCTTGGAGAGAAATAATACTACAACGTTCTTAGTCCAACAAAACGTAGATTCCGAATATTCCAATCATTCACAAATACAGAAGTTTCTCTATACTTAAAAATAAATCGGGGCAATGCATCCTCTTGAAGAACTTTTCCATCACTACGGACACATTAACCGGGATTTCTCGCTCTTTACTACCATTACACATTCCACCTATACCAAATTACTTACTGGAAGATTCGTAACCGACAATTCTCATCAATTATTTACAAAACTCTTTCAGTATAAATCATCCCATGATTTCCACTTAATCCCTAACAAGTCTTGATTTTTCCTCTCGTTGTTTCACCGTAATCTTACTTCTTAGGACACAACACTTACTGCTCCACAAAGTGCGTCCCTTCATACTTGTCTCAAGAATAAGAATTCATTACGTACACTCGTGACCACGGTGCTACTACTACGCTTGCTCTTAATACCAAGGTGTAACTTCCTCAGTTCAATTCGTACTACTAGGGTTCACGTGGGTGAATCATCTTTGATTACACTTCCTTAATTTTAGCTTCAACAACAACTTAATAACTCTGTTGCACATTCGTCCACAATATGTTCCGTTATCACTTCCTCATAACATACCGTTAATACCATTTTCTACACCGCGTTTACTTCGCTCTCCATTGTAATCCTTTTAGGTCCAAATATAAAACCATCTTACTAAGATTCCCTTAAATCCAAGGTACTTACTCTGTTTCTTAATACAAACTTTTTCCGGTCCGTATTTCTACACTTTCCGTTACTAAATGAAGTTCATTCTTTCTCCAACACAATACCTTATACTATTCCTTGGGTAAGTTAACAAATTCCAAATTCAAAATTGGTTTCTTACTGAAAACAGAAAACCTAAAGTATTATCCTGAACTTAATCCCCCTTCATAACTGAAGATACACAATTTATCTCCTACTCATCGTTCGGCACATACTTATTTCACTTGAAGCATGTAACACATCCTTGTGTTCCTTCTCACACTTCTCTACTACCTTAGGTTCCCATAAAAGCCGAACGTCCTTAACTCTCAACTTTTAACCAGTTGGAAGATATCATTCCGAACACACTCCTTAAGGTACTCTCGTCCATTCAAGATACCATAGCGACCTTAGAAACTGAAACACCAGTAACTATCTCACTTCTGGACCTTACATCATACGTTCCACAAAACAACCTTTCTTTTTCACGGAATGAGATTACTTGAAATTCTTATCCATATCAGTGGTCAATCCAGCTCTACTAGTGATTTTACATATTCCTCAATACCTTGACCAATCGTCTGATAGAGATCCTTAACTTACAGACTCCATCGATTCCAAAGGATTGCTTGAACCACACACTACTCTTTAATTCCATGCTACCCAAATTACAACTTCTACTAAAACCTCCCTGAGTTGACCAAAACTCCTCACTACTAACTCTTGACTTGAGCCTACTCTCACAGCACAAGTTCCGACAACACTTCAGAGTCCTCGTGGTCACTCAACCATGATTTTACCTATCACACACATAGTATTAGGTTGATCAGGCCCAACACTACATAGTATGATATTAAGAGTCATGCTGGCAAGACACACTTAAGAGGCAGGAATAGATTTACTTATGATGTTTCAAGGCTAGGTCGAGGACACGACCTGCTCTAATACCAATCGTAACGCCCTGTATAATATTTGTCTAGAATAATACTATACAAGCATTTTATTTGGTACTGACACCATCATAAGTGCCAAATGGCGTAATTCACATACTTGACCAATTCTAAAAACATAATACAATCTATGGTACAAGCTATGGAAACTAGCCAAAATAATAAATCTAAGAATAAGGTACAATATTCCTCATTGTACAAGAAAATAATACACAGCGGAATAAGCTCAACTAAGTTTCTCTTGAAACATCCAAGCATAGCTCCACTCGTAAATCAAACCTACAAACAACACCTAAAAAATAGCAACAATAATGGGGTGATATATTAATCTCAGTGAGTTCCCTATCTTATGGATTCTCTCGGCTTTACAGGGTTCTACCCAATCATAACTCAAGTCAAGGGGAAGGGAAATGACCTTGAGTTCTCAATCTCACACTATATGGAAACATGTCATTAATCTGTTAACTCAAAAATCCTCACGAATGGAATATGTCCTGAGCCTATTAACTCAAGAATCTCACTAATCGATAAACTTACCAAGGCATCCCCTTTTCCCGTCCGCTTCTACGTCTAGAAGTCGACCCGAGTCATGCATCCTTGTAACTTACTTTACATACGAAATGGATTCGGGAACATCGGCCTGTTAACTGTGAACCGTCACTTCTCATGGCATGTTAACCATCACAAGTCTCTACCCATAGGTTCCATTCGTACTACACGCGGGAATCAAACCTGCCAAGTAATCATGCATATGTTTCAGAGAAGCTCGAGACTCATGAAACTGCATCTCAAAGGAAACGGTTATGATTACGTGATCATATACACAACGCGATTGTATTTGACAATCACAAGGCCACATTCGCCTTTAGGCCTCTTATGCCTTTTCTCAATACATAACACAGTTACACATGATCCATACTAGTGTTCACTCTCTCCTAAACCATTACTCGTCAAAGATGCACCTTTCTACATCGAATGCACGAGCATCGCCATCTAGGTTATCTATTAATTTCTAGTCACATTACTAGATCTTATCATTTTCTTTTGGGGAAAAGTTTCCTCACTCTACCTAATCCATTTTAAGCATGCATATTCTCTCAATCATACTTAACAACGATTAGTTAGACATGGTATAACACAATTTGCATAAGTAAAACATTTATCACCACATATCACAAAAACATCATTTTTGGGTTCCCTCCGATTCATTTAATCGGGAATCGAAATCAATACTTTTCAATTTTATAGTGTAGGATATCCCATAGCTTTCCGACGACTATTACCATGCCTCGATCGGAGTTACGATCCAAAAGATATGGATTTTTAAACATTTTTCACAATTCCATTTTTAAACATTTTAAACATTTTTTAAACATTACATTTCTATATTAATCTTATCAATCTATGGCATATAACCACGTTTCTACCTCACCATCATAGAGAGTATGAAATTAGCTTTTCAACGCTTCCGACCGGAACGGAGTTACGAAACTCAAGTTACGCCCATTTCAATTTTCATTTTTCTGCCAATAGCAGTGGTAATCGATTACTCACTTTGAGTAATCGGTTACTCACTCGAAAACAGCCCAGAAACATCATTTTTACACAGGTAATCGGTTACTCAAATAGGGTAATCGATTACTGTCGTAACAGAGCCCTAAAAACACATTTTTCTCATCATAAAACTCAATGGAACTCCATAGAAACACATTGCAACATAATAGTGAGTATCATAGGTTATTCTTGCACCTATCCCGACTATACTACGCGTTTTATATCGCATTTCATCCGTTAGATTTCATTGATTTATCCGTTTAATCATTTTCTCTCAAATCTAACCTAAGTTCAAAATTATGAATTCTAGAACTTAGAGTTTCTAACTAGAACCCACCTGGTAATCGAAGAGGAGTTTGAAGAAGATGAAGAACAATGATCCAAGCTTCTTCCCAAGCTTTTCCTCTTATCTTCTTTTCCTTTCTCTTCTTCTGTTTTATTCTTCTTTCTATTTCTCCACTTTCCGTCTCTTTCTTAACATATATATATATATATATATATATATATATATATATATATATATATATACCAATATTATATAATATAATCCAACAGGGTAAAACATCTCCAATTGATATTTTGTCGTCTCAACCAATTGATCAATTATTAGAGTTACCTTAATACCCTCTCTCGAACTAATAATTATTGATCTGTCTCTTTCATAAAATAATTGATCTCTTTAGAGTTCACCAGTTGCTTTATTGATCCCAATTGACTATACTTAAATCACTTAAAGGATTCCTTAAATCCAAATAACCAAAGATAGAGCATATAAACACTCATCTGATATCCAATTGAGCACTTAAATAATATGGGGTATTACAAATAGAAGGCAATTTGAGGGTGGAAGCTAACAAGCTAACATCACTTGGGGGAATAACTTGACAAAGTTAAAAGGGTATGATTAAGTATGGATGACATGAACAAATATGATATTCAAACATGGTATCAATGAAAAGTAATCAAAGTAACATTCAAACACAATGTTAATGAAAGCATGACAAAGGTAAAGCATATGGTCACAACCAAAGCATAAAGATAGATGTAACAACATTTAGAGCAAGGACTTAGCAAAGTCATGAACCAAACAAGGTAACTACCTAGTAAGTTCAAAGGTTCAAAGAAGTTTCAACTTGACATGGTGACAACCAAGCAAGTTCGATCAAAAAAAGATGTGACAACATCTAAACAAGCATGAGATATAGTTCTAACAATACTAAGGTCATGGATAAGAGTTCAAGTACTTGATTAAGGCAAACATGCTTTAGTGTTTACTAACACCACTTAATCATGAATACAAGACAAAAGAAGTTAAGTTGTAACAACACTTAATCATGAAAACAAGGCAAGTATGAATAAGTTATAACAACACTTAATCATGAATAAAATTTAACATTTCAAAGCATGGATAAGTTATTACAACACTTAGGCATGATAAGATTCAAGGTTCAAGCTAACATGTGAAAGTTATGACAACACTTAAACATGGATAAAACAAAAGTTCAAAGTTGACATGCATAAGTTAAGACCTCACTTAAACATGGATGAAAGGCAATAGTTCAAAGTTTAATATGTAAAGGTTATAACAATACCTAAACATGAATGAAGTTTAAAGATGTAGTGAAGCATACATGGATAGGTTAAGACATTACTTAATCATGAATACAATTTAAATCAAGTAAATGGTAACAACCAATCATACTTGAACATAAAGAACATGTTTATGACAATAACATTTGGATGAATATGCAAGCATGCAAAGGATGGCATGTGAAAATGCTTAGAGATGGCATATTGAAAGTTAGAAATTATATGAACAAGTTAAGGCATCACTTGAACAAATAAGCATGGTTACAAAATGGACATGTTGATGCAAGTAGGCGACAACCTAAACATGCATATTAGGGTTCAAACATGGTGGAAGCTTCACAAAGATCCACATATACAAGCATGTGTAAGTCAAAACATCACTTAACATGGAAGCAAAAGTGTATATGGCTCAAGACTTTGGTGACAACCTAAAGTGCATGCTATAGTCCTTGGTGCTCATCCAAGGATGTATGTGAAAGGTTAAGGTAAGTGCATAAAGTGGTTCATGGCATAAGTGACAAAGTTTAAGGCATCTAAAACATGTAAACATACATAAGTAAGCCAAAAAATCAAGTCAAAGCTAAGGATACAAGTTGAAAAACTTGTACAAAGTTTACATAAGTTGCAAATGATTCAAACATGTCCATATTGGCAAAGAACATCAAAGGAATCAAGCAAGGAACCAAAATAGTCCTTGAGAAAACCCTAAAAATCCTCTTACTTCAAACATGAATAAGTGGTGCAAAAATAAATAGTTTTTTGAAAACTTTCTTCATCGTAAGAAAATAGACAACAATATGAATCCATAGTAAAAAAGTGGATAAAAAAATCTAAGGGATGAAGAAGTTATGACCATTTAAAGTTGTGAACAAAATAAAATGGAAGGTACTTTTTACATGGATATTGCAAATTATAAACTTTTTACAACATATGAGTATTTACATGCACTACTCAAACATGCATATTATACTACATCTTGAATGATAATGAAATTGATACTTACAACTCCAAACTTGCAAGTGGATGAAGAGGAGTTGTTGTTGAAGAAGGTAAAAGTTATGTTGGGTATGGAGGGGTGGTTGTTGTTGTTGTGAGGGAGATGATGAATCGTATTATAGTGATGTGTTTTGAGTGATTTTGGAATGCTCTCTTTTCTGGTTTTTTATTGGGTTTTATGCTCTCTAACTCTCTCTCTCTATTCTCACTTGTCAACCTCATTTTCAAGACCACCACTAGTAAGCTTATATAGTTGTGTATTAGGGTTTGATTTTTAGGATTTTTGGTGTGTGTCTCTAAGCATGAAAGTGACACAAATTATGCAACATGCAAGGGGTTATACTCACACTACCTAGAGTAGTGGATAAAGAATACTTCATGCAAATGGTGATAAGGTAAAAATAATTACAAAAGATAGGGGAAATAGAAGTTTGTCAAGTATTGGAAAATATGAAAAAATACAAGCATCTTTGCCTTTTGACTTTTTTTTATTTGAAAAATAAGAATAATAATTCTAATAAAATAAAACAAGTAAAAAAATATTTTTTGAATTTTTTCTTTTAATTTCAAAAAAGATTGAAAATATGTTAAATAGCAAAACAAAATGATAAAAAATACACTAAAAAAATGAAATATATCATAAAATTAATTTTTAAATTTCAAGAGTCCAATGTAAATAGGATAATCAAATTACCTCTTTATTTATTTTGATAAGATAGACACATAAAAATTAAATCCTAGAAGAAAAAAATTAGACATTGACATAATTGGGGTTTTACACACTGAAGCTTATTAAAAAATTTATTTTTGACAGAGAATATACAATCGATAATGATGTATTTGTTGAATTTTATGCTTTTTATGCTTTTGATTTTCTTGTGAAACATTTTTAGAATGGAACGGTTTTAAGGATATGTAACAGTTTTGACAACCTTTACCATATTCCCACAAGACTAAACACAACAGCACTACCACCATCCATCTTTGCTGCTTCATCTACCGAGTTATGGCGTAGTCGTTTAGGACATCCAGGAGATCCTATTTTAAATTCCCTTCATTGAAACAAACTTATGCTAGGTAATAAGTTTCAAAATGATTTCTTTTGTCACTCTTGTCCACTTGGGAAACAAATAAAATGACCTTTTTATAATTTCTTTACATTTACTTGTATGGCTTTTGACATCGTTCATAGCGATCTTTGGACTTCTCTGGTATTAAGCTCCAGAGGGAATCGTTACTATGCGTTATTTCTTGATGATTTTACTGATTTTTTATGGACTTTTCCAATCTCAAACAGATCACAAGTGCATTCCATTTTTACACTATCGTGCTCACATTAAAACACAATTAGAACAGGAAATAAAATGTTTTCAATGTGACAATGGAAATGAATACGATAGTGCTTTCTTTCACAATTTTTGTGAACTAAATGGAATGTCCTTTAGATTCTCTTGTCCTTGCACCTCCCCTCAAAATGGAAAATCATAATGAAAAATTTGTACAATCAATAACATAATATGAACCCTCTTTGCCCCTGCTTCTATTCCACCAGTTTTTTGGCACCATGCTCTTCAAATGGCTACTTACCTACACAACATACTTCCAAATAAAAAACTCACTCTCCAATCACCTACCAAAATTATCTACCAAAAAGACTCGTCTTATTAACACCTCCGAGTCTTTGGGTGTATTTTTTATCCCTGAATTCTTTCCACCACTAGGAATAAACTCAAGTCTCGGTCTACACCATGTGTCTTTCTAAGACATTATTTTAATCATAGACATGTCTAAACCATGTTTCTTTCTAGGATATTTGTTTAACTTTGAAGAAAGCTTATCATTTCTTGTATCCCACATCTTTGATTGTTGTTGGTCCTCTATTATCTGGTGCCCTTGTATTCCTCCGTCTCATTCTTTTATATTTTGGAGGATTATGCATAGAAAAATGCATATGGTTGAGAATCTTCGCACTCGTTGTTGTAGGGTGGTATCCATTTGCGCTTTATGTATGGTTGCATTTGAAACACCGATTCATCTTTTCCCTGAATTCCCTTTTGCTGTGGATTTTTGGAAGTGGCTGGGAATTAGTCTTCATATTTCCATTTATTTGTCAACCTCTGTGTATACTCTCTCTTGGATCCCCTAGAGGTGTAGTTCGTAAGTTAGAGATGTAATTGTTGCAGGTATCATTCATACTTTCCACACTATTTGGATGGCTTGCAATCTTATTCGCTTTCAAGATGCAAAATGTATACACATGCAGCTAGAGCAAAAATTGTTACATCGGTTTCCATGAGTGGTAGCTATTCAAATGATCATTGTCTTCCCATTCCATTGGACAGGTATTTTGGACCATTTTTTGGTTTCTCTGCGTCATAGGAGATTAAAAAACATTGTGACAATTTTTTAACAGTCTCCTACAACCCCTTGGGTCAAGGTTAATACTGATGGTTCGGTAATGGGTTTACATGCATCTTGTGGTAGCATCTTCATAGATCATAGTGGGGCATTCCTTAGTGGGTTTTCCTCCAACCTTGAAAATTTGTATGTTTTTGATTGTGAGCTGCAAGTACTTATGTTGGCTATGGAATTGGCACCGCAACATGGATGGAATCATATTTGGATTGAAGGTGATTCTACTAGTGATATCTTAGCTTTTAAGAAGCCTTTGATTGTGCCTTATCGATTCCGCAATCGTTTGCACAATTGTTTTCATTTTGGGTTACAGGTACTTTCATCGCATATTTTCAAAGAGGACAATAGTTGTGTGGACAAGCTGGCTAATCATGGTCATTCGGTTCAGAACACTATTTGGTGGGAATCTCTTCCAAATTTCATTAGGGAGGATTTCTTTAGGGACCGTTTCAGTTTACCTAAATTTTTGTTTCTATTAGTTTGTCTGTGTTTTTTTTTTTTTTTCTCTTTGAGATTTTTGGTTTGATCCCCCTTTTATACATATTTTTCTTTTTTTTATAATATTTTGAGTGATTGGATTAAGATTGAGGTTTCTCAGAGGTACCGACTTAGTCGAAATATCTGTGTATCTTTTGATGTTGATATCACTCTTAAAAAAAACGTATGTCATTGTATATATAACTAAATGAAATCTGAATTTTCTAAGGAAGAATATAATTATAAAGTGAAGAGTTTACCACAGAGTTGACATATCATTGACAATGTGATTATATAAAGTGAAGAGCTTAAACAAAAATAATATAACTTATTTAACTATAGGCTCTGTTTGGCAAGACACAATTTTGAATTTATAGCTTATAAGTTCATATGATAATTTAGATCTGTTTGATAATAGTCTTTTTATCACGAGTTTATAACTTATTTTGCTAACTTATAGTTTATTTTCCAGATGTTATTTCAAATAGCGTTTTAGCTTATAGCTTATAGTTTATCATATTTTTCTTCCTTTTTTATCCTTGTTATTTTAACAAAAATTCACTTTTATCCTTTATAATTTATTTTTATTTAAAATAAAATAATTATGTATTAAATATCTTTTATGTCATTTTACATTTATAAGTTAGTTGAATCGTTAATTTTATCAAATACTTCAATCAGTTTATCAGTTATCAATCTCAACCATAAGCTATAAAATATCAATTATCAATTATCAGTCATAAGTTATAAGTTATTAACTAACTTATCACTCAACCGCTATTTTTATCAAAGAGACTCATAGTATGGACACCTAATTATAATGGGAAGAGCTCATACGTAAATAATATAACTGATTTAATTATAGCATGGGCACCTAATTATAAAGAGAAGAGCTTATACAAAAATAATTTGACTGATTTAATTATAGTCTGGATACTTAATTATTTATTTTATGTTTTTCGGTTACATTTGATGTATAAAATATAAGATTATACAAAATCTATCATATATAAAGATTAAAATATTTGAATATGCATTTCACTAAAAACTGAATATGCATTTCATTAAAGACTTGATTAATGAGTTTTTAGTGACAGATTAAAAACTATTCTAAGGGAATTGCATTAGTGCCACTTATATTTGTGATTTTTTTCAGCAATACCACTGTTTGAAATAGTAAGTACTAAAATGTCACATGTTGAAAAAAACACTAAAATACTACTATTTTAGTAAGGGTCTGGCCAATAAAAAGACGAACCATTGACATATTTTTTAGCTATGCATTGGCTCGGCTAATAATTGGCCAAACCATTGAATAAAATTTAAAATTAGGAATTCGTGCATCAGTAATAAAAACATTAAAAAAAATTATTCAATGGTTCGATCAACCATTGGTCGAGCCCATACACAGCTACAAAATGTTTCAATGGTTCGTCTTTTCATTGACCAAACCCATATTAAAATGGTGGCATTTTTGTTTTTTTTTTCAACCTGTGACATTTTAGTACTTACTATTTCAAACAGTGACATTGCTGTAAAAAAATCTATATTTGTCATGAATTGGCACACATTGTTAGGGAGTGCATGAATTAGCACACATTGTTGACAACAAAGACAAAGTCTTGTCTGATTATTGTGACATATTCAAGAGCTATCATGGTTTATCTATAAAGAGATGGACCATTAAAATGTGGAGCATCATGAAATGACGAGAATTCTACCTGCCACCCCCCCCCCCCCTAATTAAACCTGGCACCCCCCCCAACACATGCAAATAGTCCATTTTACCCATGTCAAAAACCCCGGTTTTGTGAAATATCCGGCGACATACCGGAATTTTTTACCAGTACCGAATTTTTCACTCATTTTCAATGTATTTGCCTGAATTTTCAGGTAGTACCGGTAATTTTAAAAATACCGGTAGCTTCCACCGGACATTTTCAATTTACCGGTATAAATGTACTAGATTTTCAAATTTTACAGAAAAAGTGAAGTTATCGGGGAAATGAAATATCCGGTATACCGGGAATTTCAGGCAAACTAAAATTTCTGGTATCAGTCCTGAGCTTGAAAAAAATTTGAAAAACCTGTTATTTCCATTTCTTTTTCCCCATAGTGCTTGATCAACAAGAACATCATCAAGATTACATATTAAATTAAGATGATATCCTACGAAAAAAATACATAACATCAACAAAATTACATTTAAAACTACTGTGACTTCCTAATTTCTTCCTCCCAGTGCCTAATCCGTCCTGCATATGTTGTTTTCCAGGCTCTTGCCTCTTCAGTACAGTTCTCTCTCCACCGGGTCGTGATAGGAGGCAAAGGACTATCAGGTTTTAATTTTACCTGAACTCAATGATTGTTGTTGACAAATCCAACAACAATCATTTTATGCCTACTTGCAAACATAGATGGAGCTATGGTAAGAGTGAAGAAGGTTTGGTTAAGTGTCATTGACAGGGAGACAAAAACCAAAATGTACCGGGTCGCAATAGGATAACCCATATCTGGAATCGACATCCATTTCTCTCTACCCTGTGCACCCAAGTGTGTTACTTTTAAGGAACTTCGAACCACATCAACGGTGTCATAAAACAACTTGGAAAACAATTTTGGTTGTTGATAAATTTGAGCATCCAACTGATTCCGAATCAACGCCCAAGACTCTTCACCCCATCCAAGTAATGCTACAATAGCCCGAAAACCACAATTTCCATCGTCACTCACATCAATTATGTCGTCAATGTATGGATGCATGAACCGAGGAAACTGAGACAAGTATTTATGCTTAGAAGATACAGTGGAAGAAGATACAGTGGACGGTTGACTAGAAGGTTGACTTCCTGTTGGTTTTGTACATGATGTCTTTGTAGTCTGACTCCCCTGCGAGGCCTCACCATACTCCCACTGCGAGGGATTACGACGCACATCACTCTCTTCACCCTTTTTGCTCTTCTTAACTCCTCTCTTCGGCTTGTACTTCACCGGCGGTGGACGCATAGAAGATGTGGCTAGATAAGTTAGTTCTCTAATTTTCTTCTTCAACACACTCTGACCTACCATATCCAAAGAATTGAAATATGTCTTCAAATCTTCACATTCTGCATCTAAATCCATCTTTGAACCACTATCCTCTGGTCCGCCAGTATGCTCTTGAATGTGTAATTTATTCCAGAAAACATGAATTTCTTCTAAAGGAATAGACAGACCTTGTATTTGAAAACCAGCAAGTTGACACGCACAGGGTAAACCATGTGTAGATCTAATGAAGTAACCACACATATCTTTGTTTATACCAACAAATTTGACCCGTTCTAGCTCCCTCCCTATGTGTTGTATACATTGCCTTGACACAAAACCGTGCAAGTTGGTGTAGAATGGAGTGTTAAACCGATGCTCAATGTTCACGATACTCTTTTCAAACGACACTCTAATTGAGCCTAACTGCAACTTCAGCATGGTGTTAACAGCATCCCAACTGCGGCATAAATCTCCCCGACTATGTGGCAACATATTTTTTAGTCTCCAATGCGCAGACTCCACCCTAAACCGCAATAATTAAAGCACAATTAGAAATTAATTATGCTAATTACTTAAATCAAATAAGAAGTCGGTATACATGTTTGTTGTTTTGTTTCCCATATGAGTAACTCTGTTTGTCCATGCAGAAACAAACCTTTCTTTATACGGTGTCAACCATGTTTCTTTCACATAGTTAACAAACAAAGGTATATCAACACAAACAGTCTCAAAGTGCTTCAAGTGTATGAGATACTCACTCTCTCTATTAGCATACATGATTTTGTTCCACAGCTCCATGACATGTTCATGTATTTCTGATTTAACATATTCCTTACATTTCATGCTAACATTTTTGGAAATGTGGAACACACATAACAGATGTGTTGAATTAGGAAACACATCTTCAAGTGCATTCATCAAGGCAAGTTCTCTGTCCGTCACAACAATATTTGGTAGAAATTTCGTAGGAAAAAACAACTCTTTCAGCTTCTCCATTGCCCATTTGAAATTCTCCTCCCTTTCATGTTCCAAGTATGCAAACCCTACCGAAAACGTCAACTTTGTTGACGTAACGGCAACAATCTCAAGCAACGGTAACCTGTACCTATTGGTGTTGTATGTACAATCAAAAATCAACACCAAGTGAAACATATTCAACAGCTTCACTGAATCAGGATGTGTCCAGAAAATATCAGCAACAACATTCGAGTCTTCCCTATTTCTTGTCCAACACATGTACTTTTCTTTATGAATAAGACTCAACAACATTTGAATTTTCTTCAATGAACCTCTCTTGCTTTCATGGTACGCAGATCTAGCTTTATATACTTACCCAACACTCGTGAGGTTTTCTGGATCTTGGTATTTCAAGGCCGAAATTATGTGTCTCGGAGGCATGTTATACTTCGTCATGTCATTCACAAATTGTCTCTGATGAGGTTTTAGACGGCCTAATATGTCATGCCCTGATAAATCTTGAGATACTCTATGATTGTGAAACCCACACATAACGCTCACCCTCCAACCAATACCACTTGGCGAAGACCTCAGCCGAAATGGACATTTCACTTTCATACTAGCAAGACCATCCTTCTCCGATGAATGACTACTTTCAGACTTTTTTCTTTTATAATTTCCTCATCTCTCACAACCCATTATCAATTTATCCTTCCTTCCTCGCTGGCCAGTTGCACTATCAGAACGAATTGTCACAACTATGATACCATGTTGCTTCCCAATATTCTGCGCCCAAGCTAATACGTCGGATCGGCTCTCAAAAATCTGTCGTTCAAAAACATAACAACTTATAATAACACAAAACATGAAATTAAACGAAATAATATTAAATTTTACGCATCTACGTATAATACATACTCTGTCTGTGGTGAAAAACTGAGTGTAATCGCTACACGAGTCGGTAGAAGACCCTGACGGTTCCGGAGCACAAATGACAAGCATTTTTGAAGAAACTGACCTGTTACCGAAAATTTCGTCTAAAACGGGAATTCCCGGTATACCGGACATTTGAATTTCCAGGTATTTTGATAATTACCGATATTTTGATAGTTACCGGTATTTTGGAATCCCCTGTATGCGCCTGCAAAAGTACACCGGTAATATTTGAATTACCAGTAATTATTACCAGTAATTTAAGAATTCCCGGTACGAATTACCGGTAATTTATTATTTCCACTATCGGATTTTTTGTTTCCGGAATTTTCAAAAAAGATACTACCGGGGATTTTGAATTGTACTCCCGGAAATTTCGTTTTCTTGTTTCTCAAAAAGTGATTTTTTTGGGTTAAAAAATTATTTTTTTATGTAAATATTATCAGGGGTGATATGGTAATAGTGAAAAAATGGGGGGGGTGCCAGGTTTAATTGGGGGGGGTGGCAGGTAGAATTCTCTGAAATGACAATTTTGTATTTGAGGCCCATAGGTGTAGGCATGGGGTTAACACTTACGATATTGACTTTTCGAAGAAGGTTATTTATGTATTTGATTTAAGTTAGAGAAAGAGAGGTAATTTTTTTTAGACAATTTTTTAAAGCACCCTATGTGTTTCTTAGACACTATACCGATTTTCTATAATACCTCTAATTTTCAGAGATATATCCCCGGACGCACTATATTTTAACTAAACATTACGATATTCCGGAGATATATCTCCAGAAACACCAAAGATCAATTGAACATTGAAATATTCCGGATATATATCTCCGAAACAATTTGGAGCATATTGTCACGTCACACTCTTTTCCTCCCACACTTTTTCACTTCTATTCACAAACCTATTCATCTCTCTCATTCCTAAATTTCCCAAACTTCACCAAATTTGATTTCTTTCGTCCGGGTCTCAAGTAATCATCAAGCTGCATCCAGTGAATCATTCAACATCTTCCGAATCATATAATCCGGGTAAGTTTTTCGAGTTTCCGATAACTATTCGAGTTTTGTTGTAAACGAGTTAGAATCCATTGTTAGGTATCGAAATATTTAGAAATCAGATGAAACATAGTTTAGAGTAACTTCATGTATTGTTTGTTGGCTCAAATGGACGATCAGGGCTTCAAATTTATGATTCTGAGGGGCAGAGGACGTCATTGACGCGACCTCTGAGTTGCAGAATGTTTCGGAGATACATATCCGGAAACATTCAACGTTTCATAAACTCTGGGTGATTCCGGAGATACATATGCGGAATTTTTTCGTAGTTGTATCTCCGGAATCACCCAGAGTACATGAGACATTGAATGTTTCCGGAGATACAGAATTTCACAATCTGTTTTTTTATTTTATTTTTTTTATAATTTTTCTTATTACATAAACTCATTGTACGATTAATTATATTATACCTTGCAGGCATAATGGATGACAGAGTCGACCGATTGAGGCATGCTGGTGTACACTCTACTCCTGAGGCTCAGTCTACTCATGTGGTTCATCCTTCACCTCAGGCCATTCCATCTACATCTCAGGGCACTCTAGCTACACTCCAAATTCTTCATCTTCTTCCCACAGACCACGGGATGCACCAGCTGACGCGTCACTTTCTCTTTCCTCGCGCAGGCGGCGGGATGCACTTGTGCCACCTCCTGTTGATCTGGCGCCACCTCTTGTTGACCCGGTTGCACCTGCTGATCGGGATGCATCGGTGCCACCTCCGGAGGGTGATGTTGCTTATGTCGAGCCAGAGGCTTTCGGAGGGAGTCCATCTGATATGTCACTACTTCCTATGTACCCATACCACACTGCCAAACATATCTAGGATGGAGAGGTAACATTAGTCACACTGTTACTATATTTTTTACATTAATTTAAATTGCTGACATTGATTATTTCTAACATTGATTCTTGCTGACGTTGATTATTTTTGGAAATTCGCAAGTGCGTGATCCTTAGAAGTTTCTAAACCATAGGCGAAAGATTTTAGCATTGCATCAGCCTGATGCAAAATGGTTTCAGTTTGTTCTCACTGCTTCTTGGTTGAGTGACCTATGCTTGACCGGTTACACTTTGGTCAACCACAGGATGCTTAATGCATTCGTGGAGCGATGGCACTCTGAGACCTCTTTCTTTCATCTCCCGCACGGTGAGATGTCGATTACATTGGACGATGTCTCCTATTTGTTGCATCTACCGATCAGAAGGAGATTCCTCCATCATGGTAGGATGACCAAAAACGAGACGGTTGATATGATGGTGGAGCATTTGGGGGCTGATCCAGTGAAAGCGCTGAGAGAGGTGGATAGAACCAGGGGTGCTCATGTAAGGTTTTCGTTCTTGAATGAGAGATTTGATGAGGCAGTCGTTGCTACAGTGTAGGCTGATGGTGATGCCCAGGAGGTGGAGATCTGCAGGAGTCGTGCTTTGAGGTGTTATTTTGTATTTTTAGTTGCCATTGTGCTTTTTGTGGACACGAGTGCCACCTACACTGACGTTGCATACCTCCGATACTTCTTGGATCTCACACGGATCCATGAGTACAACTGGGGGTGGCTTGCCTTGCATATCTGTATTCGAATTTGAGAGATAGATTTCGGTGGACGACGAGGCAGACCACGGTCAGCACGACCCTATTGGCGGTAATAATTTTTTATCCTTGATTGTTTTTTATCTTTTTCATTTCATGTTTACTATAATTCTTGATCCCTGAATGCTTTTTTTATTTTCATTTTAGACTTGGATCCACCAGCATTTCCCGTGCATCGCTTGATGGTCATGTTGGGATGAGTACACTGAGGAGATTCCCTGTGCTTGTACTTTTATCTAGTTGAGAGGGAATCAAGTTGACCGTTTCGTTATTGAGGATATCCACTTCAACTGCTACGTAGATCACCGTCAAACGCAGCCATTTGACGACATATCGTTATACTCTGGATGGTTGGCCTCCTCATCGACGGTCACTACTCCTCATCTGCCCCAGTGCGTCATACGACAGTTCGGGTACACCTAGACCATCCCCAAACACTCTGTTGTCTTTGCACCTCTGGCCTTGACTCGTATACAGATAGAGGAGATGTTTTTTTATTATCAGAGTCATCTGGTACCGGATAAGGCTCGGGCTACCATAGTGCAGAATGACTAGAGCTACGTTAACGGATACATCAGGTGGTTCTTCAGAGTCTCACATCCGTACATGGTGCCGACTGCTCCAGGAAATCCGCTGAGACCCGCTCATTAGGAGATTTTAGAGGAGCAGCAGGCTCAGATGGATCATACTGAGGATATCTTGCCTCTTTTCCATCACATAGTGGAGATGGCGCGGGCAGGCATTGACGAGGGTATTTTCCCTGAGAAGTCTGCTGTCAGACGAGTGTTGAATGACATTATTGTGGAGGTACATGGGGCAATTTTGTACCGCAGACATCGCGCGAGGACAGGGTGATCGATGGCTGAGGAGACAGACCATACTGAGGAGGCACAGGAGGCACAGGAGAGGTTGTCAGGCACACTCAGTAGTTGTCTGTATTTATTTAGTTACAGTATTGTAGTTTGTACGTTTTTCATGACATTGATATTACATTTTGGATTTACGTGACGTATGACATCCTATTACTATATTGTTATGTTATTTTGGTGTGCATGTTATTTTATAATTCATATGCGAACAAATACACAATGCGTTTTAAAAAAACTGTTCTGAAACACTTCAGAGATGTATCTCCGAAAAATTTTCGTAAATGCATCTCCGGACAAATTCAAATGGAAATGGGCGATAGGAGATATGTTGTGACCGTTTAAGGTTTAAATTGCTCTGGAGATATATCTTCAGAATATTATTAAGCCATGGGGCACGTCCGGAGATATATCTCCGAAATCTGAGGGCATTTGTGGAAAACCACATTGTGGGAAAGAAACCCATGGGGTGGGATACAAAATTCTCTTTTTTAACTTGAATGTCAAGAAAGTAACGAAGGTCACCTAAATCCTTTAAAGAAAAATTATTGTGAAGGCAATGGATAAAATTGTATATAGCTAAAGATGAGTTACTTGTCATGATAACATCATCAACATGAACCAAAATGTATAAGATAATGTTGGAAGTGATTTTAGTAAAGAGAGAGAGATATCATTCTTGGTGGATTGAAAGCCTGATTTGATGAGAAAGGAGTAAATTTTTTTTAACTAATCTTTTGGAATATATTTCAGTCTATATAGAAATTTCAGAAGTTTGTAAACTATTGTTTTTATAAAACCTTGGATAAAGCCTAGAGGTTGGGTCAAATAGATATAGTTGTCTAAGTCACCATTGAGGAAGGCATTATTGATGTCGATTCGTCTGATAGATCATTTTTTAGAAAGAGGACTGGTTAAAATTATAAGAACGGTAGTAGGTTTAATGGCAAGGTTGAATGTTTTTGAAATATCCAATCATTCTCGTTGATGATACCCTTTAGCCACAAGTTTTGCTTTGTATTTGGAGATTGTTCCATCACTTCCATTGTTGTTGAGACTGAAATGCCTTTTGAAAAGATGTAATGACACATAATACAACTATTTTGGTTAAATTTAGAGTATTTCTTAATGCACCTTATAGGTTACTTAGGTAGCACACGAAAATACTTACATGCCCCCAGATTTTGGAGATGCATCTCCAAACGTACCCAATTCTCAATTAACGTTAAAATATCCCGGAGATACATCTTAAAACTTATTCTGAAGATGCATCTCCGAAACGTTTTGGAACTTAAATCGCACCAGAACCCTTCTACTTCCTCCTTTCTGATATTTCACAAAAACCTCTTCAAACCCTCTAAAACAATTTCATCACCAAGTGCAAAATCAAGCAATCTGGCTCAAAAGATCTTCAATCGACATCAAAAATATAATCCAACACTGAAGCAAAGATAAAAATTATAAGTTTTTTTATATTTTGAAAAGTTTTTGAGTTTTGTGTAAATGAGTAGAAATTAGCGATTAGGGTAAGAAATGAGTAGAAATTACATGATTGATAGTTTAGACATAGTGTAAAACATGTTTGTTGGCTGACAATGATGATCAAACCAATATTTTTTGTGTTTCCATGTCTACATTGACGCACCTGGTGAGTTGCAGAAAATTCAGGAGATGCATCTCTAGATTTTTTCAACGTTAACTTTCCTAGTAACCAGAGATGCTTCTCAGGAATTTTCTCAGTCTTTTTTTTTCTTGCTTGTGGTGTTGCTTGCTTACACTAACTGTCGGTTTAATTTAACTTGCAGGTGTCGCGGTGAAAATTGGATACCATAGTTATTTGTTAACTAGGATCGCATTTTTAATGTCACCACCGGTCTTTGATTTTATCCAAGGGAAGGGAGAAAAACCGAATTCCCACAATGCAATGCAAATGCACTAAGATTCTAAGTTCGGGGGTTGGTTATACCTAGGGAAGATGATAGCATCCTAGATATCTGTAGTACTCTACAGGAACCTCTTGATTTTATTTTATGTTATTTGTTTTTTCGCTAAGGGTTTAAGGGTAGGTGACCTAGAATTCTATTCCTAAGCGTGCTCGACAAGATATCGCATCTTGTGCCTACATATCCTATCGGGAAGGAATCAGAGCACTTGTAGTTCCTCTCTAAAGGATACTAAAGGTGTTTAAAAGTTTTAGGAGAAAAGCTGAGTCATCATCTTAAGAAACCACCACAGTTTTGAAAATGTTTGTATTTCGTGGGGTATGGGATTGTATGTCCCTTCTTTGAGATGATTCACATCTAATTCTCTTGTGTGGAGAATTAGGTGAGCTAAAGTTCAATTGTAAAAATCGAAATTAGGGGGACTAACTTAGGAAGTCTATCCCAAAGTTGTCTAAGAAACTTATCTTAAAGGTGTCGAGACTTATGATGCAAATGAAATGCACCATGCACAATAATTTGATTATCATGCATGGGATTTTCCCTTGGATATTAATGCAATCGATTATTAGATTTAGCGGGGGTGTTAGCAAAGTGGACTAGTCTTGTGTCTAGTGACCAAAAGGTTGAATGCGATGCCTAAAGGCAATCGACTTACATGGGTAGAAAATGGGCTCGACGTTGGATCGAGAATTTTGATATTCTTTTGAAAATGTTTAGAGCACAAGAAGAAAAACATACATACATCACATGTAAACAAACAAAAGCAAGCAAGGCACAATAACAACTAAGGTCTTAATCTAAGTCACTCGAGCGTATGATTAGGCGCTAAGGATTCTAATGGGAACGATTTATTGAGAAAAGAGTTTTGATGTTAAAGAGGTTTATTATTCGAGAATCATGCTTTAGAGATTAATATCTAATTTAAAGTTAGAGGTTTCTTAAAAGGTTTTAAATATTTGAAAAAAAAGTTTTATTATTAGTTTTAAAGTCATGCTAAAAGTTAATTAGAGAAAAAGTTATTAAAAGAATTTTTAATATTAATATGGAAAAGGTTTTAAATTTAATAATTTTATAGAAGTTTTTATTATTATTTATAATTATATTAAAAGGTTAATAAAGCTCCTTCTTATTAATTAAAGGGTTTTAATTTTAATATAAACAGAAATTTTTATTATTTAAAAAAGGTTTTCTAATTAAAAAAGGTTTCACTAAAAGTTTATAATTAATTTTTAGTTATATTTTATTAAAAGGATATCTTACATATAAAAAGAAATTATAATTTTCAAGTTAAAAAGTTTCTAATACTTATTAAGATTAATTAAAAACAGATTTTATTATTTTAGAGAAAAAAAGAAATTATGAGTTATTTATTTTAAGAAAGGTTTAAATTAAAAGATTTATTAACTAACGGAGAGATCCTACGCACACAGGGGGAGAGGGTCCATCGTGGACCCTCAGATCATTCATACCCGTTGGATGCAATCCTAGCGAGATCTAACGCAGGTGATGGAAGGTGCATGGTAAAAACCGTGTGTGCCGTGTACAGGATAACGCGCCTTAAACAAAAAAGAATAAAGAGAAGGAACTCTCTCATTCCTCTCACCCTTTCTTTCTCTCGTTGCGAACCCTAGATCGCCGCTCTCATCTCTCTCGATCTCTCTCGATCAATCAAACAAACAACCCTCACCCCACACAGCCCAATTCCCCAATCCACTATTAACATCAGATTACAATTACAGAGGAATACAGCAATTAAAAATCAAATAGTGCACATGGATCTTGAAATCAAATAGTGCACATGAATTAGGCCTTGGTAAAAGCTTGACATAGTGATATAGGCTAAAATCTTCCAATCAAACCGACTATAGCATTTCGCTCTTCGTTACCAATGATAACAAACAAGAACTTAAAGCTCTATAAAGATCTTCAATTTTTACTAATGGTCAGAATATCTTGAACATTAAACTTCCATTGATCTTCGAACTTGCTTGAAGAAAACTTGATAGCTTTGAGAATATTCCTCTTGAAATAGAAATCACGAGCTTCATGCTGGAACTATGTAGGAACTCCAAACTTGATCTTGAATCTGTATTCTGGATTTCATCTTTCTAATTCCTTCAAATTGAACTTCCCTTGATGAACCAACTTTAAGAACAAAGAGCAACCAACATCTCTTAATCTTGAGAATTTTACAGAGGGGGTGCCATCTTGTAGTATAATTACCACACAACCAGTAACCAGCTTTAAGGGACCAATTCATCACATCAAAGGGTAATATGACCTAAGTATTTGTGGGGAGAGCTTCGGAGAAATAGAGGTTTGGTAGTGGTTTAGGGATCAGAGGATAGAGGCACACAAACTCAGAGGGATCCACATACACTTGTCAATACCAAAGAACCTCTACACACATACACACAGCACAGTCTTCAAGTTCTTGAATCTTCTGCAGCAGCACCTGTATTCACAACTGAAACAAACAAGCAAAAACTAGATAAAGTGGTTAGTTATGCACGAATGATGGACCTAAGATGCTATGCAAAGAGCAAAACGTGGATCTTAGGGTCAAAAATTAGGGTGCGACAACAGGCATTATGGTTGATAGACATGATAGGTTGAGGCACTGGAGGATTGCACAACATGCATTAGTGTGGCAAGAGAAGAGTCGGGTTTCAGAGGCTCATGTTCCATCTGGCCATGCAGAGCCATCTACTTTTGGGGCTCATGCTTCTCCTCATACTTCTACATCTTCTTCCCGTAGGAGACGGGTTTCACCTACCGACGCATCCCCCCTCCATCCTCCTGCATGCGCCAGGTTTCACCTATTCAGGCGCTTGAGATACCCGAGTCACCGGAGGCACCACTGCCACCTCCTACTATTAATATTGTTGATGCTTCTGAGCCAGTGTCACCTTCTACTGTTGATATTGCTAAGTCAGCGCCACCTCCGGATGGTGAGGCTGCTGAGGATGTTAAGCCAAAGGCATTTGGAGGAGGCCCTGTAGATTTGTCATTACTGTCTTTGTATCCAGACCATACTGCCAGACATATTTGGGATGTAGAGGTAGCATTAGTTGGATTCATTCTTTTTAATTTACGTTTATTTTAATTGACAAGTTTCTGACATTAATTTTTATTTTTTCCAGGATCGTGATCCGCTGAAGTTTATTAACCACGGGCGGAAGATTACTGGCTTGCCTCAGCCGAATGAGGATTGGTTTCAAACAGCTTTGTCCATATCTAGGATGAAGGACTTATGTATGACTAGTTATATTACAATCAACCACGGGATGCTTAATGCATTCGTGGAGAGATGGCACATAGAGCCCTCGTCATTTCATCTTTCACTTGGTGAGATGTCTATCACACTCGACGATGTGTCGTGTTTGCTACATTTGCCCTGCTCAGAGGGAACTAGGTGATAGAGTCGTTTAGATTGTATCTTGACCGATTGGTTGCTAAGGACATGCACTTCAATAACTATGTCGATCACCGTGAAACGCGACCATTTGACGAGATAGTGTTATACTCTGAATGGTTGGCTTACGAATCTCGCCTCACTACTCCTCATCTGCCCGAGTGCGTCATGCGGAAGTTCGACAACACTAAGACCATTCTCAGACACTGTGGTCTCTGCTCCTCCTAATTTGACACGTAGACAGATGGATGTCAGGTTTGATGATTATGAGAGTCGTCTGATACCGGAGGAGGCACGGAGTACCATAGTTGTGAGCGATTGGAGCTACATCGACAGGTATATTGGGTGGTTCTTCAGGGTGTCACATTCGTACATGGTGCATGTTGCTCCAGGAGATCCGCCGAGGTCAGCTCATCAGGAGATATTAGAGGAGGAGTAAGCACAGTTAGATCATGCTGAGGATCTCACGCCTAGATGTCGTCGCATAATGGAGATTACGCAAACAAGCATTGACAGAGGTATCTTCCCTGATGGATCTGATGTGAGACAGGTCCTAGATGCCATCATGACGGAGGCACGATGGACCTTGATGTACCGAAGACAGCGTCGAAGAGTGGAGGGATTGATGACCGAGGAGTCCGAGGAGGTAGAGGAGGCAGATGAAATGTAGTCCGACATATATAATAGTGCATTAGTATATAGTTGTAATATGGATTGTATTTTATTTTCACATCATGCTACTTTATCGTTGTTCTCGACTTTATTTATATGACATTTTTTTACCTTATGGATTTATGTACGTCATTTTTTGCATATCGATTGTATGGTTTAAATCTCGTCAAATAACATGATACATAACACTTATAAATCTTCATCTGAATACACATAAACAAAATATAACATGAACTATTTTGTTCTGATAAGTTACACATGTATTTCCATAAAATAAACGGAGATGCATCTCTGGTACAATAAACTTGTAAAATAATTTTCAAATGTTATGCATGGTATACATTTTAAATTGTTAAGGTGATGCATCTCCAAAATATTTTAACGTTTAATCAGAATTTAGTACGTCCGGAGATGCATCTCCGAAATCTAAAAGATATTTTAGTATTTTTGTATGGTATATAAGTAATACATAGGGTGCATTAAAAATTCCCTAAATTTATGAGGAGGAACTCGTTCATGATAAACATGACCAAGTTTCTAAAATAAACGTTATATATCCAAAATTTTGCTAGCCGAAAACTTCTATGCATGACACTTTCGTAAAATTTGTACTCAAAACATGTGTGTAAATTGTATGTATATAAACTTGAACTGGAAGACAAGAATATCTTTGATTTTGGAATAGAGTCAATGTCATCATAAACAATGAGTGAAACAATATATTGAAAATAATTGAGTTAAGAAAAAGTGGAATAGAGTCTCAATCATATTGAATTAATTCTAAACAACAAATTTTGAACAGTCAAGTTCTTTAAATCAAAATCCACCTGTTTGAAACCTATGTTTTTACAGTGTAAACCCAATTTCTAATGTATCAACTAGTGGATTACATTAATGCCTATTACAAATCACGTAATATATGTTTATGACAGTATACAAATCACAATTTCAATCTTTTGTACTAAAATTAAATGTTCCTATACATATCTAGTCACTGATTAATGCTTATACTTTATATATATACTGCATATCTCATTCACTCATAGTTCATTGCTACCAAACTGCGAATTCGAGCCAGAGGCACGTCAATGTTAAGTACAACATTTGAAATTGACATATATCATTTAATTTGTAACATACAATAAACTATGAAAGGTACATAATAACATAAACATGGAGCCTAATTGACATTTTAATCCTCTACAGAAAAAAATAAGGACAGAGCAGAGAAATATCATCAGTTGAAATGCAATTACTTCGTCCCTTTGAAACTCAAAAATGCACAAAATCTATTTTCTAGAATCAGCAAAACAAGAACCTTCCAACATTCACATGTTATGCGAGTGATTAACTTTGTAGCATTCAGATCGGAAACTTGCATATAGCAATCTATTAACATCAGCTTTTTGAATTCAATTTCTCCAAGAGAATCTTGTTAAGTAGACTTGGATTTGCCTTGCCTTTAGATACCTTCATTACCTGCATTTGGACAAAAATCAAACAATGATAATAAAAGGGGGAAAATAAAACATGATTGTTTCCAAATCTACAAGTTCATACCTGGCCTGCAAAATAACCTTGAAGTTTAGTTTTGCCTCCTCGATATTGCTCTACCTGTTTCGGATTCTCTGCAATCACTTTGTCCACCATTTTTTCAATTTCAACAGGATCTGCTATCTGTCATTTCCAAATAATAATCCAATGTAGTTGTTCAGAAGAGTGAAGATAGACCTTTACTTTTGGTTAAGAAAATAGATACTAGTTGCCGCTTTTGTACATATTATAGGGTCTTGAATACTATTACCACACCTAACAAGTTTCCAATGGCCGTAATAGAAGATTTGTTAGATGAATTGTGGGGTGCACAAGTGTTTTCTAAACTGGATTTTAAGTCTCAAATACGTGGCATACAAAAGAGCAGGGGAATATGCGTGAGTCATGTGTGGAGAAACTGAGAAAATGAGGAATGGTACTACTACTAACCTGAACCAAATCCTTTTTTTCTATGATTTCCTCGACACTTCCACCCTTGGCTAACAGCTCAAATAGTATCTGCAAACACATGAACAAATTGTAAAAATACAGAATACAAAATAAGCCCAGAATAACAAATATCTGACTGCTTTTCCTTCTTTTCCAATCCATGCAGACAAATAAATGAAGCAGACACAACACGTGAGTCTAACCATCGTATGTTGTACCATGTCAATCAAAACCTCATCATGAAAGACATTAGTAAAGTCTAACAAACAAACAAGGTATATATATGAGATGAAACAGAAAAGGGATGGAAAGAAAAACATATGTTCAATGAATGTACTATGAGCAAAGAAACAAGTTTCCTGAAAACTATATTTACATGATCCGTTAAACCCCAAAAAACAGTACATGATTCTAATAGGAACAAAGTATTATTAGCCCAATAATTGCACATTACTCATCAACATATTTTATAAATTAAGGCTCTTTGGTCCATAAACACAAACACAATTAATTTCCACACAGAATTTAAGTCTCTGGAAAAACTAATGAGAAAAGCTAGAAGATATGAATATGATTAGACATACAACAGTATAAATAAGTATGCACTACTAATTAGTGCAAAAGTAAACTATACCTCCTTCCCAATCTTGCCACTGATGATTCCGCCTTTAATGGAACCTATCAACTCGGACAACTCTTCAGGTGTAAGCTTTATGTCATTTATGGTCAGCTTTTCATTTTTCATGAAGGCGGCAATGTCACTCATTATCCAGTTGGCAACCAGCTTTGCATCAGCACCCTTTGCAAGAGTAGCATCAAAAAATTCTGCAATCTAACACATCCATTGAGAAAATGCAAATCATGTCAGACCATGTGTAGTAATAAATAAACATAATTGATATTTATTTTTTAGCTTTCTAATGTATTGGACTTTATTGAGTTATCTTTCACTAAGCTCTGTAGCATTTTTATTTTTCTGGAAACACATTAGTTGGTTGTTGCATCTTTTGTGCATTTAAACAATTCAAAAATTCTTTAGTGCTGCAAATACATGAAGTTTAAGTGTCTCGCACCTTTTGCCTATATTTACAGAAATGCTCCAACAAAGGATTCACTATCTCAAGCAAGATTACAAGTTTAGAATGAAAACTATAACAATTGTCAGTATCTGAATTGCTAGGAGATAGATTGGGGTGAGTTAGTTAAGAGTAGACTATATAGAATAGAAAAGGAAAAGGAATAAATAGAGGCAGGTAGGACTATTCACGGTTCGTTCAGAAAGGAAAAAATCAAACCAAACTGCAAAAACAGTTTGGTAAAACCAAAACAAACCATTCATGATTTGTCCCAAACCGGACTGAACTGGTTCTAAGGTTCAGTGCACCAGTCACCAGGTTGAATTTTCAAATCAAACTGGTTCAAAACCGAACATAACCTTTACAAACCAAACAGTTTTTTGTATGTGAACGAACTGTTGCTACTTTGAACTGATTTTGGAGTTAAGAACCAAACTGATATTTTTTCTTACTTTTATTTCTATTCCAAAGTTAAATTATTTAATTCCTCTCTAAAGGCAGCAATTGAACATCAAAATCATCATAGTAAACAGTATAATTTGGCCTCCATAACGTAATCAAAACCTGATTTCCATAAAATTATATTTCAAGCAATTTTAACCAACAAAGCTGAAAATTATTTCATTTTGTCCTGTTATTCTGCTCCAAAAATATATGAAGAGTTTTGATACGAATAAAAGAAACACAAACTAAAATATGGCAACAAAAATTGCACTATTGCAACGAACAATCCTTCATGTTTTTTACAAGGATCCATTGTTTTGCATTATCATAGCAACAACAACCAAAAAGTTGGAAATTAAGAACACAGCTAACAGTCCCATGCTAATGGCATAAGTATCAATCATATAGTAACAAGACCCACCTGTCACAGCAAAGGGGTGGAAAGTGAGATACATAGTTACATATGATAAAATTACCCAAGAATAAGCGGTGTTGCTAGACAGAACATAGACCAAATTTCTAAAAAACAAGGCAAAGAAGACTACAAGTAAAATTACCCAAAGAACGAGCGGTGTAGCTGGACAGAACACAGACCAAATACCTAAAAACAGTGCAAAGAAGACTGCAAATAAACCCTCATCATCATTTAGAAAGAGTGGTACAAGTCCCCCAAGTGATAGTCTTGACTCTTGAGAGCACAAGTGCACCAATTTAGTCACATACTCTAGTTTTGTGGGGTGGGATGCAATCAACATATGGTTTCTAAGGGGTCTAATTCCAATCTTAACCTTAGTCATTTCAGGCTTGTAGAGCTTGTTGGGTCTGGTGACATTGGAAGTGTGTATCTTATTGAGCTTAAAAGAACAGGGACATTCTATGCTATGAATATAATGAATAAAGCTTCTCTTGCTAGCAGAACCAAGCTTTTTAGAGCGCATGCAGAAAAGGAGTTTCTTGATCACCCTTTAATGCCAACTTTATATTATTATTGAGACGGATAACTATTACTGTCTGGTCATGGAAATGCAATTAAACACAATTTTGAGTTATTCAATTTTGTACGGTAGTTCCATTAGTGATATGTGTGGTTGCAAAAACAAGTTCGTGAGGATAGTTTGCACGATTTACGGTTCCAAACTTGAGGGTTTTGAACTTGGCGAACAAGTTCGTGAAGACCGCTTGTGCGATTTTAAGTTCATGATCATTCATGAAGCTCTAAGGAACTAAAGGAATTTTTTATTTAGGGTTCATTCTGAAATGAGATTTGAATAACTCAAAATTGGGAGTGGGGGAAGATTTATAGTAATAAAAAAGGAGGGGGAATGAGAGAATTAATGGTGCAACAACATAAGGCAAACATGAATATTATCAAGTGGTCTATTGCGGGAACTGACTGAGAAGAGGAGTAAGTCCTTTCTCAGTAGAGGTTAATTTTCTTATTCCCATTTTTTTTCCTTATTTTAAGGAACCTGGCTCCAACTATCAACTAGTTTTCAGTGTTTTTATTTTGACACATAAATAGAGGCTAATTTCCATGAATTCGGTGACTATTTCATTCTAAATTCTAAATAATACTTGAGTTTCTTCATCTAAATTTTAGTCCTATCAGGACATATTTTCAATCATGTGCGTCAACTGGTAAAGAATCTATTAACGCCAGAAAAACAGCAGGTAACTCACATTTTTATCATTAGCTAGGAAAAGAACATCTTGCATGCCTAATCCCATCTTTTCATATCTTCTACGTTTTTCTTCAGGAAGCTCCGGTAAACAACTTTGAATACCATCCACATATTCTTGGGAAAGGATTACTGATGGAAGGTCTGGTTCTGGAAAATATCGATAATCAGCGAGCCCTTCCTTTTTTCTCATTGTAATTGTTCTCTAAACAGAATAACAAAAGTTATTATTCTTTAAGAAAAAAAGAATGGGGGAAAAGAAAGTTATTTTGTACCTGCTACAACTCCTAGAATAGATTGTAAACAACAACAATATCACAATATAGTACTAACCTGAGAACCTTCTTCCCAGAGTCGAGTTTCCTGTACTATCTGATCTTCTTGACCTTGACTATACAGTCGTACCTGCCTTGAAATTTCAAAATCAATAGCCCTGCTCATTGACGCAAATGAGTTCAGATTTTTTACTTCAACCTGCCAGAACAGCAATTGATCATTAAGTAGTATATTGATTTTGTTACTATTACACTGTAACATAAAGCTCGATTAATATCATTTTGTGGTACTTTATTTCTATAGACAACTCAACTTTCTTACACATAAAATCAATTTGCCAGAAATACTCTTCGTTTTATTCTTTCATTACTGATAAAAGCATACAACTTAGTCCAATAAAATATTTTCTTGGAAACCAACAATTAAAGTAATCAGCTCAAATAATAAATTTCCTTTCCTACACAAGTGTAAAATGCATCAATTTATAGAGAAAAAACCATTTCAAGGTAATTAACACCCAAAACTGCTCATGCTTCACATAATTGCTTACAAATACCTCCAGTGCACTCAAAGCACCAATATAGTTGGAAAAAGCTAATAACTATTGTCTTGCACGCGCAACTTGGGCTTTGGAAAAAATATATCCAATCATGAAATAACCTTTAACAGCTTACTCCGAGTTACTTAAATAATAATGAATAATTAAAATAAGGACAACATTGGCAAGAATCAATAAAGTTTTCAAGCAATTTTAACAGCAAGACCAACAAGCTACCTAATAAAGTTTTCATAGCTAATACCTTTGTCCCAAATTTTGACTGGCCAATGGGCCGTACTGATACATTTACATCACAGCGAAGAGAACCTTCTTGCATATTGCCATTGCTCACTCCCAAATATCTAACCAACCTCTGTAATTCTGCTGCATATTCTGATGCTTCAATACCATTTCTCATGTCAGGCTCAGAAACTATCTCTAGCAAAGGCACCCCTGCCCTATTTAGATCAACCTATGAAAAAATACCATCATATTTAACATACTTGTATCATAGATATAAAAGTATCAAACCTTCAGTTATAATCATTAGGGAAAATGGGCGAAACAAAGCATTTAATGTTACATAACATGTACTATGCACAAAGAAATATATGAAACTGATCCAACAAAAGATTTTCAAAAAACTTTAAATAAATATAAATGTATCAATGAACAAATGCAATCAATTACTCATTCATATTCACCACAATGTTAAAGGACGGCAAATTAATTGACAAAAATAAATGTAACACAGATGAGATAAACAAATGGCAAGAAATAACCTAAGTTTTTTTTGTAAATGAAAGAGGGCAAAAGCCCGAATATATTAAAAATAATAATAGGTACAAAAATGAGGGGACATAAAACCGAAACCTCAAACCTATCTAATTCTAAAATTAGTAATCCCAAGCTTGTTTCGATTAAAATCAAGCGCTACATCAGTGTGTATATCTGACCACCACGTAAAATTAGAGACTAAAAAGCCTAAGTTAGCTAACTTATCTGCACAATGATTACCTTCCCTGTAAATATGAGTTGCCAAAAAATTGAAATTCCTAATCTTAATCAAAAAGCCAAAAAGCCAAATGAAGGGACAAAGAAACACAACCTAAGTTAAATAAATATCAAAACCAAAAAGCCAAATGAAGGGACAAAGAAACACTACCTGGGAGAAATTTCCATTTTCAGTATGCATTAGCTTTCCTGCATCCTCTTCCATATGAACCCTTGTAATGCCAAACCTCTTATGCCCCCCACCAAACTCCAAAGGAATATCAACATCAAGAAAACCAGAAGCAGCAATTGGAACATCAAACTGAGAAATCTGATACCCTTTGGGAAGATCAGGATAGAAATACTGTTTCCTATCAAACTTGGAGTTAAAAGCCAAATTGCAATTAAGAGCAAGTCCCAATTTCACAGCAAACTCAATAACCTTAGAGTTCAAAACAGGCAAAGCACCGGGCAAACCCATGCAAACTGGACAAATGCTACTGTTAGGAAATGATCCATAATTGTAAGGACAATTACAAAAGGCTTTGGTAAGTGTAGAAAGCTGAACATGAGTTTCAATACCAATGACAGCTTCATAGTCTTTTGGAATTTTATCAAGTTTTTTTGATTGAGTACTTGTTGGAACTTTGGTTTGTGTTGCTTTGATTATTGTGGAATAAAAGAACCCATTTCTCCGTTTGAGTATCGAGGTTGGATAGAGTAGAAAAGGGTGAACTTGAAAAGTTCTGAAAATTGTGCAAGACATTTTAACAGAATATACAAGAGCAAAGGAACTAAACCCCCACCTTAAAAATCAAAGTTGCATAATCTCGAAAACCTAAAATTAAAAAAATTCAGACGATTAGAGACACGCAAGTCTCGTTGTTTTAAAACTAATTAATGCGTGATGAGAAATTGAAAGGCGAAAAATACTTACGTGTTGATCTTTCACGTATCGCCTTGAAACTATCTTAATATGTGTTAGTTGGATGACTACACCAAAATCACTTGTATTCTTTTCTTCTGCTTCAACTATTCATGCAGCATACAAATACAAACATCTTTTGAGTACAACTACAAAATATAGCAATAGTGAATACAATTCAAAGTATACGAAATTTTATGTCTAGCAAATTCTAGTTATAAGATGCTTATTTAGCAATTTGGTGATGTTTACGATGCACAAGTTACTCATGAATTAATAAAAATAGCTACATTATGTGTCTTTACAAATGGCGTTTCAGTCTCAACATCAATGGAAGTGTGTTTTCAAACATGATAAACAAGTAATATAACATATATTCCTAAGATGAAGAAAAACAAAAATTATCTATTGCTACAAAATTAGATGCAAATAAAGATAAGTCAGTGAAAACCCCTAAATATTGTAAATGGTAAAAAAATTGCAAGAAATAATTGATTTGTTCCAGAAAACAAGGTTTGAAATTGAGCATTGAGCATAGCAGTAGTGAAATTGAAAGGAGAGGAATGAACTAACCACGAAATGAAAACGCCTTTTGTTGCATTGAACATGATGATGGCTGAAAAAAGAGGAAGAAAAGTTAGTAATGGAAGAATAGAGATATGTTGTGATGCAATTCTTTTGCAGGGCGGTTATGGCAGGTACTCCGGCCAGTTGAGAGAGCAAAGCAGCGGAGCCTTTTTTTCTATGCAATTGATGGGAACATCGACGTACCTCTACGGCGGGGTTATGGTGTTAACCGGTGAATGTGACTGGCGGTGGGGCAAGAAACGACGGGCACTGTGCGGCAGCAAGCGACGGCGCGCGGTGCGGCACAAGCAGAGAGATGGAAGTTGGTCGCACCTGATTTTTGTTCGAGTTATTAGACTAATCATAGTACGACTAATTAAGATAAGAAGTTCTTGCTACTGAGCAGCATGGGTACTCCATTTTAGATAAAATATCGGTACCGAGTATTTATCAAGTACTGGTACGCGTATGGTACTCGTATGGTACGTACTGACACCGTACTTATTTTTTATTTATTGTTTTTTAAGTTGGTACTCTAACAGGTACATATTGGATAGATATTAGGTACTTGAATTCAATTTTTTTCTTCTAATGGTATAGTTTTATATTTTTTTAATGGGCTTTTCAAGTGCTGATGTAGAGTTTTACCAATATGTTTCGTTGTAAGATCGGTGGATTTTGAAACCAAATAAATAGTTGATAACTTATGGATCTTCAATCGCTAAATTTTAATCAATTGCATTGAAACTCCTCGCACAACTAAGTTTTTCATTTTCTGTTGAGAAAAAATGGAATACATATGAATTTATACTCGTGTACCCGTACCTTGATTTTTTTAAAAATGACGTATTCCGTACCAGTACCCGTACCGGGTACTGGGTACGTACCCGTACCTTTGCAACACAGTCTTGTGATAATGATTTTCAAAATCATCCACAAAATAAAATAAAGAGAATTTATTTTTCCACCTTAAATATTTCTAACATACCGCATGAAATTTCACAAATGTCTATTGATTTCGGAGATATATTTTCGGACACATATAAAGTTCATGAAATCTTGGAATATTTTGAAGATATGTCTCTGATATAATTTTGAGTTACAGAACTTTTCAGAGATACATCTTCAGAATAGTTCAGTGTATCATATTTTTTAGAAATTTTCGGAGTTACATCTCCGGAACTCTTCAAAGGTAACATTTTATGGTGTTTCCGGAGATATATCTCCGGAATTGTTTAACGTTATTGTTTTATAATATTTTCGGAGATATATCTCCGGAATATCATGTAGTCTGTTTTTTTTTTTTAATTTTTTTGTTTGTTTGTGTTGTCTGCCTACACTAAAGATACGCCTTAATTTACCTTACAAGCATTGTGGCTGACAGAGTCGATAGACTGAGACATGGTTGGGTTGTCTAGCACGCATCCGTCTGACGGAAGCGGAGTCAGTAGGTTCCGGAGGCAACAGGTACTTCTAGTCGGGTAGAGGCGTCGACTTTTGGGGCGCAATCTACTCTTGGAGATCGTCCTTCACCTCAGGCCACCTTCATCTCAAGCCATTCCACTTTCATCTCAGGCTACTCCATCTTCTTCTTTCCGAATGAGACAAGATTCACCAGCTGACGCGTCACTTCTCCTATCCTTCCGCAGGAGTCAAGATTCACTAGTGTCACCTTCTGTTGATCCAGTGCCACTTCCCGCTGATGATCCTGTTGATCTAGTGTCACCTCTAGAAGGTGAGGTTGTTGAGGACGCCGAGCCAGAGAGATTTAAAAAAGGACCATCTGATTTGTCCCTACTTCCTTTGAATATGGACCATACTGCCAGATATATCTGGGACAGAGAGGTCACATTAGTTGGATTTTTTATTTATTTTTTACATTCATTTAAGTTGTTGGCATTGATTATTTTTAACATTGATTATTACCGACATTAATTATTTTTGGAAAATTTCAGGTGCGTGATCCCAAGAAGTTTTTGAACTATGGGAGGAAGATTGTTGGCTTAGCTCAGTCGGATGAGGAGTGGTTTCAGTCGGTTCTGACCTTATCTGGGTTGAAGGACCTATGCATGACCGGTTACATTCTGGTCAACCTCGTGATGCTTAATGCATTCGTGAAAACATGGCATTCTGAGACGTCTTCTTTTCATCTTCCGCGTGGTGAGATGTCTATCACACTATACAATGTCTCGTGTTTGGTACTTCTTCTGATCAGGGGGAGATTCCTCGATCATGGTAGGATGACCAAAGAAGAGACAATCGAGATTATGGTAGAGCATCTGGGGGCTAATCTCGGGAAAGCGATTAAGGAGGTGGATAGGACCAAGGATGCTCATGCTAGGTTTGAGTTCCTGAAGGAGATATATGATAATGAGATCGTTGCTGCACAGCAGGCTGATGGTGATGTTGAGCAGGTGGCGCTACACAAGTTATGTGCTTTGAGGGCACGCACTTCAACAGCTACGTGGATCACTGTCAGACGCGGCCATTTGACAACATAGCTCTATACATTTGATGGTTGGCCTGCAGATCACGTATCACTGCTCCTTATCTACCCGAGCGCATCATGCGGCAGTTATGGTACACCCAGACCATCCCCATACACCCTGCTATCTCTTCTCCTCTTGCCTTGTCTCGTAGACAGATAATGGAGATGTGTTGATTTTCAGAGTCATCTGGTCCCGGACGAGGCACGAGCTACCATAGCGTCGAACGACTGAAGCTACATTGATGTGTACATCAGGTGGTTCTTCAAGGTGTCACATTCGTACATAGTGCAGACTACTCCAAGAGATCCGCTGATACCAACTTATCTGGAGATACTTGAGGAGGAGCAGAATCAACTGGATCATACTGATAATCCCTTACCTCGGTGTCATTGCATAATGGAGATTGTGCAGATAGGCATTAACGAGGGTATCTTTCCTGAGGGGTCTGTTGTTAAGCGAGTCCTGAATGTCATCATGGCGGAGGCACAGGGGGCACTATTGTACCGTAGACATTGTCGGAGATCAGGGGGATTGATGGCCGAGGGGCAGAGCAGGCAGAGGAGGCATAAGAGGTAGATGAGAGGTTGTCAGACACACCCAGTAGTTGTTTGTTATTATTTTTTTGTAGTACTATAGTTTGTATTTTATTTCTGACATTGTTACTACATTTTGGATCTCAATTGTACGATCTTTTCTTATTAAATTGCTATATTATTTTCGACACACCCAATATTAGTCTCTTATTATTTTGTACTTTTATTTTTTATTCAAGTTCGTGTTTCATACTTCATCTGAAAACAAATACACATCTTAGAGCAAAAAATAACTTGTTCCGATACACTTCGAAGATGTATCTCCGAAAAATTACTGTAGATGCATCTCCGAAACAATTCATATATAAATAGTTTATGGGTGCTTGTTCTAAATGTTTAAAATGGTTCCGAAATATATCAACATTTATTTAGAAATATGTGCGTTCGAAGATGTATCTCCGAAATCAGATGATATGTTTAAAAATTCACACAGTACATTAAAAATATATAGGGTGCAATAAAAAATTCTCAAAATAAATAATTTTTTTACTATAACTAGTGCATGGAAGTTTTTTCTTTAATATTGAAATAACTATTATAAAAAAAATAATATAATTCTAATTTTAAACTATTATATTAAATAGAGTCGTTAAAATGAACCGGTTCATATCGATCAATCTTTTAAATTCGATCGATAAAACATAAGGTTTATGCCTTACAATTAAAACTTGAATTTTATATAATAAGCTCTTACGGTTAACATTAAAAGATCTGCTTTCCGCATAGTCCATACGAACCACGAATATTTCGTTTGGTTTGTATAATTAAAAATTTTAAAAATTATTCTTTTTTATGTTGTCTTACTTAAAAATAATAGGCATAATTAGTCCTCAAGTCCCGTAAGTTAATTATAAGTTGTGATTAAGTCCTTCAATAAAAAATCGTTTCAGTTTGGTCCCATAATATTACTTCCGTTAACATATTCGATCCCTTCCGTTAATTTAGATGTTAACATATTAGTAAATGCCAAGGTGGCGTGTCAACCATGCAATGAGTCAGCAAAAATAATAATAAATAATTCTAATTCAAGAAAAAACACACAAATAATTTTAAACTCAAAAAACTAAAAAAAACATAAAATCATTAATTAATTTACATAAAAAAATTAATTTACAATAACTATTATAAAAAACATTTACATAAAAAAACAAAATTTACAAATAAAAATCATTAATTAATTTACAATAACTATTAATTAATTTACAATAATTAACTCATTTACATAAAAATTAATTTATATAAAAAAACGTAATTTACAAATAAAAATCATTAATTAATTTACAAATTAATTCATAATAACTATTAATTAATTTACATAATTAACTAAAAATCATAAAAATATGTCTGAAAAGACATCCTATTACTCTAATGAACACCACCACCACCATAAAAACCAGACTTAAATTTCCTTGGAGGAGTAGAAGAAGTCGTCCTAAAAGAAGGGTTAAACTAATGCATCATAGGGTGTCCTCCAGGTCTAGGAGTTCCAAGATCTCAAATTTTTCATAAAAATCAAGTTACACTACAAAATCAAATTTTTCATAAAAATACAACAAATACATTCAATGTTTCTCCCTATTACACTGTTGTTAAGTTGTTGCAGAATATCACAGCAGAAGTTTGTGGTCTTCCTGTTCCAGAAAAATAGTCCTACATACCCCATTTTTTTGCCTCCATTGGATGCTCTTCATCAATATGGCAGCACAACCCATCAATATCAAAATACTCAGAACAAAACGGATACAAAAACTCTTCTCTTATATCTTCTTCCACATCGTTTTCTTCAAAACCCATGGACATATCTACATTTGCACAACCTCAAATCATTAAGCACACACAATTTTACAAAAACAAACAGGGCATAAACAGGAAAACAATTAGTGGCACAATACAAATCTTCTTGTGATTCCGAAAAAAACTTATATTAAATAAAGTCATATAATTTACAATTCCACTAAATAAAACTTCTATTCAAATTTCATATAATTCTCATTTCTATTCCCAGTAACAACCAAAGCACATAAATAACTACAAAAAGTAATAATTATCATATGAAAACTGTAACCCCCAAATTCTCATCGCGAATAAATAATACATAAATAAATCAGAGTGAATAAAAATTTATTTTTAGACAGAAACAAGGATGCCACATTTAAAGAAAGAAAACACAATCCCTGCTCATAAATTTGATACATAACACAAAATGGAATAAACATAAAAGGGAAACTTTTTCCAACAAAAGGAAAGTTCAATTATGGAATAAAGCGGAAAGATCCATAACTGACTCGTTTTACAAAATAAATTGTTTTATAACATCAAAATATTCATACAAAGGTAATACAAAATAGATCTAACAAATGTATACATATATAACAAAAGCGTTCTCCGACTCCCGTGTTACGTATCAGAGCAGACAGACCGACAAAAGGATGGAGAACTAATCTTCACAAAAGCCTCCCAGATACTAATTTGCAATTGCCTCATAGGGCATCAAACCACAGCAGAAGGGTGAGAAATAACAACTAAATCAAGATTGCATAATAATATGCAAACACGTATAAATTCACATGCATAATTATTCTCATCACAAGCATCACATGCTAGTACATATAGCATGCCACAGATACATAACATATTTGTAATAATCCAACCACATAGCATATATCAATTATACCAACATAATCACATATTCACACATAAGGCATACCAAAGTTATGACATATGGAAACACACCACCACATCACATATATTCATATATAGCATATCATAGATAATTAATACAAGGCTAAATTACCTGCAGGGTCCTTTAACTTATTTAATTGTAACGAAGTGGTCCTTTATGTTTTTTTTGCTACAGTTAAGTCCTTTATGTTAGCTAACGGTTGCAGCGTTGACCTTGTCCTTGCCCAGATTTTGCAAACTCTTGATATCTCTCTGAATATGCAACTATTTGAGATGAAATAAAGATGAAAATCGTGTGTTTTGATCTCACGAACTCAATGGTACCATTTAATTTCATTTCTTTTTAGTGTGTAGCAAGATATATGGACATAAGTGTATGAACCCTAATTATGCAAAAGCAACCACACAGTCGTGTTTATGAGAGTTATGATTCAATTTTTTGAGAAAAAACAATTAACATATGATCATGAACAATTGGCAAAATTATTGTGCAGTAAAATATGCATGCATCATAGAGTTGGAGTTAAGAACATGTGTTAAAGGTCAACGCTGCAACCGTTAGTTAACATAAAGGACCTAACTGTAGCAAAAAAAACATAAAGGACCACTTCGTTACAATTAAATAAGTTAAAGGACCCTGCAGGTAATTTAGCCTTAATACAATCATTGTAATGTATAACATCCCCACAAAACATAACATATGTCTATACATAAAACATATCATCCATCACCAATGCATTTATCACAAATGCATATCAATCATGCTCAATACATTTATCACCAATGTATAACAACTCATCAATCCCATTCACAATTTTCCACACATAATCAATCCATTCATGACTTATGCAAATGCACAGAGACCGACACAACGACTCTATGCATGCGGTACCATTCCATCCATCATTCTCGTCATCATTAATTCACTCAGGAATTATTGGAATCATCGCTTGTTACTTAGTGTAACTCCCCGTCGGGTAAACGATGTTCCCCGTCGATTTAGGTCCTCTTTGTATAAGGCTCACGACGTTTATGGATCGCTTTAGGTCCTCTTTGTATAAGGCACACGATCCGATCGCTTTAGGTCCTCTTTGTATAAGGCACACGATCGTCTATAACGTCGCTTTAGGTCCTCTTTGTATAAGGCACACGACCGTTACAGCAGATTCCCTCTAGAATCGTTTTGTCGCTCACACCCCACAAGGGCACACGACATCACAAGATGCATGGCATACTAATGACTCATGACAATCAAATGCATATACATATATAACCTTGTGAACCATCTCAACATCAATAATCATGCATTGCAAATCAATTCAAACAATGCCTTTACTTGCCATAAGGCCACCAAATAACACACATTGAATTTCACATAAACAATGCATTTCATCATAACCCACAAACCACAACAATTAGCATTTTAGCATATACACTCATATCAATTCACGTTAAGAATTACTCACCATCAGCCACAATAATCCTGCAATCATACAATGATATTCACAACACTAGGATTCACGCCACGAAGGCTACCCACAACAACATACATTAATACCATACATTTGTATTCAATTCAACAAAGTATTTTTGCCATAAGACCATAAACCATCATCACGACCTCTCATCACATGCAATCACATCATATAACAACACACAAGCTATATGTTATATATCAAAAGCATATCGCATGATAACACATCAATCGCACACCATTACGACGGTAAAAGTCGACAAAACGACACGTTTCCAAACTCCCGACACAATTAAATTGGCCACTAATCTCAAAACCATTTTTATAAGAAAGAACATCTCATTAGCTTTCCAACGGTACTAAGAATGTCTCGATCCGAGTTACGGATCAAAAGTTATGGATTTTCAAAGAAAAGAATTTATTGAGAAACAGCCAGATTCTCCTGGCGACTTAGGATTTCGCCTGGCGAATCCCCCTTCGCCAGCACTTCGCCTGGCGAACTAGTGGCGAACCATAATTTTAGAAAAAACCAAGAGTTCCAGTAGATAACACATTTCTGTCTCCCCGTTTTCGCCTGGCGACTTATGATTTTGCCTGGTGAATCCCTCTTCGCCTGGCGAATTAGTGGCGAGGCCTAATTCTCCTGACGAATCGCATCAGAACCAGAATTTTTCTGCTGCGGGTTACACGGTTCCAAACCCCAAAATCCAACTTTCTCCAACCAAAACATTTTCAATCAATCAAAACAAGTATCAACAATGTTCATACACATAATACGATCATACTACGTGATTCATATCGATTTTTCAACCGTGAAAACATCAATTCTATCGAAATGATCACAATTCCAATCAAGTAGAAAACATATATTTTTCAACCAAACATTCAAACAAATACATACATATACCTATACAAGCAAGATATAATCGAAACTTCTCACCCTGACCCGATTAATCGCGCCTGAGACGGAGTATTGAAGATTTCCTCTTCTCCTATCTTTCTCTCCTCTTCCTTTCTTTCCTTTCTCTTTATTTTCTCTCTTTTTCTCTCAAATCTCTATTTATAAAAATATCTAATTTTTCTAAAATATCTAACCCCTCAAAATGACCCTTTTACCCCTCAGCTCAAATATCTCACAAACGCTTTCAAAACGTGATAAAACATAATAACGATGAAAAATAATATATTGTCAAATAAAAGTCAAGAATAAAATAATATAAAAACGAAAATAATTAAATCGACTCGATTAAATAAATCGGACAAAACGGGGCGTTACAAAAACCACTTCCAAACATAATCCACAACAATAGCAATTTTTTCTCGTGATATATTTAATTTCAAATTAATTCTTAGAAATACGCTTTGCGAAATTGGGGAAACGCGAAAAGGGGGAGAAGACGGACCTGATCGAAATTGAGGAGCGACTTGATAATGTCTGGATGCGGAAGAGAGACGAGCAGTCCAAGAGGAATCAGCGTCCATGGAATTGGATGTGGTGTTCCCAAATACAATAGTTGACCACTCCATTTATGTTTTTGTTTCATCTTTGAGATTTCTTCAATCCCTTTTAGATCCTGCAATGTTGAAATTTTGAAAAAAAATATATATCTTGAAGTCAGAAGAAGGTCTAAGAAGGAAGAGAGAAGAAGGTGGCTGCTAGGGTTTTGGAGAATGGAGGAGAGAAAGAGAGGAATTTGTATGCCACATAGTTAATAGTTTCAAAAAATTTAAAGCCACGTAGATAAAAAAATACAACTAGATTGCCATGCATGGGCGGTTTTGAGGTCCGGCCAGCCTGGACATGTGCCCAGGCTCTGGCCAAAAAAATTTCCTTCTTTACACCACAATTTTGAAAATTGTTGCGGTTAAAAAGTGATATTACGGCGGTTTAAACCGCCACAATTAATGAAAATGCAGAAAAATACAAATATAAACCAAAAATTAAATTATAAAAGTGCTATTACGGTTGTTTAAACTGCCACAATTAATGAAAATGCAGAAAAATACAAATTTAAACCAAAAATTAAATTATAGAAGTGCTATTATGGCGGTTTAAACCGCTACAATTAATGCAAATGCAGAAAAATACAAATTTAAACCAAAAATTAAATTGTAAATTATAAATTATGAAAAAAATACATGTATAATGTTGTAAATTATGGTTTAAACCAAAAAAATTTATATTTTTATGCATAAAAATACAGGTTTAAACCAAAAAATTATAAATTATGCAAAAAATTATATTTTTATGCAATTAAATATATATTACATCAATTTTTTTGAAATTATAATATTTAGATTCAACCACATTACAAAAAGTGCAAGAATTGAAATAAAGATTAAAGTTGCAATTTATGAGCAAATTAACCAAAAATTAAAAATGAATACTTAGAAGAAATAAAAATTAACATAAAAGTAGCAATTACTAAAATAAAAAAAAAACATGTACAGTGCTGTAAAAAAGAAGTAGAAAAGAATAAATTTTATCCTCAAATATATAAAAAAAAATATTAGGACTCTATACAATTCTATAGATCCATTTCTACAATTATAAAAGAAAATATTCGATTTAAAAAAACAATAAAAACAAAATTCACTGTAAAGGAACTGACGTGTAAAAATAAAGGCGGTCAAAACTGTCATTTTTCTATTAACACTACGTCAGTTTATAAAAATGTCATATTTTAATGTAAATAGTGGCGGTTTTATCAAACGCAATTTTAAAACCGTCATATTTCATACAAATTTTTGCGGTCTTTAAATTTTTGCCCAGACTTCAAAAAATTTATGGCTCCGCCACTGTTGCCATGTAGGTAAAAGATAACGTTTTTTCACAAAATTTAACGGAAATGACTAATTAGACTAACGAAATCACTTTAAAGGACTAATATGTAACGTTTTTTAAATACGGGACTAAATTGAAATATTAAATTAAATTAAAGGACTAAAAGAGCAATTAAACCAAAATAATACATTGAATTATCTCATTTTATTTCTTCTATTCTATTCAACTTTTAAAATAATATACAAATATCTAATATAACACAATAAAACTCTTTTCGATTTTATATACAAGAGAATTTACAAAAAAATCCACCCTTTAAAAAAATGTTTGCATGCATTTAATTCTTATACTCTTTCTAATTCTTTCTAATTTTACCCTTATTTTTTTCTTTAAAAATCGTTATAAACATTGAAATGTAAATAAATAGAAGTATATTTAGAAGAGTGACTTTGAATGTAATAATTATGGATGACTTTTTCTTATATTTAGGATCATTGAAAAAAATTTGTTGTTTATATTTGAAACCGGAGGAAGTATAATCATATTAAAAATGTATTATAAATATATTATATTAGATATTTGTGTATTATTTTGAACAAATTCAAAATTATTTTGTATTTAAAAATATGTTATAGTGTTTTTTTTTTAAAATAATGTAGTACTTATATTTAAAATAATATGTTTTATTTATTGTATTTATCATAAATATAATGAATGTTATATTTTATTTTATTATTAAAAAAATATTTGTTTAGAGTCAGGTCGTACGCAATCTAGGGCCGTCCTCGAGTAATGAATTTGGAGCCCATATTTAAATAGGTTTTTTCGCCATGATGTCCTATAAAGCTCAAGGTCCACCAAAATCAGTTTGTTAAGGCCAAATAGCTCGTTTTAACATATTTACTATCATACATGTTTTTCTTCATTTGTAATTTAACTAAACTATTTGTGACGCTTCATGTTTACACCATTAATTTTTACCACTTAAATCTTAGACTTTGGCATTCTTCATTTCAGAGTCACAGGTGAAATCTCTACAAATGGTTCTGGCGAATAAAAAAGTAATACTTGAAACTTCTAGGATTGAAACCTAAAGGAATTCCCAAGAAAGTGAAAGAAGGGTTATCCGTTCTACAAGACAAAAGCACTGCAGCAGCTTGTAAGAAATGAGGACTAATATTGACACCAATCACCCTGCTCTTGAAAAAATTAACTTTCAGCCCAGAGACAAGTTCAAAGCCCCTTAGTAAGGCTTTGATGCACCAAAGGTTAGACCACGTTCCCTCGCCGATGATTAAAGTGTCGTCGGCAAATTGTATCAAATCCAATTGAGTGTGGTATTTTGGATCAAACCTGTGTTTTCTGCTCTTCTCGTGAAGAGGATTTGGTGCATTCCTTTTTTGAATGTGACCACGTGAAAGCAATTTGGGAGAGGATAGGTGATTGGATTGGTGTAGGTAGTTTTTTTGTTGGAGACATTATACAATTCTTTTTGAATTGGTGTGGAGTTGGATATAGTGAAGACGGTAAATAGAAGTTTGGTTACGTTTGGTTAATTATAATTTGGTATATATGGAGGATTATGAACAGTATAATTTTCTCGAAAGGAGCTTTTAATTTTGACGACATCTGCTGGTCGATCAAATTGCTGGTTTGGAAATGGTCGAATTTTGGGAAAATTTCTTATCCCAACTCTGATTTTTTCTCCTTTTATATGTATCTTTTAGGGGACTAACTTTTTGTTTTAGAGTTGATGTTGAAATTTTCTATTGGGGCGTTTTCTTTTTCTGGGACTGGTTTGTTGTCTTAGCAGTAGGTGCTTTCTTCTGGTTTTGTTCTGTTACTGCTTGTACTTGAACATTTTTTGTGTTCTCATATCAATGAATGGCTTTTAGAAAAAAATACTTGAAACTTCTAAATAAGAAAAAAATGAATGGGTGATGTTTTTTTTCCTAATTCATTCATTTTTGGGCGTGGAATTTTGTTAAAAAGGTAATTTGATGATTAAGAATAATATCTTATTCATTGAAAAGAGAAGGAAAATAATGAAAAAATCATTAAGTTTCAATGCAATAGTGATCCTCTATATATGGATAGATTAAGAGGAAGATAGTTAATAAGCCTAACAAACTTCCATAATAAACTAGAAATAGCCTAACTGACTTCTAACAAACAAAGCTAAGCAAATAGTTGGTTAAGTACAATGGAAAAATGTTACTTGTACAACAAGTATTAGCTGATATATTTAACATATCCCCCCAAGTTATACTATAGAGATCATAAAGACCTAACTTTGATAAATTGTCAAAGAAAGAAGGTTGATGAAGAGGTTTGGTAAAATCATCAGCAAGTTGATTATAACTGCTGATAAGAAGAAGTTGAACCAAATTACTTTAAATTTTATTTCAAAAGACATTGCATACAATTTATATAAGTTTGCTTATCTAGTTAAATGTTAGATTGTATAGAATAGGCGGAGAGGGATGGGTATCATAACTAGGAACAAATTGAGGGTCATGTTGATGATTGATAGGATCTGAGATATACTCATCTGATAATATAGGTGGTGAATTGTTAGGTTCATTTCATGATCATGGTGGTACATGTTCACTTGATTTGAAAGGAAAATGAGTTTCATACAAGATGACATTTCTAGACACAAAGAATTGATTATAGTTAAGTTCATACAAAATATATCCTTTTGTGCAATATTTGAAGCCCAGAAAAATAATTTTCCTGGCCCTAAAATCAAATTTGGTTCTATGTATTTGTTATAGATCTATGTGCTTACAATTATGGAGCTCATACAATTGTTATTGAAAAAATGGTCCTGGCATTGCTAATTAACTTGGTGTTTTGATGACGACTGTAATACCCCGTATTTATCTAAACGCTCAATTGGACATCAGATGAGATCAGATGAATATCTATGTGCTCTATCTTTGGTAAATTGGATTAATAGAATCCTCTAAGTACTTTAAGTATTATCAATTGGGATCAATAGAGCAACTGATGAACTCTGAGGAGATCAGATATTTTATTAAAGAGACAGATCAATAATTATTAGTCCAAGAGAGAATTTTATGGTAACGCTAATAATTGATCATTTAGTGTTAGACGATAAAATATCAATCAGAGATATTTTACTCTATCGGATTATATTATATAATAAAGTTTATATATATATATATATATATATATATATATATATGTGTGTGTGTGTGTGTGTTAGAAAAGGAAAGGAAAAAAAAGAGAAGTTAGTAAGAGTAGAGAGAAGGAGGAGCAAGAGGAGGAAAAAGAGAGAAACTTAGAATTGAAGGAAAAGCTTCAATCTTCATCATCTCTTCTTCATCAATCAACCCAACATCTTCTCCATCTTCATCATCTTGATCATTGGTGAGTTCTAGTTAGAACCCTAAGTATAGAAACTTAGGTTAGATATTGATCAAAAAATGGTGGATTTTGATTTAATGAGTAAATTGATGTTTTTAACGGATGAAATGAGATATAAATTGTATAGAACAATCAATATGCATGTATAATCATCTGTTGATACTTGTTTGTGTGTTTGATTATGTTTTGAATGAGATTGAAATGGAAGAGAGTTCATGAAAACAATTATTTTTGCCTCTGCGCCCAGAGTAACTGGTTACCCTATGGTGAGTAACCGGTTACCCTTTGAATAATTGGCTTTCTGCGCAGAAAATGAATGAAGTAACCGATTACCCTGTGGTGAGTAACCGGTTACCCAAAAGTGTCTCTAACTCTCAATTTGATTCTGTGTGAACAGTGAAGCTTGAGTAATCGGTTATCATCTGGTGAGTAACCGGTTACCACTATTAAACTTTCAAAAATTATCTTTGAAAATTAATAACTTCCAAATCGTGTTTCCGATCGAGGTGTTCTTGGTACCGATGGAAAGCTATGAGAATACTCTATATAATGGAAGTGAAAAATATCAATTTTATTGCCCGATTAAATAATCGGAGGAAACCCGAAAGTGGTATAATTATGTTTGAATTATCATATGTAATTCTATTGTGCAATTGTAATATGCCATGTCTATCTTATTGTTGTTGAACATGATTGTGAGAGATATGCATGCTTAAAAGATAGAAATAGGAAGAGTGAGGAAAACTTACACCAAATTATATTAGAACCTAGTAATGGGCTAGGAAATTGGTAAACAATCTAATGTTAACGCTCGTGCAAGAAAGGTCGAAGCGTGTAACCAAATACCGAATGATATAGAAAGAAACAAACACTATTATGGAACATGTGTACTATTTTAAGTATAGAGAAAAGGCTTATGAGGCCTAAAGGCTAATGTGGCCTAGAACTATTAAATACAACTATGGTTGTATGTGAAATCACGAAATCGTAACCATTATTCTATTATGTGTCGTCCATGAGTAACGAGCTCCTCTGGAATGAATGCACGATTACTTGGTAGGTTTGATTCCCAATGTTATAGTAAGTATGGAACCTATATGGTAAAGAGACTTGTAACGGTGGAATGGACCGTGCAAAGTGACGAATTAAGGTGATAATGTGTCCCTTAGTTCCGAATCCATCTCGTATGCCAAGTAATCTACAAGGGTCCATGACTCGTTCCTACTTCTAGACGTAGAAAAGGACGGGAGAAAGGGGATGCCTTGACAAGGTTGTTGATAAGTGATAACTTTTGAGTTAACGGACTCAATAACGTGTATCCATATAGTGTGAGATTGTGAACTCAAGGTCATTTCCCTTCCCCTTGATTTGAGTTAGGATTTGGCTAGAACCCTGTAAAGCCAAGAGAATCCATAAGATAGGGAACTCACTGAGATTTAATATCTCACCCCATTATTGTTGATTATTTTCAGGAAGCAATTGCAGGTGTGATTTATAAGTGGAGCCATACTCTGATGTTTCAAGAGAAACTTAGTTTTATTATTTTCGTTGTGTATCATTCTTGTACAATGAGGAATATTGTACCTTATTCTTAGATTTTATTATTTTGGATAGTTTCCATGTCTTGTGCCATATGTTGTATTTATGTTTTTAAAATGGACAAGTATGTGAATTATGCCAATAGGCACTTATGATGGCGTCAGTACCAAATAAAACACTTGTAGGGTATTATTCAAGATAAATATTATACAGGGCGTTACAGTTGGTATCAGAGCAGGTCGTGTCCTCGACCTAGCCTTGAAACATCATAAGTAAATCTATTCCTGCCTCTTAAGTGTGTCTTTCCAGCATGAATCTTAATATCATATTATGTAGTGTTGGGCCTGATAAACCTAATACTATGTATATGATAAGTAGAATCATGGTTGAGCGACCACGAGGATTTCGAAGTGTTGTCGGAACTTGTGCTGTGAGGGTAGGCTCAAGCCAAGAGTTAGTAGTGAGGAGTTTTGTTCAGCTCAGTTCAGATCTTTGTAGAGGTTGTGCTTTGGGTAGTATGGAATTAAAGAGTGGTGTGTTGTTAAGCAATCTTTGGGAATTGATGGAATCTGAAAGTTAAGGATCTCTATCGGACGATTGGTCAAGGTATTGAGGAATATGTAAAATCACTAGTAGAGCTGGATTGACCACTGATATAGATAAGAATTTCAAGTAATCTCATTCCGTGGAAAAGAAAAGTTGTTTTGTGGAATGTGTGACGTAAGATCCGGAAGTGAGATAAGTATTGGTGCTTCAATTTCTAAGGTCGTTATGGTATCTTGAATGGACGAGAGTACCTTAGGGAACATGTACGGAACAATGTCTTCCAACTGGAAAAAAGTTTAGAGTTAAGGAAGTTCGGCTTCTATGGGAACCTAAAGTAGTGGAGAAGTGTGTGAAGGAACACAAGGATGTGCTTACATGCTTCAAGCGAAACAAGTATGTGCCGGACGAATAGTGGGTGATGAATTGCATATATTCAGTTATGTAGAGAGATTTAGTTCGAGATGATACATCAGGATTTCTGTTTTCGGTAAGAGACCAGTTTGGAATTGTTAAATTACCCAAGGAACAGTATAAGGTATTGTGTCGGAGAAAGTTTGGACTTTATTTGGTAACAGAAAGTGTAGTGATACGGACTAGAAGAAGTTGTGTTAAGAAACTGTGTAAGTACCATGGATTTAAGGGAATCTTAGTAAGATGGTTTTATATTTGGACCTAAGAGGATTACTATGGAGAGTGAAAGTAAGCACGGTGTAGAAGACGGTATCAATGGTATGCTATGAGGAAGTGATAACGGAACATATTTTGGACGAATGTGTGATAGAATTACTAAGATGTTGTTGAAGCTAAAATTATGGAAGTGTAATCACGGATGGCTCACCTGTGAGGACCCTAGTAGTATGACGTGGAATGGGAAAAGTTACACCTTGGTATTTAGAACAAGCGTAGTGGTAGCATCGTGGTCACAAGTGTACGTGATGGATTCTTATTCTTGAGACAAGTATGAAGGGACGTACCTTGTGGAGTAGTGAATATTGTATTTTAAGGAGTAAGACTGTGGTAAACAACGAGAAGCAAATCGGGAGTTATTACGGACTAAGTATAAATCATTGAACGATTTATACTGGAAGAGTTTTGTAAATAGTTGATGAGAATTGTCGGTTGCGAATCTTCCATTAAGTATTTTGGTGTAAGTGGTAGGTTCAATGGATAGTGAAGGGTAAGAAATCCCGGTTAATGTGTACGAAGTGATGGAAAGGTTCTTCAAGAGGATGCATTGCCCGATTTATTTTCAAGTATAGAGAAACTTCTATAATTGTGAATGATTGGAATATTCGGAATCTACCTTTTGTTGGACTAAGAACGTTGTTGTTTTAACTCTCACCAAGGAGTTCGAGTGAGGGAACAAGGTAGTATGCTCGACATGATATGTCCATCGCTTTTGTAGTATCGTATAATGGTTGTGTATTGGGTTTCGCTTGGGAACCGATCAAGTATGAGTTGTCGTCATTATTGACTTCCCGCTCGTGTAGTTGTTTGAGCAAAAAATGAATTTTTCCGCTAAAGTTTTATAGTGTGACCGCGTCAGAATTTAAAATTTTGCCTTGTCACTTGTTCGTAGTGTGTCGTCGACTTTGTCGGTTTTACCTTGAGTTGATCTTGGTTGATGAATGTTATACTAGTTAAGAAGCCACGAGTTGGGAATGATATTCCAAGATAAAGCAAGACGGATTGATGGTTTTGGGTAGGGATGGCTTTGCATTAAAATAAATTGTTTATTTTCAGCTTCTGCAGCAGTGTTAACCGATTAACACATGTAAGGATGGTGTTTTGTGCTGAATTTTGAGAAGTTAACTGATTAACCTCAGACGGGTAATCGATTAACATGTGTGTAAATTGTGAAATCCCTTAAGCACCATAATCTGCGTTTTGTTACCTTATGTCGCTCCGAGTGGAGAGTATTGTGTGAATGGAAAACATGATTGCAAGTAAATGAAAGAAGGATTTGTATTTTGAAATCGGAACTTCTGAAGGGTGTTGCATAGTTGACCATCTGATTAGTCGAAAAGAGAGGTTGACTTTTAAGGAAGTAACCTTGTGAACAATGTTGAGTATGAGAAAATCTTAAATGTATTGTTATCATTACCGTTGCGAGCCTTAATCACGAAGTTAGAGAATACTCACGAAGTATGGGTCTTGTAAAGATCGTTTTGGTATTTTAAATTATGGTGTTAGTAAGGTATGAACGGCTAGTCAGAGTTAGTATTTGTTATCTTCCGTGAGTTCATGGCATCAGACTTAGACCGTGAAAGTAGTACCAGATATGTACAGTTGTACTTTATCCAGAGAGAAATTTGAAGGTTATCTTTCCAAGTACGAGTAAGAATTGGACGTTTCGAAGTTGAACATGCAACTTAGATCATATATGGAACATAACGATTGAGAGAGGTGAATTCAATTGAGAAGCGTAGAGTGATCTTCGAAAGTGTGTTGTATGTGGAGTGTTGTATGTGAATTGGTGAGTAGTATGGAAACTCACAATTTTGTTTAGGATGGTTTAAGTTTCCGATAAGTGGTAACTTGTGTATGTTTGAAGTTCCGTGATGGTATTGTAATACCCCAAATTTTGACCACTTAGATTTCCCATCATTGTGAAAATCATCATCACAATATGGATGAACCATCATGCTTCATCAGTCTCCCCAAAGATGGGTGAGCATCCAATACAATCAAAATTAGGGTTTCAAGCCCTCTCTGAGTGCTTAGACAAAGGATCAATCAAGAAATGACATGATCTTCAACTTGTCTAATCTCTCAAACATCCTCAAAGGATCAAAAGGACTCCTACTTCAAGGATTAAGCACAAAGCTGCTCCCTTCTAGGTGGATCAAGTCTCAAGATCGACAGTGTCACCAAATTAGGGTTTTGGTCGACCAGGGCCTCCAGATGGAAATTTTCATCTGGGCACAAGGCAATGATCCAAAACATAACCTAATATACTTCATGGAACCTCATGAACCCATGCATCAAGTCAATTTTGCCTCAGGGGATGCATTCATCAAAAATCAGGAATTAGGGTTTCTTGACCTAATTCACCCCTAAGATGACTTTTGGGACAAACCATGAGCCAAGACCTCAAGACATGATTTGAGGGTCTCTAATATGCCATATTGATCCATTTGGAATAATGGATTGATCCAAGAAGCTTGGGCAACAAGTCTCAATTTCATCTGCACCACAATTAGGGTTTTAAGGGAAAAGTCAACTGTAACTTTGACTTTTGACCAAGACATGCTCCCAAACCCTAATACATGATTGAATATACCCTATGACACCCATGGAACATGTCCATCAAGTTTGATTTAGGTCAAGGACATGATTTCCTGAAGAATTGCACAGTTTGGAATTCATCTGATAAAAAGTCAACTATGCACAAAAGTCAACTTTGACTTTTTGAGATTTTTCACCAAAATGGATTTTTAACCCTAAAATGATGTTAATGTATGATTTGAATCATCATTCATCAAGAAAAATCAAGAAAAGTGAGATAACTTGTAAAAGGGGTAACCATAAAACTTAGAAATTTTTCTAAGTTAAAAATAAAGTGGCAAAGGTACTAACTTTGGAGGAACATAACTCCTAAACCACAAGGCCATTTTTTCTCATCCAAAGATGGATTTGTAGCCCTCATTATCACCTACAAAAACTTCAACTACAAGTCATTCCAATTCATTAAGGATTTTGAGTTATGGAGTGATCAAAGTGGCTGAAAAGTGAAAATGTCACTTTTTCCAACACTTAGTGAAATTTTCACTAAGTCAGATTCTGCCTCACTTTTTGCCAAATGTAGGGGGATTTTTCACTTGGAATCAAAAGAGATCAAAACTAAACTTGTTCAAACAGTTGTTGTATCATGTAAGAGCTTTCCAAAATGGCCAAGAACATTGCCAAATTCAACCTACACCATGAGATACAACATTGCCAAGTTGCCTTGCTGAAATCTGTCAAGGCAAGGCAGAATTTGCAACTTTGGTCGATTTGCCAAAATCAGCCAAATTCAATTGCTCTTATCCACTTGGACACCTCAGAGGATTGAATCTAAAGGGGACAATCACTGAGCCAAGCCTCCAAAGTCCATGGAACAAGAAATAGCATGTTGAACCTAGAATGACCAAAATAGGGACAAGACTTCAAATTTGGAATGAGGCATTCAATGAAACCATCAAGGTGTCATGGACTGAGCCATTCTCATATGAAATCAGTCAAGACTTATCCAAGACCAAGGGAACCAAAGCTCTGTGCCCTAACCTCTAGTCAATGGCTAGAGGAGACTTGGATTTTCATTTGCCAACATTGGCCAAACCTACTTACCAGCTGCCATGCACTATTCCTTGCAAAACAAACTTGCTCTACTATAAATAGAGCTCAATTGTGGTCAGTTTGAGTACACCAAAGCCATCTAACAGATGCTTTCCTCAAAATCTCTTCTTTCACTCCAATTTTGCCTTCTAAGGCAAGTCACTGTCGGGTTTTGAGTTTGAGAGCAATTCCAATCAAACCAATCACTCACACACCTCACATACATCACATATGAGCTGATCAAACACTTAGATTACTTCTGAAACATCAATATCACAAAATCACCAGCTGGTTGCTCAAGGTTTTAACCAAAGTGCAGCTGAGGTACCACAAAATGATCCAGCCAATTTCAATCAAGTCCAACCATCCAAACACAATCCATAGGGTGTAGGGAAGCTGTTCAGATCATCACCACTCATCTGTAACACCTCCAAATCAAAAATCACTTTGAACTTGCTGTCACGACTTGGAGGTAAGCACATACTTGGTCATCTCTCAATCTATGCATATTTCCTCGCACAATAATTTGGCCATATGTTCATAATCATGCATGGAATGTTTTCCCTCAATTAATTGCATTGTTTGAATCGTGTATCAAAAATCCTAGCCTTCATGCAGAAATTAGGGTTCTTGAGGTCTCTTCGTGATTTCTTGTTGTATGTTTAATTTAAATGAAATTAAAATACATAGACATGATCGTGAGGTTGAGGCGAGCATAATGATATGTGGATTGCATGATATGATTATGTATTCATGGAGATTGGATAGAAAATGCAAATCTGAGAAACCAAGAACACGCGCGTGTTCTTCAGCTTGTTCTTGGCGCCATTTTTAGAAATTCAAATATTTGAATTTTGTGATTTTGTTTAATTGATTCAAAAATTAATTTCTCTCTGAGTTTTAATGATTTTGAGTTGATTCTTTTTTTAATAATTCACAAAAATGTTAAAATATTTTATTTTCACAAAAAATCCCAAAAATATTATTTATTTCATATAATTGATATTTTTGTAAAGAATTAATATTTTGATTGTTTTTGGCATTTTAAATATTTTTTCTACATTGATTTTGCAACTTTTAATGCTTTCTAATTATTTTGTAGGTCAATACTTAATTTTTGAAGCATTAATCCAAGATCACAATTTGTTTTCCATGTGTTAAACAATTTTTGATCATTTTAATTGAATTTTTATTCAATTAAATACATTTTGAAAACAAATTAGGGTTTTGGATTAATTCAACCCTCATAAACCATTTTCAAACACTTTGGCCTCTAATAGAGTGTAAGACCCAATCCTTTTTTTGACCAAATCATTTTTGGGCCTCATTCATTGTATAAGCCCCGATACCGTCAAAATCAAACGGCGCGATCGTCGCCTTTTTAAGAAAATCTGGGCCTCTTGAGAGAGTGTAAGACCCATCCCCCCTTGTACAAAAACTTTTTGGGCCTCACTCATTGTATAAGTCCCTCTGTACAAGTAAACGGCGCGATCGTCGCCCGTTTAAAAATAAAAATCATCTGGGCCTCTCCTTGAGCTATAAGACCCATTCAAAACATTTTGGGCCTCTTGAGAGAGTGTAAGACCCATCCCCCTTTTAACCAAAACATTTTGGGCCTCACTTATTGTATAAGTCCCTCTGCGTTAAAAGAAAACCTCGGCGCGATCGCCATTTTTAAAACGAAAAATCATTTGGGCCTACCCTCGGGTTATAAGCCCCACTTTTTTCTTTAAACCTTTTTGGGCCTCTTGAGAGAGTGTAAGACCCATCCCTTTGTACAAAAAACCTTTTTGGGCCCCAGTCACTTGTATAAGTCCCGCTGTATAAAGTCAAACAGTGTGCTCACTGATAAAACCCTGGGCCTCTCCTTGAGCTGTAAGCCCCAAATCTTTCTTTTTCAAATCACTTTCTCCTTTGATTTTGAATATACTGTTGTTTTCAATCTTTCTTTGTTGAACAACTAACCAAACAGCATGGAAGCACTACAACCGAGTAAGTGGTTATCGCTTTCATTTACTGCTTTCATATTATAAATTGTATTGTGGGGCTGCTCACTGTAAGTCTCCTTTCATAAACTCATATCTACTGTGTAATAATAGTATAGATATTTCAAGTTTCCCCGGCAACTACGTCTAGAACTAGGTGACGCCGTTTCATTTATTCGTAGAAATAGACGCCTAGATCCCCAATAGGAGCACCAGATACAGTCTTCTCTTCGGCTGTCCTCCTTAAGAATCGTCAAGAAGCTCTACTCACCAAGATGAATGTATTCTCCGTGAATGGCATCTTTGAGTTTCTTCCAAATTCTCGAACTTTCCTGACTTGATCTATTCCTTGTGGATAGCTTGCCTTGAATGTCTCGGGGTTTGGGTACCCACTACGGTCATAATCTTGGACCTTAACTAAGGAACCCTCTTTAAAAGCTAAAAGTCGCTGGATAGTAAACCTCGCACGTTTACCAGTGGTTTTTATCTTTAAAAGAGTTATCTCTCCTAATGGAAAGGAGATGATAGACCCACGGGCTTCTTAAAAGCATCGGCCTCCTCTTGGGCATTATTCAAGGACACTACGGCTTCTTAGAAGTATTCACAACCTCCTCTTAGGCTTCGTATAATGATCTCTTCCTTTGGGAATGATAGCCTCCTCTTGGGCTTCGTACAAGGACCCGTCGGCTTCTTAAAAGTTTCCAGCCTCCTCTTGGGCTTCGTACAAATTGTCCCGACGACCTCCTAGAGGTATAGGAACAGAACCTAGTCATCCTCATAGAACAGTCCTTTCATAGAGTCTACTACTGTTTCTCAAAGCATAGTACAAAAGAAAAAAACTCTAGACTTGGACAGTCTAACTTCCTTGAGTCTCAAAGACATTCTCAAGTGACCCCTTCGTTAAATAGGAAGGAAACCCGCAGACTTGGACAGTCTCAATACCCTTTGGATTTCCCGTTTCCTCAAAGAGAAGGAAATATCCCTGGTCCTCAAATCAAATCCCTGAGTACAGTGTTGCTCATATAAGAACTAATTTTCTCTTTTAAAATCAGTATATTGGACCTGTCACTCAACTGAAACAAACCTTTAGCCTCCATCTCGGGCTTCGTACGAGATACAAAAACACTCTCTTGTTGAGTATCAAAGACTCTCTTGTTGAGTCAAACTTTTAGCCTCTATCTCGGGCTTCGTACGAGACACAAAGACTCCCTCGTTGAGTCAAACAAACAATAACCTCTATCTCGGGCTTCGTACGAGACACAAAGACTCTATCGTCGGGTCAAAAACTTTTAGCCTCTCTCTCGGGCTTTGTACGAGACACAAAATAGCCTCCTCTTAGGCTTTGTATAATGATTTTCCTAGCAGAAATTAGCCTCCTCTTAGGCTTTTGTATAAGAAAACCACTGGTTGATCCAATCAACCTTTTAGCATCAAAGCTGTGCCTCGTTCACAATACACAAACATCAACAACTCCTTTCCTTTCATCTAATCGCTGTAAGCGGCAAGCCTCTGGATCATCTATATCCACGCCACTGTCCCTCTTTTAGCATGAGAAATTCCTAAGGAAAGATGGCATTGCTCTACACTGAGTTAAAGTCTTCTCCTTCAGGTTAAAACCCTTTCTTCGGAAATTATGGCATTGCTCGGATCCGCGTATCCCAGTTAAAGTAATTCTCCTTCTCCCCTCTTTAGAGATGACAAATTCTCTCTAAAGCTGAGATCTTTCAGCTTCACGTCTTGGGCTTTGAACAAGACACAAATAGACCTTTCAGCTTCACATCTTGGGCTTTGAACAAGATACAAACCACCTTTCGCTTCACGTCTTGGGCTTTGAACAAGACACCAAAACACCCATTTCCTCCCATAGAATAGGAGAAACTACGAACGCTCTGATTTCCCTGTTTCGGTAAACGAGAATACGTAGGCATAAGATCGAAAGAAAAGATCTTAGCGAGCGCAATCAACAAAAAACCCAAATCCCATATCTCCATCAATCAAAAGCAGTCATTCAAAAGCATCAGTCCTAACATCATAATCCTTGTTCCCCGCCAGAAACCTTCTGGCCAGGTAAAAAAAGAAAGAAAACAGTATTGGCGAAAATACAAATAACCAGTACAAAGGCCCCCCCACATTGATAGCATTCGTAACCTAACAGACCGCTGTTTAAACTCAGTATGCAAGCAGGGTTAATTGGAGACATCTATTTCCCTTCCTTATTCAGCTCACAATAGGATAAAAAATGAATCGACCTGTAGTCAAAGCTCAAACCGCAGAGAGCGACCAGCGCTTAAGAACCGCGTCCAAAATCCCTCGCTACAGAAAAATGGCGCCCACCGTGGGGCTCTTCAAAGTTAGATCTAGGCACGGTCTTCCTTTTCTTCACTTATGTGAATACCACAGATTGGGGCTTCCGCCGGGGAACCCAATTTCTGTCAGGAACTTAGGAATCATAGCTTTATAAGTCTAGGATGATTAGGACAAATATATATACTGCTTTTCCTAATTGTTATACGTGTTTATTTTTCTGCTAATGGGAATGCATGTGATGCCGCATGTGGTGAGAATGAGTATACACTTAAGATAAGTGATGGCGACGGGGTCGACCATCAACCTCAGTGGAGGCTGACCAACGCAACCCATTCACTCTTCTAGCCAATGGGCCGGTTGTTAAGTCTGAGAAGCTGAGGAGCCAAACCCTTTCGTAGTGCGGAAGCTATCGGAAATAGCTGTTACGCGATACTACCCTCATTTGAGGCTGGTGATCTATTCTCGGTGAATAGCACTTACTCTAAGATTGCACACAACTTGCTGGCGATCCGCTTGTTGTCTGCCTTCCTGGGAGGAGCTGATGATAATGAGTACATGTACAAAAATCACCTTAGTATAAACCTTTGGGGATGGGTAGAGCCTTAACTTCATGACAACGACCCTTTGACCCCATGTTTTTTCTATGTTTTTGTGTGCTACATTCATGCATCCATTTAATAAAACATTAAAACATTCAAAAAACTTTCTCTTCTAGTCTCTCTGTTTTTCAAATTAAACTAAGACTGTGATTGCAAATATCAGAGAAAAAGATTGCATTAATGGATTTCGGTAGAAGGAGAACTCGCCAGTATACCTTCAAGGTTCCAAAACTAGGGGATTTGAGAAGGTTAGCAAGGATGATCGTTAACCCAGAGGCTTTTAGAGCTAAGCACGGTGGTTTGCTACCACTGTTAAGAGTCCATGTGATTAAGGGGATCATGGACGCGCTCATTCAGTTCTACGATCCGGTTTATCACTGTTTCACATTCCCGGATTACCAGCTATCACCAACGCTGGAGGAGTATTCTCATCTGGCTGATTTACATATCACTGATCGAGCTCCATTTTCTGGACTGGAAGAAATTTCAAAGAATCAGACTATTGCAATAGCAATTCATTTGGGCGAGTCTGAGGTCAAGACTCACATGAATACTAAGGGTGGCATCCAAGGTTTGCCAGCCCAGTTCTTGACAAAAAAGGCTCTATACTTCGCTAGTATAGGGAACGGGACTGCTTTTGAAAGCATCTTTGTCTTGCTCACCTACGGATTATTTTTGTTTCCCAACATCAATAACTTCGTCGATATCAACGCTATTAAGGTTTTTCTCATTGGAAACCCTGTGCCGACTTTGCTCGCAGATGCGTATCATTCTGTACACTTGGGAAATTTGTACAGCGGAGGGGAAATCACATGCTGTGTACCTTTGCTCTACAAATGGTTTATCTCTCACTTGCCCAAGTCTGTTGCTTTTTGGGATTGCAAGAGTGTCTTACGTTGGTTGCAGAAGATCATGTCTCTCACCAATTCCGATATAGATTGGTGTAATAGGATTTATGAGGGAATCAGAATCATTGACCGTTGTGGAAACTTCCCCAGCGTACCCCTCATAGGAACTAAAGGAGGAATCAACTATCATCCGATATTGGTTCTTCGTCAATTTGGATACCCGATGAGACACATCCCACTGGGTGTTCATCTGGAAGGTCTTTTCTTCAAAGAAGGAGAAAATGACAGAGCACTAAAGATGGAAATAGTGCAAGCTTGGAAACAGGTTCATAAGAAAGGACGAGAGTCTCTGGGAAAACCGGACTGTGTCTCGGTGGAGCCTTATCTCCATTGGGTACAAACTAGAGCTCTCAAGCTAAAAATGCCTTATCCTCGTTACAGAATTCTTCCACCGAGGGAAACTGTCATGTACTTCATGACGGAAACTGAAAAGCTTCAGGTTACTCTCAACAAAGTTCAAAAGGAAAGAAGATCTTGGAAGAACAAGTACCGCACCCTCGACGTAGAGTGTATCCAAATACAGCAACTACTAAAAGAGAAAGATGCTCTGATTGAAATTTTGGAGCAGCATGCTGTAGAGAATCAAGATGACCAAAGGAATTTGCTCGCTCCTTTCACCTGGCAAAGGAATGACAACCCGACAACGGCCCAAGCGTCCCGGTCAAAGAAGAGGACTCGGGACCCATTAGTTTAGGTTTCTGTTTCTGCACTTTGTAATATACTGTATTTCCATTTCTGTAATCCTTTGAATTTCAATAAAAAGGGGTTTCCCCAGTGTTTGATATTTGCAATCTAATTGTCGAAGTTTATTTTGATTAAAAAAAAAACAATTAATATAATCATTGCATTCATCATTCTCACATCGCGTATTCTCCTTACATACGAATCTCACGTTTGTGTCTCGATTCTAGAGTCAAACTGTCTCATTCGTATAATACTCGGGCCAATCGTCAGAAAAAGATGGATGATCTTGAGGAAGAAAACAGAGAGTTGAAAGAAGAGATCGATGCTCTGAGAGAGGATATGAGAAAGCTTCGTAACGACATGCAAGCCATGGCAGAAGCTCAGCTACAAAGAACTGTGATCTCAGAGATCACCTCAACGCCCATCATAGAAAATTATGATCCTAGGTATCAGATGCCGAAAGATCGTCCTTGGGGCATGCCTGTTAACTATATCCCGGAAGGATATGTTCCGCCGATCACTGAAGATCAGGGAATCGCAACAGAAGCCGTTGGGCCTGAAGGTTACAAACTTCGGGAAAGCGAAGATGCCAGGGGCATACTCAAGACTCCTGAGGGTTACAAACTTCGGGAGACGCCAAGACTTACTGCCGTAGTCACGGTACCACCCCCTGTGGTGCACACTGTCCCGGAAGGACAGATTCCACAGACACCTTCTGGTAAGAAGGAAACTATGTTTGACAGAATGGATGAATTCTAGGAGCAGTTCTTGGAAATGCAGAAGGAGCTGCAAGCCATTCGCGGTCAGGATCTATTTGGAAAGGACGCCGCAGACCTCTGCTTGGTCCCAAATGTGAAAGTCTCGCACAAGTTCCAAGTGCCCGACTTTGAAAAATACAAGGGTAACTCTTGCCCTCAGAGCCATCTGGTGATGTACGCTCGGCGGATGTCAGCTCAGACGGAGAATCAGGACCTGCTGATTCACTACTTCCAGGATAGTTTAACCGGTGCCGCACTCAAATGGTACATGGGTTTAAACCGTACTACAATCAGTACATTCAGAGATCTTGGTACTGCCTTCGTCCAACAATACAAGTACAATTTGGACATGGCACCCGACAGAGATCAACTCAGATCGATGTCGCAAAAGGAAAAGGAAACCTTTAAGGAGTATGCTCAAAGGTGGCGTGAAATTGCCGCTCAAATTTGTCCACCTCTTGAGGAAAAAGAGATGACAAAAATCTTCTTAAAGACCTTAAGCTCATTTTACTATGACCGAATGATTGCCAGTGCACCCAGTGATTTCACCGAAATGGTCGGCATGGGTGTACGTCTTGAGGAAGCCGACCGAGAAGGACGTTTGGTAAAAGACACTGGATCAACGAGCGGTACTAAAAAATACGGTAGTGCTCTCCCTAAGAAAAAAGAGCAAGATATTGGGAATATCTCTCTCGGAAAGCAAAGGCGACGTTATCAGCCAGTAGCAGTTGTTACTCCTGCTATCGGCCCTGTGCCTATTCCTACGTATCAACCTCAAGTTGCGCAGAGCCAACCTGACCAACAAAGGACACAACAGCCTCTTCAGTAGACTCGTCCTCCATATAACAACAACCGTACAATACGGCCACCAGGATTTGATCCTATACCCGTAACGTACGCAGAGATGTTTCCGTTACTGCTGGCTAAGGGGCACATTCAGACTAAGTCTCCCCTTTCAGTTCCGGAAAATCCGTCTTTTTGGTTTAAAGCGGATCAAACATGCCCTTATCATCAAGGAGGTTCAGGGCATAACATTGAGACTTGTCTCAATTTCAAATCCGACGTGCAAAAGCTTGTTAGGAGCGGGCTCTTATCTTTCAAAGATACGAATCCTAATGTTCTTACGAACCCGCTGCCTCAACACGAGAAAGCTGCAGTCAATCTGATTGAGAAAGAGACTAACAATGTCTATCAAATTCATGATGTACTCTTATTGGGGACCAATCTGGTCAAGATGCATTGTAGACAGAGTGGATATAGCCATGTGCCACCTCATAATTATCACCAGTGTGATATCTGCTCTAAAGACAACCAGGGGTGTTCTGTAGTGCAAGCAGCTCTACAGGAACAAATGGATCTTGGATGGATCCAAGAGCACCGAGTTTGTGGAGTTAACATGGTTTACACGAATTCCAACGTCATTCAAAACCACGACATCCGTGCGATGAATGTCAACTTGGTGGCGATGCACTCAAGGCAAAGCCAGTATCATAATCTGCCGCGGAACGATTACAGTTCCTGTCTGATTCGCTCGGTAAACAAACAGGGATGCTCTTTCATACAAGAGGCCCTCCAGCGTCAGATGGATCTTGGATGGATCCAAGACTACCATGATAGGAACTCCTATCAAATCAACATGGTTTAGATCTTTGACATCCGCGTAATGGATGCCAACCTGGTAGAGTTACATGCTGAGCAGGTCCGACTTGGATTCTTAATATCACATGACTATCAAAATTGTAAAGCGGGTTGCGAAAACGATCGAGGTTGTACCCTTGTCCAGGAGGCACTTCAGCACTTGTTAAATCACTGGTGGATTCCAATCTATATGGACGAAGATACTCAGCAGATTAGTATCAATAACAGGAATCCTACTCGTCGTCAAAGTCAGGATGTCCGATCAATGGAAGATAACCTAGTGAGGTTACATTGTATTCAAAGTGGGCGTGGCCAGGTGCCACCACACAACTATGACAGTTGTAGCGTCTGTTCGGAAAGTAACCAAGGGTGTTACCTTGTTAGAGCAGCTCTTCAGGGTCAGGTCGATCATGGAGAAATTCGTCCATATCCAGGTTCAGGACCCATCATTTGGTCGCCGAACTGCCTTACCGAGCAAGTTGAGGATGTTGTCACGATCTCTGGTCATCACAGGACCAGGGATGTTTTTGCCATCATCCCTCTACTTGATAAATCTAGAGTTCCCAACCGGGAACGGATCAAGGTTACTTATGATGGTCAGAAAAATCAGAAGGTTCCCATAGTCATCTATCTACCGGGGCCACTACCGTATGAATCAGCTAAGGCAATCCCTTACAAATACGGTGCAACAATAATCGAGAATGGAAAGGAAATTCCATTACCCTCCGTCGTGAACATTGCAGACATCAGTCGTGTAACACGAAGCGGCCGAATCTTCAACCGAGGGGTTGGAGAGTCCAACAAAGAAAAGGAACTTCAGGCAGAAATTCCTGATCCACCAGTCGGTCAATCTAGTAATCCCGACTCTTCAAAAGACAAAGATGAGATGCTAAAGCTCATCCAAAGGAGTGAATATAACATTGTTGATCAACTGTTACAGACTCCTTCAAAGATCTCAGTATTATCATTGTTACTCAGTTCAGAAGCCCACAGGGAGGCTCTACAGAAAGTCTTGGAGCAAGCCTTTGTGGAACAGGATGTAACAATCAGACAATTCGATAGCATTGTCTCTAACATCACTTCCTGCAATAATTTGGGATTTAGTGATGAGGAATTACCTGAAGAGGGTCGTCGCCATAACATGGCGCTCAACATTACAGTTAACTTCCAGGGCGATGCTTTAGCCAACGTACTGGTAGACACAGGGTCAGCCCTGAATGTTATGCCGAAGTCCACTTTGATGCAATTATCATTTAAGGGCCCTCCGATGAGAGTCAGCGAGGCCTTCGTCAAAGCATTCGACGGATCCAGAAAAACAGTTATCGGCGAAGTTGATCTTCCCATAACTATTGGTCTTTACGCTTTCCAAGTCACTTTCCAGGTCATGGACATCCGGGCAATATACAGTTGTTTATTAGGAAGACCTTGGATACATCAGGCTGGAGCGGTTACTTCAACCATCCACTAAAAGCTAAAGTTCGTCAAGAACGATCAACTTGTCACGGTTTGTGGGGAACAAGCCTTGCTTGTGAGCAACTTATCATCATCTACTTGTGTGGAACCCGAGGAGGTTATTGGAACTCAGTTCCAAGCATTATCGGTGAGCAAGAACGATCAATCTGAAGGAGGAACCTCGATTTCCTCATACAAAGATGCTATCAAAGCGGTCGAGAGTACTGATACAAAAGGATGGGGACGGCTTGTCATTCCCACTAACAATAAAATAAAGAAGGGTCTTGGTTTTTCTGCGACCTGTACTCAGACAGCCGCCAACGATGAAAGTCTTCATCCCCTTCAAAACTTCTTCCACAGTGGAGGTTTTCTTCACCCAGTATCTCAGACAGTTCATGCTATCAATGAGGAAGATCCCTCTGACACAGATGAAGAATGGAAGTCCTACCTTAACAAGGACGGCTATATGTCTCAGGAAGAGGTGCCTATGCCTTTTTACTTTCCTACAGAAAGTCCGAGATTTATACCAAGATCAGATGTCGAAATGATCTACGGAGATTGTGATCCGGAAGGATGCCGTGCTCCGCCAAATTCATTAGAGGAAGACACTCTGATGAAAGAAAACTTTGATCACAATTACTATGGCCCGATGGATGGTCTGCCAATGTGGCAGCCTTACCCAGGAAACTTGGGGCAAGAAAGTCAGCCGAACAATGAAACTCAGCTGAGCGTCATTGAACATAATACCTGTATCCCCACCATGTCATGGGATCAACACTCAGGTCATTCAGAAACTACTCAACATGAAGATGAATTCTCAACGTTTGCAGGACTTGAATTCATCAACTATGCTTTTCTTGAGGTCAACGCATCGAGAGGGATGACTTCTCCAGTTCCAAAGAAGTTTAGGACACTTTGGGACAACCAAGTGGAAAATACGACTTTATGGTCAAGTACACTGCTCCCGAAAGCTCTCGTATCAGGCTCGAAGATATCCAGTCAACTGGATGGGGAGATACAGCTGAGAGCACCAATGCTATGCAAAATGCAACAGAGGAATCCTCCTACGACAATTCTGCCTGGGAAACAGATTCCGATGATCCTGCTCCACCAGAAATCAGCGTCATTTCTGAAGACAAATCAAGGAAGGTGCCAGACTTTGTGATTCACCGAGGAGTTCGCCGCCAATGGGTTGCTGTCGAGGTTCCGAAGGTCGTTCGTCGGTCAAAGTAATTGCCATCTTTAACCTTTCACCCTGCCCAGGTGAAACGGATGTTTTGATAGGGCTCGCTTTTTGTAAATTTCCCTCTTCGCTTTGCCCGAAGCGACAGAGTTTTGTTTTATAGGGTTATAGTTTCAAGAGTCGACTTGTTCATTAATAAAATAACGTCGTTCTGTAATTTCCGCATTAATTGCTGTTTTCTCTTTTTGCTTTCTCAGAAAATGGTAATCCTAAAAAAAACAATTCAAAAATAAAAACAAGCAGTAAAATAAATACACTGCACACACTTACATTTTCTCTATCTCTTCTAAACACGAATCATCACGTCATGCAGATTGCTTGTTTTATACCCCGTTGAAACATACGATCCGATGCCTTCTCCCAACTTTGAGTTCCCGGTATTCGAGGCTGAAGAAGAAAATGACGACGAAATTCCAGAAGAGATCTCCCGACTACTCAGACAAGAGGAAAGGTCCATTGAACCTCACAAAGAACCGTTGGAGACGGTAAACTTGGGTTCAGAGAAAGAGAAAAAAGAAATCAGGATCGGAGCACTGCTCAGTCCAACTGTCAAAGAAAGTTTGATAAAGCTTCTCAAAGAATTCCCCGATGTATTCGCTTGGTCCTATCAGCATATGCCAGGGTTGGATACCAGCATCGTGGAACATCACTTACCGCTAAGATCGGATTGTCCGCCAGTAAAGCAAAGGTTGAGACGGACTCACCCGGACATGGCCATCAAAATCAAAGAGGAGGTACAGAAACAGATCGACGCGGGTTTCCTCGCTACATCTGAATATCCTCAATGGTTAGCCAACATCGTACCCGTTCCCAAAAAGGATGGAAAGGTCAGAATGTGTGTTGATTACAGAGATCTGAACAAGGCAAGTCCAAAGGACGACTTTCCTTTACCACACATTGACATGCTGGTAGACAGTACAGCAAAGTTCAAAGTATTCTCCTTCATGGATGGATTCTCGGGCTATAATCAGATCAAAATGGCGCCGAAAGACATGGAGAAAACTTCGTTCATTACCCGATGGGGTACCTTTTGTTACAAGGTAATGCCGTTCGGTTTGAAGAATGTCGGGGCAACCTATAAAAGGGCCATGACTACTCTGTTTCATGACATGATACACAAAGAAATCGAGGTATATGTCGATGATTTGATTGCAAAATCAAGAACAGAGGAGGAGCACGTTGAACATCTGTCAAAATTGTTCGAACGTCTAAGAAAATTCAAGCTCCGCTTGAATCCTAACAAGTGCACCTTCGGTGTCCGTTCGGGGAAATTACTAGGGTTCATCGTCAGCCAGAAAGGAATTGAAGTTGATCCTGACAAGGTCAAGGCCATTCAAGAAATGCCTTCTCCGAAAACTGAAAAACAAGTCAGAGGATTCCTGGAACGTTTGAACTACATCTCCAGATTCATAATCCTTATGACCGCGACGTGTGCGCCGATTTTCAGATTACTCAAAAAGAACCAGGATTGCGTTTGGTCAGAAGATTGCCAAACCTCCTTCGACAGTATCAAGGAATATCTGTTGAATCCTCCGATCCTATCACCTCCAGTGGAAGGGAGACCACTGATCATTTACCTCACAGTCCTAGAGGACTCAATGGGATGTGTACTTGGCCAACAAGACGAAACTAAAAGGAAAGAGTCTGCCATTTACTATCTAAGCAAGAAATTCACCGACTGCGAGACTCGGTACACAATGCTTGAGAAAACTTGTTGCGCTTTGGCTTGGGCAGCCAAACGTCTTCGCCAGTACATGATTCGTCATACTACTTAGTTGGTCTCCGAAATGGATCCAATCAAGTACGTTTTCGAAAAACCTGCTCTCACGGGAAGGATTTCCCGTTGGCAGATGTTACTATCAAAATATGACATAGAGTACCATGCTCAGAAAGCCGTTAAAGGAAGTATTTTAGCCGATCATTTGGCTCATCAACCGATTGACGATCAAGAATCAATCGGGTTTGACTTCCCAGACGAAGATGTCATGTATCTAAAGATGAAAGATTGCGATGAACCGCTACCCAGTGAAGGGCCAGAACCAGGTTCCCAGTGGGGACTTATCTTTGACGGAGCAGTCAATCATTATGGAAATGGAATTGGGGCAATCATTGTTACCCCTCAGGGTACCCACATTCCTTTCACTGCTAGACTTACGTTCAAATGTACGAACAACGAGGCCGAATACGAAGCATGTATCATGGGTCTCGAAGAAGCGATTGATTTAAGGATAAAAAACTTGGACGTATACGGTGATTCAGCCCTGGTTATTAACCAGATAAAAGGAGATTGGAACACATACCAATCAGGATTGATTCCTTACAAAGACTATGCAAGGAGGTTGTTACCCTTCTTCAACAGAGTCGACTTTCATCACATCCCTCGTGATGAGAATCACATGGCTGATGCATTAGCCACTCTCTCTTCCATGATTAGTGTAGGTCGATGGAATGACATACCTAAGATCGACATCATGCACCTTGAACGGCCCGCTTACATCTTCGCGATTGAAGCAGTCATAGACGACAGACCTTGGTATCACGATATCAAATGCTTCCTTAAGAAACAAGGGTACCCATCCGGGGCACTCAGAAAAGATAGGAAAACCCTCAGAAGATTGGCTGGAAACTTCTTCCTGAGCGGTGACACTCTTTATAAGAGAAATTTTGACATGGTCTTGCTCCGATGCGTCGACAGACCAGAAGCAGACATGCTCATGAAAGAAATTCATGAAGGATCCTTTGGCACTCATGCCAACGGACGCACAATGGCGAGAAAAATTCTCAGGGCCGGGTATTATTGGTTGACCATGGAATCCGACTGCTACAAGTACATGAGGAGGTGTCACAAGTGTCAGATATACTCCGACAAAATTCATGTACCGCCATCACATCTCAAAGTTCTTTCTTCCCCGTGGCCATTTTCCATATGGGGAATCGATATAATTGGTATGATTGAGCCCAAGGCTTCAAACGGACATCAGTTCGTCCTGGTAGCCATTGACTATTTCACCAAGTGGGTCGAAGCAGCATCATTCGCCAATGTAACCCGACAAGTGGTGGTCCGATTTATCAAAAACAATATCATCTGCCGTTATGGTGTTCCAAGCGAGATCATTACTGATAATGGATCTAACTTGAACAATAAGATGATGAAAGAGTTGTGTGCAGAGTTCAAGATCGAACACCATAACTCATCTCCCTACCGACCCAAGATGAACGGAGCGGTAGAAGCGGCTAACAAGAACATTAAGAAGATTGTTCAAAAGATGGTTGTAACCTATAAAGATTGACACGAAATGCTACCCTTTGCCCTTCACGGTTATTGAACATCTGTCCGCACTTCAACAGGGGCAACCCCTTTCTCTCTAGTATATGGCATGGAAGCAGTGCTCCCCATAGAAGTAGAGATCCCATCAATCCGGGTATTGATGGAAGCTAAGCTCACCGAAGCTGAATGGTGTCAAAGTCGACACGATGAACTGAACCTGATCGAAGAGAAGCGAATCACGGCACTATGCCACGGTCAGTTGTATCAACAGAGAATGAAAAGGGCGTTCGACAAAAAGGTCCGACCGCGTATCTTCAGAAAAGGAGACCTTGTGCTCAAGAAGATACAATCATTTCTCACTGATTCCCGGGGCAAATGGACCCCAAATTATGATGGCCCCTATGTGGTCACGAAAGCTTTCTCAGGCGGCGCCTTGAGACTTGCAACCATGGACGGAGAGGAATTTGCCTATCCCACGAATGTTGATATAGTCAAGAAATACTTCGCCTAAAACTAAAAAAAAACGTCTCGGTGGATTGAAAACCCGAAAGGGCGGTCCAGGCAAAAGTTAGAGACATGAAAAGAATCATCCCGATGGATTGGAAATCTCATAGTACAATCCAGGTAAAAGTTAGGGATAATGGCAAGTAACTATGTTCAACAGAGGCAAGTCCCTCAGCAGCAGTTGCATCATCTATCGGAGGAAATCTCCAGTCAAAGGTCACCTTCGACAGAAGCTCAGGATGTCCCGAATTCAAAGTTGGTAGAAGAATAGTGGTCGTTATGTTTCAACGTAGCCCTTTTCCCTGTAAATTACCATTTTCTAACTTTGTATATACTCTTTGGAATCTCGCGTTTGGCTGATCTCCATCTTATCAATAAAATTTGAGCCCTTGTGCTTTTGTTTGTAACTCTTTACTTGTTTTAGCTTTACAGAACGACGTTGTTTAAACTTAATCAGGGATTCTTGAAATAAAACAAAAATAAATTTACTTGTTAAACTTTTTCTGCTTTTAAATTAAAGATGGCATTTCTTTTGACTGTTGAACATCAGAAGAACATCGATCGCTTCTCCCGAAGTAAGCGAACTTCAAAGTGCAGAATCAAAGTACTCCTTCTAACCCAGTACGCCTGAATGAAGGGATCAACTGTGTCAGAGACCATGTTTCGTCTGACATCCTCGGCCGAGTTCTCATCTCCTAAGCCCGATCAACATAGCTCCCAACGGGACTATCTCTCCTAAGCAAGGTGGAATTGCTATTTTGAATCAACAGTACTTCTTCGCCCCGCGATGGCCGAGTATCCGATTGTGTTCATCCATTAGTCTGTATGTCGCGTCTGTTTTGTCAGCATATACATACATACATCATGCATTTTTTATTTGCATTCACATTTCATATTGCATCACTATCACTCTAGTCGGTCTTGTCCCCTAGTGGTAGAAGTCCTCTCAATCGAGTTGTCAGTTCTTGCCTCGTCAGGAAATACTGTGTCTGAACAACCTCGCTTCCAGTTTAATTCTGGAAAGAAGTTGGTCCTTGACCACTTTGATAACTTGAACCTTTGAAAAGCCAGAGAAAACTTTCAATAAACATCACTCTTCGCCATTGAAGATGATATCCTTGCTTTCCCGGATTAAGGAAAATCCACAGAGAAAGCCTCGTGATCAGAGATTCGGCAACACGCCAGTTTTGCTCCGAAAAACCACTGATGAGAAGGTCATTGGCACCTCAAAATTGGATCCCATCATATGGTATTTCTCCGGGATGATCCCGAGAAAAGTATGATGTAACCCCAAACGAAAACAGTCTCTCAAGAGACTCGCTTTCCCCAGTAGAATCGACAAATGGCGTCTCCAAAACAGAGAAGTTTGTGTACCTCTACAACTCAGACGAATGGGTTCCCCAGCAAGTCTGACATCAAAACTTTTTCCACTCAAATGGCATCTCCCCAGGAAAATTCGGAGAGAAGTTTGAAGGAAAGCCGCTACGAATAGCGTCCCTTGTCAGTAAAGTTTATTGACAAAAGAAACTAAGACCAGTTCCTTGGTAGGAAACCAGGATCGAGTGGAAGTTTAAATCAGAAACTAAGACCAGTTCCTTGGTAGGAAACCAGGATCGAGGGGAAGTTTGTTTCCACAACTGAGACCAGTTCCTTGGTAGGAAACCAGGATCGAGGGGAAGTTTATTTCAAAAGAGACTGAGACCAGTTCTTGGTAGGAGACCAGGATCGAGGGGAAGTTTACCTTTTCTAAGCATCATTGTTTAGCTAAAGAATATGAATGCGTAATCTACCATTCATAACCACCATCAAAATTTCGGGTATTCTGATATTTAATCCTCTTGCACCCCGAATGCCCGAATCCCTTCGTCATTCACACCTTCGGGTCCAAGAAGATTAAATAGGGGCATCTGTAATACCCCAAATTTTGATCACTTAGATTTCCCATCATTATGAAAATCATCATCACAATATAGATGAACCATCATGCTTCATCAGTCTCCCCAAAGATGGGTGAGCATCCAATACAATCAAAATTAGGGTTTCAAGCCCTCTCTGAGTGCTTAGACAAATGATCAATCAAGAAATGACATGATCTTCAACTTGTCTAATCTCTCAAACATCCTCAAAGGATCAAAAGGACTCATACTTCAAGGATTAAGCACAAAGCTGCTCCCTTATAGGTGGATCAAGTCTCAAGATCGATAGTGTCACCAAATTAGGGTTTTGGTCGACCAGGGCCTCCAGATGGAAATTTTCATCTGGGCACAAGGCAATGATCCAAAACATAACCTAATATACTTCATGGAACCTCATGAACCCATGCATCAAGTCAATTTTGCCTCAGGGGATGCATTCATCAAAAATCAGGAATTAGGGTTTCTTGACCTAATTCACCCCTAAGATGACTTTTGGGACAAACCATGAGCCAAGACCTCAAGACATGATTTGAGGGTCTCTAATATGCCATATTGATCCATTTGGAACAATGGATTGATCCAAGAAGCTTGGGCAACAAGTCTCAATTTCATCTGCACCACAATTAGGGTTTTAAGGGAAAAGTCAACTGTAACTTTGACTTTTGACCAAGACATGCTCCCAAACCCTAATACATGATTGAATATACCCTATGACACCCATGGAACATGTCCATCAAGTTTGATTTAGGTCAAGGACATGATTTCCTGAAGAATTGCACAATTTGGAATTCATCTGATAAAAAGTCAACTATGCACAAAAGTCAACTTTGACTTTTTGAGATTTTTCACCAAAATGGATTTTTAACCCTAAAATGATGTTAATGTATGATTTGTATCATCATTCATCAAGAAAAATCAAGAAAAGTGAGATAACTTGTAAAAGGGGTAACCATAAAACTTAGAAATTTTTCTAAGTTAAAAATAAAGTGGCAAAGGTACCAACTTTGGAGGACCATAACTCCTAAACCACAAGGCCATTTTTTCTCATCCAAAGATGGATTTGTAGCCCTCATTATCACCTACAAAAACTTCAACTACAAGTCATTCCAATTCATTAAGGATTTTGAGTTATGGAGTGATCAAAGTGGCTGAAAAGTGAAAATGTCACTTTTTCCAACACTTAGTGAAATTTTCACTAAGTCAGATTCTGCCTCACTTTTTACCAAATCTAGGGGGATTTTTCACTTGGAATCAAAAGAGATCAAAACCAAACTTGTTCAAACAGTTGTTGTATCATGTAAGAGCTTTCCAAAATGGCCAAGAACATTGCCAAATTCAACCTACACCATGAGATACAACATTGCCAAGTTGCCTTGCTGAAATCTGTCAAGGCAAGGCAGAATTTGCAACTTTGGTCGATTTGCCAAAATCAGCCAAATTCAATTGCTCCTATCCACTTGGACACCTCAGAGGATTGAATCTAAAGGGGACAATCACTGAGCCAAGCCTCCAAAGTCCATGGAACAAAAAATAGCATGTTGAACCTAGAATGGCCAAAATAGGGACAAGACTTCCAATTTGGAATGAGGCATTCAATGAAACCATCAAGGTGGCATGGACTGAGCCATTCTCATCTGAAATCAGTCAAGACTTATCCAACACCAAGGGAACCAAAGCTCTGTGCCCTAACCTCTAGTCAATGGCTAGAGGAGACTTGGATTTTCATTTGCCAACATTGGCCAAACCTACTTACCAGCTGCCATGCACTATTCCTTGCAAAACAAACTTGCTCTACTATAAATAGAGCTCAATTGTGGTCAGTTTGAGTACACCAAAGCCATCTAATAGATGCTTTCCTCAAAATCTCTTCTTTCACTCCAATTTTGCCTTCTAAGGCAAGTCACTATCAGGTTTTGAGTTTGAGAGCAATTCCAATCAAACCAATCACTCACACACCTCACATACATCACATATGAGCTGATCAAACACTTAGATTACTTCTGAAACATCAATTTCACAAAATCACCAGCTGGTTGCTCAAGGTTTTAACCAAAGTGCAGCTGAGGTACCACAAAATGATCCAGCCAATTTCATTCAAGTCCAACCATCCAAACACAATCCATAGGGTGTAGGGAAGCTGTTCAGATCATCACCACTCATCTGTAACACCTCCAAATCAAAAATCACTTTGAACTTGCTGTCACGACTTGGAGGTAAGCACATACTTGGTCATCTCTCAATCTATGCATATTTCCTCGCACAATAATTTGGCCATATGTTCATAATCATGCATTGAATGTTTTCCCTCAATTAATTGCATTGTTTGAATCGTGTATAAAAAATCCTAGCCTTCATGCAGAAATTAGGGTTCTTGAGGTCTCTTCGTGATTTCTTGTTGTATGTTTAATTTAAATGAAATTAAAATACATAGACATGATCGTGAGGTTGAGGCGAGCATAATGATATGTGGATTGCATGATATGATTATGTATTCATGGAGATTGGATAGAAAATGCAAATCTGAGAAACCAAGAACACGCGCGTGTTCTTCAGCTTGTTCTTGGCGCCATTTTTAGAAATTCAAATATTTGTATTTTGTAATTTTGTTTAATTGATTCAAAAATTAATTTCTCTCTGAGTTTTAATGATTTTGAGTTGATTCTTTTTTTAATAATTCACAAAAATGTTATAATATTTTATTTTCATAAAAAATCCCAAAAATATTATTTATTTCATATAATTGATATTTTTGTAAAGAATTAATATTTTGATTGTTTTTGGCATTTTAAATAATTTTTCTACATTGATTTTGCAACTTTTAATGCTTTCTAATTATTTTGTAGGTCAATACTTAATTTTTGAAGCATTAATCCAAGATCACAATTTGTTTTCCATGTGTTAAACAATTTTTGATCATTTTAATTGAATTTTTATTCAATTAAATACATTTTGAAAACAAATTAGGGTTTTGGATTAATTCAACCCTCATAAACCATTTTCAAACACTTTGGGCCTCTAATAAAGTGTAAGACCCAATCCTTTTTTTGACCAAATCATTTTTGGGCCTCATTCATTGTATAAGCCCCGATACCGTCAAAAACAAACGGCGCGATCGTCGCCTTTTTAAGAAAATCTGGGCCTCTTGAGAGAGTGTAAGACCCATCCCCCCTTGTACAAAAACTTTTTGAGCCTCACTCATTGTATAAGTCCCTCTGTACAAGTAAACGGCGCGATCGTCGCCCGTTTAAAAATAAAAATCATCTGGGCCTCTCCTTGAGCTATAAGACCCATTCAAAACATTTTGGGCCTCTTGAGAGAGTGTAAGACCCATCCCCCTTTTAACCAAAACATTTTGGGCCTCACTTATTGTATAAGTCCCTCTGCGTTAAAAGAAAACCTCGGTGCGATCGCCATTTTTAAAACGAAAAATCATTTGGGCCTACCCTCGGGTTATAAGCCCCACTTTTTTCTTTAAACCTTTTTGGGCCTCTTGAGAGAGTGTAAGACCCATCCCTTTGTACAGAAAACCTTTTTGGGCCCAGTCACTTGTATAAGTCCCGCTGTACAAAGTCAAACAGTGTGCTCACTGATAAAACCCTGGGTCTCTCCTTGAGCTGTAAGCCCCAAATCTTTCTTTTTCAAAGCATTTTCTCCTTTGATTTTGAATATACTGTTGTTTTCAATCTTTCTTTGTTGAACAACTAACCAAACAGCATGGAAGCACTACAACCGAGTAAGTGGTTATCGCTTTCATTTACTGCTTTCATATTATAAACTGTATTGTGGGGCTGCTCACTGTAAGTCTCCTTTCATAAACTCATATCTACTGTGTAATAATAGTATAGATATTTCGAGTTTCCCCGGCAACTACGTCTAGAACTAGGTGACGCCGTTTCATTTATTCGTAGAAATAGACGCCTAGATCCCTAATAGGAGCACCAGATACAGTCTTCTCTTCGGCTGTCCTCCTTAAGAATCGTCAAGTAGCTCTACTCCCCAAGATGAATGTATTCTCCGTGAATGGCATCTTTGAGTTTCTTCCAAATTCTTGAACTTTCCTGACTTGATCTATTCCTTGTGGATAGCTTGCCTTGAATGTCTCGGGGTTTGGGTACCCACTACGGTCATAATCTTGGACCTTAACTAAGGAACCCTCTTTAAAAGCTAAAAGTCGCTGGATAGTAAACCTCGCACGTTTACCAGTGGTTTTTATCTTTAAAAGAGTTATCTCTCCTAATGGAAAGGAGATGATAGACCCACGGGCTTCTTAAAAGCATCGGCCTCCTCTTGGGCATTATTCAAGGACACTACGGCTTCTTAGAAGTATTCACAGCCTCCTCTTAGGCTTCGTATAATGATCTCTTCCTTCGGGAATGATAGCCTCCTCTTGGGCTTTGTACAAGGACCCGTCGGCTTCTTAAAAGTTTCCAGCCTCCTCTTGGGCTTCGTACAAATTGTCCCGACGACCTCCTAGAGGTATAGGAACAGAACCTAGTCATCCTCATAGAACAGTCCTTTCATAGAGTCTACTACTGTTTCTCAAAGCATAGTACAAAAGAAAAAAACTCTAGACTTGGACAGTCTAACTTCCTTGAGTCTCAAAGACATTCTCAAGTGACCCCTTCGTTAAATAGGAAGGAAACCCGCAGACTCGGACAGTATCAATACCCTTTGGATTTCCCGTTTCCTCAAAGAGAAGGAAATATCCCTGGTCCTCAAATCAAATCCCTGAGTACAGTGTTGCTCATATAAGAACTGATTTTCTCTTTTAAAATCAGTATATTGGATCTGTCACTCAACTGAAACAAACCTTTAGCCTCCATCTCGGGCTTCGTACGAGATACAAAAACACTCTCTTGTTGAGTATCAAAGACTCTCTTGTTGAGTCAAACTTTTAGCCTCTATCTCGGGCTTTGTACGAGACACAAAGACTCACTCGTTGAGTCAAACAAACAATAACCTCTATCTCGGGCTTCGTACGAGACACAAAGACTCTATCGTCGGGTCAAAAACTTTTAGCCTCTCTCTCGGGCTTTGTACGAGACACAAAATAGCCTCCTCTTAGGCTTTGTATAATGATTTTCCTAGCGGAAATTAGCCTCCTCTTAGGCTTTTGTATAAGAAAACCACTGGTTGATCCAATCAACCTTTTAGCATCAAAGCTGTGCCTCGTTCACAGTACACAAACATCAACAACTCCTTTCCTTTCATCTAATCGCTGTAAACGGCAAGCCTCTGGATCATCTATATCCACGCCACTATCCCTCTTTTAGCATAAGAAATTCCTAAGGAAAGATGGCATTGCTCTACACTGAGTTAAAGTCTTCTCCTTCAGGTTAAAACCCTTTCTTCGGAAATTATGGCATTGCTCGGATCCGCGTATCCTAGTTAAAGTAATTATCCTTCTCCCCTCTTTAGAGATGGAAAATTCTCTCTAAAGCCGAGATCTTTCAGCTTCACGTCTTGGGCTTTGAACAAGACACAAATAGACCTTTCAGCTTCACATCTTGGGCTTTGAACAAGATACAAACCACCCATTTCCTCCCATAGAATAGGAGGAACTACGAACGCTCTGATTTCCCTGTTTCGGTAAACGGGAATACGTAGGCATAAGATCGAAAGAAAAGATCTTAGCGAGCGCAATCAACAAAAAACCCAAATCCCATATCTCCATCAATCAAAAGCAGTCATTCAAAAGCATCAGTCCTAACATCCTAATCCTTGTTCCCCGCCAGAAACCTTCTGCCCAGGTAAAAAAAGAAAGAAAACAGTATTGGCGAAAATACAAATAACCAGTACAAAGGCCCCCCCACATTGATAGCATTCGTAACCTAACAGACCGCTGTTTAAACTCAGTATGCAAGCAGGGTTAATTGGAGACATCTATTTCCCTTCCTTATTCAGCTCACAATAGGATAAAAAATGAATCGACCTGTAGTCAAAGCTCAAACCGCAGAGAGCGACCAGCGCTTAAGAACCGCGTCCAAAATCGCTCGCTACAGGTATTACATGTGATTGATTGAGATCTCAAACCAACAAGAAACATTGAGTGAGTTAGAACCCCTTAAGAAGAATTGATATGGAATGTGGTAACCAGAACCGAAGGTTGTTAAGCTATTTTTGGATGAATTGTTTCGAGTTTGGAATGGATTTGGAGTTGTGTATGTTATGGTAGTAACAGTATAACTCATGTACCTCTACCGTCTAAAGAGTATTGGACCGATGTTAAGATATTGTGTGTTGGCGAGGAAATTGTTCTACTATAGGACGTCAGTAAGTTTATTGTACCATTGGTTAGTAATGACCCAAGTGGATAAGTGTGTTCTCCGCCGATTGTTGGCTACTTGGTAGTGCTTGAGAATCTGTGGTGTTCCACTGTTAGAATTTGGGTTACGCAGTGGAAGGTGACAGACAAAAGAGTTAAGTCGGAATAATAAGATTTTAGAAGGATTATTGCTTTTAAGTATGGAAATAAGAAGATCTTGTTTTAAGTGTGTTACCTTTTGGGGTGATACGAAATGGATGAATTATCGGATGTAATGATTACAATGTTTAGTATCAGACCAGAAGAAACTGGTAAGGAAGTCGTCGACTAGTTATGAAGTGGTTCGAATGTTAAAGGATTTATGAAAGGATAGTTGTCGGTAATTTCATAAAGGAAAAAAAATCATCGAATTACCTCACGAGGATTTGATGAGTGTTTGTTAGCCTAAACCAAGATAAGGTGTTGCGGTTTTGTTGTGACTCAGAAGAGGAATATGGAAGGGTACATTCTTTCCGAAGGTAGAATGCGACCAAGTATTTTAGTATGTAACAACAAATGATTTATGGAAAAACAAGTTAGTGGTTAACCCAATATTGGAATAAGAGTATGACTAAGGAACCGAAGTTTGATAATTCGTGAAATGAAGGATTTTGGTCTGTGAAGTCAAGTTGGAATTGGAATATGTCAGAATTTGAATGGAAGTAAAGTTGAGTGTGGAACTAAGACATTGATACAAGTTGTGGTTATTGTTGAGCGAAGGAAATTCGGGGGCGAATTTCAATTTAAGGGGGGGAGAGTGTAATACCCCGTATTTATCTAAACGCTCAATTGGACATCAGATGAGATCAGATGAGTATCTATGTGCTCTATCTTTGGTAAATTGGATTAATGGAATCCTCTAAGTACTTTAAGTATTATCAATTGGGATCAATAGAGCAACTGATGAACTCTGAGGAGATCAGTTATTTTATTAAAGAGACAAATCAATAATTATTAGTCCAAGAGAGAATTTTATGGTAACGCTAATAATTGATCATTTAGTGTTAGACGATAAAATATCAATCAGAGATATTTTCCTCTATCGGATTATATTATATAATAAAGTTTATATATATATATATATATGTGTGTGTGTGTGTGTGTGTGTGTGTGTTAGAAAAGGAAAGGAAAAAAAAGAGAAGTTAGTAAGAGTAGAGAGAAGGAGGAGCAAGAGGAGGAAAATGAGAGAAACTTGGAATTAAAGGAAAAGCGTCAAGCTTCATCATCTCTTCTTCATCAATCAACCCAACATCTTCTCCATCTTCATCATCTTGATCATTGGTGAGTTCTAGTTAGAACACTAAGTATAGAAACTTAGGTTAGATATTGATCAAAAAATGGTGGATTTTGATTTAATAAGTAAATTGATGTTTTTAACGGATGAAATGAGATATAAATTGTATAGAACAATCAATATGCATGTATAATCATCTGTTGATACTTGTTTGTGTGTTTGATTATGTTTTGAATGAGATTGAAATGGAAGAGAGTTCATGAAAACAATTATTTTTGCCTCTGCGCCCAGAGTAACTGGTTACCCTATGGTGAGTAACCGGTTACCCTTTGAATAATTGGCTTTCTGCGTAGAAAATGAATGAAGTAACCGGTTACCCTGTGGTGAGTAACCGGTTACCCAAAAGTGTCTCTAACTCTCAATTTGATTATGTGTGAACAGTGAAGCTTGAGTAACCGGTTATCATCTGGTGAGTAACCGGTTACCATTGTTAAACTTTCAAAAATTATCTTTGAAAATTAATAACTTCCAAACCGTGTTTCCGATCGAGGTGTTCTTGGTACCGATGGAAAGCTATGAGAATACTCTATATAATGGAAGTGAAAAATATCAATTTTATTGCCCGATTAAATAATTGGAGGAAACCCGAAAGTGGTATAATTATGTTTGAATTATCATATGTAATTCTATTGTGCAATTGTAATATGTCTTGCCTATCTTATTGTTGTTGAACATTATTGTGAGAGATATGCATGCTTAAAAGATAAAAATAGGAATATTGAGGAAAACTTACACCAAATTATATTAGAACCTAGTAATGGGCTAGGAAATTGGTAAACAATCTAATGTTAACGCTCGTGCAAGAAAGGCAGGAGCGTGTAACCAAATACCGAATGGTATAGAAAGAAACAAACACTATTATGGAACATGTGTACTATGTTAAGTATAGAGAAAAGGCTTATGAGGCCTAAAGGCTAATGTGGCCTAGAACTATTAAATACAATTATGGTTGTATGTGAAATCACAAAATCGTAACCATTATTCTATTATGTGTCGTCCATGAGTAACGAGCTCCTCTAGAATGAGTGCACGGTTACTTGGTAGGTTTGATTCCCAATGTTATAGTACGAATGGAACCTATACGGTAAAGAGACTTGTAACGGTGGAATGGACCATGTAAAGTGACGAATTAAGGTGATAATGTGTCCCTTAGTTCCGAATCCATCTCGTATGCCAAGTAATCTACGAGGGTCCATGACTCGTTCCTACTTCTAGACGTAGAAGAGGACGGGAGAAAGGGGATGCCTTGACAAGATTGTCGATAAGTGATAACCTTTGAGTTAACGGACTCAATAACGTGTATCCATATAGTGTGAGATTGTGAGATTATGAACTCAAGGTCATTTCCCTTCCCCTTGACTTGAGTTAGGATTTGGCTAGAACCCTGTAAAGCCGAGAGAATCCATAAGATAGGGAACTCACTGAGATTTAATATCTCACCCCATTATTGTTGATTATTTTCAGGAAGCAATTGCAGGTGTGATTTACAAGTGGAGCCATACTCGGATGTTTCAATAGAAACTTAGTTTTATTATTTTCGATGTGTATCATTCTTGTACAATGAGGATTATTGTACCTTATTCTTAGATTTTATTATTTTGGATAGTTTCCATGTCTTGTGCCATATGTTGTATTTATGTTTTAGAAATGGACAAGTATGTGAGTTATGCCAATAGGCACTTATGATGGTGCCAGTACCAAATAAAACACTTGTATGGTATTATTCTAGATAAATATTATACAGGGCGTTACAACGACAACAATGATGCTTGTTGAAGTCGGTGGTAACATCTTTCCAACTATATGATGATTGTGTCTAAACTTGAAGATACATCAAGTCTCATCAAGTAAAAGATTCATAGTTTTAGTAAAGCTCTCATATGATCGGTGTATTTGGCAAAGAAACTTGAAGCTTCAAATTTGTGAATGAGAGAAAGTGTGAAAGTTCGTTTGGTCGTGTCTGTCTGGGATACATGGGTCTTGTAAAAGTAGGAGAGTAACTTACTAAGGCAACCCACATACACACTAAAACCTTTGAGAAGCCTCTCTTAATTTGATAAAACCACCTAAATTTTTTTAAAGGCCTAGCTAATTGATTAGGAAACTATCTGATCAAATAGAAGCACTTTTGTGAAAAATGATTAATTAGCCTTAGTGTTATAATTAATCACTTTCACTTTGTAATGCATATAGTTGATTAGAACAATCTTTTAATGACTGGAAACTACTAGATATCAAAATCTTCCATTTGTGACTTGAGCAGTCCATTATTCATATATAATAATAATTGATTATGTTAATTGATTATCTCATTAAAGTAGACCATGTTTTGTTTCCTTTTAGAGCCATTTTTTCTCCTATATAAAGGAGGCTTCTCCTCATTTGAAATCACACCAGAATTCAGAGTTTTCCTATTTTTTTCTATTCTATTACTCTCATCCTCTCTCGATAATTTTCTTTCACCAAAAGTTGTCTTAGTGCCATGTTAGGGAAAACTGCTTGTAAGAAAAAAACTTTACTGGTGTTGTGCCCTTGTTTGGTTAATTCAATAGTATTAGTCTCCTGAAGGTTCTCTTTTAGTTCTAGAGATAAACTAGTGAAAATATTTGTTAGATTTTAGAACTCATCCGCATAAATATTTTGTTTGATTATTGAGATTAGTCGATAAAACCTCTTTGTGGTTCGTGAGTTCAACCTGTGAAAAAGCTCTGGTTTAATTTGGGGAATAAGTCAGTGTAAAATATCTCGATTCGCTTGTAACAAAGGTTCTTGGACATAACCTGAAAAATATCAAGTCATTATTAAAAATCTCCAGCAGATCTCTTGGGGAGAGGACTAGTCTAAGATTTGGCCAAACCTCTGTAAATCTCGGTGTCATCTCTTTATATTTTATCATTTGTTTTATCAGCTTTATTACTTTCTGCTACTTTTCTCTAAACTATTTCAATACTAACCCTCACAAATTTAAATACCACAAACCACCCAATTTTATGCTTGGAGTCACTTGTTTAACATTTGTAAGAATGTTACATAACATAGGCAACCAAAGGCTTTTAGGTGAATAATGGAGGGTAACTCATGATAAATTAATTCATAAGGGCTTTTGTATTTAAGAAGAGAGGTGGGTAATATGTTAATAATGTGGATATCACGTTAAGTGCTAAAATTCCACATGGTTAAAGCTAGATTAGATTAAAAAGAAATAGACTTAGCCATATTAAGAATATGTTGATGTTTTCTTTCCACCACACTATTTTGTTCCTCTATAATTCTCAGTGTCATCCCTTTATTCTTGTCTCATTATATTCTGTCATTTACTTTGTCAACTTTATCTATTTTTGTTCCTTTTGTCTGTGTTATCTCAATATTAACACAAACTGTTGTTTTAAGTAAACAATTTTCTAAATTAGTCATGAATTTTTTTCGTAAAAATTAATCATGAAGTTTGAATACAACAAATCACCACCTTTTGTGCTTGGAGTCATTTATTCAACATTTGTAAAGATGTTACATAACATAGCCAACCAACGACTTTTAGGTGAACAATGGAGGGTGACTCATCGTAAAATAATTCAGAGAGGCTTTTGTATTTAAGAAGAGGGGTATGTAATATGTAAATAATATGAATATCATGGCCTAAAATTCCACATGGTTAAAGATAGATTAGATTAAAAGGAAATGAACTGACCATATTGAGAATATGTTTGTTTTCTCTCCACCTCGCTATTTTCTCTCCACTAGGTAATACTTTTAGATATGTGTTTTCTAACCTTAGTTGATGATTATACAAGGTATATTTGGATAACCTTTATTAAATTCAAAGACCAAATTAAAAGAGTCTCATTGAATTTGTTGCATACCTTTTTTTAATAAAAGCCATTAGAATTAAATAAAGGAACACAAATAGTGTTCAAATACAAACAAGCAACAAGCAATCTAAAAACAAAACCTAGCCCCTACAAAGAACATAACCTTCCTAAAAATTTCCAGCCAACTCAAACCCAACCTACTCCGCTAAAAGGTACATACAAAAGGAAAAGAAGACAGAGTTAGGATAAGAAAATTTCCTAAAGTTAGACCATTTCCAAGCAATTAGCTTAATGTTCCAACATAAATAATCAAAATTAAAGACCTCCGAAAAAATGATATTGTTCCTTACATTCCAAATACACCAGATGACAATTAGCCACATATAACCAACTTTCAGATTTCTCTCAACTTGGTTTCCAACCCCACACCAGTCATTAAAAAACTGGTTTATATTTCCTTCAAAAAAACTTCTGATGCCAATCCAGTCACCGATACGTTCCCACACCGCTTTTATCGGTTCACAGTCAAAAAAGGAGTGCTCAAGCTCTTCTTCCCATATCGAGCAAAAAACACAACCAGGATTCATCCCAATACAACCTCTCTTCAGTATTTCCTTCTTGGTTGCGATCCTATTCCATAATACCTTCCACCCAAAACATCTAACCTTAAGAGGAATTTTAATCTTCCAAAGAATAGTGAATGCTTTTCCGAGGTTAACACTAACAACAGAAGAAACAACAGCTTCAATGAGTTTGAGATAAAACTGCTTAACTTCAAAAACTTCACTTAAACCTTCTTTCCAAACTACCCTGTCATTTATCTCCTTAATAGGATTTCTACTGCTCAGATACTCCAACAACTCATTAATTCTAGCTTGATTTTCGACATGAGCCTGCGGATTAAATCCTTTAAGATTCCAAACCCAGCAACCATGCTCCCAATAACCCATTGAATGGACAGAAACTGCAACTTTACTGTTGCATCTGTAAAGATCAGCAAAAACAATTGTCAAAGGACTACCATTTACCCAATATTCCAACCAAAAAGAAGTAGCCTTCCCATTTCCAAGAACATGTTGCACCTGATCTGCAAACTGGAATCCGTGATTTGAGGAAAGAAAGCTACTCTTTAGAATATCTTTCCACCAAAGAGATATTGTTGTCCTCAGCTGAACATTATTGGATAAAACTTGCTCTTCGATAAAATCATATCTTTCTTTAAGGATATCCTTTGAATGAGCATCTTGATCATTTAGAACTTTTCATCTCCATTTCGCCAATAACGCAATGTTGAACTCCTCCAGTCTTCTAATTCCTAACTTGCTCTTCTCCTTTGGTAAACAGACTTTGTCCCATTTTAACCAATGAATTTTTGTTTTTTCTTCTGAGCCACCCCACAGAAACCTGCTCCTAAGTTTATCAATCTCCCTCAACACCCCAACCGGAAAATCATTTCTACTCATTATATGTAATTCTTGGACCATTCTCTACAATGAAGCTCATCACAAATCACGTTTAAAGTCTAAACTAATTTAATGATCTTTTTTTCCTTTTCTGTTTTTGTTATTAGTTAGAAGTTAGTTTTAGTATATTATTAGTTTGTTAAATTAGTTGTAAGCTAACAAACAATTTTTTTCCTCTCTCTCTTTCTCTCTCTCTTTCTCTCTCTCTCTCTCTCTCTCTCTCTCTATATATATATATATATATATATATATATATATATATATATATATATATATATATATATATATATATATATATATATATATATATATATATATATATATATTTCCTCACAATACCAATAATCACCACTCTTTGAATCTTGAGTGAGATTTCCCCTTCTCATGAAGTTTAAATTCTTTCATAAACAATTATGAAATAACTAGTAATTATACAATTTTATTAATTGATTCATAAAAATGAACATTATGACTCTCTAAAATCAATTGGATGTGAATATGATACTCATCATTTAGGATATCTTATTTGAGTTAAATCTATCTTAAAGTTACGGATATCTAACAAAACTCTAGTGCACCAAGGAACTTATCTAAAAATAATTCAACCAAATAAAAAGAAAATTGATCAAAATCTCTTAAAATTTAATTTATAAATACAATATAATTAATATACATAAATTTGTATTTGAGTATCATAGAAATTAATTATAAAATTAGCACATTTGAAAATATTAAAATATGTTTGTTAAGTAACATTGGGATGCAAATAACCCTCAATGTTTGGCCTAGTGGTGGAGGCTTGGGTCTTGAGAGTGTACTCCTCTCAAGGTCTCAGGTTCGAATCCTACTAGGTGCAATCAACTTTTGTGTAGGCCAGTCCATACGGAGTTTTACTCCAACTTTAAACGGGCCCTCGCTAGTGGACGGTGGGATTGATTCCTCTTGGATTAGTCGGTCGCAAAGTCGGATATCAATATTTCCAAAAAATTGTGTCATTGAGTTAGTGGTCGGACTAATGAATCACTGGTCAAACCGCATGACTTCTAATTCAGTTTATATAAATTAAAAAATTCATAAAATAAAATTCTTGACATAAATTTCATAACTATAAAATACATGAAAAAAACTATGAATTTATTTATTCAAATAAATTGAATAATAAATTTAAATAAAATTCCAACTTCAAAATATAACAATTTATTGATGCTTATAAATTAAAAAATATATATAATACTACCATAAACTAATAAACTAATATAGAACATAAATAAATATTATTTTCTGCATAAATAATTTAAAATAAAAGATAGAATAGAAAATAAAAATCTATAAATAAAAAAGTTAATAGAAATAATGTAACTTTTACTTAAAAATAATAATATTTATATTGAAAATAATATGAAAATTTAATTTCATAACATAATTTTTTTTGTGCAAAGATTCATATTGAAAATAATATGAAAATATAATCTTATTTTTCTTTTACAACATGTTTTTTTTTCAAAATTTATGTTAATTTATATTTATTATTTAATTTTTCTTTTGTAAAATTATTATAAATTTGCTAAAAAAATCAGAATTATTTTAAAACTTTTGATAATAAAATAGAATTTTAAAACAAGGGCACCAAAACTTAAGAAAATGAAAATAGGAGCATGAAAACTATAATTAAGTTAAAAAAAATAAATATAAAAAGATCAATATGCCGGATCAAGAAATACATTGGTTCATTGGTCAGACCAATAAATCGGTTGTGTCCCACCGGTTTTCGTATAAGTTGTGTATGACTCCTTATGCGCCTTTAACATTTTGAAAAGTTGTTGACAAACAAATATATGATTATCTTATTTTTTACTGATCAAATCTGAAACAAACACAATGACTACAATTATCATCATGTTTAATATTTGTCATCTATTCAATATATTTAGGCATAAAAATCAACATCTCTTTAATTTGTATTTTTTTTTTTATAAATGTGGTGAAGGAGATGGTTTTCTCCATATATAATGTTATTAATTATATCATTGTAATAAAAACAGAAATATATCATCCATATTTTTATGTCTCATATCATTGAAATTAAAATCATATAAATACAAAATTGAAAATATAATCTATATTTTTAGGATGCCAATCTCGTTCTCAATCACCATAATCATTCAAATTCATGAAGAGACAATTCTTAATAAATGTTTCATTTACATTGACAAAATTAACAAATCTCAAATTCAATAATTTTATGTGGCAGTTTTTAACAAGTCAATAATTTATATTTTTTTTCGTCTACAAATTGGTCCTATTTATTTTAAAATTATAACAACCAGGTTCTTCAAGTTTTGTCTGTTGTACAAATTACGATTTTACTGTAACAAAATTGATATAGAAGTGCAACAAGTGTTACATGAAGGTATCAAAAGTCATGTCTTACGACAAGTGTTACATGAAGGTATCAAAAGTCATGTCTTACGACACTAATATCAAAATTAACAATAACCACCACTTCTGAACCAAAATACACAACAATACTACAAAAATCAAAACTAACAACATTAAAACATAGACTAGCATCTTCAACATCTTCAACATGTTCTTCATCATCTTCTTAAATAACACATCATTGTCATTTGTGCCACATAAGCAATTTTGGAACATAATTCGTGAAAAAGATCAACGTTGAACACATTAGTTAACATAAATGATCAAATTGTAGAAAAAAAAAACATAAAGGACCGACTTATTATAATAAAATAATTTAAAGGACGCAGACAATATTTTTGCCTTTAAAATATTAAATTATTTATTCATGACAATGAAAAAATTGGTTTGCAAACATGTCTTCAAAAAAGTATATATATATATATATATATATATATATATATATATATATATATATATTGATCGTACCTGATCAGAAAAAGATCGGTGACCAGCAACACGTCGTGAGCTCCGTTACTCCGGTGGTGGTGAGAAGGTGGGGGTGTGCCTGCAAGGTACTCCGATGCTAAAGTCAGAGACGGAGTAAGCAAATACAGAAAGGTAGTGTGAGTGAGAATTAGAATACCTAAACCTCTAGTGAAAGAGGGTATTTATAGTATGCCCCCAGTGATGGGCCAATGGTCATCTGCATTGGGTTGGATCACTAGGCCTAATGCAGATAACTGCCAGGGCTTACGTGACGTAGGGAAGACCAGCACGTGGTCTTCACCCTGGAGCAACTGCCCCGTGATCTTTGGAAGGTGAGCTGACCAGTTCTTCAGGAGTGGGTAGTTGCCTGATGACGTGTTCCCGCGTGAGGGGCACATGGAGTTCGTAGCAGCAGACGCAAGATCTCTTCTCGAACCATGTAGTGACCTGCTCGAAGATGGTGGGGATACGGATGTGTCCGACAAGGGAGAGGATCGAGCCTTAATGGGCTGATTAACGTAGAACTGGGTTGGGCATGCCCGACTGGTGGGCAGGCATCGACCAGTCCATAACAGGAGCCCCCTAAGTTGTTGCTCCAAAGAGTCAGAGTAATGACTTAAGGGTCAACCCATTCGTCGGGGACCCGTTTAGTAGGGGCAGCGTGCCCGAAATTCTGAGTTGGTGAAAGATGCAGGCGGTTAGGAGCAAGCGATGTTTGACGGGGCAGGAGTCGCGGGGACTGATGTCTGTCTGGCGCCTTAAAGGCCATCTCTAGTTGGGGATTATCGTTCGGTGCCTCGGCCGGCGACACAAGGAGATGAAAAGAGACGGACGCGTTCATCATGCGGGCACAAAGGGAACTGAAAAGACGCACGCGGGGTCTCGAGCGCTACGTGTCACGCGCCATCAATGCCTAGGGCGGCTAGGAGTAGGGCACTCAAGTGCCTAGGGATGCCTCGAGTCCCGTGACAGTCCTATAAATATGAGTTGAGTTCGTTCCATTTGCACGTTTCTGCTCTCCTGCTCAGACATTTTTATCTCTCTCTCTTCAACTTTCATCGCCGTCTGTCCGTCGCACGCTGCCGTACCGTCGATCTACAACCACCGTTCCAAGTAAGTTTCTGGCTCCTTGTCTTTGTTTACTGCATTTCACGGTGGTTCCTCCGGTGAATCGATGAAGTTCCCGGGGAGACCACGGCGTTTCCGACGAAAACGGTGGGACTCATTTAGGTTTCCGATGAATGTCCCGGGGAGTTGGGATGAATGACTCGAGGACTTGATGAAGGTCCTGAGGATGTGGGATGGACCTCTTGAGGTCATAGGTTGAAGGACCCAGGGACCTGATGAAGGCCCCGAGGACGTGGGATGAATATCCCGAAGACGTGGGATAAAGGCCCCGAAGACGTCAGGTGGAGGTCTCGAGGACCTTAGCCGATGGTCCCGTGGGGGTTGTGCCCTGCTATCTAGCTAACGCAACGACGACCTTGGCCAGGAGGCCCCTCCAGGATTTTGTGGCCATGGAAAAGTTTGGCCGGAGGGAGTATATGTCGAGGAGAGTTTTTGATTATGCGCGGGTAGAGCCTTGTCACGCTTTCTTCGCCTCCTCGGCTCCTTTCCTCGCCCTGTCACTTGATTTGCGGTGGAAGGGTGGATTTGATCTGGAATTTCGAATTCACGTTTTTCCTCTGCTTTTCAGGTAAAAAATGGTTGCAAGGAGGATTGAGGGAGTCATCGAAACTGACGACGAGCCCGACTCGCCAATAGCGCAGACCAGTGGTGTTCAGAGATGAATGCCCGAGGATTGGGCCGGGGAGGACCCCCTGAGAGTCCCCTCTTTATTTGCCACGAATGACTCTGATGCCTATGCCACTGTCTAGGACCTTTATGAGGGCACCCAGCGGAACTGGCAGGCGTACAAGCCCCGGGAGCACCACCGAATATGCTCGAGATTCAAAGGAATGAGGTTCCCTATATACGAGTTCACCTTCCTAGGGGCGGGCCTGCGTCAGCCCTTCAATGACTTCCAGCGGGAGGTATTTTCCTGGCTGCGTCTGGCGCCCTAGCAACTTCATCCAAACGCATCGCGTTCGTACGGGTATATGAGCTCGTATGTCAACACCTTAGCCTCGGGGTCACGATACCCCTCTTCTTCTGCATCTTCCATCTGCAGAGACAGACGGTCGAGGGTCGGCATAACTGGGTGTCCTTTAAGCAACCGAGGAGGCTGTTTCGGGCTTATCTGGATTCTGTCCAGAATTTCAAACACCGGTGGTTCGTCGTCAAGCCCGTCACCCACGTGGCCGCCAACACATTGTATGACCGTGTATTCAGGGAGAAAGATGGACTGCGGGAGGAGGTCCTCAAATAAGAGTGCCCCCTGGAGAGGACGGAGGAACACTTTAAAAGAGGCACAGACAGTTACATAATCAGTTCTGGTGCGTTGGGCGAGGAGGATTGGCTGACCTACCAGGAGTTAGTCACGTTTGTCTTCGGCTTCACTCGCGCAAAGTTGGTGACTCCGGACAGAAACTTCATGAGCAATGATCGCGGGGAGATCTTAAAGGAGGCCCGACTAAAAGACACAAAAGCCCTCCTCAAGTGCGAGACTGGCGAGGAGGTTGTCCGGTTCTTAGGTAGCGGCCATCCCCTTTTACTCAGGCCCCATCAATATTTCTGCTATTGGTTCACTGATGTTTATTTTCCCTTTTTTAGGTACAATGTCGAGCTTGGAAGAACGCGCGAAGAAGCTAGAGGCTGCCCGAGGTCCGAAGAAAGGTGGAAAGGGGCGAGTCAATCAGGTTCGACAGCAAATGCAAGGCCCCAACTCGACTCCCGGGGACTCGTCTAACTCCCCACAGTGCATCCAATCTCCGACTTCGCAGGGATCCTCGAAGAGGAAACGAACCATTGAACCTGTGCATGTCGACCTCACTAAGATTCCGCCTGATGAGAAGTTTGTGCTCCAGTCCTACTACCTGCGACCTAACTTCTTTTTCGGGGCCAACTGCCCGATCGTCAGCGCTGCCAATCCAAGGCTATCTTAGGCGCTGATCAGACTGCGAGGAGGAAAGTCCTGTCGGAAGACATGGCCGCGATGATGTGGGTCTTTGCCGTGGCTTTGGTCCTGAATGACGAGACCTGCCCCTCGGCTGAGATGACCAAACTGTAGAATAACTTCGCGTCAGTCGAGGCTGAGATGAAGAAGCTGACAAAAGACCTTGAGGAGTGCAAGAAACAGAATGAGGCTCAGGTCGAGCTCCACGGGGAGATGGAGAAGAAGATGAAGGACGCTGATGAGGAGAGGGAGACTCTCTTGGCAAGGGTTGCTAAGCTAGAGGTGGCTTCCAGGCCCACCGAAGGTGAGACCGACGAGGACAAGCTTCTGACTTCTCGGGCCAAAATGATATCGAGGATCAGGATGCTCAAGCAGGATATCCTAGGGGCTGTCGAGGTGAGCTTTGTTGCCGCTGTGAAGCAGCTCCAGCTCTTGAACCCAGGTGTTCGGCTCATCACCGAGGGGACAGGTCCTTACCATCAGGTGGTTGAAGGTCGGGTTGTCGCGTCGGAAACCGTGGAGGAAGAGGACGACCAGACCATGGCAGGCGAGCAACCTGAGGAGAATGCATCTGTTTAGTTTTCTTTCTTTTGTCTAGTTTGTTTGGCCTGCGCACCAGTTTTTTGTACTGAATTTTTCCCGACCTGCGTGCCAGGGGCATGTATTCTTTTTGTACCTTTTGAACAATGAGCTTCTGCCCGGTTGAATGCATTGTCTTTTCTTATCTTGTGTGTGATGCTTGTATGTTGATTATATATTTGTTACTTTCATTCTTGTCTAAGTATTTGGAGCCTTTGCTCGACTTTGTTGATCCTCGACAGTGTAGGAAACTGGTCGAGTGGTCGGAGCTGTATTCTGACTTTTAACGAAGCTAAGAGCTCGGTCGAGGTCTTAGCTTCGTGGCGTGAACTTCCCATCATGAGCTGGGTGTCTTGCCTAGTTGGTACGGCAACGGTGAAGCTCGGTTGAGGTATCCCTGTCGGATCAAGGGTCCTCGCGCACACACAAAGCGGTCCCTTATCTTCTTGTCTCGAGGTAGGGAGTCGCGCTTGTACCTTAGTGTGCTCTCGTGGTCGTGACGCGGATGGGTCACAGGAAGTGTTTAACTGTAGTACTGTTTAAGTTTTTCAGCGTTCCATGGTCGAGCAAGTTCCTCCCCATGCAGATTTTCGAGGTAGTAGGCTCCCGTCCTCGTTTTCGCGTAGACGCAATAGGGGCCCTCCCAGTTCGCTGTGAGCTTTCCTTCGCGCGAATCTTTTTGGTTCCTTCGCAGGACAAGGGTGCCTACCTGAAATTCGTGTTTGATAGCTTTGCTGTCATGGCGTAAAGTTATCTTCTGTTTGAGCGAGGCTTCGCGGAGGGATTCGCCTGTCCGTATCTCCTCGACCAGGTCGAGCTCCTCCCTTAGGGCCTCATCGTTCATCTCCTCGTCGCGAAGAGACTCGGTCCTTCTCGAGGGTTCCCTTATTTCCACTGGGATTACCGCCTCAGTTCCGTAGGTCAGTCGGGAGGGGGTTTCCCCGATAGTAGAGTGTGGGGTTGTCCTGTAGGCCCAGAAGAAATTGTGCAGCTCCTCAACCCACCTTTTCTTGGTGTCGCCCAGTCTCCGTTTCAGACCTCGTAGGATCACCCTGTTCACGGGTTCGGCTTGCCCATTTATTTGCGGGTGCTCGACCGACGTGAAGTGTTGCTTCGTGCCCAGCTTGGTAACGAAGCCCTGAAAGTTCTTGTCGGTGAACTATGTCCCATTGTCGGTGACAATTACTTGGGGTACGCCGAACCGGGTAAGTATATTCCTCTTGTAGAAATGAAGTATGTTGTGGACCGTGATTTTGGCCAAGGCTTCGGCCTCGATCCACTTGGTGAAGTAGTCAACGCCGACAATTAGGTACTTATTTTGGTATGACCCTACGGTGAAGGGTACGAGAATGTCCATCCCCCACCAGGAAAACGTCCACGGGGACGATAATGTTTTGAGCTCACTGGGCGGTGTCAGGTACATGTCCCCGTGTCGTTGGCATCTGTCACACTTCTTGACGTGCTCCTTGGCGTCCTGCTGCATGGTGGGCCAGTAGTATCCTGCTCGGAATGCTTTATGGGCTAGGGGACCGTCCGCCGAGGTGTTGCGTGTTGATCCTCTTATGGATCTCTTGGAGTATGTCAGGGACCTTAGACTCCTCGACGCACCTGAGGAGGGGGATCGAGAAGCCGCGTCGATATAGCTTGTCCTTGACAATCGTATATGAGCAGGCGCGCCGCCTGACTACTCCGGCGTCCTTGGTTTCGTCGGGTAGTTTTCCCGTGCTGAGGTACTCGTATACCGGGGTTATCCAGCAGTGGTTGTCTCCAATGGCATGCACGTCAGTCGTGGGGATGGGTTTCTCGATGCTCAGACGTGGAAGCACTTCTTGAATGACGGACTTGTTCCCGCCTTTTTTATTTGTTCTCGTGAGCTTTGATAGGACGTCTGCCCGAGTATTGTGTTCACGTGGGACATGACTCACTTCCACCGAGTTGAAATTTTTCATCATTTCTTTCACTAGAGCCAAGTATTCGATGAGTTGTTGTTCTTGGCTTGGTACTCTCCTCGCACCTAGGAGGCCACTGTGAGAACATGATTTGGTTCTGCAATTTTATCTCTAAGTTTTTATGATACCAAATGAGTATTTTTGTATGAACAATTTTGTACAACTAATGTTTGTTATTTGTGAGAATGTAACAAACAGGTTATGCTTCCGTAAATTGGCATGAACACAATGCTTAAAGTAAAATACTCTGCCTACACACTCTGATATAAAAGGAAAAGAGAACGGGTTCTGAAGTTCTGAAGACATAGGTTCTGATCGAACGAAGTCCAGATGCTAAAGTCCTAAGCTCTCTGAATCAAGGTTCTGAAGACCTAAATCAAGTCTCTACTCATGCTTCAACCAAATACTATCAGAAGCCTCTGAAGACATGAAGACAACACACCAAGCGATCGAGGTTCTGAAAACCAAGTACTAGAGACTCTGAAGATTCGAAGACTTGATAATCTCAAGAACCAAGCGATGTTTTCCCTTCTTACTCATGCTCGGGAAAAGCCTCTGAAGTTGAGAAGCCAAGAAGACAAAGCTACATAGTACAACTGTACCTTAATTCAAGTGAAAATATCTTGGTAACTGTGCAATGGTAGAATCAAAGATATTCTGACAAAAACAGGACGCGCAGCATGCAAAAGCTATTATCTGTCCTCACGCTTCTAGCCGTCAGCCTAGTTAAGCTATCATGATTACATTTCAACGGCTCTTTCTACACGGCTATAAAAGGAAGCAAAAGACTTGAAGAAAGATACACACGAACGCCATTGCAATACTCTTTCTATCTGAAATCTTTCTTAAGTTATTCCGGTCAAAAACTTGTTTACGTTATCAACTTGTATAAAAGCGCATTTTTGTAAACGTAAATTGTTCAAACTTAGGTTTGTGTGTTCCTTGAGAATGACCCTGTGGTGGTATTTCTTGAGAAGTCTAAGTCGTGTGTCTTAGAGGTTGTTCCTTGAGTAAGACCTGCGAGGTTGTATTACTTTAGAAGTCTAAATCTTGTGAGTTTTAGAGGTTGTGTTAGTCACCAGCAGTTTGGCTCGTGCATTGTACTGATTTGATTGAATAGTGGATTAAGACCTCGTTGAGAGAGGCAAAATCACCTTGGCGGGTGGACTAGACTAACTTGAGGGTTTCTCAAGTGAACTAGTATAAACATAACCTGTTCATCACTTAATTCTCAACAAAGGTCATTACATTAAAAGGAAGGGTTTTATAAAAAGAATTTTATTTCTTTAACAAGTTTAATTTGAAAAACCAATTCAAACCCCCCCCCCCTTTCTTGAGCTTTTCACACCTTCAATTGGCATCAGAGCTCCGGTTCTTAGGTGATAAAAAGAGTGAATTTTTATCAAGCACTTAACAGTGTTCAGTACTGATCCAAGTGTGAAAAACAATGTCTATACCAAATGCTGAGACAAGTGTTATTGTAAATGAAGGAGATTCTTATAGTGCAAAACCTCCTATCTTTGATGGAGAAAATTTTGACTATTGGAAAGATAGAATTGAAAGTTACTTTTTATCATTTGACTTAGATCTATGGGATCTGATAGTAGATGGCTACAGTTACCCTGTAGATTCTGCAGGTAAGAAGATTGAAAGGAGTGCATTTACAGATGCACAAAAGAAAAATTATAAAAATCATCACAGAGCAAAAACTATTCTGTTAAATGCAATTTCCTATACAGAATATGAAAAAATTACGAACAAATAAACTACAAAGTCTATCTTTGACTCTCTTCGTATGACTCACGAAGGCAATGCTCAAGTCAAGGAAACGAAGGCTCTTGCACTAGTTCAAAAATATGAGGTCTTCAAGATGGAAGATGACGAAACTGTGGAAACCATGTTCTCAAGATTTCAGATGCTTGTTGCAGGACTCAGAGTTCTGGACAAAGGCTATTCTACTGCAGACCGTGTCAAGAAAATTATCAGAAGTCTACCTGTCAAATAGAGATCCATGGTGACCGCCTTGAAACTAACAAAGTATCTGAATAGTATAAGTCTTGAGGAACTAATCAGCTCTTTAAGAAGTCATGAAATAGAGCTCCAAGAAGATGAACCCCAAAAGAAAAGCAAATCCATTGCTCTAAAAGCTAAACCTGATAAGAAAAAGGCGTATCAAGCAGAGGAGGAAGTGGAAGAATCTGAAGAAGAATCAGACGAAGATGACATATCTCTCATATCAAGAAAAATTAGTCAACTACGGAAATACAGAAGAAATAAGTTCAGAGGACCAAGAAGAATATCTGAATCAACATATGGTCAAAAGAGAACTTATGGAAGAGATGTTACGTGCTTTGAATGCAAGGAACCTGGACATATAAAAAATGACTGTCCAAAGGTTAAGAAAGATGAAAGACCTAAGAAAGCTAAAACGAGTCTTATGGCAACTTGGGATGATTCAGAGCCCGAAGATGATTCTAATGAAGAACGTGCCAACGTAGCATTCATGGCTAAAACCAACGACGTTCTATCAGAAGGAGAACCTTCAGACTCCGACGACGAAAGAGAGGTACTTTCTTCCCTATCTCGCTCTAAACTTGAAATAGGATTATATGAACTTATGGAAAGATATCAAACTCTTCGAAGAAAACACAAAACTCTGAAAAAGATTCTTGTGATTCCTTCAGAAGATCTTACTAAAAGCAAACAAACCATTCTTGAATTAAATGAAAAACTACTTTCTCTAGAAAATTCAAATACTGCATTAAAAACTAAAATCTCTAGGTTAGAAGAAGAAATCATCTCTAACAAAACCAATACTAATGAGGTAGTTAAGTAAGATAGAGCTTTCCAACGCTTTCTCGCTAAAAGCATAGACAGAAGCAAAATGGCTTCAATGATATATGGAGTCAGCAGAAATGGTAACAGAGGTCTAGGATATTTAGGACCATCACAACCATATGATGAGACCAAAAGTATCAAGATAATACCTCTGTCCAAACATTTTGTACCCTCTGGCACTATCTTAAAATGTTCTGAACAAAAAGGTTCAAAACCGATCACTACACAAACACAGACACTGAAGAAAACTCCTAAACTTCAACATTATGCACAAGTTCCACACTATTATTCCAATATAAGGAAGTCCAAAGGTGTCACAATCTCTGGAAAGGCTAATGTGAAAGGACCCACAAAATGGGTACCTAAGAATAAGATAATTTATGTTGCAGACATCCTTAATGGCACCATTGAAACACCAATCATGGTACCTGGACAGTGGATGCTCACGACACATGACGGAAGAAAGGCATATGTTCCAAGATTTGATACTTAAACCCGGAGGTGTCGTCGGTTTCGGAGGAAATCAGAAAGGAAGAATCATTGGCTCCAGAACTATTGGAAATGGTAAGTTTACCTCTATTAATAATGTTCAGTTAGTTGAAGGTCTTATGCATAATCTATTGTCAATCAGTCAGCTTAGTGACAATGGTTATGACGTTATCTTTAATCAAACATCCTGTAAAGTTGTATGTCAAAAGGATGGATCTGTCCTGTTCAACGGAAAGAGGAAGAACAATACTTACAAAATTAAATTATCAGATTTAAAGCACCAAAATGTAAAATGTCTTCTTTCTGTAAATGAAGAGCAATGGGTCTGGCACAGACGCCTTTGTCATGTTAGCTTGAGAAGAATTTCTCAGCTGAACAAGCTAGGTCTTGTCAGAGGCTTGCCAAATCTGAAGTACTCCTCAGATGCTCTTTGTGAAGCATGTCAGAAAGGAAAGTTTTCAAAAACCTCTTTCAAAGCAAAGAATATTGTTTCCACCTCCAGACCGTTAGAACTTCTTCACATTGATCTCTTTGGACTAGCGAAAACTGCTTCAATCAATGGTAAGAAATACGGACTAGTCATCATTAATGATTACAGTCGTTGGACATGGGTGAAATTCTTAAAACACAAGGATGAGTCACATTCTGTGTTTGCTTCCTGTTGCACCCAAGTACAAAATGAGAAAAATTGCAAAATCATCAGAGTCAGAAGTGCTCATGGTGGAGAATTTGAAAACAAAGACTTTGAAAACATTTTTTATTCACATGGGATATCCCATGACTTTTCTTGTCCTAGAACTCCACAACAAAATGGAGTTGTAGAGGGAAAGAACAGAACTTTACAAGAAATGGCTCACACCATGATCTAAGAAACTGACATGGCTAAGCATTTTTGGGCAGAAGCAATCAACACTGCGTGTTATATTCAAAATAGAATCTCTATTAGACCTATCTTGAATAAAACTCCTTATGAATTGTGGAAGAATAAAATTCCCAATATTTCCTATTTTCATCCATTTGGATGTACTTGTTTTATGCTAAATACTAAAGAGAATCTTGGCAAGTTTGATTCCAAAGCACAGAAGTGTCTGCTGTTAGGATACTCTGAACACTCAAAAGGATACAGAGTTTATAACACAGAATCACGGATTGTGGAAGAATCAATTCATGTTAGATTCGATGACAAGCCTGACTCTGAAAAGTCATAGCTAGTTGAAAAGTTTGCAGGTTTGGAAATTAGCTTCTCAGAACCTAAAGAAAAGGCAGATGAAGTCAAAGACCAGCAAAACCCTACGCCGGATACCACCGATGTAACTCCGACTACTCCTCAGCAAAAGAAAAGAAGAATGTCTATATCTCATCTTGAGGAACTAATTCTTGGTAGCAAGGACGATCCAGTCAGAACCAGATCAGCCTTCAGACCATCAGAAGAAACACTCTTGGGACTGGTGTCGTTAATTGAACCAGCTACGGTTGAAAAGCTCTTATGGACAAAGACTGGGTTCTGGCTATGGAAGAAGAACTAAATCAATTTTCAAAGAATGATGTCTGGGATCTAGTTCCAAAACCTATGAATGTTCATGTTATTGGAACCAAATGGGTATTCATAAACAAGCTAAATGAGAAGGGAGAAGTTGTCAGAAACAAGGCACGACTTGTCGCTCAAGGATACAATCAACAAGAAGGAATTAATTACAATGAAACTTTTGCTCCTGTCGCCAGACTTGAAGCAATACGGTTATTAATTTCCTTTTCAGTAAATCATAACATCACCCTATATCAGATGGATGTTAAGAGTGCATTCTTAAATGGTTATATATCAGAAGAAGTCTACGTCAAACAACCTCCTGGTTTTGAAAATTCAGAAAAATCAGATTTTGTCTTTAAACTCAAAAAATCACTCTATGGTATAAAACAAGCTCCCAGAGCTTGGTACGATAGATTGAGCAAATTTCTTTTAGAAAACAATTTCACCAGAGGAAAGGATGACACAACTCTCTTCTGTAAAACATACAAAAATGATATTCTTATAGTTCAAATCTATGTTGATGATATTATTTTTGGTTCTGCTAACCCCTCTTTATGCGAAGAATTTTCAAAGCTAATGCAAGCAGAATTCAAAATGAGTCTGATGGGTGAGTTAAAGTTCTTTTTGGGAATTCAAATAGATCAGAAATCAGAAGGCACCTACATTCATCAAAGTAAGTACACAAAAGAACTTCTGAAGAAATTCAACATGATGGATTGTAATACAGCTAAAACACCAATGCATCCAACATGTGTCATGAGAAAAGAAGAAACAGGAGTTAAGGTTTGTCAGAAGCTTTATCGCGGTATGATAGGCTCTTTCTTATATCTAACTGCTTCTAGACCAGATATATTATTTAGTGTACATTTATGTGCTAGATTCCAATAAGATCTAAGAGAATCTCATTTAACTGCTATTAAACGAATTCTAAGGTATCTGAAAGGAACAACTAACCTTGGCCTGATGTATGAGAAAACATTAGAGTACACTTTTTCTGGTTACTGTGATGAAGACTATGCTGGAGACAGATTGGAAAGAAAGAGCACATCAGGAAACTGTCAGTTCCTAGGAAACAATCTAATCTCATGGTCAAGCAAGAGGCAATCTACAATTGCTCTCTCTACAGTAGAAGCAGAATACATCTCCTCTTCTCTATGCAGTACACAAATGCTTTGGATGAAAAATCAGCTGGAAGACTATCAGATATATGAGAGTAACATTCCTATTTTCTGCGATAATACTGATGCTATTTGTTTAAGTAAAAATCTAATTCTCCATTCTAGGGCTAAACACATTGAAATAAAACACCATTTCATCAGAGACTATGTTCAGAAAGGAACCTTATGCTTAAAATTTATTGATACAGACCATCAATGGGCTGATATTTTTACAAAACCCTTAGCTGAAGATAGATTTCTAAATATTTTAAAACATCTGAAAATGGTGTACTGCTCAGAATGAGATTATTTTAGAACCAAATGTGTTTAGTCAGAGGAAATAAGTATTTTTAAATCATCAGAACCACTTTTGTGAGAAGTATCTCAGTTCTGATTAATTTTTTCTTCTGAGTCAGTTCTGACGTGTCATTTAATTAGAAAATGACTTTTTGCATGTGATTAGATTACATCTAATTCACTATATTTACCCAAATCAAACGAACAGTAAATTTCTTGGGATTGACTCAAAACTTAATTACATTTATTTTACTTATCCCCTGTAAGTGTCTATCTCTTCAAGTTTTCAAAAACCATTCCTATTCCCTCTTTCACTCAAAAGGAAACCCTAAAACCCTAAATTTCTCTCTCTCTCTCTCTCTCTCTCTCTCTCTCTCTCTCTCTCTCTCTCTCTTTCTCTCTCAACGAACTCAATCTCTGTTCTCATTCTCTCCGTTCTTAACCATCATCATGACAAACATCGATCAACAAGAAACTGTTCTCCTCTCCAAAGAAATTGAAATGTCACTGAATGTCTCCCAAGAGCTGCTGTCTTCATCTATCGCACCATCTGCCACCTCTACAACCACCGCGACGATCGCCTCGACTCCATTATCTCTTCCCACGATCGATGCAACCCATGTCACATAGAGAAATTCCTCTGTTACCTGTGTTATGCATGCAAATGAACTAATTGTTCTGAAAGAGCTGTCTGTCGACTTCGACAATCTTTGTGATAATGGGTTTAACCTAATTGATCAACTTAATACTCAAGGATGGAAAATTTACTTTGAGAGACTTAGAGGTCCAACCTTTGATGACCTAGTAAAGGAATTCTGGAGGCACACTAAAACAGACGATCTTCATGTTGTATCTTTTGTTATGGATCAAAAGATCATTATAACTGAAAAATCTATTTCAGACCTACTAGGGATGGAACTCTTGGAAGGAAAAAGAGTTTATGGAAAAATTGAAATATCTGACTCCGTCATCAACAGAGCAATCTTAAAAAATTGTCAAACTGGGACTACAGAATACAAAAGCAAGAATCTGCGTGACAATTTAAGAATCTGGCATAAAATCATTCTTGGATGTATCAATCCAAGACCTCCAAAAAGTGCTGCAGATTTCTTCAACACAAATCAAAAGTACATGTTGCACTACTTGCACAAGAATGAGAAAATGTGTCTTCCATCCATTCTTTTCTACTACCTGAGAGATATGGTGCGCAAGACGAGAACAACAGCTTTACCAGATAGGAAGATTGTAAATTACATTCCGTTTGGAAGACTTCTCTCTGACATTTTCGTTGAAAGTGGCCTAGTGGAGTATCTAGTCAAAGAATCTAAGTACACAGACAATCTGACTAGCAAACTAGGAGAAACTTTCAATGCTGTGAACCTTAAGCATATGAAAATGATTACTAATGTTGATGTGAAAGCCATACCTAACCCCCATGACACTACGATCAAACATTCAGTACCAAACTACCCCTGCTATCGCAAAGAAGTTAATCCAACAACAATTGCTTCGTTTGTGGCTATAATGAGAGAAGAAGGGCATGACATGCCAAAATACAGAGTTGAAGAGGTTGCTTCCAAATCTAAATACATCACGAGGAGTAAGAGGAAGCAAATTGAAGAGGATGCTGAGCCTAAGAAGAAGAAAATGGATGAAACTGAAACATCCAAAACTTCTAGATCGGAAACTCTTCCTCTTAAGAAAATCAATAAATCAGCTGTCAATTCTTCTGGATCTATGAATGTCACTGATACTGTTACTGCACCATCATCATCTCAAACCACCGTCATTCCTACCTCCAATCCACAGGTATAGTTTAAACCACCATCTTTCTCAATCCCTCCTTCAACTACCACTATCCAATCTTCACCCAACTCATTAATCAGTACCCCTATCTCGACTAAAGCCATTCATACCTACATCTCATTAATAACCTAGTCAATCATTCAGCCAAATGAACAAAGATCCATGAACCTAATCTCTGATTCTCAAGTCCTCGGTATTGAGTCTATCTCTGAGGAGACAACCTCTGAATCTCTAGAAATCGTCACCCCTGAATCCCTCATGGTCTCAGACACTCCAGAAGTGACATCTCCTACTGATCAACCAAGCAATCAACATCCTCATACTGAGATTATTTCGTCTCATCAAGCACCACCTGAAACAATTTCTGCCAAGCTTAACCTTGCTTTAGTCATCTATACTAAACCTCCTCCAACATCTTTTGAAGAATGCACAAGTCAATGTTATGACAAGGCATTAAGGAAGTTTGCGAACCTAAGAGCAGAACTTAACACAAGTACCAAGCCTATAGAACTTGAAAGATCTAGTCACAACTTCCAGAAATGGTTGAGTAGTGAGCTTGCAAGAATTGTAAGCTTCTCAGATGCAACCATCACAAATGGAATTCAACGGGCAAAGGAGAGAGCAGAAGAGGGCAGGAAAGCACAGGAAGGTGAAGCCATGGAAAAGGCCAAGCAAGATGCTGTAATTGTGTCTACATATGATCCTGCTGTCAAGAGTTTGGAAGACGTAATTGGAGATATCAGAGAAGAACAACAAAAGTTCAGAGAAACCCTTGAGGAACAAAAGACTGCCAATGCTACTCTTCAGGGCATGCTTCAGAAGATATGGGACAAGATGTCCTCTGGAAGCACCTAATTCTTGTGTCTCTTTTGTCCTTAAGACTTTAAATCCTTGTTTTTCACCCTTTCACCGCTTATCTTTTTTATCAATGACAAAAGGGGGAGAAGTAATATATGAATGTGATATTTTGATTCCATAGTCAAATCTCTGAAAAACACTGTTTACATGCTAACAGATAAAACTGTTATTTCTATTAGAGTGTTTTTCTTTTTCAGGTATTCTGATCCAAATCAAAGCTTTATTAAGAAAATCAGAACTCTACTGAAAAGAGAATCAAGACTAAGAGCTCATGATCTAGTAAAATCAGGGGAAGCCCCAAAGCTCAGAAATTCATCAAGTCTAAGACTCAGGGGGAGCACTTCATACGAAGGATAAGCTATCTTTAGAATCTGTTATTCTCCTGCACTATATATATATATATATATATATATATATATATATATATATATATATATATATATATATCAAAATTGTGTCATCAAAATACATAGTTTTGTCATCATCAAAAAGGGGGAGATTATGAGAACATGATTTGGTTTTGCAATTTTATCTCTAAGTTTTGATGATACCAAATAAGTATTTTTGTATGAACAATTTTGTACAACTAATGTTTGTTATTTGTGAGAATGTAACAAACAGGTTATGCTTCAGTAAATTGGCGTGAACACAATGCTTAAAGTAAAATACTCCGCCTACACACTCTGATATAAAAGGAAAAGAGAACAGGTTCTGAAGATCTGAAGACATAGGTTCTGATCGAACGAAGTCCAGATGCTAAAGTCCTAAGCTCTCTAAATCAGGGTTCTGAAGACCTAAATCAAGTCTCTACTTATGCTTCAACCAAATACTATCAGAAGCCTCTGAAGACATGAAGACAACACACCAAGCGATTGAGGTTCTAAAAACCAAGTACTAGAGACTCTGAAGATTCGAAGACTTGATAATCTCAAGAACCAAGTGATGTTTTCCCTTCTTACTCATGCTCGTGAGAAGCCTCTGAAGTTGAGAAGCCAAGAAGACAAAGCTACATAGTACAGCTGTACCTTAATTCAAGTGAAAATATCTTGGTAACTGTGCAACGGTACAATCAAAGATATTCTGACAAAAACAGGACGCACAGCACGTAAAAGCTATTATCTGTCCTCACGCTTCTAGCCGCTAGCCTAGTTAAGCTATCATGATTACATTTCAACGGCTCTTTCTACACGGCTATAAAAGGAACCAAAAGACTTGAAGAAAGATACACACGAACGCCATTGTAATACTCTTTCTATCTGAAATCTTTCTTAAGTCATTCCGGTCAAAAACTTGTTTATGTTATCAGCTTGTATAGAAGCACATTTTTGTAAACGTAAATTGTTCAAACTTAGGTTTATGTGTTCCTTGAGAAAGACCCTGTGGTGGTATTTCTTGAGAAGTCTAAGTCGTGTGTCTTAGAGGTTGTTCCTTGAGTAAGACCTGCAAGGTTGTATTAATTCAGAAGTCTAAAACTTGTGAGTTTTAGAGGTTGGTTAGTCACCAGCGGTTTGGCTCGTGCATTGTACTGATTTGATTGAATAGTGGATTAAGTCCTCGTTGAGAGAGGCAAAATCACCTTGGCGGGTGGACTAGACTAACTTGAGGGTTTCTCAAGTGAACTAGTATAAACATAACGTGTTCATCACTTGATTCTCAACAAAGGTCATTACATTAAAAGGAAGGGTTTTATAAAAAGAATTTTATTTTTTTAACAAGTTTATTTTGAAAAACCAATTCAACCCCCCGCCCCCCCTTTCTTGAGTTTTTCACACCTTCAGCCACGAGCTGGGAGTCAGTAAATATTTTTACTTCTTTGGCGCTGAGATCCCCAGCTAGTCGTAACCCGACGAGGAAAGCCTCGTATCCAGCCTGGTTGTTTGACGTCGGTAAGGACAACGTGAGGGAGACCTCGATCAGGATACCTTCCTCATTCTCTAGGATGATGTCCGCTCAGCTTCCTGTCGAGCTGGATTCCCCATCGATGTAGATCGTCCATTTTTGGGATCCATCGATCGAAGGTTTTGGGATGGTCATCTCCGCCACGAAGTCGACCAGCACCTGAGCTTTTAGGGGCTTTCTCCCCTCGTATTGGATGTTGAACTCAATGAGTTCGAGCGGCCACTTGAGTATCATACTCGCCATGTCTGGCCTGGCGAGGAGTTGTCTCACGGGCTGCTCGGTCCTCACCATGATCGTGTGGACCAAGAAGTAGTGTCGCAGTCTTCTGGACGTGGTGACGAGGGCCAGCGCGACTTTTTTGATCTGTTGATATCTAAGTTCAGGACCTTGGAGGGCTTTACTGGTGAAGTAAATTGGCTTTTGCCCATTAGGGGTTTCCCGAATTAGAACCGCGCTGACCGCTTCGCTCGTGACGGCGAGGTATAGAAACAACGTCTCCTCGTCTTCTGGTTGCGAGAGGACTTGAGGTTGCGAGAGGAATTGTTTGAGGTGGAGGAGCGCCTGTTCGCACTCCTCGGTCCATTCGAACATGGCCTCCTTGCGTATGAGTTTGAAAAATGGAAGTGCGTATTGCGCTGATTTGGCCACGAAGCGGGAAAGCGAGGTAAGCATCCCATTTAGCGATTGTATCGATTTCTTTGAGTTCGGCGTAGGGAGTGTCATACCCCAAATTTTGACCACCAAGATTTCCCATCATTGGGCAAATTATCATCACAATATGGATGTACCTTCATGCCTCATCAATCTCCTCAAAGATGATTGAGCATTCACCACAATCAAGAATTAGGGTTTTGAGCCCTCTCAGAGCACTTAGACAAAGGATCAATCAAGGAATGACATGATCTTCAACTTGTCTAGCCTCTCAAACACCCATAAAGGATCAAAAGAACTCCCACATCAAGAATCAAGCATGAAGTTGCAACATTCTAAGTGGATCAAGCCTCAAGATCGCCAGTGTCACCAAATTAGGGTTTTGGTCGACCAAGGCCTCCAGATGAAAATTTCCCTCTGGGCATGAGCCAATACTTCAAAGCACAATCCAAGATACTCCAAGGGACCCCATGGACCCAATCATTAAGTCAATTTAGCCTCAGGGGATGCATTCATAAAAAAATCAGGAATTAAGGTTTCTTGACCTATTTCACCCCTAAGTTGACTTTTGGGACGAAACATGAGCCAAGACCTCAAGACATGATTTGAGGGCCTCCAATACACTACATTTATCCATTTATAACAATGGATTGATCCAAGAAGCTTGATTCACAAGTTTCAATTTCACCAGGACCACAAATAGGGTTTTGAGGGAAAAAGTCAACTGTGCCTTTGACTTTTGACCCAGACATGCTCCCAAACCTTGGGACATGATTCAATACACCCTATAACACCTATGGAATCCATCCATTAGGTTTGATTTAGGTCAAGGACTTGATTTCACAAAGGATCGCACAGTTTGGATTTCATCCGATAAAAAGTCAACCGTGCATAAAATCAAGTTTGACTTTTTGGAAACTTTCACAAATATGGTTCCCCTAAGTAAAAAATAATGTTAATGTATGATATTGATAATCGTTCATCAAGAAAAATCAAGAAAAGTGAGGTAACTTGTAAAAGGGGCAACCATAAAAAAACCAAAATTTTTCTAAGTTATGGAACAAAAGTGGGTTTGGTACCAACTTTCAAGGACCATAACTTGAGATCCAAGCAACCATTTTGGGTGATCCAAAGCTGGATTTGTAGGTCTTGCTACACTCTACAAAAGCTTCAACTACATCTCATTCCAATTCCTCATGGATTTCAAGCTATGATTGGATCAAAATCACTAAAAAAACATGAAAGTGCTTTTTTTCCAACACTTAGAAGAAATTCTGCCCAAGGCAGATTTCAAGTGAAACACCAAAACTTGAGGCACTTTTTTACACAGTTGCAAGATAAATCAATTCAAGGTGTAAACATCAAAGTTATTGTGCATATTGCTAGCAATTCAAAGAGTCCATTAGCATGAAAAAACTCCATGGAAACCAAGAGATATGGCATCCCAAAGTCATGCTGCTGCAACTGTTTTGAAAAAAACAGTTTGCATGTTTTCTTGCTTTACACGATTTCTGAGTCAAAGCCAAGAATCACTATGCCACAGTCATCCAATATGATCAAGTCCATCTGATCCAACCTGCAAAGCTGAGTCAAGAAGCCAAAAGGAATTCCAACTTGAAGTAATGACTTTTTGTCACATTATGCCTTGAATTCAAAGAAATTTATGTACAATAGTGCACTTTCAATAAAGCTACTTTCCTCAGTCAAGATGCTCACTTAAAAAACAATTAAAACATCTGAAGAATGTGGATTTGGTCAATACATAACCCTGCTCTTTGGAGAAGCTAGTTTTCCTTGCATGAGAAGAAATGCAACCAAGCCAAAGCCATTGAATGTGATCTGATCTTGTAGTCATTCACTATTCCTCCAAGACAAAGCTTGATCACCTATAAATAGAGGTCACCTTGCTTCATTCAGATTACACTAAAGCTGTTTAAAACATTACTTTCTCTCATTTCCTTCTTAAAACACCAAATTTCATTGTTCTTGAGAAAGCACTGTCGGGTTTTGAGTTGGAGACCAATGCAACTCAAACCAATGGTTCACACACCTCATATACAACATATAGGAGTGATCTAAACCATTACATTCAATCTGTAACATCAGAATCATCAAATCATACCTCAATTGCTCAAAATTATAAGGCAGCAGCAGGTTGGATCAAGTTGGTCAATCCAGAGGTTTTCCAATTAACCTAAGCATTCAAACACATCCATTGAGGTACAAGGAAGTTGTCCAAATCATTGTAACTCATCTGTAACACCTCCAAACCAAAATCCGATTCTAACTTGTAGAGGTAAACCTTAAACTCTCAAACTCAATGAATCATGCATCATAAACATATTTTCAAAATACCATTGTGTTTCTGAATGTTTGTAGATCATTTACCCTCAATCAATTGTTGTTTACAGTTCGTGTATAGGATTTCATTAAGTTCATGCAAGTTTTAGGATTCATCAGGTTTTGTCATATTATGTTTTTATTCACTTAATTTCAATAAAATTGAATATTACCATTGTATTCCTTGTCTGAAAGCGCATGATTTTCATATTTGGATCATGTGAAATGGTTGAGAAACGAGTGAGATAGGAGGCTTCACGTATTTGGCTCAAGGAAGAAGGTGGCCATGGCGCCATTCTTCAAGTTTTCAAAACCAACCTTTCTATATATTATTCAGTTGTCATATTATTCTTGAATTGACATTGCGCCCCAGCGGTTGATCAACTGGTTTTGTGTGTGTAGTGAGCGAGAGGTCTAGGGTTTGAATCCCCCTCGCCCCAGACCTTTTGGTTTTTTTAACTATTTTCAAAGGTTTGTTTCATATATTATACACACTTGCCATTCCCTTTCAACCCACGCACATGGCAAAATTTTACACTCTCCACCCCCAAGGGCGTGAGTTCAAACCTTGGGGGGGGGGGGGGGGGGGGGGTGTTATTTCTAATTTTTTACCACTTGTTTCCTTGACATTTTTTCACTATCTTGTTAATTCATTCCAAAATTAATTTCTCGCTCAATTTTAATTATTTTTTATTGATTCTTCTTTTGGAAATTCACAAAAATATTAAAATATTTTATTCCATGAAAATTTCACTAACATATTATTTATTTCATATATTTGATATTTTTGTAAAGAATTATATTTTTATTTGTTTTTAAAACATTAAAAATATTTCTTTCTCTTAGTTTTGCAAAATTCAAATGATTTTTAAATCATCTCATCAATGAAACAGGATTTTCCAAATATAAATCCAAGATCACAACCTTTTTTCACATGTTTGATTATTTTAATTGAATTTTTATTCAATTAAAATACATTTAAAAACCAAAAAATATGGTTTTTGATCACTATCACCCTAACAAATCTTTTCAAACCTTTTGGGCCTCTAATAGAGTGTAAGACCCAACCCCCTTTGTAAATAAATAATTTGGGCCTCAGTCATTGTATAAGTCCCAGTGCAGTTTTCAAAACGACGGTGTGATCGCTGTCTTTCCATGGGTATCTCCTTGAGTTGTAAGCCCCATATCTTGTATAAAAATAAACTATTGGGCCTCTTGATAGAGTGTAAGTCCCCCCTGTAGCGAGCGATTTTGGACGCGGTTCTTAAGCGCTGGTCGCTCTCTGCGGTTTGAGCTTAAAACTACAGGTCGATTCATTTTTTATCCTATTGTGAGCTGAATAAGGAAGGGAAATAGATGTCTCCAATTAACCCTGCTTGCATACTGAGTTTAAACAGCGGTTTGTTAGGTTACAGATGCTATCAATGTGGGGGGCCTTTCTTATGCTATTTTGACAGAAGGTTTCTGGCGGGGAACAAGGATTAGGATGTTAGGACTGATGCTTTTGAATTACTGCTTTTAATTGATGGAGATATGGGATTTGGGTTTTTTGTTGATTGCGCTCGCTAAGATCTTTTCTTTCGATCTTATGCCTACATACTCCCGTTTACCGAAACAGGGAAATCAGAGCGTTCGTAGTTCCTTCTATTCTATGGGAGGAAATGGGTTTTTTTGGTGTTTTGGTGTCTTGTTCAAAGCCTAAGATGTGAAGCGAAAGGTGGTTTGTATCTTGTTCAAAGCCCAAGATGTGAAGCTGAAAGGTCTATTTGTGTCTTGTTCAAAGTCCAAGATGTGAAGCTGAAAGACCTCGACTTTAGAGAGAATTTGTCATCTCTAAAGAGGGGAGAAGGAGAATTACTTTAACTGGGATACGCGGATCCGAGCAATGCCATAATTTCCGAAGAAAGGGTTTTAACCTGAAGGAGAAGACTTTAACTCAGTGTAGAGCAATGCCATCTTTCTTAGGAATTCCTCATGCTAAAAGAAGGACAGTGGCATGGATGTAGATGATCCAGAGGCTTGCCGCTTACAGCGATTAGATGAAGGGAAAGGAGTTGTTGATGTTTGTGTACTGTGAACGAGGCACAGCTTTGATGCTAAAAGGTTAATTGGATCAACCAGTGGTTTTCTTATACAAAAGCCTAAGAGGAGGCTAATTTCCACTAGGAAAATCATTATACAAAGCCTAAGAGGGGGCTATTTTATGTCTCGTACAAAGCCCGAGAGAGAGGCTAAAAGTTTTTGACCCGACGATAGAGTCTTTGTGTCTCGTACGAAGCCCGAGATAGAGGCTATTGTTTGTTTGACTCAACGAGGGAATCTTTGTGTCTCGTACGAAGCCCGAGAGAGAGGCAAAAAGGGTTGACTCAACAGGAGAATCTTTTATACTCAACAAGAGAGTGTTTTTGTATCTCGTACGAAGCCCGAGATGGAGGCTAAAAGTTTGACTCAACAAGAGAGTCTTTGATACTCAACAAGAGAGTGTTTTTGTATCTCGTACGAAGCCCGAGATGGAGGCTAAAGGTTTGTTTCAGTTGAGTGACAGATCCAATATACTGATTTTAAAAGAGAAAATCAGTTCTTATATGAGCAACACTGTACTCAGGGATTTGATTTGAGGATCAGGGATATTTCCTTCTCTTTGAGGAAACGGGAAATCCAAAGGGTATTGAGACTGTCCGAGTCTGCGGGTTTCCTTCCTATTTAACGAAGGGGGCGCTTGAGAATGTCTTTGAGACTCAAGGAAGTTAGACTGTCCAAGTCTATAGTTTTTTCTTTTGTACTATGCTTTGAGAAACAGTAGTAGACTCTATGAAAGGACTGTTCTATGAGGATGACTAGGTTCTGTTCCTATACCTCTAGGAGGTCGTCGGGACAATTTGTACGAAGCCCAAGAGGAGGCTGGAAACTTTTAAGAAGCCGACGGGTCCTTGTACGAAGCCCAAGAGGAAGCTATCATTCCCGAAGGAAGAGATCATTATACGAAGCCTAAGAGGAGGCTGTGAATACTTCTAAGAAGCCGTAGGGTCCTTGAATAATGCCCAAGAGGAGGCCAATGCTTTTAAGAAGCCCGTGGGTCTATCATCTCCTTTCCATTAGGAGAGATAACTCTTTTAAAGATAAAAACCACTGGTAAACGTGCGAGGTTTACTATCCAGCGACTTTTAGCTTTTAAAGAGGGTTCCTTAGTTAAGGTCTAAGATTATGACCGTAGTGGGTACCCAAACCCCGAGACATTCAAGGCAAGCTATCCATAAGGAATAGATCAAGTCAGGAAAGTTTGAGAATTTGGAAGAAACTCAAAGATGCCATTCACGGAGAATACATTCATCTTGGGGAGTAGAGCTTCTTGACGATTCCTAAGGAGGACAGCCGAAGAGAAGACTGTATCTGGTGCTCCTATTGGGGATCTAGGCGTCTATTTCTACGAATAAATGAAACGGAGTCACCTAGTTCTAGACGTAGTTGCCGGGGAAACTCAAAATATCTATACTATTATTACACAGTAGATATGAGTTTATGAAAGAAGACTTACAGTGAGCAGCCCCACAATACAGTTTATAATATGAAAGCAGTAAATGAAAGCGATAACCACTTACTCGGTTGTAGTGCTTCCATGCTGTTTGGTTAGTTGTTCAACAAAGAAAGATTGAAAACAACAGTATATTCAAAATCAAAGGAGAAAGTGCTTTGAAAAAGAAAGATTTGGGGCTTACAGCTCAAGGAGAGGCCCAGGGTTTTATCAGTGAGCACACTGTTTGACTTTGTACAGCGGGACTTATACAAGTGACTGGGGCCCAAAAAGGTTTTCTGTACAAAGGAATGGGTCTTACACTCTCTCAAGAGGCCCAAAAAGGTTTAAAGAAAAGAGTGGGGCTTATAACACGAGGGTAGACCCAAATGATTTTTCGTTTAAAAATGGCGATCACGCCGAGGTTTTCTTTTAACGCAGAGGGACTTATACAATAAGTGAGGCCCAAAATGTTTTGGTTAAAAGGGGGATTGGGTCTTACACTCTAATAGAGGCCCAAAGTGTTTTGAATGGGTCTTATAGCTCAAGGAGAAGCCCAGATGATTTTTTTTTTAAACAGGCGACGATCGCGCCGTTTACTTGTACAGAGGGACTTATACAATGAGTGAGGCCCAAAAAGTTTTTGTACAAGGGGAGATGGGTCTTACACTCTCTCAAGAGGCCCAAAGAGTTTTGAAAATGATTTATGAGGGTTGAATTAATCCAAAACCCTAATTTGTTTTCAAAATGTATTTAATTGAATAAAAATTCAATTAAAATGATCAAAAATTGTTTAACACATGGAAAACAAATTGTGATCTTGGATTAATGCTTCAAAAATTAAGTATTGACCTACAAAATAATTAGAAAGCATTAAAAGTTGCAAAATCAATGTAGAAAAAATATTTAAAATGTCAAAAACAATTAAAATATTAATTCTTTGCAAAAATATCAATTATATGAAATAAATAATATTTTTGGGATTTTTTGTGAAAATAAAATATATTAACATTTTTGTGAATTATTAAAAAAAGAATCAACTCAAAATCATTAAAACTCAGAGAGAAATTAATTTTTGAATCAATTAAACAAAATCACAAAATTCAAATATTTGAATTATTCAAATATGGCGCCAAGAACACACCAAGAACACGCGCGTGTTCTGAGTTTGGCTGATTTGCATTTTCTCCTCAATCTCATTGAATACTTGATTATAACATGCAATCCACATATCATTATGCTCGTCTCAACCTCACGATCATGTCTATGTACTTTAATTTCATTTAAATTAAACATACAACAAGAAATCATGAAGAGACCTCAAGAACCCTAATTTCTGCATGAAGGCTAGGATTTTTGATACACGATTCAAACAATGCAATTAATTGAGGGAAAACATTCCATGCATGATTATGAACATATGGCCAAATTATTGTGCGAGGAAATATGCATAGATTGAGAGATGACCAAGTATGTGCTTACCTCCAAGTCGTGACATCAAGTTCAAAGTGATTTTTGATTTGGAGGTGTTACAGATGAGTGGTGATGATCTGAACAGCTTCCCTACACCCTATGGATTGTGTTTGGATGGTTGGACTTGATTGAAATTGGCTGGATCATTTTGTGGTACCTCAGCTGCACTTTGGTTAAAACCTTGAGCAACCAGCTGGTGATTTTGTGAAATTGATGTTTCAGAAGTAATCTAAGTGTTTGATCAGCTCATATGTGATGTATGTGAGGTGTGTGAGTGATTGGTTTGATTGGAATTGCTCTCAAACTCAAAACCCGATAGCTACCTTGCTAAGAAAGGCATTTTTGCCAAGAGAAAGAGATTTTGAGGAAAGCATCTGTTAGATGGCTTTGGTGTACTCAAACTGACCACAATTGAGCTCTATTTATAGTAGAGCAAGTTTGTTTTGCAAGGAATAGTGCATGGCAGCTGGTAAGTAGGTTTGGCCAATGTTGGCCAATGGAATTTCAAGTCTCCTCTAGCCATTGACTAGAGGTTAGGGCACAGAGCTTTGGTTCCCTTGGTCTTGGATAAGTCTTGAATGATTTCAGATGAGAATGGCTCAGTCCATGCCACCTTGATGGTTCCATTGAATGCCTCATTCCAAATTTGAAGTCTTGTCCCTATTTTGGCCATTCTAGGTTCAACATGCTATTTCTTGTTCCATGGACTTTGGAGGCTTGGCTCAGTGATTGTCCCCTTTAGATTCAATCCTCTGAGGTGTCCAAGTGGATAGGAGCAATTGAATTTGGCTGATTTTGGCAAATCAACCAAAGTTGCAAATTCTGCCTTTCCTTGACAGATTTCAGCAAGGCAACTTGGCAATGTTGTATCTCATGATGTAGGTTGAATTTGGCAATGTTCTTGGCCATTTTGGAAAGCTCTTACATGATACAACAACTGTTTGAACAAGTTTGGTTTTGATCTCTTTTGATTCCAAGTGAAAAATCCCCCTACATTTGGCAAAAAGTGAGGCAGAATCTGACTTAGTGAAAATTTCACTAAGTGTTGGAAAAAGTGACATTTTCACTTTTCAGCCACTTTGATCACTCCATAACTCAAAATCCTTAATGAATTAGAATGACTTGTAGTTGAAGTTTTTGTAGGTGATAATGAGGGCTACAAATCCATCTTTGGATGAGAAAAAATGGCCTTGTGGTTTAGGAGTTATGGTCCTCCAAAGTTGGTACCTTTGCCACTTTATTTTTAACTTAGAAAAATTTCTAAGTTTTATGGTTACCCCTTTTACAAGTTATCTCACTTTTCTTGATTTTTCTTGATGAATGATGATTCAAATCATACATTAACATCATTTTAGGGTTAAAAATCCATTTTGGTGAAAAATCTCAAAAAGTCAAAGTTGACTTTTGTGCACAGTTGACTTTTTATCAGATGAATTCCAAACTGTGCAATTCTTCAGGAAATCATGTCCTTGACCTAAATCAAACTTGATGGACATGTTCCATGGGTGTCATAGGGTATATTCAATCATGTATTAGGGTTTGGGAGCATGTCCTGGTCAAAAGTCAAAGTTACAGTTGACTTTTCCCTTAAAACCCTAATTGTGGTGTAGATGAAATTGAGACTTGTTGCCCAAGCTTCTTGGATCAATCCATTCTTCCAAATGGATCAATATGGTATATTAGAGGCCCTCAAATCATGTCTTGAGGTCTTGGCTCATGGTTTGTCCCAAAAGTCAACTTAGGGGTGAATTAGGTCAAGAAACCCTAATTCCTGATTTTTGATGAATGCATCCCCTGAGGCAAAATTGACTTGATGCATGGGTTCATGAGGTTCCATGAAGTATATTAGGTCATGTTTTGGATCATTGCCTTGTGCCCAGATGAAAATTTCCATCTGGAGGCCCTGGTCGACCAAAACCCTAATTTGGTGACACTGTCGATCTTGAGACTTGATCCACCTAGAAGGGAGCAGCTTTGTGCTTAATCCTTGAAGTAGGAGTCCTTTTGATCCTTTGTGGATATTTAAGAGATTAGAAAAGTTGAATATCATGTCATTTCTTGATTGATCCTTTGTCTAAGCACTCAGAGAGGGCTTGAAACCCTAATTTTGATTGTATTGGATGCTCACCCATCTTTGGGGAGACTGATGAAGCATGATGGTTCATCCATATTGTGATGATGATTTTCACAATGATGGGAAATCTAAGTGGTCAAAATTTGGGGTATTACACACCCCCTTTGTAAATATAAACCATTTTGGGCCTCAGTCATTGTATAAGTCCCACTGTGTTTTCAAAAATATCGGCGCGATCGCCATTTCAAAGAAAAATCAACTGGGCCTACCCTTATGTTGTAAGTTCCATTTCTTTTCTTTTTTTCAAACACTTTGAGCCTCTCCTTGAGTTGTAAGATCCATCCCTTTGTACAGAAAACCTTTTTGGGTCTCAGTTATTGTATAAGTCCCGATACGATTTTAGAAAAAATATTGGCACGGTCGTCGCCTTTTAAATAAAAAACGTCTGGGCCTACCCTCATGATGTGAGTCCCACTCTTTTTTTTCTTAAAATCATTTTGGGCCTCTAATGAAGTGTAAAACCCAATCCCTTTTCTAACCAAAACCTTTTTGGGCCTCTCCTCGAGATGTAAGCCCCACCTCTTGTACAAAAACAAACCTTGGGCCTCTCCTTGAGCTTTAAGCCCCAATCTCTGTTCAAAATAACTTCTCTTTTGATTTAGGTTCAAATATTCAGTTATTATCAAAACTTTCTTTAATTTCTTGAACAACTAACAATACAGCTATGGAAGCTTGCTCACCTGTAAGTTTTTATCAGCTTTTATATATATAACTGTATTGTGGGAAGCTTGCTCACCTGTAAGTCCTTCTTTCATTATTTTAAATACATGTCAAATATATATAACTATATTGTGGGAAGCTTGCTCGTCTGTAAGTCCTTCTTCATACCCTTTTAAATACTTGTCATATATCAACTGTATATATACTTGTATATCTGCTTAGAGTTTTCCCCGACAATTAGGTCTAGAACTAGGTAAAGCCAGTGTTTACTCTTTCAACAGTCAAAACTATATCCCCATAGGATTCCAGATACATTTTTTCCTTCTCTTGGGCTTATACAATATGGAACAAAGAGAAAGGCATTATTCCCGGTGAAACTTTTCTCAGACTGTCACTATTAGAAATTGTCAAAGAAGTTCATTTCCCTAGAGAGGATAAATTCTCGGTGAAACCTCTCTTGAATTTCTTCAAACCTTAGAACTGTTCACTAAAGGATTAATTCTCGGTGAAACCTTTCTTGAACTTTTCTTAGGTTTGGGACCCACGGGCTTCCTAGAAGCATCCCCGCCTCCTCTTGGGCTTTGTACAAGAACCCTATGGCTTCTTAGAAGTTCTCATGCCTTCTCTTGGGCTTAATACAAGGACCCTGAAGACCTCTTAAAGGTATAAGACAGAACTTAGTCATCCTTTGATAGAGCAGTCTTTCTAGTGTCAAAACATCAAACCAATTTAGGGTTGATTCTCATCCCCGCCTCCTCTTGGGCTTTGTACAAGGACCCTCCGGCTTCTTAGAAGTTCTCATGCCTTCTCTTGGGCTTAATACAAGGACCCTGAAAACCTCTTAAAGGTATAGGACAGAACTTAGTCGTCCTTTGATAGAGCAGTCTTTCCAGTGTCAAAACATCAAACCAATTTAGGGTTGATTCTCATCCCTTAAAATACCTGCCTCCTCTTGGGCATCATACAAAGATAAACTCTTCCATACCAGTAGACTTGGACAGTCTAATCTCCTTTTGGGTCTCAAAGACATTCTCAAGCTCCCTACAAACATAGGATAAACCCTGGTCATTTTAATAAATCTACAGTAGAGCAAAAACCCTCATGGGTTCTAAAACTCAGTCTTTCATCCCGAAATTCCCCCAGCTAGGGTTAGCTTACCATCAGTATAACACTATCCCAAATTAGAACCTCAAGGCATCTGATACCTCAACTCTTCTGTAACCCTCAGCAAGAGTTGATCCCCCGATTTGGACCTGCCTCTGGATCTCAATAATCCTCAGCAGAAGGTAGCCTCCTCTTAGGCTTTGTATAATGATTTCTTTCTTTGTTCTCTCCTAGCAAAGCTAGCCTCCTCTTAGGCTTTGTATAATGATCCTTCTTTTCCTCAGCATAAGTCAGCCTCCTCTTAGGCTTTGTATAATGATTTCCCCAGCTGAGCTAACCTTTTCAGACTCTCTTGTTGAGTCAATCACCTTTCCACACTCTCTTGTTGAGTCAATGGTACAAAATAAAAGCACTCTCTTGTTGGGTCAACCCTCTTTTAGCCTCAATCTTGGGCTTTGTACAAGACAGAAAAAAACACTCTCTTGTTGAGTCAACCTTTTTTAGCCTCAATCTTGGGCTTTGTACAAGACACCATATAAATTTCCTAAGCAGAGTCAATCCTCTTTCCAGCCTCAATCTTGGGATTTGTACAAGACAAATAATACTCTCTAATAGAGTCAAACTCATTTCAGCCTCAATCTTGGGCTTTGTACAAGACACCATATAAATTTTCCTAAGAAGAGTCAATCCTCTTTAAGCCTCAATCTTGGGCTTTGTACAAGACAGATAACACTCTCCAGCAGAGTATCAGCCTCAATCTTGGGCTTTGTACAAGACACCTAAAATATCCTCAGTCGAGTCAGTCAGTCTCATTTTAGCCTCAATCTTGGGCTTTTTACAAGACAGTTAAAGATTTCTTTCCCACAAAGTCAGTCTCTTTTCAGCCTCAATCTTGGGCTTTATATAAGACACATACAAACCCTCCCCAGTGGAGTCAAAATCCTTTTAGCCTCAATCTTGGGCTTTGTACAAGACAGATAAAATATTTCCCCAGAAAAGTCAAACTTTTAGCCTCCTCCTAGGTTTTGTATAATGATATCCCCCAAAGAGACAGTCTCTTTTTTAGCCTCAATCTTGGGCTTTGTACAAGACAGATATAAACACTTTCTTGTTTAGTCAGCCTTTTCCAGCCCCCTTTTAGGCTTTGTATAAGGACTTCCCCAGTGGAGCCAATCAATCTCTTAGCTTCAACCTTGGGCTTTGATCAAGGCACACAAAAATCAACATCCCCTCAGAGGAAATAAAAAACTTTCTGTAGGAATACGTTTCTCTGTAGATCACAAACAAAAATCAAAACAAATCTCTTCTTTCATCTAATTGCTATAAGCGGCAAGTCTCTGGATTATTTACATCCACGCCACTGTCCCTCTCTTAGTCTGAAAGATTCCTAAGGAAAAATGGCATTGCTCTATACTGAGTTAAAGTTTCCTCCTTCAGGAACAATCCCCTATAAAGGAAATTATGGCATTACTGGATTCACATATCCCAGTTAAAGTAATCCTCCTTTATAAACAGTCACCCAACAACTGTGATAAACAGACGAGATGTCTCCCTTTAGAGATGACAAATTCTCCCTCAGTCAAACCCTTTAGCTTCAATCTTGGGCTTTGATCAAGACACAAATACTCTTTTAGCTTCAATCTTGGGCTTTGAACAAGACACCAAAATATCATCTTTTCCTCCCATAGAATAAGGGGAACTACGATTGCTCTGATTTCCCTGTTTATCTTGAATGGGAATACGTAGGCATAAGATTGTGAAATCTTAGCGAGCACACCAAATCAAAACTTTAAAGGTGCGAGAAAGACACAAGAAATGGGGGGGGTTTGAATTGTGTATTTACTCTTTTAACAACATTTCGCATCTTGTCATTAAAGTACTAGGATAACATAAAAGTTCGTTGAGAGACTCTGACTAACGAAGTTGCATTCAGACTTGCAAAGCATGAGGCATGAGAACTTACAAGAGTATGAACACTATGAGTAACATTTAGAACTTGCAGAGCGGAAGCTTATCAGAGTTGCAAGGTTCTGACTTGCTTGTGTAAGGTTCTGATACTCAATATAGAAACATAAACAAGACATTAAGCATAACAGTAAAGAACACACGATATATCATGGTTCACCACAAAGGCTAATCCAGTCCACCCTCCTCAGGTGATTTCGCCTTGAACACAAGGTCTTAATCCACTATAATCAATCTTGATTACACATGCACGGGCAACAGCCGGTGACTAACAACCTGCACAGCCGCACTGTGACTAACCCACAATGACTTACGTCATTGTCATCTCAAGTACCCAGATCACCATATGATCCCTTAAGGCATCTCTCTCAATGAACCGTTCAGGGATCCAATCAAGATATAACGTTCACTTGAGGTATCACAATGAGTTCCATCAGGGATCCCACAAGAGTCTGATCAACATATGATCCTCTTTGAGATATGACTATCATTGACCCAACGTTCCAAGATCATTCAAGATCTCTAGCCAGGATTTCACGATGAACAACAGCCACCGTCTCCCCAAGTATTCCGATCAACCCATGATCTACCCGAGGCTTCCATCAACAGTGACCCGTTCAGGGATCCAAACAGGATATAACGTCCACCAGAGGAATCTCAATTCTTAAGTCAAATTGGTAGACTGGAGATGAGTGAGGTGCTTCCTTGTAAGCAGATTCTCCTAAGTTAAAGTACAAAGAATACACAAGTGTTCGAGCAAGATGTGAGCAACAGCTCCTTGCCTATTCTTAGAAACTACAGAGATGTATAATGATTTGACAGTTGTTGACATCTTGTAGATCTTCTTCTTCTTCGTCTTCTTGGGTGAGCAAGCTTTGAGCAACAACTCCTTGCTTCAGATCTTCAATATAGCACTGATGAGAAGGTGGTTGATGACTTGACTGATTTGCAATGTTGTCTTCTTCATCAACAACTTCTATTCCAATTCATTGTTGTTGTGTTGAATAATGATCTTTGAACTTCAACAACAATGGCCATGTGTAAATGGTGATAGCTTTGGATATTATAAGTGTTACAACGAGAACTCATCGTTGTTGCTATCTTCACACAATGACTTTGATCAATTCGCCATTCATGGACGAAATCGATGATTCAAAAGTGAATACTCTTTCCTTTAAATAGCCCAGTAGAAATATAGCCGTTTGAAATATTGTTGGTTGTTGGAAAAGAGACGTTGTGTAATAACTAACTGTTCTGACACATTTCCTTTTTACTGTGGGAGAAGTGACGGGATATATCTTTCTTGGGCGCCGTGTACAGTTACTCACAACGGTAACATGTGACTTATGAACTTCAGAGGCTTCAGATGGTTAATTGATGAAGCATGAGTAGAGTCTTCTTAGCAGGATATCTGATACGTCAAGTCTTCAGTTATTTGAAGAAGTCCATTAGGAATCAGTCTTCAGAACTTCAGCACTTGTCTTTGAGCACGTTATCCTTTACTTCTTCAAGTCTTCCGAAACTTCAGAACTTGTCCATTAGGAATTTGTCTTCAGAGTCTTCAATACTTGATCTTCAGAAACTTAATCTTCATAACACATAAGTCTTCAGAGTCTTTCTGTATTTGGTCTTCAGAGCCTTCCGCCTTCAGAACTTCAAGTCATGAGAGTCTTCAGCACTTCGGTTCACTTCTTCAGAAGCTTCGCAATCTTCAGAATCTTGACCACTTTCAGAGAGCATCCACAAGAGCATTGCATCAGCAATATTGGCATCCTTGGATCTGATTGATCACAATTAGATACAGAAGCGTTCTTGTTTCTTGCGGCTTGTGTCACACATAGTAACTTCGTATATTATCAATTTTGCTCATCTGGCTGGTGCTTGTTGGATCTGATAATTTCTATGATTATGATCTACACACAACACACGTTAGAACATAAAATGGTTCTTTCACAAATACGCATTGTTATTATCAAAACATAGATCGACTTGTAAAGATAATTCTTGCTCTCACAATCTCCCCCTTTTTGATGATGACAAAACCAAGTATTTTGATTGAACATTTTATACAAGGTAATCACTAAAACAAACATATTCAGAGTCTGGAACAACAGCTCCCCCTGAATATGTTATCCTCAGAGTTTTATCTGTGATCATCTAGAATCTTATATGATCCAAAAACATACAGAGTAACAACTTGAGTTGCCAGAACGAAGAATAGAAAATGACTACTTCTCTATCTTGTCTTTAAAAGAACAGAGAATCTTTAGCATCTGGACTAGTTCATCAGAACTTCCATCTTCAGATCTTCAGAACTCAGTTTCTTTGTAGTCGTATCAGAGCTTGTAATCTTCAGAGACTTCTGAAGCATTTCTACCTTTCGGCAGATTCATTTAAGCACAAGCAGATCAGTTCTTATCTGATAACATAGCCTCGCTATTCATCAGAGACAGACACCATCTTTTAAGAAACTCCCCCTGAGTTTCAGACTTTTGTGAAGATTTGAGATTTTACAATAGGATCTTCAGGGCAGTCTCCCCCTAATTTCTATAAGTCAGATATGGGGATCTTCAGAATCATAATTCATGATGGTAAGATTTTAATCACCAATGTAGATCATGACTTTTCAGAGTTTGACTTTTGAACACAGGTCTTCATCTCAGAACCTTGTTACTGTCACAACTCAGTGGTTCATCAAAGCTTGATTTTTGATCAAATACCAATTGAAGGTTAATATTTGTGATCAATAAATGCTTGATTCTGAAACTGTCACACATGTTTTAATCTTAGTCTAGTACTGAATTATACCAGAGTATGTTGTGTCTGATACCAAGTGAAGGATTACTTTTCATACCACTTGAAGGGTATTTCCTTAGTGTGCTGAGATTGATACCAATGAAGGTATACAAAACATTTCACAGCTTAGCTCTGATTGATGAGTCTGATACTAATCTTTGTGTATACTGAGTCTAATTACCATTTGTTGACTTAGTCTGATACCAAATCATTTCTTCTTAATTGGTTCCTGGTAAACATCAGAACTACTTCTTCTTGGATCTTCAATCCGGATCTTCAGACAGTTCTTTGACTTTTGATTTGCACAGTTCTTCTGAATAAGCATCTTGAGATGTAGGCTTTGTCTTGACTCCTTTCAGAGTTTCCTTCTTCTGATTCTTATGTTCTGAATCTCATATTCTTAGACAGCTTACAACTTCTGAACCAAGTGAGACAGAGATCACGATAAACTTTGACTTTTAGACAGTTCTCAACTTCTGAACAGTACTGGGTAGATCTGATTCTGAACATATGTTCACGAAGTGTACTTCACTATTCTTCTTGCTTAACCTGTCTTAGAATGCCTAGTGAACTTGTTTAGAGTTCCTCGAATAACATCAAACAACCAAACGTTAGAAGTAACGCATTTTATATGATTGATTACTTATTTGAGTTGCATTCTTTTCCTTTAAGATTTCTTTCTTTCCAATCAAAATCATATATTTCTCCCCCTTTTTGACATCATAAAAAAGTTTAGATTCAAAAGATATTATCATTTAAGCATTAATCATACGAAGGTTGATATGATAAGGAATAGTTCTAGTGATCAAGATCTTCAGAGATTAGTTATAGCATTAACTCAGAACCACAAAATGATTTTAAAATATTAGGCATAAGTTAAGCTCAATCCTAAAGGTAAACAAAACATAGACCTAATGACGATGGGTTCCTAAGGATTAGACTAAAAGGAGACTAATGATGATGAGGAAGGTGATAGTAAGCTTTCAGAATCATCAGTTCTTGTGGAAAATGGCTTTTCTTCTGCTTGAGTAATTGCCAGCCTCTTGCTTTTCACCATTTCCTCTGAGATCCATTCATGGAACTCAGTCCAGATTTTCTCATTACTAAGGAATCTATGCTTGAACTGGAAGCATCTACTAAGCTTTGGATTTTTGTGATGTCATCATCCTTAAAGGATGTTAATTTATCGTTGGGTTATGATAATGTTTTAAATGTTTTATTTAAGCAATGTAAGCATTTCAGAGTATGATAAAAATCTAGGTTATGGATTTAATACTGATATGATTATAGATGATAAAACAGGAAGCAACATTGATTCATAGATTAAAATGATATATAACCATCAGCACAAAACTACACAAAAACAATTTGAGATTTACCAAGGTTTAAAGTTTAATCATCAAAATCTTCTATTTTATCCACTCGTTCACATCTGGTCTCTTCTTGTGAGGATCCAGGTCCAAGCCTGCTTATTAATCCCCAGGCCTTTTCTTTCCAAATTATCTCAGATATTATTCTCCCATATGGAATGTAGGCATGCATCTGATTCCTTGAGGTTCTGATAGAGTGTCTCATGTGGTTAAAGATAGTCTTGGGAAGGTCTATTCTAACATGATGTGTTAGACGAAAGATGAAGATTTTGTCGTCATGAGTCATAGTGCTTCTCGCAGACGCGCGTGGACGAAGGTTGGTCAGTGAAAATTTGAACCAAGTTTTTGGAGCAGGAAGGAGTTTCTCAGGATTATTCGGTTCGTATGGAACTGAATCATCAAACAAGATTCTACATCTCTCCACCATGCTTAAGTCCGATTGAAAGTGATCAATCGTGACTCCGTCGGAGACACACCCAATGATTTTCTCTATCGAGGCAACAGAGATAGCAACGGGGTGATAATGAACCTCAGACCAGATGGTGTTTCCATCAGTGCTAACCCTAGCATAATTCCAGAATTCTTTAATAAGATTAGTAAAGATTGGACCATTCAGTTGGGAGTAATAGCACTGCCAAGACTGAGCTTGCATGTTTCTTATTATCTCTAAGCCATCATTTCCGAGACGAGCGAGGTTGGGTCTTTTCTCTGAGATAACATGTAAATTTTCTTTTCTGCCTAAGAAGGTATGACCATTTCTTTGAGAGTTCATTATCTTGTTGAAATGAGAGTTTTATCAGAAGAAGAGTTTAGATTTGAGGATGAGTTATGCAAGGGAAACGTCCAACTATTTATAGCGAGTGAGAGTATGGAGTATAATGACTAAATTGGTGCACAAGGTTTTGGGTTTACTATTTCCTAGGTGGTCATGATTACTTAGGGTATGCTAAAAGGCGTGAACGTGTGGGGATAGAAAACTGAGCAGTTACTAATTTACTTTGAGAAGAGTTAATGTGTTAACAACTGCTTTGCCGTGAGTGGCCACTGGGGCTGCTATATTAATGATGATGGTGTCTTGAGCCACTAAAATATTTTTCAAGAAATTTCAATAAATAATATCAATTAGTGTTTTGTCGAATATTTTATAATTTTTAGAATTAAGAATTCAATAATAAACAAATGATTCATATACAAAGTTCATTAATCTTTAAATAACTCAGGGCAAACTGACACTATTGAATCTACTTAGAATCAACTGCAATTTCACACATACACTCCGCATACATAGTTAAAACACAGACAGATTTAGGTTTCCTAGTTACTAAAGGTTTCACACTTAGTTTTCAACAAGCAGTTATCTGGAAGGCTTTCAGGACCATCTTCTTTAATTCTTTCTTTGATCATGTCAACAATTACATCTCTAAAGAAAATCTCAGACAAAACTCTTCCATAAGGAATGTAGGACTTTGTGAGGTTTCTGGACTCAGAGATGGTTTTCCAGAGACAATTGAAGATATTGTGTGGTAGATTTATTTGAAATCCATTCATTAGTAAATAAATGAAATCATGGTCATTAAATCTAAGGATGTTATGACTTTCTCCTCTGGGAAGAAAATTGGACAACATGAGCTTGTACCAAGCTTTGGGAATGGGTAGGAGATTTTCAGGATTGAAGGGTATGTATCCTAAAGTTAGGTCATGAAGGGATGCAAAATTTTTAGCAGCAAAAAATTTGTGTTTGTCAAAGTCAACAGGGATTCCAACATTCTCACATCCAGTTGCAAGAGTGATTGAGAACAGGTTGATGATTATTGGGACTTCAAAAACAAAGGAGGTGATGCACCTGCTTTCAAAATCAAGATCAGCATGTTTCCAGAAATCTTTGACAAGATTTACGTAGATAGGCTTTTCTAGCATCATGGAGTATCTAGTCCATTGTTGAGTGTAAAGCACTTCTGCTAGACTGCAGGCAATGCAACTCGAGAGAGGAGGGGTATTGATCACAAATTGTTTTTCAAGAATGATTTCAAGAAGATCTTGGTTACCAAGAAAGGTGAGTGGAGGCATGATGATGGACAACAGGGTTTTGACACTTATGACTTTATAAAGAGAATTTTGAGTATGAGTTTGTTTGATAGGGAGACGTGATTTTATACACGTAAATGGGTAGGATAAGTTGTACCTAGTCTAGGAAAATCATAGATTTGTACAAAAGGTTTTAATAAGATTTTTAGAATAGATTATGTTGTCAGAGATATGGTATAGTTTCCAAAGATTCGCAATTATGATTGAGGTTACTTTTGAGTGTACGTATAACAAAGAAATTTTCTTGTACGCCGGAAATATTTCAGATCATTTATTTCTTTCTACCGAACCAAATTTATGCATTATTGTTTAAATAATTAAGATAGAGAAGATCATACCTTATAAAGTCTGAACTTTCTATTTTTATATCTTGCATTCAATTCTAACTCAGGACTTCTGGTCATCATGTCTGCTTCTGCTTCCTTTAGAGTGACTTGTTGGGTTCTTGGATTCTTCAAAGTTTGCTTCCATTCTGATTTCTGAAGAATATGACTATTTTCTGAATTCTGAATGACGTCAGTGACTTGAATCCTTTTGACTTTGGTAGAGAACTTAGGTGTCTGGTTTGACATCTTCTGATTCCAGTGCGTGAGAGGTTCTGAACAACTTATCAAATAGTGATCTAATTACTAACATTTGATTCACCTGAGAGATAGTTTTAAGTTATCAGGACTTAGTTAATTTTATTCAAACAAGACTTAAGAGCTCATTCTTGATCAATAATTTAATGAATCCTTGACATTCTTCTTCCTGAATTTTCTTTCAGATTTCTGCATAGCTCTCCGTATTGCTTCCAAGAAAACAATATTTAGTTCTACATTGAATCTTTTATCTTCTAGATCATTCAAGATTCAAATGTTGAATCATTTCTAAGAGTTTGAATTTATCAGATTTTCTGACTTCAACAGACTTCACTCTGAAGTACAAAATCATAGAACAACAATATTTCTTCTTTACATGAAGAAGTTCCGAATGAGTTTTTATACGAGAAAGTCAAGGGTGGACCTAATTCGTTTCTTGAAAACATCTCAAAAACTCATAAAGAATTAATCTTCAGCAAACAAGACTTCTTGTTTTCTGATGATTCAACTTTGAGCAAATATGTGGTTCATCCACACGCATCTTCCAAGATAGGCATTCAACATATACTACTTCTTATCTGATGAGTCTATCTTATCAGCTAATTCTTCAATCTTCATTAAAACTTTAGTGAGGAAGATTTAGTTGTTTGACAGCTGCACAACTTCCAGAATCAGTGATTTGTTCAAATACTTAGATTGATTACAATTTTGTACACAGTCATCTTCTGAACTATTACATAAATTGTAAGTGGATTTCAATCTCACCCAGAGTATTTCTACGCACCGTATCCGGATCTTTTTCTGACACTGTTAGGTGTTTGATATCCATCAATAACAAAACCAGAGCTCTGATACCAATTGAAGGTGCGAGAAAGACACAAGAAATGGGGGTTTGAATTGTGTATTTACTCTTTTAACAACATTTCGCATCTTGTCATTAAAGTACTAGGATAACATCAAAGTTCGTTGAGAGACTCTGACTAACGAAGTTGCATTCAGACTTGCAAAGCATGAGGCATGAGAACTTACAAGAGTCTGAACACTATGAGTAACATTCAGAACTTGCAGAGCGGAAGCTTATCAGAGTTGCAAGGTTCTGACTTGCTTGTGTAAGGTTCTGATACTCAATATAGAAACATAAACAAGACATTAAGCATAAGAGTAAAGAACATAGGATATATCCTGGTTCACCACAAAGGCTAATCCAGCCCACCCTCCTCAGGTGATTTCGCCTTAAACACAAGGTCTTAATCCACTATAATCAATCTTGAATACACATGCATGGGCAACATCCAGTGACTAACAACCTGCACATCCGCACTGTGACTAACCCACAATGACTTACGTCATTGTCATCTCAAGTACCCAGATCACCATATGATCCCTTGAGGCATCTCTCTCAAGGAACCGTTCAGGGATCCAATCAGGATATAACGTTCATTGGAGGTATCACAATGAGTTCCATTAGGGATCCCACAAGAGTCTGATCAACATATGATCCTCTTTGAGATATGACTATCATTGACCCAACGTTCCAAGATCATTCAAGATCTCTAGCCAGGATTTCACGATGAATAACAGCCACCGTCTCCCCAAGTATTCCAATTAACCCATGATCTACCCGAGGCTTCCATCAATAGTGACCCGTTCAGGGATCCAAACAGGATATAACGTCCACCGGAGGAATCTCAATTCTTAAGTAAAATTGGCAGACTGGAGATGAGTGAGGTGCTTCCTTGTAAGCATATTCTCCTAAGTTTAAGTACAAAGAATACACAAGTGTTCGAGCAAGATGTGAGCAACAACTCCTTGCCTATTCTAAGAAACTACAGAGATGTATAATGATTTGACAGTTGTTGACATCTTGTAGATCTTCTTCTTATTCGTCTTCTTGGTTGAGCAAGCTTTGAGCAACAAATCCTTGCTTCAGATCTTCAATATAGCACTGACGAGAAGGTGGTTGATGACTTGACTGATTTGCAATGTTGTCTTCTTCATCAATAACTTATATTCCAATTCATTGTTGTTGTGTTGAATGACAATCTTTGAACTTCAACAAGAATGGCCATGTGTAAGTAGTGATAGCTTTGGATATTCAAAGTGTTACAACGAGAACTCATCGTTGTTGCTATCTTCACACAATGACTTTGATCAATTCGCCATTCATGGACGAAATCGATGATTCAAAAGCGAATACTCTTTCCTTTAAATAGCCCAGTAGAAATATAGTCGTTTGAAATATTGTTGGTTGTTGGAAAAGAGACGTTGTGTAATAACTAGCTGTACTGACACATCTCCTTTTTACTGTGGGAGAAGTGACGGGATATATCTTTCTTGGGCGCAGTGTACAGTTACTCACAATGGTAACATGTGACTTCTAAACTTCAGAGGCTTCTGATGGTTAATTGATGAAGCATGAGTAGAGTCTTCTTAGCAGGATATCTGATACGTCAAGTCTTCAGTTATTTGAAGAAGTCCATTAGGAATCAGTCTTCAGAACTTCAGTACTTGTCTTTGAGCACGTTATCCTTTACTTCTTCAAGTCTTCCGAAACTTCAGAACTTATCCATTAGGAATCTGTCTTCAGAGTCTTCAATACTTGATCTTCAGAAAGTTAATCTCCAGAACACATAAGTCTTCAGAGTCTTTCTACACTTGGTCTTCAGAGCCTTCCGTCTTCAGAACTTCAAGTCATGAGAGTCTTCAGCACTTCGATTCACTTCTTCAGAAGCTTCGCAATCTTCAGAATCTCGACCACTTTCAGAGAGCATCCACAAGAGCATTGCATCAGTAATATCGACATCCTTGGATCTGACTAATCAAGATCAGATACATAAGCGTTCTTGCTTCTTGCGACTTGTGTCACACATTGTAACTTTGCATATTATCAATTTCGCTCATCTGGCTGGTGCTTGTTGGATCTGATAATTTCTATGATTATAATCTGCACACAACACACGTTAGAACATAAAATGGTTCTGTCACAAATACGTATTGTTATCATCAAAACATAGATCGACTTGTAGAGACAATTCTTGCTCTCACAAACTTTAGGTCCAGTACCTTCATACATCAATAAAAAACCTTAGGTTTCATACCTTACCAAAAACATCGGAACCAAACTCGAAATCAACAAAAAACTCTCTCTCTCAGCCCTCCCAAAGGAGAAACTTTCCCAATTGATAAACAAACACCAGTAAGTAGAAAACAGTTATGATTGCTAACAACCTGTGGATAACCACATATAGGATGGGTAATTGACAACTCCCCATTGTATAACCTGACCCCGAACTCCCCGAATCTCTTAAGTGTTTGTTCAGTTAAACATTCGCGTGTAAGGTTAGTTTTAGATAGCTTCCCTTTCCCTTCCAGCTTCACGGGATAAATAAGAAATTAGAAAGTAGCACCCCACTCCTCCTCATTGTGAGGAGATAACCATTTACGATAAGGTGGTCGCGTCACCGACAAAAATCGCACGCTACAGTAAAATGGCAACTCTGCTGAGGAAGACATTTTGTCTGTCTAGGACTAGGATTATAGTTCCTAAGAGGTCTAGGTTGTTAGCAATCATATTACATACTATATACTATATATATATATATATATATTGCTTTTCCTACTTGATATCCGTGTTTATTTTTTCTGTCAATGGGACTGCGAGTGATGTTGCATCTGGAAAGTTTGAGAGAAACCTAAGATAAGGGGTGGCAAAGACGGGGAAACTTGAAGGGAGTAAATCTCGAACAAGCGAACCTGGTAGACCACGATTCTGCCTGCTGATCACGATTATTGTTGAAAGCTGAGTTTTCCTATGCTGCGCCTGTGATCCTGCGGATTTTAGTAGACTTTAAACTCATGACCATTAGGTAGTGCGGTAACTATCGAGAATAGTTGTTACGCGATACTACACTCAAATGAGATTACTCTAGGGTGCTACAATTCGCTCGGGTAAACCAGCTTGTTGTTGTTATCTCTAGGGGGTCAATGATTTTGGGAACTTTCAACCCGTTCTACAGGTACAAAAAATTAACCAGAATACAACCTTTGGGAATGGGTAGAGCCATGACTCCATGCTCGTGACGCTGAACCTTTGAACCCATGTTTTTTCTATGTTTTTGTGTGCTGCATTCATGCATTCATCTAAAAAAACTCTTAAACAAAGAAAAAATTTCTCTTCTTACCCCTCTCTTTTTCAATTAAACTAAAACAATGATTGCAAATATCAGATAGAAAGATTGCGTTATGGATTTCAGTAGAAGAAAGACGCACAAGTACACCTTCAAGACTCCAAAGCTAGAGGATTTAAGGGGGTTGGCTAGGATGATTCCCAACCCTGATGCTTTCAGAGCTAAGTATGAAGGACTGCTGCCTCTTTTAAGGATCTCCTTGGTTGAAGGGATTCTGTCTACACTCATTCAGTTTTACGATCCAGTCTATCACTGTTTCACATTCCCGGATTACCAACTGGCGCCAACGTTGGAAGAATACTCTTATCTGACTGATCTACCTATCACCAATCAAGCTCCTTTTTCTATACTGGAAGAAATTCCAAAAGATCAGGTCATTGCAAGAGCCATTTGTTTGGACGAGCCAGAAGTTCGGACTCACATGACCACTAAAGGAGGAATCCAAGGTTTACCAGCCAAGTTTTTGGTAAAGAAATCCATGTACTTTGCTAGTATAAGAAACGTGACTGCTTTCAAGAACGTCTTTGTTTTGCTCACCTACGGGTTATTCCTCTTTCCCATTATAGACAACTTCGTTGATACCAACGCGGTTAAGATATTTCTAATCGGGAACCCCGTACCAACTCTGTTCATGGATGCTTATTATTCTGTACACTTAAAGAATTTGCACAGCGGAGGAATGATCACATGTTGTGTACCTTTGCTATCCAAATGGTTTATTTCCCATTTTCCCAAGTTTGCTGCTTTTTGGGATCACAAGAGTACTTTACGTTGGTCACAAAGGATCATGTCTCTTACCAACTCTGACATAGATTGATACGATAAGATTTATGAGGGAATAAAGTTCATTGACAGTTGTGGAAATTTCCATAACGTACCCCTCATAGGAGCTAAAGGAGGAATCAACTATCATCCAATCTTAGTTTGTCGTCAACACGGATACCCGATGAGGCATATCCCGCATAATGTTCATCTGGAAGGTCTTTTCTTCAAGGAAGGAGAAAACGATAGGGCACTAAAGAAGGAAATAGTGCATGCCTGGCAACATGTTCACAAAAAAATAAGAGAGTCTCTAGGAAGACCTAACTGTACCTCCATGGAGCCTTATCTCCAGTGGGTGCAAACTAGAGCTCTCAAGCTGAGGATGCCTTACCCTCATCGAAAAGTCTTTTCGTTAAAGAAAGTTGTCCTTTATTTCATGTCTGACACGGAAAAACTCCAGGTCGCTCTTAACAAAGTTCAACGGGAGAAGAACTCTTGGAAAAACAAGTATCGTATCCTCAATGTAGAGTGTACCAAAATTCAGCAACTATTAAAGGACAAGGATGCTCTAATTAAGATATTAAAGCAGCATGCTGTAGAGAATCAAGAAGACCAAAGAAGTTTGCTCGCTCCTTTCACTTGGAAAAGAACTGACAGCCCGACAACGGCCAAAGAGCCACGGTCAAAGAAGAGGAAGATATCAAAACCAGCATCTGGGCTCTCTTCAGAAAAGACTCAGGATCCATAGGCTTAGCCATTTTCCTTACAGCACTTTGTGAAATACTGTATTTCCATTTCCGCAATCTTTGAATTCAATAAAACGGGTATTCCCCACTGTATGATATTTGCAATCTATTTTGTTGAAGTTTTTTTTATTAAAGATAAAAATATATAACTTTGCATTGCATTCATCATTCTCATATAACGCATTCTTCTTCGAATCTCACGTTCGTGTCACGATTCTAGAGTCAAGCTGTCTCATTCGTACAATACTCGGGCCAATCGACAAAAGAAAATGGACGATCTCGAGGAAGAGAACAGAGAGCTGAGAGAAGAAATTGACGCTCTGAAAGAAGATCTGAAAAAACTTCACAGTGACATCCAATCTCTGGCGGCAGCTCAGGGGGAACAACAGCGGACTGTGATCTCAGAGATCACATCTACACCCATAATGGAGACATACGATCCTCGATACAACATGCCTAAGGGTCGGCCCTGGGGCATGCCTCTCAACTTCATCCCTGAAGGATACATTCCGCCGGTCACTGAAGACCAAGAAGCTGCAGCAGCAATCACTGGGCCTGAAGGTTACAAACTTCGGGAAAGCGAAGACGCAAGGTTTACGACAGCAACTCCTGAAGGTTACAAACTTTGGGGCATGGAAGCACCAAGAATCACTGTCGTAATGACTATACCACAACCAGTGGTACACACTGTCCCGGGAGGACAGATTCCACAAGTAATTTCTGGTGGAAACGATGACATGTATGAAAAGTTGAACGAGTTCCAGGAGCAATTCCTGGAGATGCAGAAGGAACTGCACGCCATTCGCGATTAGGATTTATTCGGAAAGGACGTCGTAGACCTTTGTCTGGTCCCTAATGTGAAAATACCGCACAAATTCAAGGTGCCGGACTTTGAAAAATACAAGGGCAACTCTTGCCCTCAAAGTCATTTGGTGATGTACGCTCGAAAGATGTCAACTTAAACAAAGAATCAATAGCTACTGATCCATTATTTCCAAGACAATTTAATCGGTGCCGCACTCAAATGGTACATGGGTTTAAACCGCACCAAGATCGTCACTTTCAGAGATCTTGGCACTGCCTTCGTTCAGCAATACAAGTATAACCTGGACATGGCACCAGACAGAGATCAACTTAGAGCAACGTCGCAGAAGGACAAGGAAACCTTTAAGGAATATGCTCAGAGATGGCGTGAAATTGCCGCCCAGATTTGTCCCCCTCTTGAGCAAAAAATAGATGACAAATATCTTTTTGAAAACCTTGAGCTCATTCTACTACGACCGAATGGTCGTCAGTGCACCCAGTGACTTTACTGAGATGGTAAGCATGGGAGTACGCCTTGAAGAGGAAGTCCGAGAAGGACGTTTGGTCAAAGGTACATAACCATCAAGCAGTACCAAAAGATACGGTAGTTCTTTCCCTAAGAAAAAAGAGCAAGATATTGGTAATATCTCTCTCGGAAAGCAAAGGCGAAGGTATCAACCAGTAGCAGCGGTAACTCCCGCTATCAACCCTGCGCCGGTTCCAACATGTCAACCGCATGTTGCTCAAAGTCAACCAAATCAACAACAATATCAGCAAAGGACACAATAGCCTCTTCAACAGGCTTGTCCATAGTACAGCAACAACCGTACGAAACGACCACCAGGGTTTGACCCTATACCCATGTTGTACGCAGAACTGTTTCCACTACTACTGGTCAAGGGGCACGTCTAAACCAGTTCTCCTCTCACAATACCGAAAATCCTCCCTTTTGGTTTAAAGCAGATCAAACTTGCCCTTACCATCAAGGAGGACCATGGCACAACATAGAAAACTGTCTCAGCTTCAAATCCGATGTGCAGAAGCTTGTCAGGAACGGGGTCTTATCCTCCAAGGATACAAATCCAAACGTTCAGACGAACCTGTTGCCTCAACATGAGAAGACTGCAGTAAATTTTATAGAGGAAGAGGTTAGCCGCAGTTATCATATTCACGATGTACTACTGTTAAAAACCAATCTGGTCAAGATGCATTGTAGACAAAGCAGGTACGGTCATGTACCATCTCACAATTATCACAAGTGTGATATCTGCTCAAAGAATAATCAAGGGTGTTCTGCAGTGCAATCAGCTCTACAAGAACAAATGAATCTCGACTGGATCCAAGACCACCGAATCCGTGAGGTCAATATGACTTATACAAATCCCAACATTATTCAGAACCACGACATCCGTGCGATGAATGTCAAATTAGTGGCAATGCACTCAAGGTAAAGTCAATATCATGATCTGCCACGACATGATTACCGCGCCTGTCCGATCTGCTCAACAAACAATCAGGGATGCTCTTTTATACAAGAGGCTCTCCAACGTCAGATGGATCTTGGATGGATTTAGGATTACCATGATAGATGTAGCCATCAAGTCAATATGATTCAAATATTCGACATACGCATGATGAATACCAGCCTGGTAGAACTACATGCTAAACAAGTCAGGCTCGATTTCCTGGCTTCACATGATTATCAAAGTTGTAAAGTGTGTCATGAGGACGACCAAGGATGTGCACTTGTCTAAAGAACACTTCAACACTTATTGAACCACTGGTGGCTTCCAATTTACATGGATAAAGCTACGCAACAGATCAGTATGACTGGCGGGAATCCTACTAGATGTCAAAGTCAGGATGTCCGCTCGATGGAAACAGATATAGTAAAATTACACTGCATACAGAGCGGGCATGGCCGGTTGCCACTCCACAACTACGAGCGCTGTAGAATTTGTTCAGAGAACAACCAAGGATGCTAAATCGTACGAGCAGATCTTCAAAGACAATTGGATCACACAGAGATTCAACTATGTGCGAGTGTTGAGTCGACCAATGTGATGCCAGATTGTTTCCTTGATCAAAGCAAAGATGTTGTCATAATCTCCGAGTATGGACAGACCAAAGACGTTTGTGCTATAATCTCTTTACTCGATGAATCAAAAGTTCCTCTTGTTAGTAGAAGGATTCTCAACCTTGAACCGATCGAGGCTGCCTACGATGGTCAGATAAGGCTATCCCTTACAAATATGGTGCAACAACCATCGAAAATGGAAAAGAAACTCCATTACCCTCCGTCGTAAACATCGTTGACATCAGTCGGGTCACACGGAGCGGTCGAATCTTCAACAGAGGAATTGGAGAACCCACCAAAGAAAAGGAACCTCAAACAGAAGTTCCCAATCAACCAGTCGGTCAATCCAGTAATCCCGACCTTTCAAAGAACAACGATGAGATGCTGAAGCTCGTACAAAAAAGCAAGTACAACATTGTAGACCAACTGTTGCAAACTCCATCGAAAATCTCTATGCTATCACTCCTTCTCAGTTTTGAGGCTCATAGGGAAGATTTGCAGAGAGTCTTGGACCAAGCTTTCGTAGATAAAGATGTGACGATAAAACAATTCGACAACATCATCTCCAACATCACTTCCTGCAACAACTTAGGATTCAGTGATGAGGAACTGCCGGAAGAAGGCAAAAATCATAACATGGCACTTAACATTATAGTCAACTGCCAGGACGATGCTTTAGCCAGCGTACTAGTAGATACAGGATCAGCTCTGAATGTTATGCCAAAATCTACTCTCATGAGACTATCATTTCAAGGATCTCCGATGAGGGGCAGCGAGGTCATCATCAAAGCCTTTGACGGATCCAGAAAAGCAGTTATCGGCGAAGTTGATCTTCCCATAACTATTGGTCCTCACACTTTCCAAGTCACTTTCCAGGTCATGGACATCCGGGCAGCCTACAGCTGTTTATTAGGAAGACCTTGGATACACGAGGCTGGGGCAGTCACTTCAACACTTCACCAGAAACTGAAGTTCATCCAGAATGACAAGCTTGTCACAGTCTGGGGAGAGCAGGCCTTAATAGTAAGCAACTTATCATCATCTTCCTGTGTAGAACCCGAAGAGGTTGTTGGAACCCAGTTTCAAGCACTATCATTAAGCAAAGAGAATAACCCAGAGAGAGGAACATCAATTTCCTCATACAAGGACGCTCTCAAAGTGATTGAGAGTAACAACGCAAAAGGATGGGGACATCTTGTCATTCCTGCTGATAACAAGACGAAGAAAGGTCTTGGTTTTCCCTCAACCTGTACCCAGACTGCTACTAACGATGAAAGTTTTCGTCCCATTCAAGACTTATTCCACAGTGGAGGCTTCCTTCACCCAGTGTCTCAAGAAGTACATACCATCAATGAGGGAGACTCCTCCGATACAGATGAAGAGTGGAAATCCTATCTCAACGAGGATGGTTATATGTCTCAGGAAGAAACACATACTCCATTCTGCTATCCCACACAGAGTCCGAGATATATACCAAGATCAGATGCCAAGATGATGTACAGAGATTGTGATCCGGAAGGATAACGTGCTCCGTCAAACTCATTAGAGGAGGACACTTCGATGAAAGACAACTTCAATTATAACTATTTTAACCCAATGGATGACTTGCCTATCTGGAAGTCGTACCCAGAAGACTTGGGGTAAAAGAGTCAGCCGAATGATACATATCAACTGAGCATCATTGAAAAGAATACCTGCGTCCCCACCAAATCATGGGATTATTACCCAGGACATTCTGAAGATATCCAGCACAACGATGAATCTGTAAAGATTATAGGACAAGAGTTCATCAACTATGCTTTTCCCGAGGTCAACGTCATCGAGAGAGATGACTCCTCCAGTTCCACGGAAGTATGGGACACCTTAGGACAGCCGAGTGGCAAGTGCGACTTCTTGGTCAAGTACACCGCTCCTAAAAGCTCTCGTATCAGGCTCAAAGACATCAAGTCAACTGGATGGGGAGATCCATCTGAGAATTAAAACACTGTACAAGATATAACAGAAGAGTTCGTCTACGATAACTCTGCCTGGGAGACAGACTCCACTGATCCTGTTCTGCCAGAAATCAGCGTCATTTCTGAGGGCAAGCCAAGAAGGAAGATACCAGACTTTGTGATTCACCGAGGAGTTCGCCACTAATGGGTTGCTGTCGATGTCCCGAAAGTCGTCCATAAGTCTAAGTAATTGCCGTATTTATTTTAGCCTTTCACCCTGCCTAGGTGAAACAGATGTTTTTATAGGGCTCACCTTTCTGTAAATGTCCCTCTTCGCTTCGCCCAAAGCGACAGAGTTTTGTTTTACAGGGCTGTAGTTTCAAGAATCGACAAAATCATAAATAAAATAACGTCATTCTATAATTTTCGCATTTATTGCTATTTTCACTTTTCGCTTTTTTAGAAAATGGTAATCCTAAAAACAACTCAAAATAAAAACAAGCATTTTTCAGAAAATACACTGCACACAATCTTGCATTTCTCTCTATCTCTTCTAAGAAACAATCATAACGTCATGCAGATTGCTTGTTTTAAACCCCGTTGAAACATACGATCCAATGCCTTCTCCCAACTTTGAATTCTCGGTATTTAAAGCTGAAGAAGAAGAGGAAGCAGAAATTCCAGAAGAGATCTCCTGATTACTCAGACAAGAGGAAAGGTCCATTGAACGTCACAAAGAGCCATTGGAAACAGTCAACTTAGGTTCAGAAGAAGAGAGAAAAGAAGTCAAGATTGGGGCACTGCTCAGTCCGACTATCAAAGAAAGTTTGATAAAGCTTCTCAAAGAATTTCCCGATGTATATGCTTGGTCCTATCAGGTCATGCCAGGGTTGGATACCAGCATTGTGGAACATCATCTACCATTGAGATCCGAATATCCTCTAGTAAAACAAAGGTTGAGAAGGACACACCCGGACATGGCTATCAAAATCAAAGAGGAGATGCATAAATAGATTGACGCGGGTTTCCTCGCCACCTCAGAGTATCCTCAATGGCTAGCCAACATCGTGGTCGTCTACGTTGTTGAATGGGACGAAGGCGGTGTCCGAACTGTTGGTGTCAGTTCGAGGGCTAGCCATGATCGTCAGAGATTGGAGGTTGTTTTAGTTTTTACGGGAGGAAAAACGGGGAAGCAAAGGGTTCCCACAGACGGTGCCACTGATCGTACCTGATCAGAAAAAGATCGGTGGCCAACAACACGTCGTGAGCTCCGTTACTTCGGTGGTGGTGAGAAGATGGGGGGTGTACCTGCAAGGTACTCCGATGCTAAATTCAGAGACAGAGTAGGCAAGTATAGAAAGGTAGTGTGAGTGAGAATAAGAATATCTGACCCTCTAGTGAAAAAGGGTATTTATAGTGTGTCCCCAGCATTGGGTCAACGGTCATCTGCACTGGGTTGGATCACTAGGCCCAATGCAGATAACTGCCATGACTTACGTGGCATAGGGAAGACCAACACGTGGTCTTCGCCCTGGAGCAACTGCCTTGTGATCTTCGGAAGATGGGCTGACCAGTTCTTCAGGAGTGGGTAGTTGCCTGATGACGTGTCCCCACGTGAGGGGCACGTGGAGTTCGTAGAGGCAGACGCGAGATCTCTCCCCAAGCCATGTAGTGACCTGCTCGACGACGGTGGGGATACGGATGTGCCCGACGAGGGAGAGGATCGGGCCTTAATGGTCTGATTAACGTAGCATTGGGTTGGCCCTGCCCGACTGGTGGGCAGACACCGACCCAGTCCAGAACATATATATATATATATATATATATATATATATATATATATATATATATATATATATATATATATATATATATATATATATATATATATATATATATATATATATATATATATATATAACACTTTTTTAAAGACATATTTGCAAACCATTTTTTAGCAACTAATGTAAACCCACTTGTTTTTACAAAAATCTATTTTAGCAACATTCACATTAGAGTGCATTTAACTATTTTTTAGTTAAAGCTTGCTAAAACACACCTTCATAAAAATAAGTGGGTATATTATAGCAAACCTCTATGGGGTTTGCTATAATACACTCATTTATTTTTATGAATGTGTGTTTTAGCAACCTACACCTTAAGGTGTATTTAAACATTTTTTAGTTAAAGCTTGCTAAAATAGACATTCATAAAAACAAGTGGATCTACGTTAGGAAATGCTTAACATTGAATAGAATTATTGTTTGTCGTGTGTTGTAGAGAGTAACAATTGGAAAGGGGGAAATATCAAGGTAGATTCAACAGTTATCACACAAAACAAAACAACACCTATGTTATGTGTTTTCTTCTGTTGTATCCTATCGACATTCTACATTCCAAACAAACATTCATTCCTTCCTTAACGTTCCATCATTTTTTATTGTTCAGTTAAAGCTTTTTCCTTCCTCCTATCCTATCTTTCTTTTTTCATTCTCTCAAAATTGGTCTCTGGGATTCTCTTCTCAATTGGCTCCGCAGGTATAACACTCACTTTTTACTTCTCTTCTCAATTCCCTTCAAGTTAAATTTTTCAGTTGTTTTGGGATTTGTATGATAACAGATCCTCTTACAAAATGTCTTTCACCCAAGATATTTCATAAGCACACTGCTCACATGAGTGTTTTATCGTTAGAGGAGTCTTTGGTTTAGTGGGAGTTAGTCTATTATGAATTTTAGTTTTTGTGTTTGGTATTATGTATGCAACTATGATTTTGGATATTTTCCAATTAATAAAGATTGATATTCAGTAATTTAGATTTTATACAATAAATTTATTGAATGATCTCACTAAAGTAAAGTAGTACCATTTGAAAATCGACATATACAAACCAACTTCATGTAATTTTCATGTTGCACATTTCATGATGGATCTATATCATTTAGTTATGTCTCTATTAGTGATCATTGAAGAGTTTAGTTATGATTGATATAACGAAAATCCCTTTGATTATGTATACTAACATAACTAATGGACGAGATACCTTGGATATACTTAAAGATTGTAAGGGCAAATTTTGAGCTCATAAATTTTAACACATATGTAAAGTTACATATGTGACCGGTGGGAGATTGTAGAATTTTTGGGTCATAAATATAATATTGCATGTGTTAGGATCATTATTTAATTCTCCAAAACTGCATGGTCTAATTAATATTAAGTATGAGGCTAAAAGCATAAATGTCATGTATGAAATTATTGTGTAGATATCATAAGTCAATATTTAATTTAATGAGGGGTCAAATTAGAATATTGAAAACTAAGAAATAACCCTAAAGTTATTTATAGGGATTATGGTCCCCATTTGTAGAGCGATTGAAAAGTTATGGCTCATCAGAAAAATTCTCTATTTGTAACACCATGTATAATATATATCTAAAATAATACTATACAAGAGTTATTACCTGGTACTGACACCAATCATAAGTGTCTATTGGCATAATTTAGATACTTAACCATTTAAAACACATAAAACACAACCTATGGTACAAGACATGAAAATTTTCCAAAACAATAATATATAAGATCAAAATACAACATCCTTCATTGTACAAGAAAATAATACATAACAAAATAAACTCAAACTAAGCTTCTCTTGAAACATCCAAACATAGCTCCACTTATAAATCACACCTGTAAACAATACCTGAAAAACAGCAACAATAATTTGGTGAGATAATAATCTCAGTGAGTTTCCTTATCTTATGGATTGACTCGGCTCTACAAGGTTCTAACGATTTCTATCTCAAGTAAAAAGGGGAAAGGGAATAAGACTTGAGTTCACATAATTCGCAGTGTATGAAAACATATCTCTTGAGTCCACCAACTCAAACAATCAATCACTAGTTCAGAAACCTTACCAAGGCATCCCCTTTTCCCGTCCTCTCCAACGTCTAGGAGATCGGCACAAGTCATGGATCCTTGTAATGTACCTTGACATGCGAAATAGATTTGGATCTACGGGAAACATAGTCCACATGAATCGTCACTTCTCATGGGTCGTACCCCATCAGAAGTCTCTTTACCCGTAGGCTCCATTCGTACTACACACGGGAATGAAACTTGTCAAGGTAATAGTGCGTACATCCCGGAGGAGCTCTCTATATAAGCCTCCACTCTCGGAACGACACAACTCAAGGGAATTCGGTTCCGACTACGTGATCAATAATAACATAACATCGAATGGATTCATATTCTAAGGGACACATAATCGACCTTACGAATCGTCACTTCTCATAGGCCGTACCCCATCACAAGTCTATTTATCCGTAAACTCCATTCGTTATTTAATCACTAAGGATAGCGTGATTGTATTCGACAATCACAAGGCATCACATTCGCCTTAACCATAAACAACACAACCATACATGTTCCATACAAAGCTCTCCTTACAACTAGGTAACTACTTGCCAATGATACACACCTAGCATCATTGCACAAGCATTGTCATCTATGTTATTCATCATGTCCTAAACATCTTACTAGTTCATTCCATTAATTAACATTAAGGGTTTCCTCACCATTCCCTATGAATTTCTATTGTTATTATCACATCTATATACATACAAGCAATAATTCATGGATAGAAAAATATGCATCACCAACATAACCACAATTCATAGCATATATATCATAATGCGGCTTATAACACACTCAACTAATGCACGACTAACCTTATCCTTGACGGTCATAAATACAAGTTCTAACTTACTATCTTATAGATCATTGGAAGGACTTTTCAACGATTCCAACCGCGCATCAAACGGAGTTACGAAACTCGAGTTATGGGGAAAACAAGAATCAAGCAGTTTTTCTCAAGGAAACAGGGTATAGGTCGGCCTATGAAGGTTTCAGGTCGGCCTATAAAGGTTTCAGGTCAGCCGATATGAGGCGAGGTATGGGCAGAAGCCACAAGCTTTAATATTGATGCGTGGAGGTCGGCCTATGAATTTATCTGTCAGCCTATACTGAACGAAAAGCTTCTATAGGTCGACCTAAACCCGTATGTGCCGACCTATATCAGTATTTTTCACACAGAATTCAATTTTTTTGATGCATAACTCATCCAAGACCATTCCTAAACCTGTTCCTATCATTTCTCAGTAATACCTTTCTAAAAATTCTCTGTTACAACCTGCATAATATTTGGTTTGAACTCTACAACTATGTCACTCAAACTACCAATAATACAATATGTTTTATCAACAACTTGCGTATTCATTATGGGTTCAAAAATTCATGAACATGAAGTCATGCAATAATGGCAACATTCAATCACAAGAACACCACCATTAACACCTAACATATGTCATCAACAACTCACACACATTCCATAAGCTTTTCTCTCAAGATCATAAGCACCCAATTCAAAATCACATTAACAACCTTCCACAATATGAAGGACACAAAATCATGGTAGCACTTCAACAATAACAACAACAACATAGTACCAAACGCAACATGTTATGATTAACAACAACAACTCAATTCCCAAAATCATGCTTAGATTCTTGAAACACTAAGAATTTCTAAATTCCCCAAGTTCTAACTAAGAACTCACCTTTTGATTCAAGAAGAGGATGATGAAATTTAGATGAAAATGGTGATGATGATGATGAAGATGTGATGAATCCAGGAGCTTTTCACTTCTTCTTCCTTCCTCTTCTTTCTTCCTCTCCTTATCTTCTTCTTTTCTCCTCTTTTCTTTCTCTTTTCCTCTCTTTCCTTTCTCACATTTTTCCTTCTTTTTCTTTCCTGATAACTTTTCTCTTTTTCTCTTGTTCCTATCTCTTTTCCACTTCTTCATATCCACACATTTCTTCTTATTCTTTCCACCACACAATATATAAATATCTAGTATTATAATATAATATAATATTAGGTAATGATATAAAATATCTCAATTGATATTTTGTCTTCTAGTACCCATTGACCAAATATTAAATTTATCAAAATATCCTCTCTTAAACTTATCAACAAAGTTCAGTCTCTTTTATTGATAATTAATCGCTTTAGAGTCTACTAGTTATTCTATTCGTTCCAACTAATGATACTTAGAGCACTAAAGAGCTTAAATAAACCCAACTGATACTTAATTGATCATTTAAGGGAACTGTGGGGTATTACACTATTTATCCTCATCAGAGAGATTCAAGGAGCCACGAGGAACTCTACAATTGGAAGACCGCATACCCGGTAACCTTCAACTATTTCCAATGACAAACTCATGTATGCTTCTTCTTAAATTCTCTGATTAAATTCTGATATGGATTTAAGGGATACAAGTTGATAGGTTATCGACACATAGGGATTAGTTTAGACTTTATTTTCTTGATTTCTATATCGATAGAAATCATAAAGTTATGAACATATCTAACAAGAGAATGACCTATATATAAAAAACCAAAACAACATAGGATCCATAGACAACGATGCATGCTCCTAAAGGTTGCATGCATGCGCCACTGCCATTGACATCACACATGATTATACGCCACATGCATTGATGCCTAAAGAAAAAAAAGGAATGCACGCGCCACTAGGGGTGAAAATAGGCCGGGGCGAGTTAGGCTTTGCCAAGCCTAAGCCTGACCAGTTGAACGGTTGCGCGTGAACGCGACACTGACGTGTCCATTGGATAATGACTACAGGTATACAGTTGTTCGTGTAGTTTTAAAAGGTTGTCGAACCCACAGGGAATTGATAGTCAAGCTAATGTTATCTATCGTTGCAGTGTAAAGCTAAGGCTAAAGATCAACAGATTTAGAACGGGAAAGAAAACACTAATTTTTAAAGGTTTGGAAATAATGATAAAACGAGTCCGGAATATGGATTTCGCGTGCCTAAGGGACTTGTAGAAACCGGGTGCTAATTATGACTGAACTTGGTTCCATAGAAAATACTAACTTAAAGACTCTGTCTCACACTCTCGCGCTATTGATAAGAACCACATCTTTCAACCACGGGATTTTGCTCTCGCTCACCCGTTTCAATTAAAAAGCGTGTTTTGAAAGTTAATAAGATTCTAAACGATGCCTAAAGTGCTCTCGCTGTTTTTAGGATCGATGCCTAGTTTTCACTATCAGTTCATTCCTCACACTCTCGCGATGTCGGTTCGAACTTAGTTTATTCCTCACTCTCGTGTCGAAATAATAAAACATGAAAATTAGAAACTAAAACCAAAACTAACATACAATCATAAACTCGCGCCTAAAGTTTTCTACTGAGTCTCGTCGGTAACGACGGTCCTCATACGCCGAACTCAATTAATTTAGCAAGACATATTCTTATCTATAGGAAACATATCGACAACAATCATATTCAAAACTAACATGGTAGGCTAAATAAAAGTAACTACAAGTGCAATAATAAAAATTGGAAATAAACCTGTAAAACAAAACGTGGAACTTGAATTAAAATATGCCGGCAGGCTTCGTTCAGGATCCAAGGGTACAACAATGAAAATAAAAATAAAAAGAACAAGTGCGACAATCCCTCAATGTGAGTTATTGTCGCTTTACAAGTAACTAGTAACTAACCCGTGCGTTCGCACGGGCATGTCTGTTCGAGGATTTTATGTTATGAATGCGTAATTGTTAATCAAATTGAAAAAAATGGTAAAATTATGAAAATAGATATGATTGAAATTAAAAATTTGTATTGGTAAGTATAAGAAATTGTCGATAAATTTCTATTATTCAATATTTGAACCAGTAGTAAAGTTGTTCCTGTTTATAACAATAGTAATTGTTTTCATATATAAAAATATTTTAATCAACCATGTATTTTTTTCCCATATATAAATATTAGTTTTTATTACACAATTTATAAAAACGAATTGAATGAACAGTAAAGTTGTTTGCGTATATAAAAAAAATTGATTCAAAAGTAAAGTTGTGTCCATTTATAACAATAGTATTTTTTTCTATATAAAAAAATTTGAATCAATATTAAAGTTGTGTCTGTTTATAACAATAGTATTTTTTTCGTATATAAAAAAATTTGAATCAAAATTAAAGTTGTACCCGTTTATAACAAAAGTATTTTTTCGTATATAAAAAATTTGAATCAAAATTAAAGTTGTGTCCGTTTATAACAATAGTATTATTTTCGTATAAAAAATTTTGAATCAAAAGTAAAGTTGTGCCCGTTTATAACAATAGTATTTTTTTCGTATATAAAATAATGTGAATCAAAATTAAAGTTGTGCCCGTTTATAACAATAGTATTTTTTCCTTATATAAAAAAATTTGAATCAAAAGTAAAGTTGTGTTCGTTTATAACAATAGTTTTTTTCGTATATAAAAAAATTTGAATCAAAATTAAAGTTGTGGCTGTTTATAACAATAGTATTTTTTTGTATATAAAAATATTTGAATCAAAATTAAAGTTGTGCTCGTTTATAACAATAGTATTTTTTTCGTATATAAAAAAATTTGAATCAAAATTAAAGTTGGTTCCGTTTATAACATTAGTATTTTTTTTTGTATATAAAAAATTTGAATCAAAATTAAAGTTGTCCCCGTTTATAACAATAGTATTTTTCTTATATAAAAAAATTTAATCAAAATTAAAGTTGTGCCCGTTTATAACAATATAATTTTTTTCGTATATAACAAAATTTGAATTAACAATGTATTTTTTTCATATATAAATATTTTTTTTTGACATTATTTATAAAATTTTTGAATCAATAATAAAGTTGTTCCGTTATCATTCAATATTTTAATCAATAACTTGATTTTTTTGTTTTCTATAAATTCTATATTAGAAAAAAATAAAATTTATTAAAGGCAAGTTGATCATATAATGCAAGTTGATTAGTTGAGTGATGATATTAATCTGCAAAGAAGATTATTAAGCGAGATGTTCCATCAAGCTATAAAAGATCTAGAAAACATGACATAATATACTTTTGCTTATTAAAAAGAAAAATCTAGAAAAGATGACTATTGTCAAGCTTAAGTAACCTCCTAAATTGAAGAAACTATTCTTTGGATGTTCGTCCAAAATAGATGATTGTGATATTAGGCCTTTAACAATTATATAAATATATTCGATATTTGAAATGAAATTTAATGCATTTAGGTAAACTGCTTAATTGAACATTCATTCAGAAACACTTGTTAAATTTGAGCTATATATAAGTTGTTAACATCAAAGTGGAAATGAGAGTAAGTTACACTTAAGTTCTTTATGAGCTATTTCATTATGAAAATAAGTTCTCGTATAGCCTATCCTAGAAAGCTTATAACTATTAGTTAAAAGTTATTGAATATATGAAAGTATTCTAATAAGATATGTCTAAATACGCTCTTCCAAGACTTCCCTAGAAAATCATTTTTCTTGTTACAATGGCGGTTACTACATCAATCAGTTGCTATGTAATTTTATTTAGCTCAATTTTTATTAGGGGTGTTAGATTTCACTTCCTTCTTTATATCCGCATGGATAATATCATTTATTATTCATAAATCATGATATAATGCTCAGAAGTTTATAAATCATGATAACATAAAAGAATGTACAAAATGTAGTAGTAATGGTGATGTTGTAGATGGAAATTACTCTGCTACTGCAATCATTTATCAAGAGGAAATAGGTGGTAAATTTTGTAAGTTGATTTTATGCTTTTTTGTTGTTATACAATGTCATAACAAACAACTGTTAATTGTTATGCAGGATGGCCATCCACAGTTGGGTTGGCAGGACACTGCAGGATACCTAATTTTACGTATTCTTCTTAGGACACTGCAGCATATCTATTTTTACCTATTCTTCTTATTGTTTCTCAATATGTTTCAATGGAAATCATGAAACCCCGTCAGGTGAGCATATCAGTTATCCTTCTATTTCAATTTTATTCATATAATGCAGTCTTAACTTGCTTTTTTCCAACAGACAAATGATCCTAATCAAAAGAATATATTTCTTTTGGTCAGAAAATCTACTCATTGTATCCCTACAATTAACTCTTTATTTCAGAAACCATTTCCTTGATATGACTGCCTAATATGCATGTCAACTAAAACAACATTGTTTGTGTAATAGAAGTAATCACAACCATAATGCCGCAATCGCAATGCTTGTAACGCCACAATTGCAAAATTGTGTTTAGATTAGTGGTGTTGCAAAAGTATGTACAATCTTCCCATGAGCATCGCCAACATACCGGAAATCCACATCAGCTATTTCTCCCAGACCATTTACAATACATCCCATGATTGTAATCTGATACGTACAGCAACAGAAAGTTAATAATAGAAATAAAAAGCACTTTCACTTTGCATATACACAGTTTACAGACCATAGTACACTGATACAATTTGGAGTATGTACTATGAAATATGAAGGAAAAGACTCGCTGATATTACCGAAACACCAGGGAGGTGCGATGTCTTCTTTCAAATTTCTACACTTATTTCTTGAAGATCAAATAAGGTTCTGTCACAGGATGGGCATGAGACGTACTTCTGCAAGACACGTTAACTTGTCGACATACATGATAATGGATATCAACGAATTACCGTCTGCTGCAATCATAACATTCTTTCCATTTGGGTCTAATTTGCAGTGCTAATATTGACCAAACATTTATGCATCAAATTTGAATTTAAAATTTACCGTATATATAAAACTACATGCACACATTTCCAACATCACCATTGAGAGGATCAGATTCACCTTCTCTTGCCTGCAAAGATTTAGTGGAAACAATGTTGTAGAATGTCGTTTTAGTAAATGATAATGCAAAGTGGTAAGACGCGAATGAAGTTAGTCGAGTAAAACCAACCTAGGATGTTAGTGCGACCTTGAATTCAACAGCTTGCTGATTCTCAAGAGTACAATAGTAAGAATATAGAATCATCCCAATAATGGCCAACAAAATACACATGATGCTTCTCTGAGCACAGGGGTTAATGAAGCCTTCTTCAACACCATTGTTAAATAGTGCAAGCAAAAATTTATAGTAACCATCAACATTCAGCAGGGCGAACCTGTGCTGGATGATAAATGGGTTAACAATATGATCATAATAGTATACATAAACAATATTATCCAACAAAGTAATAGCATAACATTACCGATTTTTTATGAATTCCAAGTTGTGCCTAACTTATCAACTCCAAAAGCTCTTCCATAGTTCCATTTCCTCCTAATCAAGACGAAAGAACGCAGGGTGTGAGAAAAAGGGTAACAAACAGAGTAATAAAATAAAAGCAAATTTTAGTATATAAATGAACAATTTTATCTAGTAGCATTCACATGTAATAAAACACACTAATTAATCACTTCTAAAACTATTTCAGAGTTATTCGTGTAACTAACTCCCAGGGAGTGCATTAAAAGTATCAGCTTCTTGAGCCATTGCCGCTTTCCGCTCATGCTTATCAGAAACAATTCTTACTTCACCAACTGTTTTTCTAGATATCTGTCAAAATACACCAATTACAATAGTATGTTCTCTATGTTGTTATCCTTGGCATCCTAAACTCAAGTTCCAGAAGCCTGTTTGGTTTTTTGGTTGACGAAAACAATATCGTGTCAAATCTACAAATGTATGAATATTAATATACTTTGTACCAGTATCATATATTAAGAGCAGTTTCATTATATATTAACTCCATAGCACCAACACTTGTAATTGAAAGAGTTTTTGGTATGCGTTACGTTATAGTATCCGACACCGACATATCAATTACATTCAATCACTTCTATTACTTCAAATCATTAGTCGCGTCTATATATCAGTGTTAGTATTGTATTTGTGCTTCATTATCAACATATGCAGAAAAGTTAATGCTTACCAGATAAAGGTCAAGGGAATCAAGTTGCAAATCCTTTAAAACAAATTCAAATGCTTTTGGCACATCTTCTACATGATGATATGAACACCTGAAAATAATAGACAAAGCAGAGGATTCATGTTAATAAACACAACCTAAAACTAACATTTTTCCATAATCAATAAAAAACAGAAAATTTTCAAAAATATAAATTAATAAACCGTACCATAGTTTCGAGGTGATCCATAACTCCTCGTGCTTAACAACACCATCCTCAAAGAGCTTTTTCAATGTAGAATCAATCTATAAAAATTTTACATCTTAATACTATGATAGAGTAAAATCATGCAGGTTTAATGAAAACAATTAAAACTTTTGTCAAAAATAAAAACTCAACATAAAAAAAAACTGTTACCTCAATATTGCTGACATTGTAGCCACAACCGCATTAGACCAAAATTACAGTTTGCATTAAAACCATACATCTGGACATCATGGTTTTGTATGTGCATTTGCTTAATGAACATTTTGATCGCACAACAAGCATAAGCAAGTTGCGTCTGATCAACAGTAAACCAAGGATATATGGTTTCATAAGTGCTCTTGAGTCTTTAAATGCAAAGAAAAATACTAACCCTCTTTTGCATGTATTCAATTTCAGCAAATAAAAGCTCCTTCTGATGTTGATTTTTGTAATGCAGTAAAGGAAAAAAAGAAAAGGAAGAGTTAGAAGAATACATGATTCATCAAATAAATATCAATATATATCAAATCATGAATTTTTAAAAAATAGTAGAAAAATAGTTGTTAATAATTACCTTTTTATATAGAAATATTTTAATCATTCATATAAGAGACACAAATATGCTAGAAGAAATGAAATTCCTAAAACTAATGATGGATTTCCCATCCTTTTCTGTTCATAAGAGTATACATAGAAGAGTTTTTTTATACCTTGATAAACTCACTGGATGTTTATGCAGTAGCCCTTGGAAATTCGTATAACTTGACTACCATATTTCGGTAATCTGCACAACACATCTCAAAAATCATTATAGTTATTTTAAATTCAGTAATCTGCACAACACATCCCAAAAGAAAAGAAAAGAAACATAAAGAGAAAAAACTCAGTTCTAGCCACATAGCCTTTATCATTTAAAAAAAGAAAAGAAAAGAAACATCAAGGGAAAAAACAAAAACAATATAAGCGCTTATCTCTTCTCAAAAGCGCTTATTTCTTCTCCCTCATACGGTTCATACGCTCTTACTCGTCACAAATATTGTTCGGTTTCTGAAAAAGTATCTCAGAGCAAGAAACGTAAACGTAAACATGTCGATGAATAACCACCATCTAAAATCTGAAAACAAAAAATCCAAAACCACAAATCTGAGAAGGAAACAACAAAAGAAGATAGAACAAAAAACCTAAAAATCAAAATGTTAGAGGCAGATCTAAAGAGGAGAAAATATCATCATGTATATAAAAGCTGAAATCAGTGATTATCAACATCTTAAAACCCAATACATACTGCAATTTCCACATATCATTTTTACCACCATATTGTTCAAGGTAAAATCTTGCATTCAATAGGGGTAAGCTAACATGCCATTGAACATCCAGAGCATAACCCACCTGCAGAGTTGTTACGAAAAACCTAAAAATCAAAACGTTAGAGATAGATCTATACAAATAGTTACAGAACCAAAAAAACTGAAATCACTACGGTTAGGGTTTCAAAAGCGATATTGTTGATAACAGAGGAAGAAGGAAGAAGAAGGGGAAGAAGGAAGAAGAAGAGAGAAAGGACACGTGAGAGAGAGAGAGAGAGAGAGAGAAAGAGAGAGAGAGAGAGAGAGAGAGAGAGTGGAAATGCGGATAAAGAGAGAGAGGAAGACGATGCAGAAGAAAGAGAAAAATCTGAATTGATACCATAAAGTTAAATTTTAGAAATAAAATAACTATAATAGAACCAAATGACATCATCATTTGATTCAAATATAACCAACAAAGGTTTAATACAATAACTATGTAGTTGGATTACAACAATGTGACATCATTAGTTGCATAAAGTAAATTTTGGACCAAAATTACCCCTAAATTGAAGATGTGGCAAAAAAAGAGAAAGGGGCAAAGAAGAATTTTCCAGAACATCAACTTTTCTTATATTATAGATTTGTGCCTAAAATACTAAACGGAAATTATGCAGCGCTTCCGCATATCTTAGATGCTCCAGAAAGTGTCCAACAAGTCCTATATATAGAGAAAGAAGGGTCTGCAACTGCTCTGGACGTGTCTGGAGAGTGGAGGAAAAAAGGGCCTTCAAAACTGCTTCTAACTGCTAATGAAGAAAAACTGCCCACTGCGCTGCAATGGCGAACGCCATTGCCTTGGTTCATTAACTGACATGGCAGCTGGGAGATGGCGAGCGCCATCTACCCATGGCGAATGCCATATCAGCAACAGAGGCAGAATTTGCTTCTTTTTTCTAAACTTTCCTAATCTTTCACTCTATCTCCGGACTGCTTCCGATTTCGCAACGAATGAAACTAACAACTGCAAAACACAATAAAACACGGTAAAATGCAATAAGACTCGATAAAATACGGACAAATAATACGCGCAATGAGCCTAAAAATATGATACGATTTCTCTTTATCAAACTCCCCCACACTAAGACCTTTGCTTATCCTTAAGCAAACTCCCAACACAGATGAAAACAGTAAGTGCAATATCTGAAACATAGGAACGACATGACTCTAAAATGATATGCACCTGCTAGGCTAATGCTAAACAGATAGGTACTAAATATTGATAACAAGGATACAGTAATGACACATATCCGTATTTGCGCACAAAGACTCCCCCCTATGCAATACCAATCCAAATCATACCATTATGACTCGAGCTACATGCCTCGTTTCTTTTCACCTCTATTTCATTCGGTCACATTAAGCCTGTTATCCCCTCACTCGCATGGTAAGTGAACCTATTAGTGTTTATGATCTCGTTATTCAACTTTTCGCTCTTTTCTTCTTTTCTCTTTCTTTTCTTTTTGAATTTCAAGAATCCGATCCGTTGAGCTAAATGGCCGGGTGAGGACCACCTAACTTAGAGGGACGCGAATCTCTTCATTCGCTTTTTCTATAAAGCTATTCAATTCAATTCAAATTTTTTTCTTTTCGAGATCACCACATATTTGCATTGGTTCATTACTTAGCGTGTGCCTTAGGATGGTGCTGGTCGCTAATATAAACTACTCAAGAGGCCACTACAAAAAACTCGAAAATCAAGGTCTCGGCATAATGGTTATTTAAATTGATGCCGCATACTTAGGGAATCTAGGGTGTTAGGACGGTACCGATGTTATCAAAACTTTTCCAAGTCTAATTAACATAGCCTAGAAGTGAAAAGTGTCGTGCCATTGAATCGGAACAATTTTTTTTTCGTCGGGGGTCAATTCTAAGGGAATTATCTAACAAAAAAGAAAAAGTAACATACAATAGGACTCAAATCGGCGCATAAAAGACTCAACACACAAATAGAAATAGAATAACTAGAAAAACATAAAAGCGGCATAAAAAACAATAGAAAAGTAAAAATAAAGCAATAAAGCTCCTCCCCCACACTTGAACCAAACATTGTCCTCAATGTTTTAGTACAAGGTGAAAGAAGGAGTAGAGAAACCTGGTGAAATCAGTGGTGAAGGCCTCGGCCGCGAGGGCGTCCAAATCCTCTGCTGAGTGCAGGGTTAGGAACGTGCTGCACAAACTCTCTCATAGTCATCATCTCCATCCTCAATCCTTCCATTTGCTCGGTAAGATCTCTCATGTCATGTTCTATCCTGTCAGCAAAGTCAATCTGCTGCTGGTTATCTTGGTCTACAGCAACTCTGAGCTCATCTTGCTGTCTCTGCATGCTCTGGAGCAGTAGATCCTACTCTACCTCCTTATCATTCCGATGCCTAAGCTCAGACAGGATATCATCAAGTGTACTCCGGATGGCAACGTAATCATACTTCTCATGGGGCTGGTAGGTACCTGAAAACTGATCAGAAAAAATAGGTGCAACATGTGCACGAATACTAGGCCCTGGAATATCAGCATTGGCATGAGTGCCAATCTGTGGAGCACACCCCATAATGTCAGCATAAGCCCTGTTAACCGTCTCTTCCTCAAGGTCGGGGGCCTCAGTGTGAAATAACCAGTTAGTGTTAATGCGTGCATTAATGCGCGTTGCACATGGCAAAGCAATGCTTATCACCTCCCTGTTACTAATCATCAACCTATATTTGTCGCTAGGCAGATTCTTAATGAGGCGCATGTTGCGTCAATACTCTAAATCAGCGAAATGGATGGCTAACTTCTCAAAGGCAACCAACTCAGAGGTCAAGCCTAAAGCATAGGTTATGGAGGTAATCACTCCTCCGACACAGATATGACCATCGGACCTACCGGCGGCGAATGCAAGATGCGATAAAAGGAAGGGGTGGGGTTAACCTTAGTTTTGGACAATGAACAATGGATGAAGAAAAGGTCTTTGGAATTTACATTCCCTGCGTTCTCCCTGCCAAATATGGTATTGGCTAAGATGCGGTGGAAGTACCTTATGGTTGGGTTATGTATTGCGGTGTCTTTTAGACCTTCCCAAGTGGTGGAAGTCTTACTAGTTATCTAACGCCAAAAAACCTAAAGCACTAGACTGCCACTCACTTTCGAGAGGCGCTTGACAAGTGTATGCCTCTCTGCTAGGGAATTGGAATATTGTGCCTATTTTGTCTTGTGTCAATGTAAACTCCCTATGAAATATCCTAAAATTAACGGTGCCAGAAGTGTGGGATAAATCACAAGAATATTGAAAAGTGCTTAAAAATTCATAAGTCAACCTAGTGTATGTGGGGTGAGTAAGAGAACTAAAGTGTAACAACCCTAGGTTGGTCAGCATCCAGTCGATACTGTCGAACAACCCCAAGGCGCGAACAATATCAATGTGTGGATACCGTGAAGCTACAACAGGTCTTTTGCACAGCTTGTGGACGACGATCCATTGATGTTCACCAACGACTCCTTCCGCGAACTCGATACCCATGTAATCGATATCTCTAGCGATTCTTGGAGGTACTCTGGAAATTTGGATGATAATGAGTGGGTTTGGAAGATTAAGAATGGCAGTGATGATGGAGTAAGAGTGTGTTGTTTTTGGTATTTATAAAGAACAAGAAGGATATGAATGGTTGGGGGTTAGGATAGAAGTTAAGAGAAGTTATTATGGGTGGTTATTAAGGAGTTTAGGAGTTTGAATAGGTTTTAGTTTGAAAACCGCGCAAAACAATAACAGAAAATGCACAGAATTCTGCTCGTTTCGCTACCATGGCGAACGCCATTAAGCACATGGCGAACCCCATGTGTTCAAAACGTTAAAATTCAAAAATAAAGGCCAATGGCGAACACCATTAGCATAATGGCGAACACCATTAAGCTAAAATGCGCGGTTTTTAAAGTTTAAATCCAGAACACAGAATTGGGTTAATTCTACAAGTTAAATTACTACTTATTACGAATTATATGCTCATAATGCTAAATTAGGTAATGCATAAACATTAGAAAGCACATAATAACAAAAAACAAAATTAAACAACGGAAAGGGAAATCACATTAATTCAAAGAACACCAACAACATGTCTTCGTCGATAACGCGACGGTACAGTAAATTCAGAACAACAATGAAAAGAAATACAACGATAAACTAAAAAAATCTGAAATAAAGAAAAAATCGAACATAATGGTACAAGTCATCAACATCAACCAAAGTGTCGCCTAAATGAGTGAACTTACTGAAATAATTGATTGAACTGCTCATTGGCGAAATCCATAAAACCAATGAGATCTCCTCGGGTAGAAGTGATCTTATTCCTAAGAGTTTCTACTTCAGACTGCAAAGTACCAATAGCGACATCATAGTCTAAACGATAAGCTCCAGAGACATGAGAAACAACATCAGGGGGAATGGCATCCCGAACTTCATAAGGTTAAGGGCTATATGGTGGGGGTAGGTGATTCACTTTGTTTCTCTAAGTCATACAACCAGTTATCCTTGTTGTGAACACTGGTTTTCTCGTGGTCAGGCAAGGTGAAATTATGGGCCACTTTGTTATCAATAAGAAACTCAAACTCAGCAGGTCCTAAGTTAGCTATAATGCCACGGTTAAAGCAAAAATTCAAATGCATGGGATGGATGCCTCCAAAGGCATGGATACGGTTAATCTGGTATCTCAAGCCAATGGCATCAGCAATCATGGTGACTAATCCTCCAATGAGAATAGTACCATGGGTCTCATGTGCAATACGGTTCAAGTTTGCTAGCATATAGGTGGCGGCATTCACAGGCCTTCCCTGAGAAGCACAATACATGATAAATAACTCATCCTTCGAAACAAAAGTGACATTATCTTCCTTACCAAACAAATTATGGGCTAAAATCTTATGGAACTACCGAATGAGGGGATTATGGATATTCTCAGAGAACATGGTATGAGGCTTAGGGTGATGGTTACCGGTTATGGTCCCCCAGACGTAATCAGGGTCAAGGTTGGTAAAGGCATCATCAGGTGTCAGGGTATAGGCATCAGGCCCATTCGGGAATCCTAAGAGATCAACCATCTCATTATGGGTAAAGCGGTATTTGATTCCAAACAACCTGAATGTAGCTAAACCTCGGCCCGAGACCTCGGTTAGGATCATAGTAAAGAGAGCTCAGGAACTGGAGGATAAGCATTCGGTATAGGGAAAATCTCTTTCTCACAGTATAACTAATCTAACCTATTTGGTTGAGCAGGTACATCACACTGTCCCCGAGTCCTAAGGTAGTCAAAGTAAGTCCATCGGGATAAATTGGTAATGTCATTTCCCTTTGAGCCAAGACATCAAACGACGTCTCTGAGCTTTATTCCTAAAAATAATCTCCATGTCATCAATAGGCTTCATACTCCTAAGTCAGTGATTAGCTATCCTAAGCTATGCTAGCCTGAAATTTGACAAAGATTATACTATTAATGAAATGCACTGTGAAAAGTGTTAAAGTAGTAATAATGATAATAGTAGTAGTAATAATAATAATAATAATAATAATAATAATAATAATAATAATAACAAACACAAAATTAAATAGTTATAATAGGAAAAGTACAAAGAGAAAATAAAGACTAAAGGTCGCGGGTTGCCTCCCACGTAGCGCTTGTTTAATATCGGTAACTCGACATTAGATCAGAGTATGACCATTCCTTTGAGAGAGTGGGTAGCTCTTCTAACTTGTAACTTATGTAGAAGTCCTTGTTTTCAATGTTGTGGTAATTCTTAAGTCGCTGCCCATTTACAATGAACGTCTCATTAGATTTTCCTCTAATTTCTACTGCCCATCCGCTTTGAAAAACTCTTATAACCTCGAAAGGGCCAGACCATCTGGAACGGAGTTTGCCCATAAATAACTTAAGTCGAGAATTGAAGAGAAGGACTATGTCACCCTCGTTGAATTCTCGCCTGTTTATTCGTTTATCATGCCCCTATTTAGTCATTTCCTTATAAATCCGGGCATTTTCATAGGCATATAGTCTAAGTTCCTCTAGTTCATGGATATCCGAAATTCTTTTCTCTGCTGTAGCTGTGTAATTCATATTCAGGGTCTTAATGGCCCAATAAACTTTGGGCTCAAGTTAGACAGGCAGGTGACATGATTTACCATAAACTAGTTTTAACGGGGTGGTTCCTACCGGAGTTTTATTAGCTGTCCTATAAGCCCACAAAGCTTCACGAAGTTTCGCAGACCAATCCTTCCAAGAGGCTGCAACTGTTTTCTCTAATATCTGCTTAATTTCTCTGTTCGAAACCTCAGCTTGTCCACTCGTTTGGGGATGATAAGGTGTTGCTACTCAGTGTTGGACTCCATACTTAAGCAACAATTTCCCAAAGATATTTGAGATGAAATGTGATCCACCATCGCTAATGACAACTCTCGGCACACTGAATGTAGGAAAAATTACATTCTTGAAAAGTCTGATGACTACTCGTGCATTGTTAGTAGGAGAAGCTACTGCTTTGATCCATTTCGACACGTAATCAACTGCGAAGAGTATGTATTTATTGCCAAAAGAGGACGGGAAAGGACCCATGAAATCTATACCCCAAACATCAAATACTTATATTTCCAAAATACCCTTTAGTGGCATCTCATCGCGTCTAGAGATATTGCCAGTGCGTTGGCACCGGTCTCAATTTATAACTACGGTGTGGACGTCCTTCCAAAGGTTAGGCCATAATAGGCCAGATTGCAAGATTTTCGCACAAGTCTTTGAAGTGCTTGCATGCCCTCCAGAGGGTGCAGAGTGGAAGTGAGATATGATATCTTTTACTTCAGATTCAGGGACACATCGACGGAAAATTCCATCGGCGCTTCTCTTAAAAAGTAGGGGCTCATCCCATTAATAGTGTTTAAGATCATGGAAAAATTTCTTCTTTTGTTGGTAGGATAAATCTGGTGGAAGTATCACAGCTGCTAGGTAGTTGACAAAGTCAGCATACCATGGCAGTGTGGTTTTTGTGCAGATAGATCCCACAACTTTATTTGTTTCTGCGTCATTATAAATTAAAGAGCATTCGCTTGTTTTGCTTTCATTTTCTAACTGGGCTACAAGTCGATCATAGGGAAAATCATCATTGATGGACACTTGTTCGGGTTCCTGATCCTCGATTCTAGAAAGATGATCTACTACTACATTTTTGGTCCCTTTATTATCCTTTATTTCTAAGTCGAACTCTTGCAAAAGCAGAATCCATCTCAAAAGTTTTGGTTTAGCGTCATTCTTATTCAATAGGTACCTGACTGCGGCGTGATCGGTATAGACAATTATTTTTGCTCCTACAAAGTAAGAACAAAATCTATCTAAAGCGAACACAACAACTAGGAGTTACTTTTCTGTGGTGGCGTAGTTCATTTGCGAATTGTCTAAGGTTCTACTTGTGTAGTATATAGCATGAAGCTTTTTATCCTTTCTTTGTCCTAAGACAGCGCCAACGGTATAGTCACTAGCGTCACACATTATTTCAAATGGTTTACTCCAATCGGGTGGTTGCATAATAGGTGCAGTAATAAGAGCATTTTTCAGATGTTTGAACACTTTCAAACAGTCCTCATCAAATATGAATTCAACATCTTTCGTTAATAAGCTCTTTAGTGGTTTGGTTATTTTAGAGAAATCTTTAATGAATTGCCTGTAGAAACCGACGTGTCCTAAAAAACTTCGAATTTCTCTAACGGTTTTTGGAGGTTGAAGATTTTTTATAATTTCAATTTTTGCTTTATCCACTTCAATTCCTCTGTCGGATACTACATGTCCAAGCACAATTCCTTCTCGGACCATGAAATGGCATTTTTCCCAATTCAGCACTAGATTAACTTTAACGCATCATTCAAGTACCACTTCTAGGTTCGATAGACATCCTTCAAAACTTTCCCCACAGACAGAGAAGTCGTCCATAAAAACTTCCATTATGTCGTCTATAAAAATAGCAAAGATTGACATCATACATCTCTGAAAGGTTGCGGGTGCGTTACACAGTCCAAATGGCATTCGTCGATAGGTAAATGTACCATAAAGACAAGTAAAAGTAGTCTTTTATTGGTCGTCTGGATGGATAGGAATTTGGAAGAATCCTGAGTATCCATCTAAATAACATAAATGAGAATGTTTAGCCAGTCGCTCAAGCATTTAATCTATAAAGGGTAAAGGAAAATGATCCTTGCGAGTGACCTTATTCAGTTTTCTATAGTCTATGCACATTCTCCATCCAGTTTGAGTTTGTTTTGCTATGGATTCGCCCTTTTCATTACTAACAACTGTAACACCTCCCTTCTTCGGTACGACATGCACCGTACTGACCCAGCTACTGTCTGATATCGGGTATATAATTCCGGCTTCTAGTAGTTTTTGCACCTCCCTTTTTACTACATCGCTCAAGATAGGATTTATTCTTCTCTGATGCTCTCTAGAGGTTTTATAGTCCTCCTCTAGCATAATGTGATGCATACATATAGAGGGACTTATTCCTTTTAGGTCCGAAATATTATACCCCAGTGCTTTTGGATACTTTCTTAGAACATGTAGCCGTTTTTCGGTTTCTATCTGTCCTAAGTCAGCATTGACTATTATTGGTCATTCAAGCTCGGTGTCTAGGAATTCATACCTTAGATTTTTTGGTAGCGTTTTAAGTTCTATAGAAGGCGTTTTGGGCATGGCATTGGATCCGGAGCTAGTGGTAGACATTCCCTCGGACTGTCATTTACGTCTGGCTTGCGCCAATTTCAGTATACTTAGATGGTTCCATCTCCATTTCTTTCACGCACTCGTCGATAACGTCGAGGAAACAACATGAATCATCTATAGCTGGAGCCTTTGAGAATTGGGCTAAGATAAATTCAACTTTTTCTTCACCAGCTTCAAAAGTTAGCTTTCCTTTCTTGAAATCAATGATTGCTCCGGCTGTAGCTAAAAAGGGTCTTCCTAAAATAATAGGAATGTTGGAATCCTCTTTTATATCCATTACCACAAAATCGGTTGGAATATAGAATTGACCGATACGAACTGGCACGTTCTCTAGCATACCTATAGGAAATTTAACAGAACGGTCCGCTAGTTATAGAGATATTTTCATTGGTCTTAACTCTCCTAAATCAAGTTTCTTACACGTGGATAAGGGCATTAAACTAAAACTGGCTCCTAAGTCACATAGAGCGTTGTCTATTGCAAACTTTCCGATTACACAGGGTATAGAGAAACTACCTGGGTCTTTCAGCTTATGAGGCATGTTGTTTTGAATGATGGCGCTACACTCATTAGTGAGTATAACAGTTTCATTATACTCGAGCTTTTTCTTGTTGGATAAGATCTCTTTAAGGAATTTGGCATATGAAGGCATTTGCGTTATGGCTTCCGTGAATGGTATAGTGATATTAAGTTGTTTCAGAAGCTCTATGAATTTCTTAAATTGTCCTTCATTTTTAGACTTAGCAAGTCTTTGAGGATAAGGTATAGGAGGTTTGTATGGCGGTGGAGGCATATAAGGTGTTTCTTTCTCTACGACCTTTTCGCTTTTGTCTTTGAAGGTGCGAGAAAGACACAAGAAAAGGGGGGTTTGAATTGTGTTTTCACTCTTAAAAACTTTTCGCCTCTTATCATTAAAACACTAAGAGAATATCAGAGTTCATTAAGAGACTCTGACTTGCGAACTAGCATTCATACTTGTCAAAGCGTAAAGCAGATATGACAGGGAGAGTCTGAATAAGATATGCATCATTCAGAACTTGCAGTACGGAAGCTTATCAAGGTTAAGATGCAAGGTTCTGATTTGTTTATGTAAGGTTCTGATAATTTAGAGTAAGACATAAACAATAAATCAAAGCATAAGCAAGAGTAAAGAACACACGATATATCCTGGTTCACTTGAGCCATTCCCAAGCTAGTCCAGTCCACCCTCCTCAGGTGATTTTGCCTTGACCACAAGGACTTAATCCACTATAACCAAATCTGATTACAGATGCACAAGCAACAGCCAGTGACTAACATCATGCACAACCACAGTTGTGACTAACCCACAATGAACCGTTCAGGGATTCAACTTAATGAATATAACGAACATTGACCTGCAGGTTCCAATCTCGCAAGATCTACTGTCAGGATTTCACAGCTAAACGTTCATGGATTCAACTTAATGAATATAACATTTACTGACCATTCTTCTAGGATTTTCCACAATGACACCAAGCCATTATCTTCTTGAGTCTCCGGTCACACTGACCACTCAAGAAATCCTAATTCACATAGAATTAGTTAAACTGGAAATTACAAAGATGCTTCTTAACAAGCAGATAACTCCTAAGTTTAAGTACATAAGAACACACAAGTGTTCAAGCAAGTTTTGAGCAGCAGCTCTTTGCTTTCTTCAGATACTACAAAGATGTATGTTGATTTGACAGTTGATGACATCTTGTAGATCTTCTTCTTCTTCTTCGTCGTCTTCTTTGTTGAGCAAGCTTCGAGCAACAACTCCTTTCTTCAGATCTTCATTGTAGCTCGGACGAGAAGGTGGTTGATGACTTGATTGATTTGCAATGTTGTCTTATTCATCAACAGCTTCTGTATCAATTGATTGTTGTTGTGTTGAATGATTATCTTTGAGCTTCAACAACAATGGTTGTGTGTAAATGGTGATAGCTTTAGATATTAAGTGTTACAACGAGAACTCATCGTTGTGGCTATCTTCACACATCAACTTGATCGATTCACAACCGACACTATTAGAAGCGATTACTCCTTTCTTTAAATAGCCCAGTAAAATATAGTTGTTGGAGAGCTTTTGGCCGTTTGAAAAGAGTCGTTATATAATGATTAAAGTTGGACTGCTATATCTTCTTTTTACTGTAGAAGTGATGGGATTGGTCTTATAGAATGGTGTACAATCATTGTTAACGGTAACATTTGTCTTCAAATCTTCAGAGGCTTCTGATGGTAATTAATTGAAGCATGAGTAGAGACTTTATAACTGGGTCTTCAGATCTTTCAAGTCTTCTGTCTTCAGAGCTTGTCCATTAGGAATCTGTCTTCAGAACTTCAGCACTTATCTTGAAACCCGTTATCTTCATTGCTTCAAGTCTTCAGATCTTCAGAACTTGTCCATTAGGAATCTATCTTCAGAACTTCAGCACTTGGCCTTTAGAACCATATTCTTCATAACACATAAGTCTTCAGAGCCTTTCTGCACTTAGTCTTCAGAGCCTTCAGCCTTCAGAACTTCAAGTCATTGGAATCATCAGCACTTTGGTTCTCTATAACATTATCTCTTCAGAAGCTTCGATATCTTCAGAATCATAACCATTCTCAGAGAGCATCCACAAGAGCATTGCAACAGCAATATCGGCATCCTTGGATCTGACTGATCATGATCAGATACATAAGCATACTTGCTTCTTGCGACTTGTGTCACGCATAGTAACTTCTCATATAATCAATTACGCACGTTTGGCTGGTGCTTGTTGGATCTGATATCTTCTATGATTATGATCTGCACACAACATACATTAGAACATAAAATGGTTCTTTCACAAATACCATTGTTATCATCAAAAATATAGAGACGACTTGTAGAGACAACTCTTGCTCTAACAATCTCCCCCTTTTTTATGATGACAAAACCATGTATTTTGATTGAACATTTTATACAAGGTAATCATCAAAACTAAACATATTCAGAGTCCGAAACAACAGCTCCCCCTGAATGTGTTAACCTCAAAATTTTATCTGTGATCATCTAGTATCTCATATGATCCAAAGACTCACAAAATAATAATTTGAGTTGCCAGGACATAGAATAGAAAAAGAATACTTCTCTATCTTGTCTTTAAGGAGACAAAAGTCTTCAGCATCTGGACTAGTTCATCAGAACGTCCGTCTTCAGACCTTTAGAACTTAGTTCCTTTGTACGTCATATCAGAGCTCATAATCTTCAGAGTCATCTGAAGCATTTTCTACTTTTCAGCATAATCATTTTAGCACAGAACCAGAACAATTCTTTTCTAATAACATAGCCTCACTATTTATCAGAGACAGACACTGTCTTAGGAAACTCCCGCTGAGTTTCAGATTTAGTGAAGATTATAGATTTTAACATTTGAATTTTCTGGGTAGTCTCCCCTTGATTTCCATAAGTCATATATTGGGATCTTCAGAATCATAATTCAGATATATTAATTTAAAATCACCAATAAGATCATGACTTTTCAGAGTTTGACTTTGAACACAGGCCTTCATCTCAGAACCTTGTTACTGTCACAACTCAGTGGTTTATCAAAGCTTGATTTTTTGATCAGATACCATTAGAAGGATAATTTAGTGATCAATCAACGCTTGATTCTGAATCTGGTACCAATGTGATTTGATTCTTAGTCAGATACCAAATTATGTTGAGTCAGATACCAACTGAAGGTATTCTCTTATATCAATTGAAAGGTATTTCCTTAGTGTGCTGAAATTGATACCAATGAAGGTATTTGAAAACTTTACAACTTAGCTCTGATTGATATTACTACAGACCGAGTCTGATACCAATATTTATATACTGAGTCTGATTTCCAAGTATAGATTTAGTCAGATACCAAATCATTTCTTCTCAATTGGATTCTTGGTTAAAATCAGAACTTCTCTTTCTTGGATCTTTAATCTAGATGTTCAGACAGTCCTTGACTTCTGATTTGCACAGTTCTTCTGAAGAGTATCTTGAGATGTAGACTTTACTTTGACTGCTTTCAGAGCTTTCCTTCTTCTGATTCTTATGTTCTGAATATCATACTCTCAGACAGCTTACAGCTTCTGAACCAAGTGAATTAGAGATCACGATAACTTTGACTTTCAGAAAGTTCTCAACTTTTGAATAGTACTGGGTAATTTTGATTCTGAACACATAATCACGAAGTGTACAACTTCGATCATATGAACAAACAGTTCATAAGAACTTTAACAGAGTTCTTCAATTTAACCTGTTCTGTAAGAATGCCTAGTGAACTTGTTCAGAGTTCCTCAGTTAAACATCAAACAACAAACGTTAGTGGTAAATGCATTCTATATCATTGATTTTTTCATTCTTTCTTTCTTTTAGTCAAAATCATATTTCTATTTCTCCCCCTTTTTGACATCATCAAAAAGTTTAGAGCGTTTGAGCATTGAAGCATTAATGTGATCAATATGATAATAAACAATATAGTTGATAATAGTATCATTAGAATTCAAACTTGAGCATTTTCATTGATTAATTTGTAACCATACATGAAACAGAGATAGATACATTAACATAAAATGACACAAAATGATAATCAACAAAACATAATAATTATTTGAAAGACACAGGGTTTAAAACTTAATCATCAAAGTCCTCAACATTGTCTACTCTCTCACATCTGGTTTCAGTCGGCGAAGGTCCTGGTCCAAGTCTGCTTATTAATCCCCAAGCCTTTTCTTTCAATATTATTTCAGATATTATTCTTCCATACGGAATATAGGCATGCATCTGGTTCCTTGAGACTTTGATAGAGTGTCTCACGTGGTTTAAAATGGTCTTGGGAAGATCTATTGTAACGTGATGTGTTAGGAGGAAGACAAAGATTCTGTCGTCATGAGTCAAGGTGCCTCTCGTAGATGCTCGTGGACGAAGGTTAGTCAAGGAAAATTTGAACCAGGTTTTGGGAGTAGGAAGGAGCTTCTCAGGATTATTCGGTTCGTAAGGAACTGAATCATCAAATAAGATTCTGCACCTCTCCACCATGCTTAAATCAGATTGAAAGTTATCAATCGTGGCTCCGAAGGAGACGCATCCAGTGATTTTCTCATTTGTGGCGACAGAGATAGCGATGGGGCAAAAGTGGACCTCAGACCATATGGTATTTCCATCATTGCTTACTCGGGAAAAATTCCAGAATTCCTTAACAAGGTCTGGAAAGATTGGACCATTCAGTAGTGAGTAATAGCACTGCCAAGACTGAGCTTGCATGCTCCTTATTATTTCCAAACCATTATCTCTGAGACGAGATAGGTTAGGTCTTTTCTCAGAAATAACTTCTAGGTTCTCTTTTCTTCCTAAAAAGGTTGGGCCAGTTCTTTGAGAAGTCATCATCTTTGTTGTGTTTTAAAAAAAAGGTTTTTAGGAGGATGATTTTTTAGGTTTGAGGGTGAATTAATGGTGAGGCAAGATCCTACTATTTATAGGTGAGTGAGAGTGGAGAGTAGTGACTAAATCAGTTTCAGAAGATTTTGGTTAACTATTTCCTAGGTAAGTCATGATTGCTTAGGGTATACTCAAGGGTGTAACTGTGTGGGTGTCATACCCCAAATTTGTCCTACCTATTGTATATTTCTTACACCATGATTTCATGTTGACTCTAAGACTCAGGTCATAAGGGTCTGGTATGTGTTTGAAGTGTTTGGTGGCTCTTGTTAGTTTGCTTTGGTTTCAAGGATAGATAAAGGAGGATAGGGCACTAATTTTGATTAGTCAAGACGTGATAAATTGGCTTTAAACTGATTTTAGATTATGGTCCAAGATATTTCTAGTTGATCAAGTACAAGGATTAGAATCTATTTCCTCAAGGACGGACTTAAAATCGCTTGAAGTTTTAAGTTATAATCAAGAAGATTTTTTAACCATATTCCAAGTGTGACACTAAGGCTGTATGGTTAAAACAAGCTAAGAAATGGCCACTTTAAAATTCAAGGAAAAGATGATACATCTTTAGATCATGTTTGCTTTTAATATAAGTCTGAGTTGATTCTAGAATCGGTGGATGGTTTTAAAGCATATGCAAGTAAAGCTTCAAAGACTCCATGATATACGTGATCAAAGTGCATGCTCAATTTAGGGCATGATGGAGAATTGTTTCAAGTCATAATTGTTAGTAATTTCAGTTTGCAAGTTATGGTTAAAGTTCTTCTCAAGTCATGTTAAGATTCAGATAAGTCATGTTGAGATTTGGATAAAATTTAGCAAGCCATGAAGGAATTGTGTCAAGACATTTTGAATGGCTTTGCAATTCACGAAAGATTGTTTCAAGGAAAAGCAAGAGCTTTACTAAGCAAGTGTCAAAATTCAAATGGAGAACTCAAGTTTAGATTTCAAAAGTTTCATTGCAAAATTCTATGGAGTGAATTCAAATGAGTACATTCCCAAGGTGCCGTTTGATTTCACACTTAAGGCTAAGAAATTCAAGGTTTGTTATTCAAGGGAGGATGGCATTCTTCGTTTCTTCTTTTTTTTTTAAATGGAAGAAATGTGTAAAACGTGGTACATAATTGAGATTTCCATTTATGGAGTTCAAGCAAGTGCAAAGGTTCTACAAAAGTTAAGTTGGAAAGTGAATAATAATTTTAGTAGTGATTATAGGCATTTGGAGTCAAATTCATGAAAGCAAAACTCAAATGTTGATTGCATTCAAGTTACACGTAAAAAGCATGTGAATTTCTAAATCTCAAATTGCTCACAAGGATGGCGCTATGAATGGACAAATCTCAAGTCATGATCAATGCATTTTCAAGCCATAATTAAAAGTTTTCAAGGCATGATCAAAAGTTGTTTCAAGCCAAGTGATCACTTTACATGATCAATTCATGTTCCAATTTAAAGTGTTCAATTCCATTACAAGTTAAAATATTCCAAATGCAATAATTCAAGTTATTCCAAGGCCTAAATCTACTTGAATTGCCATGCCTCATTCTTCAGGCTTTCAAAACAGCCATTGAATCTTTTCTTCATGCCAATATTCATCACTTCCAAGCTCTATCACCAAGCCTTTAGCCATCATCACGCACCAACAAGTTAGGCCACAAATTCCTCCTCCTCACGTTTTCGATTCTACCTACAAAAACAGAAATGACAGAGGTCTTTCAGCATCACATTGGCATAAACAAATTCACAATAAAATTGCATAATTTACATATTAAAACCATGTCCAAATTCAATTCAAAGGATTTGTCAAAATTAAGCAACAACAAAACAAAACCAATTTCATTCAAGAACCGTTCTAATTCATAAACCAATTTTCAAGCCATGTCACACGTACATCATAATTCAAATCATAGACAAAAGTCCACACTTCATAACCTATTCAAATTCATCATTTTTAATTCCAATCACAAACCAATTCCAACTTCAAACTCAAAAATTCAAATCATAGATCAAAGTTCAAATGTAAAAATTCAGCAAGTACAGTCTGAACAAGCAGACAAAGACAAAGGCAGAAATTCAGAAAGTGCAGTAGATAGAGAGATTTCATTATTTGGACAAAAACATATCCTGAACCTAAGAAAGCAATAACAGAGCAAAAAACAAACAGGTAGGTTCAGAGCAGAATGTAACAGGTTACACGAGAATAGCAAAAACGCTCACCAACCAATTTGATACCTCTGTTCTATCCCTTGAATATCAGAGGATCATATCAGAAACCCTAATTTTTTGCTATAAAAAGGAGGCTTTAATTCACAGAAAGGGGGTGGAAAAAACAAGGTAGAAAACTGTGATTTTCAGACAAACCTGATATTAAATTTTCTCAATCCACTCACCATCTGACCTCTCTTCTTCATTTGAAAAAACTAGGAAAAACTTAACAAATGACTCACCACCACAACCTCGCCGGAAAATCCAAACCTTCCCTCTGTGTCGGAAACGATGCACGCCTTGATCTCTTCACAACCCATTGAATCAACTACTCAACCCAACCTTTATATCATACAATCTTCAACAACCTTTAAACTACGACACAAATATAACCTTTTCTCCCATCAACAACAATCGCGACCCTCTTCACCTTTCATACCTAACCTCACTCTCCAATCGTCCTCAACCAAAACAAAACCCATAAGACCTTCGTCTTCCCATCAACGGACCACCGAAACACAACCCTTTCACCGTAACAATCCGTCGTCATTGAAACAAGTGAGAAACCGAGATCAGAGAAGGGATTAAATCAGAAAACGCGAAGGAAGGTTGGAATTATTATGCGCTTCTGTTCATCATGATTCACCCTTTTATCGTGAAATTATGGGTGGTCTGTTCTTTTCCAAGCAATATTTGATTTTTGAAAGATGAAATATGTTGTTGCTATTGATTTTTCACCGTGCCCTATTTTTTTCATTTTCAATATGATGGTGATGTTGACTCATTTTAAGGGATTTGGTGGTTATCATATTAAACCTGAGCCTTTACTTTGTTGGTCATGACTATCGGTTTGTGGTTGGGCTTTAGGGCCCGTCGTACTAATTTCCATACCACCTTTTATTTTTAGCTGTGTTTGAAGATGGATGATGGGCCTGATTAAGCCCATATGATTCCTTGATGCAGTATTTCACAACACACTCTCTTTCAATTATGGCACCCCTCATCTTTCTATCTTATTGTTTTTATTTTTTAAGATTTCCTTGATGTTTATTTTTTTTTTATAGAAAAGTATTTTGAAACCATTTTAAAATGTTTTGTTTTCCATTTCATTTTTATCTTCATATTTGATTTTATTTTCGATTTCACTTTTGGTCGATGACATCAAATATGATCATGGATTTGTCGATTTGTCGACTTTAAATCTTGATTATGATAAGACCGCTTTCATTTCCCTTTTGGATTTTCCCTTATCGATCAAAGATTAAAGATCTTGATTAAGATGAGACCGATTTTATTTTCACTTTTATTTTTATTCATGTTTGGGTCAATGAAAACCAAATATCAATGATTTATCGATTTTCGATTTAAAATCTTGATAAATGTGAGACCTTTATTCTTTTTCTTACCTCTTTTCGATTTTATTTCATTTCTACTATCCTTTCATTATTTTTATTCATTTTGGGCCAATGAAAACCAAAATATCAAGATTTATCGATTTTCGATTTTAAATCTTGATAAAGGTGAGACCTTTTTTTTTCTTTTTAATATCTATTCCGATTTTATTACCATTTATTTATTTTTATTTCGATTTATTCTTATTCAATTTGGTCAATGAATGTCAAAATCATAGCTTATCGATCTAAGATTAAAGATCTTGATTAAGACGAGATCGATTTTATTTTCACTTTTACTTTTCATTTTTTATGGGTCGATGAACATCTAAAACCAAATTTTGTCGGTTAAGATGAGATTGTTCTTCGATTTCGATTTTATTTCACATTTTACTCTGCATTATATTCTTTTCATTTCCGATCAATGAAGGTCTTAAACATCATGAAACCTTTTTTAGAGTTCTTGATTAAGACGAGGTCGTCACCTTTTATTTCCCGATTCACCTGATTAATCATCATCTTGTTTATTTTCCATCAAATATTATCTTGATTATATTTTTATTCATACTATTCATATTGTCCATATCACATTCGTATTCATGTTTATCTAACAATTTTCTTTGTTCATACACTTAATCTAAATACACTAAATTGGAGACCTTTTATTGCATGTCACCCTTTTTTTTTTCAAACAAACTTTCGAAAGGAGGAGATTCTTGGAATCTAGCATTCCTTGGGTCTTCAAATTGATGGCTCTCGAGGCACGCCCCTTGGGTTGTCATTCATTCAATCTTTCGACCTCTTTCAACTAAATCATTTCCAAACCAGTCCTCGATTCTCCATCGAGCCCAATCATAAGTCGAGCGCCTTTTGCCTCGCCATCAAACGCACACTTGCACATCTCGAGGTTTCGTTACTAGGAGCACCCCTAGGGACTACTATCGATCCTCACTTCTTTTCGTAACCAATCCGATTCAACCTATTTCAAACACTTTCTTAATCAACTAACGAAAGGAGGAGATTTTTGGAGTCTAGCATTCCTTGGATCTTCGAATGAATGGCTCTTGAGGCACGCCCTTGGGTTGTTGTTCATTCAACCTTTCGTCTTAAAATACTTAATCATTATCAAATAATTTCATAATCAATAGAATGAAAAAGGTGTCGCTGAGATCTAGCATCTCAGTAATGCCCCGATTAATTGGTTGCGAGGCCGACGTCTCGTTTATCGAATAGTCGTCATTCTTCCCTCAAAATACTTAACAAACCAAACACTTCTTACGCGATTGAAACCCTAAAACATACGCATATCAAACTCTTTTTTTTCAAGCAAATCTTAACACACTTAATCCAAGTCAAACAACTTTTCACAAAAGGAACATTGTTTAGTCCATTCTTCCGCGCATATGAACTAGTGCTTCAGCCTCCCTTGACGAGCAGACAAGCCAACGTTTAGCAGTTAGAATGCGAATTAAACACTCGTTCGTTTAAAAAACACCAACCAACCGTAGTCCCACGAACTACGAATGCTCTGACTTTCCCATTGCACGAGGGAATACGTAGGCACAAGGGTTCTAATCCTTGCCGAGCACACTAATAAAAAAACCACCCATTTCCCCTTTAGAAAGCAATATTCCCTTAGAAGAAAACAAACAAACCTAGCTAATATTTCTCTCGAATCGAATCAAGAGGTTCCCGTTGAGTACAACGGACGTAGAGGGTGCTAATACCTTCCCTTTTGCGTAATCGACTCCCGAACCCGAATTTGGTTGCGACGACCATGTTCTTATCTCCCTTTAAAGGTTTTATCGATATTTTCCTTTCCCTCTTTTGGGATAAATAAAGTTCGGTGGCGACTCTGTTTCGAACAGTTTTTTCCGCGTCCATCGCGAGGATCGTATTTTTCGAGGTACGACAGTGGGAAAAGAAAACGAAGCAGTTAGTAGTTTATTTGGAAAGGATTAATTGGTTATGGATAACAATTACCATACAGTGAGTGGCAGATAGAGCTGATGAATTAATGATGACGGTTTCTTGAGCCACAAAAAAATCTACCAAATATCTTTCGAAGAATAAAATCACCCTACTATTAAAGCTTGTCATTGATTTGTTCAGTTTCATATTTTTAGGATTATGAATAAAATTATTTCATTAATTAAGACGATTCACAAACCTAGTCTTTGACAATTCATTGATCTTAAATAACTTAAAATGAACTAACACGATTACAACGACCTAGAGCAAATACGATTTAAATTAAGAACATGCACTCTGCAGACATAGTTAAAACATGGATAGGTCTAGTTTTCTTAGTCACTAAAGATTTCACAATTAGTCTTCAATAAGCAGTTCTCTGGAAGACTTTCAGGACCATCTTCTTTAATTTTCTCTTTGATCATATCCACAATTCCCTCTCTGAAGAAAATCTCGGATAAAACTCTTGCATAAGGAATGTAAGATTTTGTGAGGTTTCTGGATTCAGAGATGGATTTCCAGAGACAGTTGAAGATAGTGTGTGGTAGGTTAATCTGAAAGTCATTCATTAGTAAATGAATGAATTAGTGGTCATGAAATCTTAGTATGTCATGGCATTCCCCTCTGGGAAGGAAATTTGACAAAACTAGTTTGTACCATGCTTTGGGAATGGGTAGGAGATTTTCAGGATTGGATGGTTCATATCCGGATGAAAGGTTATGAAGGAAGGCAAATCTCTTAGCAACAAAGAACTTATTTAGATCACAGTCAACAGAGATTCCCACATTTTCACATCCAGTAGCTAGAGTGACTGAGAAGGGAGTGATAGTGATGGGTACTTCAAGAACAAAGGAGGTGATATGTCTAGTTTCATGATCAAGGAAAGCATGCTTCCAAAAGTCTTTCACTAGATTTACATAAATGGGTTTTTCTAACATAGTGGAGTATCTAGTCCATTGTTGAGTATAAAACACATCACCTAGACTGCTAGCAATGTTACTTGAAAGAGGAGGAACATTGATTTTAAATTGTTTTTCAGGAATGATTTCAAGAAGGTCCTGGTCCCCAAGAAAGGTTAGTGGAGGCATGATGGAGATGAACAACAGATTTTTTGACACTTAAGGTTTTATGATAGAAGGACTTGAGTGTGAAATCGTTTGATAGGAAGAAGTGATTTATATATACATATAACTGGGTAAGATGAGTTGTGCCTAGCCTAGGGATGACGTAGATCAAGTACATATCACTTGACTGGAGCTTTAATTTAATGACGTGAACAATCTTTATGTAAGGAGAGATATTATTTAAATTATGGATAAGATTTTGGAAGTGTTATCACGACAAAAACTGTCATAAGAATGGAGTTACTTATGTCATACGGAAAATCTTTAGTATGTTTTCAATAGGACTTATGTTCTCAGGGATATATCATGATTACTCAAGATATGCAATTTTGACAGATGTTATAATAAGTGAACACATTGTCTAGAGATTTGATCAAAAGATTTTTCTTGGAAAGAGAGAATATCATTAATGTTTTTACTTATCAGTCAATTTTTAGTTTGAATTTTTAGTAACATTTAATCAGTTATTGATAAGAAGAGTCATACCTTAGAGTGTCTGAGATCTTTTATCACAAAGATTCATGTGAGTACTTTCCATTCTGGCTCTGAGCTTCTGATCATCAACTTTTAGCTTCTGCTTCCTTCAGAGTTTCTGATCATGTTATCAGAACTTCTATCTTCCAGCAAGCTTTCATTTCATAATATCTTCTGACTCTGTTTCTTCAACAAAATGCAGAGCTTGTTTAGAACCAAGTATCATCGAACATGTGTGTAACACAAGATGTAGTTTGCATGATAATCTTGTTCTTGCAATGCTGATCTAACTTGTTTTGATTTAGTACATCAAAGGATTTACATCATATCTGCTTATGAAAAGAATAGTCTATTGATTTCTTCATCCGAAGGACATCAGAGACTTAAATCCTTTTTGACTTCAAGTAGATGACTTCTGTCTTTACATCTGGTCAAGCTACTTCTGATTTCAGAATTTATGCAGCATGAACTTCTGAGAGAAATATCAGATAACATTATGACAAATTACAGTTGCTTCAACTGAGATAGAATCTCAAGATAACAGAACTCAATCGTCTGTGATAATTCAATCAAGACTTAGAATTCATTCTTAATTAAATTTTAGATGAATCATTGAACTACTTCTTCCTGAATATTCTTTCAGTTTTCTGCAAAGCTTTTCAAGAAAACAATATCCAGTACTTCATTGAATCTTTCACCTTCTTGATTAGTTAAGATTCAGATGTTGAATCATTTTTAGGAGTTTGAATTCTTCAGTTTTCTGACTTCTTCTGCAGACTTCGTACTGAAGTTCAAAACCATAGAACAACAATCTTTCTTCTTTACATGAAGAAGTTCTTAATGAGTTTCAAACGAGAAAGTCAAGGGAGGACATAATCCGTTTCTTGAAAACATCTCAAAAACTCATAAAGAAATAATCTTCAGCAAATAAGATTTCTTGTTTTCTGATGATTCAATCTTGAGCAAATACGTTATTTATTCAACCGTATCTTCTAAGATAAGCTTTCAACAGATACTACTACTTATCTGACGAGTCTATCTTGTCAGCTGATTCTTCACTATTCTTCAAAACTTTACTGAGGAAGATTCAGTTGTTGACAACTGCAAAACTTCCAGAATCAGTGACTTGCTTAAGTAATCCAGTTGATTACAATTTTGTACACAGTCATCTTCTGAGCTGTTACAGAAATTGTAAGTGGATTGAAATCTCACCCAGAGTATTTCTACACACCGCATCTGGATTCTTTTTTTACACTATTAAGTGTTTGATATCCATCAATAACAGAACCGGCGCTCTGATACCAATTTAAGGTGCGATAAAGACACAAGAAAGGGAGGGGGGTTGAATTATGTTTTCACTCTTAAAAACTTTTTGCCTCTTATCATTAAAGCACTAAGATAATATCAGAGTTCCTTGAGAGACTCTGACTTGCGAACTAGCATTCAGACTTGTCAAAGCGTAAAACAGATATGACAGGGAGAGTCTGAATAAGATATGCATCATTCAGAACTTGCAGTACGGAAGCTTATCAAGGTTAAGATGCAAGGTTCTGATTTGTTTATGTAAGGTTCTGATAATTTAGAGTAAGACATAAACAATAAATCAAAGCATAAGCAAGAGTAAAGAACACACGATATATCCAGGTTCACTTGAGCCATTCCCAAGCTACTCCAGCCCACCCTCCTCGGGTGATTTCGCCTTGACCACAAGGACTTAATCCACTATAACCAAATCCGATTAAGGATGTACGGGCAACAGCCGGTGACTAACATCATGCACAACCGCAGTTGTGACTAACCCACAATGAACCGTTCAGGGATTCAACTTAATGAATATAACAAATATTGACCTGCAGGTTCCAATCTCGCAAGATCTACTGTCAGGATTTCACAGCTAAACATTCAGGGATTCAACTTAATGAATATAACGTTTACTGACCATTCTTCCAGGATTTTCCACAATGACACCAAACCATTGTCTTCTTGAGTCTCCGGTCACACTAGCCACTCAAGGAATCCTAATTCACATAGAATTAGTTAAACTGGAGATTACAAAGATGCTTCTTAACAAGCAGATAACTCCTAAGTTTAAGTACATAAGAACACACAAGTGTTCAAGAAAGTTTTGAGCAGCAGCTCCTTGCTTTCTTCAGATACTACAAAGATGTATGTTGATTTGACAGTTGATGACATCTTGTAGATCTTCTTCTTCTTCTTCGCCGTCTTCTTTGTTGAGCAAGCTTCGAGCAACAACTCCTTGCTTCAGATCTTCATTGTAGCTCAGACGAGAAGGTGGTTGATGACTTGATTGATTTGCAATGTTGTCTTCTTTATCAACAACTTCTGTATCAATTGATTGTTGTTGTGTTGAATGATTATCTTTGAGCTTCAACAACAATGGTTGTGTTTAAATGGTGATAGCTTTGGATATTAAGTGTTACAACGAGAACTCATTGTTGTGGCTATCTTCACACATCAACTTGATCGATTCACAACTGACACTATTAGAAGCGATTACTCCTTTCTTTAAATAGCCTAGTAAAATATAGCCGTTGGAGAGCTTTTGGCCGTTTGAAAAGAGTCGTTATGCAATGATTAAAGTTGGACTGTCATATCTTCTTTTTACTGTAGAAGTGATGGGATTGGTCTTTTAAAATGGTGTACAGTCATTGCTAACGGTAACATTTGTCTTCAAATCTTCAGAGGCTTCTGATGGTAATTAATTGAAGCATGAGTAGAGACTTTATAACTGGGTCTTCAGATCTTTCAAGTCTTCCGTCTTCAGAGCTTGTCCATTAGGAATCTGTCTTCAGAAATTCAGCACTTGTCTTGAAACCTGTTATCTTCATTGCTTCAAGTCTTCAGATCTTCAGAACTTGTCCATTAGGAATCTATCTTCAGAACTTCAGCACTTGACCTTTAGAACCATATTCTTCATAACACATAAGTCTTCAGAGCCTTTCTGCACTTGGTCTTAAGAGCCTTCAGCCTTCAGAACTTCAAGTCATTGGAATCATCAGCACTTTGGTTCTCTATAACATTATCTCTTCAGAAGCTTCGATATCTTCAGAATCATAACCATTCTCAGAGAGCATCCACAAGAGCATTGCAACAGCAATATCGGCATCCTTGGATCTGACTGATCATGATCAGATACAAAAGCATACTTGCTTCTTGTGACTTGTGTCACACATAGTAACTTCGCATATAATCAATTACGCACGTTTGACTGGTGCTTGTTGGATCTGATATCTTCTATGATTATGATCTGCACACAACACAAACATAAAATGGTTCTTTCACAAATACCATTGTTAACATTAAAACATAGAGACGACTTGTAGAGATAACTCTTGCTCTAACAATCTTCCTTTTCGTTATTATTTGGTTTTTTCACCTTTTCAACTCCTTTACCAAGATTTTAATACATGGCAGAATTTTGGAATCTTGGGTCCACTGGTCCATCTAGTTCTGTCCCGCTTCGCAAAGTGATAACATTAGCATGTCCTTTCGGGTTTGGTTATGGTTGACCAGGAAATGTTCCTCCAGGGGCTGCTACTGTTGCTTGTTGTTGGGCTACTTGAGAAATTTGAGTTTCTAACATTTTGTTATGGGTAGCCATAGCATCAAGCTTAGTTTCCATTTGCTTTAACAATTCACTCGTTTGCACATTTTGGTTGGCGAACTCTTTGTTTTGTTGAGTTTAGGTTGTAATGAAGTTTTCTAATAATAGCTTAACGTTTGACTTTCTTGGTGCTTGAGGGGCAGCGGGTGCTCCCTTCTGATATCCTAGAGGAACGACAGGGGCTTGGGTTGGAGCAAACAAAGAATTGTTGCTCTTGTAGGAAAAATTAGGATGATTCCTCCAGCCTGGATTATAGGTGCACTACTACAGAAAACCCCTTTCACAACGGTTTGAAAAGAGGTACCATCACGCCTGACATACCGTTGTTAAGTAGAGTGTCGTTGTAAGTTCGCTGTTTCTACAACGGTCTGGAAACCATTATTGAAAGGCAGGACGCGTGCCATGTATCACAACAGTTATGATATTAAACCGTTGTGATACACACACTTAGGTACTGGGTTCGAAACCCATCAGCAACGAATTATGTAAAACATAAATTATCTATGATCTCGGTTACAATAGATAACCGTTGTTGAAAGTTCCCAGATTATCTTTGATCTCGGTTACAATAAATAACCATTGTTGTAAGTACCCTGAGTTTATTATATTAAATGTAGATTGCTTGTTTTCCAAACACCTCACTAAAGAAATATACATGGATTCAATTTGATGAAGAAGTCTATAATCTGCAAATTAAACTATTCTTGAAAACCAACTTAAAAAAACCAATGTTTTCTAATTGCATTCGTCTCATCGTGCATTTCACGCTGTTTTACATATATATTATGGTTTATTGATCTGACTCCTTCGATATATCGCTATCTTCGATTATAGTTAAATTTCCATAAGAACAAGACATTGGATAATCTGCCTCATCATCATCACTTCTCATCATAATTTTTATAATCAGAAGTTTTACGATTATAAGTGTTGATGGAAAGGAAGATTAACTAATAATGGAAGATAGCGATGCATCTAGGGAGCCAGATCATTATACCATAATATATATATATATATATATATATATATATATATTAAACATAATGAGATCACTACTACAAAACGCGTAAACAACGACGTCATGGTCACAACGGTTCATCCCTACACCGTTGTGACATATCTAAACTAAGGCGCGGTTGTATTTTATTTGTTTTTTGAATAAAAATTATCTGTATATAACAACGGTTGATAATCCAACCGTGGTGATACCATCAAGCTTTCATGTGTTCGAACCTCAGCGCCATCATATATATTATTCCTTTTATGTTAAGGCGCGCCTTTTCTTTTTTATTTACTTTTAAATTAAAAAAATTAAAAGTTATGACTACGGTTGTTTATTTACACCGTTGTGATATATTTTGTATGTTTTTTTAATTTTTAATTCTAAATATAACTCTGGCTCTTTAATATGAAATTTCATTGTGAAAGTAATATATCATAACGGTTTAGAATGTTGACCGTCGCAGTAGCTTTTCAATATTCTCTAAGCTAGCTAGTTTCATTGTCTCTTCAGTATCCTTTTTTCCATTGAAAATAGAAACTAGACGAAACGATACACGATTTCAACCCTAAACCCTAACGTTCAATACTGTGAAACAATACACGATTTCAACCAAAGCTTGCATCATCAGTATCCATTCTTCACCTTGTTGTTGTCATTTTCGTCATCATCGTCACGATCGTTACAGAAGGAAGATTACGCACCAACCAACACCGTCGAGAAGGAAGATAACAACAACAACGTCGTTGTCGTAAGGAAGGAAGACAACAACAACACCAACACCAACATCGTTTACTTAGTCATCACGTTTAGGGTGATGGTGACATCCCATCTCCACCGTCAAGACATGAGAAATGGAAGATGACTCGATTAAGACCTAATGGAGAGTACACCTCTGAGGCTTCAAGAGTAGTTGCTAAGAAAATTGTAAGTATATGTTTTGTTTTGCTTATGTTATTTAAATGTGTTTGCTTATGTAATTTGCTCATGTTGTGTAGGATAATTTGGTTGTGGCGGCCCGTGAAGGCACATTTGTTCCGGAAGCACGACATGGCATATTAGTGGAAGCTATCGGAATAGTTGAGCATGGAGGTCGTGTCCGTGGTGTTGGAGAAGATGTCGGCTTGAGGCCATACTTTGGATCTCAAAGAAGAAGCACCGAAACCACTGAATTTCATGCTCAACGATAAAAGATTGAGAATGTTGAGAAGCAATTGGAAGAACAAAGGAGGATGTTTGAAGAGGAGAGGGAAAAAAGGTAGAAAGACGTGGAAAAGTTACAAGAGTTATATTCGGTATGTGCTTTACATGAGATGTTAGTGTTTTATCAGAAATGTATGATATACATTGTGCTTATTTTTGTTTTATGTTCTAATTGAATGTTATGATGTAGAGATTAAGTGAAAACCTCGAACAACGAACAAATGAAGATCAACGTTACGTTGATGGTGATGATCAAACTCCAAGTAGAAGTGTTGTAAATCGCGCTTCTACAAAAGGAAGTAATTGTACAACCCCTCCCCCTCCTTTAGATAACCGCAATGGGATATTGGACCCTAGTCCAAATGAAATAACCAATTTATACTTGTCTATTGCAACAACAAACCTTACGCAACCTCTCCCGCTAGAACATTGCCCGAAATTAGATGTAATGTATTACACTCCTGAAGATGTACGGGATTTTCTCGCAGGATTTAAGTGGCTTGACATAGCAATTTTGCAAGTTTGTTGCACGTAAGTATATAGTCGAATATACATGTCATTATAGAACATTATAATTTTTTGTATTTTCTCCCTTAATTTATTCAGTTTCTTTGACCATTTAGGTACATTCACCGTGTTTGTATAGAGTTAAATAAATCAAGTACTTATGGAATCTTGGAGCCAAGTTATATTGGTTGGGCGTATAATGAAAAAAATATCATAGAAATGTACTTGAAAGAACGACTAAATGAGGGAGGAAAAGAATGTTACCTTGCACCATTCCTCTGTAGGTAAGTATTGTTGTAATTTATTTATATATTCTATATTTAGTTTTGTTTTAGTAAAAACTAAATTTATATATATATATATATATATATATATATATATATATATATATATATTCTCGTGTTCATTCAGTGGTAATTGGCAATTGATCATAATATCATTTATGACAAATACGGTGACATTACTGTGTTCCTTGCACGGCCCACTCCACAAACCAATGAAAGATATTATTCTAACGTAAGTGTCTATGTTTAATATAATTTTCTTTGACATTAATTGTAATTAGTTTATCATGTAATATGTTTAATTCAATTTTCAATGTACAGTCTTGTGGAGCAAGTTAATATAATGAGGATTGTTAGAAAAAAACCCACATGGATTGCTCCTAAAGTAAGTGGCCTGATTATCTGTTTCTTTCATTTACATTCATGTGTGGTTATATTCATGTTATTATATTCATGTAATTTGTAGACGAGGAAACAACCCGGGAGTTACGAGTGTGGGTATTATGTCATGAAACACATGTTAAACATTGTCCTTGGCGGCATTGTTGATTCATGTGATAAGGTATATATGTCATAAAATGTTTACATATATTAATATATAAGTTGACGTCAATAATCATCATCATGCATGATATTCAATTTTTTGCTCTTTCTTATGCTGATGTTTAACGACCAAACCCCATTCCTCGTTGAAGACTTTCTAGATCTTCGTAAACATTGGGCGTATATCCACAATGCACTTAAGGGTCCTCCTGTTGTTTGATATATAAGCAACATTCCTCAACATATTTTTTTATGCACATATTTTTGGCTTTTGATGCACATAATGTGAACAATAATTTTGGCTTTTGATGCACATATTGTGTTTGACGTACATGATATTGTGTTTGATGCACATAATGAAATCAATAATATTGGCTTTTGATGCACGTATTGTATTTGATTTAAACAATGTTAGCTGTCAGCTTTTGATGTAAATTCTCTAATTCATTTATAAGGATAAAGTATAGGAAGAATTGTGTTTGATGCACATATTGTGTTTGATGTAAACAGAAGCTGTTTTGACAGGATAAAATATAGGAAGAATTTGATAAGCAGAGAATTTTTATATTTAAAACAGGCTGTTTTGACAGCGGTTATAAAACCTAACCTTAGTTGTATGTCAAACGCTGACCAGAATAATATAAAAAAAAATGTTGTTGCTAAGAATCGAACCAGATCACCTTTAGTTATATCACAACGGTTGTGTAATCTAACTGCTGTGAAATGGTGCACGCTTTCTGGAATACAACAACGGTCCCAGGACCGTCATTGTACGTACCACATATACAACAACACTCTACATAACAACGCCTTCACCCGCGTCATTATATGTCATTTCCAACCGTTGTTAAATGGGTTTTTCGTAGTAGTGGATGAACGATGAGAGGGATGCAATTAGAAAATATTGATTTATATAAGTTGGTTTTCAAATACAACTTAATTTGCAGATTATAAGTATCTATGTCAAATTAAATGAATGTATTTTAAGCGAGGGTTAGTTAAACAAATAATCTACATAGAATATAATAAACTCAAACAACATTCTATACCAGATCCAGATATTATAAACTCATAAATATGCTTGCTACCACCAGCAAACTTTAAGTGAGGGTTAGTGAAACAAACAATCTACATAGAATATAATAAACTCAAACAACAATCTATACCAGATCCAGATATTATAAACTCATATAATACGCTTACTACCACCAGCATCATCACCCTGTATCATCCTCTTAACCTGTAAGAAAACACAACAAACTTTAAAAATGAGCATCCTCAGTTGAAACCAAACCCTAAAACCATAATCCAGTGAAGAGTAAAGAGAGGAACATGAATAACGCACCTTTAAATGAAACTAATCGCGGAACATGAATAAATTATGATGTTCAACTAGTTTGGGAAGCAATGAAAAATAAATACAAGGAGGAAGAAGCTTACACAAAAGCTTCATACTTCTTATATTTCTTTTCATTGTTTCTAAAACTAGATGAAGTTTGCTTACACTGTTGTTTCTTCATTAACTAACATCTTGTTTGCGAAGCTATGAAAAAAAAGTATAAGGTGGATGAAGTTTCCATCATAGCTTCATGCTTCTTATACTTTTTTCCATAGCTACACAAACATTATGAAGTTTCCAAAGCATGGTATTTGTTAAGGTAGTGAAAACGAATCTGAAAAAATGAGAACAATCAACAAAAACAACATGCAACAAACGAGATAATGAGAAATATCTTAACAATAGGTGGAAGAAGAAGAATACCTTAATGTATGAAGCACAAGATTCACGGCTAATGGTGAAAACAAAGAGAAAAAAAGGGTTCTAGGGTTTCACTGTGAAGGCAACGACGCTACCGTCAATAAGTGAAAGTTAATTCGCTTATATATGGGTAAACTATTTCACAACGGTTAACAATACCAACCGTATAGATAGATATTTATTTATTATACATATATCACTATGGTTAACCAGAAGAACCGTAGTGATAACCCTTTTATTTGTGAATTTTAAAATAAATAAAAAAGAAAAGGTGCGCCTTAACGTTAAAGGAATAAAATATTTAATGGCACTAAGGTTCGAACCGACGAAAGTTTGAGTGTATCACAATGATTGGTTCTATAACCACTGTTATATACAAATAATTTTTAATCAAAAAACAAAATAAATATGGTAGCGCCTTAATTAAGATATGTCACCACGGTGTAGGGAAAAACCGTGGTGACCATGGCGTTGTTGAATGCGTGTTTTGTAGTAGTGGTGTTTGAGTACGGGTTTCCTTGGGAGTAATTTACTTGGTCGGTAGGAATACTGGCCAATAAATGACATTCAACGTTATTGTGCCCAGGGGTTCCGCACAATTCACAATTTGGTGTCACAGCGGTCACGGTGGCTGCTGGAAGCTACAGTCAAACTTTCAATCTTTTGAGTGAGCGCATCCACTTTAGAACTGACACGGCCTAAACTAGGGGTGTGCATGGATCATAAACCAAACCAAATTGAACCATATATATGGTTTGGTTTGGATCTTGAAACTGTTTTCATAAAACCGGTTTAATTTTTTAAAAGCGGTTTACAAGCGGATCGATTCAGTTTCAAACCGGTTTTTCACAAAAAATCATTTTTTTTAATACCAATTTTAAACCGGTTTCTCTCAAAACCATTTTTTTAATTTTTTTTAAAATAATCAGTTTTCTTAAAAATCAATTTTATGAAATGTCAAAAACTACCATTTTAGTAAAACCAAAATTCAAAAAAGAAGTAAAGAAGACATCTAATTATGAAGCTTCACACATGAAAGAAATACATGATTGAAGCTAAACAACTTTTGTGATATGACAACTTCTCAAGAGTTTATTTGCAGCTAAAAAATTGAATTGGCAAGTATAAAGTGGGAAATATATTTTGTTGTAATAATTGAGTTTTGAACATTTATTAAATTTCATATACTACTATATCAGGTATTGCTAAAGTGATCATATGAAAAAAGCCTTCAGCAACCATAAAGGTGTAAATATTTGAGTTTTCTTAATAAAGTTTCATAAAGTTTCAAATATGTAGCCTATTAATAAAGTTTCATAAAGTTTCACTGCTAACCATAACTTACTAATAGAAATAGAAATGGACGATTTCAATGATTTTGAAGAACGATTTCATCGATTTCGTTGGATTTTGGGATTAGAGATTTGAAGTTGAAGGAGTGGAACTGTGGAAGAAGCGGTCGGACGTTGGAGAAAGAATATTCAATTCAAAATAAAATGTGGTATCCAATAAGCAGAACCGGTTTAGAATATGGGTACCAGTTTTGTTAAAAATTTATTAAATGGACCATCAGATTCAAAATATAAGATTGGGTTGGATTTTAAAATTTGGACTAATTTGGATACTAATTTGGTTTATGGTTATTGGTTTTTTTGCACACCCCTAGCCTAAACTGTTAACTTCATACATTTTGTTCTTCGTAGCAGGTTTTTCTGTCGGAGTTCTCTCACCTCCCCATTGGAAGTGGTTTTGAGCCATATTTCCAATGAGTTGATAAGCGTCTTCATATGTTTTGTCCATTAGAGTGCCGCCAACTGCATAATTCAGATTCAGCTTTGTGTTGTAAAGAAGACCATTATAGAAAGTATGGATTATCAACCATTGTCCAAGTTCATGGTGCGGGCAGAGCCTCAACATGTCCTTGTATCTTTCCCAAGCATCTAAAAGAGATTCATTGTCTTTCTGCCTAAATCCGTTGATTTGGGCTCTTAGCATAACAGTTTTGCTAGGCGGAAAATATCAGGCTAAGAAGACTTTCTTCAACTCGTCCCATATGGTGATGGAGTTGGATGATAGAGACTGGAGCTAAGCTCTAGATCTATCTCTTAAAGAGAAAGGAAAAAGACGCAGTCTTATGGCTTCGTTACTAACACCATTTGTTTTTACGATGTCAGGATATTGCACAAACATAGATAAATGAAGGTTCGGGACATCCGTGGAACTTCCAGAAAATTGGTTCTATTGAACGACTTGCAACAGTGAAGGTTTGAGCTTGAAATCGTTTCGATTTATGGCAGAGGCAGCAATGATGTTATGCGGTTCATCTTGCGACGACACAGTGTAGTCCTTAAGAGGATGATTCGGTGGGTTCTCAGCCATGGGAATTCTTAATTCTGGGTAAGGAATTTCAGGTTCAGGAAGATTATACTTAATTCGAAATTCGTTGATTCGGCGTCTTAAGTTAATAAAACGCTTGATATTGTCAATCAGTTGCTCAAGCTTGACGCTTCGAGAGCGAGTGTTTGGCATACAATCGACGAAATAGGAAAAAAGGAAAATATTTGGCGCCTTAGTCTATACTGCGCAACAATGGAATCACAATATTGACTAAATCAGTTCTCCGACAACAACGCCAAAAATTTGAACGGCTGCGCGCGAGCGCGACACTGACGTATCCGTTGGATAATGACTGGAAGTATACAGTTGTTCGTGTAGTTTTAAAAGGTTGTTGAACGCACAGGGAATTGATAGTCAAGCTAATGTTATTTATCGTCGCAGTGTAAAGCTAAGGCTAAAGATCAACAGATTTAAAACGGGAAAGAAAACACTATTGTCTAAAGGTTTGGAAATAATGATAAAACGAGTCCGGAATATGGATTCCGCGTGCCTAAGGGACTTGTAGAAACCGAGTGCTAATTACGACTGAACTTGGTTCCGTAGAAAATACTAACTTAAAGACTCTGTCTCACACTCTCGCGCTATTGACAAGAACCACACATTTCAACCACAATATTTTGCTCTCGCTAGCCCATTTCAATTAAAAAACGTGTTTTGAAAGTTAATAAGATTCTAAACGATGCCTAAAGCACTCTCGCTGTTTTTAGGATCGATGCCTAGTTTCCACTATCAGTTCATTCCTCACACTCTCGCGCTGTCGGTACGAACTTAGTTTATTCCTCACTCTCGTGTCGAAATAATAAAACATGAAAATTGGAAACTAAAACCAAAACTAACATACAATCGTAAACTCGCACCTAAAGTTTTCTACTGAGTCCCGTCGGTAACGACGGTCCTCATACGCCAAACACAATTACTTCAGCAAGACATATTATTATCTATAGGAAACATATCAACAATAATTATATTCAAAACTAACATGGTAGGCTAAATAAAAGTAACTACAAGTGCAATAATAAAAATAGGAAATAAACCTGTAAAACAAAACGCGGAGCTTGAATTAAAATATGCCGGTAGGCTTCGTTCAGGATCTAAGGGTATAACAATGAAAAGAAAAATAAAAAAAAACAAGTGCGACAATCCCTCGATGTGAGTTATTGTTGCTTTACAAGTAATTTGTGCCTAAAATACTAAACAGAAATTCTGCAGCGCTTCCGTACGTCTTGGATGCTCCGAAAAGTGTCCAACAGGTCATATATATAGAGAAAGGAGGGTCTGCAACTGCTCTGGACGTGTCTGGAGAGTGGAGGAAAAAAGGCCTTCAAAATTGCTTCTAACTGCCGCTGAAGAAAAACTGCCCACTACGCTGCAATGGCGAACGCCATTAGGGCATGGGGAACGCTATTGCCTTGGTTCATTAATTGACGTGGCAGCTGGGAGATGGCAAACGCCATCTACCCATGACAAACGCCATATCAGCAACAGAGGCAGAATTTGCTTCTTTTTGCTGAACTTTCCTAATCTTTCACTCTATCTCCGAGTTGCTTCCGATTCCGCAACGAATGAAACTAACAACTGCAAAACACAATAAAACACAGTAAAATGCAACAAGACTCTAGAAAATACGGACAAATAATACACACAATGAGTCTAAAAATATGATACAATTTCTAGTTATCACCTGTCAAAAAAATTAAAGCTTAAGTCTGACCTGTAGCCTGTCATAGGCTTATTTTTAGGCCTGAGTCTGACCTTTTCTAAGGCCTGATTAACTTGTTAGCCTACACAAAAATCTATTATTTTAGACATATGTAAATAAGTAATTAAAATAATGGTTAAATAGACTAACAAACTAAAAATCAATGAGACTAAAAGTTTGTTTGGATTGATTTATTTTAATTTACCTATTAACATAAGTTTTGTGAGACTATTTGTTTAAAATAACTTATAAAAAAACTTATAACATTGTTCATAAGGTGTTTTCATCTTATTTTCATAAGTTCTCCAAGATAACCAATTTTTATTTATGTAAATTAATTCAAAGTACAAAACATAACATAATATATAACATAATGATAATAAAAAAATTATACATATTTATTTAAATAGGTTGATCTGTTAGGCTTAAAATATTTTTTCATAGTCTGAGACTTAGCCTTTTTAACTAAATAAATTTATAAAAAAACTTAAGTCTTTTCTATTTTTAAAAAAAATTTGGTCTGTCCTGAACCTGTATAGATTAGACCGTACACTCCTGTTATCAATATGTCATATTTTCACCCCTACGCGCCACAAAGATGGACACATTTAAAAAAAAACAATATTTTGTATTTGAAAATTGGTTAGTTTAATTTATATTTTGTAAACGTTGTTATTGAAGGAATAATTTTTTAAGATAATGGTTAATAAAAAAAAATCTCAAAAAAAAGTGTTTCAAATCACAAGCATTTAGGGTGTGTTTGTTTCGAGTTATAAAAAATTATTCCTTGGAATCATATTGTTTGGATTATTATTCCTATGAATAATATTTCCACTTATGTGTTTGGATAAAAAATATATTTTCTAGGAATTATTACATATTTATTTAATTTAAAAATTAAAAAATAATAATATGTGAGTAGTAGTGGGAAGTTATAAGAAGTTGAATTTATTCTCATGGGAATGTTGGATTCCCATCCTTTATGCATGAGAATAAACATGACAAGAATTATGTGCAAACAACATTCCTGGGAATAAAAAGTACCCGAGAATAATTTTTAAAAACTTAAAACAAACATGAGATTGTTGCATTTCCAATGTCATATTCCCAAAAATGTAATTTCAATCTTTGAAACAAACAAATTCTAAGTAAATATATATTTAATAATACTAGTATAGATTAGGTTTATTGTTTGGTGTGTTGTAGAGAGTAACAATTGGAAAGGGGGAAAAGCAAGGTAGATTCAGCAGTTATCACACAAAACGAGGTACCACAGACAAACAAAACAACACCTATGTTATGTGTTTTCTTCAGCCGTATCGTATCGACCTTCTACATTCCAAACAAACATCCCTTCCTTCGTTAACATTCCAAAATCTATTATTGGTCGGTTAAAGCTTCTTCCTTTCCCCTATCCTATCCTTCTTTTTTCATTCTCCCAAAATGGGTCTCTGGGATTCTCTTCTCAATTGGCTCCGCAGGTATAGCACTCACTTTTTACTTCTTTCCGATTGATTTTTTATTTTTCACTTTTTCTCTATTGAAATTTCATACAGTTCTGTATTATATGTATTGAAAAAGAAAAACCCTTCAAGTTTAATCTTTCAGTTATTTGGGATTTGTATGAATAGGTTAACTGAATGAATGAATGGTTGTGAATTTGTGTTTGTGTGTTTTTGCAGTTTGTTTTTTAAGCAAGAGATGGAGCTTTCTCTTGTAGGTCTTCAGAATGCTGGCAAGACTTCTCTTGTCAATTCAATTGCTGTGAGTTAATAATGCCACTGCAAAAAAAATTGCTTTTGTTGCTATGGTTTGGTTTCATAGTTTGGACATTGATTTTTGTCTTGTTGGTTTTGTTTTACAGACAGGAGGATACAGCGAAGATATGATTCCAACTGTCAGTGCTTTTTCTTTTTCTAATTTTGAATTTGGAATTTAAGGATTGTGCGCGAGTGTGTTAGTGATTAAACATGAGTTCTGGTATTTGAATTTAGGTTGGGTTTAACATGCGAAAAGTGACGAAGGGGAATGTTACGATAAAGCTTTGGGATCTTGGTGGACAAAGGAGGTTTCGAACAATGTGGGAGCGTTACTGTCGCGGTGTCTCTGCTATTGTGTACTGTTTCTCTTCATGCTCTCTTTTTTCTTACTTACATATGTATGCATACGTTGACACATGTGCACAACATTTTCCTTTGTAATTTTTTTTAGGTTTTGGTGTTTGATCAAAGATTGCATCTAGTTGATGTTTTCTTTTTTATTGTTTATGGTTCTGTATCATGCAGAAAACAAGCCTATAATGTGGTAGGACTTTTTTTATAGTACTTGTTTGATATTCAATAGGGATGACATATGATAGAAAGGTTTATGGAGCAATATGGTGTTGTTATTTTCAACCATATAAATTAAATGGAGGAATCAATTGAGAATTTAAATGGAGGATTTCTTGTGTCATTCGATGAATTGTTTCCTCATAGGACAACCTTGGCTCTAAAGTTAAAAGGGAAGACCGTCTACCATATATGCTGTGTGCTTGGGTACTCTGTCGAATTCAATAAAGTTTTGTTTTAAACCCTATCATTCGCCCAACTTTTGTGGACCAAGAGGGGAGTTATGTGAATTAGAGAAACAACAGATGATTGTTAGGGCCCAACATCAACTAGAAATATATCCAAAGTAGTCCTTTTAAGGCTTGGGCAATCATCACTCCTTAAGATAGTTTCTAGGATTAAGTTAAGCCCATGCTGTCAATAGCACGATATAGCGGAATAGCGTAGTGGTGGTAGGGTTCGGTGCAACACTATTGCTCCGCAAGCCGCTGTCATTGATAGCAGATGTAGAAGCCACAATTACCGCTATTGCATCTGCTATTAGAATACTGGGTTTAGATTCCTCAAATTCATTTTTTTTAAACTGTTGTCTTTTTTTAATGGTATAAAGTTCAATCCCAATCCTTTGAAGAGTAATGTTATGTTCTTGCTCACAAGTAATCATTATGCTCCTCTTCCTACTTTTAGTTCAGTTCTCAGTTTATTCTTCTTCTTTGCTTAAGTTTTATTACTCTATACTTTAGGTTCTTTAGCTATTAAGCATGATGATCTCTTTAATTTTATGTATTAGTCTATTTTTGTGTATTTATGTTTACTTTGCACACTGGTTTTTAGTCTTTGCAATAACGGTTATCCCACTTCCGCTATAGCATTTTAGGGGGTCTGAGCTACGCGCCAAAGTAGTCCTTTTAAGGCTTGGGAAATCATCACCTCTAAAGGTAGTTTCTGGGATAAAGTTAAGCTTATGCTGTCAATAGCATGCTATAGCAGAATAGCATAGCAGTGGTAGGGTTCGGTGCAGCGCTATTGGTCTGCAAGCCGTTGTCAATAATAGCGGTTGTAGGAGGAACCACTACTATTAGAATATTGGGGATAAATTCCACAAATTCTTTTCTTTTTTTAAATTGTTGTCTTTTTTAAGGGTATAAATTTCAATCTGAATTCTTTGAAGAGTAATATTATCTTCTTGCTCATAGATAATTGTTATGCTCTTCTTCCTACTTTTAGTTCAGTTCTAGTGTATTCTTCTTCTATGCTAAAGTTTTATTACTCTATACTTTAGGTTCTTTAACTATTATGTATGATGATCTTTTTAATTTTATGTATTAGTCTATTTTTGAGGATTTATATATACTTTGTACACTGGTTTTTAGTCTTTGCAATAGCGGTTATCTCACTCTCCGCTATAGCATTTTTGGGGGTCGGTGCTATGCGCTATCGAGAATAACGACATAGGCCCATACTCCAATACGGTATCACAGCCTATTACAGATCTAACATTAGGCCACTTGTATTTGTTGACTGTCCATATTTTCAATGCTGGACACGCAGGAGTGGTTTTGAGATCAACATCGGCTAGAATATGACCAGTAGGGTTAAGTTAAGCCTTGTCCAAATTATAAGAATGACAGGTAGAGTTGATGTGTTCAGTTAAGCCTTGTCCAAATTATAAGAATGACAGGTAGAGTTGATGTGTTCGTAGAATTCAAGCATTCAACATAGAGGACATATGTGGTACAATGCTGAAAATGATGGCTGAAATTGCTTCAGTTGGAGATTCATCTTTTGTTTATTGGTCTTATTTATCAGAATCAAGAAAAAACACAAGGTGATTCTTGGGATGAGTATAAAAAGTTAAAAATGTGGACTTTCCTATTTTGGACAGAACAATTAGTCCAAAAAACATGTTTGACGGTACAAAACGTTGCATGCATCACTAGGAATGGAATTTATTTTCAGGTGACTTCTAGGGTTAGGGATCAATTGAGTCCTTCATCAGTCCACATTTATTGAAAATAAAAAAGAGAATATCTACACATTTCCACACACAATTATGTCCCTATCTCTTTCCCCATTTGTGTCCTCTCCAATTCAAATTCTGAAGAAGCTTGGTGAAAATAAAAAACTGTAACAAAATAATGTTTGCTAACCCTAAACATTGATAACTATTTCCGAAAGAGAAAACCAAAAACGTGTTTGACCCCTTGCCTCTCCATGACTATCCATCCCATCTCATGATTCGCATCCCATAAGCTACCAACGATGATTTTAGATCCTGACTTTTAACACATAGAAATTAAGAATGACATGTTTCTTTGAATTCAATACAGAACTAAACACATTGAATAAGAAGTTAAACAATTTAAGGAAGGATACTATTCTACATGTTCTAGTGAACTGAACAAATAAATAGCCCCCAATCATCTTCAATCTCAACATGGTATGGGCAGGCAATGTTATTAACACTTATCATATCACAACTTCCTTCCACTGTAATGGTAATTACCACTAACATAACTCCTTATATATCTTCCCCGTTAATGTCTTCTCAAGTTGATCGTTTAACTAAGATTTGTGTGTATGTGTACTCTTTGTTTGGAATTAAATAAAGCTTGTTTTTAAACCATATCAGTTTCAAGCTTTGGCGACAGAAAACCTGATACATGTTTTTAAATACTGTTTTTTATTATCAAAAGGTATAGACTGGTCCTGCATGCTTCATACTGTGATGTTTTTTTCTTTTGCTCTTTCAAGTAATTAAGAGTGGCGTTTCTTGGTGCAATGGCAGGTATGTTGTAGATGCTGCTGATAGAGACAGTGTTCCAATAACTCGAAGCGAATTAACTGAACTCCTGACAAAACCTTCCTTAAACGGGATTCCTTTGCTTGTTCTTGGAAACAAAATTGACAAGTCAGAAGCTCTTTCCAAACAAGCATTAGTTGATCAACTGTGAGTTCTTACAACAAATTGATCCATAATCATTATTATCATTATTATTGTTATTGTTTGTTATGTGTTTGTGTTTATTGAAATATGTTTTGATGCTTTGTGTAACTAACTAAACCTTTGATTTTTTGCTTCGAATGGTTTCAGAGGACTTGAGTCACTTACAGACAGAGAGGTTTGTTGCTATATGATTTCATGCAAGGATTCTGTAAACATCGATGTGGTCATCGACTGGCTTATCAAACACTCGAAAACTGCAAAATGATTGCGTTGACGAAGCTCCTTCCCAGTGTAATGCATAGACCTTAATTTTAGTTTTGGGTCAAGTATGTGTATGTGTACAGCAATCAAATTTGGTTAAATCTTCCATGCAATGTTGTTGAGAAAACTTATTACTTGATATTGTACCAAGTTTTGGATGGTTTCTGTTCATAACTAGATTCTTGCCCATCGATTTTATTTGTCTGTTCAATGAAAAATACCTCGGTTAGCTTTCGTATGTTTGTGCGGAGTTAGTTTCATCAATAAAATGTGTATCTGCGAGTGTGTATGTTGTTTATCTAGTTTTTGTTACTTAGGAATTGCATTATGGTTGTGTTTGCAACAATTGTTGTTTGGAGAACATGAGTATTTAGCAGCAATTAAGAACATCATAAATGGCACTAAATGCAAAGGACAAGTAGATATTGTTATCATGTAAAAATGTTGGTATTTCATTTTCTAGAGTTCAGATGAACTAGCTAAATAACTGACAATAAAAGATGAGTGAAACTGCTCAGCATCCTGCTTGATTTCTCCAAGCTCTGCATCTTAAACCAATGAATTAAGAATTTCAGACCAGTATGACTTTTTCAATCAAATTCTTAAGGGTCATGTGTGGTGGTCAAATGTCTAACTTCACAGATTATGGAACAGTCAAAAGAAACTACAGTATATGGGCAGCGATGCCACCCAAATCCGGGCCGGTTGTCAATATCTAGGAAAATGCTCGTTACCCCCCTTAAATGTGCATCTCATACCTCTGAAAATTCGGAAATGTCTTTTATCTACTGACACATTCAAAATTACACTAGACTTCGTTTTTTTAGATCCACCCCATATTGAACAAAATATGGTCCGAAGATGTATCTCTGTATATTCTTTGGGTATATTTGGAGATACATTTTCGAAATGTCCACGGAAGTTCTTTAAAAAGTATTGGAAGCATGTAATGGCAAGGGGGATTATTTTCAGAGATACATCTCCGGAAACCATCTGAATCATTTTAGAGTAGTATCAATGTCCCAACATAGAAATTATTTTAGGTGAAGTTATATTAAAGTAAAATAAAAGTAAATCAAACTAAAATTATATTTCACTTATGTTAAATGAAAGTAAAAAGTCGTACATTAATTCAAAAAATCAACACCATACATGATATTTTTCAGAAAATACAAAAAAAACAAAAAAATACATCCAAACAAAGATAAACTACTAGGTTTGTCGAACCCACTGCCTTCTCCTTCTCCGCCTATACTGCACGACATTCGTAATTCGACAATCATGTTTGTCACGAGGGCCAACTGGAAACTACCATCCTCAAAGAGTACTGTCTCTATGCCTGCTCCACCAATCTCCCAAGCACGCCGATAAACCTAGTTGGTTTTCCAAGAGCGCCTGGTGTCATGATAGAGTGTGAAACTCTATAGAACCATGTCATGCAGCCGTCTGCATATGCCCAATGTATAGGAGCTAGTGCACTACGATACTATTCTGGTATCAGGTGACTCTCGAAATCATTAATTATCGCATCGAGATCTCTGCGCTGGACAATGGGAGGGGCAGACTCATTGAGGGTCTCAGAATAATCTGCAGATAGCCAAACCGCCGCATCACTCGGTTGGGCAAATAAGGATACATAAGAGATGACCCACATGCTAGCAATCTGGAGTATAAGGATATGACGTCAAATGGACGCTTCTCGCGATGACCAGTGCATGGGAAAAAGTAAATGTCATATGTCACAAGACGATCAAGAGGCACTCTGAATGGCTCGAACAGATTATCCCTCATGTACGAAATATATGCGGCAACACACGACTAATCCTTTGTGTAGTCAGGCACACCTTCAAACCTGGTGATGCGAGGGAAGTGGGATATGATCCATCCCTAAAACTGGTTTAGATAAAATATTAGTAACAAGTGTAACAAATGAATTATGAAAAAATTTGTAATAGTAAATTACTGTAAGAAACGTGCAACTCCCTATCATTTGCTTTGTCTTTCAAAGACAACCCTTGCCCAGTTTCAAGTACAGGTGGACCAAACAGGCGCCCCCAATTGTATTCGTGAATCATAGTCAAGTCGATGAAGTACTGAAGGTAGACCACATTGAAATAGGCTGCACTTTTGTCCAAAAACATGGGCGTGCCAACCAAGAACAAGAGGTACAACTTATTGCGCAAGCCCGATGGTACTGAACCTGCATGTCATCACCTTCAGCATCCACAACCTTATGCAGATGGTATTTATAAAGCTTTTCCAAAAAACTAAACCTAGCATGAGCACCTATTGTGTCATGTGCCCCCTTGAGGCCTCAACTGGGTCAGCCCCTAAATGGGTGACCATTATGTCAACACATTCCTCTAGATCGATCCTCTTGTGGCTCACTAATTTCCCCTTATGGGAAGATGCATGAGGTAGATACTTCATCCAAGGTGATGGTCATCTATCCTATAGGAAGGTGGAAAGACGAAGTCTCTGAATGTCACTTCTCAGCAAAAGCCGCCTGCATGCCGTGGGATATGGTCATGTACGCAACAGAACATAATCCGACAAAACCGAAATAACATAAAACATCCCGAAACCAATTAGCCATGAGGGGCCCCAACTCCACCCGAAACCAATTAGCCATGGGGCACCCTAACTCCAATATCTTTTTCCCATGGTTTATCAATTCCAAACACATACGCTCCTGTAAAAAGAAAATATTACCATTCATATTGATTTAATTAGTTGAAAAACATGTGTATTGTAAAAGAAAAAATATCTCTCTTTCCCAGATATTCATAGCAGCATGATCTACATATAGATGAAGTAAGGAGGTGTCATAGGGGCCTCCTGGAAAACTCTCTAATGGACCAACAACTTCCTCATGGCCTTCAGGGGCTTCAGGGACTTCAGGGGCTTCAAGGTCTGCTACATCATTTGGGGACTTGTGGCCTCGTGAAGTGGAGTCCCGAGAGAGGCATCTATGACAAACAGATCCTAGGCGTTGCGAACTTGATGGTTGCGTACAATCAAATGAGTTATCATTAACTTGTGGCCTCGTGGTCCTAGCTGTGGCCTTCTTACGTTGTATCTACACAGTTTGGGACACACGTCCCAACCTAACTCTACCGGGGTTGTTTTCAGCATTGTTATCAGCCATTGCACCTGCGTTACAAACTGACACAGAGATAAAGAGAATGTCAGTAAAAATCCACAAAATCTGCCAACTTTTAGCCTGAGTCCAATTCGGAGGTGCATATCCAAAATCATCACCGAGAGAATCCGAAGATGCATCTCCAGACAAACCTACGATTTTTAACCATGACGAAAACGTCATTGCTACCCTAACCCTCCAATAATCTGTCAATGCATGTTCTTGTAGGCTACCAATTTTGTTTACACTACTATCTAATGTATCTAAAACAACTAATGTAGCTTAAACAACTAACTATAAATCAAAACATAAAAAAAGATTTTTTTTTAAAACTTACAAATTTAGATTGATGAGAAGGAGAAGGAGAAACTTGAATGTATGGGATGCTGGAAAGGAGGAGAAAAAGCTCCAATGGTAGAAACTTGAATGAATGAATGAGATGCTTGAATGTGTAAGAGCTCAAATATTTTATTTTGGGAAGTTTTTAGGAAATGAAAAAGGAGGAAGAGGGAAGGTATAACGCGAGCATATGAAACAAAAGCATCCAAAGATACATCTCCAGATCACCCACTAACTTTTGAATAAATGGTATGTATAGAGATGCATCTTCGAACATATCTTTAGTGCATACAGACATGCATCTCCAGATTAAATTTTGGCGTAATAGGGGAGTCCCATCAATTTCATCTAAAAATGGATAAAAATTGATGCATCTGAATATGCATTTCGAACACTAGGGACATTGTGAATTTTCACGGTGGTGAAGGTGTAACGTCCCAGTTTAATTTATTTATTTTTCATAGTTAAATTATGTGATGTTGTGTAATTGTATGTGTTGATTGGTGTTTTAGTGTGTTAGAGATGCCCTTGGTGTGTGGTAGTGGCCTTAAGAATAGAATTTAAGGTGTAGGGGTGTGTGAGCAAAAACGTAGAAATCGGGGGTGTTGTGAGTATAGCTAAATAATTGATGTTAGTAATATTTATTCAATTTGATAATAATGGGTGAATATTATTTAAAAGAAATAATTAGTGGAGATTATTATTATTATTTTATTAATTGGAATATTGAGTTAATTAGAAATAATAATATTGGAATAAAATAAAGAAATAAGGGAGAGAGGGATATAAACTGTCAGATCGTGAAAAACTAGAGAAAAGGAGAAAACGAGAAGAGTGAAGACTATGGCTCATGGAGAAAGAGAAAGAAGCCATTGTTGAGGAAACTTGCAAGAACTCTAAGTTAAGAGTGGAGTTCTGATTATCTAAGGGTTTGTATAATGAATTGTGGGTGGGGATTGTGATTGTCATGTTAGAATTATGATTTATCATATGTTATGAACTTGCACTTGTATGACTATGATGAGTAGTTGTGTATTGAATCAAATTGTATGATCATGTGATTGTGTGATGTTTTGGTAAATTAGAACGTTCTTATTGATGAATTATGTGTTGATGTTGTTAGAATCATGCATTGTTGGAATTGTATGATGATGTATGTGTGGTGTTGTGAATTGTTGCGAGTTAGAGTCGGAACTCGAATGTGTGAGTTTTTTTGGAAAATTTTGGGTTTTGTGACTTTTATAAAAATTAATTTTTGTGTAAAATAATGTAATACATGTGTTATATGAAAAGTTGGGTTTTGGGTTGAAGAGAAAAGTAATTTTCGTTTAGAAAATTAGCAGAAAAGTGCTTCTACTTACAGTGTAATCGGTTACCAGGAATGGTGAAACTGGTTACACTGCTTTGAAAATGCGTTTCTGGGCAAGTTTGTGAGGATGTAACCGGTTACCCCATTTATGGTAACCGATTACACTTAGTGGTAGAGGCGTAACAGGGATGGTTACGAGGGGTGTAACCAGTTACCTCATATGGTGTAACCGGTTACACTAGAAGCAATTTTTAAAAATCATTGAAATTCATATCTTGAGTTTCGGGCGTCCGATTCGAGTTTCATTCGAAGCGTTAGGAAGCTAACGCATCGAACTTATTATAAAAAATAATTCCAGTATCTGGAATTGAATTAATTGATGCTTGTTGGTGCAATTGGCACGTGGTGTGTGCATGTTATGATGTAGGATGTGTGTAGATGCATTGTTGTTGCTTGCTATGCCGTTGTGTTGCTGTTGCTGAACTTTATAGCATGTGTTTGGGGCATGGTGGCCAGTAATTGTGTAGTACATTGACTAAGGTGATGTCATTGTGCTTGTTGTTATTGTTGTTGCATGTCTGTTATATATATCATGCATCATAATGTGGGACGGTGGTCCGTGAGCCTCAATCCTATGGTGATGGATTGGGTGCGAGTAGCTAATTCCTATGGTGATGAAATTAGTGAAGCATTACCTATGGTGATGGTAACGAGTTTTTGGTGAGCCTCAATCCCATTAGGTGGATTGGGTGCGAGTATCTAATTCCTATGGAGATGGAATTAGTGAAGTGTTGCCTATGGTGACGAATTTGATGGGCTCTAATCCTAAGTGGGGATTAGAACGGTGAACTTGAGTGTTCACGTATTGGTACCATATGTGTTGAGTCAAGTAGTTGAGTCTCATTGCATTGAATTTGTTGTGTTGTTGTGTTTGGAGTGTGTGAATGTGTAGTTGATAGAATGGGTGATTGTGCATGTAATAATCTGCTGCTTACTTATTATTATGCACTTCTTTATATAATTATGATATCTCACCCTTCTGTTTGAATGTTTCCTTTACATGGGCATCGTGCAGATAATACGCAATAGAGTGTGGATGTGATTGGAAGATGGTGTCTTCCTTTTTATTTTTAGAGTCGGCGTCTGCTCTGATGTGTAAAATTGGGGGTTGGCGTTTATGTGTTATTTCTGTTGGTGGAGACTTATGTTTATCTCCTATGTGGATGTTTCCTTGATTATTACACATTTCTGTTTTATGTTTAAACAATAATAATTATTTGATGTTGATGTTTCCACTGCTTAATAAAAATTGAAGTTTAGACATGATCAATATTATTATTATTATTAATAACTTTTAAATATGTCATGTGTTACATATCTGATTACATGAGCAGGTGTTTGTTGAATTGTATCTTCCTAAATGTCGTGATTATAATTTACTCTGATAGTTTTATTTAAATTATGTAGGGGATATTTAGGGTGTTACATAGTGGTATTAGAGCAGGTCGTTCTGTCCGGACAGGCTGTTGAGTCGGTGTGGTGGGATAATTGAATACTATCAATGTTGTCTTTTAACTATTGTTGTTGTTATTGGTGTAAAACTGAAAATGGCTGAAAGAAACGATGCTGCTATTGCTGCTGCTTTTCAGGCTGTTACTCAGGTTGTTTAGAATCAGCCTAATACTATTGGGAACAATGAGTTCCGTCATTTGGGGAAGTTCCAGAGGAATAATCCGCATACTTTAAAGGGTAGGTATGATCCCGATGGAGCACAGACGTGGCTCAAAGAGGTTGAGAGGATCTTTCGGGTGATGGATTGCTCCAAGGCGCAGAAGGTAAGGTTTGGTACTCATATGTTGGCTGAGGAGGCTGATGACTGGTGGATCAACACTCGTCAGGTGTTGGAGACTTCAGGTGAAGTTGTTACTTGGGCCGTGCTCTGCAGAGAATTTCTGAGGAAGTATTTTCCTGAAGATGTTCGTGGGAAGAAAGAGATTAAATTTCTGGAGCTAAAGCAGGGTAATTTATCTGTTACAGAGTATGCTGCCAGATTTGTGGAACTTGCTAAGTTCTATCCTCATTACAGTGAGGCGATTGTTGAGTTCTCAAAGTGTATCAAGTTTGAGAATGGTTTGCGTCATGACATTAAGCAGGCGATTAGGTATCAAAAGATACGAAAGTTTCCATAGTTGGTGAACAACTGCAGGATTTATGAGGATGACAGTAAGGCTCGGCCAACTCATTATAAGAGTTTGAGTAAGAAGAGGGGAAAGCAAAATCTGAATCGTGGGAAGCCTTACAATGCTTTAGGTGAGAAAGGTAAACATAGAGTTGCTGATGGTAAGAGGCCAAGTGGGGGAGGTGTTGTTGCTCCTCTTAAGTGCTTTCGATGTGGTGAGTTAGGCCATCGTGTCAGTGAAAGCAAGAGTGGTGTGAAGAAGTGTTTCCGTTGTGGGCAGACAGGACATCTGGTTGCTGATTTCAAGAATAATATGGTGACGTGCTACAACTGTGGTGAACCAGGACATATCAGTACTCGTTTCCAGAAGCCAAAGCAAGCTTTAACTGGGGGAAAGAAGTTTGCTATGTCAGGGAATCAGACTTCTAGTGGTGACAGGTTGATCAGAGGTATATGTTATATTAATAATACGCCTTTGATTGCTATTATTGATACTGGTGCTACTCATTCTTTTATTGCTTTTGATTGTGTGAAAAGGGTAGACCTTGTTGTGTCTTCCATGAAGGGAGAGATGGTTGTCGATACTCCTACTAAGGATTGGTAACTACTTCTTTGGTGTGTTTGAATCATCCCCTGTCAATATTTGATAGGGATTTTGATGTTGATCTTATTTGTTTGCAGCTGAGGGATTTAGATGTGATCTTAGGAATGAACTGGTTGGAGTTCAATCATGTTCATATCAATTGCTATAACAAATCGGTTCGGTTTCTTGCTCCTGATAATGAGGAAGATGCTGGTTTCTTATCTGCTAGGTAGTTGAAAGAGCTTTTGGAAAAGGAAGCTCAGGTGCTTGCGTTGTTCGTGTTATTGTATGTGAAAAGTCAAGTTGTGATTAATGAATTGCAGATGGTGCGTGATTTCCCAAATGTGTTTCCTGATGATATTTTAGATGTACCGCCAGAGAGATATGTGGAGTTTTCTATTGATCTTGTCCCTGATACCAGGCCTGTTTCTATGGCACCATAAAGGATGTCGGCGTCGGAGCTAGCAGAGTTGAAGAAGAAATTAGAGGATTTGCTGGAAAAGAAATTTGTGAGACCAAGTGAGTTGCCCTGGGGAGCTTCGGTGCTGTTAGTAAAGAAGAAATATGGTAGTATGAGATTGTGTGTGGATTGCCAATAGTTGAATAAAGTGACTATCAAGAATAAGTATTCGCTTCCAAGAATAGTTGATTTGATGGAACAGTTAGCGGATGCACGTGTGTTTATCAAAATTGAATTGAGGCCGGGTTACCATCAGATTCGAGTGAAGGATGAAGATGTTTAAATGACGGCTTTCAGAACTCGGTATGAACACTATGAATACTTGGTGATACTGTTTGGCATTTCTATGGCACTGGAGTGTTTATGGAATATAAGAATCGCATCTTTCACACTTATCTGGATTAGTTTGTGGTGGTTTTTATTGATGATATTCTGATCTATTCCAAGTCAGAAGAAGAACATACTGAGCATTTGTGAATTGTGTTGCAAGTGTTGAAAGAGAAGAAGATTTATGCCAAGTTGTCAAAGTGTGAGTTCTGGTTGCAAGAGGTGAGTTTTCTTGGACATGTTATTTTAGGTGATGGTATTGCTGTGGATTCGTCCAAAGTAGATGCGGTTTTACAATGGGAGGCCCTGAAGTCGGTTATAGAGATCAAAAGCTTTTTGGGCTTGGCTGGGTATTACCGCAAATTTATTGAAGGCTTTTCCAAGTTAGCACTCCCGTTAACTAAGTTGACTTGTAAAGGTAAAACGTTTGTGTAGGATATTCATTGTGAGAAGAGTTTCATTGAGCTGAAGAAGAGATTGACTACGACTCCAGTTTTGATTTTGAAATATCTGTTTGGAGGCATTATCTTTATGATTCTAGATTTGAGGTGTTCAGTGATAATAAGAGTTTGAAATATCTGTTTGATTAGAAGGAATTGAATATGAGGCATTGTAGATGGTTGGAATACTTGAAGGAATATGACTTTAGTTTGAATTATCATCCTGACAAAGTTAATGTTGTAGCAGATGCTTTAAGTTAGAAGTTTTTGCATATATCTGCTATGATCGCTAGAGAGTTGGAACTTATTAAATAGTTCAGAGACTTGAGCTTGGTATGTGAGTTAACACCGCAGAGTGTGATGTTAGGTATGTTGAATATCAACAACGATTTTCTTAATAATATTAAAGAGAGTCAGAAGTTGGATGTGAAGTTGGTGGACTTGATGATTGGGAGTAATCATACTGAGGATAGTAATTTTAAAGGGGATGAGAAATGTGTGCTGAGATTCCGTGACAGAATTTGCATTCTTGATGATTCTGAGTTAAAAAAGATGATTTTGGAAGAAAGTCATAGGAGTAGTTTAAGTATCCATCCAGGTGTCATACCCTAAATTTTGACCACAAGGTTCCACATCATTGTGCAAATCATCACCACAATATGGATGTACCTTCATACCTCATCAATCCTCTCAAATATTGTTGAGCATTCACCTCAATCAAGAATTAGGGTTTTGAGCCCTCTCAGAGTACCCAAGAACTTGATTTCATAAAGGATCACAAAGTTTGAAATTCATTTGATAAAAAGTCAACTGTGCCCAAAACCAAGTTTGACTTTTGAGATTTTTTTGACAAATATGGCTTCTTCAAGTAAAAAAAATGTTAACTTATGGTTTGGATCATCATCAATCAAGAAAAATAAAGAAAAGTGAGGTTACTTGCAAAAGGGGTAATCTTAAGAAACTTAAAATTTCACTAAGTTATGGAAAAAGATTATTTTTACCCAAATTTGCAAGACCATAACTTATGATCCAAGCAACCATTTTCTTTTATCCAAAGCTCAATGAAAGCTCTCATTACATACTACAAAAGTGTCCTCTTGGTCCATAGTCAAAAGATGCATGGATTTTGAGTTATAAAGCCATAAATTTAGGGTTTCGTGGGATTTTCACTTTGACACTTAGTGAAATTTTGAGACAGAATCTGTTTGCATTTTTGCCAACTTTGAGGTCATTTTTCTCCATGATCCATAATGATCCAAGACCAAAGGTAAACATCAAAGTTGAAGTATGATGTGCAAGCTTTCCAAAGAGTTCAAGAACATCATCAAACTCCATTTGAGCAAAGAGATATGAAGTGATCAACATGCCTTGCTACAAACTGTTTTGCAAAAATCAGATTGATCATTTCTTGTGTTACTCGATTTTCTTGTCAAGTGCAATGATTAATGACACTCACATTCAATGCATAACAGAAAAAATCATAGCAAACCTGCAAATTTGAGTCAAAGGGTCAAGAAATACTTCAACTTGGAGTAATGGCTTTTGTCAAATTATGCCTTGAATTCAAAGGCATTTATGTGCAATAGTGCACATTCAAAGACGCCACTCTTTTCTGTCAAGATGCTCACATAAACAACAGTAAAAATGACTGAGGAATGTGGAATTGGTCAATTGGTAGCTGAGCTATTTGGAAGCATTGGTGTATCTTTCATTAGGGGTAATGATACATTTTTCCAAAACCATTGAATCAAAGCTAATCCACCAAGCCATTACTATTCAACCAAGACAAACTCATTCACCTATAAATAGAGATCACATTTCCTCATTTCAAACACACCAAAACAACCACAATGCTTGTTTTCTCACAAATCTTTCCTCAAATTTTCCTCAAGGCTGCAGATAGGGCCGAGCTATGTGATCCAGAAGGTTTAGACCCATTCTAATAATTGGAACACCATCCTTGGGGGTCAAGGAAGCTGTCTAGATCATCATCTTGCATCTGTAACACCTACATTGCTGAATTCGATTCTCACTTGCAAGGTAAGCTTCCTCAAATCTGAACTCTATGAAGCATGCTTTATAAATATGTTTTCAAATTACCAACATGTTTCTGCATTTATGTAAAGTGTTTCCCCTTAATTAATTGCTTTGTATCTATCGTGTATGGAATTTCATGGTGTTCTTGCAAAAATTAGGATTCATCTGTTCTTCACATGATTTCTCACTCTACACTAAAAAGAAATGCAATTAATTGGCATCATTGAAATCCCTGTTCAAAAACACACAACTTTCATGTTTGAATCGTGCAAAATCATTACATATTGAGAGATATATGAGAGGTTTTGCAAATCGTCCATGGCAGGTACGAGCGAGGAAGAAGATGGCCTTGGCGCCATTTTTTAAATTTTTGAATTTTTAAATATTTTCAATTATTTTCAAAAATTCATATCTCTCTCATTTTTAATCTTTTTCAAATGATTTTTTAAACATAAATCATTTATACATTTTAATATTTAATTTCACAAAAAAATAAAAAAATATTTTATATTTTATATATTTTTGAATTTTTCAAAGAATTTCTTTTTAATTGTTTTAAACATTTTTAAATGAATTCTTTTTCTTGATTTTTCAAAACCAATTGAATTTCAAAACCAATTGAATTTCAAATCATCTTGTGAATTAAAACATCTATTTAAAAACATTTTTCAAAGTTCACAACTTGTTTATTAAATATATTTGATATTTTATATCATTTTTATTTAATTTTTCTTTAAAAAAATGTATTTTTAAATAAAAATTAGGGGTTTTCCTTGATTTTAAATCTTTCAAACTTCATTTGAAACACTTGGGTCTCTATTAGAGTGTAAGACCCAACCCCTTTTGTAAATAAATAATTTTTGGACATTTGTCATAGTATAAGTCCCAATACGATTTTAAAAAATAACGGTGCGTCTACTGTTTTTTCATCTGGGTCTCTCCTTGATTATAAGCCCCACTTTTCTTCCTTTCAAACACACTTGGGCATCTAATAGAGTGTAAGACCCAAACCCTTTTATACATAAATAAATTTTGGGCCTATGCTAGAGTATAAGTCCCACAATGTCTTTCGGTATCGCTGTGCGATCACTGTTTTCAAATAAGTCATCTGGGCCTCTCCTTGAGTATAAGCCCCAATCTTTTGTACATAAACTTGGTTTTAAACAAACAACCTCCATGGGCCTCCCCTTGAGTTGTAAGCCCCATACCTCTATTTTCAAAATCGTCTATCTATTTTTTTTAAACAGGTACTAAGAGGAGCATTATTCCCGGTGAAACTGCTCTTAGACCACTTGGGCCTCTCTTTGAGTTATAAGCCCCAAACCTTCTTTTCTTTTCATTCAGACAACAACTTTCTTTTAATTCAAAATTTAAATTCAAAGTTTTTCTCAAAACTTTCTTCAATTTCTTTAAACCCTAATCATACAAGTTGTAGTTAATACAATCAATCACAATACACTTGGGCCTCTTTTCAGAGTGTAAGACCCAACATCTTTTTAAATCATTGCCTACTTATATATCTGCTAATTCACTTATTTGTATATACTTGTGCATATCTGTCTAGAGTTTCCCCAGCAGTTAGGTCATCCTTAGGTCAAACAAAAGGTTACTTATAACTTAGTCAATAACTAGTTCCCTCATAGGAAACTTCCCTCAATACAATCTGCCTCCTCTTGGGCTTTATTCAACATGGAAATAAGAAAGACGTTATTCTCGGTGAATCTTTTCTTAGGACTGTCAAAACTTAGAAACATATAAAAGAAATTCATTTCCCCAGAGAGGATTAATTCCCGGTGAAACCTCTTTTGAATTTCTTCAAACCTTGGAATTGTTTAACAAAGAAAGGATTATTCCCGGTGAAACCTTTCTTGAACTTTTCCTAGGCTTAGACCAACATGCTTCTTAGAAGTTCCCCACAACCTCCTCTTGGGCTTAGTATAAGGACCACCAGGCTTCTTAAAAGTTCCCCAACCTCATCTTGGGCTTAGTAGAAAGACCCAAAAGGCTTCCTAAAAGTATAGGATAGAATTCAGTCATCTCTGCTAGTCCAATCCTCAGGAAAGTCAAAACTCCAGAATACCCAATCATTCAAGGGTTGATCTTCATCCCTTGTACCAACAACCTCCTCTTAGGCATCATACAAATATCTCTTTCCAACTAGAGTCTATCTCTTCTTAATGAGACTTGGATAGTCTCAGCCTCCTCTTGGGCTTCATGCAAGTAGACTTGGAAAGTCTCACCCTCATAGTCTCCTCTTGGGCTTAAGACAAGGACCCGCAGGCTTCCTAAAAGCATAAGATAGATCCTGATCACTTTACCAATACACCAATTCCCAAAGGAGTTAAAACTTCTAAGGTTTTCAAACTCATCTTTAAACCCCTCTGACCCCTAACAAGGTTTAACTTTCACGTTAAAAATCTCAGCCAGGATCAATTTACCATCAACAAATCCTCAAAAGAATCAGAGCCTCGTGGCATCTGATAGATCAACTATGCTTAAATCAACAGCAAGAGTTAGTTTCCCTTTGGATCCCCCAATACAATTTAGACCTTCTATTGGATTTCAATAATCCTCAGCAAAAGTCAGCCTCCTCTTAGGCTTTATATAATGATTTCCCCAGACAGCCTCAATCTTGGGCTTTGTACAAGACATATATAACACTCCCCAGAGGAGTCATTTTCTTTCAGCTTCAACCTTGGGCTTTGAACAAGGCACAAAAAAAACAACATCCCCTCAGATGAGACCATGAGTCCTCTATGTAGGAAGATACCTCTTCTATACATCACATATGAAAACAAACAATCAAAACATTTTTCCAGATAATTGCTGTAAGTGGCACACTTGTTGATTTAAAATCCAAGCTGGAGTCCTTTCTTTATCCTGGCTAAAATTTCTCTTTCATCTAACTGATATAAGTGGCAAGCCTCTGGATTCTACACATCCAAGCCAATGTCCCTCTCTTAGCATGAATGATTCATAAAGGAAAAAGTGGCATTGCTCTACACTGAGTTAAAGCTTCTTCTTTCATGACATCTCTCTTATAAAGGAAATTATGGCATTACTGGATTCCACACATCCTAGTTAAAATAATTCCCCTTATGGAATTACTGGATTCCACACATCCCAGTTAAAGTAATTCCCGTTATGGCTTTACACTGACCTTTTTGTGATGAATAGGTGAGATATCTCCCTTTAGAGATGACAAATTCGCTCTCAGTCAAAATTTAGCTTCAATCTTGGGCTTTGAATAAGATACATATACTCTGATAGCTTCAATCTTGGGCTTTAAACAAGACACCAAAATTTCCTCCCATAGAATAGGAGGAACTACGATTGCTCTGATTTCCCAAATCTCTTTACGGGAATACGGCATAAGATTGCAAAATCTTAGCGAGCACACAAATCAAAAATCTTAGGTCCAGTACCTTCCCAAAAATAGTAGAAAACCAGAAAACAACAAAAACATTCTGTTAACCCTCCCAAAGGAGAAACTTTCCCAATCAATAGCAGATAAACACAAGAAAGCATTTTAAACAGTAGATATACATGCAACCGAAGGTTCCTATAGATTACTATAGATACTCTGGGTGTTAATAGCTTCCCTTTGTATAACCAAACCCCGATCTCTTAGCATTTGTTAAAGAAAACATTTGCAAGCAGAGTTAGTTTAAGATATCTCCCCTTCCTTTAGAGCTTCATAGGATTAATACAGAAATCAGAAAGTAACACCAAACAATGGTAGGTGGCCGCATCACCAAAAAACCGACGCTACAGAAAAATGGTGACTCTGCTGGGGATGTTTAGAGTTAGATTTCCTAAGAGGTTTAGGCCTTGTTTTGCATTTATTTTTCTGCTATTTTACTTGCTTTCTCATTTTTATATATCATATGCTATCATATTACTTGATATGTTTGTTTAAATTACTGTTATCTGGGAATGAGATTAATACGCATGTGGTGAGTCCGAGAGAACATTAAGATACGTGGCAACATATTCAGGAAGGCTTATAGGGAGTGAGTCCTGACCAAGCTAACTTGAGAGTCCGCCGAATTAGTGGAGGTGCCCTTGTGGAATTATTGATGTGGAACGAGCAAGTCGTGAAAACATTACTTTTCCCATTGGGCACCCTTGAAGCTGAAGATTAGTAAACATTTAACCATTTGACCATTAGGTAGTGTGGTGACTATCGAGAATAGTTGATACGTGATACTACACTCAAAAGAGATTCATCTTGGGGATATTATAGCTCTCATGAGTCAGTCGGTTTGTTGTTGATATTCTTGAGAGGGGTCAATGATTTTGGGAACCTTTGTTAGAACCCGTTCTACAGGTACAAAAATTAGACCCTAGTACACACCTTGGGGATGGGTAGATCCATGGCTCCATGCTCGTGACGATGAACCTTTAAACTTATGTTTTCAAATGTTTTTGTTTGGTGCATTCGTGCATCCATGCATTTCATTCATTAAAAAACTCTTTTTTAACAACAAAAAAAAACTTTTCTAAAAGAACTAAAACAATAATTGCAAATATCAGAAGTTGCGTTATGGATTTCGGTAGAAGAAAAACGCACAAGTACACCTTCAAGGTTCCAAAACTAGAAGACTTAAGGAAATTGGGAAGAATGATTACTAATCCCGAAGCTTTCAGAGCTAAGCACGGAGGACTGTTGTCTCTTTTGAAGGTCAACATGGTGGAAGGAGTCCCGTCTACATTGGTTCAGTTCTATGATCCAGTATACCACTGCTTCACATTTCCGGATTATCAGCTCACACAGACATTGGAAGAGTACTCTCATCTGATTGATTTACCTATCACTGATCAAGATCCATTTTCTAGACTGGAAGAAATTCCAAAAGATCAAGCCATTGCAAGAGCTACCTCATTAGAAGAGTTGGATATTAAGACTCACATGACCACCAAGGGGGGAATCCAGGGTTTACCAACTAAATTCTTGTTGGAGAAAGCCCTATACTTTTCCAGTATAGGAAATGTAACTGCTTTCGAGAATGTCTTTGTCCTACTCATATATGGGTTATTCCTCTTTCCCAACATTGACAACTTTGTCGATGTTAATGCTTTCAAGATATTCTTAATTGGGAACCCAGTCCCAACCTTGTTCATAGATGCTTATCACTCTGTACATTTAAGGAATTTGTATAGTGGAGAGATAATCACGTGTTGTGTACCATTACTCTACAGATGGTTTATTTCCCACTTACCCAAGTCTGCTGCTTTTTGGGATCACAAGAGTGGTCTGCGATGGTCGCAGAAGATTATGTCTTTTACCAATTGTGACATAGATTGGTGCAATCGGATCTATGACGGAATAAAAATCATCAACAAGTGTGGAAGTTTCCCCAATGTACCCCTCATTAGTACTAACGGAGGGATCAACTACCATCCAATTTTAGCTCGTCGTTAGCTTGGATACCCGATGAAGAATGTACCACATAATATTCATCTGGAAGGTCTTTTCTTCAAGGAAAGAGAAAATGACAGGATACTAAAAGAAAGAAATAGTGCATGCCTGGCAGCATGTTCATAGGAAGGGGAGAAAGTCCCTAGGAAGGCCAAATTGCATCTCTGCAGAACCTTACCTCCACTGGGTACAAACTAGAGCCATCAAACTGAAGATGCCTTACCCTCATCAAGAAGTTTTTGCCTTAAAGGAATTTGTCCTTTATTTCATGTGCGATGCGGAAAAACTCCAAATCGCTCTTAACAAAGTCCAACGTGAGAAGAACTCTTGGAAGAATAAGTACCAGATTATTAATTTGGAGTGCACAAAGATCCAAGAACTGTTAAAGGAAAAGGATGCTCTGATTGAGATATTAGAGCAACATGCTATAGAAAGTCAAGAGGAGCGTAGGAGACTACTTTATCCTTTCACATGGCAAAGGATCATCGACCCGACAATGATTGAAGGGGCCCGATCAAAGAAAAGAAAAATTCAGGAACCAGCATCTGAGCTTTCCTCAGAGAAAACTCAGGATCCATAGGCCTAATTTTCCTTCTCGCACTTTGTAAAATACTGCAATCTTTTGAGTTCAATAAAAGGTTTCCACCACTGTATGATATTTGCAACATAATTGTAAAAAAAATTTGAAAACTAAAAACTAAAAAAAGATCATTCTCATTCTTTGCATATCATTCATCATTCTCACATAACACATCTTTGTCATTGAGTCTCACACATGTGTCAAACTCTCTCATTCGTACAATACTCGGGTCAATCGGTGAAAGAAAATAGACGATCTCGACGAAGAGAACAAAGAGCTGAGAGAAGAAATCAACGCTCTGATGGAGATTTTAGCGAAACTCCACAACACGATTGAATCCCTGACAGCAGCTCAGGATCAACCACCTCAAAGGACTGCAATCTCACAGATTATGTCTACACCAGTGTTTAAGACACCTGGCAGTCATCCTCAGTACAATATGCCCAATGGTTTTCCCTGGGCATGCCTTTCAATTTTATACCTGAACAATATATACCTCTGGTCACTGAAGACGCGGAAGCCGTAGCAGGAACCTTTAGACCTGAAGGTTACAAACTTCAGGTAAATGAAGATGTAAGGGTTACGACCGAAACTTCTGAAGGTTACAAACTTCAGGTCACTGAAGTGCCAAGAGTTACCGCCATAATATCTATACCACAACCGATGGTACACACTATCCCGGAGGAACAGATTCTGCAGGCCACTTCTGGCACAAACGAAGAAGTATACGAAAGGATGAAAGAATTCCAAGAACAGTTCTTGGAAATGCAGAAGGAACTGCATGCCATTCGTGGACATGGCTTGTTTGCTAAGGACGTTTCTGACCTTTGTTTGGTCCCTAATGTAAAGATACCGCACAAGTTCAAGGTGCCTAACGTTGAAAAATACAAAGGCAACTCTTGCCCTCAAAGTCATTTGGTAATGTAAGCTCGGAAAATGTCTACCTAGACAGAAAACCAACAGCTACTGATCCATTACTTCCAAGACAGTTTAACTGGTACTGCACTCAAATGGTACATGGGTTTAAACCGCACCAAGATAAGTACTTTTAGAGAACTTAGGGTAGCCTTCATTCAGCATTATAAATACAATTTGGACATGGCACCAGATAGGGACCAACTCAGAGCTATGTCTCAGAAAGATAAAGAAACCTTCAAGGAGTATGCTCAGAGATGGCGTGAAATCGCCGCCCAGGTCTGTCCTCCTCTCGAGGAAAAGGAAATGAATAAGATCTTCCTGAAAACATTAAGCTCATTTTATTATGACCGAATGCTCGCCAGTGCACCTAGTGACTTCACTGAAATGGTGAACATGGGGGTACGCCTTGAGGAAGCAGTCCAAGAAGGACGATTGGTCAAATATGCAGAGCTATCCAGCAGTACTAAAAGATACGGGAGTGCTTTCCAAAAGAAGAAAGAGCAAGATATCAGTAACATCTCTCAGGGTAAGCAAAGTCAAAGGTATCAACCTCGGCAGGTAGCAGCAGTAACTCCCGTTATTAACCCAGCGCCGGCTCCGACATATCAACCTCAGGTTGCTCAGAGCCAACCAAATCAACAATAGTATCAAAAAAGGTAGCAACAGCCTCTTCAGCAGGCTCGCCCGTAGTACAATAATAACAATCGTATCACACGATCGCCAAGGTTTGACCCCATACCAATGTTATATGCATAATTATTTCCACTTCTGCTAGCCAAGGGGCACATTCAAACTAGGACTCCTCTCAGGCCCTCACAGTACTGGACAACCCACCTTTTTGGTTCAAAGCCGATCAAACTTGCCCTTACTATCAAGGAGGATCAGGACATAACATTGAGAATTGTCTCAGCTTCAAATTTGATGTACAAAAGCTCGTCAGAAACAGAATTTTATCTTTCAGAGATACTAATCTGAATGTTCAAACGAAACCATTACCGCAACATGAAAAGACTACGGTAAACTTGATAGAAGGAGAACTCAGCAGCAGTTATCAAATTCACGATGTACGCCTACTAGGATTCAATCTGGTGAAAATGCATTGCCGGCAAAGCGGGTACGGTCATGTTCCATCTCACAACTATCATCAGTGTGATATCTGGTCCAAGAACAATCAAGGATGTGTCATTGTACAAGCAGCTCTTCAAGAACAAATGGATCTAGGCTGGATTTAGGATCACAGGATTCTTGAAGTAAACATGGCCCATGCACATCCAAACATTGTTCAAAAGCATGACATCCATGCAATGAGTGCCAATCTAATGGATATGCATTTAAGACAAAGTTGGCACTACAATTTGCAGCTGCACGATTACAACGCTTGTCTGATTTGCTCAAAAGACAATCAGGGATGCTCTTTTGTACAAGAGGCCCTCCAACGTCAAATGGATTTTGGATGGATCCAAGACTATAATGAAAGGAATGATCATCAGGTCAACACGATTTAGATCTTCGATATTCGTTTAATGAATACCAGTTTGGTAGAGTTGCATGCCAAGCAGGTGAGACTCGGTTTTCTGACCTCGCACAATTATCAAGACTGCAAGGATTGCTCTAAAAATGATCAAAGCTGCGCGTTTGTGCAAAGAGCTCTTCAACATCTATTAGACCACTGGTGGCTTCCAATTTACCAGGATGAAGACACGTGTCAAGTTAACCTAACTAATGGAAATCCTGATAGACACCAAAGCTGTGATATCCAATTACTAGAAACAGATATGGTAAGGATACACTGCATACAAAGGGTACGGTCGGGTACCACCTCATAATTATGAACGCTGTGGAATATGTTCAGAAAATAACCAAGGATGCTACATCGTGCGAGCAGCTCTCCACCATCAGATAGACCGAAGGGAAACTCAACCATGCTTGAATTTTCAGTCAATCAACATGGTGCAAGGTTGCCTCCCTATTCAAAACAAGGTTCGAAGACTACTAGACAAAAGCATTGTCACAATCCTCGATAAAAGAGAACCTGTCAATCATGGAATTACCAAGGATGTTTTCACCATAATTCCTCTGCTCGATGAATAAAAAACCCCCCCTTGACAGTAGAAAAGTATCTGACATTCCCAACCTGGAACTGATTGAGGTTACTTATGACGGTCGAAAGACCCAAAAAGCCCCTGTGGTTATCTACCTGCCAGAACCGATACCTTACAAGTCAGAGAAAGCTATTCCATACAAGTACAATGCGAATACCATAGAAGATGGAAAAGAAATTCCCCTGCCATCCATTGTAAACATTATTGATATCAGTCGAGTTACCCGGAGCGGTCGAATCTTCAACAGAGGAGTTAGAGAACCTGCAAAAGAAAAAGAACCACAAGGTGAAAGTTCTAATCAACAAATTGGTCAATCCAGCAACACAAAACATATAAAGAATAACGATGAAATGCTAAAGCTTATCCAGAAAAGCGAGTACAACATTGTGGATCAATTGTTACAAACTCCTTCTCGGATATCCGTTTTATCCCTCCTGCTCAGTTCAGAAGCTCATAGAGAAGCTCTACAGAAAGTCTTGGAATAGGCCTTTGTAGAACAAGATGTGATAGTAGGGCAGTTTGACACCATTATTAGCAACTTCACTTCCTGCAACAATATGGGTTTCAGTGATAAAGAACTGCCAGAGGAAGGCAAGAATCATAACATGGCACTTAATATCACAGTCAATTGCCAGGACGATGCTTTAGCCAGCATACTGGTAGACACAGATTCATCCTTGAACGTCATGCCAAGGTGAACTTTGGTACCACTATCTTTTCAAGGTACTCTCATGAGAGGCAGTGAGATCATCGTCAAAACCTTTGACGGATCCAGGAAAACAGTTATAGACAAAGTCGATCTTACCATAACCATCGGTCCTCACACTTTCCAAGTCACTTTCCAGGTCATGGACATCTGAGCAACATACAACTGTTTATTAGGAAGACCTTGGATACATGAAGTCGGGGCAGTCACTTCGACACTCCACCAGAAGCTGAAATTTGTCAAGAACGACAAGTTAGTCATAATATATGGAGAACAAGCTTTAATCGTGATCAACCTATCACCATTTTCATATTTAGAACCAGAAGAGGTTGTTGGAACTCAATTTCAGGCGCTCTCGGTGAGCAATGAGAATCACCAAGACAAAGGAACATCAATCTCCTCGTACAAAGATGTTCTCCAAATAATGGGGAGTTATAACATAAAAGGATGGGGGCAAATTGTAATTCATGCTGATAACAAGACAAGAAAAGGTCTTGGTTTTTATCCAACATGTACCCAGACTACAAAGAAGGATGAAAGCTTTCGTCCCATTTAGGATTTCTTCCACAGTGAAGGCTTCCTCCACCCAATATCTCAAGAAGTCCACACCATCAAGGATAATAACTCTTCTAATAGAGATGAAGAGTAGAAATCCTATTTTAACGATGAAGGTTATATATCTCAGGGAGAAACGTACATGCGATTATGCTCTCCAAAGCAAAGTCCCAGATATATACCAAGATCAGACGTTAGAATGATCTACGGAGATTGCGATCCTGAAGGATGCCATACTCCACCCAACTCATTGGAAGAAGACACTATGATGAAAGAAAACTTTGACTACGATTATTATGATCCCTTGAATGATTTGCCTATCTGGAAGCCTTACATGGAAGACTCGGGGTAAAAGAGTCAGCCAGATAATGCATATCTGCTGAATGATCTTGAAAAAAATACGCCTGTTCTCCTAGAGTCATGGAATCCTTACCCAGAACATTCCGAGAGTGTCCAACGCCACGTTGATGAATTTGCAAAGATCGCAGGACAAGAGTTTATTAACTATGCATTTCCTAAGTTCAACGTCATTGAAGAAGATGACTCATCTATTCCCACAGAAACTTGGGATACCTTGGGGCATCCAAGCGGCAAGTACGACTTTCTAGTAAAGTACACTGCTCCCGAAAGCTCTCGTATCAGATATGAGGACATCCAACCAACTGGATGGGGAGATCCTCTTGAGGATGAAAGTACTGTCAAAGATATAATGAAAGAGTCCTCCTATGATAACTCTGCATGGGAAGAGGACTCCAATAATCCCACTCCGCCAGAAATCAGTGTTATTTCTGAAGATAAACCTGGAAGAAAGATACCGAACTTTGTGATCCACAGAGGAGTTCGTCGCCATTGGGTCGCGGTCGATGTCCTGAATTTCGTTTATAAATCGAAATTACTTATTTTAAACCCCATTGAAATATACGATCCAATGCCTTCTCCCGACTTTGAGTTCCCGGTATTTGAAGCCGAAGAAGAAGAAGACGAAGAAATTCCAGAAGAAATCTCCCAACTACTCAGATAAGAGGAAAGGTTCATTGAACCTTACAAAGAGCCGTTGGAAACGGTCAATTTAGGTTCAGAAGAAGAAAGGAAAGAAGTTAAGATTGGAGCACTGCTCAGTCCAACTGTCAGAGAAGGCTTGATAAAGCTTCTCAAAGAATTTCCAAATGTGTTTGCTTGGTCCTACCAAGACATTCCAGGATTGGATACCAGCATCGTGGAACATCAATTACCGCTGAAAATAGAATGTCCTCCGGTAAAATAAAAACTGAGAAGGACTCATCCAGATACGACCATCAAAATTAAGGAGGAAGTACAGAAACAAATTGCCGCAGGTTTCCTTGCCACCTCAGAATATCCTCAATGGCTGGCCAACATAGTGCCGATTCCCAAGAAAGACGGAAAAGTAAGAATGTGTGTAGATTACAGGGATTTAAACAAAGCAAGTCCAAAGGATGATTTCCCCTACCACACATTGACATGCTGGTTGACAGCACAACAAAATTCAAAGTCTTTTCCTTCATGGATGGATTCTCGGGCTATAATCAAATCAGAATGGCGCCAGAAGACATGGAGAAAACTTCATTCATCGCCCCATGGGGCACCTTTTATTACAATTTAATGTCGTTCGGTCTAAATAACGCAAGAGCAACATATCAAAGGGCTATGATATCTCTGTTTCACGACATGATGCACAAAGAGATTGAAGTGTATATCGATGACATGATTGCCAAATCTAAGACAGAAGAAGAACAAGTGGAACACCTATCAAAGTTATTCCCGCGTCTGAGAAAATATAAACTCCGCTTAAATCCCAACAAATTCACATTTGGTGTTTGTTCAGGAAAACTCTTGGAATTCATTGTCAGCCAAAAAGGAATTAAGGTTGATCCCGACAAAGTTAAGGCCATTCAAGAAATGCCTTCACCAAAGACTGAAAAACAAGTAAGAGGATTTTTGGGACGTTTGAATTACATCTCAAGATTCATATCCCTTATGACTGCGACATTCGCGCCAATCTTTAAGCTACTCAGAAAGAGTTAAAGCTGTATATGGACAGAAGACTGCCAAAAGGCTTTCGACAGCATCAAAGAATATCTGGTGAATCCACCGATTCTATCTCCTCCAGTGGAAGGAAGACCACTGATTATCTACTTAACAGTCTTGGAAGACTCCATGGGTTGTGTGCTTGGCCAACAAGATGAAACAAAAAGAAAAGAGTCTGTCATTTATTACTTAAGCAAGAAGTTCAAAGACTGTGAAACTCGATACACTATGCTCGAGAAAACTTGTTGCGCTCTAGCTTGGGAAGCTAAGTGTCTTTGCCAGTACATGATTTGTCACACTACTTGGTTAGTCTCCGAAATGGATCCAATCAAGTGCGTCTTTGAAAAGCCTGCTCTCACAGGAAGGATTTCCCGTTGGCAGATGTTGTTATCAGAATACGACATCGAGTACCATGCTCAGAAAGCCGTCAAAGGAAGTATTTTAGCCGATCATTTGGCTCATCAACCGATTGACGATCAGGAATCAGTCAAATTTGACTTCCCAGAGGAAGATGTGATGTACTTAAAGATGAAAGTTTGCGATGAACCGCTACCAAACGAAGGGCCAGAGCCAGGATCCCAATGGGGACTAATATTTGACGGAGCTGTCAACGCTTATGGAAATGGAATTGGGGTAATCATCGTAACACCTCAAGGTACCCTTATTCCTTTCACCGCCCGATTGGCATTCAAATGTACAAACAATGAAGCCGAATACGAAGCTTGTATCATGGGTATCGAAGAAGCTATCGACTTAAGGATAAAGAACTTGGATGTGTTTAAAGACTCAGCCCTGGTCATAAATCAGATCAAAGGAGAGTGGAACACATATCAACCAGGATTGATTCCTTACAAAGACTACGCAAGAAGGTTGTTACCCTTCTTCAACAAGATTGATTTTCATCACATTCCCCGTGAAGAAAACCACATGGCTGATGCATTGGCTACTCTATCCTCTATGATTAGTGTGAGTCGATGAAATGATGTACCCAAGATCGATATCATGCGCCTTGATAGGCCTGCTTACATATTTGCAATTGAAGCAGTCATTGATGACAAACCATGGTATCACGATATCAAATGCTTCCTTCAAAGACAAGAATACCCGCCTGGGGCATCGAGAAAAGATAGGAAGACTCTCAGAAGACTGGCTGGCAGCTTCTTCCTAAACAATGATATACTCTACAATAGAAACTTCGACATGGTTTTGCTCAGATGCGTAGACAGAAAAGAAGTAAACATGTTAATGAAAGAGATTCATGAAGGATCCTTTGGCACTCATGCCAATGGACACATAATGGCAAGAAAAATTCTGAGAGCAAGATATTATTGGCTGACAATGGAATCCGATTGCTACAAGTACATGAGGAAATGTCATAAGTGTCAGATATACGCCGATAAAATCCATGTACCGACAACGCATCTCAAAGTTTTTACTTCTCCATGGCCTTTTTCTATAGGGGGAATTGACATGATTGGCATGGTTGAACCCAAAGCTTCAAACGGACATCGGTTCATCCTGGTAGCCATTGATTACTTCACCAAGTGGGTCGAAGCAGTATCATGCACCAATGTGACCCGACAAGTGGTGGTCCAATTTATCAAGAACAATCTCATATGCCGTTATGGTGTTCTAAGCCAGATCATTACTGATAATGGATCAAACCTAAATAACAAGATTATGAAAGAGTTATGTGCTGAGTTCAAGATCAAACACCATAACTCATCTCCCTACCGGCCTAAAATGAATGGAGCGGTTGAAGCAGCTAATAAGAAAATTAAGAATATCATTCAGAAAATGGTCGTAACCTACAAGGATTGGCACGAGATTCTACCATTTGCTCTTCACGGTTATCGCACATCCGTCCGCACTTCAAAAGGGGAAACCTTTTTCTTTATAGTATATGGCATGGAAGCAGTGCTCCCCATAGAAGTAGAGATCCCGTCAATGAGAGTAATGATGGAAGCCAAGTTAACAGAAGCTGAATGGTGTTAAAGCTGACCTATGATCTGAATCTAATCGAAAAGAAGAGAATGACAGCTTTATGCTATGGTCAGTTATATCAACAAAGGATGAAGAAAGCGTTTGACAAAAAAGTTCGACCCCGTGTCTTCAGAGAAGGAGACCTCGTGCTCAAGAAGATACAGTCATTTCTCACTGATTCCAGGGGAAAATAGACTCCGAATTACGATGGGCCCTACGTTGTTAAGAAAGCCTTTTCAGGCGGTTCCTTGAGACTCACAACCATGGATGGAGAAGAGTTTAATTATCCCACAAATGTTGATGTAGTCAAGAAATACTTCGCCTAAATAAAAAACACAACGTCTCATTGGATTAAAAACCTGAAAGGGCGGTCCAAGCAAATATTAGAGACATAAACAAAGAACATCCCGATGGATTGAAAACCCGAGAGGACAATCTATGTAAAAGTTAGGGATTCATGGCAAGTAACTGCATCCGACAAGATTGGCTCCTCGGCGGCAATGTCATCTGTCAAGAAATTCTCAATCAAGGTCATCTTCGACAGAAGCTCAAAAATACCGAGAATTCAAAGTTGATGGAAGGATAGTGGTAGTTATGTTTCAATGTAACTCCTTTTCTTTTAAATTACCATTTTCTAAACTTTGTAATGCTCCATGGAATCACACATTCAGCTGATTACCATTCTATCAATAAAAATTTGAGCCCTTGTGCCTTTTATTTGCCATTCTCATTTATTCTGCTTGACATGTCTAATATGATTAACATTCTTGAAACAAAAAAAATGAATTTTACTTTTGCTTTCAAATTTACTTCTGTTTTTGAAATAAAGATGACAATTTCCTTTCGATTACTGAACACAAAAAGGGAATATCGACGGCTTCCCCGGAAGTGATCAAACTTTAAAATGCAGAATTAAAATAATCCTTGCGATCAACACACCCTGAATAAAGGGTAAATTGTTTCAGATGGAATGTCCGATCTGTCATCCTCGGTAGAGTGTTTACCTCTGAGAACCAATGATTGGTTTTTCACCCCAGTAGAATCTGCCCTTGAAAAGAAAGAATGGGTTTCTATCCCTAGCAGGTTTGTACCTCCGAAAACCAGAACAGACGCAGGAATCCCCGTGCCCAAATAAAAATACAACTTTCAAAATCTCCAGTGATACCCCCATCTCCCAGAGTGGACGAGTATCCAGTTGTGTTCATCACCAGTCCGTATGTCATGTCAGTCTTGTCAGCATTCGATACATATATCATGCATAATTGATTCATATTCATATTCATATTCATGTTGCATTACTATCACTTTGGTCATACTCATCCCCAAGTGATAAACGTCCTCTCTCCGATAGAGTTGTCAGTCTTCCTTTCTACGTCAGATAGGACAAAATCCCCATTTTAGTTCTTTCTTCGTTAGGAAATATATCGTCTAAACAATCTCTCTCCAGTTTATTCCTGGATTGAAGTCGGTCTTCGACCACCTTGATAACTTGAACCTCTGAAAGACAAGAAGATATTTGGTTATACACCTTTGGAACTTCACTCTTCACCCAATGAGGATGATCATTTGCTTTCTCGAATTAAAGAAAATCCCCTGAGAAAGCCTCTCAACTGAAGACTCTTGGCAATACGGCAGTTTCTCCAAAAAAAAAATTGCTTTCAATGGAGTCATCAGCACCTCAAAATTGGATTACATCACATGGCATCTCTCCTAAAGGAGGAAGTATGATGTAATTTCTCCAGCAAATGGCATCTCCCACAAGAGAAGTTTGCACACCTCTGCAATTCAGACAAATGGTCCCCACCAACGAGTCTGACATCAAAAATTTACTCATCCTACGACATTCCTCCGAAGAAATTTCAAAGAGAAGTATGATGAAACACATTTTCCATCAAATGCCATATCCCCAGCGAGAAGTTTGGTGAAAGCCATCACAGATAGCATTCCTTGTCAAGAGAAGAACTCGACAAAAAGAAACTGAGACCAGTTCCATGGCTGAAGACCAGGATCAAGGGGAAGTTTATTTCAAAAGAAAACTTAGACCAGTTCCATGGCTGAAGACCAGGATCGAGGGGAAGTTTATTTCAAAAGAAAACTGAGACCAGTTCCATGGCTGAAGACCAGGATCGAGGGGAAGTTTATTTCAAAAGAAAACTGAGACCAATTCCATGGCTGAAGACTAAGATCAAGGGGAAGTTTATTTCAAAAGAAAACTGAGACCAGTTCCATGGCTGAAGATCAGGATCGAGGGGAAGTTTATTTCAAAAGAAACTAAGACCAGTTCTGTGGCTGAAGACCAGGATTGAGGGGAAGTTTATTTCAAAAGAAAACTGAGACCAATTTCGTGGCTGAAGACTAGGATCGAGGGGAAGTTTTACCCTTTTCTAAGTAGCATTAATTAGCAAAATAAGATGGATGAGAAAATAAATACTATTCACAACCACAATTAAAATTTTGGGTATTCCGATATTTAATCCTCTTTTACCATGAACGCCCGAATATCTTCGCCATTCGCACCTTCAGGTCCAAGAAGATTAAATATGGGCATCTGTCATACCCTAAATTTTAACCACAAGGTTCCACATCATTGTGCAAATCATCACCACAATATGGATGTACCTTCATACCTCATCAATCCTCTCAAGCCCTCTCAGAGTACTCAGGAAAATGATCAATCAAGAATTGACATGATCTTCAACTTGTCAAGCCTCTCCAACATGCATAAAGGATCAAGAGGTCTCCCACATCAAGAATCAAGCACAGGAATGCAACATTTCAAGCTGATCAAGCCTCAAGATCATCAGTGTCACCAAATTAGGGTTTTGGTCGACCAAGGCCTCAAGAGGAAAATTTTCATCTGGGCATGAGCCATACTTCAAAACATGATTCAAGAAGCTCAAAAGGACCTCATGAGTCCATTCATAGGTTCAAAATAGTCTCGGGGGATGCATTCATCAAAAATCAGGAATTAGGGTTTCTTGACCTAATTCACCCCTAAGTTGACTTTTGAAGCAAGGCATGGGCCAAGACCTCAAGAAATGTTTTAAAGACCTCAAATATCTTATATTGATCCTCTCACAAGTTTAAATTGACACCAAGAACTTGATTCATGAGCAATATAAAGATTCAAATTCATCTGGACCACAAACTAGGGTTTCTGAGAAAAAGTCAACCATACCTTTGACTTTTGACCAAGACATGATCTCAAACCTTGGGAAATGATTCAAGACACTCTAAAACACATATGGAATCCATCCATTAGGTTTTATTTATCCCAAGAACTTGATTTCATCAAGGATCACAAAGTTTGAAAATCATCTGATAAAAAGTCAACTGTGCCCAAAACTAAGTTTGACTTTTGAGATTTTTTGACAAATATGGCTTCTTCAAGTAAAAAACAATGTTAAATTATGGTTTAGATCATCATTAATCAAGAAAAATCAAGAAAAGTGAGGTTACTTGCAAAAGGGGTAATCTTAAGAAACTTAAAATTTCACTAAGTTATGGAAAAAAGATGATTTTTACCCAAATTTGCACGACCATAACTTATGGTCCAAGCAAACATTTTCTTCCATCCAAAGCTAAAATGAAAGCTCTCATTACATACTACAAAAGTGTCCTCCTGATCCATAGTCAAAAGATGCATGGATTTTGAGTTATAAAGCCATAAAGTTTGGGTTTCGTGGGATTTTCACTTTGACACTTAGTGAAATTTTGAGACAGAATCTGTTTGCATTTTTGCCAACTTTGAGGTCATTTTTCTCCATGATCCATAATGATCCAAGACCAAAGGTAAACATCAAAGTTGAAGTATGATGTGCAAGCTTTCCAAAGAGTACAAGAACATCATCAAACTCCATTTGGGAAAGAGATATGAAGTGATCAACATGCCTTGCTACAAACTATTTTGCAAAAATCAGATTGATCATTTCTTGTAGTACACGATTTTCTTGTCAAGTGTAATGATCAATGCCACTCACATTCAATGCATAACAGAAGAAATCATAGCAAACCTGCAAATTTGAGTCAAAGTGTCAAGAAATACTTCAACTTAGAGTAATGGCTTTTGTCACATTATGCCTTGAATTCAAAGGCATTTACGTGCAATAGTGCACATTTCAAACACACCAAAACAACCACAATGCTTGTTTTCTCACAAATCCTTCCTCTTGCAAAATTCAAAGTTCTCAAAGAGTGAAAACTTGGAATTCTCAAACCATTCCAATTCCACTCAAGCCAAGCATCCAAACACTTCACATAAGCATCATAGAAGTGATCCATAACCTCAAAACACTTCTGTAACATCAGAATCACCTAGTCACTATCCTTTTGCTCAATTTTTCCTCAAGGCTGCAGATAGGGTCGAGCCAAGTGATCCAGAAGGTCTTAACCCATTCTAATCATTGGAACACTATCCTTGGGGGTCAAGGTGATAACGCGAAAATGTATCGTATATTTTGACTCGATTCGCATGTAATTTAATGTTGTTTTACTTGTTTTTCATATTATTATGTCGTATTATGTTTGTGTTTCAGGTATTTGTCGAATAAGAGCATCCATGCAAGAAAATCGGGAAAAGAGCAAGAAAATGAAGGAAAAGTAGCAAAAAGTGCAGTTCTGGCCTCCTCAAAGGAATAGCGCTTGCCATGCCCTGAGGAAGGCGCTCGCCATGCCCAAAAAGGAGGGAATCCCCATTTTGAAGCAATGGCGGTCGCCATTAGCCATACGGCGGTCGCCATTTGTGGCGGGAGCAGTTTTCCTGCAACAGTTTGGCAGTTTTGTTCTTTTGAATTTCAAATCCGACCCCAACTGGTTGGAGCCCAGATTCTTCTATAAATAGACCCCTCTGGTGTGTGTTTTCAGTATCTAAGACACGCGGAAGCGCTGCCGGCATTCCGTTCATAGTTTTAGGCAGAAAAATCACTTGTAAAAGTGACAATCGCTCACATCGAGAGATTGTCACAATATTGTTCTTGTTTTATTCTGTACATCTTGGATCAACAACAATCTTGCCCTCAATTTAATTTCAGTGTTTTATTTCAGGTTCACTTACCTTTACCGCATTTACTTTCTTGCCTTTAATTTCTGCAATTTATATTTATGCTTTATCTTTCTGCCATTGTTGTTATTTCAAGTTTCTACCTTTCTCTGCAAACATCGCTTTAAATTATTTTAAAACACTTATTATGTCTTTAGTTAATTTAAAAACCCAAAATTGTTTATTTGTTTCCGTAACCATGTTTGGCTAAATTGTCTTGAGTTCGACATATGAGGACCGTCGTTACCGACGGGACTCGGTAGAAATAATAGGTACGAAATTATTGCGATTGTATGTCGTTTTGGTTATAATTTCTATGCGTAATTTAAGTAGCTTTGTCATGAGAGTGAGAAGTTATTTAACATTTCTTTGTCATGAGAGTGAGAAGCATATAAAGCTTTGAGCCGAGATTAGCGAGAGCGTGAGGAGCGAACCGGATAGTAGAAATTAGGCATCATATCTAAATACAAGATAGTATAAATTAGGCATCATATCTAAATACAACGAGAGCGCTTTAGATGTTGATTAGGATATTGTTGGCTTTCAAATAGTGTTTCTTAGTTACCGGGCGAGCGAGAGCAAAATATTGGGATTAAGAGATATGGCTATAGTTAAGATCGCGAGAGCGTGAGGCGGAGCCTTTAAGTTGGTATATTCTATAGAATAGGCATATAGTCATAATCAGTAGCAGTTTCTATAAGTCCCTTAGGTGCGCGGAAATCATATTTCGGGCTCGTTTTATCGTTATTTTCAAACCTTTAGTAATTAGCATTTATATTTCCATTCGTACCATTTTAATCATAGCCTTAGCTTTATAAAGCAACGATAGATTACAGTAGGTTGCCATTGGTCTCCGTGGGTTCGACAATCTTTTATATTACTTCGATCAATTCGTGTACTTGTGGAGCATCAAGTTTTTGGCGCCGTTGTCGGGAACCAATGGTCAATATTGTTATTCTGTTGTTGCACCGTATATACTAAGGCACTCTTGTTTGAAAAAAAAACTATGTATCACCCAGATTTCCTTTACAATTACCACTCCCAATATTTTGAGGAACCACAAGAATCCTATGATCCCGACCTTGAATTATTGATGGAGGATTTCAATGCGACAATAACTTACTCTCACCCAAATTATCTCTACGATTACCCATGCCAGTATTTTGAGGAACCACAAGAATCCCATAATTCCAACCTCAAAACATTAATGGAGGATTTCATTGAAACAACAACTAATTCTAGGCTAGAATCTATGATGGAGCACTTTGTGGAGACACAAACTCTCCAGAATGAAGAGATTAGAAAACAACATCTCGATACTTACGAAACCTTTAGGCAGATGAACACTGTGGTTGAGTCCCTCATGACTCACACTGAGGCATTGGAGACTTAAATCTCTCTGCTTGCCCAAACACCTATAGGACACTCCCTTGAGAGACATGTGGATGTTGTAACAACCAGTAGTGAAGAACAAATAGAAAATCCTAGGGAGAGTGATAATGGGTTTGAGGAGAGTTATGGTGAGACAAGCGTAGAGATTGAGAAAAATCCACCGACGCCACCCAAAAGGGAGGTTGTCGAAGAGATAGAGAAGGAAGCATCTATTATTGTTCCACCTCCCTATACCCCACCAATTTCTTTTCCGCAAAGGTTTGTAGAAATTAAGGTAGACTCCAAATCCAAAACATATGTGGAGGTATTGAAAATATCCACACCAATACACCTTTGTCTAAGGTCCTGCATGAAAAGAGAAAATTTGAGGACCATGAAAGTAGGGATATCATTACTGTTAAGAGGGTAAGGTTAGAATTTGAGGTAGTGGATGAAAGAACTAAGCCCAAACTAGAAAAGCTGATACTCAGGATAGATCCAGAACCACCACCACAAGTTCAAAAGAATGAACCACCCCATAGAAGGAAGAAAAGAAAAGGTGAGGGATATGTGAGATGGCTTGATAAGTGGCCATGGAAACCGAATATTATTAGCCGTCGAGCTATCGACGTTAAACAAAGCACTACGTGGGAGGCAACCCACGAGATTTTAATTTAATGTTTTCCTTTTATTGTTTGCAGAAAATAAAGAATGTGTCGCTTGTCACGATCCTAGAGATGAGTTGGTGCCCACGGACATTCCTGCGAATGTCGCTGCTGGTGGTGACACCGATGATGAGTATGACAGGAGAAAGCATGTCTCTCCCGTCAATAACTCACCTCTTCCTCGTTCTTTGTATGGTTAAGTTCCACCTGAACACACCGCACCATATTTTTCTAACACTTTTTGTAGGTAATTCCTCTGGAAGCGGGCAATATAATGATCTGGTTCAAGAATTACACAAACGAAGGTATCTCAAAATGCCCGCCGCCGAAGTAGAAGTGGTCGGTGAAGACAGGGACAACAAGAGCAGGATCAGAGAAGATTTGGCACACAGTAGCATTCATACAGGTTTTATCTTTCCTTTTTCCACCTTTTATCAAAACATTGAGGACAATGTTTGGTTTAAGTGTGGGGGAGGAACTCTACCGCTTTAATTTTACCGCTTTTTAGTTTGATTTATTGTTTTCTAGTTTATTTCATGCTTTTAGGAATTCTATTTGTTTTTAATGTTTTGTCGAGTCTTTGCATGTGCTGTCGAGTCTTTATGCGTGGTTTTCACTTGTTATTTAATTTCCACAAAATTTTAAAAAAAATTTAACCTCCAACTATTTTTTGTTTCGATTCATGGCACGACACTCTGAAAGTATATAGGTTGTTTAGGCTGTGCTAGATAGACTTGGAAAAGTTTTATAAATATCGGTACCGTTCCTACACCTTAGATTCCCTAAGTATGTGATTTTGATTTAAATAGACATTATGCCGAGACCTTATGCCTAGTTTCTTAGAAGTAGCCTCTTGATTAGTTTATACTAGCAGTCAGCACCATCCTTGTGTACAAACTAAGTAACGAACTGATGCAAATATGTGTTGATCTCAAAAATTTGAATACTGTGATTTTTATAGGAAAAACTAATGAAAGACATGTTCCTGCTAAGTTAGGTGGTCCTCACCCGACCATTTAGCCTAAAGGTTCGGACTCTTGAAATTCGTAAGCAAAAGAAAACATAATGTGCGAAAAAGAAAGAAAAAAAATTGATTGAATGTCGATATCATATAACACAAACAGGTTCACTTACCATGTAAGTACAAAGGATAACAGGCTTAATGTGATTGTGCGAAAATGAAAAAGAGGTGAAATAGGATGAAGGATGTAGGTCGAGTTATAATGTCATGATTTGAACTGGTATTGCATAGGAAGGGAGTCTTTGTCCGCAAAAGTGGAAATGTGTCATTATGATATCCTTGTTTTCACTATTTAGTACCTATCGATCAAAAATTAGCCTAGCAGCCACGTATGATTAGAATCTCGTTGTGCCTATGTTTCAAACCGTGCTTATTTTCTTTTTACTATGTTGGTTGATTGCTTGAGGACAAGCAATAGTTTAAGTGTGGGGGTGTTGATAACACAAAAATGTATTGTATATTTTGACTCGATTCACATGTAATTTAATGTTGTTTTACTTGTTTTTCATATTATTATGCCGTATTATGTTTGTGTTTCAGGTACTTGTCGAATAAGAGCATCCATGCAAGAAAACCGGGAAAAGAGCAAGAAAATGAAGGAAAAGCAGCAAAAAAGTGCAGTTCTGGCCTCCTCAAAGGAATGGCGCTCGCCATGCCCAAAAAGGAGGGAATCCCCATTTTGAAGCAATGGCGGTCGCCATTAGCCATACGGCGGTCGCCGTTTGTGGCGGGAATAGTTTTTCTGCAACAGTTTGGCATTTTTGTTCTTTTGAATTTCAAATCCGACCCCAACTGGTTGGAGCCCAGATTCTTCTATAAATAGACCCCTCTGGTGTGTGTTTTAAGTATCCAAGATGCGCGGAGGCGCTTCCGACATTCCGTTCATAGTTTTAGGCAAAAAAATCACTTGTAAAAGTGACAATCGCTCACATCGAGAGATTGTCACAATATTGTTCTTGTTTTATTCTGTACATCTTGGATCAACAACAATCTTGCCCTCAATTTAATTTCAGTGTTTTATTCCAGGTTCACTTACCTTTACCGCATTTACTTTCTTGCCTTTAATTTCTGCAATTTACATTTATGCTTTATCTTTCTGCCATTGTTGTTATTTCAAGTTTCTACCTTTCTCTGCAAACATCGCTTTAAATTATTTTAAAACACTTATTATGTCTTTAGTTAATTTGAAAACCCAAAATTGTTTATTTGTTTCCGTAACCATGTTTGGCTAAATTGTCTTGAGTCCGACGTATGAAGACCGTCGTTACCGACGGGACTCGGTAGAAATAATAGGTACGAAATTATTGCGATTGTATGTCGTTTTGGTTATAATTTCTATGCGTAATTTAAGTAGCTTTGTCATGAGAGTGAGAAGTTATTTAACAATGCTTTGTCATGAGAGTGAGAAGCATATAAAGGTTTGAGCCGAGATTCGCGAGAGCGTGAGGAGCGAACCAGATAATAGAAATTAGGCATCATATCTAAATACAACGTGAGTGCTTTAGATGTTGATTAGGATATTGTTGGCTTTCAAATAGTGTTTCTTCGTTACCGGGCGAGCGAGAGCAAAATCTTGGGATTAAGAGATATGGCTTTAGTTAAGACCACGAGAGCGTGAGGCGGAGCCTTTAAGTCGGTATATTCTACAGAATAGGCATATAGTCATAATCAATAGCAGTTTCTATAAGTCCCTTAGGTGCGCGGAAATCATATTTCGGGCTTGTTTTATCGTTATTTTTAAATCTTTAGTAATTAGCGTTTATATTTCCATTCGTATAATTTTAATCATAGCCTTAGCTTTATAAAGCAACGATAGATTACAGTAGGTTGACATTGGTCTCTGTGGGTTCGACAATCTTTAATATTACTTCGATCAATTCGTGCACTTGCGGAGCATCACAAGGAAGTTGTCTAGATCATCATCTTGCATCTGTAACACCTACATTGCAGAATTCGATTCTCACTTGCAAGGTAAGCTTCCTCAAATCTGAACTCTATGAATCATGCATCATAAATATATTTTCAAGTTACCAACATGTTTCTGCACTTATGTAGAGTGTTTCCCCTCAATTAATTGCTTTGTATCTATCTTGTATAGAATTTCATGGTGTTCTTGCAAAAATTAGGGTTCATTTGTTCTTCACATGATTTCTCACTCTACACTTAAAATAAATGCAATTAATTGGTATCATTGAAATCCTTGTTCAAAAACACACAACTTTCATGTTTGAATCGTGCAAAATCATTACGTATTGAGAGAGATATGAGAGGTTTTGCAAATCGTCCATGGCGGGTACGAGCGAGGAAGAAGAAGAGTGCCTTGGCGCCATTTTTTTAATTTTTGAATTTTTAAATATTTTTAATATTTTCAATTATGTTCAAAAATTCATATCTCTCTCATTTTTAATCTTTTTCAAATGATTTTTTAAACATAAATCATTTATACATTTTAATATTTAATTCCACAAAAAAATAAAAAATATTTTATATTTGATATATTTTTGAATTTTTCAAAGAATTTGTTTTTAATTATTTTAAACATTTTTAAATGAATTCTTTTTCTTGATTTTTCAAAACCAATTGAATTTCAAATCATCTTCTGAATTAAAACATCTATTTTCAAATATTTTTCAAAGTTCACAACTTGTTTATTAAATATATTTTATATTTTATATCATTTTTATTTAATTTTTCTTTAAAAATGTATTTTTAAATAAAAATTAGGGGTTTTCCTTGATTTTAAATCTTTCAAACTTCATTTGAAACACTTGGGCCTCTATTAGAGTGTAAGACCAAACCTATTTTGTAAATAAATAATTTTTGGGTCTCTGTCATAGTATAAGTCCCACAACGTCTTTCGGTATCGCAGTGCGATCACTGTTTTCAAATAAGTCATCTGGGTCTCTCCTTGAGTATAAGCCCCAATCTTTTGTACATAAACTTGGTTTTAAACAATAAACAACCTCCATGGGCCTCCCCTTGAGTTGTAAGCCCCATACCTCTGTTTTCAAAATCATTTGTCTGTTTTTTTAAACTGGTACTAAGAGAAGCATTATTCCCGGTGAAACTGCTCTTAGACCACTTGGGCGTCTCTTTGAGTTATAAGCCCCGAACCTTCTTTTCTTTTCATTCAGACTATCACAACTTCGAAAATCAACCAGCCGGAAAAATAGAAGAGTCGCCACCGAACATTATTTATCCCGACACAGGGAAAGGAAACGATCAAAGAAAACCTGAAGAAGGGAAAGACATGGTCATCGCAACCATAGCCTGGGTTCGGGAGTCGCTTACACGAGAGGAAGGTATTAGCACCCCCTCGCGTCCATCGTAATCGATAGGATCCACGCTTGTTGTTCTGATCAAATGGTATAGGTATCTGAAGCTCTACTGCTAACTGGAAAGGAACAGAACGAGAAACGGAGAAACGGGGAAAGAAAAGAAAAGGTAACTCGATAGGACATCGTCGTCCAAGGCATACGTATTCCCTCGGGAATAGGGAAAGTCAGACTTAATGTAGTTCGGAGGACTACGAGATTATGTGGGAAGATTGCTCGCCAAGACATAGACATCTTGTTCCTATGTATCCTCAATCGGACGAGATAGAGGAAGTCAGAGCACTCGTAGTTTGACCTACCACGGGGTCATTTGTTTGTGTTTTTTAGGCGGACGAAGCTAACGTTCGCGTTCTAGAAGTTTAGGTGTTGCCGCTCATTGCGTGGAGACTTATGCGTTTACCTGTTTACGGTAGAACGAAAATAGCGTATCTTTACGATCAGAGTAAGTGAGATAAGAAAAGAATCCTAAAGGAAGACTATTGGTTTCTTTATGTATTTTAGAATAAGTGTTTTGATTTGTTTCATTTGTGATATGTATCGTGCTAAAGACTATGACATATGAGCAAATACTTTACAAGGTCGCCCCAACGGAACGTTTACAAAGCACCCTAGAAGAGTAAAGGAGACCTTCACTAATCATTCCCCATGTGCTTAAGGCTCGTGGCGCACTCCACATACAATATTTATTAAGTGTTTTTGCTTTTCTTTTAGAGAGAGAAAAGAGACTCAAATGGTTAAAAGAAAACTCTAAGGGAACCTCCAGCCTAGAAGTTGTCATGCCATGATTGATCCTATAGTTGAGGTTAGGAAGGGGAATCTCTACCTATTTTAGCATGCTTGGATTAGAAACCTAATGTCTCTCCTACTTTGAACCTAATCCAAAATTAGATCCAATCTAGGAATCCTAAGGGAACATGTGATCATACACAAGTAAACATTAGATGAATCAATCACAATTCAAAGAAAAAGAGGCGAAATGAGATGAAAGAGAAGTCACATAAGTGCGGATATCAATGTAAAATGATACAAGTACTTACTAAATTCGAACCAAGCTCAACTATTGAATAGCTAAAAGAAATATGCAAACCAATGCACTTATGTTCATGCAAATGTCCTAAGACTACACTAGAAGTAATGTCAATCAATTAACAAAAGGAAATGAGTCCTAAAGAGATGAGAACATACAAAGGTCATTAGCAAGGTCCCACTACATTTAACTCATGTTAATGTCCAAAGAAAGCTTAAAAAGATTCAAGTCATGTACCATATCTTAACTCAAACAAATGCCATCACAATGTTCATGTAAGATACACTTTAAAAACTCAACCATGTAAACTTGAAGGAAGAAACCACATGGGGCAGTAGCATTACATGTTATAATAAATGAAAGTGAGGTTTGGAATGTCAAGAAATGATCATTAAATCCACACCAAATCATGGTCAAAAGATTAGGCAATTCTACAAAAAGATGTCACCTATATCATGCATCAATCATTTATGGTACAACAATGAACAAGTAAGCATGAAAGTGACTTGTAAATGACCTAAGTAAGAAACTAAAACATGTATTCAATGTTTAAAAGTAACCTCAAGTTGTCACAAAATAGTCATGGCAAAGCATTCTCAAAAATTGGAACAAGCAAGGATCAATTTCAACCTTAATCATCTTCTAAAGGCATGTGAATTGTTAACCATGTAAAGAAGTGAACCAAGTCAATTCAAGTGAGTGAAAAACCATACAAGTCAGTAGCAAATGACCTATAATATCTCATGTTTAGGTCTCACAAGCATTGAGTAAAGATGGCATGTAATTGTCTCAAAGGAAGTTGTCAAAGTTGATGCACGATCATGTTCAAATTCCTGCAAGCATACACCAATTAGAGGCTCACAAAATGACCTATAAAATGGTATGGAAAGGCTTTGCTTCATTCTATATCAAGTGTAAATCAATGATCAAAAGATTCCAAATTTATTGCATAAATGCATCATCAAAATCCAATCACTTAGGTAAGCATTACACAAGAATCGGGTATGCATTTAGGGTTCAAAGCAAGCATATAGATCATGATAAAAAATCAATATCAAAGCATCATAATGGACTACAAAATATCATCATGAATTTTTCCAAACATGTCAAGTAAAGTGGCTCAAGAGAGGTCACACATAGTCATCAAATTCAACCTACTTCTAAACATACATCCAAACACTAGGCATGTAATGATCCACTCATGAAAAATAGTTAGAAGCCTTTTAAAATCATGAAAATTTAAGCATAGAATTATGAAGTTAGTAGATAAACATGTCCCAAAAATAGGCTCAAGAATATGCACCAAAGTGTACAAACCATGTCACATATATGGCAAGTTATCATGCATTGATCATTCACCATAAGCCTCACAGAAGGGATTCAAATATGTACCAAAATTAATGTGAAAAATTCCAAATGAACATCAACATATCCTATTATCAAGTGTCTACATGTACACAAAATTTGGATCAAAAATATTTAGGAAAAGTCAATTTCAAAGCATGGTAAGCAAGGCATGTCAATTTACACACATCCACATCAAAAATTCCAAACAATTACCAAAAATGTTCCAAAATGAAATTAAAATCCATGGAAAATTATTTAAGACCCCTAAGATCATCCATGAATTTTTTTCAGAATTTTTAAGTGAAAAGAAATATTTAAAAAAATCAAATTGAAACGACCTTTCAAAAAGAAAAAAAAATCACACACATGGAGAGAGGGGTGTATCAGAAGTAATTATCATGTTTAGAATGATTGGGCCACAAACCTGGGGGTTGTGGTTAGTAAGAAACGCGTTGGGCCCAACCAATTCACATGATCATTCTGATTATTATTATTCAACTAAAAAGAAAAAAAGAAAAATAATGGAAAGAAAAACGCACGTGGGGATTTAGGATCATGCAATATCTTGAAATCAACACCGAGCAAAATAAATGCTTGAACACACTTAATTCTAACTGAAATTTCCAAGTTGATGATGGAGGTTGATGCAATCGTGTATGGAAATGTGATGCTTCAAGATGAATATAGATGCATACAGAAGCAAGAAGAAAGTGTGGAGATGAAGATTGAGAAAGAATCTTGGCCAAAGCTTCAAAGATGAGAGAGTTTCGAAGCTTTCAAGTAAAGGGTGTGACAAAATGATTTTTGGATCTGTTTGAGCAAAAAAATGGAGTAACTCAATTGGTTAGTGGTTGTTAGAGGATTATATAGGGTTGGTTAAAGTGTGGTTAAGGATTAATCTTGATTAAAGTTCAGTTAGAAGGGTAGTTAAGAAAAATGAGAAAATGGAGTTATGGTGAATGGCACGGGCTTGAGAGGTTTGTGTGTGTATTAATGTTGTTGTTATGCATGATACATGATGGTGATGTAAGGATGATAGTGATGTGAGCTAGCTTGATCAGAGCAACTTGTTCACTAAGTTTCCTTGTTTTTTCTCTTTCATGGCCAATGAGGTAAATGTAATGGTGATGCATGGGATGTAAGGTTATGCATGGCTTAAAAGAGTAATGAGAATGACATGTTGGTGTATGGCATGCTGTAGCACAAATTGGTGTGCAATTTGAGGTGGAATGGGATGGCTTGTACGCTTGAGGACACATATTCATGAGGGTGATTTTGAGGTTATGTAACTTGGTGAATAATGAACCAAATGGTAAAGTCTTGGTATCAAATTGAAGAGGAAAGTTGACACAACAAGTTTGATGAGAGAATCAAGTTGAATAGAGGTCTTGAACACCAAGAAAAATGGTCATGAACATGCCATGTCACAAACTGGTTTTTGCACTTAGAAAAATTCTAAGTCCTTCATGTTTCACAATTATGAGATCATGATTTTGAGTGAGCATAACTCCATGAATGTGGGACCAAATGGCACGGTTTTGGTACCAAATTAAAGGGTAGACTTGATACAACAACTTTGATGTTAGAAAGAAATGCATTGGAACATGATGAGAATTGGCATTGAATTCATGGTCACCGAACTGAATTTCGGGACTTAGAAAAATCTAGAAGTTTCTTATGTTGAACAACTTGAATGTCATGACTTTGAATGATCACAACTTTTGATCCAAGAATCCAAATGATGCATTCTTTATATGGTTGGAAAGCTTGGAATGCATACTACAACTTTCATGTTTGACAAAAATTGAAATGAAGCTTTGATCATGGAGAAAAATGGCCATGAAAGTGACTGCATGACATGAAAAACTTTCCAAAAATGGAAAGTTTCTAAAACCCTAGTTTGTCAAATTTGGTAACTTTCCACACAAGCTTGATTTTGAAGATTCCTTTGGTATTTCTTGATCAAATTTTATCCATTAGTCATATTTGACATGATGAACACCAAGTTGACCTCAAAAAGTCATTAGTTGACTTTTTTCTTGCACAATTGACTGTGTTCCCAATTGTGAGCAAGCTTTTAAATTTTTGTATGATAGCAAATTAAATGCATAATTAAATTCTTATGTGTTTGATATGCATAATTAAATGCCTATGTGTTTGATATGCATGATTAGTTGGTACATACATGTGATTTCATACCTATACTATGTTTTAAAGACAATGCAATTGATACATATCCTTATTGAAGTCATATAAACAATTTTCCCTATGTATGTATCAATTCATGTCTGTCATGCATCGACACATTCCTTGGTTAAAAGCACAAAAACGAATTTGCTTAAGTATGTATCGATTCATACGCATCTTGTATCGATACATGCTACTTTGGAATTGTGCTATGTATCGACTCATTCGCATCATGTATCGATGCATGATTAAATTTACCTTCTGGAATTTAACAAAGTTACAGTATGCATCGATGCATATAACCATGTGTCGACTCATGTATGTGTTATAACCACTATGTATCGACTCATACGAATCTTGTATCGATACATAAAGCTGTTTGTTGCTTTTAACTGTTTCTGTTTTTCACATATAAGTGGTCATGACAGTTCAGTTAAGGGTGAATTCGTTAGAGTGAAAAAGTGCAATCAAAGCAAAGGCAAGTTTGGTGTGCATCAATTTCACGAGCAGTTTTAGAGACCTGAAAGATACTTTATCTTCATCATCTTCTCAATCACTTTAATTCAAGAACATCAACACATAATCATTCTTGTTCTCCGGATTAAAGGATCTTCGAGATAACGTTCAGTGGTACGATCAAGGATCTATCTGAGTTGAAGATTCAAAGGGGGTTTCGTGGAAAAACCATCTGGTTTGTCCTTCAAGAACGGGTGTGTTCTTGAGGGTTTGTTAGTCACGTTTGCAGAACATATTCAGCCGCAGCGCAGGGTTTGGAAATTTGGTAATTTCGCAAACAGGTCGTGGAACCGGTGAATTGTTTGTAATTCTTGCAGGGGAAATTCTTGATTAAGCTCAGATCAAGTGAAGGTTCTTACAAGAAGAAGATCTTGGGGTTTAGATTTCTGGATTTGTATTGTAACCTTGTAAACAACGAATTCAACATTATTGATATAACAAGTCTCAATTTCAGTTTGAAATTGAGAGGGAGACGTACCCACACGTGAGGACGAAAGTGGGGAACTTCCTTACCAAATCTCTGCGTATCGTATTCTGTCCTTATCTCTCTTTACGTTTTCAACAAGTTTGTGATTCAATTGGTGTACTGTGTCTTAACGTTTCAGTATACAATAGTGGTAAGAAAACTTTTATCAAATCACCATTATTGTTAATCATTGGACACATACACGCCAAGTGTTTGACAAAACTGTCAGCTGAGTTTTTGTTCATTGGAAATAGTATTTGTATGATAAGTGCATTTGATTCGATCCTAATCTGGTGTTAATTCATCTTTGTCATCCTAATATAAATCCAGCATTAATTCGTGTGTCCGGTTTTCTAGTAGCTGGTCCAGAATAGACGGAAGTCGATTCGGGATTGTATTTTTCCGCTAACTTTCAAAAACTCTGATAAGAATCTTTAAATCCTTGTTTTTAAAGGAGGTGATCTATTCACCCCCCCCCTCTAGATCACTAGCCACGCTGTCTAACAAGTGGTATCAGAGCACCGGTTCGCTGGTGCTTTGTGGCTGCTTGTAACGATATGGATTCTGAACCAAAGGGGGCGTACAATAGAGCGCCTGTTTTCAACGGGGAAAATTATGGCTACTGGAAAGACTACATGCGAGTTCATATAAATTCTGTGGATAGGAATGTGTGGGCTGCCATTCAAAATGGTCCTTTTCAAATTACTATGAGAAATGAGGCTGGCGCCATAGTTCCTAAACCAGAAGAGGATTACGATGAGAAAGACGAGAAAAAGTGGTCGTGTGATTGGAGAGCTCGAAATATGCTAATTTCAGCACTTGGTGCTAATGAGTATTATCGGGTATCCCATTGCACGACATCTAAAGAAATGTGGGATGCTTTATAAATTGTCCATGAGGGTACTACTGAAGTTAAACAGTCCCGTATTAACACACTTAATCAAGAGTTCGAGCTCTTTCGCATGAAACAAAGAAAATTTATCTCTGACATGCAAAAGAGATTCGTTCATCTCATCAATCGTTTGAATGCACTTGGAAAATCTGTCTCCAATGAAAAAGCCACTAATAAAATTCTGAGATGTCTTAGCAGGGAATGGCAACCTAAAGTAACAGCTATTAAGGAAGCCAACGACCTCACGACGCTTACGATTACAACTCTATTTGGCAAGCTGGAAGAACATCAGCAAGAACTGGAAAGTCTTGAAATATTTGAGAACAAGAGTAAAAAGGAAAAGAATAAAAACAAAGAGAGTGAGAAGAAGCCAATAGCTCTTGTGGCCTCTAGCTCAAAGTCCTCACAAAAAGAGCAAAGTGACAATGATTCAAGTAGTGACGAAGATTCGGGTGATGAGGAAATTGGACTTTTTGTTAAGAGATATAATAGATTCATTCGAAAGAATGGAATCAAGCATTCCGACAAAAATCTCATTAAGTTCCGAAGACAATCTAAAGAGTCAAAACAGGAAGAGAATAAGAAGCATAGAGTAAAAGGATCTTGCTTTAATTGTGGTAAATCTGGACATTATAAGACAGAATGTCCTATGAGGAAAAAGGATAAAGGAAAAGCTTCACCAAAAAGGTTCAATAAACAAAGAAGAGCTTATATTGCGTGGGAAAGTGATAGTGATTCATCAAGCTCACAAAGTTCAAATGATAGTGATGAGACAGCAAATCTGTGTCTTATGGCTCACACCAAAAATCAGTCCCACCACAAGAAGAAGATCAACGATAAGAAAGTAAGACAAGCCTACTATAGTAATTTTTCTTCTATGTCTTTTTCTGAACTGAAAATAGCTTTTGAAAAACTGCATAACGAAGCTTTAGATGCTTTTAAACGATTATCTTCTGATAAACAAATTTTTTCATTCTTGGAAGGTAAAGTATACAAAGCTGAAAAAGATTTAGAAAGTTTGAAAGCTAGTATTGCAGAAAATTCAAAAGACATCAATATTAACGGATGTAGTAAAATTAGGTATTGTGAAGCTTGTCATATTTGGCAACAAGAGGTTAACACTCTTAAAGTTAAATTGGTAAAAGCTTTACAACCCAAGGTTACTTATGCCGTTGACTCTAGGTTGTTTAAGAAGTCATTAAATCCACCATATGCAAAATACTCTTTTATTCCAAAGGATTTAATGAACAAACATAAACAAATACATCATCATGGCTTATGTCATTATTGTTGTCGTGCTGGTCATACCATTGAAAAATGCAAGTTTAGGAGATTTCTTGTTCCTAAAGGCATTTATCAATGGAAGCCTAAAGGCAACCATGTTACCACTTACCCACATGGACCCAATGAAAATTGGGTACCTATTTCTCTCTTTTGATATTGTAGGATGAGTGTCTTGCATCCGTAGATAGAAGATGGTTTCTAGACAGCGGGTGCTCAAGGGACATGACGGGTGATATATCGCTTTTTATAGACTTCAAAGCAAAGAAGAAGGGATATGTTACTTATGGAGACAATAACAAAGGACCTATACTTGGCAAAGGTAGTGTAGGTAATCCCTCTACCACTACTATTTCTGATGTCCATCTAGTAGAGGGACTTAAACACAATTTGTTAAGTATTAGTCAATTGTGCGACAAGGGTTACAAGGTTTCTTTCACAAAAACTTGCTGCATAATTGAACATACTGAACAAAATATTGTGTTTAAGGGTGTAAGAGTAAACAATATCTATATGCTTGATCTTTTTGATGTATCTTTAACAAGCACTAAGTGTCTGGTTGCCTTGAATGATGATTCTTGGCTTTGGCACAGACGTTTAGCGCATGTTAATTTCGATTTGCTTAATAAGGTTGTATCTAAGGATCTAGTAGTCGGTCTTCCAAAAATAAAATTTTCAAAAGACCACCTATGTGACGCGTGCCAAATGGGAAAGCAAACAAGGATCTCTTTTAAATCCAAAAATGTAATTTCAACTTCACGACCCCTTGAGCTTCTCCATATGGATCTCTTTGGACCTTCTAGGACAAAGAGCCTTGGTGGAAATTATTATGGTTTAGTAATCGTTGATGACTATTCTAGATTTACTTGGACTATATTCCTTCATAGCAAAGATGAAACTTTTTCCGCTTTTAAGAGTTTTGCAAAACTGTCCCAAAATAAAATGAACTCTAAAATAGTTACAATTTGAAGTGATCATGGAGGAGAATTTCAAAACTATCTCTTTGATAAGTACTGTGATAAGAATGGTATTGAGCATAACTTTTCAGCTCCTCGAACTCCACAACAGAATGGCGTTGTGGAGCGCAAAAATCGCGTTCTAGAAGAGCTGGCAAGAACAATGCTAAATGAAGGTGGATTACCAAAATACTTTTGGGCTGATGCAGTTAGCACAGCTTGCTATGTTTTAAACAGGATTTTAATCCGCCCTATCTTAAATAAAACTCCTTATGAGCTTTTAAAAGGAAGAAAGCCAAACTTGTCACATCTTCACGTATTCGGTTGTAAGTGTTTTATTTTGAATAATGGTAAGGAAAAACTTGGGAAGTTTGATGCAAAAGCGGATGAAGGTATTTTTCTTGGTTATTCACAATCAAGTAAAGCATATAGAGTGTATAATAAGCGTTTACTTTCTGTTGAAGAATCTGTTCATGTCTCTTTTGATGAGTCTTATCCGAAAAATGTCGGAAAAGGTATTTCTTTTGATGACACAGGTATATCTACAGAAGACATACTCAAAGAAGCTGTTTCGGAAATTGATCAGTCCAAAACAGAAGACAATGAGGAGGAGGAAGATACCAGTCATGCAAAAGATAAGGAAGAAGGACAAGCTGAAGTGAATAATCTTCCACCAGCTTGGAGATCTTCAAAAGACCATCCTATTGACAACATTTTGGGAGACATTTCAAAGGGAGTAATGACTCGTTCTAGGATAAGTAATTTCTGCTCTCACTTCGCGTTTGTTTCACAAGTAGAACCTAAAAACGCCAAAGAGGCCTTGATTGATGAATTTTGGCTAATGGCCATGCAAGAAGAGCTTAATCAATTTAAAAGAAATGATGTTTGGGAACTTGTTCCTCGTCCGCGAGATCATCATATCATAGGTACTAAATGGGTTTTTAGAAATAAGCTTGATGAAAACGGAGTGATAACTAGGAATAAGGCACGTTTAGTGGCACAAGGATATAACCAAGAGGAGGGCATAGATTATGAGGAAACTTATGCCCCAGTTGCTCGCCTCGAAGCTATACGTCTCTTGCTTGCTTATGCGTGTTCTAAAGATTTTAAGCTTTACCAAATGGACGTAAAGAGTGCGTTTCTAAACGGTGTCCTAAATGAAGAGGTATACGTCTCACAACCTCCTGGTTTTGAGAGTGCTGAATATCCAGATTATGTTTACAAATTAAAACGAGCTTTGTACGGTCTTAAGCAAGCCCCTCGGGTTTGGTATGAAAGACTCAGCAAATTTCTACTTGATCATGGATATTCAAGAGGTAAAGTGGATACCACCCTCTTCATTAAACACAAGGGAAAACACATTCTTTTAGTTCAAGTTTATGTAGACGATATAATTTTTGGTTCAACTAACATACAATTGGTCGAAGAATTTTCAAAGGTTATGCAGGGGGAATTCGAAATGAGTCTTATGGGGGAGCTAAATTACTTTCTCGGTCTCCAAATAAAGCAGCTTGATGAGGGTACAGCTGTGTGTCAAACAAAATACTGCAGAGAGCTGCTCAAGCGCTTTGGAATGAACGACTCAAAATCAATAGACACCCCTATGCCTACCAACAGGAATCTAGATAAAGATGAACACGGTAAAAGTGTAGATGTCAAAAGGTATAGAGGTATGATCGGGTCTCTCTTGTATCTTACTGCGTCTAGACCTAACATCATGTTTAGTGTTTGCATGTGTGCACGATATCAATCAAATCCTAAGGAGTCACACTTGAAAGCTGTTAAGCGTATATTTAGATATCTTCATGGAACGTCTAAATATGGGCTCTGGTATTCCAAAGGAAGCGATTGTAGCTTAGTAGGTTACTCTGATTCTGATTTTGCTGGATGCAAATCAGATAGGAAAAGCACTAGTGGTACATGTCACTTATTTTCAAACGCTTTGGTTAGTTGGCATAGCAAAACGCAGGTGTCTGTCGCATTGTCAACTGCTAAGGCTGAGTACGTTGCAGCCGGTAGTTGTTGCGCTCAGATCTTGTGGCTAAAGCAACAACTACAAGATTTCAATATTCAACTCAAACGTATTCCAATAAAGTGTGATAACACAAGTGCTATAAATCTTACTAAAAATCCTGTTTTACACTCACGCACTAAACACATAGAGATTAGGCATCACTTTCTTCGCGATCATGTTGAAAAAGAGGACGTTGTATTTGAGCATGTTGATACTAAAAACCAACTTGCTGACATTTTTACGAAACCATTAGCAACGGAACCATTCTTCAACATTCGTCGTGAATTGGGGATTTTAGATCTCTCCTCATTGATGTCTTAAGCATGTTGGTGCTTATTTATGTATGTCTCACTTTGGTTGTTGAGATTTGTTTTTAGACCTCACTCATACTTCATAAGGATACATCAAAAGAGGTAATATCATTCCTTTCTATATCTCTTTAGAACTATTTGATTTGTGTATGTTAGAACAATTTTTTTTCGTTTATATGTATTTCATTGCACATGTTGTTTGAACATTAATGTTTGATTTGTGAATTATACTTGGGCATCATTATCATGACATAACTCATATTGCATTAGCTAAGAGCTGCTAACAGGTCTCTATACTCAACAGGTAGTAAAAAATTAGTTAAAAACTTAGTTTAGCATCAGTATGTATCGATGCAACAAGTGCATGTGTCGATACATTATATTTTCCGATCGATACATTCGTGCTATGAGTCGATTCATGTCTTTTTATTTCACATTTTTCAAACTTGTTTCAGTATGTGTCGATGCATCCGTATTTTGTGTCGACACATAGGACATTTTTTAAAACAATTCATTCGTAAAATGAATCGATCCTTAACCCTTTGTATCGATGCATACTGATTCTTTTACAATAAATGCATGTTAAATTCAGTTGTGGATCGACACATCAGCCAAATTTAAAGGGTCCATTCACTCTAAACTCATTCCTCCTCTCATACCCACACGGCTAACCCTAATTTCTTCAAACATCTTCATCTCCTAAACCCTAACTCACCTCCTAGCCTTCATTCATCTTAACTCTTCTTCAACTCATCACCATGCCTCCAAGAACCATTCCTGCTAGACAAAGAGGAAGAGGAAAAGGAAAGGAACATGTTGGTACATCTCGTCAGTCTCCACAACCTCCAGAAATCCCTCCTAGTACGCTAATTCTTCTTCATCCTGCCGTCGCTGAGGAGTTTGAGGCCTCTTTCAAGACAAGGTTAGTTATGAAACCCCATGTCTTTAATAAAACTGATGCATCTGCCCTACATCTAACCGATGTTGTTGATCTATTAAATGCGCAAAAACTTGGTACATTTTTTACCATAAATGATGATTATCATGAGGACTTTATTCGTATATTTTATGCTGGTCTGCAATCTGGTAGAGGCTATATGTTTAAATGTTCTATTGGGACCAAAACTTATACCTTTGAAGCTACTGATTGGGACAAAGTGTTTCAAATCCCTTTTGGGTTGCCTGGATTGAAGAACTGGCATGACCAGAGTTTTGATACCGACTTTAAAATAAGGGAATATGTTGCATCTATTACAAAATTGGAGAGACCGCTGGGTGAGGATGAATCGCTCACATCTGGTATGATTACAAGCATACCTAGAATACTGCACTGGATTGTCTCGCACATCTTGCGTCCAAAGTCAGGTGGTCATTCTAGGTTGGATAGATCAGATATTCATCTTGTGTACCTTCTGCAAAATAAGGTTCCATTGAATTGGTCAAACTACTTTGTGAAACGCATGTTTCTTATGCGTAACAGTACGAAGAATATTACACTTGGATATGCTGCCCAGATTATGCGAATCATCAAATACTGGAATATAACCATACCTTTGGTCCCTCTTATATCTCCCTCTTCTGCTCAAGAGTTCAACACTGCCAGTTTATCTCATATGGGATACCGGTGGGATAAGGAGCGTCAATGTTTTTATTTTCTGGAAAGAGGGTCCAAAACACGGGTATATAATTTTGATGTGCCTTCTGAACAAGTGTTTGTGACTGAAGAACAAATGGATGAAGAAATGAATGATGCAAATGAAGATAATCAGCCTGAAGCAAATGCTAATGCTGGTTGGGGTGATTGGGTGCCACAAAGGTGGTCTCCAACAAATTATGAACTAGGTCCAACTGCTCCTCCGTTCTCTGGTGCCGCTTCTTCTTCAACTGCTCCTGCGTATTTGACTCAAATGTTTCAGCAAATGGAGCTTGCTAATCAAGCTCGGCATGAACAGGCGCTTGCTTGGCATAACCAATAACATGAATGGCATAAAGAGCATCGTGAGTGGCATGATGAGCATACACGGATGTATCACAATCAGCATGCTTGGCACACGGACTTGGTTAAATGGCATCAAGTTTTTTACAATGAAATGTCTGGTTTTATGGACGATTGCCGTGCCAATCCTGGTATCATGGACAGGTTCAGAAGTGTTGAAGTTCAGAACCGGTTCAGGCGATATAGTTTCATGGGCCATAATCCTGATGAGATGCCTCCTCCTCCGCCTCCACAAAGCTTCAGAGATCCTGATAGAAATGATGAAGAGTCCTGTGGAGGCCATAATCCTTTTTAAGCCATCATTATGTCATTTCATTGCATTTCATTTCATCATCATGTTGCTCAAGTTTCTTTGTTAAATTGTTCAAACTTTGTTTGTTTTGGTCCTGCTTATGTAACTCTAAGTACATTCTTAACAGATTAATGCTTATTTCTTTTAGTTCTGTTTACTTGTGTTATGTTTGCCCTGTCTTTGTCATTCTTTGTGAATGAGTGTTTTATATTCAGCTTCTTTCTTGGTGATTGTGAGCTTCTATATCAATTTTGCTGTTTTTTTTGCTCCATCAATTCTGCGGCCTAGCTTTGGGACTATTTCAACAGATTGTCTTTTTCTTCTTTTTGATGTTGACAAAGGGGGAGAAGAAAGACAACAAGATGTTGACAGCCATGCACAAACTCAGGGGGAGTGTTCTATCACACATCTTGTAAATTTGTCATCATCAAAAAGGGGGAGTTTGTGAGCAAGCTTTTAAGTTTTTGTATGATAGCAAATTAAATGCATAATTAAATGCCTATGTGTTTGATATGCATAATTAAATGCCTATGTGTTTGATATGCATGATTAGTTGGTACATACATGTGATTTCATACCTATACTATGTTTTAAAGACAATGCAATTGATACATATCCTTATTGAAGTCATAAAAACAATTTTCCCTATGTATGTATCAATTTATGTCTGTCATGCATCGACACATTCCTTGGTTAAAAGCACAAAAACGAATTTGCTTAAGTATGTATCGATTCATACGCATCTTGTATCGATACATGCTACTTTGGAATTGTGCTATGTATCGACTCATTCGCATCATGTATCGATGCATGATTAAATTTACCTTCTGGAATTTAACAAAGTTACAGTATGCATCGATGCATATAACCATGTGTCGACTCATGTATGTGTTATAACCACTATGTATCGACTCATACGAATCTTGTATCGATACATAAAGTTGTTTGTTGCTTTTAACCGTTTCTGTTTTTCACATATAAGTGGTCATGACAGTTCAGTTAAGGGTGAATTCGTTAGAGTGAAAAAGTGCAATCAAAGCAAAGGCAAGTTTGGTGTGCATCAATTTCACGAGCAGTTTTAGAGACCTGAAAGATACTTTATCTTCATCATCTTCTCAATCACTTTAATTCAAGAACATCAACACATAATCATTCTTGTTCTCCGGATTAAAGGATCTTCGAGATAACGTTTAGTGGTACGATCAAGGATCTAGCTGAGTTGAAGATTCAAAGGGGGTTTCGTGGAAAAACCATCTGGTTTGTCCTTCAAGAACGGGTGTGTTCTTGAGGGTTTGTTAGTCACGTTTGCAGAACATATTCAGCCGCAGCGTAGGGTTTGGAAATTTGGTAATTTCGGAAACAGGTCGTGGAACCGGTGAATTGTCTGTAATTCTTGCAGGGGAAATTCTTGATTAAGCTCAGATCAAGTGAAGGTTCTTACAAGAAGAAGATCTTGGGGTTTAGATTTCTGGCTTTGTATTGTAACCTTGTAAACAACGAATTCAACATTATTGATATAACAAGTCTCAATTTCAGTTTGAAATTGAGAGGGAGACGTACCCACACGTGAGGACGAAAGTGGGGAACTTCCTTACCAAATCTCTGCGTATCGTATTCTGTCCTTATCTCTCTTTACGTTTTCAACAAGTTTGTGATTCAATTGGTGTACTGTGTCTTAACGTTTCAGTATACAATAGTGGTAAGAAAACTTTTATCAAATCACCATTATTGTTAATCATTGGACACATACACGCCAAGTGTTTGACAAAACTGTCAGCTGAGTTTTTGTTCATTGGAAATAGTATTTGTATGATAAGTGCATTTGATTCGATCCTAATCTGGTGTTAATTCATCTTTGTCATCCTAATATAAATCCAGCATTAATTCGTGTGTCCGGTTTTCTAGTAGCTGGTCCAGAATAGACGGAAGTCGATTCGGGATCGTATTTTTCCGCTAACTTTCAAAAACTCTGATAAGAATCTTTAAATCCTTGTTTTTAAAGGAGGTGGTCTATTCACCCCCCCCCCCCCTCTAGATCACTAGCCACACCGTCTAACACCAATCTGGTTGATTCTCAATCATTTGGCCAATTGAAACCCTTCTGAATGACATTGATGGTCAATAATCCACCCCTAAATACTCGAGAACATATAGAATACCATGAAATCAAGTTTTACCCAAAGAATCAGAAATAAACTGATTTTACACAAAACCCTAATTTGGCTCCCCAAAAGTCAAGAGATGTTGACTGGTGGTCAAAACCCTAATTTCTCTAGAGAGAATGGAGAATCCTTTGAACCAAGATGTTCTATGTGACAGGATGATGTAGAGGCTTCAAGATCCTTTCCCCTGAGGGTGTCACATGCCCAAAGAAGCAAACCCTATTCTCTTTGCTTTAAACAACCAACACCATATAAACCTCTGATCCCATGCCTTGGGAAAGCCAGTGATGCATGTATGATGTCTATGACCTAAATGCACATGAAATGTGAAGCATAAGCCACTTATTGCTGGTAAAATATGAAGGCAAATTTTGGGGTGTTACACAGACAACAACTTTCTTTTAATTCAAAATTTAAATTCAAAGTTTTTCTCAAAACCTTCTTCAATTTCTTTAAACCCTAATCATACAAGTTGTAGTTAGTACAATCAATCACAATACACTTGGGCCTCTTTTCAGAGTGTAAGACCCAACATATTTTTAAATCATTGCCTACTTATATATCTGCTAATTCACTTATTTGTATATACTTGTGCATATCTATCTAGATTTTCCCCTGCAGTTAGGTCATCCATAGGTCAAACAAAAGGTTACTTCTAACTTAGTTAATAACTAGTTCCCTCATAGGAAACTTCCCTCAATACAGTCTGCCTCCTCTTGGGCTTTATTCAATATGGAAATAAGAAATGCATTATTCCCGGTGAAACTTTTCTTAAGACTGTCAAAACTTAGAAACATATAAAAGAAATTCATTTCCCTAGAGAGGATTAATTCCCGGTGAAACCTCTTTTAAATTTCTTCAAACCTTAGAGTTGTTTAACAAAGAAAGGATTATTCCCGGTGAAACCTTTCTTGAAATTTTCCTACGATTGGACCAACAGTCTTCTTAGAAGTTCCCCACAAACTCCTTTTGGGCTTAGTACAAGGACCACCAGGCTTCTTAAAAGTTCCCCAACCTCCTCTTAGGCTTAGTACAAGGACCCAAAAGGCTTCTAAAAGCATAGGATAGAATTCAGTCATCTCTGCTAGTCCAATCCTCAAGAAAGTCAAAACTTCATAATATCCAATCATTCAAGGGTTGATCTTCATCCCTTGAACCAACAACCTCCTCTTAGGCATCATACAAAGATCTCTTTCTAACCAAAGTCTATCTCTTCTTAATGAGACTTGGATAGTCTCAGCCTCCTCTTGGGCTTCATGCAAGTAGAATTAGAAAGTCTCAGCCTCATAGTCTCCTCTTGGGCTTAACACAAGGACCCGCAGGCTTCCTAAAAGCATAGGATAGATCCTGATCACTTTACCAATACACCAGTCCCCAAAAGAGTTAAAATTTCTAAGGTTTTCAAACTCATCTTTAAACCCCTCTAACCCCGAACAAGGCTTAACTTTCACCTTAAAAATCCCAACCAGGGTCAATTTACCATCAACAAATCCTCAAAAGAATCAGAGCCTCATGGAATCCGGTAGATCAACTCTGCTCAAATCAACATCAAGAGTTAGTTTCCCTTTGGATCCCCTAATACAATTTAGACATTCTCCTGGATTTCAATAATCCTCGGCAAGAGTCATCCTCCTATTAGGCTTTATATAATGATTTCCCCAGACAGCCTCTATCTTGGGATTTGTACAAGAAAGATATAACACTCCCCAGAGGAGTCATTTTCTTTCAGCTTCAACCTTGGGCTTTAAACAAGGCACACAAAAAACAACATCCCCTCAGATAAGACTATGATTCCTCTCTGTAGGAAGATACCTCTTCTATACACACATATCAAAACAAACAGTAAAAACATTTTTCCAGATAATTGTTATAAGTGGCACACTTATTGATTCAAAATCCAAGCTGGAGTCCTTCCTTTATCCTGGCTAAAATTTCTCTTTCATCTAAATGATATAAGTGGCAAGCCTCTGGATTATACACATCCAAGCCAATGTCCCTCTCTTAGCATGAAAGATTCATAAAGGAAAAAGTGGCATTGCTCTACACTGAGTTAAAGCTTATTCCTTCATGACATCTCTCTTATAAAGGAAATTATGGCATTATTGGATTCCACACATCCCAGTTAAAGTAATTCCCCTTATAACCAATTACCTGGTCTTTTGTGAAGAATAGTGAGATATCTCCCTTTAGAGATGACAAATTCGCTCTCAGTCAAAATTTAGCTTCAATCTTGGGCTTTGAACAAGACACAAATACTCTGATAGCTTCAATATTGGGCTTTAAACAAGACACCAAAATTTCCTCCCATAGAATAGGAGGAACTACGATTGCTCTGATTTCCCAAATCTCTTTACGGGAATACGTAGGCATAAGATTGCAAAATCTTAGCGAGCACACAAATCAAAAATCTTAGGTCCACTACCTTCCCAAAAACAATAGAAAACTCGAAAACAACAAAAACATTCTCTTAACCCTCCCATAGGAGAAACTTTCCCAATCAATAGCAGATAAACACAAGAAAGCATTTCAAACAGTAGAAATACATTTAAACAAAGGTTCCTATAGATTACTATAGATACTATGGGTGTTAATAGCTTCCCTTCGTATAACCAAACCCTGATCCCTGATCTCTTAGAATTTGTTAAAGAAAACATTTGCAAGCAGGGTTAGTTTAAGATATCTCCCCCTTCCTTTTGAGCTTCATAGGATAAATATTGAAATCAGAAAGTAGCACCAAACAGCGGTAGGTGGTCGCATCACCAAAAAGTCGACGCTACACCAGGAGCTACAAAAATGTATCAGGATCTGAAGAAGATATTTTGGTGGCCTGGATTAAAGCGTGATGTGGCAGAATTTGTGTATGCTTGTTTGACTTGTTAGAAGTCAAAAGTTGAGAATTAAAAACCTGCAAAGTTGATACAACCGTTGGATATTCCAGAGTGGAAATGGGATAACATTTCTATGGATTTTGTGAATGGGTTGCCGAATACTCCGAGTGGGTATGATGCGATTTGGGTGATTGTTGATAGACTGACGAAGTTGGCGCATTTTATTCCAATTAACATCAGTTTTTCTTTGCAGAAGTTGGCAGAGATGTATATTCGTGTGATTGTAAAGCTGCATGGAGTTTTGCTGAGTATTGTTTAGGATAAAGATCCGAGGCTCACTTCCAGATTTTGGGAAGCTGAGGTTGAGTTCAGCTTATCATCCACAGACAGATGGTTAGACAGAGAGGACTATTCAGTCATTTGAGGATTTGTTAAAAGCTTGTGTCCTTCAGCAAGGAGGTACTTGGGATAGTCAGTTGTCGCTGATAGAGTTCACTTGTAATAAAAATTACCATTCTAGCATTGGAATGATACCTTTTGAGGCATTGTAAGTTCGGAGGTGTAGGACACCTTTGTGTTGGCATGAATCTGGTGAGAGTGTAGTGCTTGGACCTGAGATAGTCCAACAAACTACTGAGAAGGTGAAGCTGATTCGAGAGAAAATAAAAGCTTCACATAGTAGGCATAAGAGTTACCATGATAAGAGGAGGAAAGATCTTGAGTTTCAAGAGGGAGACCATGTATTCTTGAGAGTCACTCGGTGATCGGTGTTGACCGTGCTTTGAAGTCGAGGAAGCTTACTCCTCAATTTATTGGTCTGTATCAGATATCAAAGAGGGTTGGAGCTGTTGCTTATAGAGTGGCATTGCCACCAAATTTGTCAAATTTTCATGATGTATTCCATATTTCACAGCTTCGAAAGTATGTTCCAGATCTGTAGCATATGATTCTGATGGATGATGTGTAGGTGAGGGATAACCTTACAGTCGAGGCTTTACCTGTAAGAATTGATGATCGTGAATTGAAGCAGTTGAGAGGTAAGAGGATTTCTCTAGTGAAGGTAGTATGGGGAGGCGCTGCCAGAGGGAATATGACTTGGGAATTGGAGAGTAAGATGCGGGAGTCATATCCATATTTGTTCGTATCAGGTAAATTTTCGAGGACGAAAATGTCCTAAGTAGGGGAGAGTTGTAACACCCCAGTTTAATTTATTTATTTTTTGTAATTAAATTATGTGATGCTGTGTAATTGTATGTGTTGATTGGTGTTTTGGTATGTTAGAGATACCCTTGGTGTGGGGTAGTGGCCTTAAGAATATAATTTAAGGTGTGGGGGTGTGTGAGTAAAAGCGTAGAAATCGAGGGTGTTGTGAGTAGAGCTAAATAATTGGTGTTAGTAATATTTATTCAATTAGATAATATTAGGTGAATATTATTTAAAATAAATAATTAGTGGAGATTATTATTATTATTTTATTAATTGGAATATTGAGTTAATTAGAAATAATAATATTGGAATAAAATAAAGAAATAAGGGAGAGAGGGATAGAAACTGTCAGATCGTGAGAAACCAAAGAAAAGGAGAAAAAGAGAAGAATGAAGACTATGACTCTAGGAGAAATAGAAGGAAGACATTGTTTAAGAAACTTGTAAGAACTCTAAGGTAAGGGTGGGGTTCTGATTATCTAAGGGTTTGTATAATGAGTTGTGTGTGGGAATTGTGATTGCCATGTTAGAATTATGATTTATCATATGTTATGAACTTGCACTTGTATGACTATGATGAGTAGTTGTGTATTGAATCAAATTGTATGATCATGTGATGTTTTGGTAAATTGGAATGTTCATGTTAATGAATTATGTGTTGATGCTATTAGAATCATGCATTGTTGGAATTGTATGATGATGTATGTGTGGTGTTGTGAATTCTTGCGAGTTAGAGTCGGAACTCCAATGCATGAGCTTTTCGGAAAAAATTGGGTTTTGTGACTTTTATAAAAAGTGATTTTTGTGTAAAATAATCTAATACACGAGTTGTATGAAATGGGGTTTTGGGTTGAAGAGAAAAGTGATTTTCATTTGGAAAATTAGCAGAAAGGTGCTTCTACTTACAATGTAATCAGTTACCTGGAATGGTGTAACCAGTTACACTGCTTTGAAAATGCATTTCTGGGCAAGTTTGTGAGCCTCAATCCTATAGTGATGGATTGGGTGCGAGTAACTAATTCTTATGGTGATGGAATTAGTGAAGCGTTACCTATAGTGATGGTAACGAGTTTTTGGTGAGCCTCAATCCCATTGTGTGGATTGAGTGCAAGTAGCTAATTCCTATGGTGATGGAATTAGTGAAGTGTTGGCTATGGTGAAGAATTTGATGGACTCTGATCCTAGGTGGGGATCAGAGCGATGAACCTGAGAGTTCACATATTGGTACCACATGGATTGAGTCAAGTTGTTGAGTCTCATTGTATTGCATTTGTTGTGCTGTTGTGTTTGGAGTGTGTGGATGTGTGGTTGATAGAATGGGTGATTGTGCATGTAATAATCTGCTTCTTACTTATTATTATGCATTCCTTTATATAATTATGATATTTCACCCCTTCTGTTTGAATGTTGCCTTTACATGGGCATCGTGCAGATAATCCGTAATAGAATGTGGATGTGATTAGAAGATGGTGTCTTCCTCTTATTTTTAGAGTCGGCGCCTGCTCTGATGTGTAACACTGGGGATTGGCGTTTATCTGTTATTTTTGTTCGTGGAGACTTATGTTTTTCTCCTATGTGGATGTTTCCTTGATTATTACACTTTTCTGTCTTATGTTTAAATAATAATAATTATTTGATGTTGATGTTTTCGTTGCTTATTAGAAATTGAAGTTTAGACATGATCAATATTATTATTATTATTATTATTATTATTATTTACTTTTAAATATGTCATGTGTTACATATCTGATTACATGAGCAGGTGTTTGTTGAATTGTATCTTCCTAAATGTCTTGATTTTTAATTTACTCTGATATTTTTATTTAAATTACGCAGGGATATTTAGGGTGTTACAGAAGAAACACATATAAGGATGGAAAAAATAACTCTTTAATATTTAACTCGCAAGTAGGGGATGGAATGGACCCGTCTCACATTTCTTTTAAAATCTACTTCCTTAGTAAAAAACAATTTAAACTTGTTACCTACACATATATATTTTAATTTTAATAAATATAATTTTATTTTATTATGATTTAAATATTATTATTTTATATAAATATAGTATATACTGAGAAATTGACCTTAGTTGGAGGTAGGGATTGAAATCTAAATTTCAACTCCAGCACGAAATTGGGTGGAAAAAATCAACCTTCGACTTGAGCAGGGGAAAGAGGAAAGACTCCCTTAGTTTGTTGTCATCCCTAGTTAAAGGTGTTAATCTTGTTTGAATAGATAACTTAATCACATATTTATAAGATAAACAATTATGATATAAGCAGTGTTTTAAAATCTGGACTGTTTCAATTTATCAGATCGGCTAGACCGTGAATCAGAGGGTAGAGTAGTTCAGTAAGGTCATTGAACCATAGTTGTAATTGATTCGATGAAAACTGTTGAAACCCATCCAATTCATTGGTCAGACTAATGAACTTGTGGGTTTCTGTTGAAAAGTATTTTAGGTGGGTGTTTTATCGTATCTGTAAGAATTGTTCAGATATCTAGATGCTTGCCGTTCAATAGTCTAACGTTCAAAGCAAAGGGTTTTCAAAGAATTCTTTTTTAGTAACATATGTTTTTGTAGAAAAGAGTAAATTAGGGCAAAGATGTTTTGTTTTAAGAAAAGCATGCCAAGATTAGATTTCGTTAACCCCTTTGATACATATCCGATTAATCAAGTATGTGAACCTAGTTTCGATCAATACAATCGCGTATCCTCGCGAATCCATTTATGTCTAAAGCGACTTCGTGGGTATTATAGTTTAAATTGTTAGATGATTTATCGAACCAACAATCGAAACAATAAACATTAAGAACGATACAAAGCAAATATTAACTCCCAAATCTATGTCTAGAGTTTGTTTGTTAATAAATGAAGAAATTAGATCAAGATTTGGAAAATCTATGTCTAGAGTGATTCAAATCATAAATACAACATTAAAAGCAAATATCATCATCATCTATTGATCATCAACCTTGTTCACATAAAAAAGATCAAAATAAATACATACAATCAAAGTTAACTACCTCTAATCTTGACACAAAAGTGATTAGCTACCCATAACCATGGTAGTTTGCTTTACAAGTTTTGGAAGGAGATGAATGAGCATCCACGTTGAAGAATTGAACTCGGATGCGAATCCAGCTTCTATTTGTAAAATATCACCTTTTGGTGAAGAAATCTGAGAAAATGCAGTTGTGGTGTGTAAAGATGGGTTATGATCCCCAAAAATAGTGAAAAGTACTTATATAGTACTTTTAGAATCTGTCACGTTCGCATTGCGAACTGATTCTTCACCCAGCGAACACCAATTTAGGCACCTGAAGTGCCAATGAGCAGTTAAACTGCCCCTGAGAAATCTCTGAAGTTCGTTGTGCAAGCAATTCTTCGCACTGCGAACTACCTCGCTTACAAGTTCGCACATCGAACTTATGGTCCTTTAGCTACTGCCTCAAGTCTGGGATGGTTCGCTGGGTATTTGTTGACGCTTTTCCACAACGAACATTCGTTGTTTGTTCACCCAGTGAACTTACTACCCTTTAGTTACTTCATCAAAATTGAGAGCATTCGCTGGGACTTCGCCAAATGTTTGCAAAGCGAACATTCGCTGACACTCCTCGCTAGCTGTTCGCACAGCGAACATGCTATATTCTTCTCTTCCTTTGACTTCCTTGTCCAATTGCTTGTGTCTCACACTTTGATGCTTTCATGCCTAATTTCTGCACAATAACATACAAATTAAAGCAACCAAGGATATTTTCATACAATTGAAGAACAACATGCTATTATGGAGTAAATCCAACAAAACAACACAAAAGAATTGAAAAATGCCAATAATTAATGATCAATTTAAAGCAAGTTTCACATCTAACAAACTCTCCCCAACTAGATCCTTGCTTGTCCTCAAGCAACGTATGCCTCTCATTGAAAACAAGAGGATTTTCTTAAGCATTTAATTCAACCAAGAATGGATCTATGACTCATATAAACAAACAAATACACACAAGCAATGATTACAACTTCCTAGAATCGAATAATGCAAAAGAATTTAGTTCTTAAACAAATATCATACAATATTTCAAGTAACAACTAAATTATCATGCTCGAATCACTCTAACACTCCTCTTCGAATAAGAATGGAAGAAATAAACGCGTTTACAACCGCGGGGTAATTTCACTCACCTGACAAATAATGCAAATACAAACCAATTCATACATAATCTAAACAATCAATAAAGAAATTATGGAAGCAAGATCGCTAAGGTCTTTAAAGGTTGTAGCTTGGTTAGGTTCACAACAAAGGGATATTTATAAGGCCGTGGATTCAAAGATGCCAATGTAAAAGAAACATTCACTACACAAGGCTATGTACACATTACAACTCCATCCAACACTTTCTTTTCTCTAATGCTCACCCTTCCAACACCTTTTTGCACATTAATTCTTATTCTCTATTTTTTTTCTCATTCAAACAATCATGCTTTTTTCTTTTTCTTTTTCACCATTCATATACATAATTTTCTTTTCAATGCTTGTTTGGAAATTTTCAAAATTTTTTAGTAACCTACCACTTTCTTTTCACTCTCCCCAACTTGGTTTTTAACTAAACCTTAAGTGAATGTTCCTTGCTTTTTGAGGCAAGGAAGACAATTTAGTACAATTTCAAAGGTTCAATAATTTTTTTTAGAATCCTACACGATTCAATGATGAAATATCTTTCTCATTATGTAAAAATACCAAGTTTATCACTAAACTAGGATCCAAACTATTAAGCTCAAAGGGGTTAGCAAATTCTCACCACTCACGGGTAAGTTACTTTTGGCTCAAAGGTATATGGTTGTGCTCATTATCAACAAATGTCTTGACCATATCTAATGCTTCCACAAAATCAAAATAATCACAAGATAAAACATGAATCAAATGCACTCAACAAGATTTATCAGTCATCCTATGCATTTAGTAAACAATGGAGGTTTCTCACAATTTGTGGCTTTTGGACCTAAGTGATACAAGTATTCAAACAAAGTTGCAACAAGAAACAAAATTACATTTGCACAAAGAAAAGAAATTCTTAAACATTCTAGCATCCTAGGAAGAGGTAACCATGTATCATGCCAACATTTACATGATCAAATACTATCATTACCATCCAAACTTGGGATAATATTCATTGGATACTTTTAGCAAATAGCAACCAATCTATAAATTCTCACATTTCCACACCAAAAAATGGAAACATTAAATTCCAAACAAGCATATCAACAATAAAACTACAAACAAGCATATCAACAATAAAACTACAAGAGTTGAACATTCCTTAACTGAAGAATTCAACTCTTAAACAACATAATAAAAGAAAAACGAAAGTAAAGAAAACGAAAGTTGAACATTCGTGAACTGAAGAATTCAACTGATAATAACATTAAAATGCTAATGGTGTAAAAACACCAACAAAAGTAATAGTACCCAAAAGTGGTACATACAAAAACATAATCCAAAATAATCCAACAAGTGAATATTGTACATCAAAAGGGAATACAATAAACATAAATAACAATGATCTAATGCTAGCAGAAAACTTCACTTTGTAGAACCAAAGGAAGTCGCCTAAGATCATGCTCAAAATATCCAATAACAAAAACTAGTCCTCCTCGGACTTAATCTCATCCTCTAAATTAACCTCTCCAGAACCGAAAACCTCCTAAGAATCATCTTCAAAACCAGCCTCTATATCATCTCCAACCTCCTCAGCGTCCTCAGGATCATCTACACCTTCCCCCTCTCTAGATTGTGGCCTGCCCTCAGGCCAAGCAGCATGAGCTAGGAACTGCTCCCTAGTCATCGTAGAATGCTCCACAGAGGGCTCCCTGCACTGCAGCTGCAATACTTGCATAGAATTATGGATATCAATCATGTCACGCTGAGTTGCTGCCATGTATTCCCAATTGTAGTTACAGATCTCCCTCTGAAACGGGTCAAAGCCCTGAGAGCCTGCAACTCCAGAACCGGAAGCACCACCAGCATCAGTACTAGCACTACAGGCCTGTCCTCCTCTCGCTCCCTTTGGCCTGCAAAACTTATCCACATAATTATCATCGATAGCAGCCGAGATTGTAACCTAACGACGGGAGGATAATTTCACTCTCGCATGTACACATAAAACCATGATAAGACATGGAATGATCAAGGGGCAATTTTTCCGCGCTCTGACTTAAGTCCACTCTCAACAACAACACACATCTCATCAGCTATGATACTAGCCACATCAATATGTGTGTTAATCAAAATACTGTGAAGCAAGTGTGCAACCGGAATAGGCACAGTGGAGGTATGCGACTTCGGCTTGATGTTAGTCAACACCAAGAGAAGTACCAGCCGAGCTAACGGTCACATGTCTTCCCTGCGGTATCTTTTAGGAACCCCATATGGGCTTAATTCCACCGATTTTCCCTCTAACAATAATGCACTAGAGATGGCCTCTACGTCTCTATGCAACCTTAAGGTCATGTGATACTCATCAATCTCATCTTCTCCTAAGGTGAGAGGTTTGCCTAAAACATGATTAATGGTGTCTCAATCAAATTTTACCTCTCTCCCATACACCATACTAGTCCAAGAAAACACCTCGTTGTCATTTGGAAGAGCATTAGCATAGAACTCCCTTACGAGCTCTATGTTAAAACTATCATAAGGTGTGATCAATTTGTCCCACTTCTTGGAATGTAGGATTCCCGCTACCGCCCGATAAGAACCTTGAGGATTAAGATTGAACCTCTTTTCTGGTAAAATGCTCCTTTTCCCAAGAGCAACATATCTGGCAGCTTGCTTAGCTCCTTTGAAACTGTCAGTATCATATTGGATTGGTTGCGGACGAGATGTGCTTCCAACCTTTTGCTTCTTTGAAGGAGGTGCCATTTGCACTTCACCAAACAAAACCAGCAAGCCAAATACAAGATATATTAGTGAGAAAGCAATGCTCAAAGAATCAGCACAAGAAACTTAGCACAACTCAAAAAATATTTTTGCTGTCATGTTCGCCAAGAGTTTGCCTAGCGAAGCCTAGGGAACATTCGCTCCAGGTTCGCTGTGCAAACTCAAGCCGAACCCAACAAATTTCCAAAATTGCAGGTTCTGCCTACATCCAATAAATTTAAATGCAGAGCCAAATTCCTACATTAAGCATTTTTCTATTCAAGGTACACAATGAGTATCAAGAATAAGCACCAAAACCCTAATTTGTTCAAGCAAAAGGTTAAAATTTCACAAGGTTTCATTCTATTTCAAATTAACTCTAACCTCAATAGACTCAACTTTCAAATTTCTTGAAGTTCAGAATCATCATGCAAAGCACTAAAAACTAACAATAAAGAACATGCAACAAATTCACAGAGCCAAGAAGCAAGTTTTATCATTATCCCAAACAAACCCTAACAACATTTTTGCTAAAAAGAACAGGGGAATGAAAACAGAAACTCAAACCTGAATTGCGTTGAGAGGAAAGAATAGGAACTACAACTAAGATTGGAACTGCTTCACTTGTAAAGCCAAGAAGATTGTGTGTGGTGCTTTTTGAGAGAAGTAGAGAGACAAGAGTGCAAAACGAAGGCAAAAAGTGGAATGGGGAAAGTGTTACCCCACAGAATCTAAAACGGAGGGGTTGGGCCTACGCAGATTTGGCCCACCCAAAATATCACTTAAGTGATGTGGAAGAAAACTGCTAATTCTCTGTCTTGATCACTTTGCTTTGCGAACTTCCCAGCGCATATTCGCCCCAGGTTTGCCTAGCGAATTCAAGGCGAATGTGACAGATTTTTGAAGTTTTTTCTTTTCCACACATTCTGCCACAACACTTCCTAAACAAAATTACACTATAAAAGCAGTAAAAATGAAAGGATACTTACAATGTTGGGGTGCCTCCCAACTAACGCTTTGTTTAACGTCGTTTAAGCTCGACGGTCCAATGCGACCTCACGGACCGCAAGAAAAGAAACTAAAAATGATCGGGCTGAACTTCCCAACTTAAAGGTCTTCATCCATTTTCATGAACCTTTTTTCTTCTAATTTTCTTTAAGAATGAAAAGTCCTAACACGACTTCATCATTGCCACTTTCGCGTCATCATCCTTCTTTTTCATTATTGCAACTCTTGCATCTTTTTTCTCATGATATCCATCTTCCAATAGACTCGAACACATTATTCCTTTGAAAAGTGTGAAATACGTTTCTTCTTCACTAGTTCTCACCTTCATGATCCCCTCATCAACATCGACCAACATTTTTGCGGTTTTCATGAAGGGTCTTCCAAGGATGATCAGAGTATCCTCGTCTTCTTCCATGTCCATGACTATGAAATCAACCGAAAATAAAAATTTATCCACTTTTAATAACACATCCTCAACAAAACCATGAGGACAAGTCCTTGACTTGTCCGCAAGTTGCAACATCATGTTGGTTGATTTCACCTCCATGTTCTCGATTCTTTTGACCACGGACAAAGGAATAAAATTTATGCTAGCACCCATATCGATCAAAGCTTTGCATTTAAATTCATTACCTATAGTGATAGGTAGATCTACTCTTCCCGGATCTCCTTCCTTCTGCGGAAGTATACTTTGAACAATGACACTATAGTTTGCATTTAATGCAATGGTTTCTTTGTCCGTGTACCTCTTCTTTTTGTAAATATGTCTTTCATAAATTTTTCATACTTTGGCATTTGTTCTAGAGCCTCAGAAAATGGAACGGTGATTTGCAGTCGGCTAAATATATCCAAAAATTGGGCATAATGCTTCTCATTATCTTTTTTTGTAGGAGCATTTAGATATGGTATTTTTTTCGATGGAATGTCACTCACATGCTCATTTCCTTGTTTATTTTTCTTTTTATTCTCTCCTCTCAAATTCTTTTCAACTAACTCTCCCTCAACATTTTTTTCTACTTCACTCTCATCAATTTCTTTTTCTTTTTCAACTACTCCCTCTCTATCCACAACATTTTCATCAATGCACCTACCAATCTCTCGCCCACTTTTAGTAAATATAGCCTTGCAATGCTCATTGGGATTAACTTGGGTGTTGGCGGGAAACGGCACGTTGGGTTGTTTGGCTAATTGCTTAAACTATTGCCCAATTTGAGCCTAAAGATTTCGAATAGAAGCTTTGGTGTTCTTTTGGTTAGAAATTGACATTTGCATAAATTGGGTGAATGTGTCTTCCAACTTTGAATTTCCACTTGGAGCTTGTGGAGGTTGAGTGTAGTTTTGATATTGTTGTTGACGATTAGAAGTTTTGGCATCTTGAGGTCTCCATTGTTGTTGATAACCTTGATTTCCTCTTTGTTGGTAACCTTGGTTGCCTTGTTGGTAAGGTGGTCAAGGTTGATACCCTTGGTTTTGATTTCCCGTATAATCCGCCTATTCCACTACCGGAGAACAATACCCGGTAGGATGATCTCCTTTACAAAGCTCACAACTCGACACTTGTTTGTTGTTGTTGGGAAGTTCTTGAATTTCTTTTATTTGTTGTGGAAGTTTTGACATTTGTTGAGTCAACAACTCCACTTGTTGTGAAAGCAATTTGTTTTGAGCAATAATCGCATTATTTGTTCCCAACTCGATCATGCCTGACTTTCTTTGCATAGTACCACGATTGTGATTTCCTTGGTGATCATTGAGTGTCATCCTATCAATAATACCAATTGCGTCTTCGCGCTCTTGGACATTAACGATCCACCCAAAGTAGCATCCAACAAAGTCATGTGGACCGATTGGAGTCCATTTCAGAAGATGTGAACTTAAGTTAGTTCATCAAAACCATGACCCTTACATTTTCGTAACATGGATTTGAACCTCTCCCAAGCTTCATTAAGAGATTCATTTCCGCCTTGAGCAAACACCGAAATTGTCGTCTTTGCTTCCATGAATCGATTGTGTGAAAAAATCGTTCAAGGAAAACAAATTCCAATCCGTTATAACCAAAGTAGATTGGTCAAGATACCATTCATTTGCCTTCCCAATTAAGGAGTGTGGAAATAGTCTCTTGAACAACGATTCTTCTTCAGCTTCCGGCACTCCCGTTGCACCCGCAATTTCATAGAGTTTTGTGAGATGAGTGAAAGGATCCTCACGATCCATACTGGTAAAAGGATTTTGGTATAGAAGCAGAAGAATTCCAGTTTTCATCTCAGAATGCCTCCTATTATGGGCGTTGCGCGCAAACTGAGCATTATGCCTTGGACTATTGATACATGGTGTTGAAGCAGGAGGTGGTGGTGGAGGTGGATCTACCAGGTTTGGCGTAATAATTGGTGTGCATGAAGAAGATTCTCCTCACTCTTGTCTTTCTCTAGCAAGTTGTTGTCTCCACCTTGTTCTGCTATTGAGCCTACGAGCAGTTCTTTCATTCTCAGGATCAAAAATTGTTCTTCTGCAGGTACACTCCCTCGCATAAACAGATTCTGCACACTAGCCAAACAAATTAAAAAGCACAAGAGAATTACAAAGGTAAGAGATTCACAATACAAATATCTTAAAATCACTAAACTATTGCAATGCTTGCAATATCAATATCGACAACAATCCCCGGCAACGACGCTATTTTGTTGAAAATTATTTTAGGTGGGTATTTTATCGTATCCGCAGGGATTGTTCAGATATCTAGATGCTCGCGGTTCAATAGTCTAACGTTCTAAGCAAAGGGTTTTCAAAGAGTTCTTTTTGAGTAATATATGTTTTTGTAGCAAAGAGTAAATTAGGGCAAAGATGTTTTATTTTAAGAAAAGCATGCAAAGATTAGATTTTGTTAACCTCTTTCATACATATCCGATTAATCAAGCATGTGAACCTAGTTTCGATCAATACAATCGCGTATCCTCGCGAATCCGTTTATGTCTAAAGCGACTTTGTGGGTATTATTGTTTAAATCGTTAGATAATTTCTCAAACCAATAATCGAAACAATAAACATTAAGAACGATACAAAGCAAATATTAACTCCCAAATATATGTTTAGAGTCTGTTAATAGATGAAGAAATTAGATCAAGATTTGTAAAATCTATGTCTAGAGTGATTCAAACCATAAATACAACATTAAAAACAAATATCTTCATCATCTATTGATCATCAACCTTGTTCACATACAAAAGATCAAAAGAAATACATACAATCAAAGTTAACTACCTCTAATATTGACACAAAAGTGATTAGCTGCCCATAACCATGGTAGCTTGCTTTACAAGTTTTGGAAGGAGATGAATGAGCATCCACGTTGAAGAATCGAACTCGGATGCGAATCCAACTTCAATTTATAAAATATCACCTTTTGGTGAAGAAATCTGAGAAAATGCAGTTGTGGCGTGTAAAGATGGGTTATGATTCCCAAAAATAGTGAAAAGTACTTATATAGTACTTTTAGAATCTGTCACGTTCGCACTGTGAACTGATTCTTCGCCCAGTGAACACCAATTTAGGCACCTGAAGTGCCTATGAACAATTAAACTGCCCCTGAGAAATCTCTGAAGTTCGCTGTGCGAGCAATTCTTCGCACTGTGAACTACCTCGCTTAGAAGTCCGCAAAGCAAACTTATGGTCCTTTAGCTACTGCCTCAAGTCTGGGATGGTTCGCTGACGCTTTGCCACACCGGATGCTTGTTCGTTCAGTGAACTTACTGCCCTTTAGTTACTGCCTCAAAATTGAGAGCATTCGTTGGGACTTCGCCAAATGTTCGCAAAGCGAACATTCGCTGGCACTCCTCGCTGGCTGTTCGCACAACGAACATGCTGATATTCTTCTCTTCCTTTGGCTTCCTTGTCCAATTGCTTGTGTCTCACACTTTGATGCTTTCATGCCTAATTTCTGCACAATAACACACAAATCAAAACAACCAAGGGTATTTTCATACAATTGAAGAATAACATGCTATCATGGAGTAAATCCAACAAAACAATACAAAAGAGTAGAAAAATGCCAATAATTAATGATTAATTTAAAGCAAGTTTGACATCTAACAGTTTTTATTCGACTAATTGATCTTTTTATGTTTATTTTTTTAGCTTAAATATAATTTGTTCTCCTATTTTCATTTTTCTTAAATTTTTGTGCCCTATTTTAAAATATGTTTTTATTAATATTTATAATTATGCCAATTATTTATAATAATTAAATAATTTTAAAATTATAAATATGAAATTTTGTCAAATTTTAAAATCGGACGTCTAATCTTTCAAAATTATTATGATTGTAGTTTTATCAACCACACTGTTTAATTTGGTCCAATAGAAAAAAGTTATATATTCTATAATTATAATATTTTTCTCTAGTGTATTCTGATTAAATTTATTTATTATTTATCATACAATATAATAATTTAATAAATTTAAAAAGTTAGAAAATTAATTATACGATATAATGATATTATAAGTTATTATCACTTGTATCTTTTATTTATAAGTTTTTATCTTATTAAAAAAAGATAGAATTAAATTTTCATATTATTTTCATTATAAATCTCATTATTATTTTTAAGTAAAAGTCACATTATTCTTACTAACCTTTTTATTTTATAGATTTTTATTTTTCACTCTATCTTTTATTTTAAATTATTTATATAGAAATTAATATTTGTTTATGTTTTAAATTTATTTACTAATTTATGGTATTATTATATTAAAAAATTACTTTTATTTAAGATTGTTATTTAAGTTATCAGCAGGGATAAATTCATAGAACTTTCATTTGTAGATTGTATAGTTATGAAATTATGTCAATAATTTTATTTCATGAATTTTTTTTTATTTGTATAAATTGAATTAGAAGTTATGTGGTTCGACCAGCGACTCACTGGTCCGACCAGTAATCAAGTGACTAAATAGTTTGACAGATTCGATGTCTGATCCAAGTTTTAAAATATTGGATATAAGTGATTATTTAGAAATTATTTATCGAAGCACATTTTAAAAATTAAAGTTTATGTCATCAATTTAGTGATAGATAAAGTATTATTATCATCAGTTCTTTAAAAAAATTTATTGCCATAATAAGACTTTAAAGTGTGCAAATATTCTAAAGAACCTAGCATATGATTCAATGCACCCAAATCAAGAAACCCCCGGCGAGAAATATTAGAAGGCTTACCCTGAATTTTCAAAGTCGAAAGAGCAAAAACATATCATTTGTTGAATCAATTCAAACTGTCAAGCACCACCACTTGGTGGGCCACTAATGGAAGGATCAACTGTAGAATTTATAGTTGCATGGAATGCTTCCACCAAACGTTGTGTTGGCCGTGGAGGATGCGTGAGCCACATAATATGGCGTGCAACGAGCAATATGCCAAAATTATTTGCAAGAGAAGCACGAAACTGACAACTTTATGAGTCATGGCTCTTTGAGTAATACAATGTTCCTCCCTTAGAAGATCTACAACACAGCAAAGCACCTCTGACAACTTCAAGTTATGGGCAAAACTTCATGAAAAATTGATCTCAATTACTTATGTTGTAGACCTCTTGGATAGTCAAAAGATAAGTCTTGGAAACATCAACATGTATAAAAGTAGAGTCTTTTATCCACATCTTCTAAAAAATTAGAATAACATTCTTGAACAAATAAATTATCTTGTTTGTAATTGACTATCTTTAGCTCCAACTCAAAACACTTGGCTGCATTGTCTTGGTTGTAAATACATTTCAAGTAGTTCCATATTTCTTGAACAGATGAAAATAAGCGTAAATTATAGATCACTTGAGGATTAATAATGTTGAGGACCCAAGTGATTATTTGAGTATCTTTTATTCTCCACACTTCTAATTTAATGAAACTTTTTTTATAGGCACCTTAGACACATTGTCTAGATGACTCCATAATCTCTTTCCTTTCACATAATTTTTAAAAAGATCACAAAAACAAATTCTTTTGTTTTCCATAACCATGAGACTTTTTTTAAAATATTAACTAAATCTCTGGTTGCAAGTGCAACAATTAGATAGATAATAAGATTAAGTATTTTAGGGAACAATCACCAAACCACACTGCAATCACCGAACAACAATTGTCGAACCAAACCACAAATCACACTACAATCATTGAACAACAATCGTAGAACCAAACCACAAATCACACTACAATCACCAAACAACAATTGTCGAACCAAACCACAAATCACACTACAATCACAGAACAACAATTGTCGAACCAAACCACAAATCACACTACTATCATTGAACAACAATCGTCGAATCAAACAATAATTAGCTAACACCATACCACAATTAACAATCACAAAAACTGACTCAATCACAAATAAGAATCGAAAGCAAATGACAATAATCAATTAGCAAAGGAAACAACATCAAACGCAACAAAACGAACAAGAATCGATAAACACAAAATCTAGATCACAAAGCAGCAAGGGAAATCACAAAGATAAAATCACAAGACACAAACCGAAAACCCATAATCTCAAGCTGCTACAAGGTTTTGATTTTCATAAAAACTGTTTCGAAACGAACCCATACCAGAAACACGATTTGAAAGTGACCTAGTGAGATGTCGTCGTTCAGCCAAGATAACGAAACTTCACATGTTTGATTGAACATCTTTTGATACCATGTTGTGAATTTTACCTTGATGTCATTCTTCTTTGTATTGCTTTTATTTATAATCACATATGCCATTACAACAATTAATTACATATATTCTAGATTTTCTAGTTTATTCTAAAACTAAAAACTATATTAAATTAAGGAGAATCAAATCATTCTATATTAAAGTGTTGGAGCAGCAATAAGCTAAACGTTAATGATCCAATATACTTTGACATCAAACATATGACTCAATATCTTTATACACACACACACACACATATATATATATATATATATATATATATATATAGGGTTAATAGCCATTTCACCCCTTTCATATAGACGAGATTCGAAAAACCCCCTTATAAAAAACTTGCATAAAATACCCTAACATTTCTAAATAATTTCATGGAAGACTTTTAACACGCCACATCACCCAAAATGCTTATGTGTCATTATTTTTTCATATTTTCTTTTAATTTGAATTGCCACATGGGTTAATGATGAAATGGATTGACCAAAATACCCCTAAGTGAAAAAACATTAACATTGTCTTCTTCATTCCACAACGTGTTCCAGATTTGTGCCCTAAAAGTATCATTGAAGCATCTTCCGTCTTCTTCATCCTGCTTCTCTTATCTTCGTCATCCAGCATCTTCTGTCTTCTCCATCCTGCTTCTCCTATCGTCTTCATCTCATCTCTTCTTCGATTCAACCGAAATTATGAGTAACGTAGTATGTTCAAACTCTAGCACGTCTTCGAATGGAAGAAAAATTCCAAGATGCGGGTATAATATGAATATGAAGATGTTTGTTTCAAAATCGGTGGCAAATCCTGGCAGAAAGTATTGGAAGTGCAGGTTTTGGGGCAAAGAAGATGACTGCAACTTATTCCATTGGGATGGCGAGTTTTTTTGTGGAGAAGAAACAACTTTCATGGAAGGAGAGATTGTAGATCTAATGAGCAAAATGGAGATAGCTTTTACTAAGGAGATTGAAGAATTGAAGAGAAATGTGTCTAGCTTAAGGATCAAGATCAATTTTGTTATAATTGTGCTTATTGCCTCATGTATCTTTTTTCTTTTTGGATCGTGTAACAAATAAGGTTTAATGTCTACACTGTAACGAAGTTTATGCTTATTCTGAATCAATGTAGTTGTTGCTTTTGCTTATGAATGAAAGTAGTCTTGTTGATGAATTAAATTTGTTACAGCTGTGCTTATTGCCTAGTTATTCTATACGTTGTTGTATTTGTTGTTGTAGTTATTCTATATGGTCATTAGTTAGAAATCAATGTAATACTTGTATAATTGTTTTGATAGCAGAACACAAGATTGTTTTGATATCAATACAACTAATGTTAAAGGTTCCAAACAAAGTTAATTAGCATTACTAGATGTCTCAATAGCATTACATAAGATAATGTCAAAGTGTTACAAAACAAAGCAGAATTCAAAATAACTGATGCACCTTATCACAGTGTTACAAAACAAAGTAGAATTTAAAATAGTCATTATGTTCCTAATTAATGAGTCATTCTCCTTTCAATATCCTCCCACTTGTTTTTTTTCTTCACAGATGGCTCTTCATCTAACATCAATGGTTCATCAGGTGTTGAACCAACTCCACCAATTTGTCTTGCATTCCTCACCTCCTTCAATCTCTCATTGCACCTATTTTTCTTCACAACCTGAGTAACAATCTTCTTCTTAGCAGCATTTTTTTCTTAGCAACAGGGTGAGTAACAGCAGGCTCAGTTGTAGGCACATCAACATTGATTGTTGCAGGCTCAGTTGTAGGCACATCAACATTGATTGTTGCAGGCTCAGTTGGTGCATTGGCAGGTGTTGGATTTACTACTTGTGATTGTTGCTCTTTAAATGCATTCATCATCTCATCCAGCATAGCATTTATGTCTGCCTCATTCATTTCTTGGTCAACTGGTTCAGCAGTATTAGTTGGTGCATTATCAGTTCCTTGGTCAGTTGGTGGAGCAGATGTGGATGGCTTAGTCCTTGGTGTTTTCCTCTGCAAGAACATTAACATAACATCAGAATGTAAGAACATTAACATTACCAAATTTGTAAGAACATTAACATAACATCAGAATGTAAAGGAATTATCAAGCATTGTTGTTATACCTTTCTCTTCAATGCATTAGGATCCTGCACTTTGCTTTGACACTTTCTTGAGTTATGACCAAATTTGTCACACTTTGTGCATCTATATGTTACTCCAATTCTCCTCATCCTTGCCCCACTTTCATCATGCTCTCTAATCCTTAACTTCTTAGGCCTTCCTGGACCCTTCTTATATTGAGGTGACAACATGTTCTCAACATCCACTGTAGGCCACATGTCCATACCATTGATTGGACTAACATTGTTTTCGTAGCAAGTTTTGTAAGCATCCCTCATATAACTAGGGTCAACAAATGTCTCAGGGTCCAAATTTTGATAATGCATTGCAAACACAGCATGCCTACATGGTATACCTACTCCAATAAATGGCCTACATGCCTTAGTGAACCCTCTCTTACAACCATTGAGGCAAAAATAAAATCTTCCAAGTCTTGGTGGTAGGGTTGGTAATGGCCTCTCAGTGTTAATCTTGACTGTATTTCCTGCACAGTGCTTCTTCTACTCAGCTGCATATCTCCATAGCATGTTAAATTGCTCCTTTGATGCCCTAACCTTGAATATCAATGACTTACCTTTTACCTGAACCCTATTTCCCTTTTCTGGTATGACCACTTCCTCAAGTACCACTTCATCATTTTGTTCCTCTACTTCATCACATGCTCTCTCTTCTTCACTGTGATCAAATCTTATGTCTTTATCACTACTATCTTCTTCACTGCAGTCACTAAAAATATCAACATCTGGGTTCGACACCTTAGTCGTCATGTCTTTAATATCGTGTTCTACCTAAATATGACCATCCACATTACAAGACATGCTGTGAGAGGCAATGTCTCCAGCTTGAACATCATCAACAACATGAGTAAACCCTTCGTCCACTTGTGGAATGTTCCTCCATAGCCTGAAACCTTCGTAACCTCACTCTCTAACCAAACTAACAGCTTCAAAGAAACTCCACTTATCAGAGTCTTGACCTTCGACGATTGTTTCACTCCCTCCCCGGTAAAAGATGTGACCTTGATGCACAAAGTTTCCACCATGATGGAAAATGACACCAAAAACACCCATTTCTGCAAATACCATTGAACCCAGCAATGAACAACAATGAAGATCTAAATACAATAACTCATCAACAAAATCAATAAAAAAATCATACCTTTTTGGTGTCTACTGATGTGATTCCTACAACCAATCGAAGAAGTCTACGGCGCGAAGACTAGAAGACGGATTCTGAACAATTTTTCAAACTCAAAGAAAAAACCCTAATTGTTAGGGTCGAAAATGAGATAGATGAAATGTGTTAGTTTTCACTAAGTTAATGTTTTTTCACTTAGGGGTATTTTGGTCAATCCGTTTCATCATTAACCCATGTGGCAATTCAAATTAAAAGAAAATATGAAAAAATAATGACACATAAGCATTTTGGGTGATGTGGCGTGTTAAAGGTCTTCCATGAAATTATTTAGAAATGTTAGGGCATTTTATGCAAGTTTTTTTTCTAGGGGGGTTTTTCGAATCTCGCCTATGTGGCAGGGGTGAAAATGACTATTAACATATATATATATATATATATATATATATATATATATATATATATATATATATATATATATATATATATATCCTATGAGAATGTCATTTTTATGTGTGGTTTTTGTTTTTCTCCCTCCTCCATTATTAAAAAAATGATGGAGGAGAGAGAAAAAAAAACGGACACATAATCTCCACAATTTATTTTAAAATCTAATGGTTCAGATTCATTCTCATATTCTCATATAAAAATGACATTCTCATCTGATATGTTCTATAAGGTAAAAACTATTGTTACTAATGAGTAATAGTAGCTAAGTTACTGTTGTGGTAGCTCAGATGATAATCTTGATTTATAAATGTTAAGTCTTTCTTATAATTATAATAGTTCAATACTCTTATCCTTTAATTTTAAGAAGATGTTTTCAGTGCTTTCTGTAACTCTCTTTTGTCCGTGGTAGGATGTTTATGAGCATTTTTGGAAACTTTTTGCTGAAAACCTCATTTTACATCTTTGATTTAGGTCAATTTTGTGATTTATTGGTATATTGGCTGGAATACTGTAACTTGGCGACCGACGTTCAGTGTTGGATAGGTAATTACTTTGTTCCTCGGAATAGTAATTACTGAAATGGCCTAACTTCAGTCACAACGCCCCGTACCGATTTATCTTAAAACCCTTTGATCACTTTGTGGGTTGACGTTTAGCTCAGCCGAATTCCCCTATTTTTCTGTGATCGTTAAACAGTCCCTGTTTGCAAAGATGAGTTGTTGGAAAGATAAGAGTTATGCACTATTACGATTATGAGTTAGACTTGATAGATATCTTGATAAGTTTTGTTATTTGTTGCTTACCACAACACTCTTAGCAGAATCTGTTATGGATTCTAATATTGATGCAGGTACTATTGACAATAATGATTGTCAAAACCCTTTTATCAAAAATGAGGAAAATAATGAATTTCCCAAAGATCTTGAAAGGTTAAACAAGTGGATCATTCCATCCGTACCTTCCAAACAAATTTATAAATTTGGTATGTTTGATGTAATGTCCAGGTTTGCTGTAAAGACTACAGAACAAACCATACCTGTTTCAGGATCAACCCAAAATATTGGGCTTTTAAACAAAAAAGATTTACTTCCTTTTAAGGATTATAACTTTATCCATATTGGATTAATCCAAGTTGCTTTAAAACCTTTAACCATGCTTGGATTAAACTCCAGTCTTGTGGCATATGTCAGAGATGGGAGATGTGAAAATTTTAAACAATCTTTGGCTGCTGTCATAGAAACTAGTCTATGTCATGGGCCAGTCTATTTTGAAGTATTTCCCAATTTGAGTCTCTCCCTGTCTGACAAAAATCTTTTTGATGCCTTGAGACTAACTATTCACACTCATGGTTATAATTTCAAACCAGGTAGTGAAATTATAGCTATATGCTACTAATAGACTGATTAGGTGGAATGAAATAGACTTCCCCGAAAGTTGGTCCTTGCCTCAAGAGATTGAGCCAAAACCTATCCTCAATCAGGATGTTGATCAGATAGTTCAGACTTCTGAAGGAGATGTTGAAATTAAATTCAACCAACAACGTAGGTTCACCATACCTAGAACCATGTCTGCTAGATATTCTACCCGAAGTGACTATGTCACAACTCCTAGTGTCCTACCTAGGGTTTCCACCTCTAATTCCAGAATAAGGGAAGAAGCTTTAGAGCAAGAATATGTGGAGAATATCAGAATTAGACTTTTTATGAGAAAGAATATCTTTCCATTGGGATTCAGAGAGGTAGAAATCCCACCAACCTCTAAGCTGACCAATAAATCCAGCTGTAATGAACGAGGCTACAGAACTATCTGAATTCCCGTTTTGTTTGCAAACTGTAGCATACATAAGCATCCTATGTATGGTGTCTACAATTTGTTTCTCATTAAGACCATCTATGTTCCATTCATAGATAGCTTTTCTCGAGTAAGAATTCTGGTAATTGTCAGGTTCTTCAAAGAGAACTTCCTGAGGTGTAGGTCTTTTGTAGTAGTATTTCTCTACTGACTTTGTCATATGGACTGGGTTAATTTCATAATTTTCTTCTTGGTCTTTGAACATTTGGGTTAATTGGTTAATATTCCCAATAATTTCTTGGTCTTCTTCAGAAGTATAATCTGCTTCAGAAGAGTCTTCTTCTTGAAGTAAGACTCTCAAGTGAATATCCTTAAGCTTTTGTTCAAGGATTTTCATAAACTCATTGTGGTCTTCTTCCATTTTAAAACCACTAACCTGAACAGGTGGTTGGATAATAGGGATATCTTGAGTATTTTTAGAAGAGGATTCTTCTTGAAAAGGAATAATTTTGTTTTGGGATAGCTGATCCATTATCAGACTATGCTGTTTCATCTGTTTTTCCATATCTTCTTTAACATATAGGATAAGTTTTTCAAGAGAAACCATATGTTCTCCAAGGCAGGTAAGGAAGGCATTGGTAAAGTTTTGAGCCCTGACTAAAGAGTTTAATTCTCTTATAGAAACATGACTGCTTTCAAGTTTCTTTATGGTATTATACGCATTAGCTTCAGCATTTCCTGAAAGCTATATAGCCCTTTCTGGGGGATAAGGTGCTTCAAGGGAATCTCCTTCAGGTGTCTTCCAGGATCTTTGTATGACAAGGATATCAGTTTGTGTTTTCTGAATAAAGAACTTCACAAACCAATGGATAAAAGGGATAAGGGTTTGACCCTTAGATAATTCTTCATAGAAGAGTCTCTTATACTCAAGGACGGTGGTTTTGGAGAATTTCTTGAAATACCACTTTCTAAACTCTTGGTTTTCCTTTTTGTTGAACTCATTATTAATGAGTTTCCTCGTGTCACTTCCTTCGGAGAAATCTATCATAACTGGAAGGACATTTCAGATTGAGTTGGCGATTCAACCCTAGGTTCTTTGCCTTGGTCAAAACCGAGGGAACTAGTACCCCTACAGTTGCCACCACTGGAGAAGAAGACGCTGTCTATACCCTGAGTCTTTCTATTCTTCAACACTTTGTTGGACATAACCAACCCATCGGAGAAAAACTCCAAACCCTTCTGCAAAACCTCAGATGTCCTTCGTTGACACACTTTAGATGGTATAAAGACACCTTCCTATCTAGGGTTTTCCAATTAAAAAACTCTAATTCTGTTCATTGGAAAGCCAAGTTCATAGACGGCCTTCCACACCTTTTCTCTGAAAGAGTTAGGAAAACTCTCAGAGACAAAAATGATGGTATCAATATCAATTACCCAGACCTAACCTATGGTCAAATCATTAATAGTTGCATAACCGAAGAATTAATGTTATGCAATGATATAAAGCTCAAACATCAACTCAAAAAGTAAAAGCTTTCTGAGAAACACCAACTGGGTGAATTTTGTGACCAATTCGCGTATGATCTTGGAAAACCTCCCACTGAAAGAAAGAAAAAATCTCTTAAACATGGTAAGAAGAAGGATTCGTACAAAGGTAAAACTCAAAGTTCTTACCAGTCTTATATGAAGAAGAACTTCAGAAGAAGGGAACCTAGACCTGAACCTAAACCCTCTTATAAGAAGGGAAAAAGGAAAGCTAAGAAGCTTGACATCACCTGCCACAAATGTGGTAAGCAGGGTCACTATGCCAATAGGTGTTGGACCAAAAAGGCCCTTAACGAAGTTGAAGATGAAAAACTTCGTGCTCAGCTAGAAAAGGTCTTGCTGATAGATTCTAGTTCTGAAGAAGAGAAATCTTCCAGTGAAGAAATTGACATTGTCAATTCCTCTGATTCTGAATCTTCAGAATCATCCACTAAGGACTGTGAGTGCAATGAACTCAACTATTGGAATTCTATAGCTAATATGAATGGTTGCTTTGTTCTTACTAGCGATCAGGACAATGCCTTAAAGGCCATTGAAGCTATTACAGATCCTAACATAAAGAGAAAAATGTTAGAGATCCTCATTCATAATAAACCCCGAGTTGAAGCTCCTAAAATGATAGAAGCCCCCTACCAACTCAGCGAGGTCCTTACTAGATTTCATAAATCTAACCTTAGAGAAGTTCCTACTTCCTTGAATGACCTTAAAGGAGAAATTTCTCAACTTAAAACTGAAATAAGTCAGATTAAGAAAGCCAATAAAACCCTCAATCAAAGGATAACCAATCTTGAGAAAGGAAATGAAGTTATCCAATCTATTGATGAAGAATATTTAAGTCTTCTAGAGCGTATCAATACCCTTAAAACTATGAGTCAGCAGCTTGGATCTTCTAAAGAAGAAGAATCCGGTAAAGACGAGGATGATGAAAATCCTGATGAAGAAAGTTATTTACACCTGTTGGATAAGGTCACCTCTCAAAAGTGGTACATCAAAATCACCCTTGTTATCGATAGAAAATACATTATCAAGGATGAAATTGCCCTTGTTGACAGCGGAGCTGATTTAAATTGCATTCAGGAAGGAATGATTCCCACCGAGTTCTTTAATAAAACTACTCAATCCCTCACTCAAGCAGGCGGGAAAAAGCTTAAAGTCAATTATAAATTGTCCAAAGCTCACATTTGCAACCAAGAGGTTTGCATTCCTACATCCTTTATCCTTGTTAAGAATCTTACAAGGAGAATAATATTAGGAACCCCTTTCCTGAACAATATTATGCCAGCCAGAATTAATCACCAAGGCATAATAGGAGAAGTTAATAGAAAACCTATTAGGTTTGACTTTATAACTGATCCTCAGACTAGATTAATCAATGAGGTTAAAGATATGCTCCTCGAGCATAAAGAAAAACAATTGTGTTTTCTTCAAGAAGAAATTAGCCTGCTAAGTATTGAAGATCAACTTAGCAAAGATAATATGAAAAGACAAATTAAGGTCATGGAAAACCAATTCAAAACTGAGGTCTGTAGCGACCTGCCCAATGCGTTTTGGGAAAGAAAGAAACACGTTGTTTCTCTTCCTTATCTTGATGACTTTAAGGAAAGTCAAATCCCTACCAAGGCTAGGCCGGCCCAGATGAACAAAGATTATTTAAATCTTTGTCAGAAGGAGATTGAATCATTACAATCCAAAGGATTAATCAGACCTTCAAAATCCCCTTGGTCGTGCACTGCATTCTATGTCAACAATGCAGCTGAAAAGGAACGAGGTGTTCCTAGACTTGTTATCAATTACAAACCCTTAAACAAGGTTCTTAAGTGGATTAGGTATCCTATTCCAAACAAGAAAGATTTACTTGATAGATTAAGAAATGCTTTAATCTTTTCTAAATTTGATATGAAGTCAGGTTATTGGCAGATTCAAATTGAAGAGTCTGACAAATACAAAATTGCTTTCACAGTGCCCTTTGGACACTTTGAATGGAACGTCCTCCCCTTTGGACTCAAAAATGCTCCGTCTGAATTTCAGAATATTATGAACGATATTCTTAATCCTTATTCTGATTTTATTATTGTTTATATTGATGATGTGTTGATATTTTCTCAATCTTTAGATCAACATATCAAACATTTGAAAATTTTAAAAGGTGTTATCAAGCATAATGGTCTTGTTATTTCTGCCCCCAAAATGAAACTTTTTCAAACTAAGGTTAGGTTTTTGGGACATGAGATTGATAAAGGAACTATTAATCCAATTAGCAGAAGCATTGAATTTGCTTCAAAATTTCCAGATATATTATCTGAGAAGAAGCAGCTTCAAAGATTCCTAGGAAGCCTTAATTACATTTCCGACTATTACAAAGATTTGGCTAAAGACACAGCCATTCTTTATCAAAGATTTAAGAAAGTCCCTAAGCCTTGGACTGAAAAACATACCCTTGCGGTCCAAGAAATCAAAAAGAAAGTCAAATATTTACCTTGTCTTTCCCTGGCTAACCCCAGTTATTTCAAAATTGTTGAAACTGATGCCTCCGATCAAGGTTATGGAGGAATTCTTAAACAGGTTAACCCAGATACTTCTAAAGAAGTCTTGGTTAGATTCACCTCTGGTAAATGGAACCAGACACAGGTTAAGTACTCTACTGTAAAGAAAGAAATGCTTTCTATAATTAAATGTGTTTCTAAACTTCAAACTGATTTATTAAATAAAAAAATTTTGTTAAGAATTGATTGTAGTTCTGCTAAATCCATTATAGAAAAAGATATTAAAAAGCTTGTTGCAAAAGAAATTTTTGCTTCATGGCAAGCTCAATTAAGTGTCTTTGAATTTGATATTCAATATATTAAAGGAGAAAATAATCCTCTGGCTGACTTTTTAACCCGTGAATTTTTGCAGGGCAATGAGCGCCCCATTTAGAACCAGAGAAGGAGGTCGCTCCTTTGGTCGGGGAGGAAGAGGGAGCAGCAATTTGTTGCCCCAATCAGATCAAAGCATTCCTCTAATAGGGGATTGGACAACTGTCTACCCAAATAGACAGAGAATGCAGACATTGACTGCATCATCTAAAACCAATAATAAGGAAGAATCTTCCTCATCTAATTCTAAGAACAATGATTCTTACAAGAATGTGGCTGCTAGTGACTCTGACCAAGCAGCGGATTACTTTGAGAATCCCACACTTGAATTCATTATGTACATTGAACAAGAAGATATTCAAGTAACGAACAATGATGGTTGGGCAATTCTAACTAGATACCTTGAATCAAGAGGGTATGCTGGTCTTTCTAGAAAATCTAGACCCAATTTGGAGATATTGCTCCTAGCAACCGGATCGGTTACTATCACACATCACTATCAGAATAATAATCCTGGTAGTTTTATAAATTTTTCTAAATGCCATATCAATAAGGTATTGCATCCTCGTGAATGGGGTCTTAACCCTAACAGTGAGAAAGCAATTAAAATTGCAGATGGTAAAATAATCTATTACAATTACTGGGACTATGTCCAAGCTTTTTCAAAAGCATTTTATTATCAAAATCCCAAGAACAAGCATTCTTGGTTCTTTTCGATTAACCCAGAAATTCTGGACAAATCTTTACCAAATTGGTTCTTTAACTGGTGGACTAAATTTGGTCATTCTTTGGAAATTTTACCAAAGGAATTAATGGATCCTTATACACCTTGGTGTGATGATAGTCCTTTAATTGAAAAGGTTATTTCAAAAAATATGATTGTAGGACAATGTCCGTTTTCTTATTTCGCTAAGTTTCAGATCCCATGGATTTGGAGATGGACTATTTCAGTGGAAAAAAATAATCTCAATATTCCCATTCTTCAAAGACATTTCTTTACCAAATGGTGGATCAAGATGGATCCTAAAGATGTCAAAGATAAATTGATGCTAATTGAAGCAACTATTGCTGAAGACAAAATCAATCCAGCCAAGAAGTAAGCTTCTTCACAAATGACATTAATTCAGTTGAAAGAATACTTTCAAAAGAAATATCCTCAAGAAGACGATGAAGATCTTATGATCAGAATTCTTGATCACATGAAAGGACAATTCTTTACTGCCTTTCCCTCAGTCAAAGATGACAACTCGTCAATAAAGACTAGCTCATCTCATGGTTCTATGGATGCCATCTTAGCTGGCGAATCACAAGAACCAGAACCAACTGCAGAAGACTTCTGGGATTCTCTCACAGTCTCTATGGCGCAGAAAGTCAACAAAGGAAAAGGTCCTCAACAATAGATAGGATCAATGAGCTGTAATCCACAGCTGTCCCCCACTAGCCAAAGCTAGCAGTCTCAACCTCTAAAGCTGAGGCCGACAGAAGAATCTGCTTTTGTTTTTGCTTTGTTTTGCTTTTACTTTTTCTTTTAGCTTTTGGTTGTCGTTTGTTATCATTAAGTGTCGATGGGGCCCATAGAGCACCCGGCTTAAATGATTTACTTGTGCAACCTATTAGTGTGAGTTTTCGTTGCCTTTTACCAGTTTCAATAGGTAACCTTTTCTCCTTTATAAGGAGTCTTTTGTGATTCATTGAAGGCACGCTTCCATTGTACACCTCTCTCTCTTACTAAATAAATTAAGTTTCTCTACCTTCTCTCTAGAATTTTATTTAAGTTTTCTCAGAAAGATTCCCCAACTACCAAATAATAACCAAATCAATTAACCAAATCAATTAAGTATCCAGGCTGCGCTACTGTTCCTGGTATCACCGAGCCTTTTTTAAGGTAAAAACTACTGTTACTAATGAGTAATAGTAGCTAAGTTACTGTTGTGGTAGCTCAGATGATAATCTTGATTTATAAAGGTTAAGTCTTTCTTATAATTATAATAGTTCAATACTCTTATCCTTTAATTTTAAGAAGATGTTTTTAGTGCTTTCTGTAGCTCTCTTTTGTCCGTGGTAGGATGTTTATGAGCATTTTTGGAAACTTTTTGCTGAAAACCTCTTTTTACATCTTTGATTTAGGTCAATTTTGTGATTTATTGGTATATTGGCTGGAATACTGTAACTTGGCGACCGACGTTCAGTGTTGGATAGGTAATTACTTTGTTCCTCGGAATAGTAATTACTGAAATGGCCTAACTTCAGTCACAACGCCCCGTACCGATTTATCTTAAAACCCTTTGATCACTTTGTGGGTTGACGTTTAGCTCAGCCGAATTCCCCTATTTTTCTGTGATCGTTAAACAGTCCCTGTTTGCAAAGATGAGTTGTTGGAAAGATAAGAGTTATGCACTATTACGATTATGAGTTAGACTTGATAGATATCTTGATAAGTTTTGTTATCTGTTGCTTACCACAACACTCTTAGCAGAATCTGTTATGGATTCTAATATTGATGCAGGTACTATTGACAATAATGATTGTCAAAACCCTTTTATCAAAAATGAGGAAAATAATGAATTTCCCAAAGATCTTGAAAGGTTAAACAAGTGGATCATTCCATCCGTACCTTCCAAACAAATTTATAAATTTGGTATGTTTGATGTAATGTCCAGGTTTGCTGTAAAGACTACAGAACAAACCATACCTGTTTCAGGATCAACCCAAAATATTGGGCTTTTAAACAAAAAAGATTTACTTCCTTTTAAGGATTATAACTTTATCCATATTGGATTAATCCAAGTTGCTTTAAAACCTTTAACCATGCTTGGATTAAACTCCAGTCTTGTGGCATATGTCAGAGATGGGAGATGTGAAAATTTTAAACAATCTTTGGTTGTTGTCATTGAAACTAGTCTATGTCATGGGCCAGTCTATTTTGAAGTATTTCCCAATTTGAGTCTCTCCCTGTCTGACAAAAATCTTTTTGATGCCTTGAGACTAACTATTCACACTCATGGTTATAATTTCAAACCAGGTAGTGAAATTATAGCTATATGTTATAGAGTTTACAAAGTTCTAAATACTTTGAATCCCCGTGTGAAAAATATTTCACCACAAGGTTCTACAACCTTAGTACAGACAAATTTGCTTACTTCAAATATTGCTACTAATAGACTGATTAGGTGGAATGAAATAGACTTCCCCGAAAGTTGGTCCTTGCCTCAAGAGATTGAGCCAAAACCTATCCTCAATCAGGATGTTGATCAGATAGTTCAGACTTCTGAAGGAGATGTTGAAATTAAATTCAACCAACAACATAGGTTCACCATACCTAGAACCATGTCTGCTAGATATTCTACCCGAAGTGACTATGTCACAGCTCCTAGTGTCCTACCTAGGGTTTCCACCTCTAATTCCAGAATAAGGGAAGAAGCTTTAGAGCAAGAATATGTGGAGAATATCAGAATTAGTGAAAATAAAACCCCCTTTGGAATTTACCAAGGCAAAGAACCTAGGGTTGAATCGCCAACTCAATCTGAAATGTCCTTCCATTTATGATAGATTTCTCCGAAGGAAGTGACACGAGGAAACTCATTAATAATGAGTTCAACAAAAAGGAAAACCAAGAGTTTAGAAAGTGGTATTTCAAGAAATTCTCCAAAACCACCGTCCTTTAGTATAAGAGACTCTTCTATGAAGAATTATCTAAGGGTCAAACCCTTATCCCTTTTATCCATTGGTTTGTAAAGTTCTTTATTCAGAAAACACAAACTGATATCCTTGTCATACAAAGATCCTGGAAGACACCTGAAGGAGATTCCCTTGAAGCACCTTATCCCCCAGAAAGGGCTATACAGCTTTCAGAAAATGCTGAAGCTAATGCGTATAATACCATAAAGAAACTTGAAAGCAGTCATGTTTCTATAAGAGAATTAAACTCTTTAGTCAGGGCTCAAAACTTTACCAATGCCTTCCTTACCTGCCTTGGAGAACATATGGTTTCTCTTGAAAAACTTATCCTATTTGTTAAAGAAGATATGGAAAAACAGATGAAACAGCATAGTCTGATAATGGATCAGCTATCCCAAAACAAAATTATTCCTTTTCAAGAAGAATCATCTTCTAAAAATACTCAAGATATCCCTATTATCCAACCACCTGTTCAGGTTAGTGGTTTTAAAATGGAAGAAGACCACAATGAGTTTATGAAAATCCTTGAACAAAAGCTTAAGGATATTCACTTGAGAGTCTTACTTCAAGAAGAAGACTCTTCTGAAGCAGATTATACTTCTGAAGAAGACCAAGAAATTATTGGGAATATTAACCAATTAACCCAAATGTTCAAAGACCAAGAAGAAAATTATGAAATTAACCCAATCCATATGACAAAGCCAGTAGAGAAATACTACTACAAAAGACCTACACCTCAGGATGTTCTCTTTGAAGAACCTGACAATTACCAGAATTCTTACTCGGGAAAAGCTATGTATGAATGGAACATAGATGGTCTTAATGAGAAACAAATTGTAGACACCATACATAAGATGATTATGTATGCTACAGTTTGCAAACAAAACGGGAATTCACATAGTTCTGTAGCCTCGTTCATTACAGCTGGATTTATTGGTCAGCTTAGAGGTTGGTGGGATTTCTACCTCTCTGAATCCCAAAGGAAAGATATTCTTTCTCATAAAAAGTTGGTCAAAACCGAGGGAACTAGTACCCCTACAGTTGCCACCACTGGAGAAGAAGACGCTATCTATACCCTGAGTCTTTCTATTCTTCAACACTTTGTTGGACATAACCAACCCATCGGAGAAAAACTCCAAACCCTTCTGCAAAACCTCAGATGTCCTTCGTTGACACACTTTAGGTGGTATAAAGACACCTTCCTATCTAGGGTTTTCCAATTAAAAAACTCAAATTATGTTCATTGGAAAGCCAAGTTCATAGATGGCCTTCCACACCTTTTCTCTGAAAGAGTTAGGAAAACTCTCAGAGACAAAAATGATGGTATCAATATCAATTACCCAGACCTAACCTATGGTCAAATCATTAATAGTTGCATAACCGAAGGATTAATGTTATGCAATGATATAAAGCTCAAACATCAACTCAAAAAGCAAAAGCTTTCTGAGAAACACCAACTGGGTGAATTTTGTGACCAATTCACGTATGATCTTGGAAAACCTCCCACTGAAAGAAAAAAAAATCTCTTAAACATGGTAAGAAGAAGGATTCGTACAAAGGTAAAACTCAAAGTTCTTACCAGTCTTATAAGAAGAAGAACTTCAGAAGAAGGGAACCTAGACCCGAACCTAAACCCTCTTATAAGAAGGGAAAAAGGAAAGCTAAGAAGCTTGACATCACCTGCCACAAATGTGGTAAGCAGGGTCACTATGCCAATAGGTGTTGGACCAAAAAGGCCCTTAACGAAGTTGAAGATGAAAAACTCCGTGCTCAGCTAGAAAAGGTCTTGCTGATAGATTCTAGTTCTGAAGAAGAGAAATCTTCCAGTGAAGAAATTGACATTGTCAATTCCTCTGATTCTGAATCTTCAGAATCATCCACTAAGGACTGTGAGTGCAATGAACTCAACTATTGGAATTCTATAGCTAATATGAATGGTTGCTTTGTTCTTACTAGCGATTAGGACAATGCCTTAAAGGCCATTGAAGCTATTACAGATCCTAACATAAAGAGAAAAATGTTAGAGATCCTCATTCATAATCAACCCCGAGTTGAAGCTCCTAAAATGATAGAAGCCCCCTACCAACTCAGCGAGGTCCTTACTAGATTTCATAAATCTAACCTTAGAGACGTTCCTACTTCCTTGAATGACCTTAAAGGAGAAATTTCTCAACTTAAGTCTGAAATAAGTCAGATTAAGAAAGCCAATAAAACCCTCAATCACAGGATAACCAATCTTGAGAAAGGAAAGGAAGTTATCCAATCTATTGATGAAGAATATTTAAGTCTTCTAGAGCGTATCAATACCCTTAAAACTATGAGTCAGCAGCTTGGATCTTCTAAAGAAGAAGAATCCGGTAAAGACGAGGATGATGAAAATCCTGATGAAGAAAGTTATTTACACCTGTTGGATAAGGTCACCTCTCAAAAGTGGTACATCAAAATCACCCTTGTTATCGATAGAAAATACATTATCAAGGATGAAATTGCCCTTGTTGACAGCGGAGCTGATTTAAATTGCATTCAGGAAGGAATGATTCCCACCAAGTTCTTTAATAAAACTACTCAATCCCTCACTCAAGCATGCGGGAAAAAGCTTAAAGTCAATTATAAATTGTCCAAAGCTCACATTTGCAACCAAGAGGTTTGCATTCCTACATCCTTTATCCTTGTTAAGAATCTTACAAGGAGAATAATATTAGGAACCCCTTTCCTGAACAATATTATGCCAGCCAGAATTAATCACCAAGGCATAATAGGAGAAGTTAATAGAAAACCTATTAGGTTTGACTTTATAACTGATCCTCAGACTAGATTAATCAATGAGGTTAAAGATATGCTCCTCGAGCATAAAGAAAAACAATTGTATTTTCTTCAAGAAGAAATTAGCCTGCTAAGTATTGAAGATCAACTTAGCAAAGATAATATGAAAAGACAAATTAAGGTCAGGGAAAACCAATTCAAAACTGAGGTCTGTAGCGACCTGCCCAATGCGTTTTGGGAAAGAAAGAAACATGTTGTTTCTCTTCCTTATCTTGATGACTTTAAGGAAAGTCAAATCCCTACCAAGGCTAGGCCGGCCCAGATGAACAAAGATTATTTAAATCTTTGTCAGAAGGAGATTGAATCATTACAATACAAAGGATTAATCAGACCTTCAAAATCCCCTTGGTCGTGCACTGCATTCTATGTCAACAATGCAGCTGAAAAGGAACGAGGTGTTCCTAGACTTGTTATCAATTACAAACCCTTAAACAAGGTTCTTAAGTGGATTAGGTATCCTATTCCCAACAAGAAAGATTTACTTGATAGATTAAGCAATGCTTTAATCTTTTCTAAATTTGATATGAAGTCAGGTTATTGGCAGATTCAAATTGAAGAGTCTGACAAATACAAAACTGCTTTCACAGTGCCCTTTGGACACTTTGAATGGAACGTCCTCCCCTTTGGACTCAAAAATGCTCCGTCTGAATTTCAGAATATTATGAACGATATTCTTAATCCTTATTCTGATTTTATTATTGTTTATATTGATGATGTGTTGATATTTTCTCAATCTTTAGATCAACATATCAAACATTTGAAAATTTTCAAAGGTGTTATCAAGCATAATGGTCTTGTTATTTCTGCCCCCAAAATGAAACTTTTTCAAACTAAGGTTAGGTTTCTGGGACATGAGATTGATAAAGGAACTATTAATCCAATTAGCAGAAGCATTGAATTTGCTTCAAAATTTCCAGATATATTATCTGAGAAGAAGCAGCTTCAAAGATTCCTAGGAAACCTTAATTACATTTCCGACTATTACAAAGATTTGGCTAAAGACACAGCCATTCTTTATCAAAGACTTAAGAAAGTCCCTAAGCCTTGGACTGAAAAACATACCCTTGCGGTCCAAGAAATAAAAAAGAAAGTCAAATATTTACCTTGTCTTTCCCTGGCTAACCCCAGTTATTTCAAAATTGTTGAAACTGATGCCTCCGATCAAGGTTATGGAGGAATTCTTAAACAGGTTAACCCAGATACTTCTAAAGAAGTCTTGGTTAGATTCACCTCTGGTAAATGGAACCAGACACAGGCTAAGTACTCTACTGTAAAGAAAGAAATGCTTTCTATAATTAAATGTGTTTCTAAATTTCAAACTGATTTATTAAATCAAAAATTTTTGTTAAGAATTGATTGTAGTTCTGCTAAATCCATTATAGAAAAAGATATTAAAAATCTTGTTACAAAACAAATTTTTGCTTCATGGCAAGCTCAATTAAGTGTCTTTGAATTTGATATTCAATATATTAAAGGAGAAAATAATTCTCTGGCTGACTTTTTAACCCGTGAATTTTTGCAGGGCAATGAGCGCCCCATTTAGAACCAGAGGAGGAGGTCGCTCCTTTGGCCGGGGAGGAAGAGGGAGCAGCAATTTGTTGCCCCAATCAGATCAAAGCATTCCTCTAATAGGGGATTGGACAACTGTCTACCCAAATAGACAGAGAATGCAGACATTGACTGCATCATCTAAAACCAATAATAAGGAAGAATCTTCCTCATCTAATTCTAAGAACAATGATTCTTACAAGAATGTGGCTGTCAGTGACTCTGATCAAGCAGCGGATTACTTTGAGAATCCCACACTTGAATTCATTATGTACATTGAACAAGAAGATATTCAAGTAACCAACAATGATGGTTGGGCAATTCTAACTACATACCTTGAATCAAGAGGGTATGCTGGTCTTTCTGGAAAATCTAGACCCAATTTGGAGATATTGCGCCTAGCAACCGGATCGGTTACTATCACACATCACTATCAGAATAATAATCCTGGTAGTTTTATAAATTTTTCTAAATGCCATATCAATAAAGTATTGCATCCTCGTGAATGGGTCTTAACCCTAACAGTGAGAAAGCAATTAAAATTGCAGATGGTAAAATAATCTATTACAATTACTGGGACTATGTCCAAGCTTTTTCAAAAGCATTTTATTATCAAAATCCCAAGAACAAGCATTCTTGGTTCTTTTCGATTAACCCAGAAATTCTGGACAAATCTTTACCAAATTGGTTCTTTAACTGGTGGACTAAATTTGGTCATTCTTTGGAAATTTTACCAAAGGAATTAATGGATCCTTATACACCTTGGTGTGATGATAGTCCTTTAATTGAAAAGGTTATTTCAAAAAATATGATTGTAGGACAATGTCTGTTTTCTTATTTCGCTAAGTTTCAGATCCCATGGATTTGGAGATAGACTATTTCAATGGGAAAAAATAATCTCAATATTCCCATTCTTCAAAGACATTTCTTTACCAAATGGTGGATCAAGATGGATCCTAAAGATGTCAAAGATAAATTGATGCTAATTGAAGCAACTATTGCTGAAGACAAAATCAATCCAGCCAAGAAGCAAGCTTCTTCACAAATGACATTAATTCAGTTGAAAGAATACTTTCAAAAGAAATATCCTCAAGAAGACGATGAAGATCTTATGATCAGAATTCTTGATCACATGAAAGGGCAATTCTTTACTACCTTTCCCTCAGTCAAAGATGACAACTCGTCAATAAAGACTAGCTCATCTCATGGTTCTATGGATGTCATCTTAGCTGGCAAATCACAAGAACCAGAACCAACTGCAGAAGACTTCTGGGATTCTCTCACAGTCTCTATGGCGCAAAAAGTCAACAAAGGAAAAGGTCCTCAACAATAGATAGGATCAGTGAGCTGTAATCCACAACTGTCCCCCACTAGCCAAAGCTAGCAGTCTCAACCTCTAAAGCTGAGGCCGACAGAAGAATCTGTTTTTGTTTTTGCTTTGTTTTGCTTTTACTTTTTCTTTTAGCTTTTGGTTGTCGTTTGTTATCATTAAGTGTCGATGGGGCCCATAGAGCACCCGGCTTAAATGATTTGCTTGTGCAACCCATTAGTGTGAGTTTTCGTTGCCTTTTACCGGTTTCAATAGGTAACATTTTCTCCTTTATAAGGAGTCTTTTGTGCTTCATTGAAGGCACACTTCCATTGTACACCTCTCTCTCTTACTAAATAAATTAAGTTTCTCTACCTTCTCTCTAGAATTTTATTTAAGTTTTCTCAGAAAGATTCCTCAACTACCAAATAATAACCAAATCAATTAAGTATCCAGGTTGCGCTACTATATATATATATATATATATATATATATTAATTGATTGAGACTTAACGGTTCACATTTAAATTTCAAGAATCTTTCTCTCAAATGTAAGTCACTTGTCTCAATAGACGTGATCCATATTACTCCCTATCCTCCACCCAGTCAAACCCAACTTTAATAACAATTCTTAGAAGAACAACTGTAACAAATGAGTAAATAAAAACATAAATCGCAAATCGATATTTGTTTAGTGTGTACTAGTTGCTTTTATAACAAAAAGATAAAATAAAACCGAGCCATAATTTGTTTTTATAGTATATACCGGGAGTTTGTGGACATGATATATGTGTCTCAAACATATAGGAAAATACATATATGAATAGATAAGCTTAAACAAGTGAATTCAAACAAGTAATTGAGATTTGAGATGCTGAGATGAATTAATGTCTAATGCCTGTGTTGAACTGTTACATATCTCTTTCATCTGAGTTTAAGCTAATGAACTTGTACTTTCCATTGATGAGTGTATGTTAATTAAATTATTTGTTTAAATTATGTGGTTTATCATTTTTCAAGCTCAAGCTCAATAATTTGGTAGTGGACCACATGCAGGCCTCTAGGGATTAGACATTTGGTTGGAGGACTATCTGTGACAATCATGACCTTCTAGTCTCTCCTTTGAATTTGTCACATAACGTGCTTCAAAGTTTAAGTTTATTATTCAACAAATACTTCATTTTCAATTCATGTTTTGGTAGACGAAACCAATATTCTTCTCATGGTCTTGCAATGTTGTCAAAGAAAATATTTTCTGAATGATCTAAAATGTTAAATAAGTTTATGGAAGATTCAAGTTCAATTGTTGAGTTTGAACATTAGCTTTATTTGGTGAGAATTTTTTGAACTTTAGCTATATGTTAAAATAAAACATCAACCATTTTTATAAATAAAAAAAAGCCTCATTAATCATTATATAAAAGGATGTTTGATAGGTAAATGTGTGATTTTTTTTAATCTAAATAATTCACTTTTTCAAATTTATTTCTAAAATAATATAGGTATTAAAAAAAAATTCTAATTTACCCCACTTTCAAATTATTATTTTTTAAAAATAAAATGGTGTTGTCAGATCAATTGGCGACAACACTTAATTTTTTAATGGTGACGCCAATTGAATTGGCGATTGTATATGATGTTGTCCGCTCAATTGACGCTAATGTATGATTTATCAAAGATGTTACCAATTTATCTGACACTAGTGTATATTGTGATTTTTTTAACATAAGTAGTAAACATTAATATTTAATTTAAAAATACCTTTACAAACACTAATGATGACGATCGGGTTGGTCATCCTGACCACCAATTTCACACCTTAGCTACCTTAACTCGTTGCACTCGTTGTTGATTCACCCAATGGGTTTGAAGATTTGATGTCTCAAGACATCACCAGAATCTCTAAGAATTTTTTGCATTTCTAAGAAGTCTTATGGATGGAGCGACACACTGCCATAATTGAGTTCACGACCTATGCCAGAGTAGTTGGTATGTGTTGATGAGGTTATTGGTGTGCGTTCTGGGACGATTGAAGGGGGAATATTGGTGTGAATGATTCGTTGGAGAAAGGTTGAAATGATTGTTGTGGTGTTTGATAGTCATATGGTTGTTGTGATGTTTAAGCGTTTTGACTATCGTATGAAGAAAGGTTGGTGTTATATGTTCCTCGGATGCTTTTTCTATGGTAGGATGATTTGTTGGGGACATATGTATTTTAGGTGTCTTGATAATAATCATCTTGTTGGCGATGGTATGGGGGACACTCTTAATATGGTGGTTGGTGTCTAACATATTTTGGTTATGGGTTTGTATGATTGCGGGTCGGTAATTTTGTTAGGTAGGAAATTGTGAGTAACAAGTCTGATAATGAAGTGTTGTCGCCAATTGGTCTGACAACACCACTTTCCAATATTGTTTTGCTTGAAATTAGGGTAGATTGAGATTTTTTTTAAATTTGAATTATTTTGGGAATAAATTTAAAAAAATGGGTTATTTGGATAAAAAATTATAAATGTGTTTCAATTATATTTTGTTAAGGCAACTCAATTGATAATTAATTATACAAAAACAACAACATTTAATTGTAGGAATACAAATTCGAACTCACGGCATCTCACTTATTTATCTTGAAAAATTCTTGCTTCGGGACTAAATATGTTTCAATTATAAAGTATGTTATGATATATTTTTTGTCTAGTGAACATTATATATGATGTAAACTAGCACACCTTATTTTAAAATTAAAATCATGATTCAATTATAAACCCATATGATTGTGCTAGACATGATGGACAAAACTCAATTTACAAGCAAATGGGATTGGAAGATATTATAAACATGCACTCAAAACTATGATAACTTGGACTTTGAGAAGAGTAGAAAACCATGTTTCAACCTTTATAAATAAATAAACTAAAAATGATCCCCTAAAGAATAGAAGGATCAACAAAGTCTCCAAACAAATTATTCACATTTCCCACAGTATCATGAATGTATAATTGTAGAAATCAATAAAACAATAACAATATAAATAATCATGCCAAAAACAGGCCAATATTGAAATCATGAGGTTCCTCTCTTTAATTCTATATTCTCATAGGAAAAGTCAATTCTCTCTATCTTTAAACAAATCATGATTCCTCAATAATCTCTTCTTGTTCTTTCACTATACTAGGCTGACAAATTTCCTCGATCAACCTTACAACCACATCCATGGAAGGTCTCTTATCAGGATACTGAGCAGTACATTCAAGAGCAAGCTGCAAAAGTTTCACCATTTCGTCCTCAACATTCTGGTATCTCAGAAGCTCCATGTCGAAAACATCAGTGTTCCATTCGTCTTGAATGACCGACTGGACCCATCTCGGTAGGTCCACTCCTTCATCATCGTTCAGCGTAGAATGAGTAGGAGCTTTTCCTGTGAGAAGTTCAAGAAGCATAATGCCGAAGCTGTAGACGTCCGCTTTTTGGGATACTTTGCGAGTATCGGTGACCTCTGGTGCACGGTAACCAGAAACTCGGTTGGGTGTGGCGGTTGGAAGAGCGAGATACGCGAGGCCGAAGTCGGAGACACGGGGCTCGTAAGATTTGGTGAGAAGGATGTTTGATGACTTGATGTTTCCATGAGAAGATGTTGGACTTTGTGAGTGGAGGTATGCAATCCCTTGGGCAGCACCAAGGGCTATGGTTGACCTTGTTTCCCAATTTAGTGGAGTCCTTCCAGTTCCATTATTTGCTATAACATGAAAAATAGTAAGAAGCATAAGTAAGTAACAAATGTCAAAAAAATGTGCCTAAAAATGTCTAGCATCCAACTCAAGATCCATTTTTTTCCACACCCCTCTTCTAAATCAGTTGAAGTTTGTAGTCAAAATCAAAATCTTAGAGTCTTGTGCAGTCAACATTACTTCATAAGAAGTTTGAAAATTGGAACAATAAGTACAAACAAATTGGAAATGCTCATTGACATAAATATAAGATTTTTGGGATCTGCCAAGCCTAAGAGGCACATAAATTTCAGGTTTCTCATATAATGCTTTAGTTATCAGAAATCTAAAACTCCTGATGCAATATTCCATCTCTCATATGCAAAAACAATGTGCAAACAAATATGCATAGGCCTCAAAAATCAGAATATCTATCAGTCTTATTCTATGAAGCACAAACACAGACACGACACTGACACGTCGACAACAGTGGTAATAATTTGAAAAAATGAATAAATTGAATCTAATCACAGATGTCGGTGGCGTGTCAATGTTCAACACTGTTACGGATATGGACACACCTTTTTTAGAGGTGCCGGTGCTACAAAAGACCTATCACTCAATGCAAGCGTTATGAATCCAAACACAGTAACACAGTCAGGGGGGCCTAATGTGTCTACAAAAGCATCCAGGGACAGAAAAACAAGCAGTGATTTTCCAAAAAGCCAACATGGACTAGACACAAGAACAGCCACAATCATTATACTAATAAACAAAAGAGAAGGTAGCATACTAGCATCACAAAACACATCAAACATAAAAACACTAACAATGTCCATCGTATCAAACATAAAAACACTAACAATGTCCAACACAAGATGACAAAATCAAAAGCAAAAGACAAACACATACCATGTAAGAGTGCAGATAAGCTTCCCATTGGCATGTAATCATACACAACAAGCTTTTCATCTTTACTATAATAATAACCCCTAAGTGGGACCAGGTTCTCATGAACCAATTTCCCTACCTCCTCCATTTTCTCCTTGAATTCCCTTTCACTTGCAGTAACATCCTTCAACCTTTTCACAGCCACAGTCACTCCCATGTCCAATGCTGCCTTATAAGCTGTCCCAAATGTCCCTTTTCCCAAAACTTCAGCAGAAGCTCTTAACAAATCTTCTAAACTAAACTTTCTAGTCACATTCCCGACAAACACCAAACTCTTTTGTAATGACACACCCGAAGCTGAAACCGAAGCCGAAACTGAAGCCGAAGCCAAACCAGAACCTGAATTACTCACACCACCATCACCAGCACCAGCACCATTTTCAACATCAACACTCTTGGCATGTGCTACATTATCAGAATCACTTTTTGTTCTTTTTCTACACAAGAACACCAAAAGAACCAGAATCAACAAAAAACCAAAAACACAACCAATTACAATACCAGCAATAGCTCCACCAGATAATCCATTTTTGTTGTTACTGTCATTGTTTCCAGGACAAGGTACTTGAAGGGGATTCCCACAAAGCGAATTTCCCGAAAAAGCACTTACATCTAAACGCGAAAACCTCGACGGAATCGGGCCGGTTAAATTATTATATGACACGTTGAATACATGCAACGGGGGAACATTAAGGTCAGGGACAGAACCACTGAACCGGTTTTGTTCCAAAGACAGAGTATCCAAACGAGTGAGGTTGTTGAAACCAGAAGAAATTTCACCGCTGAAATTGTTATGAGCTAAACTCAACCGTATCAAATTCTGCAGCCCAAACACAAATTCAGGAACCTCGCCAGAGAGAAAATTATTCTGAAGGTAAAGGCTTCGGAGAGAAACCAGTTTTGAAAAATCCGCAGGAATTGATCCAGTCAACAAGTTGAACCTCAGAGAAAGCGTCTGCAATTCAGTGAGGTTTCCTAAACCAACCGGAAGCTCACCGGAGAGACCCATCCCCGGTAATCTCAACGACGTGACTCTCTCGTTATTGCAGGAAACGCCAGACCATAAACACGGGTTCGTCTCCGACGCGTTCCATGATCGGGTTCGTCCTCCAACTGCTTTGCTCAGCGTCAGTAGACTCTCTCTATCGGAAGCAAGATCGGCGCCGGAAACAATGGCGATTAATAAACACGCCGTGAAATAAACCAGAAGAGTTTTTTTCAGCTTTGAAGACTTCATGTTTTGAGAGGAATTTGGGTGGAAGGAAAACGGAGAGAAAAGAAAAAGTGAAGAAAAGAAAATTTCAAGATCAAAGAGTGAGAAAGTGAGAGTGGTGGGTGTCTCGTATCGTATTATATCAAAAAAAAACCTTTGACGATGTTAGCGTCAGACAAACCGATTTTAACGTCAATGTATCAGAATGTGCGAAAAGTTGTATAAAAAAAATCAAAGTCAATAAAAAATTAATTAATTTAGTTTAATATATGTACTAAATACATAAATTTGTATTTACTGAATATTTTTTATAAAAAGACCGAAAAAATATTGTTTTATGACTATTTAATTTTGGTGAAATTCTGATTTTTTATAGAAAAATAATAATTGTGATTCTATAATAAAGAGGAATATTACCCTACATTGAAGATAGGGAAGGAACAATGTTTCGCAAGAGTGGCGAATGGTGATTGGTTAGTTTTGTATTGAAGAATTTAAGGATGGTTTTTAGTGGACCCCACGTGTTTTGTTGTTTAGTAAAAAGGGTTCTGATTCGGTTGGGTTTGCAGGAAAAATATTATATAATGATATTTCACTTTGTTTTTTATTTATAAAAAAATATACAAATTATATTTTTCCATATGATAAGATATTTAGAAAAAAAACTAATTTAACAAAGGATTATAGTATAATTTAGGTAATAATTTGCATAAATCAAGTATGATAATTTTTAAATCACAGTCTTCTCTTTTTGACTATGTTATAATTTTGAAAAAATAAATTAATACACAAACTAAAATTATATCAAATTTGAGATATCAATATTTTTAAAATGGTTAATATTAAAATTATAATAAAATCATTTCAATAAATTCTTCACAAATTGTATAGAATTGTTTTTTTTATATTTTTTATAAAAATAGAATTGCTAATATTACTTGTACCAAAAGAGAAAGAGAATTTTGATCCTTATCCTTTCAAAAAAAAAAATTTGCTAAGCTAACATTACTTGTACCAAAAGAAAAAGAGAATTCCTAATATATTACTACTAAACACAATAGAAAAAACAATATTCGATTATTACTAATTCAATTCAGAGTATGTCTATTTTGTTGAATAAAAAGAAAATATCACGGTAAAGTCAACTCAATTCATTGCCGTGTATGGACAATCAATTATAAAAGTGTAACTTTAAATCCATAACATTTCAGTCAATAGTTTTAATAAATAAAATTATATTTTTGAATTATTAGCGTCTAGAGAGGAACTCTCTCGCGTGTCTACTTTTTTTAATACACATATATATAAAAATATAAATGGTATTTTTTTTGTGTTTATTTTTTATTTTAATTTAAATTATTTTTAAAATAAAAAAATTGAATGAAAGTACAAACCGTTATATAACGGTTAGTGAAAAAGAGTTTAAGATTTAATATAAGAATTGAAAAAGATATAATTGAAGAAAAAAATAGAACACACCAAATTACAGTCTTTATATATGGTTATAGATTAAAAAGAAAAATAAAAGAAAAATTTATCATATTAATATACTTCATGTAATTGAAACAACTTTTGAATAACAAGAAGTTTTGTATAGAACCATTTATTTTCGCCGCTTTTACGCCGCGGCCAATCAAGCTATCGGATGGAAGTGTATATAAGTCTCTTAAACCGTCGTTTTAGGATATTTTCATTGAAGGGCAAAGAGTTACTACCATGAAGGTGAGAATGAACATGATTGAAAAAGGATTTATGAAAGTTTCTCTTGAAGTAGGAAACCATTTGCTACAAAAGGTCACGATGGACAAGAAACTTTTTCAGGAACTATGCAATCATTAGAAGGAGGCGCTAGTCATAAAACTTATTGGGAATAATGTGGGCTATCATTTAATGAACGATAGGTTGAAGAAGATATGGAAACTTAGTGGAGGTTTTGAGATCATGGATGTTGACAATGGTTTCTTTGTGGTCAAGTGTGAAGTGCTTGTAGATAGGGAGAAAATTGTGCCAGAAGTACCGTGGATGTTGTTTGACCATTATTTGATAGTGGCTCGATGGACTATAAATTAACATCTTCTCTCTCAAAGGTGGCGAAGACTCTGGTTTTGATTTGATTTCTAGGGATTAACTTATTGTATTATGATGAAAGTATCCTTCTTGGTTTGACATCTATTGTGGGTATTCATGTTAAGGTAGATACTAACAACCTGAATGTAGAGAGGGGAAGGTTTGTGAGAATTTGGGTGAAGATTGATCTAACCTTGTTGGTTATCAAAAAGGTCAGTGATAATGTCCAATAGTACAATGTGCAATATGAAGGTCTTCGCATTATTTTCTCTAGTTGTGGTTGTTATGGACGTCACACCCATGATTGCAAGAATACACCTGTTAACCTAACGCAATCGACCAATCATTCCTACGGTGGCGTAACCAACGGGTCCACCAGAAAACAATGTTGTCCATGAGCAATTCATGGTGATTGGCTGGTGGTGCCGAGGATAAAATGCAACAAAAGAGTCAGTTATGGTCAAGGAAAATCTTTATCCAATAATGCGTCTAGAGATCCGGGGAGTTCTAAAATTAAGGGAATTGATGTTTCCTTAAAAGGAATAAGCCCTGACATCAAAACTGCTGGACCTAATCAACTTGACGCAGTTTCCATGAAACAAAGATTTGATAAGAGTGGGTCCACCCCAGACGCGAGTCATATGACACGAATAGTAAACCCATGCTCTAAGGTCAAGTCTACCATTTTGGAACCCCGTATTGCTATTAATGGACGTTCACACAAAATTGGGCCAACTTTTAACTCCTTCCCAACACAAAGGGTGTCCCTAGCAATACTAAATACACTTTCATCGCTCCCATAGTAAATTTGGGTTTGGAGACCATCACACAATACACTATTTTTGCATTTTGAACCGACAACAAGTCAAGCATATGGAAATAACCAATGCATTATGGATAAGGGTGCTGCTCAAGAAGATGAAGTTTTTCGTGAAACTCCCATTGAATAGAAGCCGATTACGTAAATTTCCACGCATCTAGAACTTGCTTTGTCACCTCCATCAAATATACTAGTTATGTTAGGTTTTAAAGAAGTCTTTGTGCTCTTCTGAAATATTCGGGGAGCCTCTAATAATAAGGCTAAAAGACACATGATAGATGTGATTAGAAAACACTCTCCAATGTTTTTAATCATTATGGAAACACACATTGGTTTTTATAAGACCGAATCCTTCTGGAATAGAGTTGGATGTGCGAGTGTTCACTACTTGGATGCGTGAGGTCAATCTGGGGGCATTTTGAGTGTTAAAGTATGATGGTAGTAACATTGTAATTATTGTGCATGATGTCTTTATGGATACAATTACTATCAAGATATCATTGGTGTAACACCCATATATAATATAATACATCAAGCATCCATATCATACATGAATTCACGTTTGTGGTACTGAAATACCATAAGCTCCTAGTTAACACATTATACATATACATGCCCAAACTACTACATAAAAGAATACTATAGCATAATATATATACAAGATGTTCCAAAGATAAAAACTAAGAACTAGATCGACAATGATCTCAAAAACTCCACAACGGAAGTTAAGCTAACAAACAAGTAAGGATAATCACACGGCTTTATTCTTACCCTTCGCGGAACCTGAAGTACCTAAAAAATAACCAACAATAGTGGGGTGAGATACATCAAATCTCAGTGAGTTCCCTATCTTATAGATTCTCTCGGCTTTACAAGGCTCTATCTTAGTCTAGCTCAAGTCGGGGGAAATGAACTAGACCTTAAGCTCAAAAATTTCTGACTAGAGAAACAATCGTACAATTCACAACACGACAACTAGTTAAGGAATCTTCTCCCCAACCATCCCGCACAAGGGGATTAAACACGGGTCACGGATCCTTAACGTAGATAACTTCTCCCCGGCCATCCCGCACAAGGAGATTAAACACGGGTCACGGTTATCTACAAATGGTACTTCTCCCCGACCATCCCACACAAGGGGATTAAACACGGGTCACGGTACCAACCACTAAGTAACTTCTCCTCGGCCATCCCGCACAAGGAGATTAAACACGGGTCATGGTTACTTACTTAATAAATACTTCTCCCCAGTCATCCCGCACAAGGAGATTAAACACGGGTCACGGTATTTATTAAGGGATAGGCTACAAACCGGAGGAATTACGGTCCCCCACTAACAACTACTTAACAAAGACACTCTTCTAGTATCGATGTAAGCATTGCCGCAAAATTCTCTAAGTTATTCTATTGTACTAAGGTTTCCTCACTAGCTCACAACGTGAAGCTTTTAGATTTTCAAAAGTTTCTTTTTCATAATTCACTTAATTCCGTTTATCAAACATAATCGAATAAATTCCATCTTATAAACAATATTTCCACTTTCCATAGCATAGAACACTTTCATAGCTTCACATCGATATAAAGAACGCTTAAATCGGACACCCGAGTCAAAAGATATGAATTTTTAAAAGAAAAGAAAAGCATTTGAAAAAGTCCCAGGAGCGCCCGGCGCTGCCCTCTTCGCCTCTACTTCGCCCGACGAAGCAGAGGCGTAAGACCCATGCCAAAAATCCCAAAGTTACAGAATCAAAACCTGCTGCGCCTCTTGGTTGTCGCCCGACGCAAGCCCGCGTCGCCCGGCGCTCAAAGCGCCGCCCGGCGGTACGCACCAGAAGCAGAATTTTCTGCTGCGTTTTCCATGGTTCCAAGGGTCCAAAACCCACCCTTTCCACACAAAATCAGTTCCAAACCACAAAATAAGTATCAACAAATTATTATACACATATTACGACTATACTACGCAGTGTATATCGATTTCCAATCGTTAGATTCATGATTTTAGCAAGATTACTCATTTTCTCACAATATCAAACCTAACTCCAAAACTCAAGAAACTCTACAACTAAAGCATTTATCTAGAACCCACCTGGATTAGAAGATGATGATGATGAAAATGAGATGAAATGATGAAGAGCAGAGGATGATTCTTGATCTTGAGCTCTTGGATTTTCTCTTCTTTTCTTTCCTTTCCTCTTCCTTCTCTCTAGCTTCTCTTTCTCCAAATGTTTCTATCTTTGGAAAATGAGGAAAAAGAAAAGATATAGGAAATACTCATTAGTTAGTAACACTACTAAATGTCCAAACTATCTCAAGTACACCAATTAATAAAACCTTAGAGTTAGAAAATATTAACCTGATCAGCTCCGAGTTGATCAGTTGCTCTAATTATCTTAATAGATAAATACTCAGAGTACACTGGATCTCAACTGGTCTCAACTAATATTATCCAGAGCGGTTATAAAAATACGGGGTATTACATCCTCCCCCCTTAAATTAGAAATTCGCCCTCGAATTTAAAAGATTACTTGAACATATGAGGGTAAGCATCTCGCATTTCCGATTCTAGTTCCCAAGTAGCATCACCCGGATGCGTCACATCCCATTGCACCTTAACAAGAGGAATGTCTTTGCTCCTTAATACCTTTGTTTCTCTTCCCATAATACGTCTCGCTTGAGGTTCGAAAGTCAAGTCTGCTTCTATTTCCACTGACTCCGGTAGAACTGGATGAAGGGGATCAGGAATAAACTTTCGGAGCTGAGATACATGAAAGACGTCATGCATCTCTGATAGAGAAGGTGGTAAGGCTAATCTGTACGCTACCTCACCGATCCTTTCCAAGATCTGATACGGTCCCACGTATCTCGGACTTAACTTGCGTGACTTAAATGGCCCTTTCAACCTCAATCTCGGAGTAACTTTCAAAAACACGTGGTCACCTTCCTCAAATTCTAAAGGTCTCCTACGATTGTCCGCATAACTCTTTTGACGATCTTGTACTTGTTTAACTTTCTCACGGATCATTCGAATCTTTTCCGTAGTCTCTTGAATAATTTTGGGTCCCAAAATTATATCTTCACCAACTTCCGCCCAACACAAAGGTGTTCTACATTTTCTCCCATACAATGCTTCATAGGGAGCCATACCGATGCTCGCATGATGACTATTGTTATAAGAAAACTCAATCAAAGGTATAAGTTCTTTCCAATTTCCTCTACTTTATATCACACAAGCTCTTAACATATCCTCCATCGTTTGTATTATTTGTTCAGTCTGACCATCCGTCTGGGGATGATTAGACGTACTCAACTGCAACCTCGTACCCATAGCTTGTTGAAAAGCCTTCCAAAACCTTGAAGTAAACTTTAGATCTCTATCGAACACAATATTAGAGGGAACGCCATGCAATCTCACAATTTCAGAAATAAACAACTTTGCAAGATGACTTGCCTTGTAAGTGGTCTTCACGGCTAAGAAATGCGCAGATTTCGTTAGTCGATCCACAATCACCCAAATAGAATCATAACCACCTTGCGTACGGGGTAAACCTACTGCAAAGTCCATAGAAATACTATCCCACTTCCAAACTGGAATATCTAAAGGTTGCAATAGACCGCCCGATCTTTGATGTTCAATTTTCACCTGCTGGCACACTGCACATTCTGACACATACACCGCAATATCCTTTTTCATTCCGGACCACCAATAATCCTTCTTTAAGTCCTGATACATTTTTGAAGAACCAGGATGTATCGTAAAAGTACCTTTATGAGCTTCATCCAAAATCTTTCTTTGCAATACTGCGTTATTCGGAACACAAATCCTCTGGTTAAACAGGACAATCCCATCCGCTGCTCGTGTAAAACCCGGTTGAAGTAACATCTCTTGAAACTCCTCCTCTAAAACTTGTTCTTGTTGAATCCCATCTCTTAGAGTAGAATTGACATTCAAATTTCCCATAATTACACCATTTGGAGTCCACACAAACTAGAGATTAAGATCTCTAAACTTTTCCAACAAAGTATACTCCAATATCATCAATTCGGCACTGTGAACCATTTTCCAACTTAATGCGTCTGCTACTTTATTTGCTTTTCATGGATGATACTTTAATTCTAAGTCATAATCCTTTAAGTACTCCATCCACCTTCTTTGTCGCATATTCAACTCCTTTTGGTCAAATAAATACTTCAAACTTTTATGGTCACTGAACATTTCAAAACGTACACCATACAAATAATGACGCCACACTTTTAGTGCAAACACAACTGCTGCTAGTTCCAAATCATGAGTTGGATCATTCTTCTCATGGACTTTCAATTGTCGAGAAGCATAAGCTACCACTTGACCGCCTTGCATCAGAACACCTCCTAATCCTATCTTAGAAGCGTCGCAAAATACTTCGTAAGAGTTGTTAGGATCAGGAATAATTAACACAGGAGCAGTCGTCAATCTTTTCTTCAATTTCATAAAGCTTCGTTCACAACCTGAATCCCACTCATAAGCAAAATCTTTTCGAGTAAGTTTTGTCATTGGTAAGGCCAATTGAGAAAAACCTTTAATAAACCTCCTATAGTAACCTGCCAATCCCAAGAAACTTCTAACTTCCGAAGCATTCTTCGGCCTCTCCTAATTGATCACTACTTCTACCTTTGACGGATCCACTGCCATACCACCTTGAGATATAACATGACCAAGAAAATTAACTTCCGACATCTAAAACTCACACTTGCTTAACTTAGCAAAAAGGTACTTCTCCTGCAATACCGATAAGACAATTCTCAGATGTTTATTGAAATACAAATAGAGTTCGGGTTTTAGTTATCGTTCCACAGAGATTGTTCGGTGATATCGCAGCCGTTCTACAGTCGTAACGTTTTAAGCCTTAAAGTAACAAGGGGTTTTAGGTTAGTTTCGTAGCGTTCGCATTCAAAGTTAATTAGAAACGGTAAAAAGATTGTTTTAACGGTTTATAAAAGCATGTCAAGGTTAGGGTTCGACAAACCACTTTGTACATATATAATCGATAAAGCTAATGAACTCGGTTAAATGATAAATACAATCACATATCCTCCCAATATGTTTATTTCTAACACATATTGTGAGTTTTATCATTTTGATCCTTTGTTGATTTCTCACACAAACTATCGAAATGACAACATTAAAGTTCAATATTTATGAACATCAACTCACATTCCTATCTCTAGCCAATGGACATTGATGGATGAAAAACCTAGGTAAAGAGTTGGAGCATATTTCTCAATCATGAACCAACACAAAGAATAAACATAGAAACAAGGTTTTTCACCATACATTCATCATCTAAGAGTTCACAAACTAGAATCAATCCATATACATACAAAGGAAAGGTTTACCTACATCTAACCTTGACACAAAAGAGAAATTAGCTACACATATTCATAGTAGCTTGATCAACAAGAATCGGGAGAAGAGAATCGAGCATCAACGACGATTTTATCGACAAAATGATGCTTTCAATCTTCCAAAGATGAAGTGCTACAGTGTATAATATACTTTTATCTAAGAATGTAATAGAGAGAGTCCCAAAATTCTGATCAAAATAACTTATAAAGGCGCTGAGTTTCGCGGCGCGCGCTGAGCGGGCTCCACTTAAAAGATAAACCGCCTAAAAGCGCGCTGAGCGCGCTAAGGAGCCCGCTGAGCGCGCTAGCTTCTGTAATTACTTCCATCCTCGCGCTGGGAGCGCGCTGAGCGCGCTCAAAGCATGCTCCAAAAATGACTATTTTGCAAAACTGTTTTTGTGGGACCTTCATAGCTCCATTCTTCACACTTCTATGCAAAAATCTGCAATAAAAATACTAAAGTTAAATAGATAAGTCAAATAACGGAATTAACTAGAAAACGGTTATAAAACGGAAACAATGGGAAAAGGCTTGGGTTTACAAATAAAGCTCACAGAAAGGTGCTAAAAACTAATCTAAATATTAACACTTTTAGCACCTAACAACTCTCCCCAACTTGTTTCTTTGTTTGTCCTCAAACGAAGATAAAATAGAATAGAAGCAAGCGGAAAACCGGAAACAAACACCAACAAAAAGTAATGGTTCAAACCAAATAAACACGCACGCAAGTACCGCTCGGCCTTACTAAGAATGAAAATATGTAAATGAACTAATTTCTAAACATAAATAACAAGCACAAATCATAAGCAAACAAATGTTCAAATTGGAATCACCTAATTTAGTCAAATGAGCCTAGCTCAATATATACAAGGGACAAAACACACTCATAGCAAAAGTGTCAGCATCTAGAACAATTCATGCATTCATCAAACCAATTCAACAAGAAAACCAAGGAAACAAAGATCTCTTAAGGGCTTCTAAAGGTTGTAACATGGCAAGGTTTAACAAGAAAGGGATATTTGTAAAAGGCCAATGAAACAAAGTGGTTAACAAAAATTTTCAACAATGAAGAACATGCCAATAACCCACTTAGACACCTCATAACAATTCAATTCAATCCTTTCTTTTCTTTTCTATTCTTTTCTTATGGTGCACTCTTTCATTTTCTTTTCAAGCAACTCCTTTTGGAGTGCAGAGCATAGCACAAAATAATGTTTCATGTATCTTTTTCTTTTTCACAAGAGGCACCAAATCACCTTTTCTTTTTTCTTTTTCACAAACTAGAACCACTCTCCCCAACTTTAAACCATACCATATTTAATGTGCAATGTTCTTCAAAAGTATGTTCAAACAAAGGGTTAAGTGTATATATACAAAAAAAAACTAGAATGAATCACATTAATTTTCTTTTTAGCATCAACAACCACTATTAAGTGCATTCCTATGATCAATCGACGGGTTGATGCGATATTCATTCCAATTTCAAGGCTCAACATGGCTAGCAAGTGCTCACACCTATCACAAGGTAAAATTGAAGTTTATTTGGATTGGTTGTTTTTCTCATAATCAAAAATTGCCTAGATCATTTCAATGTTTCCAAGGTTTGCAAATGAATACAAGATTAAACATGAATCATACGAGCTAAACAACAATTACAAAATCTCTCAATATTTATGAACAATGGAGGGACTCACATTTGTGGTTGTCCTAATTGATTCCAAAATGAACAAAAATGCAAAATGAAGAAAAGCTTGAAAATTATGTAAAGCACAAAGTTCAAAAACATACTAACATTCTACAAAGCACAAAACAGAGTACCTTTGTGTGCACCAACTTAGAATTTTATCATCACCTTCAATGAATGGTGAAGTGCATCACTTATTGTTCAAAGAAACAAACTTGCTTCATCCATCAATTACCTTAAAAATAAAGGGCAAACAACAAAAAAATTATGTACAAACAAACCATATAAGCATAAAACAACATCCACCCGGATGTTAAATTCATTAATCAACCAAAAATTTTAACACATATTCAAACTCACATCCGCCCGGATGGAGAATACAAAATTCCTACACAAGGTAGTCAATACAAAATCCAAACATAATAGTTATACCAAATAAAATAAAAAAAAAATACAAAATATAATAAAGGACTAATCAAAGCCAACATCAGTCAAAACAAGAGCTAGACGCTCCATGATCCGCTCCATCATCGTCATCAAGGTCGCCTTCGCCTGCCCCCTCCGGAAAACCAGGCCTGTCCTCAGGCCAACGAGCATAAGCAATGAGGTCTTCGCGAGACCTCAACCGGTGGTCCACATGTGGCTCCCGAATCTGCAGCTGCAATTGCATCATAGAATCATGCATAAATAATAAAGCCCGCTGATGAGCCTCGTGCATGGCCCAATTAGCCTCAGCACTTGGATCATAAGCGTGCCCGCGTCCGCGCCCACGGCCAAGAGCAGGAGCAGCAGCAGCTACAGGGACAGCCTGCTCTAAATCAATCACCCCCATACAATAACGGGTGACATAAGTATCATCCACAACCTAGAGCTTCACATTCCCATGAGTAGGCAATGCAATTTGCGCCTCATGGCATAAAGCCATAATCAACCCTGGATAAATAAGGGCGCAACCCACACGATCTCCAAGCGGTGTACCGCTGGTGGCAGTTCTCTTCATCTCATTAGAAATAATCCGTGCAAAATCCACGGTGTGGCCCTCTGTGCACAAATGAAAAATCAGAGTCGCGGTCTCCATTGGAATAGAGGAGGTATGGCTTCTTGGTCGAAGGTTGTATAGAACAACCGACATGACAAGCTGTGTGACAAAATCCAACACCCTCCTAGCAAACTTTATAGGCGCTCCACTAGCGCTTAAAGTGTAAGTACCCCCGGTTCTGCACAAAGACTCCCTAAGTTGGTCGGCATTCCAATTCCGCCGAGCCAACGTCCGTCCAAAGTCACACAACGCATCTTCTTCCAGCTGCAGTGGGTTTCCAAGGTAGGTATTGATGGAATCTCTTGAGAAATCGATTTCTTTCCCCCGAACCCAAGTTTTGAAAGTGAACCTATCACCACCGGAGGGTAACGCATAAGCGTAAAACTCCCTCACAATGTCTATGTGGTACTCAGGAAAAGGAGAACCAAGCTTATCCCACGCACCACCTTGGACAAAATGGCTCATGTTTCTATGGGGACCATCTGGATCAATCATAATTAACCTGTCCGGCCAAATTGCTCTCTTTTCAAGTTGCACGTATCGTTGTTGTTGCTCGAGGCCAACAAAATGCGTCGTATCGAATTGGCCAGCAGGAGCTCTTCTGTTAGGATTTGACGTAGAACCAATGACTCGTTGTTTCTTTCTTCCTGACATCTGAAAAATAATAAAATAAAATAAACATATACACAAAACAGTACCACACGTTAGCGAAAACAGCAAGCTAAAATTCCTATTTTATACAAAAAAAAACATACACAATCACAGCACAGCAGAACAGAATTAGGACAAGGGGGATTTTCTGCAAATCTCAGAGCGCGCTGAGCGTGCAGGAGCCCGCTGAGCGGGCTCTGCGAAATGCAGAAAAAAACCCCTCTGCAACAGATGGTTCTAAAAGATAAACACTACCCTCACTTCCACTACACAGCCATTGTTACAGAGAAATGCCCACACTGAATTCACAAAAATCAAAACAACTTAAACTTTTCACAAAACCTAATTCTAAAATTTCATACCCTAAATTCTACAATTCTAACTTCTAACCAACATGCAATCATACTAAATAAACACTTATACAGAATTTAGTCATAAACAGAAGCAAAGGAAAGAAGAAGAACAAGAACATTCAACATTTAAAAACAATGTCCCAAAAATGGGTTTCTAAATGAAAATGAAAAATTGAAAAACAAAGACTTACAATGTTTGAAGATGATGATGCTTAGCAGAAAATAATAAGGGAGATGATGTAGAGAACTGAAAATCCAAGGAGGTTTTGAAAAATTTGGAGGAGAGAAAATTAGAGAAAGTGAGGGGAATGAGGCAAAAGAGGCAAGGTTTATGAACCCTAGCCACTTAAACCTCTTTCTGGGCCGGGTGCAGCTTTGTGGGCCCAGAAAATCAAAATATTTTTTTTTCAAAAATTCGCTCACTGCGCTGAGCGGGCAAAGAGCGCGCTGAGCGCGCTGGCTTCTGGAAGCAAAGGGTCATTTTTTTCATGAGCGCGCAGGGCAACTTCAAAAACCCTCCCAGCAGCAAAAAGGCAACATCCACACGTTCAAAACATCACCCTAAACATCATTCAACATCAATTTTTCACAAACCATGTTTAAACAGCAAATTCACTAGTAAAAACGATAAAAACTTACAGTGTTGGGGTGCCTCCCAACGAGCGCTTGTTTAACGTCGGATAAGCTCGACGGTCCAAGATACTCAATTAAGAACATCAAGGAGAACAGAACTGGAAGCGCGATCGAAATTCCCTACTAGGTAAATTTTTAGACGTTGACTGTTGACGGTCCAACAGTCTTTCTTTTCCAAGTCTTCGATAACAACCGCTCCAAAGTTTTTCACTTCCTTCACACGAAAAGGTCCTGACCACTTTGATTTTAATTTTCCTGGAAAGAGTCTTAACCGAGAGTTAAACAATAACACCAATTGTCCGGCCTTGAAGTCCTTTTGCCGGAGCTTCTTATCATGGTATTCTTTCACTTTTTCCTTGTACAACCAACTTGAGTGGTATGCGGCATTACGCATTTCTTCCAGCTCAAGAAGTTGCACTTTTCTTTTATGACCGGCCAAGTCCTTGTCAAAATTTAACATTTTCAAAGCCCACAAAGCCTTATGCTCCAATTCAACCGGTAAATGGCAAGTTTTACCATAAACCAATTGAAACGGAGTTAGACCTATTGGAGCTTTATAAGCAGTGCGATATGCCCATAAAGCCTCGTCCAATTTTTGCGACCAATCATTTTTCGAACTTGACACAGTTTTTTCTAGGATTCTTTTTACCTCACGGTTGGATACCTCAGCTTGACCATTCGATTGCGGGTGGTAAGGGGTCGCCACCTTATGCGATACACCATAGTGTTTTAAGACATTTTCAAGAGGTGTATTACAAAAGTGTGACCCACCATCACTAATGAGCACCCGAGGAGTGCCAAAACGGGAAAATATGTATTTCTTTAAAAATTTGATCATCGTTTTACCATCCGCCTTAGGTGAGGCAATCGCCTCAACCCATTTCGAAACATAGTCAACTACTACCAACATGTATTCATTACCAAAAGATGGTGGAAATGGACCAACAAAATCAATACCCAAACAATCAAAATTTTCTACCTCTTGTATGTTTTGGAGAGGCATTTCATCACGTTGTACAATTCCACCCGTTCTTTGGCACATGTCACAACTCTTGGCATGGAGATGTGCGTCTTTAAAAAGAGAAGGCCAATAAAAGCCCGATTGAAGGACTTTAGTGGCCGTCCTCGCACCATTAAAATGGCCTCCATACGGCGAATTGTGGCAATGCCAAAGAATGCTTTGAGCCTCATCGCTTGTGACACACCTTCTCAAAAGGTTGTCACTTCCTAATTTAAACAAATAAGGGTCGTCCCACACGTAGTAATTAGCATCCGAAAGGAACTTCCTTTTTTGGTTCCAAGTTAGGTCTTCGGGCACCCAACCAGTAGCCTTATGGTTAGCAAAATCTGCAAACCAAGGCCTAACTTGGACTTTAAAAAGTTTTTCATCAGGAAATTCCTCTTGGATTTCCTTTTCCGCTATGGTGACCTCAACATTGACAAGGTGAGACAAGTGATCCGCCACCAAATTTTTCGAACCCTTTTTATCTTTTATTTCTAAATCAAACTCTTGTAATAAAAGGATCCATCGGATGAGCCTTTGCTTCGAATCCGGTTTGGTTAGCAAATACTTGATCGCCGAATGGTCGGTGTAAACAACAACTTTTGACCCGATGAGGTAGGATCTAAATTTCTCAAGCGCATACACAATAGCAAGTAATTCCTTTTCAGTAGTGGCATAATTAACTTGTGCCTCATTTAAAACTTTACTTGCATAGTGTATGGCATGGAAACTTTTTTCCTTCCTCTGACCAAGTACCGCTCCAACAGCATAATCACTCGCATCGCACATAAGTTCAAAATTCAAAGTCCAATTTGGAGCGATTATTATTGGAGCGGTAACTAACTTTTCTTTTAAAATTTCGAAAGCATGAAGACAATCATCGTTGAAAATAAATACCTGTTCCTTGCTTAGCAAGTTGCTCAATGGTCTAGCCACCTTTGCAAAGTCTTTGATAAAACGCCGATAAAATCTGGCATGCCCAAGGAAACTTCGGATCCCTTTTACGTTGGTCGGAGGAGACAACTTCTCTATCACTTCAACTTTCGCTCGATCTACCTCAAGGCCTTTGGACGAAACTTTGTGGCCGAGCACAATTCCCTCTGTCACCATAAAGTTACACTTCTCCCAATTTAGCACTAGATTTGTCTTCACACACCTCTCTAAAACGGTTTCCAAAATTTGCAAGCATAAATAAAATGAGCCTCCAAAAACCGAAAAGTCATCCATGAACACTTCCATCGTCTTTTCTATAAGGTCGGAGAAGATAGCTTGAACACACCGTTGGAAAGTTGTCGGCGCATTACATAAACCAAAAGGCATCTTACGATACGCAAAAATGCCAAAGGGACAAGTAAAGGCCGTCTTCTCATGATCCGCCGGGTCAACCACAATTTGGTTATACCCCGAATATCCGTCCAAGAAACAATAAAATTGTTGCCCGGATAACCTCTCTAACATTTGGTCCATAAACGGTAATGGAAAATGATCTTTCCTTGTCGCGGTGTTGAGCCTTCTATAATCAATGCACATCCTCCACCCTGTCACTGTTTTTGTCGGGACCAACTCATTTTTTTCGTTATGAATCACGATCATTCCTCCCTTTTTTGGCACAACATGGACTGGACTAACCCAATGGCTATCGGAAATCAGGTATATCATACCGGCTTCCAATAGCTTAACCACTTCTTTTCTCACCACCTCTTTCATTGTTGGATTCAAGCGGCGTTGCGGTTGGGCTACCGCTTTGAAATCTTCTTCCATCAAGATACGATGCATGCAATAAGCCGGGCTAATTCCTTTCAAATCGGAAAGGACCCAACCTATAGCATCTTGGTATTTCTTCAAAACATGAATTAGACGGCCTTCCTCGTTTTTGGACAAAACATTACTAATGATAACCGGCTTGTTACCACCATCATCAAGAAACGCGTATTTTAAATTGGAAGGCAAGACCTTCAATTCAAGTGGTGACTTCTCATCTTTCACATCCTTCTTTAACTCTTTCGGTTCTACCTCCCATGGTTGCAACTCTTTGAGGGATTCAAGCTCTTTTAAACACTCTTCAAGAGCTCTTTCTTCTTCTTCGGAAAACACTTCAAAAGAATCATTAAGAGCCATTTCCAAAGGAGAGATTTCATGTACATGCTTAGAAACCTCCAAAGTTGCTTCTTCAATTGCATCGATCCGAAAGCTATCATGTTTATCTTTTGAATGCTTCATAGCTTCGAAAAGATCAAAATAAACCTCTTCATTTTGAACCCTCGCCTTCATTAAACCGTCATCCACATCAATCATCATTCGGGCGGTTTTCATGAAAGGTCGGCCAAGAATTAAAGGTGCATCTTCATCTTCCTCCATATCGATAACAACAAAATCAACCGGGAAGAAAAATTTGTCAACTTTTACCAAGACATCTTGAGCTAACCCATGAGGATGAGTTGTGGACTTGTCGGTCAATTGTAAAGTCATACGAATGGCTTTCATCTCAGTGTTCCTAAGCTTCTTTACAATGGACAATGGGATAAGATTAATGCATGAGCCCAAATCAATTAAGCCCTTTCCAACATAGACGTCACCAATGGTGACCGGCAAAGTCACACGCCCCGGTCAACTTCTTTTTTAGGAAGAGTTCTTTGGATGATGGCACTACAACTCGCATCAAGAACAATAGTTTCCGGTTCCGAATACCTCCGCTTCTTCGTGAGAATGTCTTTCATAAACTTTGCATATTTCGGCATTTGTTCCAAAGCTTCGGCAAACGGAATGTTAACTTGTAATTGCTTGAAAATGTCCATGAAACGTGCATAGTGCCGCTCATTTTCTTTCTTTGAAGAAGCATGAGGATATGATAAGTTTTGGATCGGAATAGCGCTCACTAGTTCCTTTCCCTTCTTCACTCTCCTAAGTCTCTCCTTTTTCTTCAACTCCTCACCACTATTATTTTCAACTTCAACCATTTCATCACTTTTATTTTCAACTACACCTTCATTTTCACTTTTATTTTTAACTACCTCCTCATCACAATCCTCCTCATCAATACCATCAATTTTTTCTTCATCAACCTTTTTCTCATTTTTAGTCACATCCCCTTTCCACTTCGTGTAACGATTACCTTGCAATGCTCCTTAGGATTCACTTGAGTATTTGCGGAGAATGAAGGACCCGATTGTTGCTCGGCAAGTTGCTTAGCAAGCTTCCCCGCTTGATTTTCTAGATTCTTTATCGCCGCATCACTACTCTTTTGATTGGCCATAGACATTTGCATGAATTGAGTCAAAGTGTCTTCCAATTTAGAGCTAGCAACCGGAGGTGGTGGAGGTTGATACGGATTTTGCCGGTTTGAAGGACCGGCACCATAACCTTGATTATGTTGATAATTTGCTCGCGGTTGAAATCCTTGATTTCCTTGATAATTTTGTTGAGAATTGTGTTGTTGTTGGTAAGGTTGTTGTTGTCTACCTTGATAATCCCTTTGATTTGCCATATAGTTCACTTCTTCAAAACCCGGTGTCATGCTCCCCTTTACAAAGTTCACAACAAGCTACTTGCTTACTTTTGCTCGGCTCCTTCATTTCTTTGATTTGTTGAGCAAAAGCTCCACTTGTTGAGAGATAAGCTTGTTTTGTGCAAGGATCGCATCGTTAGTCCCCAATTCAAGGACACCGGGCTTCTTTTGAGAGTAGCTTCGACTCTGACTTTGAAGATCGTTAAGAGCCATTCTATTAATAATATTTGTTGCTTCCTCGACACTCTTTGACAACAAACTTCCTCCCGAAGTGGCATCCAACAAAGTCTTACAATTCGGTTGGAGACCATACTTGAAGATATGAATTTGTGTTAACTCATCAAACCCGTGACCTTTACATTTGCGAAGCATGGACTTGAATCGTTCCCATGCTTCATTGAGGGATTCATTAGTGCCTTGAGAGAACACTGAAATTGCGGTTTTTGACTCCATGAAACGGTTATAAGAGAAGAACCGTTCAATAATTTTTTCCTCCAAGACATTCCAATCGGTCATCACGGCGGGAGTTTGATCGAGGTACCAATCCTTTGCCTTGCCAAGCAAAGCATGTGGAAATAATCTTTTAAAGAGAGGTAACTCTTGTGCTTGATCTACACCGGCCACTAATGCAATCTCATAGAATTTTGTGAGAAACGCAAAAGGGTCTTCATGGTCCATTCCGGTGAATGGACTTCCATACAACAAGTTCAAAGTTCCAGTTTTCATCTCGGCTTGCCTTCCTTGATTGTTGTTGGCAAACTGAGCGGTGTGTCGTGGACTGTTCACACAAGGTATGGATGCAAGAGGTGGAGGTGGTGGTTGCGCCATGATTGGTGTGAATGGTGGTGGTGTTGTAGTAGAACTTCCTTCTTGCTCTTGTCTTTGTCTTGCAAGTTGCCTCCTCCGTCTAGTTCTGTTGTTGAGTCTACGAGCGGTTCTTTCAATCTCAGGATCGAATAGAAGTTGGTCCGCCGGTAGTTGCCCTCGCATAAACAAAGGCTGCACACTAAACAAAACAAATCAACAAGCACAAGAAAAATTGTAACAAGTCTAAAACTTAACAACTATTGCAATGCTTGCAATATCAAATAACAATCCCCCGCAACGGCGCTAATTTGTTGAATTACAAATAGAGTTCAGGTTTTAGTTATCGTTCCACAGAGATTGTTCGGTGATATCGCAGCCGTTCTACAGTCGTAAGATTTCAAGCCTTAAAGTAACAAGGGGTTTTAGGTTGGTTTCGTAGCGTTCACATTCAAAGTTAATTAGAAACGGTAAAAAGATTGTTTTAACGATTTATAAAAGCATGTCAAGGTTAGGGTTCGACAAACCACTTTGCACATATATAATCGATAAAGCTAATGAACTCGGTTAAATGATAAATACAATCACATATCCTCCCAATATGTTTATTTCTAACACATATTGTGAGTTTTATCATTTTGATCCTTTGTTGATTTCTCACACAAACTATCGAAATGACAACATTAAAGTTCAATATTTATGAACATCAACTCACATTCCTATCTCTAGCCAATTGACATTGATGGATGAAAAACCTAGGTAAAGAGTTGGAGCATATTTCTCAATCATGAACCAACACAAAGAATAAACATAGAAACAAGGTTTTTCACCATACATTCATCATCTAAGAGTTCACAAACTAGAATCAATCCATATACATACAAAGGAAAGGTTTACCTATATCTAACCTTGACACAAAAGAGAAATTAGATACACATATTCATAGTAGCTTGATCAACAAGAATCGGGAGAAGAGAATCGAGCATCAATGATGATTTTATCGACAAAATGATGCTTTTAATCTTCCAAAGATGAAGTGCTACAGTGTATAATATACTTTTATCTAAGAATGCAATAGAGAGAGTCCCAAAATTCTGATCAAAATAACTTATAAAGGGGCTGAGTTTTGCGGCGCGCGCTGAGCGCGTAGTCGCCCGCTGAGCGGGCTCCACTTAAAAGATAAATCGCCTAAAAGCGCGCTAGCTTCTGTAATTACTTCCATCCTCGCGCTGGGAGCGCGCTGAGCGCGCTCAAAGCATGCTCCAAAAATGACTATTTTGCAAAACTGTTTTTGTGGGGCCTTCATAGCTCCATTCTTCACCCTTCTATGCAAAAATCTGCAATAAAAACACTAAAGTTAAATAGATAAGTCAAATAACGGAATTAACTAGAAAACGGTTATAAAACGGAAACAATGGGAAAAGGCTTGGGTTTACAAATAAAGCTCACAGAAAGGTGCTAAAAACTAATCTAAATATTAACACTTTTTGGCACCTAACAATGTTCTCCGTGCTCTTGTGGTGTACGAGAATAAATAAGAATGTCGTCAATAATGATCACGACGAATTGGTCCAAGTAAGCTTGAAATATATGGTTCATGTAGTCCATAAAAACAGTCGGAGCATTAGTCACACCGAAAGACATCACCAAGAATTCGTAATGGCCGTAACGGGTCCTAAATGCAGTCTTAGGCACATCGGAACTCTTCACACGGATCTGATGATAACCCGACCGTAAATCAATCTTCGAGAATATACAGGCTCCTTTCAATTGATCCAATAGGTCGTCTATCCTGGGTAAGGGGTACTTGTTCTTAATGGTGACTTTATTCAACTGGCGATAATCAATGCACAGAAGCATTCAACCGTCTTTCTTCTTTACCAACAACACTGGAGCTCCCCACGGTGAAACGCTAGGTCTAACAAAATGCTTAGCCATCAAATCCTCCAATTGTTCCTTTAATTCTCTTAATTCAAGCGGGGCCATCCGATAAGGAGAAACAAATATAGGAGCCGTTCCCGGTACCAGGTCAATATAGAACTCAACTTCTCTCTCCAGAGGAAGAGAAGTGGCATCCTCGGGAAAAACTTCGGGAAACTCACAGACTATAGGAATACTCAGCACTTGCTGGTCACTACTCCCCCTCCTTAGTAAGAACCAGTAAAACAAATTTCTCCTTCTCAAACAAGAAATTTATCATTCCCACCGTACCTTCTAAAATAGTTGTTAACATATCCTTCAGGGTAGCCTCAACAGATGGAATGATGATTAGCTTTTCCTCACATCCAATAAACACCGAATTAGCAGAAAGTCAATCCATCCCCAAAACGACATCAACTTTCTTAAGCGGTAAACAAATAAGGTCAATCTGAAAAACTCTACCATCCACAGATAAAACACAGTTTTCACACATCAACGGTGTCTCAACCAATTCATCCATGGCGGTAGTAACCACCATAGGAGGAGACAAAGGAATAGCTTGCAACCCAAGTCGTTTCACACATCGCATCAACACAAAAGAATGTGTTGCCCCACAATCAAATAAAACAAAACAAGGATGCTCGTATATGAAACACGTACCCACAATCAAAGAGTTGTCACTTCTCGTCTTTCTCACATCCAAAGTATAAACTCGTCCGGTATTTCTTCCTTGCACTTGGGTTCTACTCTGAGTACAATCTCTAGCCACATGACCCAATCCATTACAATTATAACACCTAAAACCCCCATCGACACACTTCCCAAAATGACGTTGGTTGCACACTCTACATAGAGGAATATCATTAGGTCTAGAAACCTGTACCTGCTTCCCTTTGAAAGCTTGTGATCTCGGCCCAAACTGCTGACTTGGTCTCCCACGATCACCCTGATTTACCCTACTTGCAACACCTTCAGCGTGGACTTTCTTCAAACTATGCTCAGCCATATAGAATTGCCTTAGAACTTCTGCATAAGTAGTGAACTCCCTCTGAGATACACTATGAGAGATTTTAGCTTTCAGTCCAAAAAGAAATTGGTCTATTTTCCACCTTTCGTTCGGAGCATACATAGCCTGCCTAGAGTAAGCAGCCATGTCCTCAAACTTTTCAGCATAACTGTCTTAACTGTTGAAATTCAAACTCTTTCTGAGTCCTCAAGGAGCTAGGAAAATATTTCTCCATGAAATTTGCCTTGAATTGTTCCCAGACCTTGGGCACACCCTGAATAGTCATAAGAGCCGAAGCACTCTCCCACCACCTCATGGCAGGACCCTTCAACGAATGAGAAGCGAATACCACCTTATTCTCCTCACTACAATGCACTATCAAGAAAATTCTTTCCATACCAGACACCCATTCGTGAGCCTTCACAGGATCTAACCCGCCATGAAATTCCGGAGGATTCATGCGGAAGAAATCCCGGAAACTTCCACCTACAGCTTCTGGAACAACCACATGAGGATGAAGACCTCCATTCATTTGTTGTACCATTTGCTGCATAAATTGGTTCTGTTGCTGCTGCATCTGTTGCATAAACAGATACAAAGGAGCATTCTCATCGCCGCCTGGCGGATCCGTCCCAGCTGGAGTAGTTCTGGGTCTACCATGATTGCTTCTGCGTCCGTCAGCCATGTTCCTAAAGGTCATACAGATAGGATTAAGTTGATCAGGCTCAATACCATAAATATAACACTTAAGACCAATGGTGACACAATGCATATGAAACGGAATGAAATACTTATACTATTTCATGGCTAGGTCGATGATACAACCAGGCTCTGATACCAACTGTAACACCCATATATAATATAATACATCAAGCATCCATATCATACATGAATTCACGTTTGTGGTACTGAAATACCATAAGCTCCTAGTTAACACATTATACATATACATGCCCAAACTACTACATAAAAGAATACTATGGCATAATATATATACAAGATGTTCCAAAGATAAAAACTAAGAACTAGATCGACAATGATCTCAAAAACTCCACAATGGAAGCTAAGCCAACAAATAAGTAAGGATAATCACACGGCTTTATCCTTACCCTTCGCGGAACCTGAAGTACCTGAAAAATAACCAACAATAGTGGGGTGAGATACATCAAATCTCAGTGAGTTCCATATCTTATAGATTCTCTCAGCTTTACAAGGTTCTATCTTAGTCTAGCTCAAGTCGGGGGAAAGGAACTAGACCTTGAGCTCAAACATTTCTGACTAGAGAAACAATCGTACAATTCACAACACGACAACTAGTTAAGGAATCTTCTCCCCGACCATCCCGCACAAGGGAATTAAACACGGGTCACAGATCCTTAACGTAGATAACTTCTCCCCGGCCATCCCGCACAAGGAGATTAAACACGGGTCACAGTTATCTACAAATGGTACTTCTCCCCGACCATCCCACACAAGGGGATTAAACACGGGTCACGGTACCAACCACTAAGTAACTTCTCCCCGGCCATCCCGCACAAGGAGATTAAACACGGGTCACGGTTACTTACTTAATAAATACTTCTCCCTGGTCATCCCACACAAGGAGATTAAACACGGGTCACGGTATTTATTAAGGGATATGCTATAAACCGGAGGAATTACGGTCCCCCATTAACAACTACTTAACAAAGACACTCTTATAGTATCAATGTAAGCATTGCCGCAAAATTCTCTAAGTCATTCTATTGTACTAAGGTTTTCTCACTAGCTCACAACTTGAAGCTTTTAGATTTTCAAAAGTTTCTTTTTCATAATTCACTTATTTCCATTTATCAAACATAATCGAATAAATTCCATCTCATAAACAATATTTCCACTTTCTATAGCATAGAACACTTTCATAGCTTCACATCGATATAAAGAACGCTTAAATCGGACACCCGAGTCAAAAGATATGAATTTTTAAAAGAAAAGAAAAGCATTTGAAAAAGTCCCAGGAGCGCCCGGCGCTCCAGGCTTCGCTCGGCGCTGCCCCCTTCGCCTCTACTCCACCCGGCGAAGCAGAGGCGTAACACCCATGCCAAAAATCTCAAAGTTACAGAATCAAAACCTGCTGCGCCTCTTGGTTGTCGCCCGACGCAAGCCCGCGTCGCCCGGTGCTCAAAGCGCCGCCCGGCGGTACGCACCAGAAGCAGAATTTTCTGCTGCGTTTTCCATGGTTCCATGGGTCCAAAACCCACCCTTTGCACACCAAATCAGTTCCAAACCACAAAACAAGTATCAACAAATGATCATACACATATTACGACTATACTACGCAGTGTATATCGATTTCCAACCGTTAGATTCATGATTTTAGCAAGATTACTCATTTTCTCACAATATCAAACCTAACTCCAAAACTCAAGAAACTCTACAACTAAATCATCTATCTAGAACCCACCTGGATTAGAAGATGGTGATGATGAAAATGAGATGAAATGATGAAGAGCAGAGGATGAGTCTTCATCTTGAGCTCTTGGATTTTCTCTTCTTTTCTTTCCTTTCCTCTTCCTTCTCTCTAGCTTCTCTTTCTCCAAATGTTTCTATCTTTGGAAAATAAGGAAAAAGAAAAGATATAGGAAATACTCATTAGTTAGTAACACTACTAAATGTCCAAATTATCTCAAGTACACTAATTAATAAAACCTTAGAGTTAGATAATATTAACCTGATCAGATCCGAGTTCATCAGTTGCTCTAATTATCTTAATAGATAAATACTCAGAGTACACTAGATCTCAACTGGTCTCAACTAATATTATCCAGAGCGGTTATAAAAATACGGGGTATTACAATTGGGAATTTCCTCTTAGTATGTAACTGGAGTTTATGCTAGTCCCGTGTACACTTCTCGTCTTGACATGTGGCTCCACCTCATTGACCAGAGGAACACTATTGATGGTCTTGGATGTAGATTGGCGACTTTAATGACATCATTTATCCGAGTGAACAAAAAGGAGGTAATTTTAATCATTATAGCATATCTATTTTGTTGAATGTTATTGACAAATGTAATTTAGTTGAAGTAGATATGGTTGACGGGAAATTCACATGGAATATGCCTTGTACTGGTAATCAAATGGACTATTGCAAGCTGGATAGGGCTCTGGTTGACGTTGCTTGGTGCATCACCTTCCCTGATGCATATGTTAAGGTGTTGTAAATTTCATTCTGATCACAACCTCATTCTCCTTAGGTGCGGCCTTCTTCTCCAAGACCACGGGCGACATCCTTTTATGTTTGAGGCAGCTTAGATTAATCGCCTGAAATACTATAATATAGTCCATATTGCTTGGGTAAATCCCCATATGCCATTGTAGCTTGTTTCCAAATGTGCAACAAAATTCCATCCTTTTAAATAAGGAAACTTTTGACAATATCAGCAAACAGAAGCATAACATTGAGAATAGACTCGCGGGTAGGGCTGGAAATGAGTCGAGTCGAGTCGAACTCGCCTTAGCTCAGTTCGACTCGTTAAGAATTAGCCGAGTTCGAGTTCGAGTTTATCACGAACTTTTTTTTCAGCTCAAACTCGACTCGTTAAGAATTGGTCGAGTTCGAGTTCATCACAAACTTTTTTTCAGGTCAAACTCGACTTGTTAGAAGTTCACGAATATCTCGGTTCAACTCGTTAGGTTTATCTTGTTAGGTTCAACTCGCTTATTTCACATACTTAAAAGTAATGTTTTAAAGTCTATTTTTTATATATATATTTGACATTTTAAATTAATATTTTTTAAATAAAAAATATAGAAATAAAATAAAAGTTATAAGATTGGAATTTATACGATGTTAATGTTATTTGTATAATTATTCGTAGAAATATTTTACTCACTTGAGAATATAAATTATCAATTAAAATCGTTACATTAAAAGAAAATATGAGACTAAGATTTAGAACAAATCTTTAAACCTACTCTTAAAGACAATATAATTTATCTCATATATAATCGAATTGACTCGTGAACCTAACGAGTCGAACTATGTATAGTTCAAGTTCAGATCATTTAATTAGCGAACTTAGTTTTTAGCTCATATTCAGCTCATTTGGTTCATAAACCTAGTTCAACGATTTAATTTTCGAATAGAATTTCGTACTATTTTCGAGTTGGTTTGGTTCATTGTCAGCCCTACTCGTGGGTATCCAACGCTCTTGGGAGAGAATAAATTCGGCAAGAATAATTTATCTCCAACAAGAGCTTTAATAGGAGTATGATGAGATCCTTGCGCAAGAGGAGATTTATGTGGACTAAATATATAAGTTTGTATTTACTTAAATATCTTTTATAAAAAGACCGAAAAAATATTGTTTTATGACTATTTAATTTTGGTGAAATTCTGATTTATTTTATAGAAAAATAATAATTGTAATTCTATAATAAAGAGGAAATAATACCCTACATTGAAGCTAGGGAAGGAACAATGTTTTGCAAGAGTGGCGAATGGTGATTGGTAGGTTTTGTGTTGAAAATTTTAAGGAAGGTTTTTGGTGGACCCTACATGTTTTGTCGTTTAGTAAAAAGGGTTTTGATTCGGTGGTGATGTGAACTAGCGAATTGGATCTTCTTTGCAGGAAAAATATTATATAATGATATTTGACTTTGTTTTCTATTTAAAAAAAATATATACAAATCATATTTTTCCATATGATAAGATATTTAGAAAATACTAATTTAACAGAGAATTAGTATAATTTTTAAATCACAGTCTTCCCTTTTTGACTATGGTGTAGTTTTGAAAGAATAAATTAATACACAAACTAAAATTATAATAAAATCATTTCAATGAATTCTTCACAAATTGTATAGAATTGCTCAATTATTTTTTTATAACATTAGAATTGCTAATATTACTTGTACCAAGAGAAAGAGAATTCTGATCCTTATCTTTTTAAAAAAGAGAAAGATAATTGCTAAGCTAACATTACTTGTACAAAAAAAAGAGAATTTCTAATATATTATTAAACATGATAAAAAAACAATATTCGATTTGATCTAATCTGGCGGATCAGAACGTGCAGGACAGACTCAACACATTTTGAGGTCTGAGGTAAAATTTAAAATTAAATATTTTTAATTTAATAAAAATATTTTTTAAAATTAATATATTTTAGATATTTTAAGATGTAAAACCATTACATTATTATAACCAATTTCATTTAACATTTTATTTTAATTTATGATAAAATCAACTCATCGAAACACTCTTCTCATTTAAAAAAAAATCATAATGAAAAAATAATTCCAAAATAAAAAAAAAACTTAGATATTAAATCTCCTATTATGTTGAAGAACTCAAAAATTTATTATCGTGTGATTTTTAAATTAACAAATCAAACAATACACATGATAAATGATTGTTATTTTTATATATTTTAAATATGTGTTATTATTTAATTAGTATATAAATAATTAAAAAGACTTTTTTTAAATCAATTAATTAAACTGAGATAAATATAAAATAAAAATGTGAGGCCTTAGGCGGTAGCCTACCCCTAGGGTCGGCCCTGAGAACGTGGTCGGTAACACTTCTACAGCAGTAACAGTCATCAAGATTGGATGGAGAAGAAAGGTACCTGCAGACACTCCGACGCTCAAGTAAGTTCAGGCGAAGTTATAAAAAGTAGAGTAAGGAATATAATTGAATACCTGACCCTCCTTCAAACTCCTTTAGAGGAGAGCATTTATAAAGAGCCTCCAACGCTGGGCCAACGGTCTCCATTATGGGCTGAGTGATTAGGCCCATAATGGATGACTGATAAGATTCCTACATGGAGGTAGGGATAAGCAGCTCATGCTCATCATCTTGGGTCAACTGCTCTGTATTCTCGGGAAAGTGGAAGAGTTGCCCGTTACAAAGGGCAGAACGTTTCTGCGAGATACACGGGATCAGTTGGACACGTGTCCTCGGGTGAGGAGCACGTGGGGAATGTGTTCTCCAACAGCTATAATGGATTGCGCATTTGCGTTGGGCATTCTTTGACGCGGAGATGGACTTGGCTGCGCCTGACGGTGGGCCAGTCTCAGGCCTAGTACAAAACAGGAGCCCCCCAAGTCGTAGCTCCAAGACAGGGGAGTAATGACTTAGAGTCAGTCCATATGTCGAAGAGGAACAAAGGAAATTCGTGCAAGGAGAGCGTTTATTCGGATTTGTGGTTGCAAGCTCGTGAAGCTACGCTCACGAAGGAGCGTGAAGGTTATTCATCGTACCCGACAGCGCGAGCCTGTTAAAAGTTTTTCATCGAGTTTTTGCTCGCGGGGATGCTAAGCAGTCGTGTGTGCTCGACAACATGATCCTACTTCGAGTTTATCAGTGAGGACATGTGCTCGTAAGAATGCCAAAGTTGTTGTCTATGCTCGACAATGTAACTTGTTTCAAGCCTTTCTCCGAGGACATGCTCATGAGGGAATGTAAAAAGTTGAGCCTCGTGCTCGACGTCTTGGAATCTGGAACGTTGATAGGACTTGGAACGACGTACCTCGAGCCATGTGTCATAGCTATTTAATGTGCAATGATGACCTATGCGTAGGGGTGCTCAAGAGCCAGACGGTGTCACGCTTGCCCATGCCGCGAGATTGCTTATAAATAGGAAGTATGTGGGGTCATTTGGTACGCTCGCTTCATTTTCAAAGTTTGCTTCTTTCTTTCAATTGCTAGTCACGCCACCGTCGTCAACGCCCTTTCCACTTGCGTAGACTTCAGGAATCTTCTTCAATTAAGTAAGTCTCCATTACTCTTCCTGATTTACATGGCTATTGTTAGCTTTAGGAAGGGGATTTTATTACTTTTTCTGTCCTTTAGAGTCCAGTTCCGGTGAATATTGGTGTTTGGTGGTGGTTCTGCCATCCTCAAGCGCCGATTGCTGTCGTACTTTGAGTAGGAAACTGGAAATCCGTGCATTTCCCGAAAACGCTCCTGAACTTTGCGATGAAGTTTTGAGTTTCCCGATGAGGCATATGAATTTTTCGGTAACGTTCATGAAGTTTCCGATGAAGCTCATGAAGTTTCTGATGAAGCCCATGATGTTTCTGATGAAGCTCATGAAGTTTCCAATGAAGCTCATGAAATTTTTGGTGAAATTCATGAAGCCTTTACTGGGCTTCGTGTCGAGGAGATTCCTTCCCGTGAGGGTGTAGAAACTTTTTGAAGAAGCCTTGTGTCGAGGAGACTCTTCCCCGCGAAGATTCTGATGAAGAATCTTCATGTCGAGGAGACTCTTCCCCGCAAAGAATCTGAGTTTTAAGATAAGGTTTCGTGTCGAGGAGCAGATCCTCGCGATTTCCACACTTTCCATTTAAACAAAGGGTATTTGGTCGGGACCATGCCCTCGTGCCACTCCTTGCCCTTTCACTTGATTTACAGCGGAATGGTGGATTTGATTTGATCGTCGAATTCATTGTTTTCCTCTGCTTTTCAGGTTAAAATGGCTCGTCACTCCGAGGAACCCTACCTGGTCGACACCATCATTGATCCCACCTTATATTGGGTCGGGCCAGAACCCCGCGGGATCGCTTCTTGCTTTGCTGACGACCCGTCGGATGCCTTCACCATCATCGAGGAACTGGAGCACCCCGAGGCTCCAGAGAGCTGGGAGGTATACAAACCTAAAAAGACGGAGCGGATTTTCTCGACCTTCAAGGGGAGCGTTTCGCGATGTACGAGTTCGCCTTTAAAGCGTTAGGGTTGCCCTAGCCGTTCAGCGAGCTTCATATGGGGATTCAAATGCGATCGCATTCATCCGGGCGTTCGAGATCGTATGTCGGTATCTCGAAGTCGGTGCCACCCTTCCGTTGTTCTTCCGCTATTTTCACCTGCAACGAAAATCCTCAAACGGGAAACACAACTGGGTGTCCCTCAAGCAGCCGAGGAAGCTGTTTAAGATGTACATTGACTCCGTTTGTACCTTTATGGATAGGTACTTTCTGGTTAGACCTGTGTCAGAGGCAGCCATCGACTCCATGTTTGAGCGCGTGGTAGCGTTTATGGAAGATAGAAGTGTATGCCGTGATGAAAACGGGGAGAAGGTGATGCAGCTAGAGGTGAAGTTTACCCTTTACTGGGAGATGACCCATTTCGACAAGGGCACAAACTACTATCTCACCAAGCCTAACGAGCTAGTTACTGAGGATCAACTTTCCTACAACAAGATTATGGCGTTCGTGGACAACTTCGTGCTCAATCAGTGTATGATCAAGAACGAGAGCACTATCGCCGACGAAGACGGGCAACCTGTTTATGAGGCCTGACACATCAATACCAAGGACCTCCTCGAGTGTCGTACTGTTGAGGAGGCTTTAGCACTTTTAGGTAGCTGTTTTCTTAACATGCTTGTGTGCTTGTTTTTCCTAAGTATGCTAACTCGTGTTCGTCTTTGTAGTAGGTAAAATGGCTAATCTTCAAGATTGCATCGTCAAGCTTGTTGCGCCCAAGGAAAGAAAGAAAACTCCGAAGAACCGGGTCACTCAAATTTTGGAACAATCCAAGGCGGACTCCGGCCTTGTCACCTCTTCTTCACTATTACGCAGCCAGTCTCCCCCTCAACGGGAATCTCCGGTCAAGAAAAGGCACCACGCGGAGGAAATTGGGGTCACTGATCTCACCGCAGATGGTCCCGGAGAGAAGTTCGTGTTGCCCCCTGCCATGTCAATAGGGGTTTCTTCAAGGGAGACCATTCCTTGGTCGTGCATCAGGCAGAGTCATCGACCATCTTGAAGCTCGACAAAGCGGGCAGGAGGAAAGCACTAGCTCAGGATGCGGCGACCCTGATGAGGGCATTAGAAATAACCCTGGTCCTCAATGACAAGGATACTTGTCCTGCCACCGAGCTGAAAAAGTTACAGGCAGTGAACAAAAAGCTCGAGGCGAAGAAGATCGAGGTGGAGAATGCCTTTGCCAACTACATGGAAAAGCATGTGATCTAGGTCGGGCTTTTTACTGAGCTGGGTGAGACGAAAGAGGTGTTGGCCAAGGCGGCTGAGGAGAAGAAGATCCTCGGAGCAAGGATCGCGCGAACTGGAATCTGTTGTGACCCCTACCGATGGTGAGTCCGCTGAAGAGATGGCCTTACTGACTCGCGGTGAGCTGGTCTCGCAGATCAGGGTCCTTGAGCAAGATTGCTTGGATGCCATCGGGATGGGTTTTGATAATGCAGTGGCTCAACTCTAAGTTGTGAACTTCGGGGTCGAGCTTGTCACCGAGGGTATTGGATTTCTGAACCAGGTGGTCAACGGTAAAATAATCGTTCCTCCTAGCCTTGATGGCGAAGGCGGCGCCGAGAGGGAGACCCAAGCCAAGGAGGAGGAAAATGTTTAGATTTATTTGTTTGTATTTGTTTAGCCTATGTGCCATTATTTGTATTTGTTTGGCCCGCGCGCCATGATTTTTAATACTTGAATAACGGGCTCTACCCGTTTGTTGTAATGCTTTGACGTCATCGGCCTTTGTGGCCGTTATCTTAATATAACTTTACTTTTTTGACGTGTGCGTATATGCCTTTGTATGTTTTGTTCGTCGAATATATAGTTTCCTCGGTTAATACTTATGTTTGCTTGCAAATTGTTTTTGCTAAGTGTATGTGGGGTCTTGCTCAACAAAATTGGTGCTCGACAGAACTTTTTGAGTGATCGGAGTTAGCTTCTAATTGATAGTGGAGATAAGATCTCGGTTGAGGTCTTAACTCCGTGGCGTGAACCTCCCATCGTGAGCTCGGTGTTATGCCTTCGTGGTACGTCGACGGCGGAGCTCGGTTGAGAATTCCCCGTCTGGCCAAGAATCTACTCATCAAAAGAGTGGAAACTTGCCTTTTTTTGTTGAAGTTTGGGATGCTGTGCTTGTACCCGAGCATGCCTCCATGGTCGGGACGCATCCTGTCGACGTTGAATAGGTTACGCCGACTGTCAGGCTTAGCTGTAATACCGTTTCAGTTTTTCTGCATTCCATGGTCGAACAAGTTCTTCCCCGTGCAAGTTTTCGAGGTAGTAGGTCCCATGTTCTATTTTTTCTCGGACGCAATAGGGGTCTTCCCAGTTGGCGACAAGCTTGCCCTCACGAGGGTCGTTGTGATTCCTTCGCAAGACTAGACTGCCGATTTGGAATTCCCAGTTTATGACTTTGGCATCATGTCTTAAGGTTATCTTTTGTTTCAACGAGGTTTCACGGAGGGCTGCTCCTAAACGAATCTCTTCGACCAGGTCGAGTTCCTCTCTTAGCGACTCGTCGTTCATCTCCTCTTCGAGGAGAGGTTCAGTTCTACTAGAGGGTTCTTGGATCTCCACGGGGATGATTGCCTCGGTCCCGTAGGTTACTCGGAACGGGCCTTCCCTAGTGGTCGAGTGTGGTGTAGTTCTGTAGGCCCAAAGCACGTTGTGTAGCTCCTCGACCCATTTTTTCTTGGGCTCGCCCAATCTTCGTTTTAGGCCTCGTGAGATCACCCTGTTTGTAGCTTCGGCCTGCCCGTTTGTTTGCGGGTGTTCGACCGAAGTGAAATTTTGTTTGGTGCCTAGCTTGGTGTTAGATGCCAATCTTGCTTTAAATTAATCATTTATAATTGGCATTTTTCAACTCTTTTGTGTTGATTTGTTGGAATTACTACTTGAAAGTTTGCCATTCTTCAATTGTTTGAAAATACCTTTGGTACCTTTGATTTGTGTGTTATTGTGCAGAAAGTAGGCATTAAATAATCAAAGTGTGAGACACAAGAAATTGGATAAGGTTGCCAAAGGAAGAGAAGGATATCAGTAAATTCGTTGGGCGAACTTGCTAGCGAACGTTCACTTTCTGAACAACTGGCGAAGAACCGGCGAATGCTCCCAGACTTGAGGCAGTAGCTAAAGGCCTGTAAGTTCACTGGGCGAACAAGCCAACAAAGGTTCATTGTTGCAACACGTCAGCGAAGAGCTAGCGAAGTATCCCATACTTGAGGAAGTAGCTAAAGGACCATAAGTTCGTTGTGCGAACTTGTAGGCGAATAATCTGTTCGCAGTGCGAACATGACAGATTCTGAATGTAATATAAATGCACTTTTCATCATTTTTGGGGATCATAACCCACTTTTACTCACCAAAACCTGATTTTATGAAATTTCTTCACCAAAGAATGAGATTTTACAAATAGAAGCTAGATTCGCATCCGAGTTCGATTCTTCGACGTGGAAACTCATTCATCTCCTCCCGAAACTTGTGAAGCAAGCTACCATGGTTATGGGTAGCTAAGTCACCTTTGTGTCAAGATTAGTGGTAGATAATCCTTACTTTTATATGTATTTCTCTTGATATTTTGTATGTGAACAAGTTGATGATGAATATATGGTGAAAACCCTTGCTTTTATGTTATATTTGTGTTGGATCATTATTGAGAGATATGTTTCAACTCCTGACCTAACTTTTTCATCTTTCAACAAACAAAGTTTAGAGATAGTTTTGTGAGTTGATATTCACTAATATCAAAATCCTTTAATGTTATCATATTGATAGTTAGGTTGAGAGATCATCTAAGGATCAGTATGATAAATCTCACAATTTGTTTTAGAGATGAAACATCTTGAGAGGATATGTGATTATATTTATTGTTAATAAGTTCACATGCTTTATTAAGAAAATACGTATGAAATGGATTATCGAGCCCTAATCTTGACATGCTTTTACCAATCGTTTTAAAATCGAAACTTTTTACCGTTGCTTATAACTTTTTATGCAATCGTTACGTACGAAACCAAAACAAACATCTTTTATGTTCTATGTTTAAAATAATTCCAACTGTAAAACGACGTTAATATCAACCAATCCCTGCGGATACGATAACAAAAACCCACACTAATACTGTTTCAACACTTGGCGACGAAGTCCTGGAAGTTTATGTCTGTGAACTGCGTCCCGTTGTCAGTGACGATCGCTTCTGGTACGCTAAATTGGGCGAGTATGTTTCTCTTGTAGAAACAAAGTATGTATTGTGCAGTGATTTTGGCGAGGGCCTCTGCCTCTATCCACTTTGTGAAATAGTCAACGACGACTATCAGATATTTGTTCAGGTAGGACCTCGTGGTAAACAGTCAGAGGATGTCTATTCCCAACCAGGCGAATGGCCACGGGGACAAGAGGGTTTTGAGCTCGTTGGGCAGTGCCAAGTGCATGTCCCCGTGACGCTGACATTTATCGCACTTTTTGACGTGTTCTTTCACATCGTACTGTATGATGGGACAATAGTATCGAGCTCATAGGGATTTTTGGGCAAAGGATCTCCCTCCGAGGTGCTGAGCATCGATTCCTTCGTGGATCTCGTGTAGGATGTGGGTCACCTTGGATTCCTTGACACACTTGAGTAGAGGGATGTAGAATCCTCGTCTGTATAGCATGTCCTCGATAAAGACGTAGGCGCAAGCTCGACGTCTCATTACGCTAGCCTCTTTCTGGTCGGGGGCAGTTCCCCTGTTATGAGGTAGTTGTGGACCGAGGTCATCCAGCAGTCGTTGTCGCCGATGGAATTCACGTCGAGAATCGCAAACGGTTTCTCGATGCTCGGGTGGGAAAATATCTCCTGGATGAAGAACTTGTTCCGACCCTTCTTCTTCGTGCTCGCAAGTTTAGACAGAATATCTGCCCGGGTGTTGTGCTCGCGAGGGACGTGTCTTACCTCGGCGGAGTCGAATTTGGTTATTCGTTCCCAGACCAGAGCTAAGCACTCCGAGAGATTGTCATTTTGGCTTGGTATTCCCCCAATACTTGTGAGACAACAAGCTGGGAATCGGTGAAGATCTTTACCTCTTTAGCTGCCAAATCCTCGGCCAAGCACAACCTCGCGAGGAAAGCTCTGTATTCGGTCTGGTTGTTTGAGGCCGGAAAAGATAGAGCGGGGGAAACTTCGATCAGGATTCCCTCATTGTTTTCTAGGATGACTCCCGTCCCGCTTCTTGTCGAAGTGGATGCTCCGCTCCGTCCACGAATATGGTCCACTTGTGGGCTCCGTTTGCCGGGGAGGTCGGCGTGGTCATTTATGCCACGAAGTCGGCCAGTACTTGGGATTTAAGGGCCTTTCTTCTCTCGTACTAAATGTTGAATTTTGAGAGTTCCAGTGGCCATTTAAGCATTCAGCCAGCCATGTCAAGACGACCGAGCAGCTATTTCACGGGTTGGTCAGTTCGCACCACAATTGTGTGGGCTGGGAAGTAGTGTCTCAATCTCCTCGCTGCATTGATGAGGTCCAGTGATAGCTTTTCGATCTGGTTGAATCTGAGTTCTGGTCCTTGTATGGCCTTACTGGTGAAGTATATAGGTTGTTATCCGTCGGGGGTCTCACGAATGAGAGTCGCGCTGATGGCCTCGACTGCGATGGCGAGGTAGAGGTAGAGAGTCTCCCCGTATTCTGGTCGCGAAAGAACTGGCGGTTGTGATAGAGCTTGTTTGAGGTGGAGGAGGGCTTGTTCTCACTCCTCGTTTCATTCGAATACTACTTCCTTGCGAAGAAGTTTGAAGAGGGGAAGTGTGTGCTGGGAAGACTTTGCTACGAAGTGAGATAGCGAGGTGAGCATCCTGTTCAGCGACTGAATCGACTTCTTTGAGTTTGGTGTTGGGAACTCAGAGAAGGCCCTGCATTTGTCTGGGTTCGCTTCGATTCCTCGTTTGGTTAGATAGAAACCAAAGAACTTACCTGCTCAAACACCGAAGGTACACTTCTCCTGGTTGAATCTCATTTTGCATCTCCTCGTCTGGTTGAAGACTCTCTTGAGGTGGAGCGTGTGGTCGGTTTCTTCTTGGGACTTCACAATTATGTCATCTATGTAGACCTCGATTGTGTCCCCAATCTCACCTCAGAAGACTTTGTTCATCATCCACTGGTAAGTAGCGTCGTCGTTTTTCAGACCGAAGGGCATTACGTTGTAGTAATAGTTGCCCGAATTGGTCATGAAGGCCGTGTATTTCTTGTCTGCTTTCGCCATGGATATTTGGTTGTACCCTGAGTACACGTCCATGAATGACAACAGTTTGAAACCTGCATAGTTATCGACCAATCTATTAATGTTAGGCAAAGGATAAGCATCTTTAGGGCAAGCCCTATTGAGAATTGAGATCGGTGTAATCAACACACATTCGCCACTTTCCATTAGACTTTTTAACGAGTACAATATTTGAAATCCAGGCTGTGTACTGGGCTTCCGAAATAAAATTGACCTCTACGAGGTCTTTTACAGCTTTTTCAGCAGCCTCCGCTTTTTAGGAAGACTGCATACGCCTACGTTGTACTACGTCCCTGGCGGCGAGATCTATGGTCAGTTGGTGGCAAACAACATCAGGGTCCTTTCCGGGCATCTCCGTAACGCTCCATGTGAACAAGTCAACATTTTCTCTCAAACAGGCCTTTAGTTGCTTCCTCGCGAGGTTGGGGAGATCAGTGCCAATATTCATGCCTTTGTTGAGTCGTTTCCGAGGAGGATGACTTCGAACTCGCCGTCAGGGATGAGACGTCTCGGATGGGCAGGCTCCTCATTAACATCTGGCATTTGAGAGGTTTTTGTTACTGGCCAGGCTCCTTTGTCTTTCTTTCTCTGCTCCTTCAGGTCATCCTTGGTGAACCGACTGTCAAGGTTGACCGAGTCGATGTGAGGCATTGGCCTCGGCTCCTCGGAGGTGCTGGGTCGAGCTGGCTTGCCTAGAGTTCTGGATTGTGCGTTGATATTGTTTTGTCCCTTCGAGGCCGCTTCAAAGCATCTCCTCGCAACTTTAGTGTCCCCTTGGAGGGTGGCGACAGGGCCTTTGGCCGCGTAGTACTTCATCTTTAGATGGATAGTGGACGACACGACGATCAGTTCGGCCAGAGTTAGTCTCCCCAAGATGCACTGGTATAGAGAAGGGCAGTCTATGACCAGGAACTGGCGATTTCAGCTGCCCCAGCTGTGACAATCAGTTCGACGTGTCCCCACGGCCTTATGGTTGCATCGTTGAAGCCCTATAGATCAGAGCCCACATAGGGTGTCAAGTGTGTTTCGTCGAGTTGCAAAAGTTGAGAACATCTGCGAATACATGATGTTGACCTGTTAACCCTTATTTTCGACGCTAGAAAAATCAAAGCTATTGTTAAGTTAAAAAAAAATATTTTTAACATAAGAAAGGTTTTCGACCCAATGTTGATATAGCCTGAGGCGAAGCAAGGTTTTAGGAACCTCAAAAAATGGCTAAGTGTTGGGAAAGGTTTCGACCATGGGAATATTAAAACGCGCGCTGCAGTTGTTATACTAAGGTTGGAGGGAATTTCCAATGTTTGAAATTCAAATAGGAGCAGTTGTGAACGTGGGAACAGTTGAGGCCAAGGAGAAGGCGCCAAAGGGACACGTTTGAAGCAATAACCACCACTTAGTAGTTATTTCTTAGCACTATAAATAAGAGTTAGTTCTATGTAATAAGTGTGTTCATATTTTTGTACAAGTTACTCAAAGAAACTCAAAGTACCCGCGTGTAGAGAAACGAGTTCGTGAGAATGTACGCAATGTAACACCCCCCTTTATTTCTTCATTAATGCAATTTATCTTCATCATGTTTAAGCTTCAAGCATTTACCTTACGTGTCTTTACGTTTTCCTGAATTTTACTTTTCATGTCAAATTTACTTAAAGTCTTGTTTTTAAACTTTCATTTAAACTTCCTGCATTTACTTTCGACTGCACCTTTATATTCAAGCATTTACCTTTAAAGTCTTTATTTTCAAGAACGTGGAGTTCATTTTTATTTCTTGTCTTTTATCTTCAAAGTCTTTTATTTTTAAAGTCATTTATCTTTCCGCATATTTACTTTCGACAGCACCTTTACATTTCAGTCTTTATTTTCAAGAACGTGGAGTTCATTGCATTTTATTTTCAAAAGTTTTTACATCACTGCATTTACCTTCAAAGTCATTTATTTTCTTGCCCTTTACTTTCAACAGTCATTTACTCTTTCTGCACCTTTTACATTCAAGAACGTGGAGTTCAAACACTTTTACATTTCTTGTTGTTTACTTTCGACAGTTATTTATCTTCCTGCACTTTTATTTTTCAAAGTCATTTACCTTTTTGTCTTTTACATTCGACGCCTTTAAATTCTGCATCATTTATTTACAGCCTTTTACATTTCCCAGCCTTTACTTTATTTGCAAGTAGTCGAACGTGGAGTTCATATAGTTTTCTTTTACTGTCGAACGTGGATTTCAATTTACATTTCTTGCATTTATCATTGTCAGTTACATTTTCCCTTAAATTTAGCACATGTCCTAGGATTTGTGTGGTCGATCCTGCAAGTTAGTCAGTTTTATTTAAAATTGATAAACCTGAGGTTGTTTACCAAAATTCACAGTAAACAAATTGGCACGCCCAGTGGGACCCAGTGCTAAGTTTTATACTTTTTGTTAACCTTATCTTTCTTGGTGAAGAAATACTTTCGTTGTATGTTATTGAGAAATGGGAAGTTAGCCATAACAAACGAAGGAATACCAAAGAGAAGATACACTAAGAGAATGGCAACTAATGCTAACCAACAAGTTGATACTCAAGGGAGTATTTCAAACACTCAGTCAAGTAGCAGTATGGGGTCTCAAAGCACACCATCACCAGTGTCTTCGACAGGAGGACAGACGTCACCTCCATTAGTAGTGTCTGAACTAGGAGCAACATGCACAAAATCATATACTCAACCGGTGATAGAGTACATAGGACCACAAAGTCCTAATTCACCAACACCTCCAGGTGGAAGTTCAATGTACAGGCAGTATCCTCCTCCAGGTTTTCCACATCTAGGGTCGAGGAGTCAGCCCTATGGTATGCCTACACCAATGATGCAAAATCTGCAGAATGCTCCACCTGTATTTTCAGAGAATGTAGTGTCCTCGTCATTACAAGGATCAAGATCAGGGGGTCGAAACAATCAGAGTATAGGTGTTGGTTATTCCGTTCAAGCGCCTAGTCTTACAAATACATCCATAAGTTGTTTGAGACAGCAGATGGATGAAAGTAACATGCAAATGGTGCATACTTTGTCTCAAACAATGGGAGAAGTTTTTCAACCCTTGATTCAGAATACAACTCAAACTAACCAACAATTGGCTGCACAATTGGCACGTATGGCTGAATTTATGGGAGTACTAGCGGTGGATCGAAGATCAACTATTGTCGAAGATATCCCAAGACGTCATCCACGTCATGTACCTGAGGTGCACTTGGAAGATCAAGAGATGATTGATCATTTCAGAGTCGAACCACCAAGAAACCACATGCCAATCCAGGTGGAGGAAGAGCCAGTAATGATGGTGAACAGGAACCAAAATGCTGATCAATTACTTAGACAGGTTCGACACCAAAATCAAGCAGAGGAAAATAATCTTGCAGCCATGGTTGAAAGGATAATGACCAGAAATGATGTGAATCTTGGCTTCACAAGGCCAAATTATACTTCGCCTATAGTGGATTATATTCTCCAAGCAGAATTACCCCCTAGGACGAAGGTTCCAAAGTTCAGAAAGTTTTCAGGAGATACTACTGAATCTACTGTCGAACATGTGGCTAGGTATTTGATTGAAGCAGGCGAAATTGCAGCTGACGAAAGCCTCAGAATCAAATACTTCCCAAGTTCCCTTACCAAGAATGCCTTCACATGGTTCACTACTTTGCCTCCAAATTCCATATACAATTGGACCCAGTTAGAGCGTTTGTTTCATGAACAGTTCTACATGGGGCAAACTAAGATCAGTTTGAAAGAATTGGCTAGCATCAAACGCAAAGTTACTAAGCCAATTGATGATTACCTGAATAGGTTTCGACTTCTTAAAGCCAGGTACTTTACACAAGTACCAGAACATGAGTTGGTTGAAATGGCTGCTGGGGGTCTTGATTATTCCATTAGGAAGAAATTAGATACCCAATATCTTAGAGATATGGCCCAGTTAGCTGATAGAGTCCGACAACTAGAAAGGCTAAAAGAGGAAAAGGCTAAATTCAGCAGGGGTAAAAAAGTAGCCTTTGTCGAATGTAATGAAGATGTGGAGAATTTATATGATGAAACATCTTATTTCGACGGAAATGAGGTTGACGTTGCTGAGTTAAAGCAAGGTCCACCTTATGCCTGCAAATTATTAGCTCCTTCAAATGGAAAAAATCCTGTCGAATCTAACGACAAATTTCCTAAGAAAACATACACTTTCGACGTCACTAAATGTGACGAAATTTTTGATTTGTTAGTTAAAGATGGGCAAATGATAGTGCCTGCTGGTGCTAAGATGCCACCTTTAGAACAAAGAAAGAAAAGAGGTTTTTGTAAGTACCATAATTTTTTGGGTCATAATACTTCTCAATGTTTTCTGTTTAGGGATTTGGTGCAAAATGCTATTCAAGAAGGGAGGCTGAAGTTTGGCGACAAAGGCAAAGCTCAGATGAAAATTGACTCTGATCCATTGCAAGTTGCAGAGGCTAACTATACAGAGCCTCACGAGGTTCAGATGGTCGAAGCCACATAAGGATTTGATCAGTCAGTCAACATGGTGGAAGTCACTGAGGACTTCGCCACCAATCCTGTGGTAACTGAAGGTTTTAACAAGGTTGCGAATGGCTTGAACGCTGATGGTGCCAGTTTAATGTTGGTGACCAAAACAGCTGCTGACAAGTTTGTTGAGATGGATAATGCTGCCAAGATATTGGATATGGCAGTAAGTGAATTGAAGATAAATGCCACTGAGGGCATTAACATGGTCGAATTTGTTGAAGAATCTGATGCTAGCTCAGGCAGTATCAGTACCAACGAGGCTATGGGCAGGAACGCCCCCAAAGTCCAAGTTGTTAAAGAGTTGGAAGATGACATGCTATTGGCAGGAGAGATGATAGACATGGATGGTTGTTTGGTAGAAAACTGGATATGTATGGCTGCTGAACAATTCTTCAAGACATCTCCTGATGTTGAAAGAGTCAATGCTGAGGAAATGGTCGAAGCTTAAAAGACTGCTTGGCAGAAGGCTTCCCAAAAAGCTGCAGGAGCAGCAGCAAGTGGTGGGTGTCTGGCGAAGACCACTGAAAGTCTTGAAGCTCATTTCTCCAAGATGTGCTTAAAGGATAAAATTGATGTCAATATGGTCGAAATTACAGATCAAAAAGCTGAACAAGTGAGTAAGGCAGATGAACAAGAAGAGCGCAACATAATAGCTTATCCTAAGCAAGAGGAGACAATTGTGGATTTTCTGCACCGTTGCCAGAAGAAAGGTTCTGGAGTTATGCTATGTCCTAGATGCATCGCCATTTTTTATGAGAAAGCTGCCCACAAGTTGGAAGGTGTCAAAAAAGCTGGTGGAAGCTGGTGGCAGAAGGTAAATAAAGGTCCCAGAAGTTCTGACCATAGACGACTTTCAACAGGGTTGAAAAACCAAGTACCATGAGTTAGGCCAGGTACATTCAAACCAGCTGCGAATGTGCCAACAGGTAGTTGGATCAAGCCTATCGAAGAAAGAGGACAGAAGAAGAAGTGGGAGAAATTTGATGTGGAAAGAGGTTCTTCATTTGAGTATAGAAAAGAGAATCATACCACCAACAAGTCAGCATACATTTCTCAAAATTACAAGGGTAAAAATCCCATGTTTAGATCACAATGGCGAAGAGAGCAACGTAGGCGAAAGGCTATCAGGGAGACTCAGGTACAAGGAGAGTCAAGCACCAATATTGATAATCAAGCTGGGACAATTGAGAAGATGCCCATAAGGCGAAAGCTATTCAATGTTCAGCCAGAAAAGAAAGTTGAAGATGATGAGAATATGACTGATAATTTCGACAGTGAGTCAGTAGCTTCTCTAGATATTCTTGTGAATGTGGTATCAGTAATGCCAAAAGAATTTGGTCAAGTTTCAGAGGTCGAAGACTTGGATCAAACGGCTGAATTAGAAATATTGGCACACAAGCCTGTGTGTTATTACATTATGAACAATGGGTGCGTCGAAGAACACAATGCTTTTTTTTTAACGCCCCACAGAGGCAATGAAGGGTCATCTGAAGCCTCTCTACATTACTGGCAAAGTAGAAAATGTTCCTGTTAACAAAATCTTGGTGGATTGTGGTGCAATTGTTAATTTAATGCCAAGATTTTTGCTGAGCAAGATTGGGAAGTTTGAGACTGATACCAAACCCCACAACATGGTTCTGTCGAACTATGAAGGAAAAGTTGGTTCCACTCTAGGAGTGATTCAAGTGGATCTTACCGTGGGAACCATTACCAGACCAACAGTGTTTATGGTCGTTGAGACGAAAGCTAACTACAATCTACTCTTAGGTAGGGAGTGGATTCATGGAATAGGAGTTGTACCTTCATCTATGCATCAAAGAATCACCATTTGGAGACCAGATGGGATAGTTGAAAATATTGAAGCTGATCAAGGGTACTTTAAGGTGCCTATTAATCATGTGGATAGTAGACAGTTTGAGAAACATTTGGCGAACATTTCTCCATGTCCTCCAGCCGACTTTGAGTTTACGCCTGATGAAGAAACGTTTTATTCATTGTATTTACACCTTGTCGAAGGTTTCAGATGGGACAGGGAAGTACCAGGAGGAAGGTTGCCATGCTTAGGCTCACCTCCAATAGAGCCCACAGGGTGGGGAAATGAATTCAGTGATCATGACTGAGTTCGAAGCTTTAAAAAGAATTTCGGCCTATGTGGCTGAAACAAAACTACAAGCGGCTTTGGAAGCTGCCAATGACTATATGGCTGGCGAAGCCATTTCTGAATTTTATCAAGAAAGTCCTGGTAAGGACTTTGACCTAAAACCTCCAGATAAGGCTGAAACTGGAGAGCAAAGCCAGAGGCTCGACGCCATCTATGAAGATGAGCCTTTGGGATTTGAGAAGGATCCGTTGGCGAATAATATCAAAATGCTAGCACAAGATCCTTTAGAAGAAGTTGACCTCAGTGAGGGGACAACCAAAAGGCCTACCTACATCAGTGCCAACCTTGATCCCCAGTTGAAGGTTGAAGTGGTTCAGTTGTTGAAAGAGTTCAAGGACTGCTTCGCCTGGGATTATGATGAGATGCCTGGTTTGAGCAGGGAGTTGGTCGAACACAGGTTACCTATGACACCTGGAAAAAAACCAGTCAAGCAAAATCCAAGACGGTTTGCACCAGAGATATTGTCAAAGATCAAAGAGGAAGTCAAAAGACTACTTCGTTGCAAATTCATTCGCACGGCAAGGTATGTCGAATGGTTGGCTAATATAGTACCTGTTATTAAAAAGAATGGGTCTTTGAGAGTTTGCATTGATTTTAGAGATTTAAACTCTGCAACTCCTAAAGATGAATATTCAATGCCAGTAGCAGAAATGTTAATAGATTCTGCAGCAGGACATGAATATCTTAGTATGCTGGATGGATATTCTGGCTACAACCAAATATTCATTGCTGAGGAAGATGTTCATAAAACTGCTTTTAGATGCCCTGGAGCCTTAGGCACCTATGAATGGGTAGTGATGCCTTTTGGTCTCAAAAATGCTGGTGCCACTTATCAAAGGGCGATGAACTCAATCTTCCATGATTTTATAGACACATTCATGCAAATTTACATTGATGATATTGTTATAAAATCTATTTCTGGGAAAAGTCACATTGACCATCTTCGACAGTCCTTTGAAAGGATGAGAAAATATGGTCTTAAAATGAATCCTCTCAAATGTGTTTTTTGTGTGCAGACAGGGGATTTCCTAGGCTTTGTGGTCCACAAGAAAGGGATCGAAATAAATCAGAATAAAACCAAAGCCATAATGGAGGCGAAAGCGCCATCAACTAAAAAGGAGTTGTAGTCGTTGCTGGGCAAGATCAACTTCTTAAGAAGGTTTATATCCAACCTGGGTGGCAAAACATAAGCCTTTTCGCCATTGCTTCGTTTCAACAAAGATGGTTTTGAGTGGGGGAAATTACAGCAGGAAGCCTTCGACAAAATCAAGGAGTACCTAAGCCACCCTCCAATTCTTTCACCACCTTGTAGAAACAAGAGTATGAGATTGTATATAGCTGCATCAGATAAAACTCTAGGGAGCATGTTAGCTCAGGAGGATGAAAATGGAGTCGAAAGAGCCATTTATTACCTTAGTCAAGTTTTAAATGATGCAGAAACTAGGTATAGCATGATTGAAAAGTTATGTTTATGCTTGTATTTCTCTTGTACTAAATTGAAGCAATATATAAAGCCAGTTGATGTGTATGTTTCTTCTCACTTTGATGTTGTAAAACATATGTTATCTAAGCCTATTTTGCATAGTCGAATTGGCAAATGGGCATTAGCATTAACAGAATTTTCTCTAACATATCAACCTTTAAAAGCTGTGAAAGGGCAAATAGTTGCAGACTTTATAGTTGACCACTCCATAAATGAAAATGATTTGAATTATGTTAAATTAAAATCCTGGAAGTTATACTTTGATGGATCAAGTCATAAAAATGGAATAGGAGTGGGAATATACATTATTTCTCCTGAAAAAATTCCAACAAAATTCAAGTACAAGGTCGAAGGACCTTGCTCTAACAATGAGGCTGAATATGAAGCATTAATTGTTGGCCTTGAAATTTTGTTCGAATTGGGGGCAACTAGAGTCGAAATAATGGGAGACTCTGAATTGGTTATAAAACAAATCACAAAGGAATATAAATGTGTTAAAGAAAATCTCATTATGTACTTTGTGATAGCCAATAGATTATTAAAGAAATTTGAGGTAGTGGCCATCCAACACATACCTAGAATAGAGAATCAAGTTGCTAATGACTTGGCTCAAATTGCCTCTGGATACAAGATGTCGAAGGAAAACCTTCAAGAAGTAATTAAAGCAAGAGGTAAAGTGGTGGCTGTTGGATTGTGCCCATCAGACTTAGACACAACTAAGCTTGGATGCATAGATGGCGACAATTTTGAAATTTTTGCTATAGATAATTTGACAGATGAAGACTGGAGGAAGCCTATAGTTGAATATTTGCAAAATCCAACGGCTTCGACAGAGTGAAAAATCAGGTATCAAGCTTTAAGCTATGTACTTTTGGGTAATGAATTGTTTAAAAAGACCCCTGAGGGAGTCTTATTGAAATGCCTTAGTGAAGCAGAGGCATATTTGGCTCTTTCGACAGTACATAGTGGGGCATGTGGAGCACACCAAGTTGGCCAGAAGATGAAATGGCTGTTGTTTCGACAAGGCATGTATTGGCCTACTATGCTGAAAGATTGCATAGAATTTGCTAAGGGTTGCCAAGAATGTCAAATTCATGCTGGCATACAGCATATCCCTGCAAGTGAATTACATTCCATAGTGAAACCATGGCCTTTCAGAGGATGGGCTTTGGATATAGTGGGAGAGATTCGACCAGCATCTTCAAAGAACCAAAGATATATTTTGGTGGGAATTGATTATTTCACCAAGTGGATTGAAGCAATACCACTGGCGAATATAGGTCAAGAAGATGTTATTGAATTCATTCAAAATCACATTATTTATAGATTTGGTATTCCTGAAACAATCACTACGGATCAAGGATCAGTGTTTACTGGTCGAAAGATGCAGGAGTTTGCCAAAGAAATAGGTTTTAAGTTATTGACTTCTACACCTTATTATGCTCAGGCTAATGGGCAAGTCAAAGCTGCCAATAAGGTAGTGATTGGACTAATCAAGAAGCATGTGGGAAAGAACACTATGCCATAAAAGCCTTTAGACAGCGCTTTTTTTGGAATTACACAGCGCTTAAAAGCGCTGTCTAAACTGGCGCTGCTAAAAGATTAGACAGCGTTTTGGTTAATGTAAGAAGCGTTGTCTAAAGGGGTGTTTTGACTGAAAAAACACTGTCAAAGCACCGCTTTAGACAGCGCTTTTACAATAGACAGCGCTTTTGTTTATATTTTAGACAACGCTTTTTTTGTAAAGGCGCTGTCTAAATGGTGCTTTAGACAGCGCTTTTTGTTTTTTTAGACTAACATTAGACAGCGCTTTTTGCCTTTTTTTTTAGTATACCTTAGACAGTGCTTTTGCTTTTATTGGTATACCTTAGACAGCGCATGTTGGTATAAGCGCTGTCTAAACTCCACTTTAGCCAGCGCTTTTTGCGAAAGTGCTGTCTAAACCCCACCTTAGACAGCGCGTTAAGTGTAAAGCGCTGTCTAAGGTATACGAAATTTTTTATAAAAATTACTTAAAAAAAGCGCTGTTTGTTTTATACAGTTTATATGCACCTGTTTTTAAACCAGAATTTGCACTAGGTTTTCAACCACAATTTGCACCTGTTTTTCAACCACATTTTGCACCAAAATATCATAAATTGGAGTTTCAAACCAATATATACGCACCAATTTTGCCTATTTATATATACAATTTTCATCCAACAATTTATATATACAAAACAATTGATGATACAAATCATTTCATCCAACAAAATATTTTGCTTCAAATCTACATATTACTTATAGAAATGCTAAGCAAAAAGCAATGCACATCAATATAACTCTATCTTCTACTTTGCACATATAACCTGAAACAGCACAAAAAGATTGTAATTCAATTAAAACAAGACATAAACAATGTCTATAGTTACAAAGTTATACATACTCAAAATTCTCATCAATTAAAGTAAGAGTACAATATACCTTATAAAACTCCGAGCTCAATAATGAATTGACACCAATCCTCTTTAATTTCATCCAAATGATCTCTTGAGTAATACGCACACTTGAATTCATCAAAGTACTACATAATAATATAACATAGTTTGATTTAGTTTCAACTATTTAATTATATGAGAAATATGTGTTAAATATTAAAATAACTCATAAGTTAGAAATACATACATCGGATGGAATCTCTATTCGATCCAAAAAAAGAGTTTCTCTCATAAACCTCAACATGAAATAACCGCAATCTATATCAAAATAAAATATAAATGAATATTTAGAACAATTCACATAAATAAATAAATAAATAAATAAATAATTATAATATATATCATTTTATTATATTACCTCTTTCACTAACATCTCTTTCTTTTCCTGGTTGGAATACGAATTACTTGTTTCTTAGCAATGCGGACGGATGAATTGATCCAAATTCCCTCGTTATGATCATTTCTGATATATGACTCATCCGCTATAAGATCCTCATCTTGATCATTTCTATTATACAACTCATTCCGTCTAATGCATGACTCATTCTCAACATCAATATCACATTGATCTACACCGCTATCATCAACAACTTTGTTAGATAAAAGCACTATAGACCATTTCGTACTCGTCGGGTCAGTGACATAGAACACTTGTTTAGCTTGAGATGCTATAATAAAAGGCTCATCTTTGTACCCCACCTTATTAAGATCCACTTGCAAAAATCCTGACTTTTTCATTCGTATGCCACTACTATTTACCCACTTGCAACCAAAGATAGGAATCTGAAACTTCTCGTAATCAAACACCCAAATGTGCTCAATAACTCCAAAATATGGCAGATTTGCATATTTGGGGTTTAAGTCTTTCATACTTGATATGTGCATTGCTTCAGCTAGCACGGTGACACCACTATTTTGCATAGTACTTTTATCATCTTGTTCTTTGGTATAAAATGTGTATCCATTAATTGCGTATGCGCTATGAGAAAACACATGCAAACTTGGACCATATGCCAAACATCTCAACCTTTCTGTTACTGAAGCGGGATCTGAAAAGCGCTTCGAATAAATATGATCCTTTAACCATTATATAAAACTTTGATTGTGCTCTCGTACTATCCAATTTTCATTTCTGTTCTGATTTAACCTTCGGAGTACATCCTTGTGCATTTCAACATATGGCTCAACCTCGTTATCATTGTGCAGAACATACAAATGCACTTGATCCCGTTCATCCCTTGATATTGTCACAATTTTATTTCCAATTAATTGTTTACCTTCCTTTTTTTTTCCGAAAATATGAGTTTTGGGGAGTCCAATCGATTGAACATTGGACAAATATTCAGTACAAAACTCAACCGCTTCTTCAACAATGTATCGTTCAACAATACAACCCTCTGGTCGACTTCGGTTTTTCACGTACCCTTTTAATATTTTCATATAACGTTCAGCAGGGTACATCCATCTCATATAAACTGGTCCACACAATTGTGTCTCTTTCACAAGATGAACAACTAGATGTACCATTATGTCAAAAAAAGAGGGAGGAAAATACATTTCAAGCTCACACAAGGTAATAACTATTTCTTTTTGTAGTGTTGGTAAGATCTCAGGATCGATCACCTTACTACAAATTGACCTAAAGAAAAAACAATTTAGTTATGGCGCTTCTTACTTTTTCTGGCAAAATAGAACGTATACCTATTGGTAGAAAATGTTCCATTATAACATGGCAATCATGTGTCTTTAAACTCTTCAACTTGAGGTCTTTCATAGACACAAGTCTTCTAATATCTGAAGAGTATCCTTCTGGAACTTTAACTTCACTCAGAAACTTACAAAATATTTTTTTCTCCTTTCTTGATAGAGTAAAAGCAGCAGGTGGTAGATATGTTCGTCTTCCTTTCTTCACGGGTGCTAATTCAGTTCTTATTCCCATTTTTAACATGTCCTCCCTTGCTGTAAGGCCATCCTTAGACTTTCCTTTTATATTGAGTAACGTACCAATAACACTTTCAAATACATTTTTTTCAATATGCATAACATCGAGAAAATGTCTCACGTACAAAGACTTCCAATATGGCAATTAAAAAAATATCGACCTTTTCTTCCACCCACCTTTGACAACCTTATGTGCAAAAGGCTTGCCAAACTCAGTACACACATCTTTCACCTTTTCAAAAACTTGGTCACCTGACAATGCAGGTGGAGCTTTACGCTGTTCGGTGTCTCCATTGAATGCTTTTCTCCACCCACGGTAGTGATGATTAGAATTTAAGAATCTACGATGACCGAGAAAGACATTCTTCTGACCAAACTCCAATTGCGTCGAATATGTTTTATCTTCACAAATAGGACACACATCTTGACCTTTTATGCTGTACCCTGATAGATTTATGTATGCTGGAAAATCATTAATTGTGCCAAACAACATCGCCCTCAAGTTGAAACTTTCTTTCCTATACCCATCATAAACCTCCACACCATTCTCCCACAAAAACTTTAAATCTTCGATTAAGGGTGCCAAGTATACGTCTATGTCATTCCCTGGTTGTTTAGGCCCAGAAATTAACATAGATAACATCATGTACTTACGCTTCATACATAGCCATTGAGGTAGGTTATAAATCATAAGAATCACAGGCCATGTGGTATGTGAGATACTTTGAAGACCATGCGGGTTCATTCCATCAGTAGATAATGCCAAGCGAAGGTTTCTTGCTTCTTCTCCAAAGTCAGGATAATCATTATCAATTTTCGACCACTGTGGTGAATCAGCCGGATGTCGATACTTTCCATCAATAATTCTTTCATCTGCATGCCAAGTCAGGTGTCTTGCATCGGTTTCACTACGAAACATACGCCTAAATCTCGGAATTATAGGAAAATACCATAAGACTTTTGCTGGAGACAATTTTTTCTTATATCGAGCACAACATTTTTTTGGCCTCATAGGTTCGATTAGGAAGAACATTATCCTCCGGTAGCATTTCTCTCATAAGGGCCAACAACTCTGTGAAACTTTTATCCGACCATCCATTGCCCGCCTTTAAGTTGTACAACTTTAATACCGCAGACAGTCTTGTGAATTTAGTGCAACCTTTATACAACGGTTTCTCTGCATCGCTTACCAACCTCTCAAACATTTTGGGACAATCATGAAGATCTTCTTCAAGTGCTTCTGCAATCTCTTCGACTCGATCACAATCGTATGTTTCCGTGTCTTTGTCGTCTGAAGCATAGGTCGTATTACTTTTCCCACTCGGTTCAACATTCTTGTTAGTTTTCTCACCATGAAATATCCAACACTTATAACTTCGATCAATTCCATGCATCAGTAAATGCGATTTCAATCCATCTGCGTCAACCCGACCCACATAACAACAACCCAAGCAAGGACATTTCATTCGACTGGGGTCTTCAACGTGTTGAACAGCAAACTTAACGAATTCCAATACCCCATTCTCGTACTCTTTGGACAATCGATCGGCAGACATCCATTTTTTATCCATGGTTTTCCTACTTATTAAGGTAAACAAAAACACTACTATAATTATTCACGCAACTATTTCAAAAGAACATAAAAGAAGATTAATACAAACTTTTATTTCACGTATCGTCTACCATATGAAGATTTGAGTGCAAGAATAAAATACCTTTCTCGTAGTAGCACTTGGTTCAAAACAAATTCTCCTCAAACAACAATCTGAAAAGAACAATCACAAGAGAGATTAAGGCAGGAATAAGCCATTGAAGAATTCCAAAATTGAATCGTTTATAGTTTTGAATTTAATAGCATAAAACCAAGATATTAATATCCATAAGAGAACAACAAAACACTTAGTACCTATACCCCACTCTATATCTTGATTTAATTTTTTTTGGTTACTCAAGGCATAGTTGTTTATAACAGAGACAATATGGTTTACATCAATCAGATTCCTCAAAGAAGAACCCTAAAAGCAGAAATGTTCATATCAGAAAATGAACCTTACAAATCCATAGAACAGTTGTTGGATGACTGAGAAAAAACTTGTAATGATTAAAGTAATGGAGTCTTGTTATGACCCTAACCATCTCTAACGTTAACCATAACAGAAAAGAAGAAATCTTACCGAAACGGTGGAGAACGGTGGAGTACGGTGGAGGACGGTGGAGGACGGTGGAGGAAGGTGGAGGACAATGGAGGAAGGACAACGGCGAGACTGTAACCGAGACGGTGGAGGAAGGTGGACGACGGTGGCGTGAGCTGTTATTCGTTCGTTCTCGTCGTTCGCAGTTCACAGCAGAGGGAAAGAATAGAGATGAAAAATAGAATACTGATACTATTCAATTTTTTATTTTAATTAATAAGACCTTAGAAAGCGCTTTTTAGAAAAGCACTGGCTAATATAGGCCTTTAGCAGCGCTTTTTACAAGTGCTGTCTAATATTGGCCTTTAGCAGCGCTTTTGAGATTTTTTTTTTAATTTATATGACTCTAGAAAGCGCTTTTGAGAAAAGCGCTGGCTAATATAGGCCTTTAGCAGCGCTTCTCAGAAGCGCTGGCTAATGTGGTCCTTTACCAGCGCTTTTAAAAAAGCGTTGTCTAAGGTATGACTTTTAGCAGCGCTTTATACTCTTTTTCGTATACAGTTTCCATGTTTTATTTTTTATTTAACTTATAGCAGCGCTTTTACATAAAAGCGCTGTCTAAGGTGCGCTGGTAAAAGTCATTTTTGGCGTAGTGGAAGCCTAGAAATTGGCACAAGACATTGGACCAAGTTCTTTGGGCATGTCGAACATCCCCTAAAGAGGCTACTAATACCACTCCGTTTCGACTCACTTTTGGTCATGATGCAGTATTGCCTGTTGAGATTTATTTGCAATCTGTAAGAGTTCAAAGACATCATGAGATTCCTTCTGAGGATTATTGGGAGATGATGATGAATGAACTAGTTGATTTGGATGAAGAAAGGCTTAGAGCCTTGGAATTGTTAAGAAGGCAAAAGAAAAGGGTCGAAGAATCTTACAACAAAAAGGTTAAGTCTAAATCTTTTTCATGTGGGGATTTAGTTTGGAAAGTGATTTTGCCTATGGATCGAAAGGATAGAAAACTAGGCAAATGGTCTCCTAAGTGGGAAGGTCCATTCCAGGTTATACAAGTCTTCTCCAATGGAGCCTATGAAGTTGAAGAGTTGGACAAAGATAAAAGAGTCTTGAAAGTAAATGGCAAGTATTTGAAAAAATATAAGCCTATTTTGCAAGAGATTCGCATCAAAACTTAAGCTTTATTCAATAAAATGAAAGCCAAAATAGGCCAAGTCAGGCTAATATGGCATACAAAGCAAAGAAGAATCAACACAACAATTTTTTTTTCAAGGAAAGGTTATTCATAATCTCTCCAATCTATGGATTTGAGGAAATCCATATAATCTGCATTTGGTTCATCATCAAAGTCCTGGGTGTTGGAGCGTCCTTTCTTAGAGATCTTCATTTTAGTTTCTCTCTTCTTGGCTTGAGGGTTTGCTCCAATAGAGGCTTCAGGTTTCTTTGTTGCCTCCATCCTTTTTGTTTCCTCAACTGCCTTTGCCTTTCCAGCCAGTTTCTTGGCTGATGATTTATCTGAATTGTTCATGTTTGCTTCTATGCAAAACTTGGTCATGTGGAAGAGAATTTATAGAGGCGAAGTGTTGATTAGATTGGCCAGTCAAACGGTGGAAACACGTGAGTTATTCTTGGAAGTATGCCTGAGTGCTATGCTATAAATGTTACTTTAAAGCTAGAGGCTTATGTCTTGAAGTTTTAAAACTGAGAAAGTTTTGTTTTCCAAGAAAAAAGGCAGAATGTCTTAATTGCATAATTGACTTAAATATGAAGCAATAAATAAAATGCATCATAATATAATACGAGTCGAAAGCAGTTAATGGCGAAATACTAATGATTACTTAATCAGTGCCAAAGGCATAAAAACTGTCATTACATAAAGGCCTGAAAAGGCCAAGAAACAAATGATGGTTAAACAAACAAAGGTTTCGAAAGTATCAGAAGGGAAGCCTCGACGCCAACTGAGAAAAGGCTTCTATGTGATGTTTGAGGCGAGCATTGCACAAAGATTCATCAAGTTTGGCTGCTGCGAGCTCTTTTTCGTATCTTTGGGTTGCCTCAATACGAACAATAACATTCTTCGTTTCTTCAGCCATCTTAGTGTCGTCGAAATGTTGCAATTCACGGTTGCGTTTTTCAGCATTTTTAATTTTGGCTTGGAGCTCTGTAATTTGTTGCTTCCAGGCTTCAATATCCTTCTGGTTGGAGGCAATCTCATCTTGCTTTTTCTTTTGATCAGCCTCCATACGTTCGACCTTTTCATACGACTCTTTTGCACCACACCAGGCTGAACTCTCACGACCAGATGTTTCTTCTATGGTATTCCTGATAGATGGAAGCAACTTTATTTCTGCAGCTATTTGGTTCACCACAACGGTTAACTCTATCAGAAAACCAGAAACGTCTGGATTAAGGGTGGTGAGCTCAAGCTTTTCAAGGGTGTCCTTCAGATAAGTGGTTCCAGTGGGGTCTGAGGCCAAAACTCTGTGAATGTCCCCCCTGAAGAATTTTTTCTTTATGGCTTGGAGGATTGTTTTGGCGAAATCATCTGATGTTGGAGTCGAAGAGCCAGAAGAAGAAGAACCATACTTCTGCCCGAGTATTAATTTGGAATACTCACGTGGGTTCGACCACTTGAGTGCTGTCAGCGAGTCTCCAGGATTTGGAACGTTAGCCAAAGGTTGCTGGACCACGGGCGAAGAAGTACGGTGAGGGGTAGGATCTGGTTGGTCTTCCTCTTCTTCTTCTTCTTCTTCTGATTCTTCTCCTTCATCCTTTTCTTCTTCAGTTTTGACTGCCACTCCTCCATCATTTTCTTCAGCAGTTGGTTGGAGGTTGGCCTGGTCATCAGCTGGTTCAGGATGTGGTTCATGTGTTTCTTCAGGGGCAGCTTGTCCAGGATTGTCGTTTTGAGGTTGAGCCTTAGGACCACCTTCTTCTTCGACAACTAGTTGATCAGTATCCATGAAGTTAGCCAGGTCGAAAGGTGGTGGACTTGAAGCATCATCATCATCAGAGTTAGAGCCATCAGCCTGTGCATTCTGTGTAGTAGTTTGGGCAGGAGGGTTGGTGGGGTCTGCAGCTAGAGGATTAGGTTGATTAATTTCACTTAAACCAGAGCCAAGATTAGATGATGGATGGTAAGTTGGTTCACCTTGGCTGTTGAGGAGTGTAGTGGTGAAACTTCCTGCAGCGTGTTGAGGGGTGGGATTGTTGATTATGTCGGTAGCAAAATTTCCCAGAGCTGGTTGAGGGTCAGGATTATTGATTATGTTTGCCTAAAGAACACAAATGAAGAAAATGAGATTGAAAGAATTTGGGCGAAAGACGTCAGTATAATGAAAAAATGGTGCACATACTTAAGCTTACAGCATCAGGACTTGAGTTACCACTTTCATGGTCGCCAGGAGGTGTTTGGGTTGCTACCATAGGAGGTTGTTTTTCGACACCACTTGTTGTGGGTGCCTTTTCAAGTATTTTGGCCACCTTCGAAGGAGGTGGGCCAGTAGGTCTAGATTCCTTTATTGGTTTTCTTCTTTTCTTTGTAAGAACCTCCTCAGGAGATTCATCTGAGGCATCTGAAGATATAATAACAGTTGGGGTATCCTTTTTACCTTTCTTGGAAGGTGTTGGAGGTTTTCGACCAGTCTGAAAAGGCAAAGTAAATATAAGAAAGAAATTCATATAGTAAAAGCGTAAGCAGGGGATGTGAAATATACCTGTGTGCTCTCTGGTTCTTTGCCACTTTGTGAGGTAGCAGCCCTAGTTGAAGCAGTTTTCCTAGGCACAACTGAAAGACAGTAAAAATTGTTACAAGTTAATGATTATGTGGTTAGTTATAAAGCCATGGATTAAGGGTTTCAAACCTTCATATATTTCAGATTCGACACGAACGTCCTGAATTCCTATATGAAGGTGTCCTCTAAAACTGTCTAACATATGCTTAGTCGGAACCACTCGTTGGGCCTTTGGCTGAGACTGCTGTCGAAGAAGTTTTAAATGCTCCCCACAGACAAACCAATCTGGAAATAGAGGGGCAAGCGCCACTCTAAAATCAGCATTAGGCAGTCGAGGGGACTTTGGAGGAAAAAGTTTAAAAGCTACCTCATAACGTTTCTCACGAGGGACATTGGGAGGAATTTTTAGTTGATCCAGCTTTTCTAGAAATTTTCTCTTTAGAGTGACAGCAGCCTCATGAATGGTTCGGCTAAGATCATCTGGTCGATAGATAGTTTCAAAGTATTTTTGAAAAGCCTGTATTTCTTTGATGTGAGTAAACTTACTCTTTTTCGTCTTGTCCTGCAAATTGAGAAAAGCTTGGTCAAGTAATGAAGAAAATGTAGCCACATCAAGAAAGTGCTCACTATAGTGCTTCGACCACCATTGGTGGAATGATGAAGTGCATAGAAAAGAAGGCTCAAAAAACACAGGAGAGAGGACTTTTCTTTTCTCATTCCGGCTGTCGAGTGTAATGGAGACATTTTCCTCGTCGAAGCAGGCAGTGTGAAGAATTACTTGGCCCTTTTTCTCATACAAGCATTGAGGAAAGCTCTGGGCCAGCCCAAACTGTCGAGAGACAAGGTTTGGTTGATAGGCAATCAGTGCTGATAAACCTCTCCCTAAGTTCAGCCTGTGGATAAAGAATCTGGGAATAAAAAAGGCTTCCCAGATAGCAACAGATTCTTGATCAAGAGTTTGGTGAGGATTTGGAAATGGCCTTTTAAACCACACAGGGTCGTATCTTCTTTGAGCAAAAGGTGCCATGCTAGGAGTGAACTCATAGCGCTTGGCAAACATCATAATATAACTGGTAAAGGCCCTTTGAAGGGTTTCACCATCATTATTGGGAGTGAGTTTGGCCAGACGCGTCCCTTCGACACTTCTTTCCCTGATTTCAGCAGAGGCTTCATCAACTAGGCCTTTTCTGGGGAGGCTAGCCTCAAATGTAGCATTAAGCCACAATTGAAGTAGCCAAAGAGGCCCACTCAAGTGCATAGGACCTTGGGCCTCCATATTTCTAAGTCGAGAAGCCCCTTCGCTGATAGACTCATAAAGGTTCGCCAGGATGAGTTCACTCAAGCAGGTTCCTCTGTTGTTGTGAAGTTGATTCACCAGGGGCAGGTACTTCTTAGCTACCTGCAAAGATTTTGTACAAAAAACATATCTCGACAGTCAGACTGTGAGAAAATCAATATGTTTTTCATCAGACACTTTGTCATCTTCTTGTTTAAAGTGGTGTTTGATGAAGAGAGTGTATGTAAGTTTAGAGCCTGAAATATTGATGGTGTCTTCAGCATCAACATCAGGGTTATAGGTAAGGCCATATGGGCGAAGCCCTGTGATGGCAGCTACATCGAACAAGGTTGGGGTAACCATTCCACATGGCAGATGGAAGGTATAATGGGTGTTGTCCCAAAAGTATAAGGACGCTGCCAACATGTTCAGACAGTATGGTATGCTGGTCTTCGACAACATAAGAAGGTCATAAATCCCTATATTCTTCCAATGTTCAGCTTTGACCTTCTCCATCTTCGCCATCCATTTGTCAAATTCCTTCAAGGGATTGACAGCTCTCACCAGCCTGGTGCCATCAGTGAGATAGCCAACGTTGATTTTGGGCAGGGGGATTTCTTCAGGAGAGGTTTCGTCAGAAACGTTAATTTTGGAAAAGCTTTTTTGCCCTAATAGCCTTGTTTTCCGGTAAGAGGGGAGAAACTCACTTAGTTTCTCATTAGAAATGTCAACATCAACTAGAGGACCAGACAACGCATAAGGTTTGTCAGAAACGACTAAAGGAATCATTACCTGAGACTTATATATGGCTCGTGTTTCTTCAGTGGTGGGTTCCGGCATGCAACGACGGTTATCCACTATTTGGGGCCTGGGATATTAGCGAATGGAGGAATGACTTGTTTAAATTAAGTAACCTTGCCTCTTTGAGTTTTCTTTGGTTGAGGATTGGTTTGGGAAAACACCATTGTTGAAGAAGACGAAAAGATGGTGTTTTTCTGGGTTTTGCGTAAGAGAAACTGAAGAGAATATGAGAGTGTGAAAAGTTCACAAAGTGGTGGAAATGGGTATTTATAGACGTTTGAAAATCCCAAGAGCCTTGGATCTACCGTTGAAGTTGAGGAGTTAGTGGGACGCGTGTTCTTTTCCTAGAGACGTGATGAATGGTAGCAGTTATGAACAGACTGCAAACATTTATTTTCAAGAAAAGTGTTATGATGAATACGGCTGAAGTGACGTTTAAGGATTTGTCATGATGGTATGACGTCATAAGCGTGGGTCAAAGAAACTGAACAATTCAGCCACTAAGTAATTAGTGGGATATTCAGTTGAGGCCATGCAAACAAGCGTCAAAATGGTTATTATATCAAGAAATGACCTTCCTACGAATTCTGCCGAAAGGACATTCCTTGGGGGCAATTTGTTAACCCTCATTTTCGACGCTAGAAAAATCAAAGCTATTGTTAAGTTAAAAAAAAATATTTTTAACATAAGAAAGGTTTTCGACCCAGTGTTTATATAGCCTGAGGCGAAGCAAGGTTTTAGGAACCTCAAAAAATGGCTAAGTGTTGGGAAAGGTTTCGACCATGGGAATATTGAAACGCGCGCTGCAGTTGTTATACTAAGGCTGGAGGGAATTTCCAATGTTTGAAATTCAAATAGGAGCAGTTGTGAACGTGGGAACAGTTGAGGCCAAGGAGAAGGCGCCAAAGGGACACGTTTGAAGCAATAACCACCACTTAGTAGTTATTTCTTAGCACTATAAATAGGAGTTAGTTCTATGTAATAAGTGTGTTCATATTTTTGTACAAGTTACTCAAAGAAACTCAAAGTACCCACGTGTAGAGAAACGAGTTCGTGAGAATGTACGCAATGTAACACCACCCTTTATTTCTTCATTAATGCAATTTATCTTCATCATGTTTAAGCTTTAAGCATTTACTTTACATGTCTTTACGTTTTCTTGAATTTTAATTTTCATGTCAAATTTACTTAAAGTTTTGTTTTTAAACTTTCATTTAAACTTCCTGCATTTACTTTCGACTGCACCTTTATATTCAAGCATTTACCTTTAAAGTCTTTATTTTCAAGAACGTGGAGTTCATCTTTATTTCTTGTCTTTTATCTTCAAAGTCTTTTATTTTTAAAGTCATTTATCTTTCCACATATTTACTTTCGACAGCACCTTTACATTTCAGTCTTTATTTTCAAGAACGTGGAGTTCATTGCATTTTATTTTCAAAAGCTTTTACATTACTGCATTTACCTTCAAAGTCATTTATTTTCTTGCCCTTTACTTTCGACAGTCATTTACTCTTTCTGCACCTTTTACATTCAAGAACGTGGAGTTCAATCACTTTTACATTTCTTGTTGTTTATTTTCGACAGTTATTTATCTTCCTGCACTTTTATTTTTCAAAGTCATTTACCTTTTTGTCTTTTACACTCGACGCCTTTAAATTCTGCATCATTTATTTACAGCCCTTTACATTTCCTAGCCTTTACTTTATTTGCAAGTAGTCGAACGTGGAGTTCATGTAGTTTTCTTTTACTGTCCAACGTGGAGTTCAATTTACATTTCTTGCATTTATCATTGTCAGTTACATTTTCCCTTAAATTTAGCACATGTCCTAGGATTTGTGTGGTCGATCCTGCAAGTTAGTCAGTTTTATTTAAAATTGATAGACCAGAGGTTGTTTACCAAAATTCACAGTAAACACGACCGAGCTCCCCTGGTCGACCAAAGTGCGGCGAACGTCAAAGTTCTCCATTTGTGCTCTCACGAGCAGAGGGATGTTGAAGTAAGGGGATCCTCTAGGAAGCTCCTCGCGGTAGAAGGCGATGGGATTCGAGCTTCCCCGACACCTGTCGAGGGTGGAATTTTTGCTCGAGCTTGCATCAATGAGTTGCTCAAACTTCCTCTTGAATGAACCCATAGTAAGTTTGTTGAAACCCTCGCCCGATATGACCATGGTGGAGGGGAATGTCTCCTATGCGCTATGCGCTGCAAAGTATAGGGGGTTTTCGGCCTCGTCTGGGACGTAGAAGTCCTCTAGCCAAGAGATTGACATGGCGACTGGTAGGCTGGCGGCGTCATCAGAGGGTGTCTTCTCCTCCTCGGGCCTCTTTGCTTCTCAGGCATCTTGTCGAGAAGCCTCTCTCCTCTTGGTGTATTGTTTCAAGTGTCCATCCCTGATGAGGATTTTAATTGCATCCTTAAAGTGGATGCACTCTTTAGTCACGTGCCCGTGGCTCTTGTGGAACCGACAATATTTGGTCTTGTCCGCGTTGGGCTTGACAGGTGTCGGTCTGGGAAAATGGACTCCGTCCTTACGGAATTCTGAGTTCACGCTTTTGGACAGAAAGCGGTCACAAGAGGCGACCAGCAACGTGTACTCAACAAAACAGTCAACATGTCTTTTGAACTCTCGTGAGTTACGAGGTTTGTCCTCCTTCCTTTTTTCTCCTCCACAGTAGGGTGCCACGTCATCATGCCTCAAAACCCTAGCGTTTTCTAGGTGCATTGAGTCTCGAGCATTGTTGGCAACCTCTTTCTCCTAGTTCTGGATGTAAGCATGGGCCTTGAGGACGAGGGCGTCTAGTGATGCGAGTGTTTCGTTGTCAACAGCTTTGGCAAAGTCACAACAGGGGTGTAACCCTCGCTCGAGCAGATATTTCTTCATGTCATCGGTTGTGGAGACCTGGACGGCTTTGCGGTTGAACCTCTCGATGTAGGCTCAGAGGGACTCGTCCTTCCCATGCATGATCGCCTCGACCGTTACCTCGGACTTTGGACGGCGAAGAGAGGCTGAAAAGTGTCTCGAGAATTGCCTTCATAGGTCCTTCCAGGAAGTGATGGACTATTCAATGATGCTTTTGTACCATGTCATGGCACTTTTCCTCAAGGTTGTGGGGAATAGCCTGTACTTTATGGCCCCTCTGACGCTGCGGTAGTTGAGCAATGCATTGATGTTCTCGATGTGCTCGTTAGAATCAGTCGTCCCGTCGTACGTTCCCAGGCTCAGGGGTTTTTCCAGCCCGACGGGAAGTGGAGCGTCCATGATCGCTCAGGATAGTGGACCGCGGGAGTCATCTCCGTCGCTCCTGAGTGGTGAGCGAGGCGGATAGTAGTCATACTTCTCTCGCCAGGGATTGTCATCACGGCGCGGCGACGAGTTTTTTGGTCGTTTCTTTAGTTTGTGCGGGGGTAAACAACGGTTGTCTGACCATCCCCCGGCTTTGTTCTTCTTGGCAACCGGGGAGAGGCGGTCCTCGCGGGAACGAGTTCGATTGCGCTTCAGGGGTTGTGGCCTCTCCAACTGTGGTAGGTGGCCTGATCATTGTGGCAACAGGCTGTGAGACTCGTACCATTGGTGTCTCTTCCAGAGAGAGCGTGGACAACGGTCTCTCTAATGCCCCGGTCCTATCGTTCTGCTGATAGATCAACGCATTGGTCTGGTTAAGGGCCGCGACCAGGGGTGCCATGGTCGGGTCGGTGTTGGCCGACACTGGGATTGGTTGGAACTTATCCAGAGCTTTTTGAACTTTTTGGATCTCAACATACTGGACATCATCATTGGCTGCCTCGCCGGAGAAGGGAGAAGCAGTGTGTCCGTCTCTCTTTGTTGGAGTGATGTCTTCCAGAATCGGCATGATTGGTTTTTAGAGTTCTTCTGCTTTGATTTTTCAGTTTCGGGGAAAGGAAAGATGGGGTAGCAAGTTCCCCACAGTCGGCGCCACTGATCTAAGCTAGAGGATCAGAACGTGGCCAATAATACTTCTACAGCAACAACAGTCAACAAGATTGGATGTATAAGGGGGGGGGGGTACCTGCATACACTTCAACGCTGAAGTAAGTTCAGGCAAAGTGATAGCAAGTAGAGTAAGGAATAGAATTGAATAGCCGACCCTCCTTCAGAGGAAGGTATTTATAAACAGCCCCCAGCGCTGGGCCAATGGTCTCCATAATGAGCTGAGTGATCATGCCCATAATGGATGACTGCAAGGATTCCTACGTGGAGGTAGGGACGAGTGTAACACCCTTCTAAATCCCGCGAAAAACATATAAATAAATCAGAGTAAATATCATGCATTTCATAAAAGGGCGTCACATGTATTTTCAAATCATCGCAAACACCTGTCATGCTCATTAACACTTAAATGATTTCATACTTTTCAAAAACTTCACATTAGCATGTAGCAGCGGATTTACTTCAAACATAATAGACATAATGAAATATCATACTCATCTCATTCATAATCAATACTTAGGCATAAAAGCCAAAATTTCATACAATTCAAATAAACATAAAGGCATAGAGTAGAGTACATAATGTATCTCTCAAAACATAAACCGAAACGATCCCTGTGTTACATGATCAGAGCACGACTCGACCCAACATAAATAAAGAAACTAAATCAGCTACTCCAATGGCTACCTCGCGCTAGAAGCAACTCCACTCCTTGGTACCTGATCGATGTCGTATAAAACATCATTCCAACAGAAGGGTGAGAATTCACATGATTATTGAAATCATAAGATAATAATTAATTTAAAGACATACAAACATAATTACGATTATTCTCATACTTCCAAAGTTTCATCAACAATGTATCACTCAAGTAACCATACCATTCCCAAGTATACACACACAATCCACAATTTCACCAATTCAACAATTCACATAAATACACATAAATCTCATATCACAAACATATACACAAAGAGACTCAATGCAAGACTCAGTGCAACTCATGCCATGTGGTACCAACACTTGTTATTATTTTTTAGTTTTTACACTTAAACTGTGTCCGTCCCCTAGACCAATAACAAATAAAAGCCCGTCCCCTAAGCTTTCAAACCCCACTCTAGGTTTGGGACAAGTCACTAGCTCCCACGGAACTAGCAAGCATTGCCTCTTGACACAAATGATGCGTATGCAATCAACAACCATATGCAATTAAGACCATTCCCTAATTTTAATATCCAAGCATATCATCAATAGGGATGGGAATATGCCAGGCCAACTAACAGGGGCCTCTGGCTTGAAACGGGGCCCCCGCTAGTGGACAGTAGGTATTGGTCCCTCTTGGATTAGTCGGTCGCAAGACCGGATACCAAGATTTCCAAAAAAAAAACAGGGGCCTACGGCCTAGCCTACATAGGCCAAGGCTAGGCCAGACTTTTTTTTAAATAGAAAAGGCCTAGGCTTTTTTATAAGCCTATTTAGCTAAATAGGCTAGGCCGCAGACCATACAAAAAGCCTTCTAAGCCTATCAGACCGACCTATTTATTAAACATGAATGAATTGATTGTTTTTATATAGTATTTTATACTTTATATTAAAATACAAAATTAAACTTAGTTATATTTAAGAACTTATGAAATTAAGTTGAAAGAAATCCTATGAATAATGTTATAAGGTGTTTTCATAAGTTCTCTCAAACAAAACATCTCACAAAATTTATACTACTAGGTAAGCTCAGATAAGTCAATGGAAACAAACATTTAGTCTCATTGTACTTTTGATTATTTAGTCTATTTTAATATTAATTTAATTTCTTATTTACATATGTTCAAATGATATAGGCTTTTTAAGTAGGCTAATAGGCCAATCAGGCTTTCGAAAAGGTCAGGCTCAAACCTAAAAATAAGCCTTTGATAGACTACAAGCCAGACTTAGGATTTGAATTTTCTAGCAGGTCAGGCTCAGGCTTGGCAAAGCCTAGCTCAACCCAGCCCATTCCCACCCCTAATCATCAATAATTCATCACACTTGAATTACCACACAATTGCACACACAAACACATTTTCATAATCAAATTACTCATACTTTAAACATCATCACCACAATTAGCAATTAACACACAAGGATCGACTCGATCTAATCACAACTCACAAAACACAAATTACCGATTAAATATAGAATAATTAATCAATCACTAATAATTGAATACAATATTCAATAACATTCCACTATTCCATAAATAATAATCGATATGTGAATAACCAATTAATAATTAAATAAATAATCAATACCTAAATTAAATAATTAGTATTTAAATAATAATCAATAATTAAACTCATTATTAATAGGATAACTAAAAAGGAATGTTTAATCATTAAATTTAAGAGGTATTATTATTATTATTATTATTATTATTATTATTATTAATATGAGATTAATTAGAATACACTGTCAGTGTAAAATTACTTTACACTGACATCCAATTAAAATGAATCATTTTGACACATAATTATAGAATTAAAAATAAAAATAAATAAATTATAATTAAACTATTTTAATAACTAATTCTTCCTTATTTTTCTCTTCTCATGTGTCAAAATAATTCATTTTAATTGGATGTCAGTGTAAAACTATTCCAATTAATCTCTATTATTATTATTATTATATAATATAATATAACAAAATATATATTACTAGTAAGCTTGAACAATTGGAACAGTTTCTCAATTCACTCCCAATTGTCGTTACCGTAACGTACTTCATGTAATCTCCATCATGTTTTTCCTATAATCCTATGGCTATAAGTACCTCACATTGGCCTACTATTTATATATATATATATATATATATATATATATATATATATATATATTTTTTTTTTTTTTTACGCCACAGCCTGGGAACAGCTATACATATTTTAGTTCATTTGCTTCCTATCTAATTGTCAAGTGGGAGTCCACAAAAGCTACCACATTAAGAATTAAGTAGTACACTTCCTATCCAATATCTTTCCATATATAATTAAATAATCAATCTCTAATTAAATAATCCATATATAATTAAATAATCAATATCTAATTAAATAATTAATATTTTAAATAAATAATTAATATTTTAAATAAATAATCAATATTTAATCAAATAATCAATATTTTATAAATATTTAATAATTATTTAAGGTTCACTAATTAATTCAATTATTCAATTAATAATTCAATATTTAAAATTAATATTTCAATATTCAATAAATAATTCAATATTTAATAAATAATTCAATATTCAATAAATAATTTAATATTTATATAATGACTAAAAATAAAATATCAATAATTAAATAAAAATGTGTTATTATTATTTAGACTAATGAAATAAAATATATTATTAAATTAGAAAGAAATTCTTAATTTAAACACATGAGGTCTATTTTGTATTCAAATGGCGCTATAGTAATCATTCTCTGGATGTATCACTTTCATTTAGCTCAAGAGGATGGTGCTACCAAGTTGTGCTAACAATGACTGTTCATAAATTAATAAAACTACCACTTTAATTGGCTTCATGGTAAATGATTTTATTACATTTTCGATTGATATAAGTGGTAAGCACTCTACAGTAATTGATTACATCAATTATCACTTTCCCATTTACTCCCTCCGTCCCAAAATGAAAGTCTTTTAAGGTGTAAAAAAAGTAATGATTAAATGATTAAGTGTAACAATTTTACAATATTGTCCTTAATTACAATTGGTTGTCACAAAAGTATAGTATAATGTAATATCTTGAAAGTAGTGTAGACAATAATTATTAGGGGTAAAGTTGGTAAAAATTAATTAATGTTGCATTGAAAACTTAAAAAGACTTTTATTTTGGGACAAAATTTTTTAGCTAAAAAGACTTTTATTTTGGGACAGAGGGAGTAGCATATAAAGGATATAGGCTACAGTTCTTGCTAAAGTCATCACATGTTTTCGCTACAGTAACTATTATATGAAAGTATCACCTTTTATTTTGATTTCAATATGAAATGTGCTACAGTGACATGATTTCCTCAATTCTCACGTTTCCGTTTGTTTTAGAACACATACGCTACCTACTGTAGCAATTCCTATACAATTATCACAAGTTCGTTTTGAAACAAGAATAGGCACGCTACAGTTCCAAACAACTAATTTTAATTGAAATCTAACACTATTATAACACCTAACCATCTTACTCTATGAAACTTAACAGAACTTAACCTTCTAATTCTAACATTCACATAATAACTAACTATAATAAAAGCTCTAATACTCACTAACTATGATTCATAACAGCTCAAAACAATTAATTAAAGAACCTTTTTTTTAATTGATTTCTATTCTACTCTAACATGATGGCAATAGCTACAGTACGGAAACAAAAACAAAAGATTTCCATTGCCAACTACCACGCTACAGTATTGGAAAGAAGAATTTCACAACTCATTATTTCAATTTCCATGCTATAAATATTAATGGGTCTCTATACTATATCAAATATCAATTCTAAACACACAAAAATTAACATTTTTTAAAGATTAATTAGTACGATACCTGTGCTCCCACACGGGTAAAATTATTTGATACGGTATAAAACATATTTAAATTTATATGTAAATGTGATACGATATAAAATGTATTTATATACGTATTTAAATTTGAAATTAACTATTAATTTTAAAGTGAACAATGATTATGTAAATTTAATTAAATTAAAATATAAAGAAAAAAGGGACTCGTGAGATGAAAAAGAAAAAGAATATTTAATATTTAAAAGTAAGGATTTTATCTTTTAAATTAAAATAATTATTGATTAGAATTAAATATGTATTGTGTTTATAGTGATCCATGAAATAAAAAATTCATTTGATACAATATAAAATATATTTATATACATATGTAAAATTGAAATTAGTTATTTAATTATAAAATGAAAAATAAGTATAAAATTTCAATAAATAATGATGCAAAAAGGAAAAAAAAGACTCGTGAGATAAAAAAGACAAAAAAAAAAATTTTGATGCGATAATGACCCGTGCGAAAAAAAAAATACTTGATGCGATATAAACATATTTAAATACAAATGCAAAATTCAAAATAATTTACTTAATTGTAAAATAAATAATAATCATACAAATTTAATTGTATCAAATAATTATATAAAAAAGAAAAAAAAAATTAAAAGTAAAGATTATGTCTCTTAAATTAAGATAATGGTTGATTAAAATAAAATAAATATTGTGTTGATAGTGACCCGTGAGATAAATATATAGTGTTATTTTATTAAAATTAAAAAATAGATTATTAATATTTTTAGTGATAATAAATAAATAAAGGAAAAAATAAAATAAAAGTGAGAAAGTGTGGAGAAAAGAAATATGAGAAAGATTTGAAATTTGAATGAAGAGAGAGAATAGATGGATAAATAAGATTGACACTTGACATGTTAATAGAGAGATGATTGAGAATTAATTGAGACATCTGTTAATTACCAATTTATCCATAATGTAGTGTAATAATTTTTTTGTGGAAGGGCAAATAAGGCAATGCATGCAATCTACTTTTAATGGGTTGATAGTAGATATCAAAACCTAACAATTTTCAATCTCATAAATTTTTTGGGGGTTTTAACCTAAACATATTTCTACCCACTAATCATTATCAATAATCTCAATAAATAAGTAAAAACTCACTCTTACCTTATTTTTGAATGATTTCTTGAGTTGGGTTTGAAAGATATTATTTGAAATAATATAAAAACCTGATTGTTATGCGCTTATGTTATGGAAGATTACTTATTTAGAGTGTAAACATTTTCTTATGAGAACCACATGCAGCTTCACCTCTATTGTTTTGAAGCACCTTTATTCTAAATAAAAAAATTCAACATGGCAAGGCAACTTTCTTAATTGAATCAAAACTATCAACCTAGAAACTATCAGACTCATGGGATTCACCTTTTGAAGGATCACCATTTGCAAAGAAATTTAAACTGATGTTCATCTTCCATGTGAGACAATATTATCACTTGGATTCATATTGAATTCTATAAGCTCTTAGCAACAGAGTAATTTAGGAAATTGAAGGATGCACAAGTAGTTCATGAACTGAAGAATTATTTGAAAAGTAATTATTCAAGTTATAATTTATTTTCCAATTATGCAGCAGATTAGTTATCCCAATTATTAAAAATATGCTGATTGTGTATCTTCTGAAATTGTAGGAACCTTCTGTAAAAATTGATGTTGGTACCTTCTATAGCAATTGTAGGAACTTTCTATAGGAACCTTCTGTAGCTGTTATGGTGGTACCTCTGATTGTGTATCTTCTGAAATTTTAGAAACTAAAACAACACATTCTGCAACAATTGCCTGTGAATATTTATCAGTAGCAACTTCAGGAACGTTATCAGCTGCCACTGAGAACCTGCCTTCTGTGACACTTGAGGAAAATACTATTTGTTCTAGATAGGTTTATGCTTGTGTTTCAGCTGAAGGACCTGCCTTCTGTTACTTTGACATATACATGATTAAACTATTGCTTCACTAAGTGCTTGAACTATTGCTTCACTCAGTGCTTGAACTATTGCTTCACTTAATGCTTCATTTTATGATTTGGTTCTTTTCTTTCTTTGAAGACCACTTGTCACATTTTTCCATTGCTCCCTGCATACCCAAATTAAAGATTTAATTGTATTTTTTCCTTTTCTTCTGCAATTTTTGAAGAAATATGTACTTCTGTTTGTGATGATAATATTCCAAATCGGTTGACATTATGTCATCTTTAAAATGAGGTAAAAATGGGTTTGTACTGCCACTATGTAGTTGTTCTTTCGACATACAAGATCGTTGTATTATACAACAAATGGTAGGAAATAGTTATATTCTGAGTATCATTATCAATTATCTTTTCCGCTGTACTGGCAGATGTGTGATGATATGGAGACAAGTACTGTGGTTTTAGTTCAAGCATCACATTCTATGGAGAATTTCCATCAACTAGCAACCACTTGTGACCATGTAAACATAACTATAACCCTATAAATTCTGATATCAAACTAGATGTTATACTACAGAGTGAAGTTTTGGAGCCTGAGTGAAATTATTTGATGGACTTTATCAAATTGTAACACATTGATATTTTGAAACTCGATGAACGGTCTGTAGCAACGCATATATGTTTTAATCAAGGATTGAGGATTGATATCATGTAACATTTTAATCAATATCCTCTTCACTATTTAATTACAATCTTTGGGCCCTATAAACATTAACTATTTCTTTTTGTCAATTATTATTTTACCTTTATCAATTAGCATGAATTTATTGAATCATTATCTCAAACAAACAAGAGTGGGTTATAATTCCACAATCTATGACATGTAGCTTTGTTCATGAAGTTAGGCCAATGGCCATAGAAACTTCAAATTCAGTAACTTTTATATGAACATGTATATAAGGGAAATGAAGATAGAATGTGTCTAATTAATTTAGTAAGAAGTTGAACAATTTTTCAGCAACTACTTCAATTTTGGTATTACAATAATACGTTGGAATAGGATTAGAAATACCAAATGAGGAAGAATAAAATAATAGTGTTGCCATAAATTATCATTCTGAAACTTCAAGAGGAGATATACTGTTTTGAATCCATAAAGAATAACTCATAATTTTTAGCAAAATAAGTAAATGTACAAAGTTTATATCATATTGGTTGTGTCCGAGTTTATTGGTTGTTCGCCGTCTTTAAGTGGAGCTATCAGAGTGAATCCATGGAATATTGATGCAGTAGCAGAGTGAATTTTGAAAGCTAATGATATTGCCATGTGATTGTGGCCATGGTGATGATGTACATCTACAGGAGCTGATAACTGTGTGTGTCTATTTGGCATTTGCACTATATGTTTTTTGGGGACCTCTGGTTTTCATGTCCTTTAGTGAATTGTGTTTCTGCACATGAGAACTAAAGTCCCTTTTATAATTGCTTATGTCAGTGATCATACAAATAGAGCTTTATGCAGCAGGTAATTGTTTTGGTGCTTTGAACCAACTAGCTTCTTTGAACCTGAATGAAGCTCATGTGATTGGTGCTTTTAATCCTAACAACGGTGACATGGTCCTATGTTATTTTCGCACTGATACGTCTTGGTATCGGTAATGGTAAGTTTCAATATGAAAGTTTTGTTTTGGTTGGCTTCATTAATATATGAAAACTGGAAAGCAGAAGTTATCAGTGCATTGTTTTTAGCAACTGATCATTGTTTTTATATAACTATGCTTTTTCAAATTTAAAAAAACACATCCCCACTGACCAAATGGTGGAGGAAAGAAAATCATGTACATTTTAATTAAACTTATTATTATGCAATTCATTTATGCAATTTAAAAAAAATCTGTCAATTTTTAATTAAATCAATTATTATGAAATGAGTGATGTAATTTTGTTGTTGTGACATTACATCAGGTCTATTTGTTTACTACTGTTGTTAATGATAATAATAAGCTGGCAGTTAATGCATTGATCATTTTAATTATATATACACAAATTTTCATTCAACTCATAAAGCACACACACAACTTAAACTTAAAAATCTATTACTAATTCCTGTTATCACTAAACAATGCCAGTATGGACCGCGATGCTCGGTGAGAATTATTGTTTCAAGGTGAAAAACAAAACCAGCAAGCAAGACAACACTATTTCTGAAAAATATTAATTAAAAAAATATTTTAATTAATTAGTCATTTTATAACAATTTATTATTGTATTCTAAAGAAACAATAAAAGGGATATAGGTAAGTTTTACCAACTCCTATGGATTTTATCACTTAAATTCATTATATTCACGGGTCACTTTCACTACAATACCTTTTTTATTTGTTCTGACTTATGTCCAATTTATTCTTTATACATATTTTTATTTTTTTATCAACCATCTTAAACAAAACTACCAACACCCGTGCGAACGCACGGGTCTGTTACTAGTTTCTACCCACTAATCATTATCAATAATCCCAATAAATAAGTGAAAACTCACCCTTACCTTATTTTTGAATGATTTCTTGAGTTGGGTTTGATTTTCTCTTCTTCTCCACTCTTCTTCTTCTCTTCTACTCTTCTTCTTCTCTTATACTCTTTCTTCTCTTCTCTTCTATTTTCTCTTTTGTTCCCAATTTCCTCTTCTTACTAACTTTGTTTCTCTAAAACCCTAACTTGTCTTACACAAAATGGGCCTAACCCAACCATTCACGTACTATTCACACCTTACACCAAACCTAACTAAATCTAGAAATTTTAATTTATTCTACCAAATTGAACTAAATTGGGCAAATAACCTCTTTCGTCCCTTAACTTTACACCAGGGTCCAAGTTGGTCCCTTAACTTTAAAAAGTGGCGATTTCGTCCTTTAACTTTTTAAAACGTGTCACGTTTATCCTTCTGTTAGTTTCCGTTAGTCCCTTTTTGATAACGTTGTCCACGTGGCTGATTTAATGTGACGTGGAAGTGTTGAAGGTTTTTTTTCAGCCAAGAACATAACTCAATCATCTTTTAAAAATTGACAAAAAAAGACTCAAAGATAAGACCAAGGTCTTTTACGATAACCTGGTCATCATGTTAAAAAAAGGGTAAATAAAACCCATCAGACTAAGAAACCAAATCAACAGACTTTAAATCAATTCCATATTTCCCTTTTCAGATCCAAATCCAGTTCAGGTTTGTATTTCAATCTCTCCGTTCGTCTTCTCTTCTTCTACTTCTGAATTGATTGTTTTCTGGGTTTCATTTGGTTGTGAGGGTTTTGGTGGTTGAAACGATTTGAAGGAGATTTGTTTGTTTGGATGATTTTTGGGATATGGGTTTTGAAGGAAGGATTAGTGATTGAAGGAGAAACAAACAGAGGGAATGGGTCGTGAGCAGTAGCGGAGAAGAGATGTTTTTTTGAAGAGAAGGGTCAAGGAGGGTTAGGGATTTGAAGGTTGAGAAAAGGGTGAGTAGTTGTGATTCACGATGGTGGAAACATGGTTGAAGAATCGAAACCGAAGAAGGTTGGTTGTAGGAATACGGGTTTGTGAATGGGTGAGCAAGAGAGTTTGAAGTTGTTGTTGAAGTATTAGAGATGGAAATTTATTGAAGGTGGTTATGGCTTTCGAGATTTTTGAAAGAAAAACTCAAAAGGAGAAGGTACGTTTAAGCCTATGAGGTTGTGGTAGTCAAGGTTTCGGATCGAGAGATTGGGAGAAGAAGAAAATCAACACCACCTCTGTTGTCTCCCTTCACTGTTATCTCTTTTCCTTTTTAACGATCACTTGTAAATCAGGTTTTGGTTGTTTTTTTAGGATTAGGTTTCTTTGGTTTTGATTTGAATTTAAATGGTTTGGGTTTGGATTTTGATGATTTAGAGGATGGATTTGGGTAGGGAGAGAGAGACGATTGGTTTGGTGTCTGGTTTTTGCATTTTCGGCCACCTCTACCGGAACCCGTGGCAGAGGGTGGTGGTGCTTTCTTACGAGGAAGAAGACGATAAACATATTCCTTCCAAGTCACCTGCCACGCAATAAAATATAAACAGACGTTTGACCAAACTAACGGCAGGACTAACTTGGCACGTTTTAAAAAGTTAAAGGACGAAATCGCCACTTTTTAAAGTTAAGGGATCAAATTGGACCCTGGTGTAAAGTTAAAGGACGAAAAAGATTATTTTGCCAACTAAATTAAACAAATTACTTAATTCCAATAATCTAATTAAATCAAATAATTAGATAAATCCAACAAATCAATTATTTTCAAATAATTAAATAAATTCATTAATTCAATTTAACTCACATAAATTAAATAAATCAATTAATTTATATAAACCCAATAATTCATATAAATCAAACAATTCATATAAATTCAATAAATCAAATAATTCATTTAAATCAAATCATTCAAATAAATTAAATAAATCACATAAATCAATTAATTTATAAAATCACTCAATTAATTAATACAAATAATTAATTACTAAAATTGGGGTGTTACAATGAGCAGCTCGTGCTCATAATCCAGGGTCAACTGCTCTGCATTCTCTGGAATGTGGAAGACTTGCCTGTTACAAAGGGCAGAACGTTTCTGCGAGATACGCGGGATCAGTTGGCCAAGTTTCCTCGGGTAAGGAGCACGTGTGGAATGAGCTCTTCAACGACTATAATGGATTGGAACTTTACGTTGGGCCTTCTTCGACGCGGAGCTGGACTTGGGTGCGCCCGACGGTGGGCCAGTCCCAAGCCCAGTCCAGAACACGATTATTACTAATTCAATTCATAATATGTCTATTTTGTTGAATAAAAAAGAAAATATCACGGTAAAGTCAACTCAATTTATTGTCGTGCACGAACAATCAATTATAAAAGTGTAAATTTAAATCCATAACATTTCACTAAATAATTTTAATGAATAAAATTATATTTATTAAATTATTAGCGTCCAATCGGACATTTACCGTCCATCTGCTTTTTTTTAATATAAAGACAAATAAAAATATAAACGGTATTTTTGTGTATTTATTTTTTATTTTAATATAAATTATTTATAAAATAAAAAATATATAAAAGTTAGTAAAAAAATGTTGAGATTTAAAATAAAAACTAAAAAAAAGATATAATTAAAAGAAAAAAAATAAACTACACCAATTTACTGCATTTATATATGGTTATAGATTAAGAAGAAAAAGAAAAAAATGTTACATATTAATATACTTCATGTAATTGTAACAACTTTTGAATAACAAGAAGTTTTTATATAGAACCATTTGTTTTCGCCGCTTTCACACCACTGCTGATCAAGCTATCAGATGGAAGTGTATCTAAGCCTCTTAGACCGCCGTTTTAGGATATTTTTATGGGTTAATAGTTATTTTGCCCTCTGCTATATAGGCGCTTTTTGAAAAACCCTCCTATAAGAAAAACTTGCAAAAAATACCCTAACATTTGAAGATTCTCTCAATTTTGACCTTCATCACATCCAGTTACCAAAAAAGCTGATGTGGCAGCGTTTTTTTTTTTTTTTTGATGTGGAAGGCCATGTGGCTTTTTAATTTTATTTTTGAATTATTTAAATGCCACGTTGGCATTTTGTTTTTCATTTATTTTTGGTTTAATTTTAAAAACATGTTAAATGTTCAAAAAGTGTGGTAGATAGGAATGAACTCATGACCTCTCAACACAAAGCATCACTCATTACCACTAGGCCATATTATGTTTTGTGACATTGTTTGCAACTATAATATACATAATACAAAATTAACTAGTTAAAAAGTTTTACTAAACTAAAATCTATTAAATCATTTTTATTAAACTATTTAATTTTTTTTCTTAATATACTGTAACTATTAATAATATAGTTAAAATGTTAAAAAATAATTATTATTTATTTTAAAAATGTTAAAAAGTAGGTTAGTTTAAAATTGTTTTAAAATGTTTTAGTATATTAATTTAGTAATTATACTCTAGCAATTATACTCTAGCATTTTTTAATTATTTATTAGTAATTATATTAAATCATTAATTTTGCAATTTTTAGTAATTATATTAAATCATTTCGTTTATTAAAATGCTGCAATTTTTAGTAATTATATTAAATCATTTCGTTCATTAATTTTGCAATTTTTAGCAATTATATTAAATCATTTTAGTAATTATACTCTAGCAATTTTTAATTATTTTTTATTTATTTTTAATTATACTGTAGCGATTATTAAAATGCTACAATTATTAATTTTGTAAATTAGTGTATTTTTACCTTTCGTTTTTTTGTATATTTTAATTTCGTTTTTTAATATTAGTTTATTAATTTGTGTACTAGTTTCGGTTTTTTGTGTAGCAATTTTGTTTTTAATTATATAATAATTTATTTCAAAATTATTTTAACATTAGTTTATTAATAATTCCAGTTTATTAATTTATATTTATAATTTATAATTTAGTTTAATTTAATTTTTAATAGTAATAACGTAAATATACTGTAATTATATTAAAATATTTATTTCCCTATTTAATTAAATTTACTGTAGCTTATATTAAAATATTCATTTACCTATTTAATTTAATTTACTGTAGCTTATATTAAAATATTCATTTACTTATTTAATTTAATTTATTGTAGCTTATATTAAAATATTAATTTACGTTAATATTAATATTAATTTACTCTAGCGAATGTTAAAATATTTATTTAACTATTTAATTTAATTTACTGTAGCTTAATATTTATTTAATCTAATTAAAATGTTAATTACTGTACCATATTAATATACTAAATTAATATATTAAATTAATATATTAAATTAATATACTAAATTTACATAATAAATTAACATTTTATTACTAAATTAATATACTAAAACATTTTAAAACAATTTTAAACTAACCTACTTTTTAACATTTTTAAAATAAATAATAATTATTTTTTAACATTTTAACTATATTATTAATAGTTACAGTATATTAAGAAAAAAAATTAAATAGTTTAATAAAAATGATTTAATAGATTTTAGTTTAGTAAAATTTTTTAACTAGTTAATTTTGTATTATGTATATTATAGTTGCAAACAATGTCACAAAACACAATATGACCTAGTGGTAATGAGTGATGCTTTGTGATGAGAGGTCATAAGTTCTACTCCTATTTACCACACTTTTTGAACATTTAACATGTTTTTAAAATTAAACCAAAAATAAATGAAAAACAAAATGCCAACGTGGCATTTAAATAATTCAAAAATAAAATTAAAAAGCCACATGACCTTCCACATCAAAAAAAAAAAAAAACGCTGCCACATCAGTTTTTTTGGTGACTGGATGTGATAAAGGTCAAAATTGAGAGAATCTTCAAATGTTAGGGTATTTTTTGCAAGTTTTTTTTATAGGGGGGTTTTTCAAAAAGCGCTTATATGACAGGGGGCAAAATAGCTATTATACTGCATTTATATATGGTTATAGATTAAAAAGAAAAAGAAAAAAATGTTACATATTAATATACTTCATGTAATTGTAACAACTTTTGAATAACAAGAAGTTTTTATATAGAACCATTTGTTTTCGCCGCTTTCACACCGCTGCTGATCAAGCTATCAGATGGAAGTGTATCTAAGCCTCTTAGACCGTCGTTTTAGGATATTTTTTATTGAAGGTCAAAGAGTCACTACTGTGAAGGAGAGAATGAACATGATTGAAAAAGGATTTATGAAAGTTTCTCTTGAAGGAGGAAATCGATTGCTGTCAAAGGTCACGATGGACAAGAAACTTTTTCAAGAACCATGCAATCCTTGGAAGGAGGTGCTAGTCATAAAACTTATTGGGAATAATATGGTATTTCATTTGATGAAGGATAGGTTGAAGAATATATGGAAACTTAGTGGAGGTTTTGAGATTATGGACGTTAACAATGGTTTCTTTATGGTCAAGTGTGAAGTGCACGTAGATAGGGAGAAAATTGTATCAGAAGTACCGTGGATGTTGTTTGTCTATTATTTGATAGTGGCTCGATGGACTATAAATTTTGCATCTTCCCTCTCAAAGGTAGAGAAGACTCTGGTTTGGATTTGATTTCTAGGGATTAACTTATTATATTATGATGAAAGTATCCTTCTTGGTCTGACATCTGTTGTGGGTACTCCTGTTAGGGTAGATACTAACAACCTGAATGTAGAGAGGGGAAGGTTTGTGAGAATTTAGGTGGAGATTGATCTAGCCTTGTTGGTTGTCAGAAAGGTCAATGTTAATGTCCACGAGTACAATGTGCAATATGAAGGTCTTCACATTATTTGCTCCAGTTATGGTTGTTATGGACATCACACCCATGATTGCAAGAATACACCTGTTAACCTAACGTAATCGACCAACATTCATATGGTGGCGCAACAAATAGGTCCACCAGAAAACAATGTTGTCCATGAGCAGTTCATGGCGATTGGCTGGTGGTGCTGAGGAAAAAACGCAACAAAAGAGTCAGTTATGGTCAAGGGAAATCTTTATCCAATAATGTGCCTAGTAATACTAAATACACCTCAATCGCTCCCATAGTAAATTTAGGTTTGGAGACCATCACACAATACAATATTTTTGCATTTTGAACAGGCAATAAGTCAAGCATATGGAAATAACCAATGCATTATGGATGAGGGTGCTACTCAAGAAGAGGATGTTTTTTGTGAAACTCCCATTGAATAGAAGCCGGTTATGTAAATTGTCACATATCCAGAACTTGCTTTATCACCTTCATCAACTATACTAGTTATGTTAGGTTTCAAAGAAGTCACTGTGCTCTCCTAAAATATTAGGGGAGCCTCAAATAATAAGGCTAAAAGATACATGATGGATGTGATTAGAAAACACTCTCTAATGTTTTTAATCTTTATGGAAACACACATTGGTTTTCATAAGACCGGATCCTTCTGGAATAGAGTTGGATATGTGAGTGTTCACTACGTGGATGCACGAGGTCAATTTAAGGGCATTTTAGTGTTAAAGCAGGGTGGTAGTAACATTGTAACTACCGTGCATGATGTCTTTATGGATATAACTATCAAGATATCATTGGGAACTTCCTCTTTCTATGTAACTGGAGTTTATGCTAGTCTCATTTACACTTCTCGTCTTGACCTGTGAATCCACCTAATTGACTAGAGGAACACTATTGATGGTTCTTGGATGTTGATTGGCGACTTTAATAATATCATTCATCCGAGTGAACAAAAAGGAGGTAATTTTAATCATTCTAGCACAACTACTTTGTTGAACGTTATTGATAAATGTAATTTAGTTGAAGTAGAAATGATCGACGGGAAATTCACATGGAATATGCCTTGCACTAGTAATCGGATGGACTATCGCAAGCTGGGTAGGGCTCTAGTTTACGTTTCTTGGTGCATGGTCTTCCTTGGTGCATATGTTAAGGTGTTGTGTAAATTTCATTCTGATCACAACCCCAGTCTCCTTAGGTGTGGCCTTCGCGTCCAAGACCACGGGCAGGATCCTTTTAGGTTTGAGGCAGCTTGGATCAATCACCCGAAAAACTCTAATGTATACTACTTGGGGTAAATCCCCATATGGCATTGTAACTTGTTTCCAAAATGTGCAACACAATTCCATCCTTTTTAATAAGGAAACTTTTGGCAATATCAACAAACAGAAGCATAACATTGAGAAGAGACTTACGGGTATCCAACGCTCTTTGGAAAGAATAAATTCGGCAAGACTAATTTATCTCCAGCAAGAGATTTAATAGGAGTATGATGAGATCCTTGTGTAAGAGGAGATTTGTTAGTATTAAAAGGCTAGAGATTATTGGATTAAATTGGGAGATCGTAACAGCAATTTTTTCATACCAAGACGGTAATCAGGTGGAAGATAAATAAAGTCCATGGCCTTCATCTTCCCAATGGTGTTTGGTGCAATAATGACACTATTCTTAGGGAAGAAGTATTAACTTTGTTTAAAGGTCTTTTCTGCCCTACATCTCATATAATCCCCACTAGTATGAGTGACTCAACTATGACTCCGATCCTTACTGAAGAATCCCAACACTCTTTGACTCAGCAGGTGACGAGGGAAGAAGTTACTTATGTATTGAATCAAATGTACCCTTTCAAGGCGTCTGGCCCTAATGGATTCTAGGGTATTTTATTTAAACAATTTTTGCATATAGTTGGAGATGATGTTGTCCCACTAATATCAGATGCTTTTGTGACAAGTAGCTTTCACTCACCTCTTTCTGAGACTCTTGTCGCATTAATTCCTAAGGTTGACTGCCCACAAAATTTTAAGGAAGTAAGACCCATAAGCTTGTGCAACACTATTTACAAGCTTATTATGAAGATTATGGTTAAAAAATTATGTCCTTGTCTAAATAATATAGTTGAACCCTTACATAGTAGTTTTTTTGTCCAGTAAAGGAACAACTAACAATGCCATTATACTTCAAGAAACAATTCATTCTATGTGTAAATCTAAAAAGAAAAAAGTTGACATGGTGTTCAAAATAGATCTTAAAAAGGCTTATGATCATGTTAATTAGGATTTCTTAGAATTTTGTTTGAAGCGAAACGAGTTTCCTCCCATAACTATAAAGTTAATCATGCACTGTGTAACTAGCTCGTCTATGTCCATTCTTTGGAATGGGAGACGACTACCAAATGTTGTTACGGCTAGAGGATTATAACAAGGTGGTCCCTTTTCACCTTATCTTTGTATCGAACTATTGCCGCAAAGAATCAATCAGGGAAGTCAATGAGGCCATTGAAAACATGTCAGGTTATCTTGTAATGAACCCCCTACATCACATTTATTTTTTGCAGATGATGTTCTTCTTTTCAGCTACAACAAAGAGGATTAAAATGGATTCAATTGTTTCCAACACATGTATCAAGCAAACTCTTACTCTAGAGAAATACTTGGGTTTCCCTATGCTGCATGGTCGTCTTCAACGCATGGGCTTTGAGTTTTTAGAGGAGAAAATTAGTCAGAGGTTAGCAGCTTGGCAACATAAATTGTCAAACATGACTGATCCTTTGACTCTGGTTAGGTATATCTTGAACTCCATCCCAAATTATTATATGCAAGTGGCTTGGCTACCTCAGCCAACTTGTGATTTTATTGATATGATAGCCAAAATTTTTGTGTGGAAAGATAATTCAAACTCTGGTATGCATCCTGTTGACTGGAATAAAATCACTAAGCCCAAAAATTTGGGTGGTCTTGGGACCCGGAAAGTAAGAGAGGACAATACTTCTATGTTGGGTAAGCTGGTTTGAGGTCTCAACTAGGATTGTGATTCCCTATGGATCCAAGTTTTGAAGCATAAGTATATTAGTGAAGAAACATTCCTTAATATGAAAAAGAAACCTGGATTAGTTTCTTGGAATGCAATTATGAAAGCTCTCCCAGCTCTTAAAGATGGATTTAAATTTATATTGGAGGATGGGAACTCCTCTTTTTCGATTACCAATTGGTCTGAGGCAGGGAAATTAGCGAAGCATGTTCTCGATGTAGATATGCACGATCTTGAAATACGAGAGAATGATGTTTACTTGGATGAGAATTGGAACTTCAATTAATTTTATACTAATATTCCTCCGGATGCTTGTGACCGTCTGAAAGCGCTCTCCATTTGTTTGAATTCTATGGTGTCTGATCGGTTAACCTAGAAAAGAAATTTAGATGGTATTTATACTACTCGGGATGGTTATAACTAGCTCAATAGACATGAATTTTTCAGAATACAACAGATAATAACTCTTGGAAGTGGATGTGGCATATTCTTACTCTTGATAAGGTGAAATTCTTCCCTTGGACGACTTTACATAAGTCTCTTCCTACGAGGTCAATGTTGTGTCGTCGTGGTATGCTCCAAACGAATCTCTGTCCTAGATGCAATTAGGACACTGAGATGACTCTACACTATCTGAGAGATTGTTAATTTGTTACTCATTTTCGAAACTCTATTGGCTTCTCGGACCCATTATTCATCCAAGGGGATAGTTTATATGATTGGATTAAACATGACATCGATGGTGAGTCTATCTTTTTGGCTGCTTGCTGGTGGTTGTGGCGCACTAGGAACAAATTGTGTCTTGCTAATGAAGTGATATATTCTTATACTTTGAAACTCATCATAGTGAATTATGCCAACCTGGTAGCTAAATGTTTTCTCAAGCATAATCTATCTCATCCTACAAGAACGATCACATGGAATGCACACAAATGTAGTAATATGATTTTGAATGTTGATGCCAGTAGCCTCGTTAATCTTGACATCTCAGATTTTGGTGGATTGATTTGAAATGCTGATGGAGCTTGAGTTCACGATTTTGTTTATTTCAACATCCTTCACGTTGAGCTGATGACGCTATATCATGGTTTGCGTATGGCCTGTGAACTTGGCATCAAAAACTTGATTTGTCATTTTGACTCAAACTCTGCTATTAAACTTATCTTTGAGTCGGTTAATATTTGGCATCACTATGTCGCGATTCTCCACAACAATAAAGAGTGTCTCACTAGGGAATGACGAGTTCAAATTTTCATATTCTTATAAAGGGGAATGCTTGTGTTGACTATTTAACAAAATATAAAGTTGATAATGATGCGGTATACCGATCTTTTACAGAACCGTAAAAATCATCACTTGTTAATAGAATTTTATTTTCTAGATAATTTACCATTTTTTTCCTTTTTCTACTTGTAAAAAAAATGCTTCATGTGTCTAAAGGACATCTCCTTTTGCCGTTTCCTTCCTCTCTTGTAATCGACCATATTTTAAGCAATGGGTTTTAGGCTATTTTTATTTGTTTTCTTATTACCACGAGCTCTTACCAAGTAAAATAGTTTCATATGTTTGCCTTTGTTTATTTTATATAATATTTCACGTTTACTTTTTCTTTCGATTTACTGAAAAGGTTAATGGTACTTCAATTGCTCCTGTACCCTAGATTAAGGATTTTGGATTCCACATAGTGATTGCATGATATAGACTTGTAGTCTTTTTGTTTTTTGAATGTTGATATAGACTTATAGTTATTGATACTGATTTCAATTTAATTGTAAAAATTATTTAAAGATAATTTGATGATAGTGTAATATGAGTTAATTTACAAACCATCTATTTTGTCTATGAGAATTTGATGATAGTGTAATATGAGTCAATTTATTTCTAATGTCCATTGACACAAAAGATTCTTATTATAACACCAAATTGTTTCATTAATACTTTTATTAAAAATTAGAATTTCAACTTCATTTTGAGTAGATCTAAAATCAATAATTAATAAATAAAAAGCCTCATGACTTCTCAAATAGAATATTAAAAAAATAATAATTTCTTTTTCACACTGAATTTTTTCGGACACAACACTTTAGGGTGTGTTAATTTCAAATTAAGAAATATTTTTATTTAGAATTTTATTTCTAGGATTGTTATTTCTAAGAATAATATTTTTATAGAAGTGTTTAGCCAAAAATTATATATTTTAAAAATATATAAAAAAAATGTGAATATTAATGAGAAGTTGTAATTAGTTGAGCATAATTTTTTTTTGGGAATGTTGGCTTTAGAGATTAGACCTTCAAAGTATGATAATAAATTTAAGAAAATTCATGTGTAACAACATTTCTGGAAATAAAAGATACGAGAACAATTAATTTTTATAAATTTGAAACAAACATATGATTATTTGGTTTTCAATGTCACATTCTAAAAAAAATCAATCCTTAAAACAAACACATCCCTAATTTTTAAGGATGTCGAATTTGATTTTCATAAATCAATCTCTTTATTTGATTGAGGAAAAAAAGTAATGTTCTCATGAGTTATGAGTTGATGGTGAGAAAAAAACATTAATATTAGGCTAAAATACAGTTTTGGTCCCCCTATTTGTCAAAATTCACGGTTTTGGTCCCCCTGTTTTTTTTTAACAGTTTTGGTCCCCCACCCCTCACTGTTCATGTACGGACGTGTACTGTTCATGTACGGACATGTACGGACAAGTTACTGTTCATCACTTTTTTTTGGCCAAAATTGGAGTGGGGGACCAAAACTGTTAAAAAAAAAAAATAGGGGGACCAAAACCGTGAATTTTGAGAAACAGGGGGACCAAAACTGTATTTTAGCCTTAATATTATCATGAGAAATTAAACATACTATACTAAAAGCAATTGTATAACTCATTTTATAACTAATTTTTCCTTACTCACTTTAACCAAAAATTTCCCTTAAATTTAAGGATGACAATAGACAGGATTTGAACAGAATATTATAGTACGTGTCTTCAAATCTACGATTCAAACAAATCTTTGTACTCTACCCGCGTAAGCACAAACGTATGTACACGTACATGTACTCTATAGGTGTTGCAGTGAGAATCAGATATTAAGCTATTAATTAACTTGAATCACAACTCATGAAGTTCACCACCAAGCTTTGATTTATCCAAAAGAAAGGGTAAAGATCGAAAAAACCTAAGTGCGCTATGTAGGAACACAGCTAAGAGATCTAAAGTTCGGGGGTTGGTTAGACCTAGGAAAGATGTTAGCATCATAAGTATCTGTAGTACTCTACAGAAACCTCTTGTTAGTATTTGTGTTATGTCAGTGTTTGCTTGTTAAGAGAAATGTGTTAAGGTAAAGACCTAGGGTATGTACACTACGTATGCTCGCCAAGACAACGCATCTCGTGCCTATGTATCCTGACAGGAATGAAATCAGAAAATTCGTAGTTCCCCTCAATAAGGGTAAGGAACTCTTGACTGTGGTCAAGGTTCCAAGGGAAGGTAAGTATCCATGGCAAGACACTTACGTAGAGTACGACGACTCTAAACCTAAGGCTAGGTTGAAAGGGAAAGGAAAGAGTAAACATACATAACCATGACACTTAGATAGAGCACGACGACTCTAATCCTAAGGCTAGGGTAAAAGGGAAAATAAGTGCCCATGGCAAAACACTCACATAGAGTACGACGACTCTAATCCTATGGCTAGGATGAAAGGGTAAGACTCTAACAAAGTCTCAAGGGAACGGTGGACAAGGTTATCCTAAACATGACGTGGCAGTCAACGGGAGTGATCCTTTCCTTGGGAACATATTGAGAAATCGTCGAATGAAATAGGCATAAAAAATGGGACTTAATCACAGCCCAGACATCAAGTGAAGGCATCAACAACTAATTTAACTATAACTAATTATTAAATTACTAATCTAGATTTAAACAAAAATAAAATAATAATAATAATAATAATAACCAAATAGAAGTGAAGGGTGCATGATAAAATGAGGGGTGTTAACATAGAAAAGGGAATTGAGCCTAATCGAATCTAAACACAAATAATTCTAAATAAAATAAAATGTAAACAAAAATAAAATAAATAAACATATATGTCAGATTTATCAATCCAAATTTCAATAAAGTGAAATAAATGCAAAAGACAAGGCATTAACTAGAAAACAATACTCATCACCATTCTCTACTTGAAACAACAAAAATGCCTCCCTTCTACCATTTTAAAAAAAGAAAAAAAAAGAAAAAAAAGAAAGCCTTATTTTGAACCACACACAAATAGGAATAATGATTTATTAATGATTTTTATGTTCAAACTCAATAACACTAAGATGGCATAGAGAAAAAAAAATGCAGAGATAAAGAAGAGAAAGGAAGTGGACCGAATAGGTGTGGCTGAGACGTCGGAGTGCAGCGGTGTTGTCATCGGAGCTGAGCTTGAAGGTGAACGTAGGTGGAGATTGAACAGTTGGTGCTATGGTTGTTTTTTGTGCCCTCTTTGTTTTTTTCTAATGCATATATATATATATATAGACAAGAATGATAATAACAATTAACACAATATTTTTTTTATAATGAAACAAAAATAAAAAGAATTAAATATTATGTTTTTGTGTTTTTAGAAGGAGAAACATAATTAAGTATTGATTAAATATGATGTTTTTGTGTTTTTTATAAAAAAAAGAAAATATTAATAAACAAATTAAAAATAAAATTATTAATAAAAAATAAAAAATTTAAATTAAATATCTAATTAAATATGAATAAATTAAATGATTATTTAACTAAAAATAAATAAAAATGATTAAAAAATGAAATAAAAAGTCGGGCAGAAAAGTGCTCGAAAAAATAAAATGAACACACCAAAATAATCAGCGCGAAATAAACATATTGAAAAAATACAGCGTTTGGTCAGATTTTGAAATAAATTTAGACCGGTTTGTCTGTAAATCCAACAAATTTATTCTGACTGACATTTCGGACACTATGCAAGATGAAGTGCATGATATGCTATGCAGACGATGCGAAACGAAAAACATAATCTCAGGGTAAAAAATTAGGGTATGACAGATGCCCCTATTTAAGTTTCTTCTATCCAGAGATATGGAGATTGAAATCTTCGTCTCGACAAGATAGGAGAGACTTAAATACAAACATGCACAATTTTTGGCCCTAAGATGCCACAAGATGCACATGATATGAAATGATATGAATGCAAGAAAAAGAAACTGTATACAAAAGTGTTGCCGAAGCATAGTTAGAGAATGAAAGACCCGACGAGGAACAACTTAGCAAAGCAAGATTCCACGGGGAAAAGTATCAAGGAGACACAACTGAGGAATACAAGATATTATGGACATCTGCTAAAGTGACAAAGAGTATCCAATAATACTTTGAAAAAAGAGGGACAAAGCCTGAATGGAGATACAAACATCCGGGAAAGCATCAGATGCTAAAAGTACGTAACACAAATCAGGAAAACACATCAGAAACATCTAGAGACGTATTAGATGTGGTGCGAGACCAAATCTGAGTATGCAACAAAGATTTCCAAGAAAGCATTTAACTTTACAGTGGAATACACAGAAACATCCAGAAAGCAAAAGCAACTTACTGAGGAAAAGGGTTACAGTCATCAGAGGTTTTGTAAAAAATGCATTGAACAAAACTCTGGAAAACTACAGCAACAACCATCAAAGTCATTCAGAAGAGCATTGAATGAACTTTGGAATATAAACAGGCATTTATTAGAGATATTCAGAATAACATTGAATAAGCTCCACTAGGGAATCAACAGTCATCATCCATGAATGAAACTGGATGGAAAAGAGTCACAACATTCAAAAGATCATTGAACGAGGTGAGGAGAATTTTGAGAAATCCATGAGAGGCAATCCAGCAGACATCAGAGGCATTCAGAAAAGCATTGAATGTACTCCAGAAAACATCAGAGATATTTAGAAGAGCGTTGAATAAACTCCGGAAAACATCAGAGATATTCGGAAAAACATCGAATAAACTCCGTAACACCTCAGGGATATTCAGAAAAACATCGAATAAACTCCGGAACACATCAGAGATGTCGTAACCCAAAATTTGAACTCCCTCTTTTGCCTTTTGCATGAGCATAAGCATTCGTATCGCTGGCATACACATTCACACTTTTCCTCTTATGCTTTGATTGCAGGAATATTCAGGTTTCCAAGCCCGATTAATCTTGTCCTCACAAGGTCATCACATCATCAAGACAAGCACAAAATAAGGGTTTCCATGCCTATTCATCAATACAAGGAGTGGAAAATCGAAGCCGGGACCACAACATCCTTTTCAGGCAAAATTGGGCAAGTTTTTGACTGGTTAACCGGTTAACCATTTGGTTAATCGATTAACACCCTTTTACAACGCCAAATTCAGCTTTTTAACAGCTGTTAATCAGTTAACCTGTTGGTTAATCGATTAACACCTGCTATTTCAGCAGAAAGTCAGCATTTCCATCATATTTCAGCAACTCTCTCCACACTCTTTTGATATATTCTATTCTAGCATTGTGCGGAACATTCTAGACAATTCAAGACCATTCAAGACATTTCCCTTACATTTATTCAATGCTTCACTCTAATTTAAGTGCACCATGTTTCTTGGGTTCCAAGCATATTAACCTTTGGATGTTGGAGTTCACCTTGGGATAGTTACCGAGTTGGTTCTAACTAACCGAGTTAACCGCCTTGACTCGGTGAGTCAAGTCTAACTAACTCCTAGCCTAGTTCCAAACCCAAAGCTAATTCCAAACCAAAGTCCAAAGCTCTCGCACTCCATACCAAAAGTCTATATAAACAAAGCGTCACTCATTTCACAAACCCTCCACAATCATTCACACAAATTCACACTTTCTTCACTCTCAATTCTATCATTTTCCTCTGCATTTTTCTGCAACTTCTACACATTCCTCTTCATCTTCTTCACCAAACCTCACTAAAGCTCTTAATTCTTGAAGAATAATCACTTTTCACATTGAAAGTGATTATTTCTTGAGCTTAACCTTCACCACTATTCCATGCTACTGGATTTTGTGGAGCTTCAGTAGTTTTTGGATTCATCTCAAGTAATCACTTCAAGCTTCTTCGGTGATAATTCTTATTTCGGAGTTTTCGTCACAATTTACACGGTTTCGATACGATTCAGCCATGCTTGAAGATTCTACTAGTTTTCTTCGATTATCTTCATCATCTTGCTATTATACTTGAGTTTTTGGAGTTCTACAAGCTTTTGTATTCATCTCAAGTGTGTGCTTCAAGATTCTTCGGTGATAATTCTCATTTCGAAGTTTTCGTCGAATTGTGCTCGGTTTCGATACGTTTCGTCAACAAATTGAAGATTCCTCTGGTTTTCTTTTATTTTCTGCATCAAGAATCATTTGCAACAATCACCAAGGCACCTCTCAGCCTTGTAGGTTGGTAGATCTTACTCTTCTCACTGTTTCGATCATTTCCGCGCATTTACGTTGTAATCACGATCGTTTTCGGTTTAATTTATCATGCAATTGCTTGATCTTTAATCTCCATGATTAATGCTTGTAATTTGTGTTTATTTGCACTTACATGATGTGATTTTCGTGCACAAAAACTAATTTTGAAAAGCTGTTTTTTCTGTTATTTTTGCCACTGTCACAGTGTTAATCGGTTAACCATTTGGTTAATCGGTTAACCAATTAATTTTTCACCAAAAAACGCTGATTTTCAATTCGTTAACCGATTAACCATATGGTTAACCGATTAACACTGTACAGAATGACCATTTTGAGTTTTTTCAAGCATGTTTGACATTCTTTCTCCCTCTAACTTCCATAGTTTGACATACTTAATATTTATGGGTGTTTTTAAGTGCTGTTAACCTCTGTTTAAAGCATATTTACAATAATTCAATGATTGATTTATCAATTTTTGCAATTATGTGTGTTCTTGATATTTGTTTAAACATGCTAATTTTTTGCACAATCTTTGATCACTTGACACTTGTTGTGTGATACATGCTAATCTTTGTATGACACTGTTTTGCACTTTCAATTCTTGATCACATTATATTTGTTCTATATTGAGCAAATTTAATAATGTATAATCAATAATTCACACCTTTTGCCTTAATGATTTTTCACTCTCTTTGGAAAATTGTTGGCATGGCTTTTCCCCTTGATTAATTGATCGAAACCATGTTTCGATTAGTTGATCCTTCCCTTCCCCTCTCTTTAGGCTTCCTTTAGAGCTTTTCTCTCTCTTTTCCCCCCGTGGAGTTGAAGATTCATACAACTGCTGATACACGACTTTGGAGCGCTGTACAAACTGAAGTTGTTACCCTGTTTACTTCACAACACTGGAGCACTGTACAACATTGGAGTTGTTGCGCTGCCCGTTTCAATTTCCGCACTATACTTTGAGCGCTAGAGAAGGAATGAGGATGGAATTGTCCTACCCTCATTCTGACTATTTCTTGGGTAAGGGCATTTGTCCCTCTCTTTCGAGAATAGTCACCTCTATCCTTAAGATGTAGTGTTGCTCCTTCCCCAGTCGGATTCATCCTTGATCACTTGTGCTCTTCTCAATTTCTCTTTGATCCATCACCATCTTTCTTGGTCAAGATCACTGTCTTGATTTATCTTTCTTCTCCTTTGTCTCAACATTCTTTTCTCATTGCCGTTTGATTCCCCTGAAGGATCTCAATCTCTTTTCTGCGGTTAATCACAGTCTGTCTGTTAAAACCGAATCCCCTGCGGAGTTCGCAACCTTCTTTTGGTTCTTTTACCTTTGTTGATTAATCACTGTCTATCAGTTACAACACCAATATTTGCGCTCCTTCTCAGTTAATCACAGTCCATCTGTTAACACTGAGTTACCTTTTGGGTTAATCACCTCTTCTTGGTTAATCACCCTTTTCTTCAGTTAATCACAGTCCGTCTGTTAACACTGAGTTTCCTTTTGGGTTAATCACCTATTCTTGGTTAATCACCTTTTTCTTCAGTTAATCACAGTCCGCCTGTTAACACTGAGTTTTCTTTTGGGTTAATCACCTATTCTTGGTTAATCACCCTTTTCTTCAGTTAATCATAGTCCGTCTGTTAACACTGAGTTTCCTTTTGGGTTAATCACCTATTCTTGGTTAATCACCCTTTTCTTCAGTTAACCACAGTCCGTCTGTTAAAATACTGAACCCCTTTTCGGGTTAATCACCTATTCTTGGTTAATCACTCGTTTCTTCAGTTAACCACAGTCTGTCTGTTAATATACTGAGTTTCCTCTTGGGTTAATCACCTTCTCTTGGTTAATCACCCTTTTCTTCAGTTAATCACAGTCCGTCTGTTAAAATACTGAACCCCTTTTCGGGTTAATCACCTATTCTTGGTTAATCACCCGTTTCTTCAGTTAACCACAGTCCGTCTGTTAATATACTGAGTTTTCTCTTGGGTTAATCACCTTCTCTTGGTTAATCACCCTTTTCTTCAGTTAACCACAGTTCGTCTGTTAAAATATTGAGCTCTTCTTGGGTTAATCACCTTCTCTTGGTTAATCACCCGTTTCATCAGTTAACCACAGTCCGTCTGTTAATATACTGAGTTTCCTCTTGGGTTAATCACCTTTTCTTGGTTAATCACCATTTTCTTCAGTTAACCACAGTCCGTCTGTTAAAATACTGAACCCTTTTTCGAGTTAATCACCTTCTCTTGGTTAATCGCTAGCTTTTCTCTTCGGTTAATCACAGTCCGTCTGTAAACACCGAATCCCCAGCAGTTGGCAACCTTCTCTTGGTTCGAATACTTACATCTTTGGGTTAGTAACCTTTCTTTGGTTCAAATACCCTTTCTTCGGTTGAGTACTATTTGTTCAGTCAGTTTACTGAACCCCTTTGGGTCACGACCTTTGCTCGGTCCTACACCCGTCCTTTGGGTCACAACCTTCGCTCGGTTCTACACCCGTCCTTTGGGTCACGACCTTTGATCGGTCCTACACCCGTCCTTTGGGTCACGACCATTGATCGGTCCTACACCCGTCCTTTGGGTCACGACCTTTGCTCGGTCCTACACCCGTCCTTTGGGTCACGACCTTTGCTCGGTCCTACACCCGTCCTTTGGGTCACGACCTTTGCTCGGTCCTACACCCGTCCTTTGGGTTACGACTGTTTATCGGTCCTACACCCACCCCTTTGGGTCATGACCTTTGTTTGGTCCTACACCCGTTCTTTGGTTGATCGCAATTCTTATCTGTTAAAACTTCTTTTCCCCACAGAGTCTTAATCCTCTTCTTGCTTGGTTTGGACACCATCTCTTTCTTTATCTCTTATCCTCTTGGTTTGGACACCATTTCTTTCTTTATCCTGTATTCTCTTGGTTTGGACACCATTTCTCTCTTACTCATTTTTACCTTGGTTTGGACACCATTTTTCTCTTATTCTCTTGGTTTCGACACTATTCTTGCACTTTATTCTCAATGCGGTTACTATCTGTCCCTTTGTACTCCTTTCTTGGTTATGACACTATCTCTTTGTATCCCCAGCGAATCTTTCTTTATCTCTTATTCTCTTGGTTTGGACACCATTTCTCTCTTATTCCCTTATTCTCTTGGTTTGGACACCATTTCTATCTTATTCCCTTATTCTCGTGGTTTGGACACCATTTCTCTCTTATTTTCTTATTCTCTTGGTTTGGACACCATTTTTCTCTCATTCTTTTGTTCTCTTGGTTTCAACTCCATTCTTCTCTATTCTTAATACAGTTGCATTTTCTTTCCTTTGAACTCCTTTCTTGGTTTTGACACCATTTCTTTGGAATCCCCGGTGGAATTTCCTTCTTTCTTTTGCTCTTGGTTTTGACACCACTTTCCTTTCCTTTTCCGTCTTAGTTCCCCGAACTACGGAAGCTCTGATTCTGCATTCTTTTGAATGTCAGATACGTAGGCACGAGACGCAATGTCTTGGCGAACACACTTCCACCCTTCTTTCCTTCTCCCTTTCTTCTTTTCCTTTCTGTCCCCTGGTTCCATGAACTACGACGCTCTGATTTCCTCATTGCACTATAAGGGTACGTAGGCACGAGGGCCACAATCCTCCGCGAGCACCTTCCTTCTTTCTTTTCTTTTTCCCCTTTCTCTCTCTCTCTCTCTCTCTCTCCTCTTTCTTTTAGCTAGAAGCATTTAGATAGATAACCTGTCCAAGCCTAGAAGCAAGCGAAATGGTTCCCGTCGAGTACGATGGATGTGTTAGGTACTAGTACCTTCCTTTCGCATAACCGACCCCCGTTCCTGTTTCTCTTCCCCTCGGGTTTTATCGATAATTTCCCTGTCCTTTGGGACTAAATAAAGTTCGATGGCGACTCTGTGTTATCTCTGAGTGTGCGATTCACTCAGGTGTAAACCAGCAATCTTCAAGAGATATTTGGAAAAACATCGAATAAACTCCGGAACACATCCATAGAAGCATTGGATGGAAAATGGAAACAAACTTGAAAATAATCAACATCTGCTAACCACAGTCAAAAATAAATTGAAGACATCTAGAAGAGCATTAGATAAAGACAACGATTCTGAAGATACATCCAAAACATTTAGAAAAGCATTAAATGTACGGGAAAAGGTTTTGAAGACATATCTGGAAGAACGTCAAATAAGCAACATCATATATGGAAGAACATCAGATAGGTTCTGGAAAAACATCGGAAGCAAAGTCGTATCTGAAAGAACGTCAGATAGACACAAAGGAGGTTCTGGAAGAACATCAAAAGTAAAGTCAAATCTGGAAGAACGTCAGATAGACACAAAGGAGGTTATGGAAAAACATCAGAACAAAAGACACATCTGGAAAATCATCAGACGGTAAAAGCAACAACATTCTGGAAAAGCATCAGAATTGCAAAGGTATATATCTAGAAACTCACTGGGGATTAAAACAAATTCTGGAAGGATATCAAAATCATAATGGAAATATCTGGAAAAACATTAGATATGTTCTAGAAGAATATTAAAACAAAAGACTCAAATCTGGGAAAACATCAGATAAACAAGGGAATATATGGAAAAACATCAGATAGGTTCTGGAAAAACATCATAACAAAGGACTCAATCTGGGAGAACAATAGAGAGATAAACATATTCGGTAAAACCTCGGATAGATTCTGGAAAAGCATCAGAATCAAAAAGGTATATCTGGAAAAACATCAAATAAGTTCTGGAAAAACATCAGAACAAAGGAATCAATCTAGGAGAACATCAGAGAGACATACACATGTGACATGCAAGAATGGCATTGGACGCAAAAGAAGAACAGACATATCCTAAAAAATAATCGGATAAGAAAGATCATATCTGGAAGAACGTTAGATAGACACGAAAGTATCTGTTTGGGAGGTGCCAAGTAAGTTGGACTTTGACCAAAAGGTAAGACGCGGATAACAACAAGACCTGTGGAGAATGCAAATGAGGATGAAACACTCTTGCTATGCATATGTATATGAATTATGCAGATGATATATGATCAAATACAGATGCAGATGTCGATGACATGGCTCAACTCTTTTGGGGAGAAGACAAAAGTGAAAGACTGATTCCTTAACACGGAGATCACTGTCATTCTGCTTGGGGACTAAAGATGTTTCTACTGAACACATTTCTACCACACTGGTAAACTGTATCAAGTTGATGATCCTTGTAGGAAGGATGGAGAGCTGCTTGGGGATTCTTCAGGTAAATTGCCCCAGATTAGCTGACTGTTGTAGATAAACTGATCATTGCTTCAGCTTGATTGATTCTGTAAATGTCTGCTTTGCTGAGCGCTTAGGAAGCCTACCCCAGTCTGAGTCTTGAAAGATCTTCTGGATACCAATTCTGAGAAGGACTTGCCCCTGAACAACAAATCTTGAATTGATTCTTTAACAAGACGTGGAAGGACTTGCCCCTGATAGGATCACTGACCAAGTTTCTTAACAGTTTGAAAATTCCTTGAGAGGATAGCCAGTTTGCAAACAAAAGTATTTGTACAAACATGGTAATTTTAAAGAAAAGTCATGCAACTTTTGAAATCAAAAGCTTTTAGAAGATGCAAAACATATGAGTCACTGGTATGAACACGGCGGTTCAAGACATTCAAAAGTGAAAGGTAATGCAAAATTTGTGATGCCAAAACAAATGATCTGCAAAGATCTTTTGGAGTCAGTTTACGCAACCTTGCTGTAGTATGCTTTCAAAATAACCTTGCTTCAGTTAGGTATTTTGAGGGTTGTAACGTGGCTTGGTTCACGGTTTAAAAAATATAGGATAAAGGCTCAAAGTTTATTTGTACCCACCCAATCTTCGTGATGATCTTCATTCCTACGCTCAGTTAGCTCAGACTATGCACTCAGGTTCCCAAGAGGTTGGAAATTGCACTGATGATGGTTCAGAAGTCAAGGGACTCTTGAGATGGCAATCACTGCTTCCTTACAACATTGAGTTGTTGTTTTTTCCTTGAAGGCTTTCATGGTAAGGATTCAAAGATTTCCTATTTTATTATCCCTAACTTTTTCCTGAACTGTTTCTTTTGAAGCTTACAGTTAGCGGGATGCCCTAGTTTTGCCTAAGTCTTCTTCATAGGTTTTGACTTAGCGGGCTTTTCTTTTGATTTTATTTTTATTTTTTTTCAAAACAAAAGGGAGTGAATACCTGGCTTAATGGTTACGGTGAACCATCATCGGCTTTTGATTCGAAGGACATCTTCAACACTTGCTTGCTGTGTGCAAAGGAAAATCTGTGAATGCAACCTTTGTATGAAAGGTGTCTTGCACGAACGCACAACCAAGTTAACTGAGAACTACCCATCCCATGGTTAAGATTGCAAGTTTTTTTGTAAAGGAAGAAACTCCAACTTCAAGGCTCGAAGGGTTCAGCAAAGGGAATAACTTCCTTATTTCTCCTGTGTTTAGGGGAATTGAAACAATGCCTTACATCGTCACCAAAGTTTAATTGAAAGCATACCAGCAATTATGGGTATAACGTTTTCGTCATCCTCCCTCCAATGTTTGCATAATCAAAACAACATGGACAAGAGAAATATATTTTGAAAAAGAAAGCATAAAGATGTAAATAATGGACAAAATGAATTGAATCAAAAGTTGCAATGCTCATTTCATTAATTACGAAAGTACAAACATAATTTGAATGCCAATAGCTAGTACAAAATAAAAGGAAAATGCAAACAATAAGAAACTTGGCCTGGTGACTAATCAAACACAAGGATGGGATGTCCTGTCTTTGGGGAAGTAGCTAGGCTGAAGTCGACTGAAGCTTTACTTGGCATGCCCTAACATAGGATTTGTTTGGACATTAGGATTGGTATCAAGAAAGCTAAGGATTCTGACCTTAATCAAACCGCACACTCTAGCCTTTAATGCATAGCAATTTTCCAGATCGTGGCCTGCTGCACCTTCATGGAATGCACAGTGGAGATCATATCTGAATCCAGCTGGAAGAGGATTTGGAGGAGGAGGAAGAGTCGTTGTGGTAATTAAACCTTTCTGAACTAGACCAAGATAAAGTTCAATGTATGTCATAGAAATAGGATCAAATTGATTCATATTACGGTACTGGTTCTGCCCTACAGCCGGACGTTGGGGAGCTTGAGCTGGTCGTGGAGCAACAACCACATGAGTAACAACAGCAACAGCAGGGTGATCAACATACTGAGGTCGGGGATGAGGCTTTCTTGTTTTAATCATAACAACATTGGTCTGATCTTTCCTCTTCTTCTGGAAGTTCCTATAGGATTTCTTCGCACCATTAGAAGATTCAGCAGCCTTGGACACTTTGCCATTCTTGAGTCCTTCCTCAAGTCTTTGACCAATGGTTACCAAATCAGTGAAGTTAGAAGAAACATTGCCAATCATCTTCTCCCAATAGAATGAAGACAAGGTGTCCATGAACATTCCAATCAGCTCCTTTTCAGCCAAGTGAGGTTCAACTTGGGAAGCCAACTCTCTCCAGTGCTAAGCATACTCCTTAAAAGATTCTTTCTCATGTTGAGTCATGTTTTGAAGCTGGCGATGATCAGGAGCCATGTCGAGGTTGTACTTATATTACTTCATGAAGGCATTTGTGAGATCTTGGAAGCGGTGGATGAAATTTTGCTCAAGACTCATATACCATTTTAGTGAAGCTCCACTGAAGCTGTCTTAAAAATAGTGGATGAGCAACTTCTAATTGTTAGTATACGCAACCATCTTTCAGAAATACTTGACTAGATGAGCTCTTGGGCAAGCATGACCTTTGTACTTCACAAACTCGGGAGTTTTTAATTTAGCAGGCATAACAAGGTCAGAAACCAGGCACATGTTGTCTGCGTCCACGCTAAAGAAGTCATTTCCCTCCATGGCTTTAAGTCTCTTGTCTATGGTCTAAAATTGTTCACGGACAACCTCAGGTTCAACAAAGTTTTCACGGTCTTCACCCTGAGCACTAGTAGCATTGTACTCATATAAAGGATTCTCAAAGGGAGCTTGGACAGTCCCGACAACAGTGTGGACCACAGGTCTAGACTTACCGAAAACTGGAACTTGAAATATCGGTCTGACAGTTTGACCAATCATAGCAGTAGATGCAATAGGTGGAGAAAAGTTGTAAGGCAAACCAAACTCTGGCCAAGTTAAAGGTGGCACCTGAACAGGTTGAGGATCAGCATTTGAAACCTCCTGGATAACAATTCTTTGGGGTTGCTCTCCTCTAGCAATCAAGACCTGGAGCATTTCAGTGAGCTTTGTCTGGCTTGACTTAAGATCATCGATCTCCATTCGGATCTTTGCATTGTATGCTTCTTATTTTGACATCTTGCGTCTGTAGTTAGCTCTAGTCTGGTATTTGTGTCGAAGAATCAACTTGACGATTGACAGGTGACACTGGAAGATAGAGACAGTGGGATATGAGTTGCTGGACAAAACGAATGTATCCAATGAATTATGCAAATATGCAAATGCAATGTGATACAATATAGGATGCAAATCACACAGGTAACATGATCAAAGGTTCGTGATTACAACATGAAGTCTGGGTAAAGAACCAACCACAGGGTGTGTATTATGGGTAAAGCACCTGCACAACGGGTTCTAACAAGGTTCCCAGAGTCATTGATAAATCTTTCGGATATTATCGGCTTGCACGACTACTCATGCGAGCTAATAATATTCTCAAGATAAACTCTTATGAGTGTAGTATCGTATGACAACCACCACAGGTCTACACCTGGATGATCACTGCACTACGTCCTAAAAAGGTTAAGAGAGGTGAAGGGATACTAAAGTCCCCAGCTTCACAAACTCCCAGGTCAGAAAAAGTAATGCCAATACGACTACTCGCATGACATCAGTAATCCCAAAGAGGTCTTCACTGAGCGTGGTTATATCATATGTTAATCATGTTAGGACTACTCCCAACAGTTAACTATTGATTATACCACAATCCTATCATAGGTGTACACTCAAGTCCTGGTTAGAACACATCTCACCACACAAAGGTAACAACCCATGAAACAACAAAACAACAAGCAGGCAGATATATACAAACAAATAACACATATAAAACAAGTTAGGGGTAACCCTCCTAAGATTCCCCAGTGAAGTCGCCATTTCCTGTTGCGGTGAGAATCAGATATCAAGCTATTAATTAACTTGAATCACAAATCATGAAGTTCACCACCGAGCTTTGAATTATCCAAAGGAAAAGGGTAAAGATCGAAAAAACCTAAATGCACTATGTAGGAACACAACTAAGAGATCTAAAGTTCGGGGGTTTGTTATACTTGGGGAATGTGTTAGCATCCTAAGTATTTGTAGTACTCTACAATAACCTCTTGTTAGTATTTGTGTTATGTCAATGTTTGCTTGTTAAGGGAAATGTGCTAAGGTAAAAACCTAGGGTATGTACACTAATTATGCTCGCCAAGACATCGCATCTCGTGCCTACGTATCCGAACTGGGATGGAATAAGAGCATTCGTAGTTCCCCTCAATAAGGGTAAGGAACTCTTGACTGTGGTCAAGGTTCCAAGGGAAGGTAAGTATCCATGACAAGACACTTACGTAGAGTACGACAACTCTAAACCTAAGGCTAGGTTGAAAGAGAAAGGAATGAGTAAGCATCCATAACCGTGACACTTACATAGAGCACGACGACTCTAATCCTAAGGCTAGGATAAAAGGGAAAATAAGTGTCCATGACAAGACACTCACATAGAGTGCAACGACTCTAATCCTAAGGCTAGGATAAAAGGGTAAGACTATAACAAAGTCTCAAGGGAACGGTGGACAAGGCTATCCTAAACATGATGTGACAGTCAACGGAAGTGATCCTTTCCTTGGGAACATATTGAGAAATCGTCGAACGAAATAGGCATAAAAAACGGGACTTAATCACATCCTAGGCATCAAGAATTAAATTCAAAATTGAACATAAAGAATTAACTAAAAAGAAATCGAGGATTGTCAAGATTAATTTAAGAATTAACTAAAAATAAAATCTAATTAAACCAAATTCTAATTAAACCAAAATCTAATTAAAGAACTAATTAACTAATTAAACTAAAATCTAAAAAAACTAATTAACTAATTAAATTCTAGTTAAAAACTAATTAATTATATTCTAAAAACTAATACTAAAAAAATCAAATAGCTAATAGTTTAAATAACTAATTTAACTATAACTAATTATTAAATTACTATTCTAGATTTAAACAAAAATAAAATAATAATAATAATAACCAAATACAAGTGAAGGGTGCATGATTAAATGAAGGGTGTTAACATAGAAAAGGGAATTGGGGCTAATCCAATCTAAACACAAATAATTCTAAATAAAATTAAATGTAAACAAAAATAAAATAAATAAACATATCTGTCAGATTTATCAATCCGAATTTCAATCAAATGAAATAAATACAAAAGACAAGACATTAACTAAAAAACAATACTCATCACCATTATCTACTTGAAACAACAAAAATGCCTCTCTTCTACCATTTAAAAAAAAAGCTTGTTTTGAACCACACACAAACAGGAATAATAATTTATTAATGATTTTTATGTTCAAACTCAATAACAGTAAGATGACAAAGAGAACAAAAAAAAAGCAGAGATAAAGAGGAGAGATGAAGTGGACCGAATGGGGGTGGCTGAGACGTCGGAGTACGGCGATGTTGTCGTCGGAGCTGAGCTTGGAGGTGAACGTAGGTGGAGATTGAACAGTTGGTGCCATGGTTGTTTTTTTTTGTGTCCTCTTTGTTTTGTCTAATATATATATATATAGGACTAGAAAATAGATAAGAATGATAATAACAATTAACACAATGTTTTTTGTTTTTTATAATTAGATAAAAAAAAAGAATTAAATATTATATTTTTGTGTTTTTAGAAGGAGAAACATAATTAAGTATTGATTAAATAAGATGCTTTGGTGTTTTTTATAAAAAAGGAAGATATTAATAAATAAATTAAAAATAAAATTAATTAATAAAAAAAAAAAAAATTAAATATCTAATCAAATCTAAATAAATTAAATGATTATTTAACTAAAAATGATTAAAAAACAAAATAAAAAGTCGGGCAGAAAAGTGCTCGAAAAAATAAAATGAACACACCAAAATAATCAGCGCGAAATAAACATATTGGAAAAATACAGCGTTTGGTCAGATTTTGAAATAAATTTGGATCGGTTTGTTTGTAAATCCAACAAATTTATTCTGACTGACATTTCGGACACTATGTAAGATGAAGTGCATGATATGTTATGCAGACGATGCGAAACGAAAAATAGAATCTCAGGGTCAAAAATTAGGATATGACAATAGGTATCACCCATATCCGTTTATCTGCATTTCTAATAAAAAATGATTGATCAATTATAATTTTTCGTGTCAGTTAAATTTTGTAACAATTTTTTTTTTGAAAATGTTATTGTTGAGTTATAAAATAAACAAAAATTTATATTAAAATGCATAAAAATTTAATATTGATGTATTTAATAAAATTATTAGATTAACATATATACATAATAATAAAAATAAAAATATATAAATATATATATCATGCGTGTACGGGACGGGCTTGGTGCTAAAACACTCGTATCCATATTTATACCCGTTTATTTTAATGGATAATTATCTGTGTACATTATTCATTATAGATAAAGTTTACAAACACCTACTAAGAATGAGTATAATTGTTATCCCTATTCAAATTCAATAATCACAATGGAATTTAAAGATTATGTCTAAAATATTATTTAATTTTTAAGATAGTTTTTTTAAAACATTTCAACAATTATAGATAATCGTAAATCACAATTAAATTGACTATTAATACTATTTAAATATAAAATACAAATCGAATATGAAATAAAAAAAAATTATTATGATTTGTTCAAACATTAATAAAAGTAAAATTTAATACAAACAATTGTTCATGTAGTTGTCTTTTAAACACAAATATAAGGTAGTGACGACAATACTCTATCCTTAATTTTTAAAGGATAATGACTTTATAATGATACTCACTTTAGAATATTGAATTGTGAGGTGAATTTCATTCTTATCCAAAATCTATATCCAAGAACAAAGGTAAAGTTCTCCTTTCAACCTCAAAGAGAAAAAAAAAAAAAGTAACAATATTTATTCATTAAAATACCCGATACATAATTAATAATAGTTAACAAGTCCTAGGACAACCACATCAATTAAAGTGACATTTCATTTTGAAAATCAAATACTAGCGATTAATATTTATAAAGAATATATTCTTACATTGTCATATTTTATTAATAGATATATTAAATGCAATTTAATAAATACTTGCAATGATTTACTCACACGACATTATTAGATAAGTCAATATATTACTGTACTGGTAAAAAAAATATATGTGTGGGGTCCCTCTATAAAGGTAAGAATACTCAGAGATCTAAATAGATGTAAAAAAGTAAAAGTTTATCTGCAATGGCGAGAGATCATATATGAGAGGGAGAATTCACGTGAGGTGAGTGGCGTGTGTGTATAACTAGTTCAATAGACATGAATTTGTTCAGAATACAACAAATAATAACTCTTGGAAGTGGATGTGGCATATTCCTTCTCTTAATAAGGTGAAATTCTTCTTTTGACCGACGTTACATAAGTCTCTTCCTACGAGGTCAATGTTGTGTCATCGTGATATGCTCCAAACGAATCTCTGTCCTAGATGCAATTAGGACCCTAAGACGACTCTACACTATCTGAAAGACTGTTAATTTGTTATTCGTTTTTGAAAATCTATTGGCTTCTCGGGCCCATTACTCTTTCAAGGGGATAGTTTATATGATTGGATTAAACATGACATCGATGATGACTTTATCTTCTTGTCTGCTTGCTTGTGGTTGTGGCGTGCTAGGAACAAATTATGTCTTGTTAATAAAGTGGTATCTTCTTATATTTTGAAACTCATCATAGTGAATTATGCCAACCTGTTAGCTAAATGTTTTCTCAAGCATAATCTATCTTATCCTACGAGAACAATCACATGGAATACACACAAAGATAGTATTATGATTTTGAATGTTGATGGCAATAGCCTCGTTAATCTTAACGTCTCGAATTTTGGTGGATTGATTCGAAATACTGATGGTGCTTGGATTCACAATTTTGCGGATAATATTGGTTATTTCAACATTTTCACACTGAGTTGATGGCGTTATATCATGGTTTGCGTATGACCTAGGAACTTGATCTCAAAGACTTGATGTGTTATTCTGACTTCAACTCTGCTATTAAGCTTATCTCAGAGTCTGTTAATGTTTGACATCATTATGTCACGATTCTCTATAACATTAAAGAGTTTCTCACTAGAGAATCATGAGTTCAAAAAATAATCCATACTCTTAGAGAGAGGAATGCTTGTGCTCACTATATAACAAACTATATAACTCGTAATGATACGATATGCCGATCTTTTGGATCTTTTGCAGAGTTGTAAAAATTATCACTCTCTTGTTAGCTAACATTAATGATACTTTATTTTTAAGATAATTTATTGTTTTTTTTTCTTTTCCTTTTTCTACTTGTAACAAAGTAAAATGCTTCATGTGTCTAAAGGACAATTCCTTTTTCTGTTTCCTTTCACCTCTTATAATCGACCATATTTCAATTTCAAGCAATGAGTTGTAGGTTATATTTACTTGTTTTCTTATTTCCACAAGCTCTTACCAAGTAAAATAGTTTCATATGTTTGCCTTTGTTTATTTTATATAATATTTCACGTTTACTTTTTCTTTCGATTTATTGAAAAGGTTAATGATACTTCCATTGCTCCTGTACCCTAGATTAAGGATTTTGGATTCCACATAGTGATTGCATGATATAGACTTGTAGTCTTTTTGTTTTTTGAATGTTGATATAGACTTATTGTTATTGATACTGATTTCAAATTAATTGTAAAAATTATTTAAAGATAATTTGATGATAGTGTAATATGAGTTAATTTACAAACCATCTATTTTGTCTATGATATTTTGATGATAGTGTAATATGAGTCAATTTGCAAATTATCTATTTTATGTCCATTGACACAAAAGATTCTTATCACCACCAAATTATTTCATTAATACTTTTATTAAAAACTACAATTTTAACCTTCATTTTGAGTAGATCTAAAATTAATAATAAATAAAAAGCGTCATGATACCAAGATCTAAAAAATTAATAACAATAATAATAATAATAATAATAATAATAAATAAATAAATAAAAAGCGTCATGACTTCTCAAATTGAATATTAGAAAAAAGACAAATTTTTTTCTACACCGAATCCTTTCGTGTTGAAATACAACCATGATCTATGGTGAATTTTCTCAATCTTGATATCAAGATTGTTATGTAATGACAATGAACAAAAACAAGAACACATTTAAAGAAGATGAGTTTGAACTCCAGAGTAACTCTCTGCCCACAATTGTGAAATTTTATTATCACTTTGCAACTGAAAAATCGTGATTATCAAACTTGATGATTACAATGATAAGGGTTCCTCCCTATTTATAGATTTAGGTTATCTTGCATCTCAAGGTAAAACTCAAACTATAAAAGCCCAAAAATATCTAATCTAATCTTTCTAAATCAAATATGATATTTCTAAATCAAATCAAATCTTTCTAAAACAATGAATTACATATTTAACACACCACCTAATTCATTGTGTCTAAACTATCTACATTCATCATAGACCTTAGCTTCTTGAACACTTCGACTAGCATTCCCTTTGTCATGACGTCTGCAATCTGATCCTCAGTTCTGCATTGTTCCAAGTTCATCTTCCCTTCTGCTACCTGTTCTCGAAGATAATGGAACCTCATTTCGATGTGCTTGTTCCGACCGTGTACTATTGGATTCTTCGCTAAGAAGATAGCTGACATGTTGTCGATCTTCATGGTAATTGCTCCATGACTCTTCGCTGTGATCTCTTCGACCAGGTTCACCATCCAGGTTGCTTGACATGCACAAATAGAAGCAACTATATATTCTGCTTCACATGATGACAATGCCACTACTGGCTCCTCTCTCGAACTCCAAGCAACTGGTGCACCACCTAACATAAACACATAGCCAGCTGTGGATTTTCTATCCTCAGCATCACTACACCAACTAGAGTCGGTGTATTCCACTATCTTGCATTATTTTCCTTCATCAGCTGCAGGAAACAAAATGCCGTAGTCAAGAGTCCGTTTCAGATACCTCAGTATCCTATTCGTTGCTGCTAGGTGTGATACCTTTGGCTTCTGCATGAATCTACTTACCATACCCATATTGTATGCTAAGTTAGGCCTTGTGTGACAAAGGTATCAAAGTGACCCAATAAGTCTTCTGTATTAGGTTGGGTTGACAGCATCTTCATCTAACTGCTTCGACAGTTGCAATTTGGTCTCAGCCGGAGTCGAAGTTGTATTGTAATCTTGCATCTCAAATCTCTTGAGTATTTCATTTGCATATCTTCTTTGGTGCATCATCAAACCTCTACTAGTCTTGTAGAATTCGATGCCAAGGACATATGAGAGGTCTCCCAAGTCTGACATTTCAAATTCCTTACTCAGGTTATGTTTGAAGTCTTCGATCTCCTTCTTACAACTTCCTGTTATCAACAGGTCATCAACATAGAGACATAGTATAAGCAATTCACTACTGCTTCTTCTTACATACACTCCATGCTCAGTCGTACACTTCACAAATTCCTCCTCCTTTAGGATTCACCTTCACCTTTTAAACCCACTTCACATCAATTGCCTTCTTGTCGTGGGGCAATTCGACAAGTGACTAGGTGTTGTTGACTTCGATAGAGTCTAACTACTGATTCATTGCTTTCACCCACTTTGAATCTTTGAATGCCTCAGTTGCATTGACTGGTTCTACATCTGCGTAGAAAGCATAATATACCAGCTCACCCTCTTCATCGACCACATTATCTGATGTAATCACACATTCTTGCAAACTTGCAGGAATGTGTCTTGTTCGTCGAGGTCTGCTTGGGCCTGCTTCATCTCTGACTTGTTCCTGTCGAAATTCTCTTTCGACTTCAGTGGCTGGTTCTTCACAAGAGATTCTCACTGAATCCTTCTTGACATTCTCAGTCCAATCTCATTCTTTAAGCTCATCTATGATCATGTCCCTGCTGATCACTACCTGCTTATTCACTGGGTCGAATAGCTTATAACCTCCAGTCGAATGATATCCTATCAAGATCATCTGATTTGACTTGTCATCAAGCTTCCTTCTTAACTAATCTGGCACATGTCTATGTGCTATAGATCCAAACACCTTCAAGTGACTAAGGCTAGGCTTGACACCAGACCAACTTCTTCTGGTGTGATTCCTTCAAGCTTATTCGTCGGACATCTGTTTAATATATATGTTGCTGTCGAAACTACTTCTCCCCATAATTCTTTGGGTAGATGATTTCCATTCAACATACTTCTCACCATGTTCATGATGGTTCTGGTCTTTCTTTATGCAATTCCATTTTGTTGTGGAGTGTAGGGTGGCACCAACTCATGCACAATCCATTCTTTTACACATAATGCATCGAACTCTTTTGACACATACTCTCCACCACCATCAGTCCTCAGAATTTTCAGCTTTCAACCACTCTGTCTTTCGACCATAGATTTGAATCTGGAAAATACCTCGATCACATCACTTTTCTTCTTGATGAGGTAAGTCCACAACTTTCGACTGTAATTATCTATGAACATGACAAAGTATTTGTTGCCTGCAATCGAATCCACCTGGATTAGACCACATAAATCAGAGTATATGACTTCCAGAATTGCCTTTGACTTCCTTCCTGCATCCTTGCTGAAGCTATTCTTGTGTTGTTTCGACTGAACACGCTCTTCACAAACTTCACTAGGAATGTCGATTTCAGGTAATCATGAAGCCATATTTCTTCTCTTTAGCTCTCTGATGTCATTGAAGTTGAGATGGCCTTGTCGAAAATGCCATAACCACTAATCTCTGCTGGCTGCAGTTGCTAGGCACTTGAGCTTCATCACATTGAGTTTAATCTTGAAGGTCCTATTCTGAGACATTGAAGCCTTCAAGATCAACCTACCACCTGCGTCGAGAACTCTCGTCATCTTATCTTCGACAACTACCTTGTAGTTCTTTTCGACTAGCTGCCATATACTGAGCAAATTACTCTTCATGCCTGGTATGTACAACACATTGGAAATTGTTGACCTATTGCCATCTTTCCTCACAATCAGAACATCACCAACACCTTCAGCTGCTAGAGTGTTGTCATTTGCAAACTTCACCGTATTCTTTAACGAGGGCTTCATGTTGACAAACCAATCTTTCCTTCCAGTCATGTGTGATGAGCATCCTGAGTCCAAGTACCACTGGTCCTGGAATCTCTCTTCGTCTCTTGTTGTGACCATTAGCAACATCTCTTCTTCTTCATGTTTCACCAGCTTTGCATCAGTTTCTTGATTCTTCTTCTTTTCTAGATAATCACTAAAATAGTGACCATACTTCTGACAATTGAAACACTGAATATGACTTTTGTCAGGATTTTGACCACCACCTCTTCCTCTACCTGCAACACCACCTCTTTGGTTGCCTTAGTTCCAGGGTTTTCTCTGATTCGACCAATTTTCTTCCTGCTGATTTTGACCAGTCGAATTGTTGTAGTCTCCTCTACCTTTGTTGCCATTCCAGTTTCCTTGGCCTTTCTTTTCTTTTTCTGATTGCGTCTGCAAAGCCATATCACTCGTCGACTTTCCTGCAGCTCTTTCAGCCATCCTTTGTTCATGAGACTCAAGTGCCCCTTGAAGTTCTTCCTTCGTTAATACTGACAAGTTTTTCGACTCTTCTATGGCTACTACCACGTGGTCGAATTTTGGAGCCAATGACCTCAAGATCTTTGCAACAACTAATCTTGATGTCAACACTTCTCCACATACCTTGATTTGATTCACTAGCTTTGTAACTCTAGTGAAGAAATTTGTTATACTTTCATTGTCTTCCATCTGAAGCAATTCATAAGTCTTTTTGTGAGTTTGTAACCTCACCTCTTTCACCTTCTCTGCGCCTCGAAACGATTTTTCAAGAATCTCCCAAGATTTTTTTGTTGATTCTACATCACTAACCTTTTCAAAATTATTTGGATCAACACATTGATGGATTATAAAGAGAGCTTTATAATCCTTCTTCTTCAATTCTTTGTGTGCAGCGTTTTCTTGATCCGTCATGTTCTCTGCAAGCGGTGCTCATCCCTCATTCATAAGATCCCAAAGATCTTGGTAACAGAAAACCACCTTAATCTGTTTGCACCAATTCTCATAGTTATCTTTCTTGAGAATTGGAAGATTTGCTGGAAAATGACTGTTCGGGTGATTCATCGCCATCACAATTGTTCTTCCATTCAATCAAAACTGGAGCTCTAGATACCAGATGTTGGGATACAACCACGATCTATGGTGAATTCTTCTCAATCTTGCTCTCAAGATTGTTATGTAATGACAATGAACAAAAACAAGAACACATTTAAAGAAGATGAGTTTGAACTGGAGAGTAACTCTCTGCCGACAAATGTGGAATTTTATTATCACTTTGCAACTTCAAAACCGTGATTATCAAACTTGATGGTTACAATGATAAGGGTTCCTCCTTATTTATAGATTTAGGTTAACTTGCATCTCCAACTAAAGCCCAAACTATAAAAGGCCAAAAATATCTAATCTAATCTTTCAAAATCAAATATGATCTTTCTAAATCAAATGTAATCTTTCTAACACAATGAATTACATATTTAACATTTCAGACACATAATACCTTAGGATGTGTTAATTTCCAGTTAAGAAATATTTTTCTTTAGAATTTTATTCTTAGGATCGTTATTTCTTAAGAATAATATTTTTATAGAAGTGTTTGGCCAAAAATTATATATTTAAGGGAATGTTTACTTTCCAACTTCAAGCATGATAATAAATTTAAGAGAATTCATGTATAACAAGATTCCTGAAAATAACAAATACATGAGAACATTTTTTATAAATTTAAAAGAAACATGAGATTGTTTGGTTTCCAATGTCACAGTCTCAAAAATACATTTTCAATCCTTGAAACAAACACATCTCTAATTTTTGAGGATGTTGAGTTTGATTTTCATGAATCAATCTCTTTATTTGATTTAGAAAAGTAATATTCTTATGAGTTATGAGTTGATTGTGAGAAAAAACATTAATATTATCATGAGAAATTAAACATGTTATATTAAAAACAATTGTATTGTTGAGTTTGTGATTCCTTGTGTCGAAGCAGTGTAGCTCGACAGAAACAAGGATTAGTCGAATTAGGCTAATGTATGTGTGTCGAGTTGTTTAGGTGTCGAAGTGTCGAAGCAGATTTATTGACACAGAATTTTGACTTAGACCAAAAATAGTAATTTTTGGGCTTTCTTCTATTATAAATAGAGGAAGTAACCCCTAATTTTGCAATAACTTGTATTCATAGAATTTTGCAATTGCAAAGTGAATAAAGAAGTTTTCCACAATTTGTGGGCGGAGATTCCGCAGTCGAAAAATCATTCTCTCTTTCTCGATTTTCTTTTCATTAACAATTGTTGCGCATAATCTTTCTTGAGATCAAGATTGATTAGGAATTCACAAAATGTTTTGGGTTAATTCCAACATCTGGTATCTAGAGCTCCGATTGTGATTCGAGGGAAGAAAATCACGATGGCGCTGAATTATCCAAACGGGAATTTTTCGGCGAACCTTCCAATTCTCAAGAACAATAATTATGAGAATTGGTGCAAGCAGATAAAGGTAGTTTTCTGTTATCAAGATCTTTGGGATCTTGTGAAGGGAGGAGTAACACCGCTTGCAAAAAATGCGATGGATCAAGAAAAGGCTACATACAAAAAATTGAAGAAGAAAGATTATAAAGCTCTCTTTATAATTCATCAATGTGTTGATCTAGATAACTTTGAAAATGTTAGTGATGTAGAATCAACGAAAGAAGTATGAGAAATCTTGGAGAAATCGTTTGGAGGCGCAGAGAAGGTGAAAGAGGTGAGGTTACAAACTCACAAAAGGACGTATGAATTGCTTTAGATGGAAGAAAGTGAAAGCATAATTGATTTCTTCACTAGGGTTACTAAAATAGTGAATCAAATCAAAGTGTGTAGAGAAGTGTTGACACCAAGATCAATTGTTGCAAAGATCTTGAGGTCATTGGCTCCAAAGTTCGACCATGTGGTAGTAGCCATAGAAGAGTCGAAAGAATTATTAGCATTGACAAAGGAAGAGCTTCAAGGGACGCTTGAGTCTCATGAACAAAGGATGGCTGAAAGAGCTGTTGGAAATTCTAAGAGTGATATGGCTTTGCAGGCGCTGTCAGAAAAGGAAAAGAAAGGCAAAGGAAGTTGGAATGGCAACAAAGCCAGAGGAGGCTACAATAATTCGACTGGTCAAAATCAGCAAGAAGGAAACTGGTCAAATCAGAGAAAACCCTGGAGTCAAGGAAACCCAAGAAGTGGTGTTGTAGGTAGAGGAAGAGGTGGTGGTCAAAAACCTGACAAAATTCACATTCAGTGTTACAATTTTTAGAAGTATGGTTACTACTTTAGTGATTGTCCAGAAAAGAAGAAGAATCAAGAAACTGATGCAAAGCTGGCGAAACATGAACAATAAGAGATGTTGTTGATGGTCACAACAAGAGATAAAGAAAGATTCCAGGACCAATGGTACTTGGACTCAAGATGCTCATCACACATGAGTGGTAAGAAAAACTGGGTTGTCAACATGAAGCCCTCGACGAAGAAGATAGTGAAAATTGCAAATGACAATACTCTAGCAGCTGAAGGTATTGATGATGTTCTGATTATGAGAAAAGATGGCAAAAGGTCAATAATTTCCAATGTGTTGTACATACCATGCATGAAGAGTAATTTGTTCACAATAGGGCAGTTGGTCGAAAAGAACTACAAGGTGTCGATCAAAGAAAAGATGACGAGAGTTATCGACTCAGGATGAAGGTTAATCTTGAAGGCCCCTATGTCTCAAAATAGAACCTTCAAGATTGAGCTAAATGTGATGAAGCATAAGTGTCTTGCAACTGTAGCCAATAGAGAAGAATGGATAAGGCATTATTTACTTGGCCATCTCCACTTCAAAAACATCAGAGCTTTGTAGAGAAAAAATATGGTTTCAGGATTACCAGAAATCGACATTCCAAGAGAAGTGTGTGAAGAATATGTTCAGGCGAAACAACACAAGAATAGCTTCAGCAAGGATGCAGGAAGTAAGTCAAAGGCAATTCTTAAATTCATATACTCTGATGTATGTGGTCCTATCTAGGTGGATTCGATTAGAGGTAATAGATACTTTGTCACGTTTATAGATGATTTCAATCAAAAACTATGGACTTACCTGATCAAGAAGAAAAGCAAAGTGATCGAGGTATTTTCCAAATTTAAATCTATGGTTGAAAGACAAAGTGGTCGAAAGATAAATATTCTCAGGACTGGTGGTGCTGAAGAGTATGTGTCAAAATATTTCGATGCATTATGTGAGAAAGAAGGGATTATGCAAGAGGTGGTGCCACCCTACACTCCAAAGTAGAATGGAACTGCAGAAAGGAAGAATAAAACCATCATGAATATGGTGAGAAGCATGTTGAAAGGCAAGTATCTACCCAAAGAATTATAGGGAGAAGTTGGGTCGACAACAACATAAATCTTGAATAGATGTCCGACGAAGAAGCAAGAAGGAATCACGTCAGAAGAATGTTAGTCTGGTGTTAAGCCTAGCCTAACTCATTTGAAGCCTAGCCTAAAACATTTATATTAAAATGCGTAGAAATTTAATATTGTTGTATTTAATAAAATTGTTAGATTAACATATGTACATAATAATGAAAATAAAAATATATAAACATATATCATGCGGGTATATGGCGGATTGGATGCTAAAATACTCATATCCACATTTATATCCGTTTATTTTAATAGATTATTGTCTGTGTTCGTGTTCGTATCTATTTTACAGTTTTTTATCTTATCTATTATAGATAAATTTTACAAATACTAACTCAGGATGAGTATAATTGTCATCTCTATTCAAACTCAATAATCTCAATGGAATTTAAAGATTATGTTTCAAAATATTATTTAAGTTTTAAGATAAATTTTTTTTTGTTCAAACATTTCAACAATTATAAATCATCGTAAATCACAATTAAATTAACTATAATAATATTTAAATATAAAATACAAATCAAATATGGAATAATAAAAAATTATTATGATTTGTTCCAACATTAATAAAAATAAAACTTAATACAAACAATTATTAATCTAATTGTCTTTTAAACACAAATATAAGATAGTGACGACAATACTCTATTCTGATTTTAAAGGATAATCACTTTATATATTAAAATATCACTTTATATAACTATACTCACTTTAAAATATTGAATTGTGAGGTGAATTTCATTCTTATCCAAAATTTATATCCCAGACCAAAGTTAATGTTCTTCTTTTAATCTCAAAGAGAAAAAAAAAGTATTTCTTCCATCTCACAATAGGTATTTTTTTTAATATTTTCACACTTTTTAAGATAATAATTAATTGTATTGATTTCAATGATAAAATGAATGCCTTTACTAAAATAACATTATTAATAATAGATAGTGGATTTATTACATGATTTAAAATACATTAATTAAAGGTAAGTTAGTGGAAAAAATAATAAAAATTACATTGGTATTCTAAAGGAACAAATAATTTGAGACAAATAAAAATAGGAAAGGGAACACCTATTGTAAGACGGAGGGAGTAACAACATTTAGTCACTAAAATACCTAGGGGTGTTCATGGGTACAATCTTTCTTCTGCTTGCCGAGAACCCTTTTAGACATACTTCTTTAGGAGAACTTCCTAGATGAGACAATCGATCTCCTTCTTTAATTGATAAAAACATTGGTATGGTGACTCTTTACCTTGTGGTATTTTCACAAATTGGTGAGATCGCCTCCACCACTTCTGACTTTGGGGTATAAGGAGGCGGGATGTTATGGATGTGGAGCACCTCACACCAGATCTGCTCCCTTCTTATATTTAGGGGTCGGAGGAGGTGATATATTGTGGGTGTGAAACACCTCATGCTATATATGTGCATTTCCTCTATTTAGGGGTGTGTAATTGTGTGACGGCCTCCCACTTTGTTTGAAAGTTGCCTCATCGCAAACGGGCGAGACATAATAATTTCAATGCTATTGGTGTGAACACTACTACAAATAACGCTTATAATCTCGCACACTAGAGAGATGTAACCTTGGATACCGAGGCGACGTAACGAAGGGTGACATGAAAAGATGCCACTTAACACCTTAGTTAATGAAAAACTGAGGGGTAAAGTTATATGATCATGGGTTCGAACCCTAGCATCTGCATTTTTATTATTTACAAAAGCACTGCCTCATACCTCTCAGTTTTTTCACAAACCGAGGGGTAAGATAGATTGTTTTTTATTTTAAAATAAAACTCGTTACATTGTTTACACATAATATTAATAAAATAATTTGTTTACAAGCTACAATGTTTACCCAGAATGTTACATTGTTTACACATGATATTAAAATAAATTTTAATTAGTCCATGAAGATCATATGTTAGATCTTCGGATCCTTGATATTTGGGTAAAATCAAATGTTGGGTGTGACTATATTCTCAATGGCTTTACCTCACATGGATTTATTTCTGATATATAAAAAAAGGTTGATATAAAAAAGGTTAGATAAATAAATGATTTTTGCTCAAATAAATAGTTAATAACACAAACCTTAAACCCAATAATTTTCTGCTCTTGCATCCATCTTAGCTATCTTTTCATGGCAAATGATCTTGCAAACCCAAAGAGGTGGGTGTAGATATGTTTCAAGTGCTTCATGATGCTTCACATGTTTCTTCATATTCAAAAATATGCTTTTATAATGGAAGTTTTTTATGCTTCATGCGAATCACTAATGGTAGTATCTTGAACGTTGATATCTCATGAAATGAACGACATATATTTGATCAATAGAATCACTAATGGTTTTTATGTTTAATTTAGGTAAAATACTTTAACCCTCGTTTTAATAGAAAACTGAGGTAAATAACCTTTGATTTTTTTTTTACATTTCATTGATTACAAATAATATTTACAAATAAAATATATAATAAAAAAATAAAGGTTCCTGGATTCTTGGTTTCTGGTTTTCCTCTCGGTTATATGAAAAAACCGAGGTAATATGTTGTTTTTATATTTAAAAAAATAGTAATGATCATTGCGCCTTGGAATCATATCACTAGAATAGTAATGATCATCACTATTCAAAACACAATATATCTTTTGGATTTTCAAGGAGGCGTTTGAGCTTCTCTGATTGTTTCACTTCCTTTTTTCCAATTTATTTATACAATATTCAGGTCTTATTTCATTTCCATCTCTTTGTGTCTTCAAATCTAGTTTAAAAGTCTTTTCTTCTTATTAAAACAATGTCTACAAAAACCTTTAATGGGGATGAAAATCTTTTGTTCGTTATCAATGAAAAGTTTGTTGATTTTGAAGAGTTGAAAGACCAAGGTTTTGATCTAATGAAAACTATTTCCAGGCATAAGTTGAAAGGTTACTTTGACATGCTTCATGGACCCATCTACACTAATCTCGTAACAGATTTCTGGTTAAATGCCTCCGTTAGGCAATCTGGTGAGGATGCTAAGTCAATACAGTGCAATGTATATGGCTTTCCTATCATCATTACTCTATCACTTATTGCTCAGATAATAAAATTTGAAGAGAAAGGTAGTTGTGTTGAATAACATAGATTCAACAATGTCTTCTCGAACCACCTTCTCCTAATTTATGTCAACTACAATAACCTCACCAGTCGTGTTACTCTAATCCAAATTGTAAAAGTTTGGCATCAACTTCTATTATCAAATCTTCGCCCAAAAGAGAAACAATTAGAAACACTTACTTCAGATGACAAGCATCTTTTGTGCTTCCTTATCCACAACGTCGAAATTAATATTCCTCTTACTATTTTTTAACTTCTTAATGGAAATGATTGTGACCTCTCGAGAGGAAATAACTTTCCTCATGCCATATGGAAGAGTTCTTTCTGAACTTTTCTCTCATTCGGGATTGTTAGAAGAGTAAAAAGATCAGAATTAAAAGTTGAAGTTGAGTTGAGTCAGAAGTTTGAATATGTCAAATAGTTATCTGTTGTCGTATTTTTTTTTGTTATCGATTGTCATGCTTCTCTGATTATCAATGTAATTTTTCCTTTCCTTTTCAATTGTATTATTGTGTATTCTTTTTGTTGATACCAAAGAATTTGTGTTTTACTAATTAATTTGAGAAAAATTTAATAAAGAAAAAAAAATTACAAAGGAAAAATGGAATCTGGAAAGGCGCTAAAGTGAGAAATACTAATTAAACCATAGAAAAAAACCATAAAAATATAGTAACTGAGATTCGAAGCGTCCCTAATATTTATATTCCATCGGTTTTTTCAAAAGACCACGATAATAGGTTATACTAAAAATACAATAGCGCTCCTTATAGATATATTCCCTCGGTTTTATTGATAAATGAGGTAAAAGGTTGTTAGCATGACGCTACCAGGAACTATTCTCTCAGTTTTTAGCATTTTGAGGTGAAAGCTTCGTCATAAAAAGTGTCATTCGTAGTAGTGGAAGGTTTGGTCCCGCCATGTTCCTTGACATCACTGGCTTTATTTTATGCATTGCTTTCTTAGCCCTTGATATAACATTCCGTCCGTGTTATAATCACATTCATGCCCGGATTTATGAACGAAAGGCTCATTTAAGTGCCATACTTTAAAACCATTTTATAATACTCCCACAAACATTTTCTGGTTTGTATATACAACCTTTATTATTGCCTCATTGAATCGGGAAAGATATCCCCTTAGGGACTAAGAGTGCCCCTGTTAGACATTAAACATGATGGTTGTTGAAACCTTCTGATGCTTACTCGTCGAAAACTTGTGAATTAGTTTCCTTGTGAGATCTTGATAGTTGGTTACTGTTGCAGTGAGAATCGGATAACAAGCTATTAATTAGCTTGCATCACATTTCTTTGAAATTTCACCACCGAGCTTTGATTTATCCAAAGGAAAGGGTAAAGTTCGAAGAAAACCCTAAGAGGATCTAGGTTCGGGGGTTGGTTATACAAAGGGAAGGTATTAGCACCCTAAGTATCTGTAGTACTCTACAGGAACCTCTTGTTTAGTTTGTGTTATGTTATGTTTGCTTGCTAAGAAAATCTGCTAAAGGTATAGGTAAGGACCTAGGGTATGTACACTAAGTTTGCTCGCCAAGACCTCGCATCTTGTGCCTACGTATCTGACTAAAGAATCAGAGCAACCGTAGTTCACCTAAGTAAGGGTGAAGTTGAGGAACCATTGGCTATGGCCAAAGTTCCAAGGGGAAATGAGTGTTAGCTCATTTTAGAGTTTAAAGAAACTCTCTAAGTTCTAAGTTATGAAAGGGCAGTGAATACTCATGATGATGAGAATCACATGGAGTTTAGAAAACTCCCTCATATTTCTAAGTTATGATTTCAAAGGCTCTTATGAGGCCAAGAAAAGAGAAAGGCTCTTATGAGGCCTAGGTGGTATGATTTGTTTATTGACTTATGAGTCAACTGAGGAGGGCTTTCCTTTGGAATGGTATTGAGAAATAGTAACTTATGAGTAAGAGTTAAAGGAGGATTTAAAGTGAGTGATAAGCAATAAGAATTCAAGGACTCAGAGGGGATATCCTTAATCAAACATGAACACTATTCGAATAACATCACAGTGTTGAGACAAAAATATTCAAGTATGAGCTAGATTAAGTATAACCATTCATAATGAAATGATGCGTGATAACTTCAAACATGAATAAATGAGCAAGCAAATCCTAAACCACAGTTTAAATATCAAGCATTCAAAAAGGTACGTATGAAGCGTCATAAATAAAAAAGCTTGGAAAAATAACTATCTCAAAGTAAATCTTCAAGGTGAAGTACCAAAGAATCGAGCAGAGAGTCGAGGATCAAAAAAACCTTATAAAAATACCTCATCAAGGTCAAGAATCAAACACAGAATAACCTCTTAATGTGTCCTATGACATTCTAGGAAATCAATCTAAGAGGGTAAAGGAAAATGATTTTCTTGAGAGATATTTACAAACTAAGTTTTTAAAAATTGTAACCCTAATCTTATAAAATCAGAAATAAAAATAAAAATTGAAATAAAAAATAAAAACATTAGAAAATTAAATTAAACCTCAAAAGGTTGAATTTTATGGAAATTTTTTATGTAGAAGAAACTATTTTTTATAGGATAAAATTAAAAGTGAAAAATAAAATAAAACAAAATGAAATGAACCAAATAGGGGGTGCATATAGCCTTTCAATGTGAGGCCCATGATTCAAAGGAAAAGAAAGAATATGCCCAGGCGAGAGAAAAATATATGACCGGTACAAAACATCATGTGACCCATGCCATCATTTAGTCACTTTAAAAAGTAAGTGACTAGAAGACAAAACAATTTCCCAGCCAATATCAAAATGCCATTTCTGTTTTCAGCGTGCACAATCTGGGAAAACCATCGTGGGATGAGGGAAAAGTTCATGGCTATCCTTCCTCTTCCTTAGCCACTTTTATCATCATTCCTCAACCAAAATTAGTGAAATAAAACGTCATTACGAAGCTCTCAGATAGTAGAATAACTATAAACCTAAAACAGTTTGAGATATCAACTCAAACGCAACCAAAAAGGGACATGGAAACAGGGGTTCAAACTGGGATGAGATATGACAGTCCCACAAGTTACACCTTGCTAATGGGCTCAGAAATAGTCTATGTAACCAAAACATCTCAAGGCAGTGCTTACAACATGGAGAAGCACTTCTACCTAAGCAGGTTCATCCTATAGTTTTTTAATAAGAATAAGAACAACATGGGAATGCAGTGTCCAGAGCTGGCACTATCCTCAAAAGGTGCTAGCATGTCAAAAAAAAATTCTAATGTTAACCTAAACTGGTGTAGGTGTTAACAAAAAAAACAGAACCGTGGTAGAGGGTGTTCACGTGAATTTTTAGCATGAAGATCTTATCATCACAACGTTAATTATCCAACAGTAATAAACCAAAATTAAATGAGAGTTTAACAACCTGTATTACACCAACTGCAGCTGACATTCTCGCCAATAGCCTCAAAAGTATAGCATTCATATTTGCTTGTAACAACCATAAACAGTAACACAGCTAACATTAGGATTTAGAGGAAAAAAAACATGAAAATAACGCATTCGTGGCTGATAACATTGTGATATATTGGTGCCAGGTTCTGAAAATGTAACTTCCTTTGACTATTCACAATCTATCTCTCTCTCTGTGATATATTGGTTGCAATCTAGTGAGAGTGGTGTGTTTATATGTGAAGGTTCTGATGCTTGGTTTAGTGTTGGTGAACAAGTGATGGCAAAATAAACTAAACAGTTGTGCTTAGCAAAAGAAAAATGTGACTTTAAAATGCTTTGGAAACACATGCTGATCCAACAATAATTCTCATGTACTTATCATTAAACACCTACATAAACAAGCATGAGCAGTTTTAAATGCATAGATTCTATCATGGGAGAACAAGCATTATGTTACTAAGCACAAATAAAATAGCCTCAAGAACAGGCAATGTTACCAACCTCATCGTTATTCACATGGTCAATTGATCAAATATCAAAAGAAATGAACCGACATGTTCATAGCTATAAGTTATCAACATGACAAACTAAGATATGAAACACACAGTAGCAAAATGATACAAATAGCATGAGTAGTATAAAAATTACTGCAAATGTGCACATAACACTCACACTTAGTACATCACCACTACACGCACACAAATACAACAACAAAAACCAAGACTTTAAACCAAAACCAAATGACCAAACAGCCTGAAATAGTGTATTCTCTATTAATGAAACCTGGATATCTGAGCATAAGAAATGATATAGTGATGATGTGAATGTATGATAGGAGATAAGGATAGCAGGGATGAGGTGAAACCAAATGTTGTGCCACCACAGCCTCAAACAAGTTCCCAGCCAACCTCATGGAGTCAAAGCTTGACAGTGATAGATTAAACAACATTATGAAGTAACTGTTGTAACATTGGAGTTCAGTAGAGTTTCAATAGCTCAACATACCAAAGTTACTAAGCTATCAGGTTATCACATTATGTCAATAACTCCGTTCGGCAGGGAGTGGACATAAAAAGAGAACTAAAGCAAACACGAACAATGGACAAAAAGTATTAACCAAAATTGATAGTGCTTAAAGAATAAATAAAAAAACAAGACTCACACATTATCATTTGACTTGAATGTAAAACAAAGGAAAGAAAAATGACGGTAGCATGACCATAGTAACTTTGGAACATGGAGTAAAAACAAAAACATGAAACTCTAGTAATTCCAAATCTGACACTAACCAAATAGTGTCAAAATGCATATTCCAAAGCCAAGCCCATTCTCATCATTGTCTCAAAATAATTCACATATACATTGCCAGTTGATTACAATGTTTGAACAAATATATCATGACTCATTTTATCCTGGACTTGGAGGTGTGAGTTAAAAGAGAATGAGAATGCCTATGATCTAAACTAAAATTTATGTTGCTCAAACAGTCATAGCAACAACAGAGTAGTCTGATGCATCATACACAAAAATGGCAAAGTAAATAAAGACCTCTTCTGAATATAACTTCATTCATGTCTGTCAGGATTTAAAATTGGCAATGACATCTATTGGAATTCAAAACCTCCCTTAAAATATAATGAGCATACCATTGGTGTACAAGCATAGTACCTTAAAATGATCCAAACCACTGAACATACCAACTAAACCAACGTGAGCTCAAAACACAGGTTACCAAAGCTAACACGACAGTCATAAGAAAACATGAACATTTACATATTCTAAACTCAGATCATAGACCAGTAGTGTTAACAAGATTCTCACAAAGTTCATATGATGAGGTCCTTTGATGTCATATTTATGTCAAATGGAAATTTTAAGATGCAAACAAACCTACCCAATGCTCTTGTTGAAAACAAAACAAACTATGATTGTTAAGTATATGAATAGAACAAACTTTATCGTGCCAAAACCTTTTCCAAATATCACACTAGCTAATGCAGATGTAAACTAGACTTTCATGATCATGACAGGGCTCTCTTCACCACTTGTTTATGAACCTCAGATCATCAGTTAGGAGTAAGACTCTTTACTTACAAATCCTAAACAGGCTGACATGACAACAAATGGACATAATGAAGGCAATTTAAATACAACTCCTAATTTGATATCATGATGTATTTCAAATTCGTTCATATACATTACCATACATCCAATATCAATATTTGATCATGATGACAATATAAGTGTTCAAATGTTCATGGTCATGACATGGAGTGAAAGAAAAAGAGAAAGGAATACCTAGTGAAGCACTATCCTTTAAGAACTCCAACAGACCAAGGCTTCCACCTCCTTGCAGCAAACTTTGCTCTAACTCTCTCAAAAGCCTCCTTACTTGCCAAACTGAGATTTCAACACTTTCTTCTAGTATTTTAGTGAATTGTTGGTGTCTAGTGAATGAGAACTAGCTTCCTATTTATAGAAAAATACTGAAGCTTTGAGGTATGGCCAAAACTTGGCATTTTCCCACCTTGCCCTTGTGAACAACATATCGTGTGAGCTGGATGTTTTACTGAACCAAAGAGATCTCCAAGATACTTGATAACTGAGGGTTAGGTCTGAGCAACTGGTGTGATGGGATTGGCTCAATGCTCAAGGAAAGTAGGAAAAGAAATAGCCATGCTTTGTGTAAAGTTTCTCTCACATCAAATCCACTTGCACCAAGTTGCATAAAATTAAGTTATTTTAATGACACCACTTGGGTGAATTGTGGCAGAGGTCTAAATGGTGTTTAACTAGTCTCACAACATCAGAAAAGTGAGGGTCTTGGGGATTAGGAAGAGTTTGCACCATTATGCATAGGTTGGTAATTTGAAAATCAAGAAATGAACCCCTAACTTTGAGGCTTCGTATCTCTTAGCTTACTCAATGGTTTGAGGAATTCTAGTACTTTTTGGAAAGCCCTCAATGCCCTCTACAACTTTCAGGTTGGACCCAAGTTCTGAATCACAAGGGAACTTAGCGAAAAATGAGGTTAAAGTTGGTTGTTTATTAAGGCAAAAAGTGCTGAATTTTCACCAAGTCTTGGGTCAGTTTAGCTTATAAGCTTCATAAATAAAAAATCATGCATTTTCTGGAGAAAAGTCATATTTAACACTTTGAAGATCTTGGAAAGAGCTTCTATTTGGGCTTTGAGTCACCCAATTTGGATGTGTGGTTTGGAAGTTATGATCATTTCAAGCTAGCACAAGAGAGGGAATTTTTACATATGAAAAGTTTTATGATAAAAAACTTACTTCCTTTGCAAGAAAATCTTTGAAACTTGATCTTAATACTTTAAATCATCAATAAGACATGTTATGATGATTTGAGGCAATGGAGGTTCCATTTGGATCAAAATCCCCAAAGATTAGGGTTTCAGTCAAAACCCTAATTTTGACTGTGAATGCACTGAGACAAACCTCTGTGATCTGGCTTCTTTCTTCATATCCAAATCTCATAGAAAACCTCTAGGGATGTCTTCTATCATATGGAGTCAAGTACTAAGGCTTTAGATCACCCCTTGATCAAAATCAAAGGCAATGATCCACTTGTCTTAACAGAAACCCTAATTTGGAGACAGGGTGAAACTGTGACTCAAACTAATCATGGTGAGAGCCAGATGGCCTTGAATTCTTGTTGAGTGAGACCTTTTGGATGTAGGTAACTCAAATGGTTGATGAACCAAGCAAATCTTGATTTGATAGGGCAAAGTTCTTCAGTGATCCCTCAGGTTAAAACCCTAATTCCACACTTTGGTCTGGTGATCCTTTGTTGACTTGACTTGATTCAAAGTTTTGAGATCTTGGTTCCAAATAAATGGTGAATCTTCATGATGATTGTATGGAACCAAGAATGCCTTAGGAGCCCTTGAATCTCTCTGTGTAAACCCTAATTTCAAACATAAGAGAAACAAACTACAAGATATGGGTTAGTTAAACAATGCATATATGATTGGTCCTACATGTCTGTGCAAGATGATGTGACATCTAAGAGGTAAAATTTGGGGTACAACAGTTACTGAGAGGCGTGAGAGGTTCATATACCACCTCAAGGTCGCTTCCTTGAAATTCATGGATAGAAGCTTGCATTTCAAGGAATCTCTAGCACAAATTATTTCCATATGTGTATCGATGGTGATGATGTGCTTGTAGAGGTTGCAATTTTCATCAAATATCACCAATGATAGAGGTTTGAAGTTTTCTAGAAATAGAGCGCCCCATATTTCACTAGAGCGAGGCTGAGGATCCAAGATCTCATCTTTTTCTAACTAGTTCTCTTCAAGCTTTCGTTGATGAAAAGTTAAGACATTGTTTTCTAAGATTTGGTTGGAGTCACACAACTCTTTCATAACAACTCACATCTTTGATATGGCTTTGTTATCGCCACTAATGTTGCCTCTAGTTGTTGTGGTGCCTCATCGTGTCACTATTTTGAGAAAGATGACTGAGGCGACTGAAGGTCAGATGAAAGTTTGGCCTAGTTTAGTTTTACCAAGGACACAATGTGGGGCACCAATTGGACTTATAAAAATACAATGAAGATGACAAACTCTTTTATGTGAGAGAATGCAATAGAATTATGTGTATGTTGAATTTTCGAATAATGAATATCATCCCAACCCTAAAGGTTGTGTCAGGCTTAGTTCGTGAGCTAAATTGTTGGATGAATAACCAATTTACTCCTAACTACTTGACTAGAGCATGGGAATAGGAAGGTCATGTCTCCTCATTAGTAGGAAGGAGCGATTTCTTCCTTTGAGAAGTGACAAATATTGGTCTTTTTAAGGACACATGGCCTCACACATATTAACACACTTTCCACTTGAATAACTCGAGTTTGGATCGAGCATTCATGCTTTATGTGAGATGGATCGGATCAGGCAACCCGTGACCCGTAATTAGGGCTGTATTTGGACATAGGGATCCGAAAAACCACCCGAGAACCGGTTCATTGGAACCGGACCATTGGACCGGCCGAAACGTCTTTTGTTCTGGTAATGGATATAATTTTAATCTGTATCCAGACTGAAGAACCAGACCAATTATCCAACGGGTACCCAGTAAGTATTGATATAAATTCTTAAACTTTTTCATTTCCTCATTTTTCCCTCTCTCCTTTCAATCACTCTCTCTCGTCTCTCACATTTTCTCTTCCATTCCGTCTCTCTCCCCTAGGGATTCGTCTTCCTTGAGTTCCTTCCAAATTCCAATCAAGCCACAATGTTTACTTTCTGTTAGACGCTTAGTGTGAATTGTTCAAGCCTGCAACAATCGTGTAATGTATCCAAACTCTATTCTTTTTATTTATGTTCTATTCTTTTTTACAATGTTTGCATGTTTGAGTTGTTGAATAGTTCTCTACCTGGTATCAATTTTGACCTAAATTTTGACATAAAATGTTGGGATTTTGGATTCGTTCGTGACCCTGTCTCAATTTTGAACAAAATTTTGACCTAAACTATTTGAGTATTTGATTTGTTATTTATATTGTGTGAGTTTTGATAAAAAAATGTTTGAGTATTTGATTCTGTTGCTGAGTTTTGTTCTTCATTAGGGTTCGGCCTAGGGTTTAGAATTGTGGTTGTATTGTGTAATTTGTGTTGCTAAGGTTGTATTTTAGCCTAATAATAATTGTTTGTCTTCTGTTCTTAATAAAGAGGTTGTATTGTGTTACTCAGTTTTGTTCATATTTCGTATTACATTACATTATTGTTTGGTTGATATTGAATTTTATGCTATGTCTTTTCAAGATTCTTCTTTGACTCCAACCATGGATGATCTTATTGATATTAACATGTTGATTGATGGGACTGGGGAAGATGAGACAATGGATGGAGGAAATATAGAGATTGGTGAGATGATTAATTTGGAAATTCCAGTTCCACTTCCAACTGACAACACTACTCAAAATACAACTACTACTCAAAATACTACTACTACTCAAAATACTACTACTACTCAAAATACAACTACTACTGATGATGGGGCAACCCCTCCAGTTGACCCAGATCAAAGTTCTCATAGCCAAATAAATGCCTTTGGTAAAGCTCCTCGTCCCAAGAAATCTGTTGTTCATACTGAAATGGTACTTATTGAAATGCCTGATGGTACCAAGAAGTGGAAATGCAGATGGTGTGACAAGCTTTACACTTATGATGTGAAATGGAAAAGTACTTCTAATGGTAAGAAACATTTAGAAAATTGCAATTAGAGAAAGTTGAGGCTGAAAGGTAATACTGACAAAGAGTTTTCACAATCTAGGTTAAATGTAGGTGGTGATAGTACTCCTAGCTTGGCAACTTGGACATATAATCATGCTAGGGTTAATGAGGTTGCAGCTCATATGATTCTAGGTCATGAATTTCCTATTTTTGTTATGGAATGTGTTATCTTTAATGAGTTTCTTAGAGAAATTTATCCATGATACAAAAAGATTACTAGACAATAGGTTAAGTTTGATTATGAGATATTTTATGAGGCTGAGAGAGTTAAGATGAAAAAGTCTATGTCTTTGATTAACAGGATCAGTCTTACAACTGACCTGTGGTGTTCTGGTGAGCAGAAAGTTGGTTATATGACTGTGACTGGTCATTTCATTGATTCAAAATGGCAGCTTCACAAAGGAGTTTTATCTTTTAAGAATGTACCACCACCACATTCTGGTGAGGTTTGTGTAGGGAATTGATTAAGGTCATGGATGATTGGGGCATAAGGGATAAGGTTGTTTCAATTTCAGTTGATAATGCTAGTGCCAATGATAATTGCATTGCTAGATTGAAGAGAGATTATTCTGGTAGGAGAAATCTACCATTGGATGATAAACTATTTCATGTGAGATGTTGTGCACACATCTTAAATTTGTTGGTTCAGGATGGTCTTGATATGATTAAGGTGACAGTTGATAAGATTAGAAATGAGGTCAAATAATTTCTGAATTTTGAAACTAGATGCAAAGCATTCAAAAAATTTGTTGATGAGTTGCAACTTGAAGGCAGAATGCAAGTGTTGGATACTAAGACAAGGTGTAACTCAACTTGGTTGATGTTGTCCACTGCATACCATTACAGAGAAGTCTGGCCAAGATATGCTGAAGAAAATGGTGCATTTCTCACCTTTTTGCCTGATTCAAATGATTGGGAAGATGTTCATGATATTTGCAAGTTTTTGGAGGTTTTTTCTGATGTTACATCAATTATTCGTGGCACCTCTTACCCTACTGCTAATTTGTTTTTGGTTGAGCTTTACAAGGTGAAAGTTCTACTTGATAAACCTTCAAGCATCTCAAATAATCCTTAACTGCAAGCGCTTGCTAATGAAATAAAGTTGAAATATGACAAGTATTGGTCAGAGTCTAATACATTGATTTCTATTGGTGCAGTTCTTGATCCAAGGTATGTACAACTTACAAGTAGATAGTTAATTAAGTTACCATTGCATTGTACATTAGGTAGCTACTATTCTGCTTGGTATGTTGCCTTGTGATTAAACCTTGGCCTATGTTGATTTTTGTTGCCAATGAAATGGTATTTGAGGCCACTTCTTTCTGAACTGCTTGTGAATTATGTTTGATCAATTGTTCATATGTTGCCTATGATGAATTTTGTTGCCTTGTTATGAGTTGTGATGAAATTGTGCCTATGATGAATTCTGTTGCCTTGTTGTGAGTTGTGATGAAATTATGCCTATGATGAATTATGTTTCCTTATTGTGAGTTGTGATGAAATTGTGCCAATGATGAATTCTAATTGATCTGAGGCCAATTCTGTTTGATCTGCTTGTGAAATGATTCAATTATCTTACCTTGTGAGTTGTGACTCAATTGTGCCTAGGATTAAATTATGTTGCATTGTGAGTTATGATTTAATTGTGCCTATGATGAATTCTGTTTGATCTTCTTGATATGATTATAGTAGTCTCTGAGGCCAATTATGTTACCTCCCTATGACTTTAGTTGTGTCTAAGGCCAATTCTGTTACCTCCTTGTGACTTTAGTTGCCTATGATGAAATCAAATTCTGAGGCCAAACATGTTGAAAATAAATTATACAAATAGGTATAGATGAATTTAAGTTAGTTGACAACTCTACTTGTTCAAATAGGTATAAAATGATCTTCATCAAATGGGTATATCCCTTCTTGTATCCAAATCCTACTCAAGCCACCACTTATGAACAAGAGTTGGCAATCAACTTAAAATCTCTCTTCCAATTGTATCAAGATACCTATGGAACCAATGATGAGAATGTCCCTGTATCTGAAACTCCAGAAGTAGGATCTAGTTCTGGGTTGGGAAGGAGGAGTTTTGAGATGTTTTTAGAAACTGTTTGTTATACCCCAAATTTTACCCCTTAGATGTCATAACATCTTGCACTTGCATTTAAGTTCCAATCATCTATGCATTGTCAACTAACCAATATCTTGTAGAGTTTGTTATTTTATGTGAAAGCTAGGGTTTGCACAAGAAAGATGACAAGGTCATTTATCCAAGTTCTCACATACTCCAAAGTCTCCTAAGGCACTCATTGGCTCCATACAACCATCACAAGTGTTCACCAGTTGATTGAGATTGATAATTGAAGTCATCTGTTCAAGAAAGACAATTGTGATTACAAGGTTCAGCCATTTGTTTTTACAAGCTAAGCATGAAGTTCTCAAGTCATATGCCAGGACCTCTTATGTTTGGATCAAGAGAAATCAAGAAGAGATTGTCAGATCGAGAGTTGTGGAATTAGGGTTTTAACCTGAGGAATCATTAGGAATCTTGGTGTGATCAGTCAATGCCTTGATTGGTTCATAAACCAATTAAGCTCACATACATCCAAGAGATCTTATTCAACAAGAAATCAAGAGTGTTTGACTCCTATCACAAGTGCAATGAACCTCAAAGTTCATCTAGCCCCAGATTAGGGATTTCTTCAGGAGGAAGTCGACTGTGCCCTAATTCATGGTCAAAGCATGATCCCAAGCCATGGGACATGATCTATTGTATTCACAAACATCCTTGGAACTCATCTAAAGTATTGGAGAAGTCCAAAGTTACAAATTCATTGAGGATCGTACTGTGGAATTCATCTGACCTAATTTTCACTTGACAAAGTCAACCCTTTGACTTTTGAAATCTTGACCCAAGATGAAGCATTCAAGCTATATTCCATCAAGACAAGTTTAATTTTTGAGTTAGAGCATGAGAAATCACCATTTGAAAGGTTTCTTGCAAAACGGGCAAGGTTTGGTTCTTAAATTTTTCTAAGTGTGGAAGAATTCATTCCTTGTGCAAAACTGGAAAAGTCATAACTTTCAAACCACACATCCAATTTTTGTGACTCAAAGCTCAACTTGAAGCTCTCATCATGAACTTCAAAGCATATTATAGGGTCCTTATCCAAATGAGGCTTAGTTTTTAAGTTAGGAGGCTTGGAAATTCAAGGCACTTAAAGACTTAGTGAAATTTCACTACATTTTGCCCTAAAAATCAGCCAACTTCATCTCCATTTTTCATCAAGATCCCTTTGGATCTAGAACTTGGAGTGAACATGAAAGTTATAGAGGACTTTTGGGGCTTTCCAAAAAGTACTAGAACTCCCCAATCCATGGAGGGAGCTGAGAGATTCGAAGAAGGAAAGTTGGGTGTCCATTTCTTGAAATGCAAGTTTCCAACATATGCATAATGATGCATAACCATTCCTAATCACCAAAAATCTCACCTTTCTGATGTTTAGAGGCAAGATTAGAGTGTTTAAGACCTCTGCCACGAAAAATACAAGTTGCAACATTAAAATGCATTAGTTTATGTCAAGTGGATGCAAGTTGAGGCAAAGAGAGAGAAACTTTTTCAAGACACATGGTCACTTCTTTGTTCTTACAGCTTGGAGCCTTAGTCCAATCCCATCAGCACATATCAACAATGCAAACCCTATTTGTAACACCCTTTTCTACCCTACAAATATTGCAGCGAATTAAACATAAAATCATTAAATAAATCAGCATCACCTCAAAGGGTGCACCTTTCTCAATAAAATCAAATCAACACAAGTTGCTCCGTAAACAATGGGTTTTTCCTCAAAATAACTCAAAAATGCCTCAAAGGGAAGCAGATCCACCATAACCACAAAATCCCACCAAAGGGTTTTTGAAACAAAACCATAATCATCAAAATAACAACAAAATAACAGCCAAATAAAACTCAACATGGTTCGACTCAACGACCCAAGCCGATGTTACACTATCAGAGCAAGACCCTCTACATCGACCAAAAGCAAATAATACTTCAAAAGTTCCTCGAAGCATCCACAACTAATCCTGATCACCTGCACGTTACCCACGTGGAGGCAACATTCAAACAGGCAGGGTGAGTAATACAATTCATTATAATCAATATAAAATAGGATATGCATACAAATGGCGTCATCATCATATACAACATCATCAGAGTCATCACAGGCAAACATCAAAGCACGACATCATAAATCACAACAATATGCCACATAAATGCAATGCACAACAAGACTCATGCATGTGGTACCAATCGTCACAATCGATGGACACTTAGGCCATCACCCTCCAAAGATCCCGGTCACAAACCAGAGCACGTCATAAATCACTTCACATCCACACAATGGGATGGAAGCCACAATAGACCGAAGTCTAACCTCATCATCACTGGACCGAAGTCCTAACATCATCATCAAAATATGCTATGAATGCATGATACACAAAATCAATAATCTTCATCGTCAATAAAACCATTATGTGCATCATCATTCATCAAAATATCATGTTAATCATGTCATCAAATATACGTCAAAACATCACGAAATCATCACGTCATAATCATCATTAACATCAATAACATCATGGTAAATCATCAGAAAAATCACAGTACCGAAACATCAGAACATCACAGAAATCATAAACAAAATTTCGCGAACAGCAGGGTTCGCTACTGAGTTTGCCTTGCGAACCTATTCGCTTTGGCGTTCGCTTTGCGAAGCTACCAGCGAATCCCCATCCCCATACAAAAACTAGAGAGTTCCCCCTTCTGCCTCTCCTCGCTGCCTCTATTAGCTAGGCGAAGCCCTTCGCTGGGACGTTCGCCTTGCGAGCCCCAAAAGTCACCTCCCAGAGTCATCTCAGTACCATCACAGACTCATCGCGCATTCGCCGCGTTGCTCGCTTTGCGAGCCTGGGCGAACATTCTCCTTGTGAATGAGTTGTTCGCCTTGCGAACTAGCGATTTCTGCAATCGCTGCTACGCATCAGTAGCACTTCAGTCCACCAAATCCCTACGGGTTCAACCTCAATTCTCCCCAAAACATCTCCAAAACAGTCCTAAAGCATCATGGCACTCAAAGGCATAAAACCTACGACATTTAGGTCGATTAATTCCACTATCCTAACTCAAAATCACATAAACCTTCACAAACTCTCAAGGTTCCCATAAACCCCATAAATCCCTTTCTCATACAAGATCCCACATATCATCAAAAGGTTTAGCCTCGAAGGCTTATTTTTACCCAAATCAATTCAACCCTCAATAATCCATCATCGATCCTCAAAAATACCCCTACATCATCAATAACTCATAAACCCTTAAAAAACCCCCCAAAACCTCAAAATTCCACTTTAAACACGTCACTTCCTATATTGAAAATAATGAAAGACAATACTCCCCATACCTTAGATTATCGATCCGGAGCTTTTCTCTATTGAGCCTTTGGAAACCTTCACGAATCCTCGCCTTTTCCTTCTTCCTCAGGGCTCTGCACTTTCTCCTTATTTTCACGATCTAACCAAAATGAATCCTATTCCTCCCAATTCCTTTTTGTTAAACCCTTGGGCTTCCAAAACGGGCTTTCCCCAATTTACCCTCACTAATCCTCCTCAAAAGTCCATCTTGCCCTTAATTCCTCTAATATTATTTTTAATTAATAATAATACTAATATATTCATATTATATACTATTATTTAATTAAAATAACCAAGACTCCACCAAAATACTGACATCGACACAAACCCCCAAAATTCACCAAAAATTCACAAATATTATATTTAAATAAATTAAATAAATATTCTAATAAATTTGTGGTGTTACAACTCTCCCTCACTTACCGAATTTTCGCCCTCGAAAATTACCTCAAAGAAATAGTGTCGGATATGACTCCCTCATCTGATCTTCGCGTTCCCAAGTCCAACTTTCGCCAGCTGGTTCGCCCCACAACACCTTCACCAAAGTTATGTCTTTACCCCCGCAGTTGCTTCATTTCTCGATCATCAATCCGCACAGGTAAAGCTTCCACTGTCAGATTATCCCTCACTTGTACATCATCCATCTGAATCACATGCAACGGATCTAGAACGTACTTTCTCAACTGAGACACATAGAACACGTCATGCAAATTCGCAAGTGACGACGGTAAAGCAATTCGATAGGCTACCTCTCCTATCCTCTGCGAGATATGATATGGACCAACAAAACATGGAGTGAGCTTCCTAGACTTCAAAGCTCGACCCACACTAGTCACCCTTAAAAACACGTGATCTCCCTCTTGGAATTCCAGTGTCTTCCTCCTCTTATCATGATAGCTCTTCGGGCGACTCTGCAACGCTCTCATCCTTGCTTGGATCATCTTAATCTTCTTGGTCGTCTCTTGCACAATCTCAGGCCCAAGTACATCACTCTCGCCCAACTCATACCAACACAAAGGAGTCCTACACCTCCTGCCATACAAAGCTTCATAGGGCGCCATTCCAATACTAGCATGAAAACTATTATTGTAGGTGAACTCAATCAATGGCAAATGGCTATCCCAAGATCTTCCATGATCCAACACACAAGATCTCAGAAAATCCTCTAAGGATTGGATAGTCCTTTCTGTCTGATCGTCCGTCTGCGGATGATAGGTAGAACTCATCCTCAACTTAGTACCCAAAGCCTCTTGCAAGCTCTTCCAGAACCTCGATGTAAATCTCGGATCTCTATCCGACACAATACTCGAAGGTATCCCATGTAACTTCACAATCTCCTCAATATACATCTCGGCCAACTTCTGCATAGAATGATTAATCTTCATCAGCAAGAAATTAGCCGATTTAGTTAATCTATCCACGATCACCCAAATTGACTAATTTCCCTTAGTAGTCTTCGGCAATCCCACCACAAAATCCATGGAAATACTATCCCATTTCCATTCTGGAATCCTCAACGGCTGCATCATACCTAAAGGATTCTGATGCTCAATCTTTGACTTCTGACAAGTCAAACACGCATAAACAAACTCCGCAACATCCTTCTTCAAACCCGGCCACCAAAACAACTTTTTCAAATCTTAGTACATCTCCGTAGCACCGGGATGAATACTCAACCTACTTCGATGTCCTTCCTCAAGAATGCTCTTCTTAATATCTGGGACATCTGGATCACATACCCTGTCTCTGAACATCATCACACCATTCTCGTCAATTCAGAATTCTCCTCCGTTACCTTGGTTGATCAAAGTCAACTGGTCAACTAACTTCAAGTCAGATCGTTGTCCCACTCTGATCTCTTCCAGAATACCACTAGTCAACTTCAACATTCCCAACTTCACACTGTCAGGAGTCTCCTCACACACCAAACTCAAGTCTCGAAATTGCTCAATTAGATCCAATTCTTTCACCATAAGCATCGACATATGCAATGACTTTCTGCTCAATGCATCGGCCACTACATTTGCTTTGCCCAGATGATAACTCAAATCAAAATCGAAATCCTTCAACAGCTCTAACCACTTTCTCTGCCTCATATTCAATTCTTTATGATCAAATAAGTACTTCAGACTTTTATGATCACAGAACACTTGAAACTTAGAGCCAAACAGATAATGTCTCCAAATCTTCAGCACAAACACCACAGCGGCCAATTCCAAGTCATGCGTAGGATAATTCGTCTCATGAACTCGCAATTGTCTCGAAGCATAGGCAACAACTTGACCATTCTGCATCAGCACTCCACCAAGACCCATCTTCGACGCATCACAATACACCACAAAAGATTCACTCGGATTAGGCAAAATCAACACCGGAGCGATCGTTAATCTCTTCTTTAATTCCACAAAACTCTCTTCACAAGCTACATCCCACACAAAAGCTTGACCCTTTCGAGTCAACTGAGTCAAAGGTAATGCCAACTTAGAAAAGCCCTCGATAAACTTGCGGTAATAACCCGCCAATCCCAGAAAACTTCATATCTCAGTAGCAGACTTCAGAGTCTCCCACTGTAACATAACATCAATCTTGGAAGGATCTACAGCAATTTCACCCCTCGAAATCACATGACCAAGAAAACTCACCTCTTTTAACCAGAACTCACACTTCGACATCTTTGCATACAACTTCTTTTCCTTCAATACTTGCAACACAGTTCTCAAATGCTCGGCATGTTCTTCTTCAGAATTAGAATATATCAAGATGTCGTCAATGAAAACCACCACAAACTGATCCAGATACTCATGAAAAATCCGATTCATATACTCCATGAACACACCAGGTGCATTGGACACACTAAACGCTATCACAGTGTATTCATAGTGACCATACCTCGTTCTGAAAGCTGTCTTCGGAATATCATCAGGCTTAACACGAATCTGATGGTAACCCGACCTCAAATCAATCTTGCTAAATACACAGGCACCTACTAACTGATCCATCAAGTCGTCGATTCTCGGAAGTGGATACTTATTCTTGATAGTCACTTTATTCAACTGCCAATAATTAACACACAACCTCATACTTCCGTCCTTCTTCTTCACTAACAACACAGGAGCACCCCATGGAGAAACACTTGGTCGAACAAACCTCTTCTCGAGCAATTCTTCCAGCTATTTCTTCAATTCACTTAACTCAGAAGCTGACATCCGATAAGGAGCCATCGACACTGGACTCGTACCTGGTACTAAGTCCACTGCAAACTCTACTTCACGTTCTGGAGGCAAATCACTAATGTCATCTGGAAACACCTCTGGAAATTCACATACAACAGGTAAGTCGACACTTGCAGCTTCACGATCAATCTGCAACAATGCAAACATTGCAAACACCAAGGCTTCATCTTCCACAAGTTCGTCTACTTGCTTCGCTGATAAGAACATCAACTCCCCACTATCACCAAACTCAGGAAACTCCACTGTCTTAGTATAACAATTGATATGAACATGGTTGAACTCCAACCAGTTCATTCCAAGGAATACATCGATTTGGTGCAAGGGTAAACACACTATGTCCATCACAAAAATCTTCCCAAAAATCGTCAAAGGACATCTCAAACACACAAAAGTAGTAGTAACAGAACCATTAGCAGGAGTCTCTATTAGCATACTACTATTCATATCAAACAACTTCAAACCCAACTTATTAGCACATTCAAGCGAAACAAAATAATGAGTAGCACCAGTATCAATAATAGCAACCAACTCAACATCATTAATAAAACAAGTACCTCGAATCAGGTTGTCCTTCTCTGGAACTTCTGCACCACTCAAAGCAAACACTCTGCCACTGGTCTGAGTAGCAGTAGCCGTCTTCTTCGGCTTCTGACACTTGGTACTAATGTGACCCTTCTCACCACAATTGAAACAAGTTGGACCGTCATCCTTGCAATCAGTAGCTCTATGACCCTTCTTGACACACATGTAGCACCTCAACACACTATTAGTACAAACATCAGCACAGTGACCTTGCTCGCCACACCTATAACACTTCCCAGAAGCGGGAGCTGCTCCCCCACTTGTCTTTTTCCCATTTGAATCCTTCTGTTTCCCTTTGTCAGCTGAAGTCGTATAAGGTTTCCCCCTATACTGCTCTTTCTTCTCACTTAACTGCTTGTAGTGAGCAGATCGAGCTCGGCTATCCTCATCGTAGATTCTGCTCTTGTCCACAAACTCAGCATACCTGCGGATCTGTTGATACCTAATACCCTGCTTAATCTCTGGTCTCAGCCTATTCTCGAACTTGAGGCACTTGGACATCTCAGCATCAGCACGGTTGTAGTGAGGACAGAACTTCACCAGCTTCTCAAACTTCGCAGCATACTCTGCAACAGTCATATCTCCTTGCTTTAGCTCCAGGAATTCCACCTCTCTCTTACCACGAGCATCCTCTGGATAATACTTTCCAAGAAATTCCTGCTTGAACACAACCCAGGTTATCACAGTGCCAACATCTTCCAGTCTCTGACGGGTGTTATCCCACCAATCCTCAGCCTCTTCTAACAACATATGAGTTCCAAACTGAACTTGTTGCGCGTCAGTACATCCCATCCCTCGGAAGATCTTCTCGATCACCTTCAGCCACTTGTGTGCACTTTCTGGATCGTGAGTACCCTCAAACTCTGGAGGATTGTTCCTCTTGAACTCCCCCAAAGCACGAAACTCATATGGAACTCTACCATTCGGATTAAGTTGCGCCACCACATTAGCAACTGATTCCAACGCATCAGCAATTGCACAATCATTTCTTCCAGCCATCTTGCACACCAACAACAAGGTTAGACGAACTAAAACATCGACAGTGTACACACACTCGTCGACTGATAGGGACTGACATCAAGTAAAAACCTGGCCGGATGGACCGACCTGCTCTGATACCACTAATGTAACACCCTTTTCTACCCCACAAATACCGCAGCGGATTAAACATAAAATCATTAAATAAATCAGCATCACCTCAAAGGGTGCACATTTCTCAATAAAATCAAATCAACAAAAGTTTCTCCATAAACAACGGGTTTTTCCTCAAAATAACTCAAAAATGCCTCAAAGGGCAGCAGATCCACCATAACCACAAAATCCCACCAAAGGGTTTTTGAAACAAAACCACAATCATCAAAATAAAAACAAAATAACATCCAAATAAAACTCAACATGGTTCGAATCAACGACCCAATCCGATGTTACACTATCAGAGCAAGACCCTCTACATCGACCAAAAGCAAATAATACTTCAAAAGTTCCTCGAAGCATCCACGGCTAATCATGATCACCTGCATGTTACCCACGTGGAGACAACATTCAAACAGGCAGGGTGAGTAATATAATTCATTATAATCAATATAAAATAGGATATGCATAAAAATGGAGTCATTATCATATACATCATCATTAGAGTCATCACAGGCAAACATCAAAGCACGACATCATAAATCACAACAATATGTCACATAAATACAATGCACAACAAGACTTATGCATGTGGTACCAATCGTCACAATCGATGGACACTTAGGCCATCACCCTCCAAAGATTCCCGTCATTAGGATCGGTTCCACACAAGAACCGAAGCACGTCATAAACCACTTCATATCCACACAATGGGATGGAAGCGACAATAGACCGAAGTCTAACCTCATCATCACTGGACCGAAGTCCTAACATCATCATCAAAATATGCTATGAATGCATGATACACAATGTCAATATTCATCATCGTCAATAAAATCATTATGTGCATCATCATTCATCAAAATATCATGTTAATCATGTCATCAAATATACGTCAAAACATCACGAAATCATCACGTCATAATCATCATTAACATCAATAACATCATGGTAAATCATCAGAAAAATCACAGCACCGAAACATCAGAACATCACATAAATCATAAACAAAATTTCGCGAACAGCAGGGTTCGCTACTGAGTTCGCCTTGCGAACCTATTCGCTTTGGCATTCGCTTTGCGAAGCTGCCAGCGAATCCCCATCCCCATACAAAAACCAGAGAGTTCCCCCTTCTGCCTCTCCTCGCTGCCTCTATTCGCTAGGTGAAGCCCTTCGCTGGGACGTTCGCCTTGCGAGCCCCAAAAGTCACCTCCCAGAGTCATCTCAGTACCATCACACACTCATCGCGCATTCGCAGCGCTGCTCGCTTTGCGAGCCTGGGCGAACATTCGCCTTGCGAACTAGCGATTTCTGCAATCGCTGCTACGCATCAGTAGCACTTCAGTCCACGAAATCCCTACGAGTTCAACCTCAATTCTCCCCAAAACATCTCCAAAACATTCCTAAAGCATCATGGAACTCAAAGGCATAAAACCTACGACATTTAGGTTGATTAATTCCACTATCCTAACTCAAAATCACATAAACCTTCACAAACTCTCAAGGTTCCCATAAACCCCATAAATCCCTTTCTCATACAAGATCCCACATATCATCAAAAGGTTTAGCCTCGAAGGCTTATTTTTACCCAAATCAATTCAACCCTCTATAATCCATCATCGATCCTCATAAATACCCCTACATCATCAATAACTCATAAACCCTTCAAAAACCCCAAAAACCTCAAAAATCCACTTTAAACACGTCACTTCCTATATTGAAAACAATGAAAGGCAATACTCCCCATACCTTAGATTGTCGATCCAGAGCTTTTCTCTATTGAGCCTTTGGAAACCTTCACGAATCCTCGCCTTTTCCTTCTTCCTCAGGGCTCTGCACTTTCTCCTTATTTTCACGATCTAACCAAAATGAATCCTATTCCTCCCAATTCCTTTTTGTTAAACCCTTGGGCTTCCAAAATGGGCTTTCCCCAATCTACCCTCACTAATCTTCCTCAAAAGTCCATCTTGCCCTTAATTCCTCTAATATTATTTTTAATTAATAATAATACTAATATATTCATATTATATACTATTATTTAATTAAAATAACCATGACTCCACCAAAATACTGACATCGACACAAACCCCCAAAATTCACCAAAAATTCACAAATATTATATTTAAATAAATTAAATAAATATTCTAATAAATTTGGGGTGTTACACTATTCCTGACCATTTGCTAGAGTGTTGGAGTGCCCTTGACTCAGCATAACAGCTTGCACGAAGGAAATTTGGTGAAAGGGTGTTTTTGGCAAAATGTGAAATATGTCCATACCTCAAGTCCTTCACTTCTCCTATAAATAGAGGATCAATCCTCATTGCAAAAGACACCAGAATCACCCCAAAAGAAATGCTGATTCTCTCTGAAATCTCTCACTCACTCATTCTTGCAAAATTGCAAGAACACTGTTCTAGATCATTCCACTCGTGCATTTCATAAACTAACTCCACAAACCACCTCTAAACACTTCATAAAGTTCATCAATACCACTGAAACAAATTTGTAATACCATATACATCATCTGCCATTTTCAACCTCCATTGTTGCAAGAAGAATCGTGACATGTGTTCCATTGTGTTTCCAAATGATCCAACTATCCAGACAAGTTCTAAAAGACTTAAGGAAGCTGAGAATAGGGTTTTATTGTATCTGTAGTAGCTGAAAAGAAGCCTTGGACTTTCTCCAAGAGGTAAGGTTTTTCAACTTTTGAAACTCGCATGTTCATGCATTGTTCTTTGCTCATTTGATTTTTAAAATGTAGTATGCATTGTGCTTTGTTGTTCTGAATGTATGACTACTTTGTATTGTTTGAATACCACATGATATAGCATGATAAATAATTTTGATGTTGCACTTTTGAGTGTTGATTTGTGAATCGTGTGTTCATTTTTATTATGAGATGATGTGATATTCTGATTCCTCGTGAAGAATACTCCAACTTTGATCTTTACTTCATGAGATTTGGTTGAGAAATGAGTGAGATAGAGGGAGAGGAAGTTCTGGCCATTGTTGTTGTTGCTAGGGCACGAGCGAGGGAGAGAACGAGGAAGAGGATGATGATATGGCACCCAGTCAGCCCAACGTGGCGCTGAGGTGGCCATTTTGGTTGGAACTTAAAATAAAAAATTGAAAGCGTATAATGTTTGGATGTAATAGCCACCCAAGTGGTAGAAACCTTTCCATGCCTTTCCCTTTCGCTTTCCTTGCCTGGGTTCGATCCTGCGGATCATCCCTTTTGCATATTTTTCTGATTTTTCGCTTGCCTTGTTATATTATTGTGTGTTAGCATCACTTGTTCACACTACGCGCATAGCACAGATGGTGGATGTTTTTTGGCTGAGTCTCCAAGGGCGTGGGTTCAACACCTACATGAGACATTCCCCTTTGTTTTTAATACTTGTTTCATTTTAGTTTTTATGGTTTGTGCCTTGATTTCATTTGATCATAACTTGCTCATTTTTTATCGTTTTTGACCCATTCTTTTTGCAATTTGTTCATTGAAATGTCTATTCTTTGATGGTGAAAAGAATGTTTCCAAAATGTTTATTTATGAGACATGTGTAAAAGTGAAGGACCATTTTAGGGTTTTTATGAAGACTTCTTTGTTTCTTTTAACATGAATCCTTGGTTTGCTTTGATTGTTTGTAACCAAAAAATGTTGTTTGAACCTTGCATGATGTTGTAACATTGTATGTCTTTGATTCACTTTGATACCATGATGTTTAAAAGTGTGTTGTTTACATGTGAAATCCCCTTTATAAAATGTTTTGTTCACCATGAGATCTTGTTAGATCCCTTGCCTTTTTTACATGAAATTGTTTGACTAAACATATGCACATATATGTCTTGAATCTTTGATACCATGTTTGAGTTGTTCTTAAGTGTTTATATGTCTTGGATTGTAATCTTTGAATACATGAACCTTATGATGTTATCACCTCCTTCAAATGCATGTCTAAACTCCATTGTTCTTGTATGGTTGCTACCTACTTGCCCACATGTTCAAACTTGTTCACATGATACCTTTGATACATGTTTGTTTATGTTTACATGATTGTTGTTACACATGTATGCTTATGAGCTTGTTGTTTGTTACCTCCTCCTTGTTGAACTTTATCCATGAGAACTTAGTTCATTGTTTGCTTAGGTGTTGTAACATCTTTTGTTTCATATATCCCTTAGTTGTCACCATAACATGTTCATCCCCATGTGAAGTTTTGCTCTTTACCATAAACTCTTTTGAAGTAAACCTTGACCTTGAGTGTTGTTACACTCATAAGTTTTGTTTTGGTTGTTACCATGACCATATTTTCATGTTGCTTTAATAATGTTTTGTTATCTTGAACTCTTTTAAGTCCCCCCCCCCCCTACATGATTGTTGTTACACATGTATGCTTATGAGCTTGTTGTTTGTTACCTCCTCCTTGTTGAACTTTATCCATGAGAACTTAGTTCATTGTTTGCTTAGGTGTTGTAACATCTTTTGTTTCATATATCCCTTAGTTGTCACCATAACATGTTCATCCCCATGTGAAGTTTTGCTCTTTACCATAAACTCTTTTGAAGTAAACCTTGACCTTGAGTGTTGTTACACTCATAAGTTTTGTTTTGGTTGTTACCATGACCATATTTTCATGTTGCTTTAATAATGTTTTGTTATCTTGAACTCTTTTAAGTCCCCCCCCCCCCCCCCCCCCAACAAGTGAGGCTAAGCACTTTAGTTCTCCTCCTTAACCCTCTTTATTCCTCTCCTTCCAAAAGAAAGACTCTCTATTGACCTCAAAGTCATAGATAGCTCATTTACCATCTTGGCCTCATTAGACCATCTCAATCTCTTGGCCTCATTAGAGCCATCTCCTTTCATTCGCCTCATTAGAGCCACTCACCTTATGACTTAGTGTCATACCCCAAATTTTGACCACTCATTGTAAAAAAAATTCGATTGTGTTTTTACTTCGTGTCATCTGCATATCATATCATCTGTTTTGTCATACATATTGTTTGAATTGTCAGTCGAAATGTAGACGTTGAAATTTCAGTCATTTTTGGTTAATTATGCAGAAATCGATGAACGGACGTTTTTTCAACTGAAATTGCAAATGTCCATTATTCATCTATTTTTTCACATGATTTAATCAATATCCCATTTTTATTTTATTTTTACACATATATAATAAAAAACGAAAATAAAAATAATATAATAATATAATAATAAAATAAAAAAATATATATTTATATGTTTTTTTTATTTTTTTATTTTATTTTTTCCCATATATATATATATATATATATATATATATATATATATTGTTGAATTTTTGTTTTCTATAACTTTTGTTTTTAATATCATTTGTTTTTTTATATATATAATTTGTTTTATATAATTTATTTTGTAACAAACTTTGAATTTTTGAATATAAAACTATTATTTTTTAAACTTAGGGAACAAGTTATGAAACTTATGGAACAAGTTATGAAGACTTAAACACAATTTTTTATTATTCTATCATTTATTTCCTTGATCACCAAGCCATCTTTTTCCTATAAATACCACATCAAATTCACTTTCAAAATCACACCAAACAATGTAGAAAAACTTGTTTCTCTCTTCTCTCTAATCTTTCTATGTCACTTAGAAACATGGAAATTGTGAAAAATTTCACACACACACACCAAGAGGTGGTGCGCCTCCCTCCCCCTCCTTTGGTGAGTTTTTTCTCATTTTTTTCTTTTCATATTTTGTCACACATTTTTGTTTAATAAATATTTATTAAATAAATTAATTATTTATTTAGTTTTACTAATATTAAATTAGTTATTTTTACTAAATATATTCTAATTAATTTAATTTGTGTGATTAATCATTTAATTGTTTAATTGAGTATTTGATTTCATCTTTGCTAAAAACATGTCTTATTCTTAAGTTTGTTTTTTTTAAAAGAATTATTTATAAATAAGTGTTCACATCACTTATAATTTCAATTCAATCCTAACCGCTTGATAAGACCAAGCACATTTCTATGTGATTCCTGGTTTTCTCCGCTTGTTTGGTTTTCCATTTGATACAGGAATTCTTAATCGATACCTCGAAGATCATTGGATGATCAGCTGATGCTTTGAGTTTTGTCGAGGACCTTGGGGATCGTTACCTCGCTTCTGGAAGTCTGAGAAGAGGCATTGGACCTTACTCCAATAGGTAAGTTTTCTTGAACTCATTATCTCTGTTTTTATCACACGATGCTTTGCCGTGAATGCCTGTTTATTTTACACGATGTTTTGCCGTGTACATGCTTTATCACACGATGTTTTGCCGTGTATATTTTATCACATGATGTTTTTCCATGTATTCAGTTTCACACACGATGTTTTGTCGTGTATATGCTTTTATTCACTGGATGTTTTTCCGTGTATATTATATCTGTTAGTTACCAAGATGTTTTTCCGTGTATATTATATTTGTTAGTTACCACGATGCTTTGTCGTGTATTCATTTATTCCACGATGTTTTTCCGTGTATTCATTTATTCCACAATGCTTTGCTGCGCAGTATGCATGTTCCCCTAGGATCTCTTAGTTCAAACTTAATTTTTTATTAGGTTTAAAGTAAGATAGACTTTAGGATATTTAACCAAGCATGATAATTTTAGGTTAGATTTCCCCTCTCGCCGCCGTGCGATTTAAACTTTAGTTTCTGTAGTTCGTGCCCTATAAGGGCGAACTACGACCGCTCTGATTTCTCAAGATCCCGTTTGAGAATACGTAGGCATAAGACTGGAAAGTATTAGCGAGCAACCTTTTATTTTTTCATCGTCTCTTTACATCCGACGTTTTCCCAGACCCGAATATTTGTATTTTCGACCTTTTTATCATCTCTTTCGATCCGACGTTTTCCCAGATATTTTCAACTTTTTATCATCTCTTTCAATCCGACGTTTTCCCGGATATTTGTAACTTTTTATCATCTCTTTCAATCCGACATTTTCCCGGATATTCATGTCTGCAATCTTTTCTTGCAATCCGATGTTTTCCCGGATATTCATATCGTTTCTTTTCAAAACAACTTTCCTTGTGATTTAAATTCAAATACATATTTGTTATCAAAACTTTCTTTCATTTCTTTGTTGAACAACTAACAAAACAACATGGAAGCTCTACAACGGGTAAGTGTTTATCCGCTTTCATTTACTGCTTTCATATATATATAACTGTATTGTGGGAAGCTGCGCATGGTTAGTCTTCTTTCATACCCTCTATAAATACTTGTCATATATCCCCTGTATATATACTTGTATTTTCTTAGAGTTTTCCCCGGCAATTTGGTCTAGAACTAAGTAAAACCAGTTGGTCACTCTTAATACAGTCAAAACTAGATCCCCATAGGAATTCCAGATACAGTCTTCCCTCCTCTTGGGGTTAAACAATATGGAACAAAGAGAAAGGCAGTATTCTCGGTGAACCTTTTCTCAGACTGTCACCCTTAGAAATTGTCAAAGAAACTCTACTCCCCAGAGATGATATTTTCTCTGTGAATAGCATCTCTTGAGTTTCTTCCAAACCCTCGAACTTTCCTGGAATGATCTCTTCTCTTTGAATTACATTTCTTGAACTTCTCTTGGTTTGGGGACCCACAGGCTTCCTAAAAGCATCCCCGCCTCCTCTTGGGCATTGTACAAGGACCCTTAGGCTTCTTAGAAGTTCTCATGCCTTCTCTTGGGCTTAGTACAAGGACCCGACGACCTCTTAAAAGTATAGGAACAGAACCTAGTCATCCTTTGCTAGAGCAGTCTTTCTAGAGTCAAAACATCAAACCAATTTAGGGTTGATTCTCATCCATTAAAACATCAGTCTCCTCTTGGGCATCATACAAAGGTAAACCTTTTCATACCAGTGGACTTGGACAGTCTCACCTCCTTTTGGATCTCAAGAAACCCTCAAGTTTCCTAAAAAACACAGAAAAAACCCTTTCCTCTTTTTTAACATCCGACGTTTTCCCGGATTTTCCTTCTATTTTCATCCGATATTTTTCCCGGATATTCATATCTCAGTCTTTAATCTCTTCACTCTTTCAATCAATTCCCACAAACACCCCTTTAGCTTCAATCTTGGGCTTTGAACAAGACACAAATACTCAACCTTTTAGCTTCAATCTTGGGCTTTGAACAAGACACCAAATATCCTTTTCCTCCCTTAGAATAGGAGGAACTACGATTGCTCGGATTTCCCTGTTTTCGTTAACGGGAATACGTATGCATAAGATTGCAAAATCTTTGCGAGCACACTAAACAAAAACCTTAGGTCCAGTACCTTACCAAAAACATCGAAAAACCCGAAAATAACAAAAATATCTTTTCAACATCTCTCAACCTTCCCAAGGAGAAACTTTCCCATTTAAGACAAATAAACACCATCAAGTAGAAAACAGTAGAACAGTAAGGAAAATTGCTAATAACCCATGGATAACCATGTATAGGATGGGTAATTGACAACTCCCCATTGTATAACCTGACCCCGAACTCCCCAATCTCTTAGCATTTGTTAAAGAAAACATTTGCGTGCAAGGTTAGTTTGAGATAACTTCCCTTTCCTTTCCAGCTTCATAGGATAAATAAGAAATCAGAAAGTAGCACCCAATCCCATCCGCAGACAGGATGCAGGTGGTCACGAAAACCGCGCTACAGAAAAATGGCCACTCTGCTGGGGACGCAAACTAGGATTAGAATTCCTAAGAGGTCTAGGTTGTTAGAAATTTTTCTATATACTATATATATATATATATATATATATATATTTATATATATATATCGCTTTTCCTACTTGATATCCGTGTTTATTTTTCTGCTAATGGGACTGTGTGTGATGCCGCATGTGGAAAGATTGAGTATACACCTAAGATAGTTGATGGCAATGCGGGTAATCTTGCGGGGAGTGAATCCCAGTTAAGAGTCCCCGATTAACCATCAAACTCAGTGGAGACTCCCTTTGCAGATACATTTCCTATACGACTTCGGTTGTTGAAAGTAGTGTAGTCGACTGGGTTATCTGAGAAGCTGAGGTTTTTAGTAGACTTAAACCATTTTGTAGCGCGGAAGCTATCGAAAATAGTTGTCATGCGATACTACCCTCATTTGAGGCTACTCTAAGATACACGAGCTCGCTCAGGTGATTCGCTTGCTGTTGGTATCTCAAGAGGGGTCAATGATTTTGAGGACAGGTACAAAAATCACCAGTATAAACCTTTGGGGATGGGTAGAGCCTTGACTTCATGACACCGAACCTTTGACCCCATGTTTTTTCTATGTTTTTGTGTGCTGCATCCATGCATTGCATTTGAATCCCTTGCATATTTCATACATACGTCCTGGTCATCGTCAATTCATTCCCACCTTGTATCTTTCAGTCATCTGTAAGTCGTCAAACTGATTCCTCATCACCGATACGGGACTAGAGCTAACGTCAGGCGCAAAATGTCAGAACAAGAAGTGCACAATGCAAAGATTAGGATGGAAATAGACGATCTGAAGTCAAGCATGACTAATTTAACAGAAATGCTTCAGGTCTTAATTGCCAGAGGAGAGCCACCTTAGAGGACTGTCATCCAAGAAATCACGAGTTCTGCTATTGAGCCTCCGCCTGTTCAGATGCCACCATCTACATGGTCGGTATTTGGATTACCTCACGATTTCATTCCACAACAGGTCGCTACCACTTTGGTCGGTCAAGCTCCAAGACCAGAGTTTCAAATCCCTATTATCTCAGAACCTAGACCTTTGGTACGGACTGCCAGAATTCCCTTTAAGAATCCTAACTTTGATTACAATGCTAGTGCTCAAAGTGAGGACAATGTGGATATTGAGCCTGAAGAAGCCAATGAACAATATCAAACTTTGGAGAAAAGGCTCAGACCTGTAGAAGGAAATGACTTCTTCAATGTTGATGCTGACAACATGTGTCTTGTGTCTAACCTCGTCATGCCAGCCAAATTTAAGACCCCTGAGTTTATAAAGTACAAAGGCGACTCCTGCCCAAAGGCTCATTTGGTTATGTACTTTCGTAAGATGGCTGCCTACATAAAAAACCAGAAGTTGCTCATCCACTGCTTTCAGGATAGCTTAAGTGGAGCTTCACTCAAGTGGTACATGAACCTTGAACGAAGCAACATTCATTGCTTGCAGGATCTTATCAATGCTTTCATGAATCAGTACAAGTACAACCTGGACATGACTCCAGACCGTCGTCAACTTCGGAACACGACTCAGAACGAGAAAGAATCTTTCAAAGAGTATGCTCAACACTGGAGAGAGTTAACTTCTCAGGTCGAACCCCCTTTGGCTGAGAAAGAGCTTACCGAAATATTCTTAGACACTTTGTCTCCCATCTTTTGGGAAAAGATGATTGGCAGTGTTTCATCAAACTTTACAGACTTGGTCATCATTGGCCAAAGACTTGAAGAAGGTATCAAGAATGGAAAGGTCTCTAAAACCGCTGAATCTTCTAACGCTGTAAAGAAACCCTATGGAAATTTCCAAAAGAAGAGGGAAGATTAGACTAATTTTGTATTAACTGAGGATAGGAAACCTCATTACAGACCACAGCAGCTTAATCAAGCTCATATTGCTGTTATCACTCCTCTGTTGGCTGTTCGACCAGCTCAAGCTCCTCAACGTCCGACTGTTGGACAAAACCAAAACTACAATAGGACTCACTTTGACCCTATTCCTATGACGTACACTGAACTATACCCTATTTTGGTTCAGAAAGGAGCAATTACTACTAAGGCAACACCTCTTCCTCCAAATCCACTTCCACCTGGATTCAGATCTGACCTTCATTGCGCATTCCATGAGGGGGCTGCGGGCCACGATTTAGAAAGATGCTATGCACTAAAGGCTAGAGTGCGGGATCTGATCAGGGACAACCTCCTCAGCTTTCGTGACACCTACCCTAATGTCCAGCGCAATCCTCTGCCTGAACATAAGAACTGAAACTTCAATCAAATTCAACTCAGTTACTTCCCAAAGACAGGATAGCTCATCCTTGTGTTTGATTAGTCACTGACCTTGTTTCTGTCTATTTTGCATTTTCCTTGTTTGTATCATATTTTCTTTCAGCTTGTTTATCTTTAAATGTCAGTTTTAATGAAATGAGCATATATAGTATTTTGATTCAAATCATCTGTTTATTTGCATCTTTATGCTTTCTCTTTCAAAAAACAAAAACATTAAAAAAAAAAACAAAAACAAAAACTTTCAAAAAATATACACCTCTTTTTCAAATTTTTGACTATGTAAATATTTGTGGGAGGATGATGAAAACGTGATACCCATAATTGTTGTCGGTATGCTTTCGAATAAAAAACTTTGCTGACGATGTAAGGCATTTTTTTCAATTCCCAAACACTAGAGATATAAGTAAGATAATCCCTCGTTAACCCCTTTGAGCCTTGATGTAGGAGTTTCTTTCTTTATAAAAATTCCCGCAATTTTAACCCGGGGCAAGGTAGTTCTCAGTTTAATTTGGGTTGTGTATTCTAGTTCAGAAAGTTTACATACAACAAGTAGATGCTGAAAACGTCTTTCAAATCAAAAACCAGTGATGGTCCGTCGTAATCATCAAATTTAGCAGTCACTTTCTTTCTAAGAAGAAATAAAAAAAAAGCCCGTTAAGTCAAAAAGCTTAGGCAAAAACTAGGGCATCCCGCTGACTATAAATTTCAAAAGAAATAGTTCAGGCAAAAGTTAGGGATAATACAGAGAGGAGATCCTTAAATCCCCGATCTTCAAAAAATCCACAAAGACGAAAAACAACTAAATGTTGCAAAGAAGCAGTAGCCGCTGTCTTAAGACTTCTGGACCATCGTCATCACTATCATCAGTACAATTCCAAAACCTTTTGGAACCTGAATGCACAGTCTGAGTTTAATTGAGTTTAGAACTGGAGAACATCACGAAGTTGGGGTGGGCACAAACAAACTTTGAGCCTTTATATTTTTTTTCATAAACCGTGAACCAAGCCACGTTATAACCCTCAAAAGACCTAATTGAAGTAAGGTTATTTTGAGAGCATACTACAACAAGGTGGCGTAAATTGACTCCAAAATCATTTTTTGCAAATCATTTGTTTTGGTATCATACCTCTGTTTTACTTTTCATTCAAAATGTTTTAAACCATTGTGTTTTTAACCAGTAATACATATTACTGTATTTTTTCTGAAAACAATGATTTTGTTTTCAAAATTTTTGCATGAACTTTACATTAAATTTTCCATGTTTAAATAAACATTTTTTATTGCAAACTAGCTTTCCTCTCAAGGAATTTTCAAAACAGTTTAGAAACTTAGTCAGTGACCTATCAGGGGCAAGTTCTTTCCAGAGTCTGTTAAGAATTAGTTCAAGATTTGTTCAGTGCAAGTCCTTCTCAGAATTGGTTTATTCAGAAAAACTTTCAAGACTTATTACTGGGGCAAGCCTTCCTAGTATACAGCATACAGTCATTATCATTCAAGCTGAAGCAATAATCAGTTCATCTACAACAGTCAGCGAGTCTGGCGCAATTTATTTGGAAAAATCCAAAAGCAGCTCTTCAACCTTCCTCCAAGGATTATAAACTTGATACAGTTTATCAGTATGACAAAGAAGTGTTTAACAAATAGCATTTTCAGTCCCTAAGCAGTGACAATGATCTCTGTGTTGATGGATCAGTTTTGTCTGTCACTCCCCAAAAGAGTATAAACTTGTTGGTTTTCACTCTTCAAAGAGTCTAAACTTGTTGTCAGCATTTTTTTTTTCATTTACATTACATACATTTAATCATACATCATAACATTTTTCATATACTATGCATTCAAGAGTGTTTTAATCCTCATTTGCATTCATCAGTGGTCGTGGTATTATCAACATCTTACCTTTCTACAAATTCCAACTTATCTGGCACCAATACTTTTATGTCTTATCTGATGCTCTTCCAGATATAACTTTGTTTCTATCCGATGTTCTTCCGGATATGTCTATCTGTTCTGATGCTTTTCCAGAACGTTTCTCTGTGTCTACCCAATGTTCTTCCAGATGTATCTTTTGGTTTTGAAGTTTTTCCAAAACCCGTTCTGATGTTTTTCCAGAACTTTCTTTGTTTCTATCTGATGCTCTTCCGGATAGGTCTGTCTGTTCTGATACTTTTCCAGAACTTTCTTTGTGTTCATCCGATGCTCTTCCGGATATGTCTCTTTTATTCTAATGCTCTTCCAGAAACTCTTTACATGTCTATCTGATGCTCTCCCGGATATGACTTTTTCTCATCTGATGTTTTTCCAGATGTAACTTTTGTTCTGATGTGCTTATTTGATACTTTTCCAGATATGGCCATCATTCTGCCAGTCTTCTAAAAAATTTTCTGTACATTTAACGCTTTTCTAAATGTTTCGGATTTACACTCAAAGTTATTTTTAATACATCTAACGCTTTTCTAGATGTTTCTGATATATTTTCCAGAGTATGACACTTCTTTTGCATCTAATGCTTTTCCAGATGCTTGTATCTTTGTTCCAGGGTTTATCCCTCTCTTTCTAAATATTGCTGGATACTTTTGCCGCATCGGCAAATTTCCACAATATCGCATATCCCAAGAAAATTCTGTTGGTCTGTCTCCTGTGACATCATTCCCCACAGTGTTCAAAAGCCTTCCATTCATCACATATCATTTCATCTGTATTCACGGTCAAAATTCTTGGTACTCTGATATTTAATCCTCTTATACCTCGAAGGTCTAAAACTCTTTGCTATTCATACCTTCAGGACTAAGAAGATTAAATATGGGCATCTGTCATACCCCAAATTTTGACTACTCATTGTAAAAAAAAATTGACTGTGTTTTCACTTCGTGTCATCTGCATATCATATCATCTGTTTTGTTATACATATTGTTTGAATTGTCAGTCGAAATGTAGACCTTGAAATTTCAGTAATTTTTGGTTAATTATGCGAAAAATCGATGAACGGACGTTTTTTCAACTGAAATTGCAAATGTCCATTATTCATCTATTTTTTCACATGATTTAATCAATATCCCATTTTTATTTTATTTTTACACATATATAATAAAAAACGAAAATAAAAATAAAATAATAAAATAATAATATAATAATAAAATAATAAAATAATAAAAAAAAATATTTATATTTTTTTTTCTTTTTTTTTCTTCTCACGTTTATATATATATATATATATATATATATATATATATATATATATATATATATATATATATATATATATATATTTTTTTTTTTTTCTTTTTTTTTTTTTGCATAAATATATATATATATATATATATATATATATATATATATATATATATATATATATTTGTTGAATTTTTGTTTTTTATAACTTTTGTTTTTAATATCATTTGTTTTATATATATATATATATATATAATATGTTTTATATAATTTATTTTGTAATAAATTTTGAATTTTTGAATATAAAACTATTATTTTTGAAACTTAGGGAACAAGTTATGAAACTTATGGAACAAGTTATGAAGACGTAAACACAATTTTTGATTATTCTATCATTTATTTCCTTGATCACCAAGCCATCTTTTTCCTATAAATACCACATCAAATTCACTTTCAAAATCACACCAAACAATGTAGAAAAACTTGTTTCTCTCTTCTCTCTAATCTTTCTATGTCACTTAGAAACATGGAAATTGTGAAAAATTTCACACACACACCAAGAGGTGGTGCGCCTCCCTCCCCCTCATTTGGTGAGTTTTTTCTCATTTTTTTCTTTTCATATTTTGTCACACATTTTTGTTTAATAAATATTTATTAAACAAATTTATTATTTATTTAGTTTTACTAATATTAAATTAGTTATTTTTACTAAATATATTCCAATTAATTTAATTTGTGTGATTAATCATTTAATTGTTTAATTGAATATTTGATTTCATCTTTGCTAAAAACATGTCTTATTTTTAAGTTTGTTTTTTTAAAAAGAATTATTTGTAAATAAGTGTTCACATCACTTATAATTTCAATTTAATCCTAACCACTTGATAAGACCAAGCACATTTCTATGCGATTCCTGGTTTTCTCCGCTTGTTTGGTTTTCCATTTGATACCGAAATTCTTAATCGATACCTCGAAGATCATTAGATGATCAGCTGATGCTTTGAGTTTTGTCGAGGACCTTGGGGATCGTTATCTCGCTTCTGGAAGTCTGAGAAGAGGCATTGGACCTTGCTCCAATAGGTAAGTTTTCTTGAACTCATTATCTCTGTTTTTATCACACGATGTTTTGCCGTGAATGCCTGTTTATTTTACACGATGTTTTGCCGTGTACATGCTTTTATCACACGATGTTTTGCCGTGTATATTTCATCACATGATGTTTTTCCATGTATTCAGTTTCACACACGATGTTTTGTCGTGTATATACTTTTATTCTCCGGATGTTTTTCCGTGTATATTATATTTGTTAGTTACCAGGATGTTTTTCCGTGTATATTATATTTGTTAGTTACCACGATGCTTTGCCGTGTATTCATTTATTCCACGATGCTTTGCCGTGTATTCATTTATTTCACAATGCTTTGCCGTGTATTCATTTATTCTGTGATGTTTTGCCACGTATGCATGTTCCCTTAGGATCTCTTAGTTCAAACTTAATTTTCTATTAGGTTTAAAATAAGACAAACTTTAGGATATTTAACCAAGCATGATAATTTTAGGTTAGATTTCCCCTCTCGCTGCCGTGCGATTTAAACTTTATTTTTTGTAGTTCGTGCCCTATAAGGGCGAACTACGACCGCTCTGATTTCTCAAGATCCCGTTTGAGAATACGTAGGCATAAGACTGCAAAGTCTTAGCGAGCAACCTTTTTATTTTTTCATCGTCTCTTTACATCCGACGTTTTCCCGGATATTTGTATTTTCGACCTTTTTATCATCTCTTTCAATCCGACGTTTTCCCGGATATTTTCAACTTTTTATCATCTCTTTCAATCCGACGTTTTCCCGGATATTTGCAACTTTTTATCATCTCTTTCAATCCGGCGTTTTCCCAGATATTTGTATTTTCAACCTCTTATTTTTTATCTCTTTTTATCCGATGCTTTCCCGAATATTCATGTCTGCAATCTTTTCTTGCAATCCGATGTTTTCCCGGATAATCATATCGTTTCTTTTCAAAACAACTTTCCTTGTGATTTAAATTCAAATACATATTTGTTATCAAAACTTTCTTTCATTTCTTTGTTGAGTAACTAACAAAACAACACGGAAGCTCTACAACGGGTAAGTGTTTATCCGCTTTCATTTACTGCTTTCATATATATAAGTGTATTGTGGAAAGTTGCGCATGGTTAGTCTTCTTTCATATCCTCTTTAAATACTTGTCATATATCCACTGTATATATACTTGTATCTGCTTAGAGTTTTCCCCGACAATTAGGTCTAGAACTAAGTAAATCCAGTTGGTCACTCTTAATACAGTCAAAACTAGATCCCCATAGGAATTCCTGATACAGTCTTCCCTCCTCTTGGGGTTAAACAATATGGAACAAAGAGAAAGGCAGTATTCTCGGTGAACCTTTTCTCAGACTGTCACCCTTAGAAATTGTCAAAGAAACTCTACTCCCCAGAGATGATATTTTCTCTGTGAATAGCATCTCTTGAGTTTCTTCCAAACCCTCGAACTTTCCTGGAATGATCTCTTCTCTGTGAATTGCATTTCTTGAACTTCTCTTGGTTTAGGGACCTACAGGCTTCCTAAAAGCATCCCCGCCTCCTCTTGGGCATTGTACAAGGACCCTTAGGCTTCTTAGAAGTTCTCATGCCTTCTCTTGGGCTTAGTACAAGGACCCGACGACCTCTTAAAAGTATAGGAACAGAACCTAGTCATCCTTTGCTAGAGCAGTCTTTCTAGAGTCAAAACATCAAACCAATTTAGGGTTGATTCTCATCCCTTAAAACATCAGCCTCCTCTTGGGCAGCATACAAAGGTAAACCTTTTCATACCAGTGGACTTGGACAGTCTCACCTCCTTTTGGATCTCAAGAAACCCTCAAGTTTCCTAAAAAACACAGAAAAAACCCTTTCCTCTTTTTTAACATCCGACGTTTTCCCGAATTTTCCTTCTATTTTCATCCAATGTTTTTCCCGGATATTCATATCTCAATCTTTAATCTCTTCACTCTTTCAATCAATTCCCACAAACACCCATTTAGCTTCAATCTTGGGCTTTGAACAAGACACAAATACTCAACCTTTTAGCTTCAATCTTGGGCTTTGAACAAGACACCAAATATCCTTTTCCTCCCTTAGAATAGGAGGAACTACGATTGCTCGGATTTCCCTGTTTTCGTTAACGGGAATACGTAGGCATAAGATTGCAAAATCTTTGCGAGCACACTAAACAAAAACCTTAGGTCCAGTACCTTACCAAAAACATCGAAAAACCCGAAAATAACAAAAATATCTTTTCAACATCTCTCAACCTTCCCAAGGAGAAACTTTCCCATTTAAGACAAATAAACACCATCAAGTAGAAAACAGTAGAACAGTAAGGAAAATTGCTAATAACCCATGGATAACCATGTATAGGATGGGTAATTGACAACTCCCCATTGTATAACCTGACCCCGAACTCCCCAATCTCTTAGCATTTGTAAAAGAAAACATTTGCGTGCAAGGTTAGTTTGAGATAGCTTCCCTTTCCTTTCCAGCTTCATAGGATAAATAAGAAATCAGAAAGTAGCACCCAATCCCATCCGCAGACAGGATGCGGGCGGTCATGAAAACCGTGCTACACTTAGGATTCATCTAGAGTTCTTCAACTCTATGTGAGCATCATCATCATGATGTTTCTTTCCCCTCGGAATTATTTGAGCCATTCACTTGACAACTTAGAATTAAGTTAGAGTTCTTAAACTCTATGTGATTCTCATCATCATGAGTATTCACTTCCCCTTTACAACTTAGACTTAGAGAGTTCTTTAACTCTATATGAGTATCACACTCATTCCCCTTGGAACTTTGACCATAGTCAATGGTTCCTCGCCCTTAGTTAGGTGAACTCCGGTTGCTCTGATTATTTAGTCAGGATACGTAGGCACAAGATGCGACGTCTTGGCGAGCATACTTAGTGTACATACCCTTAGGTCTTTACCTTTAGCACTTTGATATTTACCTTACCCTTAGCAAGCAAACATAGCATAACACAAATACAAACAAGAGGTTCCTATAGAGTACTACAAATACTTAGGATGCTAATACCTTCCCTCAGTATAACCAACCCCCGAACCCCCGACCTTTTAGCTATGTCTTCACATAGCGCACTAGGGTTTTCTTCGATCTTTACCCTTTCCTTTGGATAAATCAAAGCTCGGTGGTGAATTTCAAGGATGTGTGATTCAAGTTAATCAATAGCTTGATATCTGATTCTCACCGCAATAGAAATGGCGACTTCACTGGGGAAAAATGCATAGAAGGTTAAGCCTATTTTGTCTGTGTTTGTATTATATGTGTTGTTTGCTTGATTTGTATATATCTGTATATATTTGTATATTTGCTTGGGTTCTTCTGTTTGGCAGGGTGCTACTTTTGAGTGGTGAGATGAGTCCTAACCCGGACTTGAGAACACATATGATAGGATTGTGGTGTAATCAATAGTCGGCTGTTGGGAGTAGCCCTAACAAGTTTGGCATATGATGACCACGCTCAGTTGAGGCCCCTTTGGGATTATTGATGTCTGATGTGAATAGTCGCATTGATGTCACTCTTTCTGACCTGGGAGTCTGTGAGACTGAGGACCGTAGTTACCTTTACCCCACTTGGCCTTTTTAGGACGTAGTGTGATGGTTATGAGGGAGTAGTCCCAAATAGTTGATACGCGATACTACACTCAGACGAGTTTATCTTGAGAATATTATTAACCCGCGTGAGTAGACACGTAGGTCGATAATATCCGAAAGATTTATCTATGATTCTGAGAACTTTTAGAACCCTGTTCTACAGTTTGTAAACCCATAGTACGCACCTATTGGGATGGGTAGACCATGGCTCCACGCATGAAACCCCTAAACCTAGGACTTGTGTGCTGTTGATTGTGTGTACATATGTTTGTGTTTGTGCTTATGTGTTTTGTGCATTGCATACATCTCATTGCATCCATTTGTTGGTTTTAAGGAACTCAGTCGTCTTTTCTTTTGTAAATTCAGAGGAATCATGGATATTGAGAAGAGAAACACTAAGAAGTACAAATTCAAGAAGCCCAATTTGGTAGAGCTGAAGAAGCTAGCAGCTTTGGTATCTTGCCCTGAAGACTTCAGAAAGCGTTATGGAAGATTAATTGGTATTCTCAAAACCAAAATGGAAGATGGTATTCTCGACACGTTGGTGCAGTTTTATGACCCTCTTTACCATTGCTTCACCTTTCCCGACTACCAATTTGTTCCGACATTGGAGGAGTATTCTTATTGGTTTGGTCTACCTGTGAAAGAACAAGAGCCTTTTAGTGGTCAAGAGAAGATTCCTTCACCAAAGAAGATTGCCGACTCTATCCACTTAGAAACGTCTGAAGTCAAGCCTCACCTCACCACCAAGAATGGGATCAAGGGTCTACCTTCCAAGTTCTTGTTTGATAAAGCCTTCTACCTAGCTAAAATGAAAAGTATGAGGGCCTTCGAAGCAATCTTTACACTCCTTGTCTATGGCTTGGTCTTGTTTGCTAATATTGAGGAGTTTGTTGATATCAACGCCATTCGGATCTTCTTAAGTGGAAACCCTGTACCCACACTGCTTGGTGATACTTACCACTCAATCCATCATAGGACTCTCCAAGGAAAAGGTACCATTTCATGTTGTGCACCTTTGCTCTACAAGTGGTTTGTTACTCATTTGCCTTGAACATCGCGCTTCAAAGATAATCCAGACAAACTTTGTTGGTCTCAGAGAATTATATCTCTTACCCATACTGATATCTTTTGGTACGATTCAACCTACGACAAAGGAGTCATCATTGATAGTTGTGGCCCATTCCCCAATGTACCACTTCTTGGTGTCAGAGGTGGGATTAACTATAACCCCATTCTTGCTAGACGTCAGTTTGGATTCCCTATGGAAGAAAAGCCTAAGAGCATCCTTTTGTCCGGTTTCTTTTATCTTAATGAGGAGGCCAGTGTAGAAACCAAGAGCAGTGTTTTGCATGCTTGGGAAAAACTCCACAAAAGAGCCAAGAATGACTTGGGAAAGAGAAACTGTGTGGCCTTGGAACCTTTCCTTCGTTGGGTTCGATCTCGAGCTCGTGATCTTAAGATGCCATATCTCCCAGAGAGACCTCCATAACCTATTGTTGTATCTCCCTCTATCATTCCTATTGAGCGCATGGAGGAGTATCAAGAAAATCTAGCAAGGATGAAACTTGAGAGAGACACGTGGGAAGGAAAATACCGCGCCATTTATGTTGAACAAATGGAGATGAAGAAACAGATGAAAGAGAAAGATGAGTTGATTGAATGGCTTGAGAGACGTGTGATTGACAGACCAGTGGTGCTCGAGAGTTTATTTTTCTCTAGCATGCAACCCACTCCTAGCACTCATGAGTATTCAAGTATTCCACCGACATCTGGCGCTTGGAAAGGGATTGTTGACAAGTTGATCTTGGAGAATGACAAGCTGAAGAGACAGAAGAGGAGGCATGAAGTGGAGCATCCCTAGATAGGATTACTTTTTAGGCCTAGCTGTTGCTTTTTATCTCTTTGTATTTTGAGCTTCTTGAATGTACTTTGAAAGTTGTAACTTTTCTCAATATTTAATGAAGTGAAGCTTATTTTGAAATTTTCTCTTGAGTTCCTTAAAACCAATTGTATACGCATTACGTCTTGCATCTTTTGTTAAACATATCAAGGAACTAATTGTGTTTTGTAGACTTTGTAGAGATGGATTTTGGAAGGAAAGGAACTTGGCCGTACACCTTCATGGTTCCCGATGTTGAGCAGCTGAAGGAATTGGGAAGATTGATTGAAGATCCAATGGCTTTCTCATTGAAGTATGGAAGAATTCTCCCACTGTTGTGGCTCCAAAGAGCTGAAGGACTGCTAGAAACTTTGGTTCAACTTTACCATCCCCTTTGATCACTGCTTTGTGTTTCCATATTACTAACTGACACCAACCTTGGAAGAATACTTCGCATTGATGGGTCTCTCTGTCAACGATTCTCCTCCATTCTCTGGAATGGAAGATGAGCTCAGTACGAAGGACATTGCCAAAGGAACAAGGCTCAGGCTGTCTGATATTCAAGCCCACATGACTGTTAAAGGGGGACTTGCTAGATTACCCGCTCAATTTTTGTTCGAGAAAGCCCGTTACTTTGCTGATAGGAAAAATACTGTACTCTTTGAATCCACTTTTGCTTTGCTAGCTTATGGATTGTTTCTGTTTCCCAACGCCAAATACTTCGTCGACGTCAAGGCTATTTAAATATTTATGCTCAGGAACCCAGTTCCCACTCTGTTGGCTGATACTTATCATGCCATTCACTCAACATACATGAGAGATGGATGACATATTATCTGTTGTGTTGCTCTTGTATAAGTGGTTTATTTCGCACCTACCAAGGACCGCAACTTTTGGGATGTGGAAGACTGTACTATTTGGTCCAAAAAACTCATGGAGCTCACTCATGCTGACATCAAGTGGTATAACCCAATCTATGGAGGAATTCTCATGATTCACAACTGTGGGGATTTCCCTAATGTACCTATTATGGGCAGAAGAGGATGCATCAACTATAATCCCGTTCTCGCTCGTCGACAGCTAGGTCACCCAATGGAGGAGATACCTAATCTTGGCAATCTGAGGCTTTTTCTCAAAGAAGGAGAGAATCCCGAGTTCATGCTCAGAGTTGCATGCGCCTGGCATTGCATAAATAGACAAAGATGGACTGCAACAGGGAATCCCGACTGTACCGTCACCAAGGCTTGTTTAGAATGGTCCCGTGAGAAAGCTCTTATGATGAGGATGCCTTATCCACGTCATAAACCTCCCACAGATGAAGAGCTAAAGCTGAAGAAGGCGATGGAAGAGTTGACCCTTGATAAAGCGAAGATGCAAGAGCAAATCAACAAACTCATGAGGGAACTCAATGGAGGGGAAGGACCATCTGCCAGTGGATTTGATCTCTAGTTTCCTTCTATGTTGTATTTTCTATTTTACCTATGTAATGAACTTTGAAGGTGTACTGCCTATGTTGTAATATTTTCCAATTTGCTAATGAAAGAGTTTGTTTTGAGAAAATATCCTTTTATCTACAGTGTTTGCAAAATTTTAGTTCCTTAATGGTTTTGCTTGCATCCGCATTTGCATTTTGCATCATTTCATGTCATAACATGTGTTTTCTTTTCTGTCGTGTCTCATTCTGTGGTCTTCTCTTAAGAAAAACTGTCATACTGACTCGTCAACGCCGATACAACACACGAGCCCGGGCTCGCTAGAGAATGTCTGAATACGTTTTTGAAATAGATAGAGTCAACAACGAGTTGAGTGATCTGCGAGGAGGTATGAGGTAGATTATGGAAGCTTTACAGGTTATTAGAGCAAAAATGGATACTTAGACCACCATGGTCTCTAAAACTGTCACTCCAACCATGGAGCCCGCTACTAATGTCAACACTAATCCCTTGCCTCCATTGGGTATGCCTTATGGTTTTGTACCACTGCCAATTCCTACCACTACTCAACAAGTTGTTCCTATGGGTAATGAGAATCCCCAAGTTATCACAACTTTTGCTCCACCACCGGTGCATACTCAAGTACATCCTATTTTTCACAACCCACAACCAGGTTATGACTACCCCGAGATGTCTGAGGAAGGGGACGAACGACAGGAAAGATTGAAAGAAAGTGTTGAGATTATCCAGAGAAAAATTAGGGCGATGGAAGGAAGCAATGTCTTTAGTACTGACGCTAGAGATATGTGTTTGGTTTCTGGCTTTGTGATTCCTCCAAAGTTTAAAACTCCGAGCTTTGACCTATACTTAGGCGCGACATGCCCAAAATCGCACTTGATCATGTATTACCGAAGAATGGTTGCGTATGTGGATAAAGACATTTTAATGACCCATTGTTTCCAAGATAGTTTGAAGGGAGCTTCTGCAAAGTGGTATATGAGCTTAGATCAATCCAGAATCCACAATTTTCAAGACTTATCAGATGCTTTTGTGAAGCATTATAAGTACAATATGGATTTGGCCCCTGACCGAAGAAAACTTTTGAGCATGTCCCAAAACAATTCTGAGTCTTTCAAAGAATACGCTCAACGATGGAGGGAGACTGCTTCCTAAGTAGAACCTCCATTATTTGAAAAGGAGCTGGCTGACTGGTTCGTGGACACCGTGAAACCAGAGTTCTATGAAAGAATGATTAGCAGTGTTAGCGCCAACTTCGCTGACATTGTTGCCGTGGGTGTAAAAGTAGAGGCTGGTTTGAAAAGTGGAAAGGTGATCAGTTCTTCGAACAATTCAAGCAGTACCAATTTCAAGAAACCTCCAAGCAACTTCCATAAGAAGAAGGAAGGGGAAACCAATGCCGTTATGACAGGTAGGAAAAATAATTCAGTTTGGAGACAACCATTTTATCAACAGCAGTCAAATCCAAATTTTGCTTAACACCCAATCTATCTAATGCATTTTGCCCCACAACATTATGTGGCAACTGTAACACCAACTTTTAATCATCATTCCACGCAGCAGGCGCCGGTATTCCAACAACAGCCTAGTTATCAGCAAGCACCTAGTGCTCCAAATTTCCAACAACCACAACAGAGGCCACAAGCTTCTCCCTCTAATGCTCCCTACATAAGACAAGGTATTAAACCTTCATTTCCACCCGTTCCAATGACCTACACAGAGCTTTATCCCTCTTTAGTTCAACAAGGTTTGATTGTCACCAGACCTATGGGCCTACCTTCAGAAAAAGCCATGCAATTCCATAATCCTAATGTCAACTGTGCATTTCACCAAGGCGCTGCCAGTCACGACCTAGAAGGTTGCCTTGCATTGAAATATGTTGTGAAGAGCTTGATGGAAAAACAGGTTCTATCCTTTGCAGATAATCAACCAAATGTGAAAAGTAATCTGTTACCTACGCATGGGTCTACCATTGCTATTGAAGATAAGAAGGATGAAGTATTGATAATGGATGCATCGAAGATTAAAACTGCTGTCAGGATTTTCCATTCCAAACTGTTTGAAGTTGGGTTAGTGAAAGTTTGTCATGACAACTGTGAAGAATGTGATGCTACTATCAGAGGATGCCAGTTGGTTCAGAATGATATTTAGAGTTTAATTGACGAGGGTCTCTTACAAGTGTCCAGTAAGGTAAAGAAAGAGGAAGTTGCGGTGATTGAGCCCGTTTTCAACTTACTTGAATCAAAAGAGAAAGTGCCTGTTTTCAATGTACCAAGGTCTGGTTCTGTGGTCCCTATCTTCAATAAACCAAGACCAGTTTTCAGTACATCAGAACCTGTTGTTGCTTCCACTGCTAATCAGTCAAGACTGAGAAACATCAGACAACCTGTTCCGTTCTGATTCAGGAATTCCAAAGCTGTGCCATGGAGGTATGAAGATACTATGGTTAACAAGAGATATGAAGAGGTGGTTCCAAGGAAAGAGGTGGGAACCACTGATGAAGATGTGACAAACATTGCTGGGACTGGGAAAATGACCCGAAGTGGTCGAGTTTATACCCCTATCTTCAAAGGGACTGTGCCTAAAGAGACTGTTACTCCGGTACCTGCTAAGGATAAAGAAAAATAAGTGGTCACTAATGAAGAGGATGCTGAATTCTTGAGAATCATTAAAAGAAGTGACTATAGTGTGGTGGATCAGCTTCACCAAACTTCCTCAAAAAGCTCCATATTATCTCTGTTGTTGAACTCACCTATTCATCTGGCTTCTTTACAAAAGATACTGGCTCAAGTCCATGTTGCCCGAAACATTACTGCCGGTCAGTTCGACAGCGTCATCGCAAATATCACGGCCTGGAATACTCTCAGCTTCAGTAACGAGGAATTTCCCAAGGGGGTCGAGAGCACAATCTTGCTTTGCACGTATCAGTGAAATGCCAAGAATATACTTTGGCAAGGGTTCTTGTGGACACAGGCTCCTCTTTGAATGTTTTACCAAAAAGAACTCTTGAAAAGTTGGCTTACAAGGGAGCCAAAATGAAGCCTACCTCTTTAATCGTCAAAGCTTTTGATGGCTCAAGAAGGTCTGTGATGGGGGAGATTGAGTTACCAATTCTGGTTGGCCCACATGTATTTAATATCATTTTTCAAGTGTTGGATATTAATCCTTCATACAGTTGCCTACTTGGAAGGCCTTGGATCCATGGGGCGGGTGCTGTGACTTCAACCTTGCATCAAAAGATGAAATTTGTGGTTGATGAAAAACTGGTGATTATACACGGTGAAGAAGATCTGATGGTCAGTAACTTGTCCTCTTTCCGTTACATTGAGGCTGATGAAGATGCCTTGGAGACTTCTTTCCAAGCTCTTGAGATAGCCAATGCTGTTATGCTAGACATTGAAGAGCCGGTGGTCCCAAGTATTCCATCTTTTGCTTCCTTCAAGAGTATGCAATCTTCCCTGAAAGAAGGTATTCCCGAAGGCTGGGGAAAGGTCATTGAGATTCAAGAGAGGAAGAAATACTAAGGGTTGGGTTACAAACCAACTCGTGGCCAAGCAGCTGCTTCAACAACACGACCAAGGACTATCCAGGAAATGTTTATCAGCAAAGGACATCAAGTCAACACCGTGATTGGGGCAGAAGAAGACGAAGACATCGGCCATCTAGTTTTTCAGTGTGACGATGCACTAGACAATTAGGAAGCTATTGAGATCCCTGTGTTGTTCCCTGAGCCAGAGTAATTTGTTTGTTTTCATTTGTTTGTTTTTAATTCCATAGTCGTGCCCAAGGCTATTGGACTATTTTGTATGGGCCACCGCTTTTTGAATTTTATTAATCAATGAAGATGATGTTTTGTTAAACTCTTTTGTCTTTATTTACTGTTTTTGCTCTTAAGGAAAAATGGCAATTTTTCAAAACTACCAAAAACATTTTCTGTTTGCATTCAATTTTGTGCATTTTAATAAAGTAAGTCCCTCCATCATGCAGAGTAATCCACGAACCTGTTGTATTCAATGACCCTACTTTCACTATTGACTTTGATTCACCCATCTATCAAGCTGAGGATGAGGAAAAGGAAGATTATGAAGTCCCAGATGAGTTGGCAAAAATGTGTGAGTACGAGTACACGACTTTTCAGCCGCATGAGGAAGAAATTGACACCATCAATCTGTGTACTGACGAAGAGAAGAAGGAAGTCAAGATTGAGGCAAATCTTGGGGCAGAAGTCAGACAACGGTTAGTGAAGCTTCTTGAAGAGTATGTGGATGTGTTTGCATGGTCTTATCAGGACATGCCTGGTTTGGATACAGATATAGTAGTTCATAATCTACCACTCAAGCCTGAATGCCCGCCAATGAAATAGAAACTCAGAAGAAGTAGACCTAATATGGCTCTCAAGATCAGAGATGAGGTCAAGCGACAACTTAATGCAGGAGTTCTGGCAATCTCAAAGTACCCCGAATGGGTGGCCAACATTGTGCCAGTGATGAAGAAGAATGGTAAAGTGCGAATGTGTGTAGATTATAGGGATCTCAACAGAGCAAGTCCAAAGGACGATTTCCCTCTTCCACATATCGACACTCTTGTGGATAACATAGCCAGTTTTGCAATTTTTTCCTTTATGGACGATTTCTCCGGTTACAACCAGATCAGAATGAACCCTGCTGACATGGAAAAGACTACGTTCATTACTCATTGGGGAACCTATTGCTACAAAGTCATGCCCTTTGGTTTGAAAAACGCAGGGGCAACCTATTAGAGAGTTATGGTGACTTTGTTCCATGACATGATACATAAGGAAATTGAGGTATATGTTGATGATATGATTGCTAAATCACAGAGTGAGGAGGACGATTTGGATCACCCTTTGAAACTGTTCAAAAGACTCTGGAAATATCAATTGAGGTTGAATCCTGCTAAATGTACCTTCGGTGTCAGATCAGGAAAGTTACTCTATTTTATCGTTAGTCAACGAGGAATTGAGGTGGACCCCGACAAAGTGCGAGCTATTCAAGAGACGCCAGCTCCGCAGACTGAGACTTAAGTAAGAGGTTTTTTGGTCGCTTGAATTACATCTCCAGGTTTATCTCCAACATGACTCCCACTTGTGAACCGATCTTCAAGTTGCTTCGCAAAGACCAAACTGTGAAGTAGAATTCTGACTGCCAGCAGGCCTTTGACAAACTCAAGAGTTACTTGCAAGAAACACCGATCTTGGTCCCACCTGTTTCAGGGAGACCCCTCTTCATGTATATGACTGTATTGGAAGGATCAATGGGCTGTGTTTTGGGCCAACATGATGAATCCGGGCGCAAAGAGCATGCCATTTATTACTTGAGCAAAAATTTTACTAACTGCGAAAGCCGTTACTCACTGCTAGAAAAGACTTTTTGTGCTCTAGCATGGGCCGCCAGACGTTTGAGGCAGTATCTGATATGTCATACTACTTTATTAATCTTAAAAATTGATCCAATAAAGTATATCTTTGAAAAGCCTGCTCAAACAGGAAGACTTTCCCATTGGCACATGCTTTTGTCAGAGTATGATATTTAGTACGTCACTTAGAAGTCCATCAAGGGAAGTGTCTTGGCAGATTACCTCGCAGATTAGCCTGTAGAAGACTATGAGCCTCTCAAGTTTGATTTCCCAAACGAAGACATTATGGTTGTGAAGGATTGTGATAAGCCAGGCCCTGATGAAGGTCCCGAACCTAGTTCGCGATGGAAAATGATGTTTGATGGTTCTTCTAACTACAGTGGAGATAGTGTAGGTTTTGTATTGATAAACCCTGATGGTGGTTATACTCCATTTACAACCAGACTTTGTTTTGAATGCACAAACAACATTGCTGAATATGAAGCATGCATTCTAGGGTTGGAAGCGGCCATTGATCTCAGAATCAAGATTTTGGAAGTCAACGAAGATTCTTCTTTAGTTATCTACCAAGTCAAAGGTGAATGGGAAACTAGAGACGAGAAGTTGATCCCATACCGTGCTTATATTGTGGAGATGATCCAATACTTTGATGAGATCACTTTTCGTCATGTTCCAAGAGCAGAGAACCACATAGCTGACGCTCTAGCCATGTTAGCTTCAATGTGGAAGGTTAATTTTGTCAATGAAGCGCCACTCATCAGGATCGAGCGCAAGACTGAACCCGCCTACTGCCAATTGGTTAAAGAAGAGGTGGATGGGAAACCATGGTTTCACGACATCATGAACTATCTGAAAAATCAAGAGTATCCTGCCAATGCTTCTACTCTCGACAAGAAAACTTTGAGAAGGGTGTCGTCCAAGTTTTTCCACAGCAACGATGTACTCTACAAAAGGAATCATGACATGGTGTTGCTAAGATGTGTTGATAAATGAGAAGCAGACATGTTGATTCATGATATTCACGAAGGAGTCTTTGGTACTCATGCCAATGGGCATGCCATGGTTAAGAAGATCTTGAGGGATGGGTACTATTGGTTTACTATGGAGACTGATTGCATCCAACACGCCAGAAAATGTCATAAGTTCCAAATCTATGCTGACAAGGTGCACATACCTCCAACATTGTTGAATGTTTTGTCATCACCTTGGTCGTTCTCTATGTGGGGCATTGATATGATTGGGGCTATTGAGCCGAAAGCTTCCAACGGTCATCGGTTCACCTTAGTGGCTATTGACTATTTCACAAAATGGGTTGAAGCGGCTTCCTACACCAACATGACCAAACAAGTGGTTGCTTGTTTTATCAAGAATCAGACCATCTATCGTTATGGGATTCCAAACAGGATCATAATGGACAATGGAACAAATTTGAACAACAAAACAATGAAGGAGTTGTGTGACAATTTCAAGACTGAACACCATTATTCTTCGAATTTTTTTTAATATAACCTAATTTTTCAACTAATTTACCAAAAAAACCAACTTTTCAAAAATTTTACCAAAATGGCGTAGTATGGGAATGGGGTATAAGGGAGGCGCCATATGGGATGGCGCCTCAGTTAGAGGCAAAATGCCAAACCATATGGCACCTCAGGCAATGGTGGGGTGCCCTAGAAATTTCCTGAGGAGTAGCCATATGAAATGGCGCCTTAGGTCATTTCTTTGTTTTTTTTTTGTTTAAAAAAATGTTTATTTTTAAATTTGTGCAGAGGCATGGTTAGGAACAGTAGAAAAGAGTGTAGGCATGCATTGTTGAGTCATGCAGAGTGTGATCTTGTCAATAGTGTAGCCATGCAGAGTTGTGTGGTCTTGTTAAGCTTAGTGTAGGCATGCAGTCTTGTGTGGTCATGTCAAGGATAGTGTGTAGGCATGCAGAGTAGCACATGGCTCTTTGGCAATGCTTTTCTGAAGCAATTAGACTACAGAGACACGTTTCTTGTAATATTTTTCTGCCTATTAATACACATGAAATATACATCCTATCATCACTTACATTCAAACCATTTCCAATCTGCAAACTATTTTTCTTCCAAACTTTAAAGTTTATAACCCATTTCTTCCTAACACAAATTCAGATATGGCTCAAAGACCACAATACTTGATAACTGCACACATCCTTGGTGAGATATTTGATTGTCCAATGAGTTGTTTCAATTTTAGGGATACAGAAGTGACTAGGTTTTTAATTGATAGAAGAACAAATTTCTATCATTTGAAAGCCTGGTTAGAGAAGAAATTGCAGTGCGATCCAGTTGGGCAAATTATATACAAAAACCCTATCTTTTTTTAGGGGCATGATGTGTGCAAATTTTTTCAGATGAAAATATGGGATGATGAAGATGTGAGTAATATGTTTCTCAGCCATGAGCATTCCGGTTTCAATGAGGTTGAGTTATATGTTACGTTAGAAAATCAACCATTGTCTCAACAACTTGAGGTATCGCAGGTTTTCAACGATTCTGACAACGAACAAGCTGAGGTGGATGCAGTTGACGAGGAGGAAGAAGAAGCGGAGGACGTTGTTGACGAAATGATAAACGGCGACGAGGCAGACCAATTGCCAGACAGTCATGTTTATCGCCCACCCCAACACATGACAACACTAAGCCTAGGCGACGATCAACCATCAACAGATATTTTTTACGACCCATACAAACAGATGGAGGGAGTACTAAAAGTGGGAGACAATTTTCGTACAAAAGAAGATTGTGTTCGAGCAATTAAACAATACCATATGAACTTGGCTGCAGATTATAGAGTCGATCTAACAAATCCGACTGTATATGATTTGGCATTTTGCCTCTAACTGAGGCGCCATCCCATATGGCGCCTCCCTTATACCCCATTCTCAAACTACGCCATTTTGGTAAATTTTTTGAAAAGTTGGTTTTTTTGGGAAATTAGTTGAAAAATTAGGTTATATTAAAAAAAAATTCTTATTCTTCACCTTATCGTCCAAAGATGATTGGAGCTGTCGAAGCTTCCAATAAAAACATCAAAAAGATCCTGCAAAAAATGGTCAAGACTTATAAGGATTTGCATGAGATGTTACCATTTGCCTTGCATGGAGACAGAGCTTCGGTTCGAACTTCGACAGGGGCAACCCCCTTTTCTCTGGTGTATGGGATGGATGTTGTTATCCCCATTGAAGTAGAGATACCATCTTTGAGAATTCTGATGGAAACTAAGCTTGATAAAGCAGAGTGGGTCCAAGAAAGATATGATCAGCTGAACCTCATTGATGAGAAACGACTGACTGCCATGTGTCATGGTCATTTTTATCAGAGGAGGATGAAGAGAGCATTTGATAAGAAGGTCCGCGTTCGTGAATTCCGTGAAGGAGAACTCGTACTCAGAAAGATCTTGCCATCTCAAAGGGATGTACGTGGGAAATGGGCGCCCAATTATGAAGGCCCATTTGTCGTGAAAATAGTATTCTAAGGAGGTTCCTTAATTCTTACAACGATGGATGGTGAACAACTCTCACACCCTGTGAATGCTGACTCAGTAAGAAAATATTACGCCTAAAAACCCGCTAAGTCGAAAACTAGAAATGGCGACTTAGGCAAGAAAAGGGTATCCCGGTGGGTCATAACCTATGAAGGAGACTCAGGCAAAAGTTAGGGATCAAATAAAAAAGAAAAGAGCTCGCTAGGTTGAAAACCCGAAAGGGCGGCCTAGACAAAAAAGAGTGTCCTAGTGGACTGAAAACCCGAAAGGGCGGTCCAAGCAAAAGTTAGGGACAAAAAGGTGTTTCACTAAGTCAGAAAGGGTTTTCACCCATACCAAGGAATTCAAAACGGAGTTCAAGCTTCATCGCTCTCATCAGTAGCAAGGTTTTGAAGGACTCTTAGTCATTAAGGATAGTAGTGGTCATTGAATACAATGTAACCCTTTTCCTATTGCCATTTTTCTAATTGTAATGTTCCATGGAACTTTGCCATTGGCAAGTTATCATTTTAATGAAATCAGATTTTGGACCATTCTTTGTTTAATATTTATCATCTGCTCTACTCTTTTCTTGTTATGCAAAACTTCACTTATTTTTTTATTATGATTTTGAAAGTGGAAAATTTCGAAATAAAAACAAATCTTTTGAGAAAACACAATGGAAACATAATTTACCTTGACTCTTTGGATGATTTAGTGAAATCACTTGCCTTCCCCAGTGACTCTTGTTATGACGAAAGCACTGTTAAGCCATCTGGTGTATGTTTCCCCAGTGATACAAGTTCAATCGACAATGTTTCCTGGATCAGACACTTCAGTAATGACTGGCAACCATGACCCAAAAGAGTTCTCCCCAGCAGTTTCCATAGAGGTATATTAAAAGTGGAAAGAATTGTATTCTCTAGTGAAAGAAGATTGTTTCCTATTTGATCCCCAGAGTGGTTGTTCTCTTCAGATTCAGTGCGACTCATGGCAGTGGATGTGTTATCCATCCACCCCTTTTCCCCAGTCTGTCGTCCCTCGTCAGAGTCGCCTCTTGCATATCATAGAGCATTCGCATCATACTATATCATCGTGCATTTTTGCATTGGGTATGTCTCTCTTGTGGGTCTTTACCTTCTTTACCTTTAATTTGCTCAAAGTTAAGTATCCTTTTGAGTTCGTGGGTCGTTATCCGTGTCCTGTTTGCGTCTGGTTTTCACCCGCATGCGTCAAATTTGATTATTATCCATATTCCTCTGGAAGTCTAGTCATCACTATGCAACTTTGGTAATGTCCAATCTGATATCTAATCCCTGTTTGCAGGCTAATCGTTATTGGTGTTTGTTAAAGTCCAGTGTCCACTGACGTGCTTTTTATCCAATCATGATTGGTGTCTAAGTCCAGTATTTTCTGGCATTGTTCTAATATCGATCATCATCGATATCGTTAAAGTCCAGTGATTACTGGTATATTTTAAATCTAATCAGCCTCAGCATTGTAAAGTCCAGTGATTACTGGTATTGCTTGAGGGTTCGATTGTTTTTAGGTACCCAAAGTCCAGTGTTTACTGGCATTGTTTAAGAACCTGTTTTTCTTTGGTATTCTAAGTCCGGTATTCACTGGCGTTACCTCATAAGTTATCAACATTGATGTCCCAAGTCCAGTATTTACTGGCATTATTTTAAATATCGATCATCATCGGTATCGTGAAGTCCAGTATTCATTGGCACTGTCTTTAAATCCAATCTTGGTCAGTCTTAACTGTATGTCTTTAAATCCAATCTTAATTGGTCATTCCTAACTGTAAATCTAAAGTCCAGTTTTCACTGGCATGTTTTAATATCGGTCCTTATCGATATCGTAAAGTCCAGTGTTTACTGGCATGCTTTTTATCCAATCATAATTGGTGTCAAAGTCCAGTATTCACTGGCATGTTTTCTTTATATCAAGTCCAGTGTTTACTGTCATGCTTTTTATCTAATCATAATTAGTGTCAAAGTCCAATATTCACTGGCATGTTTTCTTTATATCAAGTCCAGAGTTTACTGGCATATTTTAATATCGGTCATTATCGGTATCATAAAAGTCCAGTGTTTACTGGCACGTTATTTCCAAGTCCAAGCATTATTGGCACTCTAATCTTATTCCCCAGCAGAGGTTTTGGTCATCACCAATATCCTCGCGGAAGTCCAGTATTCACTGGCATTTGTTGAAAGTCTGATCGTAATCAGCGTCTGAAGTCCAATCTTTATTGGCATCTTGAGATAGGTCATTACCAATATCTTTTGAAAGTCCTTATGATTATCATCATTTGGCGCATGGAGAGTTTGTGTTTGTCTCTGTCTTTTATGGTTTTTCTTGAAGATCCCATTCGAAATCTTCAGTATAAGAAATTCCCAGAAAGTCTTTTGTTGGGTGTCTTTCCTTTTGATCAAATTGGTCCCCAGTGGAGATCATGTCTTCTTTCTGGTTTCATCCCTAGTAAAGAGTGTGTGTTCCCCTTTTTATTGTCCCCGATGTAGTCCGGTCATATCTGAACCTGTCATCCATCTCACTGGATCTTTCCCTAGTGAAGAATATCTCTCTGACTTCTATCTCCAGTGAAGACCTAGGGGGTTGCCCTCATTTTATTTTCTATCCCCAGTGTTTTCCTAGTCACTCCCCAGTAAGTCTCTTCTGTTGGTTTTTAACCTACATCCCCAGTGAGTCTTGCTTATGGATACTAAACCTTTGTTCCTCCCCAGTGAGGCCCACTGGTGGATGTCTGCCCTTTGTCCTTTGGTGTTTTGTTTTGTCTGCACTTTTGCACCATCATGACATCATATCATCATACTAGAAGTTCATGGCATGTCAGCATTTGCGTGTCTATCGCCCGTCCTTAGCATGTGCATTCCATCTAAGGGAAAGATTTTCGATTTGCTATATTTAAATACCTTTCACCTTGATTTCCCGAGGATTATCATCTCTCGTGCCATCCGGTAAAGTTATTCAAATAGGGGCAACTGTTATACCCCAAATTTTACCCCTTAGATGTCATAACATCTTGCACTTGCATTTAAGTTCAAATCATCTATGCATTGTCAACTAACCAATATCTTGTAGATACTGTTCTTTTATGTGAAAGCTAGGGTTTTCACAAGAAAGATGACAAGGTCATTTATCCAAGTTCTCACATACTCCAAAGTCTCCTAAGGCACTCCTTGGCTCCATACAACCATCACAAGTGTTCACCAGTTGATTGAAATTGATAATTGAAGTCATCTGTTCAAGAAAGACAACTGAGATTCCAAGGTTCAACCATTTGTTCCTACAAGCTAATCATGAAGTTCTCAAGTCATATGCCAGGACCTCTTATGTCTGGATCAAGAGAAATCAAGAAGAGATTGTCAGATCGAGAGTTGTGGAATTAGGGTTTTAACCTGAGGAATCATCAGGAATCTTGGTGTGATCAGTCAATGCCTTGATTGGTTCATCAACCAATTAAGCTCACATACATCCATGAGATCTTATTCAATAAGAAATCAAGAGTGTTTGACTCCTATCACAAGTGCAATGAACCTCAAAGTTCATCTAGCCCCAAATTAGGGTTTTCTTCAGGAGGAAGTCGACTGTGCCCTAATTCATGGTCAAAGCATGATCCCAAGCCATGGAACATGATCCATTGTATTCACAAACATCCTTGGAACTCATATAAAGTATTGGATAAGTCTAAAGTTACAAATACATTGAGGATCGTACTGTGGAATTCATCTGACCTAATTTTCACCTGACAAAGTCAACCCTTTGACTTTTGAAATCTTGACCCAAGATGAAGCATTCAAGCTATATTCCATGAAAACAAGTTTAATTTTTGAGTTAGAGCATGAGAAATCACCATTTGAAAGGTTTCTTGCAAAAAGGGCAAGGTTTGGTTCTTAAATTTTTCTAGTGTGGAAGAATTCACTCCTTGTGCAAAATTGGAAAAGTCGTAACTTTCAAACCACACATCCAATTTTTGTGACTCAAAGCTCAAATTGAAGCTCTCATCATGAATTTCAAAGTAAATTAGAGGTTCCTTATCCAAATGAGGCTTGGTTTTTAAGTTAGGAGGCTTGGAAATTTAAGGCACTTAAAGACTTGGTGAAATTTCACTACATTTTGCCCTAAAAATCAGCTAACTTCATCTCCATTTTTCATCAAGATCCCTTTGGATCTAGAAGTTGGAGTGAACATGAAAGTTATAGAGGACATTTAGGGCTTTCCAAAAAGTACTAGAACTCCCCAATCCATGGAGGGAGCTGAGAGATTCGAAGAAGGGAAGTTGGGTGTCCATTTCTTGAAATGCAAGTTTCCAACATATGCATAATGATGCATAACCATTCCTAATCACCAAAACTCTCACCTTTATGATGTTTAGAGGCAAGATTAGAGTGTTTAAGACCTCTGCCACGAAAATACAAGTTGCAACATTAAAATGCATTAGTTTATGTCAAGTGGATGCAAGTTGAGGCAAAGAGAGAGAAACTTTTCCAAGACACATGGTCACTTCTTTGTTCTTATAGCTTGGAGCCTTGGTCTAATCCCATCAGCACACCTCAACAGTGCAAACCCTATTCCTGACCATTGGCCAGAGTGTTGGAGTGCCCTTGACTCAGCATAACAGCTTGCACGAAGGAAATTTGGAGAAAGGGTGTTTTTGGAAAAATGTGAAATCTGTCCATACCTCAAGTCCTTCACTTCTCCTATAAATAGAGGATCAATCCTCATTGCAAAAGACACCAGAATCACCCCAAAAGAAAGGCTGATACTCTCTAAAATCTCTCACTCACTCATTCTTGCAAAATTGCAAGAACACTGTTCTAGACCATTCCACTCGTGCATTTCATAAACTCACTCCACAAACCACCTCTAAACACTTCATAAATTTCATCAATACCACTGAAATAAATCTGTAACACCATATACATCATCTGCCATTTTCAACCTCCATTGTTGCAAGAAGAATCGTGACCTATGTTCCAGTGTGTTTCCAACAGATCCAGCTATCCAGACAAGTTCTAAAAGACTCAAGGAAGCTGAGAATAGGGTTTTCTTGTATCTGTAGTAGCTGAAAAGAAGCCTTGGACTTTATCCAAGAGGTAAGGTTTTTTAACTTTTGAAACTCGCATGTTCATGCACTGTTCCATGCTCATTTGATTGTTTAAATGTAGTATGCATTGTGCTTTATTGTTTTGAATGTATGCCTACTCCGTTTTGTTTGAATATCACATGATATAACATGCTGTATAATTTTGATGTTGCACTATTGAGTGTTGATTTGTGAATCGTGTGTTCATTTTTATTGTGAGATGATGTGATATTCTGATTCCTCATGAAGAATACTCCAACTTTGATATTTACTTCATGAGATTTGGTTTAGAAATGAATGAGATAGAGGGAGAGGAAGTTCTGGCCATTGTTATTGTTGCTAGGGCACGAGCGAGGGAGAGAACGAGGAAGACAATGATGATATGACACCCATTCAGCCCAACGTGGCGCTGAAGTAGCCATCTTGGTTGGAACTTAAAATAGAAAAAACTGAAAGCGTATAATGTTTGGATGTAATAGCCACCCCAGTGGTAGAAACCTTGCCATGCCTTTCCCTTTCGTCTGCCTTGCCTGGGTTCGATCCTGCAGATTAACCCTTTTGCATTTTTTCTGATTTTTCTTTTGCCTTGTTATACTATTGTGTGTTAGCATCATTTGTTCACACTGCGCGCATAACACAGATGGTGGATGTTTTGTGGCTGAGTCTCCAAAGGCGTGGGTTCAACACCCACATGAGACATTCCCCTTTATTTTTAATACTTGTTTCATTTTAGTTTTTATGGTTTGTGCCTTGATTTCATTTGATCATAACTTGCTCATTTTTTATCCTTTTAGACCCATTCTTTTTACAATTTGTTCATTGAAATGTCTATTTTTCGATGGTGAAAATAATTTGTCCAAAATGTTTATTTATGAGACATGTGTAATTGTTGAAAGTGAAGGACCATTTTAGGGTTTTTATGAAGACTTCTTTGTTTCTTTTAACATGAATCCTTAGTTTGCTTTGATTGTTTGAAACCAAAAAATGTTGTTTGAACCTTGCATGATGTTTTAACATTGTATGTCTTTGATTCACTTTGATACCATGATGTTTAAAAGTGTGTTGTTTACATGTGAAATCCCCTTTGCAAAATGTTTTGTTCATCATGAGATCTTGTTAGATCCCTTGCCTTTTTTACATGAAATTGTTTGACTAAACATGTGCACATATATGTCTTGAATCTTTGATACAATGTTTGAGTTGTTCTTAAGTGTTTATATGTCTTGGATTGTAATCTTTGAATACATGAACCTTATGATGTTGTCACCTCCTTGAAATGCATGTCTAAACTCCATTGTTCTTGTATGGTTGCTACCTACTTGCCCACATGTTCAAACTTGTTCACATGATACCTTTGATACATGTTTGTTTATGTTTACATGATTGTTGTTACACATGTATGCTTATGAGCTTGTTGTTTGTTACCTCCTCCTTGTTGAACTTTATCCATGAGAACTTAGTTCATTGTTTGCTTAGGTGTTGTAACATCTTTTGTTTCATATATCCCTTGGTTGTCACCATAACATGTTCATCTCCATGTGAAGTTTTGATCTTTACCATAAACTATTTTGAAGTAAACCTTGACCTTGAGTGTTGTTACACTCATATGTTTTGTTTTGGTTGTTACCATGACCATATTTTATGTTGCTTTATTAATGTTTTGTTATCTTGAACTCTTTTAAGTCCCCCCCCATCCCAAGTGAGGCTAAGATCTTTAGTTCTCCTCCTTAACCCTCTTTATTCCCCTCCTTCCAAAGGAAAGTCTCTCTATTGACCTCAAAGTCATAGATATCTCATTTACCATCTTGGCCTTATTAGAGCCATCTTTCCCCCTTTGGCCTTATTAGAGCCATCCCTTATCCTCATAAGGATTTTCCCTTTTGGCCTCATTAGAGCCTCTTCTCCCCTTAACCTATTTAGGTACCCTTCTTGGGAGCACTATCATCATAGTTGCTCACTCCCCTCCTTGGCCTCATTAGAGCCACTTACCTCATGACTTAGGATTTCACCTAAAGTTCTTCAATTCTATGTGAGCATCATCATTATGATGTTCCTTTCCCCTTTAGCCTTGTTAGAGTCATTCACCTTTAAACTTAGAACTAGGATAGAATTCTTGAACTCTATGTGATTCTCATCGTCATGAGTACTCACTTGCCCTTTACAACTTAGACTTAGAGAGTTATTTAACTCTATATGAGTATCACACTCATTCCCCTTGGAACTTTGACCATAGTCAATGGTTCCTCACCCTTAGTTAGGTGAACTACGGCTGCTCTGATTATTTAGTCAGGATACGTAGGCACAAGATGCGACGTCTTGGCGAGCATACTTAGTGTACATACCCTTAGGTCTTTACCTTTAGCACTTTGGTATTTACCTTACCCTTAGCAAGCAAACATAACATAACACAAATACAAACAAGAGGTTCCTGTAGAGTACTACAGATACTTAGGGTGCTAATACCTTCCCTCAGTATAACCAACCCCCGAACCCCCGATCTCTTAGCTATGTCTTCACATAGCACACTAGGGTTTTCTTCGATCTTTACTCTTTCCTTTGGATAAATCAAAGCTCAGTGGTGAATTTCAAAGATGTGTGATTCAAGTTAATTAAATAGCTTCATATCCGATTTTCACCGCAACACTGTTGTTGGTAATACTAATTCAAAATCTGATCTTGAATTATATCTTGAGGAGCATCCCTTGAAAGTTCCCCCTAAAGCTAAGTTTGATGTTTTAACATGGTGGATGGAGAATGAAGTCAAGTATCATGTTCTTCGTAAATTGGCAAAGGATATCCTAAGTGTTTCAGTTACTACTATTGCTTCAGAAGCAATTTTTAGTGCTGGTAAAAGGGTTATTGATCCAAAACGATCTTCTATGAAAACTAAGATAGTTGAAATGGTACTTTGTGGGGGTGATTGGGTGAAGGAGAAATATTGAATTAAAAAGGGTTGCACTGCTAGTATTGTAACTTTTGCTTATGAACTATTTTAATTCAATATTTATATGGCTTTTGCTTATTTATCCTTTTACTTTTGTAGCTTGAAGAACCACAAGATGAACCTTTAACATATCATTTTGGTGAGGATCTGGCTGTCGTTTCTTCGACAACAGCAACTTGAACATATATAATTTCAATGCCAATGATGAGATTATTCTGAGGCATCATTAAGAAATGTAATGGTATTTTGTGTTTTTTTGAAAACATAAGTTTCATAACTTATGTTTGAACAATGTTTAATTTTTTGAAATTAACTTCTCTTTGAATAAGGTTTAATGATTATGTGAATGTAATGTCAAATGTCTGGAAAATTAATTTTGAAATTATTGTGAATTTTGAAATTAATTTTTTTTTTGTGAATTTAATTTTATTTTTCCTCTCTAATTTGGGTGGTCTGGTTACCCGAACCGAAAATTATCAGTCCGGTCTCGGTTCACCATTCCAAATAATCCATTATTCGGTCCGATCTCGGTTTACCCGAAAGTACCGGATCAGTTTCGGTCCAGCAAATTAACCTAAACAGTACTGGTCCGGTCCTGGTTTACCTGGTTAGGGTTTCGGTCCAACTTTCGGGACCCTGGATACACGGACCGGTCCGGACCGAAAGCAGCCCTACCCGCTATATTGTGCTTGCCCAATTCTTCATGTAGCCCTTTTATGACGATGTTGAGGAAAATTTTATCCCATACCCCTGCATTTAACCCATACCCCTACGAATTAAAAAATTGGACCAAAATGCCTTTGTATAAATACCCATAATTTCAAAATTTTCACTTTTTCCTCATTTCATTCCAGCTAGAGCGTGAAAAAAGTTCATTCCCGTTTGACTTCCGAAAAACCCAACACTAAGACTTCCAGTTCACAGCTTTCAACACCAGAGAACTAGAGAGTGAGTTTTCCGGTTTGTTATTTGTGATGTTTACACACCGGATAACTTGGGGTATAATTATTTGGTTCTTACTTTTTCCTCAATGGATAACTTGCCTCGTGTTATTCGGATTGTATTTGTTTCTCACCAAATAACTTGGCATTATGTTATTCGGTTCTTATTTGTTTTTCACCAGAGAACTTGGTTGGCAGTTTTCCAGTTTGTTGGATTTTGACTTTTTTTAGTGGCTCGCATTAGAGGATGAGACAGACAGATTTATCGACGATATGTTGAAGAACGATAAACTCAACAATCGTCGAATCGAGAGGAAGATCAGATAGCTGCACGTGTGCCTATTCCATTGTATCCACCATTTCCCGGAGGACTGTCTGATACGTCTCTTTTGGTAAGGTATCAGAACCACGTTGCTTGCCATTTCTGAGTCGGTGAAGTAAGTTAATCTATGACATTTTATGTTGAATCAAATTTAATGTTAATTATTTATATATTATAACATGTATTATGAATTATTTTCAAGAGAGAGTTCCAAAGAAAGAGTTTAAGGTTGTTGCACATGGCAGCAAATTGATTGGATGTGTTTCATATAGTCTCCCACCAGTGATTGAGAGATAGTTATCTGATTCTGGTCTATCCTTTCTATAGAGAACCAGTTTATCGAGGATATATCAGAACTTAGTATCTGCATTTGTGGAGAGATGACATCCAGAAAAATCATTCTTTCATATGCCACTTGGCGAGATGACCATTACTTTGGACGATGTTTCTTGTCTGCTTCATTTACCGTGTAGGGGGAGTTCTGTAACCCTAAAGAAAGGTTCACTGATTGAGAGGCTATTACTCAAGCTATTGATCTGCTGGGTGTTTCATTGGAGGAGGCAACTGAAGAGGTTCATGGTTGCAGATGTCCTTATTATAGCCTAGATTGGTTAAGCAGATATTTATGCGTCAGCGAGCTGCGAGCAGATTTGACTGTGCAACTAGAGCCTATATGTTGTTGTTAGTAGGCCGCACCATTTTTGCTGATAAGACCTTTACTCTTGTAGAGGCAATGTATTTACCACTATTTCAGGACTTGTCTGGATTTGGTAGATACTGTTGGGAGGCAGCTGCACTTGTCACACTTTACAAATATCTAGGAGATACTTCCTTTTACCGTTGCAGGAAGCTTGGGGGATATACCTCTCTGCTACAAGTACAAATGTTTTATTTTAATTTCATTTAGACTTATATTATCTTATGTATAATACTTTTAATTGATAATATTCATGTTGTGTAACCGTGTTTGATTCATGACTATTTTTCAACTGTTGGCAAGATAGTATTTTCTAAGATTGCTGGTATCGGTAGTCCACTTCCTAGGGCGATGAAGTGGATGTACAAGAAGGACGCACAAAAGGTTGATGAGCTCAGGCCTGTATTGGATGGACTGACACATGTTGTTTTCATTTGGCGCCCTTTTGAGGATCACAAACAACATCGACAATTTGATGATATTTTCTTGTACAGGGGTGGATTGAAATGGTATGGTACAATTGTTCTATACTTATCTGACAGATGTTTGCGTCAGTTTGGATACAGACAGTACATACCATCTTCGCCTCTTGATGTTGACACACTTGATATGGATATTGAGTGGATTACATATCAATTGAGTGTGATGGAAGTGATTCGTCCGACCTATTTTGCAGATACTCCATATGATGTGGTGCCCAATTACTTGGATTGGAAATATTGTTTCAATTGCTTTCATCAAAGCAAGATCACTATCCGTTAAAATCACTTGTAGCTATAACCTTTGCTTAGTGAACAAGTGTTTCAACTTATCCAATACCCAACAAAAATTCTCTGTTTGCTCAGATCCCATATAGGCAGATGCAACAACAAATGTTAACTCAGTTGATGTCATACCAACTACTTCAAACAAAGGTTGCATATACTTATTTGTTTTGTACGCAGTGTCCATAATCAACACATTAGGAAACATATTTAACAACTTCACTGATTCTCGATAGGCCCAGAAGATATCTCTCACAACTTCTGACTCATCTTTTTTCCTACTCTAATAAACATAATCAGAATCATCTATCAGCTTAAACAAATGTTGCATTTCCGTTCTAGGACCCATGATGTCTTTCTGAATCTTACTCTTATGTTTATATATTTTGGTGATTCGAGGTGGAACATGACGTTTTGTCAAATCAACAATATGTTGTTGTTCATCAGCATTATGTCGACCGACAAATGAATGACCTTCAAATATCCGGTAAACCATGGTGTTGAAGTCCATATTTTACGTCAATCTTCCAACCAGAACCATCTTTTGATGGTTTTGACCTAATTTTGAATGGACAACCACATTTCTTGGTAGCACTTTGTGTTTCACTATCTCCTTTGTATTTTCCACCTCTAATCAACCAAATATAACTTTGTCACTTCTTCCTCTCCTGCCATTTTTGGTTTCCGAACAGGTTATTATAACAATAACTCTATTCCTGATTCCAACCTCCCTAATCCACCTAGTCGCCTCTTCTCATGTATCAAATTTTTCTGTAGTCGTGAATATCTCAGTCGTATCTACACATGTATGGTTTTTATCGCATATCATCAAAGGAATATTCACACATGCTAAACATAAGTGTGACAAAAACTAATAAAACTAAAAAAAAATAAAAATATGCGTTCTGAATCTTTAATTAGCAAGAAATCCAATGACTAAAAAAAACAAACAGGAGCTCTTCTATCTGGTGCTTAAAAAAACACAAACCAAAAATCTGATGTTGAAGTTATCCGGTTAAATAATCTGAACCGAATAACTAATCAACAAGTTATCCGGTGTGAAAAATTTAACAACCGGATTTCATCCCTTTAAGTTTTCCGGTTTACTAAAAAACTAACCGGATTTCTTTACCTTAAGTTATCCGGTTTGTGGCGTATAATCTCCTACAGTAACTTTTGACTTATTTGACTGCATAGTAAAAAGTAAATAAAAAATAAAGAAAAATTAATAAGGATAAATTGAAAATATTTACAAAATTGTTAAGGTACAGAGATAAGTGTGGGAATATGGGGTAAAATTTTCGATGTTGAAGTGATTGATTTACGAGTTGCTTCTTTGCCTAGTCCAATACAATTTTTCTCTTTCATAAATAAACAACTAATATTAATGTTGAATAGAAACATGATAAAATATAATCCACTTTTCTAAATGGATCCAATCAACCGGATCGCCTAATTCAATATGTATTTTATCCTAATTTATTATAATTTCAATGAACCAATGTTAATAATACATAAATAAATAAAAAAGATGAATAATCGATATAATGCTTAATAGAAACATGTCTGAACTCAACATCTTGTAATATTTTTTATAAATTGAGCAATTGCCAAAAAAATATATATTATAAAAAAAGTAGGTACACAAATGAGGGGACATAAAGCCGAAACCTCAAACCTATCTGATCCTAAAGTTTGGCAATCTTAACTGGTTTCTAATAAAATCCGATTGAATATCCATATGAACATCGTTCCCTATAAATATGAAAAGCTAAAAAGTTAAAACTACGAAGAATCTGCGTACAGTTGTCCCATCTGTTCCTAATACGCTAAGGTACCACAAAAGGTTTACTGAACGCCAACACAACTAATATAGAATCCGACTCAAGCCAAAGATTGGTCAAATCATGCGCAAATGTCTGCTCAATAGCTAAGATCGCTCACATAAGTTCTGCAAAAAGGCATTCACATTGTCTAAGTTACACGCAAACCTCCCGACATGATTTCTTAAATGATCCCTGAAAATACCCCTACAAGTTGCCCGAATTGGAACGCCACTAGAGGCTCCGTCCACATTAACCTTCACCCACTCCCTAGATGGAGGACTTCAAATAATTTCCAAACACATCAAAGGTTTAGTTTGTTTAATAAAAATAGAAAACCCTTTAAGAGTTTTGAAATCACCAATCTCGAAATGAGAAGAGCAATTTGCAGCATTACTAGCCAAATGGACAAAAGAGTAAATGAAAGAACAAGTAGTTCTCCAAGAAATAAGATTGTTCTGAACATCTTGTAATAATAACAAGTAAACTCAAACAAAATTATGTTTTGTCCGGCTAGAATAGATAAATTTAATTAAAAGTTATAATAGAAAAAGAAAAACCTCTTATATTTTTTTTACTAAAAATTCAATTGGTTTCTTATAATTTTCTTGCGAACTAATTTAGTCTCTGAATAATACTAATTTTTTTTTGGTACAAGTGAAAAAAAATTATCTAAAAAATAAAATTTCATTAGCATCAATTAACAAAGAGTAATGATTTTAATAGAAGACTTTGCAAAAGATCAAAAATCAGTATGCTGTATTATTGTTAATTTTTTGTTTTGCTATATAGTGGACAGACATTCTATTTCTAAAAGTTATAAATATTTGAACTTGTCATTATATATAGAGAAGGTATTTAATTTTACAAAGAATCGTAAATAATGATATCAAACATTAACCGATTTTGAGGGAATTTGAGATAAAACAGAGTCAAACTCAAAAAACACATCAAGTTTTTCATGCTAAATTTTCAAACCATACACAAAACAATAATATAATGTCATTAGTTCAACATGAAAGATGTTGAAATAAGAAATATTATTTGCAAAACTGTGGATTCACACATCATCAATATTTCGAATCAATCTATTAAAATTCAAGACATCGAAATTACCGAGACTATTACCATCAAATAACATTAATATTTAAATTAATTTATACTGTTTTTACACCAAAAAATTCATATCTCTATTATAATAAATCAAAATTAACCAATAAACTAATTTCCTATTTAGATAGATTAACTTTGAGTATTATTTTTCATTGGGATCAAATTAGACTGCAAGAAAATTTATGAGAGGTCAAATTGGATTTTAGTTTCATTATCCTTTATTTCTTTTTACATCTCCGGTGAAAATGAAAGAAAAAATTAATCCCTTCACTTGGCCTTAGGGTTATTTTTCCAATTTCTTATTATTTTCTTTCATCAATCCCCTTCCCTTTCATTGACATTATTACAGTTCTTTCGCTTCCATTTGGCAATAACAACATACATTTATCTTTTTGAATCTATTCTCATTTTCTTCACTCGTTGTTTCAAATTTCAAACATTGAAAGACACTTTAATGAGAATATGACTTTGTTGAATCGGTGCTGCCGGCCAACTATTAACAGTACCTAGATAATCTAGCTGTTCTTTGAGGAGTGGTATGTTAATTCAGGGAACGATGACATGTGCTAGCATATTTTTGAATTAGCCGGATAATTTAGGATGCTAAGTATTCTTACGGGACTGGCTACTATTTTTTTTTAATAAGCAATTGAATAAAGAAAGCACAAGGGGTGCTTACCCAAATACAACGAGACCGACAGTTAAGTACGGTTTAAACAGTTTACGGGTGCTGTGTATCAATCATAAAAACTAATGCTACTCTTATTAGAGATTTTACTAATCCATTTCCAAGAAAAATGCTTAACGGAGTTCAAAGTATCCGTAACCGGCACCAACTCCTTCTGAAAAATATAGCTATTCCTACTTAACCAAATACACCACACTACTGCCATCCAAATGACAGCGCCCAAAGGCTTACGACAAGCCTTCTTAATCACCTCGATAAAAGCCAGGAAAGAAGCCGCGCAGTGGGCTTGAAACTTCACTTCAAAACCTACCCATCTACTAATTCCCTCCCAAACTTCCTCCGCGTATAAACAACTGAAGAAAAGATGATTACTTGTTTCTTCGGACGCCTAACAAAGAGAACAAAAGCTCCCTCCTTCATCAACAATAACATTTCGACGAGCCAACTGAACCTTTGTCGCCACTCTGTCCTTGACCAAACGCCACAAGAAAATCTGAATCTTAGAAGGAACATTAATTCTCTAGATCCATTTGAGAGATTCTGTCTTAATCGCCTCCTCTTTATCCCTATGCTCCCCCGCCGAGTCTTGAAGGTCTGTTAAAAACCTGTAACAGCTTGCAACCGAGAAAATGTTAGAGGAATCTCCGGAAAGCCACTCGAAACTATCATTCACCTCCTACTTCGGAGAATGCGACGCCAGCATTCTGTACAACTCTTCCATCTCCTTACCCACGTTTCATTGCCAGAAACAGGGCGCAGTTCAATCTTCCATTGCCAATTAGAACCAATCCACACTCCTGCAGAAGAAATAGAAGAAAAAGGATGTTTTGCAGCAGCATAGACATTAGGAAAGATATACTTTAGAGGAGAATCTATTAACCATCTCGAATGCCAGAATGAAATGTCATCTCCCTGACCCAACTTACAAGACAGATTATCAGAGAACAAATCATCCCCTAATTCTTCGTCGAAACCAGCCGAACATAAATCCCTCCACCATATAGAGGCACCTTTGTTGACCCTCCCCCCTTCACGAGTCAAAATCTCTGTGGATATGCTTCCTTTTGAATACCTGAATTTCAGAATTTTGAACCACAACGCCTGCTTCTCGTGCAGAATCCGCCACCTCCATTTCAACAATAGTGATTTATTGAAAACCACCAAATCCTTAACTCCTAAACCACCCCTATCTTTAGAGGCACAAACCATATTCCACCCTACCCAATGAATTGTTCTTTTGTCCGACCAACCTCCCCATAAGAACCGACTCTGGATACTTTGAATAACCTTGACCACCACCTTCGGCACTTTATAGAACGACAGAGAATATAAAGGCAAGGAATTAAGAACTGAGTTTATTAGAGTAACTCTGCCTCCTATTGACATATTTCTACCTTTCCAAGACGAAAGACGTAATCTAATGCTATCAATAACCTCCTTCCACATAACTCCCTTTCTTGGACTTTCTCCAACGAAAATGCCCAAGAACTTGAAAGGGAGTTTACTCTTTCCACAATTTAAGACATCCGCTGCAGCTTCCAAAAATCCCAGTTTATCGTTTAAACACCCCACACTACTCTTACTAAAATTAATCTTCAGCCCCGATAACATCTCGAACGCCCTTAAAGCTTCCTTAATACTCCACAAATTGTCCCAAGTTGCTTCTCTAATGAGGATCGTGTCATCAACAAATTGGACCAATTTGAACGTAATACCTTCAGCCACCTTGAAACCCTTGAACATACCAACCTCCTCCAGCTTATTAAACATTACAGAAAGTAATTCCGTAACGAGAATGAACAGAAACGGGGAGAGAGGGTCCCCCTGACGAAGCCCTTTAGAAACATTGAAATCGTGCGTTACACTACCGTTAACAAGAACCAATGAAGTCCCACTAAAAACCAGAGATTCCATCCAAGACATCCATAATTTACCAAAATTCATACGAAACATTATAGTTCTTAGAAAGTCCCAGGAGACGCAATCATAAGCACGCTCAAAGTCAATCTTTATGGACATACAGCTGCGATTATTCCTCTTAGCATAATCCAAAACTTCATTAACAATCAATACCCCATCAAAAATTTGTCTCTTTGGAACAAAAGCTGACTGTTCTTCAGAAACGATCGTTCCCACTACCTTCTTCAATCTTCCAGCCAATATTTTAGATAACAACTTCTGATAGCAACTAACCAATGAAATAGGCTTGTATTTGTTAAGAAACTGAGGATTTTTTATCTTCGGAACTAAAGCAATAAAAGAAGCTGTATCCGCCTTCGTAAGTTTCGGCTTCGAGGAGAAATCACAAACAAAACTAACAACTTCAGACTGGACAATATTCCAACAAGCTTGGAAGAAACCGAAAGTATAACCGTCTGGTCCAGGACTCTTGCTAGCATTACAAAACCAGACAGGCTCCTTAATCTCTTCAATAGAGAACTCCTCCTCTAAAACCTTCCTATTCGACACAGATAACTTGTTAAGGTTCAAGTCATCAAAAGAAGGACGCTTCATAACTTGTTCAGAGAAATTACTTCTAAAAAACCTCCAAATTTCATCTTTAACTTCCTCCACACTCTCCTTCCTACCTCTATCTGTATTTACGAAAGTGATGTTATTCCTCCTTCTCCTTCCCCTTACAACATTGTGGAAATATCTCGAATTTTTATCTCCCTCCTTAAGCCACAAGGCTCTAGATTTCAATCTAAGCTTGCTTTCCTTCAAACTAAGGCCCTTCCAAATATCTTTACTCACCTCCTTCCTTCGTTTGACTAAATCTGCATCACCTACCATCCCTACACAATCCTCCTTGCCATCTAGATCTCTAAGATTTTCAACTCCTCTCTTTATTTTCAGATCTAGCCACCCAAAAACCTTCACGTTCCAATCCTTAAGGCACTTCTTGAGGAGCCCCAGTTTTGTTTTTAGAACGAAATCTCCCCTGCCTGAAACCTCAAAAGACTTCCACTTAGACTCGACTAAGGAATAAAAATCCGGGTGCTTCAACCAATAATTGTTGAAAACAAAGGGTTTAGGACCCCAGTCCACCACCTTCGGTTTGAGCCATATAGGGCAGTGGTCAGAAACGTCCCTTTCGCCTATAAACTGGTTCGATATTCCCCAATCCTCAATCAACCCTGAAGTCACCAAAAATCTATCAAGACGACTTCTCGTAGAACCAGAACTGTTAAACCATGTGTACCTACCACCCACACAAGGAACATCAAAACACCCCACCTCTGAAATGAACCTATTGAAATCCTCAATTTCCTTCTTGTTCTCTCTATGAGACACTCCTTTCCTTTCACTTACACAAGCAACAACATTGAAATCTCCCCCAAAAATGAATTCCGCTTCCTTAAACTTGCTCCTGAGATCAACCAACTCCTTCCACAACAATCTCTTGCGACCTAACTGGCAAGCAGAATAAATATTAATCAACATCACCTCTTTACCCTTCCATTCCACCATGACTCCCAAAAAACCTTCTCCCTTGATACTAAAAATAACATTAACACAATCAATCTTCTAGGGAGTAATCAAACCACCGGCCTGACCAGACGTTCCCACAGACGACCAACCCACCGACTGACCCCCCCAAATTGACAAGGCCAAAGATTTATCCATCAGGGGCAGTTTAGATTCTTGGATAAAACAAACATCCATCTTTCCAGATGGAATTAAACCAGCAATTCTCTTTCTTTTAACTATATTCCCGCATCCTCTAATATTGTAGGATAGTAAATTCATTAAGTTACCTTTGATTTAGAATCCTTCTGGACTAAGCTTCCCCTGTCTCTCAACTCCAAAGCTTGAATTTCAGCCAAAAAATCATCCTTTTTTCCTTCTCCTCTAATTCCTATAGAATGAAAAATATCCCAAACCTTCAAAGAAACTTTGGATTCCATCTCAGACCAGAACCTCTTATTGCCTAAAATAACCTCCGAATTTGTAACTGAGTGGCAACGGGACTCCCTCCCTTCCGAGTTTAAAGGATCTTCTTCGATAAGCTCTTTTCTTTGACCGGGAACCTTCTTGGACTTCGGTTTAGTTGCAATAACCCTTCTATGAATACCAGCACGTGAAGAACCGTCACATTGGTTAACATTTAAATGAGAGAAAGAAGAGATGGAGTCGGACTCCGAAACAGAAGCAATCCCTAAATTAGGCCCTCTTTCAGAAAAAATATGGGACAAGAGAGGAACGCCACTTTCCAAATTCTTAGAAACTGGGCCAGACTCACTATTTCCAGACCTCGTGGCTAATTGGGCTTTCAAAAGCCCATCGAAAGAAACAGAATTGTCTTTTAAAACAATAGAGTCTCTAATATCCCCAACCACCTCAACACTAGGACCCACCTCCTGAGACTTTTGACCTTTATTGAACCCCTTCAAAGCAGAATTGGACACGTGTAGCACCTCAAAATTTGCCCTACCTTTTTCTGGCTTTTGCTTCGTGTTCATCTGCATTTTTAGGTCATAACTCATAATCATGCTTTGCATTGGGCTCCTAAGACATGAGATCGAAGAGGGTTCCTGCTATTGGTTTTTTTCCTATTCAAGAGTACATCAAGATCCAGGGTTGTTATATTAAGAGGTTCACCAGGTTTCAGGGTATACATCAACAAAGGTTATGGTTTCTCCTTCTTGGTTGAGTTTGTAGGAAGTCATCAATTGAAGATTGTGAGATTAGAGGTTATTTGAATCAAGGTTTCGTATTTACGTTGAGGTTCATCTCATTCGAGTTTGAAGCAAAAGTTGTCATAAACATGTTCTTTATCAGAGTACGTCAAGCCACAAGGTTCCTTTTCTTTAAGATTCCTCAAAGGCGTTAAATACTAGAGTTTCACCAGCGTTGTGACTGAGATCTGCCGTGACCTAGAGTTTTATTAATGCTCAACATCTCAAGTCATATCTTCGTCAATAAGCTTCCATGGCAAGAGGATGGGAACTTATACCTCATTATGTACGAATTGGTTAACATTTCATCAGTTGAGGGTTCGTTTTGTTCAAGGTGTGATTTTTCTTTTGCTTGTCGTTTGTCATACGAGTTAACGTGGCTTAAAGAATGAAATTGGTTGGCATGAGAATAAGTTGACATCTTGACTTCCCGCTCTCGAATCTGAGGTATGAACATTCAACGGGATGTGAATCTGTACTTGAAATGATTCGTGCTATTATGGTCAAATTTCCAACAACTGTTTTGGACGAACAATCACAGAAATTTTTTCCATTTTGGTGGCTTGCTTAGAAAATGTTAATGATGATATTGTCTATTATATGAGTGAGGCTGCCATAAAGAAGCTCATTGGTTCTGTTAATGCTAAATCACTTGAATCTACTCAAATGTGTTATTTCTTGGTATTTGGGTAGCAAGCCGCAATGCTGAGGTGGTGCCGCACAGGTTGAATTTCTTAGACACACTTGATAAGAATATAGATGAAAAGGTTCAATGAAATGGTGGTACACGTGCCATATACAAGTTAACGAAGGTATACAAATGAATGCCATGGAGGGGATCTCTAGTAACCTTCTGGAACATTGTTAATGGTGTGCCACGTGAAAAGCTAGGCAAAGAGAAGAGAAAATATTATTAAAGCACAAAGCACTGTTAGAGGATGCCATGTTAATATGATAATAATGATTCAATACAAGTGTTGATTTGAGATGGATAGTACGGTTGGATTGGAAGGGAAAACCTTCGGTGCATTTTGTTTACGTTTACTGAGAACCATTGTTAGTAATTTTCTTTCAGCCTCTCTTGAGAGTCTTGCCACATGTAACAGTGGTGGAACTGCTATCGCAACTTCTTTAAGAAATGATGTTTCTCACATTTTAAGTTTTGCTAAGGTTCTGGAAGTACATCTGCATTTAGATTCACTTGAAGTCACGTCTAAGGAGAACTACACAAGGGTACATAGCAGCCCAAAGAAACTCATAGCAGCGAATGGAAAAAGAGCATACGGCAGGTCACAAAAAGTTTCATCACAAGCCAAACTCACAACAGAAGTTTTGAAAGGAGAATTATAATAGCACTGTCAGTTATCATCAAATAAAGCTCAGTTTCACAAAATTTCCAACATGACACCAGAAAGAGATTACAAACAATTACATAGAAATTCTAACATTCTCCTAACTATTTTTCCCCAAACAAATTGATTTCACCAGAAAATACTTCTAACCTCTAACAAACTTCAACAGAATTGTAACTGAATTTCAGTGTGAAAAACCTATTCTACCCTCACTGCATTCTCTATAAAAACCGGCACTACCTTCATTCTTCAGCTCTCTCTTCTGCATTCTACACAATCTTCATCTTTCTCATTCTCCCACTCTTCATCTTCAATTCCCAAGAACTCTGCAACTTTTCAATTCATCCACTTCAATGTAGAACAAACATCTTCTTGGATTCATCTTCATCACCAGAAATCGCAACCTGCATAAGCTTTAACCATGGCCTTCGATTCACTCTAATCAATTCCAACCTGCAAATTCATCAAAAACTCATCAATAATCTTCAAACCAGAAACTACAACAATCACCTTCATTCATCATAATACCTACGATATCAACAACAACACTTCTTAACTCAATAATTTGCAGAAGCCATTAAAAGGTGTAAAAGAAGATTTGAAGTAGAAAGAAGAGGAAGAAAGTGCAAGGTGCAATAGTGGATTCAAAGAAGAGAAGGCGAAATTGAAAGCGAGGACGTAGCACGCATACCTGAATTTGCGGATTGAAGCGCCATCGGAGCGACTCCGATAGGTAATTCGAATTTCTTTCTCTTTTACGATCGTTGTTGAATCTGTTTGTGGAATAAGGTGTGTTGATGAATCAATTGCGTTGTGCGTTGTTGAGTGTGTTCTGAATCTTGGTGCGAGTTTGCTTCGACGTCATGTCCATGTCAGCACCTAGTGGAGGAAGGCGTTGAGAGTGATGAGATGAGCAAACGGAGAGGAAGGTTGCTACGGTGAGGTTTTGTAGGCGTTGAGAGTGACGGTTCCGGCGAAACAGAGAGAGGTTGAGGTTGTTACGCGTGTCGCATCAGGAGAGAGCAAAAGCGCAAGTCGTCGCAGTTGTTATGAAGTCTGATCCATGTCTAGATCGTTGACGCTGATGAGTACCTATAGTTTATCCTCCACTACCGCCGGCGTGAGGCCACGGCGCGGCGGAGACCGTTAGTTTTTTCGGCGAGAGACGCTTGTTGAAGGAGATGTGGTATAAGTTTGAGCGGAGGTCGGTTGCAGAGAAGAGAACATGGATTTTGATTTTGACGGAGAAGAATACATGGAGCTGGAAGGAGAGGAGTATGAAGCTAGAGGTGGAGAAAATGGCGGTGCGAGGAGAGTGTTTGACGGCGGAAGAAAGAGATGAGGGAATGAGTTTGGTTGAACATTAGGGTTTTAGAAGGAACTTTCCTCTGTAGCAAGGTGGACCTGGCTTCAAGCCCGTTTGAAAGTCATTCTCACACCCCCCGTGTCTCTCTCCCTCACCCCATTTCTTGGCTTTATTTTTTTGTTTTGTTCTTTTTTTTTCTAAATAAGACTTTGGGCCTGACCTTAAGCCCGGTGTCGGGCCGTGTTTTTCATACCTCCTAAAATCTGACTACACCGCCCTCTGTTTTCATTATTTGGACATGTGTTTAGTAGTTTTTTTTATTTGATTAATGGTGTTAATTGGTTTAATAGTTGTTTTGGTTTTGATTTTAGGCAATTAGATTAGAATTAGATTACTTCTAAATCTCATTTTAATTAGAAATTAGTTTCTAATGTTTTCTTTTAACTTTAGATTTAACTTTTAGAAGTAATTGCTTTTAGAATTAGTTTAGAAATTAACTTGGAATTAACTTTAGAATTAATTTTAGAATTAGTTTCTAATCTTAGATTAACTTTTCTTTTTAGAATTTAATCTTGTTTTTACTTAGTATTCTAATTCTAATTTGGCTATTGTTGATTAATTGTTGACCTTAATTTTCATTGCTCATTTCTGGTTAATTCCTGATTAATTGTTTCTCTGCTTACTTAATTTTTCTTCATCCCTCTTTAAGATCAACTTAACTTCCATCTTAGAAGTAAGTTGCTTCTTATGTTCTTCTCCCTTTTTTAGGATAGTGTTCTTATACCTCACAAACCTTTAGGATCACTCCCTTAAATAATCAATTAGGATTGAGTCTTAGTTCACATAGATTTTTACCTTTGGTCCGCTCTTGAGTCTTTCATCTTCTCATCTCAAAGAAAAATGCAAAATACTTAATAAAGGTAGGCATTTATTGCATTTAGGCCTTTCATATAAAGAAAAAATTACAAGGGGTCTTCTCTTATAATCTTAGAATGTGTAGCATATAGCCCATCTTGGGTCAATGTGTTATACATTTGATCTTGTATGATGGACTTAAATGCAATACTTGTTGAAGGTACAAATAATAAAAAACACTTCTTCATTTCTTAATCAACAAAAACACTTAATAAATACAAGTATGCTAGTGTGTTTGAACCTTGATAATTGGAACTAAGTGTGAGGGTCTTCTTCACTCTTAGTGTGCCTTCTTACTCATTCCATCTTGGAATGTGGGAATGTACACATTACAATGACTAAGATTTGGATACACTATCATATGCAAACAAATAACAAGAAAACTCTTAAAAGACAAAAAACAAACAATAACGTCTTTCCTTCGGGAATTCTTTCCTCATCTCATTCAATCATTCCTTAAGGATGCGTCATTTCCGTTCTACCGCAAACAGGTAACGCCTAAGTCTCCCTACAGCGAGCTGCAACACCTAAACTGCTAGGACGCGAACGTTGACGTATTCCACTAAAAAACACAAACAACTTTCCCTTAGGTGAGGGGAACTACGTCGCTCTGATTCTCATGCTCCCGATGAGATACGTAGGCAGTGGGGTAGGGCCCATGCGAGCACTTCTTTTATTTTCCCTACATTTGTTTCTCGTTCCTCTTCCATTCTTTCTCCTTTCTTTCTTTCAGTTCCTTTTCCAGTATTCTTTCCTTTACACCCTTTGATCGAGCAAGCAAGCGTGGATCCCATCGGGTACGATGGACGTGTGGGGGTGCTAATACCTTCCCTGAGCGTAACCGACTCCCGAACCCAGTTCTCTTGGTCGCAAGACCATGCTCTTTCCTTCCTTCAGGTTTATGCGGTGTTTCCTTTCCCTCTCTTGGGATAAATACACATTGCTGGCGACTCTGTTTCGGTGCCACTTTCGCGTTTGTACTAGGATGAAAATCCCGGGAGCGACAGCTGGCGACTTTGCTGGGGACAGGTTGACCTATTGCTGGTCAATCCTAAGCGAGTCAATCCTAGCGCTTGTTTGCTTTTCTTTCATTGGGTGTTTACTGTTGTGCTATATTTACCGTTTTATTGTATGGTTATTTACGGCTTTACTGTACATTACTGTATTTACTGCTTTTTAGCATTACATATCATATTATTACTATTGTGTTGGACTGTGCTGTTTTCTGTTTGGCGGGATGGGATTTCTGAGAGATGAGCCCAGTACACAGGCTTGAGCATACACTTAGGATTAGAGTGGAGAGTAGTGGGACCTACGTGCCGTCTGGAGTGCGTTGGGTAATCACAAAATTCACAGCTAGACGAGGCTATCTTGGGACCCATCATGGCGTGCGCATCTTGTGTATTCCAGGATGTTGATCTAGAGAGCTGTCGACTCTGGTGGCCATTCCCGAGGACTCAGTTGCGGTACTCCTCCCGAGATGTGATAGTGGCAGACCACATTTTGTGGCAAACCCATTGCACATTCTCGATCCGAGGGCCCAATGCTGGGAACTCGCTATAGGTTATCCTTTTTGAAAGAGAATCAGTGGAGGCACTCCTCGATTGGCGATAGTACTGTACCCCGATGGATGAATGTACTATTGCTTCTCGACCTCAGTGCCAGAAGCTGAGGACCTTTCGTTTTGGAGAATCAGTTGAGGCCTCCTCGATTGATGATGATGCAAAACCAGAAATGGTGAACGTATCATCATTTCTCGACCTGAGAGCCCGGGATACTGAACATCCTAGTACCCACATGTGAGAGGGGTGGGTTGTTTACAGGTAACCTTGACCTTCTACATACCCGGTATTCTGGATTTCCTATTAGTGTTGACTTATTAGCCTGGTATTCTGGTATTCTGATCACCCGGTATTCTGGTATTTCGGTATTCTCTTCAGAGCAGACTTTTGAGCTTATTCAGTCAGCAGCACAATGATTATTCAGACTATGTGGAAGCTTTGATCCCATGTCTTATGGCATTCATATTTTTGCATTGCATTTGCATCTTGCATCATTTTTGCATATCCTTCTCCAGGCTAGACCAGTGAGCTCATCTGTCCTTTGTCTGAACTGCAGTTTGATTTCCCGACTTTTGTATTGGACTTGAATCAACCTTGGGAAAGATCATGAACTCAGGGGAGCAGAATCAGTTTGTGACTAGGGCCGATGTTGAATTGATGAAGCATCAGTTGGACCAACTTATGGAAGCTGTGGCCACTATGACAAGGGGAGAGGCCAATATTCAAAGAAATGAGAATGTTATTCCACCTCCGGCGAACAATGTTGCTCAAGCTCAGCCTGTGTGGATCCCGGTTGAGAATCATGCTATACACGAGCGGACCATTTTACGAGATGGACATTCTTCTTCTCTTGATGCCACAGATTATCAGAGTTTTGCCTTCTCTATGCCAGATGTCCAAGGGGTAGTTCCGAGGATGAAGCCTAAGGATCCACGATCTGTTGACGATGAAAGATACCGTGTGTTGGACGAGAAGATTACAGCCCTGGAGAGGCGTGATACTCTTGATTTGAATGCTTCGAGCATGTGTCTGGTACCTGGCCTTGTGATGCCTCAAAAGTTTAAAATGCCAAAGTTTGAGCAATACAAAGGGGATAGCTGCCCAAAACTACATTTGGTGATGTTCTGCAGAAGAATGACCTCATATGTCGACAATGACAAGCTCATGATCCACTGTTTCCAAGACACTCTGAGTGGGGCATCTTTGAATTGGTATATGCAGTTGGAAAGTGGTAGCATCCGATCATGGACAGATCTAGCCAACACCTTTGTGAAGCAGTACAGTTATAATCTTAACATGGCTCCCAACCGGATGCATTTGCAAGACTTGTCTCAGGCAGATAATGAATCATTCCGAGAGTATGCTCAGAGATGGAGAGAGTTATCCGCTCGTGTTCAACCACCACTTTCGGATAGAGAATTGGTTGATTTGTTCATGGATACCTTGCAAGGGCCGTACTTGGAAAAGATGATTGTCAATGGGGCAGCAAAATTTTCTGACATGGTAATGGTGGGAGAACGCATCGAGAGACTGATCAAGTGTGGAAAGCTCCAAGGCATATCGAACTTCCAAGCTAATGAAAATGAATCAGTTGTTAGTTCTCAGGAAGAATTCGAGGAAGAAACTAGTTCCATTCAGGAATCTTCACCACCTCATTCTCAGCATTCAAGCATATCAACTGTTCAGAGTCAACAATCTTATGGGTCTTCATATCAGGAACAATATTCTTCTGCAAATCAGAGACCTCCTCAAAGTCAACGATCATATCGCCGTCAGCCGCGTCAGCACACCCGGCAAAGGCCAAAGAAGCCAGAGAGGAATTTCACTCATTTGCCAATGTCGTACGGTCAGATGTTGCCGAATTTAATCAGAGGTGGATTGATAGTGCCGAAGGAATTGAAGCCAGTTCCTTTTCCGTACCCACCAGGTTTTGATGCCAACGCCCGCTGTGACTACCATGTTGGGGCACAGGGGCATTCAACTGAAGACTGTAAGGTGCTCAAGAGTAAGGTTCAGACATTGCTTGACTCTAACATGTTTTCATTCACGCCTCAGGGTATTCAGATCCACGACTCTCCTTCGTCCAGTTATGTGGGTTCATCAGTCCAGGTCATGGAAGAAGTCACTGAGAGCAGTTGTGCAGATGATTATCAGACTGACTTCGACGAGCAATACTGAAGATGGCTAGCTCATTAGCAAATCAAGCTTGGAAAACCCAGTTCTTCAAAGCTGGAAGCCATTCAGATCATGTCATTTCTTTGCATTTGTAGTTTCTTTTCTGTTAAAGTACAAACTCATTTGTAAAACTTGTTGTTTTCGATTGATAATGATAATGAAATGAATATGCATGTTTTGATTAAATCCAGTCGTGTTCACTCATATTTTTTCATCGATATCCTATGCTTGTTTAAGCAGGATCCTAGGGAGGATGATGACATTCAAAGACGCAGAACTTCCAATTGTATGATTTTGAACAAAAACCCTGTTGATGATGTACAGGCATTGTTTCAAATTCCTAAACACCGGAGACATAAGGAAGATAATCCCTTGTCAACCCCGTTGAGCCTAGTAGTAGGAGTTTATTTCTGAAAACGAAAAAACCCTCTACCTTAACCTGGGGCAGGGTAGGTGTCAGCTAATTTGACCATGCGTTCAAATTTCAAAAGGAGCGTTCCGTTCGAGGATCAATTACATCTACGGTTACCCCTCACCAACCGAAGAGTGAGACAGTCACAACCCTTTACAAGTCAAGACAAGCCTGTGTCACACGATTAGTTCAAAAAAAAAAAGAAGAAAAAAGAATCAAAGAAAAAAAGAAAAAGGAGAAAGTCCGCTAAGTCAAAACTTGAAAACGAGTGACTTAGGCAAAAGTAGGGCATCCCGCTGGACTTCAAGAATCGCAAAAATCAAAAGAATCAGTCCAGGCAAAATTAGGGAAAAACAAAAAGGAATAAAAAGTGAAAATAAGAGGAACAAAAAGAAAAATCCTCGAGCAAAGAACAAGTCGTGTGACTACAAACACCAAAGAGAAAGGGGTGACTGCCACTCCGAAAATTGTGTGGGTTCATACCCTTTTGAAAGGTGAGCGTAGGTGTCAAGTTAGCTGAACGTAGGACTGGAGAACATCAAGGAGAATGGGTGGGTTAAAATAAAACTTTGAGCCTTATATCCTTTCTTTCTTAAACTGCGAACCAGGCCACGTTACAACCTTCAAAAGACCTAATTGAAGCAGGGTTGTTTCGAAAGCATACTTCGGTAAAGATCGCGGCGAAGCTGACTCCTAAAAGGATATTCTTACCATTCATGTTGGTATCAGTGACATTTTGATTAGTGTTTCATTCACTATATGTCACAACATTTTTCCAGTGAACAGACTTGGATTACAAAACTGTCATATGCATTGCATCAAAATTATCTTTTCAAAACGAATTATTTTACTTGTGAGTCAGTACTTGACATCAGGAAAGTTTCTACAATGGAAAGATTGATTAATCTAAGGTGCAAAGTGCCCGAGTACTCTGTTGAGCCGGGGCAAGTCATATCAAATGGGCGATTCATTCCAAGATTCGGTTAATCTGGGGCAACTATGTTGAGAATCTGGGGCAATCAAGTCGAGATTCAACAAATCTCTCAAAGATCAGTTAAAGGTACTCCTTCACAGATCAGCCAGTCAGGGGCACAAATCATTTCAAAGCTGGGGCAGACCACTCCAAAAGCACAAAAAGTTATTCTCTCCGAAGGACGGTAAATCACAGTCTGGGGCAATATATGTTGGATCTTCACGAGACATCCTGAAGACATGTTCCTTTACAGGTTATGCTGCATCGGGGCACCTCTTTTGGTCATATCACCCCTGCAGGTTCATGTTGATACGAGATGACCCCAGTAGAGTCTCTCTCCCTAGCAGAGATAGCTGGAGTTTTATCACTCAACAGAGCATTATGAAGATTGTGAATTATTCTCCTCAGCAAGAGTTCATGAGTTCGCTCTCCCCTAGCCAGGTTGGTGAAGTTTACTGCTCTTCAGCAAGAGTTTATATTCCTGTATAGAGCGTTAGATTTGTGCTTCCCCAGTTTGTGGTAAAGTTGTTCCCATCTCCCCAACGGAGTAAGGGTAGAAGGTAAATTCTCAACAGAGGACCAAGTCTGATCTTGTCCCCTAGTAGAGTTGATGCCATCAACCATTGTCCCCAAGCATATTTTTTGGGTGGTGGTTAGCGTTCCCCAGCAAGTCAAAGACTTGTCATTGGCACTTTTCTTCAGCAGATTCCTGAGATGTTTCCTCCAGCAGAAGTTTGTTATTCATACTTTCCTGCAGAATGGAGGTTTAATTGGGATCTCGAGCAGTTATGACACTGAAGAAGGTTCAGTTTGTTATTCCCCAGCGGAGTTAGCCTCGTCTCTTCAGCATTTATTTTGCTGGAGTGCTCCTGTTGCATATCACATCATGGCATAATCATCATCGCATATCATTAGCATTGCATTGCATGAAGCCTTGTAAAACCAAACAGCAAATCCATAGCCCAACCTTGCTCGGCATCCTTCATCCTCAACCCGCTTTGCTGGCATCTTTCGAAAACCTGAAGCCATATCCCTATTGGCGTCCTCTTTAAAGCAAAAGTCCAATCCCTATTGGCACTTCATTCAAAATCCAATCCCCGTTGGTACCCCGAAAGATTTCACCTTCGAAAAAACAATCACCATCGGGTTTCACTTGTCCTTGCCAGTAAAGTCCAATTATACTTGGCACAACCTTCTTTTCCCGGTAGCCCGAGCATGCGTCAGCATTCTGCATATAGTGATCATTGCATCCTCAAATCGCGTAGCATTTCCATTTCGTATGGAGCATTACACCATAGAAAGAAAATTCAAATATATGCATGCGAAGCATAAGCCAGATTTGGTACCTTGCGCGAAAGCCCGAATTAACTCCCAATCAAGACAGTGGCATATTCCCAGCAGACATTACATTCAACCCCTCTGCTTACCTTTCTTTTGGGTCATAGATCATACGTCGATCTTACCCTCGACCAGTCTTTGTCCATCAACCCTTTGATGATGGCATTTCGGTCAGGTTTCCTTTCCATCAAACCCCTTTGATGATGTGTTTCTGCATATGGTTTTCTTTCTGTCATCCTTATGACAATGTGATCCCTAAGTCAGGTATTCTTTCTGTCATCCCTATGACAATGTGTCTCCTTGGGCCGAGTCTTCTTCCCGTAAACCCTTTGACGATGTGTTCCGAGCTCAGGTTTCGTACCTTCAGATGTTTTCAGTTTCTTCCCATCAACCCTTTGACGATGTGTTCTGAGCTCAGGTTTCGTACCTTCGGATGTTTTCAGTTTCTTCCCATCAACCCTTTGACGATGTGTTCCGAGCTCAGGTTTCGTACCTTCGGATGTTTTCAGTTTCTTCCCGTCAACCCTTTGACGATGTGTTCCGAGCTCAGGTTTCGTACCTTCGGATGTTTTCGGTTTCCTTTCTGTCATCCCCATGATAATGTGTTCCTTTGGTCGAGTTTTTCTTTCTGTCATCCCTATGGCAATGTGTTTCCTTAGGCCAGGTCTTCTTTCTGTCATCCCCATAACGATGTGTTTCCTTTGGCCAGGTCTTCTTTCTGTCATCCCCATGACGATGTGTTCATTTCAGCCAGGTTTTTCTTTCTGTCATCCCTATGACAACGTGTTTCCCTAGGTCGAGTTGGGTCTTTCTGTCATCCCCATAACAATGTGTCCCTACGGTGGAATTTTCTCCCTGTCATCCCTATGACAGTGGGTTATCTTCAGTCAAGTTTTTCTTCCTGTCATCCCTATGACAATGTGCTTCGTTTGGTCGAGTTTTCTTTCTGTCATCCCTATGACAATGTGTTCCTTCAGTTGAGTCTTCTTGTCGTCATCCCTATGACGATGTGTCCTTTCAGTCGGGTTTCATTTTTCTTCCCGTAAAACCCCTTTGACGATGTGGTTCTCTGGGTATGTTGTATTTTCATCAGATTCCCTTGACGAAGTGTGACTGGGCTCCCGTATTATTTTCTCTCCTCGCAGTTAGCAAATTTTGCGGTTCTTTTTGTATTCAATCACCTTGTACCTGGAATGTCTGAAAGCAGTTGCTATTATCCTTTCAGGTCCAAGTCGATTGAATAGGGGCAGCTGTAGCACCTCAAAATTTGCCCTACCTTTTTCTGGCTTTTGCTTCGTGTTCATCTGCATTTTTAGGTTATAACTCATAATCATGCTTTGCATTGGGCTCCTAAGACATGAGATCGAAGAGGGTTCCTGCTATTGGTTTTTTTTCCTATTCAAGAGTACATCAAGATCCAGGGTTGTAATATTCAGCGGTTCACCAGGTTTCAGGGTATACATCAACAAAGGTTATGGTTTCTCCTTCTTGGTTGAGTTTGTAGGAAGTCATCAATTGAAGATTGTGAGATTAGAGGTTATTTGAATCAAGGTTTCGTATTTACGTTGAGGTTCATCTCATTCGAGTTTGAAGCAAAAGTTGTCATAAACATGTTCTTTATCAGAGTACGTCAAGCCACAAGGTTCCTTTTCTTTAAGATTCCTCAAAGGCGTTAAATACTAGAGTTTCACCAGCGTTGTGACTGAGATCTGCCGTGACCTAGAGTTTTATTAATGCTCAACATCTCAAGTCATATCTTCGTCAATAAGCTTCCATGGCAAGAGGATGGGAACTTATACCTCATTATGTACGAATTGGTTAACATTTCATCAGTTGAGGGTTCGTTTTGTTCAAGGTGTGATTTTTCTTTTGCTTGTCGTTTGTCATACGAGTTAACGTGGCTTAAAGAATGAAATTGGTTGGCATGAGAATAAGTTGACATCTTGACTTCCCGCTCTCGAATCTGAGGTATGAACATTCAACGGGATGTGAATCTGTACTTGAAATGATTCGTGCTATTATGGTCAAATTTCCAACAACTGTTTTGGACGAACAATCACAGAAATTTTTTCCATTTTGGTGGCTTGCTTAGAAAATGATAATGATGATATTGTCTATTATATGAGTGAGGCTGCCATAAAGAAGCTCATTGGTTCTGTTAATGCTAAATCACTTGAATCTACTCAAATGTGTTATTTCTTGGTATTTGGGTAGCAAGCCGCAATGCTGAGGTGGTGCCGCACAGGTTGAATTTCTTAGACACACTTGATAAGAATATAGATGAAAAGGTTCAATGAAATGGTGGTACACGTGCCATATACAAGTTAACGAAGGTATACAAATGAATGCCATGGAGGGGATCTCTAGTAACCTTCTGGAACATTGTTAATGGTGTACCACGTGAAAAGCTAGGCAAAGAGAAGAGAAAATATTATTAAAGCACAAAGCACTGTTAGAGGATGCCATGTTAATATGATAATAATGATTCAATACAAGTGTTGATTTGAGATGGATAGTACGGTTGGATTGGAAGGGAAAACCTTCGGTGCATTTTGTTTACGTTTACTGAGAACCATTGTTAGTAATTTTCTTTCAGCCTCTCTTGAGAGTCTTGCCACATGTAACAGTGGTGGAACTGCTATCGCAACTTCTTTAAGAAATGATGTTTCTCACATTTTAAGTTTTGCTAAGGTTCTGGAAGTACATCTGCATTTAGATTCACTTGAAGTCACGTCTAAGGAGAACTACACAAGGGTACATAGCAGCCCAAAGAAACTCATAGCAGCGAATGGAAAAAGAGCATACGGCAGGTCACAAAAAGTTTCATCACAAGCCAAACTCACAACAGAAGTTTTGAAAGGAGAATTATAATAGCACTGTCAGTTATCATCAAATAAAGCTCAGTTTCACAAAATTTCCAACATGACACCAGAAAGAGATTACAAACAATTACATAGAAATTCTAACATTCTCCTAACTATTTTTCCCCAAACAAATTGATTTCACCAGAAAATACTTCTAACCTCTAACAAACTTCAACAGAATTGTAACTGAATTTCAGTGTGAAAAACCTATTCTACCCTCACTGCATTCTCTATAAAAACCGGCACTACCTTCATTCTTCAGCTCTCTCTTCTGCATTCTACACAATCTTCATCTTTCTCATTCTCCCACTCTTCATCTTCAATTCCCAAGAACTCTGCAACTTTTCAATTCATCCACTTCAATGTAGAACAAACATCTTCTTGGATTCATCTTCATCACCAGAAATCGCAACCTGCATAAGCTTTAACCATGGCCTTCGATTCACTCTAATCAATTCCAACCTGCAAATTCATCAAAAACTCATCAATAATCTTCAAACCAGAAACTACAACAATCACCTTCATTCATCATAATACCTACGATATCAACAACAACACTTCTTAACTCAATAATTTGCAGAAGCCATTAAAAGGTGTAAAAGAAGATTTGAAGTAGAAAGAAGAGGAAGAAAGTGCAAGGTGCAATAGTGGATTCAAAGAAGAGAAGGCGAAATTGAAAGCGAGGACGTAGCACGCATACCTGAATTTGCGGATTGAAGCGCCATCGGAGCGACTCCGATAGGTAATTCGAATTTCTTTCTCTTTTACGATCGTTGTTGAATCTGTTTGTGGAATAAGGTGTGTTGATGAATCAATTGCGTTGTGCGTTGTTGAGTGTGTTCTGAATCTTGGTGCGAGTTTGCTTCGACGTCATGTCCATGTCAGCACCTAGTGGAGGAAGGCGTTGAGAGTGATGAGATGAGCAAACGGAGAGGAAGGTTGCTACAGTGAGGTTTTGTAGGCGTTGAGAGTGACGGTTCCGGCGAAACAGAGAGAGGTTGAGGTTGTTACGCGTGTCGCATCGGGAGAGAGCAAAAGCGCAAGTCGTCGCAGTTGTTATGAAGTCTGATCCATGTCTAGATCGTTGACGCTGATGAGTACCTGTAGTTTATCCTCCACTACCGCCGGCGTGAGGCCACGGCGCGGCGGAGACCGTTAGTTTTTTCGGCGAGAGACGCTTGTTGAAGGAGATGTGGTATAAGTTTGAGCGGAGGTCGGTTGCAGAGAAGAGAACATGGATTTTGATTTTAACGGAGAAGAATACATGGAGCTGGAAGGAGAGGAGTATGAAGCTAGAGGTGGAGAAAATGGCGGTGCGAGGAGAGTGTTTGACGGCGGAAGAAAGAGATGAGGGAATGAGTTTGGTTGAACATTAGGGTTTTAGAAGGAACTTTCCTCTGTAGCAAGGTGGACCTGGCTTCAAGCCCGTTTGAAAGTCATTCTCACACCCCCCGTGTCTCTCTCCCTCACCCCATTTCTTGGCTTTATTTTTTTGTTTTGTTCTTTTTTTTTTCTAAATAAGACTTTGGGCCTGACCTTAAGCCCGGTGTCGGGCCGTGTTTTTCATACCTCCTAAAATCTGACTACACCGCCCTCTGTTTTCATTATTTGGACATGTGTTTAGTAGTTTTTTTTATTTGATTAATGGTGTTAATTGGTTTAATAGTTGTTTTGGTTTTGATTTTAGGCAATTAGATTAGAATTAGATTACTTCTAAATCTCATTTTAATTAGAAATTAGTTTCTAATGTTTTCTTTTAACTTTAGATTTAACTTTTAGAAGTAATTGCTTTTAGAATTAGTTTAGAAATTAACTTGGAATTAACTTTAGAATTAATTTTAGAATTAGTTTCTAATCTTAGATTAACTTTTCTTTTTAGAATTTAATCTTGTTTTTACTTAGTATTCTAATTCTAATTTGGCTATTGTTGATTAATTGTTGACCTTAATTTTCATTGCTCATTTCTGGTTAATTCCTGATTAATTGTTTCTTTGCTTACTTAATTTTTCTTCATCCCTCTTTAAGATCAACTTAACTTCCATCTTAGAAGTAAGTTGCTTCTTATGTTCTTCTCCCTTTTTTAGGATAGTGTTCTTATACCTCACAAACCTTTAGGATCACTCCCTTAAATAATCAATTAGGATTGAGTCTTAGTTCACATAGATTTTTACCTTTGGTCCGCTCTTGAGTCTTTCATCTTCTCATCTCAAAGAAAAATGCAAAATACTTAATAAAGGTAGGCATTTATTGCATTTAGGCCTTTCATATAAAGAAAAGATTACAAGGGGTCTTCTCTTATAATCTTAGAATGTGTAGCATATAGCCCATCTTGGGTCAATGTGTTATACATTTGATCTTGTATGATGGACTTAAATGCAATACTTGTTGAAGGTACAAATAATAAAATACACTTCTTCATTTCTTAATCAACAAAAACACTTAATAAATACAAGTATGCTAGTGTGTTTGAACCTTGATAATTGGAACTAAGTGTGAGGGTCTTCTTCACTCTTAGTGTGCCTTCTTACTCATTCCATCTTGGAATGTGGGAATGTACACATTATAATGACTAAGATTTGGATACACTATCATATGCAAACAAATAACAAGAAAACTCTTAAAAGACAAAAAACAAACAATAACGTCTTTCCTTCGGGAATTCTTTCCTCATCTCATTCAATCATTCCTTAAGGATGCGTCATTTCCGTTCTACCGCAAACAGGTAACGCCTAAGTCTCCCTACAGCGAGCTGCAACACCTAAACTGCTAGGACGCGAACGTTGACGTATTCCACTAAAAAACACAAACAACTTTCCCTTAGGTGAGGGGAACTACGTCGCTCTGATTCTCATGCTCCCGATGAGATACGTAGGCAGTGGGGTAGGGCCCATGCGAGCACTTCTTTTATTTTCCCTACATTTGTTTCTCGTTCCTCTTCCATTCTTTCTCCTTTCTTTCTTTCAGTTCCTTTTCCAGTATTCTTTCCTTTACACCCTTTGATCGAGCAAGCAAGCGTGGATCCCATCGGGTACGATGGACGTGTGGGGGTGCTAATACCTTCCCTGCGCGTAACTGACTCCCGAACCCAGTTCTCTTGGTCGCAAGACCATGCTCTTTCCTTCCTTCAGGTTTATGCGGTGTTTCCTTTCCCTCTCTTGGGATAAATACACATTGCTGGCGACTCTGTTTCGGTGCCACTTTCGCGTTTGTACTAGGATGAAAATCCCGGGAGCGACAACACGCTACCCCTATCAGTAGGTTCAACATCCAAAGCAACAGCCTTCTCGAGCCCACCTTTTTTCACCAAAACAATTTCTTCTGCTATACTTTTGATAGGAGCATTAAAAACAAAACTTCCCTTTTTAACAACTCTACTTCTGACACTCTGCAGGTTCAAATCCTCGCTAGAAACAATGTCGTCTTCATCCTCTTTGCCGAAACCACCATGGTCCACGCCATCAAAATCTTCACTATCATTCACTAACGAAAACTCATCCTCTGAATCAGAACTATGAGAAGAAGCTTTGATAACTGTCTTGGATAACGGACCCAGCGTTTCCTCAGTAATTCTTATTCTAAAAAGAACTCCATTGATGCAAATCTTTACTATTTCATCTATTAAAGAACCCACTGAGGTCCTAACCATGATGTTAGCAACGTCGAACTTAGAACAATCCGACGTGTTTTCCTCACTGCAAACATAGGCTCCAACCAGAGAAGCTATAAAAACGAAAAACTCCGCCATCCATGCGTGGCAAGGAATACCGTAACACCTCAACCACGTAATCCTTTCATGATCCACCATCTGCGGTTCCCACTTAACCACCTCACTAAACCATTGATCAAGCCAATCTTTCGCTCCTACGAGGAGACTAGCGAGCTCTCCCACCTCACCATCCTCAAGCAGACACAGATTCGCTCCAAGCGGAGTTATTTTCACTCCGAAATAACCTTCCAAATGAAAATTACGTTGCATATTGTAAGATGCTCTTGGGTTTATCACTTTCCCAACATAAGCACCTTCAAATGTTTTGACTGATTCCCTATTTACAGAGAACTTTAGGATGCCTTCTCCCTCCGCCTTCTTTTTAGAGCCAAGAACTTCTGAGTACGAATGGATTCCAAAAGAAACACCTTTAGTACCTTGATCCTCAGCATTTTCTCTAGGAAAAGTCCTCGAAGGTTTCAAAACTGCATACTCACGAAAAACAACCTTCTCCTTCTCCCTCCCTAGATGCTCCCTAGTGAGTTTAGAGAATCTCGGAACGTTTGCAAACATTTTCTTTCCGTCAATAATAATATTATCCAGCTTCAGCACCAATCTCCTCAAGTCCTCAACCCCGAAAAATCGAACAAAACCGTATCTCTTACCCCTTTTATCATGTTTCAGAGGAATGAACACTTCGTCAACCTCCCCAAACTCTTCCATTAAAAGGTAGAGATCCTTAGCCCTGGGCCTCTCCGGAAACTCCGTTATGAAAATGGTAGTCGATTCCATAACCTTCTTTCCTTTGACCCTCCCTTCATCGTCCCATCTCCTTTTGGTTGTTGTAGTGGAGCGTTTCCTAACCTCCTTCCAACCACCGTCAATCGTCTTAGCTGATAGGGTGGAAGAGATAAGTCCTTGTGCGGTTACCTAATTCTTTCTTACGTATAGGGCACGTGATACCATCTAACACATGACCAGACCCTCTCACTCAGATCAAAGACGTTTCATAAACTCCTATGTTTCATTGCTGAATAATCTTTTTTAGGATAATTATAGTAAATGCTTGGTAAAATTTGTTGATAGTTAGACCATATCCAGCGGTGGTTTTTCATGATTGTTCGCCAGCCTGGCATATTTGTTTTACATAAAATATTGACTGGAATGCATCCAAGGTGGTGGGACGTTGCAGTGTGAAGCAACAATGCAATGTCTGAAGCAACAGTACGGAAACATATATTTAAGGTTTGTTTGTCATTAAATTTTTTTTAATATAATAAAATATTAATATATGAGATAAAATTGTAGGACCTAATTTGAGTTTTTTTTAGTTGCACCAATAGAGTGAAAAATTGAATGAGTTGTTTAAAACTGATGTGGCTTAGTGGGTCCTAGAAAGAACCCAAAAATGGGTTGCACTATTGAAGATGCTCTTAGTAGTTGATATTTATAGTTGATAATTAATAAATTAATTTAAATTTTTGGTAAATTAGCTATTTTAGTAATTGATAAATGCAAAATTACATAAAAGGAGATTCTTAATCAAAAAAATTGGTGGTCTTATTATTTTATTATATTATATTATTAAATTAATTTTTATTTGATAGAAATAAATGTATTAATAAACACCATTTTTAGTATATATGTAAGATTAAAGTTAGCATTAAATAGAAATAGTTTTTTTTTCTCAATATGAGTGCTCCCCTGCTAGGGTTAGCAACGACAAATCGAGAAAAAATATTAGAAGAAGACGACTTGAAAGCGAGAAGTACCAAAAAAGTTAAAGGAAAATATTACTCGATGCAGTCTACCATGCAGAGTGTGATAGGGATGTATCATGGAGAGGTTGACGATCACAGTATGAGAGGTATCATAACATACAAGAATATGGTTATAGGTGAAACCTCCAAGGTTAAAGGAAAATGAAGTGAAATCATCTCAGGCTGAGGTTGATCTGGTTGATGAAGGTGATACGTTAAGAAATCTAAAGATTGAGGAAAAGAAATTTGGGGAGTATGAATGCCCTGAATTTATACTATCAGAGATGGAGGAAAAAAGAATTGCAGAGCCTTGGAAACGAGGCGTAATCGTAGGGAGGAGGATGTGGTACAAGGCTCTGGAGAATAGACTTCAACAAATATTGGTGTGACATGGATCATTAAACATAGTAGATATGGGACAAGATTACTTCTTGGTCACGTTTACTAGTGAGGAGGATCATCATGTAGCATTAATGGAGGGTATGTGGCTCATATATGACCACTATCTCTCAATTAGGGAACGAAGCACTAATTTTTTCCCATCTAGGGACGCCATTGAACATCTAGCAATCTGGATTAGGATATCTGGATTTCCCATTAAATATTATGATGACAGAGTCCAATATTTTATTGGCAATAGTATTGGGAAGATAGTCAAAGTTGATAAAATCACTCTCACACAAGAAAGACGCAAGTATGCGAGATTATGTATTCAGGTTGATTTGACGAAACTATTATTAGCAATGTTCTCTATCAAAGGAAGAAACTATAAGGTGGAATATGAAAGGCTTTATCTCATTTTTCTTACATGTGGTTGTTTCGGACATTACACTAAGAGTTGCATGGAAAAACGCCATGGAATGATCGATGGATAAAAACATAGAAGCAATGAAGATACAACAAAGGATGAGCTAATGTAACTGAAGCGGGACCATGGATAGTCGTTCGAAAATCAAGAAGAGTAAAGAAGAACAAGACAGAGGCTTATCATGAAGGACTAGGGCTGGAAATGAATCGAGTCGAGTCGAATTCGCCTCAGCCCGACTCGACTCGTTAAAAATTGGTTCAGCTCAAATATCGGTTCGAGTTCGACCCGAACCTTTTTTTAAGCTCAGACTCGACTTGTTGTAAGTTCACGAACAATTTGGTTCAACTCGTTAGATTTATCTCATTAGGTTCAGCTCACTTGCTTCACAGACTTAAAAGTCATTTTTCTAAGTCTATTTTTTTATATATTTGAAATTTTAAGTTAATAATTTTTAAAAATAAAATATTGAAATAAAATAAAATTTATCAGATTGGAATTTAACTTTGTCTCAAAAATCTACTAATTTAAAAACTACACAACTTTCAATAGATACATTTGAAAGTTTAATTCAAAAACTACTCGATTGGAGTTTAAATTTATCTCAAAAATCCACAACTCCATCTAAATATTTAGGAACCTTACAAATTTAATGAAATAGGACACCAAAAATTACTCGAAATTGATACATTTCCTTCACAAAATGATTACACGACTTGCAACATTTATTACACATGTCATTTTAGCAAATGCATAATACTTCCAACAAGGATGACTCTAAATGCAATTGTCAGCTTTACTGGGATAATTAGTACGAAATGGACAATATAGGATTAATATTTGAAGTAAATATTTAAACCTAATCTTAAAGATAATATAATTCTTATCATATATAATCGAGTTGACACATGAACCTAACGAGTCGAACTGTGTATAGTTAAAATTAAGCTCATTTAGTTAACGGATCTAGTTTTTTGCTCATATTCAGCTCATTTGGTTCATGAACCTAGTTCAACGATTTAATTGTCGAACTAAGTTCCGAACTATTTTAGAGTTGGTTTGGTTCATTGCCAACCCTATGAAGGACAGACTGTGAAAAGGAGTGGTAACAGCATACCGGCCATCAAAGGTGTAATTAATGATATGGAGTAAATCAAGGAATATAGGTTTAATGCTCTTAATAATGAATCTGATAATAATGATATTAATGATCATGTTCTAATAATTGAAGAGAAACCCATTATAGATGATGTTTGTAACGTAGATGAAGAAAAGGAAATTATTCAGATTTCAAATGGATCATTGGAAGAGCGACACGTGGAAAAAAGAAAAGAGTGATCTTAAAAAAGAAAAAAATTCAAGAACCATGCAGAAAAGTTTGAAGTGACATCACGTGGGATAATTAAAGAGAGAATTAAAGGAGGGAAATGAGGGAAAAGAAATAATAATTTGGAGAAAATCATGGAGGAAATGGGGTTAATGATCTAATTAAGGGCCTTAACTTAGAAGGGGCTCAGATTATGGGCAATCTGTCCACTAATGAGGTACACGTTGGGCATTATACAGGGAAAGGCACAATACTGGATCAATTTGGCCCAAAAACTCAGGGCATAAGGATCTATGGAGGAAGAAAGGGAAGAAACAGAGGAAATCATACCTAAAGTAACAGACGGAGGAACTCACGATAAGGAAGAAGATGCGGAGGAACACCTATTTGCCAAAAGAAGTAACAACATTTCAGTTTAAGGCAGTGATTCAGATACATAATTGGTTGAAAGGACACCAATTCAGTGGCAAGGAGTGGCCACAACCATATAATCCTTTTTTATGGTTAATGAACATCTAGCATTCTCATGTGGAACTGTAGATGAGCTTTTAGTAAGGCTTTCCTTCGTGTTAGTAGGAGATATGTTAGGGATTTTAAACCAGACATTTTCATTATTGTGGGGATTATAGTAGATCTTGAAAAGCTTATAAACAAATCAAGAAATTAGGTTTTTATGGCTATGATTTTACAGATAATAGGGGATATGTTGGAGGAATTTCAATGGGATGGAAGAAAGATAAGGTAAAAATCATTGTGAACCAAAATCATTTCCAATTCCTGCACACTAAAATCAGAAAGGAAAGTGAATAATAATGGTTCTATATGAAAAATTATGTTAGTCCTCGAGAAGATGGTAGAAAGGAGACGTGGGATGAAATTCAGAAGATATTCCTCAACATGAATCATGGTTATATTCTTGGAGGTGACTTAATGACTTGATGTTAGCTACAAATAAAAGAGGAGTAAGGTCTATTTCATATCGTAGGTTCAATCTATTCAAGAATAGAATAGATGAGTGCAACCTAATGTAGAAGGGGGTGAATTGACCCTTTTCAAAAATTGATCGATTTTCAAAAAGTAATACCAGAGTTTTTCAAATATGCGGAAGTCTAAAAGATAAAATAGAGATCTTATAATTATATTGAAAAACAATCACGATTACAAATACACAATTCACAAATATCATAGATTATTTAAAGACAACACACAAAAATTTACACACTATGTTCATATGACAATTCATAAATTACACGAGACGTGTTCTTTATAAAAATTCAATTATTGCAGAATTCTAACACCATTAGTCCGCAGATTTTAATCAGCACTAAAAATTAATTAGGTTCCAATTCTAACAAAACCTACACTTATGTAATAAATCACTACTAACATGAGTTAATCATAAACTACACTAAGAAACAAAAACTTAAACATGCAATAGCCTACAAAAATTAAATGAGAGAGAGAGAGAGAGAGAGAGAGAGAGAGAGAGAGTACTCTGGGATGTATAGTGGTTCCACTCTGTCGTCTTCGCAGGAGCTTACTCCACTCTCCAATGGTTTCCCATTGAATTTTTTTCTTCCACTATGTTTTGAAAAATATTACATGAGTTAGTACAATTAATAATCATAATAATGCTGATAAAAATAAATATCTTATCTAGATCTTGACTTATACATAGCCTTTATGCTGAACACTTTGCAACATCTTTACTCGATTCTCGCTTCTTGAATCTTCTAGCTTTACCAATCCGCTCACAGTCATTGTGTGTGGAAATCACCCTTAATCCCACCGATTTCTTGAGCGATAAACTTTCCGAAGATTAAGAAGAACTCCTACCCTGTCCGTAGGATTTCACACAGCACTACCAAGGTCAATCTGGAGAGAAAATTCTCCTTCTTTTCATTAAAATTTGTCAATACCAGACACAAAAACTACTATCTTTCAAGATTCCTTAAAATATTTACCAAGCCTTCAAGAAATGTTGGTTTCAAGTCAAGTCTTCCTCAACAATTACAAATCTCCATGATCAAGATCTGAAATCAGACTAGAGGTTGAAGATGAAATAATTTATGTTTGCAAGAGATTTTGAGTTTTCAAAACTGAGAGATTGTTGATTTCACACAATTACAATGTTAGTTATGAGAGTGATTGATGAAAATGAGGTGATAACACGAATTTATATGTGTTGGAGATTATGCACAAAAATAGGTGGAAATGGTTGTTAGATTCGAGCCAAGCGCATTTGTTGATTTGATTCAAATGAGCAAGTAGTATGAAACAATATCAACATAAAGAAAAGTGACCCATTTCCTGTAATTCGAGTCATGTTGCAACTCTAATTCGAATGAAGAAAGCTCATGACTCGAGTCATGTAAAAAGCTTGATTCAAATCAATCTGGACAGAGTCAACCATGAGAAAGTGAAAAACTTTGTGATTTGAGTCATGTAGAAAGTGTGATTCGAATCAAATGAGGCAGTGGCTAATAGGAGATATGTGATTCAAGTCATGTACAACTTCTGATTCGAGTCACAGAGTTGAATGGTTCGAATCATGTGTTAGTTCTTATTCGAGTCAGAGACACCATAATCTTTATGTTCTCCTTTATTTGATTTGATTTGAGTCATAGATTGTGCGTAACTCTAGTCATACACAATAAATCTTAAATTTTCAAGTTTTTCAAAATAGTTTGAGATTTCACTTCCCACATAAATTAAACCAACATCAAATATGGTTCTTGTTCCACTAACTCAACCAATTAACTTAAACCATAATGGTCAAACTCAAATACAAACAATGCATACTAAAAGAATGGATTCAAAACTTAATCCAAAGATGTTCAATTATGAAGGAGACTCAATAAACAATAATAAACGAAACGAAAGCTTAAGAGACAAGCAACAAAACTGTATTGCGGTACTTCCCCTGAATCTATTAGAGACATGCAACTTCAGTCTCCCCCTTTTTTATGCTTGGCAAGCTTTCACTTGGAATTGAGTCGAATTTGAGGCAAAGTAAATAAGTGCTTGTGCCCCCCCTAAAACATTGCATACGCACAACAATATAAATCACATAAAAAATATTCTAGAATCACATTGCAACTTCTCCCCCTTTGATAAGGTCAAAAAGAGATATATTTAACTTTACCTGAAAGCCTAATGATTCCCAATTAATATAGCTTAGAGTATGAGCAACCACAACATAATCGGAAGAATAAACATAATCCAACATATAATCACTAAAATAGACAAGGAATCATTCAGATAAGTGACATATAAATGCATAGAAGATATTCAAATATAAATACATATCACTTATATGTTATTAGAGACAAATGTATCCAATTCTTAATTTCAGAGGCTGAGATATTTCAGAGTTTAATGTTCATCAAAAGCTATTTTAGATCTTCTGATCACAGTGGCTTCTGACCATCATTAGACTCTGATCTTTAATTCAGAACCCGCTGTTATTCTATAATAAATTGCATGTTTTGATTCTTTTTAATAAAAAAAATCAAAAGTAAGATGCTTGATGAACATATCAGCTTATTTGATGATTATTATCACTGAATTGTATATCTATTACACCCTTCTGAACATGAAATCTAACAAAATGATGTTTGATTACATTGTGCTTGGCTCTGGAATGTTGAACCGAAACATTTGTCAGACAGATAGTTGTAGTATTATAACAAAATATAGGTATACTACTCCCATAAATAGTTGTCAGACATACAGATAGTTGTCAACCAGAGGAGTTGTGTGCAACACTTAGCAGCTAAGTTGTATTCTGCTTCTGTTGTAGACAAGGCAATAATTGCTTGTCTTTTGCTAGCTCAGGTTATTAGGTTTTCACTATGAATTAAAAGTTTCCACTAGCGGGTTTCCTTTGAATTCTATCCCCAACATAGTCAGCATCACATTCCAACTAGCTTATAATCAAGGGATTTTTCATAAAGCAACCCTAGATTAGTTGTTCCCTTAAGATACCTAAAGATTCTATTAACATCAGTTAAGTGAGTCTCCCTAGTATCTAACTAGAATCTTGCACATATACACACACAGAACAAAATATCCGGCCTAGAAGTTATTAAGTAGAGTAAGGAACCAATCATACCTTTATACTACTTTTGACAGATTTTGAAGCTTTCTTCTTCCTTGTTCAGATTGCATGTTGGATGCATAAGACTGTTATGACTTTGCAGTCTTCAAGCTTAAACTTCTTCAGAAGTTCATTAGTATGTTTAAACTGATGAACATATACTCCATATTTGCTTTGGTTTATCTGAATTCCAAGGAAGAACTTCAATTCCCCCATCATGCTCATCTCAAATTCATCATGCATAGTCTTAGAAAATTCTTTGCAAAGAGATGCATTAGTAGAACCAAAAATTATGTCATCATCATAAACTTCGACAATCAAGATTTCTTTATTCAGAGTCTTTTTGAAAGGTGCAATGTCAACTTGATCCTTTTAAAAACCATTTTCTAACAGGAAATTACTCAGTCTCTCATACCAAGCTCTTGGAGCTTATTTGAGTTCATAGAGTGATTTCTTGAGTTTAAAAACAAAGTCTGGGTGGACCGAGTCTTTAAACCTAAAAGGTTGTTTGACATAAACTTCTTCAAAATTGACTTCATTTAAGAAAGCATCCTTGACATCCATTTGATATAAAATGATATCATGATTAATAACATAAGGGAGAATAAGTTTTATTACTTCTAACCTAGCAACTGGTGCAAAGGTTTCAGATAAATCTATACCTTCCTGCTGACTGTAGTCTTGAGCTACTGGTCCAACTTTGTTTCTTACCACCTCTCCTTGCTCATTCAGCTTGTTTCTGAACATCCATTTTGTTCCAATGATGTTCTTCTGATGAAGTTTTGGAATCAGATCCCACACATCATTCCTTTGAAATTGGTTCAGTTCTTCTTGCATTGCTATAATCCATATCCATCATCTGATAAGGCATCATCAACAGAAATTAGTTCAATCATGGAGATAAGTATCAGCATTGAGTGCTCCTCTATGAGTGCAGATCTTGTTTTCAAAGGAATATCTTTATTTACAATGATCAACTCTTATGGATGAGAAAAAGTATACTTTAAGGTCCTTCTGGATTGCAGAACTTCTTGAAAATTCCAAGGAGCTTCTTCGGAACTTGCTTCTTCTGGTTGTGTTGCAGAAGTTGGGGTTTGGTTCTGTATCACTAGCTTTTGAACATACAACTTATGAAAGAGATACAACTTCTGATCCATCATCTTTAGATCACACAGAGAATCCATTTTACCTTCTTTTGTTAGCCTGAATTCTTGACCAGACTAAGTAACTCAGGTGGAAACTCCATGAAGGGTTCTACTGAAGAAGTTAAGAGGTCATTTTAGCTAGATGAACTTCATAGATAGAGCAACCATCTGAAGCACCATCTTCTGATAGATCAACTTCATTCCTCCCAGTACTAATGATCTCTTCCTGCTGGTTTCTTCCAGATTTCACATCTTCATCCTCCTAATGAGTTAGGATTTGGGATATAAGCTTTTCTTTTGTTGTATGTTGTAATCAGCCATTATCCTGAAGCTGAGATTGGTGCTTTGTTCTTTCCTTTCAGCATATCTGCAGCAAAAGTAATCTCTCTCTTTGGTACCCATACTCTTATGGGTCCTTTAATGTTAGTTTTACTAAGCTTCCTCTTATTTTATGCCTTTGCTTTGTAATAAGGCTTTGGATTATTCAAGACTTTTGGTTTAAAAATTTGTTGTCTTGAGTGGATATTAGCCTTAAGTTTTGAACCATTCGAAATCTTGTAATTGGATGTCTTAGGTTCTATCTTCTTTTGAACCTTTGACTTTGAGGTATCAAATTTTGAATTTTTTAGAACCTTTGACTTAATAATCACTGGTTATGATTTCTTCAGAACTTTTGATCTTGAGGTCTTAGGTTCCGATTTCTTTAGAACTTCAAACTCTGCAATTATAGGTTATGATTTGTTTGAACTCTTTGCTTTACTAGCAGGCAAAAAATGATAGTAAAACCCTAAAATGCTTTTGATGATAACTAAGACCTTTTCCTTTGCTCTTACTTACTTCATAGATCATGGAAGCAAGTTTGGTTCTTTCAAAACCAGTTATGATAAATTCTTGAAGAGCCATTTCATGCTCACTCAAGGGTTTATCAGACACTTAATTTGCTTGAGCAATATGATCTCTTTCAAGAGATTCAGTTTTGTTTTGAGATGCTTTTAGTTCATCTTTCAAAAGATCATATTGCTTTTTCAATATTCTCATGTGTTTGGATTTCTGCTGACATCTGTCCATAAGATATTGACAAAAAGTAATTAGATAAAATCTAGTAAGTTTAGAGAATACCTCATCAGAATCCTCTGAATCTAAGTTAGAATCATCTTATGATTCTGAGTCTAAGAATGTTGAAGCCACTGATGCAAGATAGGCTTCTTCTTTATTATCATAAGCTTCTTCTTCATTATCAGATTCATCCTATGTTGTCATGAGACTTTTCTTGAACTTGCTTCTGAAGTTGTTCTTTTGAAAGCCTTCCTTTTTAGCTTTATCCTTCTGAAGCTTTGGAAAGTCAGCTATAAAATGACCAGGCTTCTAACATTTGAAGCAACCTTTCTGATCATCTTTATTATCTGTAAAATTTGTTCCTCTTAAGCCATATATTTTGCTAGAGAACCTCTTAATCTTGTTAGAATATGTTGAAACCTCTTGATGATAAAGGCCATTTCCTCATCATCAATGTCACCATTAGAATCTTCTTCATCAGAATCTTATTTTGGTGTATAGACTTTTGAGGATCTGACAGCTTTATCCTCAGCTTTCCCAACAATTAACTTCAATACCAGTGATTTAGATTTCTTTACAGGCTCATCTCCATTCAGCTGCATCGCATGGGCTCTGAAGGTTGCTTATCAAACTTTCAAGAGACATCTTGTTTAGGTCTTGAGCCTCCTAAATAGACATGACCTTAGGTCAATATCTGACAGGAATATTTCTTAAAATCTTCTTAACATGGTCAGATGTGTTATAACTTTTGTTCAGAACCCAAAGACCTGATACAAGAACTTGAAACCTAAAAAACATGGTTTCAATATCTTCATCATCCTTTTTCTAAACATCTCATAATGTTGTACTAGAAGGTCAGCCTTGGCCTCTTTAACTTATTGATTCCCTTCATAGGTAGCACATAAGGATTTAAAAATGGTGTGATCAGTAGAATTATCAATGATATTGATATACTTAGAATGAGGTAGAACATTAACCAATATGTCTCTAACTCTATGGTGTTTTCTATAAATCTTTTTCTGATCAGGTGTGAAAGATTTTCTGTCAGACACCATTGACTTGGATATTAATTCCATCTTCCAAAATGTCCCACAAATCATCATCAAGACCTATGATGTGAATATAGATTTTGCGTTTCCACCATTCAAACTCAGTGGAATCTCCACTTAAAGTATGAGGTCTAGCTGTATAATTATTTTTCTCAAATATACTATAATCATAATTAATAGCACCAAGAGGATTAGGAGTTCCCCCTAGGGGTGTTCGCGGTTTGGTTTGGATTGGTTTTGAAGCAATTTTACTCACGACTTGGTTCAATTTTGGAAGATTGATTAAAAAAATCTGATCCGATCCAATCCAATTTAATGCGGTTTAATTTGGATCGGTTTTTTGGATATCCAAATTACAAATTATAGCTTTTATTAATATTCTAAAAGTACTAATAAATAATAAGTTTGACGTAATATATAACATATTATATAAAAAGTTAATATTACAAGATGAAAATAGTAAAAATAAATAGATTAAATCAAACTAATAAATATTATTAAAAAAATAAGTATCATCTAATTTTAAATTATCATAACATATATACTAATAAAAAATAAATAAGTATAAAAAATATATATATGGGGTTTGGTTTGGTTTGGATCAGTTTTGAAAAATCAATCTGAAATCCGATCTGAACAGAACAATTTTCACAAAATGACATCCAAATACATCCAAAAAAATTTAGTTTTTTGCGATTTTCAATTCTTTTGGATCGGTTTGCGGTATTTATTTGGATTGATTTGCATTTGAACACCCCTAGTTCCCCCACCTGAACCAGATACTCCAAATTCATCAGCCATGAATAATATGTATTTTTATCAGAATCTTTTTTGCACCACTGGTAAGTGTTCAACACAGACCGTGCTCTGATGCCAACTGAAGGTGAGAAAAACACAAGAAGAGGAGTTGAATTGTGTTATCTTTTTCAAGCTTTTTAAGCTTCTATTTCTGATTGATCTTAATCAAAGTCTGAACCTACAATTTAGATTTTGACTTCAAAACCACTCAGAGTATGAAACCTTAAAAGTCTTTATCATATTTTGCAATAGAATCTGATTCAGAGATAAGTAAAAGATAGCAGCAGAATCATGTTTAGAAGTAAGTAAAGTAAAAACACAAGACACAAGAAATTATCCCGGTTCCTCTCACAACTTGAGAGTAGCCCAGTCCCTTTACTCTTCAAAGGATTTCCACTATAACTAAATCTGATTACAAATGCTCAAGCCCACAAGCAAGTGACTTCCTTTGCTTATAAACACAAGTGTAAGACTTCCTTGCTCAAATACACAAGTTTGAGACTTCCTTGCTCAAGCACATAAGCTTAAGACTTCCTTGTTCTAACACACAAGCTAAAGACTTCCTTGCTCAAACACACCAGTCTGATACTTCTTTGCTCAAGCACACAAGCTCAAGACTTCAAAATGCTTAAGCACTAAAGCAATAGACTTCTTCTGACTCTAAACAAATTGTAAGAGATTTGGGTAACAAACTACACTTGATATGCAATCAAAGGTGTATGTAGAATATAACTTAGAAAGACTCTAAGACTTAAGAACTTCTAAAATATACAAGTGTTAAAATGTTCTAAGTCTAACAAATATGATAGAGTAGCTTCTCTTTGAATATCAAGGTTCAAAGTCTGTATCAGAGTTATATTGGCGCATGTTTGTCTTCTTCTTCAAGTCTGCAACTCCTTTTATAGGTAGGGAGAAAAGAGATGTTGAAGACTTTCACCAAATAGGTTGGGCTACTTTGTACTTAATTAGACACATCAACAAAGCACATTTCTATAAGAGGAATTATTCGTTGAAGCTCATGCACTAGGAGAGATATTTTTCCTTAAGTCTTCACGTGATCAAAAAGGTTCTGAGTCTGTTTGAGTTGTCTTAGTTGAAGAGCTTCAACTTCAGAGGTTGTCTTTCTTCAGACTTTACTCTTTAGAGGCTGATCACTTCAGAGTCTACTTCTTGGATTTTGAAGCTTTAGAGTTTGGGTCACCAGAGGATGACTTTCTTCAGAGTTGACTTCTTTAGAGTTTAGATCTCCATCAGAGGCAGAGTTTTCAGAAGTGGTCTTCAAAGTCAGAGTCTGATCTTCAGATATAAATTCCTCAAGCATATCTTCATTTGTTCTTAATGAATATATTCCTACAGACTTGAAGAGATGTTAGATAGCCCAATTGTTCTTTAAATACTATGTTATCATAAAACCCAAGGGATATGGTATTAACCAATTTTGTTCCAACATTTCAAACATGTTGCGTGCACTTTAGAAAATCCTCTGATATTGTATTTTTGGAAAATCAGTTGAATTTTTTAATAAGCGTCTATTCACCTCTATAAATTATTTTTATACTTCCATATTCTCACCCAACACAGTTTTCTCGCTTTGACTGACCCCAAGTCAAATGGTATTCAGGACACGTCATTGTCCATGTTCACTGCGTGAATGAAGCTAATTCAGATGGATCAAGCCAAACTAGGTGACTAGTGGCCCATATCGGGTGGGTAATATCCATTTCCTGCCATCATGGGGAAAAGCCTCGGGCGACCTAAGACCTTATATGTATATTCTCTCAACCCAATGTGTTTGGCTTTTCCTTATTCTTCATAGATTGTCTCGTCTTATGGCCTAATAAAATTATCCCGGTACACAAGGATCAACCCAAACAACCTTACAAAACAACTTGAGCTTTTACATAGAATCAATCCTAAAATCTTTCTCAAACAACCAGGACTTTTACATAGGCTCAGCTCAATAACCTAAAATAACTAGACCTTTTACACAAGCTTAGCTCAATAACCTTCACCCAAGCTTTTTAGGGGTTTAACTTGCAACCTTCAAGTCTATTACAAATAAATCACAAGAAAACTTTGTTCTTTAAAACACAACTACAACAAAATACTAGTACAACACAATTCTCACATAGAAAATTTCACCCTCTTAGCCCCAAGGTGACTCTAGTAGATATTTTCTATTTAGAAAATTTATATGTTTTTAAATGAGGATAAACCATCTTTATAGAGGATAAAAATGAAATAGTCCATGGGTTTTTTAAGTTTAATCGATTAAAACATGTCTCAACCGAGTAGCCCAATCCAAAAAAGGGAAAATTTGATTTTCGATGTCATTTAATCAATTTCTAGTCACCTTAATCGATTATGATGTGTTACACTTTGATTTAATTTATTAGAAGGAACTTTTAGTTGAGTGAAAAAACTTCCTAGTCATTGAAGAACTTGCCCGAAATAGTTTTAAGAAATTTTATAAAAAGGTTAACTAATTAAAAATACTGCGTGTATGTGTGTCTGCGCGTGCGTACGTGCGCATTGTCTTAGTATCTAAATAATTACTCTTATTCAATTTACAATTAACTATTCAAAACAAGATAAAACACTAAGTGTAATATCATACGAGCTTTCACACTTTCACTTCTTTAAATTCATAACTTCACGATCACAATTTGATTACTTCAAGTTCCATTGCTTGATTAAACTTTGTCCAACACTTTCAATTGGAACTTGATATATTTGTCTTGATGAAACTTGTGATATCTCTTTCTTTGTTCAAATGTTATCATTAGGAACCATTTGAAAAGTTGTTATCATCAAAACCATTTGAAGATATTACATGCACAAACATAGTGTTGTAAATTTTTAAGAATTAATAATCTTGAGTATGTTCCAAAATGACAAGAAAATATGTAAGTGAAGATTAATTTTGAATTCAGAAATAAACAACACTTGTGAAGTGTTGCAGTAGGTTTGAATTCGTAAATAGGCAATACTTTGTGAAGTGTTGCAGAATGAAAGTATGCAACTCTTGAAGAATGTTGTTGTAGGTGAAACAATATAAATTTTGGTAAAAGTAACTTTTGCCAAAATCTTGTAACTCTTGGTAAAAGGATGTTGCTTCACCAAGGGTCACAACCTTGTGAAACAACACCAATGTTGCCTATAAATACTTCATTCCGGATTCAGAAAAACATAACAAAAAACATACATCTTCTTCACTAAAATTTCAGATACTCATCCCTACATTTGAGTTTTCATCGATCTTGTGCAAACTCGAGTATAAGCTGAATTATCCTGGGTATTCCTGCGTTTCAACTCTAAGACATTTGAGTGTTTGAAACACTTATAAGAAAAACTAGTAAGAAACCCGTGCTGACGCACGGGTTATTGTTGTTAGGTTTAAAATGAATATAAATTGTAACATGTAAAATTTATTAATAGTAATTAATGTAGATTTATTGTTAAAAATCAGTAATCAGAAAAGGCAATGAATTAGAATCAAGAAAATATTAAAGCATTACAAAATTATGATAGAATTGAAATGTCTAATTTCATAATAATTAAAAAGTTGAAAAAAATATAAAGTGAATATGTAGGCATATAAATAGGAGTTAGAAAAATAATTGGGAAATAATTGAAATAAATTATAGGTGAGAAAAATGAAAAACGTTAGGTATGAAGAATATAGGGGGGTGCAATTGTAAAAATAAAGTGGTGGTGGATAAAAGGAATTAAAAAGAAACCGAAAGATAGGTTGTGTAACGTGGGTTATTAGGTTGGTATCCATTTCAGAAAAAGGTTGTGATTTAGGGGGAGAGTAGAAAAGTTAGGGTTTTCTTCAAAGGGAGAAGACGAAAGAAAAGGAGACGAAGCTGAAGAATGTCAAGACACGGGTCGACATCGTCATGGAAGAGGTAAATTTCTGATAGCTTTATGTTAGATGGAGGTTGTAGTTATGAGTGTTGCGTTTCCGGGTTTGGTACTGGAACCGTGTTTGTTCATGTTTCATGAAACTTGATTTTGCAAATAATGGAGACGTAGGTTTTGGTGTTTTAAGAGTAGATCGAAATTCTTTGTGCATGTTGTGCTTTTGTGATATGTTTGGGTATTTTAGTTCTAGGTGTTAGTGTTGTTATAAAAGTAAAACAGTGTAGCCTTTCTGCATCGAATTGTGAATTATGAAACCTAAATACAATTGTGAATTTTGACATGGAGATGCAAGTATGACATGGTGGTGGCTGTATCTTGTGCACATTGAAAACTGTCCTAAATAGTATTGTGAAGGTAAATTTGGGTGGAATGTTATTTTTGTTGAAACAGTAGTAGGAAATATAAGCATTGTTGGGTATTTAATGAGTATAGTTTTATAGGTAGATAATGGTTACCAAATGACCAAAGGCATCCCTTCAACTTTCGTATGACGTGAATGTGATCACTGTTAGTATGATACATATAATGCAGAGTCGTAGGTGAAATTGATTGCATGTTTTGTAAATTATGATTGAGTGAATATAGATGTTGTTAAATTTTTTGGTAACCTGATTTGAAGAAATGAATGGAATAAAAGGATTTGAAATAAAATAATTTTAGTTTTTTTACTTATTTTCAGGGAAGAATTGCGTCGATACTTCGAGCTTAAGTTAGCATACATGAGTTACGAAGATGAGTATGTGCGGCTGACGGAAAAGGAGGAAAAATTGACATTTGAGGAGTTCAGAAAAGAAAAAGAGAAAGCTGAGACAGGAACTTTTGCAAGAAGGTAATTGTGTGAATATAAAATTCAGTTGCTGTTTATGTATATTATTTTTTATGTCCAGCAGTATAATATTTTATGTTAATGGTTTGAAGAGGAAACGAAATGCCTGCGGGAGAGAAATCTGGTAGTACAAGGATTGGGGAGCGTGGTTGTGGATTAGGACAAGAAGGTGCGGTTGACTTGAAGGTCAAAATGCCAAATGAAGTAAATTCTCAATTTGGAGAGGGAGATTTGGATTTCAATTTTACCAATTTTACCAAAAAAGTGAATGTTTTTGAGAAAGATATGAAGGGTAACACAATTTCAATTGAATACAATGGGGTCAAGAAGAGAAAGATGACCGAGTCTGGTGAGGGGAGTTGAGGGAGGGGAAAAAGTAATATCCGAGCGTCTGAAAAAGGAAAAGAACCTGCAGCTGAAGTTTTAGAAGGAGAAATTGGGAAGAAGGACGGGCCACCTATAGCCATATCATCCGATAGCGAAAGGTATTGAAAAAGTTAATAAACATAATAGTTGGTTCAAATATTATTGGCTGAAATTTTTTATGACATAGTATGTTGTATTTGTGATGTTTTGTTATGATTTTTAGTTACGATGATGACGATTGTCAGAAGGTGCTTGGTAGTCAGCTGAAGTACTATATATGGTTTCAGAAGATTCGTTCCGGAGAGACGGCAAGGAATAATGTTTTGGTAAAAGTTATGTTTAATGTTGTTGTATCAATCTAAACTATTAAAATGGAGACATTTAAAGGTATGGATGATTTTGTTTATTTTACAGCAACTACCGCAGCGAGTTATAAAAGAATGTATGAAAGAAGGTGCAACTCAAATTAAGTTGTGTGATGGTAAACTGAGAGAAATCTATGATTGTGAGCTGCATAGGTCGGTTAGAAAGTACTCTACAGAAGTTTTCATTGGTCGTGGATGGTATGAGTTTTCAAAGAAAAGAGAACTTAAAGCCGGTGATGAGCTTGCCTTCATGATTCGCACCCCTCCAGCCAAGAAAATTTATGTCAGGATCTTAAACCGTTGCGACTAATTGGTTTGAAGGAGGATTAACATTTATGATTGATGTTCTGCTAGTAGTTTATAGTATTTTATTGTTTGCTGATCCTGTGAATTATAATGACTAAGTTGGAATCTATATGTTGTTGGTATAATTATGTTACTGTTTTAAACTAAGTTGATGAATACTTTTGTCTGTAAGGATAATATCAGTATTATGTTATAAATATGTTTTGATGAATTAAGTGTTATTGTCAGTGATAAGAAATTATTGATTAGTTTTATGTGTTTATTCATTGTCTTCGTATAAAGCTTGGATATGATGTATTGTAGTTGGATTAGTAAAACAGGGGTGGTGCAGCAGGCATATTGTCGGCCGAGGTGGTGCCTGTCGTATTTGAGAATTAATGTTGTATTGAATTTTTTAAATGGGTGGTTGTGCTAATGAAATTAAAAATTATTGGCATGGGATGGGATCTGAATGCGGCAACATGGTCTAATTTTTTATTTGTATAAGTCATTGATGTGGTTGTGTTGGTTGTATGGATGATAGTTCCAGGTATAGTTTGTTCAAGCTGGTTGAATGGATTTAAATGAATTTGGTTGTAGTTGTTGTGCGGTATTGTAGGGTGTTAAGTAGGAGAAATGTGGTGTTGTGGTATTTCAAAAGATAGTCAGTTGTAGTAACCATGGTACTTTTCAAAGACTACAAGGATGTGTAAGTTAATATTGAGTTGTTTAGCATATCCATAAGTCGTCTTGCATGGGTATAGTTGGAGTCAAAATGTACGATGCCGAATGGTATAGAAGTCACCGTTATTGTAGACTGATACATGCAGTTGTGGTGTAATTTATCATGTTGTATGTGTAGTGAATGTTTAAATGGTATATTGACTGGTAATGTACGTAATGTGGTCAAATGTAATGCTATATAAAAAAAATTTTGTTTGAATTGATTAATAAAAATTATGTTGTGACCGGTGATAGACGATGGGGTGGTGTTTGGTTTATCTTGCATTTGGAATTACTAATGATACAATATTAAAAACGTAACAATTGATAAAAAAAATTTATAAAAAAAAATGTTAGGCCATGTAAACAACATAATGACGCTGTATTTGTTGGGCTAAACATGTAAACAAAAGTACAATGAGTAGAAAAAGGATTTTCATAGATCATGTTTGTAGTAATGAATTGTCAATTAGAGATACAGGAAAGGAAATGTAAAACAACCCAAATACATCACAATATATGTGATTTAATTCATATAATAGTTGTAAAAATAAATAAGTGCTTCGAAGTGTGTGACTTGCCATTGTCATAGATAGATAGTCCTGAACTGCAGTACCTGTAAAAATATTGAAAGTGTCATATTGTAGCTAATAAACATCCCTCGTCTTCCAACTGTAATGAGTATAAATATTGACACCAAAGTTAAAAAGTTAAATGTAATCATGATTCTAATATACATATTGACACCGAAGTGAATGGTTTAACATGTAAAAATAATGAAAATGTCATATAGTAGGTCATTTAGATTAAACGAAGAAATAAAATTTCATTATAATTGAAAAAGTTAATTGTAATCATGATTCTAATATACATATTGACACCATAGTGAATGGTTTAACATGTAGAATGGGCAAAAAATATTGACTAATCATTCAATGAAAAGAGTACCTAATATAATCCATATAAACAGGTTACAATGAATGGAAAAGTAGTAACTATAAGACATACCTTTCAAATGTTTTGGAACACCTCTTTAAAGACATCATTTGTGGTAGTACTCATTGGTTCTTTATCTTTGTCATGAATAAGAATCTTGAGTCCCATTTTGGATTTGACTCTAGAGATGGCGACATATAATTGGCCATGACTAAAGACATCTTTTGGCAACAAACCCACATTGTCCAAGGATTGTCCCTGAGATTTGTTAATTGTCATGGCGAAGGAAACTATAATTGGAAATTGGCGTCTGACCAACTTAAAAGGCCACGGTGATTGTGAAGGGGACAAAGACATTCTGGGAATATAAATGATATTGCCAATATTTTTACCAGAAATGATCTTAGCCTCAATGACATGATTGGCAAGCCTGGTAACAGTGAGCCGTGTACCGTTACACAATCCTTCAGACTAATCAAGGTTGCGCATCAACATTATAGTTGCCCCAACTTTCAACCTTATTGAATGATTAGGTAATCCAGAAGTTTTTAAAGCATTTAGAAACTCAGGTGTGACATGCTCATATGCGTCGAAGTTAGTAGCATCAGATGTATCAATCGAATCACTACTAAAGTACTCTTTTTCATCACCTATAGCAATTGAAAAAATAGAATGAATTTAAGGTATGAGTTAGTATTTCTTTTACCTAGAATGAAAAATATTGTTAACAACTTTGATTTGAAAAATGACATATGTAAATTTTCAAAAATGCGAGTTGCATACCTGGAAGAAAGTTTGTGATATATTGGTTGATATCATCAACAACTTCAATTATTGAAGCTAAGATTGCACGACTTTGAAGATAGTCTGAATCAAGAAAGTTATGAATGAGATTAGGGTAAGTATCCTCAACAATTGCCTTAATCGGATCAGAAAATTTTGAAATAAAAAATTCTTCTGGAATCACAATTTCAGCATAACCATCGTTAGGCTCACATATGGTTCCATCTCCAATTTTCAAAATCCACTCTGAAAAACTCCTTGTTTCTTCAACTGTAGAAGTAGTTGCAGCACTTTGCAAATGCATGTTCTTTGTAAACCTCAATACTCTACATTCATCCCAAATATATCAGGCATTGATGGTTGCATGGATAATATCAGATCTGGTACCTCTCGGTATAACTGGGAGAATTTGTCTGAAGTCACCACCAAACACAACAACCTTACCTCCAAATATTTTAGATGTTTGTGTAGTTCCACCCATAATATCTTTTAAGGATTTGTCAAGAGCCTCAAAGAAAAATCTGTTAGCCATTGGAGCCTCATCCCATATGATCAGATCTGTCATATTTAGAAGCTCTGCAAGATCATCCTTTTTGTTAATGTTGCAAATAGATGTTTCTAAAGTAGGGACGAGAATCTTAAATCTAGAATGAGCTGTTCTACCACCTGGCAACAATAAACTTGCAATCCCACTTGATGCAACTGGCAAGACAATTTTTTTCTTAGACCGTAGTGCTGTTGATAAAGTGTTCCACATAAAAGTCTTACCAGTGCCACCGTAGCCATATAAAAAAAATACCCCGCCCTGTTGCCTTTGTACAACATCCATGATTTCATTAAAAATGCCTTTTTGCTCATCTGAAAAAAAGAGACCATTGTTTTAGACGTACATATTATGGATAATGAGAAAATATTCTAGACGTATTTAGTTGAAAATACATATTACCTATAAGAGAAGAGTATAGGCTTAAAAAAAGTTGTTCTTGAGCAACAAAATCATATTGGCGCTCATCATAAAGAAGTTTATTTCCTAAATCCTCAACAACATACCCTTTTGGGTATGGCATTGTCTTGTAATCATTCAGACTTCTATTACTCTTTTGTAACAGTTTCTCAATAGCCACCAGGGTCAGTTCTTCAAGGTACTCATCTGTTAGTGTCAAACCTATGGTAATGAAGCATTCAACATAGGACGTAAGATAAATTATTAGAATTTACTTGCAACTCAGGTCCAGCAAAAAACGGTATACAAATATAGCAATGCCTCATGTCTGTAGTTGTGATATACGAATATGAAAGATGTAAGAAAAGCAGCCCTGCATTTTGTAATGCAAGATTAAAACAGAAGAATAAAAAAGGGAACTGAACATTGTTTGGAATAAACGGGCATAGAGTGATATAGCAATGCACATTCCTGATATGCTAAGGCAATAAGAAACAGGCATCAGACAATTGGAACATAATTTTTTTTAAAACAAAGCCGCAAACAATGTTATGACTACGACGTTGCAGTGGACCAGTCGTCATTTGGTACGACAAGAATAAAAAACCAACAAAACCTAGGCACTGGAGGTTGTTAAATTTCAGACGGGAGAAAACAATTTTAAGCAGCTTTGTTCCTTCTCCTTGGATAGTTATCGCAACACCCAAGGTTGGTGGAGAAACCATACATGAGTTGTGTATAACAGTAGGACTGTTGAAGGAATTTATGTAGCAACGCAATAAAACCATCTCGTATCGGCAGAAAAACCATGTGTATTCCGGCATCAAACTTTTTAGGTGCCATTGGAATTCCAACAAGAGAAAAGAAGGTATACTTACATAACCGTCCATGTTAAAGAACAGTGTTGATTCTTAAGGAATTCCAGCAGGAGGTAAAACATTTTATCACTGCCAATGCAGTATAAGGAATGCTAAAGATACAGGAATTGCAATTTCATTAGTACAACAGTATCACTAAAGTTTTAATGATTATCACGAAAATGTTAATCACTATAAGCATTCGTCTACTATACGGCATGTGAAGTTTTACGATGAACAATTAATTTGGTGGTAGGATGATTTTGTAATGAAACAATCAGGATATAGAATAGGAAAAAAATAAAGTTAGTAAAAAAATGGCCATACAAAATGGTGAGGCAAACCATTGGCTGGTGTAGCAGGGGCTATATAATTTGATTCCAAGCATCACCAAACTCATCTGCCAGGGTATTTTTAGGCAGGCCAAACAACCTATGGTAAAATAACCCTCCCTTGTCTATAACTTGCATAAATGTTAATGAATTCATGGTGGAGTTAAATAATACAGCAACGCCGGTGCAAATGGCTTAATATGCACATATAGGCAGCTGTGCTTCAGAAAAGCGGGCATGTAAAGTTTATATCGGATAATGCGTAAAAAAAAAAAAAGAAAACATGAAGAGAATAAAAATGGGCTACCTGGATTACGTGTCAACACTCTTTGTTCATGAAGAATGCCATCCGCTAAATACATCCAAGTTTTTCTCCATACATGTTCGGGTCTACTCATGGATGCGAAAGTCAACATCGTTACAAATAACTTACGCAAGAAGGAACCAGAACCCCACAGATGTGCATCTTTAATTGCCTCAACAAATTCTTTATCGTCTTGTAAAAACCCCATAGCAAAGCATGTACCTCTAAAAGTTTTATGTGGTTTACCGTTGACTTTCTTGATATCTTCATAACATAAAGGGCCCTTTGAGATAGCTAGCATCATCCATAAATAAAACAATTCACCAGTACATTGAGGAACCCAAATAAGACGACCGATGGTATACCCTTGTTTCCTTGGCTTCCAACTCCGACTACGTTTGTGATACACAAATTTAGAAACAAAGTCACCATAAGTTAGTAATCTTGCTGCCTCATAGGTTTTGTTTGCCTCAAACCAAGCCGTAAACATTGATTCGGTTACACTTGGTTTGAGCAAAACGTTACCAACTTGCTCGTAGTCTTTGTAGTAAACAGAGTTTTCACCTTCCATGTGGAAAAACAATCTCTCTACGGTCGGCTTTCTTCCATGTATGGAATAAGAAAATATCCGCCAACATGCTTCACTCGGGGAGATGTATCAAAAATCCAAGTATTGCTTGATTTCGTCAATGTTGTTTTTGTCTTGACCTTGTATCACAACAGAAATACGATCAGCGCCTTTGTTAATGTATTTGAAAAGATACTTGATAGAAGTACTTTGATTGCACCATTCCATGTTGATGTGTGCTTCGTACTTCAATAATAAACTTGGGTTGCGAGGAACTACATGACCACTATGCAGAATGACACCGTTTTTCTCGATGGTGTGTCCGTTGTTTCTTCTACGATAAACAGGATAGCCATCTTGGTCCACGATTATTGTGGGCTGAAATTTTTTTGGGAAAAACTTTGAGCATTTCCCATCTTTCATCCAAGGACAGTTAAGATTAGCCAAACCACAAGGACCATGAACCATATGAGATTTTACCAAATTGTACAACCTAGGGTGTTTCAAGGGATCGGGCACCTCAGCACTAATGATCTTGTAAATGTCTTCAGGGCCTGGATACTTGTTTGAAGGATGCAAAAATATCAAGATATGTGTGTGTGGCAGTCCTCTCTTTTGAAACTCAATGGTGTACATATCTAGCATTGAAAACACATAATAAATTATAATATAGTCATTTTAGTAGATAATTAAAATAATAGTAGAGAGGAAGAATTAACGCACATGCAAGAACCTTGCCTAATACTCCTTTTTTGGTTAAATCCGATAGCAGTTGATCAAACTTTATTTTGAATATTCTTGAAATGATATCAGGTCGATCTTGTGGTTTCAAATGAAGAGGTGCAAGTGCTCTTTGAATCTCAGGCCAGTTCGGGTTGCAAGTGAATGTTATGAATAAATCGGGAAATCCAACCTTACTATAAATAGCCATCCCATCGTAGTACAACTGATCCATAAACCTATGACTGCCGACAAAGGACGAAGGCAAAACAACTCTTTTACCTATGCTGGAACCTGGGGTTTGACTTTGATCGCCTTCTTCATTTAACGAGTTGTACTTGGATACCCGAAGCTTTGGTTGATTTTTGCGAAGCCATTCTAATTTTTCTGATTCTACCATTGTGTAACCATCGACCAGAAATTGTTGGAACAACCTTTGTGAAGATAATAAAGTCTTAGCTTCAGCTGACCTGGTTTGAATGCGATATGAAAGCCATTCTCTAATTCTAAGCCTATTTCTTATGCTATTCACGAAGATGGGTCTGTCTCTATGAGCAATATTAGGTCTATATCCGTCCTCACCATACGGAAAAATCAAAGGATATTGGAAAGCCATGTAACTTGCATGGAGCTCATTGATTCTCTGAAGCCCTCCTCCTTTTGTTTGCATAATTATATCCCGCATTTCTGCTGTGTCAATATCACCAACTACTAAGGCAACCACTTTGGATACTGTTGGATGATTATACACCCTCCCATCTGTGGATCTATCAGATATTAGTCGAAGCTTTAAGTTTTGAGTATCACCGTGATCCAACCATTGTTTTGCCATTTGGAAAAACTTAGCACGAGGATTGTGTGCATACAACATACCAGATAATTGATGCACCAGCAACGAATCTATGTTCTTGGTGTTCCTAAACATGACAGGGGTGGTAAAAAGTTATTATCAAAGATTACATAGTAATAAAATGTTTTGCGTGTGGAACAATGAAAAAAAACCATAGTGCGAGGTGCATGGGTATACCTCAAACCTTGCATTCTGTTTTGGACCTCATTCTCCATGTCATAAATATACAGTTGGGCAAACTTAGGTGGTTGACCGTTAGGAGGTAACAAACTTCCAATCTGATGACACGTTTGACCTTGTATCCTGAGTGTTGGAGGTCCACGTCCATTGTTAAAACGATTGTCCAACTTTGAGCCAGGTGAAGTGAAGGAAAACATCATATTGTAAGTTCTGATGTGTTGCTGAAACTTCCTACTATCTAAGTTTTCATGATCAAACAACAGTTTTGCAAGTATTCGTGGAGGTTGTTTTAGCTTTGGTATTTCAACATTCCCATTCCCACAACATAGCATAAACTTGGGATTTGTTGAATGTGAACCTTTGTGCATCCTCTCTTGATACCACATCATGGCACTGCAGTAACGACATTCGATAGTCGGGTCTCCGATGTCGTAATAATCTACACAAGGAATTATATTGTGAATGACTGACAATATTTGCAACATGGTTTTCCAAGGTGTAAAATCACAGCCAGTGGTGTTAGGAATAAATACCTTCAGAATTTATGGCACAATTATCAAGAAATGAAAAAAGAGCTTCAACGTCTTCTGTTCCTGAATCGAAGTCATCGTCGGATAGATATGCTAGTAACAACAATAAAATAATTTTCAAATTTTAGACTTGTTAAATCAAATGACATAATGTGAATCTATTAAACTTCAGGGCATTCCCTAAGCAAGCATTAAACTTACTTGCAAAAGGATCATTGTCGATATCATTGTCGGAGCCGCTGTTAAAATCCAAATTGGTCGCAGGTGTAAAAACCGGACATGGAGGCTCAGTCCTATGATATGGACTATTTGTTGTATGGGAGACTGGTGTAGGCACGGGAGTCACAGGTAGTTGTTCTTCTAGGGGTACTTGTTGATCAGTACCAAAACTGCTGCTGCGACTCCTACTTTGAAAATCAGTAATGAACGTGATGAGTAGGGTTTAAGTAAAATATAATTTATAATTAAGTATAATGACCAACGCATTTGGGTCATCCCTTAGAAATAACATGTACCTTGAATTTGAGATTGATCCAGGTCTTCCCGTTGTAGTGGTTGTCCCTGTATCGATTGAGTGCGAAGGAAATTTTTTGCTCAAGTGAAAAGCCATATTTGGAACTCCCAAAACTGACCTCGGCCTGCCACGACCTGGTTTGTGTATGCTTGGTATTTTATTTGCACAAGCAACCAATAAACATTTAATTTATACAAACATTTAATTTATAGAAACATTTATAAACTTTAAGTATTAACAACAAAAAAGTTGTCATCAGGTGTATCAAACATATCACATTTGAAAGACAATGCAATAATATTTAACTGAACCATACAGTGGAAGTGAATTGTTAGACAGGTTCAAATCCTCAGGTATTGTCAAGTTGACTCCTACATTGCCCTGATGGTTTGTGAGAGTTTTGATGGAGCTGCAACATTCATAAATCAAACCGAATAGTATTGCATCAAACTCAAAAACATTACATCAGATATTATAATTAAGTAGACTAACAAAGTAACAGTAGTAATGACAATATATGAATATGTACCTAGTTTGTGAGATTGATCGGGGTGTTGGTGTAGAAACACCGTCTTGTAGATTGTATGTGTGGGTGGGAGTGTATTTGTCTGAATGTAACGACAATGTTGTGTGTTGGAACTGTTTTCTGGGCCTGCTCCTCCCGGTTTTGACAGGCTTTGGAAATCTGTATATACAACATGAAGTAGTTCCAATTTATTATAACCCCTTATTGTAACGTCAAAGTCAATGTATGAATGTATGTAACGTACTTGAGTGGAATAGACGGACTCCTATTGTTGTTATACGTGTTATGGTTAGAGGGGAAGCCAATATCATTAAGTTGCCTAGTTGAAAGCGATATAGTTTCGTTGGCATTGACCACGGAAGCCGAAGAAAACTTAGACAATAAATTTGTTCCCAAAGATTGAATTTGGCATGCTGGAATATTTATTTTAAAACAATGTTTTGATATGGTTGGTTCTGATCCTGGTAAAGGTGTGCTGTCTAGAATACCGTCTGCATGCAAATGTGGACTACAGTTACCGTTTCTAAATGATGGAGTTAACTCAGACAACAGTTGTCTCATTGGCACCACATTTGCAGAATTTTGACCACACTCGAAACTACGTAGTTGTTGAGTATTATGTCTCTGTCTCTTTGAACGGTTTTCTTTCATTATGAGTGATCTTCTTGCTCTCGCTTTTTTCCCTGACCCAACTTTGTCATTGGATTCCATTGTTGATTATGTATATATGATATTCCAAAGTCCTGCAAAGATTCTATTAGACAGTTACGTTAGTTTGTGACTGATATGTTAAATAAAGGTTAACGACATTAACTAATTTCGGTTACAATTCAAGATACATTAATGGTAGTTTACAATATGTATGACTTAAAGATACACAAGGCAATTCACAATAATTAGAGGCATAGTGAACCCTTAAATGAATGAGACAAAAGCTTTGTACAGCAGAATTTATGACTCCTTCCATAAAATTATTATAAGTTCGATAGAAAGAGTGTGAGGTAGGTGGTGGTTCATTAATGAGGTAAACCAACTGCCATTAACAAACAACTATCCTATAAATGTCATTCACTCCTCAACAGATTCTAAGTTGTTAGTTTTATGTATGAGAAACATGTCTACGATGTTGTTGCTTATATGCGTAGTCAGGCAAAGGTAAGTCTCCACTATCCATTGTAGATGCATTCCTTATGAGTCAAGTCCAACAGATTTAATGTGCTAACCGTGCGTGTGTGTTATGGAAACGATTGTGTATTGGTAAAATCATATTTTGTGAAGTTACAGACATATCTCTACTTTCAACTTAACTACTTATGACATGTTTCATAATTCAATATCAACCAAGCAACGTGTTGTATTCTTAAAGTATAATACGCTTGCAATTGTAGATATAGCCATAGTAACAATAAAGATACTTACCTCGTTGCAGAAATAACTTAGTTAAAAGCAACAATAGGGTTGTGGCATTTGCAATCTAATCAAGCATTGTTGGTTTTCATCTTCTATTTTGTTAAACGTATTACACTTCCTAGGCTTGTTTATTTAATTACTAAAAGTTTGATTTTAATATAGTTGTATGGCCTATCATTTGAGGAGTAGTAAAGGAGTTTTATGCAATATTAAGTAAATGTAATAGGTAACAGCCATTTACATCGTCCTAGTTATAAGGCTAGTGATTCATCCATCATTTCCAGCTTTAGTTACTTAGTTGGTTAATATCGAATTAAATGTGTAGTTCGAACTTGTTAGGGTCAATGTTTTCATTCAAGTAAGAATGGTAGTACTTAAGTGGCCAGGTTAACCGGGTAATGCTATGGAAAAAGTAACAATATGTAATATCATAAATTAGAACAATGGATAATAAGCAATGTTAAATGTCATCCACAACCCACAATTTGAGCAAAACACTGTCCTTGTAAAAGGTGCTGCAGCATGGGGAGACAATAAAACAACCTTATGCATTTAAGGTAGAAGTGACTATTACTAATAAAAAATGCAAAGGTTTTTAGGCGGTTGTGCCACCTACCAAAGACTTACATCAATTGAGGTACTGAATGAACTTATAGGCATAATATGATTTTATAATAGATCTACAAAACAAATTAAAACTTTCAAAGGACTGCTAAGACGTACAGAAACAGTAGACGAAGTACCTTTGGCCATTTCCAGCATTGGTACATTGGCCAATGTGTATTGTTCTGCGCTTTTTGGAGAGGACAGTAGGTGGCATTAATTGTAGACATGACAAAAGACTGTGCTCATCCGTAAAATAAGGAAAACCAACATTTGACATATTTTATTGTTAGTTAAATGAGGAAAGTAGGAAATTAAAACACTCAAGATATTGTAATATTACCTATAGATAATAGCTCCTTTGTACATGATCCTGCTCACGCTCTATGTTTGATTCTGCTTTGAATTGACATCAAAGTTGCACCTGTTTGCACTTTTTAAGTGTCCAATGAAATAGTTTGAAAGTAACATTGGGTGAGATGAAGTTTGCAAGAAAAAATGCTGGAAAATATAAGCAGTGGTGGTCAGTGAATTACTATTGGATGTGTAGCGAGCGATTTTGGACGCGGTTCTTAAGCGTTGGTCGCTCTCACTGCGGTTAAGTTTACTACAGGTCAATTCATTTTTTATCCTATTAAAGCTGATGAAGAAAGGGAAATAGATGTCTCCAATTAACCCTGCTTGCATACTGAGTTTAAACAGAAGTCTGTTAGGTTACGGATGCGTTCAATGTGGTGGGGCCTTTGTATCGGTTATTTGTATTTTCGCCAATACTGATTTCTCTCTAGGATTTTGTTAGGATACCGCTTCAGAGTATGGTATATGGGATTTAGGGTTTTTGTTTAGTGTGCTCGCTATGATTTTTTCTTTCAATCTTATGCCTACGTATTCCCGTTTACCGAAACAGGGAAATCAGAGCGTTCGTAGTTCCTCCTATTCTATGGGAGGAAATGGGTGTTTTGGTGTCTTGTTCAAAGCCCAAGACGTGAAGCGAAAGGTGGTTTGTATCTTGTTCAAAGCCCAAGATGTGTAGCTGAAAGATGTTGACTTTAGAGAGAATTTGTCATCTCTAAAGAGGGGGTTGTATGTCACAACTGTTTATAAAGGAGAATTACTTTAACCGAGATGTGTGAATCCGGCAATGCCATAATTTCCTTTATAGGCGATTTTAACCTGAAGGAGAAGACTTTAACTCAGTGTAGAGCAATGCTATCTTTCCTTAGGAATTTTTTATGCTAAAAGAGGGACAATGGCGTGGATGTAAATAATCCAGAGGCTTGCCGCTTACATCAATTAGATGAAGGGGAAGGAGTTGTTGATATTTGTGTACTGTGAACAAGGCACAACTTTAATGCTAAAAGGTTGATTGGATCAACTAGTGGTTTCCTTATACAAAGCCTAAGAGGAGGCTAATATGTGTCTCGTACAAAGCCCGAGAGAGAGGCTAAAAGGTTTTGACTCGACGAGGGAATCTTTTGGTATCTCGTATAAAGCCCGAGATGGAGGCTAAAAAAGTTTCGACTCAACAAGAGAGAGTCGTTTGTATCTCGTACGAAGCCCGAGATGTAGGCTATTTTTTGTTTGGCTCAATAAGAACCTTTTTGTATCTCGTACAAAGCCCGAGATGGAGGCGAAAGGGTGATTGACTCAACGAGGAAGTCTCTTATGTGTCTCGTACAAAGCCCGAGAGAGAGGCTAAACGTTGTTTGACTCCGCTGGGGAGGATCATTGTATAAAGCCCAAGAGAAAGGCTAACTTCACTGGAGAAGGATCATTATACAAAGCCTAAGAGGAGGATGTGGTTACTGTTTCAGTTGAGTGAAAGGTCCAATATGTTGATTTAAAGAGAAAATCAGTTCTTATATGAGCAACACTGTACTCGAGGATTTGATTCGAGGATCCGGGCTAATCCTATTCTTTAAGGAATTGGGAAATCCGAAGGGTATTGAGACTGTCCGAGTCTACGGGGTTTTCTTCCTATTCTTGAAGGGTGCTTGAGAATGTCTTTGAGACTCAAGGAGATTAGACTGTTCGCGTCTTAGAGTTTCATCTGTTGTATTATGCTTTGAGAAACAGTAGTAGACTCTTTGAAAAGACTGTTCTATGAAGATGATTAAGTTCTGTTCCTATACCTTTAGGAGGTCGTCGGGACAATTTGTACGAAGCCCAAGAGGAGGCTGGAAACTTTTAAGAAGCCGATCGGTCCTTGTACGAAGCCCAAGAGAAGGCTATCATTCCCGGAGGAAGAGATCATTATACGAAGCCTAAGAGGAGGCTGTGAATACTTCTAAGAAGCTGTAGGGTCCTTGTACTAAGCCCAAGAGGAGGCGGGGTTGCTTTTAGGAAGCTTGTGGGTCCTTGTATGATGCCCAAGAGGAGGCCGATGCTTTTAAGAAGCCCGTGGGTCCCCCAACCCCGAGAAATTCAAGGCAAGCTATTCACAAGGAATAGATCAAGTCAGGAAAGTTCGAGAATTTGGAAGAAACTCAAAGATGCCATTCACGGAGAATACATTCATCTTTGGGAGTAGAGTTTCTTGACAATTCCTAATGAGGACAGCCAAAGAGAAGACTGTATCTGGTGATCCTATTGGGGATCTAGTTGTCTATTTCTACGAATAAACGAAACGGCGTCACCTAGTTCTAGACGTAGTTGCCGGGGAAACTCTAAATATCTATACTATTATTACACAGTTGATATGAGTTTATGAAAGAAGACTTACAGTGAAACAGCCCCACAATACAGTTATATGTATATGAAAGCGGTAAATGAAAGCAATAACCACTTACTCGGTTGTAGAGCTTCCATGCTGTTTGGTTAGTTGTTTCAACAAAGAAAGATTGAAAATAACAATATCTTCAAAATCAAAGGAGAAAGTGCTTTGAAAAAGAAAGGTTTGGGGCTTACAACTCAAGGAGAGGCCCAGGGTTTTATCAGTGAGCGCACTGTTGAATTTGTACAGAGGGACTTATACAAGTGACTGAGGCCCAAAATGTTTTCTGTACAAGGGGGTTGGGTCTTACACTCTCTCAAGAGGCCCAAAAAGTTTCTAAAGAAAAAAAGTGGGGCTTATAACACAAGGGTAGGCCCAGGTTTGTTCTGAAAAGGCGACGATCGCGCCGTTTGTTTTCTTTTAACGCAGAGGGACTTATACAATAAGTGAGGCCCAAAGTTTTGGTTAAAAGGGGGTTGGGTCTTACACTCTATTAGAGGCCCAAAAATTTTTGAATGGGTCTTATAGCTCAAGAAGAGGCCCAGTTGGTTAATTTTAAACTGGCGAGCGCGCCGAGGTTTTTGAAAGTACAGTGGGACTTATACAATAAGTGAGGCCCAAAATGTTTTGTATTTTACAAAAAAAAGGGTTGGGTCTTACACTTTAATAGAGGCCCAAGTGTAATTGTTTGATGAGGGTGAAAATCAAAGAAACCCTAATTTTAATCTTTAAATAATAAATATTTAAAGAAAATCAATGAAAAATACCAAATAGATTTGAATAAACCACTTGTGATTTTGGTTTAAGGTTTGAAAAATGAGGTATAAATCACAAGAGATATTAAAACTCATTTGGTCTTGATTTTTCAAGATGGATGTTCATTTTAAAATGTTTAAAAACAAATAAAAATGAATTTATTCACAAAAATATTAATTATATTAAATACATAATATAAATCTAATTTTTTCGCGGAATAAAATATTTCAACATTTTTATGATTTTTTGCAAAAAGAATCAGTAAAAAATAATTAAAATTGAGTGAGTTATTAATTTTTCAAATCATTAACAAAATAATATGAAAAATAGAAAAATAGGAAAAAGTGATAAAAAAAAAGGTCTGGGGCGAGGGGGATTTGAACCCCAGACCTTTCGCTTGCCAATACATACAAACCAGCTGATCAACCACTAGGGCGCAATGCCAATTCATTAATAACATGGCAAGTGAAAAATATATATCAAACTAGTTGGATTTTCTGAAAATGGCGCCATGACCATCTTCTTCCTCTAGCTCGTGCATAAAGCCCTCCATATCTCTCGTTTCTCAACCATTTGACATGATTCAAACACCAAACTCATGCGTTTTTTCACAAGGAAGAAGATGGCAATACCCAATTTCATTCATTTTCAGTGTATAGCAAATTATATCATTGTGGTCGTATGAACCCTAATTTTGCAAAAGCAATCGAGTAGGCGTGATTATGAGTGCTATGATTAAATTTTTTGAGGGAAAACAATCAACATATGATGGCAAGCAATTGTCAAAAATATCATGCGAGGAAATATGCATGGATCATGGAGTTGGAGTTTTGAGGCTTACCTTGATGCAAGCTGAAATGGAACTCGGCACAAACCTTGTTCCAGTTGTGAATTAATGATCCCTATAGCTTCAATGGATGTTATGGAGTGTGTTGCAAGCTTTGGAACACTTTGAAACTCTTTGGATCAAGCTGGAGACCTCCACCTGCATAATTGAGGCATAATGGCTTGGTTGAAGGGTGATTTTGAGCCTGAGGTGTTACAGTCAGTGTTTAAGTGTTTGTACACCTCAAATACATCATATATGATGTGTTTGAGGAATTGAAATTGATTGCTTAAGGCTGCAACTCAAAACCCGATAGTGGTTACTCAAAAACCAAGAAACTTGAGGTTTAAGGAAGAATGAGAGAAAACAGTGATGTAACTGGCTTTGGTGTAGGTTGAATGATCCATTGGAACCTCTATTTATAGGTGATCAACTTTTGTCTTGGAGGAATAGTGAATGGCTGCTGGATCAGATCACATTTGCATGGATTGGCTTAGAGGATTTCTTCTCAAGCAAGGCAAACTAGCCATTCCCAAGAGCAGGGCTATGCCTTGACCAAAATCACATTCTTAAGATGTTTTTATTGTTGTTTAATCAGAGAACTTGACTGAGTAGAGTGGCTTTGTTGAAAATGCACTATTCCACATTAATGCCCCTTTGAATTCAAGGCAAAATGTGCCAAAGTGGATGAATTTCAAGTTGGAAGATTCCTTGGCTTTTTGACTCAGCTTTATCAGTTGGATCAGATGCATTGTGATTGGTTTGAGTACATGTGACATGCTGATCCTCATTTTTTGGTTCAAAATCATGTGTGGTAAGCAAACATGCAAACTGATTTTTCCAAAACAGCTTGCAGCAGCATGGCTTTGGGCATGTATTTCTCTTGGCTCAAGTTGAATCAATTCATGCTGTTAAGCTCTTTGAATTCTTGGCAACATTTGCAACAACATTGATGTTTATCTTAGGACTTGATTCAGCTTGCAACTATGTGAAAAGATCTCACAAGTTTTGGTGTTTCAACACAAAATCTTCCTTGCCCAGAATTTTTCTAAGTGTTGAAAAAGTTGTACTTTCATGTTTTTAGTGACTTTGATCACTCCATAATTCAAAATCCCCAATGAATTGGAATCAGGTCTAGTTGAAGTTTTTGTAGAGGGAAATGAGATCTACAAATCAAGCCTTGGATGGGAGAAAATGACTTTGTGGTTTAGGAGTTATGACCCTCCAAAGTTGGTACCCTAGCCACTTTATTCTTAACTTAGAAAATTTTCTAAGTTTTTATGGTTACCCCTTTTACAAATTATCCAACTTTTCTTGATTTTTCTTGATGAATGATGATTCAAGTCATACATTAACATCATTTTAGGGTTAAAAATCCATTTTTGTGAAAAATCTCAAAAAGTCAAAGTTGACTTTTGTGCACAGTTGACTTTTTATCAGATGAATTCCAAACCGTGCAATTCTTCAGGAAATCATGTCCTTGACCTAAATCAAACTTGATGGACATGTTCCATGGGTGTCATAGGGTATATTCAATCATGTATTAGGGTTTGGGAGCATGTCCTGGTCAAAAGTCAAAGTTACAGTTGACTTTTTCCTTAAAACCCTAACTGTGGTGCAGATGAAATTGAAACTTGTTGCTCAAGCTTCTTGGATCAATCCATTGTTGCAAATGGATCAATTTAGTGTATTAGAGACCCTAAAATCCTCCTTTGAGGTCTTGGCTCATGATTTTCCCTAAAAGTCAACTTAGGGGTGAATTAGGTCAAGAAACCCTAATTCCTGATTTTTTATGAATGCATCCCCTGAGGCAAAATTGACTGGATGATTGGGTCCATGAGGCCCCATGGAGTATATTAGGTTATGTTTTGGATCATTGGCTTGTGCCCAGAGGAAAATTTCCATCTGGAGGCCCTAGTCGACCAAAACCCTAATTTGGTGACACTGTCGATCTTGAGACTTGATCCACCTAAAAGGGAGCAACCTTGTGCTTAATCCTTGAAGTGGGAGTCCTCTTGATCCATTGTGGATGTTTGAGAGGTTAGACAAGTTGAAGATCATGTCATTCCTTGATTGAACCTTTGTCTAAGCACTCAGAGAGGGCTTGAAACCCTAATTTTGATTGTAGTGGATGCTCACCCATCTTTGGGGAGACTAATGAGGTATGATGGTTCATCCATATTGTGATGATGATTTCCACAATGATGGGAATCTTAGTGGTCAAAATTTGGGGTATGACAGGATGCAATCAAAATCGAAAACATATAGCAGTGCTGGGTAGATATAAAGCATTATTTGTCTACTTATAAAGAAAACTTTAAGTTTTATATAAAGTTAGGGGTTAAAAGGAGGTATTTGTTATAAGGAGCAGAAGTTAGATTTGAAATTATAATCTTAATACAGTTTGTAATATGCAGTTTTCAATAGGCATAACTATAGTTATTGAAAACACAGTGCCACTGCCTCTAACAAACAAAGGTTGTATTTAGTAATATATCATAGATCATGTAATCCTTTAAATGGTTTTAAAATGTGTGACATGAAGTAGAAGCCATATAGTGTTGTAAGACCACTAATCGTGCTAAAATCTTATTGTTGACAACTAAGGCTGATTAAATTACTGAACAATAAAACATAATGAAAAGTAAGATGCAACAATCAACAATTCTGTCAACTTTAATGTCAGAGTGAGGGAATACAACAAATGAAGATGCTGTAGTTAGGTATAGGAATACAACTTAAAAGATTCATTACAGATAATTAAAATGACAAGTTTAGGACTTTTAGGTTGACTAAAAGTGCATAGAAAATGCATAATCACCAGAAAAGGTAGGCGAAAAACATAATAGTTGGAATTTATCCATACAAAAATGGTGTGAAGTGAGAATGCATCAAAAAAGAGAAGTATCCTGAAGTAGGCCCACCATGTTACTCCTTCTTGATATGTTTGACCTTCTTTCCACCCTTAGCCTTAGTGGCAGATTGCTTTGGAGTGAGATCTTCTGCATGAATGAGATCATTTGGTGAGCTTGATATAGCAATCCGTTTGGCGGGTGTACTGCTGGAGCTTGCAGACGGACTCCATGGATGATTTGCTGCATAGGATGGTTCAGCCGAGACTGATTGTTCAGAAGACTGTGTGACCTAGGTATGGCACAGTGAATATTAACTGCTATGGAGAATAGGAGGATTACAATTCATAAATTTAAGTTTGAGTATAGGTAACGTTGCTTACCATAAGTTGTTTTGGGTCGTTGGTTGGAGAGGTAGTGGAGATTTCCTTAGCAGCAGCATTTGAAGTATGCTGGAATTTTGGAAACAGGTAAACGTAAATGGTGAAAAAGATATCAATCAAAGTATAGTCCATATTCAGAAAAGAGCTATTGTACCTCATTGGGAGTGAGATAGTTGTCAAACTTCGTGTAAAGGTTTTCCTAGTTTAGTATTGTCACTATAGAATATTGTTCGTAAAAGGATTGATACTTGACACGGAACACCATATCTCTATTCAAGAGAACATCGAGGTGAGCAGGCCAAATTTTAGGATTGTCCTCTCCAGCCTAAGCAAATACACAGTCATCAATCGCAAAGGCTTCAATAATATTGATTGTTTTGAACAATTAGCCATACTAAAAGTAATGATGTGGGAAAACTAACCTCCTTCATGACTTGTCTTATTTCCCTAGCAGTCATCTTAGTGTAAGGAATACAATCCTTATCCCAAAAAACAAAGGTTCCTTTGTGTTTATCATATTCAACTTCAACTTCAAGTTTGAATCTACGGCAACGCAAATGAAGAAAAGGTTATAGGTCAAAAATAAAATGAAATGTAAGTTCATATTTGCACTAAGAAACATGAGATACTTACTTAGTGATAGGATCTACATCCGTGAGTCCACATGAGCACACAAATCTTGGACCCAGAAATACCATCCAAACTTGGAAGACTTGAAACGCTTGGTAGTGCCAATAGTGGTTGCGAAACAATCCTACTGCCTATTAGAGTAAACATTTCAAACTTGAACTCAAGAGGCAAATTTAACAATTAATTCAAAAACAAACAGGACAGGTAGATGAAACAAACACACCTTTCCAAATTCATAGATTGCACGGATACTCTTGACCTCATTAAGGCTAGTCCACATTCTGTTTGTGTTTTGAATGGATGAATCAGAAGTTAAAGACAACGACAATGAAGGTGCAGTTGCTAAATCAGTAGCTCCAAGACTGAAATGAAAAGACATAACACATCACAGCTGTAGGTTTTTAAGGGGTAGTATATCATATTCAATGAAGTGAATGCATATGGATTTACCTTGACTTGAATTCTACGACTTGTGGATGATCCAAGTTAATGTAAAGCTTAGAACCGCTCCATGCGTTAGAAAGACTTGCTACTCCAGAAACTGCACCATTTTGAAGCATTAGTTAGTTAGGGAAAAAAATGGATATCATATTAAGTTGTTGAGAAAGTTGGCCAAAACTACTAAATATTAAAACCTTTATTTGGCTTGCACCAAGCATGTGTCAAGATGATAATGGTAGGACCAGCATCTTTGGCAGGGTTATTGTAATTCATGAATTACTTGCCGTAATCATCCCATAACGCAACTTCGATAACATTTCCTTCAATATCATGTAGTGTGATATTTGCGCAAGACTTCTTACCACCACCTCCCATTTGCATCTTCACAACATCTTGTAAAACGCCAATAACATCTGCACAAGCAAAACATCTAGATGAAACAAATGAGGTGTAACGGCATGTTTGACAACACAAACACTTAAAATACATATATGCATACAATTTCAGATGCAACACAACATAAGCCAAAGTCATAACTCACCATATAAGAAACCTTGTTTGAATTTGCCATTGAGAAAGTTCTGTATAGCATGGAAGTTAAACCTGTGAGTCGGAATTTCTGGAATGGCTAATTGGGTTACGGTAGTCCCTCCATTGAAGACAAGTTTAAGTGGGTTGGAACAGACTTTGAAAGGTCCATCATTAGCAACAGGCTCTCCATTATACAAAGAATAGGTTTCATTCTCCTTTAGTTGGTCAAGCCAATCTTTAAAGTCCCTGCTTCTAGTGGTAACTTGGATTTGATCTGCCTGTGAATTAATATAATAGATAACATATTTGAAATCTAAGAACAAACGAAAACGTTGCTTGTAGTTGGTAAAGGGAATGTTCATTCAAACAAAGTAATTTGTTACTAATACAGTCTTGAAATCAACAAAGCGCACAACTATAAACATACAAATAACAGTGTTTATTTCAACTAAATAAAACATATTCCAAAGAAGAACTTGGTGAGAACAATGTTCATTACACAAATATATTTGTTACATTTCGAGTGTTGACACAAACGAACAAACAATTATAAACAAATCGCCGCACACAAAAACATACCAAAGAACTGCAACTCAAACAAAGTTGAAATAAACGGAAAAAATTTTACATCTGCAGTGTTGAAAGAAACGAAGAAACAACTTTCCAAAAATAGTTGTAGTTGATAAAGGTTATGTTTATTCAAACAAATAGCCGTAAACATAAAAATACCAAAGAACTGCAACTCAAACATAGTTGAAATAAACGGAAAAAATGATACCTTTACATCTTGTAAGACCATTTCAATATGTTGTTGGCCATTGATCTCCTTAACAATCCACAAGTCAACGACCCTAACATGCATCTTCCACACTTGGTTTCCTTGAACCAGATCCTTAATAAGAATCGGAGGCCTTGACATTGTTCTTTTGCATAGTGAAAACAAATGAAAGAGGTTAGTGAACTGTATCAAAGTTATAAGGTAGAAGAAATAAAGCACCAAACAGCGAAAACCATGGAAGTGCTGTGGAGAGATGAATATGAACCGAAAACCATGAATGTTTTGAAGGGTTACCTTAGCGTGGAGCAGAGGAGGAGGAAGATGACAGTACTGCTATGGAGAGAGAACCCGAGAAAGGATTTGTTGAGTGAAGGGTTGTATGCAAGTCCAAATGGAGGGAATGAGGATTATTTTTATTGATTCGTTTAACAAAAGGGCACGTGGAATCACAAGCCATATAAAGTGTAGATCATGTTTAATTTGGAACTTACGGATTTGTCCTTGTAGTAGTGTAGTTTTTTTTATGGGAAGGGCAATTTCGGTAGTTTGGGCAACCTATTAGTAATGGGTAGATAGTTGATAATTCCATTCACGATTCTAACTTGATTTATTTGAGTTAAATAAAATTTCTAACACATAGAACCACACAAATTGTCTCAAGTTATATAGATTTGCATATTTTATTTGGATTATTGCATTGACACCAGAAAGTCAATCATAAGATGTTGTATTTTTCTTGGGTGTACCATTATTTCTTGAAAATCTTAAAAGCAAGAAATTGTTTCATCTTCTTCTTCGAAAGTTGACTACACAACCTTAGCTAAGTTGAAAAGAGAAATTCAATGAATTCAATACAGATATCGCGATGATGGAATTACGGTTCGAGATATTTTTTGGGCTCATCCGGATTCCATCAAGTTGTTCAACACGTTCTCGACAGTGCTCATTCTCGATAGCACCTACAAGACAAACAAGTATCGTCTTCCATTGTTTGAGATTGTTGGCGTTACGTCTACGGATAAGACATATGCCGTCGGCTTTGCCTTTTTGGAGTATGAGAAAGAGGACAATTTCACGTGGGCGTTGGAGATGTGTCGGTCACTTTTGAAGAAACATGTTCAAATGCCAAAAGCAATTGTTATGGACCGCGACAACGCCTCGATGAATGCGGTTGCAAAGGTCTTTCCTTCTTCCAATGCACTACTTTGTCGATTTCACATAACAAAGAATGTGCGAAGTCGGGTTAAGACCGCGGTGGGTGCAAAACAAGTGGAGTCGGAAGACAGAAAAGTGGTCAGGTCGGGTGTCATTGTAGAGAAAATTATGGATGCATGAACTCATATTCTAAATTCTTCCACAACAGAATTATATGCCGATTCGGTCATTAAATTCCGGAAAGTGTGTGAACGGTACCCCGCTTTGTTGAAATATGTTGAATCCACCATTCTTGATCAAGTAAAAGAAAAGATTGTTTGTGCGTAGACCGATAACGTACGACATCTTGGAAACACTACCACCAATAGAGTTGAGTCGACACATGCCACTTTGAAGAATTGGTTGGGGAATAGCAAGGGGGTTTATGTCGGGATTGGGACTCCGTGCATCTAATGATCAAAAACCAACACAATGAGATACAAACCACTTTCGGTCAGAGCATGACGGTTTTGGAACATCGGTTTAAAGGTAACTTCCTCTACTCTCAATTGATCGGCAACATGTCTCGGGTGGGGTTGGGCTATATTTTTCACGAGGCCAACTGAGTCGAAACGGTAGGTTCCGATAGTGCAAAGTGTGGTTGCACTATTGTGAAAACCTACGGTCTTCCTTGTGCTTGTGCCATTGCTAAAAATTTGAAACTAGGTAAGCCAATACAAATTGATGATGTTTGCCCTCATTGGATGAGACTCAGTTTTGATGATGATGGTTGTAAGGAAGGAGATAAATCGGATATCTCTATTTTGGCCGAATTGGAAGCGATTCAAAAGAGATTTTTGAAGGCTAACGACAATATGAAGCTACACATCAAAGAAGAGTTGAGGAAGACTGCTTTCCCCGAAACAACCGCAATGATACCGCCGTCTCAACTGGTTAAGACAAAGGGTGCTCCGAAGAAGTTGAAGCCTACATCAAATGACAACTCAACAACTCGGTCTCCTTCGTATTATGAGCACGTTGACCAAATCTTTCCAGACTATCTGACTCCTAAATCTCTATAAAGTGTCATGAAAGGAGCTCGCATTTCCAAACCGGCTCCGACACCGATTCCACGAGTTCCGACTCCGACTCCAACTACACGTATGATTTTCTTTATTAACGAGATGCCGGTTTTTATGCACAAGCATATCGATGGTATAATCGATGTTGTAGGGGATGATAATTGTGGTTACCGAACAGTGTCGGCACTACTCGGTAAAGGAGAGCAAGGTCATGCACTTGTGCGTCATCAACTTATCCTTGAGTTGGAGACGCATAAAGAAGCATACTTGCGTATCTATGAAAATCAAGAAAATTACAACAAGGTTCACGAGTCACTTGTTCCGTGGTTGAGTGGTCCGACACTGGTATCCAAATGGATGAGCTTCCCCGAGACGGGTCATCTTATAGCATGCGCCTACGATATGGTGTGTATCGACTTGACGAGATACGGATTTTCGAAAACCGTTTTCCACTCCACACCGCACCTCCGTCGAATCCAAATGATTGCATCGTGTGTATCGGATGGCTTACGAAATCAAGACATTTCGTACAAGTTATCTTGAAACCCAGATGCCCGATACAACCTAAATCACCGCAATGGGCGACGCATGCAACCGCAATTGCCGAGTCTTGGCCGGATAGTTTTGTCGAAAGGATGCTTGAATTCGAAAGATTGCATGCAATTGAAAAGGCATCAAATGCAGAAAAATCGACAGTTCTAGCTCCAATAGATTTAGACGGAGAATTTTGTTTTAACTCTTTTGTATAATCATACGACACAATGTACATTATTGAAGTGAAATATATTATATTTTTATCCATATTTCTTTTGAATACACTTACGAATTTTATTGCACTGAAAGTATTCCAAGTGGCTGCTTAAGCTGTTCAAATCTGTTTTAAATGTATCAGTAAAACATTCTAATTTGCAGATCCGGACAATTTCCGGATTTGCACATCTAGAACCAATATTTGTAGGGTTTGTCCGGATCTGCACATCCAGAACGAACTTAGGCAGAAATAACTTTACCCTAACTTTTCTATAAATTAGGGGTTTCGTTTGATATCATTCACACAAATAGTAAATGTCTCAATTGTATGATATCAAGATCCATTGGTATGTCGCAATTGTCTTCTATACCGACGGCATAACAATCGGTCGCAAGTATAAGTTAACGAGGGACATCTCAATCGGCGAGATCATTGACGACATAAAACATCTCCTACCTTACGGAGACAAACGGAAGGTTGCGAAGCTTCAGTATCATTCACCTTCCATTGATAACGAAGGGAACGTCGCTTACAGCCTTGTTGAGCTCAAGAATCAAGAGGATGTTAGAGTGATGTGGCAAACTTTTTTTGGCTACGAAGAACGTTTCCCGCTCGAGTTCGAGGCGACCGTCAAAATCTGAAGAACGGTTGATGACATCTTAGAGATGTGCAAGTGTCCACCGGGTTATTGATCTTGTAATATTTAAATTTCTGTCGATGTCATGGTGATTTTCTCAATGTAATCCCGATTTTATTTTATGAATGTGAGAAATATTGTTGGATTTTTGGTGTTCTGCATCAGGTTTTATTCTGGATTTGCAAATATGAACGTTTACCGGATGTGCACATCCGGTAAAAACTGAAAATTAAAAAAAAAACGGGTGCGTCTGGATTTGGACATCCCAGACGCAGGGGTATTTTCGTCAGCGCGCTAGGTGCCTAAGAAGGTTGGGTGGTATGTTAAGAAACTCTCATTTTTAATAATGTGTAATAAAGTTGCTATCAATTCTCTCTACTTTTCAATTAGCCAAGTCTTCACTAAACCAATACATGCTACCTTTTTAAAGTTTTTTTTTATCTTCAAGACATGACTTTGCTATTTACCTAACATTAGTTAGATTAGTGGTTTGATTTAGCTTATATTTATTTACCTTAGTTTTTTTGTCAAGTAATTTAATGGTTGGAGTTCAAACTTTAAAAGTGAATAAGTGAGATGTAATCGGTTCAAACTCACGTTCTTATTTTTAATATTTTTGTACAATTACCGATTGAACTGACTTAATGAGATTTATTTACGTTAGTTAAATTTAGCTAGTTAGAGATTAGCGACTATACGTGCATTCTTTGTAATTGTTTTTGTATTCATTAACAAAGATAGAGTTTTCTTTCACTTTCTCTCTTTTACATATGTGTGTGATACTAAAAGACTTACCATTAATATAAGCTGATTTATATTTACACATTATTATAGACGTGATTATTGTTTATTCATAATGTTTGAATATTTATAAACAAAACCTACCATATAAGAAAATATGGTACTACCATAGTTACCATTCTACCCTTTTGGACACGTGTCACCTTCTTAACCCCTCTTCTTTTTTTAACTTATTCCATTTTGAATTTCTACTTTCTATCTCGCTCATTCTCTCTTTTTCCTACTATCCATTTACTTCTTTTTCTCCGTCTTTTCCTTCCTCCTTCGTGTCCTTCAAATTGACGGAAAAAAAAAAACCCATACACAATATCGATTCTATGCTAACTGAATCGTTTCGTTGTTGTTGTTGTTTAACTTTTTGGGTTCAAGTTAGGGTTTTTGATTTTACGGATTCACCCGATAATGTTGGAAGCTGAAGCAAGAATGACGGCTGGAAGAGGAAGCTGATAGAAGACATTGTCTAAATTTGAAGACTATTGAGGTAGAGTTTAGCATTTTTTCCTAAGTAAACTATCACTAATACTCGATTTTGTGTTTTTTGTGATGTTTGCTACAGAAAATATTGATACATTGTCAATGTAACGTTGTGGGTACCGAAACCCAATATTTGACATTTATTGTTGTATGATTTGAGGCAAAACATATTCATATGTAACATCGATTGTAAGGCTTTTGACTGCTTTTGTTGTTGTTCTATAACTGTGTGGTTTCAAGTTAGGGTTTTTACTATTTTTGTTGTTGTTGTTGTTGTATAACTGTTGTGTTCAATTTGGGGTTTTTTATTTTATGGGTTCACCGGAGAATGTCGGCGCTGGAAGAGGAATTAAAGTTGGAAGACGAAGCTGGTAGAAGGGATTTTCTAAAGTTGAGGATTACTCAGGTCAAAATTATTATTTTTCGTTGAGTGCATTATCAGTAATAGTCGTTTTTTATGTTTGTTGGAATGTAAATGCACTTTTGAATTTTGTGTGTTTCTTATACTGGATATGGTTAGTTTATCCTTTATACTAAAAAGTATAAAAATATTATGATGCATAACATAACAAGATGTTCAATTTAATTCCACATTCAAGGAGTAGGTAATGATTGAAGATTTATGAAGTTTATTAAACATTTATATTGAACATAAACAATATTATGATTCCATCTGTGTGACATCTGTATGATTTTAGGCAAAAAATATCCATATCTAATATCGATTGTTAGGGTTTTGACTGGTTTTATTGTTGTTGTAGAATTTTGTGGGTTCAAGTTAGGCTTTTTGATTTTATGGATTCACCGGAGAATGTCGGAAGCTGGAAGATGAATTACAGTTGGAAGAGGAAGCTGGTAGAAGAGAACTTGGAACTTTCAGTGACTCTGAGTGTCTCATCGATGATGCCGATAAGAATTAGGTCGCCATGAACCCTATCAACACAGTCTTCGGTTCGTTATTTTAATATTTTGTTGGAATTTTGTATTGACTATTTTTGTTGGATTTTCCATTGCAGGGCAGTGATATCTATGTTATTGTACCTCCGACGTATTTTTACTACCAATTTTTTGTTATTTAGATGCTGACGACATCAAAGAAGGGAGTCGGAGTTTATTCATCTTACTTTGACATATTCAACACAACCTTTAATGTTTATAATTGTCGGTGCTTATTTCATGAAGGTGCAAATCTTTTGGGTCATTATTAACAACATCTTGACAAAGGTGAAATGCACAAAGGTCCAATAGTTCTTGGAATTTCTATGGTAGCAATTGCTGAAGAATTAGGCGTTTAAATGGTTATTCGATCGTTGTAACATCTTCTACAGTATGGAGAGCAGAACATACGTCGAGCTGTTGCTCAAGCTCTTGGTTTGCTGTGCATATCTTTGTTACAATGGTAAAATCGATTTGCCTCCCTGCTATTTATCGCCATGGTAAAACTATTAATCAGTGTCGAACACATTATGACGGTGTTCTGAAAAGATGACAGATGGTAAACATCTGTTGCAAGAATGACGGCTGGAAGAGGAAGCTGATAGAAGACATTGTCTAAATTTGAAGACTATTGAGGTAGAGTTTAGCATTTTTTCCGGAGTAAACTATCGCTAATACTCGATTTTGTGTTTTTTGTGATGTTTGCTACAGAAAATACAGATATATTGTCAATGTAACGTTGTGGGTACCGAAACCCAATATTTGACATTTATTGTTGTATGATTTGAGGCAAAACATATTCATATGTAACATCGATTATAAGGCTTTTGACTGTTTTTGTTGGTTTTCTATAACTGTGTGGGTTCAAGTTAGGGTTTTTACTATTTTTGTTGTTGTTGTATAACTGTGTGTGTTCAATTTGGGGTTTTTTATTTTATGGGTTCACCGGAGAATGTCGGGAGCTGGAAGAGGAATTAAAGTTGGAAGATGAATCTGGTAGAAGGGATTTTCTAAAGTTGAAGATTACTCATATCAAAATTATTATTTTTCGTTGAGTGCATTATCAATAATAGTCATTTTATGTTTGTTGGAATGTAAATGCACTTTTGAATTTTGTGTGTTTCCTATACTGGATATGGTTAGTCTATCCTTTATACTAAAAAGTATAAAAATAATATGATGCATAACATAACAAGATGTTCGATTTAATTCCACATTCAAGGAGTAGGTAATGATTAAAGATTTATGAAGTTTATTAAACATTTATATTTAACATAAACAATATTATGATTCCATCTGTGTGATATCTGTATGATTTTAGGAGAAAAATATCCATATCTAATATCGATTGTCAGGGTTTTGACTGGTTTTGTTGTTGTAGAATTTTGTGGGTTCAAGTTAGGCTTTTTGATTTTATGGGTTCACCGGAGAATGTCGGAAGCTGGAAGATGAATTACAGTTGGAAGAGGAAGCTGGTAGAAGAGAACTTGGAACTTTCACTGACTCTGAGTGTCTCGTTGATGATGCCGATAAGAATTAGGTCGCCATGAACCCTATCAACACAGTCTTCGGTTCGTTATTTTAATATTTAGTTGGAATTTTGTATTGACTGTTTTTGTTGGATTTTCCATTGCATGGCAGTGATATCTATGTTATCGTACCTCCGACGTATTTTTACTACCAATTTTTTTTATTTAGATGCTGACGACATCAAAGAAGGGAGTCGGAGTTTATTCATCTTACTCCGACATATTCAACACAGCCTTTAATGTTTATAATTGTCGGTGCTTATTTCATGCAGGTGCAAATCTTTTGGGTCATTGTTAACAACATCTTGACAAAGGTGAAATGCACAAAGGTCCAATAGTTATTGGAATTGCTATGGTAGCAATTGCTGAAGAATTAGGCGTTTAAATGGTTATTCGATCGTTGGAACATCTTCTACAGTATGGAGAGCAGAACATACGCCGAGCTGTTTCTCGAGCTCTTGGTTTGCTGTGCATATCTTTGTTACAATGGTAAAATTGATTTGCCTCCCTGCTATTTATCACCATGGTAAAACTATTAATCAGTGTCGAACACATTATGACGGTGTTCTGAAAAGATGACAGATGGTAAACATCTGTTGCGATCTAAGTAAGGTGTTGTGTTTATTTCCTTTGCTAATTTTGATTACTCTATTTGATTGTCACAGGTCAATGTTATGGAAACCTTAAGTACACTTATCCATGTTACTGATTGAGAAGTAGCAATATCCTATTGCACTCGACACTATGATTGTTAGGACAATGGCTTTTAAGCTAAAGTGATAATTTAAGTGGAAAACTTCACCGGTTGTATCATTCCTTCAAGATAATCAAATAATACATCAACTTCTTTCTACCTGCTACGAAACAAAGGTATATACAACATTAAATTTGAAATAATACAAACAATTGATAATGATCCCTACTTATGTCATGTTAAAATCATTTGCAGCACCCAACCTCTACTTATGTTAATGATCCCACCTCTTCCCATGTTAATGATCCCAACTCTTTGTATTATGGATCGAAGATAACATAAGGCAGTGGTTCTCGCATCAGAGGGCGTGCTTAGGGTGTACAACGGGGTGATTCCTGAGCATATATTTACAGCAGAACTTCTTGTTTGTGTTTCTCAATATCATCAGGTTGTGTTTTAGCGTATGAGGCAGAGGAGCAGTGTATTAGGCGTGTTGCAGGGATCGGCATTGGAATCAATATAAGAGGCGTAAAGAATATTAGTATTAGTTGACTTATACTGTACATGAATGAATTGCAGAATATGTATGAAGATGGGGACGAAGAGATGAAGAAAACAATTGCAAAGGCATGGACTTATGCTCGAACTGGAAAAGCAACTGACCCATTAAGTAGCTATCGTTGAGCAACTGACATGTTCAACTCCTGTTTTTTTAGAGTGATATGCTTAACTTATTTTTACGTTTAGTTTATGTTATAAAATGAATTCTTGGTTTAGGTACATGGGAATGTAGACATTGATGTTGTTTTACTATTATCGTATAAGTTCTACTTAATCATTTAGTTTCTATCATTTCAAAACACAATGCTCTTCTTTCTTCTCTCTATTTAAGAATCAAAACATAAATATGGTTCTGAAGACGAACAGGGGAGCGGAGGCCGAAAGGCTACTCCGGTGGTGCCCGATTTGTGAGGAACGTGTGATGGTCTGACAAAAGTTGTGGCCAATCGCACTTTATGGCAGATATGCCAACGCCATATGGTGTTTTTTTTGGATTGTTGCTACGCTAATATCTAAGCTTATTGTCATTTGATATCACTCTGTCAATGTTATTCACCAGATGATTTTGACGATATAATCATAACAGGCTAGCATTAAGAAAGTCATGTTATGAGGTAAGTTCAACTTCTTCTGTCACAGATTGCATTACTGAAAATATGGTTGTTTTACCTTTTTCAAAATTAAAATATTATCATTTATCCCTTAAAAGTAGATGACGGTAACATAGACAAGTGGATACGGGATTAGTGATGCCGAGCCTTTTGTTGAATGGAGTCCAAAAGTAGGGGATTATGTACATTCACCTGCTAGGACACTGACTTTCACTCGTGATAGCTTATGTGGTAAGTAAGCCAAGCCTTACCTTTGAATTTGTGCACTTGATGTATATCCTGTGATTAATTTTTCTTACACGTCCAAATTCTTGTCTGACACACTTCTGATGTAGATCCGGTCTATTTGTGTATGTTTCATATATGCTTAACAAGTGCTTAGGCCAGGCCACCGATAGAATCATCAGTTTTACTCAACATGTTTTGTTTAATGGAAATTTTTTCCCAACAATGTTGGTCATCACTCAGATAACTATTGTCGTGCCACTGCTTTCTAATGTTATGAATTTCATTTATAGATAACACTTGGATATCAACTTGATTAAGGTTTCTTTACAAGCATGCATTCGTTATGTTTTCCTGGTTTTTCACTTTCCCATTTTTGTTGTTCTTTCACGATGAAACCACTTCAGCTAAAGAAATTGAATCATCTTTTTAGATTGTAGACAACATCGGGCTGACGGGTTATCAGGGTAGACCACAAATGGTTTTTCTGATATTTCACTTATTCATTTTTGTTGTTCTTTCAGGATCAAGTAAAGCTGCACAATTTTCAAGACCTAATGGGATTACTTATTTGAAAGTACGCAACCAAACAATAGAGGTACTTGGGAAATCGGAATATTACTGCTCCAACCCCGTCAATGCTTCTTTGATCGAACCACTTCAGGTGAAGAAATGGAATCATCTTTTTAGATTTTTGCGAAGATTGGGCTGACAGGTTTTCAGGTAGAACTGGAATTATTTTGAATTTAATTTGTTACTACCGTCAAATATTAAACTCTCTTACGATGACCTAACCATCAAACATTTCAATGTTCCTCTTGCTTCAATGTTCCTCTTGCAGATACTCAACTTCCATTTCGGGTGCATTGCAAGTTCCATCACACTTTCAATCCATTAGTTCCATGACAAAGGAGCGAAAATCCAACTTAAGGTGTGTATTATTTTGCTCTTTCATGCCGTTCATTTACCAAGTTCCATCAAAGTTTCACTCCATTGGCTCTATTTTCATTTTCACTAAACATTTTTGGTTGAATTTATTTTGTTCAAACTTCAAAGCCGACTCTAAATTTCTTATATTGTCTCTCATCATCATAACTTGCAGTTGTGCTCAAGCTTTAATCACACTGGTTTAATTGCTGATTCACTAAATGCTTTTCGGTTTTTCAAGGTGACTTCCCTATGGCTTTAATGCCAAATCATATCACACCCCGTATTTCTAACTTCTCAATCATTTTGACCATCACCGCTACTTATTATTTTGCCTCTCTATGTTCCAAGATTACATTTTCAAGATAATTAATGCTTTTGCATTTCCAAATGCATGGAGAAGCTTAACAGTCTCAGCCAAACTATATAAACAAGCCTCCTTCTCTGAACAACACAAACAACAAATCAGAAAGTAACACTATTTCTATGGGGACCAACAACGTCGTCTAGGAATCACAACCTTCTGAGGTGCAGACGGCGCCTGAAATACAACCATCGAAGACATTGCAACACTCATTTGACGTCCAACAACCAGAGCAGGTTCGCATCCTAAATTACCTACTTCTTTTTTCAATAACTACATACATCTCTGCATTTTTCTTTCTTCCGCTTTCAACCTATTTTTTTTATAAAATCAACAGACGCAACAAAAAGTTGATACTCCTGTCCAGGAAACAACAGTTGCAACTATCCAATGACTTCTGGAGAATCAACCACCTGTCGTAGACCACCACCCCCTGCCGCACCAACAACCTCCCCATGTTGAACATCGTCATCGGGTCCGCCCGGTACGGTTCTGTTTAATCCTGACTCTTTTTGCTCTTTCTTGAACATCGTCATCATGGTCCGTTCTTTTTTCTCTTCATGTCACATGAAATATTCTGTTCATGTTATTCACAATAATGAGTTACTGGTTTATTCCAACAGATACCTCAGGCCCCTGCTGCGCGACAAAGACGAAAGAGGAGAAGATTCGGGAGATCAGGAACAATGGGTAGAAGGGTTAAAAACTTTGTTTCACATGATGATGAAGAACCGAAGTATGATATCTTTGATTTTGATGATGACGATGAGCACGACTACAAGTGGCACAACTTTATGACATCGAGGAGTTTTAGATTTAATGATTAAATTTGCAAATTTTCTTTCTAATTCTTGTCGCATAATTTTAGATGAGTTTTGTCTTCTTAATGTACTGCTCATCACTGTTTGTAGTGACCTGTTTCTACAATTAACTATTTATATTATTATATATTATAATCTTATCATTTTATCATGTTTGTACTGCACTCCCAAACTTTCTTAATTTTTATATGTTGTTTGTTGACACGTAATTTCAAGTTTTTATTATAATTTAGTTTAAGCTAAATTTCAGAATTTTTACAGACTAACCAATTATTATAAATTTTTTCAAAATAATTTATATCTTATGTTATCATTTATTTAGATTTTTTTTCTTACGTCTAAATTTTCAATTACTTCTACACGTACACTGATGAATTCTGTTTAAAATTTAAATATTATTTTTACCTTTCCATTATCAATAGTCTACCATATAAGAAAATCTATAACCACCAACAATTCTGTTTAAAATTTAAATACTATTTTTATACAGTTTAATCAATAATCTGATTTAAATATTTTTATAAACGGGAACAACTTTACTATTGATTCTAATATTTTTATAAATAATGTCAAAACAAAAATATTATTTTCATTTATATTTTTTATAAACGAGATCAACTTTACTATTCATTTAAATTTATTTATAAATAGTGTCGAAACAAAAATATTATTTATACACGGGAAAAAATACATCGTTTAGTGGGTGTTTCCTTTAAATTCTTTTTGAATATAAAATTATTTTTTTTTTGTTTTTTTTATATTTCATAACTTAAATGGTGACGTATCCGCAGTCCAGACCAGAACCCGTGCGGACGCACGGGTTTTCCACTAGTTAGTTTTAAATGTATAATTATAATTAAATGGCCATAATATTTGAATACATACATATAAGATATTTTCATTTCAATAATTAGTAATTGAAAAAGTTGTCAAAAGGAAAAAAAAATATAGTTCTTCCGTTCCACAATAAGTTCTTCATTTGAAATAAAAGAGTATTTTAAAATGAATGATTCATTTTAATTTTTAATACATATTTTTTAATTTTACCATCTAATTAATGTTACATTCACTATTTTCAATACATGATAGTTATTAGAAGTTGATCTCGTTTATAAAAAAAAAGAAGAAGTTGATCAACTTTAAAAAATAATAATAATTTGGTTGACAACTTTACTATTCATTTAATTTTGCCCTTAATATAGAATAGTTATTAGAAGTTACTTAATAACTATTTTTCTTCACATAATAAATAATAATTATTTGAAGTTGCTGAGATTATTTTCAATTCTATGTATATGAATAAATACAATATTTTTCATCATATAAATAGTTCATATTAAAATCAAACTTATAAAAAAAACGTTGTTAATATTTTCACGCGTTAGCGCAATAAAAAAAGCGGACAAACGGGCACAGAGTGCCCGTTTGGACACTAGTACATATAAGATATTTTCATTTCAATAATTAGTAATTGAAAAAGTTGTCAAAAGGAAAAAAAAATATAGTTCTTCCGTTCCACAATAAGTTATTCATTTGAAATAAAAGAGTATTTTAAAATGAATGATTCATTTTAATTTTTAATACATCTTTTTTAATTTTACCATCTAATTAATGTTACATTCACTATTTCCAATGAACAATTCTGAACCTAAGCCCATTTACCAAGAGTAATAGTCCAACACCATTTGATGATAAGTGAAGTATATGTGTTATATAAACACTTATATTATTAGAATAAAAATCGATGTGGGACTTATGGAAGAAACATAAGGAAGAAACATGGAAGAAAAGGGTATTGAGAGAAACACTAGCTTCATAAGCACATTACACCAGTCCATGCCAAGTCCTGCAGAAGGATCACAATTCCAACATTAACATCATGATACACATTGTATATTCAAAGAAATGTCAAAGTAAAAGCCATCATTTCGTGACCTCAATCATATTGTATACCATGCACTGTTTTCATAAAATTTGCAACTCCTTATTATATGTTGCAGACATCACAACCCACCAGTGATGCACCCGGAAATGAAAATGCCACTCATGCTCATCGTGAAATTATCAAAGCAGAATTTATGAAAAGTGATCCTATTCACGCTAAAAACGAGCCAATCCAAATGCCCCATGATGGAGACCCATTATTAAAAGAAATAGAGCAATTAAGAAAGATGAAGTCTTCGAGACATACAAAGAAAAAGTATGAGAAACAATCCATTTTTTTGTCCAATCTTCTTTTAATAATATTGTCTTTTGTGTTTCTACTTTCAACTTATATATTGATTCTTTGTTACCAGGTATTGCAGCTGCAGTGGGATTACCGAAAGGAGTATGAAATGTTAAGGGAAAAGTACAATAGGATGCTTCAGAATGTTGATATTGCAGTGGTGTTAGATACTCTCTTTTATTCCACCTTATTAACAACATAATTCCCAGCACTGCATACACTTTAACATCATTTAACTGATAAAACAGAAATTTAACACAAGCTAAATTAACTGCAACAGAATTTTAAATTTCACACTAATCAAAGCTAACACACAGAATTTTAAATTTCTCACACCAAGAATAAGTATCATTTTGCCATAAAACTTAGGAAGAATAATGAACAACATTGGCATATATAATGAACTTGTATAAATGTTGAATTGAAAATGAAACAACAAGATTCATTAGAATATGGAAAATGATAGCGTGATTATGCATAAACTGGTCATAAAATTTCTCATGATATGGTGTTGTTGTTGTCTGTTGAAGTTGAAGTTGAAACGTGGGTTCTGGTGGTGTTGGTAGTATAGTCCCACATTGTTTATTCCTGTTATAATATCAAGGTTTATAAAGCTTGAACATGTGGAAGATATTGCATAAGTGTTTGTGATGATAGTGGGCCTTTTAGAATTGACCATGTGCTGCAATGAAGAAATGGGCTTTAAGCCATGATTTTCAAAATTTTGATTAATAAATTTATTAAATAAAAATTTATTAACTTATTAATTATGTAAAAAAGTATTAATAAATAAATAATTTAGTCATCAATGCCATGTCATTAAAAGTAAATTTTTAATCTTAATCATCACTGCCACCTATGTAAAAATGGAGGGGGACCAACAAAATGCAAAACACACCAAACTAAAGGGATAAAAAACACATATTTTATAATAGGGGGATCAAAAGTATAAAAACGCCAAACTAGAGGGACTAAAAGTGCATTTGAGCCAAATTAATTTAAAATAAAATTATTTTTGGATAAAAAAGAATGGATGGAAATTTATTTATTTGAATATATTTTTGTAAAATTGAGTTCAACAATAAATTTAAAAGTAAAAATTATGTTTAGCCTTAGATACTAAAAATCTTATCTTTCACTAAAACAAATTCTATAAAAGAAAAATAATTTTATATTAAAAATAAAACATGCAAAATCAATTTTATACTTCACCAATCACTTTTTTATATTTTAAAATTGAAATCAAACATACACACTTTTCACTTGAATTTGATTCCATGTAAAGTGTATGTGGTTCAGTTTCGACTAATACAACAACAATCAAATTTATCCCATTAAATAGGGTTAGTCACATGATCAAACTTTGTCATAATATTTTATAGATGACTATATTTTTTATCTAATTTTTCGTCCAAATAATTAATATCAAGATCTTAATAATTTTTTTATAGTTTTTCTATGACTTTTTCTTTCTCTAGTTGTTTGACTGATCTCCATCTTATTTACTTTCTTTATCATCAACTTTACATGTCTTCTCTCTGCATGTTAAAATCACTTAAGTCTATATTCCACCATCTTTTATACTATAGATGTTACTTCAACATTCTCTCTAAAAAGGTAGGGGTTTAAGGTTGAACATAGATGTAATCCTATTGTAATGGACACATTATTTATCTCTCCATTCCGAGTCAGGGCCGGCCCAATAAATCCAGAGGCCCCGTTCTAATTTTAAAAAATGGACCCATTTTTTTTAAAATATGCAATTAAAATAATTAAAAATGACATAAAAATATAATTATATATTAATAAAAAATAAATTTAATTATAATCATTTTGACTTTGATCCATCCACCTCTTTTTTTTTATGTATTGAGTTTTTATTATAACATTTTTTCATTTTATTGAATTTTTATTATAATATTTTCTTATGTTTATTACTATTAATGAAAAAAAATTACAACTTATAAAATTTGGGGCCCTCTAATTTTTGGGGCCCTGTGCGGTAGAGCTTGTTGCTCTTGCACAGGGTCGGCCCTGTTCCGAGTTAACACACTAGTCGATACCATCTTCATACGTATCTTGGATAGGAGTGGCAAAACGGGTCCGGCCCGTTGGACAAGCTCGTTTTGCCCGCACTTTAGTGCAAGTCGGCTAAGGGTTTAGACACTCACCTCTAATGTGTCTGCTCCGTCCCACCCCGTTATCTTCGTGGCCTTTTGTGGGCATGAGCATTTACATAAAATTTTGCATTTTAAGGCTTAAAAAGTGTAGTGCCCGCGGGCTTTCCCCGTCCCGCCCTCACTTTTTTGCGAGACGGACCTAAGTTTTAGGCCCCCATCCTGAACTGTGACCGCCCCATCCCATTTTTACGGGCTTTTGCGGGGAGGACCTAAATGGGATGGGCATGCCCGTTTGCCACCCCTAATCTTGGATATCTCGAATATATGAAATCCTAACCCCTTTCTTCTCTAGGAATTTCCATTAAACTCTTTAGGTCGTCTATCACAAACTTTCTCCAAGAGAATAAAAATTAAGTGTAAGTTTTGGTGGTCCATCCAATAGTGCTCCATCACGCGTCATATTAGATAGATTGCTTTCATAGTTAACCTTCCAAACATAAAATCAAATCTATTCTTAGTGACTTGAGTCTCTTTTCTTAGTCTCAATTGAATCACTCTTTACCATAACTTCATGGTATAAATCATAAGTTTAATCCTTCTATAATTTGCCAATTTTGTATTTCCTCATTGCTCTTATAGATTGAAAATAAAATGATTCTTCTCCATTTATTTGACATTTGCTTTGACTTCATAATTTAATTAAAGAGATTATTAAACCACTCAATGCTTTTTTCTCCAAGAATTTTTTACACTTCAATAAGTATGTTGTCTAACACAACCCCTTTACTGGTACTCATCCTTTTCAACACCTCCTTTTACCTCTTGTTTCTAAATCTGATGGTATTAATTAATATTTTGATCATCTTCTCTAATGTTAAGTCTACTAGACCGATGAGATATCATATATTTTATTAAATAAATTGTAGAAGTGGGTCTTCAACCTATCTTTTAAATTCTTTTCTTGAACCAAGACTTTTCCTTCTTTATCTTAAACACACTTCACTTGATCCAAGTCCCTTATCTTTCTTTCTCTTCCTTTAGCAAGCATATATGTAGATTTTTCTCTCTTCTTAGTTCATATGGATTGACATAATTCGTCAAAATCTCTGGTTCTTTCTTCACGCACCGTCTTTTTTGTATCTTTCTTAGTTTTCTTATACTTATCTCAAGTTTCGATATTTTTATGCCTAGATCATTCTTTAAAACAATCCTTTTTTTACTTTAACTTTTCTCTAAACACTTACATTCTAGCACCTAGAATTTTCTCCAAGCATCTCTTTAGCAACTTTTCTAATCTCTTGGACCATCTTATTCCACATATCATTTGAACTTTTTTGTGGTTCTCAAAACCCTCTCTTCAAGATCTTGTGTTTAAAACTCCTTTGTTTTTCACATTATAAATGCCACCACATGATTCGTGGAGCTCCCACGTGATTTCTTCTCTTCAGTCTACTCTTGATTCTTACATCCACAACCAATACTCTATGTTGGTTAGTCAAGCTATCTCCTAGTGTAATTTTACAGTCCAATCAAATCTTTCTAATAAGAAAGAAATCTATCTAAGAACATGTCACCCCCTTCTTGTATGTGATAAGAAGCTCATCTTTTTTCCTAAATTAGATATTAGCTATAGTAAAATAAAAAACCGATGAAAATTCCAAGATAGATTTACCCTCTGCATTTACCTTACCGAGACTATACCCTTCAAGCACACACTCAAAACCACTTGCTACACTCCCTACATGTCCATTTAGATCCCCTCCTAGAAAAACAGTCTTCTTTCTTTGGGAATATATCATAAAGTATACCTTTTAAATTCTTCCAAAATTTTATCTTAAGGTGTCATGCTAACCCAACGAAATTCATTAGCATTTATAATATTAAAGGTTGCAAAAAAACATCTAATCTAGTGATAAAATTATACTTTATTTGAATTAATGTTAGAAAATCAAATAAATAAATCCAATATAATCTAATCCAATTTAATGTGGTTCCATATAGATTTATTTTCAAATATAAAATTTACAATTAGTAAACATTTTAATAATAAAGTTATGGTAAAATAATAAATTTAATATAAAATATATAGTATATTATATTAAAGATTAATAGTACAAAACTAAAATAATCAATTATGTTTAAAATATATAAAATAAAACAATATAATATTTAAACAAAATTAAAAATAATTTTTTTATGCGATTTGGTTCAGTTTAAAAATAAAAATAAAAATCCAATCTAAAATTCAATTTGATTTGAGCAATTTTCAAAAAAGGACTTTCAAAGACATTCAATAATATGAATTACAATTTTACTTTTACTACTCCTATTTTACTTGATTCATAAAATATACAAGTTACACATTAACTTTTAGTGTAAAAATCTATAAATATTAATAAAAATTCAAAGTCTTTGTTTTATTTTTGTTAATTGAATGATATTTGAAAAAAAATTGCTTAAAATTAAAACCCATAGTAATCTATAAATAATTTGTAATACATATTAAACTCCGTTATGTTAATTATATAATTAGAATCAATTTTAAATCAAATTATCTAAACAATGTGAATTGATAAAAATCATTTTTGCCTTAATAAATTTAAACTTAAATTAACTTATATTCAATTAATTTTAATCAGAATCAATTCAAAAACAAAAACAATATACTAAAATCAATTGTTGATGCTCTGAAAACGTGATTTTATAAATTTAGAATTGATTTAAAAATATAAATAATAAATAATTTTAGTTTTAGAACTGATTCTATTTAAACTTTAAAACTATAACTTTTAATTTTAATTTTAAATTTATTATTATTTAATTCACTTTTTCAATAAAAAAAAATATGATCATTTTATCTTTACTATACTATTAGTGAAAATGTATTCATTTTAAATTAATTTTTATCATAACATATATAAACACACATAAAACTCCAAATTAGAGCTTAATCTATAATCAATATAAAACAAGCAGAAACGTTTTTCTACAACCAAACAACTATGTAAAGACAATAATTCTTGTTGAAGACATTTTTTTTTTCGGTTTGCACCACCAGTTTAATCTGGTTCGGGGGTCAGTTCTGGTATCAAATGGTTCCAGCCCTCTCTCGATCGCAGTTGCGGGACTTCAAACTGCGGTCCTCCCTATCAAGTCCAGCGTCAATCACCACTGGACCAACTAATTATTGGTGTTGAAGACATTTCAATGTCTTCCAAACATAAAACTTCTACAGAATGTTCATTCAATGTTAAATACATAAAAATATCTAAAGTACAAAGTTCAATAACTATGCAATATATCAATTATCACAACATACAATTCTTTTCCATTTCTTATACATATATTTCAAACTTTGCAAAGCTTAAAGCCTACTATTGATGTTAATATTTCGAACTTTATGGGATGAATCTTTAGGAACAACAACAGTGAGAACTCCATTTTCAATATGTGCTTTAATCTGATCCAATTTCACATCCTCAGGCAATTCAATCATCCTTGAAAAATCTTCTTTTCCATTTCCTCTCTCAGCAATATGCCAAACAATCTCCTTTCCATGATTCTCTTTTTTCAAACTTTCTCCTGTAAGGTGCAAAACATTCCCTTTCTCAATCTGCACTTTTATCTCATCTTTCTTGAATCCTATCCAAAATCAAATTACCAGTCAGTTTTAATCGATAAACAGATTATTTTTTTACAACAAAATATAAATCACAGCTCAAGAATTCATTTGGGGTATTACTAAAATTGAAGAAAAAAAATGAAAATTGTATGTACCTGGAACGTTGATTTTGAGGATATGTGCAGTTGGAGATTCAATCCAATCCAAGAGAGCTGTTGAGCCATAGTATTCTTTAAAAATTGGAGGATGGTCCAAGAAAAAGTTTCTAAAGGGATATTGAAAAATAGTGTCGGCCATTGATTTGACACAATTCTAGCAAAAGTGATGAATGATATGTTGTTGGTTCAAATTTAGAGATATATGGTATGTGTTTATAATGAGATAGCACTACAAAATATTCGTTGACTTTGATTATATCTTTTCTTATATTCAATGAATTAATTACTTCAATATAAATGAATAGATAAATTCAATCAATTATTCTTCTTGTTATGGAATGTGACTAGAGCAACCAACTCGAAAATAGTTTGAAATTTGGTTCGACAATTAATTTGTTGGACTTGCTTCATGAACCTAATAAGTTGAATATGAGCAAAAAACTAAATTCCTTAACTAAATGAGTTAAACTTGAACTATACATAATTCGACTCGTTAGGTTCAAGAGCCAACTCGATTATATATGAGAAAAATTATATTATCTTTATGAATAGGTATAAAGATTTAATATCAATTTTAATATTATGTTTTATTTTAATCTAACGGTTTCAATTAATAATTTATATTTTCAAGTGAGAAAATTATTTTTTAAAATAATTATACAAATAAAATTAGCATCATATAAATTAATTAATTTTTAAATTAGTAGATTTTTGAGACAAAGTTAAATTCCAATCTAATAACTTTTATTTTATTTCAATATTTTTTTTTAAAAAATAATATTAATTTAAAATGTTAAATATATAAAAAATAAACTTTAAAAAATGGCTTTTAAATCCGTAAAACAAGCGAGTTGAACCTAACGAGTTGAACCGAGTTGCTCGTGAACTTATAACGAGTCGGGTTTGAAATTAAAAAAAAAGTTCGTGTTGAACTCGAACCAACATTTGAGCTGAACCAATTCTCGACTCGACTCATTTCCAGCCCTAAATGTGACAAAGTGCAAATGGGTTTAATTTCTAGGCCCATATATTTTTAGGCCTATATTTGGGAATTTTTTTAATACCCCTATATATTATATTATTAGTGTATCAATTGAAAATATTAAAATGCCTATAGATTTCGAAAATATATCTTTGAACGCATCCTGAGTAAATATAATTTAGGCTCAACGTTAAAATTTTTTGGAGATGCATCTTCGTAATTATTTCGGAGATGCATCTCCAGACAATACTGCTACTAAATCATGCTAGAATCCTTCTCATTTCTCATTTAAAAAAAAAAATAAAATTCCTCAAACTCTCTCAACTCACATTCTTTCAAAATCAATCAACCAAGTTCAAAGGTTCATCCATCAATATCAAGTACATCAGAGACATCATTCAACACTGAAACAAACTCTCAATTTGTAAGCTTTTTTTATTTTTTGAAAAGTTTTTTGAGTTTTTTTATAAATGAGTAGAAATTGATGATTTAGGTAAGAAATGAGTAGAAATTACATGAATGATAGTTTATACATACTATAATACTTGTTTGGGGTTTGATGGTCTGTATTACTGTCATTGACGAACCAGAAAATTTGCAGAAAATTCTAGAGATGCATCTCTAGAATTTCTTAATGTTTGGGTTGTTAGTAACTGGAGATGCATCTCTGTAAATTATCACTTCTCCAATAATCCAAATGATCATGCAATCAAACATCAATTAAATCCAATAATCATCAACACCATGAATCAAATTCAAGCAACATGGATCCAAATCAAAAATCACCAAAGATCTACATCGAATAAGTTGAAAATAAGCTAAAACAAGTATAGATCTATAGAAAACCAACCTATAAAGCTGAGATTTGCTTTGGTGAATGTTGCAAACGAAAATTGATGAATCCAAGCAAGAAATCCAAGATCTATGCAAGAAACTTCAAGATCATAGCAAGAAACTTCAAGGTCCTAGCAAGAAACTTCAAGATCCAAACAATGTGATGATTTTGCTTCAAGCTTCCTCCAAAATCAGTTCCAAAAGCTCAAAATCAAGAGTGAAACAGCAACAAATTCAAGATCCTTTCAAGAATTGGTGAATGGATGAAGGTTTAGTTCCAAGATCAACAAATTTCAATGTAAAATTTGTTGAACTTTGATGAAGGAACTTTGAGTGAGGGTTTGGAAATGAGAGAAAATTGGAGTGAAAAGTGTTGAGAATTCAGAAAATGGATCAAAGTTATGTGAGATTTGGAATGAATTGATTTAAATAGAAGTTGGGTTAGGAATTCAAATGTGGTTTGGAGTATGGGTTAATGAGTGGAAAGGAGATTAGGAATGGAATTTGGAAAGAAGAGTGGGGAATTAGAGTGGAAAGTGATGGAGGGAATTTGAATTTTGGGTGGAAAATGATGAAAATGAATCAATTCTAGATCCTTCCCATACATGCACAAGCCAAGCACATGATGCAAATTTAATTTTTTCAAATTGTGCTCAGAGTAACTGGTTAACGCATGGTGAGTAACCGGTTACTTAATTAGTTCAAATTTGCTGAGGATGCGCAGAAAAACAGGGGAGTAACCGGTTAACGCGTGGTGAGTAACCGGTTACTCAGTTCAAAGTTTGAATCTTGGCGCCTTTGGGAGGGAAACTTGGAAAAGTGACTTCTGACGGTTGTTTTGAACCTGTTAAGCCTCTGAAACTCAAAACTTGATATTGCTACTGACTAACACCTGGAATGAAACACAAATTCTTGCTGACACCTCAGAATATCCTGCTGAATTAGTAATGTCCGACATCGGATCGCTTGATCAGAAAATGACTGTTGAAGCCTCTGATTATCAAAACGTCTAATGAGCAAAATAAAAGCTCCAAAAGACCTTGAAAATTATCTACTTGGCTCTGAATACTACTGAAGATAGTACTGGAACTGATAACACCATGAGCTGCTGGAAAAATACCTTGATCCCATGCCCCAAAGAAAACAATGATATGCAACGATGATAATGCAAGAATGAAATGAAACATAATCCAGTTAGTGTTAGAAACATGAAGGCAAATTTTGGGGGTGCTACAGTCATATATAAATAATATAAAAAACAATGATAAAGTAGCATGAGGTAAAAATAAAATATAATTCATAATGAATAGAAAGTACAACTAGTATAAACTACTGCACTACTGTGTATGTTGGACTCCATCTCCTCTGGCTCCTCTGGCTCCTCTGCCTCCTTGGCTCCTTGGGGATCAATCCCCTCACCCTCTGACACTGTCTCTGGTACTTGAATTCCCCAGTGCCTCTGTTATGATGGCATCTAGAACCTGCCTCACATCAGACCCATCAAGGAAGATATCATATATGTAGGAAAGATATTAATTCACTTCAATATAAATGAATAGATAAATTCAAACAATTATCATTTTTGTTGTGGAATGTGACAAAGTGCAAATGGGTTTAATTTCTAGGCCCGTATATATTTAGGCCTATGTAATAAGCAGGCTAGAAGTATGGAATGTGACAAAGTGCAAATGGGTTTAATTTCTAGGCCCATATATATTTAGGCCTATGTAATAAGCAGGCTAGAGGTTTTATTTTAGAGGATTCCTTTTTCAAGAGTGTTTCCGTACCATTGTGAAAAACAAAAAATGTTTATAAAATTCAAAAATATATTTTTCGATGCATTCCATTCTATTTTATCTATTTGTAGAGGATTCCTTTTAAGTTAAATGGTGTGTTAATGGGCATTTCTGCTGTTTATGCCTCTACTTGTTATATTGCTAGAAGATCTCGGTGGGGTACTTTGCAGGACATTCTGAATAACCACAAAATCTCTCGGTGTTTTATTGGTGATTTCAACATTATTTTGGGCACTCATGAATATTGTGGTTCGAATACTCTAGCTAGGGGCCCTATGGAAGAGTTTTCTAATTGGACTGATCAAATTTATCTTTTGCATATTCCTACTTCGGGAGCCAGATTCACTTGGTCTAATGGTAGGAGTGGTTCTAGCATTACGCAAAAAAGACTTGACATGGTTATCTGTAATCAGGCCTGGATTGACTCTTCTGTTAAGACTTCTTGCTGCACTTTAGTTAAATCCAAATCAGATTATTTTCCTATATTTTTACAATTCAGTTGTCATGATATAGTTTCAAGGCTCAATTTAAATTTCTTCGTATGTGGAGCTCTCATCCTGATTGTCAGAAAGTTGTTGAATCTTCGTGAGTGTCTATTGTTGTGGGATGCCCCATGTTCGTCCTCTCCAAGAAGCTTCAGATTTTAAAATATAACCTCAAAGCCTGGAACAAAACTACCTTTGGGAATGTGCATGATCGTGTTCAACAGACAGAAAAAGCCCTTCTCTTTATTCAGGGCAGGATTGATAGTGACAGTATTTCTGATTTTCTAGCTGCTCAAGAGCGTAAGGCGCAATCTAATTTGGATAATGCTCTAAACTTGGAGGAGTTGTTCTGGAAATAAAGAGCTCGGGTCCAGTGGCACGCGGAAGATGATAGGAACACGAAATTATTTCACAGGCTTACCAAAATTAGAAACTCTACAAAGCTTATCAACTCCATGAAAATTGGCGACAACATTGTTACTAACAATGACCAAATTCCGAATCACATTGTAGGGCACTTTAAGGATTTGTTTGACCAATTTTCTATTTTGTAGGATAACTCGTTGGTGGATGAAGTCATTCCCATGTTGGTTAATGAGCATACCAACAGTTTGTTGACGTTGTTGCCAACCAAAGATGAGATATATAGCGCAATGAGCAACCTGAATCGTGACAATGCTGCTGGCCTAGACGGCTTTGGCCCTTTCTTTTATCAAACGTATTGGAATGTTATTAAAGAAGACGTCATCAAGGCCACTTTGCAGTTTTTTAAGGAAAGCTGGATTACTCATAATTACAATTCAAACATATTTGTTTTAATCCTAAAGGTGAATGAGGTGAATAATATTGATCAATATCGGCCCATCGCGCTAGCTAACTTCAAATTTAAAATAATCAACAAGGTTCTGGCTGATAGGTTAGCTCGGTTCTTCCTCAAATCATTTCCAAGGAGCAGCATGGTTTCATCAATGGTCGTAGCATCCGTGACAGTATTTGCCTTACTTCGGAGGTGGCTAACATTTTGCATAAGAAGACTTTAGGCGGGAATGTCATGTTGAAGGTGGACATTTCCAAATCTTTTTACACTTTAAATTGGTCTTTCCTTTTGAAGGTGCTTAGAAGATTTGGTTTTTGTGTCACTTTCTGCAATTGGATTTCTAAGATTCTTGCTTCCGCTTCTATCTCTATTTCATATCAATGGTAACCTCTATGGTTATTTCAAGTGTCAAAGAGAGGTTCGACAGGGTGACCCTCTATCCCCTTTGCTATTTTGGATTGCAGAAGATGTTCTTAGCAGAGGTTTTTCTCAATTGGTGGCCATGAAAAAATCAAGTTGATTAAGGCTAGCAGGTTTTTGGCGGTTCCCTCTCATACTCTTTACGCTGACGACATTATGCTCTTCACTAGAGGCTGTACCTCTTCTATTGTTGCCATTGCGGATCTTTTCGTTAAGTATGCTGAATGTTTTGGTCAGGTTATCAATCCTTCGAAATCTACTTTGTACACTGGTTCTATGTCTTCCTTTAGACAGAGCATGTTGGCGGATAAGTTTGGCTTCGAGATTGATCAGCTGCCTTTCTTCTATTTGGGTGTCCCCATTTTTAAAGGCAGACCCAAGGCTGCTTATTTTATTTCTATTGTTGATAAAGTCAAAAATAAATTGGCGGCTTAGAAGACGAGTCTCTTGACTATAGCCGGTAGAGTTCAATTAGTTAAATCTATTGTGTATAGTTCTGTTGTACTCAATGTATGTATATTCGTGGCCGGTCAGTCTTATTCTAATGGTTGAAAAGTGGTTCCGTAATTTCATTTTGAGCGGTGATGTCCAAAGGAGAAAGTTGGTGGCTGTAGCCTGGAAAAATTATTGTCAGGATTATAGTAGCGGCGGTTTGGGGTTTAAATCGCTTAGGTTTGTTAATGATGCTGGTAATTTGGAGCAATGTTGGCCGGTTATCACTAGTTTTGCTCCTTGGGCCTTGGTTCTTCGTGACAGAATTTTTAGAAAGGGCTGCACCGTGAAATATCATGTTTCCTCTTCGATCTGGACTGGCTGAAAATTTTTCCTGCACGTTTTGAAGGAGAAATTTTTTTGGATGGTTGGTAAGGATGATAAAATTAACTTATGGAACGATAACTGGTGCAGTCATACCATTGCTTCGTTGTTGCACATTCCTGAAAATCAGCAGCTGCTTCTCAAGGCCAACTTGAATGAGATTATTTATGGTTCGCATATTGTTATTCCTGCTGGCCTGGATCTTCTGTGACCAGCTCTGCCCCATCTTGCTTCTAAAGTGTATGTCAATATTTAGAAGGAGGATTCTAGAATTTGGAAGCGGTCGGACAGCGGTGCTCTCACGTTTAAGGACACTTATTTTTTCTTAACGACATCGTCCCAGCCTGTGAATGAGGAAGGTTGATCTGGTGTCCTTTCATACCACGTTCCAAGTCTCTCTTATTTTGGCATTTAATTCTTGACAAGCTTCCAACCGATGACAATCTGGCTAAGCGAGGTTTGCTCTTTCCGTCAGTCTGCAGTTTATGCAAGATGCAGGTGGAAACTATATCACATATTTTCTTTGATTGTACATTTTCTAAATCTGTTTGGATGTGGTTGGGCAATAGAATTGATTATAACATTTCTTGCTTGGCGGATTGTTGGTCTGCTATCCATAAAAATGCTTCCCCTCATTGCAAATTTGTTCTTCTGTCGACTGTTATTAACTTGGTTTACTGCATATGGAAGTCCCATAATTTGGCTAGTTTTCAAGATAAATTTACTCCTTGGAAATCTGTCTGCTCCTCAATCGAATCTGGAACGAAATTAACGGGCGACGCCACTGCTGCCTATTCCAATTCTAACATTCCATATTTTGTTGTGCTGAAAAAAATTTCTATTATCATTCATTCGCCTAAAATGAAATTGGTCAAGGAGGTTATGTGGTGTCCCCCTCAGGTTGGTTGGATTAAGGTTAACATTGACGGGGCTTCCGGTGGTTTAGCGCTTCAGGCAGCTTGCAAAGGTATTTTTAGGAATCATGCTTGCGATCATTTGGGGAGTTTCGCTTGCAATTTGGAACCGGTGGGTGCGTTTTCAGCTGAGTTATTGGGAGTGATTCTGGCAATGGAGTATGCCTTTTCTCAAAATTAGGCTAGTTTATGGTTGGAATCAGACTCAATGCTTGTGGTGAAAGCGTTCAGTGATCCTTCTGTTGTTCCTTGGCAAATAAGGAACATATGGGATTAATATATGCTTAGGATGCAAAATTCAAATTTTTGGCGACTCACATCTATAGCGAAGGAAATCAATGTGCATTTAAGATTGCTAACTTAGGCTTATTAGTTTCTAATTTCACGTGGTGGTCGGATATACATACAAACCTTGTTTTGGATTTTAATAGAAACAAGCTAGGCTTTCCTAGTTTTAGAGTTAGTTATGTTTGAGGTTTCAGCATAATGTCCCCATCATTTTTGTACCTATTATTTTCTAATATATATATATTTTTGGGCTTTTTCCCTCATTCTATAAAAAAGTGAGACACGTCTTCATTTTATTAAAAAATAAAGTTTAGAGATATACGTCCGGATTAAATTCGGAAGTATACTTTCATATATGTTTAAAATTAAACTTGTAATCGTTTTTCTACACTAATTTATGTGTCTTTCTTCTTAACTACTCTTTCCGTCCCACAATGAGTGATCCATTTGGAATAAAAGAGTGTTCCAAAATGAATGACCCATTTCAATTTCCAATGCATCTTTTACAATTTTACCCTTTAATTAGTATTACTTTTATCATTCCCAATGCACGATAAGGGTAATTTAGTAAAAATATCATTCTCTCTCTTTCATTAATTTTTTTTCTTAATATGTGTGAAATGGTCAACTGGGTCACTCATTGTGGGACGGAGGGAGTAAAGTGTTTTCGTGTGTCATACTTAAAGGTGCAATTACATCTATACATTTTCTCTTGTTGCATTCTCTTTCGTTTATTTCATTTTAAGTCCAAATCACACATGAATGGAGCTAGTAGAAAAGTGAAAACAAAAACGACTTTCATCGTCTCTAACAATGAAATCATTATGGCACTACAACAAATAATGCTTTTTATGACGAATCTTTCATAACAAACAATATAAAATCGAGGGTATATGTAACGGGAGCGTCTTGACTTAAAAAAAATTTTTTTTACCTCGGTTCTTTGTAAAGTCGACATAATAATATGCTCAGTGTTTGAGATTCGATTCCCAGCTCCTGCAGTTTTATGTTTTATATGGAACCAAATAGGCGCCTTTAATTTTCATAGGTTTTATGTCGGATATGTTACCTAGGATTTCAAGAAAACCGAGATATATAGTCTCTAATTTTTTATTCATTTTAGAATAAAAAAGGAGCCTTTATTTTTTAAAGTTTTACGTCGGATATGTTACCTCGGTTTTCATTAAAACTGCGATAAAAATTCTTTATATTTTTTATTCACTCAGTGGCTACCTCATTCACTTCTCGAGCCAACGAAAGAACACTTATTCTTCAAGGAGCCCTAGCGAAAAAACACTTCTTCTCCAGCCAACGAAAGAGCACTTATTCTCCAACAAGCCCTAGCGAACGAAAGAACACCAGTAATCTCCGGTATGTTATTATGGTTGTTGTTGTTATTGTTGTTGCTTTGATCTGTTACTGTTGTTATCTTGTTATTCTCCATTACTATTGTTCTTGTTATTCTCCATTATTGTTGTTCTTGTGTATCATGGTTGTGTACTATTTTTATTTTTATTTTTTAGATGCTTTATGTGATTATGGATCGTAATTGGATGAAAGCCAATAGATTAAGTGTAGAGTATGAGAATGGATTGAAACAATTTCTTGATTTCACAGAAAAAAACCATCATGACAATAATGGTATTTTTATTGTCCTTGTAAAAACTGTTTTAATACAAAAAAAAAACATCACAGTGATGTTATAATAAATCATTGTAGATGTGATGAAATTATTCAAAATTACACAAAATGGGTATGGTATGGTGAAACGAAAAATAAGAGACCTTTGTCACATACAGTTGAAGATGATGAAGTTATGAATGATACTCTAGAAGACATCATTCGTGATATTAGAGTTGATGCTTTCACAAAGACATCTTTGTTAGATACTTTGAGAAGAGAAATGGAAGATTCGTTGTATCCGGGATGTAAATTTTTTTACAAGATTTTCGGTTGTGTTAAGACTATTTAATCTTAAAGCAAGAGGTGGGTGGACGGATAAAAGTTTCATTGAATTGCTTGAATTGTTGAAAGAAATGTTTCCCGAAGGTAACACTTTTTTGAACCGTACTTATGAGGCCAAGAAGATATTGTGTCCAATGGATTTGGACTATGTCAAAATACATGCATGTCGTAATGATTGCATATTATATAAGAAAGATTTTGAAAACTTGAAGGAGTGCCCGAGGTGCGGGGAGTCACACTACAAGAAGAAGGACAATGGGTGTTGATGACGTTGATGGTGTAACTAGAAAGTGTGTTCCTACCAAGGTGGTATAGTACCTAGAGATTATTCCAAGGTTCAAGAGATTGTTTGCTAATGCTAGTGAAACAAAGAATACTAGATGACATGCAGATGAAAGAGTGCGTGATGGAAAAATTCTCCATGTAGCTGATTCATTGTTGTTGCGGTGAAAATTGGATAACAAATTATTAATTAATTTGCATCATATTTCTTTTACAACCGACTTTGATTTATCCAAAGGAAAGGTTCAAGATCGTTAGAAAAACCTAAAGGGGAAGATCTAAGGTTCGGGGGTTGGTTATACAAAGGGAAGGTATTAGCACCCTATGTATCTGTAGTATCCTACAGGAACCTCTTGTTCTACTGTTATCTTATGTTTGCTAAAGGTTCTATGCTAAAGGTTAAAACCCTAGGGGTTAGTATCTAAGTATACTCGACAAAGCATCGCACTTTACGCCTACGTATCCTCGGGAGTAGAATCAGAGTACGCGTAGTTCTACTTCTACTGAACTATTAACTATGGTCAATATTCAGAGGGGAAATGAGTACAAGCTCATTGTAGAGTTCAAGAACTCTCTAGATCTAGTTGAAATGGACCTATGTTATGTTTTAGTCAGTAGGGGAAAGTGATGATTCATTAGGATGAATATCACAAAGAGTTTAGGAACTCTCTCCAGAAGCTAGTTATGATTTCTATGGCTCTGATGAGGCCAATAAATGAAGTTGCTCTTATGAGGCTACTAGGTTAAGGTGGAGGTCATGACTTATGAGTCAATACTATTTAACCTTCCTTTGAAATGGAGGGTAACAGTAATAGTGAATATAATAGCATGAACAATGCAATACAATATAACTGAGATAATACGAACAAGATATGATGTTGACACAATAAGTAAACCAAGATATATTGACTGAAAATAAATCAAGATAATATTGATGGAAAATAAAGTCAGTGGTCAATCGGGAGAATCGGGTCCGATGTAGTGCTAAACCATCGTAGCAGGATCTATGATAGATCGTACTATAGGAAGGTGCACGATTCTATCTTTGTGTTAAGACACGATGGAGAAATGATATTGAGAATCATTCTCTAAAGAAATCGCGTCACACGAAAAGAAAAGGTGAGATCTTGTCTTAATCATAAACTTTCGTTGATTAGTCGAAAGTAACCTATCACGATCTCAAAGTATAGAAAGAGATCTTGATGATCACTCACTACATATTTGAGATAATGAAGGTTGATCATTTCGATAACAACATCCAAGAATAGAAAGACTTCATCGATCGAGAGTAGATACGAAATGAAGTGAAAGTTAAAAAGTCTCGTCTTAATCGCGATTTAATCGAGACATCGATAATCAGTGATATTTGACTTTCATTGACCAAAATAAAGACAATGGAATCGAAAAGAAAATAAAGTCGGTTTCGTCTTAATCAAGATTTAAATCAACAAAACAATAATCTTGATTTTGGACTTTCATTGACCTGAATAAAGACAATAAAGTAGGTCTCGTCTTCAATCAATTTTTAGATCGACAAATCGATAATCGTTGATGTTAGACTTTCATTGACCGGAATAAAGACAATAAAGTAGGTCTCGTCTTCAATCAAGATTTATATCGACAAAATCGATAATCGTTGATATTAGACTTTCATTGACCGGAATAAAGACAATAAAGTAGGTCTCGTCTTCAATCAAGATTTAAATCGACAAAATCGATAATCGTTGATATTAGACTTTCATTGACCGGAATAAAGACAATAAAGTAGGTCTCGTCTTCAATCAAGATTTAAATCGACAAAATCGGTAATCGTTGATATTAGACTTTCATTGACCGAAAAAAAATGACCTTATATTCGTCAAGACTTTGAGTGATTTGAATAAAACCATCAAGTCATGATTTTGCAATATCATTGGCCCTAAAGCAAAAAGAAATCGAAAATAAAATCGACGACGACAGTCAAGATGGAAATAAAAGGCGAAAATCAATCGAGAAATAAAAAGTAAATAAGCTCAAAAACGGTGTAACAACAACCACTTTGCGATTTAAAATTGCAAATCTCAAACAGTTGAGTCTTACAGGGGTTCTCAGACTAATCCTAAGAACTACAACATTTGCATTTTGATTTTTATCATTTTTGCTCTTTTTCGTTAATAAAAAAAAGAAAGAAGTTACTAATAAACATTTTTAATCCTAAAATTAAATTACCAGTCCTAAAAATTAAATCTAAAGTTAAAGTTGATAATCCTAATATTTAACCCAAAATTAAATTTTAACTAAATAAAAAAAAATTAGAATTAATATGCTGAAAAGATTAAATATGTTCATGAAAATTTTTAAAACAATAAAACAAAAAAAAATAGCACAAGAAGCCCAAAAGGGCAAATCAAAGTCAAACAGAGGCGGGTCAGTTTGACCCTAAAACCCGGTTCGGTTTGATCCTAAAAGGGTTAATCAACCTTATCACAAACCCAAAGACGGTTGGCACAAGCTACAGGAAGAAAATAAAAGCAGATCGTGTTCAGAGGAAATGAGAAACGAACCCAAAAGGACACGCTCCATCTTACTCACCTCCAAAACGTTTTCACGCTCGATCTCCATGGCCAGAAAACGAAGATCTGCTGACGAATTCGCTCCCGATTCTTTCCCGTTTCGCGGCTCAAACTCCCTCTCCGATCATGATCTCTAACTGCATCTCTTCTCTCCACGATCTATTTCTCACGGCGGCTTTGGTTTATGCAAGTATCACTCTGTTTCTCCACTCTCGATCTCGTCTCAGAGTAACCCTCTCTTTTAAATCGTGGCGGGTCGCATGGCGGCGTAATTGCGGATGTTTTCGATGGTTCTATCTTTCGGCTTTCTCCAATTCCACCACAATTCCTCACTCGTAAGTGTTACCTCTATTGGCCTTTTAACTTTCGGATCAATAAACGGATGAGGAGCTCCAATTTTCTTATCAAGTTTATTGATGTCTGAAAGTGATTGGAGGACAAATTGGGAACAAGATTGGCTTGAATTGAAGACAAAACAGTGGCGTTTTAAGAGAAAAGTGAAATATATGTTTTGCAGAAGTGGTGATGAGGAAGTTGAAACGCCGTCGTATTGATGATAACGGTGGGAAGCGGAGAAAGAGAGAGTGGCGGAACGGAGAGTGAGATGGTTATTCAAATCGTATGTGTTTTTGGTTTTTGGTTAGAATTGAATCGCGTGAGGTCGCTGGTTTTGACCAAAGAAAAATGGAGAAGAGGATGGTTTTTTCTGAATGATTCATTTTTTTCGCTTCTAGGTTCTCTCCTCCTTTTATTAAGTTCTCCTTTCAATTTGAATTTTCGACCGTTCTGAACTGTCCTAATGGTGCAGGCTGAATTGGTTGTTGCAGGAAAATTTTTGAAGCCGTAAAAAGCAGGTTTACGTTGTGATGTACGGTTGTGTGCCGTGTTTGGTGGTTTGTTAAGTCCATACATTGTTGGTTTGATGTACTGATGTGGTGACTCAGTGTGTGAAATAAGGATTTTGCAGATTAAAAAAAGATAATTTAGACTAATACTAAAAAAATAAATAACCTTAAATAAGCTTAAAACTAAATGGAAGATTATTTTAACTAGAAAAAAAAGAAATAGAATTAACTAATTAATATTGAAATTAAAAAACTAAATTGAAATATGTACTCAACTAATTAAACGATCTAAACAAATTAAAATTAATTAAAATTAAAGTAAAATTTACACTTAAATTAAAAAAATAAATTAAGCTAAAAATCTAATTGAAACGAATTATATATAAAAATAAAATTAAGAAGATAGACTAAACTAATTTTAAATAATAATAATAATAGTGATGGTAGAAAAAAACATGATTAATGATATGGGATGTTTAACAAAAAAATGCAAAAATGCTTATTAGAAAAGATATGATGAACGATCAAACCAATCTGAGAGTAAAATTTGGGGTGCAACAGTTGTCCCTATTTAAATATCTTCACCGGATGACATGAGAGATGAAAATCCTCATGGAATCAAAAGTGAAAGATATTTAAATACAGATAACCGAAAATTTTGCCCTCAGATGCACACATATGCAATGCAGCAAACATGATGCCAAGAAGATGCAAGAATGCAGACACAACGAGACACCAAGGGGTAAACAAGAAACAAAAGACCAAAAAGCTCCACTGGGGAAGAAAAGAAGATTAGTATCCATGAGAAACACCTCACTAGGGATACAAGCTAACCAACAAAAGAGACCCACCGGGGAGACTCCAAAGAAACACTGGGGAAAGACCACAGACAATCTTCACCGGGGAAAAGGTCCGGGGAGATAGACTATTGGGGATAACACAAAACCACGTTCTTCCTGGGCATGAAACCAGAAAGAAGAACCCGATCACTAGGGATCAGTCAAAAAGACAGACAACCAAGCAAAGACTTCCTGAGGATTCTTATACCGAAGAGTTCAAGATGGGATCTTCAAGAAAAGCCAGGACGATGATAAGTGCAAAATGTACCTATTTTTGTATATATGTTTTGTTGCACTTATCGATCCTTTTTTGTAAATATCGTGCAAATAAAACCCGATTTGTTTATAAATACGTTTACTTTATGTTTTCGTGTGTATAGTGCATTATCGTGTAAATATCATTGAGTTTAATTTATTTTCATTTATTTTTGCAGGTGTTCCAGCAATGGGATTTTGCCATTGTTGTATAGAGCATTGAATAAGCTTTCCAACGCTTCGAACCGGGCGAAAAACGGAGTTACGGTTCAAAAGTTAAGAATAAAACAGTGTAGAAAAATTCTGCAGACTGGTGTGCTGCGCCTCTGCGCCGCCGGGCGGTGCAGGGGCGGTCCGGACACTCCAAAATTGTGAATAACTTATAGAATGACCGCCTTTCGCCGCCGGGCGAAGCCAGAATTCCGCCGGGCGATTTTTGACGGACAGAAACTCCATTAAAGCCCCAAAAACACAATTTTTAGGTTATGGTTTTGGTATTTTTAGTTCCAAATCCATCGAATAGCATTTTTTGACCAGAATTAGGCTAGAAAACACATTGGAGCATGCATTAGGATGATCCAGAGTCGAATCCTTCATCAATCGGAGCCGACAACTCAAGAGATGTTTGGTTTTTCTCCATTTTTTCTCTATGTTTTTCTCTTTTTGTTGGGTGTTTGTATATTTACTATGAACATATGTATCTTTGTTGATCATAATATTGTATAAAGCTTGCTTTACAAATCATTATCGATGTCTTCCTTGATCTTTTTGCATTTATGTTTGGATTTGTGTTGTGTTAGAGATAAACTTCACAAATCTTGATTAGGGATGGATATCTATTGTCTAGATGCTAGAGATAGATTTAGATGATAATCTTTATGGTGTCGGAACTTAAATGCCTTCCGTGTTTCGAGGCTTCGTGCGCGAGAGTGACGAAGAGAGTGATACGGTTACTTCTCAACTCAGTGTGCCAGAGATGGACACTGTTGTGAGCGATATTGGATGATTTTGACGAGTATTGCAGGTGGAGTATAATTGGTCGGTAAATTTATGTTTGTGACGAGTGGAATATATACATGCTTGATACGTCTTTTCTCTTCGAAGAATGAATTGTTTTTATGTTTTTATTTACTTTTCTGTTTTTACGCCTTAAACCATTTTAAAACCAAACTCATTAACATTGAGATTGTCGAACGGCAGTTCAGTAGTACCGATCTCTGTGGACACGATAATTCCCGGAAAAATACTTCCAAATCTTTTCGCTTGCTTGCCCTGTATTGCAACCAACAAAGTGGCGCCGTTGCCGAGGATTGGTGTTTTTTATTGGATCGCATTGCGACAGTTTTGTTGTTTTTGAGTTTTGTAGATATCGTAAATTTTGTATATTTTCACTTGTATATTTTAACTTTTGTTCAAGTGTTTGGTTAGGTCGCTTGCTTTTGGTTGCACGGTGAGACATCACCACGGCATGAAGAGAGGAAGTTTCTAATTAAGCACCGTAAAGGCGTCGAGCTTACGACGTAAAACAAGCATGTGTTATAGTTTTTCATTTCTAATGTTTTTGGTTGTTGTTTGCTCTCAAATTTTGATTGAGTTCTTTTAGGATGCTTTGGTGATTTTCCAAGTTGGTTCGTTTCAACTTGCGGATGTATGGTAATGATTTTGTTAAGTTTTGTACACGTCTGAGGTATGTATTTATCGCTTTCTATACTTTAGCATATTCATGTTACTTAGGCATTTTACAAACTTTCATGCCATTCATTCTTTTGTATACTTGTTCTTGTTGTGAATCACTTTAGTTCCCAACCTTTTTGTGAGGAAGCCTTCCATTGTTCATATATGCTCGGAGTTCCAACATTCTTGTTCTAACTGGATTTTATTATGTTGAATCTGTTGTTTGTGTTGTTTATATGAATGCATGAAAAGGATCAAGGCAATTGTTTCATTTTGAGCACAACCACCCTAGCCAAATAGTCAATTCACCTTGTAAGTGTGTGATCATTTGTAACCCCTTTGAGCCTTTGGTCATTATCCATGTTGTTTGAGTTTGATGCTTGTCTATGAGTGTCAAATTTACTTTTTGTATGGATTTTGATTGATTATTTTTTCTTGAACCCTCAACTTTGTGTTGTTGTATGGACTTTTTCCTTGCCTTAGAAAGTAGGGAGTATTCACATGATGGTGCGGTTGAATTCAAGTTGGGGAGAGGATGATTGTGTACTCATTGGTTGGATTCTATGAGGATTGAAAAAGAAAAGAAAAAAAAAGAGAAAAATTTGTGAAAGAGAAAAAGAAATAAAAAAGGAAGAAAAAGAAAAATCCTTGAAAAAGGAAACAAAAAGAGTTTCAATAATTGTGCTAAATAAGTATTGTGTGTTGTGTAGCACTTGGGATTGTGGAAGAAGTTGGTTGAAATTTTGTGTGTGAATCTTTGTGAGTTTTGACTCCCTTAGGTTTAGGCAAGTTTTTGTTTCAATTACCTTTAGAAATTGCCTGTTGTTTGTTTACCCGACCACGTTACAACCTTGAAAGCCCTTGTGATTCTTGCCTTTGTATTTTCAATGTGAATTTGTGGATGTATGCATAATTTAGTCTTTTGTTTGCATGAGTGTTGTGTGAGTGTAAAGTACCTTATTGTGTGTTTTTTATCTACCGATGATTGTTTTTACTAGGTGTGATTCACTTTGGAACTTGTGTTGTTTTAGAATTTTTGGCATGATTTTTGTATTTTGCATTTGTTTCGTGACTATGTTATCGTCGTAGTTTAGTGGTAAGTATTTACTTTTTGTGTGTACCGTTTGCATTTGAACCATACATTTGTTTTCCGTTTTCAAAACCTATTGATTCGTAATTCTTTGGATATTGCTTGTGCATTTTCAAGTTTGTTTGATTCTTGTTTGTGGACAAACAATTATGTAAGTTGGGGAGAGTTGATAAGTGCAAAATGTACCTATTTTTGTATATATTTTTTGTTGCACTTATCGATCCTTTTTGGTAAATATCGTGCAAATAAAACCCGATTTGTTTATAAATACGTTTACTTTATGTTTTCGTGTGTATAGTGCGTTATCGTGTAAATATCATTGAGTTTAATTGATTTTCATTTATTTTTGCAGGTGTTCCAGCAATGGGATTTTGCCATTGTTGTATAGAGCATTGAATAAGCTTTCCAACGCTTCGAACCGGGCGAAAAACGGAGTTACGGTTCAAAAGTTACGAATAAAACAGTGCAGAAAAATTCTGCAGACTGGTGTGCTGCGCCTCTGCGCCGCCGGGCGGTGCAGGGGCGGTCCGGACACTCCAAAATTGTGAAAAACTTACAGAATGGCCGCCTTTTACCGCCGGGCGAAGCCAGAATTCCGCCGGGCGATTTTTGACGGACAGAAACTCCATTGAAGCCCCAAAAACACAATTTTTAGGTTATGGTTTTGGTATTTTTAGTTCCAAATCCATCCAATAGCATTTTTTGACCAGAATTAGGCTAGAAAACACATTGGAGCATGCATTAGGATGATCCGGAGTCGAATCCTTCATCAATCGGAGCCGACAACTCAAGAGATGTTTGGTTTTTCTCCATTTCTTCTCTATGTTTTTCTCTTTTTGTTGGGTGTTTGTATATTTACTATGAACATATGTATCTTTGTTGATCATAATATTGTATAAAGCTTGCTTTACAAATCATTATTGATGTCTTCCTTGATCTTTTTGCATTTATGTTTGGATTTGTGTTGTGTTAGAGATAAACTTCACAAATCTTGATTAGGGATGGATATCTATTGTCTAGATGCTAGAGATAGATTTAGATGATAATCTTTATGGTGTCGGAACATAAATGCCTTCCGTGTTTCAAGGCTTCGTGCGCGAGAGTGACGAAGAGAGTGATACGGTTGCTTCTCAACACAGTGTGCCAGAGATGGACACTGTTGTGAGCGATATTGGATGATTTTGACGAGTATTGCAGGTGGAGTATAATTGGTCGGTAAATTTATGTTTGTGACGAGTGGAATATATACATGCTTGATACGTCTTTTCTCTTCGAAGAATGAATTGTTTTTATGTTTTTATTTACTTTTCTGTTTTTACGCTTTAAACCATTTTAAAACCAAATTCATTAACATTGAGATTGTCGAACGGCAGTTCAGTAGCACCGATCTCTGTGGACACGATAATTCCCGGAAAAATACTTCCAAATCTTTTTGCTTGCTTGCCCTGTATTGCAACCAACAGACGACAGAGACAAACTCTGCGCACCAGATATGAGTCTTAAGGTTGAAGGAAAATTGTTCCCAGAAGCTTAGCTTAAAGCAATTTTTCAAATATCCAAGGTAAGGGTTCAATGTCCGACACGATTCGAACAAGAACGGTTTTAAAACAAGAAGACAATGCTTGACACGATTCAAACAAAGTCCAAGTTCAAGTTTGACACGATTCAGACAAGAACAGGTTTTAAAAAATCTTTAATGTTAAACTTCTTGGGGAATAGCAAAAGGTTTAAAGATTCAAATCTGGCGCGCAAAGTTTAAGACCGAACAAGCATGACACAAAGCAAACCAGGAATGTCTTTACTTCACTGGGGAAATAATGACAGACACCAACAACAGACCACAAGCAAAACAGAGCACAAAGATGCAAAGATGCTAGGGTATGATGCATATGCTTAGCTATATGCTAGAAACGGCGCGAACGACGTAAAACAGGAAAGAAGAAAGGATAACACAAGCCAACACCCTGAAACCCAAACATCAAGGATAACCGGGGCAATCTTCTTTTCACTGGAGATGGCAAATCCAAGCCAAAGATACAGTACTACTAACTCTTCCTGTACAAACTTGATTCCAAAATGTCTTAATTCCAGAGTAAAACTTGGTTTATCTTTGTGTTTTCTTTGAACTTCCGCTTCCAAGAATCAGATGAAAATGACAAAGTTATTGTATTCAAAGACCAATAACAATTCTAGTGACTAAGAATTCTGTCGTCTAACAGCTGACTTCTCTGGGGACTCCTACATAAAGAGATGGGGTTTAAATGGGAACATGGTTAATGAGTCAAGAATAGACTCTGGTACTCAAATAAGAGTTGGTTGAGATAACACATAATCTGCTTTATGAAGGAAAACCGGTAGGAGCCAGAAAGGTAACCTCATTGGAGATAGAACCAAGAAATGGGCTCCAATAAAGGTATCTAGAATGATTGATCATCAAGGTCAGATGACATTCTAGAAAGGATCCGCAATGAAGGTTGAACCGAAAAACAGTCTTCACTGGGAAAAGACATCCAAAGTGATGGAACAACAGGTTCAAGTATGATCGGTTGGCACTTTGGAAAAAGAAGAACCTTATTGGAGATTGAACCAAGAAATGGGCCCCAATAAAGTATCTAGGATGATTGATCATCAAGTCTAACGTGACTAAATGACATCCTAGAAACACCTCTAAAGTGATGGAACAACAGGTTCAAGTATGACCGGTTGGCTCTTTAGAAGTAACCTCTAAAGTGATGGAACAACAGGTTCAAGTATGACCGGTTGGCGCTTTAGAAGTAACCTTATTGGAGATAGAACCAAGAAATGGGCCCCAATAAAGTATCTAGAATGATTGATCATCAAGTCAAAACATGACTAGATGACATTCTAGAAAAGATCCACAATGAAGGTTGAACCGAAAATCGGTCTTCACTGGGAAAAGACATCCAAAGTGATGGAACAACAGGTTCAAGTATGACCGGTTGGCACTTTGGGAAAAGAAGAACCTTATTGGAGATTGAACCAAGAAATGGGCCCCAATAAAGTATCTAGGATGATAGGTTAGTACCGGGGTTGCGTAACTGAAGATAAGGCTTCTTGGGGGATACCCATTACTGTTGCAAAAAGGTTGAATAGTACCAGAGATAGATAAGCTGCTTATAGAGACTGCCACTTATCGCCAAAAAAACAAACTTCTTCAAGAGATTACTGCTTCAAAGATATGTTGATATCACGATACCGTCGGAGAAATAATTCTGTCTTCATGAGGATCTTGAGATTCTTCTTGCGAGAAATGGTGCAAAATAAATGCACGTTCAAAGATAGGTTTGAAAAATCACACCTGCCAAGGACCAAAGTTCAATCTAGGAACAAACTAGAAAGAAACGGTCAAACAAGACTCCAATTGAGGAAAGAACTCAAATGGGAATTTATCTTATCCACATGTGGAAAAGATAACTGAACCAACCATCATCCACGAGGATAAAACTCTGTGGGAAATTCAGAAAAGAATGGGCACTTTATGCCTAAGGGCTGACAACTCTATTGGAGAGAATAGACCAACCCAGTCACTTGGGGAGATAAACGCCAAAGTGAACAAAATAGGAAAACACCAGAAAAGGAAGCAGAAATGCAAAAATGCAATGCATATGAGTGCTTATGCCATGCTTATGCTTATGCTGACAAAACAGACAAGAAGCGAAACCGGAGATGAAAAACATCTCGACAAAGGACACCCAGCCAAACTCATCAGATTGGACCAATACTGGGGATGAAGAAGAATCAACAACTTCACTGGTGAAAAGCGGTATTCCACTTGAGGTATAACATCGTGAGGATTGCCATCATGAGCTTGATCTCTTTGTTGGAGAAGAATCCATGGAGAATTTGTCAAGATTAGCTGAAGTAACAGCTTATCAGGGAATTAGCAGAGGATATCACAAGAACAAAGTAGTTCTGCATCCTACTGGCGTAATGATCCTCTTCAAATCTTGTCTGCCCCAGTCTATATGGTCTGTCAGAAGACGATAACAAGAGGATTTTATAGAAGAATTGGCATACAAGGTGCTTCAATATCTTCAAACTCTTGGAGAGATCTCGGCGTAACTGCCCCAGATTAACTGCGTTCACACAACAAAGCCTTTGAACTTGTTCTTCAGAATGGTTGTTGACAACTGGGGAAGAGATGCCCCAGATTAATTGGCCCTTTAGAGATTTACCGAATCTCGACTTGACTGCCTCAAATTAATCGATATGTGAGGGTAAGTCATCAAAAGGATTTCACAGAAGAATTGACGCACCAGACGCTTCAATGTCTTCAAACTTTTGAAAAGAAATGAACTTAGACATGATTGCCCCAGATCAACTGTATTCGTGATACTCAAACTGTAGTAGAAACGACTAGGGAACGAACTTGCCCCTGTTGATGGGTCACTGGATTCCACGCTTGTCATAAGATGACCCGGAGAAGACTTGTTCCAATATTCTGAACTTGAAGAGTTTTGCCCCTGATTCAATAACTCTTGGGATGGCGGATTGGTAAATCCTAACACCTGATTGCCCCTGACTGAGATTCCTTTATCAAGTCGAATCCCTTAGCTGGCTGTATCTGTTAGGATTTTGTTGGTATTGAATTATTTTTACAACCACGTATTGTTCATCAAAAATTGGCAAGTTCAAATGCAATATTCATGCAAGCTTTTGAAATCAAGTTTCATTGATGAAACACACACAGTGGAGTGATTAAATATTCAAAACAATGGTGGGTCTAGTCATTAAGGAAGTGACTGACACACGCGAGTAACAAAGATTATTAGGAGTCAGGTTACTCAACCTTGCTGTAGTATGCTTTTCAAAACAACCTTACCTCAATTAGGTCTTTTAGGGGTTGTAATGTGGTATGGTTCACGATTTATGAGACAAAAGATAAAGGCTCAAATCCTACGCTCAGTTAACTCAAGATATACGTTCAAATCTCCAAAAATAGGAAGTCACTTGATTTGAAAGCTGACTGGCGCCTTATGTGAAACGCTCGTGTTTGAATGCATAACCGAGTTAAACTGAGAACTACCCTGCTCCAAGGTTGAGATTTAAGGTTTTTGTGTAAAGAAAGAAAACTCCTACTTCTAGGCTCGAAAGGGTTAACAAGGGATAAATTGAAACAATGCCTTACATCCTCGGCGAGGTTAATTTGAAAGTATACCACAGCAATTATGAACACGAGGTTTTCATCATCCTCCCTAATCTTTGCTTTAACAAAGTTTGAAAAAGGGGTGAAAAAGATATGTATTTTTGCTTTTATGAAAATTAAAGTAAAATGAGTGAAACGAATGGATTTAACCAAAAGATGCACAAACATTTCATTAACCTTGCCAATTTGAAAGTACAACAGAGCTTATAAGCAAATGCAAATTCAAAGTGCAAAGGAAATACAATAAACTTGCTGAAACAGCCAAAAAATTTCCAGCTTTAGGGAATCAACTACAGAAAATCAAAGAGGAGCTCAATCACAGACCCCTTATCCTTCTTTGTCTTGATACATCCTCATTCTTTATCTCCTGAGTGGGTAAGGATTGTTCTTGATATTAGGCTGGGAGCCATCGCAAGACAAAATGTTTCTCTCCACTAAGTCCTTCACAATATGCTTCAAAGCAAAACAACCTTCTAAATTATGGCCTGGTGCACCTTCATGGAATGCACAATGAGCGTTGGGATTGTAAGAAGGTGGAAGTGGATTAGGAGGTGGGCCTGATGACCTTGTAGTTATTAATCCTTGTTGTACCAAAACAGGATACAATGATGTGTACGTCATTGGAATGGGAGGAATCGGAGGCCTTCCACCCTTTCTTTTTCCTGGAATATTCTGGTCAGAAACTTGAGTCCGTTGGCGATAAGCAGGAGCGTTGGACGCTCGTTGATACACTGGTGGTTGAGGAACCGGCTGATAAACAGAAGCTTGACTGTTGAATGTTGGCGCGATGGCGGCCACATAAGGTTGCTGAACAGAATAACACTGTTGCTGCTGACGCTTCCAGAACTGATTTTTCTTCTTTTTGTTTGTCACCACCACACTGGTATCTCCTTCCCTTTTGAGGGATTTCTTGGCATCGTCGCGCGAACTATCAGCTCTCTTGTTCATTTTTCCATTCTTCAGACCAAGCTCTACTTTAATCCCCACAGCCACAATATCGGAAAAACTAGCAGACACGCTACTGATCATCCTTTCGTAGAATTCTGGTCTTACCGTGTCGACAAACCAATAAGTTAACTCTTTTTTAGATAAAGGTGGCTCTACCTGTGAAGCCAGCTCTCTCCATCTTTGTGTATACTCTTTAAAAGACTCGGTATCGCGCTGTGACATACTGAGTAATTGTCTGCGATCTGGCACGAGATCCATGTTATATCTGTAATGCTTTACAAAAGCATCAAATACATCTTGAAAACATCGGATCCTAGATTGGTCCAAAGTCGAATACCACTTTGCAGCAACTCCTTTCAAACTATCTTGGAAGCAGTGGATCATCAACTTATCATTATCCATAAATTCAGCCATTCGCTTGTAATACATGACCAAATGTGACTTAGGACAGGTCGCACCTGAGTTTAGGTCAAAATTGGGCAGTTTGAACTTGGGTGGAATTACCAAGCCTGAGACTAAGCACATGTCTTTAACATTAGTATTAGATACATTGCTCCTCTCCATTACTTCCAATTTCCTCCACATTGTCTCTACAATTTCCTCCAACCTTTCATGTCGATTATCCCCTTCTTCGGACCTATTGACATGCTCATAAACCGGATGCGGGTTCTGAAAAATTGGGCGCACCTGGGCTTGCACTGTTGCTGGAGTGAAGGTAGGAATAGCTTGAAAAGCCTCATTAACCAAAGGAACAACTTGTTGAGTAGAAGTGATGGCCGAAGCACGTATAAAGTTAAAAGGCATACCCAAAGTGGGGTTCACAATAGTAACGAGAGGTTTTACAGTTGTAGCAACGACTTTTGAGACTACGGTGACCTGCGTATCCAACTTTGCTCGTATAACATTCAAAACTTCCATGATCTGCCTCATTCTTCCTCGGAGCTCACTTAATTCATTGTTGACTCTGTCCATCTCGCATTATTGTTCAGACATCCTTCGTCGAGTTTGAGTCGAGTGACGATTCAAAGACGATTCTGAAGGGAAAACGGTGACATAAGACGAGGATAGAGAGGAAATGCACATGCTATGACATGATGCAAATGAGATGCTAATGCAAGCCAAGTGGTTTCAAAAAACTCAAAGGCAAGTTGCGAGAAATTCTTTTGGAAAAACTGAAAAAGTTTTTGTTTTAAAATCCAAGCTCTGTTGATCTTTTGAAAAGGGAACAAACATTCGAGTTCCTCGAAACCAAAGGGCTAAGAATGCTTGAATGTAGAGATGCATAAAGCACACGAGCACAAACACATGTACACACAACAAGACAAACAAACCCTAGGTTTATAGGTCTCATGAATGGAGCCAAGGTCTACCCATCCCAATAGGTATGTACTACTGGTTTTCATCTGCTGAACAAGGTTCTAAAGAGTTCCTAGAGTCGACAACCCATCTTTCGGATTTTATCGACTTTCCAATTGCTTGGTGATCAATAAAGTTCTCAAGAGAATCTCGTCTGAGTGTAGTATCGCGTAGCAACCATTTGGGATTGCTCCCTCACAGTCCTCGCACTACGTCCTAAATAGGCCAAGTGGGGGTAAAGGGGTAACTAAAGGTCATCAGTATCTCTGGCTCCTAGGTCGAAAGTAGTAACGCATTCACGATTGCTCGTTCAACATATACCACTTTCGAGAGGGCCTCAACTGAGTGTGGACTTCAAGTTCCCTCCTTTGGGATTTCTCCCTCGAAGTTCCCTTGACTATGTCCACGATTCCTAAACATATGTGTTCTCTCAAGTCTGGGTTAGGACTTATCTCACTCATAGATACCATATCAACCCAAATTAAACAGAAAAAAGCCAAGCAAGAACAGATATACAGATATATAAGCAAATATGACATACATAAGCATATACAAGTAAATAAGCAAACATGAATAACATAAGAACAAGATAGGCTTAACCCTCTTAGGAAAGGACCAACAATAGGTCTAACTTTTGTCCCCAGTGAAGTCGCCATTTCTGTTGCGGTGAAAATCGGATAACAAATTATTAATTAATTTGCATCATATTTCTTTTACAACCGACTTTGATTTATCCAAAGGAAAGGTTCAAGATCGTTAGAAAAACCTAAAGGGGAAGATCTAAGGTTCGGGGGTTGGTTATACAAAGGGAAGGTATTAGCACCCTATGTATCTGTAGTATCCTACAGGAACCTCTTGTTCTACTGTTATCTTATGTTTGCTAAAGGTTCTATGCTAAAGGTTAAAACCCTAGGGGTTAGTATCTAAGTATACTCGACAAAGCATCGCACTTTGCGCCTACGTATCCTCGGGAGTAGAATCAGAGTATGTGTAGTTCTACTTCTACTGAACTATTGACTATGGTCAATATTCAGAGGGGAAATGAGTACAAGCTCATTGTAGAGTTCAAGAACTCTCTAGATCTAGTTGAAATGGACCTATGTTATGTTTTAGTCAGTAGGGGAAAGTGATGATTCATTAGGATGAATATCACAAAGAGTTTAGGAACTCTCTCCAGAAGCTAGTTATGATTTCTATGGCTCTGATGAGGCCAAGAAATGAAGTTGCTCTTATGAGGCTACTAGGTTAAGGTGGAGGTCATGACTTATGAGTCAATACTATTTAACCTTCCTTTGAAATGGAGGGTAACAATAATAGTGAATATAATAGCATGAACAATGCAATACAATATAACTGAGATAATACGAACAAGATATGATGTTGACACAATAAGTAAACCAAGATATATTGACTGAAAATAAATCAAGATAATATTGATGGAAAATAAAGTCAGTGGTTAATCGGGAGAATCGGGTCCGATGTAGTGCTAAACCATCGTAGCACGATCTATGATAGATCGTACTATAGGAAGGTGCACGATTCGATCTTTGTGTTAAGACAAGATGGAGAAATGATATTGAGAATCATTCTCCAAAGAAATCGTGTCACACGAAAAGAAAAGGTGAGATCTCGTCTTAATCACAAACTTTCGTTGATTAGTCGAAAGTAACCTATCACGATCTCAAAGTATAGAAAGAGATCTTGATGATCACTCACTACAGATTTGAGATAATGAAGGTTGATCATTTCGATAACAACATTCGCGAATAGAAAGACTTCATCGATCGAGAGTAGATACGAAATGAAGTGAAAGTTAAAAAGTCTCGTCTTAATCGCAATTTAATCGAGACATCGATAATTAGTGATATTTGACTTTCATCGACCAAAATAAAGACAATGGAATCGAAAAGAAAATAAAGTCGGTCTCGTCTTAATCAAGATTTAAATCAACAAAACGATAATCTTGATTTTGGACTTTCATTGACCGGAATAAAGATAATAAAGTAGGTCTCGTCTTCAATCAAGTTTTAGATCGACAAATCGATAATCGTTGATGTTAGACTTTCATTGACCGAAATAAAGACAATAAAGTAGGTATCGTCTTCAATCAAGATTTAAACCGACAAAATCGATAATCGTTGATATTAGACTTTCATTGACCGGAATAAAGACAATAAAGTAGGTCTCATCTTCAATCAAGATTTAAATCAACAAAATCGATAATCGTTGATATTAGACTTTCATTGACCGGAATAAAGACAATAAAGTAGGTCTCGTCTTCAATCAAGATTTAAATCGACAAAATCGATAATCTTTGATATTAGACTTTCATTGACCGAAAAAAATGACCTTATATTCGTCAAGACTTTGAGTGATTTGAATAAAACCATCAAGTCATGATTTTGCAATATCATTGGCCCTAAAGCAAAAAGAAATCGAAAATAAAATCGACGACGACAATCAAGATGGAAATAAAAGGCGAAAATCAATCGAGAAATAAAAAGTAAATAAGCTCAAAAACGGTGCAACAACAACCACTTTGCGATTTAAAATCGCAAATCTCAAACAGTCGAGTCTTACAGGGGTTCTCAGACTAATCCTGAGAACTACAACATTTGCATTTTGATTTTTATCATTTTTACTCTTTTTCGTTAATAAAAAAAAAGAAAGAAGTTACTAATAAACATTTTTAATCCTAAAATTAAATTACCAGTCCTAAAAATTAAATCTAAAGTTAAAGTTGATAATCCTAATATTTAACCCAAAATAAAATTTTAACTAAATAAAAAAAAATTAGAATTAATATGCTGAAAAGATTAAATATGTTCATGAAAATTTTTAAAACAATAAAAAAAAAAACAGCACAAGAAGCCCAAAAGGGAAAACCAAAGTCAAACAGAGGCGGGTCAGTTTGACCCTAAAACCCGGTTCGGTTTGATCCTAAAAGGGTTAATAAACCTTATCACAAACCCAAAGACGGTTGGCACAAGCTACAGGAAGAAAATAAAAGCAGATCGTGTTCAGAGGAAATGAGAAACGAACCCAAAAGGACACGCTCCATCTTACTCACCTCCGAAACGTTTTCTCGCTCGATCTCCATGGCCAGAAAATGAAGATCTGCTGACGAATTCGCTCCCGATTCTTTCCCGTTTCACGGCTCAAACTCCCTCTCCGACCATGCTCTCTTCTCCGCGCGATCTCTTTCTCACGGCGACTTCAGTTTATGCAAGTATCACTCTGTTTCTCCACTCTCGATCTCGTCTCTGAGTAACCCTCTCTTTCAAATCGTGGCGGGTCGCATGGCGGCGTAATCGCGGATGTTTTCGATGGTTCGATCTTCCGGCTTTCTCCAATTCCACCACAATTCCTCACTCGTAAGTGTTACCTCTATTGGCCTTTTAACTTTCGGATCAATAAACGGATGAGGAGCTCCAATTTTCTTATCAAGTTTGTTGATGTCTGAAAGTGATTGGAGGACAAATTGGGAAAAAGATTGGCTTGAATTGAAGACAAAACAGTGGCGTTTTAAGAGAAAAGTGAAATATATGTTTTGCAGAAGTGGTGATGAGGAAGTTGAAACGCCGTCGTATTGATGATAACGGTGGGAAACGGAGAAAGAGAGAGTGGCGGAACGGAGAGTGAGATGGTTATTCAAATCGTACGTGTTTCTGGTTTTTGGTTTGAATTGAATCGCGTGAGGTCGCTGGTTTTGGCCAAAGAAAAATGGAGAAGAGGATGGTTTTTTCTGAATGATTCTTTTTTTTTTGCTTCTGGGTTCTCTCCTCCTTTTATTAAGTTCTCCTTTCAAATTGAATTTTCGACCGTTCTGAACTGTCCTAATGGTGCAGGCTGAATTGGTTGTTGCAGGAAGATTTTTGAAGCCGGAAAAAGCAGGTTTACGTTGTGATGTACGCTTGTGTGGCGTGTTTGGCGGTTTGTTAAGTCCATACATTGTTGGTTTGATGTACTGATGTGGTGACTCAGTGTGTGAAATAAGGATTTTGCAGATTAAAAAAAGATAATTTAGACTAATACTAAAAAAATAAATAACCTTAAATAAGCTTAAAACTAAATGGGAGATTATTTTAACTAGAAAAAAAAAAGAAATAGAATTAACTAATTAATATTGAAATTAAAAAACTAAATTGAAATATGGACTCAACTAATTAAACGATCTAAACAAATTAAAATTAATTAAAATTAAAGTAAAAGTTACACTTAAATTAAAAAAATAAATTAAGCTAAAAATCTAATTGAAACGAATTATATATAAAAATAAAATTAAGAAGATAGACTAAATTAATTTTATATAATAATAATAATAGTGATGGTAGAAAAAAACATGATTAATGATATGGGATGTTTAACAAAAAAATGCAAAAATGCTGATTAGAAAAGATATGATGAACGATCAAACCAATCTGAGAGTAAAATTTGGGGTGCAATAATTGTAATGGAAGAAAATTGATTCTTTGTATCTATATTTTTCCCTTGAACCGAGGAAACTTAGGCTTGGACTTTCTACCGACGAAATGAACCCTTTTGGTAATTTGAGTACTAACCATATGTCATGGCCTGTTCTTCGCATAATTTACAACCTATCTCCATGGTTGTGCATGAATTGCAAGTATATGATGCTATCGATGATGATTTCGGGTCCAAAATAACCAGGCAATGACATTGACGTTTATTTAACGCCATTGATTGAAGATTTGAGACTTTTGTGGGAGGAAGGTGTTGATGTTGATGATGCGTATACTGGTGATAACTTTAAGTTGCGTGCCATGTTGGTTTGCATAATTAATGACTTTCCTGTATACGGTAATTTATCTGGATACAACGTCAAGGGACATAGAGCGTGTCCTATATGTGAAGCTGATACATGTCACCACCAATTACAAAAAGGAAAAAAGACAGTTTATCTCGGGCATCGAAAATTTCTAAGACCTAATCATCCATATCGTAGATTACAGAAGGCTTTTAATGGAGAGCAGGAGTTCGATATTGCTCCAAAGCCCTTAATTGAGAAGGAAGTTTATAGAAAACAAAAACACATTAAGGTTGTATTTGGAAAAAAACAAAATAAGTCTACGGAGAAAAATATTTGGAAAAAAAAGGTCAGTATTCTTTGATCTTCCATACTGGTCTAATCTTGATGTAAGACATTGTCTTGATATGATGCATGTGGAGAAAAATGTATGTGATAGTCTGATTGGAACACTTATCAACATTAAAGGCAAGACAAAATATACTAAGAAATCCCGCGAATATATGGTTGTGATGGGTGTCGCTCCCGAAAAGATTCGCATCCAACGGTACAAACGCGAGAGTGGCGCAAAAGAAAACAGAGTCGCCAGCAAAGTGTATTTATCCCAAGAGAGGGAAAGGAAACACTGCATAAACCTGAAAGAAAGGAAAGAGCATGGTCTCACGACCAAGAGAATGGGTACGGGAGTCGGTTACGCGAAGGGAAGGTGTTAGCACCCAACACATCCATCATACTCGACGGGATCCACGCTTGTTGTCTGCATCAAAGGGTGTCGTCGACTAGAACTCCACTGCTACTGGAAAGGGAAAGGAACAGAAAAGAAAAGAGAAAGGAAAAAGAAACAAATGTAGGGAAAATAAAAGAAGTGCTCGCATGGGCCCTACCCCACTGCCTACGTATCTCATCGGGAGCATGAGAATCAGAGCGACGTAGTTCCCCTCACTAGGGGTGGATTGCATCTTTTAGGGAACGGCTTACGTTCTAGCTCAGGTGTTGCAGCTCGCTGAATCGAGACTTAGGCGTTACTGTCTTGCAAGAGAACGAGTAGGAGCACGTTCGTACGCTGAGAGTGAGTGAGATGAGAAAATAATTCCCGAAGGAAAGACGTTGTTGTTTGTTTTGAGTTTTTTAGACAGAAGTGTTTTTTAGTTAGCTTGTAACTTGCATTGCACCAAAGTCTATCGTGCGGGAACGAGTGAATCGCATGGTCGCCCCCAAATGGAACGTATGCTAAACACTCTAGAAGAGGAAGGGGGACCCCTCGTTCTTCATTTCCTACATTTAAGGCTTGGACGCAATACACGTTAACCTTTATTAAGTGTTTTGAAAGAGTTATGAGATGAGAAGAGAGAAGACACAAAGGAAACTCTAAAGAGATACTAAGAGTCCTAATGTTATCATGCATGGATATCCTATGGTTAGTGAGGCTTAGGAGAGACGACTACCTAAAACCTAATGCTAATCCTACTCCAAGCTTAATCAAAAATTAAGTTGGACTAGGTAGCTCTAAAGGGGAAGGAATCCAAGACTTAATCAAGTCTTGATATTCATGGGGTGAGAAGGAGTGAAAGAAGAGAAAAGAGAAAGAAGGAGAAAGAAGAATGGAATCAACTTACTTTTCAAGTTAAGTTGCTCCATGAAAGGGAAGATGAGAAGTGAAATACAAGTGGCCTAAGCCCACTTCAAACACAAATATGAAAATTAAAAGATAAAGGAAGAAGGTAGAATGTGGAAGCATATCCACACTCAAACAACTTACCATTTGCCCCTGAAAGTGTTAGAAGTATTCACATATGACAAAATGAAACTCAAACAAGCATAAGGCAATAAAGAAACAAGTTCTAAGGTGAACCAAACATCAAGTTCAGAACCTAATGATCCTACTGACCTCTAATATTAGTCATGCACAATTAGTCAAAAAGAAAAGGGAGAAGTCACTCAAGTATCATCCAAGTCAATAAAGAAGGAGTGAGATGAAAGGAAGTGATCATGTGAAGCAACCAAGTCAAAATTCCACAAAATAACCCAAGTCCAGAAGTGGCACAATCCTAAACATGTGCCTAAACATGATCTTCAAACATCACTCAAGTCATACAAACACTTTCACAATCAATTAAGAAGCAAAGAAGAAGTGGTGAAGTGAAGTGAAACATGGTTCATACTTGTGAAACAAGTGACTTAAGGTGCAAGGCAAACATCAAACATGCAAAGATGAGATTCAAGTATCACACCCAGAAGTCAATTAAGATGCTATCAATCCTTAAACAAGACCTCAAATTATGGCACAAGTGCCTTCATGATCAAGCAAACCAAACATGAAGCATACATCCACAAATTGTACAAGTTAAAGCTCATGCTTCAAAGAAATAACAAACATGCCTCAAAAATTATGTCATTCAGTATTCAAGTATCTCAAACATGTATAATCAACATATCAAAGCCACAAGCAATGAATCGGAACCAATGTCAATCAACAATTAGGTCAAAGCATCATTAGAGTTTCATACATTCATGCTCAAAGAAACACATCAAAATTCATCCAAACAGGACCTAAAAATCATCCCAAAAATCTCAAACATACCTCAACATGTTATGAACACAACCCAAAAAGAATCAGGATCAAATCACTTTTCAAATGAGAGAAATAAATGATGCAATATGAAGTATGCAATATGAAATGCAAATGAGAAAAATTAATTTGGAAAATTAATATTTAATGCAATTTTAATGCAAAAATAATAAAATAAAATGTGAAAAATTAATTTTATTAATGAGGAGGAATGATGAATTTTTTTGGAATTTTTTAGCATATGCAATTATTTTTAAAAATCAATTATGAAATGGTATGAAAATAGAAAATAAAAAGGAAATGAAATGAAGCCAGGGGTGCAAAAAGGAATCCAAACGCGTTCAAATGATCATAGGCTCAGAAACGGGGGGTGCAAACAGCAAAAAAGGCCTAAGCGCTTTCAAACATTCAGAAACGAACGAACGGTTCAGATTGAGTCAACCAAAGAAAAGTCTCCAGATCCGTAGGCTCATATTCTCAGTCAAACAAAGCAAAGTCATCAATCTAGTGGTCCACATTCAAATTCACTAATTAAATGAAATCAAACGGTCATGACTTAATCAGATCCATTAAACCCTAATCAACTTAATTAACATCACATAATCAAGATCCAACGCACGAGAATCAATCTGGAAAATCAATCACGATCCAACGCATGAGATTCAATTTGGAGATTCATAAACCCTAATTAAACCCTCACCGGCCGGAGAAGCGCCGATCGTCTTCTCCGGCCACTCTCCGGTCATCAAACTTCAAACGGTAACCAAAATCACTAAACCATACATCAAAATGACCAGCAACTCACGTAGATCACAAATACGTCACTCAAAATCATTTAGCATGCATATATTTCAAGAATCGAACAAAACAAGTTTAGATCTGAAAATTTCAGATCCAAATTCCAGCCATGATTCACGTTCAAAATCAGTTCTAAACACATGTATGAACTCAGTACATCAAGATGAACATTAAACACACAACAAAAATCATTTCCTGATCCATGAATTTGGAGCTCACCTGAGATTTGCAGAACTGGAAATTCACCAAGAAACTCCAAGATAAACTGCAGATCAACTCCTTCAACCGTCTAATTGCAAAATAAATGCAATTAGACCTTCAAATTGGCCTGAATCCTTGAATCCGAAAGTTGAAGACCTGAACTCAACTTGATGTATTCTTTGCTTAAACCTCAAAACAGTGGTGGATTTCTCTTCCTTATACTTCACTGATCACGAATCAACCAAAAGAAGTGGAGGAAACTTGAAGAAATGGAAGAATCGAAGGAGAGAAACTTGAGAGCAAAAACTTTGAAAAGTGGTGAAAATGAAATGTAGCTGCTCAGAAATTCGTGTGAGTTAGCTTATATAGTGTGTAGATGCTATTGTTTAGGGTTTGAAACTTCAGGGGCTTGAGAGCAATGAGTTTTGGGCTGTTTTGCAAATTTGCAAATGTGTGCACATGAGGTATTTTGCTCGTGCATTCTTCATGAAAAGTGCATGACTGCTTTCCTTTTGATACAAGGAGAACCTTTGGATTGATCTTGGGGCTGAGGATTAACTGAATTGTGATTTCCAAATGAACTTGCAAAATTGCTTAATGATGAATTATGAACATATACTCCACGGGTTCACTCAATTCTTGGCTCAAAATGATGTTAAATGAGGTGCATTGGAGTGTGGTGAGGTGAAATGGATAATTAGAAGCCATATTGATGAGTTAGAATGCATCTTGCAAGTTGTATCAAAGTGGTATGCATGGTGGAACACCAAATGCTCTTTAACTTCAAATGCCCATAACTCTTGATCTAAAAATGGTATGATCATGGTCCACCACTCTTTGGAAAGAGGAGAAAGAGATCTACAACTTTGGTGTTGGGAAAAAATTCGTTTGAAGCATTTTTGATCATGAAAAGTTTGGTTGAAGTTGGTTAAAAATATGCCAAAAATAGTAACTTGAAATTATAAGTCACTTTCCAAATTTAGCAACTTTTTACCAAAGCTTGATTTTTGCAAATTGTGATCATGAAAGCCTTCCATAGACCAAATAAAGGTCTCTTGACTTGATTACCATGATGAGGAACTCTCAAAACCTTAATTTGACTTTTCAGTTGACCAGTTTGACTGATTACTTCATCTGTAAGCTACTGAACCATCTGAGGCCTTCCACAATGAATTTTTGGCTCAAAATCCATCCTTAGACTTGTTTTGACATATGAAGAACCTTGGTAACAAGTTTGAGTTAATTCCTTGAGCTTAGGACCATTAACCAAGAAACCCTAGTTTTGGTCATCAGTGTAAGAATACAAACCCTTGATTTAACCACTTGGAGAATCCCTCATTGAAATGCCCTTGGGCCACCATATAAGGATGTGAGAAGCTTATGGAGCTCATAAGAAGCTTTTGCCCTTGAGTTGAACCAAATACCTTGATCCCATGCCAAGAGCCAATGATATGCAAAGATGATAATGCAAGAGATGCAAGGAAACATAAGCCAGTTAGGTAAAAACAACAAGGCAAATTTTGAGGTGCTACAGCTGCCCCTATTCAAACTTCTTGGATCCGAGGGTACGGAAGCAACGGCTTTCGGACAATCGGGATACAGGGAGATTGAATACCAAAAGAACCTGGAAATTTGCAACCTGTGGGGATGATGAAAAAGAAAGGTTTACGAGGACGGCCGCAGACGAACTCGAAAAGGGTAGACCAACCACAGGTGGACTACGCTGGGGGATATAAAGGATAAGAGACCATGCCGAAGGTGGGCTCTAAAAAAGAAAGACCGAGCCGAAGGTGGACTTTCAAAGAAAGGCTATGCCGCAGGTAGACTTTCAAATAAAGGATAATACGAGGCCAAGCCGAAGGTGGACTTGAAAAAGAAAGACCAAGCCGAGGGTGGACTTTCAAAGAAAGACTATGCCGAAGGTAGATTTGAAAAAGAAAGACCAAGCCGAGGGTAGACTTTCAAAGAAAGACTATGCCGAAGGTAGACTTTCAAATAAAGGATAATACGAGGCCAAGCCGAAGGTGGACTCGAAAAAGAAAGACCAAGCCGAAGGTGGACTTTCAAAGAAAGACTATGCCGAAGGTAGACTTTCAAATAAAGGATAACACGAGGCCAAGCCGAAGGTGGACTCGAAAAAGAAAGACCAAGCCGAAGGTGGACTTTCAAAGAAAGACTATGCCGAAGGTAGGCTTTCAAATAAAGGATAATACGAGGCCAAGCCAAAGGTGGACTCGAAAAAGAAAGACCAAGCCGAAGGTGGACTTTCAAAGAAAGACTATGCCGAAGGTAGACTTTCAAATAAAGGATAATACGAGGCCAAGCCGAAGGTGGACTCGAAAAAGAAAGACCAAGCCGAAGGTGGACTTTCAAAGAAAGGCTATGCCGAAGGTAGGCTTTCAAATAAAGGATAATACGAGGCCAAGCCGAAGGTGGACTCGAAAAAGAAAGACCAAGCCGAAGGTGGACTTTCAAAGAAAGACTATGCCGAAGGTAGACTTTCCTGGGGCTATCAAGATAACAGCGAGTGCGAGGACGGCCGAAGGCGAACTCGAAAAGGTAGAAAAACCCAGCCGAAGGTGGACTTTCAAAGAAAGACTAAGCCGAAGGTAGACTCTCAAACAACGATATATAGAATCGACAGATCTACAAAGATGACTCAGTCGGGGATAAGAGAAATCTAAACAGACAACTCTGCGGGGGAGGAGTACAAGAAAGATCAACAAGAAGGACGAATCCACTGGTTGCGGTGTAATGTTAAACAACATCTCCTGAATCATGTTACTTTCTGCTAGGGAAAGAAACCGGTAATGGTCACCAAACCTGGCTTATGCTTCGAATGAATATGTTTGAATTTTGCCGTAATGCTCCACACGAAATGGAAATGCTACGCATTTGGGAGGATGCCATGCAAAGAAGATGCTTATGCAATGTAAAAGAGGTGTCCCAGCAAAATAAATGCTGAAGACCAAGGCAGCTCCGCTGGGGACGGCAAACTAAATTGCCACTGAAACCAAGGAAATCCTGTTGAGGAAAACTTCGCCCTGCTGGGGAATAACATCCACCAATTCTGCTGGAGATAGACGAAACTTCGAAAGACAACCCTCTCTGTTGGGGATGGATACTGAGAGTAGAGATTCCTCTGCTGGGGATCACTAAATACTTCAGAGCCTGGATTCAAAACCTGTTGGGTATACCAAACACCAACAAACTCTGCTTGGGGATAACCTGCTGAGGAAAGATGAGCCAAACCACCGCTCTGGCTGGGGGCAAACCTCTTTTATCTTGCTGAGGAAAGATGAGCCAAACCACCACTCTGGCTGGGGGCAAACCTCTTATATCTTGCTGAGGGGGACGATCCTCAACGACTCCGCTTGGGGAATTACTTCTTCATACTCTGCTGAGGAAAATGATCCTCGATACTTTGACTGAGGAAACAAGTCAATAATACTGAACTTGCTTGGCGATGTTACTGAACTCAACCTGCTACTGAGAAACATCTGCAGTTTCACCCTGTTGGGGAATATCATCCACTATTAGCGAGCCTGCTTGATGATTGATGACATCAACTCTGCTAGGGGATACCATCAAGCTTACTCATCTGCTGGGAATCAGATCACATCGTTGCTCATGAGAAGAAGACATTTTCTGACTAGCCGAGGAAAACGGGTGTTCAGACTCTGTGGGGAAATAACATCTTTGTCCAAAGAAGGTATTCCGTCAGTCTCTTGCTGGGGCCTGCTAAAAGAGTAACCACATACAGCCTTAGCTGGGGAAATGATCCTCTGTACTCTGATGGGGAAGAGTAATAAACTGCTGAGGACGAACAGACTTGGGGAGGGCTCTACTGAGGAGGCACTTGTCATCCTGCAAAACCAACAGACCGGTCTACATGCAACATAATTACTTTGATTATCACCATAGTGACTGTCGTCTAAGCAATTACCAATGTTTTCCAACTTGTTTCACAGAACTCAACATTTTAGCATGTAATGTTTTTATAAAAAATATCGGACATTTTCACAAACAAAACAGATAAAACAGAAAACAAAAGCTCTTTGACTGAAATGCAAACTTTATTGAATGAATTGGCCTGTAAATAGGCATTTACATCTGGAAGCAATTCCTGAAAAGAGGTAATTATGCAAAAAGCAAAAGAAAATACAAATGTCGGCAATGTGGGGAACAGACATCCACCATGACTCGACTCAGCTATAACCCATATGACTCGTTTATCTGCAGATACTTTGGCCTTCGAAGAGACTGACTGGACTGATTCCTTTCCTTCGAATTTTCCAAGTGTGATTATCAATCACAAATCGAACGCGGATCGTAGTCTTTGCTTTTAAATCCCTAACTTTTGCCTGGATCGCCCTTTTCGGGTTTTCAATCCACCGGGATACCCCTTTTTGCCAAAGTTGCCTTTTCAGGTTTTCAACCTTGCGGGTTTATTTCTTTTTTCTTTTTATCCCTAATTTTTGCCCGAACCTTCTCTTTTTATAGTTCGCCAGGATGCCCCATTTTTTCCTGAACCTTCTTTTTATGTTCAGCGGGTCTCTTTTATGCAAAGTATTTTTTGACTACATCCGCGTTCACAGGGGACGTGAAATCTTCGCCATCCATAGTTGAGAGTAATAAGGCTCCACCAGAGAAAACCTGTCTTACTACATATGGCCCTTCGTAATTCGGAGTCCACTTGCCTCTGTGATCTGTTTGAGGAGGGATGATCCTTTTCAGAACTAATTCACCAGCTTGGAAACACCGAGGACGCACTTTCTGATCAAAGGTTTTCTTCATCCTGCTCTGATACAACCGGCCATGCGCAATGGCTTTCAGTCTCTTCTCTTCGATGAGGTTCAGTTCATTCAGCCGGGAACGCACCCACTCAGCTTCATCAAGCTTCACGTCCATCAGAATTCTCAAGGAAGGAATCTCGACTTCTAATGGCAGGACTGCTTCCATACCATACACCAGTGAGAAAGGAGTTGCCCCAGTTGACGTGCGTACCGAAGTACGATAACCATGCAATGCATAAGGCAACATCTCATGCCAGTCTTTGTATGTCACTACCATCTTCTGCACAATCTTCTTTATGTTCTTATTAGCCGCTTCAACAGCCCCATTCATCTTCGGACGATAGGGAGAAGAATTGTGATGTTCAATCTTAAAGCTCTGGCATAGCTCTTTCATCATCTTATTGTTCAAATTCGAACCATTATCAGTAATGATTCTCTCCGGGACTCCATACCGGTAGATGATGTCCTTCTTAACAAACCGGGCTACCACTTGTCTGGTAACGTTGGCATACGAGGCTGCTTCTACCCACTTCGTGAAGTAATCAATGGCAACCAGAATGAAACGATGCCCGTTGGATGCAGTTGGCTCAATCTTTCCAATCATATCAATGCCCCACATGGTGAAAGGCCAAGGTGACGACAAAACATTCAGAGGAGTAGGCGGTACGTGCACCTTATCAGCATAAATCTGGCATTTATGACATTTCCGGGCGTATTTGAAACAATCAGACTCCATAGTCATCCAGTAATACCCCGCTCTCAACAATTTTCTTGCCATAGCATGCCCATTGGCATGAGTACCAAAGGAACCTTCGTGAACCTCTTCCATTAACAGGCTTGCCTCGTGTTCATCAACACAACGTAGCAAGACCATGTCAAAGTTCCTCTTGTACAACACATCATCCTTGTTCAAAAAGAAGTTTCCTGATAACCTCCTCAATGTCTTTTTATCCTTGGAAGATGCCCCAGCTGGGTACTCCTGACTCTTCAAGAAGACTTTGATGTCATGATACCAAGGCTTGCCATCTGACACCCCTTCAACTGCAAATACAAAAGCAGGTCTGTCCAAGCGCATGATTCTGATTGAAGGAGCTTCGTTCCAAAGATTCACTTTATACATTGATGATAACGTTGCCAACGCATCAGCCATCTGATTCTCTATCCGGGGAATGTGATGGAAGTCTACTCTGTCAAAGAAAGGTAACAACCTTCTGGCATAGTTGTTATATGGAACAAGATTTGCTTGACGAGTCTCCCATTCACCTGTAATCTGATTAACCACCAACGCAGAATCACCATAAACATCGAGGTTCTTGATTCTCAAATCAATTGCTTCTTCTAACCCCATGATGCATGCTTCATACTCCGCCTCATTGTTGGTGCATATGAACGCTAATCGGGCAGTGAAGGGTATATGAGAACCCTGTGGAGTCGTAATGATTGCCCCGATTCCGTTACCATATGAATTAACAGCTCCATCAAAAACCAACTTCCACTGAGACCCAATCTCAAGTCCTTCATCAGGCAAAGGTTCCTCACAATCCTTCATCTTCAGATACATGATGTGCTCATCCGGAAATTCAAACTTCATCGGTTGATAATCCTCAATCGGCTGTTCAGCGAGATAGTCTGACAAAACACTTCCTTTAATGGCTTTCTGGGAAACATACTGAATATCGTATTCTGTCAGAACCATCTGCCAACGGGCTATTCTACCAGAAAGTGCTTATTTCTCAAACACATACTTGATCGGATCCATCTTTGAAATCAAAAGGGTTGTATGGTTTAACATATACTGCCTCAAACGCTTAGCGGCCCAAGCGAGTGCACAACATGTTTTTTCCAGCATCGAGTATCTTAACTCGCAATCAGTAAACTTCTTACTCAGGTAATAGATGGCGTGCTCTTTTTTACCTGACTCGTCTTGTTGACCGAGCACACAACCCATTGAATTCTCAAGAACTGTGAGATACATAATCAAAGGCCTTCCTGGCACTGGTGGCATAAGGACCGGAGGTTCCTGCAAGTATTCTTTAATCTTTTCAAACGCCTTTTGACAATTTTCATTCCACCTGACCGCTTGATCTTTTCTTAGCAACTTGAAAATTGGTTCACACGTGGCTGTGAGATGCGAGATGAATCTAGCAATGTAGTTTAATCTCCCCAAGAAACCACGAACCTCTTTTTCTGTTTTTGGTACAGGCATTTCTTGTATGGCTTTTACCTTTGCAGGATCAACCTCGATACCTTTTTCACTAACAATGAACCCCAGCAATTTTCCTGATCTCACCCCAAAGGTGCACTTGTTTGGATTCAACCTCAGTCTGAACTTCCTTAACCTTTCAAATAACTTCTGAAGATTCACCAGACGTTCTTCTTCCGTCTGTGACTTCGCAATCATGTCATCAACATAGACTTCAATCTCTTTGTGAATCATATCATGAAAGAGAGTCACCATCGCCCGCTGGTAAGTTGCCCCTGCATTTTTCAATCCAAAGGGCATCACTTTGTAGCAGAAAGTTCCCCACGGCGTTATGAATGTTGTTTTCCCCATGTCCTCTGGGGCCATCTTGATTTGGTTATACCCAGAGAAGCCATCCATGAAGGAAAACACAGAATACTGAGCAGTATTGTCAACCAACACGTCAATGTGAGGGAGCGAGAAATCATCCTTTGGGCTTGCTCTATTCAAATCCCTGTAATCAACACACATCCTGACCTTCCCATCCTTCTTAGGTACAGGCACGATGTTAGCAACCCATGGAGGATAATTTGTTACGGCAAGAAAACCGGCGTCCAACTGCTTCTGAACCTCTTCCTTGATTTTGACAGACATCTCCGATTTAGTTCTTCTCAACTTTTGCTTGACCGGAGCACAACCTTCTTTGAGTGGTAGCCGATGTACGACAATATCAGTATCGAGCCCAGGCATGTCTTGGTAAGACCAGGCAAAGATGTCAACATACTCACGGAGCATTTCAATCAATCTTCCCTTGACACTGTCTTCCAATGCAGCCCCTACTCTTACCTCCTTTCTGGCGTCCTCGGTTCTCAGATTCACAATCTCAATTTCCTCCTGATGAGGTAGGATGACTCTCTCCTCTTGCTTCAACAATCTGGTCAATTCTTCGGGCAGTTCACAATCTTCGTCAGCCTCTTCTTCAGCCTGATAGATTGGATTGTCAAAGTCATAGCGAGCTATAGCTGAGTCATGATCGGTGTCATCTGAACAAAAAGACCTGTAATGATTTATGAGGGATGTTTTATTATGATGCAACAGAAGAAACACATTGCCATTTTGATGTGGGTTTTTAATGCATAAAAATAAAAACAGAAAGACAGAGATCAAAATATTTGAGTGTGAAAAGTCCTTTATTGATGATAAAGCAAAACATGCAACAGTTAAAAGCCCTACAAACAGAATCACTACGTCTTGGGCAGAACGTAGGATTAACAAAATAGGAAAACAAAGCAATTACTCGAAGCCTGTCACTTGAATGACTTTCTCAGAAGACCAGTTGTGCAGACTTTCCCCTGGGATGCAAGGACGGATCCAGCTATCCATGTCACAATCACTATCTCCTTCATCCTCAATGGCGTTGACCCTGTCGAAGAAAACTCCAGCGCTGGTGAAGCGAACAGGGCCATAGAATTTGGGAGGATCCTCATCTCTCTTGGATGGCTTGTATCCCAATCCATAAGTATCCTTCTTTTTCTGGACTTCAACCATCTGGCCCCACCTCTGCGAGCTGCCAGCTTCAACCACAGCTTTGGCGTCTCTTAACGAAGACATGGAACCCTCAGGTTGATTTACCACTACAGGCTGTACTATAGCTTTAGACTGAACAACTTCTTCAGAAACTTTCACCTTCTCAAATCCCTGGCACAACGTCTCGTGGATTTCACCATCCACTTCCACGTATTTGAAGGTTGAAAGCTGACTGATCATTATGTCTTCTTCTCCGCACACTGTCACTACGTGACCATCAACCATATACTTTAGCTTTTGATGCAAAGTGGAAGTTACAGCGCCTGCCCCATGGATCCAAGGACGACCCAATAAACAGCTATACGCTGGCTGAATATCCATAATGTAAAACGTTGCATTAAAGATTTCCGGTCCAACCTTGATCGGAAGCACAATCTCGCCAAAAACAGATCTCTTCAAGCCATCAAAAGCTCGCACCACCAAGTCACTTGGTGTACAAATCAAACCACGAGTATCTAACTTCATCAAAGCTTTCTTCGGCAGTACATTCAAAGATGACCCGGTGTCAACTAATACATGTGACATCAGCGAGCCACGACATTCAATCGAAATATGCAGGGCGTTGTTATGATTCCTGCCAGCAAAATTCAAGTCAAGATCTGTGAAACCCAGGCCATTACCCGCATTCACGTAAGCCACAACCCCCTCTAACTGATTGACAGATATTTCCTGCGGTACATAAGCCATTTTCAAAACCTTTAGCAATGCATTTCGGTGTGCCTCAGAGCACAATAGTAAAGATAGGATGGAAATTTTCAATGGAGTTTGGTGAAGTTGATCAACAATTTTGTAATCGCTTTTCCTGATCAATCTCATGAACTCCTCTGCATCTTCTGAGAAGGTATCCCCACCTGGCTTTGTCATAGAAGTATTTGCTTCCTGCCTCTGTACAGATTCATCCATTATCTGTTTACCTCTGTCTTGTTTTGAACTGCCAACTTGATCCTCAGACGGAATAAAGACTCTACCACTCCTAGTGATAGCATCAGTCTCAACTTTAACCCCTGAACTAGAACCCACTGGTGAAGTATTCATTAACTCTTGCTTTTGTCCATTGACAAACACCTCTGCACCGTAATTCCACGGAATGGCCTTAGAACTCTCATACGGAATGGGTCCAGCCCTTGTGATAATGACTGGAGGTGGTCTTGCTGGACCAGAAATAGTAATTGTTTTGAATGGAATAGTGATAGTGGCAACCTTCTCACTAACAACCCCTTCTTGCTGATTACCTCTGTCAAACTGTAACCAGTCCTCATCAACCATACTTTGAATACCCATCTTCAACGAGTCACAACCATTAACCTTTGTCAAACAATCTGTGCAGTTCTCATCACAACCCGGATAAACACCACCTTTCAACAACCTGTTCTTGACCACAGCCAACGGAGTCTTCAGCTCTTCAACATCCATGATCAAATTCAAAGCTTCACCTTCCTCGATTATCGCATTCACCTTCGGCCCATTATGATTAGGCATCGGGTTTTGTACAACATTGGGCCCATCATTGGCAAAGTTGATAGCCTTGGAATCCACAAGATCTTGAACTGTGTGCTTAAAAGCTTTACAGTCTTCAATGTAGTGTCCAGGCGCTCCAGAGTGAAAGTCACAGTGGGTGTTAGGGTTATAACCCGGAGGTGGATTACCGGTGGGAGGAGCGAGAGTCCTTTTCTGAACTAGCTGTAACTATAGCAAATGCTTAAACAACTGAGGATAAGGTAGAGGTGGGGTATCAAAATGCCTGTTCTGCCTAGGCCTTGGCTGATACTGACGCGGAGCCTCACCCTGATTAGCATTGTTCCTCTGTTGTTGTGGTGGAGGTAACGTTGCTGGGATGGTTATCGATACTACTTGTTGATTATTGCCCTGACGTTGTTTCCCTTTTCCCCTGTGGGATGATACAGTGTTGGTCTCTCCTTTCTTCTTATAATTATCAAATGGCTTCTTTCCCTGTCTGGAAGACGATCCGTCACCACTAGAAACCTTTCCAGCCTTAATTCCGACCTCTATCTTCTGTCCAATAGCAATCACATCTGCAAACTTGCCCAGAGAACAAGGCAAAAGCTTCTCGTAGTAGTGCTTAGGCAGTGTGTCCATAAACATATCCAGCATCTCTTTCTCTAGCATTGGTGGCTGCACCCTAGCCGCCAATTCACGCCACCTTTGCGCATATTCTTTGAAACTCTCATCATTCTTCTGAGACATGCTCAACAGCTGAGTTCTGTTGGGAGCCATGTCTGTGTTGTACTGATAATGCTTGATGAAAGCAGCAGCTAAATCTCTCCAGGTGCGAACATCTTTACTTTCTAGCCCCATGTACCATTCCAGAGACGCGCCAGACAGGCTGTCTTGAAAAAAGTGCATCATTAACTTTTCATCCTTAGCATGAGCAGCCATCTTCCTAGTATAGGCCTTCATATGGGTTCTCGGGCAGGTAGAACCATTGTACTTCTCCAGTGTGGGGATCTGAATCTTATGTGGAATAACAATATCAGGGACCAACCCTAGGTCGTCCAAATCTATCCCCAAATCATCATGTTTCACCACTCCCTTCAATTGAGCTTCGATTAAACGGATTCTTTCATCATTGACCACAGGAAGGGCAGCATCTAAGCTTCTGACTGAAAAGACATCGTCCTGTTGATCATCAAAATGATGGCCATGGATAGCCCGAACAGTACTTCCCTCTCCAACCACTGTAGGAATACCACCCTGTCCACCAACACCAACTCCGCCCGGAGGAATATTACGGGTAAGAAGACCACCGTGTAAGATACCATTTTCGTCGACCTGCGCCACCAGTGGCTGAACCAGAGTTCTGAATTCATTCTGACTTTGCACCACCCCCTGCATCATCTCCATGAACTGATCGATGCGAGCTTGCGTAGCGGCCATATCTGCCTGAACTTTGTCCATCACTCTGCTTTGATTGAGTCGAGTAGAATAACGATGAGTTGGTTGATCAATCCTGACTGAAAGAAAGAGAGAGCATAAGAAAACCAGAGAAACCCAAGAAAACCTGCAATGCAAAGAATGAATATGATTATGCAAATGCAAATGCAAACATGTTTGTATATTCGCAGGGCGATCCGCCCCTTGATTCCGGTTTAAAGATAAGACAGGATGAAACTGCTGCTCATATATAAATCAGAGTGAACCACTATCAGAAATTACAACCCAAGGTACCAAAAAAAATAGCCTGAAACAAAAATAAGTAGAGGCCCCAGCCAACAATTCTGGTGGTGACCCAAAATACAAAGAAAGAACAAAGTACAGACTATTGAGTAGAGTTCCCTTCAAGGATCTTGCACTGTATGAGGGCCACTGCCTGAGCTAGAGCACTCCCACTTAGACCTCTTCACTCCTGCTTGTATTTTCAACTCTTCCATGGTTGCTATGGCTTCTTTGAGTCGTTCCTCGACTGCGTGTCTTCGGAACATCCCTGACAAGATCTCTTCGTCCTTCTTCCTGAGCTTCAACTTCAGACTCTCAATCTGCTCCAAATACTTATCCTCCTTCTGCTTGTTGGTTGTGATTGCAGTATCTCGGTAAGCATTGAACCTGTGAATCTTCGCCCAAGCCTTGGCTAAGTCATTCTTCTTGGATTTGAGAGTCTTATAAACACCTTTTAGAGTTTGTCCTACCCTTTTCCTAGCTGCTATCTCTTCAACCAGCTCCTTTTCTTTCTCAGCGAGACGTTCTGTCTTCAGCTTGGCAATATGAACAGCCTCACCTCGCTCATGTTTCAACTGGTAGATTTCCTTTTGCAACTCACGGTTCTCCTCTTGAATCTTCTCCTTGTCAGCCCATAATTGGTTATACTTCTCCATCTCAATCATGGTTGAAGGTTCAATCAGCAAAGGGTAAGAGGGAGGTTCCCTGCAGAATGGCAAAAGTACACTTTCTACTCTGCTCAGAACCCAGTCTTCATACGCAGGAAAAGCTTTGCTGTTACACTTTCCAAAAGAAGTTTTTCCTTTCTTATGGCGATCTCTCCAAGCATTTGCAGCTTCTTTCAACACCTCCAGATTGGCTTCCTCACCCAAAAATAGAGACTCTTGCACATCTTGGCCTTTTGGCGGCTCTTTTAAAGCATACCCAAATTGCCTAATAGCAAGAATGGGGTTGTAGTTAATTCCCCCCTTCCTTCCTATTAAGGGTACGTTTGGGTAACCTCCACAACTAACCAGGATCTCTCGACCCAACAAATCACGATTGATCCAAACCAAGTTGTCAGCCCTTAACCCCATTAATCTCTTGGCCCAATCTAAAGTTCCTTTAGTGTCTTCGAATGCCCCAGATTTGGGAAGACGATCAGCAAACCACTTATAGAAAATTGAAGCACAACAATAAAGAGGTCCACCTCTCCTTTTCTCATTCTTATAGTGCATCGAATAATACAGATCCCTAAGCAAGGTAGGTACCGGATTCTTCGTGGTGAATATCCGGACAGCATGTGCGTCTACAAAATCCTTCACATTAGGGAATAACGCCGTTCCATAAACACACATAGCCAGAATTGCATTGAACACTGACCAACACTTAGCCTTAGCACAAGTAGCAGCCTGTTCGATCAAAAACTTCGTGTGAAAACCTTGATAACCCCCTTTACTAGCAATATTTTTCTTCAATAACGACTGATCCAAACGTAAAGTAGCAGCAACCCTTTCCAGATCAGGAAACTCCTTAGAAGGATAGAAGGGAGCTCCCTCTTTGACCGAAACATCCAAAATAAGAGCAAATTCTTCCAACGTAGGAGCCAGAAGATAATCAGCAAACAGAAAACACCGAAGTTGAGGGTCATAGAACTGTGCCAGAGTGTGCAAGGCCCTGAACTCATAGTTGGTAATATTCCGGGCAAAACTCAGAATCCTCCCATATTCTCCCCTGAAATCTGCCAACACCTCAGGTTTTTCCATAGCCGAGATCTTGTGCACAGCATCTAGATGAAGCTCTGGGAACTTGTACGGGATGATGTTCTTTCTTTCTTCAGCACTAATACTCATCACGGACAGTCTTCAGACAACCGGAATCAAAGTTAGGATGCAACCCTACAAATGAACAAACATGTCAGAATGCAAAAAGATGATGCAAAATGCAGGCATGGGATCAAGGTATCCAAAATCCAGAATACCAGAAACCCAGAAATCCAGAATAACAACCCAATCAAACTGCCAGAATGCCAGGATAATAATAGTACACTGATGAGAAACCTAGAAACCAGGTAGGTTGAAGGTCTCGGTTACCTGCAAACCTGCAAACACCCATCCCCTCTCACATGTGGGTTCTAGAAAGGCGAGGATCCTCAATATCCCGGGCTCTCAGGTCGAGAAATGATGATACGTTCACCATTTCTGGTTTGGCATCATCACCAATCGAGGAGGCCTCAACTGATTCCCCTCAAAAGAAAACATCCTATGGCAAGTCTTCAGCTTCGGCACTGAGGTCGAGAAGCAATAGTACATTCATCCCTCGGGGTACAGTAATATCGCCAATCGAGGAGTGCTTCCACTGATTCCTTTCCAAAAGGAAACCCTATAGCAAGTTCCCAGTATTGGGTCCTCGGATCGAGAATGTGCAATGGATTTGCCACAGAACGTGGTCTGCCATTATCACGTCTCGGGAGGAGTGCCGTTACTGAGTTCTCGGGAAACGGTCGCCAGAGTCGACAGCTTTCCAGGTTATATTCCATCGTCTACCCCAAATGGACATGATGTAATATTACCAAGAAAACCTCGTCTGGATGTGGAGTTTTCATGTATACTTCGTCTGGCCAAATGCCAAACAAGTCACACTACTTTCCACGCTAATCATAGGTGTATGCTCAAGCCTTGGTTTTGGGCTTTTCTCTCATGAATCCAGCCCACCCTACAAACAGAAAAACCAACAGCAGAGCAGCACAACAATATCCAGTATGACAGTAATGAAATGCAATGCAATGCAATAAAGAGCTGTAAATACAGTAAGGTAAATAAGACAGTAAATACAGTAAACAACAATACAGTAATATACAACAAAGCAAAGCACCATAAAAACAAACACCCAGAAAAAAAACAGACAAGCGTTAGGATTGACTCGCTAAAGGGGATAGACCAGCAAGAGGTCAACCAGAGTCCCCAGCAGAGTCGCCAGCTGTCGCTCCCGAAAAGATTCGCATCCAACGGTACAAACGCGAGAGTGGCGCAAAAGAAAACAGAGTCGCCAGCAAAGTGTATTTATCCCAAGAGAGGGAAAGGAAACACTGCATAAACCTGAAAGAAAGGAAAGAGCATGGTCTCACGACCAAGAGAACGGGTACGGGAGTCGGTTACGCGAAGGGAAGGTGTTAGCACCCAACACGTCCATCGTACTCGACGGGATCCACGCTTGCTGTCTGCATCAAAGGGGGTCGTCTACTGGAACTCCACTGCTACTGGAAAGGGAAAGGAACAGAAAAGAAAAGAGAAAGGAAAAAGAAACAAATGTAGGGAAAATAAAAGAAGTGCTCGCATGGGCCCTACCCCACTGCCTACGTATCTCATCGGGAGCATGAGAATCAGAGCGACGTAGTTCCCCTCACTAGGGGTGGATTGCATCTTTTAGGGAACGGCTTACATTCTAGCTCAGGTGTTGCAGCTCGCTGAATCGAGACTTAGGCGTTACCGTCTTGCAAGAGAACGAGTAGGAGTGCGTTCGTACGCTGAGAGTGAGTGAGATGAGAAAAGAATTCCCGAAGGAAAGACGTTGTTGTTTGGTTTGAGTTTTTTAGACAGAAGTGTTTTTTAGTTAGCTTGTAACTTGCATTGCACCAAATTCTATCGTGCGGGAACGAGTGAATCGCATGGTCGCCCCCAAATGGAACGTATGCTAAACACTCTAGAAGAGGAAGGGGGACCCCTCGTTCTTCATTTCCTACATTTAAGGCTCGGACGCAATACACGTTAACCTTTATTAAGTGTTTTGAAAGAGTTATGAGATGAGAAGAGAGAAGAGACAAAGGAAACTCTAAAGGGATACTAAGAGTCCTAATGTTATCATGCATGGATATCCTATGGTTAGTGAGGCTTAGGAGAGACGACTACCTAAAACCTAATGCTAATCCTACTCCAAGCTTAATCAGAAATTAAGTTGGACTAGGTGGCTCTAAAGGGGAAGGAATCCAAGACTTAATCAAGTCTTGATATTCACGGGGTGAGAAGGAGTGAAAGAAGAGAAAAGAGAAAGAAAGAGAAAGAAGAATGGAATAAACTTACTTTTCAAGTTAAGTTGCTCCATGAAAGGGAAGATAAGAAGTGAAATACAAGTGGCCTACGCCCAATTCAAACACAAATATGAAAATTAAAAGATAAAGGAAGAAGGTAGAATGTGGAAGCATATCCACACTCAAACAACTTACCATTTGCCCCTGAAAGTGTTAGAAGTATTCACATATGACAAAATGAAACTCAAACAAGCATAAGGCAATAAAGAAACAAGTTCTAAGGTGAACCAAACATCAAGTTCAGAACCTAATGATCCTACTGACCTCTAATATTAGTCATGCACAATTAGTCAAAAAGAAAAGGGAGAAGTCACTCAAGTATCATCCAAGTCAATAAAGAAGGAGTGAGATGAAAGGAAGTGATCATGTGAAGCAACCAAGTCAAAATTCCACAAAATAACCCAAGTCCAGAAGTGACACAATCCTAAACATGTGTCTAAACATGATCTTCAAACATCACTCAAGTCATACAAACACTTTCACAATCAATTAAGAAGCAAAGAAGAAGTGGTGAAGTGAAGTGAAACATGGTTCATACTTGTGAAACAAGTGACTTAAGGTGCAAGGCAAACATCAAACATGCAAAGATGAGATTCAAATATCACAACCAAAAGTCAATTAAGATGCTATCAATCCTTAAACAAGACCTCAAATTATGGCACAAGTGCCTTCATGATCAAGCAAACCAAACATGAAGCATACATCCACAAATTGTACAAGTTAAAGCTCATGCTTCAAAGAAATAACAAACATGCCTAAAAAATTATGTCATTCAGTATTCAAGCATCTCAAACATGTATAATCAACATATCAAAGCCACAAGCAATGAATCAGAACCAATGTCAATCAACAATTAGGTCAAAGCATCATTAGAGTTTCATACATTCATGCTCAAAGCAACACATAAAAAGTCATCCAAACAAGACCTAAAAATCATCCCAAAAATCTCAAACATACCTCAACATGTTATGAACACAACCCAAAAAGAATCAGGATCAAATCACTTTTAAAATGAGAGAAATAAATGATGCAATATGAAGTATGCAATATGAAATGCAAATGAGAAAAATTAATTTGGAAAATTAATATTTAATGCAATTTTAATATAAAAATAATAAAATAAAATGTGAAAAATTAATTTTATTAATGAGGAGGAATGATGAATTTTTTTGGAATTTTTTAGCATATGCAAGTATTTTTAAAAATCAATTATGAAATGGTATGAAAATAGAAAATAAAAAGGAAATGAAATGAAGCCAGGGGTGCAAAAAGGAATCCAAACGCGTTCAAATGATCATGGGCTCAGAAACGGGGGGTGCAAACAGCAAAAAAGGCCCAAGCGCTTTCAAACATTCAGAAACGAACGAACGGTTCTGATTGAGTCAACCAAAGAAAAGTCTCCAGATCCATAGGCTCATATTCTCAGTCAAACAAAGCAAAGTCATCAATCTAGTGGTCCACATTCAAATTCACTAATTAAATGAAATCAAACGGTCATGACTTAATCAGATCCATTAAACCCTAATCAACTTAATTAACATCACATAATCAAGATCCAACGCACGAGAATCAATCTGGAAAATCAATCACGATCCAACGCATGAGATTCAATCTGGAGATTCATAAACCCTAATTAAACCCTCACCGGCCGGAGAAGCGCCGGTCGTCTTCTCCGGCCACTCTCCGGTCATCAAACTTCAAACAGTAACCAAAATCACTAAACCATACATCAAAATGACCAGCAACTCACGTAGATCACAAATACGTCACTCAAAATCATTTAGCATGCATATATTTCAAGAATCGAACAAAACAAGTTTAGATCTGAAAATTTCAGATCCAAATTCCAGCCATGATTCACGTTCAAAATCAGTTCTAAACACATGTATGAACTCAGCACATCAAGATGAACATTAAACACACAACAAAAATCATTTCCTGGTCCATGAATTTGGAGCTCACCTGAGATTTGCAGAACTGGAAATTCACCAAGAAACTCCAAGATAAACTGCAGATCAACTCCTTCAACCATCTAATTGCAAAATAAATGCAATTAGACCTTCAAATTGGCCTGAATCCTTGAATCCGAAAGTTGAAGACCTGAACTCAACTTGATGTATTCTTTGCTTAAACCTCAAAACAGTGGTGGATTTCTCTTCCTTATACTTCACTGATCACGAATCAACCAAAAGAAGTGGAGGAAACTTGAAGAAATGGAAGAATCGAAGGAGAGAAACTTGAGAGCAAAAACTTTGAAAAATGGTGAAAATGAAATGTAGCTGCTCAGAAATTCGTGTGAGTTAGCTTATATAGTGTGTAGATGCTATTGTTTAGGGTTTGAAACTTCAGGGACTTGAGAGCAATGAGTTTTGGGCTGTTTTGCAAATTTGCAAATGTGTGCACATGAGGTATTTTGCTCGTGCATTCTTCATGAAAAGTGCATGACTGCTTTCCTTTTGATACAAGGAGAACCTTTGGATTGATCTTGGGGATGAGGATTAACTGAATTGTGATTTCCAAATGAACTTGCAAAATTGCTTAATGATGAATTATGAACATATACTCCACGGGTTCACTCAATTCTTGGCTCAAAATGATGTTAAATAAGGTGCATTGGAGTGTGGTGAGGTGAAATGGATAATTAGAAGCCATATTGATGAGTTAGAATGCATCTTGCAAGTTGTATCAAAGTGGTATGCATGGTGGAACACCAAATGCTCTTTAACTTCAAATGCCCATAACTCTTGATCTAAAAATGGTATGATCATGGTCCACCACTCTTTGGAAAGAGGAGAAAGAGATCTACAACTTTGGTGTTGGGCAAAAATTCGTTTGAAGCATTTTTTATCATGAAAAGTTTGGTTGAAGTTGGTTAAAAATATGCCAAAAATAGTAACTTGAAATTATAAGTCACTTTCCAAATTTAGCAACTTTTTACCAAAGCTTGATTTTTGAAAATTGTGATCATGAAAGCCTTCCATAGACCAAATAAAGGTCGCTTGACTTGATTACCATGATGAGGAACTCTGAAAACCTTAATTTGACTTTTCAGTTGACCAGTTTGACTGATTACTTCATCTGTAAGCTACTGAACCATCTGAGGCCTTCCACAATGAATTTTTGGCTCAAAATCCATCCTTAGACTTGTTTTGACATATGAAGAACCTTGGTAACAAGTTTGAGTTAATTCCTTGAGCTTAGGACCATTAACCAAGAAACCCTAGTTTTGGTCATCAGTGTAAGAATACAAACCCTTGATTTAACCACTTGGAGAATCCCTCATTGAAATGCCCTTGGGCCACCATATAAGGATGTGAGAAGCTTATGGAGCTCATAAGAAGCTTTTGCCCTTGAGTTGAACCAAATACCTTGATCCCATACCAAGAGCCAATGATATGCAAAGATGATAATGCAAGAGATGCAAGGAAACATAAGCCAGTTAGGTAAAAACAACAAGGCAAATTTTGAGGTGCTACAATGGGTATACAACAAGATTTAGCTCCAAAAGAAGTAGGAAATAAAATCTATTTACCCCCAGCATGTCACATTCTTTCTAAAAAAGAGAAAAAAGTTTTTTACGATTTTTTGCAGGTATCAAAGTTCCCCAATGGTACTCATCAAATGTGAAGAAACTTATGTCAGAGAACGATCACAAATTAGTTGGCTTGAAATCTCATGACTGTCATGTCTTGATGCAACAACTTTTACTAGTGATCTGTGGCATTTTACCAAGAAATGTAAGGGTGACTATACCCAAATTGTGATTATTCTTCAATGCTCTATGTAGTAAAGTTATTGATCCTGGAAATTTTAGATGACTTGGAACACGAAGTTACAGTTATCTTGTGCCAATTAGAGATGTTTTTCCATCCATCATTATTTGACATTATGGTTCACTTAGTTGTTCATCTAGTAAGGGAGATTAGAATTTGTGGTCCAAATTATTTACGGTGATGTATCCGGTAGAGCGTACATGAAGATTTTTAAATGGTATACAAAGAATAATCATCGTATGAAGCTTCGATCATAGAAAGGTACATCATATAAGAAGCTAATGAGTTTTGTACAAACTATTTATCAGAAGCTTCCTTTATAGTAATTCTTGAGTCTCGCCATGATGGAATTTATGATGGTAGAGGTATTCAAGGTTTAAATGTTAAGGCATTTTCTGAGATGTAGTTCTTCAAGAACATTTGTATATATTGAATAACCTTAGTGAAGTTCAACCTTACTTGATAGCTCACAAAAGTCTTTTAAAGGAAAAATTCCCCCGAATGAATGAAAATGGTTGTTGAGAGAGCATAACAAAACTTTCATAAATTGGTTTAATGAAAGTATTTCTAAAGAGAGTAGTGCATCAGATCTTTGCAAATGGTTGTCACGTATGCCTTAGTTTACTGTAATTACTTGGAGTGCATACGACATTTCAAAATATTCATTCTATACAAAATTAAAGGATGATCGTAGCACCATGAAAAACAATGGGGTTATGGTTGAGGCTGAATCCATGTACTTTTCTAGTTCCAAAGATAACAATCTTATACTAGCATCTAGGGCGTACTTTGGGGTCATTGAGGAGATTTTAGAGATTGAATATGTTTCTTTTAAAGTGCCTTTATTAGAGTGCAAGTGGATTAACAGTAACATTGGTGTAGAAACCGATGAATTGGGATTCATGCGGGTTGATATTTAGGCACAAGACGGCGAAGTCTTGGCGAGCACTCTTCCCACCTTTCTTTCGTAGGCCGAACTACGAACGCTCTGATTTCTTCATTCTGGTCCGAAAGAGGATACGTAGGCACAAGACGGCGAAGTCTTGGAGATCAACCTTTCCCCTTTTCCCCCGTAGTCCTCCGAACTACGTTGACTCAGACATTCCCATTGCATGAGGGAATACGTAGGCATAGGACGACGAAGTCCTATCGAGTCTCCTTTTTGTTTTTCCCATTTTCCATTTTCGTTTCCGTTTAGCAAGTAGGCTTTAGATAAACACGCCCTTTGATTAGAATAATAAGAGTGGATCCCGTTGAGTACAACGAACGCGAGGGGGTGCTAATACCTTCTTCTCGCGTAATCGCCTCCCGAACCCGGATCTTGGTTACGATGACCATGTTCTTTCCCTTTTTGAGGTTTCTTCAATCATTTCCTTTTCCCTGCCGGGATAAATAACGTTTAGTGGCGACTCTGTTTTTCTGTCGGTTGTTTTTCGCGATGCACCACCATATATGAATGTGATACCCTGAAGAACTACCTGATGTACTAGTCAACATAACTCCAATCGCTCTCAGCTATGTTACTTTGTGCCTCCTCCGGTACCAGATGGCTCTCATAATCATCAAATATGGAATCCATCTGTCTATGTGTCAAAGCAGGAGGATCAGAAACAACAGGGTGTCTGGGAATGGTCTGAGTATAGTCGAACTGCCGGATCACGCGCTCGGGTAGATGAGGATCAATGAGATATGATTCGCAGGCCAACCATCCTGAGTATATAAGGATTAGTAAAAATCAATGCAAAAACAAAAACAATATGTTAAAATCAAGTGTTGATGCTCTGAAAAAGTAATTTTATAAATTTAGAATTGATTTAAAAATAAAAAGGAGACATTAGATTCCCACAAATCAGTTGGATATGCAGTGAAGATCTCTGAAATTAGATTCTGGTAATGTTTCTCCTTGTTTTTGGATTTGGGAAATCAGTTGAAATACGAATATCTCAGAAGCTTCTGAAGTTACTCTTGTAATAACAGATATCAAGTTCCATTAATCTAGTTAAAGAAATCTTCTGATTAGGAAGGTAAATTCCTCATCGTCAGAAATTCCATAGGAAGTATCCTTTAACATGATTTAGAAAAGATAATCTGTTAGATAGCTTTTTATTATCAAATTCCATTTCTTTTCTTTGAAGATTTCAAGATAAACTTACAAGCCACAGTAAGCTCAAGTTGTATGACTTCTTAAATAACTATGGCCTCAGGTTTGAATTCACAACAATCTTCTCAGAACTTGCTTGTAAAGATTAGATGAAGTGTAACTGGACAAGCTTAGTAAGTGATTCCCACAAATCTGATCACAAGAATTCAAAGATAGTCTGAGCATTAGACGTATCAATGATGTTGATATACTCAGAATCGAGATAGAGAACCTACCAGAATGCATCTACCTCTGAAGTTATTTTCAATAAGCTTCTTCTGAGCTGGTGAGAGAGAATTTCAAACTTTAATCATCCCTACACCATCAATTTCTATAGTAATACGTTTTTCAAGGGTATTCTACAGACCTTCACAAAACCCTTTATCAAGTCCAATGAATTAAAAATATATTTAACTTTTCCATCATTTAAATTCAGCGGAATCACCCTTTGAATATGGTAGGAAAATCAATGTAATATTTTTCATGTGACACTTGATTCCTTCTTGAAGGAAAGTCTTTAACAGACATACTTTTCTCATTGGATCATTATATGCACCACTGTTAAGTGTTATGTACAAACCATGCTCTGATACCAATTGAAGGTGAGAAAAGTACACAAGAAGAGGGGTTGAATTGTATTTTCCGTTTTCTTAATTTGCGTCTTATAAGAGTTCAGAATCTAAACTGGAGTTCAGATTCTGGGTATACTTAGCAGCGGAATGTTAGCAGAAGAAAAAGAAATAATAGCAGAAGACACAAAGATTTATATCGATATCTCTCAAATAAGAGTAGTTCAGTCCCCTTGCATCACAAGATGTTTTAATTATAACCAAATCATGATTACAATCGCTTATGCATTCTGCATAAGACTTTTACAATGCTCAAACCCTAAGTCCGGGACTTCTTGCTTAAACCCTTAAGGCTCAAGACTTCCTTGCTCAAGTCCTACAGACTCAAGACTTCCATGCTTAGACCCTCAGCCTAAGAGTTTCCTGTTTAGGTCTCTCAGATCTGAGACTTCCTGCTCAAGCCCCTTTGGCCCAAGACTTCCTGCTTAAACCCCTCAGGTTCAAGACTTCCTGCTTAGACCGCAACCTAATACTTTCCTGCTCAAGCCCCTCAAGCTCAAGACTTTTGCTCAGACCCTCGATCTGAGACTTCCTTGCTCAGGTTCCACGAGCCCAAGACTTCTGCCCAATTATTCCCCTTGATTAAGACTTTCAATGCTCTAGCACATAGCAGGAGACTTACATGGCTCAAGCATCTTGGCGAGAGACTTGGTTTGCTCTATCAATCCACTTGATTAAGAATTTCATTGCTCTTGCACATAGCATGAGACTTACATGGATCAAGCATCTTGGCGAGAGACTTGGTTTGCTCAATCAATCTACTTAATTAAGACTTTCATTGTTTTAGCACATATCATGAGACTTTCATGGCTCAAGCATCTCGGCTAGACACTTTGATCTAAACCGCTAAACAACATGTTCAGCAAAATAGAGAGCAAGGTGTACTTGATACAAAAATAAGAGGTACAGGGAAATCACCATAACAAAGACCTAAATCTCTTAATATTTCTAAGATATTCAATGTTTAATAAATCTTAAGGATTTTACAATTACAACCTACAACAGAAATTCTGCATAACCAATTATGTTGATAATTGCTGTTCTTGTTACTCCTCCATCAAGTTGATCCTTGTTAAAGATTCAATTTGAACCTTCAAATACTTATATAACATTTGCAGAAGACTAGACGTTAGAGAGATAACTTGATCAAGTGTCTTTGCTTTCTCCATAGTACAAGAGACGTTGAAGATAGATACACCAAAAGATCTTGGTCCATTGTGTATCGTGTTTAACCATTGAGTCTTCAAAGAGATCATGTACAATAGAGCCGTTGAGAGTAGATACCCGTAAAGCATGCCAATTTTTCTTGAGCCTTATGAACTAAGACTCTATCTGAGAAACTGATTTGACAATGCAGCTTACTTTCTGCAGTACGGATAGCTCCAGCTTTATCACTAACTTTGAATGATCACCAAAAGCCAATTTACATTCACCAAGTGTAGAGACAATTATGTTACTTCTTTTGATGTTGAAACCTTCAGCTTCAGAGTCTACGCTAGACATCACTTAGAGAGTGTTCTTCAGATTCTACACCACCAGAAGCTACCAATTCAGCTTCTCTTAAGTGTGCCCTTGTATATCAGATTCTGAATATATATATATATATATATATATATATACACACACACACACACACACACACACACACACACACACATGTATTAGAACTTGCATACATGAAACACACATCAAATATAACCATTGTTCTTTTAATACTTTGTTATCATCAAAATTCAAGGAATATATGTCATGAACAAATCTTGTTCTAACAATAGAATTATTAATGATTTTGATATACTCGGAATGAGGTAGAGCATCAACCAAGATGTCTATAACTCTTTGGTGTTTTCTGTAAATCTTTTTTTGCTCAGGTGTGAGAGATTTTCTGTTAGACACCATTCCAACACCATTGACTTGGATATTAATGCCATCTTCCAAAATGTTCCACAACTCATCATCAAGACCCATGGTGTGAATATACATTTTGATTTTCCTCCATTCAAACTGATTGGAATCTCCACTGAAAGTAGGAGGTCTAGCTGTATGATTATTTTTCTCAAATATACTATAATCATAATGAACAGCACCAAGAGGATTCAGAGTTCCCCCTCCTAAACCAGATACTCCAGATTCATCAGCCATGAAGAAAATATATTTTCTCAAGATATTTTCTGCACCAATGTTAAGTGTTCAGCACAAACCGTGCTTTGATGCCAACTGAAGGTGAGAAAAAAAAAACAAGAAGGGGGTTGAATAGTGTTGGCTTTTTCAAGGTTTTTAAACTCCTGCTTCTGATTGATCTTAATTAGAGTCTGAACCTACAGTCTAGAGTCTGACTTCAGAATCACTCAAAATCTAAACCCTTAAAAGTCTTTATCATATTCTGCAATAGAATCTGATTCAGAGATAAGTAAATGATAACAGCAAAATAATGTTCACAAGCAAGTAAAGTAAAAACACAAAACACAAGCAATTATCCTGATTCCTCTCACAACCTGAGAGTAGTCCAGTCCCCTTACTCTTCAAGGGATTTCCACTATAACCAAATTTGATTAAAAATGCTCAAGCCCACAGACAAGAAACTTCCTTTATTTATACACACAAGTATAAGACTTCCTTACTCAAACACACAAGTTTGATACTTCCTTGCTCAAGCACATAAGCTCAAGACTTCCTTGCTCTAACACATAAGCTAAAGACTTCCTTGCTCAAACACACAGGTCTGAGACTTCCTTGCTCAGTCACACAAGCTCAAGACTTCAAAATGCTCAAGCACTAAAGTAAGAGACTCGTGACTCTAAACAAACTCTTAAGAGAAGTGGGTAACAAACGGCACTTAATATGTAATCAGAGGTGTAGACAGAATACAACTTAGAAAGACTCTAAGACTTAAGAACTTCTAAAATATATTAGTGTTAAGATGTTATAAGTCTAAAAAATATTATAGAGTAGCTTCTCTTTGAATGTCAAGGTTCAGAGTCTGTAACATAGTTGTATTGGTGCTTGGTTGTCTTCTTCTTCAGGTTTATAGCTCTTGTTATAGGCAGAGAGAAAAGAGACATTGAATACTTTCACCAAATAGGTTGGGCTAGATTTTTATTTAATTATACACATCAACAAAGCACCTTTCTGCAAGAGGAATTATCCGTTGAAGCTCAGACACCAAGAGAGATATTTTTCCTTAAGTCTTCACGTGATCAAAAAGGTTGAGTTTGTCATAGTTGCCTCGGTTGAAGAGCTTCAGCTTTAGAGGTTGACTTTATTTAGACTTTACTCTTCCGAGGCTGATCACTTCAGAGTCTACTTCTTGGCTTCTGAAGCTTCAGAGTCTGGGTCACCAGAGGATGATTTTCTTCAGAGTTGACTTCTTTTGAGTTTTGATCTCCATTAGAGGCAGAGTCTTCAGAAGTGGTCTTCAGAGCCAGATTCTTATCTTCAAATGCAGATTTCTCAAGTATCTTTTCATTTGTTCTTAATGAATATATTCATGCAAACTTGAAGAGATGTTAGATAGCCCAATTGCTCTTTAAATACTATGTTATCATAAAAACCCAAGGGATATGGTATTAACCAATTTTGTTCCAACATTTCAAACATGTCGCGTATACTTTAGAAAAATCTTTGATATTATATTTTTGGAAAATCAGTTGAATTTTTTAATAAGGGTATATCCCCCCCCCCCCCCCCCCTCTAAATTATTTTTATACTTCCATATTCTCACCCAACATAGTTTTCGCGCTTTGAGTGACCCTAAGTCAATTGGTATCCGTGACACGTCACTGTCCATGTTCACTACGTGAATGGAGCTAATTCATATGGATCAAGCCAAACTAGGTGGCTAGTGGCCCATGCCAGGTGGGTATTGTCCATTGCCTACCATCATGGGGCAAAACCTCGGCCAACCTAAGGCCTTATCTGTATTCTCGCTCAACCCAATGTGTTTGGCTTTTCCTTATTCTTTATAGATTACCTCGTCTTATGGCCTAATAAAATTATCCCTGTACACAAGGATCAACCCAAAGAACCTTACGAAACAACTTGAGCTTTTACATAGAATCAATCCTAAAATATTTCTCAAACAACCTGGGCTTTTACACAGGCTCAGCTCAATAACCTAAAACAACTAGATCTTTTACACAGACTTAGCTCAATAACCTTCACCCAAGCTTTTTAGAGGTTTAACTTGCAACCTTCAAGTCTATTACAAATAAATCACAATAAAACTATGTTCTTTAAAACACAACTACAACAAAATACTAGTACAACACAACTCTCACATAAAAGTTTTCACTCTCTTAGCATTAAGACGACTCTAGTCAAAAAACTTTATAAAAGAATGAGTGAGAGAAAGATAGTAGAGAGTTTCTATTTAGAAAATTTGTATGTTTTTAAATGAGGAGAAACCATCTTTATAGAGGATCAAAATGAAATAGTCCATGAGCTTTGAAATAGTCTATTGCTTGATTAAACTTTGTCCAACACTTTCAATTGAAACTTGATACATTTGTCTTGATGAAACTTGTGATATCTCTTTCTTTATTCAGATGTCATCATTATGAACAATTTGAAGAGTTGTTATCGTCAAAACCATTTGAAGATATTACTTGCACAACACATAGAACCACACAAATTGCCTAAGTTATCTAGATTTGCATATTTTATTTGGATTGTTGCATTGACTCCAAAAAGTCAATCATAAGATGTTGTATTTTTCTTGGGTCTACCATTATTTCTTGGAAATCTTAAAAGCGAGAAATTGTTTCATCTTCTTCTTCGGAAGCTGACTACACGACCTTAGCTAAGCTGAAAAGAGAAATTCACTGAATTTAATACCTCTAAGATGAACTTCGTCTTCTTGTTACTAATATCTCTATTCTCTATTTTGACAACAATCTTATCGCTCATGAGAGGACAATCACATTGAGATTAACTTTCATTTTATAAATTTAAATTTTTAATAATGTGTAATAAAGTTGCTATCAATTCTCTCTACTTCTCAATTAGCCAACGTCTTCACTAAACCAGTACATGCTACCTCTTTAAAGTCATTTATCTTCGAGATATGACTTTGCTATTTACCTGACATTAGTTATAATATTGGTTTGATTTATCTTATATTTATTTACCTTAGTTTTTTTTTTGTCAAGTACTTTAATGGTTGGAGTTCAAATTTTAAAAGTGAATAAGTGAGATGTTATTGGTTCAAACTCACGCTCTTATTTTTTATGTTTTTGTACAATAGTGATTGAGCTGGCCTAATGAGATTTATTTACGTTTAGTTAAATTTAGCTAGTTAGAGATTAGCAACTATACATGCACTCTTTGTAATTGTTTTGTATTCATCAACAAAGATAGAGTTTTCTTTCACTTTATCTCTTTTACATATGTGTGTGTAATACTAAGAGACTTACCTTGAATATAAGTTGATTTATATTTACACATTATTATAGACGTGATTATTAGTTATTCGTAATGTTTGAATATTTATAAACAAAATTAGCTTTAAATGTATAATTATAATTAAATGGCCATAATAGTTGAATGAATACATATAAGATATTTTCATTTCAATAATTAGTAATTGGAAAAGTAGTCAAAGACATATATATATATATATATATATATATATATATATATATATATATATATATATATATATATATATATATATATATATATATATATATATATATATATATATATATATATATATATATATATATATATATCATATTCTATGAGAATGTCCTTTTTATGTAAGAATATGAGAATCTAAATATTATATATATATATATATATATATATATATATATATATATATATATATATATATCATATTCTATGAGAATGTCATTTTTATGTAAGAATATGAGAATCTGAATTATTAGATTTTAAAATAAATGATGTAGATTATATGTTTTTTTTAAAGCAATTGGAATTTTACTAAAGAAGAATACAAGGGGTATTCACCCTACAAACCAAAAATCAGCAGCCAAATACAAAAAACACAATATTTCCTCCCAACTCCAACCTAAACAAACTAAAATCCAAAATGATTCAAAGTAAAAGATAAGAAACTAGAGTTGGAAGAGGAAATATCATTCAAAAGCCCCCACCTCCAGATCTGAAATTTTATATCCCAGCATAAATTAGTGAAGTTGATAGGAACATTCCTAAAAATAAAATTATTCCTTGCCTTCCAAAGATTCTAAAAAATTGCTATCCAACAGTTACCCAACTTTTTAGCCATGGAGGTACTCCAACCATAATTACTCCAAGAAGAGAAAAAGTTCCAATAACAACCAACAAACGAAACGTCACAACCTAACCAGTCTCCAATTCTATTCCAAATCGATACCGCAAATGGACAAGAGAAGAGAAGATGAGACATATTCTCCAAAACTTCGTTACAGAAACAACATAAAAGGTCTACTAGATACACACCTCTTTTGAGTAAATTGTCTTTCGATGAAAGACGATTCCAGAAAATCCTCCACGCAAAGATCTTCAATTTGGGCGGAATCTTTAAATTCCACAGCTGCTTGATGGTAAGGAGATGACTGGGGTGAATCGCTTGTTGTCTAACGTCATATCTGATTAAATCGTACACCTCCCTAACAACATAAACACCAGTGGATCCCAAATTCCAATTGACCACATCCAACTTATCCCAAATTGGTGAAACATGTTGCAGATCCTGCTTTAAGGAAGAGAACATTTCAAATTCTTCAGGAGAAAGAGAGAGCGGTAACCCAAAATCATTCCTAGACCAAACTCCATCAACTAACAGACCCATAGCAGACACCGGAGCTTTTTTTAGAATGCTTCTTTGATACAGAGCACTATATTTATCCTTCAAAGATCTAGCTCCATTCCAATCTACAAGCCAAAAAGAAATATGATTTCCTTCTCCCAACACAAATTTGAAAAAACCTGCAAAAGAAAAATAACTGTTGGAAATGCCAGACCCTGTCTTGACAAGGTCCTTCCACCAGGCCGATGCAGAAGCATGCTGCACCAGCTGAGAATCAGCCAAAATGTCTCCTTCGACAAAACCATATTCCCCCCTCAACACTTCCTTCCATAAAGCAGACTTAGAATCGATTAATTTCCACTTCCACTTCATCAATAAGGTAGTGTTAAAAGCCTCCATGTCAAGAATCCCCAAACCCTCTTTGCTTTTCGGGCTACACACTACCTTCCCCTTCAACCAATGGATTTTAGATTTACACTTCTGACCTCCCCAAAGAAAATTTCTTCTTATCGAGTCAATTCTTTTAATGACCGTTAGAGGAATTATGTAAAAAAAAAAAGCCAGAAAATTGGCAAGCTAGATAATGTAGAATTTAACAAAGTACTCCTTCCTGCCATGGACAAGTCTTTACCTCTCTAAGTCGCCAATCTCCTTCTGAAGATATCCACCAGAAAATCCCAAGAACTAATCCTTCTAGGATTGATTCCTATAGGGATTCCCAGAAAATGAAAACACGACAAGTCTATTTTGCATGCCAAGAATGTCGAAGCAGCTTGAAGAAAATGTTGACTCACATTGATTCCCATATCCTACTTTAATTGAAATTCACCTTCAATCCTGATACAAGTTCAAAACTGCGTAAAACCGTTTTGATACTCCACAGATTCTGCCAATTACTCTCACCAAAGATTAACGTATCATCGGAAAACTGAATTATATCCACCTTAACATTTGGGCCTACTACAAAACCTTTAAAAGTGTCATTTGCCGAAGCTCTCTTCATTAGTTGAGTCATTCCTTCAGTAACAAGAACAAAAACAAAAGGAGACAAAGGTTTTCCTTGACGAAGGCCCCTCTCAACTGCGAAATCCTTTGTAGGACTTCCATTCACAAGGATCGACAGATAACACTTAAACAGACAAGCTTCCATCCAACTACGCCACTTAATACCAAAACCCAATGCCACAAAATTTTCCTTAAGAAATTCCAGTTCACACAATCATAGGCCTTCTCGAAGTCCACCTTAAAAAGCAAGCACTCTTTTGAATTTCTCGTTGCCAAATCCACTATCTCGTTAGCAATCACGACACCTTCCAACATTTGACGGCATGGAACAAACGCTGATTAACTTTCATCCACTAAACTTCCAATAACTTTCTTAAGCCTATTAGCCAAAAGCTTGGACAATATTTTATAAAGCCCTCCTACCAGGCAAATAGGCATGTAATTGCCAAGATGCAAAGGAATGTCTACCTTGGGGATCAAAGTAATGAAAGCTGAAGTAATTGCTTTAGGAAGAGCTGCTCTCCTATGAAAATCATTTAGAAATATTATGATATCTTCCTTCAGAAAAGCCTAACATTTTTTGAAAAAAAAGAAGTTAAAAAAGAAGTAATTTCTTACTCACCAAAAGGAGTTTCTAGGGAGTCAGCTTCCTCCTTTGACATCCTGTTGAAAAAACTCTCAGGTAGACTAGGACGTTGCTGCACAACTTCTGAAAACTTTGCCTTGAAGAAACTCCAAACTGCATCTTTAGTTCCTTCTACCGACTCCACTTTCCCATTAACCGAGTCCACTGCCCCTATAAATTTCTTCTTCTGCCTGCTCCTTATAAGATTATGGAAGAACTGAGTTTTCCCATCTCCAAGCTTTAGCGACCTATTTCTCGCCTTTTGAAGAAGGAGGTTGTCCTTAATATTGAGATGAAACCAAGACCGTTTAAGTTCCTCAGCCCTTTTTACCACTAGAGAGTCCACTACAGAAATATCACAGATAACCAATTGTTCATCAATATTATTTACTTCATGAAAACCTTCGTCCGCCTTCAAATCGTACCAGCCAAAAACCCTTAAACTCCACTCTCTAATCCTCGCTTTCAATGTTTTGAACTTCTCCTTAATAACGAAATTGCTTCTACCTTCAATTTTAATCTCCTTCCACTCCCTTTTCACAAACTCAAGAAATTCAGGGTGCTCAAACCAACTATCAAACGATTTGAACAGTTTGTATCCCCAATTAGAACTTTTGATTTGCGGCCAAATCACACAATGGTCGGACACAACCCTATCTGATAAGTGCAAATTGTAGTTATTTTTGTATATAAGTTTTGTTGCACTTATTAGTTCTTTTTCTTAATAAAACCCCACTTTGTTGTAAAAGTGTGTATTTAATGTATACTTGTGTTTTTGTTTATATATATATAACAAATAATACTTTTCCATTAATTTTGTAGATATTTGAGCATTGATATTGGAGCATTGTTAGATAGAGCATTGAATAAGCTTTCCAACGCTTCGAACCGGGCGAAAAACGGAGTTACGGTTCAAAAGTTACGAATAAAACAATGCAGAATTTTTGCTGCCAGCTGTACCGTAGCAGGGACAGGCGACGCAGCGTCGGGTGGTGCATTTTGAGCGCCAAGCGGTACTGCGGAGGAAGAGAATTGAAATAAGAATTCCAGTAGCTTTCTGGGAATTTTGGCTAGCGCCGGGCGGTACTTCCAACGCCGGTCGGTACTAGATAATTGTTGCCAGGCTGGTCTTTTGTACAATTGGTGTGAGTGTAAATAAAGCCAGCGTCGGGCGGTGGCGTCGTGACAGCTTTTTGATATAACTTATTTTTAGTTCATTTGTTAGGTTATATTGTTTGGGGGTGATTTTTGATCTCTGAACTTCATCAACTTCATTTTTCAGTAGATTAACTTAGAAAACATCATGGAAGCTTACACATGGATGATCCGGGGTGGATTTCTCATCGATCGGCTCTGACAATTCGTGAAGTGTTTGGTTCATTTCTGATTTTCTTCATGTCTTTCTTCTTTGTTGGGTTTGTATATGTTTGTACTTTGATCATGTGTACATTTGTCGCCCATGGCGTTATATTTAATTTGCTTTACAAATCTCTATTGGTGATTGTTCTTGATTTTTTCTTAAATGCGCGGGGTTTCGGTCGTGTTAGAGATAAACTTCACAAACTTCGATTAAGGATAATTATCTGTTAGTTTCTGAACTCTAGAGATAGATTTAGGGATAACAATCTGTATGGGTGTCGAAACTTAATGCCTCCGTGTCTTGAGTCGAGTGCGAGAGTGCCGATGAGGGTAGCATGGTTGAGTGTGCCAGAGATGGACATGTGCTGTGAATGATACCGGGTGATATTGAGGAGTATTGTAAGTTGGGTGTAACTGGTCGATAGGTTTAAGTTTGTGATGAGTGGAATATATACATGCTTGATAAGTCTTTTCTCTATGAGGAATGAATTTTCATGTGAATATTTATTTTTCTGTTTGTATACTTTAAAACCATTCTAAACCCAAACTCATTAACAATTAAACCGTCGAATGGCAGTTTAATTCCAATCTCTGTAGACACGATAAATTCCCGGAAAAATACTTCCAAAATGTTTGTTGCTTGCCGCTCTCCTGCTCCAACAAAATGGCGCCGTTGCTGGGGATTGGTTTATTGTTCTTGCATCGCGATAGTTTCGTTGTTTTTGAGTTTTGTAGATATCTCACATATTGTATATTTTCACTTGATTATATTTATACTTGTATATTTTTAATGTTTGTTCAAGTGTTTGGTTATGACGCTTGCTTTTGGTTGTGCCGTGAGGCATCACCATGGCATGAAGAGAGGAAGTTTCTAGCTTAAGCACCGTAAAGGCGTCGAGCTTATGACGTAAAACAAACATGTTTTCTTTTGTTTTTTGTTTGTTTCGTTATTACTTTTTCATTTTAGCTTATGTAGTGTGGTGAACATTCATTAAACAAGTTGTACTCAGATTTTTTTGTAAATTCTCAAATCTTCACTTTACAACTCGTTTAATGAATTTTCTGCCGGTTTTTAGTTTGTTTATATTAATAGTTTTTGTGTTTTCCTTTGAGCTTGTTTTGAGTAGCTTGAGGAACTTTTGGTGATGTTCCAAGTTTGATCGTTTCAACTTGCGGATGTATAGTAATGATTTTGTTAAGTTTTGTACAAGTACGAGGTATGTATTTATCGCTTTCTTGACTTTAGCATATTCATGTCACTTAGGCATTTTACAAACTTCCATGTCATTCATTCTTTTGTAAACTTGTTCTTGTTGTGAATCACTTTAGTTCCCACCCTTTTTTGTGAGGAAGTCTTCTATTGTTCATATATGCACGGAGTACCAACATTCTTGTTTTAACTGGATTTTATTATGCTTAATCTTTTGTTTGTGTTGATTATATGAAAGCATGAAAAGGATCAAGGCATTTTGTTTCATTTTGAGCACAACTACCTAGCCAAATAGTCATTCACCTTGTGAGCGTGTGATCTTTCGTAACCCCTTTGAGCTTTTTAATCCATTTTTTATTTGAACTTAATGTTTGTCTATGAGTATTTAGTTCACTTATTTTTGAATGGATTTTGTTTTTACTTGAACCCTCAACTTTTTGTGTTGTATGAATTTTTACCTTGCCTTAGAAAGTAGGGATTATTCACATGATGATGTGGTTGAATTCAAGTTGGGGAGAGAATGATTGTTTACTCATTGGTTGTTTTCTATGAGGTTGAAAAAGAAAATAAAAAAGAGAAAAATATGAAAAAGAAAAGAAAAAAGAGAAAAAGAAAGAAACAGAAAATCCTTGAAAAAGGAAACAAAAAGAGATCAAACTATTGTGCTAAATAAGTATTGTGTTTTGTGTAACACTTGGGATGAAAGAAGAAGTTGATTGGAATTTGGTGTTTGAACTTTTGTGAGTTGATCACTCCCTTAGGTTTAGGCAAATTTTTGTTTCAATTACCTTTAGAAATTACCCCTTGTTTGTGTACCCGACCATGCTACAACCTTGAAAGTCCTCGTGATTCTTGCTTTTGTATGTTCAATGTGAATTTTTGGATGGTTGCATAAATTAGTCTTTTGTTTGCAAGATTATTGTGTGAGTGAAAAGTCCCTCATTTAGTGTTTTTCATCTACCGATGATTGTTTTTGCTATGTGTGATTCACGGTTGAACTTGTGTTATTTTAGGATGTTTGGCATGAATTTTTGTATTTTGCATTTGTTTCGTGACTATGTTGTTGTTGTAGTGTAGTGGTAAGTAATTACTTTGTGTTTACCGATTTTCATTCGAACCATACATTTGTTTTCCGTTTTCAAAACCTGTTGATTCGTGATTCTTTGATTTTCACTCTGTTTCTTTGATTTGTTAGATTTTTGTTTAAGGACAAACAATTTGGTAAGTTGTGGAGAGTTTGATAAGTGCAAATTGTAGCTATTTTGATATATAAGTTTTGTTGCACTTATCAGTTCTTTTTGTTAATAAAACCCCACTTTGTTGTAAAATTGTGTATTTAATGTATACTTGTGTTTTTGTTTATATATGTAACAAATAATACTTTTCCATTCATTTTGTAGATATTTGAGCATTGATATTAGAGCATTGAAATCGGGCGAAAAACGGAGTTACGGTTCAAAAGTTACGAATAAAACAATGCAAAATTTTTGTTGTCAGCTGCGCCTTAGCAACGCCGGGGACGCAGCGCCGGGCGGTGCGTTTTGAGTGTCAGGCGGTGCTGCGGCGGAAGAGAATTGAAATAAGAATTCCAGTAGCTTTCTGGGAATTTTGGCTAGCGTCGGGCGGTACTTCCAGCGTCGGACGGTACTAGATATTTATTGTCAGGCTAGTCTTTTGTACAACTGGTGTGAGTGTAATTAAAGCCAGCACCGGGCGGTGGGGTCGTGACAACATTTTGTATATAACTTATTTTTAGTTCATTTGTTAGGTTATGTTGTTTGGGGGTTATTTTTGAACTCTCAACTTCATCAACTTCATTTTTCAGTAGATTAGCTTAGAAAACATCATGGAAGCTTGCACATGGATGATCCGGGGTGGATTTCTCATTGATCGGCTCTGACAATCCGTGAAGTGTTTGGTTCATTTCTGATTTTCTTCATGTCTTTCTTCTTTGTTGGGTTTGTATATGTTTGTACTTTGATCATATGTACATTTGTCGCCCATGGCGTTATATTTAATTTGCTTTACAAATCTCTATTGGTGATTGTTCTTGATTTTTGCTTAAATGCGCGGGGTTTGGGTTGTGTTAGAGATAAACTTCACAAACTTCGATTAAGGATAATTATCTGTTAGTTTCTGAACTCTAGAGATAGATTTAGGACTAACAATCCGTATGGGTGTCGAAACTTAATGCCTTCGTGTCTTGAGTCGGGTGCGAGAGTGCCGATGAGGGTAGCATGGTTGAGTGTGTTAGAGATGGACATGTGCTGTGAACGATACCGGGTGATATTGAGGAGTATTGTAAGTTGAGTGTAACTGGTCGATAGGTTTAAGTTTGTGATGAGTGGAATATATACATGCTTGATAAGTCTTTTCTCTCTGATGAATGAATTTTCTTGTGTTAGTATTTATTTTTCTGTTTGTATACTTTAAAATCATTCTAAACCCAAACTCATTAACAATTAAACCGTCGACTGGAAGTTTAATTCCAATCTCTGTGGACACGATAAATTCCCAGAAAAATACTTCCAAAATGTTTGTTGCTTGCCGCTCTACCACTCCAACAAAATGGCGCCGTTGTTGGGGATTGGTTTATTGTTCTTGCATCGCGATAGTTTTGTTGTTTTTGAGTTTTGTAGATATCGCACATATTGTATATTTTCACTTGATTATATTTATACTTTTATATTTGTAATGTTTGTTCAATTGTTTGGTTAGGACGCTTACTTTTGGTTGTTCGGTGAGGCATCACCATGGCATAAAGAGAGGAAGTTTCTAGCTTAAGTACCGTAAAGGCGTCGAGCTTACGACGTAAAACAAGCATGTTTTCTTTTGTTGTTTGTTTGTTTCGTTATTACTTTTTCATTTTAGCTTAGGTAGTGTGGTGAACATTCATTAAACAAGTTGTACTCGGATTATTCGTAAATTCTCAAATCTTCACTTTACAACTTGTTTAATGAATTTTCTGCCGGTTTTTTAGTTTTTTTATATTAATAGTTGTTGTGTTTGCGTTTTAGCTTGTTTTGAGTAGCTTGATGAACTTTTGGTGATGTTCCAAGTTTGATCGTTTCAACTTGCGAATGTATGGTAATGATTTTGTTAAGTTTTGTACACGTCCGAGGTATGTATTTATCGCTTTCTTGACTTTAGCATATTCATGTCGCTTAGGCATTTTACAAACTTCCATGTCATTCATTCTTTTGTATACTTTTTCTTATTGTGAATCACTTTAGTTCCCACCCTTTTTTGTGAGGAAGCCTTCTATTGTTCATATATTCACGGAGTACCAACATTCTTGTTTTAACTGGATTTTATTATGCTTAATCTTTTGTTTGTGTTGATTATATGAAAGCATGAAAAGGATCAAGGCATTTTGTTTCATTTTGAGCACAACTACCTAGCCAAATAGTCATTCACCTTGTGAGCGTGTGATCTTTCGTAACCCCTTTGAGCTTTTTAATCCATTTTTTATTTGAACTTAATGTTTGTCTATGAGTATTTAGTTCACTTATTTTTGAATGGATTTTGTTTTTACTTGAACCCTCAACTTTTTGTGTTGTATGAATTTTTACCTTGCCTGAGAAAGTAGGGATTATTCACATGATGATGTGGTTGAATTCAAGTTGGGGAGAGAATGATTGTTTACTCATTGGTTGTTTTCTATGAGGTTGAAAAAGAAAATAAAAAAGAGAAAAATATGAAAAAGAAAAGAAAAAAGAGAAAAAGAAAGAAACAGAAAATCCTTGAAAAAGGAAACAAAAAGAGTTCAAACTATTGTGCTAAATAAGTATTGTGTTTTGTGTAACACTTGGGATGAAAGAAGAAGTTGATTGGAATTTGGTGTTTGAACTTTTGTGAGTTGATCACTCCCTTAGGTTTAGGCAAATTTTTGTTTCAATTACCTTTAGAAATTACCCCTTGTTTGTGTACCCGACCATGCTACAACCTTGAAAGTCCTCGTGATTCTTGCTTTTGTATGTTCAATGTGAATTTTTGGATGGTTGCATAAATTAGTCTTTTGTTTGCAAGATTATTGAGTGAGTGAAAAGTCCCTCATTTAGTGTTTTTCATCTACCGATGATTGTTTTTGCTATGTGTGATTCACGGTTGAACTTGTGTTATTTTAGGATGTTTGGCATGAATTTTTGTATTTTGCATTTGTTTCGTGACTATGTTGTTGTTGTAGTGTAGTGGTAAGTAATTACTTTGTGTTTACCGATTTTCATTCGAACCATACATTTGTTTTCCGTTTTCAAAACCTGTTGATTCGTGATTCTTTGATTTTCACTCTGTTTCTTTGATTTGTTTGATTTTTGTTTGAGGACAAACAATTTGGTAAGTTGTGGAGAGTTTGATAAGTGCAAATTGTAGCTATTTTGATATATAAGTTTTGTTGCACTTATCAGTTCTTTTTGTTAATAAAACCCCACTTTGTTGTAAAATTGTGTATTTAATGTATACTTGTGTTTTTGTTTATATATGTAACAAATAATACTTTTCCATTCATTTTGTAGATATTTGAGCATTGATATTAGAGCATTGAAATCGGGCGAAAAACGGAGTTACGGTTCAAAAGTTACGAATAAAACAATGCAAAATTTTTGTTGTCAGCTGCGCCTTAGCAACGCCGGGGACGCAGCGTCGGGCGGTGCGTTTTGAGTGTCAGGCGGTGCTGCGGCGGAAGAGAATTGAAATAAGAATTCCAGTAGCTTTCTGGGAATTTTGGCTAGCGTTGGGCGGTACTTCCAGCGTCGGACGGTACTAGATATTTATTGTCAGGCTAGTCTTTTGTACAGCTGGTGTGAGTGTAATTAAAGCCAGCACCGGGCGGTGGGGTCGTGACAACATTTTGTATATAACTTATTTTTAGTTCATTTGTTAGGTTATGTTGTTTGGGGGTTATTTTTGAACTCTCAACTTCATCAACTTCATTTTTCAGTAGATTAGCTTAGAAAACATCATGGAAGCTTGCACATGGATGATCCGGGGTGGATTTCTCATCGATCGGCTCTAACAATCCGTGAAGTGTTTGGTTCATTTCTGATTTTCTTCATGTCTTTCTTCTTTGTTGGGTTTGTATATGTTTGTACTTTGATCATATGTACATTTGTCGCCCATGGCGTTATATTTAATTTGCTTTACAAATCTCTATTGGTGATTGTTCTTGATTTTTGCTTAAATGCGCGGGGTTTGGGTTGTGTTAGAGATAAACTTCACAAACTTCGATTAAGGATAATTATCTGTTAGTTTCTGAACTCTAGAGATAGATTTAGGACTAACAATCCGTATGGGTGTCGAAACTTAATGCCTTCGTGTCTTGAGTCGGGTGCGAGAGTGCCGATGAGGGTAGCATGGTTGAGTGTGTTAGAGATGGACATGTGCTGTGAACGATACCGGGTGATATTGAGGAGTATTGTAAGTTGAGTGTAACTGGTCGATAGGTTTAAGTTTGTGATGAGTGGAATATATACATGCTTGATAAGTCTTTTCTCTCTGATGAATGAATTTTCTTGTGTTAGTATTTATTTTTCTGTTTGTATACTTTAAAATCATTCTAAACCCAAACTCATTAACAATTAAACCGTCGACTGGAAGTTTAATTCCAATCTCTGTGGACACGATAAATTCCCAGAAAAATACTTCCAAAATGTTTGTTGCTTGCCGCTCTACCACTCCAACAAAATGGCGCCGTTGTTGGGGATTGGTTTATTGTTCTTGCATCGCGATAGTTTTGTTGTTTTTGAGTTTTGTAGATATCGCACATATTGTATATTTTCACTTGATTATATTTATACTTTTATATTTGTAATGTTTGTTCAATTGTTTGGTTAGGACGCTTACTTTTGGTTGTTCGGTGAGGCATCACCATGGCATAAAGAGAGGAAGTTTCTAGCTTAAGTACCGTAAAGGCGTCGAGCTTACGACGTAAAACAAGCATGTTTTCTTTTGTTGTTTGTTTGTTTCGTTATTACTTTTTCATTTTAGCTTAGGTAGTGTGGTGAACATTCATTAAACAAGTTGTACTCGGATTATTCGTAAATTCTCAAATCTTCACTTTACAACTTGTTTAATGAATTTTCTGCCGGTTTTTTAGTTTTTTTATATTAATAGTTGTTGTGTTTGCGTTTTAGCTTGTTTTGAGTAGCTTGATGAACTTTTGGTGATGTTCCAAGTTTGATCGTTTCAACTTGCGAATGTATGGTAATGATTTTGTTAAGTTTTGTACACGTCCGAGGTATGTATTTATCGCTTTCTTGACTTTAGCATATTCATGTCGCTTAGGCATTTTACAAACTTCCATGTCATTCATTCTTTTGTATACTTTTTCTTATTGTGAATCACTTTAGTTCCCACCCTTTTTTGTGAGGAAGCCTTCTATTGTTCATATATTCACGGAGTACCAACATTCTTGTTTTAACTGGATTTTATTATGCTTAATCTTTTGTTTGTGTTGATTATATGAAAGCATGAAAAGGATCAAGGCATTTTGTTTCATTTTGAGCACAACTACCTAGCCAAATTGTCATTCACCTTGTGAGCGTGTGATCTTTCGTAACCCCTTTGAGCTTTTTAATCCATTTTTTATTTGAACTTAATGTTTGTCTATGAGTATTTAGTTCACTTATTTTTGAATGGATTTTGTTTTTACTTGAACCCTCAACTTTTTGTGTTGTATGAATTTTTACCTTGCCTTAGAAAGTAGGGATTATTCACATGATGATGTGGTTGAATTCAAGTTGGGGAGAGAATGATTGTTTACTCATTGGTTGTTTTCTATGAGGTTGAAAAAGAAAATAAAAAAGAGAAAAATATGAAAAAGAAAAGAAAAAAGAGAAAAAGAAAGAAACAGAAAATCCTTGAAAAAGGAAACAAAAAGAGTTCAAACTATTGTGCTAAATAAGTATTGTGTTTTGTGTAACACTTGGGATGAAAGAAGAAGTTGATTGGAATTTGGTGTTTGAACTTTTGTGAGTTAATCACTCCCTTAGGTTTAGGCAAATTTTTGTTTCAATTACCTTTAGAAATTACCCCTTGTTTGTGTACCCGACCATGCTACAACCTTGAAAGTCCTCGTGATTCTTGCTTTTGTATGTTCAATGTGAATTTTTGGATGGTTGCATAAATTAGTCTTTTGTTTGCAAGATTATTGTGTGAGTGAAAAGTCCCTCATTTAGTGTTTTTCATCTACCGATGATTGTTTTTGCTATGTGTGATTCACGGTTGAACTTGTGTTATTTTAGGATGTTTGGCATGAATTTTTGTATTTTGCATTTGTTTCATGACTATTTTGTTGTTGTAGTGTAGTGGTAAGTAATTACTTTGTGTTTACCGATTTTCATTCGAACCATACATTTGTTTTCCGTTTTCAAAACCTGTTGATTCGTGATTCTTTGATTTTCACTCTGTTTCTTTGATTTGTTTGATTTTTGTTTGAGGACAAACAATTTGGTAAGTTGTGGAGAGTTTGATAAGTGCAAATTGTAGCTATTTTTGTATATAAGTTTTGTTGCACTTATCAGTTCTTTTTGTTAATAAAACCCCACTTTGTTGTAAAATTGTGTATTTAATGTATACTTGGGTTTTTGTTTATATATGTAACAAATAATACTTTTCCATTCATTTTGTAGATATTTGAGCATTGATATTAGAGCATTGAAATTGGGCGAAAAACGGAGTTACGGTTCAAAAGTTACGAATAAAACAATGCAAAATTTTTGTTGTCAGCTGCGCCTTAGCAACGCCGGGGACGCAGCGCCGGGCGGTGCGTTTTGAGTGTCAGGCGGTGTTGCGGCGGAAGAGAATTGAAATAAGAATTCCAGTAGCTTTCTGGGAATTTTGGCTAGCGTCGAGCGGTACTTCCAGCGTCGGACGGTACTAGATATTTATTGTCAGGCTAGTCTTTTGTACAGCTGGTGTGAGTGTAATTAAAGCCAGCACCGGGCGGTGGGGTCGTGACAACATTTTGTATATAACTTATTTTTAGTTCATTTGTTAGGTTATGTTGTTTAGGGGTTATTTTTGAACTCTCAACTTCATCAACTTCATTTTTCAGTAGATTAGCTTAGAAAACATCATGGAAGCTTGCACATGGATGATCCGGGGTGGATTTCTCATCGATCGGCTCTGACAATCCGTGACGTGTTTGGTTCATTTCTGATTTTCTTCATGTCTTTCTTCTTTGTTGGGTTTGTATATGTTTGTACTTTGATCATATGTACATTTGTCGCCCATGGCGTTATATTTAATTTATTTACAAATCTCTATTGGTGATTGTTCTTGATTTTTCCTTAAATGCGCGGGGTTTGGGTTGTGTTAGAGATAAACTTCACAAACTTCGATTAAGGATAATTATCTGTTAGTTTCTGAACTCTAGAGATAGATTTAGGACTAACAATCCGTATGGGTGTCGAAACTTAATGCCTCCGTGTCTTGAGTCGGGTGCGAGAGTGCCGATGAGGGTAGCATGGTTGAGTGTGTTAGAGATGGACATGTACTGTGAACGATACCGGGTGATATTGAGGAGTATTGTAAGTTGAGTGTAACTGGTCGATAGGTTTAAGTTTGTGATGAGTGGAATATATACATGCTTGATAAGTCTTTTCTCTCTGATGAATGAATTTTCTTGTGTTAGTATTTATTTTTCTGTTTGTATACTTTAAAATCATTCTAAACCCAAACTCATTAACAATTAAACCGTCGACTGGCAGTTCAATTCCAATCTCTGTGGACACGATAAATTCCCAGAAAAATACTTCCAAAATGTTTGTTGCTTGCCGCTCTACCACTCCAACAAAATGGCGCCGTTGTTGGGGATTGGTTTATTGTTCTTGCATCGCGATAGTTTTGTTTGTTTTTGAGTTTTGTAGATATCGGACATATTGTATATTTTCACTTGATTATATTTATACTTTTATATTTGTAATGTTTGTTCAATTGTTTGGTTAGGACGCTTACTTTTGGTTGTTCGGTGAGGCATCACCATGGCATAAAGAGAGGAAGTTTCTATCTTAAGCACCGTAAAAGCGTCGAGCTTACGACGTAAAACAAGCATGTTTTCTTTTGTTGTTTGTTTGTTTCGTTATTACTTTTTCATTTTAGCTTAGGTAGTGTGGTGAACATTCATTAAACAAGTTGTACTCGGATTATTCGTAAATTCTTAAATCTTCACTTTACAACTTGTTTAATGAATTTTCTGCCGGTTTTTTAGTTTTTTTATATTAATAGTTTTTGTGTTTGCCTTTTAGCTTGTTTTGAGTAGCTTGATAAACTTTTGGTGATGTTCCAAGTTTGATCGTTTCAACTTGCGAATGTATGGTAATGATTTTGTTAAGTTTTGTACACATCCGAGGTATGTATTTATCGCTTTCTTGACTTTAGCATATTCATGTCGCTTAGGCATTTTACAAACTTCCATGTCATTCATTCTTTTGTATACTTTTTCTTATTGTGAATCACTTTAGTTCCCACCCTTTTTTGTGAGGAAGCCTTCTATTGTTCATATATTCACGGAGTACCAACATTCTTGTTTTAACTGGATTTTATTATGCTTAATCTTTTGTTTGTGTTGATTATATGAAAGCATGAAAAGGATCAAGGCATTTTGTTTCATTTTGAGCACAACTACCTAGCCAAATTGTCATTCACCTTGTGAGCGTGTGATCTTTCGTAACCCCTTTGAGCTTTTTAATCTATGTTTTATTTTAAATTAATGTTTGTCTATGAGTATTTAGTTCACTTATTTTTGAATGGATTTTGTTTTTACTTGAACCCTCAACTTTTTGTGTTGTTGTATGAATTTTTACCTTGCCTTAGAAAGTAGGGATTATTCACATGATGATGTGGTTGAATTCAAGTTGGGGAGAGAATAATTGTTTACTCATTGGTTGTTTTCTATGAGGTTGAAAAAGAAAATAAAAAAGAGAAAAATATGAAAAAGAAAAGAAAAAAGAGAAAAAGAAAGAAATAGAAAATCCTTGAAAAAGGAAACAAAAATAGTTCAAATAATTGTGCTAAATAAGTATTGTGTTTTGTGTAACACTTGGGATGAAAGAAGAAGTTGATTGGAATTTGGTGTTTGAACTTTTGTGAGTTGATCACTCCCATAGGTTTAGGCAAGTTTTTGTTCCAATTACCTTTAGAAATTACCCCTTGTTTGTGTACCCGACCACGCTACAACCTTGAAAGTCCTCGTGATTCTTGCTTTTGTATGTTCAATGTGAATTTTTGGATGGTTGCATAATTTAGTCTTTTGTTTGCAGGATTGTTGTGTGAGTGAAAAGCCCCTCATTTAGTGTTTTTCATCTACCGATGATTGTTTTTGCTAGGTGTGATTCACGGTTGAACTTGTGTTGTTTTAGGATATTTGGCATGAATTTTTATACTTTTCATTTGTTTCGTGGCTATGTTGTTGTTGTTGTAGTGTAGTGGTAAGTATTTACTTTGTGTGTACCGATTTTCATTCGAACCATACATTTGTTTTCCCTTTTCAAAACCTGTTCGTGATTCTTTGATTTTCACTCTGTTTCTTTGAGTTGTTTGTTTTTTGTTTGAGGACAAACAATTAGGTAAGTTGGGGAGAGTTCGATAAGTGCAAATTATATCTATTTTTGTATATAATTTTTGTTGCACTTATCAGTTCTTTTTGTTAATAAAACCCCACTTTGTTGTAAAAGTGTGTATTTAATGTATACTTGTGTTTTTGTTTATATATGTAACAAATAATACTTTTACATTCATTTTGTAGATATTTAAGAATTGGTATTGGAGTGTTGTTACATAGAGCATTGAATAAGCTTTCCAACGCTTCAAACCGGGCGAAAAACGGAGTTACGGTTCAAAAGTTACAAATAAAACAATGCAGAATTTTTGCTGTCAGCTGCGCCTTAGCAGGGCCGGGCGGTGCTGCGGCGGAAGAGAATTGAAATAAGAATTCCAGTAGATTTTTGGGAATTTTGGCTAGCGCCGGGCGGTACTTCCAGCGTCGGGCGGTACTAGATATTTGTTACCAGTCTGGTCTTTTGTACAATTGGTGTGAGTGTAATTAAAGCCAACGTCGGGCGGTGGCGTCGTGACAGCATTTTGTATATAACTTATTTTTAGTTCATTTGTTAGGTTATGTTGTTTGGGGGTGATTTTTGATCTCTCAACTTCATCAACTTCATTTTTCAGTAGATTAGCTTAGAAAACATCATGGAAGCTTGCACATGGATGATCCGGGGTGGATTTCTCATCGATCGGCTCTAACAATCCGTGAAGTGTTTGGTTCATTTCTGATTTTCTTCATGTCTTTCTTCTTTGTTGGGTTTGTATATGTTTGTACTTTGATCATATGTACATTTGTCGCCCATGGCGTTATATTTAATTTGCTTTACAAATCTCTATTGGTGATTGTTCTTGATTTTTGCTTAAATGCGCGGGGTTTGGGTTGTGTTAGAGATAAACTTCACAAACTTCGATTAAGGATAATTATCTATTAGTTTCTGAACTCTAGAGATAGATTTTGGACTAACAATCCGTATGGGTGTCGAAACTTAATGCCTCCGTGTCTTGAGTCGGGTGCGAGAGTGCCGATGAGGGTAGCATGGTTGAGTGTGCCAGAGATGGACATGTGCTGTGAACGATACCGGGTGATATTGAGGAGTATTGTAAGTTGAGTGTAACTGGTCGATAGGTTTAAGTTTGTGATGAGTGGAATATATACATGCTTGATAAGTCTTTTCTCTCTGATGAATGAATTTTCTTGTGTTAATATTTATTTTTCTGTTTGTATACTTTAAAACCATTCTAAACCCAAACTCATTAACAATTAAATCGTCGAATGGCAGTTCAATTCCAATCTCTGTGGACACGATAAATTCCAGGAAAAATACTTCCAAAATGTTTGTTGCTTGCCGCTCTACCGCTCCAACACTATCCCCAATCGATTAACCTAATAAACCCCAATTATCAACAATAGAAATATCAACCAAAAATCTGCCGATTCTACTCATAGAGCGACCATCTCCACTATACCACGAAAATCTTTTACCATTCACAGGGAGGTCAATCAATCCACTTTCTCCTATAAAAGCTTCAAAATCCCTAATCTCCTGACTTCTATGAAAGCGAAAATATTGAAGAAGTTAAATGTAATGGAAGCTACAAATAAAGACAGATTCAGAAGTAAGAAGGCGTCTCCAAATGTGTTGCAATGATTGTTGGTTCTCTCAATATAAGAGGAGGGGGAATTTCTCAAAGAGAAGAATAATTAACAAGATTATTTCTTCAGGTAAAGCTGATATTTTTTTCATTCAAGAGTCCAAATTGAAGGTAGTAGATAGTAAGGTCATAAAGAGTTTTTGGAATGAATCTGGTATAGGTTGGTCGTATAGTTGCTCGTCGGGATTATCAGGGGGTATAATAACTTTATGGAAGGAGAATTGTCTCATTCCTATCTTGTCATTTGCAGGGAAGGGGTTCCTTGGTACTAAAGTGAAGTGGAATTCTAAAATTTTTTATCTGGTTAATATATACTCAGCCTGTGATTTTTGTTTTTCTCTGTCCTCCATTATTAAAATCTTCACTTTACAACTTGTTTATTGAATTTTCTGCCGGTTTTTTAGTTTGTTTATATTAATAATTGTTGTGTTTGCCTTTTAGCTTGTTTTGAGTAGCTTGAGGAACTTTTGGGGATGTTCTAAGTTTGATCGTTTCAACTTGCGGATGTATGGTAATGATTTTGTTAAGTTTTTTACACGTCCGAGGTATGTATTTATCGCTTTCTTGCCTTTAGCATATTCATGTCGCTTAGGCATTTTACAAACTTCCATGTCATTCATTCTTTTGTATACTTTTTCTTATTGTGAATCACTTTAGTTCCCACCCTTTTTTGTGAGGAAGCCTTCTATTGTTCATATATTCACGGAGTACCAACATTCTTGTTTTAACTGGATTTTATTATGCTTAATCTTTTGTTTGTGTTGATTATATGAAAGCATGAAAAGGATCAAGGCATTTTGTTTCATTTTGAGCACAACTACCTAGCCAAATTGTCATTCACCTTGTGAGCGTGTGATCTTTCGTAACCCCTTTGAGCTTTTTAATCTATGTTTTATTTAAAATTAATGCTTGTCTATGAGTATTTAGTTCACTTATTTTTGAATGGATTTTGTTTTTACTTGAACCCTCAACTTTTTGTGTTGTTGTATGAATTTTTACATTGCCTTAGAAAGTAGGGATTATTCACATGATGATGTGGTTGAATTCAAGTTGGGGAGAGAATAATTGTTTACTCATTGGTTGTTTTCTATGAGGTTGAAAAAGAAAATAAAAAAGAGAAAAATATGAAAAAGAAAAGAAAAAAGAGAAAAAGAAAGAAATAGAAAATCCTTGAAAAAGGAAACAAAAAGAGTTCAAATAATTGTGCTAAATAAGTATTGTGTTTTGTGTAACACTTGGGATGAAAGAAGAAGTTGATTGGAATTTGGTGTTTGAACTTTTGTGAGTTGATCACTCCCATAGGTTTAGGCAAGTTTTTGTTTCAATTACCTTTAGAAATTACCCCTTGTTTGTGTACCCGACCTCGCTACAACCTTGAAAGTCCTCGTGATTCTTGCTTTTGTATGTTCAATGTGAATTTTTGGATGGTTACATAATTCAGTCTTTTGTTTGCAAGATTGTTGTGTGAGTGAAAAGCCCCTCATTTAGTGTTTTTCATCTATCGATGATTATTTTTGGCTAGGTGTGATTCACCGTTGAACTTGTGTTGTTTTAGGATATTTGGCATGAATTTTTATACTTTTCATTTGTTTCGTGACTATGTTGTTTTTGTTGTAGTGTAGTGGTAAATATTTACTTTGTGTGTACCGATTTTCATTCGAACCATACATTTGTTTTCCGTTTTTAAAACCTGTTCGTGATTCTTTGATTTTCACTCTATTTCTTTGAGTTGTTTGTTTTTTGTTTGAGGACAAACAATTAGGTAAGTTGGGGAGAGTTCGATAAGTGCAAATTATAGCTATTTTTGTATATAAGTTTTGTTGCACTTATCAGTTCTTTTTGTTAATAAAACCCCACTTTGTTGTAAAAGTGTGTATTTAATGTATACTTGTGTTTTAGTTTATATATGTAACAAATAATACTTTTCCATTCATTTTGTAGATATATAAGAATTGATATTGGAGTTATGTTACATAGAGCATTGAATAAGCTTTCCAACGCTTCAAACCGGGCGAAAAACAGAGTTACGGTTCAAAAGTTACGAATAAAACAATGCAGAATTTTTGCTGTCAGCTGCGCCTTAGCAGGGCCGGGCGGTGATGCGGAGGAAGAGAATTGAAATAAGAATTCCAGTAGCTTTTTGGGAATTTTGGCTAGCGTCGGGCGGTACTTCCAGCGTTGGGCGGTACTAGATATTTGTTACCAGTCTGGTCTTTTGTACAATTGGTGTGAGTGTAATTAAAGCCAACGTCGGGCAGTGGCGTCGTGACAACATTTTGTATATAACTTATTTTTAGTTCATTTGTTAGGTTATGTTGTTTGGGGGTGATTTTTGATCTCTCAACTTCATCAACTTCATTTTTCAGTAGATTAGCTTAGAAAACATCATGGAAGCTTGCAAATGGATGATCCGGGGTGGATTTCTCATCGATCGGCTCTGACAATCCGTGAAGTGTTTGGTTCATTTCTGATTTTCTTCATGACTTTCTTCTTTGTTGGGTTTGTATATGTTTGTACTTTGATCATATGTACATTTGTCGCCCATGGCGTTATATTTAATTTGCTTTACAAATCTCTATTGGTGATTGTTCTTGATTTTTGCTTAAATGCGCGGGGTTTGGGTTGTGTTAGAGATAAACTTCACAAACTTCGATTAAGGATAATTATCTGTTAGTTTCTGAACTCTAGAGATAGATTTAGGACTAACAATCCGTATGGGTGTCGAAACTTAATGCCTCCGTGTCTTGAGTCGGGTGCGAGAGTGCCGATGAGGGTAGCATGGTTGAGTGTGCCAGAGATGGACATGTGCTGTGAACGATACCGGGTGATATTGAGGAGTATTGTAAGTTGAGTGTAACTGGTCGATAGGTTTAAGTTTGTGATGAGTGGAATATATACATGCTTGATAAGTCTTTTCTCTCTGATGAATGAATTTTCTTGTGTTAATATTTATTTTTCTATTTGTATACTTTAAAACCATTCTAAACCCAAACTCATTAACAATTAAACCGTCGAATGGCAGTTCAATTCCAATCTCTGTGGACACGATAAATTCCCGGAAAAATACTTCCAAAATGTTTGTTGCTTGCCGCTCTACCGCTCCAACACTATCCCCAATCGATTAACCTAATAAACCCCAATTATCAACAATAGAAATATCAACCAAAAATCTGCCGATTCTACTCATAGAGCGACCATCTCCACTATACCACGAAAATCTTTTACCATTCACAGGGAGGTTAATCAATCCACTTTCTCCTATAAAAGCTTCAAAATCCCTAATCTCCTGACTTCTATGAAAGCGAAAATATTGAAGAAGTTAAATGTAATGGAAGCTACAAATAAAGACAGATTCAGAAGTAAGAAGGCGTCTCCAAATGTGTTGCAATGATTGTTGGTTCTCTCAATATAAGAGGAGGGGGAATTTCTCAAAGAGAAGAATAATTAACAAGATTATTTCTTCAGGTAAAGCTGATATTTTTTTCATTCAAGAGTCCAAATTGAAGGTAGTAGATAGTAAGGTCATAAATAGTTTTTGGAATGAATCTGGTATAGGTTGGTCGTATAGTTGCTCGCCGGGATTATCAGGGGGTATAATAACTTTATGGAAGGAGAATTGTCTCATTCCTATCTTGTCATTTGCAGGGAAGGGGTTCCTTGGTACTAAAGTGAAGTGGAATTCTGAAATTTTTTATCTGGTTAATATATACTCAGCCTGTGATTTTTGTTTTTCTCTGTCCTCCATTATTAAAATCTTCACTTTACAACTTGTTTAATGAATTTTCTGCCGGTTTTTTAGTTTGTTTATATTAATAATTTTTGTGTTTGCCTTTTAGCTTGTTTTGAGTAGCTTGAGGAACTTTTGGTGATGTTCCAAGTTTGATCATTTCAACTTGCGGATGTATGGTAATGATTTTGTTAAGTTTTGTACACGTCCGAGGTATGTATTTATCGCTTTCTTGGCTTTAGCATATTCATGTCGCTTAGGCATTTTACAAACTTCCATGTCATTCATTCTTTTGCATACTTTTTCTTATTGTGAATCACTTTAGTTCCCACCCTTTTTTGTGAGGAAGCCTTCTATTGTTCATATATTCACGGAGTACCAACATTCTTGTTTTAACTGGATTTTATTATGCTTAATCTTTTGTTTGTGTTGATTATATGAAAGCATGAAAAGGATCAAGGCATTTTGTTTCATTTTGAGCACAACTACCTAGCCAAATAGTCATTCACCTTGTGAGCGTGTGATCTTTCGTAACCCCTTTGAGCTTTTTAATCTATGTTTTATTTTAAATTAATGCTTGTCTATGAGTATTTAGTTCACTTATTTTTGAATGGATTTTGTTTTTACTTGAACCCTCAACTTTTTGTGTTGTTGTATGAATTTTTACCTTGCCTTAGAAAGTTGGGATTATTCACATGATGATGTGGTTGAATTCAAGTTGGGGAGAGAATAATTGTTTACTCATTGGTTGTTTTCTATGAGGTTGAAAAATAAAATAAAAAAGAGAAAAATATGAAAAAGAAAAGAAAAAAGAGAAAAAGAAAGAAACAGAAAATCCTTGAAAAAGGAAACAAAAAGAGTTCAAATAATTGTGCTAAATAAGTATTGTGTTTTGTGTAACACTTGGGATGAAAGAAGAAGTTGATTGGAATTTGGTGTTTGAACTTTTGTGAGTTGATCACTCCCATAGGTTTAGGCAAGTTTTTGTTTCAATTACCTTTAGAAATTACTCCTTGTTTGTGTACCCGACCACGCTACAACCTTGAAAGTCCTCGTGATTCTTGCTATTGTATGTTCAATGTGAATTTTTGGATGGTTGCATAATTTAGTCTTTTGTTTGCAAGATTGTTGTGTGAGTGAAAAGCCCCTCATTTAGTGTTTTTCATCTACCGATGATTGTTTTTGCTAGGTGTGATTCAGGGTTGAACTTGTGTTGTTTTAGGATATTTGGCATGAATTTTTATACTTTTCATTTGTTTCGTGACTATGTTGTTGTTGTTGTAGTGTAGTGGTAAGTATTTACTTTGTGTGTACCGATTTTCATTCGAACCATACATTTGTTTTCCGTTTTCAAAACCTGTTCGTGATTCTTTGATTTTCACTCTGTTTCTTTGAGTTGTTTGTTTTTTGTTTGAGGATAAACAATTAGGTAAGTTGGGGAGAGTTCGATAAGTGCAAATTATAGTTATTTTTGTATATAAGTTTTGTTGCACTTATAAGTTCTTTTTGTTAATAAAACCCCACTTTGTTGTAAAAGTGTGTATTTAGTGTATACTTGTGTTTTTGTTTATATATGTAACAAATAATACTTTTCCATTCATTTTGTAGATATTTAAGAATTGATATTGGAGTGTTGTTACATAGAGCATTGAATAAGCTTTCCAACGCTTCAAACCGGGCGAAAAACGGAGTTACGGTTCAAAATTTACGAATAAAACAATGCAGAATTTTTGCTATCCGCTGCGCCTTAGCAGGGCCGGGCGGTGATGCGGAGGAAGAGAATTGAAATAAGAATTCCAGTAGCTTTTTGGGAATTTTGGCTAGAGCAGGGCGGTACTTCCAGCGTCGGGCGGTACTAGATATTTGTTACCAGTCTGGTCTTTTGTACAATTGGTGTGAGTGTAATTAAAGCCAACGTCGGGCAGTGGCGTCGTGACAACATTTTGTATATAACTTATTTTTAGTTCATTTGTTAGGTTATGTTGTTTGGGGGTGATTTTTGATCTCTCAACTTCATCAACTTCATTTTTCAGTAGATTTGCTTAGAAAACATCATGGAAGCTTGCAAATGGATGATCCGGGGTGGATTTCTCATCGATCGGCTCTGACAATCCGTGAAGTGTTTGGTTCATTTCTGATTTTCTTTATGTCTTTCTTCTTTGATGGGTTTGTATATGTTTGTACTTTGATCATATGTACATTTGTCGCCCATGGCGTTATATTTAATTTGCTTTACAAATCTCTATTGGTGATTGTTCTTGATTTTTGCTTAAATGCGCGGGGTTTGGGTTGTGTTAGAGATAAACTTCACAAACTTCGATTAAGGATAATTATCTGTTAGTTTCTGAACTCTAGAGATAGATTTAGGACTAACAATCCGTATGGGTGTCGAAACTTAATGCCTCCGTGTCTTGAGTCGGGTGCGAGAGTGCCGATGAGGGTAGCATGGTTGAGTGTGCCAGAGATGGACATGTGCTGTGAACGATACCGGGTGATATTGAGGAGTATTGTAAGTTGAGTGTAACTGGTCGATAGGTTTAAGTTTGTGATGAGTGGAATATATGCATGCTTGATAAGTCTTTTCTCTCTGATGAATGAATTTTCTTGTGTTAATATTTATTTTTCTATTTGTATACTTTAAAACCATTCTAAACCCAAACTCATTAACAATTAAACCGTCGAATGGCAGTTCAATTCCAATCTCTGTGGACACGATAAATTCCCGGAAAAATACTTCCAAAATGTTTGTTGCTTGCCGCTCTACCGCTCCAACACTATCCCCAATCGATTAACCTAATAAACCCCAATTATCAACAATAGAAATATCAACCAAAAATCTGCCGATTCTACTCATAGAGCGACCATCTCCACTATACCACGAAAATCTTTTACCATTCACAGGGAGGTCAATCAATCCACTTTCTCCTATAAAAGCTTCAAAATCCCTAATCTCCTGACTTCTATGAAAGCGAAAATATTGAAGAAGTTAAATGTAATGGAAGCTACAAATAAAGACAGATTCAGAAGTAAGAAGGCGTCTCCAAATGTGTTGCAATGATTGTTGGTTCTCTTAACATAAGAGGAGGGGGAATTTCTCAAAGAGAAGAATAATTAACAAGATTATTTCTTCAGGAAAAGCTGATATTTTTTTCATTCAAGAGACCAAATTGAAGGTAATAGATAGTAAGGTCATAAAGAGTTTTTGGAATGAATCTGGTATAGGTTGGTCGTATAGTTGCTCGCCGGGATTATCAGGGGGTATAATAACTTTATGGAAGGAGAATTGTCTCATTCCTATCTTGTCATTTGCAGGGAAGGGGTTCCTTGGTACTAAAGTGAAGTGGAATTCTGAAATTTTTTATCTGGTTAATATATACTCAGCCTATGATTTTTGTTTTTCTCTGTCCTCCATTATTAAAATCTTCACTTTACAACTTGTTTAATGAATTTTCTGCCGGTTTTTTAGTTTGTTTATATTAATAATTTTTGTGTTTTCCTTTTAGCTTGTTTTGAGTAGCTTGAGGAACTTTTGGTGATGTTCCAAGTTTGATCGTTTCAACTTGCGGATGTATGGTAATGATTTTGTTAAGTTTTGTACACGTCCGAGGTATGTATTTATCGCTTTCTTGGCTTTAGCATATTCATGTCGCTTAGGCATTTTACAAACTTCCATGTCATTCATTCTTTTGTATACTTTTTCTTATTGTGAATCACTTTAGTTCCCACCCTTTTTTGTGAGGAAGCCTTCTATTGTTCATATATTCACGGAGTACCAACATTCTTGTTTTAACTGGATTTTATTATGCTTAATCTTTTGTTTGTGTTGATTATATGAAAGCATGAAAAGGATCAAGGCATTTTGTTTCATTTTGAGCACAACTACCTAGCCAAATAGTCATTCACCTTGTGAGCGTGTGATCTTTCGTAACCCCTTTGAGCTTTTTAATCTATGTTTTATTTTAAATTAATGCTTGTCTATGAGTATTTAGTTCACTTATTTTTGAATTGATTTTGTTTTTACTTGAACCCTCAACTTTTTGTGTTGTTGTATGAATTTTTACCTTGCCTTAGAAATTTGGGATTATTCACATGATGATGTGGTTGAATTCAAGTTGGGGAGAGAATAATTGTTTACTCATTGGTTGTTTTCTATGAGGTTGAAAAAGAAAATAAAAAAGAGAAAAATATGAAAAAGAAAAGAAAAAAGAGAAAAAGAAAGAAACAGAAAATCCTTGAAAAAGGAAACAAAAAGAGTTCAAATAATTGTGCTAAATAAGTATTGTGTTTTGTGTAACACTTGGGATGAAAGAAGAAGTTGATTGGAATTTAGTGTTTGAACTTTTGTGAGTTGATCACTCCCATAGGTTTAGGCAAGTTTTTGTTTCAATTACCTTTAGAAATTACTCCTTGTTTGTGTACCCGACCACGCTACAACCTTGAAAGTCCTCGTGATTCTTGCTTTTGTATGTTCAATGTGAATTTTTGGATGGTTGCATAATTTAGTCTTTTGTTTGCAAGATTGTTGTGTGAGTGAAAAGCCCCTCATTTAGTGTTTTTCATCTACCGATGATTGTTTTTGCTAGGTGTGATTCACGGTTGAACTTGTGTTGTTTTAGGATATTTGGCCTGAATTTTTATATTTTTCATTTGTTTCGTGACTATGTTGTTGTTGTTGTAGTGTAGTGGTAAGTATTTACTTTGTGTGTACCGATTTTCATTCGAACCATACATTTGTTTTCCGTTTTCAAAACCTGTTCGTGATTCTTTGATTTTCACTCTGTTTCTTTGAGTTGTTTGTTTTTTGTTTGAGGACAAACAATTAGGTAAGTTGGGGAGAGTTCGATAAGTGCAAATTATAGCTATTTTTGTATATAAGTTTTGTTGCACTTATAAGTTCTTTTTGTTAATAAAACCCCACTTTGTTGTAAAAGTGTGTATTTAGTGTATAATTGTGTTTTTGTTTATATATGTAACAAATAATACTTTTCCATTCATTTTGTAGATATTTAAGAATTGATATTGGAGTGTTGTTACATAGAGCATTGAATAAGCTTTCCAACGCTTCAAACCGGGCGAAAAACGGAGTTACGGTTCAAAAGTTACGAATAAAACAATGCAGAATTTTTGCTGTCCGCTGCGCCTTAGCAGGGCCGGGCGGTGCTGCGGCGGAAGAGAATTGAAATAAGAATTCCAGTAGCTTTTTGGGAATTTTGGCTAGAGCCGGGCGGTACTTCCAGCGTCGGGCGGTACTAGATATTTGTTACCAGTCTGGTCTTTTGTATAATTGGTGTGAGTGTAATTAAAGCCAACGTCGGGCGGTGGCGTCGTGACAACATTTTGTATATAACTTATTTTTAGTTCATTTGTTAGGTTATGTTGTTTGGGGGTGATTTTTGATCTCTCAACTTCATCAACTTCATTTTTCAGTAGATTAGCTTAGAAAACATCATGGAAGCTTGCACATGGATGATCCGGGGTGGATTTCTCATCGATCGGCTCTGACAATCCGTGAAGTGTTTGGTTCATTTCTGATTTTCTTCATGTCTTTCTTCTTTGGTGGGTTTGTATATGTTTGTACTATGATCATATGTACATTTGTCGCCCATGGCGTTATATTTAATTTGCTTTACAAATCTCTATTGGTGATTATTCTTGATTTTTGCTTAAATGCGCGGGGTTTGGGTTGAGTTAGAGATAAACTTCACAAACTTCGATTAAGGATAATTATCTGTTAGTTTCTGAACTCTAGAGATAGATTTAGGACTAACAATCCGTATGGGAGTCGAATCTTAATGCCTCCGTGTCTTGAGTCGGGTGCGAGAGTGCCGATGAGGGTAGCATGGTTGAGTGTGCCAGAGACGGACATGTGCTGTGAACGATACCGGGTGATATTGAGGAGTATTGTAAGTTAAGTGTAACTGGTCGATAGGTTTAAGTTTGTGATGAGTGGAATATATACATGCTTGATAAGTCTTTTCTCTCTGATGAATGAATTATCTTGTGTTAATATTTATTTTTCTGTTTGTATACTTTAAAACCATTCTAAACCCAAACTCATTAACAATTAAACCGTCGAATGGCAGTTCAATTCCAATCTCTGTGGACACGATAAATTCCCGGAAAAATACTTCCAAAATGTTTGTTGCTTGCCGCACTACCGCTCCGACACTATCCCCAATCGATTAACCTAATAAACCCCAATTATCAACAATAGAAATATCAACCAAAAATCTGCCGATTCTACTCATAGAGCGACCATCTCCACTATACCACGAAAATCTTTTACCATTCACAGGGAGGTCAATCAATCCACTTTCTCCTATAAAAGCTTCAAAATCCCTAATCTCCTGACTTCTATGAAAGCGAAAATATTGAAGAAGTTAAATGTAATGGAAGCTACAAATAAAGACAGATTCAGAAGTAAGAAGGCGTCTCCAAATGTGTTGCAATGATTGTTGGTTATCTTAATATAAGAGGAGGGGGAATTTCTCAAAGAGAAGAATAATTAACAAGATTATTTCTTCAGGAAAAGCTGATATTTTTTTCATTCAAGAGTCCAAATTGAAGGTAGTAGATAGTAAGGTCATAAAGAGTTTTTGGAATGAATCTGGTATAGGTTGGTCGTATAGTTGCTCGCCGGGATTATCAGGGGGTATAATAACTTTATGGAAGGAGAATTGTCTCATTCCTATCTTGTCATTTGCAGGGAAGGGGTTCCTTGGTACTAAAGTGAAGTGGAATTCTGAAATTTTTTATCTGGTTAATATATACTCAGCCTGTGATTTTTGTTTTTCTCTGTCCTCCATTATTAAAATCTTCACTTTACAACTTGTTTAATGAATTTTCTGCCGGTTTTTTAGTTTGTTTATATTAATAATTTTTGTGTTTTCCTTTTAGCTTGTTTTGAGTAGCTTGAAGAACTTTTGGTGATGTTCCAAGTTTGATCGTTTCAACTTGCGGATGTATGGTAATGATTTTGTTAAGTTTTGTACACGTCCGAGGTATGTATTTATCGCTTTCTTGGCTTTAGCATATTCATGTCGCTTAGGCATTTTACAAACTTCCATGTCATTCAATCTTTTGTATATTTTTTCTTATTGTGAATCACTTTAGTTCCCACCCTTTTTTGTGAGGAAGCCTTCTATTGTTCATATATTCACGGAGTACCAACATTCTTGTTTTAACTGGATTTTATTATGATTAATCTTTTGTTTGTGTTGATTATATGAAAGTATGAAAAGGATCAAGGCATTTTGTTTCAATTTGAGCACAACTACCTAGCCAAATAGTCATTCACCTTGTGAGCGTGTGATCTTTCGTAACCCCTTTGAGCTTTTTAATCTATGTTTTATTTTAAATTAATGCTTGTCTATGAGTATTTAGTTCACTTATTTTTGAATGGATTTTGTTTTTACTTGAACCCTCAACTTTTTGTGTTGTTGTATGAATTTTTACCTTGCCTTAGAAAGTAGGGATTATTCACCTGATGATGTGGTTGAATTCAAGTTGGGGAGAGAATAATTGTTTACTCATTGGTTGTTTTCTATGAGGTTGAAAAAGAAAATAAAAAAGAGAAAAATATGAAAAAGAAAAGAAAAAAGAGAAAAAGAAAGAAACAGAAAATCCTTGAAAAAGGAAACAAAAAAGAGTTCAAATAATTGTGCTAAATAAGTATTGTGTTTTGTGTAACACTTGGGATGAAAGAAGAAGTTGATTGGAATTTGGTGTTTGAACTTTTGTGAGTTGATCACTCCCATAGGTTTAGGCAAGTTTTAGTTTCAATTACCTTTAGAAATTACCCCTTGTTTGTGTACCCGACCACGCTACAACCTTGAAAGTCCTCGTGATTCTTGCTTTTGTATGTTCAATGTGAATTTTTGGATGGTTGCATAATTTAGTCTTTTTATTTGCAAGATTGTTGTGTGAGTGAAAAGCCCCTCATTTAGTGTTTTTCATCTACTGATGATTGTTTTTGCTAGGTGTGATTCACGGTTGAACTTGTGTTGTTTTAGGATATTTGGCATGAATTTTTATACTTTTCATTTGTTTCGTGACTATGTTGTTGTTGTTGTAGTGTAGTGGTAAGTATTTACTTTGAGTGTACCGATTTTCATTCGAACCATACATTTGTTTTCCGTTTTCAAAACCTGTTCGTGATTCTTTGATTTTCACTCTGTTTCTTTGAGTTGTTTGTTTTTTGTTTGAGGACAAACAATTAGGTAAGTTGGGGAGAGTTCGATAATTGCAAATTATAGCTATTTTTGTATATAAGTTTTGTTGCACTTATCAGTTCTTTTTGTTAATAAAACCCCACTTTGTTGTAAAAGTTTGTATTTAATGTATACTTGTGTTTTTGTTTATATATGTAACAAATAATACTTTTCCATTCATTTTGTAGATATTTAAGAATTGATATTGGAGTGTTGTTACATAGAGCATTGAATAAGCTTTCCAACGCTTCAAACCGGGCGAAAAACGGAGTTATGGTTCAAAAGTTACGAATAAAACAATGCAGAATTTTTGCTGTCAGCTGCGCCTTAGCAGGGCCGGGCGGTGCTGCGGCGGAAGAGAATTGAAATAATAATTCCAGTAGCTTTTTGGGAATTTTGGCTAGCGCCGGGCGGTACTTCCAGCGTCGGGCGGTACTAGATATTTGTTACCAGTCTGGTCTTTTGTACAATTGGTGTGAGTGTAATTAAAGCCAACGTTGGGCGGTGGCGTCGTGACAGCATTTTGTATATAACTTATTTTTAGTTCATTTGTTAGGTTATGTTGTTTGGGGGTGATTTTTGATCTCTCAACTTCATCAACTTCATTTTTCAGTAGATTAGCTTAGAAAACATCATGGAAGCTTGCACATGGATGATCCGGGGTGGATTTCTCATCGATCGGCTCTGACAATCCGTGAAGTGTTTGGTTCATTTTTAATTTTCTTCATGTCTTTCTTCTTTGTTGGGTTTGTATATGTTTGTACTTTGATTATATGTACATTTGTCGCCCATGGCGTTATATTTAATTTGCTTTACAAATCTCTATTGGTGATTGTTCTTGATTTTTGCTTAAATGTGCGGGGTTTGGGTTGAGTTAGAGATAAACTTCACAAACTTCGATTAAGGATAATTATCTGTTAGTTTCTGAACTCTAGAGATAGATTTAGGACTAACAATCCGTATGGGAGTCGAATCTTAATGCCTCCGTGTCTTGAGTCGGGTGCGAGAGTGCCGATGAGGGTAGCATGGTGGAGTGTGCCAGAGACGGACATGTGCTGTGAACGATACCGGGTGATATTGAGGAGTATTGTAAGTTGAGTGTAACTGGTCGATAGGTTTAAGTTTGTGATGAGTGGAATATATACATGCTTGATAAGTCTTTTCTCTCTGATGAATGAATTTTCTTGTGTTAATATTTATTTTTCTGTTTGTATACTTTAAAACCATTCTAAACCCAAACTCATTAACAATTAAACCGTCGAATGGCAGTTCAATTCCAATCTCTGTGGACACGATAAATTCCCGGAAAAATACTTCCAAAATGTTTGTTGCTTGCCGCTCTACCGCTCCGACACTATCCCCAATCGATTAACCTAATAAACCCCAATTATCAACAATAGAAATATCAACCAAAAATCTGCCGATTCTACTCATAGAGCGACCATCTCCACTATACCACGAAAATCTTTTACCATTCACAGGGAGGTCAATCAATCCACTTTCTCCTATAAAAGCTTCAAAATCCCTAATCTCCTGACTTCTATGAAAGCGAAAATATTGAAGAAGTTAAATGTAATGGAAGCTACAAATAAAGACAGATTCAGAAGTAAGAAGGCGTCTCCAAATGTGTTGCAATGATTGTTGGTTATCTTAATATAAGAGGAGGGGGAATTTCTCAAAGAGAAGAATAATTAACAAGATTATTTCTTCAGGAAAAGCTGATATTTTTTTCATTCAAGAGTCCAAATTGAAGGTAGTAGATAGTAAGGTCATAAAGAGTTTTTGGAATGAATCTGGTATAGGTTGGTCGTATAGTTGCTCGCCGGGATTATCAGGGGGTATAATAACTTTATGGAAGGAGAATTGTCTCATTCCTATCTTGTCATTTGCAGGGAAGGGGTTCCTTGGTACTAAAGTGAAGTGGAATTCTGAAATTTTTTATCTGGTTAATATATACTCAGCCTGTGATTTTTGTTTTTCTCTGTCCTCCATTATTAAAATCTTCACTTTACAACTTGTTTAATGAATTTTCTGCCGGTTTTTTAGTTTGTTTATATTAATAATTTTTGTGTTTTCCTTTTAGCTTGTTTTGAGTAGCTTGAAGAACTTTTGGTGATGTTCCAAGTTTGATCGTTTCAACTTGCGGATGTATGGTAATGATTTTGTTAAGTTTTGTACACGTCCGAGGTATGTATTTATCGCTTTCTTGGCTTTAGCATATTCATGTCGCTTAGGCATTTTACAAACTTCCATGTCATTCAATCTTTTGTATATTTTTCTTATTGTGAATCACTTTAGTTCCCACCCTTTTTTGTGAGGAAGCCTTCTATTGTTCATATATTCACGGAGTACCAACATTCTTGTTTTAACTGGATTTTATTATGATTAATCTTTTGTTTGTGTTGATTATATGAAAGTATGAAAAGGATCAAGGCATTTTGTTTCAATTTGAGCACAACTACCTAGCCAAATAGTCATTCACCTTGTGAGCGTGTGATCTTTCGTAACCCCTTTGAGCTTTTTAATCTATGTTTTATTTTAAATTAATGCTTGTCTATGAGTATTTAGTTCACTTATTTTTGAATGGATTTTGTTTTTACTTGAACCCTCAACTTTTTGTGTTGTTGTATGAATTTTTACCTTGCCTTAGAAAGTAGGGATTATTCACCTGATGATGTGGTTGAATTCAAGTTAGGGAGAGAATAATTGTTTACTCATTGGTTGTTTTCTATGAGGTTGAAAAAGAAAATAAAAAAGAGAAAAATATGAAAAAGAAAAGAAAAAAGAGAAAAAGAAAGAAACAGAAAATCCTTGAAAAAGGAAACAAAAAAGAGTTCAAATAATTGTGCTAAATAAGTATTGTGTTTTGTGTAACACTTGGGATGAAAGAAGAAGTTGATTGGAATTTGGTGTTTGAACTTTTGTGAGTTGATCACTCCCATAGGTTTAGGCAAGTTTTAGTTTCAATTACCTTTAGAAATTACCCCTTGTTTGTGTACCCGACCACGCTACAACCTTGAAAGTCCTCGTGATTCTTGCTTTTGTATGTTCAATGTGAATTTTTGGATGGTTGCATAATTTAGTCTTTTTATTTGCAAGATTGTTGTGTGAGTGAAAAGCCCCTCATTTAGTGTTTTTCATCTACCGATGATTGTTTTTGCTAGGTGTGATTCACGGTTGAACTTGTGTTGTTTTAGGATATTTGGCATGAATTTTTATACTTTTCATTTGTTTCGTGACTATGTTGTTGTTGTTGTAGTGTAGTGGTAAGTATTTACTTTGTGTGTACCGATTTTCATTCGAACCATACATTTGTTTTCCGTTTTCAAAACCTGTTCGTGATTCTTTGATTTTCACTCTGTTTCTTTGAGTTGTTTGTTTTTTGTTTGAGGACAAACAATTAGGTAAGTTGGGGAGAGTTCGATAATTGCAAATTATAGCTATTTTTGTATATAAGTTTTGTTGCACTTATCAGTTCTTTTTGTTAATAAAACCCCACTTTGTTGTAAAAGTTTGTATTTAATGTATACTTGTGTTTTTGTTTATATATGTAACAAATAATACTTTTCCATTCATTTTGTAGATATTTAAGAATTGATATTGGAGTGTTGTTACATAGAGCATTGAATAAGCTTTCCAACGCTTCAAACCGGGCGAAAAACGGAGTTATGGTTCAAAAGTTACGAATAAAACAATGCAGAATTTTTGCTGTCAGCTGCGCCTTAGCAGGGCCGGGCGGTGCTGCGGCGGAAGAGAATTGAAATAATAATTCCAGTAGCTTTTTGGGAATTTTGGCTAGCGCCGGGCGGTACTTCCAGCGTCGGGCGGTACTAGATATTTGTTACCAGTCTGGTCTTTTGTACAATTGGTGTGAGTGTAATTAAAGCCAACGTTGGGCGGTGGCGTCGTGACAGCATTTTGTATATAACTTATTTTTAGTTCATTTGTTAGGTTATGTTGTTTGGGGGTGATTTTTGATCTCTCAACTTCATCAACTTCATTTTTCAGTAGATTAGCTTAGAAAACATCATGGAAGCTTGCACATGGATGATCCGGGGTGGATTTCTCATCGATCGGCTCTGACAATCCGTGAAGTGTTTGGTTCATTTCTAATTTTCTTCATGTCTTTCTTCTTTGTTGGGTTTGTATATGTTTGTACTTTGATTATATGTACATTTGTCGCCCATGGCGTTATATTTAATTTGCTTTACAAATCTCTATTGGTGATTGTTCTTGATTTTTGCTTAAATGCGCGGGGTTTGGGTTGAGTTAGAGATAAACTTCACAAACTTTGATTAAGGATAATTATCTGTTAGTTTCTGAACTCTAGAGATAGATTTAGGACTAACAATCTGTATGGGAGTTGAATCTTAATGCCTCCGTGTCTTGAGTCGGGTGCGAGAGTGCCGATGAGGGTAGCATGGTTGAGTGTGCCAGAGACGGACATGTGCTGTGAACGATACCGGGTGATATTGAGGAGTATTGTAAGTTGAGTGTAACTGGTCGATAGGTTTAAGTTTGTGATGAGTGGAATATATACATGCTTGATAAGTCTTTTCTCTCTGATGAATGAATTTTCTTGTGTTAATATTTATTTTTATGTTTGTATACTTTAAAACCATTCTAAACCCAAACTCATTAACAATTAAACCGTCGAATGGCAGTTCAATTCCAATCTCTGTGGACACGATAAATTCCCGGAAAAATACTTCCAAAATGTTTGTTGCTTGCCGCTCTACCGCTCCGACACTATCCCCAATCGATTAACCTAATAAACCCCAATTATCAACAATAGAAATATCAACCAAAAATCTGCCGATTCTACTCATAGAGCGACCATCTCCACTATACCACGAAAATCTTTTACCATTCACAGGGAGGTCAATCAATCCACTTTCTCCTATAAAAGCTTCAAAATCCCTAATCTTCTGACTTCTATGAAAGCGAAAATATTGAAGAAGTTAAATGTAATGGAAGCTACAAATAAAGACAGATTCAGAAGTAAGAAGGCGTCTCCAAATGTGTTGCAATGATTGTTGGTTATCTTAATATAAGAGGAGGGGGAATTTCTCAAAGAGAAGAATAATTAACAAGATTATTTCTTCAGGAAAAGCTGATATTTTTTTCATTCAAGAGTCCAAATTGAAGGTAGTAGATAGTAAGGTCATAAAGAGTTTTTGGAATGAATCTGGTATAGGTTGGTCGTATAGTTGCTCGCCGGGATTATCAGGGGGTATAATAACTTTATGGAAGGAGAATTGTCTCATTCCTATCTTGTCATTTGCAGGGAAGGGGTTCCTTGGTACTAAAGTGAAGTGGAATTCTGAAATTTTTTATCTGGTTAATATATACTCAGCCTGTGATTTTTGTTTTTCTCTGTCCTCCATTATTAAAATCTTCACTTTACAACTTGTTTAATGAATTTTCTGCCGGTTTTTTAGTTTGTTTATATTAATAATTTTTGTGTTTTCCTTTTAGCTTGTTTTGAGTAGCTTGAAGAACTTTTGGTGATGTTCCAAGTTTGATCGTTTCAACTTGCGGATGTATGGTAATGATTTTGTTAAGTTTTGTACACGTCCGAGGTATGTATTTATCGCTTTCTTGGCTTTAGCATATTCATGTCGCTTAGGCATTTTACAAACTTCCATGTCATTCATTCTTTTGTATATTTTTTCTTATTGTGAATCACTTTAGTTCCCACCCTTTTTTGTGAGGAAGCCTTCTATTGTTCATATATTCACGGAGTACCAACATTCTTGTTTTAACTGGATTTTATTATGATTAATCTTTTGTTTGTGTTGATTATATGAAAGTATGAAAAGGATCAAGGCATTTTGTTTCAATTTGAGCACAACTACCTAGCCAAATAGTCATTCACCTTGTGAGCGTGTGATCTTTCGTAACCCCTTTGAGCTTTTTAATCTATGTTTTATTTTAAATTAATGCTTGTCTATGAGTATTTAGTTCACTTATTTTTGAATGGATTTTGTTTTTACTTGAACCCTCAACTTTTTGTGTTGTTGTATGAATTTTTACCTTGCCTTAGAAAGTAGGGATTATTCACCTGATGATGTGGTTGAATTCAAGTTGGGGAGAGAATAATTGTTTACTCATTGGTTGTTTTCTATGAGGTTGAAAAAGAAAATAAAAAAGAGAAAAATATGAAAAAGAAAAGAAAAAAGAGAAAAAGAAAGAAACAGAAAATCCTTGAAAAAGGAAACAAAAAGAGTTCAAATAATTGTGCTAAATAAGTATTGTGTTTTGTGTAACACTTGGGATGAAAGAAGAAGTTGATTGGAATTTGGTGTTTGAACTTTTGTGAGTTGATCACTCCCATAGGTTTAGGCAAGTTTTAGTTTCAATTACCTTTAGAAATTACCCCTTGTTTGTGTACCCGACCACGCTACAACCTTGAAAGTCCTCGTGATTCTTGCTTTTGTATGTTCAATGTGAATTTTAGGATGGTTGCATAATTTAGTCTTTTTATTTGCAAGATTGTTGTGTGAGTGAAAAGCCCCTCATTTAGTGTTTTTCATCTACCGATGATTGTTTTTGCTAGGTGTGATTCACGGTTGAACTTGTGTTGTTTTAGGATATTTGGCATGAATTTTTATACTTTTCATTTGTTTCGTGACTATGTTGTTGTTGTTGTAGTGTAGTGGTAAGTATTTACTTTGTGTGTACCGATTTTCATTCGAACCATACATTTGTTTTCCGTTTTCAAAACCTGTTCGTGATTCTTTGATTTTCACTCTGTTTCTTTGAGTTGTTTGTTTTTTGTTTGAGGACAAACAATTAGGTAAGTTGGGGAGAGTTCGATAATTGCAAATTATAGCTATTTTTGTATATAAGTTTTGTTGCACTTATCAGTTCTTTTTGTTAATAAAACCCCACTTTGTTGTAAAAGTTTGTATTTAATGTATACTTGTGTTTTTGTTTATATATGTAACAAATAATACTTTTCCATTCATTTTGTAGATATTTAAGAATTGATATTGGAGTGTTGTTACATAGAGCATTGAATAAGCTTTCCAACGCTTCAAACCGGGCGAAAAACGGAGTTATGGTTCAAAAGTTACGAATAAAACAATGCAGAATTTTTGCTGTCAGCTGCGCCTTAGCAGGGCCGAGCGGTGCTGCGGCGGAAGAGAATTGAAATAATAATTCCAGTAGCTTTTTGGGAATTTTGGCTAGCGCCGGGCGGTACTTCCAGCGTCGGGCGGTACTAGATATTTGTTACCAGTCTGGTCTTTTGTACAATTGGTGTGAGTGTAATTAAAGCCAACGTTGGGCGGTGGCGTCGTGACAGCATTTTGTATATAACTTATTTTTAGTTCATTTGTTAGGTTATGTTGTTTGGGGGTGATTTTTGATCTCTCAACTTCATCAACTTCATTTTTCAGTAGATTAGCTTAGAAAACATCATGGAAGCTTGCACATGGATGATCCGGGGTGGATTTCTCATCGATCGGCTCTGACAATCCGTGAAGTGTTTGGTTCATTTCTAATTTTCTTCATGTCTTTCTTCTTTGTTGGGTTTGTATATGTTTGTACTTTGATTATATGTACATTTGTCGCCCATGGCGTTATATTTAATTTGCTTTACAAATCTCTATTGGTGATTGTTCTTGATTTTTGCTTAAATGCGCGGGGTTTGGGTTGTGTTAGAGATAAACTTTATAAACTTCGATTAAGGATAATTATCTGTTAGTTTCTGAACTCTAGAGATAGATTTAGGACTAACAATTCATATGGGTGTCGAAACTTAATGCCTCCGTGTCTTGAGTCGGGTGCGAGAGTGCCGATGAGGGTAGCATGGTTGAGTGTGCCAGAGATGGACATGTGCTGTGAACGATACCGGGTGATATTGAGGAGTATTGTAAGTTGAGTGTAACTGGTCGATAGGTTTAAGTTTGTGATGAGTGGAATATATACATGCTTGATAAGTCTTTTCTCTCTGATGAATGAATTTTCTTGTGTTAATATTTATTTTTCTGTTTGTATACTTTAAAACCATTCTAAACCCAAACTCATTAACAATTAAACCGTCGAATGGCAGTTCAATTCCAATGTCTGTGGACACGATAAATTCCCGGAAAAATACTTTCAAAATGTTTGTTGCTTGCCGCTCTACCGCTCCAACACTATCCCCAATCGATTAACCTAATAAACCCCAATTATCAACAATAGAAATATCAACCAAAAATCTGCCGATTCTACTCATAGAGCGACCATCTCCACTATACCACGAAAATCTTTTACCATTCACAGGGAGGTCAATCAATCCACTTTCTCCTATAAAAGCTTCAAAATCCCTAATCTCCTGACTTCTATGAAAGCGAAAATATTGAAGAAGTTAAATGTAATGGAAGCTACAAATAAAGACAGATTCAGAAGTAAGAAGGCTTCTCCAAATGTGTTGCAATGATTGTTGGTTCTCTCAATATAAGAGGAGGGGGAATTTCTCAAAGAGAAGAATAATTAACAAGATTATTTCTTCAGGTAAAGCTGATATTTTTTTCATTCAAGAGTCCAAATTGAAGGTAGTAGATAGTAAGGTCATAAAGAGTTTTTGGAATGAATCTGGTATAGGTTGGTCGTATAGTTGCTCGCCGGGATTATCAGGGGGTATAATAACTTTATGGAAGGAGAATTGTCTCATTCCTATCTTGTCATTTGCAGGGAAGGGGTTCCTTGGTACTAAAGTGAAGTGGAATTCTGAAATTTTTTATCTGGTTAATATATACTAAGCCTGTGATTTTTGTTTTTCTCTGTCCTCCATTATTAAAATCTTCACTTTACAACTTGTTTAACGAATTTTCTGCCGGTTTTTTAGTTTGTTTATATTAATAATTTTTGTGTTTGCCTTTTAGCTTGTTTTGAGTAGCTTGAGGAGCTTTTGGTGATGTTCCAAGTTTGATCGTTTCAACTTGCGGATGTATGGTAATGATTTTGTTAAGTTTTGTACACGTCCGAGGTATGTATTTATCGCTTTCTTGGCTTTAGCATATTCATGTCGCTTAGGCATTTTACAAACTTCCATGTCATTCATTCTTTTGTCTACTTTTTCTTATTGTGAATCACTTTAGTTCCCACCCGTTTTTGTGAGGAAGCCTTCTATTGTTCATATATTCACGGAGTACCAACATTCTTGTTTTAACTGGATTTTATTATGCTTAATCTTTTGTTTGTGTTGATTATATGAAAGCATGAAAAGGATCAAGGCATTTTGTTTCATTTTGAGCACAACTACCTAGCCAAATAGTCATTCACCTTGTGAGCGTGTGATCTTTCGTAACCCCTTTGAGCTTTTTAATCTATGTTTTATTTTAAATTAATGCTTGTCTATGAGTATTTAGTTCACTTATTTTTGAATGGATTTTGTTTTTACTTGAACCCTCAACTTTTTGTGTTGTTGTATGAATTTTTACCTTGCCTTAGAAAGTAGGGATTATTCACATGATGATGTGGTTGAATTCAAGTTGGGGAGAGAATAATTGTTTACTCATTGGTTGTTTTCTATGAGGTTGATAAAGAAAATAAAAAAGAGAAAAATATGAAAAAGAAAAGAGAAAAGAGAAAAAGAAAGAAACAGAAAATCCTTGAAAAAGGAAACAAAAAGAGTTCAAATAATTGTGCTAAATAAGTATTGTGTTTTGTGTAACACTTGGGATGGAAGAAGAAGTTGATTGGAATTTGGTGTTTGAACTTTTGTGAGTTGATCACTCCCATAGGTTTAGGCAAGTTTTTGTTTCAATTACCTTTAGAAATTACCCCTTGTTTGTGTACCCGACCACGCTACAACCTTGAAAGTCCTCGTGATTCTTGCTTTTGTATGTTCAATGTGAATTTTTGGATGGTTGCATAATTTAGTCTTTTGTTTGCAAGATTGTTGTGTGAGTGAAAAGCCCCTCATTTAGTGTTTTTCATCTACCGATGATTGTTTTTGCTAGGTGTGATTCACGGTTGAACTTGTGTTGTTTTAGGATATTTGGCATGAATTTTTATACTTTTCATTTGTTTCGTGACTATGTTGTTGTTGTTGTAGTGTAGTGGTAAGTATTTACTTTGTGTGTACCGATTTTCATTCGAACCATACATTTGTTTTCCATTTTCAAAACATGTTGATTCGTGATTCTTTGATTTTCACTCTGTTTCTTTGAGTTGTTTGTTTTTTGTTTGAGGACAGACAATTAGGTAAGTTGGGGAGAGTTCGATAAGTGCAAATTATAGCTATTTTTGTATATAAGTTTTGTTGCACTTATCAGTTTTGTTTGTTAATAAAACCCCACTTTGTTGTAAAAGTGTGTATTTAATGTATACTTGTGTTTTTGTTTATATATGTAACAAATAATACTTTTCCATTCATTTTGAAGATATTTGAGCATTGATATTGGAGTATTGTTAGATAGAGCATTGAATAAGCTTTCCAACGCTTAAAACCGGACGAAAAACGGAGTTATGGTTCAAAGGTTACGAATAAAACAATGCAGAATTTTTGCTGTCAGCTGCGCCTTAGCAGGGCCGGGCGACGCAGCACCGGGCGGTGCGTTTTGAGCGCCGGGCGGTGCTGCGGCGGAAGAGAATTGAAATAATAATTCCAGTAGCTTTTTGGGAATTTTGGCTAGTGTCGGGCGTTACTTCCAGCGTCGGGCGGTACTAGATATTTGTTGCCAGTCTGGTCTTTTGTACAGCTGGTGTGAGTGTAATTAAAGCCAGCGCCGGGCGGTGGCGTCGTGACAGCATTTTGTATATAACTTATTTTTAGTTCATTTGTTAGGTTATGTTGTTTGGGGGTGATTTTTGATCTCTCAACTTCATCAACTTCATTTTTCAGTAGATTAGCTTAGAAAACATCATGGAAGCTTGCACATGGATGATCCGGGGTGGATTTCTCATCGATCGGCTCTGACAATCCGTGAAGTGTTTGGTTCATTTCTGATTTTCTTCATGTCATTCTTCTTTGTTGGGTTTGTATATGTTTGTACTTTGATCATATGTACATTTATCGCACATGGCGTTATATTTAATTTGCTTTACAAATCTCTATTGGTGATTGTTCTTGATTTTTGCTTAAATGCGCGGGGTTTGGGTCGTGTTAGAGATAAACTTCACAAACTTCGATTAAGGATAATTATCTGTTAGTTTCTAAATTCTAGAGATAGATTTAGGGCTAACAATCCGTATGGGTGTCGAAACTTAATGCATCCGTGTCTTGAGTCGGGTGCAAGAGTGCTGATGAGGGTAGCATGGTTGAGTGTGCCAGAGATGAACATGTGTTGTGAACGATACCGGGTGATATTGAGGAGTATTGTAAGTTGAGTATAACTGATCGATAGGTTTAAGTTTGTGATGAGTGGAATATATACATGCTTGATAAGTCTTTTCTCTCAGACGAATGAATTTTCTTGTGTTAATATTTATTTTTCTGTTTGTATACTTTAAAACCATTCTAAACCCAAACTCATTAACAATTAAACCGTCGAATGGCAGTTCAATTCCAATCTCTGTGGACACGATAAATTCGCGGAAAAATACTTCCAAAATGTTTGTTGTTTACCGCTCTACCGCTCCAACACTATCCCCAATCGATTGACCTAATAAACCCCAATTATCAACAATAGAAATATCAACCAAAAATCTGCCGATTCTACTCATAGAACGACCATCTCCACTATACCACGAAAATCTTTTACCACTCACAGAGAGGTCAATCAATCCACTTTCTCCTATAAAAGCTTCAAAATCCCTAATCTCCTGACTTCTATGAAAGCGGAAATATTGAAGAAGTTAAATGTAATGGAAGCTACAAATAAAGACAGATTCAGAAGTAAGAAGGCGTCTCCAAATGTGTTGCAATGATTGTTGGTTCTCTCAATATAAGAGGAGGGGGAATTTCTCAAAGAGAAGAAGAATTAACAAGATTATTTCTTCAGGTAAAGCTGATATTTTTTTCATTCAAGAGTCCAAATTGAAGGTAGTAGATAGTAAGGTCATAAAGAGTTTTTGGAATGAATCTGGTATAGGTTGGTCGTATAGTTGCTCGCAGGGATTATCAGGGGGTATAATAACTTTATGGAAGGAGAATTGTGTCATTCCTATCTTGTCATTTGCAGGGAAGGGGTTCCTTGGTTCTAAAGTGAAGTGGAATTCTGAAAATTTTTATCTGGTTAATATATACTCAGCCTGTGATCTTTCTTCTAAGAGGATTTTGTGGAAGAAGTTAATTGAGTTAATGAAGTCTCATTTGGATGGTAGGTGGAGATTATGTGTGATTTTTGTTTTTCTCTGTCCTCCATTATTAAAATAAATGATGGAGGAGAAAAAAAAACTGAAACATAATTTCCACAATTTATTTTAAAGTCTAATGGTTCAGATTCAATCTCATGTTCTCACATAAAAATGACATTCTCATATGATTCGTTATATATATATATATATATATATATATATATATATATATATATATATAATAAGTATCCAATGAGTAGGTATTTGGTTATATGTCCACCGTCCAGCCATCTCTAATGCACATTTACAGTTGGCAACCGCAATTAAGTGAGTTTGGCATATGCTTGATCGTTGTTTGTTGTAAGCATTAATGTGTTTATATTTTGTAAAGATGAAAATTAATTTAAAATAAAATTATTTTATAAAATTGGTTTTGGATAAAAATAAATGGATGGAAATTTATTTATTTGAATATATTTATGTAAAATTGAGTTCAATAATACATTTAAAAGTAAAAATTATGTTTAGACTTAAATACTAAAAATCTTATCTTTCAATGAAACAAATTCTATAAGAAAAAATTAATTTTATTTTAAAAATAAAATATGTAAAATCAATTTTATACTTCACGAATCACTTTTTTATATTTTAAAATTGAAATCAAACATACAAACTTTTCACTTGAATTTGATTCCATGTAAAGTGTATTGGATTCAACTTCGACTAATACAACAACAATCAAATTTATCCCATTAAATAGGGTTAGTCACATGATCAAACTTCATCATAATATTTTATAGATGACTATATTTTTGATCTAATTTTTCATCAAAATCATTAATATCGAGATCTTAATAATTTTTTTTTATAGTTTTTCTATGTCTTTCTCTATCTCTAGTTGTTTGACTGATCTCCATCTTATTTACTTTCTTTATCATCAACTTTACATATCTTCTCTCTACATTTTAAAATCACTTAAGTCTATTTTCCACCATCTTTTATACTATAAATGTTATTCCAACATTCTCTCTAAAAAGGTAGGGATTTAAGGTTGAACATAAATGCAATCCTATTGTAATGGACAAATTATTTATCTATCCACTTTGAGTTAGCACACTAGTCGATACCACCTTCATGCGTATCTTGGATAAGAGTGGCAAAATGGGTCCGGCCCGTTGGACATGCTCGTTTTGCCTGCACTTTAGTGCAGACCGGGCCAAGGGTTTAGACCCTCACATTCTAATGTGTCTGATCCGTCCCACCCTGATATCTTTGTGGGCTTTTGCGGGCACAGACATTTACATAAAATTTTGCATATTAAGGCTTAAAAGGTGCAGTGTCTGCGGGCTTTCCCCGCCCCGCTCTCACTTTTTTGCGGGACGGACCTAGGTTTTAGGCCCACATCCTGAACTGTGACCGCCCCGTCCCATTTTTTTACTGGCTTTTGGGGGGCTGACCTAAATGGGACGAGCATGCCCGTTTGCCACCCCTAATCTTGGATATCTCGAATATATGAAATCCTAACCCCTATCTTCTCTAGGCATTTCCATTAAACTCTTTAGGCCGTCTATCACAAACTTTCTTCAAGTGAATGAAAATTAAGTGTAAGTCTTGGTGGTCCATCCAATACTGCTCCATCACGCGTCATATTAGATATATCGCTTTCATAGTCGACCTTCCAAACATAAAATCAAATTTATTCTTAGTGACTTGAGTCTTTTTTCTTAGTCTCCATTGAATCACTCTTAACCATAACTTCATGGTATAAATCATAAGTTTAATCCTTCTATAATTTGCCCAATTTTGTATATCCTCATTGCTCTTATAGATTGAAACTAAAATGATTCTTCTCCATTTGTCTGACATTTGCTTTGACCTCATAATTTAATTAAAGAGATTATTAAACCACTCAATGCTTCTATCTCCAAGAATTTTTTACACTTCAATGAGTATGTTGTCTAACACAACCTCCTTATTGGTACTCATTCTTTTCAACACCTCTTTTTACCTCTTGTTTCTAAATCTGATGGTATTAATTAAAGTTTTGATCATCTTATCTAATGTTAAGTTTACTAGACCGATGAGATATCATATATTTTATTAAATAAATTATAGAAATGGGTCTTCAACTTATCTTTTATATTCTTTTCTTAAACCAAGACTTTTCCTTCTTCATCTTAAACACACTACACTTGATCCCAATCCCTTATCTTTCTTTCTCTTCCTTTAGCAAGCATATATGTAGATTTTTCTCTCTTATTAGTTCATATGGATTGATATAATTCGTCAAAATCTCGGGTTCTTACTTCACTCACTGTCTTTTTTGTATCTTTCTTAGTTTTCTTATACTTATCCCAAGTTTCGATATTTTTATGACTAGATCATTCTTTAAACACTTTCATTCCACCACCTAGAATTTTCTCCGAGCGTCTCTTTATCAACTTTTCTAATCTCTTGGACCATCTTATTCCACATATCATTTGAACTTTTCCCTCTCTTCAAGATCTTGTGTTTGAAACTCCTTTGTTTTTCACATTTTAAATGCCATCACATTATTTGATGGAGCTCCCACGTGATTTCTTCTCTTCACTCTACTCTTAATTCTTACATCCATAAGTTAACCCATACTCTATGTTGGTTAGTCAAGCTATCTCCTATTGTAACTTTACAATCCAATCAAATCTTTCTAATAAGAAAGAAATCTATCTAAGAACATTTCACCCTCTTCTAGTATGTGATAAAATGCTCATCTTTTTTCCTATATTAGATACTAGCTATAGTGAAATAAAAAACTGATGAAAATTCCAAGGTAGATTTACGCTCCTTCGCATTTACCTTACCGAGACCACACCCTTCAAGCACACACTCAAAACCTCTTGCTACACTCTCTACATGTCCATTTAAATCTCCTCCTAGAAAAACAGTCTTCTTTCTTTGGGAGTATATCATTAAGTAAACCTTTTAAATTCTTCCAAAATTTTATCTTAAGGTGTCATGCTAATCCAACGAGGTTCTTAAGCATTTAGAATATTAAAGGTTGTAAAAATTCATCTAAGTTAGTGATAAAATTATACCTTATTCGAATTAATATTAAAAAATCAAATAAATAAATCCAATATAATCTAGTCCAATTTAATGTGGTTCAATCTAGATTTATTTTCAAATATAAAAATTACAATTAGTAAACATTTTTATAATAAAGTTATGGTAAAATAATAAATTTAATATAAAATATATAGTATATTATATTAAAAATTAATAGTACAAAATTAAAATAATCAATTATTTTTAAAATATATAAAATAAAATAATATAATATTTAAACAAAATTAAAAATAAATTTTTTTATGCGATTTGGTTCAGTTTAAAAATAAAAATAAAAATCCAATCTAAAATTCAATTTGATTTGAGCAATTTTGAAAAAAAGGACTTTCAAAGACATTCAATAATATGAATTACAATTTTACTACTCCTCCTATTTTACTTTATTCATAAAATATACAAGTTACACATTAATTTTTAGTGTAAAAATCGATTAAATATCAATAAAAATTCAAAGTTTTTGTTTTATTTTTGTTAATTTAATGATATTAAAAAAATTGCTTAAAATTAAAACCCATAGTAATCTATAAATAATTTATAATACACATTAAACTCCGTTATGCTAATTATATAATTAGAATCAATTTTAAATCAAATTATCTAAACAATGTGAAATGATAAAAATCATTTTTGCCTTAATAAATTTAAACTTAAATTAATTTATATTCAATTAATTTTAATCAAAATCAATGCAAAAACAAAAACAATATATTAAAATCAATTGTTGATGCTCTGAAAAGTGATTTTATAAATTTAGAATTTATTTAAAAATATAAATATAAATAATTTTATTTTAGAATTGATTCTGTTTAAACTTAAAAATTATAACTTTTTATTTAAAAATTAATTTTTAGATTTTAAATGTATTATTTAAATCACTTTTCATAAAAATATGATCAATTTATCTTTAATTTACTATTAGTGAAAACCTATTTATTTTAAATTAATTTTTGTCACAACATATATAAACACACATAAAAGTCCAAATTAGAGATTAATCTATAATCAATATAAAACAAGCAGAAACGTTTTTCTACAACCAAACAATTATGTCAAGACAATAATTCTTGTTGAGGACATTTCAATGTCTTCCAAACATAAAATAAAGGGGACAACTTCGTTATCCCTCACAAAAAGTTTGGTAGTTTACATTCAATTAATTCACTAATGTCATATCATTTTATTGTACTTAATTATTTATTTAATGATTTAAATTTTGTAGATTTGTAATACAATATAGCTTAATTTATTCTATAAATAACTCAACCAAACTTTTTAAAATAAGTAGATAAGAATTCTCCTAAAATAAGTACTTCTACATAATGTTCATTCAGTGTTAAATACATAAAAATATATAAAGTACAAAGTTCAATAACTATGCAATATATCAATTATCACAACATACAATAGTTTTCCATTTCTTATTCATATATTTCAAACTTTTTGCAAACCTTAAAGCCTACTATTGATGTTAATATTTCGAACTTTTTGCGATGAATTTTTAGGAACAACAACAGTTAGAACTCCATTTTCAATATGTGCCTTAATCTCATCCAATTTCACATCCTCAGGCAATTCAATCATCCTTGAAAAATCTTCTTTTCCATTTCCTCTCTCAGCAATACGCCAAACAATCTCCTTTCCATGATTCTCCTCTTTCAAACTTTCTCCTCTAAGGTGCAAAACATTCCCTTCCTCAATCTGCACTTTTATCTCATCTTTCTTGAATCCTATCCAAAATCAAATTACCAATCAATTTTAATCGACAAAAAGATTATTTTTTCACAACAAAATATAAATCACATCTCAAGAATTGTACCTGGAACGTTGATTTTGAAGATATGAGCAGTTGGGGATTCAATCCAATCCAAGAGTGCCGTGGAGCCATAGTATTCTCTAAAAGTTGGAGGATGGTCCAAGAAAAAGTTTCTAAAGGGATATTGAAAAATAGTGTCGGCCATTGATTTGACACAATTGTCTAGCAAAAGAGATGAATGATATGTTGTTGGTTCAAATTTAGAGATATATGGTATGTGTTTATGATGAGATATAGCACTACAAAATATTCGTTGACTTTGATCATATCTTTTCTTATCTTCAATTAATTAAATACTTCAATATAAATTAATAGATAAATTCAATCAATTATTCTTCTTGTTATGGAATGTGACAAAGTGCAAATAGGTTTAATTTCTAGGCCCATGTATATTTAGGCCTATGTAATAAGCAGGCTTGAAGTTTTATTTTAGAGGATTCCTTTTTGAGAATTTCGCACATGTGTGAATTTTTACAAGTGTCTTCTGTTTTTGGAGATGTATTTCTGAAAGCACTCCAACACATTTAAGTAAGATCATTTTTGAGTTACGCCCTTTTTTGTTTATTTTATTCTAAAGATATATCTTCAGAATATTTCTGTAGTTATATTTCCGGAGACACACCAGTAGCAGATATAACACCAAATAATTTTTCAAAATGAAAGTAACATTCATAACATAAAATAAGCATTACATAGATGATTTCAATATAAAAAGCAACATTAAACTTCAATATCCAAGTGGACGCGTCAACATCTTCGCAATATCTTTGAATGATCTTGAAACCTAGGCTTCCAACTCGAGCGAAATTTTTGTTTTAAAATGGAAATACGTATTCCACATAGCCCTTACATCTGCTTGCGTCTTGAGCTCAAATTTGTTGAACTCAGTCTTCCCGGTGTTGTCAATCGACGGTGAACGGTATTCGAGCTTCACAATCCTTCGATTGTCTCCGTAAGGTAGGAAATAGTGGATTTCGTCTTTGATATCTTCGAGGGAGGTGAAATCGGTGAGTTTAAACGTTTGTCCAGGTGTAGAGCTGGAGAAGGAGACATTTACAACATATCAATAGATGTTTATTTGTGACATTTGAGACATTTTTAGTTTGTGTAAAAATTACATTAGAGCACCTTAATTCCTAGAAGGCGTAGATCAATAAGAACCACTCATAAACTGACATATTAATTCCGGAGATATATCTCCGAAACTGCACCCTATTATCTTGTTTCAGAGATTCGTCTCCGAAACTTGTCCTAAACCAGTTCCAAAACAGAACCCTAAAACAAAACCTATTTTTTCATTTACAAAAACAAAAATGTTGTTATGGGAAAGACAAAAAATGCATAAAGACAAAATATGAACAAAAGGTGAATATATAACACTTCATTTATATTGAGACACAATTACATACAATTATTTGTCCAGTTAAACAAGAAATTAAAACGAATCGAAACACATGTCGCCGGCTAAATCTATAGGTGGTACCCCTTAGGACTTTTGTGCATTTGATTATTTTTCAATGTTGTTCAATTTCTCGAATTCTTGCATCATTTCCATAAAATGATCCGGCCAAGTCCCGGCTTTTGTGGTTGAATTAGCCGTCCACTCCGGTGATGTAAGTGGTATAGGGCATCCCGATTTTTAGTAAACTTGAACAAAATGACTTGATTTTGAAAGCCACCCTATACACATGATATGATCATTTGGATTTTGAGGTGGGGCGGTGCGAAGTGGGAAAAAGGTTTCCGAAAAAGCATAGTGTGTCAAGTCAACACACACTTTATCATACACACATGCTATTAGGTGACCCATTTCAAGGAAGCGCATCCATTTTGCCTCTGGTGCCGAACCTCTAAGGCAAGGAACAAAAGACTTATAAACTTCATCGAATTTTTCTTTCTTTTCGTCCAACCATGTGTATGAGTCTTTATGCGTGTATGACTATCTTCTCCTGTACCGAGTAAAGTTGAAACAACTCGATAACCGCAATTACCGTCCCCCACAACATTGATGATCCACTTGATACATTTGTGTATAAAAACCGACATCTCGTCGATGAATGGAATCTTTGGTGGAGGCGGCGTTGGAGGTGGTTTGCTAATGCGAGCTCCTTTGACAACACTTTTTTTGAGATTTTGTAATCGGTGAGTCGGGAAAAACATTGTGAACATGTTCAAAATATGAAGGAGACCGTGTATTCTAATTGTCATTCGGTGTAGGTTTCATTTTCTTTAGAGCACCCTTTATTTTTACGGGTTGAGAGGGCGGTTTCATGTCGGTGGTTTCCGGATAGGAAATCTTCCTCAATTGTTCTTTGATGTGGAGTTTCATGTTGCCACCGGCTTTCAAAATTATCTCTTGTATCACTTCCCATTCGGTCCAAGTAGAGATATTGAATTTACCGTCATTCATGCATCCATCTTCATCAAACCTAAGTCTCTTCCGATGAGTGCAAACCTCGTCCATTCTTATTGGGTAACCAAGTTTCACCTTTTTAGCAACAACACAAGCACATGGGAGACCGTATTTTTTCACAATTGTGCATCCACACTTTGCGCTATCGGAGCCTACATTATCAGTTCGTTTAGCCTCGTGAAAAATATAGTTCAAACCCTCCTGATAAATGTTACCAGCCAATTGAGAATATAGAGTGTTGTCTTTAAATCTGTGTTCCAAAACTATGATGCTCTGACCAAATGTTTGTTTGTATCTTATTATGCTGGTTTTGAATCATGTGGTTCGCGGAGTCCTAGTCTCTACACAAATCTCCCGTACTATTTCCCAACGAATTTTTCAAAGTAGCATGTGCATGTTAGACCAAGATTTGATGATAACAATACATTGACTCTAAGGATGACAAAAATATTCGCACCCGCGGATAAAATCTGTCACGGATATGGGGCAGGTAGCTTAATGGATATCCACGGATAAAATAAATGGATATTTCAATAATCGTTTGTTAATGGATATGGATACGAGTTTAATGATATACGTGTCCGCGGATTTTCATATCCATTAATAAATTATAAAAATCATTTAAATATCATTAGATTATTATACCTTATCTTTTTATCTTCTAAAAAAAAATTATTCTTCTTATATTTCTTTCTTTCTTTTTTAGAAATTTTCTTTGAAGAAAAATTTTCACATTTCATTCAAATTTTATTAGCCATTTCATATTTAAACTCTTCAACACTTCATACCTCACTTCAACAATTTCACTGACCAACCGACTAGTGTTGTCATTCCTCTATCGAACCAATTTCTCCCTTCCTACTCCTTTGTCGTCCGCTCTCCCATCATAACTCACAATCACAATATAATTTATTTGTTTGGTTAAAAATGAAATGTATGGATATTATGTTTCGATTTAATTATATTTTGGTGAATAAGAAGAAAATTAATGTGATGAAATTTTATTGTTAAATTAAGAGCGAATTGTATGAATGTTATGTGATAATAAATTTGTGTCTTTAAAAGAAGTTAAAAATATATTTTTTTCAAAAAATAATTTTTATAAACAAAATATTTTCCATGGATATCTGTAAATATTCGCGGATACAGTAAAACCCGCAGATTACCTGCTTAATGGATACCTACATGGATATGGGACGGATATGGGTATCACATTTATCCAACGGGGTGGATACAGATATCATAGTATCCATTCCCATGGATATCCATTTCCATCCCTAATTGACTCTTAAAGAACAATTTTGTATACTAATATTTCTGTCAAGTGTGTAGTTTTTAATCTACAGGTACTGACTCTAAAACATTGATGGGTGACGTCATCAGATTCTGAATTAAGCACACTCTGACTCTAAAGAGAAACAAGCTTCGTTAAGATCGAGAAAGCTGTTAGACAATGATTCTGAAGAACATTCGTGCTAAAGCCTCTTATTAAGATTCTAACTAGTGAGCCTCTGAAGATTTTGTAGACTTTGTGCTCAAGACTTGAAGACTCTGAAGAACGAAGTGCTGAAGACTCTGAAGACCAAGTTTTGAGGAACAGTGTCAAGACTCTGAAGACTGTAGTTCTAAAGGTTCTCAACAAGGACCTTGACTCTTCTAACCATGCTTCAATTATCTGCTTTGAGAAGCCTCTGATACTTAGAAGATGACAAGAATAGATCGTTAAATAAGAGATAAATAATACCTCATACAAGATCAAAACATTCCTTCCATTACGCGAATTTCATGGAGTATGGACATTTATGCTGTATGATTTTGTCTCCCACCTTAATGACAGATATTCAAGGCACCAACTCATATCTGAAATTTACCATTCTACCCTCCAAGGGATCTTTTCTTGGCTATAAAAGGAAGATTTAAAGAATGGAACGAGCTGCTAATTCACAAGTTATTCACTGCTATTATTCAAGTTGCCATACTCCCTGATATTATTCTTGTGAGTATTGTATAGACACACTTAGAACTTTTGTTCATACTCTGTGAATATTTTACCTGTACTTAAACATTTTGTTAATCTGGTTTGTAGAAGCAATCTTTGTAAACATAGTTGTAAAATCTCAAATTTGTTTGAGTAAGTACCTTAAGTGCCTAGGATTTAGTCTGTATTCTAAAGAAGACAAGGACGATTATCTTTGTGGTGTATGTAATCAAGTTGATTATAGTGGATTAAGTCCTTTTGAGAAGAAAGACTTCCGAGGGAAGAAGAAGGGTCTCAAGGCTACCTGGGATGATGCAGAATCTTCTGAAGACGACTCTGAAGAAGAGAAGGAAAATTTGGCTTTGATGGCATTCATAGAAGCTCCTGCAGAAACAAGTCAATCAGAATCAGAATATAAGTCAGATTATGAAGAGGTATTTTTTGAACTCTCTCGTTCTGAGCTTGAATCCAGTCTATCTGAAGCTCTGGAAAAATATCAGAACCTTTTAAACAAATACAAGGATCTGAAGAAGATTTATGTATCTGAATCAGAAGCTTACTATAAGCTTCAGAAAGATTTCTAAAGTTTGAGTGAAGAAAATCTGATTTTAAAAAACAACTTTGTGCCTTCAAGCAAGAGTCTCAAACCTGAACAGAAAGTCATTTATAAAGCATCTACATGTTCTGGTGATATCATACATAAGTATGATAAATCCTTCCAAAAGTTTCTTGCTAGAAGCTTGAATAGAAGCTTAATGTCTTCCATGATTTATGGCATCAGCAGGAACAGGACAAGGGGTATTGGCTATGATTCTGATGAAGAATCTGATTATGAAAAGAATATAAACCATGATACTCTTGAATCTCATTTTGTTTCTTCTGGGAAACAAGATGATTCTAGGCCCAAAGGTCTGTTGCTAAATCTAAGGCTAAAGCAAGAACTCATGCTTATTCTAGTCATGTATTGATGTTTAAATATTATGCATAAAGACCCAGAGTTATAAAAAAAATCTAGGGAAACTAACCCTAAAGGACCCAGAAAGATGTGGGTACCTAAGGACAAAATAATCTATGTTACAGATATCCTTAGCAGCAGAGTTAAGAAACCAGTCATAGATATCCTAAACTCTGGATGCTCGCGAGACATGATGGGAAGAAGGAATATGTTCCAAGACCTGGAACTTAAGCGTGGAGGCATTGTAGGTTTCAGAGGTGATAAAAAAGGGAGGATCATTGGCTCTAAAACAATAGGTAATAGTAATCTCCCTTCCATTACTAATGTTCTTCTTGTTGAAGCATTAATGCATAACCTTCTGTCCATAAGTCAATTAAGTGACAATGGTTATGACATTATTTTCAATCAAAAGTCATGTAAAGCTGTTAGTCAAAAGGATGGCTTAGTTCTTTTCAATGGAAAGAGGAAGAACAACATTTATAAGACCAAACTTTCTGATTTGAAGAATCAGAGTGTAAAATGTAGTATGTCTGTTAATGAAGACCAATGGACATGGCATAAATGATTTGGTCATGTTAGCATGAGAAGGATTTCTCAGCTGAACAAGCTTAATCTTGTCAGAGGCCTGCCAAATCTGAAGTACGCTTTAGATGCTCTTTATGAAGCATGTCAGAAAGGCAAGTTTTCTAAAACCTCTTTCAAAGCTAAGAATGTTTTATCAACCTCCAGACCATTGGATCTTCTGCACATTAACTTGTTTGGGCCAGTGAAAAATGCCTTTGTCAATGGCAAAAAGTATGGACTAGTCATTGTTGATAACTATAACACATGGACATGGGTGAAATTTCTCATACACAAGGATAAGTCACATTCTGTGTTTTCTACCTTCTGCTCCCAAGTGCAAAATGAGAAAAATATCAGAATTGTAAAAGTCAGAAGTGATCACGGTGGAGAATTCGAAAACAAATATTTTGAGAAACTCTTCAATAAGAATGGAATTTCCCAAGATTTCTCCTGCCCTAGAACTCCACAACATAATGGAGTTGTAGAGAGGGAGAATAAGACTTTGCAGGAAATGGAAATGACCATGATCAATAAGACTAATGTGGCCAAGCACTTCAGGGCAGAGTGTAGCTCGGTTTTTGTGACGCGACCACTACCGCTTTTTGGTGCTACTTTCTGATTTCTAATATTTATCCTATGAAGCTTAAAAGGAAGGGGGAGATATCGGAAACTAACCATGCGCGCAAGTGTTTTCCCATACAAATGCAAAGAGATCTGGAATGGGGGTTGGTTATACAAAGGGAAGCTATTAACACCCAGTGTATCTATAGTAATCTATAGGAACCTTAATTTACATATGTTTTGCTGTTGAATTTGCTTGGTTGTTTGGATTCATTTACTGTTGAGCAGTGGAAGTTTCTATTTTGGGAAGGCTGAGGAATTGATTTTTTGTTGTTTTGGGTTTTCTATTGTTTTTGGGAAGGTACTGGACCTAAATTTTTTGTTTAGTGTGCTCGCTAAGATTTCGCAATCTTATGCCTACGTATTCTCATAAAGAGATTCGGGGAAATTAGAGCAATCGTAGTTCCTCCTATTCTATGGAAGGAGGAAAAAGAAGGTGTCTTGTTCAAAGCTTAAGATTGAAGCTGAAGTTTGAGTGTATCTTGTTCAAAGCCCAAGATTGAAGCTAAAGTTTGATTGAGAGAGAATTCGTCATCTCTAAAGGGAGATACCTCACCTTTTCATCACAAACATTGAGTAATTGGTTATGAGGGAAGTTGCTTTAATTGAGATACGTAGAATCCAGAAATGCCATATCTTCCTTTATAAGTCTCTGCATGCTAAGAGAGGGACATTGGCATGGATGTATATAATCCAGAGGTTTGCCACTTACATCACTTAGATGAAAGAGAAAAATTAACCAGGATAAAGGAGGGACTCCAGCTTGGATTTTGAATCAACAAGTGTGCCACTTACAACAGTTTATATAGGGAAAAGGTTTGATTGTTTGTCTATTTTGAAATGTGATGTATAGAAGGGATATCTTTCTATAGAGAGGACTCAATGGTCTCACTTGTGGAGATGTTTCTGTGCCTTGATCAAAGCCCAAGGTTGAAGCTAAAGAGTGTTGAGAATTTACTCAATTGGGGAGTATTATGTCTGTCTTATATAAAGCCCAAGATTGAGGCTGGCTGGGAAAATCATTATATGAAGCCTAAGAGGAGGCTGACTCTTGCTTAGGATTGTTTAAATCCAGTGGAAGGTCTGTACTGCTTTGAGGAATCAAATGGGGGACCAACTATTATTGGGGTTTGAAGAAGAGTAGATTTATCAAATGCCATGAGGCTCTGATACTTTTGGGGATTTGTTGGTGATGATCTGACCCTGGCTAGGGATTTTAAAGATGAAATTTACACCTGGTTTGAGGATCAGGAGAGACTTAGAAGGGTAAGTTTGTATGTCATATAGACTTTGACTTCTTCTGGGGATTTAAGTGTTGAGAAGATGACTAATATCTATCTTATGCTTTTAGGAAGCCTGAGGGTCCTTGTATGAAGCCCAAGAGGAGGCTGGGGATGCTTCTAGGAAGCCTGGAGGTCCTTGTATGAAGCCCAAGAGGAGGCTGGGGATGCTTCTAGGAAGCCTGTGGGTCCTTGGATGAAGCCCAAGAGGAGGCTGGGGATGCTTCTAGGAAGCCTGTGGGCCCAAGCCTGAGAAAAGTTCAAGAAACGGTTTCACCGGGGAAACAATTTTTCTTTGTTGAACAGTTCTAAGGTTTGAAGAAATTCAAAAGAGGTTTCACTGGGAATTAATCCTCTATGGGGAAATGAATTTCTTTGATATATTTCTAAGTTTTGACAGTCTTAAAAAAAGTTTCACCGGGAATAATGCCTTTCTTATTTCCATATTGAATAAAGCCCAAGAGGAGGCAGTCTGTATTGGGGAAGTTTCCTATGAGGGAACTAGTTATTGAACTAAGTTATGAGTATCCTACTTTTTATCCTAAGTGTGAACTGAGGATCACCGAACTGTTGAGGGAACTTAAACAAATATGCACAAGTATTTATAGATAAGTGAATTAACAGATATGTAAACAAGGATGCATTGAATTGAAAAGGTGTTGGCTCTTACACTCTAAAAAGAGGCCCAGATGTATTGTGATTGACTGTATTGATTACAACTGTATGATTATGGTTTTGAGAAATTGAAGAAAGTTTTAAGAAAACTTTGAATTTGAATTTGAATTAAGAGAGAGTTGTTGAAAAAAAAAGAATGTTTGGGGCTTATAACTCAAAGAGATGCCCAAGTGGTCTAAAAGCAGTATCACCAGGAATAATGCTCCTCTTAGTACTAGTTTAAAACAGACAGATGATTTTGAAAACAGAGGTATGGGGCTTACAACTTAAGGAGAGGCCCATGTAGGTTGTTTATTGTTTAAAACAAAGTTTATGTACAAAAGATTGGAGCTTATACTCATGGAGAGACCCAGATGATGTATTTCAAAAACAGTGATCGCATTGCGATACCGAAAGACGTTGTGGGACTTATACTATAGTAGAGGCCCAAAAATATTTATGTACATAGGGGGATTGGGTCTTACACTTTAATAGAGGCTCAAGTGTTATTAAAATGAAGAAAAGTAGGGCTTATACTCAAGGAGAGGCCCAGATGAAAACAGTGGACGCACCGTTATTTTGAAAACTATGTTAGAACAAGGTTTGGTTCTGCAATAATACCTCTGAGTTTTGATGATAACAAACAAGTATGTTTGTATGAACAATTTTGGTATTCTAATGTTTGTTATTTTTGAGAATTTAACAAACAGGTTCTGCTTCTGATAAATAGCGTGGCTAAGTTATTAGAAGAGAATTGTTCCGCTTCTGCGCTACATTTGTTCTGCTGAACAATAGCATTTGCTTCAGAAGACTCTGAAGCTGTATGACTCTGATACGATGTCTAAAGAAAACAAGTTCTGAAGATCTGAAGATAGAAGTTCTGATGAACAAGTCCAGATGCTAAAGACTTATGCTTCTTAGACAAAGGGTTCTGAAGACTAAGTGCTGAAGACTCTGAAGATGTAGCTCTACAGACTCTGAAGGCTTGAAGCTCTTAAGACCCAAGTTACGTTTTCCCTTCTTTTAACTCATGCTCTCAGAAGCCTCTGAAGTCAGGAAGTTGAGAAGACTAAGCAACGAGGTACAACAGTACAACGGTACGATGAGGACGTTTTGCTCCACTCTGGATAGGGCGGACACAAATGTACTATTTGTCCCCCACGTTCTTTCAAGCCGCCATAATTCTGAAATGTCAGAAATATCCTTCAACGGTCACATCTCATGCATGGCTATATAAAGGCTTGAAGACTTCAAGAATGAGTTGCTAATCTTCACTGCTCATACGCTCTATTGTTCATATCATTCTTAAGTCATTTTGTTCTTAAATTTGTTTACATATCAGCTTGTGTAGAAGCAATTTTCTGTAAACAAATTATTTTTCAAACAGTTGTTTGATTTCCTTAAGAGACTGGTTAGGTCATAATTCTTGAGAAGTCTTAGACTAGTGTGTCTTAGAGATTGTTGTTAGTCACTTGCAGTTTGGCTTGTGCATTGTATTAATCAGTTTGATTAGTGGATTAAGACCTCGTTTGAGAGAGGTAAAATCGCCTTGGCGGGTGGACTAGACTAACTTGAGGGTTTCTCAAGTGAACTAGTATAAACATACCGTGTTCTTTCTTTTCGGTTTCTCTTGCTTTATTATCAAGAAGTGAAGGTTATTTGTAAAGGGGATTATTTTTAAAGAATCATTTTTATTGTAAAAACCCATTTCAAACCCCCCTTTCTTGTGTTTTTCACACCTTCAATTGGCATCAGAGTTCGGTTCTGAGAATATAAAAAGTTTGAATTTTTATCAAGCACCTAACAGTGTTCAGTACCGATCCAAAGTGTGAAAAACAATGGCTTCCGCAAATGTTTCTAATGTCACTTCTGATAATAATGAAAGAGACTCATATAGTGCAAAACCTCCTATCTTTGATGGCGAGAAATTTGACTATTGGAAAGACATAATTGAAATTTACTTTCTGGGATTTGATTTGGATTTATGGGATCTGGTAGTTGATGGCTACAAGTATCCAGTAGACTCTGAAGGCAAAAAGATTGCCAGAAGCTCATTTACAAAGGCTCAAAAGAAAACCTACAAGAATCATCACACAGCGAGAACGATTCTGCTAAATGCTATTTCATATACAGAGTATGAAAAGATTACAGATAGAGAGACTGTAAAGTCTATCTTTAACTCTCTTCAGATGACTCATGAAGGCAACGCTCAAGTCAAGGAGACAAAGGCTCTGGCCCTAATTCAGAAGTATGTGGCCTTCAGAATGGAAGACAACGAATCTGTGGAAACTATGTTTTCAAGATTCCAGATGCTTGTTGCAGGACTTAGAGTTCTGGACAAAGGTTATTCTACTGCTGATCATGTCAAGAAGATTATCAGGAGTCTGCCTATAAAATGGAGACCAATGGTAACTGCTTTGAAATTGGCAAAGGATCTGAACAACACGAGTCTTGAGGAACTGATTAGTTCTTTAAGAAGTCATGAGATAGAACTTCAAGAAGATGAACCTCAGTGAAGAGGTAAGTCTGTTGCTCTAAAGTGTATGTCTGAAAAGACAAAGGCTTACCAAGCAGAGGAGAACTCAGAAGAATCTGAAGAAGATTCATACGAAGATGAACTGTCTCTCATATCAAGAAAGATAAATCAACTGTGGAAACACAGGAAGAGCAAGTTCAGAGGGCCAAGAAGAAAAGGTAGACCTGAGTCTACATCTGGTTAAAAGAAAGCTTCTAAAAAAGAAGTTACTTGTTACGAATGCGAGGAGCCTGGACATTATAAGAACGAGTGTCCAAAGCTCAGGAAAGATAGAAAACCTAAGAAGGTTTTCAAAGCTAAAAAGGGTCTTATGGCAACATGGGATGATTCAGAGTTAGAAGAAGAAGATTCCGATGAAGAACATGCCAACGTGGCACTCATGGCAAAGACCAACATGAGCGAAGCCTTATCAAAGGATGAACCGACACTTGATGAAGAATCAGACTCTGATGACGAAAAAGAGGTACTTTCTTACTTATCTCATTCTGAACTTGAATTAGGTTTATCAGAACTTATGAAAAGGTATCAACTTCTTCTAAGTAAACACAAAACTCTGAAAAAGACTTTTGTGGCTGTTTCTGAGAACTCTACTAAGAGCGAGCCAAATATTTCTGATTTAAATGAAAAAAAATTACTTTAGAAAAATCTAATGCTGCTCTAAAAAGTAAAGTCTCTAAGCTAGAAGAAGAGATTACTTCTAACATATCTGTTATTGATAAAGTAATCAGATATGATAGAGCTTTTCAGCACTTCCTTGCTAAAAGCATAGATAGAAGCAAGATGGCTTCATTGATCTATGGAGTTAGCAAAAATGGAAGTAGAGGTCTGGGATATTCAGGACCATCAAAACCATTTGATGAGACTCTGAGTATCAAACTAAAACCTCTGTCTGAACATTTTGTGCCTGCTGGCACCGAACTGGAATGTTCAAAAATTAGAAGGTTCTGATTCTGTTGCACCACAATAACAGACACAGAAGGAAACTTTTAAGCCTAAATATCATGCACAAATTCCACTTGATTATCCTGTTACACAGAAATCCAAAGGTTCCAGAACCTCTGGAATGAATAACAAGAAATGACCCAGAAAATGGGTACCAAAGAGTGAGATAATCTATGTTGCAGACATCCTTGATGGCGCCACTGAAACACCAGTCATGGTATCTGGACAGTGGATGCTCACGACACATGACGGGAGAAAGGCGTATGTTCCAAGATTTGAAACTTAAGTCTGGAGGCGTCGTTGGTTTCGGAGGAAACCAGAAGGGAAAGATCATTGGCTCAGGAACTGTTGGTAATGGTAAACTTCCTTCCATCAACAACGTTCTTTTAGTTGAGGGTCTAATGCATAACTTATTGTCAATTATCCAACTTAGTGACAATGTTTATGACGTTATCTTTAATCAAACGTCCTATAAGGCTGTTAGTCAGAAGGATGGGTCAGTTTTATTCAATGGTAAGAGGAAAAACAATACTTACAAAATCAGACTATCAGATTTGAAAAATCAGAATATAAAATGTTTTCTGTCCATTAATGAAGAGCAATGGTGAAGGTGTGAAAACGCAAGAAAGGGGGCTTGAATTGGTTTTTCAAACTAATCGTTTCTTTTAAATAACTTTCTTGTCAAAAACTTTTACCCTTTTCTAAAGAACAACAGCTTAGTTAAACACAGAGATATAAACACGTTATGTTTATACTAGTTCACTTGAGAATCTCTCAAGTTAATCTAGTCCACCCGCCAAGGTGATTTTGCCTCTCTCAACGAGGTCTTAATCCACTATTCAACAAAATAGTACACTGCACGAGCTACACAACTGGTGACTAACAATAACCACTAGAACTCACACATTCTAGACTTCTCAAGTAATCCAACCACACAGGTCTTACTTAAGGCACAACCTCTAAGACATACGTCCTAGACTTCTCAAGAGATCTGATCACTAAGACTCTCTTAAGGAATACAACTTTTAGTTCAAATACAATGAGTTTACAGAGAATTGCTTCTTATCAAGCTGATAATGTAAACAAGTTTTTAGACCAAGAATGACTTAAGAAAGAAATAGAGTTAGAGAGCATTGTCGTTGTTTGCATGTATATCTTTCTTCAAGTCTTTGAGCTTCCTTTTATAGCCGAGTGAAAAGAGCCATTGAGATGGAATCATGAAGGCTAGGTAGGCTTACGTCTAGAAGCGTGAGGACATGTACAAAATCTTCTGCATGCTGCGCGTCCTATCTGTGTCAGATTATCTCGTTTTTATTTCGCACAGTCTTCAAGAATATTAACGTTATAATGTGGTACAGCTGTACAGTGTAGCAGGTTTTCTTGGCTTCTCAACTTCAGAGGCTTTTTGTGAGCATGAGTAAGAAGGGAAAACATTGCTCGGTTCTTGAGATTATCAAGTCTTTGAATCATCAGCTCTGCGCTTCCAGAATCTTCAGAACTTGTCTTTAGAACCTTGTTCTCTTAATCCACTTTCTTCAAATCTTCAGAGGCTTTTGATAATATTTGATTGAAGCATGAATAGAGTCTTCATAGCAGAATATCTGATGCTTCAAGTTTTCCGTCGATTGAAGAAGTCCATTAGGAATCAGTCTTCAGAACTTCAGCACTTGGTTTTTAAGAACGTTCTCCTTTTCTGTTTTAAGTCTTCCGAAACTTCAGAGCCTTGATAAAAAATCGTGAGGCTTCAGCATCAGGACTTCGTTCCATCAGAACCCTTGTCTTTTAACCTTCAGATTTCATTTTCCTTTCGTATTAGAGTTTTGTGAATCTTGTTTTATCTTCTAATTGAGTTCAGTTCTTCGAAGCATCTTTCATTAATCATTTCGCCAATTCACGGAAGCAGAACCTGTTTGCTAGGTTCTCACAAGTAACAACATTAGTTGCACAAAAATTGTTCATACAAATATACATCTGTTATCATCAAAACTTAGAGATAATATTGCAGAACCAAATCTTGTTCTCACAATCTCCCCCTTTTTGATGATGACAAAACTATATACTTTGATGACACAATTTTGATATATATATAACACATGGAAAATGAAAAAGTTTTTAGGATAGCTTATCTTTTTTATGAAGTGCTCCCCCTGAGTATTAGATTAAGGTTCTTGCTAGGGCTCCCCCTGACTTCATTAACCTTTTGAGTCTTTCTTCATTATCAGAATTCTGAGTTATCTGCACAGAGAAGAAAAATACAGAAAAACAATCTAATAGAGATGATGGATTTATCTGTTAGCATGTAAGCAGCATTGTTTTTCGGAGAATGAATATATGATCAAAATTATCACATTCATATAACTTTCTCCCCCTTTTTGTCATGAATCAAAAAGATAAACATAGGGTAGTCCTAGAGTGAAAAACACAGAGGTTTATTTGCTGTCAGAGGAGAGTTTGTCCCAGATTTTCTTCATCATGATCTGAAGATTTTCATTGACAGTATCTTGCTTGTCAAACCTTTCTTTGAAGTTCTTCTGTTCAGTTCTGATTTCATCAACAGCGTCTCCCATACGCTTGATAACAGGATCAGAGGTGGAAGCAATCATAGCACTTTCTTTAGCCTTTTCAGCCTCTGCAGCTTCTTGTGCCTTTCTAGCAGCTTGTTCTTCTGCTTCTTTAGCAGCCTTTTCTTCAGCTTCTTTCTACTTAGCAGCTAAGAACTTGAGTACTCTGACTCTTGCTTCAGCTTCTGCTCTCTCCTTAGCTTTTGCTAGTTCATTAGTTAAGGTTGTATTTGAGAAACTTACAATTCTTGTAAGTTCCATGTCCAGCCATTTTTGAAAACTTTGACAGGCACTCTCAAGTTCCATGAGCTTTGTGCTTGTACAAAGTTCCGCTCTTAACTTAGCAAACTTCTCAAGTGCTTTGTCATGAAATTGACTTGTACACTCTTCAAAGGAAGTTGGAGGTGGAGTATTGTAGACAACCAGAGCGAGATTAGATTCGGCAGAGTTGGTTTCTGGTGGTGTTTGCTAAGATAAGTCAACCTCAGTCGCAGCAGGTTCAGGTGCTTGTTGTTGATTGTTGGGAGATGTTACTTCTAGATTGTCAGAGTTCATGAGGTTTTCAATGTAAGACAATTTCTAGAGATCCATAGGAGGTTTCCTCAGAACTAGATTCAGTAATGGGAGCTTGATTTGTTGGTTCTAGTTCATTTGGCTGAATTGTTGAGGTAGTTATTGTTGAAATATGGGTAAAAACAATCTCAGACCGGATTGGGGTAGTTATTGATGGACTGTTGGTTGATTGATTAGTGGTTGGTAAAGGAATAGAGAAAGATGGAGGTTTAAACCTTACTTGTGGAATGGAGGTAGAGGTGATTGATGAAGATGGTGCAACAATAGATGGATTTGTATCAACTTTATTGATTTTCTCAAGAAGAAGGGCTTCTTTTCTGGAGATTTCAGTTTCATCCTTTTTCTTCTTTTTACCCTCCGCGTCCTCTTCAGCAAGCTTCCTCTTACTCCTGGTAATATGCTTTGACTGAGGGACAGCTTTTTCAACTCTAGATTCTGCTTCTCTCATTATGGCAATGTAAGAGGCTATTGCTGTTGGATTATCTTCTTTGCGGTAGAATGGATAGTTTTCCACTGGATTCCTGATCTTTTTCACCGTGTCAGGAGAAATAGGTGTTGGTTTCACCTCTACACTTGCAATCATCTTCATATGTTTAAGAATTACAGCATTGAAAACTTCTCCAACTCTTTCATTCAGATATTCCGTGAAATTTGCTTCTTTGGTAAGATAATCCACTAATCCGCATTCAACCAGAATGTCAGAGATCAATCTTCCAAAAGGAATGTAGTTGACAATCTTCTTTTCTGGTGAGGCCGTTGTTCTAGTTTTGCGCACCATATCCCTTAAATAGTAGAACAGAATGGAGGAAAGGCACATTTTCTCATGTTTATGCAGGTAGTACAGCATGTGTTTTTTATTTGCGTTGGCAAAATCTGTAGCACTCTTTGCCAGTCTTGGATTGATGCATCCAAGAATGATCTTGTGCCAGATCCTTAGGTTATCGCACAAGTTTTTGCTTTTGTAGTCCGTTGTTCCGGATTGACAGCTCTTGAAGATAGCTTTGTAGATGACTGACTCGGATTTCTCAGTTTTTCCGTACACCCTCTTTCCTTCCAAGAACTTCATTCCTAGCAATTCGGAGATAGATCTCTCAGTGATGATAATCTTCTGCTCCAGAACAAAAGATATCACATGGAATTCGTCTGTATCTGCATGTCTCCAGAATTCTTTCACTAGATCATCAAAGCATGGACCTCTTAGTCTATCAAAGTAATTCTTCCATTATTGAGCACCCAAATGATCAATTAGGTTAAATCCATTATCAGAGAGGTTGTTGAAATCAACATCTAGCTCTTTCAGAACAGTTAGATCGTTTGCATGTGTCACACATGTCACAGAGCGAGTTTTCTGGGTGACATGGTTTGCATCAATTGAGGGAAGATTTAATGGATCTGAAACAACTGGTTCAGTCGTTGAGAGAGTAGTAGTGGGTGTGATGGATGAGGATGGTAGTTCTTGGGAGATTTGAACAGTATCTTGTTGATGAGTGTTCATCCTTACGTTGGTAAGAGGGAATGAGGATTGAACTTTAAGTTGATTTTGAGAGAATGATAGATAGAGAGAGAAATAGATGAGAGTCGATTAACCTTTTTAGGGTTTGTGAGAAAAAAATTCTCGAGGGTTTAAAGGATAGATACACTCTTAAGGGGATAAGCTAATAAATGTGATAAAGTTGGGTCAATCTTGAGAGAAATGTTGTTCGTTTAATTTGAATAGTTAAAGTGACTTAATTTTATTTAAATCACGTACAAAAATAATTTTCCGAAAATATGACATGTCACAAAATTATCAGAACTTGAGATGCGTTAAGAGAATGCATCTGATGATTTGAAAAATACTTTTCTCTGACTAAACACATGAGGTTCTGAAAATGTTTTATTCTGAACAGTACTTCATATTCAGGTGTTTTAAAATGATTAGAAATCTATCTTCAGCTAAGGGTTTTGTGAAAATATCAGCCCACTGATGGTTTGTATCAATAAATTTTAAGCATAGAGTTCCCTTCTGAACATAGTCCCTAATAAAGTGATGTTTTATTTCAATGTGTTTAGCTCTAGAATGCAAAATTGGATTTTTACTTAAGCAGATAGCAGCAGTATTATCACAGAAGATAGGAATGTGACTCTCATGTAACTGATAGTCTTCCAGCTGATTTTTCATCCATAGCATTTGAGTACTGCATAGGGAAGCCGATATGTATTATGCTTCAGCTGTTGAGAGAGCAATTGTAGATTGTCTCTTGCTTGACCATGAGATTAGATTGCTTCCTAAGAACTGACAGTTCCCCGATGTGCTTTTTCTTTCTAATCTGGCTCCGGCATAATCTGCATCGCAGTAACTAGAAAGAGTATACTCTGATGTTTTCTTATACATCAGGCCAAGGTTAGTTGTTCCTTTCAGATACCTTAGAATTCGCTTGACAACGGTTAAATGTGATTCTCTTGGATCTGATTGGAATCTAGCACATAGATGTACACTGAATAATATATCAGGTCTAGAAGCAGTTAGATATAAGAGAGAACCTATCATACCACGATAGAGTTTTTGAAAAACCTTAACTCCTGTTTCTTCCTTTCCCATGACACACGTTGGATGCATTGGTGTTTTAGGAATGTTGCAATCCGTCATATTGAACTTCTTCAGAAGTTGTTTTGTGTACTTGGTTTGATGGATGTAAGTGGCCTCTGATCTTTGATCAATCTGAATTCCAAGGAAGAACTTCAGTTCTCCCATGAGGCTCATTTCAAATTTAGCCTACATTAACTTTAAAAATTCTTGGCATAGAGAAGAGTTTGCAGAACCAAAAATAATGTCATCAACATAAATTTGAACAATGAGAATGTCATTCTTATATGTCTTGCAGAAAAGAGTTGTGTCAACCTTTCCTCTGGTGAAATTGTTTTCTAGTAAAAACTTGCTCAATCTTTCATACCAAGCTCTGGGAGCTTGTTTTAAACCATAGAGTGATTTTTTAAGTTTAAAAACAAAGTCTGATTTTTCTAAATTTTCAAAACCAGGAGGTTGTTTGACATAAACTTATTCTGATATATAACCATTTAAGAATGCACTCTTAACATCCATTTGATATAGAGTGATGTCATGATTTACTGAAAAGGATATTAGCAAACATATTGCTTCAAATCTTGCAACTGGAGCAAATGTTTCGTTGTAGTCAATTCCTTCTTGTTGACTGTATCCTTGAGCAACAAGTCGTGCTTTGTTTCTGACAACTTCTCCCTTTTTATTTAGCTTGTTCCTAAATACCCACTTGGTTCCTATTACATGAATATTCTTGGGTTTAGGAACTAGATCCCAGACATCTTTTTTGGAGAACTGATTGAGTTCTTCTTCCATAGCCAGAACCCAGTCTTTGTCCATGAGGGCTTCTTCAATTGTAGCTGGTTCTATAAATGATACTAGTCCTACAAGTGTCTCTTATGATGGTCTAAAGGCTGATCTGGTTCTGATAGGAGCATCTTTGTTACCCAGAATCAGTTCCTCAGGATGTGATGTGGACAGTCGTCTTCTTCTTCGTTGATGGGGTATTTGGATTTACTTCAGTGGTTTCTTGTGTAGGATCTTGCTGTTCTTTAACTTCATCTGTCTTTTCCTTAGGTTCAGTGAATCTGATTTCCAAATCTGCAAGTTTCTCAACTAGCTATGACTTTTCTGAGTCAGGCTTGTCATTGAATCTAACATGAATAAATTACTCTATAATTCTTGATTCTGTGTTGTAAACTCTGTAGCCTTTCGAGCGTTCAGAGTATCCCAACAACAGACACTTTTGTGCTTTAGAATCAAACTTGCTAAGATTCTCTTTAGTGTTAAGCATAAAACAGACACATCCAAATGGATGAAAATAAGAAATGTTGGGTAATTTATTCTTCCACAATTCATATGGAGTTTTATTCAAGATAGGTCTTATAGAGATTCTATTTTGAATATAACATGTTGTGTTAATTGCTTCTGCCCAGAAGTGCTTAGCTATGTCAGTTTCTTGGATCATGGTGCGAGCCATTTCTTGTAAAGTTCGATTCTTTCTTTCTACAACTCCATTTTGTTGTGGAGTTCTAGGGCAAGAAAAATCGTGAGATATTCCATGTGAATCAAAAAGTTCTTCAAAGATTTTATTTTCAAATTCTCCACCATGATCACTTCTGACTCTAACTATTTTACAATTTTTCTCCTTTTGTACTTGAGTGAAGAAGAAAGCAAACACAGAATGTGATTCATCCTTGTGTTTTAAGAATTTTACCCATGTCCATCTGTTGTAGTCATCAACGATGACTAGTCCATATTTCTTACCATTGAGAGAGGCCGTTTTTACAGGGCCAAATAGGTCAATGTGAAGAAGTTCCAACGGTCTAGAGGTGGAGACAACATTTTTAGCTTTGAAAGAGGTTTTTGAAAACTTTCCTTTATGACATGCTTCACAAAGAGCGTCTGACGAATATTTCAGATTGGGCAATCCTCTAACAAGACCAAGCTTGTTAAGCTGAGAGATTCTTCTCAAACTGACGTGGCCAAGACTTCTGTGCCAGACCCATTGCTCTTCGTTTACAGAAAAAAGACATTTCACATTTTGATGTTTTAAATCAGATATCTTAATTTTGTAAGTGTTGTTTTTCCTCTTTCCGTTGAATAGGACAGATCCATCCTTCTGACTTACAGCTTTACAAGACGTTTAATTAAAAATGAGATCATAGCCACTGTCGCTAAGTTGACTTATTGATAGCAGATTATGCATTAGACCTTCTACTAATAAAACATTCTTAATGGAAGGAAGCTTACCATTTCCAACAGTTCCGGAGCCAATGATTCTTCCTTTCTGATTTCCGCCAAAACCGACAACGCCTCCAGGCTTAAGTTTCAGATCTTGGAACATAAGCCTTTCTCCCGTCATGTGTCGCGAGCACCCACTATCCAGGTACCATGACTGGTGTTTCAATGGAGCTATTAAGGATATCTGGAACATAAATTATCTTGTTTTTAGGTACCCATTTTGTGGGTCCTTTCACATTAGTTCTTCTAAAGGTTCTGATTCCTTTAGATTTCCGTACGTTACTGAAACGGTGTAGAGTTTGTGCATAGTGTTCATGTTTAGGATATTTCCTTAGTGTGTGTGTTTGTGTAATCCCAGTGTTTGAGCCTTTTGGTTCTGAATGCTTAAGGCCAGTACCAGAGGGAATAAACTGTTTGAATAGAGGTATTATTTTGATGTTTCTGGTTTCATCATAGGGTTGAGATGGTCCTGAATATCCTAGACCTCTACTGCCATTTCTGCTGACTCCATAGATTAGTGAAGCCATTTTGCTTCTATCTACGCTTTTGGCAAGAAATTTTTTAAATGCGTTATCATATTTGTCTTCTTTACTAGTGTTAGTTGAGTTTGAAACAATTTCTTCTTCTAACTTAGATAATTTACATTTCAGGACAGTGTTTGAATTTTCTAAGACAAATTTTTTCTCATTTTGTTTAGAAATGGTTTTCTTGTTTTTAGTAAGATCATCTGAAGAAGCTATAAAACTCTTTTTCAAGATTTTGAATTTGCTTTGAAGGTTTTGATATCTTTTTATAAGTTCAGTTAATCATAATTCAAGTTCAGATCGCGATAAGGAAGAAAGTACCTCTCTTTCATCGTCGGAGTCTGATAATTCTTCCTCTGACGAGTCACTTCTGGTTTCTGCCATAAAAGCCATGTTGACCCGACCTTCATCAGCATCATCTTCAGATTCCGAATCATCCCAGGTTTCCATGAGACCCTTTTTGGTTTTCCTAGGTTTTTCTTCTTTCTTGGCCATTGGGCAGTCATTTTTGAGATGTCCAGGTTCTTTGCATTCAAAGCACGTAACATCTTTTCCATAGTTTCTTCTTTGACCAGATGTAGATTCGAATCTTCTCATTGGTCCTTTGAACTTGTTCCTTCTGTATTTCCAAAGTTGACTTATCTTTCTTGATATGAGTGACATATCATCTTCTTCTGAATCTTCTTCAAATTCTTCCATTTCTTCTTCTGCCTGATACGCCTTCTTCTTTTCTGGCTTTGCCTTTAGTGCAATGGATTTGTTTTTCTTCTGAGGTTCATCTCCTTGAAGCTCTATTTCATGACTTCTTAAAGAACTGATAAGTTCTTCAAGACTGATATTATTTAAATCCTTTGCAAGTTTCAACGAAGTCACCATTGGTCTCCATTTTGCTGGAAGACTTCTGATGATTTTCTTGACATGATCAGCAGTAGAATAGCCTTTGTTCAGAACTCTGAGTCCGGCAACAAGCATTTGAAACCTTGAGAACATGGTTTCAACAGACTCATCTTCTTCCATTTTGAAGAGTTCGTATTTTTAGATTAGCGCAAGAGCCTTCGTCTCCTTGACTTGAGCATTTCCTTCGTGAGTCATACGAAGAGAGTCAAAGATGGACTTTGCAGTTTCTTTGTTTGTAATTTTCTCATACTCGGTATAAGAAATTGCGTTCAACAGAATGGTTCTTGCTTTGTGATGATTTTTGTAAGTTTTCTTCTGAGCATCTGTAAACTCACTTCTTTCAATCTTTTTACCTACAGAATCTACAGGATGACTATAGACATCAAGTACTAGATCCCATAGATCTAGATCAAATGATAAGAAATAACTTTCAATTCTATCTTTCCAATAATCATACTTTTCGCCATCAAAGATAGGAGGTTTTGCAGTGTAAGATTCTCTTTCAATAACATTTATTTCAAAGGTTGTTGGTGGTGGTGTAGTCATTTTTTTTTCACACTTGGATCAGTACTGAACACTGTTAAGTGCTTGATAAAAATTCAATCTTTTTATCACCTCAGAACCAGAGCTCTGATGCTAATTGAAGGTGTGAAAAACGCAAGAAAGGGGGGTTTGAATTGGTTTTTCAAACTAATCGTTTCTTTTAAATAACTTTCTTGTCAAAAACTTTTACCCTTTTCTAAAGAACAACAGCTTAGTTAAACACAGAGATATAAACACGTTATGTTTATACTAGTTCACTTGAGAATCTCTCAAGTTAATCTAGTCCACCCGCCAAGGTGATTTCGCCTCTCTCAACGAGGTCTTAATCCACTATTCAACAAAATAGTACACTACACGAGCTACACAGCTGGTGACTAACAACAACCACTAGAACTCACACGTTCTAGACTTCTCAAGTAATTCAACCACACAGGTCTTACTTAAGGCACAACCTCTAAGACACACGTCCTAGACTTCTCAAGAGATCTGATCACTAAGACTCTCTTAAGGAATACAACTTTTAGTTCAAATACAATGAGTTTACAGAGAATTGCTTCTTATCAAGCTGATAATGTAAACAAGTTTTTAGACCAAGAATGACTTAAGAAAGAAATAGAGTTAGAGAGTATTGTCGTTGTTTGCATGTATATCTTTCTTTAAGTCTTTGAGCTTCCTTTTATAGCCGAGTGAAAAGAGCCGTTGAGATGGAATCATGAAGGCTAGGTAGGCTTACGGGTAGAAGCGTGAGGACAGGTACAAAATCTTCTGCATGCTGCGCGTCCTGTCTGTGTCAGATTATCTCATTTGTATTTCGTATAGTCTTCAAGAATATTAACATTGTAATGTGGTACAGCTGTACAGTGTAACAGGTTTTCTTGGCTTCTCAACTTCAGAGGCTTTTTATGAGCGTGAGTAAGAAGGGAAAACATTGCCCGGTTCTTGAGATTATCAAGTCTTTGAATCATCAGCTCTGCGCTTCCAGAATCTTCAGAACTTGTCTTTAGAACCTTGTTCTCTTAATCCAGTTTCTTCAAATATTCAGAGGCTTCTGATAATATTTGATTGAAGCATGAATAGAGTCTTCATAGCAGAATATCTGATGCTTCAAGTCTTTCGTCGATTGAAGAAGTCCACTAGGAATCAGTCTTCAGAACTTCAGCACTTGATCTTTAAGAACATTCTCCTTTTCTGCTTTAAGTCTTCCGAAACTTCAAAGCCTTGATCGAAAATCGTGAGGCTTCAGCATCAGAACTTCGTTCCATCAGAACCCTTGTCTTTTGACCTTCATAATTCATTTTCCTTTCGTATCAGAGTTATGTGAATCTTGTTTTATCTTAGAATTAAGTTCAGTTCTTCGAAGCATCTTTCATTAATCATTTCGCCAGTTCACAGAAGGAGAACCTGTTTGCTTGGTTCTCACAAGTAACAACATTAGTTGCACAAAAATTGTTCAACCAAATATACATCTGTTATCATCAAAACTTAGAGATAATATTGCATAACCAAATCTTGTTCTCACAAATGGGTCTGGCACAGACGTCTGAGTCATGTTAGCTTGAGAAGAATTTCTCAGCTGAATAAGCTAGGACTTGTCAGGGGCTTGCCCAATCTGAAGTATTCTTCAGATGCTCTTTGTGAAGCATGTCAGAAAGGCAAGTTTTGAAAAACTTCCTTTAAAGCAAAAACGATTGTTTCTACCTCTAAACCATTAGAACTTCTTCACATTGACTTATTTGGACCAGTGAAAACTGCTTCAGTCAATGGAAAGAAATATGGACTAGTCATCGTTGATGATTACAGTCGTTGGACATGTGTAAAATTCTTAAGACAAAAGGATGAGTTACATTATGTGTTTGCTTCCTTCTGCACCCAAGTGCAAAATGAAAAGAATTGCAAAATTATCAGAGTCAGAAGTGATCATGGTGGAGAATTTGAAAACAAAGATTTTGAAAAACTTTTTGATTCTTATGGCATATCCCATGATTTCTCCTGTCCTAGAACTCCACAACAGAATGGGGTTGTAGAAAGAAAGAATAGGACATTGCAAGAAATGGCTCGCACCATGATCCAAGAAACTGACATGGCTAAGCACTTTTGGGCAGAGGCAGTTAACACAGCATGTTATATTCAAAATAGATTCTCAATAAGACCTATTTTGGGTAAGACTCCTTATGAATTGTGGAAGAATAGAAAGCCCAACATTTCTTATTTTCATCCTTTTGGATGTGTCTGCTTTATGTTGAACACTAAAGAGAATCTGGGCAAGTTTGATTCCAAAGCACAAAAGTGTCTGTTGTTAGGATATTCTGAATGCTCAAAAGGCTACAGAGTCTATAACACATAATCAAGAATTGTGGAAGAATCAATTCAAGTCAGATTCGATGATAAGCTTGACTCTAAAAAGTCAAAGCTAGTTGAAAAGTTTGCAGATTTGGAGATCTATTTTTCAGAACCTAAGGGAAAGGCAGAAGAAATCAAAGATTTAGAAGCTCCTACTTCTGATATTGTTGTTGCTCCCATTGATCCTCCACAACAAAAGAAAAGCAGAGTTACAATTTCACACCCTGAATAATTGATTCTGGGAAATAAGGGCGCTCATATCAGAACCAGATCAACCTTTAAACCTTCTGAAGAAACACTTCTGGGTTTGGTGTCTTTGATCGAGCCAACATCGGTTGATGAAGCCCTACTGGACAAAGACTGGATTCTGGCGATGGAAGAAGAACTTAACCAGTTTTCAAAGAACGATGTTTGGGATCTTGTTCAGAAGCCTAAAGGTGTCCATGTTATTAGAACTAAATGGGTATTCAGAAACAAGCTTAATGAGAAGGGTGAGGTTGTCAGAAACAAGGCACGACTGGTTGCACAAGGTTATAGTCAACAAGAAGGAATAGACTATACAGAAACCTTTGCTCCAGTCGCCAGGTTAGAAGCCATACGCCTATTAATTTCCTTTTCTATAAATCATAACATCATTATATATCAGATGGATGTTAAGAGTGCATTTTTGAATAGTTATATTTCAGAAGAAGTTTATGCCAAACAACCCCCTGGATTTGAAAACTCTGAGAAGTTAGATTTTGTTTTTAAACTTAAAAAATCTCTCTATGGTCTGAAACAAGCTCCCAGAGCTTTGTATGACAGATTGAGTAATTTTCTTTTAGAAAATAACTTCACCAGAGGCAAGGTTGACACCACCCTCTTCTGTAAAATGTTAAAAAAATGACATGATTATAGTTCAAATTTACGTTGATTATATTATTTTTGGTTCTTCTAATCCCTCTCTTTGTGAAGAGTTTTCTAAGCTAATGCAGACAGAATTTGAGATGAGTCTGATGGGTGAATTGAAGTTCTTTCTGGGAATTCAAATTGACCAAAAATCAGAGGCTACTTACATTCATCAAAGTAAGTACACCGAAGAAATTCTGAAGAAATTCAACATGATGGATTGTACACCAGCTAAGACTCCAATGCATCCAACATGTATTCTGGAAAAGGAAGAGGTAAGTGGAAAGGTTTGTCAGAAGCTCTATCGTGGTATGATAGGTTCTCTTCTGTACTTAACTGCTTCTAGACCTGATATTCTTTTCAGTGTTCATTTGTGTGCTAGATTTCAATCAGATCCTAGAGAATCTCACTTAACTGCTGTTAAAATAATTCTAAGGTATTTGAAATGAACTACTAACCTTGGTTTGATGTATGAGAAAACATTAGAGTACTCTCTTTCTGGTTATTGTGATGCAGATTATGCAGGAGACAGACTGGTAAGAAAAAACACCTCTGGAAACTGTCAGTTTCTCGGGAAGAATCTGATCTCATGGTCAAGCAAGAGGCAATCAACAATTTCTCTCTCAACAGCAGAAGCAGAGTACATATCCGCGTCTCTATGCAGTACGCAGATGTTGTGGATGAAGAACCAGCTAGAAGATTATCAGATACATGAGAGTAACATTTTCCTATCTTTTGTGATAATACTGCTGCTATCTGTTTAAGTAAGAATCCAATCATACATTCTAGGGCTAAGCACATAGAAATTAAACATCATTTTATTAGAGACTATGTTCAGAAGGGAATCTTATGTTTAAAATTTATAGATACAGACCATCAATGGGATGATATTTTTACAAAACCTTTGGCTGAAGATAGAATTCTATTTATTCTGAAGCATCTGAAAATGGACTACTGTCCAGAGTAAGATTTCATCATAATCAGATGTGTTTAGTCAGAATCTGAAGAAATCAGATTTTCATTTAAACTAAGAAGCATTTGTTTTTAACCTTAGTCATCAGAAGATGCTTTTGTCAGAAGTGTCTCTGATCAGAAGGAAACCTATTGGTTTTCCAGACTCTGAGGATATCAAAACATGTCTCTTAATTAGAAGGTGATTAACGTGTGTAATCGATGTTACATCTTAAATCACTACATCTACTTAGAGTACACAATGAGCAGTATTTTTATTGGAATTGGTTAAATCATGATTACGTTCATTTATTAATCCCCATTATTATGTTTAATTCTTCACTCCACTCACACGTTATATACCCGCTCACACCACTTCACTCCACTTTACACTTTAGAAATCCTAAAACCTCTTTTTCTCCAAACCGCTTTTTGTGCTTTCTTCGTCTTCAACAACAAATCTCAACAATCATCATGATGACTACCTCTAAACAAGAAGCCGTTCGTTTCGCCACTGAAATGGAAAAATCCTTGAATCCCTTCACTGGGTTTTCACCCTCATCAGTTCCTCCGTCTACAACTTCTGCAACCACTGTAACTGTCACTTCAACTTCATCGTCACTTCCTGTGATTGATGAAAATCATATCACTCAAAGGAATGCTTCAGTTAACTGTATTATTGATGCAGATAATATGGTTGTTCTTAAAGAACTAGATGTAGATTTCGAAAATCTTGCCTTGAATGGACACGATCTCTCTGTTGAACTAACCTTTCAAGGTTGGAATCACTATTTTCAAAGGCTTAAAGGTCCTATTTTTGAGGCACTTGTGAAAGACTTTTGGAGACAGGAAAACTGCGACCGTCTTCATGTAGTTTCTCATGTTCTGGGAAAGAAGATAGTTATTACTGAGAAATCAATCTCAGATCTTCTGGGGATGAAATTCTTGGAAAACAATCGAATTTATGGAATGAAAGGAAACTCCATGTTTGTGAAAGATACCATCGATAAAGCTATCTTCTATACTTACTCTCCTAAGAAATCGAAGTATAAGAGTAAGGATTTACTTGATAATTTGAGAATTTGGCACAAGATCATTCTTAGTTGCATCAATCCAAGACCTTCAACTAGTTCTTCTGACTACTTCCATGCAAATCATAAGTATATGTTGTACTATCTGCTTACAAATCAGAAGATGTGTCTGCCCTCCATTCTGTTTTACTATTTACGGGATATGGTGAGCAAGACAAGGACAACAACTTCGCCAGATAAGATTGTCCCCACTTACATTCCGTTTGGAAGGTTGCTTTATGATATTTTCGTTGAAAGTGGTCTGGTGCAATATCAAACTGATGAAGCCATGTATACAGAAGATTTGACACCAAGCATTGGAGAAACTTTCAATGCCACGAAACTTAAGAATATGGGATTAATTAAGGAATTAAGTTTGAAACCTCCTTCTGTATCCCATGATTATGTGATTGGTCACAGGACTCCGGTGGATAACTATCCTCTCTTTCACAAAGGCGACAGTCCTGAAATAATCGCTGCTTTTGTTGCTATGATGATGGAAGAAGGACATGACATGTCTGGGTTCAGATATGAAGACCTTGCTCCTGCACCAACTCTTGCTGATCCTACCAGAGGCAAAAGGAAGCAAGTTGAAGAGGCCTCTGAGCCTAAGAGGAGAAATAAGGATGACAAGTCTGGAACTTCCAAGAATCCAGCTCTGGCTTCTCACTCTGAGGAATCTAGTAAGTCTGTTCCTGCTCCCTTTGTTTCAATAGTTGTTTCAAAGCTGATTAATGCTTCATCATCATCACAAACCACTTCTGATCCAAACATTTTTCATATCACCACTTCCACTTCTCAAGTCATTTTTAAACCACCTTCATTGTCGTTTCCACCCCCAACAACCTCTATATCTGACACTACTATTCCACCAACTCCCTTCCCATCAATCACCACATCCATTTCATCTGAAAGCATTCATACTTTCACTTCATCATTAATTGTTTCACTTCCTCAACTCAATACACCTATTTCACCACTTTCTCAAGATCTATTATAATTTTCTTTCAATCAACCTCGAACAAACATTGTTGAGTCTGCGTCTCAACACTCCGATCCTTGTTCCCCCAACCTCTCTGATGAAACAATTTTTAGTACTTTTGAAATTGTTACCTATGAACCTTATACAGTCTCAGATCTTCTTGAGCAATCAACACCTACTTCTCAACCAACATCTGAATAAATTCCAACTGAAATCACTTCATCTGAACCAATACCTTCTGAAACAAATTCTGCTGAACCTAACCTTGCCTTGGTTATTTACGAAAAGCCCCTTCCTAAAACCCTTGATGAATGCATTAATTTGTTTCGTAACAAGGCCTTGAAAAGGGTAGCTAAATTAAGAGCAGAAGCTAGCACAAACACCAAGCCTATGGAGCTTGAGTGTTCTTGGGAAGGTTTTCAGAAATGGTTAGACTCTGAGTTCAAAAGGATCTCAAATTTCTCAGAAGCCTCAAAAGTTGCTACAGTTCAACTGGTCAAGGATAAAGAAGAAGAGAAAGAAAGGATAAGGCAATTCAAGCTTATTGCTGCAAAGCAAAAAGAAGCTGAAGAAAAAGCCGTTGAAGCAGCAAGGCTTCTTGCAGAAGAAGAAGCTAGAAATGCTAACGCTGTCAGGTTGGCACAAGAAGCTGAAGATGCAGAGAAAGCTAAGAAAGCCGCTCTAGTTGCTTCCTCCTCTGAATCAGCTTTTGTGCGATTGGAACGTGCAATTGAAGAAATCAAAGAAGATCATCAGGCAATGAAAGAAGAACAGAAGATCTTCAGAGAAAGCATTGCTGAACAGAAGGTTGTCAACACCATTATTCAAGATATGCTTCAACTGATTCTGAACAAGCTATCTACAAATCTTTCATCCTTTGGAACTTAGGCACTTTGGCTTTTCTTTTTTCTTTTGGCTCTGAACCTTAGGATTCTGATTTGTTTATATCTTCTGATCTTTTTGATTTAATGGAATTTTAACATTTTGATTTTGACAAAAAGGGGGAGAAGTATATTGAACGTGATATTTTGATTCTCATAATCAATTTCTGAAAAATAAGCTGCTTACGTTCTAACCAATAAACTTCTGTTTCTGTTAGATTTGTCTTCTTGTTTTCTTTTTCAGGAGATATGGAATCTGAATATTGTTGGCTCTGATATTTCAAGATCTCAATTGGTGACCTCAATTGGTACAATTGACTTCTGGAAACGGAATCAAGACTCTAAAGATCTCAATATCTGACCTATTGCAACCAGGGGGAGTTCACCCAGAAGGTTCACAAGTCAGGATATTTGATCTTCATCCAGTCCGAGATTCAGGGGGAGATTCTCATATGAAGGATAAGTATTCCTTAACCTTCTTATTTCAGTTACCTTTTTATGTTATGTACAAAATTGTGTCATCAAAATACATAGTTTTGTCATCATAAAAAAGGGTGAGATTGTTAGAACAAGGTTTGGTTCTGCAATAATACCTCTGAGTTTTGATGATAACAAACAAGTATATTTGTATGAACAATTTTGGTATTCTAATGTTTGTTATTTTTGAGAATTTAACAAACAGGTTCTTCTTCTGATAAATAGCGTGGCTAAGTTATTAGAAGAGAATTATTCCGCTTCTGCGCTATATTTGTTCTGCTGAACAGTAGCATTTGCTTCAGAAGACTCTGAAGCTGTATGACTCTGATACAATGTCTAAAGAAAACAAGTTCTGAAGATCTGAAGATAGAAGTTCTGATGAACAAGTCCAGATACTGAAGACTTATGCTTCTTAGACAACGGGTTCTAAAGACCAAGTGCTGAAGACTCTGAAGATGTTGCTCTGCAGACTCTGAAGGCTTGAAGCTCTTAAGACCCAAGTTATGTTTTCCCTTCTTCTAACTCATGCTCTCAGAAGCCTCTGAAGTCAGGAAGTTGAGAAGACTAAGCAACGTGGTACGATGAGGATGCTTTGCTCCATTCCAGATAGGGCGGACACAAATGTACTATTTGTCCCCCACGTTATTTCAAGCCGCCATAATTCTGAAATGTCAGAAATATCCTTCAACGGTCACATCTCATGCATGGCTATATAAAGGCTTGAAGACTTCAAGAATGAGTTGCTAATCTTCACTGCTCATACGCTCTATTGTTTATATCATTCTTAAGTCATTTTGTTCTTAAATCTGTTTACATATCAGCTTGTGTAGAAGCACTTTTCTGTAAACAAATTATTTTTCAAACAGTTGTTTGATTTCCTTAAGAGACCGGTTAGGTCAGAATTCTTGAGAAGTCTAGGACTAGTGTGCCTTAGAGATTATTGTTAGTCACTTGCAGTTTGGCTTGTGCATTATATTAATCATTTTGATTAGTGGATTAAGACATCGTTTGAGAGAGACAAAATCACCTTGGCGGGTGGACTAGACTAACTTGAGGGTTTCTCAAGTGAACTAGTATAAACATATTGTGTTCTTTCTTTTCGGTTTCTCTTGCTTTATTATCAAAAAGTGAAGGTTATTTGTAAAGGGGATTATTTTTAAAGAATAGTTTTTATTGTAAAAACCCAATTCAAACCCCCCTTTTCTTGTGTTTTTCACACCTTCAAACTGTACTAGGACTTATACTACAACAGAGGCCCAAAAATTTATTTATTTACAAAGGGGTTGGGTCTTACACTCTATTAGAGGCCCAAGTGTTTATTAAAATGAAGTTTTGAAAGAATTAAAATCAAGCAAACCCTAATTTTAATAAAAATGTATTTTTTTTCAAAGAAAATTAAATAAAAATGATACAAAAAATATCAAATATATTTAATAAACATGTTATGAACTTTGATTAATGTTTGAAAATAGATGTTTTATTCACATGATGGTTTGAAATTCAATGGTTTTGAAAAATCAAGAGAAAGAATTTATTTAAAAATGTTTAAAATAATTAAAATGAAATTCTTTATAAAATTCAAAAATATATCAAATATAAAATATTTTTTTGATTTTTTTGTGGATTAAAATATTAAAATGTATAAATGACCTATAATTAAAAAATCATTTGAAAAAGATTAAAAATGAGAGAGATATGAATTTTTGAAAATAATTGAAAATATTAAAAATATTTAAAAATTCAAAAATTTGAAAAATGGCGCGAAGGCCATCTTCTTCTTCCTCGCTCGTACCCGCCATGGACGATTTGTAAAACCTTTCATATCTCTCTTAATACGTAATGATTTTGCACGATTCAAACATGAAAGTTGTATGTTTTTGAACAAGGATTTCAATGATACCAATTAATTGCATTTCTTTTAAGTGTAGAGTGAGAAATCATGTGAAGAACAGATGAACCCTAATTTTTGAAAGAACACTATGAAATTCCATACACGATAGATACAAAGCAATTAATTGAGGGGAAACAATCTACATAAGTGCATAAACATGTTGGTAACTTGAAACCTTTGGATTGGTGGGCACGGCTGCAACTGCAGATGGCTTTGGGATGAATGTGAGCTTGATGAATCTGGTGTTTCATATGTTGTTCAAGTGTTTAGATCACTCATATATGATGTATGTGAGGTGTTAGGATGGTTGGTTTGAGCTGAATTGCTCTCTATCTCAAAACACGATTCTTACTTCTTTGAAAATGGAATTTTGGTTCACAAGAGGGAAATGGTGAAAAACATGTGTTGTGATGTTTTGGTGTGTTCAAATCAGTCACAATTGACCTCTATTTATAGCAGAGGAAGTTTATTTTGCAAGGAATAGTGTGTGGATGAGGGATCACTCTATTATCCAATGGATGTGCCCATGTATCATGCCTTGAATGCTATGGTACCAAGTCTTCTCTTAGCCATTGACTTGAGCTGGTCTTTGTAGCTTTAGGTCTTCTGAATTTTGAGTCAATCCTTGACTCAATTGGACTGATACATGCCACCTCTATGCACCTTTTCAATGCTTCATGAAAAACTTGGTTTTTGGATTTGAAACTTGAATGCCACATGCCAAAAGGGATGGTGTCTTGACTTGTAAGGATTTATGGTTCAGAGTTTGTTGATTTTGATAAGATTCCTTATGATCTTGAAGAGTGACAAGGTTTGCAAAGTCACCAAAATGACAAAATCGTGTGAAATGCATAATTCTGCCTTGTAAAAACCAGATTTGAGATGCCATGTTTCAATGCTTGTAACTTCTTGCTCAAGTTGAATTAGGATGAGTTCTTGTACTTTTTAGAAAGCCCACACATCATACTTCAACTTTGATGTTTACCTTTGGTCTTGATTCATCTTGGATCATAATGAAAAATCCCTCCAAAGTTGGGCGAAACATGAGACAGATTCTGCCTAAAATTTTTCTAAGTGTCAAGAAAAAAACCATTTCTTAATTTTTGTGATTTTGATCAATCCATGACTCAAAATCCATGAAGATTTGGAATGTGGCGTAGTTGAAAATCTTGTAGTATGTAGTGAGAGCTTTCATTTGAGATTTGGATGGAAGAAAATGGTTACTTAGATCACAAGTTATGGTCTTGCAAAGTTGGGTAAAAATCACTTTTTTCCATGACTTAGTGAAATTTTAAGTTTCTTAAGGTTGCCCCTTTTGCAAGTAACCTCACTTTTCTTGATTTTTCTTGATGGATGATGATCCAAACCATAATTTAATATTTTTCTTGGCTTAAAGAAGCCATGTTTGTCAAAAAATCTTAAAAGTCAAACTTGGTTTTTGATCACAGTTGACTTTTTATCATATGAATTTCAAACTTTGTGATCCTTTATGAAATCAAGCCCTTAGGCTAAATTGAACCTAATGGATGGATTCCATAGGTGTTTTAGAGTGTCTTGAATCATTTCCCAAGGTTTGAGATCATGTCTTGGTCAAAAGTCAAAGGTATGGTTGACTTTTCTCAGGAACCCTAGTTTGTGGTCCAAATGAATTTGAATATTTGCATTTCTTGTGAACCAAGTTTTTTGAATCAATTCAAACTTGTGAATGGATCAATATGATGTATTTGAAGCATATCTTGAGGTCTTGGCTCATGCTTTGATCCAAAAGTCAACTTAGGGGTGAATTAGGTCAAGAAAACCCCTAATTCCTGATTTTTGGTGAATGCATCCCCTGAGGCTATTTTGAACTCATGAATGGACTCATAAGGTTATTTTGTGCTTCTTGAATCATATGTTGAAGTATTAGCTCATGCCCAGATGAAAATTTCTCTCTGGAGGCCTTGGTCGATCAAAACCCTAATTTGGTTACACTAGTGATCTTAAGGCTTGATCAACTTGAAATGTTGCATTCTTGTGTTAAATTCTTGATGAAGAAGACCTCCTGATCCTTCATAGATGTTTGAGAGGCTTGGAAAGTTGAAGATCATGTCAATTCTTGATTGATCCTTTTCCTGAATGCTCTGAGAGGGTTTAAAACCCTAATCCTTGGTTGAGATGAATACTCAACACTCTTTGAGAGGATTTATGATGTATGAGAATACATCCATATTGTGGTGATTATTTGCACAATGATGCAAAGTCTTGTGGTCAAAATTTAGGGTATGACACAGAGGCAGTCAACTTAACGAATTACATTCAGAATAGGATCTCTATAAGATATATTATGGGTATGAATCCCTATGAATTGCGGAAGAATAGGAAACCTAACTTTTCTTATTTTCATCCATTTGGATGTGCTTGCCTTATATTGAACACAAAAGAGAATCTGGACAAGTTTGATTCTAAGGCACGGAAGTGTATCATGTTAAGATACTCTGAACACTTAAAAGGATACAAAGTGTATAACACTGAGACACGGATTGTTGAAGAATCAATCCCTGTCAGATTCGATGATAAGCTTGACTCTGAAAAGTCAAGTCTAGTTGAGAAATTTGCAAATTTAAAGATAACTTATTCAGGTTCTGAAGAAAATACTCCAGAAGAAAAATAAGTTGAGGCCAAAAACTCTGAAGCTACTCTACCAGAAGCAGTTGAAGCTCCTACACCTCTGAGAAGGAGCAGACAAGTATCTTCAAACTCTGAAGAATTGATTTTGAGAGACAAAATTAAACATGTCAGAACTAGATCCTAATTCAAGCCCTCTGAAGAAACCCTTCTGGGTTTGGTATCTATGATAGAGCCTACATTTATTGATGAAGCCCTTCAAGATTCAGAATGGATTCTGGCTATGCAAGAAGAACTCAATCAATTTTCCAGAAATGACGTGTGGGATCTTGTGCCATGATGCAAAGGAACTCATGTTATTCGAACTAAGTGAGTCTTCAGAAACAAACTCAACAAACAAGGAGAAGTATTAAGAAACAAGGATCGACTAGTGGCACAAGGTTATAGTCATCGAGAAGGGATTGACAATACAGAAACCTTTGCACCAGTTGCCAGGTTAGAGTCTATTCGTCTCTTAATTTACTTTGTTGTAAATCATAACATTATCTTACGTCAGATGAATGTTAAGAGTGCATTTTTTCATGGATATATTACTGAAGAGATGTATGTCCATCAACCCCCTGGCTTTGAAAACCCTAAAAATTTAGACTTTGTTTTCAAGCATAAAAAATCAGTGTATGGTCTTAAATAAGCACCGAGAGCATGGTATGAAAGACTGAGCAAGTTTCTTCTTGAAAATGATTTCAACAGAGGGAAGGTAGATATAACTCTCTTCTGTAAAACATTTAAGAATGATATTCTTGTTGTACATATTTACGTTGTTGATATTACTTTTGGTTTTGCTAATGCTACTTTGTGCAAGGAATTTGCTAAGTCTACGCAGACAGAGTTTGAGATGAGTCTGATGGGAGAACTCAATTTCTTTATGGGGATTCAAATCAATCAAAGTCTAGAAGGAACCTACATCCATTAGAGCAAGTACACCAAAGAACTTCTGAAGAAGTTTGATATGTCAGAATGCAAGTTGGCTAAGACTCATATGCATCCTACATGTATCCTTGAGAAGGATGAGGTAAATGGTAAGGTAGATCAGAAGCTATACAGAGGTATGATTGGCTTTCTTCTATACCTAACTGCTTCTAGACCTGATATATTATTTAGTGTCTGTTTGTGTGCTCGCTTCCAATCAGATCCTAGAGAATCCCACTTAACTATTGTTAAGAGGATCTCTAGGTATCTGAAAGGTACTATTAACCTTGGCTTGTGTTATAGAAAATCTAAAGATTACAAGCTAATAGACTACTGTGATGCTGACTTTGCTGGAGATAGACTCGAAAGGAAAAGCACTTCTGAAAGCTGTCAGTTTGTGGGAGACAATCTGATCTCGTGGTCCAGCAAGAGGCAATCAATAATAGCACCATCAACCGCAGAAGCTAAATATATTTCAGCCTCTGGATGCAGTACTCAGATGCTCTAGATGAAGAGTTAGCTAGAAGACTTCCAGATATATGAGAGTAACATTCCTATCCTCTGTGATAATACTTCTAATATCTGTTTATCTAAGAATCACATTTTGTATTCAAGAGCTAAACATATTGAGATAAAACATCATTTTATTCATGACTATGTTCAGAAGGGTATTTTAGATATGAAATTTATTGATACAGAGCATCAATGGGCTGATATCTTTATAAAACCCCTTGTTGAAGATAGATTTGTTTTCATTCTAAAAAATTTAAAATGGACTTATGTTGAGAATGAATATGATGATTATCTTATAATGTCAATCTCTCAGAATTGAAAAATGAGACTATGAGAAAAGTCTTAATTCTGAATGAATGAGTCTTGTGAAGTTAGAAGGTCTCATAAGTTCAGAAGTATCTAGTTGGAATTTTTTTGGTTAAAAAAATCTCTTTCTAGATACGGAACAGACATTTCATTAAATAGCTGCCAATGAGTCTTGAGAAATGGAACAGTTTTTAAGACATCTGTCTTAGAAAACTGAATCGATTTTTAGTAACTGCATGACACATGGGTATAATCATGATTTTTGGGATCAGAGTAAAATATTTCCACCTTACTCCCCTTTGTCAGATAATTGTGCTAATTGCTTTTAAATGCCACTAATTGTCATTATTACCTTTTATCGTCAAGATTACTATGTTCCCTATTTAAAACCCACTTCATTTACTTCACACACTTACGCTACTTTCACTCCCCACACTTTATCATTTTCAAACCAAGTCTCAAAACCCTAAAACCTTTCTCTTCAATGGCTTCTTCATCTTCTCAACAACAAATATCCACTGAAGAAAAACATGAATCAAATCTCCGAAAGGCTATTCGCAAAGTTGCGGCATATCAACCGCCTGAGTTCATTCCACATCTTCTCAAATCACACGAGTCACCATTAACTGTGCATCCCAATGTGCTTGTATACACTGAAGATGCTCATGACACTCCTGAGGTCTCTCTTTCCACATCTGTTGAAGACCTGGAAGTTCTCTGCAAACTTATTGTTGATTTTGTAAGTTTAAAGGCTCATGGTTTCGATCTTCTTCCTGTTGTTTGCACACAAGGTTGGAACCAGTACTTTGATCGTATTAATGGTCCAGTCTTTCCAGCTCTTATAAGGGTTTTCTGGATTCATGCAAAAAAATCCAAAATAAAAAATGTGTCATTTGTTTTTGGAAAAAAGATTGTTATTACGAAAGACTCATTGCCAAACTCATAGGCCATGATATAAGTGGTCTCTTGTGTAAGCTTGTGGGAGAAAGACAACGTGATACTGCAGATATGGGCAAAATAATCTTTATAGATGGAGATGTTACTAGGAAAATCAAGGATCTTCATTCTATTATGAGGATTTTGGAAAAGATTATTTTGGGATGTTTCAACCCTAGAAAAGTAACCAGTTCTCCAGACTATATTAACATCGATCGGAAATATGATTTCTTCTTTATCCATTATGGTAAGAAGTTCAATCTTCCTGGATTTCTCTTTAAATTCTTTAGATCTGTAGTGAAGGATTCTAGGAATGGATGTAGAAAGGTGAAGAAATGGATATCTTTTGGAAGACTTATTTCTGACATTCTAATGGAGAGCCAATTGATTGACTCTCTAACAGATGCAGAAAAGGAACTAGGGTTGGAATCATCTTCTGGAAGTTTTCTTAATGCCAAAACTCTGAAGAATATGAATCTGATTCCTGCCTTGGCAAGTCTAGTAATTGAAATCACAAAGGAGAAGACTCTCAAAAGAAGGATTCATCTTGTACGCTTTCCTCACTTCTCCAATCCAGAGTCAGTTAGTTATGAATTCAAAAGAGCCAACAATGGCTCTGACACTGCTCTTTCTGCTCCTTCGCAAGCCCAAAAGCCAATAAGGAGATAAGAAAGTAGAAGAAGAAGAAGAGGAAAAGCAATCAAGGTGATTATAAAGTTTTCTAAAAAAGGTACAAGGACTTTCTGGAAACTCCTTCTGATGCAACAATTGATGTTGTTGCTGATGCTACTATTGTTGCTACTAGCTCTTCTAAAGTAGCTACTACTTTTGTTACACTTCAACTTTCTGATGTTAATACTCCATCCATCCCCACATCCACTATAACCTATTACATTCCTTTCATTTTGGAACCCATCACTCTCTCTTCTCCCCAAACCACAAATTCAATTATTGATAACTCTTATTCCAACCCATTTGTTCCCATCAACATACCCTCGTCTGTTGCTGAACTTTTGACATTTCCACCATTTCTCTTGACCACATCTCAAAGAGTTGAACTTTCTAAACATGGAATCTCTCACCCCCAATCCCAAACTATTTCACCACCACCAAATACATCTCATTCTGACAACCACACTTCTCAACCACCCATCATTCCTAATGATGAGTCAGAAACTAAACTCATTGTCTACCCAGACAGACCCCCCCCCCCCCAATTGTTCTTCAATAAAACACCCTCTAAAACAAATATCATCCCTATTCCCTTGGATGATTTATTTTCTCAATGTGAAGAGAATGCTAAAAAAAGATTCCATGCTCTCACTGAAGCTTGTAGAGGAAATGTAAACTTCTCTGATGTAATTGATTTGACCGAGGCTTTTAGAAGATGGATTACAACCAGCTCTGAAGAGTTCGAGGTTGCCTGAATGAAGGAAGCTAAGAGGAACTTCCATACCAGACTCTCAGGAATAGTTGAACCCTTACTTCAGAAGGTTCCAGCAACTCTTCTACTCCTAGCTCTAGAAGTGATTCCTCTGCCCCCTGTTCAGACTTTTGTAGTTTCGGCTGAGACCTCTGTAGAAGCTGCTAGTGTTTCTGGCACCAAGGAGATTTCAAGTTCTAAGGATTTCGTTCTGAAGAAGTTTTAGTTTTTGGCTCAAGAGAACTTAGAAGTGAAGGAACGGACTTCAAAGATTGAAGGGTTGCTTGCATTCTTTCCAGACTACCCAAAAACCCTCATGCACCTTAGTTTTTTTCAAATTTGTGTCATCTTTATGTTGTTCTTATATTTCCTTTCTCTATGTACTCGCTCATTGTGTTTGATAAATGAAAATTATCTTTTGTTTGGCTTTTTTTTCTTTGTCTCTTTATTCTTTTTTATTGATGACAAAGGGGGAGAAAGAGTGGTAATGATTTTGATATATATGTATTCCACTATGCTAACCCAAATATGTTTCTAACGTTTTTACTTGGTAAAATTATGAGAACTTTGAAAAAGTTCATCATTCTGACCAAGTATTTCAGGCCTAAGGATTTGATCTAAGGCATTAAAACCATAAGCATTCATGTTTTGAAATCAAATTAGTGATATGCTATGATACTCATGACCTTGCTCTGATACCACTGAATAGCTGACAAGGTTCTGATACCAGACAACATATACGCTCTGATACGACTCTGATCTTAGATAGCAGAAAGCTCTGATCAAGTTTTAATCTGAAGAGAAAGTTATAGCAACCTAGCTTATGTCAAAAAGGGAAGTTATTTCTTTCATGCTGAATTAACATATTTATATTTGTTAAAAATATTTTGTGTCTTGAATTCAAGGGGAGCTTTCAAACCTAACTCTGACATTCTAAGATTGAAAATAAATTTTTAACAATATAAAATTCTAGGGAGCATATAAACCTCACTATGATAATCTTATACGATTAAAGCATACAAAAATTGTTCATCAAAATACATGGTTTTGTCATCATAAAAAAGGGAGATTGTTAGACAAAGATTTGGTTCTGCATCTGGCTTGATGATAACAATACATTGACTCTTAAAGAACAGTTTTTTATACTTATGTTTCTGTGAAGTGTGTAGTTTTTAAATTTTAATCTACAGGTTTTGACTCTGAAACATTGACGGGTAACGTCATCGGATTCTGAATTAAACACACTCTGACTCTGAAGAGAAACAAGCATCATCAAGATCGAGATAGTTGTTAGACATGATTCGGAAGAATGTTTGGGCTAAAGCCTCTAATCAAGATTCTAACTAGTGAGCCTCTGAAGGTTTTGTAGACTATGTGCTCAAGACTTGAAGACTCTGAAGACCAAGTTCAAAGGAACAATTTCAAGACTTTGAAGACTGTAATTCTGAAGGTTCTCAACAAGGCCCTTAACTCTTCTAACCATGATTCAATTATTTGCTTTCAGAAGCCTCTACTACTTAGAAGATGATAAGAATATACCATTAGATGAGAGATAAATAGTACCTCCCAAGAGATCAAAACATTCCTTCCACTACACGGATTTTGTGGAGTATAGACATTTATGCTCTACGATTTTGTCTCCCACCTTAATGACGGATATTCAAGGCACCAACTCATATATGAAATTTACCATTCTACCCTCCAATGGTCTTTCCTTGGCTATAAAAGGAAGACTTGAAGAATGGAACAAGCTGTTAATTCACAAGTTATTCACTGCTATTATTCAAGTTATCATACTCTTTTATATTATTCTTGTGAATATTATATAGACACACTTATAACTTTTGTTCATATTGTGTAAATATTTTACCTGTACTTAAACGTTGTGTTAATCTACTTTGTAGAAGCAATCTTTGTAAACACAGTTGTAAAATCTCAAATTTTTTTGAGTTAGTACCTTGAGTGACAAGGATTTAGTCTGTATACTCAAGAAGATAAGGGTTGTTGTCTTTGTGGTGTCTGTAATCAGGTTGATTCTAGTGGATTAAGTCCTTTTGAGAAGGCGAAATCACTTTGGCAGGTGGACTGTAGGTAGCTTAGTTAATAGCGAACCAGGATAAAAGTAACTTGTTACTTTTATTATTATTGTTCTTGTTTGTTGAATTGGTTTGGAAAAGCATTGATTTTTAGAAACCCAATTCAACCCCCTCCTTTCTTGTGTTTCATGCAACCTTCATGGCAGACTCAACTCCGTTAGTTGTTGTATTTCCAAAGTGTCTAACATTATCAGTCCACGCATAAATTATCTTCTCCTTCACCTGGTCTAGAATTGTGCTTTCAACATATTTCAACAAATCTGGATACTTTTCACACACTTTCCTGAAATGCATAACGGAATCGGCATATAGTTCTTTTGTGGAAGAAATTATTATACGATTCCATGCATCCATTATTTTTTTCACAACCACACCCGCCTTTACCATTTTTCTATCTTCAGACTCTATCTGTTTCATCCCTACCACGGGTTTAACCTGAATTCTCACATTCTTTGTTATGTGATATCTACAAAGTAATGCATTAGAAGAAGGAAATACCTTTGCAAATGAACTCATCAATGCAGTATTGCAGTCGGTAATAATCGCTTTAGGAATTTCACCTTGGTCCTTCAATAGTGTCTGACACACCTCTAAGGCCCAAGTAAAATTGTCCTCTTTTCACACTCAAGAAATGCAAAACCAACATAATATGTCTTCTCAGTTGAGGTAACACCAACCATCTTCAATAATGGAAGTCTATACTTGTTGGTCTTGTAGGTTGAATCAAGTATGAGCACCGTAGGAAACATGTTGAAAACTTTATGGAATTAGGATGAGTCCAAAATATATTTCTAACACTAACTCCACCCTCGCATGTTCGGTACCTAGACACGTAACTTTTATCATCTAACAGTTTCAAGAGTTGTTGCATCTCAGTTTTATCCCCCTGAGCGTCTTGTTAGTGAGGTACCAAATATTATACACTTGCTTAATATTTGATATATTTTCAGGTCGTTTCTGTTTCAATGTTGCAAGTATATTTTTCGGTTGAAGATTCAAGTCGTGTCAGCAACACATTCCATATCTTCCAGCATGAGCCGACACACACTAGGATGGCCGAATAATTTTAAACGTAAATCATGGTTATACAAACTGTATATCACATTAAATCTCCAGTTTTTTTTGCCAATATGTAACCACGCACCTTAGATAAACAATCACATTTTCTTGAACCGGTGTCGTCTCTTTTAAAATTCTAGAGAGGATTTCTATATTTCTCGCTTCTTTTGCACGTCATTATCATAAAAGCACATCTTCTATCTGAACTGTTATCGGACCATCCGATAACCACACAAAATCCAAGTTTATAGGCCTCCATACGAATCCATTGAAGCATTTGATCACAAGATTCAAACTCTTAATTATTTTTAAATTGGTTGCCAACACCTACCACCTTCACAACAACAGCCTGGACATTCGGAGAAACTACTTGTTTTGGGAAAACATCGGGGTACACCATATCTAATGAAAAAAATTAAAACTATAACAGTACATAAGAGCTAATGTTGAAGACAGACTTAGAAAATGAACACAGACAACTTCCAGAAATGCATCTCCGAAAAAGTTCATACACGTTTTAGAGATACATTTCCAGACACAACGCTACATTTTTTCAGGAAAAAAAAAGATGATTAATGTGAGCAATGCAGAGGTAAATGAAGGATATTTAACTGAAATTCTATCTTCTTTTGCTCCCTATGATGTGATGAACCGAAACAATGGAGATTTGGAGTGAAAAAATGGATTGAGAATGAAGGGCTTTTTGGTGAAGGGTTTAGTTGAAACCCAACTATGGCAACAATAGCTATGTGATCATGGAACTTGTTTTTTTTATCAGATTATATTGGAGATGCATCTCCAAAAATATCTGACATGTAAAGGAAACAGAAAATTTCAAAATTTCGCCCATATATCCAGAGATGTAACTCTGGAATTTCTACTGAAGTTGTAAATAATTAAGGCATTTCTCAAAATGTTATGGAGATGCATCTCCAGAATAAAAATAACTCAACTTATAGGGTGCCTCTCAGAATGTCCTTTGTTGAGTGTGTAAGAGATGCGTCCGGAGATACATCTCCAAAAACATGGGGCATTTGTGAAAATTCACGTGGTGCAGTAGAAACATATAGAGTGCGTTAAGAAATAGTCTTCCTTTTGTAGGACTACTCTTGCACTATTATGGAAAATAAAAAATGTTCATAATATTTAGAAATGAATTTTTCGAGGCATCCTATTCTATTTCATCTATTTATAAGTGAGTCACGTCTTCATTTTATTAAAAAAATGTAGTTAGAAATATATGTCCGAATTAAATCCGAAAATATACCTCCATATATGTTTAAAATTAAGCTTGTAACAGTTTTATGCACTAATTTATTTGTCTTTCTTCTAAACTAGAGTGTCTTCGTGTGTCCTACTTGGAGGTGCTTTGGCTTTGGCTGCATTATCTTTCGTTTATTGCATTTCAAGTCCAACTCACACATGCATACAACTAGTAGAAAGTGAAAATAAAAACTGATTTCATCGTCTCTGACAATGAAATCATTATGTTTTAGAATTTTCAAACGATGCCCAATATTTGTTTTTAGCTTAACATGAATTTTGGTATAGTAACCAAAATGTGAGGAAAATTAATTTCTTTAGCTGGCTTGCATTCTTTTTGCTGGCTTTTGTGGTGCTCTTATGAAAATTTACTAGCAAAACACATAAATTAGTACAGCAAAATTGTTATTTGTTTAATTTTAAACACTAATGATAATATACTTGCGGATTTAATCTGGAATTATATTTTAAGACTTTTTTTTTAATAAAATGAGGGTGTGACTCATTTAAAAATGGATGAGGTGGAAAGGGGTGCATCCAAAAATGTATTTTTCAAATTTTATGGGCATTTTTGGTTTTCACAAGGATGTGGGAGCACCTCTTAGGGTGGTAAAAACAATGTCCATATTTTATTTTGAATGTAGTTACAATAGTATTCTTCTCTTCAAAATTATATTTATATTTTTATAAAGGTGTTGTCACTACACCCCATGTGGCATTCTGAAACCCTATGAAAATTCGAAATTACTCTTTTGTACTGTTCAAAAATTGAAAATTAGACGCACCCTAATAGTAATACAACATATTTCTTTATCATAAACACACTTACATCCAAGTAATATATATATATATATATATATATATATATATATATATATATATATATATGAATTTTAATCTCTGAATACACCATATTGGAATCTGAATTTCAATCATCGGATGCACCACATCCACGTATAAAATTACATGTATTGTATGTGTGTGTGTAATAACAAATGGATGAATCCATATTTCAATCCCCTGACAAACCCCTCGATGTAATTATTTGTATTGCTTGTGTGTAGGTGATAACAAATGGGTGAATCTGAATTTTAATATTCGGACAACCCCTTAGAACAAATTGTAAGTATTACCTAGATGTGAATTTTGTAACAAATGGATGAATATGGAATTCAATATCCGGAAAAAATCATGAGTAGTATTATGAACCTTTTAACAGTGCTATGAATCATAATAGAACACTAGGGAACTTTATTTCTAACGGGTAGCACTACTACATTTATGGACTGTTATAATTTACTTGTTTACCACTCATGTTGATAACCTTAATGACATTCTCATAATGAATTTTTTGTTTGTGAACATGGAGGTGACTTTCAAGTATGTATATATGCACTATTTTTTTATACCTTCATAATTCAAACATGTTTTTCATATGTACTAGTTGTTTTCTCACACAATAAACCATACACATAAGTCATTCATAACTAAGACCAAATTTTCATAACTCCTATATAAACCAAACATCAATCATACATAACTCCACCATTCAAAATATTTACATCAAAATAAAAATTAAAATACAACTAATGGGTATATCTAATCTCCCAGTTCCTCCTCCACCTCTTATACTGCAATGTATTTTATGCCTCTGATAATATTGCATGTAAAGTGTCCACAAGAATGCTTTTCTAAAATTTTCCTTTAGTTAGGTCATCTATCCCAATAGCAACAATATTGTGACATATAAATAATACATCAACAAGATGGTATGCCCTTGACTATTTCTCTTCTGGTAACTTCTGATGATTTGTCCTATGGGGATCAACTTTTGGATATGGTGTCATGTAAGGATGAGACACTCTATAAAACTATTGGATATAACCGTATATTGTACTTCATGGACAATGATTTGGAACACTATGTAGATCCTCTAGCATAAGATGCTCATGGTAATCCACAAATATCACATCAATATCTATGCGAAGGACACTGGTAGGAGCAACAAATGTGGGCTCCCTAGGTATACTATGCAGATGCTCAAACTATCATATTACTCTCTCAGATAGATGCGGGTAAATAAGTCGAGACCCATAAGTTAGCCATCTAGAGTTCTAGTCTATCATCTCTAAGGGACGTGTCTAATGGTGCTCACAGTATGGTGTGAAACATATATCATCCAACAGGATGAGGTCAATAGCAAGTCGGGATGGCTCGATTACTAGATTACCTTTGAGGGGAATAACCGAGCACACATGTGGAAAATCCTTATTATAGTATCCAACATAGTCCCAACCAAAGATACATGGAAAATGTTGGAGGATCCATGCCTCAAAATGGTTCAGATGAAATATCAATAAAGGTGTAGCACGAGTATTATAAAATTAATATCAGTAAGGGTGTAAATAAATTACCTAAAATAGACAGTTGTTTCTTATCATCTATCTCGTCTTCCAAAAACTACCTTCATCTAACTTGGAGTAGAAGTAAACTAAACAAGATGCCTCCCAATTATATTCGTGAATACTCTCCAAGTCCATGGATTATTTAATGTAGACAACATCGACATAAGTCTCACTTTTGTCCATGAATATTCCCGTGCAACCTGTAACGCCCCGATTTCGATTATTCCCATTTTGTTGAGTCTTTTATTTAAATTGAGTGATAAATTATTTCATCTGTGAAATTGGTATGTTAATATGCTATGTTGACATGTTATGATATTTGTTAATTCTTGTAGTTTGCTAGAATTTTGGTAAAACAATGTTGATGTCATGGTTGATGTTTCAATATGAGTTTTTAACAGCCTTGTTATGTTTAGTTAACATTCTGGTTATGTTAAGTTTTTAAGGGTTGCGGTTTTGTGCTGATGTCAAACCCGATGTCATAACATCAGATGACAGAACATCAATTTGGTAAGTTTTAGGGCTGCGCATGTGCAAGTTTGTTAAGGATAAGATCTGATTGAGAGATTGCAGGAGAATATCATGGAATAGATATATTCTGTTACAATCAAATGTGGAGCAGATCTTGTTGCTATTTTCATGCAAATAGACATGGAGAATTGTTCCTATTTGTGTGGAGAAGATCTCGCCTATTTGTGTGGAGAGGATCTTGCCTATTTGTGTGGAGAAGATCTTGCAGCTGAATTAAAAGTGAAGATTTAAAAGATACATAATATCCTGAAAATATTATGTGGAGATGTTTTTAAGGCTAAAAGATATGAAGAATAATTAAGAGTTAATTATGAAGAGCTGATTGAAGATTTAATTGAAGATTTATTTTATAGCAGAATCTTTTGGAGATTTGTAGCAGAAGATTTACTGGGATTTGAAGGCCCATATCCAGTAGGAAAAAGGTTATAAATAGAATGCTTGTAATCTAGGTTTGGTACGGGTCCAAGATGTAGATCATTAGGGCTTAGTCTAAGTGAACCACTCGGGTTGTGAGATGGTCACTGTGTTTAACTCAGAAACCTGTAGGTAATGAGTTTGGTATTGTTCTTGGAGGAAGCTTTGAAGCAACTCCAAAGGGTGTCACGAAAGGGTGTCATGGAAGGGTGTCTTCTATGGGTGTATAGTTGCTGGTAATCAAGCTGTTGATGCAGTAACGGTGTAGTTGACTGCTAGACATCATTGCGATGATTGGGAGTGAGATGGAGTCTCTTACCTAGGGAGGACTTAGGTAGAAGGGTCATTGGGTAGTGATTAAATTAGGTAGATTGTCAACTGGTTTGTTGAGTCTGTAATTTGATACTACTAATAGTGAACTTCCTTCCTGGCTTGGTATGCCCCCAGATGTAGGTTGTTGAACCGAACTGGGTGAACAATTCAGTGTGTTATTTACTGTTTCTATTATTGCCTTGTTCAGCAGATTGCGATGTTGTGACATTGCACAAAGACATCACACATCTGTACCAGAATTTCAATATTTTACCGTTTTTGAGAGTTTTCGGGGAAATTAGAATTTAGGGTATTTTAGACATTTCTCAATTAATGGTAAGTTAGAAATTTAGTGGAAATAGAATTTTGTGAGAAAATGAATTAATTTGATTTGAGTAGAAAATGAGAAACAGAAAAGAAAAAGAGATAAGGAGAGGAAATAGGAGACAAAGAGAAAGAAAAGAAAGATAGAGAGAAAAAGGAGAGAAAGAAAGAGGAAGAGGAGAAAAGAGAGGAAAAGCTTGGAAATCTTCAAAACAACTTCTAGGAATCGAATTATCCGGGTAAGGGTGTGAAATCTTATTATCTTATCAATGTATATCATTATGTATGATTGTGTTGTTGTTGTTGTTGATTTTTATGAGTTTTGGTATAAACCCATTTGTGTAGAAAGTGTTAGAATTCGATTTAATCATGTTGGAAATGATGTTTTCGTGTCCCTTGTTGTTGGTACATGATAGATATATGTTATTGTACATCAAATTGGTATTTTTCTGGATTTAGATGATAAATTTGGGTGTGGTTTGGGTGAAAAACGCAGAGAAAATTATGCAGGAAATTATGCATTTTCGCCTGGCCATACGCGTATTGGTGCATGCCATACACGTATTGACTAGGGCAATACGCGTATGGATGGCGCATTTCAGGGCCAATACGCGTATGGGACTTCATTTTTCCCGGCCATTCTGTGATTTACGTATTATACGCGTACGAGTTTTGGCCATACGCGTATGACATTGGTCCATACGCGGATGGGCAGGAGAAGTGTAAAAATGTGATTTTTCAAAAATGTGTTTTCGTTTTCGTCCGTAACTTTTGTTCCGTTTATCCGATTTTTACATTCTTGGTATCGTTGTGAAGCTATTGAGCTGTACTTTCTTATTATGATGATTTGGAAATTGTAAGCCGATTTAATTATGTCGGAAAGTCAGGAATAGTGTTATTGAGCGACTTTTACCGTTTTGAATGTGTGTTTTGGATGTGAATCATACAATAGTGCATTGGTGTGAATGTATATAGATTGTATGTGATAGTATGAGATGAATGCATGAATATATTGTGAATATGTATGCATTTCAAGAATGTCTTGAGTCATTTTGTATGTGAAGCATAATGATGTACATTCTTGTGTTGTGTGATTCTAATGAGAATCCGTTGTAACGTCGTGTGCCTATGTGAGGTGTGAGCGATGATTACAAACGATTGTGTGCCCATGTGGGGTGTGAGCAATCGGATTGTGTGCCTATGTGAGGTGTGAGCAATCCATAAACATTGTGTGCCTATGTGAGGTGTGAGCAATGGGTGAACATCGTAGGCCCGACGGGGAGTTACATTGGTAACGAGCGATGGTTCCAATAAGTTCCTGAGTGAACTTGAGATGATTGAGTCGGTACCGCATTGCATTTGTATAGAGTCGTGAGTCGGTCTCTATGATTTGCATTTATCATCTTTATAATGGTGCATTGATGAATAAACATGAATATGTATGTTTATGTGGAATGATAAGAATTGTGAAAGTATGCATGATGAATATGCTTGGTTTTGTATATATATACATTGTAATGTATATGAGTGAATCGTGATGAATTGTGGTGAGAATGTGGAATATGTGTATTTTTATGCTAAGATATATAATTATATGCATTGTTATTATGATAATATTTCTCACCCTTCTGCTGTTTTATGATGCTCTATGAGGCATTGCAGAGTAGGTATGCTGGTGGTCTTTTGTGAAGCGTGTCTTCATTCTTTTGGTCGGTCGGCTCTGATATGTAGCACCGGGTAGCTAGGAAGTATATGATTCTTTTGTGATACATTTGTACATGTATCTTGTTGTTGAATGTTTATGTAAACATGAATTATGTTGGTGGATAATACTTGATGATATATATATGTATATATGTTTGATGTTATTCAATGTTTAGATTTTCCGCTTTTATTCTAAACATTTGAAATGTGGGTGTAAGGACTAAGTTCCTCTGTTGCAAAGTTACCCCACTGTTGCATATCAATTGTTGAGCAGGTGTTGAATGTTTTAATTTCATGTATAATGTGACAAACCCTTTTTTATACTATGTTTATAATTATACTCTGACGAAATTTTTAATATGTACCTAAATGATTATGTGATTATTTGGGGGTATAGAAAGGGGGTGTTACATTAAGTGGTATCAGAGCCAATGTTGAGTCAGTTGTGTCTGTCTTGTGGTTGTGATGGTTGAACTATTGTTTAACCTTGTTGTCATTTTTGGGAATGATTAGAATATGGCTGGTAGAAACGACAATGCAATGGCTGCTGCTTTGGAAGCAATGGCTAGGGCGGTGCAAGGTGCGCCGAACGTGAATGCTAATGACGAGTTCAGGAAGAATCAACCACCGGTCTTCAAAGGAAGATTTGATCCCGATGGTGCTCAAATTTGGTTGAAAGAGATTGAAAGGATCTTCAGAATCATGGGCTGTGTGGAGGAGAATAAGGTGAGGCTTGGGTCTCACATGCTGAAGGAAGAAGCCGGCGATTGGTGGGTCGGTATGCGTCAAATTCTTGAGGTGGATGATGAAGAGATAACTTGGAATTTATTTCGTACCGAGTTCTTGAGGAAGTATTACCCTGAAAGTGTGAAAGGGAGGAAGGAGATGGAGTTCCTTGAACTGAAACAAGGTAGTATGTCCGTGGTGGACTATACTGCTAAGTTTGTGGAGTTGGTTCAATTCCATCCTCACTATGCTGCAATTACTGCTGAGTTCTCAAAGTGTATTAAATATGAGAATGGTTTGCGTCCCGAGATTAAGCAAGCTGTGGGATATCAAAGGATAAGAAGGTTTACGAATTTGACGGAATGTTGTAGAATCTTCGAGGAAGATAGCAAGGCTCGTTCTACACATTACAAAAGTTTGAATGAGAGGAAGGGAAAGCAACAAGCTAGAGGTGGACCTTATGTGACACCCGTTGATAAGGGCAAGCATAGGGGAAACTTTGATAAGAGATCTGGAGGAGGAGGTTCCGGTTCCGTTAAGTGTTACAAGTGTGGTGGAATGGGTCATAAATCATTTGAGTGTGGGAAGACTGTGGTGAAATGTTCTAACTGTGGAGGCCTTGGGCATGCTACTACTGATTGTAGAAGGAATATAGTGAAGTGCTATAATTGTGGAGAAGTGGGTCACATTAGTACTAAGTGTACTAAGCCGAAACAAGCTCAAGCGGGCGGAAAGGTGTTTGCATTAGCGGGGACGGACACTACTAGTGCAGACCGTTTAATTAAAGGTACATGCTTTATTAATAGTACGCCTTTAGTTGCTATTATTGATAAGGGGGCGACTCATTCATTCATTTCTCGTGAGTGCGCTAAGCGTTTGAATTTGTTTATGACTTCTTGGGGTGGTGAGATGGTTATTGAGACTCCTGCTTCAGGGTCGGTAACTACGTCTTTGGTGTGTGTAAGTTGTCCTTTGACCATGTATGGTAAAGACTTCCTTATAGATTTAGTGTGTTTGCCGTTGGAGGGATTGGACGTAATCTTGGGTATGAACTGGTTGCAATTTAATCGAGTTCATATAGATTGCTATCACAAGTTAGTAAGGTTTCCTTCTTTGGAAGATGATGAAGATGAGAGTTTCCTATCTACTAAAGAGTCGAAGAAACTTTTAGTGGACGAAGCTCAGTTGTTCGGTTTATTTGCATCATTTTCGGTGAAGAGTAAAGTTGAGCTTGATGTGTTCCCAGTGGTGTGTGATTTTCCAGAAGTGTTTCCGGAGGATATTACGGATGTACCACCGGAAAGAGAAGTTGAGTTTTCTATTGATCTAGTTCTGGGTACTAGACCGGTTTCGATGGCACCGTATCGTATGTCGGCATCGGAGTTGGTAGAATTGAAGAAGCAATTGAATGACTTGTTGGACAAGAGATTTGTAAGGCCAAGTGTTTCTCCTTGGGGTGCTCCGGTATTGTTGGTAAAGAAGAAGGATGGAAGTATGCGGTTATGCATTGATTATCGACAATTGAACAAGGTGACAATTAAGAACAAGTATCCGCTTCCAAGGATCGATGATTTGATGGACCAATTGGTTGATGCGCGTGTTTTTAGCAAGATTGATTTGAGATCGGGATATCACCAGATTCGTGTGAAAGAAGAGGATATTCAAAAGACGGCCTTTAGGACACGGTATAGCCATTACGAATATTCCGTGATGCCATTCGGGGTTTCTAATGCGCCGTGGGTGTTTATGGAATACATGAATCGTATTTTTCATGAACAGTTAGATCATTTTGTGGTTGTGTTCATCGCCGATATTTTGATTTATTCTAAGTCTCAAGAGGAGCATGAAGAGCATTTGAGGATTGTGTTACAAATTTTGAAAGAGAAACAATTGTATGCTAAGTTGTCGAAATGTGAATTTTGGTTGTCGGAAGTAAGTTTTCTTGGACATGTTATTTCCGGTAGTGGTATTAGTGTTGATCCATCCAAGATTGATGCGGTGATGCAATGGGCGGCTCCTAGATCGGTTACGGAGATTCGAAGCTTTTTAGGCTTGGCGGGTTATTATTGGAGGTTTATTGAGGAATTTTCGAAGTTGGCACTTCCGTTAACGCAATTGACTTGTAAAGGAAAGGCTTTCATTTGGGATATTCATTGTGAAGAGAGTTTCAATGAGCTAAAAAGAAGGTTGACAACGGCTCCGATCTTTATTTTGCCAAATTCGACGGAACCATTTGTTGTGTATTGTGATGCTTCATTGGTTGGTTTAGGTGGTGTTTTGATGCAAGATGGAAAAGTTGTGGCTTATGCTTCAAGACAATTGAGAGTGCATGAAAAGAATTATCCTACACATGACTTGGAGTTAGCGGCCGTGGTATTTGTTTTGAAAATTTGGAGGCACTATCTTTATGGTGCAAGATTTGAAGTTTTTAGTGATCACAAGAGCTTGAAATATTTATTTGATAAAAAAGAATTGAACATGAGACAAAGAAGGTGGTTAGAGCTTTTGAAGGATTATGATTTTGGTTTGAATTACCATCTGGGTAAGGCAAACATGGTGGCCGATGCTTTGAGTCAGAAGTCGTTACATATGTCCGCATTGATGATGAGAGAATAGGAACTTTTGGAGAATTTTAGAGACTTGAGTTTGGTTTGTGAAATGACGCCGAGAAGTGTGAGACTTGGTATGCTACATGTTACGAATGATTTTCTTGCAACCGTATGTGAAAAGCAAAAGTTGGATTTGAAGTTTATTGATTTGATGATGAATGAGAATGAGGATTTCAAGGTTGATAATTTTGGAGTTTTGAGATTCCGTGGTCGTATTTGTATTCCCGATGATGCGGAGTTGAAAAAGATGATATTGGAAGAAGGACACCGAAGTAACTTAAGTATTCATCCAGGAGCGAATAAGATGTATCAAGATTTGAAGAAAATCTTTTGGTGGTCCGGATTAAAGAGGGATGTGGCTCAATTTGTGTATGCGTGCTTAACTTGTCAAAAGTCTAAGGTGGAACATCAAAAGCCTAATGGATTGATGCAACCGTTGGACATTCCATAGTGGAAATGGGATAGTATATCGATGGATTTTGTTACGGGATTGCCGAATACGGAAAGAGGTCATAATGCTATTTGGGTAATCGTTGATAGGCTTACTAAATCTGCTCACTTCATTCCAATTGATATTAGTTATCCTTTGGAGAAGTTAGTCGAGATTTATGTTCTTGTGGTTGTGAAGTTACATGGAGTTCCTAAGAGTATTGTTTCGGATAGAGATCCTAGATTTACATCGAGGTTTTGGGAGAGTTACAAAAGGCTTTGGGTTCTAAGCTAAGATTGAGTTCGGCTTATCATCCGCAAACGGATGGTCAAACCGAGAGGACAATTCAATCGTTGGAGGATTTATTGCGTGCTTGTGTGCTCGAGCAAGGTGGTGCTTGGGATAGTTATTTGGCATTGATTGAGTTCACCTACAATAATAGTTTTCATTCAAGTATAAGTATGGCACCATTTAAGGCTTTGTATGGTCGGAGATGTCGAACACCTTTGTGTTGGCATGAAACCGGTGAGAGGACGATAGTTGGACTGAAGATGGTACAACAAACGACGGAGAAAGTGAAGTTTATTTGTGAGAAGATGAAAGCTTCTCAAAGTAGACAAAAGAGCTATCATGACAAAAGAAGGAAAGATCTTGAGTTTCAAGAAGGCGACCATGTGTTTTTGAGAGTTACGCCGGTTACGGGTGTGGTTCGTGCTTTGAAGTCGAAGAAGTTGACTTCTCGTTTTATTGGTCTGTATCAGATTTCTGCACGAGTTGGTGGTGTGGCTTACCGTGTGGCGTTGCCTCCGAATCTTTCGAATTTGCATGATGTATTCCATGTTTCGCAACTTCGGAAGTATGTTCCGGATCCGTCACATGTTATCCCTATGGACGAGGTTGAAGTGAGAGATAACCTTACGGTTGAAGCTTTACCGATTAAGATTTTGGACCGTGAAGTTAAGAAGCTAAGGTGCAAGGATATTGCGCTTGTGAAAGTAGCGTGGGGAGGCGCTGAGGAAGGCAATATGACTTGGGAGCTAGAGAGTAGGATGCGAGAGTCGTATCCGGAGTTGTTTGAATCAGGTAACATTTTCGAGGACGAAAATTTCTAAAGTGGGGGAGAGTTGTAACGCCCCGATTTCGATTATTCCCATTTTGTTGAGTCTTTTATTTAAATTGAGTGATAAATTATTTCATCTGTGAAATTGGTATGTTAATATGCTATGTTGACATGTTATGATATTTTACCGTTTTTGAGAGTTTTCGGGGAAATTAGAATGGAGGGTATTTTAGACATTTCTCAATTAATGGTAAGTTAGAAATTTAGTGGAAATAGAATTTTGTGAGAAAATTAATTAATTTGATTTGAGTAGAAAATAAGAAATAGAAAAGAAAAAGAGATAAAGAGAGGAAATATGAGAGAAAGAGAAAAAAAAGAAAGATAGAGAGAAAAAGGAGAGAAAGAAAGAGGAAGAGGAGAAAAGAGAGGAAAAGCTTGGAAATCTTCAAAACAACTTCTAGGAATCGAATTATCCGGGTAAGGGTGTGAAATATTATTATCTTATCAATGTATATCATTATGTATGATTGTGTTGTTGTTGTTGTTGATTTTTATGAGTTTTGGTATAAACCCATTTGTGTAGAAAGTGTTAGAATTCGATTTAATCATGTTGGAAATGATGTTTTCGTGTCCCTTGTTGTTGGTACATGATAGATATATGTTATTTTACATCAAATTGGTATTTTTATGGATTTATATGATGAATTTGGGTGTGGTTTGGGTGAAAAACGCAGAGAAAATTATGCAGGAAATTATGCATTTTCGCCTGGCCATACGCGTATTGGGGCAGGCCATACGCGTATTGACTAGGGCAATACGCGTATGGATGGCGCATTTCAGGGCCAATACGCGTATGGGACTTCATTTTTCCCGGCCATCTGGTGATTTGCGTATTGTACGCGTACGAGTTTTGGCCATACGCGTATGACATTGGTCCATACGCGGATGGGCAGGAGAAGTGTAAAAATGTGATTTTTCAAAAATGTGTTTTCGTTTTCTACCGTAACTTTTGTTCCGTTTATCCGATTTTTACATTCTTGGTATCGTTGTGAAGCTATTGAGCTGTACTTTCTTATTATGATGATTTGGAAATTGTGAGCCGATTTAATTATGTCGGAAAGTCGGGAATAGTGTTATTGAGCGACTTTTACCGTTTTGAATGTGTGTTTTGGATGTGAATCATACAATAGTGCATTGGTGTGAATGTATATAGATTGTATGTGATAGTATGAGATGAATGCATGAATATATTGTGAATATGTATGCATTTCAAGAATGTCTTGAGTCATTTTGTATGTGAAGCATAATGATGTACATTCTTGTGTTGTGTGATTCTAATGAGAATCCGTTGTAACGTCGTGTGCCTATGTGAGGTGTGAGCGATGATTACAAACGATTGTGTGCCCATGTGGGGTGTGAGCAATCGGATTGTGTGCCTATGTGAGGTGTGAGCAATCCATAAACATTGTGTGCCTATGTGAGGTGTGAGCAATGGGTGAACATCGTAGGCCCGACGGGGAGTTACATTGGTAACGAGCGATGGTTCCAATAAGTTCCTGAGTGAACTTGAGATGATTGAGTCGGTACCGCATTGCATTTGTATAGAGTCGTGAGTCGGTCTCTATGATTTGCATTTATCATCTTTATAATGGTGCATTGATGAATAAACATGAATATGTATGTTTATGTGGAATGATAAGAATTGAGAAAGTATGCATGATGAATATGCTTGGTTTTGTATATATATACATTGTAATGTATATGAGTGAATCGTGATGAATTGTGGTGAGAATGTGGAATATGTGTATTTTTATGCTAAGATATATAATTATATGCATTGTTATTATGATAATATTTCTCACCCTTCTGCTGTTTTATGATGCTCTATGAGGCATTGCAGAGTAGGTATGCTGGTGGTCTTTTGTGAAGCGTGTCTTCATTCTTTTGGTCGGTCGGCTCTGATATGTAGCACCGGGTAGCTAGGAAGTATATGATTCTTTTGTGATACATTTGTACATGTATCTTGTTGTTGAATGTTTATGTAAACATGAATTATGTTGGTGGATAATACTTGATGATATATATATGTATATATGTTTGATGTTATTCAATGTTTAGATTTTCCGCTTTTATTCTAAACATTTGAAATGTGGGTGTAAGGACTAAGTTCCTCTGTTGCAAAGTTACCCCACTGTTGCATATCAATTGTTGAGCAGGTGTTGAATGTTTTAATTTCATGTATAATGTGACAAACCCTTTTTTATACTATGTTTATAATTATACTCTGACGAAATTTTTAATATGTACCTAAATGATTATGTGATTATTTGGGGGTATAGAAAGGGGGTGTTACACAACCAAACTCAAGAATTATGTCCTCAGTGCACATACTCTGTGATAGGAAACCTATGCCTTATCACCCACAACATTCACAACTATATTTATATGGCTAATATAATTTTACGATAGGAATGAAAATCTATCATGACATCCTCTAGTGTCATCTATCTCCCTTTGTGTTTTACTCGAATCATCTCGTAGATGTGTCGCCATTTGGTAGAGTGCCACAACTATACTAATTCTAGAGTGATCCTACAATCTTTATGTAATCAAAAGATGTAGGAGGCACGATACATCATCAAAGGTGATACTCATCTCACCAATCGAAAGATGAAATGATGAAGTCTTTGTGTGCAATCTCTCAACAAATGTAGATAATAAACCATTGTCAATATAACCCTATTCAGTCTTACATAAGTATTTCAACCCATATTTCTCCTTGACTTCTTGACACCATGATTCATTATGCTGTGACATTTTTGATATCTTCCTACCATGGTTTATACATTTCAACACCTCACGATATTGCAAAAATAAACACATTAACGTCAAATAGTTCAATTAGTATAAAAAATGTTTAAAAGAGTAAATAAACATTTATGTTACCTCTCCATCCCACACATGTCTAGCAGTATGGTACGCATTTAGAGGAAGCAGTAAAATGTCTACAGAGCCTTCCGTAAAATTATCAGGTGCGGCAACATCAGGCCCAGCTGCAGGATATAGATCATCCTCATGTATAAATAAATGAACAGGATCATTAGGCGCTTTTTTATAAGCTGAAGATACATGACCATGAGAAGAGGATTCCTCAACAACACAAGATTAATCTCCAATAATACATGTTGATTTAGTTTTCTCTCGACACACTGAATCATGTTGGAAAATCCGACCATGTATGCATCATTGTTGTTTGTTAACCTTTTTTCTATAATTAAACAAGAAAAGTCATATCATAATCAAAAAAGTGAAAATAATGTATAAGAAAACAAAATTAAGAAACAGAATGACAAACAGATAAATTCGAATTTCGTTATCCGTATTGAGGGTTCAGATTTTGAAATTCAGATTACCTAACCAATCAACCATGATCCAAAAAATGTCACAAACTCATTCCAAATCTAAGTATGAATTACATTTCTATTAGATGTAATCTAATCTAGCTTAACTATAATATATTAAGCTATTAATGAGTAGCATACATCGAAATCAGAAAAGTAATGATATGAGAAACTTACCAAATGCGAGAGATGAATGTGCTTAGTTTGAATGAAAAGGCTTATAAGTTGATAAAGTGCTTGGTTTGAATGAACAAAAGTAGATATTGAGAGCAAGGTTTAAAACATGGTAGATTTGGATTAATGAGAGCTTTGTTTTGTTAAAAGAGAAGTTGGGAAGTTGATTTCAAATCTAATGGAGTGAGGAGGGAGAGACTGTCTGCACACACTTAAATGAATGTGTCTAGATTTCAATATCCAAAGTTGAATATGAATTTCAATCTTTAGACTAATTGTTTACTTGTATATGGCATGGTTTTGAGATTAGGTTTGTGGTGATTAGGGTCAATCTCTTGAGTTATTTTTACGTGTATTTCACGTGGTTCTGATGATTTCGCAGAGAGTTTAGCGTCAAAGCTTTATATAAATCAAGATCAATATAGGAGATTTATTTTTCTCAAGATTATTGTGGATTGGTGATTGTATGAACTCGTGTAATATTTGTCAAAACATTGTGGAAGAAAAACATTCAATAGGAAAACATTAGAAAGTAGAGTAGGCTCCTTTGAGGATAATAAAGCCAAACTATACATCCCAATGTACTCTCTCTCTCTCTCTCTCTCTCTCTCTCTCTATCTATCTATCTCTCTCTCTCTCTCTCTCTCTCTCTCTTGCATTTTAATTTTTGTAGGTTATTGCATGTTTAGCTAAATCAATTTTTAGTGTAGTCCATTGTTAGTTCCTGTTGGTAGCGATTTATTGCATAAGTTTAAGCTTTGTTAGAATTGGAACCTAATTGAGTTCACTACGCCAAAATTGCTTTTTGGCAGCACTACATAGACAACGCTTTTGATCAAAAGCGCTGCTATATGTCTTAAATAAAACACGCTGAAAAAAAGCGAGGCCTAAAGGCCTACTTTAGATAGCGCTTCCTAAAAGCGCTGTTAAAAGCCATACAAATGTGACACCTTAGAAAGCGCATTCAGGAAAGCGCTGCTAAAGGCACACTTTAGAAAGCGCTTTTAAAAAGCGCTGCTAAAGGCCTTACGTAGGTCACACATTAGAAAGCGCTTTCTGAAAGCGCTGCTATAGGCAATTACAAAGAAAGCGCTTTTAGAGAAAAAGCGCTGCTAAAGCTAATACATAAGAAAGCGCTTTCCAAAAGCGCTGTCTTATGTTATTATTTCATAAATATTAAAAAACTTTTCATTGTTTCAGAACGCACTAATCATTTCTTTTCTTTCTCCCTCTCTCTCGCGACTTCTCCCTCCACCGTGTCTCCCCCTCTCTCGCGACTTCTCCCTCCGCACTGTTCGTCTTCTCCGACCGGCGTTCCTCTGTCCGTCTTCTCTGAGCGGCACTGTTCATCTGTTTGTATCTCCATCTTCTCCGACCGGCATTCCTCCGTGTCACTTGTTTGTTCTTTGGCTGGCACTATTCATCGTCTTCTCTTGAGGGTTTGTTCTTGAGCATCTTGTTTTGTTTTTGTTTTGTTTTTAGTTTGAATGTGTTAGTTTGAATGTAGTTTGAATGAGTGTTGTTATATTATAGGAAATTATATCCATTACAAAAATGAGGGTTGTTAGAAAAATGAGTGTTATAGAAAAATGAGTGTTGTTAGAGTATCAAAGTGTTGATGTGGTTGTTGTCGATTTGGTGAATTAGTGTTGATGTGGATGTTGTTTGAATTTGATTTTGAAATTGTTGTTGTAGTAAAGTTGAAGATGATAAATAGTGATATTTGTGGTGGATTTATGTTGGGAATTGGTGTTAATTTTGTAAGTTGATGTTGAATGTTAGTGATGATTTATTGAAATTAATTGATGATAATGACATTGTTGATGGATTTAGTGATTACTTTATTTTAATCTAATTGTTGATTGAAAATGATAATGAAATTAATTGTTATATTTGGTATGTTAGTGATGAAAATGAAAATGAAATTGTTGAAATTAATTGATTCTTGAGACTTTGACTTGTTTCTCCGATATATCTTGTTTGTCCTATTATATACTAAATTTGTCCTGTTATATTTGGCATACACCATCAATTCTAACTTAGTGAATTTGCTATAGGGGTTACTTGTGAAGAGTGAAAGTCTGATTGTTTCCAAGAATCTTACACTGTGTGGGTCCAGAAGCTGTTGACTTCCCTACAGGTAAATAGTTTTTATTTTGTTTTTGTTTAGCTTAATTAGTAAAACCATGGATAAGAAATGGATGTCTTCAAGTCGATTGTCGAAAGAGTACGAGAATGGGGTATCAGAATTCGTTAAGTTTGTTGTTGTGCATGCCAAAGACCCTAGTCGAATGACATGTCCTTGCTTGGATTGCTATTATGGGAGTCGGGTTGACGCGGTTCAGTTGGCATCGCATTTAATGAGGCATGGAATTGATCGAAGTTATACATGTTGGAATTTGCATGGTGAGAAAAGTAACGGGAATGTTGAATCGGGGGATAATACGACCTATGCTTCAAACGATAATTGCACAGATACACACGATTATGATCGAGTCAAATAGATTGCAGAAGCACTTGAAGAAGATCTTAAGGATTGTCCCAAAATGTTGGAGAGGTTGGTAAGCGATGTAGAGAAACCGTTGTATAATGATTGCACTAAATTCACAAGATTGTCTGCGGTATTAAAGTTGTACAACGTAAAGGCGGGCAATGGATGGTCAGATAAAGTTTCACAGAGTTATTAGCCCTTATGAAATATATGCTTCCAGAGGATAATGTTCTTTCCAATCGAACATATGAGGCCAAAAAGATGTTGTGCTCTATTGGCATGAACTATGATAAGATACATGTTTGTCCAAACGATTGCGTTTTGTTTCGAAATGAGTATGCATCATTAAATGAGTGTCCTAAATGAGGTGTATCTCGATATAAGAAAAAGTTGTCTCCAGCAAAAGTCTTATGGTATTTTCCTATAATTCCGAGATTTAGACGCATGTTTCGTAGTGAAACCGATGTAAGACACTTGACTTGGCATGCAGATGAAAGAATTATTAATGGAAAGTTTCGACATCCGACAGATTCACCACAGTGGATGAAACTTGATAATGATTATCCTGAATTTGGAAAAGAAGCAAGAAACCTTCGCTTGGCATTATCTACTGATGGAATGAACCCACACGGTCTTCAAAGTATCTCACATAGCACATGGCCTGTGATTATTATGATTTATAACCTACCTCCATGGCTATGTATGAAGGGTAAGTACATGATGTTATCTATGTTAATTTCTGGGCCTAAACAACCAGGGAATGACATAGACGTACGCTTGACACCCTTAATAGAAGATTTAAAGACTTTGTGGGAGAACGGTATGGAGGTTTATGATGGGTATAAGAAAGAAAGTTTCAACTTGAGGGCGATGTTGTTTGGCACAATTAATGATTTTCCAGCATACAGAAATCTATCAGGGTATAGCATAAAAGGTCAATGTGTGTGTCCTATTTGTGAAGATAAAACAGATTGGACGCGATTAGAGTTTGGTTAGAAGAATGTCTTTCTCGGTCATCGTAGATTCTTAAATTCTAATCATCATTACCGTGGGTGGAGAAAAGCCTTCAATGGAGCCCCAGAACAAGGTAGAGCTCCACCTATATTGACAGGTGATCAAATTTTTGAAAAGGTGAAAGATGTGAGTATTCAGTTTGGCAAGCCTTTTGCACATATGCTTGTTAAGAGTGGGTGGAAGAAGAGGTCGATTTTTTTTTGAATTGCCATATTGGAAGTCGTTGTATGTAAGACATTTTCTCGATGTTATGCATATTGAAAACAATGTATTGACAGTGTTATTGGTACGTTACTCAATATACAAGGAAAGTCTTAGGATGGCCTTAAAGCAAGAAAGGACTTGATAGCGATGGGGATAAGAACTGAATTAGGACCCTTGAAGAAAGGAAGTCGAACATATCTATCACCTGTTGCCTATACTCTATCTAGAAAGGAGAAAAAAGTATTGTGTAAGTTTCTAAGTGAAGTTAAAGTTCCAGAAGGATACTCTTCAGATATTAGAAGACTTGTGTCTATGAAAGACTTCAAGTTAAAGAGTTTAAAGACGCATGATTACCATGTTATAATGGAACATTTTCTACCAATAGGTATACGTTCTATTCTTCCAGAAAAAGTAAGAAGCGCAATAACTAAATTGTGTTCTTTCTTCAAGTCAATTTGCAGTAAGGTGATCGATCATGCGATCTTACCAACATTGAAAAAAGAAATAGTTATTACTTTGTGTGAGCTTGAAATGTATTTTTCGCCCTCATTTTTTGACATAATGGTACATCTAGTTGTACATCTTGTGAAAGAGACACAATTATGTGGACCAGCTTATATGAGATGGATGTACCCTGCTGAACGTTATATGAAAATATTAAAAGGGTATGTGAAAAACCGAAGTCGACCCGAGGGTTGTATTGCTGAACGATACATTGTTGAAGAAGCGATTGAGTTTTGTTCTAAATATCTGTCTAGTGTTCAATCAATTGGACTCCCCAAATCTCATATTGTCGAAAAAAAAGAAGGAAAAAAGTTAATTGGAAATAAAGTTGTGACAGTATCAAGGGTCGAACGGGATCAAGTGCATTTGTATGTTCTGCACAATGAGAACGAGGTTGAGCCGTATGTTGAAATGCACAAGGATGTTCTCTGAGGTTTAAATCTGAATAGGAATGAAAATTGGATAGTACGAGAGCACAATCGAAGTTTTATACCTTGGTTTAAGGATCATATTTATTCAAAGTATTATTCAGATCCCGCTTCAATAACAGAAAGGTTACGATGTTTAGCATATGGTCCAAGTTTGGTTGTGTTTTCTTATAGCGCATACGCAATTAATGGATACACATTTTATACCAAAGAACAAGATGATAAAAGTACTATGCAAAATAGTGGTGTCACCGTGGTAGCTGAAGCAATGCACATTTCATGTGTGAAGGACTTAAACCCCAAATTTGCAAATATGTCATATTTTGGGGTTATCGAGCGCATTTGGGTGTTTGATTATGAGAAGTTTCAGATTCCTATATTTGGTTGCAAGTGGGTTGAAAATAATAATGGCATACGATTGGATAAGTCAGGATTTTTGCAAGTGGATCTTAATAGGGTAGGGTAAAAAGATGAGCCTTTTATTCTAGCCTCTCAAGCTAAACAAGTGTTCTATGTCACTGATCCGACAAGTACGAAATGGTCTATAGTACTTTTATCTAACAAAGTAATTAATGAAAACATTGGAGATCAAGGTGATATTGATGTTGAGATTGAATCGTTTACTAGAAATGATCAAGATGAGAATATTATAGCAAATGAATCATATATTAGAAATGATCATAATGAGGGTATTTGGATCAATCCAACCATCCGTGTTGTTAAGAGACGAGTAGAACATATTCCAACCAAGAAAAGAAATAGACGTTAGTGCAAAAGGTACTATTTCGTGTCTATTATTTAATAAGTTGAACAATTTATTTACACATTTCAATGAAAATAGTCTAATGTTTATTATGTTTTTATTTAAGGTTCTTGTATGACAAATTGATGCGCGGGAATCAATTGTCAAACAGATTCTATTTCGTGTCTTCCGGCCGTATAATACTGGCAACGGGTTAGATTTTCATTCTAATCTTTGTATCTTTTACGTAGAAAATTTCCATCTAAACTTTTGTTTTTTTTACAGTGGTCACTGGTTTGTTGGTTGCTATTAATCCGATCACAAAGAGAAGATCGAGTATCACGGTCTAAAGCAAACAACATTACATGGATCAGAGTGGAGGTATATTAATTTTCAGAATTTTGCGTATAATAGTGATGATACTTGATAAAACAAGACAACTATATATTCTTATTTGTTTTTATTTTGTTAGAGCAATACAAGTATAGATTGCGGTTATTACGTTTTGAGGTTTATGAGAGAAATCCTTCATTTGGATCAAATAGAGATTCCAATCATGGTATGGATTTATAACTTGGGATTTATTTTAATATTTATCGAATCTTTCATATAATTTATTACTTTTAACTAAATCATGCATATTATGTTTTATTATGTAGTACTTTGATGAATACAAGTGTGCTCATTACTCGAAAGATAAATTGGAAGAAATAAAGGAGGAATTGTGTGAATACTTTATTGAGAAAAGAATCATGTAAGGTATGAAAGTTGTTGTGTTGATTTATATCAAATGGTTTATGTGTTGAATTATAATGGTGTATATATTTTGGATTATAATGGTATATAATGCCTATGTTTGAATAAAAGCTTGTTTGTTGAAATAAAGGCTCAATGGTTGAAATATAAGGCCTATGTGTTGAAATAAAGGCTTGTTGAATGTCATATAATGCCTATGTGTTTGAAATAAAGGCTTGAATTATATAGGTTTATGGTATTATTTCCAAAATATGTTTTCTAAAAAAGAAAGAATAAGCAGCGCATTTAAATAAAAAACACTTCCTAAATTTTGATTTTTAAAAAATTGCTTTTAAAAAGCACAATTTACGTGAAGAAAAGACAGCGCTTTTCAGAAAAAGTGCTGCCTATAGTTCACAATAGAAAGCGCTTTCCATTAAAAGTGCTGCCTTAAAGTGAAATAAAAAATATATTAGACAGCGCTTTAAAAATCGTTGCCTAAAGATGCCAATAGAAAGCATAAAAGGCCAGAAAAAGTGTTGCTAAAGGCCCACTTTAGACAGCGCTTTTCCAGAAAAAGCGCTGCTAAAGGCCTACTTTAGAAAGCGCTTTTCTAGAAAAAGCACTGCTAAAGGCCTACATAAGGCAGCGCTTTTGCATAAAACAAAAACGCTGTCTTTACCTATAGCAGCGGCACTTTAGGCAGCGCTTTTAAGCGATGTTAAAAGCCAAAAAAAACGATGTCTTTTCCCTTCCGTGGCATAGTGGTTTTAGTGGTGTTTAAAATTTGCGGACTAGTGGTGTTATATTCATGTAGTAATTGTTAACCGTGTAAAGGACACATTTCGTGTAATTTACAATTTATCAATTCGATATTGTTGTCAACTTTTTTAGTATTGTCTATGAACAATCTATGGTATTTGTGAATTGTGTATGTGTAATCGTTATTGATTTCCAATACAAGCGTAAGCTCTATATTTTCTCTTTAAGACTTTTGCGTGTTTGAAAAAATATGATATTACTTTTTGAAAACCGGTTAAAAGGGTCTATTAATCCTCCATCTAGATCGTTTCTCTACTCCATATTTCTACCCAATAATTGGCCTCAGAGCTTGCTTTTTGATCAGGTCTAAGCGACTCAAAAGTTTGGTAATATGGATGACGATGACGATCCAAAGGGAGCGTATAATAGAGCACTTATTTTTAAAGGCAAAAATTATGCTTATTGGAAAGAAAACATGTATGTGCATTTACTATTAATTAACGAAAATCTATGGGTAGCAGTCATGGACAATCCTTTTATCCCAAAAGAATACAGTGACGTTGTTAAACACCCAAAGAATTGGACGGATGATGAAACCAAAAAGGCTTCATATAATTTAAAAGTTGTGCTTTAAGCATGTAAGTATTCTTATCTATTTCATATCATAAAAGCGCAAAAGTTATGTAGGACATTATCTAAACCCTTTATGAGGGAATTGATAATGTAAAGGATTCTAAGATCAACATGTTAATATAAGAGTTTGAACTTTTCCGTAAGGAACCCAAAGAATCCATGAATTTCATGCAGACTAGGTTCTTCCATTAAATCAACAAACTAAACAACTTGAAAAAAATCCTTTTTTAACAAAGATTGTGCTAACAAAATATTAAGATCTATGTGTAGGGAATGACATCCAAAGGTTGCCGCCATAAATGAATCTAATGAGCTTAGTAATTTGGACATCACAAAGTTCTTTGAGAAACTTCCCGAACAAAAAAATGAGATGAAATGACTTGCGGATAACAAAGTAAAGTTGAAAAAGAAAAATAAAGGTAAATAAGAGAAAAGGGATTTTTCTTTGAAAGCTTTGTCATCTAAAGCAAAGGAGGAAAGTTATAATTCTTACGAAGAAGCTCCTAAAGAAGAGGAGATGAGTTTATTCATTAAATACTACAATCGATACTTGAAAAGAAACAAGCTCAAACATTCCGAAAAAGGTTTGATAAATTTCAAAAAGACTCGCCGCATAAAAGAGAACATAAGAAAAAGGATGATGATATCACATGTTACGAGTGCGGAAAATCGGGACATTATATAATTACTTGTCCAAGTCTCACTAAGCATTATAATAAGAAGGATAAGAAATTCTAAAAGATGAAAGGCAAAATCACCAAAGGTCGTGGAGCCTATATCGTGTAAGAAGAAGAAGATAAGATCTCCTGTTCAAATTCTAGCTCAACCTTGGATGATGAATGTAATAATCTATGTTTAATGGCACGATAGAAAAGTGGATACTTACAAATATATAATTATGATCCTAAAAGTGAACACTCATATAAAGAATTGTCTAAAGCTTTTAATGACATGTATGCGGACTCGATAAATGCGTTTAAGAAAATTTCTCTCCAAAAATAAATGATTTTGAAACTTGAAAAGGAGCGATAAAAACATACATCTCTAGTTGATGAGCGTTATAATGTTTTTGAAACTTTAACTGAAAAAGGTATAAAATGTGGAGTGTGTTGTTTGTCTAATTTTTAAAACTTGGAATTGAAAATATAAAAGGATAATTAACACATGCTATCTCTCTATCTTCTACTAGTTATACTTCTGTAAGTAATAGAGGGGCTGCTTTTAAGAAAAACCCTCACATTGCTAGAAGAAATAGAAAATGTATTTCATCTAAAGCTATATGTCATTATTGTGGTGATAGAGGAAACATTAGGTTTCTGTCATATTAGGAATGTTCAAGTTTTTAGTGATAAAATGACATGGATACCTAAGTGTTTCCTTAACTAATCCCAAAGGACCCACTAGTGGATACCTAAATTTCCTATTTGATGCTTGCCAAATGGGAAAGCAAATGAGAGTGTCGTTTAAATGGAAAAAGGTTGTTTCAAATATCAAAACCTCTCGAGTTGCTCCATCTAGACTTGTTTGACCCTTTGAGGACAAGAAGTTTAGGAGGTAATTATTACGGTTTTGTAATTGTGGATGACTATTCTAGATTCACTTGGATGTTATTTTTAACCCATAAGGATGAAAATTTTAAGGCTTTCGTTAATTTTTCTAAGCTTGTCCAAAATCTTTTTGTTTTGAAAATTATCACACTCCGTAGTGATCACGGTTGTGAATTTTAAAACCATCAATTTCAAAACTTTTGTAATGAAACGGGATTTCTCATAATTTTTCATGTCTGAGAACTCCACAACAAAATGGTGTTGTTGAGCGTAAAAACCGTGTTTTAGAAGAATTGGCTCAGACCATGATAAAAGAAATGAGTCTGTCGAAGTACTTTTGGGCGAATGTGATTAATACTGCATGTCATGTCTTAACAGAGTGGTCATTTGGCCAATCCTAGATAATACACCCTATGAGTTACTTAAAGGTAGGAAACCAAACATTTCTTAATTTTGTTTTTTCGGTTGCAAATGCTTTATTTTAAATCATGGAAAGGACAAGCCTAGAAAATTTGATGCTAAGTCTGATGAAGGAATATTTCTAGGGTACTCATCTTCGAGTAAACATTATAGAGTTTACAATCATAGAACATATTCAATTGAATAATTTATTCGTGTTGCATTTGATTAGTCCTCACCCCCAAAAGACAGAGAAAGGTACGTGTTCTAATATTTCTGGTGTGATAATAGAGAATTTCATCAATGATGAAAGTTCCAAAAAGGATCCTCCTCCTTAACCAAAGGATGAGAACATTAATGAAAATAAAGAGCAAAACTCACATGAGAAAGACATACAAGAGACCTCAAATCAGCTGCCTCAAGATTGGACGATTGCAAAAGATCATCCATTGGATCAAATTCTAAGAGATATAAAACGAGGTGTAAGTACTAGATCACATGTTAATAATTTTTTAAGTACTCTGCTTTCATTTCTAAAATTGAACCTAAAACGATATCGGATGGTTAGCTTGATGAGAGATGGTTACTTTCAATGCAAGAAGAACTTATCCAATTTAAATGTAACGATGTTTGGGACCTTGTTCTATGTCCAGTTGATAAAACCATCATTGGAACTAGATGGGTATTTAGGAACAAGATGGATGAAAATGGCATAATTACAAGAAATAAAGCAAGGTGAGTGGCAAAAAGGTTTAATCAAGCTAAAGGAATAGACAACGCGGGGACTTATGCTTTTGTAGCTCATCTAGAAGCTAGTAGACTCCTTTTAGTATTCACTTGCTGCCTGGATTTTAAGCTGTATCTAATGGATGTTAAATTTACTTTTCTTAACGACTATGTTAACGAAGAAGTCTATGTCTCACACTAAAATCCTAACTAAGTTTTTAAACATAAAAGAGTCCTCTATGGTCTCAAACAAGCTCCAAGAGCTTGATATGATTGCCTTAGTAGATTTTTATTAAAACAAGGATTTAATCGTGGTAAAGTAGACACCACTTTGTTTATTAGATGCAAAGTAAAGAATATTCTTTGAGTTCAAATATATGTCAATGATATTATTTTCGGTTCTACTAGTGAATCTCTTTGCCAAGAGTTTGGAAGTTTGATGCAAGGCGAATTTGAAATGTCACTCATGGGAGAGTTCACATATTTCTTAGGAGTTCAATTTTTCTTTTTCTTTTTGACTAACAATATCTTGTAGAAAATCATAGTTCCACCATCTCCATTGGTATTACCTAAACTTTTTTATCTGATTTATATCATTGCGTGTATGTTTGTTATGTATCTATTCCTTGGTTTAGTTATTACATCTTTATTTTACTCAATTTTATCTAGCATGTTTTTTATTTTTCATCTTTTGCCTTTAAACTCTTTTTAAATGTGTGTTGTTAATTATGTGAATTTGAGCATTCATATACTTGTTCATGCATTATTTAACCTTCCATTCCTGATAATTTTGATCACTTAATTTTGTATTGATGATTGTTGTTGCATGTATATTTGCTTGTTCGTTGCATCTAGCTTATCTATCTTCGTGTTCTATATAATCTGATCTTTGTTGTTGTGTATTCTTTTTAGCTTTTTAGCTCATGTGTTCATATGGAATTATTTCTCTTTACTGTTGGTTTTTGGGTGTTTTAGACTCTTTACCATCTATCTCTTTTTGATATTGTCAAAGGGGGATAGTTGTAATGTGAGTCTAGATTTTTGTTATGCATTTTATGTTGTTATGTGTGCAATGTTTTAGAGGGAGCACAAGCATTTATCTATTTTTGGCTCAAAGTATATTCAAATCTAAGTGAAAGTTTGCCAAGCATCAAAAAAGGGGGGACTGAAGTAGCATGTCTCTAATATATTTAGGGGGAGAACCCCAATACAATTTTGTTGCTTAGCTTTTATGCTTTCAGTTCATTTATTATTATTTATTGAGTCTCCTTCATAATTTCACATCTTTGAATTTTTTGTGCTTGAGTATGATCATTGTAGTTTTAGCATGCATAATTGGATTGTTTGTGCTTGAGTATGATCATTGTAGTTCTGGTCAATTGCTTGAGTTAATGGAACAAGAGCCATATTTGAGATTACTTTAAGTTATGTGGGAAGTGAAATCTCAAACCATTTTGATAAACCTGTAAATTTGAGATTTGGTGTGTATGACTCGAGGCACTCACATTCTATGACTCGAGTCAAATCAAATAGAGGAAAAAATGATGATTTTGGTGTCTGTGACTCGAATCACATTGTACAGATGATTTGAGTCATGCAACACTATCACTATAATCACAATTTATACATGACTTAAATCACGTATCTCCTGTTAGTCATTGCCTTATTTGATTCAAATCACATATTCTACATGACCCGATTCATAAGTTGTTTCAATTTTTCCTATTTGGTTATGATCAATTTGATTCGAATCAGGGTTTACACATGACTCGAATCATAAACCTTCATGACTCGAATCACAACTTTAACATGACTTGAATCACGGGAAATGAGTCACTTTTCTTTATGTTGATCTTTTTCCACTATACTTTCTCAATTGACTCAAATCAATAAATGCTCTTGACTCGAATCTAACAACCAATTTTTACCTATTTTTGTGCATAGTCTCTAGCACATAAATTCATTTGTCATCTTATTTTCAAGAAGCAGTTTTATAATCATAGTGATTTTGTGAAATCAACAACCTCTAAATTTTGAAAACTTAAAATCTCTTGCAAACATAATTGCTTTCATCTTCAACCTCTTGTTTGATTTCACATCTTGATTATGGAGATTTGTAATTTTTGAGAGAGACGTGTCTTGAAACTAACATTTCTTGAAGGTTGAGTAAAGATTTTCAGGAAGCTTGCAAGATTGTGGTTGTTGTGACTAGTTGTGAAAAATTCTATTGAAAAGAAGGAGCTTACTTTTCTAGGTTGACCTTGGTAGTGTTATGTAGAATCCTACAGGAAGGGTAGGAGTTCTTCTCAATCTTTGGACAGTTCATCTATCAAGAAATCGGTGGGATCAAAAGTGATTGTCACACACGAAGACTTGGAGTAGATAAGTGAAGTTGGAAGATTTAGGAAGAGAGAATCGAGTAAAGATTTCAGAGAGAGTTCGGCGTCAAAGTTGTATACAAGTCAAGATTCAGATATGATATTTATTTTTTTCATCATTATTGTGGATTAGTGATTTTATGAACTCGTGTAATATTTTTCAAAACATAGTAAAAAAAAAATTCAATGGGAAACCATTGGAGAGTACAGTAGGCTTCTATGAGGACGATAGAGTTAAACCACTATATATCTTATTGTAATCTCTCTCTCTCTCTCTCTCTCTCTCTCTCTTGCATTTTATTATTGGTAGTTTATTACATGTTTAGGTAAATAATTTTTAGCATAGTTTATCGTTAATTCCTGTTGGTACCAAGTTATTGAATAAGTTTAGGTTTTTTTAGAATTGGAACCTAATTGAGTTTTAGTGGTGATTAAAATCTGCAGACTATTGGTGTTAGATCCCGTAATAATTGTTAACTGTGTTAAGGACATATCTCATGTAATTAACAATTCATCAATTCGATATAGCTGTTAACATTTTGTCTATTGTATTTGAACAATTTATGGTATTTGTGAATTCTTTATGTGTAATTGTGATTGATTTCCAATACAAGCATAAGCTCTCTATTTTCGCTTTAAGAGTTCTACACGTTTTAAAATTCTTACTTTACTTTTTTAAAACCGAACATTTTTTAAAAGGGTCTATTCGCACCCTCTAGACCGTTTATCTATTCCATATTCTTGCCCAACATGGGTAGTTAGGAATTGCCCAGGGCCACGACAGGTTCTGTATGGTGGTGTTATGGTGTTTCCGGTGGTTTAGATGATATGATCACATGAGATAAGAGGCTCTATATATTAGCGTAATGCTTAGGTATGAGTATGTAAGTTGCGATATGTCTTCCTCCCATTAGGGGAGAGGTATTTATAGAGGCCTTTGGACCTAGAGTTTCTTTGGGAAGGATCACCGCCCATTCAGTCAATGGTGGCCCGTTGAATCCTTATTTCCTGGGATACGTGTGTCAGTTACTGACCCTAACTTCTTTCTGACCAAGAAGGATCTTTTCCCATGTTTCCCAATCTGGGGTGAGTGGAAGGTACTTAGGGGCAAGGTGGTACCTCTTGGAGGGCGACGCATAGTCTCTTCCTCTTGTGGGGACTGCAAGGGTCACGACCTTGTTTATCCCTTTACAAATATAACAATACACATTCTCTCAAGCAAGAGGGCTTTGATAAAGGGCAGAGCATTTTTAGGCCATAGAGCGTTGGAGTATCCCAAGGCCTTAGGTTTCTTGGTAATATATGTGTGATGAACCAGATTGACCAGGCTTTAAGCTCTCGGGGAAGTTAAATGGATCCTAGCTTATGAGATATATGTGTCCCTTTGGAGAGGCGCTGTACCTCTTGGGAGGGACTTCTATCCAACCCTCAGACAAGACTTAAGGTTAAGTCTCTTAGGTTAGACTTTAGTTGTGCCTCTTCGGCAAGATTTACACATTTGGTCCCTCCCGAGAAAACTCTAGGTTTCTCAGACGAGAAATTCGGGAAGCCTGGGAAATATCAATCCCTCGGGTGAAATTATATAGAGCCTAGCTGATGAAACATATGAGTCCCTTATGCAAGGCGTTGAACCTCTCAGGCACGACTTTTATCAAATCCTCAGACAAGAGTTAAGTTTAAGTCTCATAGGCTAGACTTCAGCCATGCCTCTTGGGTGAGATTTACAAGTTTGGTCCCACCAAAGGAAACTCTATAATTCTCAGGCGAGAAGTTCATGTTTTCTGGAAAATATCAATCCCTTAGACGAAGTTATTTGGAGTCTGGCTGATAAAATAGGTGAGTCCCTCAGGTGAGGTGTTATACCTCTCAGGCGGGGATTCTATCAAGCCCTTAAACAAGACTTATGGTTAAGTATTTTAGTCTAGACTTCAATCCCGCATCCTGGGAGATATTTACTTGTTTGGTCCCGCCCAAGGAAACTCAAAGTTTCTAAGGAGAGAATTTTAGGTAGCTTAGGAAATATAAGTCCCCCGAGCGAAGTTATATGGAGCCTAGCTGATGAGATATGTGAATCTCTCAGGCGAGGCGTTTGACCTTTCGGGCATGACTTCTAACAAGCTCTCAAACAATAATTAAGGTTAAAACTTTTAGGCTAGACTTTAGTCACGCCTCTTGGGTGAGATTTACACATTTGGTCCCGCCCGAGGAAACTCTAGGTTTCTTAGGTGAGAAGTTCAGGTAGTTTACTCATATTTCCCTGAAGGGTGGCAAAGATGTCCATCTAGGAGTCCAACATACAAAATATTTCCTTAATATGCGGCAAGGATCTTTGCCATGATGCCCAACATAAAAAATATTTCTTGAAGAGGCAGCAAGGATCTTTGCTATGAAGTCCAACATACAAAATATTGGAAAATGTCTTTTCATAAACATTCAAGAAATTGTTCATAGGTAAACACTTATGTCTCTTACAAATAACTTGATGGTAATAATACTTAAGATGGATGGAGTTCCAAGTTCTGGGTTGGAGTTATCCGTCCAGTTCTTGCAACTTATATGCCCCATGGGGGAGCTTCTAGAATACACGGTATGGCCCTTCCCCGTGCGGGTGGAACCACTTGCTTTAAAACCATATCACCTTATCGCATCTCCATTGGTTTGAGTATGGAGTTGTATCTTCTGGTGACTCTATGTGTGGAGGAGAATTCTCGGACATGGGTGACTTATCTCAGTTCATTGATCAAGTTTATCACATATTCGTATCCTACTTTGTTTACCTCTTGATCAAATTGGGAGCGTCCTCATGAGGGTGTTTCAATCTCCATGGGCAGCATGACATCTGCCCATATACCATGGTGAATGGAGTTTCTTTGGTGGTAGAGTGAAGTGTGGTGTGATATGACCACAATATTTCATGAAGAAGTTATCCCCATAAGCCTTTAGCATCATCAAGCTTTTTGTTGAGTCCCTTCAGAATTACCTTATTCGCTGATTCAATTTTCTCATTGGATTGTGGATGTACAACATATACTGACTTTGTTTGTTCTCCTAAATATCTATAAAATTCAGTAAACATATGCTGGTGAACTCGATACCGTTTTTGGAAACAATGGCTCCAGGAATCCCGAATTTGAACATAATTTTCTTCCAGTAGAAGCGCCAAACCCGTTCTTCTGTTATTTTGGTAATAACTTTCGCCTCTATCTACTTTGTGAAGTAATATACTCCTACTATTAAGAATTTTAATTCACTTGGCGCCAGGGGGAACAAACTTAAGATGTCCATCCCCTCACTGGTAAAAAGTCCAAGACGACATCATTACTGGAGAAGTTCGGGGGGGGGGGGGGGGGGGGGGGGAGGGGGGGGGGCGTGATGAAGGCACTGGTCGCCCTTCTTAACGAAAGAGATGATATGCTTCCTTTAGGTAGGTGTCATACCCTAAATTTGTCCTATCTGTATAGTATTACCCTCATTTATGTTTATATTTGTTTTTATGTTCACTAACCATTATTCAAAAATCCAAAAAATATGTTGATTTTTCTTTTATTTTTATTGTTGTCCAAGAAGGTGTTTTCAAGGATCATAGCTCATTCAAAGTCATCACGGTTGAAGGTTTGCTTCATTTTTAAGTTATTTTGTCATGGTTGGTTTTGAGAGCAAGAATGTGTTGAATTCAAGTGCTCGGTGATTGAAGATCATCAAGGACCAAATCATGGTCAATTAGGATTTTGTTCATTGCATTGTGATTCTTTAATTTCAAGGCATGTTCATCAGGTCCATATTTTATTCCAAGAATGTTCAATGTGAATACTTTGCTTATCAAGATTCAAAGGGCTATTTTTACAAGGTCCATTCATTTTTGGGATTGGTTCAAGGTTTTACTTCATTCCAAGTTTGTTCTTAATGAAGAATTCAAAAAATGTTGGAAATTTGTTTTGAGTACGATTCTTGGATTCAATTCAAGTGTGGTGTTAATTTTTAAAATTCAATCAAGTTTATCATTCAATTCAATTATTAGGTTTCAAGTGCAATTTAAATGGAATAATGGAGGGTGCAAATTGTAAAGTCCGTTTCACAATCAATACAAAATTTACGACAAAAGTCCAATAAAAACTCAAGTCATCTACACCAAGGCCCATGCCAAGTTTTCAAAACCATTATACAAAAACCATTACAATTGCAATGTGCAAAAATAATAAAGAATAAGCTTCTTCAAGCCTTACACACTAAGACAATTCACTAGCTTACACTGTCATACAAAACAAGCTATCAAACCTATACACAAAAACCAAAAGAAAGCCATTACACATAAAGCCATGAGTCACTTGAAAACGTCACACACAAGCTACAAAGCCATCACAATTGCAAGTCTCTTGAGCCCATACACACCAGCTAACGAGCCAACTCCAGCAACTGTGAAATCACAAACACCAGCCATCCACGTTGAAGCCACGACAGGCCCAACAAGCCAAAACACTAACCTTTGCAATTACAATTCCAAGCAAATCCAAAACAAGCTCCATAATACACGAGCCTTCCCGCAAAACCTTGAGCTACAACCTGTTGGGTATCAGAGTAGCAAGATAAAGGGTTATGCTAATGCACACCCATGTAGGTGTGCATTAGCAACATACACCTTAGTGTATTTTTGTGTGGAGCCCACCAATTTTGGGTGGGACCCACATTAAAAAGATGAAGAAAAAAAATAGAAAGAAAATAGATGTAGTGTATTTTTGTGTGGGGCCCACCAATTTTGGTGTATGTTAGCATTTCCCCAAAATAAATATAACAAAAACTAAGAGATCAAGGAGTGGGAAAATTGGCACAGAATGTTTACGTGGAAAACCCTCAACAAATAAGGGAAAAATCACGGGCACCTGTAAAAAGATTTTCACTAAGTGGAAGAAATTACAACACTTCTCTCTATATACAAGGAGAAAACAAATTACACTCTCTCTTGTAATAGGAGAACACTCACTAAAAAAATCTTATAGGAGAAAATACAATATATTCAATCTCTCTAAATTTTTATTTTATGTTATGTTATGTTGTAATGTTTTGTGTTGTTGTGTTAAGAATGAGAAATGCACCTCTATTTATAATTGTTCATCTTCACAAAACCAAGGGAGTTGTTACAAAACCATGGGTGCAAAATCATGAGTGTTTCTTTCTTGGGCTACAAATTGTGGCTTTATTCAACCACAATCATTAACCATAATCTTTTACCATGACCACAATATTTGGTTATGACCACAATTTTTGACACAACCTTCCAGCCACTTGCACACAAAATACGCAAATTTCATCAGCCAAGCCAACGATTACGCCATTCAACCTTAAGCCAAACAATACCAATTCCTAGCCATCTTCAGCGCACAACACAAGCCATTTCCAATATCCAAACAAGCTGTCACATGAATACAAAAGCCAAGCCATAAACTTTCCAAGCTGCAGTACGCAAATTTCCTCACATAACTTTTTCAAATGCCTAGCCAAACTACACGCTAGCCAAAATAGCAGGCCCCACACAAATTACAAACCAAGCTCATGAAAATTTCAAGCTAGTCTCCACAAGTTACACCGTGACCCCACATGAACGAGTGAGCGAAATCTTCAGCCACTGCGACTAATACGCACGAAACGACATACCTGCAAAACGTCACAAAAATCACGTAAATGGCAACGTGTCACCTCACCTCATTAGCTATAAATAACACCTCTTTTCCACCCTCAAAACCAAGCTATTGAGCCAATAAAATGCTGCAAAACTGACTCTCAAATTTCCTTCAATTTTCAATTGTATACACAAACCTTCAACACAGAATTCACAATCTTCAAGCCTCACCCTTTTGCATTCCAAAACCTTTGAACTCCTCATCACAACCTCCAAACTCCACCAATCTTCAACCCACAACAACCTTTAAATCATAAACCGAAAAATAGAGAAAGGGATATTCTAAGACAAGAAACAGAGTGGGAGAGATTCAGATACGAGTTGAAACCACCATTAGAATGCGAGACTGAGAGGAGAAGTACGAACGAAAAAAAATGACGGAGGAAGAAGGTATCATATGATGAAGAAGGAAAAGATGGTTCTGCCTTTACTGATGTTGGTTTTTAGATTTTATTTTTTTCTTCATATTATACTTGGGCCTCATAGCCCAATGTAATGGCTTTTTCATAAGATTTCATTTTGGTCAATGAGATCTTAAAAGTCATGGATTATTGGTTTTCAAAGTTGTTTAAACTTCATTATATCAAATGTGTGGTTGAATGATTATTTGGATCATTATCTATACTTTAGAATAGTGATAGGTTGCTTTTGATTAATCGATGAAAGTTCTTGATTAAGATGAGACCGTTCTCTTTTTCTTTTCGTGTGACATTGCTTTAGGAGAATGATCTACATATCATTTCTGTAGCATGCATTAACACAAATATTATTATTGACCGGTCTTCCATAGTATGATCATCCTCATAGATCATGCTACGATTGCTTAACATAGCCCTAAATTGGTCCCGATTCGAGAAAGTGATCATCAGATCAATAACAATTAACAACTAACATCTAAATTTTACATTTATGCTCTTTACTTTCTTGCTATTTACTTTTCGTCATTTACTTTTCCGCAACTTATATTGTTGTTCATTTATTTCATTGTCCATATATTTCATTGCTCATCTTCATCTTTATTTGTTCATCTCCTTAAAAAACACAAAAAACATGATAAAATAATCGAAAAGCCTAAAAAACACTAAGCTTGGACTATGGTTACTATCCTTAGCATCTTGGAGTTTTGGACCTTGTAATTAAACCCTAGCAAAGGAGATTGGGATATTGGACTTCTTTATTTCCATTGTCTTAGCTTAGGACACCATTGCACATCATTCATAGCTTACTCTTGGGCTTTCTTACAATGAGACTTATTCGATTAATTAATTCTATTTGGTCGTCTAAAAGACTAGCCCACTTTACAAGTACACACGTAGCTTATTGTTTGCGTTGTGTTTTTATGGTTTATTTCATCCCCATTTGAGAAAATGTATCCTCACTCCCATGACATGTAATAACTTATCGCTTTTCTTTATTTTGTTTATGTCTTGCCATTGCATAACTTAAACCATTTTCAAAATAAATCCTGATTCAATGTCGAGCCATTTTACACCCTTGTAAGTCAATTGCCTTGTGCATCGCCATCAACCTTAACCTAACGCATTTAGGTCCTCTCTTCCAATAATTTTCAAACCTTACCACGCTTCGTACGCAAATTCAAACCCCGATCATCAACGAGTATTTTCTAAATCAAACTAAAATACTTAATCATATTCAAACATAATTTTATTAAAGGTGAAAAGGGAGTTGGTCTGGAGCCTTCGATTCCTCTCCTAAATTGTTTTGGTACTAGGAGCCTTCCTTACTACATGAACAATTGTCATCTCTAAAATACTTCTAATCTAATCCACATCAAACTATTTTCATAACAACTTGAATCAACCTATTTTTCTCAATCACTTAGATGAAAACGAGAGAGTCGAGAGCATTTTATTCTCTCTCCCGAATACTTGGATACGGGAGCCTTCCTTGGCCATTCGAGTACTCGTCATCCATTCAAAACACTCTAATCATATCAAAACCTTTCACAATTAAGGTTGAAAAAGAGAAAGTCTAGATCCTTCTATTCGCTCTCCTGATTGTTTGGATACAAGAAGCCTTCATTGGACATCCAAGTGATCGTCATCCAAACAAAATATCAACACATTAACTCAACTTCTCGTCGCCGTGCGATAAATTTTTTCTCAAAAGAACAATGTTTAGTCCTTTCTAATGCGTCCACAAACTAAACTCTTAAGTCTCCGCCGAAAGTAGACAAGCTAACGTTTCACGCTTAACATGCAACCTACTCATTCGTTCGATAAAACGAACTAACAACCCGTAGTGCCACGAACTACGGACCCTTTGATTCATCATTTCTTGCAAATGAAAATACGTAGGCACGAGGTTTCACAACCGAGGCGAGAACCATAATAAAAAACCACTCATTTCCCCTTAGCAATCGAAACTCTTTCCTATTACCGTTCGCATTATTTGCTTAGAAGAAAACAAATAACATTAGCTAACAATCAATTACAAATTGGACTAAGATGTTCCCGTTGAGTACAACGGACGTGAGGGGTGCTAATACCTTCCCCTTGTGTAATCGACTCCCGAACCTAGAATTTTGTTGCGATGACCATGCTCTTATCTTTTAAAGGTTTTCTCGATATTTTCCCATTCCTTCATTGAAATGAATAAAGTTCGGTGGTGACTCTGCTCGAACAAATTTTTCGCATCCCATCGTGAAGGATCGTATTTTGTTTGAGGTACGACAGTAGGCCAATAGTATCCCGCCCTTCGTAATTTGTGGGAGAGAGCTTTTCTTCCAATATGATTGTTGCATGTTCCCTTGTGTACCTCAGCTAGTACCAGGGTGGTCTCATGCTCACCCATACACCATAACATCGAAGGAGCTCTCCCAATCTTATAAAGCTTTATTGGGAGGAGGTTGTACTTAGTTTCCCGCTTTTAGACTCTTCTTGCTTCCCCTTGGTCTAATGGGAGTTCACCTTATGTAAGTAGCATAGTATCGGTGACATCCAACTAGACTCAACGACAACTTCCAGAGAGTAAGCCTCTCCCTCCTCAGTGGTATGGGAGGCAAGATTCTCCTGGTTCACTATCTTATTAAAACCTGTTGTTTTTGAGCTGGCGAGTTTGGACTGAATGTCTGCTTTAAAATTCTGTTAATGGGGACTATGGTCTATTTCAAAATAAGTAGAGAGAGGAAAACTTTATATCTTTTGCATATATCTTATCAGGTGGGGCTCTTTTGTCTGGTACTGTCCGAAGACTTGGTTGGCGACTAATTGGGAGTTGCTCTAGACTGTCAATTTAGAGAATCCAATTTCTAGGGCGAGAATCATGCTAGCAATGAGGGCTTCATATTCTGCCTGATTGTTAATGGCCTTGAATTCAACTTTAGAGCTTACTTAATGAGTATGTTTCCAAGTCCTTCCAAAACTACTTCCACGCCACTACCCTTCTTGTTCAAGGCGCCATCAATTGATAGCGACCACTCTGGGGGTGTCTCTTCGTCTATAGGCGAGCTAAATTCTGCCACGAAGTCTTTCAGATCTTGGGATTTGATACGTCCTCTCAGGGCATTCTGGATATCATATTCTGAAAGTTCCACAGTCCAAGACACCATCCTTCCCACTAAATCTGGTTTCTTCAGAACATGTCGAACATGATAGTTAGTTTTAACTAGGATTTTGTGACCTTGGAAATAAGGTCTCAACTTTCTCGCCGCGACTACGATAGACAAATCTAGCTTCTAAATCTTCAAGTAATGCATTTCGACATCTCTAAACACCTTGCTTATGAAAATCATTGGTCTTTTGGCCTTATCTGTATCCTGGACGAGCACTAAACTTGCCTGATCTGTGACTGAGAGGTAGAGGAGTAGTGGCAATTCCTCCCTCGAGCGAATGAGAATGAGAGACGGTGCGGGGAAGGCTTTTACCTTTGAGAATGCCTCCTCGTACTCCATTGTCCACTCAAATCTCTTTTTCTTATTCTGGGTGGCAAAGAAGTGGAAAGCCTTGTCTTCTGCATATGATAGAAAGTGAGAAATGGCTGAAAGGTGACCCATGAGCTGTTTCAGTTCCTTGACTTTGGTAGGGATTCTTATAGAGATGATGAAGTGGCATTTATCCGGATTGAATTCTCTTTCTGTCAACATAAACCCTAGAAACTTTCAAGCTTGAACCCCGAAAGAACACTTGGCGAGATTCAAGTGCGTATTATACTTCATGACTAACTGCAGGACATCCTTTAGATCTTCATCATGGTTGCGCCCCTAAGTAGTCTTCACTTTCATATCATCAACATAGACCTCTAGGTTCCGCCATATCTGGTGGGTGAAAACGGCGTCCATGAGTCGCTGATAGGTGGCATCAACATTCTTAAGGCCGAAGGGCATGACATTATATTATTAGTTGACATGGTTTGACATGAAGGCGATTTTGGAGGCGTCAATGGGATCCATTTGAATCAGGTTGTACTCTGAGTGAGGACCCGTCCATAAGGCGATCAATGTTTGGTAGTGGATACAGGTCCTTAGGATATGTGACTTTTAGATTAGCTAAGTAGGGTATTTTATTTCCATAATTAAACCGGCTCGGATAGCTTGCCTACTTCATCGTCAATGGCGACCTTATTCTCCTCGCCAACTTTTCGCATCCTCTGAGCCACTGGCTTGGCAGAGGGATGGATGGAAAGGCGATGACTCATCATCTTAGTATCTATACCAGGCATATCAGAGGGAGGCCATGCAAAAAATTTGACATTTTTAATGAGTTAGTCGACTAGTTCATGTTCTTCTTCCTGGGTAAGTGAAGTATCAATCTTCATCACCTGATGAGCTAAAGGGCTTATTATGACTTCCTTCAGGTCCTCTGTGGGCATGAGTCTCTCATTGTTTGTGCCCAACCTGGGATTCCATTGATCGATGCCTACATTTAAGACTATAGGGAGGGGGGCCCACAAGGGCAAACTCTTCTATTTCTGTCACCATGCTACTCTGATAACATTCTTGAGCGATTTTCTGGTCCTTTTGAATCGTACTAAATCACCTACAAGGAAACAGATACTTCTAGATCACGTATCATATGGAAATAACCACCCCTAGCGCATTGTTGGCGGGTCAACCTAGGATGATGTTGTAGGGCAAAAAGGTATCTAACTTCAATCGCCTTGGCATCTCCTCACTTGAATCATGTTGTCTCTAGGGTAACGTGGCCCTTTACTTGTACATGTTCGCCTGACAATCCTATTAACGAGCCTCTAAACACTTTAACATCATTAGGATCAAGCTAAAGTTTTTTAGAAGCATCCCAGAATAGGACGTCAGCAGAAATTCCAGGATCTATTAAAACTCACTTGATATCCTAGTTGCCATGTTGCACAATGATGACTATAAGGTCATTATTATGAGGGTTGACTCTAATGACATTCATGTAGGAAAATGTGATGTTAACCTCTGTTTCCCCTTATTCTCCCCTGAGAAAAACTGGTGATATCACATTTGCAACAAGCACATGCCTTGTGTATTTCTTCTAGGAGGAGCTGGAACATCCTTCACCAGCTAAACCTCTAGCTATGGTGTATGTAGTGAAGCGTAGAGCTTTATCGATCGTCTTTATGGAGAAGATAGAAAGGATGAGGATGAAAGAGGTGTATCCCAAGTTAGTTTTAGAGGGCTCCCACGGTTGGTGCTACTGTACTAGTAAAAAAGTACAGGTGTGCATGGTATTCCTACAAGGGTACGAGATACTCAGAGGCATTAATAGGTTTATAATAGTTTTAGGTGGTTAGGGCTTGTCAATGGCAGTGAGAGGCCCTATATGGTAGCGTTGCGATGAGAGGCATTAAATTGTGAAGTTCATGAAAATAATAAAATGAATGCAATTAAACCATCTAAGTTTAAGTTGCTTGGGCACCAAGAAAGGATTAAAAAAACTTGAACCACTCATTTAGAATTTGATTCTAACCAAAGATCCTTTTAACTTTTGTGAAGGACAATCTCCACCATATACATAGCTCTAATGAGCTCATCTTGAAAGGAACTCCCTAAGCCAATATGAAAGGCAAGGCTTCTTGATTGGTCTATCTCCAAGTTCTTATGAATTCATCCACAAGTATTTAAGGTTGAGTTGTTCTTGGTCGTGACATATGTATTACATTTGATCCAATCAAGTAAATGAGGTTTCCATAAGACCTCAGTGATAGAGGGAGAAATTAGAGGATAGATGTTAATATTGAAAGTCTTGGATGGAAAAATCAAGCATAAAAAATGTCTTTTTGGTTGAATTTCCAATAAGTGAAACATTGGAGACAATATATGCAAGGTTGGACTTCCAATGAATTTGACATTATTGAATCTTGCTTGTTTCTAGCATGCCAAATAACACTAATAGAATTTATAATCCTTCAATTACCACAATATTACGTTGAGGAGACCAAGACTTGTTGATGAGGTACCAAAGGATGATAAGTTGTTAGGGTCTCAATGATGCTTGTAAACCATGACCAAATAGATGAGGCATAATGACATGTGAACAAAAGATGGTGTGTTATTTCCAATTGCTTCAAGAAAAATGAGCATACAAAAGGAAGGCTAAGACCTCAGGCACATATGTTATCATTAATTGGTAGTAAGTGAACACAAAATTGGATTCCACCGACACCACTTAAATGAATCAAAAACATAAATTGCAACGACAATGCCAAGGTTCGAAAAAATTTCTGATTGAAGTTTCTCGTGCTAAAACCAAAAGAGATTAACCGAATTTTGAAATCACCAATCATAACAAAAACTTGCAGTAAATTAACTCAAATTCGTTGTGCCGGTTATAGAAATCAATTCCGATGGAAAACAAATTCTGAAATCAAGAACATAAAGCAAAGAAAGAGAGATGGAATTTGTGCTTCAAAATCAATAAACTAGATCAAAGAACTGTGAAACCCTAGGATTTGGGGAAAACATGATGAGAATCAAAGAACAAAAAGAAGAAAAGGGAACAAGATCGAAACCAAATCAAGAGAATCATAGTTAAATTGAAGCTTGAATGAAGGAAAATTGCAATTGCAAGAGAAGATAAACGAAACAAGAGAAAAATAATATTAGAAGAAAGACGAGATGAGAAAATTAACCGGAAATGAATTTTCTAAAGAAAATACAGCAGAATCATGCTCAAGAAGAAAACCATGGCTCTGATACCCAATTAAAATTCGTGATATTAGAGAAAAAGAAAGGAAAATCTTGAGAAATCTTGTATTGAAAATATTATGAATGGTACAAATAAATGAGTAAAGGTACAACTAAGTACACTTTTCTCTTATATAATAATTAACTAATAGTCCTAACAAATCCTAATCAAAGAAAAAAAACAAACAAACACACAAATCCCAAATAAAACAAAAACACAAATCAGAAATAAAAATACCTTATAATGTTCTTTATTCTAAAATGATTCAGGGTCCATCAATACAAAATTAAAACAAATAAAAAATGTTAAAAAAAAGACATTCTAATTAAAGACACGTCATATACTCATTCAAAATCTTAAGATGCTAGATGTGTGAATTCTTCCGCTTATAAATGCTTAAGTCTTCACATTTCTAATCAATGTGAAACTTCTCACACACTCACACTTGTATTTCTGAACACCCACTCTCAAGTGTGAGTCTATCCACAAGGGAACTTTGATATAAGGAATTTGATCCTTCACTCAAACCACAAGACTTATGATGCCACTGTTGGATCAACAATTAGGAGTCAACACGAGGGATCATTTTTATTATTTGGGCCTTTCTTTACGAACAAAACACATTTTAAGAGACACATCACATACTCACCCAAAATCTTAACGTGACAGGTGTGTGCACGCCCTCTCAAATGTGAGTATATCCACAATGTTTCCTCTCAAGCGAAAGCTCTTTCACTCACATAAACTTGTACCGTCGTTGACATTTTTTTAGCGGGTCACCTACCCACCACTGTAGAGAATTTCGATGCAAGGAAGTCGGTCCGTTACTTGAACTAAAGGCTTTTGATACCATTGTTGAGTCAACAATTTATGGTCAATACGAGAGAGCAATTTTATTCTTGGGACCTTTCTTTATAAGTAACACACCTTGTGACAAACACACCACATACTCACCCAAAATCTTAAAACGATAGGTGTGCGAATTCTTACACTTATAAATGCTTAAGTATCCACATTTCTAATCAACGTGGTACTTTTACACAAGTGTGAGTCTATCCGCAATGCTCCCTTTCAAGTGAAAACATTTTTACCCACATATACTTGTACCGTGGTTGACACTTAGAATCTTTCTTTATGACTATGAGCAATACAACTTGTGACAAACACACCACATACTCACCAAAAAATTTTTGGTAATAAGTGTATGAATTCTTACACTTATAAATACTTAAGTCTTTATATTTCTAAACAATGTAAAATTTCCCCATATTACTTAAATTTATAATTAAATATATAAATACAAATGATAAATAGACTTTAATAATTTAATACATGTGTCAATTTTCCTATCGTAAATATACACCAAGTATAACATAGATAAATTGAGCAAAAACTAGACTCAATTTTAATTTTAATGACGATATTCTATTCAAAAGTTATGTAAAAAATATAAACAAAGACTCATTATATTAACTAAGAATGAAAAACAAAAAAAAAAAATCTCATACTAATAATACGATTTTATCACACATTCATTCCTCACCACAAGATGCATTACCATTGTTCACACCACCATGTCACCCCCACTATTTTTCTTGCTCTCTATTCTTATTCATATATTAACACAATTACATTACATTTTTGCAAAGCTTAAAGCCTACTAGTGATGTTAATGTTTCGAACTTTATGCAATTTAGATGCTGAATCTTTAGGAACAATAACACTGAGAACTCCATTTTCAACATGTGCTTTAATCTGATCCAATTTCACATTCTCAGGCAATTCAATCATCCTTGAGAAACCCTCTTTTCCAGTCCCTCTCTCAGCTACATGCCAAACAACCTCCTTTCCATGATTCTCTTCTTTCAAACTTTCTCCTCTAAGGTGCAAAACATTCCCTTCTTCAATCTGCAATTTTATCTCATCTTTGCTTAACCCTATATCCAAATGACCCATCACCCAAAAGTTAATCAAAATCAAACAACCAACAAAAAGATTATATTTTTACAACAAAACATAGAATTACAAGACAAGAATCCATTTGGGTCATTGAAATTTTACCTGGAACGTTGATTTTGAGGATATGAGCAGTTGGGGATTCGATCCAATCCAATAGTGCCGTTGAGCCAGGGTATCTGTAAATTGGAGAATTGCCCAATAAAAAACGTCTAAAAGGGTATCCAAAGATAGTGTCAGCCATTGATTTGATACTCTTGTGATACAATAAAAAGAGGTAAGACAAAAATGTTGTAGCAGAAGTGATGAAATTGATGTATATAATGTTGTGGTTTCAAAGTTGTGTTTACGATGAGACACTCGAGAATGTTCTTTGATTTGATCCTATGTTCCATATTCATCATTCTTCTAGGTTCTTCTTCCTATGGAACGTGATAAACTACATGCAACTGGGTTTAATCTCTAGGCCCGTTCTTTTTGGGCCTGGTAATAAGTAGGTTAGAAATTTTTCAAAATTTTAGTTCGCACCTTTTAGCCTTATCTATACCCCCTACATTTCTTCTAAATCTCTCATTTGCCCCTCAGGCTTTCACATTTAATATATGGTAAGAAGAAAACTCTCTGTAATCTCCAAAGCTATCTTATTTTGAAAAAAATTAAAACATAAAATTAAATGATCAAAGCAAAATATTGTAATTACAAGCTAAGGGCTTAAGTTTTATAATATGAGAACTCAAATAATATATTAAAAAGTGATTTTGAAGGACTTAGATTTAAAAAATATTTAAATTTACTCTATTTTTATTTTTATTTTCTACAAAAAATAATCTTTTAAAATTTTAAAAAGAAAATATAATATATAAATTTGAAAAAGAGAACTAAAAGCCCACTAAGCGGTTAAATGAGTTAATAAAAGATGTAATGAGCTGATACGTACAGTTGAGGAAAAAAAACACCCGAGCAAATAAGAACATCAAAACATGAAACGATATCTCAAAAACATCAAATAAACTAGTCAATAAATAAGTAATAATAATAATAAACAGAAAAACCCAAGCACCTACCCATAATAAGAGTATACATATTAGATTTCAACCCACGAGAAACAACATCAACAAAAACAAAGTCATTCAGAAAAATGCACTAACAACACTCTACTAAAATAATAAGTTCGAAGTCTTTCAAATCATTATTGACTCAAAGAGAGGATATGCTTCTCAATTCAAGTAGATAATGTTAAAATTTCGGGTCATGTATCATTTAAGTTGTTAGTGTTATTATTTTAATTAGTCAAAATTTAAAGGAATCTAATTAATATAATATTAAGTTTGTGGCTAAAAGCATAAATGTCATGAATGGTTAGGTTATTGTGTAGATACCGTAAGTCAATAGCTAATTTGATGTGGGGCCAAATTAGAATATTAAAAACTAAGAAATACCCTAGGGTAATTTAAATAGGTTATGGTCCCAATTTGTAGAGTACGAACAAAATAAGGTTTATGAGTTTTCTCTCTTCATGCCCATCAGAGGAGATTCAAGGAACCTAAGAAACTCTACAAATCGGAAAATCACATACCCGGAACCTTCAACGACTTCAATGGCAAATTCAGGTACGTTTCCGCCTTCATTCTCATAATTGTATTCGGATATGGGTTTAAGGGATTCAAGTTGATGCTATATCGACTTATAGGAATTATTTTAGAGTTCTGTTCTTGATTTCTATATCGGTAGAAATCATAAGGTTTTGAACGGATCTAACAAGTGGTATCATAGCCACTCATATCTGATTCAATTTGTTTTTAAGGTATTTAGGATCATTTGATCTTCCAATGGTATAAATCAATATATGTTGTGTTTATAAGATTTTTTTATTAGGGTTCTAAAATTGAGATCCATTTTGATCTTACAAAAATTTTGTGCTCAAAATCTTGAATCTGAAATTAAATGTCAGGTTGAATTTATCGTCAATTTTATTTGCTCTTATACAAAAGCTTTTTTGCTCTTACACTCTTTTGTTATTATTATAATAGTGGCTTTTGTTGGTTTTGACAAGAATACTTTTTGCCACTTATAATCTCCAAATAATAGTCATTCTGTTGGACGACTAGATTTATCCCTATCTCTATGTTTTCTTCTGTTTATATTCTAACCATTATTAAATATTAGGGGACAACTTCTCTACCCACCACAAAAAGTTGGGTAGTGTACCTTCAACCAATCAATCAATGTCATATCAATTTATTATATTTAATTATTTATTTAATTGTTTAAATTTTGTAGCTTTTCAATGCAATTTACTCTAATTTACTCTATGGGTAACTCTACCCAACTTTTTGAGGTGGGTAGATAAGAATTCACCTAAATATTAGATTTTTAATCAAATAAATATTTCCTATGTAAATTGCACTTATATGCACATCAAAGGATAATGCTATATATAGAGTTGTTATACCTAACAACCAACACTTCTGCAGCTAAAGGTAATAAAATTGACGATATGGTTCCATTTTTAGTGCTAATGAAACTGCTCATAGTTTTGTTGAATTTTTTCTCCAAGTCTTTTTATGCGGTGTATAAGGATAAAAACAAGGATCAATTTTCTTTTTAATAACTGTATTATAATTTTTTTTTGGTTTAAAAGAATTATATGTTTTTTTATATTATTTATTATTTATTATAAATAATATATGTGATTTTATATTTTGAAATTAAACTTAGTATAATGTCATAACAGTATAATAAAATGCATTGGTGTTTTTGATTTGGATTTAATTTCAATTTTTCTTTGGTTCAATTTTGTTCGAATTTGGCTACGAAATGTATTTTTATACAGTAATTTAACATTTTTTAGGTAAGTAGTTGAATTGAAAAAGTCGCCAAAGTGACCTCTTTTATAACAATTGCTTATGAAAAATGTTAAATATTTTTATGGTTTGTGTGTATGTTTGTCCATTCGAGTATCAATTGACCCAAAGGACAATTGGTGGTTGTCCAGTTTTCATACGCGCTTGTGATGGTAAACATGTGATAATTATGAGGTCCTACATGTGAATAATAAATCAATCCAAAAAGGGGTTTATTATTTGACATGTTTTTATTATCAATGTTTGATCGTTACGACAAGAGTACCACTAGCAGTCGATATTACTGTCCAAAGACTTTATATTAGTGGTGCACTGGGTATCTTGAGATGGGTTATGAATTTATTTGAACAACATTGATGATTCAGTTTTTATTTATGTGAGTATATTTAAAATGTTTGTTTTTTGTTCTTTTTTCAGCTACAATTGCTTCAATATCTACTAATATGAATAAGGTTCAGGTCCTGAATGGGATAGATTTTAAGGATTGGAATGAGAACATGGAAATTATTCTTGACTGCATGGATCTTGACCTTGCATTAAGGATGAGGCAACCTCCTTCTTCTATGGAATTTGGTACCTCTGAACAGAGGAAAGATTATGAGAAGTGGGATCGCTCCAATTGCATGAGTCATGGCTTGGTTTGTTCTGAGGTCAATTTAGCTTCAGTACCGGGAAACACTTGGTGGTTAGACTCTGGTGCAACTACTAACATCAGTGTTTTAATGAGGGGTTACCTGAACTACCGGAAGCCAAATGATGTTGAAAGATACATCTATGTTGGAGATGGCAAGTCGGTGGAGGTGGAAGCTATAGGGCATTTTAGATTATTAATGTGTACCTGATTTTATTTGGATTTGAAAGACACTTTTGTGGTTCCGTCATTTAGACGGAATTTGATTTCAGTTTTTTATTTGGACAAATCAGGTTATTTTTGTTCATTTGGAAACAATATGTTCAAGTTGTCTTTCAATTCAAATATTATTGGGATTGATTCACTTATGGGTCATGATAATCTATATTTGCTTGACACAATAGCTACCTATGACGAATCTTTGAATGTGGAATCACGTGGCACTAAGCATAAAATTGAGGATAATAATTCAGGAGCATTATGGCACAAACGCCTAGGTCACACCTCTAAAAATAGAGTTGAGGGACTAGTTTCAGATGGAATTTTGGATTCCATTGACTTCATAAACTTTGATGTTTGTGTTGAATGCGTTAAAGGAAAACAGACCAAAACAAAGAAATTTGGTGCATATAGAGTTACAGATGTCTTAGAATTGATACATACAGACATTTGTGGACCATTTTCGACACCTTCTTGGAATGGTCAACAATATTTTATATCATTCATAGACGATTATTCTAGATATGCATACATATTTCTTATACATGAAAAGTCTCAATCATTGGATGTGTTCAAATCGTTTAAGGCTGAAGTTGAGAATCAACTTGACAAAAGAATTAAGAAAGTCAAATCCGACCGTGGCGGTGAATATTACGGTAGATATGACGGTTCAGGTGAATAACGTCAAGGGCCTTTTGCCAAATACCTAGAGGAATGTGGAATTGTCCCACAGTACACCATGCCAGAATCTCCTAGTATGAACGGTGTTGCTGAAAGACGAAATCGGACTCTTAAAGATATGGTAAGGAGTATGATTTTTCTTTCTACCTTGCTAGAGTCACTCTGGGGAGAGACACTAAAGACTGCAACTTATATTCTAAATAGAGTACCAACAAAAGCAGCTGCCAAAACACCTTATGAGCTTTGGACCGGACGAAAGCCTAGTCTTAAACATTTTCATGTGTGGGGATGTCCAGCTGAGGCGAGGCCTTATAGGCCAAATGAAAAGAAATTGGACTCCCGAACAACGAGCAACTACTTTATTGGTTATTCTGAAAGATCTAGGGGCTACAAATTTTATGATCCCAAATTAAATTCAATTTTTGAGACGGGAACATCCACATTCTTTGGGGATATTGAGTTTGGGGGGAAGAATAATGTTAGAGACTTTGTCTTAGAGGAAGAATCGATAACAATTCCAGAACTGATTCATATAGTTGTTTTTTATCAAGCAAGTACGAAACCCGCACAAGACATTGTTGCAATTCCTAAAACTCAAGATGATCTGGTAATTCATGAAGAACAAACTCAAAATCCTCAAGAACAAGTGTTACAAGAACCAATACATTTGCGGAGATCCACTAGAGAAAGGAGAAATTCTATTTCGGATGATTACATAGTCTTTCTCCAAGAACATGAGGAAAATAATTGTATGCTAGAAGATGATCCAATCAACTTCCGTCAAGCCATGCAGGATTCCAACTCGGAAAAGTGGATTGAAGCAATGAAGGTGGAGTATAAGTTCATGCAAGACAATAAAGTTTGGGAACTTGTCCCATTACCAGAAGGTGTGAAACCAATTTGTTGCAAATGGATTTCTAAGACCAAACAGGATTCTAACGGTAATGTGGAGAGGTATAAGGCTCGTCTTGTAGCTAAGGGCTATACTCAAAAGGAAGGGATTTACTTTAAAGAGACTTTCTCTCTGGTTTCATCGAAAGACTTTTTAGGACAATCATGGCTCTTGTTGCACATTATGATTTGGAACTCAATCAAATGGATGTCAAGATATCTTTCCTTAATGGCAATGTTGATGAAATAATATATGATGCAACCAGAAAACTTTGTGTCAGGAGACTCAAAGAAATGGTTTACAAATTGACAAAATCCATTTATGGACTAAAGCAGACGTCTTGTCACTGGTGTTACAAGTTTCATGAATTAATTTTCTCATTTGGTTTTGAGATGAATGTTGTTGAAGATTGTGTGTAACACAAATTCAGTGGGATCAAGTACATTTTCTTGGTCTTGTATGTAGATGACATACTGCTTGCCACAAATGATATAGGAATGATGCATAAAACTAAGAAATTTCTATCAAGAAATTTTGAAATGAAAGATCTTGGTGATGCCTCCTTTGTATTAGGAATTCAGATACATCGAGACCGATCTCGTGGTATTCTAGGATTATCACAAAGGAGCTATATCAAAAATGTACTTAAAAGGTTTGGCATGCAGGAATGTAAATCAGGAGATACTCCAATTGCTAAGGGAGACAAATTCAGTCTCAGTCAGTGCCCAAAAGGAAACTTAGAAATTCAAGAAATGCAATAGATTCCTTATGCGTCAACAGTAGGGAGTCTGATGTATGCCCAAGTGTGCACGCGTCCAGATATTACGTTCATAGTTGGGATGTTAGGAAGATATTTGAACAATCTAGGAATGGATCATTGGAAAGTTTCCAGAAAGGTTATGAGGTATTTAAAGAGAACAAAAGACTATATGCTCACATATAGGAGGTCAGACCAGTTAGAGATCACTGGATACTCTGACTCAGATTTTACTGGATGCCAAGACAGTAAAAGATCCACTTCAAGCTATATTTACATGTTGGCTGGTGGTGCAGTTTCTTGGCGCAGTGCTAAGCAAACTCTTACGGCTTCATCCACCATGGCAGCAGAGTTTATAGCATGTTATGAGGCATCCAACCATGGGATTTGGCTGAGAAATCTTGTCACTGGGCTGTGAATTGTGGAAGGAATTGAAAGGCCACTTAAGTTATATTGTGACAACAAATCATCCGTCCTATATTTCAACAATAATAGGAGCTTGACTAAGTCAAAACATATTGACATCAAGTTCCTAGTTGTTAAGGAAAGGGTACAACGTGGACAGATTTCCATAGAACACTTGGGGACAAACTCCATGATAGCAGATCCTTTTACAAAATGTCTTTCACCCAAGGTCTTTCATGAGCACACTGCTCGCATGGGTGTTTTATCGTTAAAGGAGTCTTTGGTATAGTGGGAGTTAGTCGATTATGAATTTTATGTTCTGTGTTTGGTATTATGTATGCATACTATGATTTTAGATATTTTCCAATTAATAAAGTTTGATATTCAGTAGTTTACATTTTGTACAATAAAATTATTGAATGATCTCACTACAGTAAAGTAGGACCAGTTGAAAATCGACATATAAAGACCAACTTCATGTGATTTTCATGCTACACATTTCATGATGGATTTATGTCATTTAGTTGTGTCACTATTGGTGATCATTGATGGGTTTAGTTATGATTGATATAATGAAAACCACCTTGATTTTGTATATTGGCATGACTAATGGACGAGATACTTTGGATATGCTTAAAGAATATAATGGCAAATTTTGAGCTCATAAAGTCTAACACATGTGTAAGGTTACATATGTGACCAATGGGAGATTGTTAGAATTTTGGATCACAAATGTAACATTTAAGGTGTTAGTGCCATTATTTTAATTAGTCGAGACCTAAAGGGGTCTAATTAATATAATATTAAGTTTGTGACTAAAAGCATAAATGTCATGAAAGGTCAAGTTATTGTGTAGATATGGTAAGTCAATATCTAATTTGATGAGGGGCCAAATTAGAATATTGAAAACTAAGAAATAACCCTAGGGTTATTTAAATGGGTTATGGTTCTCATTTGTAAAGCACGAACAAAATAAGGTTTATGAGGTTTTCTCTCTTCATCCCCATCAGAGGAGATCCAAGGAACCCTAAGGAACTCTACAAATCGAAAAATCACATACACGGAACCTTCAACGACTTCAATGGAAAATTCAGGTACGCTTCCGCCTTTATTCTTATAATTGTATTCGGATATGGGTTTAAGGGGTTCAACTTGATGCTATATCGACGTATTGGAATTATTTTAGAGTTGTGTTCTTGATTTCTATATCAGTATAAATCATAAGGTTTTGAACGGATCTAACAAACAAATCACAAAAGTTGACCACAAACATACCAATACAATTTCTAAGCTAGAAAAATATTCTTTTGTCCATACCATTTACATTAGTTGACGAATCAGAAAAAATAATATCATTATGAAATTTTCAAATGGACCAAACAACTAAATGTCATATCATTATGAGTCTGGCCCTAACCTTAGACCTATCATGCACAAAAATAAATAACTCAACAAAATAGAACTATGATCCCTAGAAAGAACCAATAACCACCGACCACTTAAAAATCATATACCGCGCGGTCAAAGCCAACTCACAAGTTACAATCAACTCTACCAACCCCCTCCACATACAACAAGAAATCCCAGCTAGATTATCTAAAAACATACACTTAAACATTTTCTCTCTAGTAGAGATCTTATCTTGCAAAAGTTGAAAAGAAAAAAACCATCACTTTATTGGGAGTCAAACTAACATAGATGAAAGAGAGAGTACAGTCTACAAACTAAAAAAGAGAGCATTGTGAAGATTATGATCTAGTAAGGCAGAAAAAAGCAAGGTTGTCGAAAACACCTCATCCTTAGCATGTCATCACCAAGGAGAGAGTAAATCCCTAGATAGCAAAAAAGAGGTCAGCAACCATCCCATGTTCATAAACAAAAAGTGAATATCTCCAACTCATATCTCAAACTGGTTCATCCTTCCACATACCTACATCACCATGTGACACCTTAAATCACAGAATAATATATTTGATATTGATATTTATAGGTATTTAAAGTGTTTAAAACTAAATGATTTATGATTTTGAATAAATTTTTGAAATAAAGGACATCACAACGTCAACTAACACATTTCAAATGATTCTAAGAAAAAGTCATTCAATTAAAACGACTCTACGTTGGTATTCATAATATTAATAATCTTGAAAAATTTTAAAATGATTTTCCAAACCCGATCTCGCATATCATAACAGGGCTTATCCTAAACTTGAACTAAAACCTCATTAACCTCTATTTATTACGATTTCGCAAGTGCAACGCAAAGCCAAACAAACAAAAACATAAAGGGGTGAGTTTTGATAAAAATGTAATAGTATAAAATAATTTAGAAGAGCCTGAAAATTATAAAGCAGACATTATATTTAATAGAAATTATCAATATCATACATCAACATAATTCACAACATCACATTATATTCTCACATCAAGCTAACTTCATCACCAATCACCAATAGAGAATATATGTATATACAATCCACTTGTCAAAGTTATCCAATCGAAAATTTAATTAATGTTATGCAAGTTCATATACACTAAATTTATCAACTTCCTTTGATACCATTATACTCTGTAGATGGTCGTGATTCTCTTTATGATACTTCATTACACCCATAACGTAAATACAAACGTTCTTCTCTCAATTAATACTATATTTGTGTAATACTTCTCAAGTGATAATGTATTACAACTCATAAATCAATTTTGTGTGTGCTTCTCTCAAGTGGTATTTGTACTGGTCAAAAAGTACATGTGTGTATATTCCTCTACAATGGCAGGGGGATTCAGAGGCCTAAGTAGGTATAATAAGCTATAGGGTGGTTATGGCTTACCCATGGCGGTGAGAAGCTCTGTATGATGGTGTTTTATAATGGTTTTAGGAGTCTTGCTCACGTGATGTGAGAGGCTCTGTAAATCGTCGATATGCTTGTAGTAAGTGTGTGAGAGGTATAATCAGTATGAGTTATGAGTTGTCCCATCTCTCCACTTTGGTAGAGATATTTATATAGGCGTTTTGAGCCTATGGTTTGGGTAACCCTGAGTGGTGACAACTGATCACTCATAGTCGGGGGAAGTTATTGACCACCTATCCTTTCAGGAGTAACACTGGACTACCTCTCCCTTGGATAATAATTTTACACACGTCATCAGTGCCCATGGGGAATCCTTCAGTCATTGCCTAAGCGGTACCGCTATTGGGCGAGAGCGCCCTAGTATATGACGCTCATAAATATAACATTACATAGTCCCTCAAGCATGAGGGTTTTGCTAATGGAGAAATGTTTTTAAGATTCTTTTTCGTTCAAGATGTGCCTCTCACCCTACATGGGTGGATAGTGTCCATTTATTAAATGGGGTGATTCCTTCTGTTTTAGGCGAGTCCCTCATCCGAAGGCAACTGTTATTAAAGGGCGAGTCCCTCAACTTAGGGAGAGTCCCTCAACTGAAAGGAAGTATTATTAAAGGGTGAGTCCTTCAACTGAAGGAGGCTATTATCAAAGGGTGAGTCCCTCATCCAAAGGTGACGCCTTTTGATCGACTAGGCTATAAGGGGATATGTCATTTTTCTTCTAATTAGACTCTAAGATGCCAATTTGTCAATCACTATTGAAAGCTTGAGTGCTTTGGTGGAAAAAGAGCATGGATAACATTTAATGCACCTCATGATGACATTATTTCAGAAAATCAATTTATAATCCATTTCTTACATGCGTCTTCTAGGTGTATCAACTTTTCCGCTTCTCATGGCAGTTACCTCATTGGGTGAATGTATGGCTTGTGCAATATGGTTTCCTCTATCATATTTCGGGAACCCTTTTTCCTTCTCCTTTCCTATTTCTTATTTTCCATATAAATATACCAGGTTTGAAGCATTTTCTATACAGTTTCTATGCTCCCAATGATCATGGGAAATAACACTAAATTTGTTCATGTTCAAGAAATTGCACCCCTGTATTCTACTGTGGATATGGTTGATAAGTTTCTTCATGGTATTATATTTTCCATTACGGTTCGTGAGAGAGATGTTATTATGGAACCTTATTCAAAGTAGGAGAGGGATAATATGGATACCTCCGTCGAACCGTCCACTTCCTATGTTTACGTCCACCTCCTAATTATTCATGAGTTACAGATTTTGATTATGTTCAGCTCTTTCAAAATGAATGTTTTGACTACCATCAATGTTTCCCCCTTCTCAGATTACCCCAAATGTGTGAGGCATACTAAGGGTTTTCAGATAGTCTGTTACATCATGGGCGTGTCTCCTATTATTGGAGCATTTATTTATTTATTTAGAATAGAAATCCTTTCCACCATTGGCTGGGTGACGTGGCGCCCTTTGTCGGGTGGATGTCTGATAAAGCCCTTCACAAGCCCATACGAGGATTAGAAAACAAGTTCACGTGGGTAAGCGTGCGAGATCGTAAAGTGATTACCGAAAGGGTAGAACCCAGTGTTCTTTCTCCCCTTGATCGTGAAGTGATTCAGATTTTGAGATGTTTTCACTCTATGGTATCCAAAAACCTTATTGCCTATTATAGACTGATTCTAATCAATTATTTGGGCTTATAATAGATCAATACATTTATGTCAATCGATTTTGGTTGATTGACTGAGGTGGCGGTAGCTCTAGGGTCTTCTAATCTATTATTCCATTAGGCTTAATCGATTAGATGGCACAAAATTTTAATTTAAAAAAATGCTCAATCGATTAGCCCATTAGATTTAATAAATTAGATGGTGCCTTTTCAGCTTCCCTGGTTTGTTTGGGAATTATATGACTTTGGGCTCTAAATTTATTTCTGCACCCCCTTTCTTTTTTCATTGCACCCTTTTTATTTCTCAAACCAAATAATTAATGGAAAATAAATCTAAATGGACTAAACATTTAAATAAGAAATTGTTAGAGGATTAACCACAGTTTTTTAGTCAATTCACCATCAAGTGTTTTACCTTAGAAAAACACAAGATCCTTTTAAAGAGAACATACAAACTTAAAGAAATTTGATCTCTTTGAATCGCTTGATACGGGAGGTGATATAGAACATCATTCCTTCTTGAGAGAGACATATCTTAAAGACCTTTCACCAAAAATAATTTCCAATGACTTCCTTAACCATGAAAAACATCTTTCTTTGGTGGAATATCTAGACGCATGCTTTGGATAACTTTTATTTAAATTACATTTAAGTTCTTGAAGCTGCAAAGCATTCCTGTAAAACAAATCTAATTTTTGTTTTTGGTACCTAAATTCTTTTGGGTCCTTTTTCATTAGTGGATTTAAGATGTCATGAGTTATCCCTTTTAGACCATTTTAAATCAAGCATTTTAGAAAACCAGAAGGTTTCTAGATGATTAAGTTTATAATGATAATTGCATCTATAAACAAGATGATTAGACTTCTTCTTAGTATGACAAATATTGGTTAATGATTTATTTTGTTGATAACCTAATCCAATTTTACTATATGAATCCCTTTGATTTGATAAGATTAAAACTATATTTTCTTTTCCCTTAGTAAATTTATCTTGGGTTTCATGTAAACTACAAACTTCATTTTTCAAAGATTCATATGTTTAACATTTGCTAGATTTTAACGGCTGGCTTCTAAAATCATATAATTTATTTCCAAGAATTTCATTCCTATTTTAAAGATTTTAACGATTTGCTAGATTTTAACTATTGGCTCTCTAATTTCTCAATTTTCTTATTAAGCTTAACACTTAATTTAAACATTTGCTTGCAATTCAGAGATGTTACCTTATTGTCATATTCTTCACATGTAGCTTTAAAGCATACATGTTCCTTTTCATCTTTCATTGATCTTCTCAAAGATGATTTATGAGAATCTCTTGATGAAACTTTGAATGAATTTACATAAGTCTTTGGCTGATGAATTTGAATATTCTCCTATTGATTCTTCATATGTTGTTTCATGTGATGCTACCAAGTTTTAGTTCTTTGGAATGAGATCTGGGTATAGTGATTCTCCAAATGGTCTTCTTGATGATAATTCTTAAAAATTCTTCTGGCTGATGATTCCTTAAAGGATCTTTCATACACAATAAATGTCCTTTCAAATTATTCTTCTAGTGTTGGTCTTTCAACATTTTTATTCATGTAATTCATAAGATGAAGATGATGAAGATTCTTCAATATTTAATGAGTTATTTCTTTCATCTTTTAGTAACTGAATCAACTTTTCAAGTTTCAGGATGATTTCCTCCTTCTTTGATTTTTCCTCAAATTCATCACAAATATTTCTACCTTTGGAATCAAGTACTAGATCAAGTTTCTGATACTAGTTCTTGAATCTAAGATAATTATTCGAAACAAGATTTTTTAGATAACTTCCAAGGGTTTCAATGTTTGAGAATCATCCTTGAAGGTGAATTTCACTTTCACTTGGTGTCTCATCTTCTTGAATAAATATGTTCATCCTCTCTTGATCGCCATAGATCATTTCAAGAGTATCCTATATTTCCTTGACAATGTTACAAATTTTTTGGATTGAAAGATTACTTTATTCCAAAAACCAATAGGTATAGCCAATCACAAGGATCCAAGACGGAAAACACGCCAAAACTAACAAAAAAGCCTAACCAAGAATGTTACTCAATACATAACATAGCTACTTTCCTATGTAATGTGCATCTCAAAACTATACTATAAATGATGTTGTCTTTCAATCTATCATCTAGCTTTTGATGATTAAACAAAACATCATTCATTTCCCTCCAAATTGCATAAAGAGTTTTAGTTGTGGCCATCTTGAAGATTTGCCTTTTCCATCATTTCTTTCTAGTTTCATTTACTATCTAATCTTTTTCTTGTCTCCAGCTTGTAGGTTGTCTGTTATACCCTGTCCAAACTAGAATTTCATGCCAAATATCTTGTGTTTTCAATGATAAAAGAGGTGTTCTATCAATTTCGGTTCAGTGTAGAACATACACCTACCACCATTTGGGACTCCAATTTGGGTAAGTCTATCTTTAGTTGGGAGGCGACCCAAAAAGATTAACCACATAGTGAAAAGAGCCCTTGGTCTCGCATAATTGGTGAAGAAAACTTTATTCCATATCACCTGAGCTATATCTCCTCGAATCTCTTTGTACATTATGGACATTATGAACTTGTCCTTATGCCTAGCCTCCTCCCAGTATTGAGTTTGGCTCACATTTTCTCTACTTTTCATAATTCTTTTGAGCATCCATGAGCATTGATGTGGAGCCTGCCGAGTCATGATGTCCTGATTCTTAAGATAATAGACATTGATCTATTTTACCCATAGCTTGTCAGGCTTGCAGGTTCCAAAGTGATTTGGGAATGGTGGCTTGGTTCCAACTAGCTATCTCTGTTACATTTAATACCCCCTATTCTTTGGCTCACACACTTTTTCCCAAGCCACAAGAGCTTTTTTTACAGTTACCCTCTTTACCATTCCACAATAAGTTTCTACACAAAGCTTCAATGTGATGAATAAATTTCTTAGGCAAAGGGAACACTTGCATCCAATAGGCTGTTATAGCAAATAACACACTCTTGATTAATTGACATCTACCAGCATAACTCATAAGTCTTGCATTCCAATGGAGGATTCTCATCACAATTTTATCGATAAGTGGTTGACATTGAATAATGGTGAGTCTCCTACTTGAGAGAGAGAGAGAGAGAGAGGGAGAGAGAGAGAGAGAGAGAGAGAGAGAGAGAGAGAGAGAGAGGCACCAAGGTACCTGAAAGGTAAACAGCCATTAGCAAAATTAGTTTCAGAGATGATAATTTGCTGCTCCTGACCTGGAACACATCCAAAATAAATCTTGCATGCGGTGGGATTAAACTTCATACCAATGAATGTAGAGAAGTTATGGAACTCTCCTATTATGACCTCTAGTAAATAAGACCAAGTCATCTACAAAAGAGATGTTGGTGATATTTAGCTTTGTACACTTGGGATGGAAGTTAAAGTTTGGCTACTTGTGCAAGCTACAAAGTCCTGTGCAAATATTCCATGATCAAGACAAATAGGTTAAGATTGGATCCCCTTGTCTGATCCCCTTATGGTTAATATTTTTAAGATAATCCTAGAAATGATGGTACAACAAGCAATAGGTCTCAGCTCCTTCATTATTTTTGCCTCATAATTCTTGGGAAACAGAGTGACAAGGGTACAATTAATAGTTGTATAAAGCATGTTTCTGTCAAAGAGCTCATGTACTACTGCTAAAACATCTCTTTTTATCACCTTCCAGTTGGATTTGAAAATTTTGGCATTAAAGCCCTCTATTCCAAGGGCCTTGTTGTCCCCAATATCATTAAGAGCATTCCATGCATGTCTCTTTCTCAGCTATAGGTTGGATGAGGCTATCTTGTTGATCTCTTTTCAATTGAGCTCCACTTCTCAGAACCTCTACATTCACCTGCATAAGCTCTTGTGAATTAGTGTCAATCAGCTCGCCATAGAATTTAAGAATCTCATGCTCCACCAATTTAAAACCAATCAGACTTTTCCCATGGTGGTCTTCTAATTTATGTAGCCTAAATTATTTATTCTTCCCCTTTACTATAACATGAAAGTAAGCATTGTTCTCATCACCCAATCATAGCCAGTCCACTTTAGCTTTCTGACTTAAGATTTTCTCCTCTAGCTCTGTGCTTTGTAATTCTTCATTAGACCAATATTTGACATTTTTATGAGCTTCTGCTTGAACATATCTGCAACTAGTAACTGGTGAGCATGTTCCAACTTAGTTCTACTCTCTTGGATTTTTTTCACTCCTACAGTTGTTTTTTAATTTAGCTTACTCAAAATGGGTTGAATTCTTTTTAATTTTCTCCAAAGAACATACATACGTCTACCTCTTTCTTCTTTGTCCCAACTATCCTTAATGATCTCTATGAAATTTGATCTCTCTACAGTACAGTTAAGGAACTTGAATCCTGCTTTATGTCTATAAGTCTCACTATTCTCCCTGTCATACCCAAAATTTTACCCCTAGATTCCATTATCATTTGCATAACATTCTAGGTCAATCATTCATGCATAGCTAACAAAATTATCAAGGTATGGCTTTGTTTTGTTTCATCTGTGAATTAGGATTTTCCTCAAGAAGCTCAAGGGATTGATCAGTCAAAGTTTTGGATTGATCATCAATATATCAAGTTCTCAAACACTCAAGATATCCCCCTCCATCAATAATCAAGTGCAATATGGCTTCATTACAAGTTCTCCAAGATTCAAATTCATCTGGTCACAAATTAGGGTTTTTCAACCAAAGTCAACTGCATCTTTGACTTTTGATCAAGTCATGATCTCAAGCCTTGAGGCATGATTCAAGACACTCAAATACATCCTTAGATTCTACCCATGGTGCTCAAATAGCTCAAGGGATTGAATTCATTAAATATCAAGAAGTGCATTCCATCTAATACACAAGCCAATCACTGCAAAGTCAAACCTTTGACTTTTGGGGTTTTGGATCAAATATGAGCTTCTCAAGATTGATTTCATGGAAATATGTTTGATTGATGAATTTTATCAAGAGAAATCAAGAAAAATGAGGTTACTTGCAAAAAGGGCAACATTGAAGAATCTGAAATTTTTCTAAGTTATGGAAATACAATGATTTTTTGTCCAACTTGCCAATGCCATAACTTCCAATCCAAACATCCATTTTATTTGCACCAAAGACCAATCTGAAGAGCTCATCCATACTACAACTTTGTCCTTGAGGATGAATTCCCCAAAAATGCAAGGATTTCAAGTTATGAACTCATGAAGTTAGTGTTTCATTCAAGGGTGAAGTTAAAACACTTAGAAAAAATTTCACAAAAATTTGCCTTGTAAAAGTAGCCAACTTTAGGGCCATTTTCACCATGATCCATTTTGATTCAAGAAAAACTCAAAACATAAAAGTTGTAGAGCATGTTTCAAGCTTTCCAAAGAGTCCAAGAACTTATTTTTCCATGCTTGAGCTAGGAGATTCGAACAGATAAAGTTGGCATTCCAAACTTGAGTTTTAGGTCATTTTCATGACATGAACTTGAAGCAAAACCAATTCAAATATGCATATACCTTGATTACAGGTCATGTAACTTGCAAATCTCTCCTTAATCAGAAGATTGCACAAGTTTTTTATGCACTAGACATTAATTTGAAGCATTATCTAAGAGTTGATGCCATTTATGGAGCATTTTGCCAAAAAGATCACACTTCCATTCTTGAAAAATATCTTTGATCACAAAGTTAACTTGTATGCAGCTTTGTGATTGTTTCTTCTGCACAAACCTTTTCTTAAGATGAGAAGCAATCCGTCTATACCTCTCAACCACCCTACAACAATGGTACTTTGCCTTGAAACCATAATCTTTTCATGAAACTACCATTTCATTCTCAACCAAACCATAACTCCCTAAACTTTGTAATATGATCAGCTCTCAATCCCTCAACCTCACATATAAATAGAGGCCACTTCTAAGCCTCAAAGGATACAGGAAAATGTAACACCCCATTTTAATTTATTTAATCGTCGTGTGTTATTTTGTTTGTTTGGCCTTGTTTAGGGTGTGTGTAGTTGAGCGCGTGGGCGGAATGTCCTTAACGGAACGGGGAAAATAGAGATGTCGGGATAATAATAAGATAGTAATGAATAATGTGGGGACATATTCAATAATAGTAGCATGAGGTATATTATTATTATTATGTATAATATTATTAACATTATCATTATTATTATTATTATGGGTATCATTATTATTATTATTATTATTATTATTATTATTATTATCACTAATAATATTATTATTAAATAATATCAGGGTTAATTTAATAATAATGTTAGTGGGAGGAAAATAGGGAATTAATTCACTAATCTAAGATTAAGGACAGAATTAAGGGGAATTGTATCTTTCATGGAGAGAGGGTTTAGAGAAGGAAGAACAAGAGGAAGAGCTAGGGCATTCTTCTCCATCAATTTTCGCAGGATTTTATGACCAAATTCGAGGTAAGGGGGAGAATGGGTTCAATATAGGTGTTAATACCATGAGAGGGTAGTGAGGGTTCCTTCCCCTCTTAGAATTTTCGTGTTATGTTTGAATCTGAATGTCTGCTGGATTGTATGTGTATGACTGCTATGAAATTGTTGATATGATGTAGATACAGATCTGAAATTCATGCAATTATGATGATTGAACTCTGTTGTGTTGTTGTTGTATAACTGTGTTTGCAGATCTGATTTTGTTGCAGGTTGAGAGTGACGAATTTAGATCTAAGAAACATTGAATTGATTAGTAATAATAGGAGAATGAGGTAATGTGAAGTTATGGGCCTTAAAATCAATGTAGAAACGATTTTTAGGACAGATCTGGATGTTAGAAGTGAGATCATAGTGGTAGAATTCAGACTGATATGAAAAGTTGGGATTTTTCACAGTCTCTGCCCATACGCATAACAGAGGAGGCATTACGCGTATGGCATTGCGTGCCAGAGGGCCAATACGCGTATTGGCAAGGTGATACGCGTATGGCAAGGGTGGATAAGTGGGCAATACGCGTAATAGGCTAGTGATACGTGTAGGAGATCTGGAAATGGAATTTTTGAGAGAAATCAGTCTCTGCTCATACGCGTATCACATAGGGCAGTACGCGTATGGCAAGTTGCAGAGTGGGCAATACGCGTCTGGTACGCAACTGGATGGCCGAGCGAGCTGGACAATACGCGTATGGGTGTGGGCAATACGCGTATGACCAGCGAGAGTGCAGAATTTCATTGTTTTCGCGATTCTTTCCCGATTTCGCTTCTGATGCAGTTCTTTTTGGTTTGAGAGGTTGGGGTAGGTGTCAGCACTTGTTGAATCTAGGAATGGTGGAAATAATTAAAAATTGAATTTAGGTGGACTAATTAGACAATTAGCTAATTAAAGCCACGTGCGATATTTTCCTGATTTGGTGTATTGTGCTGAACTGTTTGGATAAGTGTGGTAATATTGTGGGGTATTACGGTGAGTATGTATCTCACGTGTGATCAGGAGGATCGTGATGATGTATAATTGTTATTATACATGTGTGTTGTGCATAATTCTTGTCATGCATTCATGATGTGTCTGGTTGAGACAAATCATTGCTCAATGGGAGTGTATGTGATTTGTCCGGACTCCAATGTGGAGTTGTGATGGAGATAAATCATTGCTTAGTGGGAGTGTATGTGATTTATCCGGATTCTATTAGGAATCGGGTTCGATTGAATGAACCATGGTGTATTGGTACCACATGCATTGTGTCATGTCATTGAGTCGCATTGCATTATTATGTGTTTGGTGAATCATAAATGAAAGTGACAAGTATGTCGTGATTGTGTGTTATTTATGTGTGAACGTGTGATTACTACTCCTTAACATGTATTATACACCATTAATTATTGAATGTAGTTCTCACCCCTTTGTTGTTTCTTGTGTCTGTGCTTCTTGGGAAGTACAGATAATCCAGGTACTTGAGTAGTGCATGGAGTGCGTGTTGCCTGATCGAGTCCTAGGAGTCGCTCTGATACGTAACACGGGGATTGGGCATTTTCTTTATTTGCTATTATTTCATTTGATTTTGTTACGTATCACTATTCTTTTGAAAACGTTGTGGACCACGAGTTTACGTGGAGTATTATTATGTAGGCATTGGTGCGGTGATTTTGAATAAAATATTTAATTCCGCTGTTTTGACTTATCTATGAGAAAATAGGCAAATAAAGTAATTGAGACTTCATTGTTGGTTTTATTAAGTGACATTCCACTGTTGGTTTTAAACTCTGATTATTTTCGTATTATATGTATATTTTTCTAAAGTGGTAAAGTGGGGTGTTACAGAAAACACCTCAAAACCTCAGCAAGGTTCTCTAAACCAGAATTCCCCATTTTTTACTTTTTTCAAACCTCGCTCAAAGTGAAATTGTGTTTTCACAAACCAGAAGCTTTCCACTTCATTTAACCATCAAAACACCTCATATACATCACATATAATTCATCCAAACACTCAAACCACTTCTGAACCACTCATATCATCATACTTCAAGTTCATTGCTCCATTGTGCAAGAAGGTTTGTGTGAGAGGTTTCAAGCTGTTTCAGAACAAACCAAGGACATCACTAGCTTGCTGGAGGATCAAGGAGGCGCATAGGATCTTCATGTTGTTTATGTAACCACTGTGAAGAGGCATTGGACCTTGCTCCAATAGGTAAGTGTTCTTGCACTTTGAAACTCTTGATCCATGCATCATTCTTGAATGATTTTTGAAGTAAAAATGTAGAACCTATTATGTTTAGTGTGTTTCTATTGCAGTTTGCATTGTATCATGTTTATATGTGAAGTTGTTGATGTTAGAAACCTAGGGTTTCATGACTGGTTTTGGCCTTCGTGTGTGTTATACAGTGAGTGTTAGATTATGAAATTGATACCATTGTAATCCTTGGAAAAAATGGAGCAATTTTGTTTTTTACATTTTTTATTTTCATCAAGAAATGAGAGAGATATTGAGAGTGGAATTTTGAGAAAAAAAATAAAGAAGAAGAAGAACACGGGGGAGAAGAGAGAGTGGGTGCGTGAGGTTGATGATGATGCTGATGTGGCACTATTGCATTTATGTCTTGTGTTTTACTATTTAATTGAATGTTTACACTTTAAACACTGGATGTATCACCACCTCAGTGTTCGACGACGACGACTTATCTAGAGGGGGGTGAATAGACACCCAAGCCAAAATCACCAAATAAAATTTGGGTTTTTTAAATTGTTTGATAAAGAGAGCGCACAGAAGGTTTTGGTATGGACCGATAAAAGTCGTCTATACGAACTTAGTTATTGGAACTCGGATATGCAAAGCCAAATATGGAATGACAAACACAATAATGGAAATTAACCTTTAATCAAATAACACTTTATTACTCGTTTAAACTAATGAACTTAGTAATGCTATTTCCAATGATAACAAGCAAAAATAGTGAACAATGCAATTAATCGAACACTTGGTGTGCGAACGAATTTTCATAATTTCCTTTGTATTGTTGTTGATATGAAAACCACTTATAATCACAATTGATTATAAGCTATTCGACAATCAAGTTTAAAACAGAAAAATCACAGGAAAATTCTTACGAGACAATCGGTTAATCAATGATATTCGATAAATTGCGTAATGGAAAGGTAAAACGAGTAAAGAGATAATAGAGAGATCGACACGAGGATTTATTCACGTAGTTCCCCACTTTCGTCCTCACGTGTGGGCACGTCTGCGCCTAATTTCCAATGTGGAATTAGGATACTTTCTTACTATGCAAAAAGTCGATATATAAAAAAAGTGATCAGAGCAATCATACAAACACACTGGTTCTGATGTTGATTCAATCCCTTTTCTTCTTTTGATCTTGAGCAAGACTAAGACAACAATGGATGCCAATTGACTTTTCGATATTGCTACTCCTTTACGTTCTTTATCTCCAAAGCTTTCGCTCACAATCAATTGCACTGATTGTTCCACAAGACTTCAATTCGATTCGTCGTTCTCCGCTACTTCCTTTGTGTTCTTTATCTCCAAAGGGTCATTTGCGTACTTTATACCAAAAGGTTTTCACAATGTCGCAATCCTCTCTTGAACGTCTTGCACGAAAACCCCCAAATCTTCACTCAATCTTGGAGGACAAACCCGCGGTTTTTCCGCATGAAGAACCTTACAAATCTCAACCCGATATTCTAGGCTACACAAGAACCTAATCGGACCTTATCAGGCCTTCGCCTAGCTGGCACCCCAACAAAAGATTATTATGTGAGATTTGTCAGTGTGTAGACATAAGAAAGAGGTTGAAGATGATGAGCAAATGCAGGCTAATTTTATGGTATCACCAGTTGGGAATGAAGCATGAATGATGTATTTATAGTTTTGGAAGATTGGTGACAAAGAGGAAACTTTCTGATTAAGTGAGGAAAAACAAGGTGACCAACTTCATCAGTATGTGTTGGCCTGAAGATTGGATGTGCCGACACATACTGTAGAAAATACCAGCATGTGCCGCCTAAAATGACACATGTGTCGACCTAAGAGAAACATAACTTACAACCTTATTTAGGACAGTAGATGTGACGGCCTGAAACAGGTATGTGCTGACACATACTGTTGAAACTTTCAGTATATGCCGACCTGAAGCAGATATGTGTCGACCAAAAAAAAACAGAGCCTACAAGCTTAAATAATGAGTTACACGTGCCGGCCTGAAATGTGAATGTGCCGGCACATGCAGTGCATTTTTCTACAGAAACTTAAGACCTCTAATGCAGGAGTGCCACACACAAAATAAAGATACGGTCCAATGTATAGAAATGCAACTTAAAGTTTTGACATCATGCAGAACATCTAACAGAGAATTTACACACTCACATACTCCCCCTTTTTTATGATGGCAAAACTTGCGACAAGGCATTTCATAGGCTCCCCCTGACTTTGTGTTTTCCTACTTCATCTCGCATATTGCTTCTCCCCCTTTGACAACATAAAAAAGAAGAAAAAAAATTGTGAGAAGCATCATATTCCAAAACACATATTAATATATCACTCAGAGGCATTTTTGCATAGAAGAGCAACAATCACATATCCCCATATATATGCAATGATGCAACATTGATAGATAACCATCAACAAAGATTAACTATTCATGTAGTTTGTAATAGCCTCACAACTATGTAACACAACACAATGGAACTCCCGATGCCGCACACACATGAGCATAGCATAGCGATAAGAACATGTCACTACTCAATCCAAAGTGAAAATGTGACATAATATAAGCACATCCACAACAGGAACAATAACAGTCTATTAGCATTCTAGAAGAATTAATAAATGATAGAGACAATATTAAACCATATTATCCATTAATACATAACAAAGCAAATTTGCACACACATTTTGTTCAAATACCGCAGCCAAACAACCTCTAGTTCAAAACAAAAATAACATGAAACTAAAATGCATAAAACAGAAACAACAAGACATCACACAATGACACAATACATCAACGTCCACCAGCTTCATCATGACGTTTGCGATAGGTTCTTCCACCCCTACGCATCTCTTCATAAAAGTCAAAGGATTCTTCATCATGCTGAACAACTGCGGAATACACATTGTTAATCTTGCCTTGGAAAATCTCATTGTTCATGCTCATGACTTCATAGATTGATTTGAATTGCGCAGTAGCAACTGATGCAAACATCTCAAAATTAGTATCCTGAGCGTTTAGCCTGTCATACACACCAGCTTGAAATTCAGCCCTCCACTTTTGATCTTCTTCATATCTTTGATTTTGTTGCTTCTGCATAGCTTGAAGCATTGCCATCACCTCATTGTTATTTCCAGCAGCAGATTCATACCTGTTTTCATGAGACCGGATCCATACTCATAGGATTCACCATCATACCCCATGTAGCCAGCATCATACCCTCTGTAATTATCCCATTGTGCAGTCCAACAATTCTACTGCTAATCATCTTTCCAAGACTGTTGATACCCTTGTTGAACACCTGAAGTAGCATTCATCCAAGCTGCATTTTCCTCAAGATTCACATCAGTCATAGGAACATCTTCCCGATCATCACCAGCTTCTTCTTCATGGCCTTCAACCCCATAATCATCGCCTCCTTCGGTAGACTCAAAAGGATCATCAAAGTTGTAGGTTTTCTTCTTTTATGACGAAACTTGATAGTAATACACCTTTCCTTTGGAGTCCCAATGATACCTCATATTGGTTAGAGTCCTTTAAGTGAACTCATTTGTCGGACTTGAAGAGACAAAGACCAAGTTTTGGAATGTGATGCTGAAGTGGTTGAGAATCTTGGCAACCATAGATGGATAAGAGAAGGCACTCCCTTTGTTGCAAGCTTGAATGCTGAACATGCGGTGCACAAAATAGTACAGCCAGTTTATCTTAATCTTGTTGAGAAGAAGATATACAAGATGAATCTCCGTATTGTCAACCCTTGAAAAACCACCACTTTTGGGACGCAATACGTGAGAGACGATCCAATGGAGAACGCGGGGAAATTTCTTAAGACATCCCGTAGTGATCTGCTCATTGTTGTACTCATCCCTCGGAGCTTTCAACTGCTCATTTGAGTGCAATCTCCACTTAAAGTCAGAATAAACATTTGTGTCCTTAACTAAAGGCTCCTTCCCTATTGTGATACCAAGGGAAAATTTCCATAATTCATTTGTAAAAGTGTAGGACTTACCTCCAATCTGAAAACATAACTCAGCTTTGTTACGCTTGTGCAACCCCGCATAAAAGACTCGAACCAAGTCTTCATTATAGACTTGATTCAATGACAGAAAGTAATTGATTGCTTGATGATTGCTGCGATCCATGACCTCAGAAATGTATAGTTTTTCAGTAGTCTTCACCTTGTAGTAATTTTGCCTCGACACACTCCTACCTCGACATTTTTCTTCGAAGAACTCTAGGTTCTCTTGATCAATCAGATAAAAAACAGTCTCCAGTGCCCTAGAAGAGGAGCCAACCTTTTCTTTGCCTCTTCCAGCAACCTTACCTCTTGCAACCTTAGGAGCCATAATGAAATTTCAAAGACAGCAGACGCACGCAAGGTGTTTGAGAAAATTACCCAACCAAAACAGTTGGAATTTGAGTGATAAGAGAAAACCCACAACCAACAATGTTGTTATATCAATTGTAGATGCAAGAAAACAACAACTAGACACACTATATATATAAATTTCGTGTGAAGATGCATTGTATGGAGAGGTGCAGACAGAAGACCACAGTAATGGGTTTTGAATGCTATTAAATATGGAATATTGAATGATTTTTAGTGATTTTTGAAGAGCTTTGATGATCAAAATAAAGGAAGGAAGGGAGTTGGACGGAGCAATTTATGATGAGGGGAGAGAGATTTGATATGAAGTTATGAGCTAGAAGGAAGATGAAGGGATAGAGAGGATGAGAAGAGATAAAACTCTTAATCTCATTTTACATGTGTCAGCCTAAGTAAATTATGTGCTGGCACATGTGTCTCATGTGCTGACCTGAACTGAAGCATATTTAGAAAATTCAACATTATGTGTCGGCCTGTACAACTTTCGTGCCGGCACATACTAAACTAACAACTTAAAATAAAGATAAGAACAAAAGAAATTCTGAGTCAATATTATGTGTCGCCACATACGAATTATGTGTCGGCACATACTGAGACAAACTCAACACACTCAAAATGAATTCATCTCAGGCCGACCTGACTGCATCATCTGTTGACACATGCATGCAGGTCTTTAGGGAAAACACCAAGAGACACTATAACTTGACTCATGAATGACTGAAACACGACTTGTATGAATGTTTTGTACCATAATTGTTAAGGCCATGTATTTGAACAATTTAGAGAACCAAGCATGCATAGATAAGAAAAAGAAGGTAGAAACAAATACATTTGCATCATTTGATCTAGGTCACTATAAGCATGTAAATTGAAACAATCACATATTCAATAGAAATTTTCAAAGTACACACAAGACCAAATAACTTTTAGCATGTATTCGAGATACCTTCAAATATGATAAAAGACATAGTTTACTTTTAGAAAGAAAATGAAAAAATACAACCTCACCGAACAAACGGAGTATGCACAAGCATTTCACGAGAAGATCTAGAACAAGAGCTTTAACAAATGCCAATCGTACCATCAACAAAATCTTTTCAAACACATCTTTATTCATTTTCACCTTTCTAAGTTGTCTCAATATCTTTCACCAAAGGGATTTTTCTTGTTTATGCTTCTGGAAAACACATTCCTTCTTCTTGACACCAAGTCAAGTTGATTTGAATATATTATCTGGCAAGTGTCTTGATATTACTATGAATGAAGCCCCACAGTTTCTTCATAGAATCAAAACACTATTTCCTGCAAAATTAATAAGATAAACTAGGTACCCAATCTTCGTTGGGTCCTTGAGGGTGAGTAACACAATTGTTGCACTTAGGTGACCACTGAGAAATGCCCTTAGGAATTGAAAATCTCCTAAGTTTGCATTTGGCAATAGTATGACCTTTCATACAACAGTAGTAACAAGTTATATTTCGAGAAATGTCATGTTTCCTGTTCAACTTCTTTTCAACAAAACTGTACTTACTATACAGTGGATTCAAAGGTTTGTTGAACTTTGTCGTGTCTATAGCATATGTGACCTTTGGTTATTGATCCTTGACTAACTTGGCCTTAAGAGTCCTAACCTCTTTTTGGCAAATATAAAAAGTATCACATCCAAAGTTAAATGGATTTTCATCTCCTTTTTTATTGGCTTGTTCATTATCTACTAACAAGTCCTTTAATGCTTTCATTTTCTTTTCCATTTCTAAATTTTGTCTCTAAGTATGAAAAATTTTGTCTATTTGAAGCCAACTTTTTGTATGCTTCAATAGCTTCTTTGTGCAAGACCTCAAAAGCATTTAGTAACTCTAAATGAGCCATTTCATCAACATATTTATTTTGAGAGGGGTTTACATTAGTTTTCTTACTTCCTTGATGAAGTCTAGAGAGACATATCTCATCACGTCTCGATGATTCAAAGTCCTCCTTCTTGTCTTCACAATAATGACCGGAGAAACAAACTTCATCATGATTTGATGATTTGTGCTCCTTCTTCTTTTTATTTTTGATGTGATCAGATATGCAGAAGTTGGATAATTCTTCATCATCATTAGATTCTTCATCACTCAAGGATTCAACGTCACTTCCCCAAGCTACATAGACCTTCCTAGGTTTGACATGTTGCTTACGTTGATTTCTCTTCTCATTTGTTGGAGTATAAAGGTGTTGCATTTCTTCCTTTGGACTTATCTTCCCTTGAGGATATAGATTATCTTTTAGACTTAGTACCTCCTTTATTTAAGTCCTTGTCACCTTTCTTTTGCAAGTATTTATGATACCTTTTGACAAACAAATTCATCTCTTCATCATCCGAAACATATTTCTTGCTACCATCATTGTCATCAAGATGCTCATTCTTTGAGGGCTTAGAATTTGAAGCCCTTAGAGCTTTAGACTTCATTCATTCCTCCTTATTTGTTTCCTTATCCTTTTTCTTCTTTTTCTCAAGCTTCTTTTCATGTTCATCCAAACAATTTAATTCTTGTTCGTTTTCTTCTAACTTTCCAAACAAGGTGGTGAGATCAAGTGTTGTAAGATCGTTGGCTTCATTTATGGCCATAACCTTTGGTTGCCAATTCCTAGTAAGATATCTCAAAACCTTGTTAGTAGCAATAGAATTGGAAATATGATTACCCATCAAGTTTAAACGATTAATAAGATGTGAGAACCGCTTTTGCATTTGAGCAATGGTTTCACCATGCTTCATGCAAAAGAGTTCGAATTCTTGATTAAGAGTGTTAATCCGGGATTGTTTGACCTCATTAGTTCCCTCATGGGTAACTTGTAGAGTGTCCCACATGTCCTTAGCAGTCACAGAATGAGAAATGCGATAAAACTTATCAACACCAAGAGCGGATACAATAATGTTTTTCGCTTTCCAATCATATGCCCACTTCTTATTATCTTCCTTATTCCATAGTGCTTCGGGCTTAGGAACATCAACACCATCAACACGATGTGTTAACGGTGTAAGACCATTTTGAATGACCTCCCACACACCCTTATCATAAGAGTTCACATGAATTTCCATACAAGCTTACCAATAACTATAGTTTTCTCATGTGAAAATTGGAGCTCTTTTATAGTCCCCTTTAGGTTCGTGAGCCATTTTCTAATAAGTGTTTCGAAGCACGAAATGAACCGGGCTCTTGATGCTACTTGTTAGACGACGGTGACTTGTCTAGAGGGGGGTGAATAGACACCCAAGCCAAAATCACTAAATAAAATTTGGGTTTTTAAAATTGTTTGATAAAGAGAGCGCGTGAAAGGTTTTGTTATGGACCGATAAAAGTCGTCTATACGAACCTAGTTATTGGAACTCGGATAAGCAAAGCCAAATATGGAATGACAAACACAATAATGGAAATTAACCTTTAATCAAATATCACTTTATTATTCGTTTAAACTAATGAATTTAGTAATGTTATTTCCAATGATAACAAGCAAAAATAGTGAACAATGAAATTAATCGAACACTTGGTGTGCGAACGAATTTTTAGAATTTTCTTTGTATTGTTGTTGATATGAAAACCACTTATAATCATAATTGATTATAAGTTATTCAACAATCAAGTTTAAAACTGAAAAATCACAGGAAAATTCTTACGAGTTGATCGGTTAATCAATGTTATTCGATAAATTGCGTAATGGAAAGGTAAAACGAGTAAAGAGATAATAGAGAGATCGACACGAGGATTTGTTCACGCAGTTGTTAAGGGCCAAATTGTGCATACTTTTGATTATATTTTATGGCCCTTTCAATTGGTTTCTTTGTTAATTTAGTAGAATATCTCGTAGTTTTAGTATATTTATGCTAATTTCCGATTTTATTGTACATATTGTATATTATGATCATTTTGATGCTCTATTACAGGTATTCTTGCTTATATTGGATGTTGGGATCAATCGGTGAAGGAAAGAAGGCCTGAAAATGCATTTTCGAAGAGTTTGTGTCGGCACAGTGGCTAAGCGAGTTTTTCAGTGCGCTTTCAGCGTGCAGACACTGGATTCCAGTTGCAAAAGACCAAAACCGCGCTGAGCGGGATTTTCAGCGCGCTTTTTCTTCAACTTCCAGTAGCTAAAGTCTCAAACCGCGCTAAGCGGGATGTTACCGCGCTCAGCGCACTTTCTGGGAAAAACACTCTGTTTCTACTTATCGCGCTTAGCGCGCTCCTGATGGCGCTAAGCGCGGTGTCACTTACTGCACCATATGCACTTCCTATAAATATCTTCTCTTGAAGATATTTTCCAACAACTTGTACTTTTCACTTTTCAGCATTTCTAAAGTGAGAAAAAGGGTTTTCTAGGTAAAAAAAACCTTAGGATTTCAAGGAGAAGTGAGATTCAATTCTTTGGAGCATTAATCCTCGATTCTTCGACTTTGATGCTATCAAAGATTCTTTTCTTACTTGTTGATCAAGCTACCATGACAATGGGTAGCTAAACACTTTTGTGTCAAGATTAGTGGTAGGTAATCCATCATTTTGTATGTATGATCTTGATATTTAGTTTGTGAACCTTGTTGATGATTAATATAGGTGAAAAACTTTGTTCGTATGGTTTATATTTTGTTTTGGTTCATGATTGAGAAATATGTTCTAAAACTTGACCTAAGTTTGAATCCATCAACAATCATGAGGCTAGAGATAGTTTTGAAAGTTGATGTTCATAAATATTTATCTTGAATTTTATCATATTGATAGTTAGAGTGAGAGATCATCTAAGGATCAATATGGTAAATCCCACAACAAGTGTTAGAGATAAACTTGTTGAGAGGATATGTGATTATATTCATCGTTAACAAGTTCACATCCTTTATCGAGTAAATACGTATAAAACGGATTATCGGACCCTAATCTTGGCATGCTTTTACCAAATCTTTAAAATCAATTTCTTTACCGTTACTACTAAACTCTTATGCAAACGATCTGTTACAAAACCACCAAAATCTTTGTTACTCTAAGTTTAAAACGATTTCGATTATAGAACGGCGACAATACATATACAATCCCTGTGGATACGATAAAACACCCCCGAAATACTTTTCAACAAAATGGCGTTGTTGCCAGGGATTGTTGTTTGATATTGCAAGCATCGAAATAATTGTTAATTTTTAAGCTTGTATAACTTTTTCTTGTGCTTGTTAATTTGTTTGGCTAAGTGTACAAACTCTGTTTATGCGAGGGAAGTTACCTGCAGATCAACTTGTTTTCGATCCTGAGATTGAATGAACTGCGCGTAAGTTAAATAGAAAAACTAGGCGGAGGAGGCAACTTGCTAAGGAAAGACGAGAACGAGGAGAAAGTTCAACTTCGACACCAACACCACAGTTAACGCCAACCATGGCTGCACCACCACCACCACCACTTGCTTCAACACCTTGTGTTAATAGTTTGAGGCATATAACTCAGTTCGCACGAAATGTCCATAATGGTCGGCACTCTGAAATGAAGACGGGCATCCTCGCTCTTCTGTAACATAATCCATTCACTGGTATAGATCACGAGGATCCCTTTACTCATTTGACCAAATTCTATGAAATTGCGGGTGCGACTGGAGCGCCTGAAGCTGAAGAAGAGTCTTTGTTCAAGAGACTGTTTCTGCATTCCCTAATTGGGAAGGCAAAGGAATGGTACCTTGACTAATCTACTGCTGTTATGACGGACTGGAACACATTAGAAGAGAAGTTCTTGGAACGATTTTTTCCACACAATTGTTTCACGGAAGCGAAAACAGAAATTGTAGTTTTCTCACAAGGTGGAAATGAGTCTCTCAACGAAGCTTGGGAGATATTCAAGTCCATGCTTAGAAAATGCAAAGGGCACGATTTTGATGAGTTGACGCAAGTGCATATTTTCAGAAATGGTCTTCAAAGGGTTCATAAAACATTGTTGGATTCTACCACGGGCAGATCTTTAATGACTAAAAGCGCCGACGAAGCCATTTCTATCATAGACAAGATGGCACCAAACGACCATCAAGGGAATCATAACCATGGCCAATCTCAAAAGAAACTGGGAGTGCTAGAATTGGGGACAAATAATGCAATTCTTACTCAGAACAAATTGTTATCTCAACAAGTTGAGTTGTTAACGCAACAAATGTCAAAGCTCCCTCAACAGATTAAAGAGATGCAAGATTTACCGAGTAAAAATATGTAAATAGCCGTGTGTGAGCTATGTAAAGGAGATCACCTTACCGGCTATTGTCCTCCTTGTCCTCCAGTTGATGAAGAAGCAAATTACATGAATAATCAAAATCAACAACAAGGTTATCAAAGGCAACAACAACCTTATCAAAATCAACAAGGATACCAACCAAGAGGAAATTATCAAAATCAACAAGGATACTGACAAAATCCGTATCAACCATCACAACCTCATGGTGAGAGTTCAAAGCTTGAAGACACTCTCAACCAATTCATTCAAATGTCCATGGCTAACCAAAAGACAAATGAAGCATCAATCAAAAATCTCGAAAATCAAGTTGGGCAACTTGCAAAACAATTGGCCGAGCAACAACCGGGGCCATCTTTTTCCGCAAATACTCAAACCAACCCGAAGGAGCATTGCAAAGCTATTGTTACTAGGAGTGGGAAAGAGTTGGGAGAAGGAGAAAAAAATGAGAAAAATGATGATGTAAGAATTGAGGAGGTTGTGGAGGAAGAAAAAGATAATGAGGTAGTAATTGAAAAGAATGATAAGGAAGAAGTTGAAAATAAAGATGAGAAGTTAGTTGAAAAAGATAACCTTGAGAAAGAAAAGATAGAAGAAAAAATGAGAAGAGTCAAAAAGGGGAAGGAGATAGTGAATCCTATTCCTATCCAAAATCTACCTTACCCTCATGTGGCCACCAAGAAAGACAATGCAAGGCATTACACTCGTTTCATGGACATATTCAAACAATTACAAATCAACATTCCGTTTTCTGAAGCGCTTGAGCAAATTCCGAAATATGCTAAGTTCATGAAAGATATTCTTACAAAGAAGCGAAGATATTCGGATCCGGAAATAATTATCCTTGATGCAAGTTGTAGTGTTATAATTCAAAGAAATCTGCCAAAGAAAGAAGTCGATCCGGCGCGTGTTACTTTGCCGGTAACGATTGGTGATGTTTATGTTGGCAAAGGCTTAATTGATTTGGGCTCAAGCATCAACTTAATTCCATTGTCTATTATGAAGAGGCTTGGGAACATTGAAATGAAGGCAATTCGAATGACATTACAATTGGCCGACAAATCTACAACTCATCCTCATGGATTGGCTCAAGATGTATTGGTTAAGGTGGATAAATTTTTCTTTCCAGTTGACTTTGTTGTGATTGATATGGAGGAAGGCGAAGATGCTCCATTGATTCTTGGACGCCCTTTTATGAAGACCACTCGAATGATGATTGATGTTGACGACTGCCTTATGAATGTAAGAGTTCAAAATGAAGAGGTGTGCTTTAATCTTTTTGAAGCAATGAAGCATTCCCAAGATAAACATGATAGTTTTTGTATTGATGCAATGGAAGAAGCCATAATGGAAGTCTCAAAGCAAGTTCATATAGCATCTCCTCTGGAAAGAGCTCTTGATGACTCCTTTGAAATATTTACCGATGAGGAAGAAAGGGCACTTGAAGAGTGCTTGAAGGAACTTGAATCTTTAAAAGAGTTACAACCATGGGAAAGTGAAATGGAAGTGTTGAAGAAAGAGGTGAGTGATGATAAATCTCAACTTGAATTGAAGGTGTTGCCTTCTAATTTGAAGTATGTGTTCCTTGATGAAGGTTGTAACAAACCTGTTAACATGAGCAACATTTTGACCGACAAAGAGGAAAACCGTTTGATTCAAGTTTTGAAGAAGAATCAACAAGCTATAGGTTGGGTTCTTTCCGATCTAAACCAAATTAGTCCGGCCTATTGCATGCACAAGATCTTAATGGAAGAGGACTTCAAGGCGGTAGCTCAACCTCAACGCTGTTTGAATCCTACTATGAAGGAAGTGGTGAGAAAGGAAGTTGTTAAGCTATTGGATGCCGGAATGATTTATCCGATATCCGATAGTCCGTGGGTGAGTCCTGTGCAAGTTGTGCCCAAGAAGGGAGGAATGACCGTTATACGAAATGAAAAAAATGAATTAATTCTGACGAGAACTGTAACGGGTTGGAGAATGTGTATCGATTATAGGAGGCTTAATACAGCTACTAGAAAAGATCATTTTCCACTTCCATTTATGGATCAAATGCTTGAGAGATTGTCGGGTCAAGAATTTTATTGCTTCTTAGATGGCTATTCCGGTTATAACCAAATCTCGGTTGATCCAGAAGACCATGAGAAGATGACGTTCACTTGTCCCTTTGGAATTTTTGCTTACCGAAAGATGCCTTTTGGCTTGTGCAACGCACCGACAACTTTTCAATGGTGTGTTCAAGCCATTTTTTCTGACCTTATTGAAAAAACAATGGAAGTGTTCATGGACGATTTCCCCGTGTTCAGAGTGTCTTTTGATCTATGTTTAAAAAAATTTGGAGACCGTTCTTGAACGGTGTGTGGAAACAAACTTGGTGCTAAATTGGGAGAAGTGCAACTTCATGGTTACAGAGGGGATTGTGCTTGGACATAAAGTCTCCTCTAAAGGCCTTGAAGTGGATCAAGCTAAAATTGAAGTGATCGAGAAGTTGCCACCTCCAACCAATGTCAAAGGAATCCGGAGTTTTCTAGGCCATGCGGGATTTTATAGGCGGTTCATCAAAGACTTCTCCAAAGTTGCAAGACCTTTGAGTAATCTAATCAACAAAGATAAGTCTTTTCTTTTTTGATGATGAATGTTTAAATGCATTTCAAATTTTAAAAGAAGAACTCATCACCGCACCCATAATCGTTGCTCCGAATTGGACTTTAAATTTTGAATTGATGTGTGATGCTAGCGATTATGTTGTTGGTGCAGTGCTTGGGCAAAGGAAGACCAAAATTTTTCATGCAATACATTACACGAGTAAAGTTTTAAATGAGGCACAAGTGAATTATGCCACCACAGAAAAAGAATTGATCACTATCGTGTATGCTCTCGAGAAATTTTCGTCTTATCTGATTGGTTCAAAAGTTGTAGACTACAGTGACCACTCGGCCATTAAATATCTGCTTACCAAGCCGGATTCAAAGCAAAGGCTAATCCGGTGGATCCTTTTGTTACAAGAATTTGATTTGGAAATCCGTGACAAGAAGGGGTCTGAAAACTTGGTAGCGGATCATTTATCCCGTTTGGTCAATGTAGAAGTAACACACCGAGAAGATGAGGTCCGAGAAGAGTTTCCGGATGAAAAACTGTTTCGGGTACAAGTTAGGCCTTGGTTCGCAGATTTTGCTAACCACAAAGCAACCAGATTTATACCGAAGGACCTAACTTGGAACCAAAGAAGGAAATTCTTATCGGATGCCAACTTGTATGTATGGGATGAGCCATATCTTTTTAAGTTATGAGGTGATAATTTGTTGAGAAGGTGTGTCACTCTTGACGAAGCTAAAATTATCCTTTGGTATTGTCACAAATCACCATATGGAGGGCATTACAATGGTTTAAGAACGGCAACAAAAGTCCTCCAATCGGGCTTTTATTGGCCAACATTGTTTAAAGATGAAAACCTCCATGCGAAAAGTTGTGACATATGCCAAAGTAGTGGCGGGATTGGAAAACGTGATGAAATTCCCTTGCAAACTATTTTGGAAGTCGAGGTTTTCGATTGTTGGGGTATTGATTTTGTTGGACCATTCCCCCTATCTTTTTCAAATGAGTATATTTTGGTTGCGGTTGACTATGTTTCCAAGTGGGTGGAAGCAATTGCGTCACCGAGGGCCGATGGCAAAACGGTGATAAATTTTTTAAAGAAAAACATATTCTCCCATTTTGGCACCCCTCGTGTGTTGATTAGTGATGGAGGGTCTCACTTTTGCAATGCATCGCTCAAAAAGGTATTAGAGCACTATGGTGTAAAGCATAAGGTTGCAACTCCTTACCACCCGCAAACCAATGGTCAGGCTGAAGTGTCAAATAGGGAGGTGAAATTCTGGCAATGCAGATAACAGATGTCCTAACACATGTCACAACATTGTTCTGCATAAACATTTAAATGCAGAGGAACAACAGCAGACTGATACCTTGAATATCAAAACTGCCACAACACAGATGTTACGACATCTGATCCAACATGTTAATCAAGAACAATAACAAAATTGTAAATTGCAGAATGTTAAATGAGATAGTATGTGTTAACCCAATTCGGTGCAATTCACCTACTTTGGGGGATACCAATCCAGGAAGAAGACTTCACTATCTTGTAGTATTACCCTAAAGCTAAACTCCCCCGTTTACAACTTTATTCTAATCACTACCCTTAATGAACATCTTTACCAAAGTTAAACTCCATCGTCTACAACTCTGATATGAGAGACCTACTCACTTCCTTAATCACAACCTGTGATATCTCTATCTTATGCCAATTCAGACTCTCTGTCATGATTTCTTGACCAATAAGTTATCTTGGACTTGCTTCAAAGCTTCGTCCAATACCGATACACAAACCACTACCTAAAGGCTTCTGGTTATGTCCCTGTACCAATGTCTTCCACTCTGCATACCATACTACAGAGGGAGACTTACAACTCCTAAGAGAGCCAACGACTCTCAAACCCTAAACCCTTGTTTTCAAAAGAGAACTAGGTTACAAAGTTACAAGTGATACAAAAGTACATTCGGTACCTCTAAAACCCTAGGTCTAAGTCTTCTTATATAGTCTTTTGTTGGGCTTTCAATCTTTGATCCTGTGATTCCTTGATCTGCTCCTTAATTCTTGCAATCGATTAAAACCTTCTAACTGAGTAAGTTAGCCGGGGTGTCGAGTCTCCAAGCTGGGACATCTCCTTCGACATCTTTTTTCTTCAGCAGATTCTTCATTTATATCTTTAGTATGGTTTAGCAAAATTTAGTCAAACACCAGGAGCTTTCAGGAGGTAAAAAGGATTTTAGAAAAGACCGTGTCAAGCTCTCGAAAGGATTGGTCACAAAAGTTGGATGAGGCTTTGTGGGCGTATCGCACCGCTTACAAAGCACCAATAGGTTTAACTCCTTTTCAAATGGTTTATGGCAAAACATGTCATTTACCAGTTGAATTTGAGCACAAAGCTCTTTGGGCATTGAAACTGTTAAACTTTGATCCGAACTTGGCTGGTGAAAAAAGGAAGGTTCAATTACACGAATTGGAAGAAATGAGGAATAATGCGTACCATTCGAGAAAGCTCTATAAAGAAAGGGTTAAAGGATACCATGACAAAAAGGTTTCTCAGAAAGAATTTTGGGTCAGCCAGATGGTTCTTCTAATCAATTCCCAGTTGAAACTTTTTTCGGGAAAGTTGAAGTCCAAATGGTCTGGACCATTTTTTATTAAGGATGTCAAACACTATGGTGCCATAGTGATAGAGGACTTGCAGAAGAAGGAAAGTTGGACTGTGAATGACCAACGACTTAAAATCTATCTCGGAGGAGAAATTGATCGAGAAAATTATGCAGTGTTTTTAGATGATCATTGAGATCATCTTGGACCGTCGATCTCAAACGACGTTAAACAAAGCGCTAGTTGGGAGGCACCCCAGCATTGTAAGTATTGACTGTTTTGAATTTGTTTATTTTTTTTATTTTCTGTGTTTGTGATTTAATCGGGCAGAATAGTCGGGTGACTGCATTTTGATGCCAGACTTGACTAGCTGTGTTTCACTGAGCGCAGAGCGCTTCTGAGGCCGTTTAGCGCAGTTGCGTAAACAAGCCAGCCAACTTTAGGCCTGGGTGGGAAAATGTTGGGCCTCTGGGTCTGTTTTATTTAATTTGAGTAGGGTTTCAGCAAAACTCTTATTTTCCCACTCATTTGCAACGGTCACCAGATTCTTCTCCCCAAGAGCTCTCAATTTGCACTCATACTCTCAAGCACAAATTTCTTTCCGTTCATTTTATCTCTGTCCAGGTTTGCAAATTTCTTCTTCTTTCTCTTCAGTATATAGAATCGGTGTTGTTTAAGGTTTATTTGTAAGATTTGTTACCTATAAATGTTAGGGTTAGAGATTAAGTGATTTGAAATGTTGTTTGTGTAAATTTTAGGATTTTAGGTTAAATTGTTTATAAACTGATGTTGCATGTTATAACAACTAAAACCTGAACGATCTATTGTTGCATGTTCATTTTGGATTGATGGGAGTTTGAATGTTTGATTGTGGGGCTGATTGGACCAGGAACCAAAATCATTTTTATGGATTTTCGTGAGCATGCTTAGCGAGCTCATGTCCGCGCTGAGCGTGCTTATGTGCCCTATTTTTTCCTGATTATCTTTTTAAGCTATCATGTTGTTGTAAATATGTTGTTCCATGATTTTTTGTTGTTTATTATTGTTTAGGGGTCTTGGTTGGCTGCACAGCAGGGGCTGCTTGCATGCCTGAGCGCACTGAACGCACTCTGGCCGTGCTAAGCGCGCACCCCTGGGAGCAACATCTCTGTTTCATTCATTTTCGTCGATTGTTTGCCGTTTTTTTGTTGCTCTGTGGTTTAATATGAATTTTATGGAATTTTCTGGCTGGTGATTTAACCCTTTTGGTGTTGTTTTTGTCTATTTTTCTTTGATTGCAGATGACTTCAAAACGTGCTAGAGTTAGCACCGGCCAGACTTCTCACCAAAGACAGCCACCAATCGAGTTTGATGCTAATCGATTTCGAGGGGTGGAGCAGCAGGGATGTTACATGGAACTAACCCGTCGAAGTATTTGGACGAAGCGTATTTTTCGGATCAACCCACAAGGGGAGTTCCGTGGATGCCAGAGCATTATTGAGGGACACTGATGAAGTGCACTCTTGACCCCTCCTACCTTATTGAATTATGAGATAGTGTGTGAGTTCTACGCAAACGCTATTCCTCTAGAGGGGCAGATGTATGATTATACTACTTATGTTCAAGGGAGGAATGTTTCTTTCTCAAGGGATGCCATCAACGAGTACTTGGGTAATTCGCTGGTTTTAACGGAGGGTGAGCAGTGTGCGTATGCAAAGAGGGTAGTTAGGCGGACCTGGAATCTGGAAAATGTTTGTTTGGCTTTAGCTTATCCGGGGCGTGGATTTGAGTTGAACGCGGCAGGGAGGCCTAAGATTCTTAAAAGGGCTGACATGAACACTACTGCTTAGATTTTGACGACTCTTGTCCTGCACAACATCGGGCCAATGAGTCACACCTCTTCCATTTCTGTGGACATTGCTTGCATGATTTATTATATTATGGAGGAGCGTCAGATTGATGTAGCGAGGATTATTTCTGATGAGATTCGAGCTACGGAAACTAGTGCTCATCGTTTGGGGTCTAAAACCCCTTTTATTTTGGTTTTCCCGGGGCTGATTATGGGGCTGTGCACTAGAGCTAGAGTCCCAATCCCAGGCATGGTCCACAAGACCATTAAGGGGATTGTGACTAATACGTGGGTTCAGAGCCATTGCATACCTAGAGTAGATCATCCACTGCCGCCACCACCACATGCTCACCCACACCCATAGCAGCAGCAACATCACGGCGAGGTTCCGCTAGCAGAGTAACCCTTTGATGAGCGGGTCGCATGCATGTATACGTGGGACATGCATATGGCTCATCAAAGGGCATTTTCATTTTTACACTCATCTATGCATGCATTGCATTTACAGGTACACGAGCCTCAGGTGGAGCACCATTTTCCTTCATAGCAGGATTTTGACGTTTATGTGGCATGGCCTGGGGACATGCCTTATCATTATCAGAGGGGGCAAGTTCCACCTCAAGAGGCTGCTCAAGTACCACAGGCTGAGGCAGAGAGATAGGATGCTGGTGTAGATGAGGAGATGGTTGCGAACGACGACAATGATGATAGCGGAGAGACTATTTGGATATTATTGTTTGGTTTTTATTGTACTTGTGAGTATTTTGTACCATCCTGTTTAGGATGAGGAACACATGCGGCACCGTTGTTTGGTTGTCGCGAATTTTGGTATTATATTATTGTTGTTATTTTTAGTAGTTTTTGGTGCAATTACTATTTTAGTAGAAAATTGTTGATTTTGTTTGTTCCTTAGTTGAAAACTTGAAGTAACTTGTGAACTAATGTCAAGAATGATGAATCATTTTGCAATTGAGTGGTAATGATAAGATCGAGTAAAGGTACCGCGCAAGGTACATTTTTATCGCTTTCTAAACTAAGCATGGAAATGAAACTTGTGATGAGTGTAATTTGTAGTCATTACTTCTTTTGAAATACTTGTTCATTTTTGAATTATTTAGAACATTTCCATTGTGAGGAAGCTTTCATTATATAATATATGCAGGATATCGGCATTCTTGTTTGACTCGTTCTGATTATGTAGAAATCATGCATGTGTATTAATTTGTGAAAAAGGAAGAAAAGGATCAAGGCAATTTTTGTGCATTATGAGAAAAACCACTTGACCAAATAAGATGAATCAATCTACTGTGTGAGTGAGCGAGTATTTGTAAACCCCTTTTTGAGCCTTCATTTCAAGATCTGTGTGAATAATTGAAATGTATAAATATTGTGCATAATTTTGAATGGGATCTTGGAATTTTGTTGTGAAACTTTTTGAATCCCAACCTTAAATATGGTTGTGCAGTTTGTTCCTTGCCTTAGATGTGTGAAAGCATTCCTAATTATTATGTTTGGTTGTGTTCTAAGTTGGGGAGAGAAAAAGGTAGATCGAGGCATCATGAATATATATATATTATATAATAAGGTGGTTTTGATTGATGAAAGAGCTTAAAAAAAGCGAAAAATAAAGGAAATTTTGACATGAATTGCCAACAAAAACCATAATTTTGTTTCAATGACTTTGATAAATGACCCTTCCTTGTAGCCAAGCCAAGTTACAACCTTAGAAGACCTTGTGATTCTTTTTTTTTCACTCTTTAATGCATGTTGTTTGTTGAATGCATAATTGGTTCCGGATGTTTGCATGATTGTTTGATGAGTGATAAAACCTCATTTTGTTTTCATCCATTGATGAATGTGTGCCTAGGTGTGATTCGATTTTGAACTTGTTTTGCTCAAGAAGTTTTGAGGTGTGTTGTGTACTTAGCAATAGTTTCATCTTCATGATTTGTTTAGATTTCGATAAGTTATCTTGTTGTTACTTTTACTTTTTGAACCATAAAATTGTCGTTGTTCTTTTGAGTTGAGTCTAAATTCTTATTTAGGTTTCGGGTTTGTTTCTAATTCGAGACACTTTTATTTGAGGACAAACAAAATAATAAGTTGGGGAGAGTTGTTAAGGGCCAAATTATGCATACTTTTGACTATATTTTATGGCCCTTTCAATTGGTTTCTTTGTTAATTTAGTAGAATATCTAGTAGTTTTAGTATATTTATGCTAATTTCCGATTTTATTGTACATATTGTATATTATGATCATTTTGATGCTCTTTTACAGGTATTCTTGCTTATATTAGATGTTGGGATCAATCGGTGAAGGAAATAAGGTCTTAAAAAGCATTTTCGAAGAGTTCATGTCGGCACAGCGCGCTAAGCGAGTTTTTCAGCGCGCACACACTAGATTCCAGTAGCAAAAGACCAAAACCGCACTGAGCGGGATTTTTAGCGCGCCTTCAACGCACTTTTTCTTCAACTTCTAGTAGCTAAAGTTTCAAACTGCGCTAAGCGGGATGTTACCGTGCTCAGCGCACTTTCTGGGAAAAACACCCTGTTTCTACTGATCGCGCTTAGTGCGCTCCTGATGGCGCTAAGCGCGGTGCCACTTACTGCACCATATGCACTTCCTATAAATATCTTCTCTTGAAGATATTTTCCAACAACTTGTACTTTTCACTTTTCAGCATTTCTAAAGAGAGAAAAAGGGTTTTCTATGTCAAAAAAAACCTTAGGATTTCAAGGAGAAGTGAGATTCAAATCTTTGGAGCATCAATCCTCGATTCTTCGACTTTGATGCTATCAAAGATTCTTTTCTTACTTGTTGATCAAGCTACCATGATTGAGAAATATGTTCTAAAATTTAACCTAAGTTTCAATCCATCAACAATCATGAGGCTAGAGATAGTTTTGAAAGTTGATGTTCATAAATATTGATCTTGAATGTTATCATATTGATAGTTGAAGTGAGAGATCATCTAAGGATCAATATGGTATATCCCACAAAAAGTGTTAGAGATAAACTTGTTGAGATGATATGTGATTATATTCATCGTTAATAAGTTCATATCCTTTATCGAGTAAATACATATAAAACAGATTATTGGACCCTAATCTTAGCATGCTTTTACCAAATCTTTAAAACCAATTTCTTTACCGTTACTACTAAACTCTTATGCAAACGATCCGTTACAAAACCACTAAAATCTTTGTTACTCTAAGTTTAAAAGGATTTCGATTATAGAACGGCGACAATACACATACAATCCCTGTGGATACGATAAAACACCCCCCCCCCCCGAAATACTTTTCAACAGCAGCTCCCCACTTTCGTCCTCGTGTGTGGGTACGTCTGCGCCTAATTTCCAATGTGGAATTAGGATACTTTTTTACTATGCAAAAAGTCGATATACAAGAAAAGTGTTCAGAGCAATCATACAAACACATTGGTTCTGATGTTGATTCAACCCCTTTTCTTCTTTTGATCTTGAGCAAGACCAAGACAACAATCGATGCCAATTCACTTGTCGATATTGCTACTCCTTTGCGTTATTTATCTCCAAAGCTTTCGCGCACGATCAATTGCACTAATTGTTCCACAAGACTTCAATTTGATTCGTCGTTCTCTGCTACTTCCTTTGCATTCTTTATCTCCAAAGGGTCCTTTATGTACTTTATCTCTAAAGGCTTTCACAACATCGCAGTCCTCTCTTGAACGTATCGCAGTCGATCTTGGAGGACAAACCAGCGGTTTTTCTGGATGAAGACCCCTACAAATCTCAACCCGGTATTCTCGACTACACAAGAATCTAAGTGGACCTTATCAGGCCTTTGCTTAGCTGGCACCCCAACAAAAGATTATTATGTGTGATTTGTCAGTGTGTAGACATAGGATGGAGTTTGAAGATGATGAGCAAATGCAGGCTAATTTTATGGTATCACCAGTTGGGAATGAAGGATGAATGATGTATTTATAGTTTTGGAAGATTGGTGACAAAGAGGAAACTTTCTGATTAAGTTAGGAAAAACAAGTTGACCAACTTCATCAGTATGTTCCGGCCTGAAGATTGGATGTGCCGACACATACTATAGAAAATACCAACATGTGCCGACCTGAAATGACACATGTGCCGACCTAAGAGAAACACAACCTGCAACCTTATTTAGGACAGTAGATGTGCCAACCTAAAACACGTATGTGCCAACACATACTGTTGAAACTTTCAGTATGTTCCGACCTGAAGTAGATATGTGTCGACAAAAAAAAAATAGAGCCTACAAGCTTAAATAATGAGTTACACGTGTCGGCCTGAAATGTGAATGTGCCGGCACATGTAGTGCATTTTTATGCAGAAACTTAATTTCTTGATTTTGGACAATTTGAAGTGGTTTATGATTCCTAATTCCTAAGACCTCTAATGCAGGAGTGCCACACAAAAAATAAAGATACGGTCTGATGTATAGAAATGCAACTTAAAGTTTTGACATCATGCAAAACATCTAACAGAGAATTTGCACACTCACACCCAGTGGTTAAAGCGTGCGTGTTTGGAGTGTGTTTGAGTGAGGGGTCTGGGGTTCGAATCCCCCTCGCCCTATATCCCTTTTGTTTCTTTTTTTTCTTTCCTATTTTCATGTCCAGCCTTAATATATATATATATATATATATATATATATATATATATATATATATATATATATTGATGTACCCTATGTTTAAATACACGCGCGTAGCCCAGTGGATATGTTTTAGGCCTGGAATGTGAATGTCATGAGTTCTATCCTTGGCTGAGGCAGAATATATATTTTTTTACCACTTGTTTTTTATGTTTTCTTCACAATTTCAAACATTGATATCTTTGTCATCCTTTGGTCTTTTTGAGCCATTCTTTTTCACACTTGCTCATAATCTTGCCTATTTTATGATTCCATGAAAAATTCCACAAAAATATTTATTTTTCGCACATTTTTACTTAGTTAAATTGAGGCAGTTTTTAAAGTTTTTTAAAGGTCCTTAAGTGAATCTTTTCCCTCGTTCCTTTGACTTTGTTTGGTCATGTTGATGTGTATGAATGTTGTAAATGTTGTGTGAACCTTGTGTGATGTTGATAACATGATCCTTTGAGTTTTGCCTAAGTTTAAAGTACTTTAATGCATACTTTTTCATGTGTAAATGACTTGTATTTCCATGATTGGTTGTGAAACTTGTCCCTTGACACTAGCATGATGTCTATACCATGATTGAACCTTGAATATATTATTGTTAGCTTTGTGTTTAAATTATCTTTGATCACATGTCCATGTTTGGCTTAGCTTGAATACCATGACCTTGTTTTCACTTAAACTTCATGCTTACTAAGTTGGAACCTTTTGGCATGTTTGGACTTGAATGTGATCACCATGAACCTTAACAAATACCTTTGGTTGTTACATTGATGTTTTGAACCTTGGTTTCAATTTTATTCATGATTAAGTGTTGTTATGACTTATCCATGTTTAAATTCTTAAATTGTATTCATGATTAAGTGTTGTTACAACTTATCCATGATTGTTTGAAATTTTAAATTGTATTCATGATTAAGTGTTGTTATGACTTATCCATGTTTGAATTCTTAAATTGTATTCATGATTAAGTGTTGTTACAACTTATCCATGATTATTTTGTATTCATTATTAAGTGGTATTAGTAAACCATAATCCATGTCCTAACCTTGACTTTAGTTCATGCTTACCCTAGTTGTATACTTGAAACTTTTCATCCATTATTCATGTGTTTGATATTGTCATATTTTATTTGAATCCTTTTTTGATATTGTTATATCCATGCCTTGATTCACATGTTGACTTTCCTCCCATGACCATGATGTTGTTGTTAAATGTTGCCACATTCTTTAATATGCTCATATGTAGTTACTTATATGTTTGTGTTATATGCTTACATGTTATTGTTATGAACATGTCTTGAATGAACATATCAATATACCACAACACCTCACTCTTGTTTGAAGCATATCACATGTATGCTTTGATCTTTATCATCCATACTTATATGCCATCCTTGGGTGTTACCATGTCTTGTTCACAACTTTGTTAAGTCATTCATGTGTAGTTTACTTTGGTTGACATCATGTTTGAATGTCATCCTTATCATGTTTGCTTTGATATCATGTTTTAATATCATTCTGGTTTATCTCATCCATTCACCCATAAATTCATGTTTATTTTTGACTTTGTCAAGTCATCCCCTAGCTCGATAGCTCTTTTCCTCTTCCTTTCTTTTGTTGCCTAAATCCAAAGGAAAGATCTCTTCTTGACTCTATGTCATAAGTTAGTGTAACTTTCATCCTTAACCCTTTCAACCTTACCTTTAGGTTAGAATTTGTAAACTCTCCTCAACTTCCCTTGTGACTTTGTTAAGCCATTAACTTCTCAACATAGCCATAGGTTAGAGTTTGTAAACTCTATGTAAGTGTTATTATTATAAACACTTACCTCCCCCTGGAACCTTGACCATAATCAAGTGTTCTTTACTCTTGTTAAGGTGAACTACGATTACTCTGATTCCATCCTTGTTAGGATAAGTAGGCATAAGACTGCGAAGTCTTAGCGAGCATACTTAGTAAAACCTTTTGGTCTTTCCCCATAGAATATTTCCAAACATTAGCAAGCAAATTACCATAACACAAATACTTTCAAGAGGTTCCTATAGGATACTATAGATACTTAGGGTGCTAATACATTCCCTTTGTATAACCAACCCCTAAACCTTTAGATCTCTCTGCATTATTGTTACATTGCACAAATTATATTTTTATTCGATCTTTTCCCTTTCCTTTGGATAAATTAAAGTTCGGTGGTATCCAATTCTCACCGCAACACTCCCTCATTTTGACTTTTAGAGGGGAATGGTCTTAGATGTGAGGTTGAAGAACTTCACTGTCACAATTAGGTTATGTAAGAAACTGGTTTTTGTTGCAGACATGCCTATCAATTCTTGAATAAATCATCCCATTGGTATGTTTATTTGACCAAGTGAAGTGGCTACCTCTAGTTTCATTCTCATGGATACCAACATCTTCCGTTATTTCTTCCAAATCAATTAATTCAACAGCTTGAATATCTTTTCCAGAAATTTTATCAGCAAAATTGAGCACATTATTGAAGTCTCCAATTACCATCCACGGGCCATGAATATTCTTGGTACAGTTCTTAATATCATCCCAGAGTTTCCTTCTTTGGCTAATTTGACTATGAGCATAAATCACATTAAGATTACGTGATTTTGCCCCATCAAGATGATATACTTCAGAGTGAATAAACTGATCAGAACTATCTATAGTTTTCACATTCCAACTATCCCTTTTCCACATCAACCATATTCTACCATTATGGTGATGCTCATAGTTGTCCGCACAACACCAGTCATTACCAAAAAACTGTTTGATTTTTTCAGACTTGTTTATTTTAACCCTAGTTTCTATCAAAGCAAAGAAAGATACCTGAAATTTCTTGAGGTTGGCTCCAACCTCAATGTATCTATCTCTTTTATTAAGCCCTCTTACATTCCAGCTTATCATCATGTCACAGTCTCATTGACCGTAGAACACTCTCAAATTCTAAGGACATCAAATCCATTTGTGCAATCTACAATTGGTTCTCTTTTTTTTCCTCGTATCTTAGTTCCTTCCCTTTGAATATTGATTTCATTATGGTCCAAGTTATAGGGTCTTCTTAAGTTTCTTTACCCTTTCCATTACCAGTCCCTACAATGTGGTCTTCACCTTCCTTTGTAGTTTCATTTTCCTTGCACATCCGAGGGTTATCTTTTTTAGGTGCCCATATTTGCTTATGTGTTGGCTTTTCCTTTTGGTTTTGCTCATTTTTCTTGCATTCATGTCCCACTCTATTACAGATCTTACAAAATGTCGGTTTCCATTCGTAATCCACTTGTTGTTTCACTCTATGTCCCTTTATATATCTAATGATAATCTTTATCTTGAGTTTTGTTGTTACATCCACTTCAATTAGCACACGAGCATAAGATACATGTAGATTATTGCTCATGCACTCATCAACCATCAACGATTTCCCTATATCACTATCAATCTTCCCAATACTTTTCTCTCCCCAATAGATCAGTGGCAGTTAGGGAAATATAACTTAAATTAGGAGTATTTGTAGAATATCATCCTTCAGTTTAAACTCAGGTGTCCATTCATGTAGAAACATAGGTTTTCTATAGATTGTGTATGGCCCTCGTACTAATACAACATATCTATCCTCTCTTGAAAGAAATCAAATTATGAAGTACCCCTCTTCATTGTAATACAGTTCTAGTGAGGACACAAAATTCCATGTGTTCGTCATGAACTTCTTCACTGCATTCATAGACAATGGTTCACCTATGGTATACATAATGAGTGCATTTCCCCAGTATTTCTTTTCAGATTCAACATCCCTCTCCTCAATTACTACTTTAATTTCTCAATTGATTACCATTGGTGCGATGTACAAGATTTCAATTCCATTTGAGGTTAGTCGATTTCCTTTGATGATATCCACCCAGGGTTTTGTTCTTTGTGTTCTTCAGCTTATTCTTGTTGCTCCTCCTCAACTATTGGGGGTTTCTGTGTTTGATTCAGGGATTTGAGGGTTTCTGTTTGATTACTATTTCCCTTTCATGTGTGTGTCACCCGTGTTAACTCGAGAGGTAGACGGTGGAGAGACCATAACCACCATCGGAGGGTCATTGTTGCCTTCTTCTTCGGCTGACCACAACCCATCGCTTTACTAGGATTTTTAGTGAAATTTACAATGTTACAATTAAAAATATATAAGTACTCTCTAGTGATCAAATAATTCATCATTAAGCACCTGCCTCTAAAACTTAATTTGACTTTTCTCTTATCTTCTGTGCTATATAGATTACTAAATTTATTTACCACTTCAATATTAACAAAGTGAGTAGGAACCAACAAACCATTTATAATAAAATTCCATAATTCAAAATCAATAGCTTCAAAACATATTTTTATTCTTTCTTTCCTTATATCAACCTTTCACCGTCAAATTGTGGAGCTGTATTCATGAAAAACATCTTATTAAAAGAAAAACCGTTTGAAGTCATCATGTTACATCCTGATATGATTAGTCATATAACAGGACTTAAACTCTAATGCCACTTGTGGACCGAGTGACTCCAAACACAAGAGGGGAGGTTGAATTGTGTTGCTTAAAAAATGATGTTCAATTATAAAAGTTTGGTTCATAAAAATGTTTAAGTTAGTTTTATAAAACAAACAGAGAATAAACAGTGGATTAAATACAAGAAAGAAAGAGGAAGAGATGGAGAGAGAAATACAAAGAAAAGAAAAAAAAGTGAAGTAAATTAATGAGATAAGAGAAAAAGAACATGAACTACATATTTATACCAGTTTAGCCTAACTATTTAGCCTACTCCTGTCCCCAAGAGTTTCCTCTTAAGAGTTCCACTAGAGATGTGAGTTTTTCACAAGTTATACCCATGAACCTTCTTATAACCAAATGGAGATTTTAACTAGATAATTCCACTAATGAACAAGATATATTAATAAGCTAATATTCAAACCAAACAAGAGATTTTAACTAAATAATCTCACAAATCAAACAATATATTTTAGCAGACTAATCTTCAAACCAAATCGAGTTTTTCACCGGTTTGAGCTCAAGAACCAAATGACAACTCTTAAATATATTACACAAGAGACAATATAATCTTGAGTAAAGTACAAGATAAGCACAAGACCAATACAACCAAAAACTCACAGATGTTTTTTACCTTCTCCGTACTAAGACAATTTTGGTGAAGAAATATAAAATGAAGAAGAAGAGATTACAAAGTGAGGAAAAATGATTTTAAGTTAAAACTATGGTGTATACGGAATGAGGAGAAACCCTCTATTTAGAGAAAAATAATTGCCTCAACAAGGAAATGATCAATGAACATTTTTAATGTTCAAATTGATTAACACTAGCTATTAATCGATTAGACTAATTGATTTAAGGCTTCCTTAATCAATTTGAAGGCATTACAAATGAGTTAATCAATTAACCATAACGTACTAATCAATTAACCAGTGTAAAAAGCACTCATAATTGATTAAATATGTCAATAATAAATTAAATATGCCCATAAAAATATTTCCAGGTGTTTTGTCAAATAAGAGAGGCTTCAAGATATATTTAAGTGCATGTGTAAGTTTCTTTAGTATCTCGAGAGTTACTCGTATACCTTTACATTAAATATTTCCCTCAGACACATGTTAAGTGCATGACCAGATGAGCTTTCACACTTCCTTTCTTTGAAGCTTTAAGGTCCCTTGCCTGATTCAACGTTGATTTATCACTTCATCTAGAAATTAACTTTTCTAACTGATGAGGCTTGAAATAACTTATTTGATCAAAAGCCATCATGAGAGATTGCTGAAAAGTTGTCACCAAAGACTTCATTGAACTTCGTTTGACCTTAGTTGTTTCCATCATTACAATGAGTTGTTATTTGATCTTACAAAGAAAGTATTGATCTAAAAGAAAACATATTTATCATTGAACCTTATTGACACATAAAGACTTCACATAATGTCATTTAACATAAGGTGTTGTCATTATCAAAACCAACAAGATCATTTAATGGTTGCAGACACTTGTACTTCTAAGGATATAGATCCGCATAAATATCATCAATATAAAATATAAAAGTTATCAAAAATCAAAGATGATCAAGTTACAATGTTGAGAGAAAAATAAGTCAAGTCAAATTCAAAGAACAACATTAGAGAAATTGAAGATGTTAAAGCTAGCATGGTCTCATGCTTTATTGTTTAATTTTGTTTTGATCAATAATGAGTAAAATAAAAAGACTAATTCTTGAAGTAATAAAGTAATTTACACACACACACTTAAAGTATTTTCAGTTCTACATCTATTTCAAAATCACTTGAAAAATTACTTATGGCATTTACCTAATCAATAAAGACATGTTCTTACCAATAAAGAAAGTAAAACTCGTTGTCTAATAGATTAGAGCTTGGATATAATATATTAAGGTTCAAGCTCTCCTCCTAGTCTATTAGAAAACATTGATTAAAAAATGTTTATTGCTTAAGTATTTTCTATTTTACTATGTCTTGTCAATTAGTGTCGTAGACTAATCGATTAAAGAGCGACCAAAGCTCATGGATTATTTCTTTTCTATGTCAAATTATTTTCTATATAAATAATTCTTCCACTCCCTTCAAAGCTTATTGTGATTTACTACTCTCCTTTCTCACTTACTATCTTATCGTAAATAATTTTTATTCACTATACATTACTTTAGTATTGAGAGAACAAAAAACTTAGTGAGAGTTGTGTAATTATGTTGTTATGCTGAAATTATAATTCAAGAGATTAGTTCTCTCGTATCCTTATCATTGGCTTTGAGGTTGCAAGGTAAACATCACTACAACAAATAAGACATTTCACGATGAAACTTTCACCTCGAACATTTAAAAACAAGGGGATATATCCTAGAAGCGTCATGTTCTATTTTAAATATATATACAACATATTCCCTTGGTTTTCTTAAAAAACGAGGGAATATAGCTATAAGGGAGCTCGCTTCAAATCTCAGTTACTACATTTTATGTTTTTTTAATGGTTTAATATTTTTTTTCAGTTGATACCTTTCCAGCTTCCATTTTTTTCTTCTTTGTTAACCTTTTTTTTCTTCATTTTTTATTAGTACTAACCTCGATTACATGGTCCAACTGAGAGGTAATATATTTTTTATTAATTTTTTCAAAAAGCCCTTTTTAATTTTTAATTTTAAATATTCAAATCGAAGTTTGTGAAGTTTATCTCTAACACGGCCCAAACCCCGCGCATTTAAGCAAAAATCAAGAACAATCACCAATAGAGATTTGTAAAGCAAATTAAATATAACGCCATGGGCGACAAATGTACATAAGATCAAAGTAAAAACATATACAAACCCAACAAAGAAGAAAGACATGAAGAAAATCAGAAATGAACTAAACACTTCACGGGTTGTCAGAGCCGATCGATGAGAAATCCACCCCGGATCATCCAAATGCAAGCTTACATGATGTTTTCTAAGCTAATCTACTAAAGAATGAGGTTGATGAAGTTGGGAGAGCAAAAATAACCCCCAAACAACATAACCTAACAAAAATGAAGTAAAATGAATTAAATACAAAATTCTGGTTCATACAAATTCGCCCGGCGAAATGAAAATTCGCCCGGCGGATTCCCCTTTTTCTCTCACACCAGCTGCGCAATAAAACAACCTGGCAAAAATATCTACATTAGCCCGGCGAAAGGAAAATTCGCCCGGCAAAAGTCTCAAAACTCGCCCGGCGAACAAGACACGAGCACAAGACAGCAGCTACTGTAATTTCCAAATTTTCTCACGCTTCAGCCTCGCCACAGCCTCGCTAGACGAAATTCTCAAACTCGCCCGGCGAAAGGAAAATTTGCCTGGCGAATTTGACAGAACAACATTTTTCTGCTGCACTTCTTTATTTTCTTTCTTCCATTTATTGATCCAATTGGCACATCTTGGAGCTTTTATTCCTCATTGCTCCAACAATGCTTAATTACCTATAAAATTAATGGAAAACTATTACTATACACAAAATTGGAGAATTATTCCTTGAAATTACACTAAAACTCGATAAGTGTCACAAAACTATATACACAAAACACTACAAAATGACACTTATCAAACTCTTCCCAACTTAAACTTGTTTGTCCTCAAACAAGAATCAATTAACTCAAGGAAACAAATGCATAAACCCAAGAATAACGAATCAACAGGTTTTGAAAAATGGAAACAAATGTATGGTTCAAATGAAAAACGGTACACACAAAGTAAATTCTTACCACTACATTACAACGTTAACATAACCACGAAACAAATGCAAAATACAAAAATTCATGCCGAACATTCTAAAACAACACAAGTTCAAATGTGAATCACACCTAGCAAAAACAATCATCGGTAGATGAAAAACACAAAATGAGGTACTTTCACTCACACAACAATCTTGCAAACAAAAGACTAAATTATGCATCCATCCAAAAATTCACATTGAACATACAAAGGCAAGAATCACAAGGACTTTTCAAGGTTGTAATGTGGTCGGGTAAACAAACAAGGGGCAATTTCTAAAGGTAATTGAAACAAAAATTTGCCTAAACCTAAGGGAGTGATCAACTCACAAAGACTTAAACACAAAATTCCAATCAACTTTTTCCAAAATCCCAAGTGTTACACAAAACACAATACTTATTTAGCACAATTATTTGAACTCTCTTTGTTTCCTTTCTCAAGGATTTTCTTTTTCTTTCTTTTTTTCTTTTCTTTTCTTTTTTCTCTTTTTCTTTTTCTTTTTCAACCTCATAGAAACCAACCATATAAGTGACCAAACATTCTCTCCCCAACTTGAATTCAACCACATCATCATGTGAATACTCCCTACTTTTTAAAGCAAGGAAAAAATTCATACAAAAACACAAAGTTGAGGGTTCAAGAAAAAAAAATCAATCAAAGTCCATACAAAAAATGAATTCAATATTCATAGACAAGCATTAAGTTCAAACAACATGGATAATGATAGAAAGGCACAAAGGGGTTTAACAAATGCTCACACACTCACATAGTGAATTGACTATTTGGTTAGGTAGTTGTGCTCAAAGTGAAACAAAATGCCTTGATCCTTTTCATGCTTTCATACAATCAACACAAACAAAAGATTCAACATAATAAAATCCAGTTAGAACAAGAATGTTGGAACTCCGCGCATATATGAACAATAGAAGGCTTCCTAACAAAAAGGTTGGGAACTAAAGTGATTCACAACAAGAACAAGTATACAAAAGAATGAATGGCATGGAAGTTTGTAAAAAGCCTAAGTATCATGAATATGCTAAAGTATAGAAAGCGATAAACACATACCTTGGACGTGCACAAAACTTAACAAGATCATTACCATACATCCGCAAGTTGAAATGATCAAACTTGGAACATCACCAAGAGTTCCTCAAGCTACTCAAAACAAGCTCAAAGGCAAACACACAAACTATTAATATACACAAACTAAAAATCAGCAAAAATTGTCTAAACAAATTTAAAAGTAAAGATTTGAAATTTAAGAGTTGGTACGATCTAAATTTGTTTAGACAATTGCACCATACTACCTAAACTAAACAACAAAAAAAGAAAATAAAACATGCTTATTTTACGTCGTAAGCTCGACGCCTTTACGGTGCTTAGCTAGAAACTTCCTCTCTTCATGCCATGGTGATGCCTCACCGCGCTACCAAAAGTAAGCGACCTAACCAAACACTTGAACAAACGTTAAAATATACAAGTATCAATATAAACAAGTGAAAATATACAATATGTACGATATCTACAAAACTCAAAAACAATGAAACTATCGCAATGCAAGAACAATAAATCAATCCCTGGCAACGACGCCATTTTGTTGATGCGGTAAAGCAGCAAGCAACAAAAAGATTTGGAAGTATTTTTCCGGGAATTATCGTGTCCACAGAGATTGGGATTGAACTTCCATTCGACGGTTTAATTGTTAATGAGTTTGGGTTTAGAATGGTTTTAAAGTATAAAAACAGAAAATTAAATATTAACACAAGAAAATTCATTTATCATAGAGAAAAGACTTATCAAGCATGTATATATTCTACTCGTCACAAACTTAAACCTATCGACCAGTTATACGCAACTTACAATACTCCCCAATATCACCCGTATCACTCACAACACATGTCCATCTCTGGCACACTCAACCATGCTACCCTCATCGGCACTCTCGCACCCGACTCAAGACACAGAGGCATTAAGTTTCAACACCCATATGGATTGTTAGCCCTAAATCTATCTCTAGTATCCAGAAACTAACAAATAATCATCCTTAATCTAAGTTTATCTCTAACACGACCCAAACCCCGTGCATTTAAGCAAAAATCAAGAACAATCACCAATAGAGATTTGTAAAGCAAATTAAATATAACGCCATGGGCGAAAAATGTACATAAGATCAAAGTAAAAACATATACAAACCCAACAAAGAAGAAAGACATGAAGAAAAATAGAAATGAACCAAACACTTCACGGGTTGTCAGAGCCGATCGATGAGAAATCCACCCCGGATCATCCAAATGCAAGCTTCCATGATGTTTTCTAAGCTAATCTACTAAAGAATGAGGTTGATGAAGTTGGGAGAGCAAAAATCACCCCCAAACAACATAACCTAACAAAAATGAAGTAAAATGAATTAAATACAAAATTCTGGTTCAGACAAATTCGCCCTGCGAAATGAAAATTCTCCCGGCGGATTCCCCTTTTTCTCTCACACCAGTTGCGCAATAAAACAACCTGGTAAAAATATATACATTCGCCCGGCGAAAGTCTCAAAACTCGCCTGGCGAACAAGACGCGAGCACAAGACAACAGCTACTGGAATTTCCAACTTTTCTCACGTCACAGCCTCGCCCGGCGAAAGGAATATTTTCCTGGCGAATTTGACAGAACAAAATTTTTTTGCTGCACTTCTTTATTTGCTTTCTTCCATTTATTGATCCAATTGGCACATCTTGGAGCTTTTATTCCTCATTGCTCCAACAATGCTTAATTATCTATAAAATGAATGGAAAACTATTACTCATTACAAAATTGAATTAAAAACACAAGTATACACTAACTAATGCATTTATGCACAAAATTGGAGAATTATTCACTGAAATTTCACTAAAACTCAATAAGTGTCACAAAACTATATACACAAAAACACTACAAAATGACACTTATCAGTAGCTTTGACAAAACATCTTCCCGGACATTGTGTTCCCGGGGAACATGCTTTACCTCTACCGATGCAAACTTTGTCATATTTTCCATGAACAAGGTCAAGTATTCAGATAGGTTATCGTTCTTGGCCTAATATTCTCCCCGAACCTAGAGGGCCACGAGTTGAGAATCGGTGCAGATGACGACTTCCTCAGCTCTAAGGTCTTCGGTGAGGTGTAGATTTGTGAGGAAGGCCTCATACTCTGCCTGATTATTGGAAGTAGGGAAGGATAAGGTAAGCGATACATCGACGAAGATCCCTTCCGCAGTTTCCAGGATGATGCCTGCCCCGATCCCTGCTGAGCTGGATGCTCCGTCAACGAAGATTGTCCATTTGTGAGCCCCGCAAGTGGGAGACTCGGGCAAGGTCATCTCCGCGACGAAGTCGGCCAGCGCCAGAGCCTTGAGGTCTTTTCTGCTCTCATACTGGATGTCAAACTCGGACAGTTCCAATGACCACTTGAGCATTCTGCCGGCCATATCTGGACGGCCCCACAATTGCTTCACGGGCTGGTCAATACGGACCACGATTGTGTGGGCTAGAAAGTAGTGCCTTAGCCTCCTCACAACAATGATGAGGGCCAGGGCCACCTTTTCAATCTGCTGGTATCTTAGCTTCGGTCCTTACAGCGCTTTACTCATGAAGTATATGGGTTTCCGTCCATTGGAGGTTTCACGAATGAGGGCGGCGCTGACAGCCTCGGTTGCGATGGCGAGATAAAGATGCAGGGTTTCCGCGTTATCTGGCCGAGAGAGGACTGAGGGCTCTGACAGTGCTTGTTTTAGGTAGAGGAGTGCCTTGTCGCATTCCTCCGTCCACTCAAAGGCTGCCTCCTTGCGGAGGAGTTTGAAAAAGGGAGTGCGTGCAGAGCAGATTTCCCCACGAAACGGGATAGCGAAGCGAGCATCCCGTTGAGGGATTGGATGGACTTCTTCGAGTTCGGCGTAGAGAACTCAGAGAAGGATCTGTACTTGTCGGGATTAGCTTTGATTCCTCATTCTGTTAGGTAGAAGCCGAGGAACTTGCCCGCTCGTACCCCGAACATGCACTTCTCCAGGTTGAAGCGTATCCTATACTTCCTGGCCTGCTCGAAGACTTTCTTCAAATGGATCGTGTGATCAGATTCCTCGCAGGATTTCATGATCATGTCGTCCATGTAGACTTCAGGCATATCCTCGATTTCTCCTCGGAAGACCTTGTTCATCATTCTTTGGTAGGTAGCGCCAGCATTTTTCAAGCCGAAGGGCATTACGTTGTAGTAATAGTTGCCCGATTCGATCATGAAAGTTGTGTACCTTTTGTCGCTCTTGGCCGATTCGATCATGAAAGTTGTGTACCTTTTTTCGCTCTTGGCCATGGGTATTTGGTTATAGCCCGAATACGCGTCCATGAAAGATAACAATTTAAAACCCGCAGAATTATCAACTAATTTGTCTATGTTGGGGAGGGGATATGCATATTTAGGGCATGCCCTATTAAGATCGGTATAGTCAACACACATGCACCATTTTCCATTTGATTTTTTAACGAGTACAACATTGGACAGCCAAGTAGTGTACTTGGCCTCCGAAATAAAATTTTCCTCTAAGAGGTCTTTTACAGCCTGTTTGGCAGCCTCTGTTTTCTCCGGAGACTGCTTTCGCCTACGTTGAGCTACTGCCCTAGTGGTGGGGTCAATGGTGAGTTGATGTTGAAGAATATTTCGGGGGGTGTTTTTATCGTATCCACAGCGATTGCACAATATCAATGCTTGCAGTTCAATAGTTGAAACGTTTTAAGTAAGGGGGTTTCAAATTTTTCTTGGTTTTGTAACATCAATTTGGTAGCAAAGAAGCAAAACTATAACAAACATGTTGTAAGTTTTATAAAAGCATGTCAAGAATAGATTTCACTAATCCTTTTCATACGTATCCGATTAATCAAGCATATGAACTTAGTTTCGACCAATACAATCGCGTATCCTCGCAAATAAGTTTATGTCTAAAGCAAATTCATGAGTATTGTTGTTTAAATCGTTAGATGATGTCTCACGGTAACAATCGAAAAAACAACCGTTAAGATCAATACAAGAGTGATTCAAATAAGTTTAAGAGATGAAGATATTAGGTCATGATTTGGAAAATCTATGTCTAGAGTGATTCAAACCACAAATATACCATTAAAAGCAAACAACTTCATCATATATTGATCATCAACCTTGTTCATATACAAAAGATCAAAAGAAATACATACTAGCAAGATTAACTAACTCTAATCTTGACACAAAAGTGTTTAGCTACCCATCACCATGGTAGCTTGATCAACAAGGAAGAAAATAATCTTTGATAGCATCAAAGTCTAAGAATCGAGGATTGATGCTCCAAAGATTAGAATCTCACTTCTCCTTGAAATCCTAAGGTTTTTTGACCTAGAAACCCTTTTTCTCTCTTTAGAAATGCTGAAAAGTGCAAAGTACAAAGTTGTTGGAAAATATCTCCATGGGAAGATATTTATATGAAGTGCTAAAAGTGCAGTAAGTGGCACCGCGCCTAGCGCCATCAGGAGCGCGCTAAGCGCGATCAGTAAAAACAGAGTGTTTTGCCCAGAAAGCGCGCTGAGCGCGGCGACATCCCGCTAAGCGCGGTCTGGGACTTTAGCTACTGTAAGTTGAATAAAAAGTGCGCTGAAGGCACGCTGGAAATCCCTCTCAGCGTGGTTTGGACATTTTGCTACTGGAATTCAGTGAAAGCTCGCTGGGAGCGAGCTGAAAAACTCGCTAAGCGCGCTATGCCGACACGAACTCTTCGAAAATGCTCTTTGAGGCCTTCAATCCTTCACCGATTGATCCTAACATCCAATATAAGCAAAAACATCTGTAAAAGAGCATCAAAATGATCATAATATACAATATGTACAATAAAATTGGAAAGTAGTATAAATATACGAAAACTAATAGATATTCTACTAATATTAACAAAGAAACCAATTGAAAGGGCCTTAAAATATAGCCAAAAGTATGCACAAATTGGCCCTTAACAACTCTCCCCAACTTATTATTTTGTTTGTCCTCAAACAAAAGTTTCTCGAATTAGAAACGAACCCGAAACCCGGACAAGAATTCCGAATCAACTCAAAAGAACAATGACAATTTTATGGTTCAAAAAGTAAAAGTAACAACAAGATAACTTATCAAAGTCTAAATAAATCATGAAGATGAAAATATTGCCAAGTGAACAACAAACCTCAAAACTTCTTGAGCAATACAAGTTCAAAATCGAATCACACCTAGGCACACATTCATCAATGGATAAAAACAAAATGAGGTTTTATCACTCATCAAACAATCATGCAAACATCTGGAACCAATTATGCATTCAACAAACAACATGCATTAAAGAGTGAAAAAGAAGGAATCGCAAGGTCTTCAAAGGTTGTAACTTGGCTTGACTACAAGGAAGGGTCATTTATCAAAGTCATTGAAACAAAATTGCCTACCCCTAAAGAGCATTCCACACTTAATATCAAAACACTTCGAGACTTTAACCTTCTTGTTTTCTTTGGAGGCATCATTACGACATTGAGTTTTTTGTTGGAAATTCATGCCCAACTTTCCTTTATTTTTCGCTTATTTCTTTCTTTCAAGCTCTTTCATCAATCAAAACCACCTTATTAACATTTTTTTTCTTTTTTTTTTCATGATGCCTCAATCTACCTTTTTCTCTCCCCAACTTAGAACACAACCAAACATGATAATTAGGAATGCTCTCACACATCTAAGGCAAGGAACAAACTGCACAACCATACTTAAGGTTGAGGTTCAAAAAGTTTCACAACAAAATTCCAAGATCCCATTCAAAATTATGCACAATATTTACTCATTTCAATTATTCACATGGATTTAGAAATAAAGGCTCAAAAATGGGTTTACAAATACTCGCTCACTCACACGGTAGATTGTCTTGATCCTTTTCTTCCTTTTTCACAAATTAATACACATGCATGATTTCAACATAATCAAAATGAGTCAAACAAGAATGCCGATATCCTGCATATTTTATACAATGAAAGCTTCCTCACAATGGCAATGTTCTAAATGATTGAAAAATGAACAAGTATTTCAAAAGAAGTAATGACTACAAATTACACTCATCACAAGTTTCATTTCCATGCTTAGTTTAGAAAGCGATAAAAATGTACCTTGCGCGGTACTTTTACTCGATCTTATCATTACCACTCAATTGCAAAATGATTCATCATTCTTGACATAGTTCACAAGTTCCTTCAAGTTTTCAACTACGGAACAAACAAAATAAAAAAAAATTCTACTAAAATAGTAATTGCATCAAAAACTACTAAAATTAACAACAATAATATAATACCGAAATTCGCGACAACCAAATAATGGTTCCGCATGTGTTCCTCATCCTTGGCAGAATGGTACAAAATACTCAAAAGTACAATAAAAAACAACAATAATATCCAACTAGTCAAAACATAAACATAAACATAAAAATAAAAAGATAGAAAAACCAAAGATCACTAATCGGAAGAGCTCTCCTCTTCCTCCCAGATGATCTCTCCGCTATCATCATCATCGTCCTCCGCAGCCATATCCTCATCTACATCAGCATCCTGTCTCTCTGCCTCAGCCTGTAGTACCTGAGCAGCCTCCTCTTGAGGTGGAACCTGCCCCCTCTGATAATGATAAGGCCCGTCCCCAGGCCATGCCACATAAGCGTCAAAATCCTGCTGTGAAGGAAAAAGGTGCTCCACCTGAGGCTCGTGTACCTGTAAATGCAATGCCTGCATAGATGAGTGCAAAAATGAAAATGCCCTCTGATGAGCCATATGCATGTCCCATGTATACATGCATGCGACTCGCTCATCAAAGGGTGGCTCTGCCTGAGGAACATCGTTGGGATGCTGCTGTGGCTGTTGTGGGTGTGGGTGGGCATGTGGTGGTGACGGCGGTGGATGATCAACTCTGGGCCTGCAGTGGCTCTCAATCCACGTATCAGTTACAATACCCTTGATGGTCTTGTGGACCGCGCCTGGGATCGGAACTGCAACATTAGTGCACAACCCCATGATTCGCCATGGGAAAACCAAATAGAAGGGGTCTTAGACCCCAACCTATGACCACTAGCCATTGTAGCTCGGATCTCCTCTGAAATAATCCTCGCTACGTCAATCTGACGCTCATTCAAAATATGATAAATCATGCAAGCTATGTCCACAGGAATGGATGAGGTGTGACTCCTCGGCCCGATGTTGTGCAGGACAAGAGTTGTCAAAATCTATGCAGTAGTGTTCATATCTTGCCTCTTAAGAATCTTTGGCCTCCCTGCCGCATTCAAATCGAATCCACGCCTCGGAACAGCTAAGGCCAAACAAACATTTTCCAAATTCCATGTTCGCCTAGCTACTGTCTTTGCATATGCACACTGCTCCCCTTCAGCCAAAACCAACGGATTACCCAAGTATGCGTTAATGGCATCCCTCGAGAAAGAAACCGTCTTGCCTCGGACATAAGTACTGTAATCATACTCCGTCCCCTCCACAGGAATGGCGTTCGCGTAAAACTCATGTGTCGCTCCCGGGATTTTCATCCAAGTACAAACGCGAAAGTGGCACCGAACAGAGTCGCCAGCAATGTGTATTTATCCCAAGAGAGGGAAAGGAAACACCGCGTAAACCTGAGATAAAGGAAAAGCATGATCTTACGACCAAGAGAAGTGGCTAAGGGAGTCGGTTACGCGGGAGGAAGGTATTAGCACCCCCTCACGTCCATCGTACCCGATGGGATCCACGCTTGCTTGTCTCGATCAAAGGGTGTAAAGAAAAGATATTGGAAAAAGGAACTAAAAGAAAGAAAGGAGAAAGAAGAACAAATGTAGGGAAAATAAAAGAAGTGCTCGCATGGGCCCTACCCCACTGCCTACGTATCTCATCGGGAGCATGAGAATCAGAGCGACGTAGTTCCCCTCACTAGGGAAAGATTGTTTGTGTCTTTTAGAGAACGGCTTACGTTCTAGCTCAGGTGTTGCAGGCTCGCTGGTCCGAGTGCGTTACCATCTTGCAAGAGAACGAGTAGAAGCGCGTTCGTACGCTAAGAGTGAATGAGGTGAGAAAAGAATTCCCGAAGGAAAGACGTTATTGTTTGTTTTTGTCTTTTAGAAGGAAGTGTTTTGGATTTGTTTGCATACGACAGTGTATCCAAATCTTAGTCATCGGAATGTGTACATTCTCACATTCCAAGATGGAATGGGTAAGAAAGCACACTAAGAGTGAAGAAGACCTCCACACTTAGCTCCAATTGTCAAGGTTCAAACACACTAGCATACTTGTGTTTATTAAGTGTTTTTGTTGATTAAGAAATGAAGAAGTGCTTTTTATTATTTGCACCTTCAGCAAATATTGCATTTAAGTCCCTCATACAAGATCAAATGTTTAACACATTGACCCAAGATGGGCTATATGCTATACATTCTAAGATTACAAGAGAAGACCCCTTATAATCTTTTCTTTATATGAAAGGCCTAAATGCAATAAATGCCTACCTTTATTATGTATTTTGAATTTTCTTTGAGATGAGAAGATGAAAGACTCAAGAGAGGAGAAAAGGTAAAACCTATATGGACTAAGACTCAATCCTAATGGAAGATTAAAGAGAGTGATCCTAAAGGTTTGTGAGGTTTCAACCTAAAGTCTAAAGAAAGAAAGAATTAAACAATTCACTTCTAAAGTAGAAGATGAATTGTAATTCACAAAGGGAAAGTGATGAGTTATTAAAAGAAAGCACATAAGTGCTTAACAAAACACAAAGTGGAATTGTAAAAGAGAAGGGATAGAAGTTGAATGTGGATTCCTTATCCACACTCAATTGAAACTTACCAAAGCCCCTACATGGTTAGCACAATCACTTACAAGTAAAGTAAGAAAATATAATGAACAAATCAAATTCAAACAAGTTGACAAACAAAGTAAAATGAGATTAAATGCTATACATGCTTCCAAGTCAGAATGTAACTCATATTTACACAACCTAATGTTATCCTAAATGAGCATACCAAATCATGCAAATCTCAATCCAACAAGAAGCAAAGAAGAAAAGGTGAAGTGATGTGAATGTGGTTCATACTTGTGAAACAAGTGACTTAAGGTGCAAGATAAACATCAAACATGCAAAGATGAAACCCAAATGTCACAATCAGAAGTCAATTAACATGCTATACATCCTCAAACAAAACCACAACTCATGGCACAAGTGCCTTCATGATCAAGCAAACCAAACATGAGGCATGCATTCACAAAATGAACAAGTTAAACTTCATGCTTCAAACAAATAGCAAACATGCTTCAAAAATTATGACTTTCACCAATCAAACACCTTAAACACATGCCATTAACATATCAAGTCCACAAGCAATGAATCAGAACCAAAGTCACTCAACAATTAGGTCAAAGTCTCATGGAAGTTTCATGCATTCATGCTCAAAGCAACACATCAAAAGTCATCCCAAAAAGACTTAAAAATCATCTCATAAATCTCAAACATACATCAACATATTGTGACCACAATGCAAAAAGAAAGGCATCAAAATCATTTTTTATGATCAAGAACAAAAATGCACAAAATCATATGTCACATTAAGTATGCATACAAATGGAAATTCAAAAGAAATAATGGAACAGGGGCAAAATGGTCATAAAATCAGAAAATAAAATCATAGAAAATTTCCTAAATGTTTTAAGAATACACATGAATTTTTGTAGAATTTTCCAATATGTTTTGGTATTTTTAAAAATTAGAAATCAAACGTGTAGAAAGAAATAAAAATGAAAATTAAATGCAAAATGCAGGGGGGTATGAACATAGCAATTGGACAGTTCAAAATCACATGGGCCTCAAAACATGGGGGTGTAATTAGTATTCTGATTAAGGTCCAATTCAGCGCATAACACAATAGCAAGCATGCACTTCAGTCAACAGAAATTGACTCATTCTCAGCCAATGGATCAAGTCAAGGTCAATGCGTGGTCAAAGTAATTAAATCCAAGGCACACACGTGAAGGACCACACTCCATACCATGCACTACACCACACGCATGTCAATCTGATAAAAAAAAAAAAACACGTGCAAGGCATGCCTATTTTAATGCGCTGGCGCCACTGTGGCCACACGATGATGAAAAATCAACGGACACGATTAAAACACACCAAAACCCTAGCATCCAAGATCACCGGCCGGAGATGACCTCCGGTCACCTTCTCCGGTCACACCTCCACCGTCTGCAACCTCCAATCTTCCAGAATTCCACAAATGATATACCAAAATGAAGCTGAGCTCACATACATCATAAATGTGCAATCAACTTTCATAGATCACGCATGTACAACACAAACCGAACCAAAACATTTTGCCCTAAAATCTCATCTAAACTCCTAAAGAGCCTATCAACTAGTCAGGACTCACGCATAGCCTCTAATAAGCTCTAAACATCATAAAGCAAGCTAAAACAACAAGAACTTATGCAATCAAGTTGGAGTAATTGGAACCTGAAATTTGCAGAACTTTGAAACAAAAGAAAACCAGAGATCCACTCTTGATCTTTGAGCTTGATTCGTGCAAAATAAATGCAGTTGAGCCTTGAGATATTGAGAACAGAGAGAGATTCAAGGCTGAGCAATACTTGAAATCTTGAGGACTGTGTGGAAAACTTCTTCAATCCAATGCCATTGATGATGATGATGATGAAGTAAGATGGAGGATGATGAGGTTCGTGTACAGAGAGAGAGAAAAATGGAGAGAAACTGAGAGAGAGAAAAGAGAAGTTTTTGGAGTGAATGTGAAAAAATGAGAACCCAAAATGAATTGTGAAGTGTGATTTTGTTTTATAATTTGAGTTAACCACGGTTTGGTGAGTGAGTTAAATGAGTCCAAGTTGGGTTAATTGAGTCCACCCTAACTAACTGAGCCAAGTTAGTTAGGGGACGAGTTGGTCATGGCTGGGTTATGGTGATGAAGGTTCATGGAGTTATGGTGAGGAGCAATTGCAAGGAATGGTGATGATGAGTTGTTCTGGTGTGGCAGCTTGATAAACTTGTTTCACAAGTTTTGTTCTTCCTCTTTAGTGTATGGAAACAACATGGATAGCACGTGCTGCTCAAGTTTGTAAGGGGATGTTGGCTTAAATGAGGAAAGGAATAAAGAGCGTACATGTGAATTCTGAAACAATCAACCACAACCATGTTTATTTTCTGGTTTTATGACAGCTTGAAACCAATGCAATCATGGTGATTTGATGATGGAATTCTCTCAAATCCATGGATGATTTGATGTGTTTTTGGAGTCATTGGAAACAGGAGATGTAATGCTACATGTTTGGTGTGAAAATTGAATGGAAATGATGCTTGGAACATGCCTAAAAATGACCATAAACAGATGTAAAACAAACTGATGCGTGGGCGAGCAATTTGGGGCATGGCATGGCAAGTTGGCCTAGTGATTTTCAGCATAATCACACCAACTTTAGACCCATCTTTCCATTTCATAACTTGGTCAAATCAAAATTTGTCCAACATGAACATTGAAGATAAGACTACATAGAACAACTTTGATGTTGAAAATTTTCTCATTAGAGGCCTTTAACCATGAGAAAAATGAATGGACATTTGGCCCACCACACGTTTGTAAAAATGACTGCGCGCAGACCTGGCCAAGCTTGGTCAAGACATGGTTTTTGGCCTACTTTCCTCCAACTTTGATTAATCATATCTCCCTCAATTTTTGTTCAATGGAGATGTTATACCCATGGATTTGAAGCTTAAAGCAAGATCTTTCATTGAGGCAGAGTGGAATTTTCATTTGATGCTTCAATTTTGAATGGCCTTGGTTCCAATTCTGATGCAAAATGGCCAAAACTTGCTATTTTTAGTAACCCTACTTCATCCAAAAGTGGCAACTTTCCAAATCTTGATTTTTTCATGATTCCTTTGGAGTTTCTTGATCAAATTTTGTACATTGGTCACATATAACATGAATTTCATGAATTTGGCTTTAAAAAGTCAGGAGTTGACTTTTTCCTCTGATTATTTGACTTGGCCCCAAATCCCCTGATTTTTGATCTTTCTTCCAATTGAACCACCTCCCAAAACCAATTGAGGGGCAATTCTCCATACACATACACTTAAGAACATGTAGAATACCATGACATCAAGTTTTGTCCAAAAAATCAAAGATTCCCTGATTTAATGGGAAACCCTAGTTTTGGTGCCCACCTCCTAGGAAAAAAATGTGCAGTCTTCAATTTCAAATTCCTCAGAGTATGTTGTGTATCCTCTTAAAGGATGATGAGAAATGCCACTTGAGAATGATTTTGAATCAATGAGCTATCTCTTTTGAGGGTTTTCCTTCAATTTTTGAACCTCTTGCATAGTGAAAGATGTAGTGCTTCAATCTCCCATTGAATCTCACTTCCTTGAGGTTTTGGAAGATCAATTGAGATAGTATGAGACATGAGAGGCTCTTGGCTTGCCTTGAGGCAACTTGATTGACCTTTTTGTGCTCTGAATGATTCCTTGATTGTCCACCTTTCACCTGATCACATGCCCTGATGGTAAGAAGGATGCCATGCTTCATTTTTCTATGTTAAATGCAATGTAATGTTAATGAGGTGGATATGATATGATAAATGATAATGCCATGCTATGATGACAAAAGGGGAGAGCAAATTTTGGGGTATTACATCATGCACAATCTCATGGTTCAACAGTGTAGGAGAGGTCAAGAGTGCACCTCAACCATGTCCTTCAATGATGCTTTGGCATCCACGGAACTCCCCTTGCGGGTTGATCCGAAAGATGCACTCAGTCCATATGCTTCTCTGAGTTAGTTCCATGTAACATCCTTGCTGCTCAACCCCTTTAAATCGATGAGCATCAAACTCGAGTGGCGCCTGTCTTTGTTGTGAAGTCTGACCGGTGCGAAGTCTAGCACGCTTTGAAGCCATCTGCAATCGAAGAAAAATAGACAAAAATAGCGCCAAATGGGTTAAACAACAAGCCAGAAAATTCCATAAAATTCATGTTAAACCACAGAGCAACAAAGAAACGGCAAACAGTCGACAAAATTGAACAAAAAGGAGATTTTTCTCCCAGGGGTGCGCGCTTAGCGCGGTCATAGCGCGCTTAGGCATGCAATCAGCCCCTGTTGTGCAGCCGACCAAGCCCCTAAACAATGATAAACAGTAAACAACCCAAGAAATAACATATTTACAACATTCTAACAGCCTAAAAAGTAAATCAGGGCAAACAGGCTACAAAAGTGCGCTTAGCGCGATCATGAGCTCGCTCAGCGCGCTCACGAAAACCCAGAAAAATTGCTTCTGGTTTCAGGTTCAATCAGCCCCCAAAATCAAACAATCACTTCAATCAGTCTCAAAATTAACATGCAACAACAGATTCGCTCATGTTTTGGTTGTTCTTACATGCAACTTCAGTTTATAACCTAGAATCCCAAAATTACACAACCAAAACTTCAAAGTACTAAATCTCAAACCCTAACAGCAAAGATTCTAAATAATAAAGAGAAAGAAGAAGAAATTCGCAAACCTGGACAATGATAAAGTGAACAGAAAGGGATTTGTGCTTGAGAGTGAAAAATTCCACTTGAGAGCTCTTGGGGAGAATAGGAAGGTGGCCGTTTGCAAATGAGTGGGAAACTAAGGGTTTTCGTGAAACCCTCTCACTTTTGAATAAAACTGACCCAGAGGTCAATTTTGTTTAAACTCAGGCCTAAACTTGGCTGGCCCGTTTACACGACCGTCCTGAGCGGCCTCAGAAGCGCGCTGAGCGCGCTCAGTGAAACACAACCAATCAAGTTTGGCATCAAAATGCAGCCACCCGACTAATCTTCCCGATTAAATTACACACAAAAATTAAAAAATTAAAAACAGTAAATACTTACAATGTTGGGGTGCCTCCCAACAAGCGCTTGTTTAACGTCGGCTAAGCTCGACGGTTCGGAGACTTGACACCTCGAAACCAAAAGCTAAAGAATTGGCTTTCGAGAAAAACACACTTTATGAACAAGAACTTCAACCGTTATCATGTCCTTTCTTTGATCCCCTTTTTTTCAAGAAGGAAAAATTCCAACATGATCGCAACATGGCCACTTTCGCAACTTCATTCTTTTTCTTCCACAAAGCCTCTCTTTCCAATTCTTTCTTTTTATGATTGCTTTCATCTACTTGATTTGCATACATCACTCCTTTAAACAATGTGAAACAAGCTTCTTCCTCCTTACCACTGGACTTAATTCTCACCTTCATTATACCTTCATCAACGTCCACCAACATTTTGGCGGTTTTCATGAACGGTCTTCCCAGAATAATTGGCGTATCTTCATCCTCATCCATGTCAATGATCACGAAATCAACCGAAAACAAGAAGTTGTCCACTTTTACATGCACATCTTCCACAACACCTTGCGGTATAGTTCTTGACTTATCCGCAAGTAGCAATGTCATGGTTGTTGATTTTACGTTCATATTATCAAGTCTTTTAACCACGGACAAAGGAATTAGATTGATACTAGCACCCATGTCAATCAAAGCTTTGCATTTAAAATCATTACCTATAGTAATAGGTAAAGCTACTCTTCCTGGATCTTGTCTTTCCGCAGAAGCACACTTTAATGACGGCACTACACTCGGCATTGAGATCAATGTTATCTTTGTCAGTGCACCTCTTCTTTTTCATAAGTACGTCCTTCATGAATTTGACATACTTAGGCATTTGTTCAAGAGCTTCAGAGAAAGGCACGGTTACTTGCAACCGACTAAACAATTCTAAGAATCTCGTGTAATGCCTATCGTTCTCTTTTTTCTTAAGAGGAGGGGGATATGGTAATCTTCTTTGCAAAACTTCCTTTTCATACTCCTTTCTTTTTCTTTCTTTTTTCTTCCTTACTTCTTCATCATTCTTTTCAACTACACAATTTTCATCATTTTTTTCGACTTCCTCCAATACAATATCATTTTCCTTTTCGACTACCACCTCATGTTCAACATCTCCTCCAATTGTTCTTCCACTTCTTGTGAAAATGGCTTTACAATGCTCCTTTGGATTTGTTTGAGTGACAGCGGAGAAGGATGGCCCCGGTTCCTTTTCGGCTAATTGCTTTGCAAGTTTCCCCTACTTGAGATTCAAGATTTTTAATCGAAGCTTCTGTACTCTTTTGAGTTTCCATTGATAATTGCATGAATTGTGTGAAAGTTTCCTCCATTTTTGAAATTCCACTTTGATCTTGGGGTGGTTGCAATATCATTGTAGTATAGTGGTGAGTATTCCCGCCTGTCACACGGGTGACCCAGGTTCGATCCCCGGCAACGGCGCCATTTTGTTGAAGAATATTTCGGGGGGTGTTTTTATCGTATTCACAGGGATTGCGCGATATCAATGCTTGTCGTTCAATAGTTGAAACGTTTTAAGTAAGGGGGTTTCAAATTGTTCTTGGTTTTGAAACATCAATTTGGTAGCAAAGAAGTAAACTATAACAAAGATGTTGTAAGTTTTATAAAAGCATGTCAAGAATAGATTTTGCTAATCCTTTTCATATGTATCCGATTAATCAAGCATATGAACTTAGTTTCGACCAATACAATCGCGTATCCTCGCAAATAAGTTTATGTCTAAAGAAAATTCGTGAGTATTGTTGTTTAAATTGTTAGACGATGTCTCACGCTAACAATCGAAACAACAACCGTTAAGATCAATACAAAGCGAATATTAATCTAGAGTTTGGTTTTTAAGGGATGAAGATATTAGGTCATGATTTGGAAAATCTATGTCTAGAGTGATTCAAACCACAAATATACCATTAAAAGCAAACAACTTCATCATATATTGATCATCAACCTTGTTCATATACAAAAGATCAAAAGAAATACATACAAGCAAGATTAACTACCTCTAATCTTGACACAAAAGTGTTTAGCTACCCATCACCATGGTAGCTTGATCAACAAGGAAGAAAAGAATTTTTTATAGCATCAAAGTCGAAGAATCGAGGATTGATGCTCCAAAGATTAGAATCTCACTTCTCCTTGAAATCCTAAGGTTTTTTGACCTAGAAACCCTTTTTCTCTCTTTAGAAATGCTGAAAAGTGCAAAGTACAAAGTTGTTGGAAAATATCTCCAAGGGAAGATATTTATATGAAGTGCTAAAATTGCAGTAGGTGGCACCGCGCTTAGCGCCATCAGGAGCGTGCTAAGCGCTATCAGTAAAAACAGAGTGTTTTTCCCAGAAAGTGCGCTGAGCACGATGACATCCCGCTAAGCGCGGTCTGGGACTTTAGCTATTGTAAGTTGAACAAAAAGTGCGCTGAAGGCGCCTGGAAATCCCGCTCAGCACGGTTTGGACATTTTGCTACTGGAATTCAGTGAAAGCACGCTGAGAGCACGCTATGCCGACACGAACTCTTCGAAAATGCTCTTTCAGGCCTTCAATCCTTCACCGATTGATCCTAACATCCAATATAAGCAAAAAAAACCTGTAAAAGAGCATCAAAATGATCATAATATACAATATGTACAATAAAATCAGAAAGTAGAATAAATATACGAAAACTAATAGATATTCTACTAATATTAACAAAGAAACCAATTGAAAGGGCCTTAAAATATAGTCAAAAGTATGCATAAATTGGCCCTTAACAGTTGGTGGCAGGTCACATCAGGATCTAGCCCGGGCATCTCCGCGACGCTCCATGTGAACAGATCTGCATTTTCCCGGAGGCAGGCTTTTAGCTGTTTCCTTGCTAGGTCAGGGAGTCCGGTCCCGATCTTCACTCCCCGCTGGGGGTCGTCACCAAGCAGGACAAGTTCGAACTCGTCATCCAGAATTAGGCGCATCAGATGGGAGGTCTCGCCGCTACTGGTCGATGTGGAAGGCCTGCTCGAGCATGGCCGGGTCTCTTTCCCCTTCCTTTTCTGATCCCTCTGATCATCCTCGGAGAAGCGGCTGTCAAGGTCGATGGAGTCGACGCGGGGCAGCAGCTTCGCCTCTTCGGAGCTGTAGGCAAAGCAGGTTTGCTAGGAGTCTTCGGCTTGGTGACGGTTGTGTTCAGCCCTTTGGAGGCTGCCTCGAAACATCTCTTCGCTGCTTCGATGTCTCCGTGTAGAGTGGCAATGAGACCCTTGAAAGTGCAGTACTTCATCTTCAGGTGCACGTTTGAGGGCACGACTACCAATTCGTCCATAGTTGGCTGCCCAAAAATGCATTGGTAGAGGGACGAGTAGTTGATAAGTGCAAATTGTAGTTATTTTTGTATATATGTTTTGTTGTACTTATCGTTTCTTTTTGTTAAATATCATACGAATCAACCCTGTTTTGTTTATAAATGCGTATAGTTTACATTTTAGTGTATATATTGCGTTTCGTGTAAATATCATTGAGTTTAATCGATTTTATCTCATTTTTGTAGGTATTCAAGCAGTGGGATTTTGCCATTGTTGTATAGAGCATTGAATAAGCTTTCCAAAGCTTCGAACCGGGCAAAAAACGAAATTACAGTTCAAAAGTTATGAAGAAAGTAAGCTTTGGATTTTTAAGCATGCTACGAGCGCGCTTAGCGCGCTCCTAGCCCAAGGAAGGAACAAATTCCAGCGAGTAGCGCGTTTAGCGCGCTCCGAGCCTGCTTAGCGCACTTTTAAGGCGGTTTAACATTAATAAGAGCGCGCTTAGCGCCCAAAACTGCGCTTAGCGCGGTCTGCGATTTTGACAGTCCATAAATAGTGGAAAAACAGATTTTTTAGGGGATGGTTTGGGTATTTTTTGCTCCCACTCCATCAAACTTCATTTCTTCATTGGATTTGCTTAGAAAACATCATAGAAGCTTGCATTTGGATGATCCGGGGTGGATTTCTCATCGATCGGCTCTGACAATCCGTGAAGTGTTTAGTTCTTTTCTGATTCTCTTCATGTCTTTCTTCTTTGTTGGGTTTGTATATGTTTTTACTTTGATCTTATGTACATTTGTCGCCCATGGCGTTATATTTAATTTGCTTTACAAATCTCTGTTGGTGATTGTTCTTGATTTTTGCTTAAATGCTCGGGGTTTGGGTCGTGTTAGAGATAAACGTCACAAACTTCGATTAAGGATAATTATCTGTTAGTTTTTGGATGCTAGAGATAGATTTAGGGCTAACAATCCGTATGGGTGTTGGAACTTAAATTCCTTCCGTATTTTGAGGCTTCGTGCGCGAGAGTGACGAAGAGAGTGATACGGTTGTTTCTCAGCTCGGTGTGTCAGAGATGAACACTATTGTGAGCGATACCAAGTGATATTGAGGAGTATTGTGGGTTGAGTGTAACTGGTCGATAAGTTTAAGTTTATGACGAGTGGAATATATACATGCTTGATAAGTCTTTTCTCTCTGATGAATGAATTGTCTTTATGTTCTTATTTACTTTTCCGCATTTACGCTTTAAACCATTTAAACCCAGACTCATTAACAATTAAATTGTCAAATGACAGTTCAGTAGCACTGATCTCTGTGGACACGATAAACTCCCATAAAAATACTTCCAAAACTTTTGTTGCTTGCCCTATACCGCTTCCAACAAAATGGCGCCGTTGCCGGGGATTGGTGTTTTTATTGGACCGCATTGCGATAGTTTCTGTTTTTGAGTTTTGTAGATATCGTATAAATTGTCTATTTTCACTTGTTGATATTGATACTTGTATATGTTTACCATATTTGTGAATTTTACATGTTTTGCATACTTGTAAATTTAGTGTATATGTTTGTTTCTCTTCACGTTTGCTAAGTGTTTGGTTAGGTTTCGTCGTCGGTGAGCACTAACCGTGTAAAGAGGCAACTTGGAGAAGTGTGTATAAATAATAGGCGTCGAGCTTACGACGTAAAACAAGCATGTTTTATCGTTTTTTGTTCCGTTATTTCTGGACCAATTTTTGTATATGAGATTGTGTAGGTGTTAAGTGGAGGCCTACACCAGAACCTTGTTGTTGTACTGGTTTTTCTGGTTCTGGTGTAGCGCGCTTAGCGCGTCCTGCTGTGCTGAGCCAGTGAATTCTTTTAATTGTTCACTTGGTTCCTCCTTCTTCCCCCTTCCACCAAGGCCTTATATATTAGTAATTATTAGTAATTTTTCTAATTCTTTTGTTGATTGTTTGGACTCAAATTTTGGTTCGATCGCTTGAAGTCGCATTCAGTGATTTTTCGATTTTGAGTGTTTCAACTTGCGAATGCGTGGTAATGATATTGTTAAGTTTTGTACACGTTCAAGGTATGTGTTTATCGCTTTCTATACTTTAGCATATTCATAATACTTAGGCTTTTTACATCTTTCATGCCATTCATTCTTTTGTATACTTGTTCGTATGTGAATCACTTTAGTTCCCACCTTTTTTGTGAGGAAGACTTCCATTGTTCATATATGCTCGGAGTTCCAACTTTCTTGTTTTAACTGGATTTTATTATGCTTAATCTTTTGTTTGTGTTGATTATATGAATGCATGAAAAGGATCAAGGCATTTTGTTTCATTTTGAGCACAACCATCCTTGCCAAATAGTCAATTCACCTTGTGAGTGTATGAGAATTTGTAACCCCTTTGAGCTTTTTTATCCATGTTTTTATTTGAGCGTAATGCTTGTCTATGAGTATTTAGTTCACTTATTTTTTATGGATTTTGTTTTTTCTTGGACCTCAACTTTGTGTTGTTGTATGGATTTTTTCCTTGCCTTAGAAAGTAGGGAGTATTCACATGATGATGTGGTTGAATTCAAGTTGGGGAGAGAATGATTGTGTACTCATTGGTTGGATTCCATGAGGATTGAAAAAGAAAAGAAAAAAGAGAAAAATATGAAAAAGAAAATTAAAAAAAAAGAAAGAAAAATAAAATCCTTGAGAAAGGAAACAAAAAAAGTTCAAATAATTGTGCTAAATAAGTATTGTGTTTTGTGTAACACTTGGGATTTTGGAAGAAGTTAATTGGAATTTTGTGTTTGAGTTTTTGTGAGTTGATCACTCCCTTAGGTTTAGGCAAGGTTTTGTTTCAATTACCTTTAGAAATTGCCCCTTGTTTGTTTACCCAACCACGTTACAACCTTGAAAGTCCTTGTGATTCTTGCCTTTGTATGTTCAATGTGAATTTTTGGATGAGTGCATAATTTAGTCTTTTGTTTGCAAGATTGTTGTGTGAGTGAAAAATCTCTCATTTTGTATTTTTCATCTACCGATGATTGTTTTTGCTAGGTGTGATTCACATTTGAACTTGTGTTATTTTAGAATGTTTGGCATGATTTTTGTATTTTGCATTTGTTTCGTGATTATTTTATCGTTGTAGTGTAGTGGTAAGTATTTACTTTGTGTGTACCGTTTTCATTTGAACCATTGCATTTGTTTTATGTTTTCAAAACCTGTTGATTCGTGATTCTTTGGTTTTCACTCGGTTTCTTTGAGTTGTTTGATTTTTGTTTGAGGACAAACAATTATGTAAGTTGGGGAGAGTTGATAAGTGCAAATTGTAGCTATTTTTGTATATATGTTTTGTTGCACTTATCGTTTCTTTTTGTTAAATATCATACGAATAAACCCTGTTTTGTTTATAAATGCGTATAGTTTACATTTTAGTGTATATATTGTGTTTCGTGTAAATATCATTGAGTTTAATTGATTTTATCTCATTTTTGTAGGTATTCAAGCAGTACGATTTGGCCATTGTTGTATAGAGCATTAAATAAGCTTTCCAACGTTTCGAACCGGGCGAAAAACGGAATTACGGTTCAAAAGTTATGAAGAAAGTAAGCTTTGGATTCTCAAGCATGCTACGAGCGCGCTTAGCGTGCTCCTAGCCCAGGAAGCATGCTACGAGCGTGCTTAGCGCACTCCTAGCCCAAGGAAGGAGCAAATTCCAGCGAGTAGCGCGTTTAGCGTGCTTTTAAGGCGGTTTAACATTAATAAGAGCGCGCTTAGCGCCCAAAACTGCGCTTAGCGCGGTCTGCGACTTTGACAGTCCATAAATAGTGGAAAAACATTTTTTTAGGGGATGGTTTGGGTATTTTTTGCTCCCACTCCATCAAACTTCATTTCTTCATTGGATTTGCTTAGAAAACATCATGGAAGCTTGCATTTGGATGATCCAGGGTGGATTTCTCATCGATCGGCTCTGACAATCCGTGAAGTGTTTAGTTCATTTCTGATTTTCTTCATGTCTTTCTTCTTTGTTGGGTTTGTATATGTTTTTAATTTGATCTTATGTACATTTGTCACCCATGGCGTTATATTTAATTTGCTTTACAAATCTCTGTTGGTGATTGTTCTTGATTTTTGCTTAAATGCTCGGGGTTTGGGTCGTGTTAGAGATAAACGTCACAAACTTTGATTAAGGATAATTATCTATTAGTTTCTGGATGCTAGAGATAGATTTAGGGCTAACAATCCGTATGGGTGTCGAAACTTAAATGCCTTCCGTATTTCGAGGCTTCGTGCGCGAGAGTGACGAAGAGAGTGATGCGGTTGTTTCTCAGCTCGATGTGTCAGAGATGAACACTATTGTGAGTGATACCGGGTGATATTGAGGAGTATTGTGGGTTGAGTGTAACTGGTCGATAAGTTTAAGTTTGTGTTGAGTGGAATATATACATGCTTGATAAGTCTTTTCTCTTTGATGAATGAATTGTCTTTATGTTCTTATTTACTTTTCCGCATTTACGCTTTAAACCATTTAAACCCAAACTCATTAACAATTAAATTGTCGAATGGCAGTTCAGTAGCACCGATCTCTGTAGACACGATAAATTCCCAGAAAAATACTTCCAAAACTTTTGTTGCTTGCTCTATACCGCTTCCAACAGTAGTCAATGACCAGGAACTAGACTTTGATGGACCTGACCGTTTCTGCAAACCCGAAAGTCACGATCAGCTCCACGTGCCCCCAAGGCTTTGTGACTGACCTGTTAAATCCTAGTAGGTCAGAGCCTACGTAGGGCGTCAGGTGTGTCTCATCCAGCTGGAGGGTGGAGAATAGCTGGGAATACATGATGTCGACCGAACTGCCTTGATCGACCAGGATTCGGTGAACGTCAATGTTGGCCATTTGTGCTCTCACGAGCAACGAAATGCTTGAGTTAAGAGCCCCGCCGAGGTGTTCATCATGGTAGAAGGTGATGGGGACCGACTCTCTCTGGACTTTATCAAGCGTCGAACTCCAGTTCGAGCTTGTGTTGATTAGATGCTCAAACTTCCTCTTGATGGAGCCCACAGTAACCTTGTTGAAGCCCCCTTAGGAGATGACCATGGCGGAGGGAAAGGTTTCCCATGAGTTGTGCGCAGCGAAGTAAGGAGGGATGTTGAGCCCCTCGGGGACGTAGAAGTCTTCAGGCCGCGAGATACTCATGGTGACCTGAAGGCTGGTCTCTTCCGAGGAAGGCATCTCTTCCTCGACCTTCTTGGACTCCTGGGCGTCCTTCTGAGGAGCGTCCTTCTTCTTGGAGAAATAATTCAGGTGCCCGTCCCTGATCAGTATCTCAATGGCATCCTTCAAATGGATGCAGTCGTCGGTCATATGGTCGTGGCTCTTGTGGAATCGACAATATTTCGACTTGTCAGTATTTGGCTTGGGCGGTATCTGTTTAGGGAATCGGACCCCTGCTTGTCGGAACTCTTAGTTGGCGCACTCGGAGAGAATCTTCTCCCGGGAGACGGTCAGCGGAGTGTATTCATGAAAATGGCCAGAAGGGCCTTTGTTGTTTCAGAACTCTTGTGGGCGGTCGTCCCGTCTTCTCTCTCCTCGACGAGATATCGAGGGGTCGTCGTGCTTGGAGGACCTAACACTCTCTTGGTGCTTGCAGCTTGCAGCTTCTTTATCCTCGTACTGGATGTATGCTCGTGCCTTGAGAAAGAAGGCGTCCAACGTTGTTGGAGTCTCAATGCCAACCACCTTGGAAAATTCGGTCTGGGGACGGAGCCCTCGCTCGAGCAAGAACTTCTTCATATCGTCGGTCGTGGAGACCTGGACGGCTTCTTTGTTAAACCTTTCGATATAGGCTCGAAGATGTTCATCTTTTCCTTGAATGATGGCCTCAAGGGAGGCTTCGGTCTTTGGATGGCGACGAGAGGCCGTGAAATACCTGGAGAACATTCTCCCAAACTGTCTCGAAGATGTGATGGATTCATCGGGGAGCTTCTTGTACCAAGTCATTGCTCCCTTCCTCAAAGTGGTTGGGAACAATCTACATTTGATAGCATCCCTGATGCCACGGTAGTCGAGCAATGCATCGATATTCTCGGTGTGCTCGTCAGTATCTGTAGTGCCATCATACGTGCCCGAGGATGGGGATTTCTCCAGCCCTTTAGGTAGGCGCATGGCCATGATTTCTTGGGACAACGGGCCGCGAGGCTCATCGTCACTACTGTTGCTGGTGGACCGCGACGGGGAGCGGGTATCTCATCTAAGGGTTGGACGACGATCCCAACGAGGAGATGGAGTTCGAGCTTGGCCCTTGGATCTGGGCGGAGGCGAACGCTGGGGCTCTGTCTGCAGGTCCCTTCTGGTCCTCTTGACCCCCGTGGGGTACTGGCTCCGAGGGGAGATATGGTCGCGCTTTCTGATTGCTAGAGATTCTGGCTCTGGTGGTGCCCGACGGTCTCTTTCACGTCGGGGAGGAGGACTCTGAGATCTCCAGCACTCTCTCTTTGGTGGATGGGATCTTGGCCAGCTGGACTCTTCTAGAGCTCCAATCCTCGTGTTCTGCTGGAGGATTAGAAGGTTGGTCTTGTTGAGGGCCTCGAGTAGGGACACCATGGTCGGGTCGGTGTTGGAAAGAACCGGGACAGGCTAATGGTCCTGAGAGGGTTGGGTATCAATGTGGTCAGCTGTGACGGGGGAGGGAGATGCGGTGACTCCATCTTTCTGCTGATGGACGTCGCTCCCAAGAAAGGTGGTTGCTCCGTCAGCATCAGTCTTGCTGACGGGGAGGAAAGCAGAGCTACGAGCATCGTGGACATTGTCTTGGCTGGCCATGATCAGAATCTTGGAAGAACTGTTTTGGTCTTGAGTTTGCGAGGAAAGAAATGCGGAGATAACAAAGTTTCTGATAGACGGCACCACTGATCTTACTGACTGATCAGAACCTGAAGTGGGCCAGAGACTACGTCTGCGATGTTGGGTATGAAAGATGAGGAAGGGGTGTACCTGCAAGGCACTCCGATGCTAAAGTAAGAATCGAGAGAAAAGAAGGCAAGTACAAAATGTGTGTGTCTTAGGATGATTTAGAATACCTGACCCTCTCAAATGAGAGGGTTTTTATAGTGCCCCCAGTTCTTGGCCATTGGTCCCTATTTTCGGGGCGAGATACCGTCTCCCAAAGAATAGGTAACTTCCAGAAACTAGCCGTTGGGACGGGAAGAGGTGCCCAAAACTAGCCATTGTTGCGGGTAAGGGCGTAGTCGCGGGCACAATCCTCGTGACTATTTCTGGATGGTGGAACCGTGCGTGATGGGCAGGAATGCTGAGGAAGGGAACCTGACCCAGGGGATCAGTCGGCCAGGTCTCCTCAGCGAAGGGGCAGAAAGGTAAAAGGCTCCCCCTTGCCCTTAACTAGCAGGACTTAGGCAATTGGGACGTTCTGGGAGCAGAAGTGGATTGGACCATGCCTAGCCATTGGGTCATCCCAGAACAGTTAGTATGTTTCTACGTGTTGTTTCTTCATTTAGATAGTCATGGCCGATTCGACAAGCACCTCCCATACAACATCGGTTGCTACCTCTGTTAATACAAAATGTAAAAGAAAAGCTAGAGGTGCCACGATGTATACCAAGGTGAAAAAACCCACGAAAGTGTATTCGCTGCCCGGTTACAGTTGATGTTGCAATCGGCATGGCTTATGGTGAAAATACTGAGGACTTTATGGGTTACATTGTGTTACAAGGTAGAAGTAAAATGAGTATTTTTAATAATAGTTGGCACGATGTTGACGATGATTTGAAAAACAACATATGGACCGATATTTAGATATTTATTTTGAATTTTAGGATTTGTTTAGAAGTATATATGATCATTTATATTTTTGTTTAATACTAATAACAACTGTATTGTGTAAAAGATGTGTTTGATGTTAGTCCAGATGATAGTATGGTGAAAAAGAATTTTGTAACACCCCAATTCCCTTCGCGAATAAATAATACAAATATATAAATCAGAGTAATTAAAAATTTATTTTTCCGACAGGAAACAGGGATGTCACACTTAAAGAAAGAAAATACAATCCCTACTCATAATTTTTGATACATAACACAGACAATTGAATACCCTCAAGGGGAAACTTTTTCCATATAAAAGGAAAAGTCAATTATAGAATAAAGCGGAAGATCCATAACCGACTTGTTTTACAAAATAAATTGTTTTATAACGTCAAAGTACACATACAAAAGTAATACAGAATATATTCAGCAATTATATACATATATAACATAATCGTTCCCCGACTCCCGTGCTACGTATCAGAGCAGACAGACGACAAAGGACGGAGGACTAATCTCCACAAAAGCCTCCAAGACACTAATCTACAATTGCCTCATAGAGCAATAAACCATAGCAGAAGGGTGAGAAATAACAACTAAAATCAAGATTGCATAATAATATGCAAATACATAACAATTCACATGCATAGTTATTCTCACCACAACATCACATACTATTACATATAACCTACCACATATACGTAACATATATCTATTAATCCAACAATATAGCATATATCAAGTATCCAATATACTCACATATTTGCACATAAGGCATACCAAGTCATAACATTTAGAAACACATCACGCATCACATAGCATATGTCTACGCATAATACATATTATCCACAACTAATGCATTTATCACATATGCACATCAAATTACCAATGCTATCGCAATCTCAACACATAACAAATCGATGCACAATTTCCACACATAATCAATCAAATCATGATTTTCCACACATAATGCATCCATTCACAATTCTCACACATAATCAATCAAATCATGATTTTCCACACATAATGCATCCATGATTTATGCAAATGCACAGAGACCGACACAACGACTCTATACAAATGCCATGCGGTACCGACTTCTAATGTTTCTCATCACTAGTTCACTCAGGAACTCTGCTGGAACCTGTAGCGAGCGATTTTGGACGCGGTTCTTAAGCGCTGGTCGCTCTCTGCGGTTTGAGCTTTGACTACAGGTCGATTCATTTTTTATCCTATTGTGAGTTGAATAAGGAAGGGAAATAGATGTCTCCAATTAACCCTGCTTTGCATACTGAGTTTAAACAGCAGTCTGTTAGGTTACGAATGCTATCAATGTGGGGGGGCCTTTGTACTGGTTATTTGTATTTTCGCCAATACGGTTTTCTTTCTTTCTAGGACTTTCTAGCGGGGAACAAGGGTTAGGATGTTAGGACTGATGTTTTTGAATTACTGCTTTTGATTGATGGAGATACGGGATTTGGGTTTTTTGTTGATTGTGCTCGCTAACATCTTTTCTTTCGATCTTATGCCTACGTATTCCCGTTTACCGAAACAGGGAAATCAGAGCGTTCGTAGTTCCTCCTATTCTATGGGAGGAAATTGGTTTTTGGTGTCTTGTTCAAAGCCCAAGACGTGAAGCTAAAGGGTAGTTTGTATCTTGTTCAAAGCCCAAGATATGAAGCTGAAGGGCCTCGACTTTAGAGAGAATTTGTCATCTCTAAAGAAGGGTTTGTCTGTCACAACTATTGGGTGACTGGTTATAAAGGAGAATTACTTTAACCGGGATACGCGGATCCTAGCAATGCCATAATTTCCTTTAAAGGGGATTTTAACCTGAAGGAGAAGACTTTAACTCAGTGTAGAGCAATGCTATCTTTCCTTAGGAATTTCTCATGCTAAAAGAGGGACAGTGGCATGGATGTAGATGATCCAGAGGCTTGCCGCTTACAGCGATTAGATGAAGGGGAAAGGAGTTGTTGATGTTTGTATACTGTGAACGAGGCACAACTTTGCTGCTAAAAGGTTGATTGGATCAACCAGTGGTTTTCTTATACAAAGCCTAACAAGAGGCTATTGGCCCAACAAGGGGGAGTTTTTATGTGTCTCGTACGAAGCCCGAGAGAGAGGCTAAAAGGGTTGACTCAACAGGAGAATCTTTTATACTCAACAAGAGAGTGTTTTTGTATCTCGTACGAAGCCCGAGATGGAGGCTAAAATTTTGACTCAACAAGAGAGTCTTTGTATCTCGTACGAAGCCCGAGATGGAGGATAAAGGTTTGACTCAACAAGAGAGTCTTTGTATCTCGTACGAAGCCCGAGATGGAGGCTAAAGGTTTGACTCAACAAGAGAGTCTTTGTATCTCGTACAAAGCCCGAGATGGAGGCGAAAGGGGTGATTGACTCAACGAGGGAGTCTCTTATGTGTCTCGTATAAAGCCCGAGAGAGAGGCTAAACGTTGTTTGACTCCACTGGGGAGAATTTTGGTATCTCGTACGAAGCCTGAGATGGAGGCTAAACATTTGCTTCGCGAGGAAGAATCATTGTACAAAGCCCAAGAGGAGGCTATGATTACTGTTTCAGTTGAGTGACAGATCCAATATACTGATTTTAAAGAGAAAATTAGTTCTTATATGAGCAACACTGTACTCAGGGATTTGATTCAAAGATCTGGGTTATTCCTGTTTTTTAAGGAAGCGGGGAATCTGAAGGGTATTGAGACTGTCCGAGTCTACGGGTTTCCTTCCTATTTAACGAAGGGGTCACTTGAGAATGTCTTTGAGACTCAAGGAAGTTAGACTGTCCATGTCTAGAGTTTCATCTTTTGTACTATGTTTTGAGAAACAGTAGTAGACTCTTTGAAAGGACTGTTCTATGGAGATGATTAAGTTCTGTTCCTATACCTCTAGGAGGTCGTTGGGACAATTTGTACGAAGCCCAAGAGGAGGCTGGAAACTTTTAAGAAGCCGACGGGTCCTTGTACTAAGCCCAAGAGGAGGCTATCATTCCCGAAGGAAGAGATCATTATACGAAGCCTAAGAGGAGGCTGTGAATACTTCTAAGAAGCCGTAGGGTCCTTGTACGAAGCCCAAGAGGAGGCGGGGTTGCTTTGAGGAAGCCTGTGGGTCCTTGTACGATGCCCAAGAGGAGGCCGATGCTTTTAGGAAGCCTGTGGGTCCCCAAACCCCGAGAAATTCAAGGCAAGCTATTCACAAGGAATAGGTCAAGTCAGGAAAGTTCGAGAATTTGGAAGAAACTCAAAGATGCCATTCACGGAGAAGACATTCATCTTGGGGAGTAGAGTTTCTTGACAATTCCTAATGAGGACAGCCGAAGAGAAGACTGTATCTGGTGATCCTATTGGGGATCTAGTTGTCTATTTCTACGAATAAACGAAACGGCGTCACCTAGTTCTAGACGTAGTTGCCGGGGAAACTCTAAATATCTATACTATTATTACACAGTTGATATGAGTTTATGAAAGAAGACTTACAGTGAAACAGCCCCACAATACAGTTATATATATATATATATATATATATATATATATATATATATATATGAGTTTGTGAAAGGAGACTTACAGTGAAACAGCCCCACAATACAGTTATATACATATGAAAGCGGTAAATGAAAGCGGGTAAACACTTACTCGGTTGTAGAGCTTCCATGCTGTTTGGTTAGTTGTTCAACAAAGAAATATTGAAAACAACAGTATATTCAAAATCAAAGGAGAAAGTGCTTTGAAAAAGAAAGATTTGGGGCTTACAGCTTAAGGAGAGGCCCAGGGTTTTATCAGTGAGCGCACTGTTGAATTTGTACAGAGGGACTTATACAAGTGACTGAGGCCCAAGAAAGGTTTTCTGTACAAAGGGATGGGTCTTACACTCTATCAAGAGGCCCAAGTGAGTTTTAAGAAAAGAAATGGGTCTTACTACTCGAGGGTAGGCCCAATGGTTAATTTTGAAAAGGGCGATGGTCGCGCCGAGGTTTTGTAAACACCATGGGACTTATACAAGTGACTGAGGCCCAAAATTTTGGTATTTACAAAGGGATTGGGTCTTACACTCTATTAGAGGCCCAAAGAGTTTAAAGAAAAGAAATGGGGCTTACAACACGAGGGGAGGCCCATAGTCTTTATTTTCAAGATGAATATTCACTTTTAAAATGCTTAAAAACAATTAAAAATGAATTTATTCACAAAAATACCAACTATATTAAATAAATAATATAAATTTTATTTTTTTGTAAAATAAAATATTTTACTATTTTTGTGATTTTTCAGAAAAAGAACCAATAAAAAATAATCAAAATTGAAGGAGTTATTAATTTTCCAAATTATTAAAAAAATAATAAGAAAAATGAGAAAATACAAAAAAAGAGGGGTTGGGTCTTACACTCTATTAGAGGCCCAAAGTGTATTTTTTGTACAAAAGATGGGGCTTTCAACTCAGGGAGAGGCCCAAAATATTTTCAGTTTGAAAATGGCGATCGCGCCGAGATTTTTAACGTATCGGGACTTATACAATAGCTGAGGCCCAAAATTGTTTCGTTAAAAAAGGTTGGGTCTTACACTCTAATAGAGGCCCAAGTGTATAAAAATGAAAAGAAATGGGACTTACAGCTCAAAGAGAAACTCAGGGTTTTATCAGTGAGCGCACTGTTGAATTTGTACAAAAGGACTTATACAAGTGACTGAGGCCCAAGAAAGGTTTTTTGTACAAAGGGATGGGTCTTACACTCTCTCAAGAGGCCCAAGTGAGTTTTAAGAAAAGAAATGGGTCTTACTACTCGAGGGTAGGCCCAATGGTTAATTTTGAAAAGGGTGATGGTCGCGCCGAGGTTTTGTAAACACCGTGGGACTTATACAAGTGACTGAGGCCCAAAATTTTGGTATTTACAAAGGGATTGGGTCTTACACTCTATTAGAGTCCCAAAGAGTTTAAAGAAAAGAAATGGGGCTTACAACACGAGGGGAGGCCCATAGTCTTTATTTTCAAGATGAATATTCACTTTTAAAATGCTTAAAAACAATTAAAAATGAATTTATTCACAAAAATACCAACTATATTAAATAAATAATATAAATTTGATTTTTTTGTAGAATAAAATATTTTACTATTTTTGTGATTTTTCATAAAAAGAACCAATAAAAAATAATCAAAATTGAAGGAGTTATTAATTTTCCAAATTATTAAAAAATAATAAGAAAAATGAGAAAATACAAAAAAAGAGGGGTTGGGTCTTACACTCTATTAGAGGCCCAAAGTGTATTTTTGTACAAAAGATGGGGCTTACAACTCAGGGAGAGGCCCAAAATATTTTCAGTTTGAAAATGGCGATCGCGCCGAGATTTTTAACGTATCGGGACTTATACAATAGCTGAGGCCCAAAATTGTTTCGTTAAAAAAGGTTGGGTCTTACACTCTAATAGAGGCCCAAGTGTTTAAAAATGAAAAGAAATGGGACTTACAGCTCAAAGAGAAGCCCAGGGTTTTCGTTTGAAAATGGCGATCGCGCCGAAGTTTTCTTTTAACGCTGAGGGACTTATACAATAAGTGAGACCCAAAATTGTTTTGTTTAAAAGGGGATTGGGTCTTACACTCTAATAGAGGCCCAAAAGTTTTGAATGGGTCTTATAGCTCGAGGAGAGGCCCAAGGTTATTTCTTAAAAAGGCGACGATCGCGCCGTTTGTTTTTGACGGTATCGGGGCTTATACAATGAATGAGGCCCAAAAATGATTTGGTCAAAAAAGGATTGGGTCTTACACTCTATTAGAGGCCCAAGGTGTTTGAAAAAGATTTGTTAGGGTGGAAATCAAAGAAAACCCAAATTTCATTTTTTAGGCATTTTTTCAAGAAAAATTAAGTAAAAAATGATAAAAATATCAAATAAAATCATTAAATAATGATTAAAGTTTATGAAAAAAAATATTTTATCAACATAAATATTTAAAATCATTTTGGTTTTAAAAATCAAGAAAAAAAAAGAAATCATTTTAAAAGCATTTAAAACACTATTTTTAAATATATTAAAAATAATACTTTTTTATTTTATTTTTTTGGATTAAAATATTATGGGGTACGAATTGGAAAACGATGATTTTTTGCTATGTGAAAAAAATTGGTTGAGTTTTGAAAATAAAAAGTAAGAAAAAGAGAAAAGATATCAAAATATCATTTTCGACATTTTTTGGGGTAAAAACGAGTACCGAAACTTTAATTTTCAACACGTTTTTATCAAATTTCAAACACTCATAACTCTCTCAATTTTTATCGGAATCAAAATCCAGAAATACCTGCCTGACCGGTTTTTCGCAAGGAATCCGATGATATTACTCACGCGCACGGAAAATCGATGCACAAAACGCAGAAAAAACTGCTATCGTTTTGAAAATACCGTTCCGCGCCGAATTTCCAACACGCGTAACTCTCTCGATTTTTATCGGAATCAAAATCCGGAAGTACCTACCTGACCGATTTTTCGCAAGGAATCCGATGGTATTACTCACGTACGCAGAAAATCGACGTATAAAACGCAGAAATTAAAAAACAAAAACTGCTATCGATTAAAAACATCGTTCCGCGTTGAATTTCAAACACGCGTAACTCTCTCAATTTTTAACCGAATCAAGATCCGCAAAAGCCTATCCTGACCAATTTTTCGCAAGGAATCCAATGGTATCGCTCACGCATGCCGAAACTCAACATACAAAATGCAGCGATAAAAAAACCAGAGCTGTTGCGTGTAAAAACATCGTTTCGCGTAAAATTTCCAACGCGCGTAACTCTCTCGATTTTTAACCGAATCAAGATCCGCAAGAGCCTATCTTGACCGATTTTTTACAAGGAATCCAATGGTATTACTCACGCACACGGAAAATCGACGCACAAAATTCAGAAATTAAAAAACTAAAACTGCTATCGTTGTTTTCGACGCCGTTTCGCGTAAAATTTCCAACGCGCGTAACTCTCTCAATTTTCATCGGAATTGAAATCCGTAAAAACCTATCTTGACCGATTTTTCGCAAGGAATCCAATGGTATTATTCACGCACTCGGAAACTCACTTTACAAAGCGAAAAAACAGAACCGCTATCGTTAATTCGACGTCGTTTCGCGTAAAATTTCCAACGCGCGTAACTCTCTCAATTTTCATCGGAATTGAAATCCGTAAAATCCTATCTTGACCGATTTTTCGCAAGGAATCCAATGGTGTTACTCATGCAAACTAAAACTTAATGTATAGAACACACCAATGAAGAAAAGACAGAACTGAACATGGTTTCAAAACAACCAAAATTCCACATAAAAACATGTCAAAATGCAAACAGTGGGAGGATCACAACATACACATTAAGGACTACATTTTTACCTCAAGAATTGTTCAATATGATGCATGTATGTGGACAACAAAGGAAAGCATGATTCAAAGAGTTCAAGTTGTGGATTTTACCTCTTTTTTGGAGATTTTGGGCAACCTTCCAAGTGCTTTGTTCCAAAAATGATTTGATGTTTTGGACAACCTCAAATGACCTCTTAGAAGCTTTTAGGATGGTTGGAATCGGCTGGAAACCTTTGGAGCAAGTTTGTGCACTTTCTCGCGAAATGGTCAAAAACGGCCAAAATGCCAACTCTCTCAAATGGTGTTTCAGATGTGTGGCACCATTTGGGATAGTTCAAGGATGATATTTAGAGTGTGTTTGAGGTTTTATCTGGCTTGGAAAGTGACTGAATCAAGACATGTCTTGAAAAATGCAAAAAAGTGTCATTTTGAGGTTTTGAGAAGTGACTTTGTGATGTTGTGATTACAGGTCACTTTTGATGGTTTGCACAGCTTACATATGATATATATGAGGCGTGTGTGTGATTTGTTTGAGTGGAATTGCTCTCTAGCACAAAAACTCAGAATTTCCTTATTAATGAAGGCATTTTGGAGTGAAAGAGAGAATTTGAGGAAAGCATCTGTTTGATGGCTTTGGTGTACTCAAACTGAGCACAAATGAGCTCTATTTATAGTAGAGCAAGTTTGTTTTGGGATCCACAGTGAATGGCAACTGCAGCAGGTGTTTGTTCCATGTTGGCCAATGGAAATGCAAGTCTCCTCTAGCCATTGACTAGAGGTTAGGGCACAAGTTGCTGGTTCCCTTGGTCTTGGATAAGTCTTGACTAATTTCAGATGAGAATGGCTCAGTACATGCCACCTCTAAGCATCCATTAAATGCTCCAAACCAAAATTGGAGTTTTGTCCCTCTTTTAGGGATTTCTAGGCTTTGGCATGCTTTTCTTTGTTCCTTGGACTTGGGAGGTTCATGGATCAGACCATCCCACTTGGATTTGATCCTTAGATGTGTCCAAACTGATGACAAGGCTTGAAAATTCGTGTGGCACAAAAAATGTGCAAATCTGCCTTGAAAAATTCAGCTTCAGCAAGCCATTTTGTAAGATCCATAACTCCCTGCTCGAGTATGCTATATGGACGTTCTAGGACTTTTCGGAAAACTTAGATGACGTACTTCAACTTTGATGTTTGACATTAGACCTGGTTCAACTTGGATCATGGAGAAAAACAGCCTTGAAGTTGGGACATTGTGCTGAAATTACAAGGCAGATTTTTTGGTTAAGTGCTGAAAAATGTCAATTTTAACTTTTTAGCCATTTTGATCCAAGCATAACTCAAAATCCTTAATGAATTGGACTTAGGCCTAGTTGAAGTTTTTGTAGAGGGTAATGAGGGCTACAAATCAAGCTTTGGATGGGGAAAAATGGCTTTGTGGTTTAGAAGTTATGATCCTCCAAAGTTGGTACCCTAGCCACTTTGTTCCATAACTGAGAAAAATTCTAAGTTTTTATGGTTACCCCTTTTACAAGTTATCCCACTTTCTTTGATTTTTCTTGATGAATGATGATTCCAATCACACATTAACATCATTTTAGGGTTAAAAAACCATTTTTATGAAAAATCTCGAAAAGTCAAAGTTTGACTTTTGTGCACAGTTGACTTTTTATCAGATGAATTCCAAACCGTGCGATTCTTCAGGAAATCATGTCCTTGACCTAAATCAAAATTGATGGACATGTTCCATGGGTGTTATAGGGTGTATTTAATCGTGTCCCACGGCTTGGGAGCATGTCCTGGTCAAAAGTCAAAGCTACAGTTGACTTTTCCCGCGAAACCCCAACTGTGGTTCAGATGAAATTGAAACTTGTTACTCAAGCTTCTTGGGTTAATCCATTGTTGCAAATGGATCAACGTGGTATGTTAGAGACCCTCAAATCATATCTTAAGGTCTTGGCTCATGATTTGTCCCAAAAGTCAACTTAGGGGTGAATTAGGTCAAGAAACCCTAATTCTTGATTTTTGATGTATGCATCCCCCGAGGCTAAATTGACTTGATGATGGGGTTTATGATGTTCCATGGAGCATTTTAGGTTATGCTTTGAATCATTGGCTCATGCCCAGAGGAAAATTTCCATCTGGAGGCCCTAGTCGACCAAACCCTAATTTGGTGACACTGGCGATCCTGAGGCTTGATCCACCTAGAAGGGAGCAAACTTGTGCTTAATCCTTGAAATGGGAGTCCTCTTGATCCTTTGTGGATATTTGAGAGGCTAGACAAGTTGAAGATCATGTCATTCCTTGATTGATCCTTTGTCTAAGAGCTTTGCGAGGGCTTGAAACCCTAAATCCTATTTGTAGCGAATGCTCACCCACCTTTGGGGAGACCAATGAGGTACAAAGGTACATCCATATTGTGCTGATGATTTGCACAATGATGGGAAATCTTAGTGGTCAGAATTTGGGGTATGACAGAACCATCGCTCGTTACATCACTGTAACTCCCCGTCGGGCATACGATGTTCCCCGTCGCTCACACCCCACACGGGCACACGACGTTTATGGATCGCTCACACCCCACACGGGCACACGACCCAATCGCTCACACCCCGCATGGGCACACGATCGTCTATAATCATCGCTCACACCCCACATGGGCACACGACGTCATAACGGATTCCCTCTGGAACCAATCCGTCGCTCACACCCCACATGGGCACACGACGTTTATGGATCGCTCACACCCCACATGGGCACACGATTCGATCGCTCACACCCCACATGGCACATGATCGCACAAGATGCATATCATGATGCTTGGTATACAATGACTCATGACAATCAAATGCATCGCCACAATTCAACAGTATGAATTATCTCATCATCATTATTCATGCATTGAAAACACTTCAAACAATGCATTTCAAACCATAATGGCCACCACACAACGTACATCGAATTTCACATAAATAATGCATTTCATCATAATCCACAAACCACAACAACAAGCATATTATCATATGCATTCACACCAATTCACATCAATTACACCAAACGGCAACGAACTCTTTCACAATTAACATGCATTTACATTTAATTTAAACAATGCATTTATTTGCCAAAAGGCCACAATTCACAATAAATTCCACAATCTAGGATTCACGCCATAAGGCTACCCACAACACATCGTATAACAACACACACAAGCTATACGTTATATAACAAAAGCATACCGCACGATAATACATCAATCGTACACATTCGCGACGGTAAAAATCAACACAACGATACGGTTTCAATTTTCTGCTATAATTGAACCAGATACAGACCTCAAAACTATTTTTCCTAGAAAGAACATCTCGTTAGCTTTCCAACCTTCGAACGGGGGTCAAAACCGACTTACGGTACAAGAGTTATGAATTTTCGAAGTTTTCCCAAAATCCAGAACTTTCCCTGCGGACTGCTACGGGTTTCACCAATTTCGTCCAAAAATCCGACCGATTCAATTATTTTTTTCGAAACAAACACATACTCATTCATACCAAACATATAGTAGTGATTTGGAACCATCAAACGTGAATTCTACGACTTTCGATTTCAATCCGAATCTTAAACCCTCAAATCTCCAAAAATGCAAAAACTTACAAAATCAACCAAATTCGATAAAACAAACATACTCGATCACGACCTAACATTACTCGACACAACTACGCAATTTATTCCGACTTTCGTCCGTGAAAACATCGGTTTCTATCGATTTAACCAAATTCAACCTAAAATGAAAACTATAGGAACACAACCAAACAATCCAAGAAAACATACACATATACATATACAAGTAAGATATAATCGAAACTTCTCACCCTTATCCGATTAATCGAAGACCAAGCTTTTGATTTGATGATTTTCTTCTTTTCTCAAGTTTTCTCTTCTTTTCTCCTTCTTTCTCTTTTTCTCTTCTCTTCCCTTTCTCTTTCTTTTTCTTACTATTTCTCTCTTTCTATTTCTATTTATAAAATATCTACTTTTTCTAAAATATCTAACCTCTCCAAATGACCATTTTGCCCTTACGCTCAAATATCTCCCAAATGCTCTCAAAATGCGATAAAACTTAAACAGCGATGAAATATATTTCGGGAAATAAAAGTTAAAAAGAAATTATAATTTATTGCAAATATTTTACCTATCAGAGAAATTAACCAATTAACTCAATTAGCAGGTAAAATACAATAAATTCACACATTTCACAAAATTCACATAAAATAAATAAATAAATACAATTAAACAAATCGGGGTGTTACAACTCTCCCCCACTTAGACATTTTCGTCCTCGAAAATATAACTGAGACGAACCACTCCGGATACGACTCTCGCATCCGACCAACAAACTATCAGGCCTACCAAAGGCACACCACGAATAACACAAACTGACAACCCACCTTGCTAACAACAGCTACCACAACGACACGACAACGATGACAACTACAACGACAAGATGCAAAGCCCATACAATGCACTTGACGACCAACTCACGACTCAAAGAATACACAAGTTACGAACACACACCGGAATTAGCTACTCGCACTCGAACCAACACGATGGAAATGAGGCAACAACACAAACAAGAACACAAGTTCCAGGACACAACATCGATTAAATAACCTCCACACAACCATAATATCAACATCCTTGTCACACAACAATATTACAACAATGCTACGATTCCTTAATCGAACATAAAACCAAAACCTCCATCTACATAGTAGCCCATGAATAATATTTAAACCTTTCACTTAACACTTCCATACTGAAACGTCCCATAGTCTTACCATTTCTACATGTTCCCAATGTTCAACTTATGAATTCTTACAAGTCACACACGTAAATACAAAATGTGCCACATCACTCTTTCGCTGCGCACTCTAATTACTCGTAACCATCAAAACTATCAATTTCACGTCCAAGGTATAACTCTTTCTCATATTCACCAAAAATCACTGTTCCCTATTAATATACCCAACCGCACACCATCAGATGTCATTTCACACACCAACCCAAATCTCTAAATTCTCCCAAAAGTTCCCACTCTTTAACCATCAACGCAGACATAAGTAAAACTTTCGACTTAACTCATCACGCACGACATAAACTTTACCAATAGGATAATTTGAGCCAAAGTCATAACTAATTAGGAATTCCAACTCTCCTCGTTGTCTCATACTCTATTCCTTCAGACCAAACAAGTACTCTAAACTCTTGCAGTTACCAAACCCTTCGAACCTAGAACCATAAAGATAATACCTCTAAATTTTCCAACACAATACAACCGCAACCAATTCCAAATCCATAATAGTATAGATCCTTTTATGAATCCTCAATTGTCGTAAAGCGTAAGCCACGACTTAACCATCTTGCATTAACACCCTGACTAAACTCATCAAAGACACCTCGCAATACCTCGCCAACGGTTTGGTAGGATCACACAGAATCAAAATTAAAGCCGTAGATAAATTCTACTTTAACCCTCTCAAACTTTCCTCACAACGAACATCCCAAACAAACGACTTACCTTATGCAAGTCAACTGAGGTAACAGAAGTACGAACTTAGCACAGTCTTCCATAACCTCCGGTAATAACCAACTGAGCCCAAAAGTTTCTAATCTCCTTAACCAACTTCGGAATCTCTCAATGTAGAACTACATCTACTTCCGATGAATCCTTTACCATACTCTCCTCTGAAATAACATATCCAAGAAAACTAACCTTTTTCAACCCAAATTCTCACTTGAATAACTTAGCATAAAACTTCATCTCTTTTCAACACTTGTAGTTCAAATCTCAAACACTCTACCTGTTCTTCCTCTGAGTTTTGTAACAGATCCTGATATCCTCAATCGAAACCACTACGAACTTATCCGATTAAATATGGACGATACGATTCACCCACTCCACAAACACTCCAGACGCATTACTAACACCAAATAACATCACTGTACTTTGTAATTCCCAACCAAAATCCAAAGATATAAATTCTTAAAACTTTCGCAAAACTTTCCACTGGGTAACTGGTTACTCCCATACAAGCTTAACTGAGTAAATAACAGCCTATCCCGATGATAACAAACATAACCAGTCACATCAAATCGACCCAAGCCTCAGCTCACACAAATTCACCACTCTTATAAAACATTCCAAACGATTGCAATTTCAATCAAACTCAACCAAACCATTCCAATCATCTATTCCCGAAAGTGGACACTTATTCTCAATCGTTACCTTATTCAATCGTCAATAATCCATACACAATTTCTTCTCTTAACAGTCCAAATTCCATAAATCCCAACATGTAGCAACAACCAACCAAAAGGAACTCTTAATATCAATATTACATCCACACATAAGGGTTTTCTCAAGATTTCCATTAATGCTCTAAAACTCCAAAGACTCCAAACCTCACCAGAATTCTAAGTTTTACTTTCCATAGTCTCAATACCCTTAAACACATCATGCTTGTTATTCCGCTCAATCATCATCACAATATGTAATTCATGCAATTTCATCACACAACAGTACACATTTCCTAATCCCCAACATATTTTAATTGGCCAACAATCTCAAAACCATCATCATAAGCAAGAACATTTCATAAGCTTTCCAACGATATAAATAACGTTTAAATCGGAAATACAGTTCGGGAGTTATGAATTTTTAAAGAAAAGTATTATTTGGAAATCTCTCACTACCGCTCGGCGAAACACTCCAACCGCCCGGCGAAACACCCTTCTCCGCTACCTCGCCCGGCGAAGCACAGGCGACACTAATTCTACCAAAATGACTCAAAAGAGTCAGGAACTTGTAACCTCTGCGCCTCTCAAAACCGCCCGGCGAAAGAACGAACCGCCCGGCGAAACAAGCACACCGCCCGGCGCTTCATACCAGAAGCAGAATTTCTGCTTCGTTACGCACTGTTCACTACCCCAAAATTTCCATAACCCCAAAAAACCCCATTTTTCCCAACTGGACCAACATACCAAAGCCTCTAATCCGTCTCATCTTCCAGTATAAGAATCTTCATCAACTCATCGAAACAATCCGTAATCACCTGCTTAATTCCAAACAACTCATTGCACACACTATCAAAGCCGGAAAGACACGCCTATTCCATCCAACATAATTTCCGTCTACTATCAACAAGAGATTAAGGGTGATCAGTTCCTCAATTTGCCAATAGACAGCCGACAATCATGATGGGGCATAAACCATCTTTACCAAACTATAATAGCATTCCTTACATCTCATGCACAAAACTAACTAAAGCACCAATCCTTAGCCGACATAAACCTTACCTCCGCATTCCCTCTGGAATCGGGAACAACACTGTCCAAAGAGCACTTACAATCTTGCAATTCACAACACACTGAGCCAACGCTCCACACCTGAAGCAACTTGGAGAAGTACCAGCCTCTCCCCCACTTATCTCAATCTAAATCCTGCAAACAAAGGACTAGAAAAACCAGAAAGTACTGACAGTGTTTCCCACACATATCACGTACTACGAAACAAACAACATCGACAGTATTCAGCTGTCATGCCAACAGACTCAACAACTTGGCCGGACGGACCGACCTGCTCTGATACCACTAATGTAACACCCCAATTCCCTTCGCGAATAAATAATACAAATATATAAATCAGAGTAATTAAAAATTTATTTTTTCAACAGGAAACAGGGATGTCACACTTAAAGAAAGAAAATACAATCCCTGCTCATAATTTTTGATACATAACACAGACAATTGAATACCCTCAAGGGGAAACTTTTTCCATATAAAAGGAAAAGTCAATTATGGAATAAAGCGGAAGATCCATAACCGACTTGTTTTACAAAATAAATTATTTTATAACGTCAAAGTACACATACAAAAGTAATACAGAATATATTCAGCAATTATATACATATATAACATAATCGTTCCCTGACTCCCGTGCTACGTATCAGAGCAGACAGACGACAAAGGACGGAGGACTAATCTCCACAAAAGCCTCCAAGACACTAATTTGCAATTGCCTCATAGAGCAATAAACCATAGCAGAAGGGTGATAAATAACAACTAAAATCAAGATTGCATAATAATATGCAAATACATAACAATTCACATGCATAGTTATTCTCACCACAACATCACATACTATTACATATAACCTACCACATATACGTAACATATATCTATTAATCCAACAATATAGCATATATCAAGTATCCAATATACTCACATATTTGCACATAAGGCATACCAAGTCATAACATTTAGAAACACATCACGCATCACATAGCATATGTCTACGCATAATACATATTATCCACAACTAATGCATTTATCGCATATGCACATCAAATTACCAATGCTATCGCAATCTCAACACATAACAAATCGATGCACAATTTCCACACATAATCAATCAAATCATGATTTTCCACACATAATGCATCCATTCACAATTCTCACACATAATCAATCAAATCATGATTTTCCACACATAATGCATCCATGATTTATGCAAATGCACAGAGACCGACACAACGTCTCTATGCAAATGCCATGCGGTACCGACTTCCAATGTTTCTCATCACTAGTTCACTCAGGAACTCTGCTGGAATCATCGCTCGTTACATCACTGTAACTCCCCGTCGGGCATACGATGTTCCCCGTCGCTCACACCCCACACGGGCACACGACGTTTATGGATCGCTCACACCCCACACGGGCACACGACCCGATCGCTCACACCCCACATGGGCACACGATCGTTTATAATCATCGCTCACACCCCACATGGGCACACGACGTCATAGCGGATTCCCTCTGGAACCAATCCGTCGCTCACACCCCACATGGGCACACGACGTTGATGGATCGCTCACACCCCACATGGGCACACGATCCGATCGCTCACACCCCACATAGGCACACGATCGCACAAGATGCATATCATGATGCTTGGCATACAATGACTCATGACAATCAAATGCATCACCACAATTCAACAGTATGAATTATCTCATCATCATTATTCATGCATTGAAAACACTTCAAACAATGCATTTCAAACCATAATGGCCACCACACAACGTACATCGAATTTCACATAAATAATGCATTTCATCATAATCCACAAACCACAACAACAAGCATATTATCATATGCATTCACACCAATTCACATCAATTACACCAAACGGCAACGAACTCTTTCACAATTAACATGCATTTACTTTTAATTTAAACAATGCATTTATTTGCCATAAGGCCACAATTCACAATAAATTCCACAATCTAGGATTCACGCCATAAGGCTACCCACAACACATCGTATAACAACACACACAAGCTATACGTTATATAACAAAAGCATACCGCACGATAATACATCAATCGCACACATTCGCGACGGTAAAAATCAACACAACGACACGGTTTCAATTTTCTGCTATAATTGAACCAGATACATACCTCAAAACCATTTTTCAAAGAAAGAACATCTCGTTAGCTTTCCAACGCTTCGAACGGGGGTCAAAACCGACGTACGGTTCAAGAGTTATGAATTTTCGAAGTTTTCCCAAAAACCAGAATTTTCCCTGCGGACTGCTACGGATTTCACCAATTTCGTCCGAAAATCCGACCGATTCAATTATTTTTTTCGAAACAAACACATACTCATTCATACCATACATATAGTAGTGATTTGGAACCATCAAACGTGAATTCTACGACTTTCGATTTCAATCCGAATCTTAAACCCTCAAATCTCCAAAAATGCAAAAACTTACAAAATCAACCAAATTCGATAAAACAAGCATACTCAATCACGGCCTAACATTACTCGACACAACTACGCAATTTATTCCGACTTTCGTCCGTGAAAATATCGGTTTCTATCGATTTAACCAAATTCAACCTAAAATGAAAACTATAGGAACACAACCAAACAATCCAAGAAAACATACACATATACATATACAAGCAAGATATAATCGAAACTTCTCACCCTTACCCGATTAATCGAAGACCAAGCTTTTGATTTGATGATTTTCTTCTTTTCTCAAGTTTTCTCTTCTTTTCTCCTTCTTTCTCTTTTTCTCTTCTCTTCTCTTCTCTTTCTCTTTCTTTTTCTTACTATTTCTCTCTTTCTATTTCTATTTATAAAATATCTACTTTTTCTAAAATATCTAACCTCTCCAAATGACCATTTTGCCCTTACGCTCAAATATCTCCCAAACGCTCTCAAAATGCGATAAAACTTAAACAGCGATGAAATATATTTCGGAAAATAAAAGTTGAAAAAAATTATAATTTATTGCAAATATTTTACCTATCAGAGAAATTAATCAATTAACTCAATTAGTAGGTAAAATACAATAAATTCACACATTTCACAAAATTCACATAAAATAAATAAATAAATACAATTAAACAAATCGGGGCGTTACAAATTTGCTTACATATACTGGTGAGTGTTGGAGGGGCTTTAAGACACAACTCACCTGTGATTATATTATTAGCCAAAAAGGAAAGGATAATAGATCTAGAAATATGTATCCACATAAGTTGTCTCGTGGAGGATCTGAAAAAATTGAAAAGAAGATGATAGAAGAAAAAAGAAAAAAAGAGAGTTAGAGTTGGGAGATTATATAAGCCTTGATCGCACTCCATCTCCACAATCACACCATGAGAAATGGAAGAGGGTACATCAAAGAAAAGGCGGCGAGTTCACATCAGAGGCTACACGCGAAGTGGCTGAAAAGATTGTAAGTAAATAATTTTTTTCAACAATATTTATTTTAGTTAAATCAATTTGATAATGATGCAATTTTATATGTGTTGTAGGATGTACTGGTTGAACAATCCAAAGTCGGCCTCTTTGTTCCACAAGATCGTCATGATATCTTGGTAGAAGTGATTGGAACAGAGGAGCATCATAGGCGTGTATGTGGTCTTGGAAGAGGCGTTGGCTTCAAGTTACATTTTGGACCATCTAAATTATATAGATATGTAAACCATATGAGATAGATTAAAGAGATAGTTTGGTAAAGGTGGGGGAGGTAATGGAGAAGTGGATTCAGGAAGAGAGGGAAAGTTTGTTGTAGAAGGTGCGAGAGACTATCCAGAAGGAGAAAGAGGAGCGAGAGAGGTTGGCCGAGGAGGAGCGAAAGAAGTCAAATGAGGAAGATCTTAAGAAGATGTCCGAGAAGTGTACCCGCGACGTGCTTGAGGTATAAGTATAAGTTGAAAAATTTGTGTTATATGTTGTTGTTATTATTGTTTACGTATTTTAATTTTTGTATTGTATTTCTGTTGTTTCTATGATGCAGAAATTGAATTCATTGAGTATACTCAACCAAACAATTTCAAATGCTCAGTTGTGCATTCATGATAAAGTTATGGGTGGTACAAGCACAAAAGAAAATTGTTCTGACAACTAGGACAATATTGAAACCACACCACCACAACTAGATAACATTAAGAGATTTTCAATGATATTAGATAGTGATCCAAATATCTTCTAGACTATTAAACTAAGTCATGACCTAGCTCAGTTTTTCGTACTTCCTAAGAATTCTATTGTGGAATTTTTAAAGGGGGTGAATGACTAGACAATACCATATTACAATTGTGATGCTCATAAGTATAATTTTTACGTTGATTTCTATTTATATTCATACGTTCTCGTACTTTAACATAAGGATTTGACGCTTGCAGGTTCTTGCATGATATGTGTATTGAAAGGAATTTAAGAAAGTATGGTTTCATAGATCCAACGTACATTAGCCATCATGGTGGTATGGTGGCAAACAACATCACACTTTACGTACAAGAGAAGTTGTTGAACGAGAACAAAGAATGTTATTTGGCCCCGTTTTTCCGCACGTAAGTATTAATTTGTGTTTTCATATATATATATATATATATATATATATATATATATATATATATATATATATATATATAACTATTCTGAATGTTTATTTAGCAATCATTGGCAACTAATAATTATATGTCCGAAGCAAAATGTTGTAATTATGTTTTGCTCGTTGCACAAGGAACTTGAAGAAGTTATGATTAACGCTTTGAGGGGGTAATTGATATTATTTTTGAAACCCAAATTTTATCTTTAGTTTTGAATAGTTTTTATTCATGTTTAATTTTAACCGACACGTGTAGAGCGATGGAGAGATACAATGCAATCAAACATAATGCACTTGGTAGAAAACCAAGATTCTATTACCCAAAAGTAAATATATTACTTGTGTTTTTTGACATTCTTTTATTTATGTATATTAGTGATATAAATATATAAAAATTATTTGTAGTCGTGAAAACAACGCGATAGTTATTCTTGTGGATACTATGTTATAAAAAAAATATTTGATATTGTCTCCGGAGACATTACAAATGGATGGACTAAGCATTAGGTATTAGCTTAATCCATATACATGTATATTATGTATATTTCTTAAGTTAATGTTGTTGTTATTAGCTAATTATAATTTAAATTTTGTTATAACTATATGAGTTTAGCGACAGATCACCATTCTCACAAGAAGATATAGATGACATTTGATTACGTTGGGCCGGTGTCTTCTTATCTTGTTATGAACCTCAACAACAATAGGTTTTCTTGGCTGTTATAAGTTTAATTTGTATATATATATATATATATATATATATATATATATATATATATATATATATATATATATATATAGGTTTTGTCATTTTTATGTGCAAATATGTAAATTTTGTATTCTGTGTTGATGAGAACCATGTAAATTTGTACATATGATTTTGAACACAATGTAAATCTTGTATTCTGTGTTGATGAGAACAATGTAAATTTGTACATTTAAATTTATTTGATTCTGCTTCTGTCAATATTTTGTTTATGTGTAAAAAATGATACAAACCAGTCAAAATGAGCTTTAAAATAAATTATATATGGCAATACATAATATTTAACCCCTCGATTATTAACTAAAACCGGCGTACCAACATAACTTATTACCTCAAATTTTAAATAAAATCGAGAGGTAAAGTGGCGCGCGCTTTATAGTTTTGAAAATAAAAATATGATGTCGCTAGGGATCAAACAAATGACATTTTCCATTATAACCTCGATATTTTAATAACCGAGGGGTAAAGTGGCAAGTTTTTATGTCGCCATTTGTTACCTCGACTGTGTAACCGAGGCAAAATTCATTTCACATCTAAGGTGTGATGTGTTATTTGTAGTAGTGATTGGTAAAAAGTTTGGTGTAAAGAAGGTTGTTGGGTTGATTCATGTTTAAAGATATCAAGTTGTTTTAATAGAAATTTCAAGAAGAAACTCTTGGGTTGTATTAGGTCGTATGGTTTAAGCCTGAACCAATATTAATTTCTCATGTGATCTTTCTATCTCTATCTTTTATTTTTAAGTATTTCATTTTCTGCTGCTTAATCTCTTATTTTTCTCATTTTTTAAAATCAATCACTTTGTAAAAAAAAATCAAAAACTAAATAACACACTTCACCTTCCTCGCGTGTTTGAAATCACTTGGTAAACATGTTAGTCTTCTTCCCCGAATTGTCATTTTCTAATGTTTAAGAAGGCATGGAACATTTTTTTTAATTCCTATAGATTGTGTCAATGTTCTTTTTGAGAAGGAAGTTTCATCTAAAAAAAGTCAGTTTATGGGCGTCATTGGTCTTAGGATCATTCCTATCTTGGTTTCTTGATAGATTTGGCGGGGTTTGTACATTTAAACACCTTGACACTCAAGCTAGTAGTTGTCAGATATAATAGATATAAAGTTTTAAGAATTTTTTTATGTATCTTGATTTAATGTATTTGATTCTTTTTATAGGAATTTGATTATAGTTTCTGCATGTCCTCATCCCTTAACTTGAATTGTGATTGTCCAAGATGGTAAATGTCAATATATAATTCGTTATATTATCTTACATCATTGTTTTGGTTTTCTTCCTAGACAATGTGCTTTTGAGAATATGTTTATGCCTATTCTAGAGGTCATAGAACATTCCTCTCATAACCAATATCAAAATAGAACATTCCTCTAATAACCATCTTTTTTTGCTCCTTTGAAATCTAGACTTCCTTGTAACTCAGATTCTACCCATCAAATTCATCGTTCTAAGTCTCTTTCAGAAGCTACAACAGATTATTTAGCTGGGGCTATTCTTTGTTACGATCCAACATCTGACTTCGATGTTCGTTTGTGCAATTCCAAATTTTGGGAAAACATGGAGTCTAATGTTGGGGATAAAATCTGGAATGCTTTATCAAACGTTGGTGTAACAACTAGGGATTCGAAGAAATATTATCCTAAGAAGATAGATGAAATGGAGGCTAAGGACAAGGCTAGATTCATCTCTAAGGGGCCGTTCAAATCATTTTGTGGAGTATTCAGGAAGTGGGTGGTATAGCAGTGCTTCTGCTGGCAACTCTGGAGGTATTATCATTTTCTGGAATGAGGGATCTATCTTCCCTATTTTCACATTTAGAGGGGAATGATTTCTTGGAGTTAAATTGAATTGGAAGAATGATGTATTCTATGTTGTCAATGTCTATTCTGCTTTTGGTATGAATCAGAAGCGAAAAATGTGGAGTGAATTAACTCAAGTTAAGAGGAAGTTGAATGATGGTTTTTGGATTATTGGAGGAGATTTTAATGCGGTTTCGGACTCCTCAGAAAGGAAGGAGCAGACTATTCTCAGCAGAAACTTAGAGCAGATGGAGTTCAAGGCTTTTATCAATGATCTGAATTTGATTGATCTCCCAGTTTCAGGTAATAGATTTTCCTGGCTCAGTGGTGATGGTAAAGCTATGATTAGATTATATAGGTTCTTGGTGGATGGTTTGATTGTTGATAGATGGGGTGTGGTGGGTCAAACTATTGGTAGGAGGGATATCCCTGATCATTGTCTGATTTGGGCGAAGATTAATATGGTTAATTGGGGCCATAAACCTTTTAAAACTAACGACTGTTGGTTCGAAAACAAACATTTTCTCAGCTTTGTGGAGAAGGAATGGAAGGAGGTTACAGTTGTTGGTAAAAGTGACTTTATAATTTAAGAAAAGTTCAATAGGCTAAAGGAAAGTCTTAGGAGTTGGAATCAACATATCATTAGTTGGCATGACCTGTTGGCATGACCTTAAGGTAGAGGAAGAAGTGGATTTCATGAATGAAATCAATGGACAATTGGTTCTTGGTACAGGGAGTGATGTGAAGGAGTTGGTTGAAATAAGATTTGTTGCTTGCTTATCTATGTGGAGGAATCTCCATATCAAAGACAATATGATTCTTCAAAAAGCTAGGTTAAAGTGGTATAGGGACGACGATTTGAATTCGAAAATTTTCCACAGTTTGATCAAGGAGAGAGCCAGAAGGAAATTCATTGGCTCGGTTGAAATGACTACTGGAGTGGTGGATTCTGTTGAAGACATTAAAGAAGCGGTTAGAATCTTTTATAAAGACAAATTTTCAGAACCTGAAGATATCAGACCCTTGTTGGAAGGTCTCTCTTTTAAAACTTCGACAGAAGCTAATGTATTGTATTTGGAAGCTCCTTTCTCCGAATGTAAAATAAAAGTGGCAGTTTGGAGTTGTGATGGGGCGAAGAGTCCGGGCCCCGATGGTTTCAACTTCGTGTTCATTAAAAAGTGTTGGCACATTATGAAGAAGTAGATCATAGCTTTTGTGGAGGATTTTCATTCGAACACGTACCTTCCTAAAGCGGAAACATCGTGTTTTCTCACTCTTATTCCTAAGGTTAAGCATCCTTTAAATCTTGGTGAATATAGGCCGATCTGTTTGGTAAGTAGCTTATATAAAATCGTGGCAAAATTGTTAGTTGCAAGATTGAAAACGGTTATTGGTGGTCTTATTTGTCAATTTCAATATGCGTTTGTGACCGGAAGAAAAATGGTGGATGGAATTATGATATTAAATGAAGTGGTAGATAAGGCTAACAGAGACAAATTGGAATGTATAATGTTCAAAGTCGATTTGAGAAGGCATACGATTGTGTTAACTGGGATTATCTTCGGTTTATGATGAAGAGTATGGGTTTTGGCAAAAGGTGGTTGCAGTGGATGGAGGCTTGTATATTCACTTGTCATTTGTCTATTCTGGTTAATGGGAGTCCTACGAAGGATTTTGATGCTAGGCGAGGCTTGAGACAGGGAGATTCGTTATCTCTGTTTCTGTTTGTTATAGTAACTGAAGGATTGACTAGTATGATCTAAAGGGCGGTGGTGCTGAGAGATTTCAAAATTTTTTAGTTTGATATGGATACTTCGGTGGAAGTTATTCAGTTTGCAGACAATACGTTAATTATTGGAGGAGGAGGATGGAAAAATCTGTGGAGTATTAAAACTATTTTGAGGGGGTTTGAGATGGTGTCTGGGCTAGGAGTGAACTTTCATAAAAGTAGAATTGTTGGAGTTAATGTTAGTAGACACTTCCTTTTGGCTGCGGAAAACTTTCTTTCTTGTAAGATTGAAGAGTCCTCTTTTCGTTTTTTGGGTATTCCTATAGGTTGCAAACCTAGAAGGATTATTACTTGGACTCCCATAGTAGAAAATTTTAAATCTAAGTTGGCTACTTGGAAAGGGAGGTTGGTTTCGTTTGCCGACAGAATTACCATCATTAATTTTATCTTGTCTACTTTACCTATTTTTATATTTTCGTTCTATAAGGCCCCTGTGAGCGTTTGGAAGACTATTGACAAGTTGAGGCAACATTTTTTGTGGGGTGGTACTGAAGCAAAATTTAATATTCACTAGGTAAGGTGGGAAGTGGTGTGTAGGGTGAGGGAGAAAGGAGAACTGGGTATTAAAAGCATAGGGGAATTTAATCTAGCTCTTATAACCAAATGGAAGTGGATGATATTGGAGGATAAGAATTCTCTTTGGAAGAAGGTTTTAAAAGCGAGATACGGTGGAATAGAACATCAATTGTTGTCGGTCCAAATCTGTAACAGAAGATCATCCTGTTATTGGTGGAAGGATTTGATCAAAGTGGCACCCTTATCTCTAACTTTGATTTCCATTTTGCAGATTTTGTTACTTTTAAGCTAGGAGGAGGAAATTCAATCCCTTTTTGGTCAGCTGTGTGGAATAATTTTAATTCTTATACTGTTAGTTACGATGAGCTTTTTTCAATTTCAAAGTTCAAAGATGAGAATGTGAACTCGATGGGAAAATGGAGAGATGGTATCTGGCAGTGGGGGGACTTCGTTATACCCCTGCGGAAACAGGTTGAAATTCAGAACAACATTCAATCCTTGAAGATTTCTTTAGCAGAAGTTGTCCCTAATTTGGAAGAAACAGACTCGGTTGTGTGGAAGCATGACAACCCGTATGAATACAGTGTTGCTTATGTTTACCATAAGTTAATGATGAAAAGAAATCAAGAGTTGCATTCGGCAGATCAAGGTAGAGCCTTTGAGTGTTTATGGCAAATCAAGGTTCCGGCTAGAATTATTGCGTTTGGTTGGAGATTGCTCTGGAATAGATTGGTAACTAAAGACTAACTTCGTAAAAGAGATATGATTAATATTGAAAGTTCCTGTGTTTTTTGTAATCAGGAATAAGAGGACTTGAGGCATTTTTTCTTTCACTGTCCTGTTTCTTTGTTGGTGTGGAAATTGATTGGTATTTGGTGCGGAATGGAAAAATTTTATGCTGGTTGTTTCTGGAAATTCCTCTTGGAATGGTGTGGGTTGGGTAATTCTAATAAAGGTAACTTTAAATTGGGATCGATTTGGTTGGCGGTGGTTTGAAACTTATGGAAGGCGAGAAACAATATTATCTTTAAAGAAGTGTAGTCTTAATGACATTAGTTGGAGCATTAAACATGATGTTTGTAATTGGTCTTGCAATGGAGAAATTCTCTATCTCAACTCTAATTTTCTAGCTTTTTACTCTGAGCTTTTAAGTTGTTTGAGGTAAATTAGTGTTTGGTGGTGAGTTTTCTTATTTACTTGTTTTTTCTTTGGTTGTATCGGGTTAGAATACCCTTATTCTCTATTAATATCAATTGCTTTTAGAAAAAAAAATAGATATTTTTCCTTCTTATGTCACTTTAATTATAAATATTTTTACTTTTTAGACTTTTTATGAATATGAATATCTTGGCTCCTTCTCACTTGCCCAATTTTAGATTGAGATCGGCTAGGAACAAATTTTTTACTAGTTTCTATCTAAAACTAATCAATTTTCCATCTTAAAATTTTAATTCTTTCGAACGTGTCTTCTTCGTACTTCAAAAAACTTTTCTTCTATTCATATATATTGAGGTTGGAATGTTGTCATTCTCTAATACCATCTTCAAACTATCTTTAGCCTTTATCAATCTGTACTACAAAAACTCGTTGAGACATTCTTCCGAGACTGTGAATTTTGGATATAAAACTATCACTTGTATTACATATTATATTTAGGGTTAATACCATTTTACCCCCTTCCATATAGGCGACTTCTGGTTTACCCCCCGGTAAAAATATTTTTTGCAAATGCCCCCTTGTCATTCCAAGATTCCATCATTATACACCTTTGAGAGATCTGGCACATGCCAGGTGCTTATGTGGCATGCTGAGTGGTTTTTTTTATTTTTCATTTTTTTTAAAATACACGTATGATTATTTTTTGCCACATCAGAAATGTTATATAATATGTTGCATTTGCATTTTCATTTTAGCCATCTTCATTTGACCTAACTGAGAACCACCATTGAAGCTTGAAGCTGTGCAACCTCATTGAAGCAATTCGTGCCCAGAATCACTCAAGGAATCAGCTGAACATGTCGTGCCCAGAAATGGATTCGCGTCCAAAGGTATGACCATTCCATCCCCTTTTTTCCATTTTTTGGTTTCGTGCGTTAGTGTTTAGTCTGATGTTAGGGTTCCCTTTACAGATTATGGGTAAGTTCAGTGTTGTTATTCATCATGGAGGGGAGTTTGTTAAGGAGAAAAATATGTTTTATAGGGGTGGGGTTCAATCTACTGTGTCTAATCAAGATATCGAAGAATGGGGTATCGATGAAGTGATGGAACTGGTACTTGGATGGGGATATGTTAGAGATAAATTTAGGGTTTGGAGCAAAATAGAAGGTATAGATGAAAATTTTATTGAAATTAACAGTGATCACCGTGCATTGGATGTTGCTAGTTATGCTTTAGGTAATAGCACTGAAAGGCACTTTTATGTTGAACATAATGTGAAGGACATAAAAGATAAGGTTGTTGAGTCTAATTACATTGAGATGGGGGTGGGAACCGATTCAAGTGATACAGAAAGTGTTGATGAAGCAGAAGATGTTAGGTTTGATGACACAGAAGATGAGAGGGCAACTGCAGTGGTTGATGGTTTTGAAGGTTTTGAAGTAGAGAAATCCAAACATTCTTCACATCGAATTATAATTGATGGGAAGTCCTATAATTATAAGAGGTGTGCCAGTAAATCACCCATGAAGAAGATGACACCAAAGAAAAAGCAAATGAGGACACCAAAGAAAAAGAAGAAGATGGCACCAAAGAAAAAGGAACCTGTAGAGATGGATGAAGAGCAATATGTAAGTTATGAGTTGGGTAACTCTGATCCAGATGCATCCGGTGATGAAAAAATGTCAAGGTATGAGAAGTTTATGAAGGAGCAGCTTGGGAAGGATTATGAGTTTAAGTTGGGAATGGAATTCATCTTGGTGTATGAATGACCAATGGAAGGTCAAACATGCATACAATTCTCAATAATTTGTTGTTGATGTGGGAAAAAGAACATGTTCTTGTGGGTTTTGAGATTTAGTAGGGATTCCATGTAGGCATGCTTGTGCAGCATTGGCTTATAGGCAACTTAAACCTGAGGATTATGTGGATGATTGCTACTCTAGAGAAAAATATGGACTGGCATATGGTGTTGCAATTAGCCCAATAAATGGGATGGATATGCGGCCATCAGTTGAAGCAGATGAATTACTTCCTCCTTTATACAAAAAATGAACTGGCAGGCCCAAGAAGCTAAGATTCAGGGAACTAGGTGAGGGTGGTTCAAGAATGAGGAGAGTTGGAGTTACTTATAGATGCATTAAGTGTGACAAAATTGGTCATAACTCAAGAAAGTGTAAGGCTACAGTTCAGAATCCAGATGCTTTAAAAAGAAAGGTACATTAACTCATTCTTATTGCAATATTTTTTGACATGTTCATATTAATATCCTGTTGTTGATTTGGCTTCTATTTTCAAATGTAGAGGAAGGCTTCTAGGAAAAAGTCTGGAGATGTACTAAATGATGAAGAACAAAATGATGGAGGAGATTTACTAGTTGATGAAGCACAAAATGATGAAGGAGATGTACCAGTTGATGAAACACAAGTTGATGTACCAGTTGCTGAAGCACGAGTTGATGACCAAGGAGATGTACCAGTTGTTGAAGCACAAGTTGATGACAATACTACAATCCCAAAGGAGATGAACAAGCTCAAGGGCAAGAAAAAAGTGAAACTTGTTGGACATAAAAGATCAAGTGACAGGTTGAGGGTGTTGAAAACCAAGACACATAATGGACCTGGAACAACTATTGCTGAACCACTAGTCATTCAAGAGGATGAAGAGGGTACATTAACTAAAGAGCATGTTGAAGTTGGCTCAGACCCTAAGCTAGGGACATGTGTCAGGGCAATGAAGTCTTGGAGTGACATTTCAAGGGATTAGTGAAATCTTGATTAGTTTTCTGTTTTTTGTGTATTGTAATGACAATTGCACTTCAAGTGCTTTTGATTATGTTTATTTTGTTATTTTGAATGACTGATGACAGATGCACTTATAGTACTTTTAATTACAGTTATGTTATGATAGTTGCACTTCAAGTGCTTTTGGTAATGTTGATTTTGTTATGTTGAATTGCTTATGACAGATGCACTTAGATGCACTTACAGTTTGCTTTTGACAGATGCACTTCAAGTGCTTTTGGTTATGTGAATTACAATTATGTTTAGGTTCTGCTCATGACAGATGCAATTAGAGTGCTTTTAACCAAACTTTGTAAACAACAAATTAACCACCAAATTAACCAACAATTAACCAAACTTCATATGTTATTCATTACATTAAAACATTACAGTAAATATTACATTAAACATTTTGTAGACATTAAACATAAAACATTACAAAGTAAACATTACATTGAACATAAAACATTACATCAGACACATTTTGTAGACAACAGAAAACAACATCCATGACACTATCAGGGCCAGCATCAACCAGAAATTTTTTTCCTTTTCAATTTTCAACATCTTTTTCAACTTTTCAATCTTCTTTGAACATGCCTCCTTCCCATATTCTTTGGCAAACTCGATTCCAAACTCCTTCCCATATTCTTTAGCAAAACCTTTAAGATGCCCAATTGTGAATTCACAGTTGTTACACTCTATCTCTTCACCTCTGAAAACTTCTGTGTTTCGTCTGCTCTTAAGGAGGTCATCCACTTCATCGTCCCAAACGAACAAATCGCATGCTACCACACTCTACATTTAGAAATTTTCAGATGAATCAGACATGTTACTATACTCTAATTAGAACCAACAAATACAAATTACCTTTCCACGATTTTTGCATCTCCAAAACTTCCTCCTAGGGTTTTCTTGGGTATTTGACACGAACATCTTCATTGGAATGTTGCAACCACATCTGGGTATTTCCCTACCGGTTGAATTGACAATGGAGGAACTTCTGCTACCACCCATTTGGAGAAAATGGAGAATATGCCCTAATTTGGAGAAGATGGAGAATATGCCCTAATTTTGAGACACGATTTGGAGAAGATGGAGAATAGGAACTTCTGTTGCAGACACGATTTGGAGAAGATGAACATATTATATAAATTTTCTGATGTGGCAAAAAATAATCATACGTGTAATTTAAAAAAAATGAAAAAAAAAAAAAAATCACTCAGCATGCCACATATGCACCTGACATGTGTCAGATTTCTAAAAGGTATATATTGATGGAATCTTAGAATGACAATGGAGTATTTGCAAAAAAAAAAAAAATTATAAGAGATAAATCGGAGGTCGCCTATATTGCAGAGGATAAAATGATATTAATCTTTATATTTATATTATATTAGATTGGTAGGTTACCCTTCTCTCCGGTTGCAACTTATTTTTGAGTCCGTCCTAATTAAACTTATAAGCTTTTATTATTAATTTATTGTATCATGGATGTACGGTGTATATTTGTGCATGATTGCATGGTAAGCGTTTCCTTAATCTACAAGCTTTGATAACTATTTTATATATAAAAGAATTAGGTATTCATAAAGTTCAAAGGCGCATATACCAAGTATGATAAATAAAGCAAAACATTATAGAACTTTACAGAAACAAATGAATAATAATATAATTACTTTTTTTTGCAAAGCATGCGACACTAGACAACACAACTTTGTAAAGTGGGAAAGAAAGCAACTAGAATCTCTTAGCTCAATTCTCCTCTCCCTTTTGTATTCAAATACAAAACACCCATTCTTGCACATCTTTTTTGGCATCCTCTTCAAGATTCAAACTTTAAAGTCCTCTCTTGAATTCAATTTTAAATTTGAAAGATAAGTAAGGTAAGAAAAGATAAAGAAAAACAAAGCAAAAAAAGACGCAAAAGCAAAATCATGGAGGATGCCCATATGGTGAGATTTGATGATTGGGAATGCCACTGAGTGCTACAAACTTAATTTAATTTATTTTCCTGCATGGGAAAAAGAATCATGTCAATATTGCTTAACCCATATAATAATAATAATTTTTTTTTTTTTTTTACTTATCATGATTTGAATTGAGTATATAAGCTAAGGAAAAAACCAAAGAAACCAAAAAAAGGTAATAGTACTACTTACCCTGTCTCCTACAAATCTTGGTCAAGAAAGCAAGGAGAATAACAAATATAGCTGCTCCTGCTAATAACCCAATGATCATTGCAAATTTCTTTTCACCCAATTTTCCTGCAAGCCATTAAAATCCATTAATAATTAATCAGTAAATTGAGTTTTGAGGTTCTCAAATTTTAAAATTTAATAAAATTATTTTAAAAAACACAATTGAAATTGTTTGATATAGTTATTAGTGCGGACAGAAACATAATCTTAGATAAAGTTTGATGAAATGTGAGTGAAATCATTTGACGTGGTTATTTGTGCGGTCAAACGCATAATTTTAAATCAAATTGCAATTACATACAGTATGATGCAGTTGCAGAGAAATATTGCAAAGTGAATGTAAAATCATGGGTGACATAACATAATTTATTAAAAAAACACATGACATGAAATTTTGCATGTTTTACAATTTTACAAAAGAAAAAAAAGTTGAACTTAAACAAATTTACAATCTAAAAAAGAAGTAGAAGCAGCAACAACGGTAACATGAGAAAGAATCCCCTACGGGCTTTACCATGGGCCTTAGAACTATCATGGGCCCCACCAGTAGAATATCTCGCATAACATTTCCCCAAGAACAAATCTCCATAATCCGCAGTCCCACAATCACTTTTCAACCGTCCGATCGCTTCCGCAATACAATCCTGACACTCCCCGAAACTAAGATCCCCCGTACACTGCGCCACACCCCGCACAATCCCCGACCCACCAACCCTAAAAGGCCCACCCAACCCCACAAGCCCACCAAGCACCGCATCTCGTGAGCCCATAGCCTCCGGATTATAGCCCACGGAAGGCCCACACTTTTTCAACAAAACGTTCTTATCCTCCACGCCCAAAAAAGTAGCATTATCATACTTCACCAAACACCCGTCGAGCTGGACCGTGCCTCCGCATGTGTTGCGGCACATGTCGCCTGCCCGCGTAACTGCGCGTGCAACACAGGAGGCACAGTCTGGCATGGCGAGGTCGCCGCGGCATTGGTAGAGTCCGTAGATTATGTCTTGTTGGGTGGACCCGAGTACGGTGAAGTTGTTGTAGGATGAGTATGTCGCTGAGTTGACTAACGAGGTGAGGAGTGAGTCGAGGTTTAACTCGTACGGCGAGTTTGGTGTGTACATTTGTTGTGTGCAACCACCGTATAGGTAGAGGTTTGTGGTGGATGATTCTGATGAAGAAACAAAAAAGGTTGTAGAAATAATAGAAACAAGAAATATTTTGAAAAAACTCATTTTTATTTTGTTGGTTGAGTAAGAATATATATATGCATGGAGTATGTGATTTGATATGGTGTAATTTGGTTAGAATGAAAACTTGGATTTTGGTTTTTGAGGAAAGACCTATGAGTAAGGATATGGAGTTGGTTTAAATAAGAGAGGTTTTCATTGTATAGACATGTCATGTCATCTTTGTGTCACAAAAAAGTTGAAAAGCCTCTTCTCTTCATTCATTTTTTTTCTTGGTTGAATTGATAATTTGGTTTGCTTTTCTCTTTTTTGACAACTTTAGTTTGGTTTCTTCTTTTTAATACTTTGGATTTTGATAGGGTTTTGGTTATTATATTTGAAAAATGATTGAAGAAATTATGAGTACTTTTCACTCTCGGCATCCACTGAGAAATATAAGTTAAATAATTGCAGTGTATTTCTATAAGTTATGTATATATAAAGCATGATAGAGAAGAACTTGATTTACATAACTGTATTTTTGAATTGGTGGGATATAATAAAATGAAGTGGAATCGAGTTTTGTGTTGGATTTTCAAATAATTGATGAGCAAGAATAAAATAGAATAAAATATGATGGAATATATATTCAATCAAATTATAAACAATATATAGCTACCCAAAATGAAATTTTTATTTCATGCTCCGGTCTAATCAACATAATCTAAGTGTCCATTTTAGTATAATTTATATCTTTAATATCACTGTGACTTGAATGATTATAAATTATCTTTAATTATTCGTTGTGCTTTAGGGGTGTCAATAACCCAAATTGGAATATGACTTTGACAGGTTTAAGGCCGGCGTGGTAACAAAACTTGAAGGCATAAGTTTGATAAATTTAAAAGTTTTTTTTAATAGGCAATAATAAATTTAAAAGTTTGATATGACTTTATAATTCACTTCAAAGTCTATTTTGTAATAACTAATTTAATAAAAATATGGCATATGTTTAAATAGACTTGCAAGTTAATAAAATAATGAAATCGAATAATTTTGTATTAGAGTGTTATGAAACATAATTAAAAATGGAGTTGTCATATCAAACAGGAAGATTAATTATGATGTTCTTGGTAAGAAATAACAATAGATGCTTGTCATTCCTATTAAGCGTTTCCAGTTATTTATCTATTGGACAGAAATTTGATATTAGAAGTTGATACAAAACTTTTCCAATTGGTCGTAGACTAGCAGGACTGCTGAGATTATTGTTGGTTGTAAAAATTAGGTGAAGGCGATCTCTAAAGACATTGTTAAATCTATAATGTTCAACACAAACACCTTCTTCTTCATATTTTATTGTCTGAGCAATAAGTGACTAAATAATTGTGACAGGAAATCTATTGACATATGACTGAATTGACTCAACATCATGACCAGATGACCCAATGGAGACATTTAACTAGAACTCTTTAACGAGATTAATGTAGATGGGTCCATTAAGAATATCAAAGTAACCGTTCAACTTTTGTTTGCGAATAGTTGTCCTTAGATCAAAACATTTGTCTTTTAAATCATCGAAATCGACAAACATTTTATTGATTACGAACAAAAGATTTTCATCTAAGGTTGTTGAAGATATTTTTGAAGAAAAGAAAAGATTTTGAAACTAGGTTTGAAGGCACAAAGAGTTGGAAATGAGACGTTGAAACAAGGAATAGTGTTTAAATAAAGTGGAGAATAAGAAGTGAAACAAACATATAAGCTCAAACGCCTGGAAAATCCAAAAGATACGTTACATTTTTTAATATGGATGATCATTGCTATTCTAGTGGATATGATTCCAATATGCATCATGATCTTTTTTTTAGAAGTAGAAATCACATATTACCTCGGTTTTTCAAAAACTCCGAGGGGAAAAACAATTCCGGAAACTATTTTTATTTATTATAATTTTTTTGTAAACTAAATGATATATCCCGTCAGTTTCCTTAATAACCGAGGTATAAGATACATAACAGTTTACTATAAAAGCACTTATTAGACATATTTTACCCTAATCCTAACTTGTATGTAGCCGCTCTAAACTCGTTGGAAGTAGAAATAACATCATTCTTTTGAGATCCATCTCACAAAATGGTGTTGATGTTGTTGTTGTTGTTGTTGTTGTATTTAAAAGCTTGTAAAAGTTCTTTATGATGGATTGCAAGTGCAGAAAAATATTTTTTCAATAGAAGTTGAATGCATTCAATGGTTGGACTAGATAACTCTTTAGAAATTGGATGCATGCAATATTTGGACCAGATAACTTCTTACACCAAAATTCTGGTTTTGTTGTATTATTATTTTCAATATTCTATGTAAACAATATAATTAGAAAAACATTTTCACCTCAGTTTTTATAGAAATCGGGAGGATAACTTAGCGTTCTTAAACAAATCTTTGTCGTTCATTTCATGATTATCAACGCTCAAGAAACTACCATTAGTGATTTACGTGTTACCTAAAAAATTTCCATTATAAAGGCTTTCTGATATCTAAATTTGATAAAGAAACGTCATGAATCGATTGAAACTATCTATATCCTCCACTATAACTTTTGCCATTAGTGATGGATTGCAAGTGTAGAAAATTATCTAGGTTTAAGGTTTGTGTTTTTAAATATTCATTTGAGCAGAAAATTATTTATTTTTATATCCTTTTTTTCTAACCCTTTCATTGTTTTATATCAGAAACAAATACTTGCTAGGTGAAGCATTTGACCTTGCCCAAATATCAAGGAGTCGAAGATCCAACATATTATCTTCAGGGATAAATTAACTTTTATTTTAATATTTTATATAAACAATATAATATTCTGGGTAAACATTTAAGTTTGTAAGAAAATTATTTTTATTTATTTTTTGTGTAAACAGTGTAATATTCTGGGTAAATATTTAAGTTTGTAAGAAAATTATTTATATTTATTTTCTATGTAAACAATGTAACGAATTTCTAATAAAAAATAATCTAACTTACCACTTGGTTTATTCAAAAACAGTGATGTATGAGGCGATAGTTTTGTAACTAATAAAAAATGCAGATGTTGGGGTTCGAACCCATGTGCAAATTAATTTACCCCCCGGTGTTTAAATAACTGAGGTTATAAGCCTTTACTTTTCATGACGACGTTCATTACCTTGCTACTGCAGCCGGGGTAAAATGAAATTCGCGTCCAACATTAAAATCACTTTTTCTAGTAGTGTACAACTGAACATGACCCAATTTATATACTAACAGAGTCTCTTAAATGAAAGTTAAATTAACTCTAAATGCAAATAATGAATCTGAATTATATCTAACATCATCCCATATACTAATCAAAATCAACAACACTAATTTCATCCCTGAAATGGATAAAGTGTTCAATCTTGATTACATTGGTCATCACATTTGCAAGTTGCTTATGAGTGCTACAGTGAACACCTTCAAGTACTCCATTCTGAACCTGCAATGTACTCAACTTCACAGGTTGACAATGCAACAATTGGCTGCTTCTTGGAGCACCAAGAAATAGGATCTCCCAAATACTTGAAAAAATATCCAGAAGTACTTCTTATGTCAACTGTGTCTCTACACCAATCAGAGTCTGAATAGAATATCAGCTCTTAATTAAATTCAACATCAAAAAGGAACAAAACTCTATACCTCAGAGTCCTATTAACATACCTCAGTATCCTAACAGCAGCTTGGTAATCTGACCATTTTGGTTTGTTCATAAACCTACTCAACATTCTAACTGCATATTAGATGTCAGGTCTTGTATTGTAGAGATATCTCAATGAGCCTACCAACTATTTAAAACTTGTAGCATCTACATCATTACCCTCAACATCAGAATCCAGCTTGTGATTTGTTTCAGCTGGCGTGATTGTAGACTTGCATTTCTTTAGTTCATGTATCTTCAAAAGCTCAAGTTCATGCTTTAGCTGATAAAAAATTATATCCTTATTAGAGTATACTATCTCCATCCCTAGAAAATATTTCATATTTCTTAGATCAGTAATCTCAAACTCATTAATCAGCACCTTCTTGAACTTAGCTATCGCATATGAACAACTCTCCATTAGCAATATGTCATAAACATAAAGACACACCATAATCAAATTGGTATCAGATTTATGTTGAACATAAATACCATACTCCATCTCACATTTTCTGAATCCTTGAAGCTTGAAAATGAATTAATTTTTAGATTCCAGGCTCTAGGAGCTTGTTTCAGTCCATACAAGGCTTTATGCAACTTGTACACCATCCCTTCCTGATTATTTTTCACAAATCTAGGAGGTTGTGACACATAAACTTCCTCTTGTAAAGGACCATTCAGAAATGCAGATTTCACATCTAAATGCATCAGAGGCCAATTTCTATTAGCAACTATAGCGATCACCAGTCTGATTGTTTCATGTCTAGCTACAAGTGTAAACACTTCAAAGTAATCTAATCCAGATTTCAGTAGAAATCCTCTAGCTACTAACCTTGCTTTGTGTTTGCTAATTGATACATCTGAATTCAATTTTAGCTTGTAAATCCATCTTTCACTAATGGCTTTCTTATTCTTTGGAAGCTCAGTCAACTCCCAAGTCTTGTTTCTTTCTATAACCTTAAGTTCTTCTTTCATGACCTTCAACCACACTTTCTTCTTTAGAGCTTCTTCAGTACTAACTGGTTCAGAGTCTACCAGCATGAATGACTTCCCCTTCAGAGTCTATCTCAGTATCTTACAACATGCCATAGTCTGCAAATCTTCTCAGTATTTGTCTGATTCTTTGTGGTATCTGAACTTGTTTAGAATCTTCTTTAGATGATGGAACAATATCAGATGGTGGACTTCCTTCAGAGGATGGACCACCTTCAGAGACATAATTACCACCAGAGTCTAGATCATCATTAGAATCTGGATCGAAATCAGATTCACCTTCAGAGTCAGACTCATCTTCAGCATCAGAATCACTTTCAGACTTTGACTCATCTTCAGAGGCAAAATCACCTTCAAAGCCAGATTCTCCTCCAGAATCTGAAATATCTTCATAAGTTAACTCAGGTGTTAACATTGCACCAGAGTTGGATTGAGACTTGTTCCAGTCCCATGCTTATGTTTCCTTTACAATGATATCTTTTATGAGTTCAACTTTATTGGTGACAGGACAATAAAGCTTATAAGCACCTGTACTGTTATACCCTACAAGCAACATGATTCTGCTTCTGTCATCCAAATTCATTCTCTTAGCATCTGGGATATATTTATAACAAACAAAACTAAACACCTTCAGATGGCTCACACTTTACTTGTTTCTAGTCCACTTACGAATAGGAATTACTCCCTTCAAATTCTTGGTTTGACATCTATTAAGCACATATGTTGTTGTGGCAACAGTTTCTCCCCAAAAGGTGTGAGGGAACTTCTTCTCCTTCATCATGCTCATTGTCATATCAATTAAAGTCCTTTTTCTTCTATAAGAAAGGCCATTGTGTTGTGGAGTATATGGAGCAGTCACCTCATGTTTAACTCCATTCTCTTCACAAAAATTTTTGAACTCTGATGAGTTGTACTCACCTCCACCATCAGTTCTGTGTATTTTCAACTTCTGACCACTTTGTTTTTCAGCCTTCACCTTGAACTTCTGAAACTTAACAAACACCGCATGCTTAAACTTAATGAGTGCTACCCATGTCATTATTGTGAACTCATGCACAAATGACATAAAGTACTTGTTTCCTCCAAGTGAAGGTACTTCAAATGATCTACATATAATGCACTACTCCCAAATCATGTTTTGCTCTTGGGGCCACTTCTGATGCAAATTACAATCAAGGTTGCTTGCCTTTCATGAATATCTCACATGACTTCTTAGGCTTCACAATCTTAGAAATGCCATGTACCAGTTTCATAGAACTCAAATGCCCTAAGCTTCTGAAGTTCAAATGCCCCAATCTCTTGTGCCACAGTTCACTATCACCATCAGCACCTTCTGCACTAAGGCATTTAGTTTCAGCTGTTTCCACATTCACCTTGAATGTTCTGTTGCTTCCTTGGTCAAACTGCATAATCAACTTCTGATCAGAATCATACAACTTCAAGAGATTGTCCTCCATAGTAACTGAGAAACCTTTCTCAATTAGATGACCTACACTCATCATATTGCTCTTCATTCCAGGAATATACCAAACATCCTTGATCAGAAATTTTTTCCATTCTTTACTCTTACCTTGACATTTCCCATTCCTTCATCATTCAGATACTTATCATCAGCACATCTGATCTTTGTCCTCTTTCTATAGTCAAAGTTAATCAACCATTGTTTATTTCTAGATAACTGATTTGAGCAGCCAGTGTCCATGTATCACCAGTGCACCAAATATCCACCATCAAATTCAGAAGCCATAAATTTCATAGGTTTATCATCAGACACTCCTCTGGATATGTTTACTTTTTGTGATTTCCTTTCCTTGTTTGACCAACAGTCAGCAGCAAAGTGGCCAAACTTCTTACAATAGTGGCACTGTACCCTCTTCTTTTTAAACTTCTCCTTTCCCTTCTGATGTTTCTTCTCATCAAAGTTGGAGGCTTCTGACTTCTGATAACCACCACCATGTCTTTTCTTGGACTCTGACCAATTCTTGTCCTCTAACCAAGACTGCTTCTGATTCTTCTTACCATAAGACACCTTCAGAGCATGCTCTACCTTTCTTTTAGAGGTTCTCTCAGTCAGACACAACTCTTGTTCCTCTAGACTACTTTGCAACTCTTCAATTCTCATGGTGCTAAGGTCCTTATAGTGATTAATTACTACAACAATGTAATCAAACTGAGGAGTAAGAGATCTTAGTAAATTTTTAATGATTACTTTTTCAGAGAGAGTCTCTCCACAAGATTTCATCTCAATTGTCATCAGAATTACTCTGGAGATGTAATCATGTACCTTCTCATTATTCTTCATGTTGATATTTTTATACCACTATAGCATTGTACTAGTGTGTCCCGCACAGATTTCTCCGTCGTTGAAACAACGATATTCTCAAACACATTTATATCCACACACTGATGGATATAGAATAATGCCTTATGATCCTTCTTTCTCGATTCTCTATGTGTGCTTCTCTTTACTTTAGTTGCATCAGTTACAACTGCTGCGTAACCATCATTGACGAGATCAAGAACATCTTGAATGGAAAACAACACACACCTATGAATCATCCATCTATTCTAATTCTTTCCATCAAAGAATGGAAGCTTTGTAGTCAAGCTACTGTTTCTTCCGTTCATCTTCGATGTGGTACAAATTCACTCAAATCTCACTAACACTTGTGTTTCCATATCCCTCAGAATCAAGAAATGTGATTTTTTTCCCGATTTTGAACTTTAATTCATTGTGAATTTCAGAACTGAAATCAATCACACACGCCTCACATACACTCATGTTTCTCGAGGTGAATCGAAACCGGAGCTCTAGATACTAATTGTTGGTGCGTAATGTAGAAGATGATGGAAGCAAGAAAGGGAGAAAAGTTGTAACTAACTTTGGTTGAAAATTGATTACTACTCATTATGTTAAAAATGAACCAAACTCAATTTATATACTAACAGAGTCTCTTAAATGAAATTCAAATTAACTCTAAATGCAACTAATGAATATGAATTATATCTAACATATTTTTCTCAACAACTAATAATAAAGCTTTAGGTTTAATTAAGAAATATGAGTTCTTAGTAGTATATTATATGTGGTTGCAGGTTTTCTGATCATTTATAACAGAAAAGAAGAGTTGTGTTGTGAAAATGTTGTTAAACTGCATTGGTGCCTTAAGTTTTGAAACAATGTTGGACATGCCCATAATGTATTCCCTTATTTTTTTCCTTTGCCTTGATACTTTATGGAAATCAAGTTATGAATAAGAGTACTTGTTTTCGCCTTATCGCTTTTTACAAAGCGCTTTTCAATTTCAACAAGAAAATCCTTGGAATTTGTTATCTTTTCTGAGATAGTACCCCTAAAGACCTCAGGAATGCCTCCCTTAATGATCATGAGACTCATGCAGTTGAAGCGATCCCACTTATCATGATCTTTCCTTTGTTCATATGTACTAGATTCCATAGGATAAGATGGTTACTCCATTCTTATTGCAAGGCCAAGATCCATGCAGCCAAGAACAATTTCCATGTTCTCCTCACAGTCCTTGAAATTTTCCCCTTAAAGACTGGAACCAAATTCAAAGTAGCAGATATTGAAGCAGTTGTAACTGAAAATAGAACAAAATAAACAATATAAAGATACTCACATAAAATAAAAAACTAAATCGTCAACATGTTCAAATAATGGCATAATCCATCTCAAGGTACCTAGTGCACCATCAATGTCGAATCTTTGGACACTAATATTAACTGCTAGTTGTAATCTTGTTGTAATGATCAAACATTGATAATAAAATGTGTCAAATAATAAACCTCTTCTTGGTTTTATTTATCATTCACATGTGAAACCTTATAATTATTACATGTTTACCATCATAGGTGTGTATAAAATCCGACCAAATATTAACTGCCTTTTGCGTCAATTGATACTCGCATGGATAAACAACAAAAAAACATTTAACATTTCTTATAAGAAATCTCCCAAAAAGAGGTCACTTTGGTGACATTTTATTTTAATTGACTCACTCAAAATGTTAAACTTTGTCTAAAGTTACAAACCGTAGCCAAAACTTGAACAAAATTGTACCAAAGTTAATGGATGAAACAATTAAGGGGCACAAGCATGCAAACCAATACGACATGTCCGTGTTCCAATCCGTGTCTGCTTTGTTATGTGAATCTTTAAAAGAAATAGGATTTGCACCCGATACTGTTTACTGTGAAATTTGATAAACAAAAATAAGTTTAATTTTACTCAAAGGATTAAACTCTAAAAGATCCCTGAACATATTATGTGAAAAAATCATAAGTTTGAAATGAATTTGACATCAAAGTCGAAATTGAAAGGAAACGTAAAAACAAATTGGAAAGTAGAAATAAAGATTTTAATTCATAAAATGAAACAAAGATACATATATTCTCACAACTCTTTTCTTACGAAACACGAATACTTCGAGTTTACAGAATTTGTATACAATTGCGGACCCCTAAAGTTATAAGTGAACACTAGTTATATAATAGTCCTAACTTAACCGCCTGTAATGGTCGACTAAGCAAATTATGCCACGTCTTCGTCTCCATGCAACCTTCATCTTCGACAGGTTTCAACGTGTTCTTAAATAGTTATCTGATCTTATCCACTTACACCTTATTCGACTGCGTAAAGAATAAACATTTTGGGTACTCTAAATTTCACTAAGTCCCAAAACTAACAAAATCCTTTATCTTTAACTAACTGATTGGAATATCGACCAAGGGTATCAATATCATTCGATAGAGATGCTTTGTCGAAGAATGCTGATTCTGACTTCATGGTCGAATGACCATTTCAACCTAAGTTAAAAACCCAAGTTATTTAAATAATCTTCAAAATTATTAAATCTTGATAAAGACTTGTGTCGAAAATTCGAGGTAACAAATTGCCCCCCAAAATGCCATGTTTCGACTTTCCTTTCAATAAAAAAGGAGGAAGGTGACACTTTTGAATTTATTTTTGACACTGTTCAAACCCTTTTGCTAAAGTCACTGTCATCATCACAAATTTAATTCAAATTGTCATTTTCCAAAATATTTCCTCAGAATTTCATCATTACTCCTATTTTCTAGGAGATTATGGGTTTGCATGATTTCATCAACTTCTCAACTTCTATCAACTCTATCACTTCCTGAGAAATGAAACATCTTACCTTAACACGCTTCTCCCATGTGTCTACCATTGGAAGGATCACCACTTCTATAAATACTCTCTTCATACTCTGTTTCCATCTTCTTCACTTTCATTTCACCATTTTACAAACAGAAAGAAACTCTCTCGCATCAAGTTTCTCAAACTCAGAAATGGCAACTTCCACATCATCCTCTAAACTAGACACCAGCAAAAATCCTTTGTCATTCATGATTCTAGAATCATAAGATGAAAATGGAAGAGATTTCATACCTGAACCACCTTTGGCCAAAGATAAAATTGGCATCTGGCCTAAACAGGTACTCATTCCCTTCTTCATCCCTGATAAACTTTTGGCATTCTTAGGTTTGTTTCCCACGACTAAGTCACATCCTAGGAAGGTGAAGAAATTTTTCCCATGTTACCCTTTTACCATGCCTTATGCGTTCGAAGAATGCTCTCTCGACCTTTCCTTCATGAAAACGCCTACACGCGTTTTCTGATCAGCATCTTCGTCCCAAAATAAGGACTATATCGTTGTTCTCATCTCTAATAACCAATTTTTGCAAGCCACTCGACATACCTTGTTGTCCTTATGAACTTTCTCTTTAGGAGCCTTTTGATCTCCTCCTTTATTTTGAACATAACCTCTGGTGCAAACCGTCTTAGCATTTGCTTGACCGAATTTTTCTCAAGCTTTATTGGCAGCTTTAGCACCACCAAATTTCTGCTTAAACCTAGAATTTCATTATAATCCTAAGAAAAACAATCTTTATATTCTCAAAGTAAATTAACTACCTCTAACCTCAATTCTGGGTCGATGTTGGCACTGATATACGTCGGCCTTCTATTGTTTCCTTCGCCCAAATCGATTTCCTCCAAAGGATCCTGGGGCTTCATCTTTGTTACTGACGCGAGGGATCATTCTCGAAACCCAACGGCTCATTGTCATAGATGCAGTTGAGCCTCTGGTCTACGCCACTATTCTCCATGCTTATTGATTGCGTCTCGTCGGGTGGTTCCGGCTCAACATTTATTCTTTTCCCAACGTCAAACACTTCTATTTCATTGGCTTCGACAACCATATGTGGTACTTTGACCACTAAGGCCACTTTTAATCTATTTTCGGCTACATAAGCTGAGATTCTCTTTAAAGTGTCAAACTCAGACATCATCGTCGAATTTGTCCCCTCAACTAGTTGGCTGGATGGTGTCATAACTTCTCTCACCCATAATTTCTCTATCACATATGAATCCATGGGTCGGATGAAGCTTAAGAGAAAAAAATGCCTCCTCTAAAGGCATGTATGCAAATCCTGCTGGAGAGCAAGGTGCAATATTAGCTAAGTTCTTATCAAAATTCCTTCTATCTACATGATTTACCTCCACTATAAAATACCACTGATCTGCCTCTATGTTCTCCATTATTGTTATTTTTGGGAGTAACTATTCTCCTAACGTATCTCCTCGTTGGATTTCTAACGTCTTTTTTGGTTATCTTACCAATCCTCAATCTCATGCACACTCACATATTTGAGAAGTTTCATAAATGAAGAACTTATGCAAGAATTAAAAAAAAATAATGTAAATTTTCACACAAAGAGTCCAACTGGACGTTCCAATTTGTTTATTGTGAAATTTGGTAAACAAAAACAAGTTTGATTTCATTCAAGGGATTAAACTCGAAAAGATCCCATAATATATTGTGTGAAAAAATCATAAGTTTGAAATGAATTTGACATCAAAGTCGAAATTGAAAGGAAACGTAAAAACAAATTGGAAAGTAATAAATAACTTGAAGATTTTAATTCATAAAATGGAACGCATATACATACATTCTCATAGCTCTTTTCTCACCAAACATAGATACTTTGAGTTTACAGAATTTCTGTACAATTATGGGCCCCTAAAACTATAAGTGAACACTACTTATGTATTAGTCCTAACTTAACCGTCTGCAACAATCGGCTAAGCAAATTATACCACGTCTTCATCTCCATGCAACCTTCTTCTTCGACGGGCTTCCATGTGTTCTCATATAACTGTCTGATCTTATCCACTTACACCTCCTTCGAATGCCTGAAGAATAAACATTTTAGGTATTCTAAATTTCACAAAGTCCCAAAACTAACAAAATCCTTGATCTTTAACTAACTTATTGGAATCTCGACCAAGGTCATCAATATCATTCGATGAAAATTTTGTCAAAGAATGTTAATTCTGACTTCATGGTCGAATGACCATTTCAACCTAAGTTAAAAACCTAAGTCATTTAAACAATCTTCAAAATAATTAAATCTTGATAAAGGCTTGTGTCGAAAATTCGAGGTAACAGATACATACAAGCAATAGGATTTGCACCCAAATCTTTAAAAGAAATCTCAATATTACTACTACAACTAATATCAAACAAATCCCAAGAAAAAGATTTAAGAGAAATAACATTGTTGATAACCAAATAATCTTCTTTGAATAAAATTGCATTCTTAAAAATCCAAATACTCCAAGTCACCGTAAACCACAATATGCTTTGGTATCTCTTCTTGATCCTAGCTAATAAAGGAGAATCAAATAAAACGAAGTTGTCTACAATCGAATCGAATCCAACACAAAAAAATCGGAATCCCCAGCCAATTCAACACATCTGACCAAATGTGAGACGAAATTATACAGCGAAGGAAAATGTGAACATCCGATTTATCAACATAAAAATATAGATGACACATAATGTTAAATCTCACATCGTCTATGAATGACTAGAATGTTAGACTATATAATGTCTTAAGATCTCAAGTGAAAGAATAATTTCACTCTTTCTTTAACTTTAGCATTAGCTCCACCATTACTCCTAACTTCCTCTAACTCTTCAACAACACGAACATTGTAACAATTAGCATGTTAGATTGATTCTATGTGGAATGAATTTTAAGCTAGTCCATAAGAGTTTCTTATATTGTGAAATACGTAGGTGATCATAATGTCAATTAAAAATTCTTTGAACACATCAAAAAATACAAATAACTTTATATATATAAGATATATAATTCTTTTTTCTTCTTTTCTCCATCTCCTTACTTAATTGTGCACAAGTGATTTTTTAATTAATAAATAGTACATTCATCTATGATTGATCTCTATGGATTAATAGCGAAGTAAAGGTGACGCTGAAAAGGAAAGAAGTTTTGCCCTTTTTCGATTGAAGACACTAAAGAAACTGTGGCATCGCACTAAACCTATACTGTCCTCAATATCATTGATTCTTCCTTTAGCAAACATAGAAAGTTTCATTCATAAATGTCGTAAGCTAGCTGCTGCCCAGGACACTTGGTTTGTATCAGCTAAGTAAATCGCAAGAACTAGGCATCAAGTGTTATGCAAGATATATATATATATTTTTAACATCTCATCTTCAACTATTAGGACACAAATTAAGAAATTTTATTGAAAAAATTATAAAATGTATTAAGGACCGGGAGTCAACAAAAAGACACAATGTCACTTGGTTAGACGATAATTCTTCAATCTTGTGAAACACTGTTCGAGACTTGGTACCTAGAAAAAACAAAAACGATAATGCTGAAATTGGCTGGCTCGATGATTTGCAAGGCGTAAATGTATAAAAGGGCGAACTTCAATATGCACTCGATATATGTAATGAAGATAGTAATTATCAAGGATACTAATGAAACAATTTAAAAATCATATGCACTTTATAAGTATATGTCCTTGATAATTATTTATCGCATTCTATAAACTATACGTACTCTATAAGTGTACGAAGGATTATCTTTCTAGATAAGAATATAATTATCAAGTATACTTATGAAGCAATTTAAAAACCAGAAGGACCAATAATAAGAACATGTATCAAGAAAGTCAAGTAGGTATGACAAAGGTGTGGGGCGGGGACTCCAGAGAACATCACATCTCAACTCAAAATCTTATGGTGTTAGGTAAATGAGTTTTCTTTTTAATAAATCCAACATTCCATTCATTCATAGACAATGTGAGACTTTAACGACTCACACTTGCACCCAACATTTCACCCCCACAAGTGTGAGTCCCTCACATCCTATAATCCAACCCCAGATCCAGCTCCTTCTCCCCTACAAAGCCGAACCAGGCTCTAATACCACTGTTGAAGAGTCCAGGAAAGGCAGGAGCATCAATGAGACTAATGCTCCAGGACCACAAGAGAGGGAGACGCCACATCTCAACCCAAAACCTTAAGATGTTAGGTAAATGAGTTTTCTCTCTTATAAATCCAACATTCCACCCATTCATATGCAATGCGGGACTTTAACCACTCACATTTGCACCCAACAGAGACAATATTTTTCCCATCCCCAAACTCAAAACCAAATATTTACCCATTCTTTGTCCCAAACTCAAAAAGTGATAAATAATTAAATTCAAAACTCGTTTCAAATGAGTTCGGGTATCCCTACTCTGTCCCAGCATCGCATCAAAATTAATTTTATAAATTGAAATATTCAACTTTCCCTAATGAGTAATTTGTCTTTAACTCTAACAAACATTAGAAATAATAAGTTAAAACAATCGTGAAAATTTTATAACATACATTTTAAATATTAACCAAAATATATGTTGAGAATAATAAGTCAAGTGTGAGTTGGAGTCCCACATTGGTTATAAATGTGGAGACTTGGGCATTTATAAGTGGGAGAATTCACACACCTATCATCATAAGGTTTTGGGTGGATATGTGGTATCTCTCTCACTTGTGTATTGCTCTTAGTCCAATGTTGATGCTCCTCCTCATGACCCAATAAATGGTATCTTAGTCCAATGTTGATGCTCTTCCTCATGACCCAATAAATGGTATCAGAGTCTGGTTCGAGTAAAGAGACCAACTTACTTGTATCAAAATTCTCAGGAAGAGGTGTCCTGTTGAAATCAAAATTTTCAGGAAGAGGTTGTTTGCTTGGAAAATTCGCAAACAACCGCTGATCTCCTAATTTATGTAAAATTAGTTTACTTACAGGACCGATCAAACAAATCCTAGGACAATGTGCTTTAACAATTTTGGCAATTTTCGTTAGAAAACCTTTTATTTATTGAATTCATCATAGTTTTCATCAAAATTTGTATTTTCGACAGAAATGATAAATTTGTTTCTTGAAATAAAGGGCGAAATGGAAATAACTTGCAAGTAAGAAAATGACAGAAATGTAAAAGGAATTGTAAATGAAAAACTTTAAACTTCTATTTAAATGCAAGGAATGAAAACTGGTGTTTTTCAAACGTACATTTTCTCAGTAATTACTCTTTTCTCTCTCACGGTTACTGTGAGTATTTCTTGAGTGATTTGTACAAATTCTGAACACACACGGAAATCTAACACTAAGACCCCCTATTTATATACACACGAAATAACTACCCATAACAATTATTTCTCCTAATGGCGACAAATGGCATTCTGCATGCATTCGCCTCCTAGATGCGTTCCACGTGTCCAATTTCAAAAGCGAAACTCCCTCCTGAAATTTGAATTTCAAACACCCGTCGAATGGGCCTATTTCTCTTGTGTCGAAACTATCCTTCATACTTAGAAAAATTTGCCAATGCTTTCCCCAAGTACCATTTGTCTTCGACTTGCATTTCTCATCAAAAACCTTCTAATCGAAATGACCTATCGGATTGACCTGTCGGATTTCCCACTTTGCTTTTGAACAATTTCCTTGGCGTCGAAATTAGCAACCTACAAATTGCCCCCAAGAAATGCATTTTCGACCAAGGGAGAAAAGCGTTTCTTGCCAATGCAATTCGACACCATCAATAATTTGACCAGTGACTGTTCATATGATTAGACGTTAGAAAGGTCAGAATCATCATTACGCTTTTCTCAAACGTCTTTTCAGCCCACGTTTTGAGATCTTTCATCATCCCTACTCTAACCCCTAGCAGATCGTGGGTCAAAAACCTAACCGCCACCGTCTGAATCATCCACTTCAAAATCTCCACGTGTCCCACAATCTTTCCATTATTTTTCCATTAAAGTTTCTGAATACTAACCGCTTCCATTCCTCCATCTATATATAAGTTAAAAACTTCATTTTTTTCACCTTTTTACGTTTCCTCTTTCCAAAACAAAACTCTCTTCAAACTTCATCTTCTCCATTTTTCTCTATTGCTTTGTAATCAACAATGGCGTCTTCTGCTACTCCAAAAATCGCAAGTAAAGACTCCCGGAAATCCAACAGCTTAGCGCCAGTGGAAAGAATCTTTGGTCCCAAGGTGGTGGGAAATCAAGAATATGTTCCGGAACCTCCCAATGAAGAGGAAAAATGCTGCATTTATCAATCCCAGGTACTCATTCCTATCTTGATTTCTGGTAAATCCCATGCCATGTTAGGACCTTTGCCTGACTTAAAATTAGACCCGGTTAAGGTACAAGATTTTTTTCCAACTTATCACCGTTACAAACCCATAGCAAACGGGGTTAGACCTAGAACTGATAAGGAAAAAATTATAGACGAAAAGTCCAAAGTAGATGGCCAAGGGACTCCCTCTGAATAAGTCATAAACTTAGAGTATATGAATAATTTTAGAATTTTTAGATCCTGCCCTTTGTCGAAAGATCCCTCTGACTACCTAGCTTGGTTGGAAAAAATAGAGAAGGTTAAAAGTAATGATTGGAAAACTATGGGTATTTTTGATCTCATTCAGCTGTCGAAAGTAGGGCCAGGATATTGTCCTTCCATGCTTCCAGCTTCCCTTTATTTCTGGGATAACACTTATAACAACTTCCACATTCCTTGTGGGATGATTACTCCCACCCTTTTCGACATAGCTGCCATTACTGGCTTAAGTCCCTTAGGAGTTGATTATGATCCAAACTTGATATCTGACGATTCAATAGGCTTCGACACCAACAAAGCCACTTTTACAGCCTACATTTCCAACTATCATGATAAGGAGACTAAAGAAGTATCCGATCAAGAGCACGTAGCCTTCCTGGCCCTTTGGCTGTCGAGATTTGTCTTTTGCTCCCGATCTCTCCAGGTGGCGAAATGCTACATCACCATAGCAAATCAGCTTCACGCTGGACACCGGCTGTATCTTAGCGAGATGATTTTGGCGAACCTCTACGAATCTCTTGGCGAAGGAGTTACCACCCTGAAGAATATTAAGGAGAAGAAAACTCTGCTGCTATCAGGACCCTTCTGGCTCTTACAATTGTGGCTCAATGCCACCTTCGAAGCCCCCCTTCCCAATAAGTCAACTGTGGATGCAGCTGCCCTAGGGGACAGAAGAGTCGAAGGCCTCCGCTTGGCGCAACTCACGCCCCATGACGAAGATCTTAGTCTCCAACAAACCTTTACCAGCTATGTTATGATGTTTGCTAAACGTTACAATTTTACTCCCAACATGGCTCCTTTTACTGATAGGAAGGTTGGACCTGCATGGTTTATCAGAAAACTTCCCCTTGAGTCGAAATCTCTGGAAGACGAATTTCTCAATGTCTGGGAATCTTTTCTTACTCCTAGACTTTTAGGGTCCAGACTTGGTCCTTCGAAACTAAAGGTTTCCCTTGTCAATTACCAGCCCAATCTGGTTTCTCGACAGTTTAGGTTGATACAAATAATACCAAAACCCCTCTTTTCCAGAAAAGGCTCTTTGATTCATTATAATATGACTCATAATGAAGATGAATGCTCTGAGTTGCTGGCGAAGTATTCGAATCTGGTCGAAATCCAACCAGTGGTCTTTCGACCCAGCTTCTTTTGCACTTAAGAGTTTGACGAATGGTGGAGGGCCTACTATGATTCTCAAATTTTTAATGTGGATTCTTTCACCATTCAACTGACCAGAGCCTTTGCCCTTGTGCAGGACAAGACAAAGAAAGGTACTTCTCGACACGTCAAAGAAATCCAAGCTTTCCAGAAATACTTTGAAACTGCCTATAGGCCTAATGAACTTAGTCGAACCATAAGCGAAGCAGCTGTGACTTTGAAACATAAATTTACCAACAAATTGGATGAGTTAAAACTACCTGCGTATGTTCGACCAGAACAACGTTATGAGGTAGCTTTTAAACTCTATCGCCCAAAATTTCCCCCTTTACCATCTGCTGAATTTGGCGTGGCTCTTAGCCCTCCATTTCCAGATGGGTTCATTTGTGGGGATTCTATGAAAATTCTTCGCCAAGAAAACCAGAAACGTGCCAAGCGAGTGGTTCCGACTAAGCATACCTTGGACAATTTCAAAGGCCACCTTCATATTGGCATAGAACACGTTCGCATGGAAACTCCTATATACGAAGGTGAGAAAAATGGGAAGAAGTTCAACCTCACTTTTCATTTACTTAAACATATATACGTTATTTTACGCTTGACTCTTTTCTTCTTTTATTTTCTAGCTATCAAGATTTCGACCAAAAAACCAACCACTGGCGAAGCAACAACTGTTGGAGACGTAGACCCCCAAAAAGACACTACCAAGACGCCTTTGGCGAAGGTATTACTTTACTTCTTTTTTAGGTGGCCACGTGTTTTCTCATTTTCTGACATACTAATAAAATTTCTCTTGTTCCACAGGGCAGTCGAAGACCGCCATCGACGCCTAAGAAAAGAAAAGCGAAAGAATATGAAGTCAAAGCTGTCGACACTGATGATGGCGATGAGTCACCAGACGAAGTAAAGCCTACCAAGAAGAAAAAGAAAACAACCAAACCTCCACCACAAAAACCTCCTACTTCCAGAATTTTAGAAAAAACTCCATTCAAAAATCCAGGCGAGGAAACTACCCCTGCTCCAGCAGAAAGCGAAAGCTCTAGCCTGAAGACTAAAACTCCCAAGGTATGGTTTTTTCCCTTTTCTTTCGACGCTGAAAAGGATGTTTACTTGTGTTACCTTTCTTGATTTATTTATCTTTCAGGTCCTTGTCGATACTCACGGGCATCCCATGGTCCAAGTTCTCCCAAAGACCAGTAGTGATCCTACCTACAAGCCAACCAGCGCCTCCAAACCTTCTCCTAAGGATTCGACAAAGGATTCAACTACTGAAGTAAACCATCCCACTGCTATCTCTAAACGAATTCCAGACGTAGTGGAAGAAGAAACTGGTCCTGAGATTGACGACTTAGTCGACACTGGTGGGGATACTGTGATGCCTACTGCAGCGCTTATCACAAGTAATGAACCTGAAGACCAATCTCCCCTCAACCTACAAGTCGCTGACGAAGAGAAGGATGAGGAGGTTGCAACTGATGGCGAAGAGGAGGAAGAAAAATTAAGCGAAAGGTCGCCAACTCCCACAGCTGCTACGGACGAAGAGAAAGAAAGCGACAAAGAAGACTTTGGTCAAACAAATAAAACTGCTTCGACCGCGACAACTTCGACCCAACTTTCTCACGAGGAGCTTGAAAATCTGAAAGTGTAAATACCTTTTGAGTACCTAAAGGCCATGCTTAGTTCCCGCTACAATTTTGTTGATACTACCATTAGTAGTTCGACCACTTCAGGGACTATTTCTGATGCCAAATCCATGGACGAATCGCTGGCAAATATTCGACAAAAAATTCTCAACATTGACCTATTTCAACTTCTAGAGAATGACTCATCTGCTCAATTCGATCTAAAGAAGATCTTGAAGCAAATCAATGTCCTGGAGGCTCCCCCTGAAGTTACTGATGTGGTGCTGGACCTCACTACCCTAATAGATCTTGTGGTGACTGACTTTAATAGGCTTCGAGATTACTCCAAGAAGCTCGAAAATAAGACAGAAACCCAACTTGCTGAGTGAGATGCTGCTTCCAATTCGTCCAACAAAGTAACTGAACTAGAAAAAGTGTCTGAACAAAATAAGAAAGAAGCAACTTTGTGTGGTGAGAACATCCTTAAGTGGAAGAAGCAAATTGCTGTTCTTCAAAGCAAAATTTCCCAGGCGGAAAAGCGTCAAGAAGAAATGCAACACATCGACCAAGAGGAAATCCGTAAAGAACTGGAAGTTGGTGTGCATCATGTTGATAGGGCCCGAAAACTTGGTGAGGAAATTGAGGAGCTTTCGAAAGGCAAGGCACTTTGTGAGCGTCGTCTCCAAATTCAGAAGTCAAAATTTGAAAAGCTGAAAGAGTCTTTTCCTATTTGAATATTTGTAATATTTTTGTTTGGCCTTTTAAGGCCTTTTTTGTAATGACATTGGATCTATATTATTTGGCGAAAGATTTTCTATCCACCATATTGCTTGTTCTTTCTGCATAATTATTCGAATGTTATTTTAACTTCTTGTAATATGGGCTTATATTTTTTCAAATACTTCCCGTTTATTTTTAATATATGCTTATCTTTATCCAATTCTTCGACTTCATATGCGCCATTGGAAAATACTCGTATGATTTGAAAAGGTCCTTCCCACTTAGGGGACCATTTTCCCATAAGTCTGTCTTTTCGATCCATGGGGAGAATCACCTTCCACACCAAATCACCAACCGAAAAAGATTTATTTTTTACTTTCTTATTGTAGAATCTCTCCACTCTTTCTTTTTGCCTTTTCAGTAATTCCAACGTTGTTAATCTTTCTTCGTCTAAATCCATTAATTCGGCCATCATCATATTCCAATACGTATCTGATGGAATTTCATGATGTCTTTGTATCCTTATTGACTGCAAGTATACTTCGACTGGTAAGACCGCATCATGGCCAAACGTTAATCGAAAAGGCGTAGTGTTTGTAGCTTCCTTAGGCGAGGTTCGACAAGCCCGTAGAACTTGGTCCAACGTTTTATGCCAACTCTTTGGTTTTCTTCCCACATGCTTCTTTATTAAGCCAATTATAACCTTATTTGCAGCTTTGACTTGACCATTGGCTTGAGCGTAGTAAGGTGTTGATGTGAGGAGTCTGAAACCCATTTCCTTCGCGAATTCTTGCATATTTTTTCCCGTGAAAACAGATCCTTGATCCGTTGTTATCGTCTCTGGGATACCAAACCTGTAAATAATATGCTTTTGATTGAATTCGATCACTGCTTCTTGATCCACGTTCACTAAGGGTATGGCTTCAATCCATTTCGTAAAATAATCTATTCCCACCAAAATAAATTTCTGGCTTTTTGAAGAGGCAAGTCGAATTTCTCCAATTAGATCCAAAGCCCAACCTCTAAAAGGCCAAGGCTTTATTATAGAATGTAATTCACTTGCAGGAACATGTGGTATCCCTGCGTGTACCTGGCATTCTTGACATCATTTTGCGTATTCGACACAATATTTTAACATAGTTGGCCAATACATTCCCTGTCAGAATAATAACCATTTCATTTTATGGTCTGCCTGATGTGCACCACATGCCCCACTATGTACATTCGACAATGCTATGTACGCCTCTGATTCGCCTAAACACTTCAGTAGTATTCCTTCCGGAGTTTTCTTAAATAGTTCATTTCCCAAGATCACATAACTCAAAGCTCGATATATGATTTTCCTTTCGACTGGTCTTGTTGGGTTTTGCAGGTATTCTATTATAGGCTTTCTCCAATCTCCAGCCATTGAGTCGTCTATGTTAAAAATTTTGAAATTTTCTTCGTCAACGTATCCAAGCTTTATTGTTTCCAAATCTAACGGGGATAATCTTGTTGACATCACTCTTCCTCTAACTTCAATGGCCTTCTGTAACTTTTCCTTTAATACTCTGTACCCTGAAGCTATCTGCGCTAAATCGTTTGCTTCCTGATTCTCTATTCGCGGGACATGTCGAATCGTAACCATATCGAACCTTTTTAAGAGTCGATTAGCTATTACAAAGTACATGATTAAATTTTCCTTAACACATTTGTACTCTTTTGTTATCTGCTTTATGACTAACTCAGAGTCGCCCATTATTTCAACCCAAGTTGCCCCCAATTCCAACAAGATTTCAAGTCCTGCTATCAAAGCCTCATATTCTGCCTCATTATTTGAGTATAGTCCTTCGACTTTGTACTTGAATTTTGTTGGAATTTTGTCAGGAGAAATAACAAGAACCCCGATTCCAGTTCCATTTCTATGACTAGAACCGTCGAAGTACAACTTCCATGGTTCCATTTCGATATAATTCAAAGACTCTTCATTTATAGCGTGGTCGACTATGAAATCAGCCACCACTTGTCCTTTGACAGCCTTTAAAGGCAAATATGTCAAAGAATACTCAGTCAATGCTAATGCCCATTTTCCAATTTGACTGTGCAAGATTGGTTTAGATAACATATATTTTATAACGTCGAAATGAGAAGAAACGTAAACATCAACTGGTTTTATATAGTGCTTTAATTTCATACAAGAAAAGTACACACATAAACACAACTTTTCAATCACACTATATCTAGTTTCCGCATCGTTCAAGACCCTACTGAGGTAGTAGATGGCTCTTTCGACACCAATCTTGTCCTCCTGAGCCAACATGCTCCCTAAAGTCTTGTCCGACGCAGATATGTACAACCTCATACTTCTACTTCTACAAGGTGACACTAAGATTGGGGGGTGCGTTAGGTACTCCTTGATCTTGTCGAAAGCATCCTGCTGCTCTTGCCCCCATTCGAAATCTCATTTCTTTAGTCGAAGTAGAGGAGAAAAGGCTTGCGTCTTCCCACTAAGGTTGGAGATGAACCTTCTAAGAAAGTTGATCTTGCCAAGTAAAGTTGCCCTGGCCTTGTTATGGTTGATTTCGATCCCCTTCTTGTGGACCACAAAGCCTAGGAAGTCTCCCGCCTGCACACAAAACGCACATTTGAGAGGATTCATCTTCAGACCAAACTTCCTCATCCTTTCGAAGGATTGTCGAAGATTGTCTATATGATTATTTTCTGAAACGAACTTAACAACAATATCGTCAATGTAAATCTGCATAAAATCCTCAATGAAATCGTGAAAAATTGAATTCATTGCTCGCTGATATGTTGCCCCAGCATTCTTTAAACCAAAAGGCATTACCACCCATTCGTAAGTGCCTAAGGCTCCAGGGCATCGAAACGCCGTTTTTGGGACATCTTCCTCAGCAATAACGATTTGATTATAACCAGAATACCCATCAAGCATGCTAAGGTACTCATGTCCTGCGGCGGAATCGACAAGCATTTCCGCCACTGGCATAGGATATTCATCCTTTGGGGTAGCTGAATTCAAGTCTCGAAAATCAATGCATACCCTCAACTTGCCATTTTTCTTTATTACAGGAACTATGTTAGCAATCCATTCGACATACCTGGTTGGACGGATGAACTTGCACCTGAGAAGTCTTTCGACTTCTTCTTTAATTTTCGAGAGGATTTCTGGGGCGAATCTCCTTGGAGTCTGCTTCACAGGTTTCCTCCCAGGTTTTATTGGAAACCTTAATTCGACCAAGCTCCTATCCAGCCCGGGCATTTCGTCGTAGTCCTATGCGAAGCAATCTTTGAATTCTTTCAACAATTGGACTATTTCGACCCTGAGTTGGGGGCTTACTTTCGCGCTGATGTAAGTGGGTCGTTTCTCTGCCCCTGAACCCAAGTCGATTTCTTCCAATGGATCCTGTGCCACCATCTTGGTATTTGATGCTAAAGGATCCTTTTCGAAGCCCAACGATTCGTTGTCATAAATCGCGTCAAGCCTCTGATTCTGCAAATCACCTTGATCTTTATCCCGAGGATCCCAATTTGAATCCTTTTCGAGACCTTTTCGATCTGCTTCGATTTGATTGGCTTCGACAACCATATACTTTACTTCGGCCTCTAAGGCCGCTTTGAGCTTGTTCTCGGCTACGTAATCCGCGATCTTTTCAAGAATTAGTGACTCACTCATTGTCACTGAATTCGTTGCCCCAGCCAGTTGGCTGGATGTTTGCGGTTCCAAAAATGTAGTTTTCTTCACCAACAACCTCCCTATCCCACTGAACCCGTGAGTAGGATGAAGGTATAATAAGCAAAAAGCATTATCCGTTGGCGTCATGTAGAAGGTGGTTGGGCTACAAGGAGCTATGTGAACCAGATTCCTGTCGAAACTCCTTCTATCCACCTGGTTTACCTCAGCCAAAAAATAACTTTGGTCTGCCTCTATATTCTCGACTATTCCGTCTGCGCGACAGATGGTTATTCGCTGGTGCATTGACGAAGGGACGACACCAATACCGTGTATCCACTCTCTACCCAGGAGAAGGTTGTAATTTTCTTTCGACGCAATCACCATAAACATAGTTGGTCTCGTAATGGTTCTAACTGTTAAGTCTACCTGAATCACACCCATAGTAGTTCTTACTTTCCCTTCATAATTCGACAATACCATATTGTGAGGTTTGGTATCGGAATCGTCTTTTCCAATTTTCTTCAGCATAAAGTGCGACATCAAGTTGACAGCCGCTCCCCCATCGACCAGAATCTTATTCACCCCTACATCGCCAACTTTCCCTTTTATAAATAGGGGTTTAAGGTGGTTCTTCATTAAGTCATCTGGCCTTTCAAAAAATGCGTTCTGTTCTTCGACGCATCCGTTGTTCATGATATAGTAGCAAACGAGCCTGTGTCTGGCCGTTTCGACCTCCAAAGCTTCCTCTTCCTCTTCGATTTCCATAATTTGATCATACTCCCTAGGGAGCACTGAAACGACATTACATGTCACATCTAATGATGCTTCTGACTCTGAGTTAAAATCATCTGTTATTTCGTCATCCTTGTTTACTTCCTCCTTTGGCGCTTCTTGCACTGGAGTTGTGGGTGGATTGTCAGGCTTCCCTTGTTCCATCTGGGTCGAAGTTTGAACGTTGCTGCTAGTTTCTGGCTTGTCTTTTCCAGCAGCTTCCCTCTCAGCCTTCTTTCGACGCTGGTATCTCCTCCATTATGACTTCGTCATAGGGTTCTTACCCTTATAATTCTCAGAAGGGTAAGTCACCCTTTTAGACTTCTGGATTTCCTTTCTGTATGACATAGAGGATCCCCTCTGCACTTCAAAATCCTTCCATTTTCCTTGCCCCTGGGCTTGTCGGATTGGATTCACCCACCTATCATCTGGAGCCTTGGCTGTTGGTTTAAACGTGTTAGGGCGTCTTTCGCCTAACTTCTCTCCGTTTTGGTTCCCTCTCCTGGGGTCGAACCTCTCTCCAGAAGGCCTCCAATTTCCTCTTTTTCTTGCCCTCTCTATTCCTTCTAAGTTTTGTGCTGCCTTTTTGTCGAAGACAGCACTACAGTGAGGGTACAACATCACCTCAGACTTCTTCCTCTGGCATCTATGAATAAAATCTGCCAGATTTTCTTCCTCTTTTGGGTAAGCCACTTTCTGGTACTCCTCCCGTCGACGTTCTTCGTTAACTTGTATTGCAGTGTCCTGAGTTACTTTGACCATGTTTATATTGGCCGGTGATTCTACATCCATACCCAACTTTTTCAGTTTCAAGGTGAGGCCCTCATCGACCTCATGCTCCTTCTTCATTCGATTGAAATCCTCAGAGATTTTCTTCGACAGAACCTTTGGGAGCGGATTCCTGGCAACTTGTGGGGTGATGAATCCAACAGTTTTGTCCTTCGGGTCCTCCATGGTTCTCCGGAGAATCCCCACAACAGCTTGTTTATGAGAACCTTCAATAGTTCCTTTATTGATTTTGGTGAAACCCTCATTGGTCTCATTGTTGTCTTTGTCGAAACCCTCAGTAGTTTCGTTGTTGACTTTCTCGAAACTCTCAGTAGTTTCATTGTTGATGCCCTCAGTGGCCTCAGTAATGTAGTTCTCGATGCTCTTTGCGCCAAGATCTTCAGCAATCTTGACCATCATCGACCGGTCCACACCATCAGTCATATCTCCGACCATGTCAACTTTGTCAGCGGGGTCTTTAGCAACCTCCACCATACTCACGTTGTCGAAAACGTCAGCAGCTTTCTTCACGTCCAAAGTATTATCGAAGCTCTCATCAACTTCAACCATGTTTACTACAGATGGCTCAGCATAGTGGGCTTCCACCACCTTCAGGGAGTTTGAATCCACTTTAGCCTGGGACTTCGACTTGTCGCCGAATTTGAGCCTTCCATCTATTATTGCATTCTGGACTAGATCCCTGAAAAGGAAACATTGAGACGTTTTATGACCCAAAAAATTGTGATATTTACAAAAACCTCTCTTTTTCTGTTGTTCTAAAGGAGGAACCTTAGTACCAGGGGGTACTATCATTTGGCCATCCTTAACCAATAAGTCAAATATTTCGTCGCATTTTGTAACGTCGAACGTATAAGTTCTCTTAGGGAACTTGTCGTTCTTCTCCGACTCGGCTGGATTTTTTCCATTCGACGGAGCCAAAACTTTGCAGGCATAAGGTGGGCCCTATTTTAACTCTGCCAAATCTACCTCTTGCTCGTCGAAATTTGAAGATTCTTCTTCGTCATCCTTCTCACAGACTCCAACATAGGCCACCCTTTCTTTCCTATTTTTATTAACCCTAGCTTTTTCGGCTTTTAGTCTTTCGACCTGTCTAACCCTATCAGCTAATTGGGCCATGTCTCTTAAATATTGGGTGTCTAATTTCTTTCTTATAGAATAGTCGAGGCCGCCAGCGGCCATTTCGACTAACTCGTGCTCTGGCACTTGTGTGAAACACCTTGCCTTGAGCAATCTGAACCTATTCAGATAATCATCTATTGGTTCTGAAAACTTTCTCTTTACGCTAGCCAATTCTTTCAGGCTTATCTTTGTCTGCCCCATGTAAAATTGTTCATGGAACGATCTCTCCAACTGGGTCCACGTATGGATCGAACCTGCAGGCAAAGACGTGAACCAAGTCAAAGCATTTTTAGTCAGAGAGCTAGGAAAATATTTTATCTTCAAGTTCTCATTGTGCGCTATTTCGCCTGCTTCGATCAAGTTACGGGCCACGTGTTCGACCGTCGATTCACTCGTGTCTCCTGAAAACTTAGTGAATTTGGGGACTTTCCACCTTGGGGGTAAATCTTCCTGCAATATATATTCAGATAATGGTGATGTGTAACTAGGCCTCTGCAGTCCTACATTTACCCCATTTCGAGCCATTATTCTTTCGACCATGGCTGCTAAATTGTTTTCCGCCGACATGTTATTACAACGTATTCGTTGCACAATATCATCAACGTCTTGACCCCTATTTACTATCACCCTCGCAGGTTCTTGCTGGACAGGCATTTCGACACGAGGTGGTTCGACCACTGCTCCCTGGTCTTGTAGGTTTTCCTGAGGAACGTTTATTGGTCTCTGGTTTATAGTAGGTTCTTCTTCGACCGCTACCCTTGGGATCTGAACTTCCTGTCCCCTCGGGGGAGGTCGAGGGACACCGAAAAAATCAGCAACGCGCGTCATCTGTGCCGCCAATTATTGATTCGTTTGTGCAGTGTTTTGGATCAAAGAATTGAATATAACCCCCATTTGTTGGGCCAACATCTAGACCATATCATGGTTACTCTCATCCATTTGTTACCTGATCACTTGCGCAGAGTTATTGGTGATGTTTGGCATGTAAGTTTGGTACCCCCGTTCCCAAAGGCTGGCTAATTCGACTTATATTGTTCACACCAGAACCGGACCCTTGTAAGGGCGAAGGTATGTTCATTGTTGGGTCTGTAAATGCTGATGGAGCGTTATGCAAACTTGCCATTACTGAAGTTGGCATTCCATATGGTTGCTCTCGATTTAGTGGCATCGAAAACCCAGACATAAAGGGTCTGTACACACTTCCTGAGGGAGGGGGAGTCATTTGAGGCATTTGGGGTCCCATAGTTGAAAAACTAGGAGCACTCTGAGGTGTTGTAAGTGCAGGCGTCGAAGCCGCCGTTGATGGATTAGCCTCTGATACTGATATTGAGGCCATACTGCCCCCAGTCGAAGGATTAGGGGGTGGTATTTCATTGTTCGTAACATTCTGATTGTTAGGCGGATTTGAATTTGCCATTCTGGGTACTCGTCTTCTTCTGGGTCTTTCTTCGTTATTTATGGCTAGTTTACCACTTCTTAATTTCATGCAACAAGACGAAGAAGGTTTCTTACGAGTACACTGTAAAACGAAGATTTTCAAATGTTAATAGCACAAGGTCCCACTAGGCGTGCCAATTTGTTTGCTTGGAAAATTCGCAAACAACCGCTGATCTCCTAATTTATGTAAAATTAGTTTACTTACAGGACCGATCAAACAAATCCTAGGACAATGTGCTTTAACAATTTTGGCAATTTTCGTTAGAAAACCTTTTATTTATTGAATTCATCATAGTTTTCATCAAACTTTGTATTTTCGACAGAAATGATAAATTTGTTTCTTGAAATAAAGGGCGAAATGGAAATAACTTGCAAGTAAGAAAATGACAGAAATGTAAAAGGAATTGTAAATGAAGAACTTTAAACTTCTATTTAAATGCAAGGAATGAAAACTGGTATTTTTCAAACGTACATTTTCTCAGTAATTACTCTTTTCTCTCTCACGGTTACTTTGAGTATTTCTTGAGTGATTTGTACAAATTCTGAACACACACGGAAATCTAACACTAAGACCCCCTATTTATATACAAACGAAATAACTACCCATAACAGCTATTTCTCCTAATGGCGACAAATGGCATTCTGCATGCATTCGCCTCCTAGATGCGTTCCACGCGTCCAATTTCAAAAGCGAAACTCCCTCCTGAAATTTGAATTTCAAACACCCGTCGAATGGGCATATTTCTCTTGTGTCGATACTATCCTTCATACTTAGAAAAATATGCCAATGCTTTCCCCAAGTACCATTTGTCTTCGACTTGCCTTTCTCATCAAAAACCTTCTAATCGAAAGGACCTGTCGGATTGACCTGTCGAATTTCCCACTTTGCTTTTGAATAATTTCCTTGGCGTCGAAATTAGCAACCTACAGAGGTATACTGAAATGCCTAGGAAAGAGGTGTTAACGGCAATACAAGTGTATATGGACAAAAGAGTTTCCACTTGAGGGGGAGCATTGTGGACTCACACTTGAAAGGGGGTGTTGAGAATAATAAGTCAAGCGTGAGTTGGAGTCCTACATTGATTATTGTGAGATATTAGATCGAACTCTAGTGTTGTCGACAAAGATGTTGTTAGCAGGGATAACTTTCAGGTTTTGACAAGAGACAAGCATGAAGTCGAAGATGTTTCACATGTTGATGTCGAAGTGTTATATATTATAGTCGAAGTTAGTTCTAGTATGTAATGTCAAAATGTATCGTCGAATTGGACCTTGTGTTAAGGATCCAATTGTTTAGTTAGCTTGTAATGTAAGTTATCTAGTTAGTCTATAAATAGGCTAGATCTCTCTTCTTGTTGAGAGAGACCAATTGTGTTATTCATTTGTAATCATTTGTAAACCCTAAATGAGAAAGTAAATAGAAAACAGTTTGCCCAAGAATCATATTCTCCTTTTTTCATCTCTCACACACTCTCTCTCTCTCTCTCTCTCTCTCTCTATCTCTCTATCTGTTTTAACCGTTTCATTATTCACCCAAGAAACTCTGTTCTTAATCAAGAATTTGTTAATTGGTATCATTGTGTCACACCAAAATGGTGCGGTGAGCGTGGAGAAGATGTCGTCAACAAATTTTGAAATTGAGAAGTTCACAGGAGTTAATGATTTTGGTTTATGGCGCTTGAAGATGTGAGCTCTTCTTGTTCAACAGGGTTTTCTAGAAACGTTAAAGGGAGAAGACGCCATGGATGTTGCATTGACAGAGAAGGATAAGACAATGATGATCGAGAAAGCCCACAGTGGCATTGCTCTCAGTCTTGGTGATAAGGTTCTCAGGCAGATTTCTAAGAAGAGGACGGAAGCTGGTGTTTGGCTGATACTCGAAGGATTGTATATTACAAAGTCCTTGGTGAATCATTTGTACTTGAAGCAAGATTTGTATTCATTCAAGATGAATGAAGATAAAGCGTTGACGGAGCAGCTGGATAAGTTTAACAAGCTGGTTCTTGATCTTGAAAATATTGATGTTACCATCAGTGACGAAGATCAAGCGTTGTTATTGTTGTGTTCTTTACCTAAGTCGCATGCTCACTTCAAAGAAACCCACTTGTATGGAAGAGAGTCCCTGACATTCGAAGAAGTTCAAGCAGCCTTGTATTAGAAGGATTTGAACGAAATAAAGAAGCAGAAGCCATCATCATCAGTTGGCGAAGGGTTGTCCGTGAAGGGGAAATCCTCGAAGAGAGATTATAGGTTTGAGAAGAAGAAAGGTAAAACTCAGCAGAAGTCTTATGGTGGTGATATTTCTAGTATTAAGTGTTATCAGTGTAAGAAGGAGGGTCACACAAGAAAGGTGTGTCCTGAGCGCCTGAATAATCATGGAAGTAAAGACAATGGCAATGCAACTATTGTGCAAGATGATTATTGTCGTACCCCAAATTTTACCCTTAGATTCCTTGATCGTCTGCATATTATCTTAGGTCAATCATCTATGCATAGCTAACCATTTTACCAGACTTGGTTTTGTTTGTTCTCATTTATGAATTTAGGGGTACTGCAAAAGGTTCAAGGTCATGGAGGTTGTGTGTGTGCTCATTAGGATTCTGGTCCCTTGCAAGTTGTGTTGAATTCCTATGGAGATGAAGGAAAGAATGCCCTCATTCTTATAGTCCCTCAGTCAATACAAAGATTCTGCAAGTTGTGGATTCCATGCTAACATCATAAAAAAGGATTAGATGAAGGACTTGTAGATGGAATTGCAAGAGCTTTGAGCCATGCTTGGATTTGAAGTTAAGGGCGTCAAAATTGGTTCATAATTTTGAGTTCAGACGATTCGATTTAACTGGATCAAGAACTAAGCCTGGAAAGAAGATTTATCAAGCACAAAGGTCAATCTACACATTCAAAAGTGACTTCTAGAATCTAAGTACAAGAGTGACGAACTTCTTTTGATTGGATTCAACTAGTTTATGGTCGCGCATTCAAATATTCGGTTATGTCAAAATCGCAAAGAATCAAGAGTTGGTTGATCATGCTACTTTTAAGTTCATTTGAATAAGCGATGTCCATTAAATTTGTGGAAAAATTTATCAAGGTTCATACAATCCATTTTAAGAGTTATGAAAGTCAAAGTTACGAAGTTCAAGTTAATTCCAAGGGTGATTTCTTTTGTCAAGAAAATAAGATTCAAAGCAAAAGTGAAAGAATTGGAAATTCAAGAAATACAAAGTGCATATCACTATTCAAGTTATAAGGTGCAATGTGTACGAGAATTGAAGCTTTTCACAGTATGAAAGAATCGAAGGTTCACGAATTAATTCCTAAATTCAAAATAAGAATTCATCAAATGTACACCCAAAGTCATCACAGTTTAACGTTACAAATTTGATGAGAGTTGTTTCAAAACAAAATGTAAAGTTGAGTATGCACACAAGTTATTACAATTCTACCCAAAATCCATGACAGCAAAGGACTGCATCCGATTGGTGGATATACTCCCGAAATTGTGAAGATATGGTGTTGTTCTTGCGTTTTGATCTTAATAAGTGACTGTTCCACTTTTACAATGGTTATAGACCTGTTCCTATTTCTCAACCTTCCGTTGGAATCACACTAAAGTAGTCTTTTTCCAGCTAAAGAATGATATCTGATATGAGAAAGCCATGGCTGCCATTGGAAAGCCTCATGTTCTCATCTTTGTACATGCTAGAAAAGAAATTTCCAAATAGCTAGAGCCATAAAGGATGCTGCATCTGCAAGTGAAACGCTTGGTAGGCCCCTTAAAGAAGATAGCGCGAGTCGCGAGATCCTACATGCCCATGCTGTCCTGGTGAAGAGTGTGATCTTCAAGCCCTGATATTTGCACAAAATAGCATCATCGGACCTGCAACGGTAGTACCATAACAGTCAAGACAAGTAAAGAAACTAACTTCATACTATCAACATCAAATACCATAAAACCTGTAAACTAAATTCAGCATCAATCGTCAACAATCATCATCAACATTAATTCAAACCTTTCAAAACTATTAACATTAATTTAAACCATTCAGAGTCATCACAAAACCACATTCAAACCATTCAATCCCAAAATTCATCGGACCCTCACCATAAGCTTCATTAAAGCATAAACCGCATGTCACCAACTTCCAAGTCATTTGGTAATCTCACTAACCAGATCCAACATCTTACCACTACCATTTTCTAACCAACTCGACATACTACTTCACCGCCATACAAGCCTATGAAAACCCAAACAAATCATTATAGCTAATTTGAAAAATGAATGAATTTGGACGGGTTACTTATCTTCTTCCAAACATCATCTTTGGAGACTTTTATTAATAGGATTTCAGATTAGAATTGAAGCACACACAAGATTAGGAGCTCGCGGAACTTGATAAGAAGCTGATCAATATTTGAAAATCCTGCATTTCCTAGCATAGAGTAGAAAACACAATTAGACAGGTTTTGGAGTACAATCAACGTTCACCCAGCAAGAAATGAAGACAGAATTGTAAATTCAAAACTGGACATCTAGGTTTCAATAATTGTTCCAAGCCAATCAATCACAATTCCAAAAAACAAGGCAACATGTTCAAGACCAATTCCAAACACATTCAATTCTTTCCTAAACAACACAAAACATGTTCAGACGGATTTAACAACATCCCAAAATCATTCTCAAACTGTGATCACTATCAGAAGGTTATCAATGAGTGCATTTCTACTACCGACATAACCAAGACAATTTTCGAAATATTTCCAAAACCATCTCCAACATGCTTCGGACAAGAGGAGGGGATGAGGTTTCGTTCTATCTTTCCTGTGTTTAGGAACTTTTAAGGATCCTGTGTGCATGCATCTACTGTTTTTACCACGCACAATCACTCTTTATCCCTTCGATTCAAAGTTCATCTGATCGGACGATTGAGGAAGTCCAATTCTGGAGGTCCAGAGTTAGAACTCTTTTTTTTGCCACGCCTTTTCATTTAACCCTTTTTCTAATTTATTAATAATTATGCTTTTAATTTAAGTTAACCTTTTTAATTAAAATAAATTAACTTGGGAATTATTAGTTTTTAAACTAATCTATCTGACTTTAATTAGTACTAAACCCTCTTTTATTTATTTAAATCTTTTAAAATAAAATTAAGTCCTTTTTCTTGTCGTTAGTAAAGCCTTAAATGCGAAAGAGCTTTTATTAAAAATAATAAACATTTTATTTAATTATCTTTTTTATTTTGGTTATTTTGTAACATATTTGATTACATCATAATCAAACGAATTAATTCTTATCCCTCTCTTGCAGATTTAATTTAATTTCGTTTTTTCCTTACTATTAATAATCTTATTCATTTATGATTACCTTTTAGTGATTTTCTTAACCAAATATCTGTACTAATTTAAGATCGATAATCGTCTTTCCCTTAAATTTAAAACGCGAAGACTTAGTCACGATTCGTTTTAAGTTTTTCATGCTTTTACGTGTCATTATTTTCTTGGTTTGATATCTTGATTCATAAGTTCTCGTACGTTATGATTGCCTACCTTATATATTAAATGCTTCATTCATAACTTTATGTATATTGCTCTATTAATTTAATTACATGCACTTCTTTGCTTTGGCTTAGTAACTAACTTTAAGTTAGAATTTATTTCCCCTTAATCATTCCAAAGGAAAGGTATACCTATATCGACTGTCATGTCATATGACTAACCTTTAGAACATTTCCCTTAACCTTGGCCTTAGGATTTGAGCCGCCGTGCTCCACGTCTCGCCGTAGACAAATTAGTATCCTAGCCTTAGGATCGGAGTCGCCGCACTCCACGTAAATGTTTCGTCGTGAACATTTACATCCTACCCTTCAAACCAAATTCAACTTTAGAGTCGCCGTACTCTATGTAGTGTCTTGTCACAGACATTACCTCCCCTTGGAACCTTGACCAGTCAAGAAGTTTCTCATCCTCTTTGAGGAGAACTACGGATACTCTGATTCCACTCCCATCAAGATACGTAGGCACAAGATGCGATATCTTGACGAGTATACTTAGATACTAACCCCTAGGGTTTCAGCCTTTACCATAGCACCTTTAGCAAGCGAGTAATAGATACATAGGTACTAACAAGAGGTTCCTATAGAGTACTACAGACGTTTAGGATGCTAACACCTTCCCTAGGCGTAACCAACTCCCGAACCTTAGATCTCTTAGTTTTTTTTTCGTTCTTGAACATTTCCTTTGGATAAATCAAAGACCGTGGTGAATGTAACACCCCACTTTCCCAAACAAATATAATATAGAGATATTATCAATAAAATCAGAGTTTACTACAACAAGCAAGGTGTCACTTCGTTAAAAATCAACATACTGAATCTCTTTTCATTTGAAGGAATAAAAACAGCGGAAAAACAAGTATTTATCCAATTTACGGCCACATGCCAACTACATCAAAATAAAACCCACATTAGACGTGGTTCACCATAAATTCAATAAAAATGAAAGATACGTAACAAATGAATGATGAATAATGAATAACAAATAATAGAATCCCCAAATCCCGTGTTATGTATCAGAGCGACTCCTAAGACTCGATCAGGCAACACGCACTCCATGCACACTCAAGTACCTGGATTATCTGTACTTTCGAAGAAGCACAGACACAACAACAACAAAGGGGTGAGAACTACATTTAATAATAAACGGTGAATAATACGCATTAAGGGTAGTTACTCACAGTCATTCACACAATCACATAATCACGACACACTTGTCATTTTCAATTATCATTCAATCAACATGTAATAACAATGCAATGTGACTCAACAAATGATACAATACATGTGATACCAATATCACCAAGGTTCATTCAATCGAACCCGAATAAATCACATACACCCTTACTTGGCAATGATTTATCCCACCATACTCCACATTGGAGTTCGGATGAATCACATACACTCCTCCTGAGCAATGATTCATCACCACCGACACACCATGAATGCATGACATCAATATGCATATAATTCATGTATAATCATAATCATACAATCCCACGATCCTCCTGATCACAATCAATCCATAACACCACAGAAAACACCTCACATGACGTTAATTAGCTAATTACCAATTAATTCACCAAAATTACTAAATCACTTATTTTTGTCACCCATCCTACATTTCTCAAGGTCTGACATCTATCCCCAACCTCTCAAACCAAAAGAAACCACTTCGGACGCGAAAACGGAAAAGAAATCGCGAAACGGTAAAATTCTGCACACTCGCTGTCCATACGCGTATTGTCTTGTGCCATACGCGTATTGCCCATCTCGCTCGCCCAACCATACACGTATCCTACGCGTACCGCCTCTCCTCCCACCCTGCCATACGCGTATTGTAACACCCCATTTCCCATCGCAAATAAATAATACATATATAAATCAGAGTAAATAAAAATTTATTTTTCCGACAGAAAACAGGGATGTCACAATTCAAGAAAGAAAACACAATCCCTGCTCATTTATTTGATACATAACACAAAATGGAATAACCTCAAAGGGAAACTTTTTCCATACAAAAGGAAAGGTCAATTATGGAATAAAGCGGAAGATCCATAACTGAATTGTTTTACAAAAATGAATTGTTTTATAACATATAAATATTCATACAAAGTTAATACAAAATAGATCCCATAATGTGTACATATATAACAAAAGCGTTCCCCGACTCCCGTGTTACGTATCAGAGCAAACACCAAGACCGACAAAAGAATGGAGAACTAATCTTCACAAAAGCCTCCAAGACTACTAATCTGCAATTGCCTCATAGAGCAACAAACCACGGCAGAAGGGTGAGAAATAACAACTAAATCAAGATTGCATAATAATATGCAAAACATATAATTCACTTACATAGTTATTCTCACCACAAACATCACATGCTAGTACATATAACATGCCACATATACGCAACATATATCTATTAATCCAACAACATAGCATATATCAATTATCCAATATACTCACATATTTGCACATAAGGCATACCAAGTCATAACATATAGAAACACCCCACCACATCACATATTATATGTTTATGCATAAAACATATTATCCACAACCAATGCATTTATCACATATGCACATCAATTCACTAATTCAAACATAAATCTCAACACATACTCAATCAATTCATGATTTTCCACACATAATCAATCCATTCATGATTTATGCAAATGCACAGAGACCGACACAACGACTCTATGCAATGCATATGCGGTACCATCCATCCATCATCTCAACACTAGTTCACTCAGGAACTATTGGAATCATCGCTTGTTACTGAGGACCACTCATGTAACACCCCGTCGGGCAAACGATGCTCCCCGTCGCTTTCGGTCCTCTTTGTATAAGGCTCACGATGTTTATGGATCGCTTTCGGTCCTCTTTGTATAAGGCTCATGATCCGATCGCTTTCAGTCCTCTTTGTATAAGGCTCACGATGTTATAGCGGATTCCCTCTGGAATCGATTCGTCGCTCACACCCACTAGGGCACACGACATCACAAGAATTCATATCATGATGCTTGGCATACAATGACTCATGACATTCAAATGCATCTTCACAATTCAACCATATGAATTATCTCATCATCATTATTCATGCATTGAAAACACTTCAAACAATGCATTTCATCACAAACCACAAACCACAACAATCATGCAATCACAATTACTTCCACAAGGGATTCACACCACAAAGGCTACCCACAACACATCATAACAACATCATTGATATTCAATCAAACAATGTATTTTACCACACAACAACATCATTAATCATGCATCGAAGTTTAACCCAAAACAATGCATTTACTTGCCATAAGGCCACAAACCATCATCACATCATTTAATCAAATGCATTCATATCACATATCTGCACACAAGTCATACGATGTATATCAAAAGTATATTGCATGATAACACATCAAATACACACAGTTACGACGGTAAAAGTCGACCAAACGACACATCTCCAAACCCCCGACATATTTAATCGGCCAAAAATCTCAAAACCATTTTAATAAGAAAGAACATGTCAAAAGCTTTCCAACGCATCAAACCGCGCCTCAAACCGACTTACGAATCACAGGTTATAAAGGAAACAATTTGGGAAAAGCTGTCATGTTCGCAATGCGAAGCTCCTAGTGAGTCCTTCGCTTCTTGATTCGTAGTACGAATGTCCCTGCGAACCAAGGTAGAAAGGAAAATAGCCTAAAATTCCTAACGTTCGCAGTGCGAACTCCCAGCGAATCTTCTCTTCCCCCTTCGCAGTGCGAGTCTCCCAGCGAACAGTGGCAGAGAGAAAACAACACAAAATAACACAAAGTTCGCAGTGCGAACCTCACGCGAACGTTCGCCCTCACCTTCGCAGTGCGAATCGCCAGCGAATGCTCGCTTTCCCCTTCGATAGGGGATTCGTAGTGCGAACCTGCGAATTCAGCAAAACCCAGCAGCGCTGTTATAGGTCATATTAGGTCCAAATTCATCATTCTCCCACCCCAAACACTTCCAATTCATACTATAACAACCAAAACATGATCCAAACCTATTAACAAGTATTCTACTCAGTTTATATCGAATTTCATCCGTGAAAACATCGATTTCTATCAATTGTTCCTAACTTCAATCGATAAGAAAAGTCGAGAAACAACCAAAACAATTACAACAAACAACACATATACATACACAAGCAAGATATAATTGAAACTTCTCACCCTTACCCGATTAATCGCGCTCGAAACGGAGTTATGTCGATTTCCTCTTTCTCCTCTTTTCTCTTTCTTTCTTCTCCTTTTCTTTCTCTTATTTTTCTTTCCTTTTCTTTTCTCTCTTTTTCTCTCCACTTTCTATTTATATAAATATCTAAACCCCTAAAAGACTATTTTACCCATCAGCTCAATTATCTCGCAAACGCTCTCAAAACGCGATAAAACATAAACAGCGATGAAAAATAATATATTGTCAAATAAAAGTCAGAAATTAAATAATATAATAATAAAATAATCAAAACGACTCGATTAAATAAAACTAACTAAAACTGGGGCGTTACAACTCTCCCCCACTTAGACATTTTCGTCCTCGAAAATATACTGAGACGAACAACTCCAGACACGACTCTCGCCACCGACCAACAAACTAACATGCCAACAAGAGGCACCCCACGAATAACACAAACTGACAAACCACCTCGCTAACAGCAACTACAACAACGACACGACAACGACAACAACCACAACGACAAGATGCAAAGCCCATACAATGGACTTGACGGCCAACTCACAACTCAAAGAATACCCAAGTTACGAACACACACAGGTTCATTCTTGAACCGAAACACAACAAGAACACAAGGTTCCACAACCCAACATCGTTTCAACAACCTCTACAAAACCAGAATACCAAACATCCTTGTCACACAACAATACTACAACAATGCTACGATTCCTTAATCGAACATACAACCAAAACCTCCATGTACATAGTAGCCCATGAATAATATTTAAACCTTTCGCCTAACACTTCCATACTAAAACGTCCAATAGTCTTACCATTCCTACATGTTCCCAATGTTCAACTTATGAATTCTTACAAGTCACACACACAAATACAAAATGTGCCATATCACGCTTCCGCTGTGCACTCTGATTACTCGAAACCATCAAGGCTACCAATCTCACACTCTCATGTGTTATCCCACACACCAGACACAAGTCTCTGAACTGCTCAAATAATTTTAATTCTCTGACCATCAAAACAGACATGCATAACAACTTTTGACTTAACTTTTCAGGCACAACATCAGCTTTTCCCCAATAGAATAATTTGAGCCAAAGTCATAACTCATCAGGAATTCCAACCATCCTCGTTGTCTCATACTATATTCCTTCCGACTAAACAGGTACTCAATATTCTTGTGATTTACTAAACACTTCGAACCTAGAACCATAAAGATAATACCTCCAAATTTTCCAACACAATACCACCGCAACCAATTCCAAATCCATAATAGTATAGATCCTCTTATGAATCCTCAATTGTCGTAAAGCATAAGCCACGACTTTACCCTCTTGCATTAACACACTGACTAAACTCATCAAAGACACATCACAATACCTCACAGCCGGTTTATTAGAATCACACAGAATCAAAACTGAAACCGTAGACAACTTCTACTTCAGCTCTCTAAAACTCACTCACAACGAACATCCAAAACAAACGACTTACCCTTTGCAAGTCAACTGAGATACCAGAAGTACGAACTTAACAAAGTCTTCCATAACCTGCAATAACAACCAACTGAGCCCAAAAGTTTCTAATCTCCTTAACCAACTTCGGAGCCTCTCATTGTAGAACTACATCTACTTCCGATGGATCCATAACAATACTCTCATATGAAATAACATCTCCAAGAAAACTAACCTTTTTCAACTTAAGTTCTCACTTGAATAACTTAGCATAAAAATTCCTTTCTTTTCCACACTTGCAATTCGATTCTCAAACACTCCCCTTGTTCTCCCTCTGAGTTCATAACAAATCCGAATATCCTCAATCAAAACCACTATGAACTTATCCAATTAAATATGGAAGATACGATTCATCCACTCCACAAACATTCCAGACACCTTACTAACACCGAACAACATCACTGTGCATTGTAATGCCCAACCAAATTCCAAAAGATATAAATTCTTAAAGCTTTTGCAAAACTTCTTACTGGGTAACTGGTTACTCACACAAATCGCCATTCTTATCAAACATTCCAAACAATTGTAATTTCACTCAAACTCAACCAAATCATTCCAGTCATCTATTCCTGAAAGTGGACACTTGTTCTCAATCGTTACCTTATTCAACTGTCAGTAATCCATACACAATTTCTTCTCCTGGCCGTCCAATTCCATAAATTCCAACCTGTATCAACAACCAACCAAAAAGAACTCTCAAACGCAATGTTACATCCATCCACAAGGGTTTCCTCACAATTTCCATTAATGCCTTAAAACTCCAAAGACTTCAAACCTCACCAGAACTCTAAGTCTTGCTTCCTATAGTCTCAATACCATTATACACATCATGCTTGTTATTCCATTCAATCATCCATCCTTTTTGTTACTAACAATACTAGAGCTCTCTAAGAAGACAACACACTTGGCCTCACAAATCCCTTTTCCAGTAAATCTTTCAACCGCTCTTTCAATCTGAGTAATTCTAATGCTAACATCCAAATTCCATCCAGAAACACATCTGAAAACCATGCACAACTGACAGCCCATCACTATGGCCTTTCCGTCAATTCCAGAACACTATTTTCACAAACATGACCAACATCTGAGTGTCACTTCCTAAAAGTTCTTCTACTTACTTAGCAGATCCAAACCTCGAATCCTCACCTTCGTCCAATTTTAAGTTCACTCTCTACTCTCTGAGAAGCAGCCATTAATAATCCCCAATCATTCTCTCTCAAAGATTTCCCAACTGGACCAACATACCAAAACCTCTAATCCGTCTCATCTTCCGATATAAAAATCTTCATCGACCCGTTAAAACAATCTGTAACCATTTTCTTAATTCCAAACAATTCAGTTCACACACTATCAAAGCCGGAAAGACACGTCTATTCCATCCAACACAATTCCCGTCTACTATCAACAAGAGATTAAGGGTGATCAGTTCCTCAATTTGTCAATAGACAGCCGACAATCATGATGGGGGCATAAACCATCTTTACCAAACTATAATAGCATTCCTTACATCACGTGCACTAAACTACCTAAGGCACCAATCCTTAGTTGACGTAAGCCTTACCTCCGCATTCCCTCCGGAACCGGAACCACACTGTCCAAAGAGCACTTACAATCTTGCAATTCACAACACACTGACCCAACGCTCCACACCTGAAGCAACTTGGAGAAGTACCAGCTTCTCCCCCACTTATCTCAATCTAAATCCTGCAGACAAAGGATTAGAAAACGAGAAAGTAGTGACAGTGTTTCACACATATATCACGTACTAAGAAACAAACAACACCGACAATATTCAACTGTCACACCAACTGACTCAACAACTTGGCCGGACGGACCGACCTGCTCTGATATCACTAATGTAACACCCCATTTCCCATCGCGAATAAATAATACATATATAAATCAGAGTAAATAAAAATTTATTTTTTCGACAGAAAACAGGGATGTCACAATTCAAGAAAGAAAACACAATCCCTGCTCATTTATTTGATACATAACACAAAATGGAATAACCTCAAAGGGAAACTTTTTCCATACAAAAGGAAAGGTCAATTATGGAATAAAGCGGAAGATCCATAACTGAATTATTTTACAAAAATGAATTGTTTTATAACATATAAATATTCATACACAGTTAATACAAAATAGATCCCACAATGTATACATATATAACAAAAGCGTTCCCCGACTCCCGTGTTACGTATCAGAGCAAACACCAAGACCGACAAAAGAATGGAGAACTAATCTTCACAAAAGCCTCCAAGACTACTAATCTGCAATTGCCTCATAGAGCAACAAACCACAGCAGAAGGGTGAGAAATAACAACTAAATCAAGATTGCATAATAATATGTAAAACATATAATTCACATACATAGTTATTCTCACCACAAACATCACATGCTAGTACATATAACATGCCACATATATGCAACATATATCTATTAATCCAACAACATAGCATATATCAATTATCCAATATACTCACATATTTGCACATAAGGCATACCAAGTCATAACATATAGAAACACCCCACCACATCACATATCATATGTTTATGCATAAAACATATTATCCACAACCAATGCATTTATCACATATGCACATCAATTCACCAATTCAAACATAAATCTTAACACATACTCAATCAATTCATGATTTTCCACACATAATCAATCCATTCATGATTTATGCAAATGCACAGAGACCGACACAACGACTCTATGCAATGCATATGCGGTACCATCCATCCATCATCTCAACACTAGTTCACTCAGGAACTATTGGAATCATCGCTTGTTACTAAGGACCACTCATGTAACACCCCGTCGGGAAAACGATGTTCCCCGTCGCTTTCGGTCCTCTTTGTATAAGGCTCACGACGTTTATGGATCGCTTTCGGTCCTCTTTGTATAAGGCTCACGAAGTTTATGGATCGCTTTCGGTCCTCTTTGTATAAGGCTCACGATCCGATCGCTTTCAGTCCTCTTTGTATAAGGCTCACGATGTTATAGCGGATTCCCTCTGGAATCGATTCGTCGCTCACACCCACTAGGGCACACGACATCACAAGAATACATATCATGATGCTTGGCATACAATGACTCATGACATTCAAATGCATCTTCACAATTCAACTATATGAATTATCTCATCATCATTATTCATGCATTGAAAACACTTCAAACAATGCATTTCATCACAAACCACAAACCACAATAATCATGCGATCATAATTACTTCCACAAGGGATTCACACCACAAAGGATACCCACAACACATCATAACAACATCATTGATATTCAATCAAACAATGTATTTTACCAAACAATAACATCATTAATCATGCATCGAAGTTTAACCCAAAACAATGCATTTACTTGCCATAAGGCCACAAACCATCATCACATCATTTAATCAAATGCATTCATATCACATATCCGCACATAAGTCATACGATGTATATCAAAAGTATATTGCATGATAACACATCAAATACACACAGTTACGACGGTAAAAGTCGACCAAACGACACATTTCCAAACCCCCAACATATTTAATCGGCCAACAATCTCAAAACCATTTTAATAAGAAAGAACATGCCAAAAGCTTTCCAACGCATCAAACCGCGCCTCAAACCGACTTACGGATCACAAGTTATAAAGGAAACAATTTGGGAAAAGCTGTCATGTTCGCAATGCGAAGCTCCTAGCGAGTCCTTCGCTTCTTCATTCGCAATGTGAATGTCCCAGCGAACAAAGGCAGAAAGGAAAATAGCCTAAAATTCCTAACGTTCGCAGTGCGAACTCCCATCGAATCTTCGCTTCCCCCGTCGCAGTGCGAGTCTCCCAGCGAACAGTGGCAGAGAGAAAACAACACAAAATAACACAAAGTTCGCAATGCGAACCTCACGCGAACGTTCGCCCTCACCTTCGCAGTGCGAATCGCCAGCGAATGCTCGCTTTCCCCTTCACTAGGGGATTCGTAGTGCGAACCTGCGAATTCAGCAAAACCCAGCAGCGCTGTTATAGGTCATATTGGGTCCAAATTCATCATTCTCCCACCCCAAACACTTCCAATTCATACTATAACAAACCAAAACATGATCCAAACCTATTAACAAGTATTCTACTCAGTTTATATCGAATTTCATCCGTGAAAACATCGATTTCTATCAATTGCTCCTAATTTCAATCGATAAGAAAAGTCGCGAAACAACCAAAACAATTACAACAAACAACACATATACATACACAAGCAAGATATAATTGAAACTTCTCACCCTTACCTGATTAATCGCGCTCGAAACGGAGTTATGTCGATTTCCTCTTTCTCCTCTTTTCTCTTTCTTTCTTCTCCTTTTCTTTCTCTTCTTTTTCTTTCCTTTTCTTTTCTCTCTTTTTCTCTCCACTTTCTATTTATATAAATATCTAAACCCCTAAAAGAATATTTTACCCCTCAGCTCAATTATCTCGCAAACGCTCTCAAAACGCGATAAAACATAAACAACGATGAAAAATAATATATTGTCAAATAAAAGTCAGAAATAAAATAATATAATAATAAAATAATCAAAATGACTCGATTAAATAAAACTAACTAAAACTGGGGCGTTACACGTATTACCATACCTATTACGCGTATGGGCAAAGACCTGTTTTTTTCCATCAAATTCCATTTCCAGACCCAATACGCGTATTCCCTCCTCATACGCGTAAGGCCAAACCTCCATACGTGTATCGTTACGCGTATGGGCAGAGGGTCGTGCCAATCCTCCTTTTTGGCCCTCCCATACGCGTATTGGCTCCCTCTTGGGCCAGCATTACGCGTAGCACCCTCTCCATTACGCGTAAGGCCAGATCTATTACGCAAATGGACTTTCTCCACACCAGTCTGAGTTCTGCTACGGGATTCTCACTTTTTCACTCCAATTCAGTCCTAAACTTGTTTCTACATCAGTTTTAGGTCCTATTCTTCATCCTTACTTCTTTTACCTATTATTACTAGTCAAAATTATGGGTCTTAGGTCTAATCTCGTTCCCCCAACCTGCATCAAAACAGATCTGCCACAACATGCATTCATACAGCAGCAATAGTACAAATTTATACATGAAAATCATACTATCATCAACGATTCAATACATATTAAAGATCAAACATTCACATCATACTCAGAATTTCATCAACTATAAAACATACGAAAATCCTACGAGGGAAAGGACCCCTCACTACCCTTTTACGTTATTATCACCTGTATTGAACCCATTCTCCCCCCTTACCTCGAATTCTTGATTAAATCCTGCGAAAATTGATGGAGATCCTAGCCCTAACACCCTTGTTCTTCTCTTGTTCTTCTTTCTATAACCTTTTCTCTTTTTACGTGAAAACTATTTTTGTCTCACTAAACTCCCCCTAATTCTAATTAATCAGATTTTATTTAATTAATAATAATAATAATAATAATAACAATAATAATAATTGAAATTCTGGTATCAGACGTGTGATGTTACGTGCGATGTCACAACAACACACTCTGCACAATGGACAAATTAAACAGCAGAATAACACACCAAATTGTTCACCCAGTTCGGTCTAACTACCTACGTCTGGGGGCTACCAAGCCAGGGATGAAGTTTACTACTTGTAGAATTAAATTACAGACTCAACAACCCAGTTGACAATCTCCTAATCTTAATTCCTACTAGTGACTTTCTACCTAAGAAACCACTTAGATATGAGAACACTACTCAATCCCTAAGACCTCTCAAAGAACACCCTCTTTGAGAAACCTTGATCCTGCTTCACAGCTTTGATCAAGTTACACAACTCTCTATCGCTTCACAGCTTCTAAGAGAGGACAGAAAACAACTCACCAATTCAACCTAGAATGGTGTATACAAAACTCGTACAAAATACTTAAGACACTCAGCCTATGCTCTTGATCTTCTCTCTGTATTTCTGTACCTTCTTCCTTTGATTTATGCGCTTTATATAGCTATCTGAATTGGACTTGGACCTCCTGCAATATCTGACTTGATTTTTTATTTAAAACTGAATCTTCAAAACAGATTTTCTCCTAAAATCTTTTCAAATCTTCAACCTTTTAAATCTCCTACAAATCTGCACCAGATCTCCTATGCAGCAGAGAATATCTAACCCAAGATATTCGCATCCAATGAGATTAACAGCTCTCCACAATTCCAGCTAACACGCAAACCCTAACAACATCACAAAACCTGATGTTATTAATTCTGCAGATCTAATGTCACATCATCGCTTGAGACATCAGACATCCAACTTAAGCAACTTAAACACTTAACACATCTCAGTGTTAAGACTCAATGTTGTGACATCACCACCATGACATCAAACATTGAACAACCTTTGTTTTACCAAAATTCCACCCAATCCAAGAAGCTAACAATCTCCCCCTTTGGCTAATTTTGGCTAAAACAATCTATGCACCTTCAGAGACTTCAGCAGCAGAATAAAAACTTCAATAATTTTTGAAACTATAAGTAGTCGCATCTTCAATACATAAAGGCTTCACTTCACACAAAACTCTACTGCAGCACCATCTTTAACAGCTACAACCTTCAAACAGCTGCACATATTTCAACATTAGCAGCAATGAGCACTCCCCCTCAATGCAACAACCAGCATAGCAGCTATTCAGCAGAACAGCAATTACTCCCCCTTAATTTCTGCACTTCTGCATTTGTATCACATCAGCAATCAGCTACATCCTCAGCAGCATATTCAATTACTCCCCCTTTTTAGCCACAATTTGACAACCATCAACCAGAATCCCTACTAACTACAGTTAGAACTACCTAGCTCTCATTGTTAGCATCACAGTTAGCATAACAAATCATAGAACAAAAACATAAAGGGTGCATACAACAACACAATATTCAAAATACAAACCAAGCACAGTAAGTGCTGAAACAAAAACAGCAGAAATAAAACTAAAACTACTTAGAAGCAAAAGCAAATAAACTAGTCTTCACTTGATCCATCTCCATGATCAACATCCTCATCATCTTCTTCTGAGCAATCAGCATTGTCCTCATCAGATTCATCATTTTCTTCATTGGCACTTTCAACCGGAACATCATCACCATTGTCTTGTTCTAACTTCTGGATCAGCTTCTCAAGTTTTTCTTTTCTGACCAGACTGGTATTGATGACTACATCAAGGTCTTTGCACATGGTCTTCAATTCTTCAAGCAGTTCAGCCTTTGTACTCTTCCTGTTACCACCAGCCTCTGATGTCACAATAATATTTGGAACATGATGTCCAGTAAACAGTTTAGGGTGTAGGGACAAGGCTGTCTTCCTCTGGCAAGCTATATCTGAGCTGGTTAAAGTCTCAGGTTGCTGATCTAAAATAATTCCACAAACCAAAGAGGGGAATGCTATAGGTAGCTTGACAGCATTGGTTTCAGCATGTTTTACCACCTGGTTAAAAATGTAGCTTCCAAAGTCAAATTTCATCTTCTTTCCAACGACATAGATAAACTTTCCAAGACCAACAACAATTGTTGTTTTATGGTTGGTTGGCACCCAATTAGCTGCACCAATCCTGTGGAGAACGACATACTTGATGCTGAGTTTGCTAGTCTTCAGCTTCCCTTTGAATGGCCAAACCTTCACTTGTCCAGCAGTAATCTCCTTGCAGATATCATTATCAGTGGACTCAAGATCACTGCACTCTCCATCATGTCTACCTAGATAATTGTTGATGATGCTAGGAGAAAATTTAATACACTTCCCTCTAACAAAGACTTTCATGAAGTCTGTGCTTCTCTTATCAGTAATGTTGATAGGGATGTTTACAATAAACTCTTTGACAAGCCCTTTGTAACATCTAGGAAGTTTTGTCACAGTCTTCTCCAGTCCAGCAGTCTTAATTAATTCCATAATTTCCACCATTTCCAAAGCTTCTTTACCTAGTTCCCTTTCCAGGGCTAGTCTTCTCTGACAAACAAACTTCCACATAGATGCACTGTTGGCATAATGGAAAGAGATATTATCAATTGGAACTTCAGGAACCTTATCAGATATTCTCTTTAGAATAGTTTTCCTGATAGGCGTGATGTCCTGAACATCATCTTCGACATCATAGTCAAACTCTGAATGCTCCACAACCTTCCTCTTTCTAGGATTTACTTCCACTTTACTCCAGGCTTTTGCTGGCCCAACAACAATGTCTTCCTCTTTTCATCAGATGACTTCTTAGGAGAGGGTTCAACCTTCTTTCCCTTCCTATATTTTAATCTCTTTGCAATACTTGGGACAACCCTTGCTATCACCTCATCATCTGATAGATCATCTACATTGATCACATCAGCATTCTCATTACCAACAGAAGTGGGTTCTGCAGATGTCCTAACATTCTCCTCAGCATTTGTCTCTTCATGCATGTCTTCACTCTGATCAGCATCTTCAATAGCTGTTATTGCAAGTTGTTGAAGACTTGACTTACCTCCTTGCATGTTATCTTTCTCAGTTGTCATCTGATTTAGAGAAATTGAAATTCCTTTAACAGGGATGCCTTTGTCCAGAATTTTTGAGGCAAGATTACCCATCCTTTTGTCTACATCAAACTTCTCTTCAATAGACTGAGAGGTAGATGATTTTGGCACAGTTTTGTCGCCAAATAACACACTAGTAACAACTTTCTTTGTTTCAGGATTTTTAAAGACAGTAGCAGGTCTCTTAGGAGTTAGTTTAGTGGGTCTCGAAGTACCTGATTCAGGAAGAATTATTGAGATGGGCTCAATGTTCATAGGATCATATGCTGAACCTTCGTCAGTGGAAACCCTAGCTATTCCTTTCGCTGATTTCTTGGATGGAGAAGCCATGAATCCTTCGAGATAGGCGAGATTTATTGAGGGTTGATTCTTGAGGGCGAAGAAGATGAACAGTTGTGAGAACAGGGCTTTGAAGAAACGTGATGTTGCAACACTAGGAAATGAGGGTCTAAAGCAAGGAGCTTGAGTTTGAGTACCAATGACTTTCTCCCTCCATACACACTTTCCTTTTAAAAATTTAAAAGGATTTATATCAGAATTCATTAATTCTGATTGACCTTTCAGCATCCTTTCACACCTGATGTCATAGTCTGATGTTATAACATCAACTTGAACATCATCAGTTGAATTAACTTCAAGAGGAATCCACGGATAGCAGTTATCTTTGGATCTGGCACCCTTCATAACAACTTGATTATGCTCATCAGATACCACACACTCATCTTTGGTGTAGTTAACTTTGTACCCTTCATCACACAATTGGCATATGCTGATCAAATTTGCATTTAAACCATTGACAAACAGAACATTGTCAAGTTCAGGTCTACCATCACCTTTCACTTTTCCAACTCCTGCAACTACACCTTTTTCACCATTGCCAAACATAACCTCATGAGAGGGATAATGACTGACTTCAACTAACAGAGTTCTGAATCCAGTCATATGCTTTGAACATCCACTGTCAAAGTACCATGTATCCTTGTCAACCTAGCTATCTAAGGTGTGGGCTAAAAGACATTTCACCTTCTCCTTAGGAACCCATTGTTTAGCAACTTTGGGTCTGATCTCCTTTAGTTTGCTTTGAGGAGCAGATTGTGGATAACCATGCAATTTAAAACAAGAGTACTGCATATGTCCAAACCTTCCACAATAGAAGCATATAACTCTGGCATCTCTGAATTGGTTATAACTTCTACCATTATGATGATATTGTTGTGGCTCCCACCCACAATGTTGTCTCCTTCTTCCATAGTTGGCTTGTTTTCTATGGCGCAGTAGTCTTCTCCTGTTCTGAGGATGCTGTCTCCTAGGCTGTCTCCTATGGTGATGAGGCTTCCTTCTTCCATAGTAATGAGGCACAACATTGTCGTATCCATATCCATACCAGTTTCCCTGATGTTAAGACATGTTCTATTTAAACCTGGCAGCTTGCATGCTCTTGTGATATTGGGGAGGCCTATACTGACTAGCTCCTTGAGGATGCACCTTCCCTTGATGAGTACTATTTTTCCTCTCAATATTCTGTGGCTGAACAACCTTCTTTGGTGTAGGATCCTATCTCTTAGTTTGATGTTGAGACAATGGTTGAGACACCTCCTTCTTTGTTCTGAAGTGCTAGCCACATATCCTATACCTGATTTATCTCCAGCAGCTTTCTCTGACTGAAGAATCTTATCAAGAGTAGCTGTACCACTGTTCATCATCCTAACGGATTTTGTCATCTGATCAAGTTGAGATTTAACTAGTACAACTTCATTTTCCAGATCAGCTTTTTCATTCTCAAGCTGAGCAATCTGTTGCTTGTGACACTTGTTTTCTTGACAAATCTCAGCACTTTTTAAACACAGCTCTTGATAAGTAGATGCTAACTCCTCATAAGTTATTTCTCCATCACTATCATCATCAGAAACAACAGTTTCTGTTAAGGCTCTAACATGCTTTGCTGACTCACCTTCACTTTCACTATCAGATTCAGACCAGGAAACTGACATGCCCTTCTTCTGCTTCTTCAAGAATGTGGGACATTCTTTCTTGACATGTCCATACCCTTGACATTCAAAGCACTGAACACCTTTATCCTGGGCAGTCTTCTCTTCATCTTTCTCTTTTGACTTGCTGATGTCAGAAGGGATGTTCTTGACATTAGGCTTGTAGTTATTATTCATCCTCTTGATCACTTTGTTGAACTGCTTTCCCAACATAACAATGGCCTGAGATAAGTCCTCCTGGGATTCAATACTCTTCCCTTCCTCTTCTTGAGCATTTGAAGTCAAGGCTATAATTTTTGGCTTATTTTCAGGCTCTTCTTCATTTAACCCAAGCTCAAACGTTTGAAGAGATCCAATGAGCTCATCAACCCTCATCTTGATGATGTCTTGAGCTTCTTCAATAGCAGTCACCTTCATCTTGTACCTCTTAGGAAGGGACCTAAGGATTTTCCTTACAAGCTTTTCTTCTGACATCTTTTCTCCAAGAGCACTGGATGCATTAGCCAGCTCAAGAACACTCATATGGAAGTCATGGATAGTCTCATCTTCCTTCATCTTCAGACTTTCAAACTTAGATGTTAGAAGCTGAAGTCTTGACATCTTAACTCTAGATGTTCCTTCATGTGTAGCCTTCAAAATATCCCAAGCCTCCTTAGCAACTTCACAAGTATTGATCAACCTGAATATATTCTTATCCACTCCATTGAAAATTGCATTTAGAGCTTTGGAATTACCAAGGGCAAGCTCATCTTCTTCTTTGGTCTATTCTTCTTCAGGCTTTGGCTTTGAGGTGCCTTCTTTTTATCTTTTCCAGCATCATCTTTCTCACACACAACAGGTGCTTTCCATTCTTTAATAATGGCCTTCCATGCCCTGTTGTCAAAGGATTTTAAGAAAGTAGCCATCCTTGGCTTCCAATAGTCATAATTGGATCCACCCAAAATAGGGGGTCTGTTGACAAATCCTCCAACCTCTTTGTCCATCTTTACACCAGAAAGTAACTTCCCTAGATCTCACCCAGAGACAGACAGGATGCCTGCTCTGATACCAATTGAAATTCTGGTATCAGACGCGTGATGTCACAACAACACACTCTGCACAATGGACAAATTAAACAGCAGAATAACACACCAAATTGTTCACCCAGTTCGGTCTAACTACCTACGTCTGGGGGCTACCAAGCCAGGGATGAAGTTCACTACTTGTAGAATTAAATTACAGACTCAACAACCCAATTGACAATCTCTTAATCTTAATTCCTACTAGTGACTTTCTACCTAAGAAACCACTTAGATATGAGATCACTACGCAATCCCTAAGACCTCTCAAAGAACACCCTCTTTGAGAAACCTTGATCCTGCTTCACAGCTTTGATCAAGTTACACAACTCTCTATCGCTTCACAGCTTCTAAGAGAGGACATAAAACAACTCACCAATTCAACCTAGAATGGTGTATACAAAACTCGTACAAAATACTTAAGACACTCAGCCTATGCTCTTGATCTTCTCTCTGTATTTCTGTACCTTCTTCCTTTGATTTATGCGCTTTATATAGCTATATGAATTGGACTTGGACCTCCTGCAATATCTGACTTAATTTGTTATTTAAAACTGAATCTTCAAAACAGATTTTCTCCTAAAATCTTTTCAAATCTTCAACCTTTTAAATCTCCTACAAATCTGCACCAGATCTCCTATGCAGCAGAGAATATCTAACCCAAGATATTCGCATCCAATGAAATTAACAGCTCTCCACAATTCCAGCTACACGCAAACCCTAACAACATCACAAAACCTAATGTTATTAATTCTGCAGATCTAATGTCACAGCATCGCTTGAGACATCAGACATCCAACTTAAGCAACTTAAACACTTAACACAGCCCAGTGTTAAGACTCAATGTTGTGACATCACCACCATGACATCAAACATTGAACAACCTTTGTTTTACCAAAATTCCAGCCAATCCAAGAAGCTAACAATAATAGTCCTAATAATAATAATAAGAATAATAATAATAATAACATTATTAACCATATTACTATTATTATTTTCACTGCTATATCATTATTATTAAGCTAAGGTCTCTAATCCCGACTAATTAAATAAGGCACTACCCTTCACTCACCCTTAACAAGGCCAAAACAATACAAATTAACACACGACAATTAAATAATTAAAATGAGGTGTTACAACTCTTCCCCACTTAAATTATTTTCGTCCTCGAAAATGTACCTGATGGAAATAGCTCCAGATACGACTCTCGCATCCTGCTCTCCAGCTTCCAGGTCACACTTCCCCCAGCAGCTCCTCCCCAAGCTACTCTCACCAAAGGGATCTCCTTTCCTCTGAGTTGTTTCATCTTGCAATCCTCGATCCTTATCGGCATCGTCTCCACAGTAAGATTATCCCTAATCTGCACCTCGTCCCTCGGGATAACATGAGATGGATCAAATACATACTTTCGAAGTTGCGACACATGAAACACGTCATGCAAGTTCAAAAGTTCAGGCGGTAACGCCACCCTATAATCAACTGCACCAACCCTCTGCAAGATCTGATACGGTCCAATAAACTTAGGATCCAACTTCTTTGATTTCAATGCACGTCCAACACCAGTCACTGGGTTAACTCTCAGGAACACGTGATCACCTTCACTGAATTCCAAGTCTTTCTTCCGATTATCATGATAGCTTTTCTGCCTACTTTGAAACATTTTCATTTTCTCGCGGATCATCTGAATTATCTCAGTAGTCTGTTGCATAATCTCAGGTCCAAGCACCACATTCTCACCAGTCTCATACCAACACAGAGGCGTCTTACACATCCTACCATACAAAGCTTCGAAAGGTGTCATTCCAATGCTCGAATGGTAGCTATTGTTATACGTGAACTCAATCAATGGCAATTGAGTATCCCACGCACCACCTTTCTCCAACACACAGGCTCTCAGCAAATCTTCCAACGACTGAATAGTCCTCTCTGACTGACCATCAGTCTGTGAATGATAAGCCTAGCTCAACTTCAATTTAGAACCCAAGGCCTCCTGCAGACTCTTCCAAAATTATGAAGTAAACCTCGGATCTCTATCCAACACTATGCTCGATGGAACACCATGTAACTTCATAATTATCCTGATATAAATCTCCGCCAGCTTTGACAACGGGAAGCTGATGTTAATTGGTATAAAATGAGCGGATTTCGTAAGTCGATCCACCACTACCTAAATAGCATCAAAGCCTCTCGCCGTATTTGGCAACCCAGTAACAAAATCCATAGTAATACTGTCCCACTTCCATTCCAGAATCTCTAACAGTTGCATTAATCCCGAAGGCTTCTGGTGCTCCACTTTTGACTTCTGACATGTCAAACAAGCATAGACAAACTGAGCTATGTCCCTCTTCATACCGGACCACCAAAACAACCTCTTCAAGTCATGATACATTTTCGTAGCTCCCAGATGAATACTTAAGCTACTCCGGTGGCTCTCCTCTAAGATTGCTTTCTTTAATTTCGCATTATCTGGTACACAAATTATGCCTCGGAATCTCACTACTCCAACATTATCCACTTTAAAGTCACTATCGGAATCATTGCTTCCTGTAGGCATCAAGTCCACCAGCTTCACATCAAGCTTCTGATTTTCCTTAATTACATCCAAAAAGTCATTATTCACCTTCAGCATACCCAATCTAACACTCCCTGGTGTAGTTTCATAAACCATACTCAAGTCTCTGAACTGTTCAATCAACTCTATTTCTTTCGCCATCAATGCAGACGTATGAATTGTCTTCCGACTGAGAGCATCTGCTACAACATTAGCTTTTCCCGGATGGTAACTCAAATTAAAATCATAATCCTTCAAGAACTCTAACCACCTTCTCTGCCTCATATTCAACTCCTTCTGATCGAATAAATATTTCAAACTCTTGTGGTCACTGAATACTTCAAATCTTGATCCATACAAATAATGTCGCCAAATTTTTAATACAAAAACCACTGCAGCTAATTCAAGATCATGAGTAGGATAGTTCCTCTCATACACCCACAACTGCCATGAAGCATATGCCACCACTTTGCCATCTTGCATTAACACACCGCCTAATCCCATCTTAGACGCATCACAATACACTACAAAAGGATCATTTGGACTTGGTAGAATTAACACTGGTGATGTAGTCAATTTCTTCTTCAGTTCCTCAAAACATTCCTCACAGGCAGCATTCCAAACAAAAGCTTGATTCTTTCTGGTTAACTGCGTCAACGGTAACGCCAAATTAGAAAACCCTTCAATGAATCTTCTATAGTATCCTGCCAAACCCAAAAAGCTTTTAATCTCCGTCGCTGTCTTCGAAGCTTCCCACTGAATTACTGCACTTATTTTAGATGGATCCACCGCTATACCATCGCCGGAAATAACATGACCCAAGAAACTCACAGTCTTCAACCAGAATTCACACTTCGAGAACTTTGCAAACAATTTATTATCTTTCAACACCTGCATTGCGGTTCTCAAATGTCCTGCATGATCTTCGTCAGACTTAGAATAAATTAGTATGTCATCAATGAATACTACAATAAACTGGTCCAGATAAGAGTGGAAGATACAATTCATATACTCCATAAACACCCCCGGCGCATTAGACACTCCGAAAGGCATTACTTCATATTCGTAATGTCCGTAGCGAGTTCTGAAAGAAGTCTTTTGAATATCACCTTCCTTTACTCTAATCTGATGGTAACCCGACCTCAAATCAATTTTCCTGAAAACATGAGCTCCTACAAGCTGATCCATTAAGTCATCAATCCTCGAAAGTGGATACTTATTCTTAATGGTCACTTTATTTAACGGACGGTAATCAATGCACAAACGCATACTACCATCTTTCTTTTTCACCAATAACACTGGAGCTCCCCACGGCGACACACTCGGTCTAATAAACTTCTTATCGAGCAACTCCCCAATCTGAGATTTCAACTCTACCAACTCTGATGCAGACATCCTGTACGGCGTCATAGAGATAGGTCTGGTACCCGGTACAAGATCAATAGTAAATTCAACTTCCCTTGTCGAAGGCAACTCTGAAATGTCATCTAGAAATACTTCAGGAAATTCATTCACCGCTGGTAATTCATTAACTGAAGTCTTACTTTCAACCGATAACGAGGCAAACACTGCAAACATTTTCGCTTCATCCTCCAACAACGTCCTCAACTCCCTGCTAGATAACGAATCTACCAATGCTTCCTCTTCAGGAGTAAGAAACAATAATGTCTTCCTGAAGCAATCAGTATAAACTCGGTTGAACTCTAACCAGTTCATTCCCAAAATAACATCGAGATTACTGAGTGGCAAACAAATCAAGTCCACTCTGAAATCTCTACCAAACATAGTCAGCGGACACTTCAAACACACCAAGGAAGTAACCACATAACCAATAGATGGAGTTTCAATCGTCATCCTCTGATCTAAAGTAGACGGCATAATCCCTAGTCTCTTCACACAATCAACAGAAATAAACGAGTGGGTTGCACCCGTGTCAATGATAGCAATCAAAGGAATATCATTAATAAAGCAAGTACCTTTGACGGAATGCTCCTCATCAGTGGATTAGGCTCCCACCAAGGCAAATACTTTTCCACTGGCCTGAGCTTTCTTTGGCTTCTCACAGTGAGTGCTGATGTGACCCTTTTCTCCATAGTTATAACAGGTAGGCATAGTGGCTTTACAATCAGCTATAACATGACCTGGTCGACCACACTTGAAACACTTCTTCACCTTATTTGGACAGTTATTAGCACGGTGACCCGCACTACCACATCTGAAACACTTGAGAGTATCAGAACCTACTCCTTTCTCCTTTGGTTTCTTCCCCACATCAGTTTTCTGTTTCCCGTTATCAGCTGGAGCACTGTAAGGAGTACCCCCAAACCTCTGTTTACCCTTCCTCTCATTCACAGCCTTGTAATGAGCAATTCTGGCTCTGTTATTGTTGTCATAGATTCTGCTTCTGCTTACCATTTCTGGATAATTTCTTATTTTCTGACAAGCAATGCCCAATTTGATTTCGGGGCGTAGCCCATTCTTAAACTTCAAGCACTTCGAAGTCATAACTTCTTCAGTATTGTAATGAGCATAATACTGTACCAATTCCTCAAATCGGGCAACATATTCAGCAACTGTCTTATCACCCTGTTTCAGCTCCAGAAATTCAACTTCCTTTGCACTGCGAATATCTTCCGAAAAATACTTTTCCAAAAACTCAGCTTGAAACACTGTCCAAGTAATCTCGGTACCCACGGCTTCCAACCTCTGACGACTATTGTCCCACCAGGCTTCAGCCTCTCCTTCCAGCATATGAGTGTCAAACCGTACCTTCTGAGCATCACTACATCCCATGGTTCTGAAGATCTTCTCAACAGCCTTCAGCCATTTCTGTGCAGCCTCTGGGTCCAAAATACCTCCCTCATATGTCGGCGGCTTATTGCTCTGGAACTGTGCTAGGTCGCGGAACTGCGCACCCCCAGCCTGATTGGTGTTCTCTACCATTTGTGCCATGGCTTGCATAGCAGCAGCAAGAGCAGCATCATTCTTTCCTGCCATACTGTTCAACAAACAACATACGGTCATAACACATAACTCACTCCTATTCTAAGGACAGACTCAACTACTCAACCTGGCCGGATGGGCCGACCTGCTCTAATACCAATTGTAACACCCCACTTTCCCAAACAAATATAATATAGAGATATTATCAATAAAATCAAAGTTTACTACAACAAGCAAGGTGTCACTTCGTTAAAAATCAACATACTGAATCTCTTTTCATTTGAAGGAATAAAAACAGCGGAAAAACAAGTATTTATCCAATTTACGGCCACATGCCAACTACATCAAAATAAAACCCACATTAGACGTGGTCCACCATAAATTTAATAAAAATGAAAGATACGTAACAAATGAATGATGAATAATGAATAACAAATAATAAAATCCCCAAATCCCGTGTTACGTATCAGAGCGACTCCTAAGACTCGATCAGGCAACACCCACTCCATGCACACTCAAGTACCTGGATTATCTGTACTTCTGAAGAAGCACAAACACAACAACAACAAAGGGGTGAGAAGTACATTCAATAATAGACAGTGAATAATACATATTAAGGGTAGTTACTCACAGTCATTCACACAATCACATAATCACGACACACTTGTCATTTTCAATTATCATTCAATCAACATGTAATAACAATGCAATGTGACTCAACAAATGACACAATGCATCTGGTACCAATATCACCAAGGTTCATTCAATCGAACCCGGATAAATCACATACACCCCTACTTGGCAATGATTTATCCCACCACACTCCACATTGGAGTTCGTATGAATCACATACACTCCTTCTGAGCAATGATTCATCACCAACGACACACCATGAATGCATGACATCAATATGCATATAATTCATGTATAATCTTAATCATACAATCCCACGATCCTCCTGATCACAATCAATCCATAACACCACAGAAAACACCTCACACGACGTTAATTAGCTAATTACCAATTAATTCACCAAAATTACTAAATCACTTATTTTTGTCACCCATCCTACATTTCTCAAGGTCTGACATCTATCCCCAATCTCTCAAACCAAAAGAAACCACTTCGGACACGAAAACGGGAAAGAAATCGCGAAACGGTAAAATTCTGCACACTCGCTGGCCATACGCGTATTGCCTTGTGCCATACGCGTATTGCCCAGCTCGCTCGCCCAACCATACGCGTATCCCACGCGTACTGCCTCTCCTCCCACCCTGCCATACGCGTATTGCCCTACCTATTACGTGTATGGGAAGAGACCTGTTTTTTTCCATCAAATTCCATTTCCAGGCCCAATACGCGTATTCCCTCCTCATACGCGTAAGGCCAGACCTCCATGCGCGTACCGTTACGCGTATGGGCAGAGGGTCGTGCCAATCCTCCTTTTTGGCCCTCCCATACGCGTATTGCCTCCCTCCTGGGCCAGCATTACGCGTAGCACCCTCTCCATTACGCGTAAGGCCAGATCTATTACGCAAATGGACTTTCTCCACACCAGTCTGAGTTCTGCTACGGGATTCTCACTTTTTCATTCCAATTCAGTCCTAAACTTGTTTCTACATCAGTTTTAGGTCCTATTCTTCATTCTTACTTCTTTTACCTATTATTACTAGTCAAAATTATGGGTCTTAGGTCTAATCTCGTTCCCCCAATCTACATTAAAACAGATCTGCCACAACATGCATTCATACAGCAGCAACAATACAAATTTATACATGAAAATCATACTATCATCAACGATTCAATACATATCAAAGATCAAACATTCACATCATACTCAGAATTTCATCAACTATAAAACATACGAAAATCCTACGAGGGAAAAGACCCCTCACTACCCTTTTACGCTATTATCACCTGTATTGAACCCATTCTCCCCCTTACCTCTAATTCTTGATTAAATCCTGCGAAAATTGATGGAGATCCTAGCCTAAGCACCCCTGTTCTTCTCTTGTTCTTCTTTCTCTAACCTTTTCTCTTTTTACGTGAAAACTGTTTTTGTCTCACTAAACTCCCCCTAATTCTAATTAATCAGATTTTATTTAATTAATAAATAATAATAATAATAATAATAATAATAATAATAGTCCTAATAATAATAATAAGAATAAGAATAATAATAACATTATTAACCATATTACTATTATTATTTTCACTGCTATATCATTATTATTAAGCTAAGGTCTCTAATCCCCACTAATTAAATAAGGCACTACCCTTCACTCACTCTTAACAAGGCCAAAACAATACAAATTAACACACGATGATTAAATAATCAAAATGGGGTGTTACAGTGAACATTTAAAGAACTGTGATTCAAGTTAATATAATAGCGTGACATCCTATTCTCACTGCAACAATTATGAATCAACTAATATCCTTGTGGTGTCGAGCATCAACTCTTGCAAAGAGTGGATTATGGATTCAGGATGTACTTGGCATATGACTCCAAACAAGAATATGTTTGAGGATTTATGTGATCAAAATGGTGGATTAGTGCTGTTGGGAAATAATAAAGCTTGCAAGATTACATGTATTGGATCTGTGAGATTCAAGCTCCATGACGAGTCAATAAGGCTATTAACCGGTGTTAGGTATGTACCTGACCTTAAGAGGAATTTTATTTCTCTTGGTGAATTCGACAAGATATGATAAGTCTTAAAAGGAGAGCAACGTATCCTGAAAGTCATGAAGAGGTCGAAGAAAGTCTTGAGAGGCGTGAAGAAACAAGACTTGTATACCATTGAGGCTGAGGTTGTAAGTGGTTCAGCAGATTTTGCATCCACCAAACCGGCGTCGAAGACATAATTATGGCACATGAGATTGGGCCATGTCAGTGAAAGAGGCATTGTCGAACTGGGGAAACAGAACCTGCTGGGTGGTGACAAAGTCGAGAAGTTGGAGTTTTGTGAACCTTGTGTATTTAGAAAATCCTATAGGGTGAAGTTTAACAAAGGTAAACAAAGAACACATGGATCCCTTGATTACATTCATGCTGATCTTTGGGGGTCTGCAAGGAATCCTTCACATTCAGGTGCAAGGTATTTTCTATCCATAGTTGATGATTATTCCAGAAAATTATGGGTATTTACTCAGAAGACTAAGGATGAAACTTTTGAGAATTTCAAAAGTTGGAAGGTTCTGGTCGAAACTCAAACTGGTAGAAAGGTTAAGAGGTTGAGAACTGACAATGGCCTTGACTTCTGCAATGAAGCTTTCGACAGTTACTGTGTCGATTTTGGGATTGCAATGCATAAGAATGTAGCAGGTACTCCTCAACAAAATATCTTAGCTGAGAGATTCAATCGAACAATTATTGAAAGGGTTAGATGCATGTTGGTTAGTCCTAGATTGAAGAAGGTGTTTTGGGCGGAGGCTGTTTCGACAACAGCTTACCTGATAAATAGATGTCCCTCGACTGCCTGGGGAATGAAGACACCTGAAGAAGTTTGGTTGGATCAACCACCAGACCTTGATAAACTGAGAGTATTTGGCTGTTTAGCCTATGCTCACATTAGGCAAGACAAGGCCGAACCTAGAGTTCTGAGATGCATGTTCCTTGGATATCCTGAGGGAGTCAAAGGTTATAGGCTGTGGTGCGTAGAACCAGGTCACAGAAGATGTATCACAAATCGTGATGTAGTTTTCAATGAAGTCGAGATGGCGTTCAAGAAAACTGGTGATACTGGTCGAAGTACAGAAATATGTGAAGAGGAGCTAGAACAGGTAGAGATTCCTGTTGAGGTGGAGCATAGTGATGCCGAAGTGCATAACCCAAATGAAGTCGAAGAAGAAGAGCAAGATGCTGAAGAAACTGAGGAAACTGTCGATGACTACCTACTAGCAAGAGATAAGTTGAGAAGAGTCATCAATCCACCTCAGAGACTTGGTTATGCAGATCTTATAGCTTTTGCCTAATCTCTGCAATTGAGGTACTCGAGGAAGAACCTAGAGACTACAAGAAAGATATGAGGAGTCGAAATAAGACTGAATGGAGAAAAGCCATGGATGACGAGTTGAAATCTCTTCATGATAATAACACTTGGGAGCTGACTGAGAAACCTGCAGGAGCCAGGTTAGTCAGTTGTAAGTGGATTTTCAAGGTCAAGGAAGGAATCGAATGAGTAATGTCAAAACACTTTAAGGCAAGGTTGGTTGCTAGGGGGTTCAGTCAGAAACAAGGTGTCGACTTCAATGATGTGTTCTCACCTGTTGTAAAACATAGATCCATTAGAATGTTCTTAGCCATGGTGGCAAAGTTCGACCTAGAACTTGAACAAATGGATGTGAAGACAACTTTCCTGTATGGTGATCTGGATGAAACGATCCTGATGCGGCAACCTGAAGTGTATGCAGAAAAGGATAACGAAGATTATGTGTGCAAGCTGAATAGGTCTTTGTATGGCCTGAAACAATCTCCTCAATAATGGAACAAAAGTTTCGACAAGTTCATAGCACACATTGGTTTCACTAGGAGCCAGTTTGATCATTGTGTTTACTTCAGATTTTGACCTGGAAACTCACTTGTTATTTTGTTGCTTTATGTGGATGATATCCTCGTAGCTAGCAACAGTGTTAAGGATGTAATGGAAGTGAAGGCTGAACTCAGTAAGGAGTTCGAAATGAAGGATCTGGGAGCTGCCACCAGGTTCTTGGGATTGACATCCGGAGAGATAAAAAGTAGTTGAAGTTGTGCTTATCTCAAGAGACATACCTACAGAAGGTTCTCGACAAGTTTGGTATGTCGAAGTCAAAGCATGTTGTGACTCCGACAAATCCTCAATTTAAGCTTAGTACTACTCAAAGTCTGAGTACTTAAGCTGAAAGAATCTACATGAGTAGCATTCCATATGCTAGTATTGTAGGTTCTTTGATCTATGTTATGGTCTGTATGAGGCCAAACATAGCGTATGGAGTGAGCCTTATAAGCAGGTATATGGCCAATCTTGGGAATGCGCACTGGTAAGCATTAAAGTGAGTTCTTAGGTAGATAAATGGGTCTCTCATTTGAGTCCTTATTTATGGATATGTGTTCACTATGTTCGGCACAACAATCAGTTGGAAAGCGACACTTCAGAAGGTTGTTGCCTTATCAACCACTGCAGCTGAATATATTTCCCTCACTGAAGCTGTGAAAGAAGCATCGTGGCTTGAGGGTTTTGCAAAGGAGCTGAAACTTCAAGGCCGAGTTATCACTGTTAAATGTGATAGTCAAAGTGCAATACATCTGTCGAAGAATTCAGCCTATCATGAGCAAACCAAGCACATCGATGTAAGGCTGCACTTCGTCAGAGAGATAATCGAGCGTGGGGAAGTCCAAGTGATGAAGGTTTCGACTGATGACAATGTTGCTGAAATGATCCCCAATACATTGCCGAGCTGCAAGTTTTCCACTGTATGCAGTTGATAAAGTTGCATGATGAAAGCTAGATTATTCCCTGTCATTATAGAGTTTGTTCCAAGGTGGAGATTTATGAGATATTTGATCGAACTCTAGTGCTGTTGACAGGATTTTGTCAGCAGGGATAACTTTCAGGTTTCGACAGGAGACAAGCATGAAGTCGAAACTGGTTCACATGTTAATGTCGAAGTGTTACATATTGTAGTCAAAGTTAGTTCTAGTATGTAATGTCGAAATGTATCGTCGAATTGAGCCTTGTGTTAAGGATCCAATTGTTTAGTTAACTTGTAATGTAAGTTAGCTAGTTAGTTTATAAATAGGCTAGATCTCTCTTCTTGTTGAGAGAGGCCAATTGTGTTATTTATTTGTAATCATTTGAAAACCCTAAATGAGAAAGTGAATAGAAAACAGTTTGCCCAAAAATCCTATTCTCCTTCTTTCATCTTTTTCTTTCTCTCTGTCTTTGTTATAACCGTTTCAATGTTCACCCAAGAAACTCCGTTTCTCAATCAAGTATTTGTTAATTGTATCGTTTGTGTCACAACAATTACAAATATGGAAACTTGAGCATTTATAAGTGGGAGAACCCACACACCTATCACCTTAAGCTTTTGGGTGAATATGTGGTATCTCTCTCAATTATGTGTTGTTCTTAGCCTAATGTTGATGCTCATCCTCATGACCCAACAATATCAATGTATTGACCAATCAATTAATATTATAAATGACAAATTATCAATGGAGCAGATTTGGGGATAAATTCGATATGGGTACTAGCGAGCTCAGTCCCCACCCCGTACCCATATTTTAAAATCAAGGAAAATCCAACACTAAAAAACTTAGAGGCAAAAATAGTCATTTACATATAACTCTATCATATGAAGACTTGGATCCTATCATCCTGCCCATCTAAATTAGTTATATTTATTTTTGAATTAAAAATAAAGAGTTTGTGTTAATATACACAAACCAGCTTATGTTTTTTTTTGAAAGGCAATTGTATTAAAATAAGAATACAAGGGGTATTCACCCTACAAGCAAACTAACAAACAAGAAGCCTAACACAAAAGGAACAATATTTTCACCCAACTCCAACCTAAACCCTACTAACATCCAAGAGGATTCATAGAAAAAGAATAGAAACTAGAGTTGTCAGGAGAAATATCCTTCAAAAGCCTCCATCTCCAAATGAGTAGCTTTATATCCCAACATACATTATTGAAAATAATTGGCTCATTCCTAAAAATAAAGTTGTTCCTTGTTAACCAAAGAATTTCTTTTGCTAGTCAATCACAGACCTCCATTATAATGACTAGGTAAGTGATTTGATTTTTGTTTTTTATTAGAAAATAAAGTTAACTGACACTAAAATGAAATGTAATTAAAATTGGATCAAACCGCTCGGTTGAACCGGGAGACGAGCCTGCATCTAGTCCAAAAATGCAGCAAAACCGCTCAAACTCAATATTGGTATGCAAATCAGAAAACTAACATAAAACCGATAAAAACCAAAAAAATTGGAAGTTTATGCAGCAAGAGAGGTTGGATCACATTTTCAATTTTTAAATAAACAATAAACATTTTACCCTCGTTAAAAAGAAGGATTTTGTGTGTAGTTGCAGAAGCATTTTTGAAAAGTAAACATTTGAGGAAAAGGAGATGAAGTGCATCAAATATTTTTCTTAATGTATTAAAATAAAAATTTGTGTATAGAATAAAATATGAAGGTTTTATTGTTTAGTGTAAATGAATTAAAAATAGAATAGGGGGAATACATTTTGATGGGCGACACTTCAAGCTTGAAATGAGTTGCAATATATTTCACTATTAGAAAAAGTGGTTATACACTGACGGTGTAAATTAATTTTACAATGTCAATTAATGGCGATGATGCATCCCGCTAAATCACACTGTAAAATTTAAAATATTTGTATAATATGACAAAATAATATATTTTTATTGGATGACAGTGTAAAATATTTTTACACGATCAGTGCACCATTAAATCCTTTAAAGTTTACACATAAATGGGCTTTGAAAAAAAATAGAAATGGGTCTTATAGTGTCTATATTTTTTTATTAAAAGTCTTTGTGTACGCTACTAGAATTCTTTTATCCAAGAAATTAGTAAAATGACTCGTGCTTAAGTTCATTTATATCCTATATCATTAGATATAAATGTTATCACAAATGATAAAAAGACAATGTAGATTATAAATGTTATTACACTTTTATTACAAATGATAAAATTATTAAAATCCTATATCATTATATAAATGATAGATTTTAAATGATAAAGACAAAATCAATATAAGTATAGCACAAAAACAGAAAAAGACAATGTAGAAAACTTGTAGTAGCATATAAATTAATTCGTTATCCTGCTTAATAATACATTGGTAAAATATCAGAAGAACTCCATGGTAACTATTTAATGTCATATAATTGGATGGTTAAATTTGAATTTTTTTTTAATATAACATATTTTTTCAACAAAATTTTCAAAAAAACAAACATTTGACAAAATTTACCAAAGTGGTTATCTTTGGAATAACAGGATAAGGGTGACGCCATATGGGATGACGCCTCAGTTAAGAGGCACAAGCCATACCATATGGCGCCTCAGTTAAAGTGGGGATGCCCTAACTTTTTTATTTTCTACAAAGGGGAGGCGCTATCTGGGATGACACCTCAGTTCATTTTTTTTTGTTTAATTTGTGAAATGAAAAATGTATTGGAAATAAAATTAGGGTAGTCATAAATACATCAGAATGTTAAGGACAACCATTAGTACAATCGGTGGTAAAAAAAAATTCAATGATCGTGCCTATCTAAACGTCCACCGGTTCCACATACAGGGGCTCTTGCGCAGCGTCTTTGTCTACCACCACGATTTTGTTGAGGTGTGGCTGGTCTTTGCGTCTGTTGAGATGGCCCCGGCGCATCAGACGATGGCCTCGGCGCATTAGACAAATTCTAAAGCATCTGTCCCCAATAGCCGGGGGGGTTGCCGCCGACAGCGCTTCCGTAATCCAGCTGCATGCCTATGTTTGTGTAGTTTGTATGGGGGGGTTGGGTTGGTTGCATACGGTATGGTTGGCCGAAATGTTGCATTGATGGGTGTTGGTACTGATTTTGTGGTTGATGTGGGGTTTGGTAGTCGAAAAGTGGGTCGGTGTGTTGGCTGTAGGACGAGTGTGGTTCTTGGTTGTAGGAAGATGGGGTGTTCATTTGTGGGGTGCTATGATGGGCTGGGGTGGGTTCGAAAGACTCGTCAGGGCTATAGGCGGGATAGGGGTAGGGGTAAGGGTTTTCTTGTTGTGATTGAGTAGGTGGCATGCTAGGGCAGGGGTAAGGCTCTTGTTGTTGTTGGGTATAGGTAGGTGTATGATGTTGGGCATATTCCTGGGTATGCTGCTGCGAGGAAGACGCACGTTGGCGGGGGTCAATGAGATACGTCGGCTGAGAGAGGAATGGTTGCGTTGTTGTAACAGACCTAAACTAACTCATATATTGTTGCGTTGGAATAACATCTTCTACAACGAGGTCGGTTAAGACGGGCTGGTGTTGATTCTCCCAGTTAGGGCTGGAAATGAGTCGAGTCGAGTCGAACTCGCCTTAGCTCAGTTCGAATCGTTAAGAATTAGCCGAGTTCGAGTTCGAGTTCGAGTTCATCGCGAACTTTTTTTAGCTCAAACTCGACTCGTTAAGAATTGGCCGAGTTCGAGTTCGAGTTCATCACGAACTTTTTTTTCAGGTCAAACTCGACTTGTTAGAAGTTCACGAATATCTCGGTTCAACTCGTTAGGTTTATCTTCTTAGGTTCAACTCGCTTATTTCACAGACTTAAAAGTAATTTTTTAAAGTCTATTATATATATATATATATATATATATATTTGACATTTTAAATTAATATTTTTTAAATAAAAAATATATAAATAAAATAAAAGTTATAAGATTGGAATTTATACGATGTTAATTTTATTTGTATAATTATTCGTAGAAATATTTTACTCACTTGAGAATATAAATTATCAATTAAAACCGTTAGATTAAAAGAAAATATGAGACTAAGATTTAGAACAAATCTTTAAACCTACTCTTAAAGACAATATAACCTATCTCATATATAATTGAATTGACTCATGAACCTAACGAGTCGAACTATGTATAGTTCAAGTTTAGATCATTTAGTTAACGAACTTAGTTTTTAGCTCATATTCAGCTCATTTGGTTCATGAACCTAGTTCAACGATTTAATTTTCGAATCAAATTTCGAACTATTTTCGAGTTGGTTTGGTTCATTGCCAGCCCTACTCCCAGTGTTGGCACATGTCTGTTGCAAAGTTAGTCCACTCACCCATTGCCCACTGGGTGTCGACTCTACGCAGATGCCACTTTCCCAAACTTGTCGGAGCCACCGGAATATCCTGATGCATTCCGAACTGAAGTTTGACTCGATCGCTCTGATGCATCTCCACAGTGGTGAACCGAATGATGGGCATTTTTGAAGTCCACACAGCAGCATCATTCGCGTTGGGCTGGTGGTCGTCTAGCCCCTCGTACGGCCTCCAGACAAACTACAAGAACACAATGTTTAATGAGAAATTGTATTCTGCTTTAAAGAGTTAGAAATATTTATGTCAGTATTAGGGAAATTTACGTCGTCTGGGCCAATGTGATCTAGTAGGTTGCGGTAGACTGTTATGGCGTTCCTGGGATTTTGATTGTTGCTCATTCCCGGAACTGCCCACTTGAAAATGTAGTTAGAGATGAATTAGTTACTACTAAACATTTCATTAAAGGACATAGGCGCAGGGAAGTGTACAAGCTTATCTTAATGCGTAGGGGAATGTGAAAGGGTTCCGGTTAATTGGAGTTAGTGTTGGTATTCTCGACCAACCTCACGCCTGAAGGAGATAGGCGCAACCATAAAATGTACAAGCGTTTTTTTTTGCAGTTTTGCAGAGTGAACTATACAGATGGGCCAGGACAGCTGAACCCCAACTATATTCATGCACTCTGTTAATGTTAGTCAACAAAGGTAGATACATAATATTTACACTGTTTCCAGTGCTTTCTGGAAACAAAAAATTACCGAACAATAGCATTAAATAACAATTAGTTTTTAGTATCTTGTGATAGGAGAGGGAATCCTCGTCTAATACGATAGAGTTATAGTAACCCCTAAGGTATTTTAGGTTTATACCTTGTCCCCTAGGTCTACCGTCTTGTGCTGGTTGAGGTGCTTCCAGACTTAGGGGTGTGCCCAACAAATCGTTGCAAGTTGGTTGTCTACAAAAACGGGGTCGTTGACGGTCGTGCCATCTATGCGGAGGCCGAGTAACATATGCACGTCTTGGAGTGTGACTGTGCATTCACCAAAAGGAAGGTGAAATGTGTGGGTCTCCGGCCTCCATCGTTCTAGCAAGGCCAAAATAAATTTTGGGTCTACATGGTATGACTTGATTTTAATCAAGTCACCAAATCCACATCTTATTAGATATTCTTCGATGACAGGGTCGTGACGGAAGTATTCGTGCCCACGGCAGGAACCTTGATACCTCTTGAACATTAAAAATAAATAAAATAACTTAGATAAAAAAATACTTCTATGATAAGGAGTGTAAAACAAAAGAAGGTCGTAACACTTACGAAGTCTTCAACGTTTTTCGGGGTTCCTCGGTGGTCGTTTCCCATGGTGAGCAGAGACATTTTTTTTCGTAAGGGGTTTTAAGAGAAAGATTTTGTGATGGATGCAAAGTTTTTGTGAGTTGAAGAGAAGAGAAAAGTTTGGGATGAGAAAAATTTGTAGAATGGTGAGATGGTATTTATATTGGTGTAGAGGGGGAGTCACATGATAATGCATGCATTCTTGGTCTTTGTAGTCAGCCAAGTGTGCTCATGCATGCTTTGGAATCTATTAAGTGTTCTCTTGCATGCATTCTTGGTCTTTGTAGTCTGACATGTGTAGTAATGCATGACTTGGATTCTCTTATGTGTTCTATTGCATACATTATTGGTCTTCGTAGTATGACAAGTGTTGTCTTGCATGAGAAAGTGAAGGCATGCTTGCATTGTCATGTCAATAGTAATAGTATACAATATTATACAATAGAAATACTATGCATTGTCATGTGAAAAGGTTTTTGGAAATTGGGAGGACTCTTACAAAGAACTCCCAAGATACCTCATGGCACTAAAACACTATGCTCCAGGGACTGTAGCATTATTGGAGACGTTGCCGGCATATACGCCAGACAGGAATTGTGTCAGTGGAAATGGCATTTTCCACAAACTTTTCTGGGCGTTTGAGCTATGCATCAAAGGATTTACGTACTGTAAACCTATAATTCAAATTGATGGAACATGGTTGTACGGAAAGTATAAGGGCACGCTACTAATGGTCGTGGCACAGGATGGTAACAACAACATTTTCCCTATCGACTTCGCTCTAGTTGAAGGGGAGACTGCTGGAGGTTGGAGTTTTTTCCTAAAAAATCCCCGACAATACGTTGCTCCCCAGCCTAACTTATGTTTGATCTCCGAAAGACACCCCTCAATAGAGAGTGCTTACAACAATCCTGATAATGGTTGGCAGGATCCTCCCTCAAGCCATGTGTATTACATTAGACACATCGGTCAAAAATTTCATGCGGGAGTTCAAGGACAAGGGGCTAAAGAAGATGGTTACTAACGCGGGCTATGCACTAACAGAGCCTACCTTCAGATACTACCGGGACGAGATCAGACTTACAAACGCAGATGCATTGAGATGGATTGATAATATTCAACGGGAGAAGTGGACAAGGGCGTACGACAATGGGCAGCAATGGGACCATATGACACCAAACCTGGTTGAGTCTATGAACTCTGTATTCAAAGGCATCTGAAACTTGTCGATAACCGCTCTTGTGAGGTCAACATATTTTAGGCTCGCTGCACTCTTTGATACCAGACGTACAAAGTGGGGTTCGGTCATACAATCTGGGCAGCTGTTTAGTGATACTTCAATGACATTCATGAAGGAAGAAGCTGCAAAGGCCAACACACATGTCGTCATAGTCTTTGACCGTAATACAGGTCACTTCAGTGTTGCAGAGTCTATTGATCACAATGAAGGAAGGCCTAGGGGATGTTTTCGAGTGGAACTGGATAGGAGTTGGTGTGACTGTGGAAAGTTTGAGGCATTTCGTATGCCTTGCTCCCATGTTATAGCAGCCTATTCCAAGGTCCGGCTGGACCCAACCAACTATCTCTCTATTCTTCACCAAGTCATTACTCTATGCAATGTCTACGACACCAACTTTCAAGTGGTAGCAAGGGAGGACTACTGGCCTCCATACGAAGGCGAAATTGTGTGGCTTAATGATTTCACGCGAAGAAATAAAAAGGGTCGCCCTACCAGCACCCGTATTCACACGGAAATGGATACAACAGACAAAATGTTGAGGTTGCGTGGTTTGTGCCAGCAGCCAGATCACAATCGTACCAAGTGTCCAAATGTGGGCTCTAGCACAACTTCATAGTTTCAACTGTAAACTTGTCTATTTATAACAACAACAATTTTTATTTCATTGATGGCATACTTAATTGATTACAACGACACAACATAACATAACAGAACATAACTTTATAGCCAAACATCAACAATTAACCATCAACAAAACCTAATACGAAATCAGAAAATAACAATAACAAACCCAAACAAAACAACTCATAGAATCAGCTTATCTATGAAATTACAACCATCAACTTAATTTCCTATTCTAACATCATCATCATGAGGATGCCAACATCATTTTCCACTTTCCTCCAAGTCTGGGTGACTCCGTCTGGACCAGACTTCTCAACCAGCCTCTCAATCTTCATGATCTTTTCACCTGCCTGAAATTCATCTGCTAGCCAGCGGTGAAGTTCCCTATGCAAATGCTCCAACGTCTGGGTGTTCCAGAGTAGCATCTTCATCGGAGGCTTGACAGTTGAGTATACAACTAGGGCATCTCTTTTCATTAGTGGAAATTCTAGAAACGGTTCCTCCGGTGCTGATGATGATGATGACGGACGGCGATTTAACCACTCAGACATGGTGTTGAGAAGGGGAGAATTTGGGATATTGGTGAGGGAAAGGAGGAAATTAGGGTTTTGGTGACAAGTGTTGTGCAATAACAAGTGAGGGTGAACCCTTATTTATAGGTACATGATAACCTATTAAATAATATAATTAATTATATATTAAAAAATTAAAATTTTAATCGTTAAAAAAAAAAGGAATTGCACTGAAGCGCCATCTCACATGGCGCCTCCCCTGAAGCAATTAGGGCACCCCAAATACACAGAGGCGCCATCCCATTTGGGTTCTAGGGTTTTTTTGAAATTTTTTTGCCTGAGTCGCCATCCCATATGGCACCTCAGGTATTTACTTTTTCCAAAAGTACGCCACTTTGGTAAATCTTGTCAAATGTTTGTTTTTTTTTTGGAAATTTTGTTGAAAAAATATGTTATATTAAAAAAATCGTTAAATCTCCGCATATAAAAAAATATAATTGTTGATTCAGTTGTTATATTAGGATGTGTTTGGAGAAGATTTACACATGTGATAACCTACAAACATGTAAAAGGAGAAAGACTGTCATCTGATAAGTTTGAATGGCCAAGGAGACTGAGAAGGAAACAAAGACATTACGAGAATGTAACTTGTGTTTCCAATATTTGCACCTGAAATTATCTTTGCTTCAATCACATGATTGACTAGCCTAGTACCTGTCAACCTTATACCATTCCAAAGTCCTTCAGGTTGATCCAAATTCCTTATAAACATTATGGTTTTGCCAATCTTTAATTTCATTGAGTGGTTTGGCGAACCATACATTTTTAGACAACTAAGGAATTCGGGTTTCAAATGCTCAAAAGCATCATTGACATTAGCTTCTGATCTATTAATGGAATCACTATTAAAAGATTCACTTGTCTCACCTTCATGATAAAAAAGGAGTATATATATATATATATATATATATATATATATATGAATTTCTTCATAATTAGTAGTATTTGAGCCACTTTGTAACCTCATATTTTTTGTTAGAGACTAAACTTTGCAATGACCCCAAATATATGAAGCATTTATCGTTGCATGCACAATATCATACCTAGTACCTCTTGGTATAACAAGTAGAATTTGTCTGAAATCACCACAAAAAACTACAATTTTTCCTCCAAAATTTTGCTTACTTGCAACTATGTCATCACTCATGATATCCTTAAACAACTTGTCAAGAGCTTCAAATTAAAATTTATTTGCCACATGAGCCTCATCCCCAATAATGAGCTTTGTTAGTTGCAATAACTCGGTAAGGTCAGAATTTTTCTCAATGTTACAAATAAATGATTCTAGGCAAGGAATTAGGATTTTGAATTTTGAATGTGATGTTTTCCTTACTGGTAATAATAAACTTGCAATTCCACAAGGTGCTACATTCAACACAATATCACATTTAAAATGCAAAGCAGCAGATAACGTGTTTCACATGAAAACCTTTTTAGTACCCCCATATCCGTTAAGAAAAACGCCTCCTTTTATTTATGTGACATCATGTGATTAGTAATACTAGTACTGATTTTGAAGTAGCATAAAATGAGCATGTAGAAACATCATAAATGCACTATAACATTTTCCCTATTTGACAACATTTGGAAAGTGTTGCAAGAATTGAGAAAAACGCTGCCTAAAAGAATAGGGGGCATCTTCTGGCCGTATGGTATGCGAGCATTGCCAATTATTTAAGGGAACACTTTTTCGCTTAGTGGGCACACTTTCGTAAAACATCCCCTAAACTATAAGAAAATGAGACATTTTTCTGTGGTATTCTAGTCGACGTTTTCAAGGTTTTGTTAAAATTTGCAACGAATGAAAAATTCTCCCTAAAATTGGTAGAGTGAGAACACTCTGTGGGGATTTCAAATATTGTCATATATGACAACAATTATCAATTGTTCCCTAAAAGTAAAATAGTGAGAACACTTGGTAAATTTTTCTATAAGTTACAAGGAATTTTATTTACCATATTTTTCATAAAATAAACAATTCAAAAAAGAATTGCACCAAACATAAATTACATGTACCACAAAAGTGGTATTAATAAAATCTAGCAAAGTGACAATATATATAATTTCTTTAAGTTTAATGCTTAAACATTAACTGAAATATGTACACACAATAGACAAAAAATGTCTAAGATTATTTAATACTATAAGTTTAACACTTAGAAGTATAAGTCTAGCAAAATGATAAAACACGTAGTTTCTTTAAGTTTAATGCTTAAGCACAAGCTTAAAACAACAACATCCCACCCATTTAAGTCCGTCAAACTCATCATCATCGCCATCATCCTCTTCATCATTTATGTCATCCTCTTGAATTTCATCACCTACGTCGTCCTATTGAAGTTCTTCACATACTTCATCTTTATCACTTGAATCGTCCTATTGAAATTCGCCACTTACGCCGTCGTCCTCTTCAGCATCTTCATTGAGACCTTACTGCCTAAGAAAATGAAAACAAATCAACCAAGACAATCCTTACAAAAATCTAAGTAATTAAATTTTTTCAACAACAAATACATTTTTTTATAGTTAACCAAATCAATAAAACTGGGACTAGAAAAGGAGTCCCAAAACCAGAAGTACAACACTGCCAAAATGCAAGAAAACAACAAAAACACAAACTAGATAAGACACTAGCCTACTAAAAGCCAACTAGTTACAAAAAATTTAATGGCATCTTGTGCCACTCATACAGATTACATTTAACTTTCTTTTTACTATCCAAATCCTTCCACCTCCAAGGAAAAATGAATAACTCTATGGAATATATCTTTTGGATAAGCCACTAAATCATTAAAAATAACCTGATTCCTACACCAACAAGTTACAAGCCAAATTAAAGAAGAGGAGGGGCCGGACAAAGGAGATTTTGCCCAAACTAAAAGAGAATCGACACAGTTGATGGAAACTGGGAGTTGAACACCGAGGCAAGATTCGACATCCCGCCATACTAACTTAGACTTAGCACAAGAGACAAAGAGATGACAATTATCTTCCACTACCTGAAAACAAAAAACATAACCCGTTTCGTCCGGATCAGATATAATTCCTCTCTTTACAAGATTATCACGAGTGGGAAGCCGGTTTAAGATGAGTCTTCAACCAAAAATCTAAACTTTAAGAGGAATCCTTGATTTCCACAAGAAATTCAGAGCAGCCATCGAATTCTCGTCCAAATCCTCCTCCTCCGATACTGAAATGAAAGCCTCATAGCAGGATTTCACACTGAAAAGACTATCTATACCTTTGGGCCACTGAACCGAGTCTTCCTCATGAGGGCATAAAGTAAAGTCCAACAGAATATGCTGCAGAGCCAATGAAGACTCCACAAGCTCGTCAACCAGTAAGACATTATTACCAAACAACTCCCAAACCCACCTGTTCCCAACCCGACTACCACATTCCATAACTGTAACATCTTGCCTAGGAGAAGCAGCGAATAAACCAGGGTACTGAAGCTTAAGCGCAGGAGCTCCGAACCAACGGGAATGCCAAAACACAATGTTTCCTCCATTCCCGATTTTCCAACTTAACAGATTATAAAAACCCCCTTCCTTGGCAGGATCAGCCAACCTTAACAGATTTTTCCACCACATAGACCAATAGATTTCTTCACACATCTATACTTAACTTTCAAAATTCCACTCCATAAAGCACTTGGTTCATTGAACACCCTCCATAACCATTTTTTGACTAAAGCACGATTGAAAACCGCGGCATCTTTAATGCCCAACCCACCTTTATTTTTTTGTTTGCACACTTGAGACCACTTCACCCAATGCACACAATTCTTGTCACATTCACCAGCCCATAAAAATTTACTTTGAATTGCTTTAATCTCCCTCAAAACTTTAACCGGAGCCAAGAAGAAAGAGATGTAATGAATTGGAAGATTAGAAACAATTTCAACATTGCTCGACCACCAATAGACAGTAACTTTCCCCTCCAAGTAGAGAGCCGCGCTCTGAATGTCGCAACAATCGGCTTCCAAAACGCAATACTTCTGTGCCTACCACCGATAATTAGCCCCAGTAATTTAAAAGGAAAAGATCCTACTTTACACGCCAAGAAAGAAGCTGCAGCTTCAAGCATAGTCTCATCCAGCCCCAAGCAATTCAAGTTGCTTTTGATAAAATTTACCTTCAATCCTGATAGAACTCCGAAGCCTCTAAAAATGGATTTGATTGCCCAAAGGTTAGTCCAAGAATCATCACACATTATTAGAGTGTCGTCAATAAACTGTAATAAGCTTATAGATGTATCGTCGTCAATTTTCAACCCCTTTCAATAAGTTATTGTTAACTGCTTTTTTCATCAACAAAGCAAGGCATTCCGTTACGAGAACGAAAAGGAAATGTGATAAAGGGTCACCTTGCTTAAGGCCCCTATACACCTTAAAATCTTTTGAAGAGCTTCCATTCACTAATAGCGAAGAGAAGCTACTGTAGGTTAGCCCTTTAATCCAGTCCCTCCGTTTAGTGCCAAATTGCATTGCCTCTAAAACTTTAAGAAGGAAGCTCCAGCTCACGCAATCATACGCTTGCGAGAAATCAACTTTAAATAAATATCATCTTTTCCTTCTCTTAATAGCAAGGTATAAAACTTCATTAGCTACAAGAACACCATCCAAGAACTGTCTACCAGGGATGAAGGTTGTTTGAGAAGAAGAAACTAATTTCCCTATTACAAGACTCAATCTAGCAGCCAAAATCTTTGACACAATTTTATATAGACTACCAACCAAGGAAATATGTCTAAATTCATTCAAACAAAGAGGCTTGTGTTTCTTAGGGACCAAGGCTATAAAAGATGAACATATTGATTTAGGAAAGAAAGCCTTCTCGTGAAACTCTGTTATGCAATTGATAATATCAACACCAATAATCTCCCAAGTTTTCTTAATGAATTTCAAATTAAAGTCATCGGGGCCAGGATTTTTATTACCGTTGCAAGAATTGATTGCCTAGAGAATTTCTTCAGCTGAAAAAGGCTCAGACAACATAGCATTATCCTCAACGGAAAGTTTTTCCTAACCACCTAAATCCATGCTAAAAAGGGACCGATTATGATATTTAGCAGCAAAATGATCAAGAACATCATGTTTTACATCCTCAACATTATCTTCCACATTCAAACCAACATTCAAAGCTGATACCGAGTTTAACCTCCTCCTTGTGTTAATAATGGAATGGAAATACTTTGAATTAATATCACCTTCCGTTGCCCACTTTAACCTAGACTTTTGGTTTAACAAGCTCTCCTTAAGATGCAAATTATTCCAAATTCCTTCCTGAGCATCACTTCTATCTTTCAACATATTGTCCGACGAATCAATATCCGTCTTAGCCATCAAGCCTTCAATATGGTTAAGTTTCTATATGCCACCCTCCACTTTAAGGTCTAATATCCCAAAGACATGAATATTCCACCATTTCATTTTGATTTTGAGAGCCTTCAGGTTTTGAAGCAGAATACTACACGCACTGCCAGAAGCTTCAACTGATTCCCAAGATTCTTTGACAAACTTGAGAAATTCCGGATGTTCAAATCATGCATTGAAGGTTTTAAACGATTTTGGCCCCCAATCCTTATTATAAAAAACAAGCGACACCGGCCTGTGGTCCGAGACGTCCCTATCACCAACCTTCTGATTATGAACCTTCCAATCTCTACTTAATTCATCTGAAAAGAGAAACCGATCCAGTATACTCTTACAAGAGCCACTTGAGTTGGACCAAGTAAATCTATTTCTCATTACCAGTAAGTCCAAAAGTTCCATTGCATCAATAAACAAACCAAACTACTCCATCTCAACAAGGTTGTTTCGACCCCTTCCTTTCCTTTCATTACAAGATTTTACTGCATTAAAATCTCCCCAAGAATCCATTCCCCCCGCAGAAAACTTATTTTCAGCCTAAGGAGATCCTCCCACAGAATCCTTTTCTCACTTAACACACAGGAGGAATAAATATTAACGATGTAGACATGCTTACCTCTACAAATACCATTAATCCCTAGGAATCCTTTCCCAGAAAAGCTGAAAACAGGGAAAAAAGTAATCTTATTCCAAATGGATAACATACCTCCAGATTGGGCAATAGAACCAGTTGCATTGGTGAAACCTTGTAAGAAGACTAAAAACAGCACCAAGTAAGTACCTCAAAAAAATACCGACCTCTGTCAAGGCCCCTAGCCCTAAGGCTAGGAGTTTAAGCCAAAGACAGAAGAAGAGAAAAATTCCAGATACAACCTTAAAAGTTGAATATGAAGTTCATATCACAGGCGATTATTGTTGTTGATTGACATTGAGAGAAAAAACAGTTTTTAAGAAGTGATTCAAACAGACCCTTAACTTCCAACAACAACAAATACATTATTAACAAGATAAAACCCTACAACTAAGCCATCCGATCTAGACACAAAAATGACAGTCATCCAATCCCAACAACTAACCCAATAATTAAAATTATAAATAAAAGTAAAATGAACGCGCATACAAAATTATCTATTCTCTATTATATAATATATTAATTCTGAGACACAACCCATTTGATTGACAATTCATAATCTCTCATGCCACATCAATTAAAATATGACGTGACACTCTTCAAAGTTTATCAAAATAAAATTTTTAATATTCATTTTAACATAACATGTAACGTTATACTCATAATTATTAAAATAAGACACTCGTCTTTATATATTCCACAAGTTATTTCTCTATTTTATTTTTCATATATTAATCATTACTTTTTTTTTTGTATCTATCATATTTTTTCGAACTAAATTTATACATAATATAATAGTTTACCCCTAAAAAATTATAAATAAAAGATAAAAAATAAAATGAGTATCACATTGCTTAAACTAAAATGATTAAATAATACTTTGAAATTTAACTTATAATTATAGTTACATGTTTAAAACTAAATTTTTAATATAAAATTAAATAAATATTTTTTAGCCCATTACATATAAATGTCCAACAATATATTAGTAAACTATAAATAATTAATATAAAAAAACAATTCAATTGAATTAAATCAATTGTATACATTAAAACTATTGGTATAATGAAAGAAAAACACACAAAACAATATTTTTGTATTTATTTTAATACACAATTCATCATCCAACTCATAGAAACATATTAAATTATTATACTCATTACCTTCACAAACTACTAAGACATTGTAAAATAGAGATTTTCATCTTAGATCTTATGCCAACAGTGATGATTAGTTACATACTTTGTGAATTGTTCGAATATGGAACGCATACAATTCATAAAATGATGACAAAAACATGTTTGGAGATGTTGAAAAAATGAAAAATGAAACAATAAAAAACTTTTGAAATTTTATATATTTATTTAACAGTTAATTTTTCTAATTTTGATTTCTTATCTTACATTTTCATGATTCAAACAAAATTTTTTACTTTAAATTATTATTTTTATATTCTTTTCATAATTTTTGCTTAATTAGAAATCTGTTTATACTAAACATAACTAAGATCTATCTAATCTAATACTGCTTAAATAACTCATCTCAATCTTGCGCATCGCGCGGGTCTTAAACTAGTTATATATGTATTGTAATTCTTTTCTTCACAATCATATTTAATAGACTTATTATCATGTTTCCAATGCTAACAGAAAGAGTTCATTCAATTTAATTGTTACTTTCCTATAATTGAGATGTTTATAATACTTTTTTTTAAAGAAACATAAACACTCCACTAATATATGAAGTAATACTCCATCTTTATGTTAGTTTAAGTAAAACTAAACCTAAGTACACTTTCATCTTCCACCAATAATTCAAAATAAAAGTGACTTTACAATGTTAAATCCATTGATTTAGACGTTTCAACATCCTCACTACCTCATGAAACTAACAACAACAACCCTAAAGATGCATCAGGCCAACTAGATATGCAGTTTGTAATCAAAATGATGAGGGGATTGATGCCAAACTGATTAATGGTGACTTGTTCTCGCTCTTCCAAAGTTCTTCCATGAATCTTTTTGCACAAAGTTTCCCCACGAGTTCTTCTCTTTGATGTTCCTATGTTTAATATAAAGTAATGAACACAATACAACTATGTCACATATGTGTTACCAACATATACATAATACATGAAATATTATCTAGAAATATGAAATTGAATACCTTTATCTTCTTCTTTATTTATGTTTATCTCTTCATTGATATTTTCCTCAACTTGTGTAATACCTTCCATAACTTCTGGTTGTCTTAATTATTTCCTTATATTAACACTAGATAATGGATGAAAGTTGTTGTTCAGTTTTTCTCTATTTTTTGACTTAGTTGCGTCCATTCCCTTTTACTTTTATATTTTTATATAATCATTAATCAACATTGATAGGCATGTTGGCACCCTCTTTGCCTTTTTAGAGCATTGATTTTTTGACACCATTGTGTCCAAAGAAATATTAGGTTTCCCTATATTTTTTTACATAATGATGTCATTCTTCACAACTACTTTATTCACCTTTTGAATTTTCTCTCTATCATTCTCTGGTAGATCATCTTGAGTTATTTTCTTCGGCATTCCTAGTTTCAATGTAATATCATTAAAAGAATGTTTTCAAAAGAATATGCAAATATAAAGTATATGCAAAAATTTATTTACCTTGTGCAATTTCTTTGTCTCCATGTGAAAAATCTTGCATTGTTTTTGGTTTCCCAATTTCTCTGGAAACAACACTTGAAGCCCTTCTTTATAAGGGCCAAAGTTGATGACGTGGGTGTCAATAATGTGTTGGTAGATGGAAGAGCAGCAGTGAATTTAATTTCGCATTTCCTATTAAAGAAAATTGGAAAGTTTGATACAGATCTAAGAACCCATAATATGGTTCTTTCCAATTATGAGGGATAGACAAGCAAGGCCTTAGGGGTTATTCAGGTTAACATTGATGTAGGAACAATAATAATATAAACTTATTCGTGGTCATAACATCCAAGGGAAACTATATTTGTTGCACGGTGAGAATGGATACGTAGAGTGGGGGCGGTACCATCTACTATACACTAAAGGATTTTCATATCGCGTCCTGGAGGTATTGTCGAAAATGTAGAGGCTGACCAGAGTTACTTCTTGATTGAAGTCAACAAAGTAGACAAAAGGACTTTTGACAAGAGGTTGGCTAATATTTCTCCTTGTATGCCTGCAAAAACAATATTTTCTTTGTAGGGAGATGTCTTTTATTCCATGAAATTGCATCCAACCCATGGTTTTATGTAGGAGCATGAAGTTATGGGGGATGAAGGTTCTACCACAGCTACTGGGTGGTTGACAGACAACAATGATGACTAGGTCGAATGAATTGGCTCGGATTTCAACTTATTTGATCAAAAATAGAATACATACAACCTTAGAGGTCGAATTCCAACAAAGAGTCGCTTTCGAAGCCAATCAAATTGAAAGTAATGAAAAAAAACAAAAATTGGTGAAAACCCAATTGCAAAAAGTTAGAGGCATGATTTTATTTACGATGAAGAGAATTTGGGACTTGAAAAAGATTCGCTAGCTTGGAGCAAAAGGATACAAGCACAAGACCCACTGGAAGAGATTGATTTAGGAGATGGAACAATCGAAAAACCAACTTGCATTAGCACCATGATTGATCTAAGCCTAAAGATCCAGATAGTCGAGTTGCTCAAGGAGTTCAATGATTGCTTTGCTTGGGATTTTGATGAAATTTCAGAACTCAGTTGAGATTTGGTGGAGTTAAGGCTACCAATTCGACAAGACAATAGGCCAGTGAAACAAATCCCAATGAGATTCATACCAGAATTAATGTCAAAGATCAAGGAATAAATTGAAAGGCTTCTGAGAAAAAGTTCATACGAACTTCTAGGTATATCGAATGGTTAGCAAATATAGTTTCGGTCATTAAAAAGAAAGGGACTCTTAGAGTCTGTATTAATTTTAGGGATTTAAATGTTGCTACTCCAAAAGATAAATATCCATTGTCTATTGCAAAAATGCTAGTCGATTCATCCGCATAATTCGAGTATTTAAGTCTTTTAGATAGTTATTCTGGATATAACCAAATTTACATTCCAGACGAAGATGTTCCAAAACTGGCGTTTGATGTCCTGGGGCCGTAAGAACTTATGAATGGTTGGTAATGCCTTTCGGCCTAAAGAATGCCGGTGCACCTTATCAAAGGGAAATGAATCATATGTTTTATGATTTCATTGAGACCTTTATACAGGTATACATTGATGATATAGTTATTAAATCCTCGTTAAAAATGGACATTTAGACAACCTTCGACAATCCCTTGAAAGGATGAGGACATATGAACTGAAAAGGAATCCATTGAAATGTGCTCCTGGTGTCCATGCAAGCGATTTCTGGGCTTTGTGGTTCACAAAAGGCATAGAAATAAACTAAAATAAGATGAATGTTATACTCAGTACTAAGCCTCCAACAAAAAAAAACAACTTCAATATTTGTCGGGCACAATCAACTTCTTAAGAAGATTCATCTCAAATCTAAGTGGAAAGATAAAGATATTTTCACCACTGCTACGTCTGAAAAAGGAAAAGGGATTCAAGTGGGATCCAGAACATAAAAAAGCCTTTGACGAAATCAATAGTTATTTTATGAAGCCTCATATTCTTTTACCTTCTATGAGAAATAGACCTATAAAGTTGTATATTTATGCATCTGAACTGTCAATTGGAAGTATGTTAGCCTAAGAGGATGATGATGGTGTCTAAAGAGCGACTTATTACCTCAGTAGAGTTGTGATTGATATAGAAACTAGATATAGCCCAGTTGAAAAATTTTCCTTTGTCTATATTTCTCTTGTACCAAATTAAAATGTTAAATAAAACATACTAATGTTTTTGTCTATTCTCATCACAATGTTATTAAGCATATGCTTTCGAAACCTATTTTACACAGTAGAATAGGGAAATGAGCTTTGGCGTTAACTGAATATTATATAACTTATGCGCCTTTAAAAGCAATGAAAGGTGAAGTTGTTGCCCACTTCATCTTTAATTATGCAATAGTCGAAGTAATAAAGATCTATATTAGTCTAAAACCTTGGAGGTTATACTTTGATTCTTCTAGACATTAACATGGAATTGGTATTGGAATTCTGATTATTTCTCCAAAAGAAACTCCAACTAAGTTTAAATTTAAAATCAAAGTTTTTTTCTCTAATAATGAGGCCAAGGATGAAGCCTTAACTACAAGCCTTAAGATTCTTTTAGACTTTGGGGAAAAAGGAGCTGAGATCAGAGGCGACTCGGAATTAGTTGTGAAATAGCTGACAAAAGAGTACAAATACATTAAAGAGAATTTATTGATGTATTTTGTGAAGGCCAGTTCTTTGTTAAGAATATTTGATGAAGTCGATATTAGACATGTTCCTCATGTCGAAAACCAAGTGGTCAATGACTTGGCACAAATTGCTCTTGGCTATAGAGTTTCCAAGGAAAATTAGCAAAGTTAATTGAAGTAAAGGAAAAGTTAATTTTGACCAATCCTTTTTCCTTAGATTTTTCAAACACAAAATTGGTATGGGTATAAGGGTTGGAAGGATTAAAAAACTCTGGAGAAATTTTTGAAACTTTTACCATTGACAATCTGTCGAATAATGATTGGCAAAAACCAGTAGTTGAGTTTTTGGAAAAATGCTACAGGAATGATAAATAAAAAAATCAAATACAAGGTGTTAAGTTATGTTACTATTCGAAATGAGCTTTTTAAAAGGACTGTTAAAGGAATCTTACTGAAATGCCTTAGTGAGAGTGAAACTTATTTGTGGCGCTCATCAAGTAGGCTACAAGCCGAAATGGCTTTTATTTCAACAGGGGTTGTATTAGCCAATATGTTGAAAGATTTTATTGAATTTGCCAAAGGTTACAAGGAATGTTAGAAACATGCATTCATTCAACATGTTCCTACAAGTGAGTTGAATTTGATTGTCTAGCCTAGGCCATTTAGAGGTTGGGCATTAGATTTAATTTGTGAAAATCGACATGCATCATCCAAAAGTCATACATATATTTTGTAAGATATTTGCAATTTTACCAAGGGGTCGAGGTTGTTCCTTTGATTAATTTTGATCAAGAAGCAATAATAAACTTCATTCAAAGTCATATTATTTACAGATTTGGAATTTCTGAAACTTTGACCATTGACCAAGGTATAATTTTTACTGGTCGAAAGATGGTTAAATTTGCTTCAGACTCAGGGATCAAACTATTGACATCTACTCCCTATTATGCTCAAGAAAATGGCTAAGTCGAAGCAACCAACAAAATTATAATAGGTTTGATTAAAAGACATGTATATCAAAAGCCAAGAAATTGGCATAAGACTTTAGACCAAGTATTACAGGCTTACCAAAATTCTCCTAAAAAGGCAACTAACTCTACACCATTTCGATTAACATTTGATCATGATGCAGTTTTGCCCGTCAAAATTTACTTACAATCAACTAGAATTCAAAGACAATTTGAAACCCCTTCTAAACATTATTGGAACGTGATATTGGACGAATTATTTGATTTAAATGAAGAAAGTTTCACTACTTTGAAAGTTCCCATAAGACAAAATGAGCGAATATTTAAGGCCTATAATAAGAAAGTTGAGTCGAAAAAATTTTGGTTGGTGATTACATGTAGAAATATATCTTACCTATGGATCGAAAAGATAGGAATTTGGATAAATGGTCACCAAATTGTGAATGCCCATTTCTAATTAGACAAGTATTTTAAATAATGCCTATGAAATTAAAGAGTTGACCCTGAAGGTCGGATTCTGAGAATAAATGGTAAATACTTAAAATGTACAAACCTATACTGCATGAGATTATAATAATGGAAGAATAATAATTGGGAAATAAATATGTCAAAATGGCGTTGAATTTAAAAGATGCCAAAATGGCACATCTTCATTAATACAGTCGAATAATCGAAAATAAAAAGGTCGAAAATTCAAAATGGAAAATCATCCTTAAGCTTCTCAAAACACTTATTAGAAAATCAAATCTTGGTGTCATTCATTAAGCCTTCAGTTTTTAACTTTTGAATTTCCCCATCCAGCGCACAAGCAATCTCTGCATGTTGAATACCAATCTTGGATTCTTGAACTAGTTTTTCTTCAATAGAAGCCAATCTTGAAGTTTCAATCTCAGCTTTCTATTGCTCTGTCTCCTCAATTTTTTGTTTTAATTCATCCATTTGTTTCATCCAACTTAAAATGTTTGCATTGTGAGTCGCCACCTGATCCTTATCTTCTTTAGCCTTTTCTCCCAACTCATTGATTCAACATTGAGATTTAGTGACTGACTCACATTGTTGAGACATATCATCAATCTATAATTTGAGTATATTAGTAGACTCTTTCGTCATCTTGATGTTTTGAGTAGTTTGATCAAGAAATGGCTCGGATTCAAGGATAAAGCTGACAATGGAGTCAGGTGAGTCTAGATTGTTCAGTTGTTTCAACAAGGCTTTAATCTCGTAGACAACGACAAGATTGTCTTTGATAGTTTGAAATAGATCCACGTATAGAATCTTCGTCTTCAAATGTTGAATCAGCACATCAAAAGGATTGCCAAAAGGCTCATTTCCTGAAGCCGGTGAAGAACTTAGAGACCTTACGATTTAAATTCCTTAATTGCTCATAAGCATCTTCAAAGCCTCTATAGGTTTCTTCTCTTTGATGGCCTTTAATTCTTCTTGACTGAGAGGAATGACAGGAGTGTTGGATGAAGAATCCCAAATTGAAGAATGGACAATAGTCTCTTTGGTCGAAAAAGGACGCTCATTGGCTACTGGTGAAGTTGTTGGAATATGAGACACTTGTGGCCGTTCTTTTTTTACCATAAAAGACTGATTTTCATTTGGACCTTAATTTTCTTGGGTTCAACCAACATCTGGATTTTCTTGTGTTTGGAAAGCATCTTGATCCTCTGTAGTTGATCAACAAGACTTAGGTTTTCTAGTGTTGGAACGCTTTTGTCTGAATTAGTTGAGTGATGTTCATAGTGTTGATTTTCTGGGCTATCATATGCTTGTTCAAGATTTTGATCTTCGTCCACTTCACTGGATGGTTAATAAATGTTTTCCTCGATCGGAGTGCCAGGTTTTGTTTGTTGTGGGGGTGAGTTTATAGGAGCTTCATTGTTTTTTGAAGGGAAAATGACATAAATAGATTTTTTCTATGAAAAAGAGAAAATTTTGAATCATATTATAACATTATGAGATGTGGATCGAAGAGGAGGTGTAACGAAACTCAAAATACCTCATTTTCCTTAAAGCTAGGGCTTGAATTTTCACTATCTAGGCTTTCATCAGGAGGATTTTTCTTTTCTCGGTCTGTCTTTTCTCGAGTCAATTGAGGTATCTCTTCTTCTTCGTCCACATCATCGATGGTGATGCAAGGTTCTTACCTTGATTTTTTGGGTGGAATGGCCTCAGAATCCTGGAGTTTTGTTTTATTTTCTTTCTCCGTCAAAGAGATGAATCCTCGACATAAGCCTTTTTCTTCTTGACATCTCAAAATTTTGAGGCTGCAACTTTTTCTAAAATGGTGGTCTGATATTTAGGAGGTATGGGTTGAGTAGAAACCAAACTTTCGTCACTCTCATTGGTGGACTCGACTTCTTTATCTCTTTGTTCAAACTGAAACATGTATAAATACTAGAATAATAACAAAATAAAGGTAAAACAAATAAAAGAGAGTTAGAAAGTGGTTCAAACTTATGTTTCTTTGTTGTCAATAGTGTCAGACACTTTGTCTTTTTGGGATTTATTTTTACTTAGAGTGGCAGTGGTGGAATCGCTTCCTCTTTTTCGACTCTGGAAAATGAATAAGAATAAGCAAGAGACTAAGTCAGACATGTCAAAATAAAAACAAAGGTTCAAAAAATAATTTTGTTATGATTCTTTGGGTTGACTAGGTCCTTCATTGGTGTCAATTGCTTCAATTTCCTTCCTTTTCTTCAACCCTTTTGGGACAAGAGGCGCAGTTGTAAGATTTGACATAAGTGAATAAGGTGAAAACATCAAGTGGAATTAGTAAGTTTTACAAGTCCTTTTATTTCACCGTCTTGAATAGTGTTTATGACTCGAACGTGATTAAGATCAATTCTCAAGGCAGTGGGAAATTGCATATATTGCACTTAGTCGAAACTATTCTTTGGGTTTTCAATTCATTATTTAAAGCTGACAAAGACCCACAAGATAACCAATCTGGAATTGGCCATTGAAATGCTAAGCCAAATTCACAAGTTGGCAATGGTGGGAATTTGAGAAGATGAACTCTAAAGAAAAATCATACTTAGCTTTTAGATAAGGGGGAAACTGAAGTTTTGGGACTTTTTCAATAACTTTGAGTTTTAAAGAAAAGACTGCATCATAGATAGTTCGACTGAGTTGACGTAGGTTATACACAATTTCAAAGTAACATTGAAAAGCTTGAATTTCCTTGATGTGCATACCTCGACTTTTATTCTTCCATTTAGTCTGAAGAAAGGAGAAAGCGTCTTTTAAATGTTGTAGAAGAATCAAGTGATCCACAAAATTGTCAAAACTAAAATCATCAACAACATACAACTTTTATCAACGAAAACATACAACTTTAATCAACAACAACATACCTTAACAATAACATACAACTTTTATCAACAAAACCAATATCATTAACAACATATAACTTTTATCAACAACAACATACAACTTTTATCAACAAAACCAAAATCATCAATAACAACATACACATTTTATCAACAACATACAACACAACTCAACAAAAACATCAAAAATATCAAAACTCATAACATAAAAGGTGGAAAAGTCTCACATACCTAAAATATGAAGAGGAAATGAAAGAAATCAGTTTTGTGTAACACCTTTACTTTATTAATAAGATTTGAAGAAGATATGTTGAATTTTTGTGAAGAAATGGTATGCAACCGTTCATAGAGATTAGGAAAAGGCGTGAGAGAGATGTTAGGATTTTATTTTATGAGAGAGACGATTGTTATGTCAAGAACGGGAGAACTTTCACTTATATATTGGTTATATTTTTCACCACAGTTAATAAAAACGACTATGATGAAATGTAGGTACATTTGACAACGGTTTCTATCTTAGACCATGGTGAAAGGTATTTTAATTTTAATATAAATATAAGATTATTAGTGACACACCCATTTTGTTATCAAAAAAAGGAAAATTTGGAGTTGGAATTCAAAGTCTGTAAGCCTTAACATATCACCACAATTCAGTATGGACTGTAGTGAAAAATCTTTTAATAAAATAAAAAAATGCAGGCGCTTAAATAAGAACTATTACTTCATTTTATTAAAGGGCCGAGGTAATAACATGTTATGTTAGGTGTATTTTGTAGTAGTGTTCTCTTTCTATTCTGCGTATACTCCAAGGTATCCTTCCCCAATGAAGTTGAATTATGGTGAAATTATTCCTATTTTCCACATAATCATCATGCACCCTGACATTCCTTGAGACCCTTTTGGAGACCATTTGTCCTCTTTGTTTCCCCACATACTAGTGACTATATCATCCTTCATTACTTGTATTTTTATCTCTTGAAGAAAACACATGTTTGTTTTTCCCTTCTGAATGATTTCTTGAACCATCTTCATTTTTAACGAATGGCCTCCCTCACTAAAGTTTAAAGACACAAAATTCATTATGTTTTGTTATTTGTCATCTCCCATCTCCTCTTCCCTTCTTGATCTCTTAAGTACATTCCAAAAATAGCTTTCTCATAGACTTCATCTACTTTCTGTCCTAATATGCCCATTGTTATAATTCAAGGATGACCCTGTGCAAGAACATCAAGCTCTACAACACAAGGCCCCAAATGGTGGGAGGCCCACAAATAATTTTTCTTCAGTAATAAACATAAAAATATTATAATAAAAATCCAATATATAAAAAATGCTACGATAAAAAACTCAATACGATTAACTAAAAGTTAAATTGATTATTATTAAATCTATTTTTAATTAATATATAATTGTATTTTTAAAGTGTTTTTAATTATTACAATTTTTTTAATTTAAGCCTATTATTTAAATTAGATCGAGGCCTTCAGATTGATTGGACCAACCCCGTTGTAATTGATTTCCATACCCGTTACATATTTATCTACATTTTTCCAAAAAGACCTATTACCTTGTGTTCTTACTAAACACTATTTAGAGAAATATCCCTAAAGCTAGTAAGGGGAGACCGCAATCGTCCTATATGATTAGGAGGATTTTGTAGTTTTTATTCCTTCCTGGAGGAATCTCCCTTTTATATTGCTCGACTCATCAATGATTCTTCAATGTATGTCCCTTTACATTCCTCATTAAGGTGGCACCAAATAATGTCTGCCGTCCTCTGTAATTACCAGATAACTTCTTTTCCATCAATGTCTGTAACTCCCATGCAGTCACGGGGCCTTTCGTAACTGTCTCTTGTGATTTTCCATATAATATCCTAACACTGATGTCAGATACGACTTGTCCACCTGTCGGCTTTGACGTGCTTGTTTTGCTGCTCCTAATCGGATTTCGACATGTGTAAAACTATTGGCGTTTGGCTTACTTTTATCCTCGTACTCGATTTTTTAAGAACTCGGCCTCAGTATTTTGAATTTTCAAGTACCATCACCTATTCCGCTTCTATACTTGGAGCTTCTAAAGTTTCTTGGATGACCATTCTATTTAGCCCCGGGCCTTTTTGTGCTGGCTAGTCAGGCTAACAGATCGACTCTGACATTTTCCTCTCGTGGAATATGTGTTACCTTGAATTTTGTAAAGCGTTTGGACAATTGTATAGCTCGATGTAAGTACTTGAGTAGTAGTGTGTCCTTTTCCTAAAGGCTCATGTGATATGACTAGTTACCAGTTGTGAATCTGATCGAACCAACAAGACAGAAACTCTGACCTCTTTAGCTAGGTTTAAACCGACGATCACCACATCGTACTCCGCTTGATTGTTACTGGCCTGAAAATTGAAACAAAGATAATGTTCTAGTATTAGCTCCCCCGGTCCTTCTAGTCCTATACCCATGTCACTTCCTTTAAGGTTAGATGAGCCATCCACCGACATGATCCATTGCTTGTTCATGTCTTCCGAAGTAGGTGGGCTCAAGTCTACTAAAAAGTCTGCCAATACTTGTGTTTTGATGTTGCTTCTAGGTGCATACATGATATCGAACTCGGATAGCTCTATAGCCCATGCCACTATTATGCCTTCCAGATCCGGCTTTTTCAAGATTCTTTTTATAGGGTAGTTTGTTTTTATTACTATATGATGTCCTTGGAAGTACTGCCTAAGCTTCCTAGCAGTGACTACTACTGCTAAAGCTAGTTGCTCAATCTTTTGATATCGACTTTCAGCCTCTTTAAGGACCTTGCTGACAAAATAGTCTGGTCTTTTATCTCCCCAGCTTTCTTGAACCAATACCGACCTAATGGCCTTCTCGGATACTGCTAAATACAAGGTGAGGGGTGAGTTTTCCTTCTAACGCACCAAAATTGGTGGGGATGATAGGAATTTATTCAGATCCCCAAATCCCTTCTCACATTCTTCCGTCCATACGAACTCCTTCGACTTCTTTATCGCCGCGAAGAAGTCTATGGACTTGTCACCTGCACAAGAAAGAAATTAGGACAAAGAAAACAATCTCTCAGTTAGTTGTTGAAATTCCTTCACAGACATCGAGCTTCTCATATCAATGATTTCCTGGAACTTGTCCGGGTTCGCTTCTATTCCTCGATGTGTTAGCATGAATCATAGGAATTTTCCAGCTTGTACCCCGAAAGTACATTTGTTTGGATTTAGTCTCATGTCGAACTTCCTTATTGACTCGAAGGTCTCCCTTAGGACGTTTTTGTGTTTCACTCTTTCCCGTGTCTTGATTAACTTGTTGTCTACATAAACGTCAAGATTTCTACCTATTTGCTAAGAGAATACCACATCCATCAACCTTTGATATGTAGCCCTTGCATTCTTGAGTCCAAAAGGCATTACTTCGTAACAATAGTTGCTCATATTAGTCATAAATGTCGTCTTGGGAGCATCAAGCCTTGTTGAGGTCAGTTAAGTCTACTAACATACGCCATTATCATATCTTCTTCTTCACAATAACCATATTGAACAGCCATGTAGGATACCTGACCTCTTGTATGAACCCGACTTTCAAAAGTTTTTCGACCTCTTAGGTAATCACCTTCTTTTTTTCTTCCAAATTCTTTCTCTTTTTCTGGGCCACAACCTTTGACGATGGATCAAGTGAACGTTGATGGCATACCACCTTTGGATCAATCTTGGGCATATCAGATGGTTTCCACGCGAAGAGATCGATGTTGTCCCTTAACATCTTGACTATCTCTTCCTCTTCTTCTTGGGTTATCCCCGAGCCTATTTGTATGACCTGAAAACTTTTGGCACATATCTGTACCTTTTCCTCTTCTCCAATTGGAGCCAGGCTATCATCCGTTGGATCACCCCGAGGGTGGAGATCTACCAGTTGGTCGAGATCCACCAAGTTTACCTCTAGGGTGTTTTCTGTGATCGAATGCTCCTGTAGGGTTTTCTTTTTCAACTTTAAATTGTCTTTGTAACACTTACTGGCTAACCCCTGATCACCTTTAACTTTTCCTACATGTCCTCCCTCTAGGGGATACTTCATGGTCAAATAAAGGGTGGACAGTACCGCCTCCAGAGCATTGAAATCAGGTCATCCAATGATAATGTTATAGGGTGATGATGCGTTCACGATAAAATATCTCAGCTTGACGCTTTTTGCATTTCTTCCACTTCCAAAGGTGGTCATGATAGGCACGTAACCCAGTACCTAAACCTTCTCCCCGGAGAATCCGACTAAAGTTCCATTGAAAGGTAGCAATTCAGCTGTGTCCATGCTCATCCCCTTGAAAGCCTCCCAGTATAATATGTTGGATAAACTTCACGGATCGAATAACACCCTCTTGACGCTCCAGTAATTTATTTGCACCTTTATGACCATGGGGTCATTTTCATGCGCCAGCACTCATTCGGAGTCTTGTCTTGAGAAACCAATGATAGTCGGCTTCTCTTTTCTTATAGACGATGAGCTATGTGACACATGCATCACTGATCGTTCATATCTTTTATGAGCCAAGCTTGTCTCTCCTCCACCTGTAAAGCCTCCGGAGATGGTATTTAGCGTGTGTCGTGCCACCAGCATTTCACGTACTTCTTCAGTTTTCTTTCCTTTTTTGGTGGAAGTATTCTCTGAATTCAGTTCTCTTCTAGATGGACTTCTTTTTCCTTTTGATCCTTCTGGTTCTTTCACATATGCTAATAGCTGACTTTTTGGATTAGAGTTTCTATTTCTCTCTTTAGGTGATGACATTCTTCTGTATGATGACCTCTACTTCGATGGTAAGCACACCATGCCCCTGTATTTTTCCTTAGCACAACATTGACTCTTCTAGGTCAATACGGCTTGGGTATCAATTTGAGATGATACACTTCCTTCGAGATGTCAGACCATTTGGTATTAAAAGGTGTAGAGTTCTCGGAGAAGTTGTCACAGGGTCTCCGAGAAGGTATCATCGTTGATCTATCTCTTGGGACGTGTTTTTGGTGTTCTCTCTGGGACCTAGATCCTTCGTGTTTGGATTGCGTTTTTCTTTAGCATCCCTAGACCTTTCTTCCATGTTGCTTTCCTCATGGTTAACATAACATTCCACTATTCTAATGACCTCTTTCATGCTAGTAGCCGACTTATGCTCCAACGACTCGTTGAAGTGACCGGCCTTTAATCCATTTTGAAAAGATCCCAAAAACATCTCCTGACTAGGATGAGAGACTTTTATGGTTTCTTCGTTGAACCTCGCCATGTATTATCGGAGGGATTCGAAAGCCCCCAACCGGACATTGAATAGACTGGTGGTAGTCACCTTTCTATGTTTGTTGGCAGAGAAATATTTTACCATCTTTTTTGTCCGGTCTTGGTAACTGGTAATTGACAGTCTAGGCATACTCATATACCAACATATGGCCACACCTTTGAAGGTTCATGCCATGAGTTTGCATTTCAAGGAGTTGGAAGTCTCGACTATTGACATTTGATTGTTGAGTGATATTATATGTTCTCAATGATCACTTTTGTCATCAAAAGATGGCAAAGGTGGTGGCTTGGAATTCTTTAGAACTTAATCATTCCAAATTATTTCTGACAGAGGTTAAGTATCAATAATTTTTTCCTCACCCTCCCCCTCCTATGTACTTTGTGATTGTTGCAAAGTGTGAACACTTTCTTGCAGAGATTCATTCTGTTGGTGTAGGTTCTCCAAAATTGCTAGAAGATGAGCAATGTATGGGGGAAGGTGTTCCTCGTTCCTACTGAGAGATGATCCAGACATAGTGTTAATGTTATGCAATGTATGTGTTTCGTATGAGGCCTGGGAAAGTTTTACCGAGGCCTCACGATGGGTGCCAAATGTTCTTGCTAAACACTATATGGAGAAATCTCCCAGAAGCTAGCTAGGAGAGACCGCAATTGTCCTATATGATTTAGACGGTTTTGTAGTTCTCCTTCCTTCATGGAGGATGCTCCCTTTTATATTGCTCAACTCATCAATGATTCTTAAATGCATGCCCCTTCACATCCTTCATTAAGGTGGCACCAGATAACGTCTATCACCATCTGTAACTACCAGATAACTTCTTTCCATCAATGTTTGTAACTCCCATGCAATCACGGGGCATTTTGTAATCGTCTCTTGTGACTTTCCATATGATATCATAACACTGAAGTCGGACACGACTTGTCCACCTGTCCACTTGTCGGCTCCTACGTGCTTGCTTTGCTGCTCATTACCGGATTCTGACCTGTGTAAAGCTATGACTACACTACTAAAAAAAATGTAAATTAGGGACGAAAATTTGTGAGGGAATTAAATCCTTCACTAATTGTAATGGATTTAGTGAGGGAAAATTGAATAGCTGATAAATAAAAAATGAATTAAAACTAGTGAAGAAATTTGTGAGGGAATTCTTCCGTCATAAAAAATCCTTCATAAAATCCCTCACAAAATTGATATAAGAAAATTTAGTAACGAAATTTGAGTTGAATGTTATTCTTCCCAATATTTTCATAACAAATTCCCTCCTAAATGTGTTATACATATTCTCTCTCTAATATATTATTTTATATCAAATAAAATAAATTGAATTTAAAATTCTTTTTAAAGACATTGTAGCTTAAATTTTAATTAAAAATAATATTAAAAATATTTTTTAAAATGAATAATGATTATGTAAAAATATTTATTTTTTATAAAAATTAATTTTAGTATATATGTTATATATAACTAGGCAATGAGCATTCCTTAGAAATATATATTAAGAGATATAAATCCTTCAAGAAAGAAAATTAAAGACTGTTAAGATTTAAGACAAGCTTTAATTATAGCTTAGCCTAATTTTTGTTCTCGACCATTCTAAGAGCTAGTTCTTGAAGTTCAGTCAAATAATTATTTTTCTTAGAATAAGTTTGCAACGAGAAAGTGAAAATTGCACATAATTAAAATATAACGATAAATATCAAATTAAAATAACAAAATTAAAATTTAATAATAATTAATTAAGTTTAAAATATGCTTATGTTTTTTTAGTGTTTTTTATTAAAAACAAATTTTATTTCCCTCTCTCACAAATCAAATTTATTTCCCTCTCACTAATAACCTAATTTTGGATTCCCTCTCTAACATATCAATTTTATTTTATAATATTTTATTTAGTTTTGTTTCACTTTCTCTCTCCTCACCTTTTCAGTCTCACTTTCTCTCTTCTCTGGTTTTTCCTCCTCGCCTTTCCAGTCTCACTTTCTCTATTCTTTGGTTTTTTCGAGCGTAACCCTTTTTCCATGAATCGATCACCGAAAATGTACGCGTCAAATAATTTTTCACTTTGGAAACGCTTCACTGGATTGCCAACACCTCCTAGAAGCTTTTTTCTGCTAAAACTTTGAAGGTGAAAACCCTCTTCTGCGAACCCTCTTCTTTGAGAACACAACTCTCACACTTTTAGAAAATCAATCTCTTTCTCCTAATTTCTTTCAAGATAAAATTTTTGTAACCTAATTTATTCTCATCTTCATTTTAATGTTTTCTTACATCTGATGATATTAATGTTTTATTTTTTGTCATATTGGATATAAAAAAACAAGAAAAAAAATTCAAGAAAAGGGACATTTTCACAGAGTAATAAAATTTGAGGTATGAGTTTCTTGATTTTAATTCTGATTATGCCGCCAATGTTATGTGTTTACTTAAATCTTTTGAAGAGTTACTACTATATCAGATCTGTGAAACAATCATGCTCTTGATTTTGTTGTTGATTCAGATGTTGATTTTTTTGTTACTATTGGTTTACATGCTCTGATTTGATTGTTGTTTATTCTATTTAATTTTATTTTGGTTGGATTGACATTAGTTTACATGATCTGATTCTATGCATATGATAGGGCCTTATTTTAAAAAGTAGTTAATTATTACAAGCTGCTAGTAAGTAAGCATAACTTGCAACAATATTATTCATATGTCAGAGATATAGCTTGTAGTTATTTCCAAGTCTGATACGAATGACCATGAATGAATGTTGTAATATTCACCTGTTAATGTATCAACAAATAGACCAATTTGAACGGTGTTTGGGAGCACTCTTTTCAAATAAATGGCTTGAGCAATTAGAAATTTCACCATTCTCATAAAGGACAACAACACTCAATGTGTTAGAAGGACAATCATAAATGTTAATTACTGTGAGATATTGGATCGAACTCTAGTATGGTCGAAGGGTAGCTTCAAGTTCGACAGGAATTAAGCATGAGGTAGAATACTGTTCGCATGCTGCTGTCGGAGTAATGCATGTTGTAGTTGAAGTTTGTTATAACATGCATTAGTCAATATTGCTAGGTTTGTTAGCATGTTGAATTGGGCCTTGTGTTAAGGATCCAATTGTTTAAGTTAGCTTGTACCCTAAGTTAGCTTGTAATGGGTAATTGTTAAAAAGCCCATTAGGTTAGTGTGTTAGTTTTATTATAAACAACATGCTAGTCTCTCATCTTGTATAAGGAAAAATAGAAAGATAAAATCCTAATTCAAGTGAGAGAGGTTATTTGTTATTCTTGTATACTTGTAACCTTGTTTGAAGGAGAAAGGAAATAATAGCAGTTTATAACCAATCCCTATTGTTTTCTCCTTGTTGTTTTTCCCTTGAAAATCCTTTAACCCTAACCCCTTGTGAGTTTCTTGATCATAAAGAAACTATTTATACTTTGTTTAAAGACATCCTAATTCACAATAAATTGGTGCGGTGAGCATGGAGAAGATGCCTTCAACAAAGTATGAGATTGAAAAGTTCACCGGAGTGAACGATTTCGGTTTGTGGCGCTTGAAGATGAAAGCCCTACTGGTTCAGCAGGGTTGTTTGGAAGCGTTGAAGGGAGAGGCAGCCATGGATGCTACATTAACGGTAAAAGAAAAGACGGTCATGATAGAGAAAGCCCACAACGCAATATTGTTGAGCCTTGGTGATAAGGTTCTCCGACAGGTATCAAAGGAGACTACGACATCGGGGTTATGGTTGAAACTTAAAGTTTGTACATGACCAAATCTCTGGTGAATCTTTAATACCTGAAGCAAGCTTTGTATTCATTCAAGATGAGTGAAGACAAAGTTTTGGCTGAGCAGTTGGATATGTTCAACAAGCTAATTCTTGATCTTGAAAATATTGATGTGAAGGTCGATGACGAAGATCAAGCACTGTTGTTGTTGTGTGTTTGGCCCAAAACACATGCTCACTTCAAAGAAACTCTCTTGTATGGAAGGGAGTCCCTGAGCTATGAAGAAGTTCAATCAGCCTTGTATTCTAAGGACCTGAACAAACGAAAGGAGCATAAAAATTTGACGGTTGGTGAAGGTTTGGCCGTTAAGGGAAAATTCATGTGAAAGGATGGTAAGTTCGACAAGAAGAAAGGTAGAAGTCAACAGAAGTCTTATAGTGGCGAAACATCTGGTATTCAATGTTATCACTGTAAGAAGGAGGGTTACACAAGAAAGGTGTGCCCTGAACGCCTAAAAGATCATGGAGGTAAGGATAATGGCAATGCAACCATTGTTCAAGATAACTTCGACTCATCTGATGTCCATGTAGTTTCAAGCGGCGACTCAAGAAAAGAGTGGATTATAGATTCAGGTTGCACTTGGCACATGACTCCAAACAGAGAATTGTTCGAGGAGCTATGTGATCAAGATGGTGGATCGGTGCTGCGGAGAAACAACAAATCCTGCAAAATTATAGGTATTGGATCTGTGAGATTCAAGCTCCATGATGAGTCAATAAGGTTATTGACTGAAGTCAGGTATGTACCTGATTTGAAGAGAAATTTAATTTCTCTTGGTGAATTCGACAGGAAGGGATATGTTTTCCAAGGAGAGAAAAGTATCCTAAGAGTCATGAAGGGGTCGAAGGAAGTCTTCAGAGGCATGAAGAAACAAGGCTTGTATACCCTTGAGGCTGAGGTTGTAAGTGGTTTGACAAATATTGCATCCACGAAACCTGTGTCGAAAACAGAACTATGGCACATGAGATTGGGCCATGTCAACGAAAGAGGCCTGGTCGAATTGGGGAAGCAGAACCTGCTAGGTGGTGACAAAGTCGAAAAGTTGGAGTTTTGTGAATCTTGTGTATTTGGTAAATCCTGTAGGGCGAAGTTTAACAAAGGCAAGCAAAGAACACATGGATCCCCAGATTACATTCATGCTGATCTTTGGGGGGCCTGCAAGGAATCCATCACACTCAGGTGCAAGGTATTTTCTATCCATCATTGATGACTATTTCAGAAAGTTATGGGTATTCATTCAGAAGACGAAGGATGGAACTTTTGAGAATTTCAAAAGTTGAAAGGTTATGGTCGAAACTCTAACTGGCAGAAAGGTTAAGAGGTTGAGAACCGACAATGGCCTTGAGTTTTGCAACGAAGCGTTCGACAGTTACTGTGGTGAGTCTGGGATTGAAAGGTATAAGACTGTAGCAGGTACTCCTCAACAAAATGGCTTAGCTGAGAGATTCAATCGAACAATCCTTGAAAGGGTTAGATGCATGTTGTTTAGTGCTGGATTGAAGAAGGTGTTTTGGGCGGAGGCTATTTCGACAACAGCTTATCTGATAACTAGATGTCCCTCGACTGCCTTGGGAATGAAAACACTTGAAGAAGTTTGGTCAGGACATCCACCTAGTCTCGACAGACTGAGAGTATTTGGTTGTGTGGCCTATGCTCATATTAGGCAAGACAAGGTCGAACCTAGAGCTCTGAAATGCATGTTCATGGGATACCCTGAAGGAGTCAAAGCTTATAGGATATGGTGCCTAGAGCCAGGTCACATGAGGTGTATCACCAGTCGAGATGTAGTTTTCAATGAAGCTGAGATGGCTTTCAAGGAAACTGATGATGCTGATGAAGAGCTGGAACAGAGAGAGATTCCTGTTGAGGTGGAGCATGTTGATGTTGAATTGCGTACCCCAGATGAAGTCGAAGAAGCAGAAGATGCTATCGAAGATAAGGAGACTGATAATGACTACCTGCTAGCAAGAGACAGGCCGAGGAGAGTCATCAAGCCACCTCAGAGACTTGGGTATGCAGATCTTATAGCTTATGCCTTAATCTCTGCAAGTGAGGTTCTCGATGAAGAGCCTAGAGACTATAAGAAAGTTATGAGGAGTCGAAAGAAGACTAAATGGCTGAAGGCCATGGATGATGAGATAAAATCTCTTCATAACAACAACACATGGGAACTAATCAAGAAATGTGCTAGAGCCAGGTTAGTCAGCTGTAAATGGATTTTCAAAGTTAAGGAAGGAATCAAAGGAGTGGCATCGAAGAGATACAAGGCAAGGTTGGTTGCTAGGGGGTTCACTCAAAAAGAAGATGTCGACTTCAATGATGTGTTCTCGCATGTTATGAAGCACAGGTCCATTCGAATGTTGCTTGCCACGGTGGCACAGTTCGATCTTGAACTAGAACAGATGGATGTGAAGAATGCGTTCTTGTATAGTGATCCAGATGAAACAATCCTGATGAGGCAACCTGAAGGGTATGTCGAAAAGGGGAAGGAAGATTATGTGTGCAAGCTGAAGAGATCTTTATATGGACTGAAACAATCTCCTCAACAGTGGAATAAGAGATTCGACAAGTTCATGGCACACATAAGTTTCATCAAAAGTCAGTTTAACCACTGTGTTTACTTCATATTTCGACCTGGTAATTCATTTTTTATTTTGTTGCTTTACATGGATGATATTCTAATAGCAAGCAACAATGTAGAAGAGGTAATGAGGGTGAAGGATGAACTCAATAAGGAGTTCGAAATGAAGGATCTGGGAGCTGCGTCTAGGATTCTTGAGATTGACATCCAAACAGATAGAAACAGTCGAAATTATGCTTATCTCAGGAGGCATGCCTACGGAAGATTCTCGAAAAGTATGGTATGTCGAATTCAAAGCCTGTTGTGACTCCAAAAAACCCTCAATTCAAACTAAGTATAGATCAGTGTGCCAGTACTGATGTCGAAAGAGCTTATATAAATAGCATTCCATATGCTAATATAGTGGGTTCTTTGATGTATGTTATGGTCTGTACTAGACCTGACATATCATAAGCAGTAAGTCTTGTAAGCAGGTACATGGCGAATCCTGGAAAGGCTTACTGGCAAGCGTTGAAGTGTATTTTAAGGTACATAAATGGGTCTCTGAATAGAGTCCTAATTTATGGTGGAGCCTTGGGTGAAGATAGTAAAGCAGTAATCGAAGGATATGTCGACTCTGATTATGCAGGTTGTATGGATTCTAGAAAATCTATCTCTAGATATGTGTTCACTATGGTTGGCACAACAATAAGTTGGAAAATAATACTTCAGAAGGTTGTTGTCTTATCAACCACTGAAGAAGAGTATATCGCCCTAACTGAAGCTGTGAAAGAAGCATTGTGGCTTGAAGGTTTTGCAAAGGAGCTGAAACTTCAAGGTCCAGTTATCACTGTTAAATGTGATAGTCAAAGTGCAATACACCTGTCGAAGAATTCAGCTTATCATGAGCGAACCTAGCACCTTGATGTAAGGATTCATTTCGTCAGAGGGGTAATCGAGCGTGGAGAAGTCCAAGTGCTAAAGGTTTTGACAAATCATAATGCTGCTGATATGATCACCAAGACGTTGCCCAGTTGCAAGTTTTTCCATTGTATGCAGTTGATAAAGCTGCATGAAGAAAGCTAGTTTGCTCCTTGATGTTATAGAGTTTGTTCCAAGGTGGAGATTTGTGAGATATTGGATCGAACTCTAGTATGGTCGAAGGGTAGCTTCAGGTTCGACATAAATTAAGCATGAGGTCGAAGACTGTTCGCATGCTGCTGTCGGAGTAATGCATGTTGTAGTCGAAGTTTGTTCTAACATGCATTAGTCAATATTGCTAGGTTTGTTAGCATGTGAAATTGGGCCTTGTGTTAAGGATCCAATTGTTTAAGTTAGCTTGTACCCTAAGTTAGCTTGTAATGGGTAATTGTTAAAAAGCCCATTAGGTTAGTGTGTTAGTTTTATTATAAATAACATGCTAGTCTCTCATCTTGTATAAGGAAAAATAGGAAGATAAAATCCTAATTCAAGTGAGAGAGGTTATTTGTTATTCTTGTATACTTGTAACCTTGTTTGAAGGAGAAAGGAAAGAATAGCAGTTTATAACTAATCCCTGTTGTTTCCTCCTTGTTGTTTTTCCCTTGAAAATCCTTTAACCCTAACCCCTTGTGAGTTTCTTGATCATAAAGAAACTGTTTATACTTTGTTTAAAGACATATTAATTCACAACAATTACTTTAGTCAATGAACCACTCATCAAGTTATATTTCACAGTCTTAGTCGAAATTATAGAGTTGATGTCGATTCCAATATGTCTCAAATTGGGATCCCAAGAATTGGCATAAATATCAAACTCTAGACCAACAAACTGATTGATTGAATTTTACTATCAACTACTCCCATAAATGGTGTGGTTGAGTTTTTGGGAATTAAAGTGTCTGGTGGTGCAATGAAAAATCTCAACCAATTAGTTATGAGACCTTTTGTGGTCTGTATGATGAAAGAAAAGATAGTGACAAAGCTGGCAGCATTGCCGGTAGTACTATCCCAAACTGGCACGAGAAGTTTATTATCCTAATTTTGTGTGGTTTTGACGGTCTAGGCACCTCCGAAACTAATAGTAGAAGAATCAGATTTGCAGTTTATGAAGTCAAGTCTTTTTCTTTATTCAAAAATTAGAGTATAGTAACTTGAGCATGAAGTTGATCTCACTTCTCTAAAGGCCAAAAATATAGATGTTCTGTAATTCATGATTTCCCACTCTTATTTCCATTCATGTTCTATTTGAATGCATTATACATAATAAACTTCATATGAAAGAATTACATCTCTAGCCAAGATTTCAAGAAAAAAAATTATGCTACCATTAAATAAAATATGGAACTCAAGAAGTGGGATATGGTTTATGTGTTTTGAATTACCGGTATAAAAAGTACAAGTTACTCACAAGATTTTTCTATTTCAGTTGAGACATTGTAATGACATCAGATTTAAGTGTTTTGAATTTATGTGGTGCTCTTTTTGGGTTCTTTTATTTATATGAATGAGTACAAGACTAGAATGAATTTCTCCTTGTCTTTCACTGCCATTGTTTGATTCATGAGTCTCCTAATGGTTATGTCATTAGTTAATCAACAACTAGAAAAAACTAGTATGCATACATAGTTGTCTTAATTGCATTGTAGAAGTTAACTGAAGAGTCACAAATGTCATTTTATAAGTTATGTTATTCCAATATTTTGATCCAAATGCTAACTGAATTTTTCAACTATGTAAAAAATAAAGTCATTTTTTGAAGAACTCCTTGAAGCAATTCTTGATTCGATATTGGATTCGCTTGTTTTGGAAGGAAGGTATGTGGGATAGTTTCATGCATGGTTGTTATTTTATTTAGAATTTTGAGCATTGTGATTACAAAATACATGTATAGATTAGGGGTGGCAAACGGGCATGCCCGCCCCATATAGGCCCGCCCCGCAAATGCCCGCAAAAAAATGGGGTGGGCGGGGCGGTCATAGTTGAGGATGCGGGTCTAAAACTTAGACCCACCCTGCAAAAAAGTGAGGGCGGGGCGGATAAAACCTGCGGGCATTGCACCTTTTAAGCTTAAAAATACAAAATTTTATGTAAATGCTCGTGTCCCAAAAGCCCGTGAAGAAAACGGGGCGGGGCGGGACGGACACATTAGAGGGTGAGGGCCTAAATCCTTGACCCACCCCGCACTAAAGTGCGGGTAAAACGGGCATGCCCAATGGGCCGGACCCATTTTGCCACCCTAATATAGATTCATAAAAATTTGTTATTAGATGTTTCTGCTATTTTGTTTTGGCATGTTAATTTAATTTAATTATATTTTAACTAGCTTATGGAGTTAGAGGCAATCAAAATAGTTTAAGAAATTGTCCCAGTGGTATCAGGATCACCTAAAAAATGTTACTTTTTGAATTACAGTGTTTATTAGTTATATTTGTGAGCGACTACGTGTTCTTATTTAACATTTCCTTATTTTATTTTGCAAGAACTCTAATCCATCTTTAGTTTGTTCAAAATCTTGTAATCTTGTATATGTTGTTTAGGAAATTAAAAGATCTGTGCATTGCAATTACAATCAATTTAGAAACAATGTTTCCTTTTTGGTCTCCTATTGCCAAGAGAATTATCTATTGTGTTACGTGTATATACATTCAAGCAGGGCATATTAGATATTACTTCGCCATGGATTCCTAACAATGATTAAGAAATGGAGTGATGTAGTTATTATTGTGAGGAAAGTTAAGGAAAATGGCGGTCATCATATTCATAATTTTTAGAATCAATCACATTTTTGTGTTTTGCTTTTCCTTACTGCTTTAACTATAGTTTTTTTTTGCATCAGATGCATGTTCAGTAATAATGCTGATGGTATCATATTATTATTTTTAAATAAAAAATTTACTTTTTAATTTTTAAATCGGGTCGGTCCGAAAAACTATAGCCCGCGAAGGGCCGAGCTTGGTCAATCAAATTGTGGCTCGTTTACAAATCACAATTTTTAGCCTGGCCCGCACAAAGCCCGAACCCATCATGGGCCAACCCGTCATAGGCCGGGTAGCCCATTTTGGCAATTCTACATTATACCATGTATATATATTTTTTCTTTTTGTACATTTAACATGCAAATCCTTTTAGGTTCCAGATTATTTATATCGTTTGATATTAAATTTTCTAGCAACACATGACCTATGATTAATTCTTTATTGTGTAAATAATGCATCAGAGACGGAGGTACCTGAAAATAGAAAGTGGATTAATAATAGAGTTGATTGTAACAAGAATATCACTGCAGAATTTAATATTGGAGTTCATGAGTTCATTGATTTTTCTTCGGCACAAGATAAAAATAACATTGGAAAAGGAAATATTAGATGCCCGTGTAAGGATTGCAAGTGTCTAAAATTTGGAAATCCAGAAGAAGTGAAGGAACATCTATGTAGGAGGGGATTCATGAGTGATTATTATCATTGGACAAACCATGGCGAGGAGATTCCCCCAATTCCCCTAGTCGTTGTTAGTCAATCATATTATGGAAGTAAAGGTCAGAGGGAAATGTTTGATAATTATGAACAGTTAGTAATGGATGCCGCAAGACCAGAAATTGGAAACTATGTAGAGCAAGTAGGTCAAGACGAAGAAGATATAATGGAAGAATATCCTAATGAATAAGCCCAAAAGTTCTTTGAAATGTTGAAGGCAGCACGATCACCTTTATGGGATTACTGTGATAGATATTATGTGTTGTCAGCTTCTTTAACAACATTAAGTTTGAAAGCAGACTGTGGGTTGTCTGAGAGTTGTTTCAATGGATGGATGCAGTTTATGGGAAATGCTTTTCCAGAGAATAACTGTATGCCTAAAAGTTTTTATCAAGCAAGGAAATTGATTGCTGAACTAGGTTTGGCGAGTTTAAAAATTGAATGTTGTGTGAAAAGTTGTATGTTGTATTATAAGGAGGATGAGACACTCCAAAAGTGTAAAATATGTGGAGAGAAGTGATATAAACATGTTAGAAGACGGGGACATGATAAATTTGTTCCACAGAAACATATGTGGTACTTCCCACTTGTTCTGCGACTACAACGCTTGTATTCTTTATTATAAACTGATTGCAAAATGAGATGGCATCGTGAGAATCCAAGGGAGAATGGTTCATTATCTCATCCGTTAGATGCAAAAGCTTGGAAACACTTTGATGAAACATGGCACGACTTTGCTTGAGATCCTCAAAATATTATATTAGGTTTATGTTCAGATGGCTTTGCTCCATTTAACAAAACAGGAAAGCTTTATTCTTGTTGGCCCGCGATTATTACTCCATATAATTTACCACTCTGGATGTGCATGAGAAGGGAGTTTATGTTCTTGACCATTATAATTCCTGACCCGTCCAACCCAAAGAGGAACATTGGCGTGTATTTGCGCCCTTTGATAGATGAATTGAAAATGTTACGGGACGATGGAGTTATGACTTATGATGTTTCTTTGAAGTAATTTTTTTTTATGAAGGCCGCATTAATGTGGACTATTAACGGCTTTCCAGCCTATGGGATGTTAAGTGGTTGGATGACAATGGGAAAACTAGCTTGCCAATTTGCATGAAGACTTCTAAGGCATTCACCCTTGAATCTAGTAAAAGAACCTCATAGTTTGATTGTCATTGACAATTCTTACCATAAAATCACTCGTATAGAAGGAATAAGACTACATTTACAAAAGGTAAAGTTGAGACATCAATTCCTCCACAAAGGTTGAGTGGTCAAGAGGTGTGGGAAAAAATTAGAAAGTTACCTAGTGTGGAAGAATCTGAAGAACATAAACCACCAGGCTATGGGGTAGATCTTCATTGGACAAAATGAAGTATATTTTGGGAACTTCCATATTGGAAAACTAATCTTCTCCCATACAATCTTGATGTAATGCACAATGAGAGAAATGTGTTTCTTAATATTTTATTCACTGTAATGGACACCAAAGGTAAGACAAAAGATACTTTCAACTCTATGAGGGACTTGAAAAAACATTGCAAGCGTAGGGGACTTGAGCTTTAACTTGGTGCGAATGGTAACTTTGTAAAACCAAAGGCACAATATACATTAACCAAACAACAAATAGTAGTTGTATGTGAATGGGTTAACAACCTTAAGCTTCCAGTTGGTTATGTTTCTAATTTAAGTAGATGTGTTGACACAAAGGAAGCAAAATTGTTTGGCATGAAGAGTCATGACTTCCATGTATTCATGCAACGTTTGCTACCATTAGCCTTCAAAGCCTTACCCAAACCTATTTTGAATACACTGACTGAATTCAGCCAATTCTTCAGAGAAATCACGTCATCTTTGTTAAGAGAGGATAAATTGCATAATTTGGAAGAAAACATTCCAATCATAATGTGCAAATTAGAACAAATATTTCCTCCAAGCTTTTTTGACTCAATGGAACATCTTCCTAGTCATTTAGCTTATGAAGCAAGATTTGGAGGTCCTGTGCAATATAGATGGATGTATCCATTTGAAAGGTTAATTACTCAACATTATTATAATTTCTCAGTTAATTTCCTTATTTTTCTTCATTTCTCAGAGTATATATTGATTTGATCAATAGGTTCATTCGAACTTTAAAACAAAAAGTAACAAATCTAGCTCATGTGGAAGGATCGATTTGTAAAGCATATTTATTAGAGGAGATGTCCACATTTGCTTCCTATCATTATCCACCTGATGTTCTGATGAAAGTTCAATAGTTGATATATCTTTAGTCAAAACTCGAACGAAATGCTTGTTTCCATTAACTTTTAAAATGAAACTTGACTAACAAAAGATCCAAAAGGATGTTACTCTTGAATGGTTATGTTTTTGCAGGAAATGACAAAGGAAAACATTAGTTACGAGCAAGAAGAATTTCTGCCCTAAAACTTTCGCGATGCGAACTTTCCTTCGCATAGCGAAGGTCGCGATGAGAACATTCCTTCGCTATGCGAAGGTCGCGATGCGAAGTTGAAGCGAGCAACAACAAAATGAAACATAATCAAACTCACCCAACTTCGTTTAAAGCGAACACAACGAGAAGAAGCGAGAATAGTTCGCATAGCGAAGTATGGTGGTTCCTGAGGCGGTTTGAAATTCTTCAAGGTGAAGAAAGCCAGGTTTTGCATAGCGACCAGAACTTTGCATAGCGAACTCAGGCATCAAGAACAGTTATAAATAGGACAGAAACCAGTTCAGAAGGGGGCATCTTGAAAATATCTTTTATAATACTTTGTAATATAATAGGAGAGTAGGAATAGAGGAGGATGTAAGGATAAGGAGCTGGATACGCATCAAGAGTCGGGAAATTATCTTTGATGTTAGTTCAACTTCATTCTTCCGTTGTGTATCAAGATACCATGAGTAGCTAAATTCCTCTCTTGTTGGGATTGGTCGTAGTTCACCGAAATAGTATGTATTTTCTTTGATCATGGCGTTATATGCAATTTATTTATGAATCATTATTGATGTTATCTTTGTTTCATTGTTTATTTCATGGATTGAATTGATATTGACAAATACGATTCTAATCTCGATCTAAGATAACATCTATTAAACCCTAAATGCTAGACATAGATTTAGGTTTAACATTCACAAAAAGTATTGAATCTTAATGCTACCGTATTGTTTAATATGCTGAGAAATCATCGATTAAACTATAAGGTAGAAATCTTATTAAAGTTTAGACATAAACTTTGTTTGTAAGCGATATGTGATAATATCAAAACATGCTTAAATTGTGTATAACTGATTTGTGATATACATATTGAATCGGTGGATGAACACCAATTCCCAACAAGTCTATTCCTCTGAAACTATCTTCATTTATTATACGTGTTTACTTTTCGAAACTTATCAATCAAACATCTTGAAACTTTTGCTTAGAATCATAGAGAATATTTAACGGTTTTGATATCGCTCCAATCCCTATGGATACGATAAAAACAAATACTTACATTTTATTGTACTCAACATCAAATTGACGCCGTTACCGGGGATTGGCATTTAAGATATTAAAACATCGCAATAGTTTCTATACTTCTAAGTTGTTATATATTGTATATTTTTTTTTTCGCAACATTTGTTCAAGTGTTGGATAGGTGGTGAAACTTCTGTTTATGCTTCGAGGCAAGACTTTGGAAGAACATCTTCTTTTTGATCCCGAGATCGAAAGAACAAAAGACAAAAGAAGAAACATAAACAACTATCCAAGAAGAAAAATCACAAAGGAGCTTCCGCATCAACTTCCTCAACAAAAGAAACAATGGCTGAAGTTGTCAACGGTGGACCTTGTCCGAGCAGTCCAAGGCAATTAGCTCGTTTCACCAACACTCCAAATAACCGACAAGCTGAAATGAAAACAGGACTGCTGCAGATTATTTACGCTAACCCTTTTACAGGTTTGGATCATGAAGATCCATACTCCCACCTCACCAAGTTCTATGAACTGGCCGATACGTTAGGTGCACCCAAAGCTGAAGAAGAAGCAGTATTTATAAGGTTATTCCCGCATTCTTTGATCGGTAAAGCAAAATATTGGTATCTTGACCAACCTACTGAAACCATGACGAACTAGAATGTGTTGGAAGAAAATTTTCTTAACAGATTTTTCCCTTACAACCGGTTCATGGATGCAAAAACATCCATCGCCGCGTTTGCTTAATCTGCAAATGAAACTCTATGTGAAGCTTGGGAACGTTACAAATCCATGCTACGGAAATGTCTGAATCATGGTTTTGACAGTCTAACACAAGTCCACATCTTCCGCAACGTATTGCAGCCCCAACCAAAGCTCTTACTTGACGCAACGGCCGGTGGTTCTTTATTGGCAAAAAGTGCAGAAGAAGTAGTTTCAATTATCAACCTAATGGCTCTCCCGATCATCAAGTCCAATATAATCGAGGAACCGCACAAAAGAAACCTAGAATTATTGAGTTAGATACAAACAATGCAATCTTGGCACAAAATAAGCTTCTCACTTAAACTGTGGAAGAACTCACCAAGCAATTATCTAATCTTCCACAACAACTCAAACACCTGCAGGAAGCGCCTAAACCACAACAAGTAGTCATGTGTGAACTTTGTACAAGAGACTACTGAATCAGTTTTTGTCCTCCGATTAATGAAGAGGTCAATTATTTGGGAAACCAGCAGTAGAGACAGGTTCCGTACCAAAACAATCAAGGTTATCTATACAACAACAACGCAAGCTATGGCCAAATTCAAAATAGGTAGAATCAATACCAAAGCTACACTCAACCAGATAAGCTTGCAAAGATAGAAGATACCTTGAATCAATTTATACAGATGTCCATGGAAAACCAGAAAAATACAGATGCATCAATCAGAAATCTTGAAATACAAGTAGGACAAATTGCAAAGCAGTTGAATGAGCAACAACAAGGACCGTTCTCTGCCGCCGCTCAAACCAATCTAAAAGAAACGTGCAATTCAGTCACAACAAAGATTGGAAAAGTGGATGAAATAAAAGTTGGAGAGAACGGCAAAGAAAAGAGAATTATAATGGAAAAGTAAGAAGAAAATTTTGAGAAAAAGGAGGAAGAAAACAATGCTGATCATGGAAGCGTTACAGTACCAATTACCATTGATAATATAAATTTTGATAAAGCTTTGATTGATCTTGGTTCAAGCACCAATCTTCTTCCGTTTTCTGTTCTTAAAATGATCGGTAATCCTAAAATAGAACCTACAAAAATGGTGTTACAACTTGCTAACAAATCAATCACAAAACCAGTTGGCATGATAAAGGATGTAATGGTCAAACTTGAGAGATTCCTATTTTTAACAGATTTTGTGGTGATGAATACTGAAGAAGATGATGACATTCCTCTGATTTTGGAACGTCCCTTCATAAAAATAACCCGAATGATGATTGACGTAGATGAAAGCAAGATGAAAGTGAGGTACAAAAATGAAGAAGTCAACTTTGAATTGTTTCAACACAAAGAAAATGACTATTACAAGATTGAGGCTCCTGATGAAATAGATCTGGAATTGAAGAGAAAGAATGACAAAAAAAGGCCAAAGGATGGTGGCATAGATACTGTGACGAATTCATACAAACCACCTTGATTTTTACTCGAAACAGGCGTCGAGCTAACGATGTTAAACAAGCACTTGTTGGGAGGTAACCCAACCTTTTTACATTTATGTTTCTTTTCTTGCATAATTAGTTCAATTCGTAGGAAGAAACATAGCATGAATGATCCAAGAGAAAATTCTGCATAAAACTGAATTCTGCAGAGTTCGCTAAGCGAGCCCCGTTTCGCTAAGCGAAAGTAGCAGAATCAACAAAAATATCATTCATGCCATCTTCTTCACTTTAGTGTTTTGTGTATCTTTAAATGGTTTGGAGATGTGGGTGTCATATGACCAATCCATAATGTTTTGAGATGGAAAGGCAAGGAGTGGAAGATCAAATTCACATAAATTAACAAAAGTTTAATGGTAATGATACAATTTGGAAAGAATTGCACAAACCAAGGTACTTGTTTATTTCTTTCTTAAAATTTGGCATAAATATGACACGAGTAGTCTCCATAAAATCAAGTCATTCAAGCTTATGCAATAACATGTTTCATTATGAATCACTTAGTTCTAAAACCAGAAAAGTGAGGTAGCCTTCCAATGTTTACCATATGCTTAGGAGACTGATGAATTCTTGTTTTAACTCGTTTGATTCATGCTTAATCTTGCATGTATGTTAATAAATGTGGAGACATAGAAAGGATCAAGGAATTTCTTTGAAATTGAGCATAACTAGTAAACCAAATGTAGCCTCATTGCCCCTTGTGAGTGAGTGATCATTTACAACCCCTTTTGAGCCATATGACATGAATCAATCATTTATGAGTTGAACAATGCATTAAGTATACCACTTAGTGGATATTGTTCTATATCTTTAAATATCATAAAAGTTCATCTATGATAGATTCTATTTTTCTTGAATTAAACCTCAACCATTGCTATCTTTTGTCAAATTATAAAGAGTATTTAAAGGAAAAGTAAGGTTTAGTTCAAGTTTGGGAGAAGAAGAAAATTTCCTTTTTTTTTCAAGAAAATAAAAATTAGAAAAGATGAAGAAATCAAACGAAAAATATGAAAGAAAAGTAAGAAAAGAAAAGACAATGAAAATACCAAAGATGAATGTGTTCAAAAGAAAGAAACAAAGGTTTGGATGAGTAACATGGTACAAAGAATCAGACTCTATGAATGCTCTTCTAAAAACATAAAGAAAATTCAAAAGCTACTTTGTTTCCATTAGCCTTTGAAATGACACTTCCTTGGTACCTTGGCCACATTACAACCTTGAAAAGACCTTAGTGATCTATGTTTTTTTTACATATCAACATATTTTGCTTAGATGAAGGCATGAATTAATCTAGATGTTAGCAAATTTGTCAGATGTGAGTTCAAAATACCTCATTATTTTTACTTACAAAAGAGTGTTATAGATGTGATTCATAATAGACGTGTTTATTGCTTTAGACTGCCTGACAAAGAACTTTATGTGGAAGACTTGTTTCATAAATATGTCTAAATTCTTGGAAAGTGGTAATACATAACAACTTGTATTTGGAATTCAACATTAAACCATGTGCCGTGATTACTTCTTTGAAAAATTTGGTTGATCATGTGAAATAAATGGAACAGAAACTCTTGCTTTTGCATAGCTTTGATTGAGGACAACCAAAGATTCAAGTTGGGGAGAATTTGATAGAAGTTCAATAGTTGATATATCTTTGGTCAAAACTCGAACGAAATGCTTGTTTACATTAACTTTTAAAATGAAATTTGATTAACAAAAGATCCAAAAGGATGTTACTCTTGAATGGTTATGTTTTTGTAGGAAATGACAAAGGAAAACATCAGTTATAAGCAAGAAGAATTTCTGCCCTGAAACTTTCACGATGCGGACTTTCCTTCGTATGCGAAGGTCGCGATGCAAAGTTGAAGCGAGCAACAACATAATGAAATAGAATCAAACTCACCCAACTTCGCTTGAAGAGAACGCAACAAGAAGATGCGAGAATAGTTTGCATAGCGAACGTTACTTCGCATAACAAAGTACGGCGGTTCCTGAGACAGTTTGAAATTCTTCAAGGTGAAGAAAGCCAGGTTTCGCATAGCGACCAGAACTTCGCATAGCAAACTCAGGCGGCCAGAACAGTTATAAATAGGACAGAAACCAGTTCAGAAGAGGGCATCTTGAAAATATCTTTTATAATACTTTGTAATAGAATAGGAGAGTAGGAATATAGGAGGTTGTAAGGAGAAGGAGCTGGATACGCATCAAGAGTCGGGAAATCATCGTTGATGTTGGTTCAACTCCATTCTTCCATTGTGTATCAAGATACCATATGTAGCTAAATTCCTCTCTTGTTGGGATTGGTCGTAGTTCACCGAAACAATATGAATTTTCTTTGATCATGGCGTTATATGGAATTTATTTATGAATCATTATTGATGTTATCTTTGTTTCATCATTTATTTCATGGATTGAATTGATATTGACAAATACGATTCTAATCTCGATCTAAGATAACATCTATTAAACCCTAAATGCTAGACATAGATTTAGGTTTAATATTCACAAAAAATATCGAATCTTAATGCTACCGTATTTTTTAATAGGCTGAGAAATCGTCGATTAAACTATAAGGTAGAAATCTCATCAAAGTTTAGACATAAACTTTGTTTGTAAGCGATATGTGATAATATCAAAACATGCTTAAATTGTGTATAGCTGATTCGTAATATACATATTGAATCGGTGGATGAACCAATTCCTAACAAGTCTATTCCTCTGAAAACTATCTTCATTTATTATACGTGTTTACTTTTCGCAACTTATCAATCAAACATCTTGAAACTTTTGCTTAGAATCATAGAGAATATTGAACGGTTTTGATATCGCTCCAATCCCCGTGGATACGATAAAAACAAATACTTATATTTGATTGTACTCAACATCATGTTCCATCAAGGAGAACAAGAATGCCACGAAATGATGACAGGGGAGAGGATTTTTCAATGGGTCCTCCATTATCAATCTTTAATTACCCGGGCCGTCCATTTGGAAAATGTACCACTTCTACCTTGGATGATTGTGCACATACGATATATAGTAAAAGACACAACAAGCATTGATATGACATGCTAGGCTCGATTATCCTTAAAGAAACACATCCATATTATTATTATTATTTATTTATTTTGATGACTGGCATACATTGAAATATCTCGTTCACCTACAAAACCATGTAATGCATTTATTCAACTTGGTTCTGGAATAAAGAGAAGTAGTGTGCCTCATAGCATATAGTGATGGGATATTGAAATTTCAAATAATGCTTATGATTTTATTCCGTCTAATGTAAAATGGATATGCTGCATAGTAAAAAGAATACTAAAACCAATTAAGGCATGGTGTCTGTGTTAGTATTGTTCTAGCAAAAGTACGTCATGTAAAACATATATGTAGCATGCGTGAAAAGATTATAACAAAAACAAACCTTGGTTCTTACAAAATAAAAAGTTAACAAAGAAATAGAAATGATCTTCCACTTTCATGGACTATTAGAAATATAGATGATCATCCACTTTCATGGACTATTAGAAATATAAATGATTATCAACTTTCTTAATATATTATTGAACTATACTAACACAAATTTAGGATTGTTGCAATGCACTTTAATATTTAGGATTATTTTAGCTTGTTATACTAGTACAAATTTAGGATATGTTATTTTATGTTTTGGCTGATTATATTCTTCCTCTCTACTTAATTGTTATTTACAGAATGGGTATGAAAAAAGGATTATTGAGAGGGACTCACAAGAGGCACCTGGAGATGATGTTTCTAGTCATCAATCTGACAATATCATCTTTTTAGATGTTATTGGTGGAGTGGACAAGAAGGGTCTTATATATGGTTTGAAACCAGAAGCAGCAAAGTACAAGTCGTCTAGATCTTTCACATATGACGGTATCTCATAATCTGAATATGAATAAATAAGGACCGTTATTTCTGATTTGTCTGTTGAAAATAAGACCCTTAAAGAGAAACTTAAGACTCACGAGGATTTGATTTGTGCATCGCAAGAAGACTCACGTTTTCTTAGAGAATAATTATTCCAAATTATGGAAAGTTTTTCTACAGGTCATCAACCTCCACGTTCAGATCAAAATCCACCTTCCCAACTTCTTCAAAAATAGTACTAAATTGAAGTGAACACATTTTTGTTTGTCATCTCTTAGTTTCAAGAACAATTATAGTATTATTTTCGTTGTAATTTTTTAATTTTAAGAGCTTTATTTGAACTATTTTAGTTGTAATATCCAGTGTCAACAAAAAAATACTATGGTTTTAACATTTAGTTTTAAGAACATATTTATGATATTCACAAAAACAGTTTCTAGTGTTTCATCTTGTGATTGATTTATTTTAATTATGATGATATAGTAAATTCAGTTTCAGTATTAATTAAATTTGGCAGGAAATTTACAATTTCAATATTTTCATGCAGGTTCTCATTGATTAGTGACAAAATATAAATGTCACTAATCATGATAATTTAATTTAGTGACGGAAAATATCTTTCATAAAAAGAGTTCACACATTAATGTTCAATAGTTAGTGACGAAATATAACTGTCACTAAAGTTTAATTAGTGAGGTATTTACAAATCCCTCACAAATTACTGACAGATTTCTTTTCAATGATTAGTCGACGGATTGGTTTCGTAACTATTTATGATGAAATTTGAAATCCCTTACAAATATTTTGCGACATTGACATTCATTACAGATATTGATACATCGCAAAATCCGTCACTAATAAATTTTGGGACGAATTTTAGAGCTTTGTGACGGAAGAATACTCTCTCTAAATTCAATTCCAAAATGTACATCTTAAAATACATATAAGTCTCTAGTCGAATTAGACTATAAAATTGATCCTCTAAGCAACCATATTTAGAATCCATCAAATCTAAGGGCAGTTGTATATTTTTGGACGGGAATATATTTTTCCTCGTTGAATTAGTTTTGGGTGGGAGGAGTGTTGCATAATATGAACATTCAATTCCATCACCTGATTCATTCATTGAAAGAATTTAACCTTTATTCTTTGAATTATAAGATGACCCTAATTTAGAATAAAATAGAAATCTACCTATATAAGAAAAATTGAGGTCTTGGAATTGACCAATGTACCCTATTTCTAACTATTACTTACACTAACTAATACTTACCATAATACATTACTATTATCCATCATTTCCATGAACCATGCTCTCAACTAAACAACTTGTCCGACTGGACACACCGCCCAATGTTTTGTGGGAAACACAACCTATACCAAGTCTTGCAGGTTTAGTTTGTTTTCCTCTGTGTCACAGTAGTCTCATCTTCCTATTGTTTCTTCTCTTCCATCTTCAACCCTTCGTCAAGTCTTCCACAACAATGGCGCGACCTTTCAAACTCATCACCAATATCAATGACCGTAAAGAGTTGTGGAAGATCGCTGTAAAGGTTCACCACAAATGGACCATCAAGACTTCAGTAAATGAGCATTTCGAAATGGTCGTCGGTGACACAAACGTGAGTTCGTTACCACTTTTCTGGAGTATAATAACTGATAGTTTTACACCTGTAGCTCAGTTTACATATATTGGCATGTCGTCATGTTCATCCACTTTGTCAAGGTGGGTGTTTAAAGTTTCTTCATGGTGTTGTTTCTGTTGACTTAACAACCATTTAATTTTTTCTTGCTTGCGTTGTTCATGGTGTTCGTTATGTTGTTGTTCATGGTGTTGTTCAGCAAATGAAAGTTCTGATTTGACTTTGAACTTCATCCTGTTGTTCATGGTGTTGTCTGTGTTGACGTGAATAACCAGTTATTTTCCTGTCTTGCGTAGAGTGCAATCACTTTTGACACATTTTTATTTTATTTCAGGGATATAACATTCACGTTGTAGTTCCAACGATCTATAAAAAGGCTTTTGACTCGGTGTTGTCGGTTAACGTCACCTGCACCATATCAAACTTTCAGGTCCACCCTAACGATTTGCTATTCAAACTGACTAGCCACAAATATCTCCTCAAGTTCACATGTGGAACAACCGTGGCGGATATTGGCAAACACACCATTCCTGACAAGATTATCAACTTCACACCGTTTTCTGATATAATTTCTGGCAAATGGCAGAAAAATCTTCTCTGCGGTATATAGCTTATCCATCATGGTGTTGTTTGCTTCTCCTTATGTTTTTCTAAACTTTTGGAAAAACTTCTGTGATTTGTAGATGTTATTGGTGTTATTGATGAGGTGGGGTACTCCCAAACAAAGACAGGGGGGAAGAAGCCTCAATTCAACCTGGTATTATGCGATTTAAGGTATTTAAAAATCTAAATATAAGGTTTCCTGCTGCTTCAACGTTTCTTTTGTAACTGACTCCGTTTCATCCGTTTAGTGACAACACGTTGCTATGTACCCTTTGGGAGGACTATGCTGTCAAATTCTTTGACTACAAAAAACATCAACATGAGATTTCCACCCCAACTATTATTCTACTAAAGTACGCAAAGATTAAGGAAGAAGGTAGTCCCCTAACCCGCTACGGTCTGCACTTTCATAACTCTCTACAATTTTGATGCTCTTACTTAAATCCATAATGTAATATATACCCTTTTGGTCGTGAAGGAAAGTACTCCCTAGCTGTGACAAACACTTACAACGTGACAGAGTTACATATCAATGACGATTTTCCTGAGATCAAAGTGTTTTTGAAGAGGTAAACTATTATGGACTATATTCCATTTATATTATCTGCCATTACTATTTTATAATAAACATTTCATCTACAGCTTGCCCAAAGGGTCTGACTATGGGAAAGCACTTACCACGGCTAGCAACCAAACACGTGATTCGTCGCATATGTCGTATGGGTCTCAACAATCTGCAAGTGAAGCTTTTTTGACGAAATATGTTCAGTTACCACTGCGAGAAATCATCCAACTGTACCAGGTAATGTATATTGGCAATGATATTCTCTAAATTTCACGTAATTCACTCGACTTGACCCATGTTTTAATCCCATTCAGGCTACTGTATGCGTCACGGTTGCAACAACTGACAAACTTATCGCTTCGCCAAATGGGTGGTGCTACAGAGCTTTCCACCAATGTCCTCAAGTTGCCAAGGGCTACATGCCTCCTTTTGTCTGCAGAGATGGCCACCGCACTGAGGTAGAAATATGGAGGTTGACCTTTCATAATCTTTATTGTATTTTATGTTGTTTACAAATATACCTTTCCCATGTCTGATTTAGGTTGCATCCGTAGGTATAAAATAGAGGTGGTTGCAGTTCATGACGGATGTTCGGCAATATTTGTTTTTTGGGATGAAATTGCAGCCCAACTTTTGGAATCATCTGCTGCTTACTTATGAGCCACAATGATTGAGGTGACTGAAAACTATAATCAACGACAATTCTAACCGTTTCAATTATCCAACTCAATTTCCAAAATTTTGAATAGGTTTATACATGATGGGAAACAGGCCGGAATCACTGACCCGCTTGAGTTTCCACTAGCCCTTGATAAAATGTTGGGAAAGAAGTTGGCATTCAAGGTTAAGTGGAATCCTCGCTTTAAGAGTTGTTCCGTCATCCACTTTCTTAACGATGACCAGCTGATCAACAAACTTGAAGGACCGCTTGCAATTACTCAGGTTACTATTGTGTAACATTTTTTGTTATGTCTATCACGAATATTTTTAACAGAATCTATTATAATAGTATATTTCCAATGGCAGAATGACAAGCTCATTCAAGACAGCGACCAATTTATTGAGGCCTCCTCTAATTCAATGCAGGAAGCTTAATTGTCCTTTATAACGATTCCATTAGGAATCATGTATTACACGAACCATTGCACCAGCAAGTAATGACTCTAACAACATGCAAATGCATTCTGATTTGCACAGGTTGTGGAGAGTGTTGGTGAGGATGTACCAATTGTAAAACTAACTCCTCCTACGGTAATATGTTCTTATATGTCATGAATTTAATTTACTGGGACTATTTACCACACCCTGCAATTGTAACCCTTTCTGTATTGTTGTCGAATTCAAGATGGTGAAATCACATCTTCCCACGCTCCTGATCCTTCAACCCCTAAAGCCAATGTTAAGAGGATGTCTATGGAACCTGCCGGTGAACTGTCGATCAAAACTGAAACAGATGGGGACCTTTTGTCCACAAAAGCCAAGAAACTTAACAAGCGGGGTAAAAATCAAGTTTGACCGTCGAGAACTGCCGGAGATGGAAAATGATGTTGGACTCTTTTTTGAAGTTTCACCTTCCACTACTACCATGTCTATTTAATACAAGAAATTGATGTATATGTTTTGAAGTTTTTGTTATCAATGTTTGATCAAATCACTACAACAATGGGGTTTATTTCTAAGATTCCCAGAAGATCTTATGTGTAATATATGTTGTATTCTATTAATGTGATTTGTTTTCTGATTCAAGATATATTGATCTGTATTGTTAAGATACATTGATAGAAGCACTCAAATCTACAGATTCATTACATATGTATTATAACAACTGAACCATAACGGATAAACATAGAGTCATGCTAGACTTTTTAATATTAACGAGACATAAAACTATTGGCAGCTAACCCTAACTAAGTCAAATATGTTCTTTGTCACATGCATGTAATGAAATATACTGTGTGGCTACCATTGCCATTATATTTACCACGTAAGTCCAAATATTTGACAATAGCACCACAAATTTTGTTATTAAACAACAGAAAAGCATGTATGTCCTACTTAGCATGTTACAATAATATTAAAATATTGATCCTTCCTACTTTTATACATTGTGCAGTACCTAAACACATCAGCTCAGTAGGTAGCATTGCACAACACTCAAGCACCCCCTCTCTCATATGTCACTCGCCGTTTCTTCCTGCTTCATGTGAAAGAAGAAGTACAAACTTACTGTTAATCACTAATTACCTTCCCAACATATTATAACAATATAAATTGTCAATAAAATATTACTATTATGCTGCATCTATTTGGAGGGGCTTTTCAAAATTTCAAATTTTTAGTGGGAAACAAATTACATCACACAACCACTCCATCATCACCTCAGCAAAGCAAGCAACCTGTGTTTGTTCTATCTTTCTAACTACCTTGCCACTACAACATTACACTTCAACTACAGCCAAATGATTGAGTCATATTTGAACATCTCCTACTTTTCACAATACGTAACTTAGTATATTTTTCAGCTATTTGTTTCCTCTCTCCCACTGCCCATGTGTTTGCTTACGATTTTAATGTTCCTACTTCAAATTTTATGGTGACAAATTTTTACTAAGTATTCCTTTTGCACGTCTAAGGTTTTACGACAACCTTTCCATGGATGGTGACAGTCATACGCCTGCCTCTATTACAAGACAGAAACAAAAATTATTCTTGAGTAACAAGAGACAACATAATTTGCGACCCAACAAGGGGAACAATGTTGCTTCACCATCAACACCTTTGCTTCCTAATGCAACTCCCAAACTCAACGTACAACCCCCACAGTAATGTTGTTAATACCACACAAACTGGACCGTCTCTTCGGCACAATCTTCCTACTGCCCCTCCGAAGCGTAGACGATTCGATATTAGTTCTGGCATAAATCTATTTCCAATGTTAAATTCTACGGTGTCCTATAACAACCCGTCTACTATGTCAGTAAGAAACAATAATTCAACCTTGGCACAACATGTTTGTCCTACACTTAGTAAGTCTCAGGAAATTGCTCCCAATTAAGGGCGTGGTCATCAACCTCCCTTGGCAGCGTCCTCATCAACCCACATATGCACTTTTACATCTTCAAGTTATACTTCCCCACAACCCTTATTCATGCCCTAGGACTCCTCGCGGACGGTCCTTCGCCAAATCCAGCTTCCTGTCGGAAGTAATGCATATTCAACATGCAATGCTTATGCTTCTGGCACTCCACAACGCAATGCACCTAAAAATTCATCTTCTGAGGAAAACTCTGATTCGGATTCTGATCATACTGTGGCAAATTCTTCAGAGTCTGACATTGAAGCTGGTGTTGAAGACGTCGAAGATCACCTACAAGGTAATATGTTTACCAATTTAACTAACATGATTTCCATTTGTTTCTTAGTCCCACATCATGGATATCTTATTGTTACATGCACATAATATGTCGATATCGGAATTCCTACTTGGGAATGCCAGCATTACAAGGCATGTATGTGGTATCAGGAACGTAAATCCAAACATAGACACACAACTGCACCAAAGTTTCACATTTGCTGCAAGTCTGGAAGAGTCGTGCTACCACTGATGAGGCAACCTCCACCTTTATTAGCTCAGCTCCTTTTCGATGGAAATTCCACCCGAGTAAAAACTTCCAGGCCAACATACGAACATACAATATTGTGTTCTCCTTCACTTCTCCTGGGATGAAGTTTGACACAACGTCACAGAGAGGAAACTGTCCTCCAACTTTACAACTACACGGTCAGGTGTGTCACCAGATAGGTACTATGCTTCCCGATATCGGTCAACCTCCGCAATATGCTCAGCTATACATCTTCGATACGGAGAATGAGGTTGATAATAGGATGGATTGTTTCAGGTAGCAAAAATCTCTTTGCTCATATGTATAACTCAATGTTTTTCAATCTCTTTGAACTAAAAATCGTATGTGTACTAATATATGTTATTACTGTTTATTGTAGGGACAACAAAAAACTTGAGAAAGAATTAGTCAGGGCTTGAAGGTGATGTTGGATTCTTTCAATGTCCATGCCAAAGCGTTTAGAAATGCTAGGGATCTATTGAGGGAAAATTCTTTTCTAGACTTAAAGTTGAAATTGATATCCAGTAGACCCAGCGACGATCATGTCTATAATATGCCAACTGTTGCGGAAGTTGCTGCTCTCATTGTCGGCAATATTGATTCTGCAGAAAAAGGGACATAATAGTCCATCCATGCAATTGGGGGGGGGGGGGGGGGGGGGTTACAAAGAATAGATGAATTCCATCCGGCATACCTTGGATACCAATACCCATTCATTTTTGTATATGGCGAAGACGGTTACAGAGATAATATTCTACACAAATATAGTCACCAAAGACAAGTCACGAAGAAAAATCGTCAAACTATAAAGGATTGGTTATGCTTCCGTCTACATGAGCGCGTCTCGGAACCTAAGACTTTACTTTATTCACGACGCCTTTTCCAACAGCTCCTGGTTGACGGTTATACTATGATGGAATCCAAGCGTCTAAACTGGTTGCGGAAAAATCAATCTAAATTAAGGGTTGGTAAATATAGCAACTTACATCAGGAAAACACTGCTGGTAGTTCTAATCAAAGTACAAAACAGGGTAAGCGTTTTGTTTTGCCTTCGACGTTTGTCGGAAGCAAACAATACATGGACCAGCTCTGTTTTGACGGGATGGAGATTTCAAGTAAACTTGGCTTCCCTGACCTGCTTATAACATTTACCTGCAACCCAGCGTGGCCTGAAATAAAACGTCTGTTGCATATCAACAATTTAAGTGGTGTTGATCGTCCGGATATTGTAGCAAAGGTCTTCAAAATTAAGTTCGACGAACTTATGCGTGATATAACAAAGAGACATGTCCTAGGACGCGTTTTGGCATGTAAGTCTACGTTTGGAACTCTGTCAGTATTTTATGTTCACTTATATTACGTAGAACTATTACGTTTATACTGACTTCTGTGCTATTCCATTCAACAGTTATGTACACCATTGAATTCCAGAAAAGAGGTCTACCTCACGCTCACATTCTTATCTTCTTGCATCCTCAGAGTAAATACCCCACACCCAATGATATTGACAGAATAATTTACGCCGAGATACCTGACTCGGACATTCATCCTACGTTGTACAACTTGGTCAAGTCACATATGGTGCATGGACCTTGTGGTATGGCTAGGCAATCATCACCGTGTATGAAGAACAGAAAGTGCACTAAATTCTTTCCAAAAAGTTCATTGAGAATACCATTGTTGATGTCGAAGGCTACCCTCTATACAGACGACGATCAACTATGAATGTCATACACAAGAAGGACATCCCTCTGGACAATAGGCATGTCGTCCCGTACAACACAAAATTGCTCTTGAAGTACCAAGCCCATATTAACATGGAATGGTGTAATCAAAGTACATCAATTAAGTATCTTTTCAAATATATACACAAAGCCAATGATAGAATTACAGCTTCTGTTGTACATAGGTCTCATCCTTCCTTGAATAGTGTCAAACCCGTAGACAAAATTCAACAATATCTTGACTGTAGATACGTCTCTCTGTGCGAGGCGAGTTGGAGAATCTTCTCTTACAGTATTCATGGCCGTAAACCCACTGTGGAACGCATGTTTTTCCATCTTATAGGTGAGAAGTCTGTCTACTATACCGATCATGACCAGATGGAGAATATTTTAGAGAAGGCGAGCGTAACGGAGACTATGTTTTCGTCGTGGTTAATTGCCAACCAGACTTACGAAGAAGCCAGGGAATTAACTTATGGTCAGTTCGTCACAAGGTTTGTTTACCATAAAAGAAATAGAATGTGGAAGCCTCGGAAAAAGGGGTATATAATTGGCCGTTTAATTTGGGTACCATTGTCTACGGGCGAGTTGTTTTATCTTTGTATGATGCTGACTGTTGTGAAAGGACCCACATGCTATGAGGATATTCGCAAGGTCGGCGATACACAGTGTGATTCCTTTAGAGATGCATGTTTTTCTATGGGCTTCCTTGAAGACGATAGGGAATACATCGGAGCCATTAAAGTGGCAAGTGAGTGGGGGTTCGGTCATTTCCTACGCAAGCTTTTCGTTGTTATGCTTATGTCGGGCAACGTCAATCGGCCGACGTATGCGTGGACAGTGACATGGGCATTACTATCCGACGGTTTGTTGCACCAACAAAGGCTCTTAGTTAATAACACAGGCTAGCTTTTAGTCTTCATCCATTTCAATAACTTGAGCATATACCTTTCTAATATGGGTTTTAAGTGGTAAAACTATATAACCCTTAAATTATAGCCATACTGAATGGTTAAGTGTTGTGCATTGGAATACTGACCACATAGGTCTTTTCCTTTGACATAACTAATATTGAATGACCATGAGCTGAAAAATCTCACGTTGCATCATATTGAGACTCTCTTTCAAAAGAATCGAAAAAGCCTCCATGACTTCAAACCTATACCATACCCCGACAGTTATGTGTTGGAGCAGCTGGGGAACCATCTCATATATGAAGAACGTAGTTACGACATACAAACCATGAAATACGAATTCCAATCACTACATGCTGCTCTTACAGGTAGTTACCAGGAAACTGAATGCTATTCCTCATTTAATACTTAGGCGTTACTTTGATCTGATATTTTACTTATTTGTATTAGACGAGCAGCGCGGAATCTATGAGAAGATTATGACCGCCGTAACAAATCAGAAAGGTGGAGTTTTTTTCCTGCATGGTTATGGTGGAACCGGGAAAACTTACATGTGGCGGACAATGGCAAGTGCGATTAGATCTAAGCACGACATATGTTTAACCGTCGCCACCAGTGGAATCGCATCGCTGTTGTTACCAGGTGTGAGAACGGCTCACTCAAGATTCAAAATACCTGTCCCTACTTTAGCCAACTCTACTTGTAATATCACTCACAAAGAAGAAGCCACGGAACTACTTCGACAAACAAAATTAATAATTTGGGACGAGGCGCCCATGGCTAACAAATGGTGTTTTGAAGCACTTGACAAGACATTGAAGGATGTGATGAGTACTGATGGGAACTCGGAAGAACTTTTTGGTGGGAAGGTTGTCGTGTTTGGTGGGGATTTCAGACAGCTATTGCCGGTAATACCAAGGGGTAGTCGTTCCGACATTGTACATGCCACCATCAACTCTTCCTACATATGGAATTCGGTACAGGTATTGAACTTAACTAAGAATATGCATCTAAATTATGGTCCCACCGAACACGACATGAAAGAAATGGCGGAATTCTCCGATTGGCTACTCAAAATTGGAGAAGGAAAGGTCGGAGAACCGAATTATGGGACTGCTGAAATTGAGTTCCCGCTTGAGATGCTTATCACAGATTTTGATAATCCTATCGTTGCTGTCATAACGAGTACGTATCCTGATTTTCTCGCAAATTATACGGACTTCAACTATCTAAAGAGCAGGGCTATATTGGCATCAACAATAGATATGGTTGACAAGATTAATGATCATGTATTGTCCATTATGCCAGGTAGTCTCACTTTTCAGTTGATAAGCTCCTTAACACAATACAGTTGGTGATGCATTTCTTGATATATATGTCTCATGTTGTGCCTGCAGGTGACTTGAGGGATTACTATAGCCGTAATACAGTTGATCGATCGGAGATACATGACAGGGACGTTCTTAATGTTCTCACCCCGGAGTTTCTCAGCTCATTAAAAACTTTCGGCTTGCCTAACCATCATATCAAACTTAAGGTCGGGGCACCCATTATGTTGATGCGAAACATCGAGCAGTCCGAAGGCCTGTGCAATGGTACTCGCCTAATAGTGACCAAAATGGCTACACATGTGCTTGAGGCCCATATCATGGGGGGGGGGGGGGACACCATGGCAACGTCATATACATTCCCAGGATAGATATGTCCCTATCACAGTCTCATTGGCCTTTCAAGCTAAGCCGGAGACAATTCCCCGTCATTGTCACCTACGCGATGACGATTAACAAATCACAGGGTCAGTCATTGGATTGGGCGGGGCTTTATATTCCACGAGACGTTTTTACTCATGGCCAGATTTATGTCGCACTTTCAAGGGTTACAAGCAAAAAGGGTATAAAAGTATTGATACACGATGAAAACAACAATGCCAAAACATGTACATCCAATGTTGTTTACAAGGAGGTTTTCAACAATGTTTAGTTATACGAATTTAACTTCGTATGTAACCTTATTAGAAAATTTTAACATTGTTGTTTAGGTGTCAGGTTTTTTGTTATACTTTGTGGGATATCTGTAGGTTTTTTTGTTAATGCACAGCCGATTAATGTATTTTCACCTTGTGTATAAACAGTAAAGAATTACATTAACTGCAGGCATATCATTTTTGCACTTCTGTATATAACTATAATACAGAAACATACATTAATCTGTAAAGCATATTAATAACCCGACACAAAGTTTTAATATCAAGTGCAACCTTACCCGTGTCATATCTTATACACATGACAACCTTTGTTTTCATTAGTTGCATCCAAACGGAAGCGTATTCGGTCTCCGCCTTTGAAATTGTTTGACGCGCAGATTACATCCCAGTCTTTTCCTAACTTGGTCCGGTATGCATCATCGATGTTCAGTATCGACAACATTTTGCAACGTCCGTTGTCGCCATAAAGCAGCAGATCTTCGTAACCGAATTTTTGTAGAACACCGGTAAATTCAGGTTGTAGCTTCTGAATGTATATAGCAGATGACCCAATTTATCAGCTATTCAACTAATTTGCAACTATATCAGAACTGACTTAAACATAAAAAATAGAACTCAACTAATTTTGGTGAAATCTCACTCAATACCCTTCCATCCACTGATTATAAGTGGTTGAACCTCCCTATTGTTATATACTAAGGTATGATGAATACCTTAGTTGTTCAGTACTGTCCACGTTTTGTTTACTTCTCCTCGGTACGTTCGAACAAATACATGCTGGATCTCAGGAAAGGCCTACACACATAACTTTCTTATGATTTAGTTCATGAAATGAATATATAACACCCTATAATCAGTGAGAAACGCAAACAAAAACCCAAAAGACATATGTTTTACAGCCACATGGTTTTACTTACTTGGAAGGATAACTTTTCTATTACAATTGTGTCAATCACCTCTTTATGAACCAGAGGACCAACCCTTTCCATTGCAACTCTATGAAATGTTAAATTGAAGAGGTGGTTGCAGGTATCTTGCGCCTATTATAACTAAGGAGTGGATGGTATTTATTGCTACAACTAATGTCTCCACTACCCTATCCAAATCACATGTCAACAGTAACATTAATATTTTATATTTTCTCCTGCAGGGCCCATGTGAAGTGAGGGAATAATGTGGTCCTTCGAAAGTTATTTCACTTGCTTTACACCTATGATGTATTTGTGCACTCAATGTGTGGTCTACAAAGCATGCATTACTTATCTATTGTCCACGTTGGTTTTGTGTTTTTCCAATTCTGTTTTAAATTCATTACAGAAACACTTCTAATAAAAACATGAACCATATTATAATTCACCACTTCAAAAACTGTTGGATGAAGACAGGAACAACAACATGATAACTTTCTCCACACCAGAAGCATTTACAATTTTAACATTGCATCAGTCAAACATTATATCTCTTTACAAACCATGACAGAACAAAATCAAAACATAAGATGCTACATATGGTTCATATATAAACTTCCAAAAGTTACAAAGTTTAGTCCTACAGCCACAACTATTACAATTCATGACAAATCCACAACAAAACTACACCACCAGTACCTTTAAACTACACCTAATTTCCACGTTTCTTGAACCACACAGGGGCACATTTCAACACCACTATTTCTACAAATTTCCATACACCACTGTCATAAAAATCACCGCCTCACATTTCCACGCTTCACAGACACCAATATTTCACTGGATGGCGGGTGACTGATGCAGAACTGCAGCACATCTCCATCCTGGATGTCTCGGTCTTTCACAAACTCGTACCATCCACCGAGAAGATACCTCTCCATTTGTCCACGCCTCTTTTTTAATTCACAGTAGTAAGCGCATGACCTGTCTGTATCATATAGGGTGATAGAGTCCTGTCGTTTGCGCAAACACCTCTTGATCACGACCCGCGGTATTTGCTGTACAACCGTTAAGCCATCAGTTATAACATCAATTCATGCATGAAATCATTACATAATAACAAACATAAAATATATTTTACTTACATATACATTCGAACGCAACGCCTTCGCATCTTTCACTACACAGACCCAATTTTCTTCAAACTCTTCACAGTAAACGGGTGTAACCTCCCTGCGTTTCAGAAAAATCCATAACAATATCACAATACCTCCATATGAACCAAAACGTATTGTACCTGCACCAATATATCAGTTGCAGGGAAGTGGCCATCGTAAATACTCACCCATCGCTATCAGACGATATACAAATATAGTCCGACTCTGTTTTAACTTCCACAAAGCCAACCCCAACCTTGCTTTTCCCCTTAACGTCTTTCCCGATTGCCACGACTTTAGCTTTACCCTTCCCCTTCGAAGGGTGATCATCAGCACCGTGTATAACAATGCCCTTCTGTTTCTTCATCCCTTCATTGGCAAACTCTGTACTGTAGAGATAATATAACAAAAACACATTACTCCTGGAATCTAACTACAATCCGTATGCATGCAATAAGAGAAATATAAGTTAAAATTAGATCTTTAACGTTCACACCTACGCAATACATATATCGTTTCAATACTCTACTCTACAAAAAACGACACCATGTTTTACCATTGACAAGTTCTGATCAAAGTCTTACCGTGATCTGCGTTCCACTTTCGTGTTGGGAGAGACGAAATTAGCTGCCATGGTGTCTTTCGCAGCCCGCTTCATCGTGAAGGACTTTGTCGAAATGCCATCGTCGCTTCGCCTGTGACATTTGAAGTGGGCAGCCATTGTGTCTTTCACCACCTGCTTCATCTTCTTTGCATGCGTGACACGGTTGCTTGGGAGAAGACGGTGAAAGTATTGAGAAAGAAGGGTTCATGTAACCTTTGAAACGTTTTATTCTTTTATTTAAAATAAAAGTTTTAACTATAAACGTTTTCAAAGAAACTCAGAAGGGCAGTTCTGGGTTTTCAATTTTATTTTTTTACTTTTTTTTGTTTTTTTTTTTAAAATTTTATTTCTACTACTCTTTTTTTAATTTATAATAAATATTTTATTCTCTTCTGTACTTTTTAATTTTTTAATGGACTCATATACTTAACATCTTTATCTTCATAATTAAATTTTTTTTGTCTAAACTTTTGTGATTTATCACTATTTCATATTATATTTTTTTGTTAACACAATCCTTTAAAACTTGCGATTTTCTATTTTTCATTTTTAAAATATATTGGTCCAATTTCAAAGGTCCGCAGCGGAACCCGTGCGGACGCACGGGTATCCCAATAGTTATATTAATAAAAAAGTTGAAAATTTTTCCAGCATATTATAACTAAGAAAATGGGTGGCGGAATTTTAACTTCTTCTATGCATGTGATCGATCTACCACAATTTTTTATTATATATTATAATACTACCATGTAATATTTGTACAAATTCCATATGCTATGATTCTAGTGTGAGCTCTATCTATGCATCAATGTCCAGGAAGCTACCATGTTTACAAGTCAGAATTGGCGTCTCCTGTGCATGGAACAGAACCTACTACTACCAATTGTTTAACATGCTGATCAAGTTTCTGACCCTTGAGACGATTTACTAGTCTCTCTAATGCTTCTTTCATCCACCACTGTTGACAAACTTCCCTTGCTTCTGAAACGTTCATCTATATCCAAAAATATACATAGAAAATTCAAAGACTGATCTCTCAATAATCGTAATCATTTTGGAACAAGTGCCGACAAGGGAATAAAAAAGAAAAGGACAAATTCAAACCATGTTGTTCCATGCATGCATATGCACGCCGTTTTCTTACAAAAATAATTAAATATTTAAGCATTTGTTCTATATGTACCCATTTTCTTTGACGAAAATTCTGCTCTGGCCAAATCTCTAATTGCTCTTGAACATGTAGAGGGAACATGTAGCCTTCATATGATGAACCATGGTTTTTACTCTTGAACCTCCACTTTCCTAGTTTACCCTGCACCATCACCAACAATATCAACAAAAATAAACTTCAACTCCAATGTTTAATTTTATTTATTACTTAAATAATCTTTTGACATAGGTAAATTGTCATGTTTTTTATTTTTCGTTCTTTAAATTTTTTTTAAAAATAATTTCTAAATGTTTTAGTGTTAAAATTCATAGGAAAATCCGCAAGAAAACTTACAGATTTTCCTGCGGATTTACGGGAACCAAAAACCTATTTATTCTAAGCCTCATTCAAGTATAACTTCACCTCTAAAATGCCTCTTACTCCTGCTTCTTCCATGGTTTCTCGCAAAGCTGCCTCCTTTTTCGATTCGTCAATTTCCCATCCTCCCTATGTTTTTTTTTTCTTTCAATTACTTGTTTAACAATGTTTGTAAATCAAAATAACAAAATAACATGCAATTGTTTGTTGAAGAGTAGTATATATATTGATGCACAGGCTTACCTTAGGAAATAACATCCTTTTTCCTTTCTTAGAAGTAATAACCAAAACTTCTAATTCTTCATTTTCCCCTAAAGAAGCTTGGTCACTTATGTATCTGTATGGTATGCATCTACACCAACAGTTATTGATAAATGTTCATTAGAAAGAAACCCTATGCATCATTTTCACCCTAACAGTGGCATTTCTTGAGCTCTCTTTAAGGCTTAGTAAAAAAAGAAGAAAATATATATATATATATATATATATATATATATATATATATATATATATATGTTGGAGTGAAGAGTCAAGAAACAAACCCGACAACTTGCCGACGACCTTTTCGGTAGCGCTGCAACTCTCTGCCGGTACGAGAAACCAATGTAACAACGTTTTCTTGGGATACCGAAGTTGTCATTGTTTTGTTTTGTTTTTAATTTTGGCCTTCAATGTGAGGAGAATATTTTGAAAGAAGAAAAAAAAGAGAGAAGAAAGAGGAAATTGATAGTAGAACTAGTGTGGAGCGCTAGGAAGGTGCAAAGTGAATTGTGATTGTTGGTGAATGAAAGGATGATATATAAGAATAGGAAGATGGATGATGTTAAATATTAATAATATTATTAGGGTATGCTTATCAAAAAAAAAAAAAATATTATTAGGGTAATGTTAGTGAGGGATAAGGGCAGGCAAGGACAAACTGGACGGGCACAAATTTTGACTGGCCTTTTTGGAAGAGAGAATTAGGGTGTATTGGAAAGTTCATTTAATCTTTAATCTTTGATATATTGATGGTTTAGCATTTGCGTAAATGATTTGACGAATTAAAAATAATAATAACATATGCTCAAAAAAACCAACTAAGAGCATCCTCATCCATCATACTCAATTTAGTTCTTTAAATGGTGTTCACACAATTTTTATATTATATTACACTTTATATTTTTTAAACAACTCAACTACATTTTTTCAAATACCCATCCAATTCATAAAAATTTTAAAATGGATCCCTTCAAATCACACAATATATCAAATGTTTACCTTATATAAAAAAATTGAAACAATTTTATTCAAATAGCTGACATTAAAAAAACGTTCATAAAGTAGAGAATGGTTACAAACCAAAAAACTGTTAGTTTTGCTCAAATATTCATCATGACACTAAAGACTTTAATTTATGTGTATGAATGGAGAAACAGTAACGATATTTATGCTCTAATAATATCACATTTTGTATTGTGCATTATAGTGGCATATATCCGTAAGTTCGAACGGTAACGGTGTAGTATGTTAATTTGTCCCCATATGTTTTATAAAATATATAGAAAAAGCTTTATGATGAAAAAGAAGTAAAAGAATAATATAAAAAGGTTAGAAAGAAATAAATAGCTAATAGTAGTAAAAGGTGTAATGTATTAGTTCTTTAGCATAAAAAAAATTGTCATAGAAGATATACAAAATTAAAAGGAAAGAAAAAAAAAGGAAAAACTAAAATTAAATTAAATAATGAAAAGAGAAAAAATATTTGGTAATGTATTGTTGTAAAAAAAGTTGGGTTCGGTAAGATTGTGTGATAGCATTGGGTAAGTTTGAACTGAAAAATAGTCATTAAATAGGATCTCCGTTTCAGTTTTGTATTCTTTTCATTTTTCAAAACGTCTTTATCTTCATCATTAACACGTCTACGCCACTGTTCCTTGGTAAAATCTTGTGCTTCCGAAACTGAAAATGTCTTCACCGAAGCGTGCATTAGACAAAATCGGGTATGATTTTTGTTTAAATCATGTTAAAATATGAGTGTTTGTTTTGTATGAATGTCGTAGATGATTTGGTAAAAGTATTGCATGTATAGTTACACACGTGTAAAGTCTTGAGGGTTAATTTTTGTGTGTCTTGTGTTGTTGTAGACCATCTGGTAAGATATCAGGAGATCCAGAGTGAATCAGGAAAAATTTGGATCGAATTGCATGCTAAAGCAAAAGAGAACGTAGAAAAGGCTTCGCGTAAGAAGGTTTTTTAGATATCGCGGAAGAACAACACGATTCAAAAAGAAGGTGATGTTGAAATGTCTATGTCAAGTGGAAATACAAGGTAAGATGTTCCAGTGCAGAAAAAGTTTGTTTGGTTGTAGTTACTTTAAGTATCTGATGCAAAATAAAGTTGTATGATGATGATATTGTAGTTCCGACAACATTTCCGATGGTGAATCTGAAGACATATCTGACAGTGAGATTCAAGAAATGGCTAGGATCCGTGAAAGGGTGATACAGATGTTAGATGATCCAAACTTACATATTCACAACAATCCGTCCGAAAAGGATGACGATGAAAAAAAGACGAGTATTTCTAGGAGAGGGTCGCCAATTTTGGATACAAGGTAAAAAAAAAAAATTCTTGTAATTATGTGTAAGCTGCATAGTTGAATGAAGCCAATGATCTTTGTATTTTTCAGGTTTGTATATGTTAAATAATATTTTATTTGCTGCAACATTTTTCAAGGTATGTGACAAAGAAGTATCTATGGTGGAATCAGAAAGCCATTGAGATTATTGATTGCGATAGTGGAGATGAGTATTACGGTGAAGTGCATTGTGCAAAACGGAAGAAGAAGGTGGTAAATGTGGAGAAATTCATAGGTAAAGGTTGGTACGAGTACAAGAAAAAGAAGAGGCTCCGTAGAGGAGACAAGGTGGGTTTTACGATTCGTAATCCACCAGATTGTCTATTTGTGTATTTACTAAACCGTTGAAGAGTCGATGTTTGTTGTATTGTGAAGACAATGGAAGATGTTTTGAAGTAATGTTGGATGAAAGAGGTTGTCGTATTAGTAGTAGTTTTTGTTGGTAAAATTTTTTTCAAGGTTCTGCAAAAGTCAAGTTACGTAGTTGTTGGTGACTGTTGTCTAAGCAAAGTGTTCATAGTAATTTGTAATGAATTTGAAATGTTGTTATGGTGGTTTTAAATTAATTTTTTGATATTAGTTGTGTTCTGTGGTATTGTATAACAATATGATGATATGAACAATGCGAGATGTATACGTATGATGCAATAATATAATATATGAAGTAGTTGGTGAATGTGTATGTTATTTGATTTATGTATTTTTTGTTAAAGTTATTATGGAAAATTTGATAGTTGTGTTATTGAAATTTAAGAACGACAATGTTACAGTATTGGAAAAGTATGTATTGAAAAAGCATAGTGAGTTACTATAATGAATAACAGGGAAATACAAAACGTAGATGGTTGAGAAATGAGATTGTGAGAGTAGGTAAAATAAATGTGGCTTTGTTTGGCAATAGGTGGTGGTGTAAGACGTAAGGGTGATATGATATGATATAAGAAACAAAGAATTTTCAAATAACGTCTGCAAAATGTGTTGTCAAATTAAAGACTATGTTGAAAATAATATAGATTGTACTTAGAAAAAATTTAAGGAAATTAATAGAATAAAATATTTGGCTTGTAAAGTGACAAAGACATGTCGTGAGATAGGCTACTATCATATACTACATCCATGTGGGACAAGTAGTAGGAATTAAAAATTAGTGATATTATGTTGTGAGAATTGGTAAAATGGATAGTAAAATAAAATATATTGGTTTGTGTATTATCAAAAGGTTATAGTTTTCAGACTGAATAGTGTAATAATTTGTAAAGTTATAGCAGTTGTAAGAAGGGTTTAAAAAGTATGTGTAGCGAGCGATTTTGGACGTGGTTTTTAAGCACTGTTGCTCTGGGGTACTATAGGTCGATTCATTTTTTATCCTATTAAGCTGACTAAGGATGGGAAATAGACGTCTCCAATTAACCCTGCTTGCATACTGAGTTTAAACAGATGACTGTTGGTTTACAGATGCGGTTTAGATTGTGGGCCTCTCTCTGCTTATTTTGTTAAGAATGAAATGACGGGACTATGCTATTGGTAGGATGTTAGGAGTGATGCTTTTCGATTGATGTATGAAGTTACAGGATTTTGGGTTTTTTGATTTGTGTGCTTGCTAAGAATCTTTTGCAATCTTATGCCTACGTATTCCCGTTTAACGAAACAGGGAAATCAGAGCGATCGTAGTTCCTCCTATTCTATGGGAGAAAAAAAGGTTGTTTTGGTGTCTTGTTCAAAGCCCAAGACGTGAAGCTAAACATGTTTGTATCTTGTTCAAAGCCCAAGATATGAAGCTAAAGGGTCTATTTGTATCTTGTTCGAAGCCAAAGATGTGAAGCTAAAGGGGTTTGTCTTTAGAGAGAATTTGTCATCTCTAAAGAGCGGTATTTGGTCTATTTGTCACAACTGTTGGGTGACTGGTTATAAAGGAGAATTACTTTAACTAGGATATGTGAATCCAGCAATGCCATAATTTCCTTTATAGGGGATTTTTAACCTGAAGGAGAAGACTTTAACTCAGTTTAGGACAATGCCATCTTTCCTTAGGAATTTCTCATGCTAAAAGAGGGACAGTGGCGTGGATATAAATAATCCAGAGGCTTTCCGCTTACAGCAATTAGATGAAGGAAAATGAGTTGTTGATGTTTGTATACTGTGAACGAGGCACATATTTTGATGCTAAAAGGTTGACTGACTCAACGGGGGTTTTCCATATACAAAGCCTAAGAGGAGGCTATTGACCCAACATGAGGTGCTTTTTATCTGTCTCGTACGAAGCCCGAGATAGAGGCTAAAAGGGGTTGACTCAACAAGAGAGTGCTAACAAGTGACTGACTCAACAAGAGAGTGCTTTTATATGTGTCTTTTACGAAGCCCAAGACGGAGGCTAAAAGGTTTGACTCAACAAGAGAGTCTTTTATACTCAACAAGAGAGTGCTTTTGTATCTCGTATGAAGCCCGAGATACAGGCTAAAAGGGGGTTGATTCAACAAGAGAGCCTTTTATACTCAACAAGAGAGTGATTTTATATCTCGTACGAAGCCCGAGATGGAGGCTAAACAGGTTTGACTCAACAAGAGAGTCTTTTATACTCAACAAGAGAGTGATTTTATATCTCGTACGAAGTCCGAGATGGAGCCTAAAAGGTTTGACTCAATAAGAGAGTCTGAAAAGGTTAACTCCGCTTGGGATAATCATTGTACAAAGCCCAAGAGGACCCTATTGTAACTGTTTCAATTTAGTGACAAGTCCAGTATATTGGATAAAGAGAAAATCAGTTCTTATGAAGGGAACGATTAAAGGTATTGTTGTGCTTTGGGATTGATCAGAGGATCAAGGTTATTTCCTGTTCTTTAAGGAAATGGAAAATTCAAAGGATATTAAGACTGTCCAAGTCTACGGGTGTTTTGAGAAATCGATTCTTAGGTAGTGAAATGATCTTTGTATGATGCCGAAGAGAAGGCTGGTATGTTAAGGGATGAAGGTCAATCCATTAACAAGTCTGACACTTGACTCAGAAAGACAGCTCTAGCAATTTGATGACTAGGTTCTGTTTCTATACCTGTAGAGGTCTCAAGGTCCTTGTAATAATCCCAAGAGAAGGCATGAGAGCTTTTAAGAGGCCGAAGGGTCATTGTACAACGCCCAAGAGGAGGCGGGGATGCTTTTAAGAAGCCTGTGGGTCCCTAAACCCCGAGAAGTTCAAGACATGCCATTCACCGAGAATAGATCAAGCCAGGAAAGTACCAGAATTTGGAAGAAACTCAAGAGATTCCATTCACAGAGAAAAGATCATCTCAGGGGAGTAGAGTTTCTTTGACGATTTCTAAGAGTGACAGTCTGAGAAAGGGTTCACCGAGAATGCTGCCTTTCACGTCTCCATATTGTTTAACCCCAAGAGGAGGGAAGACTGTGTCTGGTAATCCTATGGGGATTTAGTTTTGTTTGCATTTAAAGAGTAACCAACATGGCTTTACCTATTTCTAGACGTAGTTGCCGGGGAAAACTCTAAATAACTATACTAGTATTACATAGTTGATATTTGACAAGTATATAAAAGTTTGTGAAAGAAGACTTACAGTGAGCAACCCCACAATACAGTTTATATATATATGAAAGCGGGTAAACACTTACTCGGTGGTAGAGCTTCCATGCTGTTTGGTTAGTTTGTTCAATAAAGAGAGCTTTGATAATAATATTATATTCAAAATCAAAGGAGAAAGTTCTTTGAAAAGATTGTTAGGGCTTACAGTGTAACATCCCGGTTTTTGTTAGATTTATTTAATCGAGTCAATTTAATTATTTTTGGTCTTTATATTATTTTATTCTTCGTTGTTATGTTTTATCGGGTTTTGGGAACGTTTGCGAGAAAATTGAGTGTAGGGGTATTTTGGTCTTTTTGGCTTGGTGGGTTATTGTTTTTCATAAAATAGGAAATAGAGAGAAAAATAGAGAGAATAGAAAGAAAAGAAGGAAAAGTGAAAGGAAAGAAGAAAAAGAGAAAAAACTTGGAGTGTAAGAAATCGAATCAACCGACACTTCGAGGCACGATTAATCGGGCAAGGGTGTGAAACTCGATTATCTTATCATTGTGTATGAATATGTATGTGTGTGTTTGAAGTCTACTTGTCTTTCCATAGTTTTCAATTCTAGGTTGGAAATGAGAAAATGATTGGGAATCGATGTTTTCGCGGTTGGAATGTGATATAAATGTTGTAGGATACTTGTTGTTATGATTGTGGTATGTTTTAGTGGTTATGTTATGGTTTGGAAGTGATTTTGGTTGAAGGAATATGGTTTTTGGACCCATAACAGCGCTGCAGAATTTCTGAGTTTTCCTTGGTTCACCTAGCGAACCTGGGGTGAAGCGAAAACGAATGATTTTCGAGGGTTCACCTAGCGAGCCCATCAGTGAAGGTCAGTGAATGTTCGCCAACGTTGTTCGCCTAGCGAACTTTATATCTTTTCAGTTATGATTGTTGCTGCCTTGGTTCGCCCAGAGGTTCGCGAAGCGAACGGCAAGGCGAGGGTTCGCCAAGGAGTTCGCCTAGCGAACTTTGTGTCTGTTTTGGTCTATTTGTGGTTTCGCCTGGACATTCGCCTAGCGAAGGTGGTAGCGAATGCTCGCTAGAAGGTCCGCCTAGCGAACATGACAGTTTGTGCAGTTTTGTTTCCTTCATAACTTTTGATCCGTAGCTTGGATCAAGGCGTGGTCGAATGCGTTGGAAAGCTAATGAAATTTTCTTTCTTATAAAAAAATGGTTTTGAGATTGGTGGCCGATTTAAATGTGTCGGGAATTTGGAAATGTGTCGTTTTGTCGACTTTTACCGTTGTAATGGTGTGCGATTGGTGTGTTATCATGCAATATGTTTTGATATATGTAGCGTATAGCTTGTGTGCTGTTATATGATGTGAATGCATGTAATGCAATGTTGTGATGATGGTTTGTGGCCTTTTGGCAAATAAATGCATTGCGTTGGGTTTGATTGTATATGCATGATTATGGATGTGTATATGTGTGCATTTGAATGCCATAAGTCATTGTATGCCAAGCATCATGATATGCATTCTTGTGTTGTCGTGTGCCCTAGTGGGTGTGAGCGACGAAACGATTCCAGAGGGAATCCACTATAACATCGTGTGCCTTATACAAAGAGGTGTGAGCGATGATTATAGACGATCGTGTGCCTTATACAAAGAGGTGCGAGCGATCGGGTCGTGTACCTTATACAAAGAGGTGTGAGCGATCCATAAACGTCGTGTGCCTTATACAAAGAGGTGTGAGCGACGGGAGAACATCGTTTGCCCGACGGGGAGTTACACTAAGTAACAAGCGATGATTCTAATAGTTCCTGAGTGAACTAATGATGAGAATGATGGATGGAACGGTACCGCATTGCATAGCATAGAGTCGTTGTGTCGGTCTCTGTGCATTTGCATAAATCATGAATGGATTGATTTTGTGTGGAATTGTGAATGGAATTGGTGAGTTGATATATATATATATATATATATATATATATATATATATATATATATATATATATATATATATATCTACGTTGGTGATAAATGTATTGTGCATGAGTGATATGCCTTTGTGACGGATATATGAGACATAATTTGTGTTGTTTTGTATTTGAGTTATGGTGTAAGTTGTGGTGAGAGTGTTTTACATGTGTATTTTTGTGTTATTATATAATTGTATGCAATTATATTATAATTATGTTTCTCACCCTTCTGCTGTTTTAAATGCTCTATGAGGCATTACAGATTAGATGTTGGAGGTCTTTTTGTGAAGCTTAGGTCTTCATTCTTTTGTCGGTTGGCTCTGATATGTAGCACCGGGTAGTCGGGGAGATCGTTTGTGATTATGTGTATATGTATATGTTCTTTTTGGATTGTACATGTATGACTCTGTATATGACAGACAAACTTTTATGTTATATATATATATGAGATTTCAGTTGCAAATTTTCCGCTTTTATTCTGTATCTGAATTGTGGGTGTTAGGAACTGAGTTCCTCTGTTATGTGCTACCTGATTGTTGCATATCTATTTAAGCATGTTAGTTTATTTCATCATTTTGATGTGACGCTCCCGTCTATGTGTAATACCCCAAATTTTGACCACTTAGATTTCCCATCATTGTGAAAATCATCATCACAATATGGATGAACCATCATGCTTCATTAGTCTCCCCAAAGATGGGTGAGCATCCAATACAATCAAAATTAGGGTTTCAAGCCCTCTCTGAGTGCTTAGACAAAGGATCAATCAAGAAATGACATGATCTTCAACTTGTCTAATCTCTCAAACATCCACAATGGATCAAAAAGGACTCCCACTTCAAGGATTAAGCACAAGGCTGCTCCCTTCTAGGTGGATCAAGTCTCAAGATCGACAGTGTCACCAAATTAGGGTTTTGGTCGACCAGGGTCTCCAGATGGAAATTTTCATCTGGGCACAAGGCAATGATCCAAAACATAACCTAATATACTTCATGGAACCTCATGAACCCATGCATCAAGTCAATTTTGCCTCAGGGGATGCATTCATCAAAAATCAGGAATTAGGGTTTCTTGACCTAATTCACCCCTAAGTTGACTTTTGGGACAAACCATGAGCCAAGACCTCAAGAGATGATTTGAGGGTCTCTAATACACCATATTGATCCATTTGGAACAATGGATTGATCCAAGAAGCTTGAGCAACAAGTCTCATTTTCATCTGCACCACCATTAGGGTTTTAAGGGAAAAGTCAACTGTAACTTTGACTTTTGACCAGGACATGCTCCCAAACCCTAATACATGATTGAATATACCCTATGACACCCATGGAACATGTCCATCAAGTTTGATTTAGGTCAAGGACATGATTTCCTGAAGAAATGCACAGTTTGGAATTCATCTGATAAAAAGTCAACTGTGCACAAAAGTCAACTTTGACTTTTTGAGATTTTTCACCAAAATGGATTTTTAACCCTAAAATGATGTTAATGTATGATTTGAATCATCATTCATCAAGAAAAATCAAGAAAAGTGAGATAACTTGTAAAAGGGGTAACCATAAAACTTAGAAATTTTTCTAAGTTAAAAATAAAGTGGCAAAGGTACCAACTTTGGAGGACCATAACTCCTAAACCACAAGGCCATTTTTTTCTCATCCAAAGATGGATTTGTAGCCCTCATTATCACCTACAAAAACTTCAACTACAAGTCATTCCAATTCATTAAGGATTTTGAGTTATGGAGTGATCAAAGTAGCTGAAAAGTGAAAATGTCACTTTTTCCAACACTTAGTGAAATTTTCACTAAGTCAGATTCTGCCTCACTTTTTGCCAAATGTAGGGGGATTTTTCACTTGGAATCAAAAGAGATCAAAACCAAACTTGTTCAAACAGTTGTTGTATCATGTAAGAGCTTTCCAAAATGGCCAAGAACATTGCCAAATTCAACCTACACCATGAGATACAACATTGCCAAGTTGCCTTGCTGAAATCTGTCAAGGCAAGGCAGAATTTGCAACTTTGGTCGATTTGCCAAAATCAGCCAAATTCAATTGCTCCAATCCACTTGGACACCTCAGAGGATTGAATCTAAAGGGGACAATCACTGAGCCAAGCCTCCAAGGTCCAAGGAACAAGGAATATCATGTTAAACTTAGAGTTGCCAAAATAGGGACAAGACTTCAAATTTGGAATGAGGCATTCAATGGAACCATCAAGGTGGCATGGAATGAGCCATTCTCATCTGAAATCAGTCAAGACTTATCCAAGACCAAGGGGACCAAAGCTCTGTGCCCTAACCACTAGTCAATGGCTAGAGGAGACTTTCATTTCCATTGGCCAACATTGAGGAAACCTACTTACCATCTGCCATGCACTATTCCTTGCAAAACAAACTTGCTCTACTATAAATAGAGCTCAATTGTGGTCAGTTTAAGTACACCAAAGCCATCTAACAGATGCTTTCCTCAAAATCTCTTTCTCTTGGCAAAAATGCCTTTCTTAGCAAGGTAGCTATCGGGTTTTGAGTTTGAGAGCAATTCTGCACAAACCAATTACTCACACACCTCACATACATCACATGTGAACTGATCAAACACTCACATAACATCTGGAACATCAAAATCTCAAAATCACTTGCCATCCACACAAGTTTGAAGTGAAGTTGCAGCTGAGATGCCATAAACTGATCCAGTCCATTTCAATTCAATCCAAGTGTTTAAACACACTCCATATGGTGTAGGGAAGCTGTCCAGATCATCACAACTTGTCTGTAACACCTCCAACTCAAAATCACATCTGCTCTTGCTGTCACGACTTGGAGGTAAGCCTAAACTTGGTTATCTCTCAATCTATGCATATTTCCTCGCACAATAATTTGGCCATATGTTCATAATCATGCATGGAATGTTTTCCCTCAATTAATTGCATTGTTTGAATCGTGTATCAAAAATCCTAGCCTTCATGCAGAAATTAGGGTTCTTGAGGTTTCTTCGTGATTTCTTGTTGTATGTTTAATTTAAATGAAATTAAAGTACATAGACATGATCGTGAGGTTGAGACGAGCATAATGATATGTGGATTGCATGATATGATTACGTATTCAGTGAGATTGGATAGAAAATGCAAATCAGCCAAACCCAGAAAACGCGCGTGTTCTTGCTTGTGTTCTTGGCGCCATTTTCAGATGTTTCAAATATTTGAATTTTGTGATTTTGTTTAATTGATTCAAAAATTAATTTCTCTCTGAGTTTTAATGATTTTGAGTTGATTCTTTTTTTAATAATTCACAAAAATGTTAAAATATTTTATTTTATCAAAAAAAATCCAAAAATATTATTTATTTCATATAATTGATATTTTTGTAAAGAATTAATATTTTGATTGTTTTTGGCATTTTAAATATTTTTTCTACATTGATTTTGCAACTTTTAATGCTTTCTAATTATTTTGTAGGTCAATACTTAATTTTTGAAGCATTAATCCAAGATCACAATTTGTTTTCCATGTGTTAAACAATTTTTGATCATTTTAATTGAATTTTTATTCAATTAAATACATTTTGAAAACAAATTAGGGTTTTGGATTAATTCAACCCTCATAAATCATTTTCAAAACACTTTGGGCCTCTATTAGAGTGTAAGACCCAATCCTTTTTTTGACCAAATCATCTTTGGGCCTCACTTAATGTATAAGTCCCGATACCGTCAAAAAATAAACGGCGCGATCGTCGCCTTTTCAAAAATCATTTGGGCCTACCCTGAGTAGTAAGACCCATTTCTTTTCTTTAAAAACTTTTTGGGCCTCTTGAGAGAGTGTAAGACCCATCCCCCCTTGTACAAAAACTTTTTGGGCCTCACTCATTGTATAAGTCCCTCTGTACAAGTAAACGGCGCGATCGTCGCCCGTTTAAAAATAAGAAAATCATCTGGGCCTCTCCTTGAGCTATAAGACCCATTCAAAACTTTTGGGCCTCTATTAGAGTGTAAGACCCAATCCCCCTTTTAACCAAAACATTTTGGGCCTCACTTATTGTATAAGTCCCTCTGCGTTAAAAGAAAACCTCGGCGCGATCGCCATTTTTAAACGAAAAATCATTTGGGCCTACCCTCGTGTTATAAGCCCCTCTCTTTTCTTTAAACCTTTTTTGGGCCTCTTGAGAGAGTGTAAGACCCATCCCTTTGTACAGAAAACCTTTTTGGGCCCCAGTCACTTGTATAAGTCCCTCTGTACAAATTCAAACAGTGCGCTCACTGATAAAACCCTGGGCCTCTCCTTGAGCTGTAAGCCCCAAACCTTTCTTTTTCAAAGCACTTTCTCCTTTGATTTTGAATATATTGTTGTTTTCAATCTTTCTTTGTTGAACAACTAACCAAACAGCATGGAAGCACTACAATCGAGTAAGTGGTTATCGCTTTCATTTACTGCTTTCATATTATAAACTGTATTGTGGGGCTGCTCACTGTAAGTCTCCTTTCATAAACTCATATCTACTGTGTAATAATAGTATAGATATTTCGAGTTTCCCCGGCAACTACGTCTAGAACTAGGTGACGCCGTTTCACTTATTCGTAGAAATAGACGCCTAGATCCCCAATAGGAGCACCAGATACAGTCTTCTCTTCGGCTGTCCTCCTTAGGAATCGTCAAGAAGCTCTACTCCCCAAGATGAATGTATTCTCCGTGAATGGCATCTTTGAGTTTCTTCCCAATTCTCGAACTTTCCTGACTTGATCTATTCCTTGTGGATAGCTTGCCTTGAATGTCTCGGGGTTTGGGTACCCACTACGGTCATAATCTTGGACCTTAACTAAGGAACCCTCTTTAAAAGTTAAAAGTCGCTGGATAGTAAACCTCGCACGTTTACCAGTTGTTTTTATCTTTAAAAGAGTTATCTCTCCTAATGGAAAGGAGATGATAGACCCACGGGCTTCTTAAAAGCATCGGCCTCCTCTTGGGCATTGTTCAAGGACCCACAGGCTTCCTAAAAGCAACCCCGCCTCCTCTTGGGCATTATTCAAGGACCCTACGGCTTCTTAGAAGTATTCACAGCCTCCTCTTAGGCTTCGTATAATGATCTCTTCCTCCGGGAATGATAGCCTCCTCTTGGGCTTCGTACAAGGACCCGTCGGCTTCTTAAAAGTTTCCAGCCTCCTCTTGGGCTTCGTACAAATTGTCCCGACGACCTCCTAGAGGTATAGGAACAGAACCTAGTCATCCTCATAGAACAGTCCTTTCATAGAGTCTACTACTGTTTCTCGAAGCATAGTACAAAAGATAAAACTCTAGACACGGACAGTCTAACTTCCTTGAGTCTCAAAGACATTCTCAAGCACCCTTCGTTAAATAGGAAGGAAACCTGCAGACTCGGATAGTCTCAATACCCTTTGGATTTCCCGTTTCCTCAAAGAGAAGGAAATATCCCTGATCCTGAAATCTAATCCCTGAGTACAGTGTTACTCATATAAGAACTGATTTTCTCTTTTAAATCAATATATTGGATCTGTCACTCAACTGAAACAGTTACAATAGCCTCCATCTCGGGCTTCGTACGAGATACCAAAATTCTCCCCAGTGGAGTCAAAACAACCTTTTCGCCTCTCTCTCGGGCTTTGTACGAGATACAAAAACACTCTCTTACTGAGTATAAAAGATTCTCCAACTGAGTCAACTCTTTGCTAGCCTCCTCTTAGGCTTTGTATAACGATATGCCCCACTGGGTCAAAAACCTTTAGCCTCTCTCTCGGGCTTTGTACGAGACACAAAATAGCCTCCTCTTAGGCTTTGTATAATGATTTTCCTAGCGGAAATTAGCCTCCTCTTAGGATTTGTATAAGAAAACCACTGGTTGATCCAATCGACCTTTTAGCATCAAAGCTGTGCCTCGTTCGTAGTACACAAACATCAACAACTCCTTTCCCTTCATCTAATCGCTGTAAGCGGCAAGCCTCTGGATCATCTACATCCATGCCACTGTCCCTCTTTTAGCATGAGAAATTCCTAAGGAAAGATGGCATTGCTCTACACTGAGTTAAAGTCTTCTCCTTCAGGTTAAAACCCTTTCTTCGGAAATTATGGCATTGCTCGGATCCGCGTATCCCAGTTAAAGTAATTCTCCTTCCCCCTCTTTAGAGATGACAAATTCTCTCTAAAGTCGAGGTCTTTCAGCTTCACGTCTTAGGCTTTGAACAAGACACAAATAGACATTTCAGCTTCATATCTTGGGCTTTGAACAAGATACAAACTACCTTTCGCTTCACGTCTTGGGCTTTGAACAAGACACCAAAACACCCATTTCCTCTCATAGAATAGGAGGAACTACGAACGCTCTGATTTCCCTGTTTCGGTAAACGGGAATACGTAGGCATAAGATCGAAAGAAAAGATCTTAGCGAGCGCAATCAACAAAAAACCCAAATCCCATATCTCCATCAATCAAAAGCATCAGTCCTAACATCCTAACCCTTGTTCCCCGCCAGAAACATTAAGCCCTAGAAAGAAAGAAACCTGTATTGGCGAAATACGAATAACCAGTACAAAGGCCCCCCCACATTGATAGCATCCGTAACCTAACAGACCGCTGTTTAAACTCAGTATGCAAGCAGGGTTAATTGGAGACATCTATTTCCCTTCCTTATTCAGCTCACAATAGGATAAAAAATGAATCGACCTGTAGTTTAAGCTCAAACCACAGAGAGCGACCAGCGCTTAAGAACCGCGTCCAAAATCGCTCGCTACAGAAAAGTGGCGCCCACCGTGGAGCCGGTTCTTTCTTCCTTACAATTTAAACCTTGGGTAAGTCATTTTCACGGCGGTGGCCGCCAACAGAAAAGTGGCGCCCACCGTGGGGCCCTTGTTTTTCTTTCTATCTGTTTTCCTTGTAAAATGGCGACTCTGCTGGGGAGTCTCCCTTTCTACCTTAGGGCATCATCCCTGTTTTCTACGGAAAATGGGAACTATACCGAAGAGAAAGATTGACCTATGCTGGTCCATCTCTTAGGCAGGGAACCACAGATTGGGGCTTCCGCCGGGGAACTCATTTCTGTCAGGAACTTAGGATTCATAGCTTTAAAGGTCTAGGATGTTTAGGACAAATATATATACTGCTTTTCCTAAATGCTATACGTGTTTATTTTTCTGCTACTGGGAATGCGTGTGATGCCGCATGTGGTGAGATTGAGTATACACTTAAGAAAAGCCAACCTTTTTCGTAGTGCGGAAGGTATCGGAAATAGTTGTTACGCGATACTACCCTCATTTGAGGCTGGTGATCTATTCTCGGTGAATGGCACTTACTCTAAGATTGCACACAACTCGCTGGCGATCCGCTTGTTGTTTTGCTTTCCTGGGAGGAGTTGATGATAATGAGTACAGGTACAAAAATCACCCTAGTATAAACCTTTGGGGATGGGTAGAGCCTTGACTTCATGACAACGACCCTTTGACCCCATGTTTTTTCTATGTTTTTGTGTGCTGCATTCATGCATTCATTTAATAAAACATTAAAACATTCAAAAAATTTCTCTTCTAGTCTCTCTGTTTTTTAAATTAAACTAAGACTGTGATTGCAAATATCAGAGAAAAAGATTGCATTAATGGATTTCGGTAGAAGGAGAACTCACCAGTATACCTTCAAGGTTCCAAAACTAGGGGATTTGAGAAAGTTAGCAAGGATGATCGTTAACCCAGAGGCTTTCAGAGCCAAGCACGGTGGTTTGCTACCACTGTTAAGAGTCCATGTGATTAAGGGGATCATGGACGCGCTCATTCAGTTCCACGATCCGGTTTATCACTGTTTCACATTCCCGGATTACCAGCTATCACCAACGCTGGAGGAGTATTCTCATCTGACTGATCTACATATCACTGATCGAGCTCCATTTTCTGGACTGGAAGAAATTCCAAAGAATCAGACTATTGCAATAGCAATTCATTTGGACGAGTCTGAGGTCAGGACTCACATGACCACTAAGGGTGGCACCCAAGGTTTGCCAGCCCAGTTCCTGACCAAGAAAGCTCTGTACTTTGCTAGTATAGGGAACATGACTGCTTTTGAAAGCATCTTTGTCTTGCTCACCTACGGATTATTTTTGTTTCCCAACATCAATAACTTCGTCGATATCAACGCTATTAAGGTTTTTCTCATTGGAAACCCTGTGCCGACTTTGCTCGCAGATGCGTATCATTCTGTACACTTAGGAAATTTGTACAGGGGAGGGGAGATCACATGCTGTGTACCTTTGCTCTACAAGTGGTTTATCTCTCACTTGCCCAAGTCTGCTACTTTTTGGGATTGCAAGAGTGTCTTACGTTGGTCGCAGAAGATCATGTCTCTTACCAACTCTGATATAGATTGGTGTAATAGGATTTATGAGGGAATTAGAATCATTGACCGTTGTGGAAACTTCCCCAGCGTACCCCTCATAGGAACTAAAGGAGGAATCAACTATCATCCGATATTGGTTCTTCGTCAATTTGGATACCCGATGCGACACATCCCACTGGGTGTTCATCTGGAAGGTCTTTTCTTCAAAGAAGGAGAAAATGACAGAGCACTAAAGATGGAAATAGTGCAAGCTTGGAAACATGTTCATAAGAAAGGACGAGAGTCTCTGGGAAAACCGGACTGTGTCTCGGTGGAGCCTTATCTCCATTGGGTACAAACTAGAGCTCTCAAGCTAAAGATGCCTTATCCTCATTACAGAATTCTTCCACCGAGGGAAATTGTCATGTACTTCATGACGGAAACTGAAAGGCTTCAGGTTACTCTCAACAAAGTTCAAAAGGAAAGAAGATCTTGGAAGAACAAGTACCGCACCCTCGACGTAGAGTGTATCCAAATACAACAATTACTAAAAGAGAAAGATGCTCTGATTGAAATTTTGGAGCAGCATGCAGTAGAGAATCAAGATGACCAAAGGAATTTGCTCGCTCCTTTCACTTGGCAAAGGAATGACAACCCGACAACGGCCCAAGCGCCCCGGTCAAAGAAGAGGACTCGGGATCCATTAGTTTAGGTTTCTGTTTCTGCACTTTGTAATCAACTATATTTCCATTTCTGTAATCCTTTGGAATTCAATAAAAAGGGGTTTCCCCACTGTTTGATATTTGCAATCTAATTGTCGAAGTTTATTTTAATTAAACCTAAAAACAATTAATATAATCATTGCATTCATCATTCTCACATCGCGTATTCTCCTTACCTACGAATCTCACGTTTGTGTCTCGATTCTAGAGTCAAACTGTCTCATTCGTATAATACTCGGGCCAATCGTCAGAAAAGGATGGATGATCTTGAGGAAGAAAATAGAGAGTTGAAAGAAGAGATCGACGCTCTAAGAGAGGATATGAGAAAGCTTCGTAACGACATGCAAGCCATGGCAGAAGCTCAGCTACAAAGAACTGTGATCTCGGAGATCACCTCAACGCCCATCATAGAAAAGTATGATCCTAGGTATCAGATGCCGAAAGATCGTCCTTGGGGCATGCCTGTTAACTATATCCCGGAAGGATATGTTCCGCCGATCACTAAAGATCAGGGAATCGCAACAGAAGCCGCTGGGCCTGAAGGTTACAAACTTCAGGAAAGCGAAGATGCCAGGGGAATACTCAAGACTCCTGAAGGTTACAAACTTCGGGAGGCGCCAAGACTTACTACCATAGTCACGGTACCACCCCCTGTGGTGCACACTGTCCCGGAAGGACAGATTCCACATACATCTTCTGATAAGAAGGAAACTATGTTTGACAGAATGGATGAATTCCAGGAACAGTTCCTGGAAATGCAGAAAGAGTTGCAAGCCATTCGCGGTCAGGATCTATTTGGAAAGGACACCGCAGACCTTTGCTTGGTCCCAAATGTGAAAGTCCCGCACAAGTTCCAAGTGTCCGACTTTGAAAAATACAAGGGTAACTCTTGCCCTCAGAGCCATCTGGTGATGTACGCTCGGCGGATGTCAGCTCAGACGGAGAATCAGGACCTGCTGATTCACTACTTCCAGGATAGTTTAACCGGTGCCGCACTCAAATGGTACATGGGTTTAAACCGTACTACGATCAGTACATTCAGAGATATTGGTACTGCCTTCGTCCAACAATACAAGTACAATTTGGACATGGCACCCGACAGAGATCAACTCAGATCGATGTCGCAAAAGGAAAAGGAAACCTTTAAGGAGTATGCTCAAAGGTGGCATGAAATTGCCGCTCAAATTTGTCCGCCTCTTGAAGAGAAAGAGATGACAAAGATCTTCTTAAAGACCTTAAGCTCATATTACTATGACCGAATGGTTGCCAGTGCGCCCAGTGATTTCACCGAAATGGTCGGCATGGGTGTACGTCTTGAGGAGGCCGTCCGAGAAGGACGTTTGGTAAAAGACACTGGATCGACGAGCGGTACTAAAAAAATATGGTAGTGCTCTCCCTAAGAAAAAAGAGCAAGATATTGGGAATATCTCTCTCAGAAAGCAAAGGCGTCGTTATCAGCCAGTAGCAGCTGTTACTCCTGCTATCGGCCCCGCGCCTGTTCCTATGTATCAACCTCAGGTTGCGCAGAGCCAACCTGACCAACAAAGGACACAACAGCCTCTTCAGCAGGCTCGTCCTCCATATAACAACAACCGTACAACACGGCCACCAGGATTTGATCCTATACCTGTAACGTACGCATAACTGTTTCCGTTACTGCTAGCCAAGGGGCACATCCAGACTAAGTCTCCCCTTTCAGTTCCGGAAAATCCGCCTTTCTGGTTAAAGGTGGATCGAACATGCCCTTATCATCAAGGAGGTTCAGGGCATAACATTGAGACTTGTCTCAATTTCAAATCCGACGTGCAAAAGCTTGTTAGGAGCAGGCTCTTATCTTTCAAAGATACGAACCCTAATGTTCTTACGAACCCGCTGCCGCAACACGAGAAAGCTGCAGTCAATCTGATTGAGAAAGAGACTAACAATGTCTATCAAATTCACGATGTACTCTTATTGGGGACCAATCTGGTCAGGATGCATTGTAGACAGAGTGGATATGGCCATGTGCCACCTCATAACTATCACCAGTGTGATATCTGCTCTAAAGATAACCAAGGATGTTCTGTAGTGCAAACAGCTCTACAGGAACAAATGGATCTCGGATGGATCTAAGAGCACCGAGTTCGTGGAGTTAACATGGTTTACGCGAATTCCAACGTCATTCAAAACCACGACATCCGTGCGATGAATGTAAACTTGGTGACGATGTACTCAAGGCAAAGCCAGTATCATAATCTGCCGCGGCACGATTACAGTTCCTGTCTAATTTGCTCGGTAAACAAACAGGGATGCTCTTTCATACAAGAGGCCCTCCAGCGTCAGATGGATCTTGGATGGATCCAAGACTACCATGATAGGAACTCCTATCAAATCAACATGGTTCAGATCTTCGACATCCGCGTGATGAATACCAATCTGGTAGAGTTACATGCTGAGCAGGTCCGACTCGGATTCTTAATATCACACGATTATCAAAACTGTAAAGCAGGTTGCGAAAACGATCGAGGTTGTACCCTTGTCTAGGAGACACTTCAGCACTTGTTAAATCACTGGTGGATGCCAATCTATATGGACGAAGATACTCAGCAGATTAGTAACAATAACAGGAATCCTACTCATCGTCAAAGTCAGGATGTCCGACCAATGGAAGGTAACCTAGTGAGGTTACATTGTATTCAAAGTGGGCGTGGCCAGGTGCCACAGCACAACTATGACAGTTGTAGCGTCTGTGCAGAAAGTAACCAAAGGTGTTACCTTATGAGAGCAGCTCTTCAGGGTCAGGTCGATCATGGAGAAATTTGTCCATATCCAGGTTCAGGACCCATCATTTGGTCGCCGAACTACCTTGCCGAGCAAGTTGAGGATGTTGTCACGATCTCTGGTCATCACCAGATCAGGGATGTTTTTGCCATCGTCCCTCTACTTGACGAATCTAGAGTTCCCAACCGGGAACGGATCAAGGTTACTTATGACGGTCAAAAAAATCAGAAGGTTCCCATAGTCATCTATCTGCCGGGACCATTACCGAATGAATCAGCTAAGGCGATCCCTTACAAATACGGTGCAACAATAATCGAGAATGGAAAGGAAATTCCATTACCCTCCATCGTGAATATTGCAGACATCAGTCGTGTAACACGGAGCGGTCGAATCTTCAACTGAGGGGTTAGAGAATCCAACAAAGAAAAGGAACTTCCGGCGGAAATTCCTGATCCACCAGTCAGTCAATTTGGTAATCCCGACTTTTCAAAAGATAAAGATGAGATGCTAAAGCTCATCCAAAGGAGTGAATATAACATTGTTGATCAACTGTTACAAACTCCTTCAAAGATCTCAGTATTATCACTGTTACTCAGTTCAGAAGCACAGAGAGAGGCTCTACAGAAAGTCTTGGAGCAAGCCTTTGTGGAACAGGATATAACAATCAGACAGTTCGATAGCATTGTCTCTAACATCACTTCCTACAATAATTTGGGATTTAGTGATGAGGAATTACCTAAAGAGGGTCGCCGTCATAACATGGCGCTCAATATCACAATTAACTGCCAGGGCGATGCTTTAGCCAACGTACTGGTAGACACAGGGTCAGCCCTGAATGTTATGCCGAAGTCCACTTTGATGCAATTATCATTTAAGGGCCCTCCGATGAGAGTCAGCGAGGTCGTCGTCAAAGCATTTGATGGATCCAGAAAAACAGTTATCGGCGAAGTGGATCTTCCCATAACTATTGGTCCTCACACTTTCCAAATCACTTTCCAGGTCATGGACATCCGGGCAACATACAGTTGTTTATTAGGAAGACCTTGGATACATCAGGCTGGAGCGGTCACTTCGACCCTCCACCAAAAGCTAAAGTTCGTCAAGAACGATTAACTTGTCACGGTTTGTGGGGAACAAGCCTTGCTTGTAAGCAACTTATCATCATCTGCTAGTGTAGAACCCGAGGAGGTTATTGGAACTCAGTTCCAAGCACTATCGGTGAGCAAGAATGATCAATCCGAAGAAGGAACTTCAATTTCTTTATACAAAGATGCTATCAAAGCGGTCGAGAGTACCGATATGGCAGGATGGGGACAACTTGTCATTCCTATTGACAATAAAACAAAGAAGGGTCTTGGTTTTTCTGCGACCTGTACCCAGACAGCCGCCAACGATGAAAGTCTTCATCCCCTTCAAAACTTCTTCCACAGTGGAGGTTTTCTTCACCCAGTGTCTCAGACAGTTCATGCTATCAATGAGGAAGATCCCTCTGACACAGATGAAGAATGGAAGTCCTACCTTAACAAGGACGACTATATGTCTCAGGAAGAGGTGCCTATGCCTTTTTGCTTTCCTACAGAAAGTCCGAGATTTATACCAAGATCAGATGTCGAAATGATCTACGGAGATTGTGATCCGGAAGGATGCCGTGCTCCGCCAAATTCATTAGAGGAAGACACTCTGATGAAAGAAAACTTTGATCACAATTACCATGGCCCGATGGATGGTCTGCCAATGTGGCAACCTTACCCAGGAAACTTGGGGCAAGAAAGTCAGCCGAGTAATGAAACTCAGCTGAGCATCATTGAACAGAATACCTGTGTCCCCGCCATGTCATGGGATCAACACTCAGGTCATTCGGAAACTACTCAACATGAAGATGAATTCGCAACGTTTGCAGGACTAGAATTCATCAACTATGCTTTTCCTGAGGTCAACGTCATCGAGAGAGATGACTCCTCCAGTTCCAAAGAAGTTTGGGACACTCTGGGAGAACCAAGTGGAAAATACGACTTTATGGTCAAGTACACTGCTCCCGAAAGCTCTCGTATCAGGCTCGAAGATATCCAGTCAACTGGATGGGGAGATACAGCTGAGAGCACCAATGCTATGCAAAATGCAACAGAGGAATCCTCCTACGACAATCCTGCTTGGGAGATAGATTCCAATGATCCCGCTCCACCAGAAATCAGCATCATTTCTGAAGAGAAATCAAGGAAGGTGCCAGACTTTGTGATTCACCGAGGAGTTCGCCGCCAATGGGTTATCGTCGAGGTTCTGAAGGTCGTTCATCAGACAAAGTAATTGCCATCTTTAAACCTTTCACCCTGCCCAGGTGAAACGGATGTTTTGATAGGGCTCGCTTTTTGTAAATTTCCCTCTTCGCTTTGCCCAAAGCGACAGAGTTTTGTTTTATAGGGCTGTAGTTTCAAGATTCGACTTGTTCATTAATAAAATAACGTCGTGATGTAATTTCCGCATTAATTGCTGTTTTCTCTTTTTGCTTTTTCAGAAAATGGTAATCCTAAAAAACATTCAATAATAAGAACAAGCAGTAAAATCAAAACACTGCACACACTTACATTTTCTCTATCTCTTCTAAACACGAATCATCACGTCATGCAGATTGCTTGTTTTATACCCCGTTGAAACATACGATCCGATGCCTTCTTCCAACTTTGAGTTCCCGGTATTTGAGGCTGAAGAAGAAAATGACGACCAAATTCCAGAAGAGATCTCCCGACTACTCAGACAAGAGGAAAGGTCCATTGAACCTCACAAAGAACCATTGGAAACGGTAAACTTGGGTTCAGAAAAAGAGAGAAAAGAAATCAGGATCGGAGCATTGCTCAGTCCAACTTCCAGAGAGGGTTTGATAAAGCTTCTCAAAGAATTCCCCGATGTGTTCGCTTGGTCCTATCAGGATATGCCAGGGTTGGATACCAGCATCGTGGAACATCACTTACCGTTGAGATCGGAATGTCCGCCAGTAAAGCAAAGGTTGAGACGCACTCACCCGGACATGGCCATCAAAATCAAAGAGGAGGTACAGAAACAGATCGACGCGGGTTTCCTCGCTACATCTGAATATCCTCAATGGTTAGCCAACATCGTACCCGTTCCCAAAAAGGATGGAAAGGTCAGAATGTGTGTTGATTACAGAGATCTAAACAAGGCAAGTCCAAAGGACGACTTTCCTTTACCACACATTGACATGCTGGTTGACAGCACAACAAAGTTCAAAGTATTCTCCTTCATGGATGGATTCTCGGGCTATAATCAGATCAAAATGGCGCCGAAAGACATGGAGAAAACTTCGTTCATTACTCTATGGGGTACCATTTGTTACAAGGTAATGTCGTTCGGTTTGAAGAATGCCGGGGCAACCTATCAAAGGGCCATGACTACTCTGTTTCATGACATGATACACAAAGAAATTGAGGTATATGTCGATGATTTGATTGCAAAATCAAGAACAGAGGATGAGCACGTTGAACATCTGTCAAAATTGTTCGAACGTCTAAGAAAATTCAAGCTCCGCTTGAATCCCAACAAGTGCACCTTCGGTGTCCGTTCAGGGAAACTACTAGGGTTCATCGTCAGCCAGAAAGGGATTGAGGTTGATCCTGACAAGGTCAAGGCCATTCAAGAAATGCCTTCTCCGAAAACTGAAAAATAAGTCAGAGGATTCCTGGGACGTTTGAACTACATCTCCAGATTCATATTCCTTATGACCGCGACATGTACGCCGATTTTCAAATTACTCAAAAAGAACCAGGATTGCGTTTGGTCAGAAGATTGTCAAACCGCCTTCGACAGTATCAAGGAATATCTATTGAATCCTTCGATCCTATCACCTCCAGTGGAAGGAAGACCACTGATCATTTACCTCACAGTCCTAGAGGACTCAATGGGATGTGTACTTGGCCAACAAGACGAAACTAAAAGGAAAGAGTCTGCCATTTACTATCTAAGCAAGAAATTCACCGACTGCGAGACTCGGTACACAATGCTTGAGAAAACTTGTTGCGCTTTGGCTTGGGCAGCTAAACGTCTTCTCCAGTACATGATTCGTCATACTACTTGGTTGGTCTCCGAAATGGATCCAATCAAGTACGTTTTCGAAAAACCTGCTCTCACGGGAAGGATTGCCCGTTGGCAGATGTTACTATCAGAATATGACATAGAGTACCATGCTCAGAAAGCCGTTAAAGGAAGTATTTTAGCCGATCATTTGGCTCATCAACCGATTGACGATCAGGAATCAATCGGGTTTGACTTCCCAGACGAAGATGTCATGTATCTAAAAATGAAAGATTGTGATGAACCGCTACCCAGTAAAGGGCCAGAACCAGGTTCCCAGTGGGGACTTATCTTTGACGGAGCAGTCAATCATTATGGAAACAGAATTGGGGCAATCATTGTTACCCCTCAGGGTTCCCACATTCCTTTCACTGCCAGACTTAAGTTCAAATGTACGAACAACGAGGCCGAATACGAAGCTTGTATTATGGGTCTCGAAGAAGCAATTGATTTAAGGATCAAAAACTTGGACGTATACGGCAACTCAGCCCTGGTTATCAATCAGAGAAAAGGAGATTGGAACACATACCAATCAGGATTGATTCCTTACAAAGACTATGCAAGAAGGTTGTTACCCTTCTTCAACAGAGTCGACTTTCATCACATCCCTCGTGATGAGAATCACATGGCTGATGCATTAGCCACTCTCTCTTCCATGATTAGTGTAGGTCAATGGAATGACATACCTAAGATTGACATCATGCGCCTTGAATGGCCCGCTTACATCTTCGCGATTGAAGCAGTCATAGACGACAGACCTTGGTATCACGATATCAAATGCTTCCTTCAGAAACAAGAGTACCCATCTGGGGCACTCAGAAAAGACAGGAAAACCCTCAGAAGATTGGTTGGAAACTTCTTCCTGAGCGGTGACACTCTTTATAAGAGAAATTTTGACATGGTCTTGCTCCGATGCGTCGACAGACCAGAGGCAGACATGCTCATGAAAGAAATTCATGAAGGATCCTTTGGCACTCATGCCAATGGACACACAATGGCGAGAAAAATTCTCAGGGCCGGGTACTATTGGTTGACCATGGAATCCGACTGCTACAAGTACATGAGGAGGTGTCATAAGTGTCAGATATACTCCGACAAAATTCATGTACCGCCATCACATCTTAAAGTTCTTTCTTCCCCGTGGCCATTTTCCATATGGGGAATCGACATGATTGAGCCCAAGGCTTCAAACGGACATCGGTTCATCCTGGTAGCCATTGATTATTTCACCAAGTGGGTCGAAGCAGCATCATTCGCCAATGTAACCCGACAAGTGGTGGTCCAATTTATCAAAAACAATATCATCTGCCGTTATGGTGTTCCAAGCGAGATCATTACTGATAATGGATCTAACTTGAACAATAAGATGATGAAAGAGTTGTGCACAGAGTTCAAGATCGAACACCATAACTCATCTCCCTACCGACCCAAGATGAACGGAGCGGTAGAAGCGGCTAACAAGAACATCAAGAAGATCGTTAAAAAAATGGTTGTAACCTATAAAGATTGGCACGAGATGCTACCCTTTGCTCTTCATGGTTATCGAACATCTGTCCGCACTTCAACAGGGGCTACCCCTTTCTCTCTAGTATATGGCATAGAGGCAGTACTTCCCATAGAAGTAGAGATCCCGTCAATCAGGGTATTGATGGAAGCTAAGCTCACCGAAGCTGAATGGTGTCAGAGTCGACACGACGACCTGAACCTGATCGAAGAGAAGCGAATCACGGCACTATGCCACGGTCAGTTGTATCAACAAAGAATGAAGAGGGCGTTCGACAAAAAGGTTCGGCCTCGTGTCTTCAGAAAAGGAGACCTCGTGCTTAAGAAGATACAATCATTTCTCACTGACTCTCGGGGCAAATGGACCCCAAATTATGATGGCCCCTATGTGGTCACGAAAGCTTTCTCAGGTGGCGCCTTGAGACTTGCAACCATGGACGGAGAGGAATTTGCCTACCCCACGAATGTTGATGTAGTCAAGAAATACTTTGCCTAAACTAAAAAAAAAAACGTCTCGGTGGATTGAAAACCCGAAAGGGCGGTCCAGACAAAAGTTAGAGACATGAAAAAAAAAGAATCATCCCGATGGATTGGAAACATCATAGTACAATCCAGGCAAAAGTTAGGGATAATGGCAAGTAACTATGTTCAACAGAGGTAAGTCCCTCAGCAGTAGTTACATCATCTATCGGAGGAAATCTCCAGTCAAAGGTCATATTCGACAGAAGCTCAGGATGCCCCGAATTCAAAGTTGGTAGAAGGATAGTGGTCGTTATGTTTCAACGTAGCCCTTTTCCCTGTAAATTACCATTTTCTAACTTTGTATATACTCTTTGGAATCACGCGTTTGGCTGATCTCCATCTTATCAAGAAAATTTGAGCCCTTGTGCTTTTGTTTGTAATTCTTAACTTGTTTTAGCTTTACAGAACGACGTTGTTTAAACTTAATCAGCGATTCTTGAAATAAAACAAAAATGAATTTACTTGTTAAAACTTTTTCTGCTTTTAAAATAAAGATGGCAATTTCTTTTGACTGTTGAACATCAGAAGAACATCGATCGCTTCTCCCGAAGTAAGCGAACTTTAAAGTGCAGAATCAAAGTACTCCTTCTAAGCCAGTACTCCTGAATGAAGGATCAATAATGTCAGAGACCTTGTTTCGTCTGACATCTTCGGCCGAGTTCTCATCTCCTAAGCCCGATCAACATAGCTCCCAACGGGACTATCTCTCCTAAGCAAGGTGGAATTGCTATTTTGAATCAACGGTACTTCTTCGCCCCGCGATGGCTGAGTATCCAATTGTGTTCATCCATTAGTCTGTATGTCGCGTCTGTTTTGTCAGCATATACATACATACTTCATGCATTTTATTTGCGTTCGCATTTCGTATTGCATCACTATCACTTGAGTCGGTCTTGTCCCCTAGTGATAAACAGTTTTCTCAATCGAGTTTGTCAGTTCTTTCCTCGTCAGGAAGTGTTGCGTCTGCACAATCTCGCCACCAGTGTATCTTTAGATCAGAGTCGGCACTTGGCCACTTTGATAACTTGAACCTCTGAAAAGCCAGAGAAAACTCTCACTAAACATCACTCTTCGCCATTGAAGATGATATCCTTGCTTTCCCGGATTAGGAAAATCCACAGAGAAAGCCTCGTGATCACAGATTCGGCAGCATGCCAGTTTTGCTCCGAAAAACCACTGATGAGAAGGTCATCGGCACCTCAAAATTGGACCCCATCATATGGCGTTTCTCCAGGAAGATCCCGAGAAAAGTATGATGAAAGATCCCAAATGAAAACAGTCTCTCAAGAGAATCGTTTTCCCCCAGTAGAAACAAATGGCGTCTCCAACAGAGAAGTTTGTACACCTCTACAACTCAGACGAATGGGTTCCCCAGCAAGTCTGACATCAAAACTTTTTCCACTCAAATGGCATCTCCCCAGGAAAATTCGGCGAGAAGTTTGAGGAAAGCCGCTATGAATAGCGTCCCTTGTTAAGAAAGTTTATTGACAAAAGAAACTAAGACCAGTTCTTGGTAGGAAACCAGGATCGAGGGGAAGTTTAAAACAGAAACTAAGACCAGTTCTTGGTAGGAAACCAGGATCGAGGGGAAGTTTAAATCAGAAACTAAGACCAGTTCTTGGTAGGAAACCAGGATCGAGGGGAAGTTTAAATCAGAAACTAAGACCAGTTCTTGGTAGGAAACCAGGATCGAGGGGAAGTTTAAATCAGAAACTAAGACCAGTTCCTTGGTAGGAAACCAGGATCGAGGGGAAGTTTATTTCAAAAGAGACTGAGACCAGTTCCTTGGCTGAAGACCAGGATCAAGGGGAAGTTTACCTTTTCTAAGCATCATCGCTTAGCTAAAGAAGATGAATGCGTAAGCTACCATTCATAACCACCATCAAAATTTCGGATATTCCGATATTTAATCCTCTTGCACCCCGAATGCCCGAATCCCTTCGTCATTCATACCTTCGGGTCCAAGAAGATTAAATAGGGGCATCTGTAATACCCCAAATTTTGACCACTTAGATTTCCCATCATTGTGAAAATCATCATCACAATATGGATGAACCATCATGCTTCATTAGTCTCCCCAAAGATGGGTGAGCATCCAATACAATCAAAATTAGGGTTTCAAGCCCTCTCTGAGTGCTTAAACAAAGGATCAATCAAGAAATGACATGATCTTCAACTTGTCTAATCTCTCAAACATCCACAATGGATCAAAAAGGACTCCCACTTCAAGGATTAAGCACAAGGCTGCTCCCTTCTAGGTGGATCAAGTCTCAAGATCGACAGTGTCACCAAATTAGGGTTTTGGTCGACCAGGGTCTCCAGATGGAAATTTTCATCTGGGCACAAGGCAATGATCCAAAACATAACCTAATATACTTCATGGAACCTCATGAATTCGTGCATCAAGTTAATTTTGCCTCAGGGGATGCATTCATCAAAAATCAGGAATTAGGGTTTCTTGACCTAATTCACCCCTAAGTTGACTTTTGGGACAAACCATGAGCCAAGACCTCAAGATGATTTGAGGGTCTCTAATACACCATATTGATCCATTTGGAACAATGGATTGATCCAAGAAGCTTGAGCAACAAGTCTCATTTTCATCTGCACCACCATTAGGGTTTTAAAGGAAAAGTCAACTGTAACTTTGACTTTTGACCAGGACATGCTCCCAAACCCTAATACATGATTGAATATACCCTATGACACCCATGGAACATGTCCATCAAGTTTGATTTAGGTCAAGGACATGATTTCCTGAAGAATTGCACAGTTTGGAATTCATCTGATAAAAAGTCAACTGTGCACAAAAGTCAACTTTGACTTTTTGAGATTTTTCACCAAAATGGATTTTTAACCCTAAAATGATGTTAATGTATGATTTGAATCATCATTCATCAAGAAAAATCAAGAAAAGTGAGATAACTTGTAAAAGGGGGTAACCATAAAACATAGAAATTTTTCTAAGTTAAAAATAAAGTGGCAAAGGTACCAACTTTGGAGGACCATAACTCCTAAACCACAAGGTCATTTTTTCTCATCCAAAGATGGATTTGTAGCCCTCATTATCACCTACAAAAACTTCAACTACAAGTCATTCCAATTCATTAAGGATTTTGAGTTATGGAGTGATCAAAGTGGCTGAAAAGTGAAAATGTCACTTTTTCCAACACTTAGTGAAATTTTCACTAAGTCAGATTCTGCCTCACTTTTTGCCAAATGTAGGGGGATTTTTCACTTGGAATCAAAAGAGATCAAAACCAAACTTGTTCAAACAGTTGTTGTATCATGTAAGAGCTTTCCAAAATGGCCAAGAACATTGCCAAATTCAACCTACACCATGAGATACAACATTGCCAAGTTGCCTTGCTGAAATCTGTCAAGGCAAGGCAGAATTTGCAACTTTGGTCGATTTGCCAAAATCAGCCAAATTCAATTGCTCCAATCCACTTGGACACCTCAGAGGATTGAATCTAAAGGGGACAATCACTGAGCCAAGCCTCCAAGGTCCAAGGAACAAGGAATAGCATGTTAAACTTAGAGTTGCCAAAATAGGGACAAGACTTCAAATTTGGAATGAGGCATTCAATGGAACCATCAAGGTGGCATGGAATGAGCCATTCTCATCTGAAATCAGTCAAGACTTATCCAAGACCAAGGGGACCAAAGCTCTGTGCCCTAACCTCTAGTCAATGGCTAGAGGAGACTTTCATTTCCATTGGCCAACATTGAGGAAACCTACTTACCAGCTGCCATGCACTATTCCTTGCAAAACAAACTTGCTCTACTATAAATAGAGCTCAATTGTGGTCAGTTTAAGTACACCAAAGCCATCTAACAGATGCTTTCCTCAAAATCTCTTTCTCTTGGCAAAAATGCCTTTCTTAGCAAGGTAGCTATCGGGTTTTGAGTTTGAGAGCAATTCTGCACAAACCAATCACTCACACACCTCACATACATCACATGTGAACTGATCAAACACTCACATAACATCTGGAACATCAAAATCTCAAAATCACTTGCCATCCACACAAGTTTGAAATGAAGTTGCAGCTGAGATGCCATAAACTGATCCAGTCCATTTCAATTCAATCCAAGTGTTCAAACACACTCCATATGGTGTAGGGAAGCTGTCCAGATCATCACAACTTGTCTGTAACACCTCCAACTCAAAATCACATCTGCTCTTGCTGTCACGACTTGGAGGTAAGCCTAAACTTGGTCATCTCTCAATCTATGCATATTTCCTCGCACAATAATTTGGCCATATGTTCATAATCATGCATGGAATGTTTTCCCTCAATTAATTGCATTGTTTGAATCGTGTATCAAAAATCTTAGCCTTCATGCAGAAATTAGGGTTCTTGAGGTTTCTTCATGATTTCTTGTTGTATGTTTAGTTTAAATGAAATTAAAGTACATAGACATGATCGTGAGGTTGAGACGAGCATAATGATATGTGGATTGCATGATATGATTACGTATTCAGTGAGATTGGATAGAAAATGCAAATCAGCCAAACCCAGAAAACGCGCGTGTTCTTGCTTGTGTTCTTGGCGCCATTTTCAGATTTTTCAAATATTTGAATTTTGTGATTTTGTTTAATTGATTCAAAAATTAATTTCTCTCTGAGTTTTAATGATTTTGAGTTGATTCTTTTTTTAATAATTCACAAAAATGTTAAAATATTTTATTTTATCAAAAAAAATCCAAAAATATTATTTATTTCATATAATTGATATTTTTGTAAAGAATTAATATTTTGATTGTTTTTGGCATTTTAAATATTTTTTCTACATTGATTTTGCAACTTTTAACGCTTTCTAATTATTTTGTAGGTCAATACTTAATTTTTGAAGCATTAATCCAAGATCACAATTTGTTTTCCATGTGTTAAACAATTTTTGATCATTTTAATTGAATTTTTATTCAATTAAATACATTTTGAAAACAAATTAGGGTTTTGGATTAATTCAACCCTCATAAATCATTTTCAAAACACTTTGGGCCTCTATTAGAGTGTAAGACCCAATCCTTTTTTTGACCAAATCATCTTTGGGCCTCACTTATTGTATAAGTCCCGATACCGTCAAAAAACAAACGGCGCGATCGTCGCCTTTTCAAAAATCATATGGGCCTACCCTCGAGTAGTAAGACCCATTTCTTTTCTTTAAAAACTTTTTGGGCCTCTTGAGAGAGTGTAAGACCCATCCCCCCTTGTACAAAAACTTTTTGGGCCTCACTCATTGTATAAGTCCCTCTGTACAAGTAAACGGCGCGATCGTCGGCCGTTTAAAAATAAGAAAATCATCTGGGCCTCTCATTGAGCTATAAGACCCATTCAAAACTTTTGGGCCTCTATTAGAGTGTAAGACCCAATCCCCCTTTTAACCAAAACATTTTGGGCCTCACTTATTGTATAAGTCCCTCTGCGTTAAAAGAAAACCTCGGCGCGATCGCCATTTTTAAACGAAAAATCATTTGGGCCTACCCTCGTGTTATAAGCCCCTCTCTTTTCTTTAAACCTTTTTTGGGCCTCTTGAGAGAGTGTAAGACCCATCCCTTTGTACAGAAAACCTTTTTGGGCCCCAGTCACTTGTATAAGTCCCTCTGTACAAATTCAAACAGTGCGCTCACTGATAAAACCCTGGGCCTCTCCTTGAGCTGTAAGCCCCAAACCTTTCTTTTTCAAAGCACTTTCTCCTTTGATTTTTAATATATTGTTGTTTTCAATCTTTCTTTGTTGAACAACTAACCAAACAGCATGGAAGCACTACAATCGAGTAAGTGGTTATCGCTTTCATTTACTGCTTTCATATTATAAACTGTATTGTGGGGCTGCTCACTGTAAGTCTCCTTTCATAAACTCATATCTACTGTGTAATAATAGTATAGATATTTCGAGTTTCCCCGGCAACTACGTCTAGAACTAGGTGACACCGTTTCACTTATTCGTAGAAATAGACGCCTAGATCCCCAATAGGAGCACCAGATACAGTCTTCTCTTCGGCTGTCCTCCTTAGGAATCGTCAAGAAGCTCTACTCCCCAAGATGAATGTATTCTCCGTGAATGGCATCTTTGAGTTTCTTCCCAATTCTCGAACTTTCCTGACTTGATCTATTCCTTGTGGATAGCTTGCCTTGAATGTCTCGGGGTTTGGGTACCCACTACGGTCATAATCTTGGACCTTAACTAAGGAACCCTCTTTAAAAGTTAAAAGTCGCTGGATAGTAAACCTCGCACGTTTACCAGTTGTTTTTATCTTTAAAAGAGTTATCTCTCCTAATGGAAAGGAGATGATAGACCCACGGGCTTCTTAAAAGCATCGGCCTCCTCTTGGCCATTGTTCAAGGACCCACAGGCTTCCTAAAAGCAACCCCGTCTCCTCTTGGGCATTATTCAAGGACCCTACGGCTTCTTAGAAGTATTCACAGCCTCCTCTTAGGCTTCGTATAATGATCTCTTCCTCCGGGAATGATAGCCTCCTCTTGGGATTCGTACAAGGACCCGTCGGCTTCTTAAAAGTTTCCAGCCTCCTCTTGGGCTTCATACAAATTGTCCCGACGACCTCCTAGAGGTATAGGAACAGAACCTAGTCATCCTCATAGAACAGTCCTTTCATAGAGTCTACTACTGTTTCTCGAAGCATAGTACAAAAGATAAAACTCTAGACACGGACAGTCTAACTTCCTTGAGTCTCAAAGACATTCTCAAGCACCCTTCGTTAAATAGGAAGGAAACCTGCAGACTCGGATAGTCTCAATACCCTTTGGATTTCCCGTTTCCTCAAAGAGAAGGAAATATCCCTGATCCTCAAATCTAATCCCTGAGTACAGTGTTACTCATATAAGAACTGATTTTCTCTTTTAAATCAGTATATTGGATCTGTCACTCAACTGAAACAGTTACAATAGCCTCCATCTCGGGCTTCGTACGAGATACCAAAATTCTCCCCAGTGGAGTCAAAACAACCTTTTCGCCTCTCTCTCGGGCTTTGTACGAGATACAAAAACACTCTCTTACTGAGTATAAAAGATTCTCCAACTGAGTCAACTCTTTGCTAGCCTCCTCTTAGGCTTTGTATAACGATATGCCCCACTGGGTCAAAAACCTTTAGCCTCTCTCTCGAGCTTTGTACGAGACACAAAATAGCCTCCTCTTAGGCTTTGTATAATGATTTTCCTAGCGAAAATTAGCCTCCTCTTAGGCTTTGTATAAGAAAACCACTGGTTGATCCAATCGACCTTTTAGCATCAAAGTTGTGCCTCGTTCGCAGTACACAAACATCAACAACTCCTTTCCTTTCATCTAATCGCTGTAAGCGGCAAGCCTCTGGATCATCTACATCCATGCCACTATCCCTCTTTTAGCATGAGAAATTCCTAAGGAAAGATGGCATTGCTCTACACTGAGTTAAAGTCTTCTCCTTCAGGTTAAAACCCTTTCTTCGGAAATTATGGCATTGCTCGGATCCGCGTATCACAGTTAAAGTAATTCTCCTTCCCCCTCTTTAGAGATGACAAATTCTCTCTAAAGTCGAGGTCTTTCAGCTTCACGTCTTGGGCTTTGAACAAGACACAAATAGACCTTTCAGCTTCATATCTTGGGCTTTGAACAAGATACAAACTACCTTTCGCTTCACGTCTTGGGCTTTGAACAAGACACCAAAACACCCATTTCCTCCCATAGAATAGGAGGAACTACGAACGCTCTGATTTCCCTGTTTCGGTAAACGGGAATACGTAGGCATAAGATCGAAAGAAAAGATCTTAGCGAGCGCAATCAACAAAAAACCCAAATCCCATATCTCCATCAATCAAAAGCAGTATTTCAAAAGCATCAGTCCTAACATCCTAACCCTTGTTCCCCGCCAGAAACATTAAGCCCTAGAAAGGAAGAAACCTGTATTGGCGAAATACGAATAACCAGTACAAAGGCCCCCCCACATTGATAGCATCCGTAACCTAACAGACCGCTGTTTAAACTCAGTATGCAAGCAGGGTTAATTGGAGACATCTATTTCCTTTCCTTATTCAGCTCAGAATAGGATAAAAAATGAATCGACCTGTAGTTTAAGCTCAAACCGCAGAGAGCGACCAGCGCTTAAGAACCGCGTCCAAAATCGCTCGCTACACTATGCCATGAATGTTTTAATTATACTCTGATTATCTGTTATCGCCTTTTAAATGCTCAGATTATAGATTGGGGGTGTTACATACAGCTCAAGGAGAGGCCTAAGGTTTTATCAGTGATCGTACTGTTGTTTTGAAATTGTACAGAGACTTATACAAGTGACTGAGCCCCAAAAAGGTTTTCTGTACAAAGGGATAGGTCTTACACTCTCTTAAGAGGCCCAAAGGTTTATTTTTGTACAAGTGGTGGGGCTTACAGCTCAAGGAGAGGCCCAAGAAGGTTTTATTTTAAACTGGCGACGATCGCGCCGGACTTTTCTTTTAACGCAGAGGGACTTATACAATATCTGAGGCCCAAAATTGTTTTAGTTAAAAGGGGATTGGGTCTTACACTCTATTAGAGGCCCAAAGTGTTTAAAGATGGGTCTTATAACTCAAGGAGAAGCCCAAAGATTTTTGTGAAAAAGGCGACGATCGTGTCGAACCTTTTAACGGTATCGGGACTTATACAACACACTGAGGCCCAAAATTGTTTTATTTACAAAGGGTTGGGTCTTACACTCTACCAAGAGGCCCAAAGAGTTTGAAAAAGTTTGATGAGGGTTGAATTAATCAAAAACCCTAATTTGTTTTCAAAATGTATTTTAATTGAATAAAAATTCAATTAAAATGATCAAAATTGTTAAACATGTGGAAAACAAATTGTGATCTTGGATTAATGTTTCAAAAATTAGGTTTTGATCCACAAAATGTTTGGAAATCACTAAAAATTTGAGAAAAACAAGAGAGAGAAAATATTTTAAATGTCAAAAACAATTAAAATATTAATTCTTTACAAAAATATCAAGTATATAAAATAAATAATATTTTTGGGATTTTTTGGGAAAATAAAATATTTTAATATTTTTGCGAATTGTTAAAAAAAGAATCAACTCAAAATCATTAAAACTCAGAGAGAAATTAATTTTTGAATCAATTAAATAAAATCACAAAATTCAAATATTCAAATTTTCAAAAAAAGGCGCCAAGAACAAGGGCAAGAACACGCGCCACCCTCTGTTTCTGCAGATTTTCACTTTCTATCCAATCTCACTGAATACTTGATTATATCATGCAATCTATATATCAATATACTCGTTTCAACCTCACGATCATGTCTATGGTCTTTAATTTCATTTATTTTAAACATGGAATAAGAAATTAAAGAGAAACCTCAAGAACCCTAAAATTTGCATGAAGGTTCAGAAATTCCATACACGATTCAAACAATGCAATTGATTGAGGGAAAACACTCCATGCATGATTATGAACATATGGCCAAATTATTGTGCAGTAAAAAATGCATGGATCATAGAGTTAGAAGAGCTCACGCTTACCTCTTGCAGCTGGTGATCGTGTTTTGTGTTAGAGGTGTTACATCTTGGTTCCAAGGATATGGACAACTTCCCTAGGTGCTATGGAGTGTGTCTGGATGCTTGGAATGAATGGAAATGATCTGGAACTTGAGATGGTACCCCAACTGCAAATCTGTCAAGAACTTGAGCAATTGGCTAGTGATTTTGTGATTTTGGTGTTCTAGATGTTATGTGAGTGTTTGGATCACTTTTATATGATGTTTATGAGGTGTGTGTGTGTGATTGGCTTGGTTGGAATAACTCTCAAACTCAAAACCCGATAGTGACTTGCTTTGGAAGGTAATTTTGGAGTGAAGAAGGAGATTTGAGGAAAGCATCTGTTTGATGGCTTTGGTGTACTCAAACTGAGCACAAATGAGCTCTATTTATAGTAGAGAAAGTTTGTTTTTGGAGCAATAGTGATTGGCAACTGCTGCAGAGGTTTGGCCAATGTTGATCAATGGGAATCCAAGTCTCCTCTAGCCATTGACTAGAGGTTAGGGCACAGGCTGCTGGTTCCCTTGGTCTAGGATAAGTCTTGACTGAATTCAGTTGGAAATGGCTCAGTCCATGCCACCTTGGTGTATGCATTGAATGCTTCAATCCAAAATTGGAGCCTTGTCCCTCTTTCAGGCACTTCTAGGTTTGGCATGCTATTTTTGGTTCCAAAGACTTGGGAGGCTTGGGATCAGAGTTGGTTCCTCATTGGCCCCCCCTTGAGGTGTTCAGATGGATAAAGTTGCTTGCCCTTTGCAAAATTTGAGCAAATCGAGTAAAACTCCAAAATCTGCCTTGCCATGACAGTTTGCAGCAAGGCATATTGGCATTGTCATATCTCATGGGTCAACTGGACTTTGATGGAGTTCTTGGCCATTTTAGAAAGCCCTCATATGATACAACAACTGTTTGATCATAATTGGTTTTGATACTTTTTGGATCCAAGTGAAAAATGCCCCTACATTTGGAAAAAAGTGAGACAGATTCTGACTTAGTGAAAATTTCACTAAGTGTTAGAAAAAAGTGACATTTTCACTTTTTGTGATTTTAATCATTCCATAACTCAAAATCCATGATGAATTGGAATGAGGTGTAGTTGAAGCTTTTGTAGAGGGCCATGAGGGCTACAAATCCAGCTTTGAATGGGGAAAAATGGCCTTGTGGTTTAGGAGTTATGATCCTCCAAAGTTGGTACACTAGCCACTTTATTCCATAACTTAGAAAAATTTCTAAGTTTTTATGGTTACCCCTTTTACAAGTTATCCCACTTTTCTTGATTTTTCTTGATTTTTCTTGATGAATGTTGATTCAAATCACACATTAACATCATTTTGGGGTTAAGGAACCATATTTGTGAAAAATCTCAAAAAGTCAAAGTTGACTTTTGTGCACAGTTGACTTTTTGTCAGATGAATTCCAAACTGTGTGATTCTCTATGAAATCAAGTCCTTGACCTATATCAAACTTGATGGATTGATTTAATAGGTTTTATCGGGTGTATTAAATCATGTCCTAGGGTTTGGGAGCATGTCCTGGTCAAAAGTCAAAGGCACAGTTGACTTTTCCCGCGAAACCCTAATTGTGGTTCTGATGAATTTGAAACTTGTTGATCAAGCTTCTTGGATCAATCCATTGTTGCAAATGGATCAATGTAGTGTATTAGGGACCTTCAAATCCTCTCTTGAGGTCTTGGCTCATGTTTTGTCCCAAAAGTCAACTTAGGGGTGAATTAGGTCAAGAAACCCTAATTCCTGATTTTTTATGAATGCATCCCCTGAGGCAAAATTGACTGGATGATTGGGTTCATGATGTCCCTTGGAGCATCTTAGGTTATGCTTTGAAGCATTGGCTCATTCCCAGAGGAAAATTTCCATCTAGAGGCCCTGGTCGACCAAACCCTAATTTTGGTGACACTGGCGATCTTAAGGCTTAATCCACCTGGAATGCTGCAACACTGTGCTTGATTCTTGCTGTGGGAGTCCTCTTGATCCATTGTGGATGTTTGAGAGGTTAGACAAGTTGAAGATCATGTCATTCCTTGATTGATCCTTTGTCTAAGAACTCTGAGAGGGCCTGAAACCCTAAATTTGATTGTAGTGGATGCTCACCCATCTTTGGAGAGACTGATGAGGTATGATGGATTACCCATATTGTGGTGATGATTTGCACAATGATGGGAAATCATAGTGGTAAAAATTTGGGGTATGACGGATGCCCCTATTTAATCTTCTTGGACTCGAAGGTGTGAATGGCGAAGGTATTCGGGCATTCGGGGTGCAAGAGGATTAAATATCGGAATACCCAAAATTTTGATGGTAGTTAAGAATGTCCGTTCACGCATCCTTCTTCTTTTGCTAAGCAATGATGCTTAGAAAAGGTAAACTTCCCCTCGATCCTGGTTTCCTACCAAGGAACTGGTCTAAGTTTCTGAAATAAACTTCCCCTCGATCCTGGTTTCCTACCAAGGAACTGGTCTAAGTTTCTGAAATAAACCTCCCCTCGATCCTGGTTTCCTTTCAAGGAACTGGTCTAAGTTTCTGAAATAAACTTCCCCTCGATCCTGGTTTCCTACCACGGAACTGGTCTAAGTTTCTTTTGTTAATAAACTTTCCTGACAGGAGACGCTATTCGTAGCGGTTTTCCTCAAACTTATCGCCGAATTTTCCTGGGGAGATGCCATTTGATGGAAAAAATTTTGATGTCAGAGTTGTTGGGGAACCCAGTTGTCTGAGCTGTAGAGGTGGTCAAACTTCTCTGTTGGAGATGCCACTTGTCGACCCTACTGGGGAGAACGAGTCTCTTGAGAGACTGCTTCCAGCTTGGGGATATTGCATCATACTTTTCTCAGAGATCTTCTCAGAGAAATGCCATATGATGTGATCCAATTTTGAGGTGCTGATGACCTTTTCGTCAGCGGATTTTTTGGAGAAAACTGCCGTATTGTCAAATATCTGATTAAGAGGCTTTCTCTAGGGATTTTCCTTAATCTGGGAAAGCAAAGACATCATCTTCAATGGCGAAGAGTGATGTTTGTCTGAAGGTTCTCTGGCCTTTTAGAGGTTCAAGTTATCAAAGTGGTCTAGGACCATCTCTAATCCAGAGATAAACTGGAGTGAGAGTGTTCAGACGCAACATTTCCTGACGAGGCAAGAACCAACAACTCGATTGTGAAGACTCTTATCACTAGGGGACAAGACCGACTAGAGTGATAGTTATGAAACATGAATATGAATGTAAATCAATAATGCATGATGCATGTATGTATATGCTGACAAAACTGACACGACATACAAACTGACGGATGAACGCGACTGGATACTCGGCCACTGCAGTGGACGAAGAAGCATCACTGGTTCAAGATAGCAATTCTTCCTTGCTTAGGAGAAATAGTCCCCGTGGGGAACACCGTTGGTCGGGCTTAGGAGATAAGAACTCTGCCGAAGATGTCAGACGGAGTATTCACATCTGACATAACTGATCCTTCGTTCAGGCGTGCTGGTTTAGAAAGAGTACTTTGATTCTGCACTTTGAAGTTCGCTTACTTCTGGCGAAGCGATCGATGTTTTTTCGATGTTCAACAGTCAAAAGAAATTGCCATCTTTATTTTAAAAGCAGAAAAGTTCGACAAGTAAATTCATTTTTGTTTTATTTCAAGAATCGTTAATCATGTTAAAATGTCGTTTTGTAAAGCTAAAACAAATAAGAATTGCAAACAAAAGCACCAGGGCTCAAATTTTATTGATAGGATGGAAATCAGCCAAACGCGTGATTCCATAAAGTATTTACAAAGTTAGAAAATGGTAATTTAAGGGAAAAGGGCTACATTGAAAGATAACGACCACTATCCTTCTACAAACTTTGAATTCGGGGCATCCTGAGCTTCTGTCGAAGATGACCGTGACTAGAGGTTTTCTTCTGATGGATGGCATTGCCGCTGAGGAGTTGAACTAATCATACGTAGTTACTTGCCATTATCCTTAACTTTTTCCTGGATTGTACTTTGAGATTTCCAATCCATCGGGATGATTTTTTGATTATGTCTCTAATTTTTGCCTGGACCGCCCTTTCGGGTTTTCAATCCACCGAGACGTTTTTTTTTTAGTTTAGGCGAAGTATTTCTTGACTACGTCAACATTTGTGGGGTAGGCAAATTCCTCTCCGTCCGTGGTTGCAAGTCTCAAGGCGCCGCCTGAGAAAGCTTTCTTGACCACATAGGGGCCGTCATAGTTCGGAGTCCATTTTCCCCGAGAATCAGTGAGAAATGATTGTATCTTTTTGAGCACGAGGTCCCCTTTTCTGAAGACGCGAGGTCGGACCTTTTTGTCAAACGCCTTCTTTATCCTCTGTTGATACAACTGACTGTGGCATAGTGTCGTTATTCGCTTTTCTTCGATCAGATTCAGTTCATCATGTCTGCTTCGACACCATTCAACCTCTGTTAGCTTAGCTTCCATCAATACCCAGATTGATGGGATCTCTACTTCGATGGGGAGCACTGCTTCCATGCCATAAACTAGAGAGAAATGAGCTACCCCTGTTGAAGTGCGGACAGATGTGCGATAACCGTGAAGAGCAAAGGGTAGCATGCCAGTCTTTATAGGTTATAACCATCTTTTGAACGATCTTCTTGATGTTCTTATTAGCCGCTTCTACCATTCATCTTAGGCCAGTAGGGAGATGAGATATGGTGTTCGATCTTGAGCTCTGCGCACAACTCTTTCATCATCTTATTGTTCAAGTTAGATCCATTATCTGTAATGATCTGGCTCGGAACACCATAACGGCAAATGATATTGTTTTTGATAAATCGGACCACCACTTGTCGGGTTACATTGACGTATGACACTGCTTCGGCCCACTTGGTGAAGTAGTCAATGGCAACCAGAATGAACCGATGTCCGTTCGAAGCCTTGGCCTCAATCATGCCGATCATGTCGATTCCCCATATGGAAAAAGGCCACGGGGAGGAGAGAACTTTGAGATGTGTTGGCGGTACATGGACTTTGTCAGAGTATATCTGACATTTGTGACACCTCCTCATGTACTTGTAGTAGTCAGATTCCATTGTCAACCAATAGTACCCTGCTCTCAGAATTTTTCTCGCCATTGTGTGTCCGTTGGCATGAGTGCCAAAGGATCCTTTAGGAATTTCCTTTATCAGCATGTCTGCTTCTGGTCTGTCTACGCATCGGAGCAAGACCATGTAAAAGTTTGTCTTATAGAGTGTGTCACCGCTCAGGAAGAAGCTTCCAGCCAGCCTTCTGAGGATTTTTCTGTCTTTCCTTAGTGCCCCAGGTGGGTACTCTTGTTTCTGAAGGAAGCATTTGATATCGTGATACCAAGGTTTGTCGTCTATGACTGCTTCAATCATGAAGATGTAAGCGGGCCGTTCAAGGTGCATGATGTCGATCTTAGGTAAGTCGTTCCATTGACCTATGCTAATCATGGAAGAGAGGGTGGATAAGGCATCAACCATGTGATTCTCTTCACGAGGGATATGATGAAACTCGATTCTGCCGAAGAATGGTAACAACCTTCTCTCATAGTCTTTGTAAGGAATAAATCCGGATTGGTATGTGTTCCAATCTCCTTTGATATGATTGACGACCAAAGCTGAGTCACCATATACATCCAAGTTCTTGATCCTTAAGTCGATCGCTTCTTCGAGACCCATAATACAAGCTTCGTATTCAGCCTCGTTGTTTGTGCACATGAATGTAAGTCTGGAAGTGAAAGGAATGTGGGTACCCTGAGGTGTTATGATGATTGCCCCAATTCCATTTCCATAATGATTGACAGCTCCGTCAAAGATAAGTCCCCATTGGGAACCTGGTTCTGGCCCTTCACTGGGTAGCGGTTCATTGCAGTCTTTCATTTTTAGATACATGACATCTTTGTCTAGGAAGACAAACTCGATTGATTCTTGATCGTCAATCGGTTGATGAGCCAAATGATTGGCCAAAATACTTCCTTTAACGACTTTCTGAACGTGGTATTCGATGTCGTATTCTGATAACAACATCTCCCAACGGGCAATTCTTCCCGTGAGAGCAGGTTTTTCAAAGACGTACTTGATTGGATCCATTTCGGAGATCAACCAAGTAGTGTGACGAATCATATACTGGCGAAGACGCTTGGCTGCCCAAGCCAAAGCGCAACAAGTTTTCTCAAGCATAGTGTACCGAGTCTCGCAGTCGGTGAATTTCTTGCTCAAATAGTAGATGCAGACTCTATTCTTTTCGTTTCGTCTTGTTGGCCAAGCACACAACCCATGGAGTCTTCTAGGACTGTGAGGTAGATGATCAGTGGTCTTCCTTCCACTAGAGGTAACAGGATTGGCGGATTCAACAGATATTCCTTGATACTGTCGAAGGTGGTTTGGCAGTCTTCTGTCCAAATGCAGTCCTGATTCTTTTTGAGTAATTTGAAAATCTGTGCGCATGTCGCGGTCATGAGGAATATGAATCTGGAGATGTAGTTCAAACGTCCCAGAAATCCTCTAACTTGTTTTTCAGTTTTTGGAGAAGGAATTTATTGAATGGTCTTGACCTTGTCAGGATCAACCTCGATTCCTTTCTGGATGACGATGAACCCTAAAAGTTTCCCTGAACGGACACTGAATGTGCATTTGTTGTGATTCACGCGGAGTTTGTACTTTCTTAGACGCTCGAATAGTTTTGACAGGTGGGTCACATGCTCCTCTTCTGTTTTAGATTTGGCAATCATGTCATCGACATATACCTCGATTTCCTTGTGTATCATGTCATGAAACAGAGTAGTCATGGCCCTTTGATAGGTTGCCCCGGCGTTCTTCAAACCGAACGGCATTACCTTGTAATAAAAGGTACCCCATGGGGTAATGAATGAAGTTTTCTCCATGTCTTTCGGTGCCATTTTAATCTGATTATAGCCCCAGAACCCATCCATGAAGGAGAAAACTTTGAACTTTGTTGTACTGTCTATCAGCATATCAATGTGTGGTAAAGGAAATTCGTCCTTTGGACTAGCCTTGTTTATATCTCTATAATCGACACACATTCTGACCTTTCCGTCCTTTTTTGGAACTGGTACTATGTTGGCTAGCCATTGAGAATATTCTTACGTGGCGAGGAAACCCGCGTCAATCTGTTTTTGTACTTCCTCTTTGATTTTGATGGCCATGTCCGGGTGAGTCCGTCTCAACCTCTGTTTTACTGGTGGACATTCCGATTTCAATGGTAAATGATGTTCCACGATGCTGGTATCCAACCCTGGCATGTCCTGGTAGGACCAAGCAAAGACATCGGGAAATTCTCTGAGAAGCTTTGTCAAACTCTCTTTGGCAGTTGGACTGAGCAGTGCCCCAATCCTGATTTCTTTTCTCTCTTTTTCTGAACCCACATTGATCGTTTCCAACGGCTCTTTGTGAGGTTAAATAGACCTTTCCTCCTGTCTGAGTAGTAGGGAGATCTCTTCTGGAATTTCGTCGTCAACTTCTTCTTCAGCCCCAAATACCGGGAACTCAAAGTTGGGAGAAGGCATTGGATCGTATGCATGGTTAAAAACAAGCAATCTGCATGACGTGATGATTTGTTTTAGAAGAGATAGAGGGAATGCAAGAGTGGTGTGCAGTGTATTTTCTGAAAATTGCTTGTTTTTATTATTTGAGATGTTTTTTAGAATTACCATTTTCTGAGAAACCGAAAAGAGAAAACAGCAATAAATGCGGAAATTACAGAACGATGTTATTTTATTTATGAACAAGTCGATTCTTGAAACTACAACCCTATAAAACAAAACTCTTTTGCTTCAGGCAAAGAGAAGAGGAAAATTTACAGAAAGCGAGCCCTATCAAAACATCCTTTTCACCTGGGCAGGGTGAAAGGTTAAAGACGACAATTACTTTGACTTATGAACAATCTTTGGAACATCGACAGCAACCCATTGGCGGCGAACTCCTTGGTGAATCACAAAGTCTGGCACCTTCCTTGATTTGTCTTCAGAAATAACGCTGATTTCTAGTGGAGCAGGATCATTGGAATCTGTTTCCCAGGCAGAGTTGTCGTGGGAGGATTCCTCAGTTGTATTTTGCATAGTATTTGTGCTATAAGGTAAATCTCCCCATCCAGTTGGCTGGATATCTTCAAACCTGATACGAGAGCTTTCAGAAGCGGTGTACTTGACCATGTTGTCGAACTTTCCACTCGGTTGTCCTAAGGTGTCCCACACTTCTTTGGAACTGGAGGAGTCATCTCTCTCGATGACGTTGACCTCAGGAAAAACATAGTTGATGAATTCTAGTCCAGCAAGCTTTGGAAATTCATCGTCGTGCTGGACGTTTTCTGAATGACCTGAGTGTTGATCCCATGACATGGTGGGGACGCATGTATTCTGTCCAATGACGCTCAGCTGATTTTCATTGTTCGGCTGACTCTCTTGTCCCAAGTTTCCTGGGTACGGCTGCCAAATAGGCAGGCCATCCATTGGGCCATAATAGTCGTGGTCAAAGTTGTCCTTCATCAGAGTGTCCTCCTCTAATGAGTTTGGTGGAGCACGACATCCTTCCGAATCACAATCTCCATATATCATTTCGACATCTGACCTCGGTATAAATCTCAGACTTTGTGTGGGATAGCAAAAGGGCATTTGCACCTCTTCCTGAGACATATAACCGTCCTCGTTGAGATAGGACTTCCATTCCTCATCCTTATCGGAGGGATCTCCCTCATTGATGGTATGGACTGCTTGAGGCACTGGGTGAAGGAAACCTCCACTATGGAAAAAGTCCTGAATGGGATGAAGACTTTCATCGTTAGCAGCTGTTTGGGTGCAGGTTGCAGAAAAACCAAGACCCTTCTTTGTTTTGTTATCAGTAGGAATGACAAGCTGTCCTCATCCTTTTGTATTGTCATTTTTGATCACTTCGAGAGCATCTCTGTACGAGGAAATCGAGGTTCCTTTCTCTGATTGATTCTCATTACTCACCGACAGTGCTTGGAACTGAGTTCCAATAACCTCCTCGGGTTCTACATAAGTAGATGATGACAGGTTACTCACGTTCAAGGCTTGTTCTCCACAGACCGTGACGAGTTGATCGTTCTTGACGAACTTCAGTTTCTGGTGCAGTGTCGAAGTGACTGCCCCAGCCTGGTGTATCCAAGGTTTTCCTAATGAACAGTTGTATGCTGCCCGGACGTCCATGACCTGGAAAGTGATTAGGAAAGTGTGAGAATCGATAGTTATGGGAAGGTCGACTTCGCCGATAACTGCTTTCCGAGATCCGTCAAAGGCTTTGACAATGAACTCACTGCCCCTCATCAGGGACCCTTTGAATGATAATCCCATTAAAGTGGACTTCGACATAACGTTGATAGTCGATCCTGTGTCTACCAGTACGCTGGCTAAAGCATCGTCCTGGCAGTTAACTGTGATATTGAGCGCCATTTTGTGACTTTTGCCCCCCTCTGGCAAGTCCTCATCACTGAATCCTAAGTTGTTGCAGGAAGTGATGTTAGAGATGATGCTATCAAACTGTTTTATTGTTACATCCTGTTCCACAAAGGCCTGCTCTAAGACTTTCTGTAGAGCCTCTCTGTGGGCTTCGGAACTGAGTAAAAGTGATAGCACAGAGATCTTTGATGGAGTTTGTAACAGTTGATCAACAATGTTGTATTCACTCCTTTGGATGAGCTTCAACATCTCATCATTGTTTTTTGAAAGGTCGATATCACTGGATTGACCGACTGGTGGATTGGGAGCTTCTGTCTGAAGTTCCTTTTCTCTGTTAGGTTCTCCAACTCCTCTATTGAAGATTCGACCGCTCCGTGTTACTCGACTGATGTCTGCAATATTCACGACAGAGGGTAATGGAATTTCCTTTCCATTCTCAATTATCGTTGCACCGTATTTGTAAGGGATCACCTTAGCTGATTCATATGGTAATGGTCTCGGCAGATAGATAACTACAAGAGCCTTCTGATTTTTATGACTGTCGTAAGTAACTTCAATCAGTTCCTGGCTAAGAACCTTTGATTCGTCCAGTAGAGGGATGATAGTACAAACATCCTTGTTCCTCTCAAGGTCAGAGATTACAACTACATCTCTAATTTGATCTGCGAAGTAGTCTGGCGTCTAGTCAATGGACCCCGAAGCTAGGTATGGGTGAATCTCCCTAAGATCCAACTGACTCTGAAGGGCTTCTTGCACGAGGTAACATCCTTGGTTATTTTCCGAACAGACTCTACAACGTTCATAGTTGTGTGGTGGCACCTGGCCACACCCGCTTTGAATGCAATGTAACCTCACTAGATCTGTTTTTGTAAATCGGACATCCTGACTTTGATGCCGAGTAGGGTTCCCATCAACCACACTGATTTGTTGCGTGTCTTCATCCATATAGATTAGAAGCCACCAGTGGTTTAACAAGTGTTGTAAAGTTCATTGAACGAGAGCGCACCCTTGGTTACTCTCACAACATCCTTTACAGTTCAGATAATCATGCGAAGTGAGAAAACCGAGTTGGACCTGCTTGGCATGTAACTCCACCAAGCTGTATTCATCAAGCGAATATCAAAGATTTGAATCATGTTGATCTGATAAGGATTTCTATCATGGTAGTCCTGGATCCATCCAAGATCCATCTGACGCTAGAGGGCCTCTTGTACAAAAGAGCATCCCTGTTTGTTTACCGAGCAGGTCAGACAAGAATTGTAATCGTGTCGTGGCAAATTATGATAATGGATTTGCCTTGAGTGCATTTCCACCAAGTTGGCATTCATTGCACGGATGTCATGATTTTGAATGATGTTGGAATTCGTGTAGGTCATGTTGACCCCACGAACTCGATGCTCTTAGATCCATCCGAGATCCAATTGTTCCTGTAGAGCTGCTTGCACCACCGAACATCCTTGATTGTTTTTAGAGCAGATATCACACTGGTGATAATTATGAGGTGGCACATGGCCATATCCACTATGTCTACAATGCATCTTGACCAAGTTGGCCCTTAACAAGAGTACGTCGTGAATTTGATAGATGTTGTTAAACTCTTCCTCTATCAAATTGACTGCAACTTTCTCATGTTGAGGCAGCGGGTTTGTGAGAACATTTGGATTCGTATTTTTGAAAGATAAGACCCCGCTCCTAACAAGCTTTTGTACATCGGATTTGAAACTGATGCAGTTTTCTATGTTATGCCCTAGTCCTCCTTGATGGTAAGGACAAGTCTGATCCGGTTTGAACCAAAAAGGCGGATTTTTCGGTACTGTAAGAGGAGACTTAGTTTGGACATGCCCCTTGACCAGTAATAATGGAAACAATTATACGTATAACATGGGTATAGGGTCGAACCCTGGCGGTCGCATTATACGGTGGTTGTTGTATGGTGGACGAGTCTGCTGAAGAGACTGTTGTGTCCTTTGCTGAAATTGCTATTGATTCAGTTGGCTCTGCACAACCTGAGGTTGATATGTAGGAACATGCGTGAGATTGATAGCAGGAGTTACAACTGCTACTGGTTGATATCGTCTCCTTTGCTTTCCGAGAGAGATAGTCCCAATATCCTACTCTTTTTTCTTAGGGAGAGCACTACCGTATCATTTTGTACTACCTGATGATCCAACATCTTTTACTAAACGTCTTTCCCGGACTGCTTCCTCAAGACGAACCCCCATGCCCACCATCTCGGTGAAGTCACTGGGTGCACTGGCGACCATTCTGTCGTAGTAAAATGAGCTTAAGGTCTTTAAGAAGATCTTTGTCATCTCTTTTTCCTAAGAGGTGGACAAATCTGGGCGGCAATTTCACGCCATCTCTGAGCGTACTCATTGAAGGTTTCCTTGTCCTTTTGTGACATCGATCTGAGTTAATCTCTGTCCGGTGCCATGTCCAAATTGTATTTATATTGTTGAACGAAAGCAGCGCCAAGATCTATGAAAGTGCTGATTGTAGCGCGGTTTAAACCCATGTACCATTTTAATGTGGCACTGATTAAACTATCCTGAAAGTAGTGAATTAGTAGCTCCTGGTTCTTTGTCTGAGCTGATATTCGCCGAGCGTACATCACTAAATGACTCTGAGGGCAAGAGTTACCCTTGTATTTTTCAAAGTCGGGCACTTGGAACTTGTGTGGAACTTTCACATTGGGGACCAAGCATAGGTCTGTGGTGTCCTTTCTAAATAGATCCTAACCGCGAATGGCTTGCAGCTCCTTCTGCATTTCCAAGAACTGTTCCTGGAACTCATTCATTCTATCAAACATGTTGTCATTTCCACCAGAAGGTATCTGGGGAATCTGTCCTTCCGGGATAGTGTGTAACACGGGTGATGGTATAGTCATTGTGCCCGAGACTCTCGGTGCCTCCCGAAGTTTGTAACCTTCAGGAGTTGCTGTCATGCCCCTGGCATCTTCGCTTTCCCGAAGTTTGTAACCTTCAGGCCCAGCGGCTCCTGCTGCGGTTCCCTGATCCTCATTGATCGGCGGAACATATCCTTCCGGGATATAGTTAATAGGCATTCCCCAGGGACGATCTTTCGGCATTTTGTACCTAGGATCATACTTCTCCACTATGGGCACTGATGTGATCTCTGAGATCACAGTCCTTTGTTGTTGCATCTGAGCTTCTGCTAGAGCTTGCATGTCGTTATGAAGCTTTCTCAGATCCTCTTTTAGAGTGTCGATCTCTTATCTCAACTCTCTGTTCTCTTCCTCGAGATCATCCATCTTTTTCTGACGATTGGCCCGAGTATTGTATGAATGAGACAGTTTGACTCTCTAGAATCGAGACATAAACGTGAGATTCGTAGGTAAGAAGAATACGTTTATGAGAATGATGAATGCAATGATTATTAATTATTTTTGTTTATTCAAAGTAAACTTCGACAATTAGATTGCAAATATAGAACAGTGGGGGAAACCCCGTTTTACTGAATTTAAAGGATTGCGGAAATGGAAATACAGTAGATTACAAAGTGCTGGAAAAGGAAATCTAAACTAATGGATCCCGAGTCCTCTTTGAAGAGATCTCAAGTGCTGGTTCGGGTGCTTTCCTTTTCTTTGACCGGGGCTCTTGGGCCGTTGTCGGGTTGTCATTCCTTTGCCAAGTGAAAGGAGCGAGTAAATTCCTTTGGTCATCCTGATTCTCTACAGCATGTTGATCTAGAATCTCAATCAGAGCATCTTTTTCTTTTAATAGCTGCTGTATTTTCTTACACTCCACATTGAGAATACGGTACTTGTTCCTCCAAGACCTCTTCTCCTGCTGAACTTTGCTGAGATTAACCTGAAGCTTTTCCGTCTCAGACATGAAATAAAGGGCAGAGTCCCTTAATGGAAGAACTTCCTGAAGAGGGTAAGGCATCCTCAGCTTGAGAGCTCTAGTTTGTACCTAGTGGAGATAAGGCTCCATCGAGACACAGTCTGGTTTTCCTAGAGACTCTCGTCCTTTTTTGTGAACATGTTTCCAAGCGTGCACTATTTCTGTCTTTAGTGCCGTGTCATTTTCTCCTTCCTTGAAGAAAAGACCTTCCAGATGAGCATTCCGTGGGACGTGCCTCACCGGGTACCCAAATTGACGACGGACGAGAATTGGATGATAGTTGATTCCCCCCTTAGTTTCTATAAGGGGTACATTTGGGAAATTTCCACAACGGTCAATAATCCTGATCCCGTCATAGATTCGATTGTACCAATCGATGTCAGAGTTGGTAAGAGATGTAACACCCCAATTCCCATCGCGAACAAATAATACTTAAATAAATCAGAGTGAATAAAAATTTATTTTTTCGACAGAAACAAGGATGCCACACTTAAAGAAATAAAATACAATCCCTGCTCAATATTTTTGATACATAGCACAAAATAGAATACCCTCAAGGGGAAACTTTTTCCAACAAAAGGAAAGGTTAATTATGGAATAAAGCGGAAAGATCCATAACCGACTTGTTTTACAAAATAAATCATTTTAGAACATCAAACTATATATACAAAAGTACAAAAGAATACATTCAACAAATGTATACATATATATATATATATATATATATATATATATATATATATATATATATATATATATATATATATATATATATATAATCGTTCACCGACTCCCGTGCTACGTATTAGAGCAGACACCAAGACCGACAACAGAACGGAGAGCTAATCTCCACAAAAGCCTCCAAGACACTAATCTGCAATGCCTCATAGAGCATTATAAAATAGCAGAAGGGTGAGAAAAACAATCATAATACAGTTGCATACAATTATATATAAACACAAAAATGCACAAGTATAATATTCTCACCACAAATGCACCACAATTGAATAAAACACAATCACGTACAAGTATCAGGTATTTATCACCACTGCACACCAATCATACACAACGCACTCATCATCAACACAATTATACATATTCCATTTCATTAATCACATTCACAATTAACATACACAATTAATCCATGATTATGCAAATGCACAGGGACCGACACAACGACTCTATGCATATGCCATGCGGTACCGACTTCCAATGTTTCTCATGTCTCATCACCAGTTCACTCAGGAACTATTGGAACCATCGCTCGTTACTTAGTGTAACTCCCCGGCTGGCCTACGATGTTCACCCGTCGCTTTCGGTCCTCAGGCATCGCCTCATATTATCGAGGCACATGACGTTATGGATTGCTTCAGGTCCCCTCATGGGTCCACAACCCGATCGCTCACACCCCACATAGGCACACGATCGTCTATAACCATCACTTTCGGTCCTCAGGCATCGCCTCATATTTTCGAGGCACACGATGTTATAGTTGATTCCCCACCGGAACCGCCGTCACACATGACGCAACAACAATGCATATCATGATGCTTGACATACAAGAACTCATGACAACCAATGCATTTTCACACATATATGCAACCATAAACATGCATATACAATCAACTACAACACATTGCATTTATTCTTACCGTAAGACCACAACTCATCATCATCACATGTCATCACATGCATTCACATCCTATACATCACACAAGTCATACAATATCCATATCAAAAGCACCTTGCATCATACACATCAATTACACATAATTACAACGACAAAAGTCGACAAAACAACACCATTCAAATATCCTACATCCATCACCAATGTATCAATCATGCACAACATTTCATCACATATATTCACATCATATAACAGCCCACAAGCTACACGTTACATATTAAAAGCATATAGCATGATAACACATCAATTGCACACATTGTACGCGATAAAAACCCGACAACCCGACTATTTTCCAAAAAACACGAATTAATTAATTCATCTTTTACTCTCCAAACCATTAAAAGAAAGAATATTTCATTAGCTTTCCAACGCTTCAAACGGGGGTCAAAACGGACTTACGGTTCAAAAGTTATGAAGAAAACAAAATCGGACATTTTGGAAAATTTTCATCACTTGCGAGTCTGCTCAGGTGGAGTCCATAGGTCGATGCAAACATGCTTTAGGTCGACGCAAACATGCTTTAGGTCGACGCTTACTGCACAGAATTGGATAAAAACTCAGTTTTCGATCGTTAAATGACTTTCGGACCTCCGATTTCGATTCCGTAAAAAGCTGCGGTCTCAGAATTCAACATACTACAATATTTTCACTATTAAAAAGCCATCTAACACATTTTCCATTTTTGAAATATTTTGAAACATAGTTTTATCAATTTAACCTCAACTCCAAACTCGCTCAAAACCACTCGAAAACATGCAAATAATTGTTCCCGATTAATTCCTATCCTTACCCGATTAAATATCAACCTATACCAATGTTACTAGACATATCCAAACACTTTTACTCAATCACAACATATTTTCACAAAAACATTAACATATATCAAAAACTCAAAAGTTACAAATTCGACTCGATTCAATCAAACGATCACACTAAATCACGACCCAACATCACACGACTCTACTACGCGATTTATTCCGACTTTCGTCCGTAAAAACATCGATTTCTAATCGTTTATCTCATTTCGACCTATATATGGACATACAACAATATTTCCACACAAACATACATAATCATACACAAATATAGTATAATCGAGTTTCGCACCCTTACCCGATAAATTCGCGTTTGAAAAGTCGGTTGAATCGGTTCCTAAATCCCCAAGTTTTTCCTCTTTTTCTTCTTCTCATTCTCTTCTCTTCTTTTCTTCCCTATTTTTTTCTGTTTTTCTTTCTTTTCTCTCTTTCTCACCTCTAACTTTCTATTTTAATAAAACAAATATCTAACCCAACAAAAAGACCAAAATACCCCTATACTCAAATATCTCGCAAACGCTCTCAAAACGCGCCAAAATATAATCACGATGAAAAATAACAATTTTCTAAATAAAAGTCGAAAATAAAATAATATAATAATAAAATAATCAAATAGACTCGATTAAATAAAACTGACAAAAACTGGGGCGTTACAAGAGACATGATTCTCTGCGACCAACGTAAAGTATTCTTTTGATCCCAAAATGCAGCAGACTTGGGCAAATAGGAAGTGAACCATTTGTAAAGCAGGGGTACACAACACGTGATCATTCCTCCATTGTATAAATTCCTTAAATGTACCAAATGATGCGCATCTGTGAGTAAGGTCGGCACAGGGTTTTCGATCAGGAAAATCTTAATGGCATTGATATCTACAAAGTTATCGATGTTGGGAAACAAAAATAACCCGTAGGTGAGTAAAACAAAGGTGCTCTCGAAAGCAGCCACGTTCCCTATACTAGCAAAGTACAGGGCTTTCTTTGTTAAGAACTGGGCTGGAAAACCTTGGATTCCACCCTTAGTGGTTATGTGAGTCTTGACTTCTGACTCGTCCAAATAAATTGCCCTTGCAATGGTCTGATCCTTTAGAATTTCTTCCAGTCCAGAAAAGGGAGCTTGGTCAGTAATATGTAAACCAGTCAGGTGAGAATACTCCTCCAGCGTTGGTGCAAGCTGATAATCCGGAAATGTGAAACAGTGATAAACTGGATCGTAGAACTGGATTAGCGTGGACATAATTCCTTCAATTACATGAATCCTTAACAGAGATAGCAGTCCTCTATACTTGGCTCTAAAAGCCTCGTGGTTGGTGATCATTCTCACCAGACCTCTTAAATCCTCTTGTTTTGGAACCTTGAAGGTGTACTTATGAGTTTTCCTTCTACCGAAATCCATTAGCGCAATCTCCTTCTCTGATATTTGCAATCATTGTCTTAGTTTAATTTGAAAAAGAGAGACTAGAAAAGAAGATTTTTTTTTTGTTTTAATGTTTTTTAAATGAATGTATGAATGCAGCACACAAAAACATAGAAAAAACATGGGGTCAAAGGGTCGGTGTCATGAAGTCAAGACTCTACCCCCCCAAAGGTTTATACTGTTGATTTTTTGTACCTGTCCGCAAAATCATTGACCCCTCTAGGATAACAATAGCAAGCGGATCGCCATCGAGCTGATGTATCCTGGAGTGATCTCAGATGAGGGTAGTATCAAGTGACAACTATTTCCGATAGCTTCCGCACTACAAAATGGCTTAAGTCTACTAAAAACCTCAGCTTCTCAGATAACCTAGTCGACCACACTACTTTCAACAACCGAAGTCGTATAGACAATGTATCTGCAAAGGGAGTCTCCACTGAGTTTGATGGTCGATCGGGGGCTCTTAACTGGAATTCACTCCCAGTAAGATTACCCGCATTTCCATCACCTATCTTAGGTGTATACTCAATCTTTCCACATGCGGCATCACACGCATTCCCATTAGCAGAAAAATAAACACAGATATCAATTAGGAAAAGCAGTATATATATTTGTGTTAATCATCCTAGACCTCTAGTCTTATGATCTTATACAGACAATGACTCCCCAGCAGAGTTGCCATTTCTGTGACAGTTTTCAGACATACGGTTTCAACTAGAGGGATAAGAGGGACATGATGCCCTGCGTGGCCCCACGGTGGGCGCCATTTTTCTGTGGCGGACACCGTGAAAATGACTCGTTCAAGGTTTCCACCTAGAATTGTAACAAAAGAGATTGGGCCCCACGGTGGGCGCCATTTTTCTGTAGCGAGCTATTTTGGACGTGGTTCTTAAGCACTGTCGCTCTGGTGTAGTACAGGTCGATTCATTTTTTAACCTATTAAGCTGACTAAGGAAGGGAAATAGATGTCTCCAATTAACCCTGCTTGCATACTGAGTTTAAACAGATGACTGTTGGTTTACAGATGCGGTTTAGATTGTGGGCCTCTCTCTGCTTATTTTGTTAAGAATGAAATGACGGGACTATGCTATTGGTAGGATGTTAGGATTGATGCTTTTCGATTGATGTATGAAGGTACGGGATTTTGGGTTTTTTTTATTAGTGTGCTCGCTAAGATTCTTTTGCAATCTTATGCCTACGTATTCCCGTTTAACGAAACAGGAAAATCAGAGCGATCGTAGTTCCTCCTATTCTATGGGAGGAAAAAGGTTGTTTTGGTGTCTTGTTCAAAGCCCAAGACGTGAAGCTAAACGTGTTTGTATCTTGTTCAAAGCCCAAGATATGAAGCTGAAGGGTCTATTTGTATCTTGTTCGAAGCCCAAGATGTGAAGCTAAAGGGGTTTGTCTTTAGAGAGAATTTGTCATCTCTAAAGAGGGGTATTTGGTCTGTTTGTCACAACTATTGGGTGACTGGTTATAAAGGAGAATTACTTTAACTGGGATATGTGAATCCAGCAATGCCATAATTTCCTTTATAGGGGATTTTTAACCTGAAGGAGAAGACTTTAACTCAGTTTAGAGCAATGCCATTATTCCTTAGGAATTTCTCATGCTAAAAGAGGGACAGTGGCGTGGATGTAAATAATTCAGAGGCTTGCTGTTTACAGCAATTAGATGAAGGAAAAGGAGTTGTTGATGTTTGTATACTTTGAACGAGGCACACATTTTGATGCTAAAAGGTTGATTGACTCAACTGGGGTTTTCCTTATACAAAGCCTAAGAGGAGGCTATTGACCCAACAAGAGGGTGCTTTTTATCTGTCTCGTACGAAGCCCGAGATAGAGGCTAAAAGGGGTTGACTCAAGAAGAGAGTGCTAACAAGTGACTGACTCAACAAGAGAGTGCTTTTATATGTCTCTTGTACGAAGCCCAAGACGGAGGCTAAAAGGTTTGACTCAACAAGAGAGTCTTTTATACTCAACAAGAGAGTGTTTTTGTATCTCGTACGAAGCCCGAGATAGAGGCTAAAAGGGGGTTGACTCAACAAGAGAGCCTTTTATACTCAACAAGAGAGTAATTTTATATCTCGTACGAAGCCCGAGATGGAGGCTAAACAGGTTTGACTCAACAAGAGAGTCTTTTATACTCAACAAGAGAGTGATTTTATATCTCGTACGAAGCTCGAGATGGAGGCTAAAAGGTTTGACTCAACAAGAGAGTCTGAAAAGGTTAACTCCTCTTGGAGAATCATTGTACAAAGCCCAAGAGGAGGCTATTGTAACTGTTTCAGTTTAGTGACAGGTCCAGTATATTGGAGAAAGAGAAAATCAGTTCTTATGAAGGGAACGATTAAAGGTATTGTTGTGCTTTGGGATTGATCAGAGGATCAGGGTTATTTCCTGTTCTTTAAGGAAATGGAAAATCCAAAGGGTATTGAGACTGTCCAAGTCTACGGGTGTTTTGAGAAATCGATTCTCAGGTAGTGAAATGATCTTTGTATGATGCCCAAGAGAAGGCTGGTATGTTAAGGGATGAAGGTCAACCCATTAACAGGTCTGACACTTGACTCAGAAAGACAGCTCTAGCAAATTGATGACTAGGTTCTGTTCCTATACCTGTAGAGGTCTCTGGGTCCTTGTACTAAGCCCAAGAGAAGGCATGAGAGCTTTTAAGAAGTCGAAGGGTCCTTATACAACGCCCAAGAGGAGGCGGGGATGCTTTTAAGAAGCCTATGGATCCCCAAACCCCGAGAAGTTCAAGACATGCCATTCACCGAGAATAGATCAAGCCAGGAAAGTCCGAGAATTTGGAAGAAACTCAAGAGATGCCATTCACGGAGAAAAGATCATCTCTGGGGAGTAGAGTTTCTTTGACGATTTCCAAGAGTGACAGTCTGAGAAAGGGTTCACCGAGAATGTTGTCTTTCACGTCTCCATATTGTTTAACCCCAAGAGGAGGGAAGAATGTGTCTGGTAATCCTATGGGGATCTAGTTTTGTTTGTATTTAAAGAGTGACCAACAGGGCTTTACCTAGTTCTAGACGTAGTTGTCGGGGAAAACTCTAAATAACTATACTAGTATTACACACTTGATATTTGACAAGTATATAAAAGTTTGTGAAAGAAGACTTACAGTGAGCAGCCCCACAATACAGTTTATATATATATATATATATATATATATATATATATATATATATATATATATATATATGAAAGTGGGTAAACACTTACTCGGTTGTAGAGCTTCCATACTATTTAGTTAGTTTGTTCAACAAAGAGAGCTTTGATAATAATATTATATTCAAAATCAAAGGAGAAAGTGCTTTGAAAATATTGTGGGCGCTTACAGCTCAAGGAGAGGCCCAAGGTTTTATCAGTGATCGCACTGTTGTTTTGAAATTGTACAGGGACTTATACAAGTGACTGAGGCCCAAAAAGGTTTTCTGTACAAAGGGATGGGTCTTACACTCTCTTAAGAGGCCCAAAGGTTTATTTTTGTACAAGTGGTGGGGCTTAAAGCTTAAGGAGAGGTCCAAGAAGGTTTTATTTTAAACTGGCGACGATCGCGCCGAACTTTTCTTTTAACGCAGAGGGACTTATACAATATCTGGGGCCCAAAATTGTTTTAGTTAAAATGGGATTGGTTCTTACACTCTATTAGAGGCCCAAAGTGTTTAAAGATGGGTCTTATAACTCAAGGAGAAGCCCAAATAATTTTGTGAAAAAGGCGACGATCGTGTCAAAGCTTTTGACAGTATCGGGACTTATACAACACACTGAGGCCGAAAATTGTTTTATTTATAAAGGGTTGGGTCTTACACTCTACCAAGAGGCCCAAAGAGTTTGAAAAAGTTTGATGAGGGTTGAATTAATCAAAAACCCTAATTTGTTTTCAAAATGTATTTTAATTGAATAAAAATTCAATTAAAATGATCAAAATTGTTAAAGATGTGGAAAACAAATTGTGATCTTGGATTAATGTTTCAAAAATTAGGTTTTGATCCACAAAATGTTTGGAAATCACTAAAAATTTGAAAAAAAACAAGAGGGAGAAAATATTTTAAATGTAAAAAACAATTAAAATATTAATTCTTTACAAAAATATCAAGTATATAAAATAAATAATATTTTTGGGATTTTTTGGGAAAATAAAATATTTTAATATTTTTGTGAATTATTAAAAAAAGAATCAACTCAAAATCATTAAAACTCGGAGAGAAATTAATTTTTGAATCAATTATATAAAATCACAAAATTCAAATATTCAAATTTTCTAAAAAGGGCGCCAAGAACAAGGGCAAGAGCACGCGACACCCTCTGTTTCTGCAGATTTGCATTTGTTATCCAATCTCACTGAATACTTGATTATATCATGCAATCTATATATCAATCTACTCGTTTCAACCTCACGATCATGTCTATGGTCTTTAATTTCATTTATTTTAAACATGGAATAAGAAATCAAAGAGAAACCTCAAGAACCCTAAAATTTGCATGAAGGTTCAGAAATTCCATACACGATTCAAATAGTGCAATTGATTGAGGGGAAACACTCCATGCATGATTATGAACATATGGCCAAATTATTGTGCAGCAACAAATGCATGGATCATAGAGTTAGAAGAGCTCACGCTTACCTCTTGCAGCTGGTGATCATGTTTTGTGTTAGAGGTGTTACATCTTGGTTCCAAGGATATGGACAGCTTCCCTAGGTGCTATGGGAGTGTGTCTGGATTCTTGGAAAGAATGGAAATGATCTGGAACTTGAGATGGTACCCCAACTGCAAATCTGTCAAGAACTTGAGCAATTGGCTAGTGATTTTGTGATTTTGGTGTTCTAGATGTTATGTGAGTGTTTGGATCACTTCTATATGATGTTTATGAGGTGTGTGTGTGATTGGCTTGGTTGGAATAGCTCTCAAACTCAAAACCCGATAGTGACTTGCTTTGGAAGGAAATTTTGGAGTGAAGAAGGAGATTTTGAGGAAAGCATCTGTTTGATGGCTTTGGTGTACTCAAACTGAGCACAAATGAGCTCTATTTATAGTAGAGCAAGTTTGTTTTGGGAGCAATAGTTTGTTTTGGGAGCAATAGTGATTGGCAACTTCTGCAAAGGTTTGGCCAATGTTGATCAATGGGAATCCAAGTCTCCTCTAGCCATTGACTAGAGGTTAGGGCACAGGCTGCTGGTTCCCTTGGTCTAGGATAAGTCTTGACTGAATTCAGTTGGAAATGGCTCAGTCCATGCCACCTTGGTGTATTCATTCAATGCTCCAATCCAAAATTGGAGTATTGTCCCTCTTTTAGGCACTTATAGGTTTGGCGTGCTATTTTTGGTTCCAAAGACTTGGGAGGCTTGGGATCAGAGTTGGTTCCTCCTTGGTCCCCCCTTGAGGTGTTCATATGGATAGAGTTACTTGCCATTTGCAAAATTTGAGCAAATCGAGCAAAACTCCAAAATCTGCCTTGCCATGACAGTTTGCGGCAAGGCATATTAGCATTGTCATATCTCATGGCTCAAGTGGACTTTGATGGAGTTCTTGGCCATTTTGGAAAGCCCTCATATGATACAACAACTGTTTGATCATAATTGGTTTTGATACTTTTTGGATCCAAGTGAAAAATGCCCATACATTTGGAAAAAGTGAGACAGATTCTGACTTAGTGAAAATTTCACTAAGTGTTGGAAAAAGTGACATTTTCACTTTTTGTGATTTTCATCATTCCATAACTCAAAATCCATGATGAATTGGAATAAGGTGTAGTTGAAGCTTTTGTAAAGGGCCATGAGGGCTACAAATCCAGCTTTGAATGGGGAAAAATGGCCTTGTGGTTTAGGAGTTATGATCCTCGAAAGTTGGTACCCTAGCCACTTTATTCCATAACTTAGAAAAATTTCTAAGTTTTTATGGTTACCCCTTTTACAAGTTATCCCACTTTTCTTGATTTTTCTTGATGAATGCTGATTCAAATCACACATTAACATCATTTTAGGGTTAAGGAACCATACTTGTGAAAAATCTCAAAAAGTCAAAGTTGACTTTTGTGCACAGTTGACTTTTTGTCAGATGAATTCCAAACTGTGCGATTCTCTATGAAATCAAGTCCTTGACCTAAATCAAACTTGATGGATTGATTTCATAGGTGTTATAGGGTGTATTAAATCATGTCCTAGGGTTTGGGAGCATGTCCTGGTCAAAAGTCAAAGGCACAGTTGACTTTTCCCACGAAACCCTAATTGTGGTTCTGATGAATTTGAAACTTGTTGATCAAGCTTCTTGGATCAATCCATTGTTGCAAATGGATCAATGTAGTGTATTAGGGACCCTTAAATCCTCTCTTAAGGTCTTGGCTCATGTTTTGTCCCAAAAGTCAACTTAGGGGTGAATTAGGTCAAGAAACCCTAATTCCTGATTTTTTATGAATGCATTCCCTGAGGCAAAATTGACTTGATGATTGGGTTCATGATGTCCCTTAGAGCATATTAGGTTATGCTTTGAAGCATTGGCTCATTCCCAGAGGAAAATTTCCATCTGGAGGCCCTGGTTGACCAAACCCTAATTTTGGTGACACTGGCGATCTTAAGGCTTAATCCACCTGGAATGCTGCAACACTGTGCTTGATTCTTGCTGTGGGAGTCCTCTTGATCCATTGTGGATGTTTGAGAGGTTAGACAAGTTAAAGATCATGTCATTCCTTGATTGATCTTCTGTCTAAGAACTCTGAGAGGGCCTGAAACCCTAAATTTGATTGTAGTGGATGATCACCCATCTTTGGGGAGACTGATGAGGCATGATGGATTACCCATATTGTGGTGATGATTTGCAGAATGATGGGAAATCTTAGTGGTCAAAATTTGGGGTATGACAGTATGAATTAGAAAACGTTAAACCGCATGATTATTTACGTTGCAGAGTGTCATGCCAAAAAGCAAGAGATGTACATATGAAGAGGCAAAAGATTAACCATGTTCATGATTGGTGTTATTGGAGAGGTTCAGTCAGGTGGTTGGTGTAAGGTTGGATGGGACCTCATGTGAAGAATTTCTGAATGTAATTGTATTTTTGTTGTACTTGTGATGTATTATGTTGAATGATTTTGGAGAAAGTTGTGTTGTGTAGTTAGAATTAGTAATGTTAATTCAACAATGTTTCAAAATAATTATTATCATTGGTTGTTAAGAAAGTGTGTTATTGAACGTGATATGAAAAAGTTGAAGTTATAATAAAGTGTAGTAATTTAAATGTTAACATAGATGGTATTTAAAAGGAATATGTTGATGGTATGTATTAGTGTATGACAGGTTAGGAAGCAGTGTTGTAGTGAAAATTTTCTGCAATGTAAATATAATTAGAGGTAATTGTTCGAATATAGCTACTACATGTATATAATGTGTCAAATATCGGAGAGGATGTTTTTTTATGGGAACATTTATAACCAATTGGAATGACTGAACATGCTATTATAGTAATTATGGTAATGCCAGTGCAACGGCCAAAGGTGGTTTTAAAATAACATAATGTTCATTGCATGACATAAGACATTGTATTAGTCTAAAATAAGAAATGAAGTCAATGTAAAGCCTGAAAATACTATATAGAATTGTTGATCCAATGTACAAAATAATACATACATAAGATGTAGTACAAGTAAAAAAAATTGACAATGCTGAAGCATTAAAAAACATACATGAAGTGTAAAACTTCAGCCATGTAGGTTATCAAAATAAATTCTAAAGATTATGAAGGTGAGATGTAGAAATAGGTGTCGTATAAAAAAAATTGAGCAGGAGGATTGAAATCACCAATGAAATATGTAAAAATAACATAACAGGATAAGTCCATATATAAATTGCATCAACACTTGAACAGAAAAATAATGATTACGTAAAGCATTATTGATGGAATATAAAAAAACCAATAACAAACATGCTTCGAAAGCCGTTGAATTGTAATCAAACCATACCTTTATTTCGGACAATTCAAATATTTTCGAAAACTTCTTTGTATACAATGTTTGTCGTTGTAGATTTGACATTGTTACTTTCATCGTGTATCAAGAATTTTATTCCTTTTTTGGTTGTGACCCTGGATAGTGCGACATAGATTTGACCACGAGTGAAAACATCTCTAGGTATGAAAAGTCCTACTCAATCCAAAGATTAGCCTTGCGATTTGTTAATCTTCATAGCATATGATACAATTATTGGGAATTGACGCCTGTTAAGTTTGAATGACTAAGAGGACTGGGAGGGTGACATGTCCATTTTAGGGATGTAAACAACTTTTCCATGCCCTTTTCCGGCCATGATTGCTGCCTCAAGGAAATGATTCACCATATTTGTTATAATGAGTCATGTGCCATTACACAAACCTTTAGATTGATCAATGTTTCACATTAGCATAATAGGTGTTCCAATCTTTAGATTAATGTGATGGTTAGGCAAGTCGGACATTCTACGTGAACTGAGGAACTAGGGTATTTTGATGAACCCGGCTGACCGCGTTTGCTATCAATTGATTAGAGAGTTTTATGCAAACATGCTACAACCTGAAGGTGAATTCTACCGATTTAAGACCTTTGTATGTGGTCGAGAAATCAGCTTCAGCCGGGACGCAATTAACAGGATCTTGGACAGTCCAAGTAATTTAGGAAGTCTTCAAACTGATGACTTCGTGAAGCTTTCTAAAGCAGCCCATGATCACAAAATGGTTGCAAAAACGGTTCTCAAGCGGGGATGTAAGGTGGATCGGAATGCAAAAAGGGAGCCTATTAAGTACAGTCGTAAGAACATGACTCCGGAGGCTCAAGCCATCCTTCTCTTGCTATGCTATAATGTGAGGCCGCAGTTTCACTGTTCTTCTGTCCCTCTTGATATAGGACTTCTCATGTACTATATCATGGAGGACAAGGAGGTGGACATTGCCCAAATAATTGCTCAGGAGATGAAGACTTTTGTTGACAACACACGGAGACCTGGAGTTCATGATGATGCTCCAATCATTTTCCCTTGCCTGGTTCAAGCTTTAATTTATCAAACTGACATTCTCATTCCGAGATTGAATAATGAGAAGCTGAAATATCTGGTTAATGACGACTACTTGGATTGTTTTTGCAAGTCCAAAGAGGAGAGGAAGAAGAAGAAAGTGGCTGAAATAGGTAGTAGCTCAAGAGGTCAAGGAAGTGGGCAGGCGGACGAAAGTGACTCATCCATTTTCGATATGAAAGCGGCATTTAATTACACTTGGGATATGGGTGAGTCACTGCACATATCTAATCAATTTAACTTTGATTGTATGCAGCAACTTTATCATTTTCAGACGCATCCGGCGGAGTACACTCCTTTTCCTACAAGGGAGTCGTTCGATGCTTATGCCAATTGGCCTGGGGACAGGAGCCCATTCTATTTGGAGGGGGCAAGCACCGGTGGTGTTAATGTGGATGATGATGATAATGATGATGATGATGATGGTGACGAGATGAAAGATGATCTTAATGACATGGTTAATTAAGGGAGCTGCAAAGTGAAGGATTTTTTTTTATGTTGTTTTGCTATTTATTTCATGTAGTTTAATTTCAGTTTTTTTTTATGATAGTAAGTACTTTTGGATCTCTTCTGCGAGAATTCTGTTGTAGTATTTTGGATCGCTTCGGCGAGTACAATTTAGGTGTTTTTAACACCATAGTTTATAATATTTTCAGTTTGGTTAAATTTGGTTTAGTGTAAATTTTGTTTTTATTTTATGTTGTGTTTGCACAACGGAGTTGATGGTTGTCCTTAAAATTTTGAAAATTTTATGTGTTAGCACAAGAAGGGAAAAGAGTACTTTGTTAACCCTAAACATTGATGGTGATGATAGAATTCTTGTGTGTGTGCACCATCAAGGTATGGAATTGAGTTTGTGGAATCATAATGTGAATGTGAAATTTTTTACTTTTTGTAAAATTAGTCAATGCAATGTTTTGTAAACTCTTGTTCATTTTGAATCAATTAGGACATTACCACAAATGTGAGTTGCCTCCATTGTTCACAAATTCTTGAGGGATTCAAGTAGTTGTTGCTTACTCAAATAGTTTATGTTTAATCTTGCTTGTTGTTTTGAAATTGTGGAAACATAGAAATGATCAAGGCATTTTTGAGTACTATGAGTATAACCACCATTCCAAATACATTTCAAGTCACCTTGTGAATGTGTGCGCATTAGAAACCTCTCTTGAGCCAAAAGCGAAAAATTTGTTATTTTTGAAGCATGAACCCAAACTTTAACCGCTTTGAAGAGCATTTTGATTAAGTGTATAGTATTGTTGAAGTTGGGGAGATTGGTTCATTGTGAAAGGAGAAACAGGAATTGTGGATACAATGTATTCTCAAATGAATTCAAAAAAGAGAAGGAAAAAGAAAGAAAAGGAAAATCAAAAGAAAAATAAATTTATGGGAATCAAAGCAAGAAAAGAGAATGCATTGTGAGAATAAGTTGGAAGTTTGAGCAAGAATGGTTATGTTAAAAAGAAAATGATCTTCATGAATTTTACCCTTTCTTGATTGAATGGTCGTGTACATATTGTCCCCTGTTTTTAACCCCGGCCAAGTTACAATCGATAAAAGACCTTTTGTGATCTTTGTTTCAGTAGTTTTCTTGAGTAGTAAGATGATTGCATAAATTGTTTTGGATGTGGCACGATTACTTATGAGTGTGTTTTGTCCCGTGCAAATAATGCGTGTAAATATTTAGGTGATTCCATTGGAGCATGAGGGTACTTGGTGTTGCATTGTATAATTTTGTGATTAGGATTTGAGTCATATTCATGTTTTGATCCTATGAGTGCTTTGATTTACTTTGTACGTGTATTTGTCGAGTTTGAACCATTGATGTTTTCGGTTGATTTGGTGTTTGGAAATCTTGCTTATGCTTGTTGACACTTACTTTCGTTTGAGGGAAAACAAAGATGCAAGTTGGGGAGAGTTGTTAGGTGTCAAGAAGTACTTATTTTCATAATTGATTTTGATGCCTTTATGCTCTTTTAATCGCTTTAATCGGGAAACAACTAATTAATTAAGCGATTCTTGCATTTTTGTGAATATTAGTTGTTTTGATATGTTTGTGTATTTTTGTTGCAATTTAGGTGAAAAGATCGCAGCTCGAATCGCACGGAAACGCTAAACTTTGAAAAGATGCGTGTCGCAAATTAGGCCCCTGCACCGCCCGGCCCTGCTAAGGCGCAGGAAGGCCTCATCGCCCGGCGCTGCAGGGGCGCTGCTTCCCCATTTTGATCAAAGTTCCAAAATTGTTCCTGGCTGCGCTTCTTGAAGACCGCCCGACCGTGGAATGATCCCCCGACACTCTCAGATATTTTGGGAGGTCCACGTGACACTGTAGCTGTCACGTGGCCTCACTTTTGGCCACCGCCCGACGTTCTTTTCTGGGATGAACTTGTTTATAGGCACATTTTGTAGATATTTTTGATATATCATCACTTTTCATCTCACTCTTTTTGTAACCTAGAACCTTTTTTGAAGAGAAAAACTCCATTGTTACTCATTTTCTTAGTTTCAAAGCTTTTATGCTTCAATCCTTGAATCTTTGAAGATTGATGCTCCAAAAGCTTTGCAACATTACTTGTTGATCAAGCTACCATGAAGATGTGTAGCTAAACACTTTTGTGTTAAGGTTAGATGTAGTTGATCTAGATCATATGTATTTCTTTTGATCTTTTGTATATAAACAAGGTTTATGATCAATATAGATGAAGTTATTTGTTCTTAATGATGTATTTGTGGTTTGAATCACTCTAGACATAGGTTTTCCAAATCATGAACTAATATTTTCATCTCTTAAAAACCAAACTCTAGACATAGATTTGGGATTTATTATTCGCTTTGTATTGATCTTAACGATTGTTGTTTAAATTGTTAGCGTGAGACATCATCTAACGATTTAAACAATGATACTCACGAATTTGCTTTAGGCATAAATTTATTCGCGAGGATACGCGGTTGTATTGATCGAAACTAAGTTCATATGCTTGATTAATCGGAGATGTATGAAAAGGATTGGCGAAATCTAATCTTGACATGCCTTTCGAAAACTTACAACATCTTTGCTCTAATTTACTCTTTGCTACAAATTTATGTTAAACATAACCAAGAATCATTTGAAACCCCTTAACTTAAAACTTTTCGACTATTGAATAGCAAGCATTAAAATATCGCACAATACCTATGAATACGATAAAAACACCCCCCGAAATACTATTTCAACAAATTTGGTTCCTCAAAATACCCCACTTTTTCTTCTCAAAAATTGCCTGAATCCGTCGTAGTCACCCTCACGGTTGATAACAAACCTCTTTTCTGAGAGAACCGACCTGCCTTCAAGAGATTTGATTCGAGCTTCATGTTCTGCGGACAAAGAACGGCTGCTGTCAAATTCAAGTGGAACGTCTGGAACATTTGAAGTAGTAGCAACGTTCTTCTGCTTCTTCTTTGAAGCGTGTTGTGGAGCGAAACGGCCAGACATCTGCACAAAACCAAACAAAAATAGCCCAGCACAGACGTATACACATTAGCACTGCTAGAACATAAGAATAAAATGAAACAACCAGTGAAAACCCAAACTGGACAAAACAAGGTTGCTGCCTTAACAGCGCCGAGCGGTACTTGCGACATCAGAAATTTTTTTTAAGAGCAGCACTGTTCTTTTCTTACACATCCTTTTTCAAATCCAATACCGGTAAATAACAGAGATATCAACAATAAGGGCATGTAAGGTTGAAGAAGGGCATCAAGCTAACAATCATCTATATCAAACAATCACAAAAACCTAACCACATTTGTACTAATGAATCTTGATGAAGAAAAGAAAAACAAACAAAAAATGAAAACATGCAATACCTTGAAGTTGGAAAGTTCTGAGATGAGGAGTACGCGAGAGAGCAAAGAGGGAGAGAGCAAGAGCTAGGGTTTGCAAAAGGAAAGAATGAGAGAAAAGTTTCAAAACTTTCTCTCAAGTCTTTTAATAAGCTAGGGGCAAAATGGGAAAAACACTCATTTGCAGTTATTCAACCACAAATTACATCAGAGAACGTTTAAGTTTTCCACCCTTTCAACTCCTTTGCCTGGCCACTCAGAGGCGAGGCCTCTTTTAAAATTTTCGCACCGCCTGGCGATGAAATTACCGCCGGGCGCTCCACACCAGATAGCAGATTTTTCTGCTATGGTGATTCAGACCAGCTTTTAATGCACTCTAGGCAATCTCAACTCAAAACATGCAGAAACCTCACAATTCACTCAAAAGGTAATGCAAACAAGAAAAACACTAAAAAGGCAAGAAATACTTACAATGTTGGGGTGCCTCTCAACAAGCGCCTTTTTAACGTCGGCTAAGCTTGACGGTCCAATGCAACCTCAAGGATCGCAAAACGGCACAACGGAGGGATTCCGCTCGAAATCACCACCTAGATAAACTTTCAACCATTGACCATTTATAGTCCAATTCTCATTTGACTTAGTGTCTTCAATGACTATTGCCCCATATGACTTGATCTCCCGAATCCGAAATGGACCAGACCACTTAAATCTCAATTTACCTGGGAACAATTTCAGTCAAGAATTGAAAAGTAAGACCAGCTGCCCCACTTCAAACTGTTTGGTCACTATCTTCTTGTCATGGTAAGTTTTGACTCGATCTTTATAAAGCTTATTGGACTCATACGCTTGGAAGCGCAATTCCTCCAATTCATGTAATTGCATTTTTCTTCTGTCTCCACTTAAAGTTGGATCAAAGTTCCGAAATTTCAAGGCCCAAAATGCCTTATGTTCCAACTCTACCGGTAGATGACAATTCTTACCATAGACCAATTTAAAAGGTGTGAGACCAATCAGAGCTTTAAAAGCGGTTCGATAGGCCCACAAAGCATCATCTAGCTTATTTGACCAATCCTTCCTTGAGGAGGACACCGTTTTTTCCAAAATTCTTTTAATTTCCTGGTTCGATACTTCCACTTGCCCATTGGCCTGAGGATGATATGGTGTGGCAACTTTGTGTTTCACACCATAGTGCTCCAAGGCTTTTTCAAGGTGAGTGTTGCAAAAGTGGGATCCTCCATCACTTATCAACACCCGTACCGAAGCGACCAAAAATGTTTCTTTTTAAAAAATTTATCACAGTTTTTCCGTCAGCCTTCGCACATGCTATTGCTTCTACCCATTTGGATACGTAATCAACTGCGACCAAAATATACTCGTTGGAAAACGATGATGGAAAAGGTCCAACAAAGTCGATTCCCCAACAATCAAACACTTCAATTTCCAACATGTTTTGTAAAGGCATTTCATTCCGCTTTGAAATTCCACCACTTCTTTGACACTTGTCACAACTTTGCGCATGCGCATGCGCATCTTTGAATAAAGAAGGCCAATAAAAGCCTGATTGAAGGACTTTCATTGCCGTTATTAATCCGTTAAAATGTCCTCCATACAGAGAGTTGTGACAATGCCAAAGTATGTTAGTGGCTTCATTAATTTACACACATCTTCTCAAAAGGTTATTGACACCAAGTTTAAACAAATATGGTTCATCCCAAACAAAAGCTATGTCGGCGAACCATGGTCTAACTTGCACCATAAACAACTTTTCATCCGGAAATTCCTCTTTGACCTCTACTTCATATTTTGTCACTTCAACATTTACAAGGCGGGATAAGTGATCCGCCACCAAATTCTCAGATCCTTTCTTGTCACGAATTTCCAAATCAAATTCTTGTAACAAGAGGATCCAACGAATGAGGCGTTGTTTAGAATCGGGCTTGGTGAACAAACACTTAATCGCCGTGTGATCCGTGTAAACGACTACTCGCGACCCAATTAAATAAGAACAATTTTTTCCAATGCATACACTATCGCAAGCAACTCTTTTTCAGTTGTTGCATAGTTTATTTGAGCTTCATTTAAAACTTTGCTCGTATAGTGTATAGCATGAAAAATTTTTGTTTTCTGTTGACCCAAATCTGCAGCCACTGCATAATCGCTCGCATCACACATGATTTTAAAATCCATTTTCCAATTAGGTGCGATGATTATGGGTGAGGTAGTCAAACTTTCATTTAGAAAATTAAAAGCAAACATGCAAGATTCATCAAAATCAAAGGACTTATCTTTGTTGAGCAAATTGCTCAAAGGCTTTGCTATCTTAGCGAAATCCTTGATGATCCTCCGATAGAATCCCGCATGTCCTAGAAAACTTCGGATGCCTTTGACATTAGTTGGAGGAGACAATTTTTCTATCACTTCAATTTTTGCTTGATCAACTTGTAGACCTTTAGAGGAGACTTTGTGGCCAAGCATAATCCCCCCCGTTACCATAAAATTGTACTTCTCCCAGTTCAATACCAAATTTGTCTCAACACACCGTTCAAGAACGGCCTCTAAATTTCTCAAACAAAGATAAAAAAATGCTCCGAAAATGGAGAAGTCGTCCATGAATACCTCCATCGTTTTTTCAATAAGATCGGAGAAAATTGCTTGAACACAACGTTGAAACGTTGCCGGTGCGTTGCATAAACCAAACGGCATCTTTCGGTAGGCAAAAATCCCAAAAGGACAAGTGAATGCCGTCTTCTCATGGTCATCCGGGTCAAACGAAATTTGGTTATAACCGGAATAACCATCCAAAAAGCAATAGAATTGCTGGCCCGACAATCTTTCTAACATTTGGTCCATAAACGGAAGTGGAAAATGGTCTTTTCTTGTAGCGGTGTTTAGCCTTCTATATTCTATACACATCCTCCAACCCGTCACAGTTCTTGTCGGGATCAACTCATTTTTTTCATTTCGGATTATAGCCATTCCTCCCTTCTTAGGCACAACTTGGACCGGACTTACCCAAGGACTATCGGAAATCGGGTAAATCATACCGGTATCCAAGAGCTTGACAACCTCTTTTCTTACCACTTCTTTCACCGTTGGATTCAAACGGCATTGCGGTTGAGCGACCGGTTTGAAATCCTCTTCAATGAATATGTGATGCATACAATAAGAGGGACTTATTCCTTTTAGATCGGAAAGAGTCCATCCCATTGCTTCTTGATTTTTCTTCAAAACTTGAATTAACCAGTTTTCCTCATTGTCAGATAAAATGTTACTAATGATAACCGGTTTAGTACAACCGTCATCAAGGAACACATATTTCAAATTAGAAGGCAACACCTTTAATTCAAGTTGAGACTTCACATCACTCAATTCTTTCTTTAACACTTCCTCTTCATATTCCCATGGTTGCAACTCCTCTAAAGATTCAAGTTCCTTTAAACACTCTTCAAGTACTCTTTCTTCTTCATCGGAGAATACTTCAAAGGAATCATCGAGAGCTCTTTGCAAAAGAGACACTACATGAACTTGCTTTGTGACATCCATTATCGCTTCCTCCGTTGTATCTATTCTAAAATAATTGCCTTTGTCATTCTTGTGTTTCATGGCCTTAAATAGATTGAAACAAACCTCCTCATCTTGGACTCTAAACTTCATAAGACCGTCGTCCATATCAATTGCCATTCTAGCAGTTTTCATAAACGGTCTTCCAAGAATCAATGGAGCGTCTTCATCTTCCTCCATTTCAATCACCACAAAATCAATAGGAAATAAGAATTTGTCCACTTTAACCAATACATCTTCCGCTACACCGTGAGGATGGGTAGTGGATTTATCGGCAAATTGCAATGTCATTTGAGTGGATCTCAATTCCATATGTCCCAATCATTTCACAATAGACAAAGGTATCAAATTGATACTAGAGCCCAAATCGATCAACCCGTTGCCCACATAGATATTTCCTATTGTAACCGGCAAGGTGACTCGTCCCGGATCACTTTCTTTCCTCGGGAGAGTACGTTGAATGATAGCGCTACAACTAGCATCCACCATGATAGTCTCTTGATCCGTATACCTCTTCTTTTTTGTGACAATATCCTTCATAAATTTTGTATATTTTGGCATTTGCTCCAAAGCCTCAGAAAATGGAATGTTTATTTGCAATTGTTTGAAAATATCCATAAACTCAGCATAGTGCCTCGCACTATCTTTCTTTGACGGAGCATGAGGATATGGTAAATATTGGATCGGAATATTATTCAACGGTTCCTTCCCCTTTCTATTCTTTTTCAATTTTTCTTCTTTCATTCTTTTCTCTTCTTCCTCACTTTTTCTCATTTCATTTTCAACTAAATCACCCTCAACATTTTTTTCTACTTCAATCTCATCACTATCTTTTTCTTTTTCAACTACTTCCTCCTCCTCCACTACAACTTCACCTATGCCCATGTCAATCTCTCTTCCACTTCTTGTTAGAATAGCCTTACAATGCTCTTTTGGATTTGGTAGAGTATTTGCCGTAAAATTTCCTTTGTGTTGGTCGGCCAATTGTTTTGATAATTGTCCGACTTGCATTTCAAGATTCTTTATGGCCGCATCAGTATTCTTCTGATTTGACATTAACATTTTCATAAATTGCATATGAGTGTCTTCCATTTTTGTATTTCCAATTGGAGCTTGTGGAGGTTGAGTGTAATTTTGGTATTGTTGACGATTTGAAGGTCCGGCTTCTTGCGGTCTCCATGGTTGTTGATAACTTTGATTACCTCTTTGTTGGTAACCTTGGTTGCCTTGTTGATAAGGAGGTCGAGGTTGGTATCCTTGATTTTGGTTTCCAGTATAATTTACCTCCTCCACAACCGGAGGACAATATCCGGTAAGATGATCTCCTCTACACAATTCACAACAAGCTACTTGCACACTCTTGCTTGAGGAGTCATGAATCTCTTTGAGTTGTTGAGGAAGTTTGGACATTTGTTTCGTTAACAACTCAACTTGTTGGGATAATAACTTGTTTTGAGCAAGTATAGCATCATTGGTTCCCAACTCCAAAACTCTCGGAGTCCTTTGAGAAGGGCCAAGGTTATGGTTTCCCTGATGGTCATTTAAAGCCATCTTGTCAATTATGGCAATGGCTTCTTCGACACTTTTGCTCATTAAGGATCCACCTGCGGTGGCATCCAACAATGTTTTCTGCACTAATTGAAGACCATTCCAAAAAATATGAATTCGAGAAAGCTCATCGAAACCATGCCCTTTACACTTTCTCAACATAGATTTTAATCTCTCCCACGCTTCGTTGAGAAATTCATTTGCACCTTGAGTGAAAACTGCAATTGCTGTCTTAGCCTCCATGAAACGAGTGTGTGGAAAAAATCATTCCAAAAACTTTTCCTCAAGTACATTCCAGTCCGTCATGATTGCCGTAGATTGATCAAGATACCATTCCTTGGCCTTCCCTATGAGGGAATGCGGTAATAGTCTCTTAAACAGTGATTCCTCTTCAGCTTCGGGTGCACCAGTTGCTCCCGCAATCTCATAGAACTTAGTCAAGCGTGTAAAAGGATCCTCGTGATCCATACCAGTGAAAGGACTCTGATATAGAAGAGAGAGGATACCAGTTTTCATTTCTAAATGCCGACCATTCTGAGCATTGCGTACAAATTGTGCATTATGTCTCGGACTATTTGTACAAGGTCTAGAAACAGGTGGCGGTGGTGGTGGGTCAGTCATGATGGGCGGTAACTGTGGTATTTGAGTCAAAGTTGAACTTCCATCTCGCTCTCGTCTTTCTTTGGCAAGTTGCCTCCTCCGCCTTGTTCTGCTATTGATTTTACGAGCGATTCTTTCAATCTCGGGATCGAACAGAAGTTGGTCCGCAGGTAACTTCCCTCGCATAAAACGAAGTCTGCAAACTAAACCAAACAAATCAACAAGCTCAAGAAAAAGTTAACAAGCTTAAAACAAAAAAACTATTGCAATGTTTGTAATATCAAACAACAATCCCTGGAAACGGCGCAAATTTGTTGAAACAGTATTCTGGGGGGGTGTTTTTATCGTATCCGCAGGGATTGTGCGATATTTTGATGCTTGCCGTTCAATAGTCTAAAAGTTTTAAGTTAAGGGGTTTCAAATGACTCTTGGTTCTGTTTAACATAAATTTGTAGCAAAGAGTAAATTAGAGCAAAGATGTTGTAAGTTTTCGAAAGGTATGTCAAGATTAGATTTCGCTAATCCTTTTCATACATCTCCGATTAATCAAGCATATGAACTTAGTTTCGATCAATACAACCGTGTATCCTCGCGAATAAGTTTATGTCTAAAGCAAATTCGTGAGTATCGTTGTTTAAATCGTTAGATGATGTCTCACGCTAACAATCGAAACAACAATCGTTAAGATCAATACAAAGCGAATAATAAATCCCAAATCTATGTCTAGAGTTTGGTTTTTAAGAGATGAAAATATTAGGTCATGATTTGGAAAATCTATGTCTAGAGTGATTCAAACCACAAATACATCATTAAGAACAAATAACTTCATCTATATTGATCATAAACCCTGTTCATATACAAAAGATCAAAAGAAATACATATGATCAAGATCAACTACATCTAACCTTAACACAAAAGTGTTTAGCTACACATTTTCATGGTAGCTTGATCAACAAGTAATGTTGCAAAGCTTTTGGAGCATCAATCTTCAAAGATTAAAGGATTGAAGCATAAAAGCTTTGAAACCAAGAAAATGAGTAACAATGGAGTTTTTCTCTACAAAAAAAGTTCTAGGTTACAAAAAGAGTGAGATGAAAAGTGATGATATATCAAAAATATCTACAAAATGTGCCTATAAACAAGTTCAAACCAGAAAGGAACGTTGGGCGGTGCTTTTCACAGCCGGACGGTGGCCAAAAGTGAGGCCATGTGACAGCTATAGTGTCACGTGGACCTCCCAAAATATCTAAGAGCGTCGGGCGATGAGATTAGAGCGTCGGGCGATCATTCCACAGCCGGGCGGTCTTCAAGAAGCGTAACCAGGAACAATTCTGGAACTTTGATCAAAATGGGGAAGCAGCGCCCCTGCAGCGCCGGGCGATGAGGCCTTCCTGCGCCTTAGCAGGGTCGGGCGGTGCAGGGGCCTAATTTACGACACGCAGCTTTTCCAAGTTTAGCGTTTCCGTGCGATTCGAGCTGCGATCTTTTCACCTAAATTGCAACAAAAATACACAAACATATCAAAACAACTAATATTTACAAAAATGCAAGAATCGCTTAATTAATTAGTTGTTTCCCGATTAAAGCGATTAAAAGAGCTTAAAGTCATCAAAATCAATTATGAAAATAAGCACTTCTTGACACCTAACAGACATCAACTATGTTGATGTCATGAATCTCCAATTTGTCAACGAAATTGGAAATGTAGTAATGTCATATTTCCCCTAGAAAAAATTGGATAAATATGAGTGAAAATAAGTAAAGATTGGAAAAATTGAAAAAATATAGGAAGGAAAATGACAACCTGACATTAATGCAAGGACATGATCATTGATTTGATCAACTGCTTCTAATGTGGATGCTAGTATTGCCCGACTTTTTAGGTAATCGTTGGATCGAAAACTATTAATGAAATCTGGATATGTACTATTGACAATTGCAACAATATGGTCGGTGAAGTCAGTTATTAAAAGGTCGGGGGTATGTCAATGTTGACAAAATCGTCATTTGGCTATGAAACTTTTCCTTCACCAAATTTCAAAAGCCAATCTAAAAATTCAGCAATTTCTATTTTCTCTTCTTCACTTGGTCTGCAATGCAGATGCATGTTCTTGGTTAAAGTCATGAATTATACAGAATGCTATATATAAGATGCATTTATCGTATAGTGGACGATATCAAAACTACTACCTCTAAGAACAATGGAAAAAATCTGTCAAAAATCACCACCGAATACAACAACATTGCCACCAAACACATCCTCTGAATTATTGTAGGCACTCATGACATCCTTCAAGGGTTTGTCAAGTGCTGCAAAAGCATGTTTGTGTTCCATTGGTGCTTCAAAATCGGTTTTTTTTTTATCGTAGAAGCTCTACAACATCATCATGTAGTTAATCTTACAAGTAGAATTTTCCATTGTTGGGACAGGTATCTTGAGCTTTGAACGTGTGGTTCTACCTCCCGGTAATAAAAGGAAAGTTATTCCACTTGTTGCAACAGTTAAACATATATCATGTTTAGACCTCAAAGCACTTGCAAGTGATCTCCACATGTATGTCTTACCTATAACGCCATAACCATGTAGGAAGAATACGCCACCCTTTTGAACCTGGACAGACTCCATAATTCTTGCATAGCTACTTCTCTGTTCATCTAACACATGCATTCAAAAGATTAATTATAAACCATGATAGCAAATAAAAAAAGAAATAATTCATAGTTAGCATATAAGGGAATTTGAAATGATATCGTAATATTCATGCTGACAAACCATTAAGAGGATTGTAGAGATTTGTGAATTCAGACTTCATGGTTGCGACATCACAATTTCTTTCGTCAAATATAAGGCAATTGTCCAATTGTTGCAGAACATACCAATCTGGATAGGGAATTGGTTTAAAATATGTTAGAATGCGCCTATTTTCTTGAATTAGTTTTTCAACCTCAATTAGAGTCAAATTCTGTAATTCTGAGTTTGAAAAAATCAATTATGCAAGCATTGCTAACATCACAAATATTCTTAAAAAATGCAACATGTTAGGAACAAACATTTGTAGGAGTTGTTTCAAACCTGTATTTGGCGCCACCTATCTTTATGCGTGCAACCGACTATTTGATAATAAAATCCAAGATTCTTTCCAAACATGAGCAGGTTGGTTGACAGCTCTGGACAAAAGCCTAACAACAAAAAGTTTTCGACGATAATGACCTGAACCCCATTCACTTGCCTCTTTGATAGCCCCAATGTGTTCTTGATCATCTTCAAGGAAGCCCATTGCAAAGCAGGCATCCCTAAAAGAATCATATTGAGTGTCGACAATTTTGCAAATTTCCACAAAAAGGTGCAGGTCCCTTGACAACATTCAACATCATTCGCAGGTAAAAAAGTTCTCCAGTGGTTGGTGGAACCCAAATCAAATGGTCAATGGTGAACCCCTTTTTACGCAACTTCCACAATTATTTCTCTTTTCATAAACAAATTTGGATACAAATTGACTGTAAGTTAATGATCGAGCGTCCTCATATTTCCCATTTACAACCAGTCAAGAAGTGAACATAGATTATGTGACACTTTCCTGTTATAAGATATTCTCCATTCTGTCGAAATCAGTGCAGTATACCGCTTTCTCATCAATTAAATGATAGAACATACATTCCAATGAAGGTTTCCTACCATGAATATTGTAAGCATAAATTCTCCAACAGGCTTAACTTAGAGATACATACCTGCAATCTAGATAATGTTTGATCTCATCAATGGGTTCTTTGTCATTCATTGAAACTGACTTAGAAGGGACTATAGTTGTTGTAATTCTGTCATAACCTTTATACATATACTTGAAAATATATCTGATAGAAGTACTTTGGTTACACCATTCCATGTTGATATATTTCTGGTATTTCAAAAGTAACCTTGTATTATAAGGTACAACAAATCTATTATCCAATGCAAAGCCGTTTTTGTGAATAACATTGGTTGTGGATCTCCTTCTGTAAAGTTGATAACCTTCAGCATCAACAATCGTATTCTTAATGAGCTTCTTTGGAAAGTATTTTGTGCATTTTCTATTTTTCATACGTGGTGATGATATCCGTGAAAGACCACAGGGTCCATGGATCATGTGTGCCTTGACCATGTTGTATAAAGTAGGACGGAGTTAAGGGTCTGAAATCTTAGCTGAAATAATGTTATTTATATCAGAAGGTGTTAGGTATTTGCTTTGAGGGTGTAAGAAGATTAAAATGTGAGCGTGTGGCAACCCTCTCTTTCAAAATTCAATGGTATACATGACTGAAACAGAAAAAGACAAGAGTGTTTAAAACTTGAACTGGAAATAGTATGAAATTTCCAAGTAAAGTTGAATGAAGAAAACTTATATGCCAACAATTTGTCGAGGACACGGTGTTTAGTTATGTCAGTCAGCATCTCATCAAATTTGATTTTGAACACCTTAGTAATGATTTATGGTCTGTCATGCGGATTTAGTTTAGTGTTCGACAAGGCACCTGTATTTTCATGCCAAGCAAGGTTTCAAATAAAATTTACAAAAAAATAAGGAAATCCTGACTTACTTGAAATGGCCATCCATCAAAATATAGTTGATCCATGTATCTTTTGCTTCCCATAAATGAAGATGGCAACACAACATGTTTTCATCTTTTGGGAGGTTGATTTTAGGCGCTGCTACCACACTGATTATCCAGTTGTTGATACTTGCCAACCTTAACTTAGATTGATTCTTCCTCAACTAATTAAGAGGTTTGGACTCCATCATTGCATAACCATCAACTAAAAACTGTTGAAAAAACCTTCTAGAATACAATGATCTTTTGACCTCAAGTAAGGCTGGTGGGGATATGTAACTTTGAGGTGAGAGTGTGGAGAGTAATTAGAGGCTAGTAGAGTTTGATTGAGTTAGTAGAGTTTATTATAATAATTAGAATAATAGTATTTTATTAAATTCATTTAATTTAATAGAAATTAGAGAGTATGGGTGCAAAGTATGATTTATGAAGAGTAGAAGGGAGGAATGACTAAGAATAAGAGTTTGGGCCATAATTCAAATTTTAATAAGATTTACCCTAATGATATAAATTAGAGCATAACCTAGTTTTAAAGGGTGTTGTTGCGGTGAGAATTGGATATCAAGCTATTGAATTAACTTGAATCACAAATCATAATTCACCACCGAACTTTGATTTATCCAAAGGAAAGGGTAAAGATCCAAAACCCTAATTGCAAAGTAAAACAATGCAAGAGATCTAAGGTTTGGGGGTTGGTTATACCTAGGGAAGATGTTAGCATCCTAGATATATGTAGTACTCTACAAGAACCTCTTATTTTCTTGTGTTATGCTAAAGTTTGCTTGCTAAGGGAAATGTGCTAAGGTAAAGACCTAGAGGTATATACACTAAGTATGCTCGCCAAGATATCGCATCTCGTGCCTACGTATCTTGACTAAAAGAATCAGAGCATTTGTAGTTCCCCTTAATAAGGGTAAACAAAGTTTTTTGATTGGTTTAGGAGAAGAGACAAGTTGTCATCTTAAGGGGAAAACTCAACTTATACCACCACAAACATGTGGAAGGTGGATCTTTGCTTCACATTAAGAGAAGGGCTCTGACTCGGATATAAGATCGATGAGTATGCCACATACCTCTCTTAAGCGGAAAAGAATCTACATCTTTCTCAACTATGTCATGGGGTAGGAGAATTACATCTCAACTAGGGATGACTCGTATCTAATTCTCTCATGGGAGAAAAAGAGAAACTAACTGTAAGTTGTCTAAGTTAACGTCCTAAGGGAAACTATCCTAAGGTAATGAATAGTCTAAGTATTCAAACTAAGTAAGGTAGGTCTAAACTATCTTAGAAAATGACTTAAGAGTCAACAAGGTAACTTTCCTTTGGAAGAAGGAACAACTACTTGTAAAACAAGCGTTGAAAAAAAAGGGAATTTCAAGGTGTAGATGAATAAAAGCCAATAGACCAAAGCCAACGATCAAATGAGATGACATATCAAGAATGGCAACAACTATATCATATCATGTTCAACATGCAAAAATATTCATGGATGAAGTCAAACAAGAACTAAACTATCAAGCATACTTGCCACAAGTTTCACCACACAAAGACAAATGAAAGAGAATGCTCAACAAGTAAATTATGACTCATAAACCAAGAGGGAAATAGCATACACAACTCATGAATCTCATATTCAACACCGACATGTCAAAATAAACATCAACATGGATCACATTTAGGCATGAGCAAGATTATATGCAAGTGACAAGTCAAAACATCATGGAATTGGGCAAATAAAACAAAACATGCATAAATTATCAAATGGACAAACAAAAACACCTTTGAATCAAGAAGTAGAAGTGAATCATGCTTTTCAAACCATGAACAAACCTCAAGAAGTATACCCAAGAAACTAGCTCATGATTGGCACAGAACATGGATAAAAGATGATCACATTAGCATAGTATTCAAAAATAATAAAATGAGTTGAAAAATCCAAAACTAGAGTTCAAACACATGCTTGTACACTCAAGTGTATGTGTGCAAAAGTTTGTCAATAGAAAGGCACATGAGCTAACACAAAACTACTCATCAAGGAAAAGCACCAAGGGAATCAAGCACAAATCGAGGGCTATTAATAAGCAAATGGAAATCATACTCATAATGTGTATTAAAACACTCGAGGGATATTAACAAGCATACTCAAATCATCCTCATAATGTGTATTAAAACACTCTAAAAAAGTAGCCCAAGAATCAAGGGGAAAGGTTCTCAATCAAAGCCAAAGTTCAAACTAGTCTAAAAATGAACACCTTATATTAAAAAATCCAAAATAAATATCAAAATAAAATTAAAATTTATAGAAAATTAAATAAGATGCTAAAATATGACCATAAATTTTTCTGGGATTTTTTGACAAAAGAAATTATTTTTAATAAAATAAAATCAAACGAAAAAAAGAAAAGAAAAGAAAAAAACATAATAAAGGGCTGCATCAGTAAATTAGTTTGTAGAAGGATTTTAAAAGAGTGGCACATTGGGCTCACAAACTGGTGGTGTAAAAAGCAAAAGATCCCCAAGCTCATCAAATCTGAGTCCAGAATGACTTTGATCGTCCTTGGGTTTATATGGTGGGACTCAAGAAGTCTAGTCCCTATGATCTTGATCAAACGCACCACAAAGAAAACACGTTAGACCGTTGGATCTTCATTTAAAAACATTATCCAAAACTAACGGTCATGATCTGGGATCCAAAAAAGGTCCAGACTCAAACACACATGGCAAGGCAAACTGATTTCATTAATACAGTCATCATTACCTGGATGACACACGAATAACAACTAACTTCATTAATCTGACCGTCTTCCCCGACCGTCTCACTGGAGCTCAGAATGAAAAGGTAATATAAATGCAAAAAAAAGGCGTGACCTTGCTCTGTTTTTCATGTAGATTTCCAATATGATCTTTGTTTTCATTTTTAAATACTATAAGAGGGTGAAAACGGTGCACGAAATCATGTTACTCAAACTGAAGCAACAAATAAACAGAACAACACCAATATGCATTACTGATTCCTAGAGAAAAAGTTAAGAGTTAAAAGGAGTGAAATATGGTGTGTATTCTGGCTGCCAAGGGACCCCCTCTAGGGTTTCTAACTCTTTGTTTAAATAGGGAGGGTTTCGTGTGGTAATAATAAGCATTACTGAGGTTAAAGTCTGATGGTAAAAATTTCAAAAGTTGAAAAAAAATGGAGGGAGAAACGGTTCGTGCATGGCATGGTGGTAGAGTATTTGTCTTGTTGTGTGGAGGGCTGAGAGTTTTTCAAAGCAGACCTTGGTGGAAGCAGCTTGCTGAACTAACTTGCCATGCTTGCATTCTTTGGTGAAAGGTCAAAGTTATGGCAAATGGGATACAAGAATGTGCTTAGCCAAAAAAGGTAAACCTTGGGATGGTATTGTGATGGACAAAGACTAACTTCTTGCGTGTAAAATACATTGAGTTGATATGCTGCATGAAACTTACATGTATGCATGGAAAAAGTGACATGAAAAGTGCAACCAAAAAGAATTCAAGTGGCTCACTTTGAAGAGCCATATCTTAATCAATTTGGCTCAAATTCAAGGGATATTTGGCTCAATGGAAAGCTTATGAATCATAGAACAAACTTCTTTTGAGAATAAAGATGAAACAAACCTTGGAAAGTGATGAAAAATGGTTTTGAAATCTTGTCCAATAATGTCACCAAGAAAAGAACTTAGAAAAATTCTAAGTCATGAAAAACGACATATTGGTGACACCATCTTTGAAGCATCATAACTTGATGAATATTTGTCCAAATGAGGAGTTCTAGTAATGGATGGAAAGCTTGGAATGAGTTCTACAACTTTGATGTCCAAGGAAAATTGAAATAATGCTCGTATAATGGTAAAAAATCCCTTGGAAGATTGGTCCACAAAGTTGTCAAAATCTTTGTTAAATGCAAACCTTATCTTGATAACTTCATAACTTGAGTTCTATACCTCCAATGGAGGAGTTCTAGTACTCAAAAGAAAGCTATAATAACACTCTACAACTTTCATGTCCAAGGGAAATTAAAATATGGCTTGGATAATGGTGACAAAATTCTTTGAAAAACCATCCTCCATGTTGAGATTCCATACTTAGAAAAATTTCTAAGTACAAAGTTTCAAATCCTTGTTTTTCTCCACTTTAGGCCTCCATATCTTGAAATCCATGAATCTCTTGAACACTTTTCCTTCTTCAAACTTGAAGTACATGGGGTCCTCTTCAATTTAATAGCTAGTTTTCTCCATTTGGATCAAGGATGAAGAAGTTATGAATGTTACAAAATGGCTAAAAAATTAAGATTTTCACACTTAGAAATTTCTCTTCCAAAACCCTAATCCTTCAAATTGATTTTATGCTTCCTCTGGATTTTCTTTGGTCCAAACTCATAATAATACTCAAGATAATATGTCATGCTTATGCTTGACCTCAAAGTTCCAAGTTTGACTTTTTAGAGATACAGTTGACTTCTTTGAACAGGTGAGTCTCCAAACCTTGACTTTCAATCAATCAACAACCTTCTGGGCTATTTGGGTGCCTTGAGTGGACTTCATGGGTGCCTTGATGAGCCTTAGATCATGTCTCAAGGTTTATGGCCAGCTCTTGACCAAGATCCAATGGTGCAACTGACTTTGACTTGAAGAAACCCTAATTCTTGATTTGGTGTTATTGAACCTTTGAGGAGCTCAATGTGAAGGCATCTTGTACTTTCCATTTGATGGGAATGAGCTTCCAAGGAGTGTGAGGACTTGCTTGGCTGATGATACCCTCAAGACTTGACTGGCTAATTCCTTGAGGCCTCTTGAAGCAATCCCTAATTCAAAAATGAACAAAACAAACAAGACAAAGCAACAATATTTGATTTGCTATGCATGAAATGCTTGACCTAAAGAGGTGGGATCTTAGGGTTAAAAATTAGGGTGTGACAGATACCCCTATTTAAGTTTCTTCTATCCGGAGATATGAGGATTGAAATCTTCGTCTCGACGTGATAGAAGATCGACCTGATTCCTGCATCTCCAACAATGGAAATGGTGATAGTCTAGAAATTTAAGACTTCTCGGTTTCTTCCCCAGCGGAGTCGTCACCATTTAGGGGCCTTTCCCCAGCAGGATCTGTCTTCATATGTGGGTTCTCTCAAAAACCAAGGATGTCGAGTTCGTTTTGTTAGAATAAGGCTTGGTTCTGCAATAATACCTCTGAGTTTTGATGATAACAAACAAGTATGTTTATATGAAGAATTTTGGTATTCTAATGTTTGTTACTTTTGAGAATTTAACAAACAGGATTCTGCTTCTGATAAATAGCGTGGCTAAGTTATTATAAGAGAATTGTTCCGCTTCTGTGCAATATATGTTCTGCTGAACAGTAGTATTTGCTTCAGAAGACTCTGAAGTTGTACGACTCTGATACGAAGACTTAAGAAAACAAGTTCTGAATATCTGAAGACAGAAGTTCTGATGAACAAGTCCAAATGCTGAAGACTTAAGAAAACAAGTTCTGAAGATTTGAAGACAGAAGTTCTGATGAACAAGTCCAGATGCTAAAGACTTACACTTTTGAAGATAACGGGTTCTGAAGAACAAGTGCTGAAGACACTGAAGATGTAGCTCTGCAGACCTGAAGCTCTTAAGACCCAAGTTATGTTTTCCCTTCTTCTAACTCATGCTCTCAGAAGCCTCTGAAGTCTGGAAGTTGAGAAGACTAAGCAACGTGGTACAACAGTATAAGGACACACTGCTCCACTCCGGATAGGACAAACGCAAATGTACTATTTGTCCCCCACGATCCTTCAAGCCGCCATAATTCTGAAATGTCAGAAATATCCTTCAACGGTCATATTATACATGGCTATATAAAGGTGTGAAGACTTCAAGAATGGTTACTGTAATTTTCACTATTCATATGTTGTATAGTTAATATCATTCTTAAGTCAATATTAATCTGAAAATCTGTTTACTCATCTGCTTGTGTAGAAGCATCACTATTGTAAACAAATATTTGTAACAAACAGTTGTTTGTGTTCCCTAAAGGACCAGTTGGGTCAGAATTTTTAGGAAGATTAAGACGGTGTGTCTTAATGTTGTTAGTCACTTGCAGTTGGCTTGTGCATTGTATTCCTTAAGGGACCGGGTAGGTCAGAATTCTTAAGAAGTCTAGGACTAGTGTGTCTTAGATGTTGTTAGTCACCAGCAGTTGGCTAGTGTAATTGTAATCAGTTTGGTTATAGTGCATTAAGTCCTCGTTTGAGAGAGGCGAAATCACCTTGGCGGGTGGACTAGACTAGGTTGAGGATTTCTCAAGTGAACTAGTATAAACATATTGTGTTCTTTCTTTTCAATTTTTCTTCCTTTATTATCAAGAAGTGAAGTCTGTTTGTAAAGGGGATTATTTTTAACAGATAGTTTTTATTTTTAAAAACCCAATTCAAACCCCCATTTCTTGTGTTTTTCACACCTTGAATTGGCATCAGAGCTCCGGTTCTAAGTAGATAAAAAGGTTGAAGTTTTATCAAGCATCTAACAATGTTCGGTAATGACCCAAAGTGTGAAAAATAATGGCTGCCCCAACTGGTACTTCTGATAATAATGAAAGAGACTCATATAGTGCAAAATCTCCTATCTTTGATGGCGAAAAATTTGACTATTGGAAAGACAGAATCAGAAGTTACTTTCTGGGATTTGATTTAGATCTATGGGATTTGGTAGTTGATGGCTACAACTATCCAGTAGATGCTGAAGGCAAAAAGATTGCCAGAAGCTCATTTACAGAGGCTCAAAAGAAAACCTACAAGAATCATCACAGAGCGAGAACAATTCTGCTAAATGTTATTTCATACACAGAGTATGAAAAGATTACAAATAAAGAGACTACAAAATCTATCTTTGACTTTCTTCAGATGACTCATGAAGGCAACACTCAAGTCAAGGAGACAAAAGCTCTGGCTCTAATCCAGAAGTATGAGGCCTTCAGAATAGAAGATGACGAATCTGTGGAAACTATGTTTTCAAGATTCCAGATGCTTGTTGCAGGACTCAGAGTTCCGGAAAAAGGTTATTCTTCTGCTGATCATGTCAAGAAGATTATCAAGAGTCTGCCTGTAAAATAGAGTCCAATGGTAACTGCTTTGAAAATGGTAAAAGATCTGAACAACACAAGTCTTGAGGAACTGATTAGTTCTTTAAGAAGTCATGAGATAGAACTTCAAGAAGATGAACCTCAAAAAAGAGGTAAGTCTGTTGCTCTGAAGTCTAAGTCTGAAAAGACAAAGGCTTAACAAACAGAGGAGAACTCAGAAGAATCGGAAGAAGATTCAGACGAAGATGAACTGTCTCTCACATCAAGAAAGATAAACCAACTGTGGAAACACAGAAAGAGAAAGTTCAGAAGAAGAGGTAGATCTGAATCTACATCTGGTCAAAGGAAAGCATCTGAAAAAGAAGCTACTTGTTACGAATGCAAGGAGCCTGGACATTATAGGAATGAGTGTCCAAAGCTTAAGAAAGATAGAAAACCTAAGAAGGTTTTCAAATCCAAAAAGGGTCTTGTGGCAACTTGGGACGATTCAGAGTCAGAAGAAGAAGATTTTGAAGAAGAACATGCCAACGTGGCACTTATGTCAAAGACCAGCATCAGAGGATCAGTTGACACTTGATGAAGAGTCAGACTCGGATGACGACAAAGAGGTACTTTCTTCCTTATCTTGTTCTGAACTTGAATTAGGTTTATCAGAACTTATGAAAGGTATCAACTTCTTCTAAGTAAACACAAAACTCTGAAAAAGACTTTTGTGGTTGCCTCTGAGAACTCTACTTAGAGCAAACCAAATACTTCCGATTTAAATGAAAAAAAATTCTTTAGAAAAGTCTAATGCTGCTCTAAAAAGTAAAGTCTCTAAACTAGAAAAATAAATTATTTCTAACATATCTGTTACCAATGAAGTAATTAGATATGATAGAGCTTTTCAGCACTTCCTTGCTAAAAGCATAGATAGAAGCAAGATGGCTTCAATGATCTATGGAGTTAGCATAAACAGAAGTAGAGGTCTAGGATATTCAGGACCATCAAAACCAATTGATGAGACTATGAGTGTTAAACTAAAACCTCTGTATGAACATTTTGTGCCTGCTGGCACCGAACTGAAATGCTCTAAACTAGAAGGTTATGAGTGTGTTGCACCACAATCATAGACATAGAAGAAAACTTCTAAGTCTAAATATCATGCACAAATTTCACTTGATTATCCCATTGCACGGAAATCCAAAGGTATCAGAACCTCTGGAAAGACTAACAAGAAAGGACCCAGAAAATGGGTACCTAAGAGTGAGATAATCTATGTTTCAGACATCCTTGATGGCGCCACGGAAACACCAGTCATGGTACCTGGACAGTGGATGCTCACGACACATGACGGGAGAAAGGTGTATGTTCCAAGTATTGGAACTTAGGTCTGGAGGCGTCGTTGGTTTCGGTGGAAACCATAAGGGAAATATCATTTGCTCTGGAACTGTTGGTAATGGTAAACTTCCTTCCATCAACAACGTTCTTTTAGTTGAGGGTCTAATGCATAACTTATTGTCAATTATTCAACTTAGTGACAATGGTTATGACGTTATATTTAATCAAACGTCTTGTAAGGCTGTTAGTTAGAAGGATGGGTCGGTTCTGTTCAATGGTGAGAGGAAAAACAATACTTGCAAAATTAAACTATCAGATTTGAAAAATCAGAATGTAAAATGTCTTATGTCCGTTAATGAAGAGCAATGGGTCTGGCACAGACGTCTGGGTCATGTTAGCTTGAGAAGAATTTCTCAGCTGAACAAGCTAGGACTTGTCAGGGGCTTGCCCAATCTGAAGTATTCTTCAGATGCTCTTTGTGAAGCATGTCAGAAAAGCAAATTTTCAGAAACTTCCTTTAAAGCAAAAACGATTATTTCTACCTCTAAACCATTAGAACTTCTTCACATTGCTTTATTTGGACCAGTGAAAACTGCTTCAGTCAATGGAAAGAAATATGGACTAGTAATCGTTGATGATTACAGTCGTTGGACATGGGTAAAATTCTTAAGACACAAGGATGAGTCACATTCTGTGTTTGCTTCCTTCTGCACCCAAGTGCAAAATGAAAAGATTTGCAAAATTATCAGAGTCAGAAGTGATCATGGTGGAGAATTTGAAAACAAAGATTTTGAAAAACTTTTTGATTCTTATGGCATATCCCATGATTTCTCTTGTCCTAGAACTCCACAATAGAATGGGGTTGTAGAAAGAAAGAATAGGACATTACAAGAAATGGCTCGCACCATGATCCAAGAAACACTTTTGGGCAGAAGCAATTAACACAACATGTTATATTCAAAATAGAATCTCAATAAGACCTATTTTGGGTAAGACTCCTTATGAATTGTGGAAGAATAGAAAGCCCAACATTTCTTACTTTCATCCTTTTGGATGTGTCTGTTTTATGTTGAACACTAAAGAGAATATGGGCAAGTTTGATTCCAAAGCACAAAAGTGTCTGTTGTTAGGATTTTCTAAACGCTCAAAAGGCTACAGAGTCTATAACACAGAATCACGAATTGTGGAAGAATCATTTCATGTCAGATTTGATGATAAGCTTGACTCTGAAAAGTCAAAGCTAGTTGAAAAGTTTGCAGATTAGGAGATCATTTTTTCAGAACCTAAGGAAAAGGCAGAAGAATCCAAAGATTCAGAAGCTCCTACTTCTGATATTGTCATTGCTCCCTCTGATCCTCCACAACAAAAGAAAAGCAGAGTTGCAACTTCACACCCTGAAGAATTGATTCTGGGAAATAAGGACGCTCCTATCAGAACCAGATCCGCCTTTAAACCTTCTGAAGAAACACTTATGGGTTTGGTGTCTTTGATCGAGCCAACATCTGTTGATGAAGCTCTTCTGGATAAAGACTGGATTCTGGCGATGGAAGAAGAACTTAACCAGTTTTCAAAGAACGATGTTTGGGATCTTGTTCAGAAGCCTAAAGGTGTCCACGTTATTGGAACTAAATGGGTATTCAGAAACAAGCTCAATGAGAAGGGTGAGGTTGTCAGAAACAAGGCACGACTGGTTGCACAAGGTTATAGTCAACAAGAAGGAATAGACTATACAGAAACCTTTGCTCCAGTTTCCAGGTTAGAAGCCATACATATATTAATTTCCTTTTCTGTAAATCATAACATCATATTATATCAAATGGATGTTAAGAGTGCATTTTTGAATGGCTATATTACATAAGAAGTATATGTCAAACAACCTCCTGGTTTTGAAAATTCTGAAAAATTAGATTTTGTTTTTAAACTTAAAAAATATCTCTATGGTCTGAAACAAGCTCCCAGAGCTTGGTATGACGGATTGAGTAGTTTTCTGTTAGAAAATAACTTCACTAGAGGCAAGGTTGACACCATTCTCTTCTGTAAAATGTTTAAAAATGACATACTTATAGTTCAGATTTACGTTGATGACATTATTTTTGGTTCTGCTAATCCCTCTTTTTGTGAAGAGTTTTCTAAGCTAATGCAGGCAGAATTTGAGACGAGTCTGATGGGTGAATTAAAGTTCTTTCTGGGAATTCAAATTGACCAAAGATCAGAGGCTACTTACATTCATCAGAGTAAGTATACCAAAGAACTTCTGAAGAAATTCAACATGATGGATTGTACACCAGCTAAGACTCCAATGCATCCAACATGTATTCTGGAAAAGGAAGAGGTAAGTTGTAAGGTTTGTCAGAAGCTCTATCGTGGTATGATAGTCTCTCTTCTGTACTTAACTGCTTCTAGACCTGATATTCTTTTCAGTGTTCATTTGTGTGCTAGATTTCAATCAGATCCTAGAGAATCTCATTTAACTGCTGTTAAAAGAATTCTAAGGTATCTGAAAGGAACTATTAACCTTGGCCTGATGTATGAGAAAACATCAGAGTACTCTTTTTCTGGTTACTGTGATGCAGATTACGCAGGAGACAGATTGGAAAGAAAAAGCACCTCTGGAAACTGTCAGTTTCTCGGGAAGAATCTGATCTCATGGGCAAGCAAGAGGCAATCAACAATTTCTCTCTCAACAGCAGAAGCAGAGTACATATCCGCGTCTCTGTGCAGTACGCAGATGCTGTGGATGAAGAACCAATTGGAATATTATCAGATACATGAGAGTAACATCCCTATCTTTTATGATAATACTGCTGCTATCTGTTTAAGTAAGAATCCAATCTTACATTCTAGGGCTAAACACATAGAAATTAAACATCATTTTATTAGAGACTATGTTCAGAAGGGAATTTTATGTTTAAAATTTATAGATTCAGACCATCAGTGGGCTGATATTTTTACAAAACCCTTGGCTGAAGATAGATTTTTATTTATTGTGAAGCATCTGAAAATGGACTATTATCAAGAGTAAGATTTCCTCAGAATCAGATGTGTTTAGTTAGAGTCTGAAGATGTCATATTTTCATTTAAACTTAGAAGCATTTGTTTTAACCTCAGTTATCAGAAGATGCTTTGTCAAAAGTATCTCTGATAAGAAGGAAACCTTTTGGTTTTCCAGACTTTGAGGATATCAATATGTGTCACTTAATTAAAGGGTGATTAACGCGTGAGTAGTACTTTTCTTAGAATTGGTTAAATCATGATTACGTTCATTTATTAATCCCCATTATTATGTTTAATTTTTCACGTCCACTCAACTTCTCACCACTTACACATTATATACTCGCTCACACCACTTAATTCCACACTTCATTCTTAGAAACCCTAAAACCCCTTCAGTTCTCTGCAACTCCATTATCTTCATCAATGGCGGAATCATCTCAAACTATCTCCAAAGCTAAGTTACCAGTGTACTATTCTTGAAGAATGTCCTATCTCTCTCAACACGCCTGTTGATGAACTTCAAGTTCTTAGTGAATCCATGGTTTACTTCAAAAACCTCAGGGATAATGGATGCGATCTTACTCATACTCTCAATTACCAAGGATGGGATGGTTACTTTAAGAGATTGCAAGGATCCTCACTTCCAAACTTGGTCAAAGACTTTTGGATTTCATTGAATCAGGCTTAGTTGAAGATTTATTGGTTGTTGGGTTCACTGAAGAATTACACAAATCTCCTGGACGGCCATTTGGGCAAAGAACTTAAAGAATACGGGGCTTCTTATGAAGACCACTTGTCAATCTTCCTTTCCAAACCAATTTGATCTTGACTTTGTTCGATTTCAAATCTCTGGATTCCCACCTTTTTCAAATGACTATAATCCAGAAGAACTAGCAAACTATTTTTCTAAATATGAAGAGGTAGAATCACTAGATGCATGGATTGATATGGAAAGTCTACCTGATGCTCTTCCTGAAATTGTTCAGAAAAGAGGGAAAGGCAAGAAAAAGAAAAATGACGATGAAGGACCATCGGCAAAGAAGATGAAGATAGCATCTACAGATCAAAGTAAGTCCTTTGAATCGTCCTTTGACATTGCATCTGGTTCATCCATTCCCATCTCATCAACCCAACCATTTTTATCCACTAGTCCACCAATATTCTCTACTGTTGTCACCACCTCTCCAACACCTGTTTCTGAAATAATCACTACTTCACCGCAACTATTACAGTTGACTCCACCAAGGTTTGAAACTACCTCATCTCAACCAACTCCCACCATTTTTATCCAACAGACACTTGTCTCATCTGTTTCACCTTCTCCTTTTATTCAAATCACTAAATAAAGTGTCACTAAACATCCAAAAACAACAATCTCTCCTTCACCAACTTCAAAACCTACTCCACAATCCATAAATAATAATCCTAAAATTTCTCTAGACAATGATATCATCATTATTGATGACTCTGTTGAGGATGATCTCGCACTGCCTGAAAATCAAACCTCTGACCTCCCTCTCAACCTAGATGAAGAAATATCTGTTTTTAAGAATAGTGTGGTTACAAGGTTCAAGGCACTTTCTGATGAATCAAATTCTAGTGAAAACCCCTCTGATTTGGGTGCTTCATGGGACATGTTCAATCAGTGGATGTCTGAAGAATTTCAGATGTTTCAAGATCGTTGTGTTTAGAAAAAGGGTTATTTCGTTCAAGAAGCTGAGAAGAAATTGCAAGAAAAGAAGGAAGCTGAAGCTAAGCTAGCTGCAGAAAAGGAACTGGCTGAAGGATTAGCTATAGAAGCTAATAATTAAGCAGAAGAAGCCAAAATTGTCACAACTGTCAACACCTTTGCACCTGCTTCCTCTTCTGAATCTGCTCTTGAGCATTTGGCACGAGCGATTGATGGACTCAAAAAGGATCAACAAACAATAAAGGACGAGCAGACGATTTTCAGAGAAAGCTTTTCAGAGCAGAAAATTGTTAATAACTCTCTACAGAATATGTTTCGACAAATTCTGAACAAGTTGTCTCCAAACCCTTCATCCTCTGGAACCTAGGAACTTAGGCACTTAGGCACTTAGGCTCTTTTCATGATTGCTCTGGACATTAGGATCCTGCCTTGTTTTAATCTTGTTTTGGTCTTTCTGATATTAATGAAATCCTTTTTTTATTATTATTACAAAAAGGGGGAGGAATATAATATGAACGTAATATTTTGATTCACATAATCAAATTCTGAAAAACAATCTGCTACATTCTAACCAATAAACTTTTGTTTCTGTTAGATTTGTTTTCTTGTTTTCTTTTTAAGGAAATATGAAATCTGAATACTTTTGGCATCCAATGTGTTTGACTCTGAGATATCAAGATTTCAATTGGCACAATTGGCTTCTGGAAACTGAGTAAAGACTCTAAAGATCTCAATATCTGACCTATTGCAACTAGGGGGAGTTCACCCAGAAGGTTCACAAGTCAGGATATTTGATCTTCATCCAGTCTGATACTCAGGGGGAGATTCTCATCGGAAGGATAAGTATTCCTTAACCTTCTTACTCTGATTACTTTTTATGTTATGTACAAAATTGTGTCATCAAAATACATAGTTTTATCATCATAAAAAAGGGGGAGATTGTTAGAACAAGGTTTGGTTCTGCAATAATACCTCCGAGTTTTGATGATAACAAACAAGTATGTTTGTATGAAGAATTTTGGTATTCTAATGTTTGTTACTTTTGAGAATTTAACAAATAGGATTCTGCTTCTGATAAATAACGTGGCTAAGTTATTAGAAGAGAATTGTTCCACTTCTGTGCTACATATGTTCTGCTGAACAGTAACATTTGCTTCAGAAGACTCTGAAGTTATACGACTCTGATACGAAGACTTAAGAAAACAAGTTCTGAAGATCTGAAGACAGAATTACTGATGAACAAGTTCAGATGCTGAAGACTTAAGAAAACAAGTTTTGAAGATCTGAAGACAGAAGTTCTGATGAATAAGTCCAGATGCTGAAGACTTACACTTTTGAAGATAATGGGTTCTGAAGACCAAGTGCTGAAGACTCTGAAGATGTAGCTCTACAGACTCTAAAGACTTGAAGCTCTTAAGACCCAAGTTATGTTTTCCCTTCTTCTAACTCATGCTCTCAGAAGCCTCTGAAGTCTGGAAGTTGAGAATACTTAGCAACGTGGTACAACAGTACAACAGTACAAGGACACACTGCTCCACTCCGGATAGGAGGGACGCAAATGTACTATTTGTCCCCCACGATCCTTCAAGCCGCCATAATTCTATCCTTCAACGGTCATATTATAAATGGCTATATAAAGGCGTGAAGACCTCAAGAATGGTTACTGTAATTTTCACTGTTCATACGTTGTATAGTTAATATCATTCTTAAGTCAATATTGTTCTAAAAATTTGTTTACTCATCTGCATGTGTAGAAGCATCATTGTTGTAAACAAATCTTTGTAACAAACTGTTGTTTGTGTTCCCTAAAGGACCAGTTGGGTCAGAATTTTTAGGAAGACTAAGACAGTGTGTTTTAGTGTTGTTAGTCACTTGCAGTTGGCTTGTGCATTGTATTCCTTAAGGGACCGGGTAGGTCAGAATTCTTAAGAAGTCTAGGACTAGTGTGTCTTAGAGGTTGTTAGTCACCAGCAGTTGGCTAGTGCAATTGTAATCAGTTTGGTTATAGTGGATTAAGTCCTCGTTTGAGAGAGGCGAAATCACCTTGGCGGGTGGACTAGACTAGGTTGAGGATTTCTCAAGTGGACTAGTATAAACATACTATGTTCTTTCTTTTCAATTTTTCTTCCTTTATTATCAAGAAGTGGTGTCTGTTTGTAAAGGGGATTATTTTTAACAGATAGTTTTTATTTTTAAAAACCCAATTCAAACTCCCCCTTTCTTGTGTTTTTCACACCTTCACGTTTTGCTACAATCTCTGCCTAACCACCACGCAATACCTCGACCTGCACCTTTGCATTGCATGATACCAAGCATAATGTAGAACACATACATGGCATATGCATCAAGCATAATCCTTTTCTTTTGGCCTGATTCATCTCCCCAGCAGATATTCAGCCAAACTTCAAACACTCTCAAAACTCTTCTTTTGTCGTCGTCGGCCAAATTTTCGAGCTACTCATTTATTTAATCCCCTTTTACCTTGAATCATAAAAAAGCTAGCGCAATTTGTACATTCAGGTCCAAGAGGATTAAATAGGGGCAGCTGTCGTAACCCGAAATTTGACCTCCCTTTTTGTCTTTTACATAAGCATGTACATTCGCATCGCTGGCATACACATTCGCACTTTTTCTATGTATTTTTTTGTTGCAGGAATATTCAGGTTTTTTAGCCCGATTAATCGCATCCTCACAAGATCATTGCATCATCAAAACATGCACAAAATAAGGGTTTCCATTCCTATTCATCAAAACAAGAGGTGGAAAATCGAAATCGGGGATTCAGCACTTGCTCCTAAGCAATCTGGGCAAAATTTGCCTAGAGTAATCGATTACTCTAATAGGGTAACCAATTACTCTGAACAATTTTGCAATTTCTGCTGCATTTTTGGGACAACAACCATGTACTCTCTTTATTCTTGGATTCTACATGGTTCTAGCATTGTGTGGAACATTCTAGACAGTTCAAGACCATTCAAGACACTCCACTTACATTTATTCCAATGCTTCACTTTAAATTAAGTGCACCATGTTCCTTGATTTCCAAGTATGTGAGCCATTGATGTGGATTTACATTGGGATTGCTCCACCGAGTTAACTACCTAACTAACTGAGTTAACCGCTGATTCGGTGAGTCAAGTGTAACTAACTCCCAACCTAGCTCCAAAGCTAAGTCCAAAGCACATTCCAAACCAATCAATTCCAAACCAAAACTCTATATAAACAAACCTTCAATCATTTTTCAAGGACTCAACCATTTCACACATTTCTCACACTTCACTCTCAATTCTCTCACATTCTCTCTGAATTTTTCTGCAACTTCTTCATCTTCATCTACATTTTCTCCCCAAACCTCACATAGCTCTTCACCATTGAAGAGTAATCACTTTTACCTTGGAAGTGATTATTTCTTGAGCTTAACCTTCATCACCTTGCAATTATACTTGATTTTCTGGAGTTTTATTAGCTTTTAGATTCATCTCAAGTGTTTGATTCAAGATTCTACGGTTGGAATTCGTATTTCAGAGTTTCGTCGCAATTTGTTCGGTTCCGATACGATTCTGTTACAATTGAATATTCCTCTGGTTTTCTTTGATTATCTTCATCAAGATTCATTGGCAACAACATCCAAGGCACATCTCATCCTTGTAGGTTGGTCTTTCTTTGCACTTTTTACCGTTTCGAACGTTTTTGTATCATTCGCAATGTAGTTTCGATGCTTTTTGTGTGTGAATTTATTATGCCATTACTTGATCCATGATCTTGATAAGTTAATTGATTCCATTGTTGTTTATTTGCTACTTTTAAACTTGATTTTCGTGCACAAATTCATACCCTAGCATGTGGTAGTTTGGACAAGTGATTTAGGTGTTAAAAGTGCTTTTTGAAAATCTATTTTTGCCACTATTATAGTGGTAATCGATTACTCAAAGAGAGTAACCGATTACTCTGCTCAAATTTACACTAGCGCTGTTTTTTTTAAAATGAGTAACCGATTACTCTAATAGAGTAACCGATTACTCTGCACAATTTTTGCCAGATTTGCTGTTTTTCAAGCAAGTAACCGATTACCTACTTAGGGTAATCGATTACCATTGTAACAGAATGCCAATTTTGAGATTTTCAAGAATGTTTGACATTCTTTCTTCCTCTAACTTCCATGGATTGATATGTTTGATTTTTATGGATGTTTTAGGCGTCGTTTCACTTCAGTTTAAAGCATGATTGTGAATTTTCCGATGCACGATCTTTCGATTTCATAATTATGCTCATTCTTGACATTGTATGAACATGATCATTCTTGCACATTTTTATTCACATAATGACATGATTTGTGTTGCATTTTGGATTGTCATTTGGCACTGTTTTGCACTTTCCATTCATGTTTAAATTAACTTTGTTCTTCAAAGAATAAGCTTAATCTTGTATAATCAATAATGCACCCTTTGCTTTAATAATTTTTCAATTCATTTTGGAAAATTATTAGCATGTTCTTCCCTTTTGATTGATCAATCAAAACTTAGTTTCGATTATTAATCTTCCCGTTGGCGCTTCTCTTTAGGCCTCCTTTAGAGCTTTCTCTCTCTTTCCCCCGCGGAGTCCGAGTTTCGCGCAACACTGGAGCACTGTACAACTTGGAGCTATTATGCTGTCCGTTTCAACTTCTGCACTACACCCTGTATGTTAGAGAAGGAATGAGAATGGAGAATTCCTACTCTCATTCTGACTACTTCAGGTAGGGGGTGAATGGCCCTGTGCCTGGCTTAGTCACCTCTATCTCCAGGCGGTAGCGTATCTCTTTACCCATTTGAGTCGATCCCTGATCACTTTTGCCTCTTTCAATATCTTTTGATCAATCACCATCCTTTTGGTTAAAGATCATTGTCTCTTGGGCTAAAACCCATCTTTTGTCTCATTGTTCTTTTCTTGTGGTCAATCATCGTCTTTTGATTCCCCTGAAGAGTCTCAATTCCTTTTCTTCAGTTAAACACATTCTTCCTGTTACCAAAACTCTTGCGGAGTTCGTAACCTTCTCTTGGTTATTCTCCCTTTGTTTGGTTAACCACTGCCTATCAGTTAAAACACCAATTTACACGTCTTCTCAGTTAATCACAGTCTATCTGTTAACATACTAAGTTTTCTCTTGGGTTAATCACCTTCTCTTGGTTAATCACACATTTTTCAGTTAACCACAGCCAGTCTGTTAAAACACTGAGCCGCTTTCGAGTTAAGCACCTTCTCTTGGTTAATCACTCGTTTCTTTTCGGTTAATCACAGTTCCTCTGTTAACACTGAATCCTCAGAGGTTAGCAACCTCTTATGGTTCATTACCCTTCTACGTTGGTCAAGTACTGTTTTTTTGGTCGGTACCAACATCCTCTTGGGTAACGACCTTTGCTTGGTCCCACACTCGTCCTTTGGGTCACGACATTCGCTTGGTCCCACACCCATCCTTTTGGGTCACAGCCTTCGCTTAGTTCTACACCCATCCTTTTGGTTGATCACAGTTTATCTGTTAAAACCTTTCTCTCCCCCAGAGTTGCAATCTTTTCTTTCCTCGGTTAACCATTATTTGTTAGTTAATATACCGAAATCCCTTCAGAGTCAAACGCCTTCTCTTGGTTCAGTACTCTCCTTTTTGTTCATCACAGCCTGCCTGTTGACACCAAACCCTTTTCCCCACAGAGTCTTACTCTCTTTCTTCGGTTAACCACTGTCAGTCAGTTAAAATACCAGATCTTTTCCTCTTGGTTTCAACACCATCCTTTTGTTTAGTTCCCCAGTAGGGTTGTTTACCCTCTAATCCCCAGCACAATTCTTTGTTCTCTTATCTCCCTAGTGGAGTCTTTTCTATTTGCTCCTTTATCTTCTTGGTTTCTACACCATTCTTGCACTTTATCCTCAATACAATTATCTTTTCCTTTGCACTTCTTTCTTGGTTTTGACACCATTTCTTAGGAATCCCCAGCGAAGTTCCCTTCTTTCTTTTGTTCCTGGTTTTAACACCCCTCTCTTTTTTCCTTTTCTGTCTTAGTTCCCCGAATTACGGAAGCTCTAATTCTGCATTCTTTCAAATGTATGATACGTAGGCACGAGATCGCGATGATCTTGGCGAGCACACTTCCACCTTTTTACATTCCTCTTCTCTGTCCCTGGTTCCATGAACTACGACACTCTGACTTCCTCATTGTACTATAAAGATACGTAGGCACGAGGGCCCTAATCCTCCAGGAGCACTTTCTTTCTTTCTCTTTCTTTGTCTCTTCTCTCGTTTATTTTAACTAGAAGCCTTTAGATAGATAACCCATCCAAACCTAGAAGCAAGCGAAATGGTTTCCGTCGAGTACGACGGATGCGTAAGGTGCTAGTACCTTCCTTTCGCATAACCGACCCCCTGACCCGTTTCTCTTCCCCTTGGGTTTTATCAATATTTTTCCTGTCCTTTGTGACTAAATAAAGTTCGGTGGCGACTTTGTTGTATCTTTGAGTTTGCGATTCACTCAGGTATAAACCAACCATCTTCAGCTGGCGACTCTGCTGGGGAGTTCTTTCTTTTGAGCTTCGCCTCGCTTTGCTTGTCTCCTAGCTAGCTGGGACTCCCCATCTTCAACTGGCGACTCTGCTGGGGAGTCCTTGCTCTTGCCAGTGGGGGTCTCGCCTAGTTTTGCTTGCTTTTCTTGCTTGTATGGGTGTTTTTCTTTTGTGCTTTACCAGCTTTATTTTATTTAGCTTTATGTTTATTTACTGCATTTCTTTACTGCTTTGAATATTCATACGTTACATATTCTGGATATTTGCTATATATTCTGCTGTTTTGGTGATGGGTAGATATTATTGGAGAGAAAAGTCCTAACACCGGGCTTAGCATACACATAGGCTAGAATATGGATAGTTGTGAGGCCTGCGTTTTGTGTGTTGGGTTACCACGAGAGCAATATCCCAGATCGTGATTCGCTTGAGAATACTTCCGTCCTGCGAGAATTCTCTACGGTGGGGGGTTTTCATTCTAAGTCCTATGGTTTGGGAGACATTTCTATGGACCACCTTGTTGTGTCTAGATCATACTTGTGAGGGGGATATTGGTTTTTGCAGGAAACCAAGCCACTTCATACCTTTGTTCTCTCACACACATCATATTTTGCACCGACACAGAATTATATGCAGATATCCAGATTGTTTAGATTTGATTGTTCAGACAGTGTTGGCTTCTTGTTTTGGTGTTGCATATCATTTCATCATATCAAATTAATTTTTGCATAAGCATTTAAAACTTTATTTTTGCATGCATCGCATACATTCATTTGCACACATATGCACGCCCCTTCATCCAAAAAACCTTTGCTTGCCTTGTCCGTCTCCGCTTGTAGCAAGGCAACGACTTGACATCGCTATTTTACCCGCTCAAGTAAATCCAGAATCATGGTTGTCTTCGAACAAGAGAATGTTGCCTATAAGGTAACTCTGGCTCAATTTCAAGGTCAGATGGATAAGTTTTAGACCAACATGGATGCTATTATGGAACTCTATTGTACTCAGAAGGACGTTGCTGCTACTGCCGCTATTGTTGCAACTGTCACCGATGCAACCGTTGTCACTCCTGTTGTGACTATGTCTCTTGTTGTTACGGCTACTCCTGCTGTTGTTCCTTCTCCTGCTACTGTTGAAGTGCCAGTTGAGCCTGTTATTCATCATGTTATTCATCCTTCATATTCTCAATCTGGTTTAAACAAGATGCCTGCTATTTTTCCTTGGGGCATGCCTCCAAATTTCACTCCTCAGATTGCAAATAATGGTGCTTTCATACCATATCAGCCTTTTGTTGTGCCCATGCCTAATGGAAATGTTGTTGCATATCCTTGGGGTATGCCTACTCCGGTTCAACCTCCAGTGGTGAGTGATAATCATGAGAATCTTCAGGTTCAGACTGGTCAGACTCCTGGGTTGGCTGACATTGAAATTCCTGATGACGATGAGCATGCGTATAGGGGTCCTCTTATTCATGTTCCAATTTCATCTTAGGCTACTTAAACTACTGTTCAGAATGTTCATTCTAGAATGATCTACCCTAGGGCATCCTCAGCCGCCGTGGTACCGCCTCCGAATTATCCGTTTGGTGTTCAGATGGGTCAGAATGTCAGTCAGATGGTTAATCAGGGATTGGTATATCCTTCTCAGTTTACTACTCAACAAGTGCATGCTCCAGCCGCATCTCAGTTGCCAAATCCTCAGATTCTTGTCAGAACTGCTGATCAAAATAGACCTGCTGGTTACAAGTTGTTAGAAGACCGTATCAGGGCTATCGAAGGGTTTTCTGCCTTTGGCATGGAGGCCAAGGACTTATGTTTAGTTCCAAATGTTGTACTGCCGCAAAAATTCAAGATACCTGAGCTTCCAAAGTATAAAGGTTTGAGCTGCCCATGTAGTCACATCACTATGTACTGCAGGAAGATGGCATCCTATATTGATAATGATGAATTGCTAGTTCATTGTTTTCAAGATAGCTTATCTGGTGCTTCATTGGATTGGTATATGGGCCTAGAACACATGAAAATTCGTACTTGGAGAGATTTATCTGAAGCGTTCCTGAAGCAATACAAATATAATCTTGATTTGGCGCCTACCAGATTACAGTTGCAATACCAGTCTCAGCGCTCAGCTAAAACATTTAAATAGTATGCACAAAGATGGCGTGAGATGGCATCTCGTGTGCGACCTGCTCTCTCTGACAACGAGTTGGTTGGCATATTTATGGGTACATTTCAAGGATCCTACTATGACAAAATAGTGGGTAGTTCTTTATCGAATTTTGCTGACATTGTAACCATTGGTGAACGAATTAAGAACGGGTTAAAGACTGGAAAGATTCCTGGAGCTGCTTCCTAGTAGCCAACTAACAGAAAGTCTCAGAGCAGTTAGTCAAAGAAAAAGGAAGGTGAATCCAACGTTGTGACAACTAAAGTCTCTCCTCAGTATCAAGCACCCATGGCTCTCATGCCTTACTATCCATATCCGTACATTGCTGCTGCACAATATCAACAACTGTCATACTAATATCATCTGCAACAACCAGTTCAGAATGCTCAGAATCTGCAACAACCGCAACGTCAACAACAGACTCAACAAAACAACAGAAATCAGCAGAATCAAATCCGGCAAAACAACAACAATCAAGGAAATCGTAAGAGTCCAAATTTCGACAGGATTCCGGTGCCATACACTGAATTGTTCCCTTACTCAGTTCATCAAGGGGCAATTGTTCCCAAAGAGATTGCACATGCAATTCCTCTGTTCAACCTAAAGTATAATCCAAATGCGTCTTGTGCTTATCACCGTGGATACATAGGATATGCGACAGAATACTGTATTGTTTTCGAAACCAAGTTTCAGGAGCTCATTGATCAAAAGATTTTGACTTTTGCTGAGGAAGGTCCTAACATTCAGTATAATCCGTTGCCCAATCACGGTGGACCTGCGGTGAACATGATTGAGGATAACTCAAGGGCTGAATTGATCATGGATGTTGACGAGGTAAAGACCCCAATGACTGTGGTTATCAAGAGATTAAATGAACATGGGCTGTTGAAAGGGCTGCATGGTAAGTGTTAGATTTGTGACGATAATCCCAACCAGTGTCGAAGACTGAAGGGTTGTGTCCAAATTTTGATGAACTGAGGTGAAGTTCAGTTTTCTAGATCTAAGCCTGTTGAAGAAGTCGCTACTATCGAGCCGTTCACCATCATCTATAGGAAGGTTCCTGTTGAATCCCCTAAAAAGAAAGTACAACCTATCATTGTTTGCCCACCAAAACCGGATCCGTATCAGAATTCTAAGGAGGTTCCTTGGAGATATGGGTCTACTGTGTTTTCTGGAGGTCAAGAAATAAGGTTTGCTGAGTCTGAGATTGTTAATGTTAAAGCCACTGGGGGTATGACTCGTAGTGGACGTGTATTCGCTCCGAAAGTCACTACAAGGCCTGTTCAAGTTCTAAATGTTGTTCCTCGTAAGGAGACACCTGCATCTGCAACCCCTGTTGTTCAACAAGGAGCATCTACTACAGCATCAGTGCCAACTATTCTGTCTGAGGATGTTTTAAAGAACAAGGAAACAGTTGATGATCAAGAGTTCCTAAAGTTGATCAAGAAAAGTGACTTTAATATTGTGGATCATCTGGGGTAGACTCCCTCAAGAATCTCTATCTTGTCCTTACTCATGAGTTCGCCTGTGCATAGATCAACTTTGTTGAAGGTCTTGAACAGTGCCCATGTGATGCACAATATATCTATTGTCGAGTTCGATGACGTAGTGGCCAACATAACTGCAATCAGATACTTAGACTTTAATGAATCAGAATTGCCTCCTGAAGGAGCTACCCACAATCGAGCGTTGCACATATCCGTAACCTGCATGGACGCCTTATTATCTTGTGTTCTTGTGAATATCGGTTCTTCCCTCAATGTGATGCCTAAGGGCACATTGAGTCAATTACTGGTAGAAAGAAGCGAGATGAGGCCGAGCTCCTTAGTTGTTAGAGCCTTTGATGGTTTTCGGAGGAAAGTTATTGGAGAAGTGGATTTACCCATCAAGGTTGGACTGCATTTGTTCACCATTACTATTCAAGTGATGGATATTGATCCTGCGTAGAGTTACCTATTGGGTCGCCCGTGGATTCACGCTGCAGGGGCAGTTACCTCCATTTTACATCAGATATTGAAATTCATGTTTGACGATCAGCTGGTCATCGTCTGTGGTGAAGAAGATCTGATTGTAAGCGAGTTATCATCTTTCCGATATGTCGAGACCGAAGAAGGCATAGCTGAAGTGTTGTTGCAGTGTCTCGAGTTTGAAGATGTCAGCTCTGCTTCGACTTGTTAAAGTAGATCACCACAAATGACCATGGCATTCGCCATGAGTGCTAAAGAGACCATCGAGAAAGGTGCCTTGCCTGGCTGGGGGCATGTGATTGATGTGGTTGAAAAGCATAATCATTTTGGATTGGGTTATCGTCCTGGTCGATGACCTAGTTCACATGGTCAGAAGCAGTGCAACTTAATAAAGTTTAGTAGCACATGTTTTCAAAAGGGTGACATTGTGGCAGCCATTGATGATGTTGGTCCTAGCAACCAGATTTCAAGCTTTGTGCGCAAGTGCCCGCCGGGTTTCAAGCTTAACAATTAGACATCTACTGTGATTCCTGTGGTTTTCCCAACAAACATGTAATGCATTTTGGCTTTCTCATTCCCTCGTCCTCACCCAAGACGAGTGGACAGCTTGTAAAGGGCCTCACACTTTTGCAATATTATGTGATCAATAAATAAAAGTTGTTGCATTCAAAATCATGCTCTATTTTTCTTTCTTTATTTTACTTTTTTAAAAACAAATGGCACAAGTTTCTTTTATTTTTCACTTTTTGAAAATAGCTCATTCTAAACATATTCATAAACATGGAGAACAAATAAATGCATTGGTAACAACATGGCAAACATCCATTGTAATTCTGGGATTCCAATTAACCAAGCCGAAGAAGATGGTGAGGAAGATTGTGAATTACCGACTGAACTAGCAAGGCTCCTTGAGCATGAGCAGAAAGAGATTCAGCCACATAAAGAGCCGGTGGAAATTGTCAACCTTGGTACTGATGAGGTTAGGAGAGAATTCAAGGTTGGCGCATCCCTCGCAAAGCATGTACACTCCAAGTTGGTCAAGTTATTGAAAGAGTATGTTGATATCTTCGCCTGGTCCTATCAAGATATGCCTGGGTTGGATACCAACATCGTTGAGCATCACTTGCCACTCAAGCCCGGATGTCCTCCTGTCAAGCAAAAACTGAGGAAGACTAGACCCGACATGGCACTTAAAATCAGAGAAGAGATAAAGAAGCAGTTTGACACTAAGTTCCTAGCCACCTCCGAATATCCTGAATGGATTGCCAACATCGTCCTGGTTCCAAAGAAAGACAGGAAGGTCAGAATGTGTGTGGATTATCGAGATCTCAACAAGGCAAGCCCTAAAGATGATTTTCCTCTGCCTCATATTGATGTCTTGGTAGATAATACAACGCAATTCTCTGTCTTTTCGTTTATGGACGGGTTTTCAGGATATAATCAGTTCAAAATGTTCCCAGCTGATATGGAGAAGTCTACTTTCATCACGCCATGGGGTACATATTGTTACAAAGTTATGCCATTCGGTTTGAAGAATGCAGGGGTAACATACCAACGTGCCAGGACAACCCTCTTTTACGATATGATTCATAAAGAGATTGAGGTTTACGTGGACGATATGATTGCCAAGTCCAAAACAGAAGATGATCACCTGGTTCATCTGAAGAAACTGTTTGATAGACTCAAGAAGTTTAAACTGCGGTTGAATCCTGCGAAGTGTACCTTCAGAGTTCGATCGGGTAAGTTGTTGGGCTTTATTGTAAGTCAGAAGGGCATTAAGTTGATCCTGACAAGGTTCGAGCAATTCAGAACATGCTGCCTCCCAAAACAGAAAATGAAGTCCATGGCTTTCTGGGCGGACTTAATTACATCTCAAGGTTCATTTCTCACTTGATGGCTACCTGTGAACCGGTGTTCAAATTACTAAGAAAAAATCAATCGGTTAAATGGAACAATGATTGTCAAGAAGCATTTGACAAAATAAAACAATACTTGTAAGAACCATCGATCTTAGTACCGCCGGTTCCTGGTAGGCCTCTAATCATGTATCTCACTGTTCTTGATGAATCAATGGGATGTGTATTAGGTCAACATGACGACACTGGCAGAAAAGAGCATGCAATTTACTATCTGAGTAAGAAGTTCACTGATTGTGAGACCAGATACTCACTCTTGGAGAAAACTTGTTGTGCTTTGGTCTGGGCTGCTCGACACCTAAGACAATACATGATTTGCCACACTACATTGTTGATATACAAAATGGATCCGATAAAGTACATATTCGAAAAGCCTGCTGTCTCTGGAAGGATTGCTCGGTGGCAGATGCTGCTAACTGAGTATGATATCCAACATGTTACCCAGAAAGCAATAAAAGGGAGCGTCTTGTCTGACTACCTTGCTCATCAACCTGTAGAGGGTTATCAACAAATGAAGTTTGACTTTCCCGATGAGGATATTTTGTTTATCAGAGATTATGATACTCCAGACCCTGACATAGAACTCGAACCAGGGGCGCGATGGACGCTCGTGTTCGACGGTGCCTCCAATGCTAAAGGTCGTGTAATTGGTGCTATCCTCATCTCTACAATAGGTTTTCACCTTCCCATCACCGCCAGAATATGCATTGCATGCACCAACAATATGGTTGAATACGAAGCATGTATCTATGGTATTGAAGTAGTAATTGACATGAGAATCAAGATTCTTGAGGTCTATGGAGATTCTGCTTTAGTTATTAGCCAAGTCAGAGGGAACTTCGAAACTCGGGATTCCAAGTTGGTTCCGTACTAAAAGCACATATCGAAATTGATTCCCTATTTTGATGAAATATATTTTCATCATATCCCCAGAGAGGGAAATCAACTAGCTGATGCACTTGCCACCCTGGCATCCATGTTCAAGGTTAAGTGGAAGAATGAAGCTCATTCTATCCACATTGATCACTTGAACGAACCAGCACACTGTTTAGCAATCGAGGATGAATCTGATGACAAGCCTTTGTTCTCCGATATCAAGAGATATCTGTAAAAACAAGAATATCCCGAGGGTATTACTATCACTGACAAGAAAGCTCTTAGGCGGCTTTGCGCCAAATTCTTCTTAAGTGGTGGTATACTGTACAAGAGGAATTATGATTCCGTGTTGCTCAGATGCGTGGATAGACACAAAGCAGACATGATCATAGAGTCCATACATGAGGGTTGCGAGGGTGTACATGCTAAAGGTCCTGCCATGGCCAAGAAGATCCTTCGAGCTGGGTATTATTGGACAACAATGAAGGTAGATTGTTACAACTTTGGTAAAAGATGTCACAAGTGCAAAATCTATGGAGACAAGATCCATGTGCCTCCAACTCCATTGAACGTTTTGACTTCACCGTGGCCATTCTCTATGTGGGGTATAGATATGATTGGAATGATCGAGCCAAAAGCTTCCAACAGTCATCGATTCATTCTAGTTGCTATCGACTACTTCACTAAGTGGGTTAAAGCTGCTTCTTACGCAAACGTTACACGCCAAGTGGTTGCCAGATTTATCAAGAAAGAGATAATCTATCGCTATGGCATTCCTAGCAACATTATCACTGACAATGCAAGCAACCTAAACAACAAGATGATGAAAGAGTTGTGTCAAGAATTCAAGATTGAGCACCATAATTCTTCACCAAATCGGCCCAAGATGAACGGTTTCGTCGAAGCAGCAAACAAAAACATCAAGAGGATTGTCCAGAAAATGGTCAAGACTTATAAGGATTGGCATGAAATACTTCCCTTTGCACTATATGGCTACAGAACATCAGTTCGTACTTCTAGTGGGGCAACTCCATATTCGCTTGTGTATGGTATGGAGGTTGTTTTACCCATTGAAGTCGAGATTCCTTCGCTCAGAGTCATCATGGAAGCATATCTGGATGAAGCTGAATGGGTTCAATCCAGACATGACCAGCTGAATCTCATCGAAGAGAAGCGCCTTACTGTCGTTTGTCATGGTCAATTATGTCAGAGACGCCTCAAGCGAGCTTTTGACAAGAAAGTTCTCCCTTGAGCGTTCCACGAAGGCGAACTCGTGCTCAAGAGATATTCACCTATTCACTCGGATCCACGCGGCAAGTGGACTCCCAATTACGAAATACCCTTTGTTATCAAGAAGGCCTTCTCAGGCGGAGCCCTGATCTTCACCACCATGGATGGGGAGGAGTTGCCATCGCCCGTGAACTCCGATACAGTTAAAAAATATTATGCTTGAAAAAAAATGGATAAAGAGCCTGCTATATTAATATCTGCAAAGAAAATCTAGTAAAAAATGGGCGTCCTGATGGACCAAAAAAAAAGAAATGTCCATGTAAAAGTTAGGGATAATGGAAAAAAACAATAACAGCCCGCTAAGTTGAAAACCCGAAAGGGCGACTTAAGCAAAAATGGGTATCCCGGTGGACAAAAAAAATAGAAAAATGTCCAGGAAAAAATTAGGGATAAAGACATTGACTGTGAACACTTGAGCCTCTCTTCATTATAGCTTGACCTCAGTAGGTAACATAGCAGTCAAATCATCATCAACTGGTGCAAGACGTTGGAACCTAGACTTACAGTGGGTGGTAGCGAATGTTGTAATCAATGCAAAACATGGTTTCCCTTTGCCATTTACATTTGTTTTTCAATTTTATTGCAAACTTCCTCATCAAGGAGTTTTGCATCCTTGTACACATATTATGTACATGTTTTCACATTTCAATAAAAATGCATCATTTGTTTTCTCAATTTGTTTTCTTCCCAGTATTTGGTTTGAAAAATAAACGATTATTTGTGATCACATAATACTATAAAGCGTTGAGAACAATAAAAAGCTAAATCAATAGAGAAAGCATTATGCATTGCATATTTTACTAGTAATTCCTACAGGATAATCGGTCATATCCATCGGCAAGCCTAATGCTCGACCAACACAATAATGGTTCCTTGAAGAGGCGGCCATCGCCCTAACAGAGCCATCATTTCCCCAGCAAGCGCCATTATGTTTCTTCAGAAAGGTTGTTTACCTCCCATTCTCCCGCAGATCCGTAATGTCCCTAGTTAAGTTGTCATGATGTGCCCTGAGAAGAGACACGATTGTTCTTTTCCCCAGCAAGGGTCGTGCATCATTCCCAGCAGGTTGAAATAATCACTCCCTAGCGGCAGTATGTTTCATTTTTCCGTTCTCCCCAAGCAGAGAAGATCATTCAGACCGTGGTAATTCCCTGCAGTAGAGTTAGTGGCAGCTTAGAAATCGGAGTTTTCTGGTTTCATTCCCCAGTCAGAGTCAGTCATGGTGAGAAGATCGACCTGATTCCTGCATCTCCAGCAATGGAAATGGTGATAGTCTAGAAATTTGAGACTTCTCAATTTCTTCCCCAGCGGAGTCGTCACCACTTAAGGGCCTTTCCCCAGCAGAATCTGTCTTCATCTGTGGGTTCTCTCCCCAACCGAGGATGTCGAGTTCGTTTTGCTACAATCTCTACCTAACCACTGCGTAATACCTTGACCTGCACCTTTGCATTGCATGATACCAAGCATCATGTAGAACACATACATGGCATATGCATCAAGCATACTCCCTTTCTTTTAGCCTGATTCATCTCCCCAGTAGATATTCAGCTAAACTTTAAACACTCTCAAAACTCTTCTTTTGTCGCCGTCGGCCAAATTTTCGAGCTACTCTTTTATTTAATCCCCTTTTACCTCAAAACATCGAAAAGCTAGTGCAATTCGTACATTCAGGGCCAAGAGGATTAAATAGGGGCAGCTGTCGTAACCCAAAATTTGACCTCCCCTTTTGCCTTTAGCAGAAGCATGTGCATTCGCATCGCTGGCATACGCATTCGCACTTTTTCTCTGTGTTTTTTGGTTGTAGGAATATTCATGTTTTTTAGCCCCATTAATCGCATCCTCACAAGATCATTGCATCATCAAAACAAGCACAAAATAATGGTTTACATGCCTATTCATCAAAACAAGAGGTGGAAAATGGAAATCAGGGATTCAGCACTTGCTCCTAAGCAATCTGGGCAAAATTTTTCTAGAGTAATCGATTACTCTAATAGGGTAACCGATTACTCTGCACAGTTTTGCAATTTCTGCTGCATTTTTGGGATAGCAACTGTCGCTCCCGGGATTTTCATCCTAGTACAAACGCGAAAGTGGCACCAAACAGAGTCGCCAGCAATGTGTATTTATCCCATGAGAGGGAAAGGAAACACCGCATAAACCTGAAGGAAAGGATAGAGCATGGTCTTTCGACCAAGAGAATGGGTAAGGGAGTCGGTTATGCGAGAGGAAGGTATTAGCACCCCCTCGCGTCCATCATACCCGATGGGATCCACGCTTGCTTGTCTCGATCAAAGGGTGATAAAAAAAGGATACTGGAAAAGGAACTGAAAGAAAGAAAGGAGAAAGAAAAGAAAAGGAACAAGAAACAAATGTAGGGAAAATAAAAGAAGTGCTCGCATGGGCCCTACCCCACTGCCTACGTATCTCATCGGGAACATGAGAATCAGAGCGACGTAGTTCCCCTCACTAGGGAGGGATTGTTTGTGTTTTTTAGTGGAATACGTCAACGTTCGCGTCCTAGCAGTTTAGGTGTTGCAGCTCGTTGTAGGGAGACTTAGGCGTTACCTGTTTGCGGTAGAATGGAAATGACGCATCCTTAAGGAAAGAGTGAATGAGATGAGGCAAGAATTCCCGAAGGAAAGACGTTATTGTTTGTTTTTGTCTTTTAAGAGTTTTTTCATTTGTTTGCATATGATAGTGTATCTGAATCTTAGTCATTGGAATGTGTACATTCTCACATTCCAAGATGGAATGGGTAAGAAAGCACACTTAGAGTGAAGAAGACCCCCACACTTAGTTCCAATTGTCAAGGTTCAAACACACTAGCATATTTGTGTTTATTAAGTGTTTTTGTTGATTAAGAAATGAAGAAGTGTTTTTTTTATTTGTACCTTCAACAAGTATTGCATTTAAGTCCCTCATACAAGATCAAATGTTTAACACATTGACCCAAGATGGGCTATATGCTACGCATTCTAAGATTATAAGAGAAGACCCCTTTATAATCTCTTCTTTATATGAAAGGCCTAAATGCAATACATGCCTATCTTTATTACATGTTTTGAATTTTCTTTGAGATGAGAAAGAGAGACTCAAGAGAGGAGCAAAGGTAAAATCTATATGAACTAAGACTCAATCCTAATTGAAAATTAAAGGGAGTGGTCCTAATGGTTTGTGAGGTTTAAACCTAAAGTCTAAAGAAAGAATGAATTAAACAATTCACTTCTAAAGTAGAAGATGAATTGTAATTCAAAAAGGGAAAGTGATGAGTTATTAAAAGAAAGCACATAAGTGCTTAACAAAACACAAAATGGAATTGTAAAAGAGATGAGAGGAAAGAAGTTTGAATGTGGATTCCTTATCCACACTCAATTGCAACTTACCAAAGCCCCTACATGGTTAGTAAACATGTATAAGAAGTATAAGAAATAAAAGAACTTTTAATGCACCATAAAACTCAAAAGAAGTAGATGAGAAATTGGTTACAACCAGAATGTACATCACATGGAAAACAAATGATCATTACCATGCAAGTCCAAGTGGATAGGCAACAAACATCACCCATGACATTAGAACATGCTACCATAAGAAAAGGGAGAATGAAAGATGAAAAGAAATGGAAGAAACATGCATAAATGGAACATGTAATCCAAGGATCAGAATTGAAATGAAATGAAAAATGATTCACAAACATCTCACAAGTGTTCATGCATAACACATCAAGACATTCAAGAAGCAATAGAAGAAGAAATGAAATGGAAATTCAAAAGAAAACACAAGTACTTCACATTAAGGGCATACAAAGTTCAAATGAAAATGCAATGATGACACATAACATGTACCAATGACCTATATGTCAAATGGATGGTTCACAAAGTAGGCAAATGATCATGCAAGTATGTACAAAAGAAATCATGTAAACATGCACAAAGATTACAAGGATATGACATGTTGTAATGCTTCAAATGAAATGTTTTAAACAAAATCAAATGAATTCATGAAAATTATGAAAACATGATATTGAGGTTCACAAATCAGAGGTGAATCACATATCAAAGTAGCATGCAAGAAACCAAGGCAAAATGATGTCAAACAATGCACTTAGGTCAAGTATACACATCATACAAGGTAGCACAAAAATGAACACCAAACATGATATAAACTGCCCTAAAAAAAATCAAACAAAAATCACTTAACATACCCCAAGATGATAATGACTCAATGCAAAAAGAAGAGCATCAAAAAAATTTTTAATGATTGAGAACAAAAATGCACAAATTTATGTATCACATTAAGCATGCATACAAAAGAAAATCAAAGAAAATCATGGAACAGGGGCAAAAAGGACATAAAATCAAGAAATAAAATCATGAAAAATTTTCTAAATGTTTTAATGATGTTCGTGAATTTTTGTGGGATTTTATAATGAAGTTTGGTATTTTTAAAATTCAATTATGAAACATGTAAAAAAAATGAAAATAAAAAATGACATAGAAAATGACAGGGGGTGTAAACATAGCAATCCTTCAGTTCAATATTGATTGGGCCTTGAAAGCGTGGGGTGGGGAAAGCAATCTGTCATAGGTCCAATTATGCGCAAAACACCGTAATAAGCATGCACTTCAGTCAACAAAATTGACTCATTAATAGCCACTGGATTGAGTCAAGGTCATGCCAAAGTCAAGGTAATCATCATCAACGCACACACTTGAAAGAGCACACACACTATCATGTACCATGCCACACAAAGTTTAAAATAAAATCAGAAAATCACACGTGACATGCACATGAACTTTAATGTGCTGTCATCACCCAAGCCACACGATGGTGAACATCCAATGGTCCACGTTTAAACTGAGAACAAAACCCTAACACAAGAACACCGACCGGAGAGGGACCTCCGGTCACCTTCTCCGGCGAACTACCACCGTCTGCAACCTCCAATTCTCCAGAATTTCACAATCAATATGTCAAAATGAAGAGGAAGTAACACACATCATGATTCCAGTGACAAAACATACAAAAAGTCCATGAAACGAGAGAATCGAACAAAGGAAGATTTGCCCTAACATTTCCACTACGCCTCTAAAGGCCTATCAACTAGCCAGACAAGTTCTTGAGCTTATAAGAAGCTACAAAAACCTGAAAATTCCTTCACATTAGGTCTATAATGGTGGATATTCGTACCTGAAGTTTTGAGCTCTTGAAGTGTTCTTCAGAAAACCAGAGGTCTTGCTTCTTCTACAATCTCCTCTTGGCCAAATAAAGGCTGTGATGCAAAACTGATGATGATTCAATGGAAGAGAGATTGAAACCAAACTCCAAACAAGTAGCACTGTGAAGAACTTGAGAGAAAATCAGAGAGAGTGTTGAAGTGAAATGAACAAGGTAGAGCTCGAGAATCAGTGGCAATGGTGGATTTGAGAGAGAAGAAGAGAGTGTTTTTGAAGTGAATGTGAAAAATGAAGTTCAAAGTGAAATTTGAGAGAGTGATTTTTATTTATAATGTGAGCTAACCACGGTTAACTGGGTGAATTAACTGAGTTGAAGTGGTTTAAGTGAGTCATCCCTAACTAACTGAGTCAAGTTAGTTAGGGAGAGCGAGGATATGGTGGTGATAGTTCATGGTGGGTTATGGTGGAGCTGAAAATGAGCTTGCAAGGGCACGACTGGTTGTATCAGAAACTTGTTCAGCAAGTTTTTTCCTTCCACTTTCATGCAAGGCACGTGCTAACATGCAAGGTGGAGGTGATATGTGCTTGGCTTAATGTGGAAATAAAGTGCAAGGGTTGTTTGATGGATGTCTAAACCAAACTGCAAATTCTGGTGTGATTCATCAGTTGGAAATGGTGATGTTTACGCATGGATATCTCTCTCTTCAAGCCATGGACATGAATGATCTTGGTATCATTACAAAGTGTGTACATGATACAACAACTTTGATGTTGAAAGTAAATGAAAATGAGACTTGCAACAGCTTGGAAATGTGCTTCAAACATGTAAACTCAAAGCTGACTCATAATGCACGCGTGTGTGGCAAGACTTGGTTGTGACCTAACCAAACATTCAGTTATCTTGACCTTATTTTGAGCCACCACAACTTCTCAATCATTGGTCTAATGAAAAAACCATAAACATACACTTCGAAGATCTCACATAGAGGAACAACTTTCGTGTTGACAGAATTTTCATTTGAGGCCTATAACCTTGAGAAATTGACCCATACATTCTGCCCACCAACTGTTTGAGAAAATGATGTGCGCGTGACATGAAAATCCTTGGTCATGACCTAGTTTTGAACCTACTTTGCTCAAACTTTGATCAATCATATCTCACTCAATTTTTATCCAATAGAGATGTTCCACATATGGATGTGAAGCATAAAACAAGATCTTTTGTTGTGGCCAAGTGGAATTTTCATTTGGTGCTTCAATTTTAAATGGCCTTGGTTCAAACTCTGATGCAAAATGGCCAAAACTTGCTATTTTTAGTAACCCTTCTTCTTCCAAAAATGGTAACTTTCCACCTCTTGATTTTTTTATGATTCCTTCGGAGTTTCTTGACCAAATTTTGTACATTGGACACATATAACATGAATTTTATGGATTTGGCCTCAAAAAGTCAAGAGTTGACTTTTTCCTCTGATTATTTGACTTGGCCCCAATTTTCCTGATTTTTGATCTTTCTTCCAATTGAACCACTTCTAAAACCAATTGAGAGGCAATTTTCCACATACATACACTTAAGAACATATAGAATACCATGACATCAAGTTTTGTCCAAAAAATCAAAGATTCTCTGATTTAATGGGAAACCCTAGTTTTGGTGCCCACCTCCTAGGAGAAAAATGTGCAGTCTTCAATTTCAAATTCCTCAGAGTATGTTGTGTATCCTCTTAAAGGATGATGAGATATACCATTTGAGGATGACTTTGGATCAATGAGCTATCTCTTTTGAGGGTTTTCCTTCAGTTTTTGAACCTCTTGCATGTTGAAGTATGTATTGCTTCAATCTCCCATTGGATCTCACTTCCTTGAGATTGTGGATGATCAATTGAGATGGTATGAGACATGAGAGACTCTTGCCTTGAGGCAACTTGATTGACCTTTTTGTGCTTTAAATGATCCCTTGATTGTCTATCTTCCCCCTGATCACATGCCTTGATGGTAAGAGGAATGCTATGCTTCATTCTTCTATGTTAAATGCAATGCAATGCTAATGAGATGGATATGATATTGCAAATGATAATGCTATGCTATGATGCAAAAAGGGGAGAGCAAATTTTGGGGTATTACAGCTGCCCCTATTCAAACACTGTAGACCTGAATGCCTGAAAGCGAATGCTTTCAGACTTTCAAGGTATATAGTGATTGAATACCAAATATAACCAAAAATTTGCTCTTGATGATGAAAAAGAAAAGGGATATAAACCCAATGCGATTGTTGGATTGAATCTTCAAGTGAAACGTTGTCGGAGAAGTCTGTCTTTTGAACGACGCCAGACGACTACTGGCTTGCCATACTGTTGATGGTCTTTAACAAATGTCTTTTTGAACGACGCCAGACGACTACTGGCTTGCCATACTGCTGGTGGACTTTAGAAATGTCTTTTTAAACGACGCCAGACGACTACTGGCTTGCCACACTGCTGGTGGACTTTAGAAATGTCTTTTTAAACGACGCCAGACGACTACTGGCTTGCCACACTGCTGGTGGACTTTAGAAATGTCTTTTTGAACGACGCCAGGCGACTACTGGCTTGCCACACTACTGGTGGACTTTAATAACGTCTTTTTGAACGACGCCAGACGACTACTGGCTTGCCACACTACTGGTGGACTTTAATAATGTCTTTTTGTACGACGCCAGACGACTACTGGCTTGCCACACTGCTGGTGGACTTTAATAATTACCAAACAGGCTTTGGAATCTCAAAATTGCCATCCTCGGATGGACTTTTGCAGCTTTGCCAAATTAAACTTGGACTTTGATGCTTACCTAACAGGCTCTGGAAGCTTTGTCAGATGATCACCCCACCTGCTGGAACAACCACCTGCAATATTATCCCACAGGCTGGAATAATATGAACAAACTGTATATAATGATCATCCCACTGGCTGGAACAACCATCTTCCATACTATTCCACAGGCTGGAATAATATGAACAAACTGTATGCCAAAAATAAATTGGACTTTGAGCTGTAAATGAGCATGCTGAGAATTACACCACCGGCTGGGTAATATCATATGTTGACACTTTACTGAAAAATAGATTCCATTGATCCATATAGACCAAGTTGGGGAAATTACCGCGACTCGGCTGGGGAGTATAGCAGACAAGATTCAATGCCGAACTCTGTGGGGATATCATTACCAAAGATATGATCTTGCCGGGGACCAGGGCTGCTCTGCCGGGGACATCCAAATCTTGGTTGAAAGACAATCCGTTGCAACATGCTGAGAAAGAATCCTTAGAGATCTGCTGAGGAAAATGACTGTCGAGCTTAGGGTAAATGTCACAATGCCCCCTGTTGGGCGAACTTTCCCTTTGACGACTCCGCTGGGGATAATGAGTTTACAACATACTCTGCTGGAGAAAACTGCTTTAAAGCGTCTCTTGTTGGGGCTGCCCTTCGAGAGGATTTTACAGAAGACCAAATGTCTTCCAATTCTACTGGGGATTATAGGTCGGGGATATCCTTTGCTGGGGAGGTTACATGCCCCATGCTTGGGAGGGTCAATAACTCCGCCGGGGATTATTCTTTGACAAATTTCCCATGCCGAACCTGCAGGAGACATGATACGACCACTTGCTGGTACATCCTTGAACTACCTTTCACATTGTCTGCAAGGTACTGGAGGATTGGCACTTGTTGTCAACCTGGAGTATTCACTGCATTAATAACCATTATCAACACAGAAGAAATCCATCTTCGAACACAGTTGCCGTCACGAAACTTAGTGGGAACTCTTGAATGGAAGAATCGACTTAATAAGATACAACAGTATCAAATCATAGCAAATATCTGCTCGTGGTTACGATCATGCTGTTTGGATCGATCGTGCTCATTACCTGCAACAGAAAAAGAATACGCACATGCCCCAGGATATTGCGTGGTCTTTTGGGTCCACCATCCAAGGTTGTCCAACAAGCAACGTAATTTCCATTGTCTTTGTGTATGTTTTTGCAAGGCCAAGATATTTTCAAAGTAACGTTTTATTATCAAAAATCAGACGTTTTTGCAAACAAAACAGTAAAATGAAAATAAAAGCCCGTGACTGAATATTCAACTTTATTGATGAAATGCCAAAAATTGGCGAATTTACAATCAGAAGCAAACCCCTGAAAGAGGCGATTGCCATAAAATTGAGAAAAGAAATCTATCCTAATGATAATACGGAAATTGGATTCCAACTGATTTCTGATTCTGTTATAGCCAGTATGTACTCCAACTCTCCTGATTATCTTTGCCTTCAGGAGCTCATGATTGGACCAATTCCTCCTTTGGAATTTTGCCAGTTTGCTGAATAGTAGAAAACGTACAGATTAATTCAGACTGCAGTCATTCGCTTTAATCCCTCTTTTGTGTGGATCGCCTTTTCAGGTTTTCAATCCACCGGGATACCCTTTTTTGCCTAAGTTGCCCTTTCGGGTTTTCAACTTACCGGGTGTACAATTCTTTTCAATTATATCCCTAATTTTTGCCCGAACCTTTATTCTGTTTTTGGTTCGCCGGGATGCCCTTTTTTGCCTGGATTCTTCTTTTTTTTTTATCCAGCGGGTCTCTTTATACGAAGTATTTTTTAACTGCATCTGAATTAACAGGGGATGAAAAATCTTCACCATCCATGGTTGTCAGCAACAAGGCTCCTCCTGAGAAGACCTTTTTTACCAAGAACGAACCTTCATAGTTAGGAGTCCATTTTCCCCTGTGATATGTACTCGGAGGAAGTATTCTCTTGATTACCACATCCCCGACCTTGTAGACTTGAGGTCGAACCTTTTGATCGAATGCCCTCTTCATTCTGCGCTGATATAACTGGCGATGGCATACCGCTGCTAATCGCTTCTCCTCAATAAGGCTCAGCTGATCAAATATGGCTCGTACCCATTCAGCTTCATCTAGCTTAACATCCATCAATACTCGGAGAGAGGGGATCTCAACTTCTATCGGTAGAACTGCCTCCATACCATATACAAGCGAGTATGGTGTTGCCCCAGTGGACGTGCGGACTGATGTTCTATACCCATGCAAAGCCAGTGGTAACATCTCATGCCAATCTTTGTACGTGACAACCATCTTCTGCACAATCTTCTTGATATTTTTGTTGGCCGCTTCGACCGCGCCGTTCATCTTCGGGCGGTACGGAGAAGAATTGTGGTGCTCAATTTTGAAGTCCCGGCATAGTTCAGCCATCATCTTATTATTCAAATTAGAACCATTATCGGTAATGATTCTTTCGGGCACTCCAAATCGACAAATGATATCTCGCTTCAAGAAACGAGCCACTACTTGCTTAGTGACATTGGCGTAAGATGCTGCTTCAACCCATTTAGTGAAGTAATCAATGGCGACCAAGATGAAACGATGGCCGTTTGAAGCAGTAGGCTCAATTTTCCTGATCATATCAATGCCCCACATTGCAAATGGCCACGGAGAGGACATGATACTCAACGGATTGGGAGGAACGTGCACTTTGTCTGCATAGATCTGGCATTTGTGACATTTACGAGCATACTTGCAGCAATCTGACTCCATGGTCAGCCAATAATACCCTAATCTCAACAATTTCTTAGCCATCGCATGTCCTCCGGCATGGGTACCGAAAGAGCCTTCATGCACTTCAATCATCAACAGGTCTGCCTCGTGTCTATCCACACATCTGAGCAGAACCGTGTCAAAATTCCTTTTATACAGCACACCATCTTTGTTCAAGAAGAAACTACCAGCTAGCCTTCTTAATGTCTTCTTGTCATTGGAAGATGCCCCAGGCGGGTATTCTTGATTTTTTAAGAAGCATTTGATGTCATGGTACCAAGGCTTATCATCAGACACTGCATCAACCTCAAACACAAAAGCAGGCCTATCAAGACGAGATACATCAATCCTGGGCACAAAGTTCCAACCATGCACTTTGATCATCGAAGAGATAGTTTCCAAGGCATCTGCAAATTTATTCTCATCTCGGGGAACATGGTACAACTTGACAGTTGTAAAGAATGTCAGCAATCTCCTCGTATAATCTCTATACGGAATCAAATTCTGCTGATGTGTGTGCCAAGTTCCTTTTACTTGATTGATTACCAGTGCTGAATCACCAAAGATATCGAGAGTCTTGATTCGTAAATCAATAGCTTCCTCAATCCCTAATATGCAAGCTTTGTATTCTGCTTCATTGTTGGTACACCCGAAAGTTACTCGGGCAGTGAAGGGCATGTGAATACCTTCTGGCGTAATAAGGACTGCACCAACTCCGCACCCATTCATATTAACTGCCCCATCAAACATCAAACTCCATTTGGACTCAGGGTCAGGCCCCTCCTCCAGAAGTGGTTCCTCGCAGTCTTTCGCTTTGAGAAACATGATGTCCTCATCAGGGAAATCAAATCTCATGGGCTGGTAATCATCAAGAGGCTATTGCGCAAGATAATCTGACAGTATACTTCCTTTGATTGCCTTTTGCGAAGTAAATTAAATATCGTACTCTGTCAGTACCATCTGCCACCTTGCAACTCTGCCTGTAAGTGCTGGTTTCTCAAAAATATACTTGACCGGATCCAATTTAGAGATCAACAGGGTTGTATGTGTGAGCATGTATTGTCTCAATCGCTTGGCGGCCCATGCGAGTGCACAACATGTCTTCTCAAGCATTGAATAACGCGATTCACAATCTGTAAATTTCTTGCTCAGGTAGTAGATAGCATGTTCTTTCCTACCTGTCTCGTCGTGTTGACCGAGAACACAACCCATGGATCCTTCGAGCACTGTCAAGTACATAATCAGTGGTCTCCCTTGAACTGGAGGTATCAGAATTGGAGGTTCCTGCAAATATCTTTTTATTTTATCGAATGCATTTTGACAATCATCATTCCACCTGACCGTTTGATCTTTTCGTAGCATTTTGAATATCGGTTCACAAGTGGCAGTTAGGTGCGATATGAACCTTGAAATGTAGTTCAATCTTCCTAGAAAGCCGCGAACTTCTTTTTCAGTTCTCGGTACAGGCATATCTTGTATAGCTTTCACTTTAGCAGGATCAACCTCTATCCCTTTTTCACTGACAATGAAACCAAGCAATTTTCCGGACCACACGCCGAAAGTACACTTGTTAGGATTCAGTCTCAACCTGAATTTCCTCAGCCTCTCAAATAACTTCTTCAAGTTGATCAGATGTTCCTCTTCTGTCTTTGATTTAGCAATCATGTCATCCACATAGCACTCGATCTCTTTATGAATTAGATCGTGGAATAACGTCACCATTGCTCTTTGATAAGTTGCCCCTGCGTTCTTTAACCCAAAAGGCATTACTTTGTAACGGAAGGTACCCCACGGGGTAATGAATGTCGTCTTCTCCATGCCCTCAGGCGCCATCTTTATCTGATTGTACCTGGAGAATCCATCCATAAATGAGAACACTGAAAACTGAGCGGTATTATCAACCAGCACGTCAATATGAGGGAGTGGAAAGTCATCTTTAGGGCTTGCCCTGTTGAGATCTCTGTAATCCACACACATTCTGACTTTGCCATCTTTCTTCGGCACCGGTACTATATTGGCCACCCAGGGAGGATAGTAGGTTACTGCCAGAAAACCTGCATCCAACTGTTTATGTACTTCTTCCTTGATCTTCAAAGCCATTTCGGGTTTTGTCCTGCGCAGCTTCTGCTTGACCGGTGGGCAGTCCTCTTTCAATGGTAGTCTATGCACAACTATGTCTGTATCTAAACCTGGCATATTTTGATATGACCAAGCAAAGATGTCAACGTATTCACGTAGCATAACTATCAGCTCTTGCTTTACATCAGCCTGCAGACTCGCACCAATCTTGATCTCTTTCTTGCTTTCCTCTGATCCAATATTGATGATCTCAAGAGCTTCCTGATGAGGCTGAATGGTCTTCTCTTCCTGTTTCAACAACCTAGCCAACTCTTCCGGGAGTTCATAGTCTTCATCACTTTCTTCCTCAGCTTGATAGATCGGATTGTCGAAATCATACGTGGGCATAACAGAATCATTTTCAGAGAAATCCACAGAATCCAGTCTGCATGATTGGGTTTATGCTTTATTTTAGATTATTTTTGCTTGAAAACAAAAGAAAAGAAAGTGCATTATCATTTTTAATTTTCTTTGTGCAAAAATAAAAATAAAGAAAGAGTAAAGGAACACAAATTTGTAAACAAAAACGTCCTTTTATTGATATTTGAACATTATATGAGAAAATATGGTGGCCCTACAAATGGATCCTCACACCTTGGGCAGAGTGTGGGATTTCATGCATTATGAAAGACAAGAATTATTACTCTGCATGGTGAACAACATGAACGATTTCTTCGCTAGACCAATTTTGCAACGCCTCGCCTGGAGCCAGTGCATATACCCATCTGTCCAGATAATCTGAGCTTTCAGCGCCATCTTCTATTGCTGAGTAGGACTGGTTGGGATTGATAATTCCTCCACTGTTGAAGTTGATTAGCCCACGGAATCGGGGAACTGGCGTCCGGCCCGGCTGGTATCCAATGCCAAACTTATCTTCTTTCACGAACACATCTATAGCTTTACCCCAGCCTTGGGCATTTCCGCTTTCGACCACTTCTCTGGCCTGCTTGTACGACGCAATTGATGCACTCGGCCCACCTGGCACATTCGACACCACCGCTGCTGAAGTAGATTCTGGTAAGTTGTTGATATTCAGGGCTTCAAAAGATTGGCAGAAAGTTTCATGAATCTCTCCATCCATTTCCACATATTTGAAAGTGGATAGATGACTCACGAATATATCTTCCTCACCGCAAACAATAACCACTTGACCCTCGAACACATACTTGAGCTTCTGATGAAGTGTGGAGGTAACTGCGCCTGCTGCGTGAATCCACGGTCGGCCCAACAAACAACTATAAGCAGGCTGAATGTCCATAACATGAAAGGTCGTCTTGAATATCTGTGGACCAACCTGTATATGTAGTTCAACCTCCCCAAACACCGATCTTTGGGATCCATCGAAAGCTCTCACAATCAGATCGCTGGGTCTCAGAACCAATCCATCTACTTCAATTTTCATCAGGGCTTTTTTGGGTAACACATTTAAGGAAGAACCTGTGTCAACCAGCACATGTGACAAAACTGCTCCTTTGCATTCAAGTGTGATGTGCAGTGCTTTGTTGTGGTTACGTCCATCCGGTGTCAAATCCCTGTTCGTAAATCCCAACCCGTGGCTCACATTCACATTAGAAATGACTCCTTCCAACTGATTCACTGTAATCTCTTGGGGAACGTATGCCATATTCAGAACTTTCAATAAAGCAGCCCGGTGTGCATCTGAACTCATTAACAGGGATAATATCGAAATTTTAGAGGGTGTCTGATTAAGCTGGTCAATGATCTTATAATCACTCTTTTTGATAACCCTCATAAATTCCTCAACATCATTATCAAAATTGACTTTAGGGTCCTCTTCCTGAGCAGGCACCTTGTCATCAACCACCTGTTTTCCTTTTGCTCTTGCAGCGACTTCAGCCTCACTCCTTAAAGTCTGGGGAGCAAACAGTCGACCACTCCTAGTAAAACCACTTGGTCCACTGACATTCTCAATGCTAGTACCAACAGCCTCTGTCTTCTGCCGACTTCCTCCTTGATGAGTATCAGTTCCATACTGCCACAGAACTGCCCTATTAGACACATAAGCAGCCGATTCAGGAACTATGATCGTAACTGGTCTCGGCCTCTCGGGCACGATGATAGCAACAGGCTCTGTAACAGGCACCTGTATCTCGACTGGATTATAGTAAATGGTAACAGCAGAAACATCCTGTTCTTTCTCTACTTTATCAAACTGAAGACTTCCCTCATCCATAAGATCCTGCAATCCAACTCTCAACTTACTGCATCCATTAACCTGCTTTGAACAATCCTCGCAATCAGAGGCGTATCCAGGAAATACCTTTCCTTTTAACAAACGTTCTTTTACAATCAACAGCGGAGTCTTCACCAAATTAACATCAGTAATCAAATTCAACTTCTCGCCATCAAAAATGGCATTTGTGCCTGCACCTCCATGATGAGGCATTGGATTGTCACGAACAGTCGGCGGCCTAGAGAAGTTGATAGCTTTTGCGTCGATCAGATCTTGAACCTTATGTTGAAAGGTCCAGCACTTTTCTATTGAATGACCTGACGCGCCAGAATGAAATTCACATCGAGCATTAGCATCGTAACCTTGAGGCAATTTTCTGGAATCCAGCGGCTTCATAGTCCGAAGTTCAACCAACTTCTCTTTGAGCAGTTGTGGTAACAAAGCGGCATATGTCATAGACAAGGGATCAAACTTACGGTCCCTTTGTCTATTGTTCTCAAATCGGGGTCTGCCTTGCTGATCTGGTGTTTGCTGTCCAGCTGGAACCGGAATGGTTACCGCATCCACCTAATGATAGGACTGATTCCTTCCTCTGCCCCCTCCTCTGTACACAGCACTGGACTCCCCTTCTCTTTTCCTTGGTCCATTGGCAAAGGGTTTCTTTGAATTTGAAGCAACATCTTGAATCTTACCCAATTTCAACAGACTTTCTATTCGTTCCCCAGCAACGACAATGTCGGCAAACCCGGTGGAAGGACATGCAGCAAGTATATCCAAATACGTCCCTTGAAGTGTACTCATGAACATATCAGCCATCTCACGATCACCCAAAGGTGGTTGAACTCGAGAAGCCAATTTTCTCCATCTCTGTGCGTACTGCTTAAAGCCCTCCTTGTTATCCTGAGTCATACTCTGCAATTGAGTACGATTAGGTGCCATGTCCAGATTATATTGATACTGCTTTAGAAAAGCAGCGCACAAATCTTTCCAACTCCTTATATGAACCCTGTCCAGCTTAATGTACCATTCCAGGGAAGCGCCTGACAGGCTATCCTGGAAAAAATACATCCAGAGCTTTTGGTCCTCGGTGTAAGCGGCAATCTTGCGATTGTAAGCTTGCAAATGGGTTTTGGGACATGTACTGCCGTTGTACTTATCCAAAACAGGAAGCTTGAACTTGGGTGGAATTCGCACACCCTGCACGAGACCCATGTCTTCTACATCAATTCCAAGAGGATTTTGGCTCTCAATAGCCTTGAGTCTTTCATCCAGCCCTTCATACTTCTGGTCGTCATTGTAGAAACCCATGTCATTGTTGAATGCAGTGAACAGGTCCTCCTGACCATCCTCATTGTTATCAAGTCCCAGATGTACCCCACCAGCAGGGATTGTGCCAACAGGAGGAGTGCACACGTTGCGATTTGGGATTTCAGTTTCCAGCCTCTGGATAGTGGTTCTCATAGCTTCTTGTCCAATCCTCATGTTTTCTTGACCGGTCCTCAGCTCTTGCTGACCTTGAGCAATCTCCTGCATGAGGTTCATGAACTGTTCCATTCTTCCCCTCAAATCGGCTAACTCCGTCTGCACTTGCTCCATTACTCTTGCTTGATTGCGTCGGGTAGAATATCGGTGAACTGGGGTATCAGCTGTTGTGCCTGAAAACCAAATAAAGGTTAGCAGGCGCCTGCAAAAGGAAAACCTGCAATGCAAAAATGATATGCAAATGCAAATGCAAAGTTATGTTTGTCATTTCAAAATGCTTTTCATATCCTGATTCCAATCGTAACCAAGAATTCCTGAAGACCAGGAGTCATGATTACTGAGTTTTGCCATGAAGAGATATTCATATACATCGATCACGGATGTCTGAAGACCAGAAATAGTGATTTTGTAGTGTGCTAGTGTGCAGATATCACATCACATATATCTGAAGATCAGAAATTGTGAACAGAAGTAACCCATTTCATACAAATTCCCAAAACTTCTCAAGCACGTTTGTCGTAGTTTCAGCAACAAAATAAAAAACAGGCAGTCAAATGGATCCATCAACAATTCTGATGGTAACCATTACAAATTACAAAGAAATGACAAAAATCACTAATCCGACAGCTCTACATCCTTTAGCTTCTGGCTGGAGTACTTAATCTCCTCAAACAGGATGCGGGTACGCTGATGATGCGGCTTCTCAATCAGCTCTTTAATCACTGCGTCCCTTTTTTCCAATGCATCCTCTAATGACCCCACGTGCATCAGCAAGGCTTCATCTTCATTGGCTCCTTTGCGCCTCTTGATTCCAGCTTGAATTTTAACCAGTTTCAGCTCTGCTGTGACATCTTCAAGCTCCTTGTTGGTGATTTTCAGCTTACCTTCAACATTTCTCACTTGTTCTTGACTTTTGCCAAGGTCTTCTCGATACTTTCTTCTTTCCACGTGCGCTTTCTTCAGCTCTTCATCTTTATCTTTTAGCTGGGCCTGCAATTCGGAGTTCTCAATTCTGACCTCATCCCAAGCTTAACGGAGTTTAGCTAACGAATCCTTGCTTCGGGCCAGCGCCTGCTTCGTAGCCTTATGAGCCTGACTAGTATCATCTGCTCCCAAGGTAAGCTTCCGGAAATATCGAGCTCTCTCATCAAAATCTTCTTCCTTGTCCGCCAGGGTTTTTTCTGCTTTCAACGCTCTCTTTTCCAACTCTTTGTTGTCAGCTAGAGCTTTCTGAAGACATCTGCTCATTCCAGAGTTCTCTATCTGCAGATCTCTAACCATTTTCTTCAATTTCTCGTACTCCTCGGCCGGTACCATGGAATATTGACCTGGACATAAGAGAACTTCTCGGGAAAAGGGTAACAACAGCTTTTTGACCTTCATCTAAACCCAAGCATCGTAGTCAGGGTATGATCTACAGTCTCCTTTGTCGAAAGTCAATTTTCCCTCTCTTTGCCTAAATTTCCAAGCATTTATTACTTCCAGCACTCTTTCATTCTTGGTCCCTACGAAAAACAGAGAAGCGCTAATCTCTTCATCAGCAGGAGGATGTCTCGAGGCATAACCAAATTGTCTAACTGCCAACACTGGGTTGTAATTAATCCCACCTCTTCTTCCAAGTAGAGGCACATTAGGAAAACTTCCACATTTGACAGTAAGCTCTATCGTCAGTAATTTGGAATCAAACCAAATAATATTATTGGCAGTCAAACCTATCAGTCTCTTGGACCACTTCATTGTCTCAGCAGTTTCTACGAACGCACCAGTCCGGGGTAAATGTTTGAAGAGCCAATGGCATAACAATTGGGTGCAACAACTAACCAAACTCCCTCTTGCCTTCTCATTTTTGTAGTGTACGGAGTGATAAAAATCCCCTAGCAGGGTAGGAATCGGATTCTTCGAGACAAACACTTTCAATGCCTGCATATCAACAAAATCAGGCTGACCGGGGAAAAGCACCAAGCCATAGATACAAAGAGCTAACACAGCATTGTAAGTAGTCCAATTGTTAGCCTTGGCAGCTTCCTGAGCTTGTCGAAAAAGAAACTCCAAATGAAATCCTTCATCTTCTTTGAGCCTGCTTAGGCCACTTTTCACAACAAACAAGTCCAGATGCAGGACAGCAGCGATTACTTCAGGGGCAAGAGCACTTTCAGAAAAATACGGTATATCAGACGTGATTGGAATTCCCAAAATAAATGAGAATTCCTCCAGAGTGGGCATCAAAATGTAGTCAGGGAATAGGAAACATCTCATTGATGGCTCATAGAACTGTAAGAAAGTATGTAACCCATCCTTCTCATACTTTGTGAATGCACAGACCATCTTAATCAGCTCTCCAAACTCCTTCTGAAAAGTGCTGAGAACATCAGAACCAGCCATACCTATCATCTTGTTCCATACACCCAGCTTAGGATCAGGGAATTTGTATGACACATTATTCTTCCTTTTAACCTCAGCATCTTGGGGACTCATGATTGGAATCAGACAATATGGTAAGTACCTGAAAATGACAAACATAACCTGTTATGATATGATTATGCAAATGCAAAAGGCATGTGATCAGGTATCCAGGTGTCGGTGTCTGTGTTGAACTGTGTGCACTGTGTCTCTGTACTGAATCTGGCAATATATCTGAGATGAATACTCAAACCACTGTCATAGGATACACTGTCTGTAATAATCATAGAATCACAAGTACAGTATGTAGGAAGTTGGGTTACCTGCAAACCTGTAAACATCCCACCCATACTCACATGTGGTTCCTAGAAAACAAGGCTTGTCAGCTTCGGAGGTTTGAGAAGCGATAGCACATTCAGCCCGTAGGATATAATGCTATGCCAATCAAAGAGGTCGTCCACTGACTCGCCTTAGAAAATAAAGGTCATCCTATGCAAGTACCAAAGTGGGCTCTCGGGTGCGAGTGGGTTTGCCACAGAATGTGGTCTGCCACTGTCACCGCTAAAGAGAGATGTTTCCACTAAGGTCCTCATGACCGGTCACTAGAGTCGACAGCTCTCTAGATCGACATCCTGGAATACGCAAGATGCGCACGCCATGATGGGTCCCAAGATAGCCTCGTCTAGCTGTGAATTTCGTGATTACCCACGTACACAGATGGCACGTAGGTCCCACTACTCTCCACTCTAAATCTAAGTGTATACTCGAGCCTGTGTACTGAGCTCATCTCTCAGAAATCCCATCCCGCCAAACAGAAAACAGCACAGTCCAGCACAACAGTAATAATATGATATGTAATGCTAAAAAGCAGTAAATACAGTAATGTGCAGTAAGGCAATAAATAACCATACAATAAAACGGTAAATACAGCACAACAATAAACACCCAATGAAAGAAAAACAGACAAGCGCTAGGATTGACTCGCTTAGGATGGACCAGCAATAGGTCAACCTGTCCCCAGCAGAGTCGCCAGCTGTCGCTCCCGGGATTTTCATCCTAGTACAAACGCGAAAGTGGCACCAAACAGAGTCGCCAACAATGTGTATTTATCCCATGAGAGGGAAAGGAAACACCGCATAAACCTGAAGGAAAGGATAGAGCATGGTCTTGCGACCAAGAGAATGGGTAAGGGAGTCGGTTACGCGAGAGGAAGGTATTAGCACCCCCTCGCATCCATCGTACCCGATGGGATCCACGCTTGCTTGTCTCGATCAAAGGGTGATAAAAAAAGGATACTGGAAAAGGAACTGAAAGAAAGAAAGGAGAAAGAAAAGAAAAGGAACAAGAAACAAATGTAGGGAAAATAAAAGAAGTGCTCGCATGGGCTTTACCCCACTGCCTACGTATCTCATCGGGAACATGAGAATCAGAGCGACGTAGTTCCCCTCACTAGGGAGGGATTGTTTGTGTTTTTTAGTGGAATACGTCAACGTTCGCGTCCTAGCAGTTTAGGTGTTGCAGCTCGCTGTAGGGAGACTTAGGCGTTACCTGTTTGCGGTAGAACGGAAATGACGCATCCTTAAGGAAAGAGTGAATGATATGAGGCAAGAATTCCCGAAGGAAAGACGTTATTGTTTGTTTTTGTCTTTTAAGAGTTTTTTCATTTGTTTGCATATGATAGTGTATCTGAATCTTAGTCATTGGAATGTGTACATTCTCACATTCCAAGATGGAATGGGTAAGAAAGCACACTTAGAGTGAAGAAGACCCCCACACTTAGTTCCAATTGTCAAGGTTCAAACACACTAGCATATTTGTGTTTATTAAGTGTTTTTGTTGATTAAGAAATGAAGAAGTGTTTTTTTTATTTGTACCTTCAACAAGTATTGCATTTAAGTCCCTCATACAAGATCAAATGTTTAACACATTGACCCAAGATGGGCTATATGCTACGCATTCTAAGATTATAAGAGAAGACCCCTTTATAATCTCTTCTTTATATGAAAGGCCTAAATGCAATACATGCCTATCTTTATTACATGTTTTGAATTTTCTTTGAGATGAGAAAGAGAGACTCAAGAGAGGAGCAAAGGTAAAATCTATATGAACTAAGACTCAATCCTAATTAAAAATTAAAGGGAGTGGTCCTAATGGTTTGTGAGGTTTAAACCTAAATTCTAAAGAAAGAATGAATTAAACAATTCACTTCTAAAGTAGAAGATGAATTGTAATTCAAAAAGGGAAAGTGATGAGTTATTAAAAGAAAGCACATAAGTGCTTAACAAAACACAAGATGGAATTGTAAAAGAGATGAGAGGAAAGAAGTTTGAATGTGGATTCCTTATCCACACTCAATTGCAACTTACCAAAGCCCCTACATGGTTAGTAAACATGTATAAGAAGTATAAGAAATAAAAGAACTTTTAATGCACCATAAAACTCAAAAGAAGTAGATGAGAAATTGGTTACAACCAGAATGTACATCACATGGAAAACAAATGATCATTACCATGCAAGTCCAAGTGGATAGGCAACAAACATCACCCATGACATTAGAACATGCTACCATAAGAAAAGGGAGAATGAAAGATGAAAAGAAATGGAAGAAACATGCATAAATGGAACATGTAATCCAAGGATCAGAATTGAAATGAAATGAAAAATGATTCACAAACATCTCACAAGTGTTCATGCATAACACATCAAGACATTCAAGAAGCAATAGAAGAAGAAATGAAATGGAAATTCAAAAGAAAACACAAGTACTTCACATTAAGGGCATACAAAGTTCAAATGAAAATGCAATGATGACACATAACATGTACCAATGACCTATAATGTCAAATGGATGGTTCACAAAGTAGGCAAATGATCATGCAAGTATGTACAAAAGAAATCATGTAAACATGCACAAAGATTACAAGGATATGACATGTTGTAATGCTTCAAATGAAATGTTTTAAACAAAATCAAATGAATTCATGAAAATTATGAAAACATGATATTGAGGTTCACAAATCAGAGGTGAATCACATATCAAAGTAGCATGCAAGAAACCAAGGCAAAATGATGTCAAACAATGCACTTAGGTCAAGTATACACATCATACAAGGTAGCACAAAAATGAACACCAAACATGATATAAACTGCCCTAAAAAAAATCAAACAAAAATCACTTAACATACCCCAAGATGATAATGACTCAATACAAAAAGAAGAGCATCAAAACAATTTTTAATGATTGAGAACAAAAATGCACAAATTTATGTATCACATTAAGCATGCATACAAAAGAAAATCATGGAACAGGGGTAAAAAAGTCATAAAATCAAGAAATAAAATCATGAAAAATTTTCTAAATGTTTTAATGATGTTCATGAATTTTTGTGGGATTTTATGATGAAGTTTGGTATTTTTAAAATTCAATTATGAAACATGTAAAAAAAATGAAAATAAAAAATGACATAGAAAATGACAGGGGGTGTAAACATAGCAATCCTTCAGTTCAATATTGATTGGGCCTTGAAAGCGTGGGGTGGGGAAAGCAATCTGTCATAGGTCCAATTATGCGCAAAACACCGTAATAAGCATGCACTTCAGTCAACAAAATTGACTTATTAATAGCCACTGGATTGAGTCAAGGTCATGCCAAAGTCAAGGTAATCATCATCAACGCACACACTTGAAAGAGCACACACACTATCATGTACCATGCCACACAAAGTTTAAAATAAAATCAGAAAATCACACGTGACATGCACATGAACTTTAATGTGCTGTCATCACCCAAGCCACACGATGGTGAACATCCAATGGTCCACGTTTAAACTGAGAACAAAACCCTAACACAAGAACACCGGCCGGAGAGGGACCTCCGGTCACCTTCTCCGGTGAACTACCACCGTCTGCAACCTCTAATTCTCCAGAATTTCACAATCAATATGTCAAAATGAAGAGGAAGTAACACACATCATGATTCCAGTGACAAAACATACAAAAAGTCCATGAAACGAGAGAATCGAACAAAGGAAGATTTGCCCTAACATTTCCACTACGCCTCTAAAGGCCTATCAACTAGCCAGACAAGTTCTTGAGCTTATAAGAAGCTACAAGAACCTGAAAATTCCTTCACATTAGGTCTATAATGGTGGAGATTCGTACCTGAAGTTTTGAGCTCTTGAAGTGTTCTTCAGAAAACCAGAGGTCTTGCTTCTTCTACAATCTCCTCTTGGCCAAATAAAGGCTGTGATGCAAAACTGATGATGATTCAATGGAAGAGAGATTGAAACCAAACTCCAAACAAGTAGCACTGTGAAGAACTTGAGAGAAAATCAGAGAGAGTGTTGAAGTGAAATGAACAAGGTAGAGCTCGAGAATCAGTGGCAATGGTGGATTTGAGAGAGAAGAAGAGAGTGTTTCTGAAGTGAATGTGAAAAATGAAGTTCAAAGTGAAATTTGAGAGAGTGATTTTTATTTATAATGTGAGCTAACCACGGTTAACTGGGTGAATTAACTGAGTTGAAGTGGTTTAAGTGAGTCATCCCTAACTAACTGAGTCAAGTTAGTTAGGGAGAGCGAGGATATGGTGGTGATAGTTCATGGTGGGTTATGGTGGAGCTGAAAATGAGCTTGCAAGGGCACGACTGGTTGTATCAGAAACTTGTTCAGCAAGTTTTTTCCTTCCACTTTCATGCAAGGCACGTGCTAACGTGCAAGGTGGAGGTGATATGTGCTTGGCTTAATGTGGAAATAAAGTGCAAGGGTTGTTTGATGGATGTCTAAACCAAACTGCAAATTCTGGTGTGATTAATCAGTTGGAAATGGTGATGTTTACGCATGGATATCTCTCTCTTCAAGCCATGGACATGAATGATCTTGGTATCATTACAAAGTGTGTACATGATACAACAACTTTGATGTTGAAAGTAAATGAAAATGAGACTTGCAACGGCTTGGAAATGTGCTTCAAACATGTAAACTCAAAGCTGACTCATAATGTACGCGTGTGTGGCAAGACTTGGTTGTGACCTAACCAAACATTCAGTTATCTTGACCTTATTTTGAGCCACCACAACTTCTTAATCATTGGTCTAATGAAAAAACCATAAACATACACTTCGAAGATCTCACATAGAGGAACAACTTTCGTGTTGACAGAATTTTCATTTGAGGCCTATAACCTTGAGAAATTGACCCATACATTCTGCCCACCAACTGTTTGAGAAAATGATGTGCGCGTGACATGAAAATCCTTGGTCATGACCTAGTTTTGAACCTACTTTGCTCAAACTTTGATCAATCATATCTCACTCAATTTTTATCCAATAGAGATGTTCCACATATGGATGTGAAGCTTAAAACAAGATCTTTTGTTGTGGCCAAGTGGAATTTTCATTTGGTGCTTCAATTTTAAATGGCCTTGGTTCAAACTCTGATGCAAAATGGCCAAAACTTGCTATTTTTAGTAACCCTTCTTCTTCCAAAAATGGTAACTTTCCACCTCTTGATTTTTTTATGATTCCTTTGGAGTTTCTTGACCAAATTTTGTACATTGGACACATATAACATGAATTTTATGGATTTGGCCTCAAAAAGTCAAGAGTTGACTTTTTCCTCTGATTATTTGACTTGGCCCCAATTTTCCTGATTTTTTATCTTTCTTCCAATTGAACCACTTCTAAAACCAATTGAGAGGTAATTTTCCACATACATACACTTAAGAACATATAGAATACCATGACATCAAGTTTTGTCCAAAAAATCAAAGATTCTCTGATTTAATGGGAAACCCTAGTTTTGGTGCCCACCTCCTAGGAGAAAAATGTGCAGTCTTCAATTTCAAATTCCTCAGAGTATGTTGTGTATCCTCTTAAAGGATGATGAGATATACCATTTGAGGATGACTTTGGATCAATGAGCTATCTCTTTTGAGGGTTTTCCTTCAGTTTTTGAACCTCTTGCATATTGAAGTATGTATTGCTTCAATCTCCCATTGGATCTCACTTCCTTGAGATTGTGGATGATCAATTGAGATGGTATGAGACATGAGAGACTCTTGCCTTGAGGCAACTTGATTGACCTTTTTGTGCTTTGAATGATCCCTTGATTGTCCATCTTCCCCCTGATCACATGCCTTGATGGTAAGAGGAATGCTATGCTTCATTCTTCTATGTTAAATGCAATGCAATGCTAATGAGATGGATATGATATTGTAAATGATAATGCTATGCTATGATGCAAAAAGGGGAGAGCAAATTTTTGGGTATTACAGCAACCATGCACTCTCTTTATTCTTGGATTCTACATGGTTCTAGCATTGTGTGGAACATTCTAGACAGTTCAAGACCATTCAAGACACTCCAATTACATTTATTCCAATGCTTCACTTTAAATTAAGTGCACCATGTTCCTTGATTTCCATGTATGTAAGCCATTGATGTGGATTTACATTGGGATTGCTCCACTGAGTTAACTACCTAACTAACTGAGTTAATCGCTGACTCGGTGAGTCAAGTGTAACTAACTCCCAACCTAGCTCCAGAGCTAAGTCCAAAGCAACATTCCAAACTAATCAATTCCAAACCAAAAGTCTATATAAATAAACCTTCAATCATTTTTTAAGGAATTAACCATTTCACACATTTCTCACACTTCACTCTCAATTCTCTCACATTCTCTCTGAATTTTTCTGTAACTTCTTCATCTTCATCTACATTTTCTCCCCAAACCTCACTATAGCTCTTCATCATTGAAGAGTAATCACTTTCACCTTGGAAGTGATTATTTCTTGAGCTTAACCTTCATCACCTTGCAATTATACTTGATTTTCTAGAGTTTTATTAGCTTTTGGATTCATCTCAAGTGTTTGCTTCAAGTTTCTACGGTTGGAATTCGTATTTCGGAGTTTCGTTGCAATTTGCTCGGTTCCGATACGATTCGGATACAATTGAAGATTCCTCTGGTTTTCTTTGATTATCTTCATCAAGATTCATTGACAACAACATCCAAGGCACATCTCAGCCTTGTAGGTTGGTCTTTCTTTGCACTTTTTACCGTTTCGAACATTTTCGTATCATTCGCGATGTAGTTTCGATGCTTTTTGTGTGTGAATTTATTATGCCATTACTTGATCCATGATCTTGATGAGAAAATTGATTCCATTGTTGTTTATTTGCTGCTTTTAAACTTGATTTTCATGAACAAATTCATACCCTAGCATTTGGTAGTTTGGACAAGTGATTTAGGTGTTAAAAGTGATTTTTGAAAAGCTATGTTTGCCACTGTTACAGTGGTAATCGATTACTCAAAGAGAGTAACCGATTACTCTGCTCAAATTTACACTAGCGCCATTTCTTTCAACTGAGTAACCGATTACTCTAATAGAGTAACCGATTACTCTGCACAATTTTTGCCAAATTTGCCGTTTTTCAAGCAAGTAACCGATTACCTACTTAGGGTAATCGATTACCACTGTAACAAAATGCCAATTTTGAGGTTTTTCAAGCTTGTTTGACATTCTTTCTTCCTCTAACTACCATGGATTGATATGTTTGATTTTTATGGATGTTTTAGGCGCTGTTTCACTTTAGTTTAAAGCATGATTGTGAATTTTTAGATGCTCGATCTTTCGATTTCATAATTATGTTCATTCTTGACATTGTATGAACATGATCATTCTTGCTTATTTTTATTCATATAAAGACATGATTTGTGTTTCATTTTGGATTGTCATTTGGCACTGTTTTGCACTTTCCATTCATGTTTGAATTAAGTTTTATTCTTCAAAGAATACACTTAATCTTGTATAATCAATAATGCACCCTTTGCTTTAATAAGTTTTCAATTCATTTTGGAAAATTATTAGCATGTTCCTCCCTTTTGATTGATCAATCAAAACTCTGTTTCGATTATTAATCTTCCCGTTTGCACTTCTCTTTAGGCCTCCTTTAGAGCTTTCTCTCTCTCTTTCCCTATGCGGAGTCAGAGTTTTGCGCGACACTGGAGCACTGTACAACATAGAGCTGTTATGCTGTCCGCTTCAACTTCTGTACTACACCCTTTGTGTTAGAGAAGTAATGAGAATGGAGAATTCCTACTCTCATTCTGACTACTTCAGGTAGGGGACGAATGACCCTGTTCCTAGCTTAGTCACCTCTATCTCCAGGCGGTAGCCTATCTCCTTCCCCATTTGAGTCGATCCCTGATCACTCTTGCCTCTTTCAATCTCTTTTGATCAATCACCATCCTTTTGGTTAAAGATCATTGTCTCTTGGGTTAACACCCATCTCTTGTCTCATTGTTCTTTTCTTGTGGTCAATCATCGCCTTTTGATTCCCCTGAAGAGTCTCAATTCCTTTTCTTCGGTTAAACACAGTCTTCCTGTTACCGAAACTCTTGCGGAGTTCGCAACCTTCTCTTGGTTCTTCTCCCTTTGTTTGGTTAACCACTGCCTGTCAGTTAAAACAACAACTTGCACGCTTCTCAGTTAATCACAGTCTATCTGTTAACATACTGAGTTTCCTCTTGGGTTAATCACCTTCTCTTGGTGAATCACCCATTTTTCAGTTAACCACAGCCAGTCTGTTAAAATACTGAGCCCCTTTCGTGTTAATCACCTTCTCTTGGTTGATCACTCGTTTCTTTTAGGTTAATCCTGGTTCCTCTGTTAACACCGAATCCTCAGCGGTTAGCAACCTCTTTTGGTTTATTACCCTTCTTCGTTGGTCAAGTACTATTTGTTCGGTCGGTACCAACATCCTCTTTGGGTCACGACCTTCACTTGGTCCCACACCCGTCCTTAGGGTCACGATCTTCGCTTGGTCCCACACCCGTCCTTTTGGGTCATAACCTTCGCTTGGTTCTACACCCATCCTTTTGGTTGATCACAGTTTATCTGTTAAAAACTTTCTCTCCCCCCAGAGTTGCAATCTTTGCTTTCCTCGTTTAACCACTATTTTTCAGTTAATATACTGAAATCCCTTCAGAGTCAAACGCCTTCTCTTGGTTCAGTACTCTCCTTTTGGTTCATCACAGCCTACCTATTGACACCAAACCCTTTTCCCCACAGAGTCTTACTCTCTTTCTTCGGTTAACCACTGCTAGTCAGTTAACATACCAGATCTTTTCCTCTTGGTTTCAACACCATCCTTTTGTTTAGTTCCTTAGTAGGGTCGTTTACCCTCTGATCCCCAGCAAAATTATTTGTTCTATTACCTCCCCAGTGGAGTCCTTTCTACTTGCTCCTTTATCTTCTTGGTTTCTACACCATTCTTGCACTTTATCCTCAATACAGTTATCTTTTCCTTTGCACTTCTTTCTTAGTTTTGACACCATTTCTTTGGAATCCCCAGCGGAGTTTCCTTCTTTCTTTTGTTCCTGGTTTTGACACCCCTCTCTTTTTTTCCTTTTCCGTCTTAGTTCCCCGAACTACGGAAGCTCTGATTCTGCATTCTTTCGAATGTATGATACGTAGGCACGAGATCGCGATGATCTTGGCGAGCACACTTCCACCTCTTTCCATTCCTCTTCTCTGTCCCTGGTTCCATGAACTATGGCGCTCTGACTTCCTCATTGCACTATGAGGGTACGTAGGCACGAGGACCCTAATCCTCCGTGAGCACTTTCTTTCTTTCTCTTTCTTTGTCTCTTCTCTCTTTTCTTTTAGCTAGAAGCCTTTAGATAGATAACCCATCCAAGCCTAGAAGCAAGCGAAATGGTTCCCGTCGAGTACGACGGATGCGTAAGGTGCTAGTACCTTCCTTTCGCACAACCGACCCCCTGACCCGTTTCTCTTCCCCTTGGGTCTTATTGATTTTTCCTTGTCCTTTGGGACTAAATAAAGTTCGGTAGCGACTCTATTGTATCTTTGAGTGTGCGATTCACTCAGGTATAAACCAGCAATCTTCAACTACTACCAGGGATAAAACTCAACTCCACTGGGAAACAACCTACCAACTGTCAATCACATAGCAGTCCAAAGAAGTAACCTCCAGGAGAAAATAAATTCAATATAATGATGGAATAATACATTCGTAGAAATAATAAACCTCCCCTCGTCTCGGGTGATAACCACAGACTGGTCTCAGTTTCTTCTTCAATCAAGGCTTTCGCTTGAGAAGGGTAAACAAACCTCCCCTCGTATCGGGTCGTAAACCACGGCCTGGTCTCAGTTTCTTCTTTGATCAAGCTCCTTCAGCTTAAAAAAGGTAAACAAACCCCCCCTCGTACCGGGTCGTAAACCACGGACTGGTCTCAGTTTCTTTTTTTATCAAGCTCTTTCAGCTTGAAAAGGGTAAACAAACCTCCCCTTGTACCGGGTCATAAGCCGCAGACTGGTCTCGGTTTCTTCTTTGATCAAGCTCCTTCAGCTTGAAAAGGGTAAACAAACCTCCCTTCATACCGGGTCATAAGCCGCGGACTGGTCTCGATTTCTTCTTCAATCAAGTTCTTCGCTTGAGAGGGGTAAACAAACCTCCCCCCGTACCGGGTGGTAAACTATAGACTGATCTCAATTTCTTCTTCAATCAAGGTTTTTGCTTGAGAAGGGTAAACAAACCTCCCCTCGTACCGGGTCGTAAACCACAGACTGGTCTCAGTTTCTTTCGGGAAATATGAATACTTATGGGAGAGTATCTTCACAGGGGATTTACTGGAGATCTATGACTTCAGCGGGGATCAATAACTTATTAGAGATTAGGAAGTTTCATTGGGGATCTTCAAAGGAGATGCAGGTCGGCTGACTTGCAAAATATGTCTTCTCAGATAAAGAGAAAGATCAACTGAATCTTCACCAAACTTCTCGAAGAGATGCCATTTGATGGAATTAACTTTAAATAGTGGACTCACTGAGGAGAACATCACTGAGGAGCAACATTGTTGTTGTTTGAAAACGAATTGAAGCAAACAAAATCTGGTAACATGAATTCTCAAATAAAGAGAAACACTTGTAAAGTCTTCAACAAACTTCTCTGAAGGATTTCCGGAGAGATGCCATTTAATGGAGAACAAGTTGATAATCTTGGTAACCGGGGGTAGACAAACTGTCTTAGAAAGAGACAGCCATTTGGCATCCAAATAAGAAATCTGTTGTCTGGATACCAATTCCAAGAAGATGTCACAACAACACTGTTGGAGAATGGGATTTTCATCTTCAATGGTTATCTTCAAAGGAGACGCTTCCAGGGGAGACAAAGTGTAAAATAAATGCACGCTCAATCTAGGTTTAACAGCCTAGAGAGATTAAAAAATTGTGATTGTCAGGGACCAAAGTTCAATTTAGAAAATAACTGAAAAGAAACGGTCAAGAAAAAATCTATCCGGTGAGGAATGAACTCATCTGGGGTTTATCTTTATCTAAAAATGGAAAAGAAAACTAAAGCAACCATCTTCCACGAGGATTGAACTCAGTGGGGACTTGGAAAGGATATGCTCTTTCTGCTTAGGGTTGACAACTCTACTTGGAAGGAGAAGGCAAACCAGATATTTGGGGATAAACACAGCCAAAGTGAATAGCTCAGCAAGCAAATAAACAAAAAACAACACAAAATGCAAAATGCACAGATGCCATGTATATCTATATGAATGAATGAATGTCATGCTATGCTTATGCTGACAAGACAAAACAGAGAGGAGTAGACCGAAGATGAAATAAATATCTCGACACAGATACTCGGCCAATCTTCACAAGATAGAAACATCACTAGGGATAGATGGGAGGCCACATATGGAACCACGGTCCTGCTTCAAGGCTTTAAACTTCTCCGGGGAAAAGAGAGCACTCCATTCGGGGGCATATCATCATGACTTCACTTAGGGGATTGTCAAGATGAATTTGGCTTCCTGTTGGGGATGAGAAAGATCCACTGGGAATAGAATCAAACTCATGATTAGAGAGAAACTTCATGCGGATAAAATAAATATTCACTGAATTGAAGTAGTCTAAAAGGAGAGTTATAACTGGGGATTCCAGAACTAAGTTCATACAGGGTATAAAATAAATATTCGCCTCAATGGGGAAGCTCGGATTGAAGTCGCAGCTGAAGATGTCAGAGTTGAGACCTCATGGGGATGAAATAAACATCCACTTTACTGGAGAAAACTGAAGTTGAGAGATTCACTGAGGAGTGAAATAGCATTCACTTCATTGGGAAGGTTGAAGCCAAGGAGATTCACTGGGAATTCTTAGGTCACCAACTGGGGAATCCTTACATCAAATCTGCCATAACTACTTGAAGTAGAGATTCACCGGGGAATTTTCATGGCCACCTAAAGTAGCCGCTTACTGGGGATCCACCACACCATCTGAAACAAAATCCTTCAGGGATATGGGTGAAGTGCGTTAGAAGACAACATAGCTCTGCATTTTGAGATCTGTCATCCTTGGTAAGACTAATAACATCCCTTTGGTGTTCATAAATCAAAATAAAATACACACGCATTTTAAAAGTTTTAAAATTGTTTTGAAACTGCTATAAAAAATAAAAGACATTTTGGAGAAATTAGAATAAACATAGAGATTGCCAATAAATGGAAAAGGCTCAATTTTGTTAATTGAATGGTAGTCGGCAAATGGCGCGACTCCATGGATCATTAAAAAGTTGGAAAAACGGTAAATAATGGAAAAGGTTACACCAAAACAATGTCCACTATCTTCCTAAATCATTCTGAATTTCCTATACTCTGAGCTTTCAATGATCTGACTGATGAGTCTGGTGAAAGAGAAGGCTTCTGATAATCTAATCTGATCTGATGCAGTGAACTAGTCTGGTCCCTAACTTTTGCCTAGATTGCCTTTTTAGGTATTCAACCTAGCGGGATGATTTCTTTCTGTTTATGTCCCTAACTTTTTCCTGGACGGCCCTTTCGGGTTTTCAACTTAGCGAGCTGTTCTTTTCATTTTTAGGCATAGTACTTTTTGACTGCATCAATATTCACAGGACGAGTGATTTCCTCCCCATCCATAGTTGCTAACACCAAAGCGCCTCCTGAGAAGACTCTCATAACAACGTATGGACCATCATAGTTAGGAGTCCACTTGCCCCTAGAATCAGTGAGGAAATATTGGATTTTCTTAAGTACAAGGTCACCTTCTCTGTATTCCCGAGGTCGAACCTTTTTGTCGAAGGCTCTCTTCATCCTCTGTTGGTACAACTATCTATGGCATAAGGCCGTCATCCTTTTCTCCTCAATCAAATTCATCTGGTCATATCTGCTTTGACACCATTCAGCCTGTGAGAGTTTCGCCTCCATCAGAACTCGCAGGGAAGGAATCTCGACTTCCACTGGGAGTACATCTTCCATACCATAAACAAGTGAAAAGGGAGTTGCTCCTATTGATGTGCGTACCGAAGTATGATACCCATGTAAAGCAAATGGGAGCATTTCATGCCAATCCTTATAAGTGACAACCATCTTCTGAATGATATTCTTTATATTCTTATTTGCCACCTCAACAACCCCATTCATCTTTGGTCGGTAAGGAGAGGAATTATGACGTTCAATCTTGAATTCCTCACACAGCTCTTTCATCATTCTATTATTCAAATTTGACCCATTATCGGTGATGATTTTGTTTGGCACACCATAACGGCAGATGAGCTTATTCTTGATAAATCTGACCACTACTTGTCTGGTGACATTCGCATACGAAGCTTCTTCAACCCACTTGGTGAAGCAATCAATTTCCACTAAGATGAAACGGTGTCCATTAGACGCTTTCGGTTCGATCATGCAAATCATGTCAATGCCACACATGGAGAACGACCATGAAGACGATATAACATTGAGAAGAGTTGGCGGTACATGAATCTTATCAGCGTAGATTTGGCACTTATGGCACTTATTAGAAAACTTGTAACAGTCAGATTCCATTGTTATCCAATAATAGCCCGCTCTTAAGAGTTTCTTTGCCATAGCGTGTCCAATGGCATGAGTACCAAATGACCCTTCATGAATCTCAGTCATTAACATGTCTGCTTCTCTCTTATCGACACATCTCAGTAGGACCATGTCAAAATTCCTTTTGTAAAGTACGTTATTGCTTAAGAGAAAATTACCAGCCAATCTTCTCAACATCTTCTTATCCTTATTGGAGGCCCCAACCGGGTATTCTTGTCTTCGGAGAAATACTTCAATGTCATGGTACCAAGGTTTACCATCATCGGCTTCTTCTATTAAAAACACGTAATCAGGCATGTCGAGACGCATAACATGGATGTTAGGACAATCATTCCAACGGTTCACCACAATCATAGAAGCCATAGTTGCCAAAGCATCAACCATTCTATTCTCATCACGAGGAATGTGATGGAACTTCACCCTGTCAAAGAAAGGGAGCAATCTCCTTGCATAATCTCTATACGGAAGCAAATTATCTTGACGGGTTTCCCACTCTCCTTTGATTTGGTAGATTACCAAAGCAGAATCACCGTACACATCCAAGTTCTTGATTCTTAAATCAATTGCCTCTTCAAGGCCCATAATGCATGCCTCATATTCGGCTTCATTGTTTGTGCATTTGAAAGTCAATTTGGAAGTAAATGGGATATAGGATCCATGAGGAGTCACAATGATTTCCCCAATTCCTTTCCCAAAATTGTTGATGACACCATAAAAAATCAAACCCCATTGAGAATCTGGTTTAGGCCCTTCGTCTGGCAAGGGTTCCTCACAATCCTTCATTTTTAAATACATCACATCTTCGTCAGGGAAATCATCCTCAACAGGCTGATGGTCTTCAATGGGTTGATAACCTAAGTGATCGGCCAAAACACTCCCTTTGATCGCCTTCTGAGTGTGATACTCGATATCATATTCTGACAATAACATCTGCCATCTGGCTATTCTTCCTGTCAGAGCGGGTTTCTCGAAAATGTATTTGATGGTGTCCATCTTAAAAATCCGCCAAGTGGTATGGTTCAACATGTACTGGCATAAGCGTCGTGCAGCCCAAGCCAAGGCGCAACAGGTTTTCTCCAACATTGTTTATCGAGACTCACAGTCAGTGAATTTCTTACTCAAATAATAGATAGTGTGCTCCTTCTTTCCTGACTCGTCTTGTTGACCGAGTACACACCCCATGGAATCTTCCAAAATGGTCAAATACATTATCAAAGGTCTTCCTTCAACCGGAGGAATCAAGATAGGTGGCTCTAGGAGGTACTCCTTAATACTGTCAAATGCTTTCTATCAATCATCGATGCAAACACATCCCTGATCTTTTCGGAGAAGCTTGAAAATTAGTCCAGAAGTGGCTGTCATATTCGAGATAAATTGAGAGATGTAGTTCAGTCGTCCTAAGAAACCTCTGACCTGCTTTTTTGTAGTCGGTGCTGGCATCTCTTGTATGGCCTTAACTTTATCAGGATCCACTTCAATACCCTTTTGGCTAACAATGAATCCTAAAAGTTTCCCTGAGCGAACACCAGAGGTACATTTGTTAGTATTCAAACAGAGTTGATACTTCCTCAACCACGGAAACAACTTCAACAAATACTCAACATGATCTTCCTCAGTCTTGGACTTAGCTATCATGTCATCCACATACACCTCAATCTCTTTATGCATTATATCATGAAAAAGGGTAGTCATGGCCCTTTGATATGTTGCACCAGCATTTTTCATACCAAACGGCATAACTTTGTAGTAGAATGTGCCCCAAGGTGTAATGAACGATGTATTCTCCATGTCTTCGGGAGCCATTATAATTTGGTTATAACATGAAAAACCATCCATAAAAGAGAATACCTTATATTTCGCAGTTCTATCTACTAGCATGTCAATGTGCGGCAGATGAAAGTCATCTTTCGGACTGGCTTTGTTCAAGTCTCGGTAATCAACACACATGCGAAATTTGCTATCCTTTTTTGGGACGGGCACAATGTTGGCTAACCACTGCAGATACTCGGTGTAACAAGGAAACCTGCGTCAATTTTCTTATGTTCCTCTTCTTTAATCATCAGGGCCATGTCAGGGCGAGTTCTTCGGAGCTTCTGTTTGACCAACGAACATTCTGGCTTCAAAGGCAGACGATGGTCCACTATAGAGGTGTCGAGACCAAGCATATCTTGGTATGACCAAGCAAATACGTCAACATACTCCTTAAGCAGTTCAATCAGTCTTTCATTCACATCAGACGCAAGTAAAGCTCCAATTTTCACTTCCTTACGGTCTTTGGTTTTACCCAAATTAATGACTTCTACGGGCTCTTTGTAAGACTGAATGACTCTATCTTCATTCTCAAGTAATCAAGATATTTCCTCGGGAACCTCTTCTTCTTCCTCTCTGGCTTCGAATACGGGAAACTCAAAGTTCGGAGAAGGCGTTGGGTCATTGTTTTTTATGGTTTGTTAGTGCAATAATCTGCACATGTGATTTGGCTTTATTTTAGATTTTATGAAAGTGCAAGTGTGTGCACAAAGCATGCAAAGTGATAAAATGGGTTTTTTATGATTACCGTTTTTTTCTAGAAAATCAAAAGAGTAACACAGATAAAATAGAATCACAAAATGACAATTTTATTGATGATAGCAGTTCATTAAACAAAAGCCCTAACACAAAATCACCTTTGCCTTGGGCAGAGCAAAGGGAATTATGAAAAATAAGCCCACACAACAACTCTTTCGCCTTGGGCAGAGCGAATAGCTAAAAAGAAAACGACAATTACTTTGAAAAATGGACAACAATAGGATTGTTAATAGCACTCCAGTTCTGAGCGACCGCTCCATGCATCACAAAGTTGGGCTGATCTTCGTCGGACTCGTCTTCGAGGACGACACAAACTTCATATTCAGGTTTCTTACGTCTTGACCGAGGAGAATAAAAAGGACAATAAGCATCTTCAGTCTCAGACTCATACCCAGGACCCTCCAAATAAGGCTCCCAGTCTTCAGCAATGATATGATCATTTTCAGAGCCGAATGGTATATACCCTTCAGAGTCATCTTCTTCAGTTATAGCATTAACTCTTGATGGATGAATAACTCCTACGCTATAAAAACATCTTCAATGGGGGGATAATCATGTTTCCTATGGCAGGCTTGTCAGAACTGACACCTGAAAAACCGATACCCTTTTTCTTTTCGTTCCCAGGTAATGATAACACTTGCCCCCACCCTTCTTGGGAACCACTTTCCATGACGCGTTGCGCATCCTTGAAAGATGAAATAGAAACTCCGCTCTTCTTGTCACCACCACCATCAATCAAAAGAGCTTGGAACTGGGTTCCTATTTCCTCATCAGCATCAATATATGAAAAAGAAGAAAGATGACTCACCACTAGATCCCTCTCTCCACAGACCGTGACCAACTTCCCTTCATCAACAAACTTCAATTTTTGGTGTAGCATAGATGTGACTGCTCCCGCATCATATATCCATGGCCTACCTAACAAGCAACCGTAAGCAGCACGAATATCCATGACTTGGAATATGATTTCGAAAAGATGGGGGCCAATGGTCATAGGTAAAACGACCTCACCAATGACAGTCTTTATTGATCCATCGAAAGCCTTTACAACAATACCACTAGGTCTAAAAGGCACTCCTTGGTAAGATAATCTTGTGAGAGTCGTCTTTGGCATCACATTTAATGATTATCCAGTGTCGACCAACACACTGGAGAATGCGTCATCTGTAACGCCCCGAATTTAATTAATTAGTTAATTAAATTAATTAAGGATTTAATTATTCAAAATTGTCGAAGTTGAGAATTTGTCGGTATTATTCTAAGAGGAGAAGTTAGAGTATTATGTTGTTTGAGTTGTTCGGTGGGTAGTCGAGTAATTAGTCGGTTTAATCGGAGAAATAATACCAGAAATAATATTATTATATTGGACTATTATTTAATTAAATTGGATTTGGTTGTTGTGTGATAAATAGCAATTTGGAGGTGTATGAAGTGAAGCCCAAATAGATTAAATAATAGTATTATTATTATTAGATTATTTGGAAAATAAAAGTAAAGAAGTAGCAGTAAGGTAAGGAAAGGAAGTTACAGAAAAGCAGAACGAGGGTTTGGAAGCACCGAGGCTGGAGAAGAGAAAATTCGAGAGGTTGCCATCAAAGTCTCAGTTTCGACCGAAAATTCGAGCTACTTTCAATCCAAGGTAAGGGTGGGGTTCGAATTTTATAACCGGGTATATGATAATTGATACGTGGGATTGGGATTTATATAATTTTCTACTGAATGTGTTGAAGTGTATTGATGAATTGGTTTTGTTTTTGTGGAATTTGATGTTTGCTAGATTGTTTGGTTGTTGTTCTATAGTGTTAAACTTAGGTTGGAATTTGGTTAAATCGATAGAAACCGATGTTTTCGCGGACGAAATTCGGAATAGATTGCGTAGTTGTGTCGAGAAATGTTAGGCCGTGATCGAGTATGCTTGTTTTATCGAATTTGGTTGATTTTGTAAGTTTTTGCATTTTTAAAGATTTGGGGGTTTAAGATTCGGATTGAAATCGAAAGTCGTAGAATTCACGTTTGATGGTTCCAAATCACTACTATATGTTTGGTATGAATGAGTATGTGTTTGTTTCGAAGAAAATAATTGAATCGGTCGGATTTTCGGACGAAAATGCAAAATCCCGTAGGGCTGTTATGCAGAAAAATTCTGGTTTCAGAAAGTTTGGAAAATTCATATCTTTTGATCCGTAAGTCGGTTTTGACCCCCGTTCGAAGCGTTGAAAAGCTAACGAGATGTTCTTTCTAGGAAAAATGGTTTTGAGGTCTATATCTGGTTCAATTATAGAAGAAAATTGAAATTGTATCGTTGTGTTGATTTTTACCGTTGTGAATGTGTGCGATTGAGGTGTTAACGTACAATATGCCTCAACAATGTTAACCGATTAATAATGCAGAGGAATAGAAATAATGTGGGGAATTAGAAATGTTAGTAGCAGGTTTTATTTTAGTACCGGAATCAATTAGCGAATGACAGACCAAAGGAGTTAGCAGTGTATTAAAATAGTACCGAATAGTAATATTAGTAGTTTTAACCGGTATAATTGTTTAACCGAAACAAGTTGAAATTTTGCAGATATAATTCGTAAGTGGTTGTAGTTATTTTTGGTTGGTTGATGTATGGAATTATTCGAATAAGTGTAATTAAGCGGTAAGGTTAGTTGTCCGGTATTCGTTGAAAATTGTCGGAGTAAGTCATGTATACGAGTAGGTATTCTTGGTTGGATTATTTTGTTGAAATTATGTCGAATAAGTTGATTTGCAGGTGAAGTTGAATTGTGTTGAATTGTCCCGATTTATGGACATTATTAAGTTGCAGGTCTTATGACCAACGTTGTTACGTTGTGTTGCTGTTGCAGGTCTTATGACCAACGTTGTTAAGTTGTTTTGCTGTTGCAGGTCTTGTGACCAATGTTGATTAAGTTGTTTGCGGTTGTTGCATTTTTGTCGTTGTTGTGTTGTGTTGAATAAGTTGATGTTATGGTTGTTGTCGCATGCATAGCATAGCATTATTAAGTTGGCCTGGATTGGCAAAATTATTAAGTTGGCCTGGATTGGCAAAAAGTTGAAGTTGAAGGCTTATGTCTTGTTGATGCCCGACAAGCTGGCAATTTCTAAGTTGGGAGTTCTGCTCCATTGGTACCACATGCATACGCATAGTTGAGTCGCATTTTGTGTTGCATTATTTATGTTGATATAGTTGATGTTGTTTTATGTTGATAGAGTTGATGTTTTATTATGTTGATAAAGTCGTTGTAGTATTATGCCGATAAAGTTGTTGTTGAGTTGTTGATGTAAGGTAGTGAAATTGTATGATTCTAGTCTAATGTATTGATTATCATACTCTTGTTTATATTATTTGATATCTCACCCCTTCTGTTTGAATGTTATCCCTATGTTGGTAACGTGCAGGTTAGCAAAGATGAAGGTCGTTTATCTTCACTAGTTTGAGTCGGTGATGTCGCTCTGATACGTAGCACTCAGGGGATGGACGCTTGTTGTTTATTGTTGAATGTGTTTTATGTTACTGAATTTTTAAGTTGAATTTATTAAGTATTATATTGTTTTGAAGTTGTTTTAGTCGAACAAAAATGTTAAGTGAATCAAAGTTGAATATTCATATCTTGAAGTTGTTTTGCTTTGAAAAGAAGATATATATGAATGTTGTTGTTATCGGTTCATCCGATCAAAGTGTTATGTATCTGTTCATATGAAATTAATCGAAGTTGTTTTTAAGATGAAAGTGTAGCATCCTATTTGAATGTTGAAATTTTATAACTCTGATTTTACTATTATCCGCCGGGTAGAAATGGGGTGTTACATTAGTGGTATCAGAGCAGGTCGGTCTGTCCGACCAAGTTGTCTAATGTTGTTTATCCCTTAGTACACGACAAGTGTGTGAAACACTGCCGGTACTTGTTTGTTTTCCTAATCGATGGTATGCAGGAGTTGGTTTGAAACAAGTCGGGGAGAAGCTTACTTCTCAGAGATGTTTGTAGTATGTGAAGTTCAATCAAGGTGATATTGATTGCAGGAGTGCAAGTGTTGTTAGAACTGTGTTGTTGCGAATCGACGAGAGTATGGATTCGTGATTTTATCTGTCGGTCCGGTTGAGACATTGAAGAAGGACGAGTCAGTATGATTGATGTTTGCTTCTCGGAGAAGTGAGGGCAATGTGACGAATAGTGATATGCAAGTGGAGTATATCCAGAGTGAAATCGGATGATTTCCAGAGTTGGGTGAAGAGCAAGGATAACTGGAAGAGTTTCGAAGAAAGAGTAAGAGGTAGAACTCATGTTCACCAATTTCGGTTTTTTATTTTCGTATTTATGGAACAACCTTCAGTAAAAGAGGCATAACTTTCTACTCGTAACTCCGATGAAAGCGATTCTGGACTTTTCGGAAAGTTTACGAAATTCCCTACAGTTTACATATAAATTTTGTCTTTGGCATGTTTTTGAGGAGAGAGAAAGACGTGTTTGAATAGTTGGGTCTGATGCTGATTTTGTTTGGTGGAAGTTTGTATACGAGATTTCTTGACCAGTCCCATTGCAAGGACGATAACTTTTTACTCGTAATTCAGATTTGAGCGATTCTTGAAGTTATGGAATCTACACGAAATTCCCTTCATTTTAGAATATAATTTTGTGTCTAGGAGGTATGTATTGAAGAAGATAATCATGTTTGAAATTGGACAATTCTTGCTGGAAATAGTAAGATGAAGTCAAGTATGAAATGTTTAGTAATAAGAAGAAGAATATCGGAGAAGCACATGGAAATGCGGCGTATGATAGTTGAGAATGATTAAAGTATAGAAATCTTTGAGGAATTTTAGATAGTAAAGTGGATTGGGGGATGTTGGCGAGATGTGTCGGCATGAGTCGGGAATTTATGGAAGTTACATCACCAACCAGATGATGAGATGGTATTGTTGAGATTGTGATTGGAATGAGAATTAAGTGTGAAACTATACGGATCATCGAAGTTGAGAGATTAAAAAGAAAGACGAAGGATTGGTTAGGTTTGTCAAAAGTTTTGGACTTGGATAAATGTTTCGATTGAAGTGGACTGATTTGGATTGTACTTGATGTATCAGAAGGATATTCGATAATTAGGTTGTGCAACAAGTGTGTATAAGAATATATGTGTTGGATTTTGTGCGTTCTTGGAAATAAGGAAATTAAGAAAAACGTTTGTGAGCCTTAGAGAAATGGTAGAGTAGTATGCTTAGATAACGTTGAGCACGAGGAGGAAGACGCTATTTTAGTTGGATAATGATGATTTATGCCACCATTATGGTTGTCGGCTGTCTATTAACAAATTGAGGAACTGATCACCCTTAATCTCTTGTTGATAGTAGACGGAATCATGTGGATGGAGTAGACGTGTCTTGCCAACTAGAATAGTATCCACAGTGAATTGTTTGGGGTTGAGCCAAGTGCTTATGAATTGTTTGAGTTGTTGATGCGGATTCATATATAGGGAAATGAGGCGGACTTGAGGATGTTAGTATGAGGTTGCAGGTTTATCATTGAGTAGTTTGGAAACTCACAGTTGTGTTCTAGATAACTGGGGTTTTGATTCGTGGTGGATCGAGAATTCAATTGACTTGAGACTTGAAGAATTGTAGAGATAAACCAAGGAGGAAGTAAATGGAAATGTAGGACCACGATTTGACCAAGGAGGTCGGATAAAGAATGGTGGTGGATGGTATGCCTTAACGTGTATATAGGAAATATGAATGGTATTTTCCATACTTGTTTGGATAAGTTAGAACTGGTGTTCGTTGTGGATATTCTGATGTTTTATAAAATCATAAGAAGAGCGCGTAGAGTATTGGAGAGTTGAGTTGCAAGTATTGAAAGAAGTGAACCTATATACTGAGTTAGCAAGGTGTGAGTTATGATTGTAAAGATGAAGTTGAGCGGTTGTGTTAATTCGGATGAGGGATTTTGGAGAATTGTGCTAGTATGAGTAGGACTTGATGAATTAGTTAGTTTGATTGGTTTGGTTAATGTGCCATGTTAAGTGTAGGTTATTGAGGCTAAATCTATGACTATTGGGTGTTAAGCTCTGTTTGGAAGATGATTTTTCTTGTTGAGATTAATTGGACACATGTATCCTTATGTTGTGGTAATGTTGTTATGCATTGAGAGGAATTTTGATGATGTGTTAATACAAGGTGGTGAAGTTGTGGCTTATGTTGACGATAATTGGGAATTCTTGAAAGTATATATCCTATTCGAGATTTGAAATTGGTTGAGGTTGTAATGGTATTGAATATTCGGAGGTATTATTTACGGATCTAAGTTCAAAGTGGTCAGTCATCAAAGTGTAGAATGCCTATTTGGTTTGAATTTCGATGAGTTAAGTTGGAAGTCTTTTCTTATGTATGCTTTGATGGTCGGAAGTAGATGTGAACTTGGTAGATTTGATGGTTGCAATTAATCAGAGTGCGCAGCGAAAGCGCGGTGTAGAGCAATTGGTTCTTATGTGAGTAACAACGATGTTGGTGGGTTGTTTGCGTTGATGTCATGTTTGAGCTTTTGTGTTCTTACCTTCGTTGTTGCCTCGTTACCTATGGTGATGGTCACAATCGTGTTGTGTTTGGGTTCATAAACCTGTGTGCTCTTAAGTTGGTTATTCCTTGCGTCGTGATGTTAGTCGTCGAGTGCATTGCTTGAGCAGTGTTTCGTGTTGTTGTTGTCATAGCTGTTATGGATTATTGTTTGGTGTTAGATGTGGGGTTGCCTTTTTAGGGCAGGGAAGTTGATTTGTTAGCTGAGATAACGTAATTGGAGTGTGGTGCATCGAGTAAATTTTCGAGGACGAAAATATCCTAAGTGGGGGAGAGTTGTAATGCCCCGAATTTAATTAATTAGTTAATTAAATTAATTAAGTATTTAATTATTCGAAATTGTCGAAGTTTAGAATTTGTCGGTATTATTCTAAGAGGAGAAGTTAGAGTATTATGTTGTTTGAGTTGTTCGGTGGGTAGTCGAGTAATTAGTCGGTTTAATCAGAGAAATAATACCAGAAATAATATTATTATATTGGACTATTATTTAATTAAATCGGATTTGGTTGTTGTGTGATAAATAGCAATTTGGAGGTGTATGAAGTGAAGCCCAAATAGATTAAATAATAGTATTATTATTATTAGATTATTTGGAAAATAAAAGAAAAGAAGTAGCTGTAAGGTAAGGAAAGGAAGTTACAGAAAAGCAGAACGAGGGTTTGGAAGCACCGAGGCTGGAGAAGAGAAAATTCGAGAGGTTGCCGTCAAAGTCTCAGTTTCGACCGGAAATTCGAGCTACTTTCAATCCAAGGTAAGGGTGGGGTTCGAATTTTATAACCGGGTATATGATAATTGATACGTGGGATTGGGATTTATATAATTTTCTACTGAATGTGTTGAAGTGTATTGATGAATTGGTTTTGTTTTTGTGGAATTTGATGTTTGCTAGATTGTTTGGTTGTTGTTCTATAGTGTTAAACTTAGGTTGGAATTTTGTTAAATCGATAGAAACCGATGTTTTCGCGGACGAAAGTCGGAATAGATTGCGTAGTTGTGTCGAGAAATGTTAGGCCGTGATCGAGTATGCTTGTTTTATCGAATTTGGTTGATTTTGTAAGTTCTTGCATTTTTGGAGATTTGGGGGTTTAAGATTCGGATTGAAATCGAAAGTCGTAGAATTCACGTTTGATGTTTCCAAATCACTACTATATGTTTGGTATGAATGAGTATGTGTTTGTTTCGAAGAAAATAATTGAATCGGTCGGATTTTCGGACGAAAATGCAAAATCCCGTAGGGCTGTTATGCAAAAAAATTCTGGTTTCGGAAAGTTTGGAAAATTCATATCTTTTGATCCGTAAGTCGGTTTTGACCCCCGTTCGAAGCGTTGGAAAGCTAACGAGATGTTCTCTCTAGGAAAAATGGTTTTGAGGTCTGTATCTGGTTCAATTATAGCAGAAAATTGAAACCGTATCGTTGTGTTGATTTTTACCGTCGTGAATGTGTGCCATTGAGGTGTTATCGTACAATATGCATCAACAATGTTAACCGATTAATAATGCAGAGGAATAGCAATAATGTAGGGAATTAGAAATGTTAGTAGCAGGTTTTATTTTAGTACCGGAATCAATTAGCGAATGACAGACCAAAGGAGTTAGCAGAGTATTAAAATAGTACCGAATAGTAATATTAGTAGTTTTAACCGGTATAATTGTTTAACCGAAACAAGTTGAAATTTTGCAGAAATAATTCGTAAGTGGTTGTAGTTATTTTTGGTTGGTTGATGTATGGAATTAGTCGAATAAGTGTAATTAAGCGGTAAGGTTAGTTGTCCGGTATTCGTTGAAAATTGTCGGAGTAAGTCATGTATATGAGTAGGTATTCTTGGTTGAATTATTTTGTTGAAATTATGTCGAATAAGTTGATTTGCAGGTGAAGTTGAATTGTGTTGAATTGTCCCGATTTATGGACATTATTAAGTTGCAGGTCTTATGACCAACGTTGTTAAGTTGTTTTGCTGTTGCAGGTCTTATGACCAACGTTATTAAGTTGTTCTGCTGTTGCAGGTCTTGTGACCAATGTTGATTAAGTTGTTTGCGGTTGTTGCATTTTTGTCATTGCTGTGTTGTGTTGAATAAGTTGATGTTATGGTTGTTGTCGCATGCATAGCATAACATTATTAAGTTGGCCTGGATTGGAAAAATTATTAAGTTGGCCTGGATTGGCAAAAAGTTGAAGTTGAAGGCTTATGCCTTGTTGATGCCCGACAAACTGGAAATTTCTAAGTTGGGAGTTCTGCTCTATTGGTACCACATGCATACGCATAGTTGAGTCACATTTTGTGTTGCATTATTTATGTTGATATAGTTGATGTTGTTTTATGTTGATAGAGTTGATGTTTTATTATGTTGATAAAGTCGTTGTAGTATTATGCCGATAAAGTTGTTGTTGAGTTGTTGATGTAAGATAGTGAAATTGTATGGTTCTAGTCTAATGTATTGATTATCATACTCTTGTTTATATTATTTGATATCTCACCCCTTCTGTTTGAATGTTACCCCTATGTTGGTAACGTGCAGGTTAGCAAAGATGAAGGTCGTTTATCTTCACTAGTTTGAGTCGGTGATGTCGCTCTGATACGTAGTACTCGGGGGATGGACGCTTGTTGTTTATTGTTGAATTTGTTTTATATTGCTGAATTTTTAAGTTGAATTTATTAAGTATTATGTTATTTTGAAGTTATTTTAGTCGAACAAAAATGTTAAGTGAATCAAAGTTGAATATTCATATCTTGAAGTTGTTTTGCTTTGAAAAGAAGATATATATGAATTTTGTTGTTATCGGTTCATCCGATCAAAGTGTTATGTATCTGTTCATATGAAATTAATCGAAGTTGTATTTAAGATGAAAGTGTAGCATCCTATTTGAATGTTGAAATTTTATAACTCTGATTTTACTATTATCCGCCGGGTAGAAATGGGGTGTTACATCATCCACACAGTTCATCGAAATGTACAATGCCATGTTATGTTTCTTCCCTTCTTCTGTGAGTTCTTCTTCACAGAAACTGAGATTATTACATGAAGTGATGTTGCCTACGATCCCATCAAATTGGTTAACGATCATGTCATGATCAACGTAGGCCTGCTCAAGGATATTCTGCAAAGCCTCTTTGTGGGCTTTAGAACTCATCAATAGTTGTAGCACATATATCTTGGAAGGGGTCTGCAGAAGTTGGTCTTCAATCTTATACTCGCTTATTTTGATCATCTTCAAAAATTCATTAGTTTTAGAGGGAGAACCAGTCCCACTGGACTGCCCCAGAGTTGAATTACTCACAACGAGTTGCTCAACAGAAATTTCTTTATTCTTTGGAGGTGTTGCAGAGAAAACACGATCGCTCCTAGTCACTCTACTAATATCAACAATATTAACGACTGACAGCAGTATAGGAAAAGATACCTCTTTCCCATTCTCCAGCATAGTGGCATGGTACTTATAAGGGACTGCTTTGTTGGTAGCGTAAGGAGTCAAGCCAGGAATGTTAATGACTAAAGGAGTTGGAGAATATTTGCTGCTGTCATAAACAATCTCAACGCGTTCCACTTCATTGAAATGAGGTACTATCACCAAGACCCTCATTCTCATTCTTATCAACAAGATCTCCATCACGGGTGATTGTAATAACCTTTCGGTCCAACAAATCTTGAATATCTTCTTTTATGAGCCCACATCCTCGTGGATTAATAGAAAAAACATGACATACGGCATAACCGTGACCCTCATGGTCAAAGGAAAACATCTTGGATAAACCTTCATGCATTTTTACTAAAGATCCTTGAATATATTTGACATCAAACATAGTATTCTTGCTAGAGGACCCATGCAACATATTAACACTCGCTGATCATGCGGAGGAAGAGGATTAACTTGTACATTAGGGTTAGAGTCTTTGAAAGTGAGAATTCCACACTTAACCAATCTCTGGACATCTGCTTTCAACCCAATACAATTTTCAATATTGTGCCCGGGTGCACCTTGGTGGTATGGGCAGAATTGATCAGATCTATACCAAAAAGTGAGATCCTTAGGTACCTAAGGTGGAGACTTGGTCTGGATATGCCCCTTTTGTAGCAAAGCTGGAAACAAATTAGCATAGGACATTGGAATGGGATCAAAATTTGGCCTTCTCTTTCCACGGTTCTGGTTGTTGAATGGGGGTCGAGCCTGTTGTAAAGGTTGTTGATTCTGATAGCGTTGTGGTTGTTGTTGTTGTTGAATCGGTTGATCTGGTTGATACAGTTGTGCAAACTGCGGCTGATGAACTGGAGTATTGATAACCGGTGTCACTGCGACAACATGCTGATACTATTGACGTTGTTGGTTTCTCGTTCTTGGTCGATGATGGTGTATGGCACTCACCTCCTGTTCCTTCTTCTTCGCAAAGTTACTTCCATGTTTCTTCACATTGCTAGAAGTACCAGTTTATTTTGTCAGCCTACCTTCACGAATTCCTACTTCTAATCGCATCCCCATATTTACGATTTCGATAAAGTCACTAGGAGTGCTGGCCATCATTCTCTCATAGAAAAAAGGGCTTAGAGTCTTCAAGAAAATCTTAGTCATTTCCTTCTCTTCAAGGGGCGGCGCGATCTGAGCAGCCACCTCGCGCCAGCGTTGGGTGTACTGTTTGAAACTTTCTCTCTCCCTTTGAGTCATGGCCCTCAACTGATCCCTATTAGGTGCCATATCAACATTGTATTTGTATTGTTTGATAAAAGCGTCACAGAGATCGTTGAAGGTATCGATCTTCAAATTGTCCAGCCCCATATACCACTTGAGAGCTGCACCAGCCAGGCTATCTTGAAAATAGTGGATCAGCAACTGATCATTATCTGTCTGTGTTGACATCTTACGGGCGTACATAATAAGATGACTCTGAGGACAAGAGTTGCCCTTATATTTCTCGAAATCAAGTAGCTTGAACTTCGGAGGAACCTTGACATTCGGAACAAGGCAAAGGTCAGAAGCACTTTTTCCAAATAAATCCTTCCCTCTTAGGGCCTTGATCTCCTTCTGCATTTTGAAGAATTTATCCTGAAATTCATCCATTCTCTCATCAAATCCGACACTCTCACTTGGTACGGTGTGGAACACAGGCTCTTCCAAATGGTACGGGACAATATTCACCACAAGTGGTGGCACGGTCATAACAACGGTTATGGCAAGAGCTTCAGGAACTGGTGGACGGTAGCCAGCTGGAATGAAATTATGAGGCATTCCCCATGGAAAACCAATAGGCATAGTATATTGTGGTTCACTGACAGCCACCACTAGGATCGATGCGGAGACAATCTCTGAGATAACGGTCCTTGGAATATGGTCTTGCGAATTATGTGATGACTGATTCTAAGCAGCCGTCAGTGCCTCCATCATTCTATTAAGCCTTTCTAAACTCTCTTTCAAAGTTGTAACCTCTTCGCGGAGTTCTCTGTTCTCCTGCTCAAGTTGATCCATCCTTTTCTGGTGACCTGCTCGGGTGTTATATCGGTGATTCAGCTTGTTTCTCTGAAGAAGAAGTAAGGGTGAGAACCTGTAATACAAAGAAATGCAATGCAAATGATGTATGCGAAATGCACGATGCAAGGATGATTCAAGGAACACAAAAGTGTTTTGCAAGCATTGTAGACATTGAGATTACATTTTTTAAAACAACTCATTTCATTAATCATCTTGCAAGTTTTACAAAATAAATGGTACACCTACAAGGTCTATTACATAAGCAAACGAATACAGAGAAACAACATAAAGGAACTAAGAGTCTAATCCATCTGATGACGGCCATTCTCCTCCATAGAGTTCCTTCACGAGTTTGTCTATCTGTTCTTGTATTCTTGCTTTGTCGAGAGTTAGCTCCTTTAATGCCATCTTCATCTTCAACTCTTTACTTGTGTTGACTACAGGAGGCTTATGACGAGGATAGGGCATCCTCAATGTGAGGGCTCTTTCACGTGCCCATATCAAACAAGCTTCTAAGACAGTATAATCAGGATGTCCTAACACAGTCATTCCTTGTTTATTTATGCGACGCCAAGCGTACGCGATTCTGGCTTTAAGCTCAGGGTTTTCCCCCTCTTCAAGGAAAAGTCTTGTTAGGTTACCAGGGCCAGGTTCTTCATTTATTGGATGTCCAAGTTGTCGACAGGCGAGAACGGGGTTGTAACTGATGCATCCCTTTGTCCCAAGACGAGGCACATTGGGGAAGTGCCCACAACTATGGATTATAACGATCCCCCCATATATCAGATCGTACCACTCGATATCTGAGTGGGTGAGCGCCATGAGTTTCTTGGGCCATATTGAACCATCCTTCCCATCCCAAATATCCGCAGACCTTGGTAGGTGCGAAAAAAACCATCTATAGAGGAGAGCAACGCAACACGTGATCTGACCTTCTCCTTGCTGAATATTCGAGTGAATGGAGTGATAGGCACCGACCAACAGAGTAGGGACTGGATTCCTGAGCATAAAAATCTGGATGGCATTGATGTCGACAAAATCGTCGATATTGGGAAACAAAAATAACCCATAGGCCAACAATGTAAAAGTCGACTAAAAAACCTCAGTATTCTTCATATCGACGAGATACTGAGCCTTCTCAAACAAGAATTAGGCAGGCAAACCATAGAGTCCTCCTTTGATAGTCATGTGAGTTCGAACATCATACAACCTTAGGCGTGTCGCTCTTGCAATATCCCTTTCAATGGGTTCATCCTCTAATCCAGAGAACGGAGGCAGGGCGTTGACAGGGAGGCCCATTAGAGCGGAGTATTCCTCCAAAGTAGGTATCAACTGGTAACCGGGGAATATGAAACAATGGTAGATGGGATCGTAGAGTTGTACAAGCGTCTCTAGTAGTCCATCAACCCTTTGAAGCTTCAACAACGAGAGAATCTTTTCATATTTCTCTGAGAAAGCCAATGGGTCCTCGATCAGCCCTCCTAGTTCCCTTAATTGGTCAACATTAGGAGCCTTAAAGGTGTACGGCAAAGTTCCCTTCTTTCCGAAATCCATCTTACAATGTATGCAAAACAGGTTTTCAGTTCCTTGACAGGGTTAGCAAAAAAAAATGCAAGATGCAATGCAAAAAGTTTCATGGAACTCGGCTATTTGTAAACATAGAGAGATATCAAAAGACTCATTCTCATTAATGACAAAATGGATTACAAAAAGTCAGTACATCTCACAAGAGTCTTAAACAGAGAGATAAATAAAAGCTAACAAAAAGGACCTAAGGAGTTTCTCATGACAGCCTCGTGTTGAGCTTTTTAATCTCTTTTTCCAATTGAGCATTTTCCTTAATGAGCTTATCAATGATCAGCTTCCACGGAGTTGGTTGAGGGCTAGAGGTACATAGATCTTCTTGTGTTTTCCTCTTCTTGCAAGAAAGTACTTCTTCATTCTTCGTCTATAGTTGCTTTTGGAGTTTCGCATTCTCCTCCACAACTACTTGGTACTTATGCTTCCAAGCATCTCTTGTTTCCTGGGCCTTGTTCAAAGAAATCCTTTGCTCCTCCGCCTTAGACATGAAGATTAAGATAGGCTCCTCCTTCAGGGCCATTGGCTCTTGTCGAGAATAGGGCATCTTCACCTCGATAGCCCTTTTCCGAACCCATTGGAGATAGGGTTCCAAGGAGACACAATTTGGTTTCCCTATGTCATTCTTAGCCTTCTTGTGCCTATGACTCCAAGCACTCAAAGCCTTCCCTTTTAACTCCTTCTGCTTCCCATCTTCCTTGAAAAAGATACTCTCCACGTGAACAACAAGAGGCTTGTCTTTCAAAGGATATCCCAATTATCGGCGAGCCAGAACTTGGTTGTAGCTTATCCCTCCTTTGGTGCCGAGAAGGGGCACATTCCCAAAATCCCCACAACTGTCAATGATCATCACCCCATCGTAGACGCGGTTGTACCAGTCAATGTCAGAATGGGTGAGAGCCATGATCTTCGTTGACCACCAACCTTTCTTAGGGTCCCAAAAAGCGTTAGTTTTAGGCAGGTGTGAAACAAACCACTTGTATAACTAAGGAGCACAACAAGTGATCACCCCTTCATTATGGAAATTCCTCAGATGAATGGAATGGTAGGCATCAACTAGCAAAGTAGGCACTGGGTTCCTTTTTAAGAAGATCTTGATGGTATTGAGGTCTACAAAGTCTTCGAAGCTAGGAAACAGAAAGATTCCGTAAATGAGCAAGGAAAAGATAACTTCAAATTCACCCATGCTCAAATGGTCGGCATAATACCGGGCTTTCCCAACCAAAAACTCTACAGCCAAACCAAAAAATTCTCCTTTGGTAGTCATATTGTTTCGAATATCAACCAAACTCAGATGGGTGGCCTTAGCAATCTCTTGTTCCTTGGGGTCTTTCTCGAAGATTGGAAAAGGAGATTTGTTGAGATTAGGTAAACCCATTAAGTAGAAGTATTCCTCAAGCGCCGGTACGAGTTGGTAATCGGGATAGGTAAAATAGTGGTAAACTGGTTCGTAGAATTGAAGCAGGGTAGAAAGGAGCCCTTTATCCGTCTTCATCTCCAATAAAGATAACAGCTACCCATATCTGCTCTTGAATCCTTCTGGATCTGTCAGCAAGGTCCCCAACCTCCTTAGGTCGTCCAAGTTAAGACTCTTGAAAGTATACTTCAAGGTGTTCTTCCTTTCACTGTCCATGATAACCTTATGATGTTCACAAACAAAAGTCTAAGTTCCACAAAACTTTATGAAATGAATACTTATGAATGCATGAATGTGCAAACACAGATAAACACAGATTCACATATCCACATATTCACAAACACACAGACAAAGGGCCTAGGTTTACACGTCACGAGCGTGGAGCCATGGTTTACCCATCCCAAAAGGTGTCTACTACGGATTCATGATATGTAGAACAGGGTTCTAAAATGTTCTCAGAGTCAACAACCCATTTTTCAGATATTATCAATTTCCCGAATAACTTGGTAGTCAATAATATTCTCGAGAGTCTCGTCTGAGTGTAGTATCGCGTATCAACTATTTGAGGACTACTCCCTCATAGTCATCGCACTACGTCCTAACAAGGCCAAAGTGGGGTCAAAAGGTGACTAAAGGTCATTAGTGTCATAGGCTCCTAGGTCGAAAGTAGCAATATTTTCACGAATAACTCGTTCAACAAGACTACTCCCAAGAGGGCCTCAACTGAGTGGTGGTCTCTCAAGTCAACTTTTTCAGGAATCGAATCCCTCAAAGTTTCCTTGAATATACCATATTCCTATCATAGGTGCACTCAAGTTCGGGTATAGGACTTATCCTCACCACTCAAAGTAACCACCTTGCACACAGAAAAACCCAAGTACAAGCAGATATATATATATATATATATATATATATATATATATATATATATATATATATATATATATATATATATATATATACAGATATATACAAATATATAGATATACAATCAAGCAAACATATAGATAACACAAATACAAACAAGATAGGCTTAACCCTCATAGGGGAAGTACGTCCCCAGTGAAGTCGCCATTTCTGTTGCGGTGAGAATTGGATATCAAGCTATTGAATTAATTTGAATCACAAATCATAATTCACCACCGAACTTTGATTTATCCAAAGGAAAGGGTAAAGATCGAAAACCATAATTGCAAAGTAAAACAATGCAAGAGATCTAAGGTTCGGGGGTTGGTTATACCTAGGGAAGGTGTTAGCATCCTAGATATCTATAGTACTCTACATGAACCTCTTGTTTTCTTGCGTTATGCTAAAGTTTGCTTGCTAAGGGAAATGTGCTAAGGTAAATACCTAGGGGTATATCCACTAAGTATGCTCGCCAAGACACAGCATCTCGTGCCTAAGTATCTTGACTAAAAGAATCAGAGCATTCGTAGTTCCCCTCAATAAGGGTAAACAAAGTTTGTTGATTAGTTTAGGAGAAGAGACAAGTTGTCATCTTAAGGGAAGACTCAACTTAACCCAACACAAACATGTGGAAGGTGGATTTTTGCTTCACATTAAGAGAAGGGCTCTGACTCGGATATAAGATCGACGAGTATGCCACGTACCTCTCTTAAGCGAAAAAGAATCTACATCTTTCTTAACTATGTCATGGGGTAGGAGAATTACATCTCAACTAGGGATGACTCATATCTAATTCTCTCATGGGAGAAAAAGAGAAACTAACTGTAAGTTGTCTAAGTTAACATCCTAAGGGAAACTATCCTAAGGGAATGAATAGTCTAAGTATCCAAACTAAGTAAGGCAGGTCTAAACTATCTTAGAAAATGACTTAAGAGTCAACAAGGTAACTTTCCTTTGGAAGAAGGAACAACTACTTATAAAACAAGTGTTTAAAAAAAAAGGGAGTTTCAAAGTGAAGATGAATAAAAGCCAATGGACCAAAGCCAACGATCAAATGAGATGACATATCAAGAATGGCAACAACTATATCATATCATGTTCAACATGAAAAAATATTCATGGATGAAGTCAAACAAGCACCAAACTATCAAGCATACTTGCCACAAGTTTCACCACACAAAGACAAATGAAAGAGAATGCTCAACAAGATAATTATGACTCATAAACCAAGAGGGAAATAGCATACACAACTCATGAATCTCATATTCAACACCGACATGTCAAAATAAACATCAACATGGATCACATTTAGGCATGAGCAAGATTATATGTAAGTGACAAGTCAAAACATCATGGAATGGTTCAAACAAAACAAAACATGCATAAATGATCAAATGGACAAACAAAAACACCTTTGAATCAAGAAGTCAGAAGTGAATCATGCTTTTCAAACCATGAACAAACACATATTCAAACCATGCTAACACCTCAAGAAGCATATCCAAGAAACTAGGTCATGATTGGCACAAAACATGGATAAAAGATTATCACATTAGCATAGTATTAAAAAATAAGAAAATGAGTTGAAAAATCCCAAACGAGAGTTTAAACACATGCTTATACACTCAAGTGTATGTGTGCAAAAGGTTGTCAATAGAAAGGCACAAGAGCTAACACAAAACTACTCATCAAGGAAAAGCGCCAAGGGAATCAAGCAAAAATCGAGGGCTATTAATAAGCAAATGGAAATCATGTCAAACAACTTCATCCAACGCCAGCAAGCATACTTAAATCATCCTCATAATGTGTATTAAAACACTCTAAAAAATCAGCCCTAGAATCAAGGGGAAAGGTTCTCAATCAAAGCCAAAGTTCAAACTAGTCTAAAAATGAACACCTTACATTAAAAAATCCAAAATAAATATCAAAGTAAAATAAAAATAAAATTAAAATTTATAGAAAATTAAATAAGATGCTTAAATATGACCATGAATACTTCTGGAATTTTTTGACAAAATAAATTATTTTTAATAAAAGAAAATCAAACAAAAAAAAGGAAAAGAAAAGAAAAAAGAAACAGAATGGAGGGGTGCATCAGTAAATTAGTTTGTAGAAGGATTTTAAAAGAGTAGCGCATTGGGCTCACAAACTGGTGGTGTAAAAAGCAAAAGATCACCAAGCACATTAAGTCTGAGTCTAGAATGACTTTGACCGTCCTTTGGTTTATATGATGGGACTCGAGATGTCTGGTCCCTATGATCTTGATCAAACGCACCACAAAGTAAACACGCTAGACCATTGGATCTTCATTTAAAAACATTATCCAAAACTAATGGTCGAGATCTGGGATCCACAAAAGGTCCAAACTCAAACACACATGGCAAGGCAAACTGACTTCATTAATCCAGTTAGCATTACCTGGATGACAAGCGAATGACAACTAAGCAGTCAGCAGAAAAAAAACAAACCAATACACCTCAACATACGCAGGGGACGTCGGAGCTAGGGCTCAGGTCGTCTTCCCCGACCGCCTCACCGGAGCTTAGAACGAAAAGGTAATAAAAATGTAAAACAAAGACATGACCTTGATCGATTTTTCATGTAGAGTTCAAATATGATTTTGTTTTCATTTTTAAATACTCTAAGAGGGTGAAAACATTGCACAAAATCATGTTACTCAAACTGAAGCAACAAATAAACAGAACAACACCAACCCAGAAACACTCTATATTGATCCATGGTTCTAATCATGCAAAATAAAGTCTAAAAGAAGCATCATGCGCAGAGAAAAAGGGTTGAGATGGTTACCCACGTGAAGCTTTTGTACTGAATTGTATGGCCTTGTATGCTTCTGGACAAAACTTTGTATTACCTCTTTGTGCTCCACATATGAGGATGGTCGTGAAGAAAAGAAAAGAACAAAGCTTAAGAAACTGATTCCTAGAGAAAAAGTTGAGAGTGAAAAGGAGTGAAATATGGTGTGTATTCTGGCTGCCAAGGGACCCCCTATAGAGTTTCCAACTCTTTATTTAAATATGGAGGGTTTCGTGTGGTAATAATAAGCATTATTGAGGTTAAAGTCTTATGGTTAAAATTTCAAAAGTTGAAAAAAAGTGGAGGGAGAAACGGTTCGTACATTGCATGGTGGTAGAGTGTTTGTCTTGTTGTATGGAGGGCTGAGTGTTTTTCAGAGCAGGCCTTGGTGGAAGCAGCTTGCTGAAATAACTTGCCATGCTTGCATTCTTTGGTGAAAGGTCAAAGTTGTGGCAAATGGGATACAAGAATGTGCTTAGCCAAAAGAGGTAAACCTTGAGATGGTATTGTGATGGACTAAGACTAACTTCTTGAGTGTAAAATACATTGAGTTGATATGCTGCATGAAACTTAAATGTATGCATGGAAAAAGTGACATGAAAAGTGCAACCAAAAAGAATTCAAGTGGCTCACTTTGAAGACCCATATCTTAATCAATTTGGCTCAAATTCAAGGGATCTTTGGCTCAATGGAAAGCTTATGAATCATAGAACAAACTTCCTTTGAGAATCAAGATGAAACAAACCTTGGAAAGTGATGAAAAATGGTTTTAAAATCTTACCCAATAATATCACCAAGAAAAGAAATTAGAAAAATTCTAAGTCATGAAAAACGACATATTGGTGACACCATCTTTGAAGTATCATAACTTGATGAATATTTGTCCAAATGAGGAGTTCTAGTAATAGATGGAAAGCTTGGAATGAGTTCTACAACTTTGATGTCCTGTTTAATTTGATAGCTAGTTTGCACCATTTGGATCAAGGATGAAGAAGTTATGAATGTTACGAAATGGCTAAAAATTGAGATTTTCACACTTAGAAATTTCTCTTCCAAAATCCTAATCCTTCAAACTTCTTGATTTTATGCTTCCTCTTGATTTTCTTTTGTCCAAACTTATAATAACACTTAAGATGATATGTCATGCTTATGGTTGACCTCAAAGTTCCAAGTTTGACTTTTTAGAGATACAGTTGACTTCTTTGAACAGGTGAGTCTCCAAACCTTGACTTTCAATCAATCAACAACATTATGGCCTATTTGGGTGCCTTGAGTGGACTTCATGGGTGCCTTGATGAGCCTTAGATCATGTCTCAAGGTTTGTGGCCAGCTCTTGATCAAGATCCGAAGGTGCAACTGACTTTTACTTGAAGAAACCCTAATTCTTGATTAAGTGTTGTTGAACCTTTGAGGAACTCAATGTGAGGGCATCTTGTACTTGCCATTTGATGGGAATGAGCTTCCTAGGAGTGTGAGCTCAATGTGAGGGCATCTTATACTTGCCAATCCCTAATTCAAAAATGAACAAAACAAATAAGACAAAGCAACAATATTTGATTAGCTGTGCATGAAATGCTTGACCTAAAGAGGTGGGATTTTAGGGTTAAAAATTAGGGTGTGACAGGTGTTTTATTAGTATGTAAAATCAGAGTTTGAAAAATAGAGATGATGCTAGAGAAAGTGTAAGAGAAATCTTAGAACTTGGAGGGGATTAGAGAAGCAACAAACTAGAATTTTTTATCGTGCTAGGATAACATGGTAAGGGGAAAACTATCTCAATAATGGGTATATGCTTGAAGGGTAGAATTGAGGAGTCTTTAACCCCTAATAGGGCTTTGGGATTTTAACATAATTTCTTGTATTGATGATTGATTTGTTGTTTGTGATGATAATTGTTCATGAAATCCATATGTTATGATGTGTGATACATTCTGTATTGATGAGTTAACATGTATTCACCATTATTGTTATTTTGAAGGTTTTGGGAATAATAAGTTTTTATGAAAACCGTGAATTAAAAGTGTTGATTTGATGCCATTGGATGTTATTGATGAATATATAACATGTGGGTAATGTATTGGATAAATTTTGTATGCTTGGATTTAGAAATAGGAGTTCTGCAGTGAACACCATTAAAAGAGACGAATTATGCAGGCTTTAGGGTGGTGACGGGAGTCACGTTTCTGATGGGTAACCCGTCACGTTGCCCATGCTTGTTTTCCAAGTTGGTCGTCACATAGGTGACATCTTGAAGAGTTGAGTTCAGTGACAGACCTCATGATCATGACGGGTAACCCGTCATGAATCTGCAGTGGCCGTAAATGCTTATTTTGATGATATAAGTTACAATTTTCAATTTTTTTGACTTTGGTGTATGTTTTGGGCACTGTTATGTTCTTTTAGCTACTGTATAAATTATGTTTTGGTATGACTTAATGATTAAATATGATTTTTAATCAAATCCATGTATTATTTGATGAATGATGGATATGTGCATACGTGGTTATGATGTTCTGTCAATTGTTGTGAATTGTAATGATGATATGTTTCTGTATGAGCAAGATCTAAGTTGTTGAATTATGAGTATGTTGTTGTAGGATGATAGTTCAGGAGGGGAACTATTATTGTTAGGTTGATTCATATTTTGTTTATTGTCGAGAGGGTACTTTAAACGTTATGTTGTTGTTGCATTGACATGTTGTGACATGCATTCATTAGGTCATTGTTGTTGATGAAAGAGAAAAGTCGCAATCAGAGCAAGGTGGATTTGTGACTTATCCCGAATCCGAGTAGGCTGAATTTGGGGTTCGAGCAGGGTGAACTCGGTTCCTGAGTGAACCAATTGATGATGATATGATACCACGTGCATATGAGTCTTGTTGAAGTTATGAGTCTCATTGCATAATTTAAATGATGAATATGTGATTGCTTTGTGCATGTTGATGGATTGGGTTTGAGAATGATGTTGTGTGATTGTTGTTTGAAATTTTAGCACGCAGATACTAGATGTCAAGATAGATGTCAAAACACTGGGATTAAAATAACTTGACCACACAAACAAAGATGCAGGAATTTAAATGTCAGAAAAGTAAAAATAACACCAGAATTGTTAACCCAATTCGGTGCAAGTCACCCACATCTGGGGGCTACTAAGCTAAGTGTAGTGTGCGATTTTTATCGGTGACGCGACCACCTTATCGCCATTGTTGGAATTGGGTGCTACTTTATGATTTCTTATTTATCCTATGAAGCTGGAAAGGAAAGGGAAGATATCTAAAACTAGCCTTGCATGCAAATGTTTTCTTTAACAATTGCTACGAGATTGGGGGGTCCGGGGTCAAGTTATACAATGGGGAGTTATCAATTACTGTTAATTACCCAAGAAGCTCTACTCTAATTTTTTTATAATGCGTTTCTTTTGAATAATAGGGCAAAGGTGTCACATGCAAGTATACATGCTTGGTAATGTAGCAAGTGATAAAATAAAGGTCGAACCCACAGGGAAGTGTAAAGTATTTGAACTACTAATATTAGCTTTCTTCGTTTAAGAAAAGTATGAGCAAGGTAATAGAAATACGAGAAAAAGAAACAAGAGCACACACAAATAACTAAAATAACTTAAAATTAAAAAGGAGTTAAAATATCAGAGAGAATAGTTGATGAGCTAAATCCATTAGTATTTATTGTTTGAAATATCTTTATGATGTGAAGTGTCGTGCCTCAAAAGGTTAGAACGTGATCTAGTGGTGTATCTCTACAACATCAAAAACATGTATAACTAGGGCAAGGGAACAAATCTCTAAGTCTCACTTGTAACCCTAAAATATGTCTGGTTTTAATTCTGAAAAATCTTTATGGTCTCAACTTCTTATCTCTAAGCAAGTTGAATTAAGTGAATATCTCTATCTTACTTTATTAACCACTTTTGTTATGAAATCCACTTGTTTATTGGATCTCTCTCAATAACAAGCTTTTACTTTTTTCCTTGTTGATCACTCTAAGAACCAAGTTTATAGCATAAAAACACATAACAAAATAAGACACTAGCCAACACATCATATCAACATAAAAAACACTTTTATACTAACGTCATTAGTCTCATCAAACAAAGGTTTAGCTCATAGTGAGCTGAGTACAAACTACTGGAATGAAATTAGTAGGAAACATCATCTTACAAAGTGTGGTAAAGAAATGCAACCTACTAACAACTTGGAGATCTCTTGCGTTGGATAAACAACAACAACTTTCTTCAGTCACGACAGTTCTCAGCAGAGTGTACAGGTCTGGAGAAGAAAAGAATACTCTCTACTAATACTCAAACTCTTGAAACTGAAAATAACTTTAAAAGCTGAAAATAAAATATTGTTGTGTGTGGAATCTCTTTTCTCTCTGTCTTCAATGCACAAGCTCTCTTTAAATAGTGATGAGTGGAAGTGGTGGTTCCTCCTTTCTTGGATCGTGGGTCTCTTGAGGAAACTAAGGTTAGGCCCAAATCACATCCTTCATGTGGGACACCTGTCCATCAATCCTTCCTTTGCAAACAATTTGGTACAGATGTTGGTGGGAGAAAAATTTGCTTTTAGCAGGCGGTTGGAGCAGGCTGGTGGAGCAGAGCAGACGGCTGGTGGTGTTGGTGCTAGGCGTCCTCTACTGAGTGTTCCCCACCGCACTACCTTTTGTCCTCTAGATTTCTTGATCTTATCCCTTCCTTTTGCTCCATAGCTCTTCATAGTGCTGCCACGTGAACCCTAGTCATTCTTGGCTTTTTATCATCAATCTCCAATTCTCTTGGTGAAATGGTTGATTAAACCATCAGCTCTCCAAATAACTCCTCATGCTGCTCCAGACTCTGGCAACTGGGGTCATGCCTCTTCTCATCATCATCTATCTTCCTTTTAGAGCACAAACACAATGAAAACGTAAAAGAAGCACATAAAGTGCTTAGAGATTTAATCGTGCTAAAACACCTTAAACTCATGCTATCAAAGTGAAATCATGAACTAGAAATGTTACAAATATTGGGTAAGAGTAACACACTAAAATAGTGTCATCACTCCCCAAAACTTGAATGATCGCCTGTCCTCAGGTGATGTGACAGGGAAAGACATAGGGAAGTGTAATTGGTTCTCAACAGCTTCAGTCAGGCTTAGCAGGGTGATGAGGCTTTAAGATTTGGAAAGGTAAGGAAACGGTACTGGTGCGAGTTGCCCAGCTTTGAAATTGCCCCAAAGTTTTGCCAGTCCAAAGGGAAACTGACGTCTCATGTCACGACCTTACTCTTCCAGAAAACAAGCCACAATTTCCTCTTTTTGATCCTTCCTTGTGTACTTTCTTGAGTGGGGTCTCTTCTCTTTTGGTCTCACTAGGGAATTCTTTTCTGATTCTCAATTGATATTTTTGACTAACACATTTGGGACCACACTTTCTCACTTATTATTTAATTTCTTTTGTTTTCTTCTATTTTTTTTGGCAACACGTCTCATCTCAGAATCTTCTCATGTGAGTTCACATGAATATTATGATGAAGACGCTTGCTGTTCCTCCAATTTCGGGCACAGGAACTTTATTGGTGGTCTTTGCCACTTTTTGCACATGTCTTTGTGTGAAGTGTGTCCCTTCCATGGTCATCTCAGTCATTATTTAAATCTTCTTGTCCTTCCCTTAGCGATTCTTAGGATTTCAACCTTTCCCTTGATTTTCACAATTTAGTTTCTCTTGGAAAAAAAATTTCTGGCTGGTTTAGGAGACTAGTACTGACGTGACTGAGAACATCAATCTCCTCTGTCAAACTCATTTAGTGTAACTTCTACACCTTGCTTCCCTAATGATGCGTCCGCAAGTGCACGGAAATATCAAAGTAATATAAAAGATTGTCGAACCCACAGAGACCAATGTCAACCTACCGTAATCTATCATCGCTTTGTAAAGCTAAGGCTAATGATATTCGATAAAAGGGAAACTAGAACTAAAACTAAAATAAGACTAAGAAAATATAACAGAAAAGAGAGACCGAAATGTGGATTCTGTGTACCTCAGGTGCTTTGTAATTGGTTGGCGTTAATTTACTTACGTCACGTAGGAAATATTGATCTAAAGACTCTGCCTCACACTCTCGCGTTATTGACTAAAGCCACATCTCCTAACCACAGGATTTTGGTCTTGCTCGCCCGGTAACTAGGAAATATATTTTGAAAGCCAATAATATCCTAAACGTATCTAAAGCGCCCTCGCTGTATTTAGATATGTTGCCTAATTTCCCTTATCCGGTTCGATCCCCACGCTCTCACAGTGCCGGCTCTAACCTTTATTAATTTCTCACTCTCGTGACAAAATCATGTTAAATACCATCTCACTCTCGTGACAAAGCTATTTAAATTAGACTTGGAAATTAAAACCAAAACATAATTTTAATCATAAGTTCGCACCTATTATTTTCTACCGAGTCCCGTCGTTAACGACAGTCCTCATACGCCGGACTCAGGACAATTTAGCAAGACATGGAATTAAACGTAAACAAATTAAAGATTATAATTGCATTTGAAAACATCATAATAATTAATTTAGGAAAGCGATAAACAATAATAATAAGCAATGCGATAAAGAACCTGTAAAGACTTGAAGTAAAATGCGGGAAATAAAGAAACTTGAATTAACTTTAACTTCAATAATGACGACAAGATTGTTGATCCAAGTAAGTTACATAGAACATAGGCCTAAATACTAATGGTGGAGTAGTTCCTCGATGTGAGAAACTACCCCTTTTACAATTGTAATTTCTGCCTAAATCTATGAAACGACTTCGTTAGCGCTTCCGCGCACAAAACTTGGATCCTCTTGAAACTAAATGATAGGTCCTATATATAGTGATAACAGATTGGAAGTTACTTCAGAATTCATGTGAAAAGTAGTGGAGATAATGGGGCATTGGAGAAATAGTGGAGATAATGGGAAGTTGGAGAAGTTGTGGCCGAAAATATCTGAAGCACTTCCTTGACTGGCTGAACGTGGTTTTGGTCTTGTTGATACCCGTTGAGAAGTCCATGTAGTTTAAAATTAGATTCTGAGAATTTCCCTTGTGTCGGTCGCCATGGACCTGTGACGAGCGTCACACTTAAGAATGCATTACGATTGCCACACTCCTTGTGACGGTCGCCACAGGCCTTAAGTGAAGCTTCCTAATTTTGCTGTCAAAACATCTGGTTTTCTTCAATTTTCTTCTGTTTTCTTCTTCTTTCTTCTTGCTGGTTGACTTAAAGAGAATTCCTGAAAGTGAACTTAATACTCGAAAATACAATGCTAACAAAAGAAAATAACGAAATAAATCAATGTAATTCAGGGCAAAAAATACGATACATTTTCGAGTTATCAAACTCCCCCACACTTAAACATTTGCTTGTCCTCAAGCAAACCATGACTCGCGAGAAAAATAGTGTATACGGATACTCATCCTAGGCTACCAACTCTACTTCGGTTAAGTTTGTGTTGATAGGTACTTGCTCACACACTAAGGATATCGTAACAACACAATTCCGCTTTTACGGTCATCAACCTCCATCCTATACAAACCAATCTGAATCATGTCATTATACCTAAGCCTAACTCACTCGTCCTTCTTTTATCTGTTTTCATTCTGGCGCAATTACATTAAGCCCGTTATCCTTTCACATTCATGGTAGGATAGCCTGTTAATGACTATGATCTCATTATCATCTTTCATTTTTTCTTTTTGCACATTGGCTTAAACATCAATAAAATAAAGAAGTTTGCACCGTTGGGTTAAATGATCGGGTGAGGATCACCTAACTTAGAAGGAGCATTCATTTTTTCTTTTCTTAATTTACCTTTTAAGCCTGAGATCATACACTTATTTGCATCGGCTTCCTACTTAGTGCGTGCTTAGGATGGTGCTGACTGCTAAATAAACTACTTAGGGACTACTAAAGGGGTGAGGACTTAAGGTTATAGCATAACAAGTACTCAAATTGATTTCCACAATTGAGAGGCTCACGGTATTAAAACGATACTGATCTTGCAGAATTTTCCCAAGTCTCACAATCTAACCTCAATTTCGTCTGCAACCTAAGATTTTCAAAAGAAACATTATTTTTAACTCAAAAATTTTCAAAATATTCGGTATGGATCAAGAAAATGGGGAAATCGATAAACAACATAAAATCAGCATAAAGACTCGACAGCACATGCAAAGACGCAACGAAACATTAAAACAGAAAAAATTTTAAAATCATGCAAGAAAACAGTAAATTTAACTAGAAATCGGTAAAATGAAAGCGGTAAATGTTCCTCCCCCACACTTAAACCAAAAATTGTCCTCAATGTTTTGATAAAAGCTTGTAGAGGAAAGATAGAACCTGTATGAATGCCATTGCGTGCTACCACATCCAAATTCGCGCTGATTCTTCCCTTGTTGTCCCTGTCTTCGCTGGCCACTTCTACTCCGGCGTCTTGTACTACGAGTTAACTGAATTTGCTGAACTTCATTTTACTGAAGCCGCTCATCATACTATTTATTTCCGAAGGAAGTACTTGTAAAAATGTTAGAAAAATATGGTGCGGTGTGTGCAGGTGGAACCTGACCATGCGAAAGGACAAGGAGAAGGTGAGTTACGAACGGGAGAGATATGTCCTCTACTATCATACTCAACATTGGTGTCACCACCAGCAGCGACATTCGTAGGAATGCCCGTGGGCACCAGGTCATTTTAAGGGATTGTCGTCTAGAGATCTTTCGCCTAAATGTAGCTGAGACGTGACAAGCGATACAATTCTTTATTTTCTGAAAACACAAACAATAAAAGGAAAACATTAAATTAAAATCTCGTGGGTTGCCACCCACGCAGGGCTTTGTTTAACGTCGATAGCTCGACGGTTAGGAGTGTTAATCTTTGGTTTCCATGGCCATTTATCAAGCCATCTCACATATCCCTCACCTTTTCTTTTCTTCCTTTTGTGGGCCGGTTCATTCTTTTGAACTTGTGGTGGTGGTTCTGGATCTATCCTTAGTATTAGCTTTTCGAGTTTGGGCTTAGGTATTTCATCCATCACCTCAAAGTCTAACCTTACCCTCTTAACAGTAATGATATCCCTAGTTTCATGGTCCTCAAATTTTCTCTTTTTATGCATGACCTCAAACAAAGATGCATCGGTGTGGATATTTTCCAATACCTCCGCATACGTTTTGGATTGGGATTCTACAAACCTATGCGGGAAAGAAATCGGTGGGGTATAGGAATGAGGAACAACCTTAGGTGCTACTTTCTCTACCTCTTCGACAACCTCCCTTTCGGATGGTGTCGATGGATTTTTCTCAATCTCTACTCTCTTCTCACCAGAACTCTCCTCAACCTCGTTATCACTCTCCTCAACCTCATTATCACTCTCCTCGGAATTCTCGATTTGTTTTTCATTAATTGTTGTTACAACATCCACATGCTCCTCAGGGAAGGGTCCTATAGGTGTCTGTGCAAGCAGGGAGATTTGAGTCTCCAATGCCTCAGTGTGAGTCACGAGGGACTCGACTATTGTGTTTATCTGCCTATGGGTTTCATAAATATCGAGATGTTGTTTTCTAAGCTCTTCATTCTGGAGAGTTTGTGTCTCCACAAAGTACTCCATCATAGACTCTACCATAGAATTAGTTGTTGTTTCAATGAAGTCCTCCATTAATGCTTCGAGGTTGGAATTAACAGATTCTTGTGGTTCCTCGAAATATTGGGAGTGGTAATTTGGGTGGAAATGAGTTAGTGTCGCGTTGAAATCATGCATTAGTATTTCGAGATTGGAATTATGTGATTCTTGCGGTTCCACGAAATTTTGGGAATGGTAATCATAGGAAAAATTTGGTTGCGGTTCCTCAAAATATTGGGAGTATTGCGGTTGGTAATTGTAGAGAAAATTTGGGTGCGGCTCCTCAAGATATTGTGAGTGGTTATCATAGAGAAAATTTGGGTGATACATAGTTTTAAAATTTTATTTTTTTTATTATTTTTTTTATGGGAATGCCTTAGTCTATACGGTGCAACAACGAAATAACAATATTGACTGTTGGTCCCTGGCAACGGCGCCAAAAACTTGATGCGTCCGCAAGTGCACAGAAATATCGAAGTAATATAAAAGATTGTCGAACCCACAGAGACCAATGTCAACCTACCATAATCTATCGTCGCTTTGTAAAGCTAAGGCTAATGATATTAGATAAAAGGGAAACTAGAACTAAAACTAAAATAAGACTAAGAAAATATAACAGAAAAGAGAGACCGAAATGTGGATTATGTGTACCTCAGGCGCTCTATAATTGGTTGGCGTTAATTTACTTACGTCACGTAGGAAATATTGATCTAAAAACTCCACCTCACACTCTCACGTTATTGACTAAAGCCACATCTCCTGACCACAGGATTTTGCTCTCGCTCGCCCGGTAACTAGGAAATATATTTTGAAAGCCAATAATATCCTAAACGTATCTAAAGCGCCCTTGTTGTATTTAGATATGTTGTCTAATTTCCACTATCCGGTTTGATCCCCACGCTCTCACAGTGCCGGCTCTAACCTTTATTAATTTCTCACTCTTGTGACAAAATCGTGTTAAATACCCTCTCACTCTCATGACAAAGCTATTTAAATTAGACTTGGAAATTAAAATCAAAACAGAATTTTAATCATAAGTTCGCACCTATTATTTTCTACTGAGTCCCGTCGGTAACGACGGTCCTCATACGCCGGACTCAGGACAATTTAGCAAGACATGGAATTAAACGTAAACAAATTAAAGATTATAATTGCATTTGAAAACATCATAATAATTAATTTAGGAAAGCGATAAACTATAATAATAAGCAATGCGATAAAGAACCTGTAAAGACTTGAAGTAAAATGCGGGAAATAAAGAAACTTGAATTAACTTTAACTTCAATAATGACGGCAAGATTGTTGATCCAAGCAAGTTACATAAAACATAGGCCTAAATACTAATGGTGGAGTAGTTCCTCGATGTGAGAAACAACCCTCTTTACAATTGTAATTTCTTCCTAAATCTATGAAACGACTTCGGTAGCGCTTCCGCGCACAAAACTTGGATCCTCTTGAAACTAAATGATAGGTCCTATATACAGTGATAACAGGTTGGAATTTACTTCAGAATTCATGTGAAAAGTAGTGGAGATAATGGGGCGTTGGAGAAGTAGTGGAGATAATGGGAAGTTGGAGAAGTTGTGGCCGAAAATATCTGAAGCACTTCCTTGACTGGCTGAACGTGGTTTTGGTCTAGTTGATACCCGTTGAGAAGTCCACGTAGTTTAAAATTGGATTCTGAGAATTTTCCTTGGCCCAGTCGCCATGGACCTGTGACGAGCGTCACACTTAAGAACGCATTACGGTCGCCACACTCCTTGTGACGGTCGCCACAGGCCTTAAGTGTAGCATCCTAATTTTGCTGTCAAACATCTGGTTTTCTTCTAGTTTCTTCTGTTTTCTTCTTCTTTCTTCTTGCTGGTTGACTTAAAGAGAATTCCTGAAAGTGAACTTAATACTCGCAAATACAATGCTAACAAACGAAAATAACGAAATAAATCAATGTAATTCAGGGCAAAAAATACGATACATTTTCGAGTTATCACCTAACACCTAACAACTTCATTCCCCTTTTTTATTCTTGAGCCCAGAAATTAAATGTTTACGCTCCTGACTTAGTTGGATCCCCACATTCCCTAGTTCTTCCTTATTCTAAGATATGATTCACACCATTTTCACACCATTTTAACATGAATGAAATTATCACCAAAAAGTGCCATGCACAACATTCAAACAAAACATCAAATTGCAGGTCATCATGTTCTGGGAGCGTTACAACATCCCCACAAGAAAATTAAAAACATTTGGCTAAAAACATGGCCAACCAAACACAATATCCAAACTTAGACATAAAACATGAGTCATAGGCAGAAACGACAGTAAAAGATGGAAACAGGGTTAGATTAAGTGAAAATAGGATGAGTACTGATGCCCTCCCCCAAACTTAGTAAGGACAGTGTCCTCACTATTTAACGATGAGAGGTGGCAAGACAGTGCTGGCTTATTTCCACTTTTACCACTTTAGGCCCTTAGCCAGGAGCTTTTCCTTGGAGCCTGCAGAGGTTGTTTCTTCTTTTTCTTCTTGCTCTCCTGCACTCCTGGGCCTTTGTCATTTCCCTCTTCAGCTGTAGCAACAGCAGCCTCCTTCCTAGCAGTCTTCATAGGACTCTTTGCCTTTTGCTGTGGCTGTTCTCCACTTTCCTTTGACTTCTCCGCCAGAACATTGTCTTCTTTAACTGCGTCAGGTTCCACGACAGGGAGGGGTCCTGGCTCAGCTCCTATTTTTTCTGCTTCATCACTGTCAGCTTCGTCATCTCCTTTGGCAACTTCCTCTTTCTCAGTTTCTGTAGAGGAGTAATATCTCCTTATTCCTTCCAAATCCTTCTCCTCAGTCCCTCCTTCAGATTGCACTTTTTCTTCCTCAACATCCTCCTTTTTCTCACTTCTTTCTTCCTCCTCAGTAGCTTCCACCTTGTTCAAGTCCTCAGCATCTTTTTCTGCTTCTGATAACATGGTTTCCAATACTTCATCCTTCTTTGTTCCTTCCTCTTCCTGGTGTGATTTATTCAGGTCAAATTTGTTGGCGTTTGTCACATGGCTGGCAGGCGGTGTCATGACTACAACCGGCTCTTTCTTCTTCCACTCAGCCTTGAGCTTCTTCTTCTTTGGGGTTTCCTCCATTTCTGGAGGTGGAGACGGATAAGCCTTTCTCAGTTTTTTCTTCTTTTTGACCTGGCTTTGACTGGTGTCTACTGACACGCCTTTGCTAGTCTCACTAACATCTTTCTTCTTTTCCTCTTTGTCCTTCTTCTTCTTCTTTCCCTTCTCTTTTTTCACGGATCTCTTTTCTCCTTCAGCAGCAGCCATTGGTTCCATATTTCCCAAAATATGACCTGGAAACTCTGGAGCCTTCAACACATGAGATGGGGCTTGCATAACCCACATTTCTTCCAACCACTTTGTCTTGGCCTTTTGGTAGGCGAAGAATGCTTGTTGATCCCTACGCATCTGCTTCAAGATTTCTAATGCTGGGTCTGGTTGCTCTTCGGTTGCATATGAGGTTTGACTAGTAGCTACTCTTTTCCTTACTCTTTTAGGCTTCATGAGTGTCATGATTTGTGTCTTGTCCAGCGGCTGTTGAGGGGCCCCAAAATTGTCTGATTCATACTCAGACACACCATGTATTCGGCACAGAGTTGTGATTAAACACGGGAAGAAGAGCATCCCTTCCTTTTTCTTTGAACATGCATGGATTTCCTGCACTATTATTTTTCCCACATTGATGGGTCTCAAGCCGGTGATACAGTGTAAGAGTACGAAGTTTGCCCTAGAATCCGTCTCATTGTGAGCGGTTGTCTTGATGGAATGTTTCAAGAATTGGTACCAAAATTTTACCTCCGGTCTGAGGTCCATCCTCTTCACGACTTTGTCCACCCATTTTGCTCCCTGGACACGCAATGACTCCAGATACGCGTCATACTCATCTTCATGAGATCGTAACACCAAGTTTTGGTACTCATCTTCAGCAGCCTTTAGTTTGAAATAATAGTTGATATTTGCTTCATTGTACATGACCTTTGTACCTCTGATGATCACCTCCAACCGTTTGTGTCCTGGATCGGTGAGGTTTGCATAGAACTCCTTGACTAGGTTGGCGTTGTAAGCACCAGGCTGTTTGCACAAAAGCTCCCATTTCAACTTCAATATTGTGGTTCCAATATCTACTGGTAGTCCCAGACCTTCCTCAGAGGAGTCCATAATAAAACCACGCTCAGAAAAAAGATTCATCTTGCTAAAATACTCCGTAAAACCCCTGTGAGCTTCCACATTCACGAAGGTTTCATCTTTGTACTGACTTGACATATCAATGGTGGGGGTGGTATTTTTATTGGCAGCGATTTTGTAACGGCAGCCGGTTTGGGGGTCGCGAGTCATTTTTCTGAAGTGAAAGAGGAGAAAAAGGGGTTGAGAAGTTTTTAGGGTTTCAGAGAAAAATGGTGGAATGGAAGATGAAGAGTTCTTTGTCTGACGGTTTGTGTATAGGCAAAAGTGGGGGAGTTGTAAAGATGGTTGTAAAAAGTTTCAATAAAACGTTTCTTTGAAGTGGAGAGAGAAGTTTTTCTATTTTAGTGTTTCGTAGGGCAAGGAGTGAAAACCCTAGGGCTGACACCTGAAAAGACACACTTAAGTGGGTTTGCGTGTTTAGGTGGCTGAGGTGTCTGACGTGGCAGACCTGGCCATCATAACTCTGCTCCTTCACTCAGCCCAATGCGCTTGCTCCCTATGTTGCGCTTTCTTTCTCTCTCTTCCTTATAAGAAAAACGTTTCAAATTCTTTTCTGATTATTCAAGAGAAAAATAATCAACGCCAACTCAGTATGGTTATTAATCTCATTGGACTTAGGAAAATTTTTTATTCCTTCAGTCTTTTTCATTCCTCCCCTTCCACTGTTCTTGAGTCTGTTGTTGGCATGTCTGGTCTTGTCATGCGCTGACGCTAGTAGAACACATCATGATCCTGTACAAAGTAAAACAAAAGAAAAAAATTGCATAAAGTTGGGCTGCCTCCCAATAGCGCTATTTTAAGGTCTTATCGCCTGACCAACACAAAAATCCATTAATCAATAAAATGGAGAGCATCCCTTGTGTTACTTGAGGACTTTCCAAGGTAAGCTTTGAACCTTTGGCCGTTGACCTTAAATTTCTCTCCATTCTTCGCATTTAACAACTCCACTGCACCATGGGGGTAAATCTCCTCTAAGATAAAGGGTCCAGACCATCTTGATTTCAATTTTCCAGGGAATAGCTTCAGCCTTGAGTTAAAAATTAAAACTTCTTGGCCTTTCACTAATTCCCTCTTCTGACATTTCATGTCATGCCACCTCTTGGTCTTTTCCTTATACAATTCAGCATTCTCGTATGAGAATAACCTATGCTCATCTATCTCATTTAATTGGAGCATTCTAGATTGGCCAACACTTTGAATATTAAAATTTAATTGCTTCACAGCCCAAAATGCCTTGTGTTCCAATTCAATGGGTAGATGACAAGCCTTCCCATAGACAAGTCTATATGGAGACATGTCTAAGGGGGTTTTATAGGCAGACCATTACGCCCATAGTGCTTCGTCCAAATGCTTGGACAAATCCTTCCTTGTTGGATTAACTACCTTTTCCAAGATTCTTTTGATTTCTATATTGGACAACTCCACTTGTCCACTAGTTTGGGGATGGTAGGCTGTAGCAACCTTGTGCTTAATCCCATATTTTGCCATTAGGTTTTCAAAAAGTTTATTGCAAAAATGAGATCCACCATCACTGATGATAGCTCTAGGCGTGCCATGTCTTGTCAAAATGTTCTTGAGCAAGAACTTAGTCACAACCTTGGCATCATTGGATGGTGTTGCTACTGCCTCAATCCACTTGGACACGTAGTACACAACCACAAGAATGTAAAGATTTCCAAAAGAGGGAGGAAATGGCCCCATGAAATCAATGCCCCACACATCAAAAATTTCTACTTCAAGAATACTAGTGAGCGGCATCTCTTGTCTCATGGACACATTTCCAACCCTTTGACATCTATCACATCTCTTAGTAAATACATAAGCATCTTAAAAATAGAAGGCCAGAAATAACCTGATTGCAGCACCTTGGCTGCAATTCTTACTCCTCCAAAATGTCCACCATATGGGGCTTTGTGACATGCTGATAGGATCTGGCGTGCCTCCTCATAGTCAACACATCTTCTTAGCAACTGATCTGCACACTTCTTGTATAGGTATGGCTCATCCCAAAAATAGTTCTTTACAGTGTGAAAGAACCTCTTCCTCTGTTGGTAGTTGAATTCTGGTGGCACAACCCTACTGGCTAAGTAGTTCACAATGTCAGCGTACCAAGGAGTCATGCCATCAGTAATCACCAACAGCTTCTCATCCAGAAAACTTTCCTTAATCTCTCCACTGTTTTGAGGTTGCACTTCTTCAGGAAGTCTTGAGAGATGATCAGCAACTGAGTTCTCTACTCCTTTTTTGTCTCTTATTTCCAGGTCAAACTCTTGTAGAAGAAGCACCCAATGTATAAGCCATGGCTTTGCATATTTTTTGGCAATCAAATATTTAATTGCTGCATGATCTGAATACACAATGACCTTAGTTCCTACCAAGTAAGGTCTGAATTTATCAAAAGCAAACACTACTGCCAGCAGCTCCTTCTCCGTGGTTTTGTAGTTGATTTGTGCTTCTATCAACGTTTTACTTGCATAGTAAATAGTATGTGTCATACCCCAAATTTTGACCACTAAGATTTCCCATCATTGTGCAAATAATCATCACAATATGGATGAACCATCATGCCTCATCAAATACCTCAAGGGTTGTTGAGCATTCACTACAATCAAAATTAGGGGTTTAAGCCCTCTCAGAGCCTTAGACAAAGGATCAATCAAGGAATGACATGATCTTCAACTTATCTAACCTCTCAAACATCCACAATGGATCAAAAGGACTCCCACTTCAAGGATTAAGCACAAGGCTGCTCCCTTCTAGGTGGATTAAGTCTCAAGATCGACAGTGTCACCAAATTAGGGTTTTGGTCGACCAGGGCCTCCAGATGGAAATTTTTCATCTAGGCACAAGCCAATGATCCAAAACATAACCTAATATACTTCATGGGACCTCATGGACCCAGTCATCAAGTCAATTTTGCCTCAGGGGATGCATTCATCAAAAATCAGGAATTAGGGTTTCTTGACCTAATTCACCCCTAAGTTGACTTTTGGGACAAAACATGAGCCAAGACCTCAAAGGAGGATTTGAGGGCCTCTAATATACCATATTGATCCATTTGGAACAATGGATTAATCCAAGAAGCTTGAGCAACAAGTCTCAATTTCATCTGCACCACAATTAGGGTTTCGCTGGAAAAGTCAACTGTAACTTTGACTTTTGACCAGGACATGCTCCCAAGCCCTAGGACATGAATCAATATACCCTATGACACCCATGGAACATTTCCATCAAGTTTGATTTAGGTCAAGGACATGATTTCATGAAGAATTGCACAGTTTGGAATTCATCTGATAAAAAGTCAACTGTGCACAAAAGTCAACTTTGACTTTTTGAGATTTTTCACCAAAATGGATTTTTAACCCTAAAATGATGTTAATGTATGATTTGAATCATCATTCGTCAAGAAAAATCAAAGAAAGTGGGATAACTTGTAAAAGGGGTAACCATAAAAACTTAGAAAAATTTCTAAGTTATGGAAAAAGTGACACTAATGTGCCAACTTTGGAGGACCATAACTCCTAAACCACAAGGCCATTGTTACCCATTCAAAGCTTGATTTGTAGATCTCATTGCCCTCTACAAAAGCTTCATACTGACCTATGTCCAAATTCCTCATGGATTTTGAGTTATGGAGTGATCAAAATCAAGAAAAGTCACTTCGTTCCAACACTTAGTGAAAATTTCACTAAGTCAGATTTTACCCTACTTTTTGCCAAATGTAGGGGGATTTTTCACTTGGATTCAAAAGAGATCAAAACCAAACATGTTCAAACAGTTGTTGTATCATGTAAGGGCTTTCCAAAATGGCCAAGAACATTACCAAATTCAATTTGAGTCATGAGATATAACATTGGCAAGTTGCCTTGTTGAAATCTGTCAAGGCAAGGCAGATTTTGCATTTTTGCTCGATTTGCCAAAATCAGCCAAATCCAAATGCTCCTATCCACTTGGACACCTCTGAGGATTGAATCTAAAGGGGACAATCACTGAGCCAAGCCTCCAAAGTCTTGGGAACAAGAAATAGCATGTTGAACCTAGAATTGCCAAAATAGGGACAAGACTCCAATTTTGGATTGGAGCATTCAATGGAAGCATCAAGGTGGCATGGACTGAGCCATTCTCAACTGAATTCAGTCAAGACTTATCCAAGACCAAGGGAACCAGCAGCCTGTGCCCTAACCTCTAGTCAATGGCTAGAGGAGACTTGGATTTCCATTGGACAACCTTGGTCAAACCTCTGCTGCAGTTGCCATTCACTATTGATCCCAAAACAAACTTGCTCTACTATAAATAGAGCTCAATTGTGATCAGTTTGAGTACACCAAAGCCATCAAACAGATGCTTTCCTCAAAATCTCTTCTTTCACTCCAATTTTGCCTTCTAAGGCAAGTCACTATCAGGTTTTGAGTTTGGGAGCTTTTCCAATCAAACCAATCACTCACACACCTCACATACATCATATAGAAGTGATCCAAACACTCACATAACATCTGGAACACAGATTTCACAAAATCACTAGCCAATTTCTCAAGTTCTTGACAGTTTTGCAGTTGAGGTACCATCTTCAGCTCCAAACCATTTCAATCCATTCCAAGCATTCATACACACTCCATGGCACCTAGGGAAGCTATCCAGATCATTGGAACCTAGCTGTAACACCTCCAACACAAATCACGATCACCAACTGCAAGGGGTAAGCATGAACTCTTCTAACTCTATGATCCATGCAATTTTTGCTGCACAATAATTTGGCCATATGTTCATAATCATGCATGGAATGTTTTCCCTCAATTAATTGCATTGTTTGAATCGTGTATCAAAAATCCTAGCCTTCATGCAGAAATTAGGGTTCTTGAGGATTTTTCGTGATTTCTTGTTATATGTTTAATTTAAATGAAATTAAATACCATAGACATGATCGTGAGGTTGAAACGAGTTGATTGGTATATGGATTGCATGATATGATTAAGTATTCAGTAAGATTGGAGAGAAAATGCAAATCTGGGCAAAACTGAAAAACGCGCGTGTTCGTGCCTTTGTTCTTGGCGCCATTTTCCAATATTTGAATATTTGAATTTTGTGATTTTATTTAATTGATTCAAAAATTAATTTCTCTCTGAGTTTTAATGATTTTGAGTTGATTCTTTTTTTAATAATTCACAAAAATGTTAAAATATTTTATTTTCCCAAAAAATCCCAAAAATATTATTTATTTTGTATAATTGATATTTTTTCAAAGAATTAATGTTTTAATTGTTTTTAACATTTAAAATATTTTTTCCACCTTGATTTTGCAACTTTTAATGCTTTCTAATTATTTTGTAGGTCAATACTTAATTTTTGAAGCATTAATCCAAGATCACAATTTGTTTTTCCTATGTTAAACAATTTTGATCATTTTAATTAAATTTTTATTCAATTAAAACACATTTTTGAAAACAAATTAGGGTTTTTGGATTAATTCAACCCTCATAAATCATTTTTAAAACTTTTTGGGCCTCTAATAGAGTGTGAGACCCAATCCTTTTTTTGACCAAATCATTTTTGGGCCTCAGTATATTGTATAAGTCCCGATACCGTAAAAAACAAACGACGCGATCGTCGCCTTTTCAAAACAAACCTGGGCCTACCCTCGAGTAGTAAGACCCATTTCTTTTCTTAAAACTTTTTGGGCCTCTATTAGAGTGTAAGACCCAACCCCTTGTACAGAAAACTTTTTGGGGCTCATTCGCTGTATAAGTCCCTCTGTACATTTTCAAATAAACGACGCAATCGTCGCCTTTTAAAAAACCAATTGGGCCTCTCCTTGAGCTATAAGACCCATTCAAAACTTTCGGGCCTCTAATAGAGTGTAAGACCCAATCCTTTTTTTTTACCAAAACATTGTGGGCCTCAGATATTGTATAAACCCTTCTGCGTTAAAAGAAAACCTCGGCGCGATCGTTATTTTAAACGAAAAGTCAAACTGGGCCTACCCTCGTGTTATAAGCCCCACTCTTTTTCTTTAAACCTTTTGGGCCTCTTGAGAGAGTGTAAGACCCAAATCCCTTTGTACAGAAAACCTTTTTGGGCCACAGTCACTTGTATAAGTCCCGCTGTACAAATTCAACAGTGAAATCACTGGTAAAACCCTGGGCCTCTCCTTGAGCTGTAAGCCCTAAATCTTTCTTTTTCAAAGCACTTTCTCCTTTGATTTTGAATATACTGTTGTTTTCAATCTTTCTTTGTTGAACAACTAACCAAACAACATGGAAGCTCTACAGCCGAGTAAGTGGTTATTGCTTTCATTTACCGCTTTCATATACATATAACTGTATTGTGGGGCTGTTTCGCTGTAAGTCTTCTTTCATAAACTCATATCAACTGTGTAATAATAGTATAGATATTTAGAGTTTCCCCAGCAACTACGTCTAGCATTAAGCTCGTTGATCACTCTTAAATAGTCAAAACTAAATCCCCATAGGATTACCAGACACAGTCTTCCCTCCCCATAGCATTAAGCTACGTCTAGTATAGATATTTCGAGTTTCCCCGGCAACTACGTCTAGAACTAGGTGACGCCGTTTCGTTTATTCGTAGAAATAGACAACTAGATCCCCAATAGGATCACCAGATACAGTCTTCTCTTCGGCTGTCCTCATTAGGAATTATCAAGAAACTCTACTCCCAGAGATGAATGTATTCTCCGTGAATGGCATCTTTGAGTTTCTTCCAAATTCTCGGACTTTCCTGGCTTGATCTATTCCTCGTGGATAGCCTGTCTTGAATTTCTCGGGGTTTGGGGACCTACGGGCTTCTTAAAAGCATCGGCCTCCTCTTGGGCATCATACAAGAACCCACAGGCTTCCTAAAAGCAACCCCGCCTCCTCTTGGGCTTAGTACAAGGACCCGTCGGCTTCTTAGAAGTATTCACAGCCTCCTCTTAGGCTTCGTATAATGATCTCTTCCTCCGGGAATGACAGCCTCCTCTTGGGCTTCGTACAAGGACCGATCGGCTTCTTGAAAGTTTCCAGCCTCCTCTTGGGCTTCGTACAAATTGTCCCGACGACCTCCTAGAGGTATAGGAACATAACTTAATCATCTGCATAGAACAGTCCTTTCGAAGAGTCTACTAATGTTTCTCAAAGCATAGTACAAAAGATGAAACTCTAGACATGGACAGTCTAATATCCTTGAGTTTTCCAGACATTCTCAAGTGACCTCTTCGTTAAATAGGAAGAAAACCCGTGGACTCGGACAGTCTCAATACCCTTCGAATTTCCCACTTCCTTGAAGAACAGGAATAACCCGGATCCTCGAATCAAAATCCTTGAGTACAGTGTTGCTCATATAAGAACTGATTTTCTCTTTCAAAATCAGTATACTGGACCTGTCACTCAACTGAAATAGTTACAACAGCCTCCTCTTAGGCTTTGTATAATGATCCTTCTCTAGTGAAGTTAGCCTCTCTTTTGGGCTTTATACAATGATTCTCCCCAGCGGAGTCAAACAACGTTTAGCCTCTCTCTCGGGCTTTGTACGAGACACATAAGAGACTTCCTCGTTGAGTCAATCACCCTTTTGCCTCCATCTCGGGCTTTATATGAGATACAAAAAGGTTCTTATTGAGCCAAACAAACCTTTAGCCTCCATCTCGGGCTTTGTACGAGATACAAAAACTCTCTTGTTGAGTCAAATAGCCTCCATCTCGGGCTTCGTACGAGATACCAAAAGACTCCATCTTTGAGTCAAAACCTTTTAGCCTCTCTCTCGGGCTTTGTACGAGACACATATTAGCCTCCTCTTAGGCTTTGTATAAGAAAACCACTGGTTGATCCAATCAACCTTTTAGCATCAAAGTTGTGCCTCGTTCACAGTACACAGACATCAACAACTCCTTCCCCTTCATCTAATCGCTGTAAGCGGCAAGCCTCTGGATTATTTACATCCATGCCAATATCCCTCTTTTAGTATGAGAAATTCCTAAGGAAAGATGGCATTGCTCTAAACTAAGTTAAAGTCTTCTCCTTCAGGTTAAAATCCCCTATAAAGGAAATTATGGCATTGCCGGATTTACAAGTCCCGGTTAAAGTAATCCTCCTTTACAGTCAGTCACCCAACAGTTGTGACTAACAAACCCCTTTAGAGATGACAAATTCTCTCTAAGGTCAACACTTTCAGCTTCACATCTTGGGCTTTGAACAAGATACCAACTACCTTCAACTTCACATCTTGGGCTTTGAACAAGATACAAATAAACCCTCTAGCTTCACGTCTTGGGCTTTGAACAAGACACCAAAACAACCATTTCCTCCCATAGAATAGGAGGAACTACAATCGCTCTGATTTCCCTGTTTCGGTAAACGGGAATACGTAGGCATAAGATTGAAAGAAAAAATCTTAGCGAGCACACTAAACGAAAACCCAAAATCCCATACTCTCATACATTCATCCTAACATCCTAACCGATAGCCTAAAGAACCCCTTGTCAACAAAATAACCTAGGAGAAACCCCGAATCTTTGTAGCATCTGTAAACCAACAGTTTTGACTGTTTAATCTCAGTATGCAAGCAGGGTTAATTGGAGACATCTATTTCCCTTCCTTCATCAGCTTTAATAGGATAAAAAATGAATCGAGCTGTAGTACAAGAGCGATCGTGCTTCGCAACCACATCCAAAAATCACTCGCTACAGAAAAATGACGACTCTGTTGGGGATAAGACAGGTCTCTTTAGGGATCTTGTTCTCTTTTTTTTGTCCCCTAGGTAGAAACCTTGACGTCATTAGGATCTTAGGTCAAAACGCCGTTAATTTGGAATGAAACCACAGGATGGTAATTCCGCCGGGGAACCCATTTTCTGTCAGGAACTTAGGATTCATAGCTTTAAAGGTCTAGGATGATTAGCACAAATATATATACTGCTTTTCCTAATTGCTATACGTGTTTATTTTTCTACTAATGGGAATGCGTGTGATGCCGCATGTGGAAAGATTGAGTATACACTTAAGATAAGTGATGGCGACGAGGTCGACCATCAACCTCAGTGGAGGCTGACCAATGCAACCCATTCTCTCACCTAGACAATGAGCCGATTGTGATGTCTGAGAAGCTGAGGAGCCAAACCCTTTTGTAGTGCGGAAACTATCGGGAATAGTTGTTATGCGATACTACCCTCATTTAAGGCTGGTGATCTATTCTCGGTGAATGGCACTTACTCTAAGATCGCTCTACAACTCGCTGGCGATCCGCTTGTTGTTTTGCTTTCCTGGGAGGAGCTGATGATAATGAGTACAAGTACAAAAATCACCCTAGTATAAACCTTTGGGGATGGGTAGAGCCTTGACTTCATGACAACGACCCTTTGACCCCATGTTTTTCCTATGTTTTTGTGTACTGCATTCATGCATCCATTTAAAAAACATTAAAGCAAGAAAAAATTTCTCTTCTAGTCTCTCTGTTTTTCAAATTAAACTAAGACTGTGATTGCAAATATTAGAGAAAAGGATTGCGCTAATGGATTTCGGTAGAAGGAGAACCCATAGGTATACCTTCAAGGTTCCAAAGCTAGAGGATTTGAGAAGGTTAGCAGGGATGATCACAAACCAAGAGGCTTTCAGAGCCAAACACGGAGGTCTGCTACCACTGTTAAGAGTCCATGTGATTGAGGGAATCATGGATGCGCTCATTCAGTTTTATGATCCAGTTTATCACTGTTTCACATTCCCGGATTACCAACTCGCACCAACGCTGGAGGAGTATTCTCATTTGATTGATCTACACATTACTAATCGAGCTCCATTTTCTGGACTGGAAGAAATTCCAAAGAATCAGACCATTGCAAGAGCAATTCATTTGGACGAGTCTGAGGTTAGGACTCACCTAACCACTAAGGGTGGCATCCAAGGTTTTCCAGCCCAGTTCTTGACAAAGAAGGCCCTGTATTTTGCCAGTATAGGAAATGTGACTGCTTTTGAAAGCGTCTTTGTCTTGCTCACCTACGGGTTATTTTTGTTTCCCAACATCAATAACTTCGTCGATATCAACTCCATTAAGGTTTTTCTCATTGGAAACCCTGTGCTGACTTTGCTCGCAGACGCGTATCATTCTGTACACTTGGGAAATTTGTACAGCGGAGGGGAGATCACATGCTGTGTACCTTTGCTTTACAAATGGTTTATCTTCCACTTGCCCAAGTCTGCTGCTTTTTGGGATTGCAAGAGTGCCTTACGTTGGTCGCAGAAGATCATGTCCCTCACCAAATCTGATATAGATTGGTGTAATAGGATTTATGATGGAATCAGGATCATTGACCGTTGTGGAAACTTCCCCAACGTACCCCTCATAGGAACTAAAGGAGGAATCAACTATCATCCGGTGTTGGTTCGCTGTTAGTTTTGATACCCGATGAGACACGTCCCACGGGGTGTTCATCTGGAAGGTCTTTTCTTCAAGGAAGGAGATAACGACAGAGCACTAAAGATGGAAATAGTGCACGCTTGGAAACACGTTCATAAGAAAGGACAAGAGTCTCTAGGAAAACCGGATTGTGTCTCGGTGGAGCCTTATCTCCATTGGGTACAAACTAGAGCTCTCAAGCTAAAAATGCCTTATCCTCGTTACGGAATTCTTCCGCCGAGGGAATCTGTCATGTATTTCACCCTCGACATAGAGTGCATCAAAATACAGCAATTACTAAAAGAAAAGGATGCTCTGATTGAAATTTTGGAGCAACATGCTGTAGAGAATCAAGATGACCGAAGGAATTTGCTCACTCCTTTCACCTGGCAAAGGAATGACAACCCGACAACGGCTCAAGAGCCCCGGTCAAAGAAAAGGAAAGTACCGGAGTCAGCACCCGATTTCTCTTCAGAGAGGACTCGGGACCCATTAGCTTAGGTTTCTATTTCTGCACCTTGTAATCTACTGTATTTCCATTTTTGTAATCCTTTGAATTCAATAAAAAGGGGTTTCCCCACTGTTTGATATTTGCAATCTAATTGTCGAAGTTTATTTTGATTAAACCAAAAAACAATTAATATAATCATTGCATTCATCATTCTCACATCGCGTATTCTTCTTACCTACGAATCTCACGTTTGTATCTCGATTCTAGAGTCAAACTGTCTCATTCGTACAATACTCGGGCCAATTGTAAGAAAAAGATGGATGATCTTGAGGAAGAAAACAGAGAGTTGAAAGAAGAGATCGACGCTCTGAGAGAGGATATGAGAAAGCTTCGTAATGACATGCAAGCCATGGCAGAAGCTCAGCTACAAAGAACTGTGATCTCAGAGATCACCTCCACGCCCATAGTGGAGAAGTATGATCCTAGGTATCAAATGCCGAAAGATCGTCCCTGGGGCATGCCTGTTAATTATATCCCGGAAGGATATGTTCCGCCGATCACTGAAGATCAGGGAATCACAACTGAAGCCGCTGGGCCTGAAGGTTACAAACTTTGGGAAAGCGAAGATGCCAGAGGCATACTGAAGACTCTTGAAGGTTACAAACTTCGGGAAACGCCAAGATTCACTGCCGTAGTCACGGTACCACCCCCTATGGTGCACAACGTCCCGGAAGGACAAATTCCACCAATACCTTCTGGTAAAAAGGAAACTTTGTTCGATAGAATGGATGAATTCCAGGAGCAGTTTCTGGAAATGTAGAAGGAGCTGTAAGCCATTCGCGGTCGGGATTTATTTGGAAAAGACGCCGCAGACCTCTGCTTAGTCCCCAATGTAAAAGTTCCGCACAAATTTCAAGTGCCCGACTTTGAAAAATACAAGGGTAACTCTTGCCCTCAAAGCCATCTGGTGATGTACGCTCGGCGGATGTCAGCTCAGACGGAGAATCAGGACCTACTGATTCACTACTTTCAGGATAGTTGAACCGGTGCCGCACTCAAATGGTACATGGGTTTAAACCGTGCCACGATCAGCACATTCAGAGATCTTGGCACTGCCTTCGTCCAACAATACAAATACAATTTGGACATGGCACTCGACAGAGATCAACTCAGATCGATGTCGCAAAAGGACAAGGAAACCTTTAAGGAGTATGCTCAAAGGTGGCGTGAGATTTCCGCTCAGATTTGTCCACCTCTTGAGGAAAAAGAGATGACAAAGATCTTCCTAAAAACCTTAAGCTTGTTTTACTATGACCGAATGGTTGCCAGTGTGCCCAGTGACTTCACCGAAATGGTCGGCATGGGCGTACGTCTTGAGGAAGCCGTCCGAGAAGGACGTTTGGTAAAAGACACTAGATCGACGAGCGGTACTAAAAAATACGGTAGTGCTCTCCCTAAGAAAAAAGAGCAAGATATTGGGAATATCTCTCTCGGAAAGCAAAGGCGACGTTATCAGTCGGTAGCAGCTGTAACTCCTGCTATCAGCCCTGCGCCTATTCCTACGTATCAACCTCAGGTTGCGCAGAGCCAACCTAATCAGCAAAGGACACAGCAGTCTCTTCAGCAGGCTCGTCCTCCATATAACAACAACCGTACAACACGACCACCAGGATTTGATCCTATACCCGTGTCGTACGCAGAGCTGTTTCCATTACTACTGTCCAAGGGGCACATCCAGACTAAGTCCCCTCTTACAGTACCAGAAAATCCGCCTTTCTGGTTTAAGGTGGATCAAACTTGCCCTTAACACCAAGGAGGATCAGGGCATAACATACAGACTTGTCTTAATTTCAAGTCCGACGTGCAAAAACTTGTTAGGAGCGGGGTCTTATCCTTCAAGGATACAAATCCTAATGTTCTCACGAACCCGCTGCCTCAACATGAGAAGGCTGCAGTCAATTTGATAGAAGGAGAGTCTAACAATGTCTATCAAATTCACGATGTACTCTTGTTAAAGACCAATCTGGTCAAGATGCATTGTAGACAGAGTGGATATGGCCATGTGCCACCTCATAATTATCATCAATGTGATGTCTGCTCTAAAAACAATCAAGGATGTTCGGTAGTGCAATCAGCTCTACAGGAACAGATGGATCTCGGATGGATCCAGGAGCACCGAGTTCGTGGAGTTAACATGGTCTATACAAATTCTAACATCATTCAAAACCACGACATCCGTGCGATGAATGCCAACCTGGTGGCGATGCACTCAAGGCAAAGCCAGTATCATAATCTGCCGCGGCACGATTACAGTTCTTGTCTGACTTGCTCGGTAAACAAACAGGGATTCTCTTTCATACAGGAGGCCCTCCAGCGTCAGATGGATCTTGGATGGATCCAAGACTACCATGATAGGAATCCCTATCAGATCAATATGGTTTAGATCTTCGATATTCGCGTGATGAATACCAACCTGGTAAAGTTACATGCTGAGCAGGTCCGACTCAGATTCTTAATATCACATGACTATCAAAGTTGTAAAGCGGGTTGCGAAAATAATCGAGGTTGTACCCTTGTCCAGGAGGCACTTCAACACTTGTTAAATCACTGGTGGATTCCAATCTATATGGATGAAGATACTCAGCAAATTAGCGTCAGTAACAACAATCCTACTCGGTGTCAGAGTTAGGATGTCCGATCTGTGGAAGCTAACCTAGTGAGGTTACATTGTATTCAAAGTGGGCGTGGCCAGGTGCCACCACACAATTATGACCGTTGTAGCGTCTGTTCGGAAAGTAACCAAGGGTGTTACCTTGTGAGAGCAGCTCTTCAGGGTCAGGTGGATCGTGGAGAAATTCGTCCATATCCAGGTTCCAGACCCATCAACTGGACGCCGAACTACCTTGCCGATCAAGTTGAGGATGTTGTTACGATCTCTGGTCATCACAGGACCAGGGATGTTTTTGCCATTATCCCTCTACTTGACGAATCTAAAGTTCCAAACCGGGAACGGATCGAGATTACTTATGATGGTCAGAAAAATCAGAGGACTCCCGTAGTCATCTATCTACCGGGACCATTACCGTATGAATCAGGTAAGGCAATCCCTTACAAATACGGTGCAACGACAGTTGAAAATGGAAGGGAAATTCCATTACCCTCCATCGTGAATATTGCAGACATCAGTCGTGTAACACGGAGCGGTAGAATCTTCAACCGAGGGGTTGGGGAACCTAACAAAGAAAAGGAACTTCAGACGGAAGCTCCTGATCTACCAGTCGGTCAATCCAGTAATCCCGACCTTTTGAAAAATAATGATGAGATGCTGAAGCTCATCCAAAGGAGTGAATACAACATTGTTGATCAACTGTTACAAACTCCTTCAAAGATCTCGGTATTATCACTGTTACTCAGTTCAGAAGCGCACAGGGAGGCTCTACAGAAAGTCTTGGAGCAAGCCTTTATGGAACAGGATGTAACAATCAGACAGTTTGATAGTATTGTCTCTAACATCACTTCTTGCAATAACTTGGGATTTAGTGATGAGGAATTACCTGAAGAGGGTCATCGTCATAACATGGCGCTCAACATCACAGTCAACAGCCAAGACAATGCTTTAGCCAGCGTACTGGTAGACACAAGGTCAGCCCTAAATGTTATGCCAAAGTCCACTTTGATGCAATTATCATTCAAGGGCACTTCGATGAGAACCAGCGAGGTTGTCGTCAAAGCGTTCGACGGATCCAGAAAAATAGTTATTGGCGAAATTGATCTTCCCATAACTATTGGTCCTCACACTTTCCAAGTCACCTTCCAGGTCATGGATATTCGGGCAACGTACAGTTGTTTATTAGGAAGACCTTGGATACATCAGGCTGGAGCGGTCACTTCGACCCTCCACCAAAAGCTAAAGTTCGTTCAGAACGATCAACTTGTCACAGTCTGCGGGGAGCAGGCCTTGCTGGTGAGTAACTTGTCATCATTTGCGGTATAGAACCCGAGGAGGTTATTGGAACTCAGTTCCAAGCACTGTCGGTGGGAAAGAACAATCAGTTCAAAGAAGGAACTTCCATTTCTTCATACAACGATGCTATCAAAGCGGTCGAGAGTACCGATACGACAGGATGGGGAAAGCTTGTCATTCCTACTGGCAATACAACAAAGAAGAGTCTTGGTTTTTTTGCAACCTGTACCCAGACAGCTGCCAACGATGAAAGTCTTCATCCCCTTCAAAACTTATTCCACAGTGGAGGTCTTCTTCACCCAGTGTCTCAAGCAATATATGCTATCAATGAGGAAGATCCCTCTGACACAGATGAAGAATGGAAGTCATACCTTAACGAGGACGGTTATATGTCTCAAGAAGAGGTGCCTATACCATTTTGCTATCCCGCACAGAATCCGAGATTTATACCAAGGTCAGATGTCGAAATGATATATGGAGATTGTGATCTGGAAGGATGTCGTGCTCCGCCAAATTCATTAGAGGAAGACACTCTGATGAAAGACAACTTTGACCACAACTACTATGGACCAATGGATGGTCTGCCAATGTGGCAACCTTATCTAGGAGATTTGGGGCAAGAAAGTCAGCCGAACAATGAAAATCAGCTGACCATCATTGAACAGGATACCTGTGTCCCCACCATGTCATAGGATCAACACTCAGGTCATTCAGAAACTACTCAACATGAAGATGAATTCGCAACGTTTGCAGGACTTGAATTCATCAACTATGCTTTTCCCGAGGTCAACGTCATTGAGAGAGATGACTCCTCCAGTTCCAAATTAGTTTGGGACACCTTGGGACAACCAAGTGGAAAATTTGACCATATGGTCAAGTACACCGCTCCCGAAAGCTCTCGTATCAGGCTCGAAGATATCCAGCCTACTGGATGGGGAGATACAGCTGAGAGCACAAATACTATGCAAAATACAACTGAGGAATTCTCCTACGACAATTCTTCCTGGGAGACAGATTCCAATGATCCTGCTCCACCAGAAATCAGCGTCATTTCTGAAGACAAATCAAGGAAGGTGCCAGACTTTGTGATTCACCGAGGAGTTCGCCGCCAATGGGTTTCCGTCGAGGTTCCGAAGGTCGTTCATCAGTCAAAGTAATTGCCATCTTTTAACCTTTCACCTTGCCCAGGTGAAACGGATGTTTTGATAGGGCTCGCTTTCTGTAAATATCCCTCTTCGCTTCACCCAAAGCGATAGAGTTTTGTTTTATAGGGCTGTAGTTTCAAGGATCGACTTGTTCATTAATAAAATAACGTCGTTCTGTAATTTCCACATTAATTGCTGTTTTCTCTTTTCGTTTTTCTGAAAATGGTAATCCTAAAAAACAATTCAATAATAAAAACAAGCAGTAATAAAAATAAAACACTGCACACACTTGCATTTTTCTCTATCTCTTCTAAACGCGAATCATCACGTCATGCAGATTGCTTGTTTTAAACCCCGTTGAAACATACGATCCGATGCCTTCTCCCAACTTTGAGTTCCCGGTATTTGGGGCTGAAGAAGAAGTTGACAACGAAATTCCAGAAGATATCTCCCGACTACTCAGACAAGAGGAAAGGTCCATTGAACCTCACAAAGAGCCGTTGGAAACGGTAAACTTGGGTTCAGAAAAAGAGAGAAAAGAAATCAGGATTGGGGCACTGCTCAGTCCAAATGCCAAAGAGAGTTTGATAAAGCTTCTCAAAGAATTCCCCGATGTATTCGCTTGGTCCTATTAGGACATGCCAGGGTTGGATACCCGCATCGTGGAACATCACTTACCGTTAAGATCGGAATGTCCGCCAGTAAAACAAAGGTTGAGACACACTCACCCGGACATGGCTATCAAAATCAAAGAGGAGGTACAGAAATAGATTGAGGCGGGTTTCCTTGCCACGTCAGAATATCCTCAATGGTTAGCCAATATCGTACCCGTTCCAAAAAAGGACGGAAAGGTCAGAATATGTGTCGACTACCGAGATCTGAACAAGGCTAGTCCAAAGGACGACTTTCCTTTACCATACATTGACATGCTGGTAGACAGTACCGTAAAGTTCAAAGTCTTCTCCTTCATGGATGGATTCTCGGGCTATAATCAGATCAAAATGGCGCCGAAAGACATGGAGAAAACTTCGTTCATTACCCCATGGGGTACCTTTTGTTACAAGGTGATGGCGTTCGGTTTAAAGAATGTCGGGGCAACCTATCAAAGGGCTATGACTACTCTGTTTCATGACATGATACACAAAGAGATAGAGGTATATGTCGATGATATGATTGCAAAATCTAAGACAGAAGAGGAGCATGTGACCCACATGTCGAAACTATTCGAGCGTTTGAGGAAGTACAAACTCCGCTTGAATCCCAATAAGTGCACCTTCGATGTCTGTTCAGGGAAATTACTAGGGTTCATCGTCAGCCAGAAAGGAATTGAGGTTGATCCTGACAAGGTCAAGGCCATTCAAGAAATGCCTTCTCCGAAAACTAAGAAACAAGTCAGAGGATTCCTGGGACGTTTGAACTACATTTCCAGATTCATATTCCTCATGACCGCCACATGTGCGCCGATTTTCAAATTACTCAAAAAGAACCAGGATTGCGTTTGGTCAGAAGATTGCCAAACCGCCTTCGACAGTATTAAGGAATATCTGTTGAATCCTCCGATTCTATCACCTCCAGTGGAAGGAAGACCACTGATCATTTACCTCACAGTCCTAGAGGATTCAATGGGATGTGTACTTGGCCAACAAGATGAAACCAAAAGAAAAGAGTTTGCCATTTACTATCTGAGCAAGAAGTTCACCGACTGCGAGACTCGGTACACGATGCTTGAAAAAACTTGTTGCGCTTTGGCTTGGGCAGCCAAACGTCTTCGCCAATACATGATTCGTCACACTACTTGGTTAATCTCTGAAATGGATCCAATCAAGTATGTCTTCGAAAAGCCTGCTCTCACGGGAATAATTGCCCGTTGGAAGATGTTATTATCGGAATATGACATAGAGTACCATGCTCAAAAAGCCGTTAAGGGAAGTATTTTAGCCGATCATTTGGCTCATCAACCGATTGACAATCAAGAATCAATCGGGTTTGACTTCCCAGACGAAGATGTCATGTATCTAAAAATGAAAGATTGCGATGAACTATTACCCAGTGAAGGGCCAGAACCAGGTTCCCAATGGGGACTTGTCTTTGACGAAGCAGTTAATCATTATGGAAACGGAATTGGGGCAATCATTGTTACCCCTCAGGGTACCCACATTCCTTCCCCTGCCAGACTTACATTCAAATGTACGAACAACGAGGCCGAATACGAAGCTTGTATTATGGTTCTCGAAGAAGCAATTGATTTAAGGATCAAAAACTTGGACGTATACGGCGATTCAGCCCTGGTTATCAATCAGATAAAAGGAGATTGGAACACATACCAATCAGGACTGATTCCTTACAAAGACTACGCAAGAAGGTTGCTACCTTTCTTCAACAGAGTTGAGTTTCATCATATCCCTCGTGAGGAGAATCACATGGCTGATGCATTAGCCACTCTCTCTTCCATGATTAGTGTAGGTCAATGGAACGACTTACCTAAGATCGACATAATGCACCTTGAACGGCCCGCTTACATCTTCACGATTGAAGCAGTCCTAGACGACAGACCTTGGTATCACGATATCAAATGCTTCCTTCAGAAACAAGAGTACCCACCTGGGGCACTAAGAAAAGACAGGAAAACCCTCAGAAGATTGGCTAGAAACTTCTTCCTGAGCGGTGACACTCTCTATAAGAGAAATTTTGATATGGTCTTGCTCCGATGCGTAGACAGACCTGAAGAAGAAATGCTGATGAAAGAAATTCATGAAGGATCCTTTGGCACTCATGCCAACGGACACAAAATGGCGAGAAAAATTCTATGAGCACCATGGAATCCGACTGCTACCAGTACATGAGGAGGTGTCACAAGGGTCAGATATACTCCGACAAAATTCATGTACCGCCATCGCATCTCAAAGTTCTCTCTTCCCCGTGGACTTTTTCCATATGGGGAATCGACATGATTGGCTTGATCGAACCTAAGGCTTCAAACGGACATCGGTTCATCCTGGTAGCCATTGACTATTTCACCAAGTGGGTCGAAGCAGCGTCATTCGCCAAAGTAACCCGACAAGTGGTGGTCCGATTTATCAAAAACAATATCATCTGCCGTTATGGTGTTCCAAGTGAGATCATTATTGACAATCGATCTAACTTGAACAACAAGATGATGAAGGAGTTGTGCACAGAGTTCAAGATTGAACATCATAAGTCATCTCCCTACCGACCCAAGATGAACGGAGCGGTAGAAGCGGCTAACAAGAACATCAAGAGGATTTTTCAGAAGATGGTTGTAACCTACAAAGATTGGCACGAAATGCTACCCTTTGCTCTTCATGGTTATTGAACATCTGTCCGCACTTCAACAGGGGCAACCCCTTTCTCCCTAGTATATGGCATGGAGGCAGTTCTCCCCATAGAAGGAGAGATCTCATCAATCCAGATATTGATGGAAGCTAAGCTTTCAGAAGCTGAATGGTGTCAAAGTCGACACGATGAATTAAACCTGATCGAAGAGAAGCGAATCACGGCACTATGCCACAGTCAGTTGTATCAACAGAGAATGAAGAAGGCGTTCGACAAAAAGTCCGACCTCGCGTCTTCAGGGAAGGAGACCTCGTGCTCAGGAAGATACAATCGTTTCTCACTGAATTTCAGGGCAAATGGAATCCAAATTACGATGGCCCTTATGTGGTCACGAAAGCTTTCTCAGGCGGCGCCTTGAGACTTGTAACCATGGACGGAGAGGAATTTGCCTACCCCACGAATGTTGATGTAGTCAAGAAATGCTTCGCCTAAAAAAAAACGTCTCGGTGGATTGAAAATCCGAAAGGGCGGTCCAGGAAAAAGTTAGAGACAAAATAAAAAAAAAATCATCCCGGTGGATTGGAAACATCACAGTACAATCCAGGTAAAAGTTAGGGATAATGGCAAGTAACTATGTTCAACAGAGGCAAGTCCCTCAGCAGCAGTTACACCGTCCATCGGAGGAAAACTCTAGTCAAGGTCGTCTTCGATAGAAGCTCAGGATGTCCCGAATTCAAAGTTGGTAGAAGGATAGTGGTCATTATGTTTCAACGTAGCCCTTTTCCCTGTAAATTACCATTTTCTAACTTTGTAAATACTCAATGGAATCACGCGTTTGGCTGATCTCCATTTTATCAATAAAATTTGAGCCCTTGTGCTTTTGTTTGTAATTCTTATTTGTTTTAGCTTTACAGAATGACGTTGTTAACATGATTAACGATTCTTGAAATAAAACAAAAATGAATTTACTTGTTAAAACTTTTTCTGCTTTTTAATAAAGACGGCAATTTCTTTTGACTGTTGAACATCAGAAGAACATCGGTCGCTTCTCCAGAAGTAATCGAACCTCAAAGTACGGAATCAAAGTACTCCTTCTACGCTAGTACGCCTGAATGAAGGGATCAACTGTGTCAGAGACCTTGTTTCGTCTGACACGCTTCGGCCAAGTTCTTATCTCCTAAGCCCGATCAACGGTATTCCCCGCAGGGACTATCTCTCCTAAGCAAGGTAGAATTGCTACTTATTGGACCAATGGTACTTCTTCGCCCCGCGACGGCCGAGTATCCAGTCGTGTTCACTCGTCAGTCTGTATGTCGCATCAGTTTTGTCAGCATATACATACATACATACATCATGCATTTGATTTGAATTCAAATTCATATTGCATCACTATCACTCTAGTCGGTCTTGTCCCCTAGTGATAACAGTCTTCTCAATCGAGTTGTCAGTTCTTGCCTCGTCAGGAAATGCTGCGCTTGAACAATCTCGCCTCTAGTGTATCTCTAGATTAGAGTCAGCACTCGACCACTTTGATAACTTGAACCTCTGAAAAGCCCGAGAAGCTTTCTACAAACATCACTCTTCGCCATTGAAGATGATATCCTTGTTTTCCCGGATTAAAGAAAATCCCGAGAGAAAGCCTCCTAAATCGGAGATTCGGCAGTACGGCAGTTTTTCTCCGAAAAACCCACTGATGAAAAGGTCATCGGCACCTTAAATTTGGATCACATCATATGGCATTTCTCCGAGAAGATCTCCGAGAAAAGTATGATGTAAAGACCCCGAACGAAAGCAGACTCTCAAGAGACTCGTTTTCCCCAGTAGATTCGACAAATGGCGTCTCCAAACAGAGAAGTTTGTGCACCTCTACAACTCAGACGACTGGGTTCCCCAGAAAGTCTGACATCAAAAGTTTTTCCACTCAAATGGCATCTCCCCAGGAAAATTCGGCGAGAAGTTTGAAGGAAAGCCGCTACGAATAGCGTCCCTTGTCAATAAAGTTTATTGACGAAAGAAACTAAGACCAGTTCCTTGGTAGGAAACCAGGATCGAGGGGAAGTTTACATCAGAAACTAAGACCAGTTCCTTGGTAGGAAACCAGAATCGAGGGGAAGTTTAAATCAGAAACTGAGACCAGTTCCTTGGCTGAAGACCAGGATCGAGGGGAAGTTTACCTTTTCTAAGCATCATTGCTTAGCGAAAGAAGATGAATGCATGAATTACCATTCATAAACGCCGCCAAAATTTTAGGTATTCCGATATTTAATCCTCTTGCACCCCGAATGCCCGAATACCTTCGCCATTCACACCTTCGGGTCCAAGAAGATTAAATAGGGGCATCTGTCATACCCCAAATTTTGACCACTAAAATTTCCCACCAAAATTTTGCACTTCTTCAGGAAGTCTTGAGAGATGATCAGCAACTGAGTTCTCTACTCCTTTTTTATCTCTTATTTCCAGGTCAAACTCTTGTAGAAGAAGCACCCAATGTATAAGCCATGGCTTTGTATCTTTTTTGGCAATCAAATATTTAATTGATGCATGATCTGAATACACAATGACCTTAGTTCCTACCAAGTAAGGTCTGAATTTATCAAAAGCAAACACTACTGCCAACAGCTCCTTCTCCGTGGTTGTGTAGTTGATTTGTGCTTCTATCAACGTTTTACTTGCATAGTAAATAGTATGTGTCATACCACAAATTTTGACCACTAAGATTTCCCATCATTGTTCAAATCATCATCACAATATGGATGAACCATCATGCCTCATCAAATGCCTCAAGGGTTGTTGAGCATTCACTACAATCAAAATTAGGGTTTTAAGCCCTCTCAGAGCCTTAGACAAAGGATCAATCAAGGAATGACATGATCTTCAACTTGTCTAACCTCTCAAACATCCACAATGGATCAAAAGGACTCCCACTTCAAGGATTAAGCACAAGGCTACTTCCTTCTAGGTGGATTAAGTCTCAAGATCGACAGTGTCACCAAATTAGGGTTTTGGTCGACCAGGGCCTCCAGATGGAAATTTTTCATCTAGGAACAAGCCAATGATCCAAAACATAACCTAATATACTTCATGGGACCTCATGGACCCAATCATCAAGTCAACTTTGCCTCAGGGGATGCATTCATCAAAAATCAGGAATTAGGGTTTCTTGACCTAATTCACCCCTAAGTTGACTTTTGGGACAAAACATGAGCCAAGACCTCAAAGGAGGATTTGAGGGTCTCTAATATAACATATTGATCCATTTGGAACAATGGATTAATCCAAGAAGCTTGAGCAACAAGTCTCAACTTCATCTGCACCACAATTAGGGTTTCGCGGGAAAAGTCAACTGTAACTTTGACTTTTGACCAGGACATGCTCCCAAGCCCTAGGACATGAATCAATATACCCTATGACACCCATGGAACATGTCCATCAAGTTTGATTTAGGTCAAGGACATGATTTCATGAAGAATTGCACAGTTTGGAATTCATCTGATAAGAAGTCAACTGTGCACAAAAGTCAACTTTGACTTTTTGAGATTTTTCACCAAAATGGATTTTTAACCCTAAAATGATGTTAATGTATGATTTGAATCATCATTCATCAAGAAAAATCAAAGAAAGTGGGATAACTTGTAAAAGGGGTAACCATAAAAACTTAAAAAAATTTCTAAGTTATGGAAAAAGTGACACTAATGTGCTAACTTTGGAGGACCATAACTCCTAAACCACAAGGCCATTGTTCCCCATTCAAAGCTTGATTTGTAGATCTCATTGCCCTCTACAAAAGCTTCATATTGACCTATGTCCAAATTCCTCATGGATTTTGAGTTATGGAGTGATCAAAATCAAGAAAAGTCACTTTGTTCCAACACTTAGTGAAATTTTCACTAAGTTAGATTTTACCCTACTTTTTGCCAAATGTAGGGGGATTTTTCACTTGGATTCAAAAGAGATCAAAACCAAACATGTTCAAACAATTTTTGTATCATGTAAGGGCTTTCCAAAATGGCCAAGAACATTACCAAATTCAATTTGAGTCATGAGATATAACATTGGCAAGTTGCCTTGTTGAAATCTGTCAAGGCAAGGCAGATTTTGCATTTTTGCTCGATTTGCCAAAATCAGCCAAATCCAAATGCTCCTATCCACTTGGACACCTATGAGGATTGAATCTAAAGGGGACAATCACTGAGCCAACCCTCCAAAGTCTTGGGTACAAGAAATAGCATGTTGAACCTAGAATTGCCAAAATAGGGACAAGACTCCAATTTTGGATTGGAGCATTCAATGGAAGCATCAAGGTGGCATGGACTGAGCCATTCTCAACTGAATTCAGTCAAGACTTATCCAAGACCAAGGGAACCAGCAGCCTGTGCCCTAACCTCTAGTCAATGGCTAGAGGAGACTTATGAAATTTTGGCCTATATATCAGATGTCCTATCGAGATGTCGAGACACTGATATACGACAACAATGAACAAGTTCAATACAATAGTGTGCAGAAAATGTAAAGAACACCAGAAATTATTAACCCAGTTCGGATCTAACTATCCTACATCTGGGGGCTACCAAGCCAGGGATGAAATCAATATTCGATAGTACCAATTCACTGATAACCACACCCGGTTCAATCAGCTCACTTAATCACTACCCTTCCTATGACTTCTACCTAAGACTTGCCTAGGTATGAGGCCCTCCTCAAATCCCTCTTCAATCACAACTCGTGACTGGTTCCTTATAAGACAAGTAACAATGGTCGAAACACAAATTCTCAATACTTCACAGCTTATGAGAATTAACACACAGCTACTCAATGCTTAAAAGCTTATGAGCAACCTTACACAACTTACACTACAGTCCTTATATTGTTATCATAAGATACCAGTTAGGCTCACAGAATACAAGCACACAACCCTAAAAATACATGTAAGTTCGACTCCTAAAACTAGGTTTACATTAGTCAATATATAGCAATTAATCTGGACTTAATTGGGCTTCCAAAAACGCAGCAATTAGACTGCTCACAAATCTGCAAAAATAACTCCAACAAAATAGGTCTTCAATCCAAAGTTTCCTATTATGTCTCCATGATTAGAAACAGCAGCAAATCCGAAAACCAACAAATAACCACAATCCAAAAATGCTTTGGATGCCACATAGGATAACCAAATATTCACAGAATATTCAGTAACAAATCATAGTACCAGAATCTGCATTGATCTGGACTGAACAGCGTGATGTCCTATGAGCAGTCATGGAACATCTTCATTCGACATGTTGAAAGCAGCCACTTAGAACATTATGATGCAACATCTTGCTGCTATAATAGTTTTAGCAAAATAAATGCCAACCACAAAAGCACAGAAATAACAACTTGGATTTCCATTGGACAACATTGGCCAAACCTCTGCTGCAGTTGCCATTCACTATTGATCCCATGGATGTTGGGACATCAGACCCGACATCTTTATCATCTTCACTAACAGCAATGGTGGGAAATCTTCTAAGACTCCGATCTCTACTGAAAACATTATCATCAAGAGTCCTACTATCATTCTTAGTTTCATCCATCCTCCTATTTGAATTCTTATCAGTAACATTTTTTCTAGGGTTTATCTTATCAGAATAAAACCTAGTAATCATTTTGTCTTTCTTCCTAGATGAAAGGGGTTTAGACTTCTTACTTGACATACTTTCATTCACAGAGTGGGAAACTGGTTGCTCACCTCTAGTGTCAGCAGGAACAACATTCAACGGGGTGATATCAAGAACAAGGTCTGTGAGTTTGATCATTCGGTGAGGATCATAGTCTTCATCATTGACTTGAGAAGTTGTTGAATCAGCAGGAGAATCATGATGTTGAGACCTTTTTTGTTGCTCACAAAATGCAGTATTGAAGAGAGTAAGAGCAAACCCTAGCGGAGAAGAGTTTTGAAAGAATAGGTCAGATGAAGTTTTTGCACTGTAGGATTGAAGTTGAAATGTGTTAGCTGGGCTATTTATAAGTTTTGGAAATGGGTCCTTATACACGTGTTATTCACAAGTTCTTTGGTTTAACACTTCCACAATAGTGCTTTCATCTTTCCACAAATAGCAATTCTCTGAGGTTCTTTCACCTCTCATAACAACAGAATTCTTTTCATCCATTATTAAACATTCGTAGTTTGTAAAGATGACCCTAAGACCTTGATCACACAACTGGCTTATGCTTATTAGGTTAGCATCTAATCCTTCAACAAGCAATACTTCTTCCAGAATTGGCTGTCCTGGACAATCCACTCTTCCAACACCAAGCACTTTTCCTTTTGATCCATTACCAAAAATCACCTCATTAGGAGCATGATACTTAACATCTGACATATATCTACTAACACCAGTCATATGTCGAGAACATCCACTATCAAAGAACCATTTTTCATCTGTAGAGACTCTGAAAGACTTGTAGTCCCTATGTTCTTTTACAATATCCTTTGAAGTCCATATCCTTTTTGTTTCAGCCCTGCTCTTTTTTCTACTATACTGTTGCAGGGGTTTGGGATAACCATGTAGCTTGTAGCAAAAAGCTTTTATATGACCAAACTTCCCACAATGGTAGCATGTCCATCTTTGATTATTTTTCTTTATGAACTTCTTCTGATGCCTGGGAGGATGTTGCAACATGTTATACAACATCTTCAAACTTCTCTTATCTTGAATGGGTACTTCTTCAGATTTCTTTCCTTCATCTAATTCATTTGTACCATCAAATCCAATACCACTGACATTTCTAGCATCTCTTCCTGTCTTCAAAATTTCATCAAGTACATCAGAACTCCCATTTAACATTCTGACATTTTTGATCATGTTGTCCAGTTTTGAATTCAAAACATTTACTTCACTTTGTAGATCAGCTATAGTAGACACATGATCAGTATTCTCAGCTTTTTAATGAACAATAACGCATGCTTGTTCTTCTTTCTGCTGACATACTTCTTCATGTTCAATGCACAACTTCTTATAAGAGATAGCCAGCTCTTCAAAAGTAAGCTCTTCAGATTCTTCATCTGATTCACATACTCTTGTTAATGTTGTCACCAACTTTGCAGATTTCTCATCAGCTTCAGTTTCAGAATCATCTTCTGACCATGTCACAGATAATCCCTTCTTCTGTCTTTTGAGATAAGTGGGACACTCAGTTTTTACGTGCCCAAATCCTACACATTCATAGCATTGAACTCTCTTCCCTTGATTAGAGTCTTCTTCAGTTCTGGATCTTCTGCCTCCATCCTGGTCTTTGTTGATGTCGAGAGACTTGTTTTGAACATTTTCTCTTGACTTCCAGTCCATCCTTTTTAACACTTTATTAAATTGTCTTCCAAGCAACACTATCTCTTTGGACACATCTTCATCTTTGACCAGTTTTCCTTCATCATCCGAGTCATCAGGCATTCGACACAAATGCTATACTCTTCTTCTTTTCAGCTTTCTCACTGAATCCTAACTCAAAAGTTTGGAGTGATCCCATAAGCTCATCCACCTTCATCTTGTCAATGTCCTGAGCTTCCTCTATAGCAGTGACCTTCATATCAAATCTCTTAGGTAGAGACCTGAGAATCTTCCTGACCAGCTTGCTATCAGACATCTTTTCTCCTAAAGCACTTGAGGCATTTGCTATCTCAATGATATTCATGTGGAAGTCATGAATACTCTCATCTTCCTTCATCTTCAGATTTTCAAACTTGGAAGTGATGAGTTAAAGCTTTGACATCTTCACCTTTGAGGTTCCTTCATGTGTGACTTTCAAGACCTGCCAAGCCTCTTTGGCAATAGTACAATGCTCAATCAGCCTGAAGATATTTCTGTTGACGCCATTGAACAATGCATTCATGGCTTTAGAATTTCCAACAGGCCCTTTGTAGTCAGTATCATCCCAGTCCTCTTCTTCCTTCAGAACATCAGTAAGATTTCCTTCTCCATCTCTTACCTTTGGAGGCTCCTAACCTTTGAGAACAGCTTTCCATGCTTGATCATTCATGGACTTGATGAAAGCTATCATCCTAGGTTTCCAATACTCATAGTTTGAACCATCCAGCAGAGGTGGTTTATTCAGAGCTCCTTCATCCTTGTCCATTGTACCAGAAAGTACCTTCCCTGAATCGCACCCAGAACCAAATAAGGGTGCAAGCTCTTGATGCCAATTGAAATTATGGCCTATATATCAGATGTCCTATCGAGATGTCGAGACACTGATATACGACAACAATGAACAAGTTCAATACAATAGTGTGCAGAAAATGTAAAGAACACTAGAAATTGTTAACCCAGTTCAGATCTAACTATCCTACATCTGGGGGCTACCAAGCCAGGGATGAAATCAATATTCGATAGTACCAATTCACTTATAACCACACCCGGTTCAATCAGCTCACTTAATCACTACCCTTCCTATGACTTCTACCTAAGACTCCCCTAGGTATGAGGCCCTCCTCAAATCCTTCTTCAATCACAACCCGTGACTGGTTCCTTACAAGACAAGTAACAATGGTCGAAACACAAATTCTCAATACTTCACAGCTTATGAGAATTAACACACAGCTACTCAATGGTTAAAAGCTTATGAGCAACCTTACACAACTTACACTACAATCCTTATACTATTATCATAAAATAACAGTTAGGCTCACAGAATACAAGCACACAACCCTAAAAATTCATGTAAGTTCGACACCTAAAACTAGGTTTACATCAGTCAATATATAGCAATTAATCTGGACTGAATTGGGCTTCCAAAAACACAGCAATTAGACTGCTCACAAATCTGCAAAAATAACTCCAATAAAATAGGTCTTCAATCCAAAGTTTCCTATTATGTCTCCATGATTAGAAACAGCAGCAAATCCGAAAACCAACAAATAACCACAATCCAAAAATGCTTTGGATGCCACATAGGATAACCAAATATTCACAGAATATTCAGTAACAAATCATAGTAACAGAATCTGCATTGATCTGGACTGAACAGCGCGATGTCCTATGAGCAGTCATGGAACATCTTCATTCGACATGTTGAAAGCAGCCACTTAGAACATTATGATGCAACATCTTGCTGCTATAATAGTTCTAGCAAAATAAATGCCAACCACAAAAGCACAGAAATAACAACTTGGATTTCCATTGGACAACATTGGCCAAACCTCTGCTGCAGTTGCCATTCACTATTGATCCCAAAACAAACTTGCTCTACTATAAATAGAGCTCAATTGTGATCAGTTTGAGTACACCAAAGCCATCAAATAGATGCTTTCCTCAAAATCTCTTCTTTCACTCCAATTTTACCTTCTAAGGCAAGTCACTATCGGGTTTTGAGTTTGGGAGCTTTTCCAATCAAACCAATCACTCACACACCTCACATACATCATATAGAAGTGATCCAAACACTCACATAACATCTGGAACACAGATTTCACAAAATCACCAGCCAATTGCTCAAGTTCTTGACAGTTTTGCAGTTGAGGTACCATCTTCAGCTCCAAACCATTTCAATCCATTCCAAGCATTCATACACACTCCATGGCACCTAGGGAAGCTATCCAGATCATTTGAACCTAGCTGTAACACCTCCAACACAAATCACGATCACCAGCTGCAAGGGGTAAGCCTGAACTCTTCTAACTCTATGATCCATGCAATTTTTGCTGCACAATAATTTGGCCATATGTTCATAATCATGCATGGAATGTTTCCCCTCAATTAATTGCATTGTTTGAATCGTGTATTAAAAATCCTAGCCTTCATGCAGAAATTAGGGTTCTGGAGGATTTTTTGTGATTTCTTGTTATATGTTTAATTTAAATGAAATTAAATACCATAGACATGATCGTGAGGTTGAAACGAGTTGATTGGTATCTGGATTGCATGATATGATTAAGTTTTCAGCGAGATTGGAGAGAAAATGCAAATCTGGGCAAAACTGAAAAACGCGCGTGTTCTTGCCTTTGTTCTTTGCGCCATTTTCCAATATTTGAATATTTGAATTTTGTGATTTTATTTAATTGATTCAAAAATTAATTTCTCTCTGAGTTTTAATGATTTTGAGTTGATTCTTTTTTTAATAATTCACAAAAATGTTAAAATATTTTATTTTCCCAAAAAATCCCAAAAATATTATTTATTTTGTATAATTGATATTTTTGCAAAGAATTAATGTTTTAATTGTTTTTAACATTTAAAATATTTTTTCCACCTTGATTTTGCAACTTTTAATGCTTTCTAATTATTTTGTAGGTCAATACTTAATTTTTGAAGCATTAATCCAAGATCACAATTTTGATCATTTTAATTAAATTTTTATTCAATTAAAACACATTTTTGAAAACAAATTAGGGTTTTTGGATTAATTCAACCCTCATAAATCATTTTTAAAACTTTTTGGGCCTCTAATAGAGTGTAAGACCCAATCCTTTTTTTGACCAAATCATTTTTGGGCCTCAGTATATTGTATAAGTCCCGATACCGTCAAAAACAAACGGCGCGATCGTCGCCTTTTCAAAATAAACCTGGGCCTACCCTCGAGTAGTAAGACCCATTTCTTTTCTTAAAACTTTTTGGGCCTCTATTAGAGTGTAAGACCCAACCCCATTGTACAAAAAACTTTTTGGGCCTCATTCGCTGTATAAGTCCCTCTGTACATTTTCAAATAAACGACGCAATCGTCACCTTTTAAAAAAATCAATTGGGTCTCTCCTTGAGCTATAAGACCCATTCAAAACTTTCGGGCCTCTAATAGAGTGTAAGACCCAATCCTTTTTTTTGACCAAAACATTGTGGGCCTCAGATATTGTATAAACCCCTCTGCGTTAAAAGAAAACCTCGACGCGATCGCCATTTTAAACGAAAAGTCAAACTGGGCCTACCCTCGTGTTATAAGCCCCACTCTTTTTCTTTAAACCTTTTGGGCCTCTTGAGAGAGTGTAAGACCCAAATCCCTTTGTACAGAAAACCTTTTTGGGCCACAGTCACTTGTATAAGTCCCTCTGTACAAATTCAACAGTGAAATCACTGGTAAAACCCTGGGCCTCTCCTTGAGCTGTAAGCCCCAAATCTTTCTTTTTCAAAGCACTTTCTCCTTTGATTTTGAATATACTGTTGTTTTCAATCTTTCTTTGTTGAACAACTAACCAAACAGCATGGAAGCTCTACAACCGAGTAAATGGTTATTGCTTTCATTTACCGCTTTCATATACATATAACTGTATTGTGGGGCTGTTTCGCTGTAAGTCTTCTTTCATAAACTCATAGCAACTGTGTAATAATAGTATAGATATTTCGAGTTTCCCCGGCAACTACGTCTAGAACTAGGTGACGCCGTTTCGTTTATTCGTAGAAATAGACAACTAGAACCCCAATAGGATCACCAGATACAGTCTTCTCTTCGGCTGTCCTCATTAGGAATTGTCAAGAAACTCTACTCCCAGAGATGAATGTATTCTCCGTGAATGGCATCTTTGAGTTTCTTCCAAATTCTCGGACTTTCCTGGCTTGATCTATTCCTCGTGGATAGCCTGTCTTGAATTTCTCGGAGTTTGGGGACCCACGGGCTTCTTAAAAGCATCGGCCTCCTCTTGGGCATCATACAAGGACCCACAGGCTTCCTAAAAGCAACCTCGCCTCCTCTTGGGCTTAGTACAAGGACCCGTCGACTTCTTAGAAGTATTCACAGCCTCCTTTTAGGCTTCGTATAATGATCTCTTCCTCCGGGAATGATAGCCTCCTCTTGGGCTTCGTACAAGGACCGATCGGCTTCTTAAAAGTTTCCAGCCTCCTCTTTGGCTTCGTACAAATTGTCCCGACGACCTCCTAGAGGTATAGGAACAGAACTTAATCATCTGCATAGAACAGTCCTTTCGAAGAGTCTACTAATGTTTCTCAAAGCATAGTACAAAAGATGAAACTCTAGACATGGACAGTCTAATATCCTTGAGTTTTCCAGACATTCTCAAGTGACCTCTTCGTTAAATAGGAAGAAAACCCGTGGACTCGGACAGTCTCAATACACTTCGGATTTCCCACTTCCTTAAAGAATAGGAATAACCCGGATCCTCGAATCAAAATCCTTGAGTACAGTGTTGCTCATATAAGAACTGATTTTCTCTTTCAAAATCAGTATACTGGACCTGTCACTCAACTGAAACAGTTACAACAGCCTCCTCTTAGGCTTTGTATAATGATCCTTCTCCAGTGAAGTTAGCCTCTCTCTTGGGCTTTATACAATGATTCTCCCCAGCAGAGTCAAACAACGTTTAGCCTCTCTCTCGGGCTTTGTACGAGACACATAAGAGACTTCCTCGTTGAGTCAATCACCCTTTCGCCTCCATCTTGGGCTTTATACGAGATACAAAAAGGTTCTTATTGAGCCAAATAAACCTTTAGCCTCCATCTCGGGCTTTGTACGAGATACAAAAACTCTCTTGTTGAGTCAAATAGCCTCCATCTCGGGCTTCGTACGAGATACAAAAAGACTCCATCTTCTAGTCAAAAACTTTTAGCCTCTCTCTCGGGCTTTGTACGAGACACATATTAGCCTCCTCTTAGGCTTTGTATAAGAAAACCACTGGTTGATCCAATCAACCTTTTAGCATCAAAGTTGTGCCTCATTCACAGTACACAAACATCAACAACTCCTTCCCCTTCATCTAATCGCTGTAAGCGGCAAGCCTCTGGATTATTTACATCCATGCCAATGTCCCTCTTTTAGTATGAGAAATTCCTAAGGAAAGATGGCATTGCTCTAAACTGAGTTAAGTCTTCTCCTTTAGGTTAAAATCCCCTATAAAGGAAATTATGGCATTGCCGGATTTACAAGTCCCGGTTAAAGTAATCCTCCTTTACAGTCAGTCACCCAACAGTTGTGACCCTTTAGAGATGACAAATTCTCTCTAAGGTCAACACTTTCAGCTTCACATCTTGGGCTTTGAACAAGATATCGACTACCTTGAGCTTCAAATCTTGGGCTTTGAACAAGATACAAATAGACCCTCTAGCTTCACGTCTTGGGCTTTGAACAAGACACCAAAACAACCATTTCCTCCTATAGAATAGGAGGAACTACGATCGCTCTGATTTCCCTGTTTCGGTAAACGGGAATACGTAGGCATAAGATTGAAAGAAAAAATCTTAGCGAGCACACTAAACAAAAACCCAAAATCCCATACTCTCATACATTCGTCCTAACATCCTAACCGATAGCCTAAAGTACCCCTTGTCAACAAAATAACCTAGGAGAAACCCCGAATCTTTGTAGCATCTGTAAACCAACAGTTTTGACTGTTTAATCTCAGTATGCAAGCAGGGTTAATTGGAGACATCTATTTCCCTTCCTTCATCAGCTTTAATAGGATAAAGAATGAATCGAGATGTAGTACCAGAGCGATCATGCTTCGCAACCACATCCAAAAATTGCTACCGTATGAAACACTTTGCTATGCCTTTGGCCTAAAACAGCGCCAATGGCAAAGTCACTAGCATCACACATCAATTCAAATGGCTTGGACCACTCTGGAACTTTGACTACAGGTGCAGAAATGAAGTCCTTCTTCAAAAGATTGAAAGATTCAAGGCACTCTTCACTGAAGACGAATGACGTGTCATGCTACAACAACTGGCATAGTGGTTTAGAGATTTTTGAAATTTTTTTTATAAACCTCCTATAAAATCCAGCATGCCCCAAGAAACTCCTAATGCCCTTGATATTGACTGGTGGGGGTAGTTTTTAAATTACCTCCACCTTTGCTTGATCTACCTCCAATCCTTCTTTAGAAATTCAATGACCAAGAACAATTCCTTCTTTTACCATAAAATGGCATTTTTCCCAATTGAGGACTAAGTTGTTCTCTTCACACCTGATCAGCCCCAATTCCAAATTCTTTAGGCAATCTTGAAATGATTCTCCAAAAACTTTAAAATCATCCATGAACACCTCCATGGAATTCTCTATGATATCCGAAAAAATAGCCATCATGCAACGTTGGAAAGTGGCTGGTGCATTGCACAATCCAAACGGCATTCTTCTAAAAGCAAAGGTGCCATATGGACATGTGAATGTTGTTTTTTCTTGATCATCCGGGGCTATTGCAATTTGGTTGTAGCCCGAATATCCATCTAAGAAGTAATAATACTCCTTTCTAGCCAACCTATCCAGCATCTGGTCAATGAAAGGCAAGGGAAAATGGTCCTTCCTTGTTGCCTTGTTCAGCTTCCTATAATCCATGCAAATTCTCCAACCAGAAACTGTTCTAGTAGGAATGAGCTCATTCTTCTCGTTGACTATCACTGTCATGCCTCCCTTCTTCGGTACGCACTGGATTGGACTTACCCACACACTATCTGAGATAGGGTAGATAATTCCTGCGTCTAACCACTTGATAATCTCCTTTTTACAACCTCATTCATGATGGGGTTCAGCCTTCGCTGGCTCTCAATGCTATTCTTAGCATTTTCTTCCAACAGAATTTTATGCATGCATATTGCTGGGCTAATTCCCTTAATATCATAAATTTTCCATGCAATTCCCTTCTTGTGTCTCTTCAGTAGTGAAATCAGTTGCTCTTTTTGCGCTTCTTGCAGATCTGTAGCTATGATAACTGGCAGCTTCTGTCCCGCCTCCAGATATGCATATTGTAAATGCTCCAGAAGTTTCTTAAGCTCTAATTCAGGGGGTTCTTCAATGGAAGTTAGCTGCTGTTTATGAGCACCAGTAGTGGATTCTATCACTTCCACATACTCTTCCTCTTGCTTTGGCATTGGACCATAGATGACTCCATCTTTTAGTCCTTCGTATTCCACTTTTCCTAACTCAATTTTCAACATATCATTAGCCTTTAGAAGGTTTTTATGAATTAAACCTTCCCAGCTAGATATCATAGAACACTCAGCCACCTCCTCTTCTGGGTATTGCAAGGCATTAAGTATGTTGAACACTACTTGCTGCCCGTTCACCCTCATGGTGAGTTCTCCTCTTTCAACATCAATTAAGGTTCTACCCGTTGCTAGGAATGGCCTTCCCAACAAAATGGGTGTCTCCTCATCAGCTTCAAAATCCATAATGATAAAGTCAGCAGGGAAGACAAACTTATCAACCCTTACCAACACATCTTCAATCTTCCCTTGTGGGTAGCAAATACTCCTATCAGCCAGTTGCAAGGTGATGGTTTTAGGCCTGGTAGCACCTATCCCCAGCTTCTTGAATATGGATAGAGGCATGTGTAGCAAGCGATTTTGGACGTGGTTCTTAAGCACTGTCGCTCTGGGGTACTACAGGTCAATTCATTTTTTATCCTATTGAAGCTGATGAAGGAAGGGAAATAGATGTCTCCAATTAACCCTGCTTGCATACTGAGTTTAAACAGATGACTGTTGGTTTACAGATACGGTTTAGATGGTGGGCCTCTCTCTGCTTATTTTGCTAAGAATGAAATGACGAGACTATGCTATTGGTAGGATATTAGGACTGATGCTTTTCGATTGATGTATGAAGGTATGGGATTTTGGGTTTTTGATTAGTGTGCTCGCTAAGATTTTTCAATCTTATACCTAAGTATTCCCGTTTAACGAAACAGGGAAATCAAAGCGATCATAGTTCCTCCTATTCTATGGGAGGAAAAAGGTTGTTTTGGTGTCTTGTTCAAAGCCCAAGACGTGAAGCTAAACTTGGTTTGTATCTTGTTCAAAGCCTAAGATGTGAAGCTAAAGGGTTTACTTGTATCTTGTTCGAAGCCCAAGATGTGAAGCTAAAGGGATGAGAGAGAATTTGTCATCTCTAAAGGGGGATATTTGGTCTGTTTGTCACAACTGTTGGGTGACTGGTTATAAAGGAGAATTACTTTAACTGGGATATGTGAATCCAGCAATGCCATAATTTCCTTTATAGGGGATTTTTAACCTGAAGGAGAAGACTTTAACTCAGTGTAGAGCAATGTTATCTTTCCTTAGGAATTTCTCATGCTAAAAGAGGGACAGTGGTGTGGATGTAAATAATCCAGAGGCTTGCCGTTTACAGCAATTAGATGGGGGAAGGAGTTGTTGATGTTTGTATACTGTGAAAGAGGCACAGATTTTGATGCTAAAAGGTTGATTGACTCAACCGTGGTTTTCTTATACAAAGCCTAAGAGGAGGCTATTGACCCAACAAGAGGGTGTTTTTGGTATCTCGTGCGAAGCCCGAGAGAGAGGCTAAAAGGGTTTGACTCAACAAAAGAGTGCTAACAAGTGACTGACTCAACAAGAGAGTGCTTTTATCTGTGTCTTGTACGAAGCCCAAGACGGAGGCTCAAAGGTTCTAACTCAACATGAGAGTCTTTTATACTCAACAAGAGAGTGATTTCTATCTCGTACGAAGCTTGAGATGGAGGCTAAAAGTGGTTGACTCAACAAGAGAGTCTTTTATACTCAACAAGAGAGTGTTTTTGTATCTCGTACGAAGTCCGAGATGGAGGCTAAAAGGTTTTAACTCAACATGAGAGTCTTTTATACTCAACAAGAGAGTGATTTAGTATCTCGTACGAAGCCCGAGATGGAGGCTAAACAGGTTAGACTCAACAAGAGAGTGTGAAAAGGTTAAATCTGCTTGGGAGAATCATTGTACAAAGCCCAAGAGGAGGCTAGTTTTCCGCTGAGGAAAGGTCCTTATACAAAGCCTAAGAGGAGGCTAGTGTGCTGGTAACTGTTTCAGTTTAGTGACAGGTCCAGTATGTTGGATGAAGAGAAAATCAGTTCTTATATGGGTAATGTTGCATTTTGGGATTGATCAGAGGATCAGGGTTATTTCATGTTCTTTAAGGAAATGGGAAATCCAAAGGGCATTGAGACTGTCCAAGTCTACTGGTGTGTTGAGAAATTGATTCTCGGGTAGTGAATGATCTTTGTATGATGCCCAAGAGAAGGCTGGCATGTTAAGGGATGAAGGTCAACCCATTAACTGGTCTGACACTTGACTCAGAAAGACAGCTCTAGCAAATTTATGACTAGGTTCTGATCCTATACCTGTAGAGGTCTCCGGGTCCTATTACTAAGCCCAAGAGAAGGCATGAGAGCTTTTAAGACGCCAAAGGGTCCTTGTACAACGCCCAAGAGGAGGCGGGGATGCTTTTAAGAAGCCTGTGGGTCCCCAAACCCTGAGAAGTTCAAGACAAGCCATTCACCGAGAATAGATCAAGCCAGGAAAGTTCGAGAATTTGGAAATAAATCAAGAGATGCCATTCACGGAGAAAAGATCATCTCTGGGGAGTAGAGTTTCTTTGACGATTTCTAAGAGTGACAGTCTGAGAAAGGGTTCACCGAGAATGCTGCCTTTCACGTCTCCATATTGTTTAACCCCAAGAGGAGGGAAGACTGTGTCTTGTAATCCTATGGGGATTGTAACACCCCAATTCCCATCGCGAATAAATAAACATAATTAAACCAGAGTAAGTAAAAATTTATTTTTCCTACAGAAACAAGGATGCCACATCAATAGAAAGAAAACACAATCCCTGCTCATAAATTTTGATACATAACACAAAATGGAATAACCTCAAAGGGAAACTTTTTCCATACAAAAGGAAAGTTCAATTATGGAATAAAGCGGAAAGATCCATAACAGCCTTGTTTTACAAAATAAATCGTTTTGTAACATCAAGATATTCATACAAAGTTAATACAAAATATATCCAACAAATGTATACATATATAACAATAGCGCTCCCCGACTCCCGTGTTACGTATCAGAGCAGACAGACCGACAAAAGGATGGAGAACTAATCTTCACAAAAGCCTCCAAGACACAGATCTGCAATTACCTCATAGAGCAACAAACCACAGCAGAAGGGTGAGAAATAACAACTAAATCAAGATTGCATAATAATATGCAAACACATATAAATACACATGCACAATTATTCTCACCAAAAGCATCACATACTAATACATATAGCGTGCCACAGATACATAACATATTTCTGATAATCCAACATCATAGCATATATCAATTACACCAACATAATCACATATTCACACATAAGGCACACCAAAGTCATAACATATGGAAACACCCCACCACATCACATAGCATATGTCTATGCATAAAACATATTATCCACAACCAATGCATTTATCACATATGCACATCAATTCACCAATTCAAACATAAATCTCAACACATACTCAATCAATTCATGATTTTCCACATATAATCAACCCATTCATGATTTTCCACACATAATCAATCCATTCATGATTTTCCACACATAATCAATCCATTCATGATTTTCCACACATAATCAATCCATTCATGATTTATGCATATGCAAAGAGACCGACACAACGACTCTATACAAATGCGGTACTATCCATCCATCATTCTCATCATTAGTTCACTCAGGAACTATTGGAATCATCGCTTGTTACTTAGCAAACTCCCCGTCGGGCAAACGATGTTCCCCATCACTTTAGGTCCTCCTGGTATAAGGCTCACGACGTTTATGGATCGCTTTAGGTCCTCTTTGTATAAGGCTCACGATCCGATCGCTTTAGGTCCTCTTTGTATAAGGCTCACGATCGTTTATAATGTTGCTTTAGGTCTTCTTGGTATAAGGTTCACGACCGTTATAGCAAATTCCCTTTGGAATCATTTCGTCGCTCACACCCACTAGGGCACACGACATCACAAGAATGCATATCATGATGCTTGGCATACAATGACTCATGACAATCAAATGCATACACATATACACACCCATAATCATGCATATACAATCGAACACAACACAATGCATTTACTTACCCTTAGGCCACAAACCATCATCACAACATTTCATCACATGCATTCACATCATACAATAGCACATAAGTTATACGATATATATCAAAAGCATATTGCATGATAGCACATCAAATACACACAGTTAAGACGGTAAAAGTCGGCAAAATGACACATTCCCAAATTCCTGACATAATTAAATCGGCCACCAATCTCAAAACCATTTTAATAAGAAAGAACATTTCACAAGCTTTCTAACGGTACCAAGAACGCCTCGATCCGAGTTACGGATCAAAAGTTACTGCATCGGACGCGGAATTAGGAAAATTCTGCACCCTATCTGGTCATACGCATATTGCCCTGAGCCATACGTGTATTACCCAGCTCGCTCGCCCATCCATACGCGTATTTCCCAAAGTACTACGCGTATGGGTAGAGACTAATTTCTACCCAAGAATTCCGCTAAAACCCCGTACGCGTATTGCCTTCCTAGATACGCGTAATGCCTTGCAAAGTACACGTACCATTACGCATTCAGCAGAGGGCCATGCAAAATAGGTTCCATACGCGTAATGCCCACATTTCTCTCTTGCCATACGTGTATTTCCCTAACCAATACACGTATTGCCTTGCCTGTTACGCGTATGGGCAGCGAAACCCAGAATTTTTCCTGCATAATTTTTGCTATGAAATTCATCCAATTTCCTCTCCAATTCTCATCTAAACACTACCAAATCACAATATATCAACCAAAACGTGTTCCAACATAATCAACAAGTATTTTACGTAGTTTATATCGAGGTTCAACCGCGAAAACATCGAATTCTATCAATTATTCATCAATTTATCAATGAGAAAAAGTTGTGAAATAACCAAAACAATTACAACAAATAACACATATACATACACAAGCAAGATATAATCGAAACTTCTCACCCTTACCCGATTAATCGTGCTTGAACGAACAATTCCTTCTATCCCAAGTTTTCCTCTCCTTTTCCCTTCTCTTCCTTTCTCTCTTCTCTTTTTCCTTCTTTCTATTTTCTCCCTAAACACTCTTTTCTTTCTCTCTTGTAATAACAAATATCAAAAACCCCTAAAAGACCATTTTACCCCTCAGCTCAAATATCTCACGAACGCTCTTAAAACGCGATAAAACATAATAACGATGAAAAATAATATATTGTCAAATAAAAGTCAAGAATAAAATAATATAAAAACAAAAATAATTAAATCGACTCGATTAAATAAATCGGACAAAACGGGGCGTTACAGGGATCTAGTTTTGTTTGTATTTAAGAGTGACCAACAGGGCATTTCCTAGTGCTAGACGTAGTTGCCGGGGAAAACTCTAAACAACTATACTAGTATTACACAGTTGATATTTGACAAGTATATAAAAGTTTGTGAAAGAAGACTTACAGTGAACAGCCCCACAATACAGTTATATATATATGAAAGTGGATAAAAAAAGCGGGTAAACACTTGCTCGGTTGTAGAGCTTCCATGCTGTTTGGTTAGTTGTCCAGCAAAGAAAGCTTTAATAACAATATTATATTGAAAATCAAAGGAGAAAGTGCTTTGAAAATATTGTTGGGGCTTACAGCTCAAGGAGAGGCCCAAGGTTTTATCAGTGATCGCACTGTTGTTTTGAATTTGTACAGAGGGACTTATACAAGTGACTGAGGCCCAAAAAGGTTTTCTGTACAAAGGGATGGGTCTTACACTCTCTCAAGAGGCCCAAAGGTTTATTTTTGTACAAGTGGTGGGGCTTACAGCTCAAGGAGAGGCCCAAAAGTTTTGTTTTAAAAGGCGACGATCACGTCGAACTTTTTTGTGGTATCGGGACTTATACAATACACTAAGGCCCAAATTATTTTGGTTTCTAAGAGGGATTGGGTCTTACACTCTATCAGAGGCCTAAATAATTTTGAATGGGTCTTATAGCTCGAGGAGAGGCCCAAGGGTTTGATTTTTCAACTGGCGGTCGCGCCGAGGTTTTCTTTTAACGCAAAGGGACTTATACAATATCTGAGGCCCAAAATGGTTTTGGTTAAAAGGGGATTGGGTCTTACACTTTATTAGAGGCCCAAAGGTTATTTTAAAAGAAAAGATGGGGCTTACAACTCAAGGAGAGGCCCAGATGATTTTAATTTAAACTGGCGATCGCGCCGAGATTTTTAAAACACCGTGGGTCTTATACAATGACTGAGGCACAAAAAGTTTTGGTTTTAAAGAAGGATTGGGTCTTACATTCTATTAGAGGCCCAAAATGTTTGAAAAACGTTTGATGAGGGTTGAATTAATCAAAAACCCTAATTTGTTTCCAAAATGTATTTTAATTGAATAAAAATTCAATTAAAATGATCAAAATTGTTAAACATGTGGAAAACAAATTGTGATCTTGGATTAATGTTTCAAAAATCAGGTTTTGATCCACAAAATTATTCGAAATCACTAAAATTTGAAAAATCAAGAAAGAAAAAATATTTTAAATGTCAAAAACAATTAAAATATTAATTCTTTACAAAAATATCAAGTATATGAAATAAATAATATTTTTGGGATTTTTGGGAAAATAAAATATTTTAACATTTTTGTGAATTATTAAAAAAAAGAATCAACTCAAAATCATTAAAACTCAGAGAGAAATTAATTTTTGAATCAACTAAATAAAATCACAAAATTCAAATATTCAAATTTTCAAAAAAGGGCGCCAAGAACAAGGGCAAGAACACTCGCCACCCTCTGTTTCTGGAGATTTGTATTTTCTATCCAATCTCACGGAATACTTGATTATATCATGCAATCTACATATCAATCTACTCGTTTCAACCTCACGATCATGTCTATGGTCTTTAGTTTCATTTATTTTAAATATGGAATAAGAAATCAAAGAGAAACCTCAAGAACCCTAAAATTTGTATGAAGGTTCAGAAATTCCATACACGATTCAAACAATGCAATTGATTGAGGGAAAACACTCCATGCATGATTATGAACATATGGCCATATTATTGTGCAGCAAAAATTGCAAGGATCATAGAGTTAGAAGAGCTCATGCTTACCCCTCGCAACTGGTGATCGTGTTGTGTGTTAGAGGTGTTACAGCTTGGTTCCAAGGATATGGATAGCTTCCCTAGGTGCCAAGTGATGTGCCTGAGTGCTTGGAATGGTTTGAAACAAGCTGGAACTGAAGATGGTATCCCAACTGTAACTTGGTTAAAACCTTGAGCAGCTGGCTGGTGATTCTGAGAAATCAGTGTTCCAGATGTTGTTAAGTGTTTGGATCACTTCTATATGATGTGTATGAGGAGTGTGTGTGATTGTTTTGATTGGAATTGCTCTCAAACTCAAAACCCGATAGTGACTTGCTTTGGAAGGCAATTTTGGAGTGAAGAAGGAGATTTTGAGGAAAGAATCTGTTTGATGGCTTTAGTGTACTCAAACTGATCACAAATGAGCTCTATTTATAGTAGAGCAAGTTTGTTTTGCAAGGAATAGTGAATGGCAACTGCTGCATAGGTTTGGCCAATGTTGAGCAATGAGAATCCAAGTCTCCTCTAGCCATTGACTAGAGGTTAGGGCACAGGCTACTGGTTCCCTTGGTCTTGGATAAGTCTTGACTGAATTCAGTTGGAAATTGCTCAGTTCATGCCACCTTAGTGCATCCATTGAATGCTCCAAAACAAAATTGGAGTCTTGTCCCCTCTTTAGGGATTTCTAGGTTTAGCATGCTACTTTTGGTTCCAAAGACTTGGGAGGCTTGGGATCAGAGTTGGTTCCTCCTTGGTCCCCCCTTGAGGTGTTCAGATGGATATAGTTGCTTGCCCTTTACAAACTTTGAGCAAATCGAGCAAAACTCCAAAATCTGCCTTGCCATGACAGTTTGCAGCAAGGCATATTGGCATTGTCATATCTCATGGCTCAAGTGGACTTTGATGGAGTTCTTGGCCATTTTGGAAAGCCCTCATATGATACAACAACTGTTTGATCATAATTGGTTTTGATACTTTTTGGATCCCAGTGAAAAATGCCCCTACACTTGGAAAAAGGTGAAGGCAGATTCTGACTTAGTGAAAATTTCACTAAGTGTTGGAAAAAAGTGACATTTTCACTTTTTGTGATTTTGATCATCCCATAACTTAAAATCCATGATGAATTGGAATGAGTTATGTTTCAAGCTTTTGTAGAGTGCCATGAGAGCTACAAATCCAGCTTTGGATGGGGGAAAATGGCCTTATGGTTTAGGAGTTATGATCCTCCAAAGTTGGTACCCTAGCCACTTTGTTCCATAACTTAGAAAAATTTCTAAGTTTTTTATGGTTACCCCTTTTACAAGTTATCCCACTTTTCTTGATTTTTCATGATGAATGATGATTCCAATCACACAATAACATCATTTTAGGGTTAAGGAACCATAATTGTGAAAAATCTCAAAAAGTCAAAGTTGACTTTTGTGCATAGTTGACTTTTTGTCAAATGAATTCCAAACTGTGTGATCCTCTATGAAATCAAGGCCTTGACCTAAATCAAACTTGATGGATTGATTTCATAGGTGTTATAGGGTGTATTGAATCATATCCTAAAGTTTGGGAGCATGCCTGGGTCAAAAGTCAAAGGCACAGTTGACTTTTCCCGTGAAACCCTAATTGTGATTCTGATGAATTTGAAACTTATTGCTCAAGCTTCTTGGATCAATCCATTGTTGCAAATGGATCAATGTGATTTATTAGAGACCCTAAAATCATGTCTTGAGGTCTTGGCTCATGTTTTGTTCAAAAGTCAGCTTAGGGGTAAATTAGGTCAAGAAACCCTAATTCCTAATTTTTGATGAATGCATCCCCTGAGGTCAAAATTGACTTGATGATTGGGTCCATGATATACCATGGAGCATATTAGGTTATGCTTTGAAGCATTGGCTCATGCCTAGAGGAAAATTTCCATCTGGAGGCTCTGGTCGACCAAACCCTAATTTTGGTGACACTGGCGATCTTGAGGCTTGATCCACTTAGAAGGTTGCAGCCTTGTGCTTAATCCTTGATGTGGGAGTCCTCTTGATCCCTATGTGGATGTTTGAGAGGTTATACAAGTTGAAGATCATATTATTCCTTGATTGATCCTTTGTCTAAGAGCTCTGAGAGGGCTTGAAACCCTAAGCTTGATTGTAGTGGATGCTCACCCATCTTTGGGGAGACTAATGAGGCATGATGGATTACCCATATTGTGGTGATGATTTACATAATGATGGGAAATCTTAGTGGTCAAAATTTGGGGTATGACAGATGCCTCTATTTAATCTTCTTGGACCCGAAGGTGTGAATGGCGAAGGTATTCGGACATTCGGGGTGCAAGAGGATTAAATATCGGAATACCTAAAATTTTGATGGTGGTTAAGAATGGCAGTTCACACATCCTTCTTCTTTTGCTAAGCAATGATGCTTAGAAAATGTAAACTTCCCCTCGATCCTGGTCTTCAGCCAAGGAACTGGTCTCAGTTTCTGAAATAAACTTCCCCTCGATCCTGGTTTCCTACCAAGGAACTGGTCTCAATTTCTGATGTGAACTTCCCCTCGATCCTGGTTTCCTACCAAGGAACTGGTCTTAGTTTCTTTTGTCAAAAGCTTTCTTGACAAGGGACTCTATGTGTAGCGATTTCCCTCAAACTTCTCGCTAAATTTTTCCTGGGGAGATGCCATTTGATAGAAAAAGATCTGATGTTCGACTTACTGGGGAACCCAGTCGTTTGAGTTGTAGAAGTGCACAAACTTCTCTATTAGAGATGCCATTTGTCGACTCTATCTGGAGAAAACGAGTCTATTGAGAGACTGCTTTCGCTTGGGGATGTTGCATCATACTTTTCTCGGGATCTTCTCGGAGAAATGCCATATGATGTGATCCAATTTTGAGGTGCTGATGACCTTTTCGTCAGTGGATTTTTAGGAGAAAAACTGTTGTACTGCCGAATCTCTGAATGAGAGGCTTTCTCTGGGGATTTTCCTTAATTTGGGAAAGCGGAGATATCATCTTCACTGGCGAAGAGTGATGTTTGTCGAAAGTTCTCTGGTCTTTCAGAGGATCAAGTTATCAAAGTGGTCGAGGAACCAACTCTAATCCATAAATAAACTAGAGGAGAGAGATTGTTCCGACGCGACATTTCCTGACGAGGAAAGAACTGACAACTCGATTGAGAGGACTGTTATCACTAGGGTATAAGACCGACTAGAGTGATAGTGATGCAATATGAATGTGAATGCAAATCAATAATGCATGATGCATGTATGTACATGCTGACAAAACTGACACGACATACAGACTAGTAGATGAACAAGACTGGATACTCGACCACTGCGGGGGATGAAAAGTATCAATGGTTCATGATAACAATTCTGCCTTGCTTAGGAGAGATAGTCCCTGCGGGGACAACCGTTGGTCGGGCTTAGGAGATAAGAATTCGGTCGAGGGTGTCAGATGAAACATGGTCTCTGACACAGCTGATCCTTCATTCAGGTGCACTGGTTTAGAAGGAGTACTTCGATTCTGCACTTTGAAGCTCGCTTACTTCTGGAGAAGCGATTGATGTTCTTTCGATGTTCAACAATCAAAAGAATTGCCATATTTATGTTAAAAGCAGAAAAAGTTTAAAAAGTAAATTCATTTTTGATTTATTTCAAGAATCGTTGATCATGTTAAAGACATCGTTCTGTAAAGCTAAAACAAATAAGAACTGCAAATGAAAGCACAAGGGCTCAAATTTTATTGATAGGATGGAAATCAACCAAACGCGTGATTCCATAAGTATTTACAAAGTTTGAAAATGGTAATTTTTAGGGAAAAGGGCTACATTGAAACATAACGACCACTATCCTTCTACCAACTTTGAATTCGGGGCATCCTGAGCTTCTGTCAAAGATGACCTTAACTGGAGTTTTCTGATGGATGGCAGGACTGCTACTAGGGGATTTGCCCCTGTTGGACGTAGTTACTTGCCATTATCCCTAACTTTTGCCTGGATTGTACTTTGAGATTTCCAATCCACCGGGATGATTTTTGATTATCTCTGATTTTTTCCTGGACTGCCCTTTCGGGTTTTCAATCCACCGAGACGTTTTTTTTATTTAGGCGAAGTATTTCTTGACTACATCAATATTCGTGGGGTAGGCCAATTCCTCTCCATCCATGGTTGCAAGTCTCAAGGCACCGCCTAAGAAAGATTTCTTGACCACATAGGGGCCGTCATAATTCGGAGTCCATTTGCCCCGGGAATCAGCGAGAAATGATTGTATCTTTTTGAGCACAAGGTCTCCTTACCTGAAGACGCGAGGTCGGACCTTTTTGTCGAAGGCCTTCTTCATTCTTTGTTGATACAACTGACCGTGGCATAGTGCCGTTACTCGCTTTTCTTCGATCAGATTTAGTTCGTCGTGCCGGCTTTGACACCATTCAACTTCGGTTAGCTTAGCTTCCATCAATACCCGGATCGATGGGATCTCTACTTCTATGGGGAGCACTGCTTCCATGCCATAAACTAGAGAGAAAGGGGTTGCCCCTGTTGAAGTGTGGACAGATGTGCGATAACCGTGAAGAGCAAAGGGTAGCATCTCGTGCCAATCTTTGTAGGGTACAACCATCTTTTGAACAATCCTCTTGAGGTTCTTGTTAGCTGCTTCTACCGCTCCATTCATCTTAGGCCGGTAGGGAGATGAGTTATGGTGTTCGATCTTGAACTGTGCGCACAACCCTTTCATCATCTTATTGTTCAAGTTAGATCAATTGTCCGTAATGATCTGGCTAGGAACACCATAACGGCAGATGAGATTGTTTGTTATAAAGCGGACTACCACTTGTCGGGTTACATTAGCGTATGACGCTGCTTCGACCCACTTGGTGAAGTAGTTAATGGCTACCTGGATGAACCGATGTCCGTTCGAAGCCTTAGGTTCGATCATGTCGATTCCCCATATGGAAAAAGGCCATGGGGAAGAGAGAACTTTGAGATGTGTTGGCGGTACATGGACCTTGTCTGAGTATATCTGACACTTGTGACACTTCCTCGTGTACTTGTAGCAGTCGGATTCCATGGTTAACCAATAGTACCCTACTATCAGAATTTTTCTCACCATTGTGTATCCGTTAGCATGAGTGCCAAAGGATCCTTCGTGAATTTCTTTTATAAGCATGTCTGCTTCTGGTATGTCTACGCATCGGAGCAAGACCATGTCGAAATTTCTCTTATATAGTGTGTCACCGCTCAGGAAGAAGCTGCCAGCCAGCCTTCTGAGGGGTTTTCTGTCTTTCCTTAGTGCCCCAGGTGGGTACTCTTGTTTCTGAAGGAAGCATTTGATATCGTAATACCAAGGTTTGTCATCTATAACTGCTTCAATCGTGAAGATGTAAGCGGGCCGTTCAAGGCGCATGATGTCGATCTTAGGTAATTCGTTCCATTGACCTACGCTAATCATGGAAGAAAGGGTGGCTAAGGCATCAGCCATGTGATTCTCATCACGAGGGAAGTGATGAAACTCGATTCTGTTGAAGAATGGTAACAACCTTCTCGCATAGTCTTTGTAAGGAATCCGTCCTGATTGGTATGTGTTCCAATCTCCTTTGATCTGATTGATGACCAAAGCTGAGTCGCCATATACATCCAAGTTCTTGATCCTCAAATCAATTGCCTCTTCGAGACCCATAATACAAGCTTCGTATTCGGCCTCGTTGTTTGTGCACTTGAATGTAAGTCTGGCAGTGAAAGGAATGTGGGTACCCTGAGGTGTTATTATGATTGTCCCAATTCCGTTTTCGTAATGATTGACAGCTCAGTCAAAGATTAGTCCCCATTGGGAACCTGGTTCTGGCCCTTCACTAGGTAGTGGTGCATCACAATCTTTCATTTTCAAGTACATGACATCTTCGTCTGGGAAGTCAAACCCGATTGATTCCTGATCGTCAATCGGTTGATGAGCCAAATGATCGGCTAAAATACTCCCCTTAACGGCTTTTTGAACGTAGTATTCGATGTCGTATTCTGATAACAACATCTGCCAACGGGCAATCCTTCCCGTGAGAGCAGGTTTTTCAAAGACATACTTTATTGGATCCATTTCTGAGATTAACCAAGTAGTGTGACGAATCATATACTGACGAAGACGTTGGCTGCCCAAGCCAAAGCGCAGCAAGTTTTCTAAAGCATAGTGTACCGAGTTTCACAGTCAGTGAATTTCTTGCTCAAATAGTAAATGGCAGACTCCTTCCTTTTGGTTTCGTCTTGTTGGCCAAGTAAACAACCCATGGAGTCTTCTAGGACTATGAGGTAAATGATCAGTGGTCTTCCTTCCACTAGAGGTGATAGAATCGGTGGGTTCAACAGGTATTCCTTAATACTGTCGAAGGCAGTTTGGAAATCTTCTGTCCAAACGCAGTCCTGATTCTTTTTGAGTAATTTGAAAATTGACGCACATGTCGCGGTCATGAGGAATATAAATCTGGAGATGTAGTTCAAACGTCCTAGTAATCCTTTGACTTGTTTTTCAGTTTTCAGAGAAGGCATTTCTTGAATGGCCTTGACCTTGTCAGGGTCAACCTCAATTCCTTTCTGGCTGACGATGAACCCTAAGAGTTCCCCTGAACGGACACCAAAGGTGCATTTGTTGGGATTCAAGCGGAGTTTGTACTTTCCCAACCGCTCGAATAGTTTTGACAGGTGGGTCACATGCTCCTCTTCTGTTTTTGATTTGGAAATCATGTCATCGACATATACCTCAATTTCCTTGTGTATCATGTCATGAAACAAAGTAGTCATGGCCCGTTGATAGGTTTCCTCGGCATTCTTCAAATCGAACGACATTACCTTGTAACAAAAGGTACCCCATGGGGTAATGAACGATGTTTTCTCCATGTCTTTCGGCGCCATTTTTATCTGATTATAGCCCGAGAATCCATCCATGAAGGAGAAAACTTTGAACTTTGTTGTATTGTCAACCAGCATGTCAATGTGTGGTAAGGGAAAGTCGTCCTTTGGACTAGCCTTGTTTAGATCTCTGTAGTCTACACACATTCTGACTTTTCCGTCCTTTTTTGGAACGGGTATGATATTGGCTAACCATTGAGGATATTCTGATGTGGCGAGGAAACCCGCGTCAATCTGTTTCTGTACCTCGTCTTTGATTTTGATGGCCATGTCTGGATGAGTTTGTCTCAACCTCTGTTTTACTGGCGGACATTCCGATTTCAATGGTAAATGATGTTCCACGATGCTGGTATCCAACCCTGGCATGTCCTGATAGGACCAAGCGAATACATCGGGAAATTCTCTGAGAAGCTTTGTCAAACTCTCTTTGGCAGTTGGACTGAGCAGTGCCCCAATCCTGATTTCTTTTCTCTTTTTTTTTTCTGAACCCATGTTGATCGTTTCCAACGGCTCTTTGTGAGGTTCAATGGACCTTTCCTCTAGTCTGAGTAATCGGGAGATCTCTTCTGGAATTTCATCGTCAACTTCTTCTTTAGCCCTAAATACTGGGAACTCAAAGTCGGGAGAAGGCATCGAATCGTATGTTTCAACGGGGTTTAAAACAAGCAATCTGCATGACGACGTGATTTGCGTTTAGAAGAGATAGAGAGAATGCAGAGTGTGTGCAGTGTATTTTTTGAAAAACTGCTTGTTTTTATTATTGAGTTTGGTTTTTAGGATTACCATTTTCTGAAAAAGCAAAAAGAAAACCGCAATTAATGCGGAAATTACAGAACGATGTTATTTTATTTATGATTAGTCGATTCTTGAAACTACAGTCCTATAAAACAAAACTCTGTCACTTTGGGCGAAGCGAAGAGGGATATTTACAGAAATTGAGCCCTATCTAAACATCCGTTTCACCTGGGCAGGGTGAAAGGTTAAAGAAGGCAATTACTTTGACTTATGAACAATCTTCGGAACATCGACAGCAACCCATTGGCAGCGAACTCCTCGGTGAATCACAAAGTCTGGTACCTTCCTTGGTTTGTCTTCAGAAATGACGCTGATTTCTGGCGGGGCAGGATCATTGGAATCGGTCTCCCAGGCAGAGTTGTCGTAGGAGGATTCCTCTGTGGTATTTTGCACAGTATTTGTGCCTTCAGGAAAATCTCCCCATCCAGCTGGCTGGATGTCTTCGAGCCTGATACGAGAGCTTTCCGGAGCGGTGTACTTGAAGTCAAATTTTTCACTTGGTTGTCCCAAGGTGTCCCACACTTCTTTGGAACTGGAGGAGTCATCTTTCTCGATGACATTGACCTCAGGAAAAGCATAGTTGATGAATTCTAGTCCGGCAAGCTTTGCCAATTCATCATCGTGCTGGATATTTTGTGAATGACCCGAGTGTTGATCCCATGATATGGTGGGGATGCAAGTATTCTGTTCAATGATTGTTGTACCCAAAATTTTACCCCTTAGATGTCATATCATCTTGCACTTACATGTAGGGATCAATCACCTATGCATTGTTAACTAACCATTTTATCAGTTTTTTTGTTTGATTTTGTTTCACTTGTAAATCAGGGTTTCTTTCAAGAGACCTCCTCTCCTCAATAATCCAATGTGATTTGTTTTCATCACAAGTTCTTCCTCAAGGATCAGACAAGGTCATCAGGACAAGGGTTTGTGTGGTGTGGTTTGAGATTCAATGGAAGTTTGACCTAATCTTGGTCGAACAAGTGGTTATATCAGTAACAGGTTATCAGGGTGTGGCAGAGATTCTAAATCAGGGCTTTGCCCTCATCAAGTCATTTGTTTCATAAAGTGTGCACTCAAGGCATGAAGATTAGGGTTTCTCACCCTTGGAGTTTATGATTGACAAGTGTCGTTCAGTTGAGTCTCTTGAGGTTAGTAGGATCAGTATGTGTTCAAGTACTTATTGGATGGTTAAGGTTTTCGCCTTTGGTCTGAGGATTTGTCAGTTTGTTGTTCAATCAAGTGGCGGTCAAGTGCATTTGTGGAGTTTTAAGTGTTGTGGTGGTGTGTTACCTTTACCCTTATCCATTCTCGCAACCGTTTTATCCATTTTCACTTTTATATCCACTTTGTTCACAAACCTTTTTCTTAATCCCTTTTTATTCAAGTTAAATTCTTCAAATCATTTTAACCATTTTTTCTAACATTCCTTTTTTAAACCCACCCATATTCCATCTTTGGTTTTAATCCATTTCTCTAATCCATATCCACATTTTCACATCAATTATCCATTTATTCCAACCTTAAACCATTTTTCAATTCTTTATCCAAATCTATATTTAATTCTATCATTTTTTTTTTCACATTAATATCCATATGCTCATTTTAAAACCAAATATTCATCAAGTCCCCTTTATCACAACATTCCGACGAAAAGAAAATACAAAGTCCATTCAAAATTCAGCAATGCAATTAAAAAGGGTCAAGTTGAATTCAAATGCTAGTGAATCATGAATACAAAGTGCTAGCTACCCAAGAGGACCCCACGCACATGACCCTGCATACTGCTATGAATCCCTGCACATCACCATGCTGCTATATTCACCAAAACGGAATTCGGCTCCTGCCATACCAAGCTATTACAACAAGACAACAATTATGCACTACCCAAAACAACCTCCAAGACTGCTACACGCCACATCCTGCTATGCTGAAAGCAACAACACAAAAGGCCTCCAAAAACCAACATTGACCCACCACGGAAAGGGATTCCTCATACAACAAAAGCAAGATTCTGTAACTTTTTTTTTCTGTTGTGAAAACAACAGGACAATAGCAACATTAGAAGCAAATAAGAAAATTCAAAATAGAGAATATTTGTCTTTAAAAAGACATAGAAGAAAGAAAGAGAGGGGGGGACCTGAGAAACCTCTTCAGTTCTCTTCGACCTTGACCATCAGAGAGTAAGAAAACCTTAGTTTTCTTTCCTTTTCGACTCACACCACTCCCTCGGAGAACCTCACTCCTTTCCAACCGTAAAACAACAAAAACTTGATTTCCCATCAGAATCTCTGCTCTCACTTTCTTCAACCCATCCCGATCAAACAACATCACCCAAAAATCACTCCTCCTTCTGCAAGACAACAAATTCCAACCTTTTCTCAAAAACCCTCATACTCCCTGCTTTTCGCCGATTTCTTCCACACAAATTGAACCTCACCAACCCTTTGCCTCCAACCGTTCCACCTAAAACCTCTCTTTTCCACAACCCAAATCGACCAAACTTTCTTCAACCACCATTCTTGCCGTTCCAGTTACGATTTCGTTCGCACCCCTTTACACCTTCAAACACTTCCAAAATCTAAACCACTAATAATCAAAACCCATATTCATGATAAACCAAATCAGAACGAGCAGAGAGAATGGAGATGAAGAGAAATCGAGCTTTTCATGAGCCAAAAGAATAAACCTGAATCACGCACAGAAAGGGTAAAAGAGTGAGGTGATTTCAAATACATTCCAAAACAAGATCAAAATTCAGAAATCAAACAGAAGGAGAAGGAGACGAAACAAAGAGAGACAAAATGAGATTGATGTGAAAACGAGCGAATCTGATTGTGCGAGATCCGAAGTCAGAGATTGAATATCGTTGTTGTTGGCCTTATAATCGTTCCTATTTTTCCTCTTTTAACGATGATGTCACGATGTTGATGACGAATTTCTGAGAGTGTTTTTATGATTTTCATTGATTTTGCTTTTGAACGGTGGCCTGTTGATGCGTTGCTTGGAGTGATGTTGTTGCTCTGTTTTGAGAATAAGTTTTTTTTTACCTTTGGTTTTTCCTAAATCAGAAGAAAGCTAGGTCTTTGACCTTCATTATCCACCGCCTGTTGGTAAACCGTGAGGGATGATGGGCCTCTCGTAAAGCCCATGTGATTCCCTTCATAGGGTTATGTTGTCACCGTACCCTACTTTCAACCAACGACCCCTCCCTTGGTTTTGTTTTTCCTTTTCTTTTTTTTTCACTTTTTTTTTATGTTCTTTCTATTATTTTAATAATCAATTTTCTAAAAAATATTTAAGAAGTCTTGTCTTTCTTTTTTGATTGGCGGTTTTATTTATTTATTTTATTTAGAATTTTTGTTTTCATTTCCATCTTGGATTCCTTTTTTACTTTTGGGCCAATGATATCACAAAAATCATAACTTGGTTGCTTTATTCAAAATCACTAAAAGTCTTGATTTATATGAGGCCACTTTCATTTTTTATTTTGGTTGGTCAATGAAAGTTAAAAATCAAAAGATTATCGATTTCTCGATTAAATCTTGGTTTAGACGAGACCAACTTTATTTTCCATTTCGATTCCATTTTCTTTATTTTGGTCGATGACATAACAAACTTCATGGTTTGGTTGACTTCATTAAAGCGACAAAGCTATGATCAATATGAAACCATTCTCTTTATTTAAGTTTCATTCACTTTTTAGTCGATGAAAGTCAAGAATCATTGATTATCGATTTCTCGATTAAATCATGATTAAGACGAGACTATTTCTATTTCATTTCAATTTCTAACTTCTTTGAGTACTAACTTTTCATTTCCCCCTTTGGTAGGACTTGTACATATTTTCTGATAAAGTCTTCTGGACAACTATTCTGGTTGCATGTTTCATTTGACACATCCTCATTATCCTTCCAAAGGAAAGTTCTCCTCAATTGACTCATAAGTCAATAAACAAATCATACCACCTTGGCCTCATAAGAGCCATTTCCCCCCTTGGCCTCATAAGAGCCTTTCCCTTTTTCTTGGCCTCATAAGAGCCATTGAATCATAACTTAGCAATAGGTTAGAGTTTTGAACTCTATGTGATTCTCATCATCATGTGAACTCACTTTTCCCCATCATAACTTAGACTTAGGGAGTTTCTTTAAACTCTAAAATGAGCTCATACTCATTTCCCCTTGGAACTTTGGCCATAGTCAATGGTTCCTCTTTCACCCTTAGTTAGGTGAACTACGGTTGCTCTGATTCATTAGTCAGATACGTAGGCACAAGACGCGATGTCTTGGCGAGCAAACTTAGTGTACATACCCCTAGGTCTTTACCTTAGTACAGATTTCTCTTAGCGAGTAAACATAACATAACACAAACTAAACAAGAGGTTCCTGTAGAGTACTACAGATACTTAGGGTGCTAATACCTTCCCTTTGTATAACCAACCCCCGAACCTTAGATCTCCCCCCTTTAGGTTTTTCTCGATCTTGAACCTTTCCTTTGGATAAATCAAAGTCGGTTGTGAATTCAAAGAAATGTGTTGCAAGTTAATTAATAGCTTGTTATCCGATTCTCACCACAACAGAAATGGAGACTTCACTGGGGAAAAAGAATTTATTTTTGAGGGTTAAGCCCACCTTGTTTTGTTTATGTTATTTATGTTTGTTTTCTATACTTGTACATGTCTGTATATATCTGTATACTTGTATATCTGGTTGTTTGGGTTCTTCTGTGTGCAGGGTGCTATCATTGAGTGGTGAGATAAGTCCTAACCCGGACTTGAGAGTGTATTTGATTAGGATCATGGACATAGTCAAGGAAACTTCGAGGGAGAAATCCCAAAGGAGTTGACTTGAAGTTCCACACTCAGTTGAGGCCCTCTTGGAGGTGGTATATGTTGAACGAGCAATCGTGAATGCGTTACTACTTTCGACCTTGGTGCCAGGGATACTGATGACCTTTAGTTACCCTTTTACCCCACTTGGCCTTTTAGGATATAGTGCGATGACTATGAGGGAGTAATCCTAAGTGGTTGCTACGCGATACTACACTCAGACGAGACTCTCTTGAGAATTTTATTAATCACCGAGCAATTGGGAAATTGATAAAATCCGAAAGATGGGTTGTCGACTCTGGGAACTTCTTAGAACCCTGTTCTGCAGATGAAAACCTGTAGTACACACCTTTTGGGATGGGTAGACCATGGCTCCATGATCGTGATCTTCAAACCTAGGCCCTCTTTTGTTTGCTTGTACATATGTGTGAATTTGTGAATACTCGTATGCGTGTGTTTGTGCATACATTCATCCATTCATAATAGCCCTTTGGTTTCAAGGAATTCAGATGCTCTTTCCTTTGCAAAATAAAAAAGATCATGGATTTTGAAACAAAACTCTGCAGTTTTCCAAAAAGTTTGCAAGTTGCTGTTGAGTTCCTTGAAACCATTCGGCTTGCATGTGCATCGTCATTGCATTTGCATTTGCATTTGCATTTCTCAGCCTTGATTCTCATCTGTCCCTCTGTCTGTAACCCAGTTGACTTCCTGGAGCCATCATTGGACTTGAAGTAGCTTTTGAAGGATCATGAACTCAGAAGAGCAGAGCCAGTTTGTGACCAGAGCAGATTTTGACTTGCTGAGAAACCAGTTGGATCAGATTATGCCAGCTTTGGCAAAGAAAGATGACAACACTCAAAGGACTTTTATTGCTCAATCTGTGCAGATTCCTGTTGAGGATCAGGTTATACAAGAACATGCCTTTGTCCGAGATGGACATGCCTTTTCTGTTGATGTCGTGGAATATCGTAGTCTCGCATTCTCTGAACTAGACTCCCAAGAGGTAGTCCATGTGATGAAAACCAAGGATCCAAGAGACGTTGAGTTAATGGAAAAATGTCGCGCCTTAGAATAAAAGCTTGATGCCCTTAAGGATCATGACACTGTTGACTTGAATACTTTGAACATGTGTTTGGTACCCGACCTCGTAATTCCACCAAAGTTCAAAACGCCGAAGTTTGAGAAGTACAAAGGGGATAGCTGTCCGAAGCAGCATTTGGTGATGTTTTGCAGAAAAATGACTTCACATGTTCGTAACGACAAACTCATGATCCACTGTTTCCAAGACAGTCTGAGTGGGGCATCACTGAGTTGGTACATGCAGCTAGAAAGCAATCACATCCAATCATGGTCAGACCTAACCAATGCCTTTGTGAAGCAGTACAACTACAATCTCGACCTGGCTCCCAGTCGCTTGCATTTGCTAGACTTATCTCAAGAAGACAATAAATCCTTCAGAAAGTATGCTCAGAGATGGAGAGAAATAGCTTCCCGCGTTCAACCACCACTTTTAGATAAGGAATTGGTTGACTGGTTCGTGGACACTTTGCAAGATCCGTACCGAGAAAAGCTGTTTAGCATTGTAACATCAAACTTCTCTGACTAGGTAATAGCTGGAGAGCTCATTGAGAGCGGTCTTAAGAGCGGAAAAATCCAAGGTACCTCGAACGTCCCAACTAATGAGAGTGAATCAATTGTTAATTCTTAAGAAGAATGGGAGAAAGAAAGTGATTCTACATGGGAATCTCCAATACCTCAGCCTCGGCACTCATATAACTCAAGTATTCAGAGTCAGCAATCTTTTGGGTCTCAGCGTCAGATACCATCCTCTCTATAGGGTCAATATTTGTCTCCAACGGTCCTACCGCCGTCAGCCGCGTCAGCATGCATGACCAAGGCCAAGAAAGCCAAAAAGGAATTTCACTCCATTGCCAATACCATACATTCAATTCTTACCAGATTTAATCAAAAGTGGACTGATAGTGCCAGAGGAGAGAGATCTAGCGTCTTTTCCGTACCCGCCAAACTCTGACACCGACGCCCGTTGTGACTACCATGTAAGGGCACAGAGGCATTCAACCGAAGATTGTAGAGTGCTCAGAAACAAGGTTCAGGCTTTGCTTGACTCCAATATGATCTCAATCACGCCTCAAGGCATTCAAATCAACAATCCTGCACCTAATCAAGAAGATTCATCAGACTCTGAAATGGAAGAAATTGCTGAGAGTGGATGTGAAGATGATTCTCAGACTGATCTCGACAAACAACTCTGAAGACGGTTATCACAACTTGGCAAATCAAGAAGGAAGTTCCAGTTCCCCGAAGCTGGCAATCTTGTGGTTGTTTAGCTTTTTTTTTGTTGTATTTTCTTTGCATATTTGAATCTGTTTTTGCTTATAAGCTTTGTTGTACTTTCAAATTGGCAAGATTAATGAAGTGTTTATGCATCTTTTGACTAAGTCCATTCGTATTCACTCATTATCTTTCTTTTACTGTCATAAAACAAAACAAAACTAAAAACAGACAAATTTTTTTAAACTATTGTTTAAGCAAAGATTGGGGAGGATGACGAAAATATTATCCATAATTGTTGTGGTATGCTTTCGATTAAACCTTTCAAAGGATGTTAGGCATTATTTCAATTCCCAAACACTGGAGAAATAAGGAAGATAATCCCTCGTTAACCCTTCGAGCCTAGAAGTATGAGTTTTCTTTCCTTACACAAAAAACCCTTAATTCTCAACCTTGGGGTGTGTAGTTCTCAGTTTAACTTGGTTATGCATTCGAACGCAAGTACTTCATGCAAGGCACCAGTCGGCTCTCTCAAATCCAATGAGTTAGCGTTGTACAAGTTGTTCCTCCAAACAGCAAATAAGGAAGGATCGTCGAAAAATCCTTAATCGAAGAATAAGCTGAGTCCCTTTCGAGGCAAAAGCCAAGAAAAATGGGAAGCCCAAAACTTCGCCTTATACAAAAAGGTTTGTACAACAATCAAGAAAAGAAGAGGTCCCAAAACCTCAAACAGGAAAGAGAGGTCCCATAACCTCAGTGAAGACAAGAAAAAGTCTCAAAACTTCAGCAATAAAGGACAATCAAATGTTGTAAGGGAGTAATGACTACCAAGGTGTCTGAATCATCATCAACTATCATCAATTCATTCCTAGTCTATAGGAACGCGAATGTGTAGCTTGAGCTAACTGAGTGTATGACTGGAGTTCATCACGAAGATGGGGTGGGACAAATAAACTTTGAGCCTTTATCCTTTGTTTCATAAACCGTGAACCCGACCACGTTACAACCCTTAAAAGACCTAATTGAGGTAAGGTTGTTTTGAAAGCATAATACAACAAGGTTGATTAACCTGACTCCTAATGATCTTTGCGAATTATGTGTGTTGATCACCATCTGCCATTCCATAAATGACTAGATCCACTTTATTTTTGATTTAATCATTCCATTGTGTGTGTTTCATCAATAAAACTCTGATTCAAAAGCTTGCATGAATTTTACTTTAAGATTGCCAATTTTTAATAAACAATACTTGTTTGCAAAACAATTCAATATCAACAAAATCCCAACAAATGCAGCCAGCTAGGGAATTTGACTTGACAAAGGACTCAGTCTGGGGCATCTCCTTCATAGATCAAGCATCCCAAAGACCCACCAACAGGGGCAAGTGTGTTCCCAGTTGTTTCTACCGCCATCCGAGGACTCTGTATTGCAAATACCGTTAATCAGGGGCAATCAGGTCGAGATTCGACAAATCTCTAAAAAACAGTTAGTCAGGGACATCTCCTTCACAGATCAACCAAGCTGACAGGGGCAAGTTTGTTCCCCATTTGTCAACAACCAGTCTGAAGAGCAAGTTCAAAGACTCTGTTGTGCAAACGCCGTTAATCTGGGGCATTTACGCCGAGATTCACAAATCTCTCCAAGAGTTTGAAGATATTGAAGCATCTTGTATGCCAACTCTTCTGTAAAATCCTCTTGTTGTTTTCTTCCAATAGGCCACGTAATCTGGGGCAGAGAAGATTTGAAGATTACCTGGTGTAGGAGTTGTTGTTTATCATGGTGATCATCATGCAAGTCAGAATGCAGAATTACCCTATTCTTGTGATATCCTTTGCCAGCTTCTCAGTAAATTGTTACTTCGGTCGAGCTTGGCCAATCTCCATGGATCTTCCCTCCAGTAAGGAAATCAAGCTCATGATGGCAATCCTAGTGAAGTCATGATGCTATACCTCAGGTGGAATACCCTTTTCCCAATGAAGTTATGGATCCTACTTATTCATCCCCAATGATGGTCCAATCTGATGAGGTTGGCTGGGTATCCTTGTCGAGATGTTTATTTCATCTCCAATCTTGTTTCCCTTTTGTCTGTTTTGTCAGCATAAGCATAAGCATGGCATAAGCATTCATATGCATAGCATCTTAGCATTTCTGCTTCCTTTCTGGTGTTTACTTGTTTTGGTTCACTTTGGCGTTTATCTCCCCAAGTGACTGGGTTTGTCTATTCTCTCCAATAGAGTTGCCAGCCCCTAGGCATAAAGTGCCCATTCTTCCTGAATTCCCCACAAAGTTCAATCCTTGTGGATGATGGTTGTTTCAGTAATTCCCATTTGAGTTTATTCCTCAATTGGAGTCTTGTTTGACCGTTTCTTTCTAGCTTGTTCCTAGATTGAATTTTGATCCCTGGCATGTGTGGTTTTTAACCCCATCTTGAACGTGCATTTATTTTGCACTATGTCTCGCAGAAGAATCTTTTGCAAATCCTCATTGAAGACAATTATTTCTCCACCAGTGTTGTAATATCAACATCTCTCTGGAATTCATACCCAACAACAAGTGGCAATCTCCTTGAGAAGCTTATTTTGCTATCATCACCTTTACAACGATAAGTGGCAATCTCTCTCACGAGAAGCTTATCCGTCCTTGGTTTTATTCATTCTTCTACAGTTTCCAATGGTGTTACTTTCAGTCAGTCACCTTCCATCAACCTGTTGATGTGATCCCTATTTGAGGTGTTCCTTGCCGTCAATCTGTTTGATGAGGTGTTCCAAGTTCAGGTTTTCTTACCCTCGGATATGTATTATTTCTTTCCATCAACCTGTTGATGTGATCCCTATTTGAGGTGTTCCTTGTCGTCAATCTATTTGATGAGGTTTTTCGAGTTCAGGTTTTCTTACCCTCGAATATGTATTATTTTCTTCCCGTCAACCTGTTTGATGAGGTGTTCCGAGTTCAGGTGTCTTACCCTCGGATATGTATTATTCCCTTGCCGTCAACCTGTTTGATGAGGTGTTCTGAGTTCAGGTTTCATACCCTCGGATATGTATTATTTTCTTCATTCCGTCAATCCGTTGATGTGGATGATGTGATCCCTATTCTTGTTTCCTTGCCGTCAAACTTCTTGATGATGTGACCCCTGCCGTCAAACTTCTTGACGATGTGATCCCTATTCTGGTTTCCTTGCCATCAAACTTCTTGATGATGTGATCCATGTTCTGGTTTCCTTGCCGCCAAACCTTTTGATGATGTGAACCTTTAGATATGCCTTCTTCCTTGCCATCAAACTTTTTGATGATGTGAACCCAGGTCAAATATGAACCTAAACTTCGAGTCAAATATGAACCCGTTGTTTGAACCCAGGTCAGATATGAACCTAAACTTCAGGTTATCGTGAAATCAGGTTATCGTGAACCTAAACTTCAGATTATCGTGAATCTGTTGTTTGAAATCAGGTTATCGTGAACCGAAACTTTAGATTATCGTGAATCTGTTGTTTGAAATCAGGTCAAATATGAACCTAAACTTCGAGTCAAATATGAACCCCTTGTTTGAACCCAGGTCAAATATGAACCTAAACTTTAGGTTATCGTGAACCCGTTGTTTGAAATCAGGTTATCGTGAACCTAAACTTCAGATTATCGTGAATCTGTTGTTTGAAATCAGGTTATCGTGAACTTAAACTTCAGATTATCGTGAATCTGTTTTTTGAAATCAGGTTATCGTGAACCTAAACTTCAGGTTATCGTGAACCCGTTGTTTGAAACCAAGTCAAATATGGACCCATTATTTAAAATCCAGCTCATACTGGTAGTCAAAGTCCAACTCATATTGGCACACCCAAATCCAGCTCATACTGGTATTCTTCATAATCCAAATTGTTACCTTATCCGACTCAAATTGGTGTATACTGACATATCACTTCTGAGTCCAATCCTTGTTGGCACTTTAATCTGGTTCCCAGCAGAAGTTCAGTCATTATCAATACCTCTTTGAAAGTCCTTGTGATTGATCATCACTTGGCACACGCAGAGTTTGTCTCTGTCTTTTCTGGTTTTTTCTTGAAGATCCCGTTTGAACTCTTCAGCACAAGAAATCCCTAGAAAACCTTCTTGGATGTCCATCCTTTCATTTCAAATTGATCCTTAGTGGAGATCATGTCTTCTTTCTGGTTTCATGCCCAGTAAGAATGTGTTTCATTTCCCCAGTGTCGTCAGGTCACATATGAACCTGTCGTCCATCTCCCTGGATCTTTCCCCAGTGGAGAATACCTCTCTGGCTCTTATCTCCGATGAGGATATGTAGGGTTTTCCCCTCAGTTTCCTTTTCTATCCCCAGTGTTTCCTTAGAGTCTCCCCTTTGAGTCTTTTTTGTTGGTTAGCCTGTATCCCCAGTGAGTTTTCCTCAGGGATACTAACCTTCATCCTTCCCCAGTAAGCTCATCTGTGATTGTTTGCTCTTTATCTTTTGTGTTTTGTTTGTCTGCATTTTTGCATCTATCATGACAACATATCATCATACTAGAAGTTCATGGCATGTCAGCATTTGCACGTTTGTTGCTTGTCCTTAGCATCTGCATTCCATCTAAGGGCAAAATTTTCGGTTTGCTATATTTAAATACCTTTCACCTTGATGCCCCGAGGATTTTCATCACTCGGGTCATCCAGTGAAGATATTTAAATAGGGGCAACTGTTGTACCCCAAATTTTACCCCTTATATGTCATATCATCTTACACTTACATGTAGGGATCAATCACCTATGCATTGTTAACTAACCATTTTATCAGTTTTTTTGTTTGATTTTGTTTCACTTGTAAATCAGGGTTTGTTTCAAGAGACCTCCTCTCCTCAATAATCCAATGTGATTTGTTTTCATCACACGTTTTTCCTCAAGGACCAGACAAGGTCATCAGGACAAGGGTCTGTGTGATGTGGTTTGAGATTCAATGGAAGTTTGACCTAATCTTGGTCGAACAAGTGGTTATATCAGTAACATGTTATTAGGTTGTGGCAGAGATTCTGAATCAGGGTTTTGCCCTCATCAAGTCATTTGTTTCATAAAGTGTGCATTCAAGGCACGAAGATTAGGGTTTTTCACCCTTGGAGTTTATGATTGACAAGTGTCGTTCAGTTGAGTCTCTTGAGGTTAGCAGGATCAGTATGTGTTCAAGTACTTATTGGATGGTTAAGGTTTTCGCCTTTGGTCTGAGGATTCGTCAGTTTTTTATTCAATCAAGTGGCGGTCAAGTGCATTTGTGGAGTTTTAAGTGTTGTGGTGGTGTGTTACCTTTACCCTTATCCATTCTCGTAACCGTTTTATCCATTTTCACTTTTATATCCACTTTGTTCACAAACCTTTTTCTTAATCCCTTTTTATTCAAGTTAAATTCTTCAAATCATTTTAACCATTTTTTTTAACATTCCTTTTTTAAACCCACCCATATTCCATCTTTGGTTTTAATCCATTTCTCTAATCCATATCCACATTTGCACTTCAATTATCCATTTATTCCAACCATAAACCATTTTTCAATTCTTTACCCAAATCCATATTTAATTCTATCATCTTTTTTCACATTAATATCCATATGCTCATTTTAAAACCAAATATTCATCAAGTCCACTTTATCACAACATTCCGACGAAAAAAAAATACAAAGTCCACTCAAAATTCAGCAATGCAATTACAAAGGGCCAAGTTGACAACAGCAAAGTGCTAGCTACCCAAGAGGACCCCACGCACATGAACCTGCATACTGCTACGAATCCCTGCACATCACCATGCTGCTATATTCACCAAAACGGAATTCGGCTCCTGCCATACCAAGCTGTTACAACAAGACAACAATTCTGCACTACCCAAAACAACCTCCAAGACTGCTACACGCCACATCCTACTATGCTGAAAGCAACAACACAAAAGGCCTCCACATACCAACATTGACCCGCCACGGAAAGGGATTCCTCATACAACAAAAGCAAGATTCTGCAACTTTTTTTTCTGCTGTGAAAACAACAGGACAACAGCAACATCAGAAGCAAATAAGAAAATTCAAAATAGAGAATATTTGTCTTGAAAAAGACATAGAAGAAATAAAGAGAGGGGGGGCCTGAGAAACCTCTTCAGTTCTCTTCGACCTTGACCATCAGAGAGTAAAAAAAACCTTAGTTTTCTTTCCTTTTCGACTCACACCACTCCCTCGGAGGATCTCACTCCTTTCCAACCGTAAAACAACAAAAACTTGATTTCTCATCAGAATCTCTGCTCTCACATTCTTCAACCCATCCTGATCAAACAACATCACCCAAAAATCACTCGTCCTTCTGCAAGACAACAACTTTCAACCTTTTCTCAAAAACCCTCATACTCCCTGCTTCTCGCCGATTTCTTCCACACAAATTGAACCTCACCAACCCTTTGCCTCCAACCGTTCAACCTAAAACCTCTCTTTTCCACAACCCAAATCGACCAAACTTTCTTCAACCACCATTCTTGCCGTTCCAGTTACGACTTCGTTCGCACCCCTTTACACCTTCAAACACTTCCAAAACCTAAACCACTCATAATCAAAACCAATATTCATGATAAACCAAATCAGAACGAGCAGAGAGAATGGAGATGAAGAGAAATCGAGTTGTTCATGAGCCAAAAGAATAAACCTGAATCACGCACAGAAATGGTAAAACAGTGAGGTGGTTTCAAATCCATTCCAAAACAAGATCAAAATTCAGAAATCAAACAGAAGGAGAAGGAGATGAAACAAAGAGAGACGAAATGGAGTGATGTTGTTGCTCTGTTTTGAGAATAAGTTTTTTTTTATATTTGGTTTTGCCTTAATCAGAAGAAAGTTGGGTCTTTGACCTTCATTATCCACCGCCTGTTGGTAAACCGTGAGGGATGATGGGCCTCTCGTAAAGCCCATGTGATTCCCTTCATAGGGTTATGTTGTCACCGTACCCTACTTTCAACCAACGACCCCTCCCTTGGTTTTGTTTTTCCTTTTCTTTTTTTTTCACTTTTTTTTATGTTCTTTCTATTATTTTAATAATCAGTTTTCTAAAAAATATTTAAGAAGTCTTGTCTTTCTTTTTTGATTGGAGATTTTATTTATTTATTTATTTTATTTAGAATTTTTGTTTTCATTTCCATTTTGGATTCCTTTTTTACTTTTGGGCCAATGATATCACAAAAATCATAACTTGGTTGATTTATTCAAAATCACTAAAAGTCTTGATTTATATGAGGCCACTTTCATTTTTTTATTTTGGTTGGTCAATGAAAGTTAAAAATCAAAAGATTATCGATTTCTCGATTAAATCTTGGTTTAGGCGAGACCAACTTTATTTTCCATTTCGATTCCATTTTCTTTATTTTGGTCGATGACATAACAAACTTCATGGTTTGGTTGACTTCATTAAAGCGACAAAGCTATGATCAATATGAGACCATTCTCTTTATTTCAGTTTCATTCACTTTTTAGTCGATGAAAGTCAAGAATCATTGATTATGGATTTCTCGATTAAATCATGATTAAGACGAGACTATTTCTATTTCATTTCAATTTCTAACTTCTTTGAGTACTAACTTTTCATTTCCCCTTTGGTGGGACTTGTACATATTTTCTAATAAAGTCTTGTGGACAACTATTCTGGTTGCCTGTTTCATTTGACACATCCTCATTATCCTTCCAAAGGAAAGTTCCCCTCATAAGATCCATTTCCCCCTTTGCCTCATAAGAGCCTTTCCCTTTTTCTTGGCCTCATAAGATCCATTGAATCATAACTTAGCAATAGGTTATAGTTTTGAACTCTATGTGATTCTCATCATCATGAGAACTCACTTTTCCCCATCATAACTTAGACTTAGGGAGTTTCTTTAAACTCTAAAATGAGCTCATACTCATTTCCCCTTGGAACTTTGGCCATAGTCAATGGTTCCTCTTTCACCCTTAGTTAGGTGAACTACGGTTGCTCTGATTCATTAGTCAGATACGTAGGCACAAGGCGCGATGTCTTGGCGAGCAAACTTAGTGTATATACCCCTAGGTCTTTACCTTAGTACAGATTTCCCTTAGCGAGTAAACATAACATAACACAAACTAAACAAGAGGTTCCTGTAGAGTACTACAGATACTTAGGGTGCTAATACCTTCCCTTTGTATAACCAACCCCCGAACCTTAGATCTCCCCCCTTTAGGTTTTTCTCGATCTTGAACCTTTCCTTTGGATAAATCAAAGTCGGTTGTGAATTCAAAGAAATGTGATGCAAGTTAATTAATAGCTTGTTATCCGATTCTCACCGCAACAATGATGCTCAGCTGATTTTCATTGTTCGGCTAATTTTCTTGCCCCAAGTCTCCTGGGTACGGTTTCCAGATAGGCAGGCCATCCATTGGACCATAATAGTCGTGGTCAAAGTTGTCTCTCATCAGAGTGTCTTCTTCTAATGAGTTTGGTGGAGCACGACATCCTTCCGAATCACAATCTCCATATATCATTTCGACATCTGACCTCGGTATAAATCTCGGACTCTGTGCGGGATAGCAAAATGGCGTAGGCACCTTTTCCTGAGACATATAACCGTCCTCGTTAAGATAGGACTTCCACTCCTCATCTGAATCAGAGGGATCTTCCTCGTTGATGGTATGTACTTCTTGAGACACCGGGTGAAGGAAACCTCCACCGCGGAAGAAGTTTTGAATGGGATGAAGACTTTCATCGTTAACAGCTGTCTGGGTGCAGGTTGCAGAAAAACCAAGACCCTTCTTTGTTTTGTTATCAGTAGGAATGACAAGCTGTCCCCATCCTTTTGTATTGTTATTTTCGATCACTTCGAGAGCATCTCTGTATGAGGAAATTGAGGTTCCTTTCTCTGATTGATTCTCATTACTCACCGACAGTGCTTGGAACTGAGTTCCAACAACCTCCTCGGGTTCTACACAAGTAGATGATGATAGGTTACTCACGATCAATGCTTGTTCTCCATAGACCGTGATGAGTTGATCGTTCTTGATGAACTTTAGTTTCTGGTGATGTGCCGAAGTGACTGCCCCAGCCTGGTGTATCCAAGGTCTTCCTAATAAGAAACTCTATGTTGCCCGGATGTCCATGACCTAGAAAGTAATTAGGAAAGTGTGAGGACCGATAGTTATGGGAAGGTCGACTTCTCCGATAACTGCTTTTCAAGACCCGTCAAATGCTTTGACGATGACCTCACTGCCCCTCATCGGGGGTCCTTTGAATGATAGTCGCATTAAAGTGGACTTCAGCATAACGTTGATGGCCGATCTGGTGTCTACCAGTACGCTAGCCAAAGCATCGTCCTAGCAATTAACTGTGATATTGAGCACCATGTTGTGGCTTTTGCCCCCCTCTGGAAATTCCACATCACTGAATCCTAAGTTGTTGCAGGAAGTGATGTTAGAGATGATGCTATCGAACTGTCGTATTGACACATCCTGTTCCACAAAGGCCTGCTCTAAGTCTTTCTGTAGAGCCTCCCTGTGGGCTTAGGAACTGAGTAAAAGTCATAGCACTGAGATCTTCAAAGGATTTTGTAACAGCTGATCAACAATGTTGTATTCGCTCCTTTGGATGAGCTTTAGCACCTCATCGTTGTTCTTTAAAAGGTCGGGATTACTGGATTGACCGATTGGTGAATTAGGAGCTTCTGTCTGAAGTTCCTTTTCTTTATTAGGTTCTTCAACTCCTCGGTTAAAGATTCGACCGCTCCGTGTTACTCGACTAATGTCTGCAATATTCACGACGGAGGGTAATGGAATATCCTTTCCATTCTCAATTATCGTTGCACCGTATTTGTAAGGGATCGCCTTAGCTGATTCATACGATAATGGTCCCGATAGATAGATAACTACAGGAGCCTTCTTATTTTTCTGACTATCGTAAGCAACTTCAATCAGTTCCTTGCTAAGAACCTTTGATTCGTCCAGTAGAGGGATGATGGTAAAAACATCCTTGTTCTGTTGATGATCAGAGATTACAACCACATCCTTGATTTGATCAATGAAGTAGTCTGGCGTCCAGTTAATGGACCCCGAAACTGGATATTGTTGAATCTCTTTGCGGTCCAACTGACCTTGAAGGGCTGCTCGCACGAGATAACATCCTTGGTTATCTTCCGAGCAAACTCTATAGTGTTCATAGTTATGTGGTGGCACTTGGCCACGTCTGCTTTGAATACAGTGCAACCTCACTAGGTCTGTTTCCATTGATCGAACATCCTGACTTTGATGCCTAGTAGGGTTCCCATCAACCACACTGATTTGTTGCGTGTCTTCATCCATATAGATTGGAAGCCACCAGTGGTTTAACAAGTGTTGTAAAGTTCTTTGAACGAGAGTGCACCCTTGTTTACTCTCACAACATCCTTTACATTTCTGGTAATCATGCGAAGTGAGAAAACCAAGTTGGACCTGCCTGGCATGTAACTCCACCAAGCTGGTATTCATCAAATGAATATCGAAGATTTGAATCATGTTGATTTGATAGGGATTCTTATCATGGTAGTCCTGGATCCATCCTAGATCCATCTGACGCTGGAGGGCCTCTTGTATAAAAGAGCATCCCTGTTTATTTACCGAGCAAGTCAGATAGGAATCGTAATCGTGCCACGGCAGATTATGATACTGGCTTTGCCTTGAGTGCATCGCCACCAGGTTGACATTCATTACATGGATGTCGTGGTTTTGAACGACGTTGGAATTTGTATAGGTCATGTTGACTCCACGAACTCGATGCTCTTAGATCCATCCGAGATCCAATTGTTCCTGTAGAGCTGCTTGCACCACAGAACACCCTTGATATTTGTAGAGCAGATATCACACTAATGATAATTATGAGGTAGAACATGGCCATACCCGCTCTGTCTACAATGAATCTTGACCAAGTTGGCCCTTAATAAGAGTACATCATAAATTTGATAGGTGTTGTTAGACTCTCCCTCTATCAAATTGACTGCAGCTTTCCCATGTTGAGGCAGCGGGTTTGTGAGAACATTTGGATTTGTATCCTTGAAAGATAAGACCCCTCTCCTAACAAGCTTTTGTACATTGAATTTGAAACTGAGACAGTTTTCTATGTTATGCCCTGGTCCTCCTTGATGGTAAGAGCAAGTTTGATCCATTTTGAACTAAAAAGGTGGATTTTCTGGTACTGTAAGAGGGGACTTAGTTTGGACGTGCCCTTTGACTAGTAGTAACGGAAACAATTATGCGTACAACATGGGTATAGGGTCGAACCCTGGTGGTCGCGTTGTACGGTTGTTGTTGTATGGAGGACGAGTCTGCTGAAGAGACTGTTGTGTCCTTTGCTGAAATTGCTGTTAATTAGGTTGGCTCTGCGCAACCTGAGGTTGATACGTAGGAACAGGCGCAGGGTTGATAGCAGGAGTTACAGCTGCTACTGGTTAATATCGCCGCCTTTGCTTTCCGAGAGAGATATTCCCAATATCCTGCTCTTTTTTCTTAGGGGGGGCACTACCGTATCGTTTTGTACTACTTGATGATCCAGCGTCTTTTACTAAACGTCCTTCTCGGACGGCTTCCTCAAGACGAACCACCATGCCCACCATCTCGGTGAAGTCACTGGACACACTGGAGACCATTCTGCCATAGTAAAATGAACTTAAGGTCTTTAAGAAATCTTGGTCATCTCTTTTTCCTCAAGAGGTGGACAAATCTAGGCAGCAATTTCACACCATCTCTGAGCGTACTCCTTAAAGGTTTCCTTGTCCTTTTGTGACATTGATCTGAGTTGATCTCTGTCTGGTGCCATGTCCAAATTATATTGGTACTGCTGAACGAAAGCAGCGCCAAGATCTCTGAACGTGCCGATCGTAGCGCGGTTTAAACCCATGTACCATTTTAATGCGGCACTGGTTAAACTATCCCGAAAGTAGTGAATTAGTAGCTCCTGGTTCTTTGTCTGAGCTGACATTCGCCGAGCGTACATCACTAAATGGCTCTAAGGGCAAGAGTTACCCTTGTATTTTTCAAAGTTGGGCACTTGGAACTTGTGTGGAACTTTCACATTCGGGACCAAGCAAAGGTCGTGGCGTCCTTTCTAAATAAATCCTGGCCGCGAAGGGCCTGCAGTTTTTTCTGAATCTCTAGGAATTGTTCCTGGAATTCATTCATTCTGTCGAACATGCTTTCGTTTCCACCAGAAGGTATCTGGGGAATCTGTCCTTCCATGACAGTGTGTACCACAGGTGGTGGTATAGTCGTTATGGTCGAGACTCTCGGTGTCACCCGAAGTTTGTAACCTTCAGGAGTTGCTGCCATGCCCCTGGCATCTTCGCTTTCCCGAAGTTTGTAACCTTCAGGTCCAGTGGTTCCTGCTGCGGTTCCCTGATCCTCAGCGATCGACGGAACATATCCTTCCGGGATATAGTTAAGTGGCATGCCCCAGGGGCGATCTTTTGGCATCTTGTACCTAGGATCATACTTCTCCACTATGGGCGTTGATGTGATCTCTGAGATCACAGTCCTTTGTTGTTGCATCTGAGCTTCTGCTAGAGCTTGCATGTCGTTATGAAGCTTTCTCAGATCCTCTGTCAGAGTGTCAATCTCTTCCCTCAAATCTCTGTTCTCTTCCTCAAGATCATCCATCTTTTTCTGACGATTGGCCCGAGTATTGTACGAATGAGACAGTTTGACTCTAGAATCGAGACGCAAATGTGAGATTCGTAGGGAAGAAGAATGTGTTTATGAGAATGATGAATGCAATGATTATTAATTATTTTTGTTTATTCAAAGTAAACTTCGACAATTAGATTGCAAATATCAAACAGTGGAGAAACCCCGTTTTATTGAATTCAAAGGATTGCGGAAATGGAAATACAGTAGATTACAAAGTGCTGAAAATGGAAATCTAAACTAATGGATCCTGAGTCCTCTCTGAAGAAAGCTCAGGTGCTGGTTCGGGTGCTTTCCTTTTCTTTGACCAGGGCTCTTGGGCCGTTGTCGGGTTGTCATTCCTTTGCCAAGTGAAAGGAGCGAGCAAATTCCTTTGTTCATCCTGATTTTCTACAGCATGTTGCTCTAAAATCTCATTCAGGGCATCTTTTTCTCTTAACAGTTGCTGTATTTTCTTACACTCCACATTGAGAATATGGTACTTGTTCCTCCAAGACCTCTTCTCCTGCTGAACTTTGCTGAGAGTAACCTGGAGTTTTTCCATCTCAGACATAAAATAAAGGGCAGAGTCCCTTAATGGAAGAACTTCCTGACGAGGGTAAGGCATCCTTAGCTTGAGAGTTCTAGTTTGTACGCAGTGGAGATAAGGCTCCACTGAGACACAGTCTGGTTTTCCTAGAGACTCTCGTCCTTTCCTATGAACGTGTTTCCAAGCGTGCACTATTTCCGTCTTTAGTGCCCTGTCATTTTCTCCTTCCTTGAAGAAAAGACCTTCCAGATGAGCATTTCGTGGGACGTGCCTCATCGGGTATCCGAATTGACGACGAACTAACACTGGATGATAGTTGATTCCTCCCTTAGTTCCTATAAGGGGTACATTTGGGAAATTTCTGCAACAGTCAATGATCCTAATCCCATCATAGATTCGATTGTACCAATCGATGTCAGAGTTGGTAAGAGACATGATTCTTTGCAACCAACGTAAAGTATTCTTTTGATCCCAAAATACAGCAGACTTAGGCAAGTGAGAAGTGAACCATTTGTATAGCAGGGGTACACAGCACGTGATCATTCCTCCGCTGTATAAATTCCTTAAGTGTACCGAATGATACACATCTGCGAGTAAGGTCAGTACGGGGTTTCCGATCAGGAAAATCTTAATGGCGTTGATATCTACAAAGTTATCGATGTTGGGAAACAAAGATAACCCGTAGGTGAGCAAAACAAAGATGCTCTCGAAAGCGGCCACGTTCCCTATACTAGCAAAGTACAGGGCTTTCTTTGTCAAGAACTGGGCTGGAAAACCCTGGATGCCACCCTTAGTGGTTATGTGAGTCCTGACTTCTGTCTCGTCCAAATAAATTGCTCTTTCAATGGCCTGATCCTTTGGAATTTCTTCCAGTGCAGAAAAGGGAGACTGATCAGTGATATGCAGATCAGTCAAGTGAGAATACTCCTCCAGCGTTGCTGCAAGCTGATAATCAGGGAATGTGAAACAGTGATAGACCGGATCGTAGAATTGGATTAACGTGGACAGGATTCCTTTGATTACATGGACCCTTAACAAGGACAGCAGTCCTCTATACTTGCCTCTGAAAGCCTCATGGTTGGTGATCATTCTTGTAAGACCTCTTAAATCCTCTAATTTTGGAACCTTGAAGATGTACTTATGAGTTTTCCTTCTACCAAAATCCATTAACGCAATCTCCTTTCTCTGACATTTGCAATCATTATCTTAGTTTAATTTGAAAAAAAGAGACTAGAAGAAAAGATTTTTTTTTGTTTTAATGTTTTTTAAATGAATGTATGAATGCAGCACACAAAAACATAGAAAAAACATGGGGTCAAAGGGTCGGTGTGATGAAGTCAAGGCTCTACCCCCCCCAAAGGTTTATACTAGTGATTTTTTGTACCTGTCTGCAAAATCATTGACCCCTCTGGGATAACAACACCAAGCGGATCGCCAACGAGCTGATGTATCCTGGAGTGATCTCAGATAAGGGTAGTATCGCGTGAAAACTATTTCCGATAGCTTCCGCACTACAAAATGGCTTAAGTCTACTAAAAACCTTAGCTTCTCAGATAACCCAGCCGACCACACTACTTTCAACAACCAAAGTCGTATAGGCAATGTATCTGCAAAGGGAGTCTCCACTGAGTTTGATGGTCGATCGGGGGCTCTTAACTGGAATTCACTCCCAGTAAGATTACCCACATTGCCATCACCTATCTTAGGTGTATACTCAATCTTTCCACATGCGGCATCACACGCATTCCCATTAGTAGAAAAATAAACACAGATATCAATTAGGAAAAGCAATATATATATTTGACTTAATCATCCTAGACCTCTAGTCTTATGATCCTATACAGACAATGACTCCTCAACAGAGTTGTCATTTCTGTGACATGAATTTAGGGTTTCAACCAGAGAAGATCCTTCAAAAGAGAAGCCCCACGGTGGGCACCATTTTTCTGTAGCGAGCAATTTTGGACGTGGTTCTTAAGCACTGTCGCTCTGGGGTACTACAGATCGATTCATTTTTTATCCTTTTGAAGCTGATGAAGGAAGGGAAATAGATGTCTCCAATTAACCCTACTTGCATACTGAGTTTAAACAGATGACTGTTGGTTTACAGATGCGGTTTAGATGGTGGGCCTCTCTCTGCTTATTTTGCTAAGAATGAAATGACGGGACTATGTTATTGGTAGGATGTTAGGACTAATGCTTTTCAATTGATGTATGAAGGTACGGGATTTTAGGATTTTGATTAGTGTGCTCGCTAAGATTTTTCAATCTTATGCCTACGTATTCCCGTTTAACAAAATAGGGAAATCAGAGCGATCGTAGTTCCTCCTATTCTATGGGAGGAAAAAGGTTGTTTTGGTGTCTTGTTCAAAGCCCAAGATGTGAAGCTAAACGTGGTTTGTATCTTGTTCAAAGCCCAAGATGTGAAGCTAAAGGGTTTATTTGTATCTTGTTCGAAGCCTAAGATGTGAAGCTAAAGGGTTGAGAGAGAATTTGTCATCTCTAAAGGGGGATATTTGGTCTGTTTGTCACAACTGTTGGGTGACTGATTATAAAGGAGAATTACTTTAACTGGGATATGTGAATCCAGCAATGCCATAATTTCCTTTATAGGGGATTTTTAACCTGAAGGAGAAGACTTTAACTCAGTGTAGAGCAATGCCATCTTTCCTTAGGAATTTATCATGCTAAAAGAGGGACAGTGGCGTGGATGTAAATAATCCAGAGGCTTGCCGCTTACTGCAATTAGACGGGGGAAGGAGTTGTTGATGTTTGTATACTGTGAACGAGGCACAGATTTTGATGCTATAAGGTTGATTGACGCAACCAGGGTTTTCTTATACAAATCCTAAGAGGAGGCTATTGACCCAATAAGAGTGTGTTTTTGGTATCTCGTACGAAGCCCGAGAGAGAGGCTAAAAGGGTTTGACTAAACAAAAGAGTGCTAACAAGTGACTGACTCAACAAGAGAGTGCTTTTATCTGTGTCTTGTACGAAGACCAAAACGGAGGCTCAAAGGTTTTGACTCAACATGAGAGTCTTTTATACTCAACAAGAGAGTGATTTCTATCTTGTACGAAGCCCGAGATGGAGATTAAAAGTGGTTAACTCAACAAGAGAGTCTTTTATACTCAACAAGAGAGTGTTTTTGTATCTCGTACGAAGCCCGAGATGGAGGCTAAAAGGTTTTGACTCAACATGATAGTCTTTTATACTCAAGAAGAGAGTGATTTGGTATCTCGTATGAAGCCCGAGATGGAGGCTAAACAGGTTGGACTCAACAAGAGAGACTGAAAAGGTTAACTCTGCTTGGGAGAATCATTGTACAAAGCCCAAGAGGAGGCTAGCTTTCCGCTGAGGAAAAGTCCTTATACAAAGCCTAAGAGGAGGCTAGTGTGCTGGAAACTGTTTCAGTTTAGTGACAGGTCCAGTATGTTGGATGAAAAGAAAATCAGTTCTTATATGGGTAATGTTGTATTTTGGGATTGATCAGAGGATCAGGGTTATTTCCTGTTCTTTAAGGAAATGGGAAATCCAAAGGGTATTGAGACTGTCCAAGTCTACTGGTGTGTTGAGAAATTGATTCTTGAGTAGTGAATGATCTTTGTATGATGCCTAAGAGAAGGCTGGCATGTTAAGGGATGAAGGTCAACCTATTAACTGGTCTGACACTTGACTCAGAAAGATAGCTCTAGCAAATTGATGACTAGGTTCTGTTCCTATACCTGTAGAGGTCTTCGGGTCCTTGTACTAAGCCCAAGAGAAGGCATGAGAGCTTTTAAGAAGCCGAAGGGTCCTTGTACAACGCCCAAGAGGAGGCGGGGATGCTTTTAAGAAGCTCGTGGGTCCCCAAACCCCGAGAAGTTCAAGACAAGCCATTCACCAAGAATAGATCAAGCCAGGAAAGTTCGAGAATTTGGAAGAAACTCAAGAGATGCCATTCATGGAGAAAAGATCATCTTTGGGGAGTAGAGTTTCTTTGACAATTTCTAAGAGTGATAGTATGAGAAAGGGTTCACCGAGAATGCTGCCTTTCATGTCTCCATATTGTTTGACCCCAAGAGGAGGGAAGACTGTGTCTAGTAATCCTATGGGGATCTAGTTTTGTTTGTATTTAAGAGTGACCAACAGGGCTTTACCTAGTGCTAGACGTAGTTGCCGGGGAAATCTCTAAACAACTATACTAGTATTACACTGTTGATATTTGACAAGTATATAAAAGTTTGTGAAAGAAGACTTACAGTGAGCAGCCCCACAATACAGTTATATATATATATATAAGTGGATAAAGAAAGCGGGTAAACCCTTACTCGGTTGTAGAGCTTCCATGTTGTTTGGTTAGTTGTTCAGCAAAGAAAGCTTTAATAACAATAATATATTGAAAATCAAAGGAGAAAGTGCTTTGAAAATATTGTTGGGGCTTACAGCTCAAGGAGAGGCGCAAGGTTTTATCAGTGATCGTACTGTTGTTTTGAATTTGTACAGAGGGACTTATACAAGTGACTAAGGCCCAAAAAGGTTTTCTGTACAAAGGGATGGGTCTTACACTCTCTCAAGAGGCCCAAAGGTTTATTTTTGTACAAGTGGTGGGGCTTACAACTCAAGGAGAGGCCCAAAAGTTTTGTTTTAAAAGGCAACGATCACGTCGAACTTTTTGGTGGTATCGGGACTTATACAATACACTAAGGCCCAAATTATTTTGGTTTCTAAGAGGGATTGGGTCTTACACTCTATCAGAGGCCCAAATAATTTTGAATGGGTCTTATAGCTCGAGGAGAGGCCCAAGGGTTTTATTTTTCAGCTAGCGGTCGCGCTGAGGTTTTCTTTTAACGTAAAGGGACTTATACAATATCTGAGGCCCAAAATGGTTTTGGTTAAAAGGGGATTGGGTCTTACACTCTATTAGAGGCCCAAAGGTGATTTTAAAAGAAAAGATGGGGCTTACAACTCAAGGAGAGCCTCAGATGATTTTAATTTAAACTGGCGATCGCGCCGAGATTTTTAAAACACCGTGGGTCTTATACAATGACTGAGGCCCAAAAAGTTTTGGTTTTAAAGAAGGATTGGGTCTTACACTCTATTAGAGGCCCAAAATGTTTGAAAAAAGTTTGATGAGGGTTGAATTAATCAAAAACCCTAATTTGTTTCCAAAATGTATTTTAATTGAATAAAAATTCAATTAAAATGATCAAAATTGTTAAACATGTGGAAAACAAATTGTGATCTTGGATTAATGTTTTAAAACTCAGGTTTTGATCCACAAAATGATTGGAAATCACTAAAATTTGAAAAATCAAGAAAGAACAAATATTTTAAATGTCAAAAACAATTAAAATATTAATTCTTTACAAAAATATCAACTATATGAAATAAATAATATTTTTGGGATTTTTTGGGAAAATAAAATATTTTAACATTTTTGTGAATTATTAAAAAAAGAATCAACTCAAAATCATTAAAACTCAGAAAAAATTTAATTTTTGATCAATTAAATAAAATCACAATATTCAATATACTCAAATTTTCAAAAAAGGGCACCAAGAAAAAGGGCAAGAACACGCACCACCCTCTGTTTCTGCAGATTTGCATTTTCTATCCAATCTCATTGAATACTTGATTATATCATGCAATCTACATATCAATCTACTCGTTTCAACCTCACGATCTTATCTATGGTCTTTAATTTCATTTATTTTAAACATGGAATAAGAAATCAAAGAGAAACCTCAAGAACCCTAAAATTTGCATGAAGGTTCAAAAATTCCATACACGATTCAAACAATGCAATTGATTAAGGGAAAACACTCCATGCATGATTATTAACATATGGGCAAATTATTGTGCAGCAAAAAATGCATGGATCATAGAGTTAGAATAGCTCATGCTTACCTCTCGCAGCTGGTGATCGTGTTTTGTGTTAGAGGTGTTACAGCTTGGTTCCAAGGATATGGATAGCTTCTCTAGGTGCCAAGTGATGTGCCTGAGTGCTTGGAATGGTTTGAAACAAGCTGGAACTGAAGATGGTATCCCAACTGCAACTTGGTTAAAACCTTGAGCAGCTGGCTGGTGATTCTGAGAAATCAGTGTTCCAGATGTTGTTTAAGTGTTTGGATCACTTCTATATGATGTTTATGAGGTGTGTGTGTGTGATTAGTTTGATTGGAATTGCTCTCAAACTCAAAACCCGATAGTGACTTGCTTTGGAAGGCAATTTTGGAGTGAAGAAGGAGATTTTGAGGAATGCATCTGTTTGATGGCTTTGGTGTACTCAAACTGATCACAAATAAGCTCTATTTATAGTAGAGAAAGTTTGTTTTGCAAGGAATAGTGAATGGCAACTGCTGCATAGGTTTGGCCAATGTTGAACAATGAGAATCCAAGTCTCCTCTAGCCATTGACTAGAGGTTAGGGCACAGGCTGCTGGTTCCCTTGGTCTTGGATAAGTCTTGACTGAATTCAGTTGGAAAAGGCTCAGTTCATGCCACCTTAGTGCATCCATTGAATACTCCAAAACATAATTGGAGTCTTGTCCCCTCTTTAGGGATTTCTAGGCTTAGCATGCTACTTTTGGTTCCAAAGACTTGGGAGGCTTGGGATCAGAGTTGCTTCCTCCTTGGTCCCCCCTTGAGGTGTTCAGATGGATAGAGTTGCTTGCCCTTTGCAGAATTTGAGCAAATCGAGTAAAACTCCAAAATCTGCCTTGCCATGACAGTTTGCAGCAAGGCATATTGGCATTGTCATATCTCATGGCTCAAGTGGACTTTGATGGAGTTCTTGGCCATTTTGGAAAGCCCTCATATGATACAACAATTGTTTGATCATAATTGGTTTTGATACTTTTTGGATCCAAGTGAAAAATGCCCATACATTTGGAAAAAGGTGAAGGCAGATTCTGACTTAGTGAAAATTTCACTAAGTATTGGAAAAAAGTGATATTTTCACTTTTTGTGATTTTGATCATTCCATAACTTAAAATCCATGATGAATTGGAATGAGTTATGTTTGAAGCTTTTGTAGAGTGCCATGAGAGCTACAAATCCAGCGTTGGATGGGGAAAATGGCCTTATGGTTTAGGAGTTATGATCCTCCAAAGTTGGTACCCTAGCCACTTTGTTCCATAACTTAGAAAAATTTCTAAGTTTTTTATGGTTACCCCTTTTACAAGTTATCCCACTTTTCTTGATTTTTCTTGATGAATGATGATTCCAATCACACAATAACATCATTTTAGGGTTAAGGAACCATAATTGTGAAAAATCTCAAAAAGTCAAAGTTGACTTTTGTGCACAGTTGACTTTTTGTCAGATGAATTCCAAACTGTGCGATCCTCTATGAAATCAATTCCTTGACCTAAATCAAACTTGATGGATTGATTTCATAGGTTTTATAGGGTGTATTGAATCATGTCCCAAAGTTTGGGAGCATGCCTGGGTCAAAAGTCAAAGGCACAGTTGATTTTTCCCGCGAAACCCTAATTGTGATTCTGATGAATTTGAAACTTGCTGCTCAAGCTTCTTGGAACAATCCATTATTTCAAATGGATCAATGTGATTTATTAGAGACCCTCAAATCATGTCTTGAGGTCTTGGCTCATGTTTTGTCCCAAAAGTCAGCTTATGGGTAAATTAGGTCAAGAAACCCTAATTCCTGATTTTTTATGAATGCATCCCCTGAGGTCAAAATTGATTTGATGATTGGGTCCATGATGTACCATGGAGAATATTAGGTTATGCTTTGAAGCATTGGCTCATGCCCAGAGGAAAATTTCCATCTGGAGGCCCTGGTCGACCAAACCCTAATTTTGGTGACACTGGCGATCTTGAGGCTTGATCCACTTAGAAGGTTGCAGCCTTGTGCTTAATCCTTGATGTGGGAGTCCTCTTGGTCCCTTGTGGGTGTTTGAGAGGTTAGACAAGTTGAAGATCATATCATTCCTTGATTGATCCTTTGTCGAAGAGCTCTGAGAGGGTTTGAAACCCTAAGCTTGATTGTAGTGGATGCTCACCCATCTTTGGGGAGACTAATGAGGCATAAGGGATTACCCAAATTGTGGTGATGATTTGCACAATGATGGGAAATCTTAGTGGTCAAAATTTGGGGTATGACAGCATGAGATTAATGTTGGGCCCTAAATCACATAACGCCTTTCCACAAAAGGTGTCTCCAATGGTGCATGGAATAGTGAAACTTCCAGGATCCTTCAACTTGGGAGGGAGTTTGCCTTGAACTAATTGACTACACTCCTGTGTAAGTGCAACCGTAGCAAACTCTCCCACCCTTTTACGTTTGGTAAGTACATCCTTCATGAATTTTGAATAATTTGGCATTTGTTGAATGGCTTCAATCAATGGTGTGTTGATGTGAAGCTGCTTCAAGATCTCCATAAACTTTGAAAATTGTTGCTCTTCTTTTGCTTTTTTTATTCTTTGTGGAAAATGGGGTGGTGGTCTTTCTTGTACAAGCTTTTGCTTCTTGTTAGTTTCTGTGATGACGTCTTGATTTTCTGGAGGAATGTAATCTTCAGTGAGTATATTATCTCTGTGCTTTTACTGTTTGGATGAAGAAGGTTCTCCATCATTGTCTTTTGCTCCAGGACTGTCGAGCTTAGACACAATTGTACTTGACTCCTTGCTCTTTGTAATGGTCTCTTTAATTTCCTTGCCGCTTCTCAACTTAAGAGCTTGGCAAGTCTCAACATTTTTCACTCCAGTTTGTGTGCTAGGAGTCTCAGTAGAGCTGGGAAGATTTCCCAAGTTTCTTGAACTTAGAGCCGTAGCAATTTGGCCCACTTGGTTCTCCAAGTTCTTGATACTTACTCCTTGTGCTTGAAATTGATTATTTGCTTCTTGAATAAAGGACTTGAGCACATTCTCCAGATGGTTGTTTCCCTGGTTAACCCCAGCATAGTTAGGGTTAGAAAATCCAGGTGGAACTTGAGGCGTGGTTGCTTGCGGTTTAGGTTGATTTTGATTGTTACTCCAAGAAAAATTAGGATGATTGCGCCATCATGGGTTGTAAGTGTTGCTGTAGGGATTATTGTATCTACTGTTGTTGTTGGGATTGCCAACATAGTTAACTGAAATAGGATTGGCAGAACATTCTTCAAATAGATGTGGTCCTCCATGTAACGCCCCGGTTTTGTCTTATTTATTTAATCGAGTCGATTTAATTAGTTTTGTTTTATATTATTTTACTCTTGACTTTTATTTAACAAATATATTATTTTTCATCATTATTATGTTTTATCGCGTTTTGAGAGCGTTTGCGAGATATTTGAGCTGAGGGGTAAAATGGTCATTTTGAGAGGTTAGATATTTTAGAAAAATTAGATATTTTTTTTAATAAATAGAAAGTGGAGAGAAAGAGAGAGAGAAAAGAAAGGGAAAGGAAAAGAAGAGAATGAAAAGGAGAAGAAAGAAAGAGAGAAGAGGAGAAAGAGGAAATCGAGGAAAACTTCGTTTCGAGCGCGATTAATCGGGTAAGGGTGAGAAGTTTCAATTATATCTTGCTTGTGTATGTATATGTGTTGTTTGTTGTAATTGTTTTGGTTGTTTCGCAACTTTTCGTATCGATTGGAATTAGGAGCGATTGATATAAATCGATGATTTCATGGATGAAATTCGATATAAACAGCATAGAATACTTGTCGTTAGGTTTGGATCATGTTTTGGTTGTTAGAGTATGATTTGGAAGTGTTTGGGTGGAAGAAATGAGGGTTTTTGACCCCAAATGACCTATGTTATCGCTGCTGGAATTTCTGGGTTTCGCAAGTTCGCATTGCGAGCCAAAGCGAAGGAAACAGCGAACGTTCGCTAGCCGTTCGCGAACTTTGGGTCTTTTTGCTTCTGCCACGGTTCGCTGGAAGCTTTGCATTGCGAACGTGACAGATTTTTAGTTTTTGTTTCCTTCATAACTTTTGATCCGTAAATCGGATTGAGGCACGGTCGGATGCGTTGGAAAGCTAATTCAATGCTCCTTTTGATAGTGCAGTAGGAACTTATGTTTAGGCCATGGATTGATAAGAAAAATATGGAAAAGTAATGTATGTGTGAAAAGTGTGGTTTATGTTTCCACCATAACTCCCGAATCGCGAGTCCGATTGATGTGGGACTTGAGGCAATAGATAGATAACCTAATATGGTATTAAATGGTGATGTTAGACCATGATTTTAACCAAGAATATTTGGTAGGGGATGATTAGTGGTTTGTAGGTTTTGTTGTGTTTGTTGGTGTTCGATGTGATATGTTATCGTCTTATAAATGTGGGTCTTTTGTGCTATCTATATGATGTTGATGCATGTGATAATGATGTTGTTGTGTGGTAAAATACATTGTTTGAGTGAATATCAATGTAAGTTATTATGATGTGTTATGAGTAGCATTTGATATGTGAATCCCTTGTGTAAGGAATTGTGATGATATGATTGTGGTGGTTTATGGTTTATGATGAAGTGCATTGTTTATGTGAAATTCAATGTATGTTGTTTGGTGGCCTTTATGGTTTGAAATGTATTGTTTGAATTGATTTGCAATGCATGAATGTGATAATGTTGATTAATTCATATGGTTGAATTGTGAAGATGCATTTGATTGTCATGAGTTCTTGTGTGTCAAGCATCATGATATGCATCTTGTGATGTCGTGTGCCCTAGTGGGTGTGAGCGACGAAACGATTCCAGAGGGAATCCGCTATAACATCGTGTGCCTTATACAAAGAGGACCTAAACCGATGATTATAGACAATCGTGGCCTTATACAAAGAGGACCTAAAGTGATCGGATCGTGCGCCTTATACAAAGAGGACCTAAAGTGATCCATAAACGTCGTGCGCCTTATACAAAGAGGACCTAAAGCGACGAGGAACATCGTTTGCCCGACGGGGTGTTACATGAGTGGTCCTCAGTAACAAGCGATGATTCCAATAGTTCCTGAGTGAACTAGTGATGAGATTAATGGATGGATGGTACCGCATTTGCATATAGTCGTTGTGTCGGTTCCTTTGCATTTGCATAAATCATGAATGGATTGATTACGTGTGGAAAATCATGAATTAATTGAGCATGTGTTGAGAATTATGTTTAAATTAGTGAATTGATGTGCATATGTGATAAATGCATTGGTTGTATTGGTGAATTGATGTGCATATGTGATAAGTGCATTGGTTGTGGATAATATGTCTTATGTGTAGACGTATGCTATGGATGTGGTGGTGAGTTTACATATGTTGTGACTTTGGTATGCCTTATGTGAAAATATGTGATTACGTTGGATAATTGATATATGTTATGTATATGTGACATGCTATATGTATTTGTATGTGATGCTTGTGGTGAGAATAACTATGCATGTGAATTTTTATGTGTTTGCATATTATTATGCAATCTTGATTTAGTTGTTATTTCTCACCCTTCTGCTGTGGTTTGTTGCTCTATGAGGCAATTGCAGATTAGTAGTCTTGGAGGCTTTTGTGAAGATTAGTTCTCCATACGTTTGTCAGTCAGTCTGCTCTGATACGTAGCACGGGAGTCGGGGAACGCTTTAGTTATATATGTATACATTTGTTGAATATATTTTGTACTACTTTTGTATGTATATTTTGATGTTAGAAAACAATTATTTTGTAAAACAAGTCAGTTATGGATCTTTCCCCTTTATTCCATAATTGAGCATTTCCTTTTGTTGGAAAAAGTTTCCCCTTTGAGGGTATTCTATACTGTGTTATGTATCTAAATTTATGAGCAGGGATTGTATTTCCTTTTGTTATGTTTGTGATGACAGTTTTCTAGAAATTGGCAGAAAGGCCACAGTGAAGGGCTTCCAGTTGTGTGTGATTTCCAGATGTGTTTCCGAATGGAATATTGGATGTTAGCATTAGAAGTACCCGGGCTGAAAAAGCAGTGAGAATATTTACTGGAAAATGGATTTGTGAGACCAAGTGTGTTGTCTTAGAGAGCTCCAGTATTGTTAGTAGCAAAAAGGAAGGATGATTGAACGGAATAACAAGCATGATGTGTATAATGGTATTGAGGCTATGGAAAGTAAAACTTAGAGGTTAGGTGAGTTTTGGAGTTTTTAAAGTTATAGGGCATTAATGGAAATCTTGAGAAAACCCTTAGGTGTGGAGGTAATATTTGAGAGTTCTTTTTGGTTGATTATTGCTACATGTTGGAATTTGTGGAATTGGACGACCAGGAGAAGAAATTGTGTATGGATTACTGACAGTTGATTAAGGTAACGATTGAGAATGAGCGAACCTTTCCATGTTTCAGTTCTGATTGGATTCGCCAGGTGTTCGCACGACGAAGGTCACAGCGAAGGCTCGCGAGAGCTTTGCACTGCGAATGTCAAGGCGAATGTTCGCCCCAGGTTCGCACAGCGAACTTTGTGCCCTTTTTCTTCTGACTTGGTTCACTGGGAGTTCGCATTGCGAATAAGGAAAGTGAATGCTCACTGGGAGGTTCGCATTGTGAATATGACAGATCTTTCCAATTTGTTTCTTTCATAACTTTGGCTTCGTTTATTCGATTTAAACGTTTCTTGTATCGTTGTGGAGCTATGAAAGAGTTCTATGTTTTGGAAAGCGGAAATATTATTTATGGAATGGATTTTTGGTCAAGTATTGGGATTAATCGGAATTACATGAATTACATAAAACGAAACTGTTAAAACGTTAAAAGCTTCAAGCCATATGTCTGGAGTGTTTGTGGAGTATATGAATCGTATCTTCCGTATTTAATTGGATAAGTTCGTAGTGGTTTTGATTAAGGATATTCGGATCTGTTATGAACTCAGAGGAAGTAGATGCAGTTCTGCAATGAGAGGCTCCGAAGTTGGTTAAGGAGATTAGATTCTTGTTGGACTTTAGTTGGTTATTACCGGAGGTTATGGAAGACTTTTCCAAGTTAGTGTTTCCGTTACTTCGATTGACTTGCAAAAGGTGAGTCGTTTGTTGGGATGTTCGTTGTAAGGAAAGTTGTAGAGAGCTAGAGTAGAAGTTGTCTACGGCTCCAGTTTTGATTCTGCGTGATCCTAATAAACCGTTTGTGAGGTATTGTGATGTGTCTTTGATAAGTTTAGTTAGTGTGTTAATGCAAGAGGGTAAAGTGGTAGTTTATGCTTTACGATAATTGAGGATTCATAAAAGGATCTATACTATTCAGGATTTGGAATTGGTTGCGATTGTATTGTATTGGAAAATTTGGAGGTATTATCTTTACGATCTAGGTTCGAAGCGTTTGGTAATCACAAGAATATTGAGTACCTGTTTGGTCGGAAGGAATACGGTGTGAGACAATGAGGATGGTTAGAAGTTGTGAAGAGTTAAGTCGAAAGTTTTTATACATGTCAGTTTTGATGGTCAGAGAATTAAAATTATTTGAGCAGTTCAAAGACTTGTGTCTGGTGTGTGAGATAACACACTAGAGTGTGAAGTTGGGTATATTAAAAGTGAACAGTGATTTTTGGCGAATATGAGAAAGAGTTAGACTTTGGACGTGAGATTGATAGTTTTGATGGTCACTAGTAATCAGAGTGCGTAGCAGAAGCGTAATGTGGCACAATTTGTATTTGTGTGTGGGACTTGTAAGAGTTCATAAGTTGAATATTGGGAACATGTAGGAGTGATGAGACCATTGGACGTTTCAGAATGGAAGTGATAAGTGGAAGGTTTCAATATTAATCAGGTACTAATATGTAGTTGGGTGTTTTGGTCGTATGTTCGATTGGTGAATCGTAGCATTGTTGTAATATTGTTGTGTGACAAGGATGTTGGTATCATGGTTATGTAGAGGTTGTTGAAATGATGCTGGGTCATGGAACTTTATGTTCTTGTTGTGTTTCGGTTCAAGAGTGAACCTGTGTGTGTTTGTAACTTGGGTATTCTTTGAGTTGTGAGTTGGTCGTCAAGGGCATTGTATGGGCTTTGCATCTTGTCGTTGTAGTTGTCGTCGTTGTCGTGTCGTTGTTGTGGTTGCTGTTAGAAAGGTGGGTTGTCAATTTGTGTTATTCGTGGTGTGCCTTTGGTTGGCCTGTTAGTTTATTAGTCCGATACGAGAGTCGTGTCTGGAGTTGTTCGTCTCAGTATATTTTCGAGGACGAAAATGTCTAAGTGGGGGAGAGTTATAACGCCCCGGTCTTGTCTTATTTATTTAATCGAGTCGATTTAATTAGTTTTGTTTTATATTATTTTATTCTTGACTTTTATTTGACAAATATATTATTTTTCATCATTATTATGTTTTATCGCGTTTTGAGAGCGTTTGCGAGATATTTGAGCTGAGGGGTAAAATGGTCATTTTGAGAGGTTAGATATTTTAGAAAAATTAGATATTTTTTTAATAAATAGAAAGTGGAGAGAAAGAGAGAGAGAAAAGAAAGGGAAAGGAAAAGAAGAGAAAGAAAAGGAGAAGAAAGAAAGAGAGAAGAGGAGAAAGAGGAAATCGAGGAAAACTTCGTTTCGAGCGCGATTAATCGGGTAAGGGTGAGAAGTTTCAATTATATCTTGCTTGTGTATGTATATGTGTTGTTTGTTGTAATTGTTTTGGTTGTTTTTCAACTTTTCGTATCGATTGGAATTAGGAGCGATTGATAGAAATCGATGTTTTCACGGATGAAATTCGATATAAACTGCGTAGAATACTTGTCGTTAGGTTTGGATCATGTTTTGGTTGTTAGAGTATGATTTGGAAGTGTTTGGGTGGAAGAAATGAGGGTTTTTGACCCCAAATGACCTATGTTATCGCTGCTGGAATTTCTGGGTTTCGCAGGTTCGCATTGCGAGCCAAAGTGAAGGAAACAGCGAACGTTCGCTTGCCGTTCGCATTGCGAACTTTGGGTCTTTTTGCTTCTGCCACGGTTCGCTGGAAGCTTTGCATTGCGAACGTGACAGATTTTTAGTTTTTGTTTCCTTCATAACTTTTGATCCGTAAATCGGATTGAGACACGGTCGGATGCATTGGAAAGCTAATTCAATTATATTTTTGATAGTGGAGTAGGCACTTATGTTTAGGCCATGGATTGATAAGAAAAATATGGAAAAGTAATGTATGTGTGAAAAGTGTGGTTTATGTTTCCACCATAACTCCCGAATCGCGAGTCCGATTGATGTGGGACTTGAGGCAATAGATAGATAACCTAATATGGTATTAAATGGTGATGTTACACCATGATTTAACCAAGAATATTTGGTAGGGGATGATTAGTGGTTTGTAGGTTTTGTTGTGTTTATTGGTGTTTGATGTGATATGTTATCGTCTTATAAATGTGGGTCTTTTGTGCTATCTATATGATGTTGATGCATGTGATAATGATGTTGTTGTGTGGTAAAATACATTGTTTGAGTGAATATCAATGTATGTTGTTATGATGTGTTGTGAGTAGCATTTGATATGTGAATCCCTTGTGTAAGGAATTGTGATGATATGATTGTGGTGGTTTGTGGTTTATGATGAAGTGCATTGTTTATGTGAAATTCAATGTATGTTGTTTGGTGGCCTTTATGGTTTGAAATGCATTATTTGAATTGATTTGCAATGCATGAATGTGATGATGTTGATTAATTCATATGGTTGAATTGTGAAGATGCATTTGATTGTCATGAGTTCTTGTGTGTCAAGCATCATGATATGCATCTTGTGATGTCGTGTGCCCTAGTGGGTGTGAGCGACGAAACGATTCCAGAGGGAATCCGCTATAACATCGTGCGACTTATACAAAGAGGACCTAAACCGATGATTATAGACAATCGTGCACCTTATACAAAGAGGACCTAAAGTGATCGGATCGTGCGCCTTATACAAAGAGGACCTAAAGCGATCCATAAACGTCGTGCGCCTTATACAAAGAGGACCTAAAGCGACGGGGAACATCGTTTGCCCGACGGGGTGTTACATGAGTGGTCCTCAGTAACAAGCGATGATTCCAATAGTTCCTGAGTGAACTAGTGATGAGATTGATGGACGGATGGTACCGTATTTGCATAGAATCGTTGTGTCGGTCTCTTTGCATTTGCATAAATCATGAATGGATTGATTGTGTGTGGAAAATCATGAATTAATTGAGCATGTGTTGAGAATTATGTTTGAATTAGTGAATTGATGTGCATATGTGATAAATGCATTGGTTGTATTGGTGAATTGATGTGCATATGTGATAAGTGCATTGGTTGTGGATAATATGTCTTATGTGTAGACGTATGCTATGTGATGTGGTGGTGAGTTTACATATGTTGTGAATTTGGTATGCCTTATGTGCAAATATGTGATTACGTTTGATAATTGATATATGTTATGTATATGTGGCATGCTATATGTATTTGTATGTGATGCTTGTGGTGAGAATAACTATGCATGTGAATTTTTATGTGCTTGCATATTATTATGCAATCTTGATTTAGTTGTTATTTCTCACCCTTCTGCTGTGGGTTGTTGCTCTATGAGGCAATTGCAGATTAGTAGTCTTGGAGGCTTTTGTGAAGATTAGTTCTCCATGCGTTTGTCAGTCAGTCTGCTCTGATACGTAGCACGGGAGTCGGGGAACGCTTTAGTTATATATGTATACATTTGTTGAATATATTTTGTATTACTTTTGTATGTATATTTTGATGTTAGAAAACAATTATTTTTTAAAACAAGTCAGTTATGGATCTTTCCGCTTTATTCCATAATTGAGCTTTTCCTTTTGTTGGAAAAAGTTTCCCCTTTGAGGGTATTCTATACTGTGTTATGTATCAAAATTTATGAGCAGGGATTGTATTTTCTTTCTACTATTGTGGCATCCTTGTTTTTGTCGGAAAAATAAATTTTTAGTTACTCTGATTTATTTATGTATTATTTATTCGCGATGGGAATTGGGGTGTTACAATAGTGGTATCAGAGCAGGTCGGTCCGTCCGACCAAGTTGTTGAGTCAGTTGGGGTGACAGTTGAATATTGTCGTTGTTGTTTATCCCTTAGTGCGTGATATGTGTGTGAAACACTGTCAGTGCTTTCTAGTTTTCTAATCCTTTGTCTTCAGGTGTGAGAATGAGATAAGTGGGAGAGAAGCTGGTACTTCTCCATGTTGCTTTAGGTGTGGAGCGCTGGCTCAGTGAGTTGTGAATTGTAAGATTGTAAGTGTTGTTTGGACAGTGTGGTTCCCGGTTCCAGAAGGGATGCAGAGGTAAGATTTATGTCAACTAAGGATTTGTGCCTTAGGTAGTTTTGTGCGCAGGATGTAAGGAATGCTATTATAGTTTGGTAAAGACGGTTTATGCCCCATCATGATTGTCGACTGTCTATTGACAAATTAAGGAACTGATCACCCTTAATCTCTTGTTGATAGTAGACTAAATTGTGTTGGATGGAATAGACGTGTCTTTCTGGCTTTGATAGTGTGTGAAATGAATTGTTTGGAATTGAGAAAATGATTACAGATTGTTTTGATGAGTCGATGAAGATTCTTATATCGGAAGATGAGACGGATTAGAGGTTTGGGTATGTGGGTTCAGTTGGGAAGTCGTTGAGAGAGAACGATTGGGTATCGTTAATGGTTGTTCTCAGAGAGTAGAGTGTGAACTCAAATTTGATGAAGGTGAGGGTTTGAGGTTTGGATCTGCTAAGTAAGTAGAAGAAATTTTAGGACGTGAAACTCAGATATTTGTTATGTTTGTGATGACAGTTTTCTAGAAATTGGCAGAAAGGCCACAGTGAAGGGCTGCCAGTTGTGTGTGATTTCCAGATGTGTTTCCGAATGGAATATTGGATGTTAGCATTAGAAGTACCCGGACTGAAAAAGCAGTGAGAATATTTACTGGAAAATGGATTTGTGAGACTAAGTGTGTTGTCTTAGAGAGCTCCAGTATTGTTAGTAGCAAAAAGGAAGGATGATTGAACGGAATAACAAGCATGATGTGTATAATGGTATTGAGGCTATGGAAAGTAAAACTTAGAGGTTTAGTGAGTTTTGGAGTTTTTAAAGTTATAGGTCATTAATGGAAATCTTGAGAAAACCCTTAGGTGTGGAGGTAATATTTGAGAGTTCTTTTTGGTTGATTATTGCTACATGTTGGAATTTGTGGAATTGGACGACCAGGAGAAGAAATTGTGTATGGATTACTGACAGTTGATTAAGGTAACGATTGAGAATGAGCGAACCTTTCCCTGTTTCAGTTCTGATTGGATTCGCTAGGTGTTCGCACGACGAAGGTCACAGCGAAGGCTCGCGAGAGCTTCGTACTGCGAATGTCAAGGCGAATGTTCGCCCCAGGTTCGCATAGCGAACTTTGTGCCCTTTTTCTTCTGACTTGGTTCACTGGGAGTTCGCATTGCGAATAAGGAAAGTGAATGCTCACTGGGAGGTTCGCATTGCGAATATGACTGATCTTTCCAATTTGTTTCTTTCATAACTTTGGCTTCGTTTATTCGATTTAAACGTTCCTTGTATCGTTGTGGAGCTATGAAAGAGTTCTATGTTTTGGAAAGCGGAAATATTATTTATGGAATGGATTTTTGGTCAAGTATTGGGATTAATCGGAATTACATGAATTACGTAAAACGAAACTGTTAAAACGTTAAAAGCTTCAAGCCATATGTCTGGAGTGTTTGTGGAGTATATTAATCGTATCTTCCGTATTTAATTGGATAAGTTCGTAGTGGTTTTGATTGAGGATATTCGGATCTGTTATGAACTCAGAGGAAGTAGATGCAGTTCTACAATGAGAGGCTCCGAATTGGTTAAGGAGATTAGAATCTTGTTGGACTTTAGTTGGTTATTACCAGAGGTTATGGAAGACTTTTCCAAGTTAGTGTTTCCGTTACTTCGATTGACTTGCAAAATGTGAGTCGTTTGTTTGATGTTCGTTGTAAGGAAAGTTGTAGAGAGCTAGAGTAGAAGTTGTCTACGACTCCAGTTTTGATTATGCGTGATCCTAATAAACCGTTTGTGAGGTATTGTGATGTGTCTTTGATAAGTTTAGTTAGTGTGTTAATGCAAGAGGGTAAAGTGGTAGTTTATGCTTTACGACAATTGAGGATTCATAAAAGGATCTATACTATTCAGGATTTGGAATTGGTTGCGATTGCATTGTGTTGGAAAATTTGGAGGTATTATCTTTACGATCTAGGTTCGAAGCGTTTGGTAATCACAAGAATATTGAGTACCTGTTTGGTCGGAAGGAATACGGTGTGAGACAATGAGGATGGTTAGAAGTTGTGAAGAGTTAAGTCGAAAGTTTACATACATGTCAGTTTTGATGGTCAGAGAATTAAAATTATTTGAGCAATTCAAAGACTTGTGTCTGGTGTGTGAGATAACACACTAGAGTGTGAAGTTGGGTATATTAAAAGTGAACAGTGATTTTTGGCGAATATGAGAAAGAGTTAGACTTTGGACGTGAGATTGATAGTTTTGATGGTCACTAGTAATCAGAGTGCGTAGCAGAAGCGTAATGTGGCACAATTTGTATTTGTGTGTGGGACTTGTAAGAGTTCATAAGTTGAATATTGGGAACATGTAGGAGTGATGAGACCATTGGACGTTTCAGAATGGAAGTGATAAGTGGAAGGTTTCAATATTAATCAGGTACTAATATGTAGTTGGGTGTTTTGGTCGTATGTTCGATTTGTGAATCGTAGCATTGTTGTAATATTGTTGTGTGACAAGGATGTTGGTATCATGGTTATGTAGAGGTTGTTGAAATGATGTTGGGTCATGGAACTTTATGTTCTTGTTGTGTTTCGGTTCGAGAGTGAACCTGTGTGTGTTTGTAACTTGGGTATTCTTTGAGTTGTGAGTTGGTCGTCAAGGGCATTGTATGGGCTTTGCATCTTGTCGTTGTAGTTGTCGTCGTTGTTGTGGTTGCTGTTAGCAAGGTGGGTTGTCAATTTGTGTTATTCGTGGTGTGCCTTTGGTTGGCCTGTTAGTTTGTTAGTCGGATACGAGAGTCGTGTCTGGAGTTGTTCGTCTCAGTATATTTTCGAGGACGAAAATGTCTAAGTGGGGGAGAGTTATAACGCCCCGGTCTTGTCTTATTTATTTAATCGAGTCGATTTAATTAGTTTTGTTTTATATTATTTTATTCTTGACTTTTATTTGACAAATATATTATTTTTCATCATTATTATGTTTTATCGCGTTTTGAGAGCGTTTGCGAGATATTTGAGCTGAGGGGTAAAATGGTCATTTTGAGAGGTTAGATATTTTAGAAAAATTAGATATTTTTTTAATAAATAGAAAGTGGAGAGAAAAAGAGAGAGAAAAGAAAGGGAAAGGAAAAGAAGAGAAAGAAAAGGAGAAGAAAGAAAGAGAGAAGAGGAGAAAGAGGAAATCGAGGAAAACTTCGTTTTGAGCGCGATTAATCGGGTAAGGGTGAGAAGTTTCAATTATATCTTGCTTGTGTATGTATATGTGTTGTTTGTTGTAATTGTTTTGGTTGTTTTGCAACTTTTCGTATCGATTGGAATTAGGAGTGATTGATAGAAATCGATGTTTTCACGGATGAAATTCGATATAAACTGCATAGAATACTTGTCGTTAGGTTTGGATCATGTTTTGGTTGTAAGAGTATGATTTGGAAGTGTTTGGGTGGAAGAAATGAGGGTTTTTGACCCCAAATGACCTATGTTATCGCTGCTGGAATTTCTGGGTTTCGCAGGTTCGCATTGCGAGCCAAAGTGAAGGAAACAGCGAACGTTCGCTTGCCGTTCGCATTGCGAACTTTGGGTCTTTTTGCTTCTGCCACGGTTCCCTGGAAGCTTTGCATTGCGAACGTGACAGATTTTTAGTTTTTTTTTCCTTCATAACTTTTGATCCGTAAATCGGATTGAGGCACGGTCGGATGCGTTGGAAAGCTAGTTCAATTATATTTTTGATAGTGGAGTAGGCACTTATGTTTAGGCCATGGATTGATAAGAAAAATATGGAAAAGTAATGTATGTGTGAAAAGTGTGGTTTATGTTTCCACCATAACTACCGAATCGCGAGTCCGATTGATGTGGGGCTTGAGGCAATAGATAGATAACCTAATATGGTATTAAATGGTGATGTTAGACCATGATTTAACCAAGAATATTTGGTAGGGGATGATTAGTGGTTTGTAGGTTTTGTTGTGTTTGTTGGTGTTCGATGTGATATGTTATCGTCTTATAAATGTGGGTCTTTTGTGCTATCTATATGATGTTGATGCATGTGATAATGATGTTGTTGTGTGGTAAAATACATTGTTTGAGTGAATATCAATGTATGTTGTTATGATGTGTTGTGAGTAGCATTTGATATGTGAATCCCTTGTGTATGGAATTGTGATGATATGATTGTGGTGGTTTGTGGTTTATGATGAAGTGCATTGTTTATGTGAAATTCAATGTATGTTGTTTGGTGGCCTTTATGGTTTGAAATGCATTGTTTGAATTGATTTGCAATGCATGAATGTGATGATGTTGATTAATTCATATGGTTAAATTGTGAAGATGCATTTGATTGTCATGAGTTCTTGTGTGTCAAGCATCATGATATGCATCTTGTGATGTCGTGTGCCCTAGTGGGTATGAACGACGAAACGATTCCAGAGGGAATCCGCTATAACATCGTGCGCCTTATACAAAGAGGACCTAAACCGATGATTATAGACAATCGTGCGCCTTATACAAAGAGGACCTAAAGTGATCGGATCGTGCGCCTTATACAAAGAGGACCTAAAGCGATCCATAAACATTGTGCGCCTTATACAAAGAGGACCTAAAGCGACGGGGAACATTGTTTGCCCGACGGGGTCTTACATGAGTGGTCCTCAGTAACAAGCGATGATTCCAATAGTTCCTGAGTGAACTAGTGATGAGATTGATGGATGGATGGTACCGCATTTGCATAGAGTCGTTGTGTCGGTCTCTTTGCATTTGCATAAATCATGAATGGATTGATTATGTGTGGAAAATCATGAATTAATTGAGCATGTGTTGAGAATTATGTTTGAATTAGTGAATTAATGTGCATATGTGATAAATGCATTGGTTGTATTAGTGAATTGATGTGCATATGTGATAAGTGCATTGGTTGTGGATAATATGTCTTATGTGTAGACGTATGCTATGTGATGTGGTGGTGCGTTTACATATGTTGTGAATTTGGTATGCCTTATGTGCAAATATGTGATTACGTTGGATAATTGATATATGTTATGTATATGTGGCATGCTATATGTATTTGTATGTGATACTTGTGGTGAGAATAACTATGCATGTGAATTTTTATGTGCTTGCATATTATTATGCAATCTTGATTTAGTTGTTATTTCTCACCCTTCTGCTGTTGTTTGTTGCTCTATGAGGCAATTGTAGATTAGTAGTCTTGGAGGCTTTTGTGAAGATTAGTTCTCCATCCGTTTGTCAGTCAGTCTGCTCTGATACGTAGCACGGGAGTCGGGGAACGCTTTAGTTATATATGTATACATTTGTTGAATATATTTTGTACTACTTTTGTATGTATATTTTGATGTTAGAAAACAATTATTTTGTAAAACAAGTCAGTTATGGATCTTTCCGCTTTATTCCATAATTGAGCTTTTCCTTTTGTTGGAAAAAGTTTCCCCTCTGAGGGTATTCTATACTGTGTTATGTATCAAAATTTATGAGCAGGGATTGTATTTTCTTTCTACTGTTGTGGCATCCTTGTTTCTGTCGGAAAAATAAATTTTTAGTTACTCTGATTTATTTATGTATTATTTATTCGCGATGGGAATTGGGGTGTTACACTCCACAATAAACATAGGCAACCTCAGAAGCGTCAATAACCACCTTAATAGGGTCAGTTTTTGGCACTTCAGGATTCATCAAATTCTTCATCATTTGGTGGATCTGGGCCACTTGAGCAGCAAGAGTTGTGGTCTTAGTGACTTCATGAACTCCAGCAGGCTTCTTTCGAGTTGAACTTGAAGTGGCCCTTGTGACTGGTCATTGATAAGTGTTGGCCGTAATGCTTTCAATCAGCTTGTAACCATAGTCATAGGATTTAGACAATAGAGCTCCACCACTGGATGCATCTAACATATTCCTTGAGGTTGGAATTAATCCATTATAGAAGGTCTCAAGTTGTATGCAGATGGGAATCCCATGATGTGGACATTGTCTCAACAGCTCCTTAAATCTTTCCCATGCGTCAAACAATGTCTCGTCATCTCCTTGCCTAAATGATGTGATTTCATTTCTCATTTTTTCATTTTTAGAAGGAAGAAAATATTTGGCCAGAAACTTTTCTGCCAAGGCATTCCATGTAGTAATGGAGTTTGGTTCCAAAGAATTAAGCCAGCTCTTGGCTTGATCCCTTAGAGAATATGGAAACAGCCTCAACCTAAAGGTATCCATGGGCATGTCAAGGATCTTGAAATTGTCAGCAACATCCAGGAATTGTTTTAAGTGCAAATGAGGATCTTCATTAGGAGAGCCTGAATATTGACCAGCAGCTTGCAACATTTGGAACATCATAGGCTTGAACTCAAGCCGTGGTGCTGTGATAGCTGGCCTAGCAATGCCAGTATTCATAGCATTTGGATCAAACACAACATAATCCTTGATGCTTCGCGCTCGGTCATTGGCAATACCAATGATGTCTAGCTCTTCCATGATTGTCTCGTGTAATGACTCGTCTAAAGAAGACGACGAGCTTTCTTCTTCCGTGTCCTCCTCGTACACTACTCCTTCAGGTTCAGCCACAGCTGAAGTTGAGGAATCTCCAGATATTTGTTGAGCACGTACAAATATTCTTCATTCCTTGAGAATTCTTTCAGGTTCAGGATAACCATTGTAAACTGGTTGTAACGACCTGCGCATGCAATAGCTTAAGCCTGTCGTATCACCAAATCACAGCAAACGTTAAAAGCTCAAATACAGTCTTAAACGAAAAAAAAATATAGTTTTTCAAACTTTTTCACTTCCCCGACAACGGCACCAAAAACTTGTTAATTACCTAAGAAGCTCTACTCTAATTTTTTATAATGCGTTTCTTTTGAATAATAGGGCAAAGGTGTCACATGCAAGTATACATGCCTGGTAATGTAGCAAGTGATAAAATAAAGGTCGAACCCACAGGGAAATGTAAAGTATTTGAACTACTAATATTAGCTTTCTTCGTTTAAGAAAAGTATGAGCAAGGTAACAGAAATATGAGAATAAGAAACAAGAGCACACACAAATAACTAAAATAACTTAAAACTAAAAAGGAGTTAAAATATCAGAGAGAATAGTTGATGAGCTAAATCCATTAGTATTTATTGTTTGAAATGTCTTTATGATGTGAAGTGTCGTGCCTCAAAAGGTCAGAACGTGATCTAGTGGTGTATCTCTACAACATCAAAAACATGTATAACTAGGGCAAGGGAACAAATCTCTAAGTCTCACTTGTAACCCTAAAATACGTCTGGTTTTAATTCTGAAAAATCTTTATGGTCTCAACTTCTTATCTCTAAGCAAGTTGAATTAAGTGAATATCTTTATCATACTTTATTAACCACTTTTGTTATGAAGTCCACTTGTTTATTGGGTCTCTCTCTACAACAAGCCTTTACGTTTTTCCTAGTTGTAATACCCTAAAATTTGCTCTCCCTTTTTTGCATCTTAGCATAGCATTATCATTTACAATATCATATCCATCTCATTAGCATTGCATTGCATTTAACATAGAAAAATGAAGCATATCATTCCTCTTACCATCAAGGCATGTGATCAGGGGGAAGATGGACAATCAAGGGATCATTCAAAGCACAAGAAGGTCAATCAAGTTGCCTCCAGGCAAGCCAAGAGTCTCTCATGTCTCATACCTTATCAATTGATCATCCATAATCTCAAGGAAGTGAGATCCAATGGGAGATTGAAGCAATACATACTTCAACATGCAAGAGGTTCAAAAACTGAAGGAAAACCCTCAAAATAGATAGCTCATTGATCCAAAGTCATCCTAAAATGGTATATCTCATCATCATTTAAGAGGATACACAACATACTCTGAGGAATTTAAAATTGAAGACTGCACATTTTTCTCCTAGGAGGTGGGCACCAAAACTAGGGTTTCCCATTAAATCAGAGAATCTTTGATTTTTTGGACAAAACTTGATGTCATGGTATTCTACATGTTCTTAAGTGTATGAGTATGGAAAATTGCCTCTCAATTGGTTTTAGAAGTGGTTCAATTGGAAGAAAGATCAAAAATCAAGAAAATTGGGGCCAAGTCAAATAATCAGAGGAAAAAGTCAACTCTTCACTTTTTGAGGCCAAATTCATGAAATTCATATTATATGTGACCAATGTGCAAAATTTGATCAAGAAACTCCAAAGGAATCATGAAAAAATCAAGATGTAGAAAGTTGCCATTTTTGGGTGAAGTAGGGTTACTAAATATAGTAAGTTTTGGCCATTTTGCACCAGAGTTTGAACCAAGGCCATTTAAAATTGAAGCACCAAATGAAAATTCCACCAGGCCACAACAAAAGGTCTTGCTTTAAGCTTCAAATCCATATGTGGAACATCTCTATTGGATAAAAATTGAGGGAGATATGATTGATCAAAGTTGGAGGAAAGTAGGTTCAAAACTAGGTCATGACCAAGGATTTTCAAGCTCGCGCGCAGTCATTTCTACAAGCAGGTGGTGTGCCAAATGTCCACTCATTTTTCTCATAGTTAAAGGCCTCAAATGGAAAACTTTTCAACATGAAAAATGTTCCTTGTAATGTCCTCTTCAAGTTTCATATTGGACAAAATTCCATTTGATCAATTTATGAGGGAGAAATCTTGGTCTCAAGTTAGGTTGATTAGGCTGAAGTTTCATGCATTCCACTGCCATGACATGACCTGCTTCACACGCCTACCACACAATCCCCAAACTTTGATGTTTACAGCTATTTTTAAGCCTCTTGCACACCCCATTTCAACTCAAGTCCAACACCAATGTTGTTATATGATATCTCCTCTTTCCAATGACACCAAATGCTCATGATTCCATGCATTAGTGTGTGAGAATTCCATCCCCAAAACTCCATGTTCCAAACTGTCACAAAACCAAATAATAACAATGTTGTTGAATCCATATCAGTTTGCACACATGCTTTATGCATCACTCTTCATTCTTTTCCTCATTTAAACCAACATCCCCTTACAAACTTGAGTTGCACGTGCCTCACTTACTACATGAGAATGGAAGGAAACTTGCCCAACAAGTTTCTCTACTACATCAGAACCGCATCACCACCACTCTTTTCCATTAAGCCTCACCATAACACACCATGAGTCATCACCATAACATCCCAACCAACCTCACTCGCCCCTAACTAACTTGACTCAGTTAGTTAGGGTGGACTCACTTTAACCATGATAACTCACCTTAACCAACTCACTTAACCACTGTGGTTCATTTCTAACTCATGCTATAAATCAAAATCTCACCTCACAAATCCATTTCAGCTTCATTTTTTACTCTCCCTCTCCAATACTTCAAACTTTTTCTCTCAATCTCTCTTGGTTTTCTCTCTGATTTCACTACATTTTCGCCATCTTCTTTCACATTTCACCTCTATCATCTTCATTGTTTCGTTCTGAGCCAAGAGTAAGAGCAAACAAATCCAAATAGTCAAGTTCGGTTTCAAGAGATTGGAATTTTCAGTGTGATTCTCTGCACGATTTCAAGATTCTCGAGCCTTTATTTGGCCAAGAGTAGCTCAAAGAAGAGGCACGATTCTCTGGTTTTCTGTTCAACTCCAGTTTGTAGCATTTTCAGGTTTCATCTTCTCAAACTTTTCTAGCATGATTTATAGTTTTTTTAGCTTATTTTGATGATATGAGATCAATAGGAGCATTTGAACTCTGGCTAGTTGATAGAGCTTCTTAGAAGCTTAGATCCAAAAATTTAGGGCAACATGTTCATGCTTGTTTCTTGCTGTATGAGAATGGTTTGATGATTTTGTTGGTAGATTCATGATGTTCAAAAGTTCAGCTTCAATTTGGTATACGATTTGTGTGTTTCCATGAGCATGTGAGTTTGCAGGTGGCGGCTGTTGGCCGGAGAAGATGACCGGAGGTCATCTCCGGCCGGTGAGTTGAATGCTAGGGTTTGTGTGTTTTCAAATCGTGTCCGTCTATTTTTTCTCATCGTGTGGTTCAAAAGCATGCCAGCACATTAAAACGCATGTGCATGTCATGTGCATCATTTCTGAACTCACTTAAACGTGGTGTGGTATGGTACATGATATGGAGTGTGGTCCTTCACGCATGTGCATTGGTCTTGTTTACTTTGACTGGTTGGTTGACTAGATTTAATCCAATGGCGTTTATTGCTTTGACATTTGGTTGACTGAGTGTACATGGTTGATAGTGTGGATTGCGCTCTGAATGTGGACTGGATCATTGCTATCCACACCCCTCTTTTAAAGGCCCAAACGAATTGAACTGTGGATTTGCTATGTTTGCACCCCATTCACATTGCATATTATTTTTATTTCCATTTTTTTCTACACGCTTCATAATTGCATTTTAAAAATACCAAAATATCATCAAAAATTCCATAAAAATTCATGTTGCATCTTGACATATTAAAGTAATGTTCTGTTATTTTAAATTCCAATTTTGTGAATATTTGAATATTAATTCATGATTTTCTTTTATTCCTTTTGGAAATTGTTTCTATTTTCATACCTTTACTTCAAACTTTTATTTCTCCTAAACCATTAAACATTTTTGATTCATTCTTGTTGCATTCATTTCATACCACATTAAAATTCATAAAAACTTTTTTTTACAATTTTTTACATTTTTTTCATTAAATTTTGACTTCACTCTTTGGCATGATTAATTTTGGTTCTTCACTCTCTTTGACCCCTAATATAAATGACTAATTTTGTGGATCTTTGAGTGAAATTTTGTGACATGTTTTGCTTCTGTTTGTAGAATATCTTGACCAAGTTTCATAAATTTTGGATGTGGTTAGCTATTTTTAGTTGAATTGTTCTTTAAGGTACCTCTAATTGAGCCCTAATTGCATGAACCTAACTTTAATTGATGAAAGGCACTTGTGCCATTGTTTGAAGTTTCTTTTTAGGTTATCTTAGATACCTTAAGACTTGAATGAGTCACATTTGGTCAGTGGTGCATCATTTTGCCATGTCTTGATTACTCATCTAAAGTTGAACATCTTATGTGAACCTTTTTTGACTTAAATGACTTGTGTTTGCATTTATATTCCTCCATTCATACTTGTATGCTCATTCATGCATGATCAATGGCATTTTGAACATGTTAACCTACTGACCTCATTCATTCTCAACTCATTCCATAAATGTATGATCATTCCATCTCATGTAGGTGACTTAAATGCATTCAAAACATGAAAACTCCTTCACTTCATCTCTTCTTCATCCATTCACCAATGATTGTATGCTTTTGTGATGGACCTAAGCTACTTGTAATTGACATTTATAGGGCATTTTAAGACATGTTTGAATTCTGAACTTGATTTAACTTGGTTTGTTTGGCCATTTTAACATCATCTTTCTTACTTCTTCATCTTCTTTCTTCTTCCACAAGTAAAGGTAGTTATTTAGAACTTACCCTCACTTCTTTTACCCAATTTAGATGTGCTACTATTAGGGGTCAATTAGGACCTTTAGCTACTGCCCCTAAGTGGTTTGAGCCTTTAATTGTTGGTTCTTCTTTGGTTGTGTGCTTACTTGCTTATCATTTGTTCATATGTGATATTTCTAACATTTTTAGGTGCAAGTGGTAAGTAAATTGGATGTGGATATGCTTCCACCTCCTACCTTCTTCCCTTAACTCCTTTAATGCCTTCAAAGTGTGATTGTGAAGCATGTAATGCTATCATTTGCTTAATTGCACACCATCCCTTCTTAGGTTCTTTCTTCACTTCATTAAGAAGTAAGAAGAATACTAAGCTTCCTTCTCTTCTTCTTCTCATCTTCTTTTATCTTCTCTTCAAGCAAGGAGCACATACAACACTAAGGAGTTTCTTTCTTCTCTTTTAAGCCTCACTAACCTTAGGATATCCATGCATGATAACACTAGGGTGTGTCTTAGTCCCCATTAGAGTTTACCTTTTCTCCTCTCTTGAGTCTCTCTTCTCATCTCAAAGAAAATACAAAATATCTAATAAAGGTAGGCATTTATTGCATTTAGGCATTTCATATAAAGAAAAGATTATAAGGGGTCTTCTCTTATAATTTTAGAATGTGTAGCATATGCCCCATCTTGGGTCAATGTGTTAAACATTTGATCTTGTATGAGGGACTTAAATGCAATACTTGTTGAAGGTACAAATAAGGAAAAACATTTCTTCATTTCATAATCAACAAAAAACACTTAATAAACACAAATATGCTAGTGTGTTTGAACCTTGACAATTGGAACTAAGTGTGGGGGTCTTCTTCACCCTTAGTGTACTTTCTTGCTCATTCCATCTTGGAATGTGAGAATGTACACATTCCAATGACTAAGATTCAGATACACTATCATATGCAAACAAATGAAAAAACTCTTAAAAGACAAAAACAAACAATAACGTCTTTCCTACGGGAATTCTTTCCTCATCTCCTTCATTCATTCCTTAAGGATGCGTCATTTCCGTTCTACCGCAAACAGGTAACGCCTAAGTCTCCCTACAGCGAGCCGCAACACCGAACTGCTAGAACGCGAACGTTGACGTATTCCACTAAAAAACACAAACAACTTTCTCTAGTGAGGGGAACTACGTCGCTCTGATTCTCATGCGCCCGATGAGATACGTAGGCAGTGGGGTAGGGCCTATGCGAGCACTTCTTTTATTTTCCCTACATTTGTTTCTTTTTCTTTCTCCTTTTCTTTCTTTCAGTTCCTTTTCCAGTATCCTTTTCTATCACCCTTTGATTGAAGCAGCAAGCGTGGATCCCATCGGGTACGATGGACGCGAGGGGGTGCTAATACCTTCCTCTCGCGTAACCGACTCCCTTACCCTTTCTCTTGGTCTCAAGACCATGCTCTATCCTTTCCTTCAGGTTTATGCGGTGTTTCCTTTCCCTCTCATGGGATAAATACACATTGCTGGCGACTCTGTTCGGTGCCACTTTCGCTTTTGTACTAGGATGAAAATCCCGGGGAGCGACAGCTGGCGACTCTGCTAGGGATAGGTTGACCTGTTGCTGGTCCATCCTAAGCGAGTCAATCCTAGCGCTTGTCTGTTTTTCTTTCATTGGGTGTTTATTGTTGTGCTGTATTTACCGTTTTATTGTATGGTTATTTATGGCTTTACTGTACATTACTGTATTTACTGCACTTTAGCATTACATATCATATATTATATTGTGTTGCACTGCTTTGTCTGTTTGGCGGGATGGGATTTCTGAGAGATAAGCCCATTACACAGGCTTGAGTACACACTTAGAATTAGAGTGGAGAGTAGTGGGACCTACGTGCCGTTTGGAGTGCGTTGGGTGTTCACGAAATTCACAGCTAGACGAGGCTATCTTGGGACACGTCGTGGCATGCGCATCTTGCGCATTCCAGGATGTAGATCTAGAGAGCTGTCGACTCTAGTGACCGATCATGAGGACCTTAGTGGAAACATCCCTCTTTAGCGGTGACAGTGGCAGACCACATTCTGTGGCAAACCCATTCGCACCCGAGGGCCCACTTTGGAACTTGCATAGGGTGACCTTTATTTTCTAAGGGGAGTCAGTGGACGACCTCTTTGATTGGCATAGCATTGTATCCTACGGGCTGAATGTGCTATTGCTTCTCAAACCTCCGAAGCTGACAAGCCTTATTTTCTAAGAACCACATGTGAGTATGGGTGGGATGTTTACAGGTTTGCAGGAAACCCAGCCTCCTACCTACCTTACTTGTGATTCTATGATGATTTCAGACATTGTATCCTATGACAGTGATTTGAGTGTTCATCTCAGATATTGCCAGATTCGATGCAGAGACACAGTGCACACAGTTCAATACAGACACAGACACTTGATTACCTGATCACATGCCCTCTTGCATTGCATTATCATATCATAACCGTTATGTTTGTCATTTTCAGGTGCATAATACGTTTCTGATTCCAATCCATGGGTTCAACAGAGATCGTGGCCGAGAGAAAGAACAATGTGTCTTACAAGTTTCCAGACCCTGTTTTGGATTCATTGCTCAAAGTTATAGATATGGCTGGTCCGGGTATTCTTGATAGGTTTCAGAAGAGCTACGGGAATTTGGTTGGGATGGTCCGTACAATCACCAAGTATGAACATGATGCTTTGCACACTCTGCTGCAGTTCTACGAGCCTTCGTTGAGATGCTTCCTCTTCCCATATTACATTTTGATGCCAACACTAGAATAATTCTCATTTATTTTGGGAATTCCGATCACGCCGGCAATACCATTCTTCTCTGGTAGTTCCCCTAGCGTAAAAGAAATTGCTGCTGCGTTACAAATGGATCAGGCAGTGGTAAAGAGTGGTGTGAGCAGTAAAAATGGAGTTAGCGGATTTCATTTAGAATTTCTGTCTGGACAAGCCCAAGAGGCTGCAAGTGCTAAAAATTGGACGGTTTACAATTCCATTCTGGCTCTCTGCATATATGGCCTAGTTCTCTTTCCCAATCAGCAAGACTTTGTGGATATGCAAGCAACGAGAGTTTTCGTTCTTAAAAATCCAGTCCCTACTTTGTTAGGAGATTTTTATCATTCCGTGCATTACAAGAATGAGAAAAGAAGGGGAGGATCTGTTAGTTGTTGTACTCCACTGCTGAGTCATTGGTTTTTCAAACATTAGCCTCAGACAGGTGCCTTTGTGGAAACCAAAGATGTGGCGAAATGGTCTAAACGATTGATGGGTTTAACTGCTGATAACATTGTATGGTTTGACCACCGGTTGTTGAGAATAGAGCTTGTCACAAGATGCGGAAGTTTTCCAAATGTACCTTTGATTGGCAGAAAAGGAGGGATCAATTATAATCCAGTTTTGGCCATCCGATAGTTTGGGTATGCTTCCAGGGATCCTCCTACAGAGCAAGATGTGGAAGAATCTTTATTCTTTAGAGGAACTAAAGATGCGAAGGTGGTAGAAGTAGTAAATGCTTGGAAAGATAAGCATAAAATTAGAAAAGCAGTTTTTGGGAAAGGAGATTGTAGGTCTTATCCTGAATATGACAGGTGGATTGAGACGAAAGTAAAGGAATTGCTTTTACCCTTTTCAAGGGGACCTCTTTCATGTCCAGTACAGCCAGAACAACCCACCATGGTTGCTATTGAAGAATGTGAGAAGTGGAAGAAAATGGTCAGAGAGCTGCAAATAGAGAATTCTGGAATGAGCAGATGTCTTCAGAAAGCTCTAGCTGACAACAAAGAGTTGGAAAAAAGAGCGTTGAAAGCAGAAAAAACCCTGGCGGACAAAGAAGAAGATTTTGATGAGAGAGCTCGATACTTCCGGAAGCTCACCTTGGGAGTAGATGATACTAGTCAGGCTCATAAGGCTACGAAGCAGGCGCTGGTCCGAAGCAAGGACTCGTTAGCTAAACTCCGTCAAGCTTGGGATGAGGTCAGAATTGAGAACTCCGAATTGCAGGCCCAGCTAAAAGATAAAGATGAAGAGCTGAAAAAAGCGCACGTGGAAAGAAGAAAGTATCGAGAAGATCTTGGCAAAAGTCAAGAACAAGTGAGAAATGCTGAAGGTAAGTTGAAAATCACCAACAAGGAGCTTGAAGATGTCACAGCAGAGCTGAAACTGGTTAAAATTCAAGCTGGAATCAAGAGGCGCAAAGGAGCCAATGAAGATGAAGCCTTGCTGATGCACGTGGGGTCACTAGAGGATGCATTGGAGAAAAGGGACGCAGTGATTAAGGAGCTGATTGAGAAGCCTCATCATCAGCGTACTCGCATCCTATTTGAGGAGATCAAGTACTCCAGTCAGAAGCTGAAAGATGTAGAGCTGTCGGATTAGTGATTTTTGTCATTTCTTTGTAATTTGTAATGGTTACCATCAGAATTGTTGATGGATCCATTTGACTGCCTGATTTTTTATTTTGTTGCTGAAACTACGACAAACGTGCTTGAGAAGTTTTGGGAATTTGTATGAAATGGTTTACTTCTGTTCACAATTTCTGATCTTCAGATATATGTGATGTGATATCTGCACACTAGCACACTACAAAATCACTATTTCTGGTCTTCAGACATCCGTGATCGATGTATATGAATATCTCTTCATGGCAAAACTCAGTAATCATGACTCCTGGTCTTCAGGAATTCTTGGTTACGATTGGAATCAGGATATGAAAAGCATTTTGAAATGACAAACATAACTTTGCATTTGCATTTGCATATCATTTTTGCATTGCAGGTTTTCCTTTTGCAGGCGCCTGCTAACCTGTATTTGGTTTTCAGGCACAATAGCTGATACCCCAGTTCACCGATATTCTACCCGACGCAATCAAGCAAGAGTAATGGAGCAAGTTCAGACAGAGTTAGCCGATTTGAGAGGAAGGATGGAACAGTTCATGAACCTCATGCAGGGGATTGCTCAAGGTCAGCAAGAGCTAAGGACCGGTCAAGAAAACATGAGGATTGGACAAGAAGCTATGAGAACCACTATCCAGAGGCTGGAAACTGAAATCCCAAATCGCAATGTGCGCACTCCTCCTGTTGGCACAATCCCTGCTGGTGGGGCACATCTGGGCTTTGATAACAATGAGGATGGTCAGGAGGACCAATTCACTGCATTCAACAATGACATGGGTTTCTATAATGACGACCGGAAGTATGAAGGGCTGGATGAAAGACTCAAGGCTATTGAGAGCCAAAATCCTCTTGGAATTGACGTAGAAGACATGGGTCTCGTGCAGGGTGTGCGAATCCCTCCCAAGTTCAAGCTTCCCGCTTTGGATAAGTACAATGGCAGTACATGTCCCAAAACGCATTTGCAAGCTTACAATCGCAAGATTGCTGCTTACACTGATGACCAGAAGCTCTGGATGTATTTTTTCCAGGATAGCCTGTCAGGTGCATCTCTGGAATGGTATGTCAAGCTGGACGGGGTTCGTATAAAGAGTTGGAAAGATTTGTGTGCTGCATTTCTGAAGCAATATCAATATAATTTGGATATGGCACCCAATCGTACTCAGCTGCAGAGTATGACTCAGGATCCTAAGGAAGGCTTTAAGCAATACGCCCAGAGATGGAGGGAATTGGCTGCTCGGGTTCAACCACCTCTGGGTGATCGCGAGATGGCTGATATGTTCATGAGCACGCTCCAAGGGTCGTATCTGGATAGATTGGCTGCATGTCCTTCCACAGGGTTTGCCGACATTGTTATTGCTGGAGAACGAGTAGAAAGTCTGTTGAAGTTGGGTAAGATTCAAGACGCCAGTGGGGATGGTACTTCAAGTTCTAAGAAACCCTTTGCTAATGGACCCAGGAAGAGAGAAGGGGAGTCCAGCGCTATGTATAGAGGAGGGGGCAGAGGCAAGACTCAGCCCTATCATCAAGTGGATGCTGTAACCATTCCGGTTCCAGCTGGACAACAAGCTCCCAATCAGCAAGGTAGACCCCAATTTCAGAATAATAGACCAAGTGACCGTAAGTTTGATTCTTTGCCTATGTCGTATGCTGCTTTGTTACCACAATTGCTCAAAGAGAAATTGGTTGAACTCCGGACTATGAGCCCGCTAGATGCTGGGAAATTACCTCAGGGTTATGATGCTAGTGCTCGGTGTGAATTTCATTCTGGCGCGCAAGGTCACACAATAGAAAAGTGCCGGGCTTTTCAACACATAGTTCAGGACTTGATTGACGCGAAAGCTATTAATTTCTCCAGGCCGCCGAGTGTTCATGACAATCCAATACCTAATCATGGAGGTGCGAGCACGAATGCTATTTCTGATGGTGAGAAATTGAACGCTGGACTGCAGAGTCTTATGGACGAAGGAAGCCTTCAGTTTGATAAAGTAGAGAAAGAACAGGATGTTTCTGCCGTTACCATTTACTATAATCCAGTCGAGATACAGGTGCCTGTTGCAGAGCCTGTTGCTATCATCGTGCCCGAGAGGCCGAGACCAGTTACGATTATAGTTCCTGAATCGGCTGCTTATGTGTCTAATATGGCAGTTCCGTGGCAGTATGGAACTGATACTCGTCAAGGAGGAAGCCGGCAGAAGGCAGAGGCTGTTGGTACTAGCATTGAGAATGTCAGTGGACCAAGTGGTTTCACCAGGAGCGGTCGACTGTTTGCTCCCCAGACTCTAAGGAATGATAAAGAGGCTGAAGCCGCTGCAAGAGCGAAAGGAAAACAGGTTGTTGATGACAAGGTGCCTGCTCAGGAAGAGGACCCTAAAGTCAATTTTGATAATGATGTTGAGGAATTTATGAGGGTTATCAAAAAGAGTGATTATAAGATCATTGACCAGCTTAATCAGACACCCTCTAAAATTTCGATATTATCCCTGTTAATGAGTTCAGATGCACATCGGGCTGCCTTGTTGAAAGTTCTGAATATGGCATACGTTCCCCAAGAGATTACAGTGAATCAATTGGAGGGGGTAATTTCTAATGTGAATGTGAGCCACGGGTTGGGATTTACGAACCGGGATTTGACACCAGATGGACGTAACCACAACAAAGCGCTGCACATCACACTTGAATGCAAAGGAGCTGTTTTGTCGCATGTGCTGGTTGACACAGGTTCTTCCTTAAATGTGTTACCCAAAAAGGCCCTGATGAAAATTGAAGTAGATGGATTGGTTCTGAGACCCAGCGATCTGATTGTGAGAGCTTTCGATGGATCTCAAAGATCGGTGTTTGGGGAGGTTGAACTACCTATACAGGTCGGTCCACAGATATTCAAGATGACCTTTCATGTTATGGACATTCAGCCTGCTTATAGCTGTTTGTTGGGCCGACCGTGGATTCACGCAGCAGGCGCAGTTACCTCCACACTTCATCAGAAGCTCAAGTATGTGTTCGAGGGTCAAGTGGTTACTGTTTGCGGCGAGGAAGATATATTCGTGAGTCATCTATCCACTTTCAAATATGTGGAAATGGATGGAGAGATTCATGAAACTTTGTGCCAATCTTTTGAAGCCCTGAATATCAACAACTTACCAGAATCTACTTCAGCAGCGGTGGTGTCAAATGTGCCAGGTGGGCCGAGTGCATCAATTGCGTCGTACAAGCAGGCCAGAGAAGTGGTCGAAAGCGAAAATGCCCAAGGCTGGGGTAAAGCTATAGATGTGTTCGTGAAAGAAGATAAGTTTGGCATTGGATATCAGCCGGGCCGGACGCCAGTTCCCCGATTCCGTGGGCCAATCAACTTCAACAGTGGAGGAATTATCAATCCCAACCAGTCCTGCTCAGCAATAGAGGATGGCGCTGAAAGCTCAGATTATCTGGACAGATGGGTATATGCACTGGCTCCAGGCGAGGCGTTGCAAAATTGGTCTAGCGAAGAAATCGTTCATGTTGTTCACCATGCAGAGTAACAATTCTTGTCTTTCATAATGCATGAAATCCCACACTCTGCCCAAGGTGTGAGGATCCATTTGTAGGGCCACCATATTTTCTCATATAATGTTCAAATATCAATAAAAGGACGTTTTTGTTTACAAATTTGTGTTCCTTTATTCTTTCTTTATTTTTATTTTTGCACAAAGAAAATTAAAAATGATAATGCACTTTCTTTTCTTTTGTTTTCAAGCAAAAATAATCTAAAATAAAGCATAAACCCAATCATGTAGACTGGATTCTGTGGATTTCTCTGAAAATGATTCTGTTATGCCCACGTATGATTTCGACAATCCGATCTATCAAGCTGAGGAAGAAAGTGATGAAGACTATGAACTCCCGGAAGAGTTGGCTAGGTTGTTGAAATAGGAAGAGAAGACCATTCAGCCTCATCAGGAAGCTCTTGAGATCATCAATATTGGGTCAGAGGAAAGCAAGAAAGAGATCAAGATTGGTGCGAGTCTGCGGGCTGAGGTAAAGCAAGAACTGATAGTCATGCTACGTGAATACGTTGACATTTTTGCTTGGTCATACCAGGATATGCCAGGTTTAGATACAGACATAGTTGTGCATAGACTACCATTGAAAGAGGACTGCCCACCGGTCAAGCAAAAGCTACGCAGAACGAAACCAGAAATGGCCTTGAAGATCAAAGAAGAAGTACAGAAACAGTTGGATGCAGGTTTTTTGGCAGTAACCAATTATCCTCCCTGGGTGGCCAATATAGTACCGGTGCCGAAGAAAGATGGCAAAGTCAGAATGTGTGTGGATTACAGAGATCTCAACAGGGCGAGCCCTAAAGATGACTTTCCACTCCCTCATATTAATGTGCTTGTTGATAATACTGCTCAGTTTTCAGTGTTCTCATTTATGGATGGATTCTCCGGGTACAATCAGATAAAGATGGCGCCTGAAGACATGGAGAAGACGACATTCATTACCCCGTGGGGTACCTTCTGTTACAAAGTAATGCCTTTTGGGTTGAAGAACGCAGGGGCAACCTATCAAAGAGCAATGGTGACGTTATTCCACGATCTAATTCATAAAGAGATCGAGTGCTATGTGGATGACATGATTGCTAAATCAAAGACAGAAGAGGAACATCTGATCAACTTGAAGAAGTTATTTGAGAGGCTGAGGAAATTCAGGTTGAGACTGAATCCTAACAAGTGTACTTTCGGCGTGCGGTCTGGAAAATTGCTTGGTTTCATTGTCAGTGAAAAAGGGATAGAGGTTGATCCTGCTAAAGTGAAAGCTATACAAGATATGCCTGTACCAAAGACTGAGATAGAAGTTCGCGGCTTTCTAGGAAGATTGAACTACATTTCAAGGTTCATATCGCACCTAACTGCCACTTGCGAACCAATATTCAAAATGCTACGAAAAGATCAAACGGTCAGGTGGAATGATGATTGTCAAAATGCATTCGACAAGATAAAAAGATATTTGCAGGAACCTCCAATTCTGATACCTCCAGTTCAAGGGAGACCACTGATTATGTACTTGACAGTGCTCGAAGGATCCATGGGTTGTGTTCTCGGTCAACACGACGAGACAGGTAGGAAAGAACATGTTATCTACTACCTGAGCAAGAAATTTACAGATTGTGAATCGCGTTATTCAATGCTTGAGAAGACATGCTGTGCACTCGCATGGGCCGCCAAGCGATTGAGACAATACATGCTCACACATACAACCCTGTTGATCTCTAAATTGGATCCGGTCAAGTATATTTTTGAGAAACCAGCACTTACAGGCAGAGTTGCAAGGTGGCAGATGGTACTGACAGAGTACGATATTCAATTTACTTCGCAAAAGGCAATCAAAGGAAGTATACTGTTAGATTATCTTGCGCAACAGCCTCTTGATGATTACCAGCCCATGAGATTTGATTTCCCTGATGAGGACATCATGTTTCTCAAAGCGAAAGACTGTGAGGAACCACTTCTGGAGGAGGGGCCTGACCCTGAGTCCAAATGGAGTTTGATGTTTGATGGGGCGGTTAATATGAATGGGTGCGGAGTTGGTGCAGTCCTTATTATGCCTGAAGGTGTTCACATGCCCTTCACTGCCTGAGTAACTTTCGGGTGTACCAACAATGAAGCAGAATACGAAGCTTGCATACTAGGGATCGAGGAAGCTATTGATTTACGAATCAAGACCCTCGATATCTTTGGTGATTCAGCACTGGTAATCAATCAAGTAAAGGGAACTTGGCACACACATCAGCAGAATTTGATTCCGTATAGAGATTATACGAGGAGATTGCTGACCTTCTTTACAACTGTCAAGTTGTACCATGTTCCTAGAGAGGAAAATAAGTTTGCAGATGCCTTGGCCACTATCTCTTCGATGATCAAAGTGCATGGTTGGAACTTTGTGCCCAGGATTGATGTATCTCGTCTTGATAGGCCTGCTTTTGTGTTTGAGGTTGATGCAGTGTCTGACGATAAACCTTGGTACCATGACATCAAATGCTTCTTAAAAAATCAAGAATACCCGCCTGGGGCATCTTCCAATGACAAGAAGACATTAAGAAGGCTAGCTGGTAGTTTCTTCTTGAACAAAGATGGTGTGATGTATAAAAGGAATTTTGACACGGTTCTTCTCAGATGTGTGGATATACACGAGGCAGACCTGTTGATGATTGAAGTGCATGAAGGCTCTTTCGGTACCCATGCCGGAGGACATGCGATGGCTAAGAAATTGTTGAGATTAGGGTATTATTGGCTGACCATGGAGTCAGATTGCTGCAAGTATGCTCGCAAGTGTCACAAATGCCAGATCTATGCAGATAAAGTGCACGTTCCTCCCAATCCGTTGAGTATCATGTCCTCTCCGTGGCCATTTGCAATGTGGGGCATTGATATGATCGGGAAAATTGAGCCTACTGCTTCAAATGGCCATCGTTTCATCTTGGTCGCCATTGATTACTTCACTAAATGGGTTGAAGCAGCATCTTACGCCAATGTCACTAAGCAGGTAGTGGCTCGTTTCTTGAAGCGAGATATCATTTGTCGATATGGAGTGCCCGAAAGAATCATTACTGATAATGGTTCTAATTTGAACAACAAGATGATGGCTGAGCTATGCCGGGACTTCAAAATCGAACACCACAATTCTTCTCCGTACCGCCCGAAGATGAATGGCGCGGTTGAAGCGGCCAACAAAAATATCAAGAAGATTGTGCAGAAGATGGTTGTCACGTACAAAGATTGGCATGAGATGTTACCACTGGCTTTGCATGGGTATCGAACATCAGTCCGCACGTCCACTGGGGCAACACCATACTCGCTTGTATACGGTATGGAGGCAGTTCTACCGATAGAAGTTGAGATCCCCTCTCTCCGAGTATTGATGGACGTTAAGCTAGATGAAGCTGAATGGGTATGAGCCAGATTTGATCAGCTGAGCCTTATTGAGGAGAAGCGATTAGCAGCGGTATGCCATGGCCAGTTATATCAGCGCAGAATGAAGAGGGCATGCGATCAAAAGGTTCGACCTCAAGTCTACAAGGTCGGGGATGTGGTAATCAAGAGAATACTTCCTCCGAGTACAGATCACAGGGGCAAATGGACTCCTAACTATGAAGGTCCGTTCGTGGTAAAAAAGGTCTTCTCAGGAGGAGCCTTGTTGCTGACAACCATGGATGGTGAAGATTTTTCATCCCCTGTTAATTCAGATGCAGTTAAAAAATACTTCGTATAAAGAGACCCGCTGGATAAAAAAAAAAGAGAAGAAGAAGAATCCAGGCAAAAAAGGGCATCCCGGCGAACCAAAAACAGAATAAAGGTTCGGGCAAAAATTAGGGATATAAATGAAAATAATTGTACACCCGGTAAGTTGAAAACCCGAAAGGGAAACTTAGGCAAAAATGGGTATCCCGGTGGATTGAAAACCTGAAAAGGCGATCCACACAAAAGAGGGATTAAAGCGAATGACTGCAGTCTGAATTAATCTGTACGTTTTCTACTCTTCAGCAAATTGGCAAAATTCCAAAGGAGGAATTGGTCCAATCATGAACTTCTGAAGGCAAAGATAATCAGGAGAGTTGGAGTATATACTGGCTATAACAGAATCAGAAATCAGTCGGAATCCAATTTCCGCATTATCATTAGGATAGATTTCTTTTCTCAATTTTATGGCAATCGCCTCTTTCAGGGGTTTGCTTCTGATTGTAAATTCGCCAATTTTTGGCATCTCATCAATAAAATTGAATATTTAGTCACGAGCTTTTATTTTCATTTTACTGTTTTGTTTGCAAAAACGTCCAATTTTTTATAATAAAACATTACTTTGAAAATATATTGGCCTTGCAAAAGCATGCACAAAAAGACGATTAGAATTACTTTGCTTGTTGGACAACCTTGGATGGTGGACTCAAAAAAAACCACGCAATATCCTGGGGCATGTGCATATTCTTTTTCTGTTACAGGTAATGTGAGCGCGATTGATCCAAGCAGCATGATCGTAACCACGAGCAGATATTTGCTATGACTTGATACTGTTGTATCTTATTAAGTCGATTCTTCCATTCAAGAGATCCCACCGAGTTTCGTGACGGCAACGGTATTTGAAGATGGATTTCTTCTGTGTTGGTAACGGTTATTAATGCAATGAACACTCCAGGCCAATAACAAGTGCAAATCCTCCGGTACTTCGCAGACGATGTGTTCGGAAGTTCAAGACAGGGTGTTCTTCTAAGAGTTTGAAAACGCTTGGTTTTCTATAAAATCCTCTTAAGAGACGAAGCTTCTCGCAGTAACATTCCTTGTGACGTTTATTCTCGGCAGGATGTACCAGCAAGTGGTAGTGTCATATATCCCGCAGGTTTCAGCATGTGAAATTTGTCAAAGAATAATCCCCAGCGGAGTTATTGACCCTCCCAAGCCTGGGGCATGTTATCTCCCCAGCAAAAGATGTTCCAGATCTAATATCCCCAGTAGAGTTTGGAGACACTTGGTCTTCTGTAAAATCCTCTTAAAAGGGAATTCCCCAGCACAAGACGCTTTAAAGCAATTTTCTCTAGCAGAGTGTGTTGTAAACTCATTATCCCCAGCGGAGTCATCAAAGGGAAAGTTTTCCCAACATGGGGCATTGTGACATTTATCCTAAACTCGACAGTCATCTTCCTCAGCAGATTACCGAGGAATTGCTTTGGATTTCCCTAACAGATCTCTAGGGACTCTTTCCCAGCATGTTGCAACGGATTGTCTTTCAACCAAGATTTGCATATCCACGGCAGAGCAGCCCTGATCCCCAGCAAGATCGCATCTCCGGTAATGGTACCCCCACAGAGTGCAGCATTGAATCTTGTCTGCTATACTCCCCAGCCGAGTCGCGGTAGGTTCCCCAGCAGGGTTTAAAGAGATCGACAGAATCTCTCCTTCAGCAAGATGTCAACGTATGATATTACCCAGTAAGGGGTGTAATTCTCAACAATGCTCATTTACAATCCAAAGTCCAATTTATTTTTGGCATGCGTACAGTTTGGTCATGTTATTCCAGCAGGTGGAGTGATCATTTGGCAATTTTAAGTTTCCAACGACAGTTTGGAAAAGCTTCCAACGACAGTTTGGTAAGCGTTCAAGTCCAAACGACAGTTTGGCAGAGATTCCAACGACAGTTTGGTAATCATTAAAATCCAACGACAGTTTGGTAATCATTAAAATCCAACGACAGATTGGTAGAAATCCAACGACAGATTGGTAGAAATCCAACACGAATTGGTAAAAGCTGCTAAAGTCCATATGAAAATGGAAAGTGTGAGATTCCAACGACAGTTTGGTAATCATTAAAAATCCAACGACAGATTGGTAGAAATCCAACGCAAATTGGTAAAAGTCCAACGACAGTTTGGCAAAGCTTCCCACGACAGTTTGGTAAGCACTAGCTACCAACGACAGTTTGGTAAGCATCAGAAGTCCAACGACAGATTGGCAGAGCAGCGAAAGTCCATCGACAGTATGGCAAGCCAGTAGTCATCTGGCGTCGTTCAAAAAGACATGGTTGAAAATCCAACGACAGTTTGGTAGGAAGTCCAACGATAGATTGGCAGAGCAGCGAAAGTCCATCGACAGTATGGCAAGCCAGTAGTCGTCTGGCGTCGTTCAAAAAGACATGGTTGAAAGTCCAACGACAGTTTGGCGAAGCTACCAACGACAGTTTTGTAAGCACCAGAAGTCCTACGATAGATTGGCAGAACAGCCCAAGTCCATCGACAGTATGGCAGGCCAGTAGTCGTCTGGCGTTGTTCAAAAGACAGATCTCTCCGACACTTGAAGATTCAATCCAACCATCGCAGGGGGTTTATATCCCTTTTCTTTTTCATCATCCAGAGCAAATTTTTGGTTATATTTGGTATTCAATCACTATATACCTTGAAAGTCTGAAAGCATTCGCTTTCAGACATTCAGGTCTACAGTGTTTGAATAGGGGCAGCTGTAATACCCTAAAATTTGCTCTCCCTTTTTTTCATCTTAGCATAGCATTATCATTTACAATATCATATCCATCTCATTAGCATTGCATTGCATTTAACATAGAAAAATGAAGCATAGCATTCCTCTTACCATCAAGGCATGTGATTAGGGGGAAGATGGACAATCAAGGGATCATTCAAAGCACAAGAAGGTCAATCAAGTTGCCTCCAGGCAAGCCAAGAGTCTCTCATGTCTCATACCATATCAATTGATCATCCACAATCTCAAGGAAGTGAGATCCAATGGGAGATTGGAGCAATACATACTTCAACATGCAAGAGGTTCAAAAACTGAAGGAAAACCCTCAAAATAGATAGCTCATTGATCCAAAGTCATCCTCAAATGGTATATCTCATCATCATTTAAGAGGATACACAACATACTCTGAGGAATTTGAAATTGAAGACTGCACATTTTTCTCCTAGGAGGTGGGCACCAAAACTAGGGTTTCCCATTAAATCAGAGAATCTTTGATTTTTTGGACAAAACTTGATGTCATGGTATTCTACATGTTCTTAAGTGTATGAGTATGGAAAATTGCCTCTCAATTGGTTTTAGAAGTGGTTCAATTGGAAGAAAGATCAAAAATCAAGAAAATTGGGGCCAAGTCAAATAATCAGAGGAAAAAGTCAACTCTTGACTTTTTGAGGCCAAATTCATGAAATTCATGTTATATGTGACCAATGTGCAAAATTTGATCAAGAAACTCCAAAGGAATCATGAAAAAATCAAGATGTAGAAAGTTGCCATTTTTGGGTGAAGTAGGGTTACTAAATATAGTAAGTTTTGGCCATTTTGCACCAGAGTTTGAACCAAGGCCATTTAAAATTGAAGCACCAAATGAAAATTCCACCAGGCCACAACAAAAGGTCTTGCTTTAAGCTTCAAATCCATAAGTGGAACATCTCTATTGGATAAAAATTGAGGGAGATATGATTGATCAAAGTTGGAGGAAAGTAGGTTCAAAACTAGGTCATGACCAAGGATTTTCAAGCTCGCGCGCAGTCATTTCTACAAGCAGGTGGTGTGCCAAATGTCCACTCATTTTTCTCATAGTTAAAGGCCTCAAATGGAAAACTTTTCAACATGAAAAATGTTCCTTGTAATGTCCTCTTCAAGTTTCATGTTGGACAAAATTCCATTTGATCAATTTATGAGGGAGAAATCTTGGTCTCAAGTTAGGTTGATTAGGCTGAAGTTTCATGCATTCCACTGCCATGACATGACCTGCTTCACACGCCTACCACACAATCCCCAAACTTTGATGTTTACAGCTATTTTCAAGCCTCTTGCACACCTCATTTCAACTCAAGTCCAACACCAATGTTGTTATATGATATCTCCTCTTTCCAATGACACCAAATGCTCATGATTCCATGCATTAGTGTGTGAGAATTCCATCCCCAAAACTCCATGTTCCAAACTGTCACAAAACCAAATAATAACAATGTTGTTGAATCCATATCAGTTTGCACACATGCTTTATGCATCACTCTTCATTCTTTTCCTCATTTAAACCAACATCCCCTTACAAACTTGAGTTGCACATGCCTCACTTACTACATGAGAATGGAAGGAAACTTGCCCAACAAGTTGCTCTGCTACATCAGAACCGCATCACCACCACTCTTTTCCATTAAGCCTCACCATAACACACCATGAGTCATCACCATAACATCCCAACCAACCTCACTCGCCCCTAACTAACTTGACTCAGTTAGTTAGGGTGGACTCACTTTAACCATGATAACTCACCTTAACCAACTCACTTAACCACTGTGGTTCATTTCTAACTCATGCTATAAATCAAAATCTCACCTCACAAATCCATTTCAGCTTCATTTTTTACTCTCCCTCTCCAATACTTCAAACTTTTTCTCTCAATCTCTCTTGGTTTTCTCTCTGATTTCACTACATTTTCGCCATCTTCTTTCACATTTCGCCTCTATCATCTTCATTGTTTCGTTCTGAGCCAAGAGTAAGAGCAAAAAAATCCAAATAGTCAAGTTCGGTTTCAAGAGATTGGAATTTTCAGTGTGATTCTCTGCACGATTTCAAGATTCTCGAGCCTTTATTTGGCCAAGAGTAGCTCAAAGAAGAGGCACGATTCTCTGGTTTTCTGTTCAACTCCAGTTTGTAGCATTTTCAGGTTTCATCTTCTCAAACTTTTCTAGCATGATTTATAGTATTTTTAGCTTATTTTGATGATATGAGCTCAATAGGAGCATTTGAACTCTGGTTAGTTGATAGAGCTTCTTAGAAGCTTAGATCCAAAAATTTAGGGCAACATGTTCATGCTTGTTTCTTGCTGTATGAGAATGGTTTGATGATTTTGTTGGTAGATTCATGATGTTCAAAAGTTCAGCTTCAATTTGGTATACGATTTGTGTGTTTCCATGAGCATGTGAGTTTGCAGGTGGCGGCTGTTGGCCGGAGAAGATGACCGGAGGTCATCTCCGGCCGGTGAGTTGAATGCTAGGGTTTGTGTGTTTTCTAATCGTGTCCGTCTATTTTTTCTCATCGTGTGGTTCAAAAGCATGCCAGCACATTAAAACGCATGTGCATGTCATGTGCATCATTTCTGAACTCACTTAAACGTGGTGTGGTGTGGTACATGATATGGAGTGTGGTCCTTCACGCATGTGCATTGGTCTTGTTTACTTTGACTGGTTGGTTGACTAGACTTAATCCAATGGCGTTTATTGCTTTGACATTTGGTTGACTGAGTGTACATGGTTGATAGTGTGGATTGCGCTCTGAATGTGGACTGGATCATTGCTATCCACACCCCTCTTTTAAAGGCCCAAACGAATTGAACTGTAGATTTGCTATGTTTGCACCCCATTCACATTGCATATTATTTTTATTTCCATTTTTTTCTACACGTTTCATAATTGCATTTTAAAAATACCAAAATATCATCAAAAATTCCATAAAAATTCATGTTGCATCTTGACATATTAAAGTAATTTTTTATTATTTTTAATTCCAATTTTGTGAATATTTGAATATTAATTCATGATTTTCTTTTATTCCTTTTGGAAATTGTTTCTATTTTCATACCTTTACTTCAAACTTTTATTTCTCCTAAACCATTAAACATTTTTGATTAATTCTTATTGCATTAATTTCATACCACATTAAAATTCATAAAAAAAGTTTTTTACAATTTTTTACATTTTTTTCATTACATTTTGACTTCACTCTTTGGCATGATTAATTTTGGTTCTTCACTCTCTTTGACCCCTAATCTAAATGACTAATTTTGTGGATCTTTGAGTGAAATTTTGTGACATGTTTTGCTTCTGTTTGTAGAATATCTTGACCAAGTTTCATAATTTTTGGATGTGGTTAGCTATTTTTAGTTGAATTGTTCTTTAAGGTACCTCTAATTGAGCCCTAATTGCATGAACCTAACTTTAATTGATGAAAGGCACTTGTTCCATTGTTTGAAGTTTCTTTTTAGGTTATCTTAGATACCTTAAGACTTGCATGAGTCATATTTGGTCAGTGGTGCATCATTTTGCCATGTCTTGATTACTCATCTAAAGTTGAACATCTTATGTGAACCTTTTTTGACTTAAATGACTTGTGTTTGCATTTATATTCCTCCATTCATACTTGTATGCTCATTCATGCATGATCAATGGCATTTTGAACATGTTAACCTACTGACCTCATTCATTCTCAACTCATTCCATAAATGTATGATCATTCCATCTCATGTAGGTGACTTAAATGCATTCAAAACATGAAAACTCCTTCACTTCATCTCTTCTTCATCCATTCACCAATGATTGTATGCTTTTGTGATGGACCTAAGCTACTTGTAATTGACATTTATAGGGCATTTTAAGACATGTTTGAATTCTGAACTTGATTTAACTTGGTTTGTTTGGCCATTTTAACATCATCTTTCTTACTTCTTCATCTTCTTTCTTCTTCCACAAGTAAAGGTAGTTATTTAGAACTTACCCTCACTTCTTTTACCCAATTTAGATGTGCTACTATTAGGGGTCAATTATGACCTTTAGCTACTGCCCCTAAGTGGTTTGAGCCTTTAATTGTTGGTTCTTCTTTGGTTGTGTGCTTACTTGCTTATCATTTGTTCATATGTGATATTTCTAACATTTTTAGGTGCAAGTGGTAAGTAAATTGGATGTGGATATGCTTCCACCTCCTACCTTCTTCCCTTAACTCCTTTAATGCCTTCAAAGTGTGATTGTGAAGCATGTAATGCTATCATTTGCTTAATTGCACACCATCCCTTCTTAGGTTCTTTCTTCACTTCATTAAGAAGTAAGAAGAATACTAAGCTTCCTTCTCTTCTTCTTCTCATCTTCTTTTATCTTCTCTTCAAGCAAGGAGCACATACAACACTAAGGAGTTTCTTTCTTCTCTTTTAAGCCTCACTAACCTTAGGATATCCATGCATGATAACACTAGGGTGTGTCTTAGTCCCCATTAGAGTTTACATTTTCTCCTCTCTTGAGTCTCTCTTCTCATCTCAAAGAAAATTCAAAATATCTAATAAAGGTAGGCATTTATTGCATTTAGGCCTTTCATATAAAGAAAAGATTATAAGGGGTCTTCTCTTATAATTTTAGAATGTGTAGAATATGCCCCATCTTGGGTCAATGTGTTAAACATTTGATCTTGTATGAGGGACTTAAATGCAATACTTGTTGAAGGTACAAATAAGGAAAAACATTTCTTCATTTCATAATCAACAAAAAACACTTAATAAACACAAATATGCTAGTGTGTTTGAACCTTGACAATTGGAACTAAGTGTGGGGGTCTTCTTCACCCTTAGTGTACTTTCTTGCTCATTCCATCTTGGAATGTGAGAATGTACACATTCCAATGAGTAAGATTCAGATACACTATCATATGCAAACAAATGAAAAAACTCTTAAAAGACAAAAACAAACAATAACGTCTTTCCTACGGGAATTCTTTCCTTATCTCCTTCATTCATTCCTTAAGGATGCGTCATTTCCGTTCTACCGCAAACAGGTAACGCCTAAGTCTCCCTACAGCGAGCCGTAACACCGAACTGCTAGAACGCGAACGTTGACGTATTCCACTAAAAAACACAAACAACTTTCTCTAGTGAGGGGAACTACGTCGCTCTGATTCTCATGCGCCCGATGAGATACGTAGGCAGTGGGGTAGGGCCCATGCGAGCACTTCTTTTATTTTCCCTACATTTGTTTCTCTTTCTTTCTCCTTTTCTTTCTTTCAGCTCCTTTTCCAGTATCCTTTTCTATCACCCTTTGATTGAAGCAGCAAGCGTGGATCCCATCGGGTACGATGGACGCGAGGGGGTGCTAATACCTTCCTCTCGCGTAACCGACTCCCTTACCCTTTCTCTTGGTCTCAAGACCATGCTCTATCCTTTCCTTCAGGTTTATGCGGTGTTTCCTTTCCCTCTCATGGGATAAATACACATTGCTGGCGATTCTGTTCGGTGCCACTTTCGCGTTTGTACTAGGATGAAAATCCCGGGAGCGACACTAGTTGATCACTCTAAGAACCAAGTTTATAGCATAAAAATACATAACAAAATAAGACACTATCCAACACATCATATCAATATAAAAAACACTTTTATACTAACTTCATTAGTCTCATTAAACAAAGGTTTAGTTCATAGTGAGCTGAGTACAAACTACTGGAATGAAATTAGTAGGAAACATCATCTTACAAAGTGTGGTTAAGAAATGCAACCTACTAATAACTTGGAGATCTCTTGCGTTGGATAAACAGCAACAACTCTCTTCAGTCACGACAGTTCTCAGCAGAGTGTACAGGTCTGGAGAAGAAAAGAATACTCTCTACTAATACTCAAACTCTTGAAACTGAAAATAACTTTAAAAACTGAAAATAAAATATTGTTGTGTGTGGAATCTCTTGTCTCCCTGTCTTCAATGCACAAGCTCTCTTTAAATAGTGATGAGTGGAAGTGGTGGTTCCTCCTTTCTTGGATCGTGGGTCTCTTGAGGAAAATAAGGTTAGGCCTAAATCACATCCTTCATGTGGGACAGTTGTCCATCAATCCTTCCTTTGCAAGCAATCTGGTACAGATGTTGGTGGGAGACAAATTTGCTTTTAGCAGGCGGCTGGAGCAGGCTGGTGGAGCAGAGCAGACGGCTGGAGCAGGCTGGTGGAACAGAGCAGACGGCTGGTGGTGTTGGTGCTGGGCGTCCTCTGCTGAGTGGCCCCCACCGTACTACCTTTCGTCCTCTAGCTTTTTTGATCTTATCCCTTCCTTTTGCTCCATTGCTCTTCATAGTGCTGCCACGTGAGCCCTAGTCATTCTTGGCTTTTTATCATCAATCTCCAACTCTCTTGGTGAAATGGTTGATTAAACCATCAGCTCTCCAAATAGATCCTCATGCTGCTCCAGACTCTGGCAACTGGGTGTTGCAACCCAAAATTTGCCCTCCTTACTTTAGTACTAACTGGCTTATGTTTCATTCCATTTTTGCATTATCATGTGTGCATATCATTGGTTCTTAGCATGGGGTCAAGGTGCCAGAGGAAAGTTCAAGAGGAGAAGATGTTCTTCAAAGGGTCAAGCAAGAGTCCTTGTATTGTCCAAGAGAGCTCAGGTGGATCACTCTCCTAACCAATGCAGAAACTAGGGTTTTAAGATTCTTGGGTTTATTGCTCCAATGGGCAAGTTTCTTGGGTTTTTATCATCACCAAATGACATATCTTATCTTTGTTGGAGAGGATATACATCATATTCAGAGGAATTTGGATTTGGAGACTGTGTTATTTCCTCCTAGACTGAGGGTACCTAAATTAGGGTTTGCTATAAAGTCAGTTTATTTCTGATTTCTTGGGCAAGACTTGATTCCATGGTATTCCTTGGGTCCCTAAGTATCTAGGAAGGGAAGATGGTCCATCAGTTTGGTTCAGGAGAGATTCAATTGGCCAATGGATTGGGAATCAGGAGAAAAGTCAACAGTGAGAGGCGAAGTCAACTGCGAAATTTTGAGGTTCTCTTCAAAGTTTTCAAGGTCTCACATCCTCATATGGTCTTCAAGGGTAAATTTTCATGCCATTTATCAATAATCAGGAGTTGGTGCAAAAGTTACTAAATATGGAAATGACCTATAATTTGAAAGTTTCCTTTTTGGGCAAGTCCTTACACTACATTCAACTTGACTTTTCATCATCAAGAAATCTTCATATGAATTTTCCCCAAACATGAAAGTTGAAGATCTTTTTCTCCCCTTTCCAACAAGTACTAGTGGGTCTCCATATCATTTGTGAAACTCAACTTATTATACAAAGAAGGCAAAGTGGTTTTTTAGGGTTTTCTCATGGTTCCATTTGCATTTTGGGACATAGTGAGCTATAATTAATTCCATTGCTTCAAGGCACATTCTAACATCAAAGTGCAATCCATAAGGACTATTTTTGGCCTTTGAATCAAGTGGATCCATGGTTTATTCTTCACTTATTTCCCATTATTCAAAATTACAAGAGGCATCAAAACTCATGAATCAAAATGTTTCAAGGCCCAATTTCAATTTAGGTGTGATTAGCAATTGGTAAATAAGTGATCCATCATGAAATATTTGGATATCCATGCATGGAGGAGAGTGTATTTAACATTATGCAAATTTGTCAAAAGGCCCAAAACTCATTAACCAAGGAGTGACTAAGACCTAGATGATCAGATGTGAAATAACCCTAAGTATTTAAGATTGCTCATGCACTATTGAGAGGGAGAACATGTGATTTCAAGGAGGACCAAAGTGTGAACCCTAAAAGCTTCTCTCATTCGTATCTCTCAATCAAGAGGAGCTTTTCCAAAAATTCTTCCACCATCAGAACCCTTGGGATCCCTAGAACACAAACCAACCATCACTTGAAGCTAAAAGCAAGGATATAGGAGGCGTGATCTCAGGTTGGTGTTTTTCTTCATGATCCTAAAACTCTTTGTTTTTGACATGCATATTGATGTGTGATGCCCACTGATCATTCTGATATATTTATTTTTGAAATTGGACATGTGGTTTGGTTGTATCGTGTGTTTAAAGTTTTGTACCCATACTTTGTTTTGTTCGAATCTCTTTGTGTTTTGATCATTTGCAAATTTTGATGTGATATTTGAGATCCTGACGGAATTCTGGTCAAGAAAGTGTATTGGTTTGCATTTTCTGGGTTGGTTTTCATTGCATGTGGCCAGAGAAGGTGGCCGGAACCCTAGCTCCAGCGACTGGTAAGGGTTCCGGCCGGTGAAGATGCTGGAGGTAGGAGAGGAAGTTATGGCCGTTGATCCATTTCATCGTGTGGCCATCATGCTGCCACATTTATTTTTTTCTGATTTTTATTTTAATGTTCATGTGTTTATTACCCCACGTTACTTACCGTGTACCTCCAAATCATTGCCTCTCATCTCAATTACTTTTCATTTTGTTGACTTAATCCTGGGCATTGGATGAATCATGTGGCCTATATAATGCCAACGAATTAAAATGGCATGTGCTTCTCACGTGGCTGGTGTATGGTATTCTGAACAATTGTGTGTGGGTATGTGCATCATTACTACGGTGTGTGTGTGGATCTGGATCGCAATCATTATTACTTTGAATTTATTTGACTGAGTGCGTGGCGTTGGATCAATCTGAAGGTGATGGTGAGTCAACTGGGTTGACTGAAGCCCACGTGAGCTTTTTTTTTATTTTATTTTTTTCTGATGGATTTTAAACGTTGGGCCTGCTATTTACACACCCCCTTCAGCCCATTTCAATATTCCAACGTCTTTTATTTACTGAACGCGCCCCCTTGCATATTTTTTCATTTTTATCTTTATTTAATTATTACATTTCATTTTAATTTTTTTTAAATAGTTAATTGCATTAAAATATTTTTCTCTCATTTTTAAAATCATTCCATACTGCATTTTGGTCCTCTCTTTTGCATAGTGAACCATATTTCTCATCTGAATTTGCATAATTGTTTGAGTGACTTTTATTTTGAATTTTGGCCTGAGTTTTGGATATGTTGTTTACCTCTGGTTGAGATATGTTGATATTTAATTTGGTGATTTTAGAAGATGTTTTCCTAATTGTTTGATTGCTTTTATTTGAAGTCTTCTTGAATGCATATCTCTGATCATGTCTGGTTACCTGTTTGAAGAGGCACCTGTGCCATTGCTTGGGGGTTTGTTTCTTTGATTTCTTAATTCATGTTTGAATTGTTATAGGTCATTTGATCACTATTATATGTCATTGTTTGGATTTCATTTTCCTTAATATTATTTATGTCTGTTTTGTACTAACCTTTTATGCAGGGGTTGAGGTAAGTTCTTTGATGGTGTGGATAGTTATCCATGTCCACTCTCACTCTTTTTGTCTCTCATCTTTTCTTTTCTTTACGCTTAGGTTGTCGTCAAACCTCACTAACCATAGGTCATCCATGCATGATAACATTAGGACTCTTAGTTTCCCTTTAGAGTTTCCTTTGTGTCTTCTCTCTTCTCACCTCAAAACTTCTTGAAAACACTTAATAAGGATAAAGTGTATTGCGCACGAGCCTTAAGCATGGGGAATGAGAAATGAGGGGCTTCCTCTCATCTTTCTAGAGTGCTTAGCGAGCGTCCTGTCTTGGGATGATGCGTTAAGTATTCGCCCATGTGCCCTAGACTTTGGTGCAATGCAAGTTATGAACTAACTTAAGTTACTTCTGTCCTAAAAAATACAAACAAACTTCAAACCTTTTTGTCCTTCAGGATTGTCAAAATAAAGGCTATTTTCAAAAAGGGCACGTTACTTTCCGTCTGAGTCGCAAACAGGAATCGACCCTAACTGCCGGACGCGGACATAACGTCGCTCATAAAAAAGACAAAAAGAACTTGGTCCGAACTACGTTGACTCTGAATTACCCATTGCACAAAGGGGGTACGTAGGCCTAGGACGTTGACATCATACTGAGTCTGTCTTTGTTTTCCCCTCTCCCGTCTTAGCACAGCCATAGATGATAGGATAAGTCACCCTTAGAATAGACAACAAGCGTGGATCCCATAGAGTCCGATGGACGCGTGGGGTGCTAGCACCTTCCCCTCGTGTAACCGACTCCCGAACCCAGGTTATGGCTGCGATGACCATTCCTTTCCCTCTTCCTCAGGTTTATGCGGTGTTCCCTTTCCCTCTCTTGGGATAAATTTACACGGTTGGCGACTCTGTTTTTCCGCGCCACTCTCGCGTTTATACCTGGATGAAAATCCTGGGAGCGACAGCTGGCGACTCTGCTGGGGACTCTGGTTGACCTATGCTGGTCCATCCCTAAGCGAGTCAATCCTAGCGCTTGCTTGTCTTTGTTCTCTTTGGGTGTCTTTGTGTTTGCTTTGCTGTGTTTGTTGTATTTTATTTTTACCGCATTTTTTGCATTGCATTTCATTTTTATTATTGTCATACTGGATATTACTGTGTTGTGCTGGCTGTTTCTGTTTTGCAGGTTAGGTTGTTCTGAGAGATAAGCCCAATACCCAGGCTTGAGTACACCCTAGGACTAGAGTGGAAAGTAGTGGGACCTACGTGCCCGCTTGGTACATTTGCGTGTTCACGAAATTCACAACCAGACGAGGCTATCTTGGGACGCATTCTAACGTGTGTGTCTTGCGCATGTTAGGGTGTTGATCTAGAGAGCTGTCGACTCTAGTGACCGATCATCGAGGACCTTAGTGGAAACATCCCTCTTTAGTGGTGACAGTGGCAGACCACATCCTGTGGCAAACCCATTCGCACCCGAGGGCCCACTTTTGAACTCGCATAGGATGTCCCCTATCTTTTGAAGAGAATCAGTGGAGCCACTCCTCGATTGACGATAGTACTGTACCCCGAGGGATGAATGTACTATTGTTTCTCGACCTCAGTGCCAGAAGCTGAGGACCTTCAATTTTGGAGAATCAGTTGAGGCCTCCTCGATTGATGATGATGCCAAACCAGAAATGGTGAACGTATCACCATTTCTCGACCTGAGAGCCCGGGATACTGAACATCCTAGTACCCACACGTGAGAGGGGATGGGTGTTTGCAGGTTTGCAGGTAACCGAAACTTTCAACCTACCCGGTTTTCTGGATTTCTCATCTGTGTTTGATTATCTGGGTTTTTGGTTATCTCAGTGGTTCGGTATTTTGGAATTCTGGTTTTCTGGGTTGTGGTTCTCGTTCAGTTAACATCACAGCACATCCAGCAGTGCTGCCTTGATCCCATGTTTGCATGAGCATATCATTTTTCTTGCATTCTGACATGTTTGACATTTTTCAGGGCTTGCATATTACTCTTGATTCCGGTTTTCTGAGGTTACCTCGACATGGATGTCCCGAGAAAGAAGACTGTTGCCTATTCGTTCCCAGATCCGACCTTGACATTGATTCATAAGCTGATTAGTATGGCTGGTCCCGGAGTTCGTACAGAGTTCAGTGGAGGGTATGGGAGACTTCTGAAGTTTGTCTACAATATCTCCAAGTATGAGAAGGATGCCATTCATACACTTCTTCAGTTTTACGATCCGTCTTTGCGTTGCTTCACTTTCCCGGACTACATCTTGGCCCCAATGTTGGAGGAGTTCTCATTTATTTTGGGAATCCCCATCAGGCATGACATAGTATTCTTTTCTGAAGAACACCCCGGGATAAAGGAAATGGTTATTGCTCTTCATATTGGTGAATCCGTTCTGAGCAGTAATATTGAGGAAAAATAAGGAGCTAAGGGTTTCTTATTGAAGTTCTTGTTTGATCAAGCTTGCATACATGTTAAAGAGAAGAATTGGACTGCTTTCCAAGCTATTCTGGCTATGTGCATCTATGGGATTGTCCTGTTTCCCAATGTTCCTGATATGGTGGATATGCATGCTGTCAGAATCTTTATTTCAAAGAATCCTATACCTACCTTGCTAGGTGATGTGTATCACTCAGTCCACTACAAGAATGAAAATAGGTGGGGAAAAATCGTGAGTTGTTGTCCACCGCTCTTATCTACTTGGTTTCTGAGCCATCTCCCCGAAACTGGCGCCTTCGTTGATACGAAAGATTCTCTGAAGTGGTCAAAGAGGTTAATGGGCTTGACTGCTGACAACATTGTCTGGTTCAACCGTGACTTGCTAGGAATAGAGATTATTTGCAAGTGCGGAGAATTCCCTAATGTACCCTTGATAGGGAGAAGAGGTGGAATTAACTATAATCCTTCCCTTGTTATCAGGCAGTTTGGTTATCCTTTGAAAGGTCCACCTGAAGAGCGAGATGTCAAAGAGTCCTTATTCTTCAATGGTACTGAGGATCAAGAGATGATAAGGAAGATTGTGAATGCTTGGAAGCAGGTGACCAAGAGGGGAAAAACTTCATTCGGGAAATGTAACAACCGGGCTTTTCCTTCCTATGAAGAGTGGATTAAGAAGAGAGCAGAAGAGGAGCTTCTTCCCTTCCCGGTAGAACCACCATCTTACCCCTTGCTAATTGAGCCTCCTACCACAGTTGAGATAGAGAAGTTTAACAAGTTGTGGGCTGAAAAGGAAAAGATGCGAGAAGAAAACAGTGAGCTACAGAGAGAGATTTATCAGTTGAAACATGAGCAGGGTGAAGCTGTTCATATCGTCAAGTTGAAGACAGAGCTTCTTGCTGAAGCAGAAAAGGAGCTAACTGACAAGGTCGCGGCCAGACAAAGGATGAAACAAGCTTTAGATGGTATCAGTAAGGTTCTCGAGTCTAAGAAGGAGGAATTGGACAAGTCTTTGTTAAAAATTCACAGGTTCAATACTCACCGAGAAACTACAATGGCTGAGAATAAGAGAAAGGAAGACGATTATCTAGCTCAGATTGATCAATTGAAGTCGCAGCTCAAGAAGAAAGACGCTGAGATCTTATCATGGGTATTCCAAAGACAAATAGTCGAGGGTCGACTCAATGAAGCCATAGCCTCCATAGAGGAGCTGAAGGTCCAAGCTAAAGTGAAGAGATCTAGACATGAGGGACCTAGCATGGATGGTGTTTCCGGAGAAGACGCTTGGGAGTTACATTGCCGATACTTGGAAGGGATCATGCATAGGAGGGACGTTCTTATTCAAGAGCTAATTCAGATACCGAAGCATCCCGACACCAGAAAGTTGTTCAAGGAAATTCAAGACTGGAGCAAGAAGCATAATGGATGGGGGGATTGACACTTGTAGACTTTGATGACATGCCGTAGTTTTCTATTTTCTTTCATTGTTTGGACCACCGCCTGGCTTGTTGGTTGGGATCTATGATTATTGTGTTCAAACTTATTATCTTGGATTTGTGATTGTTGACATTTGGTGTTCCTCTGGTTTTCTTAATATACGAGCAGAAGTTCCGTTCTATATTGTTGTTAAACTGGAATCAAGGGGTGGATTGCCCTGCGAATATTCAAACATGTTCATTTGCATTTGCATATTCATAATCATTTTGCATAATCATTTTGCATGACAGGTGTTTATCTCCGGTATTCTTATCTTGTTATAATCTCAGGATTGCAGATCAGCACATTCACCGGTATTCTACCAGACAAAATCAGAAAAGACTCATGGATCAGCTACAAAATAAGATGAATGAGATGCGGACTCACATGAACCAATTCATGGAATTAATGCAAGGTGTCGCTCAAGGCCAAGAGCAGTTGAGGACTCTCGTTCAGCCACTGATTGCAAGGGTTGATGAGGACGGTGTCCTTCATACTGGTGTTACTAGTAATAATGTTCAGAATGGCCCTCCCGGCGGAAGTATTCCTGTTGCTGGTGTTGTGATTCCTCCGGGCGGAGGAGAAAATGTTGTGATTCCTACTGCAGTGGGGGGAGGTAACGGTGCTGGCGTAATTCATGGTCGTCAGTATGATGATGTTCAAGATGATGCATTTTCTCTGCCAGGTGGGGATGCTGGTCCTCAGATTGACAATGATCAGAGGTTCCGGTTGATTGAGGAACAACTAAGAGGTGTTATGAATCAGGATGCTTTGGGTATGGATCTAGAGGATTTGGGGCTGGTTCCAGGCGTTGTTATCCCGCACAAGTTTCATACTCCTACTTTTGAGAAGTATAATGGTATGTCTTGCCCAAGGACCCACGTGAGGGCATACGCAAGTAAAATGGCTGCGCATGCGAAGAATGAGAAGCTGATGATGCATTGCTTCCAGGATAGCCTATCTGGGGCATCCCTGAAGTGGTATATGCAACTAGAAAGGAAAGATGTGTGTAGTTGGAGAGATCTGGCAGGGGCATTTATTAGACACTATTAATATAACACTGACATGGCTCCTAACAGAACACAGCTACAGAACTTATCATAGAAGAACAATGAGAGTTTCAAGGAGTACGCCCAGAGGTGGCGTGAACTGGCAGCGAGGGTTCAGCCTCCCATGTTGGAACGTGAAATAATAACTATGTTTATGGCCACCCTGCAGGGTCATTACTATGAAAAGCTGGTACCGTGTATGACCAGAAAGTTTGCTGATTTGATCTTAGTGGGAGAGATGGTGGAAAGCGGAATTAAGGCGGGAAAAATATCAGGCGGTGATGGGTCCTCATCTGGAGGAAGTAAGAAGCCTTATGCCAGTGGTTACAAGAAGAGGGAGGGAGATACGAACTCTGTGTCATCATATCGTGGTAGAGAAGGACCTCGTCAGAACTTCAATCAGCAGGTGGCTTCTGTAACCATCCCAGCAGCACCTCAGCAACCAGCAGTGTCTCAACAGCAAAATCAGGCTCCTCGCCGATCGCAGCCTCTGACTAGGCGGGATATGCATTTTGACACTCCACCTCTTCCCTACTCTCAGTTATTTCAGCACTTGTTAAAGCTACAGTTAATTCATAAGAGAACCTTGGCTCCACCCACTGGTAATCCACCTCCCGGCTATGACGCCAACGCCCACTGTGAGTTTCATTCTGGGGCACCCGGACACCATATTGAGAACTGTAAAGCTTTTAAGCATCAGGTTCAAGATTTGGTGGATTCCAAAGCTATCAATTTCTCCAATGATGTTCCAAATGTGAATCAGAACCCGATGCCGAATCACGGTGAACCAAGGGTCAATGCTATTATTAAAGACTGTGAAGACTTGAGTTTGATTTCAGATGTGAACGAAGTCCAAACTCCCTTGGGTGTGGTGAAGTAAAGACTGTTAAAGGGAGGGGTATTTCCAGGTTGTGATGAAGGTTGTGTAGGATGTGTGTCGCAGCCAGGCGGTTGTGTTTTATTGAAAGCAGGTATTCAGAAAATGATCAGCGAAGGGATAATACAGTTTGACAGAGGTTGTAAGCAGAGTAATGACAGAAAGATTGATGTTGCCACAATAACAATTCCATTCAAGACAATAACTATATCAGCGCCGGCGAGACCAGCGCCGGTCACTATCACTGTTCCTGGACCAGTCCCGTATGAGAGTACCAAGGCCATCCCATAGAACTATGGGGTCGAGGTGTTTGTTAATGGTAAGAAGCAGGAGTTGGAAGAGACATCAGTTGTGAATACAAGGGTTGAAAATCTTGTTGAAGCTGGGGCTATCACTAGGAGTGGTAGAGTCTTTATTTCGTCCGAGGATCAAGCTGGCAGTTCAAGACAAGACAAAGGTAAACAGATGATGGACGAGTCTGCACAGAGGCAGGAAGCAAATAATTCTATGACAAAGCAGGTTGGGGATACCTTCTCAAAAGACGTAGAAGAGTTTATGAGGCTGATCAGGAAAAGTGATTACAAGATTGTTGATCAACTTCACCAAACTCCATCGAAGATTTCCATTTTATCCTTACTGCTGTGCTCTGAGGCACACCGAAATGCATTACTGAAGGTTCTGAACATGGCTTATGTACCACAGGAAATATCTGTCAACCAGTTAGAAGGGGTTGTGGCTCATGTGAATGCTGGTAATGGTTTGGGTTTCACCGATTTAGATCTGACTCCGGCTGGGAGGAATCACAACAATGCTCTGCATATTTCAGTGGAATGTCGTGGTTCTTTAATGTCGCATGTGTTAGTTGATACTGGTTCATCTTTGAATGTGTTACCGAAGAAGGCTTTGATGAAATTGGATACTCGTGGGTTGATTTGTACACCAAGTGACTTGGTGGTTTGTGCTTTTGATGGCTCCAAGAGGTCAGTGTTTGGAGAGTTAGTTCTGCCAATCAAGGTGGGTCCTGAGATTTTCAACACCACCTTTTACATAATGGATATTCAGCCTGCCTATAGTTGTTTGTTGGGTCGCCCTTGGATCCATGGTGCTGGGGCAGTAACTTCTACGCTGCACCAGAAATTGAAGTATATGGTGGATGGCCACGTTGTGACTGTTTGTGGTGAAGAAGATATCATGGTGAGTCACTTATCGACCTTCAAGTATGTAGAAGTAGATGGTGAGATACAGGAAACTTTGTGCCAAGCCTTTGAAGCTGTGAAGATTCCTGAGGAACCCCCAAAGGCAGTCAGTCAGCCTGAGGTGGTTGCCCAACCTGAAGTTGTCAGACAGCCAGAAGTTCCAATGTCCTCTTTCAAAGAGGCGCGTGCTATAGTTGAAGCTGGTGGTTCTCATAAGTGGGGAAGCTTCATTGATGTTCAAAGAAAGCAAGATACTCATGAACTGGGTTACAAGCCACCTAGGCGTTTTGAAGAGCCTCCCAAGTTCTATGGTCTAGTCCGTTTCACCAGTGCCGGTGTTTTCTTCTACAGAGTCAATGCTATTGAGGATGAAGGACATAGTGACTGTGACATAGATGAGTGGATCCGTCCCTACACCCCTGGTCAGAGTTTAGGCAACTGGTCCTCCGAGAAAGTCATCCAAGTGACGCACCCGGAGTAATTTACTTTTGTTTTCTGTTATGTTGAATCCTACGTTCTGCCCAATATGTAGTGATGTTTGTTTGTAAGGCTTGGATGTTTTATTTGCTATTTTTATCATCAATAAAGGACGTTTTTTCATTCAAATATTTTGATCCCTGTCTTTCTGTTTTTACTTTTTGCATTAACCCACATCAAAATAGCAATGTGTTTTTTGTTTGTTGCACTCATAATAAACATAAAATATCCATCACGCAGGTTTCTTTGTTCAGATTCCATCCCTCATGACTTAGTTATGGCTCAATATGACTTCGACAATCCCTTCTATCAGGCTGAAGAAGAGACTGACGAAGACTGTGACTTACCAGAAGAATTAGCCAAGCTACTGAAACAAGAGGAAAAAGGTTATTCTACCTTATCAGGAGGAAGTTGAGACTATTAATCTGGGAACCGAGGATGTTAAATGAGAAGTAAGGATTGGGGCTGCTTTGGAAGAAACTGTTAAGAGAAGATTGGTCGAGTTACTTCGAGAGTATGTGGATATCTTCGCCTGGTCTTACCAAGACATGCCCGGGCTTGACACTAATATTGTTTCACACAAACTGTCGCTTAAAGAGGGTTGTACTCCAGTCAAGCAGAAACTGAGAAGGACGAAACCAGATATGGCTGTCAAGATCAAGGAAGAGGTTCATAAACAGTTGGACGCCGGATTTCTTGCTGTGACAAATTATCCTCCGTGGGTTGCTAACATTGTACCTGTACCTAAGAAGGATGGGAAGGTCAGGATGTGTGTTGATTACCAAGATTTAAATAGGGCGAGCCCGAAGGATGATATCCCGCTCCCCCACATTGACGTGTTAGTGGACAATACTGCTCAATATTTTGTATTTTCCTTCATGGATGGCTTCTCTGGGTATAACCAGATCAAAATGGCCCGAGAGGACATGGAGAAGACTATGTTCATAACACCGTGGGGAACATTTTGCTACAAGGTAATGCCCTTTGGGTTGAAGAATGCTGGGGCAACCTATCAGCGGGCAATGGTGACTCTCTTTCATGATATGATTCACAAGGAGATTGAAGTCAATGTTGATGACATGATTGCGAAGTCACAAATAGAGGAAGAACACTTGGTAAACCTCCAAAAGTTATTTGAAAGGTTGAGGAAGTTCAGATTGAGATTGAATCCGAACAAGTGCACTTTCGGTGTGAGGTCTGGTAAATTGCTGGGATTCATTGTTAGTGAAAGAGGTATCGAGGTTGATCCTGCAAAAATAAGAGCCATACAAGAGATGCCTGAGCCAAGGACAGAGAAAGAGGTTCGTGGTTTCTTGGGGAGGTTAAATTACATTGCTAGGTTCATCTCTCATCTGACAGCCACGTGTGAACCAATTTTCAAGTTGCTAAGAAAGGATCAAGAGGTCAGGTGGAATGAGAATTGTCGAGAGGCGTTTGAAAGGATAAAGACGTATTTGCAGGAACCTCCAGTCCTTATGCCACCGGTGTCCGGAAGACCGTTGATTATGTACCTTACGGTTCTTGAGAATTCGATGGGTTATGTGCTCGGTCAACACGACGAGACAGGTAGGAAAGAGCACGCCATTTACTACCTGAGTAAGAAGTTCACTGATTGCGAATCAAGATACTCTATGTTGGAACAGACATGTTGTGCACTCGCTTGGGCAGCCAAGCACCTAAGGCAGTATATGTTAAACAACACAACCTTGTTGATTTCGAAGATGGATCCGATTAAGTACGTGTTTGAGAAGAAAGCACTTTCTGGAAGGATAGCCTGTTGGCAGATGGTTTTGACAGAGTACGATATTCAATATGTTTCTCAGAAGGCCATTAAGGGAAGTGTTCTGTCAGAATATCTTGCTAAACAGCCGGTCGATTATTATCAGCCTATGAAGTTTGAGTTTCCGGACGAGCATGTTATGTTTCTGAAAATGAAAGATTGTGAAGATCCTCTTCCTGACGAAGGACCTGAGATTGGATCTCAGTGGAAGATGATTTTTGATGGGGCTGTCAACTCATACGGTAATGGAATTGGGGCAATCATTACAACCCTGAAGGGTTCTCATATACCCTTCACTGCCCAGCTAGCGTTCGTGTGTACCAACAACGAGGCAGAGTATGAAGCATGCATCATGGGGTTAGAAGAAGCAATTGATTTGAGAATTAAGAACCTCGATGTCTATGGTGATCCGCGTTGGTAGTTAATCAGATTACAGGAGAATGGGAGACTCGTCAGGCGAATTTGGTGCCTTATAACAACTATGCCAGAAGGTTGTTACCTTTCTTTGACAGGGTGGATTTTCATCATGTGCCCCGAGCTGAGAATCAGATGGCCGATGCGTTAGCGACATTGGCATCCATGTATAAGGTGAACCGCTGGAATGAAACTCCGTCGATTAGAATCATGCGCCTGGATAGACCAGCTTTTGTGTTTGCAATTGAGGATGTGTCAGATGGCAAACCGTGGTATCATGATATTAAGGTCTTTCTGAAGAGACAGGAGTATCCAGAGGGTGCCTCCACCAAGGATAAGAAGACTCTGAGGAGGTTGGCAGGAAACTTCTTTCTGAACAAGGATGATGTGTTATATAAGAGGATCTTCGATATGGTCTTGCTACGTTGTGTGGATGAACACGAGGCAGGTTTGTTGATGGAGGAAGTTCACGAGGGCTCTTTTGGTACTCATTCCAGTGGACACACCATGGCTAGAAAGTTGTTGAGGGCAGGATATTACTGGATGACTATGGAGTCTGATTGTTTCAAGTACGCCCAAAAGTGCCATAAATGCCAGATTTATGCAGATAAGATGCATGTACCGCCTACGCCTCTAAATGTGTTGTCATCTCCTTGGCCTTTTGCAATGTGGGGCATATATATGATTGGAAAGATTGAGCCCAATGCTTCCAATGGGCATCGTTTCATTTTGGTTGCCATTGACTATTTCACAAAGTGGGTGGAGGCAGCCTCGTACGCCAACGTCACCAAGCAAGTGGTAGCCCGGTTTATAAAGAAGGACATCATCTGTCGTTATGGGGTCCCGAAGAGAATTATTACTGATAATGGCTCGAATTTGAACAATAAGATGATGAAGGAACTATGTCAGAGTTTTAAGATCGAGCATCATAATTCCTCTCCATATCGTCCGAAGATGAATGGTGCTGTTGAGGCTGCGATTAAGAATATCAAGAAGATTGTGCAGAAGATGGTGGTAACGTATAAAGACTGGCATGAGATGCTACCTTACGCCCTGCATGGTTACCGTACTTCGGTGCGTACGTCAACTGGGGCAACCCCTTTCTCATTGGTGTATGGTATGGAAGCAGTTTTACCATTAGAGGTCGAGATTCCATCTTTGAGAGTTCTGGCAGATGTGAAGCTTGATGAAGCTGAGTGGGTGCGTTCCAAATTGGATCAGTTAAACCTTATTGAAGAAAAGAGATCTGCGGCCTTCGCACATGGTCGGTTGTATCAGAGCAGGATGAAGCACGCCTTTGACCAGAAAGTGCGTCCTCGGAGTTTTCAGACAGGTGAATTGGTTTTGAAAAGGATCCTTCCTCCTCAGACAGATCACAGGGGCAAATGGACTCCAAACTACGAGGGGCCGTATGTAGTCAGAAAGGTTTTCTCTGGTGGAGCCTTACTACTTTCAACTATGGATGGCGAAGATTTTACATCCCCTGTGAACGCAGACGTAGTCAAAAAATACTTCGCATAAAAGAGACCCACTGGACATAAAAAGAAAGTCCAGGAAAAAAGGGGTATCCCGACGAACCATAAAAAGGAAAAGGTTCGGGAAAAAGTTAGGGATAAAAGGTAAAAAGAAACATGTAAACCCGCAAAGTTGAAAACCTGAAAAGGCGACTTTGGCAAAAATGGGTATCCCGATGGATTGAAAACCCGAAAAGGGCAATCCAGGAAAAAGTTAGGGATTTATAAGCGAAAGGCTATGGTCTGAGTTCAATCTGTGAGCACTTTCAATACTTGGAAATTCTGAAAGAAAGGAATCGGTACAGTTAGTCTCTTCAAAGGTCAAGACATTTGTGGATAAGCAAGACATATGGGTCATAGCTGAGTCGAATCATGGTGGATATCTGTTCCCACATTGCCGACATATGTATTTTCTTTTTGCTTTTGCGCAATTACCTCTTTTTAGGAATTGCTTCATATTGTAAATGCCTATTTACAGTCCACTTTTCTCAATAAAATATTCATTTCACTCAAAGAGCTTTCCGTTGTTTGTTTTACTTTTACTGTTTTGTTTGCAAAAAAAACGTCTGATATTTTTTATAAACATTGCATATAAAACTTCGAGCTTTGCAGAGCATAACGAAATGCAGTAGAAGTTACTTAGGCGTTAACGGTGATAGTCATGTTGTGGCATATTCTTTTTGTTGTTATTTGACTTACAGGGCAACAGGATTGTATTTCCCCAGCAATTTGCTTTCCCCAGCATTGAGATTGCACTTTCCTCAGTAGAGCAGACCTTCCCTAGCAGGAGACCGGGAAAGTATTTTCTCTGAATCAAGACGTTATCTCCCCACAGAATTAGGGTTTTCACTTTCCCCATCCAGTCAGGAAGCGTGCTTTCGCCGACAATGTCATATTCTAGTCCCCAGTAGGGTGGGAGTAAAGTCATTCTCCCCATCAGCAGGCTAAGTTCAGCGTTATCCCCAAGCAGGATGGTATTATGAACTGTTTTCCCCAAGATGGTATTATGGGCTGGCATCCCCCAGCAGGTTCTGAGCCCAATTGGATATTAGCAATCTTCAGTAACAGACTTCCGGTTCCGTTATTGGCGTTCATTCTCAACTCCCCCAGCAGAGGAGAAATCTCAGGTTTTGGATGTTACCTTCAGTGAAAGATAGGTGTGGCCCCCGGTAGTTCCTTCAGGATTTCATCCCCAGCAGAAGTTGTTGATCCGAAGAGTCGATTAGTATGACCCTTCTCAGTAGAGTTCCTGGATTCGGAGGACAATTTATTTTTGTCATCCCCAGCTGAATTGGTCTTTTCTCTCCATGCATTTATTTTGCTGGAGGGACCCCTTTTGCATATCATAAGCATTGGCAATGCATCCTCAAAACGCGTAGCATTTCCACTTTGTGTGGAGCATTACAGAAAAATTCAAACATTTGCATTCGAAGCATAAGCCAGGTTTGGTACTTTCTTTGCCAGTTCTCTTTCCCAGCAGAGATGGCATAACTCAGGAGATTTTGGAGGGATGCGTTCCTCATACTTGTGCTCCCCGGCAGAATCTTTTATTCAGACTTTTCCTTTCCCCGGCGGAGTCATCTTATATGTGGATCGTGAGTCCGTTAGAAGTTTGCCTTGGTTTGGCCTTTTCTCTTTTGTGAAATCCAGTTCTCGCCTAACATATTTGCCAATTTCCCTTTCTCAGTAGGTTGGTCTAAGTCAGAAGTTTTGTTTCACAGCGAAGTCCACTTTATGTTGGTTATCCTTTGCGGATACAATTGAGGTTGTATTAGTTTTGTGGGTGCGATTGAGGTCGTATTCGTATTTTCTTTGTGGGTAGAGTGATTGAGGTCAGTCTTCCTTTGCGGGTGCAATTGAGGTTGTATTCGTTTTTTGTGGGTACGATTGAGGTCGTATTCGTATTTTCTTTGTGGGTAGAGTGATTGAGGTCAGTCTTCCTTCGCGGGTGCAATTGAGGTTGTATTCGTTTTGTGGGTGCGATCGAGGTCATATTCCTGTTTTCTTTGTGGGTAGAGTGATTGAGGTCAGTCTTCCTTTGCGGGTGCAATTGAGGTTGTGTTCGTTTTATGGGTGCGATTGAGGTCGTAATCATATTTTCTTTGTGGGTAGAGTGATTGAGGTCAGTCTTCCTTTGCGGGTGCAATTAAGATTGTGTTCGTTTTGTGGGTGTGATTGAGGTCGTATTCATATTTTATTTGTGGGTAGAGTGATTGAGGTCAGTCTTCCTTTGCGGGTGCAATTAAGGTTGTGTTCGTTTTGTGGGTGCGATTGAGGTCGTATTCATATTTTCTTTGTGGGTAGAGTGATTAAGGTCAGTCTTCCTTTGTGGGTACGATTGAGGTCGTATTCGTCCTTTTCTTTGTGGGTAGAGTGATTGACGTCAGTCTTCCTTTGCGGGTGCAATTGAGGTTGTATTCGTTTTTATGGGTGTGATTGAGGTCGTATTCATATTTTCTTTGTGGGTAGAGTGATTGAGGCCAGTCTTTCTTTGCGGGTGTAATTGAGGTTGTGTTCGTTTTGTGGGTGCGATTGAGGTCGTATTCATATTTTCTTTGTGGGTAGAGTGATTGAGGTCAGTCTTCCTTTGCGAGTGCAATTGAGGTTGTGTTCGTTTTGTGGGTGCGATTAAGGTCGTATTCATATTTTCTTTGTGGGTAGAGTGATTGAGGTCAGTCTTCCTTTGTGGGTACGATTGAGGTCATATTCGTCCTTTTCTTTGTGGGTAGAGTGATTGAGGTCAGTTTTCCTTTGCGTACGATTGAGGTCGTATTCATATTTTCTTTGTGGTAGAGTGATTGAGGTCAGTCTTCCTTTGAGGGTACAATTGAGGTTGTATTCGTTTTTTGTGGATGCAGTTGAGGTCGTATTCGTGTTTCCTTTGTGGGTGCGATTGAGGTCGTATTCGTCTTATTGTTGAGGGTATGGTTTAGGTCATATTCCTTATTTTTCAGCACGCTCCATCTCGTTATTCTCACCATTAGCAAATTTTCGGGGCTCTTTCGGTATTCAATCCCCGTGTATCCTGGAATGTCTGAGAGCCGTCGCTACCATACCTTCAGGACCAAGTTATTTGAATAGGGGCAGCTGTTGCACCCCAAAATTTGCCCTCCTTACTTTAGTACTAACTGGCTTATGTTTCATTCCATTTTTGCATTATCATGTGTGCATATCATTGGTTCTTAGCATGGGGTCAAGGTGCCAGAGGCAAGTTCAAGAGGAGAAGATGTTCTTCAAAGGGTCAAGCAAGAGTCCTTGTATTGTCCAAGAGAGCTCAGGTGGATCACTCTCATAACCAGTGCAGAAACTAGGGTTTTAAGATTCTTGGGTTTATTGCTCCAATGGGCAAGTTTCTTGGGTTTTTATCATCACCAAATGGCATATCTTATCTTTGTTGGAGAGGATACACATCATATTCAGAGGAATTTGGATTTGGAGACTGTGTTATTTCCTCCTAGACTGAGGGTACCTAAATTAGGGTATGCTATAAAGTCAGTTTATTTCTGATTTCTTGGGCAATACTTGATTCCATGGTATTCCTTGGGTCCCTAAGTATCTAGGAAGGGAAGATGGTCCATCAGTTTGGTTCAGGAGTGATTCAATTGGCCAATGGATTGGGAATCAGGAGAAAAGTCAACAGTGAGAGGGGAAGTCAACTGTGAATTTTTGAGGTTCTCTTCAAATTTTTCAAGGTCTCACATCCTCATATGGTCTTCAAGGGTCAAGTTTCATGCCATTTATCAAGAATCAGGAGTTGGTGCAAAAGTTACTAAATATGGAAATGACCTATAATTTGAAAGTTTCCTTTTTGGGCAAGTCCTTACACTACATTCAACTTGACTTTTCATCATCAAGAAAGCTTCAAATGAATTTTCCCCAAACATGAAAGTTGAAGATCTTTTTCTCCCCTTTCCAACAAGTTCTAATGGGTCTCCATATCATTTGTGAAACTCAACTTATGATCCAAAGAAGGCAAAGTGGTTTTTTAGGGTTTTCTCATGGTTCCATTTGCATTTTGGGACATAGTGACCTATAATTAATTCCATTGCTTCAAGGCACATTCTAACATCAAAGTACAATCCATAAGGACTATTTTTGGCCTTTGAATCAAGTGGATCCATGGTTTATTCTTCACTTATTTCCCATTATTCAAAATTACAAGAGGCATCAAAACTCATGAATCAAAATGTTTCAAGGCCCAATTTCAATTTAGGTGTGATTAGCAATTGGTAAATAAGTGATCCATCATGAAATATTTGGATATCCATGCATGGAGGAGGGTGTATTTAACATTATGCAAATTTGTCAAAAGGCCCAAAACTCATTAACCAAGGAGTGACTAAGACCTAAATGATCAGATGTGAAATAACCCTAAGAATTTAAGATTGCTCATGCACTATTGAGAGGGAGAACACGTGATTTCAAGGAGGACCAAAGTGTGAACCCTAAAAGCTTCTCTCATTCGTATCTCTCAATCAAGAGGAGCTTTTCCAAAAATTCTTCCACCATCAGAACCCTTGGGATCCCTAGAACACAAACCAACCATCACTTGAAGCTAAAAACAAGGATATAGGAGGCGTGATCTCAGGTTGGTGTTTTTCTTCATGATCCTAAAACTCTTCTTTTTGACATGCATATTGATGTGTGATGCCCACTGATCATTCTGATATATTTATTTTTGAAATTGGACGTGTGGTTTGGTTGTATCGTGTGTTTAAAGTTTTGGACCCATACTTTGTTTTGTTCGAATCTCTTTGTGCGTTGATCATTTGCAAATTTTGATGTGATATTTGAGATCCTGACGAAATTCTGGTCAAGAAAGTGTACTGGTTTGCGTTTTCTGGGTTTGTTTTCATAGCAGGTGGCCGGAGAAGGTGGCCGGAACCCTAGCTCCGGCGACTGGTAAGGGTTCCGGCCGGTGAAGATGCTGGAGGTAGGAGACGAAGTTATGGCCGTTGATCCATTTCATCGTGTGGCCATCATGCTGCCACCTTTATTTTTTTCTGATTTTTATTTTAATGTTCATGTGTTTATTACCCCACGTTACTTACCGTGTGCCTCCAAATCATTGCCTCTCATCTCAATTACTTTTCATTTTGTTGACTTAATTTTGGGCATTGGATGAATCATGTGGCCTATATAATGCCAACGAATTAAAATGGCATGTGCTTCTCACGTGGCTGGTGTATGGTATTCTGAACAATTGTGTGTGGGTATGTGCATCATTACTACGGTGTGTGTGTGGATCTGGATCGTCAATCATTATTACTTTGATTTTATTTGACTGAGTGCGTGACGTTGGATCAATCTGAAGGTGATGGTGAGTCAACTGGGTTGACTGATGCCCACGTGAGCTTTTATTTTATTTTATTTTTTTTCTGATGGATTTTAAACGTTGGGCCTGCTATTTACACACCCCCTTCAGCCCATTTCAATATTCCAACGTCTTTTATTTACTGAACGCGCCCCCTTTGCATATTTTTTCATTTTTATCTTTATTTAATTATTACATTTCATTTTAATTTTTTTTAAATAGTTAATTGCATTAAAATATTTTTCTCTCATTTTTAAAATCATTCCATACTGCATTTTGGTCCTCTCTTTTGCATAGTGAACCATATTTCTCATCTGAATTTGCATAATTGTTTGAGTGACTTTTATTTTGAATTTTGGCTTGAGTTTTTGATATGTTGTTTGCCTCTGGTTAAGATATGTTGATATTTAATTTGGTGATTTTAGAAGATGTTTTGCTAATTGTTTGATTGCTTTTATTTGAAATCTTCTTGTATGCATATCTCTGATCATGTCTGGTTACCTGTTTGAAGAGGCACCTGTGCCATTGTTTGGGGGTTTGTTTCTTTGATTTCTTAATTCAAGTATGAATTGTTATAGGTCATTTGATCACTATTATATGTCATTGTTTGGGTTTCATTTGCCTTAATATTATTTATGTCTGTTTTGTACTAACCTTTTATGCAGGGGTTTAGGTAAGTTCTTTAAGGGTGTGGATAGTTATCCATGTCCACTCTCACTCTTTCTGTCTCTCATCTTTTCTTTTCTTTAGGCTTAGGTTGTCGTCAAACCTCACTAACCATAGGTCACCCATGCATGATAACATTAGGACTCTTAGTTTCCCTTTAGAGTTTCCTTTGTGTCTTCTCTCTTCTCACCTCAAAACTTCTTGAAAACATTTAATAAGGATAAAGTGTATTGCGCACGAGCCTTAAGCGTAGGGAATGAGAAATGAGGGGCTTCCTCTCATCTTTCTAGAGTGCTTAGCGAGCGTCCTGTCTTGGGACGATGCGTTAAGTATTCGCCCATGTGCCCTAGACTTTGGTGCAATGCAAGTTATGAAGTAACTTAAGTCACTTCTGTCCTAAAAAATACAAACAAACTTCAAACCTTTTTGTCCTTCGGGATTGTCAAACTAAAGGCTATTTTCAAAAAGGGCACGTTACTTTCCGTCTGAGTCGTAAACAGGCATCGACCCTAACTGCCGGACGCGGACTTAACGTCGCTCATAAAAAACACAAAAAGAACTTGGTCCGAACTACGTTGACTCTGAATTCCCCATTGCACAAAGGGGGTACGTAGGCCTAGGACGTTGAGGTCCTACTGAGTCTGTCTTTATTTTCCCCTCTCCCGTCTTAGCACAACCATAGATGATAGGATAACTCACCCTTAGAATAGACAACAAGCGTGGATCCCATCGAGTACGATGGACGCGTGGGGTGCTAGCACCTTCCCCTCGCGTAACCGACTCCCGAACCCAGGTTATGGTTGCGATGACCATTCCTTTCCCTCTTCCTCAGGTTTATGCGGTGTTCCCTTTCCCTCTCTTGGGATAAATTTACACGGCTGGCGACTCTGTTTTTCCGCGCCACTCTCGCGTTTATACCTGGATGAAAATCCTGGGAGTGACACTGGGGTCATGCCTCTTCTCATCATCATCTATCTTCCTTTTAGAGCACAAACACAATGAAAACGTAAAAGAAGCACATAAAGTGCTTAAAGCTTTAATCATGCTAAAACACCTTAAACTCATGCTATAAAAGTGAAATCATGAACTAGAAATATTACAAATATTGGGTAAGAGTAACACACTAAAATAGTGTCATCAATTACCCATCCTATATATGGTTATCCATAGATCGCTAGCAATTCTACTATTTTCTATTTACTGGTGTTTGTCTGTTGATTGGGAAAGTTTCTCCTTTGGGAATGTTTAAGAGAGAGAGAGAGAGAGAGTTTTTGTTGGTTTCGGGTTTTTTCGATGTTTTGGTAAGGTACTGGACCTAAAGTTTTGGTTATGTGTGCTCTCTAAGATTTCACAATATTATGCCTACGTATTCCCGTTAAAGAAAACAAGGAAATCAGAGCAATCGTAGTTCCTCCTATTTCTATGGGAGGAAAGATGATGTTTGGGTGTCTTGTTCAAAGCCCAAGATTGAAGCTAAAGGTTATTTGTGTCTTGTTCAAAGCCCAAGATTGAAGCTAAAGGTTATTTGTGTCTTGTTCAAAGCCCAAGATTGAAGCTAAAAGTGTCTGACTGAGAGAGAATTTATCATCTCTAAGGGAGATATCTCATCTATTTATCACAATTGTTGGGTGACTGATTATAAAGGAGAATTACTTTAACTGGGATATGAGAATCCAGTAATGCCATAATTTCCTTTATAGGGGATTTGTCCTGAAGAAGGAAACTTTAACTTAGTGTTGAGTGTAACACCCCAAATTTATTAGAATATTTATTAATTTATTTATATATAATATTTGTGAATTTTCGGTGAATTTTGGTGGTTTGTGTTGACGTTGGCATTTTCATGGAGTTTTGGCTATTTAATTAAATGATGGTATATAATATGAATATATTAGTATTATTATTTATTTAAATAATATTAGAGGAATTAAGGGTAAGATGGACTTTTGAGGAGGATTAGTGAGGGTATTATGGAGAAAGCCCATTTGAGAGGCCCAAAGGTTAAGTTTAACCAAAAAGGAGGAATTGAGAAGATTAGGATTCATTTGTGTTAGACCGTGAAAAGAAGAAAGAAGGTGAGAGCTCCGAGGAAAAAGGGAAAGGCGAGGATTCGAGAAGGTTTCCGAAGACTCAATAGAGAAAGCTCCAAATCGACAATCTAAGGTATGGGGACTATTGCCTTTCATTTTTTTCAATATAGGAATTGATGTGTTTAAAGAGGATTTGTGAGGGTTTGTGGGTTTATGAGGAATTGGTGATTTAGGGGTATTTTGTGGATTATTGATGGATTATTAAAGGTTGAATTGAATCAGTTAAAGGTAAGCCTTCGGGGCAAAAAATTCTTTGATGATATGTGGGATCTTGTATGAGAAAGGGATTTATAGGGTTTATGAGAATGTTGAGGGTTTGTGAAGGTTTAGGTAATTTTGAGTTAGGACAGTGGAATTAATCAACCTAAATGTCGTAGGTTTTATGCCTTTGATTGCCATGATGCCTTGGGAAATGTTTTGGGGGTGTTTTGGGTGAACTGAGGTTAAAATCGTAAGGTGTTTGGGTCTATTATGCTACTGATGCGTAGCAGTGATTTCCTGGAATCGCGAGTTCGCAAAGCGAACAATTCCTTCACAAGGCGAACACTCGCCCCAGGCTCACAAAGCGAGCAGCGCGGCGAATGCGCAATGATTTTGTTGGTGAATACTGAATGAATTCTGAAGTGTGATTTCTAGCTCGCAAAGCGAATGTCCCAACGAGTGGATTCGCAAAGCGAATGAGGGCGGTGAGCGAGAGACAGAATGGGAACTCTCTGGTTTTTGTGTGGGATTTTGGGGTTTGCGGGATGCTCGCAAAGCAAACAACCCAGCGAACATGTTCGCATGGCAAACTCTGCAACGAACGCCTGCTATTCGCGAAAATTGATTCATGATGTTGTGTTGTATAGATGTTTTGATGCTGTGATTTTTCTGATGATTTACCATGATGTTATTGATGATCATGTGATGATGATTTCGTGATGTTTTGATGAAATATTTGATGATATGAATTACCGTGATGTATATTGATGATTATGAGCTTTTTATATATGATGTTTGATGGTTAAGTGATGATATGAATTACCACGAGTGTATTGATGATTATGAGCTGTTTATACCTGATGTTTGATGATTAAATACTGATGCGAAGTATCATGAGCTATATTGATGATTATAAGATGATGATGCATGATGCTATGATGAATAAATTACGATATGACGAATATGAGATTTTGATGAATGATGATGCACGTAATGACTTTATTGATGATGATGATTATGACGTTGTGCATCATGCATTCATAGCATTTCAGTGATGATGTTAGACTTCGATCTATTTATGGCTTCCATCCCATTATGTGAATGTGAGGTGGTTTTTGACGTGCTCCGGTTCTTGTGTGGAACCGATCCTAATGACGGGGATCTTTGGAGGGTGATGGCCTAAGTGTCAGTCGATTGTGACGATTGGTACCACATGCATGAGTCTTGTTGTGCATTGCATTTATGTGGCATTATTGATGTGAGTTTATGATGTTGTGACTGTTGATCCTGTTGACGATTCTGATGATGTTGTTTATGATTATGACGCCATTTTATACATATCTTGTTTTTATATTGATTATAATGAATTGTGATTACTCACCCTGCCTGTTTGAAGGTTGCCTCCACGTGGGTAACGTGCTGGTGATCAGGATTAGCTATGGATGCTTTCGAGGAACTTTTGAAGTTTATTTGCATTTTGGTCGATGTAGTGGGTCTTGCTCTGATAGTTTAACATCGGGTTGGATCGTTGAGTCGAACCATGTTGAGTTTTTACTTGGCTGTTATTTTGTTGTTATTTGATGACTATGGTTTTATTTTTAAAAACCCTTATGTAGGATTTTGTGGTTATGGTGGTTCTGCTGCCCTTTGAAGTCTTTTGAGTTATTTTGAGGAAAACCCGTTGTTTACGGAGCAATTATTTTATTTGAATTTATTGAGAAATGTGCACCCTTTGAGGTGATTCTGATTTTTACCCTGATTTTATGTTTAATCTGCTGCGATATTTGTGGGGTAGAAAAGGGTGTTACATTGAGCAATGCCATTTTTCCTTAGGAGTCTTTCATGCTAAGAGAGGGACATTGGTTTGGATGTAAATAATCCAGAGGCTTTCCACTTACAACTGTTAGATGAAAGAGGAAGTTTACCAGGATAAGAGAGGGACTACAGCTTGGATTTTTGAATCAACAAGTGTGCCACTTACAGCAGTTATCTGGGATTAAGGTTTTGTTTTGATTTTCTGTTTTGATGTGTGATGTATTGAGAAATGTCTTCCTACAGAGAGGTTTTTGATTTCCTCTGAGGGGTGTTGATTTTTGTGTGCCTTGATCAAATCCCAAGGTTGAAGCTAAAAGGTTGACTCTACAAGGAAGTTTTATATATGTCTTGTACAAAGCCCAAGATTGAGGCTGAAAAGAGACTAGCTCTCTTGGGGAGATCATTATACAAAGCCTAAGAGGAGGCTAGACATTGACTTTTCCAGGGAAATATTTTATCTGTCTTGTACAAAGCCCAAGATTGAGGATAAAGGAGAGATATTAACTCCTCAGGTGAATATCTGTATGTGTCTTGTACAAAGCCCAAAATTGAGGCTAAAGGAAATTTGACTGACTCAGTTGAGGATATTTTAGGTGTCTTATACAAAGCTCAAGATTGAGGCTGACTTTTGTTGAGAAAAAGAAGGCTCATTATACAAAGCCTAAGAGGAGGCTGATTGGGGAATTTCTTATATAAAGCCTAAGAGGAGGCTAACTTCTGCTGAGGATTATTGAGATCCAGAGACAGGTCCAAAGTGGGGAATCAACTCTTACTGAGGATTATAGAAGAGTTGAGATATCAGATGCATTGAGGTTCTGATTTTGGCTAGTGTTGTATTGATGGTAAGATGACCCTAGTTGGTGAATTTTAGGATGAAAGATTGAGTGTTTATAGAGTGGTCAAGGTTATTCCTGTGTTCTTTTGGGAAACTTGAGGGTTTCTGGGGATCCAAAAGGAGGTGAGATTGTCCAAGTCTACTGGTATGACAGGTTTTATCTTTGTATGATGCCCAAGAGGAGGCAGGTGTCTTAAGGGATGAGAATCAACCCTTAATTGGTCTAAGGTTTTGACTCTTAGGAAGACTGCTCTAACAAAGGATGACTAGGTTCTGTCCTATACCTGTAAGAGGTCTCGGGTCCTTGTACTAAGCCCAAGAGAAGGCATGAGAACTTTTAAGAAGCCTGAGGGTCCTTATACAAAGCCCAAAAGGAGGTTGGGGATGCTTTTAGGAAGCCTGTGGATCCAAACCTAAAAAAATTTCAAGAAAGGTTTCACCGGGAATTAATCCTTTAGAGAACAGTTTTAGGGTTTGAAGAAATTCAAGAGAGGTTTCACCGGGAATTAATCTTCTCCGGGGGAAATGAATTTCTTTGACAATTTTCTAATAGTGACAGTCTTGAGAAAAGTTTCACCGGGAATAATTCCTTTCTCTGTTCCATATTGTATAATCCCAAGAGGAGGCAAGACTGTATCTGGAATTTCCTACGGGGAACTAGTTTTGACTGTGATAAAAGAGTAACCACTGGTTTGATCTAAAACTAGACCTAGTTGCCCGGGAAAACTCTAAGCAGAAAACTCTATACATATGAAATATATAGACAAGTATGTTTAAGAGTGTATAAGGACTTACAGGCGAGCAAGCTTCCAGCATTATAAACAAGTATATCTAAACAAGTATGTAAAAGAAAGCTGATAAAACTTACAGGCGAGCAAGCTTCCATTGTAACAGCTGTATGGTTAGTTATTCAAGAAATTAAAGTTTTGATAACAAGTATGAATTTGAATCTAAATCAAAAGGGAAAGTTGTTTTGAAAAGAAGATTAGGGCTTATACTCAAGGAAAGGCCCAGATGAAAAACAGTGATCGTGCTATTATTCTGAAAATTGTATCGGGACTTATACGATGACTGAGGCCCAAATTATTGTATTTACAAAGAGGTTGGGTCTTACACTCTATTAGAGGCCCAAAGTTTATTTTTGTACAAAAAATGGGGCTTACAACTCAAGGAGAGGCCCGGAAAGTTTTGTTTAAAAGGCGACGATCGCGCCGCGGTTTTAGAAAACACAGTGGGACTTATACAACGACTGAGGCCCAAATTATTTTATGTACAAGGGGGGTTGGGTCTTACAAGGCCCAAAGTTTTTTGAAAGAAAAGAGAATGAGACTTAGAACACAAAGGGAGGCCCAAAGTTTTGAAAATGGCGACCGCGCCGAGATTTTTGAAATCGTATCGGGACTTATACAACGACTGAGGCCCAAATAATTTTATTTACAACGGGATGGGACTTACACTCTACAAAGAGGCCCAAAGTGATTTTGAAAAGAAATTTAAAAAATTAAAATTAAGAGAAACCCTAATTTTAATCAAAAATATATTTTTCAAGGGAAATTAAATATAAAATATCAATCATATTTAAAAACAAGTGGTAAGTTTTGAAAAATCATGTTTAATCCCATGAAAGCTTGAAATCCAATTGATTTTGAAAAATCAAGGTGAGAGTTTAATTTAAAATGTTAAAAAAACAATAAAATGAAATTATTTAAAAAAATTCAAGATATATTAAATAAATAATATAAATTTAATTTTCTTGTAAATTAAAATAATTTAACATTTTTGTGATTTTTTAAAAAGGAACCAATCAAAAATGATAAAAAATGAGAGAAAAATTAATTTTGGAAATCAATTAAATAAAATATCAAAAATTCAAATAATTTGAATTATGGCACCAACGGTCACCTTCTTCTTCCTCGTGACCGCGCCATGGGTGATTTGCGTTTTCTCACTTTTCTCTCTGATTACTCAATGGTTTTGCACGATTCAAACACCAATCTTATTCGTTTTTGAACAAGGATCACAACCATATAGTTTAATTGCATTTATATTGAGTATGGAGTGAGAAATCAAAGGATAACCTCAAGAACCCTAGTTTCAGCATGAACACAATGAAATTCCATACACGATTGATTCATCGCAATTGATTGAGGGTTATCACTCTATATACATGCAGGAACAAGATGGTAACTCAAAAATTCATTTATGATGCATGGTATATGGAGTTTGAAGGTGTCAGGATTACCTCTTGCAGCTGTGATCAAGCTTGATGATGGAGATGTTAGAGATGTGTTCCAATGATCTGGACAACTTCCTTAGGTGCCAAGGAGTGTGTTTGAATGCTTGGAGTGGATTGAAATGAGCTGGAACTTGATGTGGCACCTCAACTGCAAATCTGCTAAAAGCTTGTGCAAATGGGGTATTACTTTTGGATTCTGATGTTCCAGATGTTGTTTATGTGTTTGAATCACTGACATATGATGTATGTGAGGTGCTTGCATCATTGGTTTGGAAAGAATCACTTCTAATTTCAAAACCCGATAGTGACTTGAAGTGGAAGGCAAATTTGGAGTGAAAGTGTAATTTTGAGTAAAGCGTCAGTTTGGGTGCTTTGGTGTACTTAAACTGATCAGAATTGAGGTCCATTTATAGTGGAATAAGTTTGTTTTGGCATCAATAGTGAATGGTAGCTTGGATCATATTGCATTGAATGCTTTGGTTCCTTGGTCAAGGGTCTCCTCTAGCCATTGACTTGTGCCAAACTTTGCAGGTTTAGATCCTCTGATATTTGGATATGTCTTGACTCATTTGGAACGGTTTTTGGCTCATTCATGCCACCTCAATGCATCACTCTAATGCCTGATGCCAAATTTAAATTTCAAGATTCCTTTTCATGATGATTTTGCACATGGGAGGCTAGGTTCTTGGCATTTTGTGTTATGGATTAGATCATTTATTCATTCATTTGTGTTGTAATTGGAGAAAATTTGAATGATTAAAGTGTTCAAAATCAGTCTAAGGAATCGTGGGGTGCAAGTTTGCACCAAAATCTATCTTGAAAACAGTTGCAACAAGGCAACTTGGGAGATCCATAACTCCTAGTTCAATTGGAGTTTGATTGAGTTCTTGGACATTTTGGAAAGCTCTCATGACATACTTCAACTTTGATGTTGACAAGTGGACCTGGTTCAGCTTGGATCAAAGTGAAAAATGACCTCAAAGTTGGTGAAAAACCAAGACAGAATCTGACTTGAAAATTTCACTAAGTGTTGGAAAAGTGGTTACTTTCATGTTTTTTGTGATTTTGCTCCATTCATAACTCAAAATCCATGAAGATTTGGAATGAGTTGTAGTTGACATATTTGAATTATGTTAGATGGACTTTCATTTGAGCTTTGAATGAGAGAAAAAAGTCTTGTGGTTTAGGAGTTATGACCTTGCAAAGTTGGTACAAAATCACTTTTGTTCCATAACTTAGAAAATTTTTGGATTCTCATGGTTGCCCCTTTTGCAAGAAACCTCACTTTTCTTGATTTTTCTTAATGAATGATGATCAATACCATACATTAACATTGTTTTTGACTTAGGGGAACCATAATTGTGAAAAATTCCAAAAAGTCAAACTTTATTTTGTGCACTGTTGACTTTTTATCAGATGAAATCCAAACTGTGTGATCCTTTTTTAAATCAATTCCTGGACCTAATTCAAACCTAATGGATGGGTTCCATAGGTGTTATAGGGTGTATTGAATCATGTCCCAAGGTTTGGGAGCATGTCTTGGTCAAAAGTCAAAGGTACAACTGACTTTTCCTTTAAAACCCTAATTGTGGTCCGATGAAATTGAAACTTGTGAATCAAGCTTCTTGGCTCAATCCATTGTTGTAAATGGATCAATGTGGTGTATTTGAGGCCCTCAAATCATGTCTTGAGGTCTTGGCTCATACTTTTCTCCAAAAGTCAACTTAGGGGTGAATTAGGTCAAGAAACCCTAATTCCTGATTTTTGATGAATGCATCCCCTGAGGCTAAATTGACTTGATGATTGGGTCCATAAGGTCCCTTGGAGTATCTTGAGTTATGCTTTAAAGTATTGGCTCATGCCCAGATGGAAATTTTCATCTGAAGGCCTTGGTCGACCAAAACCCTAATTTGGTGACACTGGCGATCTTGAGGCTTGATCTACTTGGAATGTTGCAACTTTGTGCTTGATTCTTGATATGGAAGACCTCTTGATCCTTTATGGGTGTTTGAGAGGTTAGACAAGTTGAAGATCATGTCATTCTTTGATTGATCCTTTGTCTAAGTGCTCTAAGAGGGCTTGAAACCCTAATTCTTGATTGTGGTGAATGCTCAACCATCTTTGAGGAGATTGATGAGGTAATGATGGTACATCCATATTGTGGTGATGATTCTCACAATAATGGGAAATCTTGGTGGTCAAAATTTGGGGTATGACACCAGGAAGGAAATTCACTATGATAGTATTAGTTCAAAGCTAAACTCCCCAATTTACAACTTCTCGCTTAATCCCTACCTTGTGCAACTTCTACCTAGACACTGATAAGTGCCAAAATTTTGTGTTTTTAGGAGTAGTTTCGCGGCACGTATCGATTCATTTGTATTGAATTCTTTGAATAAAACCCCACTTTTTTTGTAAAAGTGTATATTTAGTGTATACTAGTATTTTCGTGTAAATATCATTGAGTTTAATTGTTTTTATATCACTTTTGTAGGTATTCAAGCATTGATATTTAGTCATTCTTAGATAGAGCATTGAATAAGCTTTCCTACGCTTCCGACCGAGCCTCAAACGGAGTTACGGTTCGAAAGTTATGAAGAAAAAAGTATGTTGAATTTTTTCTACTACCAGCTCTTGCCCCGAGCTCGCTGGGCGAGTTAGAAATTCCAGAATCTGCAGAAAAGACCGCCTTAATTCGCCGAGCGAGCCGTGGCTTCGCCGGGCGAATTTGTCTGGGCAGAAACACATTAAAAGGGGTAAAAACACATTTTTTTAGGTAATGTTTTGGGGTATTTGTGTCCCAATTCATCAAACCTTCATTTTTTTAGTAGATTTAGCTTAGAAACAACACATGGAGTATGCATCTTGATGATCCAGAGTAGAATCCACTTCAATCGGAGTTGATAAACCGTGAGATTTGTGTTCTTCTTCTCTCTTTTCTTTGTACCCTCTATTTTTTAGGGTTTTGTAAGTAAGTTTATCTTGATTGTATGTATATTTATGGATCTTTGTATAAAATCTCTTTTACAACTCTTTATCGATGGTTATCTTTGATAATTTACTTAATGGGTTTGGATTGTTATAGACATATACGTTTCGAACTCGATCTAAGATGAACATTTGTTAGATTCTAAACTCTAGACATAGATTTAGGTCTAATATTCGCGTGGATATCGATTCTTAATGCTCTGTGCTGTCGAGTTGTGTGAGACACCACCGATGAGGCGATGCGGTTGTTCGCTCAACTTTGCGTTAGGCATAACCTTTGTTGTGAGCGATACGTGGGGCTTTTTACGAGTGATTTAGGTTAAGTGTATTTGATCCATATATTTTTTAGTACATGATGGGTAGAACGAAATACAACTCTTGACGAGCTTTCTCATGTCATAAGAATGTATTTATTTTATTATTTAATGATTTTAATTTTGCACTTTTATTCCAAACCATTTTAAACCCAAACTCAATAACATTTAAATTGTCGAACGGCAGTTCAATAACACTAATCTCTGTGGACACGATAATTTCCCGGATAAATACTTCCAAAAACTTTTGTTGCTTGCTGCTTTACCGCACCAACAAAATGGTGCCGTTGCTGGGGATTTGTGTTTTTATTGGATCGCATTGCGATAGTTTTTTTTTATTTTTGAGTTTTTTAGATATCGTATATATTGTGTATTTTCACTTGTTTATATTGATACTTCTATATGTTTACCATATTTGTGAATTTTACATGTTTTGCATACTTGTGAATATAGTGTATATATTTGTTTCTCTTCACATTTGCCAGAAATGTGGTTAGATGTATAGTTTCGGTTAGAGCTCAAAGAGATTAGAGCAAAGGCGGAAGTGAAAGCATTTGGCTCTTCCGAAGCAACGTGCTGGTTTGTAAATAATAGGCGTCGAGCTTACGACGTAAAACAAGCATTTTGTATTATTTTTTAGTTTCTTTATTATTTTTATTATATTAGTATAGGTAGTATGGCAAATTGGTTAAACAAGTTGAAATTGGACCAGTTCTTAAATTCTCAAATCTTCACTTTTCAACTTGTTTAATTCAATTTCACCCGATCTTTTAGTATGTTTATAGTAGTTTGTTTTAATTTGTTATTTTTGTGTTTGTCCAAGAGTTTGTTTTGAGTATCTTGAGGAAGTTTGAGGTGATTTTCCAAGTTGACCATTTCAACTTGCGGATGTATGGTAATAATATTGTTTTGAAGTTGGTACACGCCAGGTACTCGTTTATCGCTTTGTATAGCATAAGATGTTTAGGAAACTTTTCATTCTTACAAATTTTATGCCATTCATTCTTTTACATTACTTGTTTTTTGATTGAATCACTTTAGTTCCCTTTTTACCCCAAAATGTGAGGAAGCTTTCCATTGTTCATAAATGCTGGAGGCCACAGTTCTTGTTTTAATTGGATTTCATTATGTTTAATCTTTTGTTTGTGTTGATTGTATGAAAACATGAAAATGATCAAGGCATTTTGTTTAATTATTGAGCACAACTACCTAATCAAATAGTCAATTCACCTTGTGAGTGTGTGAACTTTTGTTACCCCTTTTGAGCCTTTTTGTCAATTTCCATGTTGTTTTTGAACTTGATGCTTGTCTATGAGTATTAGTTCACCTTTTTGAATGGATGTTGATTATTTGTTTTTCTAAACCCTCAACCATGTGTTGTTGTTTGAATTTTTACATTTTCTTAGAAAGTAGGGAGTATTCACACATTGATGTTGGTTGAATTCAAGTTGGGGAGAGCAATGTTTGCTCAATTATGTTGTTGGTTTCTATGTGGTTGTGAAAAAGAAAAGAAAAAGAAAGAAAAAATAGAAAAAGAAAGAAAAGAAAAAGAAAAAAAGAGAGAGAGAAGTTTTGGAAAACAAAAACAAAAAGAGTATCAAATAATTGTGCTAACAAGTAAGGTGTGTTTGGTATAACACTTAGGATGAAACATGAAGTTTGATTGAAATTTTGTGTTTGAACTTTTGTGAGTTGATCACTCCCTTAGGTTTAGACAAGTTTTTGTTTCGATTAGCTTTAGGAATTACCCCTTGTTTGTTAATTACCACACTGTCAAATCCTCACCTTTGTGTGTTTTTCATCCCTCGATGAATTTTTGCTAGGTGTGATTCATTATTTAGCTTGTGTTGTTTTATATTGTTTGGCATGATTTTTGTACATAGGATTTGTTTCGTTTTCATGTTTTTATTGTAGGATGGTGGTAGGAGTTTACTTTGCTTGTACGTTTTTTATTTTAACCACACATTTGTTTTCACATTAAAAAGGGCGAATTTGCCGGGCGAATTTGCCTGGGCAGAAACACATTAAAAAGGGTAAAAACACATTTTTTTAGGTAATGTTTTAGGGTATTTGTTCCCAATTCATCAAACCTTCATTATTTAGTAGATTTAGCTTAGAAACAACATATGGAGTGTGCATCTTGATGATCCGGAGTCGAATCCACTTCAATCGAAGTTGACAAACCGTGATATTTGTGTTCTTCTTATCTCTTTTCTTTGTATCCTCTATTTGTTGGGGTTTTATTTGTAAGTTTATCTTGATTGTATGTATATTTATGGATCTTTGTATAAAATCTCTTTTACAACTCTTTATCGATGGTTATCTTTGATTTTTTACTTAATGGGTTTGGATTGCTATAGACATATACGGTTCGAACTCGATATAAGATGAACATTTGTTAGATTTTAAACTCTATACATTTATTTAGGTCTAATATTCACGTGGGTACCGATTCTTAATGCTTCGTATTGTCGAGTTGTGTGAGACATCACCGATGAGGCGATGCGGTTGTTCGCTCAACATTGCATTAGACATAACCTCTATTGTGAGCGATACGTGGGGGTTTTGACGAGTGATTTAGGTTGAGTGCATTTGATCCATATATTTTTTAGTACATGATGGGTAGAACGAAATACAACTCCTGACGAGTTTTCTCGTGTCTTAAGAATGTATTTATTTTATTGTTTTATGTTTTCCCTTTTTCACTTTTATTCCAAACCATTTTATACCCAAACTCAATAACATTTAAATTGTCAAACGGCAGTTCAATAACACTAATCTCTGTGGACACGATAATTTCCCGGCTAAATACTTCCAAAAACTTTTGTGCTTGCCGCTCTACTACACCAACAAAAGTAAAAAATAACACCAGAATTGTTAACTTAGTTCGGTGCAAGCCACCTACATCTGGGGGCTACCAAGCCAGGAAGGAAATTCACTATGATAGTATTAGTTCAAAGCTAAACTCCCCAATTTACAACTTCTATCTTAATCTCTACCTTGTGCAACTTCTACCTAGACATCCTCTAGATATGAGATCCCCCTCTCACTTCCTAATCAGTCACAATCCCAGTGACAATTCAACAACAACCAACAAATATAAGTATCACACTTCCAAGACAATACTTGATTTTTCTTAAAAGCTTCAACCAAGAACAATACACTCTTGCTTAAAAGCTTTAGAGTGGAGAATGAACAATGAACAATCCGTCTACCTCAATGTATCAAAAGATACAAGGGTGACATACAATTAACACATAATAAACCCTAAAGACCAACCAAGGCACGACTAATCCTATTCTCCAAATTCTTCATGTGTTGTTCTCTTCATTAGGGTTAGGTCTTCTCTTTAAATAGCCTTTAGACCTAATGGGCTTGGGCCCTTGAAGCGCACAAATAACAGCAATCAGTTTTATCTTGCTGCAAATCATCCTGCACAATAATAGGAGCAAAATACAAACTTTCCTAAAAAGTCTCAAGGGACCTTTTTATGAAAACTAACAGAATTTGTCATAAAAGAAATTCCTACAATATACTCCCATAAAAATTGCATGTGTGTGAATCAAAACACACTCAAATATCACACTAAAAATATCAAAATAGTCATGCCCTAACTTTTTGATATAACATGTCCTGGCACATGTCACAACATCATGCTGGACATGATGTCTAACTGTCATGGCAGAACATCTGGTTTAACATCATGCTAACATCATCTTGTTTTACCAAAATGTAGCCAAATTAAAAACCACAGAACTTACAATCTCCCCCTGTAGCGCGAATTTTTACGTGGTTGCAAAGCACTATCGCTTTGGGGTACTCTAGTTCGATTCATTTTTTATCCTATTGAAGCTGATTAAGGAAGGGAAATAGATGTCTCCAATTAACCCTGCTTGCATACTGGGTTTAAACAGATAACTGTTGGTTTACAGATGCTATTAAAATTGTGGGTCTCTCTTAGGTTATTTTGTTATTAACACAGTGTTCAGACTATTGGTGAGGTTTATGGTAATGAGTGTTTTTTTATGCTTTTGGGTTGATTTGATGGAGATACTAGATTTTGGTTTATTGATTAGTGTGCTCGCTAAGATTTTTTGCAATCTTATACCTACGTATTCCCGTTTAACAAAACAGGGAAATCAGAGCGATCGTAGTTCCTCCTGTTCTATGCCCAAGACATGAAGCTAAAGGTGATTTGTATATTGTTCAAAGCCCAAGATGTGAAGCTAAAGGGTTCTGTATGAGAGAGAATTTGTCATCTCTAAAGAGGAGTTGTTGATGTTTGTAAGGCACATATTTGATGCTAAAAGGTTGATTGACTCAACCGAGGTTTTCCTTGTACAAAGCCTAAGAGGAGGCGATTGACCCAACAAGAGGATGCTTTTTATTTGTTGTCTCGTATGAAGCCCGAGATAGAGGCTAAAAGGGTTGACTCAACAAGAGAGTACTAATAAGTGGATGACTCAACAAGAGAGTGCTTTTTTGTGTTTTGTACGAAGCCTAAGATGGAGGCTAAAAAAGTTTGACTCAACAAGAGAGTCTTTTATCCTCAACAAGAGAGTGATTTAGTGTCTTTTACGAAGCCCGAGATAGAGGCTAAAGGGGAAGTGACTCAACAAGAAATTCTTTTATACTCAATAAGAGAGTGTTTTGCTGTCTCGTATGAAGCCCGAGATAGAGGCTAAAAGGGATTGACTCAACAAGAGAGTATTTTATACTCAACAAGAGAGTGTTTTGTTGTCTCGTAAGAAGCCTGAGATAGAGGCTAAAAGGGATTGACTCAACAAGAGAGTCTTTTATACTCAACAAGAAAGTGATTTTATCTGTCTTATACGAAGCCTAAGACGGAGGTTAAAAGTTTGACTCAACAAGAGAGTCTTTTATACTCAACAAGAGAGTGTTTTAGTATCTCGTACGAAGCCCGAGATGGATGCTAAAAGGGCTTTGACTCAACAAGAGAGTCTTTTATACTTATCAAGAGAGTGTTTTAGTATGTCGTACAAAGCCCGAGATGGAGGCTAAAAGGGATTTGACTCAACAAGAGAGTCTTTCATACTCAACAAGAGAGTGTTTTTATATGTGTCTTATATAAAGCCCAAGACGGAGGCTAAAGGGGAGACTGACTCAACGAGAGAGTCCGAAAAGGTTAACTCCGTTGGGGGAGAGTCATTGTACAAAGCCCAAGAGGAGGCTGACTTACTGCTGTGGAGTTTGGAGATCCTGAAGCGGGTCCAAGTATGGGGAACTCTCATGAGTGAGACCGGGTTTTAGGGTGATCGGTGTTTCTTCCTATGTTTGAAAGGAACTTGAGAATGTCTTTGAGACTCAAGGCGGTTTAGACTGTCCAAGTCTAGAGTTTTATCTATTGTACAATGCCCAAGAGGAGGCATAGGCATTAAGGGATGAGTATCAACCCTACAACGGCCGGAGTTTTGATGCGGGAAAGACTGCTCTAGCAAAGGATGACTAAGTTCTGTCTTATACCTTTAAGAGGTCGTCAGGGTCCTTGTATTAAGCCAAAGAGAAGGCATGAGAACTTCTAAGAAGCCGAAGGGTCCTTGTACAACGTCCAAGAGGAGGCGGGGATGCTTTTAGGAAGCCTGTGGGTCCCCAAACCAAGAGAAGTTCAAGTCATGCTATTCATCGAGAATAGATCAAGCCAGGAAAGTTCAAGGATTTGGAAGAAACTCAAGAGATGCCATTCGCGGAGAAAAGATCATCTCTGGGGAGTTAGAGTTTCTTTGACAATTTCTAAGGGTGACATTCTGAGAAAGGGTTCACCGAGAATGCTGCCTTTCACGTTTCCATATTGTTTAACCCCAAGAGGAGGGAAGACTGTATCTGTTAATCCTATGGGGGATCTAGTTTTGACTGTATTTAAGAGTGACCAACAGGCTTTACCTAGTGCTAGACGTAGTTGCCAGGGAAAACTCTAAATAACTATACTAGTATTACACAATTGATATTTGACAAGTATATAAATGGATGTGAAAGAAGACTTACAGTGAAGCAGCCCCACAATACAGTTATATACATATGAAAGCGATAAATGAAAGCGGATAAACACTTACCCGTTGTAGAGCTTCCATGTTGTTTTGTTAGTTGCTCAACAAAGAAAAACTTTGATGACAATATTATATTTAAAATCAAAGGAGAAAGTGCTTTGAAAAGATTGTTGGGGCTTACAGCTCAAGGAGAGGCCCAAGTTTTAACGATGATTGCACCGGTGTTTTGAAAACTGTACAGAGGGACTTATACAATATGTGAGGCCTACAAAGTTTTTATGTACAAGGGGATTGGGTCTTACACTCTATTAGAGGTCTAAAGTGTTTTTGTATCAGTGATGGGGCTTACAGCTCGAGGAGAGGCCCAGGGTTTTATTTTGAACTGGCGATCGTGCCGCGGTTTTTTTTTCATTTAACATAGAGGGACTTATACAATATGTGAGGCCCAAAAGGTTTTGGTTAAAAGGGGGTTGGGTCTTACACTCTATTAGAGGCCCAAAGAGTTTTTTGTACAAGTAATGGGGCTTACAACTCAGGGAGAGGCCCAGATGATTTTAAATTGGCGATCGCGCCGAGATTTTTTTATTGTGTCGGGACTTATACAATATCTGAGGCCCAAAATGGTTTATGTACAAAAAGGGATGGGACTTACACTCTATTAGAGGCCCAAAGTGGTTTGAAAATGATTTGTTTAGGGTGATTGAGATCAAAACCCTAAATTAATTTCAAAAGGTATTTTAACTAAATAAAAATTTAATTAAAATGATCAAAATTATCAAGCATGTGTGAAAAACAAGTTGTGATCTTGGATTAATGTTTGAAAAATCTTGTTTATATCCACAAAATGATTGGAAACCAATTAAATTTGGAAAATCAAGGAGGAAAAAATATTTTAAATGATAAAAAACAAATAAAATATTAATTCATTGCAAAAATATCAAATATATGAAAGAAATAATATTTTTGGGATTTTCTGGTAGAATAAAATATTTTAAAATTTTTATGAATTATTAAAAAAAGAATCAACTCAAAATCATTAAAACTCAGAGAGGAATTAATTTTTGAATCAATTAAATAAAATCACAAAAATTCAAATATTCAAATATTTGAAAAAGGGAGCCAAGAACATCTTGGCCTTGCCCGCGTGCTCTGTTTTGCCCTGATTTGCGTTTTCTCATCAATCTCACTGAATACTTGATGAAATCACACAATCCATATATCAATATACTCATTTTCACCTCACGATCATGTCTATGGTCTTTAATATATTTTATTTTAAGCATGGAATAAGAAATCAAAGATAAACCTCAAGAACCCTAAAATTTGCATGAAGGCTCAGAAATTCCATACATGATTCAAACAAAGCAATTGATTGAGGGAAAACACTCTATGCATGATTATGAACATATGGCCAAATTATTGTGTAGCAAAAAATTCATGGATCATAGAGTTAGAAGAGCTCATGCTTACCTCTTGCAGCTGGTGATCGTTTTTTGTGTTAGAGATGTTACAGATAGGTTCCAATGATGTGGATAGCTTCCCTAGGTGCCAAGTGATGTGCTTGAGTGCTTGGAATGGTTTGAAACAAGCTGGAACTGAAAATAGTATCCCAACTGCAACTTGGTTAAAACCTTGAGCAGCTGGCTGATGATTCTGAGAAATCAATACTCCAGATGTTGTTTAGGTGTTTGGATCACTTCTATATGATGTTTATGAGGTATGTGTGTGATTGGTTTGGTTGGAATTGCTCTCAAACTCAAAACCCGATACTGACTTGCTTTGGAAGGCAAATTTGGAAGTAAGAAGGAGATTTTGAGGAAAGCATCTGTTTGATGGTTTTGGTGTAATGAGTTCTATTTATAGTAGAGCAAGTTTGTTTTGCAAGCAATAGTGAATGGCAACTGCTGCAGAGGTTTGGCCAATGTTGATCAATGGGAATCTAAGTCTCCTCTAGCCATTGACTAGAGGTTAGAGCACAGGCTGCTGGTTCCCTTGGTCTTGGATATGTCTTGACTGAATTCATTTGGAAATGGCTCGGTCTATGCCACCTTGTGTAGCGAGTGATTTTTGGATGTGGTTGCGAAGCACGGTCGCTCTAGTACTACAGTTCGATTCATTTTTTATCCTATTAAAGCTGATGAAGGAAGGGAAATAGATGTCTCCAACTAACCCTGCTTGCATACTGAGGTTAAACAGTCAAAACTATTGGTTTACAAATGCTACAAAGATTCGGGGTCTCTCCTTGGTTATTTTTTTGAAAAAGGGTGTTTTAGGCTATCGGTTGAGATGTTAGGACGGATGTATATGAAAGTATGGGATTTTGGGTTTTTGTTTAGTGTGCTCGCTAAGATCTTTTCTTTCAATCTTATGCCTACGTATTCCCGTTTACCGAAACAGGGAAATCAGAGCGTTCGTAGTTTCTCCTATTCTATGGGAGGAAATGGTTGTTTTGGTCTCTTGTTCAAAGCCCAAGACGTGAAGCTAAAAAGGTGATATGTATCTTGTTCAAAGCCCAAGATATGAAGCTAAAAGGTTTTATTTGTATCTTGTTCAAAGCCCAAGATGTGAAGCTAGAGGTGTTGACTTTAGAGAGAATTCGTAATCTCTAAAGAGGGGGTTGTATGTCACAATGGTTTATAAAGGAGAATTACTTCAACCAGGATGTGTGAATCCGACAATGCCATAATTTCCTTTATAGGGGATTTCCAACCTAAAGGAGAAGACTTTAACTCAGTGTAGAGCAATGCTATCTTTCCTTAGGAATTTCTCATGCTAAAAGAGGGATAGTGGCATGGATGTAGATGATCCAGAGGCTTGCCGCTTACAGCAATTAGATGAAGGGTAAGGAGTTGTTGATGTTTGTGTACTGTGAACGAGGCACAGCTTTGATGCTAAAAGGTTGATTGGATCAACCAGTGGTTTTCTTATACAAAGCCTAAGAGGAGGCTAATATGTGTCTCGTACAAAGCCCGAGAGAGAGGCTAAAAGGTTTTGACTCAACGAGGGAATCTTTTGGTATCTCGTATAAAGCCCGAGATCGAGGCTATTTGACTCAACAAGAGAGTTTTTGTATCTCGTACAAAGCCCGAGATGGAGGCGAAAGGGTGATTGACTCAAAGAGGGAGTCTCTTATATGTCTCATACAAAGCCCGAGAGAGAGGCTAAACGTTGTTTGACTCAACGAAGGAGTCTTTTGTATCTCGTATGAAGCCCGAGATGGAGGCTAAAATTGTTAGCTCCGCTGGGGAGAATCATTGCACAAAGCCCAAGAGGAGGCTATGGTGCTGTTTCAGTTGAGTGACAGGTCCAGTATGCTGATTTAAAGAGAAAATCAGTTCTTATATGAGCAATGCTGTACTCTCAAGGATTTGATTCGAGGATCAGGAATATTTCCTTATCTTTGAGGAAGTGGGAAATCCGAAGGGTATTGAGACTGTCCGAGTCTATGGGTTTCCTTCCTATTTAACGAAGGGGTCACTTGAGAATGTCTTTGAGACTCAAGGATATTAGACTGTCCGTGTCTAGAGTTTCATCTTTTGTACTATGCTTTGAGAAACAGTAGTAGACTCTTGGAAAGGACTGTTCTATGCAGATGACTAAGTTCTGTTCCTATACCTCTAGGAGGTCGTCGGGACAATTTGTACGAAGCCCAAGAGGAGGCTGGAAGCTTTTAAGAAGCCGACGGGTCCTTGTATGAAGCCCAAGAGGAGGCTATCATTCCCGGAGGAAGAGATCATTATACGAAGCCTAAGAGGAGGTTGTGAATACTTCTAAGAAGCCGACGGGTCCTTGTACTAAGCCCAAGAGGAGGCGGGGTTGCTTTTAGGAAGCCTATGGGTCCTTGTACGATGCCCAAGAGTAGGTCGATGCTTTTAAGAAGCCGATGGGTCCCCAAACCCCGATAAATTCAAGACAGGCTATTCACAAAGAATAGATCAAGCCAGGAAAGTTTGAGAATTTGGAAGAAACTCAAAGATGCCATTCACGGAGAATACATTCATCTCTGGGAGTAGAGTTTCTTGACAATTCCTAATGAGGACAGCCGAAGAGAAGACTGTATCTGGTGATCCTATTGGGGATTTAGTTGTCTATTTCTACGAATAAACGAAACGGCTTTTCCTAGTTCTAGACGTAGTTGCCGGGGAAACTCTAAATATCTATACTATTATTACACAGTTGATATGAGTTTATGAAAGAAGACTTACAGCAAAACAGCCCCACAATACAGTTATATGTATATGAAAGCGGTAAATGAAAGCATATAAACACTTACTCGGTTGTAGAGCTTCCATGTTGTTTGGTTAGTTGTTCAACAAAGAAAGATTGAAAACAACAGTATATTCAAAATCAAAGGAGAAAGTGCTTTGAAAAAGAAAGATTTGGGGCTTACAGCCCAAGGAGAGGCCCAGGGTTTTATCAGTGGGCGCACTGTTTGAATTTGTACAGAGGGACTTATACAAGTGACTGAGGGCCAAAAAGTTTTTCTGTACAAAGGGATGGGTCTTACACTCTCTCAAGAGGCCCAAAAGGTTTAAAGAAAAACAGTGGGGCTCATAACACGAGGGTAGGCCCAAATTATTTTTCCATTTAAAATGGCGATCGCGCCGAGGTTTTCTTTTAACGCAAAGGGGCTTATACAACATCTGACGCCCAAAATGTTTTGGTTAAAAGGGGATTGGGTCTTACACTCTATTAGAGGCCCAAAAGTTTTGAATGGGTCTCATAGCTCAAGGAGAGGCCCAATTGTTAATTTTTAAAAGGGCGACGATCGCGCCGTTTGTTTTTGACGGTATCGAGACTTATACAATGCACTGAGACCCAAAAATGATTTGGTAAAAAAAGGATTGGGTCTTACACTCTATTAGAGGCCCAAAGAGTTTTAAAGAAAAGAAATGGGTCTTACTACTCGAGGGTAGGCCCAAGGTTTGTTTTTCAACGGATGATGATCGCGTCGAACTTTTTGAAATACAACGAGACTTATACAATAAGTGAGGCCCAGAATGGGTTGTATTTACAAAGGGTTGGGTCTTACACTCTATTAGAGGCCCAAAAGGTTTTGAAAATGATTTATGAGGGTTGAATTAATCCAAAAACCCTAATTTGTTTTCAAAATGTGTTTTAATTGAATAAAAATTCAATTAAAATGATCAAAATTGTTTAACATATGGAAAACAAATTGTGATCTTGGATTAATGCTTCAAAAATTAAGTATTGACCTACAAAATAATTAGAAGGCATTAAAAGTTACAAAATCAAGAGGGAAAAACATTTTAAATGGCAAAAACAAATAAAACATTAATTCTTTGCAAAAATATCAATTATATGAAATAAATAATATTTTTGAGATTTTTTGATAAAATAAAATATTTTAACATTTTTGTGAATTATCAAAAAATGAATCAACTCAAAATCATTAAAACTCAGAGAGAAATTAATTTTTGAATCAAATAAATAAAATCACAAAATTCAAATATTCAAATATTTGAAAATGGCGCCAAGAACAAAGGCAAGAACACGCACGTGTTCTGAGTTTCCCAGATTTGCATTTTCTATCCAATCTCACTGAATACTTGATTATATCATGCAATCTACATATCAATCAACTCGTTTTAACCTCACGATCATGTCTATGGTCTTTAATTTCATTTATTTTTAACATGGAATAAGAAATCAAAGAAAAACCTCAAGCACCCTAATTTCTGCATGAAGGTTCAGAAATTTCACACACGATTCAAACAATGCAATTTATTGAGGGAAAACATTCCATGCATGATTATGAACATATGGCCAAATTATTGTGCAGCAAAAATTGCATGGATCATAGAGTTAGAAGGGCTCATGCTTACCTCTTGCAGCTGGTGATCGTGTTTTGTGTTGGAGGTGTTACAGCTAGGTTCCAATGAACTGGATAGCTTCCCTAGGTGCTATGGAGTGTGTATGAATGCTTGGAATGGATTGAAACGATTTAGAACTTGAAATGGTACCCCAACTGCAAATCTGTCAAGAACTTGAGCAACTGGCTGGTGATTTTGTGAAATCGCTGTTCCAGATGTTATGTGAGTGTTTGGATCACTTCTATATGATGTATGTGAGGCGTGTGAGTGATTGGTTTGATTGGAAAAGCTCTCAAACTCAAAACCCGATAGTGACTTGCCTTAGAAGGCAAAATTGAAGTGAAAGAAGAGATTTTGAGGAAAGCATCTGTTTGATGGCTTTGGTGTACTTAAACTGATCACAATTGAGCTCTATTTATAGTAGAGCAAGTTTGTTTTGCAAGGAATAGTGAATGGCAACTGCTGAGTAGGTTTGGCCAATGTTGGCAAATGAAAATCCAAGTCTCCTATAGCCATTGACTAGAGGTTAGGGCACAGGCTGCTGGTCCCCTTGGTCTTGGATAAGTCTTGATTGAATTCAGTTGCTAAGAGCTCAGTTCATGCCACCTTGATGCTTCCATTGAATGCGCTAATCCAAAATTGGAGTTTTGTCCCTATTTTGGCAATTCTAGGTTCAACATGCTATTTCTTGTTCCAAAGACTTTGGAGGCTTGGCTCAGTGATTGTCCCCTTTAGCTTCAATCCCCAGAGGTGTCCAAGTGGATAGGAGCATTTGGATTTGGCTGATTTTGGTAAATCGACCAAAAGTGCAAAAATCTGCCTTGCCTTGGCAGATTTCAGCAAGGCATCTTGCAAATGTCATATCTCATAGCTCAAATTGAATTTGGTAATGTTCTTGGCCATTTTGGAAAGCCCTTACATGATACAACAACTGTTTGAACATGTTTGGTTTTGATCTCTTTTGAATCCAAGTGAAAAATCCCCCTACATTTGGAAAAAAGTAAAGGTTGATTCTGACTTAGTGAAATTTTCACTAAGTGTTGGAACAAAGTGACTTTTCTTGATTTTGATCACTCCATAACTCAAAATCCATGAGGAATTTGGACATAGGTCAGTATGAAGCTTTTGTAGAGGGAAATGTGATCTACAAATCAAACTTTGAATGGGGAACAATGGCCTTGTGGTTTAGGAGTTATGGTCCTCCAAAGTTGGCACATTAGTGTCACTTTTTCCATAACTTTGAAATTTTTCTAAGTTTTTATGGTTACCCCTTTTACAAGTTATCCCACTTTCTTTGATTTTTCTTGATGAATGATGATTCAAATCATACATTAACATCATTTTAGGGTTAAAAATCCATTTTGGTGAAAAATCTCAAAAAGTCAAAGTTGACTTTTGTGCACAGTTGACTTTTTATCAGATGAATTCCAAATTGTGCAATTCTTCAGGAAATCATGTCCTTGACCTAAATCAAACTTGATGGACATGTTCCATGGGTGTCATAGGGTATATTGAATCATGTCATAGGATTTGGGAGCATGTCCTGGTCAAAAGTCAAAGTTACAGTTGACTTTCCTCGCGAAACCCTAATGTGGTGCAGATGAAATTGAGACTTGTTGCTCAAGCTTCTTGGATTAATCCATTATTGCAAATGGATCAATATAGCATATTAAAGACCCTCAAATCGTCTCTTCAGGTCTTGGCTCATGATTTGTCCCAAAAGTCAACTTAGGGGTGAATTAGGTCAAGAAACCCTAATTCCTGATTTTTGATGTATGCATCCCCTGAGATCAAATTAACTTGATGATTGGGTCCATGAGGTTCCATGGAGTATATTAGGTTATGTTTTGGATCATTGGCTTGTGCCCAGATGAAAAATTTCCATCTGGAGGCCCTGGTCGACCAAAACCCTAATTTGGTGACACTATCGATCTTGAGACTTGATCCACCTAGAAGGGAGCAGCCTTGTGCTTAATCCTTGAAGTGGGAGTCTTTTTGATCCATTGTGGATATTCTAGAGGCTAGACAAGTTGAAGATCAAGTCATTCCTTGATTGATCCTTTGTCTAAGGCTCTGAGAGGACTTAAAACCCTAATTTTGATTGTAGTGAATGCTCAACAACCCTTGATGCATTTGATGAGGCATGATGGTTCATCCATATTGTGATGATGATTTGCACAATGATGGGAAATCTTAGTGGTCAATATTTGGGGTATGACAGATGCCTCTATTTAATCTTCTTGGACCCGAAGGTGTGAATGACGAAGGTATTCGGGCATTTGGGGTGCAAGAGGATTAAATATCGGAATACCCGAAATTTTGATGGCGGTTATGAATGGTAGCTTACACATTCATCTTATTTTTCTAAGCAATGATGCTTAGAAAAGGTAAAAACTTCCCCTCGATCCTGGTCTTCAGCCAAGGAACTGGTCTCAGTTTCTCAAATAAACTTCCCCTCGATCCTGGTTTCGTACCAAGGAACTGGTCTCAGTTTCTGATATAAACTTCCCCTCGATCCTGGTTTACTACCAAGGACCTGGTCTAAGTTTCTTATTTAAACTTCCCCTCGATCCTGGTTTCCTACCAAGGAATTGGTCTCAGTTTCTTTTGTCAATAAACTTTATTGACAAGGGACGCTATCTGTAGCGGTTTTCTTCAAACTTCTCGCTGGATTTTCCTGGGGAGATGCCATTTGAGTGGAAAAAGTTTTGATGTCAGACTTGCTGGGGAACCCATTCGTCTGAGTTGTAGAGCTGTACAAACTTCTCTGTTGGAGATGCCATTTGTCGATTCTACTGGGGAAAGCGAGTCTCTTGAGAGACTGTTTCCGCTTGGGGGTCTTACATCATACTTTTCTCGGGATCTTCCCGGAGAAATGCCATATGATGGGATCCAATTTGAGGTGCCGATGACCTTTTCATCAGCGGTCTTTCGGAGAAAGGCAACTGTACTGCCAAATCTCTGTTTAGGAGGCTTTCTCTGGGGATTTTTCTTTAATCCGGGAAAGCAAGGATATCATCTTCAATGGCGAAGAGTGACATTTGTAGAAAGCTTTTATGGCTTTTCAGAGGTTCAGATTATCAAAGTGGTCGAGTACCGACTCTAATCCAGAGATACACTGGAGGCGAGATTGTTCAAACACAGCGTTTCCTGACGAGGCAAGAACTGACAACTCGATTGAGAAGACTGTTATCACTAGGGGACAAGACCGACTAGAGTGATAGTGATGCAATATGAATATGAATGCAAATCAAATGCATGATGTATGTATGTATATGCTGACAAATATTTGACACAACACACAGACTGATGGATGAACACGACTGGATACTCGGCCACTGCTGGAGATGAAAGGTATCACTTGGTTCAAGATAACAATTCTGCCTTACTTAGGAGAGATAATCCCTGCGGGGAATACCGTTGATCGGGCTTAGGAGATAAGAACTCGGCCGAGGGTATCAGATGGTAAAGCCGCATCTCATACAGTTGATCCTTCGTTCAGGCGTACTGGCCTAGAAGGAGTACTTTGATTCTGCACTTTGAAATTCAAACGCCTTTAGAGACGCAATCGACGTTCTTTCGATGTTCAACAGTCAAAAGCAATTGCCATTTTTAATTTAAAAGCAGAAAAAGTTTTAACAAGTAAATTCATTTTTTGTTTTATTTCAAGAATCGTTAATCATATTAAAATGTCATTCTGTAAAGCTAAAACAAATAAGAATTACAAACAAAAGCACAAGGGCTCAAATTTTATTGATAAGATGGAGATCAGCCAAACGCGTGATTCCAAAGAGTATATACAAAGTTTGAAAATGGTAATTTACAGGGAAAAGGGCTACGTTGAAACATAACGACCACTATCCTTCTACCAACTTTGAATTCGGGACATCCTGAGCTTCTGTCGAAGATGGCCCTGACTGGAGTTTTCCTCCGATGGATGATGTAACTGCTGTTAAGGGACTTGCCTCTGTTGAACATAGTTACTTGCCATTATCCCTAATTTTTGCCTGGATTGTACTATGAGATTTCCAATCCATCGGGATGATTTTTTTCATGTCTCTAACTTTTGTCTGGACCGCCCTTTCGGGTTTTCAATCCACCGAGACGTTTTTTTTTTTTAGTTTAGGCGAAGTATTTCTTGACTACATCAACATTCATGGGGTAGGCAAATTCCTCTCCGTCCATGGTTGCAAGTCTCAAGGCACCGCCTGAGAAAGCTTTCGTGACCACATAGGGGCCATCGTAATTTGGGGTCCATTTGCACCGAGAGTCAGTGAGAAACGATTGTATCTTCTTGAGCACGATGTCTCCTTTTCTGAAGACGCGAGGTCGGACCTTTTTGTCGAACGCCTTCTTCATTCTCTGCTGATACAACTGACTGTGGCATAGCGCCGTGATTTGCTTCTCTTCGATCAGGTTTAATTCGTCGTGTCGACTTTGACACCATTCAGCTTCTGAAAGCTTAGCTTCCATCAATACCCGGATTGATGGGATCTCTACCTCTATGGGGAGAACTGCCTCCATTCCATAAACTAGAGAGAAAGGGGTTGCCCCTGTTGAAGTGCGAACAGATGTTCGATAACCGTGAAGAGCAAAGGGTAGCATCTCGTGCCAATCTTTATAGGTTACAACCATCTTTTGAACGATCCTCTTGATGTTCTTGTTAGCCGCTTCTACCGCTCTGTTCATCTTGGGTCGGTAGGGAGATGAGTTATGGTGTTCGATCTTGAACTCAACGCACAACTCCTTCATCATCTTGTTGTTCAAGTTAGATCCATTATCAGTAATGATCTGGCTTGGAACACCATAACGGCAGATGATATTGTTTTTGATAAATCGGACCACCACTTGTCGGGTTACATTAGCGTACGACGCTGCTTCGACCCACTTGGTGAAATAGTCAATGGCTACCAGGATGAACCGATGTCCGTTTGAAGCCTTAGGCTCGATCAAGCCAATCATGTCGATTCCCCATATGGGAAAAGGCCACGGGGAAGAAAGAACTTTGAGATGTGATGGCGGTACATGAATTTTGTCGGAGTATATCTGACACTTGTGACACCTCCTCATGTACTTGTAGCAGTCGGATTCCATGGTCAACCAATAGTACCCTACTCTTAGAATTTTTCTCGCCATTGTGTGTCCGTTAGCATGAGTGCCAAAGGACCCTTCGTGAATTTCTTTCATCATCATGTCTGCTTCTGGTCTGTCGACGCATCGAAGCAAGACCATTGCAAAATTCCTCTTATAGAGGGTATCACCGCTCAGGAAGAAGCTGCTTGCTAGTCTTCTAAGGGTTTTTCTGTCCTTCCTTAGTGCCCCAGGTGGGTACTCTTGCTTTTGAAGGAAGCATTTGATATCGTGATATCGTGATACTCTTGCTTTCAAGGCGCATTATGTCGATCTTAGGTAGGTCATTCCGTTGACCTACACTAATCATGGAAGAGAGAGTGGCTAAGGCATCAGCCATGTGATTCTCTCTACGAGGGACGTGATGAAACTCGACTCTGTTAAAGAAGGGTAACAACCTTCTTGCATAGTCTTTGTAAGGAATCAGTCCTGATTGGTATGTGTTCCAATCTCCTTTTATCTGATTGATAACCAAGGCTGAATCGCCGTATACGTCCAAGTTTTTGATCCTTAAATCAATCGCTTCTTCGAGACCCATAATACAAGCTTCGTATTCGGCCTCGTTGTTCGTACATTTGAACGTAAGTCTGGCAGTGAAAATAATGTGGGTACCCTGAGGGGTAACAATGATTGCCCCAATTCCGTTTCCGTAATGATTAACTGCTCCGTCAAAGATAAGTCCCCATTGGGAACCTGGTTCTGGCCCTTCACTGGGTAACGGTTCGTCACAGTCTTTCATCTTTAGATACATGACATCTTTGTCTGGGAAGTCAAACCCGGTTGATTCTGATAATAACATCTGCCAACGGGCAATTCTTCCCGTGAGAGCAGGCTTTTCGAAAACATACTTGATTGGATCCATCTCGGAAACCAACCAAGTAGTCTGACGAATCATGTATTGGCGAAGACGTTTGGCTGCCCAAGCCAAAGCACAGCAAGTTTTCTCAAGCATCGTGTACCGAGTCTCGCAGTCGGTGAATTTCTTGCTTAGATAGTAAATGGCAGACTCCTTCCTTTTGGTTTCGTCTTGTTGGCCAAGTACACATCCCATTGAGTCCTCTAGGACTGTGAGGTAAATGATCACTGGTCTTCCTTCCATTGGAGGTGATAGAATCGGCAGATTCAACAGGTATTCCTTAATACTGTCGAAGGCGGTTTGGCAATCTTCTGACCAAACGCAATCCTGGTTCTTTTTTAGTAATTTGAAAATCGGCGCACACGTGGCGGTCATAAGGAATATGAATCTGGAGATGTAGTTCAAACGTCCCAAGAATCCTCTGACTTGTTTTTCAGTTTTCGGAGAAGGCGTTTCTCAAATGGCCTTGACCTTGTCAGGATCAACCTCAATTCCTTTCTGGCTGATGATGAACCCTAAGAGTTTCCCTAAACGGACACCGAAGGTGCACTTGTTGGGATTCAAGCGGAGTTTATATTTCCTCAAACGCTCGAATAGTTTCGACAGGTGGGTCACATGCTCCTCTTCTGTCTTAGATTTTGCAATCATGTCATCGACATATACCTCTATCTCTTTGTGTATCATGTCATGAAACAGAGTAGTCATGGCCCTTTGATAGGTTGCCCCGGCGTTCTTCAAGCCGAACGACTTCACCTTGTAACAAAAGGTACCTCATGGGGTAATGAACGAAGTTTTCTCCATGTCTTTCGGCGCCATTTTGATCTGGTTATAGCCCGAGAATCCATCCATGAAGGAGAAAATTTTGAACTTTGCTGTGCTGTCTACCAGCATGTCAATGTGTGGTAAAGGAAAGTCGCCCTTTGGACTTGCCTTGTTCATATCCCTGTAATCAACACACATTCTGACCTTTCCGTCCTTTTTGGGAATGGGTAAGATGTTGGCTAACCATTGAGGATATTCAGATGTAGCGAGGAAACCTGTGTCGATCTGTTTCTGTACCTCCTCTTTGATTTTGATGGCCATGTCCGGGTGAGTCCGTCTCAACCTTTGTTTTACTGGCGGACATTCTGACCTTAACGGTAAATGATGTTCCACGATGCTGGTATCCAACCCTGGCATATCCTGATAGGACCAGGCGAATACATCGAGGAATTCTTTGAGAAGCTTTATCAAACCCTCTCTGGCAGTTGGACTGAGCAGTGCCCCAATCTTGATTTCTTTTCTCTCTTTTTCCGAACCCACATTGATCATTTCCAACGGCTCTTTGTGAGGTTCAATGGACCTTTCCTCTTGTCTGAGTAATCGGGAGATCTCTTTTGGAATTTTGTTGTCAACTTTTTCTTCAGCCCCAAATACCGGGAACTCAAAGTTGGGAGAAGGCATCAGATCGTATGTTTCAACGGGATTTAAAACAAGCAATCTGCATGACGTGATGATTTTTGTTTAGAAGAGATAGAGAAAATGCAAGTGTGTGTAGTGTATTTTTTTATTACTGCTTGTTTTTATTATTGAATTGTTTTTTAGGATTACCATTTTCTGAGAAAAAGCAAATAGAGAAAACAGCAATTAATGCGAAAATTACTGAACGACGTTATTTTATTAATGAACAATCCGATTCTTGAAACTACAGCCCTATAAAACAAAACTCTGTCGCTTTGGGCTAAGCGAAGAGGGAAATTTACAGAAAGTGAGCCCTATCAAAACATCCGTTTCACCAGGGTCGGGTGAAAGGTTAAAGATGGCAATTACTTTGGCTGATGAATGATTTTCGGAACCTCGACGGGAACCCATTGGCGCCGAACTCCTCGGTGAATCACAAAGTCTGGCACCTTCCTTGATTTGTCTTCAGAAATGACGCTAATTTCTGGTGGAGTAGGATCGTTGGAATCTGTCTCCCAGGCAGAATTGTCATAGGAGAATTCCTCTGTTGCATTTTGCATAGCATTTGTGCTCTCAGTTGTATCTCCCTATCCAGTTGGCTGGATGTCTTCGAGCCTGATACGAGAGCTTTCGGGAGCGGTGTATTTGACCATATAGTCGTACTTTCTACTCGGTTGTCCCAGGGTGTCCCATATTTCTTTGGAACTGGAGGGGTCATCCCTCTCGATGACGTTGACCTCGGGAAAGGCATAATTAATGAATTCTAGTCCTGCAAACGTTGCAAATTCATCGTCATGTTGAGTAGTTTCTGAATGAATGGAGTGTTGATCCCATGACATGGTGGGGACACAGGTATTCTGTTCAATGACGGTCAGCTGATTTTCATTGTTCGACTGACTTTCTTGCCCCAAGTCTCCTGGATAAGGTTGCCACATTGGCAGACCATCCATTAGGCCATAGTAGTCGTGGTCAAAGTTGTCTTTCATCGGAGTGTCTTCCTCTAATGAATTTGGCAGAGCACGGCATCCTTCCGGATCACAACCTCTGTATATCATTTCGACATCTGATCGTGGTATAAATCTCGGACTCTGTGCGGGATAGCAAAATGGCGTAGGCACCTCTTCCTGAGACATATAATCGTCCTCGTTAAGATAGCACTTCCATTCTTCATCTGTGTTAGAGGGATCTTCCTCATTGATAGCATGTACTGCTTGAGACACTGGGTAAAGAAAACCTCCACTGTGAAAGAAGTTTTGAATGGGATGAAGACTTTCATCGCTGGCAGCTGTCTGGGTACAGGTTGCAGAAAAACCAAGACCCTTCTTTGTTTTATTGTCAATAGGAATGACAAGCTGTCCCCATCCGGTTGTATCGGTACTCTTGACCGCTTTGATAACATCTTTGTATGAGGAAATCGAGGTTCCTCCTTGGGATTGATTGTCCTTGCCCACCGACAGCGCTTGGAACTGCGTCCCAATAACCTCCTCGGGTTCTACACAAGTAGATGATGATAAGTTACTCACGAGCAAGGCTTGTTCTCCACAGAATGTGACAAGTTGATCGTTCTGAACGAACTTTAGCTTTTGGTGGAGGGTCAAAGTGACCGCTCCAGCCTGACGTATCCAAGGTCTTCCTAATAAACAATTGTATGTTGCCCGGATGTCCATGACCTGGAAAGTGTGAGGACCGATAGTTATGGGAAGATCAACTTCGCCGATAACTATTTTTCTGGATCCATCGAACGCTTTGACGACGACCTCGTTGATTCTCATCGGAGGGCCTTTGAATGATAATTGCATCAAAGTGGACTTCGGCATAACATTCAGGGCTGACCCTGTGTCTACCAGTACGCTGGCTAAAGCATCGTCTTGGCAGTTAACTGTAATGTTGAGCGCCATGTTATGACGGCGACCCTCTTCGGGTAATTCCTCATCACTAAATCCCAAATTATTACAGGAAGTAATGTTAGAGACAATGCTATCGAACTGTCTGATTGTTACATCCTGTTCCACAAAGGCTTGCTCCAAGACTTTCTGTAGAGCCTCCCTGTGGGCTTCTGAACTGAGTAACAGTGATAATACCGAGATCTTTGAAGGAGTCTGTAACAGCTGATCCACAATGTTATATTCACTCCTTTGGATGAGCTTCAGCATCTCATCATTATTTTTCAAAAGGTCGGGATTACTGGCTTGACCGACTGATGGATCGGGAGCTTCTGTCTGAAGTTCCTTTTCCTTGTTAGGTTCTCCAACTCCTCGGTTGAAGATTTGACCACTCCATGTTACACGACTGATGTCTGCAATATTCACGACGGAGGGTAATGGAATTTCCTTTCCATTTTCAATTGTCGTTGCACCATATTTGTAAGGGATAGCCTTAGTTGATTCATACGGTAGTGGTCCCAGTAGATAGATGACTATGGGAACCTTCAGATTTTTCTGACCATCATAAGTAATCTCGATCCGTTCCCAGTTGGGAGCCCTAGATTCATCAAGTAGAGGGATGATGGCAAAAACATCCCTGGTCTGGTGACGACCAGAGATTGTGACAACATCCTCGACTTGATTGGCAAGGTAGTTCGGCGTCCAGTTGATGGGTCCAGAACCCGGATATGGGCGAATCTCTCCACGATCCACCTGACCCTGAAGAGCTGCTCTCACAAGGTAACACCCTTGGTTACTTTCCGAACAGACACTACAACGGTCATAGTTGTGTGGTGGCACCTGGGCACGCCCACTTTGAATACAATGTAACCTCACTAGGTTAGCTTTCACAGATCGGACATCCTGACTTTGACGTCGAGTGGGGTTTCTGTTATTGATACTAATCTGCTGAGTATCTTCATCCAGATAGATTGGCATCCACCAGTGATTTAACAAGTTCTGAAGTGCCTCCTGGACAAGGGTACAACCTCGATCGTTTTCGCAACCTGCTTTACAGCTTTGATAGTCGTGTGATTTTAAGAATCCGAGTCAGACCTGCTCAGCATGTAACTCTACCAGGTTGGTATTCATCACGCGAATATCGAAGATCTAAACCATGTTGATCTGATAAGGGTTCCCATCATGGTAGTCTTGGATCCATCCATGATCCATCTGACGCTGGAGGCCCTCTTGTATGAAAGAGCATCCCTGTTTGTTTACCGAGCAAGTCAGACAGGAACTGTAATCGTGTCGTGGCAGATTATGATACTGGCTTTGCCTTGAGTGCATCGCCACGAAGTTGACATTCATTGCACAAATGTCGTGGTTCTGAATGACGTTGGAGTTCGTATAGACCATGTTAACTCCACGAACTCGATGCTCTTGGATCCATCCGAGATCCATCTGTTCCTGTAGAGCTTTTTGCACCACAGAACATCCTTGATTGTTTTTAGAGCAGACATCACACTGGTGATAATTATGAGGTGGCACATGGTCGTACCCACTCTGTCTACAATGCATATTGACCAAATTGGTCCTTAATAAAAGTACATCGTGAATTTGATAGACGTTGTTAAATTCTTTCTCAATCAGGTTGACTGCAGCTTTCTCATGTTAAGGCAGCGGGTTTGTGAGAACATTGGGATTCGTATCTTTGAAAGATAAGAGCTCGCTCCTAACAAGATTTTGCACGTCGGATTTGAAATTGAGACAGTTCTCTATGTTATACCCTGATCCTCCTTGATGATAAGGGCATGTCTGATCCACCTTAAACCAAAAAGGTGGATTTTCCGGTACTGTAAGAGGAGACTTAGTCTGGATGTGCCCCTTAGCCAGTAGTAATGGAAATAGTTTTGCGTATAACATGGGTATAGGATCAAACCCTAATGGTCGCATTGTACGGTTGTTGTTATATGGAGGACGAGCCTGCTGAAGAGGCTGTTGTGTCCTTTGCTGATTAGGTTGGCTTTGCGCAACCTGAGGTTCATACGTAGGGATAGGCGCAAGGATGATAGCAGGAGTTACAGTTGCTACTGGTTGATAACGTCGCCTTTGCTTTCCGAGAGAGATATTCCCAATATCCTACTCTTTTTTCTTAGGGAGAGCACTACCGTATCGTTTTGTACTGCTTGATGGTCCAGCGTCTTTTGCCAAACGTCCTTCTCGGATGGCTTCCTCAAGACGAACTCCCATGCCCACCATCTCGGTGAAATCACTGAGCGCACTGGCAACCATTCTGTCATAGTAAAATGAGCTTAAGGTCTTTAAGAAGATATTTGTCATCTCTTTTTCCTTAAGAGGTGGACAAATCTGAGCGGCAATTTCGCGCCATCTCTGAGCGTACTCCTTAAAGGTTTCCTTGTCCTTTTGTGACATTGATCTGAGTTGATCTCTGTCCGGTGCCATGTCCAAATTGTATTTGTATTGTTGGACGAAGGCAGTACCAAGATCTCTGAATGTGCTAATCGTAGCACGGTTTAAACCCATGTACCATTTTAATGCGGCACCGGTTAAACTATCTTGAAAGTAATGAATCAGTAGGTCCTGATTCTCCGTCTGAGCTAACATTCGCCGAGCGTACATCACCAGATGGCTCTGAGGACAAGAGTTGCCCTTGTACTTTTCAAAGTCAGGCACTTGAAATTTGTGCGGAACTTTCACATTGGGGACCAAACAAAGGTCTGCGGCGTCATTTCCATATAGATGCTGACCGCGAATGGCTTGCAGTTCCTTCTGTATTTCCAAGAACTGTTCCTGGAATTCATCCATTCGGTCAAACATAGTTTCCTTCTTATCAGAAAGGATCGGTGGAATTTTTCCTTCCGGAACAGTGTGCACCACAGGGGGTGGTACCGTGACTACGACAGTGAATCTTGGCGTTTCCCGAAGTTTGTAACCTTCAGGAGTCTTCAGTATGCCCCTGGCATCTTCGCTTTCCCGAAGTTTGTAACCTTCAGGCCCAGCGGCTTCTGTTATGATTCCCTGATCTTCAGTGATCGATGGAACATATCCTTCCGGGATATAGTTAACAGGCATGCCCCAAGGACGATCTTTCGGCATTTTATACCTAGGATCATACTTCTCCACTACGGGTGTTGAGGTGATCTCTGAGATCACAGTCCTTTGTAGCTGAGCTTCTGCCATGGCTTGCATGTCGTTACGAAGCTTTCTCATATCCTCTCTCAGAGCGTCGATCTCTTCTTTCAACTCTCTGTTCTCTTCCTCAAGATCATCCATCTTTTTCTGACGATTGGCCCGAGTATTATACGAATGAGACAGTTTGACTCTAGAACCGAGACACAAACGTGAGATTCGTAGGTAAGAAGAATACGCGATGTGAGAATGATGAATGCAATGATTATATTAATTGTTTTTTTGGTTTAATCAAAATAAACTTCGACAATTAGATTGCAAATATCAAATAGTGGGGAAACCCCTTTTTATTGAAATTCAAAGGATTGCGGAAACGAAAATACAGTAGATTACAAAGTGCAGAAACAGAAACCTAAGCTAATGGGTCCCGAGAGAACTCGGGTGCTAATTCTGGTATCTTCCTTTTCTTTGACCGGGGCTCTTGAGCCGTTGTCGGGTTGTCATTCCTTTGCCAGGTGAAAGGAGCGAGCAAATTCCTTTGGTCATCCTGATTTTCTACAGCATGTTGCTCCAAAATCTCGATCAGAGCATCCTTATCTTTCAGCAGTTGCTGTATTTTGATGCACTCCATGTTGAGGGTACGGTACTTGTTCTTCCAAGACCTCTTCTCCCGTTGAACTTTGTTGAGAGTAACCTGAAGCTTTTCAGTTTCCGTCATGAAGTACATGACAGATTCCCTCGGCGGAAGAATTTCGTAATGAGGATAAGGCATCTTTAGCTTGAGAGCTCTAGTTTGTACCCATTGGAGATAAGGCTCCACCGAGACACAGTCCGGTTTTCCTAGAGACTCCCGTCCTTTCTTATGAACATGTTTCCAAGCGTGCACTATTTCCGTCTTTAGTGCTATGTCATTTTCTCCTTCCTTGAAGAAAAGACCTTCCAGATGAGCATTCCGTGGGACGTGCCTCATCGGGTATCCAAACTGACGGCGAACCAATATCGGATGATAGTTGATTCCTCCCTTAGTTCCTATAAGGGGTACGTTGGGGAAGTTTCCACAACGGTCAATGATCCTGAATTCATCATAAATCCTATTGCACCAATCTATATCAGAGTTGGTGAGAGACTGTAATACCCCAAATTTTGACCACTTAGATTTCCCATCATTGTGAAAATCATCATCACAATATGGATGAACCATCATGCTTCATTAGTCTCCCCAAAGATGGGTGAGCATCCAATACAATCAAAATTAGGGTTTCAAGCCCTCTCTGAGTGCTTAGACAAAGGATCAATCAAGAAATGACATGATCTTCAACTTGTCTAATCTCTTAAACATCCACAATGGATAAAAAATGACTCCCACTTCAAGGACTAAGCACAAGGCTGCTCCCTTCTAGGTGGATCAAGTCTCAAGATCGACAATGTCACCAAATTAGGGTTTTGGTCGACCAGGGTCTCCAGATGGAAATTTTCATCTGGGCACAAGGCAATGATCCAAAACATGACCTAATATGCTTCATGGAACCTCATGAACCCATGCATCATGTCAATTTTGCCTCAGGGGATTCATTCATCAAAAATCAGGAATTAGGGTTTCTTGACCTAATTCACCCCTAAGTTGACTTTTGGGACAAACCATGAGCCAAGACCTCAAGAGATGATTTGAGGGTCTCTAATACACCATATTGATCCATTTGGAACAATGGATTGATCGAAGAAGCTTGAGCAACAAGTCTCATTTTCATCTGCACCACAATTAGGGTTTTAAGGGAAAAGTCAACTGTAACTTTGACTTTTGACCTGGACATGCTCCCAAACCCTAATACATGATTGAATATACCCTATGACACCCATGGAACATGTCCATCAAGTTTGATTTAGGTCAAGGACATGATTTCCTGAAGAATTGCACAGTTTGGAATTCATCTGATAAAAAGTCAACTGTGCACAAAAGTCAACTTTGACTTATTGAGATTTTTCACCAAAATGGATTTTTAACCCTAAAATGATGTTAATGTATGATTTTAATCATCATTCATCAAGAAAAATCAAGAAAAGTGAGATAACTTGTAAAAGGGGTAACCATAAAACTTAGAAATTTTTCTAAGTTAAAAATAAAGTGGCAAAGGTACCAACTTTGGAGGACCATAACTCCTAAACCACAAGGCCATTTTTTCTCATCCAAAGATGGATTTGTAGCCCTCATTATCACCTACAAAAACTTCAACTACAAGTCATTCCAATTCATTAAGGATTTTGAGTTATGGAGTGATCAAAGTGGCTGAAAAGTGAAAATGTCACTTTTTCCAACATTTAGTGAAATTTTCACTAAGTCAGAATTTGCCTTCACTTTTTGCCAAATGTAGGGGGATTTTTCACTTGGAATCAAAAGAGATCAAAACCAAACTTGTTCAAACAGTTGTTGTATCATGTAAGAGCTTTCCAAAATGGCCAAGAACATTGTCAAATTCAACCTACACCATGAGATACAACATTGCCAAGTTACCTTGCTGAAATCTGTCAAGGCAAGGCAGAATTTGCATTTTGGCTCGATTTGCCAAAATCAGCCAATTTCAATAGTTCCTATCCACTTGGACACCTCAGAGGATTGAATCTAAAGGGGACAATCACTGAGCCAAGCCTCCAAGGTCCAAGGAACAAGGAATAACATATTGAACCTAGAGTTGCCAAAATAGGGACAAGACTTCAAATTTGGAATGAGGCATTCAATGGAACCATCAAGGTGGCATGGACTGAGCCATTCTCATCTGAAATCAGTCAAGACTTATCCAAGACCAAGGGGACCAAAGCTCTGTGCCCTAACCTCTAGTCAATGGCTAGAGGAGACTTGGATTTTCATTTGCCAACATTGGCCAAACCTACTTACCAGCTGCCATGCACTATTCCTTGCAAAACAAACTTGCTCTACTATAAATAGAGCTCAATTGTGGTCAGTTTAAGTACACCAAAGCCATCTAACAGATGCTTTCCTCAAAATCTCTTTCTCTTGGCAAAAATGCCTTTCTTAGCAAGGTAGCTATCGGGTTTTGAGTTTGAGAGCAATTCTGCACAAACCAATCACTCACACACCTCACATACATCACATATGAGCTGATAAAACACTCACATAACTTCTGAAACATCAATTTCATGAAATCACCAGCTGGTTGCTCAAATTTTCAAACAAGGTGCAGCTGAGGTACCACAAAATGATCCAGCCAATTTCAATCAAGTACAACCATCCAAACACAATCCATAGTGTGTAGGGAAGCTGTCCAGATCATCACAACTCATCTGTAGCACCTCCAAATCAAAAATCACTTTGAACTTGCTGTCACGGCTTGGAGGTAAGCACATACTTGGTCATCTCTCAATCTATGCATATTTCCTCGCACAATAATTTGGCCATATGTTCATAATCATGCATGGAATGTTTTCCCTCAATTAATTGCATTGTTTGAATCGTGTATCAAAAATCCTAGCCTTCATGCAGAAATTAGGGTTCTTGAGGTTTCTTCGTGATTTCTTGTTGTATGTTTAATTTAAATGAAATTAAAGTACATAGACATGATCGTGAGGTTGAGACGAGCATAATGATATGTGGATTGCATGATATGATTACGTATTCATGGAGATTGGATAGAAAACGCAAATCTGAGAAACCAAGAACACGCGCGTGTTCTTCAGCTTGTTCTTGGCGCCTTTTTTTCAAATTCAAATATTTGAATTTTGTGATTTTGTTTAATTGATTCAAAAATTAATTTCTCTCTGAGTTTTAATGATTTTGAGTTGATTCTTTTTTTAATAATTCACAAAAATGTTAAAATATTTTATTTTATCAAAAAATCCCAAAAATATTATTTATTTCATATAATTGATATTTTTGTAAAGAATTAATATTTTGATTGTTTTTGGCATTTTAAATATTTTTTCTACATTGATTTTGCAACTTTTAATGCTTTCTAATTATTTTGTAGGTCAATACTTAATTTTTGAAGCATTAATCCAAGATCACAATTTGTTTTCCATGTGTTAAACAATTTTTGATCATTTTAATTGAATTGTTATTCAATTAAATACATTTTGAAAACAAATTAGGGTTTTGGATTAATTCAACCCTCATAAATCATTTTCAAAACACTTTGGGCCTCTATTAGAGTGTAAGACCCAATCCTTTTTTTGACCAAATCATCTTTGGGCCTCACTTATTGTATAAGTCCCGATACCGTCAAAAAACAAATGGCGCGATCGTCGCCTTTTCAAAAATCATCTGGGCCTACCCTCTAGTAGTAAGACCCATTTATTCATCTCAAAACTCTTTGGGCCTCTTGAGAGAGTGTAAGACCCATCCCCCCTTGTACAAAAACTTTTTGGGCCTCACTCATTGTATAAGTCCCTCTGTACAAGTAAACGGCGCGATCGTCGCCCGTTTAAAAATAAAAACCATCTGGGCCTACTCTCGAGTAGTAAGACCCATTTCTTTTTCTTTAAAACACTTTGGGCCTCTAATAGAGTGTAAGACCCAATCCCCCTTTTAACCAAAAACATTTTGGGCCTCACTTATTGTATAAGTCCCTCTGCGTTAAAAGAAAACCTCGGCACGATCGCCATTTTTAAACGAAAAATCATTTGGGCCTACCCTCGTGTTATAAGCCCCACTCTTTTCTTTAAACCCTTTTTTGGGCCTCTTGAGAGAGTGTAAGACCCATCCCTTTGTACAGAAAACCTTTTTGGACCCCAGTCACTTATATAAGTCACTCTGTACAAATTCAAACAGTGCGCTCACTGATAAAACCCTGGGCCTCTCCTTGAGCTGTAAGCCCCAGATCTTTCTTTTTCAAAGCACTTTCTCCTTTGATTTTGAATATACTGTTGTTTTTAATCTTTTTTTGTTGAACAACAAACCAAACAGCATGGAAGCACTACAACCGAGTAAGTGGTTATCGCTTTCATTTACTGCTTTCATATTATAAACTGTATTGTGGGGCTGCTCACTGTAAGTCTCCTTTCATAAACTCATATCTACTGTGTAATAATAGTATAGATATTTTGAGTTTCCCCGGCAACTACATCTAGAACTTGGTGACGCCATTTCACTTATTCGTAGAAATAGACGCCTAGATCCCCAATAGGAGCACCAGATACAGTCTTCTCTTCGGCTGTCCTCCTTAGGAATCGTCAAGAAGCTCTACTCCCCAAGATGAATGTATTCTCCGTGAATGGCATCTTTGAGTTTCTTCCCAATTCTCGAACTTTCCTGACTTGATCTATTCCTTGTGGATAGCTTGCCTTGAATGTCTCGGGGTTTGGGTACCCACTACGGTCATAATCTTGGACCTTAACTAAGGAACCCTCTTTAAAAGCTAAAAGTCGCTGGATAGTAAACCTCGCACGTTTACCAATGGTTTTCAACTTTAAAAGAGTTATCTCTCCTAATGGAAAGGAGATGATAGACCCACGGGCTTCTTAAAAGCATCGGCCTCCTCTTGGGCATTATTCAAGGACCCTACGGCTTCTTAGAAGTATTCACAGCCTCCTCTTAGGCTTCGTATAATGATCTCTTCCTTCGGGAATGATAGCCTCCTCTTGGGCTTCGTACAAGGACCCGTCGGCTTCTTAAAAGTTCCCAGCCTCCTCTTGGGCTTCGTACAAATTGTCCCGACGACCTCCTAGAGGTATAGGAACAGAACCTAGTCATCCTCATAGAACAGTCCTTTCATAGAGTCTACTACTGTTTCTCGAAGCATAGTACAAAAGATAAAACTCTAGACACGGACAGTCTAACTTCCTTGAGTCTCAAAGACATTCTCAAGCACCCTTCGTTAAATAGGAAGAAAACCCGCAGACTCGGATAGTCTCGATACCCTTTGGATTTCCCGTTTCCTCAAAGAGAAGGAAATATCCATGATCCTCAAATTAAATCCCTGTAAGAACTGATTTTCTCTTTTAAATCAGTATATTGGATCTGTCACTCAACTGAAACAGTTACAATAGCCTCCATCTCGGGCTTCGTACGAGATACCAAAATTCTCCCCAGTGGAGTCAAAACAACCTTTTCGCCTCTCTCTTGGGCTTCATACGAGATACAAAAACACTCTATTACTGAGTATAAAAGATTTTCCAACTGAGTCAACTCTTTGCTAGCCTCCTCTTAGGCTTTGTATAACGATATGCCCCACTGGGCCAAAAACCTTTAGCCTCTCTCTCGGGCTTTGTACGAGACACAAAATAGCCTCCTCTTAGACTTTGTATAATGATTTTCCTAGCGGAAATTAGCCTCCTCTTAGGCTTTGTATAAGAAAACCACTGGTTGATCCAATCGACCTTTTAGCATCAAAGCTGTGCCTCGTTTGCAGTACACAAACATCAACAACTCCTTTCCCTTCATCTAATGGCTGTAAGCGGCAAGCCTCTGGATCATCTACATCCATGCCACTGTCCCTCTTTTAGCATGAGAAATTCCTAAGGAAAGATGGCATTGCTCTACACTGAGTTAAAGTCTTCTCCTTCAGGTTAAAACCCTTTCTTCGGAAATTATGGCATTGCTCGGATCCGCGTATCCCAGTTAAAGTAATTCTCCTTCTCCCCTCTTTAGAGATGACAAATTCTCTCTAAAGCCGAGGTCTTTCAGTTTCACGTCTTGGGCTTTGAACAAGACACAAATAGACCTTTTAGCTTCACATCTTGGGCTTTGAACAAGATACAAATCACCTTTCGCTTCATGTCTTGGGCTTTGAACAAGACACCAAAACACCCCTTTCCTCCCATAGAATAGGAGGAACTACGAATGCTCTGATTTCCCTATTTCGGTAAACGGGAATACGTAGGCATAAGATCGAAAGAAAAGATCTTAGCGAGCGCAATCAACAAAAAAACCAAATCCCATACCTCCATCAATTAAAAGCAGTATTTCAAAAGCACCAGTCCTAACATCCTAATCCTTATTCCCCGCCAGAAACCTTCTGCCCAGGTAAAAAGAAAGAGAACCGTATTGGCGAAAATACAAATAACCAGTACAAAGGCCCCCCACATTGATAGCATCCGTACAAAGGCCCCCCAGTACAAATGCAAGCAGGGTTAATTGGAGACATCTATTTCCGTTCCTTATTCAGCTCACAATAGGATAAAAAATGAATCGACCTGTAGTTTAAAGCTCAAACCGCAGAGAGCGACCAGCGCTTAAGAACCGCGTCCAAAATCGCTCGCTACAGAAAAGTAGCGCCCACCGTGGGGCCAATCTCATTTCGCTTTAGGGCATCATCCTCATTTTCCACGGAAAATGGCAACTCGGCTGAGGAGAAAGATTGACCTATGCTGGTCCATCTCTTGGGCTGAGAACCACAGATTGGGGCTTCCGCCGGGGAACTCATTTCTGTCAGGAACTTAAGATTCATAGCTTTATAAGTCTAGGATGATTAGGACAAATATATATACTGCTTTTCCTAAATGCTATACGTGTTTATTTTTCTGCTACTGGGAATGCGTGTGATGCCGCATGTGGTGAGAATGAGTATACACTTAAGATAAGTGATGGCGACGGGGTCGACCATCAACCTCAGTGGAGGCTGACCAACGCAACCCATTCACTCTTATAGCCAATGGGCCGGTTGTTAAGTCTGAGAAGCTGAGGAGCCAAACCCTTTCATAGTGCGGAAACTATCGGAAATAGTTGTTACGCGATACTACCCTCATTTGAGGCTGGTGATCTATTCTCGGTGAATGGCACTTACTCTAAGATTGCTCTACAACTCACTGGCGATCCGCTTGTTGTTTTACTTTCCTGGGAGGAGCTGATGATAATGAGTACAGGTACAAAAATCACCCTAGTATAAACCTTTGGGGATGGGTAGAGCCTTGACTTCATGACAACGACCCTCTGACCCCATGTTTTTTCTATGTTTTTGTGTGCTGCATTCATGCATTCATTTAATAAAACATTAAAACATTCAAAAAATTTCTCTTCTAGTCTCTCTGTTTTTCAAATTAAACTAAGACTGTGATTGCAAATATCAGAGAAAAAAGATTGCATTAATGGATTTCGGTAGAAGGAGAACTCACCAGTATACCTTCAAGGTTCCAAAACTAGGGGATTTAAGAAAGTTAGCGAGGATGATCGTTAACCCAGAGGCTTTCAGAGCCAAACACGGTGGTTTGCTACCACTGTTAAGAGTCCATGTGATTAAGGGATTCATGGATGCGCTCATTCAGTTTTACGATCCGGTTTATCACTGTTTCACATTCCCGGATTACCAGCTATCACCAACGCTGGAGGAGTATTCTCATCTGACTGATTTACATATCACTGATCGAGCTCCATTTTTTGGACTGGAAGAAATTCCAAAGAATCAGACTATTGTAATAGCAATTCATTTGGACGAGTCTGAGGTCCGGACTCACATGACCACTAAGGGTGGCACCCAAGGTTTGCCAGCCCAGTTCCTGATCAAGAAAGCTCTGTACTTTGCTAGTATAGGGAACATGACTACTTTTGAAAGCATCTTTGTCTTGCTCACCTATGGGTTATTTTTGTTTCCCAACATCTATAACTTCGTCGATATCAACGCTATTAAGGTTTTTCTCATTGGAAACCCTGTGCTGACTTTGCTCGCAGATGCGTATCATTCTGTACACTTGGGAAATTTATACAGCGGAGGGGAGATCACATGCTGTGTACCTCTGCTTTATAAATGGTTTATTTCCCACCTGCCCAAGTCTGCCGCTTTTTGGGATTGCAAGAGTGTCTTACGTTGGTCGCAGAAGATCATGTCTCTCACCAACTCTGATATAGATTAGTGTAATAGGATTTATGAGGGAATCAGAATCATTGACCGTTGTAGAAACTTCCCCAGCGTACCCCTCATAGGAACTAAAGGAGGAATCAACTATCATCCGATATTAGTTCTTCGTCAATTTGGATACCCGATGAGACACATCCCACTGGGTGTTCATCTGGAAGGTCTTTTCTTCAAAGAAGGAGAAAGTGACAGAGCACTAAAGATGGAAATAGTGCAAGCTTAGAAACATGTTCATAAGAAAGGACGAGAGTCTCTGGGAAAACCGGACTGTGTCTCGGTGGAGCCTTATCTCCATTAGGTACAAACTAGAGCTCTCAAGCTAAAGATGCCTTATCCTCGTTACGGAATTCTTCCGCCGAGGGAAATTGTCATGTACTTCATGACGGAAACTGAAAGGCTTCAGGTTACTCTCAACAAAGTTCAAAAGGAAAGAAGATCTTGGAAGAACAAGTACCGCACCCTCGACGTAGAGTGTATCCAAATACAGCAACTACTAAAAGAGAAAGATGCTCTGATTGAAATTTTGGAGCAGCATGCTGTAGAGAATCAAGATGACCAAAGGAATTTGCTCACTCCTTTCACTTGGCAAAGGAATGACAACCCGACAACGGCCCAAGAGCCCCGGTCAAAGAAAAGGAAGATACCAGAATCAGCACCCGGTTTCTCCTCAGAGAGGACTCGGGACCCATTAGGTTAGGTTTCTGTTTCTGCACTTTGTAATCTACTGTATTTCCATTTCTGTAATCCTTCGGAATTCAATAAAAAGGAGTTTCCCCACTGTTTGATATTTGCAATCTAATTGTCGAAGTTTATTTTAATTAAACCTAAAAATAATTAATATAATCATTGCATTCATCATTCTCACATCGCGTATTCTCCTTACCTACGAATTTCACGTTTGTGTCTCGATTCTAGAGTCAAACTGTCTCATTCGTATAATACTCGGGCCAATCGTCAGAAAAAGATGGATGATCTTGAGGAAGAAAACAGAGAGTTGAAAGAAGAGATCGACGCTCTGAGAGAGGATATGAGAAAGCTTCGTAACGACATGCAAGCCATGGCAGAAGCTCAGCTACAAAGAACTGTGATCTCAGAGATCACCTCAACGCCCATCATAGAAAAGTATGATCTTAGGTATCAGATGCCGAAAGATCGTCCTTGGGGCATGCCTACGAACTATATCCCGGAAGGATATGTTCCGCCGATCGCCGAAGATCAGGGAATCGCCACAGATGCCGCTGGTCCTGAAGGTTACAGACTTCGGGAAAGCGAAGATGCCCGAGGCATACTGAAGACTCCTGAAGGTTACAAACTTCGGGAAATGCCAAGACTTACTGCCGTAGTCACGGTACCACCCCCTGTGGTGCACACTGTCCCGGAAGGACAGATTCCGCCAACACCTTCTAGTAAGAAGGAAACTATGTTCGATAGAATGGATGAATTCCAGGAGCAGTTCTTGGAAATGCAGAAAGAGATGCAAGCCATTCGCGGTCAGGATCTATTTGGAAAGGACGCTGCAGACCTCTGCTTGGTCCCAAATGTAAAAGTCCCGCATAAGTTCCAAGTGCCCGACTTTGAAAAATACAAGGGTAACTCTTGCCCTCAGAGCCATCTGGTGATGTAAGCTCGGCGGATGTCAGCCCAGACGGAGAATCAGGACCTGCTGATTCGCTACTTCCAGGATAGTTTAACCGGTGCCGCACTCAAATGGTACATGGGTTTAAACCGTACTACGATCAGTACATTCAGAGATCTTGGTACTGCCTTCGTCCAACAATACAAGTACAATTTGGACATGGCACCCGACAGAGATCAACTCAGATCAATGTCACAAAAGGACAAGGAAACCTTTAAGGAGTATGCTCAAAGGTGGCGTGAAATTGCTGCTCAAATTTGTCAACCTCTTGAGGAAAAAGAGATGACAAAAATCTTCTTAAAGACCTTAAGCTCATTTTACTATGACCGAATGGTTGCCAGTGCACCCAGTGATTTCACCGAAATGGTCGGCATGGGTGTACGTCTTGAGGAAGCCATCCGAGAAGGACGTTTAGTAAAAGACATTGGATCAACGAGCGGTACTAAAAAATATGGTAGTGCTCTCCCTAAGAAAAAAGAGCAAGATATTGGGAATATCTCTCTCGGAAAGCAAAGGCGACGTTATCAGCCAGTAGCAGCTGTTACTCCTGCTATCGGCCCCGCGCCTGTTCCTATGTATCAACCTCAGGTTGCGCAGAGCCAACCTGACCAACAAAGGACACAACAGCCTCTTCAGCAGGCTCGTCCCCCATATAACAACAACCGTACAACACGGCCACCAGGATTTGATCCTATACCTGTAACGTACGCAGAACTGTTTCCGTTACTGCTAGCCAAGGGGCACATCCAGACTAAGTCTCCCCTTTCAGTTCCGGAAAATCCGCCTTTCTGGTTTAAGGTGGATCAAACATGCCCTTATCATCAAGGAGGTTCAGGGCATAACATTGAGACTTGTCTCAATTTCAAATCCGACGTGCAAAAGCTTGTTAGGAGCGGGCTCTTACCTTTCAAAGATACGAACCCTAATGTTCTTACGAACCCGCTGCCTCAACATGAGAAGGCTGCAGTCAATCTGATTGAGAAAGAGACTAACAATGTCTATCAAATTCACGATGTACTCTTATTGGGGACCAATCTGGTCAGAATGCATTGTAGACAGAGTGGATATGGCCATGTGCCACCTCATAATTATCACCAGTGTGATATCTGCTCTAAAGATAACCAAGGATGTTCTGTAGTGCAAGCAGCTCTACAGGAACAAATGGATCTCGGATGGATCCAGGAGCACCGAGTTCGTGGAGTTAACATGGTCCCTACGAATTCTAACGTCATTCAAAACCACGACATCCGTGTGATGAATGTCAACTTGGTGGCGATGCACTCAAGGCAAAGCCAGTATCATAATCTGCCGCGGCACGATTACAGTTCCTGTCTGATTTGCTCGGTAAACAAACAGGGATGCTCTTTCATACAAGAGGCCCTCCAGCGTCAGATGGATCTTGGATGGATCCAAGACTACCATGATAGGAACTCCTATCAAATCAACATGGTTCAGATCTTTGACATCTGCGTGATGAATACCAATCTGGTAGAGTTACCTGCTGAGCAGGTCCGACTCGGATTCTTAATATCACACGATTATCAAAACTGTAAAGCAGGTTGCGAAAACAATCGAGGTTGTACCCTTGTCCAGGAGGCACTTCAGCACTTGTTAAATCACTGGTGGATGCCAATCTATATGGACGAAGATACTCAGTAGATTAGTATCAATAACAGGAATCCTACTCGTCGTCAAAGTCAGGATGTCCGATCAATGGAAGGTAACCTAGTGAGGTTACATTGTATTTAAAGTGGGCGTGGCCAGGTGCCACCACATAACTATGATAGTTATAGCGTCTGTTCGGAAAGTAACCAAGGGTGTTACCTTGTGAGAGCAGCTCTTCAGGGTCAAGTCGATCATGGAGAAATTCGTCCATATCCAGGTTCAGGACCCATCATTTGGTCGCCGAACTACCTTGTCGATCAGGTTGAGGATGTTGTCATGATCTCTGGTCATCACCAGATCAGAGATGTTTTTGCCATCGTCCCTCTACTTGACGAATCTAGAGTTCCCAACCGGGAACGGATCGAGATCACTTATGATGGCCAGAAAAACCAGAAGGTTCCCATAGTCATCTATCTACCGGGACCATTACTGTATGAATCAGCTAAGGCGATCCCTTACAAATACGGTGCAACAACAATTGAGAATGGAAAGGAAATTCCATTACCCTCCGTCGTGAATATTGCAGACGTCAGTCGTGTAACATGGAGTGGTAGAATCTTCAACCGAGGGGTTGGGGAAGCTAACAAAGAAAAGGAACTTCAGGCAGAAATTCCTGATCCGCTAGTCAGTCAATCTGGTAATCCCAACTTTTCAAAAGACAAAGATGAGATGCTAAAGCTCATCCAAAGGAGTGAATATAACATCGTTGATCAACTGTTACAGACTCCTTCAAAGATCTCATTATTATCACTGTTACTCAGTTCAGAAGCACACAGAGAGGCTCTACAGAAAGTCTTGGAGCAAGCCTTTGTGGACAGGATGTAACAATCAGACAATTCGATAGCATTGTCTCTAACATCACTTCCTGTAATAATTTGGGATTTAGTGATGAGGAGTTACCTGAAGAGGGTCGCCGTCATAACATGGCGCTCAATATCACAGTTAACTGCCAGGGCGATGCTTTAGCCAACGTACTGGTAGACACAGGGTCAACCCTGAATGTTATGCCGAAGTCCACTTTGACGCAATTATCATTTAAGGGCCCTCCGATGAGAGTCAGCGAGGTCGTCGTCAAAGCATTCGACGGATCCAGAAAAACAGTTATCGGCGAAGTTGATCTTCCCATAACTATTGGTCCTCACACTTTCCAAATCACTTTCCAGGTCATGGACATCCGGGCAACATACATTTGTTTATTAGGAAGACCTTGGATACATCAGGATGGAGCGGTTACTTCAACCCTCCACCAAAAGCTAAAGTTCGTCAAGAACAATCAACTTGTCACGGTTTGTGGGGAACAAGCATTGCTTATGAGTAACCTATCATCATCTACTTGTGTGGAACCCGAGGAGGTTATTGGAACTCAGTTCCAAGCACTATCGGTGAACAAGAACGATCAGTACAAAGAAGGAACTTCAATTTCTTCATACAAAGATGCTATCAAAGCGGTCGAGAGTACCGATACGACAGGATGGGGACGACTTGTCATTCCTATTGACAATAAAACAAAGAAGGGTCTTGGTTTTTCTGCAACCTGTACCCAGACAGCCGCCAACGATGAAAGTCTTCATCCCCTTCAAAACTTCTTCCACAGTGGAGGTTTTCTTCACCCAGTGTCTCAGACAGTTCATGCTATCAATGAGGAAGATCCCTCTGACACGGATGAAGAATGGAAGTCCTACCTTAACAAGGACGGCTATATGTCTCAGGAAGAGGTGCCTATGCCTTTTTGCTTTCCTACCGAAAGTCTGAGATTTATACCAAGATCAGATGTCGAAATGATCTACGGAGATTGTGATCCGGAAGGATGTCGTGCTCCGCCAAATTCATTAGAGGAGGACACTCTGATGAAAGACAACTTTGACCGCAATTACTATGGCCCGATGGATGGCCTGCCAATGTGGCAGCCTTACCCAGGAAACTTGGGGCAAAAAGTCAGCCGAGTAATGAAACTCAGTTGAGCATCATTGAACAGAATACCTGTGTCCCCACCATGTCATGGGATCAACACTCAGGTCATTCAGAAACTACTCAACATGAAGATGAATTCGCAATGTTTGCAGGACTAGAATTCATCAACTATGCTTTTCCTGAGGTCAACGTCATCGAGAGGGATGACTCCTCCAGTTCCAAAAAAGTGTGGGACACCCTGGGACAACCAAGTGGAAAATTTGACTATATGGTCAAGTACACCGCTCCCGAAAGCTCTCGTATCAGGCTCAAAGACATCCAGCCAACTGGATGGGGAGATACAGTTGAGAGCACCAATGCTATGCAAAATACGACAGATTCCAATGATCCTGCTCCACCAGAAATCAACGTCATTTCTGAAGATAAATCAAGGAAGGTGCCAGACTTTATGATTCACCGAGGAGTTCGCCGCCAATGGGTTGCTGTCGAGGTTCCGAAGGTCGTTCATCAGACAAAGTAATTGCCATCTTTAAACCTTTCACCTTGCCCAGGTGAAACAGATGTTTTGATAGGGCTCGCTTTTTGTAAATTTCCCTCTTCGCTTTGCCCAAAGCGACAGAGTTTTGTTTTATAGGGCTGTAGTTTCAAGATTCGACTTGTTCATTAATAAAATAACGTCGTTCTGTAATTTCCGCATTAATTGTTGTTTTCTCTTTTTGCTTTTTCAGAAAATGGTAATCCTAAAAAACAATTCAATCATAAAAACAAGCAGTAAAACAAATACACTGCACACACTTGCATTTTCTCTATCTCTTCTAAACACGAATCATCACGTCATGCAGATTGCTTGTTTTATACCCCGTTGAAACATACGATCCGATGCCTTCTTCCAACTTTGAGTTCCCGGTATTCGAGGTTGAAGAAGAAAATGACAACGAAATTCCAGAAGAGATCTCCCGACTACTTAGACAAGAGGAAAGGTCCATTGAACCTCACAAAGAGCCGTTGGAAACGGTAAACTTGGGTTCAGAAAAAGAGAGAAAAGAAATCAGGATCGGAGCATTGCTCAGTCCAATTGCCAGAGAGGGTTTGATAAAGCTTCTCAAAGAATTCCCCGATGTGTTCGCTTGGTCCTATCAGGATATGCCAGGGTTGGATACCAGCATCGTGGAACATCACTTACCGTTGAGATCGGAATGTCCGCCAGTAAAGCAAAGGTTGAGACGCACTCACCCGGACATGGCCATCAAAATCAAAGAGGAGGTACAGAAACAGATCGACGCGGGTTTCCTCGCTACATCTGAATATCCTCAATGCTTAGCCAACATCGTACCCGTTCCCAAAAAGGACGGAAGGGTCAGAATGTGTGTTGATTACAGAGATCTAAACAAGGCAAGTCCAAAGGACGACTTTCCTTTACCACACATTGACATGCTGGTAGACAGTACAGCAAAGTTCAAAGTATTCTCCTTCATGGATGGATTCTCGGGCTATAATCAGATCAAAATGGCGCCGAAAGACATGGAGAAAACTTCGTTCATTACTCCATGGGGAACCTTTTGTTACAAGGTAATGCCGTTCGGTTTGAAGAATGCCGGGGCAACCTATCAAAGGGCCATGACTACTCTGTTTCATGACATGATACACAAAGAAATCGAGGTATATGTCGATGATTTGATTGCAAAATCAAGAACAGAGGATGAACATGTTGAACATCTGTCAAAATTGTTCGAACGTCTAAGAAAATTCAAGCTCCGCTTGAATCCCAACAAGTGCACCTTCGGTGTCCGTTCAGGGAAACTACTAGGGTTCATCGTCAGCCAGAAAGGGATTGAGGTTGATCCTGACAAGGTCAAGGCCATTCAAGAAATGCCTTCTCCGAAAACTGAAAAACAAGTCAGAGGATTCCTGGGACGTTTGAACTACATCTCAAGATTCATATTCCTTATGACCGCGACATGCGCGCCAATTTTCAAATTACTCAAAAAGAACCAGGATTGCGTTTGGTCAGAAGATTGCCAAACCGCCTTCGACAGTATCAAGGAATATCTGTTGAATCTGCCGATTCTATCACCTCCAGTGGAAGGAAGACCACTGATCATTTACCTCACAGTCCTAGAGGACTCAATGGGATGTGTACTTGGCCAACAAGACGAAACTAAAAGAAAAGAGTCTGCCATCTACTATCTAAGCAAGAAATTCACCGACTGCGAGACTCGATACACAATGCTTGAGAAAACTTGTTGCGCTTTGGCTTGGGCAGCCAAACGTCTTCGCCAGTACATGATTCGTTATACTACTTGGTTGGTCTCTGAAATGGATCCAATCAAGTACGTTTTCGAAAAACCTGCTCTCACGGGAAGGATTGCCCGTTGGCAGATGTTACTATCAGAATATGACATAGAGTACCACGCTCAGAAAGCCGTTAAGGGAAGTATTTTAGCCGATCATTTGGCTCATCAACCGATTGACAATCAAGAATCAATCGGGTTTGACTTCCTAGACGAAGATGTCATGTATCTAAAAATGAAAGATTGCGATGAACCGCTACCCAGTGAAGGGCTAGAACCAGGTTCCCAGTGGGGACTCATCTTTAACGGAGCAGTCAATCATTATGGAAACGGAATTAGGGCAATCATTGTTACCCCTCAGGGTTTCCACATTCCTTTCACTACCAGACTTACGTTCAAATGTACGAACAACGAGGCCGAATACGAAGCATGTATCATGGGTCTCAAAGAAGCGATTGATTTAAGGATCAAAAACTTGGACGTATATGGCGACTCAGCCCTGGTTATCAATTAGATAAAAGGAGATTGGAACACAAACCAATCAGGATTGATTCCTTACAAAGACTACGCAAGAAGGTTGTTACCCTTTTTCAACAGAGTCGACTTTCATCACATCCCTCGTGATGAGAATCACATGGCTGATGCATTAGCCACTCTCTGTTCCATGATTAGTGTGGGTCGATGGAATGACATACCTAAGATTGACATAATGCGCCTTGAACGGCCCGCTTACATCTTCACGATTGAAGCAGTCATAGACAACAGACCTTGGTATCACGATATCAAATACTTCCTTCAGAAACAAGAGTACCCATCTGGGGCACTCAGAAAAGACAGGAAAACCCTCAGAAGATTGGCTGGAAACTTCTTCCTGGGCGGTGACACTCTTTATAAGAGAAATTTTGACATGGTCTTGCTCTGATGTGTCGACAGACCAGAAGCAGACGTGCTCATGAAAGAAATTCATGAAGGATCCTTTGGCCCTCATGCCAACGGACACACAATGGCGAGAAAAATTCTCAGGGCCGGGTATTATTGGTTGACCATGGAAGCCGACTGGTACAAGTACATGAGGAGGTGTTACAAGTGTCAGGTATACTCCGACAAAATTCATGTACCACCATCACATCTCAAAGTTCTTTCTTCCCCGTGGCCTTTTTCCATATGGGGAATCGACATGATTGGCATGATTGAGCCCAAGGCTTCAAACGGACATCGGTTCATCCTGGTAGCCATTGACTATTTCACCAAGTGGGTCGAAGCAGCGTCATTCGCCAATGTAACCCGACAAGTGGTGGTCTGATTTATCAAAAACAATATCATCTGCCGTTATGGTGTTCCAAGCGAGATCATTACTGATAATGGATCTAACTTGAACAATAAGATGATGAAAGAGTTATGCGCAGAGTTCAAGATCGAACACCATAACTCATCTCCCTACCGACCCAAGATGAACGAAGCGGTAGAAGCGGCTAACAAGAACATCAAGAAGATCGTTCAAAAAATGGTTGTAACCTATAAAGATTGGCACGAGATGCTACCCTTTGCTCTTCATGGTTATCGCACATCTGTCCGCACTTCAACAGGGGCTACCCCTTTCTCTCTAGTATATGGCATGGAGGCAGTGCTTCCCATAGAAGTAGAGATCCCGTCAATCAGGGTATTGATGGAAGCTAAGCTCACCGAAGCTGAATGGTGTCAAAGTCGACACGACGAACTGAACCTGATCGCAGAAAAGAGAATCACGGCACTATGCCACGGTCAGTTGTATCAACAGAGAATGAAGAGGGCGTTCGACAAAAAGGTCCGACCTCGTGTCTTCAGGAAAGGAGACCTCGTGCTCAAGAAGATACAATCATTTCTCACTGACTCTCGGGGCAAATGGACCCCAAATTATGATGGCCCCTATGTGGTCACGAAAGCTTTCTCAGGCGGCGCCTTGAGACTTGCAACCATGGACGGAGAGGAATTTGCCTACCCCACGAATGTTGATGTAGTCAAGAAATACTTCGCCTAAACTAAAAAAAAAACGTCTCGGTGGATTGAAACCCCGAAAGGGCGGTCCAGTCAAAAGTTAGAGACATGAAAAAAAAGAATCATCCCGATGGATTGGAAATCTCATAGTACAATCCAGGCAAAAGTTAGGGATAATGGCAAGTAACTATGTTCAATAGAGGCAAGTCCCTCAGCAGTAGTTACATCATCTATCGGAGGAAATCTCCAGTCAAAGGTCATCTTCGACAGAAGCTCAGGATGCCCCGACTTCAAAGTTGATAGAAGGATAGTGGTCGTTATGTTTCAACGTAGCCCTTTTCCCTGTAAATTACCATTTTCTAACTTTGTATATACTCTTTGGAATCACGCATTTGGCTGATTTCCATCTTATCAATAAAATTTGAGCCCTTGTGCTTTTGTTTGTAATTCTTGTTTGTTTTAGCTTTACAGAACGACGTTGTTTAAACTTAACCAGCGATTCTTGAAATAAAACAAAAATGAATTTACTTGTTAAAAATTTTTCTGCTTTTAAAATAAAGATGGCATTTCTTTTGACTGTTGAACATCAGAAGAACATCGATCGCTTCTCCCGAAGTAAGCGAACTTCAAAGTGCGGAATCAAAGTACTCCTTCTAGACCAGTACTCCTGAATGAAGGATCAATAATGTTAGAGACCTTGTTTCGTCTGACATCCTCGGCCGAGTTCTCATCTCCTAAGCCCGATCAACATAGCTCCCAACGGGACTATCTCTCCTAAGCAAGGTGGAATTGCTATTTTGAACCAACGGTACTTCTTCGCCCCGCGATGGCCGAGTATCCGATTGTGTTCATCCAGTAGTCTGTATGTCGCGTCAGTTTTGTCAGCATATACATACGTACTTCATGCATTTTGATTTCCATTTACATTTTATATTGCATCGTTCTCACTCTAGCCGGTCTTGTCCCCTAGTGATAAACAGTTTTCTCAATCGAGTTTGTCAGTTCTTTCCTCGTCAGGAAGTGTTGCGTCTGCACAATCTCGCCACCAGTGTATCTTTAGATCAGAGTCGGCACTTGGCCACTTTGATAACTTGAACCTCTGAAAGATCAGAGAACCTTCAACAGATGTCACTCTTCGCCATTAAAGATGATATCCTTGCTTTCCCGGATTAAGGAAAATCCACAGAGAAAGCCTCGTGATCAGAGATTCGGCAGCATGCCAGTTTTGCTCCGAAAGGACCGCTGATGAAAAGGTCATCGGCCCCACAAAATTGGACCCCATCATATGGCGTTTCTCCGGGAAGATCCCGAGAAAAGTATGATGAAAGATCCCAAATGAAAACAATCTCTCAAGAGACTCGCTTTCCCCAGTAGAATCGACAAATGGCGTCTCCAAAACAGAGAAGTTTGTGTACCTCTACAATTCAGACGACTGGGTTCCCCAGCAAGTCTGACATCAAAAATTTTTCCACTCAAATGGCATCTCTCCAGGAAAATTCGGCGAGAAGTTTAAAGGAAAGCCGCTACGAATAGCGTCCCTTGTCAGTAAAGTTTATTGACAAAAGAAACTAAGACCAGTTCCTTGGTAGGAAACCAGGATCGAGGGGAAGTTTAAATCAGAAACTAAGACCAGTTCCTTGGTAGGAAACCAAGAACGAGGGGAGATTTATTGCAAAAGAAAACTGAGACCAGTTCCTTGGTAGGAAACCAAGAACGAGGGGAGATTTATTTCAAAAGAAAACTGAGACCAGTTCCTTGGCTGAAGACCAGGATCGAGGGGAAGTTTACCTTTTCTAAGCATCATTGCTTAGCTAAAGAAGATGAATGCGTAAGCTACCATTCATAACCATCATCAAAATTTCGGATATTCCGATATTTAATCCTCTTGCACCCCGAATGCTCGAATCCCTTCGTCATTCATACCTTCGGGTCCAAGAAGATTAAATAGGGGCATCTGTAATACCCCAAATTTTGACCACTTAGATTTCCCATCATTGTGAAAATCATCATCACAATATGGATGAACCATCATGCTTCATTAGTCTCCCCAAAGATGGGTGAGCATCCAATACAATCAAAATTGGGGTTTCAAGCCCTCTCTGAGTGCTTAGACAAAGGATCAATCAAGAAATGACATGATCTTCAACTTGTCTAATCACTCAAACATCCACAATGGATCAAAAAGTACTCCCACTTCAAGGATTAAGCACAAGGCTGCTCCCTTCTAGGTGGATCAAGTCTCAAGATCGACAATGTCACCAAATTAGGGTTTTGGTCGACCAGGGTCTCCAGATGGAAATTTTCATCTGGGCACAAGGCAATGATCCAAAACATGACCTAATATGCTTCATGGAACCTCATGAACCCATGCATCAAGTCAATTTTGCCTCAGGGGATGCATTCATCAAAAATCAGGAATTAGGGTTTCTTGACCTAATTCACCCTTAAGTTGACTTTTGGGACAAACCATGAGCCAAGACCTCAAGAGATGATTTGAGGGTCTCTAATACACCATATTGATCCATTTAGAACAATGGATTGATCCAAGAAGCTTGAGCAACAAGTCTCATTTTCATCTGCACCACAATTAGGGTTTTAAGGGAAAAGTCAACTGTAACTTTGACTTTTGACCTGGACATGCTCCCAAACCCTAATACATGATTGAATATACCCTATGACACCCATGGAACATGTCCATCAAGTTTTATTTAGGTCAAGGACATGATTTCCTGAAGAATTGCACAGTTTGGAATTCATCTGATAAAAAGTCAACTGTGCACAAAAGTCAACTTTGACTTTTTGAGATTTTTCACCAAAATGGATTTTTAACCCTAAAATGATGTTAATGTATGATTTGAATCATCATTCATCAAGAAAAATCAAGAAAAGTGAGATAACTTGTAAAAGGGGTAACCATAAAACTTAGAAATTTTTCTAAGTTAAAAATAAAGTGGCAAAGGTACCAACTTTGGAGGACCATAACTCCTAAACCACAAGGCCATTTTTTCTCATCCAAAGATGGATTTGTAGCCCTCATTATCACCTACAAAAACTTTAACTACAAGTCATTCCAATTCATTAAGGATTTTGAGTTATGGAGTGATCAAAGTGGCTGAAAAGTGAAAATGTCACTTTTTCCAACACTTAGTGAAATTTTCACTAAGTCAGAATTTGCCTTCACTTTTTGCCAAATGTAGGGGGATTTTTCACTTGGAATCAAAAGAGATCAAAACCAAACTTGTTTAAACAGTTGTTGTATCATGTAAGAGCTTTCCAAAATGGCCAAGAACATTGCCAAATTCAACCTACACCATGAGATACAACATTGCCAAGTTGCCTTGCTGAAATCTGTCAAGGCAAGGCAGAATTTGCATTTTGGCTCGATTTGCCAAAATCAGCCAATTTCAATAGTTCCTATCCACTTGGACACCTCAGAGGATTGAATCTAAAGGGGACAATCACTGAGCCAAGCCTCCAAGGTCCAAGGAACAAGGAATAGCATGTTGAACCTAGAGTTGCCAAAATAGGGACAAGACTTCAAATTTGGAATGAGGCATTCAATGGGACCATCAAGGTGGCATGGACTGAGCCATTCTCATCTGAAATCAGTCAAGACTTATCCAAGACCAAGGGGACCAAAGCTCTGTGCCCTAACCTCTAGTCAATGGCTAGAGGAGACTTGGATTTTCATTTGCCAACATTGGCCAAACCTACTTACCAGCTGCCATGCACTATTCCTTGCAAAACAAACGTGCTCTACTATAAATAGAGCTCAATTGTGGTCAGTTTAAGTACACCAAAGCCATCTAACAGATGCTTTCCTCAAAATCTCTTTCTCTTGGCAAAAATGCCTTTCTTAGCAAGGTAGCTATCAGGTTTTGAGTTTGAGAGCAATTCTGCACAAACCAATCACTCACACACCTCACATACATCACATATGAGCTGATCAAACACTCACATAACTTCTGAAACATCAATTTCATGAAATCACCAGCTGGTTGCTCAAATTTTCAAACAAGGTGAAGCTGAGGTACCACAAAATGATCTAGCCAATTTCAATCAAGTCCAACCATCCAAACACAATCCATATGGTGTAGGGAAGCTGTCCAGATCATCACAACTCATCTGTAGCACCTCCAAATCAAAAATCACTTTGAACTTGCTGTCACGGCTTGGAGGTAAGCACATACTTGGTCATCTCTCAATCTATGCATATTTCCTCGCACAATAATTTGGCCATATGTTCATAATTATGCATGGAATGTTTTCCCTCAATTAATTGCATTGTTTGAATCGTGTATCAAAAATCCTAGCCTTCATGCAGAAATTAGGGTTCTTGAGGTTTCTTCGTGATTTCTTGTTGTATGTTTAATTTAAATGAAATTAAAGTACATAGACATGATCGTGAGGTTGAGACGAGCATAATGATATGTGGATTGCATGATATGATTACGTATTCATGGAGATTGGATAGAAAACGCAAATCTGAGAAACCAAGAACACGCGCGTGTTCTTCAGCTTGTTCTTGGCGCCTTTTTTTCAAATTCAAATATTTGAATTTTGTGATTTTGTTTAATTGATTCAAAAATTAATTTCTCTCTGAGTTTTAATGATTTTGAGTTGATTCTTTTTTTAATAATTCACAAAAATGTTAAAATATTTTATTTTATCAAAAAATCCCAAAAATATTATTTATTTCATATAATTGATATTTTTGTAAAGAATTAATATTTTGATTGTTTTTGGCATTTTAAATATTTTTTCTACATTGATTTTGCAACTTTTAATGCTTTCTAATTATTTTGTAGGTCAATACTTAATTTTTGAAGCATTAATCCAAGATCACAATTTGTTTTCCATGTGTTAAACAATTTTTGATCATTTTAATTGAATTTTTATTCAATTAAATACATTTTGAAAACAAATTAGGGTTTTGGATTAATTCAACCCTCATAAATCATTTTCAAAACACTTTGGGCCTCTATTAGAGTGTAAGACCCAATCCTTTTTTTGACCAAATCATCTTTGGGCCTCACTTATTGTATAAGTCCCGATACCGTCAAAACACAAATGGCGCGATCGTCGCCTTTTCAAAAATCATCCAGGCCTACCCTCGAGTAGTAAGACCCATTTATTCATCTCAAAACTCTTTGGGCCTCTTGAGAGAGTGTAAGACCCATCCCCCCTTGTACAAAAACTTTTTGGGCCTCACTCATTGTATAAGTCCCTCTGTACAAGTAAACGGCGTGATCGTCGCCCGTTTAAAAATAAAAACCATCTGGGCCTACCCTCGAGTAGTAAGACCCATTTCTTTTTCTTTAAAACACTTTGGGCCTCTAATAGAGTGTAAGACCCAATCCCCCTTTTAACCAAAAACATTTTGGGCCTCACTTATTGTATAAGTCCCTCTGCGTTAAAAGAAAACCTCGGCACGATCTCCATTTTTAAACGAAAAATCATTTGGGCCTACCCTCGTGTTATAAGCCCCACTCTTTTCTTTAAACCCTTTTTTGGGCCTCTTGAGAGAGTGTAAGACCCATCCCTTTGTACAGAAAACCTTTTTGGGCCCCAGTCACTTGTATAAGTCCCTCTGTACAAATTCAAACAGTGCGCTCACTGATAAAACTCTGGGCCTCTCCTTGAGCTGTAAGCCCCAGATCTTTCTTTTTCAAAGCAATTTCTCCTTTGGTTTTGAATATACTGTTGTTTTTAATCTTTCTTTGTTGAACAACTAACCAAACAGCATGGAAGCACTACAACCGAGTAAGTGGTTATCGCTTTCATTTACTGCTTTCATATTATAAACTGTATTGTGGGGCTGCTCACTGTAAGTCTCCTTTCATAAACTCATATCTACTGTGTAATAAAACTATAGATATTTCGAGTTTCCCCGGCAACTACGTCTAGAACTAGGTAACGCCGTTTCACTTATTCGTAGAAATAGACGCCTAGATCCCCAATAGGAGAACCAGATACAGTCTTCTCTTCGGCTGTCCTCCTTAGGAATCGTCAAGAAGCTCTACTCCCCAAGATGAATGTATTCTCCGTGAATGGCATCTTTGAGTTTCTTCCCAATTCTCGAACTTTCCTGACTTGATCTATTCCTTGTGGATAGCTTGCCTTGAATGTCTCGGGGTTTGGGTACCCACTACGGTCATAATCTTGGACCTTAACTAAGGAACCCTCTTTAAAAGCTAAAAGTCACTGGATAGTAAACCTCGCACGTTTACCAGTGGTTTTCATCTTTAAAAGAGTTATCTCTCCTAATGGAAAGGAGATGATAGACCCACGGGCTTCTTAAAAGCATCGGCCTCCTCTTGGGCATTATTCAAGGACCCTACGGCTTCTTAGAAGTATTCACAGCCTCCTCTTAGGCTTCGTATAATGATCTCTTCCTTCGGGAATGATAGCCTCCTCTTGGGCTTCGTACAAGGACCCGTCAGCTTCTTAAAAGTTCCCAGCCTCCTCTTGGGCTTCGTACAAATTATCCCGACGACCTCCTAGAGGTATAGGAACAGAACCTAGTCATCCTCATAGAACAGTCCTTTCATAGAGTCTACTACTGTTTCTCGAAGCATAGTACAAAAGATAAAACTCTAGACACGGACAATCTAACTTCCTTGAGTCTCAAAGACATTCTCAAGCACCCTTCGTTAAATAGGAAGAAAACCCGCAGACTCGGATAGTGTCGATACCCTTTGGATTTCCCGTTTCCTCAAAGAGAAGGAAATATCCCTGATCCTCAAATTAAATCCCTGTAAGAACTGATTTTCTCTTTTAAATCAGTATATTGGATCTGTTACTCAACTGAAACAATTACAATAGCCTCCATCTCGGGCTTCGTACGAGATACCAAAATTCTCCCCAGTGGAGTCAAAACAACCTTTTCGTCTCTCTCTTGGGCTTCATACGAGATACAAAAACACTCTATTACTGAGTATAAAAGATTCTCCAACTGAGTCAACTCTTTGCTAGCCTCCTCTTAGGCTTTGTATAACGATATGCCCCACTGGGTCAAAAACCTTTAGCCTCTCTCTCGGGCTTTGTATGAGACACAAAATAGCCTCCTCTTAGGCTTTGTATAATGATTTTCCTAGCGGAAATTAGCCTCCTCTTAGGCTTTGTATAAGAAAACCACTGGTTGATCCAATCGACCTTTTAGAATCAAAGTTGTGCCTCGTTCGCAGTACACAAACATCAACAACTCCTTTCCCTTCATCTAATCGCTGTAAGCGGCAAGCCTCTGGATCATCTACATCCATGCCACTATCCCTCTTTTAGCATGAGAAATTCCTAAGGAAAGATGGCATTGCTCTACACTGAGTTAAAGTCTTCTCCTTCAGGTTAAAACCCTTTCTTCGGAAATTATCGCATTGCTCGGATCCGCGTATCCCAGTTAAAGTAATTCTCCTTCTCCCCTCTTTAGAGATGACAAATTCTCTCTAAAGCAGAGGTCTTTCAGTTTCACGTCTTGGGCTTTGAACAAGACACAAATAGACCTTTTAGCTTCACATCTTGGGCTTTGAACAAGATACAAATCACCTTTCGCTTCATGTCTTGGGCTTTGAACAAGACACCAAAACACCCCTTTCCTCCCATAGAATAGGAGGAACTACGAATGCTCTGATTTCCCTGTTTCGGTAAACGGGAATACGTAGGCATAAGATCGAAAGAAAAGATCTTAGCGAGCGCAATCAACAAAAAAACCAAATCCCATACCTCCATCAATTAAAAGCACCAGTCCTAACATCCTAATCCTTATTCCCCGCCAGAAACCTTCTGCCCAGGTAAAAAGAAAGAGAACCGTATTGGCGAAAATACAAATAACCAGTATAAAGGCCCCCCACATTGATAGCATCCGTAACCTAACAGACCGCTGTTTAACCTCAGTATGCAAGCAGGGTTAATTGGAGACATCTATTTCCCTTCCTTATTCAGCTCACAATAGGATAAAAAATGAATCGACCTGTAGTTTAAAGCTCAAACCGCAGAGAGCGACCAGCGCTTAAGAACCGCGTCCAAAATCGCTCGCTACAGAGACATGATTTTCTCAACCAACGTAAGGCATTCTTATGATCCCAAAAAGTAGCAGACTTAGGTAAATGGGAGATAAACCATTTATAAAGCAGAGGTACACAACATGTGATCTCCCCTCCGCTGTACAAATTCCCTAAGTGTACAGAATGATACGCATCTGCGAGCAAAGTCGGCACAGGGTTTCCAATGAGAAAACCCTAATGGCGTTGATATCGACGAAGTTATTAATGTTGGGCAACAGAAATAACCCGTAGGTGAGTAAGACAAAGATGCTCTCGAAAGCAGTCACGTTCTTGATACTAGCTAAGTACAGGGCTTTCTTTGTCAAGAACTGGGCTGGAAAACCTTGTATGCCACCCTTAGTGGTCATGTGAGTCCTGACCTCAGACTCGTCCAAATGAATTGCTCTTGCAATGGTCTGATTCTTTGGAATTTCTTCCAGTCCAGAAAATGGAGCTCGATCAGTGATATGTAAATCAATCAGATGAGAATACTCCTCCAGTGTTGGTGCGAGCTGGTAATCCGGAAATGTGAAGCAGTGATAAACTGGATCGTAGAATTGAACGAGCGCGTCCATGATTCCCTCAATCACATGGACCCTTAACAGAGGTAACAGACCTCCGTACCTGGCTCTGAAAGCCTCTTGGTTTGTGATCATTCTCACCAAACCTCTTAAATTCTCTACTTTTGGAATCCTGAAGGTGTATTTATGAGTTCTCCTTCTACCGAAATCCATTAGCGCAATCCTTTTCTCTGATATTTGCAATAACAGTCTTAGTTTAATTTGAAAAAATAGAGAGACTAGAAGAGAAATATTTTTGAATGTTTTAATGTTTTTTTTTAAATGAATGCATGAATGCAGCACACAAAAACATAGAAAAAACATGGGGTCAAAGGGTCGTTGTCATGAAGTCAAGGCTCTACCCATCCCCAAAGGTTTATACTAGGGTATTTTTTGTACCTGTACTCAAAATCATCAGCTCCTCCCAGGATAACAAACAGCAAGCAGATCGCCAGCGAGCTGTATGAAATCTTAGAGTAAATGCTATTCACCGAGAATAGATCATCAGCCTTAAATGAGGGTAGTATCGCGTGACAACTATCTCCGATAGCTTCCGCACTACAAAAGGGTTCGCTCCTCAGCTTCTCAGACATCATAATCGGCCCATTGCCTATGAGAGGGAATGGGTTGCATTGGTCAGCCTCCACTGAGGTTGATGGTCGACCTCGTCGCCATCACTTATCTTAAGTTTATACTCAATCTTTCCACATGCGGCATCACACGCATTCCCATTAGCAGAAAAATAAACATGTATAGCAATTAGGAAAAGCAGTATATATATTCGTCCTAAAGTCCTAGACTTTTAAAGCTATGAATCCTAAGTTCCTGACAGAAAATGGTTTCCCGGCGGAGTCACCATCCTGTGGTTTCATTCCAAATTAATGACGTTTTGACCTAAGATGTTAGTGACGTTAAGGCTTCAAGAGACAAGAGGAACAAAATGCCTTGAAAGGCGCCTTTTTGTGGTACCTCAGTCCAAGATTTCTACCTAGGAGACGAGAAGAGAACAAGATCCCAAAAAAAACAATGATTATCCCCAGCAGAGTCGCCATTTTTCTGTGGAAAATGGGGACGATGATGACTAAGGTAAAACAGCTCCTCATGTGACTCCCCAGCAGAGTCGCCATTTTTCTGTAGCGAGTGATTTTTGGATGTGGTTGCGAAGCACGATCGCTCTAGTACTACAGTTCGATTCATTTTTTATCCTATTAAAGCTGATGATGGAAGGGAAATAGATGTCTCCAACTAACCCTGCTTGCATACTGAGGTTAAACAGTCAAAACTGTTGGTTTACAGATGCTACAAAGATTCAGGGTCTCTCCTTGGTTATTTTTTTGAAAAGGGGTGTTTTAGGCTATCGGTTGAGATGTTAGGACGGATGTATATGAAAGTATGGGATTTTGGGTTTTTGTTTAGTGTGCTCGCTAAGATCTTTTCTTTCAATCTTATGCCTACGTATTCCCGTTTACCAAAACAGGGAAATCAGAGTATTCGTAGTTCCTCCTATTCTATGGGAGGAAATGGTTGTTTTGGTGTCTTGTTCAAAGCCCAAGACGTGAAGCTAAAAAGGTGATCTGTATCTTGTTCAAAGCCCAAGATATGAAGCTAAAAGGTTCTATTTGTATCTTGTTCAAAGCCCAAGATGTGAAGCTAGAGGTGTTGACTTTAGAGAGAATTTGTCATCTCTAAAGAGGGGGTTGTATGTCACAATGGTTTATAAAGGAGAATTACCTCAACCGGGATGTGTGAATCCGGAAATGCCATAATTTCCTTTATAGGGGATTTCCAACCTAAAGGAGAAGACTTTAACTCAGTGTAGAGCAATGCTATCTTTCCTTAGGAATTTCTCATGCTAAAAGAGGGACAGTGGCATGGATGGAGTTGATCCAAAGGCTTGCCGCTTACAGCAATTAGATGAAGGGGAAGGAGTTGTTGATGTTTGTGTACTGTGGACGAGGCAGAGCTTTGATGCTAAAAGGTTGATTGGATCAACCAGTGGTTTTCTTATACAAAGCCTAAGAGGAGGCTAATATGTGTCTCGTACATAGCCCGAGAGAGAGGCTAAAAGGTTTTAACTCAACGAGGGAATCTTTTGGTATCTCGTATAAAGCCCGAGATGGAGGCTATTTGACTCAACAAGAGAGTTTTTGTATCTCGTACAAAGCCCGAGATGGAGGCGAAAGGGTGATTGACTCAAAGAGGGAGTCTCTTATGTGTCTCGTACAAAGCCCGAGAGAGAGGCTAAACGTTGTTTGACTCAACGAAGGAGTCTTTTGTATCTCGTCTGAAGCCCGAGATGGAGGCTAAATTGTTAGCTCCGCCGGGGAGAATCATTACACAAAGCCCAAGAGGAGGCTATGGCGCTGTTTCAGTTGAGTGACAAGTCTAGTATGCTGATTTAAAGAGAAAATCAGTTCTTATATGAGCAATATTGTACTCTCAAGGATTTGATTCGAGGATCAGGGATATTTCCTTGTCTTTGAGGAAGTGGGAAATCCGAAGGGTATTGAGACTATCCGAGTCTACGGGTTTCCTTCCTATTTAACGAAGGGGTCACTTGAGAATGTCTTTGAGACTCAAGGATATTAGACTGTCCGTGTCTAGAGTTTCATCTTTTGTACTATGCTTTGAGAAACAGTAGTAGACTCTTGGAAAGGACTGTTCTATGCAGATGACTAAGTTCTATTCCTATACCTCTAGGAGGTCGTCGGGACAATTTGTACGAAGCCCAAGTGGAGGCTGGAAGCTTTTAAGAAGCCGACGGGTCCTTGTATGAAGCCCAAGAGGAGGCTATCATTCCCGGAGGAAGAGATCATTATATGAAGCCTAAGAGGAGGCTGTGAATACTTCTAAGAAGCCGACGGGTCCTTGTACTAAGCCCAAGAGGAGGCGGGGTTGCTTTTAGGAAGCCTGTGGGTCCTTGTACGATGCCCAAGAGGAGGCCGATGCTTTTAAAAAGCCGATGGGTCCCCAAACCCCGAGAAATTCAAGACAGGCTATTCACAAGGAATAGATCAAGCCAGGAAAGTTCGAGAATTTGGGAGAAACTCAAAGATGCCATTCAGGGAGAATACATTCATCTCTGGGAGTAGAGTTTCTTGACAATTCCTAATGAGGACAGCCGAAGAGAAGACTGTATCTGGTGATCCTATTGGGGATCTAGTTGTCTATTTCTACGAATAAACGAAACGGCTTTTCCTAGTTCTAGACGTAGTTGCCGGGGAAACTCTAAATATCTATACTATTATTACACAGTTGATATGAGTTTATGAAAGAAGACTTACAGCGAAACAGCCCCACAATACAGTTATATGTATATGAAAGCGGTAAATGAAAGCATATAAACACTTACTCGGTTGTAGAGCTTCCATGATGTTTGGTTAGTTGTTCAACAAAGAAAGATTGAAAACAACAGTATATTCAAAATCAAAGGAGAAAGTGCTTTGAAAAAGAAAGATTTGGGGCTTACAGCTCAAGGAGAGGCCCAGGGTTTTATCAGTGAGTGCACTGTTTGAATTTGTACAGAGGGACTTATACAAGTGACTAAGGCCCAAAAAGGTTTTCTCTACAAAGGGATGGGTCTTACACTCTCTCAAGAGGCCCAAAAGGTTTAAAGAAAAAGAGTGGGGCTCATAACACGAGGGTAGGCCCAAATGATTTTTCCGTTTAAAATGGCGATCGTGCCGAGGTTTTCTTTTAACGCAAAGGGGCTTATACAACATCTGGGGCCCAAAATGTTTTGGTTAAAAGGGGATTGGGTCTTACACTCTATTAGAGGCCCAAAAGTTTTGAATGGGTCTCATAGCTCAAGGAGAGGCCCAATTGTTATTTTTTAAAAGGGCGACGATCGCGCCGTTTGTTTTTTACTGTATCGGGACTTATACAATGAACTGAGGCCCAAAAATGATTTGGTCAAAAAAGGATTGGGTCTTACACTCTATTAGAGGCCCAAAGAGTTTTAAAGAAAAGAAATGGGTGATGATCGCGTCGAACTTTACGAAATACAACGGGACTTATACAATAAGTGAGGCCCAAAATGGGTTGTATTTACAAAGGGTTGGGTCTTACACTCTATTAGAGGCCCAAAAGGTTTTGAAAATGATTTATGAGGGTTGAATTAATCCAAAAACCCTAATTTGTTTTCAAAATGTGTTTTAATTGAATAAAAATTCAATTAAAATGATCAAAATTGTTTAACATATGGAAAATAAATTGTGATCTTGGATTAATGCTTCAAAAATTAAGTATTGACCTACAAAATAATTATAAGGCATTAAAAGTTACAAAATCAAGAGGGAAAAAACATTTTAAATGGCAAAAACAAATAAAACATTAATTCTTTGCAAAAATATCAATTATATGAAATAAATAATATTTTTGGGATTTTTTGATAAAAATAAAATATTTAAACATTTTTGTGAATTATCAAAAAAAGAATCAACTCAAAATCATTAAAACCCAGAGAGAAATTAATTTTTGAATCAATTAAATAAAATCACAAAATTCAAATAATCAAATATTTGAAAATGACGCCAAGAACAAAGGCAAGCACACGCGCGTGTTCTGAGTTTCCCAGATTTGCATTTTCTATCCAATCTCACTGAATACTTGATTATATCATGCAATCTACATATCAATCAACTCGTTTTAACCTCACGATTATGTATATGGTCTTTAATTTCATTTATTTTTAACATGGAATAAGAAATCAAAGAGAAACCTCAAGAACCCTAATTTCTGCATGAAGGTTCAGAAATTTCACACATGATTCAAACGATGCAATTTATTGAGGGAAAACATTCCATGCATGATTATGAACATATGGCCAAATTATTGTGCAGCAAAAATTGCATGGATCATAGAGTTAGAAGGGCTCATGCTTACCTCTTGCAGCTGGTGATCGTGTTTTGTGTTGGAGGTGTTACAGCTAGGTTCCAATGATCTGGATAGCTTCCCTAGGTGCTATGGAGTGTGCATGAATGCTTGGAATGGATTGAAATAATCTAGAACTTGAGATGGTACCCCAACTGCAAATCTGTCAAGAACTTGAGCAACTGGCTGGTGATTTTGTGAAATCAGTGTTCCAGATGTTATGTGAGTGTTTGGATCACTTCTATATGATGTATGTGAGGTGTGTGAGTGATTGGTTTGATTGGAAAAGCTCTCAAACTCAAAACTCGATAGTGACTTGCCTTAGAAGGCAAAATTGGAGTGAAAGAAGAGATTTTGAGGAAAGCATTTGTTTGATGGCTTTGGTGTACTTAAACTGATCATAATTGAGCTCTATTTATAGTAGAACAAGTTTTTTTTGCAAGGAATAGTGAATGGCAACTGCTGAGTAGGTTTGGCCAATGTTGGCAAATGAAAATCCAAGTCTCCTCTAGCCATTGACTAGAGGTTAGGGCACAGGCTGCTGGTCCCCTTGGTCTTGGATAAGTCTTAACTGAATTCAGTTGCTAAGAGCTCATTTCATGCCACCTTGATGCTTCCATTGAATGCTCTAATCCAAAATTGGAGTCTTGTCCCTATTTTGGCAATTCTAGGTTCAACATGCTATTTCTTGTTCCAAAGACTTTGGAGGCTTGGCTCAGTGATTGTCCCCTTTAGATTCAATCCTCGGAGGTGTCCAAGTGGATAGGAGCATTTGGATTTGGCTGATTTGGGCAAATCGACCAAAAGTCCAAAAATCTGCCTTACCTTGGCAGATTTCAGCAAGGCATCTTGCCAATGTCATATCTCATAGCTCAAATTGAATTTGGTAATGTTCTTGGCCATTTTGGAAAGCCCTTAAATGATACAACAACTGTTTGAACATGTTTGGTTTTGATCTCTTTTGAATCCAAGTGAAAAATCCCCCTACATTTGGAAAAATGTAAAGGTAGATTCTGACTTAGTGAAATTTTCACTAAGTGTTGGAACGAAGACTTTTCTTGATTTTGATCATTCCATAACTCAAAATCCATGAGGAATTTGGACATTGGTAAGTATGAAGCTTTTGTAGAGGGAAATGTGATCTACAAATCAAGCTTTGAATGGGGAACAATGGCCTTGTGGTTTAGGAGTTATGGTCCTCCAAAGTTGGCACATTAGTGTCACTTTTTCCATAACTTAGAAATTTTTCTAAGTTTTTATGGTTACCCCTTATACAAGTTATCCCACTTTCTTTGATTTTTCTTAATGAATGATGATTCAAATCATACATTAACATCATTTTAGGGTTAAAAATCTATTTTGGTGAAAAATCTCAAAAAGTCAAAGTTGACTTTTGTGCACAGTTGACTTTTTATCAGATGAATTCCAAACTGTGCAATTCTTCAGGAAATCATGTCCTTGACCTAAATCAAACTTGATGGACATGTTCCATGGGTGTCATATGGTATATTGAATCATGTCTTAGGGTTTGGGAGCATGTCTTGGTCAAAAGTCAAAGTTACAGTTGACTTTCCTCGCGAAACCCTAATTGTGGTGCAGATGAAATTGAGACTTGTTGCTCAAGCTTCTTGGATTAATCCATTGTTGCAAATGGATCAATATAGTATATTAAAGACCCTCAAATCCTCTATTAAGGTCTTGGCTCATGATTTGTCCCAAAAGTCAACTTAGGGATGAATTAGGTGAAGAAACCTTAATTCCTGATTTTTTATGTATGCATCCCCTGAGATCAAATTGACTTGATGATTGGGTCCATGAGGTTCCATGGAGTATATTAGGTTATGTTTTATATCATTGGCTTGTGCCCAGATGAAAAATTTCCATCTGGAGGCCCTGGTCGACCAAAACCCTAATTTGGTGACATTGTCGATCTTGAGACTTGATCCACCTTGAAGGGAGCAGCCTTGTGCTTAATCCTTGAAGTGGGAGTCCTTTTGATCCATTGTGGATATTCTAGAGGCTAGACAAGTTGAAGATCAATTCATTCCTTGATTGATCCTTTGTTTAAGGCTCTGAGAGGACTTAAAACCCTAATTTTGATTGTAGTGAATGCTCAATAACCCTTGAGGCATTTGATGAGGCATGATGGTTCATCCATACTATGATGATGATTTTCACAATGATGGGAAATCTTAGTGGTCAAAATTTGGGGTATGACACCTTGGTGCATCCATTGAATACTCCAAAACAAAATTGGAGTCTTGTCCCTTCTTTAGGGATTTCTAGGTTTGACATGTTATTTTTAGTTCTAAGGACTTGGGAGGCTTATGGATCAGTGTTTGTTCCTCCTTGGTCTCCCCCTGAGGTGTTCAGATGGATAGACATGTTAGTCATTTGCACAAATTTGGAAAACCGAGCAAAATGCACAAATCTGCCTTGCCATGACAGTTTGCAGCAAGGCATATTGGCATGGTCATTTCTCATGGCTTAGGTGGAGTTTCATGGGGTTCTTGGCCATTTTGGAAAGCTCTCATATGATACAACATATGTGTGATCATAGTTGTAAGTTCCTGGATTGGCTGGAATTTTGGTAAAACAACAAGGTGTTCAATGCTGATGTCATGGTGTTGATGTTGCAGCATTGAGTCTTAGTACTGGGCTGTACTAAGTTGTGAAGGTTAACTATGTTTGATGTCATGGGCTTGATGTCATAACATTGCACTTAACACTGGGCTGTGTTAAGGTTGCTAGTTGCTAAAGTGGATGTCTGATGTCACATAGGTGATGTTGTAACATCAGACCTGCAGAACTGAAGCTAATGACAGCATGGGCTTGTTGTTATTAGGGTCGCGTATTAGCTAGAATTGTGGAGAGTGTTGACTCGTTGGATGAGAATATCTTGGGCTAGATATTTTCTGTTACATGGGAGATTTGATTGCAGGTTTGTTAGAGAATTAAAAGGTGGAAGATTTAAAAAGATTTTGGGGATAAAATCTGTTTTAAAAGATTCAGTTTTTAATTAACAAATCTGATCAAATATTGTGACAAATCCAATCCAAATTCAAGGAGCTATATAAAGCGCACAAGACCAAGGAAGAAGGTACAGAAAACAGATTGAAGATCAAGAGCTGGAGGCTTAGAGTCTAGGGTTTGTTTAGAGTACTTGTAATCACACTATTCTAGGTTTGAATAGGTGTTGAATTTTCTGTCCTCTCTAGAAGCTGTGAAGCAATAGAGAGTTATTGATTGATCGAAGCTAGGAAGCAAGATCAAGGGATCTCAAAGAGGGTGTTCTTTGAGTGTCTTAGGGGATTGAGTAGTGTTCTCATATCTAAGTGGTCTCTTAGGTAGAAAGTCACTAGTAGAGTATAAGTTTAGGAGATTGTCAACTGGTGTGTTGAGTCTGTAAATTATATCTACAAGTAGTGAATTTCATCCCTGGCTTGGTAGCCCCCAGACGTAGGTAGTTAGACCGAACTGGGTGAATAATTCCTTGTGTTTTCCTGTTGCTTATTCTGTCCATTATTGCAGAGTGTGTTGTTGTGACATCGCACCTTAACATCACACGTCTGGTACCAGAATTTCAATTGGTATCAGAGCAGGCATCCTGTCTGTCTCTGGGTGAGATCTAGGGAAGTTACTTTCTGGTGAAAGATGGACAAAGAGGTTGGAGGATTTGTCAACAGACCCCCTATTTTGGATGGCTCAAACTTTGAGTATTGGAAGCCTAGAATGACTACCTTCTTAAAGTCATTAGACAGCAGAGCTTGGAAGGCTGTCATTAAAGAGTGGGAAGCTCCAGTTGTGTGTGAGAAAGATGATGCTGGCAAGGATAAAGAAGGCACCTCTAAGCTAAAGCCTGAAGAAGAGTGGACCAAGGAAGAAGATGAGCTTGCCCTTGGGAATTCAAAAGCCCTAAATGCTATCTTCAATGGAGTTGACAAGAACATATTCAGGTTGATCAACTCATGTGAAACTGCTAAGGCTGCATGGGATATTTTGAAGGCCACATGAATGTCTAAAGATGAAGGAAGATGAGACTATTCACGACTTCCACATGAATGTCCTTGAACTGTCCAATGCATCCAGTGCTCTTGGTGAGAAGATGACAGAAGAAAAGCTTGTAAGAAAGATCCTTAGGTCCCTTCCTAAGAAGTATAAGATAAAGGTAACTGCCATTGAAGAATCACAAGACATCAGCAAGATGAGAGTTGATGAGCTCATTGGGTCTCTTCAAACTTTTGAGCTTGGCTTGAACGAGGAAGAACCAGAAAAGAAGCCAAAGAGCATAGCCTTGGTGTCAAATGATCAGGAAGAAAAGGGAAAGAGTTCTGAGTCCCAGGAGGATCTGCCTCAGGCCATAGTTATGTTGGGAAGGCAGTTCAACAAAGTGTTCAAGAAGATGAACTATAACTCCAGGCCTAATGTCGAGAACATCTCTTTTGACATCAGCAAGCCAAAAGAGAAGGATGAAGAGAAGACTACCCAAGATAAAGGAGTTCGGTGCTTTGAATGTGAAGGTTATGGACATGTCAAGAAAGAATGTCCCACATTCTTGAAGAAGCAGAAGAAGGGCATGACAGTTTCTTGGTCTGAATCTGATAGTGAAAGTGAAGGTGAGTCAGCAATGCATGTTAGAGCCTTAACAGGAACAGTTGTTTCTGATGGTGATTCTAGTGAAGAGGAACTGACTTTTGAGGAGTTAGCAGCCTCCTATCATGAGCTGTGTCTGAAGAGTGCAGAAATCTGTCAAGAAAGTGAAAAACAGAAGATACAGATTGTCCAGCTTGAGACTGCTAAAGCTGATTTAGAAAATGAAGTCTTATTGGTCAAAGCTCATCTTGATCATATGACCAAATCTGCTAGGATGCTGAACAGTGGTACAGACACACTTGATAAGATCCTTCAGACAGAAAGGGTAGCTGGAGACAAGACTGGATTAGGATTTGTGGCTGAGAAAAAGGTAACTGCTGAAGCAAGTACTTCAGGAACCAAGAAGGAGATGTCTCAACCAATGTCTCAGCATCAAACAAAGAGACATAATTCTACACCTAAGAAAGTTACTCATCCACAGCCTCAGAATGTTGAGAAGAAGAGTGCTCATCATCAGAAGAAGGTGTAATCTCAGGGAGCTAGTCAGTATATGCCACCTCAATATCACAAGAACATGAAGGCTGCTAGGTTCAATCAGAACATGGTTCATCAACATCAGGGGAACATGTATGAATATGGATACAACAATGCTGTGTCTCATAACTATGGAAGAAGGAAGCCTCATCACCAAAGGAGACAGTTCAAAAGACAGTATCCTTACCATAGAAGACAGTCAAACTATGGTAGTAGAAGACAACAGCCTTATCATAGAAGAAGAAATCAACACTATAAATGGCAGCACCAGCAACATTATCATCATGGTGTAAGAAGGTTTAACCACTTTAGAGATGACAGAGTTAGATGCTTCTACTGTGGCAGATTTGGACATATGCAGTTCTCTTGCTTCAAGCTTCATGGTTATCCAAATTCTGCTCCTCAACCCAGACAGAAGGAGGTCAGGCCCAAAGTAGTAAAATAATGGGTTCCTAAAGCTCACGTCACATGTCTATTGGCTCACACATCAGATGGACATTTTGCTATGGATGCATGGTACTTTGACAGTGGATGTTCAAAGCACATGACTGGATCCAAGAAGCATTTGGTAGAGTTCAATCCTTGCCATGCAAATGATGTTATTTTTGGCAATGGTGAAAAAGGAGTAGTAGAAGGAGTTGGAAGAGTGAAGAATCATAATGTGCTCCTTGTTCAAGGGTTGAGTGCTAATTTAATTAGCATAAGTCAACTTTGTGATGAAGGTCACAAGGTAAGCTACACCAAAGATGAATGTGTGGTAGCTGATGAGCAGAATGAGGTAGTGATGAAGGGAGTAAGATCCAAAGATAATTTCTATCAGTGGATACCTCAAGAGGACAGCTTATCTAGCGATGTTAAGGTTAATGTTGTAACATCAGATGGTGACATCAAGTGTGAAAGTATGGTGAAAAGTCAATCTGGGTTAATGACTTATGGTGCTGTTACTCCTAAGTTGGATGATGTGTTAAAAGCCAACTTGAGTAGTCAGTTATGTGAGCAAAATGAAGGAGTCAACAATGCTGATGGAAGGATCAAAAGCTGTGACCTTAAGAAGTGTTGGGAGCTGAATACTTGCAAGGCCAAGAAAGATGACAACCTGACTAATGACTCCTATAGTTCAGAAGAAAAATTTCACAAGTTGACAATCCTTAGGTTGGAAGATGCAGATGTTAGAGCTGATGATGAACTAATTGCAAAAGTGGTTCCTGGGGTTGCTAAACGACTGAAATCAAGAAAGAGGAAAGCTATTGAGTCACCTCCAAAGATGAGAACTGCTAAGCAGAAAATCTATGTGGATGGTACTACAAAATCCATGAGTAAAGTGTTCATCTCTAGGAAGATCAGAGATAAGTCTGAGGATAATGTCCAGGATATCTCTCAAATGAAGGAAGCCGTTGTTGTTAGAACTTCTGAGAAAATTCAAAAGGGCATACTAGATAAAATTCCTGTACTTTTCATAAAATGGTGGAAGTATGTTCTGGAAAAAGAATTTGGTATAAATACTCTGGATATGGTTGAGTTTGCTAGGATATGGTTCAGAGAGGGTGTGGGAACTTATGGTATTCAGGTGTGTATGAATAAGTTGCTCTGACTGTGTTTTATTGGGAGCTTCTTGAAGGACTTCTCTGTGCAATGAGTCCTTTGAATGGTGATGAGAAGCTGATGTCCCAAAAGATGTTATAACATCATGTTTGCTGGTGGTTAGATCTGGAAGATGATTAAGATTGGACATGTGGAGTTGAATGGTCTAGCATTTTGGTCAGAAGAAGTGGAGATTATGGTCATGTGTTTAAGCATGACTACTGTCTTTGAAGACATCACCAGTTTCAACAACTACTGGTGGATGTAAGGAAAGAGGAAATGTGATCTCTTGAAGAGACTGGATCTCGGTAAAGCTTATAAGTATTCTGAGAATCTGTGGAGGTTGTGACACAGTGTTGAGTTTGGATTACTTTGCTGATAGTAAATCCAGTAGTAGAGCATATGTAATACCCTGGTGTCAAGAGTGTCAAGAGTGTCCTTGGTGAAGGATGTCCTTGTTCTGGATCTGAAGCTTGGTGCTTACATTATACCTAAGGAGCGTCTACATAGTCATACGGGAGAATGATGAAGTAGAAAGTCTGCCTTGGATGGAGAATGTAAAGAAGACTGAAGTAGATCAGGTATTGATTGATTGGAAGTCTGAAGAGTATGATAGGGAATGACTGTATGTGGAAAAAGAGACAGTGGTACCGAAATGAATGTGCTCAGCAAGTGTTCATATTCATCTAGAGCATTTGACAGGGGGAGTACTTGTCTATGGATTTCGCAGCAAAGGTGTATTTATTGTGAAGATTGCATGCTTGTGGAGATTGGTTGCTTCTTATGAGGATATAATGTCAGATAGCGTGTTATGACATTAGGTTGTTGAATGTGTGAAGCCTTCATAACTGGATGGATGAAGAATATGTCTGGATTTTCAAAATGTGGATATTGCTGACAGAAGAAGTATGGTTGTGTACAGGGTGTCATAGGACTTACTTGTTGAGGCTTGTCTAATTGTGGCTAAAAAGGGGGAGAAATAGCCAAGAGAGTCTAGAGTATCAAAGATTGCCAAATGCTGCTAATGTGATGCAGATATTAAGGGGGAGTTTAGACTGAGCTGCTAGTGAAGATATCATAGCATTTGAAGAGTGCAGCCAAGCAGATATCAAGGGGGAGAAAAGTGCTGCATATTGTGAGTTACTGAACAGCTGTGATGATGGTTCATGTTTTAGAGGGGGAGCACCAATTGGCTGTTGTCAATAATGAAGATGGTGCTGCAGCAGATCAAGTAATGAAGACTATATGAAGATTGTCAAACTGCTGCAAGTTAAAGTTTCAAAATATTGAAGATATTCCGCTGCTGAAGTCTCTGAAGATGCAGAGATTGTTTTAGCCAAAATTAGCCAAAGGGGGAGATTGTAAGTTCCTGGATTGGCTGGAATTTTGGTAAAACAACAAGGTGTTCAATGCTGATGTCATGGTGTTGATGTTGCAGCATTGAGTCTTAGTACTGGGATGTACTAAGTTGTGAAGGTTAACTATGTTTGATGTCATGGGCTTGATGTCATAACATTGCACTTAACACTGGGCTGTGTTAAGGTTGCTAGTTGCTGAAGTGGATGTCTGATGTCACATAGGTGATGTTGTAACATCAAACCTGCAGAACTGAAGCTAATGACAACATGGGCTTGTTGTTATTAGGGTCGCGTATTAGCTGGAATTGTGGAGAGTGTTGACTCGTTGGATGAGAATATCTTGGGCTAGATATTTTCTATTACATGGGAGATTTGATTGCAGGTTTGTTGGAGAATTAAAAGGTGGAAGATTTAAAAAGATTTTGGGGATAAAATCTGTTTTAAAAGATTCAGTTTTTAATTAACAAATCTGATCAAATATTGTGACAAATCCAATCCAAATTCAAGGAGCTATATAAAGCGCACAAGACCAAGGAAGAAGGTACAGAAAACAGATTGAAGATCAAGAGCTGGAGGCTTAGAGTCTAGGGTTTGTTTAGAGTACTTGTAATCACACTATTCTAGGTTTGAATAGGTGTTGAATTTTCTGTCCTCTCTAGAAGCTGTGAAGCAATAGAGAGTTGTTGATTGATCGAAGCTAGGAAGCAAGATCAAGGGATCTCAAAGAGGGTGTTCTTTGAGTGTTTTAGGGGATTGAGTAGTGTTCTCATATCTAAGTGGTCTCTTAGGTAGAAAGTCACTAGTAGAGTATAAGTTTAGGAGATTGTCAACTGGTGTGTTGAGTCTGTAAATTATATCTACAAGTAGTGAATTTCATCCATGGCTTGGTAGCCCCCAGACGTAGGTAGTTAGACCGAACTGGGTGAACAATTCCTTGTGTTTTCCTGTTGCTTATTCTGTCCATTATTGCAGAGTGTGTTGTTGTGACATCGCACCTTAACATTACACGTCTGGTACCAGAATTTCAATAGTTTGTCTTGATACTTTTTGGATCCAAGTGAAAAATCCCCCTACTTTTGGAAAAAAGTGAAGGCAGATTCAGACTTAGTGAAAATTTCACTAAGTGTTGGAAAAAGTGACATTTTCACTTTTTGTGATTTTGGCGATTCCATAACTTGAAATCCATGAGGAATTGGAATGAGGTGTAGTTGAAGCTTTTGTAGTGTGCCTTGAGAGCTACAAATCCATCTTTGGATCAGCCCAAATGGTTGCTTGGATCTCAAGTTATGATCCTTGGAAGTTGGTACCCTTGCCACTTTGTTCCATAACTTAGAAAATTTCTAAGTTTTTTATGGTTACCCCTTTTACAAGTTATCCCACTTTTCTTCATTTTTCTTGATGAATGATGATTCCAATCACACATTAACATCATTTTAGGGTCAAAGAACCATATTTGTGAAAAATCTCAAAAAGTCAAAGTTGACTTTTGTGCACATTTGACTTTTTGTTAGATGAATTCCAAACTGTGTGATCTTCTATGAAATCAAGTCCTTGTCCTAAATAAAACTTGATGATTGATTTCATAGGTGTTATACTGTATATTAAATCATGTCCCAAGGTTTGGGAGCATGCCTGGGTCAAAAGTCAAAGGCACAGTTGACTTTTCCCGCGAAACCCTAATTGTGGTTCTGATGAATTTGAAACTTATTGATCAAGCTTCTTGGACTAATCCATTGTTGCAAATGGATCAATTTAGTAGTTTAGAGACCCTCAAATCATGTCTTGAGGTCTTGGCTCATGTTTTGTCCCAAAAGTCAACTTAGGGGTGAATTAGGTCAAGAAACCCTAATTCCTGATTTTTGATGAATGCATCCCCTGAGGCTAAATTAGCTTGATGATTGGGTTTATGATGTCCCATGAAGTATCTTAGGTTATGCTTTGAAGCATTGGCTCATGCCCAAAGGAAAATTTCCATCTGGAGGCCCTAGTCGACCAAAACCCTAATTTGGTGACACTGGCGATCTTGAGGCTTGATTCACTTGGAAGGTTGCAACTTTGTGCTTGATTCTTGGAGTGGGAGTCCTCTTGATCCTTTATGGATGTTTTGAGAGGTTAGACAAGTTGAAGATCATGTCAATTCTTGATTGATCCTTTGTCTAAGGCTCAAAGAGGGCTTGAAACCCTAATTATTGTTTGTAGTGAATGCTCACCCATCTTTGGGGAGTCTGATGAGGCATAATGATTCATCCATATTGTGGTGATGATTTGCCCAATGATGGGAAATCTTAATGGTCAAAATTTGGGGTATGCCAGATGCCCCTATTTAATCTTCTTGGACCCGAAGGTATGAATGACAAAGGTATTCGGGCATTCAGGGTTCAAGAGGATTAAATATCGGAATACCCGAAATTTTGATGGTGGCTAAGAATGGTAGTTCACGCATCCTTCTTCTTTTTCTAAGCAATGATGCTTAGAAAAGGTAAACTTCCACTCGATCCTTGTCTTTAGCCAAGGAACTGGTCTCAGTTTCTGAAATAAACTTCCCTTCGGTCCTGGTTTCCTATCAAGGAATTAGTCTAAGTTTCTGAAATAAACTTTCCCTCGATCCTGGTTTCCTACCAAGGAACTGGTCTAAGTTTCTGAAATAAACTTCCCCTCGATCCTGGTTTCCTACCAAGGAACTGGTCTAAGTCTCTGAAATAAACTTCCCCCGATCCTGGTTTTCTACCAAGGAACTGGTCTAAGTCTCTGAAATAAACTTCCCCTCGATCCTGGGTTCCTACCAAGGAACTGGTCTTAGTTTCTTTTGTCAATAAACTTTCTTGACATGGGACGCTATGTGTAGTGGTTTTATTCAAACTTCTCGCCAAATTTTCCTGGGGAGATATCATTTTATAGAAAAATTTTGATGTCAGAGTTGTTGGGAAACCCAGTCGTCTGAGTTGTAGAGGGGTATAAACTTCTTTGTTGGAGACGCCATTTGTCGACTCTATCAGGGAAAACGAGTCTCTTGAGAGACTGTTTCTATTTGAGGTATTATATCATACTTTTCTCGGGATCTTCTCCGAGAAATTCCATATGATGTGATCCAATTTTGAGGTGCTGATGACCTTTTCGTCAGCGGATTTTTTGGAGAAAAACTGCTGTATTGTCAAATTTCTGATTAAGAGGCTTTCTCTGGGGATTTTCCTTAATCCGGGAAAGCGAAAACATCATCTTTAATGGCGAAGAGTGACGTTTGTCGAGGGTTCTCTGGTTTTTCAGAGGTTCAAGTTATCAAAGTGGTCAAGGGCCAATTCTAATCCATAAATAAACTGGAGGAGAGAGATAGTTCAGACGCAGCATTTCCTGACGAGGAAAGAACTGATAACTCGATTGAGAGGACTGTTATCACTAGGGGATAAGACCGACTAAAGAGATAGGGATGCAATATGATCATGAATGTAAATCAACAATGCATGATGTATATATGTTCATGCTGACAAAACTGCCGCGACATACAGACTAGTGGATGAACACGACTGGATACTCGGCCACAGCGGGAGACGAAAAGTATCGTTGGTTCAGAAAATAGCAATTTTGCCTTGCTTAGGAGGGTAGTCCCTGTTGGGAGCTACGTTGGTCGGACTTAGGAGATGAGAACTCTGTCGGGGATGTCAGATGGAGTATTCGCATCTGACATAGCTGATCCTTCATTCAGGCGTACTGGTTTGGAAGGAGTACTTTGATTCTGCACTTTGAAGCTCGATTACTTCCGGAGTAGCGATCGATGTTCAACAGTCAAAAGAAATTGCCATCTTTATTTTAAAAGTAGAGAAATTTTGACAAGTAAATTCATTTTTGTTTTATTTCAAGAATCGTTAATCATGTTAAAACGTCGTTCTGTAAAGCTAAAACAAATAAGAATTGCAAACAAAAGCACAAGGGCTCAAATTTTATTGATAGGATGGAAATCAGCCAAACGCGCGATTCCATGGAGTATTTACAAAGTTTGAAAATGGTAATTTAAGGGAAAAGGGCTACATTGAAACATTATGACCGCTATCCTTCTACCAACTTTGAATTCCGGGCATCCTGAGCTTCTGTCGAAGATGACCTTGACTAGAGTTTTCTTTCAATGGGTGGTGTAACTGTTGATGATTTATTCTTGTCAGACGTAGTTACTTGCCAGTATCCCTAACTTTTTCCTGGATTGTACTTTGAGATTTCCAATCCATCAGGATGATTTTTGATTATGTCTCTAGTTTTTTCCTGGACCGCCCTTTCGGGTTTTCAATCCACCGAGACGTTTTTTTTTTTATTTAGGCAAAGTATTTCTTGACTACATCAACTTTCGTGGGGTAGGCAAATTCCTCTCCATCCATGGTTACGAGTCGCAAGGCACCGCCTGAGAAGGCTTTCTTGACCACATAGGGGCCGTCATAATTCGGAGTCCACTTGCCCCGAGAATCGGGGAGAAATAATTGTATCTTCTTGAGCACAAGGTCTCCTTTTCTAAAGACGCGAGGTCGGACCTTTTTGTCAAACACCTTCTTCATTCTTTGCTGATACAACTGACCATGGAATAGTGTCGTTATTCATTTTTCTTCGATCAGATTCAGTTCATCGTGTCGACTTTGACACCATTCAGCTTCTGTTAACTTAGCTTCCATCAATACCCAGATTGATGGGATCTCTACTTCTATGCGGAGCACTGCTTCCATGCCATATACTAGAGAGAAAGGGGTTGCCCCTGTTGAAGTGCGGACATATGTGTGATAACCTTGAAGAGAAAAGGGTAGCATCTCGTGCCAGTCTTTATAGGTTACAACCATCTTTTGAACGATCTTCTTGATGTTCTTGTTAGCCGCTTCTACCGCTCCGTTCATCTTGGGTCGGTAGTGAGATGAGTTATGGTGTTCGATCTTGAACTCAGTACACAACTCTTTCATCATCTTATTGTTCAAGTTGGATCCACTATCAGTAATGATCTGGCTCGGAACACCATAACGGCAGATGATATTGTTTTTGACGAATCAGACCACCACTTGTCGGGTTACATTGGCGTATGCCGCTGCTTCGACCTACTTGGTGAAGTAATTAATGGCTACCAGGATGAACCGATGTCCGTTTGAAGCCTTAGGTTCGATCATGCCGATCATGTCGATTCCCCATATGGAAAAAGGCCATGGGAAAGAAAGAACTTTAAGATGTGTTGGCGGTACATGAATTTTATCTGAGTATATCTGACAATTGTGACACTTCCTTATGTACTTGTAGCAGTCGGATTCCATGGTTAATCAGTAGTACCCTGCTCTTAGAATTTTTCTCGCCATTGTGTGTCCGTTGGCATGAGTGCCAAAGGATCCTTCGTGAATTTCTTTTATCCGCATGTCTGCTTCTGGTCTGTCTACACATCGAAGCAAGACCATGTCAAAGTTTCTCTTATAGAGTGTATCACCGCTCAGGAAGAAACTTCCTGCCAGCCTTCTGAGGGTCTTCCTGTCTTTTCTGGATCCCCCAGGTGGGTACTCTTGTTTCTGAAGGAAGCATTTGATATCGTGATACCAAGGTTTGTCGTCTATGACTGCTTCAATCCTGAAGAAATAAGCGGGCCTTTCAAGGTGCATTATGTCGATCTTAGGTAGGTCGATCCATTGACCTACACTAATCATGGAAGAGAGAGTGGCTAATGCATCAGCCATGTGATTCTCCTCACGAGGGATATGATGAAACTCAATTCTGTTGAAGAAAGGTAACAACCTTCCGGCGTAATCTTTGTAAGGAATTAGTCCTGATTGGTATGTGTTCCAATCTCCTTTGATATGACTGATAACCAGGGCTGAGTCGCCATATACATCTAAGTTTTTTATCCATAAGTCGATCGCTTCCTCGAGACCCATGATACAAGCTTTGTATTCGGCCTCGTTGTTTGTGCACTTGAACGTAAGTCTGGCGGTGAAAGGAATGTGGGTACCCTGAGGGGTTATGATGATTGCCCAAATTTCATTTCCGTAATAATTGACAGCTCCGTCAAAGATTAGTCCCCACTAGGAACCTGGTTCTGGCCCTTCATTGGGTAGCGGTTCAGCGCAATCTTACATTTTTAAATACATGACATCTTCGTCTGGGAAGTCAAACCCGATTGATTCCTGATCGTCAATCAGTTGATGAGCCAAATGATCGGCTAAAATACTCCCTTTAACGGCTTTCTGAGCGTGGTATTCGATGTCGTATTCTGATAACAACATCTGCCAACAGGCAATCCTTCCCGTGAGAGCAGGTTTTTCAAAGACATACTTTATTGGATCCATTTCAGAGATTAACCAAGTAGTGTGACGAATCATATAGTGGCGAAGACGTTTGGCTGCCCAAGCCAAAGCGCAACAAGTTTTCTCAAGCATAGTATACCGAGTCTCGCAATTGGTGAATTTCTTGCTCAGATAGTAAATGGCAGACTCTTTCCTTTTGGTTTCGTCTTGTTGGCCAAGCACACAACCCATTGAGTCCTCCAAGATTGCTAAGTAGATGATCAGTGGTCTTCCTTCCACTAGAGGTGAGAGAATCGGTGGATTCAACAGATACTCCTTAATACTGTCGAAGGAGGTTTGACAATCTTCTCTCCAAACGCAATCCTGGTTCTTTTTAAGTAATTTGAAGATCAGCGCACATATCGCGGTCATGAGGAATATGAATCGGGAAATGTAGTTCAAACATCCTAGGAATCCTCTGACTTGTTTCTCAGTTTTTGGAGAAGGCATTTCTTGAATGGCCTTGACCTTGTCAGGATCAACCTTAATTCCTTTCTGGCTGATGATGAACCCTAAGAGTTTCCCTGAACGGACACCAAATGTGCACTTATTGGGATTCAAGCAGAGTTTGTACTTTCTCAACCGCTCGAATAACTTTAACAGGTGGGTCACATGCTTCTCTTCTGTCTTAGATTTGGCAATCATATCATCGACATATACCTTAATTTCCTTGTGTATCATGTCATGAAACAGAGTAGTCATGGCCCTTTGATAGGTTGCCTCGACGTTCTTCAAACCAAATGGCATTACCTTGTAACAAAAAGTACCCCATGGGGTGAAGAAGGAAGTTTTCTCCATGTCTTCCAGCGCCATTTTTATCTGATTATAGCCTGAGAATCCATCCATGAAGGAGAAGACTTTGAACTTTGATGTACTGTCAACCAGCATGTCAATGTGTGGTAAAGGAAAGTTGTCCTTTGGACTAGCCTTGTTTATATCTCTGTAATCCACACACATTCTGACCTTTCCGTCCTTTTTCGGAACTGGCACAATGTTGGCTAACCATTGAGGATATTCTGATGTGGCGAGGAAACTTGGGTCAATCTGTTTTGGACTTCCTCTTTGATTTTGATGGCCATGTCTGGATGAGTTCGTCTCAACCTCTGTTTTACTGGTGGACATTCTGATCTCAACGGTAGATGATGTTCCATGATGCTGGTATCCAACCCTGGCATGTCCTGATAGGACCAGGCAAATACATCAGGGAATTCTTTGAGAAGCTTTGTCAAACTCTCTTTGGCAGTTGGACTGAGCAGTGCCCCAATCCTGACTTCTTTTCTCTCTTTTTCCGAACCCAAGTTTACCGTTTCCAACGGCTCTTTGTGAGGCTCAATAGACCTTTCCTCTTGTCTGAGTAATCGGGAGATCTCCTCTGGAATTTCTTTGTCATCTTCTTCTTCAGCCTCAAATACCGGGAATTCAAAGTTGGGAGAAGGCATTGGATCGTATGTTTCAACGGGGTTTAAAACAAGCAATCTGCATGACGTGATGATTGTTTTTTAGAAGAGATAGAGAGAATACAAAAGTGTGTGCAGTGTATTATTTTTTTTACTCCTTGTTTTTATTATTTGTATTGTTTTTAGGATTACCATTTTCTGAAAAAACGAAAAAAGAAAACAGCAATTAATGCGGAAATTACAGAACGACGTTTATTTTATTTATGAACAAGTCGATTCTTGAAACTACAGCCCTATAAAACAAAACTCTGTCGCTTTGGGCAAAGCGAAGAGGGAAATTTACAGAAAGTGAGTCCTATCAAAATAGCCGTTTCACCTGGGCTGGGTGAAAGGTTAAAGACGGCGATTACTTTGACTTATGGACAATCTTCGGAACATCGACAGCAACCCATTGGCGGTGAACTCCTCGGTGAATCACAAAGTCTGGTACCTTCTTTCTTGATTTGTCTTCAGAAATGACGCTGATTTCTGGTGGAGCAGGACCGTTGGAATCTGTCTCCCAGGCAAAGTTGTCGTAGGAGGATTCCTCAATTGTATTTTGCATAGGATTTGTGCTCTCAGGTAAATCTCCCCATCCAGTTGGCTGGATGTCTTCGAGCCTGATACGAGAGCTCTCCGGAGCAGTGTACTTGACCATATAGTCATATTTACCACTTGGTTGTCCTAAGGTGTCCCACACTTCTTTGGAACTGGAGTAGTCATCTCTTTCGTTGACGTTGACCTCGGGAAAAGCATAGTTGATGAACTCTAGTCCGACAAGCTTTGTCAAATCATCATCGTACTAGATAAGTTTAGAATGCCCTGAGTGTTGATCCCATGACATGGTGGGGACGCAGGTATTCTGTTCAATGATGCTCAACTGATTTTCATTGTTTAGCTGATTTTCTTGCCCCAAGTCTCCTGGGTACGGCTGCCAGATAGGCAGACCATCCATCGGGCCATAATAGTTATGGTCAAAGTTGTCTTTCATTAGAGTGTCCTCCTCTAATGAATTTGGGTGGAGCACGGCATCCCTCAGGATCACAATATCCGTATATCGTTCTGACATCTGACCTGGGTATAAATCTCGCACTCTGTGCGGGATAGCAAAATGGCATAAGCACCTCTTCCTGAGAGATATAACCGTCCTCATTAAGATAGGACTTCCACTCCTCATCTATATCGGAGGGATCTCCCTCGTTGATGATATGGACTGCTTGAGGCACAGGGTGGAGGAAACCTCCACTATGGAAGAAGTCCTGAATAGGATGAAGACTTTCATCGTTAGCAGCTGTCTGGGTACAGTTTAAGGAAAAACCAAGACCCTTCTTTGCTTTGTTATCAGTGGGAATGACAAGCTGTCCTCATCCTTTTGTATTGTTATTTTTGATCACTTTGAGAGCATCTTTGTACGAGGAGATCGATGTTCCTTTCTCTAATTTATTCTCATTGCTTACCGAAAGTGCCTGGAACTGAGTTCCAACAACCTCCTCGGGTTCTACACAAGTGGACAACGAAAGGTTACTCATGATCAAGGCTTGTTCTCTACAGACCGTGACGAGTTGGTCATTCTTGACGAACTTCAGCTTCTGGTGAAGTGTTGATCTTAACGATTGTTGTTTCAATTGTTTGCGTGAGACATCATATAACGGTCTAAACAACGATACTCAGGACTTTTCTTTAGACGTAAACTTAGTTGAGAGGATACGCGGTTGTATTGGTCGGAAACTAAGTTCATATGCGTGATTAATCGGATATATATGAAAAGGATTAGTGAAACCTAACCTTGACATGCTTTTCTAAAAACCTTACAAACTCTTTGCCACTAATTTACTCTTTGCTACCAATTAATGTTAACCAAAATCGAGAACCAATTGAAACTCGTGAACTTAAAACATTGTGACTATTGAACGGCAAGCATCTAATATAGGCAATCCCTGTGGAGACGATAAAAACACCCCCTAATATTGTTTCAACAAAATGGCGCCATTGCCGGGGATTGTTCAATGATATTGTAAGCATTGCAATAGTTGTGTTGTTTTAAGCTTGTTAACTTTTTCTCGAACTTGTTAATTTGTTTTGTTTAGTGTGCAGACTTTGTTTTATGCGAGGGAAACTACCGGTGGACCAACTTCTGTTCGATCCTGAGATTAAAAGAACCGCTCGTAGAATCAATAGCAGAACTAGACGAAGGAGGCAACTAGCGAGACAAAAGCAAGAACAAGAGGGAAGTTTGACTTCTATACCACCACCATTTCCACAGTTACTTCCAGCTATGGAACATCCACCACCACCACCACCACCTGCTTCTAGACCATGCACCAACAGTCCGAGACACAATGCACAGTTTGCTCGCAATGCGCAGAACGGTCGTCATTTAGAAATGAAGACTGGTATTCTCCAACTGCTATATCAAAGTCCTTTTACTGGTATTGATCATGAGGATCATTTTACACATCTGACAAAGTTCTATGAGATTGCGGGAGCAACTGGTGCGCCCGAAGCTGAAGAGGAATCTCTATTTAAGAGACTATTCCCGCATTCCCTCATTGGGAAGGCCAAGGAATGGTATCTTGATCAGTCAACGGCAATAATGATGGATTGGAATGCACTTGAAGAAAAGTTTTTGGAGCGATTTTTCCCACATACTCGTTTTATGGAGGCAAAGACCGCAATCGTAGTGTTCACACAAGGTGCCAACGAATCTCTCAATGAAGCGTGGGAGAGATTCAAATCTATGTTTGTGAGATTTGGATCAAACTCTAGTTTTAAGCATGAGGTCAAAGTCCGTTCACATGCTGTTGTCGAACTGTTATACTGTCGAAATAATACATGTTGTAGTCGAAGGTTGTTCTAACATGTATTAGTTAATATTTCTAGGGTTGTTAGCATATTGAATTAGGCCTTGTGTTAAGGATCCAATTGTTTAAGTTAGCTTGTACCCTAAGTTAGCTTGTAATGGGTATTTAGTTAAAAGCCCATTAGTTTAGTTTGCTAGGTTTTATTATAAATAGCATGCTAGTCTCTCATTCTAGAGTGTGAAAAAAACCTAATAAGAGTGAGAGTGGTTAGTTTGTTATTCTTGTATACTTGTAATCCTTGTTTTAAGGAGAAAGGAAAGAATAATAGTTTTATAACCAATCCTTGTTGTTTTTCCTCTTGTTTTCTTTGTTAACCATAACCCTTGTGAGTTTCTTGACTGATCAAGGAACAAATTGTACTTTGTTTCTAAAGTATCCGATTCACAACAAATTGGTGCGGTGAGCATGGAGAAGATGCCTTCAACAAAGTATGAGATCGAGAAGTTCACCGGAGTGAACGACTTCAGTCTGTGGCGCTTGAAGATGAAAGCCCTACTGGTTCAGCAGGGTTGTTTAGAAGCGTTGAAGGGAATGGCAGCCATGGATGCTGCGTTAACGGAAAAAGAAAAGACTACCATGATCGAGAAAGCACACAACGCAATATTGTTGAGCCTTGGTGATAAGGTTCTTTGACAGGTATCAAAGGAGACGACGGCATCAGGGTTATGGGTGAAGCTTGAAAGCTTATACATGACCAAATCTTTGGTGAATCGACTCTACCTGAAACAAGCCTTGTATTCGTTCAAGATGAGTGAAGACAAAGCTTTGGCTGAGCAGTTGGATATGTTCAACAAGCTGATTCTTGATCTTGAAAATATCAATGTGAAGATCGATGACGAAGATCAAGCATTATTGTTGTTGTGCGCTTTGCCTAGAACACATGCTCACTTCAAAGAAACTCTCTTGTATGGAAGGGAGTCCCTGACCTTTGAAGAAGTTCAATCAGCCTTGTACTCTAAGGACCTGAACGAACGAAAGGAGCATAAGCCTTTGACGGTTGGTGAAGGTTTGGCAGTTAAGGGAAAATTCTTGCGAAAGGATGTTAGGTTCGACAAGAAGACAGGTAAAAGTCAGCAGAAATCTTCTAGTGGCGAAACATCTGGTTTTCGATGTTATCACTGTAAGAAGGAGGGTCACACAAGAAAGGTGTGCCCTGAACGCCTGAAAGATCATGGAGGTAAGGATAATGGCAACGCAACCATTGTTCAAGATGACTTCGACTCAACTGATGTTCTTGTAGTTTCAAGCGGCGACTAAAGAAAGGAGTGGATTATGGATTCAGGATGTACTTGGCACATGACTCCAAACAGAGAATTGTTCGAAGAGCTATGTGATCAAGATGGTGGATCGGTGCTGCTGGGAAATAAAAAATCCTGCAAAATTGCAGGTATTGGATCTGTGAGATTCAAGCTCCATGATGAGTCAATAAGGTTATTGACTGAAGTCAGGTATGTACCTGACTTAAAGAGAAATTTAATTTCTCTTGGTGAATTCGACAGGAAGGGATACGTTTTCCAAGGAGAGAAAAGTATCCTAAGAGTCATGAAGGGGTCGAAGGAAGTTTTGAGAGGCGTGAAGAAACAAGGCTTGTATACCCTTGAGGCTGAGGTTGTAAGTGGTTCGACAAATACTGTATCCACGAAACCTGTGTCGAAGACATATTTATGGCACATGAGATTGGGCCATGTTAGCGAAAGAGGCCTAGTCGAATTGGGGAAGCAGAACCTGCTAGGTGGTGACAAAGTCGAAAAGTTGGAGTTTTGTGAATCTTGTGTATTTGGTAAATCCTGTAGGGCAAAGTTCAACAAAGGCACGCAAATAACACATGGATCCCTTGATTACATTCATGCTGATCTTTGGGGGCCTGCAAGGAATCCTTCACACTCAGGTGCAAGGTATTTTCTATCCATTGTTGATGACTATTCCAGAAAGCTATGGGTATTCATTCAGAAGACTAAGGATGAAAATTTTGAGAACTTCAAAAGTTGGAAGATTCTGGTCGAAACTCAAACTGGCAGAAAGGTTAAGAGGTTGAGAACCGACAATGGCCTTGAGTTCTACAACAAAGCGTTCGACAGTTACTGTGTTGAGTCTGGGATTGCAAGGCATAAGACTGTAGCAGGTACTCCTCAACAAAATGGCTTAGCTGAGAGATTCAATCGAATAATCCTTGAAAGGGTTAGATGCATGTTGGTTAGTGCTGGATTGAAGAAGGTGTTTTGGGCTGAAGCTGTTTCGACAGCTGCATATCTGATAAATAGATGTCCTTCGACTGCATTAGATATAAAGACACCTGAAGAAGTTTGGTCGGGAAATCCACCTAGTCTCAACAGACTGAGAGTATTTGGCTGTGTGGCCTATGCTCACATTAGACAAGACAAGGTCGAATCTAGAGCTTTGAAGTGCATGTTCATGCGATACCCTGAAGGAGTCAAATCTTATAGGCTATGGTGCCTAGAGCCAGGTCCCAGGAGGTGTATCACCAGTCGAGATGTAGTTTTCAATGAAGCTGAGATGGCTTTCAAGAAAATTGATGTTGCTGACGAAGAGTTGGAACAGGGAGAAATTCCTGTTGAGGTGGAGCATGTTGATGCTGAAGTGCGTACCCTAGATGAAGTCGAAGATGAGGAAATTGATAATGACTACCTGTTAGCAAGAGACAGGTCGAGAAGAGTCATCAAGCCACCTCAGAGACTTGGGTATGCAGATCTTATAGCTTATGCCCTAATCTCTGCAAGTGAGGTTCTCGACGAAGAACCTAGAGACTATAAGGAAGTTATGAGGAGTCGAAAGAAGACTGAATGACTGAAAGCCATGGATGATGAGATGAAATCTCTTCATGACAACGATACATGGGAACTGATCAAGAAACCTGCTGGAGCCAGTTAGTCAGCTGTAAATGGATTTTCAAAGTCAAGGAAGGAATTGAAGGAGTGGCGTCGAAAAGATACAAGGCAAGGTTAGTTACTAGGGCGTTCACTCAGAAAGAAGGTGTCGATTTCAATGATGTGTTCTCGCCTGTTGTAAAGCATAGATCCATTCGAATGTTGTTAGCCATGGTGGCACAGTTCGATCTTGAACTGGAACAGATGGATGTGAACACTACGTTCTTGTATGGTGATCTAGATGAAATAATCCTGATGAGGCAACCTGAAGGGTATGTCGAAAAGGGGAAGGAAGATTATGTGTGCAAGTTGAAGAGATCTTTATATGGACTGAAACAATCTCCTCGACAGTGGAATAGGAGATTCAACAAGTTCATGGCACGCATAAGTTTCATCAGAAGTCATTTCGACCACTGTGTTTACTTTAGATTTCGACCTGGTAATTCATTTGTTATTTTGTTGCTTTATGTGGATGATATCCTAATAACAAGCAACAATGTCGAAGAGGTAAGGAGGGTGAAGGCTGAACTCAGTAAGGAGTTCGAAATGAAGGATCTGGGAGCTGCGTCCAGGATTCTTGGGATTGACATCCAAAGAGATAGAAAGCATTCGAAATTATGCTTATCTCAAGAGGCATACCTACGGAAGATTCTCGAAAAGTATGGTATGTCGAATTCAAAGCCTGTTGTAACTCTGACAAACCCTCAATTCAAGCTAAGTATAGATCAGTGTCCCAGTACTGATGTCGAAAGAACTTATATGAATAGCATTCCATATGCTAATATAGTTGGTTCTTTAATGTATGTTATGGTCTGTACTAGACCCGACATAGCATATGCAGTAAGTCTTGTAAGCAGGTACATGGCGAATCCTGGAAAGGCTCACTGGCAAGCATTGAAGTGGATTTTAAGGTACATAAATGGGTCTCTGAATAAAGTCCTAATTTATGGTAGAGCCTTGGGTGATGATAGTAAAACAGCAGTCAAAGGATATGTCGACTCTGATTATGCAGGTTGTATGGATACCAGAAAATCTATTTCTGGATATGTGTTCACTATGTTTGGGACAACAATCAGTTGGAAAGCAACACTTCAGAAGGTGGTTTCCTTATCAACCACTGAAGCGGAATATATTGCTTTAACTGAAGCTGTGAAAGAAGCAGTGTGGCTTGAAGGTTTTGCAAAGGAGTTGAAACTTCAAGGCCCAGTTATCACTATTAAATGTGATAGTCAAAGTGCAATACACCTGTCGAAGAACTCAGCCTATCATGAGCGAACCAAGCACATTGATGTGAGGCTGCATTTCGTCAGAGGGGTAATCGAGCGTTGAGAAGTCCAAGTGCTGAAGGTTTCGACAGATCATAATGCTGCTGATATGATCACCAAGACATTGCCAATATGCAAGTTTTTCCACTGTATGCAGTTGATAAAGTTGCATGAAGAAAACTAGTTCGTTTTTTTCTTGTTAGAGTTAGATCCAAGGTGGAGATTTGTGAGATTTGGATCAAAATCTAGTTTTAAGCATGAGGTCGAAGTCCGTTCACATGCTGCTGTCGAAGTGTTATACTGTCGAAATAATACATGTTGTAGTCGAAGGTTGTTCTAACATGTATTAGTTAATATTGCTAGGGTTGTTAGCATATTGAATTGGGCCTTGTGTTAAGGATCCAATTGTATAAGTTAGCTTGTACCCTAAGTTAGCTTGTAATGGGTATTTTGTTAAAAGCCCATTAGTTTAGTGTGCTAGGTTTTATTATAAATAGCATGCTAGTCTCTCATTCTAGAGTGTGAAAAAAACCTAATAAGAGTGAGAGTGGTTAATTTGTTATTCTTGTATACTTGTAATCCTTGTTTTAAGGAGAAAGGAAAGAATAACAGTTTTATAACCAATCCTTGTTGTTTTTCCTCTTGTTTTCTTTGTTAACCATAACCCTTGTGAGTTTCTTGACTGATCAAGGAACCAATTATACTTTGTTTCTAAGGTATCTGATTCACAACAATGTTGAGGAAATGCAAGGGGCATGGCTTTGATGAATTGTCTCAAATTCATATTTTTCGGAATGGACTTCAACTTGTGCATAAAACCTTGTTGGATGCCACCGCTGGTGGATCCTTGCTGAGCAAAACCGCTGCAGAAGTCACTGCTATTATTGATAAGATGGCTTTGAATGACCATCAAGGAAGTCATAACCGTGGACCTTCTCAACGGACTCCTGGAGTTTTGGAATTGGGAACCAATGATGCTATACTTGCTCAAAACAAGTTATTATCCCAGCAAGTTGAGTTGTTGACGAAAAAAATGTCTAAACTTACTCAAGAATTTAAAGAAATTCATGACTCCTCAAGTAAAAATGTACAAGTCTTGGTTTGTGAACTTTGTAGGGGCGGCCATCCTACCAGATATTGTCCTCCGGTTGTGGAGGAGGTAAACTATGCTGGAAATCAAGGATACCAACTCCGACCTCCGTATCAACAAGGCAACCAAGGTTACCAACAATGGGGTACCCAAGGTTATCAACAACCATGGAGACCACAAGAAGCCGGACCATCAAACCGTCAACCTTACCAAAATTACACTCAACCTCCGCAAGCTCCCGTTGGAAATACGAAGATGGAAGACACTCTCACGCAATTTATGCAAATGTCAATATCCAATCAGAAGAATACCGATGCGACCATAAGGAATCTTGAAACACAAGTCGGATAATTATCAAAACAATTGGCCGACCAACAAAAAGGAAACTTTACCGCAAATACTCTACCAAATCCTAAAGAGCATTGTAAGGCGATTCTAACAAGAAGTGGAAGAGAGATTGACATGGGTGTAGGTGAAGTTGTAGAGGAGGAAGAGGTTGTAGTTGAAAAAGAAAAAGATAGGGAAGAGATTGAAGTAGAAAAAATGTTGAGGGTGTTCTAGTTGAAAATGAGAAGGAAAAAAGTGAGAATGATGAAAAAAGAGAGAGAGAAGAAAAATTGAAAAGAACTAGGAAGGGAAAAGAACCGTTGAACAATATTCCGATCCAACATTTACCATATCCTCATGCTCCTACAAAGAAAGATAGTGCGAGGCACTACGCTCGGTTTATGGATATTTTCAAACAATTACAAATAAACATTCCATTTTCCGAAGCTTTGGAGCAAATGCCAAAATATGCGAAATTTATGAAGGATATTCTCACGAAAAAGAAGAAGTACCAGGATTAAGAGACCATCATGGTGGATGCTAGTTGTAGCGCTATCATTCAACCTACTCTCCCGAGGAAAGAATGTGATCCAGGACGAGTCACCTTGCCGGTTACTATAGGAAATATCTATGTGGGCAACGGATTGATTGATTTGGACCCTAGTATCAATTTGATACCTTTGTCGATTGTGAAGGGGTTAGGACACATGGAATTGACATCCACTCAAATGACATTGCAACTCGCAGACAAATCCACTACCCGTCCTCACGGTGTAGCGGAAGATGTATTGGTTATAGTGGACAAATTCTTATTTCCTATTGACTTCGTGGTAATTGAAATGGAGGAAGATGAAGACGCTTCATTGATTCTTGGGAGACCGTTTATGAAAACTGCTAGAATGGCGATTGATATGGACGACTGTCTCATGACGGTTAGAGTCCAAGATGAGGGGGTTTGTTTCAACCTATTTGAGGCCATGAAACACAAAAATGACAAAAGTGATTGTTTCAGAATAGATGCAACGGAAGAAGTGGTTATGGATGTCACAAAACAAATTCATGTTATGAGCCCTTTGCAAATAGCTCTTGATGATTCCTTTGAAGTATTCTCCGATGAAGAGGAAAGATCACTCGAAGAGTGCTTAAAGGAACTTGAATCTTTGGAAGAGTTGCAACCTTGGGAATATGAAGAGGAAGTGCTAAAAAAAGAGGTGAGCGATGCGAAATCTCAACTTGAATTAAAGGTGTTTCCTTCGAATTTGAAATATGCTTTTCTGGATGACGATTGTAATAAACCTGTTACCATAAGCAACATTTTATCTGACAATGAGGAAAACCGGTTAATTCAAGTTTTGAGGAAAAATCAAGAAGCAATGGGATGGACTCTTTCCGATCTTAAAGGCATAAGTCCCTCTTATTGTCTGCATCGCATATTCATGGAAGAGGATTTCAAACCGGTCGCTCAACCGCAACGTCATTTGAATCCAACAATGAAAGAAGTAGTAAGAAAGGAGGTTTTAAAGCTCTTGGATGCCGGTATGATTTACCCGATTTTCGATAGGCCTTGGGTAAGTCCGGTCCATGTTGTGCCAAAAAAGGGAGGAATGACCGTGATCCTTAATGAAAAAAATGAGTTGATCCCGACAAAAATGGTGACGGGGTGGAGGATGTGCATAGGCTATAGAAGGCTAAACACCGCGACAAGGAAAGATCATTTTCCACTTCCTTTTATGGACCAAATGTTAGAAAGATTGTCGGGCCAACAATTCTATTGCTTCTTGGATGGTTATTCCGGGTATAACCAAATTACAGTGGACCCGGATGACCACGAGAAAACAGCATTCACTTGTCCTTTCGGAATTTTTGCCTACCGAAAGATGCCGTTTGGTCTATGCAACGCACCGACAACGTCTCAACGTTATGTGCAAGTTATTTTCTCTGATCTTATTGAAAAGACAATGGAGGTTTTCATGGACGACTTCTCCGTTTTCGGAGCGTCTTTTGATCTTTGTTTGAGAAATTTAGAGGTTGTGCTTGAACGGTGTGTTGAGACGAATTTCGTATTAAACTGGGAGAAGTGCAATTTTATGGTTACGGAGGGAATATTGTTGGGTCACAAAGTCTCCTCCAAAGGTCTTGAGGTTGATCAAGCAAAATTGAAGTGATTGAAAAGTTGCCTCCTCCAACAAATGTCAAAGGCATCCGAAGTTTTCTCGGACATGCGGGATTCTATCGGAGGTTCATTAAGGACTTCGCGAAGATAGCAAAACCATTGAGCAATTTGCTCAACAAAGATAAGTTTTTTGACTTTGATGAATCTTGTATGTTTGCTTTTAATGTTTTAAAGAAAAGTTTGACTACCTCACCCATAATCATCGCACCTAATTGGAAATTGGATTTGAACTAATGTGTGACGCGAGTGATTATGCGGTGGGTGCAGTTTTGGGTCAGAGGAAAACAAACATTTTTCATGCGATACACTATGCGATAAAAGTTTTAAACGAAGCTCAAATTAACTATGCAACAACTGAAAAAGAGTTTCTTGCAATAGTGTATGCATTGGAAAATTTCGTTCCTATTTGATTGGGTTGCGAGTTGTCGTTTACACGGATCACACAGCGATTAAGTATTTGCTCACCAAGCCCGATTCTAAACAAAGGCTAATTCGTTGGATCCTCTTGTTGCAAGAATTTGATCTAGAAATTCGTGACAAGAAAGGATCCGAGAATTTGGTGGCGGATCACTTATCCCGCCCTGTGAACGTTGACGTGACCAAAAAGGAATGTGAGGCCAAAGAGGAGTTTCTAGACGAAAAATTGTTTAGGGTGCAGGTTAGACCATGGTTCGCCGACATGGCTAACCACAAAGCCATCGGATTGATACCGGATGGTCTAACTCACCATCAAAAAAGGAAATTTTTGTCGAACGCCAAGTCTTTTGTGTGGGTGAACCACATTTGTTTAAACTTGGTGTCGACAACCTCTTGAGAAGATGTGTGTCGGTAGATGAAGTCACGAATATACTGTGGCATTGTCACAACTCTCCGTATGGAGGACATATTAACGGGTTAAGAACGACAACAAAAGTCCTTCAATCGGGCTTTTATTGGCCTTCTTTATTCAAAGATGCGCATGCGCACGCCCAAAGTTGTGACAAATGTCAGAGAAGTGGTGGAATTTCACAGCGGCATGAAATACCTTTACAAAATATGTTGGAAATTGAAGTATTTGATTGTTGGGGAATCGACTTTGTCGGACCGTTTCCATCTTCATTTTCTAACGAGTACAGTTTGGTCGCTGTTGATTACGTTTCCAAATGGGTTTAGGCAATAGCATGTGCTAAGGCCGATGGAAAAACCGTAGTAAAATTTTTGAAAAGAAACATTTTTGCTCGATTTGGTACTCCGCGAGTGTTGATAAGTGACGGAGGATCCCACTTCTGCAACACTCAGCTTGAAAAAGCTTTGGAGCAATATGGTGTTAAGCACAAAGTTGCAACACCATATCATCCTCAGGCTAATGGGCAAGCGAAGGTATCGAACCGAGAAATAAAACAAATTTTGGAAAAAACAGTTTCATCTTCAAGGAAGGATTGGGCAAATAAGCTTGATGATGCTTTGTGGGCTTATCGGACAGCTTTTAAGGCACCGATTGGTCTCACTCCTTTTAAAATGGTCTACGGTAAGAATTGCCATTTACCGGTCGAGTTGGAACATAAGGCGTTTTGGGCCTTGAAATTTTTGTACTTTGATCCAACTCTGAGCGGTGACAAAAGAAAAATGCAATTGCATGAATTGGATGAATTGCGCCTCCAGGCGTATGATTCCAATAAGCTGTATAAAGAGCGTGTCAAAACTTACCATGACAGGAAAATTGAGATCAAACAGTTTGAAGTGGGACAGCTGGTCCTACTTTTCAATTCTCGATTGAAATTGTTTCGAGGTAAATTGAGGTCTAAATAGTCTGTACCATTTCGGATTCGGGAAATCAAGTCATATGGAGCAATTGTAATTGAAGACACAACGTCAAAGGAGAATTAGACTATTAATGGTCAAAGGTTGAAAGTTTATCTAGGAGGTGATTTCGAACGGAATCCCGCCGTTGTTCCTTTTTGCGATCCTTGAGGTTGTGTTGGACCGTCGAGCTTAGCCGACGTTAAACAAGCGCTTGTTGGGAGGCACCCCAACATTGTAAGTATTTACTGCTTTGTTGCTGTTTTTTTGTGGTATTGGTTAAAGTTTTGGAGTGTGAAAGATGTGGTCAAATGCAGAAAAATTTGAAAAATTTTGTCATGTTCGCTGGCGTTCGCCTAGCGAGCCTGGGGCGAGCATTCGCTGGCACCTTCGCTTCGCGAACCCAGCGAGACAGGTCATGCTGATTTTGCCACATCAGTTAAAATTGGGGGCAATTTTTGGGTGGGCCAATAAATTGGGCCCATGACCCAACTTGTCTGAGAATTATGAGAGGGAAACCCTAGTTTCCTTGCTCACTTTGCCTCACCCTCCATTTTCAAAACTTTCTCACCGCGCAAGATTTCTTGTCCCTTCCTACTGATTTCTCCTAGTTCCTCCTTGTTCACGTGCAAAGTTTAGGTTTGTTCACCCTTTCCTTGTTAATTTCTGTTTGACATTAGTTTAGATAATGATTTGGATTTTGGATGTAAATCACTTAGGGTTTCATAACTCATGTACCTCTTTTCATTTTGTTTTTGTGCTGCATGTTGTATATAAACAAAGCATTATGAATAGGGTAATTTTTTAAAATTGAATTTGCTGTAGGACTGGTTGTTGATATTGTAGGACTGTTTTTTTTCTGCATTTTCGTGAGTTCGCTGATGTGTTCGTTTCGCGAGCCTGCGCCAGCATTCGCTTCGCGAACCTAGGGAGAATGTTCGTCAGCCTTCGCCTAGCGACACCTGGAGCGAACAAAAGGAAATTTAATTTTTTTTTTTATGCAGTGTAAGTCTCTGTTGGATTGCCTTGGTTCACTAATGCGTTGGTTTGTCGTTGTTTTGGTTTATTGATTGTTTTGTGCAGATAGCACCGAAATTGGCGACCAACCTGTAATACCCCAAAATTTTCTCTCCCTTTTTTGCATCATAGCATAGCATTATCATTTACAATATCATATCCATCTCATTAGCATTGCATTGCATTTAACATAGAAAAATGAAACATAGCATTCCTCTTACCATCAAGGCATGTGATCAGGTGGAAGGTGGACAATCAAGGGATCATTCAAAGCACAAAAAGGTCAATCAAGTTGCCTCAAGGCAAGCCAAGAGTCTCTCATGTCTCATACCATCTCAATTGATCATCCACAATCTCAAGGAAGTCAGATCCAATGGGAGATTGAAACAATACATACTTCAACATGCAAGAGGTTCAAAAAACTGAAGGAAAACCCTCAAAAGAGATAACTCATTGATCCAAAATCATCCTCAAATGGCATATCCCATCATCATTTAAAAGGATGCACAACATACTCTGAGGAATTTGAAATTGAAGACTGCACTTTTCCCTCCTAACCAGAGGAGGTCAAAATTAGGGTTTCTAATAAAATCAGGATATCTTTGATTTTTTGGACAAAACTTGATGTCATGGTATTCTATATGTTCTTAAGTGTATGTATGTGGAAAATCACCTCTCAATTGGTTTTAGAAGTGGTTCAATTGGAAGAAAAATAAAAAATCAGAGAAATTGGGGCCAAGTCAAATAATCAGAGGAAAAAGTCAACTCTTGACTTTTTGAGGCCAAATTCATAAAATTCATGTTATATGTGTCCAATGTACAAAATTTGGTCAAGAAACTCCAAAAGAATCATGAAAAAAATCAATAGGTGGAAAGTTGCCATTTTTGGAAGAAGTAGGGTTTCCAAAAATAGTAATTTTTGACCATTTTGCATCAGAGTTTGAGCCAAGGCCATTTAAAATTGAAGCACCAAATGAAAATTCCACCAGGCCACAACAAAAGGTCTTGCTTTAAGCTTCAAATCCATGTGTAGAACATCCCCATTGGATAAATATTGAGATAGATATGGATGATCAAAGTTGGAGGAAAGTAGGCCAAAACCATGTCATGACCAAGGATTTTCAAGGCACGCGCGCAGTCATTTTCACAAGCATGTGGTGAGCCAAATGTCCACCCATTTTTCATCAAGATAAAAGCCTCAAATGGAAAAAATTTCAACATCAAAGTTGTTCTTTGTAGTGTCATCTTCAATATTGATGTTGGGAAAATTTTGAATTAATCAAGTTATGATGGAGAAATAATGGTCTCAAGTTAGGATCATCGTGCTGAGATTCCATGCCAAGATGCCTTGCCAATTTACCTCATCACCACGCACTTGTACCAGTTCCATTTATGGATGTTATAAGTCATTTTCCAACCTCTTCCGAGCATCATTTCAACTCAAATTTCAAACCAAACTTTTATCATTACATCCCCTCTTTCAAATGAATCCAAAAACTCATCCAACCATTCACTAAGTAGAGAGATTTCCACTTGCAAATCACCACGAGTGACATTGATGCATTAACAGTGGTGCACGATTTTTGGTTCACACACACCACAAACACTTCATCACATCAGCTTTCCACATTAAACCAAACACACATGACTTACACCTTGCACACTTGCCTTGGCATACATGAGAATGGAAAGAAACAAACTTGCTGAGCAAGTTTCTGCTACAACCAGCCGTGCCTTCATTTTCTTTTCACCTCCACCATAGCATATCATGAGTTGCCATCACCATACCATTGCTCTCCCTAACTAACTTGACTCAGTTAGTTAGGGATGACTCACCCAAACCACCATGTCTCAGCTGACTCACTCAGTTTAACCATGGTTAGCTCACACTATAAATAAAAACTTCACTCTCAAATTTCATTCCTAACTTCATTTTCTCACATTCAACTCAGAAAGTCTCTCCATTCTCTCTCAATTTCTCCACATTGCAACTGATTTTCGAGCTCCATTTCATTCATATTCCTCATCTTCATCTCAGAATCTCTCTGATTCTCTCTCCATTTTCATCACATTGCAACTGTTTTGAAGCTTGGATTTCAGCTCTTCTCCACTGAAGCATCATCCATTTTTGTATCTAAGCCTTTATTTGGCCAAAAGAAGCTCAAAGAGGAAGCAACATCTCTTGTTTTCTGAAGAACACATCATGATCATAAATCTTCAGGTACGACTTTCTTCCATTATAGACTTAATGTGAAGATGTTATCAGGTTCTTGATGCTTCCTATAAGCTCAAGAACTTGTCTGGCTAGTTGATAGGCCTTTAGAAGCATAGTTGAAATGTTAGGGCAAATATTCCTCTGTTCGATTCTCTCATGTCATGAATATTTTGTATGTTTTATCACTGGATTCATGCTCTACATAAGCTCAGCTTCATTTTGGTATCATATTTGTGTATTTTGGTGAGATGTGAGGGTTGCAGACGGTGGCGATTGACCGGAGAAGGTGACCGGAGGTCCCTCTCCGGCCGGTGGTCTTTATGTTAGGGTTTCTGGCCAGAATGAATGTCAACCGTATGATGTTGTTGATCTAATGATCCAAAACGCGCCAGCACATAAAAAACTCACATGCCTCTCACGTGTTTCTTCTAATTTTATTTTAAACATTGTGTGGTGTGGTACATGGTAGGGAAGGTGGACATTCATGCGCGTGTGTTGATCTGGTTTACTTTGACTTGGTTATTGACTTGACTTGATCCAACGGTGATCCTTGCTTTGACTTGTGTTGACTGAAGAGCATGGTAGTTATTCTGGATTGAGCGTGTAATGGACTTAAGCCTTTATGCTATTCGCACCCCATTGTTTTAGAGCCCAAACAATTTGAACTGAAGGATTGCTATGCATACACCCCGCTGTCATTTTCTATTTCATTTTATTTTTTTTCATTTTTTTACACGTTTGCTTTTTAATTTTTAAAAATACCAAATGGCATTATAAAATTCCACAAAAATTCATGAGCATCATTAAAACATTTAGAAAATTTTTCATGATTTTATTTCTTGATTTTATGACCTTTTTGCCCCTGTTCCATGATTTTCTTTGATTTTCTTTTGTGTGCATTCTTAATATGGTACATGATTTTGTTTAATTTTGTTCTTGATCATTAAAAATTGTTTTGAGTTGCTTCTTTTTGTAGTGAGTCATTAACATCTTGAATTGTGTTGAGTGATTTTTATTGGATTTTTTAGGTCCTGTCATGGCATGTTTTGATGTTCATCTTTGCATTACTTTGCATGTGCATCCAATTTGATTTAAGTGCATTGTATAAAGCCTTTTTGCCTTGAATTTTTTTACATGATACTTTGATATGTGATTCATCTCTTATTTGTGAACCTCAATACCATGTTTTCATAATTTTCATGAACTCATTTGATTTTTGTTTAAACATTTCATTTGAAGCATTACAACATGTCATATCCTTGTAATCTTTGTGCATGTTTACATGATTGCTTTTGTGCATACTTGCATGATCATTTGCCTACTTTGTGAACCATTCATTTGACATTATAGGTCATTGGTACATGTTATGTGTCATTATTGCATGTTCACTTTCATTTGAACTTTGTGTGTCCTTAATATGAAGTACTTGTGTTTTCTTTTGAATTTCCATTTCAATTTTACCTCTTCTATCTCTTCTTAAATGTCTTGATGGGTTATGCATGAACACTTGTGAGATGTTTGTGAATCATTTTTCATTTCATTTCAATTCTGATCCTTAGATTACATGTTCCATTCATGCATGTTTTTTTCATTTCTTTTCATCTTTCATTCTCCCTTTTCTTATGGTAGCATGTTCTAATGTCATGGATGATGTTTGTTGCCTATCCACTTGGACTTGCATGATAATGATCATTTGTTTTCCATATGATGTACATTCTGGTTGTGATTAATAGGATTTGATTTCTCATCTAATTCTTTTGATCTTTATGGTGCATTAAGTGTTCTTTTGCTTCTTATACTTCTTACACATGTTTACTAACCATGTAGGGGCTTTGGTAAGTTGCAATTGAGTGTGGATAAGGAATCCACATTCAAACTTCTATCCCTTCTCTTTTACAATTCCATCTTGTGTTTTGTTAAGCATTTATGTGCTTTTTCTTAATAACTCGTCACTTTCCCTTTTTGAATTGCAATTCATCTTCTACTTTAGAAGTGAATTGTTTAATTCATTCTTTCTTTAGACTTTAGGTTTTGAAACCTCACAAACCATTAGGACCACTCCCTTTAATTTTCAATTAGGAGTGAGTCTTAGTTCATATAGATTTTTACCTTTGCTCCTCTCTTGAGTCTCTCTTCTCATCTCAAAGAAAATTCAAAATATCTAATAAAGGTAGGCATTTATTGCATTTAGGCCTTTCATATAAAGAAAAGATTATAAGGGGTCTTCTCTTATTATCTTAGAATGTGTAGCATATAGCCCATCTTGGGTCAATGTGTTAAACATTTGATCTTGTATGAGGGACTTAAATGCAATACTTGTTGAAGGTACAAATAAAAAACACTTCTTCATTTCATAATCAATAAAAACACTTAATAAACACAAGTATGCTAGTGTGTTTGAACCTTGACAATTGGAAATAGGTGTGAGGGTCTTCTTCACTCTTAGTGTGCTTTCTTACTCATTCCATCTTGGAATGTGAGAATGTACACATTCCAATGACTAAGATTTAGATACACTATCATATGCAAACAAATGAAAAAACTTTTAAAAGACAAAAACAAACAATCACGTCTCCTTCGGGAATTCTTTTCTCACCTCATTCACTCTCAACATATGAACGCGCTCCTACTCGTTCTCTTGCAAGATGGTAACGCACTCGGACCAGCGAGCCTGCAACACCTGAGCTAGAACATCAGTCGTTCCTTAAAAAACACAAACAATCCATCCCTAGTGAGGGGAACTACGTCGCTCTGATTCTCATGCTCCCGATGAGATACGTAGGCAGTGGGGTAGGGCCCATTCGAGCACTTCTTTTATTTTCCCTACATTTGTTTTTCTTTCTCCTTTCTTTCTTTCAGTTCTTTCTCAGTATTCTTTTCTATCACCCTTTGATCGAGACAAGCAAGCGTGGATCCCATCGGGTACGATGGACGTGAGGGGGTGCTAATACCTTCCTCTCGCGTAACCGACTCCCGAATCCAGTTCTCTTGGTCGCAAGACTATGCTCTATCCTTCCCTTCAGGTTTATGCGATGTTTCCTTTGCCTCTCTTGGGATAAATACACATTGCTGGCGACTCTGTTCGGTGCCACTTTCGCGTTTGTACTAGGATGAAAATCCCGGGAGCGACAGCTGGCGACTCCACTGGGGACAGATTGACCTCTTGCTGGTCCATCCTAAGCGAGTCAATCCTAGCGCTTGTCTGTTTTTCTTTCATTGGGTGTTTATTGTTGTGCTGTATTTACCGTTTTATTGTATGGTTATTTATTGCCTTACTGCACATTATTGTATTTACTGTTTTTTAGCATTACATATCATATTATTACTGTTGTGCGGGACTGTGCTGTTTTCTGTTTGGCGGGATGGGATTTCTGAGAGATGAGCTCAGTACACAGGCTCGAGTATACACTTAGATTTAGAGTGGAGAGTAGTGGGACCTACGTGCCATCTGTGTACGTGGGTAATCACGAAATTCACAGCTAGACGAGGCTATCTTGGGACCCATCATGGCGTGCGCATCTTGCGTATTCCAGGATGTCGATCTAGAGAGCTGTCGACTCTAGTGACCGATCATGAGGACCTTAGTGGAAACATCTCTCTTTAGCGGTGACAGTGGCAGACCATATTCTGTGGCAAACCCACTCGTACCCGAGGGCCCACTTTGGTACTTGCATAGGATGACCTTTATTTTTTAAGGTGAGTCAGTGGGCGACCTCTTTGATTGGCATAGCATTGTATCCTACTGGCTGAATGTGCTATCGCTTCTCAAACCTCCGAAGCTGACAAGCCTTATTTTCTGGGAACCACATGTGAGTATGGGTGGGATGTTTACAGGTTTGCAGGTATCCCGACCTCCTACATACCGTACTCACGATTCTATGATTATTACAGACAGTGTATCCTATGACAGTGGTTTGAGTATTCATCTCAGATATATTTCCAGATTCAGTACAGAGACACAGTGCACACAGTTCAACACAGACACCGACACTTGGATACCTGATCACATGCCTTTTGCATTTGCATAATCATATCATAACAGGTTATGTTTGTCATTTTCAGGTACTTACCATATTGTCTGATTCCAATCATGAGTTCCCAAGAGGCTGAGGTTAAAAGGAAGAATAATGTGTAATACAAATTCTCTGATCCTAAGCTGGATGTATTGAACAAGATGATAGTTATGGCTGGTTCTGATGTTCTCAGCACTTTTCAGAAGGAGTATGGAGAGCTGATTAAGATGGTCTGTGCATTCACAAAGTATGAGAAGGATGGGTTGCATACTTTCTTACTATTCTATGAGCCATCAATGAGATGTTTCCTATTCCCTGACTACATTCTGATGCCCACTCTGGAGGAATTCTCATTTATTTTGGGAATTCCAATCACGTCTGCTATACCGTACTTTTCTGAAGGTGCTCTTGCCCCTGAAGTAATCGATGCTGTCCTGCATCTGGACCTGTTTGTTGTGAAAAGTGGCCTAAGCAGACTCAAAGAAGATGAAGGATTTCACTTGGAGTTTCTTTTTCGACAAGCTCAGGAAGCTGCCAAGGCTAACAATTGGACTACTTACAACGCTGTGTTAGCTCTTTGTATCTATGGCTTGGTGCTTTTCCCCGGTCAGCCTGATTTTGTTGATATGCAGGCGTTGAAAGTGTTTGTCTCGAAGAATCCGATTCCTACCCTGCTAGGGGATTTTTATCACTCCGTACACTATAAAAATGAGAAGGCAAGAGGGAGTTTGGTTAGTTGTTGCACCCAATTGTTATGCCATTGGCTCTTCAAACATTTACCCCGGACTGGTGCGTTTGTAGAAACTGTTGAGACAATGAAGTGGTCCAAGAGATTGATAGGTTTGACTGCCAATAATATTATTTGGTTTGATCCCAAATTATTGACGGTAGAGCTTACTGTCAAATGTGGAAGTTTTCCTAATGTGCCTCTACTTGGAAGAAGAGGTGGGATTAATTACAACCCAGTGTTGGCAGTTAGACAATTTGGTTATGCCTCGAGACATCATCCTGCTGATGAAGAGATTAGCGCTTCTCTGTTTTTCGTGGGGACCAAGAATGAAAGAGTGCTGGAAGTAATAAATGCTTGGAAATTTAGGCAAAGAGAGGGAAAATTGACTTTCGACAAAGGAGACTGTAGATCATACCCTGACTACGATGCTTGGGTTGAGATGAAGGTCAAAAAGCTGTTGTTACCTTTTTCCCGAGAAGTTCTCTTATGTCCAGATCAACATTCCATGGTACCGGCCGAGGAGTACGAGAAATTGAAGAAAATGGTTAGAGATCTGCAGATAGAGAACTCTAGAATGAGCAGATGTCTTCAGAAAGCTCTAGCTGACAACAAAGAGTTGGAAAAGAGAGCGTTGAAAGCAGAAAAAACCCTGGCGGACAAAGAAGAAGATTTTGATGAGAGAGCTCGATACTTCCGGAAGCTTACCTTGGGAGCAGATGATACTAGTCAGGCTCATAAGGCTACAAAGCAGGCGCTGGCCCGAAGCAAGGATTCGTTAGCTAAACTCCGACAAGCTTGGGATGAGGTCAGAATTGAGAACTCTGAATTGCAGGCCCAGTTAAAAGATAAAGATGAAGAGCTGAAGAAAGCACACGTGGAAAGAAGAAAGTATCAAGAAGACTTTGGCAAAAGTCAAGAACAAGTGAGAAATGATGAAGGTAAGCTGAAAATCACCAACAAGGAGCTTGAAGATGTCACAGCAGAGCTGAAACTGGTTAAAATTCAAGCTGGAATCAAGAGGCGCAAAGGAGCCAATGAAGATGAAGCCTTGCTGATGCACGTGGGGTCATTAGAGGATGCATTGGAAAAAAGAGACGTAGTGATTAAAGAGCTGATTGAGAAGCCGCATCATCAGCGTACCCGCATCCTGTTTGAAGAGATTAAGTACTCCAGCCAGAAGCTGAAGGATGTAGAGCTGTCGGATTAGTGATTTTTGTCATTTCTTTGTAATTTGTAATGGTTACCATCAAAATTGTTGATGGATCCATTTGACTGTCTGTTTCTTATTTTGTTGCTGAAACTACGACAAACGTGCTTGAGAAGTTTTGGGAATTTGTATGAAATGGGTTATTTCTGTTCACAATTTCTGATCTTTAGATATATGTGATGTGATATCTGCACACTAGCACACTACAAAATCACTATTTCTGGTCTTCAGACATCTGTGATTGATGTATATGAATATCTCTTCATGGCAAAACTCAGTAATCATGACTCCTGGTCTTCAGGAATTCTTGGTTACGATTGGAATCAGGATATGAAAAGTATTTTGAAATGACAAACATAACTTTGCATTTGCATTTGCATATCATTTTTGCATCGCAGGTTTTCCTTTTGCAGGCGTCTGCTAACCTTTATTTGGTTTTCAGGCACGATAGCTGATACCCCAGTTCACCGATATTCTACCCGACGCAATCAAGCAAGAGTAATGGAGCAAGTTCAGACAGAGTTAGCCGATTTGAGGGGAAGGATGGAACAGTTCATGAACCTCATGCAGGGGATTGCTCAAGGTCAGCAACAGCTGAGGACCGGTCAAGAAAACATGAGGATTGGATAAGAAGCTATGAGAACCACTATCCAGAGGCTGGAAACTGAAATCCCAAATCGCAATGTGCGCACTCCTCCTGTTGGCACAATCCCTGCTGGTGGGGTACATCTGGGCTTTGATAACAATGAGGATGGTCAGGAGGACCAGTTCACTGCATTCAACAATGACATGGGTTTCTACAATGACGACTGGAAGTATGAAGGGCTGGATGAAAGACTCAAGGCTATTGAGAGCCAAAATCCTCTTGGAATTGATGTAGAAGACATGAGTCTCGTGCAGGGTGTGCGAATTCCTCCCAAGTTCAAGCTTCCTGCTTTGGATAAGTACAACGGCAGTACCTGTCCCAAAACACATTTGCAAGCTTACAATCGCAAGATTGCCGCTTATACCGAGGACCAAAAGCTCTGGATGTATTTTTTCCAGGATAGCCTGTCAGGCGCTTCCCTGGAATGGTACATTAAGCTGGACAGGGTTCATATAAGGAGTTGGAAAGATTTGTGCGCTGCTTTTCTGAAGCAGTATAAATATAATTTGGACATGGCACCTAATCGTACTCAATTGCAGAGTATGACTCAGGATAACAAGGAGGGCTTTAAGCAGTACGCACAGAGATGGAGAGAATTGGTTGCTCGAGTTCAACCACCTTTGGGTGATCGTGAGATGGCTGATATGTTCATGAGCACACTTCAAGGGACGTATTTGGATAGACTTGCTGCATGTCCTTCCACGGGGTTTGCCGACATCGTCGTTGCTGGGGAACGAATAGAAAGTCTGCTGAAATTGGGTAAGATTCAAGATGTTGCTTCAAATTCGAAGAAACCCTTTGCCAATGGACCAAGGAAAAGAGAAGGGGAGTCCAACGCTGTGTATAGAGGAGGGGGCAGAGGAAGGAATCAGTCCTATCATCAGGTGGATGCGGTAACCATTCTGGTTCCAGCTGGACAGCAAACGCCAGATCAGCAAGGTAGACCCCAATTTCAGAACAATAGACAAAGGGACCGTAAGTTTGATCCCTTGCCTATGACATATGCTGCTTTGGTACCACAACTGCTCAAAGAGAAGTTGGTTGAACTTCGGACTATGAAGCCGCTGGATTCTGAAAAATTGCCTCAAGGTTACGATGCTAATGTTCGATGTGAATATCATTCTGGTGCGCCAGGTCATTCAATAGAAAAGTGATGGGCCTTTCAACATAAGGTTCAAGATCTGATCGACGCAAAAGCTATCAACTTCTCTAGGCCGCCGAATGTTCGTGACAATCCAATGCCTCATCATGGAGGTGCAGGCACAAATGCCATTTTTGATGGCGAGAAGTCGAATTTGATTACTGATGTTAATTTGGTGAAGACACCGCTGTTGATTGTAAAAGAACGTTTGTTAAAAGGAAAGGTATTTCCTGGATGCGCCTCTGATTGCGAGGATTGTTCAAAGCAGGTTAATGGCTGCAGTAAGTTGAGAGTTGGACTGCAGGATCTTATGGATGAGGGAAGTCTTCAGTTTGATAAAGTAGAGAAAGAACAAGATGTTTCTGCCGTTACCATTTACTATAATCCAGTCGAGATACAGGTGCTTGTTGAGGAGCCTGTCGCTATCACCGTGCCCGAGAGGCCGAGACCAGTTACGATTATAGTTCCTGAATCGGCTGCTTATGTGTCTAATAGGGCAGTTCCGTGGCAGTATGGAACTGATACTCGTCAAGGAGGAAGTCGGCAGAAGGTAGAGGCTGTTGGTACTAGCATTGAGAATGTCAGTGGACCAAGTGGTTTTACTAGGAGCGGTCGACTGTTTGCTCCCCAGACTCTAAGGAATGATAAAGAGGCTGAAGCCGCTGCAAGAGCGAAAGGAAAACAGGTTGTTGATGACAAGGTGCCTGCTCAGGAAGAGGACCCTAAAGTCAATTTTGATAATGATGTTGAGGAATTTATGAGGGTTATAAAAAAGAGTGATTACAAGATCATTGTCCAACTTAATCAGACACCCTCTAAAATTTCGATATTATCCCTGTTAATGAGTTCAGATGCACTCCGGGCTGCTTTGTTGAAAGTTCTGAATATGGCATACGTTCCCCATGAGATTACAGTGAATCAGTTGGAGGGAGTAATTTCTAATGTGAATGTGAGCCACGAGTTGGGATTTACAAACAGGGATTTGACACCGGACGGATGTAACCACAACAAAGCACTGCACATCACACTTGAATGCAGAGGAGCAGTTTTGTTGCATGTGCTGGTTGACATAGGTTCTTCCTTAAATGTGTTACCCAAAAAAGCCCTGATGAAAATTGAAGTAGATAGATTGGTTCTGAGACCCAGCGATTTGATTGTGAGAGCTTTCGATGGATCCCAAAGATCGGTGTTTGGGGAGGTTGAACTACCAATACAGGTTGGTCCACAGATATTCAAGACGACCTTTCATGTTATGGACATTCAGCCTGCTTATAGCTGTTTGTTGGGCCGACCGTGGATTCACGCAGCAGGCGTAGTTACCTCCACACTTCATCAGAAGCTCAAGTATGTGTTCGAGGGTCAAGTGGTTACTGTTTGCGGCGAGGAAGATATATTCGTGAGTCATCTATCCACTTTCAAATATGTGGAAATGGATGGAGAGATTCATGAAACTTTGTGCCAATCTTTTGAAGCCCTGAATATCAAAAACTTACCAGAGTCTACTTCAGCAGCAGTGGTGTCAAATGTGCCAGGTGGGCCGAGTGCATCAATTGCGTCGTACAAGCAGGCCAGAGAAGTGGTCGAAAGCGGAAATTCCCAAGGTTGGGGTAAAGCTATAGATGTGTTCGTGAAAGAAGATAAGTTTGACATTGGATACCAGCCGGGCCGGATGCCAGTTCCTCGATTCCGTGGGCCAATCAACTTCAACAGTGGAGGAATTATCAATCCCAACCAGTCCTGCTCAGCAATAGAAGATGGCGCTGAAGGCTCAGATTATCTGGACAGATGGGTATATGCCCTGGCTCCAGGCGAGGCGTTGCAAAATTGGTCTTGTGAAGAAATCGTTCATGTTGTTCACCATTCAGAGTAATAATTCTTGTCTTTCATAATGCATGAAATCCCACACTCTGCCCAAGGTGTGAGGATCCATTTGTAGGGCCACCATATTTTCTCATATAATGTTCAAATATCAATAAAAGGACGTTTTTGTTTACAAATTTGTGTTCCTTTACTCTCTCTTTATTTTATTTTTGCACAAAGAAAATTAAAAAATGATAATGCACTTTCTTTTCTTTTGTTTTCAAGCAAAAAATAATCTAAAATAAAGCATAAACCCAATCATGCAGACTGGATTCTGTGGATTTCTCTGAAAATGATTCTGTTATGCCCACGTATGATTTCGACAATCCGATCTATCAAGCTGAGGAAGAAAGTGATGAAGACTATGAACTCCCGGAAGAGTTGGCTAGGTTGTTGAAACAGGAAGAGAAGACCATTCAGCCTCATCAGGAAGCTCTTGAGATCATCAATATTGGGTCAGAGGAAAGTAAGAAAGAGATCAAGATTGGTGCGAGTCTGCGGGCTGATGTAAAGCAAGAGCTGATAGTCATGCTACGTGAATATGTTGACATCTTTGCTTGGTCATACCAAGATATGCCAGGTTTAGATACAGACATAGTTGTGCATAGACTACCATTGAAAGAGGACTGCCCACCGGTCAAGCAGAAGCTGCGCAGGACAAAACCAGAAATGGCTTTGAAGATCAAGGAAGAAGTACAGAAACAGTTGGATGCAGGTTTTCTGGCAGTAACCAACTATCCTCCTTGGGTGGCCAATATAGTACCGGTGCCGAAGAAAGATGGCAAAGTCAGAATGTGTGTGGATTACAGAGATCTCAATGGGGCGAGCCCTAAAGATGACTTTCCACTCCCTCATATTGATGTGCTTGTTGATAATACCGCTCAGTTTTCAGTGTTCTCATTTATGGATGGATTCTCCGGGTACAATCAGATAAAGATGGCGCCTGAAGACATGGAGAAGACGACATTCATTACCCCGTGGGGTACCTTCTGTTACAAAGTAATGCCTTTTGGGTTAAAGAATGCAGGGGCAACTTATCAAAGAGCAATGGTGACGTTATTCCACGATATAATTCATAAAGGGATCGAGTGCTATGTGGATGACATGATTGCTAAATCAAAGACAGAAGAGGAACATCTGATCAACTTGAAGAAGTTGTTTGAGAGGCTGAGGAAATTCAGGTTGAGACTGAATCCTAACAAGTGTACTTTTGGCGTGCGGTCCGGAAAATTGCTTGGTTTCATTGTCAGTGAAAAAGGGATAGAGGTTGATCCTGCTAAAGTGAAAGCTATACAAGATATGCCTGTACCGAGAACTGAGAAAGAAGTTCGCGGCTTTCTAGGAAGATTGAACTACATTTCAAGGTTCATATCGCACCTAACTGCCACTTGCGAACCGATATTCAAAATGCTACGAAAAGATCAAACGGTCAGGTGGAATGATGATTGTCAAAATGCATTCGATAAAATAAAAAGATATTTGCAGGAACCTCCAATTCTGATACCTCCAGTTCAAGGACGACCACTGATTATGTACTTGACAATGCTCGAAGGATCCATGGGTTGTGTTCTCGGTCAACACGATGAGACAGGTAGGAAAGAACATGCTATCTACTACCTGAGCAAGAAATTTACAGATTGTGAATCGCGTTATTCAATGCTTGAGAAGACATGTTGTGCACTCGCATGGGCCGCCAAGCGATTAAGACAATACATGCTCACACATACAACCCTGTTGATCTCTAAATTGGATCCGGTCAAGTATATTTTTGAGAAACCAGCACTTACAGGCAGAGTTGCAAGGTGGCAGATGGTACTGACAGAGTACGATATTCAATTTACTTCGCAAAAGGCAATCAAAGGAAGTATACTGTCAGATTATCTTGTGCAACAGCCTCTTGATGATTACCAGCCCATGAGATTTGATTTCCCTAATGAGGACATCATGTTTCTCAAAGCGAAAGACTGCGAGGAACCACTTCTGGAGGAGGGGCCTGACCCTGAATCCAAATGGAGTTTGATGTTTGATGGGGAAGTTAATATGAATGGGTGCGGAGTTGGTGCAATCCTTATTACGCCAGAGGGTGTTCACATGCCCTTCACTGCCCGAGTAACTTTCGGGTGTACAAACAATGAAGCAGAATACGAAGCTTGCATACTAGGGATCGAGGAAGCTATTGATTTATGAATCAAGACCCTCGATATCTTTGGTGATTCAGCACTGGTAATCAATCAAGTAAAGGGAACTTGGCACACACATCAGCAGAATTTGATTCCGTATAGAGATTATACGAGGAGATTGCTGACATTCTTTACAACTGTCAAGTTGTACCATGTTCCCCGAGATGAGAATAAGTTTGCAGACGCCTTGGCCACTATCTCTTCGATGATCAAAGTGCATGGTTGGAACTTTGTGCCCAGGATTGATGTATCTCGTCTTGATAGGCCTGCTTTTGTGTTTGAGGTAGATGCAGTGTCTGACGATAAGCCTTGGTATCATGACATCAAATGCTTCTTAAAAAATCAAGAATACCCGCCTAGGGCATCTTCCAATGACAAGAAGACATTAAGAAGGCTAGCTGGTAGTTTCTTCTTGAACAAAGATGGTGTGCTGTATAAAAGGAATTTTGACACGATTCTGCTCAGATGTGTGGATAGACACGAGGCAGACCTGTTGATGATTGAAGTGCACGAAGGCTCTTTCGGTACCCATGCCGGAGGACATGCGATGGCTAAGAAATTGCTGAGATTAGGGTATTATTGGCTGACCATGGAGTCAGATTGCTGCAAGTATGCTCGCAAGTGTCACAAATGCCAGATCTATGCAGAAAAAGTGCACGTTCCTCCCAATCCGTTGAGTATCATGTCTTCTCCGTGGCCATTTGCAATGTAGGGCATTGACATGATCGGAAAAATTGAGCCTACTGCCTCAAACGGCCATCGTTTCATCTTGGTCGCCATTGATTACTTCACTAAATGGGTTGAAGCAGCATCTTACGCCAATGTCACTAAGCAAGTAGTGGCTCGTTTCTTGAAGCGAGATATCATTTGTCGATATGGAGTGCCCGAAAGAATCATTACCGATAATGGTTATAATTTGAACAACAAGATGATGGCTGAGCTATGCCGGGACTTCAAAATCGAGCACCACAATTCTTCTCCGTACCGCCCGAAAATGAATGGCGCGGTTGAAGCGGCCAACAAAAATATCAAGAAGATTGTGCAGAAGATGGTTGTCACGTACAAAGATTGGCATGAGATGTTACCACTGGCTTTGCATGGGTATCAAACATCAGTCCGCACGTCCACTGGGGCAACACCATACTCGCTTGTATATGGTATGGAGGCAGTTCTACCGATAGAAGTAGAGATTCCCTCTCTCCGAATATTGATGGACGTTAAGCTAGATGAAGCTGAATGGGTACGAGCCAGATTTGATCAGCTGAGCCTTATTGAGGAGAAGCGTTTAGCAGCGGTATGCCATGGCCAATTATATCAGCGCAGAATGAAGAGGACTTTCGATCAAAAGGTTCGGCCTCAAGTCTACAAGGTCGGGGATGTGGTAATCAAGAGAATACTTCCTCCGAGTACAGATCACAGGGGCAAATGGACTCCTAACTATGAAGGTCCGTTTGTGGTAAAAAAGGTTTTCTCAGGTGGAGCCTTGTTGCTGACAACCATGGATGGTGAAGATTTTTCATCCCCTGTTAATTCAGATGCAGTTAAAAAATACTTCGTATAAAGAGACCCGCTGGATAAAAAAAAAGAATCCAGGCAAAAAAGGGCATCCCGGCGAACCAAAAACAGAATAAAGGTTCGGGCAAAAATTAGGGATATAATTGAAAAGAATTGTACACCCGGTAAGTTGAAAACCCGAAAGGGCAACTTAGGCAAAAAAGGGTATCCTGGTGGATTGAAAACCTGAAAAGGCGATCCACACAAAAGAGGGATTAAAGCGAATGACTGCAGTCTGAATTAATCTGTACGTTTTCTACTCTTCAGCAAGCTGGCAAAATTCCAAAGGAGGAATTGGTCGGACCACGAGCTTCTGAAGGCAGAGATAATCAGGAGAGCTGGAATACATACTGGCTATAACAGAATCAGAATCAGTTGGAATCCAATTTCCGCATTATCATTAGGATAGATTTCTTTTCTCAATTTTATGGCAATCGCCTCTTTCAGGGGTTTGCTTCTGATTGTAAATTCGCCAATTTTTGGCATTTCATCAATAAAGTTGAATATTCAGTCACGGGCTTTTATTTTCATTTTACTGTTTTGTTTGCAAAAACGTCCGATTTTTGATAATAAAACGTTACTTTGAAAATATCTTGGCCTTGCAAAAACATGCACAAAGACAATGGAAATTACGTTGCTTGTTGGACAACCTTGGATGGTGGACCCAAAAGACCACGCAATATCCTGGGGCATGTGCATATTCTTTTTCTATTGCAGGTAATGAGAACGATCGATCCAAACAGCATGATCGTAACCACGAGCAGATATTTGCCATGACTTGATACTGTTGTATCTTATTAAGTCGATTCTTCCATTCAAGAGTTCCCACTAAGTTTCGTGACGGCAACGGTGTTCGAAGATGGATTTCTTCTGTGTTGATAACGGTTATTAATGCAGTGAATACTACAGGTTGACAACAAGTGCCAATCCTCCAATACCTTGCAGACGATGTGAAAGGTAGTTCAAGGCAGAGTGTTTGTCTAAGAGTTTGAAAACGCTTGGTTTTCTATAAAATCCTCTTAAGAGATGAAACTTTTAGTACTAACATCCCTAGTGGAGTTTACTCTTGGCAGGATGTACCAGCAAGTGGTAGTATCATGTCTCCCGTAGGTTTCGGCGGGGGAAATTTGTCAAAGAATAATCCCCAGCGGAGTTATTGACCATCCCATGCATGGGGCATGTTATCTCCCCAGCAAAGGATATTCCCGATCTATAATCCCCAGTAGAGTTTGAGGACATTTGGTCTTCTGTAAAATCCTCTCGAAGGGCAGCCCCAACAAGAGACGCTTTAAAGCGGTTTTTCTCCAGCAGAGTGTGTTATAAACTCGTTATTCCCAGTGGAGTCGTCAAAGGGAAAGTTCGCCCAACACGGGGCATTGTGACATTTATCCTAAGCTCGACAGTCATTTTCCTCAGCAAATTACCGAGGAATTGCTTTGGGTTTCCTCAGCAGATCTCTAGGGACTCTTTCTCAGTATGTTGCAATGGATTGTCTTTCAGCCAAGATTTGGATATTCCCCGCAAAGTAGCCCTGGTCCCCGGTAAGATCATATCTTTGGTAATGATATCCCCACAGAGTTCAGCATTTTGACAGAGATATCCCCAGCAAGGTTTAAATAGATCGAGGGAACTTCTTCTTCAGCAAAGTGACAGCGCATGATATTACCCAGCCGGTGGTGTAATTCTTAGCATTGCTCATTTACAACTCAAAGTCCAATTTATTTTGGCACATGAACAGTTTGTTCATATTATTCCAGCCTGTGGAATAGTATGGAAGATGGTTGTTCCAGCCAGTGGGATGATCATTATATGCAGTTTGTTCATATTATTCCAGCCTGTGGGATAGTATGGCAGATGGTTGTTCCAGCCAGTGGGATGATCATTATATGCAGTTTGTTCATATTATTCCAGCCTGTGGAATAGTATGGCAGATGGTTGTTCCAGCCAGTGGGATGATCATTATATACAGTTTGTTCATATTATTCCAGCCAGTGGGATAGTATGGCAGATGGTTGTTCCAGCCGGTGGGACGATCATTTGGCAAAGCTTCCAAAGCCGGTTTGGTAAGCATTAAAGTCCAAGTTTAATTTGGCAAAGCTGCAAAAGTCCATCCGAGGATGGCAATTTTGAGATTCCAAAGCCTGTTTGGTAATCATTGAAGTCCAACGACAGATTGGCAAAAATCCAGCACGAACTGGTAAAAGTCCATTGTTTAGAATGGCAGAGCAGCTAAAGTCCACCAGCAGTGTGGCAAGCCAGTAGTCGTCTGGCGTCGTTCAAAAAGACATTTCTAAAGTCCACCAGCAGTGTGGCAAGCCAGTAGTCGTCTGGCGTCGTTCAAAAAGACATTTGTTAAAGTCCATCAACAGTATGGCAAGCCAGTAAGTCGCCTGGCGTCGTTCAAAAGACAGATTTCTCCGACAACGTTTCACTTGAAGATTCAATCCAACAATCGCGTTGGGTTTATATCCCTTTTCTTTTTCATCATCCAGAGCAAATTTTTGGTTATATTTGGTATTCAATCACTATATACCTTGAAAGTCGGAAAGCATTCGCTTTCAGGCATTCAGGTCTACAGTGTTTGAATAGGGGCAGTTGTAATACCCCAAAATTTGCTCTCCCTTATTTGCATCATAGCATAGCATTTTCATTTACAATATCATATCCATCTCATTAGCATTGCATTGCATTTAACATAGAAAAATGAAACATAGCATTCCTCTTACCATCAAGGCATGTGATCAGGTGGAAGGTGGACAATCAAGGGATCATTCAAAGCATAAAAAGGTCAATCAAGTTGCCTCAAGGAAAGCCAAGAGTCTCTCATGTCTCATACCATCTCAATTGATCATCCACAATCTCAAGGAAGTGAGATCCAATGGGAGATTGAAACAATACATACTTCAACATGCAAGAGGTTCAAAAAACTGAAGGAAAACCCTCAAAAGAGATAGCTCATTGATCCAAAATCATCCTCAAATGGCATATCCCATCATCCTTTAAAAGGATGCACAACATACTCTGAGGAATTTGAAATTGAAGACTGCACTTTTCCCTCCTAACCAGAGGAGGTCAAAATTAGGGTTTCTAATAAAATTAGGATATCTTTGATTTTTTGTACAAAACTTGATGTCATGGTATTCTATATGTTCTTAAGTGTATGTATGTGGAAAATCACCTCTCAATTGGTTTTAGAAGTGGTTCAATTGGAAGAAAAATCAAAAATCAGAGAAATTGGGGCCAAGTCAAATAATCAGAGGAAAAGTCAACTCTTGACTTTTTGAGGCCAAATTCATAAAATTCATGTTATATGTGTCCAATGTACAAAATTTGGTCAAGAAACTCCAAAGGAATCATGAAAAAATCAAGAGGTGGAAAGTTGCCATTTTTGGAAGAAGTATGGTTTCCAAAAATAGTAATTTTTGACCATTTTGCATCAGAGTTTGAACCAAGGCCATTTAAAATTGAAGCACCAAATGAAAATTCCACCAAGCCACAACAAAAGATCTTGCTTTAAGCTTCAAATCCATGTGTAGAACATCCCTATTGGATAAATATTGAGATAGATATGGATGATCAAAGTTGGAGGAAAGTAGGCCAAAACCATGTCATGACCAAGGATTTTCAAGGCACACGCGCAGTCATTTTCACAAGCATGTGGTGAGCCAAATGTCCACCCATTTTTCATCAAGATAAAAGCCTCAAATGGAAAAATTTTTCAACATCAAAGTTGTTCTTTGTAGTGTCATCTTCAATATTGATGTTGGGAAAATTTTGAATTAATCAAGTTATGATGGAGAAATAATGGTCTCAAGTTAGGATCATCGTGCTGAGATTCCATGCCAAGATGCCTTGCCAATTTACCTCATCACCACACCCTTGTACCAGTTCCATTTATGGATGTTATAAGTCATTTTCCAACCTCTTCCAAGCATCATTTCAACTCAAATTTCAAACCAAACTTGTATCATTACATCCCCTCTTTCAAATGAATCCAAAAACTCATCCAACCATTCACTAAGTAGAGAGATTTCCACTTGCAAATCACCATGAGTGACATTGATGCATTAACAGTGGTGCACGATTTTTGGTTCACACACACCACAAACACTTCATCACATCAGCTTTCCACATTAAACCAAACACACATGACTTACACCTTCCACACTTGCCTTGGCATACATGAGAATGGAAAGAAACAAACTTGCTGAGCAAGTTTCTGCTACAACCAGCCGTGCCTTCATTTTCTTTTCACCTCCACCATAGCATATCATGAGTTGCCATCACCATACCATTGCTCTCCCTAACTAACTTGACTCAGTTAGTTAGGGATGACTCACCCAAACCACCATGACTCAGCTGACTCACTCAGTTTAACCATGGTTAGCTCACGCTATAAATCAAAACTTCACTCTCAAATTTCATTCCTAACTTCATTTTCTCACATTCAACTCAGAAACTCTCTCCATTCTCTCTCAATTTCTCCACATTGCAACTGATTTTCGAGCTCCATTTCATTCATCTTCCTCATCTTCATCTCAGAATCTCTCGGATTCTCTCTCCATTTTCATCACATTGCAACAGTTTTGAAGCTTGGATTTCAGCTCTTCTCCACTGAAGCATCATCCATTTTTGCATCTAAGCCTTTATTTGGCCAAAAGAAGCTCAAAGAGGAAGCAACATCTCTGGTTTTCTGAAGAACACATCAAGATCATAAATCTTCAGGTACGACTTTCTTCCATTATAGACATAATGTGAAGATGTTATCAGGTTCTTGATGCTTCCTATAAGCTCAAGAACTTGTCTGGCTAGTTGATAGGCCTTTAGAGGCATAGTTGAAATGTTAGGGCAAATATTCCTCTGTTCGATTCTCTCATGTCATGAATATTTTGTATGTTTTATCACTGGATTCATGCTCAACATAAGCTCAGCTTCATTTTGGTATCATATTTGTGTATTTTGGTGAGATGTGAGGGTTGCAGACGGTGGTGATTGACCGGAGAAGGTGACCGGAGGTCCCTCTCCGGCCGGTGGTCTTTATGTTAGGGTTTCTGGCCAGAATGAATGTCAACCGTATGATGTTGTTGATCTAATGATCCAAAACGCGCCAGCACATAAAAAACTCACATGCTTCTCACGTGTTGCTTCTGATTTTATTTTAAACATTGTGTGGTGTGGCACATGGTAGGGAAGGTGGACATTCATGCGCGTGTGTTGATCTGGTTTACTTTGACTTGGTTATTGACTTGACTTGATCCAACGGTGATCCTTGCTTTGACTTGTGTTGACTGAAGAGCATGGTAGTTATTGTGGATTGAGCGTGTAATGGACTTAAGCCTTTATGCTATTCGCACCCCATTGTTTTAGAGCCCAAACAATTTGAACTGAAGGATTGCTATGCATACACCCCCCTGTCATTTTCTATTTCATTTTATTTTTTTTCATTTTTTTACACGTTTGCTTTTTAATTTTTAAAAATACTAAATGGCATTATAAAATTCCACAAAAATTCATGAACATCATTAAAACATTTAGAAAATTTTTCATGATTTTATTTCTTGATTTTATGACCTTTTTGCCCCTGTTCCATGATTTTCTTTGATTTTCTTTTGTGTGCATTCTTAATGTGGTACATGATTTTGTTTAATTTTGTCTTGATCATTAAAAATTGTTTTGAGTTGCTTCTTTTTGTAGTGAGTCATTAACATCTTGAATTGTGTTGAGTGATTTTTATTGGATTTTTTAGGTCCTGTCATGGCATGTTTTGATGTTCATCTTTGCATTACTTTGCATGTGCATCCAATTTGATTTAAGTGCATTGTATAAAGCCTTTTTGCCTTGAATTTTTTTACATGATACTTGATATGTGATTCATCTCTGATTTGTGAACCTCAATACCATGTTTTCATAATTTTCATGAACTCATTTGATTTATGTTTAAAACATTTCATTTGAAACATTACAACATGTCATATCCTTGTAATCTTTGTGCATGTTTACATGATTGCTTTTGTGCATACTTGCATGATCATTTGCCTACTTTGTGAACCATTCATTTGACATTATAGGTCATTGGTACATGTTATGTGTCATTATTGCATGTTCACTTTCATTTGAACTTAGTGTGTCCTTAATATGAAGTACTTGTGTTTTCTTTTGAATTTCCATTTCAATTCTACCTCTTCTATCTCTTCTTAAATGTCTTGATGGGTTATGCATGAACACTTGTGAGATGTTTGTGAATCATTTTTCATTTCATTTCAATTCTGATCCTTAGATTACATGTTCCATTCATGCATGTTTTTTTCATTTCTTTTCATCTTTCATTCTCCCTTTTCTTATGGTAGCATGTTCTAATGTCATGGATGATGTTTGTTGCCTATCCACTTGGACTTGCATGATAATGATCATTTGTTTTCCATATGATGTACATTCTGGTTGTGATTAATAGGATTTGATTTCTCATCTAATTCTTTTGATCTTTATGGTGCATTAAGTGTTCTTTTGCTTCTTATACTTCTTACACATGTTTACTAACCATGTAGGGGCTTTGGTAAGTTGCAATTGAGTGTGGATAAGGAATCCACATTCAAACTTCTATCCCTTCTCTTTTACAATTCCATCTTGTGTTTTGTTAAGCATTTATGTGCTTTTTCTTAATAACTCGTCACTTTCCCTTTTTGAATTGCAATTCATCTTCTACTTTAGAAGTGAATTGTTTAATTCATTCTTTCTTTAGACTTTAGGTTTTGAAACCTCACAAACCATTAGGACCACTCCCTTTAATTTTCAATTAGGAGTGAGTCTTAGTTCATATAGATTTTTACCTTTGCTCCTCTCTTGAGTCTCTCTTCTCATCTCAAAGAAAATTCAAAATATCTAATAAAGGTAGGCATTTATTGCATTTAGGCCTTTCATATAAAGAAAAGATTATAAGGGGTCTTCTCTTATTATCTTAGAATGTGTAGCATATAGCCCATCTTGGGTCAATGTGTTAAACATTTGATCTTGTATGAGGGACTTAAATGCAATACTTGTTGAAGGTACAAATAAAAAACACTTCTTCATTTCATAATCAATAAAAACACTTAATAAACACAAGTATGCTAGTGTGTTTGAACCTTGACAATTGGAAATAGGTGTGAGGGTCTTCTTCACTCTTAGTGTGCTTTCTTACTCATTCCATCTTGGAATGTGAGAATGTACACATTCCAATGACTAAGATTTAGATACACTATCATATGCAAACAAATGAAAAAACTTTTAAAAGACAAAAACAAACAATCACGTCTCCTTCGGGAATTCTTTTCTCACCTCATTCACTCTCAACATATGAACGCGCTCCTACTCGTTCTCTTGCAAGATGGTAACGCACTCGGACCAGCGAGCCTGCAACACCTGAGCTAGAACATCAGTCGTTCCTTAAAAAACACAAACAATCCATCCCTAGTGAGGGGAACTACGTCGCTCTGATTCTCATGCTCCCGATGAGATACGTAGGCAGTGGGGTAGGGCCCATTCGAGCACTTCTTTTATTTTCCCTACATTTGTTTTTCTTTCTCCTTTCTTTCTTTCAGTTCTTTCTCAGTATTCTTTTCTATCACCCTTTGATCGAGACAAGCAAGTGTGGATCCCATCGGGTACGATGGACGTGAGGGGGTGCTAATACCTTCCTCTCGCGTAACCGACTCCCGAATCCAGTTCTCTTGGTCGCAAGACTATGCTCTATCCTTCCCTTCAGGTTTATGCAATGTTTCCTTTCCCTCTCTTGGGATAAATACACATTACTGGCGACTCTGTTTGGTGCCACTTTCGCGTTTGTACTAGGATGAAAATCCCGGGAGCGACACAACCCGACAAAGAAAAGAAAAGCCTCAACTTCAAGGCAGGTACCAGTTCGATTTGATGAGGCTAGATTCAGGGGAGCAAAACAGGCGGCCCTCTACGAAACCTTAGAGAGAAAATATATCTTGGCTGAGAAGAGGTTCATCCTAAGCGACTGTGGGAGTTACCGAACAGTGGATGCACTTTTTGTGGAAAAAAAGTTGGGTCGTTTGATGACACCTTTGGATGGGTATAATGCAGAGATTATCCGGGAGTTTTACGCAAATTCACTTCCCGATGATGGGGAGCATTTTAGCTGGACCTCTCTTGTGAGGGGGGCTGTTGTGAGATTTGACAGGAGGACAATTAACACAGTTCTGGGCGATCCATTACCATTGGCCGGTAGTCAGTTAGATGCTTATCATCGGGACCTGCATCTTCACCGTGACATTCCAAAGATGACCTGTGATTTACTCCTTCCAGGTAAAGATGTTGAGCGTAACTCGTCCGGGGTTGCAATTAGATTCCGAAGGGTGGATATGCAGCCATTGGTCCAACTCATCTTGCTTTTTGTGCTTACCAACCTCTCGCCCAGGTGACATCATAGCACCATCCCTATAACTTTGGCTCATCTTATTCATAGCGTTCAGACGAATATACAGATTAACGTGGCCCGCATAATTGCGGATGAGATCAAGGCCATTGTTCAAAGTGGTCTTGAAGGTACTGCGGCTCGCAAGAATGCCCCGCTTACTTTTCCGTGTCTCATTATGTCTTAGTGTGCTCATGCTGGAGTTGATATACCAGCACGCAGGCAGGTCACGATTCCGTCGGTGATAGATGATAGATATGTGGATAAGTTTTGTAAGCCCAGAGGGGAAATTGGAGAATCTTCTGGTGCTGGTACTGATGCTAGCGCAGGGGATGGTGGAGTTTCTGGATCAGCATCACCGGCCTTTTATCCTTTCCAGCAGGACATTTGTCAATACAATTGGGATTGTATGGCGGCTTCACAGCGGGCCATGACTAACCTTCATGATTCTATGCAGGTACTCCAGTTATAGATTCGCGACCCTGCCACTGAGCACTCGATGATGTCTAGGGAGCAGTTCCTAGCACATGCTGGTTGGCTTGAGGGCAGGCCAATTTTCGGAGAGGGTGAAGATGATGTTGCTGAGCATGAGGAGGTTGGTGAGGAGATTGTTGGTGATGATGATGATGAGGAGGCGACTGGTTCTGCTGGCGGTTCTGAAGAGATTGAGGTGTCCGATGAGGACTAATGTTGTTGATTTCGGACTTTTGAACTTCCTTTGTGCTACAAAGTGAAGTTTTATCATGTTTTATTGTATTTGGTTTTATTTCAGTTTAGTAGTGATGTACTTTATCCACTGTGTTGGATTATTTTTGGTTGTATGATGTTTATGTACCCTTTGTTGGTACTTTTGACTCTGTAGGTGTGTTCACACCAGTACATTGCTATTATTATTAGTATTAAGTATTTGAAGTTTTCAGAAAAAAATTTCTGTTTTTATTTTACTAATATTTCGAGTTTTAATTTTTATTAAGTGTTGAGGTCTTCAGTTTACGAATGCTCGACACTTAAATGGTTGGTATGCTTATGTGTTAAGAGTTGAATTCTTCAGTTTATGAATGTTCAACTCTTTGAATGTTAATATGTCTTTTATTGTTTTATGTTGGTATGCTTGTGAATATTTAATGTTTCTTTCTTTTGTTGATGGAACTTTGGAAGTTTAGGTTGGTGATTCTTGATCTTAAAAGAAGATTCTCCCAAGTTGGATGGCGATGATAGTAATTTAAGCATGATATTGTCAGCAAGGTACATTGTTACATAGTTCTAGAATTTAGAGTGTAGTAGAATTTGTGTCTTTGTACAATTGGAAATTGTGTTTCTTGTTACAACTGTATTGATTGCTTATGTCATTTAGGTCCAAAAATCACAAAAGTGAGAAACCTCCAGGTTTTACTATATGCTTTGGATTGATGATAGATTTTGTTTTATACTTTTAATTCATGCCTTATCTTGTGATGTATGTGATTTTATGGAAGTCTTAGAAATGATCAAGGCACTTGTTGATTCTGAGCACAATCATTTCTTAACAGTAATTTACCCGTGAGTAGTGAGAATTTGTTAGCCCCTTTGTGCCTAAAATTGTTAGATCTCTTTCGGTGATGAACTTGGTGTTATACATGTTTTAAAAATCAAGGTCATCATTGAATTTTTGAGAGATTCTAAAAATTCTTCTTCTTGAACCTGGAAACTTTTGTTTTAATTGACTCCCTTGCCTTAAAAAGCAAGGAACATTCACGAAGGTTAAGTTGAAAATAAGTTGGGGAGAATGGAATGGAGGATTGGTGAATTGCTCAAACTTGTGAAAACATTTAAGCAAGCATGAAAAGAGAAGAGTATGTGAATATGTGTGTACAAATGAGAAAAAAAATGCTTGCTTGGAAAAAAATTGATCCAATAATTGTGCAAGGAAGTTTGAGAAGGTGTGATAAAGAAAAATTAGTGAATGAAGTTGAGGTGTTGTGAATACTTTGTTGAGTGAATGTTCTTTTGCATCGGCAATTTCGATTCAATGGTCGTTAGAAATGTCCCTTTATTGTTAACCCGACCAAGCTACAACCTTGAAAGCCCTTAGTGGTCTTGTGTTTCCATGATTTCTTTCGTGATCATTTTGATATTGTATGAATTGCTTAGTATTTACATCATTTATCATTTGAGTGAAATTGTCCCGTGCTTGTATGTGCATTGCCCTTCAATCCTTTGTCGAAGTGGAGTGTTAGATTGACATGTGCATGAAAATTTAGTTGTCTCTTGAAACATCGTTTGAAGTTGTTTAAGAGTCAAGTTATTTTACATTGTAAATGCTAGGATTGTGTAATGGTTGCTTTGTTGTGATTGTTGTTTATTTGAGCCGTTTCTCTTGTCTTGGGTTGAATTAAAAGCTTGAGCAAATCCTCTTGAGAGGCATACTTTGTTTGTGGACAAACAAAGAGTTAGTTGGGGAGAGTTTGTTAGATGTCAAACATGTTATATATTTGTATTCAATACTTGGCATTTTTCATTACTTTCCATGTTTAACTTGTTTATTTTAGTGGTGATTTGTGTTGTTCTTCAATCATTGGAATATACTTGTGGTGCTTGTAATTTGTGTGCTAGTGTGCAGAAATAGGCATGAAATGATCAAGAATGTAATACACAAGGAGTGGATGCAAGTTGCCATAGAAGCAAGAAAGTAACAGCAGGATTCGCTAGGCGAGTCATGGCGAAGTCACCAGCGAAGGTTCGCCTAGCGAACGTTGGCGAGTGTTCTAGTGAAGAGAGGCAGAAAGTTTCAGTAGGAAAAAAGGGTAAGTTCGCTGTGGCGAGGGAGCCAGCGAAGGTTCGCTGCTTTGCTCGCTAGGCGAAGCTTCCAGCGAAGAGAGGCAGAAAGTTGCAAGGGCGAAAGGACCCAAAATTCGCTGGGGCGAAGGTTTTGGCGAATGCTCGCTTCACAAATGATTTTGTTCGCCTAGCGAACCCGCTATAACTTTTGTGGGCGGTTTAAGTCTGAGGCACTTAAGGTGCCATGTTTTAATACATTCGCTGGGCGAATGATTCCTTCGTTAGGCGAAGGCTGCTGAATTTTTGTGTTGTATAAATTGATTTTTCACTTTTCTTGAAAGGATCTTTTGCTCTTTTTCACCCAAAAATATAGTTTTCTGTCTTTTGATCATCCAAGAGTGAATTTTCACCTAGAGAAGCTGAAGTCACATCCATTCTCGATTATTCGACTTGGATGTTCATTCATCTCCTCTTGAAACTTGTCATCCAAGCTACCATGAGAATGAGTAGCTAAACACTCTTATGTTGAGGTTAGATGTAGTTGATCCTGATAATATGTATTTCTTTTGATCTTTTGTATATGACCAAAGTTATTGATCAATATAGATGAAGTTATTTGCTCTTAATGATTCATGTGTGGTTTGTATTGCTCTAGACATAGATTTTGCAAATCATGACCTAATAATTTCATCTCTTAAAAACCAAACTCAAGACATAGATTTGGGATTTGTTATTCGCTTTGTGTTGATCTTAACGATTGTTGTTTCGATTGTTAGCGTGAGACATCATCTAACGGTCTAAACAACGATACTCACTACTTTGCTTTAGACGTAAACTTAGTCGAGAGGATACGCGGTTGTATTGGTCAGAAACTAAGTTCATATGTGTGATTAATCGGATATATATGAAAAGGATTAGCAAAACCTAACCTTGACATGCTTTTCTAAAAACCTTACAAACTCTTTGCCACTAATTTACTCTTTGCTACCAATTAATGTTAACCAAAATCGAGAACCAATTGAAACTCGTGAACTTAAAACATTGTGACTATTGAACGGCAAGCATCTAATATTGGCAATCCTTGTGGAGACGATAAAAACACCCCCCTAATACTCTTTCAACACCTGGTCACTCTCACAACATCCTTTACAGTTCAGATAATTATGTGTAGTCATAAAACCAAGCTAGACTTGCTTAGTGTGTAATTCTACCAAGCTGGTATTCATCAAACGAATATCAAAGATCTGAATCATGTTGATCTGATAAAGATTTTTATCACGGTAGTCCTGAATCCACCCAAGATCCATCTGACGCTGGAGGGTCTCTTGTACAAAAGAGCATCCCTGATTGTTTACTGAGCAAATTAGACAGGAATCATAATCGTGTCGTGGCAGATCATGATGTTGGCTTTGCCTTGAGTGCAAATTAGACAGGAATCATAATCGTGTCGTGGCTCTGAATGACGTTGGAATTCGTATAAGTCATGTTGACCCCACGAATTCGGTGCTCTTGGATCCATCCAAGATCCAATTGTTCTTGTAGAGCTGATTGCACCACAAAACATCCTTGATTGTTCTTAGAGCAGATATCACACTGGTGATAATTATGAGGTGGTACATGGCCATACCCGCTCCGTCTACGATGCATCTTGACCAGATTGGCCTTTAATAAGAGTACATCATGAATTTGATAGATGTGGTTAGACTCTCCTTCTATCAAATTGACTGCAACTTTCTCGTGTTGAGACAACGGGTTTGTGAGAACATTCCGATTTGTATCTTTGAAAGATAAGACCCCGCTCCTAACAAGCTTTTGGACATCGGATTTGAAACTGAGACAGTTTTCTATGTTATGCCTTGGTCCTCCCTGATGGTAAGGACAAGTCTAATCCGTTTTGAACCAAAAAGGCAGATTTTCCGGTACTGTAAGAGGAGACTTGGTTTGGACGTGCCCCTTGGCCAGTAGTAACAGAAACAATTCTGCATACAACATTGGTATAGGGTCGAACCCTGGTGGTCGCGTTGTACGGTTGTTGTTGTACGGAGGACGAGCCTGCTGAAGAGGTTGTTGTGTCCTTTGCTGATATGGTTGTTGATTAGGTTGGCTCTGCGCAACCTGAGGTTGATACGCAGGAACAGGCGCAGGGTTGATAGCAGGAGTTACAGTTGCTACTGGTTGGTATTCTTCGCCTTTGCTTTCCGAGAGAGATATTCCTAATATCCTGCTCTTTTTCCTTAGGGAGAGCACTACCGTATCATTTTGTACTACTTGATGGTCCAGTGTCTTTAACCAGACGTCCTTCTCGGACGGCTTCCTCAAGACGAACTCCCATGCCAACCATCTCGGTGAAGTCACTGGGCGCACTGGCAACCATTCTCTCGTAGTAAAATGAGCTCAAGGTTTTCAAGAAGATCTTTGTCATCTCTTTTTCCTCAAGAGGTGGACAAATCTGGGCGGAAATTTCACGCCATCTCTGAGCATATTCCTTAAAGGGTTCCTTGTTCTTTTGTGACATTGATCTGAGTTGATCTCTGTCCGGTGCCATGTCCAGGTTATACTTATATTGTTGAACGAAGGAAGCACCAAGATCTCTGAAAGTGGCAATCTTAGTGCGGTTTAAACCCATGTACCATTTGAGTGCGGCACCGGTGAACTATTTGCCTATGCTTTCTTAGTTAGAAGAATAAAGTTGGGACAGAGGAGGCTTACAAGCCTACAGAGTCGGAAGTCGATGATAGAGGTTAATCATTACAAGCACTCTTAAGCGCGGGCAAAAAAGAAGCAACAAGATGCTTACTAAAGGTGGGACATAAAGGAATATCCTTTAAGGCATTTCGGGAATCGGTCTGATTCTATCTCTGTTTGTTCCCGGAAGGATCCCAAAGAATCGATCTCTCTTTTAGTTCCTGAAAGTAGTAAATCAGTAGCTCCTGGTTCTTTGTCTGAGCTGACATTCGTCGAGAGTACATCACTCAATGACTTTGAGGGCAAGAGTTACCCTTGTACTTTTCAAAATCGGGCACTTGGAACTTGTGCGGAACTTTCACATTGGGGACCAAGCAAAGGTCTGCGGCATCTTTTCCAAATAGGTCCTGACTGTGAATGGCTTGCAGATCTTTCTGCATTTTCAGGAACTGTTCCGGGAACTCATTCATTCTGTCGAACATACATTTATTTCCACCAGACAGTATCTGTGGAATCTGTGCTTCCGAGACAGTGTGTACCACGGGTGGTGGTATAGTCATCATGGCAGAGACTCTTGGTGCCTCCCGAAGTTTGTAACCTTTAAGAGTTGCTGTCATGCCCCTGGCATCTTCGCTTTCCCGAAGTTTGTAACCTTCAGGCCCAGTGGTTCCTGCTGCATTTTCCAGATATTCCATGATCGGTGGGATATATCCTTCTGGGATATAGTTTAGTGGCATGCCCCAGGGACGATCTTTCGGCATTTTGTACCTATGATCAAACTTCTCCACTATGGGCGTTGATGTGGTCTCTGAGATCACAGTCCGTTGTTGTTGCATCTGAGCTTCTGCTAGAGCTTGCATGTCATTATGAAGCTTTCTCAGATCTTCTTTCAGAGTGTCGATCTCTTCTCTCAACTCTCTGTTCTCTTCCTTGAGATCATCCATTTTCTTTTGTCGATTGGCCTGAGTATTGTACGAATGAGGCAGTTTGACGCTCTAGAATCGAGACACAAACATGAGATTCGTAGACAAGAAGAATGCATTTATGCGAGAATGATGAATGATATGCAATGGTTTTATTAATTATTTTTGTTTATTCAAAGTAAACTTCGACAATTAGATTGCAAATATCAAACAGTAGGGGAGACCCCATTTTATTGAATTCAAAGATTGCGAAAATGGAAATTCAGTAGATTACAAAGTGCTGAAAAAGGAAATGTCTAAACTAATGGATCCTGAGTCCTCTCTGAAGAGGGCTCAGGTGCTGGTTCTAGTGCTTTCCTTTTCTTTGACCGGGGCTCTTCAGCCGTGGTCGAGTTGTCATTCCATTGCCAAGTGAAAGGAGCGAGCAAGTTCCTTTGGTCATCTTGATTCTCTACAACATGGTTCTCTAAAATCTCAATCAGAGCATCCTTATCTTTCAATAGCTGCTGTAGTTTCTTACAATCTACATTGAGAATACGCTACTTGTTCCTCCAAGACCTCTTCTCCTGTTGAACTTTGTTGAGAGTAACTTGAAGTTTTTCCGTGTCAGACAAGAAATAAAGGACATAGTCCCTTAACAGAAGAACTTCCCGACGAGGGTAAGGTATCCTTAGCTTGAGAGCTCTAGTTTGTACCCAGTGGAGATAAGGCTCCACCGAGACACAGTCCGGTTTCCCTAGAGACTCTCTTCCTTTCCAATGAACGTGTTTCCAAGCATGCATTATTTATGTCTTTAATTCCCTGTCATTTTCTCCTTCCTTGAAGAAAAGACCTTCCAGATGAGCATTCCGCGGGACATGCCTCATCGGGTATCCGAATTGACGACGAACTAAAACTGGATGATAGTTGTTTCCTCCCTTAGTTCCTATAAGGGGTACATTTGGGAAATTTCCACAACGGTCAATGATCCTGATCCCATCATAGATTCGATTGTACCAATCGATGTCGGAGTTGGTAAGAGACATGATTCTCTGCGACCAACGTAAAGTATTCTTTTGATCCTAAAATGCAGCAGACTTGGGCAAATGGGAAATGAACCATTTGTATAGCAGGGGTACACAGCATGTGATCATTCCTCCACTGTATAAATTCCTTAAGTGTACAGAATGATACGCATCTGCGAGTAAGGTCGGTACGGGATTGCCGATCAGACATATCCTAATGGCATTGAGATCTACAAAGTTATTGATGCTGGGAAACAAAAATAACCTGTAGGTAAGCAAAACAAAGATGCTCTCGAAAGCGGCCACGTTCCCTACACTGGAAAAGTACAAACCTTTCTTTGTCAAGAATTGGGCTGGAAAAACTTGGATGCCACCCTTAGTGGTCATGTGAGTCCTGACTTCTGACTCGTCCAAATAGATTGCTCTTGCAATGGTTTGATCTTTTGGAATTTATTCCAGTCGAGAAAAGGGAGCTTGATCAGTGATATGCATATCAGTCAGGTGAGAATACTCCTCCAGTGTTGGTGCTTGCTGATAATTCGGGAATGTGAAACAGTGATAGACCGGATCGTAGAACTGAATTAGGATGGACAGGATTCCTTCAATTACATGGACCCTTAATAGGGACAGTAGTCCCCCATACTTGGCTCTGAAAGCCTCAGGGTGGTAATCATCCTCGCAAAACCTCTCAAATCCTCTAATTTTGGAACCTTGAAGGTATACTTGTGAGTTTTCCTTCTACTAAAATCCATTAGAAATCTCTTTCTCTGACATTTGCAATCATTGTCTTAGTTTAATTTGAAAAAGAGAGACTAGAAGAGAAGATTTTTCTTTGTTTTTTAATGTTTTTTTAAATGAATGTATGAATGCAGCACACAAAAACATAGAAAAAACATGGGGTCAAAGGGTCGGTGTCATACAACAGCAAGCGGATCGCCAGCGAGCTGATGTATCATAGAGTGATCTCAAATGAGGGTAGTATCGCGTAACAACTATTTCCGATAGCTTCCGCACTACAAAATGGTTTCAGTCTACTAAAAACCGCAGCTTCTCAGATAACCCAGTCGACCACACTACTTTCAACAACCTAAGCCGTATAGGCAATGTATCTGCAAAGGGAGTCTCCTCTGAGTTTGATGGTCGACCGGGGACTCTTAGCTGGAATTCACTCCCAGTAAGATTACCTGTATTTCCATCACCTATCTTAGGTGTATACTCAACCTTTCCACATGCGGCATCACACACATTCCCATTAGTAGAAAAATAAACACATATATCAATTAGGAAAAGCAGTATATATATTTGTCTTAATCATCCTAGACCTTTAGTCTTATGATCCTATATAGACAATGACTCCCCAGCAGAGTCGCCATTTCTGTGATACTTTGTGAACTCAGGATTTTCTACCTAAGAGATGCGAAGAGAACAATATCTCATTTTCCCCCAGTGAAGTCGCCATTTCTCTGTAGCGCAAATTTTTGCGTGGTTGCGAAGCACTATCGCTTTGGGGTACTACAGTTCGATTCATTTTTTATCCTATTGAAGCTTATTAAGGAAGGGAAATAGATGTCTCCAATTAACCCTGCTTGCATACTGAGTTTAAACAGATGACTGTTGGTTTACAGATGCTATTAAGATTGTGGGTCTCTCTTAGGTTATTTTGTTAAGAACACAGTGTTCGGACTATTGGTGAGGTTTATGGTAATGTGTTTAGTTTGATGCTTTTGGGTTAATTTGATGGAGATACTGGATTTTGGTTTTTTGATTAGTGTGCTCGCTAAGATTTTTTGCAATCTTATGCCTACGTATTCCCGTTTAACGAAACAGGGAAATCAGAGCGATCGTAGTTCCTCCTATTCTATAATGGGAGGAAAAAGGTTGTTTTGGTGTCTTATTTAAAGCCCAAGACATGAAGCTAGAGGTGATTTGTATCTTGTTCAAAGCCGAAGATGTGAAGCTAAAGGGTTCTGGATGAGAGGGAATTTGTCATCTCTAAAGAGGAGTTGATGTTTGTAAGGCACAGATTTGATGCTAAAAGGTTGATTGACTCAACCGAGGTTTTCCTTGTACAAAGCCTAAGAGGAGGCGATTGACCCAACAAGAGGATGCTTTTTATTTGTTGTCTCGTATGAAGCCCGAGATAGAGGCTAAAAGGATTTACTCAATAAGAGAGTACTAATAAGTGGCTGACTCAACAAGAGAGTGCTTTTTTGTGTTTTGTACGAAGCCTAAGACGGAGGCTCAAAAAGTTTGACTTAACAAGAGAGTCTTTTATCCTCAACAAGAGAGTGATTTAGTGTCTCGTACGAAGCCCAAGATAGAGGCTAAAGGGGAAGTGACTCAACAAGAGAGTCTTTTATACTCAACAAGAAAGTGTTTTACTGTCTCGTACGAACCCCGAGATAGAGGCTAAAAGGGACTGACTCAAAAAGAGAGTCTTTTATACTCAACAAGAGAGTGTTTTGATGTCTCGTACGAAGCCCTAGATAGAGGCTAAAAGGGATTAACTCAACAAGAGAGTCTTTTAGTGATTTTATCTGTCTTATACGAAGCCTAAGTCGCAGGCTAAAAGTTTGACTCAATAAGAGAGTCTTTTATACTCAACAAGAGAGTGTTTTAGTATCTCGTACGAAGCCCGAGATGGAGGCTAAAAGGGCTTTGACTCAACAAGAGAGTCTTTTATACTCAACAAGAGAGTGTTTTAGTATCTCGTACGAAGCCCGAGATGGAGGCTAAAAGGGCTTTGACTCAACAAGAGAGTCTTTTATACTCAACAAGAGAGTGTTTTTATATGTGTCTTGTATGAAACCCAAGATGGAGGCTAAAGGGGAGACTAACTCAATGAGAGAGTCTGAAAAGGTTAACTCTGCTGGGGGAGAGTCATTGTACAAAGCCTAAGAGGAGGCTGACTTACCGTTGTGGAGTCTGGAGATCCTGAAGCGGGTCCAAGTATGGGGAACTCTCATGAGAGAGACCGGGTTTCAAGGTGATCGGTGTTTCTTCCCATGTTTGAAAGGAACTTGAGAATGTCTTTGAGACTCAAGGGGGTTTAGACTGTCCAAGTCTAGAGTTTTATCTATTGTACAATGCTCAAGAGGAGGCACGGGCATTAAGGGATGAGTATCAACCCTACAACGGCCGGAGTTTTGACGCGGGAAAGACTGCTCTTGCAAAGGATGACTAAGTTCTGTCTTATACCTTTAAGAGGTCGTTAGGGTCCTTGTATTAAGCCCAAGAGAAGACATGAGAACTTCTAAGAAGCCGAAGGGTCCTTGTACAAATGCCAAGAGGAGGCAGGGATGCTTTTAGGAAGCCTGTGGGTCCCCAAACCAAGAGAAATTCAAGACATGCTATTCACCGAGAATAGATCAAATCAGGAAAGTTCAAGGATTTGGAAGAAATTCAAGAGATGCCATTCACAGAGAAAAGATCATCTCTGGGGAGTTAGAGTTTCTTTGACAATTTCTACGGGTGACATTCTGAGAAAGGGTTCACCGAGAATGCTGCCTTTCACGTTTCCATATTGTTTAACCCCAAGAGGAGGGAAGACTATATCTGGTAATCCTATGGGGGGATCTAGTTTTGACTGTATTTAAGAGTGACCAACAGGCTTTATCTAGTGCTAGACGTAGTTACCGGGGAAAACTCTAAATAACTATACTAGAATTACACAGTTGATATTTGACAAGTATATAAAAGGATGTGAAAAAAGACTTACAGTGAAGCAGTCCCACAATACAGTTATATACATATAAAAGCGATAAATGAAAGCGGATAAACACTTATCCGTTGTAGAGCTTTCATGCTGTTTTGTTAGTTGCTCAACAAAGAAAAACTTTGATAACAATATTATATTTAAAATCAAATGAGAAAGTGTTTTGAAAAGATTGTTGGGGCTTACAGCTCAAGGAGAGGCCCAAGTTTTAACGATGATTGCACCGCTGTTTTGAAAACTGTACAGAGGGACTTATACAATATCTGAGGCCCACAAAGTTTTTATGTACAAGGGGATTGGGTCTTACACTCTATTAGAGGCCCAAAGTGTTTTACTATCACTGATGTGGCTTACAGCTCGAGGAGAGGCCCAAGGTTTTATTTTGAACTGGTGATCATGCCGAGGTTTTTTTTCTTTTAACACAGAGGGACTTATACAATATGTGAGGCCCAAAAAGGTTTTGGTTAAATGGGGATTGGGTCTTACACTCTATTAGAGGCCCAAAGTGTTTTTTGTACAAGTAACGGGGCTTACAACTCAGGGAGAGGCCCAGATGATTTTAAACTGGCGATCGCACTGATATTTTTTATTGTGTCGGGACTTATACAATATCTGAGGCCCAAAATGGTTTATGTACCAAAAGGGATGGGACTTACACTCTATTAGAGGCCCAAAGTGGTTTGAAAATGATTTGTTTAGGGTGATTGAGATCAAAACCCTAAATTAATTTCAAAAGGTATTTTAATTAAATAAAAATTTAATTAAAATGATCAAAATTATCAAGCATGTGTGAAAAACAAGTTGTGATCTTGGATTAATGTTTGAAAAATCTTGTTTATATCCACAAAATGATTGGAAACCAATTAAATTTGGAAAATCAAGGAGGAAAAAATATTTTAAATGTTAAAAAACAAATAAAACATTAGTTCTTTGCAAAAATATCAAATATATGAAATAAATAATATTTTTTGGATTTTCTGGTAGAATAAAATATTTTATCATTTTCGTAAATTATTTAAAAAAGAATCAACTCAAAATCATTAAAACTCAGAGAGGAATTAATTTTTGAATCAATTAAATAAAATCACAAAAATTCAAAAATTCAAATATTTGAAAAAGGGCGCCAAGAACATCTTGGCCTTGCCCGCGTGCTCTGTTTTGCCCAACTTTGCATTTTCTCATCAATCTCACTGAATACTTGATGAAACCACACAATCCATATATCAATCTACTCGTTTTCACCTCACGGTCATGTATATGGTCTTTAATTTCATTTATTATAAGCATGGAATAAGAAATCAAAGAGAAACCTCAAGAACCCTAAAATTTGCATGAAGGATCAGAAATTCCATACACGATTCAAACAAAGCAATTGATTGAGGGAAAACACTCTATGCAAGATTATGAACATATGGCCAAATTATTGTGCAGTAAAAAATACATGGATCATAGAGTTAGAAGAGCTCATGCTTACCTCTTGCAGCTGGTGATCGTGTTTTGTGTTAGAGATGTTACAGCTAGGTTCCAATGATGTGGATAGCTTCCCTAGGTGCCAAGTGATGTGCCTGAGTGCTTGGAATGGTTTGAAACAAGCTGGGACTGAAAATGGTATCCCAACTGCAACTTGGTTAAAACCTTGAGTAGCTGGCTGGTGATTCTGAGAAATCAGTGTTCTAGATGTTGTTTAGGTGTTTGGATCACTTCTATATGATGTTTATGAGGTGCGTGTGTGATTGGTTTGGTTTGAATTGTTCTAAAACTCAAAATCCGACAATGACTTGCTTTGGAAGGCAAATTTGGAAGTGAGAAGGAGATTTTGAGGAAAGCATCTGTTTGATGGCTTTGGTGTACTCAAACTGATCACAAATGAGCTCTATTATAGTAGAGCAAGTTTGTTTTGCAAGCAATAGTGAATGGCAACTGTTGCAGAGGTTTGGCCAATGTTGATCAATGGGAATCCAAGTCTCCTCTACCCATTGACTAGAGGTTAGAGCACATGTTGCTGGTTCCCTTGGTCTTAGATATGTCTTGACTGAATTCAGTTGGAAATGGCTCAGTCTATGCCACCTTGGTGCATCCATTGAATGCTCCAAAACAAAATTGGAGTCTTGTCCCCTCTTTAGGGATTTCTAGGTTTGGCATGCTATTTTTAGTTCCAAGGACTTGGGAGGCTTATGGATCAGTGTTTGTCCCTCCTTGGTCTCCCCCTGAGGTGTTCAGATGGATAGACATGTTTGTCATTTGCACAAATTTGGCAAATCGAGTAAAATGCACAAATCTGCCTTGCCATGACAGTTTGCAGCAAGGCATATTGGCATGGTCATATCTCATGGATTAGGTGGAGTTTCATGGGGTTCTTGGCCATTTTGGAAAGCTCTCATATGATACAACATATGTGTGATCATAGTTTGTCTTGATACTTTTTGGATCCAAGTGAAAAATCCCCCTACTTTTGGAAAAAAAGTGAAGGCAGATTCTGACCATTCCATAACTTGAAATCCATGAGGAATTGGAATGAGGCGTAGTTGAAGCTTTTGTAGTGTGCCATGAGAGTTACAAATACATCTTTGGATCAGCCCAGCTGGTTGCTTGGATCTCAAGTTATGATCCTTGGAAGTTGGTACCCTAGCCACTTTGTTCCATAACTTAGAAAATTTATAAGTTTTGTATGGTTACCCCTTTTACAAGTTATCCCACTTTTATTGATTTTTCTTGATGAATGATGATTCCAATCACACATTAACATCATTTTAGGGTCAAAGAACCATATTTGGGAAAAATCTCAAAAAGTCAAAGTTGATTTTTGTGCACAGTTGACTTTTTGTCAGATGAATTCCAAACTGTGCGATCCTCTATGAAATCAAGTCCTTGACCTAAATCAAACTTGATGGATTGATTTCATAGGTGTTATAGGGTGTATTGAATCATGTCCAAAGGTTTGGGAGCATGCCTGGGTCAAAAGTCAAAGGCACAGTTGACTTTTCCCGCGAAACCCTAATTGTGGTTCTGATGAATTTGAAACTTGTTGATCTAGCTTCTTGGACTAATCCATTGTTGCAAATGGATCAATGTAGTAGGTTCGAGACCCTCAAATCATGTCTTGAGGTCTTGGCTCATGTTTTGTCCCAAAAGTCAACTTAGGGGTGAATTAGGTCAAGAAACCCTAATTTCTGATTTTTGATGAATGCATCCCAAGAGGCTAAATTGGCTTGATGATTGGGTTTATGATGTCCCATGAAGTATCTTAGGTTATGCTTTGAAGCATTGGCTCATGCCTAAAGGAAAATTTCCATCTGGAGGTCCCAGTCGACCAAAACCCTAATTTGGTGACACTGGCGATCTTGAGGCTTAATCCACTTAGAAGGTTGCAACTTTGTGCTTGATTCTTGATGTGGGAGTCCTCTTGATCCTTTATGGATGTTTTGAGAGGTTAGACAAGTTGAAGATCATGTCAATTCTTGATTGATCCTTTGTCTAAGGCTCAGAGAGGGCTTGAAACCCTAATTATTGTTTGTAGTGAATGCTCACCCATCTTTGGGGAGACTGATGAGGCATAATGATTTATCCATATTATGGTGATGATTTGCCCAATGATGGGAAATATTAGTGGTCAAAATTTGGGGTATGACACCCCTTTTGGCAAATTATGTCTAAAACAACCTTAGCACACATCAGACATAAACACAGCAAAATCAAAACAGAAACAAAGAAACCCAAGCATAATATTGTCAAACCAATGGAGAAACACCTCCAGCACAATGTCAAGACATCAGGTCTGGCATCACAAAACAACAGAAGCTAAATTAGAACATATAGGCCTTGTACAAACTGCAAATCTGCAGCAACAAATCAGACAGGTACACAACTTCCCCTGTCACACATAATCAGTACTCCCCCTGAAGGGGAAAACCAAATTTCAAGAAAACCAAGGAACACCTGAACTCTTCCAAGTTCCTACAAAAGAACCACACTTCAAAATCACCAAACACATGCATATTCTCCATGAACACCACAACCTACTACAGAGAATAATGCATTCTCCTAGACACAACAAATGAAATGAAATGATGTCAGAACAAAAAGGATGATATCCCAGCACCACCAACACAAACTTCCATGCAACACAAAAGAAGCCATAGGACTGGCATGATCATGTCTGATATTCATACTCTGAGACTTTCTCCTTCTCACAGTATCAACATTATCATCACCATTACAACTCCCCCTTTTTAGCCACAAATTTGATAACACTGCTCTTCTTTCCCTTGTATCCTACATGATCAAGGCTAATTGCTATAATTATTCACCAATGCAAATTACCGGCTCTCCTTTTAGTTTCTCAAATTGGTTTGCAACCAAGGTTTTAGTGAAAATATCAGCCAGTTAACCGGCGATTTACATTACACCAAGTCTTTGCTAAAATAAAACAAAGCTGATAACTTTTACTGTGAATATATAATCATGCCAAGCTGGCGCTGCTTCTCAGTGGCTACATGCTCAAGACTGATCACTTTTTCTTTAAAAAGATGTCAGATAAAGTGATGACGGATGTCAATATGCTTTATCCTACTGTGTTGAACAGTATTCTTGGATATGTTGATAGCACTGAATTTGTCATAGTACAATGTCATGACATCTTGCTTGATATTGTGCTCCTTCAAGATCTGCTTCATCCAAAGTAACTAAGTGCAGTTGCTTCCTGCTGCAATATACTCATCCTCAACAGTGGATAGAGACACACAATTTTGCTTCTTACTGAACCAAGAGATAAGGTTGCTTCCCAAGAAGAAACATCCACCAGAGGTGTTTTTCCAATCATCAGCACTACCTGCCCAATCAACATCATAGTAACCACACTAATCCTCTTTACTTAATTGATGTGACTAACTTTGGGCTCAGCTTGATATCTAGCACAAACTCCAACATGAAAGGTGATATCAGGTCAACTAGCAGTCAAATATAAAAGATATGCAAACGATGTTCCCCGTCGCTTTACGTCCTCTTGGTATAAGGCGCACGACGTTTATGGATCGCTTTAAGTCCTCTTTGTATAAGGCGCACGATTCGATCGCTTTAAGTCCTCTTTGTATAAGGCGCACGATCGTCTATAAGCATCGCTTTAAGTCCTCTTTGTATAAGGTGCATGATGTTATAGCAGATTCCCTCTGGAACTGTTTCGTCGCTCACACCCACTAGGGCACACGACATCACCCACATGCATATCATGATGCTTGGCATACAATAACTCATGACATCCAAATGCACACATATATGCAACCAACTCAAGCAACAATAATCATGCTTTGCAATTCAAGCCCAAAACAATGCATTTATTTGCCATACGGCCACAAACCATCATCACACCATCTAAACACATGCATTTACCCCACACAACAGCACACAAGTCATACAACATTCATATCCACAGCATATTGCATAACACACATCAACTACACACTCTTACAATAGTACAAGTTAACAAAACAACACCATTCCAATTCCCGACATAATTAAATCGGCCCACAATCTCAAAACTAGTTTAATAAGAAGGAACATGTCAAAACCTTTCCAACGCACCAAACCGCGCCTCAAACCGACTCACGGATCAAAAGTTATAAAGAAAAAAATTTGGGAAAAACTGTCACATTCGCATTGCAAAGCTCCTAGCGAGTCCTTCGCTTCTTCATTCGCAGTGCGAATGTCCCAGCGAACCAAGTCAGAACTGAAAATAGCCTAAAAATTTCCTAACGTTCGCAGTGCGAACTATCCAGCGAATCTTCGCTCCTCCATTCGCAAGGCGAGTTCCCCAGCGAACAATGGCAGAAAGAAAACAACACAAAATATCCCAAAGTTCGCAGTGCGAACCTCTGGCAAATGCTCGCCCACACCATCGCAGTGCAAATTGCCAGCAAACGCTCGCTTTCCCCTTCGCTAGGGGATTCGCAATGCGAACCTACGAAAACCAGAAATCCCAGCAGCGCTGTTACATAACCCAAAATGATATTTCCACCACCAAAACACTTTCAAACCAACACATAACAATCAGAACATATTCTAATTATGGTAACAAGTATTCTACCGCGTTTACATCGATTTCCAACCGCGAAAACATCGATTTCTACCATTCCGACCTAGAATTGAAAACCATACAACACCACAAACACCCACACACATACATACATAATCACACACAAGCATAGTATAATCGATTTTCGCACCCTTACCCGATTAAATCGCGTTTGAAAAGTCGGTAGAATCGGTTCCTAGATTTCCAAGTTTTCTCTCTTTTCTCCTTTTCTTTCTCTTTTCTTTCTTCCTCTTTTTCTTCTCTTCTTTTTCTTTCCTTTCTATCTTCTCTCTTTCTATTTCTATTATATGCAAAATATAATATCTACCCAAACAAAAGACCAAAATACCCCTACACTCAAATATCTCGCAAACGTCCCAAAACGCGATAAAATATATTCACGATGAAAAATAACATATTTTCACATAAAAGTCCGAAATAATATAATTTAATAATAAAATAATCAAAACGACTCAATTAAATAAAATAACTAAAACTGGGGCATTACAACTCTCCCCCACTTAGAAATTTTCATCCTCGAAAATATTACCTGAGACGAACAACTCTGGATACGACTCCCGCACCCGATTCTCCAACTCCCAAGTCAAATTGCCCTCAGCAGCACCTCCCCACGCTACTTTTACAAGTGCAATATCCTTGCCCCTTAACCGCTTCAACTCGCGATCCAAAATCCTAACTGGTAACGCCTCAACCGTAAGGTTCTCCCTTACCTCAACCTCATCCATCGGAATCACATGTGATGGATCCGGAACATACTTCCGAAGTTGTGAAACATGGAACACATCATGCAAATTCGACGGACTCAGCGGCAACGCCACCCTATAAGCCACAGCACCCACTCTCGCGGATACCTGGTAAGGATCAATAAACTAAGATGTAAGCTTCTTTGACTTCAATGCACGACCAACACCCGTTACCGGCGTAACTCTCAAAAATACATGATCGCCCTCTTGAAACTCAAGATCTTTCCTCCTTCGATCATGATAACTCTTTTTCCTACTCTGAGAAGCCTTCATTTTCTCATGAATAAGTTTCACCTTGTCCGTAGTCTGTTGAATCAATTTCGGTCCAACCACCGAACTCTCACCAGATTCATGCCAACACAAAGGTGTTCGACATCTTCGTCCATACAACGCTTCCAACGGTGCCATTCCAATACTTGAATGGAAACTATTGTTATACGTGAATTCAATCAACGTAAGATAACTATCCCACGCACCACCTTGTTCAAGAACACAAGCCCGCAACAAATCTTCCAATGACTGAATCGTTCTCTCCGTGTGTCCATCCGTTTGCGGATGATAAGCCGAACTCAACCTTAATTTAGAACCCAACGCCTTTTGTAAACTTTCCCAAAATCTCGAGGTAAACCTCGGATCTCGATCTGAAACAATGCTCAACGGAACTCCATGTAACTTCATAATCACACTGATATAAATCTCTGCCAACCTCTCCAAAGAAAAACTGATGTCAATCAGAATGAAATGCGCCGATTTAGTCAGCCTATCCACAACCACCCAAATAGCATTATGCCCCCATTGAGTGTTTGGCAACCCTGTTACAAAATCCATAGAAATGCTATCCCATTTCCACTCCGGAATATCCAACGGTTGCAACAAACCACTAGGCTTCAGATGTTCCACCTTCGACTTCTGACACGTCAAACATGAATACACAAACTGAGCCACATCTCTTTTCAATCCAGACCACCAGAAAATCTTCCTTCAAATCTTGATACATCTTATTAGCTCCCGGATGTATACTCCAATTACTTCGGTTTACTTCGGAACCTCAAAACACCTCTATCATCCACTTTAAAGTCCTCATTTTCACTTTTATCCCCAACCGTCATCAAATCCACAAATTTCACATCCAATTTCTGTTTCTCGCTAACGGCCAACAGAAAGTCATTAGTAACCTTCAACATACCAAGCCTTACACTGTTCGACGTCAATTCACATACCAAACTCAAATCCCTAAACGATTCCAAAAGTTCTCACTCCTTAACCATCAAAGCAGACATATGCAACGACTTCTGGCTCAACGCATCGGCTACCACATTAGCTTTACCAGGATGGTAATTCAAGCTAAAGTTGTAATCCTTCAAAAATTCCAACCATCTACGTTGCCTCATATTTAACTCTTTCTGATCAAACAAATATTTCAAACTCTTATGATCACTAAAGACTTCGAATCTTGCACCGTAGAGATAATGCCTCCAAATCTTCAACACAAAAACCACGGCCGCTAATTCAAGATCATGAGTAGGATAATTTTTCTCATGCACCCTTAATTTCCTCGAAGCATAAGCCACCACCTTACCTTCTTGCATCAACACACCACCTAGCCCAATCAAAGACGCATCACAATACACCACAAACGGTTCATTAGGATTCGGCAATATCAAAATTAGAGCTGTCGTCAATCTCCTCTTCAGCTCCCTAAAGCTTTCCTCACACCGAATATCCCAAATGAACGCTTGACCTTTACAAGTCAACTGGGTCAAAGGAAGTGCTAGCTTAGAAAAACCTTCAATGAACCTCCGATAGTATCCGGCTAATCCCAAAAGGCTTTTAATTTCAGTAACAGATCTCGGAGCCTCCCATTGTAGAACTGCTTCTACTTTAGATGGATCCACAACAATACTGTTACCTGAAATCACATGCCCAAGAAAACTCACTTCCGACAACCAGAATTCACACTTGGACAACTTGGCAAAAAGTTTCCTTTCCTTCAAAACCTGCAACACAATGCGCAAATGCTCCGCATGCTCCTCCTGAGACTTAGAATAAATCAAGATATCATCAATAAACACAATAACAAAATGATCCAAATGCTCGTGGAAAATACGATTCATGTACTCCATAAACACACCTGGCGCATTAGAAACCCCGAACGGCATCACAGAATATTCATAATGACCGTATCGTGTCCTAAAAGCCGTCTTCTGAATATCTTCCTCCCTTATCTGATAATACCCCGACCTCAAGTCAATCTTACTAAACACACACGCACCTACCAACTGATCCATCAGATCGTCAATTCTCAGAAGAGGATACTTATTCTTAATCGTCACCTTATTCAATTGGCGATAATCAAAACACAATCGCATACTCCCATCTTTCTTTTTCACCAATAAAACTGGAGCACCCCAAGGCGACACACTCGGTCTCACAAACCTCTTTTCCAACAATTCGTTCAATTGCTTCTTTAACTCAACCAACTCAGATGCCAACATTCGATATGGTGCCATCGACACAGACCTAGTACCAGGAACTAGATCTATAGAAAACTCCACCTCTCTCTCTGGCGGCACATCTGAAATATCCTCAGGAAACACTTCTGGAATATCACACACAACAGGAAACACATCAAGTGAGACTTGACTATCCACCGACAACGACGTAAATAACCCGAACAACTGAGCTTCCTCTGCCAAAAGTTTCTTCAACTCTTTGGTAGATAAGAAACTCGACTCCTCGCCTTCCTCAAAAGAAGGAAATCTTACCAGCTTATGATAACAATCAATATGAACCCGATTGAACTGCAACCAATTCATTCCCAGAACCACATCTAAACCCTCCAACGGCAAACACACTAAATCCATCTCAAAATCTTTACCATAAATGGTCAACGGACAACTTAAACAAACCAAAGAAGTAGTTACTGACCCCATTGCTGGAGTATCAATAACCATCTCTCCATCCATCGAAGACAACACAAGATTCAAACGCTTCGCGCACTCAGATGAAATAAATGAATGAGTCGCTCCAGTATCAATAATAGCAACTAAAGGCGTACTATTAATAAAACAAGTACCTCTGATCAGACGGTCTGCACTTGTAGTCTGAGTTCCCTCCAAGGCAAAAACTTTCCCACCAGTTGGAGCTTGCTTCGGTTTTGGACACTTTGTACAAATATGACAGGTTCACCACAATTGAAACACTTCACCACATTCTTCCTCTTGCACTCAGCTGCGACATGTCCTAAACCTCCACAATGAGAACACTTCCTCAAACCCTTCCTAAATTCGAACTGACGATGTCCTAATTCACCACACCTAAAACATCTCAGAGAATTAGACATACCTCCTCCACTTGGCCTTCTCTCAAAATTACCCCTTTGTTTACCCTTATCAGCTGGCGTCACATACGGACCACCACGAAACTGTTGCTTCCCTTTTCTCTCGCTCACACTCTTATAGTGAGTAGAACGAGCCTTACTATCCTCCTCATAAATCCTACAACAATCCACCAAGTCTGAAAACCTCCTTATCCGTTGATAACCGATTGCCTGCTTAATCTCAAGACGTAATCCGTTTTCAAACTTCACGCACTTAGAAAACTCTGCAGTCGCTTCCGCATAATGTGGATAAAACTGCACAAGCTCCACAAACTTAGTAGTATAATCAACAACAGACATACTACCTTGTTTCAATTCAAAGAACTCAATTTCCTTCTTTCCTCTAACATCTTCGGGAAAATACCTCCTCAGAAACTCAATGCTAAACACAGCCCAAGTGATCTCCTCCTCTGCAGCTTCCAACACCTGACGTGTACTAACCCACCAATCATCAGCTTCTTCCAGCAACATGTGAGTACCCAGTCTCACCTTCTGATCCTCAGCATAATCCATCACTCGGGAGATTCTTTCAATCTCCTTAAGCCAAATCTGAGCACCATCAGGATCATATCTTCCTTTTAAGATAGGCGGTTTGTTCTTCCTGAACTCATCATTACCCGCAACATTAGGTGCACCCTGCACAGCCCGAGCCATAGCTTGCATCGCAGCAGCTAAAGTAGCATCATTCCTACCAGCCATATTCTGTTCATTTCCAATAACAGCAACTATGGTTAAACAAACAGCTAACCGAACCACAAAGACCAACAAGGACTGACACAAACTGACATGGACTGGCTCTGATACCACTTAATGTAACACCCCCAATCTATACACCCAAGCTATTAAAGCGATAAATAAAATTCAAAATTTCATCAGAGTATATTTAAAACATTCACGGCATAGACCGAGGGGTCACATCAATTTGAAACAAGCATACAACAACCTGCTTATAAAGATATGCAACAATTCAGGTAGCACATAACAAAGGAACTGAGTTCCTAACACCCACAATTCCAATACAGAATAAAAGCGGAAAATCTGTACTAAAACTCATATATATATCACATAAAGAGTTTGTAAGTCATATACATCATCATACATGTACAATCCCAAAAAATACATGTATACATAATACTAATAATCACACTCGATCTCCCCGACTACCCGGTGCTACATATCAGAGCCGACCGACAAAAGAATGAAGGCCTAAGCTTCACAAAAAGACCTCCAGCATCTAATCTGCAATGTCTCGTAGAGCATTTAAAAACAGCAGAAGGGTGAGAAACACAATCATAATATAATTGCATATAATTATATAATAACACGAAAATACACATATAAAGATTCTCACCACCATTTATACCAGAATTCAAACATAAACAACGCAAAATATATTTCATGTATTCATCACCAAGGTATATCATCCATGCACAGTACAAACATCACCAAATTATATACATATATCACTCATCAATTTCATCCACAATTCCACACACAATCAATCCATTCATGATCTATGCAAATGCAAAGAGACCGACACAACGACTCTATGCAAATGCACATGCGGTACCATCCATCCATCATTTCTCAACATTAGTTCACTCAGGAACTATTGGAACCATCGCTTGTTACTCAACGTAACTCCCCGTCGGGCAAACGATGTTCCCCGTCGCTTTAAGTCCTCTTGGTATAAAGCGCACGGCGTTTACGGATCGCTTTAAGTCCTCTTTGTATAAGGCGCACGATCCGATCGCTTTAAGTCCTCTTTGTATAAGGCGCATGATCGTCTATAATCATCGCTTTCAGTCCTCTTTGTATAAGGCGCACGATGTTATAGCGGATTCCCTCTAGAACCATTTCGTCGCCCACACCCACTAGGGCACACGACATCACCCACATGCATATCATGATGCTTGGCATACTATAACTCATGACATCCAAATGCACACATATATGCAACCATCTCAAGCAACAATAATAATGCTTTGCAATTCAAGCCCAAAACAATGCATTTATTTGCCATACGGCCACAAACCATCTAAACACATGCATTTACCCCACACAACAGCACACAAGTCATACAACATTCATATCCACAGCATATTGCATAACACACATCAACTACACACTCTTACAATAGTACAAGTTAACAAAACAACACCATTCCAATTCCCGACATAATTAAATCGGCCCACAATCTCAAAACTAGTTTAATAAGAAGGAACATGTCAAAACCTTTCCAATGCACCAAACCGCGCCTCAAACCGGCTCACAGATCAAAAGTTATAAAGAAAACCATTTAGGAAAAACTGTCACATTCGCATTGCGAAGCTCCTAGAGAGTCCTTCGCTTCTTCATTCGCAGTGCGAATGTCCCAGCGAACCAAGTCAGAACTGAAAATAGCCTAAAAATTTCCTAACGTTCGCAGTGCGAACCATCCAACGAATCTTCGCTCCTCCATTCGCAGTGCAAGTTCCCCAGCGAACAGTGGAAGAAAGAAAACAACACAAAATATCCCAAAGTTCGCAGTGCGAACCTCTGGCAAATGCTCACCCACACCATCGCAGTGCGAATTGCCAGCGAACATTCGCTTTCCCCTTCGCTAGGGGATTCGTAGTGCGAACCTGCGAAAACCAGAAATCCCAGCAGCGCTGTTACATAACCCAAAATGATATTTCCACCACCAAAACACTTTCAAACCAAAACATAACAATCAGAACATATTCTAATTATGGTAACAAGTATTCTACCGCGTTTACATCGATTTCCAACCGCGAAAACATCGATTTCTACCATTCCGACCTAGAATTGAAAACCATACAACACCACAAACACCCACACACATACATACATAATCACACACAAGCATAGTATAATCGAGTTTCGCACCCTTACCCGATTAAATCGCGTTTGAAAAGTCGGTTGAATCGGTTCCAAGATTTCCAAGTTTTCTCTCTTTTCTCCTTTTCTTTCTCTTTTCTTTCTTCCTCTTTTTCTTCTCTTCTTTTTCTTTCCTTTCTATTTTCTCTCTTTCTATTTCTATTATATGCAAAATATAATATCTACCCAAACAAAAGACCAAAATACCCCTACACTCAAATATCTCGCCAACGTCCCAAAACGCGATAAAATATATTCACAATGAAAAATAACATATTTTCACATAAAAGTCCGAAATAATATAATATAATAATAAAATAATCAAAACGACTCAATTAAATAAAATAACTAAAACTGGGGCGTTACACTTTCTATCATGCTCTTGTAAAGACTCTGATCCACACTAATCCCATTTTCATCTTTAGAAAGTTTCAAATGAGTAGGTGCAGGAGTCCTTCTATAATTAGCCTTTTCCATGCCAAACTTATTGACTATATTCTTGGCATACTTGCTTTGGGATATGAGGATAGAATCCTTCATTTGTCTAACTTGAAGTTCGAGAAAATAGGTTAATTACCCTAGTAGACTCATCTCAAATTCATACTGCATTTGTTTGACAAAATGTTGGACCATCTGGTATGACATTCCACCAAATACAATATCATCAACAAATATCTGAGCAATCATGAGCTTGCCATCCATTTTCTTAACAAACAAGGTCTTGTCTGTTCCTCCTTTCATGTACCCATTACTGACCAAGAATTCTTTCAGTCTTTTATACCAAGCCCTAGGGGATTGCTTTAGACCATAAAGCACATTCTTTATCTTGTACACATGATTTAGAAAAGTGGAATCCACAAATCCTTTTGGCTGTTCAACATATACCTCCTCTTGTAATATCCCATTTAGGAAGGTACTTTTTACATCCATCTAATACAACTTAAATCTCAGCAAACATGCCACTCCTAGTAAGAGTCTTATAGATTCAAAATGAACCACTGGTGCAAAGGTCTCATCAAAGCCAACACCTTATATTTGAGTATACCCTTGAGCCACAAGTCTGGCCTTGTTCCTGGTAACCACTCTATTTTCATCAGACTTATGCTTATATACCCACCTTGTGCCAATGACATTAGTTCCCTTAGGTCTAGGATCTAAATCCCAAACTTCGTTCCTTTTGAACTGCTCCAATTTTTCTTTTATGGCATTGATCCAGAACTCATCAGTTAGAACTTCTTTCACATTTGTAGGTTCAGTTTTTGAAACAAAACAAGCATTGTATATTACTTCCCTTGATCCTTTTATAACCCCTTCATTAGGATTCCCTATTATAAGCTCTTTTGGATGATTCTTCTGAATTCTCATAGAGGGCCCTTTACTTGTCTGATTGTCATCGTTTTCTACAATGGAAATATCATTTTTTAGGGTATTCTCATCTTCATTTTCTTCTGTGACAGTCTCTTGAGTGATGTTTCAACATCATCTTCAACATCTATATGCTTCTCTAGAGTTAAGTCATCTATAACCACACTAATAGACTCCATCAATGTCTTGGTTCTTGTGTTGAAAACTCTAGACTCTGTTGTTTGTGAAATATCCTAGAAAAATTACTTCATCACTTTTAGGATCCATTTTCCTTCTTTGATCACGATCAGCCAGAATATAACACTTGCTTCCAAAGACATGGAAATACTTGATAGTAGGTTTTCTTCCCTTCCATAATTCATAGAGTGTGGTTGAAGTACCAGTTCTCAAGATAACCAGATTATGAATATAACATGCACTATTCATTGCTTCAACCCAAAAATGATATGGCGGGTGCTTAGCATGAAGCATGACCCTAGCAGATTCTTAGAGTTCTATTTTTTCTTTCAACTACCCCATTCTACTGAGGAGTGATAGGAGATGAAAACTCATGACTGATCCCTTCAGAAGAGCAAAAATTAGCAAACTTGCTATTTTAAAATTCCTTCATGATCACTTCTAATTCTGACAATTTTGTTTTCCTTCTCTCTTTGAAGCTTTTGGCATAATCCATCAAAGACTTCAAAGACATCTGATTTTTCTCTGATGAAATGCACCCATGTGAATCTTGAGTAATCATCAACCATAACATAAGCATACCTTTTTCCACCAAGGCTCTCAACTTGCATATGACCCATTAAATCCATATAAAGTAGTTCCAACACTCTAGACGTGGTCAGATGTTGAACCTTGAGATGAGACATCTTGGTTTTCTTTCCAATTTGGCACTCCCCACAAATTTTTCCTTCCTCTATCTTGAGCTTAGGAATTCCTCTAATTGCTTATGCTGAAACAGTTTTCTTCATTCCTTTCAGATGCAAATGACCAAGTTTCTGGTGCCATAGTTGAACTCTATCTTCTTTAGATAGTAGACATGTAGGAGAATTCTTTGTTGAATGGGGTGTCTATAAGTAACAGTTGTCTTTAGATCTGATTCTTTTCATCAGAACTTCACCATTCTCATTAGTGGCCCAACATTCAGACTTAGTGAAGTTGACCTTCAATCCCTGATCATATAACTGACTTATGCTTATCAAGTTGATAGTCAATCCTTTTACAAGCAATACATTTTCAAGACTAGGAGATCCTGCACAAGCTAGTTTTCCAATTCCTTGAATTTCTCCTTTTGCACCATCCCCAAAAGTGACATAACTAGTAGAGTGTGACCGAATGTTACCAGGAAGTTCTCTATACCAGTCATGTGTCTAGAACACCCACTATCAAAATACCAATCTTCTTTAGCAGAAGCTCTGAGAGAAGTATGGACAATAAGACATTTGACAGTCTCTTTAGGAACCCACCTCTTTGAATTTTTCAATGCTTCATGACTAACCTTGAGCTGAGCACATGACATGGGATATCCATGCAGTCTGAAATAGAAAGGTTTGATATGGCCAAACCTACCACAGTAATGACATCTCAACTGTTGGGCCTTGCTTCCCTTTTTACTAACCTGATACCTGCCTTGATGTTGAGGCAATTGTTTTGACACCCTTGGCTCTTTGACCCTCCCAGTAGAAACAGGTTTTGTAACCTTAGGGTCTCCTTTCAGAATCTGATTATTAAACCATATGCTTCTTAAGTCACCATCCCTCTGTCCAACTTGAAGAAATCCGTCTAACATGTTAGAACCATTATTCAACATTCTTATAGACCTGGTCATATTTTCAAGCTTGAAGGTCAGCATGGTTACCTCATCCTGCAGACTATAGATGTTGGACATGCACTCTTCCTTCTCATATTGTAGTTGAACAATAATTTTCTGCTGTTTCTCACTCTTAGTGCACAGATCTTTGTAGGAAATAACTATTTCAGCATAATAAGTCTCTCCATTACTGGACTCAACATCAGATGCCCATCTTCCAGTTAAAGCAGTTACACATTTTGTTGTGTCATCATCACTTTCACTTTGCTCTTCAAGCCACAAAACTGCCAATCCCTTAGATTGTTTCTTCAGATAAATGGGACATTATGCTTTAAGGTGTCCAAATCCTTCACACTCATGACATTTAACCCCTCTATTCTTATTGGTCCTTTCTTCAGTTCTTGCTCTTCCTTGAGAATTATTGTTCCTGCTAGAGTCAGAACTGATGTTCTGGACATTAGGTTTTGACTTCCTCTCCATTCTCTTCAGCATTTAATTGAATTATCTTCCTAGTAACACAATGGCATTGGCCATCCATTAATTTGTGTCAAACTCACTTTCTTCCTCTTCCTCTCCTGAATTGGAAGCAAAAGCAATGCTCTTATTCTTTTTCTCAGTTCTATTATTTATGGTCATCTCAAATGTTTGAAGTGATCCTACTAGCTCATCAACCCTCATGTTGCTGATGTTTTGGGCTTCCTCAATGGCAGTGACCTTCATGTAAAATTTCTTAGGGAGAGACCTAAGAATTTTCCTAACCAGCTTTTCTTCAGATATCTTTTCTCCCAAGGCACTAAAGGCATTGGATATTTCAAGCACATTCATCTGAAAGTCATGAATGCTTTCATCTTCTCTCATCTTCAGATTCTCAAATTTGGTAGTGAGAAGCTGAAGTCTAGACATCTTAACCTTGGATGTTCCTTTATGAGTTGTCTTGAGAATTTCCCAAGCATCATTAGACACAATACAAGTGTTGATCAACCTAAACACGTTCTTGTCAACTCCATTAAATAGATCATTCAAGGCTTTGGAGTTTCCGAGAGCGATCTCATCTTTCTCCTTGGTCCAATCCTCTTCTGGCTTCAGGGCTTCTTTTCCATCCTTATCCTTAACCAAAGGGTGCTCCCAACCCTTGATGATAGCCTTCCAAGTTCTGCTATCCATATATTTTAAGAAAGCCACCATATTTGTCTTCCAATAGTCATAGTTAGTGTCATCCAAGACTGGAGGCCTGTTAGCATTTCCTCCACCTTCTTTTTCCATAGTACCAGAATACAAACTCCCTGAAGCTTACCCAAAAACAGAACAGGGTGACCTTTGAAATTGAGGCACACAGATACCAGATGTCGAGACAAATGTTAGAACACTAGGATCAAAACAGCTTGACCACACAAACAAAGATGCAAGAATTTAAATGATAGAAAAGTAAAAATAACACCAGAATTGTTAACCCAGTTCTGTACAACTCACCTACATCTAAGGCTACAAAGCCAAGAAGGAAATTCACTATGATAATATTAGTTCAAAGCTAAAATCCCCCATTTACAACTTCTCGCCTAATCCATACCTTGTGCAACTTCTACTTAGACACCGTTTAGATATGAGATCCCCCTCTCACTTTCTAATAAGTCACAATCCCAGTGACAATTCAATAACAACCGACAAATAAAAGTAGCACACTTCCAAGACAATACTTGATTTTTGCTTAAAAGCTTCAACCAAGAACAATACACTCTTGCTTAAAAGCTTTAGAGTAAACAATAAACAATGAACAATTTGTATACCTCAATTTATCAAAAGATACAAGGGTGACATACAATTAACAGACACTAAACCCTAAAGACCAACCAAAGCACGACTAATCCTTATTCTCCAAATTTTTCACATGTTTTACTCTTCAATAGAGTTAGGTCTTATCTTTAAATAGCCTTCAGACCTAATGGACTTGGGCTCTTGAAGCGCAAAAATAGCAACAATCAGTTTTAACTTGCTGCAAATCATCCTGCACAATAATAGGAGCAAAATACAAACTTTCCTAAAAAGGCTCATGGGACCTTTTTATGAAAACTAATAGAATATGTCATAACAGAAATTCCAACAAAATACTCCCATAAAAAATGCACATGTGTGAATCAAAACACACTAAAAATACCAAAATAGTCATGCCCTAACTTTCTGGTATAACAAGTCCTGGCACATGTCACAACATCATGCTGGACATGATGTCTGACTGTCATGGTAGAACACCTGGTTTAACATCATGTTAACAGCATGTTGTTTTACCAAAATGTAGCCAATCCAAAACCCACAGAACTTACATTGTTGAATGTGTATATGCTTGAATTCTACCTTGCAGCTTATGTCGTTAAATTATTGATATGAATTCTCACCCGTTATGCTTTGATGTTGTCTATCATGGACATCTTGCTGATAATCATGAATAGAGTTGCTTCTGTGGGTGGGAAATAGCTCTTGGAGTTATTTTCATTATTTTATTGCATTTTCAGTTACTATGTTTTGATTCAATAATACGGGGGCGAACGATGTTTTCTTTTATAATGTTGGATGTCGACTTACTTGTTTGTTGAAGTTTAATAACTATTATGTTGAGTTGATTTGAAGTTGTCAAATGTTAGATATTGAGATTCCTTTTTGAATAATTTTGTGAAAGTTAGGTCTTTATAAGACCCAATTTGAATTTAACACGTTTTATTATCGTCATTAATGTTACTCCGCTGCAATGAAACCCTATGTGTAGGTGAGCATGCGATGACAGATGTTGTATGTTGTTTTTTTCCACTGCATGTTTTCAAAATGTCTATGTTTTGTTGAAGGGTTTTCATTGATAACACCTTAAATTGTTGAGTAATTCTTTTTATATAAGTTTCAGGGTTCAGGGTGTTACATAATGGTATCAAAGCAGGTCGGTCCTTCGGGCCAAGTTTTTGCATGATAATTGTTCCTTAGTATGCAACATATGTGTGTACACTGTCAATGCATTTTTTCTTCTAATTTCTATTTAATGGTGTGCAGAATGGTTGGAAGAAACAAAAGTGCACTTGCTGATGCTTTGGAGTCAGTGGCTCAGGCGTTTCATGGGCGGCAGAATTAGGCTGGTGATAAGTTTTGTGGATTGGAAAAATTTCAAGGGAAAAATTGACTGACATTCAAGGGTAGATATGACTCGGAGGGTGATCATGCTTGGCTGAAAGAGATTAAAAAGAATTTCCGAGTAATTGGCCTGTACAGAGGAGCATAAGGTTTTGTTTGGTACTCATATGTTGTCTGAGGAAGCTGAGGATTTGTAGGATAATGCGCACCAGAGACTAGAGGTTACTAGTACCGAGGTTACCATGACTATGTTTAGAGCATAATTTCTGAAGAAGTACTTCCATGAGGATGTGCGTAGCAAGAAGGAGATTGAACTCCTTGAGTTGAAGCTAGGAAATTTGATGGTTGCAGAATATGCTGCAAAATTTGAGGATTTAGTGAAATTATGTCTGCATTATGATAGTGTCGCTGCTGAGGGTTCAAAATGCTTCAAGTTTAAGAGTGGGTTGCTTCTTGAGATCAAATAAGATGTTAGTTACCAGGAGATTCATCACTTTTCTGTACTGTTGAATAAGTACAGAATCTATGATGAGGATATCAGAGTCTGATCTACTCACTACAAGAGTATTAGTGAAAAGAAAGGGAGGGGGCAGTTTTGAGGAAAGTCGTATGTGACTCTTGCTGACAAAGGAAAATAGAAAACTATAGTTGAGAAGAAGCCAAGATGGGGAGGAGCTCTTGCTTCAGTCCAGTGTTATAGGTGTGGGGTGATAGGTCATTGTACCAATGAGTGTTCTAGTACTGAGAATAAGTGTTACAAGTGTGGGAATACTAGGCACCTCATTGCTGATTGTAAGGGTAATGATATGACTTGCTACAATTATGGTGAGCAAGGTCATATCAGTACTAATTTGCAAAAGCCAAAGAAGGCCCAGTATGGATGAATTTTTTTTCCTTGTATGGGAAATAGACTACTAGTGCTGAGAAGCCGATTCGAGATACATATTTTATCAATCTTATCCCTCTTATTTCTTTTATTGACACAGGTGCAAAGCATTCTTTTATTTCGCTTGATTGTGCTAAGAGTTTGGATTTAAAGTTATATGGTTGGAAGTATGGTTATTGATACCCCAACCAATGGTTCAGTAACTACTTTATTGGTGTGTTTGAAGTGTCCACTGACTATTTATGGTAAGAGTTTTGTGATGGACTTAGTCTATCTACAGTTGAGTCAACTTGATGTTATCCTTGGAATGAACTGGCTGGAGTACAACCGTGTTCATATCAACTATTTTGCCAATACCGTGATGTTTCTAGAGGTGGAAGGAGATGGATAATTGATGTTTATCACTGCTAAGCAAGTAGAAGAATTCCTAAAAGAGGAGGCACACGTGTTCACTTTGTTTGCTACTTTGAGAATCGACAGTAAGGCTGCGATGGGAGAGCTACCGTTGGTGTGTGATTTCTCCGAAGTGTTTCCTGAACATATATGTGATTTGCTGCTAGAGTATGAGGTGGAGTTTTTTATAGACTTAGTACGTTGTACTAGTCCTGTGTCGAAGGATCCTTATAGAATGTCCACTTCAGAGCTGAGTGAGTTGAAGAAACAATTGGAGGCGTTTCATGAGAAGAAAGATGGTAGCATGAGGTTGTGTGTTGATTATCGATAGCTGAATAACATGACTATCAAGAACAATATTTACTTCTAAGAATCGACGATCTAATGGATCAGATTCGCGTGAAACCATAATATATTCCTAAGACTGCATTCAGAAAGAGATATGGTCATTACGAGTATTCTCTGATATCGTTTGGTGTACCTAACGTGCATGGAGTGTTTTTGGAGTACATGAATAGAATATTCCATCTGTATCTAGATAAGTTTGTGGTTGTGTTCATCGATGATATTCGGATATATTGGAAGTGAGATGAAGATCACGTAGAGCATCTGAGAATCGTGTTGCAGATCTTAAAAGAAAAGAAGTTGTATGCAAAGTCATCTAAGAGTGATTTCTTGATGAAAGAAGTGAATTTCTTAGGTTATTTAATTTCTAGTGGAGGTATTGTTGTTGATCTATTGAAGGTTGATGTTGCATTACAATGGGAAACTCTAAAGTCTGTTACCAAGATCATAAGTTTTCTAGCTTTGGATGGTTACTACAGAAGGTTTATTCAAGGATTTTCGAAGTTGGCTATGCCTTTGACTCAGTTGATTTGAAAGGGTGAAGCATATATTTGGGATGCTTTGTGTGAAGAGAGATTTATAGAGCTCGAAAGAAGTTGACGTTTGCTTCAGTATTGATTATTCTGAATCCTAGTGAGTATTTTGTTGTGTATTGTGATGCTTCGATGATGGGTCTGGGTTGTGTGTTGATACAAAATAGACAGGTTGTGACTTACGCTTCTAGACAGTTTAAGGTTCATGAAAGGAATTTGTTAGAACAAGATTTGTTCATAACATATTTTCCTTGGGTTTTGATGATAACAAAGTATTGAAAAAATAATTTTTTATTTGATGTGTGTTACATATGTGCAAGTTCTTATACTTGTAAATATTATTGTCAGAATCTGTTCTACATTAAGCACACTTTGAGAGTTGCTGCATTGCTAGCTTCTGGTGGCAGACTCTGAAGAACACTTGCTAAGTGATGTCTGGTGAAGGCTGAAGGCCTCGGCATCACAAAGCAACATAATTGTCTATACACTTAGCGAATGTAAATTGGCTTCTGGTACCATTTAGAGTTGGTGATAAAACTAAAGTTGTATGTACTGCATAAAGCAAGTTGTATTGTCAAATCAGTTTATCAACTAGAGTCTACAGATCGCAAGGCTCAAGAAAATGTGAGATTCTTTATGGATGTCTACTCTCAACGGCTCTAATAGTGCAGAATCTCTTGAAGACTCTAAGGTTAAACATGTTACACATTGGATTAAGATCTTCTTGTGTACCTATCTTCAACGGCTCTTATACTATAGAGTAACAACAAAGACTCTTGATCAAGTTACCTCCTCAACGGGTAGTTTCTAAAAAAGCTATAAATATGGTTGAAGGTTCAAACAGAATCTTTAACAAGTATCAACCAGAAGAAGGAACAACAAGATCAACAATTATCAACGCATTGTATATGCATATTTTTCTGATGTAGGTTGTAATTGTAAAAGCCTTAAGATTTCTTACACAATGTATATCTTAGAAATCTTAAGTGCTTTAGGTCTTTGTTATGGTGATTTCCCGTACCTCTGATACTTGTATCATGTATAACTTGTTCTTTATTCTGCTGAGCTTGTTTAGCAGTTTAGATAAAAGTCTTGTGTCATTGGATACAAGCAAGCAAGTCTCGAGCCAAGATGCTTGAGCCACATAAGTATCTTGCTATGTGCTTGAGCTCTAAAAGTCTTAATCAAGTGGATTGATTGAGCAGAATTCTTGTATCATTAGGATACAAGCAAGGAAGTCTCGAGCCAAGATGCTTGAGCTACGTAAGTCTCTTGCTATGTGCTTGAGCAGTGAAAGTCTTAATCAAGTAGATTGATTGAGCACGAAAGTATTTAGCCAGTGTGGCTTGAGCAGGATAGCTCAGTTTATGAAATTTGGAGCAGTAAGTCTTGACCAGGGAGGTGCAAGTGGAGGCTCATTTCATTGAACCTGGAGCAGAAGTATTGAGCCTAAGAGGCTTGAGCAAGAATGCTCAGTACATGTAATTGGAGCAGTAAGTCTTGACCTGGGAGGTGCAAGAAGAAAGGCTCGTTTCATGGGACTTGAAGCAGAAGTATTGGGCTGAGAGCTTGAGCAAGCAAGTCTTGGGTTCGTGGAACCTGAGCTAAAAGTCTCGAGTGAGGAGTTTGAGCAGAAGTCTTGGACTTTGGGTCTAAGCAAGTGTAAAGTTTTATGCAATATGCATAAGCGATTGTAATCATGATTTGATTTGAGTGAAAATCTCTTGTGAAGAAAGGGGACTGGATTACTCTTAGTTAGGGGAGGAACTAATATAAATCTTAGTGTCTTCTGCTATTATTTATTTGCTTTTGTTAACATTCCGCTGCTAAGTATTAACCTGAATCTGAACATCAATTTAGATTCTGAACTCTGATCAGATGCAAACTAATAAAACAGAAAACTCAATTCAACCCCCCCTTCTTGTGTACTTTTCTCACTTTCAATTGGTATCGGAGCATGGTATGTGCATAACACTTAACAGTGGCACAAATAATGATCCAAATAAGAAAAGTATGTATCTCAAAGAATTTCCTTCAAGAAGGAATCAAGTGCCATATGAAAAATATTATTCTACTTTTCCTACCATATTCAAAGGGTGATTCCACTTAATTTAAATGATGGAAAAGTAAAATATATTTTTAACTCATTTGTCTTGATAAAAGGGGTTCTGAAGGTCTGTAGAATATCCTTTAAAAAGGTATTACTATAGAAGTTGATGGTGTAGAGATAATCTATTTAAAAGTCTTTATCACCAGCTCAGAAGAAGCTTATTGAATATCTTCAGAGGTAGTTGCATTCTGGTAGGTGCTCTATCTCACTACTGAGTATGTCATCATCATTGATATGTCGATTGCTCGGACTATCTTTAAATCCGTGTGCTCAGATTTGTGGGAATCTGTTTTGAAGCTTGTATAGTTACACTTCATCTGATCTTTCAAGCAAATTCTTAGAAGATTGGTCTAGATTCAAACCCGAGGTCACAACTATATTCAAGAAGTTATACAACTTGAATTTTTTGTGGTCTCTTGGTTTATCTTGCAAATCTTCGAAGATAAGAAATGAAATTAGATGATGAAAAGCTATCTAACAAATTACCTTTCCTAAAGCTTGGTTCTTTGAAGTGTCTTATGATAAGGAACTTATATTTCTTGTTAGAAGTGCTTCTTAACCAGCTGGATATGTTGCAATATTTGTTGATAGAAGAGTAACTTTAAAAGCTTCTGAAATACTTGTATTTCAACTGATTTCCCATAACTAAAAGAAAGGAGAAACACTACTAGAACCTAATGTCAGTTAATCTTCACTGCATATTCTTTTGAAGATGACATTTGTGCAGGATTCAGATAAAAGAATAGTCTGGCTCTCCCAGTCTTTACTGCTTCTGAAGAAGCATTTGAGTCCTGAAATAAAAATCATGTATTGAAGAGAAAGAGATTATGCCAAATCTATCTTGCTTCAATACTTGATAATAAGGAGTCTGCTCTTTAATGTGATATCTTAAGAGACTCCATTGCTTCTTGATTGATGGTCATCATGGAATTTGTTTTAAAGGACAAGTATATGAGAAACCTTCAATTTTTCTTTGTGTTCTGCGAGCAATTAGATGATGGTGCTTTAATTTGTTTTATGTCATTCTCTGATAGCTAACATCATCTGGTTCTTTGCTTATCAAAGATCTCAAAGTCTTGAGTCAAGACAATGAAATTAATGATTCTGCTGAAAACAATATCTTGTTCATATATGGTTTATTCTAGACTGATACTTTGGAATGAATCATGGTACTACTATCAGAATGTGGTATAAGGCAAAGGAAAATATGTCTGAACATTTATGTATGGTGTAAAAGAAATATGAGTGTCATGATTTAAATGTATTTGCTGCAGATATCAAAGAAAGGAGCAGAGACATCTTCCATGGCATTTATCAAAGGTTGTTTACAACATTTGGTGGAAGAAGAGCCCATAACCTAGACTCAAGTGCTAGAGGTACTGAGTTTGGTGAGAGTAGTGGAGTCATTGGTTTAACAGCCATTGAATCAGAATCCACTCAAAGCAGTGTTCAGACTCTATGGTCAAGTTTGAATACTGATACGTGTTTGACCGAGAAAATGACAAAAAAGGGTATGCTTGTTCTTTTTTGGCTTATCTTTAGATTCAATGAGATATTTGTGTAGATTTAAATACAAAGTTTCTGTTAGATTTCTATAGAAGCTCCTTTGAAAGGATCTTCAGAAATCTTTAAAAAGAAACTTTGTTGTATTTGCCTATACTGAATATTTCATTAAGCTAGATGATGATCATATTTGTGGAAACCGTTTCCTCACTTTTTGTGATGTTACTACTATTTGTTAGCTGTCAAAGGAAATAATTCAATATTTATCTATCACTATTGACTCTTGTTTCAAGAGGAAGTGTTGGCTCTGAATAGAAACTTAGGGACTTATGACTGACAGAAGATGTCTCTCTTTCTTAGTCTAGTTCTACTAGACTCTGATGGATGATATCTTCTGAAAGTTATCAGATTCTGAGATTCATAAAAGGATTCTTTACTTCTGATAAAGCAGTTTAAGTAAAAGGTATTTCAAAGACTTTTATTATACTTAAATTTTCATAAAGGTGAAATTCATCTAGTGGATTCAAGAAATCTACTAGATAAGAACCTTTGGGTAATGATGTTTTCTTTTGGATACTTATTGTCACTAGCCAAACTTGAGATGAGTTTCCTAGTCAATTCTTCTTTGAATCAACTGGTAGTCATCAATGAAAAGTTTATGGATTTTGATGAGTTACTTAAGTTAGGCTTTAACTTCTAAAAGATTGTGTGTGAATACGGATGGAAAGGATACTTTGAGATGCTCTGTGGTTTCACTTATCTAGATCTTGTCAAAGAGTTTTGGATTAAGGCTTCCATTGTTGAGCTGAATTCTGAGTGTGTTATTATTTCTAAAGTAATTGGTGTTTTTATAACAGTAACCTCTAAAGCAATTGCTAATGTGATCAATTGTGAGGAAATTGGAGAAATCCTAGGAACTCTTGTTTGGGAACATTATCTTCTTACTTGGCATATCTTTGTAGATCCATCTAATACATCAGTCGTCTCAAATCTTCGGCCTGATACTATTGTTTGGAATCAGATTATGAATTCAAACTTACTTCCTAAGGATAAGGATTTAGACCTTGTGGACCCTATTGAAAATGATCTGCTTCTACTTCTCAATCCAGACTTGCAGATTGACCTTCCTTAAGTTATGTTTGACTATTTGGAGAAGACTTTTTCTTCCTTTCACAAGGGAAAGATTTTCTTCATTCCTTTTGGAAGATTTCTTTTGGAATTACTTGTTCAGCAGGGAGTTATCATAAGGTCAGGGGCTGATTTGTCTATAATCTAGAGAGACAAGTTTAAAGTTATCTATGAAAGATTCTGATGTTAGATTTCTGCATTGTTATGTCTTGTAATTGTTAGAACTTTTGTATTAAGTTATCTTATTATTAATTCAAAGTTTTTTTCATGTTGTTGTTCAGTTAAATATTGATTATATTTGTTTATGGTTGTTCAAAAGAATAAAAAGTAATGGGAGTAAGAACTTAATGTTTGCAACTTTTTTCATTAATAAGAAGGAAGTGATTGAAAGACATTCTAGTCTGTTGGATTGGCCCTAAGGTATTCCCTATGATCATCTGACATGTCCAGATTATCTAAGTAATCTTGCCATTCTTCCTTGACGAATTCCAAAACCTTCTTTCTCAGTTGATTTATGCGTCTAGACCCAGAAGATCTTCTTCTTCTGTGTGTCTTCACAAAGGAAGTTGAAGAGGTGAGAGCTTCTGAAGTCATCTGCTTGCTAGTAGATCCTTTAGCAGATGCTTTGCTTTCACTTGCCTGAGTTGCTGCATTCAGTATGGTTGTCTTTCTAAAATCTATCTTTGGAAACCAAATTTGCTTCTGTTTGTACATCTTGGTGTTTTGAGGATTAAGTGATTTGAAAGTAAACATGCTATGAGTTCTTATATAGACGTGTTACATACATTATTCCAAGTGTCTGTTGTTTTAATATTGATTAAGTCTTATCAATATCTTAAATGATATATCTTGGAAATGTTATCTAACAGTCTAACCTATTAAAGATTCTTTAACAACTATGAATATTATACTTTACTAGTTTAACTGTTGTTTTTTTGTGTCAGTTTTACTTCATTAATGTCTTTCAGTAAATCTAAATGAATTTATTGAGAGTATTTGCATGCAATAAAATATTTTTTTTGTCAAAAATATACTTTTTCATTAATTAAAGCAGAGGATTACAAAACATTGATTCATAAGAACTACTAATGCTTAGTATAGGTCCCTATCTAAGTCATATTGAGCCTTATGACGATAACAATTGTCATAGCCTTTGTCTAGATCATCTTCATCAATGTCTTCATCTTCTGCCTCTTGGATTGGATGGTAGAAATTCTTGTTGGACCATCTTCTCTTCTTTGATCTCTTCATTATCTTTCTTCTAGGCTTCACCACATCTTCTAATGAACCTACTTCTGTAGGTTGTGTTGGAGCTGCTGACGTTACTTGTTCAAAAAGTGAGTCTTGCAGAGGGCATAGGCCCAGTGGTAGATGACTCTGAAATAGCTCGTTTCTGAATGTTCTGAACATCTTGTATTGTAGAGCTCTCTGAGATTTTTGTTACTACATAAGTCTTATGACTCTCAGCTGATGCTTCCATGACTCTGATGGATTTTTATGAAAATGAACTAGGTTTGGACTGTTTTTATATTGACTTCTGAGCAACTCAAACGTCTGATTTAATCCTGCTTGATTCTTGGAACAATAACGACCACTAAAAATTTAAGGCATGCACTATACAATCCTTAATAACCCCATTTTACTTGATCATTTTTCAATTCCTTTAAAATCGATCCTGTAATGATGATCTGTGATGCATGTATGACTGTAATTCTTTTCTTCTTTTCTTTTTATTTTCTTTTTTTATGTGACAAAAGGGGGAGAAATAATGGTAAGTATTTAATTAGAAATTGAATCCATTGAGTACCTATTTAGTTGTACATATTGGTCATTTATAATTTTATTATTTATATTTATATTTTTATGGTTATCTTGCCCGGGCGACATATTTTAACTTTCATGTACATGGAACTAAAGAGGAGCTTACAAACCTCAGCCTTAGCCAATCAGACTTAGAATGAGCTTACAAACCTCATATTCTGATGTTGCCAAAGGAAGTTAAAATATTAATTTTGGTTTTCTTAAATTGGAACTTAGGGGGAGCATATAAACCTCAACCTTGGAACTGTTTGACTCAAGGGGGGCTTACAAACCTCATACCTTGATGTTGTAAAGAAAATTATAACTTCCCAACATTGTCCTTTAAATACTTGTGTTTGTCATCATCAAAAAGGGGGAGATTGTTAGAACAAGATTCGTTCATGACATATTTTCCTTGGGTTTTGATGATAACAAAGTTTTGAAATAGTAATGGTTTATTTGACGCGTGTTACATGTGTGCAGGTTCTTATACTTGTAAATATTATTGTTAGAATATGTTCTACATTAAGCACACTTTGAGAGTTGTAGCATTGCTAGCTTCTCGTGGCAGAATCTGAAGAACACTTGTTAAGTGATGTCTGAAGAAGACTCTGAAGCTGAAGGCCTCAGCATCAGAAGAAGCAACATAATTGTCTCTACACTTAGTGAATGCAAATTGGCTTATGGTACCATTCAAAGTTGGTGATAAAGTTGAAGTTGCTCGTACTGCAGAAAGTAAGTTGTATTGTCAAATCAGTTTGTCAACTAGAGTCTGCAAATTGCAAGGCTCAAGAAAAATTGAGATGTTTTATGGATATCTACTCTCAATGGCTCTAATAGTACAAAATCTCTTAAAGACTCAAAAGTTAAATATGTTGCACATTAGATTAAGTTCTTCTGATGTATCTACCTTCAACGACTCTTGTACTATTGAGTAACAACAAAGACTATAGATTAAGTTACTTCCTCAACGACTAGTTTCTGAAAAGACTATAAATATGGCTGAAGGTTCAAACTGAATCTTTAATAAGGATAAACCAGAAGAAGGAGTAACAAGATCAGCAATTATCAACTCATTGTATATGCATATTTTTATGATGTAGGTTGTAACTGTAAAAGCCTTAAAATTTATTATACAGTGTATATATTAGATTCTTAAGTGCTTTAGGTCTTGGTTATGGTGATTTCTCGTACCTCTGATACATGTATCATGTACAACTTGTTCTTTATTCTGCTGAGCTTGTTTAGCAGTTTAGATAAAAGTCTTGTGTCATTGGGATACAAGCAAGGAAGTTTCGAGCCAAGATGCTTGAGCCACGTAAGTATCTTGCTATGTGCTTAAGCTGTGAAAGTCTTAATCAAGTAGATTGATTGAGCATAAGTCTTGTATCATTGGGATACAAGCAAGGAAGTCTCCTGCCAAGATGCTTGAGCCACGTAAGTATCTTGCTATGTGCTTGAGCAGTGAAAGTCTTAATCAAGTAAATTGATTGAGCAAGAAATTCTTGAGCCAGTATGGCTTGAGCAGGATAGCTCAGTTCATGAAATTTGGAGCAATAAGTCTTGACCAGGGAGGTGCAAGCTGAGGCTCGTTTCATGGAACCTGGAGCAAAAGTCTTGAGCCTAAGAGGCTTAACCAGGAATGCTTAGTACATGGAATGGGAGCAGTAAGTCATGACCTGGGAGGTACAAGCAGATAGTCTCGTTTCATGGGACTTGGAGCAGAAGTCTTGGGCTGAGAGCCTGAGCAAGGAAGTCTTGGGTTCGTGGAACATAAGCAAGAAGTCTTGAATGAGGAGCTTGAGAAAAAGTCTTGGACCTTGGGTCTGAGCAAGTTTAAAGTCTTATGCAGAATGCATATGCGATTGTAATCATGATTTGATTATAGTGAAAATCTCTTATGAAGCAAGGGGACTGGACTACTCTCAATTAAGGGAGGAACTAGTATAAATCTTTGTGTCTTCTATTATTATTTATTTCGTTCTGTTAATATTCCGCAGCTAAGAATTAACTAGAATTTGAATGCCAGTTTAGATTCTAAACTCTGATCAGATGCAAACTAATAAAACGGAAAACACAATTAACCCCCCTCCTTGTTGTGTACTTTTCTCACCTTCCTAATTATTCTACGCATGATCTCAAATTAACCACTTTTGTGTTCGTACTTAAGATTTCGAGGCATTACTGGTTGGGTTCCAGATTTGAAATTTTTAATGATCACAAGAAATTGAAGTACTTATTCGATAAAAAAGTTGATTATGAGGCAGGGGAGGTGGCTCAAATTTCTGAAGGACTGTGATTTTGGTTTGAATTACCATCCTAGAAAAGTCAATGTTGCAGCTAATGCTTTGAGTAGGAAGTTGTTTCATATGTTGATGCTTATGGTGCGATATTTATAGTTGATTGAACAATTCAGAGATAGGAGTTTAATATGTCAAAGGACTCGTAACAACATGAGGTTGGGCCTGTTGAAGATGACCAGTGGCATTCTTGAAGAGATCAGAGAAGGTCAGAAGATAGACTTAGGATTGGTTGACTAGTTGGCGCTGATTAATCAACGTCGAGGTGGTTATTTCAAAATTGGCAAGAATGGTGTGATAAGATTCAAATATAGACTTTGTGCATCAGATGTGTCGGAACATAAGAAGAGTATTCTTAAGGAATGCCACAGGAGTGGCTTGAGTATTCATTTCGGTGCTACTAAAATGTATCAAGACTTGAAGAAATTTTTTTGGTGGCCAAGAATGAAGAAGAAAATTGTTGAGTTCGTGTATGCTTGCTTAACTTTCCAGAAGCCAAAGATTGAACATCCGAAGCTGTTGGGTTTGATGTATTCATTGTCTATCCCTGAGTGGAAGTGGGACAATATTTCGATGGACTTTGTGTCTGGTTTACCACAAACAATGAAGAATTGTTATACCATTTGGGTTATTGTGGATAGGTTGACTAAATTAACTCAATTTATTCTCGGTTTGCATGGGATTCCTTTTATTATTCTATCTTATAAGGATCTAAGGTTCACATCGAGGTTCTAGGAGAGTTTGCAGAAAGTTTTGGTTACAAAGCTACATTCGAGTTCTGCTTATCACTCGCAGATAGATGGTCAGACAGAGAGGACTATTCAATCCTTAGAAGACTTGTTGAGGTCCCGTGTGCTATAACAAGGATGTGCTTCGGATAGCCTTTTACCATTGATCAAGTTTACCTACAAAATAGTTTCCATTTGAACATTAGATTGACACAGTTTAAGGTGTTGTATGATAGAAGGTGTAGGACACCTTTATGTTGGTATGATTCAGGAGAGGGTCATGTGATTGGACTGGAGATTCTCTAATAGACCACAAAGAAGATCAAAATGATCCAATAGAAGATTAAAGCTTCACAAAGTCTCCAGAAGTGCTATCATGATAAGCGAACTACAGAACTTAAGTTCCAAGAGGGGATCATGTGTTCCTGAAGGTTACTCCGGTAACTGGTGTTGGTTGAGCGTTGAAGTCTCGAAAGCTTACTCTGGATTCATTGGTATGTACCTGATTTTACAGAGGATAGGAAAGGTAGACTATCATATTTCTTTACCACCACTGCTTAGTAATATTCATGATGTGTTTCATGTGTCTCAATTGAGGAGATACATTTCGGATATGCCCCATGTGATCCAAATGGATGATGTACAGCTGAAAGATAACCTGACTATTGAGGCAACACCTGTACAGATAGAGGATCAGGAAGTAAAGTAGTTGGGTGGGAAGGATTTTATCTTAGTGAAGGTAGCTTGGGGAGGAGCAATTAGTGGAAACGTGACTTGGGAGCTTGAGAGTCAGATGGGGGAGTCGCATCACAATTTGTTTACTTAAGGTAATTTTCGAGGGCGAATATTCTTTAAGTGGGGAGAGTTGTAAAACCCCAGTTTTTTATTTATCGAAATTATTTTATTTATTATTATTTTGTGTATTTATTTGATTACTGGATATTAGTAATTAAATAAATAAGGGTGGTGCAGTGTGTAACTTTGAATTGAGAATGAGGAGAGTAATTAAAGGCTAGTAGAGTTTGATTAGGTTAGTAGAGTTTATTTTAATAATTAGAATAGTAGTAGAGAATTTATTTTAATAAGTAGATTTACCCTAGTGATATAAATTAGAACATAAACTAGTTTTAAGGGGTTTTTATATTAGTATGTAAAATCAGAATTTCAGGAATAGAGAGGGGGCTAGAGAAAGTGCAAGAGAAAACTTAGAACTTTGAGGGGATTAGAGAAGTAATAAACCAAAATTTTCACTGCTGCCAGGATAACCAAGTAAGGAGAAAAACTATCTCAATAACGGGTATATGCATGAGGGGTAGAATTGAGAAGTCCTTAACCTCCAATATGGCTTTGGGATTTTAACATAATTTATGGTATTGATGATTGATTTGTTGTTTGTGATGATAATTGGTCATGAAATTCGTATGTTATGATGTGTGATACATTCTATTTTGATGAGTTAACATGTATTCACCATTATTGTTATTTTTAAGGTTTTGGGAATAATATGATTTTATGAAAACCATGAATTAAAAGTGTTGATTTGATGCAATTGGATGTTATTGATGATTATATAACATGTGGGTAATGTATTGGATCAATTTTGTATGCTTGAATTTAGAAATTTTGAGTTCTGCAATGAACACCATTGAAAGAGACAAATTATGCAGGTTTTAGGGTGGTGACGGGCGTCACGCTTCCTGTAACACCTCAAAGTTTGCCCTTTTGTTTCTAACCTAATTGGTTTATGCTTCCTTTCATTTGCATTATCATTCCTGCATTTGCATTGTCCTTTTGAGCATGGGATCGAGGTATTCTTTCAGCAACCCACGGCGTCATCAGTTCCAGTATGATTTTTAATAGTGTTCAGAGCCAAACAGATAGCTTTCCAAGTCTTTTTGAGCATTTATTTTGCTCATTAAGTGATTGGATGATCAGAAACCCCGACAGTCAATTTTTTATCAGTTATTCAACACTAGACGGTTGTTATCAGCGGTTGATTTCGAGGGCGAAAAACAATTCACAGCATATTTCAAGTGTATTCCAGTGGTAATATCAAATGGCAAGTTGCAAAGGTCTATCAGGGTTCAGAACATGTGGAACCGGGCGAGTATCCAAGTTTCCCTCCTTTTGGCGCCAATTTTGAATTTTTGAATGGAGTAATCGATTACTCTGGGCGAAATTGCAAAAATGTGGCATTTTCAGCACTGCAGAATTTTGGAGTATTTTGTGGTCATGTGCTTGGCTTGTGCATGTGTGGGAAGGATCTAGAACTGATCTATTTGCATCATTTTCCACCCAAAATTCAAATTCTCTCCATTTTTCCACTCTAATTCCTCATTTCATCTCCTAATTCACATTTCATCCCAATTTCCACTCACTTAACCTCACTCCCAACCCAAACTTAACTCCTAACCTATGGGTTATTTAAACCAATTCATTCCAAACCTCAAAAACCTAGATCATTTTTCACTCTCATTTTTCAGAATTTTGCTCTCAATTCTCTCTCACTTTTTCCACTTTTCATCTTCATCTTCAACCCCTCACCAAAGCTCCATATCCATAGATTCACAAATTCTTCATTGGAATTTGTGAATTCTTGAGATAAACCTCCATCACATCATCATTCTTGGTTCAATTCTGATATAGCTACTGGTTTGGATCTTGGAATCACTTTTGGGAGCAACTTTTGATTATTTGGAGTGTTTTTGCTTGGATCTTGAAGTTTCTTGCTAGGATCTTGAAGATTATTGTATAGATCTCTGGTTTTCTTGCTTGGATTCACCAATTTTCGTGCTCAACAATCACCAAGGCAAATCTCAGCCTTGTAGGTTGGTTTTCCTTAGATCTATGTTTGATTTAGCTTAATTTCAACTTATACAATGTAGATCCTTGGTTTGTGATGTGATTTGATCCATTTGCTTGATTTGATTTGTGATCTTGTTGTTTGATTAATGAAATTGGTGTTTGATTACTGATATTTGATGTAAATTTCGTGATTAATTGATTGCATGATCATTTGGATGTTTGCATAAGTGATTGGATGCTGAAAAGTGCTTTTCAAAGTTGATTTTCTGCCTCTGTTTCAGTGGTAATCGATTACCCTAACAGAGTAACTGATTACTCTGCCTAATTTTCACGTTTTTGGTCAAATTTCAACTGAGTAACCGATTACTCAAAGTGAGTAATCGATTACCACTGCTGCAGAGTGATATTTTCTTGCATTTTCTTGGTTGTTTGCGATCCGATGCATGCCTAAACTTCATGGATTGATGCGTTGATGATTTGTGGACTATTCTTGAGCTGTTGCACCTCACACTATGGCATGAACACGATTCTTCGACACGCGAGTCTTGGTTTTCGTCGATAAATGTTTATGTTTGCGTTGTTGATTAATTGATGCGATGAACACCATACACACACTTCTTTGAGCATGTTGATTGTGGTTAAATGCTTATGTTGCTAGAATTGTGTTATGCATGCATAATTGTTTCTATTCCTTGAGATGCATGTTTGTTCCGATTTGTGCACATGCTTAATGTTATGAATACCTTCATGATGTACTTTCTTCCATGGTGTTTTCTAGAGTGTTTGGTGGACGTTCCATCTTGGAACGATTTGCTAAGCATTCGTTCCTACATCATAGACTTCGGTGCAATGCAAGTTATGAACTAACTTCAATCCACTTCTGTCTAAAAAACACAAAAACAAACTCAAACCTTTTTCATCCTTCGGGATCGTTAATCTCAAATCATTTTCAGAAAAGGCACGTTATTTTCCGTCTCGTCGCAAACAAGCATCGACCGTAACTGCCGGACGCGAATCTAACGTCGCTCATAAGAAACACTAACCGACCTCGTTAGGTCGAACTACGACTGCTCTGATTTCCTCTTTCTCGTCCGATTGAGGATACGTAGGCACAAGACGGCGATGTCTTGGCGAGCAACCTTCCCCTTTGGTTCGTGTCCGAACTACGTTGACTCTGACTTTCCCATTGCACGAGGGAGTACGTAGGCGTAGGACGAGCGATGTCCTATCAAGTCACTTCTTTTTTTCTTTTCTTCTTCGTTTCTTCGTTCCTTTCCGTTCCCGTTTCTTTTCGTTTCCAGTAGCAGTGGAGCTCCAGATGACGACATCGTTTGATCGAGACAACAAGCGTGGATCCCGTCGAGTACGATGGACGCGTGGGGTGCTAACACCTTCCCTTCGCGTAACCGACTCCCTTACCCGTTTCTCTTGGTCGTGAGACCATGCTCTTTTCCTCTTCCCTCAGGTTTACGCAGTGTTTCCTTTCCGTCTCTTGGGATAAATACACATTGCTTCCGACTCTGTTTTCCGCGCCACTTTCGCATTTGTACCATGGATGTAAATCCCCGGGAGCGACAGCTGGCGACTCTGTTAGGGACAGGTTGACCTCTTGCTGGTCCATCCCCTTTTGCGAGTCAATCCTAGCGCTTATTTGTCTTTTTCATGGGGTGTTTATCTGTTATGCTTTATTTTGCTGTATATTACTGTGTATTACTGTTTTACTGTATTTACCATATTTATTACATTGCATTTCATTATTATGCTGGACTGTGTTCTGTTGTGCTGGTTTTCTGTTTGGCAGGTTGGTTTCTTTGAGAGATAAGCCCAATACACAGGCTTGAGCATACACTTAGGATTAGAGTGGAAAGTAGTGGGACCTACGCGCCGTCTTGGTGCGTTTGGTGTTCGCAAAATTCACATCTAGACGAGGCTATCTTGGGAGATATTCTAACGTGCGTGTCTTGCGCATTTCAGAATGTTGATCTAGAGAGCTGTCGACTCTGGCGACCGTTCTCCGAGGACTCAGCAACGCCTCTCCTCCCGACATGTGATAATGGCAGACCAGAAATGGCAAACCCATTACACTTGTCGATCCGACGACCCAATGCTGGGAACTTGCATAGGATGACCTTATTTTTTTGGGGGGAATCAGTGGACAACCTCTTTGTTTGGCGATAGTATTGTACCCCGAGGGATAAATGTACTATTGCTTCTCAAATTGAGAATCTGAGACTGAGGATCCCGTTTTCTAGAACCCACGTGTGAGTGGGGATGGGTGTTTGCAGGTCTGCGGGTAACCGAAACCTTCAACCTACCCGTTTTTCTGGATTTCTCGACAGGGTGTAGTTATTTACTTGGTTTTTTGGTTATCTCAGTGGTTCGATGTTCTGGAATTCTGGTTTTCTGGGTTGTGGTTCTCGTTAAGTTAACATCACAGCATATGTCTAGAGCAGTGATACCTTGATCCCATGTTTGCATTTGCATCATTTTCATGCATTCTAACATGTTTGACATTTTTCAGGGCTTGCATCTTACCTTTGATTCCGGTTGTTGAGGTGTTCTCGTCATGGAAGCTTAGAGGAAGAAGAATGTAGCATACACATTCCCAGATCTGACTCTGAAGTTGATTCACAAGCTGATTAGTATGACTGATCCTGAGATCCGTGCCAGGTTCAAGGAGGCATATGGGGAGATATTGAAGGTTGTCCAAAATATTTCACAAGAAAAGCACGATGCCATTCACACGCTCCTTCAATTCTATGGCCCTCATCTGCATTGTTTCATTTTTCCGGATTATGTATTGGCTCCGACTCTGGAGGAGTTCTCATTTATTTTGGGAATCTCTGTCGATCCAAGGATACCTTTCTTTTCTGAAGAACAGCCCGGACTAGAAGAGATGGTGGTTGCTATTCACATGGGGGAATCCATTCTGAGTAACAATATCAGTGACAGGCAAGGGTTTAAAGGCCTCCCATTGAAGTTTCTGTTTGACCAAGCCTGCTCATGTGCTAAGGAGAAAATTTGGCATGCTTTCAACGCTATTTTAGCTCTTTACATTTATGAGATTGTCCTATTCCCCAACATCCCGGAGTTTGTCGACATGCAGGCAATTCGGATTTTCATCTTGAGAAACCTCGTGCCTACTCTTCTTGGTGACGTGTATCATTCAGTCCACTACAAGAATGAAAAGAGACGAGGAAGAACTGTAAGTTGCTGCGCGCCGCTCCTATCTACTTGGTTTTTCAGTCATCTCCCTAAAGCCGGGACTTTTGTTGATACAAGGGATTCTATGAAGTGGTCTAAGAGGTTGATGGGATTGACTGCTGACAACATCGTTTGGTTTAATCACAGTTTGCTAGGGATTGAGCTCATTTTCAACTGCGGAGGATTCCCAAATGTGCCCTTAATAGGGAGGAAAGGCGGAATTAATTATAACCATTCCCTTGCTATCAGACAATTTGGCTATGCATTGAAGACTCCCCCTGAGGAACAAGATATCAAAGAATCCTTGTTTTTCAATGGTACTGCAGACCAAGAGGTGGTAAGAAAAGTCGTGGACGCTTGGAAGCAAGTTTTCAATAGAGGAAAGACTTTCTTTGGGAAGTGTAACAACCAAGCTTTCTCTCCGTATGTGGAGTGGGTCCGGAAAAGGGCAGAAGAAGAGCTTCTTCCTTTCCCGATGGAGCCACTTTTGTACCCTCTGTTGATTGAGCCACCAACCACGGTGAAGATAGAGGAGTATAGCAAACTGTGGGCTGAAAAGGAGAAACTTCGAGAGGAGAACGGTGAGCTGCAAAGAGAAATATACCAGTTGAAGCATGAGCGGGGTGAAGCTGTTCATGTCGCCAAGTTGAAGACAAAACTTCTCGCTAAGAAAGAAAAAGAGCTAGTTGAAGAGGTCATAGCCAGACAAAAGGTAGGGCAAGCTCTAAAAAGTGTTAGCAGGATTCTCAAATCCAAGAAGGAAGATCTAGCCAAAGCTTGGTCAAAGATTCACAAGTTCAACGCTTACCGAGATACTGCAATAATAGCCACAAGCAGAAAGAAGATAAGTTTTTGGATCAGATCGAGAGTTTGAAGTTGAAGCTTAGGAAGAAAGACGAGGAGATCTTATCAGGGACATTCCAAAGACACGCAGTCGAGGAACGACTGAATGAAGCCATAGCGACCATATAAGAGCTGAAGATACGAGCGGAGGTGAAGAGGTCTAGGGGAGAAGGTTCTAGCTCAGACAGTGGGTGACACTCTATAGTTTGTTTTTCTTTGTATCTCGGGTCACCACCAGAATTGTTGGCTGGGATCTTTGCTTCTTTTATTTTCAGACTTATTATTATCATCTTGGGTTGTAATCTCTGACAGTGATTTTCTCTGATTTATATGAGCAGCATTTTCATCCTATCTTGTCTTTAAACTGGAATCAAGGGGGGATCGCCCTGCAAATATTCAAACATGTTCATTTGCATTTGCATAATCATAATCATTTTTTTTGCATCGCAGGTGTTCGTCTCGGGTTTTCTCTAACCTTTATTTGGTTGCAGGCAGGATTGATAATCAGCCAATTCACCGGTATTCTACTAGATCAAATCAGAGGAGAATTATGGAGAAGATGCAAGCAGAGATGGCCGCCATGCAAGCTCGCATGGCCCAGTTCATGGAATTGATGCAGGGTGTTGCCCAAGGGCAAGAGCAATTGAGGACTCTGGTCCAGCCCTTAGTGGCGAGAGTGGACGAAGACGGAGTTCTTCATGGCGGAGTCCATAATGGCGTTGTTGGTAATGGTGCTCAGGGAGGTCCTGTGGGCGCAGAGATCCCCATTCCTGGTGTTGTGATACCTCCGGGCGGAGGAGAGCAGGTGGTGATTCCTTCTGTTATCGGAGGAGGAAATAGTGTCTGCGTTGTTCATGGCCGTCGTTATGATGACCAACAGGACAACATTTTTTCTATGCAAGGTGTTGATGCTACTCCTCAGGTGGATAATGATCAGAGGTTCAGACTCATTGAAGAACAACTAAGGGGAGTGGTGAATCAGAATTCTGTAGGAATGGATCTGGAGGATTTGGGGCTGGTTCCTGGTGTTGTAATTCCGCACAAATTTTAGGTGCCCACCTTTGCAAAATACAATGGTACCACCTGTCCTAAGACACATGTCAGGGCATACGCGAGGAAGATGGCCGCGTATTCTAAAGATGAGAAATTGTTGATGCATTTCTTCCAAGATAGCCTGTCTGGGGCATTCTTGGAATGGTATATGCAACTAGAGAGATGCCATGTCCGTAATTGGAGAGAGTTGGTCGAGGCCTTTATCAAGCACTACCAATATAATATTGATATGGCTCCCAACAGGACCCAGCTACAGAATATGTCCCAGAAGAATAACGAAAGCTTCAAGGAATATGCGCAGAGATGGCGTGAACTAGCGGCAAGGGTGCAGCCACCCATGTTGGAAAAGGAAATGTTGAATTTGTTTATGGATACTTTGTCGGGACGTTATTATGAGAAACTATTACCTTGCGCTTCGGGCAAGTTTGCTGATTTGATCATAGTCGGGGAAATGCTAGAGAGTGGAATCAAAAGCGGGGAAGGTAGCAGGTAGTGATGGATCGTCTTCTGGTCAAGGGAAGAAACCCTATGCTAATTATAAGAAGAAGGAGGAAACAAATTCTGTGTCGTCTCACCGAGGTAAAGGAAAGCAGCATCAGAGTTATAACCAGCAGGTAGCTTCAGTGACAATTCCTGCAGCGCTTCCACCTCAGCAGCAGCAAAATCAGGCTCCGCGTCAGTATCAGCCACGAACTAAGCAGAACTGACATTTTGATACTCCACCTCTACCATATTCACAATTGTTTCAGCATTTGCTACAGTTGCAGTTGATCCAGAAAAGGACTCTAGCTCCTTCCACCGGTAATCCACCTCCGGGTTATAATCCTAATGCCCACAGTGATTTTCATTCTGGGGCACCTGGACACTATATTGAAGACTGTAAAGCTTTTAAGCACGCAGTCCAAGACTTGGTGGATTCGAAGGCCATTAACTTTTCAAATGATGGGCCAAATGTCATCCAAAATCCAATACCGGGCCATGGTGGGCCAAGGGTTAACGTTGTGTTAGAGGAGAATGAATCTTTGAACTTGGTTACGGATGTTAATGAATTAAGGACTCCTCTGATGGTGGTAAAGGAGAGGTTATTGAGGGGTGGGGTGTCCCCCGGATGTGATGAGAATTGTTCAGAGTGTAGGTCGCAAGTGAATGGGTGTGATTTGTTGAAGTCAGGAATTCAAAAGCTGATAGATGAAGGTCGATTGCAGTTTGACCGATGTGACCAACAGAAAGAAGTGGTTAGCAGAAAAAATGAGGTTGCTACCATTACTATCCCCTTCAAAACAATCACTATTTCAGGGCCAGTCAGACCAGCACCAGTGATTATTATAGCTCCCGGACCCGTGCCATATGAGAGTACCAAGGCCATTCCTTGGAATTATGGAGCCGAAGTGTTTGTCAATGGACAGAAACAAGAACTGGTGGGAACTTCTGTATTGAACTCTTGTGTTGAAAGCAATATTGAGGCAGGGGCTATCACGAGAAGTGGTAGGGTCTTTATCCCTTCAAATGATCAAGCTGGTAGTTCTAAACAAGACAAAAGGAAGCAGGTTGTAGGTAACTCTGTGAAAGCACCAGTAAAGAATGACTCCACGGCGGGGCCGATTGATAATTCTTTCTCCGAGAACGTAGAAGAATTTATAAGATTAATCAGGAAGGGCGATTACAAGATTGTTGATCAGTTGCATCAGACTCCGTCCAAAATCTCCATCTTGTCTCTGTTATTGTGTTCCGAGGCACACCAAAATGCATTGCTGAAAGTATTGAATGCTACTTACGTACCTCAAGAGATCTCTGTTAATCAGTTGGAGGGGGTAGTGGCCCATGTCAACGCAGGCAATGGTCTGGGTTTTACTGATGTTGACTTGACTCCAGCTGGGAGAAACCATAATAATGCCTTGCATATTTCTATTGAGTGTCGTGGATCATTGATGTCTCATGTGCTTGTGGATACTGGGTCCTCTTTGAATGTTCTGCCTAAGAAAGCCTTGATGAAGTTGGACACTCGAGGGTTGATATGCACACCTAGTGATTTGGTGGTGCGCGCTTTCGACGGCTCGAAGAGGTCTGCTTTTTGGTGAGATTGTGCTACCAATTAAGGTTGGACCGGAAGTTTTCGATGCTACCTTTTATATCATGGACATCCAACCTGCCTACAGCTGTCTGCTGGGTCATCCATGGATTCACAGTGTTGGGGTTGTGACGTCTACATTGCATCATAAGTTAAAGTATATGGTAGACGGGCATGTGGTGACGGTTTGTGGAGAAGAGGATATGATGATAAGCTAGCTATCTACTTTCAAGTATGTGGAGGTAGATGGCGAAATACATGAAACTCTATGCCAGGGTTTTGAAGCAGTGAAGATCACTGAGAAGCCAGCTATCTACTTTCAGCCTACATTTGTACATCAGCCGGAGATTTCTATGTCTTCCTTTAAAGATACTCGGGTCGTGGTTGAAGCCGGTGGTTCACAAAAGTGGGGTCAGATTATTAATGTCCAGGAAAAGAGGAATACTCATGGACTGGGGTATAAGCCACCCAGGCGTTCTGAAGAGCCTCCCAAGTTCTATAGTCCAGTACGTTTCACCAGTGCCGGTGTTTTCTTTGACAAAGTCAATGCAATTGAGGAGGATGGGGATAGTGATTGTGATATGGATAGTTGGATCCGTCCCTGTGTCCCAGGTCAGAGCCTTCGCAACTGGTCGTCGGAAAGAGCCATTCAAGTGACAGGACCAGAGTATTTGCTTTTGTTTGTCATTTCTGTTAATCCTACGTTCTTCCCAAGACGTAGTGATTCATGTTTGTAGGGCTTGAATGTCTTTGTATGCTTTTATTTATCATTAATAAAGGAAGTTTTTGCATTCAAATGTTTAGATCCCTGTTTTTCTGTATTTTTTTTTGCATTAAAATCACATCAAAATGGCAATGTGTTTTTGTTTGATGCATCCATAATAAACATATATCATCAATCATGCAGGTTTTCTTGTTCAGATTCCACCCATCATGATTCAGCTATGGCTCGATATGACTTCGATAATCCCACATATCAGGCTGAAAAGGGGGCTGATGAAGATTGTGCCTTACCAGAGGAATTAGCCAGGCTGTTAAAACAAGAGAAGAAGGTCATTCTGCCTCATCAGGAGGAAATCGAGGTTGTTAACTTGGGAACCGAGGACGCAAGGAAAGAGGTACAGATAGGGGCTGCTTTGGAAGACTCTGTCAAGGGAAGATTGATTGAAATGCTTCGAGAGTATGTGGATATCTTTGCCTGGTCTTACCAAGACATGCCTGGGATCGATACTGACATCGTGGTACACCGGCTGCCGCTCAAAGAAGGATGTGCTCCGGTTAAGCAAAAGCTAAGAAGGACGAAACCGGAGATGTCTGTCAAGATTAAAGAAGAGGTTCAGAAACAGTTAGATGTTGGGTTTCTTGTTGTAACGAATTATCCTCCGTGGGTTGCTAATATTGTACCTGTACCTAAGAAGGACGGAAAGGTCAGGATGTGCGTTGATTACAGAGATCTGAATAGAGCAAGCCCAAAAGACGACTTCCCGCTTCCTCACATTGACGTATTAGTGGACAATATCGCTCAGTATTCTGTGTTTTCCTTCATGGATGGCTTCTCTGGGTATAACCAAATCAAGATGGCCCCAGAGGACATGGAGAAATCGACGTTCATAACACCGTGGGGAACATTCTATTACAAAGTGATGCCCTTTGGATTGAAAAATGCTGGGGCAACATATCAGCGTGCGATGGTGACTCTCTTTCATGATATGATTCACAAAGAGATCGAGGTCTATGTTGATGACATGATTGTGAAGTCACAGACGGAGGAAGAACATCTGGTTAATCTTCAGAAATTGTTTAAAAGGTTAAGAAGGTTTAGACTGAGGTTGAATCCGAACAAGTGCACCTTCGGGGTGAGATCTGGAAAGTTATTGGGTTTTATTGTCAGCGAAAAAGGTATCGAGGTGGACCCTGCTAAAGCAAAAGCCATTCAAGAAATGCCTGAACCAAGAACAGAAAAGGAGGTCCGTGGTTTCTTAGCGAGGTTGAACTACATTGCTAGATTCATCTCTCATCTTACGGCCACGTGTGAACCGATATTCAAGTTGCTAAGAAAAGATCAAGAGGTCAGGTGGAACGAGAATTGTCAAAAGGTGTTCGAAAAAATAAAAGAATATTTGCAGGAACCTCCTGTCCTTATGCCGCCTGTGCCAGGAAGGCCATTGATTATGTATCTTACGGTTCTTGAGAGCTCAATGGGGTGTGTGCTTGGTCAACACGACGAGTCAGGTAGAAAAGAGCATGCCATCTACTACCTGAGTAAGAAGTTTACTGATTGCGAGTCGAGGTACTCAATGCTGGAGAAAACATGTTGTGCACTCGCTTGGGCAGCTAAGCGTTTGAGGCAGTATATGTTAAACCACACAAACCTCTTAATTTCGAAGATGGATCCGATCAAATATGTGTTTGAGAAGCAGGCGCTTTCTGGAAGAATAGCCCGTTGGCAGATGGTTCTGACGGAATACGATATTCAATATGTTTCCTAAAAGGCCATTAAGGGAAGTGTTTTGTCAGAATATCTCGCTGAACAACCAATTGAGGATTACCAACCGATGAAGTTTGAATTTCCTGATGAACACATTATGTATCTGAAGATGAAAGGCTGTGAAGAGCCTCTACCTGATGAAGGACCTGAAATTGGATCCCAATGGTAGCTGGTCTTTGATGGGGCTGTCAATTCATACGGTAACGGAATCGGGGCAGTCATTACAACTCCACGGGGTTCTCATATACCTTTTACTGCCCGATTAGCGTTCGTATGCACCAACAATGAGGCGGAGTATGAAGCATGCATTATAAGGTTAGAAGAAGCAATTGATTTGAGAATCAAGAACCTCGATGTTTATGGTGATTCCGCGTTGGTAGTTAATCAGATTACAGGTGAATGGGAGACTCGTCAAGCGAACTTGGTGCCTTATAACAACAATGCCAGAAGGTTGTTACCTTTCTTTGACAGAATTGACTTTCATCATATACCCCGGTTGGAGAATCAGATGGCCGATGCGTTGGCGACATTGTCTTCGATTTATAAGGTGAATCGTTGGAATGAAACTCCTTCGATCAGAATCATGCGTCTGGATAGACCAGCTTTTGTGTTTGTAGTTGAAGATGTATTAGATGGCAAACCTTGGTATCATGATATCAAGATTTTTCTGAAGAGTCAAGAGTATCCAGAAGGTGCATCCACCAAAGACAAGAAAACTCTGAGGAGGTTGGCGGGAAATTTCTTTCTGACAAAAGACGAGGTGTTATACAAAAGGAATTTTGACATGGTCTTGCTACGTTGTGTTGATGAACACGAGGCAAACCTGTTGATGGAAGAAGTTCATGAAGGATCTTTCGGTACCCATGCCAATGGGCATGCTATGGTCAGAAAGCTGTTGAGAGCGGGGTATTACTGGATGACTATGGAATCTGATTGTTTCAAATATGCCCGGAAGTGACATAAATACCAGATTTATGCTGATAAGGTGCATGTGTCGCCTACTCCTCTGAATGTGTTGTCATTACCTTGGCCCTTTGCCATGTGGGGCATTGATATGATCGGATATATTGAGCCGACTGCTTCCAATGGGCATCGTTTCATTTTGGTTGCCATCGATTATTTCATGAAGTGGGTAGAGGCAGCCTCGTTCACCAACGTCACCAAACAAGTGGTAGCCAGGTTTATCAAGAAGGACATCATCTGCCGGTATGGAGTCCCGGATAGAATCATTACTGATAATGGTTCAAATTTGAATAACAAGATGATGAAGGAGCTATGTCAGAGCTTTAAGATTGAACATCACAATTCTTCTCCCTATCGTCCGAAGATTAATGGGGCTATTGAAGCAGCAAATAAGAACATCAAGAAGATTGTGCAGAAAATGGTAGTGACCTACAAGGACTGGCACGAGATGTTACCTTATGCTTTACATGGTTATCGTACTTCGGTATGCACATCAACCGGGGCAACTCCTTTCTCATTGGTATATGGTATGGAAGCAGTTCTACCACTAGAGGTTGAGATTCCTTCTTCAAGAATTTTGGCTGACGTGAAGCTTGATGAAGCTGAGTGGGTGCGTTCCAGACTGGATCAGCTAAACCTTATTGAAGAGAAGAGATTGGCAGTCATTGCACATGGTCGGTTGTATCATAGCAGGTTGAAGAAAGCCTTTGATCAGAAAGTGCGCCCTCGGTGTTTTCAGGCTGGTGAATTGGTTTTGAAAAGGATCCTCCCTCCTCAGACATACCACAGGGGCAAATGGACTCCAAATTACGAAGGGCCATATGTAGTAAGACAGGTTTTCTCTGGTGGAGCCTTATTACTTTCAACTATGGATAGCGAAGATTTTACGTCCCCTGTGAACGCAGACGTAGTAAAAAAATACTTTGCATAAAAGAGACCCGTTGGACCCAAAGAGAAAGTCCAGGCAAAAAAGGTGCACCCCGGCGAACCATAAAAAGAAAAAGGTTCGGGAAAAAGTTAGGGATAAAAAGAAAAAAAAAAGAATAAACCAGCAAAGTTGAAAACCTGAAAAGGCAACTTTGGCAAAAAGGGGTATCCCGGTGGATTGAAAACCCGAAAAGGGCGATCCAGGAAAAAGTTAGGGATTTAAAAGCAAGAGGCTATGATCTGCGTTCGATCTGTGAACACCTTTGATACATGGAAGTTTCGAAGGAAAGGAATTAGTCCAGTCAGTCTTTTCGAAGACCAGAGCATCTACGGATAAGCAAGGCATACTGGGTCATAGCTGAATTGAATCAAGGTGGATTTCTGTTCCCCACATTGCCGACATGTGTATTTTCTTTTATTTCTTTTCGCAATTACCTCTTTCCAGGAATTGCTTCCAAATGTAAATGCCTATTCACAGGCCAATTTCACTCAATAAAATCTTCATTTCACTCAAAAGCTTTCCATTTGTGTTTTTACTTTTGTTGTTTTGTTTGTGAAAACGTCCGATGTTTTGATAAAACATTGCATGCGAAAATGTTAAGCTTTGCGAAGCGTATCAGAAAACAGTGGAAATTGCTTAGGTAACGGTCGTTGTATTGGTAATAGAGGTGACTTTTTTGCGTATAGAACCTCCTGTTGATTGTGTTTACAGGACAACAGGTTTGTTCTTCCCCAGTGGAGTCGCCTTCCCCGGCACTGAAGGTTCATTCCTCAGCAGAACCCATTCCCCCCAGTAAGCAGTTTAAAGTGAATTGCTCCGAGGTGAGTATGGTTGCATCTCCAGTAGGAGGTGTGTTAGATGTCTTTGAAAAGACTTTGTGTTCCCCACAGATCCTGGTAGTCTCTTTCCTCAGGAGGTCAGGAAGCGTAGTCCCGTCAGCAAAGGCATGCTCTAATCCCCAGCAGGGTAGAATCTGTCCTCCAACAGCAGGTCAAGCTCAATGATATACCATAGCACGTTTCGTTGATTTTTCTCCCCAGTAGAGCTAGTCTCCTCGACATTGAAAAGTTCATCCAACAGCAGCAGGTTGTTATTTTTCCCCAACCAGAGTGTCGAGAATTATTTTCCTCAGCAGGGTACAAAGGATTAATTCCCCAACTATAGTTGTGACTGATTTATCACTTTCCCAGCAAACAATCAGAAGTTGACGCTGTTGCATCCCCAGCAAGAGACTGATGGAATATCTTCTTGGGACAAAGATGTTATTTCCCCACATAGCCTGAGCATTCATTCTCCTCAGCTAGTCGAGAAATTTTTTCCTCACCAGCAATTGTATGGGTTAATCCCCTCAAATGAGTAAGCTTGATGTTATCTTCTAGCAGAGTTAATGTCATCATCTACCGTTCCTCAAGCAGGTCTGCTAGTCATGGCCGGTACTCCCCAGCAGGGTAAAAGTACTGATATTCCCCGGCAGGGTAAAAAGGAAAGAGCACCTTCCAACAGCAGGTTGAGTTCGGTGATATCCCCAAACAGGTTTGGGAACCATTGACTTGTCTCCCCGATCAGAGTTTGGTGGTGATCTTCACAGGGGTTTGTTCAATAGCAGTTGAAATCCCCAGCAGGTTTTAAGTCCAATGGTTATTGGCATTCTTTCGGATCCAGGTGGAAGTCATCGGTAATCCCCAGTGGAGAGAATTGCTCTTTGGGTTCCATCTTCCATAAAGGTGTCCTCACTTTATTCCAATTCGACTTAACTATCCATTGGAGAGGCTAGTAGAGTTGTATACTAAGAAAATTCTCAGTTTGCATGGGATTCTATCCAGTATTGTATTTGATAAGGATCTGAGGTTCACATCGAGGTTCTGGGAGATTTTTCAAAAAGCTTTGGTTACGAAGCTACGTTTGAGTTCTGCTTATCACCCATAGAGAGATGGTCAGACAGAGAGGACTATCCAATCCTTAGAAGACTTGTTGAGAGCCTGTGTGTCAGAAAAAGGATGTGTTTGGGATAGATTTTTACCATTGATCGAGTTTACCTACAACAACAGTATCCATTCGAGCATTGGAATGACACCGTTTAAGGTGTTGTATGATAGAAGGTGTAGGACACCTTTATGTTCGTATGTGTCGGGAGAGAGTGATGTGATTGGGCTAGAGATTGTCTTATAGACCACAAAGAAGATCAAAATGATCCAAGAGAAAATGAGAGCTTCACAGAGTCTATAGAAGAGTTATCATGATAAGCGAAGGAAAACACTCGAGTTCCAAGAGGGGATCGGGTGTTACCGAGGGTTAATCTGGTAACTGGTGTTAGTAGAGCGTTGAAGTCTCGAAAGATTACTCCCTATTTCATAGGTACGTACCAGATTTTACAGAAGATAGGAGAGGTTGCCTATCTGATTTATTTACCAACACCACTTAGTAATCTTCATGATGTGTTTCATGTGTCTCAGTTGAGGAGATACATTCCAGATATGTCTTATGTGATCCAAGTGGATGATGTGCAGCTGAGAGAAAACCTGACTATTGAGGCATCACCCATGTGGATAGAGGAGCAGAAAGTAAAGTAGTTGGTGGTAAAGAGTTTATCTTAGTGAAGGTAACTTGCGGAGGAGCAATTGGTGGAAATGTGACTTGGGAGCTTGAGAGTCAGATGAGGGAGTCGTATCTGAATCTGTTTACTTAAGGTAATTTTCGAGGGAGAATATTCATTGAGTGGGGGAGAGTTGTAACACCCTAGTTTTTTATTTATTGAAATTATTTGATTTATTATGATTTTGTGTATTTATTTCATTATTGGGTAATATTAATTAAAGAAATAAGGATGATGGAGGTGTGTAAGTTTGAGGTGATAGTGTGGGCAGTAATTAAAGGCTATCACAATTTTAATAGAAAATAGAGAGTTTGAGGCCAAAGTATGATTTATAAAGAGTAGAAAAGAGGAAGGAGTAAAAAGAATAAGAGTTTGGAATTTTAATAAATAGAATTGAAATTTTAATAAGATTTACCCTAATGATATAAATTAGAGCATAACCTAGTTTTATGGGTTTTTTTATTAGTACGTAAAATCAAAATTTGGAGAATAGAAAGGAGATTAAAGAAAGTGCAAGAGAAAGCTTAGAACTTGGAGGGGATTAGAGAAGCAACAAACCGGGAATTTTCACTGCTGCTAGGATAACCAGGTAAGGGGGAGAACTATCTCAATAACAAGTATATGAATGAGGGGTAGAATTGAGTAGTCCATAACCTCCAATAGGGCTTTGAGATTTTAACATAATTTTTGGTATTGGTAATTGATATGTTGTTTGTGATGATAATTGGTGGTTAAATTCGTATGCTCTGATGTGTGATACATTTTGTTTTAATGAGTGAACATGTATTTACCATTTTTGTTATTTTGAAGGTTTTCGGAATAATATGATTTTATAAAAACCATGAATTAAAAGTGTTGATTTGATGCAATTGGATGTTATTGACGAGTATATAACATTTGGGTAATGTTTTGGATCAATTTTGTATGCCTAGATTTAGAAATAGAAGTTCTCTAGTGAACTCAATTGAAATAGGCGAATTCTGCAAGTTTTAGGGTGGTGACGGGTAACCCGTCAAGCTGCCAGGATTGTTTTCCAAGCCGATCGTTACATAGGTGACGTCTTGAAGCGTTGAGTTAAGTGACGGGAATCACGACCATAACGGGAAACTCGTCATGAGTATGTAGATGGCATAAATGCTTGTTTTGATGATATTAGTTGTAGATTCTGATTTTTCGAATTTTTTGGAAATTTTGGGTATTGTTATGTTCTGTTAGCTACCATTTAAATGACGTTTTCATATAAATTAACGATTAAACATGATTTTTAATCGAATCCATGTAGTATTTGATGAATGATGGATATGTGCATACATGATGATGATGTTGTGTTAATTATTATGAATTATGATGATGATATGTTGTTGTATGAGCATGAACTATGTTGTTGAATTGTGAGTATGTTGTTATAGGATGATAGTTCAGGAGGGGAACTATTATCATTGGGTCAATGCATATTTTGTTTATTGTCGGGATGGGACTTTATATGTTATGTTAACATGCATTCATTATGTTGTTGTTGTTCATGAAAGACGCAAGTTGTAACCTGAGCAGGGTGGATTAGTGACTTGTTTTGAATCTGATCAGGGTGGATTTAGGGTTTAAGCAAGGTGAACCTAGTTCCTAAGTGAACCAATTGATGATGATATGGTACCACATGCATATGAGTCTAGTTGAAGTTATGGGTCTCATTCCATAATTTAAATAATGAATATGTGTTTTCTTTATGTATATTGATGGATTGGATGTGAGAATGATGGTGTGTGTGTGTGTGTGAGGGCAAGGTTCCCTAGTGCTTTGTTTTAATGATGTCAAAACTAGTAATATCTCGTACTTGTGTACTTTGGATGGTATCATCGCGTCTTAGATTGCATTCATCCTTTAATATGCATAAAATAATCCACATGCGTGTATCTATGCATATAGGATCATCCCATATATGAAAATTGTGCATTGGATCACTTTGGATACCTTAGGTCAACCCATACAGGGCTTTAGGTCGACTCAAAAACTTACAAAAATGTGTTTGTAGCATTGCGGTGTCTTTACGTCGACTCACAAGTGTGTGGAGGTCGACGTATGTTGTTGAATAAAACAAATTGTTGCTCTCGGGTGTCCTTGCGTCGACCCACAGATGTGTGGATGTCGACGCATACTGTAAGAAAAACAATACTCTGCTCTTGAATGCCCTTGCGTCGACGCATGGCTTAAATTTTTACGCAGATCTGCATTCGGGTGTGTTCAGGTCGACTCATGGAGTGCTGAGGTCGACCTCTTGCTCACTTAAACACTTTTTTCTGATTCTTCGTGTTTCAAAAAGCTGTTAATTCAGTTATGTGGTCTTGGTGTTATATATATATATATATATATATATATATATATATATATATATATATATATATATATATATATATATATATATATATATATATATATATATATATATATATATATATATATATATATATATATATTCATATGCATCATCTTTTGTATGAACATAAAACAAGAAAAGTGAAAATATACACTGCATTTGCTCATCATCTTTATTCTCACACTTGCATTCTTCAACAATTACACATAATCATTTTTGTTGATCTTTGCATTGTTGAGGTGATAACATCCAAACGTAGGATTTGTGTATCTAGTTTGGGTTGATAATTCAGTGGGTTTTTCTTGAATAAAACCTTTGGGTTTTTGTCCTCCAAGATCTTGAGGATTTGGGGGGTTTTTGCACAAATCTTTGCTTCATAGATTCAACCGAGTGAAAGGTTTGAAGAATAGTGGGTTCGTTCAAACAAGTAACGGTAACTAGAGGATTGTGTCAAAAGATTTGGGGTCAAACGTCTTGCGATCAAAATCAGCCGAGCGAAATACTTGAAGATTCAAGTGAGTAGCAGTAACCGGGGGTTTGTTTGAAGCGTTTGATGCACTTGATTCGACTTGAATCAAGGGGAGAGAAGTTAATAATATCAACTTCAGCATTTAAACTTGAGTGTGTGGTGACTATAACTTCAGCATTTAAACGTACCCGAAGCGAGGAGGAAAGGGGAACTGCCTAAACAAATCGGGTGTCGTTCTCTCTTTCTCTATCTCTTTAATTTGTGTTGTTAACGTTTGTGTGATATCAGATATTCAATAAATTTCCATTGTTGTGTAGTGATGAAATTCTGTTTTGAAAACTCATTACAATCACTTGGATTGTAATTGTGAAAATTTCTACACTATCATTTCTTAGGAAATTCACCTTGGGGTGTTGTGCACATTAAGTGTTCGACGTATTGATCGTACACAAACTGTTTGTGAAATTGTCAATTTAATTTTACATTCTATAATTCATTGGAAACCGGTTAAGACAAGGTGATCCTTATTTGTATTGATTACTTGGAAACATATTGATTTGTTTTCTCATTAATTTTATTCCATTCGTTTTCGCATATCCGATCTTACCAATAACAGTTCGTTTAGAAGATTTAAAATACACACTTTCGCATATTTTTTAAAACAATTTTAAGCACCGATTTTTGTTAAAAATTAGTGATCTATTCAACCCTCCATTCTAGATCATTGCTATCGTCTAACAGTGTGATCTATGCCGTTTAATTATTGATATGAATTGTCACCCCCTTTGCTTTGATGTCTTCCATCATGGACATCTTGCTGATACTTAGGAGTAGAGTTACTGTTGCGAGTGTGAAATAGTTCTTAGAGTTATTTTCATTATTTTATCGCATTTTTAGTTGTTATGCTCTGATTTTGTAACACTAGGGGAGAACAATTTTTTCTTTTATTATGTTAGTTGTCGACTCACTTGTTTTGTTGAAGTTTAATAATTGTTATCTTAATTTATTTTGAAGTTGTTGAAAGTTGGATATTGAGATTCCTTTTTGAATCATTATGTGAAACTTAGGTCTTTATAAGACCCGATTTGAAGTTAACATCTTTTATTACCGTGATTAATGTGATTCTTTTGTGATGATACCCTAAGTGAAGTTAAGCATGCGATGACAGGTGTTGTATGTTGTTTGTTTTTCGCTGCATGTTTTCAAAATGTTTATGCTTTGTTGAAGGGTTTTCATTGATAACACCTTAAATTATCGAGTAATCCTTTTTATATATGTTTCGAGGTTTAGGGTGTTATACTTCACGCTTCCGAGTGTTCTCATTGGTTGGATGAGGTGCCAAGGTATCCCGCCTTGCGTTGCCCACTGATATGTAGTTGGATGGATGACTGCTCTGGGGAGACAACTTAAGGATGACCGTTGGAACTTAGGGTTCGTCGAATTGCTCTCTCCAATACTTCGGTGAAATGCTTCTCTAGTTGTATGGATTGAGCGTCTTGGACCCCATCTTACTTCAGAGCGGGAATCTACGTCAAGTAACTAATAGGGATGACACTCTTCTTGAGGGGTGATCCGGTCTTGCAAATGACCCTCTTTAGACCCAATAGGAAGGTCGGGTGTATATGATGTTCTTTAAAATAATCCATAAATATATGGTGAATTCATATATGAAAGTTACGAAATAACAATTATCTCCATTCGACCTTACTTCAAAAGGTCCACACACATCAGAGTAAACTAGCTCTAGCTTTTCCTTGACCTTATTGAAAAGGCATGCTTGAATGCTTTCCTAGCCTATTTTTCTTTGCAACATTCCTCACATACCTAACTTGGTTTTTTCATCTGAGCTAAGTCATGAATTATATTTTTCTGGTTGAGCATACCTAAACTTCTAAAGTTTAGATGTCCATACCTATGTTGCCATAGCTAGTTTTTGTCTTCTTCTGCAGTCGAAGCAAGATACTTGTGATTAACCATGTTGATCTCGACCTTGAAGGTTGATCGGAAAAATAGCAAGTGTATTATTTTAACGATGTAGTAATAATAGGGGTTATCCTCAGTATCGATCTCGAGGACTACGTAGGAAATATAAGTTCTTATAGTAATTCAATTGAACAAAAGATCATATGGGTTTTGAAAATTGTTTTTAAAATTGAAATAAACGATAAGAACATTAACAGAATAAAATCTACTTTTTAACAGATATGAGCAACATACTAGGGAAAGTGTATGAATTGCACTGCAAAAACTCTAAATCCTTATTCGATGAAACATTACTCCAAACAAACCTTACAGATTCTTAAGGTTATTTTTCCCTAATTCCTTAGCAGAAAAACCTTTGAGATTCTATCCTTACCCTAATTCCTTAGCGGTCAAGAAAGAATCACAAGCATTATATTTGATCAAGAATAATCCGGTTATTACGGGGTATCCCCATTCCTAGGCAATATCTACCGTTATATTATTATGCAAAAGCGTTAGGTTGGTTGGTCCGACCTAAACCCTAACCGTAGATCAATTTCAATTTGTCCGATCGAAAAAGCATTAAGATCATTGCATAATAAAAGATTTAAGGAAAAGGCAATATTTCATAGAGCAAAGGAAATCAGAGTCATTACAGAGCAATTCAGGGACACCCCCTAGCATTGGGGGGTTTAGCCTCTCATAGTTCTAAAAGAAATAACAAAATAAAAGTAAGACATTACAAGTTAATTGGATGACTACGATCTTCAATTCCTTCCGCTCATGAACAACCCTCGTTCTCCAAAACCCTTGATAGCATCAAACTTTAGCGTCAAATATTTCGTAATGTACAAAGTTCTTTCTAGCTTCTCAAAAACAAGTCTAAATAGCCCCAAGTCACCCAGATCGATTGGAAATACCCAAAGTGCCCCCATAACTTAATATAGGGAAAAAATATGGAAAAATTCAGAAAATCAGCATCAAAGCTGACACGGGCCATGTCAGCCAACACTGTCGGCCGTGTCAGCTTGTTGGATTTTATAACCGAAATTGTTTCGATCATAACTTTTGATCTGTAAGTCTGTTTTGGTTCCCGTTCGAAGCGTCGGAAAGCTAATGAAGAGAACTACAACATAGTACAGACAAGGAACTTACTTGTCAAATATTTTTCCATATTTGTTGAATTTTAGGCCCAGGCATCCTCTGCTTCATTGGAACTTCCATTTTCTTCGCACGAGTCATTTGGGCGTTTCCCTCAGACCTGAAACCATTGAAAACTACCAAACCAAAGCATAAAATGCAACATAATTGAAATAAAACAACAAATCATAAAATGCGAGAATAAAATAGGACAAGTAAAATTGAATTGAAAAATAATGAAAAGACAAACAAAGTGCTACCGATTTTATGGATTGATGTCGAATAAGTGACGGAAACATAGTAGAAATGGTGACCGATCACAACCCCAAACTTATCTCATTGCTTATCCTCAAGTAATGCTTGAGACAGCAGAAAGGTCACCCCCGAATTAATCAAAATTCTCTTACCACAATACCGTTGAGATCTTTCGTGACTCTCTTTCCACTTTCCTTTCAACGTTTCCTTCTTACCCGATTTTTTTTTTACGTTCCGCTACACTTCCACATCAAAGTACCTCTTTACCTGTCAGCTTCTCACACTCTCACCAAATCTCTCGGGTTAAAGTGTTTACACTCAATAATCATAGCATGCAAAGTCAACTCATAAGCTTGAATAACATCTATTTTTATCTCATACGCACACAACACACACTTTTTGAGGGCTTTTAGGCTGTAACGGGGCTTAGGCACAAGGTGGGATAAACAACAAAAAGGGAAAACGAGTGGTTTTTTGGCTCAGACTCAGTGTCGTCGTTCTTATCACTGTGTTATTTGTTCTATTTCATTAAGGGTATCAGACACCGTAATGACAAGATTTTTCTTTTGAGCTTGTCTTTCGGTCTTTTCAACTATAACATTCTCTAGGTAAGTGCTTTATTCATTTTTCATCTTTGTGTTTCTCTTTTTTTTTCTTTTTTTTTTCTTGCACTTATCTAGTTCTCATGATTGTCTTAACCCCAAACTCAGAATTTTTCACAGATCAAAATTTGACACACAACTAAATGAGCAGGGTAAGGGAGTGTTTGGCTTATGGTTTAATTATGCGGTAAATAACAAACAAAAGGTGAAAGACTCAATTGGGGTTAAATAAAGGATAACATAAAGGGATGGATGGAAAGGCTCGGGGTTAAAAGAAACAAGTGCCTCAGTGTGTATATGTGTGCATTGAAATTCCAACAGATAAGTACGCAAACTAAAAGTGACATAGACATACCTGAAGAACTCTCATGATGATAATGTGTTTGGCTTTTTATGATCCTCACCATGTTTGGTATAGCTTACAGGTTTCAAGGTACTTTTAGTGTGATGTAGCTTCATCTCCGTCTCGGGTGCAAAATACTCTCGTATCAGTCCGGTGTCAGAAAGTTGCGTCCAATCATTCACTTCAGCAGTACCAACTTTCAGGGGTTTCCTGGAGATCAAGTATGGGTTGCGTCTTCGCATCCACTAACTAAAGCCTCATCATTCATCTGGAAAAAATACCTTCAATCTGTAACACACGAAATACAAAACACACTAATCAACGGTACGGAGATGAAATAACATAAATAAAAATACTGAAAGCAATAAACCCCCCCCCCCCCACACTTGAACTAAACATTGACCTCAATGTTTTAGAACAGGCTAGAGAGGGGAACTCACAGAGCCTCTTTGCAGAGGGACAAAGTTATAAAAACTGAACGCCTGCCAGACACGGACTGTGTCAGGATTCTGTCCTCAATCCACGAAAAAAGAAAGAGAAAAAAGAAATTTTTTTTCAGTAGGGTTGACACGGGCCGTGTCATCTGACCCTGGTGGCCGTGTCAGCCAAGTTTTTTTTTGCTACAGTAGGGCTGACACGTGCCATGTCAGCTGACACGGGCGGCCATGTCAGCCTACTGAATTTTTTTTTCGTGAGATCCCTCCGCCCTCCTGTGAAAGACTCTGAACTCACCTAATTAAACCTGAAACACAACAAAAACTGAAGAAACCATTAGAAATAAAACTCGTGGGTTGCCTCCCACGAAGCGCTTCGTTTAATGTCACATGGCTTGACGGTTCACTCTCTGTTAAGGTGGCATATATGAAACAAAGAACACATCATCTTTTTTCTTTCTTTTGTTTGGTAATAATCCCATGAACTTGAGGTATTGATGATGTTGCTTCCAAATCATTTTAAGTTGGATTTTCGTGAACAAGGCATAAATGAAATCCAATACTTTGTCAATTTCTTGTCTTTTATCTGCCTTTTATCTGCCTTGTTAAAATAGTTCTTGGGGATACTCTTTTCTTGAATATTTTCTTGTTGGATGTCTATATCTTCACAAATTGTTAAATCTGTATTTTCATCCAGCACTAGATCATCTTCAAGTTGCATTCTTTCTCCTTCCCCATCTTTCTCATTTACCTCAAATTCTTCTATTTCTAATTCAGCTTCTTCGTCTGACGTCATGTCTTGTTCTTCTTCTTTCACACATTCTTCTTCCAACCTGCACTCTCACAAAATAAAATAATCTGGATAATAGTTAGCTTCCTTACATTCATTCATAAGGATTTTTACCTTCCTCCTATATGCTTGAAAAATTTTAGTCGCCTCTTCCAAGGTGATTCCTGAATCGGGCGACCAACATTGAGGAGATACAAGTGGGAATATATAAATCATAGCTACACAACTCAGACACTGTGTTAGTTGCACAATATAGACGAATTCATGAAGGTACAATAATTTGACTCTTTTTTTTTAATAAAATAAAAATAAAAAGAAAATTAACACTAAATTTTAATTGCGGAGCAACAAAATTTCAATTGAATTAAAATTAAAACTTATATTTTGGCAGTCCCCGACAACGGCGCCAAAAACTTGATCAGAAAAATAGCAAGTGTACTATTTTAACGATGTAGTAATAATAGGATTTATCCTCAATATCGATCTCGAGGAATGCGTAGGAAATATAAGTTCTTATAGTAATTCAATTGAACAAAAGGTCATATGGGTTTTGAAAATTGTTTTTAAAATTGAAATAAACTATAAGAAAATTAACAGATTAAAATATACTTTTTAACAGATATGAGCAGCATGCTAGGGAAAGTGTATGAATTGCACTGCAAAAACTCTAAATCCTTATTCGATGAAACATTACTCTAAACAAACCTTACCGATTCTTAAGGTTCTTTTTCCCTAATTATTTAGCGGAAAAACCTTTGAGATTTTATCTTTACCCTAATTCCTTAGCGGTCAAGAAAGAATCACAAGCATTATATTTGATCAAGAATAATCCGATTATTACGGGGTATCCCCATTCCTAGGCAATATCTACCATAATATTATTATGCAAAAGCATTAGGTTGGTTGGTCTGACCTAAACCCTAACCGTAGATTAATTTCAATTTGTCCGATTGAAAAAGCATTAAGATCATTGCATAATAAAAGATTTAAGGAAAAAGCAATATTTCATAGAGCAAAGGAAATCAGAGTCATTACAGAGCAATTCAGGGACACCCCCTACCATTAGGGGGTTTAGCCTCTCATAGTTCTAAAAGAAATAACAAAATAAAAGTAAGACATTACAAGTTAATTGGAAGACTACGATCTTCAATTGCTTCCGCTCATGAACAATCCTCGTTCTCCAAAACCCTTGATAGCATCAAACTTTAGCCTCAACTATTTCGTAATGTACAAAGTTATTTCTAGCTTCTCAAAAACAAGTCTAAATAGCCCCAATTCACCCAGATCGATTGGAAATACCCAAAGTGCCCCCACAACTTAATATAGGGAGAAAATATGGAAAAATTCAAAAAATCAGCGTCAAAGCTGACCCGGGCCGTGTCAGCCAACACTGTCGGCCGTGTCAGCTTGCTGGATTTTATAACCGAAATTGTTTCGATCATAACTTTTGATCCGTAAGTCTGTTTTGGTCCCCGTTCGAAGCGTCGGAAAGCTAATGAAGAGAACTACAACATAGTACAGACAAGGAACTTGGTTGCCCAATATTTTTCCATGTTTGTTGAATTTTAGGTCCAGGCATCCTCTACTTCATTCCAAAAACTCTTTTAAATCCCCGGAACTTCCATTTTCTTCGCACGAGTCCTTTGGGCTTTTCCACTCAGACATGAAACCATTGAAAACTACCAAACAAAAGCATGAAATGCAACATAATTAAAATAAAACAACAAATCATAAAATGCAATAATAAAATACGACAAGTAAAATTGAATTGAAAAACAATGAAAAGACAAACAAAGTGCTACCGATTTTATGGAATGATGCCGAATAAGTGACGGAAACATAGTAGAAATGGTGACCGATCAAAGGTCCTGTTGTCTGCTAATGGTGACTTAATAATCAATCTTCCATCACTATGATACACCTTCATATGCTTCTTTTTTGGCTTCATGTTGTACCCTTTTACAAGTAATTGACCTACATTTATCAAGTTACTTGTCATTGAAGATACATACAACAAATCAGTGATGCTGGCTTTTCGACCGTCTTTTCTAACAACAAAGATATCTCTTTTTCCATTTGGTGTGATATACCTTCCATCTGCAAACTTTATCACTTTCTCAATTGATTCATATAGTTTGGTGAACCAGTTTTTATTACCAGTTACACTACAAGAAAATTAGGATTTAGCGACACATAGGTCGCGATGGTTGGATGAAAACCGCCACCTTTTTCCATTCGCGACGGTTGCGAAGGCGGTTTTGTAAAACCGCCACTTTATTTTTAAAAAAATTAATGAAAACTCGCGACGGTTAGTATCTAACCGCCGTAAATCCTAAACTACGACAGTTATTTCAACTGCCACCCCAATAGATATTAAAAAAAAGTTCCCACTCAATTTTCCACACTTTCTATTCTATTTCAATTCTACCTCTCTTCTCTCTTTTCTCCCTCCACAAGCCATGGAAACGAAAAACGACACCGCATCGACGGCAACCCTAGCATAAAGGAGAGAAAGAGAAAGAAAGAAATCATTTGAAGAAAAGTATCGAAGATTAGAGGAAGAAGCTACACTCCATCGCCTCCACCACGTTACAGCAGAAGAGGAGGTGGCGGAGGAGGACGTAGTCCAAGTCCCAGCCGCCGTTACGCCCCCCGTGAAAGTGATCTACCTACCAGTCTTCTTATTCGTAACCTTCGCCATGAATGTAGGAAAGTTTCTTCTCGTTTTTCATCAAATCTTCCATTTTTTCTCGATAATCAACTATTGAAATTGTTTTTCATCTTTCAGGCCTGAAGATCTTCGTAGACCCTTTGGTCAACTTGGTCCTCTCAAAGACATTTATCTCCCCAAAGATTATTACACTGGGTAAGTCGCTATTATAAATCATCATTTTTTACTTTTTTTTTCAATTTCAATAACTCATTGTGTTGTCTTTTGCCGCAAATTTTCCTTTTTTTTTTCATTGTCTGATTTCAAGAACACTGAATTTTATATAGGGTTATAGTTATACTATTGGGTTTTTTTTTTAATTTATAATTATGAGACTGCTATATTGTAATAGTAAGTTTCTTAGGATTTATTAGTGATTTAAAGTATTGAAGACATGTATCAAGTAAGTAGAAAATGTTATTGATAATGAAGATTTCAAGCAACTTGACTTTGATTACATTATGAAGATCATCCAACTCTTGAAGATTTGATCTTAAATTCAAACAAAGGTCAGCAGCCTAGTGCTTGCTATAGCTTGATTGCTTTATTATACCGTCCATATCGTTGAGGGGCTATTACAATAACTTCTTAGAAGCTACTCATTTGTATTCCCTGCACATGGTTTTCGAGTACTGATTTTGGTCTAATGCAGCTTGTTGTCAGCCAGACATGTTAGAATTTGGGAGTGGTTAGGGTATGCCTATTATATTTTTGTTCTGTTTAGTAAGTTTGTGTTTATGTAAATATTCTTTTCGTGTTGCTAGTAGTGGTTAAAGTAATCAGTTATTGATGACATGTCAATAACATGTAGTTAGGTGCTATGTGAATACACCACGAGGCCTTCGCACACTGAATACTGTTTGGGCTTAGCATCTAAGTGAAGATATCAAGCGTCGGTTTTACAAGAACTGGTGCAAGTCAAAGAAGAAGGCCTTTACCAAATATTCCAAAAAGTATGAAACCGAAGAAGGAAAGAAGGATATTCAATCTCAGCTTGAGAAATAGAAAAAGTATGCCACTGTCATTCGGGTTCTTGCTTATACTCAGGTACCAAAAATGTTTTTCTTTTATCTTTGTAGAGTTTACTTTTTGTGGTTAATCTTGTTGTTCTAACATTATAAATATCTTGTATTTTGTAATATCTGTTCTGTTAAAATGTTTTAGACTGTGTCAATTTTTTTACAAATTAAAAGTTCCAATGTTATTATTTTTAGTCTTTGCTCTGCATGCTTTCTAAGGTTTGTTGCTAAATTGAAGTGTTGCATTCATTGTTGTCTATAGTTATGTCATAGTGTTGCTTCTGTTGTGAAAACTTGTACAAAATGGAATTGACAAAGGTGAGAATCTTTAGGCTCAAGTGTTGTTTTCCTTTTATGTATATGTTTTGTGAATGTTTCTTTGAGGTTCAGACAACAGACTTTTTATGTGTTTTTTCGGGTTCTGCGTTGGACGGATCTTGTTTTTTGGTTCCAATGCAATGCCTAATAACCTTGGTAGTTTTTTGAGTGTATAGAATAAGTCGAGAATATGTTGTTTTGTGTGAAAATGTTTTTGCATAGCTACACTAATGATGTAAAAAGAGTAGATGATCAAGTCATTCAACTCAATTTAGAAGCTTTCAACTCAATTTAGAAGAGTTGAAAAGGATAATGAGAATAAAGGCTAGTAGAATAATATGTTTAACTCATATGTTAGTAGGAAATTTTCTTATATGCTATTGATTTACTTCATTTTGTCAATTTGTGAAAGCCGGACTTTGTTACTGAATGTTTGGAATTAACTGAAGCATGGTTGATCATGAAACTAATCATATAAATGTTTGCAAAGAAACTGAGTGTTATTCACTTAAACTATTTTGACCTTTAGGTAGAAAAAGATGTCCTTGTTTACCACGACGAGGAGTACAAGTCCAAAATCTGGAAATTTCCGTCGTACAACTTAACTATGTCAGTTATTTGGTCACTGTTTCTCGCGGAAGCTGCTATTTCTGAAGATAAAAACGGTGTTTCTAGTTTTAATGTTCAGCTACATGTAGACAAACTGGATAGTAAATGGACAGATCAGTATCTAAACTTTGATTACATTATTATTTCAACTGGAAAATGGTTTGTCAAATCTGTAATCTACTATGAGAACAACACTATATTGTCTTCTGATCACAAGGGCCAGAGTTTTCCCTTCCTTGGTAATTACCAGCAGCTATGCACTTCCAGACAAGTTCATACCCATCAGACTCTCTCCCTTGGAATTTCAAGCACAAGAACACCAAGAGGACGATTTGTAGTTACAACAGCATCATCCTCCCTTGGAATTTCATTGGCCTTGTTGTCATAGATAAAAGAAAAGCTATGCTACTTAAAGGTATGTAAAAGTAAGCCTTGGAATTTTTTATGTATTTAATATAATTTGCTCTGTGTATTTGCTAAATTTCTAGCTAAATCAAAATTAACCCCTTGAGCTATTAATGGTGACTAAAAAGTATACACATATTGTGGAGCTTTTAAGAGATATAAAGCCATTTAAGAGTTGGATCTTAGCAATAATCATGAACTACTATGCAGGAGCATGGAAATTCTAAATGTTAGGTGATGTGCCATACATGTCGATAACATACTAATTTTGGAAACATTGCCTATGTCATTGAAGTAGGAACAAAATATTGCTATAGCATTTTAGGACGGTGGTGTTGTGTAACATTGTTTGAGATTAACAACATAGACTCTAGAACTCTACACAAACAATGCACTTGGAATATGTGTATATGAAATTGAAACTAAATTTGATTAACAAATAAAAGTTTTATATCTTTTTTTAGTGTATATGAAGTTGAAACTGAATTTGATTAAAAAAATTTATATCTTTTTTTTGACACCGTGTTTTTGACTAATCAGATTTGAACTGAGTAACCCTAGTTAAATGAGTGACATAACTCTCCCAGCCTTGAATTTTCCACTCACAGAATTTGAATTTGAGACCTTTAGGAAAATTGAGTTCCTTATCACTCAAACTAATAGGCATTGGAAGTAACATGCAGGCTTTGCATGAAATCTAACTTCTAAATTGAAATATATGTTCTGAGCTTGTCCTTTTCTAACCTTAACTTTGCTTGGTGAATCTTGACTCAACTTTTAGGTGATGAGAACCTTTTCGTGGTGTGAAATAGTTGGTAAAAGGTTCCCAATATGTCATGTTCATATAGATGGTATCATCGTTAAGGTTGGTATATTTCTTTGTTTCTCAATCTGTTTCTTTCTACCTTTGGTTAGTTAACTTTCCTGTGGGTGATTGCTTGAATTATTTCCTACTCTTCTTTCATGATAGTTTTATTCTCCCTTCCAATTAGGTTTCAAGTTTTAACACTGCCACCAGAGGCAAGCCTGGTAGACACCTCGCTCATGATATCGAGGCACCTAAGGGATGTGACAAGGAGGACTATCTTTGTTGGAGGAATTATATGAATAGAGATTTTACAATCAACGGGTAATGCACCAATTCTTTCAATTTCAAAAGCAGAAACTCTATTCCCTTTATTGTTTTGCTGCAAATGTTTATTTATGACACTTCCACTATATTTACAATACAACTCTTTCTGCTGTTAACCAAATTTACACTCTTTCAGGTTTATGTTTGATCCATTTGCAAAAATTGTATATGATTACGTGGGAGGAATGGAAGATATTACAAAAGAGAAAGTGTGCATGTATCTCTTTGATGCCACGGTTTCTTTTTTTTTTTTTTAATCAGAAATTTAAACTTTCCATCAAAATTTTATGTAAACAGGTCCAAACCATAGCTCCTGCATCTACTTCTTTTCAGGAGGAATGTGGTGAGTTTTGGGTGACAATTAACAATAGAAAAACCTATTTTCTCACCATTACTCATATTTTGGGTTGTGTAAACTTCATTGAACTGTCACAATATATTGTGTAAACCTATTTTCTCACCATTACTAGTTTTGAAATTTTTTAGCAGATATTTCTGTATTATTTTGTTTTGTTTTTTTATAATAATACAAAAAAATTTGAGTGCAGATTTTTTTTTTTTTAATATTTGCAACTTGCGGCGGTTCAAACCGCCACAATATACCTTAGATTTTTTTAAAAATATTTGCAACTTGCGGCGGTTCAAACCGTCACAATATGAATATTACGTCAGTTAGCTAACCGTCATGAAAATAACGACGTTTTGCACGACAGTTTTCACAACCGTCGCAATACGGCCTCGCGGCGCACGTTTCTGCGACAGTACTGAAACCGTCGTAACTTACAAATTGCGACGGTCCTAACCGTCGTAATCTGCCAAAATGAACTGTCGCAACTTGCCAATTTTCTTGTAGTGTTATGTGGTTACTGCATCCTGAAACTAGGTACCACATGTTGGTTTTCTCAGTGTTCAACTAAGTGTTGGCCATGAGTAGCACATCATCAAAATCACTATTTTCAGCATGTGCATACTTCATTTCATCATTATCCTTCATTCATGCTTCCTTCTTTCTTTGATAGTCTTGAGCATGGTGACCAAATCCTTGACAGTTGTAACACTGCACCTCATTCATGTCAACTTTCTTCCCATAATACTTGTTGCCCATGCCTTTCTGGATTGAATCAGTGTGATTCTTTGAGTTCTTGCTTGACTTATCATCATTATCAAGATTCTTTCTCTGATTCACCATCTCTTTCATAGAATTCTTGATGAATATTGTTTGTGGTGCATGTTCAGCCACCTTCTCCCTTTCTGAGTTCCTATGCTTCAGCCTCATCTCATGAGCCTCTAATGAAGCTTGAAGTTCTTCTAACTTCATCTCAGCTAGGTTCTTGGACTCTGCAATTGACACAATAATGTAATCAAAATTTGCATTTGGAGATCTAGACATTTTCTCAATCTTTTGCAAATAGTTGATTGATTCACCACACGCCTTCATCTGGTTTGATAACCACACGAGAAAAATATTCAGAGACCCGTTCATCTTCCTTCATCTGAGTCATCTCAAATGCTTTTTCACGTCTGCAACTTCACCCTTTTTAGTTTTTCATCTCCGTCGTACAAGTTCTTTAACTTGTCCCATTCTCCTTTGATTGTTTCTTCTTCAATTATCATCTCAAACATGTTAGGATCCACACATTGGTGAATCAAGAACAAACTTTTTCCATCTTTCTTCCTTTAATCCATGTGCGCAGATTTCTAAACATCATCTGCATTCGCTTCCAATGCCGGTACTCCATCATTCACGATTTCAAACACATCTTGAAATCTGAAGATAACCTACATCCGCACAACTCACCGTTCGTAGTTCTCCCCTTTGAAAACTTGTAGATTTGTTGGAAATTGTGTTGATGTCGTGCTTCCGTTTTCCATTACAGATTCTCTCTGAATCGCAACCCGTGCTCCTTGATACCAATATGTTGGAACAAAATGTTTTTCAAAAAAGATGAGAGAAGAAGAAGATAAATATTATTGATTGAAGTTGTTTTCATTTACATCATACTATGCCCTTTATATAGGCAACAAAAACTCAGGCCCAAAACTATACAAATCGACCCAAGACTAAAACATACACACTACAAAGTACAAAACTACAAGTTACATTTCAACATAACAACTATATGTTGTATTCGGCCCAATCTAATACAGCTGACTCATACACCTCGACTAGTTACTTAGACATAGTCGAATGCTAGCTTTCAACAAAACATTGAATTACAAATTCTAACAGTTAAAACATGTATTATGATTTTTTTGGATATGTGTTTTTTTATTAAATTGTTGATCAAAGAGTAGAATGGTGTGTGAAATTTGACTTGGTCAACATATAGCTGGTTAGTGGCTGAAGTGTTGAGGTTCTCGTCATCTGAGCTCAAGAGCTAGAGGAAAGACATGACTTTGATAGAATAATAGGTTTTGTTCTAGTTGCAAAGAAAACATAAAGGTATAAAAATATACCATTGTATATGTGATACTTTTCATGTTGAATAAGGTTCTTAAGGGTGATGGCTAAAGTTGTGTATCCCAAATACGGGAGGTCAGAGGCGAATCTACTATATTGCAGTAATTTCATAAAATGTAAATGTCAGAGAATAGTATGTTAGCACAATTGAATTAGGTATAATGTATGAGGTCATTCTGTTGAGAGTCAATTTAGTCTTTCATCGATGCTGGAACTTGCAGTAAGTTTTTCTCCAGTAAGTTTAAACTAAGCGTTGGACAAATGACTCTAAAAATAAGAGGGGTAAATTGTGTGAGTTTGAAAAATAATTTTTGAATAAAAATCTTTGATGAAATCAGAGTTCAAAACGAGTTTGTAAAATAAAAAAGAAATAAGAAGCAAAATAAAGAAATTAGAGAGAAGGAAATGCAACATAATTAAATATCTAAAATGTAAATAGATAGAGAGTCATAATTTTGATAGAGTAATAAGTTTTGTTCTTGTTGCAAAGAAAACATAAAGGTCTAAAAATATACCATTGTATAGGTGATACGTTTCATGTCGAATAGGCTTGATAAGGGTGATGGCCAAAGTTTTTTCTCCCAAGTACTAAACTCTGAGGAGAACCTAGTTTTTTACTGTAATTTCATAAAATGTCAATGTCGGGGAATAGTATGTTAGCATAACTAAATTAGGTTTAATGTATGAGTCCTTTTATTGAGAGTTGGTTTATTCTTTCATCGATGTTGAAACTTGTAGTAAGTTTTTCTCCACTAAGCGTAAACAAAGTGTAGGACAAATGAATCCAAACACAAGAGAGGGTGAACTGTGTAGATTTGAAAAACTATTTCTAAATGAACATTTTTAATGAAATCGGAAATATAAACGAGTTTGTAAAAGAAACAAGAAATATGAAGTGAAATAAAGTAAATCCAAGGGAAGTAAATGTAACGAAAGTAAATATCTAAAATGTCAATAGATAAGGAGGTAGAAAGATGCATCAGAGATTTATAGAGGTTCAACCTAATACTTGGCCTACTTCTCTCCTAAAGAATTTCTTCTTGATAGTTTCCTCTATGATGTGAGATTTTGTAGGTTTTTCCCACGAACCACCCTACAAAAGAACTGGAGTTTTTCAATGGCTTTCCTCCAACCAAACAAGAGTTTTAACTATAGAGACCTCTCAACCAAGATATTTTACCACAAAGAAAATCTCAAACTAACTAAGAGCTTTTAACACCAAACTAAGCTCGCGAATCAAACGAGATCTTTAATTACGGAGACCTCTCAATCAAAAGGAGGTTTTAATATGTACACCTTTAAAACCAAACAAGAGTTGTTAAATTAGTTTACCTCACAACTAAAAACAAATTTCTCATAATGATATTTTACAATAATGCGCTTACACCAAACCCAAAACCTCACAAATAAAATATTCACTATCAAAAGCACTAAGACAAAAGTGATATATATATATATATATATATATATATATATATATAGAGAGAGAGAGAGAGAGAGAGAGAGAGATATTTAGAATACGCTTTTCTAGTATAAAATGAAATGAGGGAAAATCCTCTATTTATTGGATAAAATGTAGCTAAAAAAATTATCCACGTGTCTTTTAAAGATTATAATCAATTATGCCATATGGATGATCAATCATGTAGACAAAAAAGTAAGGTTTTTAAAAGGCACTACCATTAATTGATTAAGAGACATGATAATGGATCATCAGGGTTGCGAATGACATATAAAAAAAAACCTTTTTAATTTATTAAAATGAGTCTCTAATCCATTAATTAAGCACAAAAATATTTTCTGGTTGATTTAATTAAATAAAAGAAGTTTTTCGATCATTCAAAAGTGTGTGTGATTTACCTTAATACATTTAAGAATTAATCTTATACCTTTACATACACATATTACTCGACACAGATACGACAGACAAACTTTCACACTTTCTCTTTTTCACAACTCTGAAACTTCAGATTTCTTGCTACATTATCTTTGACTTTAGTGCTTCAGTGGAATCTTAAATCTTCTTCCTAGTGAGGTTTGAGATAACTCTTCATGATAGATACCATTGTCAGACACACATCTTAATTAGAGATCTTCATTGACTCCACTTAGCATTAGGTGTTGTCCTCTTAAGATGAGCATTGATATCTTGATTTCCAAACATTCCAGCTTAATCACCACATATATAAGTTTTGATATCTTGATCTTAAACACAACAATTTAATTATCACATTAGATGACGTCTTTAAAGTGTCATCATCAAAATTATATGAACTTGATCAACACTTTAGATGAAGACTTTACTTAATAATATTATTATCATCAAAATCAAACAGGTTGTTATATACGTACAAGCCCATAAATCCGCACCAAACACATGTTACATTAGATATTTGCTTGAGTTTGTTATCAGTGGTAGAACTTGTAATAATTCTCTTCCCTAGGGTGCAAATAAGACTCCTCATTTAGTATGAAAAAATATTTTACCAATTGCCTATAATTAGTGATTTTGAAAAATGGTCTCCTTATTTGAAAATGACCTTTTATCATTTAATTTTCTCTTCAAATGACACTTTTCGAATAGAAAATACAAGATTGAGTAATCGAATTTTATCTATTAATACTCAATATTTAAAATATTTTAAATTAACCATTCACAAAATGAAAATAACTTAGAAGGATGGGTTGTGTTTGAATTTGGTATTGGAGAGCATCTTGTCCACTTATTGCCTAAACGTGCTTTAGACAAACCTAATCAAATTTAGAATATCGAGGAAGTTACTCATGCATATACATACATTGTATTGGATCTGATTTGATAAAAATGAATTAGTTATAGTCTGTAAAAAAACAAAAATATTAAATAAACTATTATAATACTGGTTAACATTATTGTGTCATGTCATCATGTGTAGAGAGTGATTCAACTATGGCTGCCAATGTCTATCGAGAAGTAGTACTCAACATTCCGTTTGGTAACTTCAAAGTGAGTATAGCACACATTAAAATGTGAATAAACGTGACGCAAACACATTTTTGTATACTTTAAAATTAATTAAAAAAAAAAATTGAATAATTAAGCGGATTTTGACGTTCGGAATAGCTAATGTAACACAAACATATAAAAAATTAAGTGAGGATAAGTTGTCTATAGAAAATCATGAAATTAAAATTAGTCACAGCCAATAAATATTAGTTTAGTCGCAGAGCCGGTCCAAAACACATATTGATGTTTTAGGCGAGTTTTAAAATAAATTTTTTATTAATACTTAAATTTTTATTTAAATATTTATTTTACAAATTTGTCGAGATGGCAAATATTTATCAAATTATTCTAATCAATTCTATTTATTATATTTTTTCAATCAATAATAAAATTAATTAATTTGATTTTTGTTCTGATATTTTTGCTCTTAAAATATAATTTTATTAAGTGTAAATTAAAATAAAAAACTTTTTCCAGCATACATAATAATAAGAATTATTATCATTATTATATTAATAATATAGATTAAAACAACAAATATTAAAACAACAAATTTATATCGTAAATGTATCTTTTTTTTTACTGGAAAACACGAAAAGGGGGAGTGATACAGCGACAATGTTTCCACAGAGGGATAATCATCGATCCAAGTTCGAGACCTAAAGGACTTACCAAGACATGCCACATCATGGGCATCCTTGTTACAGACTCTGCTAATAAACTGAACAGAACAAATATTAAAACTACTAATAAGAGAACGACAATCCATCGCGATCGGTTCCAGCACAGCATTCGAATCAATAACGTTGACACTGTCGACAGCCATACACGAGTCAGCAATTCCGCAAACGCCGACATAACAGAAATGGCCTCCTTATGACTAGCAACTAGCACAATTTCAGAGTCCTTGTTCTTTATAACACAACCAAGCGAAACAACTTCCCCAGCTTGAATACCTACATCAACCTGAATCATGTGCGCATAATTCACAGCATCCAGGTCCCCAATACTGTTAGTCTGCACCTTCTTGTTCTTGAAATCAGGGTTGGCATTGTTAAACTCCAAGACAAGATCAAGGGCATCCAGAGCAACTTTGGCAGGCTCAACCCTTTTTTTCTGGAAAACCATTACGTTCCTAGCCTTCCAGACCAAGTACAACATTGCACATGAAAGTTGGGCACTCAACAAGTCTCCACACTTGAGGATGCTAACAAGCCACTAAAGAATTTGGGTTTCGATGGGAATCTTATAAGATAGAATAGAGGGAAAAAAAGACATGTTTCACAAAGTGGCATGACATGAACAAATGATTTGCAATTTCAGCAGCTGAACCACATAGGGGACAACAGTTATCAGTCTTCACCCCTCTCTTGACAGGTTGCCATAAAGAGGGATGATATCTTTTGCAAGCCTCCATAAAAAATTCCTATTCTTGGGATGGATTTTAGCCTTCCAAATCTCTTTCTAAAGCTGACTGAAAGCAGGCACAGAAGACCAGGAATCAAAACCCTGTGAGCCAAGACACAAGAATGGTATGCCGTGCGGACAGAGTAAGCACCATCTTTTTCAGGGTTCCAGATTACACGATCCTCCAAATTCCCAACAGACAGGGGAATACTCACGATTCTCTCGGTATCCTCCTGGTGAAAACAATTGAAAATAACATTAGCCTTCCAATAACCAAGATCCTTATCAATAAAATTTGCAACCTTAGCATCCCGATCAATGGCGACAGAAGGCAAACGAATCTTAAAACCTGCATTATCAGGAATCCAATTATCCTGACAAATGGCCACCTTCTCACCATTACCAATCCTCCACCTAGCCCCCCATTGAACAACCTCCTTGACGCTAAGGATGCTTCTCCAGGCATGGCTTGGAGCAAAGCCCAAAGTACTGTCCGAGATTGAGGATCTAGGGTAGTATCTGCCCTTAAAAATCTTAGCCACAAGGGAGTTTTCCTCTGTAAGAAACCTCCAGTAATGCTTCCCAAGGAGGCAGGTGTTGAGGTCGATAATGCCTCTAAAGCCAAGCCCTCCACCCCTTTTGCATTTGGCTAATTTGTCCCAACTTAACCAGTGGATTTTCTTTTCACCATTTTTCGCTCCCCACCAAAACCTAGCCATCATCGCTTCAATCTTGTGACAAACAAATTCTGGGAGTTTGTAGCAACTCATAATGTAGGACGGGATAGCCTGCACAACTGATTTAATAAAGACTTCCTTTCCAGTATTAGACAAGAACTGCTCCTTTCATCCTTTGAGTTTCTTCCACACTCTGTCCACCACAAGGCCAAAAATCACATTTTTAGATCTTCCAAAAATCGTTGGCAGGCCAAGGTACTTAGAGTGAGACGCGACACACTTGACTCCCAGCCTGTTACGAATCAAATCAGAAACATCCTCAACAATATTAGGGCTAAAAGATACCTCATATTTCTAAAAATTCACCATTTGCCCAGAAGTCTCCTGATACTTCTTTAAAATTCCAAGCAGACAATCAGCTTCATTTGGATTAGCCCTAGCAAAAAGTAAGCAGTTATCAGCAAAAAACAAATGTGTAATAACCGGTTCCTGTCGAGCAACTTGAATGCCATGGATCTCTTTGTTTTGGAAGCTTCTCTTCAGTAATCCAGATAAAACATTGGCATAAAGGATAAACAGATACATAGATAGAGGGTCTCCTTGACGAATACCCCTCTCAAGTTGAAATGAGGAACTAGGATGACCATTCACCATGATCTTGTATGAAACACAAGTGATACACCTAATGATAAATCAACAAAAGACATAGGAAAATTCATAATAGAAAGAATTTTGCGGATAAAAGCCCATTCCAAGCGATCATAAACTTTTGTCATATCAAGCTTCAACGCCATAACACCCTTTTTCCCTTTTTTTTCTTTTTCTTCATCCAATGAAAGCACTCCATCATAACCAAAGCATTGTCCATAATGAGACGACCCTTCACAAACGCACTTTGTTCCTCATCGATAACATCTGACAAAATGTGCTTGATTCTATTTGTCAATGGCCTTCATTATCACCTTCATTATCACATTGCACAGGCTAATAGGATGAAAATCTTTCGCACACTTAGGCTGCTTGCACTTTGGAATGAGGATAATGTATGTGTTGTTAAACTTGCTAGGATCAACGTTGTTGTTGAGAACTTCCAGCACCATGTTAGTGAATTCAACTCCCACAATGCTCCAATATTTCTGAAAAAATACAGCCGGAAGGTCGTCTGGCCTAGGAGCCTTGAGCACTTGCATCTGGAAGAGAGCCTCTTTGACTTCCAATCTAGAAAAATGATCTTCTCACCAGTTGAAGTTGGCAGCTTGCACCCTCCCACGCACCACAGAGCATACCTCATTCACATTTGTAGTTCCAAAAGAGGAGAAAAGCTCTGTAAAATACTGCACAAGAATGCGTTCGCAATGAAAGTCCCCACTCCACCAATTACCATTACCATCCCTCAACTTCCTAATGCCGTTCATTTTTCACCGTTGTGTAGTGTGCGAGTTTTGTCGGTGACGCGACCACCTTACCACAATGGTTGGAATTGGGTGCTACTTTCTGATTTCTTATTTATCCTATGAAGCTAGAAAGGAAAGGGAAGATATCTAAAACTAACCTTGTATGCAAATGCTTTCTTTAACAAATGCTAAGAGATTGGGAGGTTCGGGGTCAGGTTATACAAAGGGAAGTTGTCAATCACCTAGTGTATATACGGTTATCCATAGACCTTTTATGGCATATTTTTCTGTTAATTTGAATTGCTTTCTTATGTTTATCTGCTGTGACTTGGGAAAGTTTCTCCTTTGGGAGAGTTGAGAGAATGTTTTTGTGGTTTTCAGGTTTTCTATTGTTTTTCGTAAGGTATTGAACCTAAAGTTTTTTATTTGTGTGCTCGCTAAGATTTTGCAATCATATGCCTACGTATTCCCGTAAAAATAACAGGGAAATTAGAGCAATCGTAGTTCCTCCTATTTCTATGGGAGGAAAATGTTTGGTGTCTAGTTCAAAGCCCAAGATTGAAGCTAGATGAGTATTTGTGTCTTGTTCAAAGCCCAAGATTGAAGCTACAGGGTGACTGAGAGAGAGAATTTGTCATCTCTAAAGGGAAAATATCTCACCTATTCATCACAAATTATTGAGAAATTGATTGTAAGGGAAATTACTTTAACTAGGATATGTGAATCCAGCAATGCCATAATTTCCTTTATAAGGGTGATATCATGAAGGAAGAAACTTTAACTCAATATTGAGCAATGCCATTTTTCCTTATGAATATTTCATGCTAAGAGAAGGACATTGGCTTGGATGTAAATAATCCAGAGACTTGCCACTTACAACTGTTAGATGAAAGATGAATTTTAACCAGGATAAAGGAAGGACTCCGGCTTGGATTTTGAATCAACAAGTGTGCCACTTACAACAATTATCTGGGAAAAAGGTTTTGTTTGTTTGTTTTAAGATGTGATGTATAGAGGAAATATCCTCCTACAGAGTGGACTCATGGTCTCATCTGGGGGGATGTTGATTTTTGTGTGCCTTGATAAAAGCCCAAGGTTGAAGCTAAAAGGTTGACTCTACTAGGGGAGTTTTATATCTGTCTTGTACAAAGCCCAATATTGAGGCTGAAAAGAGATTGACTCCACTGGGGAGATTTTATCTGTCTTGTACAAAGCCCAAGATTGAGGCTAAAAAGAGATTGACTCCACTGGGGAGGTTATATCTGTCTTGTACAAAGCCCAAGATTGAGGCTGACTCTACTGAGAAAAATCATTATATAAAGCCTAAGAGGAGGATGGTTGGGGAAATTCGTATATAAAGCCTAAGAGGAGGCCAAATTCTGCTGAGGATTATTGAATTCCAGAGACAGGTCCAATATGTATTGGGGAAACCAAAGGTTTTACTCTTTCTGGGGATTGAAGGGAGAGTTACAGTATCAGATACCACGGGGCTCTGATTCTGTTAGGGTTTTATTGATGGTAAATTGACCCTGGCTGGGGATTTTTAAGGTGAAGGTTTAAACCTTGAGTTTGAAAACCTATGGAGGTTTTAACTCTGTTGGAGATTAGTATGTTGATGAAATGATTAGGTTTTTTTTCCTGTGCTTTTAGGAAACTTTGAGGGTCTCTGTGAGATCTAAGAGAAGATGAGACTTTCCAAGTCTACTAGTATGAAAAGATTGACTCTTAATTGGAGAATGATCTTTGTATGATGCCCAAGAGGAGGCTGTTGGTTTAAGGGATAAGAATCAACTCTAGAATGGTCAAATGTTTTGGAATCCTGACTCTCCGGAGGATTGAACTAGTAGAGATGACTAAGTTCTGTCCTATACCTGTAGGAGGCCTTTGGGTCCTTATACTAAGCCCAAGAGGAGGTTGAGAACTTCTAAGAAGCCTTTGGGTCCTTGTACTAAGCCCAAGAGGAAGCTGGGGATTCTTTTAGGAAGCCTGAGGGTCCAAGCCTAAGAAAAGTTCAAGAAAGGTTTCACCGAGAATAAGTCCTTTCTCTGCAGAACAGTTCTAGGGTTTGAAGAAATTCAAAAGAGGTTTCACCGGGAATTAATCCTCTTTGGGAAAATGAATTTCTTGTACACGATACTTCTAAGTTTGGACAGTCTTGAGAAAAGTTTCACTGGGAATAATGCCTTTCTCTGTTCCATATTGTATAAGCCCAAGAGGAGGCAAGACTGTATTTGGAATTTCCTATGGGGAACTAGTTTTGACTGTGTTGAAAGAGTAACCTTTGGTTTGACCTAAACCTAGACCTAACTGCTGGAGAAAACTCTAAGCAAGTATGTACAAGTATATATATATATATATATATATATATATATATATATATATATATATATATATATGTATATATATATATATATATATATAAGTATGTATTGAAGAGATAGTGGAACTTACAGTTGTGCAAGCCCAAGCATCTTAACCACAACTGTATGGTTAGATTTTTAAGAAATTGAAGAAAGTTTTGATAACATTTTGAATTTTAATTTGAATCACAAAGAAAGTTGTTTTAAAAGGAAGTTTGGGGCTTATACTCAAAGAGAGGCCCAGATGATCTCTTTTGAAAAGGCGACGATCACGTCATAGTTTTGAAAACCACAGAGGGACTTATACAATGACTGAGGCCCAAATTATTGTATTTACAAAAAGGATGAGTCTTACACTCTATTAAAGGCCCAAAAGTGTTATTTTTATACAAGAGATCGAGCTTACAACTCAAGGAGATTCCCAGATGAAAAACACCGATCGCACCATTTATTTTAAAAATCGTATCAGGACTTATACAATGACTGAGGCCCAAAAAAGTTTATTTACAAAGGGATGGGATTTACACTCTACCAAGAGGCCCAAAAGTGTTTGAAAAAGAGAAAATGGGGATTACAACTCAAGGAGAGGCCCAGTTGAAAATTGTTTTGAAAATGGCGATCACGTCGAGATTTTTTAAAATCGTATTGGAACTTATACAATGATTGAGGCACAAAAAAGTTGTATTTACAAAGGGGTGGGACTTACACTCTACTAGGAGGCCCAAAAGTGTTAAAAAAAGTTAAAATTAAGAGAAAACCTAATTTTAATTAAAAAATGAATATTTTTTAAAGGAAATTAAATATATAAAATGATACAAAATATCAAACATATTCAAAAACAAGTTGTCACCTTTTAAAATTATTTTGAAAAATCATGTTTAATCACATTAAAGCTTGAAATCCAATTGGTTTTGAAAAATAAAAGTGAGAATTTCATTTAAAAATGTTTGAAAATGAATAAAATAAAATTAATCACAAAAAATTCAAACTATGTTAAATAAATAATATAAATTCAATTTTTTGTGGAATAAAATATTTCAACATTTTTGTGAATTTTCACAAAAAGAACCAATAAAAAATAATTAAAAATGATGGAGAAATTAATTTTTGAAGTTGTAAAGAAAATGTGAAGAAAATGAGTGATAAAAAAATAGGATGGTCCTCCCAAGGATTGAACCCACGCCCTTGGGGTGGAGGTTTTAAAACTTTACCATCTGAGCCATGTGTGTGCGGTGATAGAGAATGGAAAGGAGTGAATAATATGGAAAAAAAACCCTTTTGAAAATAGTTTAAAAAATAAAACCAAAAGGTCTGGGGCGAGGGGGATTCGAACCTCAGACCTTTCGTTCGCTACACACACAAAACCAGCTGATCAACCACTGAGGCATAATGTCAATTCAAACATATAATGGCAATGAAATAATATATAGTAAGTTTGGTTTTGAAAACCTGAAAATGGCGCCATGGCCATCTTCTTCCTCTAACCAACTTCTGATTTGCAAGAAGCATGTTATCTCCTTCGTTTCTCAACCATTTTGGAAGATGTAAAAATGAAACTCGTTCGTTTTTTGACAAGGAACATGATGGTTCTTTTCAATTTTATTTATTTTAAGTGTATCAAGAGATATCATGTTATAAACAGATGAACCCTAAGAAATGAAAGAGTTATCCGAAATCTTATACACGCAAGATCAATAGCAACTGATTGAGGGTTAATGATCTATAAGCAACCAGAATCATGATGGTAACTTAAAGCAACATTTGTGATGCATGATTCATGGAGTTTGAAGGTTCAAGGCTTACCTCTGCAAGAAGGAATCTAATTCTACTTTGGAGGTGTTACAGGTGCAAGGTGATGATCCAGACAGCTTCTTTGACCCTCAAGGAATGTGTTTATGTGATTAGAATAACTTGAATCCCTCTGAATTGAGTAGCTCAAATCCAACTGCAGCTTATTGTGTATTTTGAGCAAATGGTATATGACTTAGTGATCCTAATGTTACAGATGAGATGTAAGGGGCTTGGATCACTTCCACATAGTGTATGTGAAGTGTTTGAATGCTTGGTTTGGACAGAATTGCTCTGATTTTAGAATTCCAAACTTTCACTCTTTAAGGACTTAGAATTTGGCAAGAAAGAGGATTGGTGAGAAAACAAGCATTGTGGTTGTTTTGGTGTGTTTTAATCAGTCATACATGTCCTCTATTTATAGTAGAGGAAGTTTGTCTTGGATGAACAGCCTTAGATTGAAAGATAAGATCTTGGTTCAATGGTTTTGGAATGGCGTCATTACCCCTAATGCTAGGTACACCAAGGTGTCCAAATAGATCAGCTACTAATTGACCAATTCCACATTCCTCAGTCATTTTTATTGTTGTTTATGTGAGCATCTTGACTGAGGGATGTCCTTTTGTTGAATGTGCACTATTGCACATAAATGCCTTTGAATTCAAGGCATAATGTGACAAAAACCATTACTCCAAGGTGAAAGCTTTCTTGACTCCTTGACTCAAATTTGCAGGTTTTGTCTTGATTCCTTCTATTATGAAATAAATGTGAGAGGCATTGATCATTGCTCTTGACAAGAAAAATTGAGTAAGACAAGTAATAACCAAAACTGTTTTGCAAAACAGTTTGTAACAAGGTGTATTGCAACTGTCATAATCTCTTGCTCAAGTGGAGTTATCTCATGCTCTTGGGCTCTTTGGAAAGCTTGTATGTCCTACTTTAACTTTGATGTCCAACATTGGTCTTGGTTTAGCTTGGATCAAGGTGAAAAATGGCCTCAAAGTTGGTGAAAAACCAAGACAGATTATGTCCAAGATTTTTACTAAGTGTTGGAAAAAATGGCCATTTTCATGTTTTTTTGTGATTTTGATCAATCGATAACTCAAAATCCACGATGATTTGGAATCTTATGTAGTTGACAATTTTTAAGTATGCAATGATAGCTTTCATTTTAGCTTTGGATGGAAGCAAATGGCTTTGTGGTTTAGGAGTTATGACCTTGCAAATTGGTACCAAATCACTTTTCTTCCATAACTTAGAAAATTTTAAGTTTCTCAAGGTTGCCCCTTTTTCAAGTAACCTCACTTTTCTTGATTTTTCTTGATGGATGATGATCCAAACCATGAATTAACATTGTTTTTTACTTAGGGAAGCCTTTTTTGTCAAGAAATTCAAAAAGTCAAACTTGGTTTTTTGGCACAGTTGACTTTTTGTCAGATGAATTCCAAACTGTGTGATCCTCTATGAAATCAAGTCCTTGACCTAATTTAAACCTAATGGATGGATTCCTTAGGTGTTATAGAGTGTCTTGAATCATGTCCCAAGTTTTGGGGGCATGTCTTGGTCAAAAGTCAAAGATACAGTTGACTTTTCATCAAGAAACCCTAATTGGCCCAGATGAATTTGAATCTTTGTACTACTCATGAGCCAAGTTCTTTGAATCAACTAAACCTTGTGAATGGATCAATATGATGTATTGGAGGTCTTCAAAACACTTCTTGAGGTCTTGGCTTGTGTCTTTCTCCAAAAGTCAACTTAGGGGTGAATTAGGTCAAGAAGCCCTAATTCCTGATTTTTATTGAATGCATCCCCTGAGGCTATTTTGACTTGATGATTGGGTCCACGAGGTCCCTTTGATATTCTTGGGTCATGTTTTGAAGTATTGGCTCATGCCCAGATGAAAATTTTCATCTGGAGGCCATAGTCGACCAAAACCCTAAGTTGGTGACACTGGCGATCTTGAGGCTTGATTCACTTGGAATGTTGTAACCTTGTGCTTAATTCTTGATGTGGGAAACCTCTTGATCCTTTATATATATTTGAGAGGCTAGACAAGTTGAAGATCATGTCAATTCTTGATTGATCCTTTGTCTAAGTTCTCTGGGAGGGCTCGAAACCCTAATTCTTGATTGTAGTGAATGCCCAACAATCCTTGAGAATATTGATGAGGTATGATGGTACATCCATATTGTGGTGATGATTTGCACAATGATGGGAAATATTGGTGGTAAAAATTTAGGGTATGACACGTTGGTCAGCCTTACAATGGAAGAACCTCGTATTTTATCTATGTGTTTGAGCCAAATGACCCTGCTACGTTGTCTCCAGATAACCTCTTCCACATGGAGCAAGTTATTCCTTTGCTTCTCAAGAGCTTTATATCTCTTAATGTCCTCATGACCATCATTCCAGTTGCCATCTTCTTGCAATTTACCTTCAATTCTCTCAATTTCCTTACGCACATGGCTCTTCCTGTACTCTTTAAATACCTCATCTAGCTGTTGCATTGACTCAAGTTTCCTGTGACCCCTCACTGCATTGTTGACCCAAAGTTGGGAAACCACTTTCTCGCACTTGGGATCCATGCTCCAAGCCTCTTCAAATCTGAAGATGTGCCTTCATCTCTTCTTTTCCCTTGATTCCACGGCTTCCAGGACTATTCTTAAGGTAGCATGATCAGAACCAAAACGTTGAAGGTGGTCCACTGTAATATGAGAGTATCTACTAATGAAGCTCTTGGTAGCCAACCCTCTATCCAATCTACATTGGATATTCTCTTCACCTTCACGGCCATTAGTCCAAGTATATTTGTAACCTGCAAAACCCAAATATGTTAGTTCACAAGAGAATAAAGTTTGTCTCCACCAATCAAGTTGGTTAAGGTTCCTCGCAATTCCTCCTTTTTTCTCATGCTCAAACAGGAAATCATTTAGGTCCCCAAAGCAAATAAAGTTTTCGCTACCACTCCGCATCTTGTCTTGAATCAGATCCCACGTCTTCCTTTTGTTGTGTTCCTCCGGATATCCATACACACCACAAAACGACCACCCTTCCCTTCCCACCTCGTTTGAGACTTCCCCCCAATATGATTGGGGCAATGGGAGAGGATGGACACCTGTAAATGCTCCCTCCACATCAAAATAAGCCCTCCAGCTCTACCTTTACCGCTACCTCTACACTCTTCAATCCAGCAAAAATCGAAACCACATTTGGATTTGATGGGTAAAACTTCCTCCTTTTTAAGACGCGGCTCCATAAGAAACATCATATCAGGGTTTTCCAACCGATTGAGCCTTAACAAGGCTCGAACTACACGGGGACACCTTAACCCCCGGCAGTTCTAACTGATGAGCTTCATTTGGCCAGGTGATATTGGTTTTCCAACACCACCTCTGGTACAGAATTGTTAGCTTGCTCCACATTGAGACTTTTCCTCTTCTTTTTACCATTTCTGCAGCTATCCAAGGAACTTTTAACTATCATAACATCAACCAAGTGGCACTTCCCAATTTCAATATACATCTTATCCACTTGACTAGATCCTTTCCTTCTCGTCGTGGTCTTTCTCGTCCATTTCTTCTTCCTCGATCCTGACGGAACAATAGCTGGGAGACCTTCTTTATTTGTGTTAGAGATTTCCACAGCACCAAGTGATTCATCAACAAATTCGATTTCCCGGTTGTTTTGCCCCGCTGCCTCTTTGTGATTTGTGGGGTTGGAATCCTTTTCTTGGTTGCTTATATTCACCCTCGATTTCTCCTGCTCCACCTCCTCTTCACCCTCTTTGTTCTTCCCTTTAGTCTCGCATTTGCTGTTCCCGGATGATACGTTAAATAGACTCCTACTGCAAGAGCTAGACGTGGAGTCCTTAAACTGCTCCATAGGGAGTTTTGGTAACGGCGAAGCACGCATCCAAGGACCATAGGATAGGTCTTTTTCTTCCAGTTCCTCAAATCCTTCCTCACTAAGACTCTCCACCGTGTTGCAGTCTTTCAGCTGATGACCCAGTCTACCACATATGAAGCATAGTGTAGGTAACCGTTCATACTTGAAGAAAACACGTAAGTTCTTGTCCTTAAATCTCACCACTGTCCCTCTCTTTAGAGGCATTTTGAGGTCAAGGGTGATCTTCAGTCTGAGAAATCGCCCATTCTTGTGTCCGTCCTTCTGATCCATCTCTTCAAAGACTCCCAAGATCCCCCAACTTCCACACTATAGCCTCCGTTCTGAGCATTAGTGGAAGTTCATACACTCTCACCCAGAAAACCCCAAAATGCATGTTTAAAGCCAATGGTTTTTCTTCTCTAGAAACACGAACAAGACCAGCTGATTTCTGTTAAAGCTCCAAGGTCAATTTCGGAGAACATTTTCCAGATCTCGCTTGGTGGTGAAACGAAATAGAAAGAGATTTTTGCTCATTTCTTGAGTTTCGACCGGGTTTTTGAGTCTCCAAATTGCTATTATAGTTGTTGTGAATGGTTTTACATTAAAGTTGTGACCCGTCCAGAGCTTTGCAGCAAGGGTTCGATTGAAAACTTCTTCACCACCTACCTCCTCCACATCAGCCGTAACCCTTTCCTTTTCTTCTTTGGACAGCGACAGTTCCTTCTATCTATCCATTGTTGATACAACCGCAAGTTACATAGGAAAAGAAAGAAAAAATTTAGAACCCTTCCACTGTTGGAAGGAGAAGAAGAAACACCATGAAAAGGTGGGAGAGAACCAGGACTTGGGAAGAAAATCTCACAATACCTAAGGCATTGGGCGGAGGAGACACATTAAGCCTAGAGAGAAGGGAGACTCTCTCTCTCTCTCTCTCTAATCACGTGGAAGAAGATTAGTATATAGTCATAAGAATGAATAAATAATAGTAATAAAATAGAACTTTACAAAATAGGAACAAAACATCTGTTTTTATTAAATGGGGCAAGTTTTTAATTTTCTCTTTGCCGTTAGAAACTTAAAGTTATATTAAAATAAGGGTTAAATACACAACCCACCCCCCTGTAATGTTAACGAGTTCTCATTTTAGCCCCTGGTAAAGTTTTTTTTAAAGAACCCCCTCATCTTAGTTAGATTCCCTCAGAAAACCCCCCAGAAGCCAAGTGGCATTGAAGATTCACTGAATATTTCAATTTTTTTCACGTGGGCCAGTGACTGTGTAATTTATGTCTTTACAAATACCCCCTTGCAATTGTCAGGGTTTCTCTACCCCATTTCTCTCTTCTTCGTCCGCCATCATCTTCTACATGGGTGGAAGCAAGTCTTCGTCTGGGGGAAATTTTGGAAAGGTTTTGCCAAGATATGGTTGCAACGATACGATGAAGATGTTTGTATAGAACACCATTGAAAATCCAAGTAGAAAATTCTGGAAATGTTGAAATTCCTTGGTGAGTTTATTTTAGCTTGTATCAAACACCATATGTTAATTCCTGATTATGAGTTAATGATTGTTTAATTTGCAGAATGGTTGCGGTTTGTTTGTGTGGGACGATTTTGTTAATGAGCTTGAATCGAACGACATGAATCAATCAAGATGTTGTGATTGTGAAGTCACAAAGGGTTATTTGAGAGAATTTGTAAAGGAGATTGCTCAGGAAATTGAAAGTAGAGTATTGAAGAAGTATGGTGCAGAAGGAAGCATTATCAAAACAGAAAAATTGAAAAGAAAGATTCAAATGGAAAAGAGGAAAAATTTATGGATGTTGTTTGCACTTGGTCTATCATGGTTAATCTTTGCAGTATTGTTTAAGTTAATGTAATCGACTCGTGTTTGGAATTAGTTGTTTAGGTTGTTTGGAATTAGTTGTTTAGGTTGTTTGGGATTAATTGTTAAGGTTTGATGTAAGTTGAAATGTATTCAATCAGTTTCTTATCAATGAAAGCATTTGTTATGTATTCAATTTCTCATTTTCATTATTCTGCAATTTGATAATTTCACATTTTCAATCAGTTTTTTATCAATGAAAGCAGTTGTTTGGAATTATTTATAATTTCACAAAGATTTGACACAAACATTCACAAAACATTTACATTAAATTCTGCAATTTGATACATAATACTTGAAAAGCACACTTGGTGCATATGTCTGTTACATCATTGATATATGCATAATACTTAAGGCAGCTATATAGTACTTAATTAGCATAGCCACAAAATGACAATTGGAAATACAACACATAACACTCAATCTCTCATTTTCTTGGTCTTCCATGTCTTCATGGACCTGGTTTGCAATCCAAGGTATGAGTCTTTTGAACTTGATTTGACCTCTTTGTATGTGTCGCTCCCGGGATTTTCATCCAAGTACAAACGCGAAAGTGGCACCGAAACAGAGTCGCCAGCAATGTGTATTTATCCCAAGAGAGGGAAAATAAATACCGCATAAACCAGAAGGAAAGGAAAGAGCATGGTCTTGCGACCAAGAGAACTGGGTTCGGGAGTCGGTTACGCGAGAGGAAGGTATTAGCACCCCCTCGCGTCCATCATACCCGATGGGATCCACGCTTGCTGCTTCAATCAAAGGGTGTCGTCATCTGGAGCTCCGCTGCTACTAGAAAGGAAAAAGAACGAGAACGGAAAGGAACGAAGAAACAAATGTAGGGAAAATAAAATAAGTGAGAACAAGAAGAAAATGTAGGGAAAATAAAAGAAGTGAGAACAAGAAGAAAATGTAGGGAAAATAAAATAAGTGCTCGAATGGGCCCTACCCCACTGCCTACGTATCTCATCGGGAACATGAGAATCAGAGCGACGTAGTTCCCCTCAGCTAAGGGAAAGTTGTTTGTATTTTTTAGTGGAATACGTCGACGTTCGCGTCCTAGCAGTTAGGTGTTGCAACTCGCTGTATGGAGACTTAGGCGTTACCTGTTTGCGGTAGAACGGAATTGACGCCTCCTTAAGGAATGAGTGAATGAGATGAGAAAAGAATTCCCGAAGGAAAGACGTTATTGTTTGTTTGAATTTTTTTAGAAAGAAGTGTTTTTGAAGTTGTTTGTAACTCGTATCGTATTTAAGTCCTTCATATAGGATCGAATGCCTCGCATATCGACCCAAGACGGGACGTACGCTAAACATTCTAAGAAAGTGAGAGAAGACCCCGCACCTCCTTGTTCCCATATGAAAGGCCTAAATATAATAGGTGTTATGCCTTTATTAAATGTTTTTTTTTTACCTTTATTATAAGATGAGAGAGAAGAGACTCAAAAGAGAAAAAGGTGAAAACTAAGGGAGACTAAGACTCAATCTTAATATTAGCATGCTTGGAGATCCTATGGTTAATGTGGTCTAACAAACCTACTTCTAGGAGAAAGAAGATGAAGAGCAAAAGAAGTAACTTACTTCCAAAATGGAAGTTAAGTTGATCTTAAAGAGGGATGAAGAAGAGATTACTCACGGAAAGCATGTACATGCTTATTAAACACAAATTTGAATTATTAAAAGCAATAAGAGAAGATGAGGGAGAGAAGTGCATGTGGAAGAATATCCACACACTTACTTACCATTTACACCTACATGAAAAAGTTAGTTCAAAACAATTTACAAGTAGTGCAATAAGAAAAGGAATAACAAGTGGTGAACAAACAAGTTAAGAGTTAAAGGATAAAGATCCTAAGAGATAAAACTCAATCAAGGTCAGAACCTAAGCTCTGAAGTGTTCTCTAATGTTAATTGATCAATCAAGAACAAAATATGCACAACTAAAGATCTTAAATATCAAAGAAGTGAATCATGGAAGAAATAGATGAATAATGAGTGGATATGCAAGGTGATCATGCATTAATGCTTCAAATAATGTCAAAGTCAGAATGTGGATGATCTAAACATGATGTATAAATATCACATATGGCAAACAATCAAATATCCAAGCATTAGGAGTGACAAAGAGAAGAAGTGAGAAGATATGAATATGAATTAAACATGGAAAGAAATTACTTAAGGCATAAGTCAAACCTAAAAAGACTCAAGATGAACTCAAATATCAAAATCAGAAGTGATATGACATGTTACAGATGCACAAATGATCATGGCAAAATCACATAGCAATCAAGTCCATACAACTTAGCAAACATGTAAGAAGAAGTCATATAAAAGAATGAATGCCTCATACTGGAAAAGAAATGCAAAAGATGCAAAATGGAATACAAGTATGAATGCTTATGGATAGGTCAGTAGCAAATCATGGATCAAAATGTAAATGAGATGATAATATGATCATATTATAAGCACACAACCAAACATGAAAAGCATAAGATGAAGACATAAGAAAAATAGGTTAAAAAGTCCCATAAGATGCATCATATAAAACAAAGGATCAACACATGCCAAATGGACTTAAAAATGATCAAACAAAGCTTCTAAAAGTCTAAACATGTTACCTAAACCCAAACAAAAGACCTCAAATAATGGCATAAATGCCTCATGCAATGAAGGTTAAAGAAAGGCACATAAAGTTCAAGCAAAACTTCCTTCAAACACAAGCACACAAACATATGTCAAAGTGCATTAAAAAATTATGGAATTAGAATGTAAATGACCTCAACCAGGGACTAATCACATATCAAAATCCTATACAAAAATTCAGAAAGGAAGGACCTCAAACAATCAAGCAATAGTCACTTATGAATCATGAACCAAAGTGCAAAGATGGGGGCCCTAAATGCAATAAAAGAAAGTTCTAAAAATGAAAAAAAAAAATTATGAAGTTTTGGATGTTACTGAATGGATGCAAAGAGATTGATGCAAAAATGTTTAAGCAACTATGAGAAATAAATCTTTGAAATGAAGATATGAAAATAGAAACAAGTTTCAAAAGAAATAAAAGAAAATTATGGAAGGATATGAAAATATTCACAAAATCGAAATTAAAAATAATAAAAAATTATTTAAACATGTTAAGATATCACATGAAATTTTGTAGAATTTTTCATGATGTTTTGGTATTTTTAAAAATCAATTATGAAACAAGTATAAAAAGAAATTAAAAGAAAGAAAGGGAAAGCAGGGGGTGCAGAGAAGTAAAATATCACGTTTAAAAGTGTATTGGGCTCAGCATGGGGGTACAAATATCACATTTACTCCAGTCCACTACAAATGTGTGCGCATGTGATAGTGTGCATGTGCAGTTATCATCAAAATGCAATCACGTCCACACAATTCAGTCAACCAAAATCAATCAATAAAGCATGTTGATCCAATAATCCATGAGGCAAGCACATGATAAGATTCCTACGCACACGCACACATAATCAACTCATACCAAAGTGAAGGCACGTGATAAACACATGTATCAGTAATGTGTTGGCAAGTTTTGGTGCCTTGGATCAAATCAATCAAGTAAAGTAATTCAATCGTATGGTTCATATCAATGCGCATGGTAGCTATGATACAATGCACACACGAGAGTCATGGAAATCAAACACATCACAAATGTTAGATCAAGAGCCAGCAACGGTCAGGATTCAAACTGGAACTTTAAAACCCTAAGTAAACCTCACCGGCCGGAGAAGACTCCGGTCATCTTCTCCGGCCACCCTCCGGCCACCTGCAACCTCCAAGTCTCCAGAAATACACAAACCTTATGTCAAAATGAAGCTGAAGTTACGTACGTCATGAATCTAGGCTTAGTTTTCACATATAACATACACCTAATAAGAATCGAGCACAAGAAATTTTCCCTAGGTTTTGAGTCTATGCCTCTAAGAGGCGTATCAACTAGCCGGAGTTAACAGAGCTCCTAATGAGCTAAAATCACATCATCAACAAGCTTCAAAACAAGATAAACGAGCAAAATAAGGTGAAGAAATTTTGAACCTGAAACCTGGAGATCTTGGAAATGTTGAGAAAACCAGAGATATCCAATTGACCTTCCTCTTTGGAGCTTCAATCTAAGCAAAATAAATGTTGTAGAATATTGGAATGGAGGAGAGAATGAGGCTGCACTTGAGAGTTTATCACTTGTTCTTGCTCCAAAATTACTCTGATGAAGATGAATGATGAAGATGCTTGATGAGAATGATGAAATCGTGCACTGAGATCAGAGAGAGGGAAGAGAAAATTTCAGAAAAAAATGAGAATGATTTGGAGTGTGTGTGGAAAAATGAAGTTTTTTTAGTTGAAGTTGTGAGTGATATTTTGATTTATATGTGTGGTTTAAAATGTTAACTCGTGGTCAAGTTAGTGAGTTAGGTGAGTTGATGTGAGGTTAATTGAGTTGTCCCTAACTAACTGAGTCAAGTTAGTTAGGACGAGTGAGGAGAGAAGTGATATGGTGATGAAGGTTTATGATGTTATGGTGGAGTGTAAGTGAAAAGAATGGTGATGATGAAGTCACGGCTGCAGCAGAGAAACTTGCTCAACAAGTTTGGTTCTTTTCTTCTCTTATGCATGAAGCAACATAGGGAGTCCATCGTGTGTAAGAGGTGTTTGGATTAAAGTGGAAAGGAGTATAGGGTGTATGCGTGTGAATGTTAAGACAACAGCAACAACAATTCATTTTTCTGATTTTGTAGCAGCCCAAGGTTCAATGGAAAGGTGCAAGTTTGAGAAGGAATTTATCTCTTGTTAGTGAATGAAATAATGAGGTATTGATGGCATTAGAAAGATGGTGCATCATAGAACAATATTGCTGTTGAAAAGAAATCAAATGGAGGTGTGTAAGATGGTATAAAATGGCTTAGAACATTGGGGTCCCAAGCTGGTACATGGGTGTGGCAAGGTTGTGGCATGGCATGGCAATGTAGTGCATGGAATTCAGCATAATCATACCAACTTGGAACCATCCTAATCACCTCATAACTTGCTCAAATGAAATTTTGTCCAACATGAACATTGTAGAGGGCATGGAAAGGAACAACTTTGATGTTGGGAAGTTTTCCATTTAGAGCTTCCAGCATAGAGAAATTAAGCTTGACATTCTGCACACCAAATGTTTATCAAAATTATGGCCGGTGGGCTTGGTCACGCTTGGTCATGACTTGGGTTGTGACCTAGTTTTACCAAACTTTGATCAATCATAACTCATGCAGTTTTGATCCAATGGAAGAGTTCTTTATATGGATTTGAAGCTTAGAACATGAACTTTAATTGGATCAACTTAGGCATGAGGTTTCGAGCTTTTATCATGGAGAAAGAGAGCCTCAAAGTAGGGTGCAAAATGGTCCAAACTTGCCATTTTTGGAAACCCTAAAGTTTCTATTTTTGGCAGTTTTGTGATTTCTTGATTTTTCACTATTCCTCCATCATTTCTTGATCAAATATTGTCCAATGAATATATATAACTTGAATTTCATGAATTTGGCCTTAAAAAGTTAGGAGTTGACTTTTTTCACTGCACAGTTAACTTTTTCCCTAATTTCTTGATTATCAAGCAACTGATCAATTGAACCTCTTCTGAAATGAATCAATGGCCAATCTTCCATCCTTAGACACTTCATATCATGTAGAAAACATTGAGATCAAGTTTGAATCAAAATTTCATCAGGAGACCACTTGAATCCAAAACCCTAATTTTGCCTGTTTTTGATAGGAAGTGATGCACTGTCCAATCTTCTTGATGATTTTCCCTCTTCCAATGACTTGTGGGGATCAAGTGGGATGATATATGATATAATAGACCTTTGAGGCTTGTGTGAAACCCTTGGCTATTATTCTCTAGCTTTGGATGATCCACACCTTAGAGAATCACCTGATCACATGCCCTTATGCAAGATGCAATGCTAAAGGCCTAATGTTTTATTTTTCTATGCTTGAATACAATGTAATGAAATGAAAGCTCATGCTAAATGATATGAAGAAATGAGAGGGAAAATTTTGGGGTATTACAGCTGCCCTTATTCAATCACTGTAGACCTGAACGGATGATAGCGATTGCTGTCAGACTTTCAAGGTATGGAGGAATTGAATACCGAAAATAACCAAAAATTTGCACTCTGTGGAGAAGAAGAAAAGGGATATAAACCCAGCCAAATGAATTCTATTTGAATAAAACTCTGATGGGGAAGAAAAACGCCGAAGGGATGTCCTTTTGTACAACGCCAGACGACTACTGGCTTGCCACACTACGGGTGGACTTTAACAATGTCTTTTAGCACAACGCCAGACGACTACTGGCCTGCCACACTACGGGTGAACTTTAACAATGTCTTTTGTACAATGCCAGACGACTACTGGCCTGCCACACTATGGGTGGACTTTAACAATGTATTTTGTACAACGCCATACGACTACTGGCCTGCCACACTACGGGTGGACTTTCGCCAATCTACGGTTGGACTTACAAATGTCTTTTTGAATGGAGTCAGACGACTACTGACTTGCCACACTGCGGGTGGACTTTTGTCAATCTACGGTTGGACTTTACAGCTGAAATGCCACACTGCGGGTGGACTTTTTCCAATCTACGGTTGGACTTGCTGATGATTTGCCACCCTTGGATAGACTTTTGCCAATCTACGGTTGGACTTAGTTGCGGTCTTTTAAAGGGAGTCAGACGACTACTGACTTGCCACACTGCGGGTGGACTTGTGCCAATCTACAGTTGGACTTACAGCTGATTTGCCACCTTTGGATGGACTTTTGCCAATCTGCGGTTGAACTTGCTGTTTTGCCACCCTTGGATGGACTTTTACCAATCTGCGGTTGGACTTTGAAAAATTCCAATACTGGATTACGCTCTACATGTACATCAGACATCTCTGCTGACTCTGCTGAGGAACAATGATCACAAATTTGACATTAGAGACTCCTGCAAGGATGGTATCTTTGTTGGAGACTGAATGAACAATCTGTTTACTTCGAATTGTCACACTTGCCAAAAATAAATTGGACTTTGAGATATGGAGAATGATGACTCTGCCAGGAACTACTTCATTTGACTGGGGGCAAATTCTGGCCATAGCAACTCCGCTGGGGATGAGAATTTTCTGACTTGGCTGGGGAAAGAATGTAATAACACTCTGCTGACAAAGACAAGTCATTAAAACTCGGCTTGGGGATCTATCAAACCCGAGGAGAATATCCTAACACTCTGCTGGGGAAGAGATTCTGTTGACCTGCTAAACTTCTGCGGGGAAGAAAACAACTCAGCTGGGGAGTACTGTTGACAAGTATTCAATGCTGAACTCTGTGGGGAGTACAACTACTAGAGATACAATCTTGCTGGGGACCGGAATTACTCCGTCAGGGATACACAAATCCTGGTTAGAAGACATTCTGTTGTGACCTGCTAGGAAAAAAGTCCTTAGAGATCTGCTGGGAGAACACACAGGAAGTCCATTATAATCTGTTGAGGAACAAAGCCGTCAAGCTTAGAATAAGAGCCACAATGTCCCCTGTTAGGCGACTCCACTAGGGGATAATGAACTTACAACAAACTCTGCTGGGGAAAACCACTTCAAAGCGTCTCGCTGGGGAATGTCTCGCAAGAGGATTTTACAGAAGATTCGGCGTCTTCCAACTCCTGGACACTCGTTGAGTCTTGAACATTAACAGCGAGGCAACTCTACTGGGGAATTTGCAACCGTTATCGACACAGAAAAGCTTGTAGCTGTTGGAAGTACTGAATAGGAGAATCGACTTAATAAGATACAACACTACCCAGTTGAACTTAATTCACCACTATTGAATCGTCGTGAACGACCGCCGACCGAATGATGGACTCCATCAGTAAACATTGTGACAAAACGTGACGCGGGGACCCTTCTTGAACTTGACTGCCCCGGTATTTTGTATGGGAATAAGTGATTTCTCGTCTATGAGACATGATCTATGCTATTGGAATACTTGTACCTGTTACCTGCAACAAAAGAATACGCCCACATGCCCCAGGATATTGCGTGATTTGAATTCACCATCCTGGATTACTCAACATTCAAAGTGATTTTAAATGTTTTTCTGCGCATGTTATTGTAAATCCACCATGTTTTCAAATGCATTGTTTTATCAAAAATTCGGATGTTTTTGCAAACAAAGCAGTAAAACAAAATAAGAAGCTTTTTACTGAAATTCAATTTATTGAAGAAAAGCCCAGAATAGGCAATTACATCAGGAAGCAATCCCTGGAAAGAGGTGATCGCTGAAAATTGAGAAAAGAAACTATCCTAATGGCAATGTGAAACCAGCATTCCACTGAGTTTCGATTCTGCTATGGCCAGTATGTCTTCAAAACTCCCCGATCATGCCTTCTAAGGAATGATCAGACTGATTCCTACCCTTTGGAATGTTAGTTGTTGAAACGGTGATGGAGTACAGATAACTCAGACCGTAGTCATTCGCTAAAATCCCTCTTTTGCATGGACCGCCCTTTCAGGTTTTCAATCCATCGGGATACCCTTTTTTGCCTGAGTTGTCCTTGCGGATTTTCAACTCACCGGGTGTATAATTTTTTTTATTTTATATCCCGAATTTTTGCCGAACCTTTTTATTCTGTTTTTGTGGTTCGCCGGGATGCCCTTTTTAGCCTGGACTTTTTTTTTCAGCGGGTCTATTCATGCGAAGTATTTTTTGACTACGTCTGAGTTGACAGGGGATGAAAAGTCTTCGCCGTCCATGGTTGTAAGTAATAAGGCTCCGCCCGAGAAGACCTTCTTAACCACGAATGGACCTTCATAATTGGGAGTCCATTTGCCCCTGTGATCTGTACTAGGAGGAAGGATCCTTTTGAGTACCACATCTCCCACTTTGTAAACCCGAGGAAGCACCTTTTGGTCAAATGCCTGTTTCATCCTCTGCTGGTATAACTGCCCATGACACACAGCTGCCAGTCGTTTCTCTTCAATAAGGCTCAACTGATTAAATCTAGCGCGAACCCACTCAGCTTCATCTAACTTGACATCCATCATGACTCTGAGTGATGGAATTTCAACTACGACTGGTAGTACTGCCTCCATACCGTATACAAGTGAGAATGGTGTTGCCCCAGTGGACGTGCGTACTGACGTTCGGTACCCATGCAAAGCAAATGGTAACATCTTATGCCAATCTTTATATGTGACAACCATTTTTTGCACAATCTTCTTAATATTCTTGTTGGCCGCCTCCACAACGCCATTCATCTTCGGGCGATACGGAGAAGAATTGTGGTGTTCAATTTTGAAGTCCCGGCACAGCTCAGCCATCATTTTGTTGTTCAGATTAGAACCATTATCAGTAATGATTCTCTCGGGCACTCCATAGCGACAAATGATATCCCGTTTCAGGAAACGAGCTACCACCTGCTTAGTGACATTGGCATAAGATGCTGCTTCAACCCATTTAGTGAAGTAATCAATGGCGACTAAGATGAAACGATTGCCGTTTAAAGCAGTAGGCTCAATCTTTCCGATCATGTCAATGCCCCACATGGCAAAGGGCCAAGGAGAGGACATGACACTCAACGGATTCGGAGGAACATGTACTTTGTCTGCATAAATCTGGCATTTATGGCACTTGCGGGCGTACTTGCAACAATCTGCCTCCATCGTCAACCAATAATATCCCGACCTCAATAGTTTCTTAGCCATTGCATATCCTCCAGCATGGGTACCGAAAGAGCCTTCATGTACTTCCTGCATTAACATGTCTGCTTCGTGTCTATCCACGCATCTGAGCAGAACCATGTCAAAATTCTATTTGTACAATACGTCATCCTGATTCAAGAAGAAGCTACTAGACAGCCTTCTCAATGTCTTCTTATCTTTAGTAGATGCCCCAGGCGGGTACTCTTGACTTTTCAAGAAACACTTGATGTCATGAAACCATGGCTTGTCATCAGATGTTACATCAACAACAAACACAAATGCAGGTCTGTCAAGATGAGACACTTCAATCTTAGGTACATGGTTCCACCTTTGCACTTTGATCATGGAAGACAATGTGGCCAAGGCACCAGCAAACTTATTTTCATCTCGAGGAATATGGTACAGCTTCACTGTTGTGAAAAATGTCAGCAATCTCCTCGTATAATCTCTATACGGAACCAGATTTGCTTAGTGCGTGTACCAACTCCCTTTTACTTGATTGATTACCAAAGCTGAATCACCGAAAATATCAAGGGTCTTAATTCGCAAATTAATCGCCTCCTCAATCCCCATTATACAAGCTTCATACTCTGCTTCATTGTTGGTGCACCCAAAAGTTATTCGGGCAGTGAAAGGCATATGAACACCTTCCGGCGTGATAAGAACTGCTCCAACTCCGCACCCATTCATGTTGACAGCCCCATCAAACATCAAACTCCATTTGGATTCAGGGTCTGGCCCCTCCTCCAGGAGTGGTTCCTCACAGTCTTTAGCTTTGAGAAACATGATGTCCTCATCAGGGAAATCAAACTTCATGGGTTGGTAATCATCAATCGACTGTTACGCAAGATAGTCTGACAAGATACTTCCTTTGATGGCCTTTTGAGAAGTATACTGGATGTCATATTCTGTCAAAACCATTTGCCACCGTGCAACCCTGCCTGTTAGTGCTGGTTTCTCGAAAATGTATTTGATAGGATCCATTTTTGAAATCAACAAAGTTGTGTGCCTGATCATATACTGCCTCAATCGCTTAGCAGCCCATGCAAGTGCACACCATTTCTTCTCAAGCATTGAGTATCGGGACTCGCAGTTATTGAACTTTTTGCTCAGGTAGTAGATAGCACGCTCCTTCCTACCTGTCTCGTCGTGTTGACCGAGAACACAACCCATAGAACCTTCAAGCACTGTCAAATACATTATCAAAGGCTTTCCTGAAACTGGAGGCATGAGGATTGGAGGTTCCTGCAAGTATTCTTTTATTTTATCGAATGCCAATTGACAATCGTCATTCCACCTGGCCGTTTGATCTTTTCTTAGCAGTTTGAATATTGGTTCACACGTGGCTGTTAGGTGAGATATGAACCTTGCAATGTAGTTCAATCTACCCAAAAAACCACGAACCTCTTTCTCTGTTCTCGGTTCAGGCATATCTTGTATTGCTTTCACTTTGGCAGGATCAACCTCAATCCCTTTTTCGCTCACAATGAAACCCAGCAGCTTTCCAGAACGCACCCCAAAAGTGCACTTGTTTGGATTCAACCTTAAACGGAACTTTCTCAACCTTTCAAACAACTTTTTCAAGTTTATCAGATGCTCTTCTTCCGTTCGCGACTTGGCAATCATGTCATCCACATAACATTCAATCTCTTTATGAATCAAGTCATGGAATAATGTTACCATTGCCCACTGATACGTTGCCCCTGCATTTTTCAACCCAAAAGGCATCACCTTATAACAGTACGTACCCCATGGAGTAATGAACGTGGTCTTCTCCATATCCTCAGGCGCCATCTTAATCTGGTTGTACCCGGAGAAACCGTCCATAAACGAGAACACTGAAAACTGAGCTGTATTATCAACCAGTACATCAATGTGAGGTAGTGGAAAATCATCTTTCGGACTAGCTTTGTTAATATCTCGATAATCCACACAGATTCTCACCTTTCCGTCTTTCTTTGGTACCCGCACGATGTTGGCAACCCAAGGAGGATAATTAGTCACAACAAGAAATCCAGCGTCCCACTGCTTCTGAACTTCTTCGTTGATCTTTATAGCCATATCGGGATGAGTCCGACGAAGTTTCTGCTTGACTGGCGGGCATTCTTCTCTCAATGGTAGCCTGTGTACAACAATATCAGTATCCAACCCTGGCATGTCTTGATACGACCAGGCGAAGATATCAACATATTCACACAACATTTCAGTCAAAACTTTCTTCACATCTGTTCGCAGGCTGGTACCAATCTTGATCTCTTTATTAGCATCCCTGGTACCAATATTGATGATCTCTATAGTCTCTTGATGAGGCTGGATGACCCTTTCCTATTGTTTTAACAATCTGGCCAGTTCCTCAGGGAGTTCCTCAGTATCAATGTGAAAAATATTTTGTTTACTATTGCAAGCCCTCATAACATTGTTAAATAACCTCGAATTCATATCACCTTCCTTGATCCACCTTAGTCTAGCTTTTTGTTTAAGCAAACTTTCTCTTCTGAATAAAAAGTCCCAAAAAGAGTTACTTAACGTTTTCTGTAATTTTAGCTCCTATGCATAATTGGAAATGTCCCCTTTCGACCACTTAATTTCTAGGAGGTTAATCTCCTATACAACCTTCTCTAATTGCAGATCCACCCAACCATAAACTTCAATGTTCCACGCTCTAAGATTTGCCTTTAACAACTTGAGTTTCTCTTTGAAAATGAACGCCTTTTTGCCTTTGACTTGTAAATTACCTGACTCTTTCTCAATAAACATTTTGAAATCTTTATGGTCAAACCATCCACAAATGAACCTGAATGGTTTTGGACCCTAATCAATGATATCACATTTCAACCACACTGGGAAATGCTCTGAAATGTCATGTTGACTTGTTTCCACACCAATGATATTTCAGGAATTCACCAACCCTAAAGAAACAAGAATACGATACAACTGCTACAAACACTTCCATCTAATTTTCTCCAGGTAAACTTACTATCTATAACAGACAATCCCTCGAGATCCAACTCAAAAATGAAATATGAAAATTCTTCCATTACCTTCATATCACTTCTATTAGATAAACTACTTCTCTCGTCACCATTTTTGACCATGTTAAAGTCACCACCAATACACGACTCACTAGTCCCGAAAGTGTTTTTCCTGTCAATTAGCTCGGACCACAACTTTCTCTTTTTAGACAGAATGCAGGAAGAGTAAACATTTATGAAGAAACAAACATTATCTGCCTTTTGTGCACAAAGACCCACATAACCATCACCTTCAAAACTAAAAAGAGAAGAAATAATCCCAGGCTTCCACATAATAAGCAGCCCCCCAGATTGACCCAAAGAATCTTTCATTGTCCAATCTACCTCTTTATTGCCCCATATTTTTTGAGCTAATGCGTAATCCATCTCCTTCAATTTAGTCTCTTGCAAAAAAATAAAGACCAGCCTTCCCTTTTCTTAGAATCTGGTGAATCCTTTTTCTCTTTAAAGGATTATCACACCCTTTCACATTAAAAGAAACTAATATCATTGGGAACCTTTGATTTTAGCCATCCTCTTAACCTTCTCTTCCTTATCCCTCAACTCCATAGAGCAGATCAAACCTTTGTAAACTTCAGCATCCTCTGTCCCTTGAATACCAAGCTTCTGAATAGTGAGCCAAAGCCTACCCACCATCTGATCATCACAATTAGCCAAGAATCTTCGATTACCTTATATTAGATCAGAATCTGATATTTCATCACAACATAAAATAGAGCCACCTGAGTAAGCTTGTGAAGATTCCGAGGAAGAATTGGGGCGCAATCTTCTCAATATCAATTGAGGGATGGAAAAAGGAAGAAAATATTTTAATTTATGAGGGAATAGAGGCGGAGCAAAGGAAGGCGTGAATTTAGGGAAATCCAACTTCTTGGGATTTCACACACAAATATGATTGGGCTCTCTATCAATCCCCAGATGTTTTGAGGAGGACCCGTCCAAAAAATTAATCTTCTTCTTGAACTTCTTTTTTTTTGGCCTTATGGAAAGAAGATTTTTTCTTTTTATGAATCTCTTTAGAAAGGGCCAGATCCACTTCGATGCAAATTGGCCCATCCAAAGGGAGAGCGGGCTCAATACCCAAAACAGACTCATCCAGCGAAGAACACTTGTCAATCGAGGGAAGCGCCACTCTAACCTTAGACCTAGGAACCTCTGCTCTATTGAAAGCTACATCAGAAATAGAGTGAAAAGGCCCCACACTGTTCTCCACTTCTAATTCCAAGGGAGATCCTTAGGGTTAGAAAAAGATATTGCATGTCTCCCTTTTCACTGATAACTTTAGGAAAGTCAACTTTGTTCTTACTATCAAAATTACTCCCAAGCCACCCTACGCCTGCACCATTAAGATTATCCTCTTCCTCTGTGTAACACCCATCTAAACCCCACAGAATATATATATAAATAATCAGAGTAATTGTCATGAATCTCAAATAAGGGTGTCACATATATTTTCAAAACATCACACAAACATCTGTCATGCTCAATAACAGTTAAAATAAATTCATGCGTTCCATACACTTTCACATTAGCATGTAGCAGCGGATTTACTTAAATCATAATAGACATAATGAAAGTCTCATGCTCATCTCATTCATAATTAATACTTAGGCATAAAAGCCAATACTTCATATAATTCCAAATAACAATAACAAAATGAAGTAGAGTACATAAAGTATCTCTCAAAACATGAAATCGAAACATTCCCCAGTGTTACATAATCAGAGCACGACTCGACCCAAAAATAAATAAGGACACTAAAGCAAGTTACTCCAACGACTGCTTCACTAGAAGCAGCTCTAATCTTCAGTACCTGAGCGATGTCGTACAAAACATCATTCCAACAGAAGGGTGAGAATTCACATAATTATCGAAATCATAAGATAATATATAATTTAGGTATATAATTTAGGCATACAAGCATAATCACAAGTGCATACTCACAATTCCACAATTTCACCCAATCAACAATTCACTTAATACACATAATCTCATATTGCAACCAAAGACACCATGTGACTCGATGCAAGACTCAAATGCAACTCATGCATGTGGTACCAATCACTTGTTATTATTTTTCGGTTTTTACATTAAACCGGGTCCGTTCTCTAGACCAATAACACACAAAAACCCATTCTCTAAGCTTTCAAACTCCGCTTTAGGTTTGGGACAAGTCACTAGTTCCCACGGAACTAACACGCATTACCTCTTAACATAAATGATGTATGTGCAAATTCAACAATCATATGCAATTAAGACCAATCCCTAATCTTAAAATCATGTATATCTTCAATAATTCATCACACTTGAATTACCACACATTGCATGTAACACCCCCAATCTATACCCCCAATAAACAAAGCGATAAATAAAATTCAAAATTTCATCAGAGTATATTTAAAACATTCACGGCATAGACCGAGGGGTCACATCAATTTGAAACAAACATACAACAACCTGCTCATAAAGATATGCAACATTTCAGGTAGCACATAACAAAGGAACTTAGTTCCTAACACCTACAATTCAGATACATAATAAAAGCGGAAAATCTGTAACTGAAACTCATATATATATATATATATATATATATATATATATATATATATATATCATAAAAAGTTTGTCTGTCATATACATCATCATACATGTACAATCCAAAGATACATATACATCATACAAAATAATCACACTCGATCCCCCGACTACTCGGTGCTACATATCAGAGCTGACTGACAAAAGAATGAAGACCTAAGCTTCACAAAAAGACCTCCAGCATCTAATCTGTAATGCCTCATAGAGCATTTAAAATAGCAGAAGGGTGAGAAACACAATCATAATATAATTGCATACAATTATATAATAACACGAAAATACACATATAAATATTCTCACCACCACTTATACCAGAATTCAAACACAAACAACACAAAGTATATTTCATATATCCATCACCAAGGTATATCAACCATGCACAATACACATAACGCCAACATATAAACATATATCAACTCATTAATTTCATCCACAATTCCACACACAATCAATCTATTCATGATTTTCCACACATAATGCATACATTCACAATTCTCACACATAATCAATCCATTCATGATTTATGCAAATGCACAGAGACCGACACAACAACTCTATGAAATGCACATGCGGTACCATCCATCCATCAATCTCATCATTAGTTCACTCAGGAACTATTGGAATCATCGCTTGTTACTGAGGACCACTCATGTAACACCCCGTCGGGCAAACGATGTTCCCCGTCGCTTTCGGTCCTCTTAGTATAAGGCGCACGACGTTTATGGAACGCTTTCAGTCCTCTTTGTATAAGGCGCACGATCCGATCGCTTTCGGTCCTCTTTGTATAAGGCGCACGATCGTCTATAATCATCGCTTTCAGTCCTCTTTGTATAAGGCGCACGATGTTATAGCGAATTCCCTCTGGAACCATTTCGTCGCTCACACCCACTAGGGTACACGACATCACCAACATGCATATCATGATGCTTGGCATACAATGACTTATGACATTCAAATGCACACATATACACATTCCATAATCATGCATATATCATCAAATACCACACATCGCATTTTCTTGCCCTTAGGCCACAAATCACCATCACAACATGTATCACATGCATTTTCATTTCACAACAGCACACAAATCATACAATATTCATATCAACAACATATTGCATAATACACATCAACTACACACACTTACAATAGTGCAAGTTAACAAAACGACACCATTCCAACTCCCGACATAATTAAATTGGTCACTAGTCTCAAAACCAATAATAAAAGAAAGAACATGTCAAAAGCTTTCCAACGCACCAAACCACGCCTCAAACCGGCTCACGGATCAAAAGTTATAAAGAAAACAAATTGGGAAAAGCTGTCACATTCGCATTGCGAAGCTCCTAGCGAGTCATTCGCTTCTTCATTCGCAGTGCGAATGTCCCAGCGAACCAAGTCATAAAGGAAAATAGCCTAAAAATTTCCTAACGTTCGCAGTGCGAACTCCCAGCGAAAGCTCGCTTCCCCATTCGCAGTGCGAGTCACCCAGCGAACAGTGGCAGAAAGAAAACAACACAAAATAACACAAAGTTCGCAGTGTGAGTCTCTGACGAATACTCGCCCTCACCTTCGTAGTGCGAATATCCAGCGAATGCTCGCTTTCCCCTTCGCTAGGGGGTTCGCAGTGCGAACCTGCAAAAACCAGAAAACCCAGCAGTGCTGTTACATAACCCAAAACTATATTTTCACCACCAAAACACTTCCAAATCAACACATAGCAATCAAAACATAACCAAATTATGGTAACTAGTATTCTACAACATTTACATCGATTTCCAACCGCGGAAACATCGATTTCTATCGTTTATCTCATTTCGACCTATATCTAAAATCCAATGAAACTTCCACACAAACATACATAATCATACACAAGCATAGTATAATCGAGTTTCGCACCCTTACCCGATTAAATCGCGTTTGAAAAATGGGGCGTTACAACTCTCCCCACTTAGAAATTTTCGTCCTCGAAAATATTACCTGAGACGAACAACTCCTGATACGACTCCCGCATCCGACTCTCCAACTCCCAACTCAAATTGCCCTCAGCAGCGCCTCCCCACGCCACTTTCACAAGTGCAATATCCTTGCCCCTTAACCGCTTCAACTCGCGATCCAAAATCCTCACTGGTAATGCCTCAACCGTAAGGTTCTCCCTTACCTCAACCTCGTCCATCGGAATCACATGCGACAGATCCGAAACATACTTCCGAAGCTGTGAAACATGGAACACATCATGCAAATTCGACAGACTCGGCGACAACGCCACCCTATAAGCCACGACACCAACTCTCGCGGATATCTGGTAAGGACCAATAAACCGAGAAGTAAGCTTCTTCGATTTCAATGCACGACCAACACCCGTCACCGGCGTAACTCTCAAAAATACATGATCGCCCTCTTGAAACTCAAGATCTTTCCTCCTTCGATCATGATAACTCTTTTACCTACTCTGAGAAGCCTTCATTTTCTCACGAATAAGTTTCACCTTGTCCGTAGTCTGTTGAATCAATTTCGGTCCAACCACCGAACTCTCACCAGATTCGTGCCAACACAACGGTGTTTGACATCTTTGTCCATACAACGCTTCAAATGGTGCCATTCCAATACTAGAATGGAAACTGTTGTTATACGTGAATTCAATCAACGCAAGATAACTATCCCACACACCACCTTGTTCAAGAACACAAGCTCGTAACAAATCTTCCAACAACTGAATCGTTCTCTCTGTCTGTCCATCCGTCTGCTGATGATAAGCCAAACTCAATCTCAATTTAGAACCCAACGCCTTTTGTAAACTTTCCCAAAATCTGGAAGTAAACCTCGGATCTCGATCTGAAACAATACTCAACGGAACCCCATGTAACTTCACAATCACACTGATATAAATCTCTGCCAACCTCTCCAAAGAAAAACTGATGTCAATCGAAATGAAATGCGCCGATTTAGTCAGCCTATCCACAACCACCCAAATCGCATTATGTCCCCGTTGAGTGTTCGGTAACCCTGTCAAAAAATCCATAGAAATGCTATCCCATTTCCACTCAGGAATATCCAACGGTTGCAACAAACCACTAGGCTTCAGATGTTCTACTTTTGACTTCTGACACGTCAAACATGAATACATAAACTGAGCCACATCTCTCTTTAACCCGGACCACCAAAAGATCTTCTTCAAATCTTGGTACATCTTATTAGCTCCCGGATGTATACTCAAATTACTCCGATGTCCTTCCTCCAAAATAATCCTTTTCAACTCCGCATCATCAAGAATACAAATTCTACCTCGGAACCTCAAAACACCTTTATCATCGACTTTAAAGTCCTCATTTTCACTTTTATCTCCAACCGTCATCAAATCCACAAATTTCACATCCAATTTCTGTTTCTCGCTAACGGTCAACAGAAAATCATTAGTAACCTTCAACATACCAAGCCTCACACTGCCAGATGTCAATTCACACACCAAACTCAAATCTCTAAACGCTTCCAAAAGTTCCCACTCCTTAACCATCAAAGCAGACGTATGCAATGATTTCCGGCTCAACGCATCGGCTACCACATTAGCTTTACCAGGATGGTAATTCAAGCTAAAATCCTAGTCCTTCAAAAATTCCAACCATCTACGTTGACTCATATTCAACTCTTTCTGATCAAACAAGTATTTCAAACTTTTATGATCACTAAAGACTTCAAATCTTGTACCGTAGAGATAATTCCTCCAAATCTTCAACACAAAAACCACAGCTGCTAATTCAAGATCATGAGTAGGATAATTTTTCTCATGCACCCTCAATTGCCTCGAAGCATAAGCTACAACCTTACCTTCTTGCATCAACACACCACCTAGACCAATTAAAGACGCATCACAATACACCACAAACGGTTCAGTAGGATTCAGAAAAATCAAAATCGGAGCTGTCTTCAATCTTCTCTTCAGCTCACTAAAACTTTCCTCACACCGAATATCCCAAATGAACGCTTGCCCTTTACAAGTCAACTGGGTTAATGGAAGTGCTAACTTAGAAAAACCGTCAATGAACCTCCGATAATATCCGGCTAAACCCAAAAAGATTCTAATTTCAGTAACAGATCTCGGAGCCTCCCATTGTAGAATTGCTTCTACTTTAGATGGATTCACAGCAATACCGTTACCTGAAATCACGTGACCAAGAAAACTCACTTCCGACAACCAGAATTCACACTTTGACAACTTGGCAAAAAGTTTCCTTTCCTTCAAAACCTGCAACACAATGCGCAAATGCTCCGCATGTTCCTCCCGAGACTTAGAATAAATTAAGATATCATCAATAAACACCACAACAAAACGATCCAAATGCTCGTGGAAAATACGATTCATGTACTCCATAAACACACCTGGCGCATTAGAAACCCCGAACGGCATCACAGAATATTCATAATGACCGTATCGTGTCCTAAAAGCCGTCTTCTGAATATCTTCCTCTTTCACCCTTATCTGATGATACCCCGACCTCAAATCAATCTTACTAAACACACACGCACCTACCAACTGATCCATCAGATCGTCAATTCTCGGAAGCGGATACTTATTCTTAATCGTCACTTTATTCAACTGGCGATAATCAATACACAATCGCATACTTCCATCTTTCTTTTTCACCAACAAAACTGGAGCACCCCAAGGCGACACACTCGGTCTCACAAACCTCTTTTCCAACAATTCGTTTAATTGCTTCTTTAACTCAACCAACTCAGATGCCGACATTCGATATGGTGCAATCGATACAGGTCTAGTACCAGGAACTAGATCTATAGAAAACTCCACCTCTCTCTCTGGCGGTGCATCTGAAATATCCTCAGGAAACACTTCCGGAAAATCACACACAACAGGAAACACATCAAGTGAAACTTGACTATCCACAGTCAACGATGCAAACAACCCAAACAACTGAGCTTCATCCGCCAAAAGTTTCTTCAACTCTTTGGTAGATAAGAAACTCGAGTCTTCGTCTTCTTCAAGAGAAGGAAATCTTATCAGCTTATGATAACAATCAATATGAACCCGATTAAACTACAACCAATTCATTCCCAAAACTACATCTAAACCCTCCAACGGCAAACACACCAAATCCATCTCAAAGTCTTTACCATAAATGGTCAAAGGACAACTTAAATAAACCAAAGAAGTAGTTACTGATCCCATTGCTGGAGTATCAATAACCATCTCTCCATCCATCAAAGACAACACAAGATTCAAATGCTTCGCGCACTCAGACGAAATAAACGAATGAGTCGCTCCAGTATCAATAATAGCAACTAAAGGTGTACTATTAATAAAACAAGTACCTCTGATCAGACGGTCTGCACTTGTAGTCTGAGTTCCCGCCAATGCAAAAACTTTCCCACCAGCTGGAGCTTGCTTCGGTTTCGGACACTTTGTACTAATATGACCAGGTTCACCACAATTAAAACACTTCGCCACATTCTTCCTCTTGCACTCAACTGCAACATGCCCTAAACCTCCGCAATTAGAACACTTCCTCAAATCCTTCCTACATTCGAAATGCCGATGTCCCACTTCACCACATCTATAACATCTCAAAGAATTAGACATACCTCATCCACTTGGCCTTTTCTCAAAATTACCCCTTTGTTTACCCTTATCAGCTGGTGTCACATACGGACCACTACGAAACGGTTGTTTCCCTTTCCTCTCGCTCACACTCTTATAGTGAGTAGAACGAGCCTTACTATCCTCCTCATAAATCCTACAACAATCCACCAAATTAGAAAACCTCCTAATCCTCTGATAACCAATTGCCTGCTTTATCTCAGGATGCAACCCGTTCTCAAACTTCACACACTTAGAAAACTCCGCAGTCGCTTCCGCATAATGTGGATAAAACTGCACAAGCTCCACAAACTTAGCAGTATAATCAACAACGGACATACTACCTTGTTTCAATTCCAAGAACTCAATTTCCTCCTTTCCTCTAACATCTTCAGGGAAATACTTCCTCAGAAACTCAATGCTAAACACAGTCCAAGTGATCTCCTCCTCTACAGCTTCCAACACATGACGTATACTAACCCACCAATCATCCGCTTCTTCCAGTAACATGTGAGTACCCAGTCTCACCTTCTGATCCTCAGTACAATCCATCACTCAGAAGATCATTTCAATCTCCTTAAGCCATATCTGAGCACCATCAGGATCATATCTTCCTTTGAAGATAGGCGGTTTGTTCTTCCTGAACTCATCATTACCCGCAGCATTAGGTGCACCCTGCACAGCCCGAGCCATAACTTGCATAGCAGCAGCCAAAGCAGCGTCATTCCTACCAGCCATATTCTGTTCATTTCCAATAACAGCAACTATGGTTAACAAACAGCTCACCGAACCACAAAGACCAACAAGGACTGACACAAACTGACACGGACTGGCTCTGATACCACTTAATGTAACACCCCCAATCTATACCCCCAATAAACAAAGCGATAAATAAAATTCAAAATTTCATCAGAGTATATTTAAAACATTCACGGCATAGACCGAGGGGTCACATCAATTTGAAACAAACATATAACAACCTGCTCATAAAGATATGCAACATTTCAGGTAGCACATAACAAAGGAACTTAGTTCCTAACAACCACAATCCAGATACAGAATAAAAGCGGAAAATCTGTAACTGAAACTTATATATATATATATATATATATATATATATATATATATATATATATCATAAAAAGTTTGTCTGTCATATACATCATCATACATGTACAATCCAAAGATACATATACATCATACAAAATAATCACACTCGATCCCCCGACTACCCGGTGCTACATATCAGAGCCGACCGACAAAAGAATGAAGACCTAAGCTTCACAAAAAAACCTCCAGCATCTAATCTGCAATGCCTCATAGAGCATTTAAAACAGCAGAAGGGTGAGAAACACAATCACAATATAATTGCATACAATTATATAATAACACGAAAATACACATATAAATATTCTCACCACCACTTATACCAGAATTCAAACACAAATAACACAAAGTATATTTCATATATCCATCACCAAGGTATATCAATCATGCATAATACACATAACGCCAACATATAAACATATATCAACTCATCAATTTCATCCACAATTCCACACACAATCAATCCATTCATGATTTTCCACACATAATGCATACGTTCACAATTCTCACACATAATCAATCCATTCATGATTTATGCAAATGCACAGAGACCGACACAACGACTCTATGCAATGCACATGCGGTACCATCCATCCATCAATCTAATCACTAGTTCACTCAGGAACTATTGGAATCATCGCTTGTTACTGAGGACCACTCATGTAACACCCCGTCGGGCAAACGATGTTCCCCGTCGCTTTCGGTCCTCTTGGTATAAGGCGCACGACGTTTATGGATCGCTTTCAGTCCTCTTTGTATAAGGCGCACGATCCGATTGCTTTCGGTCCTCTTTGTATAAGGCGCACGATCGTCTATAATCATCGCTTTCAGTCCTCTTTGTATAAGGCGCACGATGTTATAGCGGATTCCCTCTGGAACCGTTTCGTCGCTCACACCCACTAGGGCACACGACATCACCAACATGCATATCATGATGTTTAGCATACAATGACTCATGACATTCAAATGCACACATATACACATTCCATAATCAGGCATATATCATCAAATACCACACATCGCATTTTCTTGCCCTTAGGCCACAAATCATCATCACAACATGTATCACGTGCATTTTCATTTCACAACAGCACACAAATCATACTATATTCATATCAACAGCATATTGCATAATACACATCAACTACACACACTTACAATAGTGCAAGTTAACAAAACGACACCATTCCAACTCCCGACATAATTAAATCGGTCACTAGTCTCAAAACCAATAATAAAAGAAAGAACATGCCAAAAGCTTTCCAACGCACCAAACCACGCCTCAAACCGGCTCACGGATCAAAAGTTATAAAGAAAACAAATTGGGAAAAGCTGTCACATTCGCATTGCGAAGCTCCTAGCGAGTCATTCGCTTCTTCATTCGCAGTGCGAATGTCCCAGCGAACCAAGTCATAAAGGAAAATAGCCTAAAAATTTCCTAACGTTCGCAGTGCGAACTCCCAGCGAAAGCTCGCTTCCCCATTTGCAGTGCGAGTCACCCAGCGAACAGTGGCAGAAAGAAAACAACACAAAATAACACAAAGTTCGCAGTGCGAGTCTCTGACGAATACTCGCCCTCACCTTCGCAGTGCGAATAGCCAGCGAATGCTCGCTTTCCCCTTCGCTAGGGGATTCGCAGTGCGAACCTGCAAAAACCAGAAAACCCAGCAACGCTGTTACATAACCCAAAACTATATTTTCACCACCAAAACACTTCCAAATCAACACATAGCAATCAAAACATAACCCAATCATGGTAACTAGTATTCTACAACATTTACATCGATTTCCAACCCCGGAAACATCGATTTCTATCGTTTATCTCATTTCGACCTATATCTAAAAACCAATAAAACTTCCACACAAACATACATAATCATACACAAGCATAGTATAATCGAGTTTCGCACCCTTACCCGATTAAATCGCGTTTGAAAAGTCGATTGAATCGGTTCCTAAATTCTCCAAGTTTTCTCTCTTTCTCCTTTTCTTTCTCTTTTCTTTCTTCCTCTTTTTCTTCTCTTCTTTTTCTTTCTTTTCTATTTTCTCTCTTTCTATTTCTATTATATGAAAAATATAATATCTACCCAAACAAAAGACCAAAATACCCCTACACTCAAATATCTCGCAACGTTCCCAAAACGCGATAAAACATATTCACGACGAAAAATAATATATTTTCAAATAAAAGTCAAAAATAAAATAATATAATAATAAAATAATCAAAACAATTCAATTAAATAAAAATAACTAAAATTGGGGCGTTACATTGCACACACAATCACATTTCAAAAGCATAGCATTCTTACTACAAACATGACCACCGAACTTAGCAATTAATACACAAGTATCAACACAATTCCATCTCAATTCACAAAGCACACATCATCAATTAAACATGGAGTAATTAATTTGTCATCAATAATTAGCTCAATATTTAATAAATATTCAATATCTAAATAAATAATCAATATTTAATTAAATGAATAATATTTAAATAAATAGTCAATATCTTAATAAATAATCAATTTAATATTCAATAAATAATTACTATTTTAATAAACTACCAATATTTCAATAATTAATCAATATTTGAATAAATAATTAATATTTGAATAATTAACTAAAATAATTTCCATAATTAAATAAAATTCTATTTTACAATTTATATATATTGCTACAGGATGTTATATATATATCATTCGTCATTTGTTGGCTACAGTACTAAGAGTAAAAGAATGGTAGCATGCTCACAAATAATCCCTTTAATATTGAAGACAATGACAAGAACTGCACATCACCTGATGTTGTTCACAAAGTCAGGCAAAAGATCATAAAGCATATGGATTTATGGCTGTCTCAGTGCCAGGATATGAGCAGGAGTTGTATATGATTACAGCATCCACACTCATCAATTTTACTTTAATTTTTTAAATAAAACTCACATAATTTTTTATATTATATTATATTTTTATATTTTTTAAACAACTCAATTATATTTTTCAAATATCCATATAACTCATCAAAAATTCTAAAATGCGTCCCACTAAATCTCACAATATACTCAATATTTATTTTATACTAATTATTTGATCCATACTGACACATAAAAACGTTGGCCAGCCAGAGGACGGTCACAAACCAAACAATGTTATTTTTCTCAATTATCCATCGTACTCTAACATAACTACTTTGGAACCGGTATAGAAACAATGTTTTTTCACCGATAATCATGCTCTTATATTATATGTATAAAGTTGTATGATGTATGACTAGAAATTACCCTGATTTCTAGTCCAAGTTACACTTAATTATATTGTTTTGTCGTGTAATCTGAACAAATGCAAGGCAAAACAGATTTCTACAAAATAATGCTATTTCATGTTTGAATAATCTTGTTTTAGGCAATGGTGAAAATCTATCAAGAAAATGTGTTTATCAAATTTATTTAGACTTAATTGCAATTATGGTCCTCCTATTTTGTATTTTTTTAGATTTTGATTCCCCCATTTTAAAAACCACAATTTTGGTCCCTTTTTTAAGTTTTGAGTTTAATTTTGGTCCCCCACCCCAATTTTAACACTGACTGTTCATGTACTGTTCATGAACAGTGCATGTCCGTACATAAACAGTGCATGTCCGTACATGAACAATGCATGAACAGTTGGATCAAAATTGGAGAGGGGACTAAAATTAAACTCAAAACTTAAAAAAGGGACCAAAATCGTGATTTTTAAAATGAAGGATCAAAATCCAAAAAAACATAAAATTGAGGGACTATAGTTGCAATTAAGCCATTTATTTATTAATACTATGATTTATCACCATCATTTTTTTAATTAAAAATATTATTTGGATAATATGGAAAGTGTCACAGCATGTGTTCATAAAGCATCATGATGTAGAACAAAAGAATCACAATACCATTTCATAGTGGTACGCTACAGGTGGGTGGAGGAAAAGGAATTATATTGTTTTTCATTCTCATTTTCCTGCGCTACTGTTCAACTTATATTATATATATTTCAAAGTCCAATTCCAATGGGTTTACTCCAAATTTTGAATGTGTCTTTATAGTATACCAACATATTAAACACAATTAAATTAACACATTTCAAAGATTAACCCTAAAACCTAACAATTTCAAATTTATAAAAAATTTAGGGGTTTCATCCTAAACATATTTCTACCCATTAAACACTATTAAACAATCTCAATAATTATATAAAAATCCACTCTTACCTTAATTTTTGATGGATTCTTGAGTTCTTGAATTTGGATTCATCTTCTTCTCCACTCCTCTTTCCCTCTTGCCTCTTTTTCCTCTTTATCAACTTTATAACCCTATTCTTTCTCTTTCTCTACTTTACCAACTCTCACAAATTTCTCATTAAACTATTGGACTCACTCAACCCACTATCACAATTTCTATTCACACTCTCAATTAAGCCCAATTACTAATTATAGCAATTCTATATTTATTTCACCAAATAAAAATAAATCACATAAATCAATTAATTAAATCAAATCAAATTAATTAATTAAATCAAATTGTTCGAATAAATCCAATAAATTAATTAATTCAATTAATTCAAATAAATCACATAATTCAATTAAATCAATTAATTCAAATAAATTAATTAATTAAATTAAATCAAATAGATCAATTATTTCAAATAAGTCCAATAAATCATTTAATCCAAATAACTCAAATAAATCAATTAATTTATATAAATCCAATAAATTCAATAATTCATATAAATTCAATAAATTAAATAATTCATAAGTCTCAAACGAACAATTCATACTAAAATTGGGGTTTACAACCCTCCCCCACTTAAAGGATTTTCGGCCTCGAAAATTACCTCAAACGAACAACTCAGGATAAGACTCCCTCATCTGACTCTCAAGCTCCAAAGTCACATCCCTTCCAGCTGGTCCTCCCCAAGCGAACTTCACCAAAGCAATCTTTTTACCTCAAAGTTGCTTCAATTCCCGATCCTCTATCCACATAGGTGATGTCTCCACAGTCAGGTTATCTCTCACCTGCACATCATCTACTTGGACTACATGAGACGGATCTGCAATGTATTTCCTCAACTGAGATACATGGAACACATCATGGAGATTACCAATCGACGGCAGCAAAGCAACCCGATAGGTTACCTCTCATATCCTCTGCAAAATCTGATAAGGACCAATAACTTAAGCGACTTCAACACTCTACCAACACCAGTTATAAGAGTAACTCGAAGAAACACATGATCTTCCTCTTGAAACTCAAGTTATTTCCTCCTCTTGTTATGATAACTCTTCTGACGACTCTGAGAAATCTTCATCTTCTCCTAAATCATCTTAATCATGTCGGTAGTCTGCTGGGCTATCTTAGGTCCAACCACAACACTCTCTTTCGACTCATACCAACACAATGGCGTCCTACATCTCATACCATACAATGCTTCAAACGGTGTCATTCCAATACTCGAATGAAAACTGTTGTTGTAAGTAAACTCAATCAAAGGCAAGTAGTTATCCCAAGCTCCTCCCTTTTCCAGCACACAAGCTCTCAAAAAAATCCTCAAGTGACTGAATCTTCCTCCCAATCTGACCATCTGTCTGCGGATGATAAGCAAAACTCAAAGGCAACTTCGTACCCAAAGCACTTTGCAAACTCTCCCAAAATCTCAAAGTAAACCTCAGATCTCTATCTAACACAATGCTAGACGGAATACCATGCAAACTGACAACCTCTCAATGTACAGCTTCGCTAACTTCTCCAACGGGTAATCCATTCTCATCAGAATAAAGTGGGCAGATTTCATCAATCTATCCACAATAACCCAAATAGCTTCACAATTACTCAGTGTTCTAGGTAACCCAGACACAAAATCCATCGATATGTTATCCCATTTCCACTCAAGAATAGATAACAGTTGCATCAAATCCAACGGTTTCTGATGCTCAATCTTCGACTCTCGGCCTTCTCAAATCTCATCAAGAATACCGCTAGTAAGCTTCAACATACCAAGCCTAACTTCATAAGAAGTCTCTTCATAAACCAAACTCAAATCCTGAAATTGTTCAATCATTTCCAACTCTCTTACCATCATCATCGACATATGCAAAAGTTTCCTACTCAATGCATCAGCTACCACGTTTGCTTTACCTGGATGGTAATTCAAACCAAAATCACAATCCTTCAGAAGTTCCAACCATCCCCCTGTCTCGCATTCAACTCTTTCTGATCAAAGAGATACCTCAAACTCTTATGATCATTAAACACCTCAAATCTCGATCCAAACAAATAATGTCTCTACAGATTCATAACAAACACAACAACGGCTAACTCTAAGTCATTCGTCGGATAATTCCTCTCATGCACTTTAAGTTGCCTTGAAGCATAAGCTACAACTTGCTGATGTTGCATCAACACACCTCCCAAACCCATCAACGAAGCATCACAATACACAACAAACGGTTCTGCCGGATTCGGCAAAATCAAAACAAGAGTTGTCGCCGACCTTTTCTTAAGCTCTTGAAAACTTTCTTCACACTTTGCTTCCCAAACAAAAGCTTGACCCTTCCCAGTCAACTGCGTCAATGATAAAGATAACTTGGCAAATCCTTCAATGAATTTTTGATAATAACCTGTCAAACCAAGAAAAATTCTAATCTTAAAAACTGATTTCGGGGCTTCCCATTGCGATACAGCTTCAACCTTCGACGGATCAACTGCAATGCCTCTACTCGAAATCACATGGCCAAGAAAACTTACTTTCTTCAACCAAAACTCGCACTTAGAAAGTTTAGCATACAACTGCTTCTCTTTCAACACAGATAACACAATCCTCAGATGCTCAGCATGACCCTCTTCACTCTTCGAATAGATCAAAATATCATCAATGAACACAACCATAAACTTGTCCAAATAAGGATGGAAAATCGTGTTCATGTACTCCATAAATACACCTGGTGCATTAGTCACACCAAATGGCATCACGAAATACTCATAATGTCCATACCTAGTTCTAAAAGCAGTCTTCTGAATATCTTCAGCCTTCACACGAATCTGATGATACCCATATCTCAAATCTATCTTACTGAACACACTTGCACCAACCAACTGATCCATCATATTATTAATCCTTATGTAGCGTGCGGTTTTTGTCGGTGACGCGACCACCTTATCGCCATGGGTTTCTCCTCACTGTAGTGGTAGGAGCGGGGTGCTACTTTCTGATTTCTTATTTATCGTATGAAGCTGGAAAAGAAAGGGAAGCTATCTAAAACTAACCTTGCACGCAAATGTTTAACTGAACAAATGCTTAAAGAGATCGGGGAGTTCGGGGTCAGGTTATACAATGGGGAGTTGTCAATTACCCGTCCTATATGTGGTTATCCACAAGTTGTTAGCAACTTTCCTTACTGCTTTCTACTTGCTGGTGTTTATCTGTCGTGGGTTAGGAAAGTTTCTCCTTTGGGAGTATTTGAGAGAAAGAGAGTGATTTTTTGATGATTTTGGTAAGGTATTGGACCTAAGGTTTTGATTAGTGTGTGAAGGTATTGGACCTAAAGTTTTTGATTGGTGTGCTCGCTAAGATTTCGCAATCTCATGCCTACGTATTCCCGTTAAAGTAAAACAAGGAAATCAGAGCAATCGTAGTTCCTCTTATTCTATGGGAGGAAAAAGATGTTTTGGTGTCTTGTTCAAAGCCCAAGATTGAAGCTAAAGGTTGTATTTGTGTCTTGTTCAAAGCCCAAGATTGAAGCTAAAAGGTTTGACTAAGAGAGAATTTGTCATCTCTAAAGGGAGGTATCTCATATGTTTATCACAACTGTTGGGTGACTGATTATAAAGGAGAATTACTTTAACTGGGATATATGAATCCAGCAATGCCATAATTTACTTTATAGGGGATTTATCCTGAAGGAGAAAACTTTAACTTAGTGTAGAGCAATGCCATTTTTCCTTATGAGTATTTCATGTTAAGAGAGGGACATTGGCGTGAATGTAAATAATCCAGAGGCTTGCCACTTACATCAATTAGATGAATGAGAGGATTTACTAGGATAAGAGATGGACTACAACTTGGATTTTTGAATCAAGTGTGCCACTTATAGCAGTTATCTGGAATTAGGGTTTGTTTTGATTTTCTGTGTGATATACAGAAAAGTATCTTCCTACAGAGAGATTTTAATTTTCTCTGAGGGGATGTTGGTTTTTGTATGTGCCTTGATCAATGCCCAAGGTTGAAGGTAAGAGATTGATTGACTCTACTGGGGAAGTCATTTACAAAGCCTAAGAGAAGGCTGGAAAAGACTGACTCAACAAGAGAGTGTTTATCTGTCTTGTACAAAGCCCAAGATTGAGGCTAAAAGAGATTTGATTCTTTTGGGGATATCATTATACAAAGCCTAAGAGGAGGCTGAAAGTTGACTTTTCCGGGGAAACATTTTGTCTGTCTTGTACAAAGCCCAAGATTGAGGCTAAAAAGGGGTTATTGACTCCACTAGGGAATATTCGTATGTGTCTTGTACAAAGCCCAAGATTGAGGCTGAAGGGGAAAACTGACTCTACTGGTAAGAGTATGATTTATCTTGTACCAAGCCCAAGATTGAGGCTAAAAAGAGAGATTGACTCTGCTTAGGGAGATTCCCAAAGCCTAAAAGAAGGCTGGGAGGAATTGACTTCGCTGGGAAGATATTTATCTAGATCTTAAGAGATGGTTTAGAAGATTTTGACTTTCCTGGAGAAAGTTTATATATGTCTTGTACAAAGCCCAAGATTGAGGCTAAAAGGAGATGACTCAGTTGAGGATATTTTAGGTGTCTTGTACAAAGCCCAAGATTGAGTCTGAAAAGATCTGACTGACTCAACAAGAGAATGTTTTTGTTTGTCGTGTACAAAGCCCAAGATTGAGGCTAAAAAAGGTTAACTCAACAAGAGAGTGTTGAAAAGAGATTGAATCAATAAGAGAGTGCTGAAAAGGTGATTGACTCAACAAGAGAGTGCTTTTGTTTGTCTTGTACAAAGCCCAAGATTGAGGCTGAAAAAGGTTAACTTAACAAGAGAGTGTTGAAAAGGTGGTTGACTCAACAAGAGAGTGGTTTTAAGAAAGAAGATTGACTCGACAAAAGAGTGATTTTGAGGCTAACTCTACTGAGGAAAATAATTATGCAAAGCCTAAGAGGAGGCTGACTTCTGCTGAGGATTATTGAGATCCAGAGGTAGGTCCAAAGTCGGGGGATCCACTCTTGCTGAGGGTTTACAGAATGGTTGAGGTATCAGATGCCTTGAGGTTCTGATTTGGGGTAGTGTTATATTGATGATAAGCTGACCCTAACTAGGGAAATTTAGGATGAAAGACTGAGTTTTAGATCCTGTGAAGGTTTTAACCCTACTGGAGATTTATTAAATGGCCAGGGTTTTTTCTAAGTTTGTAGGGAACTTGAGAATGTCTTTGAGATCCAAGAGGAGATTAGACTGTCCAAGTCTACCGGTATGGGAGAGTTTGTCTTTGTATGATGCCCAAGAGGAGGCCGGTGCTTTAAGGGATGAGAATCAACCCTTAAATTGGTCTGAAATTTTTTACTCTTCGGAAAGACTGCTCTAATAAAGGATGACTAAGTTATATCCTATACCTTTAAGAGGACTTCAGGGTCCTTATATTAAGCCCAAGAGAAGGCATAAGAACTTCTAATAAGCTGGAGGGTCCTTGTACAAAGCCCAAGAGGAGGCATGGATGCTTTTAGGAAGCCTGTGGGTCCAAACCTAAGAAAAGTTCAAGAAAAGTTTCACCCGGAATAATCCTTTCTTTAGTGATCAGTTCTAGGGTTTGAAGAAATTCAAGAGAGGTTTCACCGAGAATTAATCCTCTCTGGGGAAATGAATTTCTTGTACAAATTTCTAGTAGTGACATTATGAGAAAAGTTTCACCAGGAATAATGTCTTTCTCTTTGTTCCATATTGTATAAGCCCAAGAGGAGGCAAGACTGTATCTGGAATTCTGATGGGGAACTAGTTTTGACTGTTGAAAGAGTGACCACTGGCTTTATCTAGTTCTAGACCTAATTGCCGGAGAAAACTCTAAGCAGATAATATACAGGTATATATATACAGATGAAATATATACTGTATGTAAAAGAGGGTTGGAGGACTTACAGGTGAGCAAGCTTCCAGCACAAACAAATATATATATATATATATATATATATGTGTGTGTGTGCGTGTGTGTGTGTGTGTGTGTGTGTGTGCAAGTATGTAAAAGAAAGTTGTTTAAAACTTACAGGTGAGCAAGCTTCCATTGTAACAGCTGTATGGTTAGTTGTTCAAGAAATGAAAGAAAGTTTTGATGACAACTATGAATTTGAACCTAAATCAAAAGGGAAAGTTATTTTGAAAATAAGATTGGGGCTTATACTCAAGGAGAGGCCCAGATGAAAAACAGTAATCGTACCGTTGATCTGAAAACTGTATCGAGACTTATATAATGACTGAGGCCCAAATTATTGTACTTACAAAGAGGTTGGGTCTTACACTCTATTAGAGGCCCAAAAGTTTATTTTTGTACAAGAGATGGAGCTTACAACTCAAGGAGAGGCCCAAAAATAACAGTGATCACACCGTTGTTTTGAAAATTGTACTGGGACTTATACAATGACTGTGGCCCAAATTATATATGTACAAAATAGGGTTGGGTCTTACACTTTATTAGAGGCCCAAAAGTTGTTTAAAAGAAAAGAGAATGGGACTTATAACACGAGGGGAGGGCCAGTTGAAAATTGTTTCAAAAATTGGCGATTGCACCAAGATTTTATCGTACTGGGACTTATACAATTATTGAGGCCCACAAATGTTTATGTACAAAGGGGGTTGGGTCTTACACTCTATTAGAGGCCCAAAAGTGTTTGAAGAAAGAAAGATGGGACTTATAACACAAGGGAGGCCCAGATGATTTTTGTTTTGAAAACGGCGATCGCGCCGAGATTTTTTAAGATCGTATCGGGACTTATACAATGACTGAGGCCAAAAAAAGGTTATTTACAAAGGGATGGGACTTACACTCTATCAAGAGGCCCAAAAGTGTTTGAAAATTTTAAAATCAAGAGGAAACCCTAATTTTAAATTAAAATGTCATTTTTCAAAGGAAATTTAAATAATAAATGATAAAATATCAAATATATTAAAAAAAACAAATTGTAAACTTTGAAAAATATTTTGAAAAATCATGTTTAATCACATGAAAGTTTGAAATTCAATTGGTTTTGAAAGATCAAAGTGGGAATTTCATTTAAAAATGTTTAAAAACAATAAAAATGAAATTAATTACAAAAATTCTAACTATATTAAATAAATAATATAAATTGGATTTTTTTTGTAAAATAAAATATTTAAACATTTTTGTGAATTTTGAGAAAAAGAATCAATTCAAAAACATAAATATTCAGAGAGAAATTAATTTTTGAATCAATTAACAAAAATATCAAAATATTAAAAAATTTGAAAAAGTGCGCCAAGAACACCAAGTTCTTGCCCGCGTGCCCTGTTTCTACAGATTTGCGTTTTCTCATTTTTCTCCATGATTTCCCAATGGTTTTGCACGATTCAAGTACCAATCTTGTTCGTTTTTTAACAAGGATCACAACCATATAGTTTAATTGCATTTATATTAAGTATGGAGGAAGAAATCAACAAAAAACCTCAAGAACCCTAATTTCAGCATGAACACAATGAAATACCATACACGATGGATTCATGGCAATTGATTGAGGGTTATTACTCTACATACATGCATAAACAAGATGGTAACTCAAAAATTTATTCATGATGCATGGATCATAGAGTTTGAAGGGTTCAGGCCTACCCCTTGCAGTTGGTGATCGAGTTTGATGATGGAGGTGTTGCAGCTAGGTTCCAATGATCTGGACAGCTTCCTTAGGTGCTAAGAAGTGTGTTTGAATGCTTGGAGTGGATTGAAATGAGCTGGAACTGGTTGTGGTACCTCAACTGCAACTCTGTCAAGAACTTGAGCAATTGGCTGGTGATTTTGTGAATTTGATGTTCCAGATATGATTTTGTGTTATGGATCACTCATGTATGATGTTTATGAGGTGTGTGCATCATTGGTTTGGTTGGAATCACTCTCAATCTCAAAATCCAATAGTGACTTGAGTTAGAAGGCAAAATTGGAGTGAAGAAGAGATTTTGAGTAAAGCATTAGTTTGGGTGCTTTGGTGTACTCAAACTAATCACAAATGAGCTCTATTTATAGTAGAGCAAGTTTGTTTTGGCTGCAATAGTGAATGACAACTACAGCAGGTCTGTTGGCAAATGTGATCATATGGAATCTCAAGTCTCCTCTAGCCATTGGCTTAAGGTTAGAGCACAGGCTAGGGGTTCTCTGGTTCAAAGATAAGGCTTGACTGAACTTGGATAACATTGTCTTGATAAATGCCACCTCTATGCATCAGTTAAATGCTTGGAAACAAACTTGCCCATTTGAAGCATCTTGAATTTTTAGGAGTGTCATGCCTAAACATAAATCCATGGACTTGTGAGGCTGGTGGATCAGTGTTTGTCCCTTGGTTGTTCCCCCTTGAGGTGTGCAGATGGATAACCATGCTTGTTATGGCACAAATTGATCAATTCGAGCAACAATGCACAAAACTGCCTTCCAAAAATCAGTGAAAAATGCCATTTTCAATGGATCATATCTCCTTGCTCAGGTTGAGTTATGGGAGGCTCTTGTAATTTTTAAAGAGCCCTCATATGGTACTATCCATGTATGATCATAGTTTTTCTTGAAACTATTTGGATTCCATTGAAAAATCCTCATGAACATTGATGTTCAGGGCTGGTAACTTAGGCAGATTTTTACTAAGTGTTAAAAAATGTCATTTTCTTCATTTCTGTCATTTTGATCACTCCATAACTTAAAATCCATGAAGAATTGGAGTTTGAGGTAGTTGAAGCTTTTTTAAAATGTAGGAAGACCTACAAATCAGGTTTTGGATCACCCAAAATGGCTGCTTGGATCACAAGTTATGATCTTTGGAAGTTGGTACCAAAATCATTCAAATTAAGTAACTTAGAAAATTTTTCAAATTTTCAAGATTACCCCTTTTACAAGTTATCTTGGTTTCTTGATCATTTCTTGTTCAAATGACATTATAAATCATATTTTATGAAAATATGAGTCATAAGGATCATTTTTGCCAAAAAAGTCATGTTTTGGCTTTTGGCTCCAGCGCGGTTCGGCTCGTAAAACCCTAATTCCCGACTTTTGGGGAATGCATCCTCTGAGGGTAATTTAGCTTTTCAAATGGATCCTTAGGGCTATTTTGAGCATATTGAGTCACATGTTGGAGTCTTGGCTCATCTTCTTGTGAAAATCTCACTCTGGAGGTCCCAGTCGTCCAAAATCCTAATTTGGCAACATCGGGTGTTTTGAGGCTCAAAACACTTGGAATGTGGCAACTTTGTGCTTGATTCTTGGTGCGAGGGTCCTCTTGATCCTTTATGGATGTTTTAATAGGTTAGACAAGTTGAAGATCATGTCATTTCTTGATTGATCTTTTGCCTAAATGTTCTGGGAGGGCTCAAAACCCTAATTCTTGATTGTGGTGAATGCTCAACCATTTTTTAGAAGACTGATGAAGCATGAAGGTACATCCATATTGTGGTAATGATCCTCACAATGATGGGAAATCTTGGATGTCAAAATTTGGGGTATGACAGATGCCCCTATTTAATTTTCTTGGACCCGAAGGTGTGAATGGCGAAGATATTCTGACATTCAGGGTGCAAGAGGATTAAATATCAGAATACCCGAAATTTTGACGGTGGTTATGAATGTCAACGGTTTTCTCATCCATCTTCCTTTGTTAAGCAATGATACTTAGAAAAGGGTAAAACTTCCCCTCGATCCTGGTATTCAGCCACGGAACTGGTCTCAGTTTCTTTTGTAATAAACCTCCCCGCTATCCTGGTTTTTTGCCACGGAACTGGTCTCAGTTTCTGATATAAACTTCCCCTCGATCCTGGTCTTTGGCCGAGGAACTGGTCTCAATTTCTGAAATAAACTTCCCCTCGATCCTAGTCTTTAACCAAGGAACTGGTCTCGGTTTCTTCTTGTCAAGTTCCTTCCTTGACAAGGAATGCTATGTGTAGCGGTTTTCATCAAACTTCTCGCCGACTTTTTACTGGGGAGATTCCATTTGATAGAAAAAGATTTGATGTCAGACTTGCTAGGGACACCCATTTGTCTGAGCTATAGAGGTGTGCAAACTTCTCTGTTGGATATGCCATTTGTTGACTCTACTAGGGAAAAATGAGTCTCTTGAAAGACTGCTTTTCGCTTGGGCATACTACATCATACTTTTCTTCGAGATCTTTTCAGAGAAATGCCATGTGATGTAATCCAATTTTGAGGTGCTGATGACTTCATTAAGATTGACTTTCTTGGGAGAAAACCAATGTGTTGCTGAGAGTCCTCGGTTGAGAGGCTTTCTCTAGGGATTTTCCTTAATCCGGGAAAGCAAAAATGTCATCTTCAATGGAGAAGAGTGACGTTTGTCGAATGTCTTATTGCCTTTCAGAGGTTCAAGTTACCAAAGTGGTCGAGGACCGTCTCCAATCCAGAAAAAAACTAGGGAGAAAGATTGTTCAGACAAAGCATTTCCTGACGAGGGAAGAACTGACAACTCGATTGATAAGCGAACTTTTATCACTTGGATGAATATGACCAGAGAGATATTAATGCAATATGAATATGAATATGAATATGAATCAATAATTCATGATGTATGTATGTTTATGCTGACAAAACTGACGCGACATACAGACTAATAGATGAACACGACTGGATACTCGGCCACGACGAGGAATGAAAAGTAACATTGGTTCAAAATAGCAATCCTGCCTTGCTTAAGAGAGGTAGTCCCTGTGGGGAGAAAGAATCGTCAATCGGTCTTAAGAGGTACGGACTCTGCCGGGAATGTCAGATGGGACATTACATTTGACACAGTTGATCCTTCATTCAGGTGCACTGGTTTAGAAGGAGTACTTTGATTCTGCACTTTAAGGTTCAATCACCTCTGGAGAAGCTATCGATGCTCTTTTTGAAGTTCACAGTGAAAAGGAATTGCCATCTTTATTTTAAAAGCAAAAAAATTTTGACAAGTAAATTCTTTTTTGTTTATTTCAAGAATCGTTGATCATGTTAAAATGTCATTCTGTAAAGCTAAATCAAATAAGAATTGCAAAAAAAAGCACTAGGGCTCAAATTTTATTGATAGAATGGAAATCAGCCAAGCACGTGATTCCATAGAGCATTTACAAAGTTTAGAAAATGGTAATTTTAAGGGAAATGGGCTATATTGAAAAATAACGACCGTTATCCTTCTATCGAACTTTGAATTCCGGACATCCTGAGCTTCTGTTGAAGATGACCTTGACTGGAGTTTTCCTGATGGATAGCGTGACTGCTGAGGAGTTGAACCGATCAAACGTAGTTACTTGCCATTAATCCCTAACTTTTGCCTGGATTGTACTTTGAGATTTCCAATCCATCAGGATGATTTTTTTTATTATGTCTCTAAATTTTGCCTGGACCGCCCTTTCGGGTTTTCAATCCACCGAGACATTTTTTTTATTCAGGCAGAGTATTTCTTGACTACATTAACATTCGTGGGGTAGGCAAATTCTTCTTCATCCATGGTTACGAGTCTCAAGGCACCGCCTGAGAAGGCTTTCTTAACAACATAGGCCATCGTAATTCGGAGTCCATTTGCCTCTGGAATCAGTGAGAAATGACCATATCTTCTTGAGCACAAGGTCTCCTTTCCTGAAGACACGAGGTCGGAATTTTTTGTCAAACGCTTTCTTCATTCTTTGCTGATACAACTGACCATGGCATAAAGCCGTCGTTCTTTTTTCTTCCATTAGGTTCAGTTCATCGTGCCTACTTTGACACCATTCAACTTCCGTTTGCTTGGCTTCCATCAAATATCTTATTGATGGGATCTCTACTTCTATGGGGAGCACTGCTTCTATGCCATATACTAGAGAAAAAGGGGTTGCCCCTGTTGACGTGCGGATGGATGTGCGATAACCGTGAAGAGCAAAGGGTAGCATCTTGTGCCAGTCTTTGTAGGTTACAACCATCTTTTGAACGATCTTCTTGATATTCTTGTTAGCTGCTTCTACCGCTCCATTCATTTTAGGTCGGTATGGAGATGAGTTATGGTGTTCGATCTTAAACTCAACACACAACTATTTCATCATCTTGTTATTCAAGTTAGATTCATTATCCGTAATGATCTGGCTTGGAACACTGTAATACCCCAAAATTTGCTCTCCCCTTTTGGCATCATAGCATGGCATTATCATTTATCATATCATATCCATCTCATTAACATTGCATTGCATTTAACATAGAAAAATGAAGCATGGCATCCTTCTTACCATCAGGGCATGTGATCAGGTGGAAGGTGGACAATCAAGGAATCATTCAAAGCACAAAAGGTCAATCAAGTTGGCTCTAGGCAAGCCAAGAGGTCTCTCATGGCTCATACTATCTCAATTGATCTTCCAAAACCTCAAGGAAGTGAGATTCAATGGGAGATTGAAGCACTACATCTTTCACTATGCAAGAGGTTCAAAAATTGAAGGAAAACCCTCAAAAGAGATAGCTCATTGATTCAAAATCATCCTCAAGTGGCATTTCTCATCATCCTTTAAGAGGATACACAACATACTCTGAGGAATTTGGATTTGAAGACTGCACATTTTTCTCCTAGGAGGTGGGCACCAAAACTAGGGTTTCCCATTAAATCAGGGAATCTTTGATTTTTTGAACAAAACTTGATGTCATGGTATTCCATATGTCCTTAAGTGTATGTATGTGGAAAATTGCCTCTCAATTGGTTTTAGAAGTGGTTCAATTGGAAGAAAGATCAAGAATCAGAGAAATTGGGGCAAAGTCAAATAATCAGAGGAAAAAGTCAATTCTTGACTTTTTGAGGCCAAATTCATGAAATTCATGTTATATGTGTCCAATGTACAAAATTTGATCAAGAAACTCCAAAGGAATCATGAAAAAATCAAGATGTAAAAAGTTGCCATTTTTGGATGAAGTAGGGTTGCTAAAAATAGCAAGTTTTGGCCATTTTGCATCAGAGTTTGAACCAAGGCCATTTAAATTTGGAGCACCAAATGAAAATTCCACTCTGCCTCAATGAAAGGCCTTGCTTTAAGCTTCAAATCCATGTGTGGAACATCTCCATTGGATAAAAATTGAGTGAGATATGATTGATCAAAGTTTGAGCAAAGTAGGTCCAAAACTAGGTCATGACCAAGATTTTCAGGGCACGCGCGCAGTCATTTTCTCAAACACTTGGTGGGCCAAATGTATTGATCAATTACTCATGATTAGAGGCTTCAAATGGAAAATCTTTCAACATCAAAGTTGTTCCTCTATGTGAGATCTTCAAAGTTGGTGTTTATCAATTTTTCATCTGATCAAAGGTTAAGGAGTTATGATGGCTCAAAGAATGGTCATTGCAACTGAAATTTGACCAGGTCACAACCAGGTCATGCCACAAGTCTGCGCACCCATGTACCAGCTTCTTTTTCCATCTGTTTGAGGTCATTTTTAGACATGTTTGAGACCTCATTCCACTTCAATTTCCAAATCAATATTGTGCTCCAATGCATCCTCTTTCCAATGAACCCATAAACTCCCTAATGCAGCCATTGAGTAGAGAGAAAAACCTCCACAAACTACCCTATGTTGGCATGGATACATTGACAGCATGTTGCATGATTTTGGTTCACACACACCACAAACACTTCTTAACCTCAGCTTTCCTCTTTAAACCAAGCACACATGACATAAAACTCATACACTAGCACGTGCCTTACATGGAAATAGAAAAGACAAGCTTGCTGAGCAAGTTTCTAATGCAACAGCCTTTGCCATTCGTTTCTCTTGCTGCTTCACCATAACTGTCATGAGATTAACCTCACCATAACCCAGCCTTGATCACTCGCCCCCTAACTAACTTGACTCAGTTAGTTAGGGTGGACTCAGTTAACCACCTTGACTCACCCTAACTCAACTCATTAAACCGTGGTAAGCTCACACTATAAAAGAAATCACACACTCCATTTTCATTTTTCAGTTTTGACAACCACATTTCTCTCCAAGAACACCTCAAACTCTCTCTACTTTCTCTCTGATTCCACACGATTTCAACACTCTTCTTCCACTTTTCATCTGCATTATCATTGTTTGGCATTGTTGAATCAAGACCAACAAGAACAACTCCATTTCTGCAAGTTCAGCATCATTGCAAGCTTCAACATCCTTCATCTATTTACGAATCCATAGCATTTATTTTGCTAAGTTTGAAGATCTAGAAGCTCAGCATATCAAGCTTTCCTCTGGTTTTTCTCAACATCTCCAATTGCTCCACATTTTCAGGTTTCATCATGCACTCTTCTTCATTCGATTCTCTTTAGTTTTGATTTATTTTTGCTGTCTTAAGCTTGATAGAAGCTCTGCTTACTCCGGCTAGTTGATAGAGCTTCTTAGAAGCCTAGATCCAAAACTTAGGGCATGATTTAATCTCCTCTGTTCTCTATGTGTGTGCTTGGTATGTGAAAAACAATTGTGAATTCTTAATCTACGTGAGCTCAGCTTCATTTTGGTATAATAGTTGGGCATTTCTGGGACATGTGAAGTTGCAGACGGTGGCGTGTGACCGGAGAAGGTGACCGGAGGTCCCTCTCCGGCCGGTGGTTTTTAGTTAGGGTTTTGGTTGCAGTTTAAATCATGGCCGTTGGATGTGTGTGATCGTGTGGTCCAAAAGTTGACAGCACATTAAAATTCACGTGCAGATCATGTGCACCATTTCTGAATTTACTTAAACATTGTGTGATGCAGTACATGGTAATTTGTGTGTGACCTCATGCGCGTGTGTTGGATTCGTGTACTTTGACTTTTGTTTGACTATGACTTAATCTGATGGCTTGGATTGCTTTGACTATGTTGACTGAAGAACACGCTAGTTATGGTGTTTTGCGTGCTAATTGGACTTAACCAGATTGATAATTACACCCCCATGTATTGAAGCCCAATGATTTTGAACTGTCCAATTGCTATGTTCATACCCCCCTGCATTTTGCATTTATTCTTCATTTTTATTTCTTTCTACACGTTTGATTTCTAATTTTTAAAAATACCAAAACATATTGGAAAATTCTACAAAAATTCATGTGTATTCTTAAAACATTTAGGAAATTTTCTATGATTTTATTTTCTGATTTTATGACCATTTTGCCCCTGTTCCATTATTTCTTTTGAATTTCCATTTGTATGCATACTTAATGTGACATATGATTTTGTGCATTTTTGTTCTTGATCATAAAAAATGATTTTGATGCCTTTCTTTTTGCATTGTGGTCACAATATGTTGAGGTATGTTTGAGATTTATGAGATGATTTTTAAGTCTTTTTTGGATGACTTTTGATGTGTTGCTTTGAGCATGAATGCATGAAGTTTCCATGAGACTTTGACCTAATTGTTGAGTGACTTTGGTTCTGATTCATTGCTTGTGGACTTGATATGTTAATGACATGTGTTTAAGGTGTTTGATTGGTGAAAGTCATAATTTTTGAAGCATGTTTGCTATTTGTTTGAAGCATGAAGTTTAACTTGTTCATTTTGTGAATGCATGCCTCATGTTTGGTTTGCTTGATCATGAAGGCACTTGTGCCATGAGTTGTGGTTTTGTTTGAGGATGTATAGCATGTTAATTGACTTCTGATTGTGACATTTGGGTTTCATCTTTGCATGCTTGATGTTTATCTTGCACCTTAAGTCACTTGTTTCACAAGTATGAACCACATTCACATCACTTCACCTTTTCTTCTTTGCTTCTTGTTGGATTGAGATTTTGTTTGCATGATTTAGTATGCTCATTTAGGATAACATTAGGATGTGTAAATATGAGTTACATTCTGACTTGGAAGCATGTATAGCATTCAATCTCATTTCACTTTGTTTGTCAACTTGTTTGAATTTGATTTGTTCATTATATTTTCTTACTTTACTTGTAAGTGATTGTGCTAACCATGTAGGGGCTTTGGTAAGTTTCAATTGAGCGTGGATAAGGAATCCACATTCAACTTCTATCCTTTCTCTTTTACAATTCCATGTTTTGTTAAGCACTTATGTGCTTTCTTTTAATAACTCATCACTTTCCCTTTTGAATTACAATTCATCTTCTACTTTGGAAGTGAATTGTTTAATTCTTTCTTTCTTTAGATTTTAGGTTGAAACCTCACAAACCTTTAGGATCACTCCCTTTAATCTTCAATTAGGATTGAGTCTTAGTCCATATAGGTTTTACCTTTTCTCCTCTCTTGAGTCTTTCATCTTCTCATCTCAAAGGAAATTCAAAACACATAATAAAGGTAGGCATTTATTGCATTTAGGCCTTTCATATAAAGAAAAGATTATAAGGGGTCTTCTCTTGTAATCTTAGAATGTGTAGCATATAGCCCATCTTGGGTCAATGTGTTAAACATTTGATCTTGTATGAGGGACTTAAATGCAATATTTGTTGAAGGTGCAAATAATAAAAAACACTTCTTCATTTCTTAATTAACAAAAACACTTAATAAACACAAGTATGCTAGTGTGTTTGAACCTTGACAATTGGAGCTAAGTGTGGGGGTCTTCTTCACTCTTAGTGTGCTTTCTTACCCATTCCATCTTGGAATGTGAGAATGTACACATTCCAGTGACTAAGATCCAGATACACTGTCATATGCAAACAAATCCAAAACACTTCCTTCTAAAAGACAAAACCAAACAATAACGTCTTTCCTTCGGGAATTCTTTTCTCACCTCATTCACTCTTAGCGTACGAACGCGCTTCTACTCGTTCTTTTGCAAGACGGTAACGCACTCGGACCAGCGAGCCTGCAACACCTGAGCTAGAACGTAAGCCGTTCTCTAAAAAACACAAACAATTCATCCCTAGTGAGGGGAACTACGTCGCTCTGATTCTCATGTTCCCTATGAGATACGTAGGCAGTGGGGTAGGGCCCATGCGAGCACTTCTTTTATTTTCCCTACATTTGTTTCTCTTTCTCCTTTCCTTTTTCAGTTCTTTCTCAGTATTCCTTTCTTTACACCCTTTGATCGAGACAAGCAAGCGTGGATCCCATCGGGTACGATGGACGTGAGGGGGTGCTAATACCTTCCTCTCGCGTAACCGACTCCCTTACCCACTTCTCTTGGTCGCAAGACCATGCTTTTCCTTTCTCTCAGGTTTACGCGGTGTTTCCTTTCCCTCTCTTGGGATAAATACACATTGCTGGCGACTCTGTTTCGGTGCCACTTTCGCGTTTGTACTAGGATGAAAATCCCGGGGAGCGACAGCTGGCGACTCTGCTGGGGAAAATTTGAGGTTGACCTATTGCTGGTCCATCCCTAAGCGAGTCAATCCTAGCGCTTGTCTGTGTTTCTTGCATTGGGTGTTTACTGTTGTGCTATATTTACCATTTTATTGTATGGTTATTTACTGCTTTACTGTACATTACTGTATTTACTGCTTTTTAGCACTACATATCATATTATTACTGTTGTGTTGGACTGTGCTATTTTCTGTTTGGCGGGATGGGATTTCTGAGAGATAAGCCCATTACACAGGCTTGAGTATACACTTAGAATTAGAGTGGAGAGTAGTGGGACCTACGTGCCGTTTGGAGTGCGTTGGGTGTTCACGAAATTCACAGCTAGACGAGGCTATCTTGGGACACATCGTGGCATACGCATCTTGCGTATTCCAGGATGTAGATCTAGAGAGCTGTCGACTCTAGTGACCGATCATGAGGACCTTAGTGGAACTATCCCTCTTTAGTGGTGACAATGGCAGACCACATTCTGTGGCAAACCCATTCGCACCCGAGGGCCCACTTTGGAACTTGCATAGGATGACTTTTATTTTCTAAGGGGAGTCAGTGGACGACCTCTTTGATTGGCATAGCATTGTATCCTACGGGCTGAATGTGCTATTGCTTCTCAAACCTCCGAAGCTGACAAGCCTTATTTTCTAAGAACCACATGTGAGTATGGACGGGATGTTTACAGGTTTGCAGGAAACCCAGCCTCCTACCTACCTTACTTGTGATTCTATGATGATTTCAGACATTGTATCCTATGCCAGTGATTTAAGTGTTCATCTCAGATATTGCCAGATTCAGTACAGAGACACAGTGCACACAGTTCAATACAGACACCGACACTTGATTACCTGATCACATGCCCTTTTGCATTGCATTATCATATCATAACAGTTATGTTTGACATTTTCAGGTGCAAAATACATTTCTGATTCCAATCCATGGGTTCAACAGAGATCGTCGCCGAGAGAAAGAACAATGTGTCTTACAAGTTTCCAGATCCTGTCTTGGATTCATTGCTCAAAGTTATAGATATGGCTGGTCCGGGTATTCTTGATAGGTTTCAGAAGAGCTACGGGAATTTGGTTGGGATGGTCCGTACAATCACCAAGTATGAGCATGATGCTTTACACACTCTGCTGCAGTTCTACGAGCCTTCGTTGAGGTGCTTTCTTTTTTCAGATTACATTTTGATGCCAACACTGGAAGAATTCTCATTTATTTTGGGAATTCCGATCACGTCGGCAATACCATTCTTCTCTGGTAGTTCTCCCAGCGTAAAAGAAATTGCTGCTGCTTTACAAATGGATCAGACATTGATAAAGAGTGGTGTGAGCAGTAAAAATGGAGTTAGCGGATTTCATTTAGAATTTCTGGCTGGACAGGCCCAAGAGGCTGCAAGTGCTAAAAATTGGACGGTTTACAATTCCATTCTGGCTCTCTGCATATATGGCCTAGTTTTCTTTCCCAATCAGCAAGACTTTGTGGATATGCAAGCGACAAGAGTTTTCGTTCTTAAAAATCCAGTCCCTACTTTGTTAGGAGATTTTTATCATTCCGTGCACTATAAGAATGAGAAAAGGAGGGGAGGATCTGTTAGTTGTTGTACTCCACTGCTGAGCCATTGGTTTTTCAAACATTTGCCTCAGACAGGTGCCTTTGTGGAAACCAAAGATGTGGCGAAATGGTCTAAACGATTGATGAGTTTAACTGCTGATAACATTGTATGGTTTGATCACCGGTTGTTGAGAATAGAGCTTGTCACAAGATGCGGAGATTTTCCAAATGTGCCTTTGATCGGCAGAAAAGGAGGGATCAATTATAATTCAGTTTTGGCCATCCGACAGTTTGGGTATGCTTCCAGGGATCCTCCTACAGAGCAAGATGTGGAAGAATCTTTATTCTTTACAGGAACTAAAGATGCGAAGGTGGTAGAAGTAGTGAATGCTTGGAAAGATAAGCACAAAATTGGAAAAGCAGTTTTTGGAAAAGGAGATTGTAGATCTTATCCTGAATATGACAGGTGGATTGAGACGAAAGTAAAGGAATTGCTTTTACCCTTTTCAAGGGGACCTCTTTTATGTGCAGTACAGCCAGAACAACCCACCATGGTGGCTATTGAAGAATGTGAGAAGTGGAAGAAAATGGTCAGAGAGTTGCAGATAGAGAATTCTGGAATGAGCAGATGTCTTCAGAAAGCTCTAGCTGACAACAAAGAGTTGGAAAAGAGAGCCTTGAAAGCGGAAAAAACCTTGGCTGACAAAGAGGAAGATTTTGATGACCGAGCTCGGTACTTTCGGAAACTTACTTTGGGAGCAGATGACACTAGTCAGGCTCACAAGATTACAAAACAGGCTTTAGCCCGAAGCAAGGATTCATTAGCTCAACTTCGTCAAGCTTGGGATGAAGTCAGAATTGAAAATGCCGAGTTAAAGGATCAGTCGAAGACTAAAGACGAGGAGCTTAAAAAGGCACATGAGCAGAGGAGAAAGTATCGGGAAAGTCTCGATAAAAGTCAAGAGCAGTTAGAAGAAGCTAGAAGCCAGTTGAAGAATACCAAGAAAGAGCTTGAAGAAGTCATGATAGAAAGGGAGATACTCAAGACGCAAGCCAGCATAAAGAGACACAAAGGAGTGTGTGATGACGAAGCTCTGATGCTGCATATGGGTTCTTTAACTGAAGCTCTTGAGAAAAGGGATGTCTGGATCAAAGAGATGATTGAAAAGCCGAATCACCAGCGTACCCGTATACTTTTTGAGGAGATCAAATACTCAAGTGATAAGCTGAAGGGTGTGGAATTGTCAGATTGATGTTCTTTTCCCTGTATTTTGTTGTTAATGGCTACCATCAGGCTTGTTGATGGATCCATTTTTCCTTGTATTGCATTTGCGGTGGAACCTTTCTTAAATGTACTTGGATATTTTGTTGAATGAGTATGAGCAGTTTTATTCAGGATTATTTCTTATCAGATAGCCGCACACAAGCACATGACCACAACACGTCTCTTTATATCACAATTTCTGGTCTTCAGATTTCTGTGGTTGGATTGGAATCAGGGTATAAAGCACCTCGGAAATGACAAACATGGCATTGCATGGCATTGCATATCATTTTGCATTTTTTGTTACTTGCTTTTCAGGTACTCGTTGCGGGGTCTCTAACCTTTATTTGGTTTCAGGCAGTATAGCGGAGAGTCATATTCACCGATATTCGACGCGAAGGAATCAAGTAAGAATCATGGATCAAGTGCAAAGTGATTTGGCGGAAATGAGGGCGCGTATGGACCAGTTCATGACCCTCATGACTGGCATGGCGCAAAATCAGGAGAGACTGAGGCTTCTGGTAGAGCGTCCCGACAATGGGCCCGAAGGTGATCATCATGACAATTCACAGGGACATGGCATTCCTCCTCCCGGTGGCAACCCTCCTCCTGGTGGTAACAATCGGGGTAGTGGAAATGGTAGGCATGCTGGTGTTACTCTTGAGGATACTCTGGAAGACCAATTTACTCTGCTGGATGCTGATGTGGGTAATCAAGGGGATCGAAGGTATGATGAGTTAGCAGAGAAGATCAGGGCCATAGAATGCAAGAACTCTATGGGTATTGATGTTACCAGCTTGGGGCTGGTCTCAGGAGTCAGAATTCCCCCTAAATTCAAACCTCCCACTTTCGATAAGTATCACGGCAATGCGTGTCCCCAAACGCATCTTCAAGCTTACTTTGGGAAGATTTCAGCCCATACGGATGACGAGAAGCTATGGATGCACTATTTCCAGGACAGTCTGGCGGGGGCGTCTTTGACCTGGTACATGAAGTTGAATAGAGCTGCTGTGAGGAATTGGAAAGATCTGGCAGAAGCGTTCCTGAAGCAATACCAATATAATATTGACATGGCGCCCAACCGCACCCAATTGCAGGGATTGTCACAAAATGCCAAGGAGAGTTTTAAAGAATATGCACAGAGGTGGAGGGAAATGGCTGCCCAGGTCCAACCTCCCTTGTCAGACAGAGAAATGGCAGATATGTTCATGGGCACCTTGCAAGGGGCCTATCTGGATAGATTAGCTGCTTGTCCGTCGACTGGATTTGCTGATATTGTGATTGCGGGAGAAAGAATAGAAAGTCTGTTAAAGCTTGGAAAGATCCAGGATGTGAGTGGGGCTGGCTCTTCGGGGACGAAGAAACCGTTTGCTAGTAACCAGAAAAGAAGAGAAGGTGATACGAATGCTGTGTTTAGAGGACGAGGCAGAGGGCGTTCTCGAGCTTATTATCAGGTAGATGCTGTAACAATCCCCACACCGTCTGTTCAGAAACAACAACCCCAACAACAAGTTCAACAGCAACAACCTTTTTTCCAGCAAAGGTCTAGACAGAGGGATCGTAAGATGGATCCTCTCCCTATGACTTATGCCGCGCTATTGCCCAGGCTACTCGAGTTAAAGTTGGTAGAACTCCGTACTATGAAAGCTCCGGTTGCTGGAAACCTGCCACCTAACTTCGATGCTAATGCTCGTTGTGAGTTCCACTCAGGTGCTCAGGGGCACTCCATTGAAAGATGCTGGGCTTTCCATCATAAAGTACAAGATTTGATTGATGCTAAAGCCATCAATTTCTCTCCCGCTCCTAATATTACTCAGCATCCCATGCCTGATCATAGTGCAGCAAATGTGTACGCTATTGAAGATGGGAGGAGATTGAATTTGGTGTTAGACGTTCATCAAGTGAAAACTTCTTTGTTGGTTGTAAAAGATCGTTTATTGAAGGGACAGGTGTTCCCGGGCTGTAATCAAGATTGCTCTGAGTGTATGAATCGGGAGAACGGCTGTGATAAGTTGAAGATGGGTTTACAGAATCTGATCGATGAAGGATGTCTACAGTTTGACAGAGTCGTGAAAGACACTGATGAGATATCAACCGTGACCATCTATTACACTCCCGCTGAGATTCAAATGCCGGTCAATGCAGTTCCCGTGGCGAGTGTTGCGCCAGAAGGGCCCAGTCCTGTCACTATCACGGTGCCAGGACCAATTCCGTTCACGTCTACGAAGGCTATCCCATGGCACTATAGGGCAAATGTATATTACGAAGGCAAAAAACAGGAAGTTGAGTCGTCAGTCAGCCCAAATATTGATAATGTAGGGGGTGTAGGGGGCTTTACAAGGAGTGGAAGGTTGTTCGCTCCCCAAACCTTGAGAAGTGATAAGGAGGTAGAAGCTGCAGCAAAGGCTAAGGGTAAACAGGTGGTTGAAAGTGCACCTACACCTGAAGCAGAGACAAAGATTACTTTTGATAAGGAAATGGAAGAATTTATGAAGATAATCAAGAAAAGCGATTATAAGATTGTGGACCAATTGAATCAGACCCCTTCAAAGATTTCAATCCTGTCACTATTGATGTGCTCTGATGCGCACCGGCAGGCGTTGTTGAAAGTGTTGAAGAGTGCGTACGTGCCGCAAGAAATTACTGTTAATCAGCTCGAGGGCGTAATCTCCAATGTTAATGTCAGCCATGGCTTGGGCTTTACAAGTAGAGATTTGACTATTGAAGGAAGAAACCATAATAAGGCTTTGCATATCACGATGGAGTGTAAGGGCGCAGTGTTATCTCATGTACTGGTAGACACTGGTTCATCACTCAATGTCTTGCCCAAGAAGGCATTAATGAAGCTGGAAGTTGATGGTTTGATCTTAAGGCCTAGTGAATTGGTGGTCAGAGCATTCGATGGAACTAGACGATCTGTGTTTGGTGAGGTGGAATTGCCCGTACAAATTGGACCACAGGTATTCAAATCCACGTTCCATGTAATGGACATACAACCTGCATATAGCTGCCTATTGGGACGCCCTTGGATTCACGGAGCCGGGGCTGTTACTTCTACTCTACATCAAAAGCTGAAGTATGAGTTTGAAGGGCAGGTTGTGACAGTGTGTGGAGAAGAAGACATCTTTGTGAGTCACTTGTCCACATTCAAGTACATTGAAATGGATGGGGAAATTCATGAGATGCTGTGCCAATCATTTGAAGCAGTCAATATTGACGATGCACCTGAGTCTTCTTCTGTACCAGTTGGGGCTGGTACCTCCATTTCATCTTACAAACAAGCTGTCGAAGTCGTCAGGGCAGGCAACGCCCAAGGTTGGGGCAGGTTGATAGAGACCCCAATGAAGGAAGACAAATTTGGTATTGGTTATCATCCCTTTACAACTTCAGATGCAGGGAGCAGGGGACCCATTACTTTCAATAGTGGGGGAATTATCTACATGGACCAGTCTTGTGCAGCCACAGAGGATAGTGTTGACAGTAATTGTGACCTGGACAACTGGGTACGCCCTCATGTTCCGGGACAACAAGTGCAGAACTGGTTCGTTGAAGAAGTCATCCGGGTTACTCTTCAGACAGAGTAATTTTTCTTTGTTTTTTCTAACCATAATGCATGACAAAATCTTGCGCTCTGCCCAAGGCGTATAGATTCATTTGTAGGGCCACCATGGTTGCATTTGCAATGTTTAATCATTAATAAAGGACGTTTTGCAATCAAATTTTGTTCTCTGTCTTTCAGTTTTTATTTTTGCACAAAAAAATATAAAATGGCAATGTTTCATTTTCTTTTGTTCTAAAATAAGGCATGAACTCGTTCATGCAGACTTGATCCTCCGGATACTACTGATAACGATTTTAATATGGCCATGTATGACTTTGACAATCCGATTTATCAAGCCGAAGAAGGGGATGAGAAAGATTGTGAACTCCCTGAAGAACTGGCCAGATTGTTGAAACAGGAGGAAAGGGTCATCCAGCCTCATCAGGAGACTGTAGAAATCATCAATATTGGTACTAAGGACGCCAAGAAAGAGATCAGGATTGGTGCCAGCTTGCAAGCAGATGTGAAGCAAACTTTGACGGAAATGTTGCGCGAGTATGTTGACATCTTCGCCTGGTCGTATCAAGACATGCCGGGGTTGGATACGGATATTGTCGTGCACAGACTGCCAGTAAGAGAAGAATGTCCGCCAGTCAAGCAGAAACTTCGTCGGACTCACCCCGACATGGCCTTAAAGATTAAGGAGGAAGTCCAGAAGCAGTGGGACGCTGGTTTTCTTGCTGTGACAAAGTATCCTCCATGGGTAGCCAACATCGTGCCAGTACCGAAGAAAGATGGAAAAGTGAGAATGTGTGTGGATTATCGAGATCTTAATAAAGCTAGCCCGAAAGATGATTTTCCACTACCTCATATTGATGTGCTGGTCGATAATACAGCTCAGTTTTCAGTGTTCTCATTTATGGACGGGTTCTCCGGGTACAACCAGATCAAGATGGCACCTGAAGACATGGAGAAGACCACGTTCATTACTCCGTGGGGTACATATTGTTATAAAGTAATGCCTTTTGGGTTGAAAAACGCAGGGGCAACGTACCAGCGGGCGATGGTGACATTGTTTCACGACTTGATTCATAAGGAGATCGAATGTTATGTAGATGATATGATTGCCAAGTCGAGAACCGAAGAGGAACATCTGGTTAACCTGAAAAAGCTGTTTGAAAGGTTGAGAAAGTTCCGTCTGAGATTAAATCCAAACAAGTGCACGTTTGGGGTGCGTTCTGGAAAGTTGCTAGGTTTCATTGTGAGCGAAAAAGGAATCGAGGTTGATCCTGCCAAGGTGAAAGCAATACAAGAAATGCCTGAACCGAGAACAGAAAAAGAGGTTCGTGGTTTCTTGGGTAGATTGAACTACATTGCAAGGTTCATATCTCACCTAACCGCCACGTGTGAGCCAATATTTAAATTGTTAAGGAAAGATCAAACGGTCAGGTGGAATGACGATTGCCAGTTGGCATTCGATAAGATAAAAGAATACTTGCAGGAACCTCCGATTCTAATGCCTCCAGTTGAAGGGAGACCGCTGATAATGTATCTGACAGTGCTTGAAGGTTCCATGGGTTGTGTTCTCGGTCAACATGACGAGACAGGTAGGAAGGAGCATGCTATTTACTACCTGAGCAAAAAGTTCAATGATTGTGAGTCCCGATACTCAATGCTTGAAAAGACATGCTGTGCGCTTGCATGGGCCGCTAAGCGATTGAGGCAATATATGGTTAGGCACACGACCTTGTTGATTTCAAAAATGGATCCTATCAAGTACATTTTCGAGAAACCAGCATTGACAGGCAGAGTTGCACGGTGGCAAATGGTCTTGACAGAGTATGACATTCAGTACACTTCACAAAAAGCCATCAAAGGAAGTATCTTGTCTGACTATCTTGCGCAACAGCCGATTGATGATTACCAACCCATGAAATTTGACTTCCCTGATGAGGACATCATGTTTCTCAAAGCTAAAGACTGCGAGGAACCACTTCCGGAGGAGGGGCCAGACCCTGAATCCAAATGGAGTCTGATGTTTGATGGGGCTGTCAATATGAATGGGTGTGGAGTTGGAGCAGTTCTTATCACGCCGGAAGGTGTTCATATGCCGTTCACTGCCCGAATAACTTTCGGATGCACCAACAATGAAGCAGAGTACGAAGCTTGTATAATGGGGATCGAAGAGGCGATTAATCTACGGATTAAAACCCTTGATATATTCGGTGATTCAGCTTTGGTAATCAATCAAGTGAAAGGGAGTTGGTACACGCACCAAGCAAATCTAGTGCCGTATAAAGATTATACGAGGAGATTGCTGACATTTTTCACAACGGTGAAACTGTACCACATTCCTCGAGATGAGAATAGGTTCGCTGATGCCTTGGCCACTTTGTCTTCCATGATCAAAGTGCAAGGATGGAACCATGTACCTAAGATTGAGGTATCCCGCCTTGACAGACCAGCATTTGTGTTTGCGGTCGATGCAGCGTCTGATGACAAGCCATGGTTTTATGACATTAAGTGTTTCTTGAAAAGTCAAGAGTACCCGCCCGGGGCATCGTCCAAAGACAGGAAGACGTTGAGAAGGTTAGCCGGTAGTTTCTTCTTGAACAAAGATGGCGTGCTGTATAAAAGAAATTTTGACACGGTCCTGCTTAGATGTGTGGATAGACATGAAGCAGACTTGTTGATGATTGAAGTGCACGAAGGCTCTTTCGGTACCCATGCCGGAGGGCATGCAATGGCTAAAAAGTTGTTAAGGTCGGGATATTATTGGTTGACTATGGAGTCAGATTGTTGCAAATATGCCCGCAAATGCCATAAATGCCAGATCTATGCAGACAAGGTGCATGTGCCTCCAAATCCGTTGAGCATCATGTCGTCGCCTTGGCCGTTTGCCATGTGGGGCATTGATATGATCGGAAAGATTGAGCCCACAGCTTCCAATGGTCATCGTTTCATCTTGGTGGCAATTGATTACTTCACCAAATGGGTTGAAGCCGCATCCTATGCCAATGTTACAAAACAAGTGGTCGCTCGTTTCTTAAAACGGGATATCGTTTGCCGATATGGAGTTCCCGAAAGAATCATTACTGATAATGGTTCTAATTTGAATAATAAGATGATGGCTGAGTTATGCCGGGACTTCAAAATCGAACACCACAATTCTTCTCCGTACCGCCCAAAGATGAATGGCGCGGTCGAAGCGGCCAACAAAAATATCAAGAAGATTGTACAGAAGATGGTTGTCACGTACAAAGATTGGCATGTGATGTTACCATTTGCTTTGCATGGGTATCGAACGTCGGTACGCACGTCCACTGGGGCAACCCCATTCTCACTTGTATATGGTATGGAGGCAGTGCTACCGGTTGAAGTAGAGATTCCGTCCCTCAGAGTCATGATGGATGTTAAGCTAGATGAAGCTGAATGGGTACGAGCCAGATTTGATCAGCTGAGCCTTATTGAGGAAAAGCGATTGGCGGCTGTATGCCATGGGCAACTATATCAGCGCAGAATGAAGCAGGCATTTGACCAAAAGGTGCGTCCTCGGGTTTACAAAGTCGGAGATGTGGTACTCAAAAGGATCCTTCCTCCCAATACAGATCACAGGGGCAAATGGACTCCTAATTATGAAGGTCCATTCGTGGTTAAAAAGGTCTTTTCGGGCGGAGCTTTATTGCTTACAACCATGGATGGCGAAGACTTTTCATCCCCTGTCAACTCGGACGTAGTCAAAAAATACTTCGCATGAATAGACCCGCTGGATAATAAGAATAAAAAAATCCAGGCAAAAAAGGGCATCCCGGCGAACCAAAAACAGAATAAGGTTCGGGCAAAAATTAGGGATATAATTGAAAAAATTTTGTACACCCGGTAAGTTGAAAACCCGAAAGGGCAACTTAGGCAAAAAAGGGTATCCTGGTGGATTGAAAACCTGAAAGGGCGGTCCACACAAAAGAGGGATTTAAGCGAATGACTACAGTCTGAGTTATCTGTACCCATTACCGTTTGAACAACTGACGTTCTGAAGAATAGGAATCGGTCTGATCATTCCTCAGAAGGCAAGGTCGGGGAGTTTTGAAGACATACTGGTCATAACAGAATGGAAACTCAGTGGAATTCCGTTTTCACATTGCCATTAGGATAGTTTCTTTTCTCAATTTTCAGCGATCACCTCTTTCCAGGGATTGCTTCCAGATGTAATTGCCTATTCTGGGCTCTCAGTCAATAAATTGAATTTCAATAAAAAGCTTTCTATTTTTGTTTTATTGCTTTGTTTGCAAAAACGTCCTAATTGTTGATAAAACATTGCATTTGAAAACATGGCAGCCTTGCAATAACATGCGCAGAAAAAAAAAACATTTGAAATTGCTTCGAATGTTGAATATTCCCGGATGGTGGATTCTAGCCACGCAATATTCGGGGCATGTGGGCATATTCTTTTGTTGCAGGTAGCAGGTGCAGATGATTTTAAGCACAAGACTAGCAATAAATCACCCCACGCAAAAGACTGGGGCAATTATGGGTAAGGAGATCGGCGTTCATCGGGTCGATCTCAGTGAATTAAGTTCAACCGGGTACCGTTGTATCTTATTAAGTCGATTCTCTCATTCAGTACTTCCAACAACTACAAGCTTTTCTGTGTCGATAACGGTCACAGGTTCCCCAAAAGGGTGGTCTCGTCGACGCCGAAACTGATGGTCATTATCCCCAGCGAAGTCACAAGAGTTTGAAGAGGCTAGATCTTCTGTAAAATCCTCTTATGACATCCTCTTCGGGGACGAATTGCTGTTTTGTCCAAGCATGGGGCATGTTTGTTTCCCCAGCATGAAGTGTTGATCATCCCCAGTAGAGTTTGAGGACAGTTGGTCTTCTGTAAAATCCTCTCAAAAGGCATTCTCCAGCACGAGACGCTTTAAAGCAGTTTTCTCCAGCAGAGTTTGTTATAAACTCGTCATCCCCAACGGAATTGTCTAAAGGAAAGCTCGCCTAACATGGTGCATTGTGGTACTTATCCTAAGCTTGACAGTCATATTCTTCAGCAGACTACTGTGGATTTGCTTTGGGTTTCCCCAACAGATCTCTAAGGACTCTTTCCTAGCAAGTTGCAGGGGAATGTTCTAACCAGGATTCGCATATCCCTGGCAGAGTAGCCCGGGTCCCCAGCAAGTTTGTGTCTCTGGTAGTGATCCCCCACAGAGGTCAGCATCGAATCTTGTCAGCAATACGCCCCAGCTGAGTTGTTGTTCTCCCCGCAGAGGTTTATAAGATCGGCAGAATCTATTCCTCAACAAGGATGGTACAGTCTTTCCCCAGCCGGGTCAAAAGGTGGATAACCCCTACAAAGGGTCTTGGATTGGATAGATCCCCAAGCAGAGTTTTTATGACTTTTCTCCCCTAGCAAGACGCCATGCAAAGAAATTCTCATCCCCAGCGGAATCGCTGTGACCAGAATTTATTCCCCCAGCAGATGAAGTGATTACTGGCAGATTTATTATTCTTCAAGTCCAAATTATTTTTGGCAAGCTTGGCAATTCGAAGCAGACAGATTGTTCATTCATTCTCCAGTGGAGAGGATATCCTTTCAGGAGTCTCCAAAGTCAAATCATTGGTCATTGCTCCTCAGCAGAGTCAGCAGAGATGTCTGACACAGATGCAGAGAGTAATACAATTTTGCAAATTCCAAAAGTCCGTCTTCGGGTGGCAAAAGTCCAACAGTGGATTGGCAAAAGTCCTTCTTCGGGTGGCAAAAGTCCAACAGTGGATTGGCAAAAGTCCGTCTTCGGGTGGCAAAAGTCCAACAGTGGATTGGCAAAAGTCCGTCTTCGGGTGGCAAAAGTCCAACAGTGGATTGGCAAAAGTCCGTCTTCGGGTGGCAAAAGTCCAACAGTGGATTGGCAAAAGTCCATCTTCGGGTGGCACGAAGCTGCAAAGTCCACCAGTAGTGTGGCAAGCCAGTAGTCGTCTGGCGTCGTTCAAAAAGACATTATCAAAGTCCACCAGTAGTGTGGCAAGCCAGTAGTCGTCTGGCGTCGTTCAAAAAGACATTATTAAAGTCCACCAGTAGTGTGGCAAGCCAGTAGTCGTCTGGCGTCGTTCAAAAAGACATTATCAAAGTCCACCAGTAGTGTGGCAAGCCAGTAGTCGTCTGGCGTCGTTCAAAAAGACATTTCCAAAGTCCACCAGTAGTGTGGCAAGCCAGTAGTCGTCTGGCGTCGTTCAAAAAGACATTATTAAAGTCCACCAGTAGTGTGGCAAGCCAGTAGTCGTCTGGCATCGTTCAAAAGACAGATCTCTCCGACGTTTCATCGAGGATTCAATCCAGCAGTCTCGTTGGGTTTATATCCCTTTTCTTCTTCATCACCCAGAGCAAATTTTTGGTTATTTTTGGTATTCAATCACTATATACCTTGAAAGTCCGAAAGCAATTGCTTTCAGGCATTCAGGTCTACAGCGCTTGAATAGGGGCAGCTGTAATACCCCAAAATTTGCTCTCCCCTTTTGGCATCATAGCATGGCATTATCATTTATCATATCATATCCATCTCATTAACATTGCATTGCATTTAACATAGAAAAATGAAGCATGGCATCCTTCTTACCATCAGGGCATGTGATCAGGTGGAAGGTGGACAATCAAGGAATCATTCAAAGCACAAAAGGTCAATCAAGTTGGCTCTAGGCAAGCCAAGAGGTCTCTCATGGCTCATACTATCTCAATTGATCTTCCAAAACCTCAAGGAAGTGAGATTCAATGGGAGATTGAAGCACTACATCTTTCACTATGCAAGAGGTTCAAAAATTGAAGGAAAACCCTCAAAAGAGATAGCTCATTGATTCAAAATCATCCTCAAGTGGCATTTCTCATCATCCTTTAAGAGGATACACAACATACTCTGAGGAATTTGGATTTGAAGACTGCACATTTTTCTCCTAGGAGGTGGGCACCAAAACTAGGGTTTCCCATTAAATCAGGGAATCTTTGATTTTTTGAACAAAACTTGATGTCATGGTATTCCATATGTCCTTAAGTGTATGTATGTGGAAAATTGCCTCTCAATTGGTTTTAGAAGTGGTTCAATTGGAAGAAAGATCAAGAATCAGAGAAATTGGGGCAAAGTCAAATAATCAGAGGAAAAAGTCAATTCTTGACTTTTTGAGGCCAAATTCATGAAATTCATGTTATATGTGTCCAATGTACAAAATTTGATCAAGAAACTCCAAAGGAATCATGAAAAAATCAAGATGTAAAAAGTTGCCATTTTTGGATGAAGTAGGGTTGCTAAAAATAGCAAGTTTTGGCCATTTTGCATCAGAGTTTGAACCAAGGCCATTTAAATTTGGAGCACCAAATGAAAATTCCACTCTGCCTCAATGAAAGGCCTTGCTTTAAGCTTCAAATCCATGTGTGGAACATCTCCATTGGATAAAAATTGAGTGAGATATGATTGATCAAAGTTTGAGCAAAGTAGGTCCAAAACTAGGTCATGACCAAGATTTTCAGGGCACGCGCGCAGTCATTTTCTCAAACACTTGGTGGGCCAAATGTATTGATCAATTACTCATGATTAGAGGCTTCAAATGGAAAATCTTTCAACATCAAAGTTGTTCCTCTATGTGAGATCTTCAAAGTTGGTGTTTATCAATTTTTCATCTGATCAAAGGTTAAGGAGTTATGATGGCTCAAAGAATGGTCATTGCAACTGAAATTTGACCAGGTCACAACCAGGTCATGCCACAAGTCTGCGCACCCATGTACCAGCTTCTTTTTCCATCTGTTTGAGGTCATTTTTAGACATGTTTGAGACCTCATTCCACTTCAATTTCCAAATCAATATTGTGCTCCAATGCATCCTCTTTCCAATGAACCCATAAACTCCCTAATGCAGCCATTGAGTAGAGAGAAAAACCTCCACAAACTACCCTATGTTGGCATGGATACATTGACAGCATGTTGCATGATTTTGGTTCACACACACCACAAACACTTCTTAACCTCAGCTTTCCTCTTTAAACCAAGCACACATGACATAAAACTCATACACTAGCACGTGCCTTGCATGGAAATAGAAAAGACAAGCTTGCTGAGCAAGTTTCTAATGCAACAGCCTTTGCCATTCGTTTCTCTTGCTGCTTCACCATAACTGTCATGAGATTAACCTCACCATAACCCAGCCTTGATCACTCGCCCCCTAACTAACTTGACTCAGTTAGTTAGGGTGGACTCAGTTAACCACCTTGACTCACCCTAACTCAACTCATTAAACCGTGGTAAGCTCACACTATAAAAGAAATCACACACTCCATTTTCATTTTTCAGTTTTGACAACCACATTTCTCTCCAAGAACACCTCAAACTCTCTCTACTTTCTCTCTGATTCCACACGATTTCAACACTCTTCTTCCACTTTTCATCTGCATTATCATTGTTTGGCATTGTTGAATCAAGACCAACAAGAACAACTCCATTTCTGCAAGTTCAGCATCATTGCAAGCTTCAACATCCTTCATCTATTTACGAATCCATAGCATTTATTTTGCTAAGTTTGAAGATCTAGAAGCTCAGCATATCAAGCTTTCCTCTGGTTTTTCTCAACATCTCCAATTGCTCCACATTTTCAGGTTTCATCATGCACTCTTCTTCATTCGATTCTCTTTAGTTTTGATTTATTTTTGCTGTCTTAAGCTTGATAGAAGCTCTGCTTACTCCGGCTAGTTGATAGAGCTTCTTAGAAGCCTAGATCCAAAACTTAGGGCATGATTTAATCTCCTCTGTTCTCTATGTGTGTGCTTGGTATGTGAAAAACAATTGTGAATTCTTAATCTACGTGAGCTCAGCTTCATTTTGGTATAATAGTTGGGCATTTCTGGGACATGTGAAGTTGCAGACGGTGGCGTGTGACCGGAGAAGGTGACCGGAGGTCCCTCTCCGGCCGGTGGTTTTTAGTTAGGGTTTTGGTTGCAGTTTAAATCATGGCCGTTGGATGTGTGTGATCGTGTGGTCCAAAAGTTGACAGCACATTAAAATTCAAGTGCAGATCATGTGCACCATTTCTGAATTTACTTAAACATTGTGTGATGCAGTACATGGTAATTTGTGTGTGACCTCATGCGCGTGTGTTGGATTCGTGTACTTTGACTTTTGTTTGACTATGACTTAATCTGATGGCTTGGATTGCTTTGACTATGTTGACTGAAGAACACGCTAGTTATGGTGTTTTGCGTGCTAATTGGACTTAACCAGATTGATAATTACACCCCCATGTATTGAAGCCCAATGATTTTGAACTGTCCAATTGCTATGTTCATACCCCCCTGCATTTTGCATTTATTCTTCATTTTTATTTCTTTCTACACGTTTGATTTCTAATTTTTAAAAATACCAAAACATATTGGAAAATTCTACAAAAATTCATGTGTATTCTTAAAACATTTAGGAAATTTTCTATGATTTTATTTTCTGATTTTATGACCATTTTGCCCCTGTTCCATTATTTCTTTTGAATTTCCATTTGTATGCATACTTAATGTGACATATGATTTTGTACATTTTTGTTCTTGATCATAAAAAATGATTTTGATGCCTTTCTTTTTGCATTGTGGTCACAATATGTTGAGGTATGTTTGAGATTTATGAGATGATTTTTAAGTCTTTTTTGGATGACTTTTGATGTGTTGCTTTGAGCATGAATGCATGAAGTTTCCATGAGACTTTGACCTAATTGTTGAGTGACTTTGGTTCTGATTCATTGCTTGTGGACTTGATATGTTAATGACATGTGTTTAAGGTGTTTGATTGGTGAAAGTCATAATTTTTGAAGCATGTTTGCTATTTGTTTGAAGTATGAAGTTTAACTTGTTCATTTTGTGAATGCATGCCTCATGTTTGGTTTGCTTGATCATGAAGGCACTTGTGCCATGAGTTGTGGTTTTGTTTGAGGATGTATAGCATGTTAATTGACTTTTGATTGTGACATTTGGGTTTCATCTTTGCATGCTTGATGTTTATCTTGCACCTTAAGTCACTTGTTTCACAAGTATGAACCACATTCACATCACTTCACCTTTTCTTCTTTGCTTCTTGTTGGATTGAGATTTTGTTTGCATGATTTAGTATGCTCATTTAGGATAACATTAGGTTGTGTAAATATGAGTTACATTCTGACTTGGAAGCATGTATAGCATTCAATCTCATTTCACTTTGTTTGTCAACTTGTTTGAATTTGATTTGTTCATTATATTTTCTTACTTTACTTGTAAGTGATTGTGCTAACCATGTAGGGGCTTTGGTAAGTTTCAATTGAGTGTGGATAAGGAATCCACATTCAACTTCTATCCTTTCTCTTTTACAATTCCATGTTTTGTTAAGCACTTATGTGCTTTCTTTTAATAACTCATCACTTTCCCTTTTGAATTACAATTCATCTTCTACTTTGGAAGTGAATTGTTTAATTCTTTCTTTCTTTAGATTTTAGGTTGAAACCTCACAAACCTTTAGGATCACTCCCTTTAATCTTCAATTAGGATTGAGTCTTAGTCCATATAGGTTTTACCTTTTCTCCTCTCTTGAGTCTTTCATCTTCTCATCTCAAAGGAAATTCAAAACACATAATAAAGGTAGGCATTTATTGCATTTAGGCCATTCATATAAAGAAAAGATTATAAGGGGTCTTCTCTTGTAATCTTAGAATGTGTAGCATATAGCCCATCTTGGGTCAATGTGTTAAACATTTGATCTTGTATGAGGGACTTAAATGCAATATTTGTTGAAGGTGCAAATAATAAAAAACACTTCTTCATTTCTTAATTAACAAAAACACTTAATAAACACAAGTATGCTAGTGTGTTTGAACCTTGACAATTGGAGCTAAGTGTGGGGGTCTTCTTCACTCTTAGTGTGCTTTCTTACCCATTCCATCTTGGAATGTGAGAATGTACACATTCCAGTGACTAAGATCCAGATACACTGTCATATGCAAACAAATCCAAAACACTTCCTTCTAAAAGACAAAACCAAACAATAACGTCTTTCCTTCGGGAATTCTTTTCTCACCTCATTCACTCTTAGCGTACGAACGCGCTTCTACTCGTTCTTTTGCAAGACGGTAACGCACTCGGACCAGCGAGCCTGCAACACCTGAGCTAGAACGTAAGCCGTTCTCTAAAAAACACAAACAATTCATCCCTAGTGAGGGGAACTACGTCGCTCTGATTCTCATGTTCCCTATGAGATACGTAGGCAGTGGGGTAGGGCCCATGCGAGCACTTCTTTTATTTTCCCTACATTTGTTTCTCTTTCTCCTTTCCTTTTTCAGTTCTTTCTCAGTATTCCTTTCTTTACACCCTTTGATCGAGACAAGCAAGCGTGGATCCCATCGGGTACGATGGACGTGAGGGGGTGCTAATACCTTCCTCTCGCGTAACCGACTCCCTTACCCACTTCTCTTGGTCGCAAGACCATGCTTTTCCTTTCTCTCAGGTTTACGCGGTGTTTCCTTTCCCTCTCTTGGGATAAATACACATTGCTGGCGACTCTGTTTCGGTGCCACTTTCGCGTTTGTACTAGGATGAAAATCCCGGGAGCGACAAACACCATAACGGAAGATGAGATTATTTTTGATAAATCGGACCACGACTTGTCTGGTCACATTGGTGTATGATACTGCTTCTACCCATTTGGTGAAGTAGTCAACGGCTACTAGGATGAACCGATGTTCGTTTGAAGCTTTGGGTTCAATCATGACAATCATGTTGATTCCCCATATAGAAAAAGGCCATGGAGAAGAAAGAATTTTGAGATGCAATTCAGTCGTCCTAAAAATCCTCTGATATGTTTTTCAGTCTTTGGAGAAGGCATTTCTTGAATAGCCTTGACTTTGTCGGGATCAACCTCAATTCCTTTTTGGCTGACGATGAATCCCAAGAGTTTTCCCGAACGGACACCGAATGTGCATTTCTTGGGATTCAAGCGGAATTTGTACTTCCTCGGACGCTCGAATAACTTTGACAAGTGGGTCACATGCTCCTCTTCTGTTTTAGATTTGGAAATCATGTCATCGACGTACAGTTCGATTTCTTTGTGCATCATGTCGTGAAACAGAGTAGTCATGGCCCTTTGATAGGTTGCCCCGGCGTTCTTTAAGCCGAACGACATTACCTTGTATCAAAAGGTGCCACATGGGGTGATGAACGAAGTTTTTTCCATGTCTTCCGGCGCCATTTTGATTTGATTATAGCCTGAGAATCCATCCATAAAGGAGAAGACTTTGAACTTTGTTGTACTGTCTACCAGCATGTAAATGTGTGGCAGGAGGAAGCCATCCTTTGGACTTGCTTTGTTCAGATCCCTGTAGTCACGCACATTCTGAATTTTTCGTCCTTTTTTGGAACTGGCACTATGTTGGCTAGCCATTGAGGATATTCTGAGGTGGAGAGGAAACCTGCGTCAATCTGTTTTCGCACTTCCTCTTTGATCTTGATAGCAATATCATGATGAGTCCGTCTCAGCCTTTGTTTCACCGGCGGACATTCTGACCTTAACAATAGATGATGTTCCACTATGCTGGTATCTAACCCTGGCAAGTCCTGATAGGACCAAGCAAACACATTTGGAAACTCTTTGAGAAGTTTTATCAGACCTTCCTTGACAGTCGGATTGAGCAGTGCCCCAATCTTGACTTCTTTCCTCTCTTCTTTTGAACCTAAGTTGACCGTTTCCAACGGCTCTTTGTGAGGTTCAATGGATCTTTCCTCTTGTCTGAGTAATTGGGAGGTCTCCTCTGGAATTTCTTCGTCCTCTTCTTCTTCAGCTTCAAATACCGAGAATTCAAAGTTGGGAGAAGGCATTGGATCGTATGTTTCAACGGGGTTTAAAACAAGCAATCTGCATGACGTGATGATTGTTTTTTAGAAGAGATAGAGAGAATGCAAGAGTGTGTGTAGTGTATTTTCTGAAAAATGCTTATTTTTATATTGAGTTGTTTTTAGGATTATCATTTTCTGAAAAAACGAAAAGTGAAAACAACAATAAATGCGGAAATTACAGAATGGCATTTATTTATTGATAATTTTGTCGATTCTTGAAACTACAGCCCTATAAAACAAAACTCTGTCACCTTGGGCGAAGCAAAGAGGGATATTTATAGAAAAGTGAGCCCTATAAAGACATCCGTTTTACCTGGGCAGGGTGAAAGATTAAAACAAAGATGGCAATTACTTAGACTTATGGACGACTTTCGGGACATCGACAGCAACCCATTGGCGACGAACTCCTCGGCGAATCACAAAGTCTGGTATCTTCTTTCTTGGCGTGTCCTCAGAAATGACGTTGATTTCTGGCGGAGCAAGATCGTTGGAGTCTTCCTCCCAGGCAGAGTTGTCGTAGACGAAATCTTCTATTGTATCTTGCATAGTGTTTTCACTTTCTGGCGGATCTCCCCATCCAGTTGGCTGGATGTCTTCGAGCTTGATACGAGAGCTTTCAAGAGCGGTGTACTTGACCAAGAAATTGTACTTGCCACTCGGCTGTCCTAAGGTGTCCCATACTTCGGTGGGACTGGAGGAGTCATCCTTCTCGATGACATTGACCTCAGAAAAAACCTAGTTGATGAACTCTTGTCCCGTAATCTTTGCAGATTTATCGTTGTGCTGGATATTTTTGGAATGTCCTGAGTAATGATCCCATGACTTGGTGGGGACGCAGGTATTATTTTCAATATTGCTCAGCTGATAAGCGTCATTTGGCTGACTCTTTTGCCCTAAGTCTTCTGGGTATGGCTGCCAGATAGGCAAGTCATCCAGTGGGTCATAATAGTCATAGTCAAAGTTGTCTTTCATTGGAGTGTCCTCCTCTAATGAGTTGGGCGGAGCACGACATCCTTTCGGGTCACAATCTCCGTACATCATCTTGACATCTGATCTTGGTATATATCTCAGATTCTGCGTGGGATAGCAGAATGGCGTATGCGCCTCTCCCTGAGACATATAACCGTCCTCGTTGAGATAAGACTTCCATTCCTCGTCTGTATCGGAGGAGTCACCCTCGTTGATGGTGTGTACTTCTTGAGACACTGGGTGACAGAAACCTCCACTGTGGAAGAAGTCCTGAATGGGATGAAAATTTTCATCTTTAGTAGTAGTCTAGGTATAGGTTAAGGAGAAACCAAGAACTTTCTTTGTCTTGTTATCTGTAGGAATGACAAGCTGTCCCCAACCCTTTGCGTTATTACTCTCGATCACTTTGACAACATCTTTGTATGAGGAAATAGATGTCCCTTTCTCTGATCAATTCTTATTGCTCACCGAGAGTGCTTGAAACTGGGTTCCAATAACTTCCTCAGGTTCTACACAGGAGAATGATGATAAGTTGCTCACGATTAACGCCTGCTCTCCACAGACGGTGACTAGCTTGTCATTCTTGACGAACTTCAGCTTCTGGTGAAGTGTTGAAGTGACTGCCCCAGCCTCGTGTATCCAAGGTCTTCCTAATAAATAGTTGTACGTTGCCCAGATGTCCATGACCTGGAAAGTGACTTGGAAAGTGTGAGGACCAATGGTTATGGGAAGATCAACTTTGCCGATAACTGTTCTTTTGGATCCGTCAAAGGCTTTGACAATGACCTCACTGTCTCTCATCGGAGATCCTTGAAATGATAGTCACATCAGAGTAGATTTTGGCATAACATTCAGAGCTGATCCTGTATCTACTAGCACGCTGGCTAGAGCATCATCCTGGAAATTGACCGTAATGTTAAGCGCCATGTTGTGATTTTTGCCTTCTTCCGGTAGTTCTTCATCGCTGAATCCTAAGTTGTTGCAGGAAGTGATGTTGGAGATGATGTTGTCAAACAGCCTTACCGTCACATCTTGTTCTAAGAAAGCTTGGTCCAAGACTTTCTTCAAAGCTTCCCTGTGAACTTCGGAACTAAGCAAGAGTTATAGCACAGAGATTCTCAAAAGAGTTTGCAACTGTTGGTCTACAATGTTGTACTCGATCTTCTAGATGAGCTTTAGCATCTCATCGTTGTTCTTCACCTGTTCCGAATTACTGGATTGCCCGACTGGTTGATTAGGAACTTCTGTTTGAGGTTCCTTTTCCTTGGTGGGTTCCCCAACTCCTCTATTGAAGATCCGGCCGCTCCGTGTGACCCGAATGATATCGGCAATGTTTATGAAGGAGGGTAATGGAGTTTCCTTTCCATTTTTGATTGTTGTTGCACCGTACTTGTAAGGGATAGCCTTATCGAATTCGTATGGTATGGGCCCCGACAAGTAGATAACCACGGGAGCTTTTCGATTTCTCTGACAGTTATATGCAACCTCGATCAGTTCCTAGTTGAGAAGCTTTCTACTGTCCAGATGAATTCTCGATTCATCGAGTAGAGTGATTATGGCATAAACGTCTTTGGTCCTCCCGTGATCAGAGATTATGACAACGTCTTTGTTTTGATCAAGGAAATAGTCGGGTATCCCGTTGGTCGACCCAGAACCTAAACATGGTTGGATCTCTTTCCGGTCCAACTGATTTTGAAGAGCTGACCGTACAAGATAACATCCTTGGTTGTTCTCTGAAAAAAATCTACAGCGCTCATAGTTGTGTAGTGGCACCCGGCCACGCCCGCTTTATATGCAGCTCATCTTTACTAGATCTGTTTCCATCGAGCAGACATCCTGACTTTGATATCTAGTAGGATTCTCGTCAGTTATACTGATCTATTGTGTAGCCTCATCCAAGTAGATTGGAAGCCACCAGTGGTCCAACAAGTGTTGAAGTGTTCTTTGGACGAGTGCACACCCTTGATCGTTCTTACGACACTCTTTACGGTCTTGATAATCATGTGAAGCCAAAAAGTCGAGCCTGACTTGCTTAGCGTGTAATTCTACCAAACCGGTATTCATCAAGCGTATGTCGAAAATCTGAATCATATTAACTTGATGGTAACCTCTATCATGATAGTCCTGAATCCATCCAAGATCCATCTGTCGTTGGAGGGCCTTTTGTACAAAGAGCATCCCTGATTGCTTATTGAGCAGATCGGACAAGCATTGTAATCGTGCAGTGGCAGATTATGGTATTGACTTTGCCTTGAATGCATTGCCACTAAGTTGACGTTCATCGCCAAAATGTTGTGGTTTTGAACAATGTTGGGATTTGAGTGAGCCATATTGACTTCACGGATTCGTTGATCTTGGATCCATCCGAGATCCATTTGCTCTTGTAGAGCTGATTGAACTACAGAACACCCTTGATTATTCTTCGAGTAGCTATCACACTGGTGATGATTGTGAGGCGGTACATGACCGTACCCGCTTTGTCTACAATGCATCCTGACCAGATTGGTTTTTAATAGGAGTACATCGCAAATTCGATAATTGCGGCTAAACTCTTCCTCAATCAAATTTACTGCAGTCTTTTCATGTTGAGGCAACGGGTTCGTCTGAACATTTGGATTAGTATCTTTGAAAGATAGGACCCAGTTCCTGACAAGCTTCTACACATCAGACTTGAAGCTGAGGCAGTTCTCAATGTTGTTCCCTTGTCCTCCTTGATGGTAAGGGAAAGTTTGATCCGTTTTGAACCAAAAAGGCGGAATTTTCGGTACTGTAAGAGGAGACCTGGTTTAGACATGCCCTTTGGCCAGTAGAAGTGGAAATAGTTTTGCGTACGACATTGGTATACGGTCAAACCCTGGTGGTCGTGTCGTACGATTGTTATGGTTGTACTGAGGACGAGCCTGCTAAAGAGGCTGTTGCGGCCTTTGCTGATACTGTTGTTGATTTGGTTGGCTCTGAGAAACCTGAGGTTGATACGTCGGAACCGGCGTTGGGTTGATAGAAGGAGTTACTGCTGCTACTCGTTGATACCTTCGCCTTTGCTTTCCGAGAGAGATATTACTAATATCTTACTCTTTTTTCTTTGGGAAAGCACCACCGTATCTTTTGGTACTGCTTGATGGCTCTGCACCTTTGACCAGACGTCCTTCTTGGACTGCCTCTTCAAGGCATACCCCCATGTTCACCATCTTAGTGAAGTCTCTGGGCGCTCTGGCAACCATTCCGTCATAGTAAAATGAACTTAAGGTTTTCAAAAAGATCTTTGTCATCTCTTTTTCCTCAAGAGAGGGATAGATTTGGGCGGCAATTTCTCGCCATCTCTGAGCATACTCTTTGAAATTTTCTTTGTCCTTCTGCGACATTGCTCTGAGTTGATCTCTGCCTGGTGCCGTGTCCAGGTTATACTTGTACTGCTGTACGAAAGCTGCGCCAAGATCTCTAAAAGTAACGATCTTGGTGCAGTTTAAATCCATGTACCATTTGAGTGTGACACCGGTTAAACTGTCTTGGAAGTAATGGATTAGTAGCTATTGATTCTCTGTCTGAGTTGACATCTTTCGAGCGTACATCACCAAATGACTTTGAGGGCAAGAGTTGCCCTTATATTTTTCAAAGTCAGGCACCTTGAATTTGTGCGTTATTTTCACATTAGGGACCAGACAAAGGACTGCGGCGTCTTTTCCGAATAAATCCTAACCGCGAATGGAATGCAGTTCCTTCTGCATCTCCCGGAATTGCTCCTGGAACTCATTCATTCTTTCATACATATCTTCGTTTCCACTAGAAATTACTTGCGAAATTTGTCCTTCCGGGACAGTGTGTACCACTGGTTGTGGTATAGTCATTAGGGCGGTGATTCTTGGTGCTTCCATGCCCTGAAGTTTGTAACCTTCAGGAGTTGCTATCATGACCCTTGCATCTTCTCTTTCCCGAAGTTTGTAACCTTCAGGCCCAACGGTTCCTGCTGCAGTTTCTAGGTCTTCAGTGACCGGCAGAATGTGGCCTTCAAGGACAAAGTTGATAGGAATGCCCCAGGGGCGATCTTTAGGCTTGCTGTATCGAGGATCATATGTTTCCACTATGGGTGCAGATGTGATCTCTGAAATCACAGTCCTTTTTTGTTGCCTCTGAGCTGTTGCCAGGGATTGCATGTCATTGTGAAGTTTTTTCAGATATTCCTTCAGAGCATTGACTTCTTTTCTCAGCTCTCTGTTCTCTTCCTCGAGATCGTCCATTTTATTTTGTCGATTGGCCCGAGTATTGTACGAATGAGACAGTTTGACTCTAGAATCGTGACACATACATGAGACTCGAAGATAAGAAGAACGCATTATGTGAGAATGATGAATGATATGCAAAGTTATATATATTTATTGTTTTTTTTTTGCTTTAATAAAAAAGAAACTTCAACAAATAGATTGAAAATATTATACAGTGGGGGGAGACTCCCTTTTTTTATTGAATTTGAAAGATTGCAGAAAGGGAAAATACAGTATTTTACAAAGTGTTGTAAAAGGAAATGTCTAAACTTATGGATCCCGAGTCCTCTCTAAAGAGAACTCAGATGTTGGTTCTGGTATTTTCCTTTTCTTTGACCGGGGCTCCTTTACCGTTGTCGGGTTGTCAGTCCTTTGCCAAGTGAAAGGAGCGAGCAAATTTCTTCGGTCTTCTTGATTTTCTACAACATGCTGCTCTAGTATCTTAATCAGGCATATTTTGCTTTTAGCAGTTCCTGAACTTTGGTACCCTCCACATTGAGGATACGGTACTTGTTTTTCCAAGAGTTTTTCTCCCATTGAACTTTGTTAAGAGCTACTTGGAGTTTTTCCGTACCAGACATGAAATAAAGGACAAATTCCTTTAGCGGAAAAACTTCTTGATGAGGGTAAAATATCCTCAGCTTGAGAGCTCTAGTTTGTACCCAGTGGAGATATGGTTCCACGGAGGTACAATTTGGTCTTCCTAGAGACTCTCTTCCTTTCTTGTGAACATGTTGCCAGGCATGCACTATTTCCTTCTTTAGTGTCCTGTCATTTTCCCCTTCCTTGAAGAAAAGACCTTCCAGATGAGCATTATGTGGGATATACCTCATCGGGCATCCGAGTTGACCGCGAACTAAAATTGGATGATAGTTGATTCCTCCTTTAGTTCCTATGAGGGGTACATTAGGGAAATTTCCACAACTGTCGTTGATCTATATCCCTTCATAAATCCTATCATACCAATCTATGTCAGAGTTGGTAAGAGACATGATCCTCTGTGACCAACGTAGAGTACTCTTGTGATCCTAAAAAGTAGCAGACTCGGGTAAATGGGTGTCTTACCCCAAATTTTGACCACTAAGATTCCCATCATTGTGCAAATCATCATCACAATATGGATGTACCTTTGTGCCTCATCAGTCTCCCCAAAGATGGGTGAGCATCCACTACAATCAAACTTAGGGTTTCAAGCCCTCTCAGAGCTCTTAGACAAAGGAGAAATCAAGGAATGACATGATCTTCAACTTGTGTAAACCTCTTAAACCTCCACAATGGATCAAGAGGACTCCCACATCAAGAATCAAGCACAAGGCTGCAACATTCCAGGTGGATTAAGCCTCAAGATCGCCAATGTCACCAAATTAGGGTTTTGGTCGACCAGGGCCTCCAGATGGAACTTTCCTCTGTGCATGAGCCAATGCTTCAAAGCATAACCCCAAAATACTCAAAGGGACCTCATAAACCCCATCATCAAGTCAATTTAGCCTCAGGGGATGCATTCATAAAAAATCAGGAATTAGGGTTTCTTGACCTAATTCACCCCTAAGTTGACTTTTGGGACAAAACATGAGCCAAGACCTTAAGACATGATTTGAGGGTCCGTAATACACTACATTGATCCATTTGCAACAATGGATTGATCCAAGAAGCTTGATTCACAAGTTTCAAGTTCATCAGAACCACGGTTAAGGTTTCGTGAAAAAAGTCAACCGTGCCTTTGACTTTTGACCAGGACATGCTCCCAAACCTTGGGACATGATTCAATACACCCTATAACACCTATGAAATAAATCCATCAAGTTTGATTTAGGTCAAGGACTTGATTTCATAGAGAATCGCACAGCTTGGAATTCATCTGATAAAAAGTCAACTATGCCCAAAAGTCAAAGTTTGACTTTTTGATTTTTTGATCAATTACGGTTCCCTAACCCTAAAATGATGTTAATTTGTGATTGGAATCATCATTCATCAAGAAAAACCAAGAAAAGTGGGATAACTTGAAAAAGGGGTAACCATAAAAAACTTAGAAGTTTTCTAAGTTATGGAACAAAGTGGCTAGGGTACTAACTTCCAAGGATCATAACTTGTGATCCAAGGAACCATTTTGGCTGATCCAAAGATGGATTTGTATCTCTCATGGCATACTTTAAATGTGTCAACTACACCTCACTCCAATTCTTCATGGATTTTTAGTTATGGAGTGACCAAAATGATAAAAACATGAAAATGCCACTTTTTCCAACACTTAGTGAAATTTTCACTAAGTCAGAATCTGTTTCACTTTTTTCAAAATGTAGGGCCATTTTTCACTTAGATCCAAAAAAGTGTCAAGACAAACTATGATCACACATATGTTACATCATATGAGAGCTTTCCAAAATGGACAAGAACTCCATCAAATCCCATTTAAGCTAAGAGTTATGACAATGGTAACATGCCTTGCTGCAACTGTCATAACAAGGCAGATTTGTGCATTTTGCTCGATTTGAGTAATTTGTGCAAATGACAAACAAGTTTATCCATCTGAACACCTCAGGGAGAGACCAAGGAGGCACAAACACTGATCCATAAGCCTCCCAAGTCTTTGGAACTAAAAATAGCATGCCAAACCTAAAAAACCCTAAAGAGGGGACAATACTCCAATTTTGTTTTGGAGCATTCAATGGATGCACCAAGGTGGCATGAGCTGAGGCATTTCCAACAGAATGAGTCAAGGCTAATCTCTGAACTAGGGAACCAAAGGCATGTGCTCTAACCTTATTGACTAGAGGAGACTTGGATTCCTATTGATCAACATTTGCCAAACCTATGCACTAGTCGCCATTCACTATTGCAGCCAAAACAAACTTGCTCTACTATAAATAGAGCTCATTTGTGCTCAGTTTAAGTACACCAAGCCATCAAACTGATGCTTTCCTTAAAATCTCTTTTTTCACTCCAAAGTTGCTTTCCAAAGCAAGTCACTATCGGGTTTTGAGTTTGAGAGCCAATCCAACCAAACCAATCACACACACACCTCATAAACATCATATAGAAGTGATTCAAACACTTAAACCACAACTAGAAGACTGATTTCTCATAATCACCAGCCAATTGCTCAAGGTTTTAACCAAGTTGCAGTTGAGATGCCATGAAGTGATCCAGCCATCTCCAATCAAGTCCAGGCATTCAAACACACTCCATATGGTGTAGGGAAGCTGTTCAGATCAACACAACTCATCTGTAACACCTCCAACTCAAAAATCACTTTGCCCTTGCTGTCACGACCTTCAAGTAAGCCTAAACTTGGTCATCTCTTAATCTATGCATATTTCCTCACACAATACTTTTGCCAAATGTTCATAATCATGCATAGAATGTTTCCCCTCAATTAATTGTTTTGTTTGAATCGTGTATCAAAATTCTCAGCCTTCATGCAGAATTTAGGGTTCTTGAGGTTTTGTCTTGATTTCTTATCCCATGCTTAAAATAAATGAAATTAAAGACCATAAACATGATCGTGAGGTGAAAACGAGTAGATTGATATGTGGATTGTGTGATTTCATCGAGTATTCAGTGAGATTGGTGAGAAAATGCAGATCTGCAGAAACAGAGGGGTGGCGCGTGTTCTTGGCGCCATTTTTTGAATATTTGAATATTTGAATTTTGTGATTTTATTTAATTGATTGAAAAATTAATTTCTCTCTGAATTTTAATGATTTTGAGTTGATTCTTTTTTTAATAATTCACAAAAATGTTAAAATATTTTATTTTGCCAAAAATTCCCAAAAATATTATTTATTTCATATACTTGATATTTTTGCAAAGAATTAATCTTTTATTTGTTTTTAACATTTAAAATATTTTTTCCTCCATGATTTTCCAAATTTAATTGGTTTCCAATCATTTTGTGGATATAAACATGATTTTTCAAACATTAATCCAAAATTACAACTTGTTTTTCACACATGTTTGATAATTTTGATCATTTTAATTAAATTTTTATTTAATTAAAATACATTTTGAAATTAATTTAGGATTTTGATATTAATCACCCTAAACAAATCATTTTCAAACAACTCTTTAGGCCTCTAATAGAGTGTAAGATCCAACCCCTCTTGAAAACCAAAATATTTTGGGCCTCAGTGTATTGTATAAGTTCAAATACCATCAAAAAGTTCGGCACAATCGTCGCCTTTTTAACAAAATCTTTGGGCTTCTTCTTGAGCTATAAGACCCATCTTTATTCATTTTCAAACTTTTTGGGCCTTTAATAGAGTGTAAGACCCAATCTCCTTTTAGCCAAAAGCTTTTTGGGCCTCAGATATTGTATAAGTCCCTCTGCGTTAAAAGAAAAATCTCGGCGCGATCGCCAGTTCAAAAATCAAATCATCTGGGCCTACCATCGTGTTATTAGCCCTATTTCTTTTCTGTAAATTTCTTCGGGCCTCTAATAGAGTGTAAGACCCAACCCCTTTATAAATAATACCTTTTTGGGCCTCAGACACTGTATAAGTCCCACTGTATATTTTCAAATGTTCGGCGCGATCGTCGCCTTTTTTAACAAATAACCCTGGGCTTCTCCTTGAGTTGTAAGTCCCATCTCTTGTACAAAAATAAATCTTTGGGCCTCTAATAGAGTGTAAGACCCAACCCCCTTGTACATAAAAACTTTTTGGGCCTCACGTATTGTATAAGTCTCTCTGTATCGTCTTTAAGACAACGGTGCGATTATCGTTAAAACTTGGGCCTCTCATTGAGTTGTAAGCCCCAACAATCTTTTCAAAGCACTTTCTCCTTTGATTTTGAATTAAAATATATGTTGTCATCAAAACTTTCTTTAATTTCTTTGTTGAACAACTAACAAAACAGCATGGAGGCTCTACAACGGGTAAGTGTTTATCCGCTTTCATTTACCACTTTCATATGTATATAACTGTATTGTGGGGTTGTTTCACTGTAAGTCTTCTTTCACCTTCTTTTATATACTTGTCACATATCCACTGTGTAATACTAGTATAGTTATTTAGAGTTTTCCCCGACAACTACATCTAGAACTAGGTATAGCCTGTTGGTCACTCTTAAATACAAACAAACTAGATCCCCATAGGATTCCAGATACAGTGTTCCCTCCTCTTGGGGTTAAACAATATGGAACAAAGAGAAAGGCAGTATTCTCGGTGTACCTTTTCTCAGACTGTCACCCCTAAAAATTGTCAAAGAAACTCTAGCTCCCCAGAGATGATCTTTTCTCCGTGAATGGCATCTCTTGAGTTTCTTCCAAATTCTCGAACTTTCCTGGAATGATCTCTTCTTTGTGAATTGCATTTCTTGAACTTCTCTTGATTTGGGGACCCACAGGCTTCCTAAAGGACTCTCTTTTCAGACTCTCTTGTTGAGTCACCCACTTTTAGTCTCCGTCTTGGGCTTCGTACAAGACATATAAAACACTCTCTTGTTGAGTATAAAAGACTCTCTTGTTGAGTCAATCCCTTTTTAGCCTCAATATTGGGCTTCGTACGAGACAACAAAACACTCTCTTGTTGAGTATAAAAGACTCTCTTGTTGAGTCAATCTCCTTTAAGCCTCAATCTCGAGCTTCGTATGAGATAGAAAAACACTCTCTTGTTGAGTATAAAGAAATCCCCGGTTGAGTCAATCAACCTTTTAGCATCAAATTTGTGCTTTGCTCACAACATACAAACATCAACAATTCCTCTTTAGAGATGACAAGTTCTCTCTTAGTCAAACCTTTAGCTTCACATCTCAGGCTTTGAAAAAGATACAAATCACATTTGGCTTAAATCTTGGGCTTTGAACAAGATACCAAAACATCTCTTTCCTCCCATAGAATAGGAGGAACTACGATCACTCTGATTTACCTGTTTTGTTAAACGGGAATACGTAGGCATAAGATTGCAAAATTTTAGCGAGCATACTAATCAAAAACTCAAATTCCAGTACCTTCCTACATCAATCAAAAAGCATCAGACCTAACACCTTACCAGAAGCTTCGCAAATAGTCCAGACACTGTTTTTTTAAGTAAATAACCTAAGACAGACCCCCCTTTTGATAGCATCTGTAAACCAACAGTTTTGACTGTTTAAGCTCAGTTTGCAAGCAGGGTTAATTGGAGACATTTATTTCCCTTCCTTAATCAGCTCAACAGGATAAAAAATGAATCGAACTGTAATACCAAAGCGATAGTGATTCGAAACCACAAAAACCGTGCTACAGAAAAATGGCAACCACAGTGGAAGTCTATTCTTTCTTACAGTCTTAGGTGGAAAATTTTAAGCTCACAAAATACCACAGAAATGACAACTCTGCTGAGGAGTCATTATCTGTATAGGATCATAGGATTATAGAGGTCTAGGATGTTAGGACAAATATATATACTGCTTTTCCTAATTGATATCTGTGTTTAGTTTTCTGCTATTGGGAATGCGTGTGATGCCGCATGTGGAAAGATTGAGTATACACCTAAGATAAGTGAAGGCATTATACGGGTAATCTTACGGGGAGTGAATCCAAGATAAGAGGTCCCGGTCGACCATCAAATCAGTGGAGATGCCCTTTGCGGATTCAATGCCTATACGACTTCAGTTGTTGAAAGCAGATTATTCCATTGGGTTATCTGAGAAGCTGAGGATTTTAGTAGACTGAAACCATTTTGTAGTGCGGAAGCTATCAAAAATAGTTATCACGCGATACTACCCTTATTTGAGACTACTCTAAGATACTACAGCTCGCTGGCGATCCGCTTGCTATTGTTATCCCAAGAGGGGTAAGTGACTTTGAGGGCAGGTACAAAAAATCACCAGTATAAACCTTTAGGGATGGGTAGAGCCTTGACTTCATGACACCGACCCTTTGACCCCATGTTTTTTCTATGTTTTTCTGTGCTGCATTCATGCATTCATTTCATTAAAACAACATTAAAAAAAACAAAGAAAAATCTTCTCTTCTAGTCTCTCTTTTTCAAATTTAACTAAGACAATGATTGCAAATGTCAGATAAAGAGATTACACTAATGGATTTCGGTAGAAGGAAAACTCACAAGTACACCTTCAAGGTTCCAAAACTAGAGGATTTAAAAGGTTTGGCAAGGATGATAACCAACCCTGAGGCTTTCAGACCCAAGTATGGAGGACTGCTGTCTCTATTAAGGGTCCATGTAATCGAAGGAATCATGTCCACACGAATCCAGTTCTACGATCCGGTCTATCACTATTTCACATTCCCGGATTATCAACTAGCTCCAACACTGGAGGAGTACTCTCACCTGCCTGATTTGCATATTATTGACCAAGCTCCCTTTTCTGGACTGGAAGAAATTCCAAAGGATCAAACCATTGCAAGAGCAATCTATTTGGACGAGTCAGAAGTCAGGACTCACATGACCACTAAGGTTGGAATTCAGGGTTTGCCAGCCCAGTTCTTAATCAAGAAAGCTCTGTACTTTGCTAGTATAGGGAACGTTGCCGCTTTCGAAAGCATATTTATTTTGCTTACCTACGGGTTATTTTTGTTTCCTAACATCGATAACTTTGTAGATATCAACGCCATTAATATTTTTCTGATTGGAAACCCTGTACCGACCTTGCTCGCCGATGCTTATCATTTTGTACACTGAAGGAATTTGTACAGCGGAGGAATAATCACATGCTGTGTACCCCTGCTATACAAATGGTTCACTTCCCATTTGCCAAAGTCTGCTGCAATTTGGGATCAAAAGAATACTTTACGTTGGTCGCAGAGAATCATTTCTCTTACCAACTCTGACATCAATTGGTACAATCGAATCTATGACGGGATCAGGATCATTGACCGTTGTGGAAATTTCCCAAATGTACTCCTCATAGGAATTAAAGGAGGAATCAATTATCATTCAGTTTTAGTTCGTCGTTAGTTTGGATACCCGATGAGGCATGTCCCGCAAAATGCTCATTTGGAAGGTCTTTTCTTCAAGGAAGGAGAAAATGACAGGGCACTAAACACAGAAATAGTGCATGCCTAGAAACACGTTCATAGGAAAGGAAGAGAGTCTCTAGGAAAACTAGATTGTGTCTCGGCGGAACCTTATCTCCACTGGGTACAAACTAGAGCTCTCAAGCCGAGGATGCCTTACCCTCATCAGGAAGTTCTTCCGTTAAGGGACCCCGTCCTTTACTTTATGTCTGATACAGAAAAACTTCAGGTTACTCTCAACAAAGTTCAACATGAGAAGAGGTATTGGAGGAACAAGTACCGTATTCTCAATGTGGAGTGTAAGAAAATATAGCAACTATTGAAAGATAAAGATGCTCTGATCGAGATCTTAGAGCAACATGCTGTAGAAAATCAAGAAGACCAAAGGAATTTGCTCGCTCCTTTCACTTGGAAAAGGAGTGACAACCCAACAACGACCCAAGAGCCCCGACCAAAGAAAAGGAAAGTACCAGAACCAGCACCTGAGCTCGCTTCAGAGAGGACTCATGACCCATAAGTTTAGATTTCCTTTTGCAGCACTATGTAAATTACTGTATTTCCATTTCCGCAATATTTGAATTCAATAAAACGGGGTTTCCCCACTGTTTGATATTTGCAATCCAATTGTCGAAGTATACTTTGAATAAAAAAAAAAATATACAATTAATATAATCATTGCATATCATTCATCATTCTCACATAACGCATTCTTCTTACCTACGAATCTCACGTTTGCGTCTCGATTCTAGAGTCAAACTGTCTCATTCGTATAATACTCGGGCCAATCGACAGAAAAAGGTGGATGATCTCGAGGAAAAGAACAGAGAGTTGAGGGAAGAGATCGACACTCTGAAAGAGGATCTGAGAAAGCTTCATAACGACATGCAAGCTCTAGCAGAAGCTCAGATACAACAACAAAGGACTATGATCTCAGAGATCACATCGACGCCCATAGTGGAAAAGTATGATCCTAGGTACAAAATGCCGAAAGATCATCCCTGGGGCATGCCTATTAACTATATCCCCGAAGGATATGTTCCGCCGATCATGGAAGATTAGGGAACCACAGCAGGAACCGCTGGGCCTGAAGGTTACAAACTTCGGGAAAGCGGAGATGCCAGGGGCATGACAGTAACTCCTGAAGGTTATAAACTTCGGGAGAGGGAAGTACCAAGAGTCACTGCCATGATGACTATACCACCCGTGGTACACACTGTCCCGGAAAGACAGATTCCACAGATACCTTCTGGTGGAAACGAAAGTATGTTTGACAGAATGAATGAGTTCCAGGAACAATTCCTGGAGATGCAGAAAGAACTGCAAGCCCTTCGCGGTCAGGATCTATTTGGAAAGGACGCCGCAGACCTTTGTCTAGTCCCCAATGTGAAAGTTCCGCATAAATTCAAGGTGCCCGAATTTGAAAAGTACAAGGGTAACTCTTGCCCTCAAAGCCATTTGGTGATGTACGCTCGGTGAATGTCAACTTATACAAAGAACCAGGAGCTACTGATTCACTATTTTCAGGATAGTTTAACCGGTGCCGCACTCAAATGGTACATGGGTTTAAACCGCACTAAGATCGGTACTTTCAGAGATCTTGGCGCTGCCTTCGTTCAACAATATAAGTATAACCTGGACATGGCACCGGATAGAGATCAACTCAAATCGATGTCACAAAAGGACAGGGAAACCTTTAAAGAATATGCTCAGAGATGGCGTGAAATTCCCGCTCAGATTTGTCCACCTCTTGAGGAAAAAGAGATGACCAAGATCTTCTTGAAAACCTTAAGCTCATTTTACTACGACAGAATGGTTGCCAGTGCGCCTAGTGACTTCACCGAGATGGTGGGCATGGGAGTTCGTCTTGAGGAAGCAGTCCGAGAGGGACATTTAGTTAAAGACGCTGGACCATCAAGCAGTACCAAAAGATACGATAGTATTCTCCCTAAGAAAAAGGAGCAAGATATTATCAATATCTCTCTCGAAAAGCAAAGGCGACGGTATCAACCAGTAGCAGCTGTAACTCCTGCTATTAACCCTGCGTCTATTCCTACGTATCAACCTCTGGTTGCTCAGAGCCAACCGATTCAACAACAATTTCAGCAAAGGACACAATAGCCTCTTCAGCAGGCTCGTCCTCCATATAACAATAACCGTATAACTTGTAGCGAGCGATTTTAGACATGGTTCTTAAGCACTGTCACTCTGGGGTACTTCAGGTCGATTCATTTTTTATCCTATTAAAGCTGATGAAGGAAGGGAAATAGATGTCTCCAATCAACCCTGCTTGCATACTGAGTTTAAACAGATGACTGTTTGGTTTACAGATGCGGTTTAGATTGTGGGCCTCTCTCTGCTTATTTTGCTAAGAATGAACTGACGGGACTATGCTATTGGTAGGATGTTAGGACTGATGCTTTTCGATTGATGTATGAAGGTACGGGATTTTGGGTTTTTGATAAGTGTGCTCGCTAAGATTTTTCAATCTTATGCCTACGTATTCCCGTTTAACGAAACAGGGAAATCAGAGCGATCGTAGTTCCTCCTATTCTATGGGAGGAAAAAGGTCGTTTTGGTGTCTTGTTCAAAGCCCAAGACGTGAAGCTAAAGGTGGTTTGTATCTTGTTCAAAGCCCAAGATGTGAAGCTGAAGGGTCTATTTGTATCTTGTTCGAATCCCAAGATGTGAAGCTAAAGGGTTTTGACTTTAGAGAGAATTTGTCATCTCTAAAGGGGTCTGTTTGTCACAACTGTTGGGTGACTAATTATAAAGGAGAATTACTTTAACTGGGATATGTGAATCCAGCAATGCCATAATTTCCTATATAGGGGATTTTTAACCTGAAGGAGAAGACTTTAACTCAGTTTAGAGCACTGCCATCTTTCCTTAGGAATTTCTCATGCTAAAAGAGGGACAATGGCGTGGATGTAAATAATCCAGAGGCTTGCCACTTACATCAATTAGATAGGGGGAAAAGGAGTTGTTGATGTTTGTATACTGTGAATGAGGCACATATTTTGATGCTAAAAGGTTGATTGACTTAACCGGGGTTTACTTATACAAAACCTAAGAGGAGGCTATTGACCCAACAAGAGGGTGTTTTCATGTGTCTCGTACGAAGCCCGAGAGAGAGGATAAAAGGGTTAACTCAACAAGAGAGTGCTTTTGTATGTGTCTTGTACGAAGCCTAAGACGGAGGCTAAAGGCGCTTGACTCAACAAGAGAGTCTTTGTACCTCGTACGAAGCTCGAGATGGAGGCTGAAAATGTTTGACTCAACAAGAGAGTCTTTTATACTCAACAAGAGAGTGTTTTTGTATCTCGTACAAAGCCCGAGATGGAGGCTAAAAGGGGGTTGACTCAACAAGAGAGCCTTTTATACTCAATAAGAGAGTGATTTGGTATCTCGTACGAAGCCCGAGATGGAGGCTAAAAAGGTTAGCTCCGCTGGGGAGAATCATTGTACAAAGCCCAAGAGAAGGCTAGGGTGCTGGTGACTGTTTCAGTTTAGTGACAGGTCCAGTATGTTGGATAAAAGAGAAAATCAGTTCTTATATGGGTAATGTTGTACTTTGAGATTGATCAAAGGATCAGGGAGATTTCCTGTTCTTTAAGGAAATGGAAAATCCAAAGGATATTGAGACTGTCAAAGTCTACGGGTGTTTTGAGATATCGATTCTCAGGTAGTGAATGATCTTTGTATGATGCCCAAGAGAAGGCTGGTATGTTAAGGGATGAAGGTCAACCCATTAACTGGTCTGACACTTGACTCAGAAAGACAGCTCCAGGAAATTGATGACTAGGTTCTGTTCCTATACCTGTAGAGGTCTCTAGGTCCTTGTACTAAGCCCAAGGGAAGGCATGAGAGCTTTTAAGAAGTCGAAGGGTCCTTATACAACGCCCAAGAGGAGGCGGGGATGCTTTTAAGAAGCCTGTGAGTCTCCAAACCCCAAGAAGTTCAAGACATGCCATTCACCGAGAATAAATCAAGCCAGGAAAGTCTGAGAATTTGGAAGAAACTTAAGAGATGCCATTCACGGAGAAAAGATCATCTCTGGGGAGTAGAGTTTCTTTGACGATTTCTAAGGGTGACAGTCTGAGAAAGGGTTCACCGAGAATGTTGCATTTCACGTCTCCATTTTGTTTAAACCCAAGAGGAGGGAAGACTGTGTCTGGTAATCCTATGGGGATCTAGTTTTGTTTGTATTTAAGAGTGACCAACAGGGCTTTACCTAGTGCTAGACGTAGTTGCCAGGGAAAACTCTAAATAACTATACTAGTATTACACAATTGATATTTGACGAGTATATAAAAGTTTGTGAAAGAAGACTTACGGTTAGCAGCCCCACAATACAGTTATATATATATGAAAGCGAATAAAGAAAGGGGGTAAACACTTACTCGGTTGTAGAGCTTCCATGCTGTTTTGTTAGTTTGTTCAACAAAGAAAGCTTTGATAATAATATTTTATTCAAAATCAAAGGATAAGGTGTTTTGAAAAGATTGTTGGGGCTTACAGCTCAAGGAGAGGCCCAAGGTTTTATCAGTGATTGCACTATTGTTTTGAAATTGTACAGGGACTTATACAAGTGACTGAGGCCCAAAAAGGTTTTCTGTACAAAGGGATGGGTCTTACACTCTCTCAAGAGGCCCAAAGGTTTATTTTTGTACAAGCGGTGGGGCTTACAGCTCAAGGAGAGGCCCAAAATTTTTGTTTTAAAAGGCGACGATCGCGTCGAACTTTTTGATGGTATCGGGACTTATACATTACACTAAGTCTCAAAAAGTTTTGGTTTCAAAAATGGGTTGGGTCTTACACTCTACTAGAGGCCCAATGATTTTTAAAGAATGGGGCTTATAACACGAGGGTAGGCCCAAAGGGTTTGATTTTGAACTGGCAATCGCGCCGAGATTTTCTTTTAACGCAGAGGGACTTATACAATATCTGAGGCCCAAAATTGTTTTGGTTAAAAGGGGGTTGGGTCTTACACTCTATTAGAGGCCCAAAGGTGATTTTAAAAGAAAAGATGGGGCGTACAACTCAAGGAGAGGCCCAGATGATTTTATTTTAAACTGACGATCGTGCCGAAATTTTTTGAAAGCACCGTGGGTCTTATACAATGACTGAGGCCCAAAATATTTTGGTTTCAAAGACAGATTGGGTCTTACATTCAATTAGAGGCCCAAAAGGCTTGAAAAAGTTTGATGCGGGTTGAATTAATAAAAAACCCTAATTTGTTTCCAAAATGTATTTTAATTGAATAAAAATTCAATTAAAATGATCAAAATTGTTAAACATATGGAAAACAAATTGTGACCTTGGATTAATGTTTCAAAAATCAGGTTTTGATCCACATAATGATTGGAAATCACTAAAATTGGAAAAATCAAGAAAGAAAAAAATATTTTAAATATCAAAAATAATTAAAATATTAATTCTTTACAAAAATATCAAGTATATGAAATAAATAATATTTTTTGGGATTTTTTTGGGAAAATAAAATATTTTAACATTTTTGTGAATTATTAAAAAAAGAATCAACTCAAAATCATTAAAACTCAGAGAGAAATTAATTTTTGAATCAATTAAATAAAATCATGAAATTCAAATATTCAAATTTTCAAAAAAGGGCGCCAAGAACAAGGGCAAGAACACGCGCCACCCTCTATTTCTGCAGATTTGCATTTTCTATCCAATCTCACTGAATACTTGATTATATCATGCAATCTACATATCAATCTACTCGTTTCAACCTCACGATCATGTCTATGGTCTTTAATTTCATTTATTTTAAACATGGAATAAGAAATCAAAGAGAAACCTCAAGAACCCTAAAATTTGCATGAAGGTTCAGAAATTTCATACACGATTCAAACAATGCAATTAATTGAGGGAAAACACTCCATGCATGATTATGAACATATGGCCAAATTATTGTGCAGCAAAAAATGCATGGATCATAGAGTTAGAAGAGCTCATGCTTATCTCTTGTAGCTGGTGATCGTGTTTTGTGTTAGAGGTGTTACAGCTTGGTTCTAAGGTTATGGACAGCTTTCCTAGGTGCTATGGAGTGTGTCTGGGTGCTTGGAGTGGATTGAATTGAGCTGGAACTTGATTTAGCACCTTAATTGCAAATCTGTCAAATGCTTGAGTAGTTGGCTGGTGATTTTGTGATTTTGATGTTCCAGATGTTATGTGAGTGTTTGGATCACTTCTATATGATGTTTATGAGGTGTGTGTGTGATTGGTTTGGTTGGAATAGCTCTCAAACTCAAAACCCGATAGTGACTTGCTTTGGAAGGCAATTTTGGAGTGAAGAAGGAGATTTTGAGGAAAGCATATGTTTCATGGCTTTGATGTACTCAAACTGATCACAAATGAGCTCTATTTATAGTAGAGCAAGTTTGTTTTGCAAGGAATATTGAATGGCAACTGCTGCATAGGTTTGGCCAATGTTGATAAATGAGAATCCAAGTCTCCTCTAGCCATTGACTAGAGGTTAGGGCACAGGCTGCTGGTTCCCTTGGTCTTGGATAAGTCTTGACTGAATTCAGTTGGAAATGGCTCAGTCCATGCCACCTTGGTGCATCCATTAAATGCTCCAATCCAAAATTGGAGTCTTGTCCCTCTTTTAGGTATTTCTAGGTTTGGCATGCTACTTTTGGTTCCAAAGACTTGGGAGGCTTGGGATCAGAGTTGGTTCCTCCTTGGTCCCCCCTTGAGGTGTTCAGATGGATAGAGTTGCTTGCCCTTTGCAAAATTTGAGCAAATCGAGCAAAACTCCCAAATCTGCCTTGCCATGATAGTTTGCAGCAAGGCATATTGGCATTGTCATATCTCATGGCTCAAGTGAACTTTGGTGGAGTTCTTGGCCATTTTGGAAAGCCCTCATATGATACAACAATTATTTGATCATAATTGGTTTTGATACTTTTTGGATCCAAGTGAAAAATGCCCCTACATTTTGAAAAAAGTAAGACAAATTCTGACTTAGTGAAAATTTCACTAAGTGTTGGAAAAAGTGACATTTTCACTTTTTGTGATTTTGATCATTCCATAACTCAAAATCCATGATGAATTGGAATTAGGTGTAGTTGAAGCTTTTGTAGAGGGTCATGAAAGCTACAAATCCAGCTTTGGATGGGGAAAAAGGCCTTGTGGTTTAGGAGTTATGATCCTCCAAAGTTGGTACCCTAGCCACTTTGTTCCATAACTTAGAAAAATTTCTAAGTTTTTATGGTTACCCCTTTTACAATTTATCCCACTTTTCTTGATTTTTATTGATGAATGATGATTCCAATCACACATTAACATCATTTTAGGGTCAAAGAACCATAATTGTGAAAATTCTCAAAAAGTCAAAGTTGACTTTTGTTCACAATTGACTTTTTGTCAAATGAACTCCAAACTGTGCGATCCTCTATAAAATCAAGTCCTTGACCTAAATCAAACTTGATGGATTGATTTCATAGGAGTTATAGGGTGTATTGAATCATGTCCTAGGTTTTGGGAGCATGTCCTGGTCAAAAGCCAAAGATACAGTTGACTTTTCTCGCGAAACCCTAATTGTGGTTCTGATGAACTTGAAACTTGTTGTTCAAGCTTATTGGATCAATCTATTATTGAAAATGGATCAATGTGGTTTATTAGAGACCCTCAAATCATGTCTTGAGGTCTTGGCTCATGCTTTGCCCCAAAAGTCAACTTAGGGGTGAATTAGGTCAAGAAACCCTAATTCCTGGTTTTTTTGTGAATGCATCCCCTGAGGTTAAATTGACTTGATGATTGGGTCCATGATGTCCCTTGGAGCATCATAGGTTATGCTTTGAAGCATTGGCTCATGCCTAGAGGAAAATTTCCATCTGGAGGCCATGGTTGACCAAACCCTAATTTGGTGACACTGGCGATCTTGAGGCTTAATCCACTTGGAATGCTGTAACCTTATGCTTGATCCTTGATGTGGGAGTCGTCTTGATCCATTATGGATGTTTAAGAGGCTAGACAAGTTGAAGAACATGTCATTCCTTGATTGATCCTTTGTCTAAGAGCTCTGAGAGGGCTGGAAACCCTAAGTCTGATTGTAGTGGATGCTCACCCATCTTTGGGGAGACTAATGGTTCATCCATATTGTGATGATGATTTACACAATGATGGGAAATCTTAGTGGTCAAAATTTGGGGTATGACAGATGCCCCTATTTAATCTTCTTGGACCCGAAGGTGTGAATGGGGAAGGTATTCGGGCATTTGGGGTGCAAGTGGATTAAATATCGGAATACCCGATTTGATGATGATTAAGAATGGTAGTTCACGCATCCTTCTTCTTTTGCTAAGCAATGATGCTCTGAAAAGGTAAAAACTTCCCCTCGATCCTGGTCTTCAGCGAAGGAAATGGTCTAAGTTTCTGAAATAAACTTCCCCTCGATCCTGGTTTCCTACCAAGGAACTGGTCTCAGTTTCTGAAATAAACTTCCCCTCGATCCTGGTTTCCTACCAAGAAACTGGTCTCAGTTTCTGATATAAAGCTCCCCTCGATCCTGGTTTCCTACCAAGGAACTGGTCTTGGTTTCTTTTGTCAATAAACTTTCTTGACAAGGGACGCTATTCGTAGCGGTTTTCCTAAAACTTCTCGCCGAATTTTCCTAGGGAGATGCCATTTGATTGAAAAAGTTTTGATGTCAGACTTGCTGGGGAAACCCATCGTCTAAGCGGTAGAGGTGTACAAACTTCTCTGTTGGAGATGCCATTTGTCGACTCTATCGGGGAAAACGAGTCTCTTGAGAGACTGCCTTTGCTTGGGGATATCGCATCATACTTTTCTCGGAGATCTTTTTGGAGAAATGCCATATGTTGTGATCCAATTTTGAGGTGCTGATGAGTTCATTAACATCGACTCTCTGGAGAGCAAAATCAATGTGTTGCTGAAAGTCTTTAGTCGTGAGGCTTTCTCTGGGGATTTTCCTTAATCCGAGAAAGTGACGATATCATCTTCAATGGCGAAGAGTGACATTTGTCGAACGTTTTCTCTGGTCTTTCAGAGGTTCAAGTTATCAAAGTGGTCAAGGGCCGACTTCATCCCAGAAATAAACTGGAGGAGAGAGAATGTGTAGACGCAACATTTCCTGACGAGGAAAGAACTGACAACTCGATTGTGAAGACTTTTATCACTAGGGGATAAGACCGACTAGAGTGATAGTGATGCAATATGAATGCGAATGTAAATCAATAATGCATTATGTATGTATGTTTATGCTGACAAAACTGACGCGGGATACTCGGCCACTGTGGGTGATGAAAAGTATCAATGGTTCATGATAGCAATTCTGCCTTGCTTGGGAGATATAGTCCTTGCGGGGACAACCGTTGGTCAGGCTTAGGAGGTAAGAACTCTTCCGGTGGTGTCAGATGGAATATTCGCATATGACACAGTTGATCCTTCGTTCAGGCGTACTGGTTTAGAAGGAGTACTTTGATTCTGCACTTTGACTCTTAACCGCCTTTGGGAGAAGCAATCGATATTCTTTCGATGTTCAACAGTCAAAATAAATTGCCATCTTTATTTTAAAAGCCGAAAAAGTTTTAACAAGTAAATTCATTTTTGTTTTATTTCAAGAATCGTTAATCATGTTAAAAACGTCGTTCTGTAAAGCTAAAACAAATAAGAACTGCAAACAAAAGCACAAGGGCTCAAATTTTATTGATAGGATGGAAATCAGCCAAACGCGTGATTCCATAGAGTATTTACAAAGTTAGAAAATGGTAATTTAAGGGAAAAGGGCTACATTGAAACATAACGACCATTATCCTTCTACCAACTTTGAATTCTGGGCATCCTGCTTCTGTCGAAGATGACCTTGACTGGAGTTTTTTGATGGATGGCAGGACTGTTACTAGGGGATTTGCCCTTGTTGGACGTAGTTACTTGCCATTATCCCTAACTATTGCCTGGATTGTACTTTGAGATTTCCAATCCAGCGGGATGATTTTTTTTTATTATGTCTCTAATTTATTCCTGGACCGCCCCTTTCGGGTTTTCAATCCACCGATACATTTTTTTTTGGTTTAGGCGAAGTATTTCTTGACTACATCAACATTTGTGGGGTAGGCAAATTCCTCGCCGTCCATGGTTGCAAGTCTCAAGGTGCCGCCTGAGAAAGCTTTCTTGACCACATAGGGGCCATCATAATTCGGAGTCCATTTACCCCGAAAATCAGTGAGAAATGATTGTATCTTTTTGAGCACGAGGTCTCCTTTCCTGAAGATGCAAGGTCGAACCTTTTTGTCAAATGCCTTCTTCATTCTTTGCTGATACAACTGACAGTGGCATAGTGCCGTGATTCACTTTTCCTCAATCAGATTTAGTTCGTCGAGTCGGCTTAGGTACCATACAACTTCTGTTAGCTTAACTTCCATCAATACCCTGATTGACGGGATCTCTACTTTGATGGGGAGCACTGCCTCCATGCCATAAACTAGAGAGAAAGGGGTTGCCCCTGTTGAAGTACGGACAAATGTGCGATAACCATGAAGGGCAAAAGGCAGCATTTCATGCCAGTCTTTGTAGGTTATAACCATCTTCTGAACAATCTTCTTGATGTTCTTGTTAGCCGCTTCTACCACCCCGTTGATCTTGGTTCGGTAGGGAGATGAGTTATGGTGTTCGATCTTGAACTCAGCACACAACTCCTTCATCATCTTATTGTTCAAGTTAGATCCATTATCGGTAATGATCTGGCTCGGAACACCATAACGGCAGATGATATTTTTTTGATAAATCGGACCACCACTTGTCGGGTTACATTAGCGTACGATGCTGCTTCGACCCACTTGGTGAAGTAGTTAATGGCTACTAGAATGAACCGATGTCCATTCGAAGCCTTGGGGTCAATCATGCCAATCATGTCGATTCCCCATATGGAAAAAGGCCATGGGGAAGAAAGAACTTTGAGATGCGTTGGCGGTACATGGATTTTGTCGGAGTATATCTGACACTTTTGACACCTCCTCGTGTACTTGTAGCAGTCGGATTCCATGGTCAACCAATAGTACCCTGCTCTCATAATTTTTCTCGCCATTGTGTGTCCGTTGGCATGAGTGCCAAAGGATCCTTCGTGAATTTCTTTTATCAGCGTGTCTGCTTCTGGTCTGTCTACACATCGAAGCAAGACCATGTCGAAGTGTCTCTTATAAAGTGTATCACCGCTTAGGAAGAAGGTGCCAGACAATCTCCTGAGGGTTTTTATGTCTTTTCTTAGTGCCCCAGGTGGGTACTCTTGTTTCTGAAGGAAGCATTTGATATCGTGATACCAAGGTTTGTCGTCTATGACTGCTTCAATTGTGAAGATGTAAGCGGGCCGTTCAAGGCGCATGATGTCGATCTTAGGTAAGTCATTCCATTGACCTATACTAATCATAGAAGAGAGAGTAGCTAATGCATCATCCATGTGATTCCCTTCACGAGGGATGTGATGAAACTCGATTCTATTGAAGAAAGGTAACAACCTTCTTGCATAATCTTTGTAAGGAATCAATCCTGATTGATATGTGTTCCAATCTCCTTTGATCTGATTGATAACCAGGGCTGAGTCACCATATACATCCAAGTTCTTCATCCTCAAATTAACCGCTTCTTCGAGACCCATAATACAAGCTTCGTATTCGGCCTCGATGTTTGTGCACTTGAATGCAAGTCTGGCAGTGAAAGGAATGTGGGTACCCTGAGGGGTTATAATGATTGCCCCAATTCCGTTTCCATAATGATTGACATCTCCGTCAAAAATTAGTCCTCGTTGGGAACCTGGTTCTGGCCCTTCACTGGGTAATGGTTCATCGCAATCTTTCATTTTTAGATACATGACATCTTCGTCTGGAAATAAAATTCGACTGATTCCTGATCGTCAATCGGTTGATGAGCCAAATGATTGGCTAAAATACTCCATTTAACGGCTTTTTGAGCGTGGTATTCGATGTCGTATTCTGATAATAACATCTGTCAACGGGCAATCCTTTCGGTCAGGGCAGGCTTTTCAAAGACATACTTGATTGGATCCATTTCGGAGATTAACCAAGTAGTGTGACAAATCATATACTGACGAAGACGTTTGGCTACCCAAGCCAAAGCACAACAAGTTTTCTCGAGCATAGTGTACCGAGTCTCGCAGTCGGTGAATTTCTTGCTCAAATAGTAGATGGCAGACTCTTTCCGTTTGGTTTCGTCTTGTTGGCCAAGTACACATCCCATGGAGTCCTCTAGGTCTGTGAGGTAGATGATTAGTGGTCTTCCTTCCATTGGAGGTGATAGAATCGGCGGATTCAACAAGTATTCCTTAATACTGTCGAAGGCGGTTTGGCAATCCTCTGTCCAAACACAGTCCTGATTCTTTTTGAGTAATTTGAAAATCGGCGCACATGTCGCGGTCATGATGAATATGAATCTGGAGATGTAGTTCAAACGTCCCAGGAATCCTCTGACTTGTTTTTCAGTTTTTGGAGAAGGCATTTCTTGAATGGCCTTGACCTTGTTAGGATCAACCTCAATTCCTTTCTGGCTGACGATGAACCCTAAAAGTTTCCCTGAACGGACACCGAAGGTGCACTTGTTGGGATTCAAGCGGAGTTTGTACTTTCTTAACCGCTCGAATAGTTTTGACAGGTGGGTCACATGCTCCTCTTCTGTTTTAGATTTGGCAATCATATCATCGACATATACCTCGATTTCCTTGTGTATCATGTCATGAAACAAAGTAGTCATGGCCCTTTGATAGGTTGCCCCGGCGGTCTTCAAACCGAACGACATTACCTTGTAACAAAAGGTACCCCATGGGGTAATGAATGAAGTTTTCTCCATGTCTTTCGGTGCCATTTTTATCTAATTATAGCCCGAGAATCCATCCATGAAGGAGAAAACTTTGAACTTTGCTGTACTGTCTACCAGCATGTCAATGTGTGGTAAAGGAAAGTCGTCCTTCGGACTAGCCTTATTTAGATCTCTATAATCGACACACATTCTGACTTTTCCGTCCTTTTTTGGAACGGGTACTATATTGGCTAACCATTGAGGGTATTCTGACGTGGCGAGGAAACCCGCGTCAATCTGTTTTTGTACCTCCTCTTTGATTTTGACGGCCATGTCCGGGTGAGTCCGTCTCAACCTTTGCTCTACTAGCGAACATTCTGATTTCAATGGTAAATGATGTTCCACGATGCTGGTATCCAACCCTGGCATATCCTGATAAGACCAAGCAAACACATCGGGAAATTCTCTGAGAAGCTTTGTCAAACTCTTTTTGGCAGTTGGACTAAGCAGTGCCCCAATCCTGATTTCTTTTCTCTCTTTTTATGAACCCACGTTGATCGTTTCCAATGGCTCTTTGTGAGGTTCAACGAACCTTTCCTCTTGTCGGAGTAATTGGTAGATCTCTTTTGGAATTTCGTTGTCAACTTCTTCTTCAGCCCCAAATACCGGGAACTCAAAGTCGAAAGAAGGCATCAGATCGCATGTTTCAACGGGGTTTAAAACAAGCAATCTGCATGACATGATGATTTGTGTTTAGAAGAGATAGAGAGAATGCAAGAGTGTACAGTGTATTTTCTTTTGAAAAACTGCTTGTTTTTACTATTTGAGTTGTTTTTTAGGATTACCATTTTCTGAAAAGCGAAAAGAGAAAACAGCAATTAATGCGGAGATTACAGAACGACGTTATTTTACTTATGAACAAGTCGATTCTTGAAACTACAGCCCTATAAAACCAAACTCTGCCGCTTTGGGCGAAGCGAAGAGGGAAATTTACAGAAAGTGAGCCCTATCAAAACATCTGTTTCACCTGGGCAGGGTGAAAGGTTAAAGACAAAAATTATTTTGACTTATGAACAATCTTCGGAACTGCGACAGTAACCCATTGGCGTCGAACTCCTCGGTGAATCACAAAGTATGGTACCTTCCTTGATTTGTCTTCAGAAATGACGCTCATTTCTGGCGGAGCAGGATCATTGGAATCTGTCTCCCAGGTAGAGTTGTCGTAGGAGGATTCCTCGGTTGTATTTTGCATAGCATTTGTGATCTCAGGAAAATCTCCCCATCCAGTTAGCTGGATGTCTTCGAGCCTGATATGAGAGCTTTTAAGAGCGGTGTACTTGACCATGAAGTCAAATTTGTCACTCGGTTGTCCTAAGGTGTCCCACACTTCTTTGGAATTGGAGGGGTCATCTCTCTTGATGACGTTGACCTCGGGAAAAGCATAGTCAATGAATTCTAGTATGGCAAGCTTTGCCAATTCATCGTCGTACTGGATAGGTCCTGAATAACCTGAGTGTTGATCCTATGACATGGAGGGGACGTAGGTATTCTGTTAAATGACGCTTAGCTAATTTTCATTGTTCGGCTGATTTTCTTGCCCCAAGTCTCTTGGGTACGGATGCCAGATAGGCAGACATCCATCGGGCCATAATAGTCGTGGTCAAAGTTATCATTCATCAGAGTGTCCTCCTCTAATGAGTTTGGTGGAGCACGACATCCTTCCGGATCACAATCTCCATATATCATTTCGACATCTGACCTCGGTATAAATCTCGGACTCTGTGCGGGATAGCAAAAGGGCGTAGGCACCTCTTTCTGAGACATATAACTGTCCTCGTTGAGATAGGACTTCCATTCCTCACCTGTATCGGAGGGATCCTCCTCGTTGATGGTATGTACGGCTTGATGCACTGGGTGAAGGAAACCTCCACTGTGGAAGAAGTCCTGAATGGGATGAAGACTTTCATCGTTAGTAGTAGTCTGGGTGCAGGTTGCAGAAAAACCAAGACCCTTCTTTGTTTTATTATCAGTAGGAATGACAAGCTGTCCCCATCCTTTTGTACTGTTATTTTTTATCACTTCGAGAGCATCTCTGTATGAGGAAATCGATGTTCCTTTCTCTGATTGATTCTCATTGCTCACCGACAGTGCTTGGAACTGAGTTCCAAAAACCTCCTCGGGTTCTACACAAGTAGATAATGACAAGTTGCTCACGAGCAAGGCTTGTTCTCCATAAACCGTGACGAGTTGATCGTTCTTGACGAACTTCAGTTTCTGGTGCAGTGTCGAAGTTACTGCCCCAGCCTGGTGTATCCAAGGTCTTCCTAATAAACAGTTGTACGCTGCCCGGACGTCCATGACCTGGAAAGTGATTAGGAAAGTGTGAGGACCAATAGTTATGGGAAGGTTGACTTCGCCGATAACTGCTTTCCGAGACCCGTCAAATGCTTTGACGATGACCTCACCGCGCCTCATCGGGGGTCCTTTGAATGATATTCGCATTAAAGTGGACTTCGACATAACGTTGATGGCCGATCTTGTATCTACCAGTAAGGTGGCTAAAGCATCGTCCTGGCAGTTAACTGTGATATTGAGCGCCATGTTGTGACTTTTGCCCCCCTCTGGCAAATCCTCATCACTGAATCCTAAGTTGTTGCAGGAAGTGATGTTAGAGATTATGCTATAGAACTGTCGTATTGACACATCCCGTTCCACAAGGCCTGCTCTAAGACTTTCTGTAGAGCCTCTCTGTGGGCTTCGGAACTGAGTAAAAGTGATAGCACGGAGATCTTTGAAGGAGTTTGTAATAGTTGGTCAACAATGTTGTATTCACTCCTTTGGATGAGCTTCAGCATCTCATCATCGTTTTTTGAAAGGTCGGGATTACTGGATTGACCGATTGGTGGATCGGGAGCTTCTGTCAGAAGTTCCTTTTCTTTGTTAGGTTCTCCAACCCCTCGGTTGAAGATTCGACCGCTCCGTGTTACTCGACTGATGTGTGCAATATTCACGACGGAGGGCAATGGAATTTCCTTTCCATTCTCAGTTGTCGTTGTACCGTATTTGTAAGGGATCGCCTTAGCTGATTCATACGGTACTGGTCCTGGCAGATAGATAACTACAGGAGCCTTCTGATTTTTCTGACTGTCGTAATTAACTTCAATCAGTTCCTTGCTAAGAACCTTTGATTCGTCCAGTAGAGGGATGATGGCATAAACATCCTTGTTCCTTTCAGGGTCAGAGATTACAACCACGTCTCTGATTTGATCTGCGAAGTAGTCCGGCGTCCAGTCAACGGACCCCGAAGCTAGGTATGGGTGAATCTCCTTGCGATCCAACTGACCTTGAAGGGCTGCTCGCACGAGGTAACATCCTTGGTTATTCTCCGAGCAGACTCTACAACGTTCATAGTTGTGTTGTGGCACCTGGCCACGCCCGCTTTGAATGCAGTGTAACCTCACTAGATCTGTTTCCGTAGATCGGACATCCTGATTTCGATGCCGAGTAGGGTTCCCGTCAACCACACTGATTTGTTGCGTGTCTTCATCCATATAGATTGGAAGCCACTAGTGGTTTAACAAGTGTTGTAAAGTTCTTTGAACGAGAGCGCACCCTTGGTTACTCTCACAACATCCTTTACAGTTCTGGTAATCATGCAAAGTGAGAAAACCAAGTTGGACCTGCCTGGCGTGTAATTCCACCAAGCTGGTATTCATAAAACGAATATCGAAGATTTGAATCATGTTGATCTGATAGGGATTCCTATCATGGTAGTCCTGGATCCATCCAAGATCCATCTGACGCTGGAGGGCCTCTTGTACAAAAGAGCATCCCTGTTTGTTTACCGAGCAAGTCAGACAGAAATTATAATCGTGACGCGGCAGATTATGATACTGGCTTTGCCTTTAGTGAATCGCCACCAAGTTGACATTCATTGCACGGATGTCATTGTTCTGAATGACGTTGGAATTAGTATAGGTCATGCTGACTCCACGAACTCGATGCTCTTGGATCCATCCGAGATCCAATTGTTCCTGTAGAGCTGATTGCACCACAGAACATCCCTGATTGTTTTTAGAGCAGATATCACACTGGTGATAAATATGAGGTGGCACATGGCCATATCCACTATGTCTACAATGCATCTTGACCAGATTGGCCCTTAACAAGAGTACATCATGAATTTGATAGGTGTTGTTAGACTCTCCCTCTATCAAATTGACTGCAACTTTCTCATGTTGAGGCAGCGGGCTTGTGAGATCATTAGGCTTTGTATCCTTGAAAGATAATACCCCGCTCCTAACAAGCTTTTGCACATCGGATTTGAAACTGAGGCAGTTCTCTATGTTATGCCCTGGTCCTCCTTGATGGTAAGGATAAGTCTGATCCGCTTTGAACCAAAAAGGTGGATTTTCCGGTACTGTAAGAGGAGACTTAGTCTGGACGTGCCCCTTGACCAGTAGTAATGGAAACAGTTCGGAGTACAACATGGGTATAGGGTCACCCCCTGGTGGTCGCGTTGTACGGTTGTTGTTGTATGAAGGATGAGTCTGCTGAAGAGACTGTTGTGGCCTTTGCTGAAATTGCTGTTGATTAGGTTGGCTCTGCGCAACCTGAGGTTGATACGTAGGAACAGGAGCAGGATTGATAACAGGAGTTACCGCCGCTACTAGTTGATATCGTCGCCTTTGCTTTCCAAGAGAGATATTCCCGATATCTTGCTCTTTTTTCTTAGGGAGAGAACTACCGTATCTTTTTGTACTACTTGATGATCCAGCGTCTTTAACTAGGAGTCCTTCTCGGACCGCTTCCTCAAGACGAACTCCCATGCCCACCATCTTGGTGAAGTCACTGGGCGCACTGTCGACCATTCTATCGTAGTAAAATGAGCTTAAGGTCTTTAAGAAGATTTTTGTCATCTCTTTTTCCTCAAGAGGTGGACAAATCTGGGCGGCAATTTCACGCCATCTCTGAGCGTACTCCTTAAAGGTTTCCTTGTCTTTTTGTGACATTGATCTGAGTTGATCTCTGTCCGGTGCCATGTCCAAATTATATTTATATTGTTGAACGAAAGCAGCGCCGAGATCTTTGAATGTGCCGATCGTAGCGCGGTTTAAACCCATGTACCATTTTAATGCGGCACCGGTTAAACTATCCTGAAAGTAATGAATTAGTAGCTCCTAGTTCTTTGTCTGAGCTGACATTCACCGAGCGTACATCACTAAATGACTCTGAGGGCAAGAGTTACCCTTGTATTTTTCAAAGTCGGGCACTTAGAACTTGTGTGGGACTTTCACATTGGGGACCAAGCAAAGGTATGTGGCGTCCTTTCCAAATAGATCCTGCCCGCGAAGGGCTTGCAGTTCTTTATGCATTTCCAGGAACTGTTCCTGGAATTCATTCATTCTGTCGAACATGCTATCATTTCCACCAGAAGGTATCTGGGAAATCTGTCCTTCCGAGAGAGTGTGTACCACGGGCGGTGGTATAGTCATTATGGCCGAGACCCTCGGTGCCTCCCAAAGTTTGTAACCTTCAGGAGTTTCTGTCATGCCCCTGGCATCTTTGCTTTCCCGAAGTTTGTAACCTTCAGGCCCAGCGGCTCCTGCTGTGGTTCCCTGATCCTCACTGATCGGCGGAACATATCCTTTTGGGATATAGTTAAGTGGCATGCCCCAGGGGCGATCTTTCGGTATCTTGTACCTAGGATCATACTTCTCCACTATGGGCGTAGATGTGATCTCCGAGATCATAGTCCTTTGTTGTTGCATCTGAGCTTCTACTAGAGCTTGCATGTCATTATGAAGCTTTCTCAGATCCTCTTTCAGAGTGTCGATCTCTTCTCTCAACTCTCTCTTCTCATCCTCGAGATCATCCATCTTTTTCTGACGATTGGCCCGTGTATTATACGAATGAGACAGTTTGACTCTAGAATCGAGACGCAAACGTGAGATTCGTAGGTAAGAAGAATGCGTTTATAAGAATGATGAATGCAATGATTATTAATTATTTTTGTTTATTCAAAGTAAACTTCGACATTTAGATTGCAAATATCAAACAGTGGGGAAACCCCGTTTTATTGAATTCAAAGGATTGCGGAAATGGAAATACAGTAGATTACAAAGTGCTGGAAAAGGAAATCTAAACTAATGGATCCTGAGTCCTCTATGAAGAGAGCTCAAGTGCTGGTTCGGGTGCTTTCCTTTTCTTTGACCGGGGCTCTAGGGCCGTTGTCAGGTTGTCATTCCTTTGCCAATTGAAAGGAGCGAGCAAATTCCTTTGGTCATCCTGATTTTCTACAGCATGTTGCTCTAAAATCTCAATCAGAGCATCTTTTTCTCATAACAGTTGCTATATTTTCCTGCACTCCACATTGAGAATACGGTACTTGTTCCTCCAAGAACACTTCTCCTGCTGAACTTTGCTGAGATTAACCTGAAGTTTTTCCGTCTTAGACATAAAATAAAGGGCAGAGTCCCTTAATGGAAGAACTTCCTGACGAGGGTAAGGCATCCTCAGCTTGAGAGCTCTAGTTTGTACCCAGTGGAGATAAGGCTCCACTGAGACACAGTCTGGTTTTCCTAGAGACTCTCGTCCTTTCCTATGAACGTGTTTCCAAGCGTGCACTATTTCCGTCTTTAGTACCTGTCGCTCCCGGGATTTTCATCATAGTACAAACGCGAAAGTGGCACCGAACAGAGTCGCCAGTAATGTGTATTTATCCCAAGAGAGGGAAAGGAAACACTGCATAAACCTGAAAGGAAGGATAGAGCATGGTCTTGCGACCGAGAGAAAGGGTAAGGGAGTCGGTTACGCGAGAGGAAGGTATTAGCACCCCCTCGCGTCCATCGTACCCGATGGGATCCACGCTTGCTTGTCTCAATCAAAGGGTGTAAGGAAGGATGCCAGAAAAAGAACTGCAAGAAATAAAGGAAAAAAGAAAGGAAAAGGAACGAGAAACAAATGTAGGGAAAATAAAAGAAGTGCTCGCATGGGCCCTACCCCACTGCCTACGTATCTCATCGGGAACATGAGAATCAGAGCGACGTAGTTCCCCTCAATGAGGGTCGCTTTGTTTGTGTTTTTTAGTGGAATACGTCAACGTTCGCGTCCTAGCAGTTTAGGTGTTGCGGCTCGCTGTAGGGAGACTTAGGCGTTACCTGTTTGCGGTAGAACGAAAATGACGCATCCTTAAGGAATGAGAGATAAGATGAGGAAAGAATTCCCAAAGGAAAGACGTTATTGTTTGTTTTTGTTTTTTAAGAGTTTTTTCATTTGTCTGCATATGATAGTGTATCCAAATCTTAGCCATTGGAATGTGTACATTCTCACATTCCAAGATGGAATGAGTAAGAAAGCACACTAAGGGTGAAGAAGACCCTCACACTTAGTTCCAATTAATAAGGTTCAAACACACTAGCATACTTGTATTTATTAAGTGTTTTTGTTGATTATGAAGTGAAGAAGTGTTTTTTATTATTTGTATTTTCAACAAGTATTGCATTTAAGTCTCTCATACAAGATCAAATGTCTAACACATTGACCCAAGATGGGCCATATGCTACACATTCTAAAATTATAAGAGAAGACCCCTTTATAATCTCTTCTTTATATGAAAGGCCTAAATGCAATAAATGCCTACCTTTATTATATATTTTGAATTTTCTTTGAGATGAGAAAAGAGACTCAAGAGAGGATAAAGGTAAAAATCTATATGGACTAAGACTCAATCCTAATTGATTAGTTAAGGGAGTGATCCTAATGGTTTGTGAGGTATGAGAACACTATCCTAAAAAAGAGAAGCACATAAGAAGCAACTTACTTCCAAGATGGAAGTTAAGTGGATCTTAAAAAAGGGATGAAGAAAATTAAGTAAGCAAAGAAGCATTTAGTCAGGTAAACAAAAATTAATCAACAATTAATCAAGAATAGGCAATTAAAATCATGGTCAAAAATAACCAAGCTAGAATTAAAAATGCTAAGTAAAAAACAAGATTAAAATCTAAGAAGAAAAGTTAATCTAAAATTAGAAAATTAATTCCAAAAATAGCTCAAGTTAATTCTAAACTAATTCTAAAAACAATTAGTCCTAAAATTAATTCTAGTGTTAAAACTAAAATTAAAAACTAACTTCTAATTTTAACTCCAAAAATTAAATCTAATCTAATTCCTAAACCAATTAACTAAAACAATTAAAACCAAAATCTTAAACTAAACAATTTAAAAAAAAAGGGTGTAATCAGAAAATAGAGGTGGGGAAAGGAACCCAGGCGCTGGGCCTTAAGGGGGTTTAGGTCCAATGATTTGTTTAGGAAAAAATCAAAAAAAAAAAGAATCCAAGAAATGGGGTGAGGGAAAGAGACACAGGGGGTGCGAAAAGGTCTGGGCGTGTGGGCTTTGCGGGTTAGGCCCAATGTCCTTCTCCTTTAGAAAAAGGAAAAAAAGAAGCCAAGGGGAGGTGTGAGTGACTCGGTGAGTGTGTGAGCGAACAACACGTGCTGGGCCTTGAACCAGGTCTGAATCAGTACTAAAAACCTAATAAAATCCCAAAATCAAAATAATCTAACTGAAAAACCCTAGCCTCTCTCCTGAAGCGCCATTCATCACCTTCCTCTCTCCCTCCGGCGAACTCCTCCGCGTCCACAAACCTGGCCGTCTCCGGCGACATAACTCCCCACGGCCTCATATCTCATCTTCCTCAACAACTTTACTCCATCATCTTCTTCCTTCGCTTCGTCCTCAACAACGTCTCCCCTCCCTCCGTCGATACTCTCTCGTCTACGCATCGCTTTCTTCTTCTCCCAAACGGCGCCGGAAATCTCTTCGTCCAACCTTCTTCCTTCTTCCTTCTTCAATAAACCGCCACCGAAACACCTCCCTCCGCTCGCCTCCATGCCGTCCGTTCAAACAACAACAACAGCTTTCCTCCATTCTCACCGTTTCGACTTCGCCGGCACCAACCTCACTCGTCACGAACTACTCTCACTCTCACGACGCGATGCACTCGACCTCAATCCCTCTCTCACGGCGTGAAACAACACAAATACGAAGTGAATAACACATCAACGCGGAATCAAAGTTCAGATCGAGCATGACTTACCTACCGGAGCAGTTCCGGTGACTCTTCAAAGTTGATGAAAACGAAGAGAAAACTAGAGATAATCGGCTCAGGTATGCGTGCTTTACGTACTTGCTTCCGTCGTCTTCTTCAATTCAACATTCTTCTTCTTCTACTTGATTCTATGTGTGTTGAATTCACGTTGCGCCGAAATTACAAAAGAGTTGTGGATCTGTTATGTATTCTTGCTATGGAGTCTAGATCAAAAGATTGATGGAATCTTCTCTGTGTTAATTCTGTTGCAGGTTAAATTGAAGTTGAAGACGATGAGGAGAAAACTGTTGCGACTGGTGCCATTTGCGAGTTTTTGGAGCTTGTTACAAATTGAAAATTCGCGGAGTTGGCGAATTACGGAAGAACGAAGATGATGAGGAGTTTTCTATGATTTTCGCGGTTGTGAATTTTTGGTTTCTGCAGGTTACAATGGAGTAATCGCAGAGTTGTTGAGAAATTGAGGTGAAGATGAAGTGCAGAAGATTGAAGATGAAGAGAAAAAAGATGGAGAGATCGAAGGTAGTTACAGAGTGAAAAGTGAAGATTGGTGATGAAGAAATGTGTAGAATGTCGAAGAGACCTGAAGAATGAAGGTAGTGTCGGTTTTATAGAGAATTCGGATGAGGGCAAATTGGTATTTACACACTGAAATGCAGTTAGAGTTTGTTAGAGGTTTTGAATCAGTTAGTTTTTTCTGTTATTGTTGGTTAGAATTTGGTTAGTGGAAAATGTTAAGAGTGAAAAACAGAGGAAAGATCTGATCAGTTATGAGAATTAGAAAACTGTTATGAGTTTTTTTTTTGAACTGCTCCCATTTGAATATGTAACTCATGCCTTCTGCTATATTTTTCTTGGAGCTACTATGAGATTTTTATGTAGTTTCTTCTGTTATTAAATCCCATCCTCTGAAGAACTTTTATCTGCTGTTGCTGAATTTCCATAGCCCACTTTTGTGATCTCAACGGCATCAGACTCACTGATCAGATCTCTCGATCTTTTGTCTGAAAGCAAGCGTGTGGCCAAAACTCTTTGTTGACCACATTTATAAAAACTCTCCATGTTCTCACCTTATCCAACTTAATCTCTCATAATTGAAGGCTATCACTGATGCGAATAATCCGTCTACGACCAAGAGTCAGAGCAGCGCTGCCTGCAGGTTCAAGAATCTCCGGCTCTACTGAATCCTTTTGATAGTAGGCTATTGATACATTAGGCAAACAATTTTTGAGTTCGGTAAGGGAGACTCAAATTTGGTGGCCGGAAGAAAGTCAAAACAAGAGTAGAGCCTTCTTCTACCATATGAATAGCTGCTGAACATATAACAAGGAATCGTCACTGTTTGGTGTCAATGAAGATCACCTCTGCCATCTCATCCTAGAAATAGTATCGGCAACTTCAGTTTTCAACAATACCATATCTTGGCATAATCTTAGTACCACGTTTAGGCAATAAGTGAATGTAACAAAAGACCCCATCAACTGGACTTAGAGAACTAGTTTATGGATATAGAGTAAAAAAAATGGACTTTGAATGGACCTTTTTTAATTTGACATGAGCTTTGATTTGGAATGTGATTTGGATATTGGTTTTAAATGGTCATGGAAATGGTTGTGTACATGGTTTGTAAATGGATATAAAATGGAATTGGTTTAGTAATTTGGATATTTGAAAATGAACATGGATTTGGAATGGTTAAAATGGATACTAAAATATGGACATGGGCTAAAAATATAGTTTTATGATCTATGGATATCAAGAATGCGGAGTTGATTTAACTTTGGATATGGATATTAAAACGGACAATGGGACTAAAAATGGATATTAGGAATTGGACTCTTGCAATGGATTAATCAAAGAAAATGGTTTAAGAAAAGATTATGAAAACATGGATTGACAAAAATGGATATTGGATATTGACTTTGGAATTAATGAAAATTGGTATTAAATGAATATGGGTCAGAAAATGATTTGAAATGAATATCGAAATGGTTATGGGTTAGAAAAAAAGAGTCGTGTCTCGAATCCCAAGTAAGTCACATGATTATATTCAATCCACATCCAACTTCAGATCCAAAGTGACTAGGAAAACCTCAGATCAGGAAGATTACAATGAGGAGAATTCAACCTCTTGCTCCAACTTAATCGGGAGTAGAAACCGACTGAATCCCTTATGAATAAGGCCAAGAAAATTCTTTGATCCCATGTCTTAGAAGACCAATGCAATGATATGATTATGAGTTATGACCTAAAATGCAGATGAGCGCAAAGCAAAATCCAGAAAAAGGTAGGGCAAATTTTGGGGTGCTACAACTGCCCCTATTCAATCAACTTGGACCTGAAAGGATGATAGCAACTGCTTTCAGACATTCAAAGTACAAGGTGATTGAATACAAAAAGAACCGCAAAATTTGCACTCTGTGGAGAAGAATAAAAGGGATATAAACCCAACCAAATGAACTCTGGTTGAATAAAACTTTGGTGATAAAGAATAACACTAGAGAGATGTCTTTTGTACGACGCCAGATGACTACTGGCTTGCCACACTGCGAGTGGTCTTTAACAATGTCTTTTGTACGACGCCAGGCGACTACTGGCTTGCCACACTGCGGGTGGACTTTACTGATTTGCCACCCTAAGATGGACTTTTGCCAATCTGTCGTTGGACTTCAATGATTACCAAACCGGCGTTGGAATCTCAAAATTGCCATCCTCAGATGGACTTTTGCAGCTTTGCCAAACTAATATTGGACTCCGATGCTTACCAAACCGGCTTTGGAAGCTTTGCTATGATCATTCCACATGTTGGACAAACCATATGCAATACTATCCCACCTGCTGGAATAATATGAACGATTGTATATAATGATCATCCCACCGGCTGGAACAACCATCTGTCATACTATCCCACCGGATGGAATAATATGAACAAACTGTATATGACGATCATCCCATTGGCTGGAACAACCATCTACCATACTATCCCACCGGCTGGAATAATATGAACAAACTGTCTGTACACCAAAAATAAATTGGACTTTGAGTTGTAAGTGAGCAATACTGAGAATTACACCACCTGTTGGGTAATATCCTATGCTGACACTTTGCTGGAGAAGAGATTCCCTTGATCTATTTAGACCCTGCTGGGGAAATTGCTGTCCAAATGTTGAGCTTTGTGGGGAGAACTGCTTTAAAGCGTCTCATGCTGGGGAATGCCTTTTGAGAGGATTTTACAGAAGACCAAGCGTCCTCAAACTCTACTGGGGATAATAAATTTGGAACATCTTCGACCGGGGAAATTCAACATGCCCCATGCTTGGAAAGGCAACAACTTGTTTGTTTTGGCCCTAAATTACACAGTAGATCTGAAAAAAATCGTCCCAAAAGGATTTTACAGAAGACTTGGCATCTTCAAACTCTTGGACATTCACTGAGTCTTGACCATTAACTACAAGGTAGCTCTACGAGGCAACTCTACTGGGGAAAAGAGAAATCCAAGCAGACAACTCTGTAGGGGAGACAGCCAAACATTGTCAAGGAATGGACGAAGATAACACATTGTCATAGGGATGACAGAAAGAAAATTCCACCGTAGGAATACATTGTCATGGGGATGACAGAAAAGAAAATCTGAAAAGATAACACATCGTCATGGGGATGACAGAAATAAAACCTGGCCGAAAGCAACACATTGTCATAGGGATGACAGGAAGACTACTCGACCAAACGAAGAATCACATTGTCATAGGGATGACAGAAAGAAAACTTGACTGAAGATAACCCGGTGTCATAGGGATAACAGGGAGAAAATTCTACCGTAGGGACACATCGTCATGGGGATGACGGAAGGAAAATCTAAAAAGATAACATCCGAAGGTACAAAACCTGAGCTCGGAACACATCGTCAAAGGGTTGACGGGAAGAAACTGAAAACATCCGAAGGTACGAAACCTGAGCTCGGAACACATCGTCAAAGGGTTGACGGGAAGAAACTAAAAACATCCGAAGGTACGAAACCTGAGCTCGGAACACATCGTCAAAGGGTTGACGGGAAGAAACTGAAAACATCCGAAGGTACAAAACCTGAGCTCGGAACACATCGTCAAAGGGTTGACGAGAAGAAACTGAAAACATCCGAAGGTACAAAACCTGAGCTCGGAACACGTCGTCAAAGGGTTGACGGGAAGAAACTGAAAACATCCGAAGGTACAAAACCTGAGCTCGGAACACATCGTCAAAGGGTTGACGGGAAGAAACTGAAAACATCCGAAGGTACAAAACCTGAGCTCGGAACACGTCGTCAAAGGGTTGACGGGAAGAAACTGAAAACATCCGAAGGTACAAAACCTGAGCTCGGAACACGTCGTCAAAGGGTTGACGGGAAGAAACTCGACCAAAGGAGACACATTGTCATAGGGATGACAGAAAGAATACCTGACTTAGGGATCACATTGTCATAGGGATGACAGAAAGAAAACCATACGCAGAAACACCTCATCAAAGGGGTTTGATGGAAAGGAAACCTGACCGAAATGCCGTCATCAAGGGGTTGATGGACAATGACTGGTCGAGGGTAAGATCGACGTATGATCTATGACCCAAAAGAAAGGCAAGCAGAGGGGTTTATTGTAATGTCTACTGGGGATATGTCATCGTCTTGACTGGAAATTGATTCGGGCTTTCGCGTAAGGTACCAAATCTGGCTTATGCTTCGCATGCATATGTTTGAATTTTCTTTCTGTGGCGTAATGCTCCATACGAAATGGAAATGCTACGCGATTTGAGGGTGCAATGATCCCTATATGCAAAAATGTTGATGCATGCTCGGGCAACCGGGAAAAGAAGGATGTGCCAAGTATGATTGAACTTTGCTGGTAGGAACAGGTGAAACCTGATGGTGATTGTTTTTTCAAAGGCGAAATCTTTCTGGGTACCAATGGGGATTGGATTTTGAATGAAGCGCCAATAGGGATTGGACTTTTGGTTTGAAGGAAACGCCAATAAGGATAGGATTTCAGGTTTTTTTGAAATATACCAGCAAAGTGGGTTGTGGAATGATGCCGAGCAAGGTTGGGCTGTAGATTTGCTGTTTGGTTTTACAAGGCTTCATGCAATGCTATGCTGATGATTATGCAATGACAATGATTATGCAATGATGTTTATGATGTGCAACAGGACCACTCCAGCAAAATAAATGCTGAAGAGACGAGGCCAACTCCACTGGGGATGATAAACTGAACCGTCTTCAGTGTCATAACTGCTCGAGATCCCGACTGAACCTTCATTCGGCAGGAAAGCATGAACAACAAATGTCTGTTGGAGAAACATTCTAGGAATCTGTTGGAGAAAAGTGCCAATGACAATCGACCTTTGACTTGCTGGGGAAAGCTGACCACCACCCGAAAGTATGCTTGGGGGACAATGGTTGATGATATCAGCTCTGCTAGGGGACAAAATCAGACTTGGTCCTCTGTTGGGAATCTACCTTCTACCCTTACGCTGTTAGGGGGACGGAAACAACTTTACCCCACCAGGGAAGCACAAACCCAACACTCTGTACAAGAATATGAACTCTTGCTGAAGAGCAATAAACTTCACCAACTTAACTAAGGGAGAGCGAAATTCTGACATCTTGCTGGGGAGTATAATCTTTATAATGCTTTGCCACGAGTGATGAAACTCCAGCTATCTCTGCTAGGGAGAGAGACTCTACTGGGGATGTCACGTGTCAGCTATCAACATGAACCCTACAGATGTGATATGACATTAAGAAAGTGCCCTGATGCAACATAACCTGTAAATGAACATGTCTTCAAGACTTCTCGTGAAGATCCAACATATATTGCCCCCATGGCATTTGATCAACCGTGCTTCGGAGAGAATAACTTCTTGTGCTCTTAGGGTAACCTGCCCCAGCCTTGAAATGATTTATGCCCCTGAGTGTCTGATCTGTGAAGAAGTTCCTCTAACTGACTTTCGAGAGATATGTTGAATCTCGACTTGATTGCCCCAGATTCTCGACATAATTTCCCCAGATTCTCGACATAATTGCCCCAGATTAAATGAATCTTGGAATGGATCGCCTGTTTGGTATGACTTGCCCCGACTCAACGGAGTACTCGGGCACTTTGCACCTTAGATTAATCAATCTTTCCATTGTAGAAACTTTCCTGATGTCAAGCACTTACTCGCAAGTAAAACAATTCGTTTTGAAAAGATAATTTTGATGCAATGCATATGACAGTTCTGAAATCCAAGTTTGTTCACTGGAAAAGTGTTATGACATATAGTGAACGAATCACTTATCAGAATGTCACTGATACCAACATGAATGGTAAGAAAGTCCTTTTGGGAGTCAGAACTGACGCGATCTTAACCGAAGTATGCTTTCAAACCAACCCTGCTTCGATTAGGTCTTTTTAAAGGTTGTAACGTGGTCTGATTCGCGGTTTAAGAAAAAGAGGATATAAGGCTCAAAGTTTTATTTTAACCCACCCATTCTCCTTGATGTTCTCCAGTCATACGTTCAGTTAACTTGACACAGGCGCTCACCTTTCAAAAAGGTTAGTGAATGGTATGAGGATGGAAGGAACCCGCACGATTTTCAGAGTGACGGTCACCCCTTTTGTCCTTGGTGCCTGTATTCACACGATTTGTTCTTTATTCGAGGGTTTTTCTTTTGTAATCCTTTTTGCTTTTCATTCTTTTGTTTTTCCCTGATTTTGCCTGGACTGATTCTTTTTTGAATTTTTTCCGATTTTGAAGTCCAGCGGGATGCCCTAACTTTTGCATAAGTCACTTGTTTTCAAGTTTTGAATTAGCGGGCTTTTTTCTCTTTTTTTTTCTTTTGATTCTTTTTCTCTTTTTTTATTCTTTTCTTTTTTTTTTTTTGGTTGAACTAATCGTGTGACACAGGTTTGTCTTGACTTGTAAAGGGTTGTGACCGTCTCACTCTTCGGTTGGTGAGGGATAACCATGGATGTAATTGATCCTCGAACAGGACACTCCTTTTGAAATTTGAATGCGTGGTCAAATTAGCTGACACCTACCCTGCCCCGGGTTAAGATAGAGGGCTTTCTCATTTTCAGAAAGGAACTCCTGCTACTAGGCTCAACGGGGTTTGCAAGGGATTATCTTCCTTATGTCTCCGGTGTTTAGGAATTTGAAACAATGCCTGTACATCCTCAACAGGGTTTTGTTCAAAAGCATACAATCGAAAGTTTTGCGCCTTTCAATTTCGTCATCCTCCCTAGGATCCTGCTTAAACAAATGTTAGATATCGATAAAAATTATGAGTGAACACGACTGGATTTAATCAAAACATGCATATTCATTTCATTATCATTACCAATCGAAAACAACAAGTTTTACAAATGAGTTTGTACATTTTAACAGAAAAGAAACTACAAATGCAAAGAAATGACATGATCTAAATGGTCGCCAGCTTTGAGGAACTGGGCTTTCCAAGTTTGATTTGCAAATGAGCTGGCCATCTTCAGAATTGCTCATCGAAGTCAATCTGATAATCATCTGCACAACTGCTCTCAGTGACTTCTTCCATAACCCGAACTGATGAACCAACATAACTGGACGAAGGAGAGTCGTGGATCTGAATACCCTGAGGCGTGAATGAGAACATGTTGGAGTCAAGAAGTGTATGAACTTTGCTTTTGAGTACCTTACAGTCTTCAGTTGAATGCCCTTGTGCCCCAGCATGGTAGTCACAACGGGCGTTGATATCAAAACCTGGTGGGTACGGAAAAGGCACTGGCTTCAATTCCTTTGGCACTATCAATCCACCTTTGATCAAATTTGGCAACATCTGACTGTACGACATTGGCAGCTGAGTGAACTGCCTCTCTGGCTTCCTTGGCCTTTGTCGGGCGTGCTGACGCGGCTGACGGCGATATGACCGTTGACTCTGAGGAGGTCTCTGATTTGCAGAAGAATATTGTTCCTGATATGAAGACCCATAAGATTGTTGAGTCTGAATAGTTGATATGTCTGAACACTGAGAACATGCTGGTGAAGATTCCTGCTTGGAACTAGTTTTTTCCTCGAATTCTTCCTGAGAATTGACAACTGATTCATTTTCATTAGCTTGGAAGTTCGAGACGCCTTGGAGCTTTCCACAATTGAGCAATCTCTCAATACGTTCTCCCACCATCACCAGGTCAGAAAATTTTGTTGCCCCAGTGACAATCATCTTTTCCAAGTACGGCCCTTGCAAGGTATCCATGAACAAATCAACAAATTCTCTATCCGAAAGTGGCGGTTGAACACGAGCGGCTAACTCTCTCCATCTCTGAGCATACTCTCGGAACGATTCGTTATCTGCTTGAGACAAGTCTTGCAAATGCATTTGGCTGGGAGCCATATCAAGATTATAATCGTATTGCTTCACAAAGGCGTTGGCTAGATCTGTCCATGATCGGATGCCACCACTCTGCAACTACATATACCAATACAAAGATGCCCCACTCAGACTGTCTTGGAAACAGTGGATCATGAGCTTGTCATTGTCGACATGTGAAGTCATTCTTCTGCAGAACATCACCAAATGTAGCATCGGACAGCTATCTCCTTTATATTGCTCAAACTTCGGCATTTTAAACTTTGGAGGCAACACAAGGCCAGACACCAAACACATGCTCGAAGCATTCAAATCAAGAGTATCACGTCTCTCCAGGGCTTTAATTTTCTCATCCAACACACGGTATCTTTCATCATCAACAGATCGTGGGTCATTAGGGTTCATCTTCGGAACTACCCCTTGGACATTTGGCATAGAGAAGGCAAAGCTCTGATAATCTATGGCATCAAGAGAAGTAGAATGTCCGTCTCGGAAGATGATACGCTCGTGTATAGCATGATTGTCAACAGGGATCTGCACAGACTGAGCTTGAGCAACATTGTTTACCAGAGGTGGAATAACATTCTCATTTCTTTGAACATTGGCCTCTCCCCTAGTCATGGCGGCCATAGCTTCCATAAGTTGGTCCAACTGATGCTTGATCAAATCAATATCGGCCCTAGTCACAAACCGATTTTGTTCCCCAGAGTTCATGATCCTTCCCAAGGTTGATTCAAGTCCAATACAAAAGTCGGGAAATCAAACTGCAGTTCAGATAAAGGATGGATGAGCTCACTGGTCTGGCCTGGAGAAAGACATGCAAAAATGATGCAAGATGCAAATGCAATGCAAAAATATGAATGCAATAAGACATGGGATCAAGGCTTCCACATAATCTGAATAACCACTGTGCTGTGCTGATGACTGAATAGGTTCATAGGTCTGCTCTGAAGAGAATACCAGAATACCAGAATACCGGATGATCAGAATACCAGAATACCAGGCTGATAAGTCCACACTGCTAGGAAATACAGAATACCGGGTATGTTGAAGGTTAAGGTTTCCTGCAAACCTGTAAACAACCCCCTCTCACATGTGGGTACTAGTATGTTCAGTATCCCGGGCTCTCAGGTCGAGAAATGATGATACGTTCACCATTTCTGGTTTGGCATCATCATTAATCGAGGAGGCCTCAACTGATTCTCCAAAACGAAAGGTCCTCAGCTTCTGGCACTGAGGTCGAGAAGCAATAGTAAATTCATCCCTCGGGGTACAGTACTATCGCCAATCGAGGAGTGCCTCCACTGATTCTCTTTTAAACAGGATATCCTATGCAAGTTCCAAAGTGCGCCCTCAGGTGCGAATGGGTTTGCCACAGAATGTGGTCTGCCACTGTCACCACTAAAGAGAGATGTTTCCACTAAGGTCCTCATGATCGGTCACTAGAGTTGACAGCTCTCTAGATCGACATCCTGGAATACGCAAGATGCGCACGCCATGATGGGTCCCAAGATAGCCTCGTCTAGCTGTGAATTTCGTGATTACCCACGTACTCCAGACGGCACGTAGGTCCCACTACTCTCCACTCTAACTCTAAGTGTATACTCGAGCCTGTGTACTAGGCTTATCTCTCAGAACACCCTACCCGCCAAACAGAAAACAACAGCACAGTCCAGCACAATAATGATATGTAATGCAGTAAATGCGATAAATACAGTAAAGTACAGTAAAGGAGCAATACAGTAAATAGCAATGCAATACAACACTAAATACCGCAAAAAAGTAAACACCCAATAAAAGAAAAGCAGACAAGCGCTAGGATTGACTCGCTTAGGATGGACCAGCAATAGGTCAACCTTTCCCCAGCAGAGTCGCCAGCTGTCGCTCCCGGGATTTTCATCCTAGTACAAACGCGAAAGTGGCACCGAACAGAGTCGCCAGCAATGTGTATTTATCCCAAGAGAGGGAAAGGAAACACTGCATAAACCTGAAAGGAAGGATAGAGCATGGTCTTGCGACCGAGAGAAAGGGTAAGGGAGTCGGTTACGCGAGAGGAAGGTATTAGCACCCCCTCGCGTCCATCGTACCCGATGGGATCCACGCTTGCTTGTCTCAATCAAAGGGTGTAAGGAAGGATGTCGGAAAAAGAACTGCAAGAAATAAAGGAAAAAAGAATGGAAAAGGAACGAGAAACAAATGTAGGGAAAATAAAAGAAGTGCTCGCATGGGCCCTACCCCACTGCCTACGTATCTCATCGGGAACATGAGAATCAGAGCGACGTAGTTCCCCTCAACGAGGGTCGCTTTGTTTGTGTTTTTTAGTGGAATACGTCAACGTTCGCGTCCTAGCAGTTTAGGTGTTGCGGCTCGCTGTAGGGAGACTTAGGCGTTACCTGTTTGTGGTAGAACGGAAATGACGCATCCTTAAGGAATGAGAGATAAGATGAGGAAAGAATTCCCAAAGGAAAGACGTTATTGTTTGTTTTTGTTTTTTAAGAGTTTTTTCATTTGTCTGCATATGATAGTGTATCCAAATCTTAGCCATTGGAATGTGTACATTCTCACATTCCAAGATGGAATGAGTAAGAAAGCACACTAAGGGTGAAGAAGACCCTCACACTTAGTTCCAATTAATAAGGTTCAAACACACTAGCATACTTGTATTTATTAAGTGTTTTTGTTGATTATGAAGTGAAGAAGTGTTTTTTATTATTTGTATTTTCAACAAGTATTGCATTTAAGTCTCTCATACAAGATCAAATGTCTAACACATTGACCCAAGATGGGCCATATGCTACACATTCTAAAATTATAAGAGAAGACCCCTTTATAATCTCTTCTTTATATGAAAGGCCTAAATGCAATAAATGCCTACCTTTATTATATATTTTGAATTTTCTTTGAGATGAGAAAAGAGACTCAAGAGAGGATAAAGGTAAAAATCTATATGGACTAAGACTCAATCCTAATTGATTAGTTAAGGGAGTGATCCTAATGGTTTGTGAGGTATGAGAACACTATCCTAAAAAAGAGAAGCACATAAGAAGCAACTTACTTCCAAGATGGAAGTTAAGTGGATCTTAAAAAAGGGATGAAGAAAATTAAGTAAGCAAAGAAGCATTTAGTCAGGTAAACAAAAATTAATCAACAATTAATCAAGAATAGGCAATTAAAATCATGGTCAAAAATAACCAAGCTAGAATTAAAAATGCTAAGTAAAAAACAAGATTAAAATCTAAGAAGAAAAGTTAATCTAAAATTAGAAAATTAATTCCAAAAATAGCTCAAGTTAATTCTAAACTAATTCTAAAAACAATTAGTCCTAAAATTAATTCTAGTGTTAAAACTAAAATTAAAAACTAACTTCTAATTTTAACTCCAAAAATTAAATCTAATCTAATTCCTAAACCAATTAACTAAAACAATTAAAACCAAAATCTTAAACTAAACAATTTAAAAAAAAAGGGTGTAATCAGAAAATAGAGGTGGGGAAAGGAACCCAGGCGCTGGGCCTTAAGGGGGTTTAGGTCCAATGATTTGTTTAGGAAAAAAAAAAAAAAAAAAAGAATCCAAGAAATGGGGTGAGGGAAAGAGACACAGGGGGTGCGAAAAGGTCTGGGCGTGTGGGCTTTGCGCGTTAGGCCCAATGTCCTTCTCCTTTAGAAAAAGGAAAAAAAGAAGCCAAGGGGAGGTGTGAGTGACTCGGTGAGTGTGTGAGCGAACAACACGTGCTGGGCCTTGAACCAGGTCTGAATCAGTACTAAAAACCTAATAAAATCCCAAAATCAAAATAATCTAACTGAAAAACCCTAGCCTCTCTCCTGAAGCGCCATTCATCACCTTCCTCTCTCCCTCCGGCGAACTCCTCCGCGTCCACAAACCTGGCCGTCTCCGGCGACATAACTCCCCACGGCCTCATATCTCATCTTCCTCAACAACTTTACTCCATCATCTTCTTCCTTCGCTTCGTCCTCAACAACGTCTCCCCTCCCTCCGTCGATACTCTCTCGTCTACGCATCGCTTTCTTCTTCTCCCAAACGGCGCCGGAAATCTCTTCGTCCAACCTTCTTCCTTCTTCCTTCTTCAATAAACCGCCACCGAAACACCTCCCTCCGCTCGCCTCCATGCCGTCCGTTCAAACAACAACAACAGCTCTCCTCCATTCTCACCGTTTCGACTTCGCCGGCACCAACCTCACTCGTCACGAACTACTCTCACTCTCACGACGCGATGCACTCGACCTCAATCCCTCTCTCACGGCGTGAAACAACACAAATACGAAGTGAATAACACATCAACGCGGAATCAAAGTTCAGATCGAGCATGACTTACCTACCGGAGCAGTTCCGGTGACTCTTCAAAGTTGATGAAAACGAAGAGAAAACTAGAGATAATCGGCTCAGGTATGCGTGCTTTACGTACTTGCTTCCGTCGTCTTCTTCAATTCAACATTCTTCTTCTTCTACTTGATTCTATGTGTGTTGAATTCACGTTGCGCCGAAATTACAAAAGAGTTGTGGATCTGTTACGTATTCTTGCTATGGAGTCTAGATCAAAAGATTGATGGAATCTTCTCTGTGTTAATTCTGTTGCAGGTTAAATTGAAGTTGAAGACGATGAGGAGAAAACTGTTGCGACTGGTGCCATTTGCGAGTTTTTGGAGCTTGTTACAAATTGAAAATTCGCGGAGTTGGCGAATTACGTAAGAACGAAGATGATGAGGAGTTTTCTATGATTTTCGCGGTTGTGAATTTTTGGTTTCTGCAGGTTACAATGGAGTAATCGCAGAGTTGTTGAGAAATTGAGGTGAAGATGAAGTGCAGAAGATTGAAGATGAAGAGAAAAAAGATGGAGAGATCGAAGGTAGTTACAGAGTGAAAAGTGAAGATTGGTGATGAAGAAATGTGTAGAATGCCGAAGAGACCTGAAGAATGAAGGTAGTGTCGGTTTTATAGAGAATTCGGATGAGGGCAAATTGGTATTTACACACTGAAATGCAGTTAGAGTTTGTTAGAGGTTTTGAATCAGTTAGTTTTTTCTGTTATTGTTGGTTAGAATTTGGTTAGTGGAAAATGTTAAGAGTGAAAAACAGAGGAAAGATCTGATCAGTTATGAGAATTAGAAAACTGTTATGAGTTTTTTTTTTGAACTGCTCCCATTTGAATATGTAACTCATGCCTTCTGCTATATTTTTCTTGGAGCTACTATGAGATTTTTATGTAGTTTCTTCTGTTATTAAATCCCATCCTCTGAAGAACTTTTATCTGCTGTTGCTGAATTTCCATAGCCCACTTTTGTGATCTCAACGGCATCAGACTCACTGATCAGATCTCTCGATCTTTTGTCTGAAAGCAAGCGTGTGGCCAAAACTCTTTGTTGACCACATTTATAAAAACTCTCCATGTTCTCACCTTATCCAACTTAATCTCTCATAATTGAAGGCTATCACTGATGCGAATAATCCGTCTACGACCAAGAGTCAGAGCAGCGCTGCCTGCAGGTTCAAGAATCTCCAGCTCTACTGAATCCTTTTGATAGTAGGCTATTGATACATTAGGCAAACAATTTTTGAGTTCGGTAAGGGAGACTCAAATTTGGTGGCCGGAAGAAAGTCAAAACAAGAGTAGAGCCTTCTTCTACCATATGAATAGCTGCTGAACATATAACAAGGAATCGTCACTGTTTGGTGTCAATGAAGATCACCTCTGTCATCTCATCCTAGAAATAGTATCGGCAACTTCAGTTTTCAACAATACCATATCTTGGCATAATCTTAGTACCACGTTTAGGCAATAAGTGAATGTAACAAAAGACCCCATCAACTGGACTTAGAGAACTAGTTTATGGATATAGAGTAAAAAAAATGGACTTTGAATGGACCTTTTTTAATTTGACATGAGCTTTGATTTGGAATGTGGTTTGGATATTGGTTTTAAATGGTCATGGAAATGGTTGTGTACATGGTTTGTAAATGGATATAAAATGGAATTGGTTTAGTAATTTGGATATTTGAAAATGAACATGGATTTGGAATGGTTAAAATGGATACTAAAATATGGACATGGGCTAAAAATATAGTTTTATGATCTATGGATATCAAGAATGCGGAGTTGATTTAACTTTGGATATGGATATTAAAACGGACAATGGGACTAAAAATGGATATTAGGAATTGGACTCTTGCAATGGATTAATCAAAGAAAATGGTTTAAGAAAAGATTATGAAAACATGGATTGACGAAAATGGATATTGGATATTGACTTTGGAATTAATGAAAATTGGTATTAAATGAATATGGGTCAGAAAATGATTTGAAACGAATATCGAAATGGTTATGGGTTAGAAAAAAAGAGTCGTGTCTCGAATCCCAAGTAAGTCACATGATTATATTCAATCCACATCCAACTTCAGATCCAAAGTGACTAGGAAAACCTCAGATCAGGAAGATTACAATGAGGAGAATTCAACCTCTTGCTCCAACTTAATCGGGAATAGAAACCGACTGAATCCCTTATGAATAAGGCCAAGAAAATTCTTTGATCCCATGTCTTAGAAGACCAATGCAATGATATGATTATGAGTTATGACCTAAAATGCAGATGAGCACAAAGCAAAAGCCAGAAAAAGGTAGGGCAAATTTTGGGGTGCTACAGTACCCTGTCATTTTCTCCTTCCTTGAAGAAAAGACCTTCTAGATGAGCATTCCGTGGGATGTGCCTCATTGGGTATCCGAATTGACGACGAACGAGAATTGGATGATAGTTGATTCCTTCCTTAGTTCCTATACGGGGTACATTTGGGAAATTTCCACAATGGTTAATGATCCTGATCCAGTCATAGATTCGATTGTACCAATCAATGTCAGATTTGGTAAGAGACATGATTCTCTGCGACCAACGTAAAGTATTCTTTTGATCCCAAAATGCAGCAGACTTGGGCAAATGGGAAGTAAACCATTTATATAGCAGGGGTACACAGCACGTGATCATTCCTCCGCTGTATAAATTCCTTAAGTGTACCGAATGATACGCATCTGCGAGTAAGGTCGGTACGGGGTTTCCAATCAGGAAAATCTTAATGGCGTTGATATCTACAAAGTTATCGATGTTGGGAAACAAAAATAACCCGTAGGTGAGCAAAACAAAGATGCTCTCGAAAGTGTCCACGTTCCCTATACTGGCAAAGTATAGAGCTTTCTTTGTCAAGAATTGGGCTGGCAAACCCTTGATGCCACCCTTAGTGGTTATGTGAGTCCTGACTTCTGACTCGTCCAAATAAATTGTTCTTGCAATGGTTTGATCCTTTGGAATTTCTTCCAGTCCAGAAAAGGGAGCTTGATCAGTAATATGTAAATCAGTTAGGTGAGAGTACTCCTCCAGCGTTGGTGCAAGCTGATAATCCGGGAATGTGAAACAGTGATAGACCGGATCGTAGAACTAGATTAGTGTGGATAGGATTCCTTCGATTACATGAACCCTTAACAAGGACATCAGTCCTCCATACTTGGCTCTGAAAGCCTCATGGTTGGTGATCATTCTCGCCAAACCTCTCAAATCCTCTAACTTTGGAACCTTGAAGGTATACTTATGAGTTTTCCTTCTACCGAAATCCATTAGCGCAATCTCTTTTCTCTGATATTTTCAATCATTGTCTTAGTTTAATTTGAAAACGAGAGACTAAAAGAGAAGATTTTCTTTGTCTTAATGTTTTTTAAATGAATGTATGAATGCAACATACAAAATCATAGAAAAAACACGGGGTTAAAGGGTCGGTGTCATGAAGTTAAGGCTCTACCCCCCCCCCCCCCTCAAAGGTTTATACTGGTGATTTTTTGTACCTGTCTCTCAAAATCATTGATTCCCTTAGAGATAACATCAGCGGGCCGGGAACCATGCTAGGTGATGTATCTTAGAGAAATCTCAGATGAGGGTAGTATCGCGTGACAACTATTTTCGATAGCTTCCGCACTACAAAATGGCTTAAGTCCGCTAAAAACCTCAGCTTCTCAGATAACCCAGTCGACCACACTACTTTCAACAACCGAAGTCGTATAGGCAATGTGCAAAGGGAGTCTCCACTGAGTTTGGTGGTCGATCGGGGGAACTTAACTGGAATTCACTCCCAATAAGATTACCCGCATTGCCATCACCTATCTTAGGTGTATACTCAATCTTTCCACATGCGGCATCACACGCATTCCCATTAGCTGAAAAATAAACACAGATATCAATTAGGAAAAGCAGTATATATATTTATCTTAATCATCCTAGACCTCTAGTCTTATGATCCTATACAGACCATGACTCCCCAGCAGAGTCGTCATTTCTGTGACATGAATTTAGGGTTTCAACCAGAGAGATAAAAGGACAAAACCCTTCGGCCCCACGGTGGGCGCCATTTTCCTGTAGCGATCGATTTTGGACGTGGTTCTTAAGCACTGTCGCTCTGGGGTACTACAGGTCGATTCATTTTTTATCCTATTGAAGCTGATGAAGGAAGGGAAATAGATGTCTCCAATTAACCCTGCTTGCATACTGAGTTTAAACAGATGACTGTTGGTTTACAGATGCGGTTTAGATTGTGGGCCTCTCTCTGCTTATTTTACTAAGAATGAAATGAAGGGACTATGCTATTGGAAGGAAGTTAGGACTGATGCTTTTCGAATGATGTATGAAGGTACGGGATTTTGGGTTTTTGATTAGTGTGCTCGCTAAGAATTTTCAATCTTATGCCTACGTTTTCCCGTTTAACGAAATAGGGAAATCAGAGCGATCGTAGTTCCTCCTATTCTATGGGAGGAAAAAGGTCGTTTTGGTGTCTTGTTCAAAGTCCAAGACGTGAAGCTAAAGGTGGTTTGTACCTTGTTCAAAGCCCAAGATGTGAAGCTGAAGGGTCTATTTGTATCTTGTTCGAAGCCCAAGATGTGAAGCTAAAGGGTTTTGACTTTAGAGAGAATTTGTCATCTCTAAAGGGGGTCTGTTTGTCACAATTGTTGGGTGACTGATTATAAAGGAGAATTACTTTAACTGGGATATGTGAATCCAGCAATGCCATAATTTCCTTTATAGGGGATTTTTAACCTGAAGGAGAAGACTTTAACTCAGTTTAGAGCAATGCCATCTTTTCTTAGGAATTTCTCATGCTAAAAGAGGGACAGTGGCGTGGATGTAAAGAATCTAGAGCCTTGCCGCTTACAACAATTAGATGGATGGAAAAGGATTTGTTGATGTTGTATACTATGAACGAGGCACATCTTTTGATGCTAAAAGATTGATTGACTTAACCGGGGGTTTCCTTATACAAAGCCTAAGAGGAGGCTATTGAACCAACAAGAGGGTGTCTTTATGTGTCTCGTACGAAGCCCGAGAGAGAGACTAAAAGGGTTGACTCAACAAGAGAGTGCTTTTGTATGTGTCTTGTACGAAGCCCAAGACGGAGGCTAAAGGTGCTTGACTCAACAAGAGAGTCTTTGTACCTCGTACGAAGCCCGAGATGGAGGCTAAAACTGTTTGACTCAACAAGAGAGTATTTTATACTCAACAAGAGAGTGTTTTTGTATCTCGTACGAAGCCCGAGATGGAGGCTAAAAGGGGGTTGACTCAACAAGAGAGCCTTTTATACTCAACAAGAGAGTGATTTAGTATCTCGTACGAAGCCCGAGATGGAGGCTAAAAAGGTTAGCTCCGCTGGGGAGAATCATTGTACAAAGCCCAAGAGGAGGCTAGGGTGCTGGTGACTGTTTTAGTTTAGTGACAGGTCCAGTATGTTGGATAAAAGAGAAAATCAGTTCTTATATGGGTAATGTTGTACTTTGAGATTGATCAGAGGATCAGGGAGATTTCCTGTTCTTTAAGGAAATGAAAAATCCAAAGGGTATTGAGACTGTCCAAGTCTACGGGTGTTTTGAGAAATCGATTCTCAGGTAGTGAATGATCTTTGCATGATGCCCAAGAGAAGGCTGGTATGTTAAGGGATAAAGGTCAACCTATTAACTGGTATGACACTTGACTCAGAAAGACAGCTCTAGCAAATTGATGACTAGGTTCTGTTCCTATACCTGTAGAGGTCTCTGGGTCCTTGTACTAAGCCTAAGAGAAGGCATGAGAGCTTTTAAGAAGCTGAAGGGTCCTTGTACAACGCCCAAGAGGAGGCGGGGATGCTTTTAAGAAGCCTGTGGGTCTCCAAACCCCGATAAGTTCAAGACATGCCATTCACCGAGAATAGATCAAGCCAGGAAAGTCCGAGAATTTGGAAGAAACTCAAGAGATGCCATTCACGGAGAAAAGATCATCTTTGGGGAGTAGAATTTCTTTGACGATTTCTAAGGGTGACAGTCTGAGAAAGGGTTCACCGAGAATGCTTCCTTTCACGATAGGGCTTTACCTAGTGTTAGACGTAGTTGCCGGGGAAAACACTAAATAACTATACTAGTATTACACAATTGATATTTGACGAGTATATAAAAGTTTGTGAAAGAAGACTTACAGTGAGCAACCCCACAATACAGTTATATATATGAAAGCGAATAAAGAAAGCGGGTAAACACTTACTCGGTTGTAGAGCTTCCATGCTGTTTTGTTAGTTTGTTCAACAATGAAAGCTTTGATAACAATATTTTATTCAAAATCAAAGGATAAGGTGTTTTGAAAAGATTGTTGGGGCTTACAGCTCAAGGAGAGGCCCAAGGTTTTATCAGTGATTGCACTGTTGTTTTGAAATTGTACAGGGACTTATACCAGTGATTGAGGCCCAAAAAGGTTATGTGTACAAAGGGATGGGTCTTACACTCTCTCAAGAGGCCCAAAGGTTTATTTTTGTACAAGTGGTGGGGCTTACAGCTCAAGGTTGATTTTGAACTGGCGATCGCGCCGAGATTTTCTTTTAATGCAGAGGGACTTATACAATATCTGAGGCCCAAAATTGTTTTGGTTAAAAAGGAGTTGGGTCTTACACTCTATTAGAGGCCCAAAGGTGATTTTAAAAGAAAAGATGGGGCTTACAACTCAAGGAGAGACCCAGATGATTTTATTTTAAACTGGCGATCGCGCCGAGATTTTTTGAAAGCACCGTGGGTCTTATACAATGACTGAGGCCCAAAATATTTTGGTTTCAAAGACGACTTAGGTCTTACACTCTATTAGAGGCCCAAAAGGTTTGAAAAAGTTTGATGAGGGTTGAATTAATCAAAAACCCTAATTTGTTTCCAAAATGTATTTTAATTGAATAAAAATTCAATTAAAATGATCATAATTGTTAAACATATGGAAAACAAATTGTGACCTTGGATTAATGTTTCAAAAATCAGGTTTTGATCCACACAATGATTGGAAATCACTAAAATTGGAAAAATCAAGAAAGAAAAAAATATTTTAAATGTAAAAAATAATTAAAATATTAATTCTTTACAAAAATATCAAGTATATGAAATAAATAATATTTTTTGGGAAAATAAAATATTTTAACATTTTTGTGAATTATTAAAAAAATAATTAACTCAAAATCATTAAAACTTAGAGAGAAATTAATTTTTGAATCAATTAAATAAAATCACAAAATTCAAATATTCAAATTTTCAAAAAAGGGCGCCAAGAACAAGGGCAAGAACACGCGCCACCCTCTGTTTCTGCTGATTTGGATTTTCTATCCAATCTCACTGAATACTTGATTATATTATGCAATCTACATATCAATCTACTCGTTTCAACCTCACGATCATGTCTATGGTCTTTAATTTCATTTATTTTAAACATGGAATAAGAAATCAAAGAGAAACCTCAAGAACCCTAAAATTTGCATGAAGGTTCAGAAATTTCATACACGATTCAAACAATGTAATTGATTGAGGGAAAACACTCCATGCATGATTATGAACATATGACCAAATTATTGTGCAGCAAAAAATGCATGGATCATAGAGTTAGAAGAGCTCATGCTTACCTCTTGCAGCTGGTGATCGTGTTTTGTGTTAGAGGTGTTACAACTTGCTTCCAAGGTTATGGACAACTTCCCTAGGTGCTATGGAGTGTGTCTGGGTGCTTGGAGTGGATTGAATTGAGCTGGAACTTGATTTAGCACCTCAACTGCAAATCTGTCAAAGGCTTGAGAAGTTGGCTGGTGATTTTGTGATTTTGATGTTCCAGATGTTATGTGAGTGTTTGGATCACTTCTATATGATGTTTATGAGGTGTGTGTGTGTTTGGTTTGGTTGGAATAGCTCTCAAACTCAAAACCCGATAGTGACTTGCTTTGGAAGGCAATTTTGGAGTGAAGAAGGAGATTTTGAGGAAAGCATCTGTTTGATGGCTTTGGTGTACTCAAACTGATCACAAATGAGCTCTATTTATAGTAGAGCAAGTTTGTTTTGCAAGGAATAGTGAATGGTAACTGCTGCATAGGTTTGGACAATGTTGATCAATGAGAATCCAAGTCTCCTCTAGCCATTGACTAGAGGTTAGGGCACAGGCTGCTGGTTCCCTTGGTCTTGGATAAGTCTTGACTGAATTTAGTTGGAAATGGCTCAGCCCATGCCACCTTGGTGCATCCATTAAATGCTCCAATCCAAAATTGGAGTCTTGTCCCTCTTTTAGGTATTTCTAGGTTTGGCATACTACTTTTGGTTCCAAAGACTTGGGAGGCTTGGGATCAGAGTTGGTTCCTCCTTGGTCCCCCCTTGAGGTGTTCAGATGGATAGAGTTGCTTGCCCTTTGCAAAATTTGAGCAAATCGAGCAAAACTCCCAAATCTTCCTTGTCATGACAGTTTGCAGCAAGGCATATTGGCATTGTCATATCTCATGGCTCAAGTGGACTTTGGTGGAGTTCTTGGCCATTTTGGAAAGCCCTCATATGATACAAAAACTGTTTAATCATAATTGGTTTTGATAAATTTTGGATCCAAGTGAAAAATTCCCCTACATTTTGAAAAAAGTAAGACAGATTCTGACTTAGTGAAAATTTCACTAAGTGTGGGAAAAAAGTGACATTTTCACTTTTCGTGATTTTGATAATTCCATAACTCAAAATCCATGATGAATTGGAATGAGGTGTAGTTGAAGCTTTTGTAGAGGGCCATGAGAGCTACAAATCCAGCTTTGGATGGGGAAAAATGGCCTTGTGGTTTAGGAGTTATGATCCTCCAAAGTTGGTACCCTAGCCACTTTGTTCCATAACTTAGAAAAATTTCTAAGTTTTTATGGTTACCCCTTTTACAAGTTATCCCACTTTTCTTGATTTTTCTTGATGAATGATGATTCCAATCACACATTAACATCATTTTAGGGTCAAAGAACCATAATTGTGAAAAATATCAAAAAGTCAAAGTTGACTTTTGTGCACAGTTGACTTTTTGTCAGATGAACTCCAAACTGTGCGATCCTCTATGAAATCAAGTCCTTGACCTAAATCAAACTTGATGGATTGATTTCATAGGAGTTATAGGGTGTATTGAATCATGTCCTAGGGTTTGGGAGCATGTCCTGGTCAAAAGCCAAAGATACAGTTGACTTTTCTCGCGAAACCCTAATTGTGGTTCTGATGAACTTGAAACTTGTTGCTCAAGCTTCTTGGATCAATCCATTGTTGCAAATGGATCAATGTGGTTTATTAGAGACCCTCAAATCATGTCTTGAGGTCTTGGCTCATGCTTTGCCCCAAAAGTCAACTTAGGGGTGAATTAGGTCAAGAAACCCAAATTGCTGGTTTTTTTGTGAATGCATCCCCTGAGGTTAAATTGACTTGATCATTGGGTCCATGATGTCCCTTGGAGCATCATAGGTTATGCTTTGAAGCATTGGCTCATGCCCAGAGAAAAATTTCCATATGGAGGCCCTAGTTGACCAAACCCTAATTTGGTGACACTGGCGATCTTGAGGCTTAATCCACTTGGAATGCTGCAACCTTGTGCTTGATCCTTGATGTGGGAGTCCTCTTGATCCATTGTGGATGTTTGAGAGGCTAGACAAGTTGAATATCATGTCATTCCTTGATTGATCCTTTGTCTAAGAGCTCTAAGAGGGCTTGAAACCCTAAGTCTGATTGTAGTGGATGCTCACCCATCTTTGGGGAGACTAATGGTTCATCCATATTGTGATGATGATTTGCACAATGATGGGAAATCTTAGTGGTCAAAATTTGGGGTATGACATAACTCGACCTCCAGGGTTTGATCCTATACAAATGTTGTACGCAGAACTGTTTCCACTCTTAATGGTCAAGGGGCATGTCCAAACCAGGTCTCCTCTTACAGTACCGGAAAATCCGCCTTTTTAGTTCAAAGCGGATCAGACTTGCCCTTATCATCAAGGAGGACCAGGGCATAACATAGAAAACTGTCTCAGTTTCAAATCCGATGTGCAAAAGCTTGTTAGGAGTGGGGTTTTATCCTTCAAAGATACGAATCCTAATGTTCTCACGAACCCGCTTCCTTAACACGAGAAAGCTGTGGTAAATTTGATAGAAGGAGAGTCTAACAACAGCTATCAAATTCATGATGTACTCTTATTGAGGGCCAACTTGGTCAAGATGCATTGTAGACAGAGTGGATACGGCCATGTGCCACCTCATAATTATCACCAGTGTGACATCTGCTCTAAAAACAATCAAGGATGTTCTGTGGTGCAATCAGCTCTACAGGAACAATTGGATCTCGGGTGGATCCAAGAGCATTGAGTTCGTGGAGTTAACATGACTTATACAAGTTCCAACATCATTCAAAACCACGACATCCGTGCAATGAATTTCAACTTGGTGGCAATGCACTCAAGGCAAAGCCAATATCATAATCTGTCACGACACGACTATAATTCCTGTCTGATTTGCTCGGTAAACAAACAGGGATGCTCTCCTCCAGCGTCAGATGGATCTTGGATGGATTCAGGATTACCGCGATAGAAATCAGTATCAAGTGAAAATGATTCAAATCTTCTATATTCGCTTGATGAATACCAGCTTGGTGGAGTTACACGCTACACAAGTCCAACTCGTTTTCCTGACTTCGCATAATTATCAGAACTGTAAAGTGTGTCGTGAGAGTAACCAAGGATGCGCTCTCATGCAAAGAACTTTGCAACACTTGTTAAACCACTGGTGGCTTCCGATATATATGGATGAAGACACACAACAAATCAGTGTGGTTAATGGGAACCCTACTAGGCATTAAAGTCAGGATGTTTGATCTATGGAAATAGATCTAGTGAGGTTACACTGCATACAAAACGGTTGTGTCCAGGTGCCACCACATAACTATGAGCGATGTGGAGTCTGCTCAGAAAATAACCAAGGATGTTACCTCGTGCGAGCAGCCCTTCAGAGTCAGTTGGACCATAAAGAGATTCGACCATGTCCAAGTTCTGGGTTAATCAACTGGACGCCAGACTATTTCGCTTATCAGATTAAGGGTGTTGTCATGATCTCTGATCATGAAAGGACCAAAGATGTTTGTACCATCATCCCTCTACTTGACGAATCGAAGGTTCTTAACCAGGGACTGATTGAAGTTACCTACGACAGTCACAAAAATCAGAAGGCTCCTGTAGTTATCTATCTGCCAGGACCACTACCGTATGGATCAACTAAGGCTATCCCTTACAAATACGGTGCAACAACAATTGAGAATGGAAAGGAAATTCCATTACCCTCCGTCATGAGTATTGCAGACATCAGTCGAGTAACACGGAGCGGTCAAATCTTCAACAAAGGAGTTGGAGAACCTAACAGAGAAAAGGAACTTCAAACGGAAGTTCCCAATCCACCAGTCAGCCAATCCAGTGATCCCGACCTTTCAAAGAACGATGATGAGATGTTGAAGCTCATCCAAAGGAGTGAATACAACATTGTTGATCAGCTGTTACAAACTCCTTCAAAAATCTCAGTGTTATCGCTTTTGCTCAGTTCCGAAGCCCACAGAGAGGCTCTACAGAAAGTCTTAGAATAGTCCATTGTGGAACAGGATGTGTCAATATGAAAGTTCGATAGCATCGTCTCTAACATCAATTCCTGCAACAACTTGGGGTTTAGTGATGAGGAATTGCTGGAAGAGGGCACAAGTCACAACATGGCGCTCAATATCACAGTCAACTGCCAGGACGATGCTTTAGCCAGTGTACTAGTAGATACCGAATCAACTCTCAACGTTATGCCAAAATCCACTCTAATGCGACTATCATTCAAAGGATCTCCGGTGAGAGGCAGTGAGGTCGTCGTCAAAGCATTTGACGGATCCCGAAAAACAATTATCGGCGAAGTCGACCTTCCCATAACTATCGGTCCTCACACTTTCCAAGTCACTTTCCAGGTCATGGACATCCGAGCAACATACATATGTTTATTGGGAAGACCTTGGATACACCAGGCTGGGGCAGTCACTTCGACACTTCACCAGAAGCTAAAGTTCGTCAAGAATGACCAACTCGTCACGGTCTGTGGAGAACAAGCCTTGATCGTGAGTAACCTTTCATTGTCCACTTGTGTAGAACCCAAGGAGGTCGTGGGAACCCAGTTCCAACCGCTTTCAGTGAGCAATGAGAATCAATCAGAAAAAGGAACATCGATTTCCTCATACAAAGATGCTCTCAAAGTAATAAGGAGTAACAGTGCAAAAGGATGGGGACAACTTGTCATTCCTACTGATAACAAGACAAAGAAAGGTCTTGGCTTTTCCTCAACCTGTACCCAGACTACTAAAGATGAAAGTTTTCATCCCATTCAGAATTTCTTCCACAGTGGAGGTTTCCTTCACCCAGTGTCTCAAGAAGTACATACCATCAACGAGGGAGATTCCTCTGACACAGATGAGGAATGGAAGTCCTATCTTAACGAGGACGGTTATATGTCTCAGGAAGAGGTGCCTACGCCATTTTGCTATCCCGCATAGAGTCTGAGATTTAAACCAAGGTCAGATGTCGAAATAATATACGGAGATTGTGATCCAGAAGGATGTCGTGCTCCACCAAATTCATTAGAGGAGGACACTCCAATGAAATACAACTTTGACTTGACTATTATGGCCCGATGGATGGCCTGCCTATGTTGCAGTCGTACCCAGGAGACTCGGGGCAAGAGAATCAGCCCAACGATGCTTATCAGCTCAGCATCATCAAAAAGAATACATGTGTCCCCACCGAATCATGGGATCCACACTCAGGGCATTTAGAAAATATCCAGCACGACGATGAATTTGCAAAGTTTGCAGGACTAGAATTCATTAACTATGCTTTTCCCGAAGTCAACGTCATCAAAAGGATGACTCCTCCAGTTCCAAAGAGTTATGGGACACCTTGGGACAACCGAGTGGCAAATACGACTTCAAGGTCAAATACACCGCTTCTGAAGGCTCTCGTATCAGGCTCGAAGACATCCAGCCAACTGGATGGGGAGATTTACCTGAGAGCACAAATACTATGCAAAATACAACTAAGGAATCCTCCTACGACAACTCTGCCTGGGAGACAGATTCCAATGATCCTGCTCCACTAGAAATCAGCGTCATTTCTGAACACAAATCAAGAAAGAAGGTACCAGACTTTGCGATTCACCGAGGAGTTCTCCGCCAATGGGTTGCTGTTGATGTTCCGAAGATCGTCCATAAGTCTAAGTAATTGCCATCTTTAACCTTTCACCCTGCCCAGGTGAAATGAATGTTTTGATAGGGCTCACTTTCTATAAATGTCCCTCTTCGCTTTGCCCAAAGCGACAGATTTTTGTCTTATAGGGCTGTAGTTTCAAGAATCGACAAGATCATAATTAAAATAACGTCGCTCTGTAATTTCCGCATTAATTGTTGTTTTAGTTTTTCGCTTTTTCAGAAAATGGTAATCCTAAAAAACAATTCAAATAATAAAAATAAGCAGTAAAAAAAATACACTGCATACACTCTTGTATTTTTCTCTATCTCTTCTAAAAAACAATCATAACGTCATGCAGATTGCTTGTTTTAAACCCCGTTGAAACATACGGTCTGATGCCTTCTCCCAACTTTGAATTCCCGGTATTTGAGGCTGAAGAAGAAAATGACGAAGAAATTCCAGAGGAGATCTCCCGATTACTCAAACAAGAGGAAAGGTCCATTAAACCTCTCAAAGAGCCGTTGGAAACGGTCAACTTGGGTTCAGAGGAAGAGAGAAAAGAAGTCAGGATTGGGGCACTGCTCAGCCCAACTGTCAAAAAAAGTTTGACAAAGCTTCTCAAAGAATTTCCCGATGTATTCGCTTGGTCCTATCAGGATATGCCAGGGTTGGATACCCGCATCGTGGAACATCATCTATCGTTAAGATCAGAATGTTCGCCGATAAAACAAAGGTTAAGACAGACTCACCCAGACATGGCCATTATAATCAAAGATGAACTTCAAAAACAGATTGACGCGGGTTTCCTCGCCACATCAGAATATCCTCAATGGTTAGCCAACATCGTACCAGTTCCGAAAAAGGACGGAAAGGTCAGAATGTGTGTAGACTACAGGGATCTGAACAAAGCCAGTCCAAAGGATGACTTTCCCTTACCGCACATAGACATGCTGGTAGACAGTACAACAAAGTTCAAAGTTTTCTCCTTCATGGATGGATTCTCGGGCCATAATCAAATCAAAATGGCGCCGAAAGATATGGAGAAAACTTCCTTCACCACCCCATGGGGCACTTTTTGTTACAAGGTAATGCCGTTCGGGTTGAAGAACGCCGGGGCAATCTATCAAAGGGCCATGACTACTTTGTTTCATGACATGATACACAAAGAAATCGAGGTATATGTCGACGACATGATTGCCAAATCTAAAATAGAGGAGGAGCATGTGACCCACCTGTCAAATCCATTTGAGCGGTTGAGAAAGTACAAACTCCGCTTGAATCCCAACAAGTGCACGTTCGGTTTCCGTTCGGGGAAACTGCTAGGGTTCATCGTCAGCCAGAAAGGAATTGAGGTTGATCCTAACAAAGTCAAGGCCATTAAAGAAATGCCTTCTCCAAAAACTGAAAAACAAGTCAGGGGATTTCTGGGACGTTTGAACTATATTTCCCGATTTATATTCCTCATGACCGCGACATGCGCGCCGATCTTCAAATTACTAAAAAAGAATCAGGACTGCGTTTGGACAGAAGACTGCCAAATCACCTTCGACAGTATCAAGGAATATCTGTTGAACCCACCGATTCTGTCACCTCCAGTGGAAGGGAGACCACTAATCATATACCTCACAGTCTTGGGAGACTCCATGGGCTGTGTACTTGGCCAACAAGACAAAACCAAAAGGAAAAAGTCTGCCATTTACTATTTAAGCAAAAAATTCACTGACTGCGAGACTCAGTACACTATGCTTGAGAAAACTTGTTGTGCTTTGGCTTGGGCAACCAAACGTCTTCGCCAGTATATGATTCGTCACACTACTTGGTTAATCTCCGAAATGGATCCAATCAAGTATGTCTTTGAAAAACCTGCTCTCACAGGAAGAATTGTTAGTTGGCAGATGTTATTATCAGAATACGACATTGAGTACCACGCTCAAAAAGTCGTCAAAGGGAGTATTTTAGCCGATCATTTGGCTCATCAACTGATTGACATCAGGAATTAGTCGGATTTGACTTCCCATAGGAAGATGTCATGTATTTAAAAATGAAAGATTGTGATGAACCGCTACCCAGTGAAGGGCCAGAACCAGGTTCCCAATGGGGACTTATCTTTGACGGAGCTGTCAATCATTATGGAAACGGAATTGGGGCAATCATTATAACACCTCAGCGTACCCACATTCCTTTCACCGCCAGACTTACGTTCAAGTGCACAAACAATGAGGCCGAATACGAAGCTTCTATCATGGGTATCGAAGAAGCGATCGACTTAAGGATCAAAAACTTGGATGTATATGGAAATTCAGCACTGGTTATCAATCAGATCAAAGGAGATTATAACACATACCAATCAGGACCGATTCCTTACAAAGATTATGCGAGAAGGTTACGATTCTTCAACAGAATCGAGTTTCACCACATCCCTCGTGAAGAGAATCACATGGCCGATGTATTGGCCACCCTCTCTTCCATGATTAGCATAGGTCAATGGAACGACTTACCTAAGATTGACATGATGTGCCTTGAACGGCCCGCTTACATCTTCACGATTGAAGCAGTCATAGACGACAAACCTTGGTATCACGATATCAAATGCTTCCTTCAGAAATAAGAGTATCCACCTGGGGCATTAAGAAAGGAGAGAAAAACCCTCAGAAGGCTGGCAGGCAGTTTCTTCCTGAGCGGTGATACACTTTATAAGAGAAAGTTTGACATGGTCCTGCTCCGATTCATAGACAAACCAGAAGCAGGCATGTTGATGAAAAAAATTCACGAAGGATCCTTTGGGGACAAACAATGGCGAAAAAAATTATAAGAGCAGGGTACTATTGGTTGACCATGGAATCCGATTGCTACAAGTATAATAGGACGTGTCACAAGTGTCAGATATACTCAGACAAGATCCATGTACCGCCAACGCATCTCAAAATTCTCTCTTCCCCATGGGCTTTTTCCATGTGGGGAATCAACATGATTGGCATGATTAAACCTAAGGCTTCAGACGGATATCGGTTCATTCTAGTAGCCATTGACTACTTCACCAAGTGAGTCGAAGCATCATCATACGCTAATGTAACCCGACAAGTCGTGGTCCGCTTTATCAGAAATAATATCATCTGTCGTTATGGTGTTCCGAGCCAGATCGTTATTGATAATGGATCCAACTTGAACAATAAAATGATAAAAGAGTTGTGCGCTGAGTTCAAGATCGAACACCATAACTCATCTCCCTACCGACCCAAGATGAACGGAGCGGTAGAAGCGGCTAACAAGAACATCAAGAGGATCGTTCAAAAGATGGTTGTAACATACAAAGACTGGCACAAGATGTTGCCCTATGCTCTTCACGGTTATCGAACATCTGTCCGCACTTCAACAGGGGCAAACCCTTTCTCTTTAGTATATGGCATGGAAGCAGTGCTTCCCATAGAAGTTGAGATCCCATCAATCCGGGTATTGATGGAAGCTAAGCTAACAGAGGCTGAATGGTGTCAAAGTCGACACGATGAGCTGAATCTGATCGAAGAGAAGCAAATAATGACTCTATGCCACGGTCAATTGTATCAACAAAGAATGAAGAAGGCGTTCAACAAAAAGGTTCGACCTTGCGTCTTCAGAAAAGGAGACCTTGAGCTCAAGAAGATACAATCATTTCTCACTAATTCCTGAGACAAATGGACTCCGAATTATGACGGCCCCTATGTGGTCAAGAAAGCTTTCTCAGGCGGTGCCTTGAGACTCGCAACCATGGACGGAGAGGAATTTTCCTACCCCACAAATGTTGACGTAGTCAAGAAATACTTCGCCTAAATAAATTAAAAAAAAATCGTCTCGGTGGATTGAAAACCCGAAAGGGCGGTCCAGGAAAAAATTAGAGACATGATCAAAAATCATCCCGGTGGATTGGAAATCTCAGAGTACAATCCAGGAAAAAATTAGGGACAATGGCAAGTAATTATGTTCAACAAAGGGGCAAGTCCCTCAGCAGCAGTTACACCATCAATCAGGAAAACTTCAGTCAAGGTCATCTTCGACAGAAGCTCAGGATGTCCAGAATTCAAAGTTGGTAGAAGGATAGCGGTCGTTACGTTTCAATGTAGCCCTTTTCCCTTAAATTACCATTTTCTAGCTTTGTAAATACTCTATGGAATCACACGTTTGGCTGATTTCCATCCTATCAATAAAATTTGAGCCCTGGTGCTTTTGTTTATAATTCTCATTTGTTTTAGCTTTATCGAACGACATTTTAACATGATCAACGATTCTTGAAATAAAACAAAAAAATGAATTTACTTGTTGAAATTCTGGTATCAGATGTGTGATGTCACAACAACACAATCTGCTATATGAAAAAGGTAGAAACAACAGTGAATAGCACAAATAATTGTTCACCCAATTCGGTCTAACTACCTATGTCTTGGGGATACCAAGCCAGGGAGGAAATTCACTATTTACAGTATCAAATTACAGACTCAACAATCCCAGTTGACATCTACCTAACTTGATCACTACCCAATGACACTTCTACCTAAGAAACCACTTAGGTATGAGAAACCACTCACTCCCTAATTCACCACAGTGATACAATCCAATGATTACACACTAATCACCCAACTTGATTCTACTTAACAACTTTGATCAAGAACAACACACTCTTGCTTAAAAGCTCTAGAGTGAATACACTTACAACTCAAAATAGTAACACCAATTCACACACGAATGGTTTACCAAACACACACGAAGACACAAATGACACTCAGTCTTTAGCTCTCTTTCTTCGTTTTCTTTTCAACAAGGGTTGAGGCTGCTTTTATATAATTCGGACTTGGGCTTGGATCTCTTCCAAAAATATCTGATTTTAAAACAAATTTGATCTTCAAATCTTTTTAAATCTCTCCAAATCAGCCCTAATGTTGGTTACAGAATCTACTCCATAATCTGCAAATTTATCTGATTGGAAATCTCTTCTCCAAGATATTCGCATCCAATCATTCTAACAGATCTCCTCAAGACTCACTAACACGCGCAGCCCTAAAACATCACAATCTGATGTTCTAATATAGTGATGTCAAGACATCACTTATAACATCAGCATATAAAACTTCAACCCTGCAACAGCTAATGTTGGGAACCAATGTTATGACATCAGACATATGACATCAGACATATGACATCAACATTGTTCAACTTTGTTTTACCAAAATTCCAGCCAATACAAGAACTAACAATCTCCCCCTTTGGTTAATTTTGGCTAAAACAAACTCTGCCATCATCAGAGGTACCTGCAGCGGAAAAAAAATTCAAACGAACAAAAACTCCAACCCAGCAGCAATCACATAACAAGATGCACAAAGCTAAACTCCCCCTCAAGGCAAGAACCAGCATACCAGCTGTTCAAACATGCACACTCCCCCTCAAGCCTAGAGCCACAACAGACAACTAGGCAACACATAGGCTAACTCTCCCCCTTTTTAGCCACAATTTGACAACATCTACACCAAACACAAAGATCTGACATCCTTTAAGACATGGTCAAAATCAAGCTTCCCAAGGAACACAATATCCCAAAAACATTGACTGGTCAGGCGATACAACCTATGGATTCTTATAGTACTATAAAATCCAAGCCTTCTTCCTTCTAATAGCACCAGACACCACACAAGAATGAGTCAGTAAACCAAAGATGCAGGAAAGCAACACATGCAAGTGGGCAATAAACCAGATCCCCTGATGATGAATGGGATGAAGATTGGAAAATTTTTCTTGATGCAAGGGGTTGGGATAATCTTTAGATCTTATATATATTGCTATTGATGTACCAAAATCCAATCTTGTATGCTTTCAGCAGTTGAATAAAATGTTGTTTTCATATGCAAAATCACAACTGCACAAATACTCCTTCCAGCACACCTAATCCTCATAAATAATTCCCAGTTTGCTTCTTAAACTTTCAAATTGGTTTGCATCTAAGGCCTTAGTAAAAATGTCAACTAATTATTTATCTGTAGCAACATGTTCCAAAGCAACTACTTTGTCCTCAACCAAATCTCTTATAAAATGATGCCTTATATCAATATGCTTAGTTCTGCTATGTTGAATAGGATTCTTAGAGATATTGATAGCACTCAAATTATCACAGTACAATGTCATGACATCTTGCTTGACATTGTATTCTGTTAACATCTTCTTAATCCAAACAAGTTGAGAACAACTACTCCCTGCTGCTATGTACTCAGCCTCAGCAGTAGAAAGAGACACATAGTTCTGCTTTTTACTAAACCATGATATCAGATTATTCCCTAAGAAGAAGCACCCTCCTGAAGTACTTTTTCTATCATCAGCACTCCCTGCCCAATCAGCATCACAAAAACCACATAACTCAGTGCCTGATCCATGACTGTAAAGCATTCCATAGTCACTAGTCCCATTCACATATTTCAGAATCCTCTTCACTTGATTCAAGTGACAAACTTTGGGCTCAGATTGATGTCTGGCACATACTCCAACAGCAAAAGAAATATCAGGTCTGCTAGCTGTGAGATACAATAGACTTCCAATCATGCTTCTGTATAAACTTTGATCCACACTAACACCATGTTCATCCTTGGACAACTTTAAATGAGTAGGAACAGGTGTCCTCTTGTGATTAGCATTCTCTAGACCAAACTTCTTCACTATGTTCTTTGCATACTTGCTCCGAGAAATGAATATGGAGTCCTCCATTTGTCTAACTTGTAGACCAAGAAAATAGTTGAGCTCTCCAACAAGACTCATTTCAAACTCAGACTGCATCTGTTCCGCAAAATGTTTCACCATTGCATCTGACATCCCACCAAATACTATGTCATCAACATATATTTGAGCTATCATCAGTTTTCCTCCTTCCTCTTTAACAAACAAAGTCTGGTCAATCCCTCCTTTTCTGTAGCCATTCACAACCAGGAATTCAGTAAGCCTTTCATACCAAGCTCTTGGTGCTTGCTTCAAACCATAGAGAGCTTTCCTTAGTTTGTAAACATGGTCAGGAAATGTTGGATCAATAAATCCTTTTGGTTGATCAACATACACCTCTTCATTTAAGTACCCATTCAAGAAGGCACTCTTAACATCCATCTGAAAAAGCTTGAATTTGAAATTACAAGCCACCCCTAAGAGTAATATGATAGATTACAGTCTTGCCACAGGAGCAAAAGTTTCATCATAATCAATTCCTTCAACCTGAGTGTATCCCTGAGCAACTAATCTGGCCTTGTTTCTGGTGACCACTCCTTGTTCATTAGATTTATTCTTGTAAATCCACTTGGTGCCAATCACATTAACTCCATCAGGCCTTGGTACAAGATCCCACACTTCATTCCTTTTGAATTGCTCCAGCTCTTCATGCATGACATTGATCCAAAACTCATCAGTCAAGGCTTCTTTGACATTCTTGGGCTCAATTTTAGAAACAAAACAAGAATTTGACACAACCTCTCTTGATCTAGTGCTAACCCCTGATTTAGGATCACCTATGATAAGCTCCCTTGGATGATCCTTTAGCACTCTAATAGAAGGTTCTTTATTAGATTGTTCAGGTTCAGGCTCAGCATCAACATGACTAGGAGACCCACTTCTGTCTTCAGTTTCTTCTGTGACTTCTTCAACTGATGTTTCAACATCATCCAGGACAACAACATCTTCCTGCTTATCAATGTCATCAATCACCACATTTATAGACTCCATCATAACCTTTGTTCTAGAGTTGAAAACCCTGTAAGCTCTGCTATTTGTAGAGTATCCTAGAAAGATTCCCTCATCACTCTTAGGATCCAATTTTCTCCTTTGTTCACGATCTGACAAAATGTAACATTCACTTCCAAAAGCATGAAAGTACTTCACATTTGGCTTTCTTCCTTTCCATAGTTCATACAGAGTAGTTGAAGTGCCCCTTCTCAAGGTAACTCTGTTGTGAATATAGCAAGCAGTGTTCATAGCTTCAGCCCAGAAATGGTAAGGAAGCTTTTTGGCATGAATCATTGCCCTAGCAGACTCTTGAATGGTTCTATTCTTCCTTTCAACAACTCCATTTTGCTGAGGAGTGATTGGAGAAGAGAACTCATGACTTATGCCTTCAGCAGAACAATATTCAACAAACTTGCTATTTTCAAACTCTCTTCCATGATCACTCCTTATTCTAATAACATTACTCTCCTTTTCCCTTTGGAGTCTTTGACAATGATCTTTAAAAACATCAAACACCTCTGATTTGTCTTTAATGAAGCTCACCCAGGTGTACCTAGAATAGTCATCTACAACAACATAAGCATACTTCTTCCCTCCTAGACTTTCTACCTACATAGGTCCCATCAAGTCCATATTAAGAAGTTCCAAAACTTTGGAGGCGGTGTTATGTTGAAGCTTCTGATGTGACATCTTGGTCTGCTTCCCTATTTCACAATCTCCAAAAACTCTTCCCTCTTCAATATTGAGTTTAGGAATTCCTCTGACAGCTTCTGAGGATATTATTCTCTTCATTCCCTTCAGATGAAGATGTCCCAACTTTTGATGCCAAATTTTGACTTCATCATCTCTAGCAAACACACATGTTGAGGTACTTGAGTCTTGTTGCAACCATAGATAACAATTGTCCTTAGACCTAACACCCTTCATGATGACTTCTCCTTTCTCATTTGTGACATTGCACTCAGATTTTGTAAAGTCTACTTTGAATCCTTGATCACAAAGTTGACTAATACTGATCAAATTTGCTGTCAACCCTTTGACAAGTAGAACATCATCCAGTCTAGGAGCACTAGCACAATTTAGCTTTCCCATCCCCTTGATTTCTCCTTTGACACCATCACCAAATGTAACATGACCTGAAGACTGAAGCTTAACATCTACCAACAAATTTTTAACTCCTGTAATGTGTCTTGAACACCCACTATCAAAGTAGTAGTCTTCTTTGGTAGAAACCCTAAGAGAAGTGTGAGCTATTAAGCTGGTAACTTTACCTTTTGGAACCCATTGCTTCTTAGAATTTTAGGCCTGATTACTTATGGGAAACTTCTTTGTGGGAGTATACTGATGTGCCTTCTGAGGATACCCATGTAGCTTATAACAGTAGGCCTTTATGTGTCCAAAACGCCCACAGTGATGACATCTCCAGCGCCTGAATTTCTTCCTAGAAGGAATCCTGTCAGGATGTTTAAACATCTGTTTTAACATCACTGGTTTGGAACTGGTAATAACATCATCAGAAGCTGCAACATTGTTGAATCCCAAACCACTTTTGTCTCCAGTAATTTTCCCAATACTAAGAATGTTGTCTAGAGCATCAGTACCATTGTTCAACATTCTGACAGTTTTGGTCATAGAATCCAATTTAGAGTTAAGCATCCTGACTTCATTTTCAAGTTCAGTCTTTTCAGCCTCTAACTGCACTATTGTTTTCTTCAGCTTCTCTCCTTCAAGACACACTAGTTCACTTCTCATGCACAGTTCTTTATACGAGGCAGCAAGCTCTTCATAAGTAACCTCATCATCACACGAATCATCATCTGACTCACAAACCCCAATCATAGCTCTAACAAGCTTAGCTGATTCATCTTCAGATTCGCTTTCACTATCAGACCAGGAGGCAGATAACCCCTTTTTCTGCTTTTTGAGATAAGTAGGACATTCCTTCTTGACATGACCATACCCTTCACACTCATAGCATTGGACTCCCTTGTCATTATTGGACTTCTCTTCATCTCTAGTTTTCTTCCCCTGATCTCCTGATCTGTTGGTGTCAGATGTGATGTTCTTGACATTAGGATTATAACTCCTATTTATCCTCTTCATAACCTTATTAAACTGTCTTCCCAGCAAAACAATGTCCTGGGACAACTCCTCCTAAGACTCATCACCCTTCCCTTTCTTAGAATCTTCAGAACTAGATACCAACGCTATACTTTTGGTTTTCTTTTCAGGTTCCTCTTCCATTCCTAATTCAAAGGTTTAAAGAGAACCTATCAACTCATCAACCCTCATCTTGCTGATGTCTTGGGCTTCTTCTATAGCTATCACCTTCATTTTATATATCTTGGTAAGAGATCTAAGAATTTTCCTTACCTGCTTCTCTTCAGTCATCCTCTCTCCTAGGGCACTAGAAGCATTTGACAGCTCCAGGATGTTCATGTGGAAATCATGGATAGTCTCATCCTCCTTCATCTTCAGATTTTCAAACTTTGTTGTAAAAAGTTGAAGTCTTGACATCTTGACTTTGGAGGTTCCTTCATGAATAGTCTTCAAGATATCCCATGCTTCCTTAGCTACTTCACAAGTGTTGACCAACCTGAAGGTGTTCTTATCAACACTATTGAATATGGCATTCAAGGCTTTAGAATTCCCAAGGGCAAGCTCATCTTCTTCCTTGGTCCATTCTTCTTCAGGTTTCATTTTTGAGCTACCCTCTACTTCCTTTCCATTCTCATCCTTTTCCACAATAACAGGATGTTTCCATTCTTTCACAATAGCCTTCCAAGCCCTGCTGTCTAATGACTTCAAGAAGGTAACCATCCTTGGTTTCCAATAGTCATAATTAAAGCCATCTAGAATAGGGGGTCTATTCACAAATCCTCCAGTCTCCTTGTCCATTGTACCAGAAAGTATCAGCCCTAGATCTCACCCAGATGCAGAGCAGGATGCCTGCTCTGATACCAATTGAAATTCTGGTATTAGATGTGTGATGTCACGACAACACAATCTGCTATATGAACAAGGTAGAAACAACAGTAAATAACACAAAGAATTGTTCACCTAGTTCGGTCTAACTACCTACGTCTGGGGGCTACCAAGCCAGGGAGGAAATTCACTATTTGCAGTATCAAATTACAGACTCAACAATCCCAGTTGACATCTACCTAACTTGATCACTACCCAATGACACTTCTACCTAAGAAACCACTTAGGTATGAGAAACCACTCACTCCCCAATTCACCACAGCGATACAATCCAATGATTACACACTAATCACCCAACTTGATTCTGCTTAACAACTTTGATCAAGAGCAACACACTCTTGCTTAAAAGCTCTAGAGTGAATACACTTATAACTCAAAATAGTAACACCAATTCACACACGAATGGTTTACAAAACACACACGAAGACACAAATGACACTCAGTCTTTAGCTCTCTTTCTTCGTTTTCTTTTCAACAAGGGTTGAGGCTGTTTTTATATAATTCTGACTTGGGCTTGGATCTCTTCCAAAAATATCTGATTTTAAAACAAATTTGATCTTCAAATCTTTTTAAATCTCTCCAAATCAACCCTAATGTTGGTTACAGAATCTGTTCCATAATCTGCAAATTTATCTGATTGGAAATCTCTTCTCCAAGATATTCGCATCCCATCACTCTAACAGATCTCCTCAAGACTCACTAACACGCGCAACCCTAAAACATCACAATCTGATGTTCTGATATAGTGATGTCAAGACATCACTTATAACATCAGCATATAAAACTTCAACCCTGCAACAGCTAATGTTGGGAACCAATGTTATGACATCAGACATATGACATCAACATTGTTCAACTTTGTTTTACCAAAATTCCAGCCAATACAAGAACTAACACTTGTCAAACTTTTCCTGCTTTTAAAATAAAGATGGCATTTTCTTTTGACTGTTGAACATCGAAAGAACGTCGATCGCTACTCCAGAAGTAATCGAGCTTCAAAGTGAAGAATCAAAGTACTCCTTCTATACAAGTGCACCTGAATGAAGGATCAGTTGTGTCAAATGCGAATGTTCCATCTGACATTCTCGGCAGAGTTCTTATCTCTCATAAGCAAGGCAGAATTGCTATTTTGAACCAAATGGTGCTTCTTCGTCCCCATCAGTGGCCGAGTATCCAGTCGTGTTCATCCGTTAGTCTGTATGTCGCGTCAGTTTTGTCATCATATACATACATACATCATGCATTATTGATTCATGCATATTCATATTGCATCACTATCACTCTAGTCGGTCTTATCCCCTAGTGATAAATTTCCTCTCAATAGAGTTGTCTTTTCTTTCCTCGTCAGGAAGTGAATCATCTAAGTAATCTCTCTCCAGTTTATCTCCGGATTAGAGATGGTCCCTTGACCACTTTAATAACTTGAACCTCTGAAAAACAAGAAAACTCTCGACAAACGTCACTCTTCGCCATTGAAGATAATATCTTTGCTTTCCCGGATTAAGGAAAATCCCCAAAGAAAGCCTCTTAATCAAAGCTTCGGCAATACGGCAACTTTCCTCCGGAAAATTCGCTGACGAAAGGGTCATCAACACCTCCAAACTGGATTACATCACATGGCATTTCTTCGAGAAGATCTCGAGGAAAAGTATAATGACAGAAAACAATCTCTCGAGAGACTCATTTTCCCCAGTAAAGCAGACAAATGGTGTCTCCCACAGAGAAGTCTGTACACCTCTACAGCTCAGACAGATGGGTCACACAGCAAGTCTGACATCAAAGCTTTTTCCATCAAATGGAATCTCCCATGGAAAATTCGGCGAGAAGTTTGAGGAAAACCGCTACTAATAGAGTCCCTTGTCAATAAAGTTTATTGACAAAATAAACTGAGTCCAGTTCCTTGGTAATAAACCAGGATCGAGGGGAAGTTTATATCCGAAACTTAGACCAGTTCCTTGGTAAGAAACCAGGATCGAGGGGAAGTTTATATCCGAAACTTAGACCAGTTCCTTGGTAGGAAACCAGGATCGAGGGGAAGTTTACGAAATAAACTGAAACCAGTTCCTTGGTAGGAAACCAAGATCGAGGGGAAGTTTATGAAAGAACCTGAGACCAGTTCCTTGGTAGGAAACCAGGATCGAGGGGAAGTTTATATCAGAAACTGAGACCAGTTCCTTGGCTGAAGACCAGGATCGAGGGGAAGTTTCTACCTTTTCTAAGCATCATTGCTTAGCAAAAGAAAATGGATGGGAAAGCTGCCATTTATAACCACCATCAAAATTTTGGGTATTCCGATATTTAATCCTCTTGTACCCCGAATGCCCGAATACCTTCGCCATTCACACCTTCGGGTCCAAGAAGATTAATAGGGGCATCTGTCATACCCCAAATTTTGACCACTAAGATTCCCATCATTGTGTAAATCATCATCACAATATGGATGTACCTTTGTGCCTCATTAGTCTCCCTAAAGATGGGTGAGCATCCACTACAATCAAACTTAGGGTTTCAAGCCCTCTCAGAGCTCTTAGACAAAGGATCAATCAAGGAATGACATGATCTTCAACTTGTCTAAACCTCTCAAACCTCCACAATGGATCAATAGGACTCCCATATCAAGAATCAAGCACAAGGCTGCAACATTCCAAGTGGATTAAGCCTCAAAATCGCCAGTGTCACCAAATTAGGGTTTTGGTCAACCAGGGTCTCGAGATGGAATTTTCCTCTGGGCATGAGCCAATGTTTCAAAGCATAACCCCAAAATACTCTAAGGGACCTCATAAACCCCATCATCAAGTCAATTTAGCCTCAGGGGATGCATTCATAAAAAATCAGGAATTAGGGTTTCTTGACCTAATTCACCCTTAAGTTGACTTTTGGGACAAAACATGAGCCAAGACCTCAAGAAATGATTTGAGGGTCCCTAATACACTACATTGATCCATTTGAAACAATGGATTGATCCAAGAAGCTTGATTCAAAAGTTTCAAGTTCATCAGAACCACAGTTAGGGTTTCGCGGAAAAAGTCAACTGTGCCTTTGACTTTTGACCAGGACATGCTCCCAAACCTTGGGACATGATTCAATACACCCTATAACACCTATGAAAGAAATCCATCAAGTTTGATTTAGGTCAAGGACTTGATTTCATAGAGGATCGCACAGCTTGGAATTCATCTGATAAAAAGTCAACTATGCCCAAAAGTCAAAGTTTGACTTTTTGATTTTTTGATCAATTATGGTTCCCTAACCCTAAAATGATGTTAATGTGTGATTGGAATCATCATTCATCAAGAAACACCAAGAAAAGTGGGATAACTTGTAAAAGGGGTAACCATAAAAAACTTAGAAATTTTCTAAGTTATGGAACAAAGTGGCTAGGGTACCAACTTCCAAGGATCATAACTTGTAATCCAAGCAACCATTTTGGCTGATCCAAAGATGGATTTGTAGCTCTCATGGCATACTTTAAACATGTAAACTACACCTCACTCCAATTCTTCATGGATTTTTAGTTATGGAGTGACCAAAATGACAAAAACATGAAAATGCCACTTTTTCCAACACATAGTGAAATTTTCACTAAATCAGAATATGTTTCACTTTTTTCAAAATGTAGGAGCATTTTTCACTTAGATCCAAAAAGTGTCAAGACAAACTATGATCACACATATGTTAAATCATATGAGATCTTTCCAAAATGGCCAAGAACTCCATCAAATCCCATTTGAGCTAAGAGTTATGACAATGGCAACATGCCTTGCTGCAACTGTCATAACAAGGCAGATTTGTGCATTTTGCTCGATTTGAGCAATTTGTGCAAATGACAAACAAGTTTATCTATCTGAACACCTCAGGGAGAGACCAAGGAGGGACAAACACTGATCCATAAGCCTCCCGAGTCTTTGGAACTAAAAATAGCATGCCAAACCTAAAAAACCCTAAAGAGGGGACAAGACTCCAATTTTGTTTTGGAGCATTCAGTGGATGCACCAAAGTGGCATGAACTGAGTTATTTCCAACTGAATGAGTCAAGGCTGATCTCTGAACTAGGGAACCAAAGGCCTGTGCTCTAACCTCTAGACAATGGCTAGAGGAGACTTGGATTCCTATTGATCAACATTTGCCAAACCTCTGCACCAGTTGCCATTAACTATTGCAGCCAAAACAAACTTTCTCTACTATAAATAGAGCTCATTTACGCTTAGTTTAAGTACACCAAAGCCACCAAACTGATGCTTTCCTCAAAATTTCTTCTTTCACTCCAAAGTTGCCTTCCAAAGCAAGTCACTATCGGGTTTTGAGTTTGAGAGCAATTCCAACCAAACCAATCACACACACACCTCATAAACATCATATAGAAGTGATCCAAACACTTAAACCACAACTGGAACACTGATTTCTTAGAATCACCAACCAATTGCTCAAGGTTTTAATCAAGTTGCAGTTGAGATGCCATGAAGTGATCCAACCATTTCTAATCAAGTCCAGGCATTCAAACACACTCCATATGGTGTAGGGAAGTTGTTCAGATCATCACAACTCATCTGTAACACCTCCAACTCAAAAATCACTTTGCCCTTGCTGTCCCGACCTTCAAGTAAGCCTAAACTTGGTCATCTCTTAATCTATGCATATTTCCTCGCACAATACTTTTGCCAAATGTTCATAATCATGCATAGAATATTTCCCCTCAATTAATTGCTTTGTTTGAATCGTGTATCAATATTCTCAGCCTTCATGCAGAATTTAGGGTTCTTGAGGTTTTGTCTTGATTTCTTGTTCCATGCTTAAAATAAATGAAATTAAAGACCATATACATGATCGTGAGGTGAAAACGAGTAGATTGATATGTGGATTGTGTGATTTCATCACGTATTCAGTGAGATTGGTGAGAAAATGCAAATCTGCAGAAACAGAGGGGTGACGCGTGTTCTTGTGTGTTCTTGGCGCCATTTTTTGAATATTTGAATATTTGAATTTTGTGATTTTATTTAATTGATTCAAAAATTAATTTCTCTCTGAGTTTTAATGATTTTGAGTTGATTCTTTTTTTAATAATTCACAAAAATGTTAAAATATTTTATTTTGCCAAAAATTCACAAAAATATTATTTAATTCATATACTTGATATTCTTGCAAAGAATTAATCTTTTATTTGTTTTTAACATTTAAAATATTTTTTCCTCCTTGATTTTCCAAATTTAATTGGTTTCCAATCATTTTGTGGATATAAACATGATTTTTCAAATATTAATACAAGATCACAACTTGTTTTTCACACATGTTTGATAATTTTGATCATTTTAATTAAATTTTTATTTAATTAAAATACATTTTGAAATTAATTTAGGGCTTTGATCTTAATCACCCTAAACAAATCATTTTCAAACAACTCTTAGGGTCTCTAATAGAGTGTAAGACCCAACCCCTCTTGAAAACCAAAATATTTTGGGCCTCAGTGTATTGTATAAGTCCCAATACCATCAAAAAGTTTGGCACGATCGTCGCCTTTTTAACAAAATCTTTGGGATTCTCCTTGAGCTATAAGACCCATCTTTATTCATTTTCAAACTTTTTGGGCCTCTAATAGAGTGTAAGGCCCAATCCCCTTTTAACCAAAAACTTTTTGGGCCTCAAATATTGTATAAGTTTCTCTGCGTTAAAAGAAAAATCTCCGCGCGATCGCCAGTTCAAAAATCAAATCATCTAGGCCTACCCTCGTGTTATAAGCCCCGTTTCTTTTCTGGAAATTTATTTGGGCCTCTAATAGAGTGTAAGACCCAACACCTTTGTAAATAATACCTTTTTGGGCCTCAGACATTGTATAAGTCCCTCTTTATATTTTCAAACGTTCGGCGCGATCGTCGCCTTTTTTAACAAATAACCCTGGGCTTCTCCTTGAGTTGTAAGTCCCATCTCTTGTACAAAAATAAATCTTTGGGCCTCTAATAGAGTTTAAGACCCAACCCCCTTGTACATAAAAACTTTTTGGGCCTCAAGTATTGTATAAGTCCCTCTGTACCGTCTTTAAGACAACGGTGCGATCATCGTTAAAACTTGGGCCTCTCCTTGAGCTGTAAGCCCCAACAATCTTTTCAAAGCACTTTCTCCTTTGATTTTGAATTAAAATATATGTTGTCATCAAAACTTTCTTTAATTTCTTTGTTGAACAACTAACAAAACAGGATGGAAGCTCTACAACGGGTAAGTGTTTATCCGCTTTTATTTACTGCTTTCATATGTATATAACTGTATTGTGGGGCTGTTTCACTGTAAGTCTTTTTTCACCTTCTTTTATATACTTGTCACATATCCACTGTGTAATACTAGTATAGTTATTTAGAGTTTTCCCAGGCAACTACGTCTAGAACTAGGTAAAGCCTGTTGGTCACTCTTAAATACAAACAAACTAGATCCCCATTGGATTCCAGATACAGTCTTCCCTCCTCTTGGGGTTAAACAATATGGAACAAAGAGAAAGGCAGTATTCTTGGTGGACCTTTTCTCAGACTGTCACCCCGAGAAATTGTCAAAGAAACTCTAACTCCCTAGAGATGATCTTTTCTTCGTGAATGGCACCTCTTGAGTTTCTTCCAAATTCTCGAATTTTCCTGGAATGATCTCTTCTCTGTGAATTGCATTTCTTGAACTTCTCTTGGTTTAGGGACCCACAGGCTTCCTAAAAGCATCCCCGCCTCCTCTTGGGCATTATACAAGGACCCTTCAGCTTCTTAGAAGTTCTCATGCCTTCTCTTGGGCTTAATACAAGGACCCTGATGACCTCTTAAAGGTATAAGACATAACTTAGTCATCCTTTGCTAGAGCAGTCTTTCCAGTGTCAAAACTCCGTCCATTTTAGGGTTGATACTCATCCCTTAATGCCCGCGCCTCTTCTTGGGCATTGTACAAAAGATAAAACTCTAGACTTGGATAGTATAAACTCTCTTGTTGAGTCAATCCCTTTCAGCCTCTGTCTTGGGCTTCATACAAGACACATATAAAACACTCTCTTGTTGAGTATAAAAGACTCTCTTGTTGAGTCAATCTACTTTTAGCCTCAATCTCGGGCTTCGTACGAGATAGAAAAACACTCTCTTGTTGAGTATAAAGAAATCCCCGGTTGAGTCAATTAACCTTTTAGCATCAAATTTATGCTTTGCTCATAGCATACAAACATCAACAATTCCTCTTTAGAGATGATAAGTTCTCTCTCAATCAAACCTTTAGCTTCACATCTTGGGATTTGAACAAGATACAAATCACATTTAGCTTCAATCTTGGGCTTTGAACAAGACACCAAAACATCTCTTTCCTCCCATAGAATAGGAGGAACTACAATCGCTCTGATTTCCCTATTTCGTTAAACGGGAATACGTAGGCATAAGATTGCAAAATCTTAGCGAGCATACTAATAAAAAACTCAAAGTCCAGTACCTTCCTACATCAATAAAAAAGCATCAGACCTAACACCTTACCAGAAGCTTCGCAAATAGTCCAGACACTGTTTTTCTTAAGCAAATAACCTAAGACAAACCCCCCTTTTGATAGCATATGTAAACCAACAATTTTGACTGTTTAACCTCAGTATGCAAGCAGGGTTAATTGGAGACATCTATTTCCCTTCCTTAATCAACTCAACAGGATAAAAAATGAATCGAACTGTAGTACCAAAGCAATAGTGATTCGAAACCACAAAAACTGCGCTACAATGGGAAATGAACTATTTGTAAAGCAAAGGTACACAACATGTGATTGTAACACCCCAATTCCCATCGCGAATAAATAATACATAATTAAATCAGAGTAAATAAAAATTTATTTTTCCGACAGAAACAAGGATGCCACATTTAAAGAAAGAAAACACAATCTCTGCTCATAAATTTGATACATAACACAAAATGGAATCACCTCAAAGGGTAACTTTTTCCATATAAAAGGAAAGGTCAGTTATGGAATAAAGCGGAAAGATCCATAACCGACTTGTTTTACAAACTAAATTGTTTTATTACACCAAAATATTCGTACAAACGTAATACAAAACATATTCAACAAATGTATACATATATAACTAAAACGTTCCCCGAATCCCGTGCTACGTATCAGAGCAGACACCAAGACCGACAAAAGAATGGAGAACTAATCTTCACAAAAGCCTCCAAGGCCACAAATCTGCAATTGCCTCATAGAGCAACAAACCACAGCAGAACGGTGAAAAATAACAACTAAATCAAGATTGCATAATAATATGCAAAACATAAAAATTCACATGCATAGTTATTCTCACCACATCATCGCATATTAACACATATATCATGCCACATATACATAACATATATCAATTATCTAACATAATCACATATTCGCACATAAGGCACACCAAAGTCACAACATATGGAAACACACCACCACATCACATAGCACATATCTACACATAAGACATATTATCCACAACCAATGCATTTATCACATATGCACATCAATTCACCAATTCAAACATAAATCTCAACAAATAATCAATTAATTCACAATTTCCACACATAATCAATCCATTCATGATTTATGCAAATGCACAGAGACCGACACAACGACTCTATGTAATGCATATGCGGTACCATCCATCCTTCATTTCTCGTCACCAGTTCACTCAGGAACTCTGCTGGAATCATCGCTTGTTACTAAATGTAACTCCCCGTCGGGCACACGATGTTCCCTGTCACTCACACCTCTTATTTTTAAGGCACACGATCCATCCGATCGCTCACACCTCTTATTTTTAAGGCACACGACGTTTATGGATCGCTCACACCTCTTTGTATCAGGCACACGACCCGATCGCTCACACCTCTTTGTATAAGGCACACGATCGTCTATAATCATCGCTCACACCTCTTTGTATAAGGCACACGATGTTATAGCGGATTCCCTCTGGAATCGATTCATTGCTCACACCCACTAGGGTACACAACATCACAAGAATGCACATCATGATGCTCGGCATACAATGACTCATGACATTCAAATGCACACACATATACACATTCCATAATCATGCATATACCATTAAATACCACACATTGCATTTTCTTGCCCTTAGGCCACAATTCATCATCACAACATATATCACGTGCATATTCATTTCACAACAGCACACAAGTCATACAATTCGTATCACAAGCATGTTGCATAATAACACGTCAAATGCACATCATTAAAACGGTAAAAGTCAACAAACAACACATTCCAAATTTCTGACATAATTAAATCGGCCAACAATCTCCGAACCATTTTAATAGGAAATAACGACTCAAAAGATTTCTAACGCACCCAACCACTCCCCAATCCGACTTACAGATCAAAAGTTATGAATTTTCAAAGAAAATAATTTATTGAGAAACAGCCAGATTCGCCTGGCGACTTAGGATTTCGCCTGGCAAATACCCCTTCGCCAGCACTTCGCCTGGCGACCTAGTGGTGAACCACAAATTTTAGAAAACACAAAAGTTACAGAAGTTAACACATTTCTGTCTTCCCGATTTCGCCTGGCGACTTACTATTTTGCCTGGCGAATCACCCTTCGCCAGCACTTCACCTGGCGAACTAGTGGCGAGACCTAATCCGCCTGGCGAATCGCACCAGACCCAGAATTTCCTGCTGCGGGTTACACGGTTGAAAAACCCCCAAAAATCCCATTTTCACCCCAAATCAATTCCAACAGCAAAAACAAGTATCAGCAAATGTTCATGTGCATAGAAGGATCATACAACGCGACTTATAACGATTTCTGACCGTGGAAACATCGATTTCTATCAATTGTTCGTCAATTTATCAAATGAGAAAAAGTTGTAAAACAACCAAAACAATTACCACAAACAACACATATACATACACAAGCAAGATATAATTGAAACTTCTCACCCTTACCCGATTAATCGCGCTCGAAACGTAGTTTTCCTGATTTTTCCTCTTTCTCCTCTTCTCTCTTTCTTTCTTCTACTTTTCTTTCTCTTCTTTTTTTCTTTTCTTTTCTTTTCTTTCCACTTTTTATTTATATAAATATCTAAACCCCTAAAAAGACTATTTTACCCCTCAGGTCAAATATCTCGCAAACGCTCTCAAAACGCGATAAACCATAAACAGCGATAAAATATATTTCGGGAAATAAAAGTTGAAAATAAATTATAATTTATTACAAATATATTACCTATCAGGGAAATTAACCAATTAACTCAATTAGCAGGTAAAATACAATAAATTCACACATTTCACAAAATTCACATAAATGAAATAAATAAATGCAATTAAACAAATCGGGGCGTTACAACTCTCCCCCACTTAGATATTTTCGTCCTCGAAAATATTTTGAGACGAACAACTCCGGATACGACTCTCGCATCCGACTACCCAACCAACATGCCAACCAAAGGCACACCACGAATAACACAACTGACAAACCACCTTGCTAACAACGCTACAAAACGACACGACAACAACGACAACTACAACGACCAGATGCAAAGCCCATACAATGCACCTGACGACCAACTCACGACTCTAAGAATACCCAAGTCACAAACACATATGTTCACTCTTGAACCAGAACACAACAAGGTCGTTACCCTCACCGCAGGTAACACTCCCCTAATCCCCCACAAGGAATTAGCCACACGCACTCGAACCATTACGAAGGAAACGAGGCCACAACAAGGATAAGAACCTAAAGTTCCACGACCCAACATCGTTTCAACAACCTCCACATAACCATAATACCAACATCCTTGTCACACAACATTATTATAACAATGCTATGATTCCCCAGTCGGCCATATAACCAAGACATCCATCTACATAGTAGCCCATGAATAATAGTTAAACCTTTCACCTAACACTTCCATTCTGAAGCGTCCAATGGTCTCATCACTCCTACATGTTCCCAATGTTCAACCTATGAACTCTTACAAGTCACACACACAATTATATGAATTATGCCGCATCACGCTTCCACTGCGCACTCTGATTACTCGTACCCATCAAAACTACCAATCTCACGTCCAAAGTCTAAATCTTTCTCATATTCACCAAAAATCACTGTTCACTTTTTAATATTCCCAACCTTACGCTCTCCTGTGTTATCTCACACACCAGACACGAGTCTCTGAACTTCTCAAATAATTTTAATTCTCTGACCATCAAAGTAGACATGCATAACAACTTTCGACTTAACTCGTCAGGCACAACCTTAGCTTTTCCCGAAGGATAATCCAAGCCAAATTCATAACTCGTCACGAATCCTAACCATCCTCGTTGTCTCATACTCTATTCCTTCAGACCAAACAAGTACTCAATATTCTTGTGATTACTAAACACTTCGAACCTAGAACCATAAAGATAATACCTCCAAATACTCCAACACAATACAACCGCAACCAATTCCAAATCCAAAATAGTATAAATTCCTTTTATGAATCCTCAGTTGTCTTAAAGCGTAAGCCACGACTTACCCTCTTGCATTAACACACTAACTAAACTCATCAAAGACACTTCACAATACCTCACCACCGGTTTATTAGGATCACACAGAATCATAACTGAAGCCGTAGACAACTTCTACTTCAGCTCACCAAAACTTACTCACAACGAACATCCAAAACAAACGACTCACCCTTTGCAAGTCAACTGAGATAACAGAAGTACGAACTTAGCAAAGTCTTCGATAGCCTTCTGTAACAACCAACTGAGCCCAAAAGTTTCTAATCTCCTTAACCAACTTCGAAACCTCTCATATAGAACTACATCTACTTCCGATGGATCCATAACAATACCATCATCGAAAATAACATATCCAAGAAAACTAACCTTTTCAACCAAAATTCTCACTTGAATAACTTAGCATAAAACTTCGTCTCTTTTCAACACTTGTAATTCAAATCTCAATACTCTACCTATTCTTCCTCTGAGTTTATATCAGATCCGAATATCCTCAATCAAAGCCATTACAAACTTATCCAAATAAATATGGAAGATACGATTCATATACTCCACAAACATTACAGACGCATTACTAACACCAAACAACATCACTGCACGTTGTAATGCCCAACCAAATTCCAAAAGATATAAATTATTAAAGCTTTTGCAAAACTTTTCACTGGGTAACTGGCTACTCGCACACAAGCTTAACCAAGTAAATTACAGCCTATCCCGATAACAAACATAACCAGTCACATCAAATCGATCAAAGCCTTAACTCACACAAATTCACCACTCTTATCAAATGTTCCAAACAATTGCAATTTCACTCAAACTCAACCAAACCATTCCAGTCATCTGTTCATGAAAGTGGACACTTGTTCTCAATCGTTACCTTATTCAACTGCCAGTAATCCATACTCAATTTCTTCTATTAACAGTCCAAATTCGATAAATCCCAACGTGTAGCAACAACTAACCCAAAAGAACTCTAAAATATTACATCCACACTTAAGGTTTTCTCAAAATTTCCATTAATGCTCTAAAATTCCAAAGACTCCAAACCACACAAGAATTCTAAGTTTCGCTTTCCATAGTCTCAATACCAATACCATCATACACATCCTACTTGTTATTCCATTCAATCATCATTCCCTTTTTGCTACTAACAATACTGGAGCTTTTCAAGACGACACACTTGGTCTCACAAATCCCTTTCCCAGTAAATCTGCTCACTGCTTTTTCAGTCCGGGTACTTCTAATGCTAACATCCAATATTCCATCCGAAAATTCATCTGAAAATCACGCACCACTGACAGCCCCACACTGTGGCCTTTCTACCAATTTCCAGAACACTATCATCACAAACATAACAAACACCTTAGTCTCAACTCCAAAGAGTGTCCTACTCACTTGGCAGATATAACCTTGACTATTCACCTTCGTCCAATTTAAGTTCACACTCTACTCTCTGAGAACAACCCTTAGTAATACCCAATCATTCTCCCTCAAAGACATTCCAACTTGACCAATATACAAAAATCTCTAATCCGTCTCATCTTCCGATATAAGAATCTTCATCGACTCGCCAAAATAATCCGTAATCATTTTCTTAATTCCAAACAAATCATTGCACAGACTATCACAGCCGGAAAGACACGTCTATCCCATCCAACATAATTCCCGTCTACTATCAACAAGAGATTAAGGGTGATCAGTTCCTCAATTTGTCAATAGACAGCCGACAATCATGATGGGGCTTAAACCGTCTTTACCTTACAATAATAGCATTTCTTGCCTCTTGAGCACAAAACTACCTAAGGCACAAATCCTTAGTTGACATAAACCTTACCTCCGCATTCCCTCCGGAATTAGGAACAACACTATCCAAACAACACTTACACTCTTGCAACCAACGGCACACTGAGCCAACACTCCACAACTGAAGCAACTTGGAGAAGTTCCAGCTTCTCCCCCACTTATCTCATTCTCACACATGAAGACAAAGGATTAGGAAACTAGAAAGTACCGACAATGCTCCACACACATATCACGTACTAAGGGACCAACAACATCGACAGTATTCAACTGTCACACCAACTGACTCAACAACTTGGCCGGACGGACCGACCTGCTCTGATACCACTAATGTAACACCCCAATTCCCATCGCGAATAAATAATACATAATTAAATCTGAGTAAATAAAAATTTATTTTTCCGACAGAAACAAGGATGCCACATTTAAAGAAAGAAAACACAATCCCTGCTCATAAATTTGATACATAACACAAAATGGAATCACCTCAAAGGGTAACTTTTTCCATATAAAAGGAAAGGTCAGTTATGGAATAAAGCGGAAAGATCCATAACCGACTTGTTTTATAAACTAAATAGTTTTATAACACCAAAATATCCGTACAAACGTAATACAAAACATATTCAACAAATGTATACATATATAACTAAAGCGTTCCCCGAATCCCGTGCTACGTATCAGAGCAAACACCAAGACCGACAAAAGAATGGAGAACTAATCATCACAAAAGCCTCCAAGGCTACAAATCTGCAATTGCCTCATAGAGCAACAAACCACAGCAGAAGGGTGAGAAATAATAACTAAATCAAGATTGCATAATAATATGCAAAACATAAAAATTCACATGCATAGTTATTCTCACCACATCATCTCATATTAACACATATATCATGCCACATATACATAACATATATCAATTATCTAACATAATCACATATTCGCACATAAGGCACACCAAAGTCACAACATATGGAAACACACCACCACATCACATAGCACATATCTACACATAAGACATATTATCCACAACCAATGCATTTATCACATATGCACATCAATTCACCAATTCAAACATAAATCTCAACACATAATCAATTAATTCACAATTTCCACACATAATCAATCTATTCATGATTTATGCAAATGCACAGAGACCGACACAACGACTCTATGCAATGCATATACGGTACCATCCATCCATCATTTCTCGTCACCAGTTCACTCAGGAACTCTGCTGGAATCATCGCTTGTTACTTAATGTAACTCCCCGTCGGGCACACGATGTTCCCTGTCACTCACACCTCTTATTTTTAAGGCACACGATCCATCCGATCGCTCACACCTCTTAGTTTTATGGCACACGATGTTTATGGATCGCTCACACCTCTTTGTATAAGGCACACGACCCGATCACTCACACCTCTTTGTATAAGGCACACGATCGTCTATAATCATCGCTCATACCTCTTTGTATAAGGCACACGATGTTATAGTGGATTCCCTCTGGAATCGATTCGTTGCTCACACCCACTAGGGCACACAACATCACAAGAATGCACATTATGATGCTTGGCATACAATGACTCATGACATTCAAATGCACACACATATACACATTCCATAATCATGCATATACCATCAAATACCACACATTGCATTTTCTTGCCCTTAGGCCAAAATTCATCATCACAACATATATCACGTGCATATTCATTTCACAACAGCACACAAGTCATACAATTCGTATCACAAGCATGTTGCATAATAACACGTCAAATGCACATCATTAAAACGGTAAAAGTCAACAAACAACACATTCTAAATTCCCGACATAATTAAATCGGCCAAAAATCTCCGAACCATTTTAATAAGAAAGAACGACTCAAAAGCTTTCTAACGCACCCAACCACGCCCCAATCTGACTTACGGATCAAAAGTTATGAATTTTTAAAGAAAATAATTTATTGAGAAACAGCCAGATTCGCCTGGCGACTTAGGATTTCTCCTAGCGAATACCCCTTCGCCAGCACTTCGCCTGGAGACCTAGTGGCGAACCATAAATTTTAGAAAACCTAAAAGTTACAGAAGCTAACACATTTCTGTCTTCCCGATTTCGCCTGGTGACTTACTATTTCGCCTGGCGAATCACCCTTCGCCAGCACTTCGCCTGGCGAACTAGTGGCGAGACCTAATCCGCCTGGCGAATCGCATCAGACCCAGAATTTCCTGCTGCGGGTTACACGGTTGAAAAACCCCCAAAAATCCCATTTTCACCCCAAATTAATTCCAACAGCAAAAACAAGTATCAGCAAATGTTCATGTGCATAGAAGGATCATACAACGCGACTTATAACGATTTCCGACCGTGGAAACATCGATTTCTATCAATTGTTCGTCAATTTATCAAATGAGAAAAATTTGTAAAACAACCAAAACAATTACCACAAACAACACATATACATACACAAGCAAGATATAATTGAAACTTCTCACCCTTACCAGATTAATCGCGCTCAAAACGGAGTTTTCCCAATTTTTCCTCTTTCTCCTCTTCTCTCTTTCTTTCTTCTCCTTTTCTTTCTCTTCTTTTTTCTTTTCTTTTCTTTTCTCTCCACTTTCTATTTATATAAATATCTAAACCCCTAAAAAGACTATTTTACCCCTCAGCTCAAATATCTCGCAAACGCTCTCAAAATGCGATAAACCATAAACAGCGATAAAATATATTTTGCAAATATTTTACCTATCAGGGAAATTAACCAATTAATTCAATTAGCAGGTAAAATACAATAAATTCACACATTTCACAAAATTCACATAAATGAAATAAATAAATGCAATTAAACAAATCGGGGCGTTACAGTGATCATTCCTCCACTGTACAGATTCCTTAAATGCACAGAATGATAAGCATCTGCGAGCAGGGTTGGTACGGGGTTTCCAATCAGAAGTATCTTAACAGCGTTGATATCAATGAAGTTGTCTATGTTGGGAAAAAGGAACTACCCGTATGTAAGTAGGACAAAGATATCCTCGAAAGCCGTAACGTTCCCTATACTGTCGAAGTACAGGGCTTTCTCCACCAAAAACTTGGCTGGTAAACCTTGGATTCCTCCTTTGGTGGTCATGTGAGTCATGACTTCTGACTCGTCCAAACAAATGGCTCTTGTGATGACCCGATCCTTTGGAATTTCTTCCAGTCCAGAAAAAGGAGTTTGATCAGTATAGGTAGATCAGTCAGATGAGAGTATTCTTCTAATGTTGGTGCCACTTGGTAATCCGGGAACGTGAAGCAGTGATAAACCAGATCGTAGAACTGTATCAGTGTAGAAAGGATTCCTTCAATTGCGTGGACCCTTAAAAGGTATAACAGCCCCCCGTACTTAGCTCTGAAAGCATCAGGGTTGGTGATCATCCTTGCCAACCCCCTTAAATCCTATAGTTTTGGAGCCTTGAAGGTGTACTTGTGCGTCTTTCTTCTACTGAAATCCATAACGCAATCTTTCTCTCTGATATTTGCAATCATTGTTTTAGTTTAATTTGAAAAAAGAGAGAGGAGAAAAGAAGATTTTTTTTCTTTGTACCTGTAGAATGGATCCTAAGGTTCCCAAAATCATTGACCCCCTAGGGATATCAACAGCAAGCTGGTTCACCCGAGCGAGCTGTAGCATCCTAGGGTAATCTCATTTAAGTGTAGTATCGCGTATCAACTATTCTCGATAATTACCGCACTACCAAGTGGTCATAAGGTTAATGCCTATTAAATCCTCAGGTTCACAGGCGCCGCATTAGGAAAACTCTGCTTTCACAACGATCGTGTTTAGCAAGCTGAATCCTACGGGCCCTCGCCTGATTTGGTGGTCTACCAGGTTCGCTTATTCGGGATTCACTCCCTATAAGACCCCCCGTCTATGCCACCCCTTATCTTAGGTTTCTCTCAAACTTTCCAGATGCGTATCAATCACATTCCCACTGACAGAAAAATAAACACGGATATCAAGTTGGAAAAGCAGTATATATATATATAGTATAATATAATTGCTAACAACCAAGACCTCTTAGGAATTCTAATCCTAATCCTAGATAATAAAGTCTGTAGCGTGCGATTTTTGTCGGTGACGCGACCACCTTATCGCCGATGGGTTTCTCCACCGTAATGATAGGAGTGAGGTTCTACTTTCTGATTTCTTATTTATCCCGTGAAGCTGGAAGGGAAAGGGAAGCTATCTAAAACTAACCTTGCACTCGAATGTTTAACTGAACAAACGCTTAAAGAGATTCGGGGAGTTCGGGGTCAGGTTATATAATGGGGAGTTGTCAGTATCCGATCCTATATGTGGTTATCCACAGGTTGTTAGCAATAGGTTCTGATTTGTACTTGATGGTGTTTATCTATTATGGGTTGGGAAAGTTTAGGAATGTTGAGAGAGAGAGAGAGAGTTTTTGATGATTTTGGTGAGGTACTGGACCTCAATTTTTGATTGGTATGACGGTACTAGACCTAGAGTTTTTGATTAGTATGCTCGCTAAGATTTCACAATCTTATTCCTACTGTGATACCACAAAGTTTGCCCTCTCATTTTTCATATCATTTAGCATGTGCTTTCATTGCATTGCATTGCATTCAAGTCATAGAAAAATAAAGCATTCAACATTGGTTCATCATAGGGCATGTGATAAGTGGTTTTCAGAGTAGTGATCATCCAAGGCAAGAGAGTGAGAGCCAAGGGTCTTCAAACAAGACTCAAAGGTCTCTTTCATCATATATCATCCCATTTAATCCCACAAGTCATTGGAAGATGGGAATTCATCAAGAAGATTGGACAATTCATCATCTCCTAGCAAAAGCAGTCAAAACTAGGGTTTTGGATTCAAGCAGTCTCCTGATGAAATTTTGGTTCAAACTTGATCTCAATTTTTTCTATATAATATCAAATATCTAAGGATGGAAGATTGCTCATTGGTTCATTTCAGGAGAGGTTCAATTGGTCAGTTGCTTGAGAATCAAGAAATTGGGGAAAAAGTCAACCGTGCAAAGGAAAAAGTCAACTCCTGACTTTTTAAGGTCAAATTCATGAAATTCAAGTCACATATGTTCATTGGACAAGATTTGATCAAGAAATGATGGAGGAATCATCAAAAATCAAGAATTGTACAAAGTTGCCAAATTTAGAAACTTAGGGTTTCCAAAAATGGAAAGTTTAGGCCATTTTGCACTCTACTTCAAGGCATTCTTTCTTCAAAATAAAAGCTTCAAACTTCAGGCCCAAGTTGAGCCAATCAAAGATCACATCTTAAGCTTCAAATCCATATAAAGAACCCTTCCATTGGATCAAAATTGAGGGAGTTATGATCAATCAAAGTAGAGCAAAATCAAGGCAAATCTCAAGTCATGGCAAGGCAAGTTCAGGCCTCCAGGCCATAATTTCATCAAACAGGTGGTGTGCCAAATGTCAAGCCAATTTTCTACATCAAGAAAGCTCCAAATGAAAAATTATTGAACATCAAAGTTGTTCATATCCATGTCATCTTCAACTTTAATGTTGGACATTTTTTTATTTGAACATGTTATGAAGGTCATATGAGGGTTCAAAGAGGGATGCTCACAATTGAAAGTATGCCCAAGGATGCTTGCCCCATGGGCACATTCTCTTGCCCACCAAAGTAAATTTGTCCACTTGATTTCTAAGTCATTTTCCATCATTTTCCAAGCCTCCATTCAATTTAGTTCCAACACCAAACATGTTCTATTACACTTCCTCTTTCCATAGCCATAAAAAACTCACCATTTCATGTAGTGTGCATAGAGAATTCCATCTCTAAACTTCCATGTTTTCATTGATGTGGGGGCTGCCAAAGTAGAATGTTGCATTGTTGTTGTTGATTCATGTTATCCTACACGCATACAAACACTTACCCAGTCTTTGCCTCATTTGAACACACACCATCTTACACATACATGCCCATATGCATGTCCATACACCAAAGAGGAAAATAACAAGCTTGTTCACTAAGTTTCCCATGCTTCTACACAACATCACCACATCACCATCATCATGTTTTCTCACCATAACATAAAAAATAACACACGAAGCTTCTCTCTCTCACATTCAAATCTTCATTTCAATTTGCTTCCACACCCTCTCACTGCTCATCACACCACATTTAACCATGGTTCTAACCATCAACTGTGATGGTTAACCACTGACCAGAGATATAAAAGCTTCTCTAACAGATTTTGTAACGAACAAATCTTCATTTGGTCACCCTCACACTTGATTCATCTCAAAATTTCTCTCTGAACTCTCTCTCTTTTCACACGAGTTCTTCACATTGTTGCTTCAATCTTCATCATTCATCAACTTTAAAGCAGCGGTGGATATAAGAAGAGCTTAGATATTCATCATTCTCAAGTTTACTTCATTGATCTTGCAAGGATTCAAGCTTTCAGTAGCATTTTTTTTTTGCTCTATTCAAGCTCAAGAACAAGTTCTCATCTCTGGTTTTATGAAGATTCAAGGTTTCTTCAAGTTTCAGGTTCGTTATTTCTCAACTTTTTCTTGCACTAATTCAATGATTTTAAGTTTTTTTCATGTTGATTATAGCTTAATAGAAGCAATGTGAATGATCTGGCTAGTTGATAGACTCTTTAAGAGCATAGTTGCAGAACCTAGGGCAAAATTCATCCCTTCGATTCTCTGTGATTGTGTGCTGTTTGTGAATTTGAATTGTAGATCCATGTTCTACGTAACTTCATCTTTCATTTGATGTGTATTTCATGAATTTATGGTGAGTTTGATCATTTACAGTTGCCGGAGATGGCCGGAGAAGATGACCGGAGGTCCTTCTCCGGCCGGTGAGGGTTTGGTTAGGGTTTAGCACCAGATTATATCACAGCCGTTGGATTTAGTTAATCCAACGCTCATCAACGTGACAACACATTAATGAATCATGCTATCCTCATGTGCCTTATTTTTCTCTCAGACTTGATTACATGTGTGTGGTCCATCTTAATTAACATGTGCTTGCACGCTGATCCTTTGGATTGTTATACTTTTCTTGATTGATCTGATTGACATGATCGTGTGGCCCTTGTTTGAGTCAATGTTTGACTGAGGTGCACCATAATTCCACACACACACGCATGTTCTTGGACCTGGATCATATTTGCTTTTCACACACCTACTTTATTTAAGCCCTAACATTTTGAACGTGAAAATTGCTATGTCTGCACCTCCACTCCTATTTTCTTTTTATTTTAAATTTCTTTTTCATACTGTTTCCATTTCCTTCTTTTAAAAATACTAAAATACATCTAAAATTTCTACAAAAATTCATGAACTATGTTTAGACATTAAAATAACTTTTTATTATTTTTATTTCTGATTTTGTGAATATTTGATCATATTTGGTGAATTTTCTTTTATTTCTTGTTTCAATTTGATTCCTTCTTGATACTTGAACTTCATCCATTTATTTTGCCTAGTTCAAAAATCATTTTGCATCCAATCTTTTTCTATGTGTGAATAATATCTTGAGGCATCTAAAAATATTTTTTTTCATATTTTTAAAGTCATTTTTACATAGCTTTTGAACCATATCTTTATGCATTATTCATTGTTGACCTAATGTGAATTTGATGACTTGTTTGAACTAGTTTCTTCTTGAATCTTTGTATGAGCTTTTGACATGTGTTTAACTTCTGATTAGGTACTTTGTGAATTAATTTCATATTTTTTCCAAGTCTCTTCCTATTTTTTCGTTGTTGAATGTTATAAGTCACATTTATGTGCTTTTGTTTGACTTCTAAACTTTGTTTGATTAGGAGGCACTTGTACCATGGCATTAGAACTTGTGTGATCATTTTATAGGTCATTTCATAAACATTATAGGTCATCCTTGTTAGATTATAGGTCATTTGTCATTTTATTTTGGTTCAAAAATGTTTGGTGCTTATGTGAGCTAGTTTGACCTAATTGTGTACATCTTCTCCTACATGCCTTAACATGTTTTATGTGCATCTTTGTGACCTCATTAGTGCATTCTAATATGATCAAGCATTTCATACATTATTGAATTGCATCCATTCTTATTCATGTTTATGTTTCATTCCTTATTCATAACTTGCATTACAAGTATGTCAAATCTTTTGAACTTGAACAATGTTGGAACTTCTTTTCATCTTGTCTTCTCTTCTTGAATCATTGCACTCATGCTTTGTATGATCATTCATCCACATTCATATGCATTATAATATTCCATTCACCTCTGGTCTTTGACATTTCTTCAAGCATTTATTCATGTTTGTATGCTATACACATTCATACTTCATCTTTGATTCATAACTTCAACTTGTGTTCTTTTCTTCTTAATCTCTAATGTGACTTGTGTATGAACCAAACTTGTTCATTTATGCATTCTCATGTCATTTTATAACATGTATGCTACTGATCTATGTTCATTTGCATTCATAATTGCATTTCCCTCTCCTTTGTGACTTGTTTTGTAAATAAACAATATTGTGCATTCTTGTGTGACATTGTTCTACTTCTTCCCACTTCTTCTTCTTGAGTTTTATTCTCATATTATGGATGATAATTCATGGATACTTAATGACATTTATGAAGTGGTTTCCTACTGGTTGTGGTGTTTCATATTGCATCATTGCATGTTTTACATCTCTTAAATGTTCATGGTGCATCTTTAGTGCATATCATTGCATTCCTTTGATGTTTGGTAGATTGTTTACGCGTAGATTGCTATTGTAAGCCTTTGTAACCATTGGTAGATGTGAGTAGGCTTTGCTACTGCCCTAGGCCAGTACCACCCTTTAGATATCTTTTCTTTTTTAGGTTTAGCCCTTGAGAATCATCCTAGAGTTTCCTTTAGAACACTAGGATTTATTTGCTTACATCCTTCACTTGTACTTCAATATTTGAATTATTTTGGTACTAACCATTTTGTGTAGGGGCTAATGGTAAGTTGAGTGTGTGGATATGCTTCCACACACACTTTCCTCCCTCATCTCTTTAATGCTTTCTCTTTTGTGTTTGTGCAAAGTATTTCATTGCTTTCCTTGACACTTCACTTCTTTCATCCCTTTGAGTTCTCAACTTAACTTCAATATTTGAAGTAAGTTAGAACTTGTTCTTCTTCTCTCTTCTTTTAGACTTAGGTTTCTAAATCACACTAAACCATTAGGAACATCCAAGCATGATAACATTAGGGTGAGTCTTAGTCCCCTTTAGTTTTCACCTTTGCTTCTTTTTTAGTCTCTCCTTTCTCATCTCAAAACAACTTCAAAACATCTAATAAAGGTTGAAACATCTTCATGTGCCATGAGCCTTATTCCATGGTGTGGGGGGGGGGGGGGGGGGGGGGGGGGGGGGCTTGCATACATTCCATCTTGGAATATGTTGTAGGTTTTCTTGCATGATGTACAAGTCTCTAACATGAAGTGGTTTCACAAACAAAATAAAAAACACTTCTTCACTTAAAAACAACAAAAACATTTAATAAAGGGAATAGGCTAGTGTTCCTAAGCCTTTAACTTTGGAAATAAGTTTGAGGATCTTCTTCATTCTTAGTGTACTTCATCATCATTTCATTTTGGAATGATGCATGAGATGCACATTCCATTAAAAAAGACTTAGGTACACTCTCTTATGCAAAACACTTCAAATAAAAAACTTCTAAAACACTCAAAACAAACAAAAACGTCTTTCCCTCGGGAATTATCTTCTCATCTCACTCACTCTCAATGTACGAACGTGCTTCTCCTTGTTCTCTTGCAATACGGTAACGCACTCGATTCAGCGAGCCTGCAACACCTGAGCTAGAACATTAGTCATTCCCTAAAAAACACAAACAGTTTTCCCTTAGTTAAGGGGAACTATGTCGCTCTGATTCTCATACGTAGGCAGTGGGGTAGGGCCCATTCGAGTACTTCTTTTATTTTCCCTACATTTGTTTCTCGTTCTCTCTCAGTTCCTTTTCCAACATCTTTTCCATCACCCTTTGAGCAGTACTTCAAGCCTGGATCCCGTCGAGTATGACGGACGTGAAGGGGTGTGATAACCTTCCCTTCACGTAACCGACACCCTTACCCTTTTTATTTGGTTCGCGAGACCTCGTTCTTTCCTTTCTCCCGGGTTTGTGCAGCATTACCTTTCCCTTTCTTTGGGATAAAAATGCCTGGCTAGCGACTCTCTTTCTTTCTTCCGCGCCACTTTCGCGTTTGTACCTGGATGAAAATCCCGGGAGCGACATCTGGCGACTCTGTTGGGGAAAGTTGACCTCTTGCTGGTCCCTCCCCGATGCGAGTCTCTCCTAGCGCTTGTTTGTTTTTGCTTATTGAGTGTTTGCTTTGTTTTGCGTTAGTTTAGCTTTACTGCTTTTATTTACAGCTTTATCACTTTACTTTACCGCCTTTATTGCATTTTATTTATATCATGCATCATATATTCTGGACTGTGCTGGTTTTCTGTTTGGCGGGATGGGATTGTTGCTGTGAGATGAGCCCATTACCCAGGCTCGAGTGTACTTTATGACTTAGAGTGGACAGTCACAGGGCTCTCATGGTATTTAGCCACGGGAGTAGTTGTGAGTTCCACAGCCAGAGTGCGACTTTCTTAGGATTATCTTGCTTTGAGGGTCTTCCTCATCCAGGGTATGACTTTGAGAGTTATGTGCATCTGGTGACCGATCATTGAGGACCTTAGTGGAAACATCCCTCTTTAGTGGTGACAGTGGCAGCCCACATTCTGTGGCAAACCCATTCGCACCCGAGGGCCCACTTTGGAACTTACATAGGATGACCTTTATTTTATGGTGAATCAGATGACGATTTCTTTGTTTGGCGATAGCATTGTATCCTACGGGCTGAATGTGCTATTGCTTCTCATTTCGGGATCCGAATTTGAGGATCCTACCTTTTAGAACACACCTGCGAGATTGGGGGGATGTTTACAGGTTTGCAGGTAACCTTGACCTCCTACCTACCCTCTTGTGTGGTTCTCATATGATCAGTGATTTGGGTACTTTGTTCTGGTATTCTGGATCTGGTTCTTTACTGGTGCTTGGGTCTGATATTCCTGATATGATGCTACACAGACACTTGGCTCTTCACAGTTATTGCACTGACACTGCAGATTCTGGCTCTGATAACATGCCTAGCTGCATCTCATTGCATACATTATTAACATTTTATGTTTTTCTTTCCCAGGTCTCAGTATTGTTTCCGATTCCGGTGGGTATTTTCTCTACGTCATATGGAAGGTCCTCCAAGAAAGAATAATGTGCATTACTGGTTTCCGAAACCTAAAGTGGGACAGATCAAAGAATTGGAAGATTTAATGGACAGTAACAAACTGGATAAGTTTAGAAAAAGGTTTGGGAACATCTTGAGCTATGTGAGCCTTCTTACTCCAGATCAGCATGACACCCTGCACACTCTCTTGCAGTTTTATGACCTTCAGTTGCGTTGCTTCACATTCAATGATTATCTGCTGGTACCTACCTTGGAAGAGTTCTCTGATATTCTGAAGATTTATGTCAAGGATACTCCTCCTCACTACAGTTCAAAGAAGGTTATTCCTGACAATGTCATTGCAGAGGCTATTCATTTGAGGGTATTTGTGGTTAAAGATAATGTTAAGGAAAAGGAGGGATGTAAAGGGTTCCATCTAGACTTTCTGATTGGGGAAGCGAAGAAGAGTTTTACTGATGGTGATTTGGTCACCTCTAATGCAATCTTAGCTCTTTGTGTGTACGGAATTTGTCTGTTTCCGAATATAGATGGATTTATTGATATGGATGGATTTAGTATCTTTGTCAAGAAGAATCCAATCCCAACTCTATTGGGTGATGTATACCATTCTGTGCATTACAAGAATGAGAAAAAACGAGGAAGGTTGGTAGTATGCTGTGCTCCCTTATTCCATGCTTGGTTTTATAGACATTTGCCAAAGACAGGAGCTTTTGTAGATCTCAGAGGAACTGTTAAGTGCTCCAAGAGGCTGATGGGTTTGACGGCTGAAGATATAGTCTGGTGGCATCGGAAAGATATGGTGGGTATACCTATTCTTATTAGTTGTGGAGCTTTTCCAAATGTGCCTCTGGTAGGAAGGAGGGGAGGAATCAACTACAATCATATCCTCGCGCTGAAGCAGTTTGGATATGCGTTAAAAGAACCTCCTTTGGAAAAAGATGTGGCGGAATCCTTGTTTTATCTTACTAAAGATGACGAACAGGTGTCATTTTCTATTACTGAAGCCTAGAACACTCGGGTTAAGAAAGGTAAGATGGAGTTTGGGAGACCTGATCCTACGACTTATCCTTCTTATACTAAGTGACTGAAGCGCCGGGTAGCCATTACATTGTTGCCATTCTCTGTCGAGCCTCTGTTATACCCCAAGGTAGTGGAGCCAAGGACCTCAGTGCCAATTGAAGAATTCCAAAAGCTGGAAGCTTTAGTTCATGAACTCAGGGTTGAGAATACGGACGTCACCAGCCTGTATCAGAAAGCTGCATTTGATAATAGAGGGTTGGAAGAAAGAGTCCACATTGCTAAGAAGATTGCTAAAAGCTGGAAAGAAGAACTCGAAGGGAAGCTGAATTATTTCCAAAGACGGGGCTTAATTGATAAGAATAATGCCAGAGAGCGCCAGAATCTCAAGAAGTCTTTGAAGGAAGCTAATGAGGCTATTACCTTGTGGCAACGAAAATGGGCCGATAAACAGAAACGCCAAGCCAAGGTAGAGGAAGAGTTTAAAGCTAAGGTCGAAGAATTGGAAGCTAAGGCCAAGACCTCAGATGAAGAATTGAAAGCTGCACGCGCTCAGTGACGGAAGTACCGGGATAGTTTGGAAGAAAGTCAGAAGCTATTACAGGAAGCTCAGGCTGAAATAGCTGATCTCAAGATCCGGGCAGAAGTGAAGAAGTCCAGGACAGAGCCAGGCTATGGTAGTACTAATGGGGAAGAATTGTGTCAGAATATCAACACTTTGTACCAATCTTTCAGTTTGAGAGAACAATTGATCAGAGGCCTAATTGAGGCGCCGGAAGATCCCGAGAATGCTGTGCTATTTGAGGAGGTCAAGAGGCTCAGTCTAGGGTTGCAGGATTGTGTGTTTCGCCCGTTTTAGCTTTCATTATGTTGATTACCTACAGAATTGTTGTAGGAATCGCTACTTTAATTTCTGAATTTGGGTTGTATGTTTTCAAATACTTGTTCAGACTCAGTCCCTTTGGGTTTTCTTCCAGTTATGATATGCTCAGTATTTTCTCCAGTGGCTTTCTTGATATTACATCACTGTTCACTGACACCTAGCTACAACATCACTTCACAGGATTCTACACGTATCTGTGCACTTGTCTGAATGAATATTCTTATCAGCTACTGTATCTCGTGTGTTATCTGAATGCTGCAGACTTCTGAAATATCAGAATCGGGGCACGAAAAGGCCTGGGAATAAAAAACATAACATTGCATTGCATACATTTCATTCTTGCATTTTTGTTTGTTTTTCAGGTACCCTATCTGGTTCTCATATTTATTCTGTCAACATGAAGTATTGCTACCGATCACATACATCGCTACTCCACAAGAGGCAATCGAAACAGAATGGTTGATCAAATTCAGAATGATTTGGCTGAGATGAAGGCCCGTATGGACCCGTTCATGGCTCTCATGACTGGTATGGCATAGAACCAAGAGAGGTTAATACTTATGGTCGAACGTCCAGAGGTCACGCCGGAAGGTAATCACGTTGACAATTCACAGCCAAAGGACACTCCTCCTCCTGTTGGTACTCCAATTCCTAATGGTAATCTGGATACTGGGACTGCCAGAAATGTTAGTGTTAATGAGGATGTTCAGGAAGATCAATTCACTTTGCTGAATGCTGATACGGGTAACCTCAATGACAGAAGGTATGATGAGCTGGCTGAGAAAATCAGGGCTATGGAGTGCAAGAACTCTCTAGGCATTGATGTTACTAATCTGGGTCTGGTACCGGGAGTTAGAATTCCTCCAAAATTCAAGCCACCCACTTTTGACAAATATCATGGCAATACGTGTCCCCAGACACATATTCAAGCTTATTTTGGGAGGATCTCAGCCCACACTGATGACGAGAAGTTGTGGATGCACTATTTTCAAGACAATTTGGCTGGAGCTTCATTGACTTGGTACAAGAAGTTGAACAGGGTTGCTGTGAGAAGCTGGAAAGATTTGACAGAAGCATTTCTGAAACAATATCAGTATAATATCGATATGGCTCCCAACCGCACTCAGCTGCAAGGGTTATCACAGGGCGCTAAGGAAAGCTTTAAGGAGTACGCGCAGAGATGGAGAGAAATGACCGCCCAGGTTCAACCCCCTTTGCTTGAGAGAGAAATGGCGGATATGTTCATGGGTACCCTGCAAGGGACATTTCTTGACACATTGGCTGCTTGTCCTCGACAGGATTTTCTGATATCGTAATTGCTGGTGAAAGGATTGAAAATTTGTTGAAACTGGGGAAGATTCAGGATGTAAGTGGTGCTGGTTCTTCAGGAACAAAGAAACCTTTTGCTAATGGGCAGAGAATGAGAGAAGGCGAGACAAGCGTTGTGCACAGAGGACGGGGAAAAGGACGTTCTCAGGCTTATCACCAAGTGGATGCAGTGACAATTCCATCACCACCTGTTCAGCAACAGCAGCCACAACAGCAGGTTCAACAGCAGCGACCACAGTTCCAACAAAGGTCTAGGCAGAGGGACCACAAAATTGACCCTCTTCCTATGACTTACTCAGCATTGTTACCCAGTTACTCCAATTGAAATTGGTTGAACTTCGTACCATGAGACCTCCTGTTGCTGGTAACTTGCCACCCAATTATGATGCTAACACCCGCTGCGATTTCCATTCAGGTGCTCCGGTGCACACCATCGAAAAGTGTTGGGCATTTCAAAATAAGGTGCAGGATCTGATAGATGCTAAAGCAATCAACTTTTCTCCACCTCCTAATGTTATCCAGAACCCTATGCCGAAACATGACGGGGCAAATGTGCATGCCATTGAGGATGGAAAGAGGTTGAACTTGGTGACAGATATCAATCGGGTGAAGACTTCATTACTGGTAGTGAAAGATCGTTTGTTGAAGGGACATGTGTTCCCAGGTTATGACCGAGATTATTTGGAATGTATGGGTCAAGATAATGGCTGTGACAGACTGAGGTTTGGTTTGCAGAATCTGATTAATGAAGGTCATCTACAGTTTGACCGTGTTGTGAAAGATAATGATGAAGTGTCAGATGTGACAATTTATTTTACTCCTGCTGAAATTCAGGTACCTGTAAGGGTAGCTCCTGTAGCGATTGTTACGCCGGAAAGACCCAATCCTATTACCATCACGGTACTGGGGCCGGTTCCGTTTATCTCTGAGAAAGCAGTCCCATGGCACTATAGGGCGGATGTGTACTATGAGGGGAAGAAGCAGGAAGTTGGAACATCGGCTAGCTCAAATGTTGATAATGTGAGTGGTTTAAGAGGCTTTACCAGGAGTGGAAGGTTGTTTGCTCCATAAACTCTTCGAAGTGATAAAGAAGTCGAGGCTGCGGCGAGAGCTAAAGGAAAACAAGTGGCTGAGAGTATGCCCGTGCCTGAAGCAGATCCCAAAATTACTTTCAACAATGAGGTAGAGGAGTTTATGAGAATAATAAAGAAAAGTGATTACAAAATCATTGATCAATTGAACCAGACGCCCTTAAAGATCTCAATTTTGTCATTACTGATGTGCTCTAATGCACACCGAGAGGCTTTGCTGAAGGTGTGAAAGATGGCTTATGTTCCACAGGGAATGACTGTTAATCAGCTCGAGAGTGTGATTTCTAATGTCAATGTCAGCCATGGGTTGGGTTTCACGAGCCGAGATTTGACTTCTGAAGGTAGAAACCACAACAAAGCTCTGCATATTACAATGGAGTGTAAGGGCGCGATGTTGTCCCACGTACTCGTAGACACTGGTTCTTCACTTAATGTCTTGCCTAAGAAGGCACTAATGAAGTTGGAGGTTGATGGATTGATCTTGAGGCCGAGTGATTTGATTGTCAGAGCGTTTGATGGGTCGAAACGATCTGTATTCGGTGAAGTGGAATTACCTGTGCAAATTGGACCTCAAGTGTTCAAGTCTACATTCCACATGATGGATATACTGCCTGCTTATAGCTGTTTATTAGGTCGCCCATGGATTCATGCAGCCGGGGCTGTTACATCCACATTACATCAGAAGCTGAAATACGTGTTTGAAGGACAAGTAGTAATTGTGTGTGGTGAAGAGGACATTTTTGTCAGTCACTTGTCCACATTCAAGTATGTTGAGATGGATGGGGAAATCCATGAAACACTTTTCCAGTCGTTCAAGGCAGTGAATATTGATAAAGTGACTGAATCTTCCCCTACACAAGCTAGAGCCAGCACGTCAATTTCGTCTTATAAGCAAGCCATCGAGGTTGTTAGAGCAGGTAATACCCAAGGCTGGGGCAAATTGATAGAGACATCAGTGAAAGAGGACAAGTTTGGTATTGGCTATCAACCATCTCTGGATTCGGCTGCAAAGTACACGAGACCCATCACTTTCAGCAGTGGTGGAATCATTTACCCAGACCAGTCTTGTGCGGCTACAGAAGATGGCATAAATAGTGATTGTGACTTAGACAATTGGGTACGCCCACGTGGTTTGGGACAACCATTGCAAAACTGGTCCGCTGAGGAAATCATTCCAGTTACTTTTCAAACAGAGTAACTTTCTTTGTTTTTCTCTAACCATAATCATGTTAAAATCTTGCGCTCTGCCCAAGGCATACAGATTCATTTGTAGGGCCACACATTTTCATTTGCAATCTTTAATCATTAATAAAGGACGTTTTGCATTCAAATTTCGTTCCCTGTCTTTCATCTTTTATTTTTGCACAAAAACATTAAAAATGGCAATGTCTTGTTTTCTTTTTGTTTTTTCAAAATAAATTCTAAAATAAAGCATGAACCCCCTCGTGCAGGCTTGATCCTCCGGATTCCACTGATAACGGTTCTGCTATGGCCATGTATGACTTTGACAAACCGATTTATCAAGTCGAAGAAGGGGATGAAGAAGACTGTGAACTTCCCGAAGAATTGGCTAGATTGCTGAAGCGGGAGGAGAAGGTCATTCAACCTCACCAAGAGACAATTGAGGTTATCAACATCGGTTCCGAGGACGCAAGGAAAGAAATTAAGATTGGAGCCAGTCTGCAGGCCGAGGTAAAGAAAGAGCTGATTAGTATGCTGCGGGAATATGTCGACATCTTTGCTTGGTCATATCAGGATATGCTGGGGTTAGATACAGACATTGTTGTGCACAGGTTGTCGTTAAAAGAGGGTTGTCCTCCTGTCAGACAGAAGCTTCGGAGAACTAAACCAGAAATGGCTCTCAAAATCAAAGAGGAGGTACAAAAACAGTTAGATGCGAGATTTCTGGTCGTCACTAATTACCCACCTTGGGTTGCAAATATTGTTCCTGTGCCGAAGAAAGATGGTAAGGTCAGAATGCGCGTTGATTACCGGGATCTAAACAGAGCAAGTCCGAAAGATGACTTTCCTTTACCTCATATCGACGTGCTGATTGATAATACAACTCAGTTTTCAGTGTTCTCATTCATGGACGGGTTCTCCGGGTACAATCAGATCAAGATGGCACCTGAGGATATGGAGAAGACCATGTTCATTACCCCATGGGGTACATTCTGTTATAAAGTGATGCCTTTTAGGTTGAAAAACGCAGGGGAAACGTATCAGCGGGCAATGGTAACATTATTTCACGATTTGATTCACAAAGAGATTGAATGCTATGTGGATGATATGATTGCCAAGTCGCGAACATAAGAAGAACACCTGATTAACTTAAAGAAGTTGTTTGAAAGGTTGAGAAAGTTTCGTTTGAGGTTGAATCTGAACAAGTGCACTTTCGGGGTGTGTTCTGGAAAGCTGTTGGGTTTCATCGTAAGTGAAAAAGGGATTGAGGTCGATCCTGCCAAAGTGAAAGCAATACAAGACATGCCTGAGCCAAAAACAGAAAAAGAGGTTCGTGGTTTTCTAGGTAGATTGAACTACATTGCAAGGTTCATATCTCACCTAACAGCCACGTGTGAACCAATATTCAAACTGCTAAGAAAAGATCAAACGGTCAGGTGGAATGACGATTGCCAAGCGGCATTCAATAAAATAAAAAGATATTTGCAGGAGCCTCCAATTCTAATGCCTCCGGTTCCAGGGAGACCTTTGATAATGTACTTGACAGTGCTTGAAGAGTCTATGGGTTGTGTTCTCGGTCAACACGACGAGACAGGTAGGAAAGAGCATGCTATCTACTACCTGAGCAAAAAATTCACTGACTGCGAGTCCCGATACTCAATGCTTGAGAAGACATGCTGTGCACTAGCATGGGCTGCTAAGCGATTGAGGCAGTATATGCTCACGCATACAACTTTGTTGATTTCCAAAATGGATCCAGTCAAGTACATTTTTGAGAAACCAGCACTGACACGCAGAGTTGCACGGTGGCAAATGGTTTTGACAGAATATAACATCCAGTATACTTCTCAGAAAGCCATCAAAGGAAGTATCTTGTCAGGATATCTTGCACAACAGCCGATTGATGATTTCCAACCCATGAAATTTGATTTCCCTGATGAGGACATCATGTTTCTCAAAGTTAAAGACTGCGAGGAACCACTCCCGGAGGAGGGGCCAGACCCTGAATCCAAATGGAGTTTGATGTTTGATGGGGCTGTCAACATGAATGGATGCGGAGTTGGAACAATTCTTATCACGCCGGAGGGTGTTCATATGCCCTTCACTGCCCGAGTAACTTTCGGAAGCACCAATAATGAAGCAGAATATGAAGCTTGTATAATGGGGATTGAGGAGGCGATTAATTTGTGAATTAAGACCCTCGATATCTTCGGTGATTCAGCTTTGGTAATCAATCAAGTGAATGGGAATTGGTACATGCACCAGACACATCTGATTCCGTATAGAGATTATACGAGAAGACTGTTGACGTTTTTCACAACAGTAAGGCTGTATCATATTCCTCGAGATGAGAAAAGAGGGATTTAAGCGAACTATTGCGGTCTGAGTTATTTGTACTCCATCACTGTTTCAGCAACTGACATTCCAAAGGATAGGAATCGGTCCAATCATTCCTCAGAAGGCAAGGTCGGGGAGTTTTGAAGATATACTGGTTATAGCAGAATTGAAACTCAGTGGAATGCCGTTTTCACATTTCCATTAGGATAGTTTCTTTTCTCAATTTACAGCAATCTCCTCTTTCCAGGGTTTGCTTCCAATTGTATTTGCCGATTTCAGGCATTTTTCAATAAATTGAATTTCAGTCAAAAGCTTCTTATTTTGTTTTTATTACTTTGTTTGCAAAACGTCCGAATTTTTGGTAAAATATTGCATTTAAAAACATTGTGGCCTTACAATAACATGCGCAGAAAAACATTTAAAATCACTTTGAATGTTGAGTAATCCTGGATGGTGGATTCAAACCACGCAATACCCTGGGGCATGTGTGCGTATTCTTTTGTTGCAGGTAACAGGTATAAGCCTTTCCAAGAGCATGGGTCATTTCTTCCAGACAAGTAATCACTTATCCCTAAGTTCATGATACCGGGGCAACCATATTCAGGAAAGGGTTCCCATATCACCTTTTTGTCACAACTTTTACTGATTGGGTCCATTAATCAGCTGATGCTCACTCACGACGATTCGATATCGACAAAGTAATTTCCACTGGGTACCGTTGTATCCTATTAAGTCGATTCTCCCATTCAGGACTTCCAACAGTTACAAGCTTTTCTGTGTCAATAACGGTTGCAAATTTTCTAGTAGAGTTGCTTCACAGACTTTGTAGTAAATGTTCAAGACTCAGTGAGTGTCCAGGAGTTTGAAGATGCCAAATCTTCTGTAAAATCCTCTTGGGACGATTTCTTCAGGTCAACCTTGTAATCTGGGGAAAAAGTGAGTTGGTGACCCTCCCAAGCATGGGGCATCTTGAAATCCCTCAGACAAGATGTGTTCCAGATCTATTATCTCCAGTAGAGTGACCTCTCAATTATTGTATCTTTAGCTCAAGCCTCGGCATTTGCTTAAGAATTTAAAGATGCTTGGTCTTCTGTAAAATCCTCTTAAGGGCATCACCAGTACGAGACGCTTTGAAGAAGTTCTCCCCAGCAGAGTTTGTGGTAAACTCATTATCCCCAGTGGAGTCATCAAGCGGAAGGTTTGCCTAGCATGGGACATTATGGCTCTTATTCTAAGCTCGACAGCTTTGTTCCTCAATAGATTACCGTGGATTTGCATTTTGTTTTCCAAGAAGATCTCTAGGGACTCTTTCTCAGCATGTCGCAACAAAATGTCTTCTAACCAGGATTTGCGTATCCCCAACGGAGTAGTTCCGATCCTCGGCAAGATCGTATTTTGGCAGTTATATCCCCCACAGAGTTCAGCATTAAATCTTGTCAGTAATACTCCCCAAATGAGTTGTTTTTCTCCCCACAAAGGTTTAGCAGATCAGCAGAATCTCATCCTCAGCAGAGTGTTAGTACATTCTTTTCCCTGCCAAGTCAGAAAGTTGTCATTCTTCCAGCGGAGATGTTATGATCAGAATTCATCCCCAGGCAGATGAAATAATTCCTGGCAGAGTCATCACTCCCTTATATCTCAAAGTCCAATTTATTTTTGGCAAGCGTGACAATTTGGAGCAGATGGATTGTTCACTCATTCTCCAGTAGAGATATTATCCTTTCAAGAGCTTCTGAGGTCAAGTCATTGATCATTGTTCCTCAGCAGAGTCAGCAGGGATGTCTGATATGTATGCAGAGCGTAATCCAGTGTTGAATTTTTGCAAAAGTCCACCCGCAGTGTGGCCAATCATTACTCAACTGACTTCATCCAAAAGTCATCTTTCAAAAGTCCACCTGCAGCGTGGCCCGTCGGCATTTGTCCGGTTTTATTCGAAAGACAAAGCAAAGTCCAACCGCAGATTGACAAAAGTCCATCTTAGGGTAGAAAATCAGCAAAGTCCAACCGCATATTGGCAAAAGTCCATCTTAGGGTGGCAAAGCAGAGCAAAAGTCCAACCTCAGCTTGGCAAAAGTCCATCTTAGGGTGGCAAATCAGCAAAGTCCAACCGCAGATTGGCAAAAGTCCATCTTAGGGTGGCAAAGCAGGGTAAAGTCCAACCGTAGATTGGCGAAAGTCCACCCGCTGTGTGGCAAGTCAGTAGTCGTCTGACTCTATTTAAAAGACAATTTCAAGATCAACCGCAGATTGGCAAAAGACCACCCGCAGCGTGGCAAGCCACTAGTCGGCTGACGTCATTCCAAAAGACATTGTTAAAGTCCACCCGCAGTGTGGCAAGCCAGTAGTCGTCTAGCGTCGTACAAAAGACGTTGTTGAAGTCCATCCGCAGTGTGGCAAGCCAGTAGTCGTCTGGAGTCATTTAAAAGACATTGTTAAAGTCCACCAGCAGCGTGGCAAGCCAGTAGTCATCTGGCGTCGTTCCAAAAGACATTCTTAAAGTCCACCCGCAGTGTGGCAAGCCAGTAGTCGTCTGGCGTCGTTTAAAAGATGTTTTCCAAGTCCATCTGCAGTATGGCAAGCCAGTAGTCGTCTGGCGTCGTTCAAAAGACATCTCTCCAGTGCTTTTCTTCCCATCAAAGTTTTATCAAAGTAGAGTTCATTTGGTTGGGTTTATATCCCTTTTCCTCTTCTCCACAAAGTGCAAATTTTCTAGTTATTTTCAGTATTCAATCCCTCCATACCTTGAAAGTATGAAAGCAACCGCTATCATCCATTCAGGTCTACAGTGATTGAATAGGGGCAGCTGTGATACCCCAAAATTTTCCCTCTCATTTTTCATATCATTTAGCATGTGCTTTCATTGCATTCAAGTCATAGAAAAATAAAGCATTCAACATTGGTTCATCATAGGGCATGTGATCAGTGGTTTTCAGAGTAATGATCATCCAAGGCAAGAGAGTTAGAGCCAAGGGTCTTCAAACAAGCCTCAAAGGTCTCTTTCATCATATATCATCCCATTTGATCCCACAAGTCATTGGAAGATGGGAATTCATCAAGAAGATTGGACACTTCATCATCTCCTAGCAAAAGCAGTCAAAACTAGGGTTTTGGATTCAAGTAGTCTCCTAATGAAATTTTGGTTCAAACTTGATCTCAATGTTTTCAACATAATATCAAATATCTAAGGATGGAAGATTGCTCATTGGTTCATTTCAGGAGAGTTTCAATTGGTCAGTTGCTTGAGAATCAAGAAATTGGGGAAAAAGTCAACTGTGCAAAGGAAAAAGTCAACTCCTGACTTTTTAAGGTCAAATTCATGAAATTCAAGTCACATATGTTCATTGGACAAGATTTGATCAAGAAATGATGGAGGAATCATCAAAAATCAAGAATTGTACAAAGTTGCCAAATTTAGAAACTTAGGGTTTCCAAAAATGGAAAGTTTAGGCCATTTTGCACTCTACTTCAAGGCATTCTTTCTTCAAAATAAAAGCTTCAAACTTCAGGCCCAAGTTGAGCCAATCAAAGATCACATCTTAAGCTTCAAATCCATATAAAGAACCCTTCCATTGGATCAAAATTGAGGGAGTTATGATCAATCAAAGTAGAGCAAAATCAAGGCAAATCTCAAGTCATGGCAAGGCAAGTTCAGGCCTCCAGGGCATAAGTTCATCAAACAGGTGGTGTGCCAAATGTCAAGCCAATTTTCTCCATCAAGAAAGCTTCAAATGAAAAATTTTCAAACATCAAATTTGTTCATCTCCATGTCATCTTCAACTTTGATGCTAGACATTTTTTTATTTGAACATGTTATGAAGGTCGTATGAGGGTTCAAGGTGGGATGCTCACAACTGAAAATATGCCCAAGGATGCTTGCCCCATGGGCGCATTCTCTTTCCCACCAAAGTCAGTTTGTCCACTTGATTTCTAAGTCATTTTCCATCATTTTCCAAGCCTCCATTCAATTTAATTCCAACACCAAACCTGTTCTATTACACTTCCTCTTTCCATAGCCATAAAAAACTCACCATTTCATGCTGTGTGCATAGAGAATTCCATCTCTAAACTTCCATGTTTTCATTTATGTGGGGGCTGCCAAAGTAGAATGTTGCATTGTTGTTGTTGGTTCATGTTATCCTACACGCATACAAACACTTTCCCAGCCTTTGCCTCATTTGAACACACACCATCTTACACATACATGCCCACATGCATGTCCATACACCAAAGAGGAAAATAACAAGCTTGTTCACTTAGTTTCCCATGCTGCTACACAACATCACCACATCACCATCATCATGTTTTCTCACCATAACATAAACAATAAAACACGAAGCTTCTCTCTCTCACATTCAAATCTTCATTTCAATTTGCTTCCACACCCTCTCACTGCTCATCACACCACATTTAAACATGGTTCTAACCATTAACTGTGATGGTTAACCACTGACCAGAGATATAAAAGCTTCTCTAACAGATTTTGTAACGAACAACTCTTCATTTGGTCACTCTCACACTTGATTCATCTCAAAATTTCTCTCTGAACTCTCCCTCTTTTCAGACGAGTTCTTCACATTATTGCTTCTATCTTCATCATTCATCAACTTCAAAGCAGTGGTGGATTGAAGAAGAGCTTAGATCTTCATCATTCTCAAGTATACTCCATTGATCTTGCAAGGATTCAAGCTTTCAGTAGCATTTATTTTGCTCCATTCAAGCTCAAGAACAAGTTCTCATCTCTGGTTTTCTGAAGATTCAAGGTTTCTTCAAGTTTCAGGTTCGTTATTTCTCACCTTTTTCTTGCACTAATTCAATGATTTTAAGTTTGTTTCATGTTGATTATAGCTTAATAGAAGCAATGTGAATGATCTGGCTAGTTGATAGGCTCTTTAAGAGCATAGTTGCAGAACCTAGGGCAAAATCCATCCCTTCGATTCTCTCTGATTGTGTGCTGTTTGTGAATTTAAATTATGGATCCATGTTCTACGTAACTTCCTATTTAATTTGATGTGTATTTCATGAATTTCTGGTGAGTTTGATCATTTACAGTATCTTCTCCGGCCGGTGAGGGTTTGGTTAGGGTTTAGCACCAGATTATATCACAGCCGTTGGATTTAGTTGATCCAACGCTCATCAATGTGACAACACATTAATGACTTACGCTCTCCTCTCGTGCCTTATTTTTCTCTCAGACTTGATTGCATGTGTGTGGTCCATCTTAATTAAAATGTGCTTGCACGCTGATCCTTTGGATTGTTATACTTTTCTTGATTGATCTGATTGACATGATCGTGTGGCCCTTATTTGAGTCAATGTTTGACTGAGGTGCACCATAATTCCACACACACACGCGTGTTCTTGGACCTGGATCATATTTGCTTTTCACACATCTACTTTTTTTAAGCCCAAACATTTTGAACGTGAAAATTGCTATGTCTGCACCTCCACTCCTATTTTCTTTTTATTTTAAATTTCTTTTTCATACTGTTTCCATTTCCTTCTTTTAAAAATACTAAAATGCATCTAAAAATTCTACAAAAATTCATGAACTATGTTTAGACATTAAAATAATTTTTTATTATTTTCATTTCTGATTTTGTGAATATTTGATCATATTTGGTGAATTTTCTTTAATTTCTTGTTTCAATTTGATTCCTTCTTGATACTTGAACTTCATCCATTTATTTTGCATAGTTCTAAAATCATTTTGCATCCAATCTTTTTGCTATGTGTGAATAATATCTTGAGTCATCTAAAAATATTTTTTTCATATTTTTAACGTCATTTTTTCATAGCTTTTGAACCATATCTTTGATCATTATTCATTGTTGACCTAATGTGACTTTGATGACTTGTTTGAACTAGTTTCTTCTTGAATATTTGCATGAGATTTTGACATGTGTTTAGCTTCTTACTTAGGTACTTTGTAAATTAATTTCATATTTTTTCCAAGTATCTTCCTATTTTTTTCCTTGTTGAATGTTATAAGTCACATTTATGTGCTTTTGTTTGTCTTCTAAACTTTATTTGATTAGGAGGCACTTGTGCCATGGCATTATAACTTGTGTGATCATTTTATAGGCCATTTAATAAACATTATAGGTCATAATTGTTAGATTATATGTCATTTGTCATTTTATTTTGGTTCATAAATGTTTGGTGCTTATGTGAGCTAGTTTGACCTAATTGTGTACATCTTCTCCTACATGCCTTAACATGTTTTATGTGCATCTTTGTGACCTCATTAGTGCATTATAATATGATCAAGCATTTCATAAATTACTGACTTGCATCCATTCTTATTCATGTTCATGTTTCATTCCTTATTCATAACTTGCATTACAAGTATGTCAAATCTTTTGAACTTGAACAATGTTGGAACTTCTTTTCATCTTGTCTTCTCTTCTTGAATCATTGCACTCATGCTTTGTATTATCATTCATCCAAATTCATATGCATTATAATATGCCATTCACCTCTTTTCTTTGACATTTCTTCAAGCATTTATTCATGTTTGTATGCCATACACATTCATACTTCATCTTTGATTCATAACTTCAACTTGTGTTCTTTTCTTCTTAATCTCTAATGTGACTTGTGTATGAGCCAAACTTGTTCATTTGTGCATTCTCATGTCATCTTATAACATGTATGCTACTTATCTATATTCATTTGCATTCATAATTGCATTTCCCTCTCCTTTGTGACTTGTTTTGTAAATAAACAACATTGTGCATTCTTGTGTGACATTGTTCTACTTCTTCCCACTTTTTCTTCTTGAGTTTTATTCTCATATTATGGATGATAATTCATGGATACTTAATGACATTTATGAAGTGGTTTACTACTGGTTGTGGTGATTCATATTGCATCATTGCATGTTTTACATCTCTTAAATGTTCATGGTGCATCTTTAGTGCATATCATTGCATTCCTTTGATGTTTGGTAGATTGTTTAGGCGTAGATTGCTATTGTAAGCCTTTGTAACCATTGGTAGATGTGAGTAGGCTTTGCTACTGCCCTAGGCCAGTACCACCCTTTAGAGATCTTTTCTTTTTTAGGTTTAGCCCTTGAGAAGCTTCCTAGAGTTTCCTTTAGAACACTAGGATTTATTTGCTTACATCCTTCACTTGTACTTCAATATTTGAATTGTTTTGGTACTAACCATTTTGTGTAGGGGCTAATGCTAAGTTGAGTGTGTGGATATGCTTCCACACACACTTTCTTCCCTCATCTCTTTAATGCTTTCTCTTTTGTGTTTGTACAAAGCATTTCATTGCTTTCCTTGACACTTCACTTCTTTCATCCCTTTGAGTTCTCAACTTAACTTCAATCTTTGAAGTAAGTTAGAACTTGTTCTTCTTCTCTCTTCTTTTAGACTTAGGTTTCTAAATCACACTAAACCATTAGGAACATCCAAGCATGATAACATTAGGGTGAGTCTTAGTCCCCTTTAGTTTTCACCTTTGCTTCTTTTTGAGTTTCTCCTTTCTCATCTCAAAACAACTTCAAAACATCTAATAAAGGTTGAAACATCTTCATGTGCCATGAGCCTTATTCCATGGGGGGGCTTGCATACATTCCATCTTGGAATGTGTTGTAGGTTTTCTAGCATGATGTACAAGTCTCTAACATGAAGTGATTTCACAAACAAAATCAAAAACACTTCTTCACTTAAAAACAAAAAAAACATTTAATAAAGGGAATAGGCTACTGTCCCTATGCCTTTAACTTTGGAAATAAGTTTGAGGATCTTCTTCATACTTAGTGTACTTCATCATCATTTCATTTTGGAATGATGCATGAGATGCACATTCCATTGAAAAAGACTTAGGTACACTCTCTTATGCAAAACACTTCAAATAAAAAACTTCTAAAACACTTCAAACAAACAAAAACGTCTTTCCCACTGGAATTCTCTTCTCATCTCACTCACTCTCAACGTACGAACGTGCTTCTCCTTATTCTCTTGCAATACCGTAACGTACTCGATTCAGCGAGCCTGCAACACCTGAGCTAGAACATTAGTCGTTCCCTAAAAAACACAAACAGTTTTCCCTTAGTTAAGGGGAACTACGTCGCTCTGATTCTCATGTTCCCGACGAGATACGTAGGCAATGGGGTAGGGCCCATTCGAGCACTACTTTTATTTTCCCTACATTTTTTCCCGTTCTCTCTCAGTTCCTTTTCCAGCATCTTTTTTATCACCCTTTGAGCAGTACTTCAAGCGTGGATCCCGTCGAGTACGACGGACGTGAAGGGGTGCGATAACCTTCCCTTCACGTAACCGACTCCCTTACCCTTTCTCTTTGGTTCGCGAGACCTCGTTCTTTCCTTTCTCCCGGTGTCGCACCCTAATTTTGACCCTAAGATCACCGCCTTGTTCCTTGCATAACATATTAGGTCACCATTCGTGCATAACTAACCGCTTTATCTAGCTTCGTCTGTTTGTTTTTTAGGACAGGTGTTGCTGCAGAAGGCTCGAGGTCTTGAAGACTGTGTTGTGTGTGTGTTTGTGGAGGTTCTCTGGTCTTTGCAAGATGCGTGTGGATTCCCGTGAGACTGTGCCCTTCCAAATTCTGGTCCCTAAACCACTACCAAGCCTTTTCCCCCTTTGTCAGCTCCTCAAGATTTAGGAGACGTGTTTGCTCAGTGATGTTATGTTCTTAAGTAATGGAAGTTCAATTTGAAGGAATTAGAAGGTTGAAACCCAGAATGCAAATTCAAGTCCGTTGTTGCTGCAAGTTTACAAGATCAAGCCTAAAAATCCTACATCATCTCCATGTGGTTCCAGCATGAAGTTCATGCCCTCTGTTTCAAGAAGAATATTTGTTTCTTGAAGCTGTCAAGTATTCTTCAAGCAAGTTTGAAGATCATTTGGAATTAAAGGATCAAGATGTTGTAACCATTTGTAGAAAGTTTGAGTAGTCTTTACAAATTCTTAAAGTTTCGTTTGTTAACATTGACGTTAAAGAGGCGGAATGATATAGCCGGTTTAGTTGAAGATTTTAGTCTTTATGTCTATTACAAAGGCCCATGCCCTATACTTCCAAAACTCATGGAAATATATAATTTTTACAAAATTCAAGTTCATGTTGAAGTACAAGCTATATTTACAAGGCATTTTCTCATGAAAATCAATTGGGTTCAAGGTTTTTTGTTTTAGTTTAAGTTTGCAAGACTTGGTTTCATTTCAAGTTCCAAATCATTTTAGACCCATTTGGTTCGTAACTTTAGTTTCAAGTTTGCTTCGAAGAGGTTCAAGTTATCTCAAGGCAACTTTGGAAGGTTTATATCCAAAGCATACAAAGTTTCAAATTTAGTTCAATTTCTATACTGAATTACCAAATCAAAAACTCAAATCCTATAATAAGGATTCAGGCTACCTTTTTTTCCAATTGAAATTTAATCCTAGAAGATGAAACAAATCCAACTTAGGACTCAAAGACATGTATCACATTTGATGCAAAATTGCAAACATCCAAATTACAAATTCAAAAGAAGTGTTTTGCATGACAGTATTTCCATGTGGCTAAGTTCATCAAGTTCAAGGTTTACAATTTGCAAGAATCATTGTCTTTACAAGACAAACTCCATTTATTTCCGTGAGAAATATTCACAATGTACAAGTCGAAAGTCCTTTAAAAAATACAAGTATTCTTTACATAAAGAGTAATTCCAATACAAGTGTTTACTAGTATCTTTCAATACATCCAAAATCAAGGGGTTTAGTTGGCATAAAAGTGGACCATAATTTGCGCAGAATCAACGATGATAAGCTCCCCAGATTTTACAGCCTCTAATAATGACATGTCACGCTTCCTTACTGTAATACCCCAAATTTTGACCACTAAAGTTTCCCATCATTGTGTCAATCATCATCACAATATGGATGAATCATCATGCCTCATCAAATGCCTCAAGGGTTGTTGAGCATTCACGACAATCAAAATTAGGGTTTTAAGCCCTCCAGAGCCTTAGACAAAGGATCAGTCAAGGAATGACTTGATCTTCAACTTGTCTAACCTCTCAAATATCCACAATGGATCAAAAGGACTCCCGCTTCAAGGATTAAGCACAAGGCTGCTCCCTTCTAGGTGGATCAAGTCTCAGGATCGACAGTGTCACCAAATTAGGGTTTTGGTAGACCAGGGCCTCCAGATGGAAAATTTTCATCTGGGCACAAGCCAAAGATCCAAAAAACAACCTAAGTCAATTTTACCTCAGGGGATGCATACATCAAAAATCAGGAATTAGGGTTTCTTGACCTAATTCACCCCTAAGTTGACTTTTGGGACAAATCATGAACCAAGACCTCAAGAGAGGGTTTGAGGGTCTCTAATGAACTATATTGATCCATTTGGAACAATGGATTAATCCAAGAAGCTTGAGCAACAAGTCTCAATTTCATCTGCACCACAATTAGGGTTTCGCGAGGAAAGTCAACTGTAACTTTGACTTTTGACCAGGACATGCTCCCAAACCCTAGGGCATGCCTCAATATACCCTATGACACCCATGGAACATGTCCATCAAGTTTGATTTAGGTCAAGGACATGATTTCCTGAAGAATTGCACAGTTTGGAATTCATCTGATAAAAAGTCAACTGTGCACAAAAGTCAACTTTGACTTTTTTAGATTTTTCACCAAAATGGATTTTTAACCCTAAAATGATGTTAATGTATGATTTGAATCATCATTCATCAAGAAAAATCAAAGGAAACGGGATAACTTGTAAAAGGGGTAACCATAAAACTTAGAAATTTTTCTAAGTTATGGAAAAAGTACCACTAATGCACCAACTTTGGAGGACTATAACTCCTAAACCACAAGGCCATTTTTTTTCATCCTAAGATGGATTTGTAGCCCTCATTACCCTCTACAAAAACTTCAACTAGACCTAAGTCCAATTCATTAAGGATTTTGAGTTATGGAGTGATCAAAATCAAGAAATCACACTTTGTTCCAACACTTAGTGAAAATTTCACTAAGTCAGATTTTGCTTCACTTTTTGCCAAATGTAGAGGGATTTTTCACTTGGATTCAAAAGAGATCAAAATCAAACATGTTCAAACAGTTGTTATATCATGTAAGGGCTTTCCAAAATGGCCAAGAACATTGCCAAATTCAACTTACACCATGAGATATGACATTGTCAAGTTGCCTTGCTGAAATCTGTCAAAGGCAAGGCAGATTTTGCATTTTGGCTCGATTTGCCAAAATTATCCAAATTCAAATGCTCCTTTCCACTTGGACACATCTGAGGATTGAATCTAAAGGGGACAATCACTGATCCAAGCCTCCAAAGTCCATGGAACAAGAAATAGCATGTTGAACCTAGAATGGCCAAAATAGGGACAAGACTCCAAATTTGGATTGAAGCATTCAATGGAAGCATCAAGGTGGCATGGACTGAGCCATTCTCATCTGAAATCAGTCAAGACTTATCCAAGACCAAGGGAACCAAAGCTCTATGCCCTAACCTCTAGTCAATGGCTAGAGGAGACTTGCATTTCCATTGGACAACATTGGCCAAACCTACTTATCAGATGCCATTCACTATTCCTTGCAAAACAAACTTGCACTACTATAAATAGAGCTCAATTGTGTTCAGTTTAAGTACACCAAAGCCATCTAACAGATGCTTTCCTCAAAATCTCTTCTTTCACTCCAATTTTGCCTTCTAAGGCAAGTCACTACCGGGTTTTGAGTTTAAGAGCTTTTACAATCAAACCAATCACACACACACCTCATATACATCACATATGAGCTAATCAAACACTTAGATCACTTTTGAAACACCAATTTCACAAAATCACCAGCAGGTTGCTCAAATTTTCAATCAAGTTGCAGCTGAGATGCCATGAATTGATCCAGCCAATTTCAATCAAGTCCAACCATTCAAACACACTCCATAGGGTGTAGGGAAGCTGTTCAGATCATCACCACTCATCTGTAACACCTCCAAATCAAAAATCACATTGCACTTGCTGTCACGGCCTAGAGGTAAGCATATACTTGGTCATCTCTCAATCCATGCATATTTCCTCGCACAATAATTTGGCCATATGTTCATAATCATGCACTTTCTCCTTTGATTTTGAATATACTGTTGTTTTCAATCTTTCTTTGTTGAACAACTAACCAAACAGCATGGAAGCTCTACAACCGAGTAAGTGTTTATACGCTTTCATTTACCGCTTTCATATACATAAACTGTATTATGGGGCTGTTTCACTGTAAGTCTTCTTTCATAAACTCATATCAACTTTGTAATAATAGTATAGATATTTAGAGTTTCCCCGTCAACTACGTCTAGAACTAGGTGATGCCGTTTCGTTTATTCGTAGAAATAAACAACTAGATCCCCAATAGGATCACCAGATACAGTCTTCTCTTCGGCTATCCTCATTAGGAATTGTCAAGAAACTCTATTCCCAGAGATGAATGTATTCTCCGTGAATGGCATCTTTGAGTTTCTTCCAAATTCTCGGACTTTCCTGACTTGATCTATTCCTTATGAATAGCTTGCCTTGAATTTCTCGGGATTTGGGGTCCCACGGGCTTCTTAAAAGCATCGGCCTCCTCTTGGGCATCGTACAAGGACCCACAGGCTTCCTAAAAGCAACCCCGCCTCCTCTTGGGCTTAGTACAAGGACCCTACGGCTTCTTAGAAGTATTCACAGCCTCCTCTTAGGCTTCGTATAATGATCTCTTCCTCCGGGAATGATAGCCTTCTCTTGGGCTTAGTACAAGGACCCGTCGGCTTCTTAAAAGTTTCTAGCCTCCTCTTGGGATTCGTACAAATTGTCCCGACGACCTCCTAGAGGTATAGGAACAGAACCTAGTCATTCTCATAGAACAGTCCTTTCATAGAGTCTACTATTGTTTCTCAAAACATAGTACAAAAGATAAAACTCTAGACTTGGACAGTCTAACTTCCTTGAGTCTCAAAGACATTCTCAAGTGACCCCTTCGTTAAATAGGAAGGAAACCCGAAGACTCGGACAGTCTCAATACCCTTCGGACTTCCCGCTTCCTTAAAGAGAAGGAAATAACCCGGATCCTTGAATCAAATCCTTGAGTACAGTGTTGCTCATATAAGAACTGATTTTCTCTTTCAAAAATCAGTATACTGGACCTGTCACTTAACTGAAACAACGTTTAGCCTCTCTCTCGGGCTTTGTACGAGACACATAAGAGACTCCCTTGTTGAGTCAATAACCCCTTTCGCCTCCATCCCGGGCTTTATACGAGATACAAAAAGGTTCTTATTGAGCCAAATAAATTTTCGCCTCCATCTCGGGCTTCGTACGAGATACAAAAAAACTCCCTTGTTGAGCCAAATAGCCTCCATCTCGGGCTTTATACGAGATACCAAAAGACTCCGTCGTCGAGTCAAAAACCTTTTAGCCTCTCTCTCGGGCTTTGTACGAGACACATATTAGCCTCCTCTTAGGCTTTGTATAAGAAAACCACTGGTTAATCCAATTAACCTTTTAGCTGTGCCTCGTCCACAGTACACAAACATCAACAACTCCTTCCCCTTTCATCTAATCGCTGTAAGCGACAAGCCTCTGGATCATCTACATCCATGCCACTGTCCCTCTTTTAGCGTGAGAAATTCCTAAGGAAAGATAGCATTGATCTACACTGAGTTAAAGTCTTCCCCTTCAGGTTAAAAACCCCCTATAAAGGAAATTATGGCATTACCGGATCCGCGTATCCCGGTTAAAGTAATCCTCCTTTATAAATCAGTCACCCGACAGTTGTGACAGACAAATCTCTTTAGAGATGACAAATTCTCTCTAAAGTTGGGACCTTCAGCTTCACATCTTGGGCTTTGAACAAGATACAAATCACCTTTCGCTTCACGTCTTGGGCTTTGAACAAGACACCAAAAACAACCATTTCCTCCCATAGAATAGGAGGAACTACGAACGCTCTGATTTCCCTGTTTCGGTAAACGGGAATACGTAGGCATAAGATTGAAAGAAAAATCTTAGCGAGCACAATCAACAAAAAACCCAAATCCCATACTCTCACATACCTATAAAAAAGCATCAGTCCTAACATCCTAATCCTTGTTCCCCGCCAGAAACCTTCTGTCAAGTCCTAAAAAAAACCAATATTGGCGAAAATACAAATAACCAGTATAAAGGCCCCCCCACATTGATAGCATTCGTAACCTAACAGACCGCTGTTTAAACTCAGTATGCAAAGCAGGGTTAATTGGAGACATCTATTTCCCTTCCTTCATCAGCTCACAATAGGATAAAAAATGAATCGACCTGTAGTTTTAAGCTCAACCGCAGAGAGCGACCAGTGCCTAAGAACCGCGTCCAAAATCGCTCGCTACAGCAAAATAGCGCCCACCGTGGGGCTCTACAAAGTTAGATCTAGGCACGGTCTTCCATTTCTTCACTTGTGTGAATACCACAGATTGGGGCTTCTGCCGGGGAACCCATTTTCTGTCAGGAACTTAGGATTCATAGCTTTATAAGTCTAGGATGTTTAGGACAAATATATATACTGCTTTTCCTAGTTGCTATCCGTGTTTATTTTTCTGCTAATGGGAATGCGGGTGATGCCGTATGTGGAGTGATCGAGTATACACTTAAGATAAGTGATGGCGACGGGGTCGACCATCAACCTCAGTGGAGGCTGACCAACGCAACCCATTCTCTCACCTAGACAATGGGCCCGTTGTTAAGTCTGAGAAGCTGAGGAGCCAAACCCTTTCGTAGTGCGGAAACTATCGGAAATAGTTGTTACACGATACTACCCTCATTTGAGGCTAGTGATCTATTCTCGGTGAATGGCACTTACTCTAAGATTGCTTTACAACTCGCTGGCGATCCGCTTGTTGTTTTGCTTTCCTGGGAGGAGCTGATGATAATGAGTACAGGTACAAAAATCACCCTAGTATAAACCTTTGGGGATGGGTAGAGCCTTGACTTCATGACAACGACCCTTTGACCCCATGTTTTTTCTATGTTTTTGTGTGCTGCATTCATGCATTCATCTAAAAAAAACATTAAAACATTCAAAAAAATTTCTCTTCTAGTCTCTCTGTTTTTCAAATTAAACTAAGATTGTGATTGCAAATATCAGAGAAAAGGATTGCACTAATGGATTTCGGTAGAAGGAGAACTCATCAGTATACCTTCAAGGTTCCAAAGCTAGAGGATTTGAGAAGGTTAGCAAGGATGATCACTAACCCAGAGGCTTTCAGAGCCAAGCACGGAGGTTTACTACCACTGTTAAGAGTCCATGTGATTGAGGGAATCATGGATGCGCTCATTCAGTTTTACGATCTGGTTTATCACTGTTTCACATTCCCGGATTACCAGCTCGTACCAACGCTGGAGGAGTATTCTCATCTGATCGATCTACACATTACGGATCGAGCTCCATTTTCTGGACTGGAAGAAATTCCAAAGAATCAGACAATTGCAAGAGCAATTCATTTGGACGAGTCTGAGGTCAGGACTCACATGACCGCTAAGGGTGGCATCCAAGGTTTGCCGGCCCAGTTCTCGACAAAGAAAGCCCTGTATTTTTCCAGTATAGGAAACATAACTGCTTTTGAAAGCATCTTTGTCTTGCTCACCTACGGGTTATTTTTGTTTCCTAACATTAATAATTTCGTCGATATCAACGTTATTAAGGTTTTTCTCATTGGAAATCCTGTGCCGACTTTGCTCGCAGATGCGTATCATTCTGTACACTTGGGGAATTTGTACAGCGGAGGAGAGATCACATGCTGTGTACCTTTGCTTTACAAATGGTTTATCTCTCACTTGCCCAAGTCTGCTGCTTTTTGGGATTGTAAGAGTGCCCTACGCTGGTCGCAGAAGATCATGTCTCTTACCAACTCTGATATAGATTGGTGTAATAGGATTTATGGTGGAATCAGGATCATTGATCGTTGTGGGAACTTCCCCAACGTACCCCTTATAGGAACTAAGGGAGGAATCAACTATCATCCGGTGTTGGTTCGCCGTCAATTTGGATACCCGATGAGACACATCCCACTGGGTGTTCATCTGGAAGGTCTTTTCTTCAAGGAAGGAGAAAATGACAGAGCACTAAAGATGGAAATAGTGCACGCTTGGAAGCATGTTCATAAGAAAGGACGAGAGTCTCTAGAAAAACCGGACTGTGTCTCGGTGGAGCCTTATCTCCATTGGATACAAACTAGAACTCTCAAGCTAAAGATGCCTTATCCTCGTTACGGAATTCTTCCGCCAAGGGAATCTGTCATGTACTTCATGACGGAAACTGAAAAGCTTCAGGTTACTCTCGACAAAATTCAAAAGGAGAGAAGGTCTTGGAAGAACAAGTACCGCACCCTCGACATAGAGTGCATCAAAATACAATAATTACTGAAAGAGAAAGACGCTCTGATCGAAATTTTGGAGCAACATGCTGTAGATAATCAAGATGACCAAAGGAATTTGCTCGCTCCTTTCACTTGGCAAAGGAATGACAACCCAACAACGGCCTAAGAGCCCCTGTCAAAGAAAAGGAAAATACCAGAATCAGCACCTGATTTCTCTTCAGAGAGAACTCAGGACCCATTAGTTTAGGTTTCTGTTTCTGCACTTTGTAATCTACTGTATTTCCACTTCTGTAATCCTTTGAATTTCAATAAAAAGGGGTTTCCCCACCGTTTGATATTTGCAATCTAATTGTCGAAGTTTATTTTGATTAAACCTTAAACAATTAATATAATCATTGCATTCATCATTCTCACATCGCGTATTCTTCTTACCTACGAATCTCACGTTTATGTCTCGGTTCTAGAGTCAAACTATCTCATTCGTATAATACTCGGGCCAATCGTTAGAAAAGGATGGATGATCTTGAGGAAGAAAACAGAGAGTTAAAAGAAGAGATCGACGCTCTGAGAGAGGATATGAGAAACCTTCGTAACGACATGCAAGCCATGGCAGAAGCTCAGCTACAAAGAACTGTGATCTCAGAGATCACCTCAATGCCCGTAGTGGAGAGGTATGATCCTAGGTATCAGATACCGAAAGATCGTCCTTGGGGCATGCCTGTTAACTATATCCCAGAAGGATATGTTCCGCCGATCACTGAGGATCAGGGAATCACAACAGAAGCCGCTGGGCCTGAAGGTTACAAACTTCGGGAAAGCGAAGATGCCAGGGGCATGTTGAAGACTCCTGAAGGTTACAAACTTCGGGAAACGCCAAGACTCACTGCCGTAGTCACGGTCCCACCCCCTGTGGTGCACACTGTCCCAGAAGGACAGATTCCACAGATACCTTCTGGTAGGAAGGAAACTATGTTTGACAGAATGGAGGAATTCCAGGAGCAGTTCTTGGAAATGCAGAAGGAACTGCAAGCCATTCGCGGTCAGGATCTATTTGGAAAGGACGCCGCAGATCTCTGCTTAGTCCTAAATGTGAAAGTCCCGCACAAATTTCAAGTGCCCGACTTTGAAAAGTACAAGGGTAACTCTTGCCCTCAGAGCCATCTGGTGATGTACGCTCGGCGGATGTCAGCTCAGACGGAGAATCAGGACCTACTGATTCACTACTTTCAGGATAGTTTAACCGGTGCTGCACTAAAATGGTACATGGGTTTAAACCGTACTACGATTAGCACTTTCAGAGATCTTGGCACTGCCTTCGTCCAACAATACAAATACAATTTGGACATGGCACCCGACAGAGATCAACTCAGATCGATGTCGCAAAAGGACAAGGAAACCTTTAAGGAGTATGCTCAAAGGTGGCGTGAAATTGCCGCTCAAATTTGTCCACCTCTTGAGGAAAAAGAGATGACAAAGATCTTCTTAAAAACCTTAAGCTCATTTTACTATGACCGAATGGTTGCTAGTGCGCCCAGTGATTTCACCGAAATGGTCGGCATGGGTGTACGTCTTGAGGAAACCGTCCGAGAAGGACATTTGGTAAAAGACCTTGGATCGACGAGCGGTACTAAAAAATACGGTAGTGCTCTCCCTAAGAAAAAAGAGCAAGATATTGGGAATATCTCTCTCGGAAAGCATAGACGACGATATCAACCGGTAGCAGCTGTGACTCCTGCTATCAACCCTGTGTCTATTCCTACGTATCAGCCTTAGGTTGCGCAGAGCCAACCTGACCAGCAAAGGACACAACAACCTCTTCAGCAGGCTCGTCCTCCATATAACAACAACCGTACAACACGGCCACCAGGATTTGATCCTATACCCGTTACGTATGTAGAACTGTTTCCATTACTACTGGCTAAGGGGCACATTCAGACTAAATCTCCTCTTACAGTATCGGAAAATCCGCCTTTTTGGTTTAAGGTGGATCAAACTTGCCCTTATCATCAAGGAGGTTCGGGGCATAACATAGAAACTTGTCTCAATTTCAAGTCCGACGTACAAAAACTTGTTAGGAGCGGGGTCTTATCCTTCAAGGATATAAATCCTAATGTTCTCACGAATTCGCTGCCTCAAAACGAGAAGGTTGCAGTCAATCTGATTGAGAAAAAGACTAACAATGTCTATCAAATTCACGATGTACTCTTGTAGAAAACCAATCTGGTCAAGATGCATTGTAGACAGAGTGGATATGGCCATGTGCCACCTCATAACTATCATCAGTGTGGTATCTGCTCTAAAGACAATCAAGGATGTTTTGTAGTGCAATCATCTCTACAGGAACAAATGGATCTCGGATGGATCCAAGAGCACCGAGTTCGTGGAGTTAACATGGTCTACACGAATTCCAACATCATTCAAAACCACGATATCCATGCGATGAATGTCAACCTAGTGGCGATGCACTCAAGGCAAAGCCAATATCATAATCTGCCGTGGCACGATTACAGTTCTTGTCTGACTTGCTCGGTAAACAACCAGGGATGCTCTTTCATACAAGAGGCCCTCCAGCGTCAGATGGATCTTGGATGGATCCAAGACTACCATGATAGGAACTCCTATCAAATCAACATGGTTCAGATCTTCGATATTCCCGTGATGAATACCAACCTGGTAGAGTTACATGCTGAGCAGGTCCGACTCGGATTCTTAATATCACACGACTATCAAAGCTGTAAGGCAGGTTGCGAAAATGATCGAGGTTGTACCCTTGTCCAGGAGGCACTTCAGCACTTGTTAAATCACTGGTGGATGCCAATCTATATGGATGAAGATACTCAGCAGATTAGTATTAGTAACAGGAATCCTACCCAGCGTCAAAGTCAGGATGTCCGATCAGCGGAAGCTAACTTAGTAAGGTTACATTGTATTCAAAGTGGGCGTGGCCAGGTGCCACCACACAACTATGATAGTTGTTGCGTCTATTCAGAAAATAACCAAGGGTGTTACCTTGTGAGAGCAGCTCTTCAGGGTCAGGTCGATCATGGAGAAATTCATCCATATCCGGGTTCTGGACCCATCAATTGGACGCCGAACTACCTTGCCGAGCAAGTTGAGGATGTTGTCACGATATCTGGTCATCACAGGACCAGGGATGTTTTTGCCATTATTCCTCTACTTGACGAATCTAAAGTTCCCAACCGGGAACGAATCGAGATTTCTTATGATGGTCAGAAAAATCAGAAGGCTCCTGTAGTCATCTATCTACCAGGACCGCTACCGTATGAATCAGCTAAGGCGATCCCTTACAAATACGGTACAACGATAATTGAAAATGGAAAGGAAATTCCATTACCCTCCGTCGTGAATATTGCAGGCATCAGTCGAGTAACACAGAGTGGAAGAATCTTCAACCGAGGGGTTGGGGAAGTTAACAAAGAAAAGGAACTTCAGACAGAAGCTCCCGATCCACCAGTCAATCAATCCAGTAATCCCGACCTTTCGAAAAACAATGATGAGATGCTGAAGCTCATCCAAAGGAGTGAATACAACATTGCCGATCAACTGTTACAAACTCCTTCAAAGATCTCGGTATTATCACTGTTACTCAGTTCAGAAGCCCACAGGGAGGCTCTACAGAAAGTCTTGGAGCAAGCCTTTGTGGAACAGGATGTAACAATTAGACAGTTCAATAGCATTGTCTCTAACATCACTTCCTGCAATAATTTGGGATTTAGTGATGAGGAATTACCCGAAGAGGGTCGCCGTCATAACATGGCGCTCAATATCATAGTTAACTGCCAGGACGATGCTTTAGCCAGCGTACTGGTAGACACAGGGTCAGCCCTGAATGTTATGCCGAAGTCCACTTTGCTGCAATTATCATTCAAAGGCCCTCCGATGAGAATCAGCGAGGTCGTCGTCAAAGCGTTCGACGGATCCAGAAAAACTGTTATCGGCGAAGTTGATCTTCCCATAACTATCGACCCTCCACCAAAAGCTAAAGTTCGTCAAGAACGATCAACTTGTCATGGTTTGTGGGGAACAAGCCTTGCTTGTAAGCAACTTGTCATCATCTACTGGTATAAAACCCGAGGAGGTTATTGGAACTCAGTTCCAAGCATTGTCGGTGAGCAAGGACAATCATTTCAAAGGAGGGACTTCGATTTCTTCATACAAAGATGCTATCAAACCGGTTGAGAGTACCGATACAACGGGATGGGGACAACTTGTCATTCCTGTAGACAATAAAACAAAGAAGGGTCTTGGTTTTTCTGCAACCTGTACCCAGACAGCTGCCAGTGATGAAAGTCTTCATCCCCTTCAAAACTTATTCCACAGTGGAGGTTTCCTTCACCCAGTGTCTCAAGCAGTACATGCTATCAATGAGGAAGATCCCTCTGACACGGATGAAGAATGGAAGTCCTACCTTAACAAGGACGGTTATATGTCTCAGGAAGAGGTGCCTACGCCTTTTTGCTTTCCTAAAGAGAGTCCGAGATTTATACCAAGGTCAGACGTCAAAATGATCTATGGAGATTGTGATCCGGAAGGATGCCGCGCTCCGCCAAATTCATTAGAGGAAGACACTCCGATGAAAGACAATTTTGACTACACCTACTATGGCCCAATGGATGGTCTACCAATGTGGAAACCTTATCCAGGAAACTTGGGGCAAGAAAGTCAGCCGAGTAATGAAACTCAGCTGAGCATCATTGAACAGAATACCTGCGTCCCCACCATGCCATGGGATCAACACTCGGGTCATTCTAAAACTACTCAACATGAAGATGAATTCGCAACGTTTGCAGGACTCGAATTTATCAACTATGCTTTTCCCGAGGTCAACGTCATCGAGAGAAATGACTCCTCCAGTTCCAAAGATGTGTGGGACACCTTGGGATAACCAAGTGGAAAATACGACTTCATGGTCAAGTACACTGCGCCCGGAAGCTCTCGTATCAGGCTCGAAGATATCCAGCCAACTGGATGGGGAGATGCAGCTGAGAGCACAAATACTATGCAAAATGCAACTGAGGAATCCTCCTATGACACCTTTGCCTGGGAGACAAATTCCAATGATCCTGCTCCACCAGAAATCAGCGTCATTTCTGAAGACAAATCAAGGAAGGTGCCAGACTTTGTGATTCACCGAGGAGTTCGCCGCCAATGGGTTGCTGTCGAGGTTCCGAAGGTCGTTCATCAGTCAAAGTAATTGCCATCTTTAGCCTTTCACCCTACCCAGGTGAAACAGATGTTTTGATAGGGCTCGCTTTCTGTAAATTTCCCTCTTCGCTTTTCCCGAAGCGACAGAGTTTTGTTTTATAGGGCTGTAGTTTCAAGGATCGACTTGTTCATTAATAAAATAACGCCGTTCTGTAATTTCCGCATTAATTGCTGTTTTCTCTTTTTGTTTTCTCAGAAAATGGTAATCCTAAAAAAACAATTCAAATAAAAACAAGCAGTAAAACAAATACACTGCACACACTTGCATTTTTCTTCTAAACACGAATCATCACGTCATGCAGATTGCTTGTTTTAAACCTAGTTGAAACATACGATCTGATGCCTTCTCCTAACTTTGAGTTCCCGGTATTCGAGGCTGAAGAAGAAAATGACAATGAAATTCCAGAAGAGATCTCTCGACTACTCAGACAAGAGGAAAGGTCCATTGAACCTCATAAAGAACCGTTGGAAACGGTAAACTTAGGTTCAGAGCAAGAGAGGAAAGAAATCAGGATTGGGGCACTGCTCAGTCCAACTGCCAAAGGGGGTTTGATAAAGCTTCTCAAAGAATTCCCCGATGTGTTCGCTTGGTCCTATCAGGATATGCCAGGGTTGGATACCAGCATCGTGGAACATCACTTACCGTTGAGATCGGAATGTCCGCCAGTAAAGCAAAGGTTGAGACGGACTCATCTGGACATGGCCATCAAAATCAAGGAGGAGGTACTGTCATACCCCAAATTTTGACCACTTAGATTTCCCATCATTGTGCAAATCATCATCACAATATGGATGAATCATCATGCCTCACCAAATGCCTCAAGGGTTGTTGAGCATTCACTACAATCAAAATTAGGGTTTTAAGCCCTCTCAGAGCCTTAGACAAAGGATCAATCAAGGAATGACATGATCTTCAACTTGTCTAACCTCTCAAACATCCACAATGGATCAAAAAGGACTCCCACTTTGAGGATTAAGCACAAGGTTGCTCCCTTCTAGGTGGATCAAGTCTCAAGATCTCCAGTATCACCAAATTAGGGTTTTGGTCGACCAGGGCCTCTAGATGGGAAGTTTCATCTGGGAATAAGCCAAAGATCCAAAACACAACCTAATGTACTCCATGGAACCTCATGGACCCAAGCATCAAGTCAATTTGACCTCAGGGGATGCATACATAAAAAATCAGGAATTAGGGTTTCTTGACCTAATTCACCCCTAAGTTGACTTTTGGGACAAATCAAGAGCCAAGACCTCAAGACATGATTTGAAGGTCTCTAATTAACTATATTGATCCATTTGGAACAATGGATTAATCCAAGAAGCTTGAGCAACAAGTCTCATTTTCATCTGCACCACAATTAGGGTTTCGCGAGGAAAGTCAACTGTAACTTTGACTTTTGACCAGGACATGCTCCCAAACCCTAGGACATGCCCCAATATACCCTATGACACCCATGGAACATGTCTATCAAGTTTGATTTAGGTCAAGGACATGATTTCCTGAAGAATTGCACAATTTGGAATTCATCTGATAAAAAGTCAACTGTGCACAAAAGTCAACTTTGACTTTTTGAGATTTTTCACCAAAATGGATTTTTAACCCTAAAATGATGTTAATGTATGATTTGAATCATCATTCATCAAGAAAAATCAAAGAATGTTGGATAACTTGTAAAAGGGGTAACCATAAAACTTAGAAAATTTTCTAAGTTATGGAAAAAGTACCACTAATACACTAACTTTGGAGGATCATAACTCCTAAACCACATTACCATTTTTTCTCATCCAAAGATAGATTTTTAGCCCTCATTACCCTCTACAAAAACTTCAACTAGACCTAAGTCCAATTCATTAAGGATTTTGAGTTATGGAGTGATCAAAATCAAGAAATCACACTTTGTTCCAACACTTAGTGAAAATTTCACTAAGTCAGATTTTGCTTCACTTTTTGCCAAATGTAGAGGGATTTTTCACTTGGAATCAAAAGAGATCAAAACCAAACTTGTTAAAACAGTTGTTGTATCATGTAAGGGCTTTCCAAAATGGCCAAGAACATTGCCAAATTCAACTTACACCATGAGATATGACATTGTCAAGTTGCCTTGCTGAAATCTGTCAAAGGCAAGGCAGATTTTGCATTTTGGCTCAATTTGCCAAAATCAGCCAAATTCAAATGCTCCTATCCACTTGGACACATATAAGGATTGAATCTAAAGGGGACAATCACTGAGCCAAGCCTCCAAATTCCATGGAACAAGAAATAGCATGTTGAACCTAGAATGGCCAAAATAGGGACAAGACTCCAAATTTGGATTGAAGCATTCAATGGAAGCATCAAGGTGGCATGGACTGAGCCATTCTCATCTGAAATAAGTCAAGACTTATCCAAGACCAAGGGAACCAAAGCTCTGTGCCCTAACCTCTAGTCAATGGCTAGAGGAGACTTGGATTTTCATTTGCCAACATTGGCCAAACCTACTTACCAGCCGCCATTCACTATTCCTTGCAAAACAAACTTGCTCTACTATAAATAGAGCTCAATTGTGATCAGTTTGAGTACACCAAAGCCATCAAACAGATGCTTTCCTCAAAATATCTCCTTTCACTCCAATTTTGCCTTCCAAGGCAAGTCACTATCGGGTTTTGAGTTTGAGAGCAATTCCAATCAAACCAATCACTCACACACCTCACATACATCACATATGAGCTGATCAAACACTTAGATCACTTCTGAAACACCAATTTCACAAAATCACCAGCTGGTTGCTCAAATTTTCAATCAAGTTGCAGCTGAGGTACCACAAATTGATCCAGCCAATTTCAATCAAGTTCAACCATTCAAACACACTCCATAGGGTGTAGGGAAGCTGTTCAGATCATCACCACTCATCTGTAACACCTCCAAATAAAAAATCACATTGCACTTGCTGTCACGGCTTAGAGGTAAGCATATACTTGGTCATCTCTCAATCCATGCATATTTCCTCGCACAATAATTTGGCCATATGTTCATAATCATGCATGGAATGTTTTCCCTCAATTAATTGCATTGTTTGAATCGTGTATCAAAAATCCTAGCCTTCATGCAGAAATTAGGGTTCTTGAGGATTTTTCATGATTTCTTGTTATATGTTTAATTTAAATGAAATTAAGTGTTATAGACATGATTGTGAGGTTGAGACGAGCATAATGATATGTGGATTGCATGATATAATCAAGTATTTAGTGAGATTGAGGAGAAAATGCAAATCAGCCAAACCCAGAACACGCGCGTGTTCTTGGTGTGTTCTTGGCGCCATTTTTGAATAATTCAAATATTTGAATTTTGTGATTTTATTTAATTGATTCAAAAATTAATTTCTCTCTGAGTTTTAATGATTTTGAGTTGATTCTTTTTTTAATAATTAACAAAAATGTTAAAATATTTTATTTTATCAAAAAATCCCAAAAAATAAAATTTATTTCATATAATTGATATTTTTGCAAAGAATTAATATTTTAATTGTTTTTGACATATTAAATATTTTTTCTACATTGATTTTGCAACTTTTAATGCTTTCTAATTATTTTGTAGGTCAATACTTAATTTTTGAAGCATTAATCCAAAATCACAATTTGTTTTTCACATGTTAAACAATTTTGATCATTTTAATTGAATTTTTATTCAATTAAAACACATTTTGAAAACAAATTAGTGTTTTTTGGATTAATTCAACCCTCATAAATCATTTTCAAAACTTTTTGGGCCTCTAATAGAGTGTAAGACCCAATCCTTTCTTGACCAAAACATTTTGGGCCTCAGTGTATTGTATAAGTCCCGATACCGTCAAAAACAAACGGCGCGATCGTCACCTATTCAAAAAATCAACTGGGCCTACCCTCGTGTTATAAGCCCCACTCTTTTTCTTTAAAACTTTTTGGGCCTCTTGAGAGAGTGTAAGACCCATCCCTTTGTACAGAAAACATTTTGGGCCTCAGTCACTTGTATAAGTCCATCTGTACAAATTCAACAGTGCGCTCACTGATAAAACCCTGGGCCTCTCCTTGAGCTGTAAGTCCCAAATCTTTCTTTTTCAAAGCACTTTCTCCTTTGATTTTGAATATACTGTTGCTTTCAATCTTTCTTTGTTGAACAACTAACCAAACAGCATGGAAGCTCTACAACCGAGTAAACGGTTATTGCTTTCATTTACCGCTTTCATATACATATAATTGTATTGTGGGGCTGTTTCACTGTAAGTCTTCTTTCATAAACTCATATCAACTGTGTAATAATAGTATAGATATTTAGAGTTTCCCCGGCAACTACGTCTAGAACTAGGTGACGCCGTTTCGTTTATTCATAGAAATAGACAACTAGATCCCCAATAGGATCACCAGATACAGTCTTCTCTCCAGCTGTCCTCATTAGGAATTGTCAAGAAACTCTACTCCCAGAGATGAATGTATTCTCCGTGAATGGCATCTTTGAGTTTCTTCCAAATTCTCGAATTTTCCTGACTTTGATCTATTCTCGGTGAATAGCATTGCCTTGAATTTCTCGGGGTTTGGGGACCCACGGGCTTCTTAAAAGCATCGGCCTCCTCCTGGGCATCGTACAAGAACCCACAGGCTTCCTAAAAGCAACCCCGCCTCCTCTTGGGCTTAGTACAAGGACCCTACGGCTTCTTAGAAGTAGTCACAGCCTCCTCTTAGGCTTCGTATAATGATCTCTTCCTCCGGGAATGATAGCCTCCTCTTGGGCTTAGTACAAGGACCCGTCGGCTTCTTAAAAGTTTCCAGCCTCCTCTTCGGCTTCGTACAAATTGTCCCGACGACCTCCTAGAGGTATAGGAACAAAACCTAGTCATCTTCATAGAACAGTCCTTTCAAAGAGTCTACTACTGTTTCTCAAAGCATAGTACAAAAGATGAAACTCTAGACTTGGATGGTCTAATCTCCTTGAGTCTCAAAGACATTCTCAAGTGACCCCTTCGTTAAATAGGAAGGAAACCCGCAGACTCGGACAGTCTCAATACCCTTTGGATTTCCCATTTCCTTAAAGAACAGGAATAACCCAGATCCTTGAATCATATCCCTGAGTACAGTGTTGCTCATATAAGAACTGATTTTCTCTTTGAAATCAGTATACTGGACCTGTCACTTAACTGAAACAGTTACCCTAGCCTCCTCTTAGGCTTTGTATAATGATCCTTCTCCAGTGAAGTTAGCCTCTCTCTTGGGCTTTGTACAATGATTCTCCCCAGCGGAGTCAAACAACGTTTAGCCTCTCTCTCGGGCTTTGTACGAGACACATAAGAGACTCCCTCGTTGAGTCAATCACCCCTTCCGCCTCCATCTCGGGCTTTATACGAGATACAAAAAGGTTCTTATTGAGCCAAAAAAATGTTAGCCTCCATCTCGGGCTTCGTACAAGATATAAAAACTCTCTTGTTGAGTCAAATAGCCTCCATCTCGGGCTTTATACGAGATACTAAAAGATTCCATTGTCGGGTCAAAACCTTTTCGCCTCTCTCTCTCGGGCTTTGTACGAGACACATATTAGCCTCCTCTTAGGCTTTATATAAGAAAACCACTGGTTAATCCAATTAACCTTTTAGCATCAAAGCTGTGCCTCGTTCACAGTACACAAACATCAACAAATCCTTCCCTTTCATCTAATTGCTGTAAGCGGCAAGCCTCTGGATCATCTACATCCATGCCACTGTCCCTCTTTTAGCATGAGAAATTCCTAAGGAAAGATAGCATTGCTCTACACTGAGTTAAAGTCTTCTCCTTTAGGTTAAAACCCCCTATAAAGGAAATTATGGCATTGTCGGATTCACAAATCTCGGTTAAAGTAATTCTCCTTTATAACTAGTCACCCAACAGTTGTGACAGACAAACCTTTCTTTAGAGATGACAAATTCTTTCTAAAGTCAAACTTTTCAGCCTCACATCTTGGGCTTTGAACAAGATACAAAACACCTTTCGCTTCACGTCTTGGTCTTTGAACAAGACACCAAAAACAATCATTTCCTCCCATAGAATAGGAGGAACTACGAACGCTCTGATTTCCCTGTTTCGGTAAACGGGAATACGTAGGCATAAGATCGAAAGAAAAGATCTTAGCGAGCACACTAAACAAAAACCCAAAATCCCATATCTCCATCAATCAAAAGCAGTCATTCAAAAACATCAGTCCTAACGTCCTAATCCTTATTCCCTGCCAGAAACCTTCTGCCTAGATAAAAAGAAAGAAAACAGTATTGGCGAAAATACAAATAACCAGTACAAAGGCCCCCCACATTGATAGCATCCATAACCTAACAGACCGCTGTTTAAACTCAGTATGCAAATCAGGGTTAATTGGAGACATCTATTTCCCTTCCTTCATTAGCTCACAATAGGATAAAAAATGAATCGACCTGTAGTTTTAAGCTCAACCACAGAGAGCAACCAACGCTTAAGAACTGCGTCCAAAATCGCTCGCTATAGAAAAATGGCGCCCACCGTGGGTCCGGTTCTTTCTTTCTTACAATTTAAACCTTGGGTAAGTCATTTTCATGGCGGTGGCCGCCAACAGAAAAAATGGCGCCCACCGTGGGGCCCTTCAAAGTTAGGTCTAGGCACGGTCTTCCTTTTCTTCACTTGTGTGAATACCACAGATTGGGGCTTCCGCCGGGGAACCCATTTTCTGTCAGGAACTTAGGATTCTTAGCTTCATAAGGTCTAGGATGATTAGGACAAATATATATACTGCTTTTCCTAATTGCTATACATGTTTATTTTTTTGCTAATGGGAATGCGGGTGATGCCGTATGTGGAAAGAATGAGTATACACCTAAGATAAGTGATGGCGAGGGGGTCGACCATCAACCTCAGTGGAGGCTGACCAACGCAACCCATTCTCTCACCTAGACAATGGGCCGGTTGTTAAGTCTGAGAAGCTGAGGAGCCAAACCCTTTCGTAGTGCGGAAATTATCGAAAATAGTTGTTACGCGATACTACCCTCATTTGAGGCTGGTGATCTATTCTCGGTGAATGGCACTTACTCTAAGATTGCTCTACAACTCGCTGGCGATCCGCTTGTTGTTTTGCTTTCCTAGGAGGAGCTGATTATAATGAGTACAGGTACAAAAATCACCTTAGTATAAACCTTTGGGGATGGGTAGAGCCTTGACTTCATGACAACGACCCTTTGACCCCATGTTTTTTCTATGTTTTTGTGTGTTGCATTCATGCATTCATTTAAAAAACATTAAAACATTAAAAAAACTTCTCTTCTAGTCTCTCTGTTTTTCAAATTAAACTGAGACTGTGATTGAAAATATCAGAGAAAAGGATTGCACTAATGGATTTCGGTAGAAGGAGAACTCACCAGTATACCTTCAAGGTTCCAAAACTAGAGGATTTGAGAAGGTTAGCTAGGATGATCACTAACCAAGAGGCATTCAGAGCCAAGCACGGAGGTTTGCTACCACTATTAAGAGTCCATGTGATTGAGGGAATCATGGATGCGCTCATTCAGTTTTATGATCCGGTTTATCACTGTTTCACATTCCCGGATTACCAGCTTGCTCCAACGCTGGAGGAGTATTCTCACCTGATCGATCTACACATTACGGATCGAGCTCCATTTTCTGGACTGGAAGAAATTCCAAAGAATCAGACTATTGCAAGAGCAATTCATTTGGACGAGTCTGAGGTCAGGGCTCACATGACCGCTAAGGGTGGCATCCAAGGTTTGCCAGCCCAGTTCTTGACAAAGAAAGCCCTGTACTTCGCCAGTATAGGAAACGTGTCTGCTTTTGAAAACGTCTTTGTCTTTCTCACCTACGGGTTATTTTTGTTTCCTAACATCAATAACTTCGTCGATATTAACTCCATTAAGGTTTTTCTCATTCGAAATCCAGTGCCGACTTTGCTCGCAGATGCGTATCATTCTGTACACCTGGGAAATTTGTACAGCGGAGGGGAGATCACATGCTGTGCACCTTTGCTTTACAAATGGTTTATCTCTCACTTGCCCAAGTCTGCTGCTTTTTGGGATTGCAAGAGTGCCTTACGTTGGTCGCAGAAGATCATGTCTCTTACCAACTCTAATATAGATTGGTGTAATAGGATTTATGAGGGAATTAGGATCATTGACCGTTGTGGAAACTTCCCCAACGTACCCCTTATAGGAACTAAAGGAGGAATCAACTACCATCCGGTATTGGTTCACCGTCAATTTGGATACCTGATGAGACACATCCCACTGGGTGTTCATCTGAAAGGTCTTTTCTTCAAAGAAGGAGAAAACGACAGAGCACTAAAGATGGAAATAGTGCATGCTTGGAAGCATGTTCATAAGAAAGGACGAGAGTCTCTGGGAAAACCAGAATGTGTCTTGGTGGAGCCTTACCTCCATTGGGTACAAACTAGAGCTCTCAAGCTAAAGATGCCTTATCCTCGTTACGGAATCCTTATGCCGAGGGAATCTGTCATGTACTTCATGACGGAAACTGAAAAGCTTCAGGTTACTCTCAACAAAGTTCAAAAGGAGAGAAGGTCTTGGAAGAACAAGTACCGCACCCTCGACATAGAGTGCATCAAAATACAGTAATTACTGAAAGAAAAAGATGCTCTGATTGAAATTTTGGAGCAACATGCTGTAGATAATCAAGATGACCAAAGGAATTTGCTCGCTCCTTTCACTTGGCAAAGGAATGACAACCCGACAACGGCCCAAGAGCCCCGGTCAAAGAAAAGGAAGATACCGGAATCAGCACCTGATTTCTCTTCAGAGAGGACTCAGGACCCATTAGTTTAGGTTTCTGTTTCTGCACTTTGTAATCTACTGTATTTCCACTTCTGTAATCTTTTGAATTTCAATAAAAAGGGGTTTCCCCACCATTTGATATTTGCAATCTAATTGTCGAAGTTTATTTTGATTAAACAAAAAAAAACAATTAATATAATCATTGCATTCATCATTCTCACATCGCGTATTCTTCTTCCCTACGAATCTCATGTTTGTGTCTCGATTCTAGAGTCAAACTGTCTTATTCGTATAATACTCGGGCCAATCGTCAGAAAAGGATGGATGATCTTGAGGAAGAAAACAGAGAGTTGAAAGAAGAGATCGACGCTCTGAGAGAGGATATGAGAAAGCTTCGTAACGACATGCAAGCCATGGCAGAAGCTCAGCTACAAAGAACTGTGATCTCAGAGATCACCTCAACGCCCGTAGTGGAAAAGTATGATCCTAGGTATCAGATACCGAAAGATCGCCCTTGGGGAATGCCTGTTAACTATGTCCCGGAAGGATATGTTCCGCCGATCACTGAGGATCAGGGAATCACAACAGAAGCCGCTGGGCCTGAAGGTTACAAACTTCAGGAAAGCGAAGATGCCAGGGGCATACTGAAGACTCCCGAAGGTTACAAATTCGGGAAACACCAAGACTCACTGCTGTAGTCACGGTACCACCCCCTGTGGTGCACACTGTCCCGGAAGGACAGATTCCACAGATACCTTCTGGTAAAAAGGAAACTATGGTTGACAGAATGGAGGAATTCCAGGAGCAGTTCTTGGAAATGCAGAAGGAACTGCAAGCTATTCGCGGTCAGGATCTATTTGGAAAGGACGCCGCAGATCTCTGCTTGGTCCTAAATGTGAAAGTCCCGCACAAGTTCCAAGTGCCCGACTTTGAAAAATATAAGGGTAACTCTTGCCCTCAAAGCCATCTGGTGATGTACGCTCGGCGGATGTCAGCCCAGACGGAGAATCAGGACCTACTGATTCACTACTTTCAGGATAGTTTAACCGGTGCCGCACTTAAATGATACATGGGTTTAAACCGTACTACGATCAGCACATTCAGAGATCTTGGCACTGCCTTCGTCCAACAATACAAATACAATTTGGACATGGCACCCGACAGAGATCAACTCAGATCGATGTCGCAAAAGGACAAGGAAACCTTTAAGGAGTATGCTCAAAGGTGGCGTGAAATTGCCGCTCAAATTTGTCCACCTCTTGAGGAAAAAGAGATGACAAAGATCTTCTTAAAGACCTTAAGCTCATTTTACTATGACCGAATGGTTGCCAGTGCACCCAGTGATTTCACCGAAATGGTCGGCATGGGCGTACGTCTTTAGGAAGTCGTCCAAGAAGGACGTTTGGTAAAAGACAATGGATCGATGAGTGGTACTAAAAAATACGGTAGTGCTCTCCCTAAGAAAAAAGAGCAATATATTGGGAATATCTCTCTCGGAAAGCAAAGACGACGTTATCAACCGGTAGCAGCTGTGACTCCTGCTATCAACCCTGCGTCTATTCCTACGTATCAACCTCAGGTTGCGCAGAGCCAACCTGACCACCAAAGGACACAACAACCTCTTCAGCAGGCTCGTCCTCCATATAACAACAACCGTGCAACACGGCCGCCAGGATTTGATCTTATACCCGTATCGTACACAGAACTGTTTCCATTACTACTGGCTAAGGGGCACATTCAGACTAAATCTCCTCTTACAGTATCGAAAAATCTACCTTTTTGGTTTAAGGTGGATCAAACTTGCCCTTATCATCAAGGAGGTTCAGGGCATAACATAGAGACTTGTCTTAATTTCAAGTCCGACATGCAAAAACTTGTTAGGAGCGGGGTCTTATCCTTCAAGGATACAAATCCTAATGTTCTCACGAATCCGCTACCTCAACACGAGAAGGCTGCAGTCAATTTGATAGAAGGAGAGACTAACAATGTCTATCAAATTTACGATGTACTCTTGTTGAAAACCAATCTGGTTAAGATGCATTATAGACAGAGTGGATATGGCCATGTGCCACCTCATAATTATCATCAGTGTGATATCTGCTCTAAAGACAATCAAGGATGTTCGGTAGTGCAAGCAGCTCTACAGGAACAAATGGATCTCGGATGGATCCAGGAGCACCGAGTTCGTGGAGTTAACATGGTCTACACGAATTCTAACGTCATTCAGAACCACGACATCCGTGCAATGAATGTCAACTTGGTGGCGATGCACTCAAGGCAAAGCCAGTATCATAATCTGCCGCGGCACGATTACAGTTCTTGTCTGATTTGCTCGGTAAACAAACAGGGATGCTCTTTCATACAAGAGGCCCTCTAGCATCAGATGGATCTTGGATGGATCTAAGACTACCATGATAGGAACGCCTATCAAATCAACATGGTTCAGATCTTCGATATTCGCATAATGAATACCAACCTGGTAGAGTTACATGCTGAGCAGGTCCGACTCGGATTCTTAATATCACATGACTATCAAAGTTGTAAAGTGGGTTGCGAAAACGATCGAGGTTGTACCCTTGCCTAGGAAGCACTTCAGCACTTGTTAAATCATTGGTGGATGCCAATCTACATGGATGAAGGTACTCAGTAGATTAGTATCAGTAATAGAAACCCCACTCGACGTCAGAGTCAGGATGTCCGATCAGTGGAAGCTAACCTAGTGAGGTTACATTGTATTCAAAGTGGGTGTGGCAAGGTGCCACCACACAACTATGACAGTTGTAGCGTCTGTTCGGAAAGTAACCAAGGGTGTTACCTTGTGAGAGCAGCTCTTCAGGGTCAGGTCGATCGTGGAGAAATTCGTCCACATTCGGGTTCTGGACCCATCAATTGGTCGCCGGACTACCTTGCCGAGCAAGTTGAGGATGTTGTCATGATCTCTGGTCATCACAGAACCAGGGATGTTTTCGCCATTATTCCTCTACTTGACGAGTCTAAAGTTCCCAACTGGGAACGGATCGAGATTACTTACGATGGTCAGAAAAATCAGAAGGCTCCTGTAGTCATCTATCTACCAGGACCGCTACCATATAAATCAGCTAAGGCGATCCCTTACAAATACGGTGCAACAATAATTGAAAATGGAAAGGAAATTCCATTACCCTCCGTTGTGAACATTGTATACATCATTCGAGTAACACGGAGTGGTAGAATCTTCAACCGAGGGGTTGGGGAACTTAACAAGGAAAAGGAACTTCAGACAGAAGCTCTCGATCCCCCAGTCGGTCAATCCAGTAATCCAAACCTTTCAAAAAATAATGATGAGATGCTGAAGCTCATCCAAAGGAGTGAATATAACATTGTTGATCAGCTATTACAAACTCCTTCAAAGATCTCGGTGTTATCACTGTTACTCAGTTCAGAAGCCCACAGGGAGGCTCTACAGAAAGTCTTGGAGCAAGCCTTTGTGGAACAGGATGTAACAATCAGACAGTTCGATAGCATTGTCTCTAACATCACTTCCTGCAACAATTTGGGATTTAGTGATGAAGAATTACCTGAAGAGGGTCGTCGTCATAACATGGCGCTCAATATCACAGTTAACTGCCAGGACGATGCTTTAGCCAGTGTATTGGTAGACACAGGGTCAGCCCTGAATGTTATGCCGAAGTCCACTTTGATGGAATTATCATTCAAAGGACCTCCGATGAGGGTTAGCGAGGTCGTCGTCAAAGCATTCGACGGATCCAGAAAAACAGTTATCGGAGAAGTTGATCTTCCCATAACTATTGGTCCTCACACTTTCCAAGTCACTTTCCAGGTCATGGACATCCGGGCAACATACAGTTGTTTATTAGGAAGACCTTGGATACACCAGGCTGGAGCGGTCACTTTGACCCTCCGCCAAAAGCTAAAATTCGTCAAGAACGATCAACTTGTCACAGTTTGTGGGGAACAAGCCTTGCTTGTGTGTAACTTGTCATCGTCTACTGGAATAGAACCCGAGGAGGTTATTGGAACTCAGTTCCAAGCACTGTCGGTAAGCGAGAACAATCATTTCAAAGGAGGGACTTCGATTTCTTCATACAAAGATGTTATCAAAGCGGCCGAGAGTACCGATACAACTGGATGGGGACAGCTTGTCATTCCTATTGACAATAAAACAAAGAAGGGTCTTGGTTTTTCTGCAACCTGTACCCGGACAGCTGCCAGCGATGAAAGTCTTCATCCCCTTCAAAACTTCTTCCACAGTGGAGGTTTCCTTCACCCAGTGTCTCAGACAGTTCATGCTATCAATGAGGAAGATCCCTCTGACACAGATGAAGAATGGAAGTCCTACCTTAACAAGGACGGTTATATGTCTCAGGAAGAGGTGCCTATGCCTTTTTGCTTTCCTACAGAAAGTCCGAGATTTATACCAAGATCAGATGTCGAAATGATCTACGGGGATTGTGATCCGGAAGGATGACGCGCTCCGCCGAATTCATTAGAGGAAGACACTCCGATGAAAGACAATTTTGACTACACCTACTATGGCCCAATGGATGGTCTGCTAATGTGGCAACCTTACCCAGGAAACTTGGGGCAAGAAAGTCAGCCGAACAATGAAAATCAGCTGACCGTCATTGAACGGAATACCTGTGTCCCCACCATGCCATGGGATCAACACTCAGGTCATTCAGAAACTACTCAACATGAAGATGAATTCGCAACGTTTGCAGGACTTGAGTTCATCAACTATGATTTTCCCGAGGTCAACGTCATTGAGAGAGATGACTCCTCCAGTTCCAAAGAAGTTTGGGACACTCTGGGAGAACCAAGTGGAAAATTCGACTATATAGTCAAGTACACCGCTCCCGAAAGCTCTCGTATCAGGCTCGAGGATATCCAGGCAACTGGATGGGGAGATGTACCTGAGAGTACAAATGCTATACAAAATGCAACAGAGGAATTCTCCTACGACAATTCTGCCTGGGAGACAGATTCCAATGATCCCGCTCCACCAGAAATCAGCGTCATTTCTGAAGACAAATCAAAGAAGGTGCCAGACTTTGTGATTCACCAAGGAGTTCGCCGCCAATGGGTTGCCGTCGAGGTTCCGAAGATCGTTCATCAGTCAAAGTAATTGCCATCTTTAACCTTTCACCCTGCCCAGGTGAAACGGATGTTTTGATAGGGCTCGCTTTTTGTAAATTTCCCTTTTCGCTTTGCCCGAAGCGACAGAGTTTTGTTTTATAGGGCTCTAGTTTCAAGAGTCGACTTGTTCATTAATAAAATAACGTCGTTCTGTAATTTCCGCATTAATTGTTGTTTTCTTTTTTCTTTTTCAGAAAATGGTAATCCTAAAAAACAATTCAAATAAAAACAAGCAGTGAAATAAAAACACTGCACACACTTGCATTTTCTCTATCTCTTCTAAACACGAGTCATCACGTCATGCAAATTGCTTGTTTTAAACCCCGTTGAAACATACGATCTGATGCCTTCTCCCAACTTTGAGTTCCCGGTATTCGAGGCTGAAGAAGAAAATGACAACAAAATTCCAGAGGAGATCTCCCGATTACTCAGACAAGAGGAAAGGTTCATTGAACCTCACAAAGAGCCGTTGGAAACGGTAAACTTGGGTTCAGGAAAAGAGAGAAAAGAAATCAGGATTGGGGCACTTCTCAGTCCAACTGCCAGAGAGGGTTTGATCAAGCTTCTCAGATAATTTCCCGATGTATTCACTTGGTCCTATCAGGATATGCTAGGGTTGGATACCAGCATCGTGGAACATCATTTACCATTAAGATCGGAATGTCCGCCAGTAAAGTAAAGGTTGAGACGCACTTACCCGGACATGGCCATCAAAATCAAAGAGGAGGTACAAAAACAGATTGACGCGGGTTTCCTCGCTACATCTGAATATCCTCAATGGTTAGCCAACATCGTACCCGTTCCCAAAAAGGACGGAAAGGTCAGAATGTGTGTTGATTACAGAGATCTGAACAAGGCAAGTCCAAAGGACGACTTTCCTTTACCACACATTGACATGTTGGTTGACAGCACAGCAAAGTTCAAAGTATTCTCCTTCATGGATGGATTCTCGGGCTATAACCAGATCAAAATGGCGCCGAAAGACATGGAGAAAACTTCGTTCATTACCCCATGGGGTACCTTTTGTTACAAGGTAATGTCGTTCGGTTTGAAGAATGCTGGGGCAACCTATCAAAGGGCCATGACTACTCTGTTTCATGACATGATACATAAGGAAATCGAGGTATATGTCGATGATATGATTGCGAAATCAAAAACAGAGAGTGAGCACGTTGAACATCTGTCAAAATGGTTCGAACGTTTGAGAAAATTCAAGCTCCGCTTGAATCCCAACAAGTGCACCTTCGGTGTCCATTCAGGGAAACTACTAGGGTTCATCGTCAGCCAGAAAGGAATTGAGGTTGACCCTGACAAGGTCAAGGCCATTCAAGAAATGCCTTCTCCGAAAATTGAAAAACAAGTCAGAGGATTCTTGGGACGTTTAAACTACATCTCCAGATTCATATTCCTTATGACCGCGACATGTGCGCCGATTTTCAAATTACTCAAAAAGAACCAGGATTGCGTTTGGACAAAAGACTGTCAAACCACCTTCGACAGTATCAAGGAATATCTGTTGAATCCTCCGATTCTATCACCTCCAGTGGAAGGAAGACCACTGATCATTTACCTCACAGTTCTAGAGGACTCAATGGGATGTGTACTTGGCCAACAAGACGAAACTAAAAGAAAGGAGTCTGCCATCTACTATCTAAGCAAGAAGTTCACCGACTGTGAAACTCGGTACACGATGCTCGAGAAAACTTGTTGCGCTTTGGCTTGGGCAGCCAAACGTCTTCGCCAATACATGATTCGTCATACTACTTGGTTGGTCTCCGAAATGGATCCAATCAAGTACGTATTTGAAAAACCTGCTCTTACGGGAAGAATTGTCCATTGCCAGATGTTGTTATCAGAATATGACATAGAGTACCACGCTCAGAAAGCCGTTAAGGGAAGTATTTTAGCCGATCATTTGGCTCATCAACCGATTGACGATCAAGATTCAATCGGGTTTGACTTCCCAGACGAAGATGTCATGTATTTAAAAATGAAAGACTGCGATGAACCACTACCCAGTGAAGGGCCAGAACCAGGTTCCCAATGGGGACTTAACTTTGACGTAGCAGTTAATCATTATGGAAACGGAATTGGGGCAATCATTGTTACCCCTCAGGGCACCCACATTCCTTTCACTGCTAGACTTACGTTCAAATGTATGAACAATGAGGCCGAATACGAAGCTTGTATCATGGGTCTGGAGGAAGCGATTGATTTAAGGATCAAAAATTTGGACGTATACGGCGACTCAACTTTGGTTATCAATCAGATAAAAGGAGATTGGAACACATACCAATCAGTATTGATTCCTTACAAAGACTACGCAAGAAGGTTGCTACCTTTCTTCAACAGAATTGAGTTTCATCACATCCCTCGTGATGAGAATCACATGGCTGACGCTTTAGCCACTATCTCTTCCATGATTAGTGTAGGTCAATGGAATGACATACCTAAGATCGACATAATGCGCCTTGAACGACCCGCTTACATCTTCACGATTGAAGCAGTCATAGACGACAAACCTTGGTATCACGATATCAAATGCTTCCTTCAGAAACAAGAGTACCCATCTGGGGCACTCAGAAAAGACAGGAAAACCCTCAGAAGATTGACTGGAAACTTCTTCCTGAGCGGTGACACTCTCTATAAGAGAAACTTTGACATGGTCTTGCTCCGATGCTTAGACAGACCAAAAGCAGACATGCTTATGAAAGAAATTCATGAAGGATCCTTTGGCACTCATCCCAACGGACACACAATGGTGAGAAAAATTCTAAGAGCAGGGTACTATTGGTTGACAATGGAATCCGACTGCTACAAGTACATGAGGAGGTGTCACAAGTGTCAGATATACTCCGACAAAATTCATGTACCGCCATCACATCTCAAAGTTCTTTCTTCCCCGTGGCCTTTTTCCATATGGGGAATCGACATGATTGGCTTGATTGAACCTAAGGCTTCAAACGGACATCGGTTCATCCTGGTCGCCATTGATTACGTCACCAAGTGGGTCGAAGCAGTGTCATATGCTAATGTAACCCGACAAGTGGTGATCCGATTTATCAAAAACAATATCATCTGCCGTTATGGTGTTCCAAGCGAGATCATTACTGATAATGGATCTAACTTGAACAACAAGATGATGAAAGAGTTATGCACAGAGTTCAAAATTGAACACCATAACTCATCTCCCTACCGACCCAAGATGAACGGAGCGGTAGAAGCGGCTAACAAGAACATCAAGAAGATTGTTCAAAAGATGGTTGTGACCTACAAAGACTGGCACGAGATGCTACCCTTTGCTCTTCACGGTTATCGCACATCTGTCCGCACTTCAACAGGGGCTACCCCTTTCTCTCTAGTGTATGGCATGGAAGCAGTGCTCCCCATAGAAGTAGAGATCCCGTCAATCCGAGTACTGATGGAAGCTAAGCTCACCGAAGCTGAATGGTGTCAAAGTCGACATGACGAACTGAATCTGATCGAAGAAAAGAGAATAACGGCACTATGCCACGGTCAATTGTATCAACAGAGAATGAAGAGGGCGTTCGACAAAAAGGCCCGACCTCATGTCTTCAGAAAAGGAGACCTTGTGCTCAAGAAGATACAATCATTTCTCACTGATTCCCGGGGCAAGTGGACTCCGAATTATGATGGCCCCTATGTGGTCACGAAAGCTTTCTCAGGCGGCGCCTTGAGACTTGCAACCATGGACGGAGAGGAATTTGCCTATCCCACGAATGTTGATGTAGTCAAGAAATACTTCGCCTAAACTAAAAAAAAAATGTCTCGGTGGATTGAAAACCCGAAAGGGCGGTCCAGGCAAAAGTTAGAGACAAAATAAAAAAAAAATCATCATCCCGATGGATTGGAAACATCATGGTACAATCCAGGCAAAAATTAGGGATAATGGCAAGTAACTATGTTCAACAGAGGCAAGTCCCTCAGCAGCAGCAGTTACGTCATCCATCAGAGGAAAACTCCAGTCAAGGTCATCTTCGACAGAAGCTCAGGATGTCCCAAATTCAAAGTTGGTAGAAGAATAGTGGTCGTTATGTTTCAACGTAGCCCTTTTCCCTGTAAATTACCATTTTTGAACTTTGTAAATACTCAATGGGATCACGCGTTTGCCTGATCTCCATCCTATTAATAAAATTTGAGCCCTTGTGCTTTTGTTTGCAGTTCTTATTTGTTTTAGCTTTACAGAACGACGTTGTTAACATGACTAACGATTCTTGAAATAAAACAAAAATGGATTTACTTGTTAAAACTTTTTTTGCTTTTAAAATAAAGTCGACAATTTCTTTTGACTGTTGAACATCAAAGGAACATCAACCGCTTCTTCAGAAGTAAGCGAACTTCAAAGTGCAGAATTAGAGTACTCCTTCTAACCCAATACGCCTGAATAAAGGGATCAACTGTGTCAGAGACCTTGTTTCATCTGACATCCACGGCAGAGTTCTTACCTCCTAAGCCCGATCAACGGTATTCCCCGCAGGGATTATCTCTCCTAAGCAAGGTGGAATTGCTATCTTGAACCAGCGATATCTCTATACGCCCCGCGATGGCCGAGTATCCAGTCATGTTCATCTTTTAGTTTGTGTGTCGCGTCAGTTTTGTCAGCATATACATACATACATCATGCATTATTGATTTGCATTTACATTTCATATTGCATCGCTATCACTCTAGTCGGTCTTATCCCCTAGTGATAAAAGTCCTCTCAATCGAGTTATCAGACCTTTCCTCGTTGGGAAGAGAATCATCTAAGCAATCTCTCTCCCGTTTATCTCTAGATCAGAGTCGGCACTAGACCACTTTGATAACTTGAACCTCTGAAAGGCCAGAGAACCTTCAACAGATGTCACTCTTCGCCATTGAAGATGATATCCTTGCTTTCCCGGATTAAAGAAAATCCCCAGAGAAAGCCTCTTAAGCAAGGGTTCGGCAATGCATCAGTATTTCTCCGAAAATCCGCTGATGAAAAGGTCATCGGCACCTCAAATTTGGACCCCATCATATGGCATTTCTCTGGGAAGATCCCGAGAAAAGGATGATGTAATACCCCCAAGTGGAAACAGTCTCTCAAGATACTCACTTTCCCCCAGTAGAATCGACAAATGGCGTCTCCAACAGAGAAGTTTGTGCACCTCTACAACTCAGACAACTGGGTTCCCCAGCAAGTCTGACATCAAAACTTTTTCCACTCAAATGGCATCTCCCCAGGAAAATTCGGCGAGAAGTTTGAAGGAAAGCCGCTACGAATAGCGTCCCTTGTGTAATACCCCAAAATTTGCTCTCCCCTTTTTGCATCATAGTTTAGCATTATCATATATCATATCATATTCATCTCATTAGCATTGCATTGCATTTAACATAGAAAAATGAAGCATAGCATTCCTCTTACCATCAAGGCATGTGATCAGGTGGAAGGTGGACAATCAAGGGATCATTCAAAGCACAAAAAGGTCAATCAAGTTGCCTTAAGGCAAGCCAAGAGTCTCTCATGTCTCATACCATCTCAATTGATCATCCACAATCTCAAGGAAGTGAGATCCAATGGGAGATTGAAGCAATACATACTTCAACATGCAAGAGGTTCAAAAACTGAAGGAAAACCCTCAAAAGAGATAGCTCATTGATCCAAAATCAATCTCAAGTGGCATATCTCATCATTCTTTAAAGGGATACACAACATACTCTGAGGAATTTGAAATTGAAGACTGCACTTTTCCCTCCTAACCAGAGGGGGTCAAAATTAGGGTTTCTAATAAAATCAGGATATCTTTGATTTTTTGGACAAAACTTGATGTCATGGTATTCTATATGTTCTTAAGTGTATGTATGTGGAAAATCACCTCTCAATTGGTTTTAGAAGTGGTTCAATTGGAAGAAAGATAAAAAATCAGAGAAATTGGGGCCAAGTCAAATAATCAGAGGAAAAAGTCAACTCTTGACTTTTTGAGGCCAAATTCATAAAATTCATGTTATATGTGTCCAATGTACAAAATTTGGTCAAGAAAATCCAAAGGGATCATGAAAAAATCAAGATGTGGAAAGTTGCCATTTTTGGAAGAAGTAGGGTTTCCAAAAATAGTAATTTTGGACCAATTTGCATCAGAGTTTGAACCAAGGCCATTTAAAATTGAAGCACCAAATAAAAATTCCACTCGGCCACAATAAAATATCTTGTTTTAAGCTTCACATCCATATGTGGAACATCTCCATTGGATAAAAATTGAGGGAGATATGATTGATCAAAGTTGGAGACCAAGAACTTTCACGTCACGCGCGTGTCATTTTCACAAGCATGTGGTGGGCTAAATGTATTGATCAATTACTCATGGTTAGAGGCCTCAAATGAAAAATCTTTCAACATGAAAGTTGTTCCTCTATGTGAGATCTTCAAAATTGGTGTTCATGATTTTTTTCATTTGATCAAAGGTCTAGAAGTTATGTTGAGTCCAATGTGCTATGATCCTGCTGAAATGCCATGCCATGTTTGCCTTGTCAACCAACCTCATTGCCACGCCTTCTATCAGTTCCCAAACCTTTGTGTTGTGAGTCATTTTTCAACCTATTCCAAGTTTCATTTCCATCCAATTTTCATACCAAACATGCTCTCTTACATCTCCTCTTCCAAATGACTCCAAAAACTCATCAATCCACCCATTGAGTAGGGAGAAAAACATCACCAAATCACCATATCTCCATTGTTCTCAGCTACCATAAAAATCAGAAACAAAACCAATGTTGTTGATGTTGTTGTTACAAGCTTGCACGTGCATTATTCATGCCATCCATCCATTACCCTTTTAAACCAAACACTTTTTACATTCACCATGTCACGTGCTTCATTATGCATGAGAAGGGAAAGAATGAAACTTGATGAATAAGTTTATGCTACATAGCCGTGCCATTGCAATTTCATTTTCATCTCCACCATAGTTCTTCATAAACCAGCTGCACCATTTCATTGCCCTCCCTAACTAACTTGACTCAGTTAGTTAGGGATGACTCACTCAAACCATTGTGACTCAGTTAACCTCACTCAGTTTAACCTTGGTTAACTCACACTATAAAACCAAATCTCACTCACATTTCTCATTTCAGCTTCATTTTTCTCATTTTTCCCTTCAAAACACTTCAAACTCTCCCTCACATTCTCTCTACTTTCCCTCTGATTTCACACGAGCTTCACCATCTTTCCTTCATCTACTTCATCTTCATCATCATCAATGGCATTGGTTTGAAGTTTTTCTACACAGTCCTCAAGGTTTTGCAAGCATTGTTCAACATTGAATCTCTCTGCTCTCAAGACCACTGGTTGTATAGCATTTATTTTGCTAAGTTTGTGAAGCTCCAAGGTTGAATAAGAAGCTAAGATCTCTGGTTTTCTGAAGAGTATTTACAAATCTCCAATATTCAGGTACGAGTTTCATCCGTTATAGACTTGATGTGAGTTTGTTTTCAGGTTCTTGCAGCTTCTTATAAGCTCAAGAACTTGCCTGGCTAGTTGATAGGCCTTTAGAGGCATAGACCAAATGTTAGGGCAAATCTTCCTTTGTTCGATTCTCTCATGTCATGAACTGTTTGTATGTTTTGTCACTGAATTCATGATCTGCATAGGCTTAACTTTCGATGGATGTATATTTTGTGCATTTTGGTGATATGTAAAGTTGCAGACGGTGGTGGTATAGCCGGAGAAGGTGACCGGAGGTCACCTCCGGCCGGTGACTTCAAGTGCTAGGGTTTTTGCCATGTTTTAATCCTGTCCGTTGTTTTTTCCTCATCGTGTGGTCCTAATGCTGACAACGCATTAAAATTCACGTGCAAGTCATGTGCACATTTTCTGAACTCACTTAAACACTATGTGGTGTGGTACACGGTAGGGAGTGTGGTCATTCACGTGTGCATGTTGATTTTGATTACTTTGACCATGGCTTGACTTTGACTTGATCTGATGGTAGTGAATGATTTGACTTGGTTTGACTGAAAGAGCATGATAGTTAGTGTGTTGTGCGCATTATTGGACCTAAGCTGATTTGATATCCACACCTCCCATGTTTTCAAGCCCAATTGATTTGAACTGAGTAATTGCTTTTGTGCACCCCCATTCATATTGCATCTTATTTTTAATTTCAATTTTTTTGTACACGTTTCATAATTGAATTTTAAAAATACCAAACTTCATCATAAAATTCCATAAAAATTTATGAGCATCATTAAAACATTTATAAAATTTTTGATGATTTTAGTTTCTGATTTTATGACCATTTTGCCCATATTCCATAATTTTATTTGATTTTCTTTTGTATGCATTCTTAATGTGGTACATGATTTTGTTTAATTTTGTTGTTGATCATTAAAAATTGTTTTGAGTTGCTTCTTTTTGTAGTGAGTCAATAACATCTTGAATTATGTTAAGTGATTTTTATTTGATTTTTTAGGTCCTGTTATGGCATGTTTTGATGTTCATCTTTGCATTACTTTGCATGTGCATCCAATTTGATTTAAGTGCATTGTATAAAGCCTTTTTGCCTTGAATTTTTTACATGATACTTTGATATGTGATTCATCTCTGATTTGTGAACCTCAATACCATGTTTTCATAATTTTCATGAACTCATTTGATTTTTGTTTAATGCATTACCTTTGAAGCATAATAACATGTCATATCATCTTAATATTTGTGCATGTTTACATGATTTCTTTTGTACATACTTGCATGATCATTTGCATATTTGGTGAACCATTCATGTGACATAATAGGTCATTGATATAGGTCATCTTTGCATGTTGATTATCCTTTGAATCTTGTGCACCTTTAACATGTTGTGTTTGCACTTTCCCTTTTTGAACTTCCATTTCAATTCTACTTCTTCTTTCACTTCTTAAATTGTCTTGATGTGTCATGCATGAACACTTGTGAGATGTTTGTGAATCATTTTGAATTTCATTTCAATTCTGATCCTTAGATTACATGTTCCGTTCATGCATTTTTTTTATTTCTTTTCATCTTTCATTCTCCCTTTTCTTATGGTAGCATGTTCTAATGTCATGGATGATGTTTGTTGCCTATCCACTTGGACTTGCATGATAATGATCATTTGTTTTCCATATGATGTACATTATGGTTGTGATTAATAGGATTTGATCTTTCATCTTATTCTTTTGATCTTTATGGTGCATTAAGTGTTCTTTTGCTTCTTATACTTCTTATACATGTTTACTAACCATGTAGGGGCTTTGGTAAGTTGCAATTGAGTGTGGATAAGGAATCCACATTCAAAATTCTATCCCTTCTCTTTTACAATTCCATCTTGTGTTTTGTTAAGCACTTATGTGCTTTTTCTTAATAACTCATCACTTTCCCTTTTGAATTACAATTCATCTTCTACTTTAGAAGTGAATTGTTTAATTCATTCTTTCTTTAGACTTTAGGTTTTGAAACCTCACAAACCATTAGGATCACTCCCTTTAATCTTCAATTAGGATTAAGTCTTAGTTCATATAGATTTTTACCTTTTCTCCTCTCTTGAGTCTCTCTTCTCATCTCAAAGAAAATGCAAAACATCTAATAAAGGTATGCATTTATTGCATTTAGGCCTTTCATATAAAGAAGAGATTATAAGGGGTCTTCTCTTATAATCTCAGAATGTGTAGCATATAGCCCATCTTGGGTCAATGTGTTAGACATTTGATCTTGTATGAGGGACTTAAATGCAATACTTGTTGAAGGTACAAATAAAAAACACTTCTTCATTCCATAATCAACAAAAACACTTAATAAACACAAGTATGCTAGTGTGCTTGAACCTTGACAATTGGAACTAAGTGTGGGGGTCTTCTTCACTCTTAGTGTGCTTTCTTATCCATTCCATCTTGGAATGTGAGAACGTACACATTCCAATGACTAAGATTTTGATACACTATCATATGCAAACAAAATAACAAAAACTATTAAAAGACAAAAACAAACAATCACGTCTCCTTCGGGAATTCTTTTCTCACCTCATTCACTCTCAACGTATGAACGTGCTCCTACTCGTTCTCTTGCAATTTGGTAACACACTCGGACCAGCGAGCCTGCAACACCTGAGCTAGAACGTTAGCCGTTCCTTAAAAAACACAAACAATCCATCCCTAGTGAGGGGAACTACGTCGCTCTGATTCTCATGCTCCCGATGAGATACATAGGCAGTGGGGTAGGGCCCATGCGAGCACTTCTTTTATTTTCCCTACATTTGTTTCTCTTTCTATTTCTCTTTCTTTCTTTCAGTTCCTTTTTTCCAGCATTCTTTTCTTACACCCTTTGATTGAAGCAGCAAGCGTGGATCCCATCGGGTACGATGGACGCGAGAGGGTGCTAATACCTTCCTCTCACGTAACCGACTCCCTTACCCTTTCTCTTGGTCGCAAGACCATGTTCTTTCCTTTCTCTCAGGTTTATGCGATGTTTCCTTTCCCTCTCTTGGGATAAATACACATTGCTGGCGACTCTGTTTGGTGCCACTTTCGCGTTTGTACTAGGATGAAAATCCCGGGAGCGACACCTTGTCAGTAAAGTTTATTGACAAAAGAAACTAAGACCAGTTCCTTGGTAGGAAACCAGGATCGAGGGGAAGTTTAAATCAGAAACTAAGACCAGTTCCTTGGTAGGAAACCAGGATCGAGGGGAAGTTTAAATCAGAAACTAAGACCAGTTCCTTGGTAGGAAACCAGGATCGAGGGGAAGTTTAAATCAGAAACTAAGACCAGTTCCTTGGTAGGAAACCAGGATCGAGGGGAAGTTTAAATCAGAAACTGAGACCAGTTCCTTGGCTGAAGACCAGGATCGAGGGGAAGTTTACCTTTTCTAAGCATCATTGCTCAGCAAAAGAAGATGGATGCGATCCGCCATTTATAACCACCATCAAAATTTTGGGTATTCCGATATTTAATCCTCTTGCACCCCGAATGCTCGAATACCTTCGTCATTCACACCTTCGGGTCCAAGAAGATTAAATAGGGGCATCTGTCATACCCCAAATTTTGACCACTTAGATTTCCCATCATTGTGCAAATCATCATCACAATATGGATGAATCATCATGCCTCACCAAATGCCTCAAGGGTTGTTGAGCATTCACTACAATCAAAATTAGGGTTTTAAGCCCTCTCAGAGCCTTAGACAAAGGATCAATCAAGGAATGACATGATCTTCAACTTGTCTAACCTCTCAAACATCCATAATGGATCAAAAAGGACTCCCACTTCGAGGATTAAGCACAAGGTTGCTCCCTTCTAGGTGGATCAAGTCTCAAGATCTCCAGTATCACCAAATTAGGGTTTTGGTCGACCAGGGCCTCTAGATGGGAAGTTTCATCTAGGCATAAGTCAAAGATCCAAAACACAACCTATTGTAATCCATGGAACCTCATGGACCCAAGCATCAAGTCAATTTGACCTCAGGGGATGCATACATAAAAAATCAGGAATTAGGGTTTCTTGACCTAATTCACCCCTAAGTTGACTTTTGGGACAAATCAAGAGCCAAGACCTTAATACATGATTTGAAGGTCTCTAATGAACTATATTGATCCATTTGGAACAATGGATTAATCCAAGAAGCTTGAGCAACAAGTCTCATTTTCATCTGCACCACAATTAGGGTTTCGCGAGGAAAGTCAACTGTAACTTTGACTTTTGACCAGGACATGCTCCCAAACCCTAGGACATGCCCCAATATACCCTATGACACCCATGTAACATGTCCATCAAGTTTGATTTAGGTCAAGGACATGATTTCCTGAAGAATTGCACAATTTGGAATTCATCTGATAAAAAGTCAACTGTGCACAAAAGTCAACTTTGACTTTTTGAGATTTTTCACCAAAATGGATTTTTAACCCTAAAATGATGTTAATGTATGATTTGAATCATCATTCATCAAGAAAAATCAAAGAATGTTGGATAACTTGTAAAAGGGGTAACCATAAAACTTAGAAATTTTTCTAAGTTATGGAAAAAGTACCACTAATACACTAACGTTGGAGGATCATAACTCCTAAACCACATGGCCATTTTTTCTCATACAAAGATGGATTTGTAGCCCTCATTACCCTCTACAAAAACTTCAACTAGACCTAAGTCCAATTCATTAAGGATTTTGAGTTATGGAGTGATCAAAATCAAGAAATCACACTTTGTTCCAACACTTAGTGAAAATTTCACTAAGTCAGATTTTGCTTCACTTTTTGCCAAATGTAGAGGGATTTTTCACTTGGAATCAAAAGAGATCAAAACCAAACTTGTTCAAACAGTTGTTGTATCATGTAAGGGCTTTCCAAAATGGCCAAGAACATTGCCAAATTCAACTTACCCCATGAGATATGACATTGTCAAGTTGCCTTGCTGAAATCGGTCAAAGACAAGGCAGATTTTGCATTTTGGCTCGATTTTCCAAAATCAGCCAAATTCAAATGCTCCTATCCACTTGGACACATCTGAGGATTGAATCTAAAGGGGACAATCACTGAGCCAAGCCTCCAAAGTCCATGGAACAAGAAATAGCATGTTGAACCTAGAATGGCCAAAATAGGGACAAGACTCCAAATTTGGATTGAAGCATTCAATGGAAGCATCAAGGTGGCATGGACTGAGCCATTCTCATCTGAAATCAGTCAAGACTTATCCAAGACCAAGGGAACCAAAGCTCTGTGCCCTAACCTCTAGTCAATGGCTAGAGGAGACTTGGATTTTCATTTGCCAACATTGGCCAAACCTACTTACCAGCTGCCATTCACTATTCCTTGCAAAACAAACTTGCTCTACTATAAATAGAGCTCAATTGTGATCATTTTGAGTACACCAAAGCCATCAAACAGATGCTTTCCTCAAAATCTCTTCTTTCACTCCAATTTTGCCTTCCAAGGCAAGTCACTATCAGATTTTGAGTTTGAGAGCAATTCCAATCAAACCAATCACTCACACACCTCACATACATCACATATGAGCTGATCAAACACTTAGATCACTTCTGAAACACCAATTTCACAAAATCACCAGCTGGTTGCTCAAATTTTCAATCAAGTTGCAGCTGAGGTACCACAAATTGAGCCAGCCAATTTCAATCAAGTCCAACCATTCAAACACACTCCATAGGGTGTAGGGAAGCTGTTCAGATCATTACCACTCATCTGTAACACCTCCAAATCAAAAATCACATTGCACTTGCTGTCACGGCCTAGAGGTAAGCATATACTTGGTCATCTCTCAATCCATGCATATTTCCTCGCACAATAATTTGGCCATATGTTCATAATCATGCATGGAATGTTTTCCCTCAATTAATTGCATTGTTTGAATCGTGTATAAAAAATCCTAGCCTTCATGCAGAAATTAGGGTTCTTGAGGATTTTTCATGATTTCTTGTTATATGTTTAATTTAAATGAAATTAAGTGTTATAGACATGATTGTGAGGTTGAGACGAGCATAATGATATGTGGATTGCATGATATAATCAAGTATTCAGTGAGATTGAGGAGAAAATGCAAATCAGCCAAACCCAGAACACGCGTGTTCTTGGTGTGTTCTTGGCGCCATTTTTGAATAATTCAAATATTTGAATTTTGTGATTTTATTTAATTGATTCAAAAATTAATTTCTCTCTGAGTTTTAATGATTTTGAGTTGATTCTTTTTTTAATAATTCACAAAAATGTTAAAATATTTTATTTTATCAAAAAATCCCAAAAAATATTATTTATTTCATATAATTGATATTTTTGCAAAGAATTAATATTTTAATTATTTTTGACATATTAAATATTTTTTCTACATTGATTTTGCAACTTTTAATGCTTTCTAATTATTTTGTAGGTCAATACTTAATTTTTGAAGCATTAATCCAAAATCACAATTTGTTTTTCACATGTTTAACAATTTTGATCATTTTAATTGAATTTTTATTCAATTAAAACACATTTTGAAAACAAATTAGGGTTTCTTGGATTAATTCAACCCTCATAAATCATTTTCAAAACTTTTTGGGCCTCTAATAGAGTGTAAGACCCAATCCTTTCTTGACCAAAACATTTTGGGCCTCAGTGTATTGTATAAGTCCCGATACCGTCAAAAACAAACAGCGCGATCGTCGCCTATTCAAAAAATCAACTGGGCCTACCCTCGTGTTATAAGCCCCACTCTTTTTCTTTAAAACTTTTTGGGCCTCTTGAGAGAGTGTAAGACCCATTCCTTTGTACAGAAAACATTTTGGGCCTCAGTCACTTGTATAAGTCCCTCTGTACAAATTCAACAGTGCGCTCACTGATAAAACCCTGGGCCTCTCCTTGAGCTGTAAGCCCCAAATCTTTCTTTTTCAAAGCACTTTCTCCTTTGATTTTGAATATACTGTTGTTTTCAATCTTTCTTTGTTGAACAACTAACCAAACAGCATGGAAGCTCTACAACCGAGTAAGTGGTTATTGCTTTCATTTACCGCTTTCATATACATATAACTGTATTGTGGGGCTGTTTCACTGTAAGTCTTCTTTCATAAACTCATATCAACTGTGTAATAATAGTATAGATATTTAGAGTTTCCCCGGAAACTACGTCTAGAACTAGGTGACGCTGTTTCGTTTATTCATAGAAATAGACAACTAGATCCCCAATAGGATCACCAGATACAGTCTTCTCTCCGGCTGTCCTCATTAGGAATTGTCAAGAAACTCTACTCCCAGAGATGAATGTATTCTCCGTGAATGGCATCTTTGAGTTTCTTCCAAATTCTCAAATTTTCCTGACTTTGATCTATTCTCGGTGAATAGCATTGCCTTGAATTTCTCGGGGTTTGGGGACCCACGGGATTCTTAAAAGCATCGGCCTCCTCTTGGGCATCGTACAACGACCCACAGGCTTTCTAAAAGCAACGCCGCCTCCTCTTGGGCTTAGTACAAGGACCCTATGGCTTCTTAGAAGTATTCACAGCCTCCTCTTAGGCTTCGTATAATGATCTCTTCCTCCGGGAATGATAGCCTCCTCTTGGGCTTAGTACAAGGACCCGTCGGCTTCTTAAAAGTTTCCAGCCTCCTCTTGGGCTTCGTACAAATTTTCCCGACGACCTCCTAGAGGTATAGGAACAAAACTTAGTCATCTTCATAGAACAGTCCTTTCAAAGAGTCTACTACTGTTTCTCAAAGCATAATACAAAAGATGAAACTCTAGACTTGGACGGTCTAATCTCCTTGAGTCTCAAAGACATTCTCAAGTGACCCCTTCGTTAAATAGGAAGGAAACCCGCAGACTCGGACAGTCTCAATTCCCTTTGGATTTCCCGTTTCCTTAAAGAATAGGAATAACCCAGATCCTTGAATCAAATCCCTGAGTACAGTGTTGCTCATATAAGAACTGATTTTCTCTTTGAAATCAGTATACTGGACCTGTCACTTAACCGAAACAGTTACCCTAGCCTCCTCTTAGGCTTTGTATAATGATCCTTCTCCAGTGAAGTTAGCCTCTCTCTTGGGCTTTGTACAATGATTCTCCCCAGCGGAGTCAAACAACGTTTAGCCTCTCTCTCAGGCTTTGTACGAGACACATAAGAGACTCCCTCGTTGAGTCAATCACCCCTTCCGCCTCCATCTCGGGCTTTATACGAGATACAAAAAGGTTCTTATTGAGCCAAACAAATGTTAGCCTCCATCTCGGGCTTCGTACGAGATTCAAAAACTCTCTTGTTGAGTCAAATAGCCTCCATCTCGGGCTTTATACGAGATACCGAAAGATTCCATTGTCGGGTCAAAACCTTTTCGCCTCTCTCTCTCTCGGGCTTTGTACGAGACACATATTAGCCTCCTCTTAGGCTTTATATAAGAAAACCACTGGTTAATCCAATTAACCTTTTAGCATCAAAGCTGTGCCTCGTTCACAGTACATAAACATCAACAAATCCTTCCCTTTCATCTAATTGCTGTAAGCGGCAAGCCTCTGGAACATCTACATCCATGCCACTGTCCCTCTTTTAGCATGAGAAATTCCTAAGAAAAGATAGCATTGCTCTACACTGAGTTAAAGTCTTCTCCTTTAGGTTAAAACCCCCTATAAAGGAAATTATGGCATTGCTGGATTCACAAATCCCGGTTAAAGTAATTCTCCTTTATAACTAGTCACCCAACAGTTGTGACAGACAAACCTTTCTTTAGAGATGACAAATTCTCTCTAAAGTCAAACTTTTCAGCTTCACATCTTGGGCTTTGAACAAGATACAAAACACCTTTCGCTTCACGTCTTGGGCTTTGAACAAGACACCAAAAACAATCATTTCCTCCCATAGAATAGGAGGAACTACGAACGCTCTGATTTCCGTGTTTCGGTAAACGGGAATACGTAGGCATAAGATCGAAAGAAAAGATCTTAGCGAGCACACTAAACAAAAACCCAAAATTCCATATCTCCATCAATCAAAAGCAGTAATTCAAAAACATCAGTCCTAACGTCCTAATCCTTGTTCCCCGCCAAAAACCTTCTGCCTAGATAAAAAGAAAGAAAACAGTATTGGCGAAAATACAAATAACCAGTACAAAGGCCCCCCACATTGATAGCATCCGTAACCTAACAGACCGCTGTTTAAACTCAGTATGCAAAGCAGGGATAATTGGAGACATCTATTTACCTTCCTTCATCAGCTCACAATAGGATAAAAAATGAATCGACCTGTAGTTTTAAGCTCAACCGCAGAGAGCGACCAGCGCTTAAGAACCACGTCCAAAATCGCTCGCTACAGGTACAGAAACAGATCGACGCGGGTTTCCTCGCTACATCTGAATATCCTCAATGGGTAGCCAACATCGTACCTGTTCCGAAAAAGGACGGAAAGGTCAGAATGTGTGTCGACTACAAAGATCTGAACAAGGCTAGTCCAAAGGACGACTTTCCTTTGCCACACATTGACATGCTGGTTAACAGTACAACAAAGTTCAAAGTTTTCTCCTTCATGGATGGATTCTCGGGCTATAATCAAATCAAAATGGCACCGAAAGACATGGAGAAAACTTCGTTCATTACCCCATGGGGTACCTTTTGTTACAAGGTAATGTCGTTCGGTTTAAAGAACGCCGGGGCAACCTATCAAAGGGCCATGACTACTCTGTTTCATGACATGATACATAAGGAAATCGAGGTATATGTCGATGATATGATTGCAAAATCAAAAACAGAGAGTGAGCACGTTGAACATCTGTCAAAATTATTCGAACGTCTAAGAAAATTCAAGCTTCGCTTGAATCCCAACAAGTGCACCTTCGGTGTCCGTTCAGGGAAACTACTAGGGTTTATCGTCAGCCAGAAAGGAATTGAGGTTGATCCTGACAAGGTCAAGGCCATTCGAGAAATGCCTTCGCCGAAAAATGAAAAACAAGTCAGAGGATTCTTGGGACGTTTGAACTACATCTCCAGATTTATATTCCTTATGACCGCCACATGTGCGCCGATTTTCAAGTTACTCAAAAAGAACCAGGATTGCATTTGGACAGAAGATTGTCAAACTGCCTTCGACATTATTAAGGAATATCTGTTGAATCCTCCGATTCTATCACCTCCAGTGGAAGGAAGACCACTGATCATTTACCTTACAGTCCTAGAGGACTCAATGGGGTGTGTACTTGGCCAACAAGACGAAACTAAAAGGAAGGAGTCTGCCATCTACTATCTAAGCAAGAAGTTCACCGACTGTGAAAATCGGTACACAATGCTCGAGAAACCTTGCTGCGCTTTGGCTTGGGCAGCCAAACGTCTTCACCAGTACATGATTCGTCATACTACTTGGTTGATCTCAGAAATGGATCCAATCAAGTATGTCTTTCAAAAGCCTTCTCTCACGGGAAGGATTGCCCGTTGGCAGGTGCTGTTATCAGAATATGACATAGAGTACCACGCTCAGAAAGCCTTTAAGGGAAGTATTTTAGCCGATCATTTGGCTCATCAACCGTTTGGCGATCAAGAATCAATCGGGTTTGACTTCCCAGACGAAGATGTCATGTATCTAAAAATGAAAGATTGCGATGAACCGTTACCCAGTGAAGGGCCAGAACCAGGTTCCCAATGGGGGCTTATCTTTGACGGAGCAGTTAATCATTATGGAAACGGAATTGGGGCAATCATTGTTACCCCTCAGGGTACCCACATTCCTTTCACTGCCAGACTTACGTTCAAATGTACAAACAACGAGGCCGTATATGAAGCTTGTATTATGGGTGTCGAGGAAGCAATTGATTTAAGGATCAAAAACTTGGACGTATACGGCGACTCAGCCCTGGTTATCAATCAGATAAAAGGAGATTGGAACACATACCAATCAGGACTGATTCCTTACAAAGACTATGCAAGAAAGTTGTTACCTTTCTTCAACAGAATTGAGTTTCATCACATCCCTCGTGATGAGAATCACATGGCTGACGCTTTAGCCACTTTCTCTTCCATGATTAGTGTAGGTCAATGGAATGACATACCTAAGATCGACATAATGCGCCTTGAACGGCCCGCTTACATCTTCACGATCGAAGCAGTCATAGACGATAAACCTTGGTATCACGATATCAAATGCTTCCTTCAGAAACAAGAGTACCCATCTGGGGCACTCAGAAAAGACAGGAAAACCCTCAGAAGATTGGCTGGAAACTTCTTCCTTAGCGGTGACACTCTCTATAAGAGAAATTTTGACATGGTCTTGCTCCGATGCGTAGACAGACCAGAAGCAGACATGCTTATGAAAGAAATTCATGAAGGATCCTTTGGCACTCATGCCAACGGACACACAATGGCGAGAAAAATTCTGAGAGCAAGGTACTACTGGTTGACCATGGAATCCGACTGCTTCAAGTACATGAGGAGGTGTCACAAGTGTCAGATATACTCCGACAAAATTCATGTACCGCCATCACATCTCAAAGTTCTCTCTTCCCCATTGCCATTTTCCATATGGGGAATCGACATGATTGGCATGATTGAGCCCAAGGCTTTAAACGGACATCGGTTCATCCTGGTAGCCATTGACTATTTCACCAAGTGGGTCGAAGCAGCGTCATTCGCCAATGTAACCCGACAAGTGGTGGTCCGATTTATCAAAAGCAATATCATCTGCCGTTATGGTGTTCTAAGCGAGATAATTACTGATAATGGATCTAACTTGAACAATAAGATGATGAAAGAGTTGTGTGCAGAGTTCAAGATCAAACACCATAACTCATCTCCCTACCGACCCAAGATGAACGGAGCGGTAGAAGCGGCTAACAAGAACATCAAGAAGATCGTTCAAAAGATGGTTGTAACCTATAAAGATTGGCACGAGATACTACCCTTTGCTCTTCACGGTTATCGTACATCTGTTCGTACTTCAACAGGGGCTACCCCTTTCTCTCTAGTGTATGGCATGGAAGCAGTACTCCCCATAGAAGTAGAGATCACGTCAATTCGAGTATTGATGGAAGCTAAGCTCACCGAAGCTGAATGGTGTCAAAGCCGACACGACGAACTGAATCTGATCGAAGAAAAGGGAATAACGGCACTATGCCACGGTCAGTTGTATCAGTAGAGAATGAAGAAGGCGTTCGACAAAAAGGTCAGACCTCGTGTCTTCAGAAAAGGAGACCTCGTGCTCAAGAAGATACAATCGTTTCTCACTGACTCTCGGGGCAAATGGACCCCGAATTATGATGGCCCTTATGTGGTCACGAAAGCTTTCTCAGGCGGCGCCTTGAGACTTGCAACCATGGACGGAGAGGAATTTTCCTACCCCACGAATGTTGATGTAGTCAAGAAATACTTCGCCTAAACTAAACTAAAAAAAAAATGTCTCGGTGGATTGAAAACCCAAAAGGGCGGTCCAGGCAAAAGTTAGAGACATAAAAAAAATCATCCCGATGGATTGGAAATCTCATAGTACAATCCAGGCAAAAGTTAGGGATAATGGCAAGTAACTATGTTCAACAGAGGCAAGTCCCTCAGCAGCAGCAGTTACATCATCTGTCAGAAAACTCCAGTCAAGGTCATCTTCGACAGAAGCTCAGGATGCCCCGAATTCAAAGTTGGTAGAAGGATAATGGTCGTTATGTTTCAACGTAGCCCTTTTCCCTGTAAATTACCATTTTCTAACTTTGTAATTACTCTTTGGAATCACGCGTTTGGCTGATCTCCATCTTATCAATAAAATTTGAACCTTTGTGCTTTTGTTTGTAATTCTTACTTGTTTTAGCTTTACAGAACGACATTTTAACATGATCAACGATTCTTGAAATAAAACAAAAATGAATTTACTTGTTAAAACTTTTTTTGCTTTTAAATAAAGTCGGCAATTTCTTTTGACTGTTGAACATCAAAAGAGCATCAACCGCTTCTCCAGAAGTAAGCGAACTTTAAAGTGCATAATCAAAGTACTCCTTCTAACCCAGTACGCCTGAATGAAGGAATCAACTGTGTCAGAGACCTTGTTTCGTCTGACACGCTTAGGCCGAGTTCTTACCTCCTAAGCCCGATCAACGGTAGCTCCCAGCAGGGACTATCCCTCCTAAGCAAGGTGGAATTGCTATCTTGAACCAGCGATATCTCTACACGCCCGGCGATGGCCGAGTATCTAGTCATGTTCATCCTTTAGTTTGTGTGTCGCGTCAGTTTTGTCAGCATATACATACATGCATCATTGCATTATTGATTTGCATTCACATTTCATATTGCATCGCTATCACTCTAGCCAGCCTTGTCCCTTAGTGATAGGAGTTCTCTCAATCGAGTTGTCAGTTCTTTCCTCGTCAGGAAACGTTGTGTCTGAACAATCTCGCCACCAGTGTATCTTTAGATCAGAGTCGGCACTAGACCACTTTGATAACTTGAACCTCTGAAGAGCCAGAGAACCTTCAACAGATGTCACTCTTCGCCATTGAAGATGATATCCTTGCTTTCCCGGATTAAGGAAAATCCCCAGAGAAAGCCACTTAAGCAAAGGTTCGGTAGTACATCAGTATTTCTCCGAAAATCCGCTGATGACAAGGTCATCGGCACCTCAAAATTGGATCACATCATATGGCATTTCTCCGAGAAGATCTCCGAGAAAAAAATGACGTAAAGACCCCAAGCAGAAGCAGTCCCTCAAGAGACTCTCTTTCCCCAGTAGAATCGACAAATGGCGTCTCCAACAGAGAAGTTTGTGTACCTCTACAACTCAGACAACTGGGTTCCCCCAGCAAGTCTAACCTCAAACCTTTTTCCGTCAAATGGCATCTCCCCAGGAAAATTCGGCGAGAAGTTTGAAGGAAAGCCGCTACGCATAGTGTCCCTTGTCAATAAAGTTTATTGACAAAAGAAACTAAGACCAGTTCCTTAGTAGGAAACCAGGATCGAGGGGAAGTTTAAACCAGAAACTAAGACCAGTTCCTTGGTAGGAAACCAGGATCGAGGGGAAGTTTAAATCAGAAACTAAGACCAGTGCCTTGGTAGGAAACCAGGATCGAGGGGAAGTTTACCTTTTCTAAGCATCATTGCTTAGCAAAAGAAGATGAGTGCACAAGCTACCATTCATGACCACCATCAAAATTTCGGGTATTCCGATATTTAATCCTCTTGCACCCCGAATGCCTGAATACCTTCGTCATTCACACCTTCGGGTCCAAGAAGATTAAATAGGAGCATCTGTAATACCCCAAATTTTGACCACTAAAGTTTCCCATCATTGTGTCAATCATCATCACAATATGGATGAATCATCATGCCTCAAGGGTTGTTGAGCATTCACTACAATCAAAATTAGGGTTTTAAGCCCTCTCAGAGCCTTAAACAAAGGATCAGTCAAGGAATGACTTGATCTTCAACTTGGCTAACCTCTCAAATATCCACAATGGATCAAAAGGACTCCCACTTCAAGGATTAAGCACAAGGCTGCTCCCTTCTAGGTGGATCAAGTCTCAGGATCGACAGTGTCACCAAATTAGGGTTTTGGTCGACCAGGGCCTCCAGATGGAAAATTTTCATCTGGGCACAAGCCAAAGATCCATAACACAACCTAATTTACTCCATGGAACCTCATGGACCCATCCATCCAGTCAATTTTACCTCAGGGGATGCATACATCAAAAATCAGGAATTAGGGTTTCTTGACCTAATTCACCCCTAAGTTGACTTTTGGGACAAATCATGAAACAAGACCTCAATAGAGGGTTTGAGGGTCTCTAATGAACTATATTGATCCATTTGGAACAATGGATTAATCCAAGAAGCTTGAGCAACAAGTCTCATTTTCATCTGCACCACAATTAGGGTTTCGCGAGGAAAGTCAACTGTAACTTTGACTTTTGACCAGGACATGCTCCCAAACCCTAGGACATGCCTCAATATACCCTATGACACCCATGGAACATGTCCATCAAGTTTGATTTAGGTCAAGGACATGATTTCCTGAAGAATTGAACAGTTTGGAATTCATCTGATAAAAAGTCAACTGTGCACAAAAGTCAACTTTGACTTTTTGAGATTTTTCACCAAAATGGATTTTTAACCCTAAAATGATGTTAATGTATGATTTGAATCATCATTCATCAAGAAAAATCAAAGAAAATGGGATAACTTGTAAAAGGGGTAACCATAAAACTTAGAAATTTTTCTAAGTTATGGAAAAAGTACCACTAATGCACCAACTTTGGAGGACCATAACTCCTAAACCACAAGGCCAATTTTTTTCATCCAAATATGAATTTGTAGCCCTCATTACCCTCTACAAAAACTTCAACTAGACCTAAGTTCAATTCATTAAGGATTTTGAGTTATGGAGTGATCAAAATCAAGAAATCGCACTTTGTTCCAACACTTAGTGAAAATTTCACTAAGTCAGATTTTGCTTCACTTTTTGCCAAATGTAGAGGGATTTTTCACTTGGATTCAAAAGAGATCAAAATCAAACATGTTCAAACAGTTGTTATATCATGTAAGGGCTTTCCAAAATGGCCAAGAACATTGCCAAATTCAACTTACACCATGAGATATGACATTGTCAAGTTGCCTTGCTGAAATCTGTCAAAGGCAAGGCAGATTTTGCATTTTGGCTTGATTTGCCAAAATCATCCAAATTCAAATGCTCCTATCCACTTGGACACATCTGAGGATTGAATCTAAAGGGGACAATCACTGAGCCAAGCCTCCAAAGTCCATGGAACAAGAAATAGCATGTTGAACCTAGAATGGCCAAAATAGGGACAAGACTCCAAATTTGGATTGAAGCATTCAATGGAAGCATCAAGGTGGCATGGACTGAGCCATTCTCATCTGAAATCAGTCAAGACTTATCCAAGACCAAGGGAACCAAAGCTCTGTGCCCTAACCTCTAGTCAATGGCTAGAGGAGACTTGCATTTCCATTGGACAACATTGGCCAAACCTACTTATCAGTTGCCATTCACTATTCCTTACAAAACAAACTTGCTCTACTATAAATAGAGCTCAATTGTGTTCATTTTAAGTACACCAAAGCCATCTAACAGATGCTTTCCTCAAAATCTCTTCTTTCACTCCAATTTTGCCTTCTAAGGCAAGTCACTATCGGGTTTTGAGTTTGAGAGCTTTTCTAATCAAACCAATCACACACACACCTCATATACATCACATATGAGCTGATCAAACACTTAGATCACTTCTGAAACATCAATTTCACAAAATCACCAGCTGGTTGCTCAAATTTTCAATAAAGTTGCAGCTGAGATGCCATGAATTGATCCAGCCAATTTCAATCAAGTCCAACCATTCAAACACACTCCATAGGGTGTAGGGAAGCTGTTCAGATCATCACCACTCATCTGTAACACCTCCAAATCAAAAATCACATTGCACTTGCTGTCACGGCCTAGAGGTAAGCATATACTTGGTCATCTCTCAATCCATGCATATTTCCTCGCACAATAATTTGGCCATATGTTCATAATCATGCATGGAATGTTTTCCCTCAATTAATTGCATTATTTGAATCGTGTATCAAAAATCCTAGCCTTCATGCAGAAATTAGGGTTCTTGAGGTTTCTTCGTGATTTCGTGTTTTATGTTTAATTTAAATGAAATTAAGTGTTATAGACATGATCGTGAGGTTGAGACGAACATAATGATATGTGGATTGCATGATATGATTACGTATTCAGTGAGATTGGATGGAAAACGCAAATCAGCCAAACCCAAAAAAACACGCGTGTTCTTGCTTGTGTTCTTGGCGCCTTTTTCACAAATTCAAATATTTGAATTTTGTGATTTTGTTTAATTGATTCAAAAATTAATTTCTCTCTGAGTTTTAATGATTTTGAGTTGATTCTTTTTTTAATAATTCACAAAAATGTTAAAATATTTTATTTTATCAAAAAATCCCAAAAATATTTTTTATTTCATATAATTGATATTTTTGCAAAGAATTAATATTTTAATTGTTTTTGACATTTTAAATATTTTTTCTACATTGATTTTGCAACTTTTAATGCTTTATAATTATTTTGTAGGTCAATACTTAATTTTTGAAGCATTAATCCAAAATCACAATTGGTTTTTCATATGTTAAACAATTTTGATCATTTTTAATTGAATTTTTATTCAATTAAATACATTTTTGAAAACAAATTAGGGTTTTTGGATTAATTCAACCCTCATAAATCATTTTCAAATCACCTTGGGCCTCTTGAGAGAGTGTAAGACCCAACCCACTTGTACAGAAACATTTTGGGCCTCATTCGTTGTATAAGTCCCTCTGTACATTTTCAAATAAACGGCATGATCATCGCCTTTTGAAAAAAAATCAATTGGGCCTCTCCTTGAGCTATAAGACCCATTCAAAAACACTTTGGGCCTCTAATAGAGTGTAAGACCCAATCCCCTTTTAACCAAAATCACTTTGGGCCTCACTTATTATATAAGTCCCTCTGCGTTAAAAGAAAACCTCCGCGTGATCGCCATTTTAAACGGAAAAATCATCTGGGCCTACCCTCGTGTTATAAGCCCCACTCTTTTTCTTTAAAACTTTTTGGGCCTCTTGAGAGAGTGTAAGACCCATCCCTTTGTACAGAAAGCCTTTTGGGCCTTAGTCACTTGTATAAGTCCCTCTGTACAAATTCAACAGTGCGCTCATTGATAAAACCCTGGGCCTCTCCTTGAGCTGTAAGCCCCAAATCTTTCATTTTCAAAGCACTTTCTCCTTTGATTTTGAATATACTGTTGTTTTCAATCTTTCTTTGTTGAACAACTAACCAAACAACATGGAAGCTCTACAACCGAGTAAGTGTTTATACGCTTTCATTTACCGTTTTCATATACATAAACTGTATTATGGGGCTGTTTCACTGTAAGTCTTCTTTCACAAACTCATATCAACTGTGTAATAATAGTATAGATATTTAGAGTTTCCCCGTCAACTACGTCTAGAACTAGGTGATGCCGTTTCGTTTATTCGTAGAAATAGACAACTAGATCCCCAATAGGATCACCAGATACAGTCTTCTCTTCGGCTGTCCTCATTAGGAATTCTCAAGAAACTCTATTCCCAGAGATGAATGTATTATCCGTGAATAACATCTTCGAGTTTCTTCCAAATTCTCGGATTTTCCTGACTTGATCTATTCCTTGTGAATAGCTTGCCTTGAATTTCTCGGGATTTGGGGACCCACGAGCTTCTTAAAAGCATCGGCCTCCTCTTGGGCATCGTACAAGGACCCACAGGCTTCCTAAAAGCAACCCCGCCTCCTCTTGGGCTTAGTACAAGGACCCTACGGCTTCTTAGAAGTATTCACAGCCTCCTCTTAGGCTTCGTATAATGATCTCTTCCTCCGGGAATGATAGCCTTCTCTTGGGCTTAGTACAAGGACCCGTCGGCTTCTTAAAAGTTTCCAGCCTCCTCTTGGGCTTCGTACAAATTGTCCCGACGACCTCCTAGAGGTATAGGAACAGAACCTAGTCATTCTCATAGAACAGTCCTTTCATAGAGTCTACTACTATTTCTCAAAACATAGTACAAAAGATAAAACTCTAGACTTGAACAGTCTAACTTCCTTGAGTCTCAAAGACATTCTCAAGTGACCCTTTCGTTAAATAGGAAGGAAACCGGCAGACTCGGACAGTCTCAATACCCTTCGAACTTCCCGCTTCCTTAAAGAGAAGGAAATAACCCAGATCCTTGAATCAAATCCTTGAGTACAGTGTTGCTCATATAAGAACTGATTTTCTCTTTCAAAAATCAGTATACTGGACCTGTCACTTAACTGAAACAACGTTTAGCCTCTCGGGATTTGTACGAGACACATAAGAGACTCCCTCGTTGAGTCAATAACCCCTTTCGCCTCCATCTCGGGCTTAATACGAGATACAAAAAGGTTCTTATTGAGCCAAACAAATTTTTGCCTCCATCTCGGGCTTCGTATGAGATACAAAAAAACTCTCTTGTTGAGTCAAATAGCCTCCATCTCGGGCTTTATACGAGATACCAAAAGAATCCGTCGTCTAGTTAAAAACCTTTTAGCCTCTCTCCCGGGCTTTGTACGAGACACACATTAGCCTCCTCTTAGGCTTTGTATAAGAAAACCACTGGTTAATCTAATTAACCTTTTAGCTGTGCCTCATCCACAGTACACAAACATCAACAACTCCTTCCCCTTTCATCTAATCACTGTAAGCGACAAGCCTCTGGATCATCTACATCCATGCCACTGTCCCTCTTTTAGCGTGAGAAATTCCTAAGGAAAGATAACATTGCTCTACACTGAGTTAAAGTCTTCCCCTTCAGGTTAAAAACCCCCTATAAAGGAAATTATGGCATTATCGGATCCGCGTATCCCGGTTAAAGTAATCCTCCTTTATAAATCAGTCACCCGACAGTTGTGACAGACAAACTCTTTAGAGATGACAAATTCTCTCTAAAGTTGGGACCTTCAGCTTCACTACTTGGGCTTTGAACTAGATACAAATCACCTTTCGCTTCACGTCTTGGGCTTTGAACAGGACACCAAAAACAAACATTTCCCCCATAGAATAGGAGGAACTACGAACGCTCTGATTTCCATGTTTCGGTAAACGGGAATACGTAGGCATAAGATTGAAAGAAAAATCTTAGCGAGCACAATCAACAAAAAACCCAAATCCCATACTCTCACATACCTATCAAAAAGCATCAGTCCTAACGTCCTAATCCTTGTTCCCCGCCAGAAACCTTCTGTCAAGTCCTAGAAAAAAACCAGTATTGGCAAAAATACAAATAACCAGTACAAAGGCCCCCCCCCCACATTGATAGCATTCATAACCTAACAGACCGCTGTTTAAACTCAATATGCAAAGCAGGGTTAATTGGAGACATCTATTTCCCTTCCTTCATCAGCTCACAATAGGATAAAAAATGAATCGACCTGTAGTTTTAAGCTCAACCGCAGAGAGCGACCAACGCCTAAGAACCGCGCCCAAAATCGCTCGCTACACTTACCTTCATCAAGAAGACAATACGTTATGCATAACATGGTGTTCTGGTAAGGATTTGATTTGTATAGACCTTGTCACGTCATAAAGCTTGGGTTGGCTTGCAGCTCGTTGGCAGCCTATGACAGAACTCATGTCGCTCGAGCAACTGTCACTTAGTTGATAGAAATAACCCTCAGAATCATAATATTGGTGGACTGTGAAGAATTATTTACTTTGAGAGTTCCTATGCTGATACATCACGCCTGAATCATAACATTAGACCATGTCGCCATTACCTGTCTGAAACAAAAATTCAAAATCACCAATATGGCCATGTACTGTGTGGAAATGGAAAGACTTGATAAAATAAATTTAGAAATTTCAACAGCGATATGTCACGACAAGTAATCAAAATATCTCAGCTTTTATTTAAACATGGCTATCTCTCCAATCCTAATAAGCCATCACAGCAAACCACCTGTTACAAATTCACTCAAAATTCTAAGCATCCAACTTCAAGTGTTGCTAAAAAATTTACAAAGAGAAGTTACGTGAACAATACCATTTCAACCAAACTTGAATTCTTCAGCATTCACGTGGCAGACCCCGCTCTCGACGATCACTGTCATCAAGGATGAAATGAAAGTAATTGTGCAATGGCAATGGTCTAGCATCGGATACACGAATGAGAATAGAAGGACGTGATTATGGTGATAAATTATTGATAGAACAAATTCATGAATCAGAGCCTTACCATCACACGTTCGATTTCCAAGCATCCTATAAGCTCTAGAACTTTTTCAAATGCTTCCAATTTTACCTAAATAAATTGTCAATTACCGGCAACAGCAATCCATGAAGTCTCCAAGCAATCCACATGCCAAAGTAAATAAGAAATCTTGTTAAAACACGTAAGGGCTTCAGAACGATGGCAATTGTAATTAGAAGCCTTTCAAAATCACAGTCGACAATTTACAGATATAAATAAACCGAAAACAAAAAACTTCCCGAAGAATTTATCAGAACTACAAAGAGTTTGTTAATCATAAGAGAACATATGAAGATCAAAGGGTTCATACCTGTCAAAATTGGTCAAAACGGCCTGCGTCCAAGTCACAGCGGTGAAGAGGCATAGTTGTTGGTTGGTCCTCGTCAATGTGAATTCTATCTTTTATCCAAGAATGAGAGTGCTACAGAGAACCATTTTATCCATAATCATTGAAAGCTCGAGAAAGCACAAAGGCATACTTAGACCGTTCAAAAAACAAAATACAAATGAAAAACTTATCACAGGGCATGAAGAGTGGCGCATCGATGAAGCCTGGAATAATGGTTGAAGAGGTTTATCCTCTAGCTGAATCCAAAAATCCTGTAGAACATGGATTTGGAAGAAAAAGTTCACGTCAGATATGATGGAAAAGTAACATTCCAAATGCACATGGATACCAATTCAACGTAACAGAACACGATAAAAACACATAAAAGCAAGGATTCAAGAGGATTTACAACATAATGTCTGCATCCTTAATCAGTAATCAACGGCAAGTTTGAATCACAAAGTGTAGAAAGAAATGATAAGGTAATCAATAAGCAAGGTTCACAAACATGTTGGCACAAAATCTCCTTCGTAAAGCAAGCTTGAATTGAAGCAGAAGCAAATCGTGACCAATCCAATATTTCCAAAACAATTTCAAACTTCCCCAAGACAATAATCTGACATGTTAAGACAAGGCTAAAAACTTTCCATGAGCCAGATATCTTCCGTTCCCATCAATTTATTTCCAAATTAGATAATGCAAGTATGAATCAAGTATTCATGAAGAGATCAGACGAATACGGCAAGTTTTCAAATGTCTTTCAATACAGAATCAACATATTCCAGACAAAATCATCATCAATGCTACTCAGACAATTCTCAGACAACAATTTCAAAACTTTCCTAATTATAGCAGATACGTCCAAACATGCCTCAAGGGAGCTCCAAGCACAATTAGAACAGTTTTAAGTCATTTCCAAAACAAGATTTAGCAAGTTTATGTGGGAATTAAATCCCTGATTCTTAAAGTCTATATAAAAGGATACATACACAACACACAGAGGGGGGCAAAAAAACTCTTATACAAACTATCCGTCAAACTTTACACAACAATCCACCATCTCATATCAAACGCATCAGTTCATATCAAACACACCAAAAAAAACAAACCAGTCATCAAACACAGCTCAAAAATAACCAAAACCATCATCAATAATCCACTTTTTTTTTTTTCAGAAATCCAAAACCAAAATAATCAAACATCACCATCGATTCAGAATATACAACAACAATATCCCAGAAGGCTCAGAATCAAGATTCCTCATCGCCACAACAAACCATTCATCAGAATCGCATACATACGTGCAACCCGCAAGGCCAAAGGATTGAAGCAAACCACACACACGCAGCTTACAACGCAGAGAGGAGAAAGAGAGGAATTTTCAACTTATCTGTGAAAAGCCTCTCGTCAACGACCACCCCGCCATCGCTGCAAACTTCTTCCGTTTCACTCCATCGCTTTCGCCTTTATCTCCTTTTTTCTCATAATTGTAATATGTAATCTGATGATATAGTAAATTGGGGTTAGGGTTTGCTGGGGGTGGGGTTTATTTATTTGATTTTTGTTTGATCGAGTGAGACGAGAGATTGGGAGAGACGAGAGGTAGCGGCGGTGATTTAGGGTTTCTCAACTCTTTTTTGAGAGAGAATACGAGAGAGAGAGAATCGTGAGAGCTTTGGAGCACTTCTCCTCTTTTCTTTCTGGATTTAAGTTTTCAATAATCATGTACACATGCACATACCTCACTTATCGTGTTCCCCCCTTTTCTACCGTTAGATTGTTGGTTTTAGGGATCAAACGAACTTGATTTGAGGGTCCATGATGGACCCTCTCTCCCTCAGCGCGCACGTAACCCATCCGTCCTTAGTTTTTTCTTTTAATAAAAGCAAATAACCCTTTTTAATAATAAACATAGAACTTACTTTTAATAATAAAATTAAAATATAATATAACCTTTTCTTTAAAATAATAAAACCCTTCTTTTAAAATAAATAATAAACCTTTTATAATAAGTTTAGTATAATATAAATTTTATAACAAAATAAACTCCTTTTTTATAACCCTTTTTTAATAGATTTTATAAGACCGTTTTTAAAAGATAAACCTTTTTAATAATAATAAAAACTTTTATAAAAATACTAAAATTAAAATCTTTTTTAATTAATAAGAAAACTTTATTAATTGTTAGTATAACTTTAAAAAAACTAAAATAAAACTTTAAAAAATAATTAAATCCTTTTTTTAATAAAAATCCTTAACCCCTTTTAATTATTAAAGTAATCCTTAACTTAATTCTTAAAACCTTAAAACCAAGTAAACTCTTTTTCTCAATAAACCAAACTCATTTAGAATCTCTCGCGCCCGAGTGTACGCTTGCGTGTTTATCTGTTTACCATGCCTCTATTTGAATGTATGCTTTGTATGTCTAAGCCCTTTCAAAAATTAAAACTCTCGATCCAACATCGAGTCAATTTTCCACCCATATAAGTCGATTGCCTTTAGGCATCGCATTCAACCTTTTGGTCACTAGACACAAGACTAGCACCACTTTGCTAGCACTCTCGTTTAATTCATTAATAATTAATCGCATTAATATCCAAGGGAAAATCCCATGCATGATAACCATGTTATTGTGCATGGTGCACTTCATTTGCATCATAATCGACACCTTAAGATAAGTCAATTAGATAACTTAGGATAGATTACTTAGGTTAGTCCCCCTTCAACTTTGATTTCTTTAATCAAATTTTAGCCCACCTAATTCTCCACACAAGAGAATTAGATGTTAATCATCTCGAAGAAGGGACATACAATCCCATACCCCACAAAAATTCAAACATTTTCAAAAGTGTGGTGATCTTTCTTAAGATGATGACTCATCTTCTTTTCCTAAACCTTTAAAACATTTAGTATCCTTAATAAGGAACTACAAGTGCTCTGATTCCCTCCTGATAGGATATGTAGGCACAAGATGCGATATCTTGTCGAGCACACTTAGGTTAAACAAAAATATAATAATAATAAATCACCTATCCTTAAACCCTTAGCAAAACAAATAACAGCTAACATAAAATAAATCAAGAGGTTCCTGTAGAGTACTACAGATATCTAGGATGCTAACACCTTCCCTAGGTATAACCAACCCCCGAACTTAGGATCTTAGTGCATTTGCATTGCATTGTGGGAATTTGGTTTTTCTCCCTTCCCTTGGATAAAATCAAAGACCGGTGGTGACATTAAAAATGCGATCCTAGTTAACAAATAACTATGGTATCCAATTTTCACCGCGACAGAAATGGCGACTTCATTGGGGACTCTCATAAGAGGGTTCCCCCTAACTTGCTTCTTTTATGTTATTTGTTTATACTTGTATATATCTGTATACTTGTCTATCTGTTTGCTTGGTTTTTCTGTATGCAGGGTTATCTTTGAGTGGTGAGATAAGTCCTAACCCGGACTTGAGAGCACATATAAGATAGGATCTTGGATATAATCGAGGATATTTCGAGGGAGTAATTCCAAAAAAGTCGATTTGATTCCACACTCAGTTGAGGCCCTCTTGAAGGTGGTATTTGTTGAACGAGCTATCTTGAATACATTACTACTTTCGACCTAGGAGCCCGGGATATTGAGAACCGTAGTCACCTTTAACCCAACTTGGCCTTTTAGGATGTAGTGCGATGACTATGAGGGAGTAATTCCAAAATGGTTGATACGCGATACTACACTCAGACGAGACTCTCTTGAGAATATTATTGACTACCAAGTAATTGGGAAATCGATAATATCCGAAAGATGGGTTGTAGACCCTGGGAACTTTGTAGAACCCGTCATGCAAGTACAAATGAAACCATAGTACACACCTATTGGGATGGTTAGACCTTGGCTCCACGCTCAACATTTCAAACCTAGGACTCTTTGTCTGTTTGATTACTTGTGTGTGCTTTGTACTTTGTGCTTTGTGTGTTTGCATCCCCGCATTCATTAGCATCATATCATAAAGATTCATGGAACTTAGTCTTGTTTGTAAACATCGTAGGGATATCATGGACTCTAAAAAACGTTGAAGTACACTTACCAGAGTCATGATCTGGACGATCTAAGGAGACTAGAGACCTTGATAATAGACAAAGAAGGATTCAAGAGTATATATGGGAAATTATTATCTTTGTTGAGTATGAAGAATGATAAGGGACTTCTCGCTACTCTACTTTCAGTTCTACTTCTTTATACTCTACTCTACTCTACTTATCTTGGAAGAAACTCAATTGAAAGAAGAATCCAAGCGACTCAAGAGAAGACCGTTGGAAGAGTCTCCTTAGATCCATCATTACTAGCTTTTATTTAGCTTTTATATAATGATTCTTGTAAGACATACAGACGCGTTTGTAATCAATTTTGTAATAAATTAATCTTTTAGTATTCCGATACTAGCGATTGTAACCGTTTTAAAAAAAAATGCATCTTTTGATATTTCTTGATGATTATAAATAGTTGAGTTCCATGTTGCATCATGTTTCATCATACGCATCTTTTTGCATTTGCATTTGCATTCCTTTATTTTCTAGGTTCTCATCCGTGTTTCTCTTCTCTGTCAAACATCTTCGATACGATACTCAGGGCAATCAAAGAGGAAAGATGGATGACATTGAGCAGGAAAATCGCGAACTCCACAAGGAAGTGACTACTTTGAGGGCTGGTGTGGAGAGGCTCTCTGCTTTGGTTGAAACTCTGATTGCTGCCCGAAGTCAACCTTCTCCTCATATTTCTCAGACTCCGTTTCAAAGGACCAGATTTCTGAAGTCACGCCAATACCCATTTTTACGGTTCCCAGTAACATTCCTAACATCTCTAAGGATCCTAGAGAAGGTTTGCTCAAGAGGAAGCAGCAAGAAGTAAGTGTTGTGCATCACGGCCGATCTAGAAGAAGGTATCAGCGACCTCAGCATATTGCTGCTACATCTCATGTCACCAACGTTCCTGCTTATCAACCACAGGCTCGTCTATCATTCAACCATCAAAATCGCGTTCAAAGGCAATTTGATCCGATTCTGATGACCTATGCGAAATTGTATCCGTACTTGATACAAAGGAATCTGGTGCAGACGCGAGCTTCTCTACCCATCCCGGAGAATCTCCCGTGGTGGTATAAGCCTGAAGCTCGTTGTGCTTTCCATCAAGGCACGCCCGGACACGACATTAAAGATTGTTTTCCTTTGAAACATGAAGTACGAAGGCTAGTGCGAAGTGGTGTTCTGTTTTTTGAGACTCTAGACCTAATGTGAAAGCCATAAGCTCAGACTGAGACGAAGTCCTCAAAGCTTTAGTTAATTTACTACTTTTTGCATATGATGCTTTTATTTGTTAATGCATTTGTTATTTGCGTGTAAGAACTTGTTATTTTGAATGATTTATGCAATGAACAATGTTTGTTTTGAAGAAATCCATTCGTTTCACTCATTTTTTTAAAATGATATTTTATAATGCCAATGCTGCCCAATGTCTTGCCTTGGCAGAGAACTGAATGGAGGATGACGAAATCAAACGTGAGATCTCTTGTTGTATGCTTTTGAATAAAACTCCGCTAATGATATGAAGCATTGTTTCAAATCCCTAAACACCGGAGATATAAGGAGATAGACCCTCGTTAACCCATTTGAGCCTTTAAAGTAGGAGTTTTCTCTTCCAAATCAAAAAACCCTCATTCTTAACCTGGGGCAGGGTAATTTAAAAAAAATGGAGTAAAATACCACGAAGATTGGGTGGGCACAAACAAACCTTGAGCCTTCTATCTTTTGTTTCTTAAACCGTGAACCAATCCGTGATACAACCCTTAAAAGTCCTAATTGAAGCAAGGTTTATTTCAAAAGCATACTCATTGAGATATCGTTTCCTGACTCCCATGAGCTATGCTCAAATTTGTCTTGGCATTATAAAATCGGTAGTTCGACCACCAGAATATTTTTAAATAACTTTTCTAGACAAACGTACGTTGCATTATCTGTTTAAGAATTAACATTTTCTACTTGCTAACATTGCTTGACATCATTGAAGCTAGCATACGAGCATCAAGGATGAGCTCTATTCTTTCGAGACTTGAAACTCTAATGATTAAACGGCGGATCATTTCGAAAGGAAGACCGTATCCAAGGGCACGTTACTTGAAGACTTTTCCGGGCAGGGGCAAGTTGTTCCCCATTTGATTTTTCACAGTCTGACCCCAAAGAACAAGTTTGAAGACTCAGAATACCGTCAATCTGGGGCAGTTACGTCGAGATTTGATAAATCTCTCCATGTTCGAAGACTCAGTGTATAGAATACCGTCAATCTGAGGCAGTTACGTCGAGATTTGGTAAATCTCTTCACACTCTGAAGAACAAGTTTGAAGACTCAGAACATAGTCAATCCGGGTCAGTTACGTCGAGATTCGACAATCTCTCCAAGAGTTTGAAAACATTGGGACAGTTGGATGCCAAGTTTTCTGTAAAATCCTCTTGAGATGACTTCTTCTCATAAACCATGTACCCTGGGGCATTTTGAGAAGTGTAGATTACTTTTGATCCATTCACAATAGCAATTGTTCAAAATGGCGACTACCATACAATATCAATGCAGAATTACGTCAGTCTCACGACATTATTCATCCATGTCTCAAAGAGTTTCTATCCCAGGTAATATGGCAACTCCCTAGTAAATCTTTACTTCAGGTAGTCACAACTATTCCCCGGTGAACCTTTACTTCAAGCAGTTTTAGCCGGTTTGATGCAAGATTTCCCCAGTTGGCAACCTAAGGATCCTTAGTGGATTTTCTTACAACTTCAACATTCCCCAGCAAAGCAAGTGTTTATTTCACTCCTCAACGAATTTTCTCACTACCTCCATCTTCTCCAGTGAAGGCGGATGTTTATTTAATCCTCTCGAAGTTTTAGTGATTCAAGTTTCCCAGATGAAGTGGATATTTATTTTATCCAGTTACAACTTTCATTCAGACTACGTCAGTTCGCAGTGGATATTTATTTTATCCCCCGTGAAATCTTTTCGATCATGAGTTTGATTCGTTCCCAGTGAATCTTTCTCATTCTCAACAGAATCCTAGGTTCATCTTGACAATCCTAAGTGAAGTCACGACGTTCATCCCAAATGGAGTGCTCTCTTTTCCCCTGAGAAAGTTTGAATCTGTGAAGTGGGATTTGGTTCCATATATGGTTTTCCACTCATCCCCAGTGATGTTTCTTATTGCGAAGATTGGCCGAGTATCCGTATCGAGATGCTTGTTTTTGTCTCCTGTTTGCTTCTTGTCGTTGTTTTGTCAACATAAGCATAAGCATAAGCATAGCATGACATCCTTGCATGTAGATTCATGGCATGTGCACATTCTTTCTTGCATCTTGCGTTTTGTGTTGTTTGTTTTGTTCTGTCACTTTGGCCACGGTTATCCCCAAGTGACTGGGTTTTGTCTGCTCCCTCCAAGTAGAGTCGTCAGCCCTAGGCAGAAAAATCACATACTTTCTAATTCCCCACTGAGTTCGATCCTCGTGGAAGATGGTTGCTTTAGTTTTCTTTTCCATTTTCTGGATAAGGATAAACCCGTTGAGTTCAACCCTCAATGGATGAAGTCTTGTTTGACCGTTTCTTTCCAGTTATTCCCTGGATCGAACTTTGGTTCCTGACAATCACAAATTTTGGATATCTCTGAGATGTTGAACCTGGACTAAGCGTGCATTTACTTTGTACTTTGTCTCCCCAAGAAGAGTTTATTTGAAGATCTCTATGGAATAAGTTATTTCTCCAACAGTTATTACTACATCTCCTTGGAATATATGCCATACAGCAAATAGCAGCTCTTTATTTGAGCAGTTTAGTTATCAAGATTGCTACGACAAATGTCAGTTTATCTATCCCGAGCAAATTATCAAGATTTTCCATTTATTCTCCGTCAGATGTTATCTCCCCGAAAATCCATCAGAAAAACTTATTGAAGACTTTGCAGGCATTCTCTTTATTTGAGAACTCCCGTCGCAAGAATTCTATTTACTTCACTGAAATTTCAACTACAGCAATATTGCTCTACAATGGTTATCTCCAGTGAATCCATCATTCAAGTTACTCCCACCAGATGATATCTCTTTGAAGAGGGTGGGAAATTCGAGACTTTGTTTGAGGCGGACAACCTCGCAACACTTATTTTCAAGACTTGCCCGTGGCATACAACCTTGGGGCATGGGAAAGTATTTACTCTTCCTGAGTGGAACATTTAAGGAAGCTGAATCATCATCTTGATCGTTGAAGCTTATTTCAGTCTATTACCTCTGCTTAGGCTATCGTGGGATAGTAGGTAATGCGTCTGTATTTTGGGTCAGATGCCTCGCTTAGGCTACCAGGGTGGTAGTAGGTCATCTTTCCTTCTTGTGTATGCCTGGCTTAGGCTATCATATGCTTGATAGTAGGTAACACACCCTTTTTTGGTCAGATGCCTCGCTTAGGCTACCGTGGTGGTAGTAGGTCATCTTTCCTTCTTGTGTTTTCCTGGCTTAGGCTATCATATGCTTGATAGTAGGTAACACACCCTTTTTTGGTCAGATGCCTCGCTTAGGCTACCGTGGTGGTAGTAGGTCATCTTTCCTCTTGTGTTTACCTCGCTTAGGCTATCACATGCTTGATAGTAGGTAATCCTTCTTCTTCAGTCTATTACCTCTGCTTAGGCTATCGTGGGATAGTAGGTAATAGGTTTGTATTTTGAATAGATGCCTCTCTTAGGCTACCGTGGTGGTAGTAGGTCATTTTTTCCCGTTGTGTTTACCTCGCTTAGGCTATTCGTATGCTTGATAGTAGGTAACACACCTTTCTTTTGGGCCGGACACCTATGCTTAGGCTACCGAGTTTGGTAGTAGGTGATCTTTCCTCCCCAGTTTATTACCTCTGCTTAGGCTATCGTGTGTGATAGTAGGTAATATACATCCTTTTATTTTAACTGGATACCTTTGCTTAGGCTACCAGCTGTTGGTAATAGGTTATCCTTCATTTCAAGTTTCTTGCCTTATGCTTAAGACACATTGTGATTGTCAGTTGGTAGTCTCTTTTCCCCCAGTGGAGACCCTTTCCCCGCGGAGTCTCGCTTTGCTAGTCGTTCCTCGTCGGGTCTTTCTTTCGATGTTTTTTAGCGTTTCAACATCAGTTATCCCCCGTGACATTATCCCTCACAGGATCCTTGTCTTGCATTCCATATCTTTTTCATATCATATCATGTGCATTTGGCGGCGTCTTAGGGCCAAAAATTTTGTGCATGTTTGTATTTAAGTCTCTCCTATCTCGTCGAGACGAAGATTTCGATCTCCATATCTCCGAATAGGAGAAACTTAAATAGGGGCATCCGTCGCACCCTAATTTTTGACCCTAAAATCACCGCCTTGTTCCTTGCATAACATATTAGGTCACCATTCGTGCATAACTAACCGCTTTATCTAGCTTCGTCTGTTTGTTTTTTAGGACAGGTGTTGCTGCAGAAGGCTCGAGGTCTTGAAGACTGTGCTGTGTGTGTGTGTTTGTGGAGGTTCTCTGGTCTTTGCAAGATGCGTGTGGATTCCCGTGAGACTGTGCCCTTCCAATTTCTGGTCCCTAAACCACTACCAAGCCTTTTCCCCCTCTGTCAGCTCCTCAAGATTTAGGAGACGTGTTTGCTCAGTGATGTTATGTTCTTAAGTAATGAAAGTTCAATTTGAAGGAATTAGAAGGTTGAAACCCAGAATGCAAATTCAAGTCCGTTGTTGCTGCAAGTTTACAAGATCAAGCCTAAAAATCCTACATCATCTCCATGTGGTTCCAGCATGAAGTTCATGCCCTCTGTTTCAAGAAGAATATTTGTTTCTTGAAGCTGTCAAGTATTCTTCAAGCAAGTTTGAAGATCATTTGGAATTAAAGGCTCAAGATGTTGTGACCATTTGTAGAAAGTTTGAGTAGTCTTTACAAATTCTTAAAGTTTCATTTGTTAACATTGACGTTAAAGAGGCGGAATGCTATAGCCGGTTTAGTTGAAGATTTTAGTCTTTATGTCTATTACAAAGGCCCATGCTCTATACTTCCAAAACTCATGGAAATATATAATTTTTACAAAATTCGAGTTCATGTTGAAGTACAAGTTATATTTACAAGGCATTTTCTCATGAAAATCAATTGGGTTCAAGGTTTTTTGTTTTAGTTTAAGTTTGCAAGACTTGGTTTCATTTCAAGTTCCAAATCATTTTAGACCCATTTGGTTCGTAACTTTAGTTTCAAGTTTGCTTCGAAGAGGTTCAAGTTATCTCAAGGCCACTTTGGAAGGTTTATATCCAAAGCATACAAAGTTTCAAATTTAGTTCAATTTCTATACTGAATTACCAAATCAAAAACTCAAATCCTATAATAAGGATTCAGGCTACCTTTTTTTCCAATTGAAATTCAATCCTAGAAGATGAAACAAATCCAACGTAGGACTCAAAGACATGTATCACATTTGATGCAAAATTACAAACATCCAAATTACAAATTCAAAAGAAGTGTTTCGCATGACAGTATTTCCATGAGGCTAAGTTCATCAAGTTCAAGGTTTACAATTTGCAAGAATCATTTTCTTTACAAGACAAACTCCATTTATTTCCGTGAGAAATATTCACAATGTACAAGTCGAAAGTCCTTTTACAAATACAAGTATTCTTTACATAAAGAGTAATTCCAATACAAGTGTTTACTAGTATCTTTCAATACATCCAAAATCAAGGGGTTTAGTTGGCATAAAAGAGGACCATAGTTTGCGCAGAATCAACGATGATAAGCTCCCCATATTTTACAGCCTCTAATAATGACATGTCACGCTTCCTTACCTCCATCAAGAAGACAATACGTTATGCATAACATGGTGTTCTGGTAAGGATTTGATTTGTATAGACCTTGTCACGTCATAAAGCTTGGGTTGGCTTGCAGCTCGTTGGCAGCCCATGACAGAACTCATGTCGCTCGAGCAACTGTCACTTAGTTGATAGAAATAACCCTCAGAATCATAATATTGGTGGACTGTGAAGAATTATTTACTTTGAGAGTTCCTATGCTGATACATCACGCCTGAATCATAACATTAGACCATGTCGCCATTACCTGTCCAAAACAAAAATTCAAAATCACCAATATGGCCATGTACTGTGTGGAAATGGAAAGACTTGATAAAATAAATTTAGAAATTTCAACAGCGATATGTCACGACAAGTAATCAAAATATCTCAGCTTTTATTTAAACATGGCTATCTCTCCAATCCTAATAAGCCATCACAGCAAACCACCTGTTACAAATTCACTCAAAATTCTAAGCATCCAACTTCAAGTGTTGCTAAAAAATTTACAAAGAGAAGTTACGTGAACAATACCATTTCAACCAAACTTGAATTCTTCAGCATTCACGTGGCAGACCCCGCTCTCGACGATCACTGTCATCAAGGATGAAATGAAAGTAATTGTGCAATGGCAATGGTCTAGCATCGGATACACGAATGAGAATAGAAGGACGTGATTATGGTGATAAATTATTGATAGAACAAATTCATGAATCAGAGCCTTACCATCACGCGTTCGATTTCCAAGCATTCTATCAGCTCCAGAACTTTTTCAAATGCTTCCAATTTTACCTCAATAAATTGTCAGTTACCGGCAACAGCAATCCATGAAGTCTCCAAGCAATCCACATGCCAAAGTAAATAAGAAATCCCATTAAAACATGTAAGGGCTTCAGAACGATGGCAATTGTAATTAGAAGCCTTTCAAAATCACAGTCGACAATTTACAGATATAAATAAACCGAAAACGAAAAAATTCCTGAAGAATTTATCAGAACTACAAAGAGATTGTTAATCATAAGAGAACATATGAAGATCAAAGGGTTCATACCTGTCAAAATTGGTCAAAACGGCCTGCGTCCAAGTCACAGCGGTGAAGAGGCATAGTTGTTGGTTGGTCCTCATCAATGTGAATTCTATCTTTTATCAAAGAATGAGAGTGCTACAGAGAACCATTTTATCCCGAATCATTGAAAGCTCGAGAAAGCACAAAGGCATACTTAGACCGTTCAAAAAACAAAATACAAATGAAAAACTTATCACAGGGCATGAAGAGTGGCGCATCGATGAAGCCTGGAATAATGGTTGAAGAGGTTTATCCTCTAGCTGAATCCAAAAGTCCTGTAGAACATGGATTTGGAAGAAAAAGTTCACGTCAGATATGATGGAAAAGTAACATTCCAAATGCACATGGATACCAATTCAGCATAACAGAACACAATAAAAACACATAAAAGCAAGGATTCAAGAGGATTTACAACATAATGTCTGCATCCTTAATCAGTAATCAACGGCAAGTTTGAATCACAAAGTGTAGAAAGAAATGATAAGGTAATCAATAACCAAGGTTCACAAACATGTTGGCACAAAATCTCCTTCGTAAAGCAAGCTTGAATTGAAGCAGAAGCAAATCGTGACCAATCCAATATTTCCAAAACAATTTCAAACTTCCCCAAGACAATAATCTGACATGTTAAGACAAGGCTAAAAACTTTCCATAAGCCAGATATCTTCCGTTCCCATCAATTTATTTCCAAATCAGATAATGCAAGTATGAATCAAGTATTCATGAAGAGATCAAACGAATACGGCAAGTTTTCAAATGTCTTTCAATACAGAATCAACATATTCCAGACAAAATCATCATCAATGCTACTCAGACAATTCTCAGACAACAATTTCAAAACTTTCCTAATTATAGCAGATACGTCCAAACATGCCTCAAGGGAGCTCCAAGCACAATTAGAACAGTTTTAAGTCATTTCCAAAACAAGATTTAGCAAGTTTATGTGGGAATTAAATCCCTGATTCTTAAAGTCTATATAAAAGGATACATACACAACACACAGAGGGGGGCAAAAAAACTCTTATACAAACTATCCATCAAACTTTACACAACAATCCACCATCTCATATCAAACGCATCAGTTCATATCAAACACACCAAAAAAAACAAACCAGTCATCAAACACAGCTCAAAAATAACCAAAACCATCATCAATAATCCACTTTTTTTTTTCAGAAATCCAAAACCAAAATAATCAAACATCACCATCGATCCAGAATATACAACAACAATATCCCAGAAGGCTCAGAATCAAGATTCCTCATCGCCACCACAAACCATTCATCAGAATCGCATACATACGTGCAACCCGCAAGGCCAAAGGATTGAAGCAAACCACACACACGCAGCTTACAACGCAGAGAGGAGAAAAAGAGGAATTTTCAACTTATCTGTGAAAAGCCTCTCGTCAACGACCACCCCGCCATCGCTGCAAACTTCTTCCGTTTCACTCCATCGTTTTCGCCTTTATCTCCTTTTTTCTCATAATTGTAATATGTAATCTGATGATATAGTAAATTGGGGTTAGGGTTTGCTGGGGGTGGGGTTTATTTATTTGATTTTTGTTTGATCGAGTGAGACGAGAGATTGGGAGAGACGAGAGGTAGCGGCGGTGATTTAGGGTTTCTCAACTTTTTTTTGAGAGAGAATACGAGAGAGAGAGAATCGTGAGAGCTTTGGAGCACTTCTCCTCTTTTCTTTCTGGATTTAAGTTTTCAATAATCATGTACACATGCACATACCTCACTTATCGTGTTCCCCCCTTTTCTACCGTTAGATTGTTGGTTTTAGGGATCAAACGAACTTGATTTGAGGGTCCATGATGGACCCTCTCTCCCTCAGCGCGCACGTAACCCATCCGTCCTTAGTTTTTTCTTTTAATAAAAGCAAATAACCCTTTTTAATAATAAACATAGAACTTACTTTTAATAATAAAATTAAAATATAATATAACCTTTTCTTTAAAATAATAAAACCCTTCTTTTAAAATAAATAATAAACCTTTTATAATAAGTTTAGTATAATATAAATTTTATAACAAAATAAACTCCTTTTTTATAACCCTTTTTTAATAGATTTTATAAGACCGTTTTTAAAAGATAAACCTTTTTAATAATAATAATAAAAACTTTTATAAAAATACTAAAATTAAAATCTTTTTTAATTAATAAGAAAACTTTATTAATTGTTTGTATAACTTTAAAAAAACTAAAATAAAACTTTAAAAAATAATTAAATCCTTTTTTTTAATAAAAATCCTTAACCCGTTTTAATTATTAACTAGAATGAGACCCGCGCGATGCGCGAGGCTTAGATGAATTTTTTTTTAATAATATTATAAAATATAGAATTTAATTTATTATTAACCTATAATATTTACAATTGATTTAAGTCAATTGAATTATTTATTCAATATCAACTATTTATAATTTAACAATACCATATAGGACAATGTTATATAATGAATTATAAATTATATTTATAAAAGTATGGTTTAATTTTGTAATATGTATCTGCAATTATTATTAAAAATAATATATTAGAAATAATTTAAAATATTTTTAATACTATTTAAAAATTATAAGTTAAATTTGAAAGAATTGTTTGATAATTTTCTTTAGCATTGTATTGAGATTTTATATTTGAAGTTAAATTTTAGAATATATAATCGCATTTATAATTAAGAATTATATTTTTAAAAAAATATTGAAATAATTTTTTGCCAATTAAAAAGTATTGTTTGACCACTTTATTTAAAACATTGTAATGTGGTTTTTTTTCGTTGTTATTATGCTTTTAAAATTGATACATAACAAATGATTTTTTTTTTATAAAAGTATTTTATGCATATTTTTTTATGGAGTAAAATATCATATAATGTATTTTTTAGAAATATTGATAGAGACAAAAAAGATAGATATGCAAAAAAAAGAAAATTAGTATAAGAAAAATAAAATAAATTGAATCTTTATAATTGTTATTACGAAATCGTTTATCTCTTTTTTGTGAGTGAATTTAGTAGTGGTAATATTAACATTTATTAAGAGACAAAAAATTGTTTTCATTTTTATAGAAATTAAATTAGTTCACATAAATTTTTTTATCTTATTTAAAAATTGATTAATTTAATTTAGTAAGAATTGAATCAACTCTTAAAGTTTTTATTGAATTATTTAAAAATTAATCAATTTAATTTTTTTATAAGAAATAAGTGTGCGCAATAGAAAATAAAATAAAATTTTAATAGTTTGAGTTTTGATGTATGATGGATATATAATTTATACATGTATGTAACTTATAATAATATGTGTTTCGATATATCGTGGATGTATAATTTCTAAAAGTTTATAACATTATATATGGAATGGAGAAGAAAAAAAATAAATCAATAAGTATATATGATTTTTAGTTAGAGTAATAGAAGGGGATAAGTAATGGAATATGAAAATAGAAGTGTTTTAATTAAATGAAATTTATAAATAAAACGTTACACTTTTTTCTTAAATAAATAGTTGATGTTTTGTAATGTTGTATTTTGAAGAGTGCCACATCAGATTTTTAATGATGTGGCGATTAAGAGAATGAATTGTCAACATAATAGTGTGAGGCTTAGTTTTAATATATTATAATAGAAGTAATCCTTAACTTAATTCTTAAAACCATAAAACACAATCAACTCTTTTTCTCAATAAATCAAACTCATTTAGAATCTCTCGCGCCCGAGTGTACGCTTGCGTGTTTATCTGTTTACCATGCCTCTATTTGAATGTATGCTTTGTATGTCTAAGCCCTTTCAAAAATTAAAACTCTCGATCCAACGTCGAGTCAATTTTCCACCCATATAAGTCGATTGCCTTTAGGCATCGCATTCAACCTTTTGGTCACTAGACACAAGACTAGCACCACTTTGCTAGCACTCTCGTTTAATTCATTAATAATTAATCGCATTAATATCCAAGGGAAAATCCCATGCATGATAACCATGTTATTGTGCATGGTGCACATCATTTGCATCATAATCGACACCTTAAGATAAGTCAATTAGATAACTTAGGATAGATTACCTAGGTTAGTCCCCCTTCAACTTTGATTTCTTTAATCAAATTTTAGCCCACCTAATTCTCCACACAAGAGAATTAGATGTTAATCATCTCGAAGAAGGGACATACAATCCCATACCCCACCAAAATTCAAACATTTTCAAAAGTGTGGTGGTCTTTCTTAAGATGATGACTCATCTTCTTTTCCTAAACCTTTAAAACATTTAGTATCCTTAATAAGGAACTACAAGTGCTCTGATTCCCTCCTGACAGGATATGTAGGCACAAGATGCGATATCTTGTCGAGCACACTTAGGTTAAAAAAAATATAATAATAATAAATCACCTACCCTTAAACCCTTAGCAAAACAAATAACAGATAACATAAAATAAATCAAGAGGTTCCTGTAGAGTACTACAGATATCTAGGATGCTAACACCTTCCCTAGGTATAACCAACCCCCGAACTTAGGATCTTAGTGCATTTGCATTGCATTGTGGGAATTCGGTTTTTCTCCCTTCCCTTGGATAAAATCAAAGACCGGTGGTGACATTAAAAATGTGATCCTAGTTAACAAATAACTATGGTATCCAATTTTCACCGCGACACCCGGGTTTGTGCAATATTACCTTTCCCTTTCTTTGGGATAAAAATGCCTGGCTGGCGACTCTCTTTCTTTCTTCCACGCCACTTTCGCGTTTGTACCTGGATGAAAATCCCGGGAGCAAAGTTTAAAGAAACAGGGAAATCAGAGCCATCGTAGTTCCTCCTATTCTATGGGAGGAAAAAGATGTTTTGGTGTCTTGTTCAAAGCCCAAGATTGAAGCTAAAGGTCTTATTTGTATCTTGTTCAAAGCCCAAGATTGAATCTAAAAGGTTTGACTGAGAGAGAATTTGTCATCTCTAAAGGGAGGTATCTCATCTGTTTATCACAATTGTTGGGTGACTGATTATAAAGGAGAATTACTTTAACTGGGATATATGAATCCAACAATGCCATAATTTCCTTTATAGCAGATTTATCCTGAAGGAGAAAACTTTAACTTAGTGTAGAGCAATGTCGTTTTTCCTTAGGAGTCTTTCATGTTAAGAGAGGGACAGTGGCGTGGATGTAAATAATCTAGAGGCTTGCCACTTACAGCAATTAGATGAAAGAGGAAGTTTGCCAGGATAAGAGATGGACGACAACTTGGGTATTTGAATCAATAAGTGTGCCACTTACATCAGTTATCTGGGATTAGGATTTGTTTTGAATGTCTGTTTTGATGTGTGATAACACGGGGAAATGACTTCCTACAGAGAGATTTTGATTTCCTCTGAGGGGAATGTTGATTTTTGTGTGCCTTGATCAAAGCCCAAGGTAGAAGCTAAGAGATTGATTGACTCCACTAGGGAAGTCCTTATACAAAGGATGACTCAACAAGAGAGTGTTTATATCTGTCTTGTACAAAGCCCAAGATTTAGGCTAAAAAAGAGACTAACTCTTTTGGGGGTATCATTATACAAAGCCTAAGAGGAGGATAAAAATTGACTTTTCGGGGAAATAGTTTGTCTGTCTTGTACAAAGCCCAAGATTGAGGCTAAAAGGAGAAACTAACTCTATGGGTGAGTGGTTTTATCTGTCTTGTACAAAGCGCAAGATTGTGGCTAAAAGAAGATTGACTCTGCTACATAGATTTATACGGTGTTTTGTACAAAGCCCAAGATTGAGGCTGAAAAGAAACTGACTCTGTGGGAAAGAAATCTTTATCTGTCTTGTACAACGCCCAAGATTAAGGCTAAAATGAGACTGACTCAACAAGAGAGTGTTTTATTTGGTGTCTTGTACAAAGCCCAAGATTGAGGCTGAAAGAAGATGACTGACCCAGCTGATGATTTTTAGGTGTCTTGTACAAAGCCCAAGATTGAGGTTGACCTTACTGGGAAAATCATTATACAAAGCCTAAGAGGAAGCTGAAAAAAGGTTGACTCAACAAGAGAGTACTTTAAGAGAGTAGTTGGGCTCAACAAAAGGGTGTTGTTGGGGTTAATTATATTGAGGAAAATAATTATACAAAGCCTAAGAGGAGGCTGGCTTCTACTGAGGATTATTGAGATCCAGAGGCAGGTCAAAAATGGGGAATCAACTCTTGCTAAGGGATTACAGAAGAGTTGAGGTATCAGATGCCTTGAGGTTCTGATTTGGGATAGTGTTATACTGATGATAAGATGACCCTAGCTGGGGAAATTTAGGATGAAAGACTGCGTTTTAGATCCTATAAGGATTTTACCACTACTGGAGATTGATTAAATGACCAGGGTTTTTTCCTGTGTTTGTAGGGAACTTGAGAATGTCTTTGAGATCCAAGAGGAGATTAGACTATTCTAGTCTACTGGTATGGAAGAGTTTATCTTTGCATGATGCCCAAGAGGAGGCAGGTGTTTTAAGGGATGAGAATCAACCCTAAATTGGTATGAGGTTTTGACTCTTTGGAAAGACTGCTCTAACGAAGGATGACTAAGTTCTGTCTTATACCTTTAAGAGGTCTTCAGGGTCTTTGTATTAAGCTCGAGAGAAGGCATGGGAACTTCTATGAAGCCGGAGGGTCCTTGTACAAAGCCCAAGAGGAGGCGGGGATGCTTTTAAGAAGCCTGTGGGTCCAAACCTAAGAACAGTTCAAGAAAAGTTTCACCAAGAATAATCTTTTCTTTTAGTGAACAATTCTAGGGTTTGAAGAAATTCAAGAGAGGTTTCACCGGGAATTAATCCTCTATGGGGAAATGAACTTCTTTGACAATTTCTAATAGTGTCAGTCTGAGAAAAGTTTCACCGGGAATAATGCCTTTCTCTTTGTTCCATATTGTTTAAGCCCAAGAGAAGGCAACACTGTATCTGGAAATTCCTATGGGGAACTAGTTTTGACTGTATTTAAGAGTGACTAACTGGCTTTACCTAGTTCTAGACCTATTTGTCGGGGATAACTCTAAGAAGATATACAAGTATATATATAGTTGATATATGACAAGTATTTAAAAGGATATTAAAGAAGGACTTACAGGTGACCAAGCTTCTAGCACAAACAATTATATATATATAAAAGCAGGTAAATGAATGCTGATAAAACTTACAGGCGAGCAAGCTTCCATTGTAACAGCTGTATGGTTAGTTGTTCAAGAAATTAAAGAAAGTTTTGATAACAACTATGAATTTGAACCTTAATCAAAAGGGAAGTTGTTTTTGAACAGATTGTTGGGGCTTATACTCAAAGGGGAGGCCCAGATGAAAAAAAACAGTAAACATACCGTTGATCTGAAAATTGTATCGGGACTTATACAATGAATGAGGCCCAAATTATTGTATTTACAAAGAGGGTTGGGTCTTACAACTCAAGGAGAGGCCCAAAGTTTATTTTTAAAAGAAAGATGAGACTTAAAACACAAGGGGAGGCCCAAAAGTTTTCGTTTAAAAGACGACGGCCGCGCCGAGATTTTAAAATCGCAGGGGGACTTATACAATGACTGAGGCCCAAAAAGATTTTGATTAAAAAGGGATTGGGTCTTACACTCTAATAGAGGCCCAAGAATGATTTAAAAGATTTGTTAGGGTGATAGTGATCAAAACCCTAATTTTTGGTTTTTAAATGTATTTTAATTGAATAAAAATTCAATTAAAATAATCAAACGTGTTAAAAAAAGTTGTGATCTTGGATTTACATTTGGAAAATCATGTTTCATTCATGGGATGATTTAAAAATCATTTGAATTTTGCAAAACCAAGAGAAAGAAATATTTTTTATGTTTAAAAAACAAATAAAACATAATTCTTTACAAAAATACCAAATATGTGAAATAAATAATATTTTTGTGAAATTTTCATGAAATAAAATATTTTAATATTTTTGTGAATTTTCAAAAAAATAATCAATAAAAAATAATTAAAATTGAGAGAGAAATTAATTTTTGAATTAATTAACAAAAACATGAAAATATTGAAAAAATGGCAAAAAATAAGAGAATAGCAAAAAAGGTCTGGGTGGGGTTTGAACCCATGACCTTGCAACCAAACACACATGCGCGCTACCACTGGGGTGGTGATACATCCGTGTATCAAAACCACCCCATGTGCATATATGGGGTGCCAAGTTTCTAGGCCTGGCCAAGGCAAGGCAAGGCAAGTTTTGGCAATTTACGTGAAGCCTCTAACTTTCTCATTTCTCCATGGATTTAGACAAAATTTTGGTGCATCTGGCCTAGAATTTCATAAGGAATCTAATGGTGCTTTTGGAATTTTCAGAAAGTGTCCCTATTTTAAAACCTGATAGTGGTTTCAAAATAGGCCTAGATTTGCATGTTCTATGCTATCTCACTACACAGTCAACAATAGCAGGGAAAATTGGTTCAAACACAACATATACAACATGTATGAGATGTTTATGATCAATAGACATCAAAGGAATGCATAATTCAAAGAGTTCAAGTTGTCAAGCACTTACCTCTTGGAGCTTATTGTGCTAACTGTCAAGATCCTTGTGCCAAAAATAATCCAATGCTTTGGACACTCTTGATTGATCCCTTAGAAGCTTTTAGGATGATCAAAACTAGATGGAATCCTCAGGAACAAGTTTTAGCTCTTTCTTGCAAAAGGGGCAAAAGTGACCAATATGGCAACTCTCTCAAATGGTGTTCCAGATGAGGAGAACCAATTGGGATAGTTTGAAGATGATATTTGGAGTGTGTTTGAGGCCTTGTTTGGTTTTGGAAGTGACTGAATCAAGGCATGGCTTGGAAAATGCAGAAAAGTCCAATTTTGAGGTTTTGGAAGTGGATTTTCTTATTTTGGTGTTTCAGGTCACAAGTGAGTGTTTGGACAGCTAAGATATAACATATTGGCTGTGTTTGGATCATGAGCTGTGGTGGAATTGCTCTCTAACTCAAAAACTCAGAGATGACTTGCGAAAGAAGGCATTTTGGCCTAAAGAGAGAGATTTTGAGGAAAGCATTAGTTGCAGTGCTTTGGTGTACTCAAACTGATCACAATTGAGCTCTATTTACAGTGTGTCAAGTTTGTTTTGGCATCAATAGTGAATGGCAGCTGCAGCAGGCCTTTGCCCAATGTTGAGCGAAAGGAATCTCAAGTCCCCTCTAGCCATTTACTTGAGGTTAGGGCACAGGCTGATGGTCCTTTTATTCAGAGCTTATTCTTAACTCATTCAGTTAGGAATGTGTCAGTCCATGCCACCTTGGTGCATCCATTGAATGCTTGGAAACTAAATTGGAGTCTTGGCACCTTTTTAGCCTTTTTAGGTTTGTTATGGCTAAGTGTAGATTCTTAGACTTTGGAGGCTTGGGGATCAGATCATTCTCATTTTGTTTTATCCTCAGATGTTTCCAAATGGATGACAAGGCTTGGAGTTGTCCAAATTTGTCAAATCGAGCAAAGCACCAAATTCTGCCTTGCTTAGGACAGTTGGAAATGGTGATTTTGAGGGATTCATATCTCCCTGCTCAGGTTGAGTTATGGGAGGCTCTTTTTCTTTTTAGAAGGCCCTCATATGATACAAAACATGTGTGATCATAGTTTGTTTTGAAACTATTTGGATCCAACTGAAAAAACTCCATGAACAATGATGTTCAATCCATAACTCAAAATCCATATAGAATTGGAGTCTGGGGTAGTTGAAGCTTTTGTAGAGTGTAACAAGACCTACAAATCCAGCTTTGGATTAACCAAAATGGTTACTTAGATCTCAAGTTATGGTCCTTGGAAGTTGGTACCAAAACCACTTTTGTTCCATAACTTAGAAAATTTTTGGTTTCTCATGGTTGCCCCTTTTGCAAGAAACCTCACTTTTCTTTAGTTTTCTTAATGAATGATGATCAATACCATACATTAACATTATTTTTTACTTATGGGAACCATATTTGTGAAAAAACCTAAAAAGTCAAACTTGATTTTGTGCACAGTTGACTTTTTATCGGATGAAATCCAAACTGTGCGATACTTTATGAAATCAAGTCCTTGACCTAAATCAAACCTAATGGATGGAATCCATAGGTGTTATAGGGTGTATTGAATCATGTCCCAAGATTTGGGAGCATGTCCTGGTCAAAAGTCAAAGGTACAATTGACTTTTTCTTCAAAACCCTAATTGTGATCCTGAGGAAATTGAAACTTGTGAACCAAGCTTCTTGGGTCAATCTATTGTTGCAAATGGATCAATGTGGTGTATTTGAGGCCCTCAAATCACGTCTTGAGGTCTTGGCTCATGCTTTGTCCCAAAAGTCAACTTAGGGGTGAATTAGGTCAGAAACCCTAATTCCTGATTTTTGGTAAATGCATCCCCTGAGGTTAAATTAACTTGATGATTGGGTCCATGAGGTCCCTTGGAGTATCTTGGTTTGTGCTTTGAAGCATTGGCTCATGCCCAAATGAAAATTTTCATCGGGAGGCCTCAGTCGACCAAAACCCTAATTTGGTGACACTGGCAATCTTGAGGCTTGATTCTTGATGTGGGAGTCCTCTTGATCCTTTATAGGTATTTGAGAGGTTAGAAAAGTTGAAGATCATGTCATTCTTGACTGATCCTTTGTCTAAGTGCTCTAAGAGGGCTTGAAACCCTAATTCTTGATTGTGGTGAATGCTCAACCATCTTTGAGGAGATTGATGAGGCATGAAGGTACATACATATTGTGATGATGACTTGCACAATGATGGGAAATCTCGGTGGTCAAAATATGGGGTATGACAAAGTCCCCAGCAGAGTCACCATTTTCCTGTAGCGTGCGATTTTTGTCAGTGACGCGACCATTTTATCGCCATGGATTTCTCCTCACCGCAATGGTAGGAGTAGGGTGTTACTTTCTGATTTCTTATTTATCCTATGAAGCTGGAAAGGAAAGGGAAGCTATCTAAAACTAATCTTGCACATAAATGTTTAACTGAACAAATGCTTAAAGAGATCGGGGTCAGGTTATACAATGGGGAGTTGTCAATTACCCATCCAATATGTGGTTATCCACAGGTTGTTAGCAACTTTCCTCACTCATTCTACTTGCTGGTATTTATCTATCGTGGGTTAGGAATGTTTCTCCTTTGGGAGTATTTGAGAGAGAGAGAGAGAGAGTGAGTGAGTTTTTGATGATTTTGGTAAGGTAATGGACCTGAGGTTTTGATTAGTGTGTGAAGGTATTGGACCTAAAGTTTTTGATTGTTGTGCTCGCTAAGATTTTGTAATCTCATGCCTACGTATTCCCGTTTGTAGCAAGAGATTTTGGATGTGGTTCTTAAGCACTGTCGCTCTGGGGTACTACAGGTCGATTCATTTTTTATCCTATTGAAGTTGATGAAGGAAGGGAAATAGATGTCTCCAATTAACCCTGCTTGCATACTGAGTTTAAACAGATGACTGTTGGTTTACAGATGCGATTTAGATTGTGGGCCTCTCTCTGCTTATTTTGCTAAGAATGAAATGACGGGACTATGCTATTGGTAGGATGTTAGGACTGATGCTTTTCGATGGATGTCTGAAGGTATGGGATTTTGAGTTTTTGATTAGTGTGCTCGCTAAGATTTTTCAATCTTATGCCTACGTATTCCCGTTTAACGAAACAGGGAAATCAGAGCGATCGTAGTTCCTCGTATTCTATGGGAGGAAAAAGGTCGTTTTGGTGTCTTGTTCAAAGCCCAAGATGTGAAGCTAAAGGTGGTTTGTATCTTGTTCAAAGCCCAAAATGTGAAGCTGAAGGGTCTATTTGTGAAATTCTGGTATATCAGACTACAGATGTCCTATAGAATGTCTGGACATCTGATCTGATCAAAACAGCATGGCAAGGTATAAACAATTAAAACCAGTACAGAAAAGCATAAACCACACACAGAATTTGTTCACCCAGTTTGATCTAACAATCTACATCTGGGGGCATACCAAGCCAGGAAGGAAGTCCACTCTTAGCAGTATCAAATTACAGACTCAACAACCAAGTTGACAATCTCCTAATTTAATCAATACCCAATGACCCTTCTACCTAAGTCCTCCCTAGGTAAGAGACTCCATCTCACTTCCAATCATCCAATGATGTCTAGCAGTCAACATCTCAGCCACTGCATCGACAGCACTTCGCCTACATTTTGATTACACAAATAGACATGAAGCCACACTCCTATGACACATCAACATCTGATAAGAACAATACCTAGCTAAGTATGATGCCAAACTCCACCGTTTGTTAGCTTCTTCCCTTAACTAAGACCACAACCTGGAGTTGCTTCAAAGCTTCCTCCAAGAACAATACGTACTGCCTCTTACCTATAGGTTTTGAGGGATACGGGTAACCTTCCCACAAGCGGGGAGGTTTACCTAGACAGAACCCTAGACTTCTACATCTTGAGCCGTCTCTTCCTAGGTTACAAACCCTTCTATTTATAACCTGTACCCAACTGGATTTGGGCCTTCAATCACAGCTTCATTCGCTGCTACAAATCAGCAGAACCTTCTGCTATATAATAGGTATTTAATCAAAAGTTTCCTAATATGTCTCCATATTTAGAAAGTAGTGAAAATACAAAAACCAACACAAAATCTCAACTCAATTAACCTGGATGCCACATAGGATAACTAAATATTCACAGAATGTTCAGTAACCAAAAAACAACAAACAAAATCTTCCTTGAAACCCAATAACAGACGCGATGTCCTATGATACAGGATGAGACATCACTATCCGACATGTTGAATGCCGTAAATTAAAACATCCTGATTAACCAGCACATGACAGCAAAACAACAACACCTTAAAACAACCATGCACTCATATCAGCTTAGTGCAGCACAACATGTCAAGACATTACACTTGACATCTCCACAACCTGCAACTAATCTAATATGACAGATGTTGAACATAACTAGTTAGTGCAGAACAGCATGTTAAGACATCCCCCTTGACATTTCACAACCTGCAACTAAACTATTATGGCAGATACACAAAACAACATGTTAAAACAACTTTAGTGACATAAAGTTATCATATAGGTTTTAACAAAATTTAGCCAACACAAATACTGCATAGCTGCAGAACTAACAAACTCCCCCTTTGGCAAATTTTGGCTAAAACCATCATATCATATCAAATATATCAGCTGCAGAAGATAGTCACACACATCAGTAGCAGATAAAACAATTATCAGCACTGCAACACCTACACAAGCAGATCAGCACTCAATCTTCATCTGCACACATACACAACCTCACACAGCAGCAACTCCACAACAACATTTACCAACTAGCTCACCACTCACACTAGCAATCACAAATAAATGTTCGAACATCATATGGGACATCAGATATCAGCACATCATGCAATCACACACTTATATGGGACATCAGATATCAGCACATCATGCAATCACACACTTATATGGGACATCAGATACAGTACATCATGCAATCACACACTCTCCCCCTTTTTAGCCATATTTGACAAAGCAATAGCACACCAGAGCAATATCCATACAACCTTTGAATAACACAACCAGCTCCCCCTCAAGGAAACAACCAAGAAACCTGGCTACTACTAATTACTTCTCCCCCTTTTTAGCCATAATATGCCAAACCAAAAAAAAACAGTGGTATTACCCCCCTTATCAAGGCTAACATGTGCTTCTTTGCAAGACGAACACCTTCAATGAATGGAAAACATAAGACTCATCTATATGTCTTCAAGAGCGCACCCTCTATTCAAAATACCTGCTGAACGCATTCACTTAATGTTCGATCCTCAAGAAAACTAAGTACCACGCTAGTACAATTAACAGACATAAGTTCTCCCCCTATATTTTACGAACGATGCTCCAAAAATCTTCAGCTCATTTGCTCCACAAGTACCAAACTGATCCACTTCTAGCATGTCATATGCACATCAGACTTCCAAGATAGTCCTTAACTCATCATTCTCCCGTATGATAAGACAAACACCTCTTAGACAAAGAGTGATCTCAGAATCCTACTCCAAGAATAACTAACCCAAAGATGTTCTAACATTGGTTAGGACATCTTCCACACATCATAGACACCATACCTCATGATTCTGGATATGCTCCACCACTGGACTTACTATCTGCATAGTAATCCAACTGATGATCTTCAAACAACACTGCGCCACCAGCTTGAACAAAGAAAACTTCAGAAACCCAGAAAAAAACTCTCATTCACCAATATAAGGTATGCTTCAATCCAGAACTTCTGCCAGAACCTCCTGACAATTTCAACTAACTCCTCTTCAACACAAGAGCAATCAGTCTCAATCATCCTCAAGCATAAAGCCACTGCCTTCCACTGAACTCTAAGTAAACTCCTCTTACTTAGAATTAATATCACACACCAAGACAAGTGTGACATCTCCCATCAACAAAAACCCCTACAGAGTTCTTCCAGAAACTGCAGAGAAAAGTAAATTCTCCCAGACACAAACAAAGTTGTCCTTCAGACTCCTCCTCAGAAGCATGTGCGCACATGATTCAAATAATTAGCTTCACACACCAAAACACCATCCAGCAGCCTAGTGTCATAGCATGTTATCTGACATTATATCCTCATAAGAGGCCACCAATCTCCACAAGCTTGATCAGTATGCAAGCTTCACAATATATGCACCTTTGCAGCAAAGTCCATAGACAAGTACTCCCCCTGTCATGGATAACCAATGCTCTAGATGGAGATGAACATATGAGCACCAGATCTTTACACACTTGCTGAGCACATTCACATACTGTACTTTTACTCCTAGAGAACACATCCAATTAGCCTGACTGGTTTGACACTGCTCACAAACTCCACGAAATCTCAGCTTACTTAAAAGCTTTACTGAGATCCAATCTCTTCAAGAGAAAGAACAGCTCCAAATAAACTTTCTGATCAAAACACCCCATCTGACACAATTCCTTTGCCATTACATCCACTGGTAGTTGTTGACACTAGTGAGGTCTTCAAAAATAGTAGTCATGTTTTGCCAGAACATACTACTAAAACCAAGATCAGAATCTCCACATTCTAATCGACATAGTCAGAAACACCTCTTCTGACAAAAATGCTTGAGCATCCAACTCCACATGCACAATCTCAGTCATCTACCAAATATAACCATAAACAAACATGATGTTACAACATCATTTGGGACATCAGCTTCCCATCACCATTCAAAGGACTCATTGCGCATAGAAGTCCTTCAAGAAGCTCCCAATAAAACACAGCCAGAGCAGCTTATTCAGGTTAACATAAACACCTGAACACCATAGAGAGAAATAAACTCGCACACCCTCTCCGAACCGAAGAGTTCAGACTGCAGCATTGCATACTCACATCAGACAAATACTTAGCTCCAGTCACAGTATTTATCATTAGTCAGATAAGACTACCTTCTCACACAAGGTAGGACAATTGGTCTGACATTCTTCTTTCGCACACATCAGGCATCTGCTGATTCTTCTTCATGACAAACCATCAAGACAACCATTCACATCACAACTCATTCCAGATTAGGTCAGTGTCTTGACCTTTCACTCTACCCTGATTTAAACAACCTTCCTTGGCTGAGGAAGCAAAGAACTGAAATGATGTTTCAATATCAGTTCCGACATCAGTCTAAATCACATGGATTTAAACATTTACTATGCCTTTGGAGACAACAACCATAGTAATCCACACACATTTCTTGCAAGGGACATAAGAGGATCAACCATCAGTACCTGATATACCTTCAACACCAGATCATACACACATGCAGGAACCTGCATACTCTACATCTCAAGAATCTTATTTCAAACTTCTCATGCAGATACCAGGGAACCATGATCCTTTGGTCCCAAATACACCAACTCCTCCAAATCTGTTGATTTTGCAGTAATTCCAACCAATCTCACACATTGATGAAAATCTGCCAGTGCTTCTCCAAAGTCTTCAAACCTGCCATAGTCTGAATCTTCAGAAGAAATAGTTAGGAACTACACCTCATAGCTGTACCAAGGATGCCACCTTTCCTTGAGTAAAGCAGTCTTCACAATGTTTAGATAATGCCACCTATCTTAACTCTATGATGAGCATTATGGACTGCACCTAAACCAATCCAAGTAGTCATAAGTCTTTCATCTCCATCTTCAGCATCAACAATATCTAGACCAGCTTCTTGCCAGGAAACTTTCCAGAAATACACAACTCCTGTCACACAAGACTGAAGCAAATTCTCAGGCCAACTCCCAAGAAGTAACAGTTGATGCTAAAGCTTATGCAGTACCCCTCCCATGATTATGCACAAACTCTGATGATGAAATGTTCCAAACATCGTGTTGAACATCACCAATCTTGAGTCACAAGGATAATCAATCAAATATTTGTGAACTCCACAAACAACAATTGATCTTAAATCCTTGTATAAAAGCCCTACCAGATACCAACACCAAGTAAACACCACCAAAGTACCCTATCCAAGCCCGTTTCTTCTTTTGCAGAGGGTTGAGATATCAAGGATGCTACACTTGGCTCAAGTAAGTAAGACCTTCTCTGAACAGATCCTATTTCCCTCAGCAAATCTGAAACCTCCTTCCAAATTAAATTCATCCTTAGATATACCAGAACTACATTGGACACCATAACCAGGAAGAATCTCCTAACTAGGTCACCACAAATAAACTTAAGAGATAACTTATCAAGATCTTCACTCCCGCATGAAAGATTTGACAGTGATACTCTTTTGCTTTGGCTCCACCCTCTTCATTCACCATTAAGAAAATTGAGAAAGAAGGAATCAATGTTCTGGACAAATTGGTCTTCAATACCTTTATGAGTGGAGTTGAGATAATCATCAAGTATCTTTGGCATCTCTAACCAAACGGTTGAAGCTATCTTGCATAAACTGTAACATCATAGAATAACCTGCTGAGGAGGCCAAACCCTAACGTTTTTCCAAAATACATTCCTAAAGTCTCACCACTAGAGACACAAGAAACAACCAGGGTTACATCAGATACCATGTAGCGGAACACACAACAACTCCTCAACAACCTTCAGACACGCCTCAATAATCCTTGCGCATCATCACCATAATCCAAGTGCCAACAAAATAGGTTTGAAAATAAATCAAACTACACAGCAGCTCACCACCAAAGCTACAAGCCTGATAACAACAGATAGGTCCAAAACACACCCTGTTATGAACAGTCCATCCTCCACTTCTAGGGACCATTCAAACAACAAAATGAACTTCTCCAAGTTCAAACAACTTTTCAGTAGATACCACCTACCTTGCCCATGACCAGAAAGTATCTTCCCTAGGATCTCACCCAGAAACAGAACAGGATGCTTGCTCTGTTACCAATTGAAATTCTGGTATATCAGACTACAGATGTCCTATAGAATGTCTGGACATCTGATCTGATCAAAACAGCATGGCAAGGTATAAATAATTAAAACCAGTACAGAAAAGCATAAACCACACATAGAATTTATTCACCCAGTTCGATCTAACAATCTACATCTGGGGGCATACCAAGCCAGGAAGGAAGTCCACTCTTAGCAGTATCAAATTACAGACTTAACAACCAAGTTGAAAATCTCCTAATTTAATCACTACCCAATGACCCTTCTACCTAAGTCCTCCCTAGGTAAGAGACTCCATCTCACTTCCAATCATCGTAATGATGTCTAGCAGTCAACATCTCAGCCACTGCATCGACAGCACTTCGCCTACATTCTGATTACACAAATAGACATGAAGCCACACTCCTATGACACATCAACATCTGATGAGAACAATACCTAGCTAAGTATGATGCCAAACTCCACCGTTTGTTAGCTTCTTCCCTTAACTAAGACCACATCCTGGAGTTGCTTCAAAGCTTCCTCCAAGAACAATACGTACTGCCTCTTACCTACAGGTTTTGAGGGATACGGGTAACCTTCCCACAAGCCGGGAGGTTTACCTAGATAGAACCCTAGACTTCTACATCTTGAGCCGTCTCTTCCAAGGTTACAAACCCTTCTATTTATAACCTGTACCCAACTGGATTTGGGCCTTCAATCACAGCTTCATTCGTTGCTACAAATCAGCAGAACCTTTTGCTATATAATAGGTCTTTAATCAAAAGTTTCCTAATATGTCTCCATATTTAGAAAGTAGTGAAAATACGAAAACCAACTCAAAATCTCAACTCAATTAACATGGATGCCACATAGGATAACTAAGTATTCACAGAATATTCAGTAACCAAAAAACAACAAACAAAATCTTCCTTGAAACCCAATAACAGACGCGATGTCCTATGATCCAGGATGAGACATCACTATCCGACATGTTGAATGCCGTAAATTAGAACATCTTGATTAACCAGCACATGACAGCAAAACAGCAACACATTAAAACAACCATGCACTCATATCAGCTTAGTGCAGCACAACATGTCAAGACATCACACTTGACATCTCCACAACCTACAACTAATCTAATATGACAGATACTGAACATAACTAGTTAGTGCAGAACAGCATGTCAAGACATCCTCCTTGACATTTCACAACCTGCAACTAAACTATTATGGCAGATACACAAAACAGCATGTTAAAACAACTTTAGTGACATAAACCTATCATATAGGTTTTAACAAAATTTAGCCAACACAAATACTGCATAGCTGCAGAACTAACAATTTGTATCTTGTTCGAAGCCCAAGATGTGAAGCTAAAGGGATTTGACTTTAGAGAGAATTTGTCATCTCTAAAGGGGGTCTGTTTGTCACAACTGTTGGGTGACTGGTTATAAAGGAGAATTACTTTAACTGGGATATGTGAATCCAGCAATGCCATAATTTCCTTTATAGGGGATTTTTAACCTGAAGGAGAAGACTTTAACTCAGTTTAGAGCAATGCCATATTTCCTTAGGAATTTCTCATGCTAAAAGAGGGACAGTGGCGTGGATGTAAATAATCCAGAGGCTTGCCGCTTACAGCAATTAGAAGGGGGAAAAAGAGTTGTTGATGTTTGTATACTGTGAATGAGGCACAACTTTTGAAGATAAAAGGTTGATTGACTTAACCGGGGTTTCCTTATACAAAGCCTAAGAGGAGGCTATTGACCCAACAGGAGGGTATTTTTATGTGTCTCGTACGAAGCCCGAGAGAGAGGCTAAACGGGTTTACTCAACAAGAGAGTGCTTTTGTATGTGTCTTGTACGAAGCCCAAGATGGAGGCTAAAGGCGCTTGACTCAACAAGAGAGTCTTTGTACCTCGTACAAAGCCCTAGATGGAGGCTGAAAATGTTTGACTCAACAAGAGAGTCTTTTATACCCAACAAGAGAGTGTTTTTGTATCTCGTACGAATCCCGAGATGAAGGCTAAAAGGGGGTTGACTTAACAAGATAGCCTTTTATACTCAACAAGAGAGTGATTTGGTATCGCGTACGAAGCCCGGGATGGAGGCTAAAAAGGTTAGCTCTGCTGGGGAGAATCATGGTACAAAGCCCAAGAGGAGGCTAGGGTGCTGGTGACTGTTTCAGTTTAGTGACAGGTCCAGTATGTTGGATAAAAGAGAAAATCAGTTCTTATATGGGTAATGTTGTACTTTGAGATTGATCAGAGGATCAGGGAGATTTCATGTTCTTTAAGGAAATGGAAAATCTAAAGGGTATTGAGACTGTCCAAGTCTACGGGTGTTTTGAGAAATCTATTCTCAGGTAGTGAATGATCTTTGTATGATGCACAAGAGAAGGCTGGTATGTTAAGGGATGAAGGTAAACCCATTAACTGGTCTGACACTTGACTCAGAAAGATAGCTCTAGCAAATTGATGACTAGGTTATGTTCCTATACCTGTAGAGGTCTCTGGGTCCTTGTACTAAGCCCAAGAGAAGGCATGAGAGCTTTTAAGAAGCCGAATGGTCCTTGTACAACGCCCAAGAGGAGGCGGGGATGCTTTTAAGAAGCCTGTGGGTCTCCAAACCCCGAGAAGTTCAAGACATGCCATTCACCGACAATAGATCAAGCCAGGAAAGTTCGAGAATTTGGAAGAAACTCAAGAGATGCCATTGACGGAGAAAAGATCATCTCTGGGGAGTAGAGTCTCTTTGACGATTTCTAAGGGTGACAGTCTGAGAAAGGGTTCACCGAGAATGCTGCCTTTCACGTTCCATATTGTTTAACCCCGAGAGGAGGGAAGACTGTGTCTGGTAATCCTATGGGGATCTAGTTTTGTTTGTATTTAAGAGTGACCAACAGGGCTTTACCTAGTGCTAGACGTAGTTGCCGGGGAAAACTCTAAATAACTATACTAGTATTACACAGTTGATATTTGACAAGTATATAAAATTTTGTGAAAGAATACTTACAGTGAGCAGCCCCACAATACAGTTATATATATGAAAGCGGATAAAGAAAGTGGGTAAACACTTACTGGGTTGTAGAGCTTCCATGCTGTTTTGTTAGTTTGTTCAACAAAGAAAGCTTTGATAACAATATTATATTCAAAATTAAAGGATAAGGTGTTTTGAAAAGATTTTTGGGGCTTACAGCTCAAGGAGAGGCCCAAGGTTTTATCAGTGATTGCACTGTTGTTTTGTACATTGTACAGGGACTTATACAAGTGACTGAGGCCCAAAAAGGTTTTCTGTACAAAGGGATGGGTCTTACACTCTCTCAAGAGGCCCAAAGGTTTATTTTTGTACAAGTGGTGGGGCTTACAGCTCAAGGAGAGGCCCAAAAGTTTTGTTTAAAAAGGCGACGATCGCGCAAAACTTTTTGATGGTATCGAGACTTATACAATAAGTGAGGCCCAAATTAGTTTGGTTTTCAAAAAGGGTTGGGTCTTACACTCTACTAGAGGCCCAATGATTTTTAAAGAATGGGGCTTATAACACGAGGGTAGGCCCAAGGGTTTGATTTTTGAATTGGCGATCGCGCCGAGATTTTCTTTTAACGCATAGGGACTTATACAATATCTAAGGCCCAAAATTGTTTTGGTTAAAAGGGGATTGGGTCTTACACTCTACTAGAGGCCCAAAGGTGACTTTAAAAGAAAATATGGGCCTTACAACTCAAGGAGAGGCCCAGATAATTTTATTTTAAACTGGCGATCGCGCCGAGATTTTTTGAAAGCACCGTGGGTCTTATACAATGACTGAGGCCCAAAATATTTTGGTTTCAAAGAAGTATTGGGTCTTACACTCTATTAGATGCCCAAAAGGTTTAAAAAAGTTTGATGAGGGTTGAATTAATCAAAAACCCTAATTTGTTTCCAAAATGTATTTTAATTGAATAAATATTCAATTAAAATGATCAAAATTGTTAAACATATGGAAAACAAATTGTGACCTTGGATTAATGTTTCAAAAATCAGGTTTTGATCCACACAATGATTGGAAATCACTAAAATTGGAAAAATCAAGAAAGAAAAAAAAATTTTAAATGTCAAAAACAATTAAAATATTAATTCTTTACAAAAATATCAAGTATATGAAATAAATAATATTTTTGGGATTTTTTGGGAAAATAAAATATTTTAACATTTTTGTGAATTATTAAAAAAAGAATAAACTCAAAATCATTAAAACTCAGAGAGAAATTAATTTTTGAATCAATTAAATAAAATCACAAAATTCAAATATTCAAATTTTCAAAAAAGGACGCCAAGAACAAGGGCAAGAACACGCGCCACCCTATGTTTATGCAGATTTGCATTTTCTATCCAATCTCACTGAATACTTGATTATGTCATGCAATCTACATCTCAATCTACTCGTTTCAACCTCACGATCATGTCTATGGTCTTTAATTTCATTTATTTTAAACATGGAATAAGAAATCAAAGAGAAACCTCAAAAACCCTAAAATTTGCATGAAGGTTCATAAATTTCATACACGATTCAAACAATGCAATTGTGAAATTCTGGTATCAGACGTGTGATGTTAAGGTGTGATGTCACAACAACACACTCTACACAATAGACAGCAATAACAGTAAAATAACACCAAGAATTGTTGACCCAGTTCGGTTACAACCAACCTACTCTGGGGGCTACCAAGCTAGGGATGGAATTCACTACTTGTAGATATAATTTACAGACTCAACGACCCGTTGACAATCTCCTAAACTTATACTCTACTAATGACTTCCTACCTAAGAAACCACTTAGGTATGAGAACACCACTCAATCCCTTACAAACACTCAAAGAACCCACTTTGAGCACCCTTGATCTTACTTCACAGTTTCGATCAATTCAAACAACTCTCTTTGCTTCACAGCTTTAGAGAGGACAGAAACTCAACACCTATTCAAACCCTAGAATAGTGTAAATACAAGCACTTTAAACGAACTCTAGACACTAAGCCTTCTGCTCTTGATCTTCTGAATGTTTTCTGTACTTTTTCCTTTGGTCTTGTGCGCTTTATATAGCTCCTGAATTGGGCTTGGACTTGTCACAATATTTGATCAGATTTGTTAATTAAAATTGAATCTTCAAAACAGATTTTATCCCCAAAATCTTTTTAAATCTTCAACCTTTTAATTCTCCAACAGATCTGCAATCAAATCTCCCATGTAACAGAAAATATCTATCCCAAGATATTCTCATCCAATGAGTTAACCACTCTCCACAATTCCAGCTAATACGCGTGCCCTAATAACATATCCTGCTGTTATTAATTCTGCAGGTCTGATGTTACAACATCACCTGTGTGACATCAGACATCCATCTTCAGCATTTAACAACTTAACACAGCCCAGTGTTAAGACTTCAATGTTACAACATCAGCACCTTGACATCAACATTGAATAAACTTTGTTTTACCAAAATTCCAGCCAATCCAGAAACTATTAATCTCCCCATTTGGCTAATTTTGGCTAAAACACTCTCTGCACTCTGCAAACAACTTCTGCACTCTGCACCTTCAGAGATTTCAGCAGCGGAATAATCTTCAGAAATTTGAAACTTATTAGCAGCAGATTGACACTTTGTATAGTCTTCATCACTTGATCTGCTGCAGCACCATCTTCATTATTGACAGCAACCAATTGGTGCTCCCTCTCTAAAACATGAACTAGCATCACAGCTGTTCAGTAGCTCATTATGTGCAGCAATTTACTCCCCCTAGATGTCGGCTTGGCTGCACTCTTCACAAGTCATGATATCTTCAATACTCCCCCTCAATAACTGCATCACCACTTTTCAACTTAACACCTTTTAGCAGCATCTATCTCCCCCTTAATCTCTGCATCACATCAGCAGCATATGGCAATAAAACTCTTGACTATTTTGGCTATTTTCTCCCCCTTTTTAGCCACAATTAGGCAAACTTCTCCTGGCAGTTGACTACACATTTTCAGAATCACCCCAACTGCCCACAACCCCTCTAGCAGATTCAGTCTTCATAAATGCAGATTCCCAATTTGCTTCTTAACCTTTCAAATTGGTTTGCATCCAAGGCTTTAGTAAATATGTCAGCCAGCTGGTTCTCTGTGGCTACATGTTCCAAGGTAACAACTTTTTCTTCTACCAGATCCCTTATGAAATGATGCCTTATGTCTATGTGTTTTGTCCTACTGTGCTGTATAGGATTTTTTGATATATTAATTGCACTCAGATTATCGCAGTACAAAGTTATAACATCTTGTTTAACATTGTATTCACTCAACATCTGCTTCATCCATACCAGCTGAGAGCAACTACTTCCTGCTGCTATATACTCTGCTTCAGCAGTTGAGAGAGATACACAATTCTGCTTCTTGCTGAACCAGGAAATCAGATTGTTCCTTAGAAAGAAACATCCTCCTGAAGTGATTTTTCTATCATCTTCACTTCCAGCCCAATCAGCATCACAGTATCCTTTTAAGACTGTCCCAGAATCACGACTATATAACATTCCATAGTCACTTGTGCCATTAACATATTTCAGAATCCTCTTCACCTGATTCAAGTGACTTACCTTAGGATCAGACTGATATCTAGCACACACTCCAACAACAAAGGAAATATCAGGTCTGCTTGCTGTGAGATATAGTAAACTCCCAATCATACTTCTGTACAAGCTGTGATCCACACTCACTCCATTCTCATCCTTGGATAGCTTCAAATGGGTGGGAGCAGGTGTCCTTTTGTGATTGGCTTTATCTAGGCCAAACTTCTTTACTATGCTATTGGCATATTTGCTTTGAGAAATAAAGATAGAATCCTCCATTTGTCTGACTTGCAACCCAAGGAAGTAGCTAAGTTCTCCAACCAAACTCATTTCAAATTCTGATTGCATCTGTTGGACAAACTGTTTTACCATAGCATCTGACATCGCCCCAAATACAATGCCATCCACATAAATTTAAGCTACCATTAATTTTCCTCCTTCTTCCTTGACAAACAAGGTTTTGTCAATGCCTCCTTTCCTATACCCATTTGCTACTAAGAATTCTGTTAACCGCTCATATCAGGCCCTTGGAGCTTGTTTTAAGCCATACAGTGCCTTCCTCAGTTTGAACACATGATTGGGGAAGTTTGGATCAGTGAATCCTTTAGGTTGATCCACATATACTTCTTCATTCAGATAGCCATTTAGAAAGGCACTCTTCACATCCATTTGGAACAACTTGAATTTAGGTTACAAGCCATACCCAAAAGTAGTCTGATGGATTCTAGTCTCGCCACTGGAGCAAACGTCTCATCAAAGTCGATTCCCTCCACTTGAGTATAACCTTGTGCAACAAGTCTCGCTTTGTTTCTTGTAACCACTCCAAGCTCGTCTGACTTGTTCTTGTAGATCCACTTTGTTCCAATAACATTCACCCCTTCTGGTCTTGGCACAAGCTCCCAGACTTCATTTCTCTTGAACTGCTCCAGTTCCTCTTGCATAGCATTTATCCAAAATTCATCTGTCAGAGCTTCCTTGACATTTTTTGGCTTAATTTTGGATACGAAGCACGAGTTGGCTATGATTTCTCTGGACCTAGTTCTTACTCCAGAATTTGGATCACCTATGATCAGCTCCTTAGGATGATCCTTCTGAATCCTGATAGAAGGATCCTTCTGAGGTTGCTCAGGCTCAGTGTCAGCAGTACTTGGGGAGGGATTTCTTTCAACTTCAACAGCTACCTCATCAGTTAATGTTCCAACATCTTCTATGACATCCTCAACTTCGTGCTTTTCTTCATCATCAATCACAACATTGATTGACTCCATCATCACTTTGGTCCTGGAGTTGAAGACCCGATAAGCGCTGCTGTTGATGGAGTACCCCAAAAATATCCCTTCATCGCTTTTGGAATCTAATTTCCTTCTCTGCTCTCTATCTGTCAGAATGTAACATTTACTACCAAACACATGGAAGTACTTAACATTAGGTTTTCTTCCCTTCCATAGCTCATATAAAGTGGATGAAGTGCCTCTTCTTAGGGTGACTCTGTTGTGAATGTAGCAGGCAGTGTTCATGGCTTCAGCCCAGAAGTGATAAGGTAGTTTCTTGGCATGAATCATTGCTCTAGCCGACTCTTGTATAGTTCTGTTCTTCCTCTCAACAACTCCATTTTGCTGAGGGGTGATAGGAGATGAAAACTCATGACTTATACCTTCAGACGAGCAAAATTCTTCAAACTTACTATTTTCAAACTCTCTTCCATGATCACTTCTAATTCTGATGACCTTACTCTCCTTTTCTCTTTGAAGTTTAAGATGGAGCTCTTTAAAGACATCAAACACCTCAGATTTGTCTTTGATGAAATTCACCCAGGTGTATCTTGAGTAGTCATCCACAACTACATAAGCATATTTCTTTCCACCCAGACTTTCAACCTGCATAGGTCCCATTAAATCCATATGAAGGAGTTCCAATACTTTGGAGGTGGTGTCATGTTGAAGCTTCGGATGAGACATCTTTGTCTGCTTTCCTTTTTTACAGTCTCCACACACCTTTCCTTCCTCAATACTAAGCTTGGGAATCCCTCTGACTGCTTCTGAGGAGATAATTCTCTTCATTCCCTTAAGGTGAAGATGTCCCAGCTTCTGATGCCATATTTTGACATCATCTTCTTTAGCAAGCATACACGTGGAGGAATTTGAATTTTGCGGCACCCAAAGATAACAGTTGTCCTTAGATCTGGCTCCCTTCATAATGACTTCTCCTTTGTCATCTTTCACATTACATTCGGACTTTGTGAAGTCTACTTTGAATCCTTGATCACAAAGTTGACTAATACTAATCAAATTAGCTGCTAGTCCTTTAACAAGAAGAACATTCTCCAGCTTGGGAGTACTGTCACAGTTTAGTCTTCCAATTCCCTTTATCTCTCCTTTGATCCCATCACCAAATGTAACATAGCCAGAAGACTGAGGTTTCACATCAACAAGCAGATTCTTTACTCCAGTCATGTGTCTTGAACACCCACTGTCAAAATACCAGTCATCTTTGGTAGAAACCCTCAAGGACGTGTGAGCTATCAAGCTGGTAACTTTGGGTATCCATTTCTTCATCACCTTAGGCCTAACCTCTTGCTGTTTGGGATATCCGTGAAGCTTGAAGCATGAGGACTGCATATGACCCATCCTGCCACAGTAGAAGCATCTGACTCTGCCGTTTCTAAAGTGGTTAAATCTTCTCCCACTTTGATCATTCAGTGGTTGCCACCCATACTGTTGTCTCCTTATTCCATAGTTGAATTGTCTTCTGTTGTGTTGATGATGCTGTCTCTTAGGCTGTCTTCTATGGTGATGAGATTTCCTTCTTCCACAAGTCACAGCATAACCATACCATTTTTCCTGATGTTGATGTCTCTGCTGAGACATGTTCTTCTTGAACTTGACAGCTTGCATATTCTGGTGAAATTGGGGAGGCATATACTGACTAGCTCCTTGGGGCTGTATCTTCCTCTGATGAGGGCCATTCTTTTTCTCAGCATTTTGGGGCTGAACAATCTTCTTTGGGAAAGGTCCCTGTTTCGTAGGTTGATGTTGAGACAACGGTTGAGACATCTCCCTTTTTGTTCCTGAAGTGCTAGCCACATATCCTATGCCTGATTTATCTCCAGCAGATTTCTCTAACTGAAGAATTTTATCAAGATCAGCAGTACCACTGTTCATCATCCTAATGAATTTAGTCATCTGATCCTGTTGGGACTTAACTAGCACAACTTCGTTTTCCCGATCAGCTTTTTCATTTTCAAGCTGAGCAATCTGTTGCTTATGATACTTGTTTTCTTGACAAATCTCAGCACTTTTCAAACACAGCTCTCGATAAGTAGAAGCTAGCTCTTCATAAGTTATTTCTTCATCACTACCATCATCAAACACAACAGTTCCTGTTAAGGCTCTAGCATGCTTTGCTGACTCACCATCACTTTCACTATCAGATTCAGACCAGGAAACTGACATGCCCCTCTTCTGCTTCTTCAAGAATGTGGGACATTCTTTCTTGACATGCCCATACCCTTCACATTCAAAGCACTGAACACCTTTATCCTGAGCATTCTTTTCTTCATCTTTCTCTTTTGCATTGGTGATGTCAGAGGAACTGTTCTTGACACTTGGCTTGTAGTTATTGTTCCATCTTTTTAACACTTTGTTGAACTGCCTTCCCAACATTGCAATGGCTTGTGATAAATCTTCCTGAGAATCTTTGACAACCTTATCTTCTGCAAGAGTGGAGACCAAAGCAATACCCTTGGGCTTCTTTTCTGGTTCTTCTTCATTTAAACCAAGTTCAAAAGTCTGAAGAGATCCAATGAGCTCATCTACTCTCATCTTGCTGATGTCTTGAGCTTCTTCAATAGCAGTCACTTTCATCTTGTACCTCATAGGTAGGGACCTAAGGATCTTCCTCACGAGCTTTTCATCTGACATCTTCTCTCCAAGAGCACTAGATGCATTGGCCAGCTCAAGAACACTCATGTGGAAATCATGAATAGTTTCATCTTCCATCATCTTCAGGCTTTCAAATTTTGATGTTAAAATCTGAAGTCTTGACATCTTGACTCTAGATGTTCCTTCATGAGTAGCCTGCAAGATATCCCATGCTTCTTTAGCAACTTCACAGGTATTGATTAACCTGAAGATGTTCTTATCCACTCCATTGAAGATAGCATTCAGAGCTTTGGAATTTCCAAGGGCAAGCTCATCTTCCTCCTTGGTCCACTCTTCTTCAGGCTTTGGCTTAGAGGTGCCTTCTTTATCTTTGCCATAATCATCCTTCTCACACATAACAGGAGCTTTCCATTCTTTAATAACAGCCTTCCAAGCCCTACTATCCAAGGATTTTAAGAAGGTGGTCATCCTTGGCTTCCAATAGTCATAATTGGATCCATCCAAAATAGGGGGTCTGTTGACGAATCCTCCAACTTCTTTGTCCATATTTACACCAGAAAGTAACTTCCCTAGATCTCACCCAGAGACAGACAGGATGCCTGCTCTGATACCAATTGAAATTCTGGTATCAGACGTGTGATGTCACAACAACACACTCTGCACAATGGACAGCAATAACAGTAAAATAACACCAAGAATTGTTGACCCAGTTCGGTTACAACCAACCTACTATGGGGGCTACCAAGCCAGGGATGGAATTCACTACTTGTAGATATAATTTACAGACTCAATGACCCGTTGACAATCTCCTAAACTTATACTCTACTAATGACTTCCTACCTAAGAAACCACTTAGGTATGAGAACACCACTCAATCCCTTACAAACACTCAAAGAACCCACTTTGAGCACCCTTGATCTTACTTCACAGTTTCGATCAATTCAAACAACTCTCTTTGCTTCACAGCTTTAGAGAGGACAGAAACTCAACACCTATTCAAACCCTAGAATAGTGTAAATACAAGCACTTTAAACAAACTCTAGACACTAAGCCTTCTGCTCTTGATCTTCTGAATGTTTTCTGTACTTTTTCCTTTGGTCTTGTGCGCTTTATATAGCTCCTGAATTGGGCTTGGACTTGTCACAATATTTGATCAGATTTGTTAATTAAAATTGAATCTTCAAAACAGATTTTATCCCCAAAATCTTTTTAAATCTTCAACCTTTTAATTCTCCAACAAATCTGCAATCAAATCTCCCATGTAACAGAAAATATCTATCCCAAGATATTCTCATCCAATGAGTTAACCACTCTCCACAATTCCAGCTAATACGCGTGCCCTAATAACATATCCCGCTGTTATTAATTCTGCAGGTCTGATGTTACAACATCACCTGTGTGACATCAGACATCCATCTTCAGCATTTAACAACTTAACACAGCCCAGTGTTAAGACTTCAATGTTACAACATCAGCACCTTGACATCAACATTGAATAAACTTTGTTTTACCAAAATTCCAGCCAATCCAGGAACTATCAAATTGATTGATGGAAAACACTCCATGCATGATTATGAACATATGGCCAAATTATTGTGCAGCAAAAAATGCATGGATCATAGAGTTAGAAGAGCTCATGCTTACCTCTTGCAGCTGGTGATCGTGTTTTGTGTTAGAGGTGTTACAGCTTGGTTCCAAGGTTATGGACAGCTTCCCTAGGTGCTATGGAGTGTGCCTGGGTGCTTGGAGTGGATTGAATTGAGTTGGAACTTCATTTAGCACCTTGTAGCGAGCGATTTTGGACGCGGTTCTTAAGCGCTGGTCGCTCTCTGTGGTTGAGTTTACTACAGGTCGATTCATATTTTATCCTATTAAAGCTGATGAAGGAAGGGAAATAGATGTCTCCAATTAACCCTGCTTTGCATACTGAGTTTAAACAGCGGTCTGTTAGGTTGCGAATGCTATCAATGTGGGGGGCCCTTGTACTGGTTATTTGTATTTTTGCCAATACGGTTTTCTTCTTCTCTTTCTAGGACTTTATAGCGGGAAACAAGGATTAGGATGTTAGGACTGATGCTTTTGATAGATACATGAGAGTATGGGATTTTGGGTTTTTGTTTAGTGTGCTCGCTAAGAGTTTTCTTTCAATCTTATGCCTACGTATTCCCGTTTACCGAAACAGGGAAATCAGAGCATTCGTAGTTCCTCCTATTCTATGGGAGGAAATGGTTGTTTTTGGTGTCTTGTTCAAAGCCCAAGACGTGAAGCGAAAAGTGGTTTGTATCTTGTTCAAAGCCCAAGATGTGAAGCTGAAGAGTCTATTTGTATCTTGTTCAAAGCCCAAGATGTGAAGCTGAAAGGTCTCAACTTTAGAGAGAATTTGTCACCTCTAAAGAGGGGGTTGTATGTCACAACTGTTTATAAAGGATAATTACTTTAACCGGGATGTGTGAATCCGGCAATGCCATAATTTCCTTAAAAGGGGATTTCAACCTGAATGAGAAGACTTTAACTCAGTGTAGAGCAATGCCATCTTCCCTTAGGAATTTCTCATGCTAAAAGAGGGACAGTGGCATGGATGTAGATGATCCAGAGGCTTGCCGCTTACAGCGATTAGATGAAGGGGAAGGAGTTGTCGATGTTTGTGTACTGTGAACGAGGCATAGCCTTGATGCTAAAAGGTTAATTGGATCAACCAGTGGTTTTCTTATACAAAGCCTAAGAGGAGGCTATTATGTGTCTTGTACAAAGCCCGAGAGAGAGGCTAAAAGGTTTTAACTCAACGAGGGAATCTTTTGGTATCTCGTATAAAGCCCGAGATGGAGGCTAAGGATGGTGACTCACCAAGAGAATCTTTTATACTCAACAAGAGAGTGATTTTGTATCTCGTACGAAGCCCGAGATGGAGGCTTTTGTTTGTTTGTTTGACTCAATAAGAACCTTTTTGTATCTCGTATAAAGCCCGAGATGAAGGCGAAAGGGTGATTGACTCAACGAGGGAGTCTCTTTTGTGTCTCGTACAAAGCCCGAGAGAGAGGCTAAACATTGTTTGACTCCACTGGGGAGAATCATTGTATAAAGCCCAAGAGAGAGGCTAACTTCACTGGAGAAGGATCATTATACAAAGCCTAAGAGGAGGCTATGGCGACTGTTCAGTTAAGTGACAGGTCCAGTATACTGATTTTGAGAGAAAATCAGTTCTTATATGAGCAACACTGTACTCGAGGATTTGGTTCGAGGATCCGGGTTATTCCTGTTCTTTAAGGAAATGGGAAATCCGAAGGGTATTGAGACTGTCCGAGTGTACGGGTTTTCTTCCTATTTAACGAAGGGGTCACTTGAGAATGTCTTTGAGACTCAAGGAAATTAGACTGTCCGAGTCTAGAGTTTCATCTTTTGTACTATGCTTTGAGAAATAGTAGTAGACTCTATGAAAGGACGGTTCTATGCAGATGACTAAGTTCTGTTCCTATACCTGTAGGAGGTCGTCGGGACAATTTGTACGAAGCCCAAGAGGAGGCTGGAAACTTTTAAGAAGCTGGCGGGTCCTTGTACGAAGCCCAAGAGGAGGCTATCATTCCCGGAGGAAGAGATCATTATACGAAGCCTAAGAGGAGGCTGTGAATACTTCTAAGAAGCCGTAGGGTCCTTGTACTAAGCCCAAGAGGAGGCGGGGTTGCTTTTAGGAAGCCGATGGGTCCCCAAACCCCGAGAAATTCAAGGCAAGCTATTCACAAGGAATAGATCAAGTCAGGAAAGTTCGAGAATTTGGAAGAAACTCAAGAGATGCCATTCACGGAGAAAAGATCATATCTGGGGAGCAGAGTTTCTTGACAAGTGCTTTTAAGAAGCCTGTGGGTCCCCAAACCCCGAGAAATTCAAGGCAAGCTATTCACAAGGAATAGATCAAGTCAGGAAAGTCCGAGAATTTGGAAGAAACTCAAGAGATGCAATTCACGGAGAAGAGATCATCTCTGGGGAATAGAGTTTCTTTAACAACTTCTATGAGTGACAGTCTATGAAAGGGTTCACAGAGAATTCTGCCTTTCATGTCTCCATATTGTTTAACCCCAAGAGGAGGGAAGACTGTGTCTGGTAATCCTATGGGGATCTAGTTTAGACTATTTCTAAGAGTAATCAACGGGCTTAATGCTAGACGTAGTTGCCAGGGAAACTCTAAATATCTATACTATTATTACACAGTTGATATGAGTTTATGAAAGAAGACTTACAGTGAAACAACCCCACAATACAGTTATATGTATATGAAAGCGGTAAATGAAAGCAATAACCACTTACTCGGTTGTAGAGCTTCCATGCTGTTTGGTTAGTTGTTCAACAAAGAAAGATTGAAAAACAACAGTATATTCAAAATCAAAGGAGAAAGTGCTTTGAAAAAGAAAGATTTGGGGCTTACAGCTCAAGGAGAGGCCCAGGGTTTTATCAGTGATTGCACTATTTTAATTTGTACAGAGGGACTTATACAAGTGACTGTGGTCCAAAAATTGTTTTCTGTACAAAGGGATGAGTCTTACACTCTCTCAAGAGGCCCAAAAAGTTTTAAGAAAGGAAATGGGTCTTACTACTCGAGGGTAGGCCCAGATGATTTTTCCGTCGAAAATGGCGATCGCGCCGAGGTTTTCTTTTAACGCAAAGGGACTTATACAATAAGTGAGGCCCAAAATGATTTTGGTTAAAAGGGGGTTGGGTCTTACACTCTATTAGAGGCCCAAAAGTTTTGAATGGGTCTTATAGCTCGAGGAGAGGCCCAAAAGGTTATTTTTCAAAAGGCGACGATTGCGCCGTTTGTTTTTTACGGTATCCAGACTTATACAATACACTGAGGCCCAAAAATGATTTGGTCAAAAAAAGGATTGGGTCTTACACTCTATAAGAGGCCCAAAGTGTTTTGAAAATGATTTATGAGGGTTGAATTAATCCAAAAACCCTAATTTGTTTTCAAAAATGTATTTAATTGAATAAAAATTCAATTAAAATGATCAAAATTGTTTAACATAGGAAAAAAAAATTGTGATCTTGGATTAATGCTTCAAAAATTAAGTATTGACCTACAAAATAATTAGAAAGCATTAAAAGTTGCAAAATCAAGGTGGAAAAAATATTTAAAATGTCAAAAACAATTAAAATATTAATTCATTGCAAAAATATCAATTATATGAAATAAATAATATTTTTGGGATTTTTTGATAAAATAAAATATTTTAACATTTTTGTGAATTATTAAAAAAAGAATCAACTCAAAATCATTAAAACTCAGAGAGAAATTAATTTTTGAATCAATTAAATAAAATCACAAAATTCAAATATTCAAATTTCTGAAAATGGCGCCAAGAACACACCAAGAACACGCGCGTGTTCTGAGTTTCCCAGATTTGCGTTTTCCATCCAATCTCACTGAATACTTAACTATATCATGCAATCCACATACCAATCAACTCGTTTCAACCTCACGATCATGTCTATAACACTTAATTTCATTTAAATTAAACATAAAACATGAAATCACGAAGAAACCTCGAGAACCCTAATTTCTGCATGAAGGCTAGGATTTTTGATACACGATTCAAACAAAGCAATTAATTGAGGGAAAACATTCCATGCATGATTATGAACATATGGCCAAATTATTGCGCAGCAAAAATTGCATGGATCATAGAGTTAGAAGAGCTCATGCTTACCACTTGCAGCTGGTGATCGTGATTTGTGTTGGAGGTGTTACAGCTAGGTTCCAATGATCTGGATAGCTTCCCTAGGTGCCATGGAGTGTGTATGAATGCTTGGAATGGATTGAAATGGTTTGGAGCTGAAGATGGTACCTCAACTGCAAAACTGTCAAGAACTTGAGCAGTTGGCTGGTGATTTTGTGAAATCTGTGTTCCAGATGTTATGTGAGTGTTTGGATCACTTTTATACGATGTATGTGAGGTGTGTGTGTGATTGGTTTGATTGGAAAAGCTCTCAAACTCAAAACCCGATAGTGACTTGCCTTAGAAGGCAAAATTGGAGTGAAAGAAGAGATTTTGAGGAAAGCATCTGTTTGATGGCTTTGGTGTACTCAAACTGATCACAATTGAGCTCTATTTATAGTAGAGCAAGTTTGTTTTGCAAGGAATAGTGAATGGAAACTGCTAAGTAGGTTTGGCCAATGTTGGCAAATGAAAATCCAAGTCTCCTCTAGCCATTGACTAGAGCTTAGGGCACAGAGCTTTGGTTCCCTTGGTCTTGGATAAGTCTTGACTAATTTCAGATGAGAATGACTCAGTCCATGCCACCTTGATGCTTCCATTGAATGCTTCAATCCAAATTTGGAGTCTTGTCCCTATTTTGGCCATTCTAGGTCCAACATGCTATTTCTTGTTCCATGGACTTTGGAGGCTTGGCTCAGTGATTGTCCCCTTTAGATTCAATCCTCAGAGGTGTCCAAGTGGATAGGAGCATTTGGATTTGGCTGATTTTGGCAAATCGAGCAAAAATGCAAATTCTGCCTTGCCTTGGCAGATTTCAGCAAGGCAACTTCCCAATGTCATATCTCATGGCTCAAATTGATTTTGGTAATGTTCTTGGCCATTTTGGAAAGCCCTTACATGATACAACAACTGTTTGAACATATTTGGTTTTGATCCCTTTGGAATCCAAGTGAAAAATCCCCCTACATTTGGCAAAAAGTAAGGCAAAATCTGACTTAGTGAAATTTTCACTAAGTGTTGGAACAAAGTGTTTTCTCTTGATTTTGATCACTCCATAACTCAAAATCCATGAGGAATTTGGACATAGGTCAGTATGAAGCTTTTGTAGAGGGCAATGAGATCTACAAATAAAGATTTGAATGGGGCACAATGGCCTTGTGGTTTAGGAGTTATGGTCCTCCAAAGTTGGTGCATTAGTGGCACTTTTTCATGACTTAGAAAAATTTCTAAGTTTTATGGTTACCCCTTTTACAAGTTATCCAACTTTTCTTGATTTTTCTTGATGAATGATGATTCAAATCATACATTAACATCATTTTAGGGTTAAAAATCCATTTTGGTGAAAAATCTCAAAAAGTCAAAGTTGACTTTTGTGCACAGTTGACTTTTTATCAGATGAATTCCAAACTATGCAATTCTTCAGGAAATCATGTCCTTGACCTAAATCAAACTTGATGGACATGTTCCATGGGTGTTATAGGGTATATTGGATCATGTCTTAGGGCTTGGGAGCATGTCCTGGTCAAAAGTCAAAGCTACAGTTGACTTTTCTCATAAAACCCTAATTGTTGTCCAGATGAAATTGAGACTTGTTGCTCAAGCTTCTTAGATCAATCCATTGTCCCAAATGGATTAATGTGACATATTGGAGATCCTCAAATCCTCTCTTGAGGTCTTGGCTCATGGTTTGTCCCAAAAGCCAACTTAGGGGTGAATTAGGTCAAGAAACCCTAATTCCTGATTTTTGATGAATGCATCCCCTGAGGCAAGATTGACTTGATGATTGGGTCCATGAGGTTCCATGGAGTATATTAGGTTAGGTTTTGGATCATTGGCTTGTGCCCAGATGAAAATTTTCCATCTGGAGGCCCTGGTCGACCAAAACCCTAATTTGGTGACACTGTCAATCTTGAGACTTGATCCACCTAGAAGGGAGCAGCCTTGTGCTTAATCCTTGAAGTGGGAGTCCTTTTGATCCATTGTGGATGTTTGAGAGATTAGACAAGTTGAAGATCATGTCATTCCTTAATTGATCCTTTGTTTAAGCACTCAGAGAGGGCTTGAAACCCTAATTTTGATTGTAGTGGATGCTCACCTATCTTTGGGGAGACTGATGAAGTATGATGGTTCCTCTATATTGTGATGATGATTTGCACAATGATGGGAAATCTTAGTGGTCAAAATTTGGGGTATGACACACCCCAACTGCAAATATGTTAAAGGCTTGAGCAGTTGGCTGTTGATTTTGTGATTTTGATGTTCCAGATGTTATGTGAGTGTTTGGATCACTTCTATATGATGTTTATGAGGTGTGTGTGTGATTGGTTTGGTTGGAATAGCTCTCAAACTCAAAACCCGATAGTGAGTTGCTTTGGAAGGCAATTTTGGAGTGAAGAAGGAGATTTTGAGGAAAGCATCTGTTTGATGGCTTTGGTGTACTCAAACTGAAAACAATTGAGCTCTATTTATAGTAGAGCAAGTTTGTTTTGCAAGGAATAGTGAATAGTAACTGGTGAGATACCATTTGAGGGAAAAAAAATGACATCAGACTCGCTGGGGAGCCCAATCGTCTGAATTGTAGAGGTGTACAAACTTCTCTGTTGGAGACGCCATTTGTTGATTCTATCTGGGGAAAATGAGTCTCTTGAGAGACTGCCTTCGTTTGGGATTACATCATACTTTTCTCGGATTCTTCCCAGAGAAACGCCATATGATGGGGTCCAATTTTGAGGTGCCGATGACCTTTTCATCAGCGGTCTTTTCAGAGCGAAACTGGTATGCTGCCGAATCTCTGATTACGAGGCTTTCTCCGTGGATTTTCCTTAATCCGGGAAAGCAAGGATATCATCTTCAATGGCGAAGAGTGATGTTAACTGAGGGCTTCTCTGGTTTTTCAGAGGTTCAAGTTATCAAAGTGGTCGAGGACACAACTTCAATCCAGAAATAAAACTGGAGGAGAGAGAATGTTCGGACGCAGCGTTTCCTGACGAGGCAAGAACTGACGACTCGATTGAGAGAACTTCTATCACTAGGGGATAAGACTGACTAGAGTGATAGTGATGCAATATGAAATGTGAATGCAAATCAATAATGCAATGATGCATGTATATTTATGCTGACAAAACTGACGCGACATACAAACTGACAGGTGAACACGACTGGATACTCGGCCATCATGGGGCAAAGAAGTACAGTTGGTTCAGAATAGCAATTCCACCTTGCTTAGAAGAGATAGTCCCTATTGAGAGCACTGTTGATCGGGCTTAGGAGAAAAGAAATCGGCCGAGGCGTGTGTCGCTCCCGGGATTTTCATCCAAGTACAAACGCGAAAGTGGCACCAAACAGAGTCGCCAGCAATGTGTATTTATCCCAAGAGAGGGAAAGGAAACACCGCGTAAACCTGAGAGAAAGGAAAAGCATGGTCTTGCGACCAAGAGAAGTGGGTAAGGGAGTCGGTTACGCGAGAGGAAGGTATTAGCACCCCCTCACGTCCATCGTACCCGATGGGATCCACGCTTGCTTGTCTCGATCAAAGGGTGTAAAGAAAAGATAATGGAAAAAGGAACTAAAAGAAAGAAAGGAGAAAGAAGAACAAATGTAGGGAAAATAAAAGAAGTGCTCGCATGGGCCCTACCCCACTGCCTACGTATCTCATCGGGAGCATGAGAATCAGAGCGACGTAGTTCCCCTCACTAGGGATGAATTGTTTGTGTTTTTTAGAGAACGGCTGACGTTCTAGCTCAGGTGTTGCAGGCTCGCTGGTCCGAGTGCGTTACCATCTTGCAAGAGAACGAGTAGAAGCGCGTTCGTACGCTAAGAGTGAATGAGGTGAGAAAAGAATTCCCGGAGGAAAGACGTTATTGTTTGTTTCTTGTCTTTTAGAAGGAAGTGTTTTGGATTTGTTTGCATACGACAGTGTATCCAAATCTTAGTCATCGGAATGTGTACATTCTCACATTCCAAGATGGAATGGGTAAGAAAGCACACTAAGAGTGAAGAAGACCTCCACACTTAGCTCCAATTGTCAAGGTTCAAACACACTAGCATACTTGTGTTTATTAAGTGTTTTTGTTGATTAAGAAATGAAGAAGTGTTTTTTATTATTTGCACCTTCAACAAGTATTGCATTTAAGTCCCTCATACAAGATCAAATGTTTAACACATTGACCCAAGATGGGCTATATGCTATACATTCTAAGATTATAAGAGAAGACCCCTTATAACCTTTTCTTTATATGAAAGGCCTAAATGCAATAAATGCCCACCTTTATTATATATTTTGAATTTTCTTTGAGATGAGAAGATGAAAGACTCAAGAGAGGATAAAGGTAAAAATCTATATGGACTAAGACTCCATCCTAATTGATTAGTTAAGGGAGTGATCCTAAGGTTTGTGAGGTTTCAACCTAACGTCTAAAGAAAGAATGAATTAAACAATTCACTTCTAAAGTAGAAGATGAATTGTAATTCACAAAGGGAAAGTGATGAGTTATTAAAAGAAAGCACATAAGTGCTTAACAAAACACAAAGTGGAATTGTAAAAGAGAAGGGATAGAAGTTGAATGTGGATTCCTTATCCACACTCAATTGAAACTTACCAAAGCCCCTACATGGTTAGCACAATCACTTACAAGTAAAGTAAGAAAATATAATGAACAAATCAAATTCAAACAAGTTGACAAACAAAGTAAAATGAGATTGAATTGCTATAAGAGCTTCCCAATCAGAATGTAACTCATATTTACACAACCTAATGTTATCCTAAATGAGCATACCAAATCATGCAAACAAAATCTCAATCCAACAAGAAGCAAAGAAGAAAAGGTGAAGTGATGTGAATGTGGTTCATACTTGTGAAACAAATGACTTAAGGTGCAAGATAAACATCAAACATGCAAAGATGAAACCCAAATGTCACAATCAGAAGTCAATTAACATGCTATACATCCTCAAACAAAACCACAACTCATGGCACAAGTGCCTTCATGATCAAGCAAACCAAACATGAGGCATGCATTCACAAAATGAACAAGTTAAACTTCATGCTTCAAACAAATAGCAAACATGCTTCAAAAATTATGACTTTCACCAATCAAACACCTTAAACACATGCCATTAACATATCAAGTCCACAAGCAATGAATCAGAACCAAAGTCACTCAACAATTAGGTCAAAGTCTCATGGAAGTTTCATGCATTCATGCTCAAAGCAACACATCAAAAGTCATCCAAAAAAAGACTTAAAAATCATCTCATAAATCTCAAACCTACCTCAACATATTGTGACCACAATGCAAAAAGAAAGGCATCAAAATCATTTTTTATGATCAAGAACAAAAATGCACAAAATCATATGTCACATTAAGTATGCATACAAATGGAAATTCAAAAGAAATAATGGAACAGGGGCAAAATGGTCATAAAATCAGAAAATAAAATCATAGAAAATTTCCTAAATGTTTTAAGAATACACATGAATTTTTGTAGAATTTTCCAATATGTTTTGGTATTTTTAAAAAATAGAAATCAAACGTGTAGAAAGAAATAAAAATGAAAATTAAATGCAAAATGCAGGGGGGTATGAACATAGCAATTGGACAGTTCAAAATCACATGGGCCTCAAAACATGGGGGTGTAATTAGTATTCTGATTTGGGTCCATTTCAGCGCATAACACAATAGCAAGCATGCACTTCAGTCAACAGGAATTGACTCATCCTCAGCCAATGGATCAAGTCAAGGTCAATGCGTGGTCAAAGTAATCAGGATCAATGCACATGCGTGAGGACACACACAAGTTACCATGCACTACACTACAACATGTTTAAATGAATTCAGAAAAGATACACGTGAGGAGCATGTGATTTTTAATGTGCTGGCAAGACAAGGATCACACGATCAGAAAACATGAACGGACAGGATTAAAACACACATAAACCCTAACAGTTAAAGTCACCGGCCGGAGATGACCTCCGGTCATCTTCTCCGGCCAGCAGCCACCACCTGCAACTCACATTTTCTCCAGAAATTCACAAGCCATATACCAAACGAAAGCTAAGCTCATGAGGAACACAAATCCAACAAGAAAATTCATAGATCAAGCATGAATAAAGAGAATCGAAGAGGATAAATTTGCCCTAATTTTCAGTTCTAAGCTCCTAAAGAGCTCTATCAACTAGCCAGCTTCACATAGCTTCTAATAAGCTCAAACAACACATCAACAAGTCAAAACAGGATAAAATCGTGCAATTAAAGTTTGAGAAATTTTGAAACCTGAAATTGGAGAACTCTTGAATCAACAGAAAACCAGAGATGAGAGATTGATCTTGAGCTTCCTAAGAGCAAAATAAATGCTCTGAACCTTTGGATTTTGAAGACAATGAACTGAGATTCCAATTGGAGAAGTTGCTGCTCTCGATAGCTTGCTCTTACTTCAGCTTGTTCTTGATCAGAAGTGCTTGATGATGAACAATTGATGAAGATCAAGGTGAGAACGTGTGAAGAACTCGTGTGAAATCAGAGAGAGAATGGAGAGAACTCTGAGAGAAAAGTGAGAGCAATTTGGAGTGAGAGTGAAAAATGAGAATCCTCCTCTGAAATTGTGAGAGTTTCAGCTTATATATCCAAGGTTAACTCCCAACCAGTTCAGTTAACAGTTAGAACTCTAGTTAAACTGAGTTAGTTAACTGAGTTTGAGTTAACTAACTGAGTTAGGTGGTTAATGGCACGAGTTGGGGAAGTTCTGTTAGAGTGAGGGTGAGGTTCATGGAGTTATGGTGGTGTGTAGGAGAAGGAAAGTGATGTTATGTTGTTCTGATGTAGCAGCAGGAATCTTGTGGTGCAAGTTTCTCACTTCCTCTTTCATGCAAGGCTCAAGCTCGTATGCATAATGTGAAATGTGTTTGGCCAAATGAAGCAAAGAATAGAGCAGCACACATAGGACTTCTGTCATGTACTTGATGTGTGTTTGAACCAAAATTATGCAGCAAATCTTCATTGTGACAGCAAGTGTTTGAGGAGGAATTTCTCCATGGTTAGTGAATGAAACAATCCAATGTTGGTGGCATTAGAAAGATGATACATTAGGGAACAATATTGGTGTTGAAAGTTGGTTGAATTGAAGTTTGGAACATGACCAAATGTGGCTTGTAACAGAAGAAACACCAACTGGTGCATGGGCGAGATAATGAGGTTGGTTGGCAAGGCATGCTTGGCATGGATTTTCAGTTGCATTGACCAATCTTTGAGCCATCATAACTCCTTATCCTTTGATCAAATGAAAAATCCATGAACATCAATCTTGAAGATCTCACATAGAGGAACAACTTTCATGTTGAAAGATTTTTCATTTGAAACCTTTAACCATGAGTAATTGATCTACACATCTTGCTCACCAACTGTTTGAGAAAATGACTGTGCGCAGACCTGGCCAAGCTTGGTCAAGACATGGTTTTTGGCCTACTTTCCTCCAACTTTGATTAATCATATCTCCCTCAATTTTTGTCTAATGGAGATGTTATACCCATGGATTTGAAGCTCAAAGCAAGGCCTTTCATTGAGGCAGAGTGGAATTTTCATTTGGTGCTTCAATTTTGAATGGCCTTGGTTCCAATTCTGATGCAAAATGGCCAAAACTTGCTATTTTTAGCAACCCTACTTCATCCAAAAATGGCAACTTTTTACATCTTGATTTTTTCATGATTCCTTTGGAATTTCTTGACCAAATTTTGTACATTGGACATATGTAACATGAATTTCATGAATTTGGCCTCAAAAAGTCAAGAGTTGACTTTTTCCCCTGATTATTTGACTTGGCCCCAAATTTCCTGATTTTTGATCTTTCTTCCAATTGAACCACCTCCCAAAACCAATTGAGGGGCAATTCTCCATACACATACACTTAAGAACATGTAGAATACCATGACATCAAGTTTTGTCCAAAAAATCAAAGATTCCCTGATTTAATGGGAAACCCTAGTTTTGGTGCCCACCTCCTAGGAGAAAAATGTGCAGTCTTCAATTTCAAATTCCTCAGAGTATGTTGTGTATCCTCTTAAAGGATGATGAGAAATGCCACTTGAGAATGATTTTGAATCAATGAGCTATCTCTTTTGAGGGTTTTCCTTCAATTTTTGAACCTCTTGCATAGTGAAAGATGTAGTGCTTCAATCTCCCATTGAATCTCACTTCCTTGAGGTTTTGGAAGATCAATTGAGATATTATGAGACATGAAAGACCTCTTGGCTTGCCTTGAGGAAACTTGATTGACCTTTTTATGCTCTGAATGATTCCTTGATTGTCCACCTTCCACCTGATCACATGCCCTGATGGTAAGAAGGATGCCATGCTTCATTTTTCTATGTTAAATGCAATGTAATGTTAATGAGGTGGATATGATATGATAAATGATAATGCCATGCTATGATGACAAAAGGGGAGAGCAAATTTTGGGGTATTACAGCTGCCCCTATTCAAGCGCTGTAGACCTGAATGCCTGAAAGCGATTGCTTTCGGACTTTCAAGGTATATAGTGATTGAATACCAAATATAACCAAAAATTTGCTCTGGATAGTGAAGAAGAAAAGGGATATAAACCCAACGAGACTGCTGGATTGAATCTTCGATGAAACGTCGGAGAGATCTGTCTTTTGAACGACGCCAGACGACTACTGGCTTGCCACACTACTGGTGGACTTTAATAATGTCTTTTATGCAATTCCAGACGACTACTGGCTTGCCACACTACTGGTGGACTTTAATAATGTCTTTTATGCAACTCCAGACGACTACTGGCCTGCCACACTACTGGTGGACTTTAATAATGTCTTTTATGCAATTCCAGATGACTACTGGCCTGCCACACTACTGGTGGACTTTGCAGCTTCGTGCCACCCGAAGATGGACTTTTGCCAATCCACTGTTGGACTTTTAGAATATGCCACCCTCAGATGGACCTTTCGCCAATCCACTATTGGACTTTTGCCACCCGAAGACGGACTTTTGCCAATCCACTGTTGGACTTTTGCCACCCGGAGACGGACTTTTGCCAATCCACTGTTGGACTTTTGCCACCCGAAGACGGACTTTTGCCAATCCACTGTTGGACTTTTGCCACCCGAAGACGGACTTTTGCCAATCCACTGTTGGACTTTTGCCACCCGAAGACGGACTTTTGCCAATCCACTGTTGGACTTTTGCCACCCGAAGACGGACTTTTGCCAATCCACTGTTGGACTTTTGCCACCCGAAGACGGACTTTTGCCAATCCACTGTTGGACTTTTGCTACCCGGAGACGGACTTTTGCCAATCCACTGTTGGACTTTTGCCACCCGAAGACGGACTTTTGCCAATCCACTGTTGGACTTTTGCCACCCGAAGACGGACTTTTGCCAATCCACTGTTGGACTTTTGCCACCCGAAGACGGACTTTTGCCAATCCACTGTTGGACTTTTGCCACCCGAAGACGGACTTTTGCCAATCCACTGTTGGACTTTTGCCACCCGAAGACGGACTTTTGCCAATCCACTGTTGGACTTTTGCCACCCGAAGACGGACTTTTGCCAATCCACTGTTGGACTTTTGCCACCCGAAGACGGACTTTTGCCAATCCACTGTTGGACTTTTAGCTGCTTTGCCACCCGAAGACGGACTTTTGCCAATCCACTGTTGGACTTTTGCCACCCGAAGACGGACTTTTGCCAATCCACTGTTGGACTTTTGCCACCCGAAGACGGACTTTTGCCAATCCACTGTTGGACTTTTAGAATATGCCACCCTTAGATGGACCTTTCGCCAATCCACTGTTGGACTTTTGCCACCCGAAGACGGACTTTTGCCAATCCACTGTTGGACTTTTGGAATATGCAACATTGCATTACTCTCTGCATCTGTGTCAGACATCTATGCTGACTCTGCTGAGGAGCAAAGACCAATGAAATGACTTGACTTTAGAGGTTCCTGAGAGGATAATATCTCTGCTGGCGAATGGATGAACAATCCGTCTGCTTCGAATTGTCAAGCTTGCCAACAATAAATTGGACTTTAAGATATGAGGGAATGACGACTCTGCCAGGAATTATTCCATCTGTTTGGGGGAATGAATTCTGGTCACAGCGATTCCGCTGGGGATGAGAATTTTTAAATGACGTCCTGCTGGGGAAATGAGCCATTAAAACTCTGCTTGGGGATTTATTCAACCCAAGATCCTTTATAGGGATTATCAACCTTCTGACCCGGCTGGGGAAAGGCTGTACCATCCTTGTTGAGGAATAGATTCTGCCGATCTGATAAACCTCTGCGGAGAGAATAACAACTCAGCTGGAAGTTGCTGACAAGATTCGATGCTGACCTCTGTGGGGATACCATGACCAGAGATACGATCTTGCTGGGTATCAGGGCTACTCTGCCAGGGATATGCAAATCCTGGTTAGAACATTCCACTGCAACTTGCTAGAAAGAGTCCTTAGAGATCTGTTGGGGAGACCCAAAGCAAATCCACAGTAGTCTGCTGAAGAATGTGACTGTTGAGCTTAGGATAAGTACTACAATGCCCCATGTTAGGCGAACTTTCCTGATGACGAGTTTAACAAACTCTGCTGGAGAAAACTGCTTTAAAGCGTCTCATGTTGGGGAATGCCTTTCGAGAGGATTTTACAGAAGACCAACTGTCCTCAAACTCTACTGGGGATGATCAACACTTCATGCTGGGGAAACAAACATGCCCCATGCTTGGACAAAACAACAATTTATCCCCGAAGAGGATGTCATAAGAGGATTTTACAGAAGATCAACTGTCCTCAAACTCTACTGGGGATGATCAACACTTCATGCTGGGGAAACAAACATGCCCCATGCTTGGACAAAACAACAATTTATCCCCGAAGAGGATGTCATAAGAGGATTTTACAGAAGATCAACTGTCCTCAAACTCTACTGGGGATGATCAACACTTCATGCTGGGGAAACAAACATGCCCCATGCTTGGACAAAACAACAATTCGTCCCCGAAGAGGATGTCATAAGAGGATTTTACAGAAGATCTAGCCTCTTCAAACTCTTGTGACTTCGCTGGGGATAATGACCATCAGTTTCGGTGTCGATGAGACCACCCTTTTGGGGAACCTGTGACCGTTATCGACACAGAAAAGCTTGTAGCTGTTGGAAGTACTGAACGAGAGAATCGACTTAATAAGATACAACGGTACCCAGTTGAACTTAATTCACTGAGATCGACCCGATATGAACAATCGTCGACCGAACGATGAACGCCGATCTCCTTACCCGTAATTGCCCCAGTCTTTTGCGTGGGGTAAATGATTACTCGCCTTGTGCTTAAAATCATCTGTACCTGCTACCTGCAACAAAAGAAATATGCACACATGCCCCGAGCTGGATCTAACTTCTGCAATTAAGAAAATCCAACCCTGAACCACCACTTGTTGGGGAGCAAGGTTTGTATGCAATCTCTTGCTGGAGAACATTATTAATGAAGCCTGCTGAAGACGGGGACCACAAATACCTTGAGTTGGAATACCCCTTGTTTTCAATCCTTTTGACTGACTAGCTGCATATGCGTGACCAACCGTTTTCCTTCACTTGCCCCAGACCAACATGGTCCACCGGAAGAAATTGTCCCAAGAGGATTTTAAAGAAGACTTGACATTCAAAATGCCTCAATGTCCTCAGACTCTTGTAGAGATTCGTCGGATCTCGACGTAACTTCCCCAGACCGTATGGACTACAGAGGAATTCGCCTTGAAAAGATTCATGAACAATCCCATACCACCGTGGGATATTCTGTCCCAGTATTCTGAACTCTGGATAGGCTGATTAGTCATTTGGATGGACTAACTTCTCGTGCTCTTGGTATAGCTTGCCCCAGCATGAACCTTGAAGTGGTTTTGCCCCTGACTACTGATCTTCGAAGGAAAACCAAAAATGCTTGCATTTGTAGGGATTTGAATCTCGCAATAATTGCCCCAGTTTGGTTGAACTTTGAAGAGATTTCTCGACTTGATTGGCTCAGATGAGCTACACCTTAAAGAGATGGTTCGACGTGATTGCCCCAGATCGACTACGTCTTAGCACAACTTGTTGGGAAAGCCCCTGCCCAACAAAGTTTCCTGAGGAAGTACCATTGGATATGGCTGCCCTTCGGGAGTTTCAGGATCCTCAACTCGACAAGATTAAGCTTCTGGACTGAATTTCCATATGTAAACTTCTTTTGATGTCAAACAAATGTATGCAAGCAGAAAATGTTTTATTCTGAGAATGAAAATTCTAATGCAACACAACATGTTAATCTCGAAGTTTTACTAAAAAGATGTAGCAAACCCTTTTGTGAGCGAATCACGGGTTAGGATACGACATTAATTTTTGAATGAAAGAATGCAATGCACATGCAACACCAACAAAGATCTTTTAGCACAACTGATAGGAGTCAGGAACGCTATCTCTTGATAGTATGCCTTTGAAATAACCCTGTTTCAATTAGGACTTTTGAGGGTTGTAACGGGGCCTGGTTCACGGTTTTGAGAAAAAAGGATTTATGGCTCAAAGTTTATTGGTGCCCACCCACTCTTCGTGATGTTCTCCAGTCCTACGTTCAGCTAATTTGCACAAGCGTTCGCCTCTCAAAAGATTTCGTGATCTTTAAGGAACCCATGCATCTGATGGTTTGACACCCAATGAGGCTATGGAGTAACAGTCACCCCTTTTGTCTTTTGTGCGTAGTCACACGACTTTGTTCTTGCTCGAGGATTTTCTTTTGTAATCCTTTTGGTTTCACATTCTTTTGCTTTTTGATCCCTAATTTTTGCCTGGATTGATTCTTTTGAATCTTTAGATTTTGACGTCCAGCGGGATGCCCTAACTTTTGCCTAAGTTGCTTGTTTTCAAGTTTCAACTTAGCGGGCTTTTTCATTTCTTTTTTTTCTCTTTCTTCTTTTTTTGAACACGTCGTGTGACAATAGCCTGTCTTGACTTTGTTGAAAGGGTTGTGACTACCTCACTCTTTGATTGTTGATGGATAACCATTGTGGTTTCACATCTCTTGACCTCTTGATGGCGGAATAGAAGGTAATGGATCCTCAGATGCACACTCCTTTTGAGGTTTGAACGCTCGGTCAAATTAACTGACGCCTACCCTGCCCCTGGGTTAAATATGAGGGTTTTTTCCGTACGAAAGAAACTCCTACTTCAAGGCTCAAAGGGGTTAACGAGGGTCTATCTCCCTTATATCTTCAGTGTTTGGGGAGTTGAAACAATGCCTGTACATCCTCAACAGGGTTCTATTCAAAAGCACACAATTAGAGATTTTTGCGTTTTCAGATCATCATCCTCCCTCAGAGAGTTTGAGCAAGAAAAATGGTATTGCAGTACACATTAGCATTAAATGAGTAAACACAAATGAAATTCTTCAAGAAAACATATTCATTGCATTAAAATCCTCATACCAAATACAAACAAATTTTAACATGCGAACAATGTCTGAACGAACAAATAAAAACTACATATGAAAATGCAGCAAGGAAAATAAAGATTGTCGTTGTTGAGGAGGCTTGGCTCCGTCTAGACTGACCACTTCTGGTGATGTTCTTGTAACTTTGAGCACTCACCATGGTACAGAAGCTTCACCTTGTGGGGTACCGTCTGGGGTGATAACCTTTGAGTCAATCAAATCCTGCACCTTGTGCTGGAACACATTACAGTTATCAAGTGTGTGCCCAAATGTTCCTGAATGGAACTCACAGCTAACACTCATGTCATAGTCCGGAGGAATGGGGTATGGCACGGGCATGGCCCTTCTCAGCTGGATTTGCGAACTTTTGAGCAAACGAGCCAACAACTGACTGTACGGAATAGGAATAGGATCAAATGTCCTCTTGGGCTTCCTTGGTCTGAGTAGCCTCCGCTGCTGATAATCTTGCTGCTGCTGGTTCGGGCGCCCAACCTGGCCCTGCACTTTCCTTTCTGCATTCGGCTGAGGCACAAATAAGGGTTGCTGACATAGGTCTTCTGCAACACAGGGTTGTGGAAGAGATCCCTGACGCGAGGTAGACCCTTTGGAAAAGGAGAGAGTCCTCAGTTCCCTTGCAACAATGGGAGTGACATCACTTGGTTTACCAGCACCAACTGATGCAAACTTGATTGCCCCTGAATCAATTAGCTCCTGGACTTTATGCTTGAACCTGGTACAATTCTCAACATTGTGACCAGGTGCCCCAGAATGGAACTCACATCTAGCCTTAGCATTAGGTCCCAGAGGAATCTTCGTGGGCAACGGTCCCAAACTAACACACTCAACCAGCTTGAGCTCGAGCAAGTAAGAAAGCAATTGCGCATACGAAATCGGAATGGGATCGAACTTCCTCCTAGGCCCCTCTGACTTAGGATCCTCTTGGAAATCAGGAAGTGACTGCTGATGCGAGAGCTCTGAACCTTTAGCTTTCAGAGGAGATTCACGAAGCAATCCATGATCTAAAGCATATCCCAAAGAGATGGGAGGAGTAGAGACCTCTGTTGTGGAAGCGGGCACATGATCATTTTCCTTTTTTAACACCTTATTCAAGATTTCCATGACCAGGCCCATTTGAATCTTCATCTGGTTGACTTCCTCCCTCAGTAGTTCCTGACCTCGGGACAACGCCTGAATGTCCCCCATAAAATGCCCCAATTGGGCCCTCACCCCAGCCAAATCCTTCTGCATTTGATCCATGATTCTTACTTGATTTCTTCGCGTCGAATATCGGTGAATATGATTCTCAGCTATACTGCCTGAAACCAAATAAAGGTTAGAGACCCCGCAACGAGTACCTGAAAAGCAAGTAACAAAAATGCAAAATGATATGCAATGCCATGCAATGCTATGTTTGTCATTTCCGAGGTGCTTTATACCCTGATTCCAATCCAAACCACAGAAATCTGAAGACCAGAAATCGTGATATAAAGAGACGTATCGTGGTCATGTGCTTGTGTGCAGCTATCTGATAAGGAATAATTCTGAATAAAACTGCTCATACTCATTCAACAAAGTATTCAAGTACATTTAAGAAAGGCTCATCCGCAAATGCAATACAAGGAAAAATGGATCCATCAACAAGCCTGATGGTAACCATTAACAACAAAATATAAGGAAAAGAACATCAGTCTGACAATTCCACATCCTTCAGCTTATCACTTGAGTATTTGATCTCCTCAAAAAGTATACGGGTACGCTGGTGATTCGGCTTTTCAATCATCTCTTTGATCAAGACATCCCTTTTCTCAAGAGCTTCATTTAAAGAACCCATATGCAGCATCAGAGCCTCGTCATCACACACTCCTTTGTGTCTCTTTATGCCGGCTTGCGTCTTGAGTATCTCCCTTTCTATCATGACTTCTTCAAGCTCTTTCTTGGTATTCTTCAACTGGCTTCTAGCTTCTTCTAACTGCTCTTGACTCTTACCGAGGCTTTCCCGATACTTTCTCCTCTGCTCATGCGCCTTTTCAAGCTCTTCGTCCTTAATCTGCAACTGTTCCTGTAATTCAGCATTCTCTATCCTAACTTCGTCCCAAGCGTGCTGAAACTTTGTTAACTTTTCTTTGGTCTGTGCTAACGCCTGTTTGGTTTGCTTGTGGGCTTGAGTAGCATCATCAGCACCTTTACTAATCTTCCGGAAATGTTGGGCTCTTCCAGCAAAGTCTTTTTCTTTTGCAGTTAGGATTTGTTCAGCATCTTGGGCTTTCCGCTCCAGCTCTTTGTTGGCATGTAGAGCATTCTGAAGACGGCTACTCAACTCGGAATTCTCTCCTTGGAGCTTTTTCACCAAGGCTTGCAACTTGTCAACTTCTTCCACAGTAGCAGTGTTTCTTGCTTTCTCATTCTCCGGATACAAAAGAGGTGCCTTACCAAAAGGCAAGAGAAAATCTTCAACTCTTTTCTTCACCCACTCTTCATATGCTGGATAAACCCGGTTGTTAGGCTTTCCTAGAGTAACTTTCCCCTTTTTCAGTATGCTACCCCAGCTTTCAGAAGCTTTCTGTGCTGCTTCCCATCCTTCTGATGTATGAAAATAGAGGGACTCCTCCACATCTCTCTTAATAGGCGGACCTGTCAGGGCATACCCAAATTGTCGAATGGCCAAAGAAGGATTGTAGTTAATCCCACCCAGTCTTCCTATCAGTGGAACGTTAGGGAACTTACCACAGCTGTGGATAATATTCTTGCCAATCAGCCCATGATCTACCCATACGATGTCCTTGGCCACCAATCCCATTAAACGCTGTTTCCACTCTAGAGAATCTTTGGAATCCACAAAAGCCCCTGATTGTGGTAAACGGCCCGCAAACCACTTATAGAACAAGGGTGCACAACAACGAATTATCCCTCCTCTTTTCTTTTCGTTTCGGTTGTACAATGAGTAGTGAAGATCTCCCAGTAGCGTTGGCACCGGGTTCTTCATCATGAATATTCGTATAGCGTCCGTATCAATAAAATCCGGCTCGTTGGGAAACAACACTATGCCGTATATACAAAGGGCTAGCAGAGCATTAAAAACAAGCCAATTCTCGCCTTTAGCTGCTTCCTGGGCCTTCTTAATCATATATTCCAACTTGTAACCACGAATCTTTCCTTTGTTGGAGACATTGTCACTTAACTCTGATTTGCTCAAATAAAGAGCACCAGCCAACTTCCCAAAGTCAAGATCCCTCACCGATCCAAAGAAAGGGGGCTCCTCCTTGATAGCAATCCCCAACATGTTGGAATACTCCTCCAAGGTAGGAACCAACACATAGTCTGGAAATACAAAACATCTCAGAGGCGGATCATAGAACTGCATCAATGTATGGAGACCTCTGGCTTCATAATCACTGACATTACGAACCATAGATAAAATCCACCCATATTTCTTTTCAAAAGCTTCTCGTGCTGCCGGGCTCGCCATTCCCTTCATCACAACAATAGGGCCCAAAGTAGGCGTAAGGAACTTATAGCTGATGATATTCTTCCTCTCTTTAGTGTTCATCTTTGCAGGGACCTGATGACTGGAATCAAGGGTAATATATGCACCTGGAAATGAATAAACATGTATGTTAGGATATGATAATGCAATGCAAAGGGCAATGTGATCAGGTAATCAGGTGTCTGTGCTGAACTGTGAACGGTGTCAGTGTAGCTCTGAGACTAATATAGAACCATAGATAAGAACCATCTGAATACAATAGGATGAAACTTCCTTTTTGTGCAATGATGATAGAAAACCGGGTATGTAGGAGGTCATGGTTACCTGCAAACCTGTAAACAACCCGCCCTTCTCACATGTGGGTACTAGGATGTTCAATATCCCGGGCTCTCAGGTCGAGAAATGATGATACTTTCACCATTCCTGGTTTGGCATCCTCATCAATCGAGGAGGCCTCAACTGATTCTCCAAAACAAAAAGGTCCTCAGCTTCTGGCACTGAGGTCGAGAAGCAATAGTACATTCATCCCTCAGGGTACAGTACTATCGCCAATCGAGGAGTGCCTCCGCTGATTCTCTTTCAAAAGGGATGTCCTATAGCAAGTTCCCAGCATTGGGTCCTCGGATCGAGAATGTGCAATGGGTTTGCCACGGAATGTGGTCTGCCACTGTCACATCTCGGGAGGAGTGCCGCAACTGAGTCCTCGGGAATGGTCACCAGAGTCGACAGTTCCTCAAGAGAATAACCACTGGCCTGCATAACATGCAGTAGCAGAAAGCTCCTGATAGAACCTCGTCTGGTTGTGGGTCTCATGAACAACAATACGTGGTCACCACCACGCAAGCGTCATGACTATCCACTCTAATACCTATGTATGTACTCAAGCCTTGGTAGTGGGCTTATCTCTCAGAACACCCATCCCGCCAAACAGACAAAACAGTGCAACACAATATAATATATGATATGTAATGCTAAAATGCGGTAAATACAGTAAAATAAATAAACAGCAACATATAGCACAACAGTAAACACCCAATGAAAGAAAAACAGACAAGCGCTAGGATTGACTCGCTAAGGAAACCAGAGATTCTGGGTTCGTTCCCCAGCAGAGTCGCCAGCTGTCGCTCCCGGGATTTTCATCCAAGTACAAACGCGAAAGTGGCACCAAACAGAGTCGCCAGCAATGTGTATTTATCCCAAGAGAGGGAAAGGAAACACCGCGTAAACCTGAGAGAAAGGAAAAGCATGGTCTTGCGACCAAGAGAAGTGGGTAAGGGAGTCGGTTACGCGAGAGGAAGGTATTAGCACCCCCTCACGTCCATCGTACCCGATGGGATCCACGCTTGCTTGTCTCGATCAAAGGGTGTAAAGAAAAGATAATGGAAAAAGGAACTAAAAGAAAGAAAGGAGAAAGAAGAACAAATGTAGGGAAAATAAAAGAAGTGCTCGCATGGGCCCTACCCCACTGCCTACGTATCTCATCGGGAGCATGAGAATCAGAGCGACGTAGTTCCCCTCACTAGGGATGAATTGTTTGTGTTTTTTAGAGAACGGCTGACGTTCTAGCTCAGGTGTTGCAGGCTCGCTGGTCCGAGTGCGTTACCATCTTGCAAGAGAACGAGTAGAAGCGCGTTCGTACGCTAAGAGTGAATGAGGTGAGAAAAGAATTCCCGGAGGAAAGACGTTATTGTTTGTTTCTTGTCTTTTAGAAGGAAGTGTTTTGGATTTGTTTGCATACGACAGTGTATCCAAATCTTAGTCATCGGAATGTGTACATTCTCACATTCCAAGATGGAATGGGTAAGAAAGCACACTAAGAGTGAAGAAGACCTCCACACTTAGCTCCAATTGTCAAGGTTCAAACACACTAGCATACTTGTGTTTATTAAGTGTTTTTGTTGATTAAGAAATGAAGAAGTGTTTTTTATTATTTGCACCTTCAACAAGTATTGCATTTAAGTCCCTCATACAAGATCAAATGTTTAACACATTGACCCAAGATGGGCTATATGCTATACATTCTAAGATTATAAGAGAAGACCCCTTATAACCTTTTCTTTATATGAAAGGCCTAAATGCAATAAATGCCCACCTTTATTATATATTTTGAATTTTCTTTGAGATGAGAAGATGAAAGACTCAAGAGAGGATAAAGGTAAAAATCTATATGGACTAAGACTCCATCCTAATTGATTAGTTAAGGGAGTGATCCTAAGGTTTGTGAGGTTTCAACCTAACGTCTAAAGAAAGAATGAATTAAACAATTCACTTCTAAAGTAGAAGATGAATTGTAATTCACAAAGGGAAAGTGATGAGTTATTAAAAGAAAGCACATAAGTGCTTAACAAAACACAAAGTGGAATTGTAAAAGAGAAGGGATAGAAGTTGAATGTGGATTCCTTATCCACACTCAATTGAAACTTACCAAAGCCCCTACATGGTTAGCACAATCACTTACAAGTAAAGTAAGAAAATATAATGAACAAATCAAATTCAAACAAGTTGACAAACAAAGTAAAATGAGATTGAATTGCTATAAGATCTTCCCAATCAGAATGTAACTCATATTTACACAACCTAATGTTATCCTAAATGAGCATACCAAATCATGCAAACAAAATCTCAATCCAACAAGAAGCAAAGAAGAAAAGGTGAAGTGATGTGAATGTGGTTCATACTTGTGAAACAAATGACTTAAGGTGCAAGATAAACATCAAACATGCAAAGATGAAACCCAAATGTCACAATCAGAAGTCAATTAACATGCTATACATCCTCAAACAAAACCACAACTCATGGCACAAGTGCCTTCATGATCAAGCAAACCAAACATGAGGCATGCATTCACAAAATGAACAAGTTAAACTTCATGCTTCAAACAAATAGCAAACATGCTTCAAAAATTATGACTTTCACCAATCAAACACCTTAAACACATGCCATTAACATATCAAGTCCACAAGCAATGAATCAGAACCAAAGTCACTCAACAATTAGGTCAAAGTCTCATGGAAGTTTCATGCATTCATGCTCAAAGCAACACATCAAAAGTCATCCAAAAAAAGACTTAAAAATCATCTCATAAATCTCAAACCTACCTCAACATATTGTGACCACAATGCAAAAAGAAAGGCATCAAAATCATTTTTTATGATCAAGAACAAAAATGCACAAAATCATATGTCACATTAAGTATGCATACAAATGGAAATTCAAAAGAAATAATGGAACAGGGGCAAAATGGTCATAAAATCAGAAAATAAAATCATAGAAAATTTCCTAAATGTTTTAAGAATACACATGAATTTTTGTAGAATTTTCCAATATGTTTTGGTATTTTTAAAAAATAGAAATCAAACGTGTAGAAAGAAATAAAAATGAAAATTAAATGCAAAATGCAGGGGGGTATGAACATAGCAATTGGACAGTTCAAAATCACATGGGCCTCAAAACATGGGGGTGTAATTAGTATTCTGATTTGGGTCCATTTCAGCGCATAACACAATAGCAAGCATGCACTTCAGTCAACAGGAATTGACTCATCCTCAGCCAATGGATCAAGTCAAGGTCAATGCGTGGTCAAAGTAATCAGGATCAATGCACATGCGTGAGGACACACACAAGTTACCATGCACTACACTACAACATGTTTAAATGAATTCAGAAAAGATACACGTGAGGAGCATGTGATTTTTAATGTGCTGGCAAGACAAGGATCACACGATCAGAAAACATGAACGGACAGGATTAAAACACACATAAACCCTAACAGTTAAAGTCACCGGCCGGAGATGACCTCCGGTCATCTTCTCCGGCCAGCAGCCACCACCTGCAACTCACATTTTCTCCAGAAATTCACAAGCCATATACCAAACGAAAGCTAAGCTCATGAGGAACACAAATCCAACAAGAAAATTCATAGATCAAGCATGAATAAAGAGAATCGAAGAGGATAAATTTGCCCTAATTTTCAGTTCTAAGCTCCTAAAGAGCTCTATCAACTAGCCAGCTTCACATAGCTTCTAATAAGCTCAAACAACACATCAACAAGTCAAAACAGGATAAAATCGTGCAATTAAAGTTTGAGAAATTTTGAAACCTGAAATTGGAGAACTCTTGAATCAACAGAAAACCAGAGATGAGAGATTGATCTTGAGCTTCCTAAGAGCAAAATAAATGCTCTGAACCTTTGGATTTTGAAGACAATGAACTGAGATTCCAATTGGAGAAGTTGCTGCTCTCGATAGCTTGCTCTTACTTCAGCTTGTTCTTGATCAGAAGTGCTTGATGATGAACAATTGATGAAGATCAAGGTGAGAACGTGTGAAGAACTCGTGTGAAATCAGAGAGAGAATGGAGAGAACTCTGAGAGAAAAGTGAGAGCAATTTGGAGTGAGAGTGAAAAATGAGAATCCTCCTCTGAAATTGTGAGAGTTTCAGCTTACATATCCAAGGTTAACTCCCAACCAGTTCAGTTAACAGTTAGAACTCTAGTTAAACTGAGTTAGTTAACTGAGTTTGAGTTAACTAACTGAGTTAGGTGGTTAATGGCACGAGTTGGGGAAGTTCTGTTAGAGTGAGGGTGAGGTTCATGGAGTTATGGTGGTGTGTAGGAGAAGGAAAGTGATGTTATGTTGTTCTGATGTAGCAGCAGGAATCTTGTGGTGCAAGTTTCTCACTTCCTCTTTCATGCAAGGCTCAAGCTCGTATGCATAATGTGAAATGTGTTTGGCCAAATGAAGCAAAGAATAGAGCAGCACACATAGGACTTCTGTCATGTACTTGATGTGTGTTTGAACCAAAATTATGCAGCAAATCTTCATTGTGACAGCAAGTGTTTGAGGAGGAATTTCTCCATGGTTAGTGAATGAAACAATCCAATGTTGGTGGCATTAGAAAGATGATACATTAGGGAACAATATTGGTGTTGAAAGTTGGTTGAATTGAAGTTTGGAACATGACCAAATGTGGCTTGTAACAGAAGAAACACCAACTGGTGCATGGGCGAGATAATGAGGTTGGTTGGCAAGGCATGCTTGGCATGGATTTTCAGTTGCATTGACCAATCTTTGAGCCATCATAACTCCTTATCCTTTGATCAAATGAAAAATCCATGAACATCAATCTTGAAGATCTCACATAGAGGAACAACTTTCATGTTGAAAGATTTTTCATTTGAAACCTTTAACCATGAGTAATTGATCTACACATCTTGCTCACCAACTGTTTGAGAAAATGACTGCGCGCAGACCTGGCCAAGCTTGGTCAAGACATGGTTTTTGGCCTACTTTCCTCCAACTTTGATTAATCATATCTCCCTCAATTTTTGTCTAATGGAGATGTTATACCCATGGATTTGAAGCTCAAAGCAAGGCCTTTCATTGAGGCAGAGTGGAATTTTCATTTGGTGCTTCAATTTTGAATGGCCTTGGTTCCAATTCTGATGCAAAATGGCCAAAACTTGCTATTTTTAGCAACCCTACTTCATCCAAAAATGGCAACTTTTTACATCTTGATTTTTTCATGATTCCTTTGGAATTTCTTGACCAAATTTTGTACATTGGACATATGTAACATGAATTTCATGAATTTGGCCTCAAAAAGTCAAGAGTTGACTTTTTCCCCTGATTATTTGACTTGGCCCCAAATTTCCTGATTTTTTATCTTTCTTCCAATTGAACCACCTCCCAAAACCAATTGAGGGGCAATTCTCCATACACATACACTTAAGAACATGTAGAATACCATGACATCAAGTTTTGTCCAAAAAATCAAAGATTCCCTGATTTAATGGGAAACCCTAGTTTTGGTGCCCACCTCCTAGGAGAAAAATGTGCAGTCTTCAATTTCAAATTCCTCAGAGTATGTTGTGTATCCTCTTAAAGGATGATGAGAAATGCCACTTGAGAATGATTTTGAATCAATGAGCTATCTCTTTTGAGGGTTTTCCTTCAATTTTTGAACCTCTTGCATAGTGAAAGATGTAGTGCTTCAATCTCCCATTGAATCTCACTTCCTTGAGGTTTTGGAAGATCAATTGAGATATTATGAGACATGAAAGACCTCTTGGCTTGCCTTGAGGAAACTTGATTGACCTTTTTATGCTCTGAATGATTCCTTGATTGTCCACCTTCCACCTGATCACATGCCCTGATGGTAAGAAGGATGCCATGCTTCATTTTTCTATGTTAAATGCAATGTAATGTTAATGAGGTGGATATGATATGATAAATGATAATGCCATGCTATGATGACAAAAGGGGAGAGCAAATTTTGGGGTATTACAGCGTGTCAGACAAAACAAGGTCTCTGACATAGTTGATCCCTTCATTCAGGCGTACTGAGTTAGAAGGAGTACTTTGATTCTGCACTTTGAAGTTCGCTTACTTCTGAAGAAGCGGTTGATGTTCCTTTGATGTTCAACAGTCAAAAGAAATTGCCGAATTTATTTTAAAAGCAGAAAAAGTTTTAACAAGTAAATTCATTTTTGTTTTATTTCAAGAATCGTTAATCATGTTAACAACGTCGTTCTGTAAAGCTAAAACAAATAAGAATTACAAATAAAATCACAAGGGCTCAAATTTTATTGATAAGATGAAGATCAGCCAAACGCATGATTCCAAAGAGTATATACAAAGTTAGAAAATGGTAATTTACAGGGTAAAGGGCTACGTTGAAACATAACGACCACTATCCTTCTACCAACTTTAAATTCGGGGCATCCTGAGCTTCTGTCGAAGATGACCTTGACTGGAGTTTTCTGATGAATGACATTACTGCTGCTGAGGGACTTGCCTCTGTTGAACATAGTTACTTGCCATTATCCCTAATTTTTTCCTGGATTGTACTATGATGTTTCCAATCCATCGGGATGATTTTTTTTCATGTCTTTAACTTTTTCCTGGACCGCCCTTTCGGGTTTTCAATCCACCGAGACGTTTTTTTTTTAGTTTAGCCGAAGTATTTCTTGACTACATCAACATTCGTGGGGTAGGCAAATTCCTCTCTGTCCATGGTTGCAAGTCTCAAGGTGCCGCCTGAGAAAGCTTTCGTAACCACATTGGGGCCATCATAATTCGGAGTCCACTTGCCTCGCGAATCAGTGAGAAATGATTGTATCTTTTTTAGCATAAGGTCTCCTTTTCTGAAAACACGAGGTCGGACCTTTTTATCGAACGCCCTCTTCATTCTCTGTTGATACAACTGACCGTGGCATAGTGCCGTGATTCGCTTCTCCTCGATCAGATTCAGTTCATCGTGTCGGCTTTGACACCATTCAGCTTCGGTGAGCTTAGCTTCCATCAATACTCGGATTGACAGGATCTCTACTTCTATGGGGAGCACTGCTTCCATGCCATACACTAGAGAGAAAGGGGTAGCCCCTGTTAAAGTACGGATAGACGTGCGATAACCGTGAAGAGCAAAGGGTAGCATCTCGTGTCAATCTTTGTAGGTTACAACCATCTTCTGAACAATCCTCTTGATGTTCTTGTTAGCCGCTTCTACCGCTCCGTTCATCTTAGGTCGGTAGGGAGATGAGTTATGGTGTTCGATCTTGAACTCAGCGCACAACTCCTTCATCATCTTGTTGTTCAAGTTAGATCCATTATCAATAATGATCTCGCTTGGAACACCATAACGACAGATGATATTGTTTTTGATAAATCGGACCACCACTTGTCGGGTTACATTGGCGTACGATGCTGCTTCGACCCACTTGGTGAAATAGTCAATGGCTACCAGGATGAACCGATGTCCGTTTGAAGCCTTAGGTTAAATCAAGCCAATCATGTCGATTCCCCATATGGAAAAAGGCCACGGGGAAGAAAGAGCTTTGAGATGTATATCTGACACTTGTGACACCTCCTCATGTACTTGTAGCAGTCAGATTCCATGGTCAACCAGTAGTACCCTGCTCTTAGAATTTTTCTCGCCATTGTATGTCCGTTGGCATGAGTGCCAAAGGATCCTTCATGAATTTCTTTCATAAGCATGTCTGCTTCTGGTCTGTCTACGCATCGGAGCAAGACCATGTCAAAATTTCTCTTATAGAGAGTCTCACCACTCAGGAAGAAGTTTCCACCCAATCTTCTGAGGGTTTTCCTATCTTTCTTGGATGCCCCTGGTGGGTACTCTTGTTTCTGAAGGAAGCATTTGATATCGTGATTCCAAGGTTTGTCGTATATGACTGCTTCAATCGTGAAGATGTAAGCGGGCCGTTCAAGGCGCATTATGTCGATCTTAGGTAGGTCGTTCCATTGACCTACACTAATCATGGAAGAGAGAGTGGCTAATGCATCAGCCATGTGATTCTCCTCACGAGGGATATGATGAAACTCGACTCTGTTAAAGAAGGGTAACAACCTTCTTGCATAGTCTTTGTAAGGAATCAATCCTGATTGGTATGTGTTCCAATCTCCTTTTATCTGATTGATAACCAGGGCTGAGTCGCCGTATACGTCCAAGTTTTTGATCCTTAAATCAATTGCTTCTTCGAGACCCATGATACGAGCTTCGTATTCGGCCTCGTTGTTTGTACATTTGAACGTAAGTCTGGCAGTGAAAGGAATGTGGGTACCCTGAGGGGTAACAATGATTGCCCCAATTCCGTTTCCGTAATGATTAACTACTCCGTCAAAGATTAGTCCCCATTGGGAACCTGGTTCTGGCCCTTCACTGGGTAACGGTTCATCGCAATCTTTCATATTTAGATAAATGACATCTTAGTCTGGGAAGTCAAACCCGATTGATTCTTGATCATCAATCGGTTGATGAGCCAAATGATCGGCTAAAATACTTCCCTTAACGGCTTTCTGAGCGTGGTACTCTATGTCATATTCTGATAACAGCATCTGCCAACGGGCAATTCTTCCCGTAAGAGCAGGTTTTTCGAAGACGTACGCCATATTTTTTCTTAGGGAGAGCACTACCATATTTTTAATCTACCGCTCGTCGATCCAGTGTCTTTTACCAAACGTCCTTCTCGGACGGCTTCCTCAAGACGTACGCCCATGCCGACCATCTCGGTGAAATCACTGGGTGCACTGGCAACCATTCGGTCATAGTAAAATGAGCTTAAGGTCTTTAAGAAGATCTTTGTCATCTCTTTTTCCTCAAGAGGTGGACAAATTTGAGCGGCAATTTCACACCACCTTTGAGCGTACTCCTTAAAGGTTTCCTTGTCCTTTTGCGACATCGATCTGAGTTGATCTCTGTCTGGTGCCATGTCCAAATTGTATTTGTATTGTTGGACGAAGGCAGTGCCAAGATCTCTAAATGTGCTGATCGTGGCACGGTTTAAACCCATGTACCATTTTAATGCGGCACCGGTTAAACTATCCTGAAAGTAATGAATCAGTAGGTCCTGATTTTCCGTCTAATCTGACATCCGCCGGGCGTACATCACCAGATGGCTTTGACGGCAAGAGTTACCCTTGTACTTTTCAAAGTCAGGCACTTGAAATTTGTGTGGGACTTTCACATTTGGGACCAAGCAGAGATCTGCGGCGTCCTTTCCAAATAGATCCTGACCGCGAATGGCTTGCAGTTCTTTCTGCTTTTCCAAGAACTGCTCCTGGAATTCCTCCATTCTGTCAAACATAGTTTCCTTCTTACCAGAAGGTGTCTGTGGAATCTGTCCTTCCGGGACAGTGGGCACCACAGGGGGTGGTACCGTGACTACGGTAGTGAGTCTTGGCATTTCCCGAAGTTTGTAACCTTCAGGAGTCTTTAGTATGCCCCTGGCATCTTCGCTTTCCCAAAATTTGTAACCTTCAGGCCCAGCGGCTTCTGTTGTGATTCCCTGATCTTCAGTGATCGGCGGAACATATCCTTCTGGGATATAGTTAACAGGCATGCCCCAAGGACGATCTTTCGGAATTTGATACCTAGGATCATACTTCTTCACAATGGGCGTTGAGGTGATCTCGGAGATCACAGTCCTTTGTAGTTGAGCTTCTGCCATGGCTTGCATGTCGTTACGAAGCTTTCTCATATCCTCTCTCAGAGCGTCGATATCTTCTTTCAACTCTCTGTTTTCTTCCTCAAGACCATCCATCTTTTTCTGACAATTGGCCCGAGTATTATACGAATGAGACAATTTGACTCTAGAATAGAGACACAAACGTGAGATTCGTAGGGAAGAAGAATACGCGATGTGAGAATGATGAATGCAATGATTATATTAATTTTTTTTTTGTTTAATCAAAATAAACTTCGACAATTAGATTGCAAATATCAAACGGTGGGGAAACCCCCTTTTTATTGAAATTCAAAGGATTACAGAAATGGAAATACAGTAGATTACAAGGTGCAGAAACAAAAACCTAAACTAATGGGTCCCGAGTCCTTGTCGCTCCCGAAAGATTTGCATCCAACGGTACAAATGCAAGAGTGGCGCGGAAAACAGAGTCGCCAGCAATGTGTATTTATCCCAAGAGAGGGAAAGGAAACACTGCATAAACCTGAAGGAAGGAAGGAAAGAGCATGGTCTTGCGACCAAGAGAACTGGGTTCGGGAGTCGGTTACGCGTGAGGAAGGTATTAGCACCCCCATGCGTCCATCGTACCCGATGGGATCCACGCTTGCTTGTCTCGATCAAAGGGTGTCGTCAACTGGAGCTCCGTTACTACTGGAAAGGAAAATGAACGGGAAAAAAGGGAAAAGAAAGGAGAGAGAGAGTAAGAAACAAATGTAGGGAAAATAAAAGAAGTGCTCGCATGGGCCCTACCCCACTTCCTACGTATCTCATCAGGAGCATGAGAATCAGAGCGACGTAGTTCCCCTCACTAGGGGTGGATTGTGTTTTTTAGGGAACGACTTACGTTCTAGCTCAGGTGTTGCAGCTCGCTGAATCGAGCCTTAGGCGTTACCGTCTTGCAAGAGAACGAGTAGGAGCGCGTTCATACGTCGAGGGTGAGTGAGATGAGAAGAGAATTCCCGAAGGAAAGACGTTACTGTTTGTTTGAAGTTTTTTAGACAGAAGTGGTTTTTAAGTTAGTTGTAACTTGTATTGCACCAAAGTCTATCGTGCGGGAACGAGTGAGTCGCATGGTCGCACCCAAATGGAACGTATGCTAAACACTCTAGAAGAGGAGGAGGGACCCCTCGTTCTTCATTTCCTACATTTAAGGCTCGGACGCAATACACGCTAACCTTTATTAAGTATTTTTTATTTTTATTTTGAGATGACAAGAGGGAAAACCCGAAGGAAACTCTAAAGGGAGACTAAGGGTCCTAATGTTATCATGCATGGATGTCCTATGGTTAGTGAGGTTTAGGAGAAAAGACTACCTAAAACCTAATGCTAATCCTACTCCAAGCTTAATCAAAAATTAAGTTGGACTAGGTAGCTCTAAAAGGGAAAAGAATCCAAGACTGAAACAAGTCTTGAGATCCATGGGAGGAGAAATAGTGAAAAAGATGAAAAAAGAGTAAACATGAATTAATCGAAAATTAATCAAGAATTAACAATTAAGATCATGGTCAACAATTAACCAAAAATAACCAAGTTAAAAATAAAGTGCAAATTAAAACAAGATTAAGTTCTAAGACTAAAAGCTAAAATTAAGGATTAATTAGAAAATTAGTATCTAAACCTAAGAATTAATTCCTAATTAATTTCTAATTAAATCTACTTCTAAAATTAATCTAATTAAAAGAAATTCCAAAAGTAAAAAATAATTATTAAAACCAATTAAAACAATTATCTAATTATCTAATTATTCTAATTAAAAAGAAATCAAAATATAAAATCTAGTTATCCTAAATTAATTAACTAAAACAAAAATTAAAACCAAATTAAACAATTAAACAATTATAAAAACTATTAAAATAGAACCAAGGGGTGCAGAAGAGAAAGGGAGGTGAGATCAGTATTCTGGGCGTGTGGGCCTTGGCTGTTAAGCCCAAGGTTTAATAAAAGAAGAAGCCAAGGGAGGTGCGCGTGGAAACAGGTGGTGTGTGAAAAGATTATGGGCGAGTGGGCTATCAAACATTAGGCCCAATGGTTCTTAACATGAAACAGAGGGGGGCACAAAAAGTATAAATGGGTGCAGATAGAAAAAACAATCGGGCCTGAAAACTTTGCCCAAGCCAATCCATGACTTAACCCTAAAAAACCAAGACATCCTTCTTCTTTCAGCATCTTCTTCAAATGAACCACAAACCGTTGACGGCTCTTTCCATTCTGCTCACGCCTTTCTGTCACAACAAACACCCTCTGTCCTTTCTTTCCTCAGGCCGCAGTAAATTTTCTTCCGTCTCACAACACCATCCACCTCCGTTTCCTTCCTCTCACCACCCTCTCCTAACGGTCGCTCGTCTCCCTCTTCGTACCATCCTTCTTCCTTCTCCTTCACTCCTTCCCGACGCCGCTACAATCTTCTCACCGAAAGCCTCTCTCAAACCTCCTCCTCACCGCTGTCACATTTCCTTCTTCCGTCAGACATCGTCTTTGTCCAACCTTCTTCTTCGGTCGACGGCCTCCTCTCCATATCGCCATCTAAAACCAATCCCCCGTTCGTCCCTTCATCATCTTCAATCTCCGGCGAGATTACTCCATAGCCTACGACATACCGCAGACAAAGAAACTATCTCCGACGACATACAACCACACCACATCAACTAACATTTTAATCAAAACAAAATTCAAACGACGTTCCGAAACACCAAACGAAAACAAACTGGAAGGGATAAAGAAACGGAGCAGATCGATGATACTTACCTATCGAAGTCGCTCCGATGGCGCTTCAAATCACGAACTCAAGTATGCGAACTTCACTTTTCCTTCGATTTAATCCGCTTTCCTTCTCTTTCTACTTCTTTGCTTCATTGCTGCATGTTGAAGCTCCTTGAAGAATTCATGAAGAGCTGCAGTGATTAGAGTAGGTTTTGAATTGAGTGGTTGCAACGATCTGATGTTGTAGATGGCTGGTTTTGTAGGTGGTAGATTGAAGATGTCAAGGGTGGAATTCCTGATGCAGAAGCTTGTTGAATAGAGGAATTGATTCAAGAGATTTCTCCAGAAAGATGAATTGTCAAAAGATGAAGCTCGTTCACGATTTTCTTGATGGAAATTTGATGGAAATTTGAGATGGTGATGAAAGTGTTGTGTTGATATTTTTCTAGAAAAATGGAGCTCAATTCCACAGCATTTTTAATTCGCTGGTTTCCTTTGCAACTTTTCAAAATGGAGATCCTGAGTGAATGAACAGGGTGCTGGTTTTATAACGTGACGCCAGGGGTAGAATGAGCTTTTGGAGTGAAGGATGTGACGAGAATTGCATTACGTGAAATCAGTCACGAGCTTTGCGGGAGGTGTACGTGAGTTTGTGAATTTGTTATGGGAATTTTGGATGGAATTGGTCACGCATTTGCACCTGAGGTTTTGTAATTTTGTTATTCTGCTTCTTTTTCTTCTTTACGGTTAAGAATTGATTTTTTCTTTTTACTGCCACACACGCCTGCTGTTGTGTACGTTTACTGGTCCTGGAATTATGCCAATTGTGAATGAAATCTTGCACGTTGGATGTGGGGTCCCATTTTTTCATTTTGTAAAGTTATGATGCTAAAGTTTCTCATATAGCTATGTAAAAAAGGGATAAATGAAAAGGGATGATAATAAAAAGGAAATTGGATATTGTTCAAATTGGATATCAAAATGAATGGTTTTAAAGTGGATTGGGAAAATGGTTAATTGAATTTTGAATATTGGACATGGATAGGTAATTTGGAATATGGATATGAAATTGGATAAGTGAAAATGGATATGGTTTGAAATTGGTTAATGAAATGGATATGGATATATGGAAAAAATAGGAATGGATAAAAAATGGAAATTGAAAAGAATTAGATAGAACAAATGGATAATGGAATGGTTTAAAAAAGTGGATATAAAATAAAAGTTGAATTCAATTTGGATATGGAAAGAAATGGTTAATTGGATTGGAATAATGGAGTTGAAGTGGATTTGGAAAATATAGGTAACATAAAAATGTGGATTAAAAAATGAATATTATGAAAAAATGATTAAAAATGGATATTGATATTGAAAATGGTTATGGACTTTGATGGGTAAAAATGGATATTAAAAATGATGTGGGTAAATTGGTTTAGAAAAAGGATATGGATATGGGTTATGGATTTAGAAATTAGAAATGGTTTATGAATAAAAGAAAAGGTAAGTGGATAAAAAAAATGAAAATGGTTGATGGATTAAAAACAATGAGTTTGGATATGGATTATAGATAGAAAATGGATAACCAACTGAATTCAAAACCAATCACCAACTTTCCACAAGCCTCTGTCAAAATAGTCACAGCTGCCACTGAACAATCTGGCCACTCACATGATCCACTGAAGAATCTCAACCGATAACTATCCACCAGCTCAACTATAAACAAGATCTCTAATTCTCCCTGGTATGCTGATAAATCTCGAAGAAGATGATTTGAACTGAGAAGAAATTAAAACCTGATTCACACCAATGAACCTCTGACCCAAAGCCTTTGATGAATCCTCTGAATAAGGCCAATAAGAAAAACTTTCGATCCCATGTCTCAAGAACCAATGCAAATGATATGAATATGAATATGAATATGGCCTACTGAATGCAAAAATGAGCGCGAAGCAAAAGCCAGAGAAAGGTAGGGCAAATTTTGGGGTGCTACAGCTGCCCCTATTCAATCGACTTGGACCTGAAAGGATGATAGCAACGGCTTTCAGACATTCAAGGTAGAAAGTGATTGAATACAAAAAGAACCCAGAAAATTTGCACTGTGTGGATAGAGAAAATGAAGTAAAGGTAAGGAAGAAAAGTTGTGAGAAAGAATTTGGAACCATAGGACCCCATAGGAAACCTGTCGGGAACTGGTGAACAACCTGTCGGGAACTGGTGAGATACCTGTCGGGAACTGGTGAAATACCTGTCGGGAATTGGTGAGCTTGGACCTGTTTTGCCTATCGGGAATGGGCAAGTGTACTTGTCGGGAACTGGCAAGGTTCAAACCAAAGGGAACTGTCGGGAACGGCTACAGTTTATAACCAAGGCTTACCTATCGGAAAGGGGTAACGGGTCCTGTCGAGAATTGGCAAGGTTAAAACTCAAAGGAGCGGTCGGGAACGACTGCAGTTTATAACCAATGCTTACCTATCGGGAATGGGTAACGGGGCCTGTCGGGAACTGGCATGGTTAAAACTCAAAGGGAGCGGTCGGGAACGGCTGCAGTTTATAACCAAGGCTTACCTATAGGGAATGGGTAACGGGGCCTGTCGGGAACTGGCATGGTTAAAACTCAAAGGAGCGGTCGGGAACGGCTGCAGGAATCCTATCGGGAATGGTTCCAAGAGACTTGTAAGCTGAGAGATATGACTCTGTGGGGAGAAAAATGATGAAACCCTTGTACTGCCTTGAAATATCTGCTGGGGAATGAACTAGGCATTCTTTCTGGCTTTGTCAATGATGTAAGGAGCAAAGTTCTGGACTCTCGCACGAGTTATCAAAACTGGCCTATGCTTCACATGCATATGTTTGAATATTACCGTAATGCTCCATACGAAATGGAATGCTATGCATTTTAGAGGATGCTATGCACACTATATGCAAAATGCAAAGAGGTCCCCAGCAAAATAAACGCTGAGGAAAGGAAAGCAAATCCTCTGGGGATAACAAGCTGGATTGACCTCGCGATTGCAAACCGTACTGGAGAAGACAATTTGACCTGACCTCCAGATCTGGGCATTGACCTGACAAACCCGTTGAGGCTACTGTAGGAAATGATAACTTTGCTGAGGAGGCATCATCTGAACCAGTCTGCTTGGGGAATAACTATAACCATAGAACTCCGTTGGGGATTAATGAGCTTACAACAAACTTTGCTGGGGAGATGTCCCTTGAGAGGATTTTACAGAAGATCATGCCTCTTCAAACTCTACTGGGGAACCAGGTTTACAACAAACTCTGCTGGGGAGAATCACTTCAAAGTGTCTCATGCCAGGGAATGTTTCTTAAGAGGATTTTACAGAAGACCAAGTGTCCTCAAACTCTACTGGGGATAATAGATCTGGAACATCTTCTGCCGGGGACATTCAAGATGCCCCATGCTTGGGAAGGTCAACAACTGGCTTTTGCCCCAGATTACAAGGCTGATCTGAAGAAATCGTCCCAAGAGGATTTTACAGAAGATTTGGCATCTTCAAACTCCTGGACACTCACTGAGTCTTGAACATTAACTGCGAGGTTTGCGAAGCAACTCTACTAGGGAAAAGAGAAATCTAAGCGGACAACTCTATAGGAGAGACAACCTAACATCGTCAAGGAATTGACGAAGATAACACATTGTCATAGGGATGACAGAAAGAAGATGAAACCCAAGAAACACCTCGTCAAAGGGTTGACGGGAAGAAAACCTAACCAAAGAGAACGCATTGTCATAGGGATGACAAGAAAAAGATGAAACCCATAGGAAGAAAAGTGAACCTCAGACCCGCACCAATTACTTATCCGAAGAACCACATTGTCATAGAGATGACAGAAAGCGAACGAAAACCCGACCGAAGGGACACATTGTCATGGAGATAACCCATTGTCATAGGGATGACAGAAAGAAAATGAAACCCATATCCGAAGAAACACCTTGTCACAGGGATGACAGAAAGAAAATGCCACCATAGGAACACATTGCCATGGAGATGACAGAAAGAGGATGAAACCCAAGAAACACATTGTCATAGGGATGACAGGAAGAAAATTGAAAACATACGAAGGTACAAAACCTGAGCTTGGAACACATCGTCAAAGGGTTGACGGAAAGAAACTGAAAACATCTGAAGGTACGAAACCTGAGCTCGGAACACATCTTCAAAGGGTTGACAGAAAGAAACTGAAAACATCCGAAGGTACGAAACCTGAGCTCGGAACACATTGTCAAAGGGTTGACAGAAAGAAACTGAAAGCATCCGAAGGTACGAAACTTGAGCTCGGAACACATCGTCAAAGGGTTGACGGGAAGAAACTGTCTGCTGAGGAATGGCTTGGCATTCTCTATTGGGATATGTTACTGTTCTATCTGAAATTTGATACGGGTTTCTGTACAAGGTACCAAATCTGGCTTATGCTCCACATGCATATGTTTGAATTTTGCCGTAATGCTCCACACGAAGTGGAAATGCTACGCGTTTGAGGATGAAATGCAAAATGCTTATGATATGCAAAAGAGACCCCTCCAGTAAAATAAATGCTGAAGAGAAGAGGCCAAATCCGATGGGGATGGCGAACTGAACTATCTCCGAGGTTACTAACCCTGCCGAGGAAGTCACACTGACCGGCCGTCCTGATATAACCAACGCTGAAGATGAAACCCGAAGAGAACTGCTACTCCGTAGGGGATTAAGAATAAACCTTGAAGATGGACCCCAAAGATCTGTTACGGAAGAGGTGCCAATAACCATTGGACTCTGAATCTGGTGGGGATGTCAACCATTGTTGATTAAGCCATTAAGATGACTATCACCTGCTTGGGGAATGAAGTCAATAACAGCGAACCTGCTGAAGAACATCATTGAACTTAGCCTGTAGTCGGGGAAACACCCTTAACCTGCTGGGGAATACCAGCCATCACCAACAACTCTGCTCGGGGAACGACGGTTGATGATATCCACTCTGCTAGGGAACAACATTGAGCTTACTCCTTTGCTGGAGACTTACTTTCTACCCTTACTCTGTTGGGGAGAGAAACTATACTGGGGACGTCACGTGTCGACCATCAACATGAACCCTGCAGATGTGATATGACCAAAAGATGCCCTGATACAGCATAGCCCATAAAGGAACCTGTCTTCGAGAGATCTCATGAATATCTTATATATCTTGCCCCATGATCTTGATTAACCGTTCTCCTGAGAAAAAACCTTTTGCTTTTGGGGTGACCTGCCCCAGCCTTGAAGTGATTTTGCCCTCGATTGACTGATCTGTGAAGGAGTACCTCTGACTGATTGACCTTCGAGAGATTTGTCGAATCTCGACCTGATTGCCCCAGATTGGCTGAATCTTGGAATGAATTGCCCATTTGATATGACTATTTGATGTCTTGCCCCTGCTCAACGGAGTACTTAGGCACTATGCACTTATGTTGATCAATCTTTTCATTGCAGAAACTTCCCTGATCAAGCACTTACTCGCAAGTAAAACAATTTGTTTTGGAAATGACCATTTTAATGTAATGCATATGACAGTTTTGAAATCCAAGTCTGTTCACTGGAAAAAAAAGTTGTGACATATAGTGAATGAATCACTAATCAAAGTGTCACTGATACCAACATGAATGGTAAGAAGATCCTTTTAGGAGTCAGGTTCGATGCGACCTTTACCGAAGTATGCTTTCGAAACAACCTTGCTTCAATTAGGTCTTTTAAAGGTTGTAACGTGGCTTGGTTCACGGTTCGAAAAAGAAAGGATATAAGGCTCAAAGTTTTGTTTGTACCCACCCATTCTCCTTGATGTTCTCCAGTCCTACGTTCCGCTAACTCGACATAAGCGCTCACCTTTCAACAAGGTTAATGAATAGTACGAGGATAGAAAGAACCCGCACGGTTTTCAGAGTGACAACCACCCCTTTTGCCTCTGGTGTCTGTAAACACACAACTTGTTCTTTATTTGAGGATTTTTCTTTTTTCCACTTTTCGCTTTTCATTCTTTTTCTTTTCCCTGATTTTGCCTGGACTAACTCTTTTGAATTTTTCGATTTCGAAGTCCAGCGGGATGCCCTAACTTTTTCCTAAGCCATTTGTTTTCAAGTTTCGACTTAGCGGGCTTTCTTTTTCTTTTGATTTTTTTTTTGAACAAATCGTGTGACACTGGCTTGTCTGACTTGTTTGAAAGGGTTGTGACTGCCTCACTCTTCGGTTGGCGAGGGATAACCATAGATTTGATCCTTGAATGGGACACTCCTTTGAAATTTGAACGCTTGGTCAAATTAGCTGACACCTACCCTGCCCCAGGTTAAGATTGAGGGTTTTTCGTTTTCAGAAGGAAACTCCTACTTCTAGGCTCAAAGGGGTTGACAAGGGATTATCTTCCTTATATCTCCGGTGTTTGGGAAGTTGAAACAATGCTTGTACATCATTAGCAAGGTTTTATCCCAAAAGCATACCATCAGAAGTTCTGCGTCTTTGAATTTCATCATCCTCCCTCAGATCCTGCTTAAACAAGGGTTAGATATCAATAAAGAAAATATGAGTGAACACAGATGGATTTAATCAAAACATGCATATTCATTTCATTATCATTATCAACTGAAAATAGACGAGTTTTACAAATGAGTTTGCACTTTTACAGAAAAGAAACTACAAATGCAAAGAAATGACATGATCTAAAGGATTGCCAGCTTTGAGGAACTGGGCTTTCCAAGCTTGACTTGCTGCTGAACTAGCCATCTTTAGAATTGCTCATCGAAGTCAGTCTGATAAAAACTTGTACCACTGCTCTCGGTGTATTCTTCCATGACCTGAACTGATGAACCAACCTGACTGGATAAAGGAGAATCGCAGATCTGAATACCCTGAGGCGTGAATGAGAACATGTTGGAGTCAAGCAGTGTCTGAATCTTACTCTTGAGCACCTTACAATCTTCAGTTGAATGCCCCTGTTCTCCAGCATGATAGTCACAATGGGCGTTGGCATCAAAACCTGGTGGATACGGAGGAATCACTGGCTTCAATTCCTTCGGCACTATCAATCCAACTCTTATCAAATCTGGCAGCATCTGACGATATGACATTGGAAATTGAGTGAAATGCCTCTCTGGCTTCCTTGGTCTTTGTCGAGCGTGTTGACGCGGCTGACAGCGATATGATCGTTGACTCTGAGGAGGTCTCTGATTTGCAGAAGAATATTGTCCCTGACATGAAGACATATAAGATTGTTGACTCTGAATAGTTGATATGGCTGAACACTGAGAACGAGGTGGTGAAGATTCCTGAATGGAACTATTTTCTTCCTCGAACTCTTCTTGAGAACTGACAACTGATTCGCTTTCATTAGCTTGGAAGTTCGAGAGGCCTTGGAGCTTTCCACAATTGAGCAATCTCTCAATACGTTCTCCCACCAGCACCAGGTCGGAAAATTTTGCTGCCCCATTGGCAATCATCATTTCCAAGTACGGACCTTGCAAGGTATCCATGAATAAATCAATCAATTCTCTATCTGAAAGTGGCGATTAAACACGAGCGGCTAACTCTCTCCATCTCTGAGCGTACTCTCGGAATGATTCATTATTTTCCTGAGACAAGTCTTGCAAATGCATCTGGCTGGGAGCCATGTCAAGATTATAATCGTACTGCTTCACAAAGGCGTTGGCTAGATCTATCCATGATCGGATGCTACAACTTTCTAACTGCATATACCAACTCAACGATGCCCCACTCAGACTGTCCTAGAAACAGTGAATCATGAGCTTATCATTATAGACATGTGAGGTCATTCTTCGGCAAAACATCACCAAATGTAGTTTTGGGCAACTATCCCCTTTGTATTGCTCAAACTTCGGCATTTTAAACTTTGGAGGCATCACAAGGCCAGGTACCAGACACATGCTCGAAGCATTCAAATCAAGAGTATCACGCCTCTCCAGGGCTGTAATTTTTTCTTCCAACCAACGGTATTTTTCATCAAACTGAACAGGTCGTGGGTCCTTAGGCTTCATCTTTGGAATTATTCCCTGGAGATCTGGCATAGAGAAGGCAAAACCCTGATAATCTATGGCATCAAGAGAAGAAGAATGTCCGTCTCGGAAGATGGTACGCTCGTGTATGGCATGATTCTCAACCGGGATCTGCACAGGCTGAGCTTGAGCGACATCGTTCACCAGAGGTGGAATAACATTTCCAGTAACTGAAGTCCTCTGAACATTGGTCTCTCCCCTATTCATGGCTGTCATAGCTTCCACAAGTTGATCCAACTGACTCCTCATCAATTCAACATCGGCCCTAGTTACAAACTGATTCTGTTCCCCTGAATTCATGATGATCTCCCCAAAAGCTGGTTCAAGTCCGATGAGAAAGTCTAGAAATCAACTGCGGTTCAGACAAAGGATGGATGAGCTCTCTGATCAGGCCGGAGACAGAAATGCAAAAACGATGCAAGATGCAAATGCAATGCAATATGAATGCAGCAGACATAGGATCAAAGCTTCCACATATTCTGAATAACTGTTGTGCTGCTGACTGAATAAGTTCAAAGGTCTGCTCTGAAGAGAATACCAGAATACCAGAATACCGGATGATCAGAATACCAGGTAGATTGAAGGCCAAGGTTACCTGCAAACCTGCAAACACCCATCCCCTCTCACCTGTGGGTTCTAGAAAGGCGAGGATCCTCAATATCCCGGGCTCTCAGGTCGAGAAATGATGATACGTTCACCATTTCTGGTTTGGCATCATCACCAATCGAGGAGGCCTCAACTGATTCACCTTAAAAGAAAACATCCTATGGCCAGTCTTCAATTTTGGCACTGAGGTCGAGAAGTAATAGTACATTCATCCCTCGGGGTACAGTACTATCGCCAATCGAGGAGTGCTTCCACTGATTCCTTTCCAAAAGGAAACCCTATAGCAAGTTCCCAGTATTGGGTCCTCGGATCGAGAATGTGCAATGGGTTTGCCACAAAACGTGGTCTGCCACTGTCACAACTCGGGAGGAGTGCCGCAACGGAGTCCTCAGGAAACGGTCGCCAGAGTCGACAGTTTTCTAGGTTATATTCCATCGTCTGCCCCAAATGGACAGGACAGAATATTACCAAGAAAACCTCGTCTGGATGTGGAGTTTTCATGTATACTTCGTCTGGCCAAATGCCAAACAAGTCACACTACTTTCCACGCTAATCACAGGTGTATGCTTAAGCCTGGGTATTGGGCTTTTCTCTCATGAATCCAGCCCACCCTACAAACAGAAAATCCATCAGCAGAACAACACAACAATATCCAGTATGATAGTAATAAAAAGAAATGCAATGCAATAAAAGCTGTAAAAACAGTAAAGCAGTAAAGCAAAAATACAGTAAACAGCAATACAGTAATATACAACAATGTAAAGCACCACAGAAAAACACCCGATAAAAGAAAACAAACAAGCGCTAGGATTGACTCGCCAAGGAAACCAGAGATTCTGGGTTCGATCCCCAGCAGAGTCGCCAGCTGTCGCTCCCGAAAGATTTGCATCCAACGGTACAAACGTGAGAGTGGCGCGGAAAACAGAGTCGCCAGCAATGTGTATTTATCCCAAGAGAGGGAAAGGAAACACTGCATAAACCTGAAGGAAGGAAGGAAAGAGCATGGTCTTGCGACCAAGAGAACTGGGTTCGGGAGTCGGTTACGCGTGAGGAAGGTATTAGCACCCCCACGCGTCCATCGTACCCGATGGGATCCACGCTTGCTTGTCTCGATCAAAGGGTGTCGTCAACTGGAGCTCCGCTACTACTGGAAAGGAAAAGGAACGGGTAAAAAGGGAAAAGAAAGGAGAGAGAGAGCAAGAAACAAATGTAGGGAAAATAAAAGAAGTGCTCGCATGGGCCCTACCCCACTGCCTACGTATCTCATCGGGAGCATGAGAATCAGAGCGACGTAGTTCCCCTCACTAGGGGTGGATTGTGTTTTTTAGGGAACAGCTTACGTTCTAGCTCAGGTGTTGTAGCTCGCTGAATCGAGCCTTAGGCATTACCGTCTTGCAAGAGAACGAGTAGGAGCGCGTTTATACGTCGAGAGTGAGTGAGATGAGAAGAGAATTCCCGAAGGAAATACGTTACTATTTGTTTGAAGTTTTTTAGACAGAAGTGGTTTTTAAGTTAGTTGTAACTTGTATTGCACCAAAGTCTATCGTGCGGGAACGAGTGAGTCGCATGGTCGCACCCAAATGGAACGTATGCTAAACAGTCTAGAAGAGGAGGAGGGACCCATCGTTCTTCATTTCCTACATTTAAGGCTCGGACGCAATACACGCTAACCTTTATTAAGTATTTTTTATTTTTATTTTGAGATGACAAGAGGGAAAACCCGAAGGAAACTCTAAAGGGAGACTAAGGGTCCTAATGTTATCATGCATGGATGTCCTATGGTTAGTGAGGTTTAGGAGAAAAGACTACCTAAAACCTAATGCTAATCCTACTCCAAGCTTAATCAAAAATTAAGTTGGACTAGGTAGCTCTAAAAGGGAAAAGAATCCAAGACTTAAACAAGTCTTGAGATCCATGGGAGGAGAAATAGTGAAAAAGATGAAAAAAGAGTAAACATGAATTAATCGGAAATTAATCAAGAATTAACAATTAAGATCACAGTCAACAATTAACCAAAAATAACCAAGTTAAAAATAAAGTGCAAATTAAAACAAGATTAAGTTCTAAGACTAAAAGCTAAAATTAAGGATTAATTAGAAAATTAGTATCTAAACCTAAGAATTAATTCCTAATTAATTTCTAATTAAATCTACTTCTAAAATTAATCTAATTAAAAGAAATTCCAAAAGTAAAAAATAATTATTAAAACCAATTAAAACAATTATCTAATTATCTAATTATTCTAATTAAAAGGAAATCAAAATATAAAATCTAGTTATCCTAAATTAATTAACTAAAACAAAAATTAAAACCAAATTAAACAATTAAACAATTATAAAAACTATTAAAATAGAACCAAGGGGTGCAGAAGAGAAAGGGAGGTGAGATCAGTATTCTGGGCGTGTGGGCCTTGGTTGTCAAGCCCAAGGTTTAATAAAAGAAGAAGCCAAGGGAGGTGCGCGTGGAAACAGGTGGTGTGTGAAAAGATTATGGGCGAGTGGGCTATCAAACATTAGGCCCAATGGTTCTTAACATGAAACAGAGGGGGGCGCGAAAAGTAGAAACGGGTGCGGATAGAAAAAACAATCGGGCCTGAAAACCCGGCCCAAGCCACTCCATGACTTAACCCTAAAAAACCAAGACATCCTTCTTCTTTCAGCATCTTCTTCAAATGAACCATAAACCGTTGACGGCTCTTTCCATTATGCTCACGCCTTGCCGTCACAACAAACACCCTCTGTCCTTTCTTTCCTCAGGCCGCCGTAAATTTTCTTCCGTCTCACAACACCATCCACCTCCGTTTCGTTCCTCTCACCACCCTCTCCTAACGGTCGCTCGTCTCCCTCTTCGTACCATCCTTCTTCCTTCTCCTTCACTCCTTCCCGGCGCCGCTACAATCTTCTCACCGGAAGTCTCTCTCAAACCTCCTCCTCACCACTGTCACATTGCCTTCTTCCGTCAGACATCGTCTTTGTCCAACCTTCTTCTTCGGTCAACGGCCTCCTCTCCATATCGCCATCTAAAACCAATCCCCTGTTCGTCCCTTCATCATCTTCAATCGCCGGCGAGATTACTCCATAGCCTACGACATACCGCAGACAAAGAAACTACCTCCGACGACATACAACCACACCACATCAACTAACATTTTAATCAAAACAAAATTCAAACGACGTTCCGAAACACCAAACAAAAACAAACTGGAAGGGATAAAGAAACGGAGCAGATCGATGATACTTACCTATCGAAGTTGCTCCAATGGCGCTTCAAATCACGAACTCAGGTATGCGAACTTCACTTTTCCTTCGATTTAATCCGCTTTCCTTCTCTTTCTACTTCTTTGCTTCATTGCTGCGTGTTGAAGCTCCTTGAAGAATTCATGAAGAGTTGCAGTGATTAGAGTAGGTTTTGAATTGAGTGGTCGCAATGCTCTGACGTTGTAGATGGCTGGTTTTGTAGGTTGTAGATTGAAGATGTCAAGGATGGAATTCCTGATGCAGAAGCTTGTTGAATAGAGGATTACGGAGTGAAACTGAAGATGAAGTTGAGGGGTGCCGATTTGGACGATGAGTTGATTCAAGAGATTTCTCCAGAAAGATGAATTGTCAAAAGATGAAGCTCGTTCATGATTTTCTTGATGAAGATTTGATGGAAATTTGAGATGGTGATGAAGGTGTTGTGTTGATATTTTTCTGGAAAAATGGAGCTCAATTCCACAGCATTTTTATTTCGCTGGTTTCCTTTGCAACTTTTCAAAATGGAGATTCTGAGTGAATGAACAGGGTGCTGGTTTTATAACGTGACGCCAGGGGTAGAATGGGCTTTTGGAGTGAAGGCTGTGACGAGAATTGCGTTACGTGAAATCAGTCACGAGCTTTGCGGGAGGTGTACGTGAGTTTGTGAATTTGTTATGGAAATTTTGGATGGAATTGGTCACGCATTTGCACATGAGGTTTTGTAATTTTGTTATTTTGCTTCTTTTTCTTCTATACGGTTAAGAATTGGTTTTTTCTTTTTACTGCCACACACGCCTGCTGTTGTGTACGTTTACTGGTCCTGGAATTGTGCCAATTGTGAATGAAATCTTGCACGTTGGATGTGGGGTCCCATTTTTTCATTTTGTAAAGTTATGATGCTAAAGTTTCTCATATGGCTATGTAAAAAAGGGATAAATGAAAAGGGATGATAATAAAAAGGAAATTGGATATTGTTCAAATTGGATATCAAAATGAATGGTTTTAAAGTGGATTGGGAAAATGGTTAATTGAATTTTGAATATTGGACATGGATAGGTAATTTGGAATATGGATATGAAATTGGATAAGTGAAAATGGATATGGTTTGAAATTGGTTAATGAAATGGATATGGATATATGGAAAAAATAGGAATGGATAAAAAATGGAAATTGAAAAGAATTAGATAGAACAAATGGATAATGGAATGGTTTAAAAAAGTGGATATAAAATAAAAGTTGAATTCAATTTGGACATGGAAAGAAATGGTTAATTGGATTGGAATAATGGAGTTGAAGTGGATTTGGAAAATATAGGTAAAATAAAAATGTGGATTAAAAAATGAATATTATGAAAAAATGATTAAAAATGGATATTGATATTGAAAATGGTTATGGACTTTGATGGGTAAAAATGGATATTAAAAATGATGTGGGTAAATTGGTTTAGAAAAAGGATATGGATATGGGTTATGGATTTAGAAATTAGAAATGGTTTATGAATAAAAGAAAAGGTAAGTGGATTAAAAAAATGAAAATGGTTGATGGATTAAAAACAATGAGTTTGGATATGGATTATAGATAGAAAATGGATAACCAACTGAATTCAAAGCCAATCACCAACTTTCCACAAGCCTCTGTCAAAATAGTCACAACTACCACTGAACAATCTGGCCACTCACATGATCCACTGAAGAATCTCAACCGATAACTATCCACTAGCTCAACGGTAAACAAGAACTCCAATTCTCCCTGGTATGCTGATAAATCTCGAAGAAGATGATTTCGACTGAGAAGAAATTAAAACTTGATTCACACCAATGAACCTCTGACCCAAAGCCTTTGATGAATCCTCTGAATAAGGCCAATAAGAAAAACTTTCGATCCCATGTCTCAAGAACCAATGCAAATGATATGAATATGAATAAGAATATGGCCTACTGAATGCAAAAATGAGTGCGAAGCAAAAGCCAGAGAAAGGTAGGGCAAATTTTTGGGTGCTACAGTCCTCTCTGAAGAGAAATTGGGTGCTGATTTTGGTATCTTCCTTTTCTTTGACCGGGGCTCTTGGGCCATTGTCGGGTTGTCATTCCATTGCCAAGTGAAAGGAGTGAGAAAATTCCTTTGGTCATCTTGATTCTCTACAGCATGTTGCTCCAAAATTTCAATCAGAGCGTCCTTTTCTTTCAGTAATCGCTGTATTTTGATTTACTCTACATCAAGGGTGCGGTACTTGTTCTTCTAAGACCTTCACTCCTGTTGAACTTTGTTGAGAGTAACCTGAAGCTTTTCCGTTTCCGTCATGAAGTACATGATAGATTCCCTCGGCGGAAGAATTCCGTAATGAGGATAAGGCATTTTTAGCTTGAGAGCTCTAGTTTGTACCCAGTGGAGATAAGGCTCCACCGAGACACAGTCCGGTTTTCCTAGAGACTCCCGTCCTTTCTTATGAACATGCTTCCAAGCGTGCGCTATTTTCGTCTTTAGTGCTCTGTCATTTTCTCCTTCCTTGAAGAAAAGACCTTCTAGATGAACACCCCGTGGGACGTGTCTCATCGGGTATCCAAATTCACAATGAACGAGAACTGGATGATAGTTGATTCCTGCTTTAGTTCCTATAAGGGGTACGTTGGGGAAGTTTCCACAACGATCAATGATTCTGAATCCATCATAGATCCTATTACACCAATCTATACCAGAGTTGGTAAGAGACATGATCTTTTACGACCAACGTAAGGCACTCTTACAATCCCAAAAAGCAGCAGACTTGGGCAAATGAGAGATGAACCATTTGTAAAGCAGAGGTACACAACACGTGATCTCCCCTCCACTGTACAAATTCCCCAAGTGTACAGAATGATACGCATCTACGAGCAAAGTCGGTATAGGGTTTCCAATGAGAAAAACCTTAATGGCGTTGATATCTACAAAGTTATTGATGTTGGGAAACAAAAATAACCTGTAGGTGAGCAAGAGAAAGATGCTTTCAAAAGCAGTGATGTTTCCTATACTGGAAAAATACAGGGCTTTCTTTGTCAAGAACTGGGCTGGAAAACCTTGGATGCCACCCTTGGTAGTTAGGTGAGTCCTAACCCTAGACTCGTCCAAATGAATTGCTCTTACAATGGTCTGATTCTTTGGAATTTCTTCCAGTCCAGTAAATGGAGCTCGATCTATAGTGTGTAGATCAATCAGATGAGAATATTCCTCCAGCGTTGGTGCCAGCTGGTAATCCGAGAATGTGAAACAGTGATAAACTAGAACATAAAACTGAATGAGCGGATCCATGATTCCCTCAATCACATGGACTCTTAACAGTGGTAGCAAACCTCCATGCTTGGCTCTGAAAGCCTCAGGGTTAGTGATCATCCTTGCTAACCTTCTTAAATCCTCTAGCTTTGGAACCTTGAAGGTATACCTATGGGTTATCCTTCTACCGAAATCCATTAGCGCAATCCTTTTCTCTGATATTTGCAATCACATTCTTAGTTTAATTTGAAAAACAGAGAGACTAGAAGAGAAATTTTTTTTGAATGTTTTAATGTTTTATTAAATGAATGCATGAATGCAGCACATAAAAACATAGAAAAAACATGGGGTCAAAGGGTCGTTGTCATGAAGTCAAGGCTCTACCCATCCCCAAAGGTTTATACTAGGGTGATTTTTGTACCTGTACTCATTATCATCAGCTCCTCCCAGGAAAGCAAAACAACAAGCGGATCACCAGCGAGTTGTAGAGCAATCTTAGAGTAAGTGCCATTCACCGAGAATAGATCACCAGCCTCAAATGAGGGTAGTATCGCGTAACAACTATTCCCAATAGTTTCCGCACTACAAAAGGGTTTGGCTCCTCAGCTTCTCAGACTTAACAATCGGCCCATTGTCTAGGTGAGAGAATGGGTTGCATTGGTCAGCCTCCACTGAGGTTGATGGTCGACCTCGTCGCCATCACTTATTTTAAGTGTATACTCAATCTTTCCACATACGGCATCACCCGCATTCCCATTAGCAGAAAAATAAACACGTATAGCAATTAGGAAAAGCAGTATATATATTTGTCCTAAACATCCTAGACCTTTAAAGTTATGAATCCTAAGTTCCTGACAGAAAATGGGTTCCCCGGCGGAAGCCCCAATCCGTGGTATTCACACAAGAGGTGAAAAGGAAGAAGAAAAACAGAGATGGGCCCCACGGTGGGCTCCATTTTTCTGTAGCGAGCGATTTTGGACGCGGTTCTTAAGCGCTGGTCGCTCTCTGCGATTGAGTTTACTACAGGTCGATTCATTTTTTATCCTATTAAAGCTGATGAAGGAAGGGAAATAGATGTCTCCAATTAACCCTGCTTTGCATACTGAGTTTAAACAGCGGTCTGTTAGGTTGCGAATGCTATCAATGTGGGGGGCCCTTGTACTGGTTATTTGTATTTTCGCGAATACGGTTTTCTTCTTCTCTTTTTAGGACTTTATAGCGGGAAACAAGGATTAGGATGTTAGGACTGATGCTTTTGATAGATACATGAGAGTATAGGATTTTGGGTTTTTGTTTAGTGTGCTCGCTAAGATTTTTCTTTCAATCTTATGCCTACGTATTCCCGTTTACCAAAATAGGGAAATCAGAGCGTTCGTAGTTCCTCCTATTCTATGGGAGGAAATGGTTGTTTTTGGTGGCTTGTTCAAAGCCCAAGACGTGAAGCGAAAAGTTGTTTGTATCTTGTTCAAAGCCCAAGATGTAAAGCTGAGAGTCTATTTGTATCTTGTTCAAAGCCCAAGATGTGAAGCTGAAAGGTCTCAACTTTAGAGAGAATTTGTCACCTCTAAAGAGGGGGTTGTATGTCACAACTGTTTATAAAGGAGAATTACTTTAACTGGGATGTGTGAATCCGACAATGCCATAATTTCCTTAAAAGTGGATTTCAACCTGAAGGAGAAGACTTTAACTCAGTGTAGAGCAATGCCATCTTCCCTTAGGAATTTCTCATGCTAAAAGAGGGACAGTGCATGGATGTAGATGATCCAGAGGCTTGCCGCTTATAGCGATTAGTTGAAGGCGAAGGAGTTGTCGATGTTTGTGTACTGTGAACGAGGCACAACCTTGATGCTAAAAGGTTAATTGGATCAACCGGTGGTTTTCTTATACAAAGCCTAAGAGGAGGCTATTATGTGTCTCGTACAAAGCCCGAGAGAGAGGCTAAAAGGTTTTGACTCAACGAGGGAATCTTTTGGTATCTCGTATAAAGCCCGAGATGGAGGCTAAGGATGGTGACTCACCAAGAGAATCTTTTATACTCAACAAGAGAGTGATTTTGTATCTCGTACGAAGCCCGAGATGGAGGCTGTTGTTTGTTTGTTTGGCTCAATAAGAACCTTTTTGTATCTCGTATAAAGCCCGAGATGAAGGCGAAAGGGTGATTGACTCAACGAGGGAGTCTCTTATGTGTCTCGTACAAAGCCCGAGAGAGAGGCTAAACATTGTTTGACTCTGCTGGGGAGAATCATTGTATAAAGCCCAAGAGAGAGGCTAACTTCACTGGAGAAGGATCATTATACAAAGCCTAAGAGAAGGCTATGGCGACTGTTCAGTTAAGTGACAGGTCCAGCATAATGATTTTGAGAGAAAATCAGTTCTTATATGAGCAACATTGTACTCGAGGATTTGGTTCGAGGATCCGGGTTATTCCTGTTCTTTAAGGAAATGGGAAATCCGAAGGGTATTGAGACTGTCTGAGTCTACGGGTTTTCTTCCTATTTAACGAAGGGGTCACTTGAGAATGTTTTTGAGACTCAAGGAAATTAGACTGTCCGAGTCTAGAGTTTCATCTTTTGTACTATGCTTTGAGAAACAGTAGTAGACTCTATGAAAGGACGGTTCTATGCAGATGACTAAGTTCTGTTCCTATACCTGTAGGAGGTCGTCAGGACAATTTGTACGAAGCTCAAGAGGAGGCTGGAAACTTTTAAGAAGCCGGCGGGTCCTTGTACGAAGCCCAAAAGGAGGCTATCATTCCTGGAGGAAGAGATCATTATACGAAGCCTAAGAGGAGGCTGTGAATACTTCTAAGAAGCCGTAGGGTCCTTGTACTAAGCCCAAGAGGAGGCGGGGTTGCTTTTAGGAAGCCGATGGGTCCCCAAACCCCGAGAAATTCAAGGTAAGCTATTCACAAGGAATAGATCAAGTCAGGAAAGTTCGAGAATTTGGAAGAAACTCAAGAGATGCCATTCACGGAGAAAAGATCATCTCTGGGGAGTAGAGTTTCTTGACAAGTGCTTTTAAGAAGCCCGTGGGTCCCCAAACCCCGAGAAATTCAAGGCAAGCTATTCACAAGGAATAGATCAAGTCAGGAAAGTCCGAGAATTTGGAAGAAACTCAAGAGATGCAATTCACGGAGAAGAGATCATCTCTGGGGAATAGAGTTTCTTTGACAACTTCTATGAGTGATAGTCTATGAAAGGGTTCACAGAGAATGCTGCCTTTCATGTCTCCATATTGTTTAACCCCAAGAGGAGGGAAGACTGTGTCTGGTAATCCTATGGGGATCTAGTTTAGACTATTTCTAAGAGTAATCAACAGGCTTAATGCTAGACGTAGTTGCCGGGGAAACTCTAAATATCCATACTATTATTACACAATTGATATGAGTTTATGAAAGAAGACTTACAGTGAAATAGCCCCACAATACAGTTATATGTATATGAAAGCGGTAAATGAAAGCAATAACCACTTACTCGGTTGTAGAGCTTTCATGTTGTTTGGTTAGTTGTTCAACAAAGAAAGATTGAAAAACAACAGTATATTCAAAATCAAAGGAGAAAGTGCTTTGAAAAAGAAAGATTTGGGGCTTACAGCTCAAGGAGAGGCCCAGGGTTTTATCAGTGATTGCACTGTTTTAATTTATACAGAGGGACTTATACAAGTGACTGTGGCCCAAAAATTGTTTTCTGTACAAAGGGATGGGTCTTACACTCTCTCAAGAGGCCCAAAAAGTTTTAAGAAAGGAAATGGGTCTTACTACTCGAGGGTAGGCCCAGATGATTTTTTCGTCTGAAATGGCGATCGCGCCGAGGTTTTCTTTTAACGCAAAGGGACTTATACAATAAGTGAGGCCCAAAATGATTTTGGTTAATAGGGGGTTAGGTCTTACACTCTATTAGAGGCCCAAAAGTTTTGAATGGGTCTTATAGCTCGAGGAGAGGCCTAAAAGGTTATTTTTCAAAAGGCGACGATCGCACCGTTTGTTTTTGACGGTATCGGGACTTATACAATACACTGAGGTCCAAAAATGATTTGGTAAAAAAAAGGACTGGGTCTTACACTCTATTAGAGGCCCAAAGTGTTTTGAAAATGATTTATGAGGGTTGAATTAATCCAAAAACCCTAATTTGTTTTCAAAAATGTAGTTAATTGAATAAAAATTCAATTAAAATAATCAAAATTGTTTAACATAGGAAAAACAAATTGTGATCTTGGACTAATGCTTCAAAAATTAAGTATTGACCTACAAAATAATTAGAAAGCATTAAAAGTTGCAAAATCAAGGTGGAAAAAATATTTAAAATGTCAAAAACAATTAAAATATTAATTCTTTGCAAAAATATCAATTATATGAAATAAATAATATTTTTGAGATTTTTTGATAAAATAAAATATTTTAACATTTTTGTGAATTATTAAAAAAAAGAATCAACTCAAAATCATTAAAACTCAGAGAGAAATTAATTTTTGAATCAATTAAATAAAATCACAAAATTCAAATATTCAAATTTCTGAAAATGGCGCCAAGAACACACCAAGAACACGCGCGTGTTCTGAGTTTCCCAGATTTGCGTTTTCCATCCAATCTCACTGAATACTTAACCATATCATGCAATCCACATACCAATCAACTCGTTTCAACCTCACGATCATGTCTATAACACTTAATTTCATTTAAATTAAACATAAAACATGAAATCACAAAGAAACCTCAAGAACCCTAATTTCTGCATGAAGGCTAGGATTTTTTAAACACGATTCAAACAAAGCAATTAATTAAGGGAAAACATTCCATGCATGATTATGAACATATGGCCAAATTATTGTGCAGCAAAAATTGCATGGATCATAGAGTTAGAAGAGCTCATGCTTACCACTTGCAGCTGGTGATCGTGATTTGTGTTGGAGGTGTTACAGCTAGGTTCCAATGATCTGGATAGCTTCCCTAGGTTCCATAAAGTGTGTATGAATGCTTGGAATGGATTGAAATGGTTTGGAGCTGAAGATGGTAACTCAACTGCAAAACTGTCAAGAACTTGAGCAGTTGGCTGGTGATTTTGTGAAATCTGTGTTCCAGATGTTATGTGAGTTTTTGGATCACTTCTATATGATGTATGTGAGGTGTGTGTGTGATTGGTTTGATTGGAAAAGCTCTCAAACTCAAAACCCGGTAGTGACTTGCCTTAGAAGGCAAAATTGGAGAGAAAGAAGAGATTTTGAGGAAAGCATCTGTTTGATGGCTTTGGTGTACTCAAACTGATCACAATTGAGCTCAATTTATAGTAGAGCAAGTTTGTTTTGCAAGGAATAGTGAATGGCAACTGCTAAGTAGGTTTGGCCAATGTTGGAAAATGAAAATCCAAGTCTCCTCTAGCCATTGACTAGAGGTTAGGGCACAGAGCTTTGGTTCCCTTGGTCTTGGATAAGTCTTGACTGATTTCAGATGAGAATGGCTCAGTCCATGCCACCTTGATGCTTCCATTGAATTCTTAAATCCAAATTTGGAGTCTTGTCCCTATTTTTACCATTCTAGGTCCAACATGCTATTTCTTGTTCCATGGACTTTGGAGGCTTGGCTCAGTGATTGTCCCCTTTATATTCAATCCTCAGAGGTGTCCAAGTGGATAGGAGCATTTGGATTTGGCTGATTTTGGAAAATCGAGCAAAAATGCAAATTCTGCCTTGCCTTGGCAGATTTCAGCAAGGCAACTTCCCAATGTCATATCTCATAGCTCAAATTGAATTTGGTAATGTTCTTGGCCATTTTGGAAAGCCCTTACATGATACAACAACTGTTTGAACAGATTTGGTTTTGATCCCTTTGGAATCCAAGTGAAAAATCCCCCTACATTTGGCAAAAAGTAAAGCAAAATCTGACTTAGTGAAATTTTCACTAAGTGTTGGAACAAAGTGTTTTCTTTTGATTTTGATCACTCCATAACTCAAAATCCATGAGGAATTTGGACATAGGTAAGTATGAAGCTTTTGTAGAGGGAAATGAGATCTACAAATAAAGCTTTGAATGAGGCACAATGGCCTTGTGGTTTAGGAGTTATGGTCCTCCAAAGTTGGTGCATTAGTGGCACTTTTTCATGACTTAGAAAAATTTCTAAGTTTGATGGTTACCCCTTTTACAAGTTATCCAACTTTTCTTGATTTTTCTTGATGAATGATGATTCAAATCATACATTAACATCATTTTAGGGTTAAAAATCCATTTTCGTGAAAAATCTTAAAAAGTCAAAGTTGACTTTTGTGCACAGTTGACTTTTTATCAGATGAATTCCAAACTGTGCAATTCTTCAGGAAATCATGTCCTTGACCTAAATCAAACTTGATGGACATGTTCCATGGGTGTTATAGGGTATATTGGATCATGTCTTAGGGCTTGGGAGCATGTCCTGGTCAAAAGTCAAAGCTACAGTTGACTTTTCTCATAAAACCCTAATTGTGGTCCAGATGAAATTGAGACTTGTTGCTCAAGCTTCTTAGATCAATCCATTGTCCTAAATGGATCAATGTGACATATTGGAGATCCTTAAATCCTCTCTTAAGGTCTTGGCTCATGGTTTGTCCCAAAAGCCAACTTAGGGGTGAATTAGGTCAAGAAACCCTAATTCCTGATTTTTGATGAATGCATCCCCTGAGGCAAGATTGACTTGATGATTGGGTCCATGAGGTTCCATGGAGTATATTAGGTTAGGTTTTGGATCATTGGCTTGTGCCCAGATGAAAAATTTCCATCTGGAGGCCCTGGTCGACCAAAACCCTAATTTGGTGACACTGTCAATCTTGAGACTTGATCCACCTAGAAGGGAGCAGCCTTGTGCTCAATCCTTGAAGTGGGAGTCCTTTTGATCCATTGTGGATGTTTGAGAGGTTAGACAAGTTGAAGATCATGTCATTCCTTGATTGATCCTTTGTCTAAGCACTCAGAGAGGGCTTGAAACCCTAATTTTTATTGTAGTGGATGCTCACCCATCTTTGGGGAGACTGATGAAGTATGATGGTTTCTTCATATTGTGATGATGATTTGCACAATGATGGGAAATCTTAGTGGTCAAAATTTGGGGTATGACACACCTCAACTGCAAATATGTTAAAGGCTTGAGCAGTTGGCTGTTGATTTTGTGATTTTGATGTTCCAGATGTTATGTGAGTGTTTGGATCACTTCTATATGATGTTTATGAGGTGTGTGTGTGATTGGTTTGGTTGGAATAGCTCTCAAACTCAAAACCCGATAGTGAGTTGCTTTGGAAGGAAATTTTGGAGTGAAGAATGAGATTTTGAGGAAAGCATCTGTTTGATGGCTTTGGTGTACTCAAACTGAAAACAATTGAGCTCTATTTATAGTAGAGCAAGTTTGTTTTGCAAGGAATAGTGAATGGGAACTGGTGCATAGGTTTCGCCAATGTTGAGCAATGAGAATCCAAGTCTCCTCTAGCCATTGACTAGAGGTTAGGGCACAGGCTGCTGGTCCCCTTGGTCTTTGATAAGTCTTGACTGAATTCAGTTAGAAATGGCTCAGTCCATGCCACCTTGGTGTATGCATTGAATGCTCCAATCCAAAATTAGAGTCTTGTCCCTCTTTTAGGCATTTCTAGGTTTGGCATGCTATTTTTGATTCCAAAGACTTGGGAGGCTTGGGATCAGAGTTGGTTCCTCCTTGGTCCCCCCTTGAGGTGTTTAGATGGAGAGAGTTGCTTTCCCTTTGCAAAATTTGAGCAAATTGAGCAAAACTCCTAAATCTTCCTTGCCATGATAGTTTGCAGCAAGGCATATTGGCATTGTCATATCTCATGGCTCAAATGGACTTTGGTGGAGTTCTTGGCCATTTTGGAAAGCCCTCATATGATACAACAACTGTTTGATCATAATTGATTTTGATACTTTTTGGATCCAAGTGAAAAATGCCCCTACATTTTGAAAAAAGTAAGACAGATTCTGACTTAGTGAAAATTTCACAAAGTGTTGGAAAAAAGTGACATTTTCACTTTTTGTGATTTTGATCATTCCATAACTTAAAATCCATGATGAATTGGAATGAGGTGTAGTTGAAGCTTTTGTAGAGGGCCATGAGAGCTACAAATCCAGCTTTGGATGGGGAAAAATGGCATTGTGGGTTAGGAGATATGATCCTCCAAAGTTGGTACCCTTGCCACTTAGAAAAATTTCTAAGTTTTTATGGTTACCCATTTTACAAGTTATCCCACTTTTCTTGATTTTTCTTGATGAATGATGATTCCAATCACACATTAACATCATTTTAGGGTCAAAGAACCATAATTGTGAAAAATCTCAAAAAGTCAAAGTTGACTTTTGTGCACAGTTGACTTTTTGTCTGATGAACTCCAAACTATGCGATCCTCTATGAAATCAAGTCCTTGACCTAAATCAAACTTGATGGATTGATTTCATAGAAGTTATAGGGTGTATTGAATCATGTCGTAGGGTTTGGGAGCATGTCCTGGTCAAACGCCAAAGATACAGTTGACTTTTCTCGCGAAACCCTAATTGTGGTTCTGATGAACTTGAAACTTGTTGCTCAAGCTTCTTGGATCAATCCATTGTTGCAAATGGATCAATGTGGTTTATTAGAGACCATCAAATCTTGTCTTGAGGTCTTGGCTCATGCTTTGCCCCAAAAGTTAACTTAGGGGTGAATTAGGTCAAGAAACCCTAATTCCTGGTTTTTTTATGAATGCATCCCCTGAGGTTAAATTGACTTGATGATTGGGTCCATGATGTCCCTTGGAGCATCATAGGTTATGCTTTGAAGCATTGGCTCATGCCCAGAGGAAAATTTCCATCTGGAGGCCCTGGTTGACCAAACCCTAATTTGGTGACACTGGCGATCTTGAGGCTTAATCCACTTGGAATGTTGCAACCTTGTGCTTGATCCTTGATGTGGGAGTCCTCTTGATCCATTGTGGATGTTTGAGAGGCTAGAAAAGTTGAAGATCATGTCATTCCTTGATTGATCCTTTGTCTAAGAGCTCTGAGAGGGCTTGAAACCCTAAGTCTGATTGTAGTGGATGCTCACCCATCTTTGGGGAGACTAATGGTTCATCCATATTGTGATGATGATTTGCACAATGATGGGAAATCTTAGTGGTCAAAATTTGGGGTATGACAGATACCCCTATTTAATCTTCTTGGACCCGAAGGTGTGAATGGCGAAGGTATTCGGGCATTCGGGGTGCAAGAGGATTAAATATCGGAATACCCAAAATTTTGATGGTGATTAAGAATGGTAGTTCACGCATCCTTCTTCTTTTGCTAAGCAATGATGCTCAGAAAAGGTAAAAACTTCCCCTCGATCCTGGTCCTAAGCCAAGGAACTGGTCTAAGTTTCTGAAATAAACTTCCCCTCGATCCTGGTTTCCTACCAAGGAACTGGTCTCAGTTTCTGAAATAAACTTCCCCTCGATCCTGGTTTCCTACTAAGGAACTGGTCTTAGTTTCTGATATAAACCTCCCCTCGATCCTGGTTTCCTACCAAGGAACTGCTCTTGGTTTCTTTTGTCAATAAACTTTCTTGACAAGGGATGCTATTCGTAGTGGTTTTCCTCAAACTTCTCGCTGAATTTTCCTGGGGAGATGCCATTTGATGGAAAAAGTTTTGATGTCAGACTTGCTGGGGAAACCCATCGTCTGAGCGGTAGAGGTGTACAAACTTCTTTGTTGGAGATGCCATTTGTCGACTCTATCGGGGAAAACGAGTCTCTTGAGAGACTGCCTTCGCTTGGGGATATTGCATCATACTTTTCTCTGAGATCTTTTTGGAGAAATGCCATATGATGTGATCCAATTTTGAGGTGCTGATGACCTTTTTGTTAGTGGATTTTTTAGAGAAAAACTATGGTATTGTCGAATTTTTGACCAAGAGGCTTTCTCTGGGGATCTTCCTTAATCCGGGAAAGCAAAGATATCATCTTCAATGGCGAAGAGTGACGTTTGTCGAGGATTCTCTGGTTTTTCATAAGTTCAAGTTATCAAAGTGGTCAAAGGCCAATTCCAATCCAGAAATAAACTGGAGGAGAGAGAGAGAGTTCAGACGCAACATTTCCTGACGAGGAACTAACTGACAACTCGATTGAGGGGACTTCTATCACTAGGGGATAAGACCGACTAGAGTGATAGTGATGCAATATGAATGCGAATGTAAATCAATAATGCAAGATGTATGTATGTTTATGCTGACAAAACTGACGCGACATACAAACTGACGGATGAACACGACAGGATACTCGGCCACTGTGGAGGATGAAAAGTATCAATGGTTCATGATAGCAATTCTGCCTTGCTTAGGAGAGATAGTCCCTGCGAGGACAACCGTTGGTCGGGCTTAGGAGATAAGAACTCTGCCGGTGGTGTCGGACGGAATATTCGCATCTGACACAGTTGATCCTTCGTTCAGGCGTACTGGTTTAGAAGAAGTACTTTGATTCTGCACTTTGAAGCTTAAACGCCTTTGGGAAAAGCGATTGGTGTTCTTTCGATGTTCAACAGTCAAAAGAATTGCCATCTTTATGTTAAAAGCAGAAAAAGTTTAACAAGTAAATTCATTTTTGTTTTATTTCAAGAATCGTTGATCATGTTAAAAACGTCGTTCTGTAAAGCTAAAACAAATAAGAAGTGCAAACAAAAGCACAAGGGCACAAATTTTATTGATAGGATGGAAATCATCCAAACGCGTGATTCCATAGAGTACTTACAAAGTTAGAAAATGGTAATTTAAGGGAAAAGGGCTACATTGAAACATAACGACCGCTATCCTTCTACTAACTTTGAATTCTGGGCATCCTAAGCTTCGGTCGAAGATGACCTTGACTGGAGTTTTTTGATGGATGGCAGGACTGCTACTAGGGGATTTGCCCCTGTTGGACGTAGTTACTTGCCATTATCCCTAACTTTTGCCTGAATTGTACTTTGAGATTTCCAATCCACCGGGATGATTTTTTTTATTATGTCTCTAGTTTTTGCCTGGACCGCCCCTTTCGGGTTTTCAATCCACCGAGACGTTTTTTTTTTAGTTTATGCGAAGTATTTCTTGACTACATCAACATTTTTGGGATAGGAAAATTCCTCTCCGTCCATGGTTTCAAGTCTCAAGGCACCGCCTGAGAAAGCTTTCTTGACCATATAGGGGCCGTCGTAATTCAGAGTCCATTTACCTCGGGAATCAGTGAGAAATGATTGTATCTTCTTGAGCACAAGGTATCCTTTTCTGAAGACACGAGGTCGAACCTTTTTGTCAAACGCCTTCTTCATTCTTTGCTGATACAACTGACTGTGGCATAGTGTCGTGATTCGCTTTTCCTCAATTAGATTTAGTTCGTCGTGCCGGCTTAGGCACCATTCAGCTTCTGTTAACTTAGCTTCCATCATTACCAGGATTGATGGGATCTCTACTTCTATGGGGAGCACTGCCTCCATGCCATACACTAGAGAGAAAGGGGTTGCCCCTGTTGAAGTGCGGATAGATGTACGATAACCGTGAAGAGCATAGGGCAGCATCTCGTGCCAGTCTTTGTAGGTTACAACCATCTTTTGAACAATCTTCTTGATGTTCTTGTTAGCCGCTTCTACCAATCCGTTCATCTTGGGTCGGTAGGGAGATGAGTTATGGTGTTCGATCTTGAACTCAGCGCATAACTCTTTCATCATCTTATTGTTCAAGTTAGATTCATTATCAGTAATGATCTGGCTAGGAACACCATAACGACAGATGATATTGTTTTTGATAAATCGGACCACCACTTGTCGGGTTACATTGGCGTACGATGCTGCTTCGACCCACTTGGTGAAGTAGTCAATGACTACTAGAATGAACCGATGTTCGTTCGAAACCTTAGGTTCAATCATGTCGATTCCCCATATAGAAAAAGGCCCTGGGGAAGAGAGAACTTTGAGATGTGTTGGCGGTACATGGATTTTGTCGGAGTATATCTGACACTTGTGACACCTCCTCATGTACTTGTAGCAGTCGGATTCCATGGTCAACCAATAGTACTCTGCTCTCAGAATTTTTCTCGCCATTGTGTGTCCGTTGGCATGAGTGCCAAAGGATCCTTCGTGAATTTCTTTTATCAGCATGTCTGCTTCTGGTCTGTCTACGCATCAGACCAAGACCATGTCAAAATTTCTCTTATATAGTGTATCACCGCTCAGGAAGAAATTGCATGCCAATCTCCTGAGGTTTTTTCTGTCTTTTCTTAGTGCCCTAGGTGGGTACTCTTGTTTTTGAAGGAAGCATTTGATATCGTGATACCAAGGTTTGTCATCTATGACTGCTTCAATTGTGAAGATGTAAGCGGGCTGTTCAAGGCGCATGATGTCGAACTTAGGTAAGTCGTTCCATTGACCTACGCTAATCATAGAAGAGAGAGTAGCTAATGCATCAGCCATGTGATTCTCTTCACAAGGGATGTGATGAAACTCAATTCTGTTGATGAAAGGTAACAACCTTCTTGCATAATCTTTGTAAGGAATCAATCCTGATTGGTATGTGTTCCAATCTCTTTTGATCTGATTGATAACCAGGGCTGAGTCGCCATATACATCTAAGTTCTTGATCCTCAAATCAACCGCTTCTTCGAGACCCATAATACAAGGTTCGTATTCGGCCTCGTTGTTTGTGTACTTGAATGTAAGTCTGGCAGTGAAAGGAATGTGGGTACCCTGAGGGGTTATGATGATTGCCCCAATTCCGTTTCCATAATGATTGACAGCTCCGTCAAAAATTAGTCCCCGTTGGGAACCTGGTTCTGGCCCTTCACTGGGTAATGGTTCATCGCAATCTTTCATTTTTAAATACATGACATCTTCGTCTGGGAAGTCAAATCCGACTAATTCCTGATCGTCAATCGGTTGATGAGCCAAATGATTGGCTAAAATACTCCCTTTAACGGCTTTCTGAGCGTGGTACTCGATGTCGTATTCTGATAACAACATCTGCCAACGGGAAATCCTTCGCATGAGAGTAGGTTTTTCAATGACGTACTTGATTGGATCCATTTATGAGATTAACCAAGCAGTGTGATGAATCATGTACTGGCAAAGACGTTTGGCTGCCTAAGCCAAAGCGCAACAAGTTTTCTTGAGCATAGTGTACCGAGTCTCGCAGTCGGTGAATTTCTTGCTCGAATAGTAGATGGAAGACTCCTTCCGTTTGGTTTTGTCTTGTTGGCCAAGTACACACCCCATGGAGTCCTCTAGGACTGTGAGGTAGATGATCAGTGGTCTTCCTTCCATTGGAGGTGATAGAATCGGCGGATTCAACAGGTATTCCTTAATACTGTCGAAGGCGGTTTGGCAATCTTCTGTCCAAACGCAATCCTGGTTCTTTTGGAGTAATTTGAAAATCGGTGCACATGCCGCGGTCATGAGGAATATAAATCTGGAAATGTAGTTCAAACTTCCCAGGAATCCCCTGACTTGTTTTTCAGTTTTCGGAGAAGGCATTTCTTGAATGGCCTTGACCTTGTCAGGATCAACCTCAATTCCTTTCTGGCTGACGATGAACCCTAAAAGTTTCCCTGAACGGACACCGAAGGTGTACTTGTTGGGATTCAAGCGGAGTTTGTACTTTCTCAACCGCTCGAATAGTTTTGGCAGGTGGGTCACATGCTCCTCTTCTGTTTTAGATTTGGCAATCATGTCATCGACATATACCTCGATTTACTTGTGTATCATGTCATGAAACAAGGTAGTCATGGCCCTTTGATAGGTTGCCCCGGCGTTCTTCAAATCGAACGACATTACCTTGTAACAAAAGGTACCCTATGGGGTAATGAATGAAGTTTTCTCCATGTCTTTCGGCACCATTTTTATCTGATTATAGCCCGAGAATCCATCCATGAAGGAGAAAACTTTGAACTTTGTTGTACTGTCTACCAACATGTCAATGTGTGGTAAAGGAAAGTCGTCCTTCGGACTAGCCTTATTTAGATCTCTATAATCGACACACATTCTGACTTTTCCGTCCTTTTTCAGAACGGGTACTATGTTGGCTAACCATTGAGGGTATTCTGACGTGGCGAGGAAACATGCGTCAATCTGTTTTTGTACCTCCTCTTTGATTTTGACGGCCATGTCTGGGTGAGTCTGTCTCAACCTCTGTTTTACTGGCGGACATTTTGACCGTAACGGTAAGTGATGTTCCACAATGCTGGTATCCAACCCTGGCATGTCCTGATAGGACCAAGCAAACACATCGGGAAATTCTTTTAGAAGCTTTGTCAAACTCTCTTTGGCAGTTGGACTGAGCAGTGCCCCAATCCTGATTTCTTTTCTCTCTTTTTCTGAACCCACGTTGATCGTTTCCAACAGCTCTTTGTGAGGTTCAGTGGACCTTTCCTCTTGTCGGAGTAATCGGTATACCTCTTCTGGAATTTCGTTGTCAACTTCTTCTTCAGCCCCAAACACCAGAAATTCAAAGTTGGGAGAAGGCATTGGTTCGTATGTTTCAACGAGGTTTAAAATAAGCAATCTGCATGACGTGATGATTTATGTTTAGAAGAGATAAAGAAAATACAAGTGTGTGCAGTGTATTTTCTTTTGAAAAACTGCTTGTTTTTATTATTTGAGTTGTTTTTTAGGATTACCATTTTTTGAAAAGCGAAAAGAGAAAACAGCAATTAATGCGGAGATTACAGAACGAGGTTATTTTATTTATGAACAAGTCGATTCTTGAAACTACAGCCCTATAAAGCAAAACTCTGTCTCTTTGGGTGAAGCTAAGAGGGATATTTACATAAAGCGAGCCCTATCAAAACATCCGTTTCACCTAGGCAGGGTGAAAGGTTAAAGACGACAATGACTATGACTTATGAACAATTTTCGGAACATCGACAGCAACCCATTGGCGGCGAACTCCTCGGTGAATCAAAAAGTATGGTACCTTCCTTGATTTGTCTTCAGAAATGACGATGATTTCTGGCGGAGCGGGATCATTGGAATCTGTCTCCTGGGCAGAGTTATCGTAGGAGGATTCCTTAGTTGTATTTTGCATAGCATTTGTGTTCTCAGGAAAATCTCCCCATCCAGTTGGCTGGATGTCTTCGAGCCTGATACGAGAGCTTTCAGGAGCGGTGTACTTGACCATGAAGTTAAATTTTCCACTTGGTTGTCCTAAGGTGTCCCACACTTCTTTGGAACTGGAGGGGTCATCTCTCTCGATGACGTTGACCTCAGGAAAAGCATAGTTGATGAATTCTAGTCCGGCAAGCTTTACCAATTCATCGTCGTACTGGATAGGTTTTGAATGACCTGAGTGTTGATCCCATGACATGGTGGGGACGCAGGTATTCTGTTCAATGACGCTCAGCTGATTTTCATTGTTCGGCTGATTTTCTTACCCCAAGTCTCCTGGGTACGGCTGCCAGATAGGCAGACCATCCATTGGGCCATAATAGTCGTGGTCAAAGTTATTCTTCATTAGAGTGTCTTCCTCTAATGAGTTTGGCGGAGCACAACATCCTTCCGGATCACAATCTCCATATATCATTTCGACATCTGACCTCGGTATAAATCTCGTACTCTGTGCGGGATAGCAAAAGGGCGTAGGCACCTCTTCCTGAGACATATAACCGTCCTCGTTATGTTAGGACTTCCATTCCTCATCTGTATCGGAGGGATCCTCCTCGTTGATGGTATGGACTGCTTGATGCACTGGGTGAAGGAAACCTCCACTGTGGAAGAAGTCCTGAATGGGATGAAGACTTTCATCGTTAGTAGTTGTCTGGGTGCAGGCTGAAGAAAAACCAAGACCCTTCTTTGTTTTATTATCAGTAGGAATGACAAGCTGTCCCAATCCTTTTACAGTGTTATTTTTCATCACTTTGAGAGCATCTTTGTATGAGGAAATTGAGGTTCCTTTCTCTGATTAATTCTCATTGCTCACCGACAGTGCTTGGAACTGAGTTCCAACAACCTCCTCGGGTTCTACCCAAGTAGATAATGACAAGTTTCTCATGAGCAAGGCTTGTTCTCCACAAACCTTGACGAGCTGATCGTTCTTGACGAACTTCAGTTTCTGGTGCAGTGTCGAAGTTACTGCCCCAGCCTGGTGTATCCAAGGTCTTCCTAATAAACAGTTGTACGCTGCCCGGACGTCCATGACCTGGAAAGTCATTAGGAAAGTATGAGGACCGATAGTTATGGGAAGGTCGACTTCGCCGATAACTGCTTTCTGAGACCCGTCAAATGCTTTGACGATGACCTCACTGCCTCTCATCGGGGGTCCTTTGAATGATAGTCGCATTAAAGTGGACATCGGCATAACGTTGATGGTCGATCCTGTATCTACCAGTACGCTGGCTAAAGCATCGTCCTGGCAGTTAACTGTGATATTGAGCGCCATGTTGTGACTTTTGCCCCCCTCTGGCAAATCCTCATCACTGAATCCTAAGTTGTTGCAGGAAGTGATGTTAGAGATGATGCTATCGAACTGTCGTATTGACACATCCTGTTCCACAAAGGCCTGATCTAAGACTTTCTGTAGAGCTTCCCTATGGGCTTCAGAACTGAGTAAAAGTGATAGCACAGAGATCTTTGAAGGAGTTTGTAACAGCTGATCAACAATGTTGTATTCACTCCTTTGGATGAGCTTCAACATCTCATCATTGTTTTTCGAAAGGTCGGGATTATTGGATTGACCGACTGGTGGATTGGGAACTTCCGTTTAAGGTTTCTTTTCTTTGTTAGGTTCTCCAACTCCTCGGTTGAAGATTCAACCGCTCCGTGTTACACGACTGATGTCTGCAATATTCACGACGAAGGGTAATGGAATTTCCTTTCTATTCTCAATTATCGTTGTACCGTATTTGTAAGGGATCGCCTTAGCTGATTCATACGGTAACGATCCCGGTAGATAGATAACTACGGGAGCCTTCTGACTTTTCTGACTGTCGTAAGTAACTTTAATCAGTTCCTTGCTAAGAACCTTTGATTCTTCCAGTAGAGGGATGATGGTACAAACATATTTGTTCCTCTCAGGGTTAGAGATTACAACCACGTCTCTGATTTGATCTGCGAAGTAGTCTGGTAGTAGTAACGGAAACAATTATGCGTACAACATGGTATAGGGTCGAACCCTGGTGGTCGTGTTGTACGGTTGTTGTTATACTGAGGACGAACCTGCTGAAGAGGCTGTTGTGTCCTTTGCTAAAATTGTTGTTGATTCGGTTAGCTCTGTGCAACCTGAGGTTGATACGTAGGAATAGGCGCTGGGTTAATAGCAGGAGTTACAGCTGCTACTGGCTGGTAACGTCTCATTTGTTTTCCGAGAGTGATATTCCCGATATCTTGCTCTTTTTTCTTAGGGAGAGCACTACCGTATCGTTTTGTACTACTTGATGATCCAGCGTCTTTAACTAGGCGTCCTTCTCGGACCGCTTCCTCAAGACGAACTCCCATGCCCACCATCTCGGTGAAGTCACTGGGCACACTGGCGAACATTCTGTCGTAGTAAAATGAGCTTAAGGTCTTTAAGAAGATCTTTGTCATCTCCTTTTCCTCCAGAGGTGGAGAAATCTGAGCGAAAATTTCACGCCATCTCTGAGCGTACTCCTTAAAAGTTTCCTTGTCCTTTTGTGACATCGATCTAAGCTGATCTCTGTCTGATGCCATGTCCAAATTGTATTTATATTGTTGAACGAAGGCAGCGCCAAGATCTCTGAAGGTGCCGATCGTGGCGCGGTTTAAACCCATGTACCATTTTAATGCGGCACTGGTTAAATTATCCTGAAAGTAATGGATCAGTAGCTCCTAGTTCTTTGTCTGAGCTGACATTCGCCGAGTGTACATCACCAAATGGCTCTGAGGGCAAGAGTTACCCTTGTACTTTTCAAAGTCGGGTACCTGGAACTTGTGAGGAACTTTCACATTGATGACCAAACAAAGGTCCGCGGCGTCCTTTCCAAATAAATCCTGACCGCGAATGGCTTGCAGTTCTTTCTGCATTTCTAGGAACTGTTCCTGGAATTCATTCATTCTGTCGAACATGCTGTTGTTTCCACTAGAAAGTATCTATGGAATCTGTCCTTCCAGGACAGTGTGTACCACGGGTGGTGGTATAGTCATTATGGCCGAGACCCTCGGTGCCTCCTGAAGTTTGTAACCTTCAGGAGTTGCTTTCATGCCCCTGGCATCTTTGCTTTCCCGAAGTTTGTAACCTTCAGGCCCAGCGGCTCCTGCTGTGGTTCCCTAATCCTCAGCGATCGGCGGAACATATCCTTCCGGGATACAGTTAAGTGGCATGCCCCAGGGGAAATCTTTCGGCATCTTGTACCTAGGATCATACTCCTCCACTATGGGCGTAGATGTGATCTCCGAGATCACAGTCCTTTGTTGTTGCATCTGAGCTTCTACTAGAGCTTGCATGTCGTTATGAAGCTTTCTCAGATCCTCTTTTAGAGTGTCGATCTCTTCTCTCAACTCTCTGTTCTCTTCCTCGAGATCATCCATCTTTTTCTGACGATTGGCCCGAGTATTGTACGAATGAGACAGTTTGACTCTAGAATCGAGACGCAAACGTGAGATTCGTAGGTAAGAAGAATGCGTTTATGAGAATGATGAATGCAATGATTATTAATTATTTTTGTTTATTTAAAGTAAACTTCGACAATTAGATTGCAAATATCAAACTGTGGGGAAACCCCGTTTTATTGAATTCAAAGGATTGCGGAAATGGAAATACAGTAGATTACAAAGTGCTGGAAAAGGAAATATAAACTAATGGATCCTGAGTCCTCTCTGAAGAGAGCTCAAGTGCTAGTTCGGGTGCTTTCATTTTCTTTGACGGGGGCTCTTGGGCCGTTGTCGGGTTGTCATTCCTTTGCCAAGTGAAAGGAGCGAGCAAATTCTTTTGGTCATCCTGATTTTCTACAGCATGTTGCTCTAAAATCTCAATCAGAGCATCTTTTTCTCTTAACAGTTGCTGTATTTTCCTGCACTCCACATTGAGATTACGGTACTTGTTCCTCCAAGACCTCTTCTCCTGCTGAACTTTGCTAAGAGTAACCTGAAGTTTTTCCGTCTTAGACATAAAATAAAGGGCAGAGTACCTTAATGGAAGAACTTCCTGATGAAGGTAAGGCATCCTCAGCTTGAGAGCTCTAGTTTGTACCCAATGGAGATAAGGCTCCACTGAGACACAGTCTGGTTTTCCTAGAGACTCTCGTTCTTTCCTATGAACGTGTTTCCAAGCGTGCACTATTTCCGTCTTTAGTGCCCTATCATTTTCTCCTTCCTTGAAGAAAAGACCTTCCAGATGAGCATTCCGTGGGATGTGCCTCATCGGGTATCCGAATTGACGACGAATGAGAATTGGATGATAGTTGATTCCCCCCTTAGTTCTATAAGGGGCACATTTGGGAAATTTCCACAACGGTCAATGATCCTGATCCTGTCATAGATTCGATTGTACCAATCGATGCCAGAGTTAGTAAGAGACATGATTCTCTGCGACCAACGTAAAGTATACTTTTGATCCCAAAATGCAGCAGACTTGGGCAAATGGGAAGAGAACCATTTGTATAGCAGGGGTACACAACACGTGATCATTCCTCCGCTGTATAAATTCCTTAAGTGTACCGAATGATACGCATCTGCGAGTAAGGTCGGTACGAGGTTTCCAATTAGGAAAATCTTAATGTCGTTGATATCTACAAGTTATCGATGTTGGGAAACAAAAATAACCCATAGGTGAGCAAAACAAAGATGCTCTCGAAAGCGGCCACATTCCCTATAATGGAAAAGTATAGAGCTTTCTTTGTCAAGAACTGGGCTGGAAAACCCTGGATGCCACCCTTAGTGGTTATGTGAGTCCTGACTTCTGACTCGTCCAAATAAATTGCTCTTGCAATGGTTTGATCATTTGGAATTTTTTCCAGTCTAGAAAAGGGAGCTTGATCAGTAATATGTAAATCAGTCAGGTGAGAGTACTCCTCCAGCGTTGGTGTAAGCTGATAATCCGGGAATGTGAAATATTGATAGACCGGATCGTAGAACTGGATTAGTGTGGACAGGATTCCTTCGATTACACGAACCCTTAACAAGGACAGCAGTCCTTAATACTTGGCTCTGAAAGCCTCATGGTTAGTGATCATTCTCGCCAAACCTCTCAAATCCTCTAACTTTGAAACCTTGAAGGTATACTTATGAGTTTTCCTTCTACCGAAATCCATTAGCGCAATCTCCTTTCTCTGATATTTGCAATCATTGTCTTAGTTTAATTTGAAAAAGAGAGACTAGAAGAGAAGATTTTCTTTGTCTTAATGTTTTTTAAATGAATGTATGAATGCATCACACAAAAACATAGAAAAAACATGGGGTCAAAGGGTCGGTGTCATGAAGTCAAGGCTTTAACCCCCCCCCAAAGGTTTATACTGGTGATTTTTTGTACCTGTCTCTCAAAATCATTGATTCCCTTAGAGATAACATCAGCGGGCCGGGAACCGTGCTAGGTGATATGTCTTAGAACAATCTCAGATGAGGGTAGTATCGCGTGACAACTATTTTCGATAACTTCCGCACTACAAAATGGCTTAAGTCTGCTAAAAACCTCAGCTTCTCAGATAACCCAGTCGACCACACTACTTTCAACAACCGAAGTCGTATAGGCAATGTATCTGCAAAGGGAGTCTCCACTGTGTTTGATGGTCGACCGGGGGCTCTTAACTGGAATTCACTCTCAGTAAGATTACCCGCATTTCCATCACCTATCTTAGGTGTATACTCAATCTTTCCACATGCGGCATTACACGAATTCCCATTAGCAGAAAAATAAACACAGATATCAATTAGGAAAAGCAGTATATATATTTATCTTAATCATTCTAGACCTCTAGTCTTATGATCCTATACAGACAATGAATCCCTAGCAGAGTCGTCATTTCTGTGACATGAATTTAGGGTTTCAACCAGAGAGATAAGAGGACAAAACCCTTCAGCCCACGGTGGGCGCCATTTTTTTGTAGCGAGCGATTTTGGACGTGGTTCTTAAGCACTGTCGCTCTGGGATACTACAGGTCGATTCATTTTTTATCCTATTGAAGTTGATGAAGGAAGGGAAATAGATGTCTCCAATTAACCCTGCTTACATACTGAGTTTAAACAGATGACTGTTGGTTTACAGATGCGGTTTAGATTGTGGGCCTCTCCCCGCTTATTTTGCTAAGAATGAAATGACGGGACTATGCTATTGGTAGGATATTAGGACTGATGCTTTTCGATTGATGTATGAAGGTACGGGATTTTGGGTTTTTGATTAGTGTGCTCGCTAAGATTTTTCAATCTTATGCCTACGTATTCCCGTTTAATGAAATAGGGAAACCAGAGCGATCGTAGTTCCTCCTATTCTATGGGATGAAAAAGGTCATTTTGGTGTCTTGTTCAAAGCCCAAGACTTGAAGCTAAAGGTGGTTTGTATCTTGTTCAAAGCCCAAGATGTGAAGCTGAAGGGTCTATTTGTATCTTGTTCGAAGCCCAAGATGTGAAGCTAAAGGGTTTTGACTTTAGAGAGAATTTGTCATCTCTAAAGGGGGTCTGTTTATCACAACTGTTGGGTGAATGATTATAAAGGAGAATTACTTTAACTGGGATATGTGAATCCAGCAATGCCATAATTTCCTTTATAGGGGATTTTTAACCTAAAGGAGAAGACTTTAACTCAGTTTAGAGCAATGCCATCGTTCCTTAGGAATTTCTCATGCTAAAAGAGGGACAGTGGCGTGGATGTAAATAATCCAGAGGCTTGCCGCTTATAACAATTAGATGGGGGGAAAAGGAGTTATTGATGTTTGTATACTGTGAACGAGGAACAACTTTTGATGCTAAAAGGTTGATTGACTTAACCGGGGTTTCCTTATACAAAGCCTAAGAGGAGGATATTGACCCAACAAGAGGGTGTTTTTATATGTCTCGTACGAAGCCCGGGAGAGAGGGTAAAAGGGTTGGCTCAACAAGAGAGTGCTTTTGTATGTGTCTTGTACGAAGCCCAAGGCAGAGGCTAAAGGCGCTTGACTCAACAAGAGAGTCTTTGTACCTCGTACGAAGCCTGAGATGGAGGCTGAAAATGTTTGACTCAACAAGAGAGTCTTTTATACTCAACAAGAGAGTGTTTTTGTATCTCGTACGAAGCCCGAGATGGAGGCTAAAAGGGGGTTGACTCAACAAGAGAGCCTTTTATACTTAACAAGATAGTGATTTGGTATCTCGTACAAAACCCGAGATGGAGGCTAAAAAGGTTAGCTCCACTGGGGAGAATCATTGTACAAAGCCCAAGAGGAGGCTAGGGTGCTGGTGACTGTTTCAGTTTAGTGACAGGTCCAGTATGTTGGATAAAAGAGAAAATCAGTTCTTATATGGGTAATTTTGTACTTTGAGATTGATCAGAGGATAAGGGAGATTTCCTATTCTTTAAGGAAATGGAAAATCCAAAGGGTATTGAGACTGTCCAAGTCTACGGGTGTTTTGAGAAATCGGTTCTTAGGTTGTGAATGATCTTTGTATGATGCCCAAGAGAAGGATGGTATGTTAAGGGATGAAGGTCAACCCATTAGCTGGTCTGACACTTGACTCAGAAAGACAGCTCTAGCAAATTGATGACTAGGTTCTGTTCCTATACCTGTAGAGCTCTCTGGGTCCTTGTACTAAGCCTAAGAGAAGGCATGAGAGCTTTTAAGAAGCCGAAGGGTCCTTGTACAACGCCCAAGAGGAGGCGGGGATGCTTTTAAGAAGCCTGTGAGTCTTCAAACCCCGAGAAGTTCAAGACATGCCATTCACCGAGAATAGATCAAGCCAGGAAAGCCCGAGAATTTGGAAGAAACACAAGAGATGCCATTCACAGAGAAAAGATCATCTCTGGGGAGTAGAGTCTCTTTGACGATTTCTAAGGGTGACAGTCTGAGAAAGGGTTCACCGAGAATGCTGCCTTTCACGTCTCCATATTGTTTAACCCCAAGAGGAGGGAAGACTGTGTCTGGTAATCCTATGGGGATCTAGTTTTGTTTGTATTTAAGTGTGACCAACAGGGCTTTACCTAGTGTTAGACGCAGTTGCCGAGGAAAACTCTAAATAACTATACTAGTATTACACAGTTGATATTTGACAAGTATATAAAAGTTTGTGAAAGAAGACTTACAGTGAGCAGCCCCACAATACAGTTATATATATGAAAGCGGATAAAGAAAGCGGGTAAACACTTACTCGGTTGTAGAGCTTCCATGCTGTTTTGTTAGTTTGTTCAACAAAGAAAGTTTTGATAACAATATTATATTCAAAATCAAAGGATAATGTGTTTTGAAAAGATTGTTGGGGCTTACAGCTCAAGGAGAGGCCCATGGTTTTATCAGTGATTGCACTGTTGTTTTGTACATTGTATAGGGACTTATACAAGTGACTAAGGCCCAAAAAGGTTTTTTGTACAAAGGGATGGGTCTTACACTCTCTCAAGAGGCCCAAAGGGTTATTGTTGTACAAGTGGTGGGGCTTACAGCTCAAGGAGAGGTCCAAAAGTTTTGTTTAAAAAGGCGACAATCACGCCGAACTTTTTGATGGTATCGGGACTTATACAATAAGTGAGGCCCAAATTATTTTGGTTTTCAAAAATGGTTGGGTCTTACACTTTACTAGAGGCCCAATACTTTTTAAAGAATGGGGCTTATAACACAAGGGTAGGCCCAAGGGTTTGATTTTTGAACTGGAGATCGCCCCGAGATTTTCTTTTAACGCAGAGGGACTTATACAATATCTGAGGCCCAAAATTGTTTTGGTTAAAAGGGGATTGGGTCTTACACTCTATTAGAGGCCCAAAGGTGATTTTAAAAGAAAAGATGGGGCTTACAACTCAAGGAGAGGCCCAGACGATTTTATTTTAAACTGGCGATCGCGCCGAGATTTTTTAAAAGCACCGTGGGTCTTATACAATGACTGAGGCCCAAAATATTTTGGTTTCAAAGAAGGATTGGTCTTACACTCTATTAGAGGCCCAAAAGGTTTGAAAAGGTTTGATGAGGGTTGAATTAATCAAAAACCCTAATTTGTTTCCAAAATGTGTTCTAATTGAATAAAAATTCAATTAAAATGATCAAAATTGTTAAACATATGGAAAAAAATTGTGACCTTGGATTAATGTTTCAAAAATCAGGGTTTGATCCACACAATGATTCGAAATCACTAAAATTGGAAAAATCAAGAAAGAAAAAAAATATTTTAAATGTCAAAAATAATTAAAATATTAATTCTTTACAAAAATGTCAAGTATATGAAATAAATAATATTTTTGGGATTTTTTTGGGAAAATAAAATATTTTAACATTTTTGTAAATTATTAAAAAAAGAATCAACTTAAAATCATTAAAACTCAGAGAGAAATTAATTTTTGAATCAATTAAATAAAATCACAAAATTCAAATATTCAAATTTTCAAAAAAGGGCGTCAAGAACAAGGGCAAGAACACGCGCCACCCTCTGTTTCTGAAAATTTGTATTTTCTATCCAATCTCACTGAATACTTGATTATATCATGCAATCTACATATCAATCTACTCATTTCAACCTCACGATCATGTCTATGGTGTTTAATTTCATTTATTTTAAACATGGAATAAGAAATCAAAGAGAAACCTCAAGAACCCTAAAATTTGCATGAAGGTTCAGAAATTTCATACACGATTCAAACAATGCAATTGATTGAGGGAAAACACTTAATGCATGATTATGAACATATGGCCAAGTTATTGTGCAGCAAAAAATGCATGGATTATAGAGTTAAAAGAGGTGTTACAGCTTGGTTCCAAGGTTATGGACAACTTCCCTAGGTGCTATGGAGTGTGTCTGGGTGCTTGGTGTGGATTGAATTGACCTGGAACTTGATTTAGCACCTCAACTGCAAATCTGTCAAAGGCTTGAGCAGTTGGCTGGTGATTTTGTGATTTTTATGATCCAGATGTGATGTGAGTGTATGGATCACTTATATATGATGTTTATGAGGTGTGTGTGTGATTGGTTTGGTTGGAATAGCTCTCAAACTCAAAACCCGACAGTGACTTGCTTTGGAAGGCAATTTTGGAGTGAAGAAGGAGATTTTGAGGAAAGCATCTGTTTGATGGGTTTGGTGTACTAAAACTGAACACTATTAAGCTCTATTTATAGTAGAGCAAGTTTGTTTTGCAAGGAATAATGAATGGCAACTGCTGCATAGGTTTGGCCAATGTTGAGCAATGAGAATCCAAGTCTCCTCTAGCCATTGACTAGAGGTTAGGGCACAGGCTGCTGGTCCCCTTGGTCTTGGATAAGTCTTGACTGAATTCAGTTGGAAATGGCTCAGTCCATGCCACCTTGGTGTATGCATTGAATGCTCCAATCCAAAATTGGAGTCTTGTCCCTCTTTAAGGCATTTCTAGGTTTGGCATGCTATTTTTGGTTCCAAAGACTTGGGAGGCTTGGGATCAGAGTTGGTTCCTCCTTGGTCTCCCCTTGAGGTGTTCAGATGGATAGAGTTACTTGCCATTTGAAAAATTTGAGCAAATTGAGCAAAACTCCCAAATCTGCCTTGCCATGACAGTTTGCAGCAAGGCATATTGGCATTGTCATATCTCATGGCTCAAATGGACTTTGGTGGAGTTCTTGGCCATTTTGGAAAGCCCTCATATGATACGACAACTATTTGATCATAATTGGTTTTGATACTTTTTGGATCTAAGTGAAAAATGCCCCTACATTTTGAAAAAAGTAAGACAAATTCTGACTTAGTGAAAATTTCACTAAGTGTTGGAAAAAAGTGACATTTTCACTTTTTGTGATTTTGATCATTCCATAACTTAAAATCCATGATGAATTGGAATGAGTTGTAGTTGAAGCTTTTGTAGAGGGCCATGAGAGCTACAAATCCAGCTTTGGATGTGGAAAAATGGCATTGTGGTTTAGGAGTTATGATCCTCCAAATTTGGTACCCTAGCCACTTAGAAAATTTTCTAAGTTTTTATGGTTACCCCTTTTACAAGTTATCCCTCTTTTCTTGATTTTTCTTGATGAATGATGATTCCAATCACACATTAATATCATTTTAGGGTCAAAGAACCATAATTATGAAAAATCTCAAAAAGTCAAAGTTGACTTTTGTGCACAGTTGACTTTTTGTCAAATGAACTCCAAACTGTGCGATCCTCTATGAAATAAAGTCCTTGACCTAAATCAAACTTGATGGATTAATTTCATAGGAGTTATAGGGTGTATTGAATCATGTCCTAGGGTTTGGGAGCATGTCCTGGCCAAAAGCCAAAGATACAGTTGACTTTTCTCGCGAAACCCTAATTGTGGTTCTGATGAACTTGAAACTTGTTGCTCAAACTTCTTGGATCAATCCATTGTTGGAAATGGATCAATGTGATTTATTATAGACCCTCAAAATATGTCTTGAGGTCTTGGCTCATGCTTTGCCCCAAAAGTCAACTTAGGGGTGAATTAGGTCAAGAAACCCTAATTCCTGGTTTTTTTGTGAATGCATCCCCTGAGGTTAAATTGACTTGATGATTGGATCCATGATGTCCCTTGGAGCATCATAGGTTATGCTTTGAAGCATTGGCTCATGCCCAGAGGAAAATTTCCATCTGGAGGCCCTTGTTGACCAAACCCTAATTTGGTGATACTGGCGATCTTGAGGCTTAATCCACTTGGAATGCTGCAACCTTGTGCTTGATCCTTGATGTGGGAGTCCTCTTGATCCATTGTGGATGTTTGAGAGGCTAGACAAGTTGAAGATCATGTCATTCCTTGATTGATCCTTTGTCTAAGAGCTCTAAGAGGGCTTGAAACCCTAAGTCTGATAGTAGTGGATTCTCACCCATCTTTGGGGAGACTAATGGTTCATCCATATTGTGATGATGATTTGCACAATGATGGGAAATCTTAGTGGTCAAAATTTGGGTTATGACACCGTTAAAGTAAAATAGGGAAATAAGAGCAATCGTAGTTCCTCTTATTCTATGGGAGGAAAAAGATGTTTTGGTGTCTTGTTCAAAGCCCAAGATTAAAGCTAAAGGTTGTATTTGTGTCTTGTTCAAAGCCGAAGATTGAAGCTAAAAGGTTTGACTGAGAGAGAATTTGTCATCTCTAAAGGGAGGTATCTCATCTGTTTATCACAACTATTGGGTGACTGATTATAAAGGAGAATTACTTTAACTGGGATATATAAATCCAGCAATGCCATAATTTCCTTTATAGGGGATTTATCCTGAAGGAGAAAACTTTAACTCATTGTAGAGCAATGCCATTTTTCCTTAGGAGTCTTTCATGTTAAGAGAGGGACAGTGGTGTGGATGTAAATAATCCAGAGGCTTGCCACTTACAACAATTAGATGAAAGAGAGGATTTACCAGGATAAGAGATGAACTACAGCTTGGATTTTTGAATCAAGTGTGCCACTTATAGAAGTTATGTGGAATTAGGTTTTGTTTTGATTTTTTGTGTGATATACAGAGAAGTATCTTCCTACAAGGAGATTTTGATTTTCTCTGAGGGGATGTTGGTTTTTGTATGTGCCTTGATCAAAGGCCAAGGTTGAAGCTAAGAGATTGATTGACTCCAATGGGGAGGTCATTATACAAAGCCTAAGAGGAGGCTAGAAAAGATTGACTCAACAAGAGAGTGTTTATCTGTCTTGTACAAAGCCCAAGATTGAGGGTAAAAGAGATTTGATTCTTTTGGGGATATCATTATACAAAGCCTAAGAGGAGGCTGAAAGTTGACTTTTCCGGGGAACATTTTGTCTGTCTTGTACAAAGCCCAAGATTGAGGCTAAAAAGGGGTTATTGACTCCACTGGGGAATATTCGTATGTGTCTTGTACAAAGCCCAAGATTGAGGCTGAAGGGGAAAACTGACTCTACTGGTAAGAGGTTTTATCTGTCTTGTACAAAGCCCAAGATTGTGGCTATAAAGATGATTGACTCTGCTGAAGAGTATGATTTGTCTTGTACCAAGCCCAAGATTGAGGCTAAAAAGAGAGATTGACTCTGCTTAGGGAGATTTATTCCCAAAGCCTAAAAGAAGGCTAGGAGGAATTGACTCCGCTAGAAAGATATTTATCCAAAGCTTAAGAGAAGGTTTATAAGATTTTGACTTTCCTGAAGAAGGTTTATATATGTCTTCTACAAAGCCCAAGATTGAGGCTAAAAGGAGATGACTCAGCTGAGGATATTTCAGGTGTCTTGTACAAAGCCCAAGATTGAGGCTGAAAAGATCTGACTGGCTCAACAAGAGAGTGTTTTTTATTTGACTCAACAAGAGAGTTTTGAAAGGAGATTGACTCAACAAAGAGTGCTGAAAAGGTGATTGACTCAACAAGAAAGTGCTTTTGTTTGTCTTGTATAAAGCCCAAGATTGAGGCTGAAAAAGGTTAACTCAACAAGAGAGTGTTGAAAAGGTTGTTGACTCAACAAGAGAGTGCTTCTAAGAAAGAAGATTGACTCAAAAAAAGAGTGCTTTTGAGGCTAACTCTACTGAGGAAAATCATTATACGAAGCCTAAGAGAAGGCTGACTTCTGTTGAGGATTATTGAGATCCAGAGGTAGGTCCAAAGTCGGGGGATCCACTCTTGCTGAGGGTTTACAAAATGGTTGAGGTATCAGATGCCTTGAGGTTTTGATTTGGGGTAGTGTTATATTAATGATAATCTGACTGTAGCGCGATTTTTGTGGTTCCGAATCACTATCGCTTTGGTACTACAGTTCGATTAATTTTTTATCCTGTGAAGCTAATTAAGGAAGGGAAATAGATGTCTCCAATTAACCCTGCTTGCAAACTGAGGTTGAACAGTCAAAATTGTTGGTTTACAGATGCTATCAAAATAGGGGGTTCTTCTTTAGGGTTATTTGCTTAAAAACAGTGTCTAGGCTATTGGTAAGGTGTTAGGTCTGATGCTTTTCGATTGATGTATGAAGGTACGAGATTTTGGGTTTTTGATTAGTATGCTTGCTAAGATTTTACAATCTTATGCCAACGTATTCCCGTTTAACGAAACAGGAAAATCAGAGCGATCATAGTTCCTCCTATTCTATGGGAGAAAAAAGCTTGTTTTGGTGTCTTGTTCAAAGCCCAAGACATGAAACTAAAGGTGATTTGTATCTTGTTTAAAGCCCAAGATGTGAAGCTAAAGGGTTTTGGGGGAGAAAGATTTTGTCATCTCTAAAGAGGAGTTGTTGATGTTTGTATACTATGAGCAAGGCACAAATTTGATGCTAAAAGGTTGATTGACTCAACTGGGGTATTTCTTTATTCAAAGCCTAAGAGGAGGCTAGAAATTTGACTTTTTCGGGGAAAATATTCTTTCTGTCTTGTACAACGCCCAAGATTGAGGCTAAAAGGGATTTTTGACTCTGTTGGGGAGAATGTATCTTGTATAAAGCCCAAGATGGAGGCTGAAATGGTTTGACTCAACAAGAGAGTACTTTTATCTGTCCTGTATAAAGCCCAAGACGGAGGCTAAAAGGGTTGACTCAACAAGAGAGGCTTGAACAAGTGATTGACTCAACAAGAGAGTATTTTATACTAAAAAAGAGAGTGGTTTGTTGTCTCGTACGAAGCCCGAGATTGAGGCTAAAAGGAGATTGACTTAACAAGAGAGTCTTTTATACTCAACAAGAGAGTGTTTTATATGTGTCTTGTATGAAGCCCAAGACGGAGGTTGAAAGAGATTGACTCAACAAGAGAGTCTTTTATACTCAACAAGAGAGTGGGTTTTTATATGTCTTGTACAAAGCCCTAGACGGCGGCTAAAAGTGGTTGACTCAACAAGAGAGTCTTTTATACTCAACAAGAGAGTGTTTTGTTGTCTCGTACAATGCCCGAGATTGAGGCTAAAAGGGATTTGACTCAACAAGAGAGTCTTTTATACTCAACAAGAGAGTGTTTTATATGTGTCTTGTATGAAGCCCAAGACGGAGGCTGAAAGGGATTGACTCAACAAGAGAGTCTTTTATACTCAAGAAGAGAGTTTTTTTATATATGTCTTGTACAAAGCCCAAGACGGAGGCTAAAAGGGATTGACTCAACAAGAGAGTCTTTTATACTCAACAAGGGAGGGGGTTTTTATATATCTTGTACAAAGCCCAAGAAGGAGGCTAAAGGTGGTTGACTCAATAAGAGAGTCTGAAAAGGTTAGCTCTGCTAGGGGGAATCATTTGTACAAAGCCCAAGAGGAGGCTAACTTACTGCTGAGGATTATTTAGATCCTGAAGCGGGTCCAAGTATGGGGAACTCTCATAAGAAAGATCGGGTTTCTGCTGGAAATTGATCCAGGGTGATCGGTGTTTTTTCCTATGTTTGAAAGGAACTTGAGAATGTCTTTGAGACTCAAGAGGTTTAGACTGTCCAAGTCTAGAGTTTTATCTTTTTATTGATGCCCAAGAGGAGGCACGGGCATCACGGGATGAGTATCAACCCTACAATGGCCGGAGTTTCGACGCGGGAAAGACTGCTCTAGCGAAGGATGACTAAGTTCTGTCTTATACCTTTAAGAGGTCGTCAGGGTCCTTGTATTATGCCTAAGAGAAGGCATGAGAACATCTAAGAAGCCGAAGGGTCCTTGTACAACGCCCAAGAGGAGGCGGGGATGCTTTTAGGAAGCCTGTGGGTCCCCAAACCAAGAGAAATTCAAGAAATGCAATTCACAGAGAAAAGATCATTCCAGGAAAGTTCGAGGATTTGGAAGAAACTCAAGAGATGCCATTCACGGAGAAAAGATTATCTCTGGGGAGTTAGAGTTTCTTTCACAATTTCTAAGGGTGACAGTCTGAGAAAAGGTTCACCGAGAATACTGCCTTTCTCTTTGTTCCATATTGTTTAACCCCAAGAGGAGGGAAGACTGTATCAGGAATCCTACGGGGGATCTAGTTTTGTTTGAATTTAAGAGTGACCAACAAGGCTTTACCTAGTGCTAGACGTAGTTGCCGGGGAAAACTCTAAATAACTATACTAGTATTACACAGTGGATATGTGACAAGTATATAAAAGGATGTGAAAGAAGACTTACAGTAAAGCAGCCCCACAATACAGTTATATACATATGAAAGCGGTAAATGAAAGCGGATAAACACTTACCCGTTGTAGAGCTTCCATGCTGTTTGGTTAGTTGTTCAACAAAGAAAGTTTTGAGAACAACATATATTTTAATTCGAAATCAAAGGAGAAAGTGCTTTGAAAATATGGTTGGGGCTTACAGTTCAAGGAGAGGCCCAAGTTTTAACGATGATTGCACCGTTGTTTTGAAAACTGTACAGAGGGACTTATACATTATGTGAGGCCCAAAAAGTTTTTATGTACAAGGGGATGGGTATTACACTCTATTAGAGGCCCAATGATTTATTTTTGTACAAGAGATGGGGCTTACAACTCAAGGAGAGGCCCGGGGTGATTTGTTTGGCAACGGTGATCGCGCCGAGGTTTTTGAATACACAGTGGGTCTTATACAATATCTGAGGCCCAAATCATATTAGTTTCAAAAAGGGGTTGGGTCTTACACTCTATTAGAGGCCTATAGAAGTTTAAAGAAAAGAAATGGAGCTTATAACACGAGGGTAGGCCCAGATGATTTTGAAAAGGCGACGATCGCGCCGTTGCTTTTGAAAATACAGCGGGACTTATACAATGACTGAGGCTCAAAAAAGTGTTTGAAAATGATTTGTTTAGGGTGATCAAAATCAAAACCCTAAATTAATTTCAAAAAGGATTTTAATTAAATAAAAATTTAATTAAAATGATCAAAATTATTAAACATGTGTGAAAAACAAATTGTGTTCTTGGATTAGTGTTTGAAAAATCATGTTTATATCCACAAAATGATTGGAAACCCATTAAATTTGGAAAATCAAGGAGGAAAAAATATTTTAAATGTTAAAAAACAAATAAAAGATTAATTCTTTGCAAAAATATCAAGTATATGAAATAAATAATATTTTTGGGAATTTTTTGTAAAATAAAATATTTTAACATTTTTGTGAATTATTAAAAAAAGAATCAACTCAAAATCATTAAAATTCAGAGAGAAATTAATTATTGAATCAATTAAATAAAATCACAAAATTCAAATATTTGAATTTTCAAAAAAAAAAAGGCGTCAAGTACATGGCAAGAACACGCGCGTGTTCTGAGTTTGGCCTGATTTGCATTTTCTATCCAATCTCACTAAATACTTGATGAAATCACACAATCCACATATCAATCTGCTCGTTTTCACCTCACGATCATGTCTATGGTCTTTAATTTCATTTATTTTAAGCATGGAATAAGAAATCAAGACAAAACCTCAAGAACCCTAAAATTTGCATAAAGGCTGAGAATTTTGATACACGATTCAAACAAAGTAATTAATTGAGGGGAAACATTCTATGCATGATTATGAACATTTGGTAAAAGTATTGTGCGAGGAAATATGCATAGATTAAGAGATGACCAAGTTTAGGCTTACTTGAAGGTCGTGACAGCAAAAGCAAAGTGATTTTTGAGTTGGAGGTGTTACAGATGAGTTGTGATGATCTGAACAGCTTCCCTACACCATATGGAATGTGTTTGAATGCTTGGACTTGATTGGAAATGGCTGGATCACTTAATGGCATCTCAACTGCAACTTGGTTAAAACCTTGAGCAACTGGCTGGTGATTCTGAGAAATCAGTGTTATAGTTGTTGCTTAAGTGTTTGGATCACTTCTATATGATGTTTATGAGGTGTGTGTGAGTGATTGGTTTGGTTGGAATAACTCTCAAACTCAAAACCTGATAGTGACTTGCTTTGGAAGGAAAATTTGGAAATGAGAAGGTGATTTTGAGGAAAGCATATGTTTGATGGATTTGGTGTACTTAAACTGAGCACAAATGAGCTCTATTTATAGTAGAGCAAGTTTGTTTTGCAAGCAATAGTGAATGGCAACTGCAGCAGAGGTTTGGAAAATGTTGATCAATAGGAATCCAAGTCTCCTCTAGCGATTGACTAGAGGTTAGAGCACAGGCTGTTGGTTCCCTAGTTCAGAGATCATCCTTGACTCATTATGTTGAAAATGGCTCGGTTCATGCCACTTAGGTGCATCCATTGAATGCTCCAAAACAAAATTGGAGTCTAGTTCCCTCTTTAGGGTTTTTTAGGTTTGGCATGCTATTTTTAGTTCCAAAGACTTGGGAGGCTTATGGATTAGTGTTTGTTCCTCCTTGGTCTCTCCCTGAGGTGTTCAGATGGATAAACTTGTTTGTCATTTGCAAAATTTGCTCAAATCGAGTAAAATACACAAATCTGCCTTGCGATGACAGTTTGCAGCAAGGCACATTGTCATTGTCATATCTCATGGCTTAAGTGGAGTTTGATGGAGTTTTTGGCCATTTTGGAAAGCTGTCATAAGATACAACATATGTGCGATCATAGTTTGTCTTGATACTTTTTGGATCCAGGTGAAAAATCGTCCTACTTATGGAAAAAAAGCAAGACAGATTCTGACTTAGTGAAAATTTCACTAAGTGTTGGAAAAAGTGACATTACATGTTTTCAGCCATTTTTATCCAACCATAACTCAAAATCCATGATGAATTGGAGTGAGGTGTAGTTGACACTTTTAAAGTATTCCATGAGAGCTACAAATCCATCTTTGGATCAGCCCAAATGGTTGCTTGGATCTCAGGTTATGGTCCTTGGAAGTTGGTACCCTAGCCACTTTGTTCCATAACTTAGAAAATTTCTAAGTTTTTTATGGTTACCCCTTTTACAAGTTATCCCACTTTTCTTGATTTTTCTTGATCAATGATGATTCCAATCACACATTAGCATCATTTTAGGGTTAGAGGACCATAATTGATGAAAAAATCAAAAAGTCAAACTTTGACTTTTGGGCACAGTTGACTTTTTATCAGATGAATTCCAAATTGTGCGATCCTCTATGAAATCAAGTCCTTTACCTAAATCAAACTTGATGGATTGATTTCATAGGTGTCATAGGGTGTATTGAATCATGTCCCAAGATTTGGGAGCATGTCCTAGTCAAAAGTCAAAGGCATAGTTGACTTTTTTCCACGAAACCCTAACTGTGGTTCTGATGAACTTGAAACTTATGAATCAAGCTTCATGGATTAATCCATTGTTTCAAATGGATCAATGTGGTTTCTTAGAGACCCTCAAACCATGTCTTGAGGTCTTGGCTCACGTTTTGTCCCAAAAGCCAACTTAGGGGTGGATTAGGTCAAGAAACCCTAATTCCTGATTTTTTATGAATGCTTCCCCTGTGGCTAAATTGACTTGATGATGGGGTTCATGATGTTCCTTGGAGCATCTTAGGTTGTGCTTTGAAGCATTGGCTCATGCTCAGAGGAAAACTTCCATCTGGAGGCCCTGGTCGACCAAAACCCTAATTTGGTGACACTGGCGATCTTGAGGCTTAATCCACTTGGAATGTTGCAGCCTTGTGCTTGATTCCTGTTGTGGGAGTCCTCTTGATACTTTATGGATGTTTGAGAGATTATACAAGTTGAAGATCATGTAATTTCTTGATTGATCCTTTGTCTGAGTGCTCTGAGAGGGCTTGAAACCCTAATCCTTGATTGTGGTGAATGCTTAAACATCTCTGAGGAGATTGATGAGGCATGAAGGTTCATCCATATTGTGATGATGACTTTCACCATGATGGGAAATCTTAGTGGTCAAAATTTAGGGTATGACAGATGCCCCTATTTAATCCTCTTGGATCCGAAGGTGTGAATGGCGAAGGTATTCGGGCATTCGGGGTGCAATATGATTAAATATCGGAATACCCAAAATTTTAATGGTGGTTAGGAATGGTAGTTCATGCATCCTTCTTCTTTTGCTAAGCAATGATGCTTAGAAAAGGTAAACTTCCCCTCGATCCTGGTTTCCTACCAAGGAACTGGTCTCAATTTCTGAAATAAACTTCCCCTCGATCCTGGTTTCCTACCAAGGAATTGGTCTAAGTTTCTGGTGTAAACTTCCCCTCAATCCTAGTTTCCTACCAAGGAACTGGTGTAAGTTTCTAAAATAAACTTCCCCTCGATCCTGGTTTCCTACCAAGGAACTGGTCTAAGTTTCTGGTGTAAACTTACCCTCGATCTTGGTTTCCTACCAAGGAACTGGTCTAAGTTTCTTTTGTCAATAAACTTTCTTGACAAGGGATGCTGTTCGTAGCAGTTTTCCTCAAACTTCTCGCCGAATTTTCCTGGGGAGATGCCATTTGATGGAAAAATATTTGATGTCAGACTTGCTGGGGAACCCATCTGTCTGAGTTGTAGAGGTGTACAAACTTCTCTGTTGGAGATGCCATTCATTGACTCTACTGGGGGAAAACGAATCTCTTGAGAGACTGCTTTCACTTGGGGTTACTACATCATACTTTTCTCGGGATCTTCTCAGAGAAATTCCATATGATGTGATCCAATTTTGAGGTGCCGATGACCTTTTCGTCAGCGAATTTTTAGGAGAAAAACTGATGTACTGCCGAATCTCTGATTAAGAGGCTTTCTCTGGCGATTTTCCTTAATCTGGGAAAGCGAGGATATCATCTTAAATGGCGAAGAGTGATGTTTGTCGAAGGTCTTTTTGTCTTTCAGAGGTTCAAGTTATCAAAGTGGTCAAAGAACCACCTTCAATCCTGAAATAAACTGGAGGAGAGATCGTTTAGATGATTCACTTCCTGACGAGGAAAGAACTGACAACTCGATTGAGAGGACTTTTATCACTTGGGAACAAGACCGACTAGAGTGATAGTGATGCAATATGAATATAAATGAATCAATAATGCATGATGTATGTATGTATATGCTGAAAAAACTGACGCGACATACAGACTCATAAATGAACATGACGGGATACTCGGCCACAGCAGGAGATGAAAAGTATCACTGGTTCATGATAGTAATTATGCCTTGCTTAGGAGAGATAGTCCCTGTGGGGAACAACCGTTGGTCGGGCTTAGGAGGTAAGAACTCTGTCGGGGGTGTCAGAGGAAACACGACCTCTGACACAGTTGATCCTTCATTCAGGTGTACTGGTTTAGAAGGAGTACTTTGATTCTGCACTTTGAAGCTTGATTACTTCGGGAGAAGCGATCGATGTTCTTTCGATGTTCAACAGTTAAAAGAATTGCCATCTTTATTTAAAAATCAGAAAAAGTTTGACAAGTAAAATTCATTTTTGTTTCAAGAATCGTTGATCATGTTAAAATGTCGTTCTGTAAAGCTAAAACAAATGAGAATTGCAAACAAACGCACTAGGGCTCAAATTTTATTGATAGGATGGAAATCAGCCAAGCGCATGATTCCATGGAGTATTTACAAAGTTAGAAAATGGTAATTTTAAGGGAAAAGGGTTGCATTGAAACATAACGACCGCTATCCTTCTACCAACTTTGAATTCTAGACATCCTGAGCTTCGGTCGAAGATGACCTTGACTGGAGTTTTCCTGATGGATGGCATGACTGCTGAGGGATTCAACCTTGTCCGACGTAGTTACTTGCCATTATCCCTAACTTTTGCCTGGACTGTACTGTGATAATTTCCAATCCATCGGGATGATTTTTGATTAAGTCTCTAATTTTTGCCTGGACCGCCCTTTCGGGTTTTCAATCCACCGAGACGTTTTCTCTTCTTTTTTTAAGCAAAGTATTTCTTGACTACGTCAACATTTGTGGGGTAGGCAAATTCCTCTCCGTCCATAGTTGCTAGTCTCAGGGCACCGCCTGAGAAGGCTTTCTTGACCACATAGGGGCCGTCATAATTCTGGGTCCATTTGCCCCGAGAATCAGTGAGAAATGATTGTATCTTCTTGAGCACAAGGTCTCCTTTCCTGAAGACGCGAGGTCGGACGTTTTTGTCAAATTCCCTCTTCATTCTCTGTTGATACAATTGACCATGGCATAGTGCCGTCATTCGTTTCTCTTCGATCATATTCAGTTCATCGTGTCAACTTTGACGTCATTCAGCCTCTGTTAACTTAGCTTCCATCAATACCCGGATTGATGGGATCTCTACTTCTATGGGGAGCACTGCTTCCATGCCATATACAAGAAAGAAAGGGGTTACCCCTGTTGAAGTACGGACAGATGTTCGATAACCATGAAGAGCAATGGGTAACATCTGATGCCAGTCTTTGTAGGTTACAACCATCTTTTGAACAATCTTCTTGATGTTCTTGTTAGCTGCTTCTACCGCTCCGTTCATCTTGGGTCGGTAGGGAGATGAGTTATGGTGTTCGATCTTGAACTCAGCACACAACTCTTTCATCATCTTATTGTTCAAGTTAGATCCATTATAAGTAATGATCTGGCTTGGAACACCATAACGGCAGATGATATTGTTGTTGATAAATTGGACCACCACTTGTCGGGTTACATTGGTGTACGACGCTACTTCGACCCACTTGGTGAAGTAATCAATGGCTACCAGGATGAACCGATGTCCGTTTGAAGCCTTAGGTTCAACCATTTGTACAGCATGGGTACATAGCATGTGATCATTCCTATGTTGTACAAATTCCTTAAGTGTACAGAATGATAAGCGTCTGCGAGCAAGGTCGGTACAGGATTTCCAATCAGGAAAATCTTAATGGCGTTGATATCAACGAAGTTATCAATGTTGGGAAACAAAAATAACACGTAGGTAAGCAAAACAAAGATGCTTTCGAAAGCGGCCACGTTCCCTATACTAGCAAAGTATAAAGCTTTCTTTATTAAGAACTGGCCTGGCAAACCCTGGATTTCACCCTTAGTGGTCATGTGAGTCCTGACTTTTGACTCGTCCAAATAAATTGCCCTTGCAATGGTTTGATCCTTTGGAATTTCTTCCAGTCCAAATAGGGGAGCTTGGTCAGTGATGTGTAAATCAGTCAGGTGAGAGTACTCCTCCAGTGTTGGTGCTAGTTGATAATCCAGGAATGTGAAACAGTGATAGACCGGATCGTAGAACTAGATTAGTGTGGACAGGATTCCTTCGATTACATGGACCCTTAATAGAGATAGCAGTCCTCCATACTTGGCTCTGAAAGCCTCAGGGTTGGTTATCATCCCTGCCAACCCTCTCAAATCCTCTAATTTTGGAACCTTGAAGGTGTACTTTTGAATTTTCCTTCTACCGAAATCCATAACGCAATCTCTTTATCTGACATTTGCAATCATTGTCTTAGTTTAATTTGAAAAAGAGAGACTAGAAGAGAAGATTTTTCTTTGTTTTTTAATGTTTTTTAAATGAATGTATGAATGCAGCACCCAAAAACATAGAAAAAAACATGGGGTCAAAGGGTCGGTGTCATGAAGTCAAGGCTCTACCCATCCCCAAAGGTTTATACTGGTGATTTTTTGTACCTCTCCGCAAAATCATTGACCCCTCTTGGGATAACAACAGCAAGCGGATCGCCAACGAGCTGATGTATCTTAGAGTGATCTCAGATGAGGGTAGTATTGCGTGACAACTATTCCTGATAGCTTACGCACTACAAAATGGTTTAAGTATACTAAAAACCTCAGCTTCTCAGATAACCCAATCGACCACACTACTTTCAACAACCGAAGTCGTATAGGTAATGCATCTGCAAAGGGAGTCTCCACCGAGTTTGATGGTCGACCGGGGACTCTTAACTGGGATTCACTCCCCGTAAGATTACCCGTATAATGCCATCCCCTATCTTAGGTGTATACTCAATCTTTCCATATGCGGCATCACACGCATTCCCATTAGAAGAAAAATAAACACGAATATCAATTAGGAAAAGCAGTATATATATTTGTCTTAATATCATAGACCTCTAGTCTTATGATCCTATACAGACAATGACTCCCCAACAGAGTCGTCATTTCTGTAGTATTCGGTGAATTTTAAGGCCTTCACCCTAAAAGAGGCAAGAAAGAATGCCTTCCACTGTGGTCGCCACTTTTCTGTAGCGTGATTTTTGTGATTTCGAATCACTATCGCTTTGGTACTACAGTTTGATTCATTTTTTATCCTGTGAAGCTGATTAAGGAAGGGAAATAAATGTCTCCAATTAACCCTGCTTGCAAAATGAGGTTGAACAGTCAAAACTGTTGGTTTACAGATGCTATCAAAATAGGGGGGTTCTTCTTTAGGGTTATTTTCTTAAAAACAGTGTCTAGGCTATTGGTAAGGTGTTAGGTCTGATGCTCTTCGATTGATGTATGAAGGTACGGGATTTTGGGTTTTTGATTAGTATGCTCGCTAAGCTTTTGCAATCTTATGCCTACGTATTCCCGTTTAACGAAACAGGGAAATCAGAGCGATAGTAGTTCCTCCTATTCTATGGGAGGAAAAAGGTTGTTTTGGTGTCTTGTTCAAAGCCCAAGACATGAAGCTAAAGGTGATTTGTATCTTGTTCAAAGCCAAAGACATGAAGCTAAAAGGTTTATTGACTCAACCGGTGTATTTCTTTATTCAAAGCCTAAGAGGAGGCTAGAAGTTTGACTTTTCCAGGGAAAATGTTCTTTTTGTCTTGTACAACGACCAAGATTGAGGCTAAAAGGGATTTTGACTCCGTTGGGGAGAATGTGTCTTGTATAAAGCCCAAGATGGAGGCTGAAATGGTTTGAATCAACAAGAGAGTACTTTTATCTGTCCTGTATAAAGTCCAAGATGGAGGCTAAAAAGGTTGACTCAACAAGAGAGTCTTGAACAAGTGATTGACTCAACAAGAGAGTCTGAAGGTTGATTGACTCAACAAGAGAGTCTTTTATACTCAACAAGAGAGTGATTTGCTGTCTCGTACGAAGCCCGAGATTGAGGGTAAAAGGAGATTGACTCAACAAGAGAATCTTTTATACTCAGCAAGAGAGTGTTTTATATGTGTCTTGTATAAAGCCCAAGACGGAGGCTGAAAGGGATTGACTCAACAAGAGAGTCTTTTATACTCAACAAGAGAGTGGGTTTTTATATGTCTTGTACAAAGCCCAAGACGGAGGCTAAAAGTGGTTGACTCAACAAGAGAGTCTTTTATACTCAACCAGAGAGTGTTTTATTGTCTCGTACGAAGCCCGAGATTGAGGCTAAAAGGGATTTGACTCAACAAGAGAGTCTTTTATACTCAACAAGAGAGTGTTTTATATGTGTCTTGTATGAAGCCCAAGACGGAGGCTGAAAGGGATTGACTCAACAAGAGAGTCTTTTATACTCAAGAAGAGAGTTTTTTTATATATGTCTTGTACAAAGCCCAAGACGGAGGTTAAAAGGGATTGACTCAACAAGAGAGTCTTTCATACTCAACAAGGGAGGGGGTTTTTATATATCTTGTACAAAGCCCAAGAAGGAGGCTAAAGGTGGTTGACTCAATAAGAGAGTCTGAAAAGGTTAGCTCTGCTAGGGGGAATCATTTGTACAAAGCCCAAGAGGAGGCTAACTTACTGCTGAGGATTATTTAGATCCTGAAGCGGGTCCAAGTATGGGGAACTCTCATGAGAAAGATCGGGTTTCTGCTGGAAATTGATCCAGGGTGATCGGTGTTTTTTCCTATGTTTGAAAGGAACTTGAGAATGTCTTTGAGACTCAAGAGGTTTAGACTGTCCAAGTCTAGAGTTTTATCTTTTGTATGATGCCCAAGAGGAGGCACGGGCATCACGGGATGAGTATCAACCCTACAATGGCTGGAGTTTTGACGCGGGAAAGACTGCTCTAGCGAAGGATGACTAAGTTCTGTCTTATACCTTTAAGAGGTCGTCAGGGTCCTTGTATTAAGCCTAAGAGAAGGCATGAGAACATCTAAGAAGCCGAAGGGTCCTTGTACAACGTCCAAGAGGAGGCGGGGATGCTTTTAGGAAGCCTGTGGGTCCCCAAACCAAGAGAAATTCAAGAAATGCAATTCACAGAGAAAAGATCATTCCAGGAAAGTTCGAGGATTTGGAAGAAACTCAAGAGATGCCATTCACGGAGAAAAGATTATCTCTGGGGAGTTAGAGTTTCTTTCACAATTTCTAAGGGTGACAGTCTGAGAAAAGGTTCACCGAGAATACTGCCTTTCTCTTTGTTCCATATTGTTTAACCCCAAGAGGAGGGAAGACTGTATCAGGAATCCTACGGGGGATCTAGTTTTGTTTGTATTTAAGAGTGACCAACAAGGCTTTACCTAGTGCTAGACGTAGTTGCCGGGGAAAACTCTAAATAACTATACTAGTATTACACAGTGGATATGTGACAAGTATATAAAAGGATGTGAAAGAAGACTTACAGTGAAGCAGCCCCATAATACAGTTATATACATATGAAAGCCGTAAATGAAAGCGGATAAACACTTACCCGTGGTAGAGCTTCCATGCTGTTTGGTTAGTTGTTCAACAAAGAAAGTTTTGATAACAAAATATATTTTAATTCAAAATCAAAGGCGAAAGTGCTTTGAAAAGATGGTTGGGGCTTACAGCTCAAGGAGAGGCCCAAGTTTTAACAATGATCGCACCGTTGTTTTGAAAACTGTACAGAGGGACTTATACAATATGTGAGGCCCAAAAAGTTTTTATGTACAAGGGGATGGGTCTTACACTCTATTAGAGGCCCAATGATTTATTTTTGTACAAGAGATGGGGCTTACAACTCAAGGAGAGGCCCAGGGTGATTTGTTTGGCAACGGCGATCGCGCCGAGATTTTTGAAAACACAGTGGGTGTTATACAATATCTGAGGCCCAAATCATTTTGGTTTCAAAAAGGGGTTGGGTCTTACACTCTATTAGAAGCCCATATAAATTTAGAGAAAAAAAATGGGGCTTACAACACGAGGGTAGGCCCAGATGATTTTGAAAAGGCGACGATCGCGCCGTTGCTTTTGAAAATACAGCGGGACTTATACAATGATCGAGGCCCAAAAAAGTGGTGTATTTACAAAGGGGATGGGTCTTACACTCTAATAGAGGCCCAATGATTGTTTGAAAATAATTTGTTTAGGGTGATCAAAATCAAAACCCTAAATTAATTTCAAAAAGGATTTTAATTAAATAAAAATTTAATTAAAATGATCAAAATTATCAAATATGTGTGAAAAACAAGTTGAGATCTGGGATTAATGTTTGAAAAATCAAGTTTATATCCACAAAATGATTGGAAACCAATTAAATTTGGAAAATCAAGGAGGAAAACATATTCTAAATGTTAAAAAACAAATAAAAGATTAATTCTTTGCAAAAATATCAAGTATATGAAATAAATAATATTTTTGGTAATTTTTGGCAAAATAAAATATTTTAACATTTTTGTGAATTATTAAAAAAAGAATCAACTCAAAATCATTAAAATTCATAGAGAAATTAATTTTTGAATCAATTAAATAAAATCACAAAATTCAAATATTTGAATTTTCAAAAAAGGCGCCAAGAACATGGCAAGAACACGCGCGTGTTCTGAGTTAGGCCTGATTTGCATTTTCTATCCAATCTGACTGAATACTTGATGAAATCACACAATCCACATATCAATCTGTTCATTTTCACCTCACGATCATGTTTATGGTCTTTAATTTCATTTATTTTAAGCATGGAATAAGAAATCAAGACAAAACCTCAAGAACCCTAAAATTTGCATGAAAGGTTGAGAATTTTGATACACGATTCAAACAAAGCAATTAATTGAGGGGAAAAATTCTATGCATCATTATGAACATTTGGCAAAAGTATTATGCGAGGAAATATGCATAGATTAAGAGATGACCAAGTTTAGGCTTACTTGAAGGTCGTGACAGCAAAAGCAAAGTGATTTTTGAGTTGGAGGTGTTAGAGATGAGTTGTGATGATCTGAACAGCTTCCCTACACCATATGGAAAGTGTTTGAATGCTTGGACTTGATTGGAAATGGCTGGATCACTTTATGGCATCTCAGCTGCAACTTGGTTAAAGCCTTGAGCAACTGGCTGGTGATTCTGAGAAATCAGTGTTACAATTGTTGCTTAAGTGTTTGGATCACTTCTATATGATGTTTATGAGGTGTGTGTGTGTGATTGGTTTGGTTGGAATAGCTCTCAAACTCAAAACCCGGTAGTGACTTGCTTTGTAAGGAAAATTTGGAAATTAGAAGGTGATATTGAGGAAATCATCTGTTTGATGGCTTTGGTGTACTTAAACTGAGCACAAATGAGCTCTATTTATATTAGAGCAAGTTTGTTTTGTAAGCAATAGTGAATGGCAACTGCAGCAGAGGTTTGGAAAATGTTGATCAATAGGAATCCAAGTCTCCTCTAGCCATTGACTAGAGGTTAGAGCACATGCTGCTGGTTCCCTAGTTTAAAGATCATTCTTGACTCATTCAGTTAGAAATGGCTCAGTTTATGCCACCTTGGTGCATCCATTGAATGCTCCAAAACAAAATTGGAGTCTTGTCCCCTTTTTAGGATTTTTTAGGTTTGGTATGCTATTTTTAGTTCCAAAGACTTGGGAGGATTATAGATGGATAAACTTGTTTGTCATTTGCAAAATTTGCTCAAATCGAGCAAAATGCGCAAATCTGCCTTGCCATGACAGTTTGCAGCAAGGCACATTGTCATTGTCATATCTCATGGCTTAAGTGGAGTTTGATGGAGTTCTTGGCCATTTTGGAAAGCTCTCATATGATACAACATATGTGTGATCATAGTTTGTCTTGATACTTTTTGGATCCTGGTGAAAAATCCCCCTACTTTTGGAAAAAAAGCAAGACAAATTCTGACTTAGTCAAAATTTCACTAAGTGTTGGAAAAAGTGACATTTCATGTTTTCAGCCATTTTGATCCAACCATAACTCAAAATTCATGATGAATTGGAGTGAGGTGTAGTTGACACTTTTAAAGTATGCCATGAGAGCTACAAATCCATCTTTGGATCAGCCCAAATGGTTGCTTGGATCTCAAGTTATGTTCCTTGGAAGTTGGTACCCTAGCCACTTTGTTCCATAACTTAGAAAATTTCTAAGTTTTTTATGGTTACCCCTTTTACAAGTTATCCCACTTTTCTTGATTTTTCTTGATGAATGATGATTCCAATCACACATTAACATCATTTTAGGGTTAGGGGACCATAATTGATCAAAAAATCAAAAAGTCAAACTTTGACTTTTGGGCACAGTTGACTTTTTATCGGATGAATTCCAAACTGTGCGATCCTCTATGAAATCAAGTCCTTGACCTAAATTAAACTTGATGGATTTATTTCATAGGTGTCATAGGGTGTATTGAATCATGTTCCAAGGTTTGGGAGCATGTCCTGGTCAAAAGTCAAAGGCACAATTGACTTTTTTTCGCGAAACCCTAAATGTGGATCTGATGAACTTCAAACTTATGAATCAAGCTTCTTGGATTAATCCATTGTTGCAAATGGATCAAGGTGGTTTCTTAGAGACCCTAAAACCATGTCTTGAGGTCTTGGCTCATGTTTTGTCCCAAAAGCCAACTTAGGGGTGGATTAGGTCAAGAAACCCTAATTCCTAATTTTTTATGAATGCTTCCCCTGAGGCTAAATTGACTTGATGATGAGGTGCATGATATCCCTTGGAGCATCTTAGGTTGTGCTTTGAAGCATTGGCTCATGCCTAGAGGAAAACTTCCATTTGAAGGCCCTAGTCGACCAAAACCCTGATTTGGTGACACTGGCGATCTTGAGGCTTAATCCACTTGGAATGTTGTAGCCTTGTGCTTGATTCCTGTTGTGGGAGTCCTCTTGATCCTTTATGGATGTTTGAGAGACTAGACAAGTTGAAGATCATGTCATTTCTTGATTGATCCTTTGTCTGAGTGCTCTGAGAGGGCTTGAAGCCCTAATCCTTGATTGTGGTGAATGCTCAAACATCTCTGAGGAGATTGATGAGGCATGAAGGTTCATCCATATTGTGATGATGACTTGCACCATGATGGGAAATCTTAGTGGTCAAAATTTAGGGTATGACACTGACCCTAACTGGGGAAATTTAGGATGAAAGACTGAGTTTTAGAACAAGTGTCCACTTTCATGAACAGATGACTGGAATGGTTTGGTTGAGTTTGAGTGAAATTGCAATTGGTTGGAATGTTTGATAAGAGTGGTGAATTATGTGAGTTGAAGCTTTGATCGATTTAATGTGACTAGTTATGTTTGTTATCATCGGGATAGGCTGTTATTTACTCGGTTAACCTTGTATGTGAGTAACCAGTTACCCAGTGAAAAGTTTTGCAAAAGCTTTAAGAATTTATATCTTTTGGAATTTGGTTGGGCATTACAACGTACAGTGATGTTAATAGGTGTTAGTAATGCGTTTGTAATGTTTGTGGAGTAGAGGAATCAAATCTTCCATATTTATTTGGATAAGTTCGTAATGGCTTTGATTGAGGATATTCGGATCTGTTGTAAACTCAGAGGAAGAACAGGTAGAGTGTTTGAGATTTGAATTACAAGTGTTGAAAAGAGATGAAGTTTTATGCTAAGTTATTCAAGTGAGAATTTGGGTTGAAAAAGGTTAGTTTTCTTGGATATGTTATTTCAAATGAGAGTATGGTTAATGGATCCATCGGAAGTAGATACAGTTCTACAATGAGAGGCACCGAAGTTGGTTAAGGAGATTAGAAATTTTTGGGCTTAGTTGGTTGTTACTGCAGGCTAGGGAAGACTTTGCTAAGTTCATACTTCTGTTATCTCAGTTGACTTGCAAAGGGTGAGTCGTTTGTTTTGGATGTTCGTTGTAAGGAAAGTTTCAGAGAGCTAAAGTAGAAGTTGTTTATGGCTCCAGTTTTGATTCTGTGTGATCCTAATAAACCGTTTGTGAGGTATTGTGATGTGTTTTTGATGAGTTTAGTCTATGTGTTAATGCAAGAGGGTAAATTCGTGGCTTGTGCTTTACGACAATTGAGGATTCATAAAAATATATATACTATTCTGGATTTGGAATTGGTTGCAGTTGTATTGTGTTGGAAGATTTGGAGGTATTATCTTTATGGTTCTAGGTTCGAGGTGTTTAGTAATCACAAGAATATTGAGTACCTGGTTGGTCGGAAGGAATAGAGTATGAGACAACGAGGAGGGTTGGAATTCGTGACGAGTTATGAATTTGGCTTGGATTTATCTTTGGGAAAAGATAATGTCGTGCGTGATGAGTTAAGTCAAAAGTTTTTATGCATGTCTGTTTTGATGGTCAGAGAATTAAAATTATTTGAGCAGTTCAGAGACTTGTGTCTGGTGTGTGAGATAACACAGGAGAGTGTGAGGTTGGGAATATTAAAGTGAACAGTGATTTTTGGCAGGGGTGAGAAAGCGTTAGACTTTGGATGTGAGATTGGTAGTTTTGATGGTTACGAGTAATCAGAGTGCGCAGCAGAAGCGTGATGTGGCACCTTTTGTATATGCATGTGTGACTTGTAAGAGTTCATAGGTTGAACATTGTAAACATGTAGGAATGATTACCATGGGACGTTTCAGAATGGAAGTGTTAGGTGAAAGGTTTAAATTTTATTCATGGGCTACTATGTAGATGGGTGTTTTAGGTTGTATGTTCGATTGATGAATCGTAGCATTGTTGTAATATTGTTGTGTGACAAGGATGTTGGTATTGTGGTTATGTAGAGGTTGTTGAAATGATGTTGGGTCGTGGAACTTGTGTTCTTGTTGTGTTTCGGTTCAAGAGTGAACATGTGTGTTCATAACTTGGGTATTCTTTGAGTTGTGAGTTGGTCGTCAAGTGCATTGTATGGGCTTTGCATCTTGTCGTTGTAGTTGTCGTTGTTGTCGTGTCATTGTTGTAGCTGCTGTTAGTAAGGTGGTTTGTCAGTTTGTGTTACTCGTGGTGTGCCTAGTGTTGGCATGTTAGTTGGTTAGTCGGATGCGAGAGTCGTATCCGGAGTTGTTCGTCTCAGTATATTTTCGAGGACGGAAATTTCTAAGTGGGGGAGAATTGTAACGCCCTGATTTGTTTAATTGTATTTATTTATTTCATTTATGTAAATTTTGTGAAATGTGTGAATTTATTGTATTTTACCTGCTAATTGAGTTAATTGGTTAATTTCTCTGATAGGTAAAATATTTGCATTAAATTATATTTTTCTTTTTAACTTTTATTGCACGATATGTTTTTCATCAGTATGTTTATGTTTTATCGCGTTTTGAGAACGTTTGGGAGATATTTGAGCGTAAGGGCAAAATGGTCATTTGATTAGTTGGATATTTATATAAATAGAGATTAGAGAGAAATAGAAAGAAAAGAAAAAAATAAAAGAGAAAGAAAAGGAGAAGAAAGAAAGAGATAAGAGGAGAAAGAGGAAAAATCGAGGAAACTCCGTTTCAATCGCAAATAATCGGGTAAGGCTGAGAAATTTCGATTATATCCTGCTTGTATATGTATATGTATGTCTATGTTTGAATGTTTACTTGTTTCTCTTAGTTTTTCAAATATAGGTCGAAATGAGACAAACGAGTAGAAATCGATGTTTTCACGGTCGGAAATCGATATAGATTGCGTTGTATGATCACGATGTGTTTATGAATAATCGTTGATATTTTTTTTGATGTTGAAACTGTTTTGGTGGGTAAAAGTTGGATTTTGGACCAAGAAAAACGCAGCAGAATTTTTCTGTTTCTGGTGTAGGGCGCCGGCCGGTGCTCAGAGCGTCGGGCGACGCGGGCTTCCGCCGGGCGATACCCAAGACGCGCAACTTGTCACGCTGCTGACTCTTTTAAAGTTTTGGTTGGGGAATGTACGTCGCTGCTTCGTCGTGCGATGCAGAGGCGAAGGGAGCACCGCCGGGCAAAAATAGGTACCGCCGGGCGCTCCTGGGGATTTTCAATAAATGTTGTTTTCTTTAAAAATACATAACTTTCGATCCGTAACTCGGATCGAGACGTTCTTGGTACCGTTAGAGACCTAGTGAAATGTTTTTTTATTAAAATGATTTTGAGATTGGTGGACGATTTAATTATGTCGGGAATCGGGAAATGTGTCATTTTGTCGACTTTTACCGTCTTAACTGTGTGTATTTGATGTGTTATCATACAATATGCCTTTGATATATAACGTATGACTTGTGAACTATTGTATGATGTGAACATATGTGATGAAATGTTGTGATGATGGTTTGTGGTCTTGTGGAGAAATAAATGCATTGTTTTGGGTGTGATTGCAATGCATGATTAACGATGTTGTTGTGTGGTGAAATGCATTGTTTGATTGAATATCAATTTATGTTGTTATGATGTTTGGTGGGATTGTTGTGGTTTGTGGATTATGATGAAATGCATTGTTTATGTGAAACTCAATGTGTGTTATTTGGTGGCCTTATGGCAAGTGAATGCATTGTTTGAATTGGTTTCCAATGCATGAATAATGATGATGAGATAATCCATATTGTTGATTTGTGAAGATGCATTTGATTGTCATGAGTCCTTGTATGTCAAGCATCATGATATGCATCTTGTGATGTCGTGTGCCTTTGTGGTGTGTGAGAGACGAAACAGTTCCAGAGGGAATCCGTTATAACATCGTGTGCCTTATACAAAGAGGACCTAAAGCCATCGGATCGTGAGCCTTATACCGAGAAGACCTAAAGCGATCCATAAACGCCATGAGCCTTATACCAAGAGGACCTAAAGCGACGGGGAACATTGTTTGCCCGACGGGGAGTTACACTAAGTAACAAGCGATGGTTCCAATAGTTCCTGAGTGAACTGATGATGAGAATGATGGATGGATGGTACCGCATTTGCATAGATTCATTGTGTCGGTCTCTCTGTATTTGCATAAATCATGAATGGATTGATTATGTGTTGGAAATTGTGAATTGATTGAGTATGTGTTGATATTTATGATTGGATTGGTGAATTGATGTGCATATGTGATAAATGCATTGGTTATGGATGATATGTTTTATGTATAGACATATGCTATGTGATGTGGTGGTGTGTTTCCATATGTTATAACTGTGGTATGCCTTATGTGTGAATAGGTGATTATGTTGGTATAATTGATATATGCTATGTTGTTGGATTGGTAGAAATATGTTATGTATCTGTGGCTTGCTATATGTATTGGTATGTGATGCGTATGGTGAGAATAGCTATGCATGTGAATTTTTATGTGTTTGCATATTATTATGCAATCTTGACTTAGTTGTTATTTCTCACCCTTCTTATGTGGTTTTTTGCCCTATGAGGCAATTGCAGATTAGTGCCTTGGAGGCTTTTGTAAAGATTAGTCCTCCGTCCTTTGTCGTCTGTCTGCTCTGATACGTAACACAGGAGTCGGGGAACGCTTTTATTATATATGTATACATTTGTTGAATATATTTTGTATTACTTTTGTATGTATATTTTGAAATTATAAAACCATTTATTTGTAAAACAATTCAGTTATGGATCTTTCCGCTTTATTCCATAATTGAACTTTCCTTTTGTATGGAAAAAGTTTCCCTTTGAGGTTATTCCGTTTTGTGTTGTGTATCAAAAGTTATGAGCAGGGATTGTGTTTTCTTCCCTTAATTGTGGCATCCTTGTTTCTGTCGGAAAAATAAATTTTTATTTACTCTGATTTAATTATTTATTATTTATTCGCGATGGGAATTGGGGTGTTACAAGTTGGCATAGCAAAAAGCAAGTTTCAGTTGCTTTGTCTACAACCGAGGTGGAATACGTTGCGGCCGGTAGTTGTTGTGCTCAAGTCTTGTGGCTTAAGAAATAATTACTCGACTACAATGTTCAACTTGAATGTATTCCTATTTTGTGTGATAATACAAGTGCCATTAACCTAACCAAAAACCCGGTATTACATTCTCGCACGAAACATATAGAAGTACGACATCATTTCCTTAGGGATCATGTAGAGAAAGGCGATGTGGTATTTGAGCATGTTGATTCTAAGAATCAACTTGCGGACATTTTCACCAAACCTCTTGCGACAGAGCCTTTCTTTAATATCCGTAGGGAACTTGGTGTTCTCGATATCTCAGATTGCGATTGATTATGTATACATGATTGCATGCTCTATACTATTGCTTGTCTATATTTTTCTTTGACTAACAATAATTGAAAAGATTAAGATACATGTGAGGGCATCTATCATCAATCGTCGGAGGCAATATTGTTCCTTCTTAGATTACTAATCTTGATCAATTATATGTGTAACCTATTGTGCCAAAATATGGATTAGATTGATGTTTATTTCATGTTTAGATGTATTTTTTATCCATTTTCTAAGTTTGGCATGTGTGTGGCTTGGTATTTATTCCTACTTGATGCATAATGTGCTCAAAATGTGCATTTTTCCATGTTCTACTTGTTTGAGTCGACCAAAACAGGGCATGGGTCGACTTATAAATGTCAAATTTTTCTCACATTAGGAGCGGGTTAGCGCAGGTCGACCTTCTAGTCGAAACATCATTTTAAACATTTGAAATTATAAAAATTTATTCAGTGTGCGTCGACGCATGACCTATTTCGATCGATGCATTACTGACAAAGTCTTAATTTTTTTTTCTCGGGAAGACGTGCGCCCCCTTTACATGTTAGAAAAACTTGACCATATTAAATTGTATGTTACATTTTCCAATTTCTCATCATTATACATTGCATCTCCTACTTTCCTCATTCTTCTCCTCTCCTTTCAAACTTCCCAAACCCTAAAAACCCATTACAAATACCTTCTCCAAAATCCAAAAGTTCCAAAATCAAAAAGGTGTTCAAGGGTTCAATCAACATTGAATCAAGGTTTCCTACTTTGTTCATCTTCATCATCAAGATTCGTCACTGTTCATCATCATCTACAATTTCGTGTACTGTTCATCTGTGTTAAAAAGAGTGTCTTTCAAAGGCTTTAACAAGGATCACCGGAAAGAGAACATCTAAAGCCTCTACTTCAAGAACTGGTACATCAAATATGTCGGGCAGTTAAAGACCGTTGATGGGATTCTCCAGTGGATCTTTGCTCATATTCTACGTCCTAAGAAGGGAGGCGACTCACGGGTTGATCAAGCTGAGGTTCATTTGATTTATTTGTTGAAAAATAAGAAGGCATTAACTGACCTCATTACATCACAAGTCGGATGTTTGCACTCCGTGACTCTAGTCGAGGTACGACCCTATGTTATGCATCTTTTATTCAGTGTATTTTGAACAAGACTGAAGTGGTAGTCCAAGGCATTCCTTACATGTCATTAACATCTGATCAAGAGTTCAGCCAGAAAATTCTCACCATGATGGGGCACTTATGGGACAATCAAGACAAAGAATACAAGTTTCAGTATAAAACTACACATCAAAGTACTCATTATGATGTCTCAGATGAAGACGGGGATGAAGAAGAGAATGGGCAAGAAGGAGATGCTGGTGATGAAATGCAAACAGAGGTGCATAATGTGGAAGAGGATAATGTTGAGTGGATGGGTCACTCTCCCTTTCAAGATCCCTATGCTAATCAGGGATGGGGTGAGTGGCAACATACCAGATGGACTTCACTCGGTTCATCTTATAATCCTCCAAACAATGAATGGCACCAACAAGAAGGGTATGAGTGGCACGAGCCTGAGTACTACATTCTTACACCTGCACCTCAACCACAACAGAACAATGAGGAAGTCCTGGAAATGTTGCGCTCAATGCAGCTCCAGCAATAGAGTTTTATTACTGCACAGGAGTAGAGACATACTGCTCTCACGAACCAGTTAAAAGCTCAGCATCAGAACTTTAACCGATTTGCTTCGACAGTCATGACTAGATTTGACTCTCTGGATACTACTGTTGCGACTCATACTCGTAATTTGACTAACAGTATTGTCATACCCCAAATTTTAACCACCAAGATTTCCCATCATTGTGAGGATCATTACCACAATATGGATGTACCTTTATGCCTCATCAATCTTCTCAAAGATGGTTGAGCATTCACCACAATCAAGAATCAGGGTTTTTGAGCCCTCCCAAAATATTTAGACAAAAGATCAATCAAGAAATGACATGATCTTCAACTTGTCTAACCTCTTAAAACATCCACAAAGAATTAAGAGGACTCCCACATAAAAAATCAAGCACAGTTGTGACATTCCAAGTGTTTTGAGCCTCGAAACACCCGATGTCGCCAAATTAGGGTTTTGGACGACTGGGCCTCCAGAGTGAGATTTTCACAAGAGAATGAGTCAAGACTTCAACATGTGACTCAATATGCTCAAAATAACCTTAAGGATCCATTTGAAAAGCTAAATTACCCTCAGCAGATGCATTCCTCAAAAGTCAGGAATTAGGGTTTTTACGCGTCGAACCGCTTCGGAGCCAAAAGTCAAAACATGAATTTTTTGCCAAAAATGATCCTTATGACTCATATTTTCATAAAATATGACTTATAATGTCATTTGAACAAGAATTGATCAAGAAACCAAGATAACTTGTAAAAGGGGTAATCTTGAAAATTTGAAAATTTTTCTAAGTTATTAAATTTGAATGATTTTGGTACCAACTTCCAAGGATCATAACTTGTGATCCAAGCAGTGGGTGATCCAAAGCTTGATTTGTAGGTCTTCCTACATTCTACAAAAGTTTCAACTACCTCAAACTCTAATTCTTCATGGATTTTAAGTTATGGAGTGATCAAAATGACAAAAATGAAGAAAATGACATTTTTCAACACTTAGTAAAAATCTGCCTAAGTTACCAGCCTTGAACACCAATGTTCATGAGGATTTTCCAATGGGATCCAAATAGTTTCAATACAAACTATGATCATACATGGATAGTACCATATGAGGACTCTTTAAAAAGCACAAGAGCTTCGCATAACTCAACCTGAGCAAGGAGATATGATCCATTGAAAATGGCATTTTCATTGATTTTTGCAAGGGAAATTTATGCATTGTTGCTCGAATTGATCAATTTGTGCTATAACAAGTATGGTTATCCATCTGCACACCTCAGGGGGGAACAACCAAGGGACAAACACTGATCCACCAGCCTCACAAGTCCATGGATCTATGTTTAGGCATGACACTCCTAAAATTCAAGATGCTTCAAATGGTCAATTTTGTTTCCAAGCATTTAACTGATGAATAGAGGTGGAATTCATCAAGACAACATTATCCATGTTCAGTCAAGCCTTATCTCTGAATCAGAGAACTCATAGCCTATGCTCTAACCTCAAGTCAATGGCTAGAGGAGACTTGAGATTCCATTTGATCACCATTTGCCAACAGACCTGCTACAGTTGCCATTCACTATTGCAGCCAAAACAAACTTGCTCTACTATAAATAGAGCTCATATGTGATCAGTTTGAGTACCCCAAAAGCACCCAAATGATGCTTTACTCAAAATCTCTTCTTCACTCCAATTTTACCTTCTAACTCAAGTCACTACCGGATTTTGAGATTGAGAGTGATTCCAACCAAACCAATCACACACACACCTCATAAACACCGTATATGAGTGATCCATAACACAAAATCACATCTGGAACATCAAATTCGCAAAATCACCAGCCAATTGCTCAAGTTCTTAACAGAGTTGCAGTTGAGGTACCACAACCAGTTCCAGCTCATTTCAATCCACTCCAAGCATTCAAACACACTCCTTAGCACCTAAGGAAGTTGTCCAGGTCATTGTAACCTATCTGCAACACCTTCATCATCAAACTCGATCACCAGCTGCAAGAGGTAAGCCTGAACCCTTCAAACTTTATGATCAATGCATCATGAATGAATTTTTGAGTTACCATCTTGTTTATGCATGTATGTAGATACAACAGACTCCAACGACAAGATACAACAGAAGAGTTTGATTACGACAACTCTGCATGGGAGAAAGACTCCAACGATCCTGCTCCACCAGAAATCAGTGTCATTTCTGAGGACAAACCAAGAAATAAGGTACTAGACTTTGTGATTCACCGAGGAGTTCACCGCCAATGGGTTGCTGTTGATGTCCCAAAAGTCGTCCATAAGTCTAAGTAATTGCCCTCTTTGTTTTAACCTTTCACCCTGCCCAGGTGAAACGAATGTCTTTATAAGGCTCACTTTTCTGTAAATGTCCCTCTTCACTTTGTCCAAGGCGATAGAGTTTTGTTTTATAGGGATGTAGTTTCAAGAATCGACAAAATCATAAATAAAATAACATCATTTTGTAATTTCCGCATTTATTGTTGTTTTCACTTTTCGCTTTTTCAGAAAATGGTAATCCTAAAAACAACTCAAAATAAAAACAAGCATTTTTCAAAAAATACACTGCACACACTCTTGCATTTCTCTCTATCTCTTCTAAAAAACAAATCATCACGTCATGCAGATTGCTTGTTTTAAACCCCGTTGAAACATACGATCCAATGCCTTCTCCCAACTTTGAATTCCCGGTATTTGAAGCTGAAGAAGAAGAGGACGCAGAAATTCCAGAAGAGATCTCACAACTACTCAGGCAAGAGGTAAGGTCTATTGAGCCTCACAAAGAGCCGTTGGAAACGGTCAACTTGGGTTCAGAAGAAGAGAGAAAAGAAGTCAAGATTGGGGCACTGCTCAGTCCGACTGTCAAAGAAAGCTTGATAAAACTTCTCAAATAGTTTCCCAATGTATTTGCTTGGTCCTATCAGGACATGCCAGGGTTGGATACCAGCATCGTGGAACATTATCTACCGTTAAGATCAGAATGTCCGCCGGTGAAACAAAGGCTGAGACGGACTCACCCGACTATGGCCATCAAAATCAAAGAGGAACTGGAGAAACAGATTGACGTAGGTTTCCACGCCACCTCAGAATATCCTCAATGGCTAGCCAACATAGTGCCAGTTCCAAAAAAGGACGGAAAAGTCAGAATGTGTGTAGACTACAGGGACCTGAACAAAGCCAGTCCAAAGGATGGCTTCCCCTTACCACACATTGACATGCTGGTAGACAGTTCAACAAAGTTCAAAGTCTTCTCCTTTATGGATGGATTCTCGGGCTATAATCAAATCAAAATGGCGCTAGAAGACATGCAGAAAACTTCGTTCATCACCTCATGGGGCACCTTTTGTTACAAGGTAATGTCGTTCGGTTTGAAGAACGTCGGGGTAACCTATCAAAGGGCCATGACAACTCTGTTTCACGACATGATGCATAAAGAAATTGAAGTGTACATCAACGACATGATTGTCAAATCTAAAAGAGAAGAGGAGCATATGACCCACTTGTCAAAGTTATTCGAGCATCTGAGGAAGTACAAACTCTGCTTGAATCCCAACAAATGCACATTCGGTGTCCGTTCAAGAAAGCTTTTAGGATTTATCGTCAGCCAGAAAGGAATTGAGGTTGATCCTGACAAGGTCAAGGCCATTTAAGAAATGCCTTCGCCAAAGACTGAAAAACAGGCCAGAGGATTTTTAGGACGTCTTAATTACATCTCTAGGTTCATATCCCTCATGACTGCGACATGCGCGCCGATCTTCAAACTGCTTAGAAAGAATCAAAGCTGTGAATGGAAAGAAGACTGCCAAAAAGCCTTCGACAGTATCAAAGAATATTTGTTGAATCCGCCTATCCTGTCACCTCCAATGGAGGGAAGACCACTGATCATCAACTTAACAGTCTTGGAAGACTCAATGGGTTGTGTACTTGGCCAACAAGACGAAACGAAAAGAAAAGAGTCTGCCATCTACTATTTGAGCAAGAAATTTACCGACTGTGGAACTCGGTACACTATGCTTGAGAAAACTTGTTGCACTTTGGCCTGGGCAGCCAAACGTCTTCTCCAATACATGATTTGTCACACTACTTGGTTAATCTTCAAAATGGATCCAATCAAGTACGTCTTTGAAAAACCTGCTCTAACGAGAAGGATCGCCAATTGGCAGATGTTGTTATCAGAATACGACATCAAGTACCATGCTCAGAAAGCGTCAAAGGAAGTATTTTAGCCGATCATTTGGCTCATCAACCTATTGACGATCAAGAATCAGTCGAATTTGACTTCCCGGCCGAAGATGTCATGTACTTAAAAATGAAAGATTGTGATCAACAGCTGTCATACCCAAAATTTTGACCACTAAGATTTCCCATCATTGTGCAAATCATCATTATAATATGGATGTACCTTCATGCCTCAATCAGTCTCCTCAAGGATTATTGAGCATTCACTACAATTAAGCATTAGGGTTTTAAGCCCTCTTAGAGCTTAGATAAAGGATCAATCAAGGGCTGACATGATCTTCAATTTGTATAACCTCTCAAACATACATAAATGATCAAGAGGACTCCCACATCAAGAATTAAGCACAAGGTTGCAACATTCCAAGTGGATCAAGCCTCAAGATCGCTAGTGTCACCAAATTAGGGTTTTGGTCGACTGGGGCCTCTAGATGAAAATTTTCCTCTGGGCATGAGCCAATGCTTCACAATATAACTCAAGATACTCTAAGGGGCCTCATAAACCCAATCATCGAGTCAATTTGACCTCAGGGGATGCATTCACCAAAAATCAGGAATTAGGGTTTCTTGACCTAATTCACCCCTAAGTTGACTTTTAGGACAAAACATGAGCCAAGACCTCAAGACATGATTTATGGGTCTCTAATAAACCATATTGATCCATTTCCAACAATGTATTGATCCAAGAAGCTTAACTCACAAGTTTCATTTTGAGGAAAAAGTTAACTGTACCTTTGACTTTTGACTTGGACATGCTCCCAAACCTTGGGACATGATTCAATACACCCTACAACACCTATGGAACATATCCATTAGGTTTGATTTAGATCAAGGACTTGATTTCACCAAGGATCGCACAGTTTGGAATTCATCTAATAAAAAGTCAACTGTGCACAAAAGTCAAGTTTGACTTTTTGAGATTTTTCACAATTATGGTTCTTTGACCCTAAAACAATGTTAATATTGATTTGAATCTTCATTCAATAAGAAAAATCAAAGAAAGTGGGATAACTTTTAAAAGGGGTAACCATAAAAACTTAGAATTTTTCTAAGTTATGGAATAAAGTGGCTAGGGTACCAACTTCCAAGGATCATAACTTGAGATCCAAGCAACCATTTTGGATGGTCCAAAGATGGAATTGTAGCTCTCATGGCATACTTTAAAAGTGTCAACTACACCTCATTCCCATTCCTCATGGATTTTGAGTTATGGAGTGATCAAAATGGCTGAAAACACAAAAGTGACATTTTTCCAACACTTAGTGAAGTTTTCACTAAGTCAGAATCTACTTCACTTTTTCCAAAATGTTGAGGCATTTTTCAACCAAATGCAAGTTGCTTCAAAACCAAATTTGGACATCAGATTAAAGTAGGATACACCAGCTTTCCAAAGTGACAAAGAACTCCATCAAATTCCATCTGAGCTAGGAGTTATGACAGCTGCAACATGCCTTGCTCCAAACTGTCTTGGCAAGGCAGATTGTGCATTAGGGCACGATTTGGTTAATTTTTGCAAATGATAAACAAGTTTATCCATCTGCACACCTCAGGGGGAGACCAAAAAGGAACAAACACTGATCCATAAGCCTCCCAAGTCTTTGGAACTACATATAGGTTTGGCACCCTTAAAACAAACTTGGTGCAATATAAATGGACCTCATTTGTGATCAGTTTAAGTACACCAAAGCATTCAAACTGATGCTTTCCTTAAAATCACCTCTTTCACTCCAATTTTGTCTTCCAAAGCAAGTCACTATCGGGTTTTGAGCTTGAGAGAAATTCCAACCAAACCAATCACACACACACCTCATAAACATCATATAGAAGTGATCCAAACACTTAAACAACATCTGGAACACCAATTTCACAAAATCACCATCCAACTGCTCAAGCTTTTAGCAGACTAGCAGTTGGGGTACCATTTTAAGTTCCGGCTTGTTTCCAACCACTCCAAGCATTTAGACACACTCCATAGCACCTAGGGAAGCTGTCCACATCATTGGAACCAAGCTGTAACACCTCTAACTCAAAATTCGATCACCAGCTACAAGAGGTAAGCCTCAACTTGGTCATCTCATGATTCATGCATATTTCCTCGCACAATAATTTTGCCATATGTTCATAATCATGTACTGAATGTTTCCCCTCAATTAATTGCTTTGTATGAATCGTGTGTGGAATTTATGAGCCTTCATGCAGAATTTAGGCTTCTTGAGGTTTCTCTTTGATTTCTTATTCCATGCTTAAAATAAATGAAATAAAAGACCATAGACATGATCGTGAGGTGAAAACGAGTAGATTGATATGTGGATTGTGTGATTTCATCAAGTATTCAGTGAGATTGATGAGAAAATGCAAATATGGGCAAAATCAGAACACGCGCGTGTTCTTGGTGTGTTCTTGGCGCCTTTTTCAAATATTTAAATATTTGAATTTTGTGATTTTATTTAATTGATTCAAAAATTAATTTATCTCTGAATTTTAATGATTTTGAGTTGATTCTTTTTTTAATAATTCACAAAAATGTTAAAATATTTTATTTTACAAAAATTTCCCAAAAATATTATTTATTTCCTATACTTGATATTTTTGCAAAGAATTAATTTTTATTTGTTTTTTAACATTTAAGATACTTGTTCCTTCTTGATTTTCCAAACTTAATTGATTTTCAATCATTTCGTGGATAAAAACATGATTTTTGAAATATTGATCCATGATCACCACTCATTTTTCACATGTTTTCAATAATTTTTATTAATTTTTAAACAAAATTAATTCCATTTTAGACAAAATTAGGGTTTTGATTAATTCCACCCTCATCAATCTTTTTCAAAAACTTTTGGGCCTCTAATAGAGTGTAAGACCCAACCCTTTTTGAAAACCAAAACTTTTTGGGCATCGGTCATCGTATAAGACCCACTGTGTTTTCAAACCTCGGCGCGACCGCCATTTTCTAACAAATAATCATTTGGATCTCTCCTTGAGCTATAAGTCCGATTACTTTTCTTAAAAACACTTTTGGGCCTCTAATAGAGTGTAAGACCCAACCCCTTTGTAAATAAACAATTTTGGGCCTCACATATTGTATAAGTCCCTCTGTATATTTTCAAAGCAACGGCGCAATCGTCGCGCTTTTCAAAATCATCCGGGCATCTCCCTGAGTTGTAAGCCCCATCTCCTGTACAAAAATAAACTTTGCGCCTCTAATAGAGTGTAAGACCCAATCCCCTTTTAACCAAAACTTTTTGGGCCTCATTCGTTGTATAAGTCCTGATACGATATTCAAAACAACAGTACAATCACTATTCAAACCTTGGGCCTCTCCTTGAGTATAAGCCCCAAAAAAAATTTCACAAACAACTCCCTTTTGATTTAGGTTCAAATATGATGGTGCGAGAAAGACACAAGAAAGGGGGGTTTGAACTGTGTATTTACTCTTTTTGTAACTTTTCGCATCTTGTTAAAAAGACTCTCAAGAACCTTCAATGTTCGTTGAGAAATTCTGATCTCTTAACTATAGAACATGAGAACCATATAGGTTCTGCTCATAGGATACGATACTCAGAACATGCAGTGCGGAAGCTTATCAGAGATAGACTGCAAGGTTCTGACTTTGCTTAATATGAGGTTCTGATAGACAATGCAGAAACATAAGGACACACGATATATCCTGGTTCACCACGCGGGCTAATCCAGTCCACCCTCCTCAGGTGATTTCGCCTTGAACACAAGGACTTAATCCATTATAATCAAATCATGATTACACTTGCACGGGCCACGCCGGTGACTAACAACTTGCACAGCCGCACTGTGACTAACAACACAATGAACCGTTCAGGGATTCAACTTAATGAATATAACGAACATTGACCTACAGGTTCCAATCTCTTTAAGATCTAGTGCTAGGCTTTCACAGCTAGACGTTCAGGGATTCAATTTAATGAACATAATGCTACTGACCCTATTTCAGGATTTTCCACAATGACACCCAGCCATTGTCATCTCAAGTCTCTGATCACCACGTGATTTACTCAAGGGCCTCAACTCACAGCTGAACCGTTCAGGGATCCCATCAGGATATAACGTTCACTTGAGGAGTCTCAATTCATCTAGTTGAATTGGCAAACTGGAGATTACAAATTATTCTTCTTAATAAGCAAGTTTCTCCTAACTTTAAGTACAAAGAACACACACATGTGTTTAAGCAAGTTTTGAGCAATCAGCTCCTTGCTTTCCTAAGAAACTACAAAGATGTATTTAGATATTACAATTGTTGACATCTTGTAGATCTTCTTCTTCTTCGTCTTCTAGTTGAGTAAGCTTTGAGCAGCAACTCCTTGCTTCAGATCTTTAATGTAGTCCTATTGAGAAGGTAGGTTGATGACTTGACAGATCTTCAATGTTGTCTTCTTCATCAACAGCTTCTGTTTGATTGTTGTTGTTGTGTTGATTTGTCTTCTTGAGTTTCAACAACAATCGCCATTAGTGAAATAATGATAGCTTTGAATATGTTAAGTGTTACAATGAGAACTCATCGTTGTTGCTATCTTCACAATGACTTGGTCAATTTTGTAGATGAACATTCAGTTCGTGATTCTACAAGTGATCGACACATCAGAAGCAAAAACTCTTTCCATTAAATAGCCAGTAAAAATATAGCCGTTAGAGAATACTGTTGTCTGTTTAGAAAAGAGACGTTGTGATATAATGACTTGTACTAACACATCTTCTTTTTGCAGAGGAAGAAGTGACCAGACATCTTTTCTTGGGCAGTGTGTACATTGGACTCACAACGGTAATATTTAGACTTCAAAACTTCAGTGGCTTCTGATGTTAATTTGATGAAGCATGAGTAGAGTCTTCATAGAAGAATATCTGATGCTTCAAGTCTTCAGTTGATTGTAAAAGTCGATTAGGAATCAGTCTTCAGAACTTCAGCACTTGGTCTTTAGGAACGTTATCCTTTTCTGCTTTAAGTCTTCTAAATCTTCAGAGCCTGTCTTCAGAGTCTTCAGAACTTATTATTTGAAACCTTGATCTTCAGAACTCATCAGTCTTTAGATTTTTTCTGCACTTGGTCTTCAGCGCCTTCACCTATCAGAACTTCAATTCATAGGAGTCTTCCGTACTTTGATTCTTTCAGAGTTTAATTCTTCAGAAGCTTCGCTATCTTCAGAATATTCAATCACTTTCAGAGAGCATCCACAAGAGCATTGCAATAGCAATATTGGCATCCTTTGATCTAGCTGATCATGACTAGATAAAGAAGCGTTTTTGCTTCTCGCGACTTTAGTCACACATAGTAACTTCGCATATGTATATATTCAATCATAGCACATCTAGCTGGTGTATGTTGGTTCTGATTACTTTAGTTCTTATGATCTGCACACAACACACGTTAGACCATAAAATGGTTCTTTCACAAATACATATTGTTATCATTAAAACATAGATTGACTTGTAGAGACAATTTTTGCTCTCACAATCTCCCCCTTTTTGATGATGACAAAACCAAGTATTTTGATTGAACATTTTATACAAGGTAATCACCAAAACAAACAAATTCAAAGTTTGGAACAATAGATCCCCCTGAATGAGTTATCCTCAAAGCTTTATCTGAGATCATCTATTATTTTATATAATCCAAAGATATACATAGTAGCAACTTGAGTTGTCATAACAGGAATAGAAAAGAGTTACTTCTCTATCTTGTCTTTAGGAAAACGAAGAGTCTTTAGCATCTGGACTAGTTCATCAGTACTTCCATCTTCAGATCTTCAGAACTCAGTTTTCTTTGTTGTCGTATCAGAGCTTATTATTATCTTCAGAGACGTCTGAAGCATTTCTACTTTTTATCAGATTCCATTAAGCATAAGATCAGAACAGTTCTTGACTGATAGTCGTAGCCTTGCTATCTATCAGAGACAGACACTGTCTTTAAAGGAAACTCCCCCTGAGTTTCAGACTTTGTGAAGATTTGAGATTTTGCAATTTAATCTTCAGGGCAGTCTCCCCCTAATTCCTATACATCAGATATTGGGATCTTCAAAATTATAATTCTGGATGATAAGATTTTAAACACCAATGTAGATTATGACTGTTTTGACTTTTGAACACAGGTCTTCATCTCATAACCTTGTTAAAGTCATACTTAGTAGTTTATCAAAGCTTGATCTCTGATCAGATACCAATTGAAGGTTTTAATTAAAGTGATCAATCAACGCTTGATTATGAATCTGATACTCATGATTTAATTTTGATCTGTTACCATGTGATGTGCTGAGTTTTATACCAGTGTATGTTGAGTCTAATACCAAGTGAAGAATTTCTTCTCATACGCTTGAGAGGTAATTCATTAGACTACTGATATTGATACCAATGAAGGTATTTTGACAGTAATCCACATCTTTGCTCTGATTGATGAGTCTGATACCGATCTTTGTGTACTGAGTCTGATTACCAATTGTTGATTTAGTCTGATACCAGATAGTTTTCATTTCCAATGGTTCCTGGTAAACATCAGAACGGTTTCTTTCTTGAATATTCAATTCGGATCTTCAGACAGTTCTTGACTTCTGATTTGCACAGATCTTCTGAGTGAGCATCTTGAGATGTATGCTTAGTCTTTGACTGCTTTCAGAGTTTTCTTACTTCTTTTCTAAGCTAAGTGAGATAAGGATTACGATAAATCTGATTCTTCCAGCTTAACCTGTTTCTTAGAATGCCTAGTGAACTTGTTTAGAGTTCCTCGGATAACATCAAACAACAAACGTTAGTAGCAACGCATTTTATATGAGTACTTTGTGTTTGAGTTCTGCATGCTTTAAGATTTCCTTCTTTCAATCAAAATCAATATATTTCTCCCCCTTTTTGACATCATCAAAAAGTGTTGAGCATTTAAGTATTTAAGCATATTAACATCATCATATATATACTGGATATGTTAAACAACATAGAACCATAGAGTCGGTATTTGAGCAGTTAAGAGCCATCCAAGTCATTTAGTGATAACCATCTATAACCATATTATATTCATTTTAAGTGCAATTAGATGGAATTATCTGATTACCAATTGAAGGTTTTAGATCACCTGTAGAGATTAATTATAGCATTTTATTTATGAACAATCAGATAGAAGCATCAACATAAAATAGTTTTAAAATGCAAAGCATAGGTTGAGCTTAATCTAGACAAGTTCAAAATAATCAAAACATAGATATTTCATTTTATAATCTTAATAAGAGTACATAGAGTAGGAAACAGCATATCAAGGCAGAAATCTTATAACTTAATTTCTATTTAGGAATTTCCAGATAGATTTGTAAGATCTATGGGTGAACATTCAGTGGTTTCTCCTAAGTAGTTTAGCCTGGTAACCACATCTTGAATTTCTAGGACTCGGGATATGACTCTTCCATAAGGGATGCTGAGAGAGGGTTTGTTTTTAGACAACAGAATTTGTTCTTTTAAATGATTGAACATAGTTAGGGGAAGGTTTATTTTTCTTCTGTAGATTAGACAAAAGATGAATAGTCTATCTGAATGAGTTAGCACTTGTTCTCCTATCTCTCTAGGTCGAAGGTTTGTTTCCATTATTCTATGCCAGACCTTAGCTGAGGGTTTGAGTGTGGAGACGCAGTTGGAGGGACCATTTCCACAATGAATATTGTAGATAAGATCATTGAAGATTTTCCTTTCCTTGTAGTCTTCAGTGGTGTCACCGTTTTCATCGCACTTGATTGCTGCCGCAATGACTGGGGGTTTAATTACCACTGGAGTTTTAAAGACTGCTGATTGAATGATGTGTTGGTTATATTCGTTAGAAAACACATCAGCATTTGTCTAGAATTCTTTAACAAGATCTGTGTAAATGAGACCTGGAAGTATCTCAAGATAGCCTTCCCAGTTTTGACATCTTAATTCGGAAGAAGTTCTAGTGAAGTCAAGTTCCTTGAGAGAGTTGGTACTCACGGAGAATTCATTCAGGACTCTTAACTTAGCAATTTTACATTTAGTAGGTTTAGGACGAGAGGTGTACATCCTGGAGAAAATACTAAGGAAGGGTACTGACTGGGATGGTTTGGAATGATGAATAGAGGAGAGAACGTGGTGCCTTAAGTAGACAACGAATGGAGAGTCAATTAAATGCTCGTGACTACAATCGTTAGGTTTGTCATTTTCTAGACATCTTAGGTTGTGAATTAGGACTAGCACAGAGTCTAACAGATTACCAGTCTTGAAAAAGAGACAAGAGATCACGCGTAGGATACTCTAATTGATTTTTGACGGAAGTCAAAGATTCGCAATAAATGCGTATCTGAGAGTATTAACATTCTCTAGTGTTGAAAACATATTTTCTTCTTTCAATAGATTTGTCTTATATGTTTTATAAGTGCACTTATATAGGAGTAGGCATAAAGAAATGACGTAATACATACTTCATTAGTTTAATGTGCAGTTACAGAATGAGCATGTGATCTAGATAAACTATTACATACTAATATCTTAGCCTAAGTATGACAGATAGTCTTCTAGTTTTATGGGAACCATCTGTTGTTGAAGGTTTCACAAAAATTCCTATTTAGAGCAGCGTCTGGTCCACACCGAATTCTGCAAATCGTTTGCACAATACCAGCTTTGAAGAGAACTTCAGGCAGAACTCTTCCGTTGGGAATGAATGAATTATCCATTGTTCTTGATATAAGAATTGACTCCTTTAGATGATCAAAGATTATTTGAGATAGATCAATAGGAGTTGGCCTAAGGAGACACATGATGAGGAGCTTATCATCATGGTACAGGAAGTCTTTGTTTGAGCTGCGAGGCTTGATATTAGTTAAGATGAATTTGAACCATCCTCTGGCAATTGGCACAATTTTTTCAGGATTTGTAGGTTCAAGGACCGATCCTTTATCAAACATATATTGCATTTCAGTATCAGAGTTACATTGAATGGATGCATGGTTGGGAGTGACCCCTCTTAGTGGACGGTTAATGGCTTTAGAGATTTTTGTGACGTTGATGGTGACTGGAAGACCATAAATGTTAGAAGAGATAGTCAGATCATTTCTGCTAACGGAGGCATTAATCCAAAAGGATTTCAAGAGGGTCGGATAAATTGAGCCTCCAAGCATATGAACGTATCTATTCCATTTTTGGAAGTGGATACTAAGATGAAAGTTACTATTAGTATCTATTGGATTTGGTCATTTTCATTGATGACTTCAAGAAGATCATCATTGCCATAAAATGTTCTTGGAGTCATTTTAGATTGAGGATGAAAGGAAGGTTAGGACTCAGGGATATTGATGAATTCTTTCGAAACAGTTATGGTTTTAAATAGACAAGTGGAGGAGTTTGAGCAGGATAAGTCAGTAGCTAAGAATGACTTAAGAAGATTGGAATACCTAGGAGAAGTCTAAAGAGTGAGGACAACTAAGTAGTTTGTAATTCTAGGGAATATCAAAAAGATATATATGCTCTTTATTCTTAGCAGGAGTTAGGTGGATGCAGTAACTGCTTTTATGAGGTCATTAATTCCAGACGACACGCTTTCGAATTTCAAGGTTTGGGCGTATACTCGAGAATGCAGGCAAAGAGAGTTTTCCACTGTTCCCAATACTTAAGGGGAATCCTGACTTGTCAGAGCATAATTATTTCGGCTTAAGGTCAGTAGCTTAGGTGAAGAGCTATTTTGGTCAAGGTAGCACGTTTCCCTATTCCAAGACTGAACAGATATCATTCAATGTGAGTAAACCAAGGAGATTTAGATGGATACAGAAGTGTGCAGCCATTTAATTGAACATTTAGGTTTCGCAGACTAAGTGGGTCAAATAAAGGGGCTCTAGGAGAGAGAGAGAGAGAGAGTTAGGTCTGGAACTGGAGTACTAGTTGGAGTGTGCTAATGGGTTATAGGAAGAAATTACGCAGGGTGAATGACATGTTGCGGAGAATCTTACATGTGTGGCGGTTTATACTATAGCTATTTCTAAGCCAAAAATAATTCTAATTACTTTCTCGAAACTTAACACATCATAATCAAGGGGGGTTTGATAAAGTGATTCTGGTTGTTATTATGAAAGTAAGTTATAAGTGAGGGAAGGATGGTACCTGTAAATTTTTATAGACTAATCTGAATGCATTCTCATCTTGACTCTGATCTTTCCTTTTCTGAGTGAACTACTGAGGGTTCTTTGGATTTTTCAAGATACGCTTGTGTTCTGAAAAATGAATATTTTCTTGGAATGTGATCCTGATTGGACTACGGCTTTCTCTCTTTTCTTGTTCAACCTTGTCTATTAACTTTCTAGGTTATAACAACCGAGATTAGGAATTAACATGATCAGAGTGATCACTTCATCCAAACTTAGCCAATTACATGCAATCCTTTTGGTAAGGCGATGTAATGAATGTTCTGAAGGAATATTGACGCTTATATGCTTCGGAGGAGCACTTTAGTGAACAATAAATTCTATTGATGACTCCATTCATACGCATCAGATTGCATCTGTTTTTGATTGCTTCTCACTTCTCATTTCCTTGATCCATAGAACCTTGTTTGGTTCCGATAAAGTTCTTAAGTTATGGATCAGTATCTTAAACGACAAACTTTGAGAATTGTTTGAGTTCTCCTTTCATAGCCTGAATTCAGTTTGCGTTTGTGAGAGTTTCTTTTCTTTGAAAGATGGTTGATTTCACAAGATTAGTGAGAACCTTTAAGAGGTTATTCAAGGAGGAATTGACATATCAACATCTGAATTTGTTCCTCAAGGTTGTTTCAGAACTTGTTCAGGATCAAAACATCATCACGCCCCATGTGTACATCACTAGACATGGTTTGTATGAACCTTCTTGTTCTCACAATGCTGATCAACTTATTTGGAGCTATTCACACATATCTATGAGTTAACTGATTTCTTTAAAAGAACATCATTAACGTCATCTTTTAAGACATCAGTTGGAGAACCTAGATGTCTGGAATGATAGCATCTAATTTCATAGCTCAAGTGGTTCTGAGAACACTTGATCTGATGAAAATCAGATTATCTACATTTAATTTTTACTAGGATGATTTCAAGTTGTTGGAGCTTGATCATTGAACCAGTTAAAGCTTAAGAGTTCGTTCAGAATCAAGTATTTACTGAATCTTTGGGATTCAGTTCTTCATTGAATCTTTTGATCATTCCAGATTCTGACACTGAATCATTTCTAATAATTTGAATTTTTCAGATTCTGATTTTAACAGATTTCTTTCTGAAATTCAAAGTCTTAGAACAACAATCTTTCTTCTTTACGTGAAGAGATTCAGAATGAGTTTTAAATGAGAAATTCAAGGGTGGACCTAATCCGTTTCTTGAAAACATCTCAAAAACTCATAAGGAATTAATCTTCAGCAAACAAGACTTCTTGCTTTTTGATGATTCATCTTTTAAACATATATGTGGTTTTATCCACACGTAATTTCCAGGATGAGCTTTCAACAGATACTGCCTTTTATCTGATGAATTTATCTTATCAGATGAATTCTTCAATTTTAGTGAGGCTTCATCTAGAATTAGTGAATTGCTCACGAAGTAATCAGATTAATTACAATTTTGTACACAATCAGCTGGTGAACTGTTACAGAAATTGTAAGTGGATTTCAATCTCACCAAGAGTACTTCTACCACCACATCTGGATCTTTTTCTGACAGTGTTAAGTGTTTAATGTAAATCAATAACAGAACTGGAGCTCTGATACCAATTGAAGGTGCGAGAAAGACACAAGAAAGGGGGGTTTGAATTATGTATTTACTCTTTTTGTAACTTTTTGCATCTTTTTAAAGAGACTCTCAAGAACCTTCAATGTTCGTTGAGAAATTATGATCTCTTAACTATGGAACATGAGAACCTTACAGGTTCTACTCATAGGATACGATACTCAGAACATGCAGTGCGGAAGCTTATCAGAGATATGCTGCAAGGTTCTGACTTTGCTTAATATGAGGTTCTGATAGACAATGCAGAAACATAAATAGAGATACTAAGCAAGAGAGTAAAGGACACACGATATATCCTGGTTCACCACGCGGGATAATCCAGTCCACCCTCTTTAGGTGATTTCGCCTTGAACATAAGGAATTAATCCACTATAATCAAATCATGATTACACTTGCACGGGCCACGCCGGTGACTAACAACTTGCACAGCCGCACTGTGACTAACAACACAATGAACCGTTCAGGGATTCAACTTAATGAATATAACGAACATTGACCTGCAGGTTCCAATCTCTTTAAGATCTACTGCTAGGCTTTCGCAGCTAGACATTCAGGGATTAAATTTAATGAATATAACGCTACTAACCTTATTTCAGGATTTTCTACAATGACACCCAGCCATTGTCATCTCAAGTCTCTGATCACCACGTGATCTACTCAAGGGCCTCAACTCACAGCTGAACCGTTCAAGGATCCCATCAGGATATAACGTTCACTTGAGGAGTCTCAATTCATCTAGTTGAATTGGCAAATTGGAGATTACAAATTGTGCTTCTTAATAAGCAAGTTTCTCCTAAGTTTAAGTACAAAGAACACACACATGTGTTCAAGCAAGTTTTCAGCAATCAACTCCTTGCTTTCCAAAGAAACTACAAAGATGTATTTAGATATTACAATTGTTGACATCTTGTAGATATTCTTCTTCTTCGTCTTCTGGTTGAGCAAGCTTTGAGCAGCAACTCCTTGCTTCAGATCTTCAATGTAGTCCTGACGAGAAGGTAGGTTGATGACTTGACAGATCTTCAATGTTGTCTTCTTCATCAACAGCTTCTGTTTGATTGTTGTTGTTGTGTTGATTTGTCTTCTTGAGTTTCAACCACAATCGCCATTAGTGAAATAATGATAGCTCTGAATATGTTAAGTGTTACAATGAGAACTCACCGTTGTTTCTATCTTCATAATGACTTGGTCAATTTTGTAGATGAACATTCAGTTCGTGATTCTACAAGTGATCGACACATCAGAAGCAAAAACTCTTTCCATTAAATAGCCAGTAAAATTATAGCCGTTAGAGAATACTGTTGGCTATTTGGAAAAGAGACGTTGTGATATAATGAGTTGTACTGACACATCTTCTTTTTGCAGAGGAATAAGTGACCGGACATCTTTTCTTGGGCAGTGTGTACATTTGACTCACAACGATAATATTTAGACTTCAAAACTTCAGTGGTTTCTGATGTTAATTTGATGATGCATGGGTAGAGTCTTCATAGTAGAATATCTGATGCTTCAAGTCTTCAGTCGATTGAAGAAGTCTATTAGGAATCAGTCTTCAGAACTTCAGCATTTGGTCTTTAGGAACGTTATCCTTTTCTTCTTCAAGTCTTCCGAATCTTCAGAGCCTGTCTTCAGAGTCTTCAGAACTTATTATTTGAAACCTTGACCTTCAGAACTCATCAGTCTTCAGATTCTTTCTGCACTTGGTCTCCAGTGCCTTCAGATATCAGAACTTCAAGTCATAGGAGTCTTCCGTACTTTGGTTCTTTCAAAGTGTACTTCTTCAGAAGCTTCGCTATCTTCAGAATCTACAATCACTTTCAGAGAGCATCCACAAGAGTATTGCAACAACAATCTTGGCATCCTTGGATCTGGCTAATCATGACTAGATAAAGAAGTGTTCTTGCTTCTCGTGACTTTACTCACACATAGTAACTTCGCATATGTATATATTCAATCATAGCACATCTAGCTGGTGTATGTTGGTTCTGATGTCTTTAGTTCTTATGATCTGCACACAACACACGTTAGACCATAAAATGGTTCTTTCACAAATACTTATTGTTATCATCAAAACATAGATTGACTTGTAGAGACAATTCTTGCTCTCACAAAATATACAGTTGTTGTCAAAACTTTCTTTAATGTCTCTGAACAACTAACAATATAGCATGAAAGCTCGCTCACCTGTAAGTTTTAAACAACTTTCCTTTACTCGCTTTAATATATAACTGTATTGTAGGAAGCTGCGCATGGTGTCTTCTTTCATTCTTTTAAATACATGTCAGATATATATAACTGTATAATAGGAAGCTGCGCATGGTTAGTCTTCTTTCATACCTTTTAAAATACTTGCCATATATCAACTGTATATATACTAATATAGTTATTTAGAGTTTTCCCTGACAACTAGGTCTAGAACTAGGTAAAGCCATGTTGGTCACTCTTAAATGCAAACAAAACTAGATCCCCATAGGATTTCCAGATACAGTCTTCCCTTCTCTTGGGGTTAAATAATATGGAACAAAGAGAAAGGCAGTATTCTCGATGAATCTTTTCTCCGACTGTCACCCCTAGAAATTGTCAAAGAAATTCTACTCCCCAGAGTTGATCTATTCTCTGTGAATAGCATCTCTTGAGTTTCTTCGAACCTTTAACTTTCCTGAAATAATCTCTTCTCCGTGAATTGCATATTTTGAACTTCTCTTGGTTTGGGACCCACAGGCTTCCTAAAAGTATCCCCGCCTCCTCTTGGGCATTGTACAAGGACCCTTCGGCTTCTTAGAAGTTCTCATGCCTTCTCTTGGGCTTAATACAAGGACCCAGACGACCTCTTAAAGGTATAAGACAGAACTTAGTCATCCCTTGCTAGAGCAGTCTTTCCAGTGTCAAACCTCAGGCCACTTTAGGGTTGATTCTCATCCCTTAATGCTTTTGCCTCCTCTTGGAGGCATCATACAAAAGATAAAACTCTTCCACACCAGCAGACTTGGACAGTCTAATCCCCTTGAGTCTCAAAGACATTCTCAAGTTCCTTACCACTATTGGAAGAAACCCCGGGCATTCTGGATATATCTCCAATAGAAACCCAGCCTCTCTCATGAGAGTTCCCCGACAAGGGTCAACACTATCTAAAATCAGAACATCAGGGTATCTGACATCTCAACTCTTCTGTAACCCTCAGCAAGAGTTGATTCCCCACTTGGACCTGCCTAGGGATCTCAATTATCCCCGGCAAAAGATAGCCTCCTCTTAGGCTTTGTATAAAGACCTTTCCTCAGCAGAAAGTTAGCCTCCTCTTAGGCTTTGTATAATGATCCTTCCTCAGTGAAGTCAGCCTCCTCTTGGGCTTTGTACAAATGATTCTCCCCAGCGGAGCAAACCTTTTCAGACTCTCTTCTTGAGTCAATACCCTTTTTCCTCAATCTCGGGCTTCGTACGAAATAGAAAATCACTCTCTTGTTAAGTACAAAAGACTCTCTTGTTGAGTCAATCAACTTTCAAACTCTCTTGTTGAATCAATCACCTTTTCAGACCCTCTTGTTAAGTCAACCCTTTTAGCCTCAAATTTGGGATTTGTACAAGACATAAATTTCCCTCTCTTGAGCTGGGGACAGATATCTTCCCCAGCCGAGTCATTTCCTCCAAGCCTTCGTTTAGGCTTTGAGGAATAATTTCCCCAAGCAGAGTCAAACTCATTGCAGCCTCAACCTTGGGCTTTGTACAAGACACATAAAAAATATCCTCACCAGAGTCAGTTAATTTCCCCTTTTCAGCCTCAATCTTGGGCTTTGTACAAGACAGATAATCCTCCCCAGTGGAGTCTAAACCCCTTTTCAGCCTCAATCTTGGGCTTTATACAAGATAGACAGAATATTATCCCCGGAAAAGTCAAACTTGTAGCCTCCTCTTAGGCTTTGTATAAGGAAATCCCCTAGCCGAGTCAATTAACCTTTTAGCATCAACCTTGTGCTTTGATCAAGGCACACAAAAATCAACAATCCTTCTTTAGAGATGACAAATTCTCTCTCAGTCAAATACCCTTTTAGCTTCAATCTTGGGCTTTGAACAAGACACAAATACCCTTTTAGCTTCAATCTTGGGCTTTGAACAAGACACCAAAACATCTTTTTCCTCCCTTAGAATAGGAGGAACTACGATTGCTCTGATTTCCCTATTTCGTTTAAACGGGAATACGTAGGCATAAGATTGCGAAATCTTAGCGAGCATACTAAAGAAAAACTCTAGGTCCAGTACCTTCATATCAATCAAAACTTAGGTCTAGTACCTTACCAAAAACACCCGAACATCAACAAAAACTCACTCACTCACTCATACTTCCCAAGAAACTTCCCCAACCCATTACTAGATAAACATTATCAATTACAAAGCGAAACTTAAAAGCTAACATCCTGTGGATAACCACATATAGGATGGGTAATTGACAACTACCCATTGTATAACCTGACCCTGGACCCCCCAATCTCTTTAAAGTGTTTGTTCAATTAAACATTCGCGTGCAAGGTTAGTTTTAGATAGCTTCCCTTTCCCTTCCAGCTTCACGGGATAAATAAGAAATCAGAAAGTAGCACCCTTTCTCCTTGAGGAGGAAAACCCAAACTTCAGCGATAAGGTGGTCGCGTCACTAACAAAAATCATCGTCACACCTCAGGGTACCCATATTCCTTTCGCTGCCAGACTAATATTCAAGTGTACAAACAACGAGGCCAAATACGAAGCTTGTATCATGGGTCTCGAAGAAGCTATTGATTTAAGGATTAAGAACTTGGATGTATATGGAGACTCAGCCCTGGTTATCAATCAGATCAAAGGAGATTGGAACACATACCAATCAAGACTGATTCCTTACAAAGATTACGTGAGAAGGTTGTTACCATTCTTCAACAGAATAGAGCTTCACCATATCCCTCGTGAAGAGAATCACATGGCTGATGCACTAGCCACTCTTTCTTCCATGATTAGTGTAGGTCAATGGAACGCCATACCTAAGATTGACATAATGCGCCTTGAAAGGCCCGCTTACATCTTCACAATTGAAGCAGTCATAGATGACAAACCATGGTATCACGATATCAAATGCTTCCTTCAGAAACAAGAGTACCCACCTGGGGCATCAAGAAAAGACAGGAAGACCATCAGGAGACTGGTTGGCCGCTTCTTCCTAAGAGGTGATACACTCTATAACAAAAGCTTTGACATGGTCTTGCTTCGATGCGTAGACAGACCATAAGCAAACATGCTGATAAAAGAAATTCATGAAGGATCCTTTGGCACTCATGCCAACGGACACACAATGGCGAGAAAAATTCTAAGAGTAGGATATTATTGGTTGACCATGGAATCTGACTGCTACAAGTACATGAGAAGATGTTACAAGTGTCAGATATACTCAGACAAAATCCATGTACCGCCAACACATCTCAAAGTTCTTTCTTCTCTCTGGCCTTTTTCCATTTGGGAAATCGACATGATTGGCATGATCGAACCCAAGGCTTCAAACGGACATCAGTTCATCCTGGTAGCCATTGACTACTTCACCAAATGGGTCGAAGCAGCGTCATACACCAATGTAACCCGATAAGTGGTAGTTCGTTTCATCAAGAACAATCTCATCTGCCATTATGGTGTTCCAAGCCAGATTATTACTGATAATGGATCTAACTTGAACAACAAGATGATGAAAGAGTTGTGTGATGAGTTCAAAATCGAACACCATAACTCATCTCCCTACTGACCTAAGATGAACGGAGCGGTAGAAGCGTCTAACAAGAATATAAAGAAAATTATTCAAAAGATGGTTGTAACCTACAAAGACTGGCACGAAATGTTGTCTTTTGCTATTCACGGTTATTGCACATCTGTCCGCACTTCAACAGGGGAAACCCCTTTATCTCTAGTGTATGGCATGGAAGCAGTGCTCCCCATAGAAGTAGAGATCCCATCAATCTGGGTATTGATGGAAGCTAGGCTAACAGAGGCTGAATGGTGTCAAAGTCGACACAATGAATTGAATCTGATATAAGAAAAGCGAATAACGGCTCTGTGCCATGGTCATTTGTATTAGCAAAGAATGAAGAAGGCGTTCGACAAAAAGGTTCGACCCCGTGTCTTCAAAAAAGGAGACCTTGTGCTCAAGAATATACAATCATTTCTCACTGATTCTAGCGGAAAATGGACTCCGAACTATGACGGCCCCTATGTGGTCAAGAAAGCCTTCTCAGGCGGCGTTTTGAGACTCACAACCAATCACGAAGAGAAATTTTCCTACCCCACGAATGTTGATGTAGTCAAGAAATGCTTCGCCTATATAAAATAAAAAAATGTCTCGGTGGATTGAAAATCCGAAAGGGCGGTCCAGGTAAAAATTAGAGACATAAGCAAAAATCATCCCAGTGGATTGGAAATCTCAAAAGACAATCCAGGAAAAAATTGGGAATTCATTGAAAGTAACTACATCTGACAAGGTTAAATCCCCAGCGGTAATACCATTCATCGATAAACTTCAAGTCAAGGTCATCTTCGACAGAAGCTCAGGATGTCCAGAATTCAAAGTTGATAGAAGGATAACGGTTGTTATGTTTCAATGTAGCCTCTTTTCTCAAAAATTACAATATTCTAAACTTTGTAATGCTCTATGGAATCACGCGCTTGGCTGATTTCCATTCTATCAATAAAATTTGAGCCCTAGTGCTTTTGTTTGCAATTCTCATTTGTTTTAGCTTTACAAAAAGACATTTTAAACATGATCAACGATTCTTGAAATAAAACAAAAATGAATTTACTTGTCAAAATTTTTCTGCATTTAAAATTAAGAAGGCATTTCCTTTTGACTTTGAACATCATGAAGAACATCGATAGCTTCTCCAGTGGTGATTGAACCTCAAAGTGCATAATCAAAGTACTCCTTCTAAACCAGTACGTCGGAATGAAGGATCATTTATGTCAGATGGAAATGTCCCATCTGATATCCCCGACAGATTTCTTACCTCTTAAGACCGATTGAACAGTATTGTCACCCCCACAGGGTCTACTTCTCCTAAGCACGGAAGAATTGCTATCTTGGACCAATGGTACTTTTCATCCCCCGCAGTGTCCGAGTATCCAGTTGTGTTCATTCATTAGTCTGTATGTCACGTCAGTTTTGTTAGCATAAACATACATATATCATGCATATTTGATTCACATTCATAATCATATTGCATTACTAAGTGATAAAGTCCTCTTGCCAATCGAGTTGTCAGTTCTTTCCTCGTCAGGAAATGTATTGCCTAAACAATCTCTCCCCCAGTTTATTTCTGTATTGGATCCTGTCCTCGACCTCTTTGATAACTTGAACCTCTGAAAGGCAAGAAGACATTTGACAAACATCACTCTTCACCCTTGAAGATGATATTTTCGCTTTCCCATATTAAAGAAAATCCCCAGAGAAAGCTTCTCAACTAAAGACTCTCAACAACGCATCAATTAATGAAGTCATCAGCACCTCAAAATTGAATTACATCACATGGCATTTCTCCGAAAATATCTCGAAGAAAAAATGATGTAGTATCCCCAAGCAAAAAACAGTCTTTCAAGAGACTCGTTTTTCCCCAGTAGAATCAACAAATGGCATCTCCAATAGAGAAGTTTGCACACCTCTACAGTTCAGACTAATTGGTTTCCCCAGCAAGTTTGACATCAAATCTTTTTCCATCAAATGGCGTCTCTCCAGTACTAAAACTTGGCAAGAAGTTTGATGAAAACCATTACACATAGTGTTCCTTGTCGAAGAAGAAACTGAGACCAGTTCCGTGGCTAAAAACCAGGATCGAGGGGAAGTTTATTCCAGAAGAAACTAAGACCAGTTCCATGGCTGAAGACCAGAATCGAGGGGAAGTTTATATCAAAAACTGAGACCAGTTCCTTGGCTAAAGACCAAGATCGAGGCGAAGTTTATATCAGAAACTAAGACCAGTTCCGTGGTTGAAAGACCAGGATCGAGGGGAAGTTTTATCCTTTCCTAAGTAACCTTACTTAGCAAAAAAATATGGACAAGCAAACTGCCATTCATAACCACCATCAAAATTTTGGGTATTCCGATATTTAATCCTCTTGCACCCTGAATGTCTGAATATCTTCGCCATTCACATCTTCGGGTCCAAGAAAATTAATTAGGTGCATCTGTCATACCCCAAATTTTGACCACCAAGATTTCCCATCATTGTGAGGATCATTACCACAGTATGGATGTACCTTCATGCCTTATCAATCTTCTCAAAGATGGTTGAGCATTCACCACAATCAAGAATCAGAGTTTTTGAGCCCTCCCAAAACATTTAGACAAAAGATCAATCAAGAAATGAAATGATCTTCAACTTCTCTAACCTCTTAAAACATCCACTAAGGACTAAGAGGACCCTCACATCAAAAATCAAGCACAATTGTGACATTCCAAGTGTTTTGAGCCTCGAAACACCCGATGTCGCCAAATTAGGATTTTGGACGACTGGGGCCTCCAGAGTGAGATTTTCACAAGAGAATGAGCCAAGACTTCAACATGTGACTCAATATGCTCAAAATAACCCTAAGGATCCATTTGTAAAGCTAAATTAGCCTTAGAGGATGCATTCCCCAAGCGTCGGGAATTAGGGTTTTTACGCGCCGAACCGCTTCGGAGCCAAAAGTCAAAACATGACTTTTTTGGAAAAAATGATCCTTATGACTCATATTTTCATAAAATATGACTTATAATGTCATTTGAACAAGAATTGATCAAGAAACCAAGATAACTTGTAAAAGGGGTAATCTTGAAAAATTGAAAAATTTTCTAAGTTACTAAATTTGAATGATTTTGGTACCAACTTCCAAGGATCATAACTTGTTATCCAAACAGTGGGTGATCCAAATCTTGATTTGTAAGTCTTACTACATTCTACAAAAGCTTCAACTACCTCAAACTCCAATTCTTCATGGATTTTAAGTTATGGAGTGATCATAATGACAAAAATGAAGAAAATGACATTTTTAAACACTTAGTAAAAATCTGCCTAAGTTACCAGCCTTGAACACCAATGTTCATGAGGATTTTTCAATGGGATCCAAATAGTTTCAAGACAAACTATGATCATAAATGGATAGTACCATATGAGGGCTCTTTAAAAAGCACAAGAGCCTCCCATAACTCAACCTGAGCAAGGAGATATGATCCATTGAAAATGGCATTTTTCACTGGATTTTGCAAGGTAGATTTATGCATTGTTGCTCGAATTGATCAATTTGTGCCATAACAAGCATGGTTATCCATCTGTACACCTCAAGGGGAACAACCAAGGGACAAACACTGATCCACCAGCCTCACAAGTCCATGGCTTTATGTTTAGGCATGACACTCCTAAAATTCAAGATGCTTCAAATGGTCAATTTTGTTTCCAAGCATTTAACTGATGCATAGAGGTGGCATTCATCAAGACAATGTTATCCAAGTTCAGTCAAGCCTTGTCTCTGAATCAGAGAACTCCTAACCTGTGCTCTAACCTCAAGTCAATGACTAGAGGAGACTTGAGATTCCATTTGATCACCATTTGCCAACAGACCTGCTGCAGTTGCCATTCACTATTGCAGCCAAAACAAACTTGTTCTACTATAAATAGAGCTCATTTGTGATCAGTTTAGGTACACCAAAGCACCCAAACTAGGCTTTACTTAAAATCTCTTCTTCACTCCAATTTTGTCTTCTAACTCAAGTCACTATCGGATTTTGAGATTGAGAGTGATTCCAACCAAACCAATCACACACACACCTCATAAACATCATATATGAGTGATCCATAACACAAAATCACACCTGGAACATCAAATTCACAAAATCACCAGCCAATTGCTCAAGTTCTTAACAGAGTTGCAGTTGAGGTACCACAACCAGTTACAGCCCATTTCATTCCACTCCGAGCATTCAAACACACTCCTTGGCACCTAAGGAAGTTTTCCAGATCATTGGAACCTATCTGCAACACCTCCATCATCAAACTCGATCACCAGCTGCAAGAGGTAAGCCTGAACTGAAATTTTGGTACCAGATATGTGATGTTACGTGTGATGTCACAACAACACACTCTGCAATGGACAAAGTAAAACAATAGAAGAGTACACAAAGAATTGTTCACCCAATTCGGTCTAACTACCTACGTCTGGGGGCTACCAAGCCAGGGATGAATTTCACTATCAGTAGAATTAATTTACAGACTTAACAACCCAGTTGACATCTCCTAAACTTAATCACTACTTAATGAACCTTCTACCTAAGAGACCACTTAAGTATGAGAACACTACTTAATCCCTAAATCACTTCAGTGATATAATTCAAAGATCACACACTTTGAAAAACACAACTTGATTCTGCTTCATAGCTTTGATCAAGAACAACTCAAAACAACAACACCAATTCACACTAGAATGGTTTACAAACACGAAGACTCAAACGACTCTCAGTCTTTAGCTCTCTTTCTTCGTCTCTTTCCTTCAGGATTGATGCGCTTTATATAGCTATTTGATTTGGGCTTGGACCTGCTACAATATCTGACCTGATTTGTTATTTAAAACTGAATCTTCAAAACAGATTTTCTCTCAAAATCTTCTTAAATCTTCAGCGTTTAAACACTCCTACAAATCTGTTTGCAACAGAAAATATCTCCTCCAAGATATTCGCATCCAATAACTCTAACAGCTCTCCCAAAATCCAGCTAATACGCTTAACCCTAAAAACATCTCAAACCTGATGTTTTAATGATCTGCATATCTGATGTCATGGCATCGCATATGACATCAAACTTCAAAACTTTAACAACTTAAACACTTAACATTATCAAATGTTAAGACATCACCCATGTGACATCAACATGGAACAACTTTGTTTTGCCGAAATTCTAGCCAATCCAAGAACTTACACTCTCCCCCTTTGGCTAATTTTTTCTAAAACAATCTCTATAACATCAGAGACTTCAGCAGCGGATACAAATTTTAAAACAAACAGCTCCCACTTCAAAATGCAGCACACCACCTATCAACAAAGGGCAAACTCCCCCTCAAAACCAGAACCAGCATAAACAGCTATTCAACATGCACACTCCCCCTCAACATCTGCACCACACCAGAACTGAGATAGGTCACACTCTACACATAAAGGCTAGGCCAACTCTCCCCCTTTTTATCCATAATTGGACAATCACCAAACACAATGTCCTGACATAATAAATGACACAGTCAAACACCAAGCTTTCCCCAAAAAAACAAGTTCCAACACCTTGACTGGTCAGGGGATACAAATAATGCTCCTTGTTTGCATTATAAAAACAAGCCTTCTTCCTTCTAGCAGCACCACACAGCAACCAAGAATGAGCCAGTCAAACTCCAAAGATGCAGCAAAGAACCTCAAGCAGGAGGACAAGAAACCAGATCCACTGAAGAAGAAGAGCAAAACACAAACAACAGCTGGAACTTCTTCAGGAGCAACAAGAACAGGTAAAACATCTGAGACAAGGATGAAGACCATCAAGAAACCTCCAGTGCAACAATATGATTCCGATGAAGGAGATGGTGATGAGGACTGGATTACATTTAAAAACTCAGAAGGTTGGGACAGATTGAATAAGAAGAAGAAACAAAACTCTATGTTTAACGCTTTAGATGAACTAATACTTCCAATCTTGCAAACTTTCTGCAGTTGAATAATTGTTATCTTTAATCACACACATAAGACAACTGCATCCTAACACATCTTCCAACTAATTCTTATATATGCAATTCCCCAATTTTAAACTATCAAATTGGTTTGCATCTAAGAACTCAGTACAAATATCTGCTAATTGCTTTTCAGTAGCCACATGTTCCAAAGCCACCTTATCTTCAACCAAGTCCTTTATATCAATATGCTTTACCTTACTATTTTGAATAGGATTCTTGGAGATACTCATATCACAGTGCAATGTCATAACATCTTTCTTGACATTGTTTTTAGTCAACAGTTGCTTCATCCAAACAAATTGAGAGCAACTACTCCCTGCTGCTATGTACTTTGCATTACCATAACCTATAAGCTCAGTCCCTAATCCATGATTGTAATTCTTCTTAGATCTATTCTCATAAAGAGACTTCTCTAGTCCATCAAAATTAGTTGTTTTGTGATTAATGAGGACCAATTTTGCAGCATCCATTTTGAGAACGATGACATAATTAATACTAATACGCCCAACAGATAATATTCCCTTTAGGAACCAAATTTTTGCGGATATGTCTGTATCCTTCAACTCACATTCATCTCTCTCACTTCTTCTATCAACAATGTCAACAGAATTGAATTCATTGACAAGTCTCTCATAGCACTTGTAAAAACTAGGACCAGTTTCCATCGGCCTAGTAAACTTAATCATATTCAGAGCATCTTTACCAAATTCTTTTTCCAGATTAAGCCCTCTTTGAAAAACATACTTCCACCTTTTTATGAAATGCAAAGGAATGTTATCTAGTGAAGCCTTTTGAATTTTCTCAGAAGTTCTAACAACAGCAGCTTTCTTCATATGAGAGATGTCCTTTGGAGGTGACTCAATAGCTTTCCCTTTCCTTGATTTCAGTCTTTTAGCAACCCCATGAACTACTTTTGCAATCAGCTCATTGTCAGACAGACCAACCACTTCAACATTCTTCTTTATTTTAAGGCTAGGAGATGTTTCAACCTTAACTCCAACATCTCCATCTTCCAAAACAAAGATTGCCAACCTGTGATGGTTGTCTTGTGAGTTATCAGTCTGCTTATCATCTTGCTTCCAAAACTTCTTAAGATCACCACTACCAGCACCCATATCTTCAGAGAAATCGTCTTTACTCTTCATATCTGAGTGATCATCCTCTATGACCTTAGGTTCCTCAAGATTTCCTGTGAACAATTGCATAACACTAGGTTGTTTGGTGATCCTTCTGATGTCACAGTCAGATGTCATATTATCATCCTCAACATCACTTGATGAGCTGAACTCTTGAGGTACCCATTGATAGCAATTATCTCTGGATCTGACTCCCTTCATAACTACCTCATTCTTCTCAATAGTCACCAAACACTCATCCTTAGTGTAGCTGACCTTGTGTCCTTCATCACAAAGCTGACTTATGCTAATCAAATTAGCACTCAAACCTTTGACAAAAAGCACATTGTCAAGATCAGGTCCATCATGACACTTCACTTTTCCAACACCTTTTACCACCCCTTTCTCTCCATTTCCAAAAGTAACATCAATTGAGGAGCAAGAATTGACATCCACCAATTGGTTTTTGAATCCAGTCATGTGCTTTGAACAACCACTATCAAAGTATCATCCATCCTTAGCAGAGTGTCTATCTGAAATGTGAGCCAATAGACATGTAACCTCAGCTTTAGGAACCCACTGTTTAACAACCTTGGGCCTGTTATCCTTCTGTCTAGGTTGAGGGATAGACTTGGGATAATCATGAAGCTTGAAGCAAGAAAATTGCATATGGCCAAATCTTCCACAATAGAAGCACCTTACTCTTTCTTCTCTGAAGTTGTTAAACTTTCTGCCTCCTTGATGATGAAACTGCTGTGGTGCCATCTATAGTACTGGTGATGTTTTCTTCCATAGTTTTCCTGTCTCCTGTAGTGAGGATTCTGTCTCTTAGGCTGTCTTCTATGGTGATGTGGCTTCCTTCTTCCATAATAATGAGGCACAACATTATTATATCCAAAGCCATACATATTCCCCTGATGTTGAGACATCTGATGACACATGTTTTGTTTAAACCTAGAAGCCTGCATGCTCCTATGGTATTGAGGAGGCATATACTGCCTAGCTCCATAAGTATGTACCTTCCCTTGATGAGGACCATGAGCATATCTTTTCCCAACATTTTGAGGCTGTTGGTGAGCAACCTGCTTAGGTTTAGGATTATGTCTCTTTTTGTTATGTTGAGACATTGGTTGAGACATGTCCTTTTTGGTTCCTGAAGTACTAGCTTCAGCAGAAACCTTCTCCTCAACAACAAATCCTAATCCAGACTTGTCTCCTGCTACCTTTTCTGCCTGAAGGATCTTATCAAGAGTATCAGATCCACTGTTCAACATTCTCACAGATTTTGTCATTTGATCAAGTTGAGATTTAACCAACAAGACTTCATTTTCAAGATCAGCTTTAACAGTCTCAAGCTGAACAATTTGTTTCTTTTGTTTCTCACTTTCTTGACAAATCTCTGCACTCCTCAGACATAACTCTTGATAGGAGGCTGCTAACTCCTCAAAAGTCAGTTCCTCATCACTTGATTCTCCATCAGAAACACATGTTCCTGTCAATGCTCTGACAAGCTTGGCTAACTCTTCTTCACTTCCACTGTCAGTATCAGACCAAGAAACAGTCATGCCCTTCTTCTGCTTCTTAAGGAATGTAGGACATTCTTTCTTGGCATGCCCATAACCTTCACATTCAAAGCATTGGATTCCCTTGTCTTGAACAGTCTTCTCTTCATCCTTCTCTTTTGACTTGTTGATGTTAGAGGAGATGTTCTTAACATTAGGCTTATAGTTCTTATTCATCCTCTTGAACACCTTGTTAAACTGTCTTTCCAGCATAGCAATAGCCTGAGACAGGTCCTCCTAAGCTTCAACACCATTCCCTTTCTTCTCTTCTTTAGTATTGGATACCAAGGCTATACTCTTGGTCTTCTTTTCAGGTTCCTCCTCATTCAACCCTAACTCAAAAGTTTGAAGAGATCCAACAAGCTCATCAACCCTCATTTTGCTGATGTCTTGAGCTTCTTCAATTGCAGTCACCTTCATCTTATACCTCTTGGGAAGGGATATAAGGATTTTCCTCACCAGCTTTTCTTCAGTCATCTTTTCTCCAAGAGCACTAGAGGCATTAGACAGCTCAAGAATACTCATGTGAAAATCATGAATAGTTTCATTTTCCTTCATCTTTAGACTTTCAAACTTTGACGTCAGAAGTTGAAGTCTTGACATCTTAACCTTTGAGGTTCCTTCATGAGTAGTCTTTAAGATGTCCCAAGCTTCCTTAGCAACTTCACAGGTGTTGATCAACCTGAATATGTTCTTATCAACTCCATTGAAAATAGCATTTAAGGCTTTGGAATTACCAAGGGCAAGCTCATCTTCTTCCTTGGTCCATTCTTCTTCAGGTTTCAGTTTTGGGCTGCCTTCTTTTTCTTTCCCAGCATCATCCTTCTCAATAACAACAGGTGCTTTCCATTCTTTAATGATAGCCTTCCAAGCCATGCAGTCCAAGGATTTCAAAAAGGTAATCATCCTTGGCTTCCAATAATCATAATTAGAGCCATCAAAATAGGTGGTCTATTCACAAATCCACCAACTTCCTTGTCCATCTTTACTAGAAAGTATCAGCCCTAGATCTCACCCAGATGCAAAGCAGGATGCCTGCTCTGATACCAATTAAAATTCTGGTACCAGATATGTGATGTTATGTGTGATGTCACAACAACACACTCTGCAATGGACAAAGTAAAACAACAGAAGAGTAGACAAAGAATTGTTCACCCAGTTCGGTCTAACTACCTACGTCTGGGGGCTACCAAGCCAGGGATGAATTTCACTATCAGTAGAATTAATTTACAGACTCAACAACCCAGTTGACATCTCCTAAACTTAATCACTACTTAATGAACCTTCTACCTAAGAGACCACTTAAGTATGAGAACACTACTCAATCCCTAAATCACTTCAGTGATATAATTCCAAGATCACACACTTTGAAAAACACAACTTGATTCTGCTTCACAGCTTTGATCAAGAACAACTCAAAACAACAACACCATTTCACACTAGAATGGTTTACAAACACGAAGACTCAGACGACTCTCAGTCTTTAGCTCTCTTTCTTCGTCTCTTTTCCTTCAGGATTGATGCGCTTTATATAGCTATTTGATTTGGGATTGGACCTGCTACAATATCTGACCTGATTTGTTATTCAAAACTGAATCTTCAAAACAGATTTTCTCTCAAAATCTTCTTAAATCTTCAGCCTTTAAACACTCCTACAAATCTGCATCAAATCTGTTTGCAACAAAAAATATCTCCTCCAAGATATCCGCATCCAATAACTCTAACAGCTCTCCCAAAATCCAGCTAATACGCTTAACCCTAAAAACATCTCAAACCTGATGTTTTAATGATCTGCATATCTGATGTCATGACATCACATGTGACATCAGACTTCAAAACTTCAACAACTTAAACACTTAACATTATCCAATGTTAAGACATCACCCATGTGACATCAACATTGAACAACTTTGTTTTGCCAAAATTCTAGCCACTCCAAGAACTAACATGAACCCTTTAAACTCTATGATCCAAGCATCATGAATGAATTTTAAGTTACCATCTTGTTTATACATGTATGTATAGTAATAACCCTCAATCAATTGCCATGAATCCATCGTGTATGGAATTTCATTGTGTTCATGCTGAAATTAGGGTTCTTGAGGTTTTCTTTTGATTTCTTCTTCCATACTTAATATAAATGAAATTAAACTATATGGTTGTGATCCTTGTTCAAAAACGAACGAGATTGGTACTTGAATCGTGCAAAACCATTGAGAAATCATGGAGAAAAGTGAGAAAACGCAAATCTACAGAAACAGGGCACGCGGGCAAGAACTCAGTGTTCTTGGCGCCCTTTTTCAAATTTTTGAATTTTTGAATATTTTGATATTTTTGTTAATTGATTCAAAAATTAATTTCTCTCTGAATATTTGTTTTTCTGAATTGATTCTTTTTCTCAAAATTCACAAAAATGTTTAATTATTTTAATTTACAAAAAATTCAATTTATATATATATTTAATATAGTTAGAATTTTTGTAATTAAGTTCATTTTATTTGTTTTTAAACATTTTAAAATGAAATTCCCATTTTGATCTTTTCATTCCAAATGAATTTCAAACTTTCATGTGAATAAACATGATTTTTCAAAATATTTTTCAAAGTGTACAACTTGTTTTTGAATATATTTGGTATTTTATATCATTTTTTATTTAATTTCCTTTGAAAATTATACCTTTTAAATTCAAAATTAGGGTTTCCTCTAAATTTTGATTTTTTCAAACTTTAAATACAAACACTTTTGGGCCTCTAATAGAGTGTAAGACCCATCCCTAATTGTACAAAACATAATTTGGGCCTCAGTCATTGTATAAGTCCCAGTACTTAAAAAAATAACGGCGCGATCGCTATTTCAAAACACAATCATTGGGGCCTACCCTTGTGTTGTAAGTCTCATTTCTTTTCTTTTTTCAAACACTTTGGGTCTCTAATAGAGTGTAGGACCCAACCCCCTTGTACAGGAAACCATTTTGGGCCTCAGTCATTGTATAAGTCCCAGTACAATTTTTAAAACAACAGTGCGATCACTGTTATTTCTAGGCCTCTCCTCGAGTTGTAAGCGCCATCTCTTGTACAAAAATAAACTTTTGGGTCTCTAATAGAGTGTAAGACGTAACTCTCTTTTGTACATAAATAATTTGGGCCTCAGTCATTGTATAAGTCCCAGTATAATTTTCAAAACAACGGTGTGATCACTATTATTTCTGGGCCTCTCCTTGAGTTGTAAGCCTCATCTCTTGTACAAAAATAAAATTTTGGGCCTCTAATAGAGTGTAAGACCCAACTATCTTTTGTACATAAATAATTTGGGCCTCAGTCATGGTATAAGTCCCACTTTGTTTTCAAAACCTTGGCGCGATCGTCATTTTCAAATAAATCATCTGGGCCTCTCCTTGAGTATAAGCCCCAATCTTCTTTTCAAAAAAAACTTTCCTTTTTTATTTAGGTTCAAATTCATAGTTGTTATCAACACTTTCTTTAAATTCTTAAACAACTAACCATACAGCTGTTACATTGGAAGCTTGCTCACCTGTAAGTTTTAAACAACTTTCTTTTACATACTTGCACATATATATAGTTGTTTGTGCTGGAAGCTTGCTCACCTGTAAGTCTTCCTACCCTCTTTTACATTCAGTTTATATATATATATATATATATATATATATATATATATATATATATATATGCTTAGAGTTTTCCCCGGCAATTAGGACTAGGGTTAGATAAAGCCAGTGGTCACTCTTTCAACGCAGTCAACACTAGTACCCCATAGGAATTCCAGATACAGTCTTGCCTCCTCTTGGGCTTATACAATATGGAACAAAGTGAAAGGTATTATTCCCGGTGAAACTTTTATCAAACTATCACTATTAGAAAATTGTCAAAGAAATTCATTTCCCCCAGAGAGGATTAATTCCCGGTGAAACCTCTCTTGAATTTCTTCAAACCCTAGAACTGTTCACTAAGGAAAGGATTATTCCTGATGAAACCTTTCTTGAACTTTTCTCAGGTTTGGACCCACAGGCTTCCTAAAAGCATCCCCAGCCTCCTCTTGGGCTTTATACAAGGACCCTCAGGCTTCTTAGAAGTTCTCATGCGTTCTCTTGGGCTTAATACAAGGACCCTGAATACCTCTTAAAGGTATAGGACATAACTTAGTCATCCTTTGTTAAAGCACTCTTTCCGAAGAGTCAAAATATCAGGCCAATTTTAGGGTTGATTCTTATCCCTTAAAGTATCAGCCTCCTCTTGGGCATCAGACAAAGATAAACTCTTCCATACCAGTAGACTTGGACTGTCTAATCTCCTCTTGGATCTCAAAGACATTCTCAAGTTCCCTACAAACACAGGAAAAAACCATGGTCATTTAACCAATCTCCAGTAGAGTTAAAACCCTCACAGGATCTAAAACTCAGTCTTTCATCCTAAATTTCCCCAGCTAGGGTCAGCTTATCATCAGTATAACACCATCCCAAATCAGAACCTCAAGGCATCTGATACTTCAACTCTTCTGTAAACCCTCAGCAAGAGTTGATCCCCCGACTTGGACCTACCTCTGGATCTCAATAATCCTCAACAGAAGACAGCCTCCTCTTAGGCTTTGTATAATGATCTTCCTCAACAGAGTTGGCTTCAAAAGAACTCTCTTATTGAGTCAACCCCTTTCAGCCTCAATCTTGGGCTTTGTACAAGACAGATAAAATCACTTTCTTGTTGAGTCAATCTCCTAAAAGCACTCTCTTGTTGAGTCAATCATCTTTTCAGCCTCAATCTTGGGCTTTGTACAAGACACCCATAAATATCTTTCAGCCTCAATCTTGGGATTTGTACAAGACACCATATAAATTTCCCTAAGCAGAGTCAATCCTCTTTTCAGCCTCAATCTTGGGCTATGTACAAGGCAAATCATACTCTCTAATAGAGTTAATCTTCCTATAGCCACAATCTTGGGCTTTGTATAAGACGGATAAAACCTATCACCAGTAGAGTCAGTTTCCCCTTTTAGCCTTAATCTTAGGCTTTGTACAAGACAAATACAAATATTCCCCAGTGGAATCAAAAGTTCTTTTTTTAGCCACAATCTTGGGATTTGTACAAGACAAACAAAATATTTCCCCGAAAAAGTCAACTTTCAGCCTCCTCTTAGGCTTTGTATAATGATATCCCCAAAAGAGTCAGTCTCTCTTTTAGCCTCAATCTTGAGCTTTGTACAAAACAGATAATAGACTCCCTAGTGGAGCCAATCAATCTCTTAGCTTCAACCTTGGGCTTTGATCAAGGCATACAAAAATCAACATCCCTTCAGAGGAAATCAAAATCTCTCTGTAGGAAGACATTTCTCTGTATATCACACATCAAAACAAAAATTCAAAACAAACCTAATTCCAGATAACTGCAGTAAGTGGCACACTTGTTGATTCAAAAATCCAAGCTGTAGTCCATCTCTTATCTTGGTAAACCTCCTTTCATCTAACAACTATAAGTGGTAAGCCTCTGGATTATTTACATCCAAGCCAATGTCCCTCTCTTAGTATGAAAAACTCCTAAGGAAAAATGGCATTGCTCAACACTGAGTTAAAATTTTCTCCTTCAGGACAAATCCCCATAAAGGAAATTATGGCATTGCTGGATTCACATATCCCAGTTAAAGTAATTCTCCTTTATAATTAGTCGCCAATAGTTGTGATAAACAGACAAGATGTCTCCCTTTAGAGATGACAAATTATCTCTCAGTCAAAACCTTTTAGCTTCAATCTTGGGCTTTAAACAAGACACAAATATAACCTTTAGCTTCAATCTTGGGCTTTAAACAAGACACCAAAACATCTTTTCCTCCCATAGAATAGGAGGAACTACGATTGCTCTGATTTCCCTGTTTATCTTTAACGGGAATACATAGCCATCTGAACACCTCAGGGAGAGACCAAGGACGGACAAACACTGATCCATAAGCCTCCCAAGTCTTTGGAACTAAAAATAGCATTCCAAACCTAAAAAACCCTAAAGAGGGGACAAGACTCCAATTTTGTTTTGGAGCATTCAATGGATGCACCAAGGTGGCATAAACTGAGCCATTTCCAACTGAATGAGTCAAGGATGATCTCTAAACTAGGGGACCAAAGGCCTGTGCTCTAACCTCTTGCAAATGGCTAGAGGAGACTTGAGATTCCAAAATGCTCCAATTGGCCAAAGGTCTTCAGCAGCCTCCATTCACTATTGCTTGCAAAAAAAACTTGCTCTACTATAAATAGAGCTCATTTGTGCTCAGTTTGAGTACACCAAAGCACTACAACAGTTGCTTTCCTCAAAATCTATTTCTCTAGGCAAAAATGCCTTCTTTAGCAAGGTAACTCTGAGTTTTTGAGTTGGAGAGCAATTCCATCACAGCTCATGATCCAAACACATCCAATATGTCATATCTAAGCTGTCCAAACTCTCACAAGTGACCTGTAACACCAAAACCTTAAAGTCTTTTCTCAAAACCTCAAAATAGGACTTTTTGCACTTTTCAAGCCATGTCTTGATTCAGTCACTTTCAAAACCAGATAGAGCCTCAAACACACTCCAAATATCATCCTTGAACTGTCCTAAATGGTTCCCCACATCTGGAACACCATTTGAGAGAGTTGCTATTTTGGTCACTTTTGCCCCTTTTGCAAGAAAGGGCCAGTTTCCATTCCTGAGGTTTCCACCTGTTTTCAATCATCCTAAAAGCTTCCAAGGGATCATTTGAGGGTGTCTAAAGCATCAAATTGTTTCTGGAACAAGGCACTTGACAGATTGTCCAAAAAGCTCCTAAAGAGGTAAGCATCACAACTTGAACTCTTTGAAATATGCATTGCTTTGAAGTCCACTGATCATACACATCTCATACATGTTATATATGTTGTGTTTGGACCAATTCGTCATGTGATTCATGCATGTACCATGAGGTAGCACAGAAAATGCAAATTGAGGCCTATTTCAAAACCACTATCGGGTTTTAAAATGAGGACCTCATCTGAAAAAAACTACCACCACCATTGGATTCCTTGTGAAATTCTAGGTAGGATAGACCTACATTTTGTCCCAATCCATGGAGAAATGAGAAAGTTACAAGCTTCACGTTTTTTGCCAGAACCTTGCCTTGCCTTGCCTTGGCCAGGCCAAAAACAAGGCAAGCCTTGTATATTTGTGGGTGGGCTTTGATACACGGATGTATCACCACCCCAGTGGTAGGAGGCGCGCACTGCACACCAGAGGTCTGGGGTTCGAATGCCCCTCTCCCCAAACCCCTTTTTAATGTTTTTTCCATTTTTCTATTATTTTTCTTATTATTTTTAATGATTTGAAAAATTAATAACTCCCTCAATTTAAATTATTTTTGATTGATTCTTTTTGCAAAAAATACAAAAATGTTGAAATATTTTATTCCATAAAAAATCAAATTTATATTATTTATTTAATATAGTTGGTATTTTTATGAATAAATTCATTTTTAATTGTTTTAAAACATTTGAAAAGTGAATATTCATCTTGAAAAATCAAAACCAAATGAGTTTTAATTCATCTTGTGGTTAAAACCTCATTTTTCAAACCTTAACCAAAAATTACAAGTTGTTTATTCAAGCTTATTTGGTGTTTTATCATTTTTTACTGATTTTCTTTAAGAATTCACTTTTAAAAATGATGAAATTAGGGTTTTGATCGATTCCACCCTCATCAATCATTTTCAAACACTCATGGGTCTCTAATAGAGTGTAAGACCCAATTCCCTTTTAACCAAAACAATTTTGGGCCTCAGATATTGTATAAGTCCCTCCGCGTTAAAAGAAAAATCTCGGCGTAATCGTCAGTTCAAAAATCAAATCAACTGGGCCTACCCTCGTGTTGTAAGTCCCATTTCTTTTATTTAAAAACTTTTTGGGCCTCTATTAGAGTTTAAGGCCTATCCCCTTTGTAAATACACCACTTTTGGGGCCTCAGTCATTGTATAAGTCCCACTGTATTTTCAAAAACAACGACGCGATCGTCGCCTTTTTAACAAATAACCCTGGGCCTGCCCTCGTGTTGTAAGTCCCATTTCTTTTCTTTAAAGCACTTTTGGGCCACTAATAGAGCTGTAAGACCCATCCCCTTTTACATAAAAACTTTTTGGCCTCACATATTATATAAGTCCCTCTGTATAGTTTTCAAAACAACGGTGCGATCATCGTTAAAACTTGGGCCTCTCCTTGAGCTGTAAGCCCCAAACATCTTTTCAAAGCACTTTCTCCTTTGACTTTGAATTCAAATATATGTTGTTATCAAAACTTTCTTTGTTGAACAACTAACAAAACAACATGGAAGCTCTACAATGGGTAAGTGTTTATCCGCTTTCATTTACCGCTTTCATATGTATATAACTGTATTGTGGGGCTACTTCACTGTAAGTCATCTTTCACATCCTTTTATATACTTGTCACATATCCACTGTGTAATACTAGTATATTTATTTAGAATTTTTCCCCGGCAACTACGTCTAGAACTAGGTAAAGCCCTGTTGGTCACTCTTTAAATACAAACAAAACTAGATCCCTCGTAGGATTCCAGATACAGTATTCCCTTCTCTTGGGGTTAAACAATATGGAACAAAGAGAAAGACAGTATTCTCGGTGAACCTTTTCTCAGACTGTTACCCTTAGAAATTGTCAAAGAAACTCTAACTCCCTAGAGATGATCTTTTCTCCGTGAATGGCATCTCTTGAGTTTCTTCCAAATTCTCGAACTTTCCTGGAATGATCTCTTCTCTGTGAATTGCATTTCTTGAACATCTCTTGGTTTGGGGACCCACAGGCTTCCTAAAAGCATCCCCGCCTCCTCTTGGGCGTTGTACAAGGACCCTTCGGCTTCTTAGAAGTTCTCACGCCTTCTCTTGAGTTTAATACAAGGACCTTGACGACCTCTTAAAAGTATAAGGCAGAACTTAGTCATCCTTTGCTAGAGCAGTCTTTCCAGCGTCGAAACTCCGGCAATTTTAGGGTTGATACTCATCCCTTAACGCCCGTGCCTCCTCTTGGGCATCGTACAAAAGATAAAACTCTAGACTTGGACCGTTTAAACCTCTTTAGTCTCAAAGACATTCTCAAGTTCCTTTCAAACATAGGAAAAAATACCGATCACTCTGCATCAATCTCCCGCAGAAACCCAGTCTCTCTCATGAGAGTTCCCCACACTTAGACATGCTTCAGGATCTCAATAATCCTCAGCATTAAGACAGCCTCCTCTTGGGCTTTGTACAAATGATTCTCTCTAGCAGAGCTAACCTTTTCAGACTCTCTTGTTGAGTCAAACACCTTTAGCCTCCGTCTTGGGCTTTGTACAAGCATATAAAAACACTCTCTCGTTGAGTATAAAAGACTCTCTTGTTGAGTCAATCCCTTTCTGGCCTCAATCTCGGGCTTTGTACGAGATAGAAAAAACACTCTCTTGTTGAGTATAAAAGACTCTCTTGTCGAGTCAATCTCCTTTTAGCCTCAATCTCGGGCTTCGTACGAGACATCATATCACTCTCTTGTTGAGTATAAAAGACTTTCTTGTTGAGTCAATCAACCTTCAGACTCTCTTGTTGAGTCAATCACCTGTTCAAGACTCTCTTGTTGAGTCAACCTTTTTAGCCTCCGTCTTGGGCTTTATACAGGACAGATAAAAGTACTCTCAGGTTGAGTCAAATCATTTCAGCCTCCATCTTGGGCTTTATACAAGATACATTCTCCTCAACGGAGTCAAAATCTCTTTTAGCCTCAATCTTGGGCTTTGTACAAGACAGAAAGAACATTTTCACCGGAAAAGTCAAACTTCTAGCCTCCTCTTAGACTTTGAATAAAGAAAATCTAGGTTGAGTCAATCAACCTTTTAGCATCAAATTTGTGCCTTGCTCACAGCATACAAACATCAACAATTCCTCTTTAGAGGTGACAAGTTCTCTCTCAGTCAAACCTTTTAGCTTCACATCTTGGGCTTTGAAAAAGATACACATCACCCTTAGCTTCATGTCTTGGGCTTTGAACAAGACACCAAAACATCTCTTTCCTCTCATAGAATAGGAGGAACTACGATCACTCTGATTTCACTGTTTCATTAAACGAGAATACGTAGGCATAAGATTGCAAAATCTTAGCGAGCATACTAATAAAAAAACCCAAAATCCAGTACCTCCATACACCAATCAAGAAGCATCAGACCTAACATCTTACCAAAAACCTCGCAAATAGTGCAAACACTGCTTTTAAGCAAATAACCTAAGACAGACCCCCCTTTTTGATAGCATTTGTAAACCAACAGTTTTGACATTTTAACCTCAGTATGCAAGTAGGGTTAATTGGAGACATTAATTTCCCTTCCTTAATCAGCTTAACAGGATAAAAAATGAATCGAACTGTAGTACCAAAGCGATAGTGATTCGAAACCACAAAAATCGCGCTACAGGCCCAATGTTATTTGTTTGAAAAATGGCGATCTCGCCGAGGTTTGAAAACACAGTGGGTCTTATACGATGACCGAGGCCCAAATTATTTTCTTATTTACAAGGAATGGGTCTTACACTCTATTAGAGGCCCTAAGAGTTTTTTAAAAAGATTGATGAGGGTGGAATTAATCAAAACCCTAATTTTGTTTAAAATGGAATTAATTTTGTTTAAAAATTAATAAAAATTATTGAAAACATGTCAAAAATGAGTGGTGATCTTGGATCAATGTTTCAAAAATCATGTTTTTATTCACAAAATGATTGGAAACCATTTAAGTTTGGAAAATCAAGAAGGAAAAAATATTTTAAATGTTAAAAAACAAATAAAAATTAACTCTTTGGAAAAATATCAAGTATATGAAATAAATAATATTTTTGGGAAATTTTTGTAAAATAAAATATTTTAACATTTTTGTGAATTATTAAAAAAAAGAATCAACTCAAAATCATTAAAATTCAGAGAGAAATTAATTTTTGAATCAATTAAATAAAATCACAAAAATTCAAATATTTGAATTTTGAAAAAGGGCGCCAAGAACACCCAAGAACACGCGCGTGTTCTGAGTGTTGCCCAGATTTGCATTTTCTCATCAATCTCACTGAATACTTGATGAAATCACACAATCCACATATCAATCTACTCGTTTTCACCTCACGACCATGTCTATGGTCTTTAATTTCATTTATTTTAAGCATGGAATTAGAAATCAAAGAGAAACCTCAAGAACCCTAAATTCTGCATGAAGGCTCAGAAATTCCACACACGATTCATACAAAGCAATTAATTGAGGGGAAACATTCCATACATGATTATGAACATATGGCAAAAGTATTGTGCGAGGAAATATGCATGAATCATGAGATGACCAAGTTAAGGCTTACCTCTTGCAGTTGGTAATCATGTTTTGAGTTAGAGGTGTTACATCTTGGTTCTAATGATGTGGACAGCTTCCCTAGGTGCTATGGAGTGTGTCTCAATGCTTGGAGTGGTTGGAAACAAGCTGGAACTTAAAATGGTACCCGAACTGCAAATCTGCTAAAAGCTTGAGCAGTTGGATGGTGATTTTATGAAATTAGTGTTCCAGATGTTGTTTAAGTGTTTGGATCACTTCTATATGATGTTTATGAGGTGTGTGTGAGATTGGTTTGGTTGGAATTTCTCTCAAGCTCAAAACCCGATAGTGACTTGCTTTGGAAGGCAAAATTGGAGTGAAAGAGGTGATTTTGAGGAAAGCATCAGTTTGGGTGCTTTGGTGTACTCAAACTGATCACAAATGAGGTCTATTTATAGTACACCAAGTATGTTTTGGTTGCAATAGTGTATGGCAACTGGTACAGGTCTGTGGCCAATTGGATCATTTGGAATCTCAAGTCTCCTCTAGCCATTGACTTGAGATTAGAGCACAGGCCTATGGTTCTTTGATTCAAGGATAAGGCTTGACTAAAGTGTTCATCTTTGCTCTAATATATGCCACCTCTAAGCATCCATTGAATGCCTCAAAACAAAATTGGAGTCTTAAGGCATCTTTAGCTTTTAGGGGTGACAAACCTATATGTAGTTCCAAAGACTTGGGAGGCTTATGGATCAATGTTTGTTCCTCCTTGGTCTCCCCCTAAGGTGTGCAGATGGATAAACATGTTTGTCATTTGCCCAAATTGATCAAATCGAGCCCTAATGCACAATCTGCCTTGCCAAGACAGTTTGCAGCAAGGCATGTTGCAGCTGTCATAACTCCTAGCTCAGATGGATTTTGGTGGAGTTCTTGGACATTTTGGAAAGCCCTTATGTGACACAACACATGTGTGATCATAGTTTGTCTTGAAACTTTTTGGATCCAAGTGAAAAATGCCCCTACATTTTGGAAAAAAGAAAGACAGATTCTGACTTAGTGAAAATTTCACAAAGTGTTGGAAAAAATAACATTTCATGTTTTCAGCCATTTTGGTCACTCCATAACTAAAAATCCATGAAGAATTAGAATGAGGTGTAGTTGACACTTTTAAAGTATGCCCTGAGAGCTACAAATCCATCTTGGTACCATCCAAAATGGTTGCTTGGATCTTAAGTTATGATCCTTGGAAGTTGGTACCCTAGCCACTTTGTTCCATAACTTAGAAAAATTCTAAGTTTTTATGGTTACCCCTTTTACAAGTTATCCCACTTTCTTTGATTTTTATTGATGAATGATGATTCAAATCACATATTAACATTGTTTTAGGGTTGAGGAACCATAATTGTGAAAAATCTCAAAAAGTCAAACTTGACTTTTGTGCACAGTTGACTTTTTATCAGATGAATTCTGAACTGTGCGATCCTTGGTGAAATCAAGTCCTTTACCTAAATAAATCTTGATGGATATGTTCCATAGGTGTTATAGGGCATATTGAATCATTTCCCAGGGTTTGGGAGCATGTCTTGTTCAAAAGTCAAAGGTACAGTTGACTTTTTCTTCAAAACCCTAATAGTGGTCCGGATGAAATTGAAACTTGTAGATCAAGCTTCTTGGATCAATCCATTGTTGCAAATGGATCAATGTAGTGTAATAGAGACCCTCAAATTATTTCTTGAGGTCTTGGCTCATGTTTAATCCCAAAAGTTAACTTAGGGGTGAATTAGGTCAAGAAACCCTAATTCCTGATTTTTGGTGAAGGCGTCCCCTGAGGTCAAATTGACTGGATGATTGGGTTTATGAGGTCCCTTGGAGTATCTTGAGTTATATTTTGAAGCATTCGCTCATGCCCAGATGAAGATTTTCATCTGGAGGCCCTGGTCGACCAAAACCTTAATTTGGTGACACTGGGGATCTTGAGGCTTAATCCACTTGGAATGTTGCAACTTTGTGCTTGATTCTTGATGTGGGAGTCCTCTTGATCCCTTGTGGATGTTTGAGAGGCTATACAAGTTGAAGATCATGTCATTTCTTGATTGATCCTGTGTCTAAGCTTGAAGAGGGCTTAAAACCCTAATTCTTAATTGTAGTGAATGCTCAACAATCCTTGAGGAGACTGGTGAGGCATGAAGGTACATCCATATTGTGATGATGATTTGAACAATAATGGGAAATCTTAGTGGTCAAAATTTAGGGTATGACAGATGCCCCTATTTAATCTTCTTGGACCCGAAGGTGTGAATGGCGAAGGTATTCGGGCATTCGGGGTGCAAGATGATTAAATATCAGAATACCCAAAATTTTGACAGTGATTATGAATGGTAGTTTATGCATTCATCTTCTTTTGCTAAGCACTAATGCTTAGAAAAGGTAAAAACTTCCCCTCGATCCTGGTCTTCTACCAAGGAACTGGTCTTAGTTGTTTTTTTTTACTAAATCTCCCCTCGATCCTGGTTTTCAGCCAGGGAACTGGTCTCAGTTTCTGATGTAATCTTCCCCTCGATCCTGGTTTCCTACCAGGGAACTGGTCTTAGTTTCTGATATAAACTTCCCCTCGATCCTGGTTTTCTACCAAGGAAATGGTCTCAGTTTCTGATATAAACTTCCCCTCGATCCTGGTTTCCTACCAAGGAACTGGTCTCAGTTTCTTTTGTCAATAAGCTTTCTTGACAAGGGACGCTATTCGTAGCGGTTTTTCCTAAAACTTCTCGCCGAAATTTCCTGGAGAGATGTCATTTGATGGAAAAAGTTTTGTTGTCAGACTTTTTGGGGAACCCATTGGTCTGAGCTGTACAGGTGTTCAAACTTCTCTGGTTAGAGACGCCATTTGTCTGCTCTACTGGGGAAAACGAGTCTCTTGAGGGACTGCTTTCTGCTTGGGGATATTACATCATACTTTTCTTCGAAACCTTCTCGAAGAAATGCCATACAATGTACCCCAATTTTGAGGTGCTGCTGACTTCATTAACATTGATTTTCTGGAGAGAAGAACCAATGTGTTGTTGAGAGTCTTTGGTTGAGAGGCTTTCTCTGGGTTTTTCCTTAATCTGAGAAAGCGAAGATATCATCTTCAATGGCGAAGAGTGATATTTGTCGAAAGTTTGCTTGCTTTTCAGAGGTTCAAGTTATCAAAATGGTCGAAAACCGTCTCTAATCCAGAAATAAACTGAGAGAAAGATTGCTTAGATGATTCACTTTCTGACGTTGAAAGAACGGACAACTCGATTGATAGGACTTTTATCACTAGGGGTAAGACTGACTAGAGTGATAGTAATGCAATATGAATATGAATATGAATCAATAATGCATGATGTATGTATGTTTATGCTGACAAAACTGACGCGACATACAAACTAGTGGATGAACACGACTGGATACTCGGCCACTGCAGGGGATGAAAAGTATCACTGGTCCAAAAGTAGCAATTCTGCCTTGCTTAGGAGAGATAGTCCATGTGGGGAACAACCGTTGGTCGGGCTTAGGAGATAAGAACTTTGTCGGGGATGTCGGACGGAATATTCGTATCTGACATAGCTGATCCTTCATTCAGGTGTACTGGTTAAGAAAGAGTATTTTGATTCTGCACTTTGAAAAAGTTTGACAACTAAATTCATTTTTGTTTTATTTTAAGAATCATTGATCATATTAAAAACATCATTCTGTAAAGCTAAAACAAATTAGAATTACAAACAAAAGCACTAGGGCTCAAATTTGATTGATAGGATGGAAATCAGCTAAACGCGTGATTCCATAGAGTATTTACAAAGTTAGAAAATTGTAATTTAAGGGAAAAGGGCTACATTGAAACATAACGACCGCTATCCTTCTACCAACTTTGAATTCGGGACATCCTGAGCTTCCGTCTAAGATGACCTTGACTGGAGTTTTCCTGATGGCTGGCATTACTGCTGAGGGATTCAACCTTGTCAGACGTAGTTACTAGCCATTATCCCTAACTTTTGCGTTGATTGTACTTTGCTATTTCCAATCCACCGGGATGATTTTTGATTATGTCTCTAATTTTTGCCTGGATCGCCCTTTCGGGTTTTCAATCCACCGAGACGTTTTTTATTTATTTAGGCGAAGTATTTCTTGACTACATCAACATTCGTGGGGTAGGCAAATTCCTCTCCATCCATGGTTGCGAGTCTCAAGGCGCCGCATGAGAAGGCTTTCTTGACCACATAAGGGCCGTCATAATTCGGGGTCCATTTGCACTGGGAATCAGTGAGAAATGATTGTATCTTCTTGAGCACAAAGTCTCCTTTTCTGAAGACGCGAGGTCAGACCTTTTTGTCAAACTCCTTCGTCATTCTTTGTTGATACAACTGACCATGGCATAGTGTCGTTTGTATCGCGGTTTTTGTGGTTTCGAATCACTGTCGCTTTGGTACTACAGTTTGATTCATTTTTTATCCTATTGAAGCTGATGAAGGAAGGGAAATAGATGTCTCCAATTAACCCTGCTTGTAAACTGAGGTCAATCAGTCAAAACTGTTGGTTTACAGATGCGGCTTTAGTTCGTGGGTCTCTCTCTCCTTTTTTTGTTCAGAACGAAATACCGGGATTGTTCAAGGGGAATTTGTTGGGATACTGTGCTAGATTGGCTGGAGGTAGGGGACTTTGGGTTTTTTGATTAGTGTGCTCGCTAAGATTCTTTTTCAATCTTATGCCTACGTATTCCCGGGATAGGGAAATCAGAGCGATCGTAGTTCCTCCTATTCTATGGGAGGAAATGGTGTTTTGGTGTCTTGTTCAAAGCCCAAGACATGAAGCTAAAGGTGGTTTGTATCTTGTTCAAAGCCCAAGATGTGAAGCAAAAAGGGTGTTGACTTTAGAGAGAATTTGTCATCTCTAAAGGGGTCTGTTTGTCACAATTGTTGGGTGACTGATTATAAAGGAGAATTACTTTAACTGGGATATGTGAATCCAGTAATGCCATAATTTCCTTTATAGGGGATTTTCAACCTGAAGGAGAAGACTTTAACTCAGTTTAGAGCAATGCCATCTTTCCTTAGGAATTTCTCATGCTAAAAGAGGGACAGTGGCGTGGACGTAAATAATCCAGAGGCTTGCCGCTTACAGCGATTAGACGAGGGAAAAGGAGTTGTTGATGTTTGTATACTATGAACGAGGCACAAATTTTGATGCTAAAAGGTTGATTGACTCAACTAGGGTTTCCTTATACAAAGCCTAAGAGGAGGCTATTGACCCAATAAGAGGATACTTTCTTGTCTCGTACGAAGCCCGAGATAGAGGCTAAAAGGGTTGACTCAACAAGAGAGTGTTTTTATATGTGTCTTGTACGAAGCCCAAGACGGAGGCTAAAGGGGTTTGACTCAACAAGAGAGTCTTTTATACTCACCAAGAGAGTGATTTGTATCTCGTACGAAGCCCAAGATAGAGGCTAAGAGGGAAGTGACTCAACAAGAGAGTCTTTTATACTCAACAAGAGAGTGTTTTTGTATCTTGTACAAAGTCCGAGATGTAGGCTAAAAAATGTTTGACTCAACAAGAGAGTCTTTTATACTCAATAAGAGAGTTATTTTGTTATCTCGTACGAAGCCCGAGATAGAGGCTAAAGGTGATCGACTCAACAAGAGAGTCTTTTTATTCACAACAAGAGAGTGTTTTGTATCTCGTACAAAGCCCGAGATGAAGGCTAAAAAATGTTTGACTCAACAAGAGAGTCTTTTATACTCAACAAGAGAGTGATTTTGTTATCTCGTCGAAGCCCGAGATAGAGGCTAAAAATGTTTGAATCGACAAGAGAGTCTGAAAAGGTTAACTCCGCTGGGGAGAATCATTGTACAAAGCCCAAGAGGAGGATATGGCACTGTTTCAGTTGAGTGACAGGTCCAGTATGTTGGTTAAAAGAGAAAATTAGTTCTTATATGGGTAATGTTGTACTCATGGATTTGATCTGAGAATCGGGATTATTTCATGCTCTTTAAGGAAACGGGGAATCCGAAGGGTATTGAGACTGCCCAAGTCTACGGGTGCGTTTCCCTGTTTTGAAAAGAACTTGAGAATGTCTTCGAGACTCAAGGAGATTAGATTGTCCAAGTCTAGAGTTTTATCTTTTGTATTATGCTTATGAGAGATCAAGAGACAGTACGTTCGTCGTAGAAAGATCTATAGTCTTTGAAAGACTGTTCTATTAAGATGACTAATTTCTGTTCCTATACCTTTAAGAGGTCGTCGGGACAATTTGTACGAAGCCCAAGAGGAGGCGAGAAAAACTTTTAAGAAGCCGAAGGGACAATTTGTACGAAGCCCTAGAGGAGGCTATCTTCTCGGAGGAAGAATCTTTATACGAAGTCTAAGAAGAGGTTGTGAAAACTTATAAGAAGTCGACGGGTCCTTGTACAACTCCCAAGAGGAGGCGGGGATGCTTTTAGGAAGCCTGTGGGTCCTTGTACTAAGCCCAAGAGGAGGCTGATGAACAGTTCCAAAAGGGGAGATTTCTTATATCTAGTTATCTAAAATTGTTGTAAAAGAAAATTCACGGTTTAGGTTATCTTTGAAATATCCGGGAGAACGTCGGATGTAAGTAGATGAGGTTTTGTCCAGTTCTAGACGTAGTTGCCGGCAAAACTCTAAATATCTATACTCGTATTACACAGTCGATATGAGTTTGTGAAAGAAGACTTACAGTGAAACAGCCCCACAATACAGTTATATACATATGAAAGCAGGTAAACACTTACTCGGTTGTAGAGCTTCCATGTTGTTTGGTTAGTTGTTCAACAAAGAAAGCTTTGATAACAATATTATATTCAAAATTAAAGGAGAAAGTGCTTTGAAAAGATTGTTGGGGCTTACAGCTCAAGGAGAGGCCCAGGGTTTTATTAGGGATCGCACTGTCGTTTTGTACAGGGACTTATACATGTGACTGAGGCCCAAGAAAGGTTTTCTGTACAAAGGGGATGGGTCTTACACTCTCTCAAGATGCCCATTATGATTGAAAGAAAAAGAAATGGGGCTTATAACACGAGGGTAGGCCGAGGGTTTATTTTGAAAAGGGCGACGATCGTGTCGAGGTTTTGAAAACACCGTGGGTCTTATTCAATGACTGAGGCCCAAAAGTTTTTTGTTTCAAAAGGGGATTGGGTCTTACACTCTATTAGAGGCCCAAAATGGTTTTGAATGGGTCTTATAGCTCGAGGAGAGGCCCAGATGGTTTGTTTTAAACGGGCGATGATCGCGCCGAACTTTTGAAATACAACGGGACTTATACAACATTTGAGGCCCAAAAATAGGTTTGTATTTACAAAGGATTGGGTCTTACACTCTATTAGAGGCCAAAGTGTTTTAAAAGGTTCGATGAGGGTTGAATTAATCAAAACCGTAATTTGTTCCTAAAATATATTTTAATTGAATAAAAAATTCAATTAAAATGATCAAAATTGTTTAATACGTGGAAAACAAATTGTGATCTTGGATTAATGTTTCAAAAATCATGTTTTGACCTACAAAATGATTAGAAATCATAAAAATTTATAAAATCAAGAAGGAAAAAATATTTTAAATGTCAAAATAATTAAAATATTAATTCTTGGCAAAAATATCAATTATATGAAATAAATAATATTTTTGGGATTTTTTGGTAAAATAAAATATTTTAACATTTTTGTGAATTATTAAAAAAAGAACCAACTCAAAATCATTAAAACTCAGAGAGAAATTAATTTTTGAATCAATTAAATAAAATCATAAAATTCAAATATTTGAATTTTCAAAAAAGGCGCCAAGAACAAGGGCAAGAACACACGCCACCCTCTGTTTTTGCATATTTACGTTTTCTATCCAATCTCACTGAATACTTGATTATATCATGCAATCTAAATATCAATCTACTCGTTTCAACCTCACGATCATGTCTATGGTCTTTAATTTCATTTATTTTAAGCATGGAATAAGAAATCAAAGAGAAACCTCATGAACCCTAAATTTTGCATGAAGGTTCAGAAATTCCATACACGATTTATACAAAGCATAGAAGAGCTCATGCTCACCTCTTGCAGCTGGTGATCGAGTTATAGGTTGGAGGTGTTACAGCTAGGTTCCAATGATGTGGACAGCTTCCCTAGGTGCCATGGAGTGTGTCTGGATTCTTGGAGTGGATTGAAATGATCTGGAAATTGGGATGGTACCCCAACTGCAAATCTGTCAAAGGCTTGAGTAATTGGCTGGTGATTTTGTGATTTTGGTGTTCCAGAGGTTATGTGAGTGTTTGGATCACTTCTATATGATGTTTATGAGGCGTGTGTGTGATTGGTTTGATTGGAATAGCTCTCAAACTCAAAACCTGATGGTGACTTGCCTTAGAAGGAAAAATTGGAAGTGAGAAGGTGATTTTGAGGAAAGCATATGTTTGATGGCTTTGGTGTACTTAAACTGAGCACAAATGAGCTCTATTTATAGTAGAGCAAGTTTTTTTGCAAGGAATAATGAATGGCAACTGCTGCATAGGTTTGGCCAATGTTGAGCAATGTGAATCCAAGTCTCCTCTAGCCATTAACTAGAGGTTAGGGAAAAGTTGAGCAATAGTGAATGGCAAAATTGGAGTCTTGTCCCTCTTTTAGGCAATTATAGGTTTGGCATGCTATTTTTGGTTCCAAAGACTTGGGAGGCTTGGGATCAGAGTTGGTTCCTCCTTGGTCCCCCCTTGAGGTGTTCGGATGGATAGAGTTGCTTGCCCTTTGCAAAATTTGGGCAAATCCAAAAAAACTCCAAAATCTGCCTTGCTTTGGCAGTTTTCAGCAAGGCATATTGCCATTGTCATATCTCATGGCTCAAGTGGAATTTGATGGAGTTCTTGGCCATTTTGGAAAGCCCTCATATGATACAATAACTGTTTGATCATAATTGGTTTTGATACTTTTTGGATCCAAGTGAAAAATGCCCCTACATTTGGAAAAAAGTGAAGGCAGATTCTGACTTAGTGAAAATTTCACTAAGTGTTGGAAAAAGTGGCATTTCATGTTTTCAGCCACTTTGATCATTCCATAACTCAAAATCCATAATGAATTGGAATGAGGTGTAGTTGAAGCTTTTGTAGAGGGCCATGAGGGCTATAAATCCAGCTTTGGATGGGTAAAAATGTCCTTGTGGTTTAGGAGTTATGATCCTCCAAAGTTGGTACCCTAGCCATTTTGTTCCATAACTTAGAAAATTTTCTAAGTTTTTATGGTTACCCCATTTACAAGTTACCCACTTTTCTTGATTTTTCTTGATGAATGATGATTCAAATCACACATTAACATCATTTTAGGGTTAAAAACCATAATTGTGAAAAATCTCACAAAGTCAAAGTTTGACTTTTGTGCACAGTTGACTTTTTATCAAATGAACTCCAAACTGTGCGATCCTCTATGAAATCAAGTCCTTGACCTAAATCAAACTTGATGGATTGATTTCATAGGTGTTATAGGGTGTATTGAATCATGTCTTAGGGTTTGGGAGCATGTCCTGGTCAAAAGTTAAAGGCACAGTTGACATTTCTCGCGGAACCCTAACTGTGGTTCAGATGAAGTTGAAATTTGTTGCTCAAGCTTATTGGACCAATCCATTGTTGCAAATGGATCAATGTGGTTTATTAGAGACCCTCAAATCCTCTCTTGAGGTCTTGGCTCATTTTTTGTCCCAAAAGTCAACTTAGGGGTGAATTAGGTCAAGAAACCCTAATTCCTGATTTTTTTTTGTGAATGCATCCCTTGAGGCTAAATTGACTTGATGATTGGGTTCATGATGTTCCATGGAGCATCATAGGTTATGCTTTGAAGAATTGGCTCATGCCCAGAGGAAAATTTCCATCTGGAAGCCCTAGTCGACCAAAACCTAATTTGGTGACAATGGCGATCTTGAGGCTTGATCCACTCAGAATGTTGCAGCCTTGTGCTTAATCCTTGAGGTGGGAGTCCTATTGATCCATTGTGGATGTTTGAGAGGTTTAGATAAGTTGAAGATCATGTCATTCCTTATTGATCCTTTGTCTAAGAGCTCTGAGAGGGTCTGAAACCCTAAGTCTGATTGTAGTGGATGCTCACCCATATTTGGGGAGACTACTGAGGTATGATGGTCCATCCATATTGTGATGATGGTTTGCACAGCGATGGGGAATCTTATTGGTCAAAAGTTGGGGTATGACACCGTTATTCACTTTTCTTCAATCAGATTCAGTTCATCGTGTCTGCTTTGACACCATTCAGCTTCTGTTAACTTAACTTCCATCAATACTCGGATTGATGGTATCTCTTTTTCTATGGGGAGCACTGCTTCCATGCCATATACTAGAGAGAAAGGGGTTGCCCCTGTTGAAGTGCAGACAGATGTGCGATATCCGTGAAGAGCAAAAGGTAACATCTCGTGCCAATCTTTATAGGTTACAACCATCTTTTGAACGATCTTCTTGATGTTCTTGTTAGCCGCTTCTTCCGCTCCGTTAATCTTAGGCCGATAGGGAGATGAGTTATGGTGTTCGATCTTGAACTCAGCGCACAACTCTTTCATCATCTTATTGTTTAAGTTGGATCCATTATCTGTAATGATCTGGCTTGGAACACCATAATGGCAGATAATATTGTTTTTGATAAATCAGACCACCACTTGTCGGGTTACATTGGCGTATGATGCTGCTTCGACCGATTTGGTGAAATAGTCAATGGCTACCAGGATGAACCGATGTCCGTTTGAAGCCTTGCGTTTGATCATACCAATCATGTCGATTCCCCATATGGAAAAAGGCCAAGGGGAAGAAAGAACTTTTAGATGCGTTGGCGGTACATGGATTTTGTCTGAGTATATCTGACACTTGTGACACCTCCTCATGTACTTGTAGCAATCGAATTCCATTGTCAGCCAATAATATCCTGCTCTCAGAATTTTTCTTGCCATTGTGTGTCCATTGGCATGAGTTCCAAAGGATCCTTCGTGAATTTCTTTTATCAGCAAGTTTGCTTCTGGTCTGTCTACGCATCGGAGCAAGACCATGTCATAGTTTCTCTTATAGAGTGTATCACCGCTCAGGAAGAAACTGCCTGATAGCCTTCTGAGGGTTTTTCTGTCTTTTCTAGATGCCCCAGGTGGGTACTCTTGTTTCTAAAGGAAGCATTTGATGTCGTGATAGCAAGGTTTGTCATTGATGACTGCTTCGATTGTGAAAATATAAGTGGGCCGTTCAAGGCGCATTATGTCAATCTTAGGTATGTCATTCCACTAACCTACACTAATCATGGAAGAGAGACTGGCTAATGCATCATCCATGTGATTCTCTTCACGAGGGATGTGATGAAACTCGATTCTGTTGAAGAAGGGTAACAACCTTCTCGCGTAATCTTTGTAAGGAATCAATCTGTATTGGTATGTGTTCCAATCTCCTTTGATCTGATTGACAACCAGGGCTGAGTCGCCATATACATCCAAGTTCTTAATCCTTAAATCAATCGCTTCTTCGAGACCCATAATGCAAGCTTCGTATTCGGCCTCATTGTTTGTGCACTTGAATGTCAGTCGGGTGGTGAAAGGAATGTGGGTATCCTGAGGTGTTATGATGATTTCCCCAATTCTGTGTCCATAATGATTGACAGCTCCATCAAAGATTAGTCCCCATTGGGAACCTGGTTCTGGCCCTTCACTGGGTAGCGGTTCATCGCAATTTTTCATTTTCAAGTACATGACATCTTCATCTGGGAAGTCAAATCCGACTGATTCCTGATCGTAAATCGGTTGATGAGCCAAATGATTAGCTAAAACACTTCCCTTGATGGCTTTCTGAGCATGGTACTCGATGTCGTATTCTGCCAACAACATCTGCCAACGGGAAATCCTTCCCGTGAGAGCAGGCTTCTCAAAGACGTACTTGATTGGATCCATTTTAGAGATTAACCAAGTAGTGTGACGAATCATATATTGGCGAAGACGTTTGGCTGCCCAAGCCAAAGCACATCAAGTTTTCTCAAGCATAGTGCACCGAGTCTCACAGTCGGTTAATTTCTTGCTCAGATAGTAAATGATCAATGGTCTTCCTTCCACTGGAGGTGATAGAATCGGTGGGTTCAACAAGTATTCTTTGATACTATCGAAGGCGGTTTGACAGTCTTCTGTCCAAACGCAGTCCTAATTCTTTTTGAGTAATTTGAAAATCGGCGCGCATGTCACGGTCATGAGGAATATAAATCTGGAAATGTAATTAAAACGTCCCAAGAATCCCCTGACTTGTTTTTCAATCTTTGGAGAAGGCATTTCTTGAATGGCCTTAACCTTGTTAGGATCAAACTTAATTCCTTTCTGGCTGACGATGAACCCTAAAAGTTTTCCTGAGCGGACACCGAATGTGCACTTATTGGGATTCAAGTGGAGTCTGTACTTTCTCAACCGCTCGAATTGTTTTGACAGGTGGGTCACATGCTCCTCTTCTGTCTTAGATTTGGCAATCATATCATCGACATATACCTTGATTTCTTTGTGTATCATGTCATGAAACAGAGTTGTCATAGCCCTTTGATAGGTTGCTCAGGCATTCTTCAAACCGAACGGCATTACCTTGTAACAAAAGGTGCCCCATGGGGTGATGAAGGATGTTTTCTCCATGTCTTTCGGCACAATTTTGATTTGGTTATAGCCCGAGAATCCATCCATAAAGGAGAAGGCTTTGAATTTTGTTGTACTGTCTACCAGCATGTCTATGTGTGGTAAGGGAATGTCATCCTTTGGACTGGCTTTGTTCAGATCCCTTTAGTCTACACACATTCTGACCTTTCCGTCCTTTTTCGCAACTGGTACTATGTTGGATAGCCATTGAGGATATTCTGCTGTGGCGAGGAAACCCACGTCAATCTATTTTTGTACTTCCTCTTTGATTTTGATGGCCATATCCGGATGAGCCTTCTCAACCTTTGTTTTACCGGTGGACATTCTGATCTTAATGGTAGATGATGTTCCACGATGCTGGTGTCCAACCCTGACATGTCCTGATAGGACCAAGTAAATACATAGGGAAACTCTTTGAGAAGCTTTGTCAAACTTTCTTTGACAGTTAGACTGAGTAGTGCCCCAATCTTGACCTCTTTTCTCTTTTCTTCTGAACCCAAGTTGACTGTTTCCAACGGCTCTTTGTGAGGTTTAATGGACCTTTCCTCTTGTCTGAGTAATCAGGAGATCTCCTCTGGAATTTCTTTGTCATCTTCTTCTTCAGCCTCAAATACCGGGAATTCAAAGTTGGGAGATGGCATTGGATCGTATGTTTCAATGGGGTTTAAAATAAGAAATATGCATAACATGTTGATTGTTTTAGAAGAGATAGAGGGAAATGCAAGAATGTGTGCAGTGTATTTTCTAAAAACTGCTCGTTTTTATTATTTGAGTTGTTTTTTAGGATTACCATTTTCTGAAAAAGCGAAAAGAGAAAACAACAATAAATGCGGAAATTATAGAACGACGTTATTTTATTTATGATCTAGTCGATTCTTGAAACTACAGCCCTATAAAACAAAACTCTATCACTTTGGGCAAAGCGAAGAGGGACATTTATAGAAAGTGAGCCCTATCAAAACATTTGTTTCACCTGGGCAAGGTGAAAGGTTAAGATAAAGACGCCAATTACTTTGACTTATGAACAACTTTCGGAACATTGACAGCAACCCATTGGCGGCGAACTCCTCGGTGAATCACAAAGTCTGATACCTTCCTTCTTGATTTGTCTTCAGAAATAACGCTAATTTCTGGTGGAGCAGGATTGTTGGAATCTGTCTCCCAGGTAGAGTTGCGTAGGAGGATTCGTCAGCTGTATCTTGCATAGTGTTTGTACTCTCAGGTGGATCTCCCCATCCAGTTGGCTGGATGTCTTTGAGCCCGATACGAGAGCTTTCGGGAGTTGTGTACTTGACCAAGAAGTTGTACTTTCCACTTTGATTTCCTAAAGTGTCCCATACTTCTTTGGAACTGCAGGAGTCATCTCTCTCGATGACGTTGACCTCAGGAAAAGCGTAGTTGATGAACTCTAGTCCGACAAGCTTTTCAAATTCATCTTCGTGCTGGATATTTTCAGAATGCCCTGAGTGTTGATCCCATGACATGGTGGGGACAAAGGTATTATTTTCAATGATGCTCAGCTGATATGCATTATTCGGCTGACTCTCTTGCCCCGAGTCTCCTGGGTACGGCTGCCACATAGGCAAACCATCCATCAGGCCATAATAGTCGTGGTCAAAGTTGTCTTTCATCAGAGTGTCCTCCTCGAATGAGTTTAGTGGAGCACAGCATCCTTTCGGATCACAATCTCCGTATATCATCTTGACATCTAACTTTGGTATATATCTCAGACTCCGTGCCAGAAAGCAAAATGGCGTGGGCACCTCTTCCTGAGACATATAACCGTCCTCGTTAAGATAGGACTTCCATTCTTCATCCGTATCAGAGGAATCTCCCTCATTGATGGTATGTACTTCTTGAGACACTGGGTGAAGGAGACCTCCACTATGGAAGAAGTTTTGAATGGGATGAAGACTCTCATCGTTAGTAGCAGTCTGAGCAAAATTTGAAGAAAAACCAAGACCTTTCTTTGCTTTGTTATCAGTAGGAATGACGAGCTGTCCCCATCCCTTTGCATTGTTACTTTTAATTACTTCGAGAGCATCCCTGCACGAGGAAATCGACGTTCCTCTTTCTGATTGATTGTAATTGCTCACCGAAAGTTCTTAGAACTGGGTTCCAATAACCTCTTTTGGTTCTACACACGTGGACGACGATAAGTTACTCACGATCTAGGCTTGCTCTCCGAAGACTGTGACGAGTTGGTCATTCTTGACAAACTTCAGCTTCTGGTGAAGCATCGAAGTGACTGCCCCAGCCTCGTGTATCCAAGGTCTTCCCAACAAACAGCTGTATGTTGGTCAAATGTCCATGACCTGGAAAGTGACTTGGAAAGTGTGGGGACCGATAGTTATGGGAAGGTCGGCTTCGCCGATAACTATTTTTCGGGATCCGTCAAATGCTTTGACAGTGACCTCACTGCCTCTCATCGGAGATCCTTTGAATGATAGTCGCATTATAGTGGCTTTGGCACCATGTTTAGAGATGATCTGGTGTCTACCAGTACGCCGGCTAAAGCATCTTCCTGGCAGTTGACTGTAATATTGAGTGCCATGTTATGACTGTGGCCCTCGTCTGGCAGTTCCTCATCACTAAACCCCAAGTTGTTGCAGGAAGTGATGTTAGAGATAATGCTGTCAAATTGTCTTATTAACACATCTTGTTCCACAGAGGCTTGCTCTAAGTCTTTCTGTAAAGCTTCCCTGTGAGCTTCGGAACTGAGTAGAAGTGATAATACTGAGATTTTTGAAGGAGTTTCCAACAGTTGATCGACAATGTTGTATTCACTCTTCTGGATGAGCTTCAGCATCTCATCGTTGTTCTTTGAATGGTCGGGATCACTAGACGGACCGACTGGTTGATCAAGAATTTCGGTTTGAGGGACCTTTTCTCTGGTAGGTTCTCCAACTCCTCGGTTGAAGATTCAACCACTCCGTGTTACTCGACTGATGTCTGTAATATTCACGACAGAGGGTAATGGAATTTCCTTTCCATTCTCAATTGTTGTTGTACCTTATTTGTAAGGGATAACCTTAGTTGATTCATACGGTAACGGTCCCGGTAGATAGATAACTACAGGAGCCTTCTGATTCTTCTGACCATTGTAAGTAATTTCAATCAGTTCCTGGTTAGGAACTTTCAATTCGTCAAGTAAAGGGATGATGGTACAAAAATCTTTGGTCCTCTTATGATAAAAGATTATGACAACATCTTTGATTTGATCAGTAACAAAGTCTGGCATTGAATTGGTTGACCCTGAACTTGGACACAGTCGAATCTCTTTGTTGTCCAACTGACTCTGAAGGGCTGCTCGCACAAGGTAACATCCTTGATTATCTTCGGAGCAAACTCTACAGCGTTCATAGTTGTGTGGTGGCACCTGGCCACGTACGTTCGGTATGTAGTGTAACCTCACTAGGTCTGTTTCCATCGATTGAACATCCTGACTTTGATACCTAGTAGGGTTCCCATTAATCATATTAACTTGTTGTGTGTCTTCGTCTAAATAGATCGAAAGCCACCAGTGATTTAACAAGTGTTGCAAAGTTCTTTGAATGAGAGCGCATCCTTGGTCGCTCTCACGACATCCCTTACAGTTCTGATAATTATGTGAAGTCAAAAAACTGAGTTGGACCTGCTTAGCATGTAACTCTACCAAGCTGGTATTCATCAAGTGAATATCAAAGATTTGAATCATATTCACTTGATACTGATTTCTATCGCGGTAATCCTGAATCCATCTAAGATCCATCTGACGCTGGAGGGCCTCTTGTACAAAAGAGCATCCCTAATCATTTATTGAGCAGATAGGACATGAATCGTAATCTTACCATGGAAGATTATGATGTTGGCTTTGCCTTGAGTGCATTTCCACCAAGTTGACATTCATTGCACGGATGTCGTGGTTTTGAATGATGTTGGAATTAGTACAAGTCATGTTGACTTCACGGATTCGGTGATCCTGGATCCATCCGAGATCCAACTATTCTTGTAGAGCTGATTGCACCACAAAACATCCTTGATTATTTTAGAGCAGATATCACACTGATGATAGTTATGAGATGGTACATGCCCATATCCGCTCTGTCTGCGATGTATTTTGACCAGGTTGGCCCTCAATAAGAGTACCTCATGAATTTGATAATTGTGGTTAGACTCTCCCTCTATCAAATTTACTGCAGCTTTCTCATGTTGAGGCAGCGGGTTTGTCTGAACATTTGGATTCGTATCCTTTAAGGATAAGACCCTGCTCCTAACAAGCTTCTGTACATCAGATTTGAAGCTGAGACAGGTTTCTATGTTATGCCCCGGTCCTCCTTGATGGTAAGGGCAAGTCTGATCCGCTTTGAACCAAAAAGGCAGATTTTCCGGTGCTGTAAGAGGAGCCCTGGTTTGGACATGCCCTTTGACCAGTAATAATGGAAACAGTTCTGCATACAACATGGGTATAGGGTCAAACCCTGGTGGTCGCGTTGTATGATTGTTGTTGTACGGAGGACGAGCCTGGTGAAGAGGTTGTTGTGTCCTTTGCTGATATTGTTGTTGATTCGGTTGGCTCTAAGAAACCTGAGGTTGATACATTGGAACAGGCGCAGGGTTGATAGTAGGAGTTACAGTTGCTACTGGTTGGTACCGTCGCCTTTGCTTTTCGAGAGAGATATTACCAATATCTTGCTCTTTTTTCTTAGAGAGAGTACTACTGTATCTTTTGGTACTGCTTGATGATCCAGCGTCTTTTACTAAATGTCCTTCTCGGACTACTTCCTCAAGATAAACTCCCATGCCCACCATCTCAGTGAAGTCAATAGGCGCACTGGCGACCATTCTGTCGTAGTAAAATGAGCTCAAAGATTTCAGGAAGATTTTTGTCATCTCTTTTTCCTCTGGAGGTGGACAAATTTGGGCGGCAATTTCACGCCATCTCTAAGCATATTCCTTGAAGGTTTCCTTATCCTTCTGCGACATGGCTCTAAGTTGATCTCTGTCGGGTGCCATGTCCAGGTTATACTTATATTGTTGAACGAAGGCAGCTCCAAGATCTCTGAAAATGACGATCTTAGTGCGGTTTAAACCCATGTACCATTTGAGTGCGGCACCGGTTAAACTATCCTGGAAATAGTGGATCAGTAGCTGTTAGTTTTCTGTCTGAGTTGACATTCTCCGAGCGTACATCACCAAATGGCTTTGAGGGCAAGAGTTACTCTTGTACTTTTCAAATTCGGGCACCTAGAATTTGTGCGGAACTTTCACATTGGGGACCAAACAAAGGTTTGTGGCGTCCTTTCCAAATAGATCCTGACCGCGAATGGCTTGCGGTTCTTTCTGCATTTCCAGGAACTGTTCTCGGAACTCATTCATTTTGTTGAACAAACTTTCGTTTCCACCAGAAGGTATATGTGGAATCTGTCTTTCCGAGACAGTGTGTACCACGGGTTGTGGTTTAGTCATTATGGCAGTGACTCTTGGTGCTTCCCTCTCCAGAATTTTTTAACCTTCAGGATTTGCTGTCATGCCCCTTGCATCTTCGCTTTCCCGAAGTTTTTAACCTTTAAGCCCAGCGGTTCCTGCTGCAGTTTCTGGATCTTTTATGATAGGGGAATATATCCTTCCGGGATATAGTTGAGTGGCATGCCCCAGGGACGATCTTTAGGCATGGTATATCGAGGATCATACTTTTCCACTATGGGTGTCGACGTGATCTCTGAGATCACAGTCCGTTGTTGTTGCATCTGAGCTGCTGCCAGAGCTTGCATATCGTTGTGAAGCTTTCTCAAATCCTCTTTCAGAGCGTCGAGTTTTTCTCTCAACTCCCTGTTCTCTTCCTCGAGATCATTTATTTTTTTTGTTGATTGGCCCGAGTATTTTACAAAATACGCAAATTATAAGAAAATAATTAGAGTTTACTAAACAACAGGATGTCACATCAACTAAAAGACACAAAGAAGTCTCAATTACTTCATTCACTTTATTATTCATAAAAATAGTTTTTACAGCGGAATCATAATCCAATTCAATCCATGGCACTAAGGCCTTCACTACAATACTCTCCACATAATAAGTGGTCTCATAAAAGGTTAATAAATAAGATACGTAACAAAATACAATGGTATACAACATAATAAATCCCCAATATCCCGTGTTACGTATCAGAGCGACTCCTATGACTCGATCGAGCAACTCAAGCTCCACGTAGTACTCAGGTACCTGCTTATCTGTACTCCCCGAGGAGCACAGACACCACAAAACAACAATGGGGTGAGAATTACATTCAATAATTTAACGGTGAAAAATACATGCTACGGAGTAGTACAACACACCTATCAGCATATTAACACCCAGTCACGACGCTACTTGTTATTTCCAATCACCCATTAATCAACATACATAAATGCAATGTGACTCAACAACTGACACGATCCATGTGGTACCAATACACCATGGTTCATTCAATCGAACCCGATTCATAATAGAATCCAGATAAATCACATACACCCCTACTTGGCAATGATCTATCTCCACCACACTCCATATTGGAGTTCGGATGAATCACATACACTCCTACTGAGCAATGATTCATCTCCACCAGACACACCATGAATGCATGACAATAAATATGCATACAATACATGTATAATAACAATTATACATCTTCACGATCCTCCTGATCACACGTGAGTTTCACTCACCGTAATTCCCACTGGAATTACCCACCTGTAATACAATATTAATACACACCAAAATATACACCAGATACTATTATCAATCATAATGTATGATCCTCATGATCTCACGTGAACCGAACGTTCACCATAATTCCTATTGGAATTACTATTCCTGCATCAACAGAAGTTATCTCATAATCACCATTCAACATACAAGTATCAATCATGCATGGGGAAAACAACCCTAATGCCTCAACACAATTATTACACACAATTAACCTATCACGTGGTATTAATTAATTATAACAGGACTAATCCACACTAACTACAATTCATCCTGTCACCGACCAACGCTAGCCAACCCTGCTCAATTAAATCCTACTGCGATTGTCACCTTGTACCAAGATTATCACACGATCCGTAACAACACGCCAAATGGCCTCAATTTCCTACTATATACTTGATAGGTTAAACTCTCCTTTTTTCATTCATACTACTATTACTAGTCTCAACATGTTCAATTACATTCCTACTAGTCTCATAAACCACAAAAAATTACGTCAGACGCGAAATCGGGAGGAAATCGCAAAACAACAAAATTACGCACTCTCCTTGGTCATACGCGTATTACCTTATGCCGTACGCGTATTTCCCAGCTCACTCGCCCACCCAGCTGCGTACCTGACGCGTAAGGCCTCTCCTCCCGTCCTTCCATACGCGTAAGGCCTGGCCGTTACGCATAAGAGCAGAGACCAATTTTCAGCAAAAATCCATTTTTCAGATCCCTTACGCGTACTGCCTCACTATTACACGTACTGCCTCACTATTACGCGTATTTCCCATGTATTTGCCCAGCATTACGCGTAACGCCTTGCATGTTACGCGTATTTCCAGATCTGTTACACAAATTGAAGTTCTCCACACCAGTCAATGTTCTGCTGCGGGATCCTCACTTTTTCACTCCAATTTAGTCCTAAACTTGTTTCTACATTAGTTTTAGGTCCTATTTTTCATCTTACCTCTTTCACCTATCATTGCTAATCAAAATTATAGGTCTTAGGTCTAATTTCGTTCACTCAACCTACACAAAAATCAGTTCTGCAACATATACGTTCATACAGCAGCAACAACATCAAGATATCACACAATTCAGAACCGCAACAATTCGATTCATACAATTTTCATCACGGATTCATTTATGCACAACAGATTCATAAAACAGCATATATTCATACGAGTTCCTACGGGGTTAACGACTCCCCACTACACTCTCATGATCATATCACCAATATTAAACCCATTTTCCCCCCTTACCTCAAAATTGCTCAGAAAATTCCTGCGAAATTGGTTCTTCAAAGTCCTAGTTCTTCCTCTCTCTAGCCCTTCTTTTTGTGAAAATCTGATTATGACTAACCCTACTCACTGGTTCTCACTAATTTCGGATTAATGACCAAACTGTCCTTATTTTTCTCCACTAACCCATATTATTATTAAATCTGACTTTTAATTATTAAAAATAATAATAAAAATGATATTAATAATATTTGATACTTAGTATAGTAATATTAATAAGGAAAATTAGTTATACTAATATTAGTAACCATGATAATACTAAAAATAACAATAATAATAATAATAAAATATATTACTATTACTACCTATACCCCAAGAATTACTTCCGACATTTCTAATCTACCCGTCCCACTAAGGACCACACGCCTACGCGCTCAACCACACACACCCTTAACAAGCCCAAATAAATAAAATAACACACGACAATTTAATAAATTAAAATGGGGTGTTACAATTCTCCTCCACTTAAAATATTTTCGTCCCCGAAAATGTAACTGAGACGAACAACTCCGGATACGACTCTCGCATCCGACTAACCAACTATCATGCCAACAAAAGGCACACCAAGAATAACACACTGATAAGATGCAATGCCCATACAATGCACTTGATGACTAACTCACGACTCAAAGAATACCCAAGTTACGAACACATAGGTTCACTCTAGAACCAGAACACAACAAGATCGTTACCCTCACCATAGGTAACACTCCCCTAATTCCCCACATAGGAATTAGCTCCACACACTCGAACCATCACGATGGAAACGAGGAAACAACAAAAACAAGAACATAAAGTTCCACGGCACGACATCGTTTCAACAACCTCTACATAACCATAATACTAACTTCCCCGTCACACAACATTATTACAACAATGTTACGCTTCACCAATCGAACATATAACCAAAACATCCATCTACATAGTAGCCCATGAATAATATTTAAACCTTTCACCTAACACTTCCATTCTAAAACGTCCAATGGTCTCATCATTCCCACTTGTTTCCAATGTTCAACCTATGAACTCTCACAAGTCACACACGCATAAGCAAAATATACCACATCACGCTTTCGATGTGCACTCTGATTACTCGCAATAATCAACTCTACCAATTTCATATCCAACTTCTGACTCTCTTTAATATTCATCAGAAAGATCATAGTTCATTTCTAATATACCCAACCTCACACTCTACTGTGTTATCTCACACACCAGACACAAGTCTCTGAACTACTCAAATAATTCTAATTCGCTGACCATCAAAACAGACATGTATAAAAATTTTCGACTTAACTCATCAGGCACGACATTAATTTCACCAATAGGATAATTCCAGCTAAATTCATAACTCATCAGGAATCCCAACCATCCTCGTTGTCTCATACTCTATTATTTGCTACTAAACAGGTACTCAATATCCTTGTGATTACTAAACACTTTGAACTCAAAACCATAAAAATAATACCTCCAGATTCTCAACACAAAAGTAACCGCAACCATCTTGAAATTATGAATCCTCAATTATCGTAAAGCATAAGCCACCACCTTACCATCTTGCATCACCACACTGACTAAACTCATCATAGACGCATCCCAATACCTCACAAACGGTTTATTAGGATCACGCAGAATCAAAACTGGAGCTGTAGACAAATTCTACTTTAGCCCTCTCAAGCTTTCCTCACACTGAACATCCAAAGCAAACGACTTACCCTTTGCAAGTCAACTGAAGTAACGAAAATGCTAACTTGGAAAGGCCTTCCATAACCTCCGGTAATAACCGACTAAAGTCCAAAAAGTTTCTAATCACCTTAACCGACTTCAGAGCCTCTCATCGTAGAACTGCATCTACCTCCGATGGATCCATAACAATACCATCATCAGAAATAACATATCCAAGAAAACTAACCTTTTTCAACCAAAATTCTCACTTGAATAATTTAGCATAAAAATTCCTTTCTTTTCAACACTTGCAACTCGATTCTCAAACACCTTACATAGCCTCCTTTTGACTTTATAATAGATCCGAATATCCCTAATGAACACCACTCCGAACTCATCCAATCTTGTCCAGACTCACATACCAGCTTGACCGATTAAATAACAACCTATTCCAATGATAACAAACATAACCAATCACATGAAATCGATCAGAGCCTCAACTCACACAAATTCACCACTCTTATCAAACGTTCCAAACAATTGTAATTCCAATCAAACTCAACCAAACCATTCCAATCATCTATTCTTGAAAGTGGACACTTATTCTCAATCGTTACCTTATTCAACTGTCAGTAATCCATACACAATTTCATTCTCTGGACAATCTAAATTCCACAAATTCCAACATGTATCAACAATCAACCCAAAAAGAACTCTCAATCTCAATATTACATCCACACCCAAGGGTTTTCTCAAAATTTCCATTAATGCCCTAAAACTCTAAGAACTCCAAAACTCATCAAAACTCTAAGTTTTGCTTTCCATAACCTCAATACCCTTATACACATCACGCTTATTATTCCATCCGAAAACACATCTGGAAATCATGCACAACTGGCAGCCCTTCATTGTGGCTTTCCTGTCAATCCCATAACACTTCGTCCAATTTAAGTTTACTTTCTGTACGAAGTCATTGCCATCAGACTCGTACCAAGTGCTGAATCAATAGCCACCTCTACCTCATTAATACGCCTGTGTTCCACTTATCTCGCCTGAAAATAAATTCAAAAATTCGCAAACAACAGGTAACTCAACACATGTAACTTCACTACTAACTCGCCACAACGCGAACGTTAATACACCGAGGCTTCGCCCAATAGATGTCCACCCATTCGCTCAGCATGCAACGATACCAGTTCTCTACCATTACCCAACTCGGATCCACCCTCAGAAGACATCAGGGATTACCCAACACTGGCATATCTCTAGCCATCACTTGTTCTCTACTCACTGAAAAGCAATCACTAACAATACCTGATTGTCCTCCCTCGGAGACATCCTTCAACTTGATCGACCGACAAGTACCTCTCTTCTACATCCTTTTCTGATAATAAAGATCTATACCGACTCAACACAACCATCTTCCACATCACATGCTATCTTAACTGTCAAGGCGCATCTATCCATTCATCTTGATTTCTGACTACTATCAACAAGAGATTGAGGGTGACCAGTTCCCCAATTTTTTCATAGACAGCCGATCATCCTGATGAATTATAGACCCTTCCTTACCAACTATGATAGCACTCCATTACTCACCAACCCATCCTTCCAGACTGGAAGCATCCTGGAGAAGCACCAGCTTCTCCCCCACTTATCTCATCCTCAACTCCTGTAAAAAAACGGTTAGAAAACAAACACGTACCGACCGTGTTCTACACATGTGTCGTATACCAAGACACAAACCATACTAGACAACCTGGCCAGACGGACCGGCCTGCTCTGATACCAATTGTAACACTCCACTTTCCCATTTTACAAAATACGCAAATTATAAGAAAATAATCAGAGTTTACAAAACAGCAGGATGTCACATCAACTAAAACACACAAAGAAGTCTCAATTACTTCATTCACTTTATTATTCATAAAAATAGTTTTACAGCGGAATCATAATCCAATTCAATCCATGGCACTAAGGCCTTCACTACAATACTCTCCACATGATTAAGCGGTCTCATAAAAGGTTAATAAATAAGATACGTAACAAAATACAATGGTATAAAACATAATAAATCCCCAATATCCCGTGTTACGTATCAGAGCGACTCCTACGACTCGATCGAGCAACTCAAGCTCCACGTACTACTCAGGTACCTGCTTATTTGTACTCCCCAAGGAGCACAGACGCCACAAACAACAAAGGGGTGAGAATTACGTTCAATAATTTAACTGTGAAAAATACATGCTAAGGAGTAGTACATCTATTTCCCTTCCTTCATCAGCTTCAATAGGATAAAAAATGAATCGAACTGTAGTACCAAAGCAATAGTGATTCGAAACCACAAAAACCGCGTGTTATACCCCAAATTTTTACCACTAAGATTTCCCATTACAGTGCAAATCATCATCACAATATGGGTGTGTCATTATGCCTCATCAGTCTCCCCAAAGATGGGTGAGTATTCACTACTATCAAAATTAGGGTTTCAAGCCCTCTCAGAGCTTTTAGACAAAGGATCAATCAAGGAATGACATGATCTTCAACTTGTCTACACCCTCAAACATACACAAAGGATCAAAAAGGACTCCCACTTCAAGGATTAAGCACAAGGATGTTCCCTTCTAGGTGGATCAAGCCTCAAGATCGCCAGTGTCACCAAATTAGGGTTTTGGTCGACTAGGGCCTCCAGTTGGAAAATTTCCTCAGGGCATGAGCCAAAGATCCAAAACATAACCTAATGTGCTCCATGGAACCTCATGAACCCAATCATCAATTCAATTTGACCTCAGGGGATGCATTCATCAAAAATCAGGAATTAGGGTTTCTTGGCCTAATTCACCCCTAAATTGACTTTTGGGACCAATTATGAACCAAGACCTCAATAGAGGATTTGAGGATCTCCAATATGCCAAATTGATCCATTTGGAACAATGGATTGATCCAAGAAGCTTGAGCAACAAGTTTCAATTTCATATGTACCACAGTAGGGTTTTGCGGAAAAAGTCAACTATAGCTTTGACTTTTGTCCAGGACATGTTCCCAAGCCCTAAGACATGATTCAATACACTCTATACCACCCATGGAACATGTCCATCAAGTTTGATTTAGGTCAAGGACATGATTTCCTGAAGAATTGCACAGTTTAGAATTCATCAGATAAAAAGTCAACCGTGCACAAAGGTCAACTTTGACTTTTTGAGATTTTTCACTAAAATGGATTTTTAACCCTAAAATGATGTTTATGTGTGATTTTAATCATCATTCATCAAGAAAAATCAAATAAAATGGGATAACTTGTAAAAGGGGTAACCATAAAAACTTAGAAAATTTTCTAAGTTATGAAAAAAAGTGACAAAGGTACCAACTTTGGAGGATCATAACTCCTAAACCACAAAGCCATTTTTTTTTTCATCCAAAGCTGGATTTGTAGATCTCATTGTCCTCTACAAAAGCTTCATACTGACCTATGTCCAAATTCCTCATGGATTTTGAGTTATGGAGTGATCAAAATCAAGAAAAGTCACTTTGTTCCAACACTTAGTGAAAATTTCACTAAGTCAGATTTTGCCTTACTTTTTTCCAAATGTAGGGGCATGTTTCACTTGGATCCAAAAAGTATCAAAACCAAATATGATCAAACAGTTGTTGTATCATGTAAGGGCTTTCCAAAATGGCCAAGAACATCACCAAATTCAACTTGAGCCATGAGATATGACATTGGCAAGTTGCCTTGCTGAAATCTGCCAAGGCAAGGCATATTTTTGCACTTTTGCTCGATTTGCCAAAATCAGCCAATTCCAAGCCTTGTCATCACTTTGGTCACATCTGAGGATTGAATCTAAAGGGGACAATCACTGAGCCAAGCCTCCAAAGTCCTTGGAATAAGAAATAGCATGCTAAACCTAGAATTGCCCAAAATAGGGACAAGACTCCAATTTTGGATTGGAGCATTCAATGGAAGCATCAAGGTGGCATGGACTGAGCCATTCTCAACTGAATTTAGTTAAGACTTATCCAAGACCAAGGGGACCAGCAGCCTGTGCCCTAACCTCTAGTCAATGGCTAGAGGAGACTTGGATTTTCATTTGCCAACATTGGCCAAACCTACTCGGCAGTTGCCATTCACTATTCCTTGCAAAACAAACTTGCTCTACTATAAATAGAGCTCAATTGTGATCAGTTTAAGTACACCAAAGGCCTACAACACTTTCCTTTCTCAAAATCCACTTCTCACTCTCAAAAATGCCTTTCTTAGCAAGTCACTATCGGGTTTTTCATTAGAGAGCAATTCCACTCAAACCAATCACACACACACACCTCATATACATCATATGTGAGCTGATCAAACACTTAAACAACATCTGGAACACTGATTTCTCAGAATCACCAGTCAATTGCTCAAGGTTTTAACCAAGTTGCAGTTGAGATGCCATGAAGTGATCCAGCCAATTTCCAGGAAGTCCAAGCATTCAAACACACTCCATAGGGTGTAGGAAAGCTGTTCAGATCATCACAACTCATCTGTAACACCTCTAACTCATAAATCAATTTGCTCTTGCTGTCATGACCTAGAGGTAAGCCTAAACTTGGTCATCTCTCAATCTATGCATTTTTCCTCGCACAATACTTTTGCCAAATGTTCATAATCATGCATGTAATGTTTCCCCTCAAGTAATTACTTTGTTTGAATCGTGTATTAAAAATCCCAGCCTTCATGCAGAATTTAGGGTTCTTGAGGATTTTTCGTGATTTCTTATTTTATGTTTAATTTAAATGAAATTAATTGCCATAGACATGATCGTGAGGTTGAAACGAGTTGATTGGTATGTGGATTCCATGATATGATCAAGTATTCAGTGAGATTGGATAGAAAATGCAAATCTGGGCAAGGCAGAAAACGCGCGTGTTCTTGGTCCATGTTCTTGGCGCCATTTTCATAAATTCAAATAGTTGAATTTTGTGATTTTATTTAATTGATTCAAAAATTAATTTCTCTCTAAGTTTTAATGATTTTGAGTTGATTCTTTTTTTAATAATTCACAAAAATGTTAAAATATTTGGTTTTCCTAAAAAATCCCAAAAATATTATTTATTTTATATAATTGATATTTTTGCATAGAATTAATATTTTAATTGTTTTTGACATTTTGAATATTTTTTCCACCTTGATTTTGCAACTTTTAATGCCTTCTTATTATTTTGTAGGTCAATACTTAATTTTTGAAGCATTAATCCAAGATCATAATTTGTTTTCCATATGTTAAACAATTTTGATCATTTTAATTGAATTTTTATTCAATTAAAATACATTTTGAAAACAAATTAGGGTTTTGGATTAATTCAACCCTCATAAATCATTTTCAAAACTTTTTGGGCCTCTAATAGAGTGTAAGACCCAACCCCCTTGTACATAAAACTTTTTGGGCCTCACTTATTGTATAAGTCCCTCTGTACAAGTGAACGGCGCGATCGTCGCCTTTTAAAAAATCAATTGGGCCTCTCCTCGAGCTATAAGACCTATTCAAAACTTTTGGGCCTCTAATAGAGTGTAAGACCCAATCCCCTTTTAACCAAAACCATTTTGGGCCTCAGATATTGTATAAGCCCCTTCGCGTTAAAAGAAAGTCTCGGCGCGATCGCCATTTTAAACGAAAAATCATCTGGGCCTACCCTCGAGTAGTAAGACCCATTTCTTTTCTTTAAGACTTTTTGGGCCTCTTGAGAGAGTGTAAGACCCATCCCTTTGTACAGAAAATAATTTTTGGGCCTCAGTCACTTGTATAAGTCTCTCTGTACAAATTCAAACAGTGCGATCACTGATAAAACCCTGGGCCTCTCCTTGAGCTGTAAGCCCCAAATCTTTCTTTTTCAAAGCACTTTCTCCTTTGATTTTGAAATATACTGTTGTTTTCAATCTTTCTTTGTTGAACAACTAACCAAACAGCATGGAAGCTCTACAACCGAGTAAGTGTTTATATGCTTTCATTTACCGCTTTCATACACATATAACTGTATTGTGGGGCTGTTTCGCTGTAAGTCTTCTTTCATAAGCTCATATCAACTGTGTAATAATAGTATAGATATTTAGAGTTTCCCTGGAAACTACGTCTAGCATTAAGCTTGTTGATCACTCTTAGAAATAGTCAAAACTAGATCCCCATAGGATTACCAGTCACAGTCTTCCCTCCTCTTGGGGTTAAACAATATGGAGATATGAAAGGCAGTATTCTCGGTGAACCCTTTTATAGACTGTCACTCATAGAAGTTGTCAAGAAACTCTATTCACCAAAGATGATCTCTTCTCCGTGAATTGCATCTCTTGAGTTTCTTCCAAATTCTTGGACTTTCCTGGCTTGATCTATTCCTCGTGAATAGCCTGTCTTGAATTTCTTAGGGTTTGGGGACCCACAGACTTCTTAAAAGCACTTGTCAAGAAACTCTACTCCCCAGAGATGATCTTTTCTCCGTGAATGGCATCTCTTGAGTTTCTTCCAAATTCTCGAACTTTCCTGGCTTGATCTATTCCTCGTGAATGGTCTGTCTTGAATTTCTCGGGGTTTGGGGGCCCAGCGGCTTCTTAAAAGCATCGGCCTCCTCTTGGGCATTGTTCAAGGACCCACAGGCTTCCTAAAAGCATCCCCGCCTCCTCTTGGGCGTTGTACAAGGACCCGTCGGCTTCTTAGAAGTATTCACAGCCTCCTCTTAGGCTTTGTATAATGATTTTTCCTCCGGGAATGATAGCCTCCTCTTGGGCTTCATACAAGGACCTATCGGCTTCTTAAAAGTTTTCAGCCTCCTCTTGGGCTTCGTACAAATTGTCCCGACGACCTCCTAGAGGTGTAGGAACAGAAAACAGTCATTTTAATAGAACAGTCTTTCCAAGAGTCTACTACTGTTTCTCAAAGCATAGTACAAAAGATGAAACTTTAGACTTGGACAGTCTAATTTCCTTGAGTCTCCAAGACATTCTCAAGCTCCCTTCAAAAATAGGAAGAAAACCCGTAGACTCGGACAGTCTCAATACCCTTCGGATTCCCCACTTCCTTAAAGAACAGGAAATATTATTGATCCTCGAATCAGATCCCTGGGTGTAAACATTACTCATATAAGAACTGATTTTCTCTTTAAATCAGCATACTGGACCTGTCACTCAACTGAAACAGTGCCATACCCTCCTCTTGGGCTTTGTACAATGATTCTGCCCAGCGGAGCTAACAATTTTAGCCTCCATCTCGGGCTTCGTACGATATACAAAAAAACTCTCTTGTTGAGTCAAATAGCCTCCATCTCGGGCTTTATACGAGATACCAAAATACTCCCTCGTTGAGTCAAAACCTTTTAGCCTCTCTCTCGGACTTTGTACGAGACACATATTAGCCTCCTCTTAGGCTTTGTATAAGAAAACCACTTGTTGATCCAATCAACCTTTTAGCATCAAAGTTGTGCCTCGTTCACAGTACAGAAACATCAACAACTCCTTTCCCTTCATCTAATCGCTGTAAGCGGCAAGCCTCTGGATCATCTATATCTATGCCACTGTCCCTCTTTTACCATGAGAAATTCCTAAGGAAAGATGGCATTGCTCTACACTGAGTTAAAGTCTTCTCCTTTAGGTTGGAAAACCCCTATAAAGGAGATTATGGCATTACCGGATTCACATATCCTGGTTAAAGTAATCCTCCTTTATAACCAGTCACCCAACAGTTGTGACAAACAAATCCCTTTAGAGATGACAAATTCTCTCTAAAGACAACACCTTTTAGCTTCACATCTTGGGCTTCGAACAAGATACAAATAGACCCTTCAGCTTCACATCTTGGGCTTTGAACAAGATACAAACTACCTTTCGCTTCACGTCTTGGGCTTTGAACAAGACACCAAAACACCACTTCCTCCCATAGAATAGGAGGAACTACGATCGCTCTGATTTCCCTGTTTCGGTAAACGGGAATACGTAAGCATAAGATTGAAAGAAAAATCTTAGCGAGCACACTAAACAAAAACCCAAAATCCCATACTTTCATACATCCGTCCTAACATCTTAACCTCCCACCCATCGACTGAACACTACTTTTAACAAAATAAACCTAATAGAGACCCCGAATCTTTGTAGCATCTGTAAACCAACAGTTTTGACTGTTTAACCTCAGTTTGCAAGCAGGGTTAATTTGAGACATCTATTTCCCTTCCTTCATCGGCTTTAATAGGATAAAAAATGAATCAAGCTGTAGATACCAAAGAGCGGTAGTGCTTCGCAACCACATCCAAAATCGCTCGCTACAGAAAAATGGCGACTTCACTGGGGAAGTGTCATTAGGATCTGTCTCACCTTTGTAGCGAGATCTTGTTCTCTTCCCATCTATTAGGTGGAAACTTTAAAAGTAGCACCCCGTGGGGCCGGTCATTCTTTCTTTCTAGGATAGGACTCTTTGTTGACTTCACTAGGATCTTAGGTCAAAAAACCCTTTAAGTGGGGAAGGAACCACAGAATGGCGTCTCCGCCGGGGAGCCATTTTCTGTCAGGAACATAAGATTCTTACCTTTTAAAAGGTCTAGGACATTAGGACAAATATATATATACTGCTTTTCCTAATTGATATCTGTGTTTATTTTTCTGCTAATGGGAATGCGTGTGATGCCGCATGTGGAAAGATTGAGTATACACTTAAGATAAGTGATGGCGACGAGGTCAACCATCAACCTTAGTGGAGGCTTCCCAATGCAACCCATCGGGTAGTACGAAACGATACGGTAGTGCTCTCCTTAAGAAAAAAGAGCAAGATATTGGGAATATCTCTCTCGGAAAGCAAAGGCGACGTTATCAACCAGTAGCAGCTGTAACTCCTGCTATCAGTCCTGCGCCTATTCCTACGTATCAGCCTCAGGTTGCACAAAGCCAACCTAATCAGTAAAGGACGCAATAGCCTCTTCAGCAGGCTCGTCCTCTATACAATAACAACCGTACAACGCGGCCACCAGGGTTTGATCCTATACCCATGTTGTACGCAGAACTATTTCCGTTACTACAGGCTAAGGGGCACACCCAGACTAAGTCTCCTCTTACAATACCGAAAAATCCGCCTTTTTGGTTTAAGGTGGATCAGACATGCCCTTATCATCAAGGAGGACCAGGGCATAACATAGAGAATTGTCTCAATTTCAAATCCGACGTGCAAAATCTTGTTAGGAGCGGGCTCTTATCTTTCAAAGATATGAATCCCAATGTTCTCACGAACCCGCTACCTCAACATGAGAAAGCTGCAGTCAACCTGATTGAGAAAGAATTTAACAATGTCTATCAAATTCATGATGTACTCTTGTTAAGGACCAATCTGGTCAAGATGCATTGTAGACAGAGTGGGTACGGCCATGTGCCACCTCATAATTATCATCAATGTGATATCTGCTCTAAAAGTAATCAAGGATGTTCTGTGGTGCAATCAGCTCTACAGGAACAGTTGGATCTCGACTGGATCCAAGAGCACCGAGTTTGTGGAGTTAACATGGTCTATACGAATTCCAACGTCATTCAGAACCACGAAATCCGTGCGATGAATGTCAACCTGGTGGCAATGCACTCAAGGCAAAGCCAATATCATAATCTGCCGCGGCACGATTACAGTTCTTGTCTGACTTGCTCGGTAAATAAACAGGGATGCTCTTTCATACAGGAGGCCCTCCAGCATCAGATGGATCTTGGATGGATCCAAGACTACCATGATAGGAATCCTTATCAGATCAACATGGTTCAGATCTTCGATATTCGCTTGATGAATACCAACTTGGTAGAATTGCATGCTGAGCAGGTCCGACTCGGATTCCTGATATCACATAATTATCATAGTTGTAAAGCGGGTTGCGAAAATGATCAGGGATGTGCCCTTGTCCAGGAGGCACTTCAGCACTTGTTAAATCATTTGTGGATGCCAATCTACATGGATGAAGATACTCAGCAAATTAGTATCAATAACAGAAACCCCATTCGACGTCAAAGTCAGGATGTCAGACTCGTGGAGGCTAACCTAGTGAGGTTACATTGTATTCAAAGTGGGCGTGGTCAGGTGCCACCACACAATTATGAACGTTGTGGAGTCTGTTCAGAAAGTAACCAAGGGTGCTACCTTGTGCGAGCAGCTCTCCAGGGGCAGGTGGATCGTGGAGAGATTCGCCCATATCCAGGTTCTAGACCCATCAATTGGTCGCCAAACTACCTTGCCAATCAAATTGAGGACGTTGTCGTCATCTCTGATCATCAGAGGACCAGGAATGTTTTTGCTATTATCCCTCTGCTTGACGAATCAAGAATTCCCAATCGGGAACGGATCGAGATTACGTACGATAGTCAGAAAAACCAGAAGGTTCCCATAGTTGTCTATCTGCCGGGACCACTACCATATGAATCAGCTAAGGCTATCCCTTACAAATACGGTGTAACAACAATTGAAAATGGAAAGGAAATTCCATTATCCTCCGTCGTGAATATTGCAGACATCAGTCGTGTAACACTGAGTGGTAGAATCTTCAACAGAGGAGTTTGAGAGTCTAACAAAGAAAAGGAACTTCAGACAGAAGCTCCCAATCCACCAGTCGGTCAGTCCAGTAATCCCGACCTTTCGAAAAATGATGATGAGATACTGAAGCACATCCAAAGGAGTGAATACAACATTGTTGATTAACTGTTACAGACTCCTTCAAAGATCTCGGTATTATCACTGTTACTCAGTTCAGAAGCGCACAGGGAGGCTCTACAGAAAGTCTTGGAGCAAGCCTTTGTGGAACAGGATGTAACAATCAGACAGTTCGATAGTATTGTCTCTAACATCACTTCCTGCAACAACTTGGGATTTAGTGATGAGGAATTACCTGAAGAGGGTCGCCGTCATAACATGGCACTCAATATCACAGTCAACTGCCAGGACGATGCTTTAGCCAGCGTACTGGTAGACACAGGGTCAGCCCTGAATGTTATGCCGAAGTCCACTTTGACTCAATTATCATTCAAAGGCCCTCCGATGAGAACCAACGAGGTTGTCGTCAAAGCGTTCGATGGATCCAGAAAAACGGTTATCGGCGAAGTTGTTCTTCCCATAACTATTGGTCCTCACACTTTCCAAGTCACCTTCCAGGTCATCGACATCCGGGCAACGTACAGTTATTTATTAGGAAGACCTTGGATACATCAGGCTGGAGCTGTTACCTCGACCCTTCACCAAAAGCTAAAGTTCGTCCAGAACGGCCAACTCATCACAGTCTGTGGGGAACAGGCCTTGCTCGTCAGCAATTTATCGTCATCAACTTATATGGAACCAGAAGGGATAATCGGAACCCAGTTTCAAGCGCTTTTGTTACACAAGGACAAAAAATCCGGAGGAGGAAATTCGATTTCCTCATACAAAGATGCTATTAAAGCAGTCGAGAGTACCGATACAACAGGATGGGGACAGCTTATCATTCCTACTAGCAATACAACAAAGAAGGGTCTTGGTTTTTCTGCAACCTGTACCCGGACAGTTTCTAACGATGAAAGTCTTTATCCCATTCAGGATTTCTTCCACAGTGGAGGTTTCCTTCACCCAGTGTCTCAAATAGTCCATGCTATCAATGAGGAAGATCCCTCCGACACAGATGGAGAATGGAAGTCCAATCTTAACGAGGACGGTTATATGTCTCAGGAAGAGGTGCCTACGCCATTTTGCTATCCCGCACAGAGTCTGAGATTTTTACCACGGTCAGATGTCGAAATGATATACGGAGGTTGTGATCCGGAAGGATGTCGTGCTCCGCCAAATTCATTAGAGGAGGACACTCTGATGAAAGACAACTTTGACCACAACTACTATGGCCCGATGGATGGCCTGCCAATGTGGCAGGCTTACCCAGGAGACTTGGGGCCAGAAATTCAGTCGAGTAATGAAACTCAACTGAGCATCATTGAACAGAATACCTGGGTCCCCACCATGTCATGGGATCAACACTCAGGTCATTCAAACACTACTCAACATGACGATGAATTTGCAACGTTTGCAGGACTTGAATTCATCAACTATGCTTTTCCCGAGGTCAACGTCATCGAGAGGGATGACTCTTCCAGTTTGAAAGAAGTGTGGGACACCTTGGGACAACCGAGTGGAAAATACGACTATATGATCAAGTACACCGCTCCCGAAAGCGCTCGTATCAGGCTCGAAGATATCCAGCCAACTGAATGGGGAGATACGTTGAGAGCGCAAATGCTATGCATAATGCAACTGAGGAATTCTTCTACGACAACTCTGCCTGGGAGACAGATTCCAATGGTCATGCTCAACTAGAAATCAGCGTCATTTCTGAAGACAAATCAAGGAAGGTGCCAGACTTTGTGATTCACCGAGGAGTTCGCCGCCAGTGGGTTTCTGTCGATGTTCCGAAGGTCGTTCATCAGTCAAAGTAATTGCCATCTTTAACCTTTCACCCTGCCCAGGTGAAATGGATGTTTTGATAGGGCTCGCTTTCTGTAAATTTTCCCTCTTCACTTAGCCCAAAGCGACAGAGTTTTTTTTATAGGGCTGTAGTTTCAAGGATCGACTTGTTCATTAATAAAATAACGTCGTTCTGTAATTTCCGCATTAATTGCTGTTTTCTCTTTTTTGCTTTTTCCCAGAAAATGGTAATCCTAAAAAACAATTCAAATAAAAACAAGCAGTAATAAAAAAATACACTGCACACACTTGCATTTTATCTATCTCTTCTAAACACGAATCATCACATCATGCAGATTGCTTGTTTTAAACCCCGTTGAAACATACGATCCAATGCCTTCTCCCAACTTTGAATTCCCGGTATTTGAGGCTGAAGAAGAAGATGACAACGAAATTCCAGAAGAGATCTCCCGACTACTCAGACAAGAGGAAATGTCCATTGAACCTCACAAAGAGCCGTTGGAAATGGTATACTTGGGTTCGGAAGAAGAGAGAAAAGAAATCAGGATTGGGGCACTGCTCAGTCCAATTTCCAAAGAGGGTTTGATAAAGCTTCTCAAAAAATACCCTGATGTATTCGCTTGGTCCTATCAGGATATGCCAGGGTAGGATACCAGCATCGTGGAACATCATTTACCATTAAGATCGGAATGTCCGCCAGTAAAGCAGAGGTTGAGACGGACTCACCCGGACATGGCCATCAAAATCAAAGACGAGGTACAGAAACAGATTGATGCGGGTTTCCTCTGTAACGCCCCGATTTATTTAACCGTATTTAACTATTCCATTTATGTGAAATTTTGTGAATTGTGTGATTTATTGTGTTTCATGTTAATGCATCATGTTTGGCCATTGTGAGTTTTGTGGCATAAATGTGTCACATTTTGAACTAACATCCACTGGTGGAAGTTAGTGTTATTTTTGGTTATGTCACATTTTGAACTAACATCCACTGGTGGAAGTTAGTGAGTTTTTGGCCTTTTTTTGAATTGTGTAAATTAAATGAGTTTTACCTGTTAATTGGATAATTTCTCTGATAGGTAAAATATTTGCAATAAATTATAATTTCTTTTCAACTTTTATTTCCCGAAATATATTTCATCGGTATGTTTATGTTTTATCGCATTTTGAGAGCGTTTGGGAGATATTTGAGCTGAGGGGTATTTTGATCTTTTTGGGGTTAGATATTTTGATTTGTTATAAAAATAGAAAAGTAGTAAGAAAAGAGAGAAAGAAAGAAGAAAGAAGAAAAAGAAAAGTAGAAGAGAACGAGAAGAGGAAAAAGAAGAAAAAAAGAGGAAAAACTTGTGGATTTAGGAACCGATTCAACCGACTTTTCAAACGCGAATTAATCGGGTAAGGGTGCGAAACTCGATTATCTTATGCTTGTGTAAGATTATGTATGTTTTCTTGGAATGTTTGCTTGTTTTCCATAGTTTTCACTTTTAGGTCGAAACGGTAGAAATCGATAGAAACCGATGTTTTTACGGACGAAAGTCGGAATAAATTGTGTAGATGTGTCGAGTAATGTTAGGCCGTGATCGAGTATACTTGTTTTATCGAATTTGGTTGAGTTTGTAAGTTTTTGCATTTTTGGAGAATTGAGAGTTTAAGATTCGGAGTGAAATCGAAAGTCGTAGAATTCACGTTTAATGGTTCCAAATCACTACTATATGTTTGGTATGAATGAGTATGTATTTGTTTCGAAGAAAATAATTGAATCGGTCGGATTTTCGGACGAAATTGCCGAAAACCGTAGGGCTGTTAGCAGAAAAATTCTGGTTTTTGCAAAACTTCAAAAATTCATAACTCTTGAAACGTAAGTCGGTTTTGACCCCCGTTCGAAGCGTTGGAAAGCTAACGAGATGTTCTTTCTAGGAAAAATAGTTTTGAGGTCTGTATATGGTTCAATTATAGCAGAAAATTGAAACCGTATTGTTGTGTTAATTTTTACCGTCGTGAATGCGTGCGATTGAGGTGTTATCGTGCAATATGCTTTTGTTATATAACGTATAGCTTGTGTGTACTGTTATACGATGTGTTGTGGGTAGCCTTCTGGCGTGAATCCTAGATTGTGAAAATTATTGTGAATTGTGGCCTTTTGGCAAATAAATGCATTGTTTAAATTAAATGTAAATGCATGTTAATTGTGAAAGAGTTCGTTGCCGTTTGGGTGGTAAAGCGATGCTCGTTGCCGTTTGGTGTAATTGATGTGAATTGGTGTGAATGCATATGATAATATGCTTGTTGTTGTGATTTGTGGTTAATGATGAATGCATTGTTTGAATTGATTTTCAATGCATGATTATTGATGTTGAAATGGTTCACATGGTTGTATATATGTATGCCTTGGATTGTCATGAGTCATTTGTATGCCAAGCATCATGTTATGCATTGTTGTGACGTCCTGAGTGACGGTTTGGTTCCAGAGGGAATCCGCTATAACATCGTGTGCCTATGTGAGGACCTAAAGCGATGGTTATAGACGATCGTGTGCCCATGTGGGGACCTAAAGCGATCGGATTGTGTGCTCATGTGGAGACCTAAAGCAATCCATAACGTCGTGTGCTCATTTGGAGACCTAAAGCGACGGGTGAACATCGTAGGCCCGACGGGGAGTTATTGAGCGATCCTCAGTAACGAGCGATGGTTCCAGTAGTTCCTGAGTGAACTGATGATGAGACATTGGAAGTCGGTACCGCATAGCATGTGCATAGAGTCGTTGTGTCGGTCTCTGTGCATTTGCATAAATCATGAATTAATTGTGCATGGATTTGTGATTGTGATTGATGAGATCGAATATGTGTAATTGAATTGTGAATGATTGAAGTGCAGTGGTATTTGATACGTGAAAATTGTACCGTATTGTGTTATGTTTGATTGTTGTGCAATGGTGGTGAGAATATGCCTACTTAAGTATTTTTGTGTTAATATATAATTTTACGCAATTATATTATGGTTGTTTTTCTCACCCTTCTGCTGTTTTATAATGCTCTATGAGGCATTGCAGATTAGAGTCGCTGGAGGTATTCTTTTTGTAAAGCGTTGCGTCTTCATTCTTTTGTCGGTCGGCTCTGATATGTGACACCGGGTAGCTAGGGTGGCCGTTTATGATTATTTTGTATATGTGATGATATCTTTTGGAATTGTACGTGTATAACTTGATGTATGACAGACTTTTTATATGATATGTATATATGTTATTCAGATTTTAGATTTTCCGCTTTACTCTAATTTCTGAAAAGTGGGTGTAAGGAACTGAGTTTCCTCTATTTGATTGCTACCCCCACCGTTGCATATCTTTATGAGCAGGTGTTGTATGTTATCTGTATTTTGTTTTCTATTAATGTGACCCCTTCGATCTATGCCGTGTTTTTAGATATACTCTGATGAAATTTTGAATTTTTCTTTTATTGCTTTAATTGTTTTGGGGTATAGATTGGGGGCGTCACATTAAGTGGTATCAGAGCTAGTCCGTGTCAGTTGTGTCAGTTATGTTATTCGGATTTTAGATTTTCCGCTTTTATTCTAATTTCTGAAAAGTGGGTGTAAGGAACTGAATTTCCTCTGTTTGATTGCTACCCCACCGTTGCATATCTTTATGAGCAGGTGTTGTATGTTATCTGTATTTTGTTTTCTATTGATGTGACCCCTTCGGTCTATGCCGTGTTTTTAGATATACTCTGACAAAATTTTGAATTTTTCTTTTATTGCTTTAATTGTTTTGGGGTATAGATTGGGGGCGTCACATCCTCGCCACATCAGAATATCCTCAATGGTTAGCCAATATCGTACCCGTTCATAAAAAGGACGGAAATGTTAGAATGTGTGTCGACTACAGAGATCTAAATAAGGCTAGTCCAAAGGATGACTTTCCTTTACCGTACATTGACATGTTGGTAGACAGTACAGCAAAGTTCAAAGTTTTCTCCTTTATGGATGGATTCTCGGGCTATAACCAGATCAAAATGGCGCCGAAAGACATGGAGAAAACTTCGTTCATTATCCCATGGGGTACCTTTTGTTACAAGGTAATGCCGTTCGGTTTGAAGAACGCCGAGGTAACCTATCAAAGGGCCATGACTACTCTGTTTCATGACATGATACACAAAGAAATCGAAGTGTATGTCGATGATATGATTGCAAAATCTAAGACAGAGGAGGAGCATGTGACCCACCTGTCAAAACTATTCGAGCGTCTGAGAAAATACAAACTCCGCTTGAATCCCAACAAGTGCACCTTCGGTGTCCGTTCAGGGAAACTCTTAGGGTTCATCGTCAGCCAGAAAGGAATTGAGGTTGATCCTGACAAGGTCAAGGCCATTCAAGAAATGCCTTCTCCGAAAACTGAAAAACAAGTCAGAGGATTCCTGGGAGGTTTGAACTACATCTCCAGATTCATATTCCTCATGACTGCCACATGCGCGCCGATTTTCAAGTTACTCAAAAAGAACCAGGATTGCGTTTGGACAGAAGATTGTCAAACCGCCTTCGATAATATTAAGGAATATCTGTTGAATCCTCCGATTCTATCACCTCCAATGGAAGGAAGACCGCTGATTATCTACCTCACAGTCTTGGAAGACTCAATGGGGTGTGTACTTGGCCAACAAGACGAAACCTAACGGAAAGAGTATGCCATTTACTATCTAAGCAAGAAGTTCACCGACTGTGAAACTCGGTACACGATGCTCGAGAAAACTTGCTGTGTTTTGGCTTGGGCAGCCAAACGTTTACGCCAGTACATGATTCGTCACACTACTTGGTTAATCTCCGAAATGGATCCAATCAAGTACGTCTTCGAAAAACCTGCTCTCACGGGAAGGATTGCCCGTTGGCAGATGTTGCTATCAGAATATGACATAGAGTACCATGCTCAGAAATTTATTAAAGGAAGTATTTTAGCCGATCATTTGGCTCATCAACCGATTGACGATCAAGAATCAATCGGGTTCTGAAATTCTGGTACAGATGTGTGATGTCTCGTGCGATGTCACAACATCGCAATCTGCTGTATGAACAAGGTAATAATAGTAACAATAAATCAACACAAGGATTGTTCACCCAGTTCGGTTCAACAACCTACATCTGGGGGCATACCAAGCCAGGAAGGAAGTCCACTATTAGCAGTATCAAATTACAGACTCAACAAACCAGTTGACAATCTACCTAATTTAATAACTACCCAATGACCCTTCTATCTAAGTCCTCCCTAGATAAGAGACTCCATCTCACTTCCAATCATCGCAATGATGTCTAGCAGTTAACTTCACCGCCACTGCATCAACAACTAGATAGCCAACAACTTAACAAACACGGAAACCTGGAAGACACACTTCCATGACACACCTTGGAGTTGCTTCAAAGCTTCCTCCAAGAACAATACACTACTCATTACCTACAGGTGTTTGAGTAAAACACAGTGACCATCTCACAACCCGAGTGGTTCACTTAGACAAAGCCCTAATGATCTACATCTTGGACCCGTACCTATTCTAGGATACAAGCATTCTATTTATAACCTTTTCTCATCTGGATTTGGGCCTTCAAATCATATCAAATCTTCTGTACCAAATCTGCAAAAGATTCTGCTTCTAAATAGATCTTCAATTAAATCTTCAATAATTAACTCTGATTGTTCTCCATATCTTTTTGCATTAAATTAGCAATAAACTAATCTTCTTCATTAATGATTGCTCCAAGAAATTCGCATCCAATCTAACTAACAGAGCTCCTTAAATCAACATAATGCGCGCAGCCCTAAAAACATCACAACCTGATGTTTTAATGTTCTGGTATAGTGATGTCAAGACATCGCATGTGACATCACTCTTCAACACTTTAACTCTTTAACACCTTAACAAAACCAGAATGTTAACCAATCATACCAATAATGTTAGAAGCTCATGTTGAAACATCAACCATGACATTAACATTGTTTTACCAAAATTTCAGCCAATCACAAGAACTAACAAACTCCCCCTTTGGCTAATTTTGGCTAAAACAAATATATAAACATTACAGCTCTAATTACATCAGCAATTATAACCCTATACTACTGTTAGAAGTCATCTGATCCTAACAGTAATCATCAGTAGCTACTGTGTACAGCAATCATGGAGAATCATCTTCTTGGCTAATTTTGAATGATGTTAGGACATCATGTTGAACATAACATCACCAAGTCACAACAACATCAGGCCGAACATCAGGACCTAAGTAGTAGACAGTCCTGAAGTCATTTGGTGCACATGAGGAAGAAGATATCTGACACTCCCCCTCAACACAACACATTTCTTTTTCCTTCCAGGACAGACCCAAAACAAATGTAGAAGACTCCTCCAGAAAAGAAGTGTTTGTATATACATACAAGACCAATGGTGGCATAAGATAATTCTGCACACTTTCATTGATCAGACACTGGGTTTAATCTGTAGCATAAGATGAAACTTAAGAAGTGCCACTATGCCAACCCAGGTAACTCAGAACACAAGTCACAACTGTGTTCATAACTCAGGACACAAGTCACAAAGACTCAAACACCAACTGAAGGATAGGACATCCTCTACAACAGCTGGAACTGCAGACTCCAGACATAACATCTGCGCAAACCAATTAGCCAAACACTTTCCTTTCTCCCCCTTTTTAGCCACAAATTGGCAAAGGAAGCCCTCACAGAACCAGACCCAAGTAGTGCTCACCCAAAAACAAATAAACGCCATAAGACTTATGAGACAAGAACACTCACTGGCTGAAGGAGAACTGAATAACCCATATAAATAGCTGATCAGATACTTTGGAATTAACGAGCTTTGAATAGTCAAGGTTCTTGGTCATAGAAACGCTATTTTAGGAACTAAAAACTCTATCCAAATTCAATGTCTATCATCCAAAATAGTCTTGACCACTTTTATTGTTTCCTAACTGATTTTTACCATAAATTGTGCCAAAACAGTTCCATACATAGTCGAAGCCACGTGTTTCACCTTATCCTTACACCACCGTCCAAAATACTTCCTTGTTTGGCTCAAGAAAAACATGTCTTATACCATGTTCTGACATCTTATCAGACATTGTCTGCTGGCTCACACAATTAACAACCCAGGACTCCTCAGAATCTTTTGCACACAACACACAATCCCTTCTAGATTCCTTCAGAACAGCAGAGAAAAACAACTTCTTCAACAAAAGATCAACTCCCCCTATCTAAGATAACTAGTGCTCCTTTGCAAGAAGAATACTTTAAATGAATGGAAAATATAAGACTCATCTTCATGTCTTCAAGAGCGCACCCTCTGTTCAACTCACCTGCTGAACACATTCACTTAATGCTTAATCCTCAAACAATCCAAATACCAAGCCTCACATGGTTCCCTCTTGGTTTGTTATCTTCTCATGCTCCAAAACTCACATCTTGCCAAGCTAATCAACTTCTCTCAGGAATGAACTTCTTGATCCAGACATAGTCTTCATTCATCCTGTTAGGAATGCTTCACACAAACATCCACAAGTTCTGAGGCACAAAAACACTGCCTTCCACTATACTATAAGTCAAGTCCTCTTACTTTGAATTAAAAACACACACCTAGACAAGTGTGACATCTCCCATCAACAAAAGCCCCTACTGAGTTCTTCCAGAAATTGCAGAGAAAAACACATTCTCCCAGACACAGACAGAGCTGCCCTTCAGACTCCTCCTCAGACGCATGTATGCATAAGATTCAAACAATTAGCTTCACATGGCTAGAACCATTCATGTCCACACCAACATGTCATCCAACCGCCTAATGTCATATCATGTTATTTAACATTATACCCTCATAGGATTCAACCAATCTTCACAATCTTGATCAGCATGCAATCTTCACATTGTATGTACCTTTGCAGCAAAATCCATAGACAAGTACTCACACAGTCATGGTTAACTAATGCATTTGAGCACACTTGCATTTTGGTACCATTGTCCCTTCCTCCAAAGGTAGTCATTCCCTATCATACTCTTCATCTTCAGACTTCCAATCAATACCTGATCTACTTTAGTCTTTTCTACATTCTCCATCCAAGGCAGACCTTCTACTTCATCATTCTCCCGTATGACTATGTAGACGCTCCTTAGGCATAATGTAGGCACCAAGCTCCTGAATCAGAGCATAATCATCCTCCACCAAGGATATCCAATCTGATAATGTCCCAACACAAGTTAGAACATCTTCCACACCCCAAGATATCATCACCATGATTCTTGATATGCTCCACCAACTGGACTTACTATTGCATAGTAATCCAAAGAACTAGAGAATTAAACTCTCATCCACCTTCAAGAAGAATAATCTCCTTGAGTCTTCAACTCAGCACCCTTCTGCCCAAGAGTATCTTGTTCCAAGACAATCCTCCATAATAACCAGCTGCCGCACTCTGATTATCTTGATTCTTCGAATCCACTTCTGAGATCAACCAAATGCCACAGTTTGATCACCTCAAGCATGAATCCTCATATGAAAATAGACCTTTTTCATGTTTGTCAGAACTCTCACAAAGATATCTTGATCCACCAAGGAACCTTGATCTTCAAGTCACACGTTCCACTTGCTCAAAAGCAAACACACTTAGACTCCCTAAGCCATGGTCATGTAACATCTTCTCCTTCATGCAGCTCCCGCAACTACCATGAGAACGATCTTTTTAAAGCATCCTATCTTTCATTCCTATAGATCACCCTATCATTAGCTGATGTGCCACATCACCAGCTGAGACTCCTGATGTTAAGCTAGATGTCAGAACATCCAACTGTTGAATTCAGCTCTACCTTCTGCCACTCAGAAGAACCTCCTCCCTTTGCATAAATAGATTTCCATGCTCTCATAGACTTGATTAAAAAATCAAGTTTGAGTAGACAACCTCCATCCTACTTAGAAACTCCAATGACTTCAGACCTACCACATCTGAATCTTTAGAAAGTAAGTAGTTCAAGACTACCCCATAGCAATACTAAAGAGAGTCACTTCCCTTAGTAGAGCCGTCAGTAGAAAGCCAGAGATAACTTCCACTTATCCTCGACCTTCACAACCAGAGCAAACACCATTCTCCAACCTGATCCAAGCTGTAACCATCAAGATGTGATGTCTTCATATCTTTCTTCCTTAAAGTCAACAACTTGTCTGACTTAAGATGTTGGATGTCATCAACATTCCACAATCAATCTGCCTCTCATAATCCAAACACATCCCGAACTATTTGGATGATACTCCATAGTAACCAATCAACCCCTCCAGTTGATTCAACTCCAAAGTGCTTAACCCTTGAAAATACTTCCAAAACAGTCACATAGGGAAAGGTAAACTTTCAACACTTCTGCTGTCCTGCACTTTTACCTCAGACATATACATAGTCTCCCGTCAATGTATATTGTCGTTAGTTGAATGCACGACCTTATCAAAAGCAGACAAATACTCAGCTATTGTCAAGCTATATATCACAAGAAACACCATTTGATCTGGTCTGACATCCTTTTCCTGCAGACTTGAGGCACTAGTTGATCCCTCTTTTGCTAATCCACACCACTGATCACTTCAGATTAGGCAAGTGGCTTGACCTGATACTTCACCATGAGCACCCCTAACTTTCTTTGGCTGAGAAAGCAAAGAACTGAAATAATGTTTCAACATCAGTTCCGACATCACCTTAAACAACTGCTATGGCTTTGGAGACTGTATCCACACAAATCTCTTGGAGGAAACACATGAGAATAAATCAAGCTCAGCTTCTTTCTTGATGCAACGTCCTCCAGTTCATGTATCTTTAGATATACAAGAACTATCTCATAACCAGAAAGATCCTCCTAATTAGGTCACCACTACTAAGCTTAAGAGATAACTTATCAAGATCTTCACTCCCGCATGAAAGATTTGACAGTGATACTCTTTTCCTTTGGTTCCACCCTCTTCTTTCATCATCACGAAAATTGATAACAAGGAATCAGTGTTCTGAACAGATTGGTCTTTAACGTCTGACTTGGAATATAATCTTCTTCTAATCCATCCATGTCAAACAGTCTTTAGAAGATCCATTCACCTTATGAACACTTCTCTCCAAACAAGGAATAGAATATCCTGCTGAGGAGACCAAACCCTAATGTCTTTCCACCAGAGAAACAGGGACCAATCAGGGTTACAACAGATACCATGCAGTGGAACATATAATAACTCCTCAACAACCTTCAGGCACTACTCAAGGATCCTTGCAAACTATCAGCATAAACCTCGAGTCAATAATGCTTTATCATGGATAGTCCAACCTTTACTCCAAGGGATCATCCAAACAACTCTATTCCTTGCTCATGAACCAGAAAGTATCTTCCCAAGATCTCATCCAGAAACAGACAGGATGCCTGCTCTGATACCAATTGAAATTCTGGTACAGATGTGTGATGTCTCGTGCAATGTCACAACATCGTAATCTGCTGTATGAACAAGGCAATAATAGTAACAGTAAATCAACACAAGGATTGTTCACCCAGTTCGGTTCAACAACCTACATCTGGGGGCATACCAAGCCAGGAAGGAAGTCCACTATTAGTAGTATCAAATTACAGACTCAACAAACCAGTTGACAATCTACCTAATTTAATCACTACCCAATGACCCTTCTATCTAAGTCCTCCCTAGATAAGAGACTCCATCTCACTTCCAATCATCGCAATGATGTCTAGCAGTCAACTTCACCGCCACTGCATCAACAGTTTGATTACCAACAACTTAACAAACACAGAAACCTGGAAGACACACTTCCATGACACACCTTGGAGTTGCTTCAAAGCTTCCGCCAAGAGCAATACACTACTCATTACCTACAGGTTTCTGAGTAAAACACAGTGACCATCTCACAACCCGAGTGGTTCACTTAGACAAAGCCCTAATGATCTACATCTTGGACCCGTACCTATTCTAGGATACAAGCATTCTATTTATAACCTTTTCCCATCTGGATTTGGGCCTTCAAATCATATCAAATCTTCTGTACCAAATCTGCAAAAGATTCTGCTTCTAAATAGATCTTCAATTAAATCTTCAATAATTAACTCTGATTGTTCTCCATATCTTTTTGCATTAAATTAGCAACAAACTAATCTTCTTCATTAATGATTGCTCCAAGAAATTCGCATCCAATCTAACTAACAGATCTCCTTAAATCAACATAATGCACGCAGCCCTAAAAACATCACAACCTGATGTTTTAATGTTCTGGTATAGTGATGTCAAGACATCGCATGTGACATCACTCTTCAGCACTTTAACTCTTCAACACCTTAACAAAACCAGAATGTTAACCAATCATACCAATAATGTTAGAAGCTCATGTTGAAACATCAACCATGACATTAACATTGTTTTACCAAAATTTCAGCCAATCACAAGAACTAACAGGTTTGACTTGCAAGACGAAGATGTCATGTACCTAAAAATGAAAGACTGCGACGAACCGCTACCCAGTGAGGGGCCAGAACCAGGTTCCCAGTGGGGGCTAATCTTTAACGGAGCAGTTAATCATTATGGAAACGGAATTGGGGCAATAATTGTTACCCCTCAGGGTACCCACATTCCTTTCACAGCTCGACTTACGTTCAAATGTACGAACAACGAGGCCGAATATGAAGCTTATATCATGGGTCTCGTAAAAGCGATTGATTTAAGGATTAAAAACTTAGATGTATACGGCGACTCAGCCCTGGTTATCAATCAGATAAAAGGAGATTGGAACACATACCAATCAGGATTGGTTCCTTACAAAGACTATGCAAGAATGTTGTTACCCTTCTTCAACATAGTCGAGTTTCATCACATCCCTCGTGATGAGAATCACATGGCTGATGCATTAGCCACTCTCTCTTCCATGATTAGTGTAGGTCAATTGAACGACTTACCTAAGATTGACATCATGCGCCTTGAAAGGCCCGCTTATATCTTCACAATCGAAGCAGTCATAGACGACAAACCTTGGTATCACGATATCAAATGCTTCCTTCAGAAACAAGAGTACCCACCTGGGGCACTAAGGAAGGACAGAAAAACCCTCAGAAGACTAGCAAGCAGCTTCTTCCTGAGCGGTGATATTCTCTATAAGTGAAATTTTGACATGGTCTTGCTCCGATGCATAGACAGACCCGAAGCAGACATGTTGATGAAAGAAATTCATGAAGGAGCCTTTGGCACTCATGCCAACGGACACACAATGGCGAAAAAAATTCTAAGAGAAAGGTACTATTGGTTGACAATGGAATCCGACTGCTACAAGTACATGAGGAAGTGTCACAAGTGTCAGATATACTCCGACAAAATTCATGTACCGCCAACGCATCTCAAAGTTCTTTCTTCCCCATGGCCTTTCTCCATATGGGGAATCGATATGATCGGCATGGTCAAACCTAAAGCTTCAAATGAACATCGGTTTATCCTGGTCGCCATTTACTATTTCACCAAGTGGGTCGAAGCAGCGTCATACGCTAATGTAACCCGACAAGTGGTGGTCCGATTTATCAAAAACAATATCATCTGCCGTTATGGTGTTCCGAGCCAGATCATTACTAATAAACGATCTAACTTGAACAATAAAATGATGAAAGAGTTGTGCGCAGAGTTCAAGATCGAACACCATAACTCATCTCCCTACCGACCCAAGATGAACGGAGCGGTAGAAGCAGCTAACAAGAACATCAAGAAGATTGTTCAGAAGATGGTTGTAACCTACAAAGACTGGCATGAGATGCTACCCTTTGCTCTTCACGGTTATTGAACATCTGTCTGCACTTCAACAGGGGCAACCCCTTTCTCTCTAGTATATGGCATGGAAGCAGCGCTCCCCATCGAAGTAGAGATCTCATCAATCCGGGTATTGATGGAAGCAAAGCTTACCAAAGTTGAATGGTGTCAAAGTCGACACGATGAAGTGAATCTGATCGAAGAGAAGCGAATCACGGCACTATGCCACGGTCAGTTGTATCAGCAAAGAATGAAGAGGGCGTTCGACAAAAAGGTCCGACCTCGCGTCTTCAGGAAAGGAGACCTTGTGCTAAAAAAGATACAATCATTTCTCACTGATTCTCAGGGTAAATGGACTCCGAATTATGACGGCCCATATGTGGTCACGAAAGCTTTCTCAGGCGGTTCCTTGAGACTTGCAACCATGGACGGAGAAGAATTTTCCTACCCCACAAACGTTGATGTAGTCAAGAAATACTTCGCCTAAAAAAAACGTCTCGGTGGATTGAAAACCCGAAAGGGTGGTCCAGGAAAAAGTTAGAGACAAAATAAAAAAAAATTCATCCCGGTGGATTGGAAACATCACAGTACAATCCAGGCAAAAGTTAGGGATAATGGCAAGTAACTATGTTCAATAGAGGCAAGTCCCTCAGCAACAGTTACACCATCCATCGGAGGAAAACTCCAGTCAAGGTCATCTTCGACAAGAAGCTCAGGATGTCCCGAATTCAAAGTTGGTAGAAGGATAGTGGTCGGTATGTTTCACGTAGCCCTTTTCCCTGTAAATTACCATTTCCTAACTTTGTAAATACTCTTTGGAATCACGCGTTTGGCTGATCTCTGTCTTATCAATAAAATTTGAGCCCTTGTGCTTTTGTTTGTAATTCTCATTTGTTTTAGCTTTACAGAACGACGTTTTAATATGATTAACGATTCTTGAAATAAAACAAAAAATGAATTTTACTTGTAAAACTTTTTCTGCTTTAAAATAAAGATGGAAATTTCTTTTGACTGTTAAACATCAAAAGAACATCAATCGCTTCTCCAGAAGTAAGCAAACTTCAAAGTGCAGAATCAAAGTACTCCTTCTAACCCAGTACGCCTGAATGAAGGGATCAACTGTGTCAGAGACCTTGTTTAGTCTGACACGCCTCGGCAGAGTTCTTATCTCCTAAGCCCGATTAACGGTATTCCCCGCGAGGACTACTTCTCCTAAGCAAGGTAGAATTGCTATCTTGAACCAAGTGATACCTTTCATCTCCCGCGACGGCCGAGTATCCAGTCGTGTTCATCCATTAGTTTGTAGTCGCGTCAGTTTTGTCAGCATATACATACATACATCATGCATTATTTATTTGCATTCACATTTCATATTGCAACACTCTGGTCGGTCTTATCCCCTAGTGATAAAAGTGATGCGTGTTATCCGCAAGTGCACGGATTGCGTCAGAGTAATATAAAAGATTTATCGTTCCCACAGAGACCAATGTCAATCTATCGAATACTATCGTTACGTTGTTTATCTAAGGCTAATGAATATTGGGGTAAAAGCTTTCTATTGAACGAAATTATAAATAAATTGGATAGATACTATACTGGGATTTAGCTAGACATAGTAATAGAGAACATAAAAATAAATCGATTTGCAAAGTAAGACATATAAAAACGTGCGAAGTGTGAGAGTGTATTTTGAGAGAGTGAACACAAGTGTCACGCTTAAGTTCAGTTCTAAGAGACACAGATCACACAGATAAATAAAATAATAAGGTAATGGCAGAGACAGAAAATAAACGAATATAAAGCAGTACAGGAAAATAAATTAATATAAAAGCGATGCGGAATATAATAAAATGTAATTGATAAAAGAAACCTGCTCCAAAACGGAGACTGAATCTGGTACAAAGCTGGAAAGTAAACTGCGGAAAAGTAAATAACTTCGAATGTAAAGCTCCTAACTATGATGATCCAATCTAACTTACAACAATAGTGCAATAACCCCTCGATGTGACGGATTATTGCTTTACAAAGTGAACTCTACGCCTAAGGTTGAAAACTAAGATTGGATATCTAGAAAGTGAAAATACAAGTCCTTATATAGGAAACTCGAAGTTGTAACTGCCTCTAATCATAATGAAAAAAGTTTTAGAAACTAATTTCTTCAGGTGTAACTGCCTCAGACGTTTCTGACCGTTTCCTTTTTTAACTGTCGGCGCCCGCCGACCCCTGCTCCGCATCCGCCGAGTGTGGTTTGGAAGGTGAAACGTCTTTTGTGACTGTTTCCTCGTTACAACAGTCGGCGCCCGCCGACCCTTGCTCCGCGTCCGCCGAGTGCTTTTCTTTCCATGTTGTAGATCTCTTCTTTATCTTTCCAACACTTCAAACGGGGCGTCATTCTGATTTGCTGATAAAAAGTTATGGCCAAAATCGTCAGACAATGCCTTGCGTGCAAATTGCTGCATTTCTTCCGTTTTTCATCCAAAATACTTCATTTCTTCGCATGTGACTCTTACATGGCTAAATACCTAAAAACAAACAAAATACCAACATAATAGTACAAATGCAAATCAAAACAACTAGAAAACACGCATTAATCAAGTCAAATAAACGATGTATTTTCACGTTATCAAACTCTCCCACACTTGAACCTTTGCTTGTCCTCAAGCAAAACTCGTGTAAACAGAAAAAAACAGTGATTCTTATAGTGACTAAGCTTATGGACTTTACTTTGGACAAGGTCACACTGATAGGTACTAACTCAAAAAACTAAGGATATCGTAACAACACACATCGTATTTTTGCGATCATAGGTCTATTTCCTATACTTACCGATTCGTATCACATTATTATGCTCAAACCAAACTTACTCATCTCACATTTCATCTTTTTCATTCAGGCGCAATCACATTAAGCCCGTTATCTTGTACTCGCATGGTGAACAAACCTGTTGGTGATTATGATCCCGATATTTATGCCTAATTTGAACACTTTTTGCTATCTTTTTCAATACAGATGTACAAACTTAATTTCAAAGGTTCCTCCACCGTTTGGGCTAAATAACCTGGTGATGGTTACTTAACTTAGAAGGTGGATTCTCTTTCCAAATCGTTTTCTTTTCATTACTTATTTTTCTTCTTTTTTCTTTCTTTTACAGGATCATTCACTTATTTGCATTGGTTCATTCGCTTAGCGGTAACTAAGATGGTGCTGACTGCTAAAATAAACTACTAAAGACTACTTCAGAAATGAGAATTCAAGGCTTTCGAATAATAATTATGCAAATTGATTCTTATATTCAAGAGAACTCCGGTGTTAAGACGATATCGATCTTTTAGGAACTTTCCCAAGTCTTTGTAACCTATCCTCTGTTTGTTCCAAAAATTTCAAAAATTTCAAAATTTATTCATTTTTCTCCAAAATTTGGTATGGCTCAAGAAAGAGGGAAAGCGGGATAAACGATAGGATACACACGTAAATGACTTGACAGTACATGCAATGACTCAATAACAAACAAAGAAAAATAAAGAAAGCAAAAAAAATAACTAGAAAGCGAGTAAAATCCCTCCCACACTTAAACCAAACATTGTCCTCAATGTTTTGATAAAATGGGTAAAGGAATGGAAGAACCTGATGAATTGCCACTTCATGCCAAATCCTCTTTTCGCTTAGATGTGGCTGAGACGTAGCAAGTAATTCATCTTTTTATTTTCTGCAAATTTAAATAGTAAAAGGAAAACATTAAATTAAATACTCGTGGGTTGCCTCCCACGCAACGCTTTGTTTAACGTCGATAGCTCGACGGCTCAGGAGTGCAAGCACTCATGGTGGTTCTCTTGAGAATAATTCCTCGATCAAACTTTTAATAATCTTAGGTTTCCATGGCCACTTATCAAGCCATCTCACATATCCCTCACCTTTTCTTTTCTTCCTTCTGTGGGGTGGTTCATTCTTTTGAACTTGTGGTGATGGTTCTAGATCTATCCTAAGTATTAGTTTTTCAAGTTTGGGCTTAGTTCTATCATCCACCACCTCAAAGGCTAACCTTCCCCTTTTAACACTAATGATTACCCTAGTTTCATGGTCTTCTAATTTTCTCTTTTTACACAGGACCTCAGACATATGTGCATTGGTGTGGATAGTTTCCAATACCTCCACATACCTTTTGGACTGGGAATTTTTCTTAGCTTCCATAAACCTTTGCGGGAAAAGAATCGGTGGGTTATAGGGAGGAGGAACAACAATAGGTGCTTCCTTTTCTACCTCTTCGACAACCTCTCTTTCGGGTGGTGTCGGTGGATTTTTCTCGATCTCTACACTCTTCTTACCAAAAATCTCCTCAACCTTATTACCACTCTCCTTAGGATTTTTAATTTGTTCTTCTTTTTTGTTTTGTACAGCGGTTTCACCTCCTTTCTTAGGTACCACATGTACGGGGCTTACCCATTTACTATCGGATATTTGGTATATTATTCCAGCCTCTAACAACTTTAACACTTCCCTTTTTACTACGTCACTCATTATAGGATTTATCCTTCGTTGATGTTCTCTAGAGGGTTTTACGTCTTCCTCCAGCATAATTCGGTGCATACACATGGAAGGACTTATTCCTTTGAGATAAGAGATATTATTACCTAGAGCTGAGGGATATTTTCTTAAAACATCTAACAATTGATTGGTTTCAAGACCATCTAACGTGGCACTGGTTATGACGGGGCGGTTTAATTCTTTGTCTAAGAATTCGTATCTTAAATTCTTAGGAAGCTCCTTAAGCTCTATAGATGGTTTTTTCGGACATGGCATATGATATGGGGTAAGTGCCAAGCATTCGTAAAGACTGTTATCTATGTAAGGTTCAGATAAGCGTTTGAATCCTTCATACTCCATTATGGGTATCGAAGGTAGTTTAATGGTTTCTACTGGATCTTCTTTATCCAGTTTTCTTATGCATTCATCAATTATATCGATGGCATAACATGAGTCATCTATGGCTGGTGCATTTAAGAATTGGGATAATATAGATTCTACTTTTTCATTACCTACCTCGAATGTCATTTTTCCTTTCTTGACATCTATTATAGCTCCAGCTGTTGATAAGAAGGGTCTACCTAAAAGGATTTGGATCTCATCGTCTTCCTTAATGTCCATTACAACGAAATCTGTTGGAATATAAAGTTGACCAAGTTTAACTGAGACGTCTTCCAAAATGCCAATTGGATACTTAACTGATCTGTCGGCTAATTGGAGAGACATTCTAGTCGGTTGCATTTCTCCTAGGTTTAACCTTTTACAAACGGCTAAAGGCATTAAGTTTACACTTGCTCCTAAGTCCAGAAGTGCTTTATCTATAACTTGGTTTCCCAAAACACAAGGTATAGAAAAACTTCCTGGGTCTTTCTCTTTCTTAGCAAGCTTATTCTCAGTGATTGAATTACATTCTATAGGTTTAGGATCTTCTAATCTTCGTTTATTGTTTAGAATGTCTTTAAGGAATTTGGAATAAGATGGTATTTGGGTAATAGCTTCGGTGAATGGAATCTCTACATGGAGTTTCTCAATCACTTTTATGAATTTCTTATATTGGTTATCCAATTTGGTTTGGTTAAGTCTTTGTGGGTATGGAATCGGAGGTTTGTAAGGAGGAGGTGGTACATAAACTTTTTCATTCTCTTCTCTTTCCTTCTCCTTAACTTCCGTATCTTTAGATTTCTCAGGTTCAACTGATTTCTCAACTTCTTTCTCAGGTGTGATGACAACCTTTTTTCTAGGAGGTTCCGGATTATTCAACCTAGGGTTTATAGGCCCATCGTAAGTGGTCCCGCTCCTTAGAGCTATAGCATTAGCATGCCCTTTAGGGTTAGGTTGAGGTTGTCCAGGAAATTGTCCTCCTGGTGTAACATGAGTAGATTGTTGTTGTGCTACTTGAGAGATTTGGGTTTCAAGCATTTTGTTATGAGTAATTACAGAATCGAGTTTAGTACCCAACTGAGTAATTAATCCATTCATATGAATGTTCTGGTTCATGAACTCTTTGTTCTGCTGTAATTGAGCTGAGATGAATTCGTCCATCTTTTTCTCAAGATTTGACTTCTGAGGAGCATATGGTGCAGATTGGTTGGGTCTTTGAGTTTGGAAACCGGGTGGTATTTGAGGTGTTGAATTTTGAGTAGGGTTATTATTCTTATAGGAAAAATTTGGGTGATTCCTCCATCCAGGGTTGTATGTGTTTGAAAATGGGTTTCCTTGGGCGTAATTAACCTGATCTGTGGTACTCTCGGCTAGAAGCTTGCATTCGGCTATAGTATGTCCTAGGGTTCCACAGATTTTACATCCGGGTTGTATAGCTGTTATGGTTGTTGTGGGGTTGATAGTCAGGTTTTCTACCTTTTGAGCTAGAGCATCCATCTTTGCGATCATATGGTCAAAACAACTCACTTCATACACACCTCCTTTGGTCTCTTTCTTCTCCACCGGTGCTCGTTCGGTCCCCCATTGGTAATGGTTTTGTGCCATATCCTCAATGAGAGCGCTAGCCTCAGAGTAGGGTTTGTTCATTAGAGCGCCACCAGCGGCAGCGTCTATGGTCATCTTTGTGTTGTACATGAGTCCATTATAAAAGGTATGGATTATAAGCCATTGTTTTAAGCCATGATGTGGACATGCTCTTAATAGTTCCTTATATCTCTCCCAAGCATCGAAAAGTGATTCTCCTTCGCTTTGGGTAAATCGAGTTATTTGGTTTCGTAGAATAGCAATTTTACTCGGTGGAAAGTATCTAGCAAGGAATACTTTCTTTAGGTCATTCCAAGTGGTTATAGAGTTGGCTGGAAGGGAATCTAACCATGATCGGGCTCTATCTCTGAGGGAAAATGGAAATTGTCTTAGACGTATTGCCTCAGGAGGAGCTCTGTTCGCTTTTAAAGTATCGGCTAGTTGAATAAAGACTTTAAGATGTTGGTTCGGGTTTTCCGTAGGAAGACCTGCGAACTGGTTCTGTTGTCCTAATTGTAACAGAGATGGTTTCAATTCAAAGTTATTGGCTGGTATAGCTGGGTTAACTATATTAGAATGAGGTTCTTCGTTAGAGGGTAAGGCGAAATCCTTAAGAGGTTTAGCATTTTCTTCTTCTGCCATTGCTCTTTTGAGTTTTCGAAGTAAAAGACGAGCTTGGACGTAACGTTCAGGTTCTTCTAAAGGATCAACTAAGTTTCCGGTACTGCGAGTTCTTCGCATTTACCGGCTAAGGGATGCCTTAGTCTAGACGGTGTAACAACAGGGTACAAAATTTTGACGAAATTGGTCCCCGGCAACGGCGCCAAAAACTTGATGCGTGTTATCCGCAAGTGCACGGATTGCGTCAGAGTAATATAAAATATTTATCGTTCCCACAGAGACCAATGTCAATCTATCGAATACTATCGTTACGTTGTTTATCTAAGGCTAATGAATATTGGGGTAAAAGCTTTCTATTGAACGAAATTATAAATAAATCGGATAGATACTATACTGGGATTTAGCTAGACATAGTAATAGAGAACATAAAAATAAATCGATTTGCAAAGTAAGACATATAAAAACGTCCGAAGTGTGAGAGTGTATTTTGAGAGAGTGAACACAAGTGTCACGCTTAAGTTCAGTTCTAAGAGACACAGATCACACAGATAAATAAAATAATAAGGTAATGGCAGAGACAGAAAATAAACGAATATAAAGCAGTACAGGAAAATAAATTAATATAAAAGCGATGCGGAATATAATAAAATGTAATTGATAAAAGAAACCTGCTCCAAAACGGAGACTGAATCTGGTACAAAGCTGGAAAGTAAACTGCGGAAAAGTAAATAACTTCGAATGTAAAGCTCCTAACTATGATGATCCAATCTAACTTACAACAATAGTGCAATAACCCCTCGATGTGACGGATTATTGCTTTACAAAGTGAACTCTATGCCTAAGGTTGAAAACTAAGATTGGATATCTAGAAAGTGAAAATACAAGTCCTTATATAGGAAACTCGAAATTGTAACTGCCTCTAATCATAATGAAAAACATTTTAGAAACTAATTTCTTCAGGTGTAACTGCCTCAGATGTTTCTGACCGTTTCCTTTTTTAACTGTCGGCGCCCGCCGACCCCTTGTCCGCGTCCGCCGAGTGTGGTTTGGAAGGTGAAACGTCTTTTGTGACCGTTTCCTCGTTACAATAGTCGGCGCCCGCCGACCCTTGCTCCACGTCCGCCGAGTGCTTTTCTTTCCATGTTGTAGATCTCTTCTTTATCTTTCCAACACTTCAAAAGGGGCGTCATTCTGATTTGCTGATAAAAAGTTATGGCCAAAATCGTCAGACAATGCCTTGCGTGCAAATTGCTGCATTTCTTCCGTTTTTCATCCAAAATACTTCATTTCTTCGCATGTGACTCTTACATGGCTAAATACCTAAAAACAAACAAAATACCAACATAATAGTACAAATGCAAATCAAAACAACTAGAAAACACGCATTAATCAAGTCAAATAAACGATGTATTTTCACGTTATCAAAAAGTCCTCTCAATCGAGTTGTCAATTCTTTCCTCGTCAGGAAGTGAATCATCTGAGCAATCTCGCCACCAGCTATTTCTGAATTGAAGATAGGTCCTGGACCACTTTGATAACTTGAACCTCTGAAAAACCAGAGAACCTTCAGTCGGCATCACTCTTCGCCATTGAAGATGATATCCTTGCTTTCCCGGATTAAGGAAAATCCCGAGATAAAACCCCTTAATCGGAGCTTCGGCAGTACGGCAGTTTTTACTCCGAAAGAACCACTGATGAAAAGGTCATCGGCACCTCAAAATTGGATCCTATCATATGGCATTTCTCCGGGAAGATCCCGAGAAAAGTATGATGTAATATCCCCAAGCGTGAAAGCAGTCTCTCAAGAGACTCGTTTTCCCCAGTAGATTCGACAAATGGCGTCTCCAATAGAGAAGTTTGTGCACCTCTACAACTCAGACGACTGGATTCCCCAGCCAGTCTGACGTCAACTTTTTTCGTCAAATGGCTTCTCTCTAGGAAGATTTGGCGAGAAGTTTGAGGAAAGCCGCTACAAATAGCGTCCCTTGTCAAGAAAGTTTATTGACAAAAGAAACTAAGACCAGTTCCTTGGTAGGAAACCAGGATCGAGGGGAAGTTTAAATCAGAAACTAAGACCAGTCCCTTGGTAGGAAACCAGGAACGAGGGGAAGTTTAAATCAGAAACTAAGACCAGTTCCTTGGTAGGAAACCAGGAACGAGGGGAAGTTTATTTCAGCAACTGAGACCAGTTCCTTGGCTGAAGACCAGGATCGAGGGGAAGTTTACCTTTTCTAAGCATCATTGCTTAGCAAAAGAAGATGAATGCGATCTGCCATTCATAACCACCATCAAAATTTTAGGTATTCCGATATTTAATCCTCTTGCACCCCGAATGCCCGAATACCTTCGTCATTCACACCTTCGTGTCCAAGAAGATTAAATAGGGGCATCTGTTATACCCCAAATTTTGACCACTAAGATTTCCCATTACTGTGCAAATCATCATCACAATATGGGTGTGTCATTATGCCTCATCAGTCTCCCCAAAGATGGGTGAGTATTCACTACTATAAAGATTAGGGTTTCAAGCCCTCTCAGAGGTTTTAGACAAAGGATCAATCAAGGAATGACATGATCTTCAACTTGTCTACACCCTCAAACATACACAAAGGATCAAAAAGGACTCCCACTTCAAGGATTAAGCACAAGGATGCTCCCTTCTAGGTGGATCAAGCCTCAAGATCGCCAGTGTCACCAAATTAGGGTTTTGGTCGACCAGGGCCTCCAGTTGGAAAGTTTCCTCTGGGCATGAGCCAAAGATCCAAAACATAACCTAATGTGCTCCATGGAACCTTATGAACCCAATCATCAAGTCAATTTGACCTCAGGGGATGCATTCATCAAAAATCAGGAATTAGGGTTTCTTGACCTAATTCACCCCTAAATTGACTTTTGGGACCAATTATGAACCAAGACCTCAAGAGAGGATTTGAGGATCTCCAATATGCCATATTGATCCATTTGGAACAATGGATTAATCCAAGAAGCTTGAGCAACAAGTTTCAATTTCATATGTACCACAGTTAGGGTTTCGCGGAAAAAGTCAACTGTAGCTTTGACTTTTGACCAGGACATGTTCCTTGTAACACCCCAATTCCCTTCGCGAATAAATAACACAAATATAAATCAGAGTAAATAAAATTTTATTTTTCCGACAGAAAACAGGGATGTCACACTTAAAGAAAGAAAACACAATCCCTGCTCATTTATTTGATACATAACACAAAATGGAGCAAACCTCAAAGCGCAACTTTTTCCAACAAAATGAAGTTCAATTATGGAATAAAGCGGAAAGATCCATAACTGACTTGTTTTACAAATAAATTATTTTCTAACATCAAAATATATATACAACGGTAATACAATTATAAATCTAACAAAGGTATACATATATAACATTATCGTTCCCCGACTCCCGTGCTACGTATCAGAGCAGACACCAAGACCGACAAAAGAACGGAGAACTAATCTTCACAAAAGCCTCCAAGACTACAAATCTGCAATTTCCTCATAAAGCAACAAACCACAGCAGAAGGGTGAGAAATAACAACTAAATCAAGATTGCATACTAATATGCAAACACACATTCAAACACAAGTATAAGTCATCTCACCCAAGCCATCATATACTAACACATAAAGCATGCTGTAGCGAGCGATTTTGGACGCGGTTCTTAAGCGCTGGTCGCCCTCTGCGGTTGAGCTTACTACAGGTCGATTCATTTTTTATCCTACTAAAGCTGATGAAGGAAGGGAAATAGATGTCTCCAATTAACCCTGCTTTGCATACTGAGTTTAAACAGCGGTCTGTTAGGTTGCGAATGCTATCAATGTGGGGGGCCTTTGTACTGGTTATTTGTATTTTCGCCAATATGGTTTTCTCTCTTTCTAGGACTTTCTAGCGGGGAACAAGGATTAAGATGTTAGGACTGATGCTTTTGATAGATACATGAGAGTATGGGATTTTGGGTTTTTGTTTAGTGTGCTCGCTAAGATTTTTCTTTCAATCTTATGCATACGTATTCCCGTTTACCGAAACAGGGAAATCAGAGCGTTCGTAGTTCCTCCTATTCTATGGGAGGAAATGGTTGTTTTTGGTGTCTTTTTCAAAGCCCAAGACGTGAAGCTAAAGGTGGTTTGTATCTTGTTTAAAGCCCAAGATGTGAAGCTGAAGGGTCTATTTGTATCTTGTTCAAAGCCCAAGATGTGAAGCTAAAAGGGTGTTGACTTTAGAGAGAATTTGTCATCTCTAAAAAGAGGGGTTGTATGTCACAACTGTTTATAAAGGAGAATTAGTTTAACCGGGTTATGTGAATCCGACAATGCCATAATTTCCTTTATAGGGGATTTCAACCTGAAGGAGAAGACTTTAACTCAGTGTAGAGTAATGGCATCTTTCCTTAGGAATTTTTCATACTAAAAGAGGGACATTGGCATGGATGTAGATGATCCAGAGGCTTGCCACTTACAGCGATTAGATGAAGGGGGAAGGAGTTGTTGATGTTTGTGTACTGTGAACGAGGCACAACTTTGATGCTAAAAGGTTAATTGGATTAACCAGCGGTTTTCTTATACAAAGCCTAAGAGGAGGCTAATATGTGTCTCGTACAAAGCCCGAGAGAGAGGCTAAAAAGTTTTGACTCGACAATGAAGTCTTTTGGTATCTCGTATAAAGCCCGAGATGGAGGCGAAATTTGTTTATTTGGCTCAATAAGAACCTTTTTGTATCTCGTATAAAGCCCGATATGGAGGCGAAAGAGGTTATTGACTCAACGAGGGAGTCTCTTATGTGTCTCGTACAAAGCCCGAGAGAGAGGCTAAACGTTGTTTGACTCCACTGGGGAGAATCATTTATACAAAGCCCAAGAGGAGGCTAACTTCACTGGAGAAGGATCATTATACAAAGCCTAAGAGGAGGCTATGGTTACTGTTTCAGTTGAGTGACAGGTCCAATATACTGATTTTGAAAGAGAAAATCAGTTCTTATATGAGCAACACTGTACTCGAGGATTTGATTCGAGGATCTGGGTTATTCCTGTTCTTTAAGGAAGCGGGAAATTCGAAGGGTATTGAGACTGTCCGAGTCTACAGGTTTTCTTCCTATTTTTGAAGGGGTCACTTGAGAATGTCTTTAAGACTCAAGGATATTAGACTGTCCAATTCTAGAGTGTTATCTCTCATTCCATGCTTTGAGAAATAGTAGTAGACTCTATGAAAGGACTATTCTATGCAGATGATTAAGTTCTGTTCCTATACCTCTAGGAGGTCGTCGAGACAATTTGTATGAAGCCCAAGAGGAGGCTGGAAACTTTTAAGAAGCCGACGGGTCCTTGTACAAAGCCCAAGAGAAGGCTATCATTCCCGGAGGAAGAGACCATTATACAAAGCCTAAGAGGAGGCTGTGAGTACTTCTAAGAAGCTGTAGGGTCCTTGTACTAAGCCCAAGAGGAGGCGGGGTTGCTTTTAGGAAGCCTGTGGGTCCTTGTATGATGCCCAAGAGGAGGCCGATGCTTTTAAGAAGCCGATGGGTCCCCAAAGGCAAGTTATTCACAAGGAATAGATCAAGTCAGGAAAGTTTAAGAATTTGGAAGAAACTCAAGAGATGTCATTCACGGAGAAAAGATCATCTCTGGGGAATAGAGTTTCTTGACAAGTGCTTTTAAGAAGCCTGTGGGTCCCCAAACCCCGAGAAGTTCAAGACATGCCATTCACCGAGAATAGATCAAGCCAGGAAAGTCTGAGAATTTGGAAGAAACTCAAGAGATGCCATTCACGGAGAAAAGATCATCTCTGAGGAGTAGAGTTTCTTTGACAACTTCTACGAGTGACAGTCTATGAAAGGGTTCACAGAGAATGTTGCCTTTCATATCTCCATATTGTTTAACCCCAAGAGGAGGGAAGATTGTGTCTGGTAATCCTATGGGGATCTAGTTTAGACTATTTCTAAGAGTAAACGAAACGGCGTCACCTAGTTCTAGACGTAGTTGCCGTGGAAACTCGAAATATCTATACAATTATTACACAGTTGATATGAGTTTATGAAAGAGGACTTACAGTGAAACAGCCCCACAATACAGTTTATATGTATATGAAAGCGGTAAATGAAAGCAATAACCACTTACTCGGTTGTAGAGCTTCCATGCTGTTTGGTTAGTTATTCAACAAAGAAAGATTGAAAACAACAGTATATTCAAAATCAAAGGAGAAAGTGCTTTAAAAAAGAAGAGATTTGGGGCTTACAGCTCAAGGAGAGGCCCAGGGTTTTATCAGTGAGCGCACTGTTTGAATTTGTACAGAGGGACTTATACAAGTGACTGAGGCCCAAGAAGGTTTTCTGTACAAGGGGGTTGGGTCTTTCACTCTATTAGAGGCCCAAAAGTTTTGAATAAAAAGAGTGGGGCTTATAACACGAGGGTATGCCCAGATGATTTTTCGTTAAAAATGGCGATCGCGCCGAGGTTTTCTTTTAACGCGGAGGGACTTATACAATAAGTGAGGCCCAAAGTTTTTGGTTAAAAGGGGGTTGGGTCTTACACTCTATTAGAGGCCCAAAAGTTTTGAATGGGTCTTATAGCTCAAGGAGAGGCCTAGGGTTTGATTTTTTTATTGGCGAGGGCGCCGAGGTTTTTGAAAATACAGTGGGACTTATACAATAAGTGAGGCCCAAAATGGTTTGTATTTACAAAGGATTGGGTCTTACACTCTATTAGAGGCCCAAAGTGTTTTGAAAATGATTTATAAGGGTTGAATTAATCCAAAGACTCTAATTTGTTTTCAAAAATGTATTTAATTGAATAAAAATTCAATTAAAATGATCAAATTGTTTAACATATGAAAAAAAAATTGTGATCTTGGATTAATGCTTCAAAAATTAAGTATTGACCTACAAAATAATTAGAAAGCATTAAAAGTTGCAAAATCAATGTGGAAAAAATATTTAAAATGTCAAAAACAATTAAAATATTAATTCTTTGCAAAAATATCAATTATATGAAATAAATAATATTTTTGGGATTTTTTGATAAAATAAAATATTTTAACATTTTTGTGAATTATTAAAAAAAGAATCAACTCAAAATCATTAAAACTCAGAGAGAAATTAATTTTTGAATCAATTAAACAAAAATCACAAAATTCAAATATTCAAATTTCTGAAAATGGCGCCAAGAACACACCAAGAACACGCGCGTGTTCTGAGTTTCCCAGATTTGCGTTTTCCATCCAATCTCACTGAATACTTAACCATATCATGCAATCCACATACCAATCAACTCGTTTCAACCTCACGATCATGTCTATAACACTTAATTTCATTTAAATTAAACATAATACATGAAATCACGAAGAAACCTCAAGAACCCTAATTTCTGCATGAAGGCTAGGATGTTTGATACACGATTCAAACAAAGCAATTAATTGAGGGAGAATATTCCGTGCATGATTATGAACATATGGCCAAATTATTGTGCAGCAAAAATTGCATGGATCATAGAGTTAGAAGAGCTCATGCTTACTACTTGCAGCTGGTGATCGTGATTTGTGTAGGAGGTGTTACAGTTGTGTTGTGATGATCTGAACTGCTTCCCTAGGTGTTATGGAGTGTGTTTGAATGCTTGGACTTGATGGAAATTGGCTGGATCATTTCATGGCATCTCAACTGCACTTTGGTTAAAACCTTGAGCAATTGACTGGTGATTCTGAGAAATCAATGTTCCAGTTGTTGTTTAAGTGTTTGATCAGCTCATATGTGATGTATATGAGCTGTGTGAGTGATTGGTTTGAGTGGAATTGCCCTCTAGCTCAAAACCCGATAGTTACCTTGCTAAGAAAGGCATTTTTGCCAAGAGAAAGAGATGTTGAGAAAGGCAAGTGTTGTAGGCCTTTGTGTCGCTCCCGGGATTTTCGTCCTGGTACAAACGCGAAAGTGGCACCGAAACAGAGTCGCCAGCAATGTGTATTTATCCCCAAGAGAGGGAAAGGAAACACCGCATAAACCTGAGAGAAAGGAAAAGCATGGTCTTACGACCAAGAGAAATGGGTTCGGGAGTCGGTTACGCGAGAGGAAGGTATTAGCACCCCCACGCGTCCATCGTACCCGATGGGATCCACGCTTGCTTGCTTCAAACAAAGGGTGTAAGAAAAGAATACTGGAAAAGGAACGAAAAACAAATGTAGGGAAAATAAAAGAAGTGCTCGCATGGGCCCTACCCCACTGCCTACGTATCTCATCGGGAACATGAGAATCAGAGCGACGTAGTTCCCCTCACTAGGGATGGATTGTCTGTGTTTTTTAGAGAACGGCTTACGTCCTAGCTCAGGTGTTGCAGGCTCGCTGGTCCGAGTGCGTTACCATCTTGCAAGAGAACGAGTAGAAGCGCGTTCGTGCGTTGAGAATGAATGAGATGAGAAAAGAATTCCCGAAGGAAAGACGTTATTGTTTGTTTTTGTCTTTTAGAAGGAAGTGTTTTGGATTTGTTTGCATACGACAGTGTATCTGGATCTTAGTCATTGGAATGTGTACCTTCTCACATTCCAAGATGGAATGGGTAAGAAAGCACACTAAGGGTGAAGAAGACCCTCACACTTAGTTCCAATTATCAAGGTTCAAACACACTAGCATACTTGTGTTTATTAAGTGTTTTGTTGATTATGAAGTGAAGAAGTGTTTTTTATTATTTGCACCTTCAACAAGTATTGCATTTAAGTCCCTCCTACAAGATCAAATATGTAACACATTGACCTAAGATGGGCCATATGCTACACATCTTAAGATTATAAGAGAAGACCCCTTATAATCTTTTCTTTATATGAAAGGCCTAAATGCAATAAATGCCTACCTTTATTAGATATTTTGAATTTTCTTTGAGATGAGAAAAGAGACTCAAGGGAGGATAAAGGTAAAACTCTATATGGACTAAGACTCAATCCTAATTGATTAGTTAAGGGAGTGATCCTAAGGTTTGTGAGGTTTCAACCTAAAGTCTAAAGAAAGAAAGAATTAAACAATTCACTTCCAAAGTAGAAGATGAATTGTAATTCAAAAAGGGAAAGTAATGAGTTATTAAAAGAAAGCACATAAGTGCTTAGCAAAACACAAAATGGAATTGTAAAAGAGAAAGGATAGAAGTTGAATGTGGATTCCTTATCCACACTCAATTGAAACTTACCGAAGCCCCTACATGGTTAGTAAACATGTATAAGAAGTATAAGAAGTAAAAGAACATGTAATGCATCATAAAACTCACAAGAATTAAATGAGAAAACAAATCCTAGAACCACAACCAGAATGGGCATCATATGGAAACCAATGGTTATTATCATACAAGTGCAAGTGAATAAGCAACCATCATCACCCATTAGCATTTAAACATGTTACAAGAAGAAGGGGTAGATGAAAGATGGAAAGAAATGAAGAGGACATGCATAAATGGAACATGTAAATCAACAACCAGAATTGAAACTAAATGGAAAAGGGTTTATAAACATCTCAAAAGTATTTATGAGGTAACTTCAAGACATTCAAGAAGTAATATAAGAAGAATTGAAATGAAAGTTCAAAAAGAAAGGGCAAACAATACATGTTAATGATGCACAAAGTTCAAATTGAAATGAACATGTAAAGATGACCTATAATGTGTATCAAAGACCTATAATATCATATGAATGGCTCATAACATATGCAAATGCTCATACAAATGTGCACAAAAGAATTCATGTAAACATGCACTAAAGTTGTAATGACATGCCATGGATTATACATCCAATGTGATGCATCAAACAAAGACCAAATGGATTCATGAAAATTATGCCAGCATATCATTGGAATGCCTAGGTCAGAAATGCATCATACATCAAGATAGCATGTAAAAATTCAGAGCAAAATGACTTCAAACAAAGCAATTAGGTCAAATTGAAACATCATGCAAAGTGGAGCAAATATAGGCATCAAGACATATGATAAAGTGACCTAAAAAATCAAAAAAAAATCATCTAACATGCTTCAATGTATTGGTGAATCAATGCAAAAAGAATCATGTCAAAATAGTTGGTAATGAGCAAGAACAAAATTAAACAAATTCATGTATCATGCTTAGAATGCATCTAAGTGGAAATTCAAAGAAAATTATGGAACAGGGGCAAAAAGGTCATAAAATCAGAAAATAAAATCATGAAAAATTTCCTAAATGTTTTAAGAATACACATGAATTTTTGTAGAATTTTCCAATATGTTTTTGTATTTTTAAAAATTAATTATGAAACGTGTAGAAAGAAATAAAAATGAAAAATAAATGCAAAATGCAGGGGGTATGAACATAGCAATTGGACAGTGCAAATTCATTGGGCTTCCAAACAGAGGGGTGTGATTATCAATCTGCATAGGTCCATTAAGCGCGCATAACACAATAACAAGCATGAACCCTCAGTCAACAATCTTGACTCACTCACAACCATTAGATCAAGTCCAAGTCAAACCAAAGTCAAAGTACTCAAAATCAACGTATGTACGTGAGGACACATGCCACTTACCATGTACCAGGCCACACAAGGTTTAAATAAAATTCAGAAAAATGCACGTGAGTGGCATGTGATTTTTAATGTGCTGTCACATTTTGGAGCGTACGATCATGAAAAACACACGGCTGAGATTAAAACGCACACAAACCCTAACAGTTAAAGTCACCGGCCGGAGATGACCTCCGGTCATCTTCTCCGGCCAGCAGCCACCACCTGCAACTCACATTTTCTCCAGAAATTCACAAGCCATATACCAAACGAAAGCTAAGCTCATGAGGAACACAAATCCAACAACAAAATTCAAAGATCAAGCATGGATACAGAGAATCGAAGAAGAGAAATTTGCCCTAAGTTTCAGTTCTAAACTCCTAAGGAGCTCTATCAACTAACCGGTTTCATATAGCTTCTAATAAGCTCAAATAACACATCAACCAGTTAAAATAACATCAAATCGTGCAAGCAAAGTTTGAGAACTTTTGGAACCTGAAACTTGAAGATCTTTGGATTTTTTGAGAAAACCAGAGATGAGAACTTGTTCTTGAACTTCTAGAACTTCAATTTGAGCAAAATAAATGCTATTTGATCTTGAGAATAAGAGGAAATCTGAATCTGAAATTGGAGATAACTGTGCTATTCCATGCTTCAGTGATGTCTTCTTGCTTGATTGTGAAGGTTGAATAAGAACTTGAGGAGTTCGTGCAGGTAGAGAGAAAATTCAGAGAGAAAGTTGAGAGTGCTTTTGGAGTGAGAGTGAAACAATGAGAATCTCCCTTTCCAAATCTGTTAGAATTGTTTATATAGGCGTGGTTATGATTTGACCCTGGTGGTTGATGGTTAGAACTACAGTTAACTGAGTTAGTTAACTGAGTTTGAGTTAACAGAATGAGTCATGACAGTTAGTGACACGAGTTGGAGAGGTTTTGTTTTAGTGTGGAAGAGCTCATGGTCACTTATGGTGAGGATAATGGTGAGGTGGTGTTATGCAGCAGTAGCTTGTGGTGGAAGTTTTGCAAGTTTCCCTTCTCATGTAAGAAGTAACAAAGTGGAAGCACGTGCAAGAATGTTTGGGCAAATGAGGAAAAGAAATCAGCTGGTGATGATGAAGTGTTTGTGGTGTGACTGAACCAAAAAAATGTGTGAACTGCTACACATGACAGTCAATGCATCAATGCAGATGGTGATGTTTGAACATGGATTTCTTTATGACCAAGGCACGAAAATGAATCATCTTGGTGTCAATGGATTGAGGAAGCATCATAGGACAATTTTGGTGTTGGACTTGAATTGAAAAGGTACCTCAAACATGTCTAAAAATCATCATAAACAGATGGAAAAACGACTGGTGCATGGGCGAGCAATTTGTGGCATGGCATGGCAAGGTGTGCATGGCATGGATTTTCAGTTGTGTTGACCAATCTTTGAGCTATCATAACTCCTTGTCCTTTGATCAAATGAAAAAATCATGAACATCAATCTTGAAGATCTCACATAGGGGAACAACTTTGATGTTGCAAGATTTTTCATTTGAAGCCTTTAACCATGAGTAAAATGAGTGGACATTTGGCCCACCACATGTTTGTTAAAATGACTGCGCGCGTGCCTTGAAAATCTTGGTCATGACCTAGTTTTGAACCTACTTTGCTCAAACTTTGATCAATCATATCTCCCTCATTTTTTATCCAATGGAGATGTTCCACACATGGATTTGAAGCTTAAAGCAAGGCCTTTCATTGAGGCAGAGTGGAATTTTCATTTGGTACTCCAAATTTGAATGGCCTTGGTTCAAATTCTGATGCAAGATGGCCAAAACTTGCTATTTTTAGTAACCCTACTTCATCCAAAAATGGCAACTTTTTACATCTTGATTTTTTCATGATTCCTTTGGAATTTCTTGACCAAATTTTGTACATTGGACATATGTAACATGAATTTCATGATTTTGGGCTCAAAAAGTCAAGAGTTGACTTTTTCCTCTGATTATTTGACTTTGCCCCAATTTCTCTGATTCTTGATCTTTCTTCCAATTGAACCACTTCTAAAACCAATTGAGATGCAATTTTCCACATACATACACTTAGGAACATGTAGAATATCATGACAACAAGCTTTGTCCAAAAAATCAGAGATATCCTGATTTTATTAGAAACCCTAATTTTGACCCTCTCTGGTTAGGAGGAAATTGCACATCTTCCAAATCCAAATTCCTCAGAGTATGTTGTGTATACTCTTAAAGGATGATGAGAAATGCCACTTGAGAATGATTTTGAATCAATGAGCTATTTCTTTTGAGGGTTTTCCTTCAGTTTTTGAACCTCTTGCATGTTGAAGTATGTATTGCTTCAATCTCCCATTGGATCTCACTTCCTTGAGATTGTGGATGATCAATTAAGATGATATGAGACATGAGAGACTCTTGGCTTGCCTAGAGCCAACTTGATTGACCTTTTTGTGCTTTGAATGATTCCTTGATTGTCCACCTTCCACCTGATCACATGCCCTGATGGTAAGAAGGATGCCATGCTTCATTTTTCTATGTTAAATGCAATGTAATGTTAATGAGGTGGATATGATATGATAAATGATAATGCCATGCTATGATGACAAAAGGGGAGAGCAAATTTTGGGGTATTACAGCTGCCCCTATTCAAGCGCTGTAGACCTGAATGCCTGAAAGCAAATGCTTTCGGACTTTCAAGGTATATAGTGATTGAATACCAAAAATAACCAAAAATTTGCTCTGGGTGATGAAGAAGAAAAGGGATATAAACCCAACAAGACTGCTGGATTGAATCTTCGATGAAACGTCGGAGAGATCTGTCTTTTGAACGACGCCAGACGACTACTGGCTTGCCACACTACTGGTGGACTTTAATGATGTCTTTTATGCAATTCCAGACGACTACTGGCCTGCCACGCTGCTGGTGGACTTTAATAACGTCTTTTGAACGACGCCGGACGACTACTGGCCTGCCACACTACTGGTGGACTTTGATAACGTCTTTTGAACGACGCCAGACGACTACTGGCTTGCCACACTACTGGTGGACTTTAATAATGTCTTTTATGCAATTCCAGACGACTACTGGCCTGCCACACTACTGGTGGACTTTGCAGCTTCGTGCCACCCGAAGATGGACTTTTGCCAATCCACTGTTGGACTTTTTAGAACATGCCACCCTTAGATGGACCTTTCGCCAATCCACTGTTGGACTTTTGCCACCCGAAGACGGACTTTTGCCAATCCACTGTTGGACTTTTGCCACCCGAAGACGGACTTTTGCCAATCCACTGTTGGACTTTTGCCACCCGAAGACGGACTTTTGCCAATCCACTGTTGGACTTTTGCCACCCGAAGACGGACTTTTGCCAATCCACTGTTGGACTTTTAGCTGCTTTGCCACCCGAAGATGGACTTTTGCCAATCCACTGTTGGACTTTTGCCACCCGAAGACGGACTTTTGCCAATCCACTGTTGGACTTTTGCCACCCGAAGACGGACTTTTGCCAATCCACTGTTGGACTTTTGCCACCCGAAGACGGACTTTTGCCAATCCACTGTTGGACTTTTGCCACCCGAAGACGGACTTTTGCCAATCCACTGTTGGACTTTTGCCACCCGAAGACGGACTTTTGCCAATCCACTGTTGGACTTTTAGAATTTGCAAAATTGTATTACTCTCTGCATCTGTGTCAGACATCTCCGCTGACTCTGCTGAGGAACAATGATCAATGACTTGACTTTAGAGGTTCCTGAGAGGATAATATCTCTGCTGGCGAATGGATGAACAATCCGTCTGCTTCGAATTGTCAAGCTTGCCAACAATAAATTGGACTTTAAGATATGAGGGAATGATGACTCTGCCAGGAATTATTCCATCTGTTTGGGGCTGGATTCTGGTCACAGCAACTCCGCTGGGGATGAGAATTTTTAAATGACGTCCTGCTGGGGAAATGAGCCATTAAAACTCTGCTTGGGGATTTATTCAACCCAAGATCCTTTATAGGGATTATCAACCTTCTGACCCGGCTGGGGAAAGGCTGTACCATCCTTGTTGAGGAATAGATTCTGTCGATCTGATAAACCTCTGCGGGGAGAACAACAACTCAGCTGGGAGTTGCTGACAAGATTCGATGCTGACCTCTGTGGGGATACCATGACCAGAGATACGATCTTGCTGGGTATCAGGGCTACTCTGCCAGGGATATGCAAATCCTGGTTAGAACATTCCACTGCAACTTGCTAGGAAAGAGTCCTTAGAGATCTGTTGGGGAAACCCAAAGCAAATCCACAGTATTCTGCTGAAGAATATGACTGTCAAGCTTAGGATAAGTACTACAATGCCCCATGTTAGGCGAGCTTTCCTTTAGACAATTCCGTTGGGGATGACGAGTTTATAACAAACTCTGCTGGAGAAAACTGCTTTAAAGCGTCTCGTGTTGGGGAATGCCTTTTGAGAGGATTTTACAGAAGACCAACTGTCCTCAAACTCTACTGGGGATGATCAACACTTCATGCTGGGGAAACAAACAATATGTCCCCGAAGAGGATGTCATAGGAGGATTTTACAGAAGATTTAGCTTCTTCAAACTCCTGCGACTTCGCTGGGGATAATGACCATCAAACTCTACTGGGGGGTGATCAACACTTCATGCTGGGGAAACAACATGCCCCATGCTTAAGAAAACCAACAATTTGTCTCCGAAGAGGATGTCATAAGAGGATTTTACAGAAGATTTAGCCTCTTCAAACTCCTAGTGATTTCAACGGGGATAATGAACATCCGTTTCGGTGTCGACGAGATCACTCTTTTGGGGAACCTGTGACTGTTACTGACATAGAAAAGCTTGTAGCCGTTGGAAGTACTGAATGAGAGAATCGACTTAATAAGATACCAGGGTACCCAGTTGAACTTAATTCACTGAGATCGACCCGATGAACGCCGATCTCCTTACCCATAATTGCCCCAGTCTTTTGCGTGGGGTGATTTATTGCTAGTCTTGTGCTTAAAATCATCTGCACCTGCTACCTGTAACAAAAGAATATGCCCACATGCCCCGAATATTGCGTGGCTAGAATCCACCATCCGGGAGTATTCAACATTCGAAGTAATTTCAAATGTTTTTTCTGCGCATGTTATTGCAAGACCGCCATGTTTTCAAATGCAATGTTTTATCAAAAATAGGACGTTTTTGCAAACAAAGCAATAAAACAAAAATAGGAGGCTTTTTATTGAAATTCAATTTATTGACTGAGAGCCCAGAATAGGCAATTACATCTGGAAGCAATCCCTGGAAAGAGGTGATCGCTGAAAATTGAGAAAAGAAACTATCCTAATGGCAATGTGAAAACGGAATTCCACTGAGTTTCCATTCTGTTATGACCAGTATGTCTTCAAAACTCCCCGACCTTGCCTTCTGAGGAATGATCAGACCGATTCCTATTCTTCAGAACGTCAGTTGTTCAAACGGTAATGGGTACAGATAACTCAGACTGTAGTCATTCGCTTAAATCCCTCTTTTGTGTGGACCGCCCTTTCAGGTTTTCGATCCACCAGGATACCCTTTTTTGCCTAAGTTGCCCTTTCGGGTTTTCAACTTACCGGGTGTACAATTTTTTTCAATTATATCCCTAATTTTTGCCCGAACCTTATTCTGTTTTTGGTTCGCCGGGATGCCCTTTTTTGCCTGAATTTTTTTATTTTTATTATCCAGCGGGTCTATTCATGCGAAGTATTTTTTGACTACGTCCGAGTTGACAGGGGATGAAAAGTCTTCGCCATCCATGGTTGTAAGCAATAAAGCTCCGCCCGAAAAGACCTTTTTAACCACGAATGGACCTTCATAATTAGGAGTCCATTTGCCCCTATGGTCTGTATTGGGAGGAAGGATCCTTTTGAGTACCACATCTCCGACTTTGTAAACCCGAGGACGCACCTTTTGGTCAAATGCCTGCTTCATTCTGCGCTGGTATAGTTGCCCATGACATACAGCCGCCAATCGCTTTTCCTCAATAAGGCTCAACTGATCAAATCTGGCTCGTACCCATTCAGCTTCATCTAGCTTAACATCCATCATGACTCTGAGGGACGGAATCTCTACTTCAACCGGTAGCACTGCCTCCATACCATATACAAGTGAGAATGGGGTTGCCCCAGTGGACGTGCGTACTGACGTTCGATACCCATGCAAAGCAAATGGTAACATCTCATGCCAATCTTTGTACGTGACAACCATCTTCTGTACAATCTTCTTGATATTTTTGTTGGCCGCTTCGACCGCGCCATTCATCTTTGGGCGGTACGGAGAAGAATTGTGATGTTCGATTTTGAAGTCCCGGCATAACTCAGCCATCATCTTATTATTCAAATTAGAACCATTATCAGTAATGATTCTTTCGGGAACTCCATATCGGCAAATGATATCCCGTTTTAAGAAACGAGCGACCACTTGCTTTGTAACATTGGCATAGGATGCGGCTTCAACCCATTTGGTGAAGTAATCAATTGCCACCAAGATGAAACGATGACCATTGGAAGCTGTAGGCTCAATCTTTCCGATCATATCAATGCCCCACATGGCAAACGGCCAAGGCGACGACATGATACTCAACGGATTTGGAGGCACATGCACCTTGTCTGCATAGATCTGGCATTTATGGCATTTGCGGGCATATTTGCAACAATCTGACTCCATAGTCAACCAATAATATCCCGACCTTAACAACTTTTTAGCCATTGCCTGCCCTCCGGCATGAGTACCGAAAGAGCCTTCGTGCACTTCAATCATCAACAAGTCTGCTTCATGTCTATCCACACATCTAAGCATGACCGTGTCAAAATTTCTTTTATACAGCACGCCATCTTTGTTCAGGAAGAAACTACCAGCTAACCTTCTCAACGTCTTCCTGTCTTTGGACGATGCCCCGGACGGGTACTCTTGACTTTTCAAGAAACACTTAATGTCATGAAACCATGGCTTGTCATCAGACGTTGCATCTACCGCAAACACAAATGCTGGTCTGTCAAGGCGGGATACCTCAATCTTAGGTACATGGTTCCATCTTTGCACTTTGATCATGGAAGACAAAGTGGCCAAGGCATCAGCGAACCTATTCTCATCTCGAGGAATGTGGTACAGTTTCACTGTTGTGAAAAACGTCAGCAACCTCCTTGTATAATCTCTATACGGCACTAGATTTGCTTGATGCGTGTACCAACTCCCTTTCACTTGATTGATTACCAAGGCTGAATCACCAAATATATCAAGGGTCTTAATCCGTAGATTAATCGCCTCCTCGATCCCCATTATACAAGCTTCGTACTCTGCTTCATTGTTGGTGCACCCGAAAGTTATTCGTGCAGTGAAAGGTATATGAACACCTTCCGGTGTGATAAGAACTGCTCCAACTCCGCACCCATTCATATTGACAGCCCCATCAAACATCAGACTCCATTTGGATTCAGGGTCTGGCCCCTCCTCCGGGAGTGGTTCCTCACAGTCTTTAGCTTTGAGAAACATGATGTCCTCATCAGGGAAGTCAAACTTCATGGGTTGGTAATCATCCATTGGCTGTTGCGCAAGATAATCGGACAAGATACTTCCCTTGATGGCCTTTTGTGAAGTGTACTGAATGTCATACTCTGTCAAGACCATTTGCCACCGTGCAACTCTGCCCGTCAATGCTGGTTTCTCGAAAATATACTTGATAGGATCCATTTTTGAAATCAACAAGGTTGTGTGCCTAACCATATATTGCCTCAATCGCTTAGCGGCCCATGCAAGTGCACAGCATGTCTTTTCAAGCATTGAGTATCGGGACTCACAATCATTGAACTTTTTGCTCAGGTAGTAAATAGCATGCTCCTTCCTACCTGTCTCGTCATGTTGACCGAGAACACAACCCATGGATCCTTCAAGCACTGTCAGATACATTATCAGCGGTCTCCCTTCAACTGGAGGCATTAGAATCGGAGGTTCCTGCAAGTATTCTTTTATCTTATCGAATGCCAATTGGCAATCGTCATTCCACCTGACCGTTTGATCTTTCCTCAACAATTTAAATATTGGTTCACACGTGGCTGTTAGGTGAGATATGAACCTTGCAATGTAGTTCAATCTACCCAAGAAACCACGAACCTCTTTTTCTGTTCTCGGTTCAGGCATTTCTTGTATTGCTTTCACCTTGGCAGGATCAACCTCGATTCCTTTTTCGCTCACAATGAAACCTAACAACTTTCCAGAACGCACCCCAAACGTGCACTTGTTTGGATTTAATCTCAGACGAAACTTTCTCAACCTTTCAAACAGCTTTTTCAGGTTGACCAGATGTTCCTCTTCTGTTCTCGACTTGGCAATCATATCATCTACATAACATTCGATCTCCTTATGAATCAAGTCATGAAACAATGTCACCATCGCCCGCTGGTACGTTGCCCCTGCGTTTTTCAACCCAAAAGGCATTACTTTATAACAATATGTACCCCACGGAGTAATGAACGTGGTCTTCTCCATATCTTCAGGTGCCATCTTGATCTGGTTGTACCCGGAGAACCCGTCCATAAAGGAGAACACTGAAAATTGAGCTGTATTGTCGACCAGCACATCAATATGAGGTAGTGGAAAATCATCTTTCGGGCTAGCTTTATTAAGATCTCGATAATCCACACACATTCTCACTTTTCCATCTTTCTTCGGTACTGGCACGATGTTGGCTACCCATGGAGGATACTTTGTCACAGCAAGAAAACCAACGTCCCACTGCTTCTGGACTTCCTCCTTAATCTTTAAGGCCATGTCGGGGTGAGTCCGACGAAGTTTCTGCTTGACTGGCGGACATTCTTCTCTCAATGGCAGCCTGTGCACAACAATATCTGTATCCAACCCCGGCATGTCTTGATATGACCAGGCGAAGATGTCAACATACTCGCGCAACATTTCCGTCAAAGTTTGCTTCACATCTGCTTGCAAGCTGGCACCAATCCTGATCTCTTTCTTGGCGTCCTTGGTACCAATATTGATGATTTCTACAGTCTCCTGATGAGGCTGGATGACCCTTTCCTCTTGTTTCAACAATCTGGCCAGTTCTTCAGAAAGTTCACAATCTTTCCCATCCCCTTCTTCGGCTTGATAAATCGGATTGTCAAAGTCATACATGGCCATATCAAAATCGTTATCAGTGGTATCCGGAGGATCAAGTCTGCATGAACGGGTTCATGCCTTATTTTAGAATTTATTTTTAAGCAAAACAAAAGAAAATGAAACATTGCCATTTTATATTTTTTTGTGCGAAAATAAAAACTGAAAGACAGAGAACAAAATTTGATTGCAAAACGTCCTTTATTAATGATTAAACATTGCAAATGCGACCATGGTGGCCCTACAAATGAATCTATACGCCTTGGGCAGAGCGCAAGATTTTGACATGCATTATGGTTAGAAAAAACAAAGAAAAATTACTCTGTCTGAAGAGTAACCCGGATGACTTCTTCAACGAACCAGTTCTGCACTTGTTGTCCCGAAGCATGAGGGCGTACCCAGTTGTCCAGGTCACAATTACTGTCAACACTATCCTCTGTGGCTGCACAAGACTGGTCCATGTAGATAATTCCCCCACTATTGAAAGTAATGGGTCCCCTGCTCCCCGCATCTGAAGTTGTAGAGGGATGATAACCAATACCAAATTTGTCTTCCTTCATTGGGGTCTCTATCAACCTGCCCCAACCTTGAGCGTTGCCTGCCCTGACGACTTCGACAGCTTGTTTGTAAGATGAAATGGAGGTACCAGCACCAACTGGTACAGAAGAAGACTCAGGTGCATCGTCAATGTTGACTGCTTCAAATGATTGGCACAACATCTCATGAATTTCCCCATCCATTTCAATGTACTTGAACGTGGACAAGTGACTCACAAAGATGTCTTCCTCCCCACACACTGTCACAACCTGCCCTTCAAACTCATACTTCAGCTTTTGATGTAGAGTAGAAGTAACAGCCCCGGCTCCGTGAATCCAAGGGCGCCCCAATAGGCAGCTATATGCAGGTTGTATGTCCATTACATGGAACGTGGATTTGAATACCTGTGGTCCAATTTGTACGGGCAATTCCACCTCACCAAACACAGATCGTCTAGTTCCATCGAATGCTCTAACCACCAATTCACTAGGCCTTAAGATCAAACCGTCAACTTCCAGCTTCATTAATGCCTTCTTGGGCAAGACATTGAGTGATGAACCAGTGTCTACCAGTACATGAGATAACACTGCGCCCTTACACTCCATCGTGATATGCAAAGCCTTATTATGGTTTCTTCCTTCAACCGTCAGATCTCTACTTGTAAAGCCCAAGCCATGGCTAACATTAACATTGGAGATTACGCCCTCGAGCTGATTAACAGTAATTTCTTGTGGCACGTACGCACTCTTCAACACTTTCAACAACGCCTGCCGGTGCGCATCAGAGCACATCAATAGTGACAAGATTGAAATCTTTGAAGGGGTCTGATTCAGTTGGTCCACGATCTTATAATCGCTTTTCTTGATTATCTTTATAAATTCTTCCATTTCCTTATCAAAAGTAATCTTTGTCTCTGCTTCAGGTGTAGGCGCACTTTCAACCACCTGTTTACCCTTAGCCTTTGCTGCAGCTTCTACCTCCTTATCACTTCTCAAGGTTTGGGGAGCGAACAACCTTCCACTCCTTGTAAAGCCCCCTACACCCCCTACATTATCAATATTTGGGCTGACTGACGGCTCAACTTCCTGCTTTTTACCTTCGTAATATACATCTGCCCCATAGTGCCATGGGATAGCTTTCGTGGATGTGAACGGAATTGGTCCTGGCACCGTGATAGTGACAGGACTGGGCCCTTCTGGCGCAACACTCGCCACGGGAACTGCATTGACCGGCATTTGAATCTCAGCGGGAGTGTAATAGATGGTCACGGTTGATATCTCATCAGTGTCTTTCACAACTCTGTCGAACTGTAGACATCCTTCATCGATCAGATTCTGTAAACCCATCTTCAACTTATCACAGTCGTTCCCCTGATTCATGCACTCAGAGCAATCTTGATTACAGCCCGGGAACACCTGTCCCTTCAATAAACGATCTTTTACAACCAACAAAGAAGTTTTCACTTGATGAACGTCTAACACCAAATTCAATCTCCTCCCATCTTCAATAGCGTACACATTTGCTGCACTATGATCAGGCATGGGATGCTGAGTAATATTAGGAGCGGGAGAGAAATTGATGGCTTTAGCATCAATCAAATCTTGTACTTTATGATGGAAAGCCCAGCATTTTTCAATGGAGTGCCCCTGAGCACCTGAGTGGAACTCACAACGAGCATTAGCATCGAAGTTAGGTGGCAGGTTTCCAGCAACCGGAGCTTTCATAGTACGGAGTTCTACCAACTTTAACTCGAGTAGCCGGGGCAACAGCGTGGCATAAGTCATAGGGAGAGGATCCATCTTACGATCCCTCTGTCTAGACCTTTGCTGGAAAAAAGGTTGTTGCTGTTGAACTTGTTGTTGGGGTTGTTGTTTCTGAACAGACGGTGTGGGGATTGTCACAACATCTACCTGATAATAAGCTCGAGAATGCCCTCTGCCTCGTCCTCTAAACACAGCATTCGTATCACCTTCTCTTCTTTTCTGGTTACTAGCGAACGGTTTCTTCGTCCCCGAAGAGCCAGCCCCACTCACATCCTGGATCTTTCCAAGCTTTAACAGACTTTCTATTCTTTCTCCCGCAATCACAATATCAGCAAATCCAATTGACGGACAAGCAGCTAATCTGTCAAGATAGGCCCCTTGCAAGGTGCCCATGAACATATCTGCCATTTCTCTGTCTGACAAGGGAGGTTGAACCTGGGCAGCCATTTCCCTCCACCTCTGTGCATATTCTTTGAAACTCTCCTTGGCATTTTGTGACAATCCCTGCAAATGGGTGCGGTTGGGCGCCATGTCAATATTATATTGGTATTGCTTCAGGAACGCTTCTGCCAGATCTTTCCAATTCTTCACAGCAGCTCTACTCAACTTCATGTACCAGGTCAAAGACGCCCCCGCCAGACTGTCCTGAAAATAGTGCATCCATAGCTTCTCGTCGTCCGTATGGGCTGAAATCTTCCCAAAGTAAGCTTGAAGATGCGTTTGGGGACACGCATTGCCGTGATACTTATCAAAAGTGGGAGGTTTGAATTTAGGGGGAATTCTGACTCCTGAGACCAGCCCCAAGCTGGTAACATCAATACCCATAGAGTTCTTGCATTCTATGGCCCTGATCTTCTCTGCTAACTCATCATACCTTCGATCACCTTGATTACCCACATCAGCATCCAGCAGAGTAAATTGGTCTTCCAGAGTATCTTCAAGAGTAACACCAGCCTGCCTACCATGTCCATTACCCCGATTGTTACCACCAGGAGGAGGGTTGCCACCGGGAGGAGGAATGCCATGTCCCTGTGAATTGTCATGATGATCACCTTCGGGCCCATTGTCGGGACGCTCTACCAGAAGCCTCAGTCTCTCCTGATTTTGCGCCATGCCAGTCATGAGGGTCATGAACTGGTCCATACGCGCCCTCATTTCCGCCAAATCACTTTGCACTTGATCCATGATTCTTACTTGATTCCTTCGCGTCGAATATCGGTGAATATGACTCTCCGCTATACTGCCTGAAACCAAATAAAGGTTAGAGACCCCGCAACGAGTACCTGAAAAGCAAGTAACAAAAAATGCAAAATGATATGCAATGCCATGCAATGCCATGTTTGTCATTTCCGAGGTGCTTTATACCCTGATTCCAATCCAATCCACAGAAATCTGAAGACCAGAAATTGTGATATAAAGAGACGTGTCGTGGTCATGTGCTTGTGTGCAGCTATCTGATAAGGAATAATTCTGAATAAAACTGCTCATACTCATTCAACAAAGTATTCAAGTACATTTAAGAAAGGCTCATCCGCAAATGCAATACAAGGAAAAATGGATCCATCAACAAGCCTGATGGTAACCATTAATAACAAAATATAAGGAAAAGAACATCAGTCTGACAATTCCACACCCTTCAGCTTATCACTTGAGTATTTGATCTCCTCAAAAAGTATACGGGTACACTGGTGATTCGGCTTTTCAATCATTTCTTTGATCAAGACATCCCTTTTCTCAAGAGCTTCAGTTAAAGAACCCATGTGCAGCATCAGAGCCTCGTCATCACACACTCCTTTGTGTCTCTTTATGCCGGCTTGCGTCTTGAGTATCTCCCTTTCTATCATGACTTCTTCAAGCTCTTTCTTGGTATTCCTCAGCTCACCTCTAGCTTCTTCTAGCTGTTCTTGACTCTTACCGAGGCTTTCCCGATACTTTCTCCTCTGCTCATGCGCCTTTTCAAGCTCTTCGTCCTTAATCTGCAACTGTTCCTGTAATTCAGCATTCTCTATCCTAACTTCGTCCCAAGCGTGCTGAAACTTTGTTAACTTTTCTTTGGTCTGTGCTAACGCCTGTTTGGTTTGCTTGTGGGCTTGAGTAGCATCATCAGCACCTTTACTAATCTTCCGGAAATGTTGGGCTCTTCCAGCAAAGTCTTTTTCTTTTGCAGTTAGGATTTGTTCAGCATCTTGGGCTTTCCGCTCCAGCTCTTTGTTGGCATGTAGAGCATTCTGAAGACGGCTACTCAACTCGGAATTCTCTCCTTGGAGCTTTTTCACCAAGGCTTGCAACTTGTCAACTTCTTCCACAGTAGCAGTGCTTCTTGCTTTCTCATTCTCTGGATACAAAAGGGGTGCCTTACCAAAAGGCAAGAGAAAATCTTCAACTCTTTTCTTCACCCACTCTTCATATGCTGGATAAACCCGGTTGTTAGGCTTTCCTAGAGTAACTTTGCCCTTTTTCAGTATGCTACCCCAGCTTTCAGAAGCTTTCTGTGCTGCTTCCCATCCTTCTGATGTATGAAAATAGAGGGACTCCTCCACATCTCTCTTAATAGGCGGACCTGTCAGGGCATACCCAAATTGTCGAATGGCCAAAGAAGGATTGTAATTAATCCCACCCAATCTTCCTATCAGTGGAACGTTAGGGAACTTACCACAGCTGTGGATAATATTCTTACCAATCAGCCCATGATCTACCCATACGATGTCCTTGGCCACCAATCCCATTAAACGCTGTTTCCACTCTAGAGAATCTTTGGAATCCACAAAAGCCCCTGATTGTGATAAACGGCCCGCAAACCACTTATAGAACAAGGGTGCACAACAACGAATTATCCCTCCTCTTTTCTTTTCATTTCGGTTGTACAATGAGTAGTGAAGATCTCCCAGTAGCGTTGGCACCGGGTTCTTCATCATGAATATTCGTATAGCGTCCGTATCAATAAAATCCGGCTCGTTGGGAAACAACACTATGCCGTATATACAAAGGGCTAGCAAAGCATTAAAAACAAGCCAATTCTCGCCTTTAGCTGCTTCCTGGGCCTTCTTAATCAGATATTCCAGCTTGTAACCACGAATCTTTCCTTTGTTGGAGACATTGTCACTTAACTCTGATTTGCTCAAATAAAGAGCACCAGCCACCTTTCCAAAGTCAAGATCCCCCACTGATCCAAAGAAAGGGGGCTCCTCCTTGATAGCAATCCCCAACATGTTGGAATACTCCTCCAGGGTAGGAACCAACACATAGTCTGGAAATACAAAACACCTCAGAGGCGGATCATAGAACTGCATCAACGTATGGAGACCTCTGGCTTCATAATCACTGACATTACGGACCATAGATAAAATCCACCCATATTTCTCTTCAAAAGCTTCTCGTGCTTGTCGCTCCCGGGATTTTCATCCTAGTACAAACGCGAAAGTGGCACCGAAACAGAGTCGCCAGCAATGTGTATTTATCCCAAGAGAGGGAAAGGAAACACCGCATAAACCTGAAGGAAGGAAAGAGCATGGTCCCGCGACCAAGAGAAGTGGGTAAGGGAGTCGGTTACGCGAGAGGAAGGTATTAGCACCCCCTCGCGTCCATCGTACCCGATGGGATCCACGCTTGCTTGTCTCGATCAAAGGGTGTAAAGAAAGGAATACTGGAAGAGGAACTAGAAAAGGAATGAAAAGAGAAAGAGAAACAAATGTAGGGAAAATAAAAGAAGTGCTCGCATGGGCCCTACCCCACTGCCTACGTATCTCATCGGGAGCATGAGAATCAGAGCGACGTAGTTCCCCTCACTAGGGATGAATTGTTTGTGTTTTTTTAAGGAACGGCTAACGTTCTAGCTCAGGTGTTGCAGGCTCGCTGGTCCGAGTGCGTTACCATCTTGCAAGAGAACGAGTAGGAGCACGTTCATACGTTGAGAGTGAGTGAGATGAGAAAAGAATTCCCGAAGGAAAGACGTAATTGTTTGTTTTTGTCTTTTAGAAGTTTTTTTCATTTGTTTGCATATGACAGTGTATCTGAATCTTAGTCATTGGAATGTGTACATTCTCACATTCCAAGATGGAATGGGTAAGAAAGCACACTAAGAGTGAAGAAGACCCCCACACTTAGTTCCAATTGTCAAGGTTCAAACACACTAGCATACTTGTGTTTATTAAGTGTTTTTGTTGATTTAAGAAATGAAGAAGTGTTTTTTTATTATTTGTACCTTCAACAAGTATTGCATTTAAGTCCCTCATACAAGATCAAATGTTTAACACATTGACCCAAGATGGGCTATATGCTATACATTCTAAGATTACAAGAGAAAACCCCTTATAATCTTTTCTTTATATGAAAGGCCTAAATGCAATAAATGCCTACCTTTATTATATGTTTTGAATTTTCTTTGAGATGAGAAAAGAGACTCAAGGGAGGAGAAAAGGTAAAACCTATATGGACTAAGACTCAATCCTAATTGATTAGTTAAGGGAGTGATCCTAAGGTTTGTGAGGTTTCAACCTAAAGTCTAAAGAAAGAATGAATTAAACAATTCACTTCTAAAGTAAAAGATGAATTGTAATTCACAAGGGGAAAGTGATGAGTTATTAAAAGAAAGCACATAAGTGCTTAAGAAAACACAAAATGGAATTGTAAAAAAGAAAGGATAGAAGTTGAATGTGGATTCCTTATCCACACTCAATTGAAACTTACCAAAGCCCCTACATGGTTAGCAAACATGTATAAGAAGTATAAGAAGTAAAAGAACATGTAATGCATCATAAAACTCAAAAGAATTAAATGAGAAACCAAATCCTAGAGCCACAATCAGAATGTACATCATATGGACAACAAGTGAATATCATCATACAAGTGCAAGTGAATAAGCAATAATCATCACCCATTAGCATTTAAACATGTTACAAGAAGAAGGGGTAGATGAAAGATGGAAAGAAATGAAGAGGACATGCATAAATGGCACATGTAAATCAACAACCAGAATTGAAACTAAATGGAAAAAAGTTTATAAACATCTCAAAAGTATTTATGAATCAACTTCAAGACATTCAAGAAGTAATATAAGAAGAATTGAAATGAAAGTTCAAAAAGAAAGTGCAAACAATACATGTTAATGATGCACAAAGTTCAAATTGAAAGTCAACATGCAAGGATGACATATAATGTGTATCAAAGACCTATAATATCATATGAATGGCTCATAACATATGCAAATGCTCATTCAAATATGCAGAAAAGAATTCATGTAAACATGCACTAAAATTGTCATGACATGCCATGGATTATGCTTCCAATGCAATGCATCAAACAAAGACCAAATGGATTCATGAAAATTATGCCAGCATATTATTGTAATGCCTAGGTCAGAAATGCATCATACATCAAGATAGCATGTAAAAATTCAGAGCAAAATGACTTCATACAAAGCAATTAGGTCAAATTGAAACATCATGCAAAGTGGTGCAAATATAGGCATCAAGACATGTGATAAAATGACCTAAAAATCAAACAAAAATCATCTAACATGCTTCAATGTATTAGTGAATCAATGCAAAAAGAATCATGTCAAAACAGTTGGTAATGAGCAAGAACAAAATTAAACAAATTCATGTATCATGCTTAGAATGCATCTAAATGGAAATTCAAAGAAAATTATGGACCAGGGGTAAAAAGGTCATAAAATCAAGAAATAAAATCATGGAAAATTTCCTAAATGTTTTAAGAATACACATGAATTTTTGTAGAATTTTCCAATCTGTTTTGGTATTTTTAAAAATTAAAAAGCAAACGTGTAGAAAAGTGAAAAAAATAAAATGGAATGTAAATGTGAATGGGGGTGCATGCCTAGTAAAAATGAGTTCAAAAATGGTTTGGGCTTAAGGCATGGGGGTGTGGATATCAATCTGGCTTAGGTCCAATAAGCGCGCAAAACACCATAACTAGCATGTTCTTCAGTCAACAAAATTGACTCATTAATAGCCACTAGATTGAGTCAAGGTCAAGCCAAAGTCAAAGTAAACATGATCAATGCACACACGCGAGGGAACACATTTACTAACATGCACTGCGCCACATTTTGTTTAAGTGAAATCAGAAATGGAGCACGTGAGGTGCACACCTTTTTTAATGTGTTGGCCAATCCTACACCACACGATGCAAGTAAATCCACGGTCACGATTAAAACTGCAAACCAAACCCTAATACATGATCACCGGCCGGAGAGGGACCTCCGGTCACCTTCTCCGGCCACGCACCACCGTCTGCAACTCTCACATGTCCCAGAAATGCACAAATATTATACCAAAATGAAGCTGAGCTCACGTAGATTAAGAATTCACAATTGTTTTTCACATACCAAGCACACACATAGAGAACAGAGGAGATTAAATCATGCCCTAAGTTTTGGATCTAGGCTTCTAAGAAGCTCTATCAACTAGCCGGAGTAAGCAGAGCTTCTATCAAGCTTAAATTAACAAAAACAAGCTAAAATTAATGAAAATCAACTGAAGCAAAGTTGAATGATGAAACCTGAAAATGTGGAGCAATTGGAGATGTTGAGAAAAACCAGAGGAAAGCTTGATATGCTGAGCTTCTAGATCTTCAAACTTAGCAAAATAAATGCTATGGATTCGTAAATAGATGAAGGATGTTGAAGCTTGCAATGATGCTGAACTTGCAGAAATGGAGTTGTTCTTGTTGCTCTTGATTCAACCACACCAAGCAATGATTAATGGAAGCACAATGGAGTTGAAATCGTGGAGAGGAAGATGAGAAAAATCAGAAAGAGTGAGAGGAGAATTCTGAAGTGTTTTTGAGAGAATGTGGTTGAAAATGAAGTTGTGAGGTGAGATTTTGTTTTATAGTGTGAGTTAACCAAGGTTAAACTGAGTGAGGTTAACTGAGTCACAATGGTTTGAGTGAGTCATCCCTAACTAACTGAGTCAAGTTAGTTAGGGAGAGCAATGATATGGTGCAGCTGGTTTATGAAGAACTATGGTGGAGATGAAAATGAAATTCCAATGGCACGGCTATGTAGCATAAACTTATTCAGCAAGTTTCATTCTTTCCCTTCTCATGCATAATGAAGCACGTGACATGGTGAATGTAAAAAGTGTTTGGTTTAAAAGGGTAATGGATGGAGAGTGTGATCAAGCATGCGTGGGAATGTGACAATCAACAACATTCATTTCTGATTTTTTAGCAGCTTGGAATCAGTTGGAACATGGTAGTTTAAAGATGATTTTCCCTCTGCATTGTGAATGGTTTGAGAAGGTTTTGGGATCAAATGAAAGAGGGAATATCATGCTACATATTTGGTGTGAAAAATGAATTGAAATAAGACATGGAAGAGGTTGAAAAATGACTTAGAACATTAAGGTTTGGGACTGGTATAAGGGTGAGGCAGTGAGGTTGGCTGGCAAGGCATGTTGGCATGGGATTTTCAGCATAATCACCATGACTTTGGCCCCATATATCGCCTCTATAACTTGATCAAATGGAATTTTGTCCAACATGAGTATTGAAGATGACACTACAAGGAACAACTTTGATGTTGAAAAGTTTTTCATTTGAGGTCTTTAACCATGAGAAAAATGAGTGGACATTTGGCCCACCACATGTTTGTTAAAATGACTGCGCGCATGACCTGAAAATCTTGGTCATGACCTAGTTTTGAACCTACTTTGCTCAAACTTTGATCAATCATATCTCACTCAATTTTTATCCAATGGAGATGTTCCACACATGGATTTGAAGCTTAAAACAAGATCTTTTGTTGTGGCCGAGTGGAATTTTCATTTGGTGCTCCAAATTTAAATGGCCTTGGTTCAAATTCTGATGCAAAATGGCCAAAACTTGCTATTTTTAGTAACCCTACTTCATCCAAAAATGGCAACTTTCCACATCTTGATTTTTTCATGATTCCTTTGGAGTTTCTTAATCAAATTTTGTACATTGGACATATGTAACATGAATTTCATGAATTTGGCCTCAAAAAGTCAAGAGTTGACTTTTTCCTCTGATTATTTGACTTTCCCCCAATTTCTCTGATTCTTGATCTTTCTTCCAATTGAACTACTTCTAAAACCAATTGAGATGCAATTTTACACATACATACACTTAGGGACATATGGAATACCATGACAACAAGTTTTGTCCAAAAAATCAGAGATTCCCTGATTTAACTGGAAACCCTAATTTTGGCCCCCTCTGGTTAGGAGGTAAAAGTGCAGTCTTCAATTTCCAATTCCTCAGGGTATGTTGTGTATCCTCTTAAAGAATGATGAGAAATGCCACTTGGGAATGATTTTGGATCAATGACCTATCTCTTTTGAGGATTTTCCTTCAATTTTTGGACTTCTTGCATAGTGAAAGATGTAGTGCTTCAATCTCCTATTGAATCTCACCTTCTTGAGGTTGTGGAAGATCAATTGAGATAGTATGAGACATGAGAGACCTCTTGGCTTGCCTAGAGCCAACTTGATTGACCTTTTTGTGCTTTGAATGATTCCTTGATTGTCCACCTTCCACTTGATCACATGCCCTGATGGTAAGAAGGATGCCATGCTTCATTTTTCTATGTTAAATGCAATGCAATGCTAATGAGATGGATATGATATGATAAATGATAATGCCATGCTATGATGCCAAAAGGGAAGAGCAAATTTTGGGGTATTACAGCTGCCCCTATTCAAGCGCTGTAGACCTGAATGCCTGAAAGCGATTGCTTTCGGACTTTCAAGGTATATAGTGATTGAATACCAAATATAACCAAAAATTTGCTCTGGATGGTGAAGAAGAAAAGGGATATAAACCCAACGAGACTGCTGGATTGAATCTTCGATGAAACGTCGGAGAGATCTGTCTTTTGAACGATGCCAGACGACTACTGGCTTGCCACGCTGCTGGTGGACTTTAATACTGTCTTTTATGCAATTCCAGACGACTACTGGCCTGCCACGCTACTGGTGGACTTTGGAAATGTCTTTTTGAACGACGCCAGACGACTACTGGCTTGCCACACTACTGGTGGACTTTGCAGCTTCGTGCCACCCGAAGATGGACTTTTGCCAATCCACTGTTGGACTTTCGCCACCCGAAGACGGACTTTTGCCAATCCACTGTTGGACTTTTAGAATATGCCACCCTTAGATGGACCTTTCGCCAATCCACTGTTGGACTTTTAGAATATGCCACCCTTAGATGGACTTTTGCCAATCCACTGTTGGACTTTTGCCACCCGAAGACGGACTTTTGCCAATCCACTGTTGGACTTTTGCCACCCGAAGACGGACTTTTGCCAATCCACTGTTGGACTTTTAGCTGCTTTGCCACCCGAAGATGGACTTTTGCCAATCCACTGTTGGACTTTTAGAATATGCCACCCTTAGATGGACCTTTCGCCAATCCACTGTTGGACTTTTAGCATTTCAAAATTGAATTACTCTCTGCATCTGCGTCAGACATCTCTGCCGACTCTGCTGAGGAACCACAATCAATGATTTAATCTCGGAGACTCCTAAAAGGATAATATCTCTGCTGGCGAATGGATGAACAATCCGTCTGCTTCGAATTGTCAAGCTTGCCAACAATAAATTGGACTTTAAGATATGAGGGAATGACGACTCTGCCAGGAATTATTCCATCTGTTTGGGGCTGGATTCTAGTCACAGCAACTCCGCTGGGGATGAGAATTTTTGAATGACGTCCTGCTGGGGAAATGAGCCATTAAAACTCTGCTTGGGGATTTATTCAACCCAAAATCCTTTATAGGGATTATCAACCTTCTGACCCGGCTGGGGAAAGACTGTGCCATCCTTGTTGAGGAATAGATTCTGCCGATCTTATAAACCTCTGCGGGGAGAACGACAACTCAGCTGGGGAGTATTGCTGACAAGATTCGATGCTGACATTTGTGGGGATACCATGACCAGAGATACGATCTTGCTGGATATCAGGGCTACTCTGCCAGGGATATGCAAATCCTGGTTAGAACATTCCCCTGCAACTTGCTACGAAGAGTCATTAGAGATCTGTTGGGGAAACCCAAAGCAAATCCACAGTAGTCTGCTGAAGAATATGACTATCGGGCTTAGGATAAGTACCACAATGCCCCATGTTAGGCGAGCTTCCCTTTAGACAATTCCGTTAGGGATGGCGAGTTTATAACAAACTCTGTTGGAGGAAACTGCTTTAAAACGTCTCATGTTGGGGAATGCCTTTCGAGAGGATTTTACAGAAGACCAACTGTCCTCAAACTCTACTGGGGGTGACCAACACTTCATGCTGGGGAAACAAACATGCCCCATGCTTGGACAACACAACAATTCGTCCCCGCAAAGGATGTCATAAGAGGATTTTACAGAAGATCTAGCCTCTTCAAACTCTTGTGACTTCGCTGGGGATAATGACCATCAGTTTCGGTGTCGACGAGACCACTCTTTTGGGGAACCTGTGACCGTTATCGACATAGAAAAGCTTGTAGCTGTTGGAAGTACTGAATGAGAGAATCGACTTAATAAGATGCAACGGTACCCAGTTGAACTTAATTCGCTGAGATCGACCCGATGAACGCCGATCTCCTTACCCATAATTGCCCCAGTCTTTTGCGTGGGGTGATTTATTGCTAGTCTTGTGCTTAAAATCATCTGCACCTGCTACCTGCAACGAAAGAATATGCCCACATGCCCCGAATATTGCGTGGCTAGAATCCACCATCCGGGAGTATTCAACATTCGAAGTAATTTCAAATGTTTTTTCTGCGCATGTTATTGTAAGGCTGCCATGTTTTCAAATGCAATGTTTTATCAAAATTAGGACGTCTTTGCAAACAAAGCAATAAAACAAAAATAGAAAGCTTTTTACTGAAATTCAATTTATTGACTGAGAGCCCAGAATAGGCAATTACATCTGGAAGCAATCCCTGGAAAGAGGTGATCGCTGAAAATTGAGAAAAGAAACTATCCTAATGGCAATGTGAAAACGGAATTCCACTGAGTTTCCATTCTGTTATGACCAGTATGTCTTCAAAACTCCCCGACCTTGCCTTCTGAGGAATGATCAGACCGATTCCTATCCTTCAGAACGTCAGTTGTTCAAACGGTGATAGGGTACAGATAACTCAAACCGTAGTCATTCGCTTAAATCCCTCTTTTGTGTGGACCGCCCTTTCAGGTTTTCGATCCACCAGGATACCCTTTTTTGCCTAAGTTGCCCTTTCGGGTTTTCAACTTACCGGGTGTACAAAATTTTTTTTAATTATATCCCTAATTTTTGCCCGAACCTTATTCTGTTTTTGGTTCGCCGGGACGCCCTTTTTTGCCTGGATTTTTTTATTTTTATTATCCAGCGGGTCTATTCATGCGAAGTATTTTTTGACTACGTCCGAGTTGACAGGGGATGAAAAGTCTTCGCCATCCATGGTTGTAAGCAATAAAGCTCCGCCCGAAAAGACCTTTTTAACCACGAATGGACCTTCATAATTAGGAGTCCATTTGCCCCTGTGATCTGTATTGGGAGGAAGGATCCTTTTGAGTACCACATCTCCGACTTTGTAAACCCGAGGACGCACCTTTTGGTCAAATGCCTGTTTCATTCTGCGCTGATATAGTTGCCCATGACATACAGCCGCCAATCGCTTTTCCTCAATAAGGCTCAGCTGATCAAACCTGGCTCGTACCCATTCAGCTTCATCTAGCTTAACATCCATCATGACTCTGAGGGACGGAATCTCTACTTCAACCGGTAGCACTGCCTCCATACCATATACGAGTGAGAATGGGGTTGCCCCAGTGGACGTGCGTACCGACGTTCGATACCCATGCAAAGCAAATGGTAACATCTCATGCCAATCTTTGTACGTGACAACCATCTTCTGTACAATCTTCTTGATATTTTTGTTGGCCGCTTCGACCGCGCCATTCATCTTTGGGCGGTACGGAGAAGAATTGTGATGCTCGATTTTGAAGTCCCGGCATAACTCAGCCATCATCTTATTGTTCAAATTAGAACCATTATCAGTAATGATTCTTTCGGGAACTCCATATCGGCAAATGATATCCCGTTTTAAGAAACGAGCGACCACTTGTTTTGTAACATTGGCATAGGATGCGGCTTCAACCCATTTGGTGAAGTAATCAATTGCCACCAAGATGAAACGATGACCATTGGAAGCTGTAGGCTCAATCTTTCCGATCATATCAATGCCCCACATGGCAAACGGCCAAGGCGACGACATGATGCTCAACGGATTTGGAGGCACATGCACCTTGTCTGCATAGATCTGGCATTTATGGCATTTGCGGGCATATTTGCAACAATCTGACTCCATAGTCAACCAATAATATCCCGACCTTAACAACTTTTTAGCCATTGCCTGCCCTCCGGCATGGGTACCGAAAGAGCCTTCGTGCACTTCAATCATCAACAAGTCTGCTTCATGTTTATCCACACATCTAAGCAGGACCGTGTCAAAATTTCTTTTATACAGCACGCCATCTTTGTTCAAGAAGAAACTACCAGCTAACCTTCTCAACGTCTTCCTGTCTTTGGACGATGCCCCTGACGGGTACTCTTGACTTTTCAAGAAACACTTAATATCATGAAACCATGGCTTGTCATCAGACGTCGCATCGACCGCAAACACAAATGCTGGTCTGTCAAGGCGGGATACCTCAATCTTAGGTACATGGTTCCATCCTTGCACTTTGATCATGGAAGACAGAGTGGCCAAGGCATCAGCGAACCTATTCTCATCTCGAGGAATATGGTACAGTTTCACTGTTGTGAAAAATGTCAGCAATCTCCTCGTATAATCTCTATACGGCACTAGATTTGCTTGGTGCGTGTACCAACTCCCTTTCACTTGATTGATTACCAAAGCTGAATCACCGAATATATCAAGGGCTTTAATCCGTAGATTAATCGCCTCCTCGATCCCCATTATACAAGCTTCGTACTCTGCTTCATTGTTGGTGCATCCGAAAGTTATTCGGGCAGTGAACGGCATATGAACACCTTCCGGCGTGATAAGAACTGCTCCAACTCCGCACCCATTCATATTGACAGCCCCATCAAACATCAGACTCCATTTGGATTCAGGGTCTGGCCCCTCCTCCGGAAGTGGTTCCTCGCAGTCTTTAGCTTTGAGAAACATGATGTCTTCATCAGGGAAGTCAAACTTCATGGGTTGGTAATCATCAATCGGCTGTTGCGCAAGATAGTCGGACAAGATACTTCCTTTGATGGCCTTTTGTGAAGTGTACTGAATGTCATACTCTGTCAAGACCATTTGCCACCGTGCAACTCTGCCTGTCAATGCTGGTTTCTCGAAAATATACTTGATAGGATCCATTTTTGAAATCAACAAGGTCGTGTGCCTAACCATATATTGCCTCAATCGCTTAGCGGCCCATGCAAGCGCACAGCATGTCTTTTCAAGCATTGAGTATCGGGACTCACAATCATTGAACTTTTTGCTCAGGTAGTAAATAGCATGCTCCTTCCTACCTGTCTCGTCATGTTGACCGAGAACACAACCCATGGAACCTTCAAGCACTGTCAGATACATTATCAGCGGTCTCCCTTCAACTGGAGGTATTAGAATCGGAGGTTCCTGCAAGTATTCTTTTATCTTATCGAATGCCAATTGGCAATCGTCATTCCACCTGACCGTTTGATCTTTCCTTAACAATTTAAATATTGGCTCACACGTGGCTGTTAGGTGAGATATGAACCTTGCAATGTAGTTCAATCTACCCAAGAAACCACGAACCTCTTTTTCTGTTCTCGGTTCAGGCATTTCTTGTATTGCTTTCACCTTGGCAGGATCAACCTCGATTCCTCTTTCGCTCACAATGAAACCTAGCAACTTTCCAGAACGTACCCCAAACGTGCACTTGTTTGGATTTAATCTCAGACGGAACTTTCTCAACCTTTCAAACAGCTTTTTCAGGTTAACCAGATGTTCCTCTTCTGTTCTCGACTTGGCAATCATATCATCTACATAACATTCGATCTCCTTATGAATCAAGTCGTGAAACAATGTCACCATCGCCCGCTGGTACGTTGCCCCTGCGTTTTTCAACCCAAAAGGCATTACTTTATAACAATATGTACCCCACGGAGTAATGAACGTGGTCTTCTCCATGTCTTCAGGTGCCATCTTGATCTGGTTGTACCCGGAGAACCCGTCCATAAATGAGAACACTGAAAATTGAGCTGTATTATCGACCAGCACATCAATATGAGGTAGTGGAAAATCATCTTTCGGGCTAGCTTTATTAAGATCTCGATAATCCACACACATTCTCACTTTTCCATCTTTCTTCGGTACTGGCACGATGTTGGCTACCCATGGAGGATACTTTGTCACAGCAAGAAAACCAGCATCCCACTGCTTCTAGACTTCCTCCTTAATCTTTAAAGCCATGTCGGGGTGAGTCCGACGAAGTTTCTGCTTGACTGGCGGACATTCTTCTCTCAATGGCAGCCTGTGCACAACAATATCTGTATCCAACCCCGGCATGTCTTGATACGACCAGGCGAAGATGTCAACATACTCGCGCAACATTTCCATCAAAGTTTGCTTCACATCTGCTTGCAAGCTGGCACCAATCCTGATCTCTTTCTTGGCGTCCTTGGTACCAATATTGATGATTTCTACAGTCTCCTGATGAGGCTGGATGACCCTTTCCTCCTGTTTCAACAATCTGGCCAGTTCTTCAGGGAGTTCACAATCTTTCTCATCCCCTTCCTCGGCTTGATAAATCGGATTGTCAAAGTCATACATGGCCATATCAAAATCGTTATCAGTGGTATCCGGAGGATCAAGTCTGCATGAACGGGTTCATGCCTTATTTTAGAATTTATTTTTAAGCAAAACAAAAGAAAATGAAACATTGCCATTTTATATTTTTTGTGCAAAAATAAAAACTGAAAGACAGAGAACAAAATTTGATTGCAAAACGTCCTTTATTAATGATTAAACATTGCAAATGCAACCATGGTGGCCCTACAAATGAATCTATACGCCTTGGGCAGAGCGCAAGATTTTGTCATGCATTATGGTTAGAAAAAACAAAGAAAAAAAAAATTACTCTCTCTGAAGAGTAACCCGGATGACTTCTTCAACGAACCAGTTCTGCACTTGTTGTCCCGAAGCATGAGGGCGTACCCAGTTGTCCAGGTCACAATTACTGTCAACACTATCCTCTGTGGCTGCACAAGACTGGTCCGGGTAGATAATTCCCCCACTATTGAAAGTAATGGGTCCCCTGCTCCCCGCATCTGAAGTTGTAGAAGGATGATAACCAATACCAAATTTGTCTTCCTTCATTGGGGTCTCTATCAACCTGCCCCAACCTTGGGCGTTGCCTGCCCTAACGACTTCGACAGCTTGTTTGTAAGATGAAATGGAGGTACCAGCCCCAACTGGTACAGAAGAAGACTCAGGTGCATCGTCAATATTGACTGCTTCAAATGATTGGCACAGCATCTCATGAATTTCCCCATCCATTTCAATGTACTTGAACGTGGACAAGTGACTCACAAAGATGTCTTCTTCCCCACACACTGTCACAACCTGCCCTTCAAACTCATACTTCAGCTTTTGATGTAGAGTGGAAGTAACAGCTCCAGCTCCGTGAATCCAAGGGCGTCCCAATAGGCAGCTATATGCAGGTTGTATGTCCATTACATGGAACGTGGATTTGAATACCTGTGGTCCAATTTGTACGGGCAATTCCACCTCACCAAACACAGATCGTCTAGTTCCATCGAATGCTCTGACCACCAATTCACTAGGCCTTAAGATCAAACCATCAACTTCCAGCTTCATCAATGCCTTCTTGGGCAAGACATTGAGTGATGAACCAGTGTCTACCAGTACATGAGATAACACTGCGCCCTTACACTCCATCGTGATATGCAAAGCCTTATTATGGTTTCTTCCTTCAACAGTCAAATCTCTACTTGTAAAGCCCAAGCCATGGCTGACATTAACATTGGAGATTACGCCCTCGAGCTGATTAACAGTAATTTCTTGCGGCACGTACGCACTCTTCAACACTTTCAACAACGCCTGCCGGTGCGCATCAGAGCACATCAATAGTGACAGGATTGAAATCTTTGAAGGGGTCTGATTCAGTTGGTCCACAATCTTATAATCGCTTTTCTTGATTATCTTCATAAATTCTTCCATTTCTTTATCAAAAGTAATCTTTGTCTCTGCTTCAGGTGTAGGCGCACTTTCAACCACCTGTTTACCCTTAGCCTTTGCTGCAGCTTCTACCTCCTTATCACTTCTCAAGGTTTGGGGAGCGAACAACCTTCCACTCCTTGTAAAGCCCCCTACACCCCCTACATTATCAATATTTGGGCTGACTAATGACTCAACTTCCTGCTTTTTACCTTCGTAATATACATCTGCCCCATAGTGCCATGGGATAGCCTTCGTAGACGTGAACGGAATTGCTCCTGGCACCGTGATAGTGACAGGACTGGGCCCTTCTGGCGCAACACTCGCCACGGGAACTGCGTTGACCGGCATTTGAATCTCAGCGGGAGTGTAATAGATGGTCACGGTTGATATCTCATCAGTGTCTTTCACGACTCTATCGAACTGTAGACATCCTTCATCGATCAGATTCTGTAAACCCATCTTCAACTTATCACAGCCGTTCTCCTGATTCATACACTCCAAGCAATCTTGATTACAGCCCGGGAACACCTGTCCCTTCAATAAACGATCTTTTACAACCAACAAAGAAGTTTTCACTTGATGAACGTCTAACACCAGATTCAATCTCCTCCCATCTTCAATAGCGTACACATTTGCTGCACTATGATCAGGCATGGGATGCTGAGTAATATTCGGAGCGGGAGAGAAATTGATGGCTTTAGCATCAATCAAATCTTGTACTTTATGATGGAAAGCCCAGCATTTTTCAATGGAGTGCCCCTGAGCACCTGAGTGGAACTCACAACGAGCATTAGCATCGAAGTTAGGCGGCAGGTTTCCAGCAACCGGAGCTTTCATAGTACGGAGTTCTACCAACTTTAACTCGAGTAGCCGGGGCAACAGCGCGGCATAAGTCATAGGGAGAGGATCCATCTTACGATCCCTCTGTCTAGACCTTTGCTGGAAAAAGGGTTGTTGCTGTTGAACTTGTTGTTGGGGTTGTTGTTTCTGAACGGACGGTGTGGGGATTGTCACAGCATCTACCTGATAATAAGCTCGAGAACGCCCTCTGCCTCGTCCTCTAAACACAGCATTTGTATCACCTTCTCTTCTTTTCTGGTTACTAGCAAACGGTTTCTTCGTCCCCGAAGAGCCAGCCCCACTCACATCCTGGATCTTTCCAAGCTTTAACAGACTTTCAATTCTTTCTCCCGCAATCACAATATCAGCAAATCCAGTCGACGGACAAGCAGCTAATCTATCCAGATAGGCCCCTTGCAATGTGCCCATGAACATATCTGCCATTTCTCTGTCTGACAAGGGAGGTTGAACCTGGGCAGCCATTTCCCTCCACCTCTGTGCATATTCTTTGAAACTCTCCTTGGCATTTTGTGACAACCCCTGCAATTGAGTGCGGTTGGGCGCCATGTCAATATTATACTGGTATTGCTTCAGGAACGCTTCTGCCAAATCTTTCCAATTCTTCACAGCAGCTCTATTCAACTTCATGTACCAGGTCAAGGACGCCCCCGCCAGACTGTCCTGAAAATAGTGCATCCATAGCTTCTCGTCATCCGTATGGGCTGAAATCTTCCCAAAGTAGGCTTGAAGATGCGTTTGGGGACACGCATTGCCGTGATACTTATCAAAAGTAGGAGGTTTGAATTTAGGGGGAATTCTGACTCCTGAGACCAGCCCCAAGCTAGTAACATCAATACCCATAGAGTTCTTGCATTCTATGGCCCTGATCTTCTCTGCTAACTCATCATACCTTCGATCCCCTTGATTACCCACATCAGCGTCTAGTAGAGTAAATTGGTCTTCCAGAGTATCTTCAAGAGTAACACCAGCATGCCTACCATTTCCATTACCCCGATTGTTACCACCAGGAGGAGGGTTGCCACCGGGAGGAGGGATGCCGTGTCCCTGTGAATTGTCATGATGATCACCTTCGGGCCCATTGTCGGGACGCTCTACCAGAAGCCTCAGTCTCTCCTGGTTTTGCGCCATGCCAGTCATGAGGGTCATGAACTGGTCCATACGCGCCCTCATTTCCGCCAAATCACTTTGCACTTGATCCATGATTCTTACTTGATTCCTTCGCGTCGAATATCGGTGAATATGACTCTCCGCTATACTGCCTGAAACCAAATAAAGGTTAGAGACCCCGCAACGAGTACCTGAAAAGCAAGTAACAAAATGCAAAATGATATGCAATGCCATGCAATGCTATGTTTGTCATTTCCTAGGTGCTTTATACCCTGATTCCAATCCCACCACAGAAATCTGAAGACCAGAAATTGTGATATAAAGAGACGTGTCGTGGTCATGTGCTTGTGCACAGCTATCTGATAAGAAATAATCCCGAATAAAACTGCTCATACTCATTCAACGAAGTATTCAAGTACATTTAAGAAAGGTTCAACCGCAAATGCAATACAAGGAAGAAATGGATCCATCAACAAGCCTGATGGTATCCATTAACAACAAAATACAGGGAAAAGCACATCAATCTGACAATTCCACACCCTTCAGCTTATCACTTGAATACTTGATTTCCTCAAAAAGTATACGGGTACGCTGGTGATTCGGCTTTTCAATCATTTCTTTGATCAAGACATCCCTTTTCTCAAGAGCTTCAGTTAAAGAACCCATATGCAGCATCAGAGCTTCGTCATCACACACTCCTTTGTGTCTCTTTATGCCGGCTTGCGTCTTGAGTATCTCCCTTTCTATCATGACGTCTTCAAGCTCTTTCTTGGTATTCTTCAACTGGCTTCTAGCTTCTTCTAACTGTTCTTGACTCTTACCGAGGCTTTCCCGATACTTTCTCCTCTGCTCATGTGCCTTTTTAAGCTCCTCGTCTTTAGCCTTCGACTGATCCTTTAACTCGGCATTTTCAATTCTGACTTCATCCCAAGCTTGACGAAGTTGAGCTAATGAATCCTTGCTTCGGGCTAAAGCCTGTTTTGTAATCTTGTGAGCCTGACTAGTGTCATCTGCTCCCAGAGTAAGTTTCCGAAAGTACCGAGCTCGGTCATCAAAATCTTCCTCTTTGTCAGCCAAGGTTTTTTCCGCTTTCAAGGCTCTCTTTTCCAACTCTTTGTTGTCAGCTAGAGCTTTCTGAAGACATCTGCTCATTCCAGAATTTTCTATCTGCAACTCTCTGACCATTTTCTTCCACTTCTCACATTCTTCAATAGCCACCATAGTGGGTTGTTCTGGCTGTACTGCACATAAAAGAGGTCCCCTTGAAAAGGGTAAAAGCAATTCCTTTACTTTCGTCTCAATCCACCTGTCATATTCAGGATAAGATCTACAATCTCCTTTTCCAAAAACTGCTTTTCCAATTTTGTGCTTATCTTTCCAAGCATTCACTACTTCTACCACCTTCGCATCTTTAGTTCCTGTAAAGAATAAAGATTCTTCCACATCTTGCTCTGTAGGAGGATCCCTGGAAGCATACCCAAACTGTCGGATGGCCAAAACTGGATTATAATTGATCCCTCCTTTTCTGCCAATCAAAGGCACATTTGGAAAATTTCCGCATCTTGTGACAAGCTCTATTCTCAATAACCGGTGGTCAAACCATACAATGTTATCAGCAGTTAAACTCATCAATCGTTTAGACCATTTCGCCACATCTTTGGTTTCCACAAAGACACCTGTCTGAGGCAAATGTTTGAAAAACCAATGACTCAGCAGTGGAGTACAACAACTGACAGATCCTCCCCTCCTTTTCTCATTCTTATAGTGCACGGAATGATAAAAATCTCCTAACAAAGTAGGGACTGGATTTTTAAGAACGAAAACTCTTGTCGCTTGCATATCCACAAAGTCTTGCTGATTGGGAAAGAAAACTAGGCCATATATGCAGAGAGCCAGAATGGAATTGTAAACCGTCCAATTTTTAGCACTTGCAGCCTCTTGGGCCTGTCCAATCAGAAATTCTAAATGAAATCCGCTAACTCCATTTTTACTGCTCACACCGCTCTTTATCAATGCCTGATCCATTTGTAACGCAGCAGCAATTTCTTTTACGCTGGGAGAACTACCAGAGAAGAATGGTATTGCCGACGTGATCGGAATTCCCAAAATAAATGAGAATTCTTCCAGCGTTGGCATCAAAATGTAATCTGGAAAAAGAAAACATCTCAACGAAGGCTCGTAGAACTGCAGCAGAGTGTGCAAAGCATCATGTTCATACTTGGTGATTGTACGGACCATCCCAACCAAATTCCCGTAGCTCTTCTGAAACCTATCAAGAATACCTGGACCAGCCATATCTATAACTTTGAGCAATGAATCCAAAACAGGATCTGGAAACTTGTAAGACACATTGTTCTTTCTCTCGGCGACGATCTCTGTTGAACCCATGGATTGGAATCAGAAATGTATTATGCACCTGAAAATGACAAACATAACTGTTATGATATGATAATGCAATGCAAAAGGGCATGTGATCAGGTAATCAAGTGTCGGTGTCTGTATTGAACTGTGTGCACTGTGTCTCTGTACTGAGTCTGGCAATATCTGAGATGAACATTTAAATCACTGTCATAGGATACAATGTCTGAAATCATCATAGAATCACAAGTAAGGTAGGTAGGAGGCTGGGTTTCCTGCAAACCTGTAAACATCCCGCCCATGCTCACATGTGGTTCTTAGAAAATAAGGCTTGTCAGCTTCGGAGGTTTGAGAAGCAATAGCACATTCAGCCCGTAGGATACAATGCTATGCCAATCAAAGAGGTCGTCCACTGACTCCCCTTAGAAAATAAAGGTCATCCTATGCAAGTTCCAAAGTGGGCCCTCGGGTGCGAATGGGTTTGCCACAGAATGTGGTCTGCCATTGTCACCACTAAAGAGGGATATTTCCACTAAGGTCCTCATGATCGGTCACTAGAGTCGACAGCTCTCTAGATCTACATCCTGGAATACGCAAGATGCGTATGCCACAACGTGTCCCAAGATAGCCTCGTCTAGCTGTGAATTTCGTGAACACCCAACGCACTCCAAACGGCACGTAGGTCCCACTACTCTCCACTCTAATTCTAAGTGTATACTCAAGCCTGTGTAATGGGCTTATCTCTCAGAAATCCCATCCCGCCAAACAGACAAAACAGTGCAGCACAATATAATATATGATATGTAATGCTAAAATGCAGTAAATACTGTAAAGTAAATAAACAGCAAAATAAAGCACAACAGAAAACACCCAATGAAAGAAAAGCAAACAAGCGCTAGGATTGACTCGCTTAGGATGGACCAGCAATAGGTCAACCTGTAACTTCCCCAGCAGAGTCGCCAGCTGTCGCTCCCGGGATTTTCATCCTAGTACAAACGCGAAAGTGGCACCGAAACAGAGTCGCCAGCAATGTGTATTTATCCCAAGAGAGGGAAAGGAAACACCGCATAAACCTGAAGGAAGGAAAGAGCATGGTCCCGCGACCAAGAGAAGTGGGTAAGGGAGTCGGTTACGCGAGAGGAAGGTATTAGCACCCCCTCGCGTCCATCGTACCCGATGGGATCCACGCTTGCTTGTCTCGATCAAAGGGTGTAAAGAAAGGAATACTGGAAGAGGAACTAGAAAAGGAATGAAAAGAGAAAGAGAAACAAATGTAGGGAAAATAAAAGAAGTGCTCGCATGGGCCCTACCCCACTGCCTACGTATCTCATCGGGAGCATGAGAATCAGAGCGACGTAGTTCCCCTCACTAGGGATGAATTGTTTGTGTTTTTTTAAGGAACGGCTAACGTTCTAGCTCAGGTGTTGCAGGCTCGCTGGTCCGAGTGCGTTACCATCTTGCAAGAGAACGAGTAGGAGCACGTTCATACGTTGAGAGTGAGTGAGATGAGAAAAGAATTCCCGAAGGAAAGACGTAATTGTTTGTTTTTGTCTTTTAGAAGTTTTTTTCATTTGTTTGCATATGACAGTGTATCTGAATCTTAGTCATTGGAATGTGTACATTCTCACATTCCAAGATGGAATGGGTAAGAAAGCACACTAAGAGTGAAGAAGACCCCCACACTTAGTTCCAATTGTCAAGGTTCAAACACACTAGCATACTTGTGTTTATTAAGTGTTTTTGTTGATTTAAGAAATGAAGAAGTGTTTTTTTATTATTTGTACCTTCAACAAGTATTGCATTTAAGTCCCTCATACAAGATCAAATGTTTAACACATTGACCCAAGATGGGCTATATGCTATACATTCTAAGATTACAAGAGAAAACCCCTTATAATCTTTTCTTTATATGAAAGGCCTAAATGCAATAAATGCCTACCTTTATTATATGTTTTGAATTTTCTTTGAGATGAGAAAAGAGACTCAAGGGAGGAGAAAAGGTAAAACCTATATGGACTAAGACTCAATCCTAATTGATTAGTTAAGGGAGTGATCCTAAGGTTTGTGAGGTTTCAACCTAAAGTCTAAAGAAAGAATGAATTAAACAATTCACTTCTAAAGTAAAAGATGAATTGTAATTCACAAGGGGAAAGTGATGAGTTATTAAAAGAAAGCACATAAGTGCTTAAGAAAACACAAAATGGAATTGTAAAAAAGAAAGGATAGAAGTTGAATGTGGATTCCTTATCCACACTCAATTGAAACTTACCAAAGCCCCTACATGGTTAGCAAACATGTATAAGAAGTATAAGAAGTAAAAGAACATGTAATGCATCATAAAACTCAAAAGAATTAAATGAGAAACCAAATCCTAGAGCCACAATCAGAATGTACATCATATGGACAACAAGTGAATATCATCATACAAGTGCAAGTGAATAAGCAATAATCATCACCCATTAGCATTTAAACATGTTACAAGAAGAAGGGGTAGATGAAAGATGGAAAGAAATGAAGAGGACATGCATAAATGGCACATGTAAATCAACAACCAGAATTGAAACTAAATGGAAAAAAGTTTATAAACATCTCAAAAGTATTTATGAATCAACTTCAAGACATTCAAGAAGTAATATAAGAAGAATTGAAATGAAAGTTCAAAAAGAAAGTGCAAACAATACATGTTAATGATGCACAAAGTTCAAATTGAAAGTCAACATGCAAGGATGACATATAATGTGTATCAAAGACCTATAATATCATATGAATGGCTCATAACATATGCAAATGCTCATTCAAATATGCAGAAAAGAATTCATGTAAACATGCACTAAAATTGTCATGACATGCCATGGATTATGCTTCCAATGCAATGCATCAAACAAAGACCAAATGGATTCATGAAAATTATGCCAGCATATTATTGGAATGCCTAGGTCAGAAATGCATCATACATCAAGATAGCATGTAAAAATTCAGAGCAAAATGACTTCATACAAAGCAATTAGGTCAAATTGAAACATCATGCAAAGTGGTGCAAATATAGGCATCAAGACATGTGATAAAATGACCTAAAAATCAAACAAAAATCATCTAACATGCTTCAATGTATTAGTGAATCAATGCAAAAAGAATCATGTCAAAACAGTTGGTAATGAGCAAGAACAAAATTAAACAAATTCATGTATCATGCTTAGAATGCATCTAAATGGAAATTCAAAGAAAATTATGGACCAGGGGTAAAAAGGTCATAAAATCAAGAAATAAAATCATGGAAAATTTCCTAAATGTTTTAAGAATACACATGAATTTTTGTAGAATTTTCCAATCTGTTTTGGTATTTTTAAAAATTAAAAAGCAAACGTGTAGAAAAGTGAAAAAAATAAAATGGAATGTAAATGTGAATGGGGGTGCATGCCTAGTAAAAATGAGTTCAAAAATGGTTTGGGCTTAAGGCATGGGGGTGTGGATATCAATCTGGCTTAGGTCCAATAAGCGCGCAAAACACCATAACTAGCATGTTCTTCAGTCAACAAAATTGACTCATTAATAGCCACTAGATTGAGTCAAGGTCAAGCCAAAGTCAAAGTAAACATGATCAATGCACACACGCGAGGGAACACATTTACTAACATGCACTGCGCCACATTTTGTTTAAGTGAAATCAGAAATGGAGCACGTGAGGTGCACACCTTTTTTAATGTGTTGGCCAATCCTACACCACACGATGCAAGTAAATCCACGGTCACGATTAAAACTGCAAACCAAACCCTAATACATGATCACCGGCCGGAGAGGGACCTCCGGTCACCTTCTCCGGCCACGCACCACCGTCTGCAACTCTCACATGTCCCAGAAATGCACAAATATTATACCAAAATGAAGCTGAGCTCACGTAGATTAAGAATTCACAATTGTTTTTCACATACCAAGCACACACATAGAGAACAGAGGAGATTAAATCATGCCCTAAGTTTTGGATCTAGGCTTCTAAGAAGCTCTATCAACTAGCCGGAGTAAGCAGAGCTTCTATCAAGCTTAAATTAACAAAAACAAGCTAAAATTAATGAAAATCAACTGAAGCAAAGTTGAATGATGAAACCTGAAAATGTGGAGCAATTGGAGATGTTGAGAAAAACCAGAGGAAAGCTTGATATGCTGAGCTTCTAGATCTTCAAACTTAGCAAAATAAATGCTATGGATTCGTAAATAGATGAAGGATGTTGAAGCTTGCAATGATGCTGAACTTGCAGAAATGGAGTTGTTCTTGTTGCTCTTGATTCAACCACACCAAGCAATGATTAATGGAAGCACAATGGAGTTGAAATCGTGGAGAGGAAGATGAGAAAAATCAGAAAGAGTGAGAGGAGAATTCTGAAGTGTTTTTGAGAGAATGTGGTTGAAAATGAAGTTGTGAGGTGAGATTTTGTTTTATAGTGTGAGTTAACCAAGGTTAAACTGAGTGAGGTTAACTGAGTCACAATGGTTTGAGTGAGTCATCCCTAACTAACTGAGTCAAGTTAGTTAGGGAGAGCAATGATATGGTGCAGCTGGTTTATGAAGAACTATGGTGGAGATGAAAATGAAATTCCAATGGCACGGCTATGTAGCATAAACTTATTCAGCAAGTTTCATTCTTTCCCTTCTCATGCATAATGAAGCACGTGACATGGTGAATGTAAAAAGTGTTTGGTTTAAAAGGGTAATGGATGGAGAGTGTGATCAAGCATGCGTGGGAATGTGACAATCAACAACATTCATTTCTGATTTTTTAGCAGCTTGGAATCAGTTGGAACATGGTAGTTTAAAGATGATTTTCCCTCTGCATTGTGAATGGTTTGAGAAGGTTTTGGGATCAAATGAAAGAGGGAATATCATGCTACATATTTGGTGTGAAAAATGAATTGAAATAAGACATGGAAGAGGTTGAAAAATGACTTAGAACATTAAGGTTTGGGACTGGTATAAGGGTGAGGCAGTGAGGTTGGCTGGCAAGGCATGTTGGCATGGGATTTTCAGCATAATCACCATGACTTTGGCCCCATATATCGCCTCTATAACTTGATCAAATGGAATTTTGTCCAACATGAGTATTGAAGATGACACTACAAGGAACAACTTTGATGTTGAAAAGTTTTTCATTTGAGGTCTTTAACCATGAGAAAAATGAGTGGACATTTGGCCCACCACATGTTTGTTAAAATGACTGCGCGCATGACCTGAAAATCTTGGTCATGACCTAGTTTTGAACCTACTTTGCTCAAACTTTGATCAATCATATCTCACTCAATTTTTATCCAATGGAGATGTTCCACACATGGATTTGAAGCTTAAAACAAGATCTTTTGTTGTGGCCGAGTGGAATTTTCATTTGGTGCTCCAAATTTAAATGGCCTTGGTTCAAATTCTGATGCAAAATGGCCAAAACTTGCTATTTTTAGTAACCCTACTTCATCCAAAAATGGCAACTTTCCACATCTTGATTTTTTCATGATTCCTTTGGAGTTTCTTGATCAAATTTTGTACATTGGACATATGTAACATGAATTTCATGAATTTGGCCTCAAAAAGTCAAGAGTTGACTTTTTCCTCTGATTATTTGACTTTCCCCCAATTTCTCTGATTCTTGATCTTTCTTCCAATTGAACTACTTCTAAAACCAATTGAGATGCAATTTTACACATACATACACTTAGGGACATATGGAATACCATGACAACAAGTTTTGTCCAAAAAATCAGAGATTCCCTGATTTAACTGGAAACCCTAATTTTGGCCCCCTCTGGTTAGGAGGTAAAAGTGCAGTCTTCAATTTCCAATTCCTCAGGGTATGTTGTGTATCCTCTTAAAGAATGATGAGAAATGCCACTTGGGAATGATTTTGGATCAATGACCTATCTCTTTTGAGGATTTTCCTTCAATTTTTGGACTTCTTGCATAGTGAAAGATGTAGTGCTTCAATCTCCTATTGAATCTCACCTTCTTGAGGTTGTGGAAGATCAATTGAGATAGTATGAGACATGAGAGACCTCTTGGCTTGCCTAGAGCCAACTTGATTGACCTTTTTGTGCTTTGAATGATTCCTTGATTGTCCACCTTCCACTTGATCACATGCCCTGATGGTAAGAAGGATGCCATGCTTCATTTTTCTATGTTAAATGCAATGCAATGCTAATGAGATGGATATGATATGATAAATGATAATGCCATGCTATGATGCCAAAAGGGAAGAGCAAATTTTGGGGTATTACAGTGCTGCAGGGCTCGCCATTCCCTTCAGCACAACAATAGGGCCCAAAGTAGGCGTAAGGAACTTATAGCTGATGATATTCTTCCTCTCTTTAGTGTTCATCTTTGCAGGGACCTGATGACTGGAATCAAGGGTAATATATGCACCTGGAAATGAATAAACATGTATGTTAAAATATGATAATGCAATGCAAAGGGCAATGTGATCAGGTAATCAGGTGTCTGTGCTGAACTGTGAACGGTGTCAGTGTAGCTCTGAGACTAATATAGAACCATAGATAAGAACCATCTGAATACAATAGGATGAAACTTCCTTTTTGTGCAATGATGATAGAAAACCGGGTATGTAGGAGGTCATGGTTACCTGCAAACCTGTAAACAACCCGCCCTTCTCACATGTGGGTACTAGGATGTTCAGTATCCCGGGCTCTCAGGTCGAGAAATGATGATACGTTCACCATTTCTGGTTTGGCATCATCATCAATCGAGGAGGCCTCAACTGATTCTCCAAAACAAAAAGGTCCTCAGCTTCTGGCACTGAGGTCGAGAAGCAATAGTACATTCATCCCTCAGGGTACAGTACTATCGCCAATCGAGGAGTGCCTCCGCTGATTCTCTTTCAAAAAGGGATGTCCTATAGCAAGTTCCCAGCATTGGGTCCTCGGATCGAGAATGTGCAATGGGTTTGCCACGGAATGTGGTCTGCCACTGTCACACCTCGGGAGGAGTGCCGCAACTGAGTCCTCGGGAATGGTCACCAGAGTCGACAGTTCCTCAAGAGAATAACCACTGGCCTGCATAACATGCAGTAGCAGAAAGCTCCTGATAGAACCTCGTCTGGTTGTGGGTCTCATGAACAACAATACGTGGTCACCACCACGCAAGCGTCATGACTATCCACTCTAATTCCTATGTGTGTACTCAAGCCTGTGTAGTGAGCTTATCTCTCAGAACACCCCAACCCGCCAAACAGACAAAACAGTGCAACACAATATAATATATGATATGTAATGCTAAAATGCGGTAAATACAGTAATGTACAGTAAAGCAGTAAATAACCATACAATAAAACAGTAAATACAGCACAACAGTAAACACCCAATGGAAGAAAAACAGACAAGCGCTAGGATTGACTCGCTAAGGAAACCAGAGATTCTGGATTCATTTCCCCAGCAGAGTCGCCAGCTGTCGCTCCCCGGGATTTTCGTCCTGGTACAAACGCGAAAGTGGCACCGAAACAGAGTCGCCAGCAATGTGTATTTATCCCCAAGAGAGGGAAAGGAAACACCGCATAAACCTGAGAGAGAGGAAAAGCATGGTCTTACGACCAAGAGAAATGGGTTCGGGAGTCGGTTACGCGAGAGGAAGGTATTAGCACCCCCACGCGTCCATCGTACCCGATGGGATCCACGCTTGCTTGCTTCAAACAAAGGGTGTAAGAAAAGAATACTGGAAAAGGAACGAAAAACAAATGTAGGGAAAATAAAAGAAGTGCTCGCATGGGCCCTACCCCACTGCCTACGTATCTCATCGGGAACATGAGAATCAGAGCGACGTAGTTCCCCTCACTAGGGATGGATTGTCTGTGTTTTTTAGAGAACGGCTTACGTCCTAGCTCAGGTGTTGCAGGCTCGCTGGTCCGAGTGCGTTACCATCTTGCAAGAGAACGAGTAGAAGCGCGTTCGTGCGTTGAGAATGAATGAGATGAGAAAAGAATTCCCGAAGGAAAGACGTTATTGTTTGTTTTTGTCTTTTAGAAGGAAGTGTTTTGGATTTGTTTGCATACGACAGTGTATCTGGATCTTAGTCATTGGAATGTGTACCTTCTCACATTCCAAGATGGAATGGGTAAGAAAGCACACTAAGGGTGAAGAAGACCCTCACACTTAGTTCCAATTATCAAGGTTCAAACACACTAGCATACTTGTGTTTATTAAGTGTTTTGTTGATTATGAAGTGAAGAAGTGTTTTTTATTATTTGCACCTTCAACAAGTATTGCATTTAAGTCCCTCCTACAAGATCAAATATGTAACACATTGACCTAAGATGGGCCATATGCTACACATCTTAAGATTATAAGAGAAGACCCCTTATAATCTTTTCTTTATATGAAAGGCCTAAATGCAATAAATGCCTACCTTTATTAGATATTTTGAATTTTCTTTGAGATGAGAAAAGAGACTCAAGGGAGGATAAAGGTAAAACTCTATATGGACTAAGACTCAATCCTAATTGATTAGTTAAGGGAGTGATCCTAAGGTTTGTGAGGTTTCAACCTAAAGTCTAAAGAAAGAAAGAATTAAACAATTCACTTCCAAAGTAGAAGATGAATTGTAATTCAAAAAGGGAAAGTAATGAGTTATTAAAAGAAAGCACATAAGTGCTTAGCAAAACACAAAATGGAATTGTAAAAGAGAAAGGATAGAAGTTGAATGTGGATTCCTTATCCACACTCAATTGAAACTTACCGAAGCCCCTACATGGTTAGTAAACATGTATAAGAAGTATAAGAAGTAAAAGAACATGTAATGCATCATAAAACTCACAAGAATTAAATGAGAAAACAAATCCTAGAACCACAACCAGAATGGGCATCATATGGAAACCAATGGTTATTATCATACAAGTGCAAGTGAATAAGCAACCATCATCACCCATTAGCATTTAAACATGTTACAAGAAGAAGGGGTAGATGAAAGATGGAAAGAAATGAAGAGGACATGCATAAATGGAACATGTAAATCAACAACCAGAATTGAAACTAAATGGAAAAGGGTTTATAAACATCTCAAAAGTATTTATGAGGTAACTTCAAGACATTCAAGAAGTAATATAAGAAGAATTGAAATGAAAGTTCAAAAAGAAAGGGCAAACAATACATGTTAATGATGCACAAAGTTCAAATTGAAATGAACATGTAAAGATGACCTATAATGTGTATCAAAGACCTATAATATCATATGAATGGCTCATAACATATGCAAATGCTCATACAAATGTGCACAAAAGAATTCATGTAAACATGCACTAAAGTTGTAATGACATGCCATGGATTATACATCCAATGTGATGCATCAAACAAAGACCAAATGGATTCATGAAAATTATGCCAGCATATCATTGGAATGCCTAGGTCAGAAATGCATCATACATCAAGATAGCATGTAAAAATTCAGAGCAAAATGACTTCAAACAAAGCAATTAGGTCAAATTGAAACATCATGCAAAGTGGAGCAAATATAGGCATCAAGACATATGATAAAGTGACCTAAAAAATCAAAAAAAAATCATCTAACATGCTTCAATGTATTGGTGAATCAATGCAAAAAGAATCATGTCAAAATAGTTGGTAATGAGCAAGAACAAAATTAAACAAATTCATGTATCATGCTTAGAATGCATCTAAGTGGAAATTCAAAGAAAATTATGGAACAGGGGCAAAAAGGTCATAAAATCAGAAAATAAAATCATGAAAAATTTCCTAAATGTTTTAAGAATACACATGAATTTTTGTAGAATTTTCCAATATGTTTTGGTATTTTTAAAAATTAATTATGAAACGTGTAGAAAGAAATAAAAATGAAAAATAAATGCAAAATGCAGGGGGTATGAACATAGCAATTGGACAGTGCAAATTCATTGGGCTTCCAAACAGAGGGGTGTGATTATCAATCTGCATAGGTCCATTAAGCGCGCATAACACAATAACAAGCATGAACCCTCAGTCAACAATCTTGACTCACTCACAACCATTAGATCAAGTCCAAGTCAAACCAAAGTCAAAGTACTCAAAATCAACGTATGTACGTGAGGACACATGCCACTTACCATGTACCAGGCCACACAAGGTTTAAATAAAATTCAGAAAAATGCACGTGAGTGGCATGTGATTTTTAATGTGCTGTCACATTTTGGAGCGTACGATCATGAAAAACACACGGCTGAGATTAAAACGCACACAAACCCTAACAGTTAAAGTCACCGGCCGGAGATGACCTCCGGTCATCTTCTCCGGCCAGCAGCCACCACCTGCAACTCACATTTTCTCCAGAAATTCACAAGCCATATACCAAACGAAAGCTAAGCTCATGAGGAACACAAATCCAACAACAAAATTCAAAGATCAAGCATGGATACAGAGAATCGAAGAAGAGAAATTTGCCCTAAGTTTCAGTTCTAAACTCCTAAGGAGCTCTATCAACTAACCGGTTTCATATAGCTTCTAATAAGCTCAAATAACACATCAACCAGTTAAAATAACATCAAATCGTGCAAGCAAAGTTTGAGAACTTTTGGAACCTGAAACTTGAAGATCTTTGGATTTTTTGAGAAAACCAGAGATGAGAACTTGTTCTTGAACTTCTAGAACTTCAATTTGAGCAAAATAAATGCTATTTGATCTTGAGAATAAGAGGAAATCTGAATCTGAAATTGGAGATAACTGTGCTATTCCATGCTTCAGTGATGTCTTCTTGCTTGATTGTGAAGGTTGAATAAGAACTTGAGGAGTTCGTGCAGGTAGAGAGAAAATTCAGAGAGAAAGTTGAGAGTGCTTTTGGAGTGAGAGTGAAACAATGAGAATCTCCCTTTCCAAATCTGTTAGAATTGTTTATATAGGCGTGGTTATGATTTGACCCTGGTGGTTGATGGTTAGAACTACAGTTAACTGAGTTAGTTAACTGAGTTTGAGTTAACAGAATGAGTCATGACAGTTAGTGACACGAGTTGGAGAGGTTTTGTTTTAGTGTGGAAGAGCTCATGGTCACTTATGGTGAGGATAATGGTGAGGTGGTGTTATGCAGCAGTAGCTTGTGGTGGAAGTTTTGCAAGTTTCCCTTCTCATGTAAGAAGTAACAAAGTGGAAGCACGTGCAAGAATGTTTGGGCAAATGAGGAAAAGAAATCAGCTGGTGATGATGAAGTGTTTGTGGTGTGACTGAACCAAAAAAATGTGTGAACTGCTACACATGACAGTCAATGCATCAATGCAGATGGTGATGTTTGAACATGGATTTCTTTATGACCAAGGCACGAAAATGAATCATCTTGGTGTCAATGGATTGAGGAAGCATCATAGGACAATTTTGGTGTTGGACTTGAATTGAAAAGGTACCTCAAACATGTCTAAAAATCATCATAAACAGATGGAAAAACGACTGGTGCATGGGCGAGCAATTTGTGGCATGGCATGGCAAGGTGTGCATGGCATGGATTTTCAGTTGTGTTGACCAATCTTTGAGCTATCATAACTCCTTGTCCTTTGATCAAATGAAAAAATCATGAACATCAATCTTGAAGATCTCACATAGGGGAACAACTTTGATGTTGCAAGATTTTTCATTTGAAGCCTTTAACCATGAGTAAAATGAGTGGACATTTGGCCCACCACATGTTTGTTAAAATGACTGCGCGCGTGCCTTGAAAATCTTGGTCATGACCTAGTTTTGAACCTACTTTGCTCAAACTTTGATCAATCATATCTCCCTCATTTTTTATCCAATGGAGATGTTCCACACATGGATTTGAAGCTTAAAGCAAGGCCTTTCATTGAGGCAGAGTGGAATTTTCATTTGGTACTCCAAATTTGAATGGCCTTGGTTCAAATTCTGATGCAAGATGGCCAAAACTTGCTATTTTTAGTAACCCTACTTCATCCAAAAATGGCAACTTTTTACATCTTGATTTTTTCATGATTCCTTTGGAATTTCTTGACCAAATTTTGTACATTGGACATATGTAACATGAATTTCATGATTTTGGGCTCAAAAAGTCAAGAGTTGACTTTTTCCTCTGATTATTTGACTTTGCCCCAATTTCTCTGATTCTTGATCTTTCTTCCAATTGAACCACTTCTAAAACCAATTGAGATGCAATTTTCCACATACATACACTTAGGAACATGTAGAATATCATGACAACAAGCTTTGTCCAAAAAATCAGAGATATCCTGATTTTATTAGAAACCCTAATTTTGACCCTCTCTGGTTAGGAGGAAATTGCACATCTTCCAAATCCAAATTCCTCAGAGTATGTTGTGTATACTCTTAAAGGATGATGAGAAATGCCACTTGAGAATGATTTTGAATCAATGAGCTATTTCTTTTGAGGGTTTTCCTTCAGTTTTTGAACCTCTTGCATGTTGAAGTATGTATTGCTTCAATCTCCCATTGGATCTCACTTCCTTGAGATTGTGGATGATCAATTAAGATGATATGAGACATGAGAGACTCTTGGCTTGCCTAGAGCCAACTTGATTGACCTTTTTGTGCTTTGAATGATTCCTTGATTGTCCACCTTCCACCTGATCACATGCCCTGATGGTAAGAAGGATGCCATGCTTCATTTTTCTATGTTAAATGCAATGTAATGTTAATGAGGTGGATATGATATGATAAATGATAATGCCATGCTATGATGACAAAAGGGGAGAGCAAATTTTGGGGTATTACAGCTGCCCCTATTCAAGCGCTGTAGACCTGAATGCCTGAAAGCAAATGCTTTCGGACTTTCAAGGTATATAGTGATTGAATACCAAAAATAACCAAAAATTTGCTCTGGGTGATGAAGAAGAAAAGGGATATAAACCCAACAAGACTGCTGGATTGAATCTTCGATGAAACGTCGGAGAGATCTGTCTTTTGAACGACGCCAGACGACTACTGGCTTGCCACACTACTGGTGGACTTTAATGATGTCTTTTATGCAATTCCAGACGACTACTGGCCTGCCACGCTGCTGGTGGACTTTAATAACGTCTTTTGAACGACGCCGGACGACTACTGGCCTGCCACACTACTGGTGGACTTTGATAACGTCTTTTGAACGACGCCAGACGACTACTGGCTTGCCACACTACTGGTGGACTTTAATAATGTCTTTTATGCAATTCCAGACGACTACTGGCCTGCCACACTACTGGTGGACTTTGCAGCTTCGTGCCACCCGAAGATGGACTTTTGCCAATCCACTGTTGGACTTTTTAGAACATGCCACCCTTAGATGGACCTTTCGCCAATCCACTGTTGGACTTTTGCCACCCGAAGACGGACTTTTGCCAATCCACTGTTGGACTTTTGCCACCCGAAGACGGACTTTTGCCAATCCACTGTTGGACTTTTGCCACCCGAAGACGGACTTTTGCCAATCCACTGTTGGACTTTTGCCACCCGAAGACGGACTTTTGCCAATCCACTGTTGGACTTTTAGCTGCTTTGCCACCCGAAGATGGACTTTTTCCAATCCACTGTTGGACTTTTGCCACCCGAAGACGGACTTTTGCCAATCCACTGTTGGACTTTTGCCACCCGAAGACGGACTTTTGCCAATCCACTGTTGGACTTTTGCCACCCGAAGACGGACTTTTGCCAATCCACTGTTGGACTTTTGCCACCCGAAGACGGACTTTTGCCAATCCACTGTTGGACTTTTGCCACCCGAAGACGGACTTTTGCCAATCCACTGTTGGACTTTTAGAATTTGCAAAATTGTATTACTCTCTGCATCTGTGTCAGACATCTCCGCTGACTCTGCTGAGGAACAATGATCAATGACTTGACTTTAGAGGTTCCTGAGAGGATAATATCTCTGCTGGCGAATGGATGAACAATCCGTCTGCTTCGAATTGTCAAGCTTGCCAACAATAAATTGGACTTTAAGATATGAGGGAATGATGACTCTGCCAGGAATTATTCCATCTGTTTGGGGCTGGATTCTGGTCACAGCAACTCCGCTGGGGATGAGAATTTTTAAATGACGTCCTGCTGGGGAAATGAGCCATTAAAACTCTGCTTGGGGATTTATTCAACCCAAGATCCTTTATAGGGATTATCAACCTTCTGACCCGGCTGGGGAAAGGCTGTACCATCCTTGTTGAGGAATAGATTCTGTCGATCTGATAAACCTCTGCGGGGAGAACAACAACTCAGCTGGGAGTTGCTGACAAGATTCGATGCTGACCTCTGTGGGGATACCATGACCAGAGATACGATCTTGCTGGGTATCAGGGCTACTCTGCCAGGGATATGCAAATCCTGGTTAGAACATTCCACTGCAACTTGCTAGGAAAGAGTCCTTAGAGATCTGTTGGGGAAACCCAAAGCAAATCCACAGTATTCTGCTGAAGAATATGACTGTCAAGCTTAGGATAAGTACTACAATGCCCCATGTTAGGCGAGCTTTCCTTTAGACAATTCCGTTGGGGATGACGAGTTTATAACAAACTCTGCTGGAGAAAACTGCTTTAAAGCGTCTCGTGTTGGGGAATGCCTTTTGAGAGGATTTTACAGAAGACCAACTGTCCTCAAACTCTACTGGGGATGATCAACACTTCATGCTGGGGAAACAAACAATATGTCCCCGAAGAGGATGTCATAGGAGGATTTTACAGAAGATTTAGCTTCTTCAAACTCCAGCGACTTCGCTGGGGATAATGACCATCAAACTCTACTGGGGGGTGATCAACACTTCATGCTGGGGAAACAACATGCCCCATGCTTAAGAAAACCAACAATTTGTCTCCGAAGAGGATGTCATAAGAGGATTTTACAGAAGATTTAGCCTCTTCAAACTCCTAGTGATTTCAACGGGGATAATGAACATCCGTTTCGGTGTCGACGAGATCACTCTTTTGGGGAACCTGTGACTGTTACTGACATAGAAAAGCTTGTAGCCGTTGGAAGTACTGAATGAGAGAATCGACTTAATAAGATACCAGGGTACCCAGTTGAACTTAATTCACTGAGATCGACCCGATGAACGCCGATCTCCTTACCCATAATTGCCCCAGTCTTTTGCGTGGGGTGATTTATTGCTAGTCTTGTGCTTAAAATCATCTGCACCTGCTACCTGTAACAAAAGAATATGCCCACATGCCCCGAATATTGCGTGGCTAGAATCCACCATCCGGGAGTATTCAACATTCGAAGTAATTTCAAATGTTTTTTCTGCGCATGTTATTGCAAGACCGCCATGTTTTCAAATGCAATGTTTTATCAAAAATAGGACGTTTTTGCAAACAAAGCAATAAAACAAAAATAGGAGGCTTTTTATTGAAATTCAATTTATTGACTGAGAGCCCAGAATAGGCAATTACATCTGGAAGCAATCCCTGGAAAGAGGTGATCGCTGAAAATTGAGAAAAGAAACTATCCTAATGGCAATGTGAAAACGGAATTCCACTGAGTTTCCATTCTGTTATGACCAGTATGTCTTCAAAACTCCCCGACCTTGCCTTCTGAGGAATGATCAGACCGATTCCTATTCTTCAGAACGTCAGTTGTTCAAACGGTAATGGGTACAGATAACTCAGACTGTAGTCATTCGCTTAAATCCCTCTTTTGTGTGGACCGCCCTTTCAGGTTTTCGATCCACCAGGATACCCTTTTTTGCCTAAGTTGCCCTTTCGGGTTTTCAACTTACCGGGTGTACAATTTTTTTCAATTATATCCCTAATTTTTGCCCGAACCTTATTCTGTTTTTGGTTCGCCGGGATGCCCTTTTTTGCCTGAATTTTTTTATTTTTATTATCCAGCGGGTCTATTCATGCGAAGTATTTTTTGACTACGTCCGAGTTGACAGGGGATGAAAAGTCTTCGCCATCCATGGTTGTAAGCAATAAAGCTCCGCCCGAAAAGACCTTTTTAACCACGAATGGACCTTCATAATTAGGAGTCCATTTGCCCCTGTGGTCTGTATTGGGAGGAAGGATCCTTTTGAGTACCACATCTCCGACTTTGTAAACCCGAGGACGCACCTTTTGGTCAAATGCCTGCTTCATTCTGCGCTGGTATAGTTGCCCATGACATACAGCCGCCAATCGCTTTTCCTCAATAAGGCTCAACTGATCAAATCTGGCTCGTACCCATTCAGCTTCATCTAGCTTAACATCCATCATGACTCTGAGGGACGGAATCTCTACTTCAACCGGTAGCACTGCCTCCATACCATATACAAGTGAGAATGGGGTTGCCCCAGTGGACGTGCGTACTGACGTTCGATACCCATGCAAAGCAAATGGTAACATCTCATGCCAATCTTTGTACGTGACAACCATCTTCTGTACAATCTTCTTGATATTTTTGTTGGCCGCTTCGACCGCGCCATTCATCTTTGGGCGGTACGGAGAAGAATTGTGATGTTCGATTTTGAAGTCCCGGCATAACTCAGCCATCATCTTATTATTCAAATTAGAACCATTATCAGTAATGATTCTTTCGGGAACTCCATATCGGCAAATGATATCCCGTTTTAAGAAACGAGCGACCACTTGCTTTGTAACATTGGCATAGGATGCGGCTTCAACCCATTTGGTGAAGTAATCAATTGCCACCAAGATGAAACGATGACCATTGGAAGCTGTAGGCTCAATCTTTCCGATCATATCAATGCCCCACATGGCAAACGGCCAAGGCGACGACATGATACTCAACGGATTTGGAGGCACATGCACCTTGTCTGCATAGATCTGGCATTTATGGCATTTGCGGGCATATTTGCAACAATCTGACTCCATAGTCAACCAATAATATCCCGACCTTAACAACTTTTTAGCCATTGTCTGCCCTCCGGCATGAGTACCGAAAGAGCCTTCGTGCACTTCAATCATCAACAAGTCTGCTTCATGTCTATCCACACATCTAAGCATGACCGTGTCAAAATTTCTTTTATACAGCACGCCATCTTTGTTCAGGAAGAAACTACCAGCTAACCTTCTCAACGTCTTCCTGTCTTTGGACGATGCCCCGGACGGGTACTCTTGACTTTTCAAGAAACACTTAATGTCATGAAACCATGGCTTGTCATCAGACGTTGCATCTACCGCAAACACAAATGCTGGTCTGTCAAGGCGGGATACCTCAATCTTAGGTACATGGTTCCATCTTTGCACTTTGATCATGGAAGACAAAGTGGCCAAGGCATCAGCGAACCTATTCTCATCTCGAGGAATGTGGTACAGTTTCACTGTTGTGAAAAACGTCAGCAACCTCCTTGTATAATCTCTATACGGCACTAGATTTGCTTGATGCGTGTACCAACTCCCTTTCACTTGATTGATTACCAAGGCTGAATCACCAAATATATCAAGGGTCTTAATCCGTAGATTAATCGCCTCCTCGATCCCCATTATACAAGCTTCGTACTCTGCTTCATTGTTGGTGCACCCGAAAGTTATTCGTGCAGTGAAAGGTATATGAACACCTTCCGGTGTGATAAGAACTGCTCCAACTCCGCACCCATTCATATTGACAGCCCCATCAAACATCAGACTCCATTTGGATTCAGGGTCTGGCCCCTCCTCCGGGAGTGGTTCCTCACAGTCTTTAGCTTTGAGAAACATGATGTCCTCATCAGGGAAGTCAAACTTCATGGGTTGGTAATCATCCATTGGCTGTTGCGCAAGATAATCGGACAAGATACTTCCCTTGATGGCCTTTTGTGAAGTGTACTGAATGTCATACTCTGTCAAGACCATTTGCCACCGTGCAACTCTGCCCGTCAATGCTGGTTTCTCGAAAATATACTTGATAGGATCCATTTTTGAAATCAACAAGGTTGTGTGCCTAACCATATATTGCCTCAATCGCTTAGCGGCCCATGCAAGTGCACAGCATGTCTTTTCAAGCATTGAGTATCGGGACTCACAATCATTGAACTTTTTGCTCAGGTAGTAAATAGCATGCTCCTTCCTACCTGTCTCGTCATGTTGACCGAGAACACAACCCATGGATCCTTCAAGCACTGTCAGATACATTATCAGCGGTCTCCCTTCAACTGGAGGCATTAGAATCGGAGGTTCCTGCAAGTATTCTTTTATCTTATCGAATGCCAATTGGCAATCGTCATTCCACCTGACCGTTTGATCTTTCCTCAACAATTTAAATATTGGTTCACACGTGGCTGTTAGGTGAGATATGAACCTTGCAATGTAGTTCAATCTACCCAAGAAACCACGAACCTCTTTTTCTGTTCTCGGTTCAGGCATTTCTTGTATTGCTTTCACCTTGGCAGGATCAACCTCGATTCCTTTTTCGCTCACAATGAAACCTAACAACTTTCCAAAACGCACCCCAAACGTGCACTTGTTTGGATTTAATCTCAGACGAAACTTTCTCAACCTTTCAAACAGCTTTTTCAGGTTGACCAGATGTTCCTCTTCTGTTCTCGACTTGGCAATCATATCATCTACATAACATTCGATCTCCTTATGAATCAAGTCATGAAACAATGTCACCATCGCCCGCTGGTACGTTGCCCCTGCGTTTTTCAACCCAAAAGGCATTACTTTATAACAATATGTACCCCACGGAGTAATGAACGTGGTCTTCTCCATATCTTCAGGTGCCATCTTGATCTGGTTGTACCCGGAGAACCCGTCCATAAAGGAGAACACTAAAAATTGAGCTGTATTGTCGACCAGCACATCAATATGAGGTAGTGGAAAATCATCTTTCGGGCTAGCTTTATTAAGATCTCGATAATCCACACACATTCTCACTTTTCCATCTTTCTTCGGTACTGGCACGATGTTGGCTACCCATGGAGGATACTTTGTCACAGCAAGAAAACCAGCGTCCCACTGCTTCTGGACTTCCTCCTTAATCTTTAAGGCCATGTCGGGGTGAGTCCGACGAAGTTTCTGCTTGACTGGCGGACATTCTTCTCTCAATGGCAGCCTGTGCACAACAATATCTGTATCCAACCCCGGCATGTCTTGATATGACCAGGCGAAGATGTCAACATACTCGCGCAACATTTCCGTCAAAGTTTGCTTCACATCTGCTTGCAAGCTGGCACCAATCCTGATCTCTTTCTTGGCGTCCTTGGTACCAATATTGATGATTTCTACAGTCTCCTGATGAGGCTGGATGACCCTTTCCTCTTGTTTCAACAATCTGGCCAGTTCTTCAGAAAGTTCACAATCTTTCCCATCCCCTTCTTCGGCTTGATAAATCGGATTGTCAAAGTCATACATGGCCATATCAAAATCGTTATCAGTGGTATCCGGAGGATCCAGTCTGCATGAACGGGTTCATGCCTTATTTTAGAATTTATTTTTAAGCAAAACAAAAGAAAATGAAACATTGCCATTTTATATTTTTTTGTGCGAAAATAAAAACTGAAAGACAGAGAACAAAATTTGATTGCAAAACGTCCTTTATTAATGATTAAACATTGCAAATGCGACCATGGTGGCCCTACAAATGAATCTATACGCCTTGGGCAGAGCGCAAGATTTTGACATGCATTATGGTTAGAAAAAACAAAGAAAAATTACTCTGTCTGAAGAGTAACCCGGATGACTTCTTCAACGAACCAGTTCTGCACTTGTTGTCCCGAAGCATGAGGGCGTACCCAGTTGTCCAGGTCACAATTACTGTCAACACTATCCTCTGTGGCTGCACAAGACTGGTCCATGTAGATAATTCCCCCACTATTGAAAGTAATGGGTCCCCTGCTCCCCGCATCTGAAGTTGTAGAGGGATGATAACCAATACCAAATTTGTCTTCCTTCATTGGGGTCTCTATCAACCTGCCCCAACCTTGAGCGTTGCCTGCCCTGACGACTTCGACAGCTTGTTTGTAAGATGAAATGGAGGTACCAGCACCAACTGGTACAGAAGAAGACTCAGGTGCATCGTCAATGTTGACTGCTTCAAATGATTGGCACAACATCTCATGAATTTCCCCATCCATTTCAATGTACTTGAACGTGGACAAGTGACTCACAAAGATGTCTTCCTCCCCACACACTGTCACAACCTGCCCTTCAAACTCATACTTCAGCTTTTGATGTAGAGTAGAAGTAACAGCCCCGGCTCCGTGAATCCAAGGGCGCCCCAATAGGCAGCTATATGCAGGTTGTATGTCCATTACATGGAACGTGGATTTGAATACCTGTGGTCCAATTTGTACGGGCAATTCCACCTCACCAAACACAGATCGTCTAGTTCCATCGAATGCTCTAACCACCAATTCACTAGGCCTTAAGATCAAACCGTCAACTTCCAGCTTCATTAATGCCTTCTTGGGCAAGACATTGAGTGATGAACCAGTGTCTACCAGTACATGAGATAACACTGCGCCCTTACACTCCATCGTGATATGCAAAGCCTTATTATGGTTTCTTCCTTCAACCGTCAGATCTCTACTTGTAAAGCCCAAGCCATGGCTAACATTAACATTGGAGATTACGCCCTCGAGCTGATTAACAGTAATTTCTTGTGGCACGTACGCACTCTTCAACACTTTCAACAACGCCTGCCGGTGCGCATCAGAGCACATCAATAGTGACAAGATTGAAATCTTTGAAGGGGTCTGATTCAGTTGGTCCACGATCTTATAATCGCTTTTCTTGATTATCTTTATAAATTCTTCCATTTCCTTATCAAAAGTAATCTTTGTCTCTGCTTCAGGTGTAGGCGCACTTTCAACCACCTGTTTACCCTTAGCCTTTGCTGCAGCTTCTACCTCCTTATCACTTCTCAAGGTTTGGGGAGCGAACAACCTTCCACTCCTTGTAAAGCCCCCTACACCCCCTACATTATCAATATTTGGGCTGACTGACGGCTCAACTTCCTGCTTTTTACCTTCGTAATATACATCTGCCCCATAGTGCCATGGGATAGCTTTCGTGGATGTGAACGGAATTGGTCCTGGCACCGTGATAGTGACAGGACTGGGCCCTTCTGGCGCAACACTCGCCACGGGAACTGCATTGACCGGCATTTGAATCTCAGCGGGAGTGTAATAGATGGTCACGGTTGATATCTCATCAGTGTCTTTCACAACTCTGTCGAACTGTAGACATCCTTCATCGATCAGATTCTGTAAACCCATCTTCAACTTATCACAGTCGTTCCCCTGATTCATGCACTCAGAGCAATCTTGATTACAGCCCGGGAACACCTGTCCCTTCAATAAACGATCTTTTACAACCAACAAAGAAGTTTTCACTTGATGAACGTCTAACACCAAATTCAATCTCCTCCCATCTTCAATAGCGTACACATTTGCTGCACTATGATCAGGCATGGGATGCTGAGTAATATTAGGAGCGGGAGAGAAATTGATGGCTTTAGCATCAATCAAATCTTGTACTTTATGATGGAAAGCCCAGCATTTTTCAATGGAGTGCCCCTGAGCACCTGAGTGGAACTCACAACGAGCATTAGCATCGAAGTTAGGTGGCAGGTTTCCAGCAACCGGAGCTTTCATAGTACGGAGTTCTACCAACTTTAACTCGAGTAGCCGGGGCAACAGCGTGGCATAAGTCATAGGGAGAGGATCCATCTTACGATCCCTCTGTCTAGACCTTTGCTGGAAAAAAGGTTGTTGCTGTTGAACTTGTTGTTGGGGTTGTTGTTTCTGAACAGACGGTGTGGGGATTGTCACAACATCTACCTGATAATAAGCTCGAGAACGCCCTCTGCCTCGTCCTCTAAACACAGCATTCGTATCACCTTCTCTTCTTTTCTGGTTACTAGCGAACGGTTTCTTCGTCCCCGAAGAGCCAGCCCCACTCACATCCTGGATCTTTCCAAGCTTTAACAGACTTTCTATTCTTTCTCCCGCAATCACAATATCAGCAAATCCAATTGACGGACAAGCAGCTAATCTGTCAAGATAGGCCCCTTGCAAGGTGCCCATGAACATATCTGCCATTTCTCTGTCTGACAAGGGAGGTTGAACCTGGGCAGCCATTTCCCTCCACCTCTGTGCATATTCTTTGAAACTCTCCTTGGCATTTTGTGACAATCCCTGCAATTGGGTGCGGTTGGGCGCCATGTCAATATTATATTGGTATTGCTTCAGGAACGCTTCTGCCAGATCTTTCCAATTCTTCACAGCAGCTCTACTCAACTTCATGTACCAGGTCAAAGACGCCCCCGCCAGACTGTCCTGAAAATAGTGCATCCATAGCTTCTCGTCGTCCGTATGGGCTGAAATCTTCCCAAAGTAAGCTTGAAGATGCGTTTGGGGACACGCATTGCCGTGATACTTATCAAAAGTGGGAGGTTTGAATTTAGGGGGAATTCTGACTCCTGAGACCAGCCCCAAGCTGGTAACATCAATACCCATAGAGTTCTTGCATTCTATGGCCCTGATCTTCTCTGCTAACTCATCATACCTTCGATCACCTTGATTACCCACATCAGCATCCAGCAGAGTAAATTGGTCTTCCAGAGTATCTTCAAGAGTAACACCAGCCTGCCTACCATGTCCATTACCCCGATTGTTACCACCAGGAGGAGGGTTGCCACCGGGAGGAGGAATGCCATGTCCCTGTGAATTGTCATGATGATCACCTTCGGGCCCATTGTCGGGACGCTCTACCAGAAGCCTCAGTCTCTCCTGATTTTGCGCCATGCCAGTCATGAGGGTCATGAACTGGTCCATACGCGCCCTCATTTCCGCCAAATCACTTTGCACTTGATCCATGATTCTTACTTGATTCCTTCGCGTCGAATATCGGTGAATATGACTCTCCGCTATACTGCCTGAAACCAAATAAAGGTTAGAGACCCCGCAACGAGTACCTGAAAAGCAAGTAACAAAAAATGCAAAATGATATGCAATGCCATGCAATGCCATGTTTGTCATTTCCGAGGTGCTTTATACCCTGATTCCAATCCAATCCACAGAAATCTGAAGACCAGAAATTGTGATATAAAGAGACGTGTCGTGGTCATGTGCTTGTGTGCAGCTATCTGATAAGGAATAATTCTGAATAAAACTGCTCATACTCATTCAACAAAGTATTCAAGTACATTTAAGAAAGGCTCATCCGCAAATGCAATACAAGGAAAAATGGATCCATCAACAAGCCTGATGGTAACCATTAATAACAAAATATAAGGAAAAGAACATCAGTCTGACAATTCCACACCCTTCAGCTTATCACTTGAGTATTTGATCTCCTCAAAAAGTATACGGGTACACTGGTGATTCGGCTTTTCAATCATTTCTTTGATCAAGACATCCCTTTTCTCAAGAGCTTCAGTTAAAGAACCCATGTGCAGCATCAGAGCCTCGTCATCACACACTCCTTTGTGTCTCTTTATGCCGGCTTGCGTCTTGAGTATCTCCCTTTCTATCATGACTTCTTCAAGCTCTTTCTTGGTATTCCTCAGCTCACCTCTAGCTTCTTCTAGCTGTTCTTGACTCTTACCGAGGCTTTCCCGATACTTTCTCCTCTGCTCATGCGCCTTTTCAAGCTCTTCGTCCTTAATCTGCAACTGTTCCTGTAATTCAGCATTCTCTATCCTAACTTCGTCCCAAGCGTGCTGAAACTTTGTTAACTTTTCTTTGGTCTGTGCTAACGCCTGTTTGGTTTGCTTGTGGGCTTGAGTAGCATCATCAGCACCTTTACTAATCTTCCGGAAATGTTGGGCTCTTCCAGCAAAGTCTTTTTCTTTTGCAGTTAGGATTTGTTCAGCATCTTGGGCTTTCCGCTCCAGCTCTTTGTTGGCATGTAGAGCATTCTGAAGACGGCTACTCAACTCGGAATTCTCTCCTTGGAGCTTTTTCACCAAGGCTTGCAACTTGTCAACTTCTTCCACAGTAGCAGTGCTTCTTGCTTTCTCATTCTCTGGATACAAAAGGGGTGCCTTACCAAAAGGCAAGAGAAAATCTTCAACTCTTTTCTTCACCCACTCTTCATATGCTGGATAAACCCGGTTGTTAGGCTTTCCTAGAGTAACTTTGCCCTTTTTCAGTATGCTACCCCAGCTTTCAGAAGCTTTCTGTGCTGCTTCCCATCCTTCTGATGTATGAAAATAGAGGGACTCCTCCACATCTCTCTTAATAGGCGGACCTGTCAGGGCATACCCAAATTGTCGAATGGCCAAAGAAGGATTGTAATTAATCCCACCCAATCTTCCTATCAGTGGAACGTTAGGGAACTTACCACAGCTGTGGATAATATTCTTACCAATCAGCCCATGATCTACCCATACGATGTCCTTGGCCACCAATCCCATTAAACGCTGTTTCCACTCTAGAGAATCTTTGGAATCCACAAAAGCCCCTGATTGTGATAAACGGCCCGCAAACCACTTATAGAACAAGGGTGCACAACAACGAATTATCCCTCCTCTTTTCTTTTCATTTCGGTTGTACAATGAGTAGTGAAGATCTCCCAGTAGCGTTGGCACCGGGTTCTTCATCATGAATATTCGTATAGCGTCCGTATCAATAAAATCCGGCTCGTTGGGAAACAACACTATGCCGTATATACAAAGGGCTAGCAAAGCATTAAAAACAAGCCAATTCTCGCCTTTAGCTGCTTCCTGGGCCTTCTTAATCAGATATTCCAGCTTGTAACCACGAATCTTTCCTTTGTTGGAGACATTGTCACTTAACTCTGATTTGCTCAAATAAAGAGCACCAGCCACCTTTCCAAAGTCAAGATCCCCCACTGATCCAAAGAAAGGGGGCTCCTCCTTGATAGCAATCCCCAACATGTTGGAATACTCCTCCAGGGTAGGAACCAACACATAGTCTGGAAATACAAAACACCTCAGAGGCGGATCATAGAACTGCATCAACGTATGGAGACCTCTGGCTTCATAATCACTGACATTACGGACCATAGATAAAATCCACCCATATTTCTCTTCAAAAGCTTCTCGTGCTGCAGGGCTCGCCATTCCCTTCAGCACAACAATAGGGCCCAAAGTAGGCGTAAGGAACTTATAGCTGATGATATTCTTCCTCTCTTTAGTGTTCATCTTTGCAGGGACCTGATGACTGGAATCAAGGGTAATATATGCACCTGGAAATGAATAAACATGTATGTTAAAATATGATAATGCAATGCAAAGGGCAATGTGATCAGGTAATCAGGTGTCTGTGCTGAACTGTGAACGGTGTCAGTGTAGCTCTGAGACTAATATAGAACCATAGATAAGAACCATCTGAATACAATAGGATGAAACTTCCTTTTTGTGCAATGATGATAGAAAACCGGGTATGTAGGAGGTCATGGTTACCTGCAAACCTGTAAACAACCCGCCCTTCTCACATGTGGGTACTAGGATGTTCAGTATCCCGGGCTCTCAGGTCGAGAAATGATGATACGTTCACCATTTCTGGTTTGGCATCATCATCAATCGAGGAGGCCTCAACTGATTCTCCAAAACAAAAAGGTCCTCAGCTTCTGGCACTGAGGTCGAGAAGCAATAGTACATTCATCCCTCAGGGTACAGTACTATCGCCAATCGAGGAGTGCCTCCGCTGATTCTCTTTCAAAAAGGGATGTCCTATAGCAAGTTCCCAGCATTGGGTCCTCGGATCGAGAATGTGCAATGGGTTTGCCACGGAATGTGGTCTGCCACTGTCACACCTCGGGAGGAGTGCCGCAACTGAGTCCTCGGGAATGGTCACCAGAGTCGACAGTTCCTCAAGAGAATAACCACTGGCCTGCATAACATGCAGTAGCAGAAAGCTCCTGATAGAACCTCGTCTGGTTGTGGGTCTCATGAACAACAATACGTGGTCACCACCACGCAAGCGTCATGACTATCCACTCTAATTCCTATGTGTGTACTCAAGCCTGTGTAGTGAGCTTATCTCTCAGAACACCCCAACCCGCCAAACAGACAAAACAGTGCAACACAATATAATATATGATATGTAATGCTAAAATGCGGTAAATACAGTAATGTACAGTAAAGCAGTAAATAACCATACAATAAAACAGTAAATACAGCACAACAGTAAACACCCAATGGAAGAAAAACAGACAAGCGCTAGGATTGACTCGCTAAGGAAACCAGAGATTCTGGATTCATTTCCCCAGCAGAGTCGCCAGCTGTCGCTCCCGGGATTTTCGTCCTGGTACAAACGCGAAAGTGGCACCGAAACAGAGTCGCCAGCAATGTGTATTTATCCCCAAGAGAGGGAAAGGAAACACCGCATAAACCTGAGAGAAAGGAAAAGCATGGTCTTACGACCAAGAGAAATGGGTTCGGGAGTCGGTTACGCGAGAGGAAGGTATTAGCACCCCCACGCGTCCATCGTACCCGATGGGATCCACGCTTGCTTGCTTCAAACAAAGGGTGTAAGAAAAGAATACTGGAAAAGGAACGAAAAACAAATGTAGGGAAAATAAAAGAAGTGCTCGCATGGGCCCTACCCCACTGCCTACGTATCTCATCGGGAACATGAGAATCAGAGCGACGTAGTTCCCCTCACTAGGGATGGATTGTCTGTGTTTTTTAGAGAACGGCTTACGTCCTAGCTCAGGTGTTGCAGGCTCGCTGGTCCGAGTGCGTTACCATCTTGCAAGAGAACGAGTAGAAGCGCGTTCGTGCGTTGAGAATGAATGAGATGAGAAAAGAATTCCCGAAGGAAAGACGTTATTGTTTGTTTTTGTCTTTTAGAAGGAAGTGTTTTGGATTTGTTTGCATACGACAGTGTATCTGGATCTTAGTCATTGGAATGTGTACCTTCTCACATTCCAAGATGGAATGGGTAAGAAAGCACACTAAGGGTGAAGAAGACCCTCACACTTAGTTCCAATTATCAAGGTTCAAACACACTAGCATACTTGTGTTTATTAAGTGTTTTGTTGATTATGAAGTGAAGAAGTGTTTTTTATTATTTGCACCTTCAACAAGTATTGCATTTAAGTCCCTCCTACAAGATCAAATATGTAACACATTGACCTAAGATGGGCCATATGCTACACATCTTAAGATTATAAGAGAAGACCCCTTATAATCTTTTCTTTATATGAAAGGCCTAAATGCAATAAATGCCTACCTTTATTAGATATTTTGAATTTTCTTTGAGATGAGAAAAGAGACTCAAGGGAGGATAAAGGTAAAACTCTATATGGACTAAGACTCAATCCTAATTGATTAGTTAAGGGAGTGATCCTAAGGTTTGTGAGGTTTCAACCTAAAGTCTAAAGAAAGAAAGAATTAAACAATTCACTTCCAAAGTAGAAGATGAATTGTAATTCAAAAAGGGAAAGTAATGAGTTATTAAAAGAAAGCACATAAGTGCTTAGCAAAACACAAAATGGAATTGTAAAAGAGAAAGGATAGAAGTTGAATGTGGATTCCTTATCCACACTCAATTGAAACTTACCGAAGCCCCTACATGGTTAGTAAACATGTATAAGAAGTATAAGAAGTAAAAGAACATGTAATGCATCATAAAACTCACAAGAATTAAATGAGAAAACAAATCCTAGAACCACAACCAGAATGGGCATCATATGGAAACCAATGGTTATTATCATACAAGTGCAAGTGAATAAGCAACCATCATCACCCATTAGCATTTAAACATGTTACAAGAAGAAGGGGTAGATGAAAGATGGAAAGAAATGAAGAGGACATGCATAAATGGAACATGTAAATCAACAACCAGAATTGAAACTAAATGGAAAAGGGTTTATAAACATCTCAAAAGTATTTATGAGGTAACTTCAAGACATTCAAGAAGTAATATAAGAAGAATTGAAATGAAAGTTCAAAAAGAAAGGGCAAACAATACATGTTAATGATGCACAAAGTTCAAATTGAAATGAACATGTAAAGATGACCTATAATGTGTATCAAAGACCTATAATATCATATGAATGGCTCATAACATATGCAAATGCTCATACAAATGTGCACAAAAGAATTCATGTAAACATGCACTAAAGTTGTAATGACATGCCATGGATTATACATCCAATGTGATGCATCAAACAAAGACCAAATGGATTCATGAAAATTATGCCAGCATATCATTGGAATGCCTAGGTCAGAAATGCATCATACATCAAGATAGCATGTAAAAATTCAGAGCAAAATGACTTCAAACAAAGCAATTAGGTCAAATTGAAACATCATGCAAAGTGGAGCAAATATAGGCATCAAGACATATGATAAAGTGACCTAAAAAATCAAAAAAAAATCATCTAACATGCTTCAATGTATTGGTGAATCAATGCAAAAAGAATCATGTCAAAATAGTTGGTAATGAGCAAGAACAAAATTAAACAAATTCATGTATCATGCTTAGAATGCATCTAAGTGGAAATTCAAAGAAAATTATGGAACAGGGGCAAAAAGGTCATAAAATCAGAAAATAAAATCATGAAAAATTTCCTAAATGTTTTAAGAATACACATGAATTTTTGTAGAATTTTCCAATATGTTTTGGTATTTTTAAAAATTAATTATGAAACGTGTAGAAAGAAATAAAAATGAAAAATAAATGCAAAATGCAGGGGGTATGAACATAGCAATTGGACAGTGCAAATTCATTGGGCTTCCAAACAGAGGGGTGTGATTATCAATCTGCATAGGTCCATTAAGCGCGCATAACACAATAACAAGCATGAACCCTCAGTCAACAATCTTGACTCACTCACAACCATTAGATCAAGTCCAAGTCAAACCAAAGTCAAAGTACTCAAAATCAACGTATGTACGTGAGGACACATGCCACTTACCATGTACCAGGCCACACAAGGTTTAAATAAAATTCAGAAAAATGCACGTGAGTGGCATGTGATTTTTAATGTGCTGTCACATTTTGGAGCGTACGATCATGAAAAACACACGGCTGAGATTAAAACGCACACAAACCCTAACAGTTAAAGTCACCGGCCGGAGATGACCTCCGGTCATCTTCTCCGGCCAGCAGCCACCACCTGCAACTCACATTTTCTCCAGAAATTCACAAGCCATATACCAAACGAAAGCTAAGCTCATGAGGAACACAAATCCAACAACAAAATTCAAAGATCAAGCATGGATACAGAGAATCGAAGAAGAGAAATTTGCCCTAAGTTTCAGTTCTAAACTCCTAAGGAGCTCTATCAACTAACCGGTTTCATATAGCTTCTAATAAGCTCAAATAACACATCAACCAGTTAAAATAACATCAAATCGTGCAAGCAAAGTTTGAGAACTTTTGGAACCTGAAACTTGAAGATCTTTGGATTTTTTGAGAAAACCAGAGATGAGAACTTGTTCTTGAACTTCTAGAACTTCAATTTGAGCAAAATAAATGCTATTTGATCTTGAGAATAAGAGGAAATCTGAATCTGAAATTGGAGATAACTGTGCTATTCCATGCTTCAGTGATGTCTTCTTGCTTGATTGTGAAGGTTGAATAAGAACTTGAGGAGTTCGTGCAGGTAGAGAGAAAATTCAAAGAGAAAGTTGAGAGTGCTTTTGGAGTGAGAGTGAAACAATGAGAATCTCCCTTTCCAAATCTGTTAGAATTGTTTATATAGGCGTGGTTATGATTTGACCCTGGTGGTTGATGGTTAGAACTACAGTTAACTGAGTTAGTTAACTGAGTTTGAGTTAACAGAATGAGTCATGACAGTTAGTGACACGAGTTGGAGAGGTTTTGTTTTAGTGTGGAAGAGCTCATGGTCACTTATGGTGAGGATAATGGTGAGGTGGTGTTATGCAGCAGTAGCTTGTGGTGGAAGTTTTGCAAGTTTCCCTTCTCATGTAAGAAGTAACAAAGTGGAAGCACGTGCAAGAATGTTTGGGCAAATGAGGAAAAGAAATCAGCTGGTGATGATGAAGTGTTTGTGGTGTGACTGAACCAAAAAAATGTGTGAACTGCTACACATGACAGTCAATGCATCAATGCAGATGGTGATGTTTGAACATGGATTTCTTTATGACCAAGGCACGAAAATGAATCATCTTGGTGTCAATGGATTGAGGAAGCATCATAGGACAATTTTGGTGTTGGACTTGAATTGAAAAGGTACCTCAAACATGTCTAAAAATCATCATAAACAGATGGAAAAACGACTGGTGCATGGGCGAGCAATTTGTGGCATGGCATGGCAAGGTGTGCATGGCATGGATTTTCAGTTGTGTTGACCAATCTTTGAGCTATCATAACTCCTTGTCCTTTGATCAAATGAAAAAATCATGAACATCAATCTTGAAGATCTCACATAGGGGAACAACTTTGATGTTGCAAGATTTTTCATTTGAAGCCTTTAACCATGAGTAAAATGAGTGGACATTTGGCCCACCACATGTTTGTTAAAATGACTGCGCGCGTGCCCTGAAAATCTTGGTCATGACCTAGTTTTGAACCTACTTTGCTCAAACTTTGATCAATCATATCTCCCTCATTTTTTATCCAATGGAGATGTTCCACACATGGATTTGAAGCTTAAAGCAAGGCCTTTCATTGAGGCAGAGTGGAATTTTCATTTGGTACTCCAAATTTGAATGGCCTTGGTTCAAATTCTGATGCAAGATGGCAAAAACTTGCTATTTTTAGTAACCCTACTTCATCCAAAAATGGCAACTTTTTACATCTTGATTTTTTCATGATTCCTTTGGAATTTCTTGACCAAATTTTGTACATTGGACATATGTAACATGAATTTCATGATTTTGGGCTCAAAAAGTCAAGAGTTGACTTTTTCCTCTGATTATTTGACTTTGCCCCAATTTCTCTGATTCTTGATCTTTCTTCCAATTGAACCACTTCTAAAACCAATTGAGATGCAATTTTCCACATACATACACTTAGGAACATGTAGAATATCATGACAACAAGCTTTGTCCAAAAAATCAGAGATATCCTGATTTTATTAGAAACCCTAATTTTGACCCTCTCTGGTTAGGAGGAAATTGCACATCTTCCAAATCCAAATTCCTCAGAGTATGTTGTGTATACTCTTAAAGGATGATGAGAAATGCCACTTGAGAATGATTTTGAATCAATGAGCTATTTCTTTTGAGGGTTTTCCTTCAGTTTTTGAACCTCTTGCATGTTGAAGTATGTATTGCTTCAATCTCCCATTGGATCTCACTTCCTTGAGATTGTGGATGATCAATTAAGATGATATGAGACATGAGAGACTCTTGGCTTGCCTAGAGCCAACTTGATTGACCTTTTTGTGCTTTGAATGATTCCTTGATTGTCCACCTTCCACCTGATCACATGCCCTGATGGTAAGAAGGATGCCATGCTTCATTTTTCTATGTTAAATGCAATGTAATGTTAATGAGGTGGATATGATATGATAAATGATAATGCCATGCTATGATGACAAAAGGGGAGAGCAAATTTTGGGGTATTACACTTTGGTGTACTTAAACTGAACACAATTGAGCTCTATTTATAGTAGAGCAAGTTTGTTTTGCAAGGAATAGTGAATGGCAACTACTAAGTAGGTTTGGCACAGAGCTTTGGTTCCCTTGGTCTTGGATAAGTCTTGACTGATTTCAGATGAGAATGGCTCAGTCCATGCCACCTTGATGCTTCCATTGAATGCTTCAATCCAAATTTGGAGTCTTGTCCCTATTTTGGCCATTCTAGGTTCAACATGCTATTTCTTGTTCCATGGACTTTGGAGGCTTGGCTCAGTGATTGTCCCCTTTAGATTCAATCCTCAGATGTGTCCAAGTGGATAGGAGCATTTGAATTTGGCTGATTTTGGCAAATCGAGCAAAACTGCAAATTCTGCCTTGCCTTTGACAGATTTCAGCAAGGCAACTTGCCAATGTCATATCTCATGGTGTAAGTTGAATTTGGTAATGTTCTTGACCATTTTGGAAAGCCCTTTCATGATACAACAACTGTTTGAACATGTTTGGTTTTGATCTCTTTTGAATCCAAGTGAAAAATCCCCCTACATTTGGCAAAAAGTAAGGCAAAATCTGACTTAGTGAAATTTTCACTAAGTGTTGGAACAAAGTGTTTTCTCTTGATTTTGATCACTCCATAACTCAAAATCCATGAGGAATTTGGACATAGGTCAGTATGAAGCTTTTGTAGAGGGCAATGAGATCTACAAATCAAGCTTTGAATGGGGCACAATGGCCTTGTGGTTTAGGAGTTATGGTCCTCCAAAGTTGGTACATTAGTGGCACTTTTTCATGACTTAGAAAATTTTCTAAGTTTTATGGTTACCCCTTTTACAAGTTATCCAACGTTTCTTGATTTTTCTTGATGAATGATGATTCAAATCATACATTAACATCATTTTAGGGTTAAAAATCCATTTTGGTGAAAAATCTCAAAAAGTCAAAGTTGACTTCTGTGCACAGTTGACTTTTTATCAGATGAATTCCAAACTGTGCAATTCTTCAGGAAATCATGTCCTTGACCTAAATTAAACTTGATGGACATGTTCCATGGGTGTCATAGGGTATATTGAATCATGTCTTAGGGCTTGGGAGCTTGTCCTGGTCAAAAGTCAAAGTTACAGTTGACTTTCCTCGCGAAACCCTAATTGTGGTGCAGATGAAATTGAGACTTGTTGCTCAAGCTTCTTGGATTAATCCATTGTTCCAAGTGGATCAATATAGTTCATTAGAGACCCTCAAACCCTCTCTTAAGGTCTTGGCTCATGGTTTGTCCCAAAATTCAACTTAGGGGTGAATTAGGTCAAGAAACCCTAATTCCTGATTTTTTATGAATGCATCCCCTGAGGCAAGATTGACTTGATGATTGGGTCCATGAGGTTCCATGGAGTATATTAGGTTAGGTTTTGGATCATTGGCTTGTGCCTAGATGAAAATTTTCATCTGGAGGCCCTGGTCGACCAAAACCCTAATTTGGTGACACTGTCGATCTTGAGACTTGATCCACCTAGAAGGGAGCAGCCTTGTACTTAATCCTTGAAGTGAGAGTCCTTTTGATCCATTGTGGATATTCTAGAGGCTAGACAAGTTGAAGATCAAGTCATTCCTTGATTGATCCTTTGTCTAAGGCTCTGAGAGGGCTTGAAACCCTAATATTGATTGTAGTGGATGCTCACCCATCTTTGGGGAGACTGATGAAGTATGATGGTTCCTCCATATTGTGATGATGATTTGCACAATGATGGGAAATCTTAGTGGTCAAAATTTGGGGTATGACACATGCCATAAATACAAAATATATCATACAAAATCCAACCACAATTATGACATATGGAACCACACCACCTCATCACCACAACATATAGCATATAACAATTATCCCCACATAACCGCATGTTCACACCCAATACATATGTCTATGCACAAAACATATCATTCATAACCAATGCATTTAACATGACTGCATATCAATTCACCAATCCAATCACAAACTCAACACATAATTACTCCATTCACAAATATATATCAATCATGCACAATCCATTTAACACCAATGCATATCACACAAATGCATATCACAATTTCTCACACAGAATCAATCCATTCATGATTTATGCAAATGCACAGAGACCGACACAAAGACTCTATGCAATGCATATGCGGTACCGACTTCCATCAATTCTCAACACCAGTTCACTCAGGAACTATTGGAACCATCGTTCGTTACTTAGTGTAACTCCCCGTCGGGCATACGATGTTCCCCGTCGATTTCGGTCCTCTTATTTTTAAGGCTCACGATCCAATCAGATCGCTTTCAGTCCTCTTATTTTTAAGGCTCACGACATTTATGGATCGCTCACACCCCACACGGGCACACGACCCGATCGCTCACACCCCACACGGGCACACGATCCTCTATAATCATCACTCACACCCCACATGGGCACACGACGTTATAGCGGATTCCCTCAGGAACCAATCCGTCGCTCACACCCCACATGGGCACACGACGTTTATGGATTGCTCACACCCCACACGGGCACACGATCCGATCGCTCACACCCCACATGGGCACACGATCGCACAAGATGCATATCATGATGCTTGACACACAAGAACTTATGACAATCAAATGCATCTTTACACATATATGCAACCATAATCATGCATACATTTCAACTCATCAATTCCATACATTCACAATTCAACCATATGAATTAATCAACATCATCACATTCATGCATTGCAAATCAATTCAAACAATGCATTTCAAACCATAAAGGCCACCAAACAACATACATTGAAATTTCACATAAACAATGCACTTCATCACAAGCCATAGACCACCACAATCATATCATCACAATTCTTTGTACAAGGGATTCACATATCAGATGCTACCCACAACACATCAAATACACACAGTTAAAACGGTAAAAGACGACAAAACGACACCTTTCCAAATTCCCGACATAATTAAATCGGCCAACTATCTCAAAACCATTTTTAATAAGAAATAATAACTCACCGGCTTTCTAACGCACCCAACCGCACTCCAATCCGACTTACAGATCAAAAGTTATGAAGAAAACAAAATTGCACAAACAGCCATGTTCGCTAGGCGAACCCTCTAGCGAGCATTCGCTACCACCTTCGTTAGGCGAATGTCCAGCGAACCCACTATCAGATAAAAACAGACACAAAGTTTGCTAGGCGAACTAAGGCAGCAACCACCAGAACTAAAAAGATACAAAGTTCGCTAGGCGAACAACGTTAGCGAACACTCGCTGACCTTCGCTAACTGGTTCGCTAGGCGAACCCGCGTAAACTCATTCGCTACTGCTTCGCCCCAGGTTCGCTAGGCAAACCAAGGAAAACCCAGAATTCTTCAGCGCTATTTTGAAGTCCAGAAATCATATTTTCTCCACCAAAACATTTCCAAACCAACACATAGCAATCAAAACATAACCTAAGCATGGTAACAAGTATTCTACAGCATTTACACCGATTTTCAACCGCAAAAACATCGATTTCTCATCATTTTTCCCATTTCCAACCTAGAATCAAAAGCTATGGAAAGACAAGAAAATATACAAACATACACATACATATACATATACAAGCATGATATAATCGAAACTTCTCACCCTTACCTGATTAATCGCGCTCGAAACGGAGTTCTCTTCGATTTTCCTCTTCTCCTCTTTTTCCCTTCCTCTCCCTTTCTTCCCTTCTCTTTTCTTTCTCTTTTTTTTTTCTTTTCTCTCTTTTTCTCTCCACTTTCTATTTTATATAAATATCTAATCCTCTAAAAAGACTAGTTTACCCCTCATCTCAAATATCTCGCAACCGCTCTCAAAACGCGATAAAACATAAACAATGATGAAAAATAATATATTTTCAAATAAAAGTCAGAAATAAAATAATATAATAATAAAATAATCAAAACGACTCAATTAAATAAAACTAACTAAAACTGGGGCGTTACAATTCTCCCCCACTTAGACATTTTCGTCCTCGAAAATATACTGAGACAAACAACTCCGGATACGACTCTCGCATCCGCTAACCAACTATCATGCCAACACTAGGCACACCACGAAGAACACAGCTGATAAGCCACCTTGCTATCAACAGCTACAACAACGACACGACAACAACGACAACTACAACGACAAGATGCAAAGCCCATACAATGCACTTGACGACCAACCTACGACGCAAAGACAACCAAGTTACGAACACACACAGGTTCACTCTCGAACAGAAACACAACAAGAGCATAAAGTTCCACGACCCAACAATATTACAACAATGCTACGATTCACCAATCGAACATACAACCAAAACATCCATCTATATAGTAACCCACGAATAATATTAAACCTTCCACTTAACACGTCCATTCTGAAACATCCCATAGCCTCATCATTCCCACATGTTTCCAATGTTCAACCTATGAACTCTTATAAGCCACACACTCAAATACAAAATGTGCCACTTCACGCTTCCGCTGCGCACTCTAATTACTCGAAACCATCAAGTCTACCAATCTCACGTCCAAAGTCTAACTCTTTCTCATCTCTGCCAAAAATCACTATTCACTTTTAATATACCTAACTTCACACTCTACTGTGTTACCTCACCCACCAGACACAAGTCTCCGAACTACTCAAATAATTTTAATTCTCTGACCATCAAAACAGACATGCATAACAACTCTCGATTTAACTTATCACGCACGACACTAACTATTCCCAAAGATAATCCAATCCAAATTCATAACTCGCCACGAATTCCAGCCCTCCTCGTTGTCTCATACTCTATTCCTTCAGACCAAACAAGTACTCAATATTCTCGTGATTACCAAACACCTCGAACCTAGAACCATAAAGATAATACCTCCAATTATTCCAACACAATACCACCGCAACCAATTCCAAATCCATAATAATACAGATCCTTTTATAAATCCTCAATTGTCGTAAAGAATAAGCCACGACTTTACCCTCTTGCATTACCACGCTGGCTAAACTTATCAAAGACACATCACAATACCCCACAACCGGTTTATTAGGATCACACAAAAATCAATGCTGAAACCGTAGACAACTTCTACTTCAGCTCACCAAAACTTACTCACAACGAACATCCAAAACAAACGACTCACCCTTTGCAAGTCAACTGAGATACCAGAAGTACGAACTCAACAAAGTCTTCCATAGCCTGCAGTAACAACCAACTAAGCCCAAAAATTTCTAATCTCCTTAACCAACTTCGGAACCTCTCAATATAGAACTGCATCTACTTCCGATGGATCCATAACCATACTCTCATCTGAAATAACATATCCGAGAAAACTAACCTTTTTCAACCCAAAATTCTCACTCGAATAACTTAGCATAAAACTTCGTCTCTTTTCAATACTTGTAATTCAAGTCTCAAACACTATACTTGTTCTTCCTCTAAGTTTATAACAGATCCGAATATCTTCAATCAAAACCACTACGAACTTATCCAAATAAATATGGAAGATACGATTCCTCTACTCCGTAAACATTAGAGACGCATTACTAACACCAAATACCATCACTGTACGTTGCAATTCCCAACCAAAATCCAAAAGATATAAATCCTTAAAGCTTTTGCAAAACTTTTCACTGGGTAACTGGTTACTCACATACAAGCTTAACCGAGTAAATAACAACCTATTCTGAGGATAAAAAAACCTAACCAGTCACATTAAATCGATCAAAGCCTCAACTCACACAATTTACCACTCTTATCAAACATTCCAACCAATTGTAATTTCAATCAAACTCAACCAAACCATTCCAATCATCTATTCCCGAAAGTGGACACTTATTCTCAATCGTTACCTTATTCAACTGTCGTTAATCCATACCCAATTTTTTTCTTCTCTTGACCGTCCAATCCCACAAATTCCAACTTGTATCAACAACCAACCAAAAAGAATTCTCAAGCGCGATGTTACATCCACCCACAAGGGTTTCCTCACAATTTCTATTAATGCCTTAAAACTTCAAAGACTCCGTACTCACCAGAACTCTAAGTTTTTACTTCCCATAGGCTCCATACCATTATACTTGTTATTCCATTCTATCATCCTTCCTTTTGTTACCAACAATGCTGGAGCTCTCTAAGACAACACCTTAATGTTCCATCCAAAAATACATCTGAAAACTATGCCCAACTGACGGACATCACTGTGACTTCCTGCCAATTCCCAGAACACTACCATCGCAGACAAAACAAACATCTTATTCCCATCTACTAAGAGTTTCCTACTTACTTAGCAGATATAAGCCTCAACTATTCACCTTCGTCGAATTAAGTTCAATCTCTACTCTCTGAGAAGCAGTCCTTAAATAAAACCCAATCATTCTCTCTCAATGACTTCCTAACTGGACCAACATACCAAAACCTCTAATCCATTTCATCTTCCGATATTAGCATCTTCACGACTCATCAAAACAATCCGTAATTATTTCCTTAAATTCCAAACAACTCATTTCGCACACTATCAAAGCCGGAAAGACACGTCTATTCCATCCAACATAATTACCATCTGCCATCAACAAGAGATTAAGGGTGATCAGTTCCTCAATTTGTCAATAGACAACCGACAATCATGATGGGGCATAAACCATCTTTACCAAACTATAATAGCATTCCTTACATCTCATGCACAAAACTAACTAAGGCACCAATCCTTAGTCGACATAAACCTTACCTCCACATTCCTTCCGGAATCGGAAACCACACTGTCCAAAGAGCACTTACAATCTTGCAATTCACAACACACTGAGCCAACGCTCCACACCTGAAGCAACTTGGAGAAGTACCAGCTTCTCCCCCACTTCTCTCAATCTAAATCCTGCAGACAAAGGACTAGAAAAACCAGAAAGTACTGACAGTGTTCCACACACATATCACGTACTAAGAAACAAACAACACCGATAGTATTCAACTGTCACACCAACAGATTCAACAACTTGGGCGGACAGACCGACCTGCTCTGATACCACTGATGTAACACCCCAATTCCCTTCGCGAATAAATAACACAAATATAAATCAGAGTAAATAAAAATTTATTTTTCCGACAAAAAACAGGGATGTCACACTTAAAGAAAGAAAACACAATCCCTGCTCATTTATTTGATACATAACACAAAATGGGGCAAACCTCAAAGCGCAACTTTTTCCAACAAAATGAAGTTCAATTATGGAATAAAGCGGAAAGATCCATAAATGACTTGTTTTACAAATAAATTATTTTCTAACGTCAAAATATATATACAACGGTAATACAATTATAAATCTAACAAAGGTATACATATATAACATTATCGTTCCCCGACTCCCGTGCTACGTATCAGAGCAGACACCAAGACCGACAAAAGAACGGAGGACTAATTTTCACAAAACCCTCCAAGACTACAAATTTGCAATTGCCTCATAAAGCAACAAACCACAGCAGAAGGGTGAGAAATAACAACTAAATCAAGATTGCATACTAATATGCAAACACACATTCAAACACAAGTATAAGTCATCTCACCCAAGCCATCATATACTAACACATAAAGCATGCCACAAATACAAAATATATCATACAAAATCCAACCACAATTATGACATATGGAACCACACCACTTCATCACCACAACATATAGCATATAACAATTATCCCCACATAACCGCATGTTCACACCCAATACATATGTCTATGCACAAAACATATCATTCATAACCAATGCATTTAACATGACTGCATATTAATTCACCAATCCAATCACAAACTCAACACATAATTACTCCATTCACAAATACATATCAACCATGCACAATCCATTTAACACCAATGCATATCACACAAATGCATATCACAATTTCTCACACATAATCAATTCATTCATGATTTATGCAAATGCACAGAGACTGACACAACGACTCTATGTAATGCATATGCGGTACCGACTTCCATCAATTCTCAACACCAGTTCACTCAGGAACTATTGGAACCATCGCTCGTTATTTAGTGTAACTCCCCGTCGGGCATACGATGTTCCCCGTCGCTTTCGGTCCTCTTATTTTTAAGGGTCACGACGTTTATGGATCGCTCACACCCCACACGGGCACACGACCCGATCACTCACACCCCACATGGGCACACGATCGTCTATAATCATCGCTCACACCCCACATGGGCACACGACGTTATAGCGGATTCCCTCAAGAACCAATCTGTCGCTCACACCCCACATGGGCACATGACGTTTATGGATCGCTCACACCCCACACGGGCACACGATCTGATCGCTCACACCCCACATGGGCACACGATCGCACAAGATGCATATTATGATGCTTGACACACAAGAACTTATGACAATCAAATGCATCTTCACACATACATGCAACCATAATCATGCATATATTCCAACTAATCAATTCCATACATTCACAATTCAACCATATGAATTAATCAACATCATCACATTCCTGCATTGTAAATCAATTTAAACAATGCATTTCAAACCATAAAGACCACCAAACAACATACATTGAAATTTCACATAAACAATGCACTTCATCACAAGCCATATACCACCACAATCATATCATCACAATTCTTTGCACAAGAGATTCACATATCAGATGCTACCCACAACACATCAAATACACACAGTTAAAACGGTAAAAGACGACAAAACGACACCTTTCCAAATTCACGACATAATTAAATCGGTCAACAATCTCAAAACCATTTTTAATAAGAAATAACAACTCACCAGCTTTCTGAAGCACCCAACCGCACTCCAATCCGACTTACGGATCAAAAGTTATGAAGAAGACAAAATTGCACAAATAGCCATGTTCGCTAGGCGAACCCTCTAGTGAGCATTCGCTACCACCTTCGCTAGGCGAATGTCCAGCGAACCCACTATCAGATAAAAACAGACACAAAGTTAGCTAGGCAAACCCCTTGGCGAACCAAGGCAGCAACCACCAGAACCAAAAAGATTCAAAGTTCGCTAGGCGAACAACGTTAGCGAACACTCGCTGACCTTCGCTAACTGGTTCGCTAGGCGAACCCGCGAAAACTCATTCGCTACTGCTTCGCCCCAGGTTCGCTAGGCGAACCAAGGAAACCCAGAATTCTTCAGCGGTGTTTTGAAGTCCAAAAATCATATTTTCTCCACCAAAACATTTCCAAACCAACACATAGCAATCAAAACATAACCCAAGCATGGTAACAAGTATTCTACAGCATTTACACTGATTTTCAATCGCGAAAACATCGATTTCTCATCATTTTTCCCATTTCCAACCTAGAATCAAAAGCTATGGAAAGATAAGAAAATATACAAACATACACATACATATACATATACAAGCAGGATATAATCAAAACTTCTCACCCTTACCCGATTAATTGCGCCCGAAACGGAGTTCTCTTCGATTTTCCTCTTCTCCTCTTTTTCCCTTCCTCTTCCTTTCTTCCCTTCTCTTTTCTTTCCCTTTTTTTTTCTTTTCTCTCTTTTTCTCTCCACTTTCTATTTTATATAAATATCTAATCCTCTAAAAAGACTATTTTACCCCTCATCTCAAATATCTCGTAACCACTCTCAAAACGCGATAAAACATAAACAATGATGAAAAACAATATATTTTCAAATAAAAGTCAGAAATAAAATAATATAATAATAAAGTAATCAAAAGGACTCAATTAAATAAAACTAACTAAAACTGGGGCGTTACATTCCCAAGCCCTAAGACATGATTCAATACACTCTATACCACCCATGGAACATGTCCATCAAGTTTGATTTAGGTCAAGGACATGATTTCCTGAAGAATTGCACAGTTTGGAATTCATCGGATAAAAAGTCAACCGTGCACAAAGGTCAACTTTGACTTTTTGAGATTTTTCACTAAAATGGATTTTTAACCCTAAAATGATGTTTATGTATGATTTGAATCATCATTCATCAAGAAAAATCAAAGAAAATGGGATAACTTGTAAAAGGGGTAACCAAAAAAACTTAGAAATTTTTCTAAGTTATGAAAAAAAGTGACAAAGGTACCAACTTTGGAGGATCATAACTCCTAAACCAAAAAGCCATTTTTTTTCATCCAAAGCTTGATTTGTAGATCTCATTGCCCTCTACAAAAGCTTCATACTGACCTATGTCCAAATTCCTCATGGATTTTGCCTTACTTTTTTCCAAATGTAGGGGCATTTTTCACTTGGATCCAAAAAGTATCAAAACCAAATATGATCAAACAGTTGTGGTATCATGTAAGGGCTTTCCAAAATGGCCAAGAACATCACCAAATTCAACTTGAGCCATGAGATATGACATTGGCAAGTTGCCTTGCTGAAATCTGCCAAGGCAAGGCGGATTTTTGCACTTTTGCTCGATTTGCCAAAATCAGCCAATTCCGAGCCTTGTCACTTTGGACACATCTGAGGATTGAATCTAAAAGGGACAATCACTGAGCCAAGCCTCCAAAGTCCTTGGAACAAGAAATAGCATGCTAAATCTAGAATTGCCCAAAATAGGGACAAGACTCCAATTTTGGATTGGAGCATTCAATGGAAGCATCAAGGTGGCATGGACTGAGCCATTCTCAACTGAATTCAGTCAAGGCTTATCCAAGACCAAGGGGACCAGCAGCCTGTGCCCTAACCTCTAGTCAATGGCTAGAGGAGACTTGGATTTTCATTTGCCAACATTGGCCAAACCTACTCAGTAGTTACCATTCACTATTCCTTGCAAAACAAACTTGCTCTACTATAAATAGAGCTCAATTGTGATTATTTTAAGTACACCAAAGGCCTACAACACTTGCCTTTCTCAAAATCCACTTCTCACTCTAAAAAATGCCTTTCTTAGCAAGTCACTATCGGGTTTTTCATTAGAGAGCAATTCCACTCAAACCAATCACACACACACCTCATATACATCATATGTGAGCTGATCAAACACTTAAACAACATCTGGAACACTGATTTCTCAGAATCACCCGCCAATTGCTCAAGGTTTTACCCAAGTTTCAGTTGAGATGTCGTGAAGTGGTCTAGCCAATATCCAACAAGTCCAAGCATTCAAACACACTCCATAGGGTGTAGGGAAGCTGTTCAGATCATCACAACTCATCTGTAACACCTCCAACTCAGAAATCAATTTGCTCTTGCTGTCACGACCTAGAGGTAAGCCTAAACTTGGCCATCTCTCAATCTATGCATATTTCCTCGCATAATACTTTTGCCAAATGTTCATAATCATGCATGGAATGTTTCCCCTCAAGTAATTGCTTTGTTTGAATCGTGTATTAAAAATCTCAACCTTCATGCAGAATTTAGGGTTCTTGAGGATTTTTCGTGATTTCTTGTTTTATGTTTAATTTAAATGAAATTAATTGCCATAGACATGATCGTAAGGTTGAAACGAGTTGATTGGTATGTGGATTGCAAGATATGATCAAGTATTCAGTGAGATTGGATAAAAAATGCAAATCTGGGCAAGGCAGAAAACGCGCGTGTTCTTGGTCCATGTTCTTGGCGCCATTTTCATAAATTCAAATATTTGAATTTTGTGATTTTATTTAATTAATTCAAAAATTAATTTCTCTCTGAGTTTTAATGATTTTGAGTTGATTCTTTTTTTAATAATTCACAAAAATGTTAAAATATTTGATTTTCCCAAAAAATCCCAAAAATATTCTTTATTTTAAATAATTGATATTTTTGCAAAGAATTAATATTTTAACTTTTTTTGACATTTTGAATATTTTTTCCACCTTGATTTTGCAACTTTTAATGCCTTCTAATTATTTTGTAGGTCAATACTTAATTTTTGAAGCATTAATCCAAGATCACAATTTGTTTTCCATATGTTAAACAATTTTGATCATTTTAATTGAAATTTTTATTCAATTAAAATACATTTTGAAAACAAATTAGGGTTTTGGATTAATTCAACCCTCATAAATCATTTTCAAAACTTTTTGGGCTTCTAATAGAGTGTAAGACCCAACCCCCTTGTACATAAAACTTTTTGGGCCTCACTTATTGTATAAGTCCCTCTAATAAAGTGAACGGCGCGATCGTCGCCTTTTAAAAAATCAATTGGGCCTCTCCTCGAGCTATAAGATCCATTCAAAACTTTTGGGCCTCTAATAGAGTGTAAGACCTAATCCCCTTTTAACCAAAACCATTTTGGGCCTCAGATATTGTATAAGCCCCTTCGCGTTAAAAGAAAATCTCAACGCGATCGTCATTTTAAACGAAAAATCATCTGGGCCTACCCTCGAGTAGTAAGACCCATTTCTTTTCTTTAAGACTTTTTGGGCCTCTTGAGAGAGTGTAAGACCCATCCCTTTGTACAGAAAATAATTTTTGGGCCTCAGTCACTTGTATAAGTCCCTCTGTACAAATTCAAACAGTGCGATCACTGATAAAACCCTGGGCCTCTCCTTGAGCTGTAAGCCCCAAATCTTTCTTTTTCAAAGCACTTTCTCCTTTGATTTTGAAATATACTATTGTTTTCAATCTTTCTTTGTTGAACAACTAACCAAACAGCATGGAAGCTCTACAACCGAGTAAGTGTTTATATGCTTTCATTTACTGCTTTCAGATACATATAACTGTATTGTGGGGCTGTTTCGCTGTAAGTCTTCTTTCATAAACTCATATCAACTGTGTAATAATAGTATAGATATTTAGAGTTTCCCCGACAACTATGTCCAGCATTAAGCCCGTTGATCACTCTTAGAAATAGTCAAAACTAGATCCCCATAGGATTACCAGACACAGTCTTCCCTCCTCTTGGGGTTAAACAATATGGAGATATGAAAGGCAGCATTCTCGGTGAACCCTTTCATAGACTGTCACTCGTAGAAGTTGTCAAGAAACTCTATTCCCCAGAGATGATCTCTTCTCCGTGAATTGCATCTCTTGAGTTTCTTCCAAATTCTCGGACTTTCCTGGCTTGATCTATTCCTCGTGAATAGCCTGTCTTGAATTTCTCGGGGTTTGGGGACCCACAGGCTTCTTAAAAGCACTTGTCAAGAAACTCTACTCCCCGGAGATGATCTTTTCTCCGTGAATGGCATCTCTTGAGTTTCTTCCAAATTCTTGAACTTTCCTGGCTTAATCTATTCCTCGTGAATGGCCTGTCTTGAATTTCTCGGGGTTTAGGGACCCAGCGGCTTCTTAAAAGCATCGGCCTCCTCTTGGGCATTGTTCAAGGACCCACAGGCTTCCTAAAAGCATCCCCGCCTTCTCTTGGGCGTTGTACAAGGACCCGTCGGCTTCTTAGAAGTATTCACAGCCTCCTCTTAGGCTTCGTATAATGATTCTTCCTCCGAGAATAATAGCCTCCTCTTGGGCTTCATACAAGGACCTATCGGCTTCTTAAAAGTTTCCAGCCTCCTCTTGGGCTTCGTACAAATTGTCCCGAAGACCTCCTAGAGGTGTAGGAACAGAAAACAGTCATTTTAATAGAACAGTCTTTCCAAGAGTCTACTACTGTTTCTCAAAGCATAGTACAAAAGATGAAACTTTAGATTTGGACAGTCTAATTTCCTTGAGTCTCCAAGACATTCTCAAGCTCCCTTCAAAAATAGGAAGAAAACCCGTAGACTCGGACAGTCTCAATACCCTTCGGATTCCCCACTTCCTTAAAGAACAAGAAATATCCCTGATCCTCAAATCAAATCCCCGAGTGCAAACATTACTCATATAAGAACTGATTTTCACTTTAAATCAGCATACTGGACCTGTCACTCAACTGAAACAGTGCCATAGCCTCCTCTTGGGCTTTGTACAATGATTCTCCCCAGCGGAGCTAACAATTTTAGCCTCCATCTCGGGCTTCGTACGAGATACAAAAAAACTCTCTTGTTGAGTCAAATAGCCTCCATCTCGGGCTTTATACGAGATACCAAAAGTCTCCCTCGTTGAGTCAAAACCTTTTAGCCTCTCTCTCGGGCTTTGTACGAGACACATATTAGCCTCCTCTTAGGCTTTGGATAAGAAAACCACTGGTTGATCCAATCAACCTTTTAGCATCAAAGTTGTGCCTCGTTAACAGTACACAAACATGAACAACTCCTTTCCCTTCATCTAATCGCTGTAAGCGGCAAGCCTCTGGATCATCTATATCCATGCCACTGTCCCTCTTCTAGCATGAGAAATTACTAAGGAAAGATGGCATTTCTCTACACTGAGTTAAAGTCATCTCCTTCAGGTTGGAAAACCCCTATAAAGGAGATTATGGCATTACCGGATTCACATATCCCGGTGTAACACCCCAAAATTTGCTCTTTTACTTTGAAGCTAAATGGCTTATGTTTCTTTGCATTTCTTGCATTAGCATTTGTGCATGGCATTGGTTCTTAGCATGGGATCAAGGTACTTGGTTCATCTCAAAGGAGTCTCAAGCCTCAAGGTGGTTTGAGGGGTTCATCACATCTTCATAAGATCAAGAATGGCAAAGGATTTCAAGTGAATCTTCCCCTCCTAACCAGAGGGACCAAATTAGGGTTCTTGGGTTCAAAGAGCTTCTGGAGGAAACTTTGTGGATTCAAGCATGCTCTCATGGGTTCCATGTGCTCACAAACATTCATAGAGGAAGGCTTGGCTAGTGGTTCATTGTGGAAGATGTTCAGTGGATCAGTTGCTTGTGAACCAAGAAAAGTCAACTGTAAGGAGGAAAGTCAATCATGGAATTTTGAGGTCCTCTTCATGATTTTTAAGGTCTTATGCCCTCATATGGTCCTCAAAGGCTAGGATTCATACCATTCATCAAGAGTCAAGAGTTTGTGCAAAAGTTACTATTTTTGGAAAATGACCTATAATGTGAAACTTCCATTTTTGGCAACTTTTCAAACCATCTTCAACTTGATTTTTCATCATCAGAGAAGCTTCAAATGAATTTTCCTCAAACATGAAAGTTGAAGGTCTCTCTCTCCCCTTTCCAAAAAGTACTAGATTATCTTCATACCATTTGTGAAACTCAAGTTATGATCAAAAGAAGGCAAAGTGTTTTTAGGGTTTTCACATGTATCCATTTTTCCACCTTTTGCATTTTGGTTCAAAATGACTTGTACTGACCTCTGATTCTTCAAGTCATATTGCAACATCCAAGTACACATCCTAAGGACCATTTTTGACCCTTGAATCACTTCAATCCGTGTCATGTACTTCATGAATTTCACAAAATGCAAATTTGCAAGATGGATTGAATCTCACAAATCAGACCACTACAAAGCCCAAATCCAATTCCATGATGATCAGCAAGTAAAATGGAGATCAATCATACTTATTTCATGACCAATGCACGTGTGATTAAGGGTGTGCATCACAACTTGCATTTTTGCAAATCACTTTGGATAACCTTAATCAAGGGATTAATTAAACCCTAATCATGCTCAGAGCTCTAACCAAGTGTATATAAGGAGACTCACACGTTCATTCACACCTCATGCACTCTCATTTGTTCTGAATTTCATTTTTCACTCAAACTTTCTCTCCTTCGAAACTCTCTCCTCACAAGGGTTTTTGAAGAACTTTTTCCATATTCTTGATCCACATACTCCATAGAACAATAATCAACCATTGTTTGAAGCTCTAAGCAAGGTTTTCATCAGATTCGAATTTGAGTTGCTCACTTTCAAACTTCAAGATCCAGCCTGATTCAAGCCTCATATTGCATTTAGTTTGCAATCAGAAGTTCCAAGGAGTAGATCTGCAGCTTTCTGAAGGATTTCTTGGTGTATTTTGAGCTCTACAAGTTTTAGGTTAGTGTGATTTTCATGATCCTAGAACTTGATTTTCTTGTATGCATAATGTACCTCATGCTTTACTGATCATCCTGATGTGTTTAGATTTAAATTTGGACGTGTATTATGGCTGAATCGTGGATCTAAAGTTTCTGAGTTCAAACTTTTTGGCTTCGATTTGTTTAATCTATGCATGATCTATTGATTTGAGTGTGATATTCATGATCCTTGTGAAATTCTGAGTTGAATGATGGTGAAGTTCTTGATTTCTGGGAATTTTTGAGTTTGGTGTTGCCGCAGAAGACGACCGGAGCTAGGGCTCCGGCATCTGGTTCACTTTTCAGGTCACCTGAGGTTGGAGGAAGAAGATGAAATCTGGACCGTTGGTGGTCCAGATCTGATGGTTCACGTTCAGCTAGATCATTTAAAATCTTCACTTATTTTATTGATTGTGTGTGTATAATCCATGCTTCTTATTGTGCACACACAGATATGACCCTTGATCTTGCATGATTTTGTGATTTATTGACTTGATCTGGTGCGTTAGACTGATCTGATGGTTTATGGTTTGCCAGCACATTAAAATGGGAGTGTGCCTGTCACGTGTTTTTTTATTTTTATTTTATATGTGTGTGTGTGCTAATCCATGATTGTTACCATGCGCGTGTGATCTGAGCCTTTAATCATGTGTACCTTTGATTTTGTTGACTGGTTGTGGAACGCATGATTGATCTGGTGGTGTAGATTAAGTCCTTTAGTTGACTGAATTCCACAGGCTTTTGTGTTGACTTGCGTTGGGTTTGGGTTGGGCCTTTCATTTCTTTTCCCACCCCATTTGTCTGAGCCCATTCTTTTTAAACGTGGAAATTGCTTATGTTGCACCCCTGACCTCTTCATTTTCTTTTTATTTTATTTATTTGTTTCATTCTCATCAGAAAATTATGAAAAAAAATCATGAAGCATATTTGGAATTTCATAAAAAAAATTCAAATTTTATTTTCCATTTTTATTTTATTTTGTGCATCTAAATTAATTGTTTGATTAATTTCCTTTGGAATTGTCTCAATTGTGCACACCCTGCCTTGTTGATTTTTGTTCTCATCATTGGAGTATGATTTGCATCCCATTCTTTTTTCATATTTTAGAAGACATCTTGAGGTCCTTAAAAACATTTTCTAATATTTTTAAAGTCATTTCATATTGCATTTTAGTCCCTCTATTTGTGCATTGTTCTTCTTTGTTCTTATGCAACTTTGAAGCATTGTTTGAGGTACTTAACTTGTGAATTTTTGTGTGATATTTTGGCATGTTTCTAGCTTCTAACTTAGGTCACTTGGGTTTTAATTTCACAATTTTTGAATGTCATTTGATATATGTTTGATTATTTGTGCTTAAGTGAATTATGCATGATCATCTCTTGACATCTCTTAACCCTAATTGCTTTGCCATGCTTGTTTGATTGAGTTTCTTTGTGATTCTTTGCATGAGTATTTGATATGATGTTTACCCCTGGTTGAGGTCCCTTGTGACCAAATTTTACAATTTGTGGATCATGTTTGGGTATGCTTTAAGTGCTTGTACTTTGACTTCCTTTTGTGGACTTTCTTTGGTGCATAATGTTTCATGTTTTAATCTTCTCTTGCACATGAGAATTGTTGATGATGGTATGATCTTGATTCTGACTTGCTTTCATCTTCATCTTATTTTTCTCATTTCATTTTGATATGAAGTTCATTGGTGCTTAATTGTGCATTTCATATAAGTATGCTTGCATTCTTTCATGATTACCTTTGCATGCTTACTTGAGATGTTTTGCATGATCTTTGAGACTTGTTTATGGATGTAAGTTGGATATACTTGATATGATGTACTTGCTGCCCTATCTTGTTTCTTGTCTCATCCTTCTCTTTCTCATTCTTCTCTTTCTCCCATGAATCTCAAGACTTGTTTAAGTCTTGGATTCTCTCCCTTTAGAGCTACCTAGTCCAACTTAATTTTTGATTAAGCTTGGAGTAGGATTACCATTAGGTTTTAGGTAGTTGTCCCTCCTAAGCCTCACTAACCCTAGGTCACCCATGCATGATAACATTAGGACTCTTAGTTTCCCTTTAGAGTTTCCTTTGGGTCTTCTCTCATCTCATCTCAAAACTTCTTGAAAACACTTAATAAAGATAAAGTGTATTGCGCACGAGCCTTAAGCGTGGGGAATGAGAAATGAGGGGCTTCCTCTCATCTTTCTAGAGTGCTTAGCGGGCGTCCTGTCTTGGGGCGATTCGTTAAGTATTCGTCCCTGTGCCCTAGACTTTGGCGCAATGCAAGTTATGAACTAACTTAAGAAAACACTTCTGTCTAAAAAAATACAAAAACAAATTCAAATCTTTTTATCCTTCGGGATTGTTGGGTTCCAAATTTCATTTTCAGAAAAGAGCTCGTCGCTCACGTAAAAAACACTTACCCATACGTGGTCGTACCCACGAACTACATTAGCTCTGATTCCTCTCTCTCGTCCGATTGAGGATATGTAGGCACAAGACAACGATTGTCTTGGCGAGCAACCTTCCCCCACAGTTCCCGTCCGAACTACGTTGACTCTGACTTTCCCATTGCACTGAGGGAGTACGTAGGCCTAGGGCATCGAATATGTCCTACCAAGTCCATCTTAGTCACCCCCATCCCCGTTTTCTTTTGTTCAGCCATAGATAGTAGGATAGCTTACCCTCCGTTTAGACAACAAGCGTGGATCCCATCGAGTACAATGGATGCGTGGGGTGCTAACACCTTCCCCTCGCATAACTGACTCCCGAACCCTGACTATGGTTGCGATGACCATGTCTTTCCCCCTTTCTCTTCAGGTTTATGCAGTGTTTCCTTTCCCTCTCTCGGGATAAATACACATTGCTGGCGACTCTGTGTTTTCTGCGCCACTCTCGCGTTTGTACCGTTGGATGCGAATCTTTCAGGAGCGACAGCTGGCGACTATGCTGGGGACTCTGGTTGCCCTCTTGCTGGTCCATCCCCTTTAGCGAGTCGATCCTAGCGCTTGTTTGTTTGTTTTGGGTGTTTATTTGTTGTGCTTTATTATGTTGTATATTACTGTTTTACAGCTTTTATTACATTGCATTTCATTTTATTACTGTCATGTGTGATATTGCTGTGTTGTGCTGGCTGGTTTCTGTTTGGCAGGTTGGGTTGTTCTGAGAGATAAGCCCAATACCCAGGCTTGATTACACCCTAGGACTAGAGTGGAGAGTAGTGGGACCTACGTGCCATCTTCGTGCGTTTGTGTGTTCACGAAATTCACAACCAGACGAGGCTATCTTGGGACACATTCTGACGTGTGTGTCTTGCGCATGTTAGGGTGTTGATCTAGAGAGCTGTCGACTCTGGTGACCGTTTCTCCGATACCTCAGTTGTTCCTCTCCTCCCGACAGGTGATAATGGTAGACCAGAAATGGTAAACCCATTACACTTGTCGATCCGAGGACCCAATGCTGAGGGACTCGCATAGGATGGCCTTATTTTTTAGGGGAATCAGTTGAGGCATCCTCGATTGATGATGATGCGAGACCAGAAATGGTGAACGTATCATCATTTCTCGACCTGAGAGCCCGTGATATTGAAGATCCTCGCTTTTCTAGAACCCACATGTGAGAAGGGATGGGTGTTTGCAGGCTTGCAGGAAACCGAAACCTTCAACCTACCCGGTTTTCTGGATTTCTCATCAGTGTTTGATTATCTAGGTTTCTGGTTATCTCAGTGGTTCGGTATTCTAGAATTCTGGTTTTCTGGGTTGTGGTTCTCGTCCAGTTAACAGCACAGCACATCCAGCAGTGATGCCTTGATCCCATGCTTGCATGTGCATATCATTTTTCTTGCATTCTAACATGTTTGACATTTTTCAGGGCTTGCATCTTACTATTGATTCCGGTTTTCTGAGGTTGCCTTAATATGGATGTCCAGAGAAAGAAGATTGTTGCTTATTCGTTCCCAGACCCGACCTTGACGTTGATTCACAAGCTGATTAGTATGGCTAGTCCCGGAGTTCGTACAGAGTTCGGTGGAGAGTATGGGAGACTTCTGAAGTTTGTCTACAGTATCTCCAAGTATGAGAAGGATGTCATTCATACGCTTCTTCAGTTCTATGATCCGTCTTTACGTTGTTTCACTTTCCCAGACTATATCTTGGCTCCAACGTTGGAGGAGTTCTCATTTATTTTGGGAATCCCCATCAGGCATGATATAGTATTTTTCTAAAGAACGTCCCGGGATAGGAGAAATGGCCATTGCTCTTCATATTGGTGAATCCGCTCTGAGCAGTAATATTGTGGAGAAACAAGGAACTAAGGGCTTCTTATTGAAGTTCTTGTTTGATCAAGCTTGCATACATGTTAAGGAGAGGAATTGGACTGCTTTCCAAGCCATTCTGGCTATGTGCATCTATGGGATTGTCCTGTTTCCCAATGTTCCTGATCTGGTGGATATGCATGCTGTCAGAATCTTTATTTCAAAGAATCCTATACCTACCTTGCTAGGTGATGTGTATCACTCAGTCCACTACAAGAATGAAAATAGGCGTGGAAGAACTGTGAGTTGTTGTGCCCCACTCTTATCTACTTGGTTTCTGAGTCATCTCCCCGATGCTGGCGCTTTCGTTGATACGAGAGATTCTCTGAAGTGGTCAAAGAGGTTAATGGGCTTGACTACTGACAACATTGTTTGGGTCAACCATGACTTTCTAGGGATGGAGATTATTTGAAAGTGCGGAGAATTCCCTAATGTACCCTTGACTGGGAGAAAAGGTGGAATTAATTATAATCCTGCCCTTGTTATCAGGCAATTTGGTTATCCTTTGAGAGGTCCACCTGAAGAGCGAGATATCAGAGAGTCCTTATTCTTCAATGGTACCGGGGATCAAGAGATGATAAGAAAGATTGTGAATGCTTGGAAGCAGGTGACCAAGAAGGGAAAAACTCCATTCGGGAAATGTAATAACCGGGCTTTTCCTTCCTATGAAGAGTGGATTAAGAAAAGAGCAGAAGAGAAGCTTCTTCCCTTCCCGGTGGAACCACCTTTGTATCCTTTGATGATTGAGGCTCCCACGACTGTTGATATAGAGAAGTATGATAAGTTATGGGCTGAGAAGGAGAAACTCCGAGAGGAGAATCGTGAGCTGGGCAGAGAGGTTGGTCAGTTGAAGCACGAAAAAGGCGAAGCTATCCATGTTGCCAGGTTGAAATCAGAACTTTTGGCTGTGAAGGAGAAAGAATTGTCTAAAAAAGCCACAGCCAGAGAGAAAGTGGCTCAAGCGTTGAAAAATGTTAGCAAGGTCCTTTCGTCCAAAAAGAAAGAGTTAGCTTATGCTATGTCAAGAATTCACAGGTTCCGTGACCGTCAGAATACAGTAATTACTGCCAACAGGTTGAAAGAGGACAAGTATCTGGAGCAGATTGAAGGTTTGAAGACAAAGCTTCGGAAAAAGGATAAGGAGATTTTATCAGGGATCTTTGAGAGGAGAGCAATTGAGGAAAAGTTCAAGGAAACCATGGCAGATTTGGAACAGCTGAAGATCCAAGCCGAAGTGAAAAGAGCCAGAAGCGAAGGTCCAAGTTCAGGTGGAGCTTCTGGAGAAGATGATTGGGAATTGCATAGTCGTTATTTAACAGGGATCTTGCACAGGAGGGATCTTTTGATTCAGTAGTTGATTCAGAGCATCCTAATACCAAGAATCTTCTCAAGGAAGTGCAGGATTGGTGCAAAAATAATGATGAATGGGGAATTCTAGCACGACTGAGTCTTGATGATATGCCTTAGTTTCCTTGCTGCTGTTTTCTTTGTATTTCCGGGATTACCACCAGGCTTGTTGGTTGGGGTCTTTGTTTATGCTTATTCAGACTTGTGTTGTAACAGATGTTGATTCTCTTTATATGATCAGGAATTCATTTCTCTTCTGTTGTTAAAACTGGAATCAAGGGATAGATCGCCTTTATAATGTTCATATATGTTTGCATTTGCATAATCATCTCATTTTGCATAGCAGGTTATCTCGGATTCTCTGGTTTTCTTATGCTCTCTCTTTTTGACAGTTAGGATTCATCAACCCGCTCATCGGTATTCTACCAGGCTTAATCAAAGCAGAGTGATGGACAAAGTTCAGGCAGACATGGCAGCTATGCAAGCTCGCATCGATCAATTCATGGAGATGATGCAAGGTGTGGTGTAGAGCCAGAATGAATTCAGAACTCTAGTTCAGCCTTTGGTGGCGCAGGTTGATGAAAATGGTATCTTACACGGTGGTCTTCTTAATCGTGTTATTCCTCCGAGCAGAGGTGGTGCTGGTATCAACATTCCTATCCCTGGTGCTGGTGGACAGGGTGGGATTCCTTCAGTGGTTGGAGAAGGAAGCACTATTCGAGCTATCCATGGCCATCGTTTTGATGATCAACAGGATGATGTTTTTTCAGTCAGAAGCTTGGACGTTGGCCCTCCTGTGGTCAGTGATGAGAGGATCCGTTTAATTGAGGCGCAACTGAAAGGGGTTGTGAAGCAGGATAATCTGGGAATAAATTTGGACGACCTGGGGTTGGTCCCTGATATTTTCATTCTGCACAAGATTCAGATTCCTACACTGGAGAAGTATAATGGTTCTACCTGTCCGAGAACTCATGTAAAGGCATATACCAGGAAGATGGCTGCCCATGCCAAGGACGAAAAGCTAATGATGCACTTTTTCCAAAACAGCCTGTCCGGCGCGTCTTTGGAATGGTATATGGTGCTGGAAAGAAGAGATGTTCGTACTTGGAGAGAGTTAGCTGCAGCTTTTATCAAGCATTACCAATACAACACAGACATGGCTCCCAACAGAACTCAACTGTTGAGCATGTCCCAGAAAAATGATGAGAGTTTCAAAGAATATGCGCAAAGGTGGCGTGAATTGGCAGCTAGGGTACAACCACCAATGCTGGAGAAGGAGATGTTGGATATGTTTATGGACACACTGCCTAAGCACTATTATGAAAAGCTATTGCCTTGTTCACTAGGCAAGTTTGCAGATGTGATTGCGATCGGATAGAAGGTAGAGGTTGGAATTAAGGCTGGAAAAGTTTCTAGTGGTGACGGATCGTCCTCAGGGCATGGAAAGAAGCCATTTGATGGTTATAAGAAGAAAGGAGAGGCCAATGTTGTATCATCTTACAAGGGAAAAGGGAAACAACGCCATAGCAATAATCAACAAGTAGCATCGGTAACTATCCCAGCAACGTTACCTCCACCACAACAACAAAGGAATAATGTTAATCAGAACAGGCAGCAGGGCCAGTATCAGAATAGACAAAGAAATGCAGAGAGGAATTTTGAGCAACCACCGATGTCGTATGCACAGTTTTTGCAACATTTGCTGGAGTTGCGTCTAGTTGAGCTCCGTACCCTGCCTCCACCAACAGGAGAACTCCCACGAGGCTACGATGCTAACGTACACTGAGATTTTCACTCTGGTGCTCCGGGGCATACTGTGGAGAAATGTAGGACATTTCATCACAAGGTGCAAGACCTTGTAGACCTCAAGGCTATGAATTTCTCGAATGCTGGGCCCAATGTTATTCAAAACCTGATGCCTGATCACAATGGGCCAAGGGTGAATGCGATAATTGAGGAATGTGATGCTTTGAATTTGATCATGGATGTTAAGGACCTGAAGACTCCGCTGGCTGTGGTTAAAAACAGGTTATTGAAGGGTGGCGTCTATCTGGGTGGTGATGAGAACTGTTCAGATTGTTTGACGAAGGATAATGGTTGTGATTCGTTGAAGATGGGTTTCCAGAATCTGATTGATGAGGGTTGCTTACAGTTTGATAGAGGTAATCATCAAGAAGAGGTTGTTAGTGAGAAGGTTGCTACTATCACCATTCCTTCAAGACAATTACTATTTCAGGTCCGGCAAGGCCACCTCCAATTATTATCACAAGGGCAGGACCCATTCCGTATGAAAGCACTAAGGTTATTCCCTGGAATTATGGCGCCGAGGTGTTTGTCAATGGACAAAAGCAGGAATTAATGGCTACTTCATCAGTGAGTTCTAGTCCTGAGGTTAAAGTTGAGACCGATGCTATAACGAGAAGTGGTAGAGTGCTTACTCCTGTTAATGATCAACCCAGTACTTCTAGGCAAGATAAGGGAAAACAGGTAATGGATGGTTTTGTTCAGCCTCCAGTGATTATTGATTCTACGGTAAAGCCGGTTGGTGATGCTTTTTCTGAAAATGTAGAGGAGTTTATCAGGATCATCCGGAAAAGTGATTACAAAATTGTGGACCAGTTACATCAGACCCCGTCCAAGATTTCTATTCTGTCATTGTTGTTGTGTTCTGAAGCTCATAGGAATGTGCTTCTGAAAGTTTTGAATGCGGCCTATGTTCCTCAAGAGATTTATGTTAATCAACTTGAAGGGGTTGTAGCACACGTGAATGCAGGTAATGGCTTGGGCTTCACGGATCTCGATTTGACCCCCGCCGGGAGGAATCATAACAATGCCTTGCATATTTCGATTGAGTGTCGTGGTTCACTAATGTCACATGTGTTGGTTGATACTGGATCATCGTTGAATGTATTGCCAAAGAAAGCATTAATGAAGTTAGATACCAAGGGACTTATTTGTACACCAAGTGACTTGGTGGTGTGAGCTTTTGATGGCTCGAAGAGATCTGTCTTTGGTGAGATTGTGCTTCCGATCAAGGTTGGGCCGGAAATCTTTGATGCAACATTTTATATAATGGATATTTAGCCAGCATACAGCTGTCTGTTGGGTCGTCCTTGGATCCATGGTGCAGGCGCTGTAACCTCCACTTTGCATCAAAAGCTGAAATACATGGTAGATGGTCACGTGGTGACAGTGTGCGGAGAGGAGGACATAATGATTAGTCAGCTGTCAACCTTTAAATACGTGGAAGTGGATGGTGAAATCCATGAGACGCTGTGTCAGGGGTTTGAAAAAGTGAAGGTGTCTGAAGAGGTTATTCAGTTTGAGGATCAGTCCGAGACCACAGAGCAGCCCGCAGTGGCAGATCAACCAGAGGTTTCTATGTCTTCGTTTAAAGACGCCAAGGCTATAGTCGAAGCTGGTAGCTCAGAGAGGTGGGGCTAAGTGATTAAAGTTCAAACGAAAGGGAATAACTATGGATTGGGATACAAGCCACCCAGGAGAGCCAGGGATCCTCCCAAATTCTATGGCCCAGTCCGTTTCACCAGTGTCGGTGTTTTCTTAGACAAAGTTAATGCCATTGAGGAAGAAGGGGACAATGATTGTGATGTGGATAGCTGGATCCACCCTTGCGTCCTAGGAGAAAGTCTGTGCAACTGGTCTTCTGAAAAAGTCATTCAAGTGACTAGCTTCGAGTAATTGCTTTGTTTTCCTATTATGTTAATCATGCGTTCTGCCCAAGACGTAGTGATTTTATTTGTAGGGCTTTTGACTGTTGTATGTTTTGCTTTATCATCAATAAAGGACTTTTCACACTCAAATATTTTGATCTCTGTCTTTCTGTTTTATTTTTATGCATTAAAAACCCACATCAAAATGGCAATGTGTTTCTTTTGTTGCATACATAATAAAACATACCTCATCAATCATGCAGGTCGCTTTGTTTAGATGACACTGATCATGACTCAGCTATAGCTCGGTATGACTTTGACAATCCAATCTATCAGGTTGAAGAAGAGACTGACAGAGATTGTGAACTGCCCGAAGAGTTGGCCAGATTGTTAAAGCAAGATAAGAAGGTCATCCTACCTCATCAGGAGGAAATTGAGATTGTGAATCTGGGAACCGAGGACGCCAGAAAGGAAGTAAGGATAGGGGCTACATTGGAAGACAGTGTCAAGGGAAGATTGATTGAAATGCTCCGTGAGTATGTGGACATCTTCGCCTGGTCTTACCAAGACATGCCTGGGCTCGATACTGATATTGTTGTACACCGGCTACCACTTAAAGAAGGTTGTGCTCCGGTCAAACCAAAGTTGAGAAGAACTAAACTGGAGATGTCTGTCAAAATCAAGGAAGAGGTTCAGAAACAGCTAGATGCCGGTTTTCTTGCCGTAACAAATTATCCTCCATGGGTTGCTAACATCGTGTCTGTACCTAAGAAGGATGGGAAGGTCAGGATGTGTGTTGATTATAGGGATTTGAACAGAGCAAGCCCAAAGGACGATTTCCCGCTCCCTCACATTGACGTGTTAGTTGACAATACTGCTCAGTATTCGGTGTTTTCCTTCATGGATGGCTTCTCTGGGTATAACCAAATCAAGATTGCCCCAGAGGACATGGAGAAAACAACATTCATAACACCGTGGGGAACAATCTGCTACAAAGTGATGCCCTTTGGATTGAAAAATGTGGGGGCAACTTATCAGCGGGCGATGGTGACTCTCTTTCATGATATGATTCACAAAGAGATTGAGGTCTATATTGATGACATGATTGCGAAGTCACAGACGGAGGAAGAACATCTGGTGAATCTTCAGAAGCTATTTGAAAGATTGAGAAAATTCAGACTGAGGTTGAATCCAAACAAATACACCTTCGGGGTGAGATCAGGAAAATTGCTGGGGTTTATTGTTAGTGAAAAAGGTATCGAGGTTGATCCTGCGAAGGTAAAAGCAATACAAGAAATGCATGTACCGAAAACAGAAAAAGAGGTTCGTGGTTTCTTGGGGAGATTAAACTACATTGCTAGGTTCATCTCGCATCTCACAGCCACGTGTGAACCAATCTTCAAGTTGCTAAGAAAAGATCAAGCGGTCAGGTGGAATGAAAATTGTCAAAAGGCGTTTGAAAAGATTAAAGAATACTTGCAGGAACCTCCGGTCCTTATACCACCAGTGCCAGGACGACCTTTGATTATGTATCTCATGGTTCTTGAGAATTCAATGGGTTGTGTGCTCGGTCAACAAGACGAGTCAGGTAGAAAGGAGCACGCCATCTATTACTTGAGTAAAAAGTTTACTGATTGCGAGTCAAGGTACTCGATGCTGGAGAAAACATGTTGTGCACTCGCTTGGGCCGCTAAGCGTTTGAGGCAGTATATGTTAAACCACACAACCCCTTGATTTCAAAGATGGATTCAATCAAGTATATGTTTGAGAAGCAAGCACTTTCTGGTAGAATAGCCCGTTGGCAGATAGTTCTGACGGAATACGATATTCAATATGTTTCCCAAAAGGCCATTAAGGGAAGTGTTTTGTCAGAATATCTTGCCGAACAGCCAATTGAGGATTATCAACCGATGAAGTTTGAATTTCTGGATGAACATATCATGTATCTAAAGATGAAGGATTATGAAGAGCCTTTGCCTGATGAAGGACCTGAGATTGGATCTCAGTGGAAGTTGGTTTTTGATGGGGCTGTTAATTCATATGGTAACGGAATAGGGGCAATCATTACGACTCCAAAGGGCTCTCATATACCCTTCACTGCCCGATTGGCATTCGTATGCACCAACAACGAGGCAGAATATGAAGCATGCATCATGGGGTTAGAAGAAGCGATTGATTTGAGAATTAAAAACCTCGATGTTTTTGGTGATTCTGCGTTGGTGGTTAATCAGATTACAGGTGAATGGGAGACTCGTCAAGCGAATCTTGTTCCGTATAACAACTATGCCAGAAGGTTGTTACCTTTCTTTGACAGAGAGGACTTCCATCACATTCCCCGGATAGAGAATCAGATGGCTGATGCGTTGGCAACGTTGTCATCGATGTATCAAGTGAATCGTTGGAATGAAACTCCTTCAATCAGAATCATGCGCTTGGACAGACCTGCTTTTGTATTTGCGGTTGAAGGTGTATCAGATGGCAAGCCTTGGTATCATGATATCAAAGTCTTTTTGAAGAGTCAGGAATACCCAACTGGGGCATCTTCCAAGGATAAAAAGACATTGAGGAGGTTATCAGGAAACTTCTTTTTGAACAAAGACGATGTGTTATACAAGAGAAACTTTGACATGGTCTTGCTACGTTGTGTTGATGAACACGAGGCAGGCCTGTTAATGGAAGAAGTTCACGAAGGTTCCTTTGGTACTCATTCCAATGGGCATGCTATGGCAAGAAAATTGTTAAGAGCAGGGTATTATTGGATGACTATGGAGTCTGATTGTTTTAAATACACCCGGAAATGTCATAAATGCCAGATTTATGCTGATAAGGTGCACATACCGCCTACTCCTCTGAATGTTTTGTCGTCACCTTGGCCTTTTGCCATGTGGGGCATTGACATGATTGGGAAGATCGAGCCGACTGCTTCGAATGGACATCGTTTTATCCTGGTTGCTATTGATTATTTCACGAAGTGGGTGGAAGCAGCATCGTATGCCAACATCACCAGACAAGTGGTAGCCCGGTTTATTAAGAAGGATATCATCTGCCGGTATGGAGTCCCGGAGAGGATCATTACTGACAATGGTTTAAATTTGAACAATAAGGTGATGAAGGAGCTATGCCAGAGCTTTAAGATTGAACATCACAATTCTTCTCCCTATCGCCCAAAGATGAATGGGGCTGTTGAAGCGGCAAATAAGAACATAAAGAAGATTGTGCAGAAGATGGTAGTGACATACAAGGACTGGCATGAGATGTTGCCTTATGCTTTGCACGAATATCGTACTTCGGTACTCACATCAACTGGGGCAACCCCTTTCTCACTGATGTATGGTATGGAAGTAGTTCTGCCATTAGAAGTTGAGATTTCTTCTTTGAGAATTCTGATAGACGTGAAGGTTGATGAAGCTGAGTGGGTGCGTTCCCGGTTGAATGAACTGAACCTTATTGAAGAGAAGAGATTGAAAGCCATTGCGCATGGCCGGTTGTATCAAAGCAGGATGAAAAAAGCATTTGATCAGAAAGTGTGTCCTCGGTGTTTCCAAACTGGTGAATTAGTCCTGAAAAGGATCACTCCTCCTCAAACAGATCACAGGGGCAAGTGGACTCCGAATTACGAAGGGCCATATGTAGTAAGACAGGTTTTCTCTGGTGGAGGCTTATTACTCTCAACTATGGATGGCGAAGATTTTACGTCCCCTGTGAACGCGGATGTAGTCAAAAAATACTTTGCATAAAAAAGACCCGCTGGACATAAAAAGAAGGTTCAGGCAAAAATGGGGCTTCCTGGCGAACCATAAAAAGAAAAGGTTCGGGCAAAAACTAGGGATGAAAAGAAAAAAGAAATAAACCCGCAAGGTTGAAAACCTAGAAAGGCAACTTTGGCAAAAATGGGTATCCCGGTGGATTGAAAACCCGAAAATGGCGATCCAGGCAAAAGTTAGGGATTTAAAAGCAAAGACTACGATCCGCGTTCGATATGTGATCACTATTCACACCTAGAAAATTCGAAGCAAAGGAATCAGTCCAGTCAGTCATCTTCAAAGGCCAAAGCATCTGCGGATAAACAAGTCATATGGGTTATAGCTGAGTCGAGTCATGGTGGATGTCTGTTCCCCATATTGCCGACATGTGTATTTTCTTTTACTTTTTGCGCAATTACCTCTTTTCAGGAATTGCTTCCAAATGTAAATGCCTATTTACAGGCTGATCAGTCAATAAAGTTTGCATTTCAGTCAAAGAGCTTTCGTTTATTGTTTTACCTGTTTTGTTTGTGAAAATGTCCGATATTTTTTATAAACATTACATGCTAAAATGTTGAGCTTTGTAAAACAAGTTGGAAAACAGTGGCAATTGCTTAGGCGACAGTCACTATGATGATAATCAAAGTAATCATTTTTGCATGTAAACCTTTCTTTTGGTTTTGCAGAATGACAGTGTACTTCTCCAGTAGATTTGCTCCCCAACTTTGAAGTCTGATCATCCTCAGCAGTTTGCTGCTCTCCCTGTCAGAGTATTGAGGATCGTCTTCCTCAACAGAGTATAAAGAGGTAATTCCCCAAGCGGAGTCGTTGAGGATCGTCCCCCTCAGCAGGATATAAGAGGTTTACCCCCAGCCAGAGTTGTGATTTGGCTCATCTTTCCTCAGCAGGTATCCAGAAGTTGTTTTTTTACGGCCTCTCCTGCAAGAGTCTGATGGAGTGTCCTTGTTGATTAAAGACAGTGTTTCCCCACTGAGCATGGGGCAATCTATTTTCCTCAAAGTTTCTTTCAGTTTGTCCCCAAGCAGTGTTTGTTGGCGATTAGTATCCCCATCAGGTTTTGAATCCAGGTTCTGAAACGTTTGGTCATCCCCGGCGGAGGAGTTTCCATCTTCAGTTTTCAGTTCCTCCTCGATTGAGTGGGTTTTTCTCTCGGAGATTCATCCATCTCCAGCAGAATTGGTGATTGTGATCTTCCCCAGCAGGGTGAAGTTTTCCTCAACATGTTTTCTTTGGTCTGATGACAATTTAGTTTGTCGTCCTCGGTGGAGCTGCTTCTGTTCTCAGCGTTTATTTCGCTGGGACGGTCTTTTTGCATTGCATAAGCATTTTTTACATGGCATCCTCCTAAATGAGTAGCATTTCCACTTCGTGTGGAGCATTACGGCAAAATTCAAACATATGCATCCGAAGCATAAGCCAGGTTTGAGTTTTCCTTCGTTAGAAAAGCCGGATTTCAGGAAGATATCATTCGACTTTACTCCACAAGTGTTGGGTTTAGTCATTCAAAGCAGTATTTGACAGTCCCAAGGCAGAGTGTTTTGCCAGGATTGTGAACCCATGATCTCTTTTCACCCCTTTCGTCCAGGTGGTCTTTTGATTCATCCCTTCAAGGTTTTTTACCTTGACACCCGTCCGTGTTTGAACCTTTAATTTCAATACCCATCCGTATTGACTTGTTGATAACGCCCGTCCGTGTTCAGTTCATCATTTAAATCCCCAATAAGGCCAATCCCTACTAAATTGAAACTTTTTACACCCGTCCGTGTGTTTTTTCGATACCCGTCTGTATTGAACACTTTTTTACACCCGTCCGTGTATCTTTTTGATACTCGTCCGTATTGAAACTTTTTACACTCGTCCGTGTATCTTTTCGATACCTGTCCGTATTGAACCCCTTTTACACCCGTCCGTATTTAAACTTTTTACACTCGTCCGTGTATCTTTTCGATACCCGTCCGTATTGAACCCCTTTTACACCCGTCAGTGTATTTTTTGATACCCGTCCGTATTGAAACTTTTTACACCCGTCCGTGTATCTTTTGATACTCATCCGTATTGAACCCTTTTTACACCCTTCCGTGTATCTTTTCGATACTCGTCCGTATTGAACCCGTTTTACACCCGTCCGTGTATCTTTTCGATACTCGTCCGTATTGAACCCTTTTACACCCGTCCGTGTATCTTTTCGATACCCGTCCGTATCTGATATCTTTGATTCCTTGACACCCGTCCGTGTTTATCCCCAGCATAGCTAACACTCGTTCGTGTTGTGACAGTGCATCATTTATTGCTTGTTCCCCAGCGGAGTCGTACCTCCTTTGAGGATTGCAAATTTCAGGTTTCTTTTGGTATTCAATCTCCGTGAATCCTTTGAACGCATGACAGCCGTTGCTATCATACCTTCAGGACCAAGTTGATTGAATAGGGGCAGCTGTAACACCCCAAAATTTGCTCTTTTGCTTTGAAGCTAACTGGCTTATGTTTCTTTGCATTTCTTGCATTAGCATTTGTGCATGGCATTGGTTCTTAGCATGGGATCAAGGTACTTGGTTCATCTCAAAGGAGTCTCAAGCCTCAAGGTGGTTTGAGGGGTTCATCACATCTTCATAAGATCAAGAATGGCAAAGGATTTCAAGTGAATCTTCCCCTCCTAACCAGAGGGACCAAATTAGGGTTCTTGGGTTCAAAGAGCTTCTGGAGGAAACTTTGTGGATTCAAGCATGCTCTCATGGGTTCCATGTGCTCACAAACATTCATAGAGGAAGGCTTGGCTAGTGGTTCATTGTGGAAGATGTTCAGTGGATCAGTTGCTTGTGAACCAAGAAAAGTCAACTGTAAGGAGGAAAGTCAACCATGGAATTTTGAGGTCCTCTTCATGATTTTTAAGGTCTTATGCCCTCATATGGTCCTCAAAGGCTAGGATTCATACCATTCATCAAGAGTCAAGAGTTTGTGCAAAAGTTACTATTTTTGGAAAATGACCTATAATGTGAAACTTCCATTTTTGGCAACTTTTCAAACCATCTTCAACTTGATTTTTCATCATCAGACAAGCTTCAAATGAATTTTCCTCGAACATGAAAGTTGAAGGTCTCTCTCCCCCCTTTCCAAAAAGTACTAGATTATCTTCATACCATTTGTGAAACTCAAGTTATGATCAAAAAAGGCAAAGTATTTTTAGGGTTTTCACATGTATCCATTTTCCACCTTTTGCATTTTGGTTCAAAATGACTTGTACTGACCTCTGATGCTTCAAGTCATATTGCAACATCCTAGTACACATCCCAAGGACCATTTTTTACCCTTGAATCACTCCAATCCGTGCCATGTACTTCATGAATTTCACAAAATGCAAATTTGCAAGATGGATTGAATCTCACAAATCAGACCACTACAAAGCCCAAACCCAATTCCATTATGATCAGCAAGTAAAATGGAGATGAATCATACTTATTTCATGACCAATGCACGTGTGATTAAGGGTGTGCATCACAACTTGCGTTTTTGCAAATCACTTTGGATAGCCTTAATCAAGGGATTAACTAAACCCTAATCATGCTCAGAGCTCTAACCAAGTGTATATAAGGAGACTCACACGTTCATTCACACCTCATGCACTCTCATTTGCTCTGAATTTCATTTTTCACTCAAACTTTCTCTCCTTCGAAACTCTCTCCTCACAAGAGTTTCTGAAGAACTTTTTCCATATTCTTGATCCACATACTCCGTAGAACAAGAATCAACCATTGTTTGAAGCTCTAATCAAGGTTTTCATCAGATTCGAATTTGAGTTGCTCACTTTCAAACTTCAAGATTCAGCCTGATTCAAGCCTCATATTGCATTTATTTTGCAATCAAAAGTTCCAAGGAATAGATCTGCAGCTTTCTGAAGGATTTCTTGGTGTATTTTGAGCTCTACAAGTTTCAGGTTAGTGTGATTTTCATGATCCTAGAACTTGATTTTCTTGTATGCATAATGTTCCTCATGCTTTGCTGATCATCCTTGAAATTCTGGCACAGATATCAGATGTCCTACACAGATGTTGAGACACGGATATCCAACACAATGAACAAGATAACAATAATAATAACAGTGCAGAAAGTAAAGAACACAATGATATGTTTACCCATTTCGGATCAACAATCCTACTCTGGGGCTACCAAGCCAGGGACGAAACCAATATATGATAGTATCAATTCACAGATCATACAACAACCACACCCGGTTACAATCTGCTCACTTAATCACTACCCTTCCTATGACTTCTACCTAAGACTCACCTAGGTATGAGGCCCTCCTTAAATCCCTCTACAATCACAACCCGTGATTGGTTCCTTTCAACACAAGTAACAAAACGAAAGCCACACTTTCAAAACACACAATTCTCAATACTTCAAAGCTTATGAGAATTGACACACAAGAAACTCAATGCTTAAAAGCTTATGAGTAACTGACAGAACTTACAACACAAAAATCAGTCCTTATACTGTTATCAAGATGATACCAGTTAGGCTCACAAATAACACTCGAAAAACCCTAACAAAACACACGTAAGTTCCACACCTAAACTAGGTTTACACCAGTCAATATATAACATTAAATTTGGACTGGATTGGGCTTCAAAAACACAGCAAAGAGACTGCTCACAAATCTGCAAAATAAACTCCAAGAAAATAGGTCTTCAATCTAAAGTTTCCTAATATGTCTCCATATTTAGAAAACGCTGAGAATCCGAAAACCAACACAAAAACTCAACCCAAAAATACTTTGGATGCCACATAGGATAACTAAATATTCACAGAATATTCAGTAACAATTAACAACAACAAAATATTTCTTTTAGACCAAAATCAAACGCGATGTCCTATGAGCCAATATGGGACATCTTTATTCGACATGTTGAATGCAGAAAATTAGAACATCTTGTTTCAACATCTTGCTGCTAGAATAGTTTTAGCAAAATAAATGCCAACCACAAAATCAAAGAAATAACAATCTCCCCCTTTGGCTTATTTTGGCTAAAACTACACACCAAAAAAAAATCTTGCAAAGATAACACAAGCAAAACATCCATATCAGAGACAGCAGCGAAAAACACACAATAATACCAACACACAACACAACATAGCAGCAAAAAAAAACTCCCCCTCAACAGCAGCAACACAACAACATTCAACATACAACATTCTCCCCCTCAACTGCAGCACCACAACAACATTCAACATACAACATTCTCCCCCTCAACTGCAGCACCAGCACCAGCACAAGCACACTACTCCCCTTTTTTAGCCAGAAATATGACAAAGGCAAGTAGAACAATTATTAATTTTTGAGAAATGATCAAGTCATAAACCAGAATAAACAGCATCAGAGAGTAGATGCACACCACATCACATGACCAAGTGTCATGCTCAAACCGCAGCATCTTCCCCTTCATAACCACCTGCACACACTGCACTACCAGAACCACCTTTAATCTTTTCAATCTGGCAGCCAGAAGGAACATTAATTGCTATAGTTCTTCATGAATGCAAACCCCAAGTCTACTCCTCAGGTTTTTAAACTGAACTGCATCCAGAGCCTTGGTAAATATGTCAGCAAGCTGATTTTCTGTGCTCACATGCTCAAGAGTTATGACTTTGTCCTCCACAAGTTCTTTGATGAAGTGATGCCTGATATCAATGTGCTTAGTCCTGCTATGTTGAATAGGATTTTTAGAAATATTAATAGCACTCAGGTTGTCACAAAATAATGTCATGACATCTTGTGTGACATTATACTCAGATAACATTTGCTTCATCCACACCAGTTGAGCACAACTACTTCCAGCTGCTATGTACTTAGCTTCAGCAGTAGAAAGAGATACAAAGTTTTGTTTCTTACTACACCATGAAATAAGATTATTTCCCAAAAAGAAACAACCTCTAGAGGTACTCTTCCTATCATCAGCACTTCCAGCCCAATCAGCATCACAGTATCCTACTAAAATGGAACTTAAGTCATGGGAGTACAACAACCCATAATCACATGTACCACTCACATACTTAAGAATTCTCTTAACTTGATTGATGTGACTGACCTTGGGTTCTGCTTGATATCTTGCACATACACCAACAGCGAAGGTTATGTCTGGCCTACTTGCTGTAAGATACAGCAGACTGCCAATCATGCTTCTGTATAAACTTTGTTCAACATTCACTCCCTTTTCATCTTTGGATAACTTCAAGTCAGTAGGAGAAGGAGTTCTCTTATGCTTGGCATTATCCAGTCCAAAATTTTTCACAATATTCCTCGCATATTTTCTCTGACAAATAAAAATGGAATCTTCCATCTGCTTGACTTGTAATCCAAGGAAGTAAGTCAATTCACCTACCAAGCTCATTTCAAATTCAGAATGCATTTGGTTTACAAAATGTTGGACCATTTCATCCGACATCCCACCAAACAAAATATCATCTACATAAATCTGAACAATCATTAGTTTCCCATCCTTCTCCTTGACAAAAAGTGTTTTATCAATACCACCCTTCCTGTATCCATGGTTGACTAAGAACTCATTCAGCCTTTCATACCAAGCTCGTGGAGCTTGTTTCAACCCATACAAAGCCTTCTTTAGCTTGAAGACATGATCAGGAAAATTTGGATCCACAAACCCTTTAGGCTGCTCAACATAAACTTCCTCATTAAGATAGCCATTCAGAAAGGCACTCTTGACATCCATTTGAAACAATTTGAATTTCAACAAACATGCCACTCATAGCAACAATCAGATGGATTCCAATCGAGCGACAGGAGCAAATGTTTCATCGAAGTCTACTCCCTCAATCTGTGTGTATCCTTGAGCAACTAATCTGGCTTTGTTTCTGGTAATAACTCCTTGTTCATCAGACTTATTCTTATAAACCCAATTTGTTCCAATCACATTTGTTCTTGCTGGTCGTGGTACCAGTTCCCAGACTTCATTCCTCTTGAATTGACAAAGCTCGTCCTGCATAGCACTTATCCAGAACTCATCTGTCAAAGCCTCTTTAACATTCTTTGGTTCAAGCTTTGAAACAAAGCATGCATTTGACACAGCCTCCCTCGTTCTGGTTCTTACACCTTCATTCAGATTTCCAATAATCAACTCCTTAGGGTGATCCTTCTGAATCCTTATAGAGGGTCCCCTGTTAGCATCCTCTACCTCTTCATTCTCTGGTCTAGTGTCGGTTTCTTGAGCATTATATTCTACGGACTCAATGTCTTGTGAGATTTCATTGTTCATGGGAAAGCATGCTCAAACATCATCTGGGACATCTTCGTCTTTCCCGGAGTCATCAACCACCACATTTATGGATTCCACCATCACCTTAGTTCTGGAATTAAATACCCTATATGCTTTACTATTTGTAGAGTATCCCAAAAATATCCCTTCCCCACTCTTAGGATCCATCTTTCGCCTCTGCTCACGATCTGCCAAGATATAGCACTTACTCCCAAACACATGGAAATACTTCACATTTGGCTTTCTACCTTTCCATAGCTCATAAAGAGTAACAGAAGTACCTGATCTGATAGTCACCCTATTGTGTATATAGCAAGCGATATTCATGGCTTCAGCCCAAAAATGACATGGAAGCTTTTTGGCATGAATCATGACCCTTGCACACTCTTGTATAGTCCTATTCTTGCGTTTCACCACACCATTCTGCTGAGGAGTGATCGGTGATGAGAATTCATGAGTGATTCCTTCAGATAAACAAAACTCTTCAAACCTGCTATTTTCGAATTCTTTCCCATGGTCACTTCTGATTCGAACAACACCACAATCCTTTTCCCGTTGAATCCTTTGATACAAATCTTTGAAGGGTGCAAATACTTCAAACTTTTCTCTGATAAAGCTTATCCAGGTGAATCTGGAGTAATCATCAACGACAACATAGGCATACTTCTTCCCACCAAGACTTTCAACCTACATAGGTCCCATTAAGTCCATGTGAAGCAGTTCCAAAACTCTAGAAGTTGTGGTAAGATGTTGAAGCCTTTTGTGTGACACCCTTGTTTGCTTCCCAACTTGACATTCACCACATATTCTATCCTCATCAATCTTCAGCTTGGGAATACCTCTAACAGCTTCACTTGACATAACTTTCTTCATCCCTTTCAAATGTAAGTGACCCAATTTCTGATGCCACAGTTTGGTTTCATCTTCCTTTGACATCAAACAGGTAGACAAACTTTCCGATTCTTGAGGATTCCACAGATAACAGTTATCCTTAGACCTGGTTCCCTTCATAACAACTTCATCTTTCTCATTGGTTACTAGACATTCAGATTTTGTGAAATTTACTTTGAGTCCTAGATCACACAGTTGGCTTATACTGATCAAATTTGCAGTCAGCCCTTTGACAAATAGAACACGATCCAGATTTGGTTGTCCTGTGTAGTCCAGCTTTTCAACTCCTTTTATTTCACCTTTTGATCCATCCCCAAAAGTGACATAATTGGTGGAGTGAGGCTTGATATCTGACAAGAATTTCTTCACACCAGTCATGTGTTTTGAATAACCACTATCAAAGTACCAATCTTCCCTTGCAAATGCTCTGAGAGAGGTATGTCCTATGAAACCAGCCATCATATTTCTAGGAGTCCATCTTTTCTTTACTTTAGCCCAACTCTGTCCTTTATTTTGTTGATGAGCAGTTTTGGGATAACCGTGCAACTTGTAGCAAAAGGACTTTAAGTGACCAATCTTTCCACAGTAATGACATCTCCATGGTTTATACTAGAACTGCATACTATTTTCTGATGCTTCATCTGATGTTGAAACATGTGATTTGACATCTCCTCCTCTTGCTTTATTTTCTGAGGAACAAACTTTAATACAGGCTTCTTGTAGTTCTCTGCTAGATTGTTAAAACCAAGACCTTGTAAATTTCCAGCATTTTTCCCAGTCAGAAGAATCTCATCCAGCTGTGTGGTACCATTGTTCATCATTCTTATAGATTTGGTCATATTGTCAAGTTTTGACTTTTGCCATACAGCCTCCTCTTTAAGATCAGCAATGATTGAAAGATGTTCTTCCTTCTCAGCTTCTAGTTGAGCTATCTGAACCTTCTGTTCTAATTTTATCTGGAACCTCTCTTCATTCTTGATACACAACTCTGAGAACCCGGTGAAGACTTCCTGCTTAGTGAGTTCTCCAATATAAGATTCTTTGTCAGAATCAGACTCACAAGTTGTTTCTCCATCAGGCTTACATATTCCGGTCAAGGCTGTCACCAATTTTGCTGATTCTTCTTCAAGATCACTCTCAGACTCTCCTTCTGACCAAGACACAGATAAGCCCTTCTTCTGCCTCTTGAGATACGTGGGACACTCAATTTTTATGTGCCCAAATCCCTCACATTCAAAACACTGAACTCTCTTCCCTTGGTTGGAGTCTTCTTCCGTTCTGGACCTTCTGCCTCCATCCTGATTTTTACTAATGTCGAGTGACTTGTTCTGAACATTTGCTCTTGACTTCCAGGCCATCCTTTTCAACACTTTGTTAAATTGTTTTCCAAGCAATACCAAATCTTTAGATACCCCTTCATCTCTGACCAGGTTACCTTCATCGTCTGAATCACTAGCATTTGACACAAACGCTATACTCTTTTTCTTTTTCAGACTTTTCACTGATCCCCAATTCAAATGTTTGAAGTGATCCCACAAGTTCATCCACTTTCATCTTATCTATGTCCTGAGCTTCCTCTATAGCAGTCACTTTCATGTCAAATCTCTTAGGTAGGGATCTGAGGATTTTTCTGACCAGTTTGCTATCAGACATCTTTTCACCTAGGGCACTTGAAGCATTAGCTATCTCAATAATGTTCATGTGAAAATCATGAATGCTTTCATCTTCCTTCATCTTCAAACTCTCAAACTTGGTAGTGAGAAACTGAAGTTTTGACATCTTCACCTTTGAAGTCCCTTCATGAGCAACCTTCAAGACCTCTCACGCCTCTTTTGCAATGGTGCAATGTTCAATTAACCTGAAGATATTCTTATTAACACCATTAAACAGTTCATTCATGGCTTTGGAATTTCCCACGGACCCTTTGTAGTCTGCATCATCCCAGTCTTCCTCTTCCTTCACCACATTAGTAGGATTACCTTTTCCATCTTTAACCTTTTGGGGTTCCCATCCTTTTATAACAGCTTTCCATGCTTGATCATCCATGGATTTGATGAATGCTATCATCCTTGGTTTCCAATAGTCATAGTTGGAACCATCAAGCAGAGGTGGTTTGTTCAAAAATCCTCCATCCTTGTCCATTGTACCAGAAAGTACCTTCCCTGAATCTCACCCAGAACCAAACAAGTGTGCAAGCTCTGATACCAATTGAAATTCTGGCACAGATATCAGATGTCCTACACAGATGTTGAGACACGGATATCCAACACAATGAACAAGATAACAATAATAATAACAGTGCATAAAGTAAAGAACACAGTGATATGTTTACCCAGTTCGGATCAACAATCCTACTCTGGGGGCTACCAAGCCAGGGACGAAACCAATATACGTTAGTATCAATTCACAGATCATACAACAACCACACTCGGTTACAATCTGCTCACTTAATCACTACCCTTCCTATGACTTCTACCTAAGACTCACCTAGGTATGAGGCCCTCCTCAAATCCCTCTACAATCACAACCCGTGATTGGTTCCTTTCAACACAAGTAACAAAACGAAAGCCACACTTTCAAAACACACAATTCTCAATACTTCAAAGCTTATGAGAATTGGCACACAAGAAACTCAATGCTTAAAAGCTTATGAGTAACTAACAGAACTTACAACACAAAAAATAGTCCTTATACTGTTATCAGAATGATACTAGTTAGGCTCATAAATAACACTCGAAAAACCCTAACAAAACACACGTAAGTTCCACACCTAAACTAGGTTTACACCAGTCAATATATAGCATTAAATCCGGATTGGATTGGGCTTCAAAAACGCAGCAAAGAGACTGCTCACAAATCTACAAAATAAACTCCAAGAAAATAGGTCTTCAATCTAAAGTTTCCTAATATGTCTCCATATTTAGAAAACGCTGAGAATCCGAAAACCAACACAAAAACTCAACCCAAAAATACTTTGGTTGCCACATAGGATAACTAAATATTCAAAGAATATTCAATAACAATTAACAGCAACAGAATCTTCCTTTTAGACCAAAATCAGACGCGATGTCCTATGAGCCAGTATGGGACATCTTGCTGCTAGAATAGTTTTAGCAAAATAAATGCCAACCACAAAATCAAAGAAATAACAATCCTGATGTGTTTAGATTTAAATTTGGACGTGTATTATGGCTGAATCGTGGATCTAAAGTTTTTGAGTTCAAACTTTTTGTCTTCGATTTGTTTAATCTATGCATGATCTGTTGATTTGAGTGTGATATTCATGATCCTTGTGAAATTCTGAGTTGAATGATGGTGGGGTTCTTAATTTCTGGGAATTTTTGAGTTTGGTGTTGCCGGAGAAGACGACCGGAGCTAGGGCTCCGGCGTCTGGTTCACTTTTCAGGTCACCTGAGGTTGGAGGAAGAAGATGAAATTTGGACCGTTGGTGGTCCAGATCTAATGGTTCACGTTCAGCCAGATCATTTAAAATCTTCACTTATTTTATTGTTTGTATGTGTATAATCCATGCTTCTTATTGTGCACACATAGATCTGACCCTTGATCTTGCATGATTTTGTGATTTGTTGACTTGATCTGGTGCGTTAGACTGATCTGATAGTTTATGGTTTGCCAGCACATTAAAATGGTAGTGTGCCTCTCACGTGTTTTTTTTATTTTTATTTTATATGTGTGTGTGTGCTAATCCATGATTGTTACCATGCGCGTGTGATCTGAGCCTTTAATCATGTGTACCTTTGGTTTTGTTGACTGGTTGTGGAACGCATGATTGATCTGGTGGTGTAGATTAAGTCCTTTAGTTGACCGAATTCCACAGGCTTTTGTGTTAACTTGCGCTGGGTTTGGGTTCGGCCTTTCATTGCTTTTCCCACCCCCTTTCTCAAAGCCCATTCTTTTTGAACGTGGAAATTGCTTATGTTGCACCACTGGCTTCTTCATTTTCTTTTTATTTTATTTATTTGTTTCATTCTCATTTTTATTTTTTAAAATTAGTTTTATGCATCAGAAAATTATGAAAAAAATCATGAAGCATCTTTGGAATTTCATAAAATTTTTTCAAATTTTATTTTTCATTTTTATTTTATTTTGTGCATCTGAATTAATTATTTGATTAATTTCCTTTGGAATTGTCTCAATTGTGCACACCCTGCCTTGTTGATTTTTGTTCTCATCATTGGTGTATGATTTGCATCCCATTATTTTTGTATATTTTAGAAGACATCTTGAGATCCTTAAAAAAAATTTTCTCATATTTTTAAACTCATTTCATATTGCATTTTAGTCCCTCTATTTGTGCATTGTTCTTCTTTGTTCTTATGCAACTTTGAAGCATTGTTTGAGGTACTTAACTTGTGAATTTTTGTGTGATCTTTTGGAATGTTGCTAGCTTCTAACTTAGGTCACTTGGGTTTTAATTTTACAATTTTTTAATGTCATTTGATATATGTTTGATTATATGTGCTTAAGTGAATTATGCATGATTATCTCTTGACATCTCTTAACCCTAATTGCTTTGCCATGCTTGTTTGATTGAGTTTCTTTGTGATTATTTGCATGGGTATTTGATATAATGTTTACCCCTGGTTGAGGTCCCTTGTGACCAAATTTTTCAATTTGTGGATCATGTTTGGGTATGCTTTAAGTGCTTGTACTTTGACTTCCTTTTGTGGACTTTCTTTGGTGCATAATGTTTCATGTTTTGATCTTCTCTTGCACATGAGAATTTTTGATGATGGTATGATCTTGATTCTGACTTGCTTTCATCTTCATCTTATTTTTCTCATTTCATTCTGATATGAAGTTCATTGGTGCTTAATTGTGCTTTTCATATAAGTATGCTTGCATTCTTTCATGATTACCTTTGCATAATTACCTGAGATGTTTTGCATGATCTTTGAGACTTGTTTATGGATGTAAGTTGGATATACTTTATATGATGTGCTTGCTGCCATATCTTGTTTCTTGTCTCATCCTTCTCTTTTTCATTCTTCTCTTTCACTCTCATTCTTCCATGAATCTCAAGACTTGTTTAAGTCTTGGATTCTCTCCCTTTAGAGCTACCTAGTCCAAATTAATTTTTGATTAAGCTTGGAGTAGGATTAGCATTAGGTTTTAGGTAGTTGTCCCTCCTAAGCCTTTCTAACCCTAGGTCACCCGTGCATGATAACATTAGGACTTTTAGTTTCCCTTTAGAGTTTCCTTTGGGTCTTCTCTCTTCTCATCTCAAAACTTCTTGAAAACACTTAATAAAGATAAAGTGTATTGCGCACGAGCCTTAAGCGTGGGGAATGAGAAATGAGGGGCTTCCTCTCATCTTTCTAGAGTGCTTAGTGGGCGTCCTGTCTTGGGACGATTCGTTAAGTATTCGTCCCCGTGCCCTAGACTTTGGCGCAATGTAAGTTATGAACTAACTTAAGAAAACACTTCTGTCTAAAAAAATACAAAAACAAATTCAAATCTTTTTATCCTTCGGGATTGTTGGGTTCCAAATTTCATTTTCAGAAAAGAGCTCGTCGCTCACGTAAAAAACACTTACCCATCCGTGGTCGTACCCACGAACTACATTAGCTCTGATTCCTCTCTCTCGTCCGATTAAGGATATGTAGGCACAAGACAGGGATTGTCTTGGCGAGCAACCTTCCCCCACAGTTCCCGTCCGAACTATGTTAACTCTGACTTTCCCATTGCACTGAGGGAGTACGTAGGCCTAGGGCATCGAATATGTCCTATCGAGTCCGTCTTAGTCACCCTCATCCCCGTTTTCTTTTGTTCAGCCATAGATAGTAGGACATCTTACCCTCCGTTTAGACAACAAGCATGGATCCCATCGAGTACAATGGATGCGTGGGGTGCTAACACCTTCCCCTCCCATAACCGACTCCCGAACCCTGACTATGGTTGCAATGACCATGTCTTTCCCCCTTTCTCTTCAGGTTTATGCAGTGTTTCCTTTCCCTCTCTCGGGATAAATACACATTACTGGCGACTCTGTGTTTTCTGCGCCACTCTCGCGTTTGTATCGTTGGATGCGAATCTTTTATGAGCGACACCCAGTTAAAGTAATCCTCCTTTATAATCAGTCACCCAACAGTTGTGACAAACAAACCCCTTTAGAGATGACAAATTCTCTCTAAAGACAACACCTTTTAGCTTCACATCTTGGGCTTCGAACATGATACAAATAGACCCTTCAGCTTCACATCTTGGGCTTTGAACAAGATACAAACTACCTTTCGCTTCACGTCTTGGGCTTTGAACAAGACACCAAAACACCACTTCCTCCCGTAGAATAGGAGGAACTACGATCGCTCTGATTTCCCTGTTTCGGTAAACGAGAATACGTAGGCATAAGATTGAAAGAAAAATCTTAGCGAGCACACTAAACAAAAACCCAAGATCCCATACTTTCATACATCCGTCCTAACATCTTAACCTCCCACCCATCGACCGAACACTACTTTTAACAAAATAAACCTAATAGAGACCCCGAATCTTTGTAGCATCTGTAAACCAACAGTTTTGACTGTTTAACCTCAGTTTGCAAGCAGGGTTAATTTGAGACATCTATTTCCCTTCCTTCATCAGCTTTAATAGGATAAAAAATGAATCGAGTTGTAGATACCAAAGAGCGGTAGTGCTTCGCAACCACATCCAAAATCGCTCGCTACACCGCACTACAGTGGGAGCTTCTTGTTCTTCTCACGTCTCTTAGGAGGAAACCTTAAATTTAGACAATTTCACAGAAAGAATGGCGCCCACCGTGGGGCCAAACAAACGAAAACTCACAAGTATACCTTCAAGGTTCCAAAACTAGAGGATTTGAGAGGAATAGCAAGGATGATCACTAACCTTGATGCTTTCAGAGCCAAGTATGGAGGTCTGCTACCTCTGTTAAGGGTCCATGTAATTGAAGGAATCCTGGAGGCACTCATTCAGTTTTACGATCCGGTCTATCACTGTTTCACATTCCCAGATTACCAGCTCGCACCAACGTTGGAGGAGTATTCTCATCTGATTGATCTACCCATTACTGATCAAGCTCTCTTTTCTGGATTGGAAGAAATTCCAAAGCACCAAATCATTGCAAGAGCAATCTATTTGGATGAGTCGGAAATCAAGACTCACCTGACCACCAAGGGAGGAATCCCAGGTTTACCAGCCAATTTCTGGTAAAGAAGGCTCTATACTTTGATAGTATAGGGAACGTGACTGCTTTTGAAAGCATCTTCGTTTTACTCACCTACGGGTTATTTCTGTTTCCCAACATTGATAACTTCGTCGATATCAACGCCGTTAAGGTTTTTCTCATTGGAAACGCCGTACCAACCTTGCTCGCCGATGCGTATCATTCTGTACACTTAACGAATTTATACAGCGGAGGAATAATCACGTGCAGTGTACCCCTGCTATATAAATGGTTTATCTCCTATTTGCCTAATTTTGCCGCTTTTTGGGATCATAAGAGTGCCTTACGTTGGTCGCAGAAAATCATGTCTCTTACCAACTCTGATATAGATTGGTACAATAGGATTTATGATGGGGTCAGGATCATTGACCATTGTGGAAACTTCCCCAACGTACCTCTCATAGGAACTAAGGGAGGAATCAATTACCATCCAGTTTTAGTTCGCCGTCAATTTGGATACCCGATGAGGCATGTCCCGCGTAATGCTCATCTGAATGGTCTTTTCTTCAAGGAAGGAGAAAATTACAGGGCACTAAAGATGGAAATAGTGCACGCTTGGAAACATGTTCATAAGAAAGGACGGGAGTCTCTAGGAAAACCGGACTGTGTCACGGTGGAGCCTTATCTCCACTGGGTACAAACTAGAGCTCTCAAGCTAAAGATGCCTTATCCTCGTCACGGAGTTCTTCCGCCAAGGGAATCTGTCATGTACTTCATGACTGAAACGGAAAAACTTCAGGTTACGCTCAACAAAGTTCAGCAGGAGAGGAGGTCTTGGAAGAATAAGTACCGTATTCTCAATGTAGAGTGTACCAAAATACAGCAACTTCTGAAAGTTAAGGATCCTCTAATTAAGATTTTGGAGCAACATGCTGTAGAAAATCAGGATGACCAAAGGTATTTGCTCGCTCCTTTCACTTGGCAAAGGAATGACAACCCGACAACGGCCCAAGAGCCCCGATCCAAGAAAAGGAAAGTACCAGAATCAGCACCCGAGTTCTCCTTAGAAAGGACTCGGGACCCATTAGCTTAGGTTTCTGTTTCCGCACCTTGTAATTTACTGTATTTCCATTTTCGTAATCCTTTGAATTCAATAAAACGGGGGTGTCCCCAATGTTTGATATTTACAATCTAATTGTCGAAGTTTATTTTGATTAAACCAAAAAAACAATTAATATAATCATTGCATTCAACATTCTCACGTCACGTATTCTTCTTACCTACGAATCTCACGTTTATGTCTCGGTTCTAGAGTCAAACTGTCTCATTCGTACAATACCCGGGCCAATCGTCAGAAAAAGATGGATGATCTCGAGGAAGAGAACCGAGAGTTGAAAGAAGAGATCGACGCTCTGAGAGAGGATATGAGAAAGCTTCGTAACAACATGCAAGCCATGGCAAATGCTGAGCTACAAAGAACTGTGATCTCAGAGATCACCTCAACGCCCATAGTAGAGAAGTATGATCCTAGGTATCAAATGCCGAAAGATCGTCCCTGAGGCATGCCTGTTAACTATATCCAAGAAGGATATGTTACGCCGATCATTGAAGATCAGGGAATCATAGCAGAAGCCACTGTGTAACACCCTTCTACCCACATACGATTTTTAGAAAATATTTCATATTATCAGAGTAGAAATCAACAAGAAAGGTGTCATATTTTCTTTATTAAACATCTTAACAACAAATCTTGCTCCGTAACACGGGTTTTCAAAACATTTAAAATATCCACTTCTTTAATAATTCAAAACAAATTCACAATTTAACTTTGCAGCGGAATCATAACCTCAAAATAACTTCATATATTTCATCAAAACATCAAGACCTATGGTCATTGTTAACAATCATTATCAACTACCATTTTACACATAGTAACTCATAAAAATCATCTTAACAAACAACATAATATTCACTTAAGCGTTTCCCCCATGATGTTACATCTACCAGAGCAAGATACCATATAACGCTACAGGAATAAGCTAAAAAGCTCCAAGCTAAAACTTCACGCACCGATAAGCTACTCCTGAATATCTGCAGGATGGCGTATAAACCATCACCATACTCAGGCAGGGTGAGTAATTACAATTCATTATAGAAATATAAGGACATGGAAAATAAATAGAATAAGCAACAACAACAACATGGCATCATCAACAAAATCTTCAAAACACCATCACAGATACTTCATGTAAATGCAACGTCAACTATAATGTAATGCGACAAATGCATGTGGTACCAATTTCTCCATGTGATGGACACTGACCATCAACCATCCCCAAGGGAGCACAACATAATCACCATATCACTCCAATCCACACAATGAGATTGAAGCTACCAATAGGCCAAAGCCCCAACATAAAAATGCTATGAAATGTAATGATGCCAAACTCCTCAATTCATCAAAAATCAACATGTGCATCATGCATTTCATATCCCACAAGGAATCATCATATAATCATGTTTTATCACCATATCATATTCAACAAGAAATCATCATATAATCATGTTTTATCACCATATCATATTCAACAAGAAATCATCATATAATCATGTTTTATCATTAATATAATATCAAGTACTAAACCACAAAAATCAGCAAAAGAACATTAAAACAACAAAAATTCATCAAGACAGTTGTCTGACACGGCTGCCCATGTCCTGTGACACGGCCCGTGTCAGAAGACTTGGGCCAAAACTCCAAAACAGACAAACTTACGACAAGACAGAAGCCTGACACGGCCACCCGTGTCATGTGACACGGCCCGTGTTAGAGGCTCTGTAACAAAACGACACAAAACAACTTTTCTCATTATAGACAGCAAGCTGACACGGGTGCCCGTGTTGTGTGACACGGCCCGTGTCAGGATACGGCAAAACCCTATTTTCCCCCAAAAAGTGATTTTCTGCGTTTTCGACTCGAAATACCCCCAAAATTCAGTTTTTCCCAAAACGAAAATTGATAAAAAAATGCTTACACGATACACTTACATCAACATTTACATCATATATCATCATATCGTTCATGCATAATGTATTCTTCATCAATCAAACACAAAAATCATATAAACTCATGAATACCTAATCTATTCACAACCAATTCCTATATAACGATAATAAACCATGAAAGACTCCCCATACCTTAGAGAAATTCGCGGCTTTCTCCTTCTTTCTCCAAGATTCTCCTCGAAATCCTTCAGAATCCTAGGTTTTCTCCTCCTCTTCTCTTCTTCAGTGTTCTTCACCAAAAAAATGATCAGTTAGAAAATGATCGCTTCTTTTCTTTTTTAGTGAAAAATCCCAACTTATGAACTTCCCATCCTATCCTTACTCAATTTCCAATAAGACCACCTTGCCCCTTTTTCTTATTTATTAATAATAGTAATAATAATAATAATAATAATAATAATAATAATAATCTAAATAATACATGATTATTCATCTTATTAAAATTATTAAAATTACTCCTTTAATCCAAAATTCTCCAAAAATTACCACAACTCCTTAATTCCTACTAAATTAAATAAATAATTAAATAAATGATTAATTTAGATTTTCGGGGCGTTACAACTCTCCCCTACTTTAAGAATTTTCGTCCTCGAAAATTACCTGAAGTAAACAGAGTCGGATACGACTCCTTCACCCGATCTTCACGCTCCCAAGTCCAACTCTCACCAGCTGGTTCGTCCCACAATACCTTCACCCAAATAATGTCTTTACCTCGCAGTTGCTTCAATTCTCGACCATCAATCTTCGCAGGTAAAGCTTCCACTGTCAGGTTATCCCTCACCTGAACACCATCCATCTGAATCACGTGTGACGGACCCGAAATGTATTTCCTCAATTGTGTCACATGAAACACATCATGTAAGTTCGCAAGTGACTATCCCAAGCTCCTCTTTGGTCCAACACACAAGCCCTTATTAAATATTCTAAAGATTGGATTGTTCTTTCCGTCTGACCATCAGTCTGTGGATGATAAGCATAACTAATCCTCAACTTAGTACCCAAATTATCTTGTAAACTCTTACCAAACCTCGACGTAAACCGCGGGTCTTTATCTGACACAATACTCGAAGGCATCCCATGCAACTTCATAATCTCATCAAAATACAACTCAGTTAGCTTCTGCATAGAATGATTAATCTTCATCAGCAAGAAATGCGTCGACTTAGCTAACCTATCCACAATCACCCAAATCTAGTCATTATCTCTTGCAATCTTCAGTAACCCAATCACAAAATCCATGGAAATGATATCCCATTCCCATTAAGGAACTTTCAACGGATGCATCATACCTGAAGGCTTCTGATGTTCAATCTTTGACTTCTGGTAAGTCAAACAAACATAACCAAATCCAATAACTTCCTTCCTAAAATATTCTTTTTAGGCTCTGAAACACACGTTTTGTTTCCGAATATCATGCACCTTTCTCATCAACTCGAGATTTCACTACTAATTCCTTGGTTAACCAACGCCATTTGATCAATCAATCTCAATTTAAATCTAAAACATAGCCTTTAATAACTCAAGTCAAACAAATAATACCTCTAAATCTCATCACTAACATTACAGTTGTTGGTTCCTAATCATGCGTAGGATTATTTCCTCCATTGGTTTCCAGTAGTCTTGACTCATAAGTAATAACACTCTTAAGACCCATCTTAAACGTATCACAATGCACCAGATAAAACACATTCTAATTAATCAAAATCAATACCGAAGCAGTAGTCAACTTCTTTAAGCACCTGAATTCTCTCCATATGCCACCTCTCACACATAAGCTCGGCCTTTGCGTGTTCACCAAGTTAATGGTAACCGCACTTAGGAAAATCCACAATGATTCTTTGATAGTAACCATCTAAACCACGAAACTTCGAATCTCAACCACGGACTTCAGAATTCCATATTGCAACACCATACTATCCTTAGAAAAATTCACAACAATTTCAACACTAGAAATTACAGTCCAAGAAAATTACTCCTTTCAATTAGAGCCCTCATTCAACAACCACTCGCATTCCACTAATCCAAATTCCACATTGTTAACCATAACGACCCACAAGATGTAATACTCCTGAGTTATGAACGTACAAATTCATTTCACTCCTTGTCTCATCACTTTAGAATCTCATTCACTCTTAGGCTGGAACATAATCGTGTCGTTACCATTGCCATAAACACCATCATAAGAACATCAACATAACTTATAACACCGATAGTTCTGTCATGCCACATTAATTCCATAATATTGATATTCTTCAAACGAACATATACTCAACACTTCTATCGAAATGGAAACTTTTCCCATATCACCTTCATTCTAGGATGTCCAATGCTGTGCATCATCCTCGCAAGCTTCACATTTAGCCTCTGACTCTCTTAAATCAATGGGAAATGACTAGCTTCCCGATAGGACGCCTATTTACTTCACACACTGCCAAACTAGAAAGACAATTCTCTCTCACACTCGCTTGACATCACATAATTGTTAGGTATCTCCAACTTAGGACATGCTATAATACCAAATACATCACAATTTATCCCATTCCATTTGAAGTCTCTATCCACATAGAAAACTTTAACGACATCCATAAATATTTGGTTTTTCGTCCAAATCTCTCTACATCAAGGATCCATATATTTCAACATTTGAATCTCATTCCGAATTGTAAATCTCAATAATATCATTTTCATATCCGGTTGCCATAAAAACCCTTTTTAATTCTCCCTGACCCAAGTTGCTTTCTTTACAAGCATGATACCAATTTTCTCCCTTGAATTTGTTTCCCTCTTAACATTACCTCCACTATAATCATCCTCATTCAACATAAGTATACATTTCACTGCATTTCTCCGATACCGTCGCATTCTTTCTAATACCAACATTTCACTCCTTAACAACATCTTACACTTGTTCTCATCTTACTCATTTTTAGTAAAAATCGTTCAACTTCAAACATGATTATCTCCCTCAATACAGACCTCCCTGGTATAAAATCATATTCCAAAATGAAGAAAATTTCATGTGGATTCCAGAAATTCAATAATCGCATAAATCCGAGTTACGAGTAAAAAGTTATCGTCCTTGCAATGGAGGTTGGTCAAGAAATCCCGTATACAAATTTCCACCAAAATCAGCACCAGACCCAAATATTCAAATGTGTTTTTCTCTCTCTTCAAAAACACGCTGAGGACAAAAATTTATGTGCAAACTGTAGGGAATTTTGCAAGCTTTCTAAAAATTCCAGAATCGCTTCCATCGGATTTACGAATGAAAAGTTATGCTCCTTTTTCTGAAGGCTGATCCATAACTGCGAAAATAGAAACCGAAATCGATAAATATGAGTTCTACCTCTCTCTTGCTTCTAATATCTTCCAACTATTCTTGTTTTTCATCCAATTCCAAAAATAATCCAACATCAATCCAATTATACTGAAGACATACTAGCCTATCAGTTGATCCATCAAATTGTCAATTTTCTTCTTCCGGAGTAGATCCTTATTTTCAATCATCTCCTTAACGTGCCGTCATTAATCTCCTCACATCTTATAAAACCGTCATCATACACATACACTCATATAAGCTTCACTCTCTAAGAGTCATCTTCCTCATTTATCCGGTAAAACACCCTCTCTCCACTGTCTCCAATTCTAATCTACACTCCAGAGGCAAATCACAATTATACTTCTCTTGCATATCACTATTTGTCACATTACTCTCTATCCTCCGAGAGGCAACATCAACCATACCGGCTTGTTATCTTTCCAGGAATCTCAAATTTGACCGGCAGACAAGAAACTCGAACTCTATTCACCTTCAAATATAATAATCAAAATCGACTCATAAAAACCCTCTGTAAGCACTCAGCTTAACTCCATCTTACTTCACTGTACACACCATCTAAGCTGGCAAGACACATCTATTCCATCCAACACGATTCCGTCTACTATTAACAAGAGATTAAGGGTGATCAGTTCCTCAATTTGTCAATAGATAGCCGACAATCATGATGGGGCATAAACCATGCCTACCAACTCCAATAGCGTTCCTTGCATCTTGTGCACATAGTTACCTCATGCACAATTCCTTTGTTGACTCAAGCTTATCTCCGCATTCCCTCTGGGATCGGAAACAACACCGTCCTAACAACATTTGCACTCTTGCAATCCTAGTCACACTGAGCCAACACTTCACCACCAAACATTCCAGAGAAGCAATAGCTTCTCCCCTACTTGATTCAAACCAACACCGGAAGCCAACAATTAGAAAACAAACAAGTACCGACAGTGTTCGCACACATGTCACGTACTAAGGAGTAAACAACATAGACAACTTGGCCGGACAGACAGACCTGCTCTGATACCACTAATGTAACACCCTTCTACCCACATACGATTTTTAGAAAATATTTCATATTATCAGAGTAGAAATCAACAAGAAAGGTGTCACATTTTCTTTATTAAACATCTTAACAACAAATCTTGCTCCGTAACACGGGTTTTCAAAACATTTAAAATATCCACTTCTTTAATAATTCAAAACAAATTGACAATTTAACTTTGCAGCGGAATCATAACCTCAAAATAACTTTATATATTTCATCAAAACATCAAGACCTATGGTCATTGTTAACAATCATTATCAACTAACATTTTACACATAGTAACTCATAAAAATCATCCTAACAAACAACATAATATTCACTTAAGTGTTTCCCCCACGATGTTACATCTACCAGAGCAAGACACCATATAACGCTACAGGAATAAGGTAAAAAGCTCCAAGCTAAAACTTCACGCACCGATAAGCTACTCTTGAATATCTGCAGGATGACGTATAAACCATCACCATACTCAAGCAGGGTGAGTAATCACAATTCATTATAGAAATATAAGGACATGGAAAATAAATAGAATAAGAAACAACAACAACATGGCATCATCAACAAAATCTTCAAAACACCATCACAGATACTTCATGTAAATGCAACGTCAACTATAATGTAATGCAACAAATGCATGTGGTACCAATTTCTCCATGTGATGGACACTGGCCATCAACCCTCCCCAAGGGAGCACAACATAATCACCATATCACTCCAATCGACACAATGGGATTGAAGCTACCAATAGGCCAAAGCCCCAACATAAAAATGCTATGAAATGCAATGATGCCAAACTCCTTAATTCATCAAAAATCAACATGTGCATCATGCATTTCATATCCCACAAGGCATCATCATATAATCATGTTTTATCACCATATCATATTCAACAAGAAATCATCATATAATCATGTTTTATCACCATATCATATTCAACAAAAAATCATCATATAATCATGTTTTATCACCATATCATATTCAACAAGAAATCATCATATAATCATGTTTTATCATTAATATAATATCAAGTACTAAACCACAAAAATCAGCAAAAGAACATCAAAACAGCAAAAATTCATCAAGACAGTTGTCTGACACGGCCGCCCGTGTCCTGTGACACGGCCCGTGTCAGAAGACTTGGGCCAAAACTCCAAAACAGACAAACTTACGACAAGATAGAAGCCTGACACGGCCACCCGTGTCCTGTGACAAGGCCCGTGTCAGAGGCTCTATAACAAAACGACACAAAATAACTTTTCTCATTATAGACAGCAAGCTGACACGGGTGCCCGTGTTGTGTGACACGGCCCGTGTCAGGATACGGCAAAACCCTATTTTCCCCCAAAAAGTGATTTTCTGCATTTTCGACTCGAAATACCCCCAAAACTCAGTTTTTCCCAAAACGAAAATTGATAAAAAATGCTTACACGATACACTTACATCAACATTTACATCATATATCATCATATCGTTCATGCAAAATGTATTCTTCATCAATCAAACACCAAAATCATATAAACTCATGAATACCTAATCTATTCACAACCAATTCCTATATAACAATAATAAACCATGAAAGACTCCCCATACCTTAGAGAAATTCGCGGCTTTCTCCTTCTTTCTCCAAGATTCTCCTCGAAATCCTTCAGAATCCTAGGTTTTTTCCTCCTCTTCTCTTCTTCAGTGTTCTTCACCAAAAAAACGATCAGTTAGAAAATGATTGCTTATTTTCTTCTTTAGTGAAAAATCCCAACTTATGAACTTCCCATCCTATCCTTACTCAATTTCCAATAAGACCACCTTTCCCCTTTTTCTTATTTATTAATAATAATAATAATAATAATAATAATAATAATCTAAATAATACATGATTATTCATCTTATTAAAATTATTAAAATTACTCCTTTAATCCAAAATTCTCCAAAAATTACCACAACTCCTTAATTCCTTCTAAATTAAATAAATAATTAAATAAATGATTAATTTAGATTTTCGGTGGGTTACACGCTGGGCCTGAAGGTTATAAACTTCGGGAAAGCGAGGATACCAGAGGCATAATGAGGACTCCTGAAGGTTACAAACTTCGGGAAATGCCAAGATTTACTGTTGTAGTAACGGTACCACCCCCTATGGTGCACACTGTCCCGGAAGGACAGATTCCATAGATACCTTTTGGTGGAAAGGAAAGTATGTTCTATAGAATGGATGAATTTCAAGAGCAGTTCCTGGAAATGCAGAAAGAACTGCAGGCTATTCGCGATCAGGATTTATTTGGAAAGGACGCCGCAGACCTTTATTTGGTCCCCAATGTGAAAGTCCCGCACAAATTCCGAGTACCCGATTTTGAAAAGTACAAGGGTAACTCTTGCCCTCAAAGCCATTTGGTGATGTACGCTCGGTGAATGTCAGCTCAGACAGAGAACCAGGAGCTACTGATTCACTACTTTCAGGATAGTTTAACCGGTGCCGCATTAAAATGGTACATGGGCTTAAAACGCACTACGATCGGCACATTCAGAGATCTTGGCACTGCCTTCGTCCAACAATATAAATACAGTTTGGACATGGCACCAGACAGAGATCAACTCAGATCAATGTTGCAAAAGGACAAGGAAACCTTAAAGGAGTACGCTCAGAGACGGCGTGAAATTGCCGCTCAGATTTGTCCCCCTCTGGAGGAAAAGGAGATGACAAAGATCTTCTTAAAGACCTTGAGCTCATTTTACTACGACAGAATGGTCGCCAGTGCGCCCAGTGACTTCACCGAGATGGTGGGCATGGGAGTTCGTCTTGAGGAAGTCGTCCGAGAAGGACGTTTAGTTAAAGACGCTGGATCGTCAAGTAGTACAAAACGATACGGTAGTGCTCTCCCTAAGAAAAAGGAGCAAGATATTGGGAATATCTCTCTCGGAAAGCAAAGGCGACGGTACCAACCAGTAGCAGCTGTAACTCCTGATATCAACCCTGCGCCTGTTCCTACGTGTCAACCTCAGGTTGCCTAAAGCCAACCGCAGTCGCAGCAATTTCAGCAAAGGACACAACAGCCTCTTCAGCAGGCACGCCCTCAATACAACAACAACCGTACAACGCGGCCACCAGGATTTGATCCTATACCTGTATCGTACGCATAACTATTTCCGTTACTACTGGCCAAGGGGCATGTCCAGACTAAGTCTCCTCTTACAGTACCGGAAAATCCGCCTTTTTGGTTTAAGGTGGATCAGACTTGCCCTTACCATCAAGGAGGACCAGGGCATAACATAGAAAACTGTCTCAGTTTCAAATCCGATGTGCAAAAGCTTGTTAGGAGCGGGGTCTTATCTTTCAAGGATACAAATCCTAATGTTCTCACAAACCCGCTGCCTCAACACGAGAAGGCTACAGTCAATTTGATAGAGGGAGAGTCTAACAACACCTATCAAATTTGTGATGTACTCTTACTGAGGGCCAACTTGGTCAAGATGCATTGTAGACAGAGTGGATATAGCCATGTGCCACCTCATAATTATCACCAGTATGATATCTGCTCTAAAAACAATCAAGGATGTTCTGTGGTGCAATCAGCTCTACAGGAACAGATGGATCTCGGATGGATCCAAGAGCACCGAGTTCGTGGAGTTAACATGGTTTATACGAATTCCAACATCATACAAAACAATGACATCCGTACAATGAATGTCAACTTGGTGGCAATGCACTCAAGGCAAAGCCAGTATCAAAATCTGCCGCGTCACGATTATAATTCTTGTCTGACTTGCTCGGTAAACAAACAGGGATGTTCTTTCATACAGGAGGCCCTCCAGCGCCAGATGGATCTTGGATGGATTCAAGACTACCATGATAGGAATCATTATCAAATCAACATGATTCAAATCTTCGATATTCGCTTGATGAATACCATCCTGGTGGAGTTACATGCTAAACAGGTCCGGCTCGGGTTCCTGGTATCACATGATTATCAGGGCTGTAAAGCCGGTGGCGAAGATGATCAGGGTTGTGCCCTTGTCTAGGAAATACTTAGCACTTGTTGAACCACTGGTGGCTTCCAATCTATATGGATGAAGACACCCAGCAAATTAGTATCACTAACGGGAATCCTACTAGATATCAAAGTCAGGATGTTCGGTCGATGGAAACATATCTAGTAAGGTTACACTATATTCAAAGCGTACGTGGCCAGGTGCCACTACATAACTATGAGCGGTGTGGAGTTTGTTCAGTGGATAATCAAGGATGCTACCTCATGCGAGCAGCCCTTCAAAGTCAGTTGGACCGCAAAGAGATTCAACCATGGTCAAGTTCTGGATCAGTCAACTACTTCGCTGATCAAATCGAGGACGTTGTCGTAATCTCTGATCATCAGAGGACTAGGGATGTTTGTACCATTATCCCTCTACTTGACGAATCGAGAGTCCCCAACCGGGAAAGGATCAAAATTACTTACGATGGTCAGAAAAATCAAAAGACTCCCATAGTCATCTATCTATCGGGACCGCTACCGTATGAATCAACTAAGGTTATCCCTTACAAATATGGTGCAACAACAATTGAGAATGGAAAGGAAATTCCGTTACCCTCCGTCGTGAATATTGCAGACATCAGTCGAGTAACACGGAGCGGTCAAATCTTCAACCGAGGAGTTGGAGAACCCAGCAAAGAAAAGGAACCTCAGACAGAAGTTCCCAATCCACCAGTCGGTCAATCCAGTAATCCTGACCTTTCAAAAAATGATGATGAGATGCTAAAGCTCATCCAAAGGAGTGAATACAACATTGTTGATCAGCTGTTACAAACTCCTTCAAAGATCTCAGTATTATCACTGTTACTTAGTTCAGAAGCGCACAGGGAGGCTCTACAGAAAGTCTTAGAGCAAGCCTTTGTATAACAGGATGTAACAATCAGACAGTTCGATAGCATTGTCTCTAACATCACTTTCTGCAATAACTTGGGATTTAGTGATGACGAATTACCTGAAGAAGGTCACCGTCATAACATGGCGCTCAACATTACAGTCAACTGCCAGGACGATGCTTTAGCCAGCGTACTGGTAGACACAGGGTCATCCCTGAATGTTATGACAAAGTACACTTTGATGCAATTATCATTCAAAGGACCTCCGATGAGAGCCAGCGAGGTCGTCGTCAAAGCATTCGACGGATCTAGAAAAACAGTTATCGGCGAAGTCGACCTTCCCATAACTATTGGTCCTCACACTTTCCAAGTTACTTTCCAGGTCATGGACATCCGGGCAACATACAGTTGTTTATTAGGAACACCTTGGATACATCAGGCTGGGGCGGTCACTTCAACCCTCCACCAAAAGCTAAAGTTCATCCAGAAGGGCCAACTTGTCACGGTTTGTGGAGAACAGGCCTTGCTCGTAAGCAACTTGTAATTATCTACTTGTGTAGAACCCGAGGAGGTTGTCGGAACTCAGTTCCAAGCACTTACAGTGAGCAATGAGAATTAGTCAGAGAAAGGAACCTCGATTTCCTCATACAAAGATGCTATCAAAGTAGTCGAGAATACCAATACAACAGGATGGGGACAGCTTGTCATTCCTACTGACAATAAGAAAAAGAAAGGTCTTGGCTTTTCCTCAACCTGTACTCAGACGGCTGCGAACAATAAAAGTTTTCATCCCATTCAGAACTTCTTCCACATTGGAGGTTTCCTTCAACCAGTGACTCAAGAAGTGTATACCATCAATAAAGATGATTCCTCCGATACGGAGGAAGAATGGAAGTCCTATCTCAACGAGGACGGTTATACGTCTTACGGCAAAACACAGACTCCCATTTGCTATCCCGCACAGAGTCCGAGATTTATACCGAGGTCAGATGCCAAAATGATATACAGAGATAGTGATCCTGAAGGATGCCGTGCTCCGCCAAATTCATTAGAGGAACACACTCCGATGAAATATAACTTTGACCACGACTATTATCGCCCAATGGATGGCTTGCCTATCTGGCAGCCGTATCCCGGAGACTTGGGGCAAGAAAATCAGCCAAACAATGAAAATCAGCTAAGCATCATTGAACAGAATACCTGTTTCCCCGCCATGTCATGGGATCAACACTCAGGTCATTCCGAACTTATCCAGTATGATGATGAATTGGCAAAGCTTGCCGGACTAGAATTCATCAACTATGCTTTTCCCGAGGTCAACGTCATCGAGAGAGATGACTCCTCCAGTTCCAAAGAAGTGTGGGACACCTTGGGACAACCAAGTGGAAAATTTGACTTCATGGTCAAGTACACCGCTCCTGAAAGCTCTCGTATCAGGCTCAAAGACATCCAGCCAACTGGATAGGGAGATACAACTGAGAGTACAAACACTACGCGAAATACAACTGAGGAATCCTCCTACGACAACTCTGCCTGGGAGACAGATTCCAATGATCCTGCTCCGCCAGAAATCAGCGTCATTTCTGAAGACAAATCAAGGAAGGTACTAGACTTTGTGATTCACCGAGGAGTTCGCTGCCAATGGGTCATTGTCGATGTTCCGAAGATTGTTCATAAGTCTAAGTAATTGTCGTCTTTAAACTTTCACCCTGCCCAGGTGAAATGAATTTTTTGATAGGGCTCACTTTCTGTAAATTTCCCTCTTCGCTTCGCCCAAAGCGACAGAGTTTTGTTTTATAGGGCTGTAGTTTCAAGAATCGACTTGTTCATTAATAAAATAACGTCGTTCTGTAATTTTCGCATTAATTGCTGTTTTCTCTTTTCATTTTTCAAAAAATGGTAATCCTAAAAAAAACAACTCGATAATAAAAACAAGCAGTAAAAGAAAAACACTGCACACACTTTTGCATTCTCTCTATCTCTTCTAAACACAAGTCATCACGTCATGCAAATTGCTTGTTTTAAACCCCGTTAAAACATACGATCCAATGCCTTCTCCCAACTTTGAGTTCCCGGTATTTGAGGCTGAAGAAGAAGAGGATGAAGAAATTTCAGAGGAGATCTCCCGACTACTCAGACAAGAGGAAAGGTTCATTGAGCCTCACAAAGAGTTGCCGGAAATAGTTAACTTAAGATCGAAAGAAGAGAGAAAAGAAGTCAAGATTGGGGCACTGCTCAGTCCAACTGTCAAAGAAAGTTTGACGAGACTTCTCAAAGAGTTTCTCGATGTATTCGCTTGGTCATATCAGGATATTCCAGGGTTGGATACCAGCATCGTGGAACACCATCTACCGTTAAGATCGGAATGTCCGCCAGTAAAACAAAGGTTGAGACGGACTCATCCAGACATGGTTGTTAAAATCAAAGAGGAGGTACAGAAATAGATTGACGCGGGTTTCCTCGCTACGTCAGAATATCCTCAATGGTTAGCCAACATCGTACCAGTTCTGAAAAAGGACGGAAAACTCAAACTGTGTGTCGACTAGCGAGATCTAAACAAGGCAAGTCCAAAGGACGACTTTCCCTTACCACACATTGACATGCTGGTAGACAGTACAGTAAAGTTCAAAGTCTTATCCTTCATGGATGGATTCTCTGGCTATAATCAGGTCAAAATGGCATTGGAAGACATGGAGAAGACCTCCTTCATTACCCCATGGGGTACCTTTTGTTACAAGGTAATGCCGTTAGGTTTCAAGAACACCGGGGCAACCTATTAGAGGGCCATGACTACTCTGTTTCATGACATGATACATAAAGAAATCAAAGTATATGTCGATGATATGATTGAAAAATCTAAAACAGAAGAGGAGCATGTGACCCAGTTGTCAAAACTATTCGAGCGTTTGTGAAAGTACAAACTCCGCTTGAATCCCAACAAGTGCACGTTCGGTGTCCGTTCAGGGAAACTCTTAGGATTCATCGTCAGCCAGAAAGGAATTGAGGTTGATCCTGAAAAGGTCAAGGCCATTCAAGAAATGCCTTCTCCAAAGACTAAAAAACAAGTCAGGGGATTCCTGGGACGTTTGAACTACATCTCCAGATTCATATTCCTTATGACTGCGACATGTGCGCCGATTTTCAAATTACTCAAAAAGAATCAGGACTGCGTTTGGACAGAAGACTGCCAAACCGCCTTCGATAGTATCAAGGAATACCTGTCGAACCCACTGATTCTATCAGCTCCAGTGGAAGGAAGACCGCTGATCATCTACTTAATAGTCTTGGAAGACTCCATGGGATGTGTGCTTGGTCAACAAGACGAAACGAAAAGAAAAGAGTCTGCCATCTACTATTTGAGCAAGAAGTTTACAGTCTGTGAGACTCGGTACACTATAACTCAAGATCGAACACCATAAATCATCTCCCTACCGACCCAAGATGCACAGATCGATAGAAGCGGCTAACAAGAACATCAAGAAGATTGTTCAGAAGATGGTTGTAACCTACAAAGACTGGCACGAGATGCTACCCTTTGCTCTTCACGGTTATCGCACATCTGTCCGCACTTCAACAGGAGCAACCCCTTTCTCTCTAGTATATGACATGGAGGCAGTACTCCCCATAGAAGTAGAGATCCCATCAGTCCGGGTATTGATGGAAGCTAAGCTTACAGAAGCTGAATGGTGTCAAAGTCGGCACGATGAACTGAATCTGATCGAAGAAAAGCGAATCACGACAATATGTCATGGTCAGTTGTATCAGCAAAGAATGAAGAAGGTGTTCGACAAAAAGGTCCGACCTCGCATCTTCAGAAAAGGAGACCTTGTGGTCAAGAAGATATAATCATTTCTCACTGATTCCCGGGGCAAGCGGACTCCGAATTATGACGGCCCCTATGTGGTCAAGAAAGCTTTCTTAGGCGGCGCCTTGAGACTCGCAACCATGGACGGAGAGGAATTTGCCTACCCCACAAATGTTGACGTAGTCAAGAAATACTTCGCCTAAATAAAAAAAAACGTCTCGGTGGATTGAAAACCCGAAAGGGAGGTCCAGGCAAAAATTAGAGACATGATCAAAAATCATCCCAGTGGTTTGGAAACATCACAGTATAATCCAAGCAAAAATTAGAGATAATGGCAAGTAACTACGTTCGACAAAGGGGCAAGTCCCTCGGCAGCAGTTACACCATCTATCAGAAAACTCCAGTCACGGTCATCTTCGACGGAATCTCAGGATGCTCAGAAGTCAAATTTGGTAGAAGGACAGTGGTTGTTATGTTTCAACATAGCCCTTTTCCCTGTAAATTACCAATTTCTAACATGGCAATTTCTAACAGTGGTCGTTTGTAAATACTCTATTACTCAATTTTGTCAGCATAAACATACATACATCATGCATTATTGATTTGCGTTCATATTCATGTTGCATCACTATCACTCTGGTCTGTCTTATCCCCTAGTGATAACAGTCATCTCAATCGAGTTGTCAGTTCTTTCCTCGTCAGGAAGTGTTACATCTGAGCTACCTCTCTCCTCCAGTTTATTTCTGGGATGAAGTCGGCCTTTGACCACTTTGATAATTCGAACCTATGAAAAAACCAGAGAACCCTCAGCCAGCATCACTCTTCACCACGGAAGATGATATCTTCGCTTTCCCGGATTAAGGAAAATCCCTAGATAAAGCCTCGCAAATAAAAACTTTCGGCAACACATTGGTCCTTCTCTCCAGAATGTCAATGTCAACAAAGTCATCGGCACCTCAAAATTGGGGTACATCGTATGACATTTCTCTGAGAAGATCTCGAGAAAAGTATGATGTAATATCCCCAAATGAAAGCAGTCTCTCAAGAAGACTCGTTTTCCCCAATAGAGTCGACAAATGGCGTCTCAAACAGAGAAGTTTGTGCCTCTCTACAATCAAAACTTTTTCTATCAAACAACATCTCCCCAGGAAAATTCGGCGAGAAGTTTGAGGAGAACCGCTACAAATAGCGTCCCTTGTCAATAAAGTTTATTGACAAAAGAAACCAAGACCAGTTCCTTGGTAGGAAACCAGGATCGAGGGGAAGTTTACAAAAAAAAACTTAGACCAGTTCTTTGGTAGGAAACCAGGATCGAGGGGAGGTTAATATCAGAAACTTAGACTAGTTCCTTGGCTGAAAAACTAGGATCGAGGGGAATTTTATGTCAGCAACTAAGACCAGTTCCTTGGTAGGAAACCAGGATCGAGGGGAAGTTCATTCCAGAAACTAAGACCAGTTCCTCGGTAGGAAACCAGGATCGAGGGGAAGTTTTTACCTTTTCTAGGTATCATTGCTTAGCAAAAGAAGATGGATAAGTAAGCTTCCATTCATAACCATCATCAAAATTTCGGGTATTCCGATATTTAATCCTCTTGCACCCCGAATGCCCGAATACCTTCGCCATTCACACCTTCGGGTCCAAGAAGATTAAATAGGGGCATCTGTCATACCCCAAATTTTTACCACTAAGATTTCCCATCATTGTGCAAATCATCATCACAATATGGGTAAACCATCATACCTCATCAGTCTCCCCAAAGATGGGTGAGCATTCACTACTATCAAAGATTAGGGTTTCAAGCCCTCTCTGAGCTCTTAGACAAAGGATCAATCAATAAATGACATGATCTTCAACTTCTATAGCCTCTCAAACATCCACAAAGGATCAAGAGGACTCCCACTTCAAGGATTAAGCACAAGGCTTCTCCCTTCTAGGTGGATCAAGCCTTAAGATCGCCAATGTCACCAAATTAGGGTTTGGTCGACCAGGGCCTCCAGATGGAAATTTTCCTCTTGGCATGAGCCAATGCTTCAAAGCATAACCTATGATGCTCCAAGGGACATCATAAACCCAATCATCAAGTCAATTTATCCTCATGGGATGCATTCATCAAAAAATCAGGAATTAGGGTTTCTTGACCTAATTCACCCCTAAGTTGACTTTTGGGACAAAACATGAGCCAAGACCTCAAAAGAGGATTTGAGGGTCTCTAATACACCAAATTGATCCATTTTCAACAATGGATTGAGCCAAGAAGCTTGAGCAACAAGTTTCAATTTCATCTGAACCACAGTTAGGGTTTCGCGAGAAAAGTCAACTGTATCTTTGACTTTTGACCAGGACATGCTCCCAAACCCTAAGACATGATTCAATACACCCTATAACACCTATGAAATCAATCCATCAAGTTTTATTTAGGTCAAGGACTTGATTTCATAGAGGATCGCACAATTTGGAGTTCATTTGACAAAAAGTCAACTGTGCACAAAAGTCAAACTTTGACATTTTGAGATTTTTCATAAGTATGGTTCTTTGACCCCAAAATGATGTTAATGTATGATTGGAATCATCATTCATAAAAAAAAAATCAAGAAAAGTGGTATAACTTGTAAAAGGGGTAACCATAAAAAACTTAGAAATTTTTCAAAGTTATAGAACAAAGTGGCAAGGGTACCAACTTTGGAGGACCATAACTCCTAAACTACAAGGCCATTTTTCCCCATCCAAAGCTGGATTTGTAGCCCTCATGGCCCTCTACAAAAGCTTCAACTACACTTCATTCCAATTCATTATGGATTTTGAGTTATGGAATGATCAAAGTGGCTGAAAACATGAAATGCCACTTTTTCCAACACTTAGTGAAATTTTCACTAAGTCAGAATCTGCCTTCACTTTTTTCCAAATGTAGGGGCATTTTTCACTTGGATCCAAAAAGTATCAAAACCAATTGTGATTAAACAGTTATTGTATCATATGAGGGCTTTCCAAAATGGCCAAGAACTCCATCAAATTCCACTTGAGCCATGTGATATGACAATGGCAATATGCCTTGCTGAAAACTGCCAAGGCTAGGCAGAATTTTGTACTTTTGCTCGATTTGGCAAAATCAGATAATTCCAAGCCTTGTCATCACTTTGTACACATCTGAGGATCAAATCTAAAGGGAACAAACATTGATCCAAGCCTCCAAAGTCTTTGGAACAAGAAGTAGCATGCCAAACCTATAAATCCCTAAAAAAGGGACAAGACTCCAATTTTGGATTCGAGCATTTAATGGATGCACCAAGGTGGCATGGACTGACACATTTGTAACTGAATTCAGTCAAGAATGATCCAACAACTAGGGAACCACAACTCTGTGCTCTAACCTCTAGACAATGACTAGAGGAGACTTGGATTCTATTGATCAACATTGGCCAAACCTCTGCTGCAGTTGCTATTCACTATTGATCCCAAAACAAACTTGCTCTACTATAAATAGAGCTCATTTATGCTCAGTTTGAGTACACCAAAGCCATCACACAGATGCTTTCCTCAAAATCACCTTCTCACTTCCAATTTTGCCTTCTAAGGCAAGTCACCATCGGGTTTTGAGTTTGAGAGCTATTCCAACTAAACCAATCACACACACACACCTCATAAACATCATATAGAAGTGATCCAAACACTCACATAACATATGGAACACCAAAATCACAAAATCACCAGCCAATTACTCAAGCCTTTGACAGATTTGCAGTTGGGGTACCATCTCAAGTTCCATATCATTTCAATCCACTCCAAGCATCCAGACACACTCTGTGGCACCTAGGGAAGCTATCCACATCATTGGAACCTAGCTGTAACACCTCCAACCTAGAACTCGATCACCAGCTGCAAGCGGTAAGCATGAGCTCTTCTAACTCTGTGATCCATGCATTTTTTGCTGCACAATAATTTGGCCATATGTTCATAATCATGCATAGAGTGTTTACCCTCAATCAATTGCTTTGTATGAATCGTGTATGGAATTTCTGAACCTTCATGCAGAATTTAGGGTTCTTGAGGTTTCTCTTTGATTTCTTATTCCATGTTTAAAATAAATGAAATTAAAGACCATAGACATGATCGTGAGGTTGAAACGAGTAGATTGATATGTAGATTGCATGATATAATCAAGTATTCAGTGAGATTGGATAGAAAATGCAAATCTGCAGAAACAAAGGAAGGGCGCGTCTTCTTGCCTTGTTCTTGGCGCCCTTTTTCAAAAATTCAAATATTTGAATTTTGTGATTTTATTTAATTGATTAAAAAATTAATTTCTCTCTGAGTTTTAATGATTTTGAGTTGGTTCTTTTTTTAATAATTCACAAAAATATTAAAATATTTTATTTTACCAAAAAATCCTAAAAATATTATTTATTTCATATAATTGATATTTTTGCCAAGAATTAATATTTTAATTGTTTTTGACATTTAAAATATTTTTTCCTTCTTGATTTTGCAAATTTTACTGATTTCTAATCATTTTGTAGGTCAAAACTTGATTTTTGAAACATTAATCCAAGATCACAATTTGTTTTCCACATGTTAATCAATTTTGGTCATTTTAATTGAATTTTTTTTATTCAATTAAAATACATTTTGAAAACAAATTAGGGTTTTTGATTAATTTAAACCTCATCAAACTTTTTCAAAACTTTTGGGCCTCTAATAGAGTGTAAGACCCAATCCTTTGTAAATACAAACCTATTTTGGGCCTCGAATGTTGTATGTGTCCCGTTGTATTTCAAAAGTTCGGCGCGATCATCGCCCGTTTAAAACAAACCATCTGGGCCTCTCCTTGAGCTATAATACCCATCTTTGTTCACTTTCAATCATTTTGGGCCTCTTGAGAGAGTGTAAGACCCATCCCCTTGTACAGAAAATCTTTCTTAGGCCTTAGTCACTAGTATAAGTCCCTGTACAAAACGACAGTGCGATCACTGATAAAACCCTGGGCCTCTCATTGAGTTGTAAGCCCCAACAATCTTTTCAAAGCACTTTCTCCTTTGATTTTGAATATAATATTGTTATCAAAGCTTTCTTTGTTGAACAACTAACAAAACATCATGGAAGCTCTACAACCGAGTAAGTGTTTACCCGCTTTCATTTACCGCTTTCATATGTATATAACTGTATTGTGGGGCTGTTTCACTGTAAGTCTTCTTTCATAAACTCATATCGACTGTGTAATACTAGTATAGTTATTTAGAGTTTTCCCCGGCAACTACGTCTAGCACTAGGTAAAGCCCTGTTGATCACTCTTAAATGCAAACAAAACTAGATCCCCATAGGATTACCAGATACAGTCTTCCCTCCTCTTGGGGTTAAACAATATGGAGACGTGAAAGGCAGCATTCTCGATGAACCCTTTCTCAGACTGTCATCCTTAGAAATTGTCAAAGAAACTCTGACTCCCCAGTGATGATCTTTTCTCCGTGAATGGCATCTCTTGAGTTTCTTCCAAATTCTCGAACTTTCCTGGCTTGATCTATTCTCAGTGAATGGCATGTCTTGAACTTCTCGGGATTTGGGGACCCACAGGCTTCTTAAAAGCATCCCCGCCTCCTCTTGGCGTTGTACAAGGACCCGTCAGCTTCTTAGAAGTTTTCACAGCCTCCTCTTAGGCTTCGTATAATGATTCTTCCTCCGAGAAGATAGCCTCCTCTTGGGCTTCGTACAAATTGTCCCTTCGGCTTCTTAAAAGTTTTTCTCGCCTCCTCTTGGGTTTCGTACAAATTGTCCCGAAGACCTCTTAAAGGTATAGGAACAGAAATTAGTCATCTTGATAGAACATTCTTTCAAAGAATCTAGATCTTCCTACGACGAACATACTGTCTCTTGATCTCTCTTAATCATGGTACAAAAGACCAAACTTTAGACTTGGACAGTCTAATCTACTTGAGTCTCGAAGACATTCTCAAGTTCCTTTCAAAAATAGGAAAAAACACTCGTAGACTTGGGCAGTCTCAATACCCATCGGATTCCCTGTTTCCTTAAAGAACAGGAAATAATCCCGACCCTCAGATCATATCCATGAGTACAACATTACCCATATAAGAACTGATTTTCTCTTTTAACCAACATACTGGACCTGTCACTCAACTAAAACAATAACCCTAGCCTCCTCTTGGGCTTTGTACATGATTCTCCCCAGCAGAGTTAACCTTCGCAGCCTCCATCTCGAGCTTCGTACGAGATACAAAACACTCTCTTATTGAGTATAAAAGACTCTCTTGTTGAGTCAAACCTTTGCAGCCTCCATCTCGGGCTTCGTACGAGATACAAATCACTCTCTTGGTGAGTATAAAAGACTCTCTTGTTGAGTCAAACCCTTTTAGCCTCCATCTTGGGCTTCGTACAAGACACATATAAAAACACTCTCTTGATGAGTCAACCCTTTTAGCCTCTATCTCGGGCTTCGTACGAGACACAAAAATATCCTCTTGTTGGGTCAATAGCCTCCTCTTAGGCTTTGTATAAAGAAATCCCCGTTTGATTCAATAAACCTTTTAGCATCAAATCATGCTTTGGTCACGACATACAAACATCAACAACTCCTTTTCCCTCGTCTAATTTGCTGTAAGCGGTAAGCCTCTGGATTATTTACATCCACGCCACTGTCCCTCTTTTAGCATGAGAAATTCCTAAGGAAAGATGGCATTGCTCTAAACTGAGTTAAAGTCTTCTCCTTCAGGTTGAAAATCCCCTATAAAGGAAATTATGGCATTGCTGGGTTCGCATATCCCAGTTAAAGTAATTCTCCTTTATAAGTAGTCACCCAACAGTTGTGCTTTGAACAAGACACCAATACACTATTTCCTCCCATAGAATAGGAGGAACTACGATCGCTCTGATTTCCCTGTTTCATTAAACGGGAATACGTAGGCATAAGATTGAAAAATATTAGCAAGCACACTAATCAAAAAACCCCAAAGTACCCTACCCCAAAGCCAATCCAGCACAGTATCCCAACAAATTCCCCATGAACAGTCTCGGTATTTCGTTCTGAACAAAATAAGCAGAGAGAGGCCCACGAACTAAAGCCGCATCTGTAAACCAATAGTTTTGACTGTTTAAACTCAGTATGCAAGCAGGGTTAATTGGGGACATCTATTTCCCTTCCTTCATCAGCTTCAATAGGATAAGAAATGAATCAAACTGTAGTACCAAAGCGATAGTGATTCGAAACCACAAAAACTACGCTACAAACTGACTGTGGCATAGTGCCGTTATTCACTTTTCTTCGATCAGATTTAGTTCATCGTGTCTTCTTTGACACCATTCAGCTTCTGTAAACTTAACTTCCATCAATACCCGGATTGATGGTATCTCTACTTCTATGGGGAGCACTGCTTCCATGCCATATACTAGAGAGAAAGGGGTTGCCCCTGTTGAAGTGCGGACAGATGTGCGATAACCGTGAAGAGCAAAAGGTAACATCTCGTGCCAATCTTTGTAGGTTACAACCATCTTTTGAACGATCTACTTGATGTTCTTGTTAGCTGCTTCTTCCGCTCCATTCATCTTAGGCTGGTAGGGAGATGAGTTATTGTGTTCGATCTTTAACTCAGCGCACAACTCTTTCATCATCTTATTGTTCAAGTTGGATCCATTATCCGTAATGATCTGGCTTGGAAAACCATAACGGTAGATAATATTGTTTTTGATAAATCGGACAACCACTTGTCGAGTTACATTGGGGTATGATGCTGCTTTGACCCATTTGGTGAAATAGTCAATGGCTACCAGGATGAACCGATGTCCGTTTAAAGCCTTGGGTTCGGTCATACCAATCATGTCGATTCCCCATATGGAAAAAGGCCAAGGGGAAGAAAGAACTTTTAGATGCGTTGGCGGTACATGGATTTTGTCTGAGTATATCTGACACTTGTGACACCTCCTCATGTACTTGTAGCAATCGAATTCCATTGTCAGCTAATAATATCCTGCTCTCAGAATTTTTCTTGCCATTGTGTGTCCATTGGCATGAGTGCCAAAGGATCCTTCGTGAATTTCTTTTATTAGTATGTTTGCTTCTGGTCTGTCTAGGCATCGGAGCAAGACCATGTCAAAATTTCTCTTATAGAGTGTATCACCGCTCAGGAAGAAACTGCCTGCTAGCCTTCTGAGGGTTTTTCTGTCTTTTCTGGATGCCCCAGGTGGGTACTCTTGTTTCTGAAGGAAGCATTTGATGTCGTGATACCAAGTTTTTTCATTGGTGACTGTTTCGATTGTGAAAATGTAAGCGGGCCGTTCAAGGCGCATTATGTCAATCTTAGGTATGTCATTCCACTGACCTACACTAATCATGGAAGAGAGAGTGGCTAATGCATCGGCCATGTGATTCTCTTAATGAGGGATGTGATGAAACTCGATTTTGTTGAAGAAGGGTAACAACCTTCTCGCGTAATCTTTGTAAGAATCAATCCTGATTGGTATGTGTTCCAATCTCCTTTGATTTGATTGACAATCAGGGCTGAGTCACCATATACATCCAAGTTCTTAATCCTTAAATCAATCGCTTCTTCGAGACCCATGATGCAAGCTTCGTATTCGACCTTATTGTTTGTGCACTTGAATGTCAGTCGGGCAGTGAAAGAAATGTGGGTACCCTGAGGTGTTATGATGATTGCCCCAATTCCATTTCCATAATGATTGATAGATCTGTCAAAGATTAGTCCCCATTGGGAACCTGGTTCTGGCCCTTCACTGGGTAGCGGTTCATCGCAATCTTTCATTTTCAAGTACATGACATCTTCGTCTGGGAAGTCAAATCCGACTGATTCCTGATCGTCAATCGGTTGATGAGCCAAATGATCGGCTAAAACACTTCCCTTGATGGATTTCTGAGCATGGTACTCGATGTCGTATTCTAACAACAACATCTGCCAACGGGCAATCCTTCCCTTGAGAGCAGGCTTTTCAAAGACGTACTTGATTGGATCTATTTCGGAGATTAACCAAGTAGTGTGACGAATCATATATTGGCGAAGACGTTTGGCTGCCCAAGCCAAAGCACAGCAAGTTTTCTCAAGCATAGTGTACCGAGTCTCACAGTCGGTGAATTTCTTGCTCAGATAGTAAATGGCAGACTCTTTCCTTTTTGTTTCGTCTTGTTGGCCAAGTACACAACCCATAGAGTCTTCTAAGAATGTTAAGTAAATGATCAGTGGTCTTCCTTCCACTGGAGGTGATAGAATCGGTGGGTTCAACCGGTATTCCTTGATACTATTGAAGGTGGTTTGACAGTCTTCTGTCAAAACGCAGTCCTGATTCTTTTTGAGTAATTTGAAAATCGGCGCGCATATCGCGGCAATGAGGAATATAAATCTGGAAATATAATTCAAATGTCCCAAGAATCCCCTGACTTGTTTTTCAGTCTTTGGAGAAGGTATTTATTGAATGGCCTTGACCTTGTCAGGATCAACCTCAAATCCTTCCTGGCTGACGATGAACCCTAAAAGTTTTCCTGAGCGGACACCGAATGTGCACTTATTGGGATTCAAGCGGAGTCTGTACTTTCTCAACCGCTCGAATAGTTTTGACAGGTGGGTCACATGCTCCTCTTCTGACTTAGATTTAGCAATCATATCATCGACATATACCTCGATTTCTTTGTGTATCATGTCATGGAACAGAGTTGTCATAGCCCTTTGATAGGTTGCTCCGGCGTTCTTCAAACCGAACGACATTACCTTGTAACAAAAGGTGCCCCATGGGGTGATGAAGTAAGTTTTCTTCATGTCTTTCAGTGCCATTTTGAATTGGTTATAGCCCGAGAATCCATCCATAAAGGAGAAGACTTTGAATTTCGCTGTACTGTCTACCAGCATGTCTATGTGTGGTAAGGGAAAGCCATCCTTTGGACTGGCTTTGTTCTGATCCCTGTAGTCTACACACATTCTGACCTTTTCGTCCTTTTTCAGAACTGGTACTATGTTGGCTAGCCATTGAGGATATTCTGATGTGGCGAGGAAACCCTCGTCAATCTGTTTCTGTACTTCCTCTTTGATTTTGATGGCCATATCAGGATGAGTCCTTCTCAACTTTTGTTTTACTGGCGGACTTTATGATCTTAACGGTAGATGATGTTCCACGATGCTGGTGTCCAACCTAGGCATGTCCTGATAGGACCAAGCAAATACATCAGGAAACTCTTTGAGAAGCTTTGTCAGTTGACTGAGCAGTGCCCCAATCTTGACCTCTTTTCTCTCTTCTTCTGAACCCAAGTTGATTATTTCCAACGGCTCTTTGTGAGGTTTAATGGACCTTTCCTCTTGTCTGAGTAATAGGGAGATCTCCTCTGGAATTTATTTGTCATCTTCTTCTTCAGCCTCAAATACCGGGAATTCAAAGTTGGTAGAAGGCATTGGATCGTATGTTTCAATGGGGTTTAAAACAAGCAATATGCATGACATGTTGATTGTTTTAGAAGAGATAGAGGGAAATGCAAGAGTGTGTGCAGTGTATTTTCTGAAAACTGCTTGTTATTATTATTTGAGTTATTTTTTAGTATTACCATTTTCTGAAAAAGTGAAAAGAGAAAACAACAATAAATACGGAAATTACAGAACGACTTTTTTTATTTATGATCTTGTCGATTCTTGAAACTACAGCCCTATAAAACAAAACTCTGTCGCTTTGGGCAAAACGAAGAGGGACATTTATAGAAAGTGAGCCCTATCAAAACATCTGTTTCACCTAGGCAAGGTGAAAGGTTAAGATAAAGACGGCAATTACTTTGACTTATGAACAACTTCCAGAATGTTGACAGCAACCCATTGGCGGCGAACTCCTCGGTGAATCACAAAGTCTGGTACCTTCCTTCTTGATTTGTCTTCAGAAATAACGCTGATTTCTGGTGGAGCAAGATCATTGGAATCTATCTCCCAGGAAGAGTTGTCGTAGGAGGATTCGTCAGTTGTATCTTGCACAGTGTTTGTACTCTCAGGTGGATCTCCCCATCCAGTTGACTGGATGTCTTTGAGCCCGATACGAGAGCTTTCGGGAGCGGTGTACTTGACCAAGAAGTCGTACTTGCCACTTGGCTATCCTAAAGTGTCCCATACTTCTTTGTAACTAGAGGAGTCATCTCTCTCGATGACGTTGACCTCGGGAAAAGTGTAGTTGATGAACTCTAGTCCGACAAGCTTTGCAAATTCATCGTCGTGTTGGATATTTTCAGAATGCTCTGAGTGTTGATCCCATGACATGGTGGGGATGCAGGTATTCTTTTTAATGATGCTCAGCTGATATGCATCGTTTGGGTGACTCTCTTGCCCTGAGTCTCCTGGGTACGGCTGCCACATAGGCAAACCATCCATCGGGCCATAATAGTCGTGGTCAAAGTTGTCTTTCATTAGAGTGTCCTCCTCGAATGAGTTTGGTGGAGCACGGCATCCTTCCGGATCACAATCTCCGTATATCATCTTGACATCTGACCTTGGTATATATCTCGGACTCTGTGCCAGAAAGCAAAATGGCGTAGGCACCTCTTCCTGAGACATATAACCGTCCTCGTTAAGATAGGACTTCCATTCTTCATCCGTATCGGAGGAATCTCCCTCATTGATGGTATGTACTTCTTAAGACATTGGGTGAAGGAAACCTCCACTATGGAAGAAGTTCTGAATGGGATGAAGACTCTCATCGTTAGTAGCAGTCTGGGCACAATTTGAAGAAAAACCATGACCTTTCTTCGCTTTGTTATCAGTAGGAATGACGAGTTGTCCCCATCCCTTTGCATTGTTACTTTTAATTACTTCGAGAGCATCCCTGTACGAGGAAATCGACGTTCCTCTTTCTGATTGATTGTCATTGCTCATCGAAAGTGCTTGGAACTGGGTTCCAACAACCTCTTCTGGTTCAACACACGTGGACGATGATAAGTTACTCATGATCAAGGCTTGCTCTTCGCAGACTGTGATGAGTTGGTCATTCTTGATAAACTTCAGCTTCTGGTGAAGCGTCGAAGTGACTGTCCCAGCCTCGTATATCCAAGTTCTTCCCAACAAATAGTTGTATGTTGCTCGGATGTCCATGACCTGGAAAGTGACTTGGAAAGTGTGGGGACAGATAGTTATGGGAACGTCGACTTTGCCTATAACTGTTTTTCGGGATCTGTCAAATGCTTTGACAGTGAACTCACTGCCTCTCATCGGAGATCCTTTGAATGATAGTCGCATTAGAGTGGACTTTGGCATCACGTTTAGAGCTGATCTGGTGTCTACTAGTACGCCTGCTAAAGCATCGTCCTAGCAGTTGACTGTAATATTGAGTGTCGTGTTATGACTGTGGCCCTCGTCCGGCAGTTCCTCATCACTAAACCCCAAGTTGTTGCAAGAATTAATGTTAGAGCTGATGTTGTCAAATTGTCTTATTGACACATCTTGTTCCACAAAGGCTTGCTCTAAGACTTTAGGTAAAGCTTCCCTATGAGCTTTGGAACTAAGTAGAAGTGATAATACAGAGATTTTTGAAGGAGTTTGCAACAGCTGATTGACAATAGTGTATTCAATATTCTGGATGAGCTTCAGCATCTCATCGTTGTTCTTTGAATGGTCGGGATCACAAGACGGACCGACTGGTTGATCCGGAATTTCCGTTTGAGGTTCCTTTTCTCTGGTAGGTTCTCCAACTCCTCTGTTGAAGATTCGACCACTCCGTGTTACTCGACTGATGTCTGCAATATTCACGACGGTGGGTAATGGAATTTCCTTTCTATTCTCAATTGTTGTTGCACCGTATTTATAAGGGATAGCCTTAGTTGATTCATACAGTAATGGTCCCGGTAGATAGATAACTACAGGAGCCTTCTGATTCTTCTGACCATTGTAAGTAATTTCAATCAGTTCCTGGTTGGGAACTTTCGATTTGTCAAGTAAGGGATGATTATACAAACATCTTTGGTCCTCTTTTGATTAAAGATTATGACAACATCTTTGATATGATCAGCGACAAAGTCTGGCATCGAATTGGTTGACCCAGAACTTGGACACGGCCGAATCTCTTTGTGGTCCAACTGACTCTGAAAGGCTGCTCGCACGAGGTAACATCCTTGATTATATTCAAAGCAAACTCTACAGCGTTCATAGTTGAGTGGTGGCACCTGGCCACGTCCGCTCTGTATGCAGTGTAACCTCACTAGGTCTGTTTCCATCGATCGAACATCCTGACTTTGATACCTAGTAGGGTTCCCATTAATCATACTGACTTGTTATGTGTCTTCGTCTAAATAGATCGGAAGCCACCAGCGATTTAACAAGTGTTGCAAAGTTTTTTGAACGAGAACACATCCTTGGTCGCTCTCACGACATCCCTTACAGTTCTGATAATTATGCGAAGTCAGAAAACCGAGCTGGACCTGTCAGATGAATATCAAAGATTTGAATCATATTCACTTGATACTGATTTCTATCACGGTAATCCTGAATCCATCCAAGATCCATCTGAAGCTGGAGGGCCTCTTGTACAAAATAGCATCCCTAATCATTTATTGATCAGATAGGACAGGAATCGTAATCGTGCAGTGGCAGATTATGATGTTGGCTTTGCCTTGAGTGCATTGCCACCAAGTTGACATTCATTGCACAGATGTCGTGGTTTTGAATGATGTTGGAATTTGTACAAGTCATGTTGACTTCACGGATTCGGTGATCCTAGATCCATCTGATATCCAACTGTTCTTGTAGAGCTGATTCCACCACAGAACATCCTTGATTGTTTTTAGAGCAGATATCACACTGGTGATAGTTATGAGATGGTACATGCCCATATCCGCTCTGTCTGTGATGCATTTTGACCAGGTTGGCCCTCAATAAGAGTACATCATGAATTTGATAGATGTGGTTAGACTCTCCCTCTATCAAATTTACTGCAGATTTCTCATGTTGAGGCAGCGGGTTTGTCTGAACATTTGGACTCGTATCCTTGAAGGATAAGACCCCACTCCTGACAAGCTTCTGTACATCGGATTTGAAGCTGAGACAGTTTTCTATGTTATGCCCCGGTCCTCCTTGATGGTAGGGGCAAGTCTGATCCGCTTTGAACCAAAAAGGCAGATTTTCCGGTACTGTAAGAGGAGCCTTGCTTTGGACGTGCCCTTTGACCAGTAATAATGGAAACATTTCTGCGTACAACATGGGTATAGGGTCAAACCCTGGTGGCCGCGTTGTACGGTTGTTGTTGTTGTTGTACGGAGGACGAGCCTGCTGAAGAGGCTGTTGTGTCCTTTGCTGATATTTTTGTTGATTCGGTTGGCTCTGTGCAACCTGAGGTTGATGCGTTAGAACAGGCGCAGGGTTGATACTAGGAGTTACAGCTGCTACTGGTTGGTACCGTAGCCTTTGCTTTCCTAGAGAGATATTACCAATATCTTGCTCTTTTTTCTTAGGGAGAGGACTACCGTATCTTTTGGTACTACTTGATGATCAAGCGTCTTTTACTAAACGTCCTTCTCGGACTGCTTCCTCAAGACGAACTCCCATGCCCACCATCTCAGTGAAGTCACTGGGCGCACTGGAGACCATTCTGTCGTAGTAAAATGTGCTCAAAGTTTTTAGGAAGATTTTTATCATCTCTTTTTCCTCAAGAGGTGGACAAATTTGGGCGGCAATTTCACGCCATCTCTGAGCATATTCCTTGAAGGTTTCCTTATCCTTCTGCGACATGGCTCTGAGTTGATCTCTGTCGGGTGCCATGTCCAGGTTATAATTATATTGTTGAACGAACGTAGCTCCAAGATCTCTGAAAGTGACGATCTTAGTACGGTTTAAACCCATGTACCATTTGAGTGCGGCACCGGTTAAACTATCATGGAAATAGTGGATCAATAGCTGTTGGTTTTCTGTCTGAGTTGACATTCTCTGAGCATACATCACCAAATGGCTTTGAGGGCAAGAGTTACCCTTGTACTTTTCAAATTTGGGCACCTTGAATTTGTACGGAACTTTCACATTAGGGACCAAACAAAGGTCTGCGGCGTCCTTTCAAAATAGATCCTGACCGCGAATGGCTTGCAGTTCTTTCTGCATTTCCAAAAACTGTTCCCGAAACTCATTCATTTTGTCGGACATACTTTCATTTCCACCAGAAGGTATATGTGGAATCTTCCCTTCCAGGACAATGTGTACCACGGGTTGTGGTATAGTCATTACGACAGTGACTCTTGGTGCTTCCCTCTCCCAAAGTTTGTAACCTTCAGGAGTTACTGTCATGCCCCTTGCATCTTCGCTTTCCCGAAGTTTGTAACCTTCAGGCCCAGCTGTTCCTGCAACAGTTTCTGGATCTTCTATGATCGACGGAATATATCCTTCCGGGATATAGTTGAGTGGCATGCCCCAGGGACGATCTTTAGTCATGGTATATCAAGGATCATACTTTTCCACTATGGGTGTCGACGTGATCTCTGAGATCACAGTCCATTATTGTTGCATCTGAGCTACTGCCAGAGCTTACATATCGTTGTGAAGCTTTCTCAAATCCTCTTTCAGAGCATCAAGTTCTTCTCTCAACGCCCTGTTCTCTTCCTCGAGATCATTCATTTTCTTTTGTTGACTGGCCCGAGTATTGTATGAATGAGACAGTTTGATTCTAGAATCGAGACACAAACGTGAGATTCGCAGAATGATAAGCATCTGCAAGCAAAGTTGGTACAGGGTTTCCAATTAAAAATATCTTAAAGGAAATGATATCTACGAAGTTATCGATGTTGGGAAACAAAAATAACCCGTAGGTGAGCAAAACAAAGATGCTCTCGAAAGCGGCCACGTTCCCTATACTAGCAAAGTACAGGACTTTCTTTATTAAAAATTGGGCTGGCAAACCTTGGATTCCACCCGTAGTGGTCATGTGAGTCATGACTTCTTACTTGTCCAAATAAATTGCTCTTGTAATGGTTTGATCCTTCGGAATTTCTTCCAGTCCAAAAAAGGGAGCTTGGTCAGTGATAGGTAAATCGGTCAGGTGAGAGTACTCCTCCAGTGTTGGTGCCGGCTGATAATTCGGGAATGTAAAATAGTGATAGGCCGGATCATAAAACTGAATGAGCGTAGCTAGTACTCCTTCAATTACATGGACCCTTAACATAGACAGCAGTCCTCCGTACTTAACTCTGAAAGCATCAGGGTTAGTGATCATCCTTACCATACCTCTCAAATCCTCTAGTTTTGGAACCTTGAAGGTGTACTTGTGAGTCTTCCTTCTACCGAAATCCATAACGCAATCTTTTTCTCTGACATTTGCAATCATTGTCTTAGTTTAATTTGAAAATGAGAGACTAGAAGAGAAGACTTTTTTTGTTTTAATGTTTTTAAATGAAATGAATGCATGAATGCAGCACACAAAAACATAGAAAAAACATGGGGTCAAAGGTTCGGTGTCATGAAGTCATGGCTCTACCCATCCCCAAAGGTTTATACTGGTGGTTTTTTGTACCTGTCCTCAAAATCATTGACCCCTCTTGGGATAACAACAGCAGGCTGGAATCACCCGAGCGAGCTGATGTATCTTAGAGTAATCTCAAATGAGGGTAGTATCGCGTGACAACTATTTCCGATAGCTTCTGCACTACAAAATAGTAACAAGGTTTCAGTCTACTAAAATCCTCAGCTTCTCAGATAACCCAATCGAACAATCTGCTTTCAATAACCGAAGTCGTATAGGCATTAAATCCGCAAAGGGTATCTCCACTGATTCGATGGTCGACCGGGACCTCTTATTTGGGAGTCACTCCCTGTAAGATTACCCGTCTAGTGCCATCACTTATCTTAGGTGTATACTCAATCTTTCCAGATGCGACATCACCCGCAGTCCCATTAGCAGAAAAATAAACACGGATATCAATTAGGAAAAGCGATATATATATATTTATCCTAAAACTAACATCCTAAACCTCTTAAGAGCTATAGCCTATAATCCTATACAAATAAAATGAGTCCCCAACAGAGTCGCCATTTTCCTGTGGAAAAAGGGAATGATGCCCCAGGGATAAAAATACAAGGACTCCCCAGCAGAGTCGCCATTTTCCTGTAGCGAGCGATTTTTGTTGGTGACGCGACCACCTTATTGCTGAAGTTTGGGTTTTCCTCCTCAAGGAGAAAGGGCTGCTACTTTCTGATTTCTTATTTATCCCGTGAAGTTGGAAGGGAAAGGGAAGGTATCTAAAACTAACCTTGCACGCGAATGTTTAACTGAACAAACGCTTTAAGAGATTTGGGGAGTCAGGGTCAGGTTATACAATGGGTAGTTGTCAATTATCCATCCTATATGTGGTTATCCATAGGATATTAGCTTTAGGTTTCGCTTAGTAATTGATAGTGTTTATCTGCTGATGGGTTGGGAAAGTTTCTTGGGAAAGTGTGACAGGGAGAGTGAGTTTTGTTTGTGTTTTTGGTAATGTATTGGACCTAAGTTTTGATTGATATGAAGGTACTGGACCTAGAGTTTTTTATTAGTATGTGCGCTAAGATTTTGCAATCTTATGCCTACGTATTCCCGTTTAAACGAAATAGGGAAATCAGAGCAATCGTAGTTCCTCCTATTCTAAGGGAGGAAAAATATATTTTGGTGTCTTGTGCAAAGCCCAAGACATGAAGTTAAAGATGATTTGTATCTTGTTCAAAGCTCAAGATATAAAGCTAAAGGGTTTTGGCTGAGAGAGAATTTGTCATTTCTAAAGAGGATTTGTTGATTTTTTAATGCCTTGATCAAAGCACCAATTTGATGCTAAGAGGTTGATTGACCCGACTGGGGGATTTCTTTTTACAAAGCCTAAGAGGAGGCTGGATAAGACCGACTCAACAAGAGAGTGTATATATTTGTCTTGTACAAAGCCCAAGATTGAGGCTAAAAAAAACTAACTCTTTGGGGATATCATTATACAAAGCCTAAGAGGAGGCTAGAAGTTTGACTTTTCTAGGGAAAATGTTCTATCTGTCTTGTACAAAGCCCAAGATTGAGGCTAAAAGGGATTTTGACTCCATTGGGAAGGATTTATATGTGTCTTGTACAAAGCCCAAGATTGAGGCTAAAATGGGAAATTTATCTGACTCTGGTGAGGATATTTTACGTGTCTTGTACAAAGCCCGAGACGGAGGTTAAAGGGGTTTAACTCAGCTGGAGAGTATTATCTGTCTTGTACAAAGCCCAAGATTGAGGCTAAAAGAGTTTGACTCTGCTTAGGGAAAATAATTCCTCAAAGCCTAGAGGAAGGCTAGGAGGAAATGACTCTGCTAGAGAAGATATATGTCCCAAGCTCAAGAGAGGGTGATTTATGTCTTGTACAAAGCCCAAGATAGAGGCTAAAAGGGTTTGACTCAACAAGAGAGTGTTTTTATCTGTCTTGTACAAAGCCCAAGATTGAGGCTAGAAGGGATTTGACTCAACAAGAGAGTGCTTGTATGGGCGTCTGCTGAGGACAATCATTATACAAAGCCTAAGAGGAGGCTAAAAGGGTTAACTCAACAAGAGATTATTTCATCTGTCTTGTATAAAGCCCAAGACGGAGGCTGAAAAAGGTCGACTCAACAAGAGAGTCCAAAAAAAGTGATTGACTCAACAAGAGAGTCTGAAAGTTGATTGACTCAATAAGAGAGTCTTTTATACTCAAGAAGAGAGTGATTTCCTATCTCGTACGAAGCCCGAGATTGAGGCAAAAAGAGTCTTGACTCAACAAGAGAGTCTGAAAAGGTTAGCTCCGCTGGGAGAATCATTTGTACAAAGCCCAAGAAGAGGCTGACTTCGCTGAGGAAGGATCATTATACAAAGCCTAAGAGGAGGATAACTTCGCTGAGGAAGGATCATTATACAAAGCCAAAGAGGAGGCTATCTTTTGTTGGGGGTAATTGAGATCCTCAGGCAGGTCCAAGTGGGGAATCAACTATTGCTAAGGATTACAGAAGAGTTGAGATATCAGATACCATGAGGTTCTGATTTGGGATAGTGTTGACCCTGGTCGGGGAACTCTCATGACAGAGGCTGGGTTTCTGCTGGAGATAGATCCAGAATGCCCGGGGTTTCTTCCTATTGTTGTAAGGAACTTGAGAATGTCTTTGAGACTCAAGAGGATTAGGCATTAAGGGACGATAATCAACCCTAAAGTGGTCAGAGGTTTGACACTAAAAAGACTGCTCTAGCAAAGGATGACTAAGTTTTGTCTTATACCTTTAAGAGGTCTTCCGGGTCCTTGTATTAAGCCCAAGAGAAGGCATGAGAACTTCTAAGAAGCCGAAGGGTCCTTGTACAATGCCCAAGAGGAGGCGGGGATGCTTTTAGGAAGCCTGTGGGTCCCCTAACCAAGAGAAGTTCAAGAAATACAATTCACAGAGAATAGATCATTCCAGGAAAGTTCGAGGGTTTGGAAGAAACTCAAGAGATGCTATTCACAGAGAATAGATCAACTCCAGGGAGTAGAATTTCTTTGACAATTTCTAAGGGTGACAATCTGAGAAAAGCTTCACCGAGAATACTGCCTTTCTCTTTGTTCCATATTGTTTAACCCTAAGAGAAGGGAAGACTGTATCTGGAAATCCTATGGGGATCTAGTTTTGTTTATATTTAAGAGTGACCAACATGGCTTTACCGAGTTCTAGACCTAGTTACCGGGGAAAACTCTAAATAACTATACTAGTATATATACAGTTGATATATGACAAGTATTTTAAAAGGTATGAAAGAAGACTAACCATGCGCAGCTTCCCACAATATAGTTATATATATCTGACATGTATTTAAAAGAATGAAAGAAGACTAACCATGTGCCGCTTCCCACAATACAGTTATATATATATTAAAGCGAGTAAATGAAAGCTGTTAAAACTTACAGGTGAGCGAGCTTTCATGCTGTATGGTTAGTTGTTCAGAGAAATTAAAGAAATTTTTGATAACAACTGTATATTTGAACGTAAATCAAAAGGGAGTTATTTGTGAAAAATTGTTGGGGCTTATACTCAAAGAGAGGCCCAAGGTTTGAACAGTGATTGTACTGTTGTTTTGAATATCATATAGGGACTTATATAACGACTGAGGCCCAAAAAGTTTTTGTCAAAACGGGATTGGGTCTTACACTCTATTAGAGGCCCAAAGAGTTTGAAAATGAATAAAGATGGGTCTTATAGCTCAAGGAGAAGCCCAATTGATTTTGTTAAAAAGGCGACGATCGTGCCGAACGTTTGAAAATATACAGAGGAACTTATACAATGTGTGAGGCCCAAAAAGGTATTATTTACAAAGGGGTGGGACTTACACTCTATCAAGAGGCCCAAAGAGTATTTAAAGAAAAGAAATGGGACTTATAGCTCGAGGAGAGGCCCAATTGTTTTATTTTAAAAATGGCGATCGCGCCGAGGTTTGAAAACACAATGGGTCTTATACGATGACCGAGGCCCAAATTATTTTAGTTTTCAAAAAGGGGTTGAGTCTTACACTCTATTAGAGGCCCAAATTGTTTTTAAGAAGAGGAATGGGACTTATAGCTCGAGGAGAGGCCCAATGTTATTTGTTTGAAAAATGGCGATCGCGTCGAGGTTTGAAAACACAGTAGGTCTTATACGATGACCGAGGCCCAAATTATTTTCTTATTTACAAGGAATGGTCTTACACTCTATTAAAGGCCCAAAGAGTTTTTTTAAAAATATTGATGAGGGTGGATTTAATTAAAACCCTAATTTTGTTTAAAATGGAATTAACTCTGTTTAAAAATTAATAAAAATTATTGAAAACATGTGAAAAATGAGTGGTGATCTTGGATCAATGTTTCAAAAATCATGTTTTTATTCACAAAATGATTGGAAACCATTTAAGTTTGGAAAATCAAGAAGGAAAAAAATATTTTAAATGTTAAAAAACAAATAAAAATTAATTCTTTGCAAAAATATCAAGTATATGAAATAAATAATATTTTTGGGAAATTTTTGTAAAATAAAATATTTTAACATTTTTGTGAATTATTAAAAAAATAATCAACACAAAATCATTAAAATTGAGAGAGAAATTAATTTTTGAATCAATTAAATAAAATCACCAAAATTCAAATATTTGAATTTTGAAAAAGGGCGCCAAGAACACGCGCGTGTTCTAAGTGTTGCCCATATTTGCATTTTCTCATCAATCTCACTGAATACTTGATGAGATCACACAATACACATATCAATCTACTCGTTTTCACCGCACGATCATGTCTATGGTCTTTAATTTCATTTATTTTAAGCATGGAATAAGAAATCAAAGAGAAACCTCAAGAACCCTAAATTATGCATGAAGGATTGAGGGGAAACATTCCATACATGATTATGAACATATGGCAAAAGTATTGTGCGAGGAAATATGCATGAATCATGAGATGACCAAGTTGAGGCTTACCTTTTGCAGTTGGTGATCGTGTTTTGAGTTAGAGGTGTTACAGCTTGGTTCCAATGATGAGGAAAGCTTCCCTAGGTGCTATGGAGTGTGCCTGAATGCTTGGAGTGGATTGAATTGAGCTGGAACTTAAAATGGTACCCCAACTGCAAGTCTGCTAAAAGCTTGAGCAGTTGGATGGTGATTTTGTGAAATTGGTGTTCCAGATGTTGTTTAAGTGTTTGGATCACTTCTATATGATGTTTATGAGGTGTGTGTGTGTGTGATTGGTTTGGTTGGAATTGCTCTCAAGCTCAAAACCCGATAGTGACTTGCTTTGGAAGGCAAAATTGGAGTGAAAGAGGTGATTTTGAGGAAAGCATCAGTTTGGGTTCTTTGGTGTACTCAAACTGATCACACATGAGGTTTATTTATAATGCACCAAGTTTGTTTTGGCTGCAATAGTGTATGGCAAGTGGTACAGGTCTGTGGCCAATTGGATCATTTTGGAATCTCAAGTCTTCTCTAGCCATTGACTTGAGATTAGAGCACAGGCCTATGGTTCTTTAATTCAAGGATAAGGCTTGACTGAAGTGTTCATCTTTGCTCTGATACATGCCACCTCTAAGCATCCATTGAATGCCTCAAAACAAAATTAGAGTCTTGAGGCATCTTTAGCTTTTAGGGGTGCCAAACCTATATGTAGTTCCAAAGATTTAAGAGGCTTATGGATCAGTGTTTGTTCCTCCTTGGTCTCCCCCTGAGGTGTGCAGTTGGATAAAATTGTTTGTCATTAGCACAAATTGATCAAATTGAGCCCTAATGCATAATCTGCCTTGCCAAGACAGTTTGCAGCAAGGCATGTTGCAGCTGTCATAACTCCTAGCTCAGATGGATTTTGATGGAGTTCTTGGACATTTTAGAAAGCCCTTTTGTGACACAACACATGTGTGATCATAGTTTGTCTTGAAACTTTTTGGATCCAAGTGAAAAATTCCCCTACATTTTGGAAAAAATCAAGACAGATTCTGACTTAGTGAAAATTTCACTAAGTGTTGGAAAAAGTGACATTTCATGTTTTCATCCATTTTGATCACTCCATAACTAAAAATCCATGAAGAATTGGAATGAGGTGTAGTTTACACTTTTAAAGTATGCCATGAGTGCTACAAATCCATCTTTGGACCATCCAAAATGGTTGCTTGGATCTCAAGTTATGATCCTTGGAAGTTGGTACCCTAGCCACTTTGTTCCATAACTTAAAAAAATTCTAAGTTTTTATGGTTACCCCTTTTACAAGTTATCTCACTTTCTTTGATTTTTCTTGATGAATGATGATTCAAATCACATATTAACATTGTTTTAGGGTTGAGGAACCATAATTGTGAAAATTCTCAAAAAGTCAAACTTGACTTTTGTGCACAGTTGACTTTTTATCAGATGAATTTCGAACAGTGCGATCCTTGGTGAAATCAAGTCCTTGACCTAAATCAAACTTGATGGATATGTTCCATAGGTTTTATAGGCAATGTTGAATCATGTCCCAGGGTTTGGGAGCATGTCTTGGTCAAAAGTCAAAGGTACAGTTGACTTTTTCTTCAAAACCCTAATGGTGGTCCATATGAAATTGAAACTTGTAGATCAAGCTTATTGGATCAATCCATTATTGCAAATGGATCAATGTAGTGTATTAGAGACCCTCAAATCATTTCTTGATATCTTGGCTCATGTTTTGTCCCAAAAGTCAACTTAGGGGTGAATTAGGTCAAGAAACCCTAATTCCTGATTTTTGGTGAAGGCATCCCCTGAGGTCAAATTGACTGGATGATTGGGTTTATGAGGTCCCTTAGAGTATCTTGAGTTATATTTCAAAGCATTGGCTCATGCCCAGATGAAGATTTTCATCTGGAGGCCCTGGTCGACCAAAACCCTAATTTGGTGACACTGGCGATCTTGAGGCTTGATCCACTTGGAATGTTGCAACTTTGTGCTTGATTCTTATTGTGGGAGTCCTCTTGATCCCTTGTGGATGTTTAGGAGGCTAGACAAGTTGAAGATCATGTCATTTCTTGATTGATCCTGTGTCTAAGCTTGAAGAGGGCTTAAAACCTTAATTCTTAATTGTAGTGAATGCTCAACAATCCTTGAAGAGACTGGTGAGGCATGAAGGTACATCCATATTGTGATGATGATTTGCACAATGATGAGAAATCTTAGTGGTCAAAATTTGGGGTATGACACTTCACACATTCATCAAAAACATCGTCAAGCCCGACATCAACAAAAACTCTCTCTCTCTCTCAAACACTCCCAAAGGAGAAACTTTCCCAACCTATAAACAGACAAACACTAGTAAGTAGAAAGCAGTAAGGATAATTGCTAACAAACTATGGATAACCACATATAGGATGGGTAATTGACAACTCCCCATTGTATAACCTGACCCCGGACCCCCCAATCTCTTAAGCATTTGTTCACTTAAACATTTTTGTGCAAGGTTAGTTTTAGATAGCTTCCTTTTCCTTTCCAGCTTCATAGGATAAATAAGAAATCAGAAAGTAGCACCCCAATCCCCACCATTGCGGTGAGGAGAAACCCATGGCGATAAGGTGGTCGCGTCACCGACAAAAATCGCATGCTATAGAAAAATGGAGACTCTGCTTGGGAATCGTCTGTCTGGACTAGGATCATAGTTCCTAAGAGGTCTAGGTTGTTAGCAATCATACTATACTATATATATATTGCTTTTCCTACTTGATACCCGTGTTTATTTTTCTATAAATGGGAATGCGATTGATACGCATCTGGAAAGTTTGAGAGAAACCTAAGATAAGGGGTGGCATAAACAGGGGGTCTTATAGGGAGTGAATCCCGAATAAGCGATCCTGGTAGACCACCAAATCAGGTGAGGGCCCATAGGATTTTGCCTGCTAAACACGATCATTGTGAAAGCAGAGTTTTCCTAATGCGGCACCTGTGAACCTGAGGATTTAGTAGGCATTAACCTAATGACCACATGGTAGTGCGGTAACTATCGAGAATAGTTGATACGTGATACTACACTCAAAAGAGTTTACCCTAGGATGCTACAGCTCGCTCGGGTGAACCAGCTCGCTGTTGTTATCCCTAGGGGGTCAATGATTTTGGGAACCTTAGGATCCATTCTACAGGTACAAAATTTGACTAGAATACAACCTTTGGGGATGGGTAGAGCCATGACCCCATGCTCGTGACGTTGAACCCTTGAACCCATGTTTTTTCAATGTTTTTGTATGATGCATTCATGCATTCATTTAAAAAACTCTTAAACAAAGAAAAATCTTCTTTTCTCCTCTCTCTTTTTTCAAATTAAACTAAAACAATAATTGCAAATATCAAAGAGATTGTGTTATGGATTTTGGTAGAAGAAAGACGCAAAAGTACACCTTCAAGGCTCCAAAACTAGAGGATTTAAGGGGGTTGGCAAGGATGATCACCAACCCTGATGCTTTCAGAGCTAAGTACGGAGGGTTGTTGTCTCTATTAAGGGTCCACGTAGTTGAAGGAATCCTGTCTACGTTAATTCAGTTTTACAATCCTGTTTATCACTGCTTCACATTTCTAGATTATCAACTGGCACCAACGTTAGAGGAGTACTCTCATCTGACTGATCTAACTATCACTGATCAAGCTCCTTTTTGTGGACTAGAAGAAATTCCAAAGGATCGGGTCATCGCAAGAGCCATTTGTTTGGACGAGTCAGAAGTTAGGACTCACATGACCACCAATGGAGGAATCCAAGGTTTACCAGCCAAGTTTTTGGTGGATAAAGCCCTGTACTTCGCTGGTATAGGAAACGTTACTGCTTTCGTGGATATATTTGTCCTACTCACATACGAGTTGTTTCTTTTTCCCAACATAGACAACTTCGTTGATACCAACGCTGTTAAGATATTTCTGATTGGAAACCCCGTACCAACTCTGTTTGCAGATGCTTATCATTCTGTACACTTAAGGAATATGTACAGTGGAGGAATGATCACATGTTGTGTACCCTTGCTTTAAAAATGGTTTATTTCCTATTTACCCAAGTCTGCTGCTTTTTGGGATCACAAGAGTACTCTACGTTGGTCACAAAGGATCATGTTTCTTACCAACTCTGACATAGATTGGTATGATAGGATTTATGAGGGAATTGAGATCATCGACAGTTGTGGAAATTTCCCTAATGTATCCCTTATAGGAACTAAAGGAGGAATCAACTATCATCCAGTTTTAGTTCGCCGTCAACTCGGATACCCGATGAAGAATATCCCGCATAATGCTCATCTGGAAGGTCTTTTCTTCAAGGAAGGGGAAAATGACAGGGCACTAAAGAAGGAAATAGTGCATGCATGGCAGCATGTTCACAAGAAAGGAAGAGAGTCTCTAGGAAGGCCAAATTGTACCTCCGTGGAACCTTATCTCCACTGGGTGCAAACTAGAGCTCTCAAGATGAAGATGTCTTACCCTCGTCAAGAAGTTTTTCCGTTAAAGGAATCTGTCCTTTATTTCATGTCTGACACGGAAAAACTCCAGGTAGCTCTTAACAAAGTTCAACGGGAGAAAAACTCTTGGAAAAATAAGTATCGTATCCTCAATGTGGAGTGTACCAAAGTTTAAGATCTGTTAAAAGAAAAAGATGCTCTAATTAAGATACTAGAACAACATGTTGTGGAGAATCAAGAAGACCGAAGAAATTTGCTCGCTCCTTTCACTTGGCAAAGGACTGACAATCCGACAACAACTGAAGAGCCCCAGTCAAAGAAAAGGAAAGTACCAGAACCAGCATCTGAGCTCTCTTTAGAGAGGACTCAGGATCCATAAGCTTAGACATTTCCTTTTACAGCACTTTGTAAAATACTGTATTTTCCCTTTCTGCAATCATTCAAATTCAATTAAAAAAAAAGGATCTCCCCACTGTATTTTATTTGCAATCTATTTGTTGAAGTTTCTTTTTGATTAAAGCAAAAAAACAATAAATATATATAACTTTGCATATCATTCATCATTCTCACATAACGCGTTCTTCTTATCTTCGAGTCTCACGTATGTGTCATGATTCTAGAGTCAAACTATCTCACTCATACAATACTCGGGCCAATCGACAAAAGAAAATGGAAGATCTCGAGGAAGAGAACAGAGACCTGAGAGAATAAATCGACGCTCTGAAGGAAGATCTGAAAAAACTTCACAGTGACATGCAATCCCTGGCAGCAACTCAGAGACAATAACAAAGGACTGTGATCTCAGAGATCACATCTACACCCATAGTGGAAACATATGATCCTCGGTACAGTATGCCTAAAGATCCCCCATGGGGCATTCCTATCAACTTTGTCCCTAAAAGATACATTCTGCCGGTCACTGAAGACCCAGAAACTGCAGCAGGAACCGCTGGGCCTGAAGGTTATAAACTTCGGGAAAGCAAAGACGTAAGAGTTATGACAGCAACTCCTGAACATTACATACTTCGGGGCATGGAAGCACCAAGAGTCACCGCCGTAATGACTATACCACAACCAGTGCTACACACCATCCCGGAACGACAGATTCCACAAGTAATTTCTGGTGGAAATGAAGACATGTACGAAAGAATGAATGAGTTTCAGGAGCAATTCCTAGAGATGCAGAAGGAACTGCATGCCATTCGCGGTCAGGATTTATTCGAAAAAGACACCGTAGACCTTTGTCTGGTCCCTAACGTGAAAATACCGCACAAATTCAAGGTGCCTGACTTTGAAAAATACAAGGCCAACTCTTTTCCTCAAAGTAATTTGGTGATGTACGCTCGAAAAATGTCAACTCAGACAGAGAATCAACAGCTACTGATCCATTACTTCCAAGACAGTTTAACCGGTACCACACTCAAATGGTACATGGGTTTAAACCGCACCAAGATCGTTACTTTTAGAGATCTTTGCGCAGCCTTCATTCAACATTATAAGTATAACCTGGACATGGCACCAGACAGAGACCAGCTCAGAGCAATGTCGCAGAAGGATAAAGAAACTTTCAAGGAATACACTCAGAGATGGCGTGAAATTTCTGCCCAAATCTGTCCCCGTCTTGAGGAAAAACAGATGACCAAGATCTTTTTGAAAACCTTAAGCTCCTTCTATTACGACCGAATGGTTGCAAGTGCACCCAACGACTTTACATAAATGGTAAACATGGGAGTGCGCCTTGAGGAAGCAGTCCGAGAGGGACGTTTGGTCAAAAACACAAAATCATCAAGTAGTACAAAAAGATACGGTGGTGCTTTCCCAAAGAAAAAAGAGCAAGATATTGGTAATATCTCTCTCGGAAAGCAAAGGAGAAGGTATCAACCAGTAGCAGCAGTAACTCCTGCTATCAACCCAACGCCGGTTTTGACCTATCAATCTCAGGTTGCTCAAAGCCAACCAAATCAACAACAGTATCAGCAAAGGACACAACAGCCTCTTCAGGAGGCTCGTCCTCAATACAACAATAACAATCGTACAACACAACCACCAGGGTTTGACCCTATACCGATGTTGTACGCAGAACTATTTCCACTTCTACTGGTCAAGGGGCACGTCCAAACCAGGTCTCCTCTTACAATACCAGAAAATCCACCTTTTTGGTTCAAAGCGGACCAAACTTGCCCTTACCATCAAGGAGGACCGGGGCACAACATTGAGAACTGTCTCAGCTTCAAATCTGATGTGCAGAAACTTGTCAGGAACGGGGTCTTATCTTTCAAAGATACTAATCCAAATGTTCAGACAATCCCGTTGCCTCAACATGAAAAGACTGCAGTAAATTTGATAGAGGAAGAGGTTAGCTACAGTTATCAAATTCGCAATGTACTCCAATTAGAAACCAATTTGGTCAGGATGCATTGTAGACAGAGCGGGTACGGTCATGTACCACCTCACGATTATCACCACTGTGATATCTGCTTATAGAATAATCAAGGATGTTCTATAGTGCAATCAGCTCTACAAGAACAAATGGATCTCAGATGGATCCAAGATCACCGAATCTATGAAGTTAATATGGCTCACGCAAATCCCAACATTGTTCAGAACCATAACATTCTGGCGATGAACGTCAACTTAGTGGCGATGCACTCAAGGCAAAGTCAATATCATAATCTGCCACGGCACGATTACAATACCTGTCTGATCTGCTCAATAAAAAATCAAGGATGCTCTTTTGTACAAGAGGCCCTCCAATGTCAGATGGATCTCGGATGGATTCAGGATTACCGTGATAGAAATAACCATCAAGTCAATATGATTCAGATCTTTGATATTTGCTTGATGAATACCAGTCTGGTAGAGTTACACGCTAAGCAAGTCAGGCTCGGTTTTCTGGCTTCACATGTTTATCAAGACTGTGAAAAGTGTCGAGAGAACGATCAAGGGTGTGCACTCATCCAAAGAACACTTCAACACTTGTTGGACCACTGGTGGCTTCCAATCTACTTGTACGAAGCTACACAGCAGATCAATATGACTGACGGGAATCTTACTAGATATCAAAGTCAGGATGTCCGCTCGATGGAAACAGATCTAGTAAGGATGCACTGCATACAAAGCGGACGTGGCCGGGTGCCACTCCACAACTACGAGCGCTGTAGAGTTTGTTTAGAGAACAACCAAGGGTGTTACCTCGTACGGTCAGCTCTTCAAAATCAGTTGGACCACAACGAGATTCGACCATCTTCCCGTTCTGAGGAGATCAACGTGATACAAAACTATCTCCCTGATCAAAGCAAAGACGTTGTCATAATCTCTGATCATGGGAGGACCAAAAACGTTTGTGTCATAATACCTTTACTCGATGAATCAAGAATTCCTCTGGACAGTAGAAAGGTTCCCAACCAGGAACTAATTGAAGTTGCCTATAATGGTCAGAGAAGTCAAAAGGCTCCCGTGGTTATCTACTCGCCAGGTCCAATACCGTACGAATCAGAAAAGTTTATCCCTTACAAGTACGGTGCAACAACAATCTAAAATGGAAAGGAAACTCCATTACCCTCCGTTGTAAACATTACTGACATCAGTCGAGTAACACGGAGCGGTCGGATCTTCAACAGAGGGGTGGGAGAACCCGCCAAAGAAAAGGAACCTCAAACAGAAATTCCAAATCAACCAGTCGGGCAATCCAGTAATCCCGAACTTACAAAAAACAACGATGAGATGCTGAAGCTCATCCAGAAAAGCGAGTACAACATTGTAGACTAACTGTTGCAAACTCCTTCGTGAATCTTTGTGCTATCTCTCTTGCTCAGTTCCGAAGCTCACAGGGAAGCTCTGCAGAAATTCTTTAAGCAAGCTTTCGTAGAACAAGATATGATGGTAAGGCAGTTTGACAACATCATTTCCAACATCACTTCCTGCAACAATTTAGGATTCAGTGATGAAGAACTGCCAGAAGAAGGCAAAAATCACAACATGGCACTTAACATTACAGTCAATTGCTAGGACGATGCTCTAGCCAGCGTACTGGTAGACACATGATCAGCTATGAATATTATGCCAAAATCTACTCTGAAGCGATTATCATTTCAGGGATCTCCGATGAGAGGCAGCAAGGTCATCGTCAAAGCCTTTGACGTATCCAGAAAAACAGTTATCAACGAAGTTGATCTTCCCATAACCATCGGTCCTCACACTTTCCAAGTTACTTTCCAGGTCATGGACATTCGGGCAGCATACAGCTGTTTATTAGGAAGACCTTGGATACACGAAGCTAGGGCAGTCACTTCGACACTTAACCAGAAGCTGAAGTTCGCCAAGAATGACAAGCTAGTCACAGTCTATGGAGAGTAGGCCTTAATCGTGAGCAACTTATCATCATTATCCTGTGTAGAACCTAAGGAATTTATTGGAACCCAGTTTCAAGCACTCTTGGTGAGCAATGAGAATCGATCAGAGAAAGGGACATTGATTTCCTCATACAAAGATGCCCTCAAAGTGATCGAGAGTAATAACGCAAAAGGATGGGGACAGCTTGTCATTCCTACGGATAACAAGACAAAGAAAGGTCTTGGTTTCTCCTCAACCTGTACCCAGACTACTAATTAAGATGAAAATTTTCATCCCATTCAGGACTTCTTCCACAGTGGAGGTTTCCTTCACCCAGTGTCTCAAGAAGTACACACCATCAACGAGGGTGACTCCTCCGATACGGACGAGGAATGGAAGTCTTATCTCAAAGAGGATGGTTATATGTCTCTAGGAGAGACACATACGTCATTTTGCTTTCCCGCGCAGAATCCGAGATATATGCCAAGATCAGACATCAAGATGATATACGGAGATTGTAATCCTGAAGGATGTCGTGCTCCGCCTAACTCATGGGAAGACGATCCAATGAAAGACAACTTTGACTATGACTATTATGACCCACTGGATGACTTGCCTATCTGGCATCCATACCCAGAAGACTTGGGGCAAAAGAGACAGCCAATGATGCTTATTAGTTGAGCAATATTGAAAAGAATACCTGCGTCCCCACCAAGTCATGGGATCATTACTCAGGACATTCTGAAGATATCCAGGACAAAAATGAATCTGCAAAGATTGCAGGACAAGAGTTCATCAACTATGCTTTTCCTGAGGTCAATGTCATCAAGAAGGATGACTCCTCCAGTCTCACAAAAGTATGGGACACCTTAGGATAGCCGAGTGGCAAGTACGATTTCTTGGTCAAATACACCGCTCCTGAAAACTCTCATATCAAGCTTGAAGACATCCAGCCAACTGGATGGGGAGATCCGCCTAAGAATGAAAACACTGTGCAAGATACAATAAAAGAGTTCGTTTACGATAACTCTGCATGGGAGGAAGACTGCAACGATCCTGCTCCGCCAGAAATCAGCGTCATTTCTGAGGACAAACCAAGAAAGAAGGTACCAGATTTTGTGATTCACCGAGGAGTTCGCCGCCAATGGGTTGCTGTCGATGTCCCAAAAGTCGTCCTTAAGTCTAAGTAATTGCCCTCTTTGTTTTAACCTTTCACCCTGCCCAGGTGAAACAGATGTCTTTATAGGGCTCACTTTTCTGTAAATGTCCCTCTTCGCTTCGCCCAAGGCGATAGAGTTTTGTTTTATAGGGATGTAGTTTCAAGAATCAACAAAATTATAAATAAAATAACTTCATTTTGTAATTTCAGCATTTATTGCTATTTTCACTTTTCGCTTTTTCAGAAAATGGTAATCCTAAAAACAACTCAAAATAAAAACAAGCATTTTTCAAAAAATACACTGTACGCATTCTTGCATTTCTCTCTATCTCTTCTTAAAAATAAATCATCACGTCATGCAGATTAATTGTTTTAAACCCCGTTGAAACATACGATCCAATGCCTTCTCCCGACTTTGAATTCCCAGTATTTGAAGTTGAAGAAGAAGAGGACGCAGAAATTCTAGAAGAGATCTCACAACTACTCAGGCAAGAGGCAAGGTCTATTGAGCCTCACAAAGAGCCGTTGGAAACGGTCAACTTGGGTTCAGAAGAAGAGAGGAAAGAAGTCAAGATTGGGGCACTGCTCAGTCCGACTCTCAAAGAAAGCTTGATAAAACTTCTGAAAGAGTTTCCCGATGTATTTTCTTGGTCCTATCAGGACATGCCAGGGTTGGATACCAGCATCATGGAACATCATCTACCGTTAAGATCAGAATGTCTGCCGGTGAAACAAAGGCTGAGACGGACTCACCCGGATATGGCCATTAAAATCAAAGAGGAAGTACAGAAGCAGATTGACGCGGGTTTCCTCGCCACCTCAGAATATCCTCAATACTAGCCAACATAGTGCCAGTTCCAAAAAAGGACGAAAAAGTCAGAATGTGTGTAGACTACAGGGATCTGAACAAAGCCAGTCCAAAGGATGACTTCCCCTTACCACACATTGACATGCTGGTAGACAGTACAACAAAGTTCAAAGTCTTCTCTTTTATGGATGGATTCTCGGGTTATAATCAAATCAAAATGGTGCCAGAAGACATGGAGAAAACTTTGTTCATCACCCCATGGGGCACCTTTTGTTATAAGGTAATGTCGTTCGATTTGAAGAATGTCGGGGCAACCTATCAAAGGGTCATGACAACTCTGTTTCACGACATGATGCATAAAGAAATCGAAGTGTATGTCGACGACATGATTGTCAAATCTAAAACAGAAGAGAAGCTTGTGACCAACTTGTCAAAGTTATTCGAGCGTCTGAGGAAGTACAAACTCTGCTTGAATCCCAACAAATGCACATTCGGTGTCCGTTCAGGAAAGTATTTAGGGTTTATCGTCAACCAGAAAGGAATTGAGGTTGATCCTGACAAGGTCAAGGCCATTCAAGAAATGCCTTCGCCAAAGACTGAAAAATAGGTCAGAGGATTTTTGGGACGTCTAAATTACATCTCAAGGTTCATATCCCTCATGACCGCGACATGCGCGCCGATCTTCAAACTTCTCAGAAAGAATCAAAGCTGTGTATGGACAGAAGACTGCCAAAAAGCCTTCGATAGTATCAAGGAATATTTGTTGAATCCACCTATCCTGTCACCTCCAATGGAGGGAAGACCACTGATCATCTACCTAACAGTCTTGGAAGACTCAATGGGTTGTGTACTTGGCAAACAAGACGAAACAAAAAGAAAAGAGTCTGCCACTATTTGAGCAAGAAATTTACCGACTGTGAAACTCGATACACTATGCTTGAGAAAACTTGTTGCGCTTTGGCTTGGGCAGCCCAACGTCTTTGCCAGTACATGATTTGTCACACTACTTAGTTAATCTCCGAAATGGATCCAATCAAGTACGTCTTTGAAAAGACTGCTCTCACGGGAAGGATCGCCCATTGGCAAATATTGTTATCAGAATACGACATCGAGTACCATGCTCAGAAAGCGTCAAAGGAAGTATTTTAGCCGATTATTTGGCTCATCAACTGATTGACGATCAAGAATCAGTCGAATTTGACTTCCCGTACGAAGATGTCATGTACTTAAAAATGAAAGATTGCGATGAACCGCTACCCAGTGAAGGGCCAGAACCAGGTTTCCAATGGGGACTAATCTTTGATGGAGCTATCAACAATTATGGAAACGGAATTGGGGCAATCATCATCACACCTCAGGGTACTCATATTCCTTTCACTGCCAGACTAACATTCAAGTGCACAAACAATGAGGCCGAATACGAAGCTTGTATCATGGGTCTCGAAGAATCTATTGATTTAAGGATTAAGAACTTGGATGTATAAGGAGACTTAGCCCTGGTTATCAATCAGATCAAAGGAGATTGGAACACATACCAATCAAGGTTGCTTCCTTACAAAGATTACGCGAGAAGGTTGTTACCATTCTTCAACAGAATCGAGTTTCATCATATCCCTTGTGAAGAGAATCATATGGCTGATGTACTAGCCACTCTCTCTTCCATGATTAGTGTATGTCAATGGAACGACGTACCTAAGATTGACATAATACGCCTTGAAAGGCCCGCTTACATCTTCGTGATTGAAGCAGTCATAGATGACAAACCATGGTATCACGATATCAAATGCTTCCTTCAGAAACAAGAGTACCCACCTGGGGCATCAAGAAAAGACAGGAAGACCATCAGGAGACTGGTTGGCCCTTTCTTCCTAAGCGTTGATACACTCTATAAGAGAAACTTTGACATGGTATTACTTCGATGCATAGACAGACTAGAAACAAACATGCTGATAAAAGAAATTCATGAAGGGTCCTTTGGCACTCATGCCAACGGACACACAATGGCGAGAAAAATTCTAAGAGCAGGATACTATTGGTTGACCATGGAATCCGACTGCTACAAGATGATGAAAGAGTTGTGTGCGGAGTTCAAAATCGAACACCATAACTCATCTCCCTACCGACCTAAGATGAACGGAGCGATAGAAGCGGCAACCCCTTTCTCTCTAGTGTATGGCATGGAAGGAGTGCTCCCCATAGAAGTAGAGATCCCATCAATCTGGGTACTGATGTAAGCTAAGCTAACAGAGGTTGAATGGTGTCAAAGTCAACACGATGAATTGAATATGATCGAAGAAAAGTGAATAACGGCTATGTGCCATGGTCAGTTGTATCAGCAAAGAATGAAGAAGGTGTTTGACAAAAAGGTTCGGCCCCATGTCTTCAGAAAAGGAGACCTTGTGCTCAAGAAGATACAATCATTTCTCACTGATTCCATGGGCAAATGGACTCCGAACTATGACGACCCCTATGTGGTCAAGAAAGCCTTCTCAGACGGCACCTTGAGACTTACAACCATGGACGGAGAGGAATTTGCCTACCCCACGGATGCTGATGTAGTCAAGAAATGCTTCGCCTAAATAAAAAAAACGTCTCGGTGGATTGAAAATCCGAAAGAGCGGTCCAGGCAAAAATTAGAGACATAAGCAAAAATCATCCAGGTGGATTAGAAATCTCAAAAGACAATCCAGGCAAAAATTAGGGATTCATGGCAAGTAACTACATCTGACAAGGTTAAAACCCCAGCGGTAATACCATTCATCAACAAACTTCCAGTCAAGGTCATCTTCGACAGAAGCTCAGGATGTCCAGAATTCAAAGTTGATAGAAGGATAACAGTTGTTATGTTTCAATGTAGCCCCTTTTCTCAAAAATTACCATTTTCTAAACTTTGTAATGCTCTATGGAATCACGTGCTTGGCTGATTTCCATTTTATCAATAAAATTTGAGCCCTAGTGCTTTTGTTTGCAATTCTTATTTGTTTTAGCTTTACAGAATGACATTTTAAACATGATCAACGATTCTTGAAATAAAACAAAAATGAATTTACTTGTCAAAATTTTTCTGCTTTTAAAATTAAGATGGCATTTCCTTTTGACTTTGAACATCAAGAAGAACATCGTTAGCTTCTCCAGAGGTGATTGAACCTCAAAGTGCAGAATCAAAGTACTCCTTCTAAATCAGTATGCCAGAATGAAGGATCAACTGTGTCGGATGCAAATGTCCTATCTGATATCCCCGGCAGAGTCTTTACCTCTTAAGACCGATTGAACAGTACTGTCACCCCCACAGGGTCTACTTCTCCTAAGCAAGGAAGAATTGCTATCGTGGACCAATGGTACTTTTCATCCCCCGCAGTGGCCGAGTATCCAGTCGTGTTCATTCATTAGTATGTATGTCACGTCAGTTTTGTCAGCATAAACATACATACATCATGCATATTTGATTCACATTCATAATCATATTGCATTAATATTACTCTGGTCATATTCATCTCCCAAGTGATAAAGTCCTCTTGTCAATCGAGTTGTCAGTTATTTCCTCGTCAGGAAATGTATTGCCTAAACAATCTCTCCCCCAGTTTATTTCTAGATTGGAGCCTGCCCTCGACCACTTTGATAACTTGAACCTCTGAAAGGCAAGAAGACATTCGACAGCCATCACTCTTCACCATTGAAGATGATATTTTATCTTTCCCAGATTAAAGAAAATCCCTAGAGAAAGCTTCTCAACTAAAGACTCTCAGTAACACATCAGTTTTTCTCCCCAAGAAATTCGATGTTAATGAAGTCATCAGCACCTCAAAATTGGATTACATCACATGGCATTTCTCCGAAAAGATCTCGAAGAAAAAATGATGTAGTATCCCCAAGCAAAAAATAGTCTTTCAAGAGACTCGTTTTTCCCCAGTAGAATCAACAAATCGCATCTCCAATAGAGAAGTTTGTACGCCTCTATAGTCAGACTAATGGGTTTCCCCAGCAAGTTTGACATCAAATCTTTTTCCATCAAATGGCGTCTCTCCAATAGTAAAACTCGGCAAGAAGTTTGATGAAAACCGCTACACATAGCGTTCCTTGTCGAAGAAGAAACTCGACAAGAAGAAACTGAGACCAGTTCCGTAGCTAAAAACCAGGATCGAGGGGAAGTTTATTCTAGAAGGAACTAAGACCAGTTCCATGGCTGAAGACCAGGATCGAGGGGAAGTTTATATCAGAAACTGGGACTAGTTCCTTGGCTGAAGACCAGGATCGAGGGGAAGTTTATATTAGAAACTGAGACCAGTTCCGTGGTTGAAAGACCAGGATCGGGGGGAAGTTTTATCCTTTCCTAAGTAACCTTACTTAGCAAAAAACTATGGACGAGCAAACTTCCATTCATAACCACCGTCAAAATTTTGGGTATTTCGATATTTAATCCTCTTGCACCCTGAATGTTCGAATATCTTCGCCATTCACACCTTCGGGTCCAAGAAAATTAAATAGGGGCATCTATCATACCCCAAATTTTTACCACCACGATTTCCCATCATTGTGAGGATCATTACCACAATATGGATGTACCTTCATGCCTCATCAATCTTCTCAAAGATAGTTGAGCATTCACCACAATCAAGAATTAGGGTTTTTGAGCCCTCCCAAACATTTAGACAAAAGATCAATCAAGAAATGACATGATCTTCAACTTGTCTAACCTCTTAAAACATCCACAAAGGATTAAGAGGACCCCCACATCAAAAATCAAGCACAGTTGTGACATTCCAAGTGTTTTGAGCCTCAAAACACACGATATCGCCAAATTAGGATTTTGGACGACTAGGGCCTCCAGAGTGAGAGTTTCACAAGAGAATGAGCCAAGACTTCAACATGTGACTCAATATGCTCAAAATAACCCTAAGGAACCATTTGCAAATCTAAATTGCCCTCAGAGGATGCATTCCCCAAAAGTCGGGAATTAGGGTTTTTACACGCCGAACCGCTTCAAAGCCAAAAGTCAAAACATGAATTTTTTGGAAAAATGATCCTTATGACTCATATTTTCATAAAATATAACTTATAATGTCATTTGAACAAGAATTGATCAAGAAACCAAGATAACTTGTAAAAGGGGTAATCTTGAAAAATTGAAAAAATTTCTAAGTTACTCAATTTGAATGATTTTGTTTCCAACTTCCAAGGATCATAACTTGTGATCCAAGCAACCATATTGGGTGATCCAAAGCTTGATTTGTAGGTCTTCCTACATTCTACAAAAGCTTCAATTACATCAAACTCCAATTCTTCATGGATTTTAAGTTATGGAGTGATCAAAATGATAAAAATGAAGAAAATGACATTTTTCAACACTTAGTAAAAATCTGCCTAAGTTACCAGCCTTGAACACCAATGTTCATGAGGATTTTTCAATGGGTTCCAAATAGTTTCAAGACAAACTATGACCAAAGGACAAACACTGATCCACCAGTCTCACAAGTCCATGGATCTATGTTTAGGCATGACACCCCTAAAATTCAAGATGCTTCAAATGGTCAATTTTGTTTCCAAGCATTTAACTGATGCATAGAGGTGGCATTCATCAAGACAATGTTATCCAAGTTCAGTCAAGCCTTATCTCTGAATCAAAGAACTCCTAGCCTGTGCTCTAACCTCAAGTTAATGGCTAGAGGAGACTTGAGATTCCATTTGATCACTATTTGCCAACAGACCTGCTGCAGTTGCCATTCACTATTGCAGCCAAAACAAACTTGCTCTACTATGAATAGAGCTCATTTGTGATCAGTTTGAGTACACCAAAGCACCCAAACTGATGCTTTACTCAAAATCTCTTCTTCACTCCAATTTTACCTTATAACTCAAGTCACTATTGGATTTTGAGATTGAGAGTGATTCCAACCAAACCAATCACACACACACACCTCAAAAACATCATATATGAGTGACCTATAACAAAAATCACATCTGGAACATCAAATTCACAAAATCACCAGCCAATTGCTCAAGTTCTTAACAGAGTTGCAGTTGAGGTACCACAACCAGTTCCAGCTCATTTCAATCCACTCCAAGCATTCAAACACACTCCTTGGCACCTAAGGAAGTTGTCCAGATCATTGGAATCTATCTGCAACACCTCCATCATCAAACTCGATCACCACCTACAAGAGGTAAGCCTGAACCCTTCAAACTCTATGATCCATGCTTCATGAATGAAGTTTTGAGTTACCATCTTGTTTATGCATGCATGTAGAGTAATAACCCTCAATCAATTGCCATGAATCCATCGTGTATGGAATTTCATCGTGTTCATGCTGAAATTAGGGTTCTTGAGGTTTTTTGTTGATTTCTTCCTCCATACTTAATATAAATGCAATTAAACTATATGGTTGTGATCCTTGTTAAAAAAAGAACAAGATTGGTACTTGAATCGTGCAAAACCATTGAGAAATCATGGAGAAAAGTGAGAAAATGCAAATCTGCAAAAACAGGGCATGCGGGCAAGAACTTAGTGTTTTTGGCACCCTTTTTCAAATTTTTGAATTTTTGAATATTTTGATATTTTTGTTAATTGATTCAAAAATTAATTTCTCTCTGAATATTTGTGTTTCTGAATTGATCCTTTTTCTCAAAATTCACAAAAATGTTTAAATATTTTAATTTACAAAAAAATCCAATTTATATTATTTTTTTAATATAGTTAGAATTTTTGTAATTAATTTCATTTTATTTGTTTTTAAACATTTTAAAATGAAATTCCCATTTTGATCTTTTCATTCCAAATGAATTTCAAACTTTCATGTGAATAAACATGATTTTTCAAAATATTTTTCAAAATATTTTTCAAAGAGTACAACTTGTTTTTGAATATATTTGGTATTTTATATAATTTTTTATTTAATTTCCTTTGAAAATTATACCTTTTAAATTCAAAATTAGGGTTTCCTCTAAATTTTGATTTTTTCAAACTTCACATACAAACACTTTTGGGCCTCTAATAGAGTGTAAGACCCATCCCTAATTGTACAAAACATAATTTGGGCCTCAGTCATTGTATAAGTCCCAGTACGTAAAAAAATAACGGCGCGATCGCCATTTCAAAACATAATCATCAGGGCCTACCCTTGTATTGTAAGTCCCATTTCTTTTCTTTTTTCAAACACTTTGGGCCTCTAATAGAGTGTAAGACCCAACCCCTTTGTACAGGAAACCATTTTGGGCCTCAGTCATTGTATAAGTCTCAGTACAATTTTCAAAACAACGGTGCGATCACTATTATTTCTGGGCCTCTCCTTGAGTTGTAAGCCCCATCTCTTGTACAAAAATAAACTTTTGGGCCTCCAATAGACTGTAAGACCCAACTCTCTTTTGTACATAAGTAATTTGTGCCTCAGTCATTGTATAAGTCTCAGTACAATTTTCAAAACAACGGTGCGATCACTGTTATTTCTAGGCCTCTCCTTGAGTTGTAAGCCCCATCTCTTGTACAAAAATAAACTTTTGGGCCTCTAATAGAGTGTAAGACCCAACTCTCTTTTGTACATAAATAATTTGGGCCTCATTCATGGTATAAGTCCCACTGTGTTTTAAAAACCTCGGTGCGATCGTCGTTTTCAAACAACTCATCTGGGCATCTCCTTGAGTATAAGCCCCAATCTTCTTTTCAAAAACAACTTTCCTTTTTTATTTAGGTTCAAATTCATAGTTGTTATCAAAACTTTCTTTAATTCCTTGAACAACTAACCATACAGCTGTTACAATGGAAGCTTGCTCACCTGTAAGTTTTAAACAGCTTTCTTTTACATACTTGCACATATATATAGTTGTTTGTGCTGGAAGCTTGCTCACCTGTAAGTCCTCCTACCCTCTTTTACATAGAGTATATATTTCATCTGTATATATATATATATATGCTTGTATAGATCTGCTTAGAGTTTTCCCCGGAATTAGGTCTAGGGTTAGATAAAGCCAGTGGTCACTCTTTCAACGCAATCAACACTAGTTCCCCATAGGAATTCCAGATACAGTCTTGCCTCCTCTTGGGCTTATACAATATGGAACAAAGAGAAAGACATTATTCCCGGTGAAACTTTTCTCAGACTGTTACCATTAGAAAATTGTCAAAGAAATTCATTTCCCCCGGAGAGGATTAATTCCCGGCGAAACCTCTCCTGAATTTCTTCAAACCCTAGAACTGTTCACTAAGGAAAGGATTATTCCTGGTGAAACCTTTCTTGAACTTTTCTTAGGTTTGGACCCACAAGCTTTCTAAAAGCATCCCCAGCCTCCTCTTGGGCTTTGTACAAGGACCCTCATGCTTCTTAGAAGTTCTCATGCCTTCTTTTGGGCTTAATACAAGGACCCTGAAGACCTCTTAAAGGTATAGGACATAACTTAGTCATCCTTTGTTAGATCAGTATTTCTGAAGAGTCAAAATCTCAGACCAATTTTAGGGTTGATTCTCATCCCTTAAAGCATCAGCCTCATCTTGGGCATCATACAAAGATAAACTCTTCCATACCAATAGACTTGGACGGTCTAATCTTCTCTTGGATCTCAAAGACATTCTTAAGTTCCCTACAAACACAGGAAAAAACCCTGGTCATTTACCCATCTCCAGTAGATTTAAAACCCTCACAGGATCTAAAACTCAGTCTTTCATCCTAAATTTCCCCAGCTAGGGTTATCTTATCATCAATATAACACCATCCCAAATCAGAACCTCAAGGCATCTGATACCTCAACTCTTCTGTAAACCCTCAACAAGAGTTGATCCCCCGATTTGGACCTGCCTCTAGATCTCAATAATCCTCAGCAGAAGACAGCCTCCTCTTAGGCTTTGTATAATGATATTCCTCAGCAGAGTTGGCTTCAAAAGCACTCTTTTATTGAGTCAACCCTTTTCAGCCTCAATCTTGGGCTTTGTACAAGATAGATAAAAGCACTCTCTTGTTGAGTCAATCTCCTAAAAGCACTCTCTTGTTGAGTCAATCGTCTTTTCAGTCTCAATCTTGGGCTTTGTACAAGACACCCATAAATATCTTTCAGCCTCAATCTTGGGCTTTGTACAAGACACCATATAAATTTCCCTAAGTAGAGTCAATCCCCTTTTCAGCCTCAATCTTGGGCTTTGTACAAGGCAAATCAGACTCTCCAGCAGAGTCAATCTTCTTTTAGCCACAATCTTGGGCTTTGTACAAGACACATACAAATATTCCCCAGTGGAATCAAATGTTCTTCTTTTAGCCTCAATCTTGGGCTTTATACAAGACAAACAAAATATTTCCCCAAAAAAGTCAACTTTCAGCCTCCTCTTAGGCTTTGTATAATGATCTCTCCAAAAGAGTCAGTCTCACTTTTAGCCTCAAATCTTGGGCTTTATACAAAATAGATAATAAACTCCCCAGTAGAGCCAATCAATCTCTTAGCTTCAACCTTCGGCTTTGATCAAGGCACACAAAAATCAACATCCCTTCAGAGGAAATCAAAATCTCTCTGTAGGAAGACATTTCACTGTATATCACACATCAAAAGAGAAATTCAAAACAAACCTAATTCCAGATAACTGCTGTAAGTGGCACACTTGTTGATTCAAAAATCCAAGCTGTAGTCCATCTCTTATCCTGGTAAACCTCCTTTCAACTAACAGCTATAAGTGGCAAGCCTCTGGATTATTTACATCCAAGACAATGTCCCTCTCTTAGTATGAAAAACTCCTATGGAAAATGGCATTGCTCAACACTGAGTTAAAGTTTTATCCTTCAGGACAAATCCCCATAAAGGATATTATGGCATTGTTGGATTCACATATCCCAGTTAAAGTAATTCTCCTTTATAATTAGTCACCAACAATTGTGATAAACAGATGAGATGTCTCCCTTTAGAGATGACAAATTCTCTCTCAGTCAAAACCTTTTAGCTTCAATCTTGGGCTTCAAACAAGACACAAATATAACCTTTAGCTTCAATCTTGGGCTTTAAACAAGAGACCAAAACATCTTTTCCTCCCATAGAATAGGATGAACTACGATTGCTCTAATTTCCCTGTTTATCTTTAACGGTGTAACACCTCAAAATTTGCCCTCTTGTTTTAGCATTAACTGGCTTATGTTTCATTGCATTTGTTGCATTATCATCTTTACATATCATTGGTTCATAGCATGGGATCAAGGTATCTAAATCCAATCCAAGGAGCCTTGAGCCTCAAGGTATCTTAATTGATCCACCATCTCATCATGTGATCAAGCTTGACAAGAGATTTCAAGTGAATCACATTCTCCTAACCAGTGCAAAATTAGGATTTTGGAATTCTTGAGTATAACACCCCAATGGGCAAGATCCTTGAGCTTTTATCATCACCAAATGGCACATCTCATCATTGTTTAAGAGGATGCAATTCATACTCAGAGGATTTTGGATTTGATGGATGTGTTGATTTCTCCTAGACTGAGGGCCCAAAATTAGGGTTTGCTATAAAATCAGTTTATTTCTGATTTTTTGGGCAAAACTTGATTATATGATATTCTTCATGTCCTTAAGTGTCTAATATTGGAAGATTATCCATCAAGTTGATTCATAGGGGTTTCAATTGATCAATTGATTCAAAATCAGGAGAATAAGGGAAAAGTCAACTGTGCAGAGGAAAAAGTCAACTCTTGACTTTTTGAGGTCAATTTCATGTTCCTCATCTCAAATATGTTCATTTATGAAGATTTGATAAAGGAATGTCTAGGGTTTCATCAAAAATCAAGAAAGATTCAAAGTTGCCAAATTTAGAAACTTAGGGTTTCCATTTATGGCAAGTTTTATCAAGTTGAAGGGTCACTTTTGAAGCATTCTTCCTCCATGCTCGAAGCTTCAAATTGAAAGTTTATGGAGGCCTATCAAAAGTTCATATTTCAAGCTTCAAAACCATACCAAGAACATCCTCATTGGATTAAAATTGAGAGAGATATGATGGATTAAAGTAGAGACAAATCAAGGCAAAGTGGCAAGTCATGACCAGTCAGCACGCAGTTATTTTCACAAACAGTTGGTGTGCGTGTTGTGTCCAAGTTCAAGGGCAAATATCTCATTGATGGAGGCTTCAATTTGAAAAATGTTCAACATCAAAATTGTTCCCCTCCATCTCCTCTTCAACTTTGATGTTGAATAATTTTCCATCTAATCAACCATGTGAGAGATATATTGGTTCAAAGTGGGGACCCCTAACTGATCTATCCCCCATGCACATGAGCTGGTCGAGGTAGGTCAGGGTGACATGCCTATGCAGTTATGTGCAAGCACTTTCATGGGACATTTTCACATAGTTTTAGAGTTCCATTGCAAATATTTTTAACTCCAATCTTGTTCTCCTCCATCCCCTCTCTCCAAATAACCAAAAACCAACCATTTTCATTCATTGTTTCATGAGATTCAATGCTCCAAAGTCATCATCCCCACACCTGACTTGCTTCCATGCCAAGTAAACCAAACAACACAAAATCTGTTGCATTTTGTTGTTGTCATGCGCATACTGAACCTCATGTACCATACCATGTCCAAAACTTTTCCATTTCAAGCCAAACCAACTCTTATCCACATACATGCTCATGTGATCTCTTTGCCTTAATTGTCCAAACCAAAAAAGGAAGCTTCTAGGATAAGCATCTGCATTGTACAAGCTACAACACCATTACATCACCACCTCTCATCATTAATCCACACCATGATATCATGCTCCCTCCCCTCACCATAGCAAATAACCCAACTCGAGCTATAACCAACTTAACTCACTATCAACTCAATTAACTAAGTTTCTAACTGTTAACCACAGTTGGTTAACCCCTTACCTCACATATATATATACAAATCCCTAACTGAATTGAAGGGGACTTGGTTCATTTTTCATTCTCCTCAAAGTTTCACACTCTCTCTCTCTGAAATTTCTCTCTCTCGAGGATTTCAAACCTTCACTCTCTCTGCACATTGCTCCATTCTTCTTCATCAAGAATCAAGGTAGCATTGAGGCAACCATTGCATCCTCCATTTCCACTTCAATCTTCATCTTCTTCAGTGGATTTTCAAGGAATTTGAGGTCTCATTAAGCCTTTATTTGGTTCAGTCTCAAGCTCAAGTGCATAAGGAATCTCCTCTCTGGTATTCTTTGGAGCTAAAGATTTGTCAAAAGTACAGGTTTCAGTTCAAGTTTCTTGCTCTGTTTATGCTTTGATTTAACTTGTTTTTGCATGATTGGAGCTCAATAGGAGCAATGTGAACTTCTGGCTAGTTGATAGGCACCTTAGGTGCATAGTTGAAATTTCTAGGGCAATTTGTTTCCCGTCGATTCTATCTGTGTGTGCATTATTTGTGATTTTTGGACCTGGATTTGTAATCTACATGGCATTAGGATCATTTTGATGTATGATTTGTCCATTTCTATGGAAGTTGGAACATGAGCATGGTGGTTGCTCGCCGGAGAAGACGACCGGAGTCTTCTCCGGCCACCTAAGAACTCAACGTCACATAAACCCTAGGCAATCCTCAGATTAAGTCACAGCCATTAGATCTTGTTGATCCAATGAGAGAGAGTGTGCCAGCGAATAATTGAGGGAGGGTGTGAGGCACGTGCGCGTTTTTCTTTGTTTTTTTATTTTTCTTTTCATAATTGTTTGGTTTTTGATTTTTAAAAATACTTTTGCGCATCCAAAAATTCCCAAAAAAATTCATTATACATTCTTAGACATTTAAATAATTTTTGGTTATTTTTATTTCTGATTTTAGATTATTTTGGTATTTTTCCATGAATTTCCATTTAATTACTTTTGTATGAACATCTATTCATGACACATGCTTCATTCATGAATTGTTTGACACACCTATAATCTGAATTTTCACATGCAAATTGGTACATACTTGTAGGACATCTTGAGGCACTTTGTAAAATTTTTGTGGATTTTTAAAGGCATTTTTGACTAATGTTTGAATGTCCTATTTGTGCCTAATGTTTGTGTCACTTAGGTGAACTTGTGAAGCATGTTTTGGGGTGATCCTTAATGATTTTTGAATCATTATTTTGAGGAATGTTAGAACACTGATTGTACTTTAAGATGCTTACCTTTTTCAATTTTTCATGTCTTCTTAACATGATCCTTTTGAATTCATAAAAGCATGTTTGTTTGTGTGAATGTTAGAGATAATATGCTAGGGTTTTGATGGACATTATGTGCAACCCTCTTTGACAATTGTTGTGACCTATTGACACATGTTGTATGAACATTATAGGTCATTTTTCTCATGTTATAGGTCATTGCTTGTCCATCTTGAATTGAGTTATGTGCATTTATTCAAACTTGAATTGTCTTGTGAACTTGTGTTCCTTCCTTTACACATTTTTGATGGTTTGTTTGCACAACACTTGTATGATCTTGTACATCCATGAAAACATGATTCCACTTCTGTTTTGATCATTCTTAACCATATAACATAACCTCTAGTTGCATCTTGCATGTTTCTAAGTCCATAAACCTTTGCATGCTTGTTTGAACTTGTTTGAACCAAGTTTGTTTCTAATCTTCAATGTGCTTTAACATGACACTTGTGTGGACTTTTTATGATCATTATTGACTTCTAAATGTCATTTCGAATGTCATGTTCTACTGACTTGCATACATTTACATGTATGTTCATATTGCACTTCCATTCCTTACTTGCATTACAAGTATGCTTCATTGTCGAACTTAAATGATGTTTGTTCTCGCTTCTTCTTCTTGCTTAATCATCCTTAATGCTTGCATTCATGAATCACATGTTATCTTAATGACATATCCATGCCTTATTAAATGTCATTCAATTCTGATTTTGATGCATACATATGCATTTATTCATGTTTATGATTCATTTGCATTCATCTTGCATAGTTAGTGCATAACTTACATTTGTGTGAACTTTTGATGCATAGTTTGACATTGTTTGATCTCCTTTGGTATATTTACCTTAGTAGGACACATTTGACTTCTACCTACTGATCTTGGGTGTTCCTTAACCTTTAGGACTCTTCCCTTTTGGTTTAACACTTGCTTTCTTTTCAAGTTGTCTTCTTAAAGGAACTAGCATTTGTTTGGTTTACTTTTGATACTTGTATGCATTACTTGTAATCATTTGGTACTAACCTTTTATGTAGGGGCAGAGGTAAGGTGCTTGAACATATGGATGGTTATCCATGTCCATATCTTCTTTCATCTATGATATAATGCTTGATTGTGTAGAACTTTCTCACACCCTTTGGGATCCTAGCTCATCCTTAATTTTTTATTAAGGTGAGGTAGGATAAGCATTAGGTAGTGCTATCCCTCTCCCTTCCTTAGACTTAGGTTGTTCTTAAACCTCCCCTTAGGGCCACCTTTGCATGATAACATTAGGAACAATTAGTTTCCCCTTAGTGTTTTCTTTCCTTTGAGTCTTCTCATCTCTTCTCATAATCTTTCTAAAACACTTAATAAAGGTTAACGTGTATTGCGCATGAGCCTTATATATGGGAAGTGAGGTATGGGGGGTCTCCCTTCATTCTTCTAGGATGCTTAGTGTACGTCCTGTTGGGGACGATACGCGACGTATTTGTTCCTATGTTGTAGACTTGGGTACAATGCAAGTTACAAATTAACTTCAATCCACTTCTTGTCTAAAAAACACAAAACAAACTCAAAAATTTTTATCCTTCGGGATTGTTAAGTTTCAAACCTTTTTTCAGAAAAGAGCACGTTATTTTCCGTCTCGTCGCAAACAGGCATCGACCCTAACTGCCGGACGCGAACTTAACGTCGCTGATAAAAAACACTAAGACCTCGTTAGGTCGAACTACGACTGCTCTGATTTCCTCTTTCTGGTTAGATTAAGGATACGTAGGCACGAGACGACGATGTCTTGTCGAGCAACCTTCCCCCTTCACTTCGTGTCCGAACTACGTTGACTCTGACTTTCCCATTGCACGAGGGAATACGTAGGCCTAGGACTCCGACGATGTCTTACCAAGTCACTTCTTTTTCTTTTCTCCCCCGTTTCTTCGTTCTCTTTCGTTCCTGTTCCTTCTTCTTTCCAGTAGCAGTGGAGCTCCAGACGACGACACCCTTTGATCGAGACAACAAACTTGGATCCCATCGAGTACGATGGACGCGTGGGGGTGCTAATACCTTCCCCTCGTGTAACCGACTCCCTTACCCGTTTCTCTTGGTAGCGAGACGACGCTTTTTCTTTCCCTCAGGTTTACGCAGTGTTTCCTTTCCCTCTCTTGGGATAAATACACATTGCTGGTGACTCTTTTTTCGCGCCACTTTCGATGAAAATCCCGGGAGCGACAGCTGGCGTCTCTGCTGGGGAAAGGTTGACCTATTGCTGGTCCATCCCCTTTGCGAGTCAATCCTATCGCTTGTCTGTTTCTTTTCATTGGTTGTTTGTTGTGGTTCTTTATTTTGTTGTATATTACTGTATTAATGTATTACTGTTTTACTGTATTTACCGCATTTATGGCATTGTATTTCATTATTATGTTGGACTGTGCTATTCTGTACTGGATTTTCTGTTTGGCAGGTTGGGATTTCTGAGAGATAAGCCCACTGCCCAGACTTGAGCATAAACATAGGTATTAGCGTGGGCAGGTGTGACGCTCCCGTGGTGTTGGCCACGTGAGGGTGTTCACGAGACCCACAACCAGACGAGGTTCTATTGGGAGATATCTGCGACTGTATGTTGATACAGGCCAGTAGTTATTCTCCTGAGGAACTATCGACTCTGGTGACCATTCCCGAGGACTCAGTAACGACACTCCTCCCGAGATGTGATAATGGCAGACCAGAAATGGAAAACCCATTACGCATTCTTGATCCGAGGACCCAATGCTGGGAACTTGCTAAAGGATATCCTTTTTTAGGGGAATCAGTTGAGGCCTCCTCGGTTGATAATGATGCCAAACCAGAAATGGTGAACGTATCATCATTTCTCGACCTGAGAGTCTGTGATATTGAGGATCCTCGCCTTTCTAGTACCCACATGTGATAGGGTTGGGTGTTTACAAGTTTGCAGGTAACTTTGACCTCTAGCATACTCGATACTTTGGATTTCTTATCAGGATTTCTTATCAGTGTGGTTATTCTGGTTATTCTGGAATTTGGGCAGAACCTTGAGAAGGTTCAGTCAGTTCAGTGCAGCAGTTGTCCAGCTTGTGTGGGATACCTTGATCCCCATGCTTTACATTGCATTTCATTTTTCTAACATTCATATTTTTGCATTTCCAGGTAATTTCTGATCTTTTGATTCTAGTCAACAGGCACTCATCAGGATGGACACTCAGAATAGTAAGAAGAATATCATTTTTTACAAGTTCTCGAAGCTCACTCTTGGTCAGATTGGCAGTTTACAAGATATGGTCGGTCCGGAAGTGTTGGGAATGTTCAAAGAGAAATATGGTTGGATCTTATCTTTCGTTCGTAACATCAGTGAGTACGAATACAATGGCTTGCACACCTTGATGCAGTTCTATGATCCTTCCCTGAGATGCTTCGTGTTGCCAAACTATGTATTGGTCCCCACTCTGGAGGAGTACTCAAACATCCTGGGGATTTCCATTAAAGAAGGTGTTCCTTTCTGTGGTTCCAAGGCAGACCTTGACTTCAAAGTTGTGGCTGAGGCTCTTTATTTTAGCAAATCAACTTTGGAGGCTGACATTTTTAGCAAGGGAAAGTCTCGTGGTTATCACTTGGCATACTTGGTAAAGAAGGCTCAAGAAGCGGCTAAGGAGAAGAGGTGGACAACTTTCAATGCAATACTGGCTCTCTGTGTATATGGTATTGTCCTTTTTCCCAATGAATCTGACTTTGTTGATACGGACGCTATCCGGATCTTTATAACTCAGAATCCAGTGTCGGCCTTGTTAGGAGATCTTCACTATGCTTTGTACAATAGGAATGAGAAGAGACAAGGCGGGATAGTTCATTATTGTGCATCTCTTTTCTATAAGTGGTTTGCAAACCGTCTACCCCGGTCGGGTGTTTTTGTGGATACTAGGACTTCTCTGGATTGGATTAAATGTTTGATGGGTCTAGCTGCTAAGGATATTGTTTGGGTGGATCAAGGATTGCTTGGCACAGACATTTTGCACAGCTGTGGTGAGTACCCTAACGTACCATTTATAGGGAGAAAAGGGGGTATTAATTACAATCCTTCTTTGGCTATCAGGCAGTTTAGATATGCTCTGAAAGATTCTCCGGTTGAAAAAGATTTGGAAGAGTCATTGTATTTTCATGTAGCCGATGGTTTAGCTGTGGCGCAGAAGGCTTCCAAAGCATGGCTCAGTAGACAAAAGAAAGGAAAAGTCGCTCTGGGCAAACCCAATAATCAAGCTTTCTCTCCCTACGTAGACTGGATAAAGAAGAGGGTAGAAGAGTTCTACTTGCCTTTTGACTAGGCGCCTCCCTTGTATCCTGAGGTTGTAGAGGAGAGGCTTACTGAACCCCTTGATGAGTTTAACAAGCAACGGGACTTGGTGTATGAGTTGAGGGTGGAGAATGCTGGTATGAGTAGTCAGCTGCAGGGTGCTTTACATGACAACCGGGAATTGAAATGGAAAGTTCAAGATGTGACAGAGCGCCTGGAAGAAAAGGAGAAGGATCTCACTGACAGAGCTCAGCACTTCAGAAAAGTCAGTATGGCTACTGAATCCTCTGGCAAGGCCTACAGGAAAAACAAGAAGCTCTTGACCGAGACTGAAGCCAAGCTTGCCACGTATCAGGAGATGTGGGAAAAGGTCAAGATTGAGAATGGGGAGTTGAAAGAAGAACCTCAAAGGATGAAAGCAGAAAAAAGGCATTTCTCTGGTAAATGGAAAGAAGCTCAAGAGGAAATTGAAGAGCTCAAGTTGCAAGCCGAAGTCAAGAAATCAAGGCGCGAAGGCAACAATGTTGAAGAACAGATTGTTAGTTGAATCAAGATATTGAAAAGAGAAACAGACTGATCAAAGGGCTGATAGAGTGACCTACACATCCAGACACTGTGGATCTTCTTGAGGAAGTCGAAGCCAGTTTGTTTGGAATTAATTTGTAGTGATCTTGTTGTTATATTTTGGGATTACCATCAGGATTGTTGATGGAATCACCTTTGATTGTATCAGACCCGTCTCTATGAATTCTTATGACATGATATAAAATGCTTGGTTTAATAATTAATATATCAACAGCTCTCAGTTTTTGAAAAGAGGTGCTTCCTTTATGTTGATTTTGCAATGTTTCTGGGTTCGGATTTATTTTCCGATATTGTGTCAAATCCCTTTCCTGGTTTCAAAGACTGGAATCAAAGCAGATACATCCTGGGAATGTTTAAATATGATGTTTGCATTTGCATTTGCATGATCATAATCATTTTACATTTTGCATAGCAAATTTATCTCTGGTTTTCTTATCGTGTTCTTCTACAGACAGGATTGCTGACCAGCAGATTCATCGGTATTCCACCAGATCTAATCAAAAGAGAGCTATGGAACAGATGCAGGCTGAGATGGCTGCCATGCAGACTCGCATGGCCCAGTTCATGGAATTAATGCAAGGCATTGCACAAGGGCAAGGGAAAGAGCAGCTGGGGACCCTTGTCCAACCCTTGGTGGCAAGAGTCGACGAGGATGGTGTTCTTCATGGTGGTCTTCATCATAATGTTGCTCCTCCGAGCGTAGGTGTCGTGGGTAGCGGTGTTCAGCATGGTCCTCCGAGTGGAGGTATTATTGGTAATGGCATTCAGGGTGGTCCCATTGCTGGTATTGTCATTCCTACGCGTGGAGGAGACAATGTGATTCCTTCTGTGGTAGGAGGAGGAAATAGCGCCTGCGTAGTTCATGGTCGTCACTTCGATGACCAACAGGATGACATATTTTCTGTGCAAGGAGGGGATGGTGTTCCCCCGATTGTTGATGATCAGAGGATCAGGTTGATTGAAGAACAGCTAAAAGTGGTTGTGAATCAGAACTCTGTGGGTATGGATTTGGATAATCTTGGGCTGGTCCCCGGTGTCGTAATTTCGCACAAGTTTCAGGTTCCTACCTTTGAGAAATACAATGGTACCACTTGCCCAAAGACTCATGTCTGGGCATACGCAAGGAAAATGGCTGCGTACTCTAGTGACAAGAAATTATTGATGCATTTCTTCCAGGATAACTTGTCTGGGGCATCTTTGGAGTGGTATATGCAATTGGAGAGATGTCACGTCCACAATTGGAGAGAGCTGGTAGAGGCTTTTGTCAAGCACTATCAGTATAACACTGATATGGCTCCCAATAGGACTCAGCTACAGAGTATGTCTCAAAAGAACAATGAAAGCTTCAAGGAATACGCCCAGAGGTTGCGTGAACTGGCAGCGAGGGTACAACCTCCCATGTTGGAGAAAGAGATGCTGAATATGTTCATGGCTACCTTGCCGGGTCATTATTACGAGAAGCTGCAGCCTTGCATGTTGGGAAAGTTTGCTGATCTGATCTTGGTTGGGGAAATGTTGGAAAGTGGAATTAAAACTGGAAAGGTGTCAGGTAGTTATGGGTCTTCTTCTAGTGGAGGGAAGAAACCTTATGTGAATTACAAGAAAAAAGAGGAAGCGAATTCTGTTTCGTCCTACCGCGGTAAGAGAAAGCAGCGTCAGAATTATAATCAGCAGGTGGCCTCAGTGACTATTCCTGCAGCTCTTCCACCTCAACAACAAAATCAGGCTCCTCACCCATATCAGCCAAGGTCTAAGCAGAATAGGCGCTTTGATACTCCACCGTTGCCTTATTCCCAGTTGTTTCAGCATTTGATGCAATTGCAATTAAGTCAGACAAGGACTTTGGCTCCTATTACTGGCAATCCACCTCTGGGTTACAATCCCAATGCCCACTGTGAATTTCATTCTGGAGCACCCAGGTACCACATTGAGGACTGTAAAGCTTTTAAGCATAAAGTCCAAGATTTGGTGGATTCGAAGGCCATCAAATTTTCCAACGACGTGCCAAATGTCATTCAAAACCCAAATGCCGAACCACGATGGGTCGAGGGTTAACGATGTTATAGAAGATGGTGAATCTTTGAATTTGGTTCTAGACGTTAATGAATTGAGGACTGCTTTGTTGGTAGTGAAGGAGAGATTACTGAAGGGTGGGGTACCCTTTTGGCTGTGATAAAAGCTGTTCAGAGTGTATGTTGCAAACAAATGGTTGTGGTCTATTGAGATCTGGTATTCAAAAGCTGATTAATGAAGGTCGATTGCAGTTCGATAGGTGCGATCAGAAGAAGGAAGTTACTGGCAGAAGGAATGATATTGCTACTATTACTATCCCTTTTAAGACAATAACAATTTCAGCATCGGCGAGACCGGCACCGGTCATTATCACAACTCCTGGGCCCGTTCCGTATGAGAGCACAAAAGCTATCCCCTAGAATTACGGTGCCGAAGTGTTTGTTAACGGGCAGAAGCAAGAGTTGGTGGGAACGGCAGTGATGAATTCCAATTGTGAAAGTAATGATGAAGCAGGAACTATTACCCAAAGTGGTAGAGTCTTTATCCCATCTGATGATCAGGTTGGTGGTACCAGGCAAGACAAGGGAAAGCAGGTTATGGATAATTTAGTGCAGACGCCAGTAGTGTACGATCCCGCGGCAAAGCTAGTTGACAACTCATTCTCAGAGAATGTGGAAGAGTTTATGAGGTTGATTCGGAAAAGCGACTATAAAATTGTTGATCAACTGCACCAAACACCGTCTAAGATATCTATTTTATCTCTGTTATTATGTTCGGAGGCGCATAGAAACGCACTGTTGAAGGTATTGAATGCAGCGTATGTACCCTAGGAGATATCAGTTAATCAACTGGAGGGGGTCGTGGCTCATGTAAATGCAGGAAATGGCTTGGGATTTACTGATGTAGATTTGACCCCAGCTGGGAGAAATCATAATAATGCTTTGCACATTTCAGTTGAGTGTCGGGGATCATTAATGTCGCATGTGCTTGATGACACTGGGTCATCTTTGAATGTTTTACCGAAGAAAGAACTGATGAAGCTTGACACTCGTGGGTTAATCTGCACACCAAGTGATTTGGTGGTGCGTGCATTCGATGGTTCCAAGAGATCTGTCTTCGGGGAAATTGTGCTGCCAATTAGGGTTGGTCTAGATATCTTTGAAACTACCTTTTATATCATGGATATTCAGCCGGTTTACAATTGTCTGCTGGGTCGTCCATGGATTCATAATGCTGGGGCTGTAACGTCCAGATTACATCAGAAGCTGAAGTATATGGTAGACGGACATGTAGTGACGGTTTGCGGTGAAGAAGATATCATGATAAGTCATTTATCTACTTTCAAGTATATGGAGGTAAATGGTGAAATACATGAAACTTTATGTCAGGCTATTGAAGCAGTGAAGATTCCCGAAGAGACTCTCAAGGAAGTCAGCCAGTCTGAAGGGGTAGATCAGCTTGCGGTGGTATATCAGCCAGAGGTCTCCATGTCTTCCCACAAGGATGCACGGGTGGTGGTTGTAGCCGACAGTTCGCAGAAATGGGGTCAAGTTATCGAGGTCCAGAAAAAGAAGAATACTTACGGGCTAGGATATAAGCCACCCAGGCGTCCTGAGGATCCTCCCAAGTTTTATGGTCCGGTTCGTTTCACCAGTGCTGGTGTGTTCTTTGACAGAGTTAATGCTATTGATGAGGAAGGGGATAGCGATTGTGATATGGATAATTGGATCCGCCCCTGCATTCCAGGTCAAAGTCTGTGCAGCTGGTCGTCTGAGAAAGCCATTCAAGTGACCGGCCCAGTGTAATTGCCTTTATTTTCCTGTTATGACAATCCTACGTTCTGCCCAAGACGTAGTGATTTTTGTTTGTAGGGCTTGAATATTTTGTGTGTTTTCTTTATCATTAATAAAGGACGTTTTTCACATTCAAATATTTTGATCCCTGTCTTTCTGTTTTTACCTTTTGCATCAAATCACACCAAAATGGCAATGTGTTTTTGTTTGTTGCATTCGTAATAAACATAAATCATCAATCATTACAGGTTTCCTTGTTCAGATACCACCAATCATGATTTTGACAATCCCATTTATCAGGCTGAAGAAGAGACTGATGAAGATTGTGAGTTACCTGAAGAATTGGACAGACTGTTGAACAGGAGGAAAGGGTCATTGTACCTCATCAAGAGGAGATTGAGTTTGTTAACTTGGGAACCGAAGACGCAAAGAAAGAAGTAAAGATTGGGGCTGCTTTGGAAGATAGTGTAAAAAGAAGATTGATTGAAATGCTTCGAAAGTATGTTGATATCTTCGCCTAGTCTTACCAAGACATGTCTGGGCTTGACAATGACATTGTGGTACACCGGCTGCCGCTCAAAGAGGGATGTACTCCGGTTAAGCAGAAGCTGAGTAGGACGAAACTGGAAATGTCTGTCAAGATTAAAGAAGAGGTTCAGAAACAGATAGATGTTGGATTTCTAGCTGTGACAAGTTATCCTCCGTGGGTTGCTAATATTGTGCTTGTACCTAAGAAGGATGGAAAGGTCAGAATGTGTGTTGATTACAGGGATCTGAATAGAGCAAGCCCGAAAGACAATTTCCTGCTTCCTCATATTGACGTGTTAGTGGACAACATAGCTCATTACTCTGTATTTTCCTTCATGGATGGCTTCTCTGGGTATAACCAAATCAAAATGGCCCCAGAGGACATGGAGAAGACGATGTTCATAACTCCGTGGGGAACAATCTGTTACAAGGTGATGCCCTTTGGATTTAAAAATATGGGGGAAACCTATCAGCGGGCAATGGTGACTCTTTTTCATTATATGATTCACAAAGAGATTGAGGTCTATGTTGATGACATGATCGCAAAGTCACAAACGGAGGAAGAGCACCTGGTGAATCTTCAGAAACTGTTTGAAAGGTTGATAAAATTCAGGCTGAGGTTGAATCCGAACAAGTGCACCTTCGGGGTGAGATCTGGAAAATTACTGGGGTTTATTGTCAGTGAAAAAGGCATCGAGGTTGATCCTGCTAAAGTACAAGCCATACAAGAAATCCCTGAACCAAGAACAGAAAAAGAGGTTCATGGTTTCTTAGGGAGGTTGAACTACATTGCTAGATTCATCTCTCATCTTACAGCCACGTGTAAACCAATATTCAAATTGTTAAGAAAAGATCAAGCGGTCAGGTGGAACAAAAATTGTCAAAAGGCGTATGAAAAGATAAAAGAATATTTGCTGGAACCTCCGGTCCTTATGCCGCCAGTGCCGGGAAGTCCATTGATTATGTATCTTACGGTTCTTGAGAATTCAATAGGGTGTGTGCTCGGTCAACAAGACGAGTCAGGTAGAAAAGAGCATGCCATATACTACCTGAGTAAAAAATTCACTGATTGTGAGTCGAGGTACTCAATGCTGAAAAAAACATGTTGTGCACTCGCTTGGGAAGCTAAGCGGTTGAGGCAGTATATGTTAAACCACACAACCCTCTTGATTTCGAAGATGGATCCAATCAAGTATGTGTTTGAAAAGCAAGCGCTTTCCGGAAGAATAGCCCGTTGGCAGATGATTCTGACAAAATACGATATTCAATATGTTTCCCAAAAGGCCATTAAGGGGAGTGTTTTGTCAGAATATCTTATTGAACAACCAATTGAGGATTATCAACCGATGAAGTTTAAATTTCCTGATGAGCATATTCTGTATCTGAAGATGAAAGACTGTGAAGAGCCGCTACCCAACGAAGGGCCTGAAATTGGATCCCAATGGAAGCTGGTTTTTGATGGGGCTGTTAACTCATACGGTAATGGAATTGGGGCAGTCATTACGACTCCAAAGGGTTCCCATATACCCTTCACTGCCCGATTACCGTTCGTATGCACCAACAATGAGGCAGAGTATGAAGCATGTATCATGGGGTTAGAAGAAGCAATTGATTTGAGAATCAAGAACCTCGATGTTTATGGTGATTCCGCGTTGGTAGTTAATCAGATTACAGGTGAATGGGAAACTCGTCAAGCGAATTTGGTGCCTTATAACAACTACGCCAGAAGGTTGTTACCTTTCTTTGACAGAGTTAATTTTCATCATATACCCCGGTTAGAGAATCAGATGGCAGATGTGTTGGCAATGTTGTCTTCGATGTATCAGGTGAATCGTTGGAATGAAACTCCCTCGATCAGAATCATGCGTCTGGATAGACCCGCTTTTGTGTTTGCAGTTGAGGGGGTATTAGATGGAAAACCTTGGTATCATGATATTAAGGTTTTTCTGAAGAGTCAGGAGTATCCAGAGGGTGCATCTGCCAAGAATAAGAAAACTCTGAGGAGGTTGGCGGGGAATTTCTTTTTAAATAAAGACGATGTGTTCTACAAGAGGAACTTTGACATGGTCTTACTACGTTGTGTTGATGAACAAGAGGCAAGCCTGTTAATGGAAGAAGTTCATGAGGGTTCTTTCGGCACACATGCCAATGGGCATGCTATGGCTAGAAAGCTGTTGAGAGCGGGGTATTACTAGATGACTATGGAGTCTGATTGTTTCAAATACACCCGAAAATGTCACAAATGCCAGATTTATGCAGATAAGGTGCATGTGCCACCTACTCCTTTGAATGTGCTGTCATCACCTTGGCCGTTTGCCATGTGGGGCATTGATATGATTGGGAAGATTGAGCCGACTGCTTCCAATGGGCAACGTTTCATCTTGGTTGCCATTGATTATTTCACGAAGTGGGTGGAAGCAGCCTCGTATGCCAACGTCACCAGACAAGTGGTGGCTCAGTTTATCAAGAAGGATATCATCTGCCGGTATGGAGTCCCGAAGAGAATCATTACTGATAATGGTTCAAATTTGAATAACAAGATGATGAAGGAGCTATGTCAGAGCTTTAAGATTGAACATCACAATTCTTCTCCCTATCATCCGAAGATGAATGGGGCTGTTGAAGCGACAAATAAGAACATCAAGAAGATTGTGCAGAAAATGGTGGTGATGTATAAAGACTGGCATGAGATGTTTCCTTATGCTTTACACGATTATCGTACTTCGGTGCACACATCAACTGGGGCAACTCCTTTCGCACTGGTATATGGTATGGAAGCAGTTCTACCATTAGAGGTTGAGATTCCTTCTTTGAGAATTCTGGCAGATGTGAAGCTTAATGAATCTGAATGGGTGCATTCCAGGTTGAATCAGCTGAACCTTATTGAGGAAAAGAGATTGGCAGCCATTGCACGTGGTCGGTTGTATCAGAGCAGGATGAAGAAAGCATTCGATCAGAAGGTGCGTCCTCGGTGCTTTCAGGCTGGTGACTTGGTTTTGAAAGGGATCCTTCCTCCTCAAACAGATCACAGGGGCGAATGGACTCCAAACTACGAAGGGCCATATGTAGTAAAACATGTTTTCTCTGGTGGAGCCTTATTACTCTCAACTATGGATGGCGAAGATTTTACGTCCCCTGTGAACGCAGACGTAGTCAAAAAATACTTTGCATAAAAGAGACCCGCTGGACATAAAAAGAAAGTCCAGGCAAAAAAGGGCATCCCGGTGAACCATAAAAAGAAAAGGTTCAAGCAAAAAGTAGGGATAAAAAGAAAAGAAAAGAATAAACCCGCGAAGTTGAAAACCTGGAAAGGCAACTTTGGCAAAAATGGATATCCCGGTGGATTCAAGACCCGAAAAGGGCGATCCAGGAAAAAGTTAGGGATTTGAAAGCAAGAGGCTACGATCTACGTTCGATCTGTGAACAGTGTTGATACTTGGAAATGTCGAAGGCAAGGAATCAGTCCAGTCAGTCTCTTCGAAGGTCAAAGCATCTGCGGATAAACGAGCCACATCGGGTCGTAGCTGAATTGAATCATAGTGGATATCTGTTCCCCACATTGCCGACATGTGTATTTTCTTTTACTTCTTTTGTGCAATTACCTATTTTCAGGAATTGTATCCGGATGTAAATTCCTATTTACAGGCCAATTCATTCAATAAAATTTTCATTTTCATTCAAAGAGCTTTCCATGTGTGTTTTTACTTTTACTGTTTTGCTTGTGAAAACGTCCGATATTTTTGATAAACATTGCATGCGAAAATGTTAAGCTTTGCGAAGCATATCGAAAAACAGGGGAAATTGCTCAAGTAACAGTCATTGTGATGGTAATCGAGATAGCCATTTTGCATATACTGTTGATTTTGTTTGCAGGGCAGCAGGATTTCTCCCCAGTAGAGCTATTCTCCTCAGCATTGAAATTTCATCCTCTTTAGTCTGTTGTTTCTCTCCCCAGCCAGAGTACAGAGGATTATTTCCCCAGCTAGAGTTGTGGTTGATTTATTACTCTCTTAGTAAGCAGCCAGAAGTTGATACTTCTGCATCCCCAGCAAGATACTGATGGAATATCTTCTTTGGACAAAGATGTTATTTTTCCCACAGGGTCTGAGCACCTATTTTCCTCAGCTAGTCAGGAAGTGTTCTCTCATCAGCAACGGTATAATCTGATCCCTAACAGATGAGTAAGCTTGATGGTATCCCTTAGCAGAGTTGATGTCGTAAATCACCGTTCCCCAAGCAGGTTTGCTAATAGTGGCTGACATTCCCCAGCAGGGTGAAGGTACAGATGTCTCCCAGCAGTAGGTTAAGTTCAGTAATATCCCCAAGAAGGTTCGGTATTATTGACTTATCCCCCAAGCAGAGTTTGGTGGTGATCTTCGCAGTGGTTTGTTCAACAGCGGTTGATATCCCCAGAAGGTCTTAAGTCGAATTGTTATTGGCATCCTTCAGATCCAGGTGTTGAGTTCTAACTTCATTAGAGGTCATTGGTAATCTCTAGCGGAGAGAAATTTCTTGGGTTCCATCTTCAATATTCATCTCCAACAGAGTGGAATTTCTCTCGGAGTCTTCATCTCCAGCAGAGTTTGTGATCAGGAAGTCGTTCAGTGAAATATTCCTCAGCAGGGTCTTTTAATTCAGAGGACAATTTAGTTTGTTATCCCCCGTGGAGTTGCCTTCATCTTCAGCATTTATTTTGCTGAGACGCTTCTTTTGCATTGCATAAGTATTTTTGCATGGCATCCTCCCAAACGCATAGCATTTCCATTTCGTATGGAGCATTACGCCATAGAAAAGTTCAAACATATGCATTCGAAGCATAAGACAGGTTTGATATTTGTTACCAGTTTCTTCCCCCAGCAGAAAGAGATGTAATGCAGGAGATGTTGTTTGACATTACACCGCAACCAGTGGATTTGTCCTTCCTACGGTTGTTCCTTCCTATACTCCCCTACAAAGTTGTGTGTTTAGATTTCTCTTTTCCCCAGCGGAGTCATCTTGGTAGATCTGTTGATTCTACTTATCTTGGGTTTGAAAGTCTACCTTCGGCTTAGTTTTTCTTTTCGAGTTCGTCTTCGGCTGTCCTCGTATTACGTTACTTGAAAGTCTACCTCCGGCTTGGTCTTTCTTTTCGAGTTCGCCTTCGGCCGTCCTCGTATCCTGTTTGAAAGTCTACCTTCGGCTTAATCTTTCTTTTTTAGTTCGCCTTCAGCCGTCCTTATATCCTTTGTTTGAAAGTCTACCTTCGGCATAGTCTTTCTTTGGAAGTCCACCTTCGGCTTGGTCTTTCTTTTTGAGTTCGCCTTCGGTCGACCTCGTATCCTTTGTTTGAAAGTCCACCTCTGGCTTGGCCTTTCTTTTAGAGTTCGCCTTTGGTCGTCCTCGTATCCTTTGTTTGAGAGCCTACCTTCGGCATAGTTTTTCTTTGAAAGTCCACCTTCGGCTCAGTCTTTCTTTTCAAGTCCATCATTGGCTTGGTCTTGTATTGTTGGGTTTGAAAGTCCACCTCCAGCTTGGCCTTTCTTTTCGAGTTCGCCTTCGGTCGTCCTCATATCCTTTGTTTGAGAGTCCACCTCTGGCATAGTCTTTCTTTGAAAGTCCACCTTCAGCTCGGTCTTTCTTTTCGAGTCCACCTTTGGCTTGGTCTCGTATTGTTGGGTTTGAAAGTCCACCTCCGGCTTGGCCTTTCTTTTCGAGTTCACCTTTGGTCGTCCTCGTATCCTTTGTTTGAGAGTCTACCTTTGGCATGGTCTTTCTTTGAAAGTCCACCTTCGGCTTGGTCTTTCTTTTCAAGTACACCTTTGGCTTGGTCTCGTATGGTTGGGTTTGAAAGTCCACCTCCGACTTGGCCTTTCTTTTCGAGTTCGCCTTCGGTCGTCCTCGTATCCTTTGTTTGAGAGTGTACCTTCGGCATAGCCTTTCTTTGAAATTCCACCTTCGGCTCGGTCTTTCTTTTCGAGTCCACCTTTGGCTTGGTCTCGTATTGTTAGGTTTGAAAGTCCACCTTCGGTTTGTCCTTTCTTTTCGAGTTCGCCTTCGGTCGTCCTCGTATCCTTTCTTTGAAAGTCCACCTTCGGCTCGGTCTTTCTTTTTAAGTCCACCTTTGACTTGGTCTCGTATTGTTGGGTTTGAAAGTCCACCTCCGGCTTGGCCTTTCTTTTCGAGTTCGCCTTCGGTCGTCCTCGTATCCTTTGTTTGAGAGTCTACCTTCGGCATAGCCTTTCTTTGAAAGTCCACCTTTGGCTCGGTCTTTCTTTTCGAGTCCACCTTTGGCTTGGTCTCGTATTGTTAGGTTTGAAAGTCCACCTTCGGTTTGGCCTTTCTTTTCGAGTTCGCCTTCGGTCGTCCTCGTATCCTTTGTTTGAAAGTCTACCTTCGGCATAGTCTTTCTTTGAAAGTCCACCTCCGGCTTGGCCTTTCTTTTTGAGTTCGCCTTCGGTCGTCCTCGTATCCTTTCTTTTCGAGTCCGCCTTCGGCCGTCCTCATATTATTGTTGTTAGAAATTCTGTCTTCGGTCGGTCTTTCATTTTCGAGATCGCCTTCGGCCGTTCTCGTTTCACTTTCGTTGATTAGCTCGCCTTCGGCCGGTCTTGTCTTCCTCCCCAGCATAATTCCTCCTTCGGCTGGTGTTTCTTTTCGAGTTCACCTTCGGCTATCCTCATGTTGTTTTGGTTGTTAGCCCGCCTTTGGCCGGTCTACCCTTTCGAGTTCGCCTTTGACCGTCCTCGTATTATCTTCTCCCCCCGCAAAATCCGCCTTTGGCCGGTCTTTCTTTTCGAGTTTGCCTTCGGCCGCCCTCGTAATTGCTATATTGCATTACCCCCACAGGTTGCAAATTTTTAGGTTATTTTGGTATTCAGACCCAGTGTATCCTGATTGTCTGAAATTCGTTGCTATCATAACCTCGGATCCAAGAAGTTTGAATAGGGTCAGCTGTAACACATCAAAATTTGCCCTCTTGTTTTAGCATTAACTGGCTTATGTTTCATTGCATTTGTTGCATTATCATCTTTGCATATCATTGGTTCATAGCATGGGATCAAGGTATCTAAATCCAATCCGAGGAGCCTTGAGCCTCAAGGTATCTTAATTGATTCACCATCTCATCATGTGATCAAGCTTGACAAGGGATTTCAAGTGAATCACATTCTCCTAACCAGTGCAAAATTAGGGTTTTGGAATTCTTGAGTATAACACCCCAATGGGCAAGCTCCTTGAGCTTTTATCATCACCAAATGGCACATCTCCTCATTGTTTAAGAGGATGCACTTCATACTCAGAGGATTTTGGATTTGGAGGATGTGCTGATTTCTCCTAGACTGAGGGCCCAAAATTAGGGTTTGCAATAAAATCAGTTTATTTCTGATTTTTTGGGCAAAACTTGATTCTATGGTATTCTTCATGTCCTTAAGTGTCTAAGATTGGAAGATTGTCCATCAAGTTGATTCATAGGGGTTTCAATTGAACAATTGATTCAAAATCAGGAGAATTGGGGAAAAGTCAACTGTGCAGAGGAAAAAGTCAATTCTTGACTTTTTGAGGTCAATTTCATGTTCCTCATCTCAAATATGTTCATTGATGAAGATTTGATCAAGGAATGTCAACGGTTTCATCAAAAATCAAGAAAGATTCAAAGTTGCCAAATTTAGAAACTTAGGGTTTCCATTTATGGCAAGTTTTATCAAGTTGAAGGGCCACTTTTGAAGCATTCTTCCTCAATGCTCCAAGCTCCAAATTGAAAGTTATGGAGGCCTATCAAAAGTTCATATTTCAAGCTTCAAAACCATACAAAGAACATCCTCATTGGATTAAAATTGAGAGAGATATGATGGATTAAAGTAGAGACAAATCAAGGCAAAGTGGTAAGTCATGACCAGCCAGCACGCAGTTATTTTCACAAACTGTTGGTGTGCATGTTGTGTCCAAGTTCAAGGGCAAATATCTCAATGATGGAAGCTTCAATTTGAAAAATGTTCAACCTCAATATTGTTCCGCTCCATCTCCTCTTCAACTTTGATGTTGAATAATTTTTCATCTGATCAACCATGTGAGAGATATATTGGTTCATAGTGGAGACCCCTAACTGATCTATCCCCCATGCACATGAGCTGGTCGAGGCAGGTTAGGGTGACATGCCTATGCAGTTATGTACAAGCACTTTCATGGGACATTTTCACATAGTTTTAGAGTTCCATTGCAATTATTTTCAACTCCAATCTTGTTCTCCTCCATCCCCTCTCTCCAAATAACCAAAAACCAACCATTTTCATTCATTGGTTCATGAGATTCAATGATCCAAAGTCATCATCCCCACACCTGACTTGCTTCCATGCCAAGTAAACCAAACAACACAAAACCTGTTGCATTTTGTTGTTGTCATGCGTATGGTGAACCTCATGTACCATACCATGTCCAAAACTTTGCCATTTCAAGCCAAACCAACTCTTATCCACATACATCCTCATGTGATCTCTTTTCCTTAATTGTCCAAACCAAAAAAGGAAGCTTGTAGGATAAGCATCTGCATTGTACAAGCTGCAGCACCATTACATCACCACCTCTCATCATTAATCCACACCATGATATCATGCTCCCTCTCCTCACCATAGCAAATAACCCAAATCGAGCCATAACCAACTTAACTCACTATCAACTCAATTAACTAAGTTTCTAACTGTTAGCCACAGTTGGTTAACCCCTAACCTCACATATATATACAAATCTCTAACTGAATTGAAGGGGACTTGGTTCATTTTTCATTCTCCTCAAAGTTTCACACTCTCTCTCTCTGAAATTTCTCTCTCTCGAGGCTTTCAAACCTTCACTCTCTCTGCACATTGCTCCATTCTTCTTCATCAAGAATCAAGGTAGCATTGAGGAAACCACTGCATCCTCCATTTCCACTTCAATCTTCATCTTCTTCAGTGGATTTTCAAGGAATTTGAGGTTTCATTAAGCCTTTATTTGGTTCAGTCTCAAGCTCAAGTTCATAAGGAATCTCCTCTCTGGTATTCTTTAGAGCTAAAGATTCGTCAAAAGTACTGATTTCAGTTCAAGTTTCTTGCTCTCTTTATGCTCTGATTTAACTTGTTTTTGCATGATTGGAGCTCAATAGGAGCAATGTGAACTTCCGTCTAGTTGATAGGCACCTTAGGTGCTTAGTTGAAATTTCTAGGGCAATTTGTTTCCCTTCGATTCTCTCTGTGTGTGCATTATTTGTGATCTTTGGACCTGGATTTGTAATCTACATGGCATGAGGATCATTTTGATGTATGATTTGTCCATTTCTATGGAAGTTGGAACCTGAGCATGGTGGTTGCTCGTCGGAGAAGACGACCGGAGTCTTCTCCGGCCACCTAAGAACTCAACGTCACATAAACCCAAGGTAATCCTCAGATTAAGTCACAACCATTAGATCTTGTTGATCCAACGAGCGAGAGTGTGCCAGCGAATAAATGAGGGAGGGTGTGAGGCACGTGCGCGTTTTTCTGAATATTTTGGATTTTGTTGATCATGTGTGTGCATCTCACCATATTTTAACATGTGCTCTCATCATGATCATGTGATTTGCATAATTTTTGTGATCATCTTGCGCTGACCATATCCTATGGCTCTGATTGAGTCAAGACTTTGGCTGAACCTCATGATATGCTCTTCAGACCCACGCGCATTTGGGCTTTGTGGTTTTTGATATTCACACCCCTTGTTTTTAAGCCCAAACGTATTTGAACTGGACTTTTACTTTGGATGCACCCCCTGGCCTATTTCTTTGATTTTTTATTTTTCTTTTCATAATTGTTTGGTTTTTTATTTTAAAAAATACTTTAGAGCATCCAAAAATTCTTAAAAAAAATTCATGATGCATTCTTAGGCATTTAAATAATTTTTGGTTATTTTTATTTCTGATTTTAGATTATTTTGGTATTTTTCCATGAATTTCCATTTAATTACTTTTGTATGAATATCTATTCATGACACATGCTTCATTCATGAATTGTTTGACACACCTATAATCTGAATTTTCACATGCAAATTGGTACATGCTTGTAGAACATCTTGAGGAACTTTGTGAAATTTTTGTGGATTTTTAAAGGCATTTTTGACTAATGTTTGAATGTCCTATTTGTGCCTAATGTTTGTGTCACTTAGGTGAACTTGTGAAGCATGTTATGGGGTGATCCTTAATGATTTTTGAATCATTCTTTTGAGGCATGTTAGAACACTGATTGTACTTTAAGATGCTTTCTTTTTTCAATTTTTCATATCTTCTTAACATGATCCTTTTGAATTCATAAAAGCATGTTTGTTTGTGTGAATGTTAGAGATCATATGCTAGGGTTTTGATGGACATTATGTGCAACCCTCTTTGACAATTGTTGAGACCTATTGACACATGTTGTATGAACATTATAGGTCATTTTTCTCATGTTATAGGTCATTGCTTGTCCATCTTGAATTGAGTTATGTGCATTTATTCAAACTTGAATTGTCTTGTGAACTTGTGTTCCTTCCTTTGCACATTTTTGATGGTTTGTTTGCACAATACTTGTATGATCTTGTACATCCATGAAAACATGATTCCACTTCTGTTTTTGATCATTCTTAACCATATAACATGACCTCTAGTTGCATCTTGCATGTTTCTAAGTCCATAAACCTTTGCATGCTTGTTTGAACTTGTTTGAACCAAGTTTGTTTCTAATCTTCAATGTGCTTTAACATGACACTTGTGTGGACTTTGTATGATCATTATTGACTTATAAATATCATTTCAAATGTTATGTGCTACTGACTTGCATTAATTTACATGTATGTTCATATTGCACTTCCATTTCTTATTTGCATTACAAGTATGCTTCATTGTTGAACTTAAATGATGTTTGTTCTCACTTCTTCTTCTTGCTTAATCATCCTTAATGCTTGCATTCATGAATCACATGTTATCTTAATGACATCTCCATGCCTTATTAAATGTCATTCATGCATACATATGCATTTATTCATGTTTATGATTCATTTGCATTCATCTTGCATAGTTAGTGCATAACTTACATTTGTGTGAGCTTTTGATGCATAGTTTGACATTGTTTTATCTCCTTTGGTATGTTTACCTTAGTAGGACACATTGACTTGTACCTACTGATCTTGGGTGTTCCTTAACCTTTAGGATTCTTCCCTTTTGGTTTAACACTTGCTTGCTTTTCATGTTGTCTTCTTAAAGCAACTGGCATTTGTTTTTTTTTACTTTTGATACGTGTATGCATTACTTGTAATCATTTGGTACTAACCTTTTATGTAGGGGCAGAGGTAAGGTGCTTGAACATGTGGATGGTTATCCATGTCCATCTCTTCTTTCATCTCTCATCTATCTTACTTGTCTTTTCCTTTTGTGAATAGCATGATATAATGCTTGATTGTGTAGAACTTTCTCACACCCTTTGGGATCCTAGCTCATCCTTAATTTTTTATTAAGGTGAGGTAGGATAAGCATTAGGTAGTGCTATCCCTCTCTCTTGTTTAGACTTAGGTTGTTCTTAAACCTCTCCTTATGGCCACCTTTGCATGATAACATTACGAACAATTAGTTTTCCCTTAGTGTTTTCTTTCCTTTGAGTCTTCTCTTCTCTTCTCATAATCTTTCTAAAACACTTAATAAAGGTTAACGTGTATTGCGCATGAGCCTTATATATGGGAAGTGAGGCATGGGGGTCTCCCTTCATTCTTCTAGGATGCTTGGTGTACGTCATGTTGGGGACGATACGCGACATATTCGTTCGTATGTTGTAGACTTGGGTGCAATGCAAGTTACAAATTAACTTCAATCCACTTCTTGTCTAAAAAACACAAAACAAACTCAAACCTTTTTATCCTTCGGGATCGTTAAGTTTCAAACCTTTTTTCAGAAAAGAGCACGTTATTTTCCGTCTCGTCGCAATCAGGCATCGACCCTAACTGCCGGACGCGAACTTAACGTCGCTGATAAAAAACTCTAAGACCTCGTTAGGTTGAACTACGACTGCTCTGATTTCCTCTTTCTGGTTAGATTAAGGATACGTAGGCACGAGATTGTGATGTCTTGGCAAGCAACCTTCCCTCTTCAGTTCGTGTCTGAACTACGTTGACTCTGACTTTCCCATTGCATGAGGGAATACGTAGGCCTAGGACTCTGACGATGTCCTACCGAGTCACTTCTTTTTCTTTTCTCCCCTGTTTCTTCGTTCTTTTCCATTCCCGTTCCTTCTTCTTTCCAATAGCAGTGGAGCTCCAGACGATGACACCCTTTGTTCGAGACAACAAGCGTGGATCCCATCGAGTACGATGGACGCGTGGGGGTGCTAATACCTTCCCCTCGCATAACCGACTCCCTTACCCATTTCTCTTGGTCGCGAGACCATGCTTTTTCCTTCCCTCAGGTTTACGCAGTGTTTCCTTTCCCTCTCTTAGGATAAATACACATTGTTGGCGACTCTGTTTTCGCGCCACTTTCGCGTTTGTACCTGGATGAAAATCCTGGGAGCGACAAACGGGAATACATAGGCATAAGATTGCAAAATCTTAGCGAGCACACCAATCAAAACCTTTAGGTCCAGTACCTTCACACCAATAAAAAAACTTTAGGTCCAGTACCTTCACACCAATCAAAAACTCTAGGTCCAGTACCTTCACACATTCATCAAAAACATCGGCAAGCCCGACATCAACAAAAACTCTCTCTCAAACACTCCCAAAGGAGAAACTTTCCCAACCCATAAACAGACAAACACCAGTAAGTAGAAAGCTGTAAGGATAATTGCTAACAACCTGTGGATAACCATATATAGGATGGGTAATTGACAACTCCCCATTGTATAACCTGACCCAGGACCCCCCAATCTCTTAAGCATTTGTTCAGTTAAACATTTGTGTGCAAGGTTAGTTTTAGATAGCTTCCATTTCATTTCCAGCTTCATAGGATAAATAAGAAATCAGAAAGTAGCACCTTAATCCCCACCATTGCGGTGAGGAGAAACCCATGGCGATAAGGTGGTTGCGTCATCGATAAAAATCGCACGCTACAAGTATCAATACTCTTAATCAGGCTGTGTTTGAGCTGAATAAGCGTTTGGAAGAGCAACCACTTCCTCCACCTCCAGACCATTACTTCAGAGGAAGGGGTCATCAATTTAGGGGAAGGAGACCATAAAGGCTAGGATTTTAGTTTACTGCATTTCATATCTTATTTTATGTTACATGAGTTTTATGTGTTGAGATTTGTTTATGTACTTTGTATGACATTTGGAGTTTGTTGACATTTGTTTTCTTATGGAATGTATTTTGAGTGTCTATCTATGCGTCGTTGTGCCTTATTTATCCATATGATATTTTCATTAGCATCATTATATGTGGATGTATTTTGATGTATCTTGTCTTCAAATTGTTGAGTGAATTCATAAGTATGTCATATGTTATCCTTTGACCTTGGCTTTTTCTCTTTTTGATGTTGTCAAAGGGGGAGAAGGGTATCTACAAGCAACAAAGTTGAATTTTAGAGGACTACACAAAGTTAGGGGGGATGAGATTAAAATTACAAAACAAGCTAAAGAAGTTTTTCCATCATCAAAAAGGGGGAGTATGTGAGGGCGAGGTGTCTTTCACTTGATCTTTATTTTAATGATGTCAAAACATGTACTAGCTCGTAGTTTGTAATTTGGACAGTATCATCTCATCATTGTCGGCATTCTTATTTCGCAATGCATAAAACAATCAATAATCATGTGTCCAAACATATAGGAAGAGTCTTGCACATCTATTACATGTGTGTGATCATGGTATGAGTCTTAGGTATGCATAAACAGTGCCTAAGTAGATGAAAACATGTGTAAAAATCAACTTTTAAGAGTTTTGGTAGCTTGAGTCGACCTAAACCAAGCTTTGGTCGACTCATGAAAAGTTGGCAATTGTTGAGTTTTCCTCGGGTTAGCGCACGCTTGCCCTATGATCGATGCATACTGTTACCATTCTTCATTCTGCAGTTTAGTCAGCCATGCGTCGACGCATGACCCCTATAACGGTCGACGCGTGGTTCTCAAATTTGCGCAGGTTTGCCCGCGGGTCAGCGCAGGCTGACCCTCATTAATGTTTGGTCGACTCTTCATTGAATGTGACTCATTTTTCTGGTTTTTCCAATGTTCAAAATGCTGTTATTTGTGGTAGTTAGTCCTAGCATCATATAAATACTTGGTTCCTCATTTTTTAGAATAACAACAAGAAAAAGTGAAAGATTTACATTCAAACTTTCTCTCATCATCTTCATCTCCATTCTTGCATTTTCTCAACAAATACACATAACCATTTTTGTTGATCTTTTGCATCATGAGGTGATAACGTCCAAACATAGAATTGTATCTTGTTTGGGGTGAGTGTTTCAGTGGGTTTTTTCTTGAATAAAACCTCTAGGGTTTTGTCCTCTAAGATCAATTGGATTTGGGGGTTTTTGGTTCAGATCTTTGTGTGCATTGAATTCAGCCGAGCGAATGTGATCGAAGAACAGTGAGTTTTTTCGATCTAGTAGCATCAACCGGAGGATTGTGCAACAAAGGTTTGGGGATCGAATTATGTGTGGATCGAAATCAGCCGAGTGAAGGTTATTGAAGACCGGTGTGTTCATTCAATCTAGTAACGGTAAATGGAGGTTCATCCAACAAGTTTGAGGCACTTGATTATACTCGAATCAAGGGAAGAGAAGACATAGTATATGCATCAACGGAGTTTCTTGAGTGTGTGATAACTAAGCCTTCTCTTGTAAAAACAATTTGCAGACAAGATTATAGATATCTCAATTCTAGAGTATAGTGCAGAAAAACTGATTTGAAAACCATTGCACAATCATTTTGGATTGTGCTTAGTGAAAATTCTGCACCAACTATCATAGAAGGTTTAGCTTGGAGTGTTTCGCACTCCTTGTGCTCGATAAATTGAATGCTTACAAGGTGTTTGATATATTGTCATTTTGGTTTTACTTTTGATTGTTCATTGGAGATTGCACCATATTGAGTGTTGTTGGTAAATTGATTAATAGTTAAGTTGCGATTAAATATTTCTCATCGAGCCTTTCTTTCCATTTGGCTTACGTATATCTGATTCTCCCAGTAACCGGTTCGTGTAGAAGAATTATCCTCAGCCGCTTCCGCAAACAATTTTTAAAAAACAAATTTTAGCACCGACTCACAATTAAAAAGAAGTGATCTGTTCTCCCCAAAATGACCACGTCGAGGTCTTTCCTCCGCACGCTTGCTAGAAACTACATATTCCTTCTTCTTCGGATCGATTGGATTCTTCTCATCGCTTGACTAAGTTCTTTGAAATCTTAAAATGTTGGCAAATAACTTGGTCTTGCCGAAAAAAGATGTTATCAAGTTTGGACCCCAAGATTTTAGCATCAGACACATTGTTGAATCTTGTAAATCCATATATTTTGCCTCTCTTATCTCTTTTGGAAGGAATGAAGACCTCCTCAACCACCCCATAATCCTTGAAAAATTTGAAAAAATCTTTCGACCTGAGATTCTCAAGGAACTCAGTTAAAAAGAAAGAGTGCACGACTTTTGAACAAGATATTTCAAACTCTTTGTCTTCTACAATCTTACTATTGGACCAATTGAAACTACGTCTACTAAAGCCTCCGACAAACTTCGTTTTCCTCGTGCGATACTACACTTTTTTCCAATCCTCCTCATTGAATGAGTTAAAATTGTTCGCTTCCACTTCCACATCCTCCTTGTTGATGAGATCATCCCTAACTCCTACTCCTCCTCTCTCCTCTTCAACTTCTCTCTCTCACTATTTTTGACTAGTAATTTATTGTTATCCAATTAGGATTTTGTTATCTGCAAATTGTGTGTTTCTCTTTTTCTACCACCATCATAAATATGTTATATTCCTAGATTACAATTTTCTCGGCATGAAAAATATTTCTTGGTTGCACGTATTGATTTTTAGGGTTTAGAGTTGTGGTACCATTGTTTTGATAGATTTTCAATAATCGATTTGTGTTTTTGTTTTTTAATTAGTTTAGGGTAATTTAACAATAATCTATAAATATCTTTATAAATACTTTTTATGTTTTAAAGTCTGTCTTAATTTGGTAAGTTTCAAAATCTAATTCAATTTAAATTTTATTCGATAAGAGATTTAAGTCTATTTTAAAATAAAAATATCTAATATTAAGAGTGATCCAGGTCCAATTAATATTGGGTTAATATACTTACATGGTTATGGAAGATTGGGGTAATATAGTAATTCTCTTAAATTCTATGAAAGTTCAAAATATATTTTGCACCGTTCGCAGATTGAAATTTGAACAAACTGCAATCCAACAAATCACTTCATTAAAAACACATTTAATATTTAGTATGGATTTTAAAACTCAGACACGCCTTTTAGAATTCAAACAGTCGTGATTTTTGTATAATCCTATTTAAATCTTTACACTTATGAACATAACACATATTTCGTAAACCCTTCCAAAAGTTTCTTGCATTTTTTCAAGATTTTTACTTGCAAACAAAATTCTATTTTTTTTTCGACATCAAGAGAAGCAAAATTGTCTGAAATTACAAGTAATGTACATTTCTATCATTGATGATTGTAACACCTCAAAATTTTCCCTCATGTTTTAACTCTAACTGACTTATGTTTCATTTCATTCTTGCATTTTCATTTGTGCATATCATTGGCTCTCAGCATGGGATCAAGGTATCCTTGTTAGCCCTCAAGAGAAGGATGTGTCTCAAGGCCAAAGCAAGAGAATGTACTCAATCTTGTGGTGTTCATGTTCGTCAAAGTCTCTTACCAAGTCTGTGCAATCATCAGAGGAATCAGTCATTTATTTCATCAGCAGATGGGTTAATCATTTCAGAATCAAGATCATAAAGTAGGGTTAATTTGATCGTGTTCCAGACAGGTTTTTGTCATACCCAAAATTTTGACCACTAAGATTTCCCATCATTGTGCAAATCATCATCACAATATGGATGAACCATTAGTCTCCCTAAAGATGGGTGAGCATTCACTACTATAAAAAATTAGGGTTTCAAGCCCTCTCTGAGCTCTTAGACAAATGATCAATCAAGAAATGACATGATCTTCAACTTGTTTAGCCTCTCAAATATCCACAAGGGATCAAGAAGACTCCCACTTCAAGGATTAAGCACAATGCTGCTCCCTTCCAGGTGGATCAACCCTCAAGATCGCCAGTGTCACCAAATTAGGGTTTGGTCGACCAGGGCCTCCAGATGAAAATTTTCCTCTGGGCATGAGCCAATGCTTCAAAGCATATCCTAAAATACTCCATGGAACCTCATGGGCCCAAGCATCAACTCAATTTGACCTCAGGGGATGCATACATCAAAAATCAGGAATTAGGGTTTCTTGACATAATTCACCCCTAAGTTGACTTTTGGGATAAATCATGAGCTAAGACCTCAAGACATGATTTGAGGGTCTCCAACATACCACATTGATCCATTTGTAACAATGGATTGATCCAGGAAGCTTGAGCAGCAAGTCTCAATTTCATCAGTACTACAGTTAGGGTTTCGCGAGAAAAGTCAACTGTATCTTTGACTTTTGACCAGGACATGCTCCCAAACCCTAGGACATGATTCAATATACCCTATAACACCTATGAATCAATCCATCAAGTTTGATTTAGGTCAAGGACTTGATTTCATAGAGGATCGCACAGTTTGGAATTCATCTGACAAAACGTCAACTATGCACAAAAGTCAACTTTGACTTTTTGAGATTTTTCAAAAAAATGGTTTTTTAACCCCTAAAATGATGTTAATGTATGATTTGAATCATCATTCATCAAGAAAAATCAAGAAAAGTGGGATAACTTATGAACAAAGTGGCAAGGGTACCAACTTTGGAGGATCATAACTCCTAAACCACAAAGCCATTTTTCCTCATCCAAAGCTTGATTTGTAGATCTCATTACCCTCTACAAAAGCTTAAAACTGACCTCCCTCCAAATTCCTCATGGATTTTGAGTTATGGAATGATCAAAACCACAAAAAGTGAAAATGTCACTTTTTTTCCAACACTTAGTGAAATTTTCACTAAGTCAGAATCTGCCTTCACTTTTTTCCAAATGTAGGGGGATTTTTCACTTGGATCCAAAAGGTATCAAAACCAAATATGATCAAACAGTTGTTGTATCATATGAGGGCTTTCCAAAATGCCCAATAACATCACCAAATTCCATTTGGGCCAAGTGATATGACAATGGCAATATGCCTTGCTGAAAACTGCCAAGGCTAGGCAGAATTTTGCATTTTTGCTCAATTTGGCAAAATCAGATAATTCCAAGGCTTGTCATCACTTTGGACACATCTGAGGATCAAATCTAAAGGGGACAAACATTGAGCTAAGCCTCCAAAGTCCTTGGAACAAGAAGTAGCATGCCAAACCTAGAATTGCCTAAAAGAGGGACAAGACTCCAATTTTGGATTGGAGCATTCAATGCATACACCAAGGTGGCATGGACTGAGCCATTTGCAATTGAATTCAGTTAAGACTTATCCAAGACCAAGGGAACCACAGCCCTGTGCCCTAACCTCTAGTCAATGGCTAGAGGAGACTTGGATTCCAAAGTGTAACCATTGGCCAAACCTCTGCTGTAGTTGCCATTCACTATTGCTTGCAAAACAAACTTGCTCTGCTATAAATAGAGCTCATTTGTGATCAGTTTGAGTACACCAAAGCCATCAAACAGATGCTTTCCTCAAAATCTCCTTCTTCACTCCAATTTTGCCTTCCAAAGCAAGTCATTATCAGGTTTTGAGTTTAAGAGCAATTCCAATCAAATTAATCACACACACTCCTCATAAACATCATATAGAAGTGATCCAAACACTCACATAACATCTGGAACACCAAAATCACAAAATCACTAGCCAATTGCTCAAGCCTTTGACAGATTTACAGTTGGGGTACCATCTCAAGTTCCAGATCATTTCAATCCATTCCAAGCATCCAGACACACTCCATGGCACCTAGGGAAGCTATCCAGATCATTGGAACCTAGATGTAACACCTCTAACCCAAAACACGATCACCAGCTGCAAGAGGTGAGCATGAGCTCTTCTAACTCTATGATCCATCCATTTTTTGCTGCACAATACTTTGGCCATATGTTCATAATCATGCATGGAGTGTTTTCCCTCAATTAATTGCTTTGTATGAATCGTGTATGGAATTTCTGAACCTTCATGCAGAATTTAGGGTTCTTGAGGTTTCTCTTTGATTTCTTATTCCATGCTTAAAATAAGTGAAATTAAAGACCATAGACATGATCGTGAGGTTGAAACGAGTAGATTGATATGTAGATTGCATGATACAATCAAGTATTCAGTGAGATTGGATAGAAAATGCAAATCTGCAGAAACAGAGGAAGGGCGCGTGTTCTTGCCATGTTCTTGGCGCCCTTTTTCAAATATTTGAATATTTGAATTATGTGATTTTATTTAATTGATTCAAAAATTAATTTCTCTCTGAGTTTTAATGATTTTGAGTTGATTCTTTTTGGCTTAAATAATGTTTTCGTCCCTGTAAGTTGGCGAGTTTTAGGTTTTCGTCCCTGAATCTTTTTTTTTTTTCCGGTTTTAGTCCCTATATCTTACTTTTTGTTGGTGTTTAGTCCCTAAAGAGGTTTCCTGCGGATTTTCCTGTGGATTTTCGTTTTAAGGAAAATCCGCAGGAAACCTTCGGATTTTTCTGCGGATTTTGCCTTTAGGGACTAAACACCAACAAAAAGTAAGATATAGGGACTAAAACCGAAAAAAAAAAAAGATTCAGGGACGAAAACCAAAAACTCGCCAACTTACAGGGACGAAAACATTATTTAAGCCATTCTTTTTTTAATAATTCACAAAAATGTTAAAATATTTTATTTTACCAAAAAATCCCAAAAATATTATTTATTTCATATAATTGATATTTTTGCAAAGAATTAATATTTTAATTATTTTTGACATTTAAAATATTTTTTCCTTCTTGATTTTGCAAATTTTAATGATTTCTAATCCTTTTGTTGGTCAAAACATGATTTTTGAAACATTAATCCAAGATCACAATTTGTTTTCCACATGTTAAACAATTTTGATCATTTTAATTGAATTTTTTATTCAATTAAAATACATTTTGGAAACAAATTAGGGTTTTGATTAATTCAACCCTCATCAAACCTTTTAAAAACATTTTGGGCCTCTAATAGAGTGTAAGACCCAATCATTTGTAAATACAAAACATTTTGGGCCTCATTTATTGTATAAGTCCCGTTGTATTTCAAAAAGTTCGACGCGATCATCGTCCGTTGAAAAACAAACCTTGGGCCTACCTTCGTGTTATAAGCCCCATTTCTTTTCTTCAAATCATTTTTGGACCTCTATTAGAGTGTAAGACCCAATCCCCTTTTAACCAAAACTTTTTTGGCCTCATACATTGTATAAGTCCCCCTGCGTTAAAAGAAAACCTCGGCGCGATCGCCAATAAAAAAACCAATCATCTGGGCCTACCCTAGTGTTATAAGCCCCATTCTTTTTCTTTAAACACTTGGGCCTCTTGAGAGAGTGTAAGACCCATCCCCTTGTACAGAAAACTTTTTGGGCCTCAGTCACTTGTATAAGTCCCTCTGTACAAAATAACAGTGCGATCACTGATAAACCTTGGGCCTCTCCTTGAGCTGTAAGCCCCAACATCTTTTCAAAATACTTTCTCCTTTAAATTTTGAATATACTGTTGTTTTCAATCTTTCTTTGTTGAACAACTAACCAAACAGCATGGAAGCTCTACAACCGAGTAAGTGTTTATATGCTTTCTTTATCCGCTTTCATATACATATAACTGTATTGTGGGGTTGTTTCACTGTAAGTCTTCTTTCATAAACTCATATCAACTGTGTAATACGAGTATAGATATTTAGAGTTTCCTCGGCAACTACGTCTAGTACTAAGCCCTGTTGGTCACTCTTAAATAGACAAAACTAGATCCCCCATAGGATTACCAGACACAGTTTTCCCTCCTCTTGGGGTTAAACAATATGGAGACGTGAAAGGCAGCAGTCTCGGTGAACCCTTTCTCAGACTGTCACTCTTAGAAATTGTCAAAGAAACTCTACTCCTAAGAGATTATCTTTTCTCTGTGAATGGCATCTCTTGAGTTTCTTCCAAATTCTCGGACTTTCCTGGCTTGATCTATTCTCTGTGAATAGCCTGTCTTGAATTTCTCGAGGTTTGGGGACCCACATGCTTCCTAAAAGCATCCCCGCCTCCTCTTGGGCATTGTACAAGGACCATACGGCTTCTTAGAAGTATTCACAACCTCCTCTTAGGCTTCATATAAGGATTTTTCCTTCGGGAAGAGAGCCTCCTCTTGGGCTTCGTACAAAGTGTCCCTCGGCTTCTTAAAAGTTTCCAGCCTCCTCTTGGGCTTCATACAAATTGTCCCGACGACCTCCTAGAGGTATAGGAACAGAAATTAGTCATCTTAATAGAACAGACTTTCAAAGAGTCTAGATCTTTCTACCGTGAACATACTAATACTGTTTCTTTAAGCATAGTACAAAAGATAAAACTCTAGACTTGGACAGTCTAATCTCCTTGAGTCTTGAAGGCATTCTCAAGTAGGGAAAAACACCAGAAGACTCGGACAGTCTCCAATACCCTCTGGATTCCCCATTTCCTTAAAGAACAGGAAATAACCCTGATCCTCTGATCAATCCCAAAGCATAGCCTTACCTCTAATCAGTCTCTTTATCAAAACTGATTTTCTCTTTTAACCAACCTACTGGACCTGTCACTCAACTGAAACAGCACTCCTTTTAGCCTCTATCTCGGGCTTCGTACGAGATACAAAAAGACTTCTTGTTGAGTCAATCTCCTTTTAGCCTCTATCTCGGGCTTTGTACGAGATACAAAAAGACTCTCTTGTTGAGTCAAACATGTTTAGCCTCTATCTCGGGCTTCGTACGAGATACAAATCACTCTCTTGGTGAGTATAAAAGACTCTCTTGTTGAGTCAAACCCTTTTAGCCTCCGTCTTGGGCTTCGTACAAGACACATATAAAAACACCCTCTTGTTGGGCCAACAGCCTCCTCTTAGGCTTTGTATAAGGAAACCCTGGTTGAGTCAATCAACCTTTTAGAATCAAAACTGTGCCTCATTCACAGGATACAAACATCAACAACTCCCTTCATCTAATCGGTGTAAGCGGCAAGCCTATGGATTATTTACATCCACGCCACTGTCCCTCTTTCAGCATGAGAAATTCCTAAGGAAAGATGGCATTTCTTTACACTGAGTTAAAGTCTTCTCCTTCAGGTTGAAACCCCCTATAAAGGAAATTATGGCATTGCTAGGATTCACATATCCCGGTTAAAGTAATCCTCCTTTATAGTCAGTCACCCAACAGTTGTGACAAACAGAACCCCTTTAGAGATGACAAATTCTCTCTAAAGACAACACCTTTTTAGCTTCACATCTTAGGCTTTGAACAAGATACAAACCACCTTCAGCTTCACGTCTTGGCCTTTGAACAAGACACTAAAACACCACTTCCTCCCATAAAGTAGGAGGAACTACGATCGTTCTGATTTCCCTGCTTCGGTAAACGGGAATACGTAGGCATAAGATTGAAAGAAAAACATTAGCGAGTACACCACATCAAAAAACCTCAGGTCACAAATCCTCACTTATCCACCAAAATATCTGAGTCCGGATTCCCCACCAAAAGTCTAAATTCAACCAAATAACCTAAGAGAGCCCCCCCCCCCCCCCCCCCCCCCACACATTGATCGCATCTGTAAACCAACAGTTTTGACTATTTGACCTCAGTTTGCAAAGCAGGGTTAGTTGGAGACATCAATTTCCCTTCCTTCATCAGCTTCAATAGGATAAAAAATGAATCGACCTGTAGTAACCCAGAGCGGCAGTGCTTAAGAACCACGTCCAAAATTGCTCGCTACAGAAAAAATGGCGCCCACCATGGGGCTCTCTTTTTTATCTCTCAGGTAGAAACCGAAGAATGGTGACTTCACTAGGGACTTCACTGGTATAGGATTTTTGTTGACTTCACTAGGATCTTAGGTCAAAAGCCTTTAAAAGTCGGGAAGGTACCACAGGATGGCGACTCCGCCAGGGAGCCATTTTTGTCATGAACATAGGATTCATAGCTCTTTAAAGTCTAGGACTTTAGGACAAATATATATACTGCTTTTCCTAATTGATATCTGTGTTTATTTTTCTACTCATGGGAATGCGTGTGATGCCGCGTGTGGAAAGATTGAGTATACACCTAGGAAAAACCTCTTTTAGTAGTGCGGAAACTATTGGAAATGGTTGTCACGCGATACTACCCTCTTCTGATGGTTCTTTGAAAAACATCACCTAGCACGGTTCCCGGCCCGCTGGTGTTTTCTCGACAAGAACTGATGATTTTGAGAGACAGGTACAAAAATCACTAGTATAAACCTTTGGGAGGGGGGGGGGGTAGAGCCTTGACTTCATGACACCGACCCTTTGACCCCATGTTTTTTCTATGTTTTTGTGTGCTGCATTCATGCATTCATCTAAAAAACATTACATCTAAGAAAAACTTCTCTTCTAGTCTCTCTTTTTCAAATTAAACTAAGACAATGATTGCAAATATCAGAGAGAAGGATTGCGCTCATGGATTTCGATAGAAGGAGAACTCATAAGTATACCTTCAGGGTTCCAAAACTAGAAGATTTGAGAGGATTAGCGAGGATGATCACTAACCCTGAAGCTTTCAGAGCCAAGTACGGAGGTCTGCTACCTCTGTTAAGAGTCCATATGATTGAAGGTATCATGGAGGCACTCATTCAGTTTTACGATCCGGTCTATCACTGTTTCACATACCCAGATTACCAGCTCGCACCAACGCTGGAGGAGTATTCTCACCTAACCGATTTACACATTACTGATCGAGCTCCATTTTCTGGACTGGAAGAAATTCCAAAGGATCAGACCATTGCAAGAGCAATCTATTTGGATGAGTCAGAAATCAAGACTCACATGACCACTAAGGGTGGGTTCCCAGGTTTGCTAGCCCAGTTCCTGACAAAAAAGGCTCTGTACTTTGCTAGTATAGGGAACATGACTGCTTTTGAAAGCATCTTTGTCTTACTCACTTACGGGTTATTTTTGTTTCCCAACATTAATAGCTTCGTCGATATCAACGCCATTAAGGTTTTTCTCATTGGAAACCCTATGCCAACCTTGCTCGCAGATGCGTATCATTCTGTACACTTAAGGAATTTATACAGCAGAGGAATAATCACATGTTGTGTACCCCTGCTATACAAATGGTTTATCTTTCATCTACCCAAGTCTGATGCGTTTTGGGATCATAAGAGTGCCTTACGTTGGTCACAGAAAATCATGTCTCTTACCAACTCTGATATAGATTGGTGCAATAAGATTTATGACGGGATCAGGATCATTGACCGTTGTAGAAACTTCCCCAACGTACCCCTCACAGGAACTAAGGGAGGAATCAACTACCATCCAGTATTGGTTTGTCGTCAGTTTGGATACCCGATGAGGCATGTCCCGCGTAATTCTCATCTGGAAGGTCTTTTCTTCAAAGAAGGAGAAAATGATAGGGCACTAAAGATGGAAATAGTGCACGCTTGGAAACATGTTCATAAGAAAGGACGAGAGTCTCTAGGAAAACTGGACTGTGTCTCGGTGGAGCCTTATCATCACAGGGTACAGACTAGAGCTCTTAAGCTAAAGATGCCTTATCCTCGTCACGAAGTTCTTCCGCCGAGGGCATTTGTCATGTACTTCATGACTGAAACGGAAAAACTTCTGGTTACTCTCAACATAGTTCAACAGGAGAGGAGGTCTTGGAAGAACAAGTACCGCACCCTCAATGTAGAGTGTACCAAAATACAGCGACTGCTAAAAGATAAGGATGCTCTGATTGAGATTTTGGAGCAAAATGTTGTGGATAATCAGGATGACCAAAGGAATTTTCTCGCTCCTTTCACTTGGCAAAGGAATGACAACCCGACAACGGGCCAAGAGCCCCGGTCCAAGAAAAGGAAAGTACCAGAATCAGCACCCGGTTTCTCCCCAGAGAGGACTCGGGACCCCTTAGCTTAGGTTTCTATTTCTGCACCTTGTAATCTACTGTATTTCTATTTTCGCAATCCTTTGAATTCAATAAAACAGGGTTTCCCCACTGTTTGATATTTGCAATCTAATTGTCGAAGTTTATTTTGATTAAACAAAAAAATAATTAATATAATCATTGCATTCATCATTCTCACGCCACGTATTCTTCTTACCTATGAATCTCACGTTTGTGTCTCGGTTCTAGAGTCAAACTGTCTCATTTGTACAATACTCGGGCCAATCGTCAGAAAAAGATGGATGATCTCGAGGAAGAGAAGAGATCGACGCTCTGAGAGAGGATATGAGAAAGCTTCATAACGACATGCAAGCCATGGAATAAGCTCAGCTAAAAAGGACGGTGATCTCAGAGATCACCTCAACGCCCATAGTGGAGAAGTCCGATCCTAGGTACAAAATGCCAAAAGATCGTCCCTGGGGTATGCCACTTAACTATATCCCGGAAGGATATGTTCCGCCGATCAATAAGGATCAGGGAACCGCAGCGGGAACCGCTGGGCCTGAAGGTTACAAACTTTGGGAAACCGAAGATGCCAGGGGCATGACAGCAACTCCTGAAGGTTACAAACTTCGGAAGGCACCGAGAGTCTCGGCCATAATGACTATACCACCGCCCGTGGTATACATTGTCCCGGAAGGACAGATTCCACAGATACCTTCTGGTGGAAACGTAAACATGTTCGAAAGAATGAATGAGTTCCAGGAACAGTTCCTGGGAATGCAGAAAGAACTGCAGGCCCTTCACAGTCAGGATTTATTTGGAAAGGAAGCTGTGGACCTCTGTTTGGTCCTTAATGTGAAAGTCCCACACAAATTCCAGGTGCCCGACTTTGAAAAGTACAAGGGTAACTCTTGCCCTCAGACTCACTTGGTGATGTACGCTCGGCGAATGTCAGCTCAGACAGAGAATCGGGATTTACTGATTCACTACTTTCAGGATAGTTTAACCGGTGCCGTCCTAAAATGGTACATGGATTTAAACCGTGCTACGATTAGCACTTTCAGAGATCTTGGCACTGCCTTCGTCCAACAATATAAATACAATCTGGACATGGCACCCGACAGAGATTAACTCAAATTAATGTCACAAAAGGGCAAAGAAACCTTTAAGGAATACGCTCAGAGATGGCGTGAAATTGCCGCTCAAATTTGTCCACCTCTTGAGGAAAAATAGATGACAAAGATCTTCTTAAAGACCTTAAGCTCATTTTATTACGACAGAATGGTTGCCAGTGCGCCCAGTGACTTCACCGAGATGGTTGGTATAGGAGTTCGTCTTGAGGAAGCCGTCCGAGAAGGACGTCTAGTCAAAGACACTGGATCATCAAGTAGTACAAAGCGATACAGTAGTGCTCTCCCTAAGAAAAATGAGCAAGATATTGGGAATATCTTTCTCAGAAAGCAAAGGCGACGTTATCAGCCAGTAGCGGCTGTGACTCCTGCTATCAATCCTGCGCCTATTTCTACGTATCAACCTCAGGTTGTACATAGCCAACCTAATCAGCAAAGGACTCAACAGCCTCATCAGTAGGCCCATCCTCCATACAATAAAAACCGTACAACATGGCTACCAGGATTTAATCCTATACATGTATTGTACGCAGAGTTATTTCCGTTACTACTGGCTAAGGGGCATGTTCAGACTAATCCCCTCTTACAGTACCGAAAAATCCGCCTTTTTGGTTTAAGGTGGATCAGACTTGCCCTTACCATCAAGGAGGACCAGGGCATAACATAGAGAACTGTCTCAATTTCAAATCCGACGTACAAAAGCTTGTTAGGAGCGGGGTCTTATCTTTCAAAGATACGAATTTGAATGTTCTCACGAACCCGCTACCTCAACACGAGAAAGCTACAGTCAATTTGATAGAGGGAGAGACTAACAACGTCTATCAAATTCATGATGTACTCTTGTTAAGGACCAATCTGGTCAAGATGCATTGCAGACAGAATGGATATGGCCATGTGCCACCTCATAACTATCACCAGTGTGATATCTGCTCTAAAAGCAATCAAGGATGTTCTGTGGTGCAATCAGCTCTACAGGAACAGATGGATCTCGGATGGATCCAAGAGCACCAAGTTCGTGGAGTTAACATGGTTTACACGAATTCTAACATCATTCAGAACCATGACGTGCGTACGATGAATATCAACTTGGTGGCAATGCACTCAAGGCAAAGCTAGTATCATAATCTGCCGCGTCATGATTATAATTCCTGCCTGACTTTCTCGGTAAGCAAATAGGGATTCTCTTTTGTACAAGAGGCCCTCCAGCGTCAGATGGATCTTGGGTGGATCTAGGACTACCATGATAGGAATCCCTATCAGATCAACATGATTCAAATCTTTGATATTTGCTTGATGAATACCAGCCTGGTGGAGTTACATGCTAAACAGGTCCGGCTCGGGTTCCTGGTATCACATGATTATCAGAGCTGTAGGGCGGGTTGCGAAAATGATCAAGGTTGTACCCTTGTCCAGGAAACCCTTCAGCACTTGTTGAACCACTGGTGGCTTCCAATCTATATGGATGAAGACACCCAGCAAATTAGTATTACCAACGGGAACCCTACTCGGCATCAAAGTCGGGACGTTCGATCTGTGGAAACTGACCTAGTGAGGTAACATTGTATTCAAAGAGGGTGTGGCCAGGTGCCACCACACAACTATGAATGTTGTAGAGCCTGTTCAGAAAGTAACCAAGGATGTTACTTTGTGCGAGAAGCTCTTCAGGGTCAGGTGGATCGTAGAGAGATTCGCCCATATCCGGGTTCCGGACCAATCAACTGGGTGCCGGACTACCTCACTGATCAAATTGAGGACGTTGTCGTAATCTCTGATCATCAAAAGGCTAGGGATGTTTGTCCCATCATTCCTCTACTTGACGAATCGAGAGTTCCCGACTAGGAACGGATCGAAATTGCTTACGATGGTTGGAAAAATCAAAAGGCTCCCATAGTCATCTATCTACCGGGACCATTACCGTATGAATCAACTAAGGCTATCCCTTACAAATAAGGTGCAACAATAGTCGAGAATGGAAAGGAAATTCCATTATCCTCCGTCGTGAATATTGCAGACATCAGACGAGTAACACGGAGTGGTCGAATCTTCAACCGAGGAGTTAGAGAATTTAACAACGAAAAGGAACCTCAGACAGAAGTTCCCAATCCACCAGTCGGTCAATCCAGTAATCCCGACCTTTCGAAAAACAACGATGAGATGCTGAAGCTCATCCAAAGGAGTGAATACAACATTATTGATTAGCTATTACAAACTCCTTCAAAGATTTCTGTGTTGTCACTTTTACTCAGTTCAGAAGCGCACAGGGAGGCTCTACAGGTAGTCTTGGAGCAAGCCTTTGTAGAACAGGATGTAGCAATCAGACAGTTCGATAGCATTGTCTCTAACATCACTTCCTGCAATAACTTGGGATTTAGTGATGAGGAATTACCTGAAGAGGGTCGCCGTCATAACATGGCGCTCAATATCACGGTCAGCTGCCAGGGCGATGCTTTAGCCAGCGTACTGGTAGACACAGGGTCAGCCCTGAATGTTATGCCGAAGTCCACTTTGATGCAATTATCCTTCAAAGGATCTCCGATGAGAACCAGTGAGGTCATCGTCAAAGCATTTGACGGGTCCAGAAAAACGGTTATCGGTGAAGTCGACCTTCCCATAACTATTGGTCCTCATACTTTCCAAGTCCCTTTCCAGGTCATGGACATCCGGGCAACGTACAGTTGTTTATTAGGAAGACCTTGGATACATCAGGATGGGGCGGACACCTCGACCCTCCACCAAAAGTTAAAGTTCGTCCAGAACAACCAGCTCGTCACGGTCTGTGGAGAACAAGCCTTGCTCGTGAGTAACTTATCATCATCTACTGGTGTAGAACCTGAGGAGGTTATTGGAACTCAATTCCAAGAACTGTCGGTGAGCAAGGACAGTCAATCTGAAGAGGGAACTTCCATTTCCTCATACAAAGATGCTATCAAAGCGGTCGAGAGTACCAATACAACAGGATGGAGACAGCTAGTCACTCCTACTGACAATAAAACAAAGAAGGGTCTTGGTTTTTCTGTAACCTGTACCCAGACAGCTACTACCATCAATGAAAGTCTTCATCCCATTCAAGACTTCTTCCACAGTGGAGGTTTCCTTCACCCAGTGCCTCAAGAAGTGAATACCATCAATAAAGATGATTCCTCTGATATGGAGGAAGAATGGGAGTCCTATCTTAACAAGGACGGATATACATCTCAGGAAAAGGTGCCTACGCCCTTTTGCTTTCCTACACAGAGTCCGAGATTTATACCGAGGTCAGATGTCGAAATGATATACGGAGATTGTGATCCTGAAGGATGTCGTGCTCTGCCAAATTCATTAGAGGAAGACACTCTGATGAAGGACAACTTTGACCACAACTATTATGGCCCGATGGATGGCCTGCCAATGTGGTAGCTGTATCCAGGAGACTTGGGGCAAGAGAATCAGCCGAACAATGAAAATCAGTCGAGCATCATTGAAAAGAATACCTGCGTCCCCACCATGTTATGGGATCAACAATCAGGCCATTCAGAAAATGTCCCGTACAACGATGAATTGGCAAAGCTTGCCGGACTAGAATTCATCAACTATGTTTTTCCTAAGGTCAACGTCATCGAGAAGGATGACTCATCCAGTTCCAAAGAAGTGAGGGACACCTTGGGACAACCAAGTGGGAAATACGACTATATGGTCAAGTACACTGCTCCCGAAAGCTCTCGTAACAGGTTCGAAGACATCCAGCCAACTGGATGGGGAGATCTACCTGAGAGCATAAATACTATGCAAAATACAACTGAGGAATCCTCCTACGACAACTCTGCCTGGGAGACAGATTCCAATGATCCTGCTCCACCAGAAATCAGCGTTATTTCTGAAGACAAATCAAGGAAGGTACCAGACTTTGTGATTCACCGAGGAGATCGCCGCCAATGGGTTGTTGTCGATGTTCCGAAGATTGTTCATAAATCAAAGTAATTATCGTCTTTAACCTTTCACCCTGCCCAGGTGAAACAGATGTTTTGATAGGGCTCACTTTCTGTAAATTTCCCTCTTCGCTTTGCCCAAAGCGATAGAGTTTTGTTTTATAGGGTCGTAGTTTTAAGAATCAACTTGTTCATTAATAAAATAACGTCGTTCTGTAATTTCCGCATTTATTACTGTTTTCTCTTTTTGCTTTTTCAGAAAATGGTAATCCTAAAAAACAAATCAATAATAATAAATAAGCAGTTTTTCAAAGAAATACACTGCACACAAACTTGCATTCTCTCTATCTCTTCTAAACACAAATCATACCGTCATGCAGATTGCTTGTTTTAAACCCCGTTGAAACATACGATCTGATGCCTCCTCCTAACTTTGATTTTTCGGTATTTGGGGATGAAGAAGAGAATGACGACGAAATTCCAGAAGAGATCTCCTGATTACTCAGACAGGAGGAAAAGTCCATTGAACCTCATAAAGATCCGTTGGAAACGGTAAACTTAGGTTCGGAAAAAGAGAGAAAAGAAATCAGGATTGAGCCACTGCTCAGTCCAACTGCCAGAGAGGGTTTGGTAAAGCTTCTCAAAGAATTCCCCGATGTATTCGCTTGGTCCTATCAGGATATCCCAGGGTTGGATACCAGCATCGTGGAACATTACCTACCATTGAGATTGGAATGTCCGCCAGTAAAACAGAGGTTGAGACGGACTCACCCGGACATGGCCATCAAAATCAAAGAGGAAGTACAGAAACAGATTGACGTGGGTTTCCTCGCCACGTCTGAATATCCTCAATGGTTAGCCAACATCGTACCTGTTCCGAAAAAGGATGGAAAGGTCAGAATGTGTGTGGATTACAGAGATCTAAACAAGGCTAGTCCAAAGGACGACTTTCCTTTACCACACATTAGCATGCTGGTAGACAGTACAGCAAAGTTCAAAGTTTTCTCCTTCATGGATGGATTCTCGGGCTATAACCAGATCAAAATGGCACCAAAAGACATGGAGAAAACTTCGTTCATTACCCCCTGGGGTAACTTTTGTTACAAGGTGATGTCGTTCGGTTTGAAGAACGTCGGGGCAACCTATCAAAGGGCCATGACTACTCTTTTTCATGACATGATACACAAAGAGATCGAGGTATATGTCGATGATATGATTGCCAAATCTAAGACAGAAAAGGAGCATGTGACCCATATGTCAAAGCTATTCGAGCGGTTGAGAAAGTACAAACTCCAATTGAATCCCAACAAATGCACCTTCGGTGTCCGTTCAGGGAAACTTTTAGGGTTCATCGTCAGCCAAAAAAGAATTGAGGTTGATCCTGACAAGGTCAAGGCCATTCAAGAAATGCCTTCTCCAAAAACTGAAAAACAAGTCAGAGGATTCCTGGGACGTTTGAACTACATCTCTAGATTCATATTCCTTATGACCGCGACATGTGCGCCGATTTTCAAATTACTCAAAAAGAATCAGGACTGCATTTAGATAGAAGACTGTCAAACCACCTTCGACAGTATTAAGGAATACCTGTTGAAGCCTCTGATTTTATCACCTCTAGTGGAAGGAAGGTCGCTGATTATCTACCTCACCATCCTGGAAGACTCCATGGGCTGTGTACTTGGCCAACAAGACGAAACCAAACAGAAAGAGTCTGCCATCTCTATTTGAGCAAGAAATTCACCGACTGCGAGACTTGGTATACTATGCTTGAAAAAACTTGCTGCGATTTGGTTTGGGCAGCCAAACGTCTGCGCCAGTACATGATTCGTCACACTAATTGGTTGGTCTCCGAGATGGATCCGATCAAGTATGTCTTCGAAAAGCCTGCTCTCACGGGAAGGATTGCCCATTGGCAGATGTTTCTATCAGAATATGACATAGAGTACCATGTTCAAAAAGCCATTAAGTGAAGTATTTTAGCCGATCATTTGGCTCATCAACTGATTGACGATCAAGAATCAATCGGGTTTGACTTCCCAGACGAAGATGTCATGTATTTGAAAATGAAAGATTGCGATGAACCGCTACCCAGTGAAGGGCCAGAACCAGGTTCCCAATGGGGGCTTATCTTTGACGGAGCTGTCAATCATTACGGAAATGGAATTGGGGCAATCATTGTCACCCCTCAGGGTACCCACATTCCTTTCACCGCCAGACTGACATTCAAGTGCACAAACAACGAGGCCAAATACGAAGCTTGTATTATGGGTCTCGAGGAAGCGATTGACTTAAGGATTAAGAACTTGGATGTATACGGCGATTCAGCCCTAGTTATCAATCAGATCAAAGGAGATTGGAACACATACCAATCAGGACTGAACCCTTACAAAGATTACGCGAGAAGGTTGTTAACCTTCTTCAACAGAGTTGAGTTTCATCACATCCATCGCGAGGAGAATCACCTGGCTGATGCATTAGCCACTCTCTCTTCCATGATTAGTGTAGGTCAATGGAATGACATACCTAAGATCGACATAATGTGCCTTGAACGGCCCGCTTACATCTTCACAATTGAAGTAGTCATAGACGACAAACCTTGGTATCACGATATCAAATGCTTCCTTAAGAAACAAGAGTATCCACCTGGGGCACTAAGGAAGGACGGGAAAACCCTCAGAAGGCTGGCAGGAAGTTTCTCCCTGAGCGGTGATACACTCTATAAGGGAAACTTCGACATGGTCTTGCTCCGATGCATAGACAGACCAGAAGCAGACATGCTGATAAAAGAAATTCACGAAGGATCCTTTAGCACTCATGCCAACGGACACACAATGGCGAGAAAAATCCTAAGAGTAGGGTACTATTGGTTGACAATAGAATCCGACTGCTACAAGTACATGAGGAATTGTCACAAGTGTCAGATATACTCCGACAAAATTCATGTACCGCCAACACATCTCAAAGTTCTTTCTTCCCCATGGCCTTTCTCCATATGGGGAATCGACATGATTGGCATGATTGAGCCTAAAGCTACCAACGGACATCGATTCATTCTGGTAGCCATTGATTACTTCACTAAGTGGGTCGAAGCAGCGTCGTACGCCAATGTAACCCGACAAGTGGTGGTCCGATTTATCAAAAATTATATCATCTGCCGTTATGGTGTTTCGAGCCAGATCATTACAGATAATGGATCTAACTTGAACAATAAGATGATGAAAGAGTTGTGCGCAGAGTTCAAGATCGAACACCATAACTCATCTCCCTATAGACCCAAGATGAACGGAGCGGTCGAAGCGGCTAACAAGAACATCAAGAAGATCATTCAAAAGATGGTTGTAACCTACAAAGATTGGCACGAGATGCTACCCTTTGCTCTTCACGGTTATCACACATCTGTCCGCACTTCAACAGGGGCAACCCCTTTCTCTCTAGTATATGGCATGGAAGCAGTGCTTCCCATAGAAGTAGAGATCCCATCAATTCGGGTATTGATGGAAGCTAAGCTTACAGAATCTGAATGGTGTCAAAGTCGACACGACGAACTCAACCTGATCGAAGAGAAACGAATAACGGCACTATGCCACGGTCAGTTGTATCAGCAAATAATGAAGATGGCGTTTGACAAAAAGGTTCGACCTCGCGTCTTTAGGAAAGGAGACCTTGTGCTCAAGAAGATACAATCATTTCTCATGATTCCCGGGGCAAATGGACTCCGAATTATGAAGGCCCCTATGTGGTCAGGAAAGCTTTCTCAGGCGGTGCCTTGAGACTTGCAACCATGGACGGAGAGGAATTTTCCTACCCCACAAATGTTGATGTAGTCAAGAAATACTTTGCCTAAACTAAAAAAAACGTCTCGGTGGATTGAAAACCTGAAAGGGCGGTCCAGGCAAAAATTAGAGACATGATCAAAAATCATCCCGGTGGATTGGAAACATCACAGTGCAATCCAGGCAAAAATTAGGGATAATGGCAAGTAACTATGTTCAACAAAGGGGCAAATCCCTCAGCAGCAGTTACATCATCCGTCAGGAAAACTCCAGTCAAGGTCATCTTCGACAGGAGCTCAGGATGCCCAAAATTCAAAGTTGGTAGAAGGATAGTGGTCGTTATGTTTCAATGTAACCATTTTCCCTATAAATTACCATTTTCAAACTTTGTAAATGCTCTATGGGATCACGCGTTCGACTGATTACCATCCTATCAATAAAATTTGATCCCTTATGCTTTTATTTTCAATTCATATTTGTTTTAGCTTTACAGAATGATGTTTTTAACATGATCAACGATTCTTGAAACGAAACAAAAATGAATTTACTTGTTAAAATTGTTCTGCTTTTAAAAATAAAGATGGCAATTTCTTTTGACTGTTGAACATCGAAAGAACATCAATTGCGTCTCCAAAGGTGTTCGAGCCTCAAAGTGCAGAATCAAAGTACTCCTTCTAAACCAGTATGCCTGAATAAAGGATCAGCTATGTCAGATGCGAAAGCTCCATCTGACCTCTTCGGCCGAGTTCTCATCTCCTAAGCCTGACCAGCGTCGCTCCCAACAAGGACCGTTTCTCCTAAGCAAGGCGGAATTGCTATCTTGAACCAGCGGTACTTCTTCGCCCCGCGACGGCTGAGTATCCAGTCATGTTCATCTATTAGTCTGTATGGCGCGTCAGTTTTGTCAGCATATGCATACATACATCATGCATTATTGATTTGCATTCACATTCATATTACATCACTATCACTCTAGTCGGTCTTATCCCCTGGTGATAACAATCCTCTCAATCGAGTCGTCAGGTCTTTCCTCGTCAGGAAAGGTTGCGTCTGAACAATCTATCTCCTCCAGTTTAGTTCTGGATCAGAATTGGCCCTTGACCACTTTGATAACTTGAACCTCTGAAAGACCAGAGAACTTTCAACCGATGTCACTCTTTGCCATTGAAGATGATATTTTCGCTTTCCCGGATTAAGGAAAATCCCTAGAGGAAGCCTCTTAAGTAGAGATTCGGCAATACAGCAGTTTTTCTCTAAAAAAAACCGCTGATGAAAAGGTCATCAGCACCTCAAAATTGGATCACATCATATGGCGTTTCTCCGGGAAGATCCCGAGAAAAGTATGATGCAATATCCCCAAGCGTGAAAGCAGTCTCTCAAGAGACTCGTTTTCCCCAGTAGAGTCGACAAATGGCGTCTCCAAACAGAGAAGTTTGTACACCTCTATAACTCAGACGACTGGGTTCCCCGGCGAGTCTGACATCAAAACTTTTCCCATTAAATGGCATCTCCCCAGGAAAATTCGGCGAGAAGTTTGAGGAAAATCGCTACACATAGCGACCCTTGTCAATAAAGTTTATTGACAAAATAAACTAAGACCAGTTCCTTGGTAGGAAACCAGGATCAAGGGGAAGTTTATTTCAGAAACTAAGACCAGTTCCTTGGTAGGAAACCAGGATCGAGGGGAAGTTTACATCAGAAACTAAGACCAGTTCCTTGGTAGGAAACTAGGATCGAGGGGAAGTTTACATCAGAAACTGAGACCAGTTCCTTGGTGGGAAACCAGGATCGAGGGGAAGTTCATTTTAGAAACTAAGACCAGTTCCTTGGTAGGAAACCAGGATCGAGGGGAAGTTTTTTACCTTTTCTAAGCATCATTGCTTAGCAAAAGAAGAAGGATGTGCAAGCTACCATTCTTAACCACCATCAAAATTTCGGGTATTCCGATATTTAATCCTCTTGCACCCCGAATGCCCGAATACCTTCGCCATTCACACCTTCGGGTCCAAGAAGATTAAATAGGGGCATCTGTCATACCCCAAATTTTGACCACTAAGATTTCCCATCATTGTGCAAATCATTATCATAATATGGATGAACCATTAGTCTCCCCAAAGATGGGTGATCATTCACTACTATCAAAAATTAGGGTTTCAAGCCCTCTCTGAGCTCTTAGACAAAGGATCAATCAAGAAATGACATGATCTTCAACTTTTCTAGACTCTCAGATATCCACAAGGGATCAAGAGGACTCCCACTTCAAGGATTAAGCACAAGACTGCTCCCTTCCAGGTGGATCAAGCCTCAAGATCGCCAGTGTCACGAAATTAAGGTTTGGTCGACCAGGGCCTCCAGATGAAATTTTTCCTCTGTACATGAGCCAATGCTTCAAAGCATATCCTAAAATACTCCATGGAACCTCAAGGGCCCAAGCATCAAGTCAATTTGACCTCAGGGGATGCATACATCAAAAATCAGGAATTAGGGTTTCTTGACCTAATTCACCCATAAGTTGACTTTTGGGATAAATCATGAGCCAAGACCTCAAGACATGATTTGAGGGTCTCCAACATACCACGTTGATCCATTTGTAATAATGGATTGATCCAGGAAGCATGAGCAGCAAGTCTCAATTTCATCAGTACTACAGTTAAGGTTTCGCGAGAAAAGTCAATTGTATCTTTGACTTTTGACCAGGACATGCTCCCAAACCCTAGGACATGATTCAATATACCCTATAACACCTATGAAATCAATCCATCAAGATTGACTTAGGTCAAGGACTTGATTTCATAGAGGATCGCACAGTTTGGAATTTATCTGACAAAAAGTCAACTGTGGACAAAGGTCAACTTTGACTTTTTGAGATTTTTCACAAAAATGGTTTTTTAACCCTAAAATGATGTTAATGTATGATTTGAATCATCATTCATCAAGAAAAATCAAGAAAAGTGGGATAACTTGTAAAAGGGGGGTAACCATAAAAACTTAGAAAATTTTCTAAGTTATGAACAAAGTGGCAAGGGTACCAACTTTGGAGGATCATAACTCCTAAATCACAAAGCCATTTTCCCTATCCAAAGCTTGATTTTTAGATCTCATTACCCTCTACAAAAGCCTAAAACTGACCTCCCTCCAAATTCCTCATGGATTTTGAGTTATGGAATGATCAAAATCACAAAAAGTGAAAATGTCACTTTTTTCCAACACTTAGTGAAATTTTCACTAAGTCAGAATCTGCCTTCACTTTTTTCCAAATGTAGGGGGATTTTTCACTTGGATCCAAAAGGTATCAAAACCAAATATGATCAAACAGTTGTTGTATAATATGAGGGCTTTCCAAAATGCCCAAGAACATCACCAAATTCAATTTGGGCCAAGAGATATGACAATGGCAATATGCCTTGCTGAAAACTGCCAAGGCTAGGCAGAATTTTGCATTTTTACTCGATTTGGTAAAATTAGATAATTCCAAGCCTTGTCATCACTTTGGACACATATGAGGATCAAATCTAAAAGGGACAAACACTGAGCCAAGCCTCCAAAGTCCTTGGAACAAGAAGTAGCATGCCAAACCTAGAATTGCCTAAAAGAGGGACAAGACTCCAATTTTGGATTGGAGCATTCAATGCATACACCAAGGTGGCATGGATTGGGCCATTTGCAATTGAATTCAGTCAAGACTTATCCAAGACCAAGGGAACCACAGCCTTGTGCCCTAACCTCTAGCCAATGGCTAGAGGAGACTTGGATTCCAAAGTGTAACCATTGGCCAAACCTCTGCTGCAGTTGCCATTCACTATTACTTGCAAAAAAAACTTGCTCTACTATAAATAGAGCTCATTTGTGATCAGTTTGAGTACACCAAAGCCACCAAACAGATGCTTTCCTAAAAATCTCCTTCTTCACTCCAATTTTGCCTTCCAAAGCAAGTCACTATCGGGTTTTGAGTTTGAGAGCAATTCCAATCAAACCAATCACACACACACCTCATAAACATCATATAGAAGTGATCCAAACACTCACATAACATCTGGAACACCAAAATTACAAAATCACTAGCCAATTGCTCAAGCCTTTGACAGATTTGCAGTTGGGGTACCATCTCAAGTTCCAGATCATTTCAATTCATTCCAAGCATCCAGACACACTCCATGGCACCTAGGTAAGCTATCCAGATCATTGGAACCTAGCTGTAACACCTCTAACCCAAAACACGATCACCAGCTGCAAGAGGTGAGCATGAGCTCTTCTAACTCTATGATCCATGCATTTTTTGCTGCACAATAATTTGGCCATATGTTCATAATCATGCATGGAGTGTTTTCCCTCAATCAATTGACTTGTATGAATCGTGTATGGAATTTTTGAACCTTCATGCAGAATTTAGGGTTCTTGAGGTTTCTCTTTGATTTCTTATTCCATGCTTAAAATAAATGAAATTAAAGACCATAGACATGATCGTGAGGTTGAAACGAGTAGATTGATATGTAGATTGCATGATATAATCAAGTATTCAGTGAGATTGGATAGAAAATGCAAATCTACAGAAATAGGGGAAGGGCGCGTGTTCTTGCCATGTTCTTGGCGCCCTTTTTCAAATATTTGAATATTCGAATTTTGTGATTTTATTTAATTGATTCAAAAATTAATTTCTCTCTGAGTTTTAATGATTTTGAGTTGATTCTTTTTTTAATAATTCAAAAAAATGTTAAAATATTTTATTTTACCAAGAAATCCTAAAAATATTATTTATTTCATATAATTGATATTTTTACAAAGAATTAATATTTTAATTGTTTTTGACAATTAAAATATTTTTTCCTTCTTGATTTTGCAAATTTTAATGATTTCTAATCATTTTGTAGGTCAAAACATGATTTTTGAAACATTAATCCAAGATCACTATTTGTTTTCCACATGTTAAACAATTTTGATCATTTTAATTGAATTTTTTATTCAATTAAAATACATTTTTGAAACAAATTAGGGTTTTGATTAATTCAACCCTCATCAAACATTTTAAAAACATTTTGGGCCTCTAATAGAGTGCAAGACTCAATCCTTTGTAAATACAAAACATTTTGGGCCTCACTTATTGTATAAGTCCCGTTGTATTTCAAAAAGTTCGACGCGATCATCGTCCGTTGAAAAACAAACCTTGGGCCTACCCTCATGTTATAAGCCTCATTTCTTTTCTTCAAATCATTTTTGAGCTTCTATTAGATTGTAAGATCCAATCCCCCTTTAACCAAAACTTTTTGGGCCTCAGACATTGTATAAGTCCCACTGCGTTAAAAGAAAACCTCGGCGCGATCACCAATAAAAAAACCAATCATCTGGGCCTACCCTCGTGTTATAAGCCCCATTCTTTTTCTTTAAATACTTGGGCCTCTTGAGAGAGTGTAAGACCCATCCCCTTGTACAGAAAACTTTTTGTACCTCAGTCACTTGTATAAGTCCCTCTGTACAAAACGACAGTGCAATCACTGATAAACCTTGAGCCTCTCCTTGAGCTGTAAGCCCCAACATCTTTTCAAAATACTTTCTCCTTTAAATTTTGAATATATTGTTGTTTTCAATCTTTCTTTGTTGAACAACTAACCAAACAGCATGGAAGCTCTACAACCGAGTAAGTGTTTATATGCTTTCTTTATCTGCATTCATATACATATAACTGTATTGTGGGGTTGTTTCACTGTAAGTCTTCTTTCATAAACTCATATCAACTGTGTAATACTAGTATAGATATTTAGAGTTTCCCCGGCAACTACGTCTAGCACTAAGCCTTGTTGGTCACTCTTAAATAGGCAAAACTAGATCTCCCATAGGATTACCAGACATAGTCTTCCCTCCTCTTGGGGTTAAACAATATGGAGACGTGAAAGGCAGCATTCTCGGTGAACCCTTTCTCAGACTGTCACTCTTAGAAATTGTCAAAGAAACTCTACTCCCCAGAGATGATCTTTTCTCCGTGAATGGCATCTCTTGATTTTCTTCCAAATTCTCGGACTTTCCTGGCTTGATCTATTCTCTGTGAATAGCCTGTCTTGAATTTCTCGGGGTTTGGGGAACCACAGTCATCCTAAAACCATCCCCGCCTCCTCTTGGGCATTGTACAAGGACCCTACGGCTTCTTCGAAGTATTCACAGCCTCCTCTTAGGCTTCATATAAGGATTCTTCCTTCGGGAAGAGAGCCTCCTCTTGGGCTTCGTACAAATTGTCCCTCGGCTTCTTAAAAGCTTCCAGCCTCCCCTTGGACTTCGTACAAATTGTCCCGACGACCTCCTAGAGGTATAGGAACAGAAATTAGTCATCTTAATAGAACAGTCTTTCAAAGAGTCTAGATTTTTCTACTGGGAACATACTACTACTGTTTCTTTAAGAATAGTACAAAAGATAAAACTCTAGACTTGGACAGTCTAATCTCCTTGAGTCTGGAAGGCATTCTCAAGTAGGGAAAAACACCAGTAGACTCGGACAGTCTCCAATACCCTCTGGATTCCCCATTTCCTTAAAGAACAGGAAATAACCCTGATCCTCTGATCAATCCCAAAGCATAGCCTTACCTCTAATCAGTCTCTTTATAAGAACTGATTTTCTCTTTTAACCAACCTACTGGACCTGTCACTCAACTGAAACAACACTCCTTTTAGCCTCTATCTCGGGCTTCGTACGAGATACAAAAAGACTCTCTTGTTGAGTCAATCTCCTTTTAGCCTCTATCTCGGGCTTTGTACGAGATACAAAAAGACTCTCTTGTTGAGTCAAACATTTTAAGCCTCTATCTCGGGCTTCGTACGAGATACAAATCACTCTCTTGGTGAGTATAAAAGACTCTCTTGTTGAGTCAAACCCTTTTAGCCTCCGTCTTGGGCTTCGTACAAGACACATATAAAAATACCCTCTTGTTGGGCCAACAGCCTCCTCTTAGGCTTTGTATAAGGAAACCCCGGTTGAGTTAATCAACCTTTTAGCATCAAAACTGTGCCCGTTCACAGGATACAAACATCAACAACTCCTTTCATCTAATCGCTGTAAGCGGCAAGCCTCTGGATTATTTACATCTACGCCACTGTCCCTCTTTTAGCATGAGAAATTCCTAAGGAAAGATGGCATTGCACTACACTGAGTTAAAGTATTCTCCTTCAGGTTAAAACCCCCTATAAAGGAAATTATGGCATTGCTAGGATTCACATATCCCGGTTAAAGTAATCCTCCTTTATAGTCAGTCACCCAACAGTTGTGACAAACAGAACCCCTTTAGAGATGACAAATTCTCTCTAAAGACAACAAATATTTAGCTTCACATCTTGGGCTTTGAACAAGATACAAACCACCTTCAGCTTCACGTCTTGGGCTTTGAACAAGACACCAAAACACCACTTCCTCCCATAGGATAAGAGGAACTACGATCGTTCTGATTTCCCTGTTTCGGTAAATGGAAATACGTAGGCATAAGATTGAAAGAAAAATCTTAGCGAGCACACCACATCAAAAAACCTCAGGTCACAAATCCTCACATATCCACCAAAATATCTGAGTCCGTATTCCCCACCAAAAGTCTAAATTCAACCAAAATAACCTAAGAGAGGCCCCCCCCCCCATATTGATCGCATCTGTAAACCAACAGTTTTGACTGTTTGACCTCAGTTTGAAAAGCAGGGTTAGTTGGAGATATCTATTTCCCTTCCTTCATCAGCTTCAATAGGATAAAAAATGAATCGACATGTAGTAACCCAGAGCGGCAGTGCTTAAGAACCACGTCCTAAATCGCTCGCTACAGTTGTATATCATGTTTCAGGCATCATTCAAGGGTATTATATGTGGCTAAGGATTAGATATGAAGCAGGACTCAAAACAAGTTGCATTGAAGCAATTTTCACCATTTTTCCTTGGTCCAATCGATTTGCATAAGTGTGCAATCGATTGCACCCCTTCAGTTTTCACATTTTGGCCTTTGCAAGGGTGTGTAATCGATTTGCACTGCTGTGCAATCGATTGCACTGTGACAGATTTGCCAAAAACCTTCATTTTTCAACACTATGTCAATTTCCAATGCACCACATTCACTTGGGATCAATGCTATATCAGTAGAAGGATCTAGAGAGCTGCATAATTTGATTTCATTTCCATCCAATTTCCACTCTAATTCCACATTCCCTTTCCAAGTTATTTTTTACTTCCAATTCCACTCACTCCAAACCTCACTTTCATTCCAAACCTAAGTCATATTTAAACCAATTTGATCCAAACCACACACAATTACACTTCATTTTTTCTGATTTTTCTACACTTCTCATTCAGAATTCTCGCTCAATTCTCTCTCATTTTTCATTCTCAATCTTCATCTTCAACCTCTCACCAAAGCTCCATATTCATAGATTCACAAATTCTTCATTGGAATTTGTGAATTCTTGAGCTAAACCTCCATCACATCCTCATTCTTGATTCAATTCTGCAGTAGCAACTTATTTGGATCTAGATTCAAGATTTTGGAATCACTTCTTGGAGAGCTTTTGCTTATTTGTGGATTATTGCTTGGATCTTCAAGTGTTCTTGATAGAGCTTCATAGATCTCTAGATTTCTTGCTTGGATTCATCAATTTTCATTTGCAACAATCACCAAAGCAAATCGCAGCTTTGTAGGTTGGTTTTTCTTAGATCTATGCTTGATTTAGCTTAATTTTAACTTATACAATGTAGATCCATGGTTTTCAATGTGATTTGATCCATTTGCTTGATTGGATTCATGATCTGGTTGTTTGATTGTTGAAGTGTGTGCTTGATTACTGATATTTGATGTGGACTTTCGTGTATGTTTGATTACATGATCATTTGGATGTTTGAGTAAGTGATTGGTGTTGGAAAAGTGATTATGAGAAGTGATTTTTGCAGGTCTGGTACTGTGCAATCGATTTGCATCCTAGTGCAGTCGATTGCACTTGTGTTTTTTCACTAGAAACTGCTTTCTGTAACTGTGCAATCGATTTGCATCTGTAACTTTTGTGTTTTTGGCTTGTTTGGAAGCATTTATTGATACCTATTCCACCCCTAACCTTCATGGCTTTGTGTGATGCATATTTGTGGAATTTTCTAGGGTTGTTTAACCTCTAGTTGCTGGATGTATGTGAATGATTGTCCGATTGTTGATTTGTTTGCATTCTTGAAGCATGTTCTTGAGGCATATTGGTTCATTTGTGTATAATGCTTGTATTACTCGTGTGAACTTGTGAAGCATGATGAGATTTGATCCATTCTTTTGAGACATGTTTACTTACTGTTTGAACTTCATTTGACTTGCATATGGGAATTCTCTCATTCTCCTAACTTGGTTTTGTGAATTGTTTGAGTGCATCTACATATGAATGTTGTTATAGGATCATGTGCTAGGGTTTTGAAATACATTGTGTGCAATCCTATTTGGTACTTGTTGAGACCTTTTGACATATGACTGTATGAACATTATAGGTCATTCACATCAAATTATAGGTCATTTTTTGTTCATCCTTACATGACTTGTATGTACATGCTTTAACTTGAAATGTGTTGGGTAATTGTGCATTCTCACTTGACTTTCTTTGAGCACATGTTTGTATCAACCCTTGTATGGTTTTGCACATTCACTTTGACATGATTCCACTTCTGTTTGTGATCATTCTTAACCATATTCCATGACCTATAATTGCACATAACATGACTCTTAAGTTCATATATCTTTGCATGCTTGTTTGAACTTGTTTGAACCATGTTTGCTTCTAATCTTCAATGTGCTTCAACATGATACTTGTGTGAACTTTGTGAATACAATCTTGACTTCCTAATATCATTTCAAATGTCATGAGATACTGACTTGCATTCATTTGCATGATTGTTCATCTTTCATCTTTATCTTTGACTTGCATTACAAGTATGCATCATTGTTGAACTTGAATGGTGTTTGTTCACTTCTTCTTGCTTCATTTCTTTAAATGCTTGCATCCATGACTTGTATGTTCATTCAATGATATTCATATGCATTAATAAATTCCATTCACTTCTGACTTTGATGTTTACATGTGCATTTATACATGTTTACCTTTCTTAAGCATTCATTGTTCATAAGTGATGCACAACTCGCATTTGCATGATTGTTTGGCACATAGTTTGCTTTTGTTTGATTTCATATGGCATGTTTACATTATTAGGATCCCTTATCATGTACCTACTGACTTGGATTGTCTCTTAACCATTAGGACCTTTCCCTTTTGGTTTGCATGTTGTTTTCTTCTTAAGTTGTCTTCTTAAAACAACTAGTATTGTTTGGACTAGTTTCCTTCACTTGTTCTTATTACTTGTGATTGATTTTATGCTAACCTTTTGTGTAGGGTCAGAGGTAAGGTACTTGAACATGTGGATGGTTATCCATGTTCATCTCTTCTTTCATTTCTCATTTGTCTTACTTCTCTTTCTCTTTTGTGAATAGCATGATATAACGCTTGATTGTGCATAACTTCTTCACATCCCTTTGGGATCCTAGCTCATCCTTAATTTTTGATTAAGGTGAGGTAGGATAAGCATAAGGTAGTGCTATCCCTCTCTTCTTCTTAGACTTAGGTTCTTAAACCTTGACCTTAGGGCCATCCTTTGCATGATAACATTAGGAACATTTAGTTTCCTTTTAGTGTTTTCTTTTCAACTTGAGTCTTCTCGTCTCATCTCATAACACTTCTAAAACACTTAATAAAGTTAACATGTATTGCGCCTGAGCCTTGTACATGGGAAATGAAGAGTGGGGGGCTTCCTTTCACTTTTCTAGAGTGTTTAGCGTGTGTCCCGTCTTGGGTCGATGTGCGACGCATTCGATCCTATGTTGTAGACTTGTGTCGCTCCCGAAAGATTCGCATCCAACGGTACAAACACAAGTGTGACGCGGAAAACACTGAGTCGCCAGCAATGTGTATTTATCCCGAGAGAGGGAAAGGAAACACTGCATAAACCTGGAGAGAAAGGGGGAAAGACATGGTCATCGCAACCATAGTCAAGGTTCGGGAGTCGGTTATGCGAGGGGAAGCTGTTAGCACCCCACGCATCCATCGTACTCGATGGGATCCACGCTTGTTGTCTAAACGGAGGGTGAGTTGTCCTACTATCTATGGTTGAACAAAAGAAAACGGGGATAGGGGTGACTAAGACGAACTCGGTAGGACATATTCGATGCCCTAGGCCTACGTACTCCCTCAGTGCAATGGGAAAGTCAGAGTCAACGTAGTTCGGACGGGAACTGTGGGGGAAGGTTGCTCGCCAAGACAATCGATGTCTTGTGCCTACATATCCTCAATCGGACGAGAGAGAGGAATCAGAGCTAATGTAGTTCGTGGGTACGACCACGAATGGGTAAGTGTTTTTTACGTGAGCTACGAGCTCTTTTCTGAAAATGAAATTTGAAACCCAACATTCCCGAAGGATAAAAAGATTTGAATTTGTTTTTGTGTTTTTTAGACAGAAGTGTTTTCTAAGTTAGTTCATAACTTGCATTGCACCAAAGTCTAGGGCACAGGGACGGATACTTAACGAATCGTCCCAAGACAGGACGCTCGCTAAGTACTCTAGAAAGATGAGAGGAAGCCCCTCATTTCTCATTCCCCGCGCTTAAGGCTCATGCGCAATACACTTTATCTTTATTAAGTGTTTTCAAGAAGTTTTGAGATGAGAAAAGAGAAGACCCAAGGAAACTCTAAAGGGAAACTAAGAGTCCTAATGTTATCATGCATGGATGACCTATGGTTAGTGAGGCTTAGGAGGGACGACCACCTAAAACCTAATGCTAATCCTACTCCAAGCTTAATCAAAAATTAAGTTGGACTAGGTAGCTCTAAAGGGAGAGAATCCAAGACTTAAACAAGTCTTGAGATTCATGGGAGAAAGAGAGTGAAAGAGAAGAATGAGAAAGAGAAGGATGAGATAAGAAACAATATAGGGCAGCAAGAAAATCATATCAAGTATATCCAACTTACATCCATAAACAAGTTTCAAAGATCATGCAAAACATCTCAAGTAAGCATGCAAAGGTAATCATGAAAGAATGCAAGCATACTTATATGAAATGCACAATGAAGCACCAATGAACTTCATATCAAGATGAAATGAGAAAAATAAGATGAAGATGAAAGAAAGTCAGAACCAAGATCATACCATCATCAACAATTCTCATGTGCAAGAAAAGATCAAAACATGAAACATTATGCACCAAAGAAAGTCCACAAAAGGAAGTCAAAGTACAAGCACTTAAAGCATATCCAAACATGATCCACAAATTGCAAAATTTGGTCATAAGGGACCTCAACCAGGGGTAAACATCATATCAAATACTCATGCAAAGAATCCAGAAGAAATTCAAACAATTGGGCATGGCAAAACAATTAGAATTAAAAGATGTCAAGAGATAATCATGCATAATTCACTTAAGCACAAATAATCAAACATATATCAAATGACATTCAAAAATTTTGAAATTAAAACCCAAGTGACCTAAGTCAGAAGCTAGCAACATTCCAAGAGATCACACAAAAAATCACAAGTTAAGTACCTCAAACAATGCTTCAAAGTTGCATAAGAACAAAGAAGAACAATGCACAAATATAGGGACTAAAATGCAATATGAAATGAGTTTAAAAATATGAGAAAAATGTTTTTAAGGACCTCAAGATGTTCTCTGAAATATGCTAAAAGAATGGGATGCAAATCATACACCAATGATGAGAACAAAAATCAACAAGGGAGGGTGTGCACAATTGAGACAATTCCAAAGGAAATTAATCAAACAATTAATTCAGATGCACAAAATAAAATAAAATGGAAAACTAAAATTTGACAAAATTTTATAAAATCCTAAAGATGATCCATGATTTTTTTCATAATTTTCTGATGCATTAAACTAATTTTAAAAATTAAAATTGAAAAATGAAATAATTAAATAAAATAAAAAGAAAATAATACAAGCCAGGGGTGCAAATAGCAAGCGAAATCAGTTCAAATATTGGGCCAGGCCAAAACAGGGGTGCAAATAGCAAAGAAGCCCAAAGCGCTTCTTATTAAGGCTCAGAGTCAACAAGATTGACTCAATCATTGCCCTTGGATCAATCCAACGTGCCAAGATCAGTCAACAAATGAAAGGTAATCATGATCAATGGATCAGATCAAAAGTTCATGATAACAAAGGTACACGCGCGTACATCACACCATTCAGAAATTAATATCAAAGCACGTGAATAGCACATGTTATTTTAATGTGTTGGCACAATTACCATCATCAGATCAATCTAACGCACCAGATCAAGTCAACAAATCACAAAATCATGCAAGATCAAGGGTCCAGATCCGTGTGTGCACAATAAGAAGCATGGATTAAAAACACACAATCAATAAAATATGAGATGATTTTAAATGATCTGGCTGAACGTGAACCATCATATCTGGACCACCAACGGTCCAGATTTCATCTCCTTCCTCTAAACCTCAGATCACCTGAAAAATGAACCAGACGCCGGAGCCCTGGCTCCGGTCGTCTTCTCCGGCAACACCAAACATAAAAGTTCCCAGAAATCAAGAACTCCACCATCATTCAACTCAGAATTTCACAAGGATCATGAATATCACACTCAAATCAACAGATCACACATATATAAACCAAATCGAAGACAAAAAGTTTGAACTCAAAAACTTCAGATCCACATTACAACCATAATACACGTGCAAATCAAGATCTAAACACACCAGGATGATCAGGAAAGCATAAGGATCATTAAGCACACAAGAAAACTGAGTTCTATGGTCAAGAAAAACACACTAACCTGAAACTTGTAGAGCTCAAAATACACCAAGAAATCCTTCAGAAAGCTGCAGATCTACTCCTTGGAACTTCTGATTGCAAAATAAATGCAATATGAGGCTTGAATCAGGCTGGATCTTGAAGTTTGAAAGTGAGCAACTCAAATTCGAATCTGATGAAAACCTTGCTTAGAGCTTCAAACAATGGTTGATTCTTGTTCTATGGAGTATGTGGATCAAGAATATGGAAAAAATTCTTCAGAAACCCTTGTGAGGAGAGAGTTTCGAAGGAGAGAAAGTTTGAGTGAAAAATGAAATTCAGAGCAAGTGCATGAGGTGTGAATGAATGTGTGAGTCTCCTTATATACACTTGGTTAGAGCTCTGAGCACGATTAGGGTTTAGTTAATCCCTTGATTAAGGTTATCCAAAGTGATTTGCAAAAATGCAAGTTGTGATGAAACCACTAATCCACACGTGCATTGGTCATGAAATAAGTATGATTCATCTCCATTTTACTTGCTGATCACAATGGAATTGGGTTTGGGCTTTGTGGATGCTTAATTCATGAGATTCAATCCATCTTGCAAAAATGCATTTTATGAAATTCATGAAGTACATGGCACGGATTGGAGTGATTCAAGGGTCAAAAATGGTCCTCATGGAGTGTACTTGAATATGGCAATGTGACTTGAGTCATTGGAAACAATTACAAGTCATTTTGAACCAAAATGTAAAAGGTGGAAAAAAAGGATACATGAGAAAACCCTAAAAACACTTTGCCTTCTTTTGATCATATCTTGAATTTCACAAATGGTATGGAGATGATCTAGTACTTTTCGGAAAGGGGAGAGAGAGATCTTCAACTTTCATGTTTCTGGAAAATTCATTTGAAGCTTCTTTGATGATGAAAAATCAAGTTGAAGATGGTTTGAAAAGTTGCCAAAAATGGAAGTTTCACATTATCGGTCATTTTCCAAAAATAGTAACTTTTGCACAAACTCTTGACTCTTGATGAATGGTATGAATCCTAGCCTTTGATGACCATATGAGGGCATAAGACCTTAAAAATCATGAAGAGGACCTCAAAATTCCATGGTTGACTTTCTCCCTTACAGTTGACTTTTCTTGGTTCACAAGCAACTGATCCACTGAACATCTTCCACAATGAACCACCAGCCAAGCCTTCCTCTATGAGTGTTTGTGAGCATATGGAACCCATGAGAGCATACTTGAATCCACAAAGTCCTTCAAGAAGTCCTTTGGACCCAAGAACCCTAACTTGGTCCCTCTGGTTAGGAGGGAAAGATTCACTTGAAATCCTCTGCCATCCTTGATCTCATGAAGATATGATGACCTCCACAAAACACCTTGAGGCTTGAGACTCCTTTGAGATGAACCAAGTACCTTGATCCCATGCTAAGAACCAATGACATGCACAAATGCTAATGCAAGAAATGCAAAGAAACATAAGCCAGTTAGCTTCAAAGCAAAAGAGCAAATTTTGGGGTGTTACAACTTGGGTGCAATGCAAGTTATGAACTAACTTCAATCCACTTCTTGTCTAAAAAACACAAAACAAATTCAATCCTTTTTATCCTTCGGGATCGCTAAGTTCATAACCTCATTTTCATAAAAGGGCACGTTACTTCTGTCTCGTCGCAAACAAGCATCGACCCTAACTGCCGGACGCGAACTTAACGTTGCTCATAAAAAACACCGACCTTGTTAGGTCGGACTACAACTGCTCTGATTTCCTCCTTCTGGTTAGATTGAGGATATGTAGGCACAAGACGGTGATGTCTTGGCGAGCAACCTCCCCTTTAGTTCGTGTCCGAACTACGTTGACGCTGACTTTCCCATTGCACGAGGGAATACGTAGGCATAGGACGAGCGATGTCCTATTGAGTCGCTTCTTTTTCTTTTCTCCCTCGTTTATTCGTTCTCTTTCGTTCCCATTCCTTTTCCTTTCCAATAGCAGTGGAGCTCCAGATGACGACACCCTTTGATCGAGACAACAATCGTGGATCCTATCGAGTACGATGGACGCGTGGGGGTGCTAATACCTTCCCCTCGCGTAACCGACTCCCTTACCCGTTTCTCTTAGTCGCGGGACCATGCTCTTTTCCTTTCCCTCAGGTTTACGCAGCGTTTCCTTTCCCTCTCTTGGGATAAATACACATTGATGGCGACTCTGTTTCCGCGCCACTTCCGCGTTTGTACTTAGATGAAAATCCCGGGAGCGACAGCTGGCGACTCTGCTGGGGACTCTGGTTCCCTATGCGAGTCAATCCTAGCGCTTGTCTGTTTCTTTTCATTGGGTGTTTATTGTGGTGCTTTATTTTGTTGTATATTACTGTATTATTGTATTACTGTTTTACTGTATTTACCATATTTATGGCATTGCATTTCATTATTATGCTGGACTGTGTTGTGCTGTACTGGATTTTTCTGTTTGGTGGGCAGGGTGATCTGAGAGATAAGCCCACTACCCAAGCTTGAGCATACACATAGCTATTAGCGTGGGCAGGCGTGTCTCCCCCGTGGTGTTTGGCCACGTGTGGGTGTTCACGAGACCTACAGCCAGATGAGGTTCTATCCAGAGCTATTTGCTACTGTATGTTTGATACAGGCCAGTAGATATTCTCTGGAGGAATTGTCGACTCTAGTGACCATTCCCGAGGACTCAGTAACGGCACTCCTCCCGAGTTGTGATAATGGCAGACCAGAAATGGCAAACCCATTAGCATTCTCGATCCGAGGACCCAATGCTGGGAACTTACTATAGGATATCCTTTTTGAAAGCGAATCAGTGGAGGCACTCCTCGATTGACGATAGTACTGTACCCCGAGGGATGAATGTACTATTGCTTCTCGACCTTAGTCCCAGAAGTTGAGGATCTTTCGTTTTCTAGTACCCACATGTGAGAGGGGCGGGTTGTTTACAGGTAACCTTGACTTTCAGCATACCCGGTATTTTGGAGATCTTATCAGTATGGTTTAACTGTGTGGTTACTCTGCGGTTCTGGAATTCTGGGGGATTTTAGCCTTGGAATTATTCATTTATTTCAGTCCAGCACAGACACGTGGCACCTTGATCCCATGCTTTGCATTGCATCATCCTTTTTTCTAACATTCATATTTTTCATTTCCAGGTAGTATCTGATATTTTGATTCCAGTCAACGGGCAGTTCTAGGGATGGACACTAAAAGGAGTAAGAAGAATACCATTGTGTACAAGTTCCCGAAGCTCATACTTGGTCAGATTTGTAGCTTACAAGAGATGGTCGGTCCGGAAGTGTTAGGAATGTTCAAAGAGAATTATGGGTGGATCCTATCTTGTGTTCGTAACCTCAGCGAGTATGAATATAATGGCTTGCACACCTTGATGCAGTTCTATGATCCTTCCCTGAGGTGCTTTGTATTGACAGATTATGTATTGGTTCCTACTCTGGAAGAGTATTCTAATATCCTGGGAATTTCCATTAAAGAAGGTGCTCCTTTCTGTGGTTCCAAGGTGGATCTTGATTTCCAAGCTGTGGTTGGTGCTCTTTATTTGAGCAAGTCAACTTTAGAAGATGATATTTCTAGTAAGGGAAAGGTTTGTGGCTATCACTTGACATACCTGGTAAACAAGGCTCAAGAAGCAGCTAAGGAGAAGAAGTGGACTATTTTCAATGCAGTGTTGGCTCTCTGTATATATGGTATTGTCCTGTTCCCGAGTGAACCTAATTTTGTTGAGACGGATGCTATCAAGATATTTATAACTCAAAATCCAGTGTCGACCTTGTTAGGAGAGCTTCATTATGCCTTATACAACAGGAATGAGAAGAGACGAGGTGGTACAGTTCATTGTTGTGCCCCTCTTTTCTATAAGTGGTTTACCAATCGTCTACCTCAATCAGGGGCTTTCAGGGATACTAAGAATTCTTTGAAATGGAGTCAACGTCTGATAGGCCTAGATGCTGAGGATATTGTTTGGGTGAATCATGGATTGCTGGGTAAAGACATTTTGCACAGCTGTGGTGAATACCCTAACGTACCACTGATTGGGAGAAAATGAGGTATTAATTATAATCCTTCTTTGGCTATCCGGCAGTTTGGATATGCCCTGAAAGATCCACCAGCTGAAAAGGAGGTGGAAGAGTCTTTGTATTTTCACATGACTGAAGGTGGATTAGATATGGCACAGAAAGCTTCTGAAGCATGGCTCAGTAAACAGAAGAGAGGAAAAGTCGTTTGGGGTTTGCCTAACAATCAAACTTTCCCTCCATATGAATGTTGGATAAAGAAGAGGGTCGAAGAGTACTACTTGCCTTTTGATTGGGCGCCTCCCTTATATCCCAAAGTGATAGAAGAGAAAATCACCGTACCAATTGAGAATTCGATAAGCAGCGAAAATTGGTGCATGATTTGAGGGTGGAAAAATACTGGTATGAGTAGTCGGCTGCATGGTGCTTTACATGACAACTTGGAGTTGAAACGGAAGGTCTAAGATTTGACAGAGCGCCTGGGAAAAAGGGAGAAAGATCTTGATGACAGAGCTCAGCACTGTAGAAAAATCAGTATGACTGCTGAATCTTCTACCAAAGCTTGTAGGAAAAACAAAAAGCTCTTGACCGAGACTGAGGCCAAGCTGGCCATGTATCAGGAAATGTGGGAAGAGCTCAAGATTGAGAATGGGGAGTTGAAAGAAGAAATTCAAAGGATGAAGGCAGATAAAAAGCACTTCTCTGGTAAGTGTAAAGAAGCTTAGAAGGAAATTGAAGAGCTCAAGTTACAAGCCGAAGTCAAGAAGTCAAGGCGCGAAGGCAACGATGTTGAAGAACAGATTGCTAGGCTGAATCAAGATATTGATAAGAGAAACAGACTGATCAAAGGGCTGATAGAGCGACCTACACATCCAGACACTGTGGATCTTCTGGAAGAAGTTGAAGCCAGTTTGTTTGGAATTAATTTGTAGTGATCTTGTCGCAATATTTTGTTGGGATTACCATCAGGATTGTTGATGGAATCGCCTTTGATTGTATCAGACCTGTCTGTGTGAATTCTTATGACATGATATAAAATGCTTGGTTTAATCATATATATCAACATCTCTCAGTTTTTGAAAGGATGTGTTTCTTTTGTGTTGATTCTACGGTATTTCTGGGTTCGGATTTATTTTCCAATATTGCGTCTAATCCTTTGCCTGGTTTCAAAGACTGGAATCAAAGCAGATACGTCCTGGGGATGTTTAAATATGATGCTTGCATTTGCATTTGCATAACCATAATCATTTTGCACTTTTGCATAGCAAGTTTATCTCTGGGTTTCTTACCGTGTTCTTCCACAGGTAGGATTGCTGATCAGCAGATTCATCGGTATTCTACCAGATTCAATCAAAAGAGAGCTATGGAACAGAAGCAGGATGAGATGGCTGCCATGCAGACTCGCATAGCCCAATTCATGGAATTGATGTAAGGAGTTGCACAGGGGCAGGAACAACTGAGGACCCTTGTCCAACCCCTGGTGGCGAGAGTTGACGAGGATGGAGTTCTTCATGGCGGTCTTCATAATGATGTCATTCCTCCGGGCGGAGGTGTTAAGGGTAATGGTAATGGTATTCCTATTGGCCCTCCGGGCAGAGGTATTCTCGTTCCTTCTGTTGTGATCCCTCCTGGCGGAGGGGAGCAGGTTGTGATTCCTTCTGTCGTTGGCGGAGGAAATAGTGTGTGTGTGTTGTTCATGGTCGTCGATATGATGACCAACAGGATGACATATTTTCTGTGCAAGGCGGGGATGGCGTTCCCCTGGTTGTTGACGATCAGAGGATCAGGTTGATTGAGGAACAGCTGAAAGGGGTTATGAATCAAAATTCTGTAGGTATGGATTTAGATGATCTTGGGCTGGTCCCTGGTGTTGTGATTCCGCACAAGTTTCAGGTTCCCACCTTTGAGAAATACAATGGTACCACTTGCCCAAAGACTCATGTCCGGGCTTACGCAAGGAAGATGGCTGCATACTCTAGGGATGAGAAATTATTGATGCATTTCTTCCAGGACAGCCTGTCTGAGGCATCGCTGGAATGGTATATGCAATTAGAGAGATGTAACATCTGCAATTGGAGAGAACTGGTAGAGGCTTTTGTCAGGCACTATCAGTATAATACTGATATGGCTCCCAATAGGACTCAGCTGCAGAGTATGTCTCAGAAGAGTTGTGAAAGCTTCAAGGAATATGCCCAGAGGTGGCGTGAACTGGCAGCGAGGGTACAGCCTCCTATGTTGGAGAAGGAGATGCTGAATATGTTCATGGCTACCTTGCCGGGTCATTATTACGAGAAGCTGTTGCCTTGCATGTCAGGAAAGTTTGCAGATCTGATCTTGGTTGGGGAAATGTTGGAAAGTGGAATTAAAACTGGAAAGGTGTCGGGAAATGATGGGTCTTCTTCTAGTGGAGGGAAGAAACCTTATGTGAATTTCAAGAAAAAAGAGGAAGCGAATTCTGTTTCATCACACCGCGGTAAGGGAAAACAGCGTCAGAACTATAATCAGCAGGTGGCCTCAGTAACTATCCATGCAGCACTTCCACCTCAAGCAGCGCCTCAGTATCAAAGAAGGCCTAAGCAGAATAGGCACTTTGATACTCCATCGTTGCCTTATTCCCAGTTGTTTCAACATTTGATGCAATTGCAGTTAATTCAGGAGAGGACTCTAGCTCCTATTGTTGGTGATCCACCTCCAAGTTACAATCCCAATGCCCACTGTGAATTTCATTCTGGGGCACCCAGGCACCACACTGAGGACTGCAAAGCTTTTAAGCATAAAGTCCAAGATTTGGTGGATTCGAAGGCCATCAACTTTTCCAACGACGTGCCAAATGTCATCCAAAATCCGATGCCGAACCACGGTGGGCCGAGGGTTAATGCAGTTATAGAAGATGGTGAATCTTTGAATTTGGTTCTAGACGTGAATGAACTGAAGACCCCTTTGTTGGTAGTGAAAGAGAGACTACTGAAGGGTAGGTATTCGTAGGTTGTGATAAAAGTTATCCAGAGTGTTTGCTACAAGCAAATGGTTGTGATCTGTTGAGATCCAGAATTCAAAAGCTAATTGATGAAGGTCGGTTGCAGTTTGATAGATGCGATCAGAAGAAGGAAGTTCTTGGCCGAAAGAATGATATTGCCACTATTACTATCCCTTTTAAGACGGTAACCTTTTCAGTGCCGGCAAGACCAGCGCCGGTCATTATCACAACTCCTGGGCTCGTTCTGTATGAGAACATAAAAGCTATCCCCTAGAATTACGGTGCTGAAGTGTTTGTTAATGGGCACAAGCAAGAGTTGATGGGAACGTCAGTGGTGAACTCCGGTTCTAAGAATAATGAGGAAGCAGGAGCTATCACAAGGAGTGGTAGAGTATTTATTCCATCTGATGATCAGGCTGGTGGTTCTAGGCCAGACAAAGGAAAACAGGTTATGGATAATTCTGTGCAGACACCCGTAGTGAATGATTTCGCAGCAAAGCCAGGTGATAACTCCTTCTCAGAGAATGTAGAAGAGTTTATGAGGCTGATTCAGAAGAGTGGCTACAAAATTGTTGACCAGCTGCACCAAACACCGTCTAAAATATCCATTTTGTCTCTGTTATTGTGCTCAGAAGCGCATCGAAACGCGCTGTTGAAGGTATTGAATGTTGCGTATGTACCCCAGAAGATCTCAGTTAATCATCTTGAGGGGGTGGTGGCCCATGTTAATGCAGGAAATGGCTTGGGGTTTACTGATGTTGATTTGACGCCGGTTGGGAGAAATTATAATAATGCTTTGCACATTTCAGTTGAGTGCCGAGGATCGTTAATGTCACATGTGCTGGTCGACACGGGGTCATCTTTGAATGTTTTTCCGAAGAAAGCACTGATGACGTTGGACACTCGTGGGTTAATCTGCACACCAAGTGATTTGGTGGTGCGTGCTTTCGACGGTTCCAAGAGATCTGTCTTCGGGGAAATTGTGCTGCCAATTAAGGTTGGTCCAGAGGTTTTTGATGCTACCTTCTACATCATGGACATTCAGCCTTCTTACAGTTGTTTACTGGGTCATCCATGGATTCATGGGGCTGGGGATGTTACGTCAACCCTACATCAGAAACTGAAGTACATGGTAGACGACCATGTGGTGACGGTTTGCGGAGAAGAAGATATCATGATAAGTCATCTATCTACTTTCAAGTATGTGGAGGTAGATGGCAAAATACATGAGACTTTATGTTAGGGTTTCGAAGCAGTGAAGATCACTAGGGAATCTCCCAAGGAAGCCAGCCAGTCTGAAGTCGTACAGCAGCCTGCAGTGGTATATCAGCCAGAGGTCTCCATGTCTTCCTTCAAAGATGCACGGGTTGTGGTTGAAGCCGGCAGTTCGCAGAAATGGGGTCAAGTTATTGAGGTCCAGAATAAGCAGAATACTTACGGGCTGGGATATAAGCCACCCAGGCATCCTGAGGATCCTCCCAAGTTTTATGGTCCCGTTCGTTTTACCAGTGCTGGTGTGTTCTTTGACAATGTCAATGCTATTGATGAGGAAGGGGATAGTGATTGCGATATTGATAATTGGATCCACCCCTGCATTCCAGGTCAAAGTCTTTGCAATTGGTCATCAGAAAAAGCCATTCAAGTGACCGGCCCAGTGTAATTGCCTTTGTTTTCCTGTTATGACAATCCTACGCTCTGCCCAAGGCATATTGATTCTTGTTTGTAGGGCTTGAATATTTTGTGTGCTTTCTTTATCATTAATAAAGGACGTTTTTCACATTCAAATATTTTGATCCCTGTTTTTCTGTTTTTACTTTTTGCATTAGCTTACATCAAAATGGCAATATGTTTTTGTTTGTTGCATACATAATAAACATGAATCATCAATCATGCAGGTTTCCTTGTTCAGATACCACCAATCATGATTCAGCTATGGCTCGGTATGATTTCGACAATCCCATTTATCAGGCTAAAGAAGAGGCTGATGAAGATTGTGACTTACCCGAGGAATTGGCCAGATTGTTGAAACAGGGGGAAAGGGTCATTGTACCTCATCAAGAGGAGATTGAGATTGTTAACTTGGGAACCGAGGATGCAAGGAAAGACGTCAAGATTGGGGATGCTTTGGAAGACAGTGTAAAAAGAAGATTGATTGAAATGCTTCGAAAGTATGTTGATATCTTTGCCTGGTCTTACCAAGACATGCCCGGGCTTGACACTATTATTGTGGTACACCGGCTGCCACTCAAAGAGGGATGTACTCCGATTAAACAGAAGCTGAGAAGTACGAAAACAGAAATGTCTGTCAAGATTAAAGAAGAGGTTCAGAAGCAAATAGATGCTGGATTTCTGGCTGTGACGAATTATCCTCCGTGGGTTGCTAACATTGTGCCTGTACCTAAGAAGGACGGAAAGGTCAGGATATGTGTTGATTACAGAGATCTGAATAGAGCAAGCCCGGAAGATGATTTCCCGCTTCCTCACATTGACGTGTTAGTGGACAACACTGCTCAATACTCTGTATTTTCCTTCATGGATGGCTTCTCAGGGTATAACCAAATCAAAATGGCCCCAGAGGACATGGAGAAAACAACGTTCATAACACCGTGGGGAACATTCTATTACAAGGTAATGCCCTTTGAATTGAAAAATGCTGGGGCAACCTATCAGCGGGCAATGGTGACTCTCTTTCATGATATGATTCACAAAGAGATCGAGGTCTATGTTGATGACATGATTGCGAAGTCACAAACGGAAGAAGAGCATCTGGTGAATCTTCAGAAACTGTGTGAAAGGTTGATAAAGTTCAGACTGAGGTTGAATCCGAACAAGTGCACCTTTAGGGTGAGATCTTGAAAATTACTGGGGTTTATTGTCAGTGAAAAAGGTATCGAGGTTGATCCTGCTAAAGTAAAAGCCATACAAGAAATGCCTGAGCCGAGAACAGAAAAAGAGGTTCGTGGTTTCTTAGGGAGATTGAACTACATTACTAGATTCATCTCTCATCTTACGGCCACGTGTGAACCAATATTCAAATTGCTAAGAAAAGATCAAGCGGTCAGGTGGAATGAAAATTGTAAAATGGCGTTTGAAAAAAATAAAAGAATATTTGCAGGAACCTCCGGTCCTTATGCCGCCAGTGCTAGGAAGGCCATTGATTATCTTGAGAATTCAATGGGGTGTGTGCTCGGTCAGCACGACGAGTCAGGTAGAAAAGAACATGTCATCTACTACCTGAGTAAAAAGTTCACCGATTGTGAGTCAAGGTACTCAATGCTGGAAAAAACATGTTGTGAACTCGCTTGGGCCGCCAAGCGTTTAAGGCAGTATATGTTAAACCACACAACCCTCTTAATTTCGAAGATGGACCCGATCAAGTATGTGTTTGAAAAGCAGGCGCTTTCTGGAAGAATAGCCCGTTGGCAGATGGTTCTGACAGAATACGATATTCAATATGTTTCCCAAAAGGCCATTAAGGGAAGTGTTTTGTCATAATATCTTGCTGAACAGCCAATTGAGGATTATCAATCGATGAAGTTTGAATTTCCTGATGAACGTATCATGTTTCTGAAGATGAAAGACTGTGAAGAGCCTCTGCATGATGAAGGACCTGAAATTGAATCCCAATGGAAGCTAGTCTTTGATGGAGCAGTCAACTCATATGGTAACGGAATCGAGGCAATCATTACGACTCCACAAGGTTATCATATACCCTTCACTGCCCAGTTAGCGTTCATATGTACCAACAATGAGGCGGAGTATGAAGCATGCATCATGGGGTTAGAAGAAGCAATTGATTTGAGAATCAAGAACCTCGATGTTTATGGTGATTCCGCGTTGGTGGTTAATCAGATTACAGGTGAATGGGAAACTCGTCAAGCGAATTTGGTGCCTTATAACAACTATGCCAGAAGGTTGTTACCTTTCTTTGACAGAGTCGATTTCCATCATATACCCCGGTTGGAGAATCAGATGGCAGATGCATTGGCAACGTTGTCTTTAATGTATCAGGTGAATCGTTGGAACGAAACTCCTTCAATCAAAATCATGCGTCTGGATAGACCAGCTTTTGTGTTTGCGGTGGAAGGTGTATCAGATGGCAAACCTTGGTATCATGATATTAAGGTTTTTCTGAAGAGTCAAGAGTATCTGGAAGGTGCGTCAACCAAAGATAAGAAAACTCTGAGGAGGTTGGCAGGGAACTTCTTTTTGAATAAAGACGATGTGTTTTACAAGAGGAACTTTGACATGGTCTTGCTACATTGTGTTGATGAACACGAGGCAAGCCTGTTAATGGAAGAAGTTCATGAGGGATCCTTCGGTACCCATGCCAATGGGCATGCTATGGCTAGAAAGCTGTTAAGAGCGGGGTATTACTGGATGACTATGGAGTCCGACTATTTTAAATACGCCCGAAAATGTCATAAATGCCCGATTTATGTCGATAAGGTGCACGTGCCGCCTACTCCTCTGAATGTGTTGTCATCACCTTGGCTCTTTGCCATGTGGGGTATTGATATGATCGGAAATATTGAGCCGACTGCTTCCAATGGGTATCGGTTCATTTTGGTTGCCATTGACTATTTCACGAAGTGGGTGGAAGCGGCCTCGTATGCCAACGTCACCAGACAAGTGGTAGCCCGGTTTATCAAGAAGGACATCATCTGCCGATATGGAGTCCCGGAGAGAATCATTACTGATAATGGTTCAAATTTGAATAACAAGATGATGAAGGAGCTATGTCAGAGCTTTAAGATTGAACATCACAATTCTTCTCCCTATCGTCTGAAGATGAATGTGGCTGTTGAAGCGGCAAATAAGAACATCAAGAAGATTGTGCAGAAAATGGTGGTGACGTATAAAGACTGGCATGAGATGTTGCCTTATGCTTTACACAGTTATCGTACTTCAGTACGTACATCAACTGGGGCAACTCCTTTCTCACTGGTATATGGTATGGAAGCAGTTCTACCATTAGAGGTTGAGATTCCTTCTTTGAGAATTATGGCAGATGTGAAGCTCGATGAAGCTGAGTGGGTGGGTTCCAGATTGAATCAGCTGAACCTTATCGAGGAAAAGAGATTGGCAGCCATTGCACATGGTCGGTTGTATCAGAGCAAGATGAAGAAAGCCTTTGATCAGAAAGTGCGTCCTCGGTGTTTTCAGGCTGGCGAATTGGTTTTGAAAAGGATCCTTCCTCCTCAAACAGATCACAGGGGCAAATGGACTCCAAATTACGAAGGGCCATATGTAGTAAGACAGATTTTCTCTAGCGGAGCCTTGTTACTCTCAACTATGGATGGCGAAGATTTTACGTCCCCTGTGAACGCAGACGTAGTCAAAAAATACTTTGCATAAAAGAGACCCGCTGGACATAAAAAGAAGATCCAAGCAAAAAAGGGCATCCCGGCGAACCATAAAAAGAAAAGGTTCGGGCAAAAATTAGGGATAAAAAGAATAAACCCACAAAGTTGAAGACCTGAAAAGGCAGCTTTGGCAAAAATGGGTATCCCGGTGGATTGAAAACCCGAAAAGGGCGATCCAGGAAAAAGTTAGGGATTTGAAAGCAAGAGGCAACGATCTGCGTTCAATCTGTGAACACTTTTGATACTTGAAAATTTCAAAGGAAAGGAATCAGTCCAGTCAGTCTCTTCGAAGGTCAAAGTATCTGCGGATAAACGAGTCATATTGGGTCATAGCTGAATTGAATCATGGTGGATATATGTTCCCCACATTGCCGACATGTGTATTTTCTTTTACTCTTTTTGTGCAATTACCTCTTTTTAGGAATTGCTTCCAGATGTAAATGCCTATTTACACGCCAATTCATTCAATAAAATTTTCATTTTTATTCAAAGAGCTTTCTATTTGTGTTTTTACTTTAACTATTTTTGTTTGTGAAAACGTCCGATATTTTTGATAAACATTGCATGCGAAAATTTTAAGCTTTGTGAAGCATATCGGAAAACAGTGGAAATTGCTCAGACAACAGTCATTAGGATGGTAATCTAGATGGCCATTTTGCATATACTGTTGATTTTGTATGCAAGGGTAGCAGGATTTCTCCCCAGTAGAGCTATTCTCCTCAGCATTGAAAGTTCATCCTCCTCAGCGGGTTGTTGCTCTCCCCAGCCAGGGTACAGAGGATTATTTCCCCAGCTAGAGTTGTGATTGATTGCTCTCTTAACAAGCAGCCAGAAGTTGATACTTCTGCATCCCCAGCAAGAGACTGTTGGAATACCTCCTTTGGACAAAGAGGTTGTTTTCCTCACAAAGTCTTGGCATTCATTTTCCTTAGCTAGTCAGGAAGTGTTTTTCTCATCAGCAACGATATGGTTTGATCCCCAACAGATGAGTAAACCTGATGGTATCCCCTAACAGAGTTGATGTCGTTAGTCACCATTCCCTAAGCAGGTTTGCTAATAGTGGCTGATATTGCCCAGCAGGGTGAAGGTACAGATGTCTCCCAGCAGCAGGTTAAGTTCAATAATATCCCCAAGCAGGTTCGGTATTATTGACTTGTCTCCCTAAGCAGAGTTTGGTGGTGGTCTTCACAGTGGTTTGTTCAACAGCGATTGACATCCCCGACAGGTCTAAAGTCCAATTGTTATTGGCATCCTTCAGATCCAGGTTTTGGGTTCTGTCTTCGTTAGAAGCCATGGGTAATCTCCAGCGGAGAGAAATTTGTTGCGTTTCATCTGCAATATTCATCCATCTCCAACAGAGTGGAATTTCTCTCGGAGTCTTCATCTCTAAGAAGAGTCTGTGATCAAGAAGTCATTCAGTGGAATCTTCTTCAGCATGATCTTTTGATTCAGAGGATAATTTAGTTTGTCATCCCCGTGGAGTTGCCTTCATCTTCAGCATTTATTTCGCTGGAGCGCTTCTTGTGCATTGCATAAGCATTCTTGCATGGCATCCTCCCAAACGCGTAGCATTTCCATTTTGTATGGAGCATTACGCCATAGAAAAATTCAAACATATGCATTCGAAGCATAAACCAAGTTTGACATCTTTTACCAGTTTCTTTCCCTAGCAGAAAGTGATAAACTCAGGAGTTGTTGTTTGGCATTACACCGCAACCAGTGGATTCGTACTTCTTACTCCTTCTTATACTCCCCTACAGAGTTGTCTGTTTAGATTTCTCTTTTCCCTAGCGGAGTCATCTTTGTAGATCTGTTGATTCTACTAATCTTTGGAGTTCCCCTTCGGCCGGTCTTCCTTTTCGAGTTCCCCTTCGGCCGTTCTCGGTGTTTTTTTGTTGGAGTCCCCCTTCGGCCGGTCTCCCTTTTCGAGTTCTACTTCGGTCATTCTCGATGTTCTTTTGTTGGTTAGACCCCCTTCGGCCGGTCTTCCTTTTCGAGTTCCCCTTTGGCCGTTCTCGATGTTCTTTTGTTGGAGTCCCCCTTCGGTCGGTCTCCCTTTACGAGTTCCCCTTCGGCCGCTCTCGTATTATTTTGTTGGTTAGACCCCCTTCGACCGGTCTTCCTTTTTGAGTTCCCCTTCGGCCGTTCTCGATGTTCTTTTGTTGGAGTCCCCCTTCGGCCGGTCTCCCTTTTCGAGTTCCCCTTCGGCCGTTCTTGATGTTCTTTTGTTGGAGTCCCCCTTCGGCCGGTCTCCCTTTATGAGTTCCCCTTCGGCCGCTCTGGTATTCTTTTGTTGGTTAGACCCTCTTCGGCCGGTCTTCCTTTTCAAGTTCCCCTTCGGCCGTTCTCGATGTTCTTTTGTTGGAGTCCCCCTTCGGCCGGTCTCCCTTTACGAGTTCCCCTTCGGCCGCTCTCGTATTCTTTTGTTGGAGTCCCCCTTCGGCCAGTCTCCCTTTACAAGTTCCACTTCGACCGCTCTCGTATTCTTTTGTTGGAGTCCCCCTTCGGTCGGTCTCCCTTTACGAGTTCCCCTTCGGCCATTCTCGTATTTGCCTTGTTGGTTAAACCCCCTTCGGTCGGTCCTTCCTTTTCAAGTTCGCCTTCGGCCGTTCTCGATTTATTTTGTTAGAGTCCCCCTTCGACCGGTCTCCCTTTTCGAGTTCGCCTTCGGCCGTCCTCGTATATTTGTTTGTTAGTCCCCCTTCGGCCGGTCTTTCCTTTTCGAGTTCCCCTTCGGCCGTTCTCGATTTATTTTGTTAGAGTCCCCCTTCGGCCGGTCTCCCTTTTCGAGTTCGCCTTCGGCCGGTCTTGTCTTCCTCCCCAACGTAGCTTGCCTTCGGTCGGTTTACCTTTGTTGGAAATTCCTCCTTTGGCTGGTATTTCTTTTCGAGTTCGCCTTCGGCCGCCCTCGTAAATGCCTTATTTCATTACCCCCGCAGGTTACAAATTTCCAGGTTATTTTGGTATTCAAACCCCGTGTATCCTGATTGTCTGAAAGTCGTTGCTATCATACCCTCGGATCCAAGAAGTTTGAATAGGGGCAGCTGTAACACCTCAAAATTTGCCCTCATGTTTTAACTCTAACTGGCTTATGTTTCATTTCATTCTTGCATTTTCATTTGTGCATATCATTGGTTCTCAGCATGGGATCAAGGTATCCTTATTAGCCCTCAAGAGGAGGATGTGTCTCAAGGCCAAAGCAAGAGAATGTACTCAATCTTGTGGTGTTCATGTTCGTCAAAGTCTCTTACCAAGTTTGTGCAATCATCAGAGGCATCAGTCATTTATTTCATCAGCAGATGGGTTAATTATTTCAGAATCAAGATCATAAAGCAGGGTTAATTTGATCGTGTTCCAGACAGGTTTTATATCATGTTTCAGGCATTATTCAAGGGTATTATCAGTGGCTAAGGATTATATATGAAGCAGGACTCAAAACAAGTTGCATTGAAGCAATTTTCACCATTTTGCCATGGTCCAATCGATTTGCATAAGTGTGCAATCGATTGCACCCCTTCAGTTTTCACATTTTGGCCTTTGCAAGGGTGTGCAATCGATTTGCACTGCTGTGCAATCGATTGCACTGTGACAGATTTACCTAAAACCTTCATTTTTCAGCACTATGTCAATTTCCAATGCACCACATTCACTTGGGATCAATGCTATATCAGTAGAAGGATCTAGAGAGCTGCTGCAAAATTTGATTTCATTTCCATCCAAATTCCACTCTAATTCCACATTCCCTTTCCAAATTATTTTTCACTTCCAATTCCACTCACTTCAAACCTCACTTTCATTTCAAACCTAAGTCATATTTAAACCAATTTGATCCAAACCACACACAATTACACTTCATTTTTTCTGATTTTTCTACACTTCTCATTCAGAATTCTCTCTCAATTCTCTCTCATTTTTCATTCTCCATCTTCATCTTCAACCTTTCACCAAAGCTCCATATTCATAGATTCACAAATTCTTCATTGGAATTTGTGAATTCATGAGCTAAACCTCCATCACATCCTCATTCTTGATTCAATTCTGCAGTAGCAACTTATTTGGATCTAGATTCAAGATTTTGGAATCACTTCTTGGAGAGCTTTTGCTTATTTGTGGATTATTGCTTGGATCTTCAAGTGTTCTGGATAGAGCTTCATAGACCTCTGGATTTCTTGCTTGGATTCATCAATTTTTGTTTGTAACAATCACCAAAGCAAATCTCAGCTTTGTAGGTTGGTTTTTCATAGATCTATGCTTGATTTAGCTTAATTTCAACTTATACAATGTAGATCCATGGTTTTCAATGTGATTTGATCCATTTGCTTGATTGGATTCATGATCTGGTTGTTTGATTGTTGAAGTGTGTGCTTGATTACTGATATTTGATGTGGATTTTCGTGTATGTTTAATTACATGATCATTTGGATGTTTGAGTAAGTGATTGGTGCTGGAAAAGTGATTATGAGAAGTGATTTTTGCAGGTCTGGTACTGTGCAATCGATTTGCATCCTAGTGCAGTCGATTGCACCTGTGTTTTTTCACTAGAAACTGCTTTACGTAACTGTGCAATCGATTTGCACCCTGCTGCAATCGATTTGCACCTGTAACTTTTGTGTTTTTGGCTTGTTTGGAAGCATGTATTGATACCTATTCCACCCCTAACCTTCATGGCTTTGTTTGATACATATTTGTGGAATTTTCTAGAGTTGTTTAACCTCTAGTTGCTGGATGTATGTGAATGATTGTCCGATTGTTGATTTGTTTGCATTCTTGAAGCATGTTCTTAAGGCATATTGGTTCATTTGTGTATAATGCTTGTATTAATCGTGTGAATTTGTGAAGCATGATGAGATTTGATCGATTCTTTTGAGACATATTTACTTACTGTTTGAACTTCATTTGACTTGCATATGGGAATTCTCTCATTCTCCTAACTTGGTTTTGTGAATTGTTTGAGTGCATCTACATATGAATGTTGTTATAAGATCATGTGCTAGGGTTTTGAAATACATTGTGTGCAATCCTATTTGGTACTTGTTGAGACCTTTTGACATATGATTGTATAAACATTATAGGTCATTCACATCAAATTATAGGTCATTGTTTGTACATCCTTACATGACTTGTATGCACATGCTTTAACTTGAAATGTGTTGGGTAATTGTGCATTCTCACTTTACTTTCTTTGAGCACATGTTTGTATTAACCCTTGTATGGTTTTGCACATTCACTTTGACATGATTCCACTTCTGTTTATGATCATTCTTAACCATATTCCATGACCTATAATTGCACATCACATGTCTCTTAAGTTCATAAATCTTTGCATGCTTGTTTGAACTTGTTTGAACCATGTTTGCTTCTAATCTTCAATGTGCTTCAACATGATACTTGTGTGAACTTTGTGCATACATTCTTGACTTCCTATATTCATTTCAAATGTCATGAGCTACTGACTTGCATTCATTTGCATGATTGTTCATCTTTCATCTTTATCTTTGACTTGCATTACAAGTATGCATCATTGTTGAACTTGAATGGTGTCTGTTCACTTCTTCTTGCTTCATTTCTTTAAATGCTTGTATCCATGACTTGTATGTTCATTCAATGATATTCATATGCATTAATAAATTCCATTCACTTCTGACTTTGATGTTTACATGTGCATATATACATGTTTACCTTTCATAAGCATTCATTGTTCATAAGTGATGCACAACTTGCATTTGCATGATTGTTTGGCACATAGTTTGCTTTTGTTTGATTTCATATGGCATGTTTACATTAGTAGGATCCCATAGCATGTACCTACTAACTTGGATTGTCTCTTAACCATTAGGACCTTTCCCTTTTGGTTTGCATGTTGTTTTCTTCTTAAGTTGTCTTCTTAAAACAGCTAGTATTGTTTGGACTAGTTTCTTTCACTTGTTCTTATTACTTGTGATTGATTTTTTGCTAACCTTTTGTGTAGGGGAAGAGGTAAGGTACTTGAACATGTGGATGGTTATCCATGTTCATCTCTTCTTTCATTTCTCATTTATCTTACTTCTCTTTCTCTCTTGTGAATAGCATGATATAATGCTTGATTGTGCATAACTTCTTCACATCCCTTTGGGATCCTAGCTCATCCTTAATTTTTGATTAAGGTGAGGTAGGATAGGCATTAGATAGTGCTATCCCTCTCTTCTTCTTAGACTTAGGTTCTTAAACCTTGACCTTAGGGCCACCTTTGCATGATAACATTAAGAACAATTAGTTTCCCTTTAGTGTTTTCTTTTCAACTTGAGTCTTCTCTTCTCATCTCATAACACTTCTAAAACACTTAATAAAGTTAACATGTATTGCGCCTGAGCCTTGTACATGGGAAATGAAGAGTGGGGGCTTCCTTTCACTTTCCTAGAGTGTTTAGCGTGCGTCCCGTCTTGGGTCGATGTGCGACGCATTCTATCCTTTGTTGTAGACTTGGGTGCAATGCAAGTTATGAACTAACTTCAATCCACTTCTTGTCTAAAAAACCCAAAACAAATTTAATCCTTTTTATCCTTCAGGATCGCTAAGTTCCAAACCTCATTTTCAGAAAAGGGCACGTTACTTCCATCTCGTTGCAAACAGGCATCGACCCTAACTGCCGGACGCGAACTTAACGTTGCTCATAAAAAACACCGACCTTGTTAGGTCGAACTACGACTGCTCTAATTTCCTCCTTCTGGTTAGATTGAGGATACGTAGGCATAAGACGGAGATGTCTTGGCGAGCAACCTCCCCTTTAGTTTGTGTCCGAACTACGTTGACTCTGACTTTCCCATTGCACGAGGGAATACGTAGGCATAGGACGAGCGATGTCCTATCGAGTCACTTCTTTTTCTTTTCTCCCCCGTTTCTTCGTTCTCTTCCGTTCCCGTTCCTTTTCCTTATCATGGTTTGGGAAACATGCGTTGGTGAGAATTGAGCAATTTGCACAAGAACGTAGATGAACGGCGAAAACGGTAGCTCGAATACAAAGCTTCCAGTATTCGATGGAAATAATTGGAATCAGTGGTCGATTCAGATGCGTGTGTTGTTTGACACTCAAGATGTTCTTGATCTCGTCAATAATGGTTACACGCCGGTTGCTTAAAATGGTATAGAAGTGCAAAGAAATGTGCAATGTGAAACTAGGAGGAAGGATCATAAGACATTATTCTATATCCATCAGTGTGTGGATACAAAGGTGTTTGAGAAGCTTATTGACTCAACAACGGCGAAGGTGGAATGGGATAAACTTGCGCAGTGCTATGGTGGTGACACATCAGTGAAAAATGTAAATTTAAAGTACCTCCGCAAGCAATACGAGAATCTCAACATGAAAAGCAGTGAAAATGTGCATTATTACATCCCCAGAGTGATTGTGGTCTTGAATGAGATGAAGTCTTATGGAGAAACACTCTATGAACAAGTAATCATTGAAAAGGTACTAAGATCACTTACTCCTCAGTTTGATTATATAGTTGTAGCCATAGAACAATCAAAAGGCACCAGCACATTGAGAATGAATAGCTTCAGAGTAGTTTAGAGGCACAAGATTTGCGTGTGACTGAAAGAAACTCTGAAAGGGAAACATAACAGGCTCTGGAAGCTTCTTTTGTCAATAAGAACAAGAAGCAAGCATGGCTAGAGAACAAGAAAAAGAATGGTGGTGGTGCTCAGAAGCCAGAACTCTCTAATCCATATGAGAATAAACATAAAAATGTTCAGAAGGGAAAGAAGAATTTGATAAGAGAAAGTTTCAATGCTACAAAGGGTTGACTCAACAAGAGAGTGTTTTTATATGTGTCTTGTACGAAGCCCAAGACGGAGGCTAAAGGTTGACTCAACAAGAGAGTCTTTTATACTCAACAAGAAAGTGTTTTTGTATCTCGTACGAAGCCCGAGAGGGAGGCTAAAAGGATGATTGACTCAACAAGAGAGTCTTTTTGTATCTCGTACGAAGCCTGAGATAGAGGCTAAAAGATGATTAACTCAACAAGAGAGTCCTTTTGTATCTCGTACGAAGCCCGAGATAGAGGATAAAAGGATTGTTGTTTCAGTTGAGTGACAGGTCCAGTAGGTTGGTTAAAAGAGAAAACCAGTTCTTATAAAGAGACTGATTAACGGTAAGGCTATGCTTTGGGATTGATCAGAGGATCAGGGTTATTTCCTGTTATTTAAGGAAATGGGGAATCCATAGGGTATTGGAGACTGTCCGAGTCTACTGGTGTTTTTCCCTACTTGAGAATGCCTTCGAGACTCAAGGAGATTAGACTGTCCAAGTCTAGAGTTTTATCTTTTGTACTATGCTTAAAGAAACTGTAGTAGTACGTTCACGGTAGAAAGATCTAGACTCTTTGAAAGACTGTTTTATTAAGATGACTAATCTCTGTTCCTATACCTCTAGGAGGTCGTCGGGACAATTTGTACGGAGCCCAAGAGAAGGCTGGAAACTTTTAAGAAGCCGAGGGACAATTTGTACGAAGCCCAAGAGGAGGCTCTCTTCCCGAAGGAAGAATCCTTATACGAAGCCTAAGAGGAGGCTGTGAATACTTCTAAGAAGCCGACGGGTCCTTGTACAACGCCCAAGAGGAGGCGGGGATGCTTTTAAGAAGCTTGTGGGTTCCCAAACTCCGAGAAATTCAAGACAGGCTATTCACAGAGAATAGATCAAGCCAGGAAAGTCCGAGAATTTGGAAGAAACTCAAGAGATGCCATTCACGGAGAAAAGATCATCTCTGGGGAGTAGAGTTTCTTTGACGATTTCTAAGGGTGACAGTCTGAGAAAGGGTTCAAAAAGAATCTGCCTTTCACATCTCCATATTGTTTAACCCCAAGAGAAGGGAAGACTGTATCTGGTAATCCTATGTGGATCTAGTTTAGTCTATTTAAGAGTGATCAACAGGGCTTAGTGCTAGACGTAGTTGCCGGGGAAACTCTAAATATCTATAATAGTATGACACAGTTGATATGAGTTTATGAAAGAAGGCTTATAGTGGAACAGCCCCACAATACAGTTATATGTATATGAAAGCGGTAAATGAAAGAGTATAAACACTTACTCGGTTATAGAGCTTCCATGCTGTTTAGTTAGTTGTTCAACAAAGAAAGATTGAAAACAACAGTACATTCAAAATCAAAGGAGAAAGTACTTTGAAAAGATGTTGGGGCTTACAGCTCAAGGAGAGGCCCAAGGTTTGTTTTTCAACGGACGATGATCGCGTCGAACTTTTTGAAATACAACGGGACTTATACAATAAGTGAAGCCAAAAATTGTTTTGTATTTACAAAGGATTGGGTCTTACACTCTATTAGAGGCCCAAAATATTTGAATGGGTCTTATAGCTCGAGGAGAGGCCCAAGGGTTTGATTTTTGAACTAGCGATCGCGCCGAGATTTTCTTTTAACGCGGAGGGACTTATACAATATTCGAGCCCCAAAATTGTTTTGGTTAAAAGGGGATTGGGTCTTACACTCTATTAGAGGCCAAAAAGTGTTTGAAATTGTTTGATGAGGGTGAAAATCAAAGAAACCCTAATTTGTTATTCTTTAAAAGTAAATATTTAAAGAAAATCAAATAAAATACCAAATAAGTTTGAATAAACCATTTGTGATTTTTGTTTAAGGTTTGAAAAATGAGGGATTAATCACAAGGTTAATTAAAACTCACTTGGTTTTGATTTTCAAAGTAAATATTCACTTTTTAAATGTTTAAAAAACATTAAAAAGGAATTTATTCACAAAAATACTAATTATATTAAATAAATAATATAAACTTAATTTTTTTGTGGGATAAAATATTTCAATATTTTTGTGATTTTTTGCAAAAAGAACCAATCAAAAATAATTAAAATTGAAATAGTTATTAATTTTCCAATTAATTAATAAAACATAAAATATTAGAAAAAAAATAGCAAAAATGTGAGAAAACACAAAATGGCATGGGTGGGGTTTGAACCCACGACCTCAAGGTTATAGGGCGCGCGCCTTACCACTGGGGTGGTGATACATCCATTGCTTGAAGTGAAACCACAAATATACAAGGCATGCCTTGTTTTCTAGGCCTGGCCAAGGCAAGGCAAGGCAAGTTTTGGCTCAGAAACGTGAAGGTCATAACTTTCTCATTTCTCCATGTTTGGGGACAAAATTTATATGCATCTGGCCTAGAATTTCATAAGAAATCCAATGGTGGTGGTATTTTTTTCAAATCATACTCTCTCCTCAAAACCCGATAGTGGTTTTGAAAAAGGCCTATAATTGCATTTTCTATGCTTCACTTTGATACAGGCATAAATTACATGATGAATTGGTTCAAACACAACATATACAACATGTATGAGGTGTATATGATCAGTGGACTTCAAAGCAATGCATATTTTGGAAAGTTCAAGTCACGAGGCTTACCTCTTTTTGAGCTTTTGGAGTTTTATGTGCAATCTGCCAAGTTCTTTGTTCCAGAAATGGTTTGATGCTTTGGAAACTCTCAAATGATCCCTTGGAAGCTTTTAGGATGATTGGAATCAGCTGGAACCTGCAAAAACACAAACTGGCCCTTTCTTGCAAAAGGGGTTAAAATGGCCAAAATAGCAACTCCCTCAAATGGTGTTCTAGATGGGGGAAACCATTTGGGATACTTCAAGGATGTTATTTGGAGTGTGTTTGAGGTTTTATCTAGTTTGGAAAGTGACTGATTCAAGACATGGCTTGAAAAATGCACAAAAAGCCTATTTTTAGGTTTTGAGAGGTGACTTTGTGATTTAAGGATTACAGGTCACTTGTGTGAGTTTGGATCACCTACATATGATGTTTATGAGGTGTTAGGATCATGAGCCATGATGGAAATGCTCTCTAACTCAAAAACTCAGAGTTACCTTGCTAAAGAAGGTATTTTTGCCTAAAGAAAGGGATTTTGAGGAAAGCATCTATTTGATGGCTTTGGTGTACTCAAACTGAGCATAAATGAGCTCTATTTATAGTAGAGCAAGTTTGTTTTGGGATCAATAGTGAATGGCAACTGCAGCAGAGGTTTAGCCAATGGTTGCACTTTGGAATCCAAGTCTCCTCTAGCCATTGACTAGAGGTTAGGGCACAGGGCTGTGGTTCCCTTGGTCTTGGATAAGTCTTGACTGAATTCAGTTGCAAATGGCTCAGTCCATGCCACCTTGGTGTATGCATTGAATGCTCCAATCCAAAATTGGAGTCTTATCCCTCTTTTAGGCAATTCTAGGTTTGGCATGCTACTTCTTATTCCAAGGACTTTGGAGGCTTGGCTCAGTGTTTGTCCCCTTTAGATTTGATCCTCAGATGTGTCCAAGATGATGACAAGGCTTGGAATTGGCTGATTTTGCCAAATCGAGCAAAAATGCAAAATTCTGCCTAGCCTTGGCAGTTTTCAGCAAGGCATATTGCCCTTGTCATATCTCATGGCTCAAGTGGAATTTGGTGATGTTCTTGGTCATTTTGGAAAGCCCTCGTATGATACAACAACTGTTTGATCATATTTGGTTTTGATACCTTTTGGATCCAAGTGAAAATCCCCCTACATTTGGAAAAAAGTGAAGGCAGATTCTGACTTAGTGAAAATTTCACTAAGTGTTGGAAAAAAGTGACATTTTCACTTTTTGTGATTTTGATCATTCCATAACTCAAAATCTATGAGGAATTTGGAAGGGGTTCAGCTTTAAGCAATTGTAGAGGGTAATGAGATCTACAAATCAAGCTTTGGATGGGAAAAAATGGCTTTATGGTTTAGGAGTTATGATCCTCCAAAGTTGGTACCCTTGCCACTTTGTTCATAACTTAGAAAATTTTCTAAGTGTTTTATGGTTACCCCTTTTACAAGTTATCCCACTTTTCTTGATTTTTCTTGATGAATGATGATTCCAATCATACATTAACATCATTTTAGGGTTAAAAACCATTTTTATGAAAAATCCTAAAAAGTCAAAGTTGACTTTTGTGCATAGTTGACTTTTTGTCAGATGAATTCCAAACTGTGTGATCCTCTATGAAATCATGTCCTTGACCTAAATCAAACTTTATGGACATGTTCCATGGGTGTTATAGGGTATATTGAATCATGTCCTAGGGTTTGGGATCATGTCCTGGTCAAAAGTCAAAGCTACAGTTGACTTTTCTCGCGTAACCCTAATTGTGGCTCTGATGAAATTGGGACTTGTTGCTCAAGTTTCTTGGATTAACCCATTGTTGCAAATGGATCAATGTAGTTTATTAGAGACCCTAAAATCATCTCTTGAGGTCTTGGCTCATGATTTGTCCCAAAAGTTAACTTAGGGGTGAATTAGGTCAAGAAACCCTAATTCCTGGTTTTTGATGTATGCATCCCCTGAGGTCAAATTGACTTGATGCTTGGGCCCATGAGGTTCCATGGAGTATTTTAGGATATGCTTTGAAGCATTGGGTCATGCCCAGAGGAAAATGAAATTCTGGCCTGTATATCAGATGTCCTATCGAGATGTCGAGACACTGATATACAACAACAATGAACAAGCTCAATACAAAAGTGTGCATAAAATGTAAAGAACACCAGAAATTGTTAACCCAGTTCGGATCTAACTATCCTACATCTGGGGGCTACCAAGCCAGGGATGAAATCAATATTCGATAGTATCAATTCACTGATAACCACACCCGGTTCAATCAGCTCACTTAATCACTACCCTTCCTATGACTTCTACCTAAGACTCCCCTAGGTATGAGGCCCTCCTCAAATCCCTCTTCAATCATAACCCGTGACTGGTTCCTTACAAGATGAATAACAATGGTCGAAACACAAATTCTCAATACTTCACAGCTTATGAGAATTAACACACAGCTACTCAATGCTTAAAAGCTTATGAGCAACCTTACACAACTTACACTACAGTCCTTATACTGTTATCATAAGATACCAGTTAGGCTCACAAAACACAAGCACACAACCCTAAAAATACATGTAAGTTCGACACCTAAAACTAGGTTTACATCAGTCTGTTTATAGCTTGTAATCTGGACTGAATTGGGCTTCAAAAACGCAGCAATTAGGCTGCTCACAAATCTGCAAAATTAACTCCAATAAAATAGGTCTTCAATCCAAAGTTTCCTATTATGTCTCCATAATTAGAAACAGCAGCAAATCCGAAAACCAACAAGTAACCCTAATCCAAAAATGCTTTGGATGCCACATAGGATAACCAAATATTCACAGAATATTCAGTTACAAATCATAGTAACAGAATCTGCATTAAAAACTGACTTCACAACGCGATGTCCTATGAGCTGCCATGGAACATCTTCATACGACATGTTGAACAAAGAGTAATGAAACATATTTTTAGACATCTTCATTCAACATCTGCTGCTACATGAGTTTTAGCAAAATAATGCCAACCATAAAACCAAGGAAATAACAATCTCCCCCTTTGGCTTATTTTTGGCTAAAACTCCACACACACTTAAACACCATCAGTATCAGCAGCGGAAGAAAACACCATTAATAGCAAAAAAAACCACAAAACCACAAACAAATCCAGCATAGCAGCAATCCCCTTCAGCTACAAAAAAACACATAGTACCACAAGAACACATAGTACCACAAGAACACTCATCATAGTAAACTGGCAAAACTCCCCCTCAACAGCAGCAACACACCATCCATCTGCAGCACACACACTCCATCTGCAGCACACACACTCTACCTACAACAGCACAAGCACACATAATCTACCTGCAGCACTCCCCCTCAACAGCACAAGCACTTACTAATGTTGCTCCCCCTTACACTTACTACTCCCCCTTTTTAGCCACAAATATGACAAAGAGAGGTCATAGACAAATGTAACCAAATTACATAGCAGTATATTGTTCAACACCAAACCAAAATAAGTTGTCTAAACGGAAAGAAGGAAACAAAAAAAACAGACAAAAAAAATTTGCAGATAGCCTAGTTAATCAGCATTGTCCTCTTCATCAGCAACCTCATCACTTTCACCTTCAGATTCAGAAGCACCCTTCTCAGAACCAGAATCATCAGACTGCTGGACACTCCTTCTATCAGACTCAGTAGATTCACCTTGTCCATCTTCTTCAGTCAGCTCTTGATCTTTAGCAGCATTTCTCTTTTCAACCAAGGCTTTAATCAACTGCTCTAGCTTTGTCTTCCTTGCTGTATCTCTTTTGATAGATTCTTCCAGCTCCTTGCAGGTTTCTTGCAACTGAGCAATGGCTTCATCATCAAGATTAGCAGGTCGTGAAGTTGAGGAGGATGTCTCAACAACATCAGACACATGGACTCCACTTAGCAGCCTATAATGCAAAGTCATTGGAGGTTTTCTCTTGCTGACCTTGTCACTTCTTACTAAGCAGTCAGGAAATTGATCCAGGATTATTCCACAGATTAAGGATGGAAAGCATATGGGTAGGTTAACAGCGGATGAGCTAGCTTGCTTCAAAACTTGTTCAAAGATATGTGCTCCAAAGTTGAAAGGGACCTTCTTTCCAATAGCATAAATGAACTTTCCAAGCATGGATGAGATGGTGGAAGTATGATTGGTAGAAACCCAGTTTACCACTGCAATTCTGTGAAGGATAGCATATTTGACACTTAGCTTCCCAGAAGAGAGCTTTCCTTCATCTGGCCAAACTTTGATGCACCCACCTGTTATCTCCTCACTGACTTCATCATCTGTTGCTCCTAACTCAGCCTGATGATCCGTAGGTCTCCCCAGAAAGTTATTAATCACTTTGGGAGAAAATTTCACAGCTTTGCCTCTTACATAGACTTTTCTGAGTTTGTTATTACAATCTTCAGGGATACTCACAACAAACTCCTTAAGCAACTTCTCATAACATGGTCCTATGTCAGACACCGTCTTCATCAACCCAGCAGCTTCAATAAGATCAACCACTTCCTTATACTTGTTGAAGTCTTTTCCCAGTCCTCTCTCTAAAGCTACCCTTCTTTGGTTGACAATTTTCCACCTATCAGTTTGCCTGACAGTTTGATCCTCCCTTCTCCCACCGATGTCCAGGACATCAGTTCCAGCATTTGACTCATTCAGGCCTGTGACCCTTCTTTTCTTGATTGGAACCATAACTTTACTCCATTGCTTAGAGGGACCTGCTCCAGCCTTTCTTTTGTTACTCTCCACATTAGCAGATTTCCTAATGGTATTCTCTTTTCTACTCTTGATTCCTTGTAGTATGTCAGCTATTGGATTCCTCATCAGAGTTTTTCTCAGCAACGCTACTACACATCTCAGCCCTCTTCTTGCTTCTTCTTTCCCTAGCCACCTGAACTGGTATACAATTCTCAGTCCGATCAGTAGGACTGTCATTTGTTTTTCCAGCCATGGATGTTAGGACGTCAGACCCGACATCTTTATCAGAGGTGGCAAATCTTCTAAGACTCTGATCTCTACTGAAAACACTACCATCAAGAGTCCTACTATCATTCTTAGTTTCATCCACCCTCCTATTCGAATTCTTTTCAGTGACATTTTTCCTAGGGTTTATCTTATCAGAATAAAACCTAGTAATCATTTTGTCTTTCTTCCTAGATGAAAGGGGTTTAGACTTCTTACTTGACATACTCTCATTTACAGAGTGGGAAACTGGTTGTTCACCTCTAGTGTCAGCAGGAACAACATTCAACGGGGCGATATCAAGGACAAGATCTGTGAGTTTGATCAATCGGTGAGGATCATAGTCTTCATCATTGACTTGGGGAGTTCTTGAATCAGCAGGAGAATCATGATGTTGAGACATTTTTTGTTGCTCACAAAATGCAGTATTTAAGAGAGTAAGAGCAAACCCTAGCGAAGAAGAGTTTTGAGAGAATAGGTTAGATGAAGTTTTTGCACTGTAGGATTGAAGTTGGAATGTGTTAGTTGGGCTATTTATAAGTTTTGGAAATGGGTCCTTATACACGTGCCATTCACAAGCTCTTTGATTTAACACTTCCACAATAGTGCTTTCAGCTTTCCACAAATAGCAATCCTCTGAGGTTCTTTCACCTCTCATAACAACAGAATTATTTTCATCCATTATTAAACATTCGTAGTTTGTAAAGATGACCCTAAGACCTTGATCACACAACTGGCTTATGCTTATTAGGTTAGTATCTAACCCTTCAACAAGCAATACTTCTTCCAGAATGGGCTGTCCTGGACAATCCACTCTTCCAACACCAAGCACTTTTCCTTTTGATCCATTACCAAAAATCACCTCATTAGGAGCATGATACTTAACATGTGACATATATCTACTAACACCAGTCATATGTCGAGAACACCCACTATCAAAGAACCATTTTTCATCTGTAGAGACTCTGAAGGACTTGTAGTCCCTATGTTCCTTTACAAAATCCTTTGAAGTCCATATCCTTTTTGTTTCAACCCTGCTCTTACTATACTGTTGCATGGGTTTGGGATAACCATGTAGCTTGTAGTAAAAAGCTTTTATATGACCAAACTTCCCACAATGGTAGCATGTCCATCTTTGATTCTTTTTATTTATGAACTTCTTCTGATGCCTGGGAGGATGATGCAGCATGTTATTCAACATCTTCAAACTTCTCTTATCTTGAACGGGTACTTCCTCAGACTCATTTGTACCTTTAAATCCAACACCACTGACATTTCCAGTATCTCTTCCTGACTTCAGAATTTCATCAAGCACATCTGAACTCCTATTTAACATTCTGACATTTTTGATCATGTTGTCCAGTTTTGAATTCAAAACATTTACTTCACTTTGTAGATCAGCTATAGTAGACATATACTCAGTATTCTCAGCTTCTAAATGAACAATGGCACATGCTTGTTCTTCTTTCTACTGACATACTTCTTCATGTTCAATGCACAACTTCTTATAAGAGATAGCCAGCTCTTCAAAAGTAAGCTCTTTAGATTCTTCATCTAATTCACATACTCCTGTTAATGCTGTCACCAACTTTGCAGATTTCTCATCAGTTTCAGAATCATCTTCTGACCATGTCACAGATAATCCCTTCTTCTGTCTTTTGAGATAAGTGGGACACTTAGTTTTTACGTGCCCAAATCCTTCACATTCATAGCATTGAACTCTCTTCCCTTGATTAGAGTCATCTTCAGTTCTGGATCTTCTGCCTCCATCCTGGTCTTTGTTGATGTCGAGAGACTTGTTCCGAACATTTTCTCTTGACTTCCAGTCCATCCTTTTCAACACTTTATTAAATTGTCTTCCAAGCAACACTAGCTCTTTGGACACATCTTCATCTTTGACCAATTCTCCTTCATCATCTGAGTCATCAGCATTCGACACAAATGTTATACTCTTCTTCTTTTCATCTTTTTCACTGAATCCTAAATCAAAAGTTTGGAGTGATCCCATAAGCTCATCCACCTTCATTTTGTCAATGTCCTGAGCTTCCTCTATAGCAGTAACCTTCATATCAAATCTCCTAGGAAGAGACCTGAGAATCTTCCTGACCAGCTTGCTGTCAGACATCTTTTCTCCTAAGGCACTAGAGGCATTAGCTATCTCAATAATGTTCATATGAAAATCATGAATGCTCTCATCCTCTTTCATCTTCAAACTCTCAAACTTGCTAGTGAGAAGCTGAAGCTTTGACATTTTCACCTTTGAGGTCCCTTCATGAGCAACTTTCAAGACCTGCCAAGCCTCTTTGGCAATAGTACAATGCTCAATCAGCCTGAAGATATTTCTGTTGACACCATTGAACAATGCATTCATGGCTTTAGAATTTCCAACAGATCCTTTGTAGTCAGCATCATCCCAGTCCTCTTCTTCCTTCAGAACATCAGTAAGATTTCCTTCTCCATCTCTCACCTTTGGAGGCTCCCAACCTTTGTTGTCACGATTCTTTGTGAGTTTGGGACATTCTGGTTTGATGTGGCCTTGCTTTCCACATTCATAGCATATAATGTCTCCATTGGATGTTGATGCTTCTTTTTCTTTGTTCTTTGAGGACTTCTTTCTTCTTGTGAAACTAGAGTTTCCAATATTATTTTTTGCATTGAAGTTTTTTCCTAGTCTTTTTACAAGGAGCATAAAGTTTTCGTCCTCTTCGGGATTGTCTTCTTTCTTCACAACTTTAGATTCAACTTTTAAGGCAATGCTCTTGGATTTCTTTTCTTGGTTCTCACGTTTCTCCAATAGTCCAAGTTCCGTCTCATATTCTTGAAGCTTTTCGAATAGAGTAGCGGATGTCATCGTTGATAAACTTTTCTTCTCGGAAATCGCCGTCACTTTGGGTTGCCACTCTCTTGTTAAAGACCTAAGCACTTTAAGATTAAGTTCATCATGTGTTAGTGTCTTACCAAGTGCATTCAAGTGATTTGTCAAATGCACGAATCTTTTCTGCAAGTCGAGGATTGATTCTCCTGGTTGCATTCTGAATAACTCGTACTCTTGACTTAAAGTATTTAATCTGGATCTTTTGACTTCGGCGGTTCCTTTGTGAGTTTCTACAAGAGTGTCCCATATTTGTTTGGCCGTTGTACATGTTGAGACGCGGAAGAATTCATCCATTCCAAGTGCACTTTGTAAAATATTTATTGCCTTTTTGTCATAGAGAACCTTTTTCTTATCATCCTCATCCCATGATGCTTGTGGTTTTGGCGTACCAACTCCGTTGAAAACCGTTGTAGGAATAAAAGGACCATTTTGAACAGCCTCCCATATATCACTTCCTTGTGCTTCTAAATGTGCCTTCATACGAATTTTCCAAAAGTCGAAGTATTGGCCAGAAAACAAAGGAGGCTTGTTGCTACTACCACCGTCTTTGAAAACAAGATCATTGTTTGCGGAAGCCATCTGAATCGAATAGGAACAGGTTACCTATCACCTGCTCTGATGCCAATTGTAAGTTATATGCGCCTAAGAGGGGGGGTGAATTAGGTTCTTAAAAATTTCTTTGATCTTTTTACCGGTTCTTGGTTATTTTTCCGTTTTATGATAAGTGCTGGAAAGTAAAGTGCGGAAAGGAAAAATGACACAAGAGAATTATAGTGGTTCCCCTCACAGCCCGAGAGTACTCCACTCCTCCTTCAACACGAAAGAGAATTCACTATAGTTTAGAATTATTGTACAGCCTAATCACACCAATGGTGATGCTTACTATCTAACCTATAGGTAACTAAGTGTATGAAGAACAATCCTCTTCAAAACACTCACTTGTTTCCAACAGTCCTGGACAACAAGGTAATACAAAAAGTAATCTTGATAAGAAGTAGATGTCTTGAGAATATGATATTATCAATCTTGATGATCGATCTTCTCCTTGAAATAAATATCACTCAAATGAAATATACAAGTGTTCTTGAATAAAATGAGATGAAACAATGATAATGTGTGAAATTTATGCAAAGGTTTCTCTCAAAAATATGTTTGAATGAACACTTGAAGAATAACTGAAAGATGAAAAGAATGAGTGGATTTTTTATTATGAAATTTCTAGGAGGTAAGTTTTAATCTGAAAATGACATGTATTTATATTGATGAAAGCAACCATTCAAAAGTCATGGCAATGGTTAGAAAAATTCTGAATTTAATAAGATAAATGATGTAAGAGATGCCATGAAAAGATATAATGAAAAGGTGCATTCAAACAAAACATTTTTCAATTTTAAATAAAAAAACACTGTTTCAGTAGGTTGTAAATTGTGGCGGTTGTTTGGTCTGTTACGTCGTTTCAAAACGCCACAATTTACCAAATAATTTTGAAATTTAAAATTTAAAATACTGGTTCAGAACGGTGTGAATTATGGCGGTTTCTGGCTGTTACGACAGTTAAAAACGCCATAATTTACCAAAAACTGAATGTTTAAATAAATTAAATAATTAAAAAATTTGTCTAAGTATTTGAACCAATTTTATACAACATCTATTGATTTACCCAAGTCAATAGATTATATTTGAAAGTGATTTAACATGGTTCAAAATATAAAAAAAAACAAATAAATAAATAAAGTAAATAAAGTTTCAAATGTATGATAAAAATATTTTGTTTTTTAAAGCTAGAAATAATGATATATTTTCAACCACATGAACCATGTATGCAAGTGAATTTTGAAGATTATTTTGAGAACTATTTTATCAATATATATTGCATGCTTGAGACACTTTTGAACACTTGTATGCAACCATATTGATAAGTGAGAGTTATACCTTGATTATACTTGAGAATTCTTCAAGACTTGTAAAAATTAAAAACTTTGTGCTAACTTCAATGTCTTGATCCATTCTTTTTGAGCAAGCATAACATCTTGAATGAATAATGTTGTCTTCATCAAAACCATTGAGAAGCTTGCCTTCACAGTAATAGGTAAAGCTACTCTTCCCGGATCTTGCTCTTTCCGCGGAAGCACACTTTGAATGACGGCACTACAATCGGCATTGAGATCAATGTTATCCTTGTCCTTGCACCTCTTCTTTTTGGTAAGTATGTCCTTCATAAATTTGACATACTTAGGCATTTGCTCGAGAGCCTTAGAGAAAGGGACGGTTACGTGCAACCGACTAAACAACTCTAAGAATCTCGCATAATGCCTATCATTCTCTTTTATCTTAGGAGCAGGAGGATATGGTAATCTTCTCTGTAAAACTTCTTTCTGAAACTCCTTTCTTTTTTTTCTCTTTTCTCTTCTTCACCTCTTCTTCATTTTTTTCAACTACAACATTTTTATCATTTTTTTTCGACTTCCTCCACTACAATATCATTCTCCATTTTAACTACCACCTCATCTTCAACATCTCCACCAATTCTTCTTCCACTTCTTGTGAAAATGGCCTTACAATTCTCCTTCGGATTTGTTTGAGTGATAGCGGAAAAGGATGGCCTCGGTTGCTTCTCGGCTAATTGCTTTGCAAGTTGCCCAACTTGATTTTCGAGATTTTTAATTGAAGCTTCCGTACTCTTTTGAGTGGCCATTGATAATTGCATGAATTGTGTGAAAGTTTCCTCCATCCTTGAACTTCCACCTTGATCTTGCGTTGGTTGATAAGGATTTTGTCGATATCCTTGTTGATTTTGATAATTCCCTAGGGGTTGGTATCCTTGAGTGTTTTGGTAGGGTTGTTGAGCATTTTGGTAAGGAGGTCTTCCTTGATAACCTTGAGTTGGATTTCCAGCATAATTTACTTCTTCCACTACCGGAAGACAATACCCAGTAGATTGATCTCCTCTACACAATTCACAACAAGCTATTTGCACATTCTTGCTCAGCAAATCTTGCATCTCTTTAATCTGTTGAGGTAACTTTAACATTTGTTGCGTTAACAACTCAACTTGTTGAGATAGTAATTTGTTCTGAGCAAGAATTGCATCATTTGTCCCTAACTCTAGCACTCTCGATTTCTTTTGAGATTGGCCACGGTTATGATTCCCTTGATGGTCGTTTAATGCCATCTTGTCAATGATAGAAATGGCTTAGTCGACGCTTTTAGTCATTAAAGATCCGCCAGCGGTAGCATCCAACAATGTTTTGTGAACCATTTGAAGACCATTTCTGAAAATATGAACTTGTGTAAGCTCATCAAAATTGTGCCCTTTGCATTTTCTAAGCATGGACTTGAATCTCTCTCAAGCTTCGTTGAGAGACTCATTCCCACCTTGTGAGAAAACTGCAATCGCCGTTTTCGCTTCCATGAAACGATTGTGAGGAAAAAATAGTTCCAAGAACTTCTCTTCTAACATGGTCTAGTCCGTCATAATAGCAGTTGATTGGTCAAGGTACCATTTCTTTTCCTTCCCAATTAGGGAATGCGAAAACAGTCTCTTAAACAAAGATTCTTCTTCAGCTTCTGGGGCTCCAGTCGCACTCGCAATTTCATAGAATTTGGTCAAATGAGTAAAGGGATCCTCGTGATCCATACCGGTGAATGGATTCTGGTATAGAAGAGCGAGGATACCTGTTTTCATTTCAGAGTGCCTACCATTATGAACATTACGTGCGAACTGAGCTGTATGTCTCAGACTATTAACACAAGGTGTTGAAGCAAGTGGTGGTGGTGGTGGAGCAGCCATGGTTGGCGTTAACTGTGGTGTTGGTGTTGGAGTTGAACTTTCTCCTCGTTCCTGTCTTTCCTTAGCAAGTTGCCTCCTCCGCCTTGTTCTGCTATTTAACTTACGCGCAGTTCTTTCAATCTCAGTATAAAAAAGAAGTTGGTCTGGGGGTAACTTCCCTCGCATAAACAGAGTCTGTACACTTAGCCAAACAAATTAACAAGCACAAGAATAAGTTAAACAAGCTTAAAACATAACAACTATTGCAATGCTCGCAATACCAAACAACAATCCCCAACAACATCGCCATTTTGTTGAGAAGTATTTCTGGGGTGTTTTATCGTCTTCACAGGGATTGTATGTGTATTGACGTCGTTCTATAGTAAAAAATGTTTTAAACTTTTAAAGTAACAAATATTTTGGTGGTTCCGTATCGGATCGTTTGCATAAGAATTTAGTAATCAACGGTAAAGAAATTGGTTTTTAGGGTTTGATAAAAACATGTCAAAATTAGGGTCCGATAATCCGTTTCGTACGTATTTACTCGATAAAGGATGTGAACTTGTTAACGATGAATATAACCACATATCCTCTCAACAAGTTTATCTCTAACACTTGTTGTGGGATTTATCATATTGATCCTTTGATGATCTCTCACTCAAACTACCAATATGATAACATTCAAGATCAATATTTATGAACATCAACTTTCAAAACTATCTCTAGCCTCATGATTATTGATGGATTAAAACTTAGGTCAAGTTTTAGAACATATTTCTCAATCATGAACTAAAACAAAATATAAACCATAAAAACAAAGTTTTTCTTCTATATTTATCATCAACAAAGTTCACACATTACAATCAAGATCAATACATACAAAATGATGGATTACCTACCACTAATCTTGACACAAGATGTGTTTAGCTACACAGATTCATGGTAGCTTGTTTCACAAGTTTTGCGAGGAGATGAAAAAGCATCTGCGTCGAATAATCGAGATCGGATGCGAATCCAGCTTCTCAATGTGTAAAATACCTCTTGGAAGAAGAAATATCAGAAAAATAGGTTTTGGTGTGATAAAGTGAAGTTATGATCCCAAGAAAATACACAAAATACATTTATAGTACACTGGAAATCAGACGCGTTCACACTGCAAACTATTTGTTCGCCTAGCGAACTACAAATTTGGCACCTGAAGTGCCTTTTGATAAGCTAAACCGCCTATGAGTTTCTGCATAAGTTCGCAATGCGTACTTTTGTTCGTAAAGCGAACTTAGGCCCCTTTAGCTACTGCCTCATCAAAGGTGTCTTTCGCCAGGTCTTCGCAAAGCGAATGAATCAGCGAACGTTCGCTGGGAAGTTCGCAAAACTTTAGTCCCTTTTCTTACTGTCCAAATCCTGGGACTAACCTCTAGAGCTTCGCCAGTTGTTCGCAAAGAGAACATTCGCTGGCAAGTTCGCAAAGAGAACTTGCTGATGTTTTCTTCCTTTCTTTGGCAACTTGTATCATTTCTTTGTGTCTTACATCTTTGATCAATTAGTGCCTTTTCCAGCACAATAATACACATATTACAAGCAGCAAAGGTATATTCATAATGTTTGAAGAATAACAACAATTCATGAGTAAAATCCACAATTTGACATAAAAGAGTTGAAAAATATCAAACCATCAGGAGACTGCTTCAATCACAAGTTATCAGTATTAGTAGACTCTCTCAGCCAGTGTGCGTCCAAGGTCAAATTGTTGTGTGTGGAACTTATCAGGTCATCAGGCAATGATTCGTGAGAAGTTTAATTCAAAAGTCAGGTTCTTCATGATCATAGGTTCAATTGTGTTCAAACTGTGGATTTACTTTCCCATAGATTCTTTCAGTCTCAAAATAATTAGGATTTATTTGGTCAGAAGTTCAGAAGATGAATAATTTAGATGGTCGCTGTTTCAGTGATAGGTGGTTCAGTGGTAGTTGTGTTTCAAGTCTTATCAAAAGTGTGAAAGAGTGCAAATTTGGTCTGAAAATCGAGGTTTCTTGGTTGTGTTGTTGGAAAATAATAGTGAAAGTTCATATAGCCATTTCTTCTAATAACCGATTTCTAACCCCATTTTCCGTTTTCAAACCGATATCTTTTTTTCAATTTTTAACCCCATATTCAATCTCAATTTAGTCCACTTTAAGTCTTTTTCTTCATATCCATCGCCATTTTTCACTTTACATACCCTTTTTAATATTCAATATCCATTTTTAAATTTAAACCATGTCCCTATTCACATTTAAATTTTAATATTCGTTTCACTATCCATTATTTTCCAATATCTATTTTTTATTTCATAATCCAAAACCATAAACCATTTTTCAAATCCATTTTTATCCACTTCATATCCATATCCATTTCTACATTACAATCACAATTCATTTTCAATTCAAATCACATTGTACAAAGGCCCATACAAGAAAAAGATTCGTTTCAACAAAATTCAAAAAAAAACAAAGAGAAGTCATGAAGTCCATTGCATTTTTCCAAGCCCATTTCTCATTAACAATTATAAAAATAAAAAATAAAAAATAAAAAAAGAGAAGAGCTAATTTCAATACATCAGCCCAATTCATAGACCCGCGTGCCACTACCTCCAAACCACAAGAATTCCAGCCAAATACACACTTACCACCAGCTTTGCAAAAGTAACAAGAAAAGCAAACTTTGCCACTACCACTCCGTCTGACCCCACCAGCTTTACACACAATACAACCACAATCCTTACGCAGATCCACGATTCTCGCACCTCACAGCCTCCAAAAACCTGCAGCAAAGGACAAAACGAATTTCACAATTCAAAAACTGTTTTCTTCAATACCACTTCTTCGAAACAAAACTTACATCACATGATGCTTTCCACAATACCGGTACAAAAGGCTCCTTCAACAACTTGCCTTGAATTCCATTTTAACCAACACCCACACATACAATCCCTGCTGCAGCAACGATAAAATTCATGTAAGCCAAAAGCAATTAACCAGCCATAAAACCTTGTGACCCCACAACTTGGCATGATTCACGCGGCTACCACTATCCCTCACGTAGCAATTTTACGGATCACTCGCATAAAATCTGTTTTGCATCAACCTGCATACAGCGCATTTTTTTAGCATACAATACAGAGTTCCTAAACTCTTCTCACACCACATGAAAAATGATACTCGCATCAACAATTTCATCACAAAAAACTCTCCCCATAACCACCACATTTCACTCCCTTGAATCCTCTCTTCTTGTTTTCCTCCAACCCAACCTCACTTCAGTAACTAACAAACTCTCCATTGTTCATATAATACCCTCCTTGAATACCCGCTTTCAATCCTTAAACCGAGAGCCATTTTCAAACCTTTTAACAACCGTAAATAACCCCAAACCCTCTTCTTCGCTTCAAATCAAACCGCAGCAGCTTCACAACTTTCCTTTTTCTTCAACCTTCATTCTAAAACCATTCTTCAATCTTAACCCAAACTTCACCTATTCTCTGTTCTTCATCAACAACAATGAATCTCGCCAACCACCACTATAACCCTCTTCAAGCTAAACCCATAAATCCAAACAAACCAGAACCAAAACATAGAAGGAGAGAAAGAGTTCAAGATGAATAGAAATCAAAACAAAATCGCACAAATCAGAATCTTAACCGAACTGCGAACCTACTACCGTTGTCGTTAGCTTGGAGTCACGGAATCACAACTCCTTGTCGTCGCGATCTCGTGGTGGCATCCGTTTTCTTCTTTTTTCTGCAAACTAGTTTGGATCCATATTTGTTTTATTCTTATACCCTTCTATGATCTTTTGCACCCTTGTCTAAGTTTTTAATTTAATTTGTTGATGTATATTGTTAGGTTTTTACTAAATATTGATTCAACTTTGGTATTAAGTGGATTTTGGTTAATAATACTAATTAATTAGATTTAAATTTTTGATTAATTTCTTTGTGGATTTTAATTAGACATTTTAGATTTTAATTAATTTTATTGAATCTTGAATAGAGATTTGCTTAGATTGTTAATTGATGTTTGATTTTTCATAATGAGTTTTGGTATTAATTAGAATAGAATTTTGTTATGATTAACTTCTTAGTTTAGATTTGTAATTACTTTTTGATTAATTCTTATCTTGTGACTTATTTTCATAATTTTGGACTGATGAGACTTCTTGATGCAGATTGCGCTTAGTCCCTGTTATCATTTGGACCAATTCTTGGTGTTAATTCTCAATTTCCTTTTGATGCTGAATGCTTATGTTTGATTTTTGTTTGATACTCTGATATGTTTGAACCTGACGACTAACACTTGTGCTTGACTGTTGGATCCTATTACTTGTTTGAAGTACATGATGGCTTGACTATCTTCCACCTTGGAATCTTCTTCCTCCGAGTCTTACCCATTTGAACTTGTTGATCTTGTGTGTTGATTGGATTGATTGCGTGAGGCTTCTACAAGTGTTCTTGAGCTTTTCGCGCGCTTTGAAGAGACAATGGACCTTCTCCGTTAGGTACCACTTGCGCACTTGTATAAAGCATGCTTAGGGTTTAGCAATTCTGCTTAAAACTTGTTGATGATTGAGGAGCCTTCACTCCTATGTTATATATTTGGCTTGTGTGCCAATTCATTTATACTTTGCTGTTGTTTGTTTTACTCTGTGATGGACGAAGAGTCACTCAACTTTCTTATAGTTGAGATCACGACATCATTTTCATCTTGTGGTTGGCAGAGAGTCACTCAACTTCCTCATAGTTGAGATCACGACACCGTTATTTCCTTGTTGACGAAGAGTCACTCAACTTCTTTATAGTTGAGATCACGACATCATTCAGTTTGTGATTGTTCAGAATAATGTTTACTTGTGTTTGTTCACATGATCCCTTAGGATTCTCTAGTCCAACTTAATCTTTGATTAAGCTTGGAGTAGGATAGACATTAGGATTTAATCCTTTGTATGATAGCATTAGGTAGACTTCCCTTTCATCTTGACCTTAGGGCCATTTTGTATGATAACATTAGGATTTTCAGATTCCCATTACTGTTTTCTTTTCAACCTTTGAGTCTTCTCTTCTCATCTCAAAAACAAGTCCAAAACACTTAATAAGTACAACAAGCATTGTGCGCCACGAGCCTTAAGTGCATGGGAAATGAAGAAAGAGGGGTCTCCCTTCACTTTTCTAGAGTGTTTAGCATATGTCTCATTGGGGGCGACCATGCGACGCATTCGCTCCCATGTCATAGACTTTAGTGCTAAGTTACAAACTAACTTCAATCCACTTTTGTCTAAAAAACATAAACCAAGTTCAAATCAATTTTTATCCTTCTGGATTGTTGGGTTTCAAATCATTTTCAGAAAAAAGCATGTTACTTCTATTTTGTCGTAAACAGACATCGACCCTAACTTCCGGACGCGAACCTAACGTCGCTAAAAAAACACTTAATCGTTGTGTGGTCGTTACCACGAACTACAGACGCTCTAATTTCCTCTCTCTGGTTAGATTGAGGATGCGTAGGCACAAGACGACGATGTCTTGGTGAGCAACCTTCCCTCATCCACCCGTAGTCCTTCGAACAACGTTGACTCTGACTTTTCCATTGCACGAGGGAATACATAGGCCTAGGACGGCGATGTCCTATCGAGTCTCTTTTTCCCTTTTTGTTTTTCGTTTCTGTTTAGCAGTAGGCTTTAGATAACTCACCCTTTGATTAGACAACAAGCATGGATCCCATCGAGTACGATGGACGCGTTTGGGTGCTAATACCTTCCCCTCGCGTAACCGACTCCCGAACCCGGACTATGGTTGTGATGACCATGTCTTCTCCTTCTTCTGGTTTTCTTCGATCGTTTCCTTTCCATGCGTTGGGATAATTCGGTGGCGACTCTTCTGTTCTGTTTCCACCGGTTGTTTTTCGCAATTGTGACAGCTGGAGACTCTGCTTGGAATCTTGTTCCCTATGCGAGTCAATCCTAGCGCTTGTCTGTTCTTTTCTTTGGGTGCTTATTTCTGTGCATTATTTGTTGTGCTTTACTGTATTTTACTACATTTATCGCATTTGATTACTATTATCATATTGCTCTGCTGCTGTTGTGTTGTTGGGTGGGTTGGTTCCATGAGAGATAAGCCCAATACCCAGGCTTGAGTATACACCTAGAATTAGAGTGGAAAGTAGTGTGACTTGTGTGGCGTTTGGTCAGACTTAGTATACACGAAAATTCCACATCCAGACGAGGTTTTCTTTAGTGATGTTCTATCCTGCGCATTGGGGCAGACGACATAATGTAACCTAGAGAGCTGTCGACTCTGGCGACCATTCCCGAGAACTCAGTTGAGGCACTCCTTCCAAGAGGTAATAATGGAAGACCAGAAATGGCGAACCCATTATGCTTCTTGATCCGAGGATCCGAGGCTGAGAACTTGCTATAGGATGACCTTTTTTAGGGGAATCAGTTAAGGCCTCCTCGATTGATGATGATGCCAAACCAGGAATGGTGACCGTATCATCATTTCTCGAATTGAGAGTCTGTGACGCTGAGGATCCTCGATTTTAGAACCCACTTATGAGAGGGGCTGGGTGTTTACAGGTTTACAGGTAACTTTGACCTCCAACCAACCCGGTATTCTGGTTTTCTTATCAGTGTGGACTTATCATCCTGATATCCTGGTATTATGATTGGTCTGTTATTCTAGATTTCTGGATTTCTGGTACTTTGGTCAGAGTGGAATCTGGGTTTTATTCAGTCAACTGCACAACAGTTATTCAAAATTTGTGGAAGCTTTGATCCCATGTCTACGGCATTGCATTTGCATACACATCTGCATCATTTTGCATATCATTCTTCAACCGGCCAGAACTCTCATCTCGCCTTTGTCTGTGATCAGCCTGTTAATTCCCCGGTACTCGTTCTGAACAAGTGGTGACTGTTGAAAGACGACAAAGTATTTGAAGCAAGATCAAGCAGTGTCAAGAAGTAAGGTCAAGTTGGAAGCTGTTGGTAGTTATGTCAGGGGAAAATCTCCAAAATGTTGATCTCCCGCCAGGTTTTTCTATGACGACTAATCCATTGTATGGTTTTCTGCCTGATGATGATCCTCCACAAATGAACAATCTTACTCAAGCTCAGTTTGTGCAGCTCTCTATTGAGAATCAGAATTTACATGAACAGTCTATTTTCCAAAGTGGACATTCGTCCTCTCTTAATACTACGGACTATCTGAGTCTTGCAGTCTCTATGCCGAATTCCCAAAGGGAGGTCCCGGTGATGAAAACTAAGGACCCGAAAGCTCTTGAGTTTGCTGAAAGATATCGTGTGTTGGATGAGAAACTCAAAGCCTTAGAAGTTCAAGATACTTCTAGTCTCGACGCTTCAGATATGTGTCTGGTACCCGGCCTAATGTTACCTCCAGGTTTCAAAGCACCGAAGTTTGAGAAATACAAGGGGGATAGTTGCCCAAGGCAACATTTGGTGATGTTTTGCAGAAGAATGACTTTGTATGTTCACAACGATAAGTTAATGATCCACTGGTTTTAGGACAATCTGAGTGGGGCATCATTGAGTTGGTACATGCAGTTAGAGAGTGGTCAGATCCGATCATGGTTGGATTTAGCTAAAGCTTTTCTGAAGCAATATGAATACAATCTTGACATGGCTCCCAGTCGCATGCAGTTGCAAAGCTTGTCTCAAGAGAACAATGAATCCTTCAGAGGGTATGCTCAGAGATGGAGAGAATTGGCTTCCAGAGTGCAACCACCGCTTTTAGATAGAGAATTAGTCGACCTATTCAGGGATACTTTGCAAGGACCGTACCTAGATAAAATGATTGGTAGTGGGACATCAAACTTCTTTGATCTGGTGATAATTGGGGAACGTATTGAGAGTGGCTTAAAGAGTGGAAAAATTCAGGATGTCTCAAGCAGTCAGGCTAATGAAATTGAATCCCTCAACAGCTCCCGAGGGGAAGAGGAGGATGAAATCAATGCAGTCATGGCAGATGTTGAGTATTCTCAGGGTGCACCAGTAAAATCTTTTGGTTCTCTATCTTCTCAACAGTCATTTCCTAGGGCACCATGCCAGAAACCTTAGGTCGCTCCTCATGTAAATCAACGAGCCCATGGCCGAGGTTATCAGAATCAGCGCCAGAATCAGAATAGGCCTTGCAACAACTTGGAAATGAGGAATGGTCCCCTTCATCCAGTCCCCATGTCGTACAGTCAACTTCTGCCACATCTGGTTTGAAACTCATTGGTAGAGCCCAAGCCTCTGAAGCCTGTTCCGAAACCATACCCTCCTGGGTACAATCCCCATGTACAGTGTGGATATCATGGAGGATCCATGGGGCATTCAACCGAAGAGTGCAAAGCCTTCCAAGCCAAGGTACAACAGTTGATTGACAAGGGATACATATCCTTTCCAGAGGGAAATTTGGTGTTGTATGTCAACCTCTCATCTGTTTGAGTTTGAAGACTTCAAGGGTCATCTCCTAAAGCCAGTGGTCCAGACAGGAAGACATCCTTAACATTGGCAATCCTTGGGCACTTTTATCATTTTCATTTGTAGTTTCTTTCCTGTTAATTGCTACTTGTTTGTTAAACATTGTTGTCCTGAATGGTAATATTTATGAAATGATTATGCATTTTTTGACCGAGAGTTCAAATTTCATAGAGAAGTGTCCCCAGTTGAGGACCAATCAAATCATATCCCTCTCAAGAGGTTGTACCTCACCAATCACAATGGTTATCCCTCACCACAAGAAATGAGGCAGTTACGACCCTTTTGGAGAAATCAAGACAGTCAGTGTCACACGACTTGTTTCAAAAAAAGAAAAAAAAAGAAAGAAAATAAAAAATAAAGAGAAAGTCCGCTAAGTCGAAAACTTAAAGCAAGTGACTTAGGCAAAAATTAGGGCATCCCGCTGAACTTCAAAATCGAAAAAAATTCAAAAAGAATCAGTCCAGGCAAAAGTTAGGGAAAATAAAAGAATAAGAATTAAAAAAGAAAGGATCACAAAAGAAAAATCCTCGAGCAAGAACAAAGTCGTGTGACTGCAAACACCAAAGACGAAAGGGATGGTTGTCGCTCCAAAAACCTTGTAGGTTCCCTAACCGTCACTCGTACCAGTCAGTAAATTTTTTGGAGGGTGAGCGCTTGTGCCAAGTTAGCTGAACGTAGGACTGGAGATCATCACGGAGAAGGGGTGGGTAATAATCAAACTTTGAGCCTTTCATCCTTTGTTTCAATAACCGTGAACCAGGACACGATACAACCCTTAAAAGACCTAATTGAGACAGTATTTATTCTGAAAGCTTGCTACAGCAAGGTTGCGTAAACTGACTCCTACAAGATTTGCTAGTCTCCTTCTTGCTATATCTTTCACTAGCTAAATCTGCACCGTGTTTGGACTAATGGTCCATTAGTCACACTATCACATCATTCTAATAATGATTGATTGATTCGGAGCTTGTATGAGCATCACATTAAAATTGCCATTTGTGAACAAACATGTTTAATTGCAGATCAGTAATTGACATTGAGGAGATTCCAACAAGGAGCAATCGAACAGAACTGGATCATTCAGCAAATTTGATCAGAATCAGGTGAACCTTATAGCCCTATGGATCTGAGGCAATTAACATCCAATGGGTACGAAATCAGTCAGTTTAAGGCAAATCCTCAAGCATCAGTTGATTATGGGGCAAATCATTTGAGAACCGGTTGATCAGAAGTGAACCATCTCGAGACTCTACCAATCAGGGGCAGGTCACTTAGAGGTTCTATTGATTAAGGGCAAATCCCTCCAGTGTTCAATCAACACAAGTTAAGTCGCTTCAATGCTCATTCAGGGGCAAGCTACATTCAGGGTACATTAAAGCCAACTGTTCCAAGAGTCGCTTAATCAAGGACAAATCCTTTTATGGTAAAACTTCTGGGGCAAGCCATCTCGAGATCGTCTCATGGCAAGCTGCGTTCAAGGTGAGCCTTTCCGAGCACCAAACTGGGGCAAGTTGACCTACACTGGGGCAAAACCTCTCATTGCTTTCAGAGCTACCCAAGCAATTTCTATTTCGTCAACAATTGTTGAGTTCAAGATGAGTGTCGGGGAATCATGCCATCACCTCATCCAATAACCTTGACCTTCTGAAGAAGCCTTGCTGCAAAGGACTTACCTTCCATCACTGGTAATTTTCACATCCTTGCACTTTATCATTGGGTTTCATCCTACAGCCTGTCATCTGTCAGAACCTTGTAACCTAAATCATTTCAAAACTAGTTCCCGTCTAGCCAACCCTTCACCAAATACTAGTTCTCGTCTGGTCACTCATTCTTTTAACCAGTTCTCGTCTGGTAAACACCGTTTCAAATTCCAGTTCTCATCTGGCAAACCATAAAATCAGTTCTCGTTTGATACCAAAAACAAGAAGTCAGTTCTTATCTGATAACTTAATCTTTTGTCACCAGTTCTCGTCTGGTGGTCTACCCTTTTAAAAACCAGTTCTCGTCTGGTCGTTCACCTTCAAAGTCCAATTTCATTGGCAACCAAGAATAAAGTCCCTAGAAATCCAATCACCATCAATCTGGTCTCACCCCTAAACCAAAGCCCGACTGTGTTTGGCACAATTATTCCCAGTGGCTCACTTATCATCACATCCCCCAGCATGAGGTTCGTTCGACCTCTCTTCTCCCCAGTAGTTTTTCTCTCCAGTGGAAGATTTAGCATCCTCAGCAGAGCATTGTAAAACTCTTAATCACTCTCTCCCCAGCAAGAGTGTAGAAGATTGTTTCCCCAGCCGGAGTTGTATTTCAATTATTACTCCTCAACAAGTATTCAGAGGTTGGCTGCCCCAGATAGGATAGTGTTACATCTCCAACAGAAGCTGGTTAGATATCTTTCCCAGACAGAGATTTTATTTTCCCCACAGAGTCTTGGTATCTACTTTCCTCAGCAGGTCAGGAAGTGTATTTTCGCCAGCAATTGTGTGCTATTATCCCCAGCAGGGTAAGCTTAAAGTCACTTCTCCAGTAGTAGGGAAAGTTCAATGATATCCCCCGGTAGTTTGATATTATTGACTTCTCTCCCCAAGTAGAGTTTGGTGTCAGTGCTCGCAACGGTTTGTTCAACGGTGGTTGACATCCCCAGCAGGTTTTAAGTCCAATTGTTGTTGGCACTTTTCAGTATCAGGTTTTGGGTTCTATCTTTAGCAAGGGTTATTTGTAATCCCCGGCAGAGGGGAAGTTCTTTTTGGGTTTCATCTTCAGCAGAGGTTATGATCAGGAAAGTTGTTCAGTGTGACTTCCTCAGCAGGGTTTATGACCCAAAGAACAATTCAGTTTGTCGTCCCCGGTGGAGTTTCCTTCATTTTTAGCGTTTATTTCACTGAAGTGTTTCTTTTACATAGCATAAGAATCATTTGCACTGCATCCTCCCAAACGCGTAGCATTTCCATTTCTTATGGACCATTACGCCATAGAAAAATTCAAACATATGCATCTGAAGCATAAACCAGGTTTGATATCCTTTGCCAAACTTTTTCCCCAGCAGAAAGTGGCATAACTAAGGAAATATTGTTTAACTTTATACCTCAACCAATGGATTTGTCCTTCCTATTGTTGTTCTCTTTTGGAGAAACTATCTCATGCTCCCCTGCAGAGTTGTCTGTTTAGATTTCTCTTTTCCCCAGCGGAGTCATCATTGTAGATCTGTTGATTCTACAAACCTTGGGATCTGAGCCCGTCTTCGTGTCGGCTTTCCTTTTGAAAATACATCTTGTGATGGTAACCTCTAGTTATGAGTTCACCTTCTTATCGGCCTACCTTCGTGTTTGGGATTTGAGTACGCCTTCCTGTCGACTTTCCTTTTGAAAATTCATCCAGTGATGGTAACCTCTGGTTATGAGTTCGCCTTCGTGTCGGCCTACCTTTGTGTTTGGGATCTGAGTCCGCCTTCGTGTCGGCATTCCTTTTGAAAATCCATCTTGGATGGTAACCTCTGGTTATGAGTCCGCCTTCATGTCGGCCTACCTTTGTGTTTGGGATCTAAGTCCGCCTTCGTGTCGGCATTCCTTTTGAAAATCCATCTTGTGATGGTAACCTCTGGTTATGAGTCCGCCTTCGTGTCGGCCTACCTTTGTGTTTGGGATCTGAGTCTGCCTTCGTGTCGCCTTTCCTTTTGAAAATCCATCTTGTGATGGTAACCTCTGGTTATGAGTCTGCCTTCGTGTCGGCATTCCTTTGTGTTTGGGATCTGAGTCCTCCTTCGTGTAGGCATTCCTTTTGAAAATTCATCTTGTGATGGTAACCTCTGGTTATGAGTCCGCCTTCGTGTCGGCATTCCTTTGTGTTTGGGATCTGAGTCCGCCTTCGTATCGACATTCCTTTTTCTTGTGATGATATGAGTCCGCCTCCGGCCGGCATTCATCTGTTAGCCTTTGGTTGTGAACCCACCTTCGGTTGGTAAACCTTTGTGTTTGGATCTAAGTCCGCCTTCGTGTCGGCATTCCTTTTTCTTGCGATGATATGAGTCCGCCTCCGGCCGGCATTCCTATTAAAATTACAATCTATGTTTTGGTGTGAGTCCACCTTTGGCCGGCATTCCTATGTTATATTTTGGTTGTGAACCCGCCTTTGGCTAGTAAACCTTTTTTTGGATATGAGTCTGCCTCCGGCCGGCATCCTTCCTAAAGTACATCCTCTATTTTGATGTGAGTCCGCCTTCGGCCAGCATCCTTTCCTTCTTAAACCATTTCATTTCAAGTCCACTTTCGAGTGGCATCCCCACTTTGAGTCCACTTTCGGTTGGCAAACACTCTCTAATATATTTCCCCACAGTTTGCAAATTTTCGGGTTCTTTTGGTATTCAATCTCCGTGCATCCTGAATGTCTGAAAGCCGCTGTTGTCATTCCTTCAGGACCAGGTCGATTGAATAGGGGCAGCTGTAGCACCCCAACATTTGCCCTTTCTTTTTCTAACCTCTAACTGGCATATGACGTAGGCCTAGGACTGTGATGTCCTATCGAGTCTCTTTTTCCCTTTTTGTCTTCTGTTTCTATTTAGCAGTAGGCTTTAGATAACTCACCCTTTTATTAGACAACAACTGTGGATCCCATCGAGTACGATGGACGCGTGGGGGTGCTAATACCTTCCCCTCGCGTAATTGACTCCCGAACTCGGACTATGGTTGCGATGACCATGTCTTCTCCTTCTTCAGGTTTTCTTCTACCGTTTCCTTTTCCTGCGTCGGGATAAGTAACGTTCAGTGGCGACTCTTCTGTTCTGTTTCCGCCGATTGTTTTTCGCAATTGCGACAGTAGGGTTCAATTGGTTCAGTCAGTCATACAAGGCATTTTCTCATGTATATTATTAGAATTTATAAATGGTCAATCAATATCCTTAACAAAATAGATTCTTGCATTATAAATTTTGTTTGGACAGGTAAAATAGACATTAGAAAGATTATTAATACATCTTGGAAGGTTATGGCTCACCTTTTTCTAAAGGAGGTCTTAGTCTGATAGATATTAAGATAAATAACAAGCTGATTGTTTATCTCTTTGTTAAAAGTTATTGACTATCAATAATCAATAGTCTTATGTGCTTATTAGTAGATACTCCAGGCATAGAAAACCAATCATGCATCATATTTTTTCTTAAATATCGTCTAGCATTAAGAATTCCTTTTCCTTTTTGGAGGAACATAGTAGATGGAAAGTTATTAATGGGAAGAACATTGATTTATGAACTGACAATTGGTTAGGATATACAATTAAAGATTTACACCTATTATTACTGGTGGATATTAAATTCATGCAAACTTCTAAGTTCAATTCAATTATCTAAGACATCAATTAGAACATTCATCATGGCTTATACGTTTTGGCACTTCAAATTGTTGAAGACATTTTGAAGATTAACTTATCATTTGATAATACTACTATTGATAAACTCATTTGGACAGAATCAATGAACAATGATCTTTCTTTTAAAGATATCTATAATTGCATCAGAAGGGATCACATTGAGTCTTCTTGAACAAAATTCATTTGACATCCCTATGTACCTTATGTTTGTCATTAGTGACTTAGAAACTATACATATTGTTATTTCAACATAAGACAATTTGATTCAAAGGGGAATGCACGTGGTTTCTAGGTGCAATCATGATGTGGAAATTGCAGACCACTTATTTCTTATATGCATGTACACTTTACTTTTCTAGAATTGGATAGAGTGATTGTTTGACATGAACATTGATATAACTAGTTACGAAAGCTTATTCAAACTTATTGGTAGAAGTTATAGCTATCAAATTCATAATTTGATCATGACTCTCTCATCATAATAATTCTTTGGAAAACATGGCATATAAGAAATGATATCAGTTTTCAAAATGGTAAAATTGACTTTGATAGAGACATTCTTCATGTTAAACAATTGGTTTATATGACATCTCTTTATTTCAAGGGGCACATGTACTATTCAATTCACGATTTTACAAATATTAAATGCTTTAACATCAAATGTCGACTTCCTCCCACACCTAGAATCATCACTACTACGGAAAACACATATAATCACGCTCGTGTTACTACGGATATCCAATCAACCGTTGTAATATGTGATATTTAGGCGCATGTATTTATTTAAATTTTATTTAACCACCTATAACCACGGTTAATTTAATCTCGTGGTGAAAAGGGGCATATGGTCATGGGTTCAAATCTCAGCACCAACATTTTTGGCTATTTACTTATTTTTAAAAAATTCTGACTGACCTTTCACCACAGGTATTTAAATCAACCGTGGTTATAGGTGACAGACCTTTCACCACGGGTATTTACATCAACCGTGGTTATAGGTAGCACCTTTTTTTAAAGATATATGTAACGCTCTTAGTTCATTCACTTTTGCCCTAGACGTACTTAGACAAACTTCATCTTCTGCCTCTAAACCTCTTCCATTTACGAAAAATTATTCATCCACTAAACCAAACTTGAAAACATCATTTCTTCCACAAAAGAAACTCAGAAACATTGCTTCCATTAACGTGTTACAGTTTGTTCCTGTTTAATGATTCTACAGGTAAATTGTTACTGTTTAATGATTCTATTTATTTATTTTTTTATTGTTGTTTGTGTTGTTGTTCTTGTTGTTGCTCTTGTTGTTATTCTTATTTTTATTTTTGTTTTTGTTATTGTTGTTGTTATTGTTCTTGTTGTTGCTCTTGTTGTTATTCTTATTTTTGTTCTTTTTGTTGTTATTGTTCTTATTGTTCTTGTTATTGTTCTTGTCGTTCTTGTCATTGTTGTTGTTGTTCTTCTTGTTGTTGCTCTTGTTGTTCTTGTTATTATCCTTATTTTTGTTCTTATTGTTGTTATTATTGTTGTTATTGTTCTTGTTGTTCTTATTATTGTTCTTGTCGTTCTTATTCTTGTTCTTCTTGTTCTTGGTGTTCTTGTTGTTACTGTTATTGTTGTTGTTCTTGTTCTTCTTGTTATTGTTCTTATTATTCTTGTTAATCTTTTTGTTCTTGATGTTGTTGTGTTAATCTATTTAATATTGTATATTGTTATAAGAGTTATAAATGTAGTCAGGCAAAATATGTGGCAAAATTAAATAAAAAATGCTGACAGACCTTTCACAATGGGTATTTAAAACAACTGTGATTATAGGTAGCGCGCTTTTCAGTTTTCTACAACGGTCATACGACTGTGATTATAAGTAACACATATACAACCACACGCTACGTAACAACGGTCGGTCTTGGTGATAATATATCTATTTTAACTGTTGTTGTATATGTTTTTTGTGGTAGTGCATACAAGTTAATCAGTGATTTCCTAGTCATAATTGGAATAAGTGCAACATAGACAGAGCTTCAAGAGAATATCATGAAATATCAACTTGTGGTGACATATTTAGGAATAATTTGGGAACATTATTTGGAGCTTTCTTAGATAAACTTGACGTTTTCACCTCCTTTCAAGCTCAATTGTGTGAAATCATGCTTGTTATCGAATATGCTATCATGAAAAATTGAAGAAATATTTTGCTTGAAACTGAATCTAAGCTACGCATTTGTGCATTTTCTAATGTCACTACGCCAAACAAGACCTTAGACAGCACTTTTTTTGGCCTTAGACAGCGCTTTTAAGCGCTGTCTAAACCCGCGATGCTAAAGGTTTAGACAGCGCTTTGGATAATACCAAAAGCGCTGTCTAAAGGGGGTATATTTAATGAAAAGCGTTGTCTATGGTACCATTAGACAGCGCTTTTTGACATTTTTTAGGTATACCTTAGACAACGCTTTTTTTAAAAGCGATGTCTAAGTCCCACCTTTTTGAACTTTTTTAGGCATACCTTAGACAGCGCTTTTGGTGAAAGCGCTTTCTAAGCCCCACCTTAGACAACGCTTTTAGTGTAAAGCGCTGTCTAAGGTATACGAAAAATTTTATATAAATTTTTTTAAACCACAATTTTTACCAGGTTTTTCAACCAGAATTTGACCTGTTTTTCAACCAATTTTTTTCCAGAAAAATACCACAATTTGGAGATTCAAATCAATCCAATTTGGCCTATTTAAATGTACCAATTTACACCAAAATTATATATCCAAAACAATTGGCAATTCAAACCAATATATATATATATATATATATATATATATATACACCAATTTATAATTACAAATCATTACATTTTTTCTACAAATGTACATATTACTTATACTAGGTATCACCAAAAAATATATTACATAATTACAAAACATATATAAACAACATTTCCACCAAAAAAACATATATAAACAACATAGGTATCACCATAGTACCTGTTAGTGTCGTAATCTTCAGGTGGTTCAAGAAAAAAAGCCGAGTCCCAAAATTTTTGCATAATTGTGCCTGCCACATCATTGACATTTCCAGAAGAGCTACTTTCGACCTACAAAGTACATAGTACCAAAGGTTAATAGTTTTATCATACAAGATCTTACTTCATTGTTATATAAGGTGATTGGACACTTAGTAATTATAAAAGGGATGAATATGAAGTAGGAATGGGAATGAAGTGATTAATGGTTTGGCAGACCTACAAGACTAACCAAAAATGCATAAAGTTTTGATAATTTGATAGAATAGCCAAATTATTATCAATGTGCTAATCATTTAAGTATAGTACGGAGGGAACTATCAATATACAAAATAATCATCTAGTATAAAAGGAAGAAATAGTTTACAATAGTTTGATTCCTATGACAAAACTAAAGCAACATATTTGCATAATGGATGAAGAATATGCATATGGCATTTATGGAAGAAAAATAATAATAACTGAGTTATAAGTAGGTATCCCTTCTTTTGCGATGTTACATTAACACTGAAAACAGACATAAGACATACCAATCCGTACATACAGCACGCATGTGATAACCAGATCCCTTAACATGTACTTCAACATATCCAATAAATTTCCAATAGATTTTATATATTATATATATCTAAAATATATATTTACCAGAGAAATTGCAGCATGAGTTATCTCCAAAACATCCACACAAGCAACAACATTTCCATCTGCGAAACAAATAATATTCAGCACAAAAATGTAAGAAATTATGGAAACAATTGAGAAGGAAAAATTTACCTTTGTCCACCACAGGAAGATGTAAGAACTTTCCATCATGCATCATATGCAGAGCATCAATAATTGTTGTCTCTAGTGTTGCACATTGTGGGTTTGGAGTCATTACCTAATAAAGAAGAAAATCAAATCAATTCTAAATACTTGAGCAAACATTAGCACAAGACGACAGAATTTAATGATGTTCTGTTAATGACAGATTTTCTAACCCGTGCGACTAGTGTGGATGAATTCACGTTTTTGATACTAAACTAACACATTATATAGCAATAACAATGTAGAGCAACATTAACACTAACCTAAACTAACCTAAACTACAATAACACTAACCTAAACTACAATAACACTAATCTAAACTACTCATATTCTATCAAAAGAACATCATTCTATCAAAAGAACTCCAAAACCTAACAGAACAAAACCTAACAGAACATCATTATATCTAAAGAACTCTAAAAATATGGTAACAAGAACAAAACCTAACAGAAAAATATGAAACTCACTTAAAACCTAACATAAAAAGAAAAACTCTTACCGGAACAGTGGAGCACGGTGGAGTATGGTGGAGGATGGTGGAGGACAATGTAGGAAGGACGACGGCCGGACGGACGACGGCGAGAAAGGACGGACGACGGCGGTGAAAGGACGGACGACGGCGGTGGTTTCAGCTGGTTCGTTCTTGTTCGCAGAAAGAGAGGGAAAGAGGGAAAGAATGAAATGAAAAAGTATAGAATACTGATACCGTTTCAATTTTTATTTTAATTAAAAAGACCTTAGACAGCGCTTTGAATGAAAGTTCTGTCTAAGGTGGGCCTTAGAAAGCGCTTTTGAAAGTGCTGTCTCATATGGGCCTTAGACAGCGCTTTTGATTTTATTTATTTTTTATTTATAAGACCTTAGACAGCGCTTTTGAGTAAAACGCTGTCTAATATTTTCCTTTAATTTTTTTTTTAATTTATAAGACCTTAGAAAGCGCTTTCCTCAAAAGCGCTGTCTCAGGTCTTATATTTTTTTTTTAATCTATAAGACCTTAGACAGCGCTTTTAAGGAAAGCGCTGTCTAATATTTTCTTTTAATTTTTTTTTTAATTTATAAGACCTTAGAAAGCGCTTTTCTCAAAAGTGTTGTCTAAGGTCTTATATTTAGACGCGCTTTTATTTTTCTAAGTGAACAGTTTCCGTGTTTTCTAAATTTGTTAACTTATAGCAGCGCTTTTGTAATAAAGCGCTGCTTATGTAATGCTGCCAAAGAGTAATTTTGGCGTAGTGTGTGAATATTGTCCCTTATCATCTTTAAATTAAATGTAATAATACATTACATACTATACATTCCTTTAGATTCAAGATATCTCAAATTTTTAGGGAGGAAAATCAATGTGAAGGTAGATTAGACAATACATATTTTTGTTGAGTATAACACTTGGTGGGATTTACTTCCTATTTGTGCTATAGAAAGTTTTTTTAGAGATAAGTTAGACATGTTCAATTATAATTTTTACTAGCTTTTTGATGAGTTAGGTTTTATATCCTCTCCTTTTGAAATTAGGATATGGTGCTTCATTCAGACAGTGGCATGATATTTGGGTTGGCGACATAAATTTATTAGAAATATTTCCTAAATTTTATTACATTTCCCTCGACCAACATGGAAGCAATGCAAACACGAGGTTTTTCTTTTGGAATGTGTAGAATTGGTCACAATGATGGCGAATAATACTATTTTCTTGGGAGAGCGAACTAGAAGGAGATATGTTACTCCATCATATCATTCCAAAATTAGAAGGTGTAAACAAATGGGAATGGAATGTTGACCCTAGTGTACAATACTCATTTAACGACATCTATAATATGATGCTCAAATGAAATCTCGAAGTTCACTTGCTTTCTAACCACCTGCAAGCCTTGAAAGCCTTGTGGACGTTTTCAGCTCTTTCAAAAGCATTGGAACTCGCATGAAAGCTTCTGAGAGATAGATGACTAGTGAGGAACTAAGGATGACTTTGACATCATAAATATGATCGGACCTGTAGGTGTGCAAGCAGGCCCACCACATAGAACCTCCAAATTTAGGGGCCTCAAATTAGAGGTCGGGCCTTAAAAATATATATATAAAAAGTTAAGAATATATATTTCTTGTTCAGATCATTTATTATATATGTGGACACTAGTGCCTTTTGCTACCCGAAGGTAACATATGTATTTTATCTTATCCACCAATCTATACCCTTTAAGACCGAGGAGGATAATTATCTTGAGTTTAATTGGTATGCACTGACAGTGTAAAATAATTTTACACTGTCAACTAATAAGAATATATTAATCTGTCATGTCATACAATTAATTTAAATTTTACAGTCTGATGTGGCGGGATGCATGAGGGTGATTGGTTGACAGTGTAAAATATATTTTTACACTGTCAGTGCATACCAATTAAATTCAATTATCTTTCTATTTTTCTATATAATATTTCTAAAGTTGTATTATTAAATGTAATTTCATAATAATGTATTGAAATTTTAAGAAATTTGTTATTATTTTAACTAAAACATTAGGATTAAATAGATAGTAAATTAATAATTTAAGTTAATTTTTTTTTTAATCTATTCCAATTTAACTTAGTATTTTTAATATTTTATAGTTTTTTGTTTGTTTAATTCTATTTATGCTATTATATCAACTATTATAAATTTTTAGATATTATTTTAAAGACATATTAAAAAAAATACATATATGTTTTGTACTAAAATATGTATATTTTTGTACATGTGAGTAAGGATTATGGTCTATTTTTTGCAACTGCAATAGAATCTTTAGTAGCACAATGCATTAAAATGTTGAGTGTCTCATAATTGTAAGAATATTTTTAAAATAGAAATTTGAAAATATTTATATTTTTCAATCCGTCAGTGAACTAGAGAATTGGTTCTTATGTACCATAGAAAGTAAAGAAGGTTTCAACTCAAATTTTTTTTGCCTCAAAACTCGTGTTTGGCTCCTCATTAGTAAAGGTAGCATAATTTTTTAAGACGTGATTGGGGGTTGTCATCACTAGTAACTAGTAATTATTGTTGTTATTGTTGTCGATGCCTTTCATGGATATAGAGTTCAAATTTGCACATCAGTTTAGTAAGATTCCCAAGGATTCAAGTCATTCACATTCAACCAAAAAACAAGAAAAATTGCAGAAAAAAAAAAACAATAAATGGGAGTGTCTTAGTTTAGACGCCAGAACAATAGAAATCAATATAAAAAATGACCCCCACAATAGAGCTAAAAGCTTAATAGGCCACAAGCCCAAAACATCAATCTAAGTAGTAAATATAATGTCATTCCTTAAAGACCGTTCTGATTAACAAATTCTAATATCTTTATGTTTATCTAAGACGGTTGTTCAATATTGGTTTGAGAATGATTATGATTGGTTTTAATAATTTATAAAAAGAGACTCAGGACTATGAACCTTGTTCTAGACTTATTCACAAAGGTTATAAATTTTAGTTAAAAACGAGAAGTTTACTTGTAGAATCAAATAGAAAATGTCGATAATTCGTACTTTCATTAGCACATTACCTTATCATAAACTAACGGACTACTTTGTCGTTCGTTCATTTAGGATCTTTTTAAACTCAACTATTTTTAAAATGGTGAAGCTTTTCTCAATTAAGTCTGAGACACTTCCGTGGCTTTAGGTTTAACAATTCATATTTTCTATGTCAGACATCATACTTTTGTAGAGAAATGGAGCGTTTAAAATAGAAATTGAAACAAAAAATACTTCTCATCATTTAACTTTTAGTAGAGAACCTACATGAGGTCTGTTGAACAATCTTCATGCCCTAAATCCTAAATGACTACTCAAGCATGTCCATAATAAAAACATGCATACTTTTGAATGAAAACAATAATATGATAAAAAAATTGTAAACAATGAGATAACCTCTATTGTAATGAAATAGAGTGACAATTGCTCTAGAGAGACATTTACAAGTGGCAACAGAGCAAAGCAAAAATGCAATAAGAGTAGAAAAATAAACTTACAAGAAATGTTCTATTAATCTAAGTAAATAGAAAAGTGTAAGGTGTTCAAGTTTAGAGACTACATAGCCTTTTATAGGCTTAAAGACATTAAACTAGCTCTTGTTTCGTATTTAGGAGCCTTAGTAATAAAAAGAAACAGCTGAGCAATGAAGAGTCAAAAGAAAACAGATGAATAAAATGAGAATCCAATGTTGTTGCTAGAGGCACTACGATCGTAGTATATACTATAGGTTGACTGTAGTTCCCTTTGCTTTTTTGTATGGGAAGAGTGTCTAGGGCCACTATGGCCGTAGTAGACACTATTAGTTGTCTGTAGCAAATACTAATGGTGTAGCAGATAATATTGGCAGAGCGTAGTTCCCTCTAGTTTTTTTTATATGGCATCACTCCTTTGTGCAGTCTAATTCTAGTATTTCCCTTATTTGCTCCCATACACTAGATATTGACCTCGCATCTACGAAACACATGAAACATAAAGTAAATTAAACAACCGAAGTAATTTGAATTTGGCTAAAATACAGTTTTGGTCCCTCTGTTTTTTAAAATTCACAGTTTTGGTCCTCTTGTTTTGTTTTTTAACAGTTTTGGTCCCCCACCCTCACTGTTCATGTACGGAAGTGTACTGTTCATGTACGGAAAAGTTACTGTTCATCACTTTTTTTGGGTCAAAATTGAGGTGGGAGACCAAAACTGTTAAAAAAAAAACAGGAGACCAAAACTGTGAATTTTGACAAACAAAAAGACCAAAACTGTATTTTAGCCTTTGAATTTTGAACAAAAAGGGAATCAAAAGTACTAGAAATAAATGATGAAATCACATACAAAAAGCCTGATAAAAACACTACTTATTACTTTGACACACCTGAGTATCCTAGCTTCAGTAGGATTAGACATAGATGGTGACAGCTTTGTTAACTACACAGGGGATCTCAGCATATTGCAAGGCTTTAACTACTGACGAGTACATGAAGGAATCATGTAATAAGTTGGATCTTATCTTGTTGAGTATGCAAGTGGACTGCATAGGAGTGAACATGGTATGGCAGTTAAGCATGTTAGTTTGTGTGAGCAGGTGTTGGAGAACAAAAGTAGATATATTTTTGTATATTATTCTAGGGACTAGTGCAATACTATAGTCATTCAACAATCTTTATGATTCTAAGGAAAGTAGTTTGAAAAGATGTTTGTTTATAGGACTGAATTAAAATGATAGTAAATGAAAATAAGGTTAACATATGAGATGATATTGTTGGGATTATATTTCAATATCACGTTCTCATGTACTCTCGTAATTAGCTACACATATACTAGTCAACATTTAATTTTAGCACTCATCATTATATGTATGTTATTTATGTCTAAACTATCAATCATATTTCTTAACTGAAGATCTCTCAATCGGTTAACTAATATGAAAGGATTAAGCTACGAAAGTTTACGTGTAATATCCCGTATTTTATTTAGTTCTGAATAATATAAGTTTTGATCAATTGGGTTCCGATGTACTATGAAAAATTATCTGCAAAGATTATTTGAGCAACCGATGAACTCAGACCAGATCAAATTAATATTATCTGACTCTGAGGTTTTATCAATTGGTGCGATAGAGATGTTTTAGACATTTAAGTTGGTGTTACTAACTTAAATATATTTCTCTATATCATTTTCATTTCCTTTTCCTCTTCATTAGAAACCAAAGAAAGAAAGATAGTAAGAGGTAGAGAGAAGAAGAGCAAAAGGGAGAAAGAGGAGAAAACTTGGAAATTGAAGAACAAGCTTGAATCTTCATCATTTCTTTCATCAAATCATCTCACAATATTCATCATCATCTTGTTTAGAGGCGGGTTCTAGTTAGAACTTAAGCTCTAGAAATTTAAGAAATGTTAGAGTTTAGGTTAAAAATGTTGGATTATGAATAAAAGTGTGAAATTGATGTTTTGATGGTTCAAATGTGAATCGAAATGTGTAGCATGACTAATATATGTGTGTATAGGATGTGTGATAATTGATACCATGATCCATTGAGTTTGTATGAGTTTCTATTAAGTTTTAATGCTGAAAACACAGGTTTTGGGATTCTGTTACAGTGTTAACCAATTAACCAAATGGGGTTAACTGGTTAACGCGAGTAAAATTTGGTTATCTGCATGAAAAATGGGTTGGTTAAACGATTAACGTAATTTGGTTAATCGGTTAACCAATTGAGCAAATTTCTTATTTGGCTACTGGAATGTATTCCGTTAACCGGTTAACTATATTCTGTTAACCGGTTAACACTGTGTTGAAATTGAAAAATCTTTTAAAAATTCATATCTTTTGGATCGTAACTCCGATCGAAGCGTGTTAATAGTCGTTTGAAAGCTATGGAAATATTCTACACAATGAAAGTGAAAAATATTGGTTATGTTGGAGGAAAACCCAAGAACGTGTTAATTTTTATGAATTGAATTACTATGTGCATTTTTGCTATACTATTGTATTGTGTTACATTTAACCTCTTATTGTGAAAAGAAGTGAGTGATGATATGTTTAAAATATGGAATAGGAAGTGTGAGGAAACTTTACCATAAATCTATAAGTAGGAACTAGTAAGGTGACTAGGAATTTATAGATAATTTAGATGGTGATGCTCGTGTGTTCGGTGCCAAAGGGTGCATCTTTGAAGAGTAATGGTCTAGAGGAGAGTGAAACACTAGTATGGAACATGTGGGAACCTTGTGTTTTGTGGAAAGGCGAATGTGGCCTTAAGGCGAAAGTGGCCTTGTGATTGTCGAATACAATCAAGTTTGTGTGTGTAATCATGTAATCGTAACAGTGTCCCTTGTTTTTCCGTTCCATGAGTAACGAGCTTCTCTGGAATGTACGCATGAATTACTTGGTAGGTTTGATTCCTGCAGTTAGTACGAATGGAGCCTACGGGTAAAGAGACTTGTGATGGTTAACAGGCCATGAGAAGTGACAGTTCACGGTTAACAGACCGATGGACCAGAATCCATTTCGTATGCCAAGTAAATTACAAGGATCCGTGACTCGGGTCGGCTTCTAGACATAGAAACGGACGGGAAAAGGGATGCCTTGGTAAGGTTATCGATTAGTGATACTTTGAGTTGGTGAACTCATAAACATGTTTCTATATAGTGTGAGATTGTGAACTCAAGGTCACTTCCCTTCTCTTTGACTTGAGTTAAGATTGGTAGAACCTTGTAAAGCCGAGAGAATCCATAAGATAGGGAACTCACTGGGATTTAATATCTCACCCCACGTTGTTGATTATATTACAGGTACTCCAGGTTCCGCGAAGGATAAGGATAAAGCTGTTTGATTATTCTTACGTATCTTGACTTTTGAGGATGGCATGGCTTCTGTTGTGGAGTTTTATTTTGAGATCATTGTTTTGATCTAGCTCTTAGTACTTTGGAACATCTTGTGTATATTATGCCATAGTTTTAGTATTTTGTGTTTTGGGCATGTAATGTCTTTATACAATGTGTTAACTAGGAACTTATGGTATTCCAATACCAAAACTTGGATTCATGTATAATATATATATGCTTTGAAGTATGATGTTATATGTGGGTGTTACAGATGGTATCAGAGTAGGTCGTATCCTCGACCTAGCCATGAAATAGTATAAGTGTTTCTTTCCGTTCATATACGTTGTGTCACCATTGGTCTTAAGTGTTATATTTATGGTATTGAGCCTGATAAACTTAATCCTATCTGTATGACCTTTAGGAACATGGCTGACATACGCAGAACCCGTGGTAGACCCAGAACTACTCCTGCTGAGACGAATCCGCCAGGCGGCGACGAGTATGTCCCATGGCCTCAATTTTTACAATAGATGCAACGGCAGTAGAACCAATTCATGCAGCAGATGGTACAACAGATGAATGGGAATCTTCATTCTCCAGTAGTTGTTCCAGATGTTGTAGGTGGAAGTTTTCTGGATTTCATCCGCATGAATCCTCCAGAATTTCATGGTGGATTAGATCCTGTGAAAGCTCGCGAATGGGTGGCTGGTATGGAAAGAATCTTTCTGATAGTTCAGTGTAGTGAAGAGAACAAGGTGGTGTTTGCTTCTCACTCATTGAAAGGTCCTGCTATGAGGTGGTGAGAGAGTGCTTCGGCTTTAATGACTATCCAAGGTGTGCCTGAAGTCTGGGAGAAATTCAAGATTACTTTTATGGAGAATTATTTCCATAGTTCTTTGAGGACCCAAAAAGAGTTTGAATTCCAACAATTGAGGCAAGGTACTATGATTGTGGCTGCTTATGCTGAGAAGTTTGAGATCATGACTGCTTACTCTAGGCAAGCCTTGTATGCTCCAGATGAAAAGTGGAAGATTGACCAATTTCTTTTTAGATTGAAAGCTGAGATTTCTCACAGTGTGTCTCATAGAGAGTTCACTACTTATGTTGAGTTGCTAAGGCAATGTTATGTGGCTGAGAATAGTTTGAAGAAAGTTCAAGCAGAGGGGGATTTGAGTAGGTCGAGTCAGAATAATCGTGGGAGATCAAACCAACAGTTTAGGCCTATACAAGGAGCCTTCAAAGGGAACAAGTTCAGAATTCTAGGACTAGTGAACCTCCTGTGTGTCGTAATTGTGGTAAGATGCATCTTGGTAAATGTAGCTTCGAAGGAATGAAGTGTTATCAGTGTCAGCAAGTAGGTCATATGGCGAGGGATTGTCCTTAGAATAGGAATTGGACGCAAGGAAAGAGTGTCGGTCGAGTTTATACGTTGGATGCAAAGAAGGCAAAGGGTGATAACTCTTTGATTGCTGGTACGTGTTTCATTAATGGGAATCCTTGTTTTGTATTATTTTATTTTGGGGCAACGCACTCTTTTGTATCAATACAATGTATGAAGCGACTTGGGTTGCAACCTATTCCGTTGTCTCCACCCATGGGGGTTACTACTGCCATGGATGAGATGGTTGAAACACCTTTAATGTGTGTGAACTGTGTTTTATCAGTGGATGGAAGAGTTTTTCAGATTGATCTTATTTGCTTGCCGCTTAAGAAAGTAGATGTTGTTTTGGGGATGGATTGGATTTCTGCTAATTCGGTATTTATTGGTTGTGAATAGAAGCTAATCATCATTCCGTCTGCGGAAACTACTCTGAAATATGTGTTAACTACTATTTTAGAAGGTACGGTTGGAATGATAAAATTCTTGTTTGAGAAGGAAAAATCTGTTCTTTTGGTTCTCACTAAGGAGGAGAGTAATGAACTTCAAGTTCTGCATATTCCTGTAGTCTGTGAGTTTTCCGAAGTTTTCCCCGAGGATATCACTTCTCTTCCTCCAGAGAGGGAAATGGAATTCTCTATTGACCTGATACCGGGAACGGCTCCTATATCCGTTTCTCCATACTGGATGGCACCACTTGAATTAAGAGAATTGAAAGATCAATTGGAAGAGTTAATGACTAAGCATTTTGTCCGACCCAGTGTTTCGCCCTGGGGAGCTCCAGTGTTATTGGTAAAGAAGAAGAATGGTGGAATGCGGTTATGTATTGATTACCGGCAGTTGAATAAAGTCACCATTAAGAACAAGTACCCATTACCCAAGATAGACGACCTGTTGGATCAATTAAAAGGAGCATGTGTGTTCTCGAAGATTGATTTATAATTGGGTTATCATCAAATTCGTGTGAAGAGTTCAGATGTACCAAAGACCGCGTTTAGGACCCGTTATGGCCATTATGAGTTTTTAGTAATGCCTTTCGGTGTGACGAATGCTCCAGCAGTTTTCATGGATTATATGAATCGGATATTTCAAACTAACTTGGACCAATTCGTAGTGATCTTTATTGATGACATTCTTATTTATTCTCGTACTTCTCAAGAGCACGAAGAGCATTTAAGAATCGTTTTATCGATCTTACAAGAGAGACAACTTTTTGCCAAGCTAAGCAAGTGTGAATTTTGGATGTTGGAGATTAGTTTTCTTAGTCATGTCATATCTCAAGGAGGTGTGGCGGTAGATCCATCGAAAGTTGAAGCGGTAATTAATTGGGAGAGACCAAAGAATGTTTCAGAAGTTAGAAGTTTCTTGGGACTGGCAGGTTATTATAGAAGGTTTATCAAAGGCTTTTCTCAATTGGCTTTACCAATGACCAAACTTACTAGAAAGGATTGTCCTTATGAATGGGATTCGGCTTGTGAACAAAGTTTTATGAGTTTGAAGGAAAGATTGACGACTGCTCCTGTTTTGATCATTCCTGATCCTAGCAAGTCGTATGAGGTATTTTGTGATGCATCGAAGATGGGATTAAGAGGTGTCTTAATGCAGGATAGTCAAGTGGTGGCATATGCTTCTCGAAAACTAAAAGTTCATGAAAAGAACTATCCAAATCATGATTTGGAATTGGCGGCGGTTGTTTTTACACTGAAAGTGTGCCGTCATTATTTGTATGGAGTACGTTTTGAAATGTTCAGCGACCACAAGAGTTTAAAGTATCTATTTGACCAAAAAGAGTTGAACATGCGTCAAAGGTGATGGATGGAATATCTAAAGGATTTTGATTTAGAATTGAAGTACCATCCGGATAAAGCAAATAAAGTAGCGGATGCATTGAGTCGGAAAGTGTTGCATAATGCCGAATTGATGATGTTAGAATATGCCCTATTGGAAAAGTTTTGAGATCTTAATCTTTAATTTATTTAGACTCAGAATGGTGTGATTATGGGGAATTTGAATGTTAATTCTACTCTTAGAGAAGAAATTCAACAAGGGCAAGTGTTAGATGAGAAGTTACAAGAAGTGTTAGTTCAACTGGGTTTCGTGCGAGCTACCGATGGAGTCATTTTGTTTAACCAAAGGGTTTGTGTTCCGGATGATGCGGTGTTGAAAAGAAGGATTTTGGAGGAAGCTCATAAAGGTTCTTTTACCATACATCCTGGTTCTTTGAAAATGTATCAAGACTTGAAGAGGAACTATTGGTGGTCCGGTATGAAAAGAGATATTGCGGTGTATGTATCGGAATGTGCGGTATGCCAACAAATAAAGATTGAACACCAAAGACCAGGCGGCTTATTGCAACCGTTAAAAATTACGATATGGAAGTGGGATAGTATTTCTATGGATTTCGCAGTTGGTTTACCCCGTGCACAAGGTGGTATTGATTCTATTTGGGTGATTGTGGATCGGTTGACAAAATCTGCGTATTTCTTAGCCGTAACGACTACTTACAAGGCAAGTCATCTTGCAAGGTTGTTTATTTCAGAAATTGTAAGGTTACATGGTATTCCCTCTAGTATTGTATCCGATAGAGATCCAAAGTTTACTTCAAGATTTTGGAGAGCTTTTCAACAAGCTATGGGAACAAAGTTGTGTTTGAGTACGTCGAATCATCCTCAAACGGATGGTCAGACGGATCGGACGATACAAACGATGGAAGATATGTTAAGGGCTTGTGTACTTGAAAATGGAGGAAATTTGATAGAACTTTTACTGTTGATTGAGTTTTCATACAATAATAGCTATCATGCAAGTATTGGTATGGCTCCTTACGAAGCATTGTACGGAAGGAAATGTAGGACGCCTTTGTGTTGGGCGGAAGTTGGTGAAGATAGAATTTTGGGACCTGAGATTATTCAAGAGACTACGGAAAAGATTAGGATGATTCGTGACAAAGTTAAACAAGCACAAGATCGTCAGAAGAGTTATGCGGATAACCGTAGGAGACCTTTAGAGTTTGATGAAAGTGATCATGTATTTTTGAAGGTTACTCCGAGATTGAGGTTGAAAGAACCGTTTAAGTCACAGAAGTTAAGTCCAAGATACGTGGGACCGTATCAAATTTTAGAAAGGATTGGTGAAGTAGCTTACAGGTTAGCCTTACCGCCTTCTCTATCAGAAATGCACGATGTCTTTCATGTGTCTCAACTTCGGAAGTTTGTTCCAGATCCTCTTCAGCCAATTCTACCAGATACAATTGAGATAGAAGCAGATTTAACGTTTGAACCTCAACCAAGTCGTATCACAGGAAGAGAAACTAAGGTGCTAAGGAATAAAGAGATTCCTCTTGTGAAGGTTCAGTGGGATGAGACGCATCCGGGCGATGCAACTTGGGAACTCGAATCGGAAATGCGGGATGCTTACCCTCATCTTTTCAGGTAATATTTAAATTCGAGGACGAATTTCTATTTAAGGAGGGGAGGATGTAATACCCCGTATTTTATTTAGCTCTGGATAATATTAGTTTTGATCAATTGGGTTCCGGTGTACTCTGAGAAATTATCTGCAAAGATAATTTGAGCAACCGATGAACTCAGACCAGATCAAATTAATATTATCTGACTCTGAGGTTTTACCAATTGGTGCTATAGAGATATTTTGGACATTTAAGTTGGTGTTACTAACTTAAATACAATTCTCTATATCATTTCCATTTCCTTTTCCTCTTCATTAGTAACCAAAGAAAGAAAGATAGTAAGAGGTAGAGAGAAGAAGAGCAAAAGGGAGAAAGAGGAGAAAACTTGGAAATTGAAGAACAAGCTTGAATCTTCATCATTTCTTCATCAAATCATCTCACAATCTTCATCATCATCTTGTTTAGAGGTGGGTTCTAGTTAAAACTTAAGCTCTAGAAATTTAAGAAATGTTAGAGTTTAGGTTAGAAATGTTGGATTATGAATAAAAGTGTGAAATTGATGTTTTGATGGTTCAAATGTGAATATAAATGTGTAGCATGACTGATATATGTGTGTATAGGATGTGTGATAATTGATACCAAGATCCATTGAGTTTGAATGAGTTTCTATTGAGTTTTTATGCTGAAAAACGCAGGCTTTGGGATTCTGTTACAGTGTTAACCGATTAACCAAATGGGGTTAACCGGTTAACGCGTGTAAAATTTGGCTGTCTGCGTAAAAAATGGGTTGGTTAACCGATTAACGTAATTTAGTTAACCGGTTAACAAATTGAGTAAATTTCTTATTTGTCTACTTGAATGTCTTTCGTTAACAAGTTAACCATATCCTGTTAACCGGTTAACACTGTGTTGAAATTGAAAAATCTTTTTAAAATTGATATCTTTTGGATCGTAACTCCGATCGAAGCGTGTTAATAGTCGTTAGAAAGCTATGGAAATATTCTACACAATGAAAGTGAAAAATATAGGTTTTGTTACCCAATTAAATAATCGGAGGAAAAGCCAAAAATGTGTTAATTTTTATGAATTGAATTACTATGTGCATTTTTGCTATACTATTGTATTGTGTTATATTTAACCTCTTATTGTGAAAAGAAGTGAGTGACGATATGTTTAAAATATGGAATAGAAAGAGTGAGGAAACTTTACTATAAATCTATAAGTAGGAACTAGTAAGGTGACTAGGAATTTATAGATAATCTAGATGGCGATGCTCGTGCGTTCGGTGCCAAAGGGTGCATCTTCGACGAGTGATGGTCTAGAGGAGAGTGAAACACTAGTATGGAACATGTGTGAACCTTGTGTTTTGTGGAAAGGCGAATGTGGCCTTAAGGTGAATGTGGCCTTGTGATTGTCGAATACAATCACGTTTGTGTGTGTAATCACGTAATTGTAACTGTTTTCCTTGTTTTTCCGTTCCATGAGTAACGAGCTCTTCTGGAATGTACGCATGAATTACTTGGTAGGTTTGATTCCCGCGGTTAGTACGAATGGAGCCTACGGGTAAAGAGACTTGTGATGGTTAACAGGCCATGAGAAATGACGGTTCACGGTTAACAGGCCGATGAACCGGAAGCCATTTCGTATGCTAAGTAAATTACAAGGATCCATGACTTGGGTCGACTTCTAGACGTAGAAGCAAACGGGAAAAGGGGATGCCTTGGTAAGGTTATCGATTAGTGATACTTTGAGTTGGTGAACTCATGAATATGTTTCCATATAGTGTGAGATTGTGAACTCAAGGTCACTTCCCTTCCCTTTGACTTGAGTTAGGATTGATAGAACCTTGTAAAGCCGAGAGAATCCATAAGATAAGGAACTCACAGGAATTTAATATCTCCTCCCATGTTGTTGATTATATTACAAGTACTCTAGGTTCCGCGAAGGGTAAGGATAAAGCCGTTTGATTATCCTTACGTATCTTGACTTTTGAGGATGACATGGCTTCCGTTGTGGAGTTTGATTTTGAGATCATTGTTTTGATCTAGTTCTTAGTACTTTGGAACATCTTGTGTATATTATGCCATAGTTTTAGTATTTTGTGTTTTGGGTATGTAACGTATACAATGTGTTAACTAGGAACTTATGGTATTTCAATACCAAAACTTGGATTCATGTATAATATATATGCTTTGAAGTATGATGTTATATATGGGTGTTACAGTACGTGAATATTAAATTTAAATCCATCTCTAGAGTTTAGTGTTTAATACATGAAAATCTTGTATCTAGTTATGAAAAGTATTTCTAAATATCAATTCAAAACCATATACCAAGTTATATTTCGCTAAGATATAACAAACATTAAAAATGAGTATAATCAACAAAATTAATGAATAACTAAAACCTATATAACGTCATGATCAAAATTAATACATGAGTATTTCTAACAATTATTTGACAAAAGTAGTGCTAAAAAGAGACTTATTAATTAAGGAACAAAATTACCACTAGAACTAGTATACATGGGAGTGGTAATAGGGATGTGAAAAAACTCAGAGATAGCATGTGGTCCTATACACCTTTGAAGGAGCACATCATCACTAGCGTGAGAATTCACAAGGTAGTTATTATAAGTGAACACCAAATACATATTGTTATCACGATAAAAGTGACTCACACTAATGAGGTTATTGGTAATGGAAGGCATATGAATAATATTATGAAGAACAAGTGGCATATGTGGTTTTCTAGGAGAGGAAAAATAAATGGAACTAGTAGTTTTCATATGGAGTAGTTTGCTTCAGATTCCTAAAATCATTTGTCTCGTGAAAGGAGGCACCATAGTCAAGAAACCACGAGGTTAATGGAGAGAGATAATTGTTGGTTAGAAAAGCACAATATTGATCATGTTGGGATGACATGGTTGACCAGCCTGAACCAAGTGTGACGATGTTGTGAATTGTTAAAGTTGGAGGTATCTGAGCCAAATTTATTATAACATCTAGAAGTAGGTTGGCTGCTATATAACACACAATTGTGTATGAGTTGAAAGCTTTGATTCAAGATGTGCATACACTTGAAAGCAGTGTGATCAAACTTTGAGCATACTTGGTAATGAACATTAGAGTTGTGACCTCCTCTACCATGATTTCCATATGGTGAATTCTTATCTACTCATTTCAAAAAATTAGGTAGAGTTATCCATAGAGTAAATTAGGCTACATTGCATTGGAAATCTACAAAATTTAAATCATTAAATAAATAATTAAGTATAATAAAATGATATGGCATTAGTGGATTGGTTGAAGATAAACTATCCAATTTATTGTGATGGGTAGCGAAGTTGTCCCCTTTCCATATATACCACGTGAACAATGATATATGAAGGAGTTGTAATCAGGTTTAACTGACAACAAAGGAGGTGGGTCTTTAGGCGTGGAAGATGAGATGTCAGTATTATTGGAGTTTTGTGAACATGTGTGAGATTGAGAGATGAAGTCTCAATCAGTGTGTATTTCTTGTATTTTTTTTTATTGAAAGTGTTTCGTGTGCAAGGAGTAAAACTCCAACCTCATCTGACAGGGAACCACCGGTCTGCGATGAATGTGATAGTGACCAAGGTGGATTGAGATTCATCATGAATGGAACTATTTTTCTGAACCTAGAAGGAATGATGGTATAAACTTTGATTTAAAATTTTGTAACCGTACTTTAATACGTTCCAAAACGGTTACATAGTACCTTATAATTCTTGATTAAAAAAACCTGTTATATTAGGATGTAACAATTACCGAATAAATCATTCTAAGAAATGTGGTTTGGTCTAACTCAATACTATAAAACAGATTAATAGGGTAAAAATCGTCCCTATTTATAAACACATGTTCAAGCCATATATTATCCGATATAAAATTCTTATCTGTTAGTTATTTATTTTACTGGAATGATAAAGAAAAAGTACATATAATTTATCATTAGTATATAACTATACTAATTTATAGTGATTTCAGTAGATTTATTGAATCGCTCCAAGTAATTATAATACTAAGAATATAGAGTATCAATAAACAAAGATTGTGGTATACTATTTAATCGTATTTTGTAACTCAACTAGTAGAATACCCGTGCTCCCGCACGGGTAAATTAAATCTGTAAAAGTATACATAATTTTGATAGATATACATGTATAATGATGAAATGAAAGATAATGCAATAAGGAAGAACAATTCAATAGATTTGTTGCAACATAAGAAATGGATATGAAACAACTCATTTAATATAATGTTGTGGTAATGTTGACAATATATGACAAAAGTAATAATAAAAAGCAAAAGAGAAGTGCAACAACAAAATGTCATTCAACAGCTCTGGTAAAATAACTTGTCTCTTGAAGTTGGTATCAGAATATGCAGCTGTAAATAAAAAAACAATTAGATAACAATTTTATCAATTAATGTTATAGAAAACTTAATGTTAGAGAAAAGTATTAATGTTTATCCCAACCTCAGAACTTGAGTCATCCTCAGATTGATGAGCTAAAACAAAATGAATACAAATAGTTAAAATTAGATTTTAATAAATAAATAATTATAATTGACAACAAAAGCCATTCTATGTGGTATTGGATTAAGAATGCTATTAAGGACATGAATCTACCCTTTTTGAACTTGCTCAAAAGTACTGGCTGCAATATATATTAGTCATGTTATTAATAAACTACTTTTTCCAGGATTTTTGGATTTTTATATTTTTCTTCTATATTTTGTAAGTTGCAGTGAAACGTGTAGGCGACAATATTTATTTCACCAATTATATAGTGACCATCCCTCGTTTCTATTCCTAGCAACCCCTCATGCTATATAGTTGTCCTTGTTTTTGTTGGGAACAAATTCAATGTGTTGATAAACAAAGTCTCCATTGGGATCCTATTATTGGAAACACACTACAACAAAAGTAAGTTATAACATCGCACCTTAGACAGCGCTTTAATACAAAAGCGCTGCTATAAGTTAAAAACAAGGAAACTATTCATTTAAAAAAATAAAAGCGCAAAAAAATATAAGACCTTAGACAGCGCTTTTGAGGAAAGCGCTTTCTAAGGTCTTATAAATTAAAAAAAAATTAAAGGAAAATATTAGACAACGCTTTCCTTAAAAGCGCTGTCTAAGGTCTTATAAATTAAAAAAAATATATAAGACCTGAGACAGCGCTTTTGAGGAAAGCGCTTTCTAAGGTCTTATAAATTTAAAAAAAAAATTAAAGGAAAATATTAGACAGCGCTTTACTCAAAAGCGCTGTCTAAGGTCTTATAAATTAAAAAAAAAAAAATCAAAAGCGCTGTCTAAGGCCCATATGAGAAAATCCATATCTCTATTATCGATTTTCTTCCAGTCTAGCGAAAAGAGAAGAGGTTTTGCGTTGAACCCTAACCGTAAAGAACCTCAAATCCATGGCACACCGTTTGCTCAGAGATCACGAAGCTGACGGCTGGGAACGTTCCGACTTCCCCATCATCTGCGAATCATGTCTTGGTGACAGCCCCTATGTTCGAATGGTTGGTCCTCTCTCTTGTTCCTTTTCTATTCACCTTCGTTTTTTAGGGTTATGATTAGCTTACAAGTGATTATTTTGAACACAGCTTTTTTGTTTTTGCCCTTCAAATTCGTTTAGTTGAGTTGTTGTGGAAAATGAAGTTGAAATCAGATATGTGAATTTTGTTTTGTTCCACGCTTTGTTAAACCTTATCTATGACCTTCTAACAAGAATTGTCAAGTACAGTTTTCAACAATTTGTTGCACGTTGTGAAGTGTTATTACATTGAGGATTGAATAGTTATCATAGATACAAAGGTTTTGTTTATGTGCCTTAACCTAACTAATGTATTGTTGAAGCTAGATTAGTGTTATGAAAGACTAGTGTCATGGGTGGTTATTAATATGTATATTATTATTCAGCAATTTTCATGTATCAGCATGTTTCATCATGTATGAATAGTGGGTTTTCAATTGTTTGTGTTGTATTTATTTATCTTTTGTTTATTGTGGATGCAGACAAGGGCTGAATATGACAAAGAGTGCAAGATTTGTACAAGGCCTTTTACTGTTTTTAGATGGAGACCTGGTCGAGATGCAAGATATAAGAAAAGTGAGATCTGTCAGACATGTAGTAAGTTGAAAAATGTTTGTCAAGTATGCCTTTTGGATCTTGAATATGGACTTCCGGTTCAAGTCCGTGATACAGCTCTTAGTATCAGTTCCAATGATGCCATTCCAAAGAGTGATGTTAATAGGGAGTATTTTGCTGAAGAGCATGACCGCAAGGTATGTATTTGTATAATCAGTCGTTATCATACTTATAGTTGATAATATTTTGTTTTGAAGTTTTATTTTAATACTTTCAAATTGCTAATTGTTTGCTCGTATGGTTGTGGTTATTCTTTCAACTTTTATAAAAAAAACCCAAATAAACAAATATCTCATATTTTATTTTTAAGATTGAAATTTTGGATACGCGTGCATCTTCTATGCATTAAGTTCACTCATGTTTGATGGATCAAATTTTGCTAATATATTGATGAACTTTGGCAAAATTTGGATACACATGCATCTGCAATGCAGCAAGTTTACTCAGGACTGAAATTTGTCATCATGTCCTTTACTTTTGAATTTAGATACGACATGGACGAGGATGTCGACGGGTTCTCCGCAGAGGAGTGGGAGGTGGCCAAACCTGCCGAGCATGACCGCAAGGTATGAGTAGTTTAGATTAGTGTTATTGTAGTTTAGGTTAGTTTAGGTTAGTGTTATTGTAGTTTAGGTTAGTTTAGGTTAGTGTTAATGTTGCTCTACATTGTTATTGCTATATAATGTGTTAGTTTAGTTTAGGTTAGTGTTAGTGTTAGTGTTAATATTGCTCATTATTTTAATATTGTAAATCCTTAAGGTTGTTGTTCTAAAGAGTTATTGCTAAACTCTTTTTAGCTAATGTGAGTGACATTAAAAAAATAGATTATGTAACTAATAACTATTGCTTACATTTATTAAAATACTTACCTATTTTCTCTCAATATAACAGGATGTGCAATAGCTAGGTGTCCGTGAAATCGATCCTAATGCGTAAGAGAATAAATAATTCTTTGTTCTATTTTTACAAAATCTCTGTTAGTGTTACTAAAAAAAGTAGAAATAATTTATCATATGTTTTTCTAATGATCAGGTATGATGTAGCAAAACTTGTGGATGGAATCTGCTTCATTTCAAACATAAACTGCGGAGACGTAATCACATTGTTCACAGGTACTTTGTTATTAATGGAAAGATGAGAAAATTTCACTTAACCTTTTTTATGTACATTGTAAGATTTATTAACACAATTATTGATATTATTTTTGTAGGTCCAAATTGCTGCATAAATTCTTCTAGAGTAGATTTCTATCTTGATCAACCAACAGTCACAAAGAATTTCATCCATCCATCTCAAAGTAAGTCTCATGTGAAACAATTTTTTAATTTTTTTAAAATAGTGTCTATAGGACTAATATTCTTTCAATATGAAATTTGAGTAGTGATCAGAACAGGAAAAATAACAAAGTATGATTATGTTTATGAAGCACAGAATATGCTACACTATGGAAAAGTGGTTCCTCCAACTTATGACATGACCAAAATTTCAAAAGAATTCCCACTTTTTATAAGCTATGGAGGGAAAGATTATCTATCTGATGTACAAGATGTGAAGGTTTTGCTCAATGATCTTAGTAATCATGATGCTGAAAAGCTGGTGGTATTGTATAAAGATGAATATGCACATCTTGTTTTTATTGGAGCTTTTGATGCTAAGCAAGTCATTTATGATCCCATGATAGCTTTTTATGACTCTAATTGATTTTACAACTAGTATTAGTATTAATATGCCTCTAGTGTTTTCTTTAGTTTTTTTTGGCAAATTATTCACTTGTTGTATATAAATATGAAAGATCGTTCTAGAATTCACTTGAGGTTGTTTAATATTGGTTGTTGGTCGCAATTAATCCTAGCAGAGAAGTGGTGTATTATCTGGATTCGTTAGGAAATGATTGGACAACATACCCGGATATGAAGAAATGTATTGACACGTAAGTGAGATTGTTCTAAATATGAATGTGTATATTTATTTGTTTGTTTATTTATTTATGTGAATTGTTCTAAATATTCATTTATATTTTATTAGTGTTATACAAGCTTTCCGAGCACTACGAGATGGCCAAGTACCAACGAGGAGAGTCAACCCCATTACATGGAATACAGTGAAGGTATATTAATTATCACATGTTTTATTATATTAGTGATGCTACTTGATAAAACTTAGGATTTATCCATATTTTCTTTTCATTTGTAGTGTCCTCGGCAACGTAGTGAAATAGATTGCGGATATTTCATGTTGAGGTTTATGAGAGACACTCTTTTTTTGGATCGAATAGAGATGCCATCCGATGTATGTATTTCTAACTTATGAGTTATTTTAATATTTAACACATATCTCTCATATAATTAAATGGTTAAAACTAAATCAAACTATGTTATATTATTATGTAGTACTTTGAAGAATGCAAGTGTGCTCATTACTCAATTTCTCAATTGGATGAAATTAAAGAGGATTGGTGTCAATACATTATGGAGCTCAGAGTTTTATCAGGTATAATATTGTACTCTTACTTTAATTGATGAGAATTTAAATATGTGTAACTTTCTAACTATAGACATTGTTGATGTATTCTTTTAATTGAATTACAATCTTTGTGTTCTTTCAGGACCTATGTAGATTTGAAGCAATGCTTTGGTTGGATGCAAAAGTACTAGTATAAGTAATATGTACATTTGTAGAAAAAATGTAATGATTTGTAATTATAAATTGGTGTGTGTATATATATATATATATATTGGTTTGAATTGCCAATTGTTTTGGATATATAATTTTGGTGTAAATTGGTACATTTAAATAGGTCAAATTGGATTGATTTGAATCTCCAAATTGTGGTATTTTTCTGGAAAAAAATTGGTTGAAAAACAGGTCAAATTCTGGTTGAAAAACCTGGTAAAAATTGTGGTTTAAAAAAATTTATATAAAAATTTTCGTATACCTTAGACAGCGCTTTACACTAAAAGCGTTGTCTAAGGTGGGGCTTAGAAAGCGCTTTTTGTGAAAAAGGTGGGTCTTAGACAGCGCTTTTTGTGAAAGCGCTGTCTAAGGTATACCTAAAAAATGTCAAAAAGGTGGGGCTTAGACAGCGCTTTTACCAAAAGTGCTGTCTAAGGTATACCTAAAAAATGTCAAAAAGCGCTGTCTAATGGTACCATAGACAGCGCTTTTCATTAAATATACCCCCCTTTAGACAGCGCTTTTGGTATTACCCAAAGCGCTGTCTAAACCTATAGCAGCGCAGGTTTAGACAGCGCTTAAAAGCGATGTCTAAGGGCAAAAAAAGCGCTGTCTAAGGTCTTATCTGTTGTAGTGACATATTGACATGTTAATGTAAAAATATTTACTATGGTCTGCCTGTCCATCAGGAATGCCCCCTTAAGGGAAAACATGTAGAAGTAAAAGAAAACCATGTGATCCTCAAGCTTTCCATAGAACTCACCCATTTCAAACGGTTAGAGTAAAATGGGATAGAACTCAACCATGTGCCTGTAAGACCCTTACTGGTTGAGTGGTGAAGACAGTTTATGCCTGATCCTGTTCTATTTGTCAAGATATTCTTACTAAATATCAGTTGCATCTAAGTAGGAGAAGTAGAGGCAGTCAAAAAATGTTATCATTTTTGTGTTTAAAATATGCTACCAAGGTCATCCAAGGCAATTCTCCCAAAACATCCCTAGATAATTTGACTCTTTTCTATTGTATTGTTTATAACCCATTATCTTTTCCTAAGTAACTTACTTTACTGGATGAACATAAGTTTCATACAACTTACTTGCAAAAGGGTCGTAGTCGGAGTCACCGTCATTATCGCTATTGAAATCTTCATTCATACATGGTGTAAAAATAGGACACATCTGTGGGGCTGATGGAATAGAATTGTCCATTTGCATTGGTGATTGTTGGTCCACATCTCCATTCCAGTTTGAGCTTTCTAACTGCCTTTGCCTATTTGTTTTTTAGAGTTATAAATGTTGATTTATACCAATAATTTAAGTAACTGCTAAAATTAGTAATCTATACAAAACATGCAATGTACCTATTATATGATGACGATCCAGGTTGCAAGACACGTGTATCAAGAAGTGCATCATAATGGATTTCGGGAACATGTCGTGTAAGATTCATTGCCAGATGTGGAACTCCCAAAGATTTTCTCGGACGACCTCGAGGGGTTTTAGAAGTTGTATGAATGCTGCAAGTGCATGAAATAAAAAATGTAGACCATGAATATTTGTTAAACATATATCGAATAGATTATAGGCAGCCATAATTTTGTGCATGCCAGCTGAGATATGTTTCTATAAATATTGATGTTTTGATATGAGGAAGAAAAGTAAGATAACAGAATGTTATGGTTGACACCAACCTCTGACTATGTATTGATTATGTGTCTATTATGTGTTCAAAACAGAAGACATCATAATTACATTCAGCTGATACATTTAAGTTATAAATTGCAAACCTTTGTGGAGTTTGCAAGACTGCTTCAATGAGAAGTGAAGTTGTAGTTGTTTCATGAAAATTATTATTTTGTAATGCCAATCTGGATTGAGATTGATTTTGTTGCGTGTTGCTTTTGCGTGGTCTTCCACGAGGCCGTTTCGTTGATTGTGATGAGCTATGAAAATACCAATAAAATAAGTAACAACATGAGTTGTATTCGTTATGTTACTGGTAACGAAAACTTTCTGGGTGGACAGAAACAAACGTGAGTTTATAACCTTGGGTCGGTTGCTTTCCGCTTGTCTGAAACATCGAGGCTCCCAAAATAATTCCACGACTAATTGAGCATGCATGTGGAGTAGTTCTAAACATAATTGAAATATAGTACACACGTTAGCATTATTATGTACTCTAATTGGCAATATATAAATAAAATCTAGCTAGTATGTTAAATCAAAATATATAACTAACAATGAACAAATTATTTTCAATTAGCAAAAAGACAACATCCATTTAACTGGTCTACAATGCATTACGTACAATGCTGATATTGAAGACCTATAGATTTAGACACTATAACTTTAAGTGGTCTATAATGCATTGCTTGATGATAAAGTAACTATAAATTTAGACACTATAGTAGTAACAATGACGGTGCCGTAAAATATAAAATGTCTACAATGAGAAGACTTACTCTCTTAAAATAGAAGTCCCACATATATTTAACACGGGGCTGCATCTGTCAGGTTGATTTGTGTAAGGTGGGACGACATCACAATGTGAAATATTCTCATTTGAATCGTCCGTTACGGCATTTGTGAATTTGGCCAACAGATTAGTTCCTCTACTGTTAACTTTTGATACAGTCTTGATATGATGAAATACATGTCTGCTTTGGGAAGGTGCCGATCCTAGAATTCTTTCTTCTAAGAACTTGCCCTCTTCAACAACTCTCGCAATGGAATTTTGGTTTAGTTGTGAAGGAGTAATGGTTGATAGTGGCATTATATATGTACCGACATTTGGTGTATGTAGCTGATGACGCAATCTCTGTTCTGGAAGTTGTGTGTTATGTAAGAGTTTTAAACGTTTTTGTTTAATGACATTTGCTCTTCGTGCCCTTGCTCTTTTAGCTTGCTCGTTTTTTAACGCATATTCCATCTCAATCAAAATAGTAATATCAATCCAATGGTTGCATAATTGAATACATACACTACAGTCAAATTACACGAAAATTGTGCCTTCACCATCTACTAATCATCAATAAGACAATTGCTAATATAATTAGTAATGCATATATTGGAAGGCAACCTGGAATTTCTGATAATGCCATAAATGTTTGTAGTAAATAACAGTATCTTTTAATTGGTAGTTATGGAAAGTGGTTCCTATTGTAGTTGCTCCATGGTTATGGGGTCATGTATAATATTAAATGAGTAACCTAACAAACATGGCACATTAATATACACAGAACATTTGCATTTATCATGATGGAAAAGTTGTTGGTAAGAATAAATGATGGCTGCTAAAATGTGTGTATAAATACCAATGGAAACAACCTTAGGCTTCATGCAACTAACGCATTGTGGGAGTAAATTAAGGGAAGAAATTTCCTAACCTGGTTCAAATGTACTTCTTGCAATGAGGTAGAGGTTGTTGTGTTCAAGCTCAAACTAAGTGTCTGAAGTTTCACATTGAAGTATAAGGTTAGTCATAATTTTGAAATGAGTTTATTTGCTCAAACCAAATGGTTATATCAGTCATAATTTTGTCAGCATACTATGAAAATAACTCAAAACCTGAAAGAATTGAATTATCAAGAAAGTCACTTAATAAGAGTCACTCACCTTATTGAAATAGTAAGGTGGTTGTTGAAAGGCAAAATTTGTCAAGCTCCATATCTGTCAGCAAGAGCAGAAAATTCAAATCATATCAAAATATGTAAGAGATAGAAGTCCAATGTTAATTGATTTCATGGTGGGGTGTTGTTGTGCGATTTGATAAATTAAGAGGACCTATATGTCACATAATATTTTGGTCTAATAACATTTTAGTCCCTGCTTATTATTTGAAAAACGATTTAAATTAGCAAGGGTAATATATTGGTGCAAGCAAACATGTTATAGTTATTTGGTCATATTTAGTAAATTTTCTAAGTTGTATTGTAATGACTATTAAACTAAATCAATGGGATTGCAAGTATCACTTACATATGTAGAATGCTAAGAACAATAGCTATAGGACACCATTTAAAAGAAATGGTTAAATATGATGGTGAAAAACTATTATGCAATGTCATGATTATTGTTCAATATGCAGTAGCATTACCAACTGTATTGCTATGTCATAGGCTGTCCACCTTAACCTTATTATTTATCATTAAATAAATAGCCTTTGACCATAATATAGTCTAACTGGTTGCTACATATGTCAGAAAGGCAAACATGGAAAACTTGGTAAACATCGTCTGAAGGTCTGCAGCAAGATGTTATACCAAGTTTCGTGCAACATCACATAGTAAAAAACTAAAGGTGCAGTTTTGGAAGCAGTGGGAATTTAATGCTGATATGACCAGTTGATGAAGCTATCCCTAAAAAGAAGGAAGCTTGCTAGCTGTCTTTATTGATCATAAAGTAAACAGGCTGTAAAACAATGTTAATACGATGCACAAGAACCAAGCAAAAAGTACAATAGGATCTGTTGTGACAGATAGCATCAGGATTTACATCGATAAAACAAATGTTTCATTTGGTTGAGTGTAAAGAAGAACGGGTGAATAAAACTTTGTCTAATAAATGTAGTTTGTCATGTCGTAACTTTATTAATTTACATGTTGCTTTGGTTTAGTTTTCTTATTTTTGTATTATTACTCTAGAATACAGTATCTCAGGTCCTATTATTTGTGCTCAAGAACCATGAATAATATCAATGACAACATATGGTATGGATTCAGTACTAAGACATATGGGATTTTGTTACTTAATTTTATTGGCTATCATAATATGTTCTTAATTGTTGCAGCCAATAGTAATAATATGCCACTAATGTTAGGCGTGTGTGGAGGCATTATTCAACTTTTAGAGACAACAATATAAGCCTCATCGTTATAGTTTATTTGATGCCAATTAGTTATAGAAAATGAAGCAAATATATTATGATTAATATCATTTTCAATGGTTAGTATTTCCCCCCTTATTTGATGCAATCCCCCTCTTGGCTCAGCTGCTGCAGTTTCGTCACAATTTTGCCGATGCGTGGTCAAATATAGCAAGTGCATACATGCGTAAAGGAAGACTTACTGAAGCATCTCAATGCTGCCGTCAAGCACTTGCGTTAAGGAAGACTTACTGAAGCAAGTGCAGGTATATTTAAAGGCTCAATTATTTTATTGATATGTATTGGGCATGGTTTAAAAATTGTGGTATTGAACTGCTATTGCAGGCGGAATATAAACAAATAATTATGAGGCCTATGTAATGTAACGACATCATTAACTGTTTACCGTAATCATCCCATAACGCAACCTCAATAATATTTCCAACTTCATCCCACAGCGTGATGTTGGCACATGATTTCTTACCACCACCGCCCATCTGTGTCTTGACAACATCTTGTAAAACTCCAATGACATCTGTAACATATGAGAATGTAATCATGTGTATGATATTTAGTAAGATCAATATGCATTTACTATGACCAAAAGCAATATACACCATATGAATAATAAAAAAACATCTGACCATATAAGAGATCAGTGACAAAATTTCCAGTGAGAAAGTCGACAATCGGCTTAAACTTGTATTGGTGTGCCGGTATTTCAGGTATAGCCATTTTTGAAATAGTCGTTCCTCCATTGAATACAAGTTTGAATTCGTTGGGACACACTTTGAAAGCGCCATCATTAAGCATTGGCTCTCCATTGTGAAGGCAGTAAGTCTCGTGTTCAGTTAACTGCTCAGACCATTCTTTAAAGTCACGGTTTCGAGTGGTCACATGGATTTGATCACCCTACAACGTGGCTATAATGTCATTGACATGAACAATAATTATATACAAACAGAGCAGCTAACGATTACCTTCGAATCTTGAATGACCATTTCGAAATAATGCAGTCCATTTTTCTCCTTCACAATCCAAAGATCAACAACTCTAATGAGCATTTTCCACACCTGATTGCCTTTCACCAAGTCCTTGATGAGTATTGGGGGTCTTGACATGGCTGCTTAGAAATATTAGACAAGATAAAAAGTTTGGGTTAAATTTCTCACATTCAATGGAAGACTTTATACAGCTTAGCATCACAACTTCATAAAACATTTATCTGTAACAAAATAAAATACATGAAAAGAAACATCTCTCATGAAAACAACTTGAAGACAAGACAAGATAACTTGAAAAGAAACATTTTTCAGTGACATCTCTCATGAAGACAAGATAAATAGCTCGGGTTAAAGCTTAAGACAATATAAACATCTCTCCTGAAACATTTCTTTGTATTCATAAAGCTTAAAACTTTATAACTTCATACAATATTTATTACCTAACAATATTCAAGTTTATAGGAAATAGTATATAATGTATGCATATTTCTGAGTTGGAACGGTATATAATGAAAACAACTCCTTTTTTAGTCTCAGCAACATTACCACAACATGTGGGTAAGAGGTGAATAGCAAAATGAGAAGATGGATCAAAAACTAACCTCAATACTTTGTATTCTTTTTTTAGAGAAGTTTGATGATAGCAGCAAGAGAAAAGAAGCAAAATGTGTTTGAAGAAGATGGAGAGAAAAGTAGTAGAAAGATTTCAATCTATATAGAAGTATGTGTTCTTGAAGGAATACAAAGAAAAACGTGTGAGAAGGTTTATGTGGGAAGGAGGGAAAACAAATTTGTGATGCATCCAATAGATGAAGGACATTTGGCAAGAGAAGAGAGTGTTGGGTCAGATTTATTTTGGCATTTAGTTGATTACTGTTATGACCTTTTAGTGGTGTAAATATATTTGAAGGAAAGGGCAAATTGGTAAGTTAGTGCAATTGTTTTTTGTAGCGTAGATAGTAGATTGAGGCATAAGGTTTTGGTTTTTGGTGTTTTGCAATATTGAAAATTACAGGGAAAAATACTGTCCAGATCCTTTAAATTATTTTAAAATATCTAGTTAGTTCTTTAAATATTTTTTGTAACGCTTTGGTCCTTTATGTTAAGTAACATTTGCGTTCACGAATATACAATCAAATTTATCAAACAAGTTACGGTTCATGAGAATTAGGTAAAAAATTGAACATATACATAATAAAAAATCGTTTGATCCAACCAAAATACACAATCAAACACAAAACTAATTACATATTCGTGATTTGCGCGAAAAACCAGTTCAAATGGTATATGAGTTTACAACTTTTTTAACGGAGATTTTTAAAAAAGTCAACGACACAAACGTTACTTAACATAAGGGACCAAAACGTTATAAAAAAACTTAAAAGACTAACTTGATATTTTAAAATAACTTAAAGGACAAAAAAAAAATATTTTTGCCAAAATTATATTAAATAATTTGTTTTGCAATTTATATGGCTAAAGAGGTCATGAATGAATATTACTTGGATACTAACTTTTCATTATTAAATTAGATTCTACATACTAAACTAATTCTTCATATTGTTACCAATTTTCTAAATTGTAAAATTCTTATGTCTTAGCAATAAAATATTTAATCTTAAGATAACTCCAAATACTTTAATAAATTTAAAATGAATTTAATTGAAATATACTGTAAAAAGGATTTTACACAATCAGTTAAACATAGGCGTTGAATGTTAAAAAGAGTTTGACTTTTATTTTAATCACCTATAAAATAATGCAAACGGATGATGGGAATAATTGACAGTGTAAAACTTTTTACACTGACAGTGCATAATAATTAATCTCATTTAAAATTATGATTGAGTTATATTTATTTGAAATTTTATAGATTTTAAGGTTATACATCTATAAAGTACAAATGGCATAAAAATTCATAAATTCTTGCAACCATAGCGCATGGCATGACGATGTGGCCACCTAAAGTGTCTGCACGTGGGTATGTGCGCTTCAACATATACAGACGGTGCGAAATGCACTGCAGTTTTCCTTAATAGGACATAAACTTGGACGTGAAAAGCAGTTCCCTAAACATAAATGCAACAAAGTTTAAAGAAATCCACTCAGGTGGAAAACACAAAAGGCTCTTTCGAACCAGTTAGCCATCATCTAGATGAATTACCTCTTTCGGAGGTCTACCCTTTCTCAAGTTTTTAAACCGAGAAAGAGGCCAAACATATGCACCACTGTCCAAGGATACCCTTGAAGTAGGCCTCGAGATTTTACTATTTTCCACAATTGGGAGGTCGGACCCGTCATCCAGTACAGTCTCATCTGTGGGTGCATCGAAATCATTGGCATTAACGTTAAGGGTGGTAGCCATTCTCACTTTCTTTTCGAGCATGATGTTTGTTGTAGTTGGATCTTTTAGCAATGTCTTGTGTATCAAGAAGGCTCCAGGTATATCAACTTGGATGGTAACCGATTATTTATGGTCATAATGGTATTTTATCTTTAGATGGACTGTCGAAGTGACTATGTGTAGAATGCAGATTGGAAAAACCAGCAAAAATATTTATTTTCGGAAAGAATTTCCTCCGGGATTTATATCGTGTTCACAGAGATCGGTTCGAGGGAAAGAATGTCGTTCGACAATCTCCCGCGTTCTTGAGTTTGGATTTAAAATGGTTTTAATGTAAATGCGGGAAAGTAAATAAGAACATAAAAAGTATACATTCTTTGGAGAAAAGAAACTTATCAAGCATACATATAATCCACTCGTCACAAACATAAATTTGTCGATCATTTTCACTATACTACAATACTCGTCAAAATCATCCAGTATCGCTCACAACAGTGTCCATCTCTGGCAAACTGAGTTGAGAAAGCAACCGTATCACTTTCTTCGTCACTCTCGCGCACGAAGCCTCGAAACACGGAAGGGATTAAGTTCCGACACCATAAAGATTATCATCTAAATCTATCTCTAGCATCTAGACAATAGATATCCATCCCTAATCAAGATTTGTGATGTTTATCTCTAACACAACACAAATCCAAACATAAATGTAAAAAGATCAAGGAAGACATCGATAATGATTTGTAAAGCAAGCTTTTATACAATATTATGATCAACAAAGATACATGAGTTCAGAGTAACTATACAAACACCCAACATAAAAGAAATTACAAAAAGAGAGAAAGAGAGATAAATCAAAACCTCCCGGTTGTCAACCCGATTGATGAAGATCCAAATCCGAATCATCAAGATGCAAGATCCATGTGTTGTTATCAAGTTCTCTCATAAAGAAATGATGTTTGATGGAGTGGGAGCAAAAAATACCCAAACCATAACCTAAAAATTGTGTTTTTATGCCTTATATGGTGTTTCTGTCCGTCAAAATTCGTCTGGCTAATTCTGATTCGCCAGGCGGATCAAAAATAGCTTATTCTGCACTTTTTTCACGCTTCTGGACTGTCTGGCTCGCCACAGATTCGCCTGGCGAGCCTGGGGCGAAAGCTGTCATGACAGCAAAAATCCTGCACTGTTCCGGCCATCACTTTCGAACCGTAACTCCGTTTTTCGCCCGGTTTGAAGCGTTGGAAAGCTTATTCAATGCTCTTTATGAATATGACAAGATATCATTGCTTGAATACCTACAAAAATGAGAGAAAATAAATTAAACTCAATGATATTTACACGATACGCAATATATACACTATAACGTAAAGTAAATGTATTTACAAACGAAGCGGGGTTTATTCGAACGATATTAACCAAAAAGTATCGATAAGTGCAAAAAAACTTATATACAAAAATAGTTACAATTTGAACTTATCAAACTCTCCCCAACTTACATAATTGTTTGTCCTCAAACAAAAATCAAACAACTCAAAGAAACAGAGTGAAAACCAAAGAATCACGAATCAACAGGTTTTGAAAATGGTTCAAATGAATGGTTCAAATTAAAACGGTACACACAAAGTAAATACTTACCACTAAACTACAACGATAACATAGTCACGAAACAAATGCAAAATACAAAAATTCACGCCGAACATTCTAAAACAACACAAGTTCAAATGTGAATCACACCTAGCAAAAACAATCATCGGTAGATGAAAAACACAAAATGAGGTACTTTTCACTCACACAACAATCTTACAAACAAAAGACTAAATTATGCATCCATCCAAAAATTCACATTGAACATACAAATGCAAGAATCACAAGGACTTTTCAAGGTTGTACTGTGGCCGGGTAAACAAACAAGGGGCAATTTCTAAAGGTAATTGAAACAAAAACTTGCCTACACCTAAGGGAGTGATCAACTCATAAAGACTCAAACACAAAATCTCAATCAACTTCTTCCAAAATCTCAAGTGTTACACAAAACACAATACTTATTTAGCACAATTATATGAACTCTTTTTGTTTCCTTTCACAAGGATTTTCTTTTTCTTTCTTTCTTTTTTTTCTTTTCTTTACTTTTTCAAATTTTTTTCTTTTTTTTTTCTTTTCTTATTCAACCTCATATCAACCAACAACATAAGTGAGCAAATTGTGTTCTTTAGAATGTTTGGCATGATTTTTGTACTTAGGATTTGTTTCGTTTTTATGTTATCGTTGTAGTATAGTGGTGAGTATTCCCGCCTGTCACGTGGGTGACCTGGGTTAGATCCCCGACAACGGCGCCATTTTGTTGAATGCAGAATAGGGCAAGAAGCAAAAATATTTATTTTCGGAAAGAATTCCCTCCGGGATTTATATCGTGTCCATAGAGATCGGTTCGAGGGAAAGAATGTCGTTCGACAATCTCCCGCGTTTTTGAGTTTGGGTTTAAAATGGTTTTAAGGTAAATGCGGGAATGTAAATAAGAACATAAAAAGTATACATTCTTCGGAGAAAAGAAACTTATCAAGCATACATATAATCCACTCTTCACAAACATAAATTTGTCGATCATTTTCACTATACTACAATACTCGTCAAAATCATCCAGTGTCGCTCACAACAGTGTCCATCTTTGGCACACTGAGTTGAGAAAGCAACCGTATCACTCTCTTCGTCACTCTCGCGCACGAGCCTTGAAACACGGAATGCATTAAGTTCCGACACAATAAAGATTATCATCTAAATCTATCTCTGGCATCTAGACAATAGATATCCATCCCTAATAAAGATTTGTGATGTTTATCTCTAACACAACACAAATCCAAACATAAATGCAAAAAGATCAAGGAAGATATCGATAATGATTTGTAAAGCAAGCTTTTATACAATATTATGATCAACAAAGATACATGAGTTCAAAGTAACTATACAAACACCCAACACAAAAGAAATTACAAAAAGAGAGAAAGAGAGATAAACCAGAACCTCCTGGTTGTCAACCCGATTGATGAAGATCCAAATCCGAATCATCAAGATGCAAAATTCATGTGTTGTTATCAAGTTCTCTCATGAAGAAATGATGTTTGATGGAGTGGGAGCAAAAAATACCCAAACCATAACCTAAAAATTGTGTTTTTATGCCTTATATGATGTTTCTGTCCGTCAAAATTCGCCTGGCGAAATTCTGATTTGCCAGACGGATCAAAAATAGCTTATTCTGCACTTTTTTCACGCTTCTGGACTGTCTGGCTCGCCACAGATTCGCCTGGCAAGCCTGGGGCGAAAGCTATCATGACAGCAAAAAACCTGCACTGTTCCGACCATAACTTTCGAACCGTAACTCCGTTTTTCGCCCGGTTTGAAGCGTTGGAAAGTTTATTCAATGCTCTTTATGAATATGGCAAGATATCCTTGCTTGAATACCAACAAAAATGAGAGAAAATAAATTAAACTCAATGATATTTACACGATACGCAATATATACACTATAACGTAAAGTAAATGTATGTACAAACGAAGCGGGGTTTATTCGAACGATATTAACCAAAAAGTATCGATAAGTGCAACAAAACTTATATACAAAAAGCTACAATTTGCACTTATCACTATGCTGAGTTTTGTGAAAAATAGTCTTCCCAGTATACAGTTGTCGACGCTTTCGTATATGACAACTAGGAAGCGGACATTTACTATCCTTTTGTCCATCCTTCTTCCAATGAGGCTGGTAACTGTACGGTACGCCAAGGACGAGTTGTGGAATCATTGAATGACTGGAGATCTAAGACTTTGTAAGGAAATATGTTTTATTTGCGTAGTCCTAGCTCTTTGAAAAGAAATGCATACAAGATGTTGGGCGATCTTTTTGCGTCAATCATAAACCTCGACACAGTGTGATTTGCTACGTTAGCGATTAGTACCAACAGAAGCACTTTGTTGGAAATTCCCTTTATCTTTTTCGTTATCTCAAAACCCTAGGACTGGTCTCTTGTCTTTTTGTTCTTTTCTGTTAGTTTGTGATCTTGAGGCATCTCTCTTCGCAGATCTTTTGACTGATTTTTTTGGCAGGATGATCCTTTGATGATCGAAGAAATGACAAGGTGCAGTGATTGTACTATGCCCGAAATTGAAGTGGAGATTCTGGTAATAGGATCTCATGTTACCATTATACACTGACGAAATCGTTGATAAAATGGTGTGTCGATAAGGATATGATAAATTCAACGTGGAAGTATATGAGAATCAGAAGTCTATTTCCAAAGACGACGCCACAATTTTTATATGAAACAGGAGATCGGTAAGGTAAAGTTAGTTATTCTTATGGTGCAGCGGTACGAGTTTCCAATACAGTGGAATAGAAGTTGTTCTGGACTGGGCCGGGGACTGCTACTCAGTCGAGCAGGCCCAACCCACACTTCGTGGGATGGCCCAACAAGGGCCTTTCTGGCATGGCCAATGTCGGGCACTTGCCCTCTCCTCGTGTGGGGCACACGCACGGTGTAGAGCGTCAGGCAAGACGCTAGGCCTCCCCGGGATCGTCCCTCCACGACACCCAGGAAGCTCCTCCCCGTGAGGAGCCCACCTTCTGTACACGAGGGTCCTCCCCCGCGAGGACGCGTCTCTCCCCGACACGACAGGGTCCCCCCCGCGAGGACACGTTCTCATGTAACCGCCCCACTCCCGATGGAATCAGTCTGCCCTAATCCCGGAGATTTAGGAACGGTTACCCCAGGGCGAAGACCACGTGCTGGTCTTCACTACGCCACGTAAGCCCTGGCAGTTACTTGGATTGGGCCTGACGATCCAGCCCAATGCAAGTAACCGTTGGCCCCGCGCTGGGGGCTCTCTATAAATACCCTCTCACTTGAGAGGGTCAGGTTATGTTCACTTCTATTCTCACTTCTGTACTTGCTATCTCTGACAGTTATCTTACTTGAGCGTCGGAGTACCTTGCAGGTACACCCCTCCCGCCGTCTTTCAACCTCACCGGAGCTGAAGCCCAGACGACGTCGTTGGCCACTAGAAACTGTCTGATCCAGGTACGATCAGTGGCGCCGTTTATGGGAACGTTTGCTTCCCCATTTTTCCTTCGTTAAACCAAAGCAACTCTCAGTCATCACCAACATGGCCAATCCGTCAGTTAACCAGGCTCTGGACACCGTGCTCGGACAACTCGAGAACGGGAACCACCGTGAGGACGCCGCCATCCTTAACGGCGGCGAAGGCGACATTAGAGACGGGCAGACCGTCTCCCCGGACTCCCAAGATGTGACTTACAACGCCGCCCGCCAAGACGATTAGCAAGCCACTTTCCAGCCAGTTGCTCCTCCGCCCAATGCAGACCCGAGCACCGTGGCCCTATTCGCCTTGATCAATCAGACCAATCAGCTGATCGCGCACCAAAATACCAAAATCGAAGCGTTGGAGCAAGGGCGGGCACAATGATCTTCCCCTCGAAGGCATCGTCGTCCACCGTCACCTCGTCGTTCTCCTTCCCCGCGAAGGACTCCTTCCGAAGAATCTCGGACCCCGTTGCCGGTACGCCAGGGTCGTCGACCACGTCTCGAGCGCCCCAGCCGACGATCTCCTAGAAACGCCCTCGTTCCCCACCTCGGAAGGAACCCAGGGCCTCCACCACTTCCAAGAAGTCCAAGCAGACCGAAGAAAGACCAAAGAACCGTTCGAGGAACTCCCCTCCACGGCATTATCGATCACCTTCGAGATCCCCGACTGGTAGCGACGACGAGGATCAAAGGACCCCTCTGTCGTGGGAAATCATGAACGCCCCAATCCCTGCAGGCATGGAGAAACCCCCACCATTGGGGACCTATGACGGCCTGACCGACCCCGACGATCATGTCAAGAGTTTCGAAGCAATGCTCGACTTTCGAAATGTCAGGGGAGCCCTCAGGTGCAGGCTGTTCCCCACTACTTTGTGGAAGGGAGCCATGACTTGGTATAAGGGTCTGGCACATGGGTCGATCACATCCTGGAAGCAACTTAGGCAGCGCTTCACCAAACACTTCACCACGTCTCGTCGACACCCGAAGACGGAGGCTGCCCTAGAAAGCATCTTCCAAGGGAAGAACGAATCTCTCTGAAACTACATCGAGAGATTCAACAAAGAAGCTGTCGAGGTCCATACGACCGACGACATGAAGAAATATTTAATTCTCCATGGACTGCGTGCCGGATCTGACTTTGCTAAATCCATAGGCCTCCGCAGACCCCGGCGTCTCGAGGACCTTCTCGCTTGGGCTCAGAAGTACATCGAACTCGAGGAGACGGAAGCGACTCAGATCTCCCTTGAGACCAGACGCAGAGAAGGCCCCCGCGGCCGCAAAGATGAAGACTCTTCTCCCCAACGAGGAGGAGAAAGAAAGAAAGAGAACCGCAACTATGATCCTCGGGAACCGCGCGGACCAGCTGGTCGATTCACGGAGTACACCCCGCTCAACGCTCCCCGGGCTCGAATGCCAGAATTCCGAGTTTGTGAAAGGAGGAGTTCGCTTCCCGAAGCCCGCTACTCCCAAATCAAACGTCGACAAATCAAAGTACTGCAGGTTCCACCGGAGCCACGGGCATGTTACCGAAGACTGCATCCATCTCAAGGATGCGATCAAAATTCTGATCAAGGAAGGGCACTTGAAGAAATACGTCCAGAAGAACGATACTCCTCGACCCAGTTCCCGAGAAGCCCAGAACGTCGAGGGGACGACGCCTCCCCCCGACGAGAGTCACCTTCAAGTCGCCCTCAGTGTCACCCGACCCGAGGACTTCTTCGTCCCCCCAATCATTGAAGGACAAGAAGCAATTCGCAACATGTGGGCGATATTTCCCCACGAGGACCCCGTTACTGCCCGTAGCACCTGGGAAAGCTTCCCCAGGGCGATGGTCATCTCCGGGGGAGGACCAAAGAAGCTGTCCGTCGGATCGATCAAGCAGAAATTCGACGAGCTGGAGTCTGCGACATCGGCGAAGGCGACCACCCTCGAGAAGGTGCGGGGAAACTCCAACCCCATCACCTTCTACCTCGAGGAACTCCCCGGGGGCGCACCAAACGCCACTATTCCCCTCCTGATCAGGGCACAGATGGTGAACTTTGACGTTCGAAGGATCCTAGTCGACCAGGGGAGTTCGGTCGACATCATGTATGCTCATCTGTTCGGGACCCTTCAGCTCGACGAGAGGCATCTAACCCCGTATGTCGGCTCAGATCTGTAGGGGTTCAATGGAACCACCACCAGACCATGGGGTTACGTGGAGCTGATGGTTACATTTGGGGCCGAAGACACTGCCCGACAGGTGAAGATCCGTTTTCTGGTGGTCGAATGCCCGTCCCTTTACAACTGCATCCTCGGGAGGACCACCCTGGCTGAACTTACGGCGGTACCATCAAAGGTCCACCTCAAAATGAAGTACTACACGGCCAGGGGACGAGTAGTGACGATGCACGGGGACATCGATGCGGCCAGAAGATGTTTCGACACCGCCATCAAAGGACTGAGTACCATCGGACCCAAACCCAAGACCGTGGCCAAGCCACCCCAAGATGCCGAACAGGTACCTCTCCCGCGCGTCAACGCGGTCGACCTCGACAGCAGGTTCTCTGGCGAACCCGACGAAGACAGAGTCGAAGATCTCGACCACCAGGCGGAGAACAAAGGGCGGCCTCTCCACCCAACGCGCCCCATCCCAGACGGAGACTTCGAGCTCGTGGTACTCGGGGACGATCCAGACCGCAACGTGAAGATTGGTACCGGGATCCCCGACCTGGCAAAGGAGCAGCTGAAGGCATGTCTGAGGGAGAACGCTGACCTTTTCGCGTGGAGCGCGTCCGAGATGCCTGGCCTTGACCCCGAGGTGGCTTGCCATCAGCTCGCAGTAGATCCGGCCGCTAGGGCCATAGCACAACATAGGCGTAAGCAGTCTCCCGAGAAAGCGGAGGCTGCTGAAAAAGCTGTAAAAGACCTCCTAGAGGCAAATTTTATCTCGGAAGCCAAATACACGACATGGCTGTCCAACGTTGTACTTGTTAAAAAGAATAATGGAAAATGGAGAATGTGCGTTGATTATACTGATCTTAACCGGGCTTGCCCGAAAGACTGTTATCCCTTGCCTAACATCAACCAACTGGTCGACAACTCTGCAGGTTACAAACTATTATCCTTCATGGACGCTTACTCGGGATACAACCAAATTCCCATGGACAAGGTCGACAAACAACACACGGCCTTCATGACCGCGTCGGGTAACTACTATTACAACGTAATGCCCTTCGGTCTGAAGAATGCCGGTGCGACCTACCAACGGATGATGAACAAGGTTTTTCGAGCTGAAATCGGAGACATGCTCGAAGTCTACATGGACGACATGATCGTCAAGTCTGCAGAAGAAGTCGACCACGCCGCGCACCTCAAGAAGGTTTTCGACACGGCGAGGAGGTGCCGCATGAGGTTTAACCCCGACAAGTGCACCTTCGGCGTCCGGGCAGGGAAATTCCTTGGATTTTACCTCACAGAACGAGGAATCGAGGCCAACCCCGACAAGTGTAGGGCTTTCTCCGAGCTCCCTACCCCGGACTCAAAGAAGTCGATACAATCATTGAACGGGATGCTCACCGCCCTTTCCCGCTTCGTCGCCAAATCCGCACAATACGCACTCCCATTTTTCAAACTTCTTCGACAAAAAGCGGAGTTTGATTGGAGCGAGGAATGCGAGCAGGCACTCGTCCACTTAAAACAGGTCCTATCACAACCCCCGGTCCTCTCACGGCCTGAGAACGGGGAGACACTCTTCTTGTATCTTGCGATCACGAGTGAAGCAGTCAGCGCCGTCCTCATTCGAGAAACCCCGGACGGGCAGAAGCCAGTTTACTTCACGAGCAAAGCCCTCCAAGGCCCCGAGCTCAGATATCAGCAAATTGAGAAAGTCGCCCTGGGCCTCGTCACCGCGGCCAGGAGGCTACGCCACTACTTCCTCTCCCACACCGTCGTCGTAAGGACCGAACAGCCTATAAGGCAGCTCCTCGGGCGGCCGGACATGGCGAGGAGGATGCTCAGGTGGTCACTCGAGCTCGCCGAGTTTGACATCTAGTACGAAGGGAGGAAAGCCCTGAAGGCACAGGCACTGGCCGACTTCGTAGCCGAGATGACCGTCCCGGAGCCCTCGACCAACGGATCACAGAAATGGACGATTTATGTCGACGGGGCATCTAGCCCAAAGAGAAGCGGGGCGGGCATCATCCTCGAGAACGAGGAGGGCATATTGATCGAGGTATCCCTCGAGCTGTCCTTCCCGACGTCGAACAACCAAGCCGAATATGAGGCCTTCCTCACAGGACTTCGGCTGGAGGAGGACCTCGGCGCCAATGAGGTCAAACTCTTCACCGATTCCCAGCTCGTGGCCTTGCAAGTCCGAGGAGAGTACCAAGCCAAGAACGACAGCCTCATAGAATACTTGGCCTTGGTAAAAGAAAAGATGAAAAGGTTCACCTCCGCGGAAGTAACCTACATCCCCCGCGAGCACAATGCCCGAGCAGATGTCTTGTCCAAATTGGCGAGCACAAAGAAGAAGGGCGGGAATAAATCTGTCATACAAGAAGTACTTTCCCACCCGAGCATTGGAAAACCGGTCATGGTTTCGGACATCAACGCCATCGGGGACAGCAACTGCTGGATGACCCCGGTATACGAATACCTCAGGACGGGCAAACTACCCGAAGATTCCAAAGAAGCAGGAATGGTCAAGAGGCAGGCGTGCTCGTACACTGTAGTCGAGGATAAGCTATACCGGCGAGGGTTCTCTATTCCCCTCCTCAGGTGTGTCGAGGAGACTAAGGTCCCTGGCATTCTCCAGGAAATCCACGAGGGAATCATCGCACAGCACCTCGGCGGCCGCTCGTTAGCCCGTAAGGCGCTTCGATCAGGGTACTACTGGCCCACCATGCAACAAGACGCCAAGGAACACGTCAAGAAGTGCGATAGATGCCAGCGACACGGGGACATGCACCTCGCTCCTCCTAGCGAGCTCAAAACGTTATCCTCCCCGTGGTCGTTCGCGTGGTGGGGAATGGACATCCTCGGACCCTTCGTCATAGGGGCATATCAAAACAAATACCTCATCGTCGGGGTGGATTACTTCACGAAGTGGATCGAGGCGGAAGCATTGGCCAAAATCACGACCTTCAACATACTGCGTTTTTACAAAAGAAACATCCTCGCCCGATTCGGCGTGCCTCAAGCTATTGTCACCGACAACGGGACGCAGTTCACCGACAAGAACTTCCAAGACTTCGTCGCCAAACTGGGCACGAAGCAGCACTTCACGTCGGTCGAGCACCCCTAAATGAACGGGCAGGCTGAGGCGGCGAACAGGGTAATCCTCCGAGGATTGAGACGCCGATTAGGCGGCGCCAAACAACGGTGGGTCGAGGAGCTACACAGCGTCCTCTGGGCCTACCGAACGACCCTACACTCCACGATCGGGGGAGACCCCTTTCCGTTTGACCTACGGAATGGAAGCGGTGATCCTCGTAGAGATCAGGGAACCCTCGAGGAGGACAGAAGCCCCCCTCGACGGGGACGCGAACGACGAAGCCTTGAGGGAAGAGCTCGACTTCGTCGAAGAAACACGCTCGGGCGCTTCTCTTCGAGAAGCCTCGCTTAAACAAAAAATAACACTACGTTATAACGACAAAGTTATCAAACGTGATTTTCAGGTAGGCACCCTCGTCCTAAGCAGGAACCAGAAGGACTCGCGAGAAGGCAAACTCACCGCGAACTGCGAGGGCCCGTATCGCGTCCGCGGAAAAACGGGGACAGGAGCCTACTTCCTCGAAAATCTGCACGGGGAAGAACTTGCTCGACCATGGAATGCTGAGAAGCTCAAACAGTACTACAGTTAAGCACTGCCCGCGGATCACTAGCGCCGCGATCACGGGGACACGCTAAGGTATGAGGGCGACACCCCTATACATAACACGATGATCAGAGACCGCGTGGTGTGTACACGAGGACCTTTGATCCGACGGGGATACCTCGATCGAGGCCCACCGTCGTTGTACCAATTGGGCAGAACACCCAGCTCGCGATGGGAAGTTCATGCCACGAAGCTAAGACCTCGACCGAGCTCTTAGCCTCGTTAAAGGTCGGAATACGCCTCCGGCCGCCCGACCAGCTCTCCACGCGGTCAGGGACTATCAAGGTCGAGCAAATCCCAAAGTCTTATTACTTAGACAAAAATAAAGTATAACAATGGCATCACACACAAGCGAAAACATACAAACATCACACATGCGGACAAACAAAAATGCATTGAGCGGGCAAAGCCCATTGTATAGGTGTTACAAACAAACATCAAAGAAAAAACCCCTGGCACGCAGGCCGGGCACAAATATTACAATGAAATAAAACGGCTCGCAGGCCGACCAAAACAAAGATAAAAGAGAAAGCCTACTCAGTTGGAGTCCCGTCGGGCTCCTCATGCTCGTGAATTTTGTCCACCCGCATCGGCTGTACGATCTGACCATCCATCACCTCGGCGTCGGGGTCAATCCCTTCAGTGACGAGGTCGGGGTTAAGGACCCGAAGCTGCTCCACGGCGTTCCTGAAGCCTATGTCAGCCACTTCGAGGTTGTCATCCTCAGCTTCCCGGAGCTTCGCTATCAGCGTTGCCCGCGAAGTCAGCAATTTGTCCTCCTCGATCTCCTCCTCAGCCGGGCGGACAACCTCCTCCAACTCAGTGATCCTCGCCAAAAGGCGATCCCTCTCCACCTCGATACCAGCGAGACGTTTCCGGTCCTCCTCGGCGCCTTTCAGCTTTTCCTCCAATTTCTGCTGGAGCTCGACTTGGGCCTTGTTCTGGCTTTTACAATCGGCCAGCTCCTTCCCCACCTTCTCCATCTCGGCCGAGATGGTCTGGAAACGGTTCCGCAACTTTTGCAGCTCGCCGGCGGAGCACGCCTCGTCGTTCAAGACCAAGGAAGCCGCGTAAACTCTTATCACGGCAGAGACATCGTCCACCGGCGCCTTTCTCCGTGAAGCCTTATCGATGCCTAGGATGGCCTGAACTTTAGGGCCACCCACGCACAGCGAATTATTCCCAGTGAGGAAGTTCGGCCTCGTATGACAGGGCAGAAGCACAAATTTTATGGCAGGCGGGCTCTCCTGCTCGGTGAGGTCGACGTCCACAGTGCTCTCAAGCCATTGCCTCTTTGGGGAGTGCTGAGGGCTCAGAGAACCAGTGTCCTGGTGAGAGCCAGAGGAACCCACGGGTGTCGGGGAGGGAACGGGCTCCTGCTGTTGAAGCTGCTCGACGCGACCCTTGCCACCTTTCTTCACGGCTCGGTTGGCCTTCAACTTCTTGAATCGCTCCTCGGAGGTCGACATCTTTTCTGCAAAAGGGGAAACAAACATGTCAGCGAACCAGAAATCAAGATGCGAGAAAAATAAAAGAAAAGGGGTAAATCCGGAGGGTATCTCCACCTAACAGCTCGAGAGCCTCCTCGTCGGAGAATGTCTCGAGGAGGCCCCTCGTATTAATCAGACGGCGCTTCGTCAACACCCGACCGTGTCTCCGCAAACGAATTCCCCGTCCATCGTCACGAGCTTGCCCCGGTTGAAGTTGTTGATGAACGCCACTAACTGCTCGTATGCCAATCGATCCCCCTCCCCGAAACCGCTGGGCTTGACCTTGTAGTTGTCCGTCCCGAATTTGAAGTGTGCTTCTGTCCAGAACAACGGGAACTTAGACTTGAGGACCTCCTGTCGCCGACCGTCTATCTCCTCAAATGTGATCGGCCGCACGAGGTAGTACCGATATTTGAAGTTGCGCACGGAGTCCAGGTAGGTGTGGAACATGCTACTCACCTGCTTGAAAGATACCCAACCGTGCCTGCCGTCGATGGCCTGCCTCTGAAGATGGAAGATGCGAAAAAAAAAGGGTACAGTGGAACCAACTCGCAAGTATTTACACACCAGCTCGAAGGCCCTAATGAAAGCTAGTGTGATAGTTCCTGGATTGGCTGGAATTTTGGTAAAACAAAGTATATTCAATGTTGATGTCAAGGTGCTGATGTTGTAACATTGAAGTCTTAACACTGGGCTGTGTTAAGTAGTTAAGTGCTGAAGTTGGATGTCTGATGTCACACAGGTGATGTTGTAACATCAGACCTGCAGAATTAATAACAGCAGGACATGTTATTAGGGCACGCGTATTAGCTGGAATTGTGGAGAGTGGTTGACTCATTGGATGAGAATATCTTGGGATAGATATTTTCTGTTACATGGGAGATTTGATTGCAGGTCTGTTGGAGAATTAAAAGGTTGAAGATTTAAAAAGATTTTGGGGATAAAATCTGTTTTGAAGATTCAGTTTTAATTAACAAATCTGATCAAATATTGTGACAAGTCCAAGCCCAATTCAGGAGCTATATAAAGCGCACAAGACCAAAGGAAAAAGTACAGAAATACGGGGAGAAGATCAAGAGCAGAGGCTGAGTGTCTTGAGTATTTTGTACAAGGTGTATAACTAGAATTCTAGGGTGAATTAATGTGTCGTATTCTGTCCTCTCTAAAGCTGTGAAGCAAAGAGAGTTGTATTACTTGATCAAAGCTGTGAAGCAGAATCAAGAGTTCTCAAAGAGGTTGTTCTTTGAGTGGTTTTAGGGATTGAGTAGTGTTCTCATATCTAAATGGTTTCTTAGGTAGAAAGTCACTAGTAGGAATTAAGATTAGGAGATTGTCAACTGGGTTGTTGAGTCTGTAATTTAATTCTACAAGTAATGAAATTCATCCCTGGCTTGGTAGCCCCCAGATGTAGGTAGTTAGACCGAACTGGGTGAACAAATCATTGTGTTGATTTATTTACTGTTATTGTTGTCCATTGTACAGAGTGTGTTGTTGTGACATCGCACCTTAACATCACACGTCTGGTACCAGAATTTCATAGTGAGTTGGGGTGGAGCTGGGAGGGGGCCAAGCGCAGCCAAGTAAATACGGCCTGCTGGAAATCTGTGAAGGGCAGGCGCCACCCCGCCTTGTCGAACATGAACTCGTAGACGGGGAACCGTATCCCGCCGTACATCGAGCAGATCCTGTGGTGCTCCCTTGGCCTGAATACATTCCATGACTTGTCCGAGCCCACCAGGCGGTGCTCGACGGTGCAGAAGATATTGTCCTTGTCCCCGTCGACGAACAGAGACGGCATGTTTAAGACCTCCTCGCAGGCCCATTCGTCGGGCGACCTCTCCCCGCTGGTTGTCTCGGCCATAGGAGAGTCGGGCTCGTTGTAGCTGTCCAACGATCCCACAGCCACGGGCAACGCGTCCATTTACCTGAAAAGCAGAAGGAAACGGTGAATTCGAGACCCATATCAAATCCACCCCTCCACCGCTGATCAAGTGAAAGGGCGACGAGGGATCGTCGGGGAAAAAGAGATGTTCGACCCAGATCCCCGAGACAAACTTTGGTTCCCCGGGGACCCCATCCTTTTCCCCGTGGAATTCTACAAACGAACCAAGAAACATTCATCCCAGGACCCCGGGACATTCTTCATGGCCCCGGGGATTTCATTACCCTTCCCCGCGAGATTCATCAACTGAACTATGAAATTCCGCCGTTTTCGCCGGATATTTCATGATTCTATGGGAACTTCATCAGTTCCCCATAAGAGTCACCCTACGAACGCAGACAAAAGGAGAAAAAGGGAAGAAACTTACTTGAAATGCGCTTTTTTAGAGTTCCGGCACGGCAGTCGTTGGAAGAAAGCGGCGGAAGACAGTGGAAGCTAGCGGCGGAAGAACGGAGAAGGAAACAATAGAGCGTCTGAGAGTGAAAGAGCAAACAGAGCAAATGAAACGAGGTGAGGCCTATTTATAGGACCCTCACAGAATTCAAAGAGTTTAGAGCACTTAAGTGCACTACACTAGCCTAGCCGCCCTAGGCAATAATGGCGTCTGCCACGTGGCACGCATGCAACTGTTCGCTCCCCAACATGCGTCTCTCCGTTTGCCTCAACACTCAAGTTCCAACTCCTCGTATCCCCGTTGAGTCGAGCAAACTCAGACTGCCGTGCTCGAGTCTCCCCGACGAAACGGCTAGTGGATCCCTAGCAAGTTGACTTTTTTCAGCCCGGTTGACCGACCGCTCCTCGTTTAAAACCCTTTCCTCGACGGGATGCTTCCTCGACATGGTGCTGATCCCTAAGTCATTACTCCGACACCGCAGAGCAACGACTTGGGGGGCTCCTGTTCTGGACTGGGCCAGGGACTGCTACTCAGTCGAGTAGGCCCAACCCACACTTCGTGGGATGGCCCAACAAGGGCCTTTTTGGCATGACCAATGTCGGGCACTTGCCCTCTCCTCGTGTCGGGCACACGCACGGTGTAGAGCGTCAGGCAAGACGCTAGGCCTCCCCGGGATCGTCCCTCCACGACACCCAGGACGCTCTTCCCCGCGAGGAGCCCACCTTCTGTACACGAGGGTCCTCCCCCGTGAGGAAGCATCTCTCCCCGACACGACAGAGTCCCCCCGCGAGGACATGTTCTCATGTAACCGCCCCACTCCCGATGGAATCGGTCTGCTCTAATTCCGGAGATTTAGGAACGGTTACCCCAGGGCGAAGACCACGTGCTGGTCTTCACTACGCCACGTAAGCCCTGGCAGTTACTTGGATTGGGCCTGACGATCCAGCCCAATGCAAGTAACGTTGGCCCCGCGCTGGGGGCTCTCTATAAATACCCTCTCACTTGAGAGGGTCAGGTTATGTTCACTTCTACTCTCACTTCTGTACTTGCTATCTCTGACAGTTATCTTACTTGAGCGTCGGAGTACCTTGCAGGTACACCCCCCCCGGCCGTCTTTCAACCTCACCGGAGCTGAAGCCCAGACGACGTCGTTAGCCACTAGAAACTGTCTGATCCAGGTACGATCAGAAGTGTACTAGCATGTTTAACACTCCAACACCCAAATTAATGATGTCTGAGAGATGTAATTTAGCAAGAGTGAATGAATAATAATACCTTTTGTGGTGCGCGACCAAGCTTATATACAATAAGTGGTTAAAATTGCTTCCGCCCACCTCAATATTAGGTGTGGGAAATTGTCTGATTAGATCTAACAGTTGGTGATGATCAAATATATCATGTCTGATGTGCGAACTTCTGTCGAAGATCTACCTGGTCGTATTTTGTTTAGGGGATGCTCTAATTGATCTGCTTGAATTAGATAGGACTTGTTGGATCGTTAGACCGCCCTGAAATAGATCCTTTGCACCAAATATATATATATTCAAATGATAAATAATATTCAACCCTTTAATATATTTTTTTTCAATCTACTTTTTTATTAACTAAAATTGATTTAGATCCCATCTTTTTTTTTATGAATTCTGTACAATTTGATGAAATAACTTTTTATTTTTGAATTTTTTTAGATAATGTGTTGTGTTGTGTTGTGCTATTAGTATCCTTGGTCAAAAATATATAGGTTATAATCAAGGAAAAATATTTATCAGCAAATTAGCATGTTTAGTTTATTGGGCCTGGTCTATATTAGTACCGTGGGCTTTACTCGATCTAAATGAGAAAATTTTACCCTATACCCCATCATTTATTCTTCTACCCATACATTATAATTTATTTGACCAAAATATCCTCAAATAAAAAGTGTAAAATTTTACTGATTTAATTATTTGATATAAAATTTAATAAATAAATTTATATTCAAACGCTACTTAATTAATATTCTTAACAAATATAGCAAGTATTATATACTTTCCATAAAAAAATGTTAGGATGCAAATTTATATTTGCACAAGGTTTAAATTTAAATGTATTTTTTAAATATTTATATCATTATTCAAAACTCTAAATTAAATAATCACACTTATAAATTTAATTAATAATCACACTTATCAATTATTTAAATAATTCAAATGTATTTTTTAAATATTTATATCATTATTCAAAACTCTAAATTGAATTTCCCTAATCTCACAGTATTATTCAACCTTATATTTTAAATTGATATAAACAAATATATAATGGAAACAATTTGTGAAAGTCGTCTTGCTTACTACAACGTTGGTGTTTCATTAATATCATTACAATTAAATTTAATAATATCATTGCAATTGTCCTACCTCCATCTTACATGGCAAGAAGTTTTAAAAACGTAATTAATATTATATGAAAAAATAAATTATTTATGATTTTATAATATTATCTTGGGTTTATATACATTTTAGACCCTGTCATTTGGGACAAATTCGAAAAAGAACCTATAAAAAAAACACAGATTTTCGTCGCTGTCATTTGAAGATTCTTTCATTTTAGCCCCTCAGTGTACATAGTCAGCAGAATCTGTGACGTGGCGCTGCTTTGTTGGTTTTTTTTTTATTCTTTTAATGTGACATAGCTGCTTAGTTGAATTTTTATATTATTTTTTATTTTAATTATATGCGTGACCTTTTTTATTATTTTATTGTTAAAATGTTAAAATAACTAAACTTAAAATTTTGTCTCTCATTAGTGTTAAACCTATGACCTTTTGCTTGCAAGTAGATACCTTTTCCACTAAGCTAGCATTCCTTTCATGTCAATTAGTTTATTTCAAATATATATATTACATAACATGTAATGAATATTTAATATGTTAAATAAATTCTTCCTAAAATGTTAAAATATATTTAAAAAGGTAAATAAATTCTTCCAAAATAACTCCAGCATTTATTTAATATTTAATATTAGTTTAGCATTTATTTAATATTTAATATATTTAAAATAAAGTCCTCCAAAAATGTTAAAATATATTAAAAACGTTAAATAATTAGAAAAATAAAATTTATATTTAATATTTAATATTTTCAATTTATTTATTATTTAATATTTAAATATTTAATACTAAATTTAATATTTAATATTTAATACTTTCAGTTTATTTATTTAATATATGTAATTAATATTTAATATTTAATATAAACTAAATTAAAATTTATTTAATTACAGCATTTCAAATGTTTTAATAAACTAAATTTTATTTTAGTTTTTTATTTATATATTAATATTAACGTTTCATAAACTAAATTAAATTAATATTAACGTTTAAACTAAACTAATATTAATATAAACTAAATTAAACTAAACTAATGTGATGTGACTACTACGACATGAGGGGCGATTGGGATTTTTAGGGTTTACTGTTCCATCGCGATTCTTCCCATTCGTTTTCAATGGGGGAACTTGTGATTCCATGGAAATGTGGGAGAAAGTTCAGGTACGGGAAATGGGTCTGAGAAGGTTGTGAATCAGGAGAAGCAACCAAAATCATTTGTTGAAGCTGTGAATAATGTATACAACATTCCGTTGAGCAAACTTCCGAAGCCGTGTGTCAAGGGAGATAGGCTAGCCATTGTAATTCCAGAAGATGAGTATCAGCTGGGGTTAGAGGCTTGCAAGCATAATCTTCATGGGAGGATTTTTTGGCCGAAAGGAATGACTCCTTTAACGGTTCAGAAACTTAAGAGTAACCTGTCCTTATGCCTCAAAGATTTGGAACTGGCTGCAAAATTCGCTAGTTTGGAATTTTTCGATTACCTGTCTGAACGATTATTTTCGGATCATGAATCGAGTTTCTTCTGCCCAATGTAAATTGGTGAATATAGCAGCTATTGTAAACACTGTTCATGCGATTTGGCATGCGAGGAACCATGCTAGATTTCGCAATGTTACGGTGCATTGGAAATCCTCCTGCTTGAGTAATGCATCGTCGACCCTGCTGGCTGGTAATTTGTGCAAGTACCCTGCTCGTGGTGTCCTCCTCAACCAGGTTAGGTTAAAGTTAACATTGACGGGGCTTCAGCTGGCGATCCCATTCGTGCTGCTTGTGGTGGGATGTTTAGTTTCTAATTTTACGTGGTGGTCAGATATTCACACTGATGTAGCGCTTGATTTCAATCGGAACATGCTTGGGATTACTAATTTTAGAATTAGATAGGTTTGAGGTTTCGGTTTTATGTCCCCCTCATTTTTGTACCTATTATCTTTTTAAATTTATCCAGGCTTATGCCCTCTTTCATTTAAAAAAAAACTAAACTAATGTTTTTGAACGTTTTCATTAAATTATTATTAATAAAAAAACTAAACTAAATAAACTGATGAAATAAACTTAACTAAACTAAATAAACTAAACTAAACTAATATTATCATTTTAACAAAATTATAATAAATTAATATTAACGTATTGTGATGAAATAAATTGAAATAATTAACATATTAAAATGAAATAATTAATAATAAACTGAAAATAAAAATATTTTTTATTTAAATAGCAGTTTTTAATATTAATAATTAATAATAGACTGAAAATAAAAATATTTTTAATTAAAATAGCAGTTTTTAATATTAATAATTAATAATAGACTGAAAATAAAAATATTTTTAATTAAAATAGTAGTTTTAATATTAGTAATTAATAATAAACTGAAAATAAACACATTTTTAATTAAAATAACAGTTTTAAATATTAATAGTTAATAATAAACTGAAAAAATATATATTTTAATTAATAATAAATTAAAATATCTTAACGTTAAATAAACTGAAAATATAATCTAATTTAGTGATTTTTTTAAGTTGGTCCATATATTTTTAAAAAGAAAATTGATTCCTAAATTTTTGTAAAAATTATATAAATTATTTAAATAATTTATATAATTTTTACAAAAATTTAGGAATATTATTTTATATAAATTCTTTTATGGAAAGTATATAATATTTGCCATTTTTGCTGAGAATCTTAATTAAGTAGCGTTTAAAGATAGACTTATTTATTAAATTTCAGATCAAATAATTAAATTAGAAAAATTTATATAAAGATATTTTGGTAAAAAAAATATAATGTAGGGGTAGAGGAATAAATGATGGGGTATGAGGTAAAATTTTCTCTAATGGTACTCTAAAGGAAATCTCCTATTATTTGCACCTTGATTAATATACAAATTTTAATGTTTTCATGTTTCAATAGAACTTTTAATGTTTGAAAATTTTATCTCATACCACTGCTTTTATCTCTATACTCCTACATTTTATGAAAAATATCAACTTTTCTCTTGTATATTTTTAACTAATTTATTATTTTAATTTTTTTTTAAAATATTTTTAACTTTAATTTTGTTTACCGAAAATATTTTGCAAAATAATTCCGATAATAATTTTTTAAAAATATTTTTTTTAACTTTTATTTTATGTATTGGAAGACTTCGCAAAGTAGTTTCGATAGTCAATTTTTAACATTAACTTTTATTTTGTGTACTGAAAGACTTTGCGAAATAATTTTGGTAGTCATTTTTTAAAACATATTTTAACTTTTATTTTATGTACCAGAAAAATTTGAAAAAAAGTTTTGGTAATTAATTTTTTTAAACATTTTTTAACTTTTAATAAATTATATATATGAGAACAGTTTAATAAAAAAAATGATGTAAGAGTAGGGAATAAATGATAGAGTATGGTGTAAAATTATCTTAATGTTTTAATGTTTTGATAGATTTTATTTGTTTATTTTGGAGATCAATTTTCATGATCTTAAAGCTAATTTGTGCATGAATATATTTGTCCTAACTAAATGTAAATTCTCTTTTTAAAAATCATACAAATTTGACAATTAATAGATATATATTTTGTATACATGTAACTCATTCATTATGTAAAATCTCTATTCAAAAAACTTATTTTCTTTTTGGCTATTCTCTCTCTGCAACTGATTCTGTTACGCCATAGATGAACCTCCATGTTCATCTTCACCACTTCTAACATGGTATCAGAGTTAAACGGAAGGATAGTGAATCAGAGATAATGGAAGCGTGTAGAATTGTTTCCTTACTCAGTCGAAGTACATTAAAGATCTTCTGTCAAGAGAAAATATGTCTAATGTCATTGGTGTTTCAACTCCTACGATAACACTTGCAAACTCAGCAAACATGGAGCTTCTCAGTTGGCTGATTCTACTATGTACAAGTCCATTGTGGGTGTTTTGCAATATGTCACCTTGACAAGGCCTGTAATTGCCTTTAGTGTCAACAAGGCTAGTCAATTTATATCAGATCCTCTTGACACTCATTGGTCTGTCGTTCGCTGCATTCTTCGATACTTAAGTGGCACCATGAATCATGGTTTACTTTTGTCTCCCTCTGCTGCAGCCTCAAGTTTTCTCTTCGTGCATATAGTGATTTCGACTGGGCAAGTGATCCAGATGACATGCATTTAACCTCTGGCTCTTGTATTTTTTTGGACCTAATCTCACTTCATGGAGCTCTAAGAAACAGTATCTGGTTGCTCGTTCCAGCACCGAAGCGGAATATCGGGCTCTAGCTCATACAACATCAGAACTAATGTGGGTTGAATCTCTTATGTCTGAACTCAAGATTGCATATCACACTCTAATATTGTTGTGTGATAACCTGAGTGTTGTGATGTTGTCTCACAATCCGGTTCTACACGCCTGTACCAAACATATTGAGCTCGATATACACTTTGTTCGTGAACGGGTAGTAGCAAAACAATTACCCATTCATCATGTGCCAGGTCCAGCTTAAATAGCTGACACATTAACAAAACCTCTTGGCACGGTTGCTTTTCAGGAGATGAGCAACAAACTCAAGGTTCTTTGTCTAGGAAAATCTCCCTTAAGTTTGAGGGGGAGTATTGAAGACACATTCACAAGTAATACAAGTACAAGTTAACACAGTTAACTAATAGAATGGGCTTAGTAGTAATATTTTTCTTTAACATGAATAGATATATAGCTTGTATATGTGTAATTCATTCATTATGTAAAATCTCTATTCAAAAACCTTATTTTCTTTTTGACTATTCTGTCTGTAAGTAATTATGTTACGCTATAGAAGAACCTCTATGTTAGTCGTCACCACTTCTAACATGGATAAATAAAAGAATAAAGTTATTACACATTAAAAAAAAATCATTACATGTACTATTTATATTATATCCCTTATAAAAATTAAAAAATTTCTTACCAACCATTATTGAAGTCTGATAATTTGAATAAAATAAAGTGCATTTCTTAATACACCACCCAAGTTTCTTAGGCACCATGTGAAATTTTTTTTTGCCCCCTGATTCCAGATGTGCACATCCGGACGCACCAAATTTTTAAAAAACGTTGAAGTGTTCCGGATATGCATATCCGGAAACAATTCTGATGTGCAGTTCCGGAAGGATTTCTTATTAATTCGCGCCAGACCTTCTTCCTCCCCCTCATTCTTCACTTTTTCATTTCCAAACTCCCTCAAACTCTCAAATTTTCAATCACCTCAAATCTCGATTTTTTTCCTCTCGAGTTCGGCACAAAGAAAAATCTACAACGATCAAGAGACTCCAAATCCTCCGTATCTCTTTTGAATCGGTAAGTTTTCAAATTTTAGAGATTCAGAGTAATTTTCGAGTAATCGATTTAGAGTAGATATTTAGGTGTAGAAATTGTTAGGTTGTATGAATAACATAGGTTTGAGACAATGTAGGTTTTTTTACTGCTTCAAACAGATGATCAGGGCATTAAAATGCCCTTTTGTATGTTACAGTGGCGATGGTTGGCATTTTTAAACTTCAAAAAACGTACCGGATGTGCAGATCCGGAAAGATTTTAACGTTTCGTATTCTGAGTGTTTCCGGATGTGCACATCCGAAAATACCCAACGTTAAAAATTCTGTGTCCTTCCGGATGTGCACATCCGGAAGACTATTTTTTTTTATTTTGTTCGTTTGTTTGTTTTTGTTTAATTATTTTAAAAAAAATCTAATTTATTTATTATGCTTTGCATATTAGATGGCTGGCAGAGACGATCGTATCATACATGGACGGACAGCTCAGCACGCATCAGTCCGACATGAGCAGATGCAGTCTACAGCCGAGGCTTCCGGCGCAGAGGGAGTTGGGGTAGACCCTACAGCTGGGGGACATCCTACACTACATCCTACACCACAGCCATCCACATCACAGGTTCAGGCCATTTCCACATCTCAGGTACAGGCTACTCCCCCTTCAGCCGCCGATTCTACATCTCGTAGGCGTCGCGTTTCTACTGGTAGTTCATCAGGGTCCCATCCCGCACGCAGACGTCGTCGGGAGACTCCATCTCCATCAGCTGCTCCTCCTCGTTCCCCTATTCCTGTTCCTGTTCCAGAGGGTGATCACCCAGCACTTGATGGTGTTGACGCCGATGACGATTTCGGTGAGCTGGGTGGTTACCCCGGGGGACCGTCTGATATGTCCCTACTCGTGGGGTACTCTGAGTATACTGGCAGATATGTCTGGCTAGGACAGGTAACCTTTTTCGGTTTATTTATAGAATTGTTTACGTTGAAAATATGTTCATTTGTAACATTGTTTTATTTGGAAATTTTCAGGCGAAGGATTCCCAGAAGTTCTATAACCATGGGGGCAAGGTTATAGACATGCTTGAGATGCTGCCAGAGGCTGAGTGGTTCACGTCTGCACTTGCTGCCTCTGGTCTTGGAGGCCTGTCTAGGATTGGGTATTCCCAGGTCCAATACGGTATGCTGATGACCCTTGTTGAGAGATGGCACCCTGAGACATCCTCATCCCCATTGAGGTCGGTCACCTCCCTGAGGGCTCTGGTGTCAGACTTGCCGTGGACAGGATTATTGCGATTGTTCGGGGGGCACTTCAGTACCGCAGACATTGATCCAGGATGGCGGGTAGGGGCAGAGGAGCAGGGGAGCCAGGAGAGATCCTTTTCCATACGCAGTAGTTTTTTGTTTGATGTATTATATTTATATTAGATGTATGCACTGTATTTTGACAGAGGTTTATTATATATATATATATATATATATATATATATATATATATATATATATATATATATATATATATATATATATATATGTTGTACCCCAAATTTTACCCTCAGATCCTCTGATCATTTTTCATATCAATTTTAAGCCGGTCATTTTAGCATTTGCGGTCATTTGGGCTATTAATCATCAATCAAACATTTCTTGTCAATTTTGCCATTCCTGATTTTAATCTCTATCATTATTTCTCTATTTAGTTAAATATTTATTTTTATCCACTCTAGCCTGTCTTTTTATATAGTATATATTTAAGTTAGTTTAATTTTGAAATTAAATTAATTTTAATTATAATTGTAGTTTTTTTTTCTATTCTCCATTTTTTTAGTTTAATTTAACTTAATTTTCAAAAGTTTCACAAAAAACCAAATACACATTTCAGTCCAATACATTTTTTTTACAAGCCCAAGTCACATTACAAAAATTCAAAAAGTAGTAGAACTCCATTTCAAGCTACCAAGTTCAATTCTACATTTACAAGCCTCATTAAAAAACATATACGCACAAAACAATAAAAAACTCTACTCCACCATTTGCCACAAATACCAAAACCGTACCACACTCTCTGTGCCAATTCCTGCTACATCCAGCCTGCATACTACAAACAAAAAAAAACCTCTACAACACTCCACAACTGTACTTTGACAGCAACAATACAACTTGCTGCAGACCATATCCTTGCGTGCTATCCTCAAGCGTGCCCCACCAAACCAAAACTCTGTAGCATCCAAACAAGGATCTGCACCATGAAACCAACTGCACAATACCAACAGACACACACCTGCATACAAACCAGAACCTGCAATCACAAAAGGACATCAGAAAAACTCTGCTACGAGAAAAGGACCCAACAGAAGATAAGAGGAAATTACTTCTTGAGACCTTTGGAGGGAGAGGCGATAAAAGGAGGACAACACAATAACTCTGGAGGACGATAGTTCCTCCCTCATTTTTCTCTGAGATGCATCTGTTTGGCAACCAAACTCCAAATCTGTTCTTCCCAACCTCCATAACTTTCAACCTCAACCTTCAATAATAAAAACTCAAATTCTTCAACCTCATCTTCCTCAACCAAGTCATACCCACACCCTAAATCAAAACCTAGATAAAGAGAGTTTTCAAACCGAAACCCATTCACAACCCATTCTCATATCCGTATTCAAAATAACCCACAAAACCATTTTTCCACACAAATCGAAATAGAGAAGAAGGAGACGAAGAGAAATCAAGATGGAGAGGCAAACCTGAAATCTGAGCGAGAAACCGAGAGTGAGGAATCGGAGGTGGGGGCGAAAACCGTCGCATTTCTTAATTTTTGTTTCGATTTGTAACAGTGATTCCACCGTCCCCTGTTTCTTGGCTTTGTTGAAGGCTTACGTTGTTTTTTTCATTAATAAAATTTCACGTGGCCGTGTGCATTTGTATTAGGGTTTTCAACCCTCTTTCATTCTCAACCAAACCGGATCATCATGATCCGCCCCAGGCCCATCTTTTTTTTTCATTTTATAAAACCTGATTTGTTTTTTTTAGTAGTAACAGCTTTTGTATCTTAAATCTTATTAATGTTTTTCTTTTTAAAGTTTTATTAATTTTAAGATTTTATATATATATATATATATATATATATATATATATATATATATATATATATATATATATATATATATATATATATTTTATATAGGTAAAAAAATAATAAAAACTCAAAGCATTTTCTTTATTTAGTTTGGTTAACTAATCTTTTGTTTTAGAATATAAATATTTTAGATTTTATTTTCTATTAATTATTTTGTCAATTTAATTGCTAACTTGTGACTTGACTATATTTTGTAGCTTAGCTTTTGGTCATTTCTTTCCGAACTTTTGATTTCTTTTTCGATTTCACTTAGGGGCCAATGATATTACAAAATCATGACTTAGTTGATTTATTCAAAATGATTAAAAAGTCTTGATATGTTTGAGGCTCATTTCTTTATTTTTGTTGGTCAATGAAAGTCGAATATCAAAAGATTATCGATTTACCGATTTAAATCTTGATTAAGACGAGACTAACTTTAATTTCATTTCGATTCCATTTCCTATTTCTATTTGGGCCAATGATATAAAAAACATCTTAACTTTGTTGATTTTTTCAAATCAATAAATTTTGATTATATGAGGCCATATTCTTCTTTTTTGGTTGGTCAATGAAAGTCAAATATCAAGATTATCGATTTACCGATTTAAATCTTGATTAAGACGAGACCAATTTTACTTTTCATTTCGATTCCATTTTCTTTTATTTTGGCTGGTGACATTACACAAATCTCGACTTTGATTATTTCAAATCAATAAAGTCTTGATAAATATGAGGCTACTTTTTTACTTATTTTTATTGGTCGATGAAAGTCAAAAATCTAAGATTATCAATTTACCGATTTAAATCTTGATTAAGACGAGACCAACCTTATTTTTCATATCGGTTTCATTATCTTTATTTTGGTTGATGATATAACAAACTTCCTGGTTTGGTTGATTTCATTGAATCGGCAAAACTGTGATCAATATGAGACCATTTTCTCTTTATTTCAGTTTCGTTCACTTTTTAGTCGATGAAAGTCAAGAATCATCGATTATCAATTTCTCGATTAAATCATGATGAAGACGAGGCTATTTCTACTCCATTTCAATTTTTTTACTTCTTTGAATACTAACTCTTCATTTCTCTCCTTGGTGAGACCTGTACATATTTCCTGTTATGTTTGTGGTTGCCTGTTTCATTTGACACATCCCTCATTCCAAAGGAAAGTTCCCCTCAGTTGACTCATAAGTCGATAAACCAATCATCCCACCTTGGCCTCATAAGAGCCTTTCCCTTTTCCTGGCCTCATAAGAGCCATGGAATCTTAGCTTAGCAATAGGTTAGAGTTTTAAACTCTATGAGATTCTCACCATCATGAGAACTAACTTTCCCCTTATAACTTAGACTTAGAGAGTTATCGTGAACTCTAAAATGAGCTCATACTCATTTCCCCTTGGAACTTTGGCCATAGTCAATTGTTCCTTTTCTTTCACCCCTTAGTTAGGTGAACTACGGTTGCTCTGATTCTTTAGTCAGATACGTAGGCACAAGATGCGACGTCTTGGCGAGCAAACTTAGTGTATATACATTTAGGGTTTTACCTTAGTACAGATTTCCCTTAGCAAGAAAACATAACATAACACAAACTAAACAAGAGGTTCCCGTAGAGTACTACGGATATTAAGGGTGCTAATACCTTCCCTTAGTATAACCAACCCCCGAACCTTAGATCTCCCCCTCTTAGGTTTTCTTCGATCTTGAACCTTTCCTTTGGATAAATCAAAGTCGGTTGTAAAAGAAAAGTGATGCAGGTTAATTAATAGCTTGTTATCCGATTTTCACCGCAACAGAAATGACGACTTCACTGGGGATTATTCTGTTTTTTGAGGGTTAAGCCCACCTTGTTTTGTTTATGTTATTTATGTTTTCTTGCTATACTTGTACATATCTGTATATATCTGTATATCTGTTTGTTTGGGATCTTCTGTCTGCAGGGTGCTACTATTGAGTGGTGAGATAAGTCCTAACCCGGACTTGAGAGCACATTTGATTAGGAATCGTGGGCATAGTCAAGGAAACTTCGAGGGAGAAATCCCAAAGGAGTTAACTTGAAGTCCACACTCAGTTGAGGCCCTCTTGGAGGTGGTATATGTTAAACGAGCAATCGTGAATGCGTTACTACTTTCCACCTTGGTGCCAGGGATACTGATGACCTTTAGTTACCCCTTTACCCCCACTTGGCCTATTTTAGACGTAGTGTGATAACTGCGAGGGAGTAATCCTAAATGGTTGCTACGCGATACTACACTCAGACGAGACTCTCTTGAGAATTTTATTGATTATCGAGCAATTGGGAAGTCGATAAAATCCGAAAGATGGGTTGTCGACTCTGGGAAGTCGATACAGTCATTGAACGGGATGCTCACCGCCCTTTCCCGCTTCGTCGCCAAATCCGCACAATACGCACTCCCATTTTTCAAACTTCTTCGACAAAAAGCGGAGTTTGATTGGAGCGAGGAATGCGAGCAGGCACTCGTCCACTTAAAACAGGTCCTATCACAACCCCCGGTCCTCTCACGGCCTGAGAACGGGGAGACACTCTTCTTGTATCTTGCGATCACGAGTGAAGCAGTCAGCGCCGTCCTCATTCGAGAAACCCCGGACGGGCAGAAGCCAGTTTACTTCACGAGCAAAGCCCTCCAAGGCCCCGAGCTCAGATATCAGCAAATTGAGAAAGTCGCCCTGGGCCTCGTCACCGCGGCCAGGAGGCTACGCCACTACTTCCTCTCCCACACCGTCGTCGTAAGGACCGAACAGCCTATAAGGCAGCTCCTCGGGCGGCCGGACATGGCGAGGAGGATGCTCAGGTGGTCACTCGAGCTCGCCGAGTTTGACATCTAGTACGAAGGGAGGAAAGCCCTGAAGGCACAGGCACTGGCCGACTTCGTAGCCGAGATGACCGTCCCGGAGCCCTCGACCAACGGATCACAGAAATGGACGATTTATGTCGACGGGGCATCTAGCCCAAAGAGAAGCGGGGCGGGCATCATCCTCGAGAACGAGGAGGGCATATTGATCGAGGTATCCCTCGAGCTGTCCTTCCCGACGTCGAACAACCAAGCCGAATATGAGGCCTTCCTCACAGGACTTCGGCTGGAGGAGGACCTCGGCGCCAATGAGGTCAAACTCTTCACCGATTCCCAGCTCGTGGCCTTGCAAGTCCGAGGAGAGTACCAAGCCAAGAACGACAGCCTCATAGAATACTTGGCCTTGGTAAAAGAAAAGATGAAAAGGTTCACCTCCGCGGAAGTAACCTACATCCCCCGCGAGCACAATGCCCGAGCAGATGTCTTGTCCAAATTGGCGAGCACAAAGAAGAAGGGCGGGAATAAATCTGTCATACAAGAAGTACTTTCCCACCCGAGCATTGGAAAACCGGTCATGGTTTCGGACATCAACGCCATCGGGGACAGCAACTGCTGGATGACCCCGGTATACGAATACCTCAGGACGGGCAAACTACCCGAAGATTCCAAAGAAGCAGGAATGGTCAAGAGGCAGGCGTGCTCGTACACTGTAGTCGAGGATAAGCTATACCGGCGAGGGTTCTCTATTCCCCTCCTCAGGTGTGTCGAGGAGACTAAGGTCCCTGGCATTCTCCAGGAAATCCACGAGGGAATCATCGCACAGCACCTCGGCGGCCGCTCGTTAGCCCGTAAGGCGCTTCGATCAGGGTACTACTGGCCCACCATGCAACAAGACGCCAAGGAACACGTCAAGAAGTGCGATAGATGCCAGCGACACGGGGACATGCACCTCGCTCCTCCTAGCGAGCTCAAAACGTTATCCTCCCCGTGGTCGTTCGCGTGGTGGGGAATGGACATCCTCGGACCCTTCGTCATAGGGGCATATCAAAACAAATACCTCATCGTCGGGGTGGATTACTTCACGAAGTGGATCGAGGCGGAAGCATTGGCCAAAATCACGACCTTCAACATACTGCGTTTTTACAAAAGAAACATCCTCGCCCGATTCGGCGTGCCTCAAGCTATTGTCACCGACAACGGGACGCAGTTCACCGACAAGAACTTCCAAGACTTCGTCGCCAAACTGGGCACGAAGCAGCACTTCACGTCGGTCGAGCACCCCTAAATGAACGGGCAGGCTGAGGCGGCGAACAGGGTAATCCTCCGAGGATTGAGACGCCGATTAGGCGGCGCCAAACAACGGTGGGTCGAGGAGCTACACAGCGTCCTCTGGGCCTACCGAACGACCCTACACTCCACGATCGGGGGAGACCCCTTTCCGTTTGACCTACGGAATGGAAGCGGTGATCCTCGTAGAGATCAGGGAACCCTCGAGGAGGACAGAAGCCCCCCTCGACGGGGACGCGAACGACGAAGCCTTGAGGGAAGAGCTCGACTTCGTCGAAGAAACACGCTCGGGCGCTTCTCTTCGAGAAGCCTCGCTTAAACAAAAAATAACACTACGTTATAACGACAAAGTTATCAAACGTGATTTTCAGGTAGGCACCCTCGTCCTAAGCAGGAACCAGAAGGACTCGCGAGAAGGCAAACTCACCGCGAACTGCGAGGGCCCGTATCGCGTCCGCGGAAAAACGGGGACAGGAGCCTACTTCCTCGAAAATCTGCACGGGGAAGAACTTGCTCGACCATGGAATGCTGAGAAGCTCAAACAGTACTACAGTTAAGCACTGCCCGCGGATCACTAGCGCCGCGATCACGGGGACACGCTAAGGTATGAGGGCGACACCCCTATACATAACACGATGATCAGAGACCGCGTGGTGTGTACACGAGGACCTTTGATCCGACGGGGATACCTCGATCGAGGCCCACCGTCGTTGTACCAATTGGGCAGAACACCCAGCTCGCGATGGGAAGTTCATGCCACGAAGCTAAGACCTCGACCGAGCTCTTAGCCTCGTTAAAGGTCGGAATACGCCTCCGGCCGCCCGACCAGCTCTCCACGCGGTCAGGGACTATCAAGGTCGAGCAAATCCCAAAGTCTTATTACTTAGACAAAAATAAAGTATAACAATGGCATCACACACAAGCGAAAACATACAAACATCACACATGCGGACAAACAAAAATGCATTGAGCGGGCAAAGCCCATTGTATAGGTGTTACAAACAAACATCAAAGAAAAAACCCCTGGCACGCAGGCCGGGCACAAATATTACAATGAAATAAAACGGCTCGCAGGCCGACCAAAACAAAGATAAAAGAGAAAGCCTACTCAGTTGGAGTCCCGTCGGGCTCCTCATGCTCGTGAATTTTGTCCACCCGCATCGGCTGTACGATCTGACCATCCATCACCTCGGCGTCGGGGTCAATCCCTTCAGTGACGAGGTCGGGGTTAAGGACCCGAAGCTGCTCCACGGCGTTCCTGAAGCCTATGTCAGCCACTTCGAGGTTGTCATCCTCAGCTTCCCGGAGCTTCGCTATCAGCGTTGCCCGCGAAGTCAGCAATTTGTCCTCCTCGATCTCCTCCTCAGCCGGGCGGACAACCTCCTCCAACTCAGTGATCCTCGCCAAAAGGCGATCCCTCTCCACCTCGATACCAGCGAGACGTTTCCGGTCCTCCTCGGCGCCTTTCAGCTTTTCCTCCAATTTCTGCTGGAGCTCGACTTGGGCCTTGTTCTGGCTTTTACAATCGGCCAGCTCCTTCCCCACCTTCTCCATCTCGGCCGAGATGGTCTGGAAACGGTTCCGCAACTTTTGCAGCTCGCCGGCGGAGCACGCCTCGTCGTTCAAGACCAAGGAAGCCGCGTAAACTCTTATCACGGCAGAGACATCGTCCACCGGCGCCTTTCTCCGTGAAGCCTTATCGATGCCTAGGATGGCCTGAACTTTAGGGCCACCCACGCACAGCGAATTATTCCCAGTGAGGAAGTTCGGCCTCGTATGACAGGGCAGAAGCACAAATTTTATGGCAGGCGGGCTCTCCTGCTCGGTGAGGTCGACGTCCACAGTGCTCTCAAGCCATTGCCTCTTTGGGGAGTGCTGAGGGCTCAGAGAACCAGTGTCCTGGTGAGAGCCAGAGGAACCCACGGGTGTCGGGGAGGGAACGGGCTCCTGCTGTTGAAGCTGCTCGACGCGACCCTTGCCACCTTTCTTCACGGCTCGGTTGGCCTTCAACTTCTTGAATCGCTCCTCGGAGGTCGACATCTTTTCTGCAAAAGGGGAAACAAACATGTCAGCGAACCAGAAATCAAGATGCGAGAAAAATAAAAGAAAAGGGGTAAATCCGGAGGGTATCTCCACCTAACAGCTCGAGAGCCTCCTCGTCGGAGAATGTCTCGAGGAGGCCCCTCGTATTAATCAGACGGCGCTTCGTCAACACCCGACCGTGTCTCCGCAAACGAATTCCCCGTCCATCGTCACGAGCTTGCCCCGGTTGAAGTTGTTGATGAACGCCACTAACTGCTCGTATGCCAATCGATCCCCCTCCCCGAAACCGCTGGGCTTGACCTTGTAGTTGTCCGTCCCGAATTTGAAGTGTGCTTCTGTCCAGAACAACGGGAACTTAGACTTGAGGACCTCCTGTCGCCGACCGTCTATCTCCTCAAATGTGATCGGCCGCACGAGGTAGTACCGATATTTGAAGTTGCGCACGGAGTCCAGGTAGGTGTGGAACATGCTACTCACCTGCTTGAAAGATACCCAACCGTGCCTGCCGTCGATGGCCTGCCTCTGAAGATGGAAGATGCGAAAAAAAAAGGGTACAGTGGAACCAACTCGCAAGTATTTACACACCAGCTCGAAGGCCCTAATGAAAGCTAGTGTGATAGTTCCTGGATTGGCTGGAATTTTGGTAAAACAAAGTATATTCAATGTTGATGTCAAGGTGCTGATGTTGTAACATTGAAGTCTTAACACTGGGCTGTGTTAAGTAGTTAAGTGCTGAAGTTGGATGTCTGATGTCACACAGGTGATGTTGTAACATCAGACCTGCAGAATTAATAACAGCAGGACATGTTATTAGGGCACGCGTATTAGCTGGAATTGTGGAGAGTGGTTGACTCATTGGATGAGAATATCTTGGGATAGATATTTTCTGTTACATGGGAGATTTGATTGCAGGTCTGTTGGAGAATTAAAAGGTTGAAGATTTAAAAAGATTTTGGGGATAAAATCTGTTTTGAAGATTCAGTTTTAATTAACAAATCTGATCAAATATTGTGACAAGTCCAAGCCCAATTCAGGAGCTATATAAAGCGCACAAGACCAAAGGAAAAAGTACAGAAATACGGGGAGAAGATCAAGAGCAGAGGCTGAGTGTCTTGAGTATTTTGTACAAGGTGTATAACTAGAATTCTAGGGTGAATTAATGTGTCGTATTCTGTCCTCTCTAAAGCTGTGAAGCAAAGAGAGTTGTATTACTTGATCAAAGCTGTGAAGCAGAATCAAGAGTTCTCAAAGAGGTTGTTCTTTGAGTGGTTTTAGGGATTGAGTAGTGTTCTCATATCTAAATGGTTTCTTAGGTAGAAAGTCACTAGTAGGAATTAAGATTAGGAGATTGTCAACTGGGTTGTTGAGTCTGTAATTTAATTCTACAAGTAATGAAATTCATCCCTGGCTTGGTAGCCCCCAGATGTAGGTAGTTAGACCGAACTGGGTGAACAAATCATTGTGTTGATTTATTTACTGTTATTGTTGTCCATTGTACAGAGTGTGTTGTTGTGACATCGCACCTTAACATCACACGTCTGGTACCAGAATTTCATAGTGAGTTGGGGTGGAGCTGGGAGGGGGCCAAGCGCAGCCAAGTAAATACGGCCTGCTGGAAATCTGTGAAGGGCAGGCGCCACCCCGCCTTGTCGAACATGAACTCGTAGACGGGGAACCGTATCCCGCCGTACATCGAGCAGATCCTGTGGTGCTCCCTTGGCCTGAATACATTCCATGACTTGTCCGAGCCCACCAGGCGGTGCTCGACGGTGCAGAAGATATTGTCCTTGTCCCCGTCGACGAACAGAGACGGCATGTTTAAGACCTCCTCGCAGGCCCATTCGTCGGGCGACCTCTCCCCGCTGGTTGTCTCGGCCATAGGAGAGTCGGGCTCGTTGTAGCTGTCCAACGATCCCACAGCCACGGGCAACGCGTCCATTTACCTGAAAAGCAGAAGGAAACGGTGAATTCGAGACCCATATCAAATCCACCCCTCCACCGCTGATCAAGTGAAAGGGCGACGAGGGATCGTCGGGGAAAAAGAGATGTTCGACCCAGATCCCCGAGACAAACTTTGGTTCCCCGGGGACCCCATCCTTTTCCCCGTGGAATTCTACAAACGAACCAAGAAACATTCATCCCAGGACCCCGGGACATTCTTCATGGCCCCGGGGATTTCATTACCCTTCCCCGCGAGATTCATCAACTGAACTATGAAATTCCGCCGTTTTCGCCGGATATTTCATGATTCTATGGGAACTTCATCAGTTCCCCATAAGAGTCACCCTACGAACGCAGACAAAAGGAGAAAAAGGGAAGAAACTTACTTGAAATGCGCTTTTTTAGAGTTCCGGCACGGCAGTCGTTGGAAGAAAGCGGCGGAAGACAGTGGAAGCTAGCGGCGGAAGAACGGAGAAGGAAACAATAGAGCGTCTGAGAGTGAAAGAGCAAACAGAGCAAATGAAACGAGGTGAGGCCTATTTATAGGACCCTCACAGAATTCAAAGAGTTTAGAGCACTTAAGTGCACTACACTAGCCTAGCCGCCCTAGGCAATAATGGCGTCTGCCACGTGGCACGCATGCAACTGTTCGCTCCCCAACATGCGTCTCTCCGTTTGCCTCAACACTCAAGTTCCAACTCCTCGTATCCCCGTTGAGTCGAGCAAACTCAGACTGCCGTGCTCGAGTCTCCCCGACGAAACGGCTAGTGGATCCCTAGCAAGTTGACTTTTTTCAGCCCGGTTGACCGACCGCTCCTCGTTTAAAACCCTTTCCTCGACGGGATGCTTCCTCGACATGGTGCTGATCCCTAAGTCATTACTCCGACACCGCAGAGCAACGACTTGGGGGGCTCCTGTTCTGGACTGGGCCAGGGACTGCTACTCAGTCGAGTAGGCCCAACCCACACTTCGTGGGATGGCCCAACAAGGGCCTTTTTGGCATGACCAATGTCGGGCACTTGCCCTCTCCTCGTGTCGGGCACACGCACGGTGTAGAGCGTCAGGCAAGACGCTAGGCCTCCCCGGGATCGTCCCTCCACGACACCCAGGACGCTCTTCCCCGCGAGGAGCCCACCTTCTGTACACGAGGGTCCTCCCCCGTGAGGAAGCATCTCTCCCCGACACGACAGAGTCCCCCCGCGAGGACATGTTCTCATGTAACCGCCCCACTCCCGATGGAATCGGTCTGCTCTAATTCCGGAGATTTAGGAACGGTTACCCCAGGGCGAAGACCACGTGCTGGTCTTCACTACGCCACGTAAGCCCTGGCAGTTACTTGGATTGGGCCTGACGATCCAGCCCAATGCAAGTAACGTTGGCCCCGCGCTGGGGGCTCTCTATAAATACCCTCTCACTTGAGAGGGTCAGGTTATGTTCACTTCTACTCTCACTTCTGTACTTGCTATCTCTGACAGTTATCTTACTTGAGCGTCGGAGTACCTTGCAGGTACACCCCCCCCGGCCGTCTTTCAACCTCACCGGAGCTGAAGCCCAGACGACGTCGTTAGCCACTAGAAACTGTCTGATCCAGGTACGATCAGAAGTGTACTAGCATGTTTAACACTCCAACACCCAAATTAATGATGTCTGAGAGATGTAATTTAGCAAGAGTGAATGAATAATAATACCTTTTGTGGTGCGCGACCAAGCTTATATACAATAAGTGGTTAAAATTGCTTCCGCCCACCTCAATATTAGGTGTGGGAAATTGTCTGATTAGATCTAACAGTTGGTGATGATCAAATATATCATGTCTGATGTGCGAACTTCTGTCGAAGATCTACCTGGTCGTATTTTGTTTAGGGGATGCTCTAATTGATCTGCTTGAATTAGATAGGACTTGTTGGATCGTTAGACCGCCCTGAAATAGATCCTTTGCACCAAATATATATATATTCAAATGATAAATAATATTCAACCCTTTAATATATTTTTTTTCAATCTACTTTTTTATTAACTAAAATTGATTTAGATCCCATCTTTTTTTTTATGAATTCTGTACAATTTGATGAAATAACTTTTTATTTTTGAATTTTTTTAGATAATGTGTTGTGTTGTGTTGTGCTATTAGTATCCTTGGTCAAAAATATATAGGTTATAATCAAGGAAAAATATTTATCAGCAAATTAGCATGTTTAGTTTATTGGGCCTGGTCTATATTAGTACCGTGGGCTTTACTCGATCTAAATGAGAAAATTTTACCCTATACCCCATCATTTATTCTTCTACCCATACATTATAATTTATTTGACCAAAATATCCTCAAATAAAAAGTGTAAAATTTTACTGATTTAATTATTTGATATAAAATTTAATAAATAAATTTATATTCAAACGCTACTTAATTAATATTCTTAACAAATATAGCAAGTATTATATACTTTCCATAAAAAAATGTTAGGATGCAAATTTATATTTGCACAAGGTTTAAATTTAAATGTATTTTTTAAATATTTATATCATTATTCAAAACTCTAAATTAAATAATCACACTTATAAATTTAATTAATAATCACACTTATCAATTATTTAAATAATTCAAATGTATTTTTTAAATATTTATATCATTATTCAAAACTCTAAATTGAATTTCCCTAATCTCACAGTATTATTCAACCTTATATTTTAAATTGATATAAACAAATATATAATGGAAACAATTTGTGAAAGTCGTCTTGCTTACTACAACGTTGGTGTTTCATTAATATCATTACAATTAAATTTAATAATATCATTGCAATTGTCCTACCTCCATCTTACATGGCAAGAAGTTTTAAAAACGTAATTAATATTATATGAAAAAATAAATTATTTATGATTTTATAATATTATCTTGGGTTTATATACATTTTAGACCCTGTCATTTGGGGCAAATTCGAAAAAGAACCTATAAAAAAAACACAGATTTTCGTCGCTGTCATTTGAAGATTCTTTCATTTTAGCCCCTCAGTGTACATAGTCAGCAGAATCTGTGACGTGGCGCTGCTTTGTTGGTTTTTTTTTTATTCTTTTAATGTGACATAGCTGCTTAGTTGAATTTTTATATTATTTTTTATTTTAATTATATGCGTGACCTTTTTTATTATTTTATTGTTAAAATGTTAAAATAACTAAACTTAAAATTTTGTCTCTCATTAGTGTTAAACCTATGACCTTTTGCTTGCAAGTAGATACCTTTTCCACTAAGCTAGCATTCCTTTCATGTCAATTAGTTTATTTCAAATATATATATTACATAACATGTAATGAATATTTAATATGTTAAATAAATTCTTCCTAAAATGTTAAAATATATTTAAAAAGGTAAATAAATTCTTCCAAAATAACTCCAGCATTTATTTAATATTTAATATTAGTTTAGCATTTATTTAATATTTAATATATTTAAAATAAAGTCCTCCAAAAATGTTAAAATATATTAAAAACGTTAAATAATTAGAAAAATAAAATTTATATTTAATATTTAATATTTTCAATTTATTTATTATTTAATATTTAAATATTTAATACTAAATTTAATATTTAATATTTAATACTTTCAGTTTATTTATTTAATATATGTAATTAATATTTAATATTTAATATAAACTAAATTAAAATTTATTTAATTACAGCATTTCAAATGTTTTAATAAACTAAATTTTATTTTAGTTTTTTATTTATATATTAATATTAACGTTTCATAAACTAAATTAAATTAATATTAACGTTTAAACTAAACTAATATTAATATAAACTAAATTAAACTAAACTAATGTGATGTGACTACTACGACATGAGGGGCGATTGGGATTTTTAGGGTTTACTGTTCCATCGCGATTCTTCCCATTCGTTTTCAATGGGGGAACTTGTGATTCCATGGAAATGTGGGAGAAAGTTCAGGTACGGGAAATGGGTCTGAGAAGGTTGTGAATCAGGAGAAGCAACCAAAATCATTTGTTGAAGCTGTGAATAATGTATACAACATTCCGTTGAGCAAACTTCCGAAGCCGTGTGTCAAGGGAGATAGGCTAGCCATTGTAATTCCAGAAGATGAGTATCAGCTGGGGTTAGAGGCTTGCAAGCATAATCTTCATGGGAGGATTTTTTGGCCGAAAGGAATGACTCCTTTAACGGTTCAGAAACTTAAGAGTAACCTGTCCTTATGCCTCAAAGATTTGGAACTGGCTGCAAAATTCGCTAGTTTGGAATTTTTCGATTACCTGTCTGAACGATTATTTTCGGATCATGAATCGAGTTTCTTCTGCCCAATGTAAATTGGTGAATATAGCAGCTATTGTAAACACTGTTCATGCGATTTGGCATGCGAGGAACCATGCTAGATTTCGCAATGTTACGGTGCATTGGAAATCCTCCTGCTTGAGTAATGCATCGTCGACCCTGCTGGCTGGTAATTTGTGCAAGTACCCTGCTCGTGGTGTCCTCCTCAACCAGGTTAGGTTAAAGTTAACATTGACGGGGCTTCAGCTGGCGATCCCATTCGTGCTGCTTGTGGTGGGATGTTTAGTTTCTAATTTTACGTGGTGGTCAGATATTCACACTGATGTAGCGCTTGATTTCAATCGGAACATGCTTGGGATTACTAATTTTAGAATTAGATAGGTTTGAGGTTTCGGTTTTATGTCCCCCTCATTTTTGTACCTATTATCTTTTTAAATTTATCCAGGCTTATGCCCTCTTTCATTTAAAAAAAAACTAAACTAATGTTTTTGAACGTTTTCATTAAATTATTATTAATAAAAAAACTAAACTAAATAAACTGATGAAATAAACTTAACTAAACTAAATAAACTAAACTAAACTAATATTATCATTTTAACAAAATTATAATAAATTAATATTAACGTATTGTGATGAAATAAATTGAAATAATTAACATATTAAAATGAAATAATTAATAATAAACTGAAAATAAAAATATTTTTTATTTAAATAGCAGTTTTTAATATTAATAATTAATAATAGACTGAAAATAAAAATATTTTTAATTAAAATAGCAGTTTTTAATATTAATAATTAATAATAGACTGAAAATAAAAATATTTTTAATTAAAATAGTAGTTTTAATATTAGTAATTAATAATAAACTGAAAATAAACACATTTTTAATTAAAATAACAGTTTTAAATATTAATAGTTAATAATAAACTGAAAAAATATATATTTTAATTAATAATAAATTAAAATATCTTAACGTTAAATAAACTGAAAATATAATCTAATTTAGTGATTTTTTTAAGTTGGTCCATATATTTTTAAAAAGAAAATTGATTCCTAAATTTTTGTAAAAATTATATAAATTATTTAAATAATTTATATAATTTTTACAAAAATTTAGGAATATTATTTTATATAAATTCTTTTATGGAAAGTATATAATATTTGCCATTTTTGCTGAGAATCTTAATTAAGTAGCGTTTAAAGATAGACTTATTTATTAAATTTCAGATCAAATAATTAAATTAGAAAAATTTATATAAAGATATTTTGGTAAAAAAAATATAATGTAGGGGTAGAGGAATAAATGATGGGGTATGAGGTAAAATTTTCTCTAATGGTACTCTAAAGGAAATCTCCTATTATTTGCACCTTGATTAATATACAAATTTTAATGTTTTCATGTTTCAATAGAACTTTTAATGTTTGAAAATTTTATCTCATACCACTGCTTTTATCTCTATACTCCTACATTTTATGAAAAATATCAACTTTTCTCTTGTATATTTTTAACTAATTTATTATTTTAATTTTTTTTTAAAATATTTTTAACTTTAATTTTGTTTACCGAAAATATTTTGCAAAATAATTCCGATAATAATTTTTTAAAAATATTTTTTTTAACTTTTATTTTATGTATTGGAAGACTTCGCAAAGTAGTTTCGATAGTCAATTTTTAACATTAACTTTTATTTTGTGTACTGAAAGACTTTGCGAAATAATTTTGGTAGTCATTTTTTAAAACATATTTTAACTTTTATTTTATGTACCAGAAAAATTTGAAAAAAAGTTTTGGTAATTAATTTTTTTAAACATTTTTTAACTTTTAATAAATTATATATATGAGAACAGTTTAATAAAAAAAATGATGTAAGAGTAGGGAATAAATGATAGAGTATGGTGTAAAATTATCTTAATGTTTTAATGTTTTGATAGATTTTATTTGTTTATTTTGGAGATCAATTTTCATGATCTTAAAGCTAATTTGTGCATGAATATATTTGTCCTAACTAAATGTAAATTCTCTTTTTAAAAATCATACAAATTTGACAATTAATAGATATATATTTTGTATACATGTAACTCATTCATTATGTAAAATCTCTATTCAAAAAACTTATTTTCTTTTTGGCTATTCTCTCTCTGCAACTGATTCTGTTACGCCATAGATGAACCTCCATGTTCATCTTCACCACTTCTAACATGGTATCAGAGTTAAACGGAAGGATAGTGAATCAGAGATAATGGAAGCGTGTAGAATTGTTTCCTTACTCAGTCGAAGTACATTAAAGATCTTCTGTCAAGAGAAAATATGTCTAATGTCATTGGTGTTTCAACTCCTACGATAACACTTGCAAACTCAGCAAACATGGAGCTTCTCAGTTGGCTGATTCTACTATGTACAAGTCCATTGTGGGTGTTTTGCAATATGTCACCTTGACAAGGCCTGTAATTGCCTTTAGTGTCAACAAGGCTAGTCAATTTATATCAGATCCTCTTGACACTCATTGGTCTGTCGTTCGCTGCATTCTTCGATACTTAAGTGGCACCATGAATCATGGTTTACTTTTGTCTCCCTCTGCTGCAGCCTCAAGTTTTCTCTTCGTGCATATAGTGATTTCGACTGGGCAAGTGATCCAGATGACATGCATTTAACCTCTGGCTCTTGTATTTTTTTGGACCTAATCTCACTTCATGGAGCTCTAAGAAACAGTATCTGGTTGCTCGTTCCAGCACCGAAGCGGAATATCGGGCTCTAGCTCATACAACATCAGAACTAATGTGGGTTGAATCTCTTATGTCTGAACTCAAGATTGCATATCACACTCTAATATTGTTGTGTGATAACCTGAGTGTTGTGATGTTGTCTCACAATCCGGTTCTACACGCCTGTACCAAACATATTGAGCTCGATATACACTTTGTTCGTGAACGGGTAGTAGCAAAACAATTACCCATTCATCATGTGCCAGGTCCAGCTTAAATAGCTGACACATTAACAAAACCTCTTGGCACGGTTGCTTTTCAGGAGATGAGCAACAAACTCAAGGTTCTTTGTCTAGGAAAATCTCCCTTAAGTTTGAGGGGGAGTATTGAAGACACATTCACAAGTAATACAAGTACAAGTTAACACAGTTAACTAATAGAATGGGCTTAGTAGTAATATTTTTCTTTAACATGAATAGATATATAGCTTGTATATGTGTAATTCATTCATTATGTAAAATCTCTATTCAAAAACCTTATTTTCTTTTTGACTATTCTGTCTGTAAGTAATTATGTTACGCTATAGAAGAACCTCTATGTTAGTCGTCACCACTTCTAACATGGATAAATAAAAGAATAAAGTTATTACACATTAAAAAAAAATCATTACATGTACTATTTATATTATATCCCTTATAAAAATTAAAAAATTTCTTACCAACCATTATTGAAGTCTGATAATTTGAATAAAATAAAGTGCATTTCTTAATACACCACCCAAGTTTCTTAGGCACCATGTGAAATTTTTTTTTGCCCCCTGATTCCAGATGTGCACATCCGGACGCACCAAATTTTTAAAAAACGTTGAAGTGTTCCGGATATGCATATCCGGAAACAATTCTGATGTGCAGTTCCGGAAGGATTTCTTATTAATTCGCGCCAGACCTTCTTCCTCCCCCTCATTCTTCACTTTTTCATTTCCAAACTCCCTCAAACTCTCAAATTTTCAATCACCTCAAATCTCGATTTTTTTCCTCTCGAGTTCGGCACAAAGAAAAATCTACAACGATCAAGAGACTCCAAATCCTCCGTATCTCTTTTGAATCGGTAAGTTTTCAAATTTTAGAGATTCAGAGTAATTTTCGAGTAATCGATTTAGAGTAGATATTTAGGTGTAGAAATTGTTAGGTTGTATGAATAACATAGGTTTGAGACAATGTAGGTTTTTTTACTGCTTCAAACAGATGATCAGGGCATTAAAATGCCCTTTTGTATGTTACAGTGGCGATGGTTGGCATTTTTAAACTTCAAAAAACGTACCGGATGTGCAGATCCGGAAAGATTTTAACGTTTCGTATTCTGAGTGTTTCCGGATGTGCACATCCGAAAATACCCAACGTTAAAAATTCTGTGTCCTTCCGGATGTGCACATCCGGAAGACTATTTTTTTTTATTTTGTTCGTTTGTTTGTTTTTGTTTAATTATTTTAAAAAAAATCTAATTTATTTATTATGCTTTGCATATTAGATGGCTGGCAGAGACGATCGTATCATACATGGACGGACAGCTCAGCACGCATCAGTCCGACATGAGCAGATGCAGTCTACAGCCGAGGCTTCCGGCGCAGAGGGAGTTGGGGTAGACCCTACAGCTGGGGGACATCCTACACTACATCCTACACCACAGCCATCCACATCACAGGTTCAGGCCATTTCCACATCTCAGGTACAGGCTACTCCCCCTTCAGCCGCCGATTCTACATCTCGTAGGCGTCGCGTTTCTACTGGTAGTTCATCAGGGTCCCATCCCGCACGCAGACGTCGTCGGGAGACTCCATCTCCATCAGCTGCTCCTCCTCGTTCCCCTATTCCTGTTCCTGTTCCAGAGGGTGATCACCCAGCACTTGATGGTGTTGACGCCGATGACGATTTCGGTGAGCTGGGTGGTTACCCCGGGGGACCGTCTGATATGTCCCTACTCGTGGGGTACTCTGAGTATACTGGCAGATATGTCTGGCTAGGACAGGTAACCTTTTTCGGTTTATTTATAGAATTGTTTACGTTGAAAATATGTTCATTTGTAACATTGTTTTATTTGGAAATTTTCAGGCGAAGGATTCCCAGAAGTTCTATAACCATGGGGGCAAGGTTATAGACATGCTTGAGATGCTGCCAGAGGCTGAGTGGTTCACGTCTGCACTTGCTGCCTCTGGTCTTGGAGGCCTGTCTAGGATTGGGTATTCCCAGGTCCAATACGGTATGCTGATGACCCTTGTTGAGAGATGGCACCCTGAGACATCCTCATCCCCATTGAGGTCGGTCACCTCCCTGAGGGCTCTGGTGTCAGACTTGCCGTGGACAGGATTATTGCGATTGTTCGGGGGGCACTTCAGTACCGCAGACATTGATCCAGGATGGCGGGTAGGGGCAGAGGAGCAGGGGAGCCAGGAGAGATCCTTTTCCATACGCAGTAGTTTTTTGTTTGATGTATTATATTTATATTAGATGTATGCACTGTATTTTGACAGAGGTTTATTATATATATATATATATATATATATATATATATATATATATATATATATATATATATATATGTTGTACCCCAAATTTTACCCTCAGATCCTCTGATCATTTTTCATATCAATTTTAAGCCGGTCATTTTAGCATTTGCGGTCATTTGGGCTATTAATCATCAATCAAACATTTCTTGTCAATTTTGCCATTCCTGATTTTAATCTCTATCATTATTTCTCTATTTAGTTAAATATTTATTTTTATCCACTCTAGCCTGTCTTTTTATATAGTATATATTTAAGTTAGTTTAATTTTGAAATTAAATTAATTTTAATTATAATTGTAGTTTTTTTTTCTATTCTCCATTTTTTTAGTTTAATTTAACTTAATTTTCAAAAGTTTCACAAAAAACCAAATACACATTTCAGTCCAATACATTTTTTTTACAAGCCCAAGTCACATTACAAAAATTCAAAAAGTAGTAGAACTCCATTTCAAGCTACCAAGTTCAATTCTACATTTACAAGCCTCATTAAAAAACATATACGCACAAAACAATAAAAAACTCTACTCCACCATTTGCCACAAATACCAAAACCGTACCACACTCTCTGTGCCAATTCCTGCTACATCCAGCCTGCATACTACAAACAAAAAAAAACCTCTACAACACTCCACAACTGTACTTTGACAGCAACAATACAACTTGCTGCAGACCATATCCTTGCGTGCTATCCTCAAGCGTGCCCCACCAAACCAAAACTCTGTAGCATCCAAACAAGGATCTGCACCATGAAACCAACTGCACAATACCAACAGACACACACCTGCATACAAACCAGAACCTGCAATCACAAAAGGACATCAGAAAAACTCTGCTACGAGAAAAGGACCCAACAGAAGATAAGAGGAAATTACTTCTTGAGACCTTTGGAGGGAGAGGCGATAAAAGGAGGACAACACAATAACTCTGGAGGACGATAGTTCCTCCCTCATTTTTCTCTGAGATGCATCTGTTTGGCAACCAAACTCCAAATCTGTTCTTCCCAACCTCCATAACTTTCAACCTCAACCTTCAATAATAAAAACTCAAATTCTTCAACCTCATCTTCCTCAACCAAGTCATACCCACACCCTAAATCAAAACCTAGATAAAGAGAGTTTTCAAACCGAAACCCATTCACAACCCATTCTCATATCCGTATTCAAAATAACCCACAAAACCATTTTTCCACACAAATCGAAATAGAGAAGAAGGAGACGAAGAGAAATCAAGATGGAGAGGCAAACCTGAAATCTGAGCGAGAAACCGAGAGTGAGGAATCGGAGGTGGGGGCGAAAACCGTCGCATTTCTTAATTTTTGTTTCGATTTGTAACAGTGATTCCACCGTCCCCTGTTTCTTGGCTTTGTTGAAGGCTTACGTTGTTTTTTTCATTAATAAAATTTCACGTGGCCGTGTGCATTTGTATTAGGGTTTTCAACCCTCTTTCATTCTCAACCAAACCGGATCATCATGATCCGCCCCAGGCCCATCTTTTTTTTTCATTTTATAAAACCTGATTTGTTTTTTTTAGTAGTAACAGCTTTTGTATCTTAAATCTTATTAATGTTTTTCTTTTTAAAGTTTTATTAATTTTAAGATTTTATATATATATATATATATATATATATATATATATATATATATATATATATTTTATATAGGTAAAAAAATAATAAAAACTCAAAGCATTTTCTTTATTTAGTTTGGTTAACTAATCTTTTGTTTTAGAATATAAATATTTTAGATTTTATTTTCTATTAATTATTTTGTCAATTTAATTGCTAACTTGTGACTTGACTATATTTTGTAGCTTAGCTTTTGGTCATTTCTTTCCGAACTTTTGATTTCTTTTTCGATTTCACTTAGGGGCCAATGATATTACAAAATCATGACTTAGTTGATTTATTCAAAATGATTAAAAAGTCTTGATATGTTTGAGGCTCATTTCTTTATTTTTGTTGGTCAATGAAAGTCGAATATCAAAAGATTATCGATTTACCGATTTAAATCTTGATTAAGACGAGACTAACTTTAATTTCATTTCGATTCCATTTCCTATTTCTATTTGGGCCAATGATATAAAAAACATCTTAACTTTGTTGATTTTTTCAAATCAATAAATTTTGATTATATGAGGCCATATTCTTCTTTTTTGGTTGGTCAATGAAAGTCAAATATCAAGATTATCGATTTACCGATTTAAATCTTGATTAAGACGAGACCAATTTTACTTTTCATTTCGATTCCATTTTCTTTTATTTTGGCTGGTGACATTACACAAATCTCGACTTTGATTATTTCAAATCAATAAAGTCTTGATAAATATGAGGCTACTTTTTTACTTATTTTTATTGGTCGATGAAAGTCAAAAATCTAAGATTATCAATTTACCGATTTAAATCTTGATTAAGACGAGACCAACCTTATTTTTCATATCGGTTTCATTATCTTTATTTTGGTTGATGATATAACAAACTTCCTGGTTTGGTTGATTTCATTGAATCGGCAAAACTGTGATCAATATGAGACCATTTTCTCTTTATTTCAGTTTCGTTCACTTTTTAGTCGATGAAAGTCAAGAATCATCGATTATCAATTTCTCGATTAAATCATGATGAAGACGAGGCTATTTCTACTCCATTTCAATTTTTTTACTTCTTTGAATACTAACTCTTCATTTCTCTCCTTGGTGAGACCTGTACATATTTCCTGTTATGTTTGTGGTTGCCTGTTTCATTTGACACATCCCTCATTCCAAAGGAAAGTTCCCCTCAGTTGACTCATAAGTCGATAAACCAATCATCCCACCTTGGCCTCATAAGAGCCTTTCCCTTTTCCTGGCCTCATAAGAGCCATGGAATCTTAGCTTAGCAATAGGTTAGAGTTTTAAACTCTATGAGATTCTCACCATCATGAGAACTAACTTTCCCCTTATAACTTAGACTTAGAGAGTTATCGTGAACTCTAAAATGAGCTCATACTCATTTCCCCTTGGAACTTTGGCCATAGTCAATTGTTCCTTTTCTTTCACCCCTTAGTTAGGTGAACTACGGTTGCTCTGATTCTTTAGTCAGATACGTAGGCACAAGATGCGACGTCTTGGCGAGCAAACTTAGTGTATATACATTTAGGGTTTTACCTTAGTACAGATTTCCCTTAGCAAGAAAACATAACATAACACAAACTAAACAAGAGGTTCCCGTAGAGTACTACGGATATTAAGGGTGCTAATACCTTCCCTTAGTATAACCAACCCCCGAACCTTAGATCTCCCCCTCTTAGGTTTTCTTCGATCTTGAACCTTTCCTTTGGATAAATCAAAGTCGGTTGTAAAAGAAAAGTGATGCAGGTTAATTAATAGCTTGTTATCCGATTTTCACCGCAACAGAAATGACGACTTCACTGGGGATTATTCTGTTTTTTGAGGGTTAAGCCCACCTTGTTTTGTTTATGTTATTTATGTTTTCTTGCTATACTTGTACATATCTGTATATATCTGTATATCTGTTTGTTTGGGATCTTCTGTCTGCAGGGTGCTACTATTGAGTGGTGAGATAAGTCCTAACCCGGACTTGAGAGCACATTTGATTAGGAATCGTGGGCATAGTCAAGGAAACTTCGAGGGAGAAATCCCAAAGGAGTTAACTTGAAGTCCACACTCAGTTGAGGCCCTCTTGGAGGTGGTATATGTTAAACGAGCAATCGTGAATGCGTTACTACTTTCCACCTTGGTGCCAGGGATACTGATGACCTTTAGTTACCCCTTTACCCCCACTTGGCCTATTTTAGACGTAGTGTGATAACTGCGAGGGAGTAATCCTAAATGGTTGCTACGCGATACTACACTCAGACGAGACTCTCTTGAGAATTTTATTGATTATCGAGCAATTGGGAAGTCGATAAAATCCGAAAGATGGGTTGTCGACTCTGGGAACTTTTTAGAACCCTGTTCTGCAGATTGAAAACCCATAGTCCACACCTTGTTGGGATGGGTAGAACATGGCTCCATTCATGAGACCCCTAAACCTAGGGCTTGTGTGCTATTGTGTGTACATATGTCTGTGTTTTTTTGTGTTCCCGTGTTTTGTGCATTGCATACATCTCATCGCATCCATTGATGGTTTCAAGGAACTCAGACGTTCTTTTCTTTGCAAAGATCAATAGACATCATGGATTTTAAAACAGAACTCTTCAGTTTTCCAAAAAGTTTGCGACTTGCCTTTGAGTTCCTTGAAACCGTTTGGCTTGCAGAAGCATTGCATGCGCATTTGCATTGCATTTACATTTCTCAGCCTTGAGTCTCATCCGTCCTCTGTCTGTAACCCATCAGTTGACTTCCCGAAGCCAGCATTGGACTTGAAGTAGCTTTTGAGGGATCATGAATTCAGAAGAGCAGAGCCAGTTTATGACCAGAGCGGATTTCGACTTGTTGAGAAGCCAGTTGGATCAGATTGTGGCAGCCTTAGCAAAGAGAGATGACAATATTCAGGGTATGTCCGCGAACAATGTTGCCCAAGCTCAACCTGTGCAGATTCCTGTTGAGAATCAGGTTATACAAGAACATGCCATTGTCCGAGATGGGTATTCCTCTTCTGTTGATGCTGTGGAATATCGTAGCTTCGCATTCTGTGAGCTAGATTCCCAAGAAGTAGTCCCTGTGATGAAAACCAAGGACCCACGAGACATTGAGTTAATGGAAAAATGTCGTGCCTTGGAAAAGAAGCTTGATGCTATTAAGAGTCGTAACTCTGCTGATATGAATGCTTTGAACATGTGTTTGGTACCCGACCTTGTGATACCTCCTAAGTTCAAAACACCGAAGTTTGAGAAGTACAAAGAGGATAGCTGTCCGAAGCAGCATTTGGTGATGTTTTGCAGAAAAATGACATCACATGTCCGTAACGACAAGCTCATGATTCACTGTTTCCAAGACAGTCTGAGTGGGGCATCACTGAGTTGGTACATGCAGCTAGAAAGCGATCACATCCAATCATGGTCAGACCTATCCAATGCCTTTGTTAAGCAATACAACTACAATCTTGACTTGGCTCCCAGCCGCCTGCATTTGCTAGACTTATCTCAAGAAGACAATGAATCCTTTAGAGGATATGCTCAGAGGTGGAGAGAAGTAGTAGCTAGCGTCCAACCACCACTTTTGGATAGGGAATTAGTTGACTGGTTCGTGGATACTTTGCAATTTCCATACCAAGAAAAACTGTTTAGCATTGCGACATCAAACTTTTCTGACTTGGTAATAGCTGGAGAGCGCATTGAGAGCGGTCTCAAGAGCGGAAAAATCCAGGGCACCAGAAACATCCTAGCTGGTGAGAGTGAATCAATTATCAGTTCTCAAGAAGAATGGGAGAAAGAAGGTAATGCCACTTGGGAATCTCCCATACCTCAGCGCTCATGCAACTCAAGTGTTCAGAGTCAGCAATCTTTGGGGTCTCCGCGTCAGACACCATTCTCTCCACAGAGACAATATTCTTCTCCAAATAGAAGACCTCATCATTATCAACAGTCCTACCGCCATCAGCCGCGTCAACATGCACGACAAAGGCCAAGAAAGCCAAAGAGGAATTTCACTCCATTTCCAATACCATACAGTCAGTTCTTACCAGATTTAATCAAAAGTGGATTGATAGTGCCAGAGGATATAGATCCAACGTCTTTTCCAGACTCGCCGGGCTTTGACACCGACGTCCGTTGTGACTACCATGTTGGGGCACATAGGCATTCAACTGAAGATTGTAGAGTACTCAGAGACAAGGTTCAGACCCTGCTTGACTCCAATATGTTCTCATTCACGCCTCAAGGTATTCAAATCAACAATCTTTCACCCAATCAAGCGGATTCATCAGACTCTGAGATGGAAGAAATTTTTGAGAGTGGACGTGAAGATGATTCTCAGACTGATCTCGACAAGCAACTCTGAAGACGGATATCACAGCTTGGCAAATCAAGAAGGAAATTCCAATTCCCCGAAGCCGGCAAACCTTTGACTATTTAGCATTTTGTTGATTTTTTCTTTGCATGTTTGAATCTGTTTTTGCTTATAAGCTTTGTTGTACTTTCAAATTGGCAAGATTAATGAAGAGTTTATGCATCTTTTGATTAAGTCCATTCGTTTCACTCATTTGCTTTTATGTTTGTAAAAACAAAAAAAAAAACAAACAAAAAAAATCTTTATCTTGTTTCTTTCCATTTATCAAATTTGTTGTTAAGCAAAGATTGGGGAGGATGATGAAAACATTGCATCCCTAATAGTTGTGGTATGCTTTCGATTAAACCTTGCCGAGGATGTAAGGCATTGTTTCAATTCCCAAACACTGGAGAAATAAGGAAGATAATCCCTCGATAACCCTTCGAGCCTAGAAGTAGGAGTTTTCTTTCCCTACACAAAAAACCCTTAAATCTTAACCTTGGGGTGGGTAGTTCTCAGTTTAACTTGGTTATGCATTCTAATGCAAGCGCTTCATGCAAGACACCAGTCAGCTCTCTCAGATCAAATGAGTTGACATTATACAAGTTGTTCCTCCAAACAGCAAACAAGGAAGGATCGTTAAGAAATCCTTAATCAAAGAACGTGCCGAGTCCCTTTCAAGGCAAAAGCCGAGAAAGGTGGAAAACCCAAAATTTTCCTTATATAAGAAGGCTTGTCCAACAACAAAGACAAGAGGTATCAAAACCTCAGTGAAGACAAGAAGAGGTCTCAAAACCTTAATCCAGAAGAAGAGGTATCAAAACCTCAACAAAGACAAGAAGAGGTCTCAAAGCCTCATTGGAGATAAGAGGAAGTCGCAAAACCTCAAGAAATAAAGGACAACCAAATACTGCAAGGGAGCATTGACTACCAAAGGTGTCTGAATCATCATCAACTATCATTAATTCATTCCTAGCCTATAGGAACTTGAATGTACAACTTGAGTTAACTGAGTGTAGGATTGGAGTTTATCACGAAGTTTGGGAGGGTACAAATAAACTTTGAGCCTTTATCTTTTGTTTCTTAAACCGTGAACCAAGCCACGTTACAACCCTTAAAAGACCTAATTGAGGTAAGGTTATTTTGAAAGCATACTACAGCAAGGTTGATTAATCTGACTCCTAATGATCTTTGCTAAATTGTGTGTGTTGATCACTTCATCTGTCATTCTGTAAATGACTAGATCCATTTTTTTGATTATTTAATCATTCCACTGTGTGTGTTTCATCAATAAAACTTTGATTTCAAAGGCTTGCCTGAATTTTGCATTAAAATTGCCAATTTTTAATGAACAATACTTGTTTGCAAAGACAATTAAATGTCAAAGAAATTCCAACAATGCAACCAGCTAGGGAATTTGACTTGATAGAGGGCTCAGTCTGGGGCATCCTCTCCATAGATCCAGCATCTCAAGAGCTACTAAATCAAGGGGCAGAAGCTTTTCAAAAGTTCAGAATATTGGGGCAAGCCTTCTTGAGGTCATCTTATGACAAATTTATTTCAAGGCAAGGACTCCAATGACACACCAACAGGGGAAAGCTGTTCCTTAGTTGTTTCTACCGCAGTCTGAGGATTTTGTATCACGAATACCGTTAATCTGGGGCAGTTACGCCGAGATTCATGAATCTCTCCAAGAGTTTGAAGATATTAAAGCATTTCGTATGCCGATTATTCTGTAAAATCCTCTTGGTATTTTCCCTCAACATACCATGTAATCTAGGGCAGAGAAGATTTGAAGGTTACCTGTTGCAAGAGTTGTTGTCTATTATGGTGATCATCATACAAGCCAGGATGCATAATTACCCTGTTCTTGTGATATCCTTGGCCAGCTTCCCAGTAAATTGTTACTTCGGTCGAGCTTGGACAATCTCCATGGATCTTCCTCCTCCAGCAAGGAAATTAAGCTCATGATGGCAATCCTAGTGAAGTCATGATGCTATACCTCAAGTGGAATACTCCTTTTCACAATGAAGTAGACCTGATGATCCTACTTGTTCATCCCCAGTAATGGTCCAATCTGATGAGGTTGGATGGGTATCCTTGTCGAGATGTTTATTACATCTCCAGTCTTGTTTCCTTTTGTCTGTTTTTGTCAGCATAAGCATAAGCACTCATATGCATAGCATCTTAGCATTTTTGCTTCCTTTTCTGGTGTTTACCTGTCTTTGATTCACTTTGGCGTTTATCTCCCCAAGTGACTGGGTTTGTCTATTCACTCTAATAGAAAGTCAGCCTTAGGCATAAAGTGCCCATCGTTTCTGAATTCCCCACAGAGTTCAATCCTCGTGGATGATGGTTGGTTCAGTTATCTTTTCCACATGTGGATAAGATAAGTCCCCATTTGAGTTCATCCCTCAATTGGAGTCTTGTTTGACCATTTCTTTCTAGCTGGTTCCTAGATTGAACTTTGATCCCTGGCAGGTGTGGTTTCTGAGCCCATCTTGAACGTGCATTTATTTTGCACTGTGTCGCGCAGAAGAATCTTTTGCAGAGCCTCATTGAAGACAATTATTCCTCCAGCAGTGTTGTAATGTCAACATCTCTTTGGAATTTATACCCAACAACAAGTGACAATCTCCTTGAGAAGCTTGTTTTGCTATCATTACCTCTACAACGATAAGTGGCAATCTCTCTCCCGAGAAGCTTATCCGTCCTTGGTTTTATTCATATTTCTACAGTTACCAATGATTTTACCTTCAATCAGTCACTTTCCATCAACCTGTTTGATGTGATCCCTATTCTGGTTTCCTTTCCGTCAACCTATTTGATGAGATCCCTATTCTTATTTCCTTTCCATCAACCTGTTAGATGTGATCCTTATTCTGGTTTCCTTTCTGTCAACCTGTTTGATGAGACCCCTATTCTTATTTCCTTGCCATCAACCTGTTTGATGTGATCCCTATTTGAGGTTTTCCTTCCCGTCAATCTGTTTGATGAGGCGTTCCGAGTTCAGGTTCCGTACCCTCGTATATGTTTTGTTTCCTTGCCGTCAATCTATTTGATGAGGTGTTCCGAGTTCAGGTTCTATACCCTTGGATTTGTTTTGTTTCCTTGCCGTCAATCTGTTTGATGAGGTGTTCCGAGTTCAGGTTCTATACCCTCGGATTCGTATTATTTCCTTGTCGTCAATCTGTTTGATGAGGTGTTCCGAGTTCAGGTTCCGTACCCTCAGATATGTATTATTTCCTTGTCGTCAATCTGTTTGATGAGGTGTTCCGAACTTAGGTTTCGTACCTTCGGATGTGTTATTTTTCCTGGCCATCAAGCTTCTTGATGATGTGATCCCTGTTTTTGTTCCTTGCCGTCAGACCTTGTTGCAACCATAATTGATATTCCCCAGGAAGTCTAATCTTCATTGATGCAACCCCGGTACCAATCTATCTGATACTCAATCACCTCATTTGGATACCTAAAGTCCAGTAATCGCTGACGTTGTTTAACCAGGTCAAATATAAACCTAAACTTCGAGTCAAATATGAACCCGTTGTTTGAACCTAGGTCAGATGTGAACCTAAACCTCAGGTTATCGTGAACCCGTTGTTTGAATCCATCATTTGAAACCTAAACTTCAGGTTATCATGAACCCGTTGTTTAAATCCAGGTCAAATATGAACCTAAACTTCGAGTTATCGTGAACCCGTTGTTTGAAACCAGGTCAGATGTGAACCTAAACTTCAGGTTATCGTGAACCCGTTGTTTGAAACCTAAACTTCAGATTATCGTGAGTCTGTTGTTTGAAATCAGGTTATCGTGAACCTGTATTTCTGGTTATCGTGAACCATTTGTTTGTATCAGGTTATCGTGAACCTGTATTCCCGGTTATCGTGAACCGTTTGTTTGTATCAGGTTATCGTGAACCTGTATTTCTTAAACTCAGGTCAAATATGAACCTAAACCTCAAAATCCAGCTCATACTATTATTCAAAATCCCATCTCATATTAGTGTCCAAGTCCAGTTCTTGCTGGCAACCCAACTCAAATTGTTATCTTATTCAAATTGGTGTATACTGACATATCACTTCTGAGTCCAATCCTTGTTGGCACTTTAATCTGGTTCCCAGCAGAAGTTCGGTCATTATCAATATCTCTTTGACAGTCCTTGTGATTAATCATCATTTGGCACACGCAGAGTTTGCCTCTGTCTTTTCTGGCTTTTCTTGAAGATCCCGTTTGAACTCTTCAATATAAGAAATCCCCCAGAAACTCTTTTGTAGGATGTCTATCCTTTTATTTCAAACTGATCCCCAGTGGAGATCATGTATTCTTTCTGGTTTCATGCCCAGTAAGAATGTGTTTTTTCCCCAGTGTCGTCCGGTCACATATGAACCTGTCGCACATCTCCCTGGATCCTTCCCCAGTGGAGAATACCTTTCTGACTCCTATCTCCAGTAAGGACCTGTAGAGTTTCCCCTCAGTTTCATTTTCTATCGCCAGTGTTCCCTCAGAGTCTCCCTAGTGAGTCTCTTTTGTTGGTTAGCATGTGTTCACTGGTGAATTTGGCGAACAATCTCTGGTTTCCTAACTTATGAAAATTAGTTTACTAACAGGACCAACCAAACAAATCCTAGGACAAAGTGCTTTTGAGAATGTCTTTGATTTTGAAAAGGAATATATTCGTTCTGTGTTTCTAAGATTTCTTTTAACAATTGTTTCGACTGATAGAACAAAGACACGGTAATGGAGAAAAAGTAATTGAAGATAAATTTAAACTAAAACAAAGTAAATTTCTGAAGTAAAAAGATGCCTTGAATATAAAGAAATGAAGGAAAGCTTGAAATTTTATTGAAATGCATAAATATAAACTGGTGTTTTCCATACATACATTTTCCAGAACACTCGTTTCTCTCACACGGTTACTTTGAGTATTTACGGTAATTTGTACAAAGTTTGGAACACACCGAATCTATTACCAAGACCTCATATTTATATACAAACGAAATAACCACCCATAACAGTTATCTCTCCTAATGGCGACAAATGTCCTTCTGCATGTATTCGCCTCCTAGATGCGTTCCACGCGTCCACTTTTCAAAAGTGAAACTCCCTCTTGAAATTTGAAATCCTAAACACCCGTCGAATGGACTAATTTTCCTCACGTCGAAATTATCTTCCTCACTTGAAAAAATCTGCCAATGCTTCCTCTAAGTACCATGTTCTTTCGACTTGCCTCTTTTTCGTCAAAAACTTCCATTTTGAACCATTTCAGTCGAATTTTTCCCTTTGCTTTTATACCATCTTCCCGGCTTCGAAATTAGCCACCTACAAATTGCCCCCCAAAAAATGCATTTCCGACCGAGGGAAAAAACCATTTTTTGCCAGCGCAATTCGACGCCATGAATCATTCGACTAGTGACTGTTCATATGATTTAGACGTTAGAAGTGTCAGAATCATCATTACGCTTTTCCCAAAACGTCTTTTCAGCCCACATTTTTTGAGATCTTCATCATTCCTACTCTAACCCCTATCACATCGTGGGTCAAAAACCCTAACTGCCACCGTCAGAATTATCCACTTCATACGCTCCACGTGTCCCACAATCTTTCCACTACACTTCCCATTTCAATTTCTGAATACCAACCGCTTCCACTCTTCTAACTTATATATAAGTTAAAGATTTCATTTTTTCACCTTTTACGTTTCTTCTCTCCAAAAACTCTCTTCAAATCTTCATCTTCTTCATTTTTCCTCTCTATTTCTTTGCAATCAACAATGGCGTCCTCCGCTACTCCAAAAGTCACCGAAAAAGAATCTCGGAAGTCCAACAGCTTAGCATTAGTGGAAAGAATCTTCGGTCCCAAGGTGGTGGGAAATCAAGAGTATGTTCCAGAACCTCCCAATGAAGAGGAAAAGCGCTCCATTTATCAATCCCAGGTACTTATTCCCATCTTAATTTCTGGAAAATCCCATGCCATGTTAGGACCGTTGCCTGACTTAACATTAGACCCAGTTAAGGTACGAGAATTTTTCCCAACCTACCATCGCTACAAACCCATAGCAAATGGGGTTAGACCTAGAACGGATAAGGAGAAAATTATAGATGAAAAATCCAAAGTAGATGGCCAAGGGACCCCTTCTGATGAAGTCATAAACTTAGAATACATGAATAATTTTAGAATTTTTAGATCCTGTCCTCTGTCGAAAGATCCCTCTGATTATCTAGCTTGGTTGGAAAAGATAGAAAAGGTTAAAAGCAATGATTGGAAAACCATGGGCATTTATGATCTTATTCAGCTGTCGAAAGTAGGGCCAGGATATTGTCCTTCCATGCTTCTAGCTTCCCTTTATTTCTGGGACAACACTTACAACAACTTCCACATTCCTTGTGGGATGATTACTCCTACCCTTTTCGACATAGCTGCCATTACTGGCTTAAGCCCTCTAGGAATCGATTATGATCCAAACTTGCTAGTTGATGACTCAATAGGCTTCGACACCAACAAAGCCACCTTTACAGCCTATATTGCCAACTACCATGACAAGGAAACCAAGGAAGTATCTGATCAAGAGCATGTAGCCTTCCTGGCCCTTTGGCTGTCGAGATGCATTTTTTGCTCGAGATCTCTCCAAGTGGCGAAGCGTTATATCACCATAGCAAATCAACTTCACGCTGGGCACCAGCTATGTCTTAGCGAGATGATTTTGGCGAATCTATACGAATCCCTTGGCGAAGGAGTCACCATCTTGAAGAACATCAAGGAAAAGAAAACTTTGCTATTATCAGGGCCTTTTTGGCTCTTACAATTGTGGCTCAATGCCACTTTCGAAGCCTCCCTTCCCAACAAACCAATTGTGGATACAGCTGCTCTAGGGGACAGAAGAGTCGAAGGTTTTCGTTTGGCGCAACTAACACCCCACGACGAAGGTCTGAGTCTCCAACAAACCTTTACCAGCTACGTCATGATGTTTGCTAAGCGTTATAGTTTTACACCCAACATGGCTCCTTTTGCTGAGAGGAAGGTTGGACCCTTATGGTTTACTAGAAAACTTCCCCTGGAGTCGAAATCTCTGGAAGACGAATTCCTCAACGTCTGGGAATCTTTCCTTACTCCAAGACTTCTAGTTTCCAAACTTGGCCCTTCGAAACTCAAAGTCTCCCTTGTCAACTATCAGCCCAATCTGGTTTCTCGACAGTTTGGGTTGATACAAATAATACCAAAACCTCTTTTTTCCAAAAAAGGCTCTCTGATTCATTACAACATGACTCACACTGAAGATGAATGCTCTGAGTTGTTGGCGAAGTATTCTAACCTGGTCGAAATCCAACCAGTGGTCTTTCGACCTAGCTTCCTCTGCACTCAAGAGTTTGACGAATGGTGGAGGGCCTATTATGATTCTCAAATGTTTAACGTGGATTCTTTCACCACTCAACTGACCAGAGCCTTTGCCCTTGTGCAGGACAGGATCAAGAAAGGTACTTCTCTACACATCAAAGAAATCCAAGCTTTCCAGAAATACTTTGAAACTGCCTACAGGCCTAATGATCTTAGTCGAACCATACGCGAAGCAGCAGTTACTCTGAAACAAAAGTTTACAGAAAAACTTGATGAGTTAAAACTACCTACGTATGTTCGACCAGAACAACGTTATGAGGTAGCTTTTAAACTTTATCGCCCAAAATTTCCCCCTCTACCATCTGCTGAATTTGGCGTGGCTCTTAGCCCTCCATTTCCAGATTGGTTCATTTGTGGGGATTCTCTGAAAATTCTTCGCCAAGAAAACCAGAAACGTGCCAAGCGAGTGGTTCCGACTAAGTACACCCTGGACAATTTCAAAGGCCACCTTCATATTGGCATAGAACACGTTCGCGTGGAAACTCCTATATATGAAGGCGTGGAAAATGGGAAGAAGTTCAATCTCACTTTTTATTTACTTAAATATATGCTATTTTATGTCTGACTCTTTTCTTCTTTTCTTCTCTAGCTATCAAGATTTCGACCAAGAAACCCGCCACAGGCAAAGCAACAACTGCTGGAGATGCAGAACCCCGGAAAGATACTGCCAAGACACCTTTGGCGAAGGTATCAATTTACTTTTCTTTTAGTTCACCAAATGTTTTATTTTCTAAACTACTAATAAAATTTTTCTTGATCCACAGGGCAGTCGACGACCGCCATCGACGCCAAAGAAAAGGAAAGCAAAAGAACAAGAAGTCAAAGCTGCTGACACTGATGATGGTGATGAGTCACCAGACCAAGTAAAACCCACCAAAAAGAAAAAGAAGACAACCAAACCTCCACCACAGAAACCTCCTACTCCCAGAATTTTAGAAAAAACTTTATCAACAAATCCAGGCGAGGAACCCACTCCTGCTCCAGCAGAAAGCGAAAGCTCTAGCTTGAAGACCAACACTCCAAAGGTATGATTTTTTCTTTTCCTTTCGACGCTAAGAGGCTGTTTTACTTGTATTACCTTCTTTGATCTATTTATCTTTCAGGTACCTGTCGATATTCATGGACATCCCATGGTCCAAGTTCTCCCAAAGACCAGCAGTGATCCCACTTATAATCCAGCCAGCGCCTCCAAATCCTCTCCTAAAAATTCGGCAAAGGAATCAGCTACTGAAGTAAACCAACCCACTGTTATTTCTACACGAATTCCGAAAGTAGTGGAAGAAGAAACTGGTCCTGAAACTGAAGACTTAATCGAAACTGGTGGGGATAATGTGATGCCCACTGTAGTAGTCATCCCAAGAAATGAACCTGAAGACCAATCCCCCCACTCAGAATTCGTTGACGAAGAGAAAGATGAGGAGGCTGCAAGTGATGCCGAAGAGGAGGAAGAAAAAGAAAATGAAAAGCCGCCAACTCCCACAGCTGCTACTGACGAAGAGAAAGAAAGCGACAAAGAAGATCTTGGCAAAGCAAATAAGACTGCTTCGACCACAACAACTTCGACCCGACTTTCTCACGAGGAGCTTGAAAATCTGAAGGTGCAAAGAGCTTTTGAGTACCTAAAGACCATGCTTAGTTCCCGCTACAATTTTGTTGACACTACCATTAGCAGTTCAACAACCTCAGGGACTACTTCTGATGCCAAATCAGTGGACGAATCGCTAGCCAACATTTGACAGAAAGTTCTTGATATTGACTTATTTCAACTTCTGGAGAATGATTCATCTGCTCAATTCGACCTAAGGAAAATCCTAAAGCAAATCAATGTCTTGGAGGCTCCTCCTGAGGTTACTGATGTGGTGTTGGACCTCACCACCTTGATAGATCTTGTGGTAACTGACTTTAATCGACTTCGAGAGTACTCTAAGAAGCTTGAAAATAAAACAGAAACCCAACTTGCTGAGTGGGATGCTGCTTTGAATTCGTCCAATAAAGTAACTGAACTGGAGCAAGTGTCTGAGCAAAATAAGCAGGAAACAGCTTTGTGTGGTGAGAATATCCTCAAGTGGAAGAAGCAAATTGCTGCTCTTCAAAGAAAAATTTCGCAGGCGGAAAAATGTCAAGCAGAACTGCAACAGAACGACCAAGAGGAAATCCGTAAAGAGCTTGAAGTTGGTGTGCATCATGTTGATAGGGCCCGCAAGCTTGGTGAGGAAATTGAGGAGCTTTCGAAAGGCAAGGCACTTTGTGAGCGTCGTCTCCAAATCCAGAGGTCGAAATTTGAGAAGCTGAAAGCATCTTTTCCCATTTGAATACTTGTAATTTTTGTTTGGCTTTTTAAAGCCCCGTTGTAATGACATTGGATTTATATTATTTGGCGAGAAGATTTTCAATCCGCCATGTTGCTTTTCTCTGCCTAATTATTCGACTGTTATTTTAATTTCTTGTAATGTGGGCCTATATTTTTTCAAATATTTCCCATTTATCTTTAATATACGCTTATTTTTATCCATTTCTTCAACTTCATATGCGTCATTGGAAAATACTCGTATAATTTGAAAAGGTCCTTCCCACTTAGGGGACCATTTTCCCATAAGTCTGTCTTTTCGATCCATGGGGAGAATTACTTTCCAAACTAACTCACCAATTTGGAAAGTCTTACATTTCACTTTTTTATTGTAAAACTTTTCGACTCTTTCTTTTTGCCTTTTCAATAAATCCAACGCATTTAATCTTTCTTCGTCCAAATCAACTAATTCGTCCATCATCATACTCCAATATGTATCTGATGGAATTTCATGATGCCTCTGAATTCGAATCGACTGCAAATAAACCTCAACTGGTAAAACTGCATCATGTCCATATGTCAATCTAAATGGAGTAGTATTTGTTGCTTCTTTAGGGGATGTTCGACAAGCCCATAAGATTTGATCCAACGACTTATGCCAATTCTTAGGCTTTGTCCCCACGTGCTTTTTAATCAAACTTATCACCACCTTATTCGCTGCTTCGACTTGTCCATTTGCTTGAGCGTAATAAGGTGTCGAAGTGAGAAGTTTGAATCCCATCTCCTTTGCAAATGTTTGCATATTCTTCCCAATAAACACAGATCCTTGATCTGTTGTTATTGTCTCAGGTATCCCATATCTATAGATGATATGCTTTCGAATGAATTCTATGACCGCTTCTTGATCAACATTTACCAAAGGTATGGCTTCTATCCACTTTGTGAAATAATCTATTCCAACCAAGATGTATCTTTGGCCTTTCGACGATGGTGGTCGAATTTCTCCAATCAAATCTAAAGCCCAACCCCTAAATGGCCAAGGCTTCACAATAGAATGTAGCTCACTTGCAGGAACGTGTGGTATTCCTGCATGTACTTGACATTCCTGGCAACCTTTTGCAAATTCGACACAATCCTTCAACCTTTGGTTAACTAATCTTTTGTTAAATACCTGATGTAAAATCCCTAAATCCCTTATTTTTTACAAAGCTTTTACATCGGTTGGAATTAATGCCCGATGTGAAATCCCTTATAACAAATTTTTTAATTATTTACGAAACTGCCATCGCGTTATTTTTACATCAGTGGAAATAAATACCTGATGTAAAATCATTTAACCAAATGTCATTTTTCTAGTAGTGATATATATATATATATATATATATATATATATCATTTTATTTTATATATTGATGTTGTCAAATGTATATTAAGTTGCGACAATATATTAACATATGCGACCAAGCAACAAGACCGATTTAAAAAAAAAAAAAGTTATGTTGTTTTCCGGATCTGCAGACCAGGAAAGTTTCCGGATGTGCATTTCCGGAACGCATCAGCGTTTTTTAAAAAATTGGTACGTCCGGATGTTGTGCACATTCAAAATCAGAGGGCAAAATCGAAAATTCAGGTGGTGCCTAAAAAACCTGGGTGGTATGATAAGATATTCTCTAAAATAAATTGTACGCAATGTAAATTGTTTTAAGGAATTTGTTCTTGTTTTTGACGAAACAAAATTCGTGGAAAACTAGTTGACATCCTTACACTTAGTCATTTAAAAGAAATACTTTACACATGTAATGCAGTTTTGAAAAGATTTTTTTAATGAGAATTGATTTCGGGTTTGTGTCGGAATTTTTTGGTGAATTTTGAAAAATAAATTTGAAAAAAAAATTATATTGTTTGAGAATTGAGGAACAAACACAAATTCTTAGAAGGATCGATAATTTAATGGAATAAATATCATGCTACGAGTAATCCTCACATAATTTTGTCAAAATTTTTATTTTTGATTGAGTATTGCGAGGGAGTAATCCCTTTTTTTTTTCTTTTTTTTCTTTTTTTAATTTTTTTAATTTTATATTTTCTTTGTCCAATAGGTTACCCTTGCAAGTCCAAATTTATTGATTCAATTTTTACATCTCAAAGATGTCGACGAATAATCTCTTACGAGTAATCCTCACATAATTTTGTCAAATTTTTTATTCTTGATTGAGTATTGCGAGGGAGTAATCCCTTTTTTTTTTTTTAATTTTTTTAATTTTATATTTTCTTTGTCCAATAGGTTACCCTTGTAAGTCCAAATTTATTGATTCAATTTTTACATCTCAAAGATGTCGACGGATAATCTCTTGCAGGTCCCTGTTTCTTTTATATATATATATATATATATATATATATATATATATATATATATATATATATATATATATATATATATTGTAAGGTGTTTTACCCCACATAAAAATTACACTAATTTTTCAAACTAAATATTGCACCATAGATTTACTATAAATTTTCAATCTAATTTTCTCAATGTAAAAGTTTATTTTTTTTTGAGTGATTTAGACTGAAGTAATTTAAGTTCTTGGGGTTTTAATTTTATATTTAACTTCTATTGTTATTTTTTCCACCAACTACTAAAATTGTGTTTGTCAAGTTTCCACCGACCATCACCTTTATCAAAGGTAAACAATAATGCCATGCCCTTAAAGTGCGTATCATAAGCATTAGGAAATAAAGGTCAAGTGCGTAACAATATGGAACATTTTCAGAAGAACATGCTCCTTAGCATATAATGAAGTACAGTGACATTTGAGTAAACAAAGCGCATGCAGTTACTGGATACCACACATTATAGATTGGAATTTGGAGAATAAAGATGTTCATGTTACAATGTGAAACATTTGTCACATAATGTATTGTTCTCTTGCACTCATTACCTCTAATATTGACATTGCATGGATGACAACTAAAAAAGTCATTTGTTGCTTTTGATAATTTCTAGTTTATTATAGCTACATATGCATGATAAGCACTTTAAAGCTATGATATGCATGCAATGCATTATTGCATTTTAACTCAGCCTTATACTTTATGTCCAAATTTGAATATCAACTATAGCTTTCTTTTCCATCTAATTAAAAAGTTTGTTTCACTATTTATTCTTTTTACGTATGAGTAGAGACTGATAAACAATGATGATGATCTATGAACTATAGCTCAATGTTTTTTAACATGCAAATGTTACTAATTACTTTGTTACATAAGGAGAGTGGAAGTCTTTCGGAAAATGGAAGGACTTGGAGAAAGAGAAAAGAACGGGCACATTTGAAAGAATTTTTATTTTGCTTTTAGAATTAGAAGTGATTTTTTATAATTATTGAATTTATAATTTTGATGATAAAATAATTTGAAAGATATTTAAAAACTATTGTCGGGCGGTTTTGTCAGGCGGTTGGCGATTGATTGTTGTTTGGTGTATTTTGATGATAATAAATTAATTAATTAAATTATATAATTTATTTAGTACTATTATGCATATATGAGTGTTATGTGTAATTGTGAATATGGGTAATGAACATGCAAGTCTGATGTGGCGAGGATTATTGTGCATGCTTGTTCATGAGTTATTGAGATGCGTGATTGGAGATGTAAATTATTATTGATGCAGTGAATCTATATTTATTTATAAACAGAGTGGGGTTGTATTGTATCTGTTGTTGTTGAGTGATTATGTATGGCCAGAGCGGGGATGTACTACATTTTAATATGTCATACATCATATGTGCAATTATGGTGATAGAGGAATGTTCGCTAGGTCAGAGTAGGGACTAATGACTTGTCCGAAGCCTTGAGTGAGGGCTTGGAGCTCAGAGTGGGGCCTCAGGGTTCACATAGATTGAGACCTGGTTCGTATGAAGAACCAAACATTGAGTCGGTATCGCGTGCATATATAGAGTTGAGTTGTGAGTCCGGTTCAGAGTGGGGACCGTGACGAGTATGAGTCGAGTCATTGTTGCATTATATTGCATCATTGTGGTTGGATGATTGTGATGTGGGTGAGATGTAGATACATGACATTAGTGTGTTTTTTGTTATGTGAATGATTTTGTACATATGTGAATCTATCCTGAATGTTTATGCACCATTTATTATTTATATGTATTCTCACCCCCTTTTTGTGTTGTTGCGTATGTGCTCCTCTAGAGTAAAGATAATCAAGTACCTGAGTAGAAGCTTGAGGTTGACAACGGTGTTGTGCCTCTTTAGTTATTTGTCGTTCGAGTTTATAGTTAGATTTGCTCTGATATGTAACACGAGGGAATCGAGTCGTCCTATATTTGTTTATGTTGCTTATCTTTCAGTTTTACTTTATTTTTGCGATGAACCATCTTTCAAACTAATAATGTTGTTGAGGCTTCAACGCCAAATATTTTTGTAATTCCGCTGCTTATCAAATGAGTTATTTTCTTTATTATGTGTTTTAACGGTTATGAGTAGCATCCTGCTTGGTGAATAATTATGTTTAATACACGTTTTATTATTTAATTGTCAAGTCGAGGAATAGGATGTTAAAGTTGGCATCATGGCCGACGACCCTTTGGAGTGGTAAGCCCTTCTAGTGGAGCTGGGAAAGATGGTATGCAACCTTTTGATGAATATGTCGTCCCATTTTATGAGTGTCTATTTACAAGAATAGGACTTCGACTACCTTTTTTTTAAATTTGAGGTAGCCTTCCTGGAACATTTAAAAGCTACTCCTTCCTAGCTTCATTTGAGGTCATGGACATACATAAGGTTCCAACTGTGTGTCGAGCACAAATCCTGGAAGCCCTTTCTTAGCTTGTTTTTTTCGATCTTTTCCATCTGATGTATGCTTCTCGAGATATTTTTCATAATTATGGGCTTATTTACTTCCATCCACTCAACCATTGGTTTGACCCCTTTACTTTGGATGGGGAAATTTTGTTTTGGATATTTTTTATTGGTAAAACCCTTCACCCTCACGGATCACTATGTTTTTTGTTATCTCCCTATCGATCATCCTTAATTCTGTCAGATTTTGTATACCAAAAGTATTGGACCAAGCTTCATTTTAACCGGAGTACTGCTCACTTCTACTATACAAAGTCAGGTTCTCTTTTTTTGGACTAGGTGACTATAAGGTAGGAACTACAATACTTGTTTCAAGGGCTTGGCTATAAGGACGAATTAGACCCTAGTGATGTGCCATCTATCGATGTGAGGAAAAGGCAAATTGATACTCATGCTATCTTGAGTGCAATTAGCCAAGAGGAGAGGAGGAATTGTTTTGTGAAGGAGGAGTCTTAGTGAAATTTTGTTATCATGTGTGATTACATTTTGCTTATAGCATGGATAAAATAGACAATTTGAATGTGTTCTACAGCCTTGCAGATGCTCAAGGTAGACAGGATGTGGTAAATACTAGGGCTTCTGCCTCTGCCCCCACTTCTCTGGAGACCATTGCTCTTTTTTCGGCTTATTCTCCAACCCCAGATGTAGAAGTTTATGATTTTGTACATGAGGTGGATCATCTAGTGAATGATGCGGCTACTTTGATGGTTGATGCACCAACCTCGCCTCTGGTTTCAACAAAGAGAGCTCCAGATAAAAAACAACCATCCCCCCGAGATGAGGGTTATCCAAAACAGACTCGGTTCGCTGAGGGAAATGTTTTTGGGGAGATAACTCCCTTCATAAAGATGAAGGTTAGGAAAATACACAAGAAGGGGGGTTGAATTGTGTATGCCCAAAAACCTCTTTTCACTTTTGATTATGAAACATCAAATTCTGAACTAAGTTCAGAGTCTGATAATAGAATGAGTAATGGCAGTGAAAAGTTTACTTCCTTTTCTTAACCCTGTTTTAGAATCTAAGGTGCCAAGCTCAGATTCTGATACAAGTAAGATACTAAATCAAATCAGAGTCAAACTTCATAGTTTTTTGCACAGCGGAATATAAGTGCAGAAGTAAATAAAGAGACACATAATATATTGTGGTTCCTCTCAACTGAGAGTAGTCTATACCCTTTGCAGTCAAGAGCTTTTAACTATAATAAATCAAATTACAATTTCTTAAGCTAGCAGCTCAAGACTTCCTGCTTAAACCCATAGTTCAAGACTTCCTTCTTAATCACACCAGATCGAGACTTTATGCTCAAGCCCTCAAGCATTAGACTTCCTTTCCTAAACAACCTGTTAAGGAATTCCTACTCAATCTATCCAGATCGAGACTTCCTGCTTTGCCCGCAAGCATGAGACTTCAATCCTTAGTCACAGTAACTGAGACTTCATGTTATGCCCACAAGTAGGAGACTTCAATGCTCAATCTATCTAGAATGAGATTTACTCTGATCACAGAGGCTAGAGTCTTCAGATTCTCTTAATAGAAGAATATGACAGTAACCTTGTGTTTACATGTGTGATTCTTGGATAAGCAGATACGTAAAGGTTTACACTCTTAAGCAGAATATGAATTGTTTGATCCTGAGTGTAGAAGAATGAAGTTTTCATTCTTCTTCTCTCGTTGCACAAATTTCCATCTTGTTATGCCTTCCTGTTCTATTGATCATATTCACATATTCTTTCTTCATAATATATGTGAATATGTCTCACTCTACTCACACACATTTAACCCTTCTGGTTATATTTTATTTTTAAGTGTGTTTCTCCCATCTAATTTTTCTATGTAATATAGATTCTCTCAACTCATTTATGTGAACTGGTATCACATCTTAGTGAGCACAGTTACACATTACTCAAATCACATTCATTCTCTCTTTATAGATCTCGAGAATAAGAGCTTATGAATGTTTTCAATCTTCTTCTTTAAATAGACGCTGAGAATAAATCCATTGAAAATTGAAACTACCCATGGTACAAGTAGTTGTTGAAGGTCTTTAGCTAGTGTACAATAGAGTGAGATAAAAAATCAGCAAGCCTAAAGACATTGAGAGGAGCATAGTAAAGTTCAAAACAATTGGAGAGAGAAGATCCTGACAACATTACTTTATACTGATTAGACATAAAGTATTATACCGTTGTCACATGATCTTTTTTATATAACTCCTGACTGGAGACTTCTTGTAGATGTTTGTTGAAGCTTGCTCATATTCATTTGTTATCTTTATAGTTAGCTTCCTGAATCAAAGGCTTTTTATAGAATTAGTTAAAGCATAATCAAAAGTTAAAGTATGTCTTCAGAACATGGTTGGAATAAAACTTCAGAATCTTGATTTCACAGGTTTTAAGCTTGCCTTCATCAGAGTCTTGATCAGAACTAGTTTGGATGAACACTTTCAGAGCTGATGACTTGATGTAGACAAATTCCATTGAAGGAGTATCTTCAAAATTGCTGATAAAGCTTGTTCAGAAGATGCAGAACCATTCCTTTATAATAGAGTCTACCTGCTTCAAACGACTCTAGTCTTCAGAGCTTCGTTAATCTGTGTATTCCAAGTAAGCATAGGTTCAACATCTTAAAGACTTAAGTTGACTCTTCAGAGTCTCTAAGCTCGGTTCCGATCCTTCAGATTCAGAATAGTTGTGCTTCTCTTTAATGGTTCTTCTGAGTGATTAACTTAATTTATATTAAGGTTAATATCTTGTGATCCTGCACACTCGAACAACCATTAGTAAACCCTATTGTTCTTTAAATACTTTGCTATCATCAAAACCTTTTAAGGGTATGAATAAATTTTGTTCCAACAATATCCCCCTTTTTGATGATGACAAACAAATTTATTTAAGGACAATGGTTGATGATTTAATTAACATAGTATAACATCAGTGTATGAGATTTGTAAGATCCCCCTAAGTTAGACAGTCCATTAAGGTGAGGTTGGAAGCTCCCTCTAAGTTTGATAGTCCATTAAGATGAGGGTTGTAAGCTCCTCTTAACTTCTTATCTATGTTGATTGAATCTTATAATTTAATTAACAAATTAGGTTGATGTTTGTAAGCTCCCCCTGAGTTTGACAGACCTTAGGTTGATGTTTGTAAGCTCTTTCTTTAGTCTGATAATTCATTAAGGTAAGTTTTTTAAGCTTTCCTTAAGTCATGTCTTTGTTAATTAAATTTATCATTTAAGCCCGGTTAAATAAATTACTAAAAACATAAATAACTTAGAGCTTATAACTCAAAAGCTCTCTTGGCATAAACTACTTTGTTCAAGTTTGGATGCATTAATCTCTTCTTAAATACTCCATACATTTTCTCCACCTTTGTCATTATAAAAAAGATTTTAAAAGAAAGAGAAAAACAGTAAAACTGAGAAAAAAATTTAAAACAATTTCAATGTACAGAATTTTGAAAGAGTTTAAAACACAAAAGATTTTGAAACAAATATAAACCAATTTAAATGATTAAAAAAAATTGAAAAACATTTTTCAAAAGAAGAGAACAATTGAAAACAATTTAAAGTCTTTTAACCAAAGAAACTCTTTACTTCTGATGGTAAATCACTACCATTTCAGTTTCCAAGAAGTAATTATGATCCAATATGGCATGCTTAATTAGTGATTGGCTTCGAGAATTTCAAAGATAAAAAAATGAAACACGCAAAGTGTTTGTTCTTCCGAATTTTTTGTTATAAAAGCACGCAACTTTGTTCAGGCCAAATTCCAAATCCATATTCACTCATTCATATATCTGGTTCAAGATGAATACAACTTCTGAGAAATCTTCTACTCCCATTATTTCAGAGGCTTCTATAGTCTATAAGGAAACTTCTAAACAGGAGGTCAAACCTTCTGAAGACATTCCTTCAGCCTCTCTTCCTTGGGCACTGAAGCCACAAAAGAAGATTAGTAAGAAGAAGAGGTCTAAGAGAAGAAGATTAAGCGAAGTGATTCATTTCGATTCTGATAAAGAAGAAAAGTTGGATTTAAATTAGGGAAACTTTTTCTATGCTTGAAAGTCTAGGGATGATAAGGATTAATGTTATAAACATCGCTTTGTAATCATTACTTTAAGTCAATGAAGTTCCTTTCCTGTTTTAATTTGCATACCATCCTTTTAATCATAAGTATTTCTTTAATGTCAACTGATTAAAAAGTCCAGAATTAAATTGAAAATAGTGCTTTTAACTTGTTATTTCTTTTTCATCAGATTCATTTGATACATTCAGTTAACCATATAATTGCTTTGGTTATACAATCAGAGACTAAGAAAGAATACATCAAAATACACTAAGAGTTAGAATGCTTTACAATACACAATCATTTATTGGAGATGCTTCACAAGTCTTACAATCCAAAACAAGAAGGAACATCATAAACACTGAATCTCAGAATCTAAACATAAAAGAGAAAAAAAAAAGATAAACGTAAGAAAAGAGAAGAGGGAGAAAGCTAAGGCAAGTTATACAACACTGTCAAAGCTTGAGTGGAGGAAGAAGAAACTGGATTGTCCTTATGAGACAACATAATTTTCACCAGCAACTCTTCAACCGAAGGTTAAATAATCCTTCATCCAGACTTACAATTGTTCGTTGCAGAGGGGGGAGTTCACCCAGAACTCGTTCAGAAGGAATGAAGAGCGACTTTCTCTCAAGGAAAGATGTTGTTATCTTTAGAAGGTTTAAAGTTACTCGAGGAAGTTTAATTTGTACCCTTGGGTGAAGGAGAAGCAGAAGATCATTGCCATAGGTTCCCAATTCTTCAAAGAAGACTAGCCTTTCATTGATACTTTCCAGTTGGTTTTTCACACCAATGTTTTAGCTATAGGTCATCTCAGGTTAGGACGGGATCAAGGGAAAAAAGCTTTTGAAAAACCATAGCAAGGTTGTACAACTGTGTCAACCAAGTTTGAGAGACACAAATAAAAAAAACTAGACTAAGGAAGCTCAATTTAAATAGGAAATAAAAGGCTTAACCAAGAAAAAAAGGTTTAAGACAGTTAGATTTGAAAAGACAAATCACAGAAAATCTTTTGGAAAACCAACAAGTAAGATAAACAAGTACAAAGAAAAAGGTAAGAAATGACAAGAGAGAGTCCACATAATATCCAGAGAGTAAAGCATCACTACTCCATAGGTTTTGAACATACAACTGTAGAGTATGCATGATAAATTTTCAAACCCGTGAATTTTTTAAGTGAGACAAAAGTCAAAAATTTTTTTCACTTAAATGCTATTTGAGATTTCTTATTCCTTTGCTGAGTCTCAGAGTCTGAAACTTTTCATAAGCCCCTAATTATCAGAAAAATGTTCTAGGTTTTTGATGAGGCTACTTCTGATCAGTATCGGTCTTTGATAGTCTTTATAGAAACAAGATTTTAAAGATAAAGAATTATAACATGCTCAAATAGTCATAATATTTATCCAAAGGGTATAAATATTCTTTTCATAGGTTTGAAAATCCCCACACAAGTAAGTTATCCAAATTGGTTATGCACAGACATATCATATACATAAACCAATTTCAGATGACTTATCATGCACATAAGTTGTCTAAAGAATAAGAATGATTGACATGCCTTTGTGCAGACTCTGAACATCCTTTGCAGATTCTTTCCAAAAAGAATCATCCTTCAAGAATATTTGATGTTGAAGCAGATTCATGTTCAGCAGAGACTTGTAGTTCAGAAAACTGGATACAATAGCCTTATTTTCCTTCTTCTCCCATGAGTTAGGATCTGGTCCACATGCTTTCCTCTAGTTTTAGGTTGTAGATGTCCATCCAAGCTCCATAACAAATGTTTCACCTTTTACCTTAGTTTCTGAATCTTTTAGAAACTAGGATCCATAGATATTAGGTTTAGGATTTCTTTCACCTTTTGATCTTAGGATCATAGTGTCTGATTTCTTCAGAAACTACTGGCTTTGAAGTTTTAGGTTTTATTCTAATCAAAACCTTTTACTTATCTGTCATTGATTATGGTGTATTCACAATCTTGCTTCACTCAGCAACAAATGCACCAAGGTCCTTAAACCTTTTATCAGCATAGCATGAAGAAGATGGTTCTAAGGTTTTCTCAATGTCAAGGTTTTGGAATCAAGACATTTTTCATGAAAACCCACACCATCTCATTTGCTTTTGTTTACTTCAGAGATCATGAAAGCAAGCTAAGTTCTGTTAAAACTCATTATCAAGAAATCTTGGAGAGCCATAACTTGCTCATTTAAAGGTTATTTGGAATCCCTTTTTAGCTTGAGTAGCTAGATTTATTTCCAATGATTCAACAATTTATTTTAGAAGATTTAAATTCTTCTTTAAGAAAAATCAAGTCGTTTCTTAACAACCTCATCAGATTCTGAGTCAGAACTTAATTCGGATTCAGAATCAGAGACTGTATAAGCCATCAGTGGAAGATTGGCTTTTTTAGTTTCTCTGTCTGAATATGTCCTTTTGTATATCAGGACAATTATTTCTAGAACTGGAATCTATGAAGTTAGCACTTCTACCTGAGAATCTCTTATTTCTCTTACCCAATCGTTGAAACCTCTTGATGATAAAATCCATTTCCTTATTGTCAAAGTCCCCATTAGAATCTTATCCATCAGAAGTTTCTTTTGGTTTTTCTGACACTTGAGGGTCTGGAAGTTTTTATCACCAAATCTTTCAGCATTAGACCTTAAGGCAGAAGATCTAGGTTTCAACACAGGTTCCTCAACATTCAGTTCCATTTCAAGGCTTTGAACGTTATAGATCAACCTTTCAAGGTCTAGAGTATTCAGGTCTTTAGCCTTCTTAATAGCTGTAACCTTGAAGTTGTATCTTGCAGGAAAATACCTCAAGATTTGATAACATACAAACACCATTGATCTTCTAGTCAATGTTGTCTTCAAGAGTGTCCCACAGCTTATCATCACAACCAATGATGTGAGTAGACATCTTGCCTTAAGAAAATTAATATTAAACCTTGATTCCTGCAACAAGCACATTTGCCCCATGAGTCAGTCTTAAGGATTAAAGATTTCTTTCATACTCACAAAGAAAATAACATAAAGTAGAAAATGGATTCTTGATTTCTTCAAAAGTACACTTGTCCCACGAGTCAGTCATAAAGATTAAAAATCATTTCATACTTATAAAACAAGTGACTTAAATAAGAAACAAGTTTCTTGATCCATAAAGATATGAAATAACTCCTTCTTTGGTTATTCAAGAGTTCCTTCAAGGTCATATGCTTATGTTTAAGCACTCATCATAACACTAGCATGATCTTCTTTAAATTATCTTTCTGTATTTTCCATTATTTGATCTAATGAACGAAACTTCATTCAAGCTGAAGATCTTGGCTGAGTAGTTTTTCTCACCGGATCTTTTCTGTTTTACTATTAAGTGACAAATCACATCCGGACTCTGATACCAACTAAAGGTGAGAAAAATACACAAAAGGGGGGATTGAATTGTATATGCCTAAAAACCTCTTTTCACTTCTGATTCTGAAACATCAGATTCTGAACCAAGTTCAGAGTCTGGTAACATAATGAGTAATGGCAGTGAAAAGTTTACTTCCTTTTTGTAACCCTGTTTTAGAACCTAAGGCGTCAAGTTCAGATTCTGATACAAGTAAGAAACTGAATCAGATCAGAGTCTAACTTCAGAGTTTGTTGCACAGTAGAATATAAATACAAAAGTAAATAATGAGACACGCAATATATCCTGGTTTCTCTAAACTGAGAGTAGTCCAGTCCCCTTGCAGCACAAGAGCTTTTAACTATAATCAATCAAATTACAATTGCTTAGGCCAGCAGCTCAAGACTTCCTGCTTAAACCTACGGTTCAAGACTTCCTACTAAATCACACCAAATGTATATTTTCTGCTCATGCCCTTAAGCATGAGACTTCCTTGCCTAAACAACCTAATCATAACCTCCTACTTAATCTATTTAGATCAAGACTTCCTGCTCTTCCTGCAAGCATGAGACTTCAATGATCAATCACACTGACTGAGACTTCCTGCTCTGCCCGAAAGCATGGGATTGTAATGCCCAATCTATTCAGAATGAGACTTACTCTGAGCACAGAGGCTAGAGTCTTCAGATTCTTTTAACAGAAGAATCTGGTATTAACCTTATATTTACATGTGTGCTTCTTGGATAAGCAGATACACAAAGGTTTATGCTTTTTAACATAATAAGAATTATTTTCTCCTGAGTGTAGAAGAATGAAGTTTTCATTCTTCTTATCTCCTTGCACAGATTTCCATCTTGTTGTGCCTTCCAGTTATGTTGATCATATTCACATATTCTTTCTTCAGAACATATGTGAATACGTCTCACTCTACTCCCACACACTTAACCTTTCTGGTTATATTTTCTTTTTAAGTGTGTTTCTCTCATATGTGTTTTCTGTGTAACATAGATTCTCTCAACTCATTTATGTGAAGTGGTATCACATCCTTGTGAACAGAGTTACACATTCTTCAACTCATATTCATTCTCTCTTGAGAGATCTCGAGAGTAAGAGTTTATGAATGTTTTCAATCTTCTTCTTTAAATAGATGCTAAGAATAGATCCATTGAAGATTGAAACTACCCATGGTACAAGTAGTCGTTAAAGGTCTTAAGCTAGTGTACAATAAAGTGAGCTAAAGACTCGGGTAGCATAAAGACATTGAGAGGAGCATAGCAGAGTTCAAAACACTTGAAGAGAAGATCCTGACAACATTACTTTATGCTGATTAGAAATAAAGTATTGTACTATTATCACATGATCTTCTTTAGATAACTTATGACTGGAGACTTCTTGTAGACATTTGTTGAAGCTTGCTCAGAGTCATTTTTTATCTTTATACTTAGCTTCCTGAATCATATGCTTTTTATAGAGTTAGTTAAAGCATGATAAGAAGCTACAGTATGTCTTCAGAACCTAGTTCGAATGAGACTACGGAGTCTTGAGTTCATAGGTTTTGACCTTGCCTTCATCAGAGTCTTGATCAGAACTAGTCTGGATGAACACTTTCAGAGTTTATGACTTGATGTAGACAAACTCCTTTGAAGCATTACCATCAGAATTGTTAATGAAGTGTGTTTAGAAGATGCAGAGCCATTCCTTTATAACAGAGTCTGCCTGCTTCAAACGACTCCAGTCTTTAGAGCTTTTCTGATCTTTGTATTCCAAGTAATCTTAGATTCAGCATCCGAAATACTTGAGTTGACTCTTCAGAGTCTGAAAGCTTGGTTCTGATCCTTCAGATTCAGAACATTTTTTCTTCTCTTTAATGGTTCTTCTGAGTGATTAACTTGATTTATATCAAGGTTGATGTCTTTTGATCGTGTACACTCGAACAACCATTAGTAAACATTATTGTTCTTTTAATACTTTGTTATCATTAAAACCTTTTAAGGGTATGAACAAATCTTGTTCCAACAAAAGATACTAGACATCTTCTCTTCCTGGATTCTCCACACTCCTGAGGAGGTTGCTTCTGTTGTTTCGATGTCGAACTTATGCTTCGCTAGGAATCTTCATGAGGGGGATAAGATGGATATGGCTTCTCAGATTGCTTACAACATGTTTTTAAATTTTATTCCTCAGGGGACAGATGTCGAACATGATGTCCTAGACAACTGGTTCGACAAGTTAAACCTAAAACACTATAATGGCAAGTACTAGATGATGGAGCAGAAAAGCACTAAATACCACAATAGTTCTTTACCCAGTTCGGTAAAACCACACATACTTCTAAGGGGCTAAGTCCACAACCCAAGAAAGGAAATTCACTATTAGTAGCTTAGTACAATTAGACTTACAAGCAACAACTAACCCTATGGTGTTCAATGCATCTTCCTAACACTACCCAATTACTTTCTATTTAGGGCTCCCCCTAAACATGAGAACCTACACACTTTATTCTCAATCACACAACCCGTGATTGGAAATTACAACTCAATAATTAATGTTTAATACTACCACTCAACTCTAGACAAACCTTATATGCCAAGTTAGTGAAACATAGAGGTGTACATTCAACAATAACAAGGACTCAATAAACCCCAAACACTCTAAAATCTTCAATGTATTGTCTGACTTCCAATGTAGGTTTTGAGCTCCTTATATATCATAATAATTTGAGGCTTTTCTTCATGGATTTAAGATTTGATTTCATCCATAATTAATGCATATTTTGTTGGATATTATCTGTTCCATAAATATATCCAACAAAATATGATTTGCTTCAATTTAAATTTAATTTTAAATCCTTATTTAAATATGAACCAATCCTTGTCCAATTGTCAAACAAATCACCTAATCATATTGATAAATAAAAGCAATCAAATAGAATTGAATCTTCTCAAAAGATTCATTCAAAACGCAGTAATCTGGTGCCTCTTGAGTAGTTAGTAGTTGATAATCATAATATGCAAAGAATACTAGTAACACAAAAGCTCACATCATAAGGGCCAAATATCTTTCCCGATGCTCCAACATGTGAGTACAACATTAGCACTCACCAGAGATGGTTAGTACTAAATAGAAATATGTGTTGCCTCATCATTCAACAACACTACTACTCCACCTTTTTGCCATAATTTGGAAAAGGGTTAGTATCAAATAGCACCTAGATGTCAGTCTGCATAGGTTAGTATGTTAGCATATACACAACCAAGAACATGAGCAAACAACCAGAACAACATCCAAAGATTCACAAGAAATATATCTGTTTTAATAGTACAAAGATAAAAATGAGGCTATAGAGCCTTTACAAATCCAGTCTTCATTAACCTCTGAGTCATAATCATGTTTCTGAGCATATTTCTTCTTCACGACCTTCATCTTAATAGACTACATTCCAGTTATAGATGATACAACAGATGATGCCCCAGATGCATCTCCACCATTTATATCAGAAGAGGAACCAATATCCTTCTCCGTCCTTTCCTCATGAAATCTTTCAATAGCTTTCATGATGAATATTCCCTTATTAGAGTATTTCTTCTTTGAGTTTACAGACTTTGGTCTCATTTTGAAAGAGACAAGCAAATGTGGGAGAGAAGAAAGGGTAGCAAGATAAATATAGCCGAATATTTAAATTCTTGTTTGTAATGAAGGTCTATGTAAAAAAGGGTTTAGAAACAAGTGTAATATGCATTGTTTCATGTGCATCACAGACCGAGAGATCTAGAGAGAGATAGAGAGGGAGAGATAGAGAGAGAGAGAGAGAGAGAGAGAGAGAGAGACAGAAAGAGAGAGAGACTCCCCTGCACACATCCATAGCATTAGCTGCTATTGATTCTCACAAATTCAAACCCCTTTTTCAAAGTTGACTGCATCTAATGACTTAGTGAAAATGTCAAAGACATATGTCATGAAATTTTGTCCCACATTACACTTTTTTAACATTTGCTTCATCCAAAGTAATTACTTACCACTGCTCCTCACAGTAGTGTATTTAGCTTCATCAAAAGACAAGGTTACACATATTTTCTACTTGCTGACCCAAAATATCATGTTGTTGAAAAGAGAGAAGCCTCCATCATTATTAACCTCACTATTTTAACTTATCATGACGTTCTCTTAATTTGTCACACAAACTTCCTTTAGTAGTAGTGGCACTTCTTCAAATGTCAAAACTTCTTTTGACAACCAAATTCTCTTCAACATTCTGACATCCAGTCTTTTCTGAATAATTAACATAATGACCAAGACATTTGCTTCAACATTTGTCTCTAATAAAAGTATTCTAGATTCTTCATAGTAACCAAGAACTGATTATTCGTCCTTCTTTTGAGTTAGGGGCTTAGTTACCACTACGATACTCAAGATATCTGTTACATCTTAGAAAATTAACCAATCAACCACTATGAACTAATCTCACAAAAATAAATAAGGAAATAAATTAATTAATTATTCTAAAAAATCACATTTTCATTGATCTTTAAAAAATAAAATAGAGATTTGGGGCGAAGTGATTTAATTCAGACAGAAGGTACTTTATCTATAGGCGAGGCTTTAAGTTTAGTATCTCATGCGAGACTTTAAGTTTAGTCCCTCATGAGAGAATTTAAGTTGATTCCTTCCGGTGATAATTTAAGTTGAGTCCCTCAGGAAGGACTTTAAGTTGGGTCCCTCATATGAGACTTTAAGTTGAGTCCCTTAGACGAGACTTTAAGTTGAGTATCTCATGCGAGTCTTTACGTTGAGTCCTTTAGACGAGACTTTAAGTTTAGTCCCTCAGGCTAAACTTTAAGTTAAGACCATCATAGGGATATTCCCTCAAACATTTCTTGACGCGAGTTCAATTCTTTGTATTTTGTATGTTATTCTCATTCTTTCTCTTTGTAGGATTGTTTGTAACCATGTATTTTAGAGGATTTTCTTTAATGTCTATGTTTACGCCTTTGGTGGTTTGTTAATGAAGTTCTTAACGTTGTGTATTTTATGTTATTCATAGCATTGGCGTTGAATGAGTAGCCTATTAAGGCGCCATGGATTCTTCTATGACACTCTAGCGATGTGTTTGTCTCGTATGACGACAAGGATCCTTCAGTGAAGGTCTAACATTTGTATTTGTCTCGTACGGCGGCAAGGATCTTCCAGTGGAAGTCTAGCATTTTTATCACTTCTATAAGCAACAAGGATTCCTCCTTGAAGATCCAACAGATGTTGCATGGTTTTACTAGTCCTTTTCAACATTTGACCATGCAAAAACGGAAACAAGTCAAATAGGGGGTGACTGATTAAAAACCCTTCCCACGTAGAGGAAAAGATTGTCACCCAATTATTCATAAGAGACTTAAATATTTCTTAATAAATTTGTCAACAACACACATACATCAATCCTTATACCATAAGCTAAATTGAGTATGTTGGCCTAAATAAACAATTTATTAATTGGTTGCACAAACCCATTATGTGGAGGGTAACATCATCAAAATATAAGACAGGGGAAGGAAAGAATGCGACTTGGCAGTAAGGGAGGGAGAAAATGTGTGACCATTTTGGTTATAATAGGATGTGAAGGCATAAATAGTGGCATCTTTGATCATTTTGTTCAGTTAGAACCTTAAGGTTAGGCTGAGAAAGAATCGCATATTCTCTGAGGAGCTTTGCTATAGAATTATAGAGATTTATCTTTTGTAATATTTTTGTTTTTTCAATCAATAATACAATCTCATTTTTTCTATTATTTTTTGTTCCTAACAAAGTGTGTCAAAATGACATATTTGAGAAATAATAATGGCGTAGGCATCAAAAAGACTAGAGATAAGCTGGAGTACCATATATTCGTTTGAAACTAGAAAACCAACATTAGAAAGTTGGTCAGAAAGAGATTTGACGTGTTTGGCAGTATGATGATGCGTCTAAAAATTGTTCCATGCTAATCCTTAAAAATTCTTGCTCTAGGTAGAGAGCTCTAGAATTTTTGTTAAAAAAAATATATCAAAGAGAAGATTCCAAGCAAGTTGTGCGGTAGAGTTACGTTCAATGATGGTATGCGGAAGGTCAATATATATATATATATATATATATATATATATATATATATATATATATATATATATATATATATATATATATATAGTGTCATAAATCAATTGTAAAACAATAACATCTTAGCATTTCGATATGGTTGGGTCAGTTCCTTTGAGAAATAGTGAAGAGGACGTGACATCTGTTGGTCGAGAACTCATACTCGGGCATGAGTTTTGAACATTTTGAACCACCATTATTACGAAAACAGTATGAGCCAACTCCTTGCTAACTAAACCAACCTTCTTTGACAAAATAAGGGTTGTTTGATTGCTAAAATAAATCAAATATAAGATAAATATTTTATAAGAGTGATTGATGTAGCTCAACTAATATATATTTGAGTTACATAAGGGTCGGTTTCTTTATTTTTTGGACCATTTCTTATTACACCCCAAAGGTTTTTTAGCACCATGTGAATTTCTATTTTTACTACAGTTTTTGGATATGCACATCCGGACGCATTATTTTTTTTAAAACGTTGATTTGTTCCGAATGGGCATATCAGGAATAATTCCTGATCTACAGATCAGAAAAAATAGCAGAACTTTATTGTTTGGAATGTGAAAAGCTAACAAATGAGGGGGGAGAAGCTCTGGCGCAAAGTTATAAGAAATGGTTCCGGATTTGCACATCAGGAATTATTCTTGATATGCACATCCGAAACAAATCAACGTTTTTAAAAATAATGGTGCTTCTGGGTGTGCATATCCGGAAGCAGGGATAAAAAATGAATTTCGCGTGGTGCCTAAGAAATTTATGGAGTGTATTAAAAAATTGTCTATTTTTTCTATTATTTATGTACTAATATATACAACTTATAAATCACTCATTTGAAAAAAGAAAAATATATTATATTGTCCGACAATTTAATTTCAAAAATGCATTTTTATCATACTAATAAATAAATTATTTTTCTCAATAAATAGAATAAATTTTTTATAAGAACCAAAACAATTCTATAACACCAAATTAGAACATCAAGATCTAAAAGATCTTTAAAGTTCATACTAATATCATAGAGATTATTCGGAGGCCTTTTTTCCTCAATAACCATTAAACTTTATGATAGACATATATGTATCCATAAATATTTTGATTTCAAAATACTTTTATTTAAAGAAAACTCATAAATGTTTATCCGGAAAAAAATGTGAAACGTTTATAGAAAAAAAAAATCTAGAGTAACGGGGTAACACTCTTATTTGAATGAAGGTGAAAGCACACTATAAAAACCACACAACGTTTTGCCGAATTCGTCGAACAAAAAGAGCAAGAACTACAAAACCAAACAAGAGAAACTCTGGTTTTCTAAGTTCTGATTTTGAGGATGTCGCTACTCTCAGATCTAATAAACATTAATCTCTTAGAAACCACCGGGAAGATCATAGCTGAATACATATGGTACCTTCAATCACAAACCTTAATCTCTCCGAAACCATCGTTTTCATTCCTATGGAGTATTTATATATACATGCATTTATTTACATCTGTAGGAACGTTTTTCTTTCAAATAGTTATCATAATGAGTTTGATTTGTTCGTTCATTTTCCATTTGATCAATCTCATATTGTTTTCTATGTTTTTAGATTCATCCTTGTAATTTTCTATGTTTTTTTTAGGTTAAGTAGTTTTGATAGTAAATGTTTTCTTTAGGCATGATTTCCTCAAACCAATTATTTTCTCATACTAGTCTGTTTCTCATTTTGTTTACCAAATTATCACACTCCACGTTCACATTAAAGTACTATGTTTACCTATGCATGTAACTTCTTTTTCTGTATTTTTTTCTCTTACCACTTTTATTTCCACTATTATAGGATCGGTGGATCTGGTATTGACATGAGGAGTAAAGCAAGGGTAATTAATTTCCTTCACAATTATGCAACCAAAAGTGACAAAATCATTCACTTTATGGCACATTTATTCTTTATTATTCTAAACATTATGACACATTTATGAAAATCATTTTCCATAATGTGATTTAACTTTTTCAATTTATTTTCATAATAACCATCATTTCCACGTATTTTTCAATTTATTATGGGAATAAAATTGAAAAAATGATTATTTACATAAAATTTCCACATTTATTGTTCTTAAATTATTAGAAAACATTTAAAATTTATTTTATCTTATGCATGATTTTGAATATAGACTCTCCCTGGACCTGTTGATGACCCTTCTAAGCTTCCCAAGTGGACCTATGATGGTTCCAGCTGTGGTCAAGCTTCCGGAGAAGATAGTGAAGTGGTCTTATAGTAAGCTTCTTTTCTTTTCTTATTTTCTCTCCATATTTCATAATATTTTGTAATTAATTTTATTTATTTATACAACAGTCCTCAAGCAATTTTCAAGGATCCATTCAGGAGGGGTAACAATATCCTGGTACATGTTTCTTCTTGTATATAAGACCGTCTCAAATTTTTAAAAACCCTAGATAGATCAGTCGTAATTTATCAGAGACAAATATTTTATGAGACCATATTTAGTCACGATCTGATTGTATATATGTTCACTGACATTAGGTTATGTGTGATACTTACAATCCTCATGGCGAACCTCTTGCGAGCAACAAAAGACATGCTGCCGCAAAGATATTCAGCCATCCTGATGTTGCTGCTGAAGAACCATGGTATGGTATTGAGCAAGAATACACCTTGATGCAAAAAGATACTCCTTGGCCTTATGGATGGCCCAAAGGTGGTTTTCCTGGACCTCAGGGACCATACTATTGTGGCCTTGGTGCTGACAAGGCTTTCGGGCGTGACATCGTCGACGCGCATTACAAAGCATGTCTTTATGCTGGCATTACCATAAGTGGTGTCAACGCGGAAGTTATGCCAGGCCAGTGGGAATTTCAAGTTGGTCCGGCTCTTGGAATCTCTGCTGGTGACGAGATTTGGGTCGCGCGTTATCTTCTGGAGAGGATCACCGAGGCTGCAGGAGCTGTTTTATCTTTGGATCCTAAACCAGTTAAGGGTGATTGGAATGGTGCTGGTGCTCACACGAACTATAGTACGAAATCGATGAGAAACGACGGTGGCTATGAAGTGATTAAGAAAGCGATTTCGAACTTGGAGAAGAAACACAAAGAGCATATTTGTGCTTATGGAGAGGGCAATGAGAGACGTTTGACAGGAAAACATGAAACTGCTGACATCAATTCGTTCAAATGGGGTGTTGCGAATCGCGGTGCTTCTGTTAGGGTTGGGAGGGACACTGAGAAAGCAGGGAAGGGTTACTTTGAGGACAGAAGGCCTGCTTCTAACATGGATCCGTATGTTGTTACTTCCATGATTGCAGAGACAACCATTCTCTGGAAACCATGAACAGCTTTGGATTTGGAGTAATCATCAGCACATTTGAATTACTTAGTTTTTTTTCTTGATTATTATGTTATTAGTACTAAGTTGTGGTTTTTTCGTTTTTATCAGTTTGTTTGTTTGTTTATAATTTGCGTGTGAAGTCTTGTTTTGACTCGCATGATGTTTGATTAAGGCCTTGTTTGTTTGTGGTTTTGACTAGTTTGAATGAGTGATTTGTTCTTCTATGTTGCTACTTGTTATGTTAAGTTTATATGAAGCTTCTGTAAATTTGTCTTCGAACAATTTGTTGTGGCAATTCATACATCTGAAATCATGTGTAATTCTTTAGAAATGGTTGCTTTAAAATTTTGAGAACATAAGGATAGTGATTTTATGTATTTTTAAATTAAAACTAAACTTCTCCTTCTTTTCCATTTTGAATATAAACGAAAATAACTAATTTTTTATTTATTAAAAAAGTTAGTTAATTTGTAATATTATTTTTATCAAATTAAAAAAAGTGTATATCATTCATACGGAACATGTAATAAAATAGTAATTGAAGAAGTAAAATTTATATAAAGTGTTATCCACTTAATAGAGAAGATGTTGAGGAGAATCATCCACTGGAGTACACGACTACTATCTTATGCTGGTAGGCTACAGTTACTTAGAAGTGTTATCTTGGCCATCTCTAATTATTGGATGCAAATATTCCCGTTGCCGAAAAAAGTATTAGCTCACATTGAAACTGTCTGTAGAAAGTTCCTTTGGACAGGTAAGTTAGATAATAGCGGGAAAGCTCCCATCTCGTGGGAACAGGTCTGTGATTAGGTATCAGTTGGTGGTATGAACATGGTATCACTTGTGGATTGGAACAAGGCAACTATAGGGAAGCTCATTTGGAACATTTGGAATAAAAAGGATGTGTTGTGGATCAAATGGCTACATCAGTATTATTTGAAAACAACTAACTTGCAGAACTTCAAACCAGGAACCAATGTGTCATGGACTGTTAAGGCAATATTCAAGCACCAGGATATTTTAGTGAAGTCGTCAAGCTGGCACGGATTCAAGAGTGCTGGAAAATACACCACGACGATCATGTACTGTGCTCTCACTACAAGAAAATAATCATTTTGCGACACTTAGATTGCGACAGTTTGACCTCAACCCTCACAATATGATTTTTGCGACAGTGCCTACGACAGTTTTAAGTAACTGTCGCAATATTTTGTTCATATAACTAATAAGATGATATGTTAGTGGGAATTCATAGCATGGGGATTCATTTGGTAGATTATTAAAATCAATCATTTCTCTCACATACTAAGGGCTTGTTTGATTGTGTTTTACTTTTAAGTTTTTGAAAATTCTATTATAAATCAATTTTTAAAAACTATTTTTAAGAATAAAATTTATTTGATAAAAACCTTCCACCCGTTCCTCCAAAAAAACCTCTCCTATTTATCATAAAAAAAAACTTCCTCCAAAAATAAAAATTCCTTCCACCCGTTCCTTCGCTTTCTTCATATTGAATCTCAAACAGCTTCCCTTAAGAAATCCCTCTAATTGCATTGAATCATCATCAACAACAACTTTATTTCATATGGAAAACCCTAAATCCGAAAACCCCTTCCTCCATCTACTTGAGCGTGTACGACGGTACCGACGAACCCAAATTCCAAAAACCCCTTTCCTCCATCTACTTGGGTGTTTACGACAGTCACGACGGTCCTTAAGTTTATTGATTTGTCAACAAATGTCCATTCCCTGGTTTTCACAGTGAGTAAATAGATTTCTCCCCTCCACCCCAACCCTAATTTCTATGTTGAATCTATATATTATTGTCTCTGTTGAGTAAATTAACTTTGTGTTATTTGTTTCTTGTAAATATGAATTTTTCCATCAACCGTGAAGACATTCGCAGCACTGAGGCCATCGCTTCAATCCTTTCGGCATCTTCGCCAACGATAGGTTACGGGATAGTTTCGGTTCAGATAAGTCTTCCAGTTTATTTAGTTAAATTGATTCTAAATTTCATGTTTCGATTTTTATTTTGAGATCTGTTCAGGTTTGTGCCCCATGCGCTTGAGGAAAAGCATGGGATATACTGTGCCTATTTCTATTGTATTTTGGGTAAGGAGTTTATCGTGGCCACCACCAATTTTAGCACCCTATTGACTATACAAATGACTTGTGGCATGTGGTTTGATCAGTTATTTCAGATACTATCTATAGTTGATTTAAGCCACCATTAAACAGAAAAATAATGCATAATTTGATCAAATTGAAACCTGAACATGTTTTGACCATGGCTATATGGTGATGACATTAGTTGGCTAGTAGGATTTAGAACAGGGATTGAAAATTCCTTATAGGCTTATGATCTCTCTATGTATTATTGTCCTGCAATAGTTTTGCTTAACTACTTGTGTCGATCTCATAATGTGGATATGGGACATCAATTAAGTCGTCAGACGAGTACCCGGTGGTTTGGAAGATTGGTCGTACTGACACCGACATTAAAAGATAAGTGATTCTCATATGTTCCTTTGGTTCTTATCTCAGATTTATTTTCGAACGGGTTAGGCATAATTAAGTTTGCAAAGTTCGTGGTTTTCAAAGAATTTAGAAGAGGAGCCAACTTCACAATCCATGGTGATTTAAATTAAGCTAACATGTGTGTATGAATATTGATGTTGAATAGTTGTTAGTGAAATGTTTACATTTTACTCGTACATACGGCATAATTGTGTTGATTAAAATGTTGTTATATGTGATATTGTGGTGGTAATCATGTGTTGTATTTGGGCAGGTGTTGGAAGCAAAAGTTAGTCAACATCTTGACATAAACACATAAAAATCAATTGTAGTAGATGGTAGTTGGAACCCTGATTCATAAACATATTAAGTCACAGGAGGTTACAATATAGGTTTCTCCTTGAGAGTGTTACAGGTAATTTATATCCAAGAGTCATTCAGTTGCAAGATATTTAATAATAAAATTTGAGGACATATCTTTGGTCTAGGATATGAACCTAATGTTGGCATGCATAAAGTTTTTGTTATTCAATAATAAATAGAAGTTGTAATGTAGTGCACTTATATTTTTCTCCATTATTTACATAAATCTAATGCTATCAGTTACAAACTTTTCTCAGGTGGTGCTGCTTCTTGCATTTTGCTGAAATGTCGGTATTATCATGGTCATTTGCCTGTGTGAATTAGAATTCGAGGTAACACAATTTCTAGAAAATTGGCTTACCACCTTCATCAGCAGTTCTGGACAAGGTAGCAGTAGGTGTCGTGGTGCTGTCTTATTTCTGGTTTGAGAATTTTTGGCTGCAGTCAGCTGTGTTTTTTAGGCTGTGTGGTGATTCTATGGTTTAGAGTTAGGTGTGTACTGATATTGTTGCCTAGCTGTTTGTGCAAAGTGATCATTGGCATGAGTGGATGATTCCGGCAACGAAGTCTCTGGTGATGGTTTTACTCCGACAGAGAAGAGTAAAACGCAACAGGTGAACAAGTTGTTTTCACCACCGCAGGACCAATAGCGGGTGGAATTGAGAATTAGTAAGAGTGCAACTCTTACAATAGTTGATTATGGTCATAATGAAGTAGCAATGTCACCTGAGCCTGAAGTACTTTCTTTTCCTTTGATTCTTTACCTTCTTTTTAGTTAGATTATATTCTGAAATGTAACTTGTGGGTGTTAGTTGTTTTTCGTTGCACGAAGGAGAGATTGATGGTAGTGGTCGAGTCGTGTTTGGGGACCAACTTCATGTAACAAATGCTAAATTGATATTCTGAGTGTCATTTATTAAAATTGATTAGAAACTGCAGTATGAACTTGAATAGGAATAACAGATAGGAGTTTTATATTCAATTTTTAGAAGTTGCTATTGATTTGTTGTATTTGTTCGATTTCATTATTATTGATTAAGGTTACTTTGTTTATTGCAGGTGATTTGCTAGATAGAAGTTGCTAAGTTTTGTGGTTCTAAAGAAGTTGTGCCTCTTAATTCTCGAAAATCAGTAAGTTTTTTTTTTACTTGAGTTGAAATTAAAGTGAGGTTCTTCTTTTAAAGTTCTTTAATTGGTGTTGTATTGTAATGGTGAGAAGTGAATGATTTTAGATTTGAATGTACTAATTGAAAAATATTAACTTGACAATGATTATGATCTCTGTAACTGTTTATATTTTAATCTCCAATCCTACTTTGAGTGTGTTTTGATCTTACAGTAGCTACAGAGACAAGTATACATGAGTTTTTGTGATCTTCCCTTTGATTAGAGAAATAGAATAAAACTAGTTTTTGAGATCTTCCATAAAATAAATAGATTTGGTGTACAGGATTTAAGAGGAGAAAACTATATTGAAATTTATGCGGAGAAATATATATTGAGCTTATGCATGAAAAAATTAAAGTGAAGCAAAGATAGATTTTTGTAACTCATTCCAATGAAAATTGGAAGAAAGTGGACTACTAGTATTTAAGGTTTCTAATGTTAAGTTACATGTCAGTGAGCTGTCTCATCTATTGCTTCCATGGCTGTTGTTTTTATTTGATTTGGGGTGAGTTTGTGCATGGAATATACTTGAAACCAACCAGTTGAGGTTGGGGGAGGTTATTGGGTAAAATGGCTTAAAATGGAATATACTTAACTATTTAGGTATTTTATAGTACTGACAGAGGACTAGTATAAATTGCATTTGTCCAGAATTCTAGAGCAATTATTCATTTCTAATTTATAAGTTTTGAGAGGAGTAAATCAGGAATAGTTTTTGTTATTGGGCAGTTAGCAATACATGCATGGACCGATGGTCGCCTATGGTTTGTAAAGGAAAGTCAGATTAATTTTCAAGTACAAATTATGGTAGCTACCTCTTTTTTTGGATAAAACAGTCTCTGTTTCTTTGTGTTGCCAGGATTCCAATTATTTTGGTGGGGTTTCTTTATTGTATGTAGTTATAAAGGCAGATTGACATATCTGCTAATTTGATGTGTATGTTTTCTCTCTCTGGTTATGTGTTGATGTATAATCTTTTCTTCATTTTTTGTTTGAAATTTATCTTTTGATTAGATATTCTTATTTGATAATGTTTGTTATGCAAATTGTGGTGTCATTCTAGACGTATAAGCGGACGGGAAAAGGGGATGCCTAGGTGTGGTTATCGATTAGTGATATTTTGAGTTGATGAACTCATGACATGTTTCCATATAGTGTGCGATTGTGAGATTGTGAACTCAAAGTCATTTCCCTTCCCCTTGACTGACTTGAGTTAGGATTGGTAGAACCTTGTAAACCCGAGAGAATCTATAAGATAGGGAACTCATTGAGATTTGATGTATCTCACCCCACTATAGTTGCTATATTTCAGGTGTGGTTTGCAGGTTTGATTTACAAGTCGAGCGATGCTTGGATGTTTCAAGAGAAGCTTGGCTTTAGTATTTCCGCTGTGTATTATTTTGTTGTATACGATTGAGGATATTGTATATTATTCTTAGATTTTATTTTTGGATAGTTTCCATGTCTTGTGCCATAGATTGTGTTTATGTTTTAGAAATGGGCAAGTATGTGAATTACGCCATTAGGTACTTATGATGGTGTCAGTACCAAATATAATGCTTGTATTATATTATTCTAGATATATATTATACAGGGCATTACACCAACTTCATGTAACAAATGGTAAATTGAATTTCGGAGTGTCATTTATTAAAATTGATTAGAAACTGTAGTATGAACTTGAATGGGACTAACAGATAGGAGTTTTATATTCAATTTTCAGAAGTTGCTATTGATTTGTTGTATTTGTTCGATTTCATTATTATTGATTAAGGTTACTTTGTTTATTGCAGGTGATTTGCTAGATAGAATACCATCAGGAGCAGTCCAGGTTTTGTCACCTGACAATCAAGCTAACACTCCCCAATTTTTTTTAATAGTTTGAGAAGGCGCTTGAATAGAACAACTTGGTTTGGTTTAGACAATGATGCAGCAGCATCAGGGAGAGTCTCAAGTAACATCATTATCCAAGTAGTAAATAGAATTGCTTGGTTTGTGTCCAACAGAAGATGCAAAAACATTTGGTTCTTTTATATGCAGAAATAGAAATAATGTAGTTTCTTGAAACAACTTTCTATACTAGGAGAGAAGGAAAAAGTATTGTTTGTTGTCAGTTTGTGTTCAATGTATGCTTTGCATTATTTTGATCGTGGGGTGCACTGGTTGTCTTTGGTGTTTAATCTTGTTTGTAGGCAGTGGCTTTATCCATTGGTTTTAGCTTTCATGGTCGGTGGATGTCTTCGGTTTCAGGTCGGGCTGGGTGGATAGGCTTGGCCTAGTGGTGGTGATGTCGTCGTGGCTATTTTAGTTTCTTGGTTCTGCAGCGGTTTTGGCTCTTTTCGCTGATTTAGACCTTCATGTCCGGTGGCTGTTTTTGGTTTCATATCGGGTTACGCGGCAAGGTATCGCGTAGTGGTGGTGGAGTCGACGTGGATTTCTCTGTCTCTTTGTTCTGCAGTGGTTTATTGTACCAGTTTGTAGGGGGTAGGGTGTTTGTTCTTTTATTAGGTTTTCTTTGCTATTATTGGTTTTGGTAGAGAATGAGTGTTCTGTTATAGCAGGAAGTACATTGTATGATCATTATTTGCTGCTATAAGTTTGAACTGGTATATTGTATCATTTTGTGTTATTGAGCTAGCATTTCTTATGCTTGTAAGATTAATATCATTTTTTGCCTTTATAAAAAAAAATGTAATTTGAAATATATGTTTAGTTGAATGAAGAATATATGTGATTTCCTGTCCCATTCATTCTGTTACTATTTCTACAAATAATTTTTTTTAATTTTAAAATAAATTACCTACGGATTTACCTGTGGAAAGGAAATTTCCTATGGATTTACATGCAGATGTACATGTGGAACAGAAAGTTACGATAGTTGGAACCGTCGTAATTAACAATAAAAACAAAAATCAAATAGAAATTTACGACAGTTGTAACTGTCGTAATATGCAGATTACGTCAATTCCCTCCCCGTTGTGAGAGATAACGACAGTTGGTGTGACGGTTTTGACAACTGATGAGATACGGCCTCGCGACGGACGTTTCTGTGATAGAGCTGAAACAGTCGTGACTTGCAAATTACGGCGGTTTTAACCATCATAATCTGCGAAAATAACCGTCGCAATCTGCCAATTTTCTTGTAGTGTCTAAGAGCTGATAAACCAAAAGTACCTTGGAGGTTTCCTTTCTATGGAAATATTGCTAGACCACGAGCGATATTTACCATGTGGATGGTGTGCTGTAACCGGCTGATGACAAAGGAGATGCTCCAAAAGATGGGGATTACTACTTATGGTAGTGCGTGTTTTGTAATGATAGCGAGACTATGCAACATTTGTTCTTTGGTTGTATGTATATCAAACAGGTGTGGAAGGATGTACTACATTATTGCTACCTTATGCATGAGCCTACTATGTGGAATATGGAACTTCAATGGGCCATTAGATCTACTCGTGGGAAGGACGTGAAGGCTCGAGTCATCAAGTCTATGCTGGCTGAAACAATATACCATTTTGGAATACAAGGAATAAATGCGTGTTACATAGTGGAGATAACCAAGAGTTGAAAAGTGCCGATATCACTAGTATGGTGCTACTTAGAGCGGGGAAGTATGAAAGAGTTGCTGAATTCTTTAATAGATTAACTTAGTTTTTGTGTCTCTTTTGTTCTACTTGTTTTTCTTGAAGCCCGGATCGTATATGATCGGTTATGTACTTAAACATATTTTTTGGCAATATAATGCTTATCTTTATTCCAAAATATATATATATATATATATATATATATATATATATATATATATATATATAAAGTATGAGTTAAATAATTGTAAGTTTTTTATCCATTGTTCGATCTTTAGGAGCATATAAAGTATGAAATGAGATCTGATGGTGAATTATATTGAAGGCCTTCATGTCATGTTACATGTTCCCTTAAATAATTGAATTAAATAATTGTAAATTTTTTATCCATTGTTCGGATGTTTTTGAATTATATTGAAGGCCTTGAGTTAAATAATTGTAAGTTTTTGATGATTTGTTTATGCCACAGTCTGAAAAAAAAATATCAAAATGCCGCTACTTAAAAAAAATACCAGAATGCCACTCTTTTTGTGTGGGTTCGTCTTTTCAATGGACGAACCTTTTTTTTTTATATTTAAAACTTAAATAATAAATACTATAAAATAATTAATGTTTTAATAAATAATTTAATTAGTATAAGAATATTAAAAATATAATAAATTTAAAAAAAAAAACATTATAATAAAATAAAACATTTCTATTTGTTAAGTAATAAAAATATTTTTATAATAAATATTTATTCATACAATTTTAATATTTTAAAATAAAATTTATTTTTATCAAATGTGCACCAATAATTGCATCGGGAATATTTTATTATTTTTAATTTTTTTTTATATATAAGATTGTTTAGGTACCTCTAGATCTCAGATCATCTTCATCCATTTCTTCATTTCAGTCTCAAAATTTTCATTAAAAATGGAGTATTTTACTGATCCAAACGCTCCTCTCACCAAAAGAGATGCTTTAGTGGTTTTTCTCCTGTAAAGCCACCGATGAAGATTCGACTGTGGAATACAGTCACGTTCGAGCACTTTCAGAGATGCCTGACCAGATGGTTAGAAGGAGAAACTCCTGAAGGAGAAAAGATTAAAAAAATTGAAAGGCTTGTTAAAGATGGAGATGGGAAGGCCTGGAAAAAAGTAAAAAACGATTATGATTATGTTATGATGATGTATGGAGAAGCAGACATTGTCCTTATGATTGTAATAACCTCCTAGGATTGTTTAGATTTTAAATCGTTTTGATGTTTATCGTCCTTTTTGTTTGGGCGCAGTTTATGTATTTTCATATTTTCGAATGTTGAATGAAAGTTGTATCAGGAAAATGAAAGTTATATTAATTGAAAGGACACTAAGTAATTGAGATCCCACAAAACTAAAGTTACATTAATTGAAAGTTAAATTAAAAAAAAACAAGTTAATCTAGACGGGCCGATTTGACGGGCCTGCGACATTCGGACATTTTCTACACATATGGCCAATTTCTCGACAAAGCCCACATTTTCTATACATAGATGCTAAAATATGCATTCATACTTTAACTATTATACTTTCTCTAATAGTTTATTTTGAGGTCCTACCCAAACTACCTAGAATGCGTTCTTGAGGATAGCCAGATTTGGAGCGCGACCACTTCTATCATCAGTTTCTATATAGTTGAAATGCATCAGGCTGATAGGTTTAAAATGCAGTTTGGACTTCAACAAGATATCCCTTCCCAGCCTAGATGTCTACGCGAACACCATGAAACTGAAATGCCCAATACATGGGGAGACCATTGGCGAAATCTAAATAGAGAACAGAACAAAGATTGGAGAAACAGAAAAAAAAAATTGACCTTGAGAGGTAACATGGTTAATGGTAACTATGTTCATGGTGCTGCATATATGCAATGGATTTTATCCATTCCATTTATGCATGCTTCTCAAGGCCAGTTCCTCGAAGACCCACGTTAGTATGCATCTTCTTCATCACAACAAAGAGCCTCCCCGTCCATGCATCAGGAAATCCCCCAGATGAACCCTTCGCAATTTCAATCCCAGACTTCTTCAATCCCCCAAAACACATACCACCAACCCCAACTAACATATCAACACACTCATACCACACAACAACACACATTCTTTGCCACCTCCTCTCTACAACCAACACCATTCACCCCAACCCCTCAAGCAAACTTTTACTACCACCAAGATTACCAGCAACAAACAACACTTCGACCATCCTTCCAATTCACTCCAATCCCTCGACCTAACTTTGATTTCTCTTACCCCCAATCACAACAACAACCATTTAACCCTTCACTCTCTTAAGCCACTTCTACCTTCCACACTGACGATGTTTATTACCCTCCCATCTAACAAAGCTCTCCAACCACCTTCAACCAACCATCCCAGTCAGTCCCCAACTATCTCTTTACTGATGATCAGCTCATGGAATGGCCAGGTTTTTCTGTTACTGATATGGATATCGTCGATACATCACATCAACCAAAAAATGTATCTGAAGACGAGGGTGTAGCTGAAGATGAGGGTGTAGCGGAAGATGAAGACTTGTCTTCCGACTCTACTTCATCGCCTACAAGACGACAACCAGACTTAGGCAAGGTAAAACGCGTGATTTTCCCAAAAATGTGTGGAACTGGCGGTCATTTACGTAGACAAAAATGATGTATCTATTTCACTCAATAATATTAATAAAATTGCTTATATTTATGATTTTATTTAGTAAATAAATTATATTAATTAATTAATTAAATATTAGAAAAAATATTTAATTATAATATAAAATTAATTAAAATATATATTCATAAATTTTTTAAAACATCAAATAGTTTTTAATCTTTAAATATATTAAAATATATTAAAACTTTAATAATTATATTTATAAAAAAAGGGTCTTCAATGGGTCGGCCAACCAATGGCCGAGCCCATGCGTGCTCTAGAAAGCCTTCAATGGTTCGTCCATTGGAAGGACGAGCCCACAAAAACAGTGGCATTCTGGTACTTTTTTTCAAGTAGTGCCATTTTGGTTTTTTTTCAGACTGTGGCATATGTGTAAAAAAATCATTTTTGATCTATTGTTTGGATGTTTTTTGTGAGAATTTTTTCGGTTTACATATAAAGTATGAAATGAGATCTGATGGTGAATTATATTAAAGGCCTTGATGTCATGTTCTGTTCTGACAATAGAGGTACTTGTAAACCCTCTTACTTCAAAGTTAGTGACTGTGAAATGTAAGAGGCTTTTAAGATTAATGTGTATTTTGAAGTGGCACAATAGATTGACTTTCATATTAGATTTTAGGATTTTTAATAACTTATAACTTTTTTGTATGATATGTCACAAGGTAAGATCTAACAGTTTTACTCCTTAGTTGCCTTAGTCAGATGTCCTTCTAGGACATGTTCATCTTAGTTTTTTTTGGCACTAGAAACTTCTTTGTGGATAACTACTTTAAAAGAGTGACATCATTAATTTGGTATTGTGGGTGTGATGTCGATATTACTAGATGATCAAATTTTACAACCTTTATCATCTTATCATTATCTATCTTCTACATTGCCAAATCATGGCCATTTCATGGTCCTTAATATTTTTATTTCATTCACGGGCACAAATCTTATTGGAAACTTCACGTGATATGTTGGATGGATATAACGAACTTTATTCCTTACTAAAACAGTAGCTCATTGTTTCCGGTGAAAATTCGTAGAACAAATGCGAGTTTATATTAATACTTAAGGGATCAAACTCTAAAATCTCCCAGATATATTTGTGTGTCATTTTTTATCAAAAATAGGGTGTTCATCGAAGTCAATGCAAACTTCTGGAACAACGTCGTGATAAAGAAATGTCACTGAAATGCAAAGCAAATGCGAACGAAATGCAAGGTAAAACGAAGTAAAGTGTTTGTGTAGAAAAGATAAAGAGCAGTAAGATAAAGGGTTGAAAGTTAAAAGACTTTTAAAGTAAAGTGTAGAAAAGTAAAGTTTATTGAAAAGATAAAGGCAGTAAAAAATAGAGTGCGGGAAACGTAAAGGCAATCGAAAGTAAAAAAAAGGGTTGAAATACATAAAAACAAGATGTTTTAAGATAAAAATGTCGGAATGTATTAAATTGGTGGAACGCATATGTACATTTTTCTCACTCGTTTCTCACAGCGTAGGTGCTTTGAGTGTAGCAGAAATGTGTACAATTTTAGGACCCTTTACAAAATAAACCTAAGTTGTTATATATACAAGTCTAAAATAATTGTACAAGACTAAAACTTATCCCTGTGATGACACGTCTTCAGATCATGTAGCGGTTTTCTCCCTTGACGTGCCCACGTTCTGAGTAACCGTCGACGCATATGTAATAGTTCCCGCCTCGCTCCTTCTTTTGAATCTTTCAACTGGTCTGTTGGCACAAGAACTAATCATTCTCGTCGAAACCTCTGTCGTCAAATATATATTAAAGTAACATGCTTCGACGTGTTGCCCACCATCGTAGTAAACTCTACACTTATCCAATATGACCTGATATTCCATTTCGCTAAGTGTTACCATAACATGGTGCTTAATTCACTAAGTTCCTATGTTTTTCATTAGGCTTTTCGACAACACAACTTTCGACCAGCATCACTATAGGTGACCCCCGACCTTGAGTCATATCAATCACGTTGAATATATTTTTGTCTTCCATGTGGCACATTTATGGCTAGCCTCATGAATACTTGCCATTCATAGCTAGGTAAAAAAATCCAATGTAGCAAATTGCCCCCCCCCCCCCTAAAAGGCCATGTTTCAATTTGCATCAAACAAGAGAGACGTTGCCTTTTTTATCATAATTTTTTGACGTAGTTTCACTATTGCTAACGTCATTATCAGCATTACCCTTTTTACGGTGCATTGTCACTTCCAAGAGATTTACCTAGAATCTCATCATCGCTCCTACCTTCTAGGAAGACGTTGGTCCATATGGTCATGGCCTTCTTCAGATGATGTCAAAGAGGATGAGTCAGTAAGGGACAACTTGCTGGTTGAATGATGAGAAGTGTTGTCATCGACGGGTTTGTTAACTTCATCCAGAATGGCATCAGTGGTAGAAGGTTGTAGAATTAGAGAGTTGCTGGTAGGTGCGGGCTTCGCAGTCGAAGCCGCCTCAGTTTGGTTTATCCTGAAAAGACAAGGTACTTGTTAATATATTAAGCAAAAAGAGCAATAAGCAAGTTAAAGTTATAAGTACCTTCAGGGTTTTGCTGTCAGGGCTAGAATTGACGCTCTCATTTGATGCTAGATTCTTGGCTGCTGGTGTGACCTTCACTACATTTTTAGTAGCAATTTTGTTCCCGGCTTTTGCTTTCGGAATAGGAACTACTCTTGGACTGGATGGAATTTTTATTGCCCCGGTACTCTTGACCTTCTTTGTACGAGGAGATGGATCTGGAGAAGAGTCGTCTGCTTGGATTGGGTCAGTAGTCGTAGCGCCAGACGCACTGTTTGAAGTGTTGTCATCGACCTGCATGACAAAGAGGAAAGGAGAATACAAATAAACATAAAAGCGAGAGAAACGAAGTACCATAGGCGGTTATGGTTGCAACTCATACTTGAGCAGGATTATATGAGGTCCCCTCAACCTTAGATTGGTTAAGTAGTGCCTCAACCCTGACAACTTCTCTGGTCCTTTTCTTGTGTGTGACAGCTGTGATTAACAGAAGAAACATCGACAAGCCCAAGGGTTAGAAATTGTAAAGGTAGATGGAAAATAAGATTCAAAAGAGGTCTTTGTGCTTCCTCACCCTCATGTATGGGGGTTGAAACCCTGGAATTATCTATGTCGACATGAAGGTGACCTTTGAAACTGTATAGATCCAGCTTAGTTGGATTCACACGTTGCGCAGGCTTTAGACATTCATTCTTGTGTACTTTAAAAAATTCCCCGCAAAGGAACCACTTCGGAAATGGAGGAGCGAAATCAATGGCCATGTCGCTGGTCGGCAGAGGGGGAAATTTTGGAGTATAAAATTTGATGGCAGAGTTATATTTGTCTGTGACATAGGCATGGATTTTCATATTTGGGAGCTTTGCCAAAATTTTGTCTTTAGGAGTCCTAGCCGCCTCGCTGATTGTTCGTCGAAGATCATTTGGATCTTATACAGTTTCAAAGTACTTTTGGAAGGCTTGGATTTCTTTGATATGCGTCGATCTACCTTTTTCAAATTTTTTCTGTAAAGAAGAAAAGGCGTCAGTAAAATGTTTTCGTATGGTGGCAGTGTCCATGAATTCTTAAGTGTAATAATCTTTCTACCAAGTATCAAAAGCTGAAGAAAGACTCATTATGAGAGAGGCGAGGTGAGAGGACGCTAAAGGGTGGGTGGAGGTAGGGGACGGAGTAAGTCTCGTTGGAAGAAGAGGAGGTGGGATCATGTTGGTGGTTCGAGAGCAAAGGAAAGGGTTTCAACTACCACTTTTTCTTCACTTCCTTTCCAGAAGGGTATTGTGCAAGGGACATGTATAAGGTTTTTGAGGAGTTTGGAGAGGTGGATGAGGTAATCATTCCGGGAAGAAAAGATAAACATAGGAAGAGGTTCGGTTTTGTGCGGTTTTTTGATGTAATTGAGGAGGATCGGTTGGCAGTCAAGCTCGACAATATCTTTCTTGGCAACTAGAAGATGTTTGTCAACCTTCCACGTTTTCAGAGAGGTAATAAGATTGTTGAAACCGAGAAAGGCAAGAAGACGCAGGTGGTGGATAACGTAAAAAGGGCCATTTCAACTGCTCATATTGGTGGCGGCAATAGGTCGTATACTGCGGTGGTGCAGAACAAGGAGGTTGTATCGGATTATCAATCTCATGTGCTGGATTACAATTTTGACGCTTCATCGGTTTCTCTCAGATTCTCTAGAACCTGCGTATGGAAGGGGTTGGAAGTTGGTATGACTTATAATATTCAAGATATCTTTGATATGGAAGGTTTTTTTTTGTGTCAAGGTTACTCCTCTAGGAGAAAACCTTTGAAGGTGTGAGAAAACACAAGAAATGGGGGTTTGAATTGGGTTTTCAAAATGAAAGCTTTTTGTGAAACTCAAACAAAGATCACAAATAAACTAGAAATAGAGAAAGACACACAATATATCCTGGTTCACTTGAAAACTATCAAGTTAATCCAGTCCACCCGCCAAGGTGATTTCGCCTCATACACAAGGACTTAATATACTATAATCAACTGATTACACTGCACTAGCAACTGCTGGCGACTAACAATCAAAAACTAACCGTCTCTTCTTAAGGATTCTGACCTAACTGGTCCCTTAAGGATTACAAACAACTGTTTGAACAAAGTTAATGTTTACAATGAATTGCTTCTACACAAGCTGATATAAACACTATGAGTAACTCAAATAACTTAGAGAAAATCTATATAGCATGAACAATGTTTCTTGCTTTGTATTGTGGTGCATTACTATTCACGCATGTGTTTCTCTTGATTTTCTTCAAATGATCAAGTCTTTATATAGCCAGAAAGAGATCCGTTGGAGGGCAGATCAGGAATATCACTAAGATTGCTGGTGAATTGAAATAATGTTGTTATGCAGGGATGAAAGTCGTACACAAAAGTTGTCCTTTATACCACCAAATCAGAGTAGTGGAGTGGTAGTGGAAAAGAACATGTTTGATATGTACTATGTACTATTTTCCCTCTCAAACGTTTCATCTTCTTTTGTTCATCATAGGCTTTTGAATAGATATGATTGAAGCATGAGTAGAAGAGTTGATCACTGGGTCTTCAGAGTCTTGAGTCATCAGAGTGTTCAGAACTTGTTCACCAGAACCTTGTCTTCAGAGTCTTTAGCACTCGGTCTTCAGAGCCCTTGGTTATCAGAAACTTAAGTCTTCAGAGTCTTAAGAACATTGTTCAACAGAACTTTGTCTTTAGAGTCTTCATCACTTAGTCTTCAGAAACTCAAGTCTTTAGAGTCTTCAGAATGTTGTTCAGCAGAACCTTGTCTTCAGAGTCTTCAGCACTTAGTCTTCAGAAACTTAAGTCTTTAGAGTCTTCAGAACATTGTTCAGCAGAATCTTGTCTTCAGAGTCTTCAGCACTTAGTCTTCATAAGATAATCATTAGAGTCATATTAAGAGACAAAATCCAAGAGAACATTGCAGCAACAACATATTGTCTTCTTAGAATCTTTCTGAAAGTGAGTAGATCAGAAGCAAACTTGCTTCTTTGGTGCAGAAGCGACTTTTGGTCAAATCAAAGTGACGTTCCACAAGATCTCTATCACAGTCAGAGCTTTCTTTATCAGAGTCAGATCATGTTTGTTGATTCTTCAGAAAACAAACGTTAGAGTACCGAAATTGTTCTCACACAAATACTACTTTGTTATTATCAAAACTCAGAGATATCTTGCAGAACCAAATCTTGTTCTAACAATCTCCCCCTTTTGGATAATGACAAAACAATGTATTTTGATAAAACAATTTTGTACAAAGATAATTAATAGGAAATGACAAAGATAAGTTTAGAATTAACTTCCCTTTCTCAAGCTCCCCCTGAATCTAAGACTTAAAAAAATATTATCAGATTAGGGATATCAGAGCCTGATTACTGATAAGTGCAAATTGTACCTATTTTTGTATATAAGTTTTGTTGCACTTATCGAGACTTTTTGTTAAAATCGTTCGAATAAACACCGCTTTGTTTGTAAATACGTTTACTTTACGTTTTAGTGTATATATTGCGTATCGTGTAAATATCAATGAGTTTAATTGATTTTCTCTCATTTTTGCAGGTATTCAATCAAGAATATTTTGCCATTATTGTATAGAGCATTGAATAATCTTTCCAACGCCTCGACCTGGGCAAAAAACGGAGTTGCGGTTCAAAAGTTATGAAGAAAGCAAGCTTTGGATTTTCAAGCATGCTACGAGCGCGCTTAGCGCGCTCCTAGCCCAAGGAAGCATGCTACGAGCGCGCTTAACACGCTCCTAGCCCAAGGAAGGAGCAAATTCTAGCATGTAGCGCGCTTAGCACGGTTTTACGGCGGTTTAACAATTTTTTAGGGCGCGCTTAGCGCCCATAGCGCGCTTAGCGCGGTCTGCGATGATGACAGCAATAAATATGGGTAAAAACCACATTTTTTAGGGATGGTTGTGGGGTTTTTGCTCCCAACTCCATCAAACTTCATTTCTTCATTAGATTAGCTTAGAAAACATCATGGAAGCTTGCATGTGGATGATCCGGGGTGGATTTCTCATCGATCGGCTCTGACAATCCGTGAAGTGTTTGGTTCATTTCTAATTTTCTTCATGTCTTTCTTCTTTTTTGGGTTTGTATATGTTTTTACTTTGATCTCATGTATATTTATCGCCCATGGCGTTATATTTAATTTTCTTTACAAATCTCTATTGGTGATTGTTCTTGATTTTTGCTTAAATGTGCGGGGTTTGGGTCGTGTTAGAGATAAACTTCACAAACTTTGATTAAGGATGATTATCTGTTAGTTTCTGGATGCTAGAGGTAGATTTAGAGCTAACAATCCATTTGGGTGTCGGAGCTTAATGCTTCCGTATTTCGAGGCTTCGTGCGCGAGAGTGACGAAGAGAGTAATACGGTTTTTCTCTCAGCTCGGTGTGTCAGAGATGAACACTATTGTGAGCGATATCGGGTGATATTGAGGAGTATTGTAGGTTGAGTGTAATTGGTCGGTAAGTTTAAGTTTGTGACGAGTGGAATATATACATGCTTGATAAGTCTTTTCTCTCTGACGAATGAATTTTCTTGTGTTAATATTTACTTTTCTGTTTTTATGTTTCAACCAATTCTAAACCTAAACTCATTAACATTTAAATTGTTGAACGACAGTTCAATAGCACCGATCTCTGTGGACACGATAAATTCCCAGAAAAATACTTCCAAAACTTTTGTTGCTTGCCGCTATTCCGCTTCCAATAAAATGGCGCCGTTGCCGGGGATTGGTGTTTTTATTGGATCGCATTGCGATAGTTTCTTTGTTTTTGAGTTTTGTAGATATCGTATATATTGTCTATTTTCACTTGTTTATATTGATACTTGTATATGTTTACCATATTTGTGAATTTTACATGTTTTGTATACTTGTAAATTTGGTGTACATGTTTGTTTCTCTTCACGTTTGCTAAGTGTTTAGTTAGGTTTCGTCGTCGGTGAGCACTAACCGTGTAAAGAGGCAACTTGGGGAAGTGTGTATAAATAATAGGCGTCGAGCTTACGACGTAAAACAAGCATGTTTTATTGTTGTTAGTTTCTAATATTTTTTTTCTCCCTTTCTTTTAGTATGTTTATGGTAGTTCGTGTTAAGGTGTTAAGTTTTGTTTTCCTCAAGCTTGTCGTGTTTAACTTGAGGAAGTTTGTATGTGTAAATATTGTATGTTTTGTAATTGAGATTGTGTAGGTGTTAAGTGGAGGCCTACACCAGAACCTTGTTGTTGTACTGGTTTTTCTGGTTCTGGTGTAGCGCGCTTAGCGCGGGTCTGCGCGCTTAACGCAGCCTGCTGTGCTGAGCCAGTGAATTCTTTTAATTGTTTACTTGGTTCCCCCTTCTTCCCACTTCCACCAAGGCCTTATATATTAGTAATTATTAGTAATATTTCTAATTCTTTTGTTGTTGTTTGGACTCAAATTTTGGTTTGATTGCTTGAAGTCGCATTCGGTGATTTTCTGATTTTGAGTATTTCAACTTGCGAATGCGTGGTAATGATAGTGTTTAAAGTTTGGTACACGTCCAAGGTATGTGTTTATCGCTTTCTAGACTTTAGCATATTCATGATACTTAGGCTCTTTACAACTTTTATGCCATTCATTCTTTTATATACTTGTTCGTATGTGAATCACTTTAGTTCCCACCCTTTTTGTGAGAAAGCCTTCCATTGTTCATATATGCGGAGTACAAACTTTCTTGTTTTAACTGGATTTTATTATGCTTAATCTTTTGTTTGGGTTGATTATTTGAAAGCATGAAAAGGATCAAGGCATCTTGTTTCATTTTGAGCACAACTAGCTTAGCCAAATAGTCAATTGACCTTGTGAGTGTGTGATCGTTTGTAAATCCTTTGAGCCTTTGGTCATTATCCATGCTGTTTGAGTTTGATTCTTGTCTATGAGTGTCAAATTCATTTTTTTTTTGTGGATCTTGATTGTTGTTTTTTCTTGAACCCTCAATTTTATGTTGTTGTATGAATTTTTACCTTGCCTTAGAAAGTAGGGAGTATTCACATGATGATGTGGTTGAATTCAAGTTGGGGAGAGCAATATTTTCTCACTTATGGTATTGGTTGTTATGAGGTTGAAAAAGAAAAGAAAGAAGAGAAAAATATGAAAAAGAAAAAGAAAAGAAAAGAAAAGAAAAAGAAATAAAAAAGGTGAAAAAGCTTTGAAAAAGAAAAACAAAAATAGTAGAATAATGTTGTGCTAATAAGTTATATGTGTTTGGTGTAACACTTGGGATTTTGGAAGAAGTTTGATTGAAATTTTGTGTTTGAACTTTTGTGAGTTGATCACTCCCTTAGGTTTAGGCAAGTTTTTGTTTCGATTAGCTTTAGGAATTGCCCCTTGTTTGTTTGCCCGACCACATTACAACCTTGAAAAGTCCTTTTGATTCTTGCTTTTGTGTTTTCAGCATGATTTTTGGATGATTGCATAATTTAGTCTTTTGTTTGCAAGATTGTTGTATGAGTGAAAAATCCCTCATTTTGTGTTTTTCATCTACCGATGATTGTTTTTGCTAGGTGTGATTCACATTTGAACTTGTGTTATTTTAGGATGTTTGGAATGATTTTTGTATTTTGCATTTGTTTCGTGACTATGTTATCGTCGTAGTTTAGTGGTAAGTATTTACTTTGTGTGTACCGTTTTCATTTGAACCATTCATTTGTCCGATTTTCAAAACCTGTTGACTCGTGATTCTTTGGTTTTCACTCTGTTTCTTTGAATTGTTTGATTTTTGTTTGAGGACAAACAATTATGTAAGTTGGGGAGAGTTTGATAAGTGCAAATTGTACCTATTTTTGTATATAAGTTTTGTTGCACTTATCGAGCCTTTTTGTTAAAATCGTTCGAATAAACCCCGCTTTGTTTGTAAATATGTTTACTTTACGTTTTAGTGTATATATTGCGTATCGTGTAAATATCAATGAGTTTAATTGATTTTCTCTCATTTTTGCAGGTATTCAATCAAGGATATTTTGCCATTGTTGTATAGATCATTGAATAAGCTTTCCAACGCTTCGAACCGGGCGAAAAACGGAGTTGCGGTTCAAAAGTTATGAAGAAAGCAAGCTTTGGATTTTCAAGCATACTACGAGTGCGCTTAGCGCACTCCTAGCCCAAGGAAGAATGCTACGAGCGCGCTTAGCGCGCTCCTAGCCCAAGGAAGGAGCAAATTCCATAATGTAGCGCGCTTAGCGCGGTTTTAAGGCGGTTTAACAATTTTTTAAGGCGCGCTTAGCGTGGTCTGCGATGATGACAACAATAAATATGGGTAAAAAACACATTTTTTAGGGATGGTTTGGGTGATTTTTGCTCCCACTCCATCAAACTTCATTTCTTCATTAGATTAGCTTAGAAAACATCATGGAAGCTTGCATGTGGATGATCCGGGGTGGATTTCTCATCGATCGGCTCTGACAATCCGTGAAGTGTTTGGTTCATTTCTGATTTTCTTCATGTCTTTCTTCTCTATTGGGTTTGTATATGTTTTTACTTTGATCTCATGTATATTTGTCGCCCATGGCGTTATATTTAATTTGCTTTACAAATCTCTATTGGTGATTGTTCTTGATTTTTGCTTAAATGCGCGGGGTTTGGGTCGTGTTAGAGATAAACTTCACAAACTTCGATTAAGGATGATTATCTGTTAGTTTCTAGATGCTAGAGATAGATTTAGAGCTAACAATTCATTTGGGTGTCAGAGCTTAATGCTTCCGTATTTCGAGGCTTCGTGCGCGAGAGTGACGAAGAGAGTAATACGGTTTTTCTCTCAGCTCGGTGTGTCAGAGATGAACACTATTGTGAGCGATACCGGGTGATATTGAGGAGTATTGTAGGTTGAGTGTAATTGGTCGGTAAGTTTAAGTTTGTGACGAGTGGAATATATACATGCTTGATAAGTCTTTTCTCTCGGATGAATGAATTTTCTTGTGTTAATATTTACTTTTCTGTTTTTATGTTTCAACCAATTCTAAACCCAAACTCATTAACATTTAAATTGTCGAACGGCAGTTCAGTAGCACCGATCTCTGTGGACATGATAAATTCCCAGAAAAATACTTCCAAAACTTTTGTTACTTGCCGCTATTCCACTTCCAACAATTACAAGGATCTAGTCAGATCCAGAATATTAGAGCTTGATTATAGTGGTAATGGAGTCTGATAACAGAGCCTGGTTGGTTAGATCAGAGCCTGATTAAATCAGAGCCAGATTGCCAATATATAAATATTGTTCCTGAAAAGCATTCTAAGAAGAAAATTGTTCAATTAAAGTGTTAGAATGTTAGAGCTATGATTCAGAGACAAGATATCTATCAAAATAACTTTCCATTAATATACTCCCCCTTTTTGTCATAATCAAAAAGGGTAAACCAGAAAGATAATCCATAGTACAAAATAGGATAAACAAACAGACAAAGAAAACTACGGGGTAACCTAGAAAAGTGCCTAAGGTTGAGAAGGAGGAGGGAGCCTCTGAAGGATCTAAGCAAGTGCATTCTGAATGATGGAGGTGACTTCATCTTGCTTGTCCATCCTTGTTCTGAACAACTCTTGCTCCTTCTGAATGCTAGCCAGAGTCTTCAACACTGGATCAGAGGTAGAGGTTTCAGCAGCTTCTCTCTCAGCTTGATCTTGAGCTTTCTTAGCCAACCTTTCAGTTTCTCTGTCTAAAGCTTCCTTGGCTAACCTCTCAGCCAATTCCCTTTCAGCAGCTAGCCTAGCTTCAGCTTCCTTCTTATCTTTCAACCTCTTTTCAGCTTGCTGGAGAAAATAGTCTTTTGTCTGAACAGAGAGATTTTGAATCTTCTGAAATTCCTCAGACATCCACTAATTGAATTGATCCCACGGAGCACCCAAAGTAGAATTGTCTTCGCTGGAACTTGATTCATCAGATAGTGTCTTGGATCTTATAACCACACTGTCCTTAAAAGCAGAAATAACTTCATTAAGGTTATGAGGAAGGTCAGAGGGTTGATTCTCAGGGAATGATTGGGTTTCTTCAGTAGAATCACCCAAATTGATGGTATCATTATTTGAAGAGGGTTCAGTATTATCTGGTATGGATTCTAGTATTATTTATGGAGCAGTTAATGGTGTGGTTGATGGAGAGTTGGTTGTTTGAAGAAGTTCAGTGGGAAGTTCTTTAGAAAAAGATTTAGTTGTTAGTGGTAGGGAGATGGTTGGAGATGGTTGTTCAGTAATGATGGGGGTTGGTTGTATGGATATGGTGGAAGATGGTTGAGTTAAGGTGAGTTAAAGTATTTGAGGTGGAAGTTGTATGGATGGTGCAGAGGATGGAATTATTTCAGTTGGTTGTTCAGAAAAGGGTATGGGAGAGGTGGTGACAATAATTGAAAATAGTGGTGGTGGAGTAGAGAATATTGGTGTTTGTGTTGAAGGAGGTGGAGATGGTGTAGGAAGAGATGAAGATAAATTTCTGTTAGTAACAACAGGCACAATTACAGAAGGAGATGCCAATTCAGAAGACTTACTTTGTTCGCCAACAGGAGAATCAGATGTAGATGCCATCTTTATCTTCTTAGATGATGGTCCTTCATCATCATCACTTTTCTTTTTCTTGCCTTTCCCCTTTTTCTAGAAGATCTCCGGAAGAGCATCCGGCAGATTACCCATGTCAATCCACACATACAATGCATCATCTTTACATCCAGCAAGGTAATTTGAAAGCTCATCTGGATTATAAGTTCTTGAGAAGGATGGCAATCCAGAAATTGGAAACCTAACAGTGTTAAGTTCATGCTGTGTTGGTTGAGCAGTTCGATGAGTGGTATTTTTAATAAGCTTCATATTCTTCAAATTCTTAGCCCAGAAAACGTGTCCAGACTCCTTTGCTAGCTCATTAGTATGCCCAGCCACTAACAGATCATCAACTATTCCAGATTCAATAAGAATATCGAAGATGAGTCTACCATAAGGGATATGATTTCCATTTTTGGTAGAGCCAGTCCTTGAGTTTACTATTGACTCTCTCAGAAAACTGAACAGGATAAATGAGAGATGTATCTTCTTTCCTTTCAACAGGACGTATAGAAGATACTTCTGAGACAGATTAATGTAATCAGATGAATGAGTAGGATGACGGTGGTAAATACTTCTCAACATGATTTTGAACCAAACTCTTAGAGAGTCTTTTAAGAACGACGAGGAAGGGTCCTTCTTAAAATCCAGAACAGTTCCTTCTTTAAAGATAGAAGCGGTGACTTTGGCTTCCCTTTGCTTATCTGCTTGAACATTGAAGATTCTTAGCCTTTTTCCATCATGAGAGATTAAATCACAGATAGTCTTTTCTGTAATGATGATTCGTCTTCCAAACACAGTGGAAACAATGACATTCCTACTAGTAGTTGCATGAATCTAGAAATCTTTAACCAAGATAGGAAAGGTGGATCCTTGCAATCTTTTAAAGAAACCATTCCAGCCTTGGAAATCAAGTGTTTGAGTAAGATCACATCCATTATCCTTAAGATTTTTGAAGTCCACCATAGTTTCACAAAGAACACGAAGATCAGCTGCCGGTGTGTCGAGAGTGATAGGACATTTCTCTGGAATAATGAACTGATATCCAAGTAGTTGAGATTTAGAGAGAGTTTGAGATGATTCAGCCATTGATGAAGATGATGTAGTTTACGGAGCACAAAAGGGTTTTAGGGTTTCTAAGAAAAAAGTATGGGAAGTGAAAGTAGCGTAGTGTGTGAAGGTGAGATGGTGAGTATTTATAATAAAAAAATTTGATGATTATGAAAAGGTGGGAGTAATAGGAAATAATTACTTGAAACCTAGTCTCACGAAATCACAACGCTCGAGGTGTCTCTTCAATAGTAGGATATGATTTGATTTTGGACAGGTGTCACAAATAATCATAGCCGTTTGTTTTCAAGAGAGCAAGTTTGATATTCCCAAAGTCAAGAATACCAAGAGGTATCTAACTGGACGAGTTTCTGATCAGGACATCTTCTAACATATAGAAGTATCGTTAATCAGAAAGACATAAAATAATGAAACAATCTGCTTAACATCAGAATTTTATTTCAGAAGTTCTGGTGACTAGACACATCAAAATATCATCTACTCATTCTGGACACAGTTTTATAAATAGATTTTCCAGAATGAATACGAATCTATCCTCAGCAAGGGGTTTTGTGAAAATATCAGCCCACTGGTGGTCTGTATCCACAAATTTTAACTGAAAAGTACCCTTCTGAACATAGTCACGTAAAAAGTGATGTTTTATTTCAATATGTTTTGCCTTAGAATACAAAATAGGATTCTTAGATAAACAGATAACAGAAGTATTATCACAGAAGATAGGAATGTTACTCTCGTGTATCTGATAATCTTCAAGTTGATTCTTTATCCAAAGTATCTGAGTACTGCACAATGATGCTAAGATATATTCTGCTTCTGCAGTTGAAAGTGCAATTGTTGATTGTCTTTTGCTTGCCCAAGAGATGAGGTTGTTCCCCAGAAACTGACAGTTTCCAGAAGTACTTTACCTTTCCAATCTGTCTCCAGCATAATCTGCATCACAATAACTAGAAAGCTTGTACTCTGATGTTTTCTTATACATCAAGCCAAGGTTAATTGTTCCTTTTAGATACCTTACGATTCTCTTAACAACGGTTAAGTGAGTTTCCCTTGGATCTGATTGGAAACGAGCACAAAGACATACACTGAACAAAATATCTAGACGAGAAGCAGTCAAATACAGAAGAGAGCTTATCATACCACGATAGAGCTTCTGACAAACCTTTTTACTTACTTCCTCTTTCTCCAGAATGCATGTCGGATGTATAGGAGTCTTTGTAGGTTTACTTTCTGACATATCGAACTTCTTCAGAAGTTCTCTTGCATACTTGCTCTGATGAATGTACGTTCCTTCTGGACGTTGATCAATCTGAATTCCTAGAAAGAATCTGAGTTCTCCCATCATACTCATTTCAAATTCAGTCTGCATTAACTTAGAAAATTCCTTGCACAAGTAAGTATTATCAGAACCAAATATAATATCATCAACGTAGATTTCAACAACTAGAAATTTCATTTTTAAAGGTTTTACAAAAGAGTGTTGTATCCACTTTTCCCCTGGTAAAGTCATTTTCCAAAAGAAAGTTACTTAGCCTTTCATACCAAGCTCTGGGAGCCTATTTCAGACCATATAATTATTTTTTAAGTTTGAAAACAAAATCTGGGTTTTCAAAACTTTCAAAAGCAGGAGGTTGGTGCACATACACTTCTTCAGAAATATATCTGTTTAAAAATGCACTATTTTCATCCATCTGATATAAAGTAATGTCATGATTTATAGCAAAGGAAATTAAAAGATGAATAAATTCTAACCTGGCAACTGGTGCAAAGGTTTATGTATAGTTTATCCCTTCTTATTGACTATAACCTTATGCAACCAGCCGTTCTTTGATTCTTACGACCTCACCTTTCTCATCTAACTTGTTTCTGAATACCCACTTTGTTCCAATGACGTGGACACCTTTGGGTTTCTAAACAAGATCCTAGACATCATTTCTGATAAATTAATTCAGCTCTTCTTGCATGGTCAGAATCCACTCATTCTCCCTAAGAGCTTCATCAACTGATGTAGGCTCTATCAGAGACACCAAACCCATAAGAGTTTCTTCAGAGGTTTGAATGATGAACGAGTTCTAACTGGATCAACTTTGTCTCCTATAATCAATTCTTCAAAATGAGAAGTCTTTAGTCTAGTCTTCTTTTGATGAGATGGACTAATTGCTGCTTCTGGTAAGGTTGTATCTGATTCTGGAGAATCTGCATCTTTGTCTCTTTCCTTTGAATCTTCCTCCTTGGATTCTGATAATGTGATCTTCAAATCTGTTAACTTTTCAACTAGCTTTGACTTTTCAGGGTTAAGCTTATCATCGAATCTGACATGAATTGATTCCTCAACAATCTGTGTTTCCGTGTTATAGATTCTGTAGCCTTTAGAGCATTCAGAGTATCCTAACAGTAAACACTTTTGAGCTTTGGAGTCAAACTTGCCAAGATTCTCCTTAGTGTTCAACATAAAACAAATACAGCCAAAAGGATGAAAATATGAGATGTTGGGTTTTCTATTCTTCCACAATTCATAAGGAGTCTTACCCAAAATAGGTCTGATAGAAATCCTGTTCTGAATATAACATGTTGTATTTACTGCCTCTGTCCAGAAGTGCTTAGCCATGTCAGTTTCTTGGATCATGGTACGAGCCATTTCTTGCAAATTCCTATTCTTCCTTTCCACTACTCCATTCTGTTGTGGAGCTCTGGGACAGAAGAAATCATGGAAAATGCCATGGGAATCAAAAAGATTCTCAAAGTATCTGTTCTCAAATTCTCCGCTATGATCACTTCTGACTCTGACTATTTTGCAATCCTTCTCTGTTTGCACTTGTGAGCAAAAGGTAGAGAACACAGAATGTGACCCATCCTTGTGTTTCAAGAGTTTTACCCATGTCCAACGACTATAGTCATCAACGATAACTAATCCATACTTCTTTCCACTGATTGAAGCAGTTTTCACTGGTCCAAACAAATAAATGTGTAGAAGTTCTAACGGTCTAGAGGTGGACACAACTTTTTTTTTCTTTGAAGGAAGTTTTAGAGAACTTTCCTTTCTGACATCTTCACAAAGAGCATCTGAAGAATACTTCAGATTAGGTAAACCTCTGACAAGTTCAAGCTTATTTAGCTGAGAAATCCTCCTCATGCTAATATGGCCTAAACGCCTATGCCATACCCATTGCTCCTCATTAATAGACATTAAGCATTTGACATTCTGTTCACAGAGATCATAAAGTCTGATCTTGTAAATGTTGTTTTTCCTCTGTCCGATAAAAAGGATTGAGCCATCTTTTTGACTGACAGCCATACAAGACTTTTGATTAAAGATGATATCATAACTATTGTCACTAAGTTGACTAATTAACAACAAGTTATGCATCAAACCATCGACCAGAAGAACATCAGTAATAGAAGGAGGTTACCATTACCACAGTTCCAAAGCCAATGATTTTTCCCTTCTGGTTTCCTCCGAAACCAACAAAGCCTCCAGGCTTAAGTTCCAGACTTTGGAACATGTGCCTTCTTCCCGTCATGTGTCGCGAGCAACCATTGTCCAGATACCCTAATTGATGTTTCAACTGAGCTGCTAAGGATATCTGCAACATAGATTATCTTTTCCTTAGGTACCCACTTTCTGGGTCCTCTTTTGTTAGTTTTCCCAAAGTGTTTGACAACTTTGGGTTTATGTGCAACAAGATAATCAAGTGGAATTTGTGCATGATATTTAGATTTAGAAATAGATTTCTGTGTCGGTGGGGGTTCCTGTGCAAGCTCAGAACAAACAAGCTCAGTGCTAGAAGGCACAAAATGGTCATAGAGAGGTTTTGGTTTTACAGGCTGACTTCTGTCAATTTCAAATGTTTCTATACACCCCAAACCTTTCTTTCCATTTATGCTAACTCCATAGATCATGGAAGCTATTATGCTTCTATCTATGCTTTTAGCCAGAAAGTACTGGAATACTCTATCATACTTGTTGACACAACTGGTGTCAGAGACATTGGAGATTAATTCTTCTTCTAATTTAGAAATTTTGCTTTTCAAAGCACAATTACTATTTTTTAAAGAAAAAAATATTTTCATTTAGAGAAAAATTATTTCGCTCAAGCTTATCTCTTGCTTCAGAAGTTATTACATGGTATTTTTTAAGATCCTTGTATTTACTTTGAAGAGTTTGATATTTTTCCAGCATTTCTGAAAGACACGACTCTAATTCACAACAAGAGAGTTTAGATAATACCTCTGAGTTGGAGTCTGAGTCTGATTCTGATTCTGATGGCATTTTGTCTTCAAGTTCTCCATAGACTTCAGCATCAATTGTTGTTGCCACTAATGCAACATTTGCTTGTTCTTCATCAGAATCTTCTTCTTCAGAATCATAGTCATCCCAATTTGCCATGAGTCCTTTCATCGCTTTGGAGAAGTTTTTCTTAGGCTTCTTGTCTTTCTTAACCTTTGAATACTCGTTCTTGTAATGACCTGGCTCATTACACTCATAGCAGATGAATTTTTTTCCAGAACTCTGCTTCCTTTGTCTAGATGATGACTCAGCACGACCTTTGTTTCTTCTTGATCCTATGAAGTTTCCTTGTCTATGTTTCCAGAGTTTGTTGATCCTTTTGGAAATAAGTGATAAATCATCTTCTGATTCTTCCTCGACTTGATAAGCCTTTGCCTTTTCAAGTTTAGACTTAAGAGCAATGGATTTACTCTTCTTTTGAGGTTCATTTTCTTCCAGCTCTATCTCATGGCTTCTTAAACAACAAGTTCTTCAAGACTTATACTATTTAGATCCTTGTATAGCTTTAGAGTTGTTACCATAGGTCTCCATTTCTTGGGAAGACTTCTGATGATCTTTTTAACATGATCAACAGTTGAGTATTCTTTTTCCAGAACTTTAAGTCCTGCGACTAGCATTTGAAACCTTGAAAACATGGTCTCAACTGTTTCATCATCCTCCATTTTGAATTCCTCATATTTCTGGATTAGGACAAGCGCTTTTATCTCCTTAACTTAAGCATTTCCTTCATGAGTTATTCTCAGAGAATCAAAAATGGATTTGGCAATATCTTTATTTGTTATCTTCTCATACTCAGTATAAGAGATAACATTTATCAATATGGTTCTTGCCTTGTGATGATTCTTGTAATCTTTCTTTTGTTGGTTGGTCATAGCACTTCTAGACACTTTTACTCCTGTAGCATCAACTGGGTGAGTGTAGTCATCGATAACAAGAACCCAAAGATCTACATCGTAACCAAGAAAGAAACTTTCCATTCTATCTTTCCAGTAGTCAAACTTTTCACCATCAAAGACTGGTGGTTTGACACTGTAATGATCTTTCTCTTATTGAATAGGATTAGCATTGGTTGCAGCCATGATATCTCACACAAATACTGGATCGGTACTGAACACGGTGAAGTGTTGATAAAACTTTTTATCACAATCAGAATCGAAGCTCTGATGCCAATTGAAGGTGTTTGAAAACACAAGCTGATATAAACATTATGAATAGCTCAAATAACTTAGAAAAAATATATACAGTGTGAACAATGTTTTTTGCTTTGTATTGTGGTGCTTTACTGTTCACGCATGTGTCTCTCTTGATTTTCTTCAAATGACCAAGTCTTTATATAGCCAGAAAGAGATTCGTTGGAGGGCATATCAGGAATATCATTAAGATTGCTGGCGACTTGAAATAATGTCGTTATGCAGGGATGAAAATTGTACACAAAAGTTGTCCTTTGTACCACCAAATCAGGGTAGTGGAATGGTAGTGGAAAAGAACGTGTTTGATATGTACTATGTATTATTTTCCCTCGCAAAAATTTCATCTTCTTCTGTTCATCAGAGGCTTCTGAATAGAGATGATTGAAGCATGAGCATAAGAGTTAATCACTGGGTCTTCAGAGTTTTGAGTCATCAGAGTCTTCAAAACTTGTTCACCAGAACCTTGTCTTCAGAGTCTTTAGCACTCGGTCTTCAGAGCCATTGGTTATCAGAAACTTAAGTTTTCAGAGTCTTCAGAACATTGTTCAACAGAACCTTGTCTTAAGAGTCTTTAGCACTTAGTCTTCAGAAACTTAAGTCTTCAGAGTCTTCAGAACATTGATCATCAGAACCTTGTCTTTAGAGTTTTCAGCACTTAGTCTTCAGAAACTTAAGTCTTCAGAGTCTTCAGAATGTTGTTCAGCAGAACCTTATCTTCAGAGTCTTCAACACTTAGTCTTCAAAAGATAATCATCGGAGTCATATTCAGAGGCAGAATCCAAGAGAACATTGCAGCAGCAACATATTGTTTTCTTAGAATCTTTCTGAAAGTGAGTAGATCAGAAGCAAACTTGCTTCTTTGGCACAGAAGCGACTTTTGGTCATATCAGAGTGACGTTCCATATGATCTCTATCAAAGTCAGAGCTTTATTTATCAGAGTCAGATCCTGTTTGTTAATTCTTCAGAAAACAAACATTAGAGTACCAAAATTATTCTCACACAAATACTACTTTGTTATTAGCAAAACTCAGAGATATCTTACAGAACCAAATCTTATTCTAACAACCTTTGGCTCTTGGAAGACAGAGAAGAAGGAGCCATGGATAACTTAATATCTAACTATGCTCAATGGCTTCATAGATGGTTTTTAGAGCATAAACACTGGAGTCCTTATACATTCGACGATGAACGTGTTGCTTGGGTTCGGTTGTTTGGTTTACCTTGCCATGAGTGGGGTGTTCCATTTTTTTAGTTTATCTCTAAGCCAGTCGGTTCCTTCATTAGGGCATACGGTGACACAGTGAAACAAAATAGAATGAACGTAGCAAGATTTTTAGTGAGGACACGTTGCGCTGCAGGCATTGATGAACTTCTTTATATCAAAATTAATGGCCCAGTATGCAGATTGAAATTGCTTGAAGATGTACATGGTCCTTTGTGGATTGCCACTTTAACTCTTGATGATTCTAAATTGGGTTCATTAGAGTCAGGTTCGGATGCTGCCGGTGATGTTGATTTGGTGTCGGAGGACGATGGAGGAGAAGAAGATGATGTTGTTATCGAGAAAGTCAACAGGGTTAAACCTTTTTTTACTTTGTTCTGATTTGGACGTGACATCTAACTTGTTTTCGAAAACTGTTTTTTCCTGTTGTTCATGATGATAATCCTTTACGTGCTGCTTTGGACCCTTTGCTTGTAATAGGTACGGCTACTGAAAATGTAGAGGTAGGTGAGGTTTCAGTTTTTAAGGAAAAATAGTAGCAGATATGGAACCCACTCTGTTGGATCCTAACGTTTCTAGTTCGAGTTGTGGGAATCACGTAGCCTTATAGGAGGATTTTTTAATCCAAAAGGTTGTCTATGCGGATGTGGGCCGGTTTGACTATGCGATATGGAATCTTGGGCTAGAACAAATGAAGGCCCACTCTGATAGTGCCTTAATTAAACATTTTAAAAAGCGTTTTGTTCGTGGTAGAGTTTCTAATTCTCAGCAACAAAAATTCCTAGCGGTGCATAGTGCTTTACTTTTTCCCTTTCTATTCCACAGCATGGTACGCTTAATAAGAAGAAAACCTTGGTGTGGTCGTCTTCTTCCTTTTGCGCGGAATCGCTTTTCTCTAATGATAGTTCTGCATCGCCGGTGTCCACCAACAATTCTTTTCTCCCTCTACGGCGACCACGTAAACTTAAGGATGGTGGTGATAAAAATGAGTTGGGTCTAATTCCGGCTGTTTTTGTTAATGTGGTTATTTCTGGTTCAGGGGACAACGCAGTTTGTCCTGAAAAGCTTTTAGTGAGTTCTCCAGTTGGTTCAGACAATTCTGGAAGTGAAGATATTTCGAATTCTTGCTTGGTCCATGGTAATAGGAGGTTTTGGGCGAAAGAGAGGGATGAAGTGGCTTTCAAATTATGAGAATTCTGGAGGGCTGCTTATAATGTGGAAACTGTGTATTTTTTCTTCTCTTTTTAGCTTTATTGGAGAAAGTTTTGACTGTGTTTGTGGCTTTTGGAAGGAGCGGCTGGTGTATGTGGTAAATATTTACTCGCCTTGTTTTATTGTTAAGAAGAAAAAGTTGTGGAGGGGTTTGGAGGCTTGTTTTAGGTGGTGATTTTAATTCAGTTCGAACCGAGTCTGAGCAGAAGGGTTGTGTGAGGTATGTGAATAGGTGTGGTGGATTTTAATGATTTCATTTTGATTTGGTTGATCCTTCGCCGATTGGTAGGAAGTTCACGTGGTATAGTTTGGATGGGAGGGTTATGAGTCGTTTGGATAGAATTTTACTTCCGGAAGGGTTGATGGAGACTTGGAAGTTGGGGGGTTGGTGGTTGGGTTGAGAGATCTTTCGGACCATTGTCCCATATGGCTTAAGTGTGGTTCGACCAATTGGAGCCCAAAACCGTTAAAATTTTTGAACTGTTGGACCAAGCATGAGGAGTTCTTTAATTTTGCTGAGTCGACTTGGTTGATGACTAATATTAGGGGTAAGGCAATTTTCTCTTTCAAGGAGAAGTTGAAGGTGTTGAGAGGTGCACTGAGGAGGTGGAATGTTGAAGGTTTTGGCTTTCTAAATCTTGAGGTATATTTGACTATTAAAGAGTTGAATGATTTAGATTTGTTGGCTTCGGGTTCGGATACTTTGGATGCGGTTAACTTGGCTTTTAAGAGATCTTTGGCTTCTTCTAAAGTGTGGGAATCGGTTCAGTTCAAAGAGAGTGTTCTGCATCAAAAGGCAAAATGTTTGTGGCTTGCAAAAGGAGATTCGAATTCTAACTTCTTCCATAAAGTCATTAAGCACCGTGTTATAAGGAATTCTACACACTTCTAATGGTTGGTGTGAGGATGTGGAGATGGTAAAAGAGGAGGTTAGGAATCATTTTGAGTTAAGATTTTCGGAAACTATGACTTCAAGACCCCTTTTGGATGGGATTTTCCTTAATTCCCTTTCGATGGAAGAAGCTTTGTCTTTGGAGCTCCCTTTTTCGAAGGAGGAGGTGAAAGAAGTCATTTGGAGTAGTGACGGGGATAAGAGTCCGGGGCCGGATGGTTTCTCTTTATGTTTTTATAAGACTTGTTGGTCTTTTTTTAAGGCGGAGGTGTTTGATTTTGTGAAGGAGTTCTTTTCTTTTGCCGTGCTCCCTAAAGCGGTAACTTCTTCGTTCTTGGCTTTGATACCTAAGGTGGAAAATCCTATTTCTTTGGATGATTTTAGACCAATTTGCCTTATAAATAGCATGTATAGGATTTTGACCAAGTTACTTGCTTCTATATTGAAGATGGTGGAGGGTAAGCTAGTTTCGAAATGTCAATCTGCTTTTATTCCAAATAGGAATATGTTGGATGGGGCGTTGGTTGTAAATAAATTGTTAGATTATGCTAAGAGGTTTAAGAAGAGTTGTATGATGGTGAAGGTTGATTTTGAGAAGGCATGTGACTGTGTGTCGTGGGATTTTCTTAGATATTTGTTGACACGAATGGGGTTTGGTGCGAAGTGGAGAAGTTGGATTGAGGCTCTTGTCTTTAATAGTTATATATTGATTTTAGTGAATGGTAGCCCGACTCGGGATTTTTCAGTTTCTAGAGGTTTAAGACAAGGGGATTCGCTTTCTCCTTTTCTTTTCTTGTTGGTTGCGGAAGGTTTGTCGGGTATGGTCAATGTGGCTTCCTCTTTAGGAGATTTCAAGGGTTTCCATTTGGACTCTCAAACCCATTTTGAAATTCTTCAATTTGCCAACGACACTATCTTGATTGAGAAAGATTCTTGGACCAATCTTTGGGTGACTAAGGCTATCCTTCAGGGTTTCGAATTAGCTTCTGGTTTGCGTGTTAACTTAAATAAGAGTACGCTTCTTGGGGTTAATTTGGATCCGGAGTTTATCCAAGCAGCTTCCTCTTTTCTCAATTGTGAGATTGGCTCTTCGTCCTTTTCTTTTTTGGGTATTCCGGTTGGTATCAATCCGAGGAGATGTGATGTGTGGAGACTGTAGCGATATAAATTGTGAGTGTAAGTTATTGATTAACTTAACTCATAAAGCAAGAGTCGCCACCACACTTTTATTTTATCCAAAAGGAAAGGAAAAAGAGCGAACAAAACCTAAACAAGTTCTAAAATGAGAACAAATAGAGAATGGGTAAGAGGTTGGTTACGCGATGAGAAGCTGTTAGCACCCAAAACGTCTATAGTACTCTATAGGAACCCTTTGAAATATCTACGCTTTTTGGTTTGAAAATGTTAGTTTGAAATGAGATTGGGGACATGAGAAGAGAAATATTTTTTAAGATTTTTGTGTTTGGAGAGACTTACCGCCTCATGCCTACGTACCCATAAAGTGCAATATAGGATCAAAACCTTGTAGTTCGTGGTACAAATAACGAAAATTATTGGTCATGATTCATTTTATCTTGAAAAGACAACCCGTCATTCTCAAGAGAGAATACTCAACTAATTACCCAAAGGTATGTGGAAGAGGAATTTGCATCACATTAAGATGGAGGATTTATTTGGATTAAAATCAACAAGACTAATCACTTCAACATCTAAGTGGAAAATGACCATACTTTACACAAAATATCATGGTTAGGAGCTTTATATCTCATCAAAGAAGATGACTCATGTCTAATCTTTTTGAAAAGTTTAAAAAGAAAAAGCGCACAAAAGCACAAAAAGTTTGAATGAGTTTTTGTATTTTTTTATGTCATTTTGAAATGGTAAAAGCATGATTAACATTGATTGCCATTTATTAAAGTTTGAAAATCACTTGACCAAAGTCAAGGTTTTATTATGAAAGCTGTTTTAAGTTTGAAAACAAGAAGGTTTTGAAAAAGAGAGGAGATTTTGAAAATTTAAGAAGGGGTAGAGAAGAAGAGACTATCCTATTGCATAAAGATAAAAGCTAAGGATAAGAACGGTATAACCACACAAGCAAGCTCCATAGCATAAGCATTTTTCCCTCTTGATTTGGTCTTGATCAAAATAAGTCTTCAAAGGAGAACTTCAAGTATCCAAAATCCAAGGTTTTCCATCACAAACTTCCAAGCATAGGTTAGGATCCTAATTCTAAGTCCAAAGTTCCATGTCCAAATGCAAAGGATGGTAACCATAGTCCAACATTAGGAGAACAATTTTTTTAGGGGTTTAAGCCTTTATTAGTGTTTTTGGTCCAAATGGACAAAAGGAAAAGAGCATAAACATAAACAAAAGGCCCAAATGGACAAAAGAAAAATAACGGAAACATAAACAAATGATATGATATGATATGATAACATAACATGGCTGGGAAATTAAACTGAGAGGGTTTGTGTTGGATGAATTATGGGTTTCCCATTTTTTCTGATGCATCTCTTTCGTTAGGTGTTCATCGTTGCCCAATAATACTCATTATTATTATGGGAGCTACATCTGGACACCACATTTCAAGAATAGATAAAAAAATGATATGATAACATAAAGCATAAAAATAAAGAGAGATAGGGAGCAAGAAGGAAACATAAACAAAACTAGCACAATAATATTGTTAGTGAGTTAGTGATTAGTTGTTAGAACAAATGATCAACGATGGTTAAATGATGAACTTAGGAGAAAGTTAATGAAGACTCATTAGAGGATTGATAAGACCAAAGCCTCATAACAACAAGTTTCATAAGTAATGGACCTAAGACAAATAATCAACCATCCTTGGGCTTGCAAACATAGGTTTGGGCCACAAATGATCATTTTCCGATACGGGACACATGTAGCGCTATGTTAAGCAATCGTAGCACAATCTATGAGGAAGATCATACTATGGGAGGCCGGTCAATAACGATGTTAGTGCTAAAGCATGCTAGATAAGTGATATGTAGATCACTCCCCGAAAGCACTACCGCACGAAAAGAAAAGAGGTAACGATCTCATCTTCATTAAGAACTTAAAATAAGTTTCAATGATATTAAAGATTTTCATCGATTAAAAGAAAATGAGAAATAGATGAAGAAATGCCTAATTGAACCACACAAAGATGTAATCCTAGGCAAAGAACTAAAGGAAGGGGAAGGAAAAGAAAAACGAACCTAAACAGTCCAAAAAATAAGCCAAAAACACACTCTGGACACTAGGTAATCGATTACCCTAATGTTGGTAATCGATTACCACTACAAAAAAATGCATATCCAAGCGCAGAAACAGGTGTGTAATCGATTACCACCAGGAAGGTTATCGATTACACTTGCTAAAACAGCAGAAAATCAGTTTTAAAATGTGCAAAAACTTGATCAATCATTTCTTCAAACACCTCATGATCAAGGATGCAATTGTGAACGAAAATTCAAGTAAAACAACAACAAATAACACCAATAAAACACAATTTGCAAGATCCAAAGATCAAGCATCAAGAATCAATAATAGATCACATTGTGAAGGATGTATCAAGAACAACAATTGTGGTTCAAGAGTTTACCACTTCAAATCTGAAAATTCTTCAAATCAAATCCAAGAACCACACTCCAAAGCCTTGATCTACAAAAATTGATGATGAAAAAGTGAATGGATGAAGGTTTAGCTCAAAGATTAGTAAGTTTTAATGATGAATTTACTAACTTTCAATGGAAGAAAGAGCTTTGGTGAATTTGGTAGTTGGAGAAAATTGAGGGAGTCAAGAAGAAATTTAACAAGGTGAATTTGACTATCAAAAGCTTGGAGAATGAATGAAATGAGGCCTCTATTTATAGGATTTAGCTTGGAAGTTTTGGTGGTTTGAAATTTGGTTTGGAAACAAAATTAGACTTGGAATTTGAATTTTGGAGGTAAAATCAAAATCAAATGGTGATTAATGAGGGTGTATGGTGGGAATTAATTATGATGAGGTAGGGGAATTAAAATGAGGTGATATAGAATATTCTCATGATGAAATATTTGAAAATTGGTGCCAAAATGCTGCAGAATTTGAATTTGGCATATTTTCACAAAAAACGCATTGAGTGTCGCGGTGAGAATCAGATATCAAGCTATTAATTAACTTGAATCACAGAATCTTAATTCACCACCGAACTTTGATTTATCCAAAGGAAAGGGTAAAGGTCGAAAATCCAAATTTAAGAGAATCTAGGTTCGGGGGTTGGTTATACTTAGGGATTGTGTTAGCATCCTAAGTATCTGTAGTACTCTACAGGAACCTCTTGTTAGTATTTGTCTTATTTATTGTTTGCTTGCTAAGGGTATGTGCTAAGGGAAAGACCTAGGGGTTACTTTACTAAGTATGCTCGCTAAGACATCGCATCTCGTGCCTACGTATCTTGACTAAAAGAATCAGAGCATTCGTAGTTCCCCTCAACGAGGGTGAAGAACTCTTGACTGTGGTTGAGGTTCCAGGGGAAAATAAGCATCCATGGCAAGACGCTTACGTGGAGTACGGCAACTCCAAAGTTAAGGTTAAATTGAAATGGATGTAAGTATTCATGGCAGAACACTTACATGGAGTGCGGCGACTCCGATCCTAAGGCTAGGATAAAGTGAATGAAATGTCTATGGCAAGACATAGAGCACGACGACTCTAATCCTAAGGTTAGGATAAAAGGGTAGGGAGTTAATCCTAATATGACATGGAGTCAACAGATGGGGACCCTTCCTTTGGAATGAAGTATAGGGAATAGGGGGTCAAAGATGATTCAAAGATGGCAGTCAATCACAAAACCACAATGGGTCACTAGCACAACCAAGCATTTCAATAAACAACATCACTGTGTCGAAGAAAATCAACAAGGATTCAACTCAAGACATAAGCAAAGAGTTAAGCATGTATCAGTCCATATCAACCACAAAAGATAACCAACTTTCAGTACAAGTAAGAAACACTAGATGAGCAAAACGCACTCAATCAAAAATCAGTCAACCTCCACAATCATGAGTCAGAGTTTCTTTTAAGTGTCAGTTTTTATTTTTTTGAAAGAAAATTAATGAGGATTTTTATTAAATAAGTTATTCCAATTTAATAAATTCAAGTGAAATGATAAAACAAACCAAAATAAATAAATAAAAAAGAATTATTAAAATACAAGTTAATTTTACTCTTTAAGAAAGTATCATAATCTGCCGCGGCACAATTACAATTCCTGTCTGATTTGCTCGGTAAACAAACAGGGATGCTCTTTTGTACAAGAGGCCCTCCGACGTCAGATGGAACTTGGGTGGATCCAGGACTACCATGATATAAATCCTTATCAAGTTAACATGATTCAAATCTTTGATATTCGTTTGATGAATACCAGGTTGGTGGAGTTACACGCCAAGCAAGTCCAACTCGGTTTTCTCATTTCACATGATTATCTGAGTTGTAAAGTATGTCGTGAGAGTAACCAAGGGTGCGCTCTCGTTCAAAGAACTTTACAACACTTATTAAACCATTGGTGGCTTCCGATCTATCTAGACGAAGACATCAAAGTCAGGATGTCCGATCTATGGAAATAGACCTAGTAAGGTTGCACTGCATTCAAAGCGGACGTGGCCAGGTGCCACCACACAACTACGAGCACTGTAGAGTCTGCTCGGAAAAAAATCAAGGATGTTACCTCGTGCGAGCAGCCCTTCAAATTTAGTTGGCTCCCAAGGAGATTCAACTGTGTCCAAGTTCTGGATCAATCAATTGGACGCCAGACTATTTCGCTGGTCAGATTAAGGATGTTATCGTGTTCTCTGATCTCGAAAGGACCAAAGATATTTGTACCATCATCCCTCTACTTGACGAATCGAAGGTTCTTAACCAGGAATTGATTGAAGTTACTTACGACAGTCAGAGAAATCATAAGGCTCCTGTAGTTATCTATCTACCGGGACCAGTGCCGTACAAATCTGATAAGGCGATCCCTTACAAATACGGTGCAACAACAATTGAGAATGGAAAGGAAATTCCATTACCCTCCGTCGTGAATATTGCAGACATCAGTCGAGTAATACGGAGTGGTCGAATCTTCAACAGAGGAGTTGGAGAATGTAACAAAGAAAAGGAACCTCAAACGGAAGTTCCCAATTCACCAGTCAGTCAATCCAGTGATCCCGACCTTTCAAAGAACGATGATGAGATGCTGAAGCTCATCCAAAAGAGTGAATACAACATTGTTGATCAGCTGTTACAAACTCCTTCAAAGATCTCTGTGCTATCACTTTTACTCAGTTCCGAAGCCCACAGAGAGGCTCTACAGTAAGTCTTAGAACAAACCTTTGTGGAACAGGATGTGCCGATAAGGCAATTCGACAGTATCGTCTCTAACATCACTTCCTGTAACAACTTGGGGTTTAGTGATGAGGAATTTCTAGAAGAAGGAAAAAGCCACAACATGACACTCAATATCACAGTCAACTGCCAGGGCGATGCCTTAGCCAGCGTACTGGTAGATACCGGATCGGCTCTCAACGTTATGCCAAAGTCCACTCTAATGCAACTATCATTCAAAGGATCTCTGATGAGAGGCAGTGAGGTCGTCGTCAAAGCATTTGACGGATCCCGAAAAATGGTTATCGGCGAAGTCGATCTTCCCATAACTATCGGTCCTCACACTTTCCAAGTCACTTTCCAGGTCATGGACATCCGAGCAACATACAGCTGTTTGTTGGGAAGACCTTGGATACACCAGGCTGGGGCAGTCACTTCGACACTTCACCAGAAGCTGAAGTTTATTAAGAATGACCAACTCATCACGGTCTGTGGAGAACAAGCCTTGATCGTGAGTAACCTATCATTTTCCACTTATGTTGAACCCGAGGAGGTTGTTGGAACTCAGTTCTAGGCACTTTCGGTAAGCAGTGAGAATCAATTAGAGAAGGGAACCTCAATATCCTCGTACAAAGATGCTCTCGAGGTGATCAAAAGTAACAATGCAAAGGGATGGGGACAGCTTGTCATTCCTACTGATAATAAAACAAAGAAGGGTCTTGGTTTTTTTGCAACCTGTACCCAGACTGCCGCTAACGGTGAAAGTCTTCATCCCATTCAGAACTTTTTCCATAGTGAAGGTTTCCTTCACCCAGTGTCTCAAGAAGTACATACCATCAACGAGGGAGATTCCTCCGACACAGATGAGGAATGGAAGTCCTATCTTAACGAGGACGGTTATATGTCTCAAGAAGAGGTGCCTACGCCATTTTTTTATCCAGCATAGAGTCTGAGATTTATACCAAGGTCAGACGTCAAAATGATATACGGAGATTATGATCCGGAAGGATGTCGTGCTCCACCAAACTCATTAGAGGAAGACACTCTGATGAAAGACAACTTTGACCAAGACTATTATGGCCCGATGGATGGTCTGCCTATCTAGCAGCCGTACCCAGGAGACTTGGGGCAAGAAAATCAGCTGAACAATGAAAATCAGATGAGCATCATTGCAAAAAAAAACCTGCGTCCCCACCATGTCATGGGATCAACACTCAGGTTATTTAGAAAATATCCAATGGGATGATGAATTTGCAAAGTTTGCAGGACTAGAGTTCATCAACTATGCCTTTCCCGAGGTCAACGTCATCGAGAGAGATGACTCCTCCAGTTCCAAAGAAGTGTGGTACACCCTGGGACAACCAAGTGGTAAATATGACTTCATGGTCAAGTATACCGCTCCCGAAAGCTCTCATATCAGGCTCAAAGACATCTAGCCCACTGGATGGGGAGATCTGCCTGAGAGCACCAATACTATGCAAAATATAATTGAGGAATCCTCCTACGACAACTCTGCCTGGGAGACAGATTCCAACGATCCTGCTCCACCAGAAATCAGCGTTATTTCTGAAGATAAATCAAGGAAGGTACCAGACTTTGTGATTCACCGAGGAGTTTGCCGCCAATGGGTTGCAGTCAATGTTCCGAAGATCGTTCATAAGACCAAGTAATGGCCATCTTTGTTTAAACCTTTCGCCCTGCCCAGGTGAAACAGATGTTTTGATAGGGCTCTCTTTTCTGTAAATCCCTCTTCGCTTTGCCCAAAGCGACAGAGTTTTGTTTTATAGGGCTGTAGTTTCAAGAATCGACAAGTTCATAAATAAAATAACGTCATTCTGTAATTCCCGCATTAATTGTTGTTTTCTCTTTTCGCTTTTTCAGAAAATGGTAATCCTAAAAAACAACAAACAATAAAAACAAGCATTGTTCAAAAAATTTACACTGCACACACTCTTGCATTTTCTCTATCTCTTCTAAAAAATAATCATCACGTCACACAAATTGCTTGTTTTAAACCTCATTGAAACATACGATCCAATGCCTTCTCCCAACTTTGAATTCCCGGTATTTGAGGCTGAAGAAGAAGAGGACGAAGAAATTCCAGAGGAGATCTCCTGATTACTCAGACAAGAGGAAAGGTCCATTAAACCTCACAAAGAACCATTGGAAATGGTCAACTTGGGTTCAGAGGAAGAGAGAAAAGAGGTCAAGATTGGGGCACTGCTCAGTCCAACTGTCAAAGAGAGTTTGATAAACCTTCTCAAAGAGTTTCCCGATGTATTTTCTTGGTCCTATCAGGATATGCCAGGGTTGGATGCCATCATCGTGGAACATCATTTACCGTTAAGATCAAAATGTCTGCTAGTAAAACAGAGGTTGAGACAGACTTATCCTAACATGGCCATCAAAATCAAAGAGGAAGTACAGAAACAGATTGACGCGAGTTTCCTCGCCACATCAGAATATCTTCAATGGTTAGCCAACATCGTACCAGTTCCAAAAAAGGACGGAAAGGTCAGAATGTGTGTGTATTACAGAGATCTAAACAAGGCTAGCCCAAAGGACGACTTTCCTTTACCACACATTGACATGTTGGTAGATAGTACCGCAAAGTTCAAAGTCTTCTCCTTCATGGATGGATTCTTGGGCTATAATCAAATAAAAATGGCGCCGAAAGAAATGGAGAAAACTTCGTTCATCACCCCATGGGGCACCTTTTGTTACAAGGTAATGCCGTTCGGTTTGAAGAATGTCGGGGCAACCTACCAAAGGGCCATGACTACTCTGTTCCACGACATGATACATAAAGAAATAGAGGTATATGTCGATGACATGATTGCCAAATCTAAGACAGAGGAGGAGCATGTGACCCACCTGTCAAAACTATTCGAGCGTCTGAGAAAGTACAAGCTCCGTTTGAATCCCAACAAGTGCACATTCGGTGTTTGTTATTTCCTTGGTTTTATGGTTGGCATTATTTTTCTAAAACTCATGTAGAAGCAGATGTTGAATGAAGATGTCTAATAATATGTTTCATTACTCTTTGTTCAACATGTCGAATGAAGATGTTCCATGACTGCTCATAGGACATCGCGCTGTGAAGTCAGTTCTTAATGCAGATTCTGTTACAATGATTTGTAACTGAATATTCTGTGAATAATTGGTTATCTTATGTGGCATCCAAAGCATTTTTGGATTAGGGTTATTTGTTGGTTTTCGGATTTGCTGCTGTTTCTAATTATGGAGACATAATAGGAAACTTTGGATTAAAGACCTATTTTATTGGAGTTAATTTTGCAGTTTTGTGAGCAGTCTAATTGCTGTGTTTTTGAAGCCCAATTCAGTCCAGATTTCAAGCTATAAATAGACTGATGTAAACCTAGTTTTAGGTGTCGAACTTACATGTATTTTTAGGGTTGTGTGCTTGTGTTTTGGGAGCCTAACTGGTATCTTATGATAACAGTATAAGGACTATAGTGTAAGTTGTGTAAGGTTGCTCATAAGCTTTTAAGCATTGAGTAGCTGTGTGTTAATTCTCATAAGCTGTGAAGTATTGAGAATTTGTGTTTCGACCATTGTTACTTATCTTGTAAGGAACCAGTCACGGGTTGTGATTGAAGAGGGATTTGAGGAGGGCCTCATACCTAGGGGAGTCTTAGGTAGAAGTCATAGGAAGGGTAGTGATTAAGTGAGCTGATTGAACCGGGTGTGGTTATCAGTGAATTAATACTATCGAATATTGATTTCATCCCTGGCTTGGTAGCCCCCAGATGTAGGATAGTTAGATCCGAACTGGGTTAACAATTTTTGGTGTTCTTTACATTTTCTGCACACTTTTGTATTGAACTTGTTCATTTTTGTTGTATATCAGTGTCTTGACATCTCGATAGGACATCTGATATATAGGCCAGAATTTCAATTGGCATCAAGAGCAGGCACCCTTTGTTGTTTCTGGGTGAGATTCAGGGAAGGTACTTTCTGGTACAATGGACAAGGATGGAGGAGCTCTGAATAAACCAACTCTGCTGGATGGTTCTAACTATGAGTATTGGAAACCTAGGATGATAGCTTTCATCAAGTCCATGATGCTGGGATGATGCTGACTACAAAGGATCTGTTGAAAATTCTAAAGCCATGAATGCATTGTTCAATGGTGTCAACTGAAATATCTTCAGGCTGATTGAGCATTGTACTATTGCCAAAGAGGCTTGGCAGGTCTTGAAAGTTGCTCATGAAGGGACCTCAAAGGTGAAAATGTCAAAGCTTTAGCTTCTCACTAGCAAGTTTGAGAGTTTGAAGATGAAAAAGGATGAGAGCATTCATGATTTTCGTATGAACATTATTGAGATAGCTAATGCCTCTAGTGCCTTAGGAGAAAAGATGTCTGACAGCAAGCTGGTCAGGAAGATTCTCAGGTCTCTTCCTAAGAGATTTGATATGAAGGTTACTGCTATAGAGGAAGCTCAGGACATTGACAAGATGAAGGTGGATGAGCTTATGGGATCACTCCAAACTTTTGAGTTAGGACTCGGTGAAAAAGCTGAAAAGAAGAAGAGTATAGCATTTGTGTCAAGTGCTGATGACTCAGATGATGAAGGAAAACTGGTCAAAGATGAAGATGTGTCCAAAGAGCTAGTGTTGCTTGGAAGACAATATAATAAAGTGTTGAAAAGGATGGACTGGAAGTCAAGAGAAAATGTTCGGAACAAGTCTCTCGACATCAACAAAGACCAGGATGGAGGCAGAAGATCCAGAACTGAAGAAGACTCTAATCAAGGGAAGAGAGTTCAATGCTATGAATGTGAAGGATTTGGGCACGTAAAAACTGAGTGTCCCACTTATCTCAAAAGACAGAAGAAGGGATTATCTGTGACATGGTCAAAAGATGATTCTGAAACTGAGGCTGATGAGAAATCTGCAAAGTTGGTGACAGTATTAACAGGAGTATGTGAATCAGATGAAGAATCTGAAGAGCTTACTTTTGAAGAGCTGGATATCTCTTATAAGAAGTTGTGCATTGAACATGAAGAAGTATGTCAGCAGAAAGAAGAACAAGCATGTGCCATTGTTCATTTAGAAGCTGAGAATACTGAGCATATGTCTACTATAGCTGATCTACAAAGTGAAGTAAATGTTTTGAATTCAAAACTGGACAACATGATCAAAAATGTCAGAATGTTAAATGGGAGTTCGGATGTACTTGATGAAATTCTGAAGTCAGGAAGAGAAGTTGGAGATGTTAGGGGTCTAGGGTTTGAAAGCTCCAGCGAGATGGACAAAGGAAAATGGCCTAAAGTGACACCTGCTCAACCTGAGAAAGAGTCAAAGGTGTCTTATAACATGTTGCAACATCCTCGAATACATCAGAAGAATGTGATAAGAAGAAAGAATCAAAGATGGAAATGCCACTATTGTGGGAGGCTTGGCCATATAAAACCTTTCTGCTACAGACTATATGGCTACCCCAAGGTTGGCTTACAGTCCAGTAGGAAATGAGAGTGGGTTGGGGTAACAAAAGTGTGGACTCCTAAGAGTAGTACAGAGGAACACATAGCTCATAAGTCCTTCAGTGTCTTTGCAAAAGAAAACTGGTACTTTGACAGTGGATGTTCCAGGCACATGACTGGTATCATGGGATGTCTATCAGATGTTGAGTCTCAACCCGTAAACTACGTGACCTTTGGTAATGGATCAAAAGGGAGATTAATAGGTGTTGGAAAACTGGACTGTGCAAGACAACCTAATCTGGAGAAGGTTTTACTTGTTGAAGGACTAGATGCAAACTTGATAAGCATAAGTCAATTGTGTGATCAAGGTCTTAAGGTCATCTTTACAACCCACGAATGTTTAATAATGGATGAAAAGAATGATGTTGTTATGAGAGGTGAAAGAACCTCATAGAATTGCTATTTGTGGAAAGACGAAAGCACAATTGTGGAAGTGTTAAACCAAAGAACTTGTGAATGGCACGCGTATAAGGACCCATTTCCAAAACTTATAAATAGCCCAGCTAACACATTCCAACTTCAATCCTACAACGCAAAAACTTCATCTAACCTATTCTTTCAAAACTCTTCTTCGCTAGGGTTTGCTCTTACTCTCTTCAATACTGCATTTTGTGAGCAACAAAAAATGTCTCAACATCATGATTCTCCTGCTGATTCAAAAACTTCCCAAGTTAATGATGAAGACTATGATCCTCACCAACTGATCAAACTCACAGACCTTGTTCTTGATATCGCCCCGTTGAATGTTGTTCCTGCTGACACTAGAGGTGAGCAACCAGTTTCCCACTCTGTGAATGAAAGTATGTCAAGTAAGAAGTTTAAACCCCTTTCATCTAGGAAGAAAGACAAAATGATTACTAGGTTTTATTCTGATAAGATAAACCCTAGAAAAAATGTCACTGAAAAGAATTCAAATAGGAGGGTGGATGAAACTAAGAATGATAGTAGGACTCTTGATGATAATGTTTTCAGTAGAGATCAGAGTCTTAGAAGATTTGCCACCTTTGCTGTTAGTAAAGCTGATAAAGATGTTGGGTCTGACGTCCCAACATCCATGGCTGGAAATACAAATAATAGTCCTACTGATAGGACTGAGAATTGTATACCAGTTCAGGTGGCTAGGGAAAGAAGAAGCAAGAAGAGGGCTGAGATGTGTAGTAACGTTGCTGAGAAAAACTCTGATGAGGAACCAATAGCTGACATACTACAAAGAATCAAGAGTAGAAAAGAGAATACCATTGTGGCTGAGAATTCAAAGGATGCAGAAATGATTAGGAAATCTGCTAATGTGGAGAGTAACAAAAGAAAGGCTGGAGCAGGTCCCTCTAAGCAATGGAGTAAAGTTGTGGTTCCAATCAAGAAAAGAAGGGTCACAGGCCTGAATGAGTCAAATTCTGGAACTGATGTCCAGGACATCAATGGGAGAAGGGAGGATCAAACTGTCAGGGAAACTGATAGGTGGAAAATTGTCAGCCAAAGAAGGGTAGCTTTAGAGAGAGAACTGGGAAAAGACTTCAACAAGTATAAGGAAGTGGTTGATCTTATTGAAGCTGCTGGGTTGATGAAGACTGTGTCTGACATAGGACCATGTTATGAGAAGTTGCTTAAGGAGTTTGTTGTGAGTATCCCTGAAGACTGTAATAGCAAACTCAGAAAAGTCTATGTAAGAGGCAAAGCTGTGAAATTTTCTCCCAAAGTGATTAATAACTTTCTGGGGAGACCTACGGACCATCAGGCTAAGTTAGGAGCAACAGATGATGAAATCAGTGAGGAGATAACAGGTGGTTGCATCAAAGTTTGGCCAAATGAAGGAAAGCTCTCTTATGGGAAGCTAAGTGTCAAATATGCTATCCTTCACAGAATTGCAGTGGTAAACTGGGTTTCTACCAACCATACTTCCATCATCTCATCCATGCTTGGAAAATTCATTTATGCTATTGGAAAGAAGGTCCCTTTCAACTTTGGAGCATATATCTTTGAACAAGTTTTGAAGCAAGCTAGCTCATCCGTTGTTAAGCTACCCATATGTTTTCCATCCTTAATCTGTGGAATAATCCTGGACCAATTTCCTGACTGCTTAGTAAGAAGTGACAAAGTCAGCAAGAGAAAACCTCCAATGACTTCGCATTATAGGCTGCTAGGTGGAGTTCATGTGTCTGATGTTGTTGGGGCATCCTCCTCAACTTCACGACGTGTCACTCTTGATGATGAAGCCATTGCTCAGTTGCAAGAAACCTGCAAAGAGCTGGAAGAATCTATCCGGAGAGATACAACAAGGAAGACAAAGCTCGAGCAGCTGATTAAAGCCTTGGTTGAAAAGAGAAATGCTGCTAAAGAGCAAGAGCTGACTGAAGATGATGGACAAGGTGAATCTACTGAGTCTGATAGAAGGAGTGTCCAGCAGTCTGATGATTCTGGTTCTGAGAAGGGTGCTTCTGAATCTGAAGGTGAAAGTGATGAGGTTACTGAAGAGGACAGTGTTGAATAGCTATAGGCTATCTGCAAGCTTACTTTCTATTTTTGTTTGTTTGTTTTTTCCTCTTTTAGGACAACTTAATTCTGTTTTGGTTTTGAACAATATACTGCTATGTAATTTGGTTACATTTGTCTATGACCTCTCTTTGTCATATTTGTGGCTAAAAAGGGGGAGTAGTAAGTGTGAGGGGGAGCAACATTGTTATGTGCTTGTGCGGTTGAAGGGGAGTGTGTGTGCTGCAGGTAGATTTTGTGTGCTGCAGGTAGATTCTGTGTGCTGCAGGTGGAGGGTGTGTTGCTGCTGTTGAGGGGGAGTCGCTATGATGAGATGTTTGCTGGACTGTGTGAGTATATGCAGCTGAGGGGGAGTTTTTTTGCTGCTATTAATGGTGTTTTTTTTCTGCTGCTGATACTGATGGTATTTAAGTGTGTGTGGAGTTTTAGCAAAAAATAAGCCAAAGGGGGAGATTGTTATTTCCTTGGTTTTATGGTTGGCATTATTTTACTAAAACTCATGTAGCAGCAGATGTTGAATGAAGATGTCTAATAATATGTTTCATTACTCTCTGTTCAACATGTCGAATGAAGATGTTCCATGACTGCTCATAGGACATCGCGCTGTGAAGTCAGTTCTTAATGCAGATTTTGTTACAATGATTTGTAACTGAATATTCTGTGAATAATTGGTTATCTTATGTGGCATCCAAAGCATTTTTGGATTAGGGTTATTTGTTGGTTTTCGGATTTGCCGCTGTTTCTAATTATGGAGACATAATAGGAAACTTTGGATTGAAGACCTATTTTATTGGAGTTAATTTTGCAGTTTTGTGAGCAGTCTAATTGCTGCGTTTTTGAAGCCCAATTCAGTCCAGATTTCAAGCTGTAAATAGACTGATGTAAACCTAGTTTTAGGTGTCGAACTTACATGTATTTTTAGGGTTGTGTGCTTGTGTTTTGTGAGCCTAACTGGTATCTTATGATAACAGTATAAGGACTGTAGTGTAAGTTGTGTAAGGTTGCTCATAAGCTTTTAAGCATTGAGTAGCTGTGTGTTAATTCTCATAAGCTGTGAAGTATTGAGAATTTGTGTTTCGACCATTGTTACTTATCTTGTAAGGAACCAGTCACGGGTTGTGATTGAAGAGGGATTTGAGGAGGGCCTCATACCTAGGGGAGTCTTAGGTAGAAGTCATAGGAAGGGTAGTGATTAAGTGAGCTGATTGAACCGGGTGTGGTTATCAGTGAATTAATACTATCGAATATTGATTCCATCCCTGGCTTGGTAGCCCCCAGATGTAGGATAGTTAGATCCGAACTGGGTTAACAATTTCTGGTGTTCTTTACATTTTCTGCACACTTTTGTATTGAACTTGTTCATTGTTGTTGTATATCAGTGTCTCGACATCTCGATAGGACATCTGATATATAGGCCAAAATTTCAGTGTTCGCTCAGAGAAACTTTTAGGGTTCATCGTCAGCCAGAAAGGAATTGAGATTGATCCTGACAAGGTCAAGGCCATTCAAGAAATGCCTTCTCCAAAGACTAAAAAATAAGTCAGGGGATTCCTGGGACGTTTGAACTACATCTCCAGATTCATATTCCTCATGACCGCAACATGTGCGCCGATTTTCAAATTACTTAAGAAGAATCAGGACTGCGTTTGGACAGAAGACTGCCAAACCGCCTTCGACAATATCAAGGAATACCTGTTGAACCCACCGATTCTGTCACCTCTAGTGGAAGAAAGACCACTGATCATCTACCTAACAGTCTTGGAAGACTCAATGGGTTGTGTACTTGGCCAGCAAGATGAAACCAAAAGGAAAGAGTCTGCCATTTACTATTTGAGCAAGAAATTCACCGACTGCGAGACTCGGTACACTATGCTTGAGAAAACTTGTTGTGCTTTGGCTTGGGCATCCAAACGTCTTCGCCAGTATATGATTTGTCACACTACTTGGTTAATCTCCGAAATGGATCCAATCAAGTATGTCTTTGAAAAGTCTGCTCTCATGGGAAGGATCGCCCGTTGGCAGATGTTGTTATCAGAATACGACATCGAATACCATGCTCAGAAAGCTGTTAAGGGAAGTGTTTTAGCCAATCATTTGGCTCATCAACTGATTGACGATCAGGAATCAGACGGGTTTGACTTCCCAGACGAAGATGTCATGTACTTGAAAATGAAAGATTGCGATGAACTACTACCCAGTGAAGGGCCAGAACCAGGTTCCCAATGGGGACTTATCTTTGACGGAGCTGTCAATCATTACGGAAATTGAATTGGGGCAATCATCATAACACCTCAGGGTACCCACATTCCTTTCACCGCTAGACTTACATTCAAGTGCATAAACAACGAGGCCGAATACGAAGCTTGTATTATGGGTCTCGAAGAAGCGATTGATTTAAGGATCAAGAACTTGGATGTATATGGTGACTCAGCTCTGGTTATCAATCAGATAAAAGGAGATTGGAACACATACCAATTAGGACTGATTCCTTACAAAGGTTACGCGAGAAGGTTGTTACCATTCTTTAACAGAATCGAGTTTCATCATATCCCTCGTGAAGAGAATCACATGGCTGATGCATTAGCCACTCTCTCTTCCATGATTAGTGTAGGTCAATGGAACGACTTACCTAAGATTGACATAATGCGCCTTGAACGCCCTGCTTACATCTTCGCGATTGAAGCAGTCATAGACGACAAACGTTGGTATCACGATATCAAATGCTTCCTTCAGAAATAAGAGTATCCACCTGGGGCATTAAGAAAGGACAGAAAAACCCTCAGGAGGCTGGCAGGCAGTTTCTTCCTGAGCGGTGATACACTCTATAAGAGAAACTTCAACATGGTCTTGCTCCGCTGCGTAGACGGACCAGAAGCAAACATGCTGATAAAAGAAATTCATGAAGGATCCTTTGGCACTCATGCCAACGGACACACAATGGCCAGAAAAATTCTGAGAGCAGGGTACTATTGGCTGACAATGGAATCCGATTGCTACAAGTACATGAGGAAGTGTCACAAGTGTCAGATATACTCAGACAAGATCCATGTACCGCCAACACATCTCAAAGTTCTTTCTTCACCATGGCCTTTTTCCATATGGGGAATCGACATGATTGGCCTGATTAAACCCAAAGCTTCAAACGGACATCAGTTCATTCTAGTAGCCATTGACTACTTCACCAAGTGGGTAGAAGCAGTGTCATACGCCAATGTCACCCGACAAGTGGTGATCCGATTTATCAAAAACAATATCGTTTGTCGTTATGGTGTTCCAAGCCAGATCGTTACTGATATTGGATCTAACTTGAACAACAAGATGATGAAAGAGTATTGCGCTAAGTTCAAGATTGAACACCATAACTCATCTCCCTACCGACCCAAGATGAACGGAGCAGTAGAAGCGGCTAACAAGAACATCAAGAAGATTGTTCAAAAGATGGTTGTAACCTACAAAGACTGGCAAGAAATGCTACCCTTTGCTCTTCACGGTTATCGCACGCCTATCCGTACTTCAACAGGGGCAACCCCTTTCTCTCTAGTATATGGTATGGAGGCAGTGCTTCACATAGAAGTAGAGATCCCATCAATCCGGGTATTGATGGAAGCTAAGTTAACAGAGGCTGAATGGTGTCAAAGTTGACACGATGAACTGAATCTGATCAAAGAAAAGCGAATAACGGCACTATGCCATAGTCAGTTGTATCAAAAAAGGATGAAGAAGGCGTTTGACAAAAAGGTCCGACCTCACGTCTTCAGAAAAGGAGACCTTGTGCTCAAAAAAATACAATCGTTCCTCACTAATTCCCTGGGCAAATGGACCCCGAATTATGATGGCCCCTACGTGGTCAAGAAAGCTTTCTCAGGCGGTGCCCTGAGACTTGCAACCATGGACGGAGAGGAATTTGCCTACCCCACCAATGTTGACATAGTCAAGAAATACTTCACCTAAATAAAAAAAATTGTCTCGGTGGATTGAAAACCCGAATGGGCGGTCCAGGTAAAAATTAGAGACACAATAAAAAATCATCCCAGTGGATTGGAAATCTCAAAGTACAATCCAGGCAAAAGTTAGGGATTAATGGCAAGTAACTACGTCTGATCAGTTCAGCTCCTCAGCAGTCATGCCATCAGTCAGAAAAACTCCAGGCAAGGTCATCTTCGACAGAAGCTCGGGATGTCCAGAATTCAAAGTTGGTAGAAGAATAGTGGTCGTTATGTTTCAATGTAGCCCTGTTCCCTTAAATTACCATTTGCTAACTTTGTAAATACTCCATGGAATCACGCGTTTGGCTGATTTCCATCCTATCAATAAAATTTGAGCCTTGGTGCTTTTGTTTATAATTCTCATTTGTTTTAGCTTTATAGAACGACATTTTAACATGATCAACGATTCTAGAAATAAAACAAAAATGGATTTACTTGTCAAACTTTTTCTCCTTTTAAAATAAAGATGGCAATTTTTTTACTATTGAACATCGATCACTTCTCCAGAAGTAATCGAGCTTCAAAGTGCAAAATCAAAGTACTCCTTCTAAATCAGTATGCCTGAACGAGGGATCAACTGTGTCAAAGACCGTATTTCATCTGATACCCCCGGCAAAGTTCTTATCTCCAAAGCCCGACCAACGGTTTTCCCCACAGGAACTATCTCTCCTAAGCAAGGCAGAATTTATACTTTTGGACCAGTGATACTTTTCAACCCCCCGCAGTGGCCGAGTATCCAGTCGTGTTCATCCACTAGTCTGTATGTCGCGTCTGTTTTGTCAGCATAAACATACATACATCATGCATTATTGATTTACATTCATATTCATAATGCATCACTATCACTCTAGTCGGTCTTGTTCCCTACTGATAAAAGTCCTCCCAGTCGAGTTGTCAGTTCTTTCCTTGTCAGGAAACGTCGTGTCTGAACAACCTCTCCTCCAGTTTATTTCTGGATTGAAGTTGGTCCCTTGACCACTTTGATAACTTGAACCTCTGAAAAACAAGAGAACTGTCGACAAACGTCACTCTTCACCATTGAAGATGATATCTTCGCTTTCCCGGATTAAGGAAAATCCCCAGAGAAAGCCTCTTAATCAAAGATTCGGCAATACAGCAGATCTTCTTCGAAAAGTTCGCTGACGAAAAGGTCATCAGCACCTCCAAATTGGATTACATCACATGGCATTTCCTCCGAGAAGATCTCGAGGAAAAGTATGATGTAATATCCCCAAGTGAAAGCAGTCTCTCAAGATACTCGTTTTCCCCGGTAGAGTCAACAAATGGCGTCTCCAACCAGTGAAGTTTGTGCACCTCTACAGCTCAGACGAATGGGTTTCCCCAGCAAGTCTGAAATTAAAAGTTTTTCCATCAAATGGCATCTCCCTGGAAAATTCGGCAAGAAGTTTGAGGAAAACCGCTACGAATAGCGTCCCTTGTCAAAGTTTATTGACAAAAGAAACTGAGACCAGTTCCTTGGCTGAAAACCAGGATCGAGGGGAGGTTTATTTCAGAAACTTAGACCAATTCCATGGTCGAAGACCAGGATCGAGGGGAAGTTTGTATATCAGAAACTGAGACCAATTCCGTGGCGGAAGACCAGGATCGAGGGGAAGTTTTACCTTTTCTAAGTATCAGTGCTTAGCAAAAGAAGATGGATGAGCAAACTTCCATTCATAACCACCATCAAAATTTCGGGTATTCCGATATTTAATCCTCTTACACCCTGAATGCCCGAATACCTTCGCCATTCACACCTTCGGGTCCAAGAAGATTAAATAGGGGCATCTGTCATACCCCAAATTTTGACCACTAAGATTTCCCATCATTGTGAAAATCATCATCACAATATGGATGGACCATCATACCTCATTAGTCTCCCCAAAGATGGGTGACCATCCACTACAATCAAACTTAGGGTTTCAAGCCCTCTCATAGCTCTTAGACAAATTATCAATCAAGAAATGGCATGATCTTCAACTTGTCTAAACCTCTCAAACATCCACAATGGATCAAGAGGACTCCCACATCAAGAATCAAGCACAAAGTTGCAACATTCCAAGTGGATCAAGCCTCAAGATAGCCAGTGCCACCAAATTAGGGTTTTGGTCGACCAGGGCCTCCAGATGGAAATTTTCCTCTGGACATGAGCCAATGCTTCAAAGCATAACCCAAAATACTCTAAGGTACCTTATAAACCCAATCATCAAGTCAATTTAGCCTCAGGGGATGCATTTATAAAAAATCAGGAATTAGGGTTTCTTGACCTAATTCACCCCTAAGTTGACTTTTGGGACAAAACATGAGCCAAGACCTCAAGACATGATTTGAGGGTGTTTGCTTAGAAAATTTGCAAACAACCGCTGATCTCTTAATTTATGAAAAATTAGTTTGCTTACAGGACCGATCAAATAAATCCTAGGACAATGTGCTTTAACAATCTTGACAATTTGTGTTAAAAAAACCTTTTATTTATTGGATTCATCATTGTTTTCATCAACTAGTGTTTTTCGACTAAAAATAAAGATTTTGGTTCTTGAAAGAAATGGCGAAATGTAAGTAAATTGCAAGAATAAAAGTACGGAAATGAAAAGGAAATGTAAATGAATAACTTAAGATTTCATTAAAATGCAAGGAATAAAACTGGTGTTTCTCAAACGTACATTTTCTCAGTAACTACTATTTTCCCTCACACGGTTACTTTGAGTATTTCTTGAGTGACTTGTACAAATTTTGAACACACACGGAAATCTAAACGCTAGGACTCCCTATTTATATATAATCGAAATAACTGTCAATAACAGCTATTTCTCCTAATGATGACACATGGCGTTCTGAATGCCTTTTCGCCCTGGATGTGCTCCACGCGTCTGGGTTTCAAAACGAGCCTCCCTCCTAAATTTGAATTTCAAAACATCCGTCGAAAATGGCCTTATCACCAATATGTCGAACCATTTCTACTACTTAGAAAAATCTCCAAATATGCTTCCCCAATTAACATTGATCTTTGACTGACCCACTTCAAAACAATCTCCTGTCAAAATAATCCTGGAAAATCTTCAAAACTTACTTTCTAAACAAAATCCAGGCGTCGAAATTAGCAGCCTACAAATTGTCCCCCAGAAAATGCATTTTCGACAAAGGGAGAAAAGCATTTTTTGCCGATAAAATTCGACGCCTTCAATAATTCGACATATGACTCTTCATATGACTAGACATTTGAAACGTCAGAGTCATCATTGCACTTTTCCTAAAACGTCTTTCCAGCCCATGTTTTAAGATTTTTCATCATCACTACCCTAGTCCCTAGCAGATCATGGGTCAAAAATTTAACCGTCACCGCCTGAACCATCCACTCATAACTGTAAAGTTTCCCACACTTTTTCCACTATCTTTCCATTAAATGGAAAGAAATTCTGAATCTCAACCGCTTCAGTCTCTTTTCCTCCTATAAATAAGTTGAAAAAAGTTCTTTTTTCACTTTTCACGCACTCTTTCTTTAGGCAAGAACTCTCTTCAACGCATCTTCATCTTCTCCATTTTTCTGCATTTTCTTCTACAATCACCATGGCATCTTCCGCAACTCCTCAAATCACGAACAAAGATTCCAAAAAATCTAAAAATTTACCACCTGTCCACAAGATCCTTGGGCCAAAGGTGGCGGGGAACCAACAGTATGTACCAGAGCCTCTAAATGAAGAGGAGAAACGACGTATTTACCAGTCTCAGGTACTAATTCCTATTTTAATTTCTGGTAAATCTCACGCAATACTAGGTCTTTTACCTAATTTATCTTTAGATCCTGTAAAAGTAAGAGAATTCTTTCCAGCTTACCACCGTTACAAATCCATAGTTAACGGGGTTAGGCCTAGAACCGATAAGGAGAAAATCATAGACGAAAAATCCAAAGTCGATGGCCATGGATCTCCTTCTGAGGAAGTCATAAACTTAGAGTACATGAACAACTTTAGAATTTTTAGGTCTTGTCCTTTGTCGAAAGACCCATCTGATTATCTGGCTTGGCTAAAGAAAATAGAGGCAGTCAAAGCTGATACTTGGAAATCTATGGGCATTTTCGACCTCATCCAGTTGTTAAAAGTAGGACCAGGATATTGCCTCTCTATGCTGTTAGCTTCCCTTTACTTTTGGGATAGTACCTATAACAATTTCCACCTTCCTTGTGGAATGATCACCCCCACTCTTTTCGACGTAGCTGCCATAACTGGCCTTAGCCCACTAGGAGTAGATTATGATCATACCCTACTGTCTGATGACTCCATAGGTTCGACACAAATAAGGCCACCTTCACAACCTATATTGCCAATTACCATGACAAAGAAACTAAAGAAGTCTCTGATTAAGAGCATGTAGCATTCTTAGCCCTCTGGCTGTCGAGATGTGTTTTCTGCTCTAGATCCCTTCAAGTGGCGAAACGTTATATTACCATAGCAAATCAGCTTCATGCTGGACATCAACTGTGCCTCAATGAGACGATCTTGGTGAATCTATACGAATCTCTTGGTGAAGGGGTTACTTTCCTGAAGAATATCAAGGACAAAGGGAGTCTACTATTGTCAGGACCATTTTGGCTCTTACAAATGTGGCTCAATGCCACCTTTGAAGCTACCTTGCCCAACAAACAAACTGTGGATGAAACTGCTCTGAAGGACAGGAGAGTCGAAGGAACCAGACTGGGGCAGTAAACACCCAACGACGAAGGTCTTAGCCTTCAACAAACCTTTACTGGTTATGTTATGATGTTTGGCAAACGTCATAACTTTACTCCCAATATGGCTCCTTTCGCTGATAGAAAAATTGGACCAGAGTGGTTCACTAGGAAACTTCCATTAGAGTCGAAAGCTCTAGAAGATGAATTCTTTAATGTATGGGAATCTTTTCTCACTCCAAGGCTTTTAGTTTCCAGACCCAATCCCTCAAAGCTGAAGACCTCCCTGGTTAATTACCAACCCAATCTGGTCTCTCGATAGTTTGGGTTAATACAAATAAAACCAAAACCCCTCTTCTCAAGGAAAGGTTTTTTGATTCACTATAACATGACCCACACCGAAGATGAGGGTTCTGGGTTGCTGGTGAAGTATTCAAACCTGGTTGAAATTCAACCAGTGCCCTTTAAACCTAGCTTCCTCTATACTAAAGAGTTTGACGAATGGTGGAGGGCTTATTATGACTCTCAATTTTTCGACGTGCCTTCTTTCACCATCCAATTAACCAGAGCTTTCGCCCTTGTGCAGGATAAAACGAAGAAAGGTACTTCAAGACACATCAAAGAAATCCAAGCATTCCAGAAATACTTTGAAACTGCCTACAGGCCCAACGAACTTATTCAAACCATAAGCAAAGCAACTGTTACTTTGAAAGAAAAATTTACCATAAAATTGGATGAGTTAAAACTACCTTCATACGTTCGACCAGAACAATGTTATGAGATAGCTTTTAACCTCTATCCACCAAAATTTCCTACTCTACCATCTGCTAAATTTGGTGTGGCATTTAGTCCTCCATTTCCAGATTGGTTCACTTGTGGGGATTCCAAGAAACTTCTTCGCCAGGAATATCAAAAACGTGCTAAGCGAGTGGTTCTGACTAAGTATACCTTGGACAATTTCAAAGGCCACCTTCATATTGGCATAGAACACGTTCGGGTGGAAACTCCTATATATGAAGGTGTGGAATGGGAAGATACTCGACACCACTTCTTTTCATTTGCACATATATGTATCTTTCGACTTGTATTTAACTTTTTCCTTTTTTCTTAGCCACAAAAATTCCTGCCAAGAAGCCAGCTGCCGTCGAAACGTCAACTGCAGAGGACGCGGAAGCCCCAAAAAATACTACCCAGAAACCTTTGGCGAAGGTATGATTTTGCCTTGTTTTTTTTGGATCAATATCTCTTTACTATTATATTGTCGAAATATTAATAAAATCTTTTGCTATTTTTCAGGGCAGTCGAAGACCTCCTTCAACGCCAAAGAAAAGAAAGGAAAAAGAACCTGAAGCTCCTGTCATTGAATCTGGTGACGAATCCCCTGATCAAGTTAAACCTTCAAGAAAAAAAGAAGAAACCAACGAAGCCTCGACAACAAAAAACCTCTGCTTCCCGGATATTGGAGATAACTCCTTGCAAAACTCCTGTCGAGTAAGCGACCACAACTCTAGCAGAAAGTGAGAGTTCTAGTCTTAAGACTGAAATTCCCAAGGTAGGTTTTCTCTTCAAATTCGACAGTTAAAGACATTTTTTCTCATGATAAATTTGCTGAACTCTTTCTCCTCCAGGTCCTTGTTGACACCCATGGACATCCTATTGTTCAAGTTCTTCCAAAAACTAGCACCGATCCCACTTATAAGCCCATAAGTGCCTCAAAACCTTCCCCTAAAGATTCGACTAAGGAATCAGCCACTGAAGTGAATCAGCCCACCGTCGTCTCTAAAAAACTTCAATATGTAATTGCAGAAGAAACTGGTCCTGAGGATGATAACTTAGTTGACGGTGGTGGAGATACTGCGATGCCTACTGCAGCGCTCACAACAGCAAGTGATCTTGAAGATAATTCCCCCATCAACTTAAAGGATGCTGACAAAGATAAAGATGGGGAGGTCGAAACGGATGACGAAGAGGGAGAAAGGAGTGAAGGCGAAAAGGAAACCACTCCAAAGACTGCTGCTGATGAAGAGAAAGAAAGCGACAAGCAAAATCCTGCTGATCATCCCAGAGTTGGTTCAGCCAACACAACTTCGACCAACCTTTCTCATGAAGAACTTGAGAATCTAAAGGTGCAAAGACCACTGGAATACCTGAAGGCCGTGCTCAGTACCCGTTATAACTTTGCTGACACCACCACCAGTAGTTCGACTACTTCAGGGACCATTTCTGGCACAAAATCTGTGGACGAAGTGATGGCCCAGATTCGGCAGAAAATCCTCAATATTGATTTGTTTCAACTTCTAGAGAAAGGTTCATCTGCCCACTTTGACCTGAAAAAACTCTTGAAACAAATCAACGTCCTGGACGCTCCCCCTGAAGTGACTCATGTTTTCTTGGACTTAACTACTCTTATTGACCTTGTAGCGGCAGATTTTAACCGTCTTAGAGACTATTCGAAAAAGCTTGAGAACAAGTCAGAAACACAACTTGCTGAATGGGATGCTGCTACAAGTTCTACCAACAAGGTAACTGAACTGGAAAAGGCTTCTGAACAAAATCAAAAAGAGGTTGCCAACTGTGACGAAAACATCCTCAAATGGAAGAAACAAATTGCTGCTCTTCAAAACAAAATTTCTCAAGCTAAGAAACATAAAGAAGAACTCCAACAAGTCAATCAAGATGAAATAGCCAAAGAGATTGAAGTTGGAGTGCATCATGTTGAACGGGCTCAGAAGTTAGGCAAGGAGATTGAAGATATTTCAACCAGCAAGACCCTCTGTGAGCGTCGACTTCAAATTCAACGATCCAAGTTTGACAAGTTGAAGCAATCTTTCCCTGTTTGATTTTGTAATGTTGATTGGTCCTTTGAGGCCTGTTTCTTTTGTAATGACATTTAAGCCATTTGTTTGGCAAATTTTTACTAATTTAGTTATTTCTTTTGTAAGATTATTCGATTTCTATTTTAACTTCCTGCAATATGGGTCTATATTTTTCAAATACTTCCCATTTATTTTCAGTATTCTCTTATCTTTATCTAATTCTTCAACTTCATACGCGCCATTGGAAAACACGTTGGTGATTTGAAAAGGTCCTTCCCACTTAGGGGACCATTTTCCCATAAGTCTATCTTTTCGATCCATGGGAAGAATCACTTTCCACACAAGGTCACCAATCGAAAAGGCTTTACCTTTTACTCTTTTATTGTAGGATTTCTCCACCCTTTCCTTTTGCCTTTTCAATAAATCTAACGCGTTTAATCTCTCTTCGTCTAAATCAACTAGTTCGTCTATCATCATGGCCATACGTTAGTCGAAAGGGTGTAGCATTTGTAGCTTCCTTAGGAGAGGTTCGACAAGCCCATAGAATTTGGTCCAAAGTTTTGTGTCAATTCTTTGGCTTTCTTCCCACGTGCTTCTTTATTAAACCAATTATAACCTTGTTTGCTACTTCGACCTGACCGTTGGCTTGAGCGTAGTAAGGCGTTGATGTGAGAAGTTTGAAACCCATTTCCTTCGCGAGTGCTTGCATATTTTTACCAGTGAAAATAGATCCTTGATCCGTTGTTATTGTCTCTGGGATGCCAAACCTGTAAATGATGTGCATTCGAATGAATTCGATTACTCCTTCTTGATCCACATTTACCAAGGGTATGGCTTCGATCCATTTTTTAAAATAATCAATCCCAACCAAAATAAACTTCTGGCGTTTTGAAGAGGTCGGTCGAATTTCTCCAATCAAATCCAAAGCCAAACCTCTAAAGGGCCAAGGCTTTATTATAGAATGTAACTCACTTGCAGGAACATGTGGTATCCCTGCGTGTATCTGGCACTCTTGGCATCCTTTCGCGAATTCGACGCAATCTTTTAACATAGTTGGCCAATACATTCCCTATCAGATTAATAACCACTTCATCTTATGGCCTGCTTGATGCGCACCACATGCCCCGTTGTGTACATTAGACAAAGCTATGTATGCCTCAGATTCGCCTAAACACTTAAGTAATATCCCTTCCAGAGTTTTCTTAAATAGTTCATTCCCCAAAATCACATAACTCAAAGCTCGATACCTGATTTTTCGTTCGACTGGTCCTGTTGGATTTTGCAGGTATTCTATTATAGGCTTCCTCCAATCTCCAGTCATTGAATTATCTATGTTAAAAAAATTCAAAATTTTCTTCGTCAGCGTATCCAAGCTTTATCGTCTCCAAATCTGATGGGGATAATCTAGATGACACGACTCTTCCTCTAACTTCAATGGCTTTGTGCAACTTTTCCTTCGACACTTTGTATCTAGAAGCTATCTATGCTAAATCATTTGCTTCCTGATTTTCTATTCGAGGGATATGTCGAATCGTAACCATATCGAACCTTTTCAAGAGTCAATTAACTATCACAAAGTACATGATTAAATTCTCCTTAGCACACTTGTACTCTTTTGTTATTTGCTTTATAACTAACTCAGAGTCGCCCATTATTTCGACCCGAGTTGCCCCCAATTCTAACAAAATTTCAAGTCCTGCTATCAAAGCCTCATATTTTGCCTCATTATTTGAACAAAGGCCTTCGACTTTGTACTTCAATTTTGTTGGAATTTTGTTAGGAGAATAATAAGAACTCCTATTTCAGTTCCATTTTTATGACTAGAACCGTCGAAGTACAACTTCCATGGTTCTATTTCTATGTAGTCCAAAGAATTTTCATTTATGGCATGGTCGACTATGAAATCAGCCACCACTTGTCCTTTGACAGCCTTTAAAGGTAGATATGTCAAAGAATACTCAGTTAATGCTAATGCCCACTTTCCAATTTGACTGTGCAAGATTGGTTTAGATAACATGTATTTGATAACATCGAAATAAGAAGAAACGTAAACATCAACTGGTTTTATATAGTGCTTCAATTTCATACATGAAAAGTATAAACATAAACACAACTTTTAAATTACACTATATCTAGTTTCCGCATCGTTCAAGACCCTACTGAGGTAGTAAATGGCTCTTGTGACACCATTCTCATCCTCTTGAGCCAACATGCTCCCTAATGTCTTGTCCAACGTGGATATGTACAGCCTCATACTCCTACTTCTACAAGGTGACATTAAAATTGGAGGATGCGTCAGGTATTCCTTGATCTTGTCAAAGGCATCCTGCTGCTCTTGCCCCCATTCGAAGTCTTCCTTCTTCAGTCGAAGTAGAGGGGAAAAGGCTTGCGTCTTCCCACTGAGGTTGGAGATGAACCTTCTGAGAAAGTTGATCTTGCCAAGTAGAGACTGCAATTCCTTCTTTGTAGATGGCGCTTTCACCTCCATTATTGCCTTGGCCTTGTTTTGGTTAATTCGATCCCTTTCTTGTGGACCACAAAGCCTAGGAAGTCTCCCGCCTGCACACAAAACGTACATTTAAGAGGATTCATCTTCAGACCAAACTTCCTCATCCGTTCAAAGGACTGTCAAAGGTGGTCTATATGAATTTTTCCTGAAACAGACTTAATAACAATATCGTCAATATAAATCTGCATAACATCCTCAATGAAATCGTGAAAAATCGAATTCATCGCTCGCTGGTACGTTGCCCTAGCATTCTTTAAGCCAAAAGGCATTACCACCCATTCGAAGGTGCCTAAGGCTCCAGGGCATCGAAACGCCATTTTTGGAACATCCTCCTCAGCAATAAAAATTTGGTTATAACCAGAGTACCCATCAAGCATACTGAGGTACTCATGGCCTGCGATAGAATCGACGAGCATTTCCGTCACTGGTATAGGATATTCATCCTTTGGGGTTGCAGAATTCAAATCTCGAAAATCAATACATACCCTCAATTTGCCATTTTTCTTTATTACAGGAACTATGTTAGCGATCCATTCGACATACCTGGTTGGACGGATGAACTTGCATCTGAGGAGTCTTTTGACTTCTTCTTTAATCTTCGAGAGGATTTCTGGGGAGAATCTCCTTGGAGTTTGCTTAACATGTTTCCTCCCAGGTTTTATTGGCAACCTTAATTCGACCAGACTCCTATCCAGCCCGGGCATTTCATCGTAGTCCCATGCGAAACAATCCTTGAATTCCTTCAGCAACTGGACTATTTCGACCTTGAGTTGAGGACTCACTTTCGCACTGATATAGGTTGGTCTTTTCTCTGCCCTTGATCCCAAGTTGATTTCTTCGAGTGGATCCTGTGCCATCATCTTGATGTTTGCTACTAATGGATCCTTCTCAAATCCCAATGGCTCATCATCATAAATTGCGTCGAGCCTCTGGTTTTACAAATTTCCTAGATCTTTATCTGGTGGATCCATATTAGAATACTTTCCAAGACCTTGTTGATCTGCTTCGATCTGGCTGGCTTCGACAACCATATACTTTACTTCGGCCTCTAAGGCCGCTTTGAGTTTATTCTCAGCTATATAAGTCGCGATCTTTTCGAGAACTAGTGACTCACTCATTGTCACTGAATTCGCTGCCCCAGTCAGTTGGTCGGATGTGTGAGGTTCCAAAAATGTAGTCTTCTTCGCCAACTACCTCTCTATCCCACTGAAACCCGTGGGTGGGATGAAGGTACAGTGAGCAGAAAGCGTTGTCCGCTGGCGTCATGTCGAAGGTGGCTGGGCTACAAGGAGCTATGTGAGCTAGATTCCTGTCGAAGCTTTGCCTATCCACCTGATTTACTTCAGCCAGAAAGTAACTCTGGTCAGCCTCTATATTTTCAACAATCCCGTCTGCGCGCCAAATTGTTATTCGTTGATGCATTGATGAAGGGACGACACCAATGCCGTGTATTCACTCCCTGTCTAAGAGAAGGTTATAATTTGCTTTCGACGCAATCACCATAAACATTGTCGGCCTTGTGATGGTTCCGACAGTTAGATCTACCTGTATCACACCCATAATGGTTCCTACTTTCCCCTCATAATTCGACAACACCATGTTATGAGGTTTGGTGTCGGAATCATCTTTTCCAATTTTCTTAAGCATATAGTGCGGCATCAAATTGACAACCGCTCCTCCATCGACCAAAATTTTATTCACCCCTATGTTACCCACTTTTCCTTTTATCAATAGGGGTTTCAATTGGTTCCTCATTGAGTCATCTGGCCTTTCGAAAAATGCGTTATGTTCTTCAACGCATCCATTGTTCATGATATAATAGCAAACGGGTCTGTGTCTGGCCGTTTCGACCTCCAAAGCTTCCTCTTCCTCTTCGACTTCCATTATTTGATCATAATCCCTAGGGAGCACTGAAACGACGCTACATGTTACATCGAATGATGCCTCTGACTCTGAGTTAAAATTGCATGTCATTTCATCATCCTTGGTTACTTCCTCCTTTGACGCTGCTTGTACTGGAGCAATAGGTGGCTTCTCAACCTTCACTTCTTCCTTCTCAGTCGAAGTTTGAACATTGCTGCTGGTTTCTGGCTTGGCTTTTCCTGCAGCCTCCTGCTCAGCCTTCTTTCGACGTTGGTACCTCCTCCATTGTGACTTCGTTATAGGATTCTTGCCCTTATAATTCTCAGAAGGGTAAGTCACCTTTTTCGATTTTTGGAATTCTTTCCTGTATGATATGGAAGATCCTCGCTGCACTTCGAAATCCTTCGATTTTACTCGTCCTTCGGCTTGTCGGATTGGATTCACCCACCTGTCGTCTGGAGCTTTATTTGTAGGTTTGAATGTGTTAGGGAATCTTCCCCCTAACCTCTCCCTGCTTTGGTCCCCTCTTCTGGGGTCGAATCTTTCTCCAGAAGGTCTCTAATTTCCCCTTCTTTTTGCTCTCTCCACTCCCTCTAAGTTTTGTGCTGCCTTTTTGTCGAAGACACCACTGTAACGAGGGAAAAACATTACCTCAGATCTTTTCCTCTGGCACCTATGTATGAAATCTTCCAGATTCTCTTCCTCCTTGGGATACGCTATTTTATGGTACTCCTCACGTCGACGCTCTTCGTCGACTTGCATTGACATGTTCTGAGCCACTTCTTCCATGTTTACATAGGCAGGTGTCTCTGTGTCCATGCTTAATTTATTCAACTTCAAACTGAGGCCTTCATTGACCTCATATTCCTTCTTCATACGATTGAAGTTCTCAGAGATTTTCTTCGTTAGCACCTTTGGGAGTGGACTCCTGGTAACCTGTGAGCTGACGAATTCGACAACTTTGCCTTTTGGATCCTCCATGGTCCTTCGGAGAATACCAACAACAGCTTGTTTGTAAGAACCCTCAGTAGTTCCTTTGTTAATTTGGTCGAAACTGTCAGTGGTCTCATTGTTGACTTTGGCGAAACCTTCAGTAGTTTCATTGCTGATTTGGACGAAACTGTCAGTAGTTTTGTTGTTGATTTGGATGAAACTGTCAGTAGTTTCATTGTTGGTTTGGACGAAACCGTCAGTAGTTTCGTTGTTGTCACCCTCAGTGGCCTCATCAATATAGTTCTCAATGAACTTTACGTCAAGGTCTTTAGTAACCTTAACCATCACATCCTGGTTCACGAAGTCAGTTGTAACTTCGACCATGTCACCTTTGTTGGCGGGATCCTCGGCAATCTCCACCATATTCACGTTGTTGTCGAAGCCATCAGTAGCCTCAATCATGTTCACATTGTCGTCGAAGCCTTCAGTAACCTCGACCATGTTCACTATTGATGGCTCAGCATAGTGAGCCTCTACCACTTGCAAAGAGTTTGAATCCACCTTCGCCTGGGATTTCAACTTATCACCGAATTGGAGTCTTCCATCTCTGATTGCATTCTGCACGAGATCCCTGAAAAGGAAACATTGAGATGTTTTATGACCCAAAAAATTATGGTACTTGCAAAAACCTCTCTTTTTCTGTTGTTCTAAAGGAGGCACTTTAGTACCAGGAGGCACTATCATTTGGCCATCTTTGACTAACAAATTAAATATTTCATCACATTTTATGACGTCGAACGTATAAGTTCTTTTGGGGAATTTATCATTCTTTTCCGATTCGACTGGGGTTTTCCCATTCGACGGAGTTAAGACTTTACACGCATATGGTGGCCCTTGTTTTAGTTATGCCAAATCAACCTCTTGTTCGTCGAAATTTGATGTTCCATCTTCATCATCATCCTCACAAATTCCGACATATGCTACTCTTTCTTTCTTATTTTTATTAGCCCTAGCTTTTTCGGCTTTTAATCGTTCGACCTGTCTAACCCTATCAGCCAATTGGGCCATGTCTCTTAGGTACTGGGTATCTAATTTCTTTCTGATTGAATAGTCAAGGCCACCAGCGGCCATTTCGACTAACTCATGTTCAGGAACTTGTGTGAAACACCTTGCCTTGAGCAACCTAAACCTATTTATATAATCATCAATTGGCTCTGAGAACTTTCTCTTGACGCTAGCCAATTCTTTCAGGCTTATCCTCATCTGTCCCATGTAGAATTGTTCATGGAATAATCTCTCCAATTGGGTCCAGGTATGTATCGAATTCGCGGGAAATGTGGTGAACCAAGTGAAAGCATTCTTTGTTAGGGAACTAGGGAAATATTTTATTCTCAAATTCTCATTGTGCGCTATTTTGCCTGCTTCAATTAAGTATCGCGCCACATGTTCGACCGTCGATTCACTTGTATCCCCCGGAAATTTTGTGAACTTGGGAACTTTCCATCTATGGGGTAATTCTTGCTGCAAAATATATTCCGACAAAGGGAAGGTATAACTGGGCCTTTGTAATCCCACATTCATACCATTTCGCGCCATAATCCTTTCGACCATGGCAGCCAAATTGTTCTCTGCTGGCATATCATTACAACGCATTTGTTGTATAATATTGTCAGCATTTTGGTTTCGGTTTACTAGCAACACTCTTAGTTCTTGTTGAACAGGGATTTCGACCCCAGGTGGTTCGCCTCCCCCTCCTTGGTTCAAAACTTCCGCCTGAGGGATGTTTGGTTGCCTTTGGTTTATGGTAGGTTCTTCTTCGACGGCTACCCTTGGATTCTGAACTACCTGTTCCCTTGGGGGAGGTTGTGGGACACCAAAGAAATCAGCAATGCGCGTCATCTGTGCTGCCAATTGTTGATTCGTTTGTGTCGTGTTTTGGATCAAAGGGTTAAATATAACCCCCATCTGTTGGGCTAACATCTGGACCATATCATGGTTACTCTCATCCATTTGTTGCCTAATCACTTGTGCAAAATTATTGGTAATGTTTGGCATATAAGTTTGATATCCCGTTCCTAAAGGCTGGCTAATTCTACCCATATGGTTCACACCAGAACCGGACCCTTGCAAAGGCGAAGTTACGTTCATCGTTGGATCCGTAAGCGCTGATGGCGCATTTTGTAAACTTGCCATTACTGAAGTTGGCATTCCATATGGTTGTTCTCGATTTAGAGGCATCGAAAAACCAGATATAAAGGGTCTGTACGGTAATACCCCAAAATTTGCTCTCCCCTTTTGTCATCATAGCATGGCATTATCATTTATCATATCATATCCACCTCATTAACATTACATTGCATTTAACATAGAAAAATGAAGCATGGCATCCTTCTTACCATCAGGGCATGTGGTCAGGTGGAAGGTGGACAATCAAGGAATCATTCAAAGCACAAAAAGGTCAATCAAGTTGGCTCTAGGCAAGCCAAGAGGTCTCTCATGTCTCATACTATCTCAATTGATCTTCCAAAACCTCAAGGAAGTGAGATTCAATGGGAGATTGAAGCACTACATCTTTCACTATGCAAGAGGTTCAAAAATTGAAGGAAAACCCTCAAAAGAGATAGCTCATTGATTCAAAATCATCCTCAAGTGGCATTTCTCATCATCCTTTAAGAGGATACACAACATACTCTGAGGAATTTGAAATTGAAGACTGCACTTTTCCCTCCTAACCAGAGGGGGTCAAAATTAGGGTTTCTAATAAAATCAGGATATCTCTGATTTTTTGGACAAAGCTTGTTGTCATGGTATTCTACATGTTCTTAAGTGTATGTGTGTGGAAGATTGCATCTCAATTGGTTTTAGAAGAGGTTCAATTGGAAGAAAGATCAAAAATCAGGGAATTTGGGGCCAAGTCAAATAATCAGAGGAAAAAGTCAACTCTTGACTTTTTAAAGCCAAATTCATGAAATTCATGTTATATGTGACCAATGTACAAAATTTGATCAAGAAACTCCAAAGGAATCATGAAAAAATCAAGATTTGGAAAGTTGCCATTTTTGGATGAAGTAGGGTTACTAAAAATAGCAAGTTTTGGCCATTTTGCATCAGAATTGGAACCAAGGCCATTCAAAATTGAAGCATCAAATGAAAATTCCACTCTGCCTCAATGAAAGATCTTGCTTTAAGCTTCAAATCCATGGGTATAACATCTCCATTGGACAAAAATTGAGGGAGATATGATTAATCAAAGTTGGAGGAAAGTAGGCCAAAAACCATGTCTTGACCAAGCTTGGCCAGGTCTGCGCGCAGTCATTTTTACAAACGTGTGGTGGGCCAAATGTCCATTCATTTTTCTCATGGTTAAAGGCCTCTAATGAGAAAATTTTCAACATCAAAGTTGTTCTATGTAGTCTTATCTTCAATGTTCATGTTGGACAAATTTTGATTTGACCAAGTTATGAAATAGAAAGATGGGTCTAAAGTTGGTGTGATTATGCTGAAAATCACTAGGCCAACTTGCCATGCCATGCCCCAAATTGCTCGCCCATGCATCAGTTTGTTTTACATCTGTTTATGGTCATTTTTAGGCATGTTCCAAGCATCATTTCTATTCAATTTTCACACCAAACATGTAGCATTACATCTCCTGTTTCCAATGACTCCAAAAACACATCAAATCATCCATGGATTTGAGAGAATTCCATCATCAAATCACCATGATTGCATTGGTTTCAAGCTGTCATAAAACCAGAAAATAAACATGGTTGTGGTTGATTGTTTCAGAATTCACATGTACACTCTTTATTCCTTTCCTCATTTAAACCAACATCCCCTTACAAACTTGAGCAGCACGTGTTATCCATGTTGTTTCCATACACTAAAGAGGAAGAACAAAACTTGTGAAACAAGTTTATCAAGCTGCCACACCAGAACAACTCATCATCACCATTCCTTGCAATTGCTCCTCACCATAACTCCATGAACCTCACCCTCACTCTAACAGAACTTCCCCAACTCGTGCCATTAACCACCTAACTCAGTTAGTTAACTCAAACTCAGTTAACTAACTCAGTTTAACTAGAGTTCTAACTGTTAACTGAACTGGTTGGGAGTTAACCTTGGATATATAAGCTGAAACTCTCACAATTTCAGAGTAGGATTCTCATTTTTCACTCTCACTCCAAATTGCTCTCACTTTTCTCTCAGAGTTCTCTCCATTCTCTCTCTGATTTCACACGAGTTCTTCACACGTTCTCACCTTGATCTTCATCAATTGTTCATCATCAAGCACTTCTGATCAAGAACAAGCTGAAGTAAGAGCAAGCTATCGAGAGCAGCAACTTCTCCAATTGGAATCTCAGTTCATTGTCTTCAAAATCCAAAGGTTCAGAGCATTTATTTTGCTCTTAGGAAGCTCAAGATCAATCTCTCATCTCTGGTTTTCTGTTGATTCAAGAGTTCTCCAATTTCAGGTTTCAAAATTTCTCAAACTTTAATTGCACGATTTTATCCTGTTTTGACTTGTTGATGTGTTGTTTGAGCTTATTAGAAGCTATGTGAAGCTGGCTAGTTGATAGAGCTCTTTAGGAGCTTAGAACTGAAAATTAGGGCAAATTTATCCTCTTCGATTCTCCTTATTCATGCTTGATCTATGAATTTTCTTGTTGGATTTGTGTTCCTCATGAGCTTAGCTTTCGTTTGGTATATGGCTTGTGAATTTCTGGAGAAAATGTGAGTTGCAGGTGGTGGCTGCTGGCCGGAGAAGATGACCGGAGGTCATCTCCGGCCGGTGACTTTAACTGTTAGGGTTTATGTGTGTTTTAATCCTGTCCGTTCATGTTTTCTGATCGTGTGATCCTTGTCTTGCCAGCACATTAAAAACCACATGCTCCTCACGTGTATCTTTTCTGAATTCATTTAAACATGTTGTAGTGTAGTGCATGGTAACTTGTGTGTGTCCTCACGCATGTGCATTGATCCTGATTACTTTGACCACGCATTGACCTTGACTTGATCCATTGGCTGAGAATGAGTCAATTCCTGTTGACTGAAGTGCATGCTTGCTATTGTGTCATGTGCGTAAATGGACCCAAATCAGAATACTATCCACACCCCCAATTTTGAGGCCCATGTGATTTGAACATGCTGATTTGCTATGTTCATACCCCCCTGCATTTTGCATTTATTTTTCATTTTTATTTCTTTTTACACGTTTGATTTCTAATTTTTAAAAATACCAAAACATATTGGAAAATTCTACAAAAATTCATGTGTATTCTTAAAACATTTAGGAAATTTTCTATGATTTTATTTTCTGATTTTATGACCATTTTTCCCCTGTTCCATTATTTCTTTTGAATTTCCATTTGTATGCATACTTAATGTGACATATGATTTTGTGCATTTTTTTTCTTGATCATAAAAAATGATTTTGATGCCTTTCTTTTTGCATTGTGGTCACAATATGTTGAGGTATGTTTGAGATTTATGAGATGATTTTTAAGTCTTTTTTGGATGACTTTTGATGTGTTGCTTTGAGCATGAATGCATGAAACTTCCATGAGACTTTGACCTAATTGTTGAGTGACTTTGGTTCTGATTCATTGCTTGTGGACTTGATATGTTAATGGCATGTGTTTAAGGTGTTTGATTGGTGAAAGTCATAATTTTTGAAGCATGTTTGCTATTTGTTTGAAGCATGAAGTTTAACTTGTTCATTTTGTGAATGCATGCCTCATGTTTGGTTTGCTTGATCATGAAGGCACTTGTGCCATGAGTTGTGGTTTTGTTTGGGGATGTATAGCATGTTAATTGACTTCTGATTGTGACATTTGGGTTTCATCTTTGCATGTTTGATGTTTATCTTGCACCTTAAGTCACTTGTTTCACAAGTATGAACCACATTCACATCACTTTACCTTTTCTTCTTTGCTTCTTGTTGGATTGAGATTTTGTTTGCATGATTGGGTATGTTCATTTAGGATAACATTAGGTTGTGTAAATATGAGTTACATTCTGACTTGGAAGCATGTATAGCATTCAATCTCATTTCACTTTGTTTGTCAACTTGTTTGAATTTGATTTGTTCATTATATTTTCTTACTTTACTTGTAAGTGATTGTGCTAACCATGTAGGGGCTTTGGTAAGTTTCAATTGAGTGTGGATAAGGAATCCACATTCAACTTCTATCCTTTCTCTTTTACAATTCCATTTTGTGTTTTGTTAAGCACTTATGTGCTTTCTTTCAATAATTCATTACTTTCCCTTTTGAATTACAATTCATCTTCTACTTTGGAAGTGAATTGTTTAATTCTTTCTTTCTTTAGATTTTAGGTTGAAACCTCACAAACCTTTAGGATCACTCCCTTTAATCTTCAATTAGGATTGAGTCTTAGTCCATATAGGTTTTACCTTTTCTCCTCTCTTGAGTCTCTTTTCTCATCTCAAAGAAAATTCAAAATATGTAACAAAGGTAGGCATTTATTGCATTTAGGCCTTTCATATAAAGAAAAGATTATAAGGGGTCTTCTCTTGTAATCTTAGAATGTGTAGCATATAGCCCATCTTGGGTCAATGTGTTAAACATTTGATCTTGTATGAGGGACTTAAATGCAATACTTATTGAAGGTGCAAATAATAAAAAACACTTCTTCACGTCATAATCAACAAAACATTTAATAAACACAAGTATGCTAGTGTGTTTGAACCTTGATAATTGGAACTAAGTGTGAGGGTCTTCTTCACCCTTAGTGTGCTTTCTTACCCATTCCATCTTGGAATGTGAGAAGGTACACATTCCAATGACTAAGATCCAGATACACTGTCGTATGCAAACAAATCCAAAGCACTTCCTTCTAAAAGACAAAAACCAACAATAACGTCTTTCCTTCGGGAATTCTTTTCTCATCTCATTCATTCTCAACGCACGAACGCGCTTCTACTCGTTCTCTTGCAAGATGGTAACGCACTCGGACCAGCGAGCCTGCAACACCTGAGCTAGAACGTAAGCCGTTCCCTAAAACACAAACAATTCATCCCTAGTGAGGGGAACTACGTCGCTCTGATTCTCATGCTCCCGATGAGATACGTAGGCAGTGGGGTAGGGCCCATGCGAGCACTTCTTTTATTTTCCCTACATTTGTTTCTCGTTCCTTTTCCGGTTCTCTTTTCGTTCCTTTTCCAGTATTCTTTTCTATCACCCTTTGATCGAAACAAGCAAGCGTGGATCCCATCGGGTACGATGGACGCGAGGGGGTGCTAATACCTTCCTCTCGCGTAACCGACTCCCGAACCCATTTCTCTTGGTCGCAAGACCATGCTCTTTCCTTTCTCTCAGGTTTACGCGGTGTTTCCTTTCCCTCTCTTGGGATAAATACACATTGCTGGCGACTCTGTTTCGGTGCCACTTTCGCGTTTGTACTAGGATGAAAATCCCGGGAGCGACAGCTGGCGACTCTGCTGGGGACAATTTGAGGTTGACCTATTGCTGGTCCATCCCTAAGCGAGTCAATCCTAGCGCTTGTCTGTGTTTCTTGCATTGGGTGTTTACTGTTGTGCTATATTTACCATTTTATTGTATGGTTATTTACTGCTTTACTGTACATTACTGTATTTACTGCTTTTTAGCACTACATATCATATTATTACTGTTGTGTTGGACTGTGCTATTTTCTGTTTGGCGGGATGGGATTTCTGAGAGATAAGCCCATTACACAGGCTTGAGTATACACTTAGAATTAGAGTGGAGAGTAGTGGGACCTACGTGCCGTTTGGAGTGCGTTGGGTGTTCACGAAATTCACAGCTAGACGAGGCTATCTTGGGACACGTCGTGGCATGCGCATCTTGCGTATTCCAGGATGTAGATCTAGAGAGCTGTCGACTCTAGTGACCGATCATGAGGACCTTAGTGGAAATATCCCTTTTTAGTGGTGACAATGGCAGACCACATTCTGTGGCAAACCCATTCGCACCCGAGGGCCCACTTTGGAACTTGCATAGGATGACTTTTATTTTCTAAGGGGAGTCAGTGGACGACCTCTTTGATTGGCATAGCATTGTATCCTACGGGCTGAATGTGCTATTGCTTCTCAAACCTCCGAAGCTGACAAGCCTTATTTTCTAAGAACCACATGTGAGTATGGGCGGGATGTTTACAGGTTTGCAGGAAACCCAGCCTCCTACCTACCTTACTTGTGATTCTATGATGATTTCAGACATTGTATCCTATGACAGTGATTTAAGTGTTCATCTCAGATATTGCCAGATTCAGTACAGAGACACAGTGCACACAGTTCAATACAGACACAGACACTTGATTACCTGATCACATGCCCTCTTGCATTGCATTATCATATCATAACAGTTATGTTTGTCATTTTCAGGTGCATAATACATTTCTGATTCCGATCCATGGGTTCAACAGAGATCGTCGCCGAGAGAAAGAACAATGTGTCTTACAAGTTTCCAGATCCTGTTTTGGATTCATTGCTCAAAGTTATAGATATGGCTGGTCCGGGTATTCTTGATAGGTTTCAGAAGAGCTACGGGAATTTGGTTGGGATGGTCCGTACAATCACCAAGTATGAGCATGATGCTTTGCACACTCTGCTGCAGTTCTACGAGCCTTCGTTGAGGTGCTTTCTTTTTTCAGATTACATTTTGATGCCAACACTGGAAGAATTCTCATTTATTTTGGGAATTCCGATCACGTCGGCAATACCATTCTTCTCTGGTAGTTCTCCCAGCGTAAAAGAAATTGCTGCTGCTTTACAAATGGATCAGGCAGTGATAAAGAGTGGTGTGAGCAGTAAAAATGGAGTTAGCGGATTTCATTTAGAATTTCTGTCTGGACAGGCCCAGGAGGCTGCAAGTGCTAAAAATTGGACGGTTTACAATTCCATTCTGGCTCTCTGCATATATGGCCTAGTTTTCTTTCCCAATCAGCAAGACTTTGTGGATATGCAAGCGACAAGAGTTTTCGTTCTTAAAAATCCAGTCCCTACTTTGTTAGGAGATTTTTATCATTCCGTGCACTATAAGAATGAGAAAAGGAGGGGAGGATCTGTTAGTTGTTGTACTCCACTGCTGAGTCATTGGTTTTTCAAACATCTGCCTCAGACAGGTGCCTTTGTGGAAACCAAAGATGTGGCGAAATGGTCTAAACGATTGATGAGTTTAACTGCTGATAACATTGTATGGTTTGATCACCGGTTGTTGAGAATAGAGCTTGTCACAAGATGCGGAAATTTTCCAAATGTGCCTTTGATTGGCAGAAAAGGAGGGATTAATTATAATCCAGTTTTGGCCATCCGACAGTTTGGGTATGCTTCCAGATATCCTCCTACAGAGCAAGATGTGGAAGAATCTTTATTCTTTACAGGAACTAAAGATGCGAAGGTGGTAGAAGTAGTGAATGCTTGGAAAGATAAGCACAAAATTGGAAAAGCAGTTTTTGGAAAAGGAGATTGTAGATCTTATCCTGAATATGACAGGTGGATTGAGACGAAAGTAAAGGAATTGCTTTTACCCTTTTCAAGGGGACCTCTTTTATGTGCAGTACAGCCAGAACAACCCACTATGGTGGCTATTGAAGAATGTGAGAAGTGGAAGAAAATGGTCAGAGAGTTGCAGATAGAGAATTCTGGAATGAGCAGATGTCTTCAGAAAGCTCTAGCTGACAACAAAGAGTTGGAAAAGAGAGCCTTGAAAGCGGAAAAAACCTTGGCTGACAAAGAGGAAGATTTTGATGACCGAGCTCGGTACTTTCGGAAACTTACTTTGGGAGCAGATGACACTAGTCAGGCTCACAAGATTACAAAACAGGCTTTAGCCCGAAGCAAGGATTCATTAGCTCAACTTCGTCAAGCTTGGGATGAAGTCAGAATTGAAAATGCCGAGTTAAAGGATCAGTCGAAGACTAAAGACGAGGAGCTTAAAAAGGCACATGAGCAGAGGAGAAAGTATCGGGAAAGCCTCGGTAAGAGTCAAGAACAGTTAGAAGAAGCTAGAAGCCAGTTGAAGATTACCAAGAAAGAGCTTGAAGAAGTCATGATAGAAAGGGAGATACTCAAGACGCAAGCCGGCATAAAGAGACACAAAGGAGTGTGTGATGACGAGGCTCTGATGCTGCACCTGGGTTCTTTAACTGAAGCTCTTGAGAAAAGGGATGTCTTGATCAAAGAAATGATTGAAAAGCCGAATCACCAGCGTACCCGTATACTTTTTGAGGAGATCAAATACTCAAGTGATAAGCTGAAGGGTGTGGAATTGTCAGACTGATGTTCTTTTCCTTATATTTTGTTGTTAATGGTTACCATCAGGCTTGTTGATGGATCCATTTTTCCTTGTATTGCATTTGCGGATGAGCCTTTCTTAAATGTACTTGGATACTTTGTTGAATGAGTATGAGCAGTTTTATTCAGAATTATTCCTTATCAGATAGCTGCACACAAGCACATGACCATGACACGTCTCTTTATATCACAATTTTTGGTCTTCAGATTTCTGTGGTTGGATTGGAATCAGGGTATAAAGCACCTCGGAAATGACAAACATGGCATTGCATATCATTTTGCATTTTTTTGTTACTTGCTTTTCAGGTACTCGTTGCGGGGTCTCTAACCTTTATTTGGTTTCAGGCAGTATAGCGGAGAGTCATATTCACCGATATTCGACGCGAAGGAATCAAGTAAGAATCATGGATCAAGTGCAAAGTGATTTGGCGGAAATGAGGGCGCGTATGGACCAGTTCATGACCCTCATGACTGGCATGGCGCAAAATCAGGAGAGACTGAGGCTTCTGGTAGAGCGTCCCGACAATGGGCCCGAAGGTGATCATCATGACAATTCACAGGGACATGGCATTCCCCCTCCCGGTGGCAACCCTCCTCCTGGTGGTAACAATCGGGGTAATGGAAATGGTAGGCATGCTGGTGTTACTCTTGAGGAAACTCTGGAAGACCAATTTACTCTGCTGGATGCTGATGTGGGTAATCAAGGGGATCGAAGGTATGATGAGTTAGCAGAGAAGATCAGGGCCATAGAATGCAAGAACTCTATGGGTATTGATGTTACCAGCTTGGGGCTGGTCTCAGGAGTCAGAATTCCCCCTAAATTCAAACCTCCCACTTTTGATAAGTATCACGGCAATGCGTGTCCCCAAACGCATCTTCAAGCTTACTTTGGGAAGATTTCAGCCCATACGGATGACGAGAAGCTATGGATGCACTATTTTCAGGACAGTCTGGCTGGGGCATCCTTGACCTGGTACATGAAGTTGAATAGAGCTGCTGTGAAGAATTGGAAAGATCTGGCAGAAGCGTTCCTGAAGCAATACCAGTATAATATTGACATGGCGCCCAACCGCACTCAATTGCAGGGGTTGTCCCAGAATGCCAAGGAGAGTTTCAAAGAATATGCACAGAGGTGGAGGGAAATGGCTGCCCAGGTCCAACCTCCCTTGTCAGACAGAGAAATGGCAGATATGTTCATGGGCACCTTGCAAGGGGCCTATCTGGATAGATTAGCTGCTTGTCCGTCGACTGGATTTGCTGATATTGTGATTGCGGGAGAAAGAATAGAAAGTCTGCTAAAGCTTGGAAAGATCCAGGATGTGAGTGGGGCTGGCTCTTCGGGGACGAAGAAACCGTTTGCTAGTAACCAGAAAAGACGAGAAGGTGATACGAATGCTGTGTTTAGAGGATGAGGCAGAGGGCGTTCTCGAGCTTATTATCAGGTAGATGCTGTAACAATCCCCACACCGTCTGTTCAGAAACAACAACCCCAACAACAAGTTCAACAGCAACAACCTTTTTTCCAGCAAAGGTCTAGACAGAGGGATCGTAAGATGGATCCTCTCCCTATGACTTATGCCGCGCTATTGCCCAGGCTACTCGAGTTAAAGTTGGTAGAACTCCGTACTATGAAAGCTCCGGTTGCTGGAAACCTGCCACCTAACTTCGATGCTAATGCTCGTTGTGAGTTCCACTCAGGTGCTCAGGGGCACTCCATTGAAAAATGCTGGGCTTTCCATCATAAAGTACAAGATTTGATTGATGCTAAAGCCATCAATTTCTCTCCCGCTCCTAATATTACTCAGCATCCCATGCCTGATCATAGTGCAGCAAATGTGTACGCTATTGAAGATGGGAGGAGGTTGAATTTGGTGTTAGACGTTCGTCAAGTGAAAACTTCTTTGTTGGTTGTAAAAGATCGTTTATTGAAGGGACAGGTGTTCCCGGGCTGTAATCAAGATTGCTCTGAGTGCATGAATCAGGAGAACGGCTGTGATAAGTTGAAGATGGGTTTACAGAATCTGATTGATGAAGGATGTCTACAGTTCGACAGAGTCGTGAAAGACACTGATGAGATATCAACCGTGACCATCTATTACACTCCCGCTGAGATTCAAATGCCGGTCAATGCAGTTCCCGTGGCGAGTGTTGCGCCAGAAGGGCCCAGTCCTGTCACTATCACGGTGCCAGGACCAATTCCGTTCACATCCACGAAAGCTATCCCATGGCACTATGGGGCAGATGTATATTACGAAGGTAAAAAACAGGAAGTTGAGTCATCAGTCAGCCCAAATGTTGATAACGTAGGGGGTGTAGGGGGCTTTACAAGGAGTGGAAGGTTGTTCGCTCCCCAAACCTTGAGAAGTGATAAAGAGGCAGAAGCTGCAGCAAAGGCTAAGGGTAAACAGGTGGTTGAAAGTGCACCTACACCTGAAGCAGAGACAAAGATTACTTTTGATAAGGAAATGGAAGAATTTATGAAGATAATCAAGAAAAGCGATTATAAGATTGTGGACCAACTGAATCAGACCCCTTCAAAGATTTCAATCTTGTCACTATTGATGTGCTCTGATGCGCACCGGCAGGCGTTGTTGAAAGTGTTGAAGAGTGCGTACGTGCCGCAAGAAATTACTGTTAATCAGCTCGAGGGCGTAATCTCCAATGTTAATGTTAGCCATGGCTTGGGCTTTACAAGTAGAGATTTGACTGTTGAAGGAAGAAACCATAATAAGGCTTTGCATATCACGATGGAGTGTAAGGGCGCAGTGTTATCTCATGTACTGGTAGACACTGGTTCATCACTTAATGTCTTGCCCAAGAAGGCATTGATGAAGCTGGAAGTTGATGGTTTGATCTTAAGGCCTAGTGAATTGGTGGTCAGAGCATTCGATGGGACCCGACGATCTGTGTTTGGTGAGGTGGAATTGCCCGTACAAATTGGACCACAGGTATTCAAATCCACGTTCCATGTAATGGACATACAACCTGCATATAGCTGCCTATTGGGACGCCCTTGGATTCACGGAGCCGGGGCTGTTACCTCTACTCTACATCAAAAGCTGAAGTATGAGTTTGAAGGGCAGGTTGTGACAGTGTGTGGGGAGGAAGACATCTTTGTGAGTCACTTGTCCACATTCAAGTACATTGAAATGGATGGGGAAATTCATGAGATGCTGTGCCAATCATTTGAAGCAGTCAACATTGACGATGCACCTGAGTCTTCTCCTGTACCAGTTGGGGCTGGTACCTCCATTTCATCTTACAAACAAGCTGTCGAAGTCGTCAGGGCAGGCAACGCCCAAGGTTGGGGCAGGTTGATAGAGACCCCAATGAAGGAAGACAAATTTGGTATTGGTTATCATCCCTCTACAACTTCAGATGCGGGGAGCAGGGGACCCATTACTTTCAATAGTGGGGGAATCATCTACACGGACCAGTATTGTGCAGCCACAGAGGATAGTGTTGACAGTGATTGTGACCTGGACAATTGGGTACGCCCTCATGTTCCGGGACAACAAGTGCAAAATTGGTTCGTTGAAGAAGTCATCCGGGTTACTCTTCAGACAGAGTAATTTTTCTTTGTTTTTTCTAACCATAATGCATGACAAAATCTTGCGCTCTGCCCAAGGCGTATAGATTCATTTATAGGGCCACCATGGTTGCATTTGCAATGTTTAATCATTAATAAAGGACGTTTTGCAATCAAATTTTGTTCTCTGTCTTTCAGTTTTTATTTTTGCACAAAATATATAAAATGGCAATGTTTCATTTTCTTTTGTTTTGCTTAAAAATAAATTCTAAAATAAGGCATGAACCCGTTCATGCAGACTTGATCCTCCGGATACCACTGATAACGATTTTGATATGGCCATGTATGACTTTGACAATCCGATTTATCAAGCCGAAGAAGGGGATGGGAAAGATTGTGAACTTTCTGAAGAACTGGCCAGATTGTTGAAACAAGAGGAAAGGGTCATCCAGCCTCATCAGGAGACTGTAGAAATCATCAATATTGGTACCAAGGACGCCAAGAAAGAGATCAGGATTGGTGCCAGCTTGCAAGCAGATGTGAAGCAAACTTTGACGGAAATGTTGCGCGAGTATGTTGACATCTTCGCCTGGTCGTATCAAGACATGCCGGGGTTGGATACGGATATTGTCGTGCACAGGCTGCCATTAAGAGAAGAATGTCCGCCAGTCAAGCAGAAACTTCGTCGGACTCACCCCGACATGGCCTTAAAGATTAAGGAGGAAGTCCAGAAGCAGTGGGACGCTGGTTTTCTTGCTGTGACAAAGTATCCTCCATGGGTAGCCAACATCGTGCCAGTACCGAAGAAAGATGGAAAAGTGAGAATGTGTGTGGATTATCGAGATCTTAATAAAGCTAGCCCGAAAGATGATTTTCCACTACCTCATATTGATGTGCTGGTCGATAATACAGCTCAATTTTCAGTGTTCTCATTTATGGACGGTTTCTCCGGATACAACCAGATCAAGATGGCACCTGAAGATATGGAAAAAACCACGTTCATTACTCCGTGGGGTACATATTGTTATAAAGTAATGCCTTTTGGGTTGAAAAACGCAGGGGCAACGTACCAGCGGGCGGTGGTGACATTGTTTCATGACTTGATTCATAAGGAGATCGAATGTTATGTAGATGATATGATTGCCAAGTCGAGAACAGAAGAGGAACATCTGGTTAACCTGAAAAAGCTGTTTGAAAGGTTGAGAAAGTTCCGTCTGAGATTAAATCCAAACAAGTGCACGTTTGGGGTGCGGTCTGGAAAGTTGTTAGGTTTCATTGTGAGCGAAAGAGGAATCGAGGTTGATCCTGCTAAGGTGAAAGCAATACAAGAAATGCCTGAACCGAGAACAGAAAAAGAGGTTCGTGGTTTCTTGGGTAGATTGAACTACATTGCGAGGTTCATATCTCACCTAACAGCCACGTGTGAGCCAATATTTAAATTGTTAAGGAAAGATCAAACGGTCAGGTGGAATGACGATTGCCAATTGGCATTCGATAAGATAAAAGAATACCTGCAGGAACCTCCGATTTTAATGCCTCCAGTTGAAGGGAGACCGCTGATAATGTATCTGACAGTGCTTGAAGGTTCCATGGGTTGTGTTCTCGGTCAACATGACGAGACAGGTAGGAAGGAGCATGCTATTTACTACCTGAGCAAAAAGTTCAATGATTGTGAGTCCCGATACTCAATGCTTGAAAAGACATGCTGTGCACTTGCATGGGCCGCTAAGCGATTGAGGCAATATATGGTTAGGCACACGACCTTGTTGATTTCAAAAATGGATCCTATCAAGTATATTTTCGAGAAACCAGCATTGACAGGCAGAGTTGCACGGTGGCAAATGGTCTTGACAGAGTATGACATTCAGTACACTTCACAAAAGGCCATCAAAGGAAGTATCTTGTCCGACTATCTTGCGCAACAGCCGATTGATGATTACCAACCCATGAAATTTGACTTCCCTGATGAGGACATCATGTTTCTCAAAGCTAAAGACTGCGAGGAACCACTTCCGGAGGAGGGGCCAGACCCTGAATCCAAATGGAGTCTGATGTTTGATGGGGCTGTCAATATGAATGGGTGCGGAGTTGGAGCAGTTCTTATCACGCCGGAAGGTGTTCATATGCCGTTCACTGCCCGAATAACTTTCGGATGCACCAACAATGAAGCAGAGTACGAAGCTTGTATAATGGGGATCGAGGAGGCGATTAATCTACGGATTAAAACCCTTGATATATTCGGTGATTCAGCTTTGGTAATCAATCAAGTGAAAGGGAGTTGGTACACGCACCAAGCAAATCTAGTGCCGTATAGAGATTATACGAGGAGATTGCTGACATTTTTCACAACAGTGAAACTATACCATATTCCTCGAGATGAGAATAGGTTCGCGGATGCCTTGGCCACTTTGTCTTCCATGATCAAAGTGCAAGGATGGAACCATGTACCTAAGATTGAGGTATCCCGCCTTGACAGACCAGCATTTGTGTTTGCGGTCGATGCAGCGTCTGATGACAAGCCATGGTTTTATGACATTAAGTGTTTCTTGAAAAGTCAAGAGTACCCGCCCGGGGCATCGTCCAAAGACAAGAAGACGTTGAGAAGGTTAGCCGGTAGTTTCTTCTTGAACAAAGATGGCGTGCTGTATAAAAGAAATTTTGACACGGTCCTGCTTAGATGTGTGGATAAACATGAAGCAGACTTGTTGATGATTGAAGTGCACGAAGGCTCTTTCGGTACCCATGCCGGAGGGCAGGCAATGGCTAAAAAGTTGTTAAGGTCGGGATATTATTGGTTGACTATGGAGTCAGATTGTTGCAAATATGCCCGCAAATGTCATAAATGCCAGATCTATGCAGACAAGGTGCATGTGCCTCCAAATCCGTTGAGCATCATGTCGTCGCCTTGGCCGTTTGCCATGTGGGGCATTGATATGATCGGAAAGATTGAGCCTACAGCTTCCAATGGTCATCGTTTCATCTTGGTGGCAATTGATTACTTCACCAAATGGGTCGAAGCCGCATCCTATGCCAATGTTACAAAACAAGTGGTCGCTCGTTTCTTAAAACGGGATATCGTTTGCCGATATGGAGTTCCCGAAAGAATCATTACTGATAATGGTTCTAATTTGAATAATAAGATGATGGCTGAGTTATGCCGGGACTTCAAAATCGAACATCACAATTCTTCTCCGTACCGCCCAAAGATGAATGGCGCGGTCGAAGCGGCCAACAAAAATATCAAGAAGATTGTGCAGAAGATGGTTGTCACGTACAAAGATTGGCATGAGATGTTACCATTTGCTTTGCATGGGTATCGAACGTCGGTACGCACGTCCATTGGGGCAACTCCATTCTCACTTGTATATGGTATGGAGGCAGTGCTACCGGTTGAAGTAGAGATTCCGTCCCTCAGAGTCATGATGGATGTTAAGCTAGATGAAGCTGAATGGGTACGAGCCAGATTTGATCAGTTGAGCCTTATTGAGGAAAAGCGATTGGCGGCTGTATGTCATGGGCAACTATATCAGCGCAGAATGAAGCAGGCATTTGACCAGAAGGTGCGTCCTCGGGTTTATAAAGTCGGAGATGTGGTACTCAAAAGGATCCTTCCTCCCAATACAGATCACAGGGGCAAATGGACTCCTAATTATGAAGGTCCATTCGTGGTTAAAAAGGTCTTTTCGGGCAGAGCTTTATTGCTTACAACCATGGATGGCGAAGACTTTTCATCCCCTGTCAACTCGGACGTAGTCAAAAAATACTTCGCATGAATAGACCCGCTGGATAATAAAAATAAAAAATCCAGGCAAAAAAGGGCATCCCGGCGAACCAAAAACAGAATAAGGTTCGGGCAAAAATTAGGGATATAATTGAAAAAAATTGTACACCCGGTAAGTTGAAAACCCGAAAGGGCAACTTAGGCAAAAAAGGGTATCCTGGTGGATCGAAAACCTGAAAGGGCGGTCCACACAAAAGAGGGATTTAAGCGAATGACTACAGTCTGAGTTATCTGTACCCATTACTGTTTGAACAACTGACGTTCTGAAGAATAGGAATCGGTCTGATCATTCCTCAGAAGGCAAGGTCGGGGAGTTGTGAAGACATACTGGTCATAACAGAATGGAAACTCAGTGGAATTCCGTTTTCACATTGCCATTAGGATAGTTTCTTTTCTCAATTTTTCAGCGATCACCTCTTTCCAGGGATTGCTTCCAGATGTAATTGCCTATTCTGGGCTCTCAGTCAATAAATTGGATTTCAATAAAAAGCTTTCTATTTTTGTTTTATTGCTTTGTTTGCAAAAACGTCCTAATTGTTGATAAAACATTGCATTTGAAAACATGGCAGCCTTGCAATAACATGCGCAGAAAAAATATTTGAAATTACTTCGAATGTTGAATACTCCCGGATGGTGGATTCTAGCCACGCAATATTCGGGGCATGTGGGCATATTCTTTTGTTGCAGGTAGCAGGTGCAGATGATTTTAAGCACAAGACCAGCAATAAATCACCCCACGCAAAAGACTGGGGCAATTATGGGTAAGGAGATCGGCGTTCATCGTTCGGTCGACGATTGTTCATAACGGGTCGATATCAGTGAATTAAGTTCAACTGGGTACCGTTGCATCTTATTAAGTCGATTCTCTCATTCAGTACTTCCAACAGCTACAAGCTTTTCTGTGTCGATAATGGTTGCGAATTCCCCAATAAAGTTGCTTCGCAAACACCGAAGTTGATGGTCAATCCCCGTTGAAGTCACAAGAGTTTGAAGAGGCTAGATCTTCTGTAAAATCCTCTTATGACATCCTCTCCGGGGACAAATTGTTGGTTTTCTTAAGCATGGGGCATGTTGTTTCCCCAGCATGAAGTGTTGATCACCCCCCAGTAGAGTTTGATGGTCATTATCCCCAGCGAAGTCACAAGAGTTTGAAGAGGCTAGATCTTCTGTAAAATCCTCTTATGACATCCTCTGCGGGGACGAATTGTTGTGTTGTCCAAGCATGGGGCATGATTGTTTCCCCAGCATAAAGTGTTGGTCATCCCCAGTAGAGTTTGAGGACAGTTGGTCTTCTGTAAAATCCTCTCAAAAGGCATTCCCCAGCACGAGACGCTTTAAAGCAGTTTTCTCCAGCAGAGTTTGTTATAAACTCGTCATCCCCAACGGAATTGTCTAAAGGGAAGCTCGCCTAACATGGTGCATTGTGGTACTTATCCTAAGCTTGACAGTCATATTCTTCAGCAGACTACTGTGGATTTGCTTTGGGTTTCCCCAACAGATCTCTAAGGACTCTTTCCTAGCAAGTTGCAGGGGAATGTTCTAACCAGGATCTGCATATCCCTGGCAGAGTAGCCCTGATACCCAGCAAGATCGTATCTCTGGTCATGGTATCCTCACAAAGGTCAGCATCGAATCTTGTCAGCAACTTCCAGCTGAGTTGTTGTTCTCTCCGCAGAGGTTTATCAGATCGACAGAATCTATTCCTCAACAAGGATGGTACAGCCTTTCCCCAGCCGGGTCAGAAGGTTGATAATCCCTATAAAGGATCTTGGGTTGAATAAATCCCCAAGCAGAGTTTTAATGGCTCATTTCCCCAGCAGGACGTCATTTAAAAATTCTCATCCCCAGCGGAATCGCTGTGACCAGAATTCGTTCCCCCAAACAGATGGAATAATTCCTGGCAGAGTCGTCATTCCCTCATATCTTAAAGTCCAATTTATTTTTGGCAAGCTTGACAATTCGAAGCAGACGGATTGTTCATCCATTCGCCAGCAGAGATATTATCCTCTCAGGAACCTCTAAAGTCAAGTCATTTCATTGGTCTTTGCTCCTCAGCAGAGTCAGCATAGATGTCTGACACAGATGCAGAGAGTAATGCAATGTTGCATATTCCAAAAGTCCAACAGTGGATTGGCAAAGGTCCATCTAAGGGTGGCATATTCTAAAAGTCCAACAGTGGATTGGCAAAAGTCCGTCTTCGGGTGGCAAAAGTCCAACAGTGGATTGGCAAAAGTCCATCTTCGGGTGGCAAAGCAGCTAAAAGTCCAACAGTGGATTGGCAAAAGTCCGTCTTCGGGTGGCAAAAGTCCAACAGTGGATTGGCAAAAGTCCGTCTTCGGGTGGCAAAAGCCCAACAGTGGATTGGCAAAAGTCCGTCTTCGGGTGGCAAAAGTCCAACAGTGGATTGGCAAAAGTCCGTCTTCGGGTGGCAAAAGTCCAACAGTGGATTGGCAAAAGTCCATCTTCGGGTGGCAAAGCAGCTAAAAGTCCAAAGTGGATTGGCAAAAGTCCGTCTTCGGGTGGCAAAAGTCCAACAGTGGATTGGCAAAAGTCCGTCTTCGGGTGGCAAAAGTCCAACAGTGGATTGGCAAAAGTCCATCTTCGGGTGGCACGAAGCTGCAAAGTCCACCAGTAGTGTGGCAAGCCAGTAGTCGTCTGGCGTCGTTCAAAAAGACATTTCCAAAGTCCACCAGTAGTGTGGCAGGCCAGTAGTCGTCTGGAATTGCATAAAAGACATTATCAAAGTCCACCAGTAGTGTGGCAGGCCAGTAGTCGTCTGGAATTGCATAAAAGACAGTATTAAAGTCCACCAGTAGTGTGGCAAGCCAGTAGTCGTCTGGCATCGTTCAAAAGACAGATCTCTCCGACGTTTCATCGAGGATTCAATCCAGCAGTCTCGTTGGGTTTATATCCCTTTTCTTCTTCATCATCCAGAGCAAATTTTTGGTTATTTGGTATTCAATCACTATATACCTTGAAAGTCCGAAAGCAATCGCTTTCAGGCATTCAGGTCTACAGCGCTTGAATAGGGGCAGCTGTAATACCCCAAAATTTGCTCTCCCCTTTTGTCATCATAGCATGGCATTATCATTTATCATATCATATCCACCTCATTAACATTACATTGCATTTAACATAGAAAAATGAAGCATGGCATCCTTCTTACCATCAGGGCATGTGGTCAGGTGGAAGGTGGACAATCAAGGAATCATTCAAAGCACAAAAAGGTCAATCAAGTTGGCTCTAGGCAAGCCAAGAGGTCTCTCATGTCTCATACTATCTCAATTGATCTTCCAAAACCTCAAGGAAGTGAGATTCAATGGGAGATTGAAGCACTACATCTTTCACTATGCAAGAGGTTCAAAAATTGAAGGAAAACCCTCAAAAGAGATAGCTCATTGATTCAAAATCATCCTCAAGTGGCATTTCTCATCATCCTTTAAGAGGATACACAACATACTCTGAGGAATTTGAAATTGAAGACTGCACTTTTCCCTCCTAACCAGAGGGGGTCAAAATTAGGGTTTCTAATAAAATCAGGATATCTCTGATTTTTTGGACAAAGCTTGTTGTCATGGTATTCTACATGTTCTTAAGTGTATGTGTGTGGAAGATTGCATCTCAATTGGTTTTAGAAGAGGTTCAATTGGAAGAAAGATCAAAAATCAGGGAATTTGGGGCCAAGTCAAATAATCAGAGGAAAAAGTCAACTCTTGACTTTTTAAAGCCAAATTCATGAAATTCATGTTATATGTGACCAATGTACAAAATTTGATCAAGAAACTCCAAAGGAATCATGAAAAAATCAAGATTTGGAAAGTTGCCATTTTTGGATGAAGTAGGGTTACTAAAAATAGCAAGTTTTGGCCATTTTGCATCAGAATTGGAACCAAGGCCATTCAAAATTGAAGCATCAAATGAAAATTCCACTCTGCCTCAATGAAAGATCTTGCTTTAAGCTTCAAATCCATGGGTATAACATCTCCATTGGACAAAAATTGAGGGAGATATGATTAATCAAAGTTGGAGGAAAGTAGGCCAAAAACCATGTCTTGACCAAGCTTGGCCAGGTCTGCGCGCAGTCATTTTTACAAACGTGTGGTGGGCCAAATGTCCATTCATTTTTCTCATGGTTAAAGGCCTCTAATGAGAAAATTTTCAACATCAAAGTTGTTCTATGTAGTCTTATCTTCAATGTTCATGTTGGACAAATTTTGATTTGACCAAGTTATGAAATAGAAAGATGGGTCTAAAGTTGGTCTGATTATGCTGAAAATCACTAGGCCAACTTGCCATGCCATGCCCCAAATTGCTCGCCCATGCATCAGTTTGTTTTACATCTGTTTATGGTCATTTTTAGGCATGTTCCAAGCATCATTTCTATTCAATTTTCACACCAAACATGTAGCATTACATCTCCTGTTTCCAATGACTCCAAAAACACATCAAATCATCCATGGATTTGAGAGAATTCCATCATCAAATCACCATGATTGCATTGGTTTCAAGCTGTCATAAAACCAGAAAATAAACATGGTTGTGGTTGATTGTTTCAGAATTCACATGTACACTCTTTATTCCTTTCCTCATTTAAGCCAACATCCCCTTACAAACTTGAGCAGCACGTGCTATCCATGTTGTTTCCATACACTAAAGAGGAAGAACAAAACTTGTGAAACAAGTTTATCAAGCTGCCACACCAGAACAACTCATCATCACCATTCCTTGCAATTGCTCCTCACCATAACTCCATGAACCTCACCCTCACTCTAACAGAACTTCCCCAACTCGTGCCATTAACCACCTAACTCAGTTAGTTAACTCAAACTCAGTTAACTAACTCAGTTTAACTAGAGTTCTAACTGTTAACTGAACTGGTTGGGAGTTAACCTTGGATATATAAGCTGAAACTCTCACAATTTCAGAGTAGGATTCTCATTTTTCACTCTCACTCCAAATTGCTCTCACTTTTCTCTCAGAGTTCTCTCCATTCTCTCTCTGATTTCACACGAGTTCTTCACACGTTCTCACCTTGATCTTCATCAATTGTTCATCATCAAGCACTTCTGATCAAGAACAAGCTGAAGTAAGAGCAAGCTATCGAGAGCAGCAACTTCTCCAATTGGAATCTCAGTTCATTGTCTTCAAAATCCAAAGGTTCAGAGCATTTATTTTGCTCTTAGGAAGCTCAAGATCAATCTCTCATCTCTGGTTTTCTGTTGATTCAAGAGTTCTCCAATTTCAGGTTTCAAAATTTCTCAAACTTTAATTGCACGATTTTATCCTGTTTTGACTTGTTGATGTGTTGTTTGAGCTTATTAGAAGCTATGTGAAGCTGGCTAGTTGATAGAGCTCTTTAGGAGCTTAGAACTGAAAATTAGGGCAAATTTATCCTCTTCGATTCTCCTTATTCATGCTTGATCTATGAATTTTCTTGTTGGATTTGTGTTCCTCATGAGCTTAGCTTTCGTTTGGTATATGGCTTGTGAATTTCTGGAGAAAATGTGAGTTGCAGGTGGTGGCTGCTGGCCGGAGAAGATGACCGGAGGTCATCTCCGGCCGGTGACTTTAACTGTTAGGGTTTATGTGTGTTTTAATCCTGTTCGTTCATGTTTTCTGATCGTGTGATCCTTGTCTTGCCAGCACATTAAAAACCACATGCTCCTCACGTGTATCTTTTCTGAATTCATTTAAACATGTTGTAGTGTAGTGCATGGTAACTTGTGTGTGTCCTCACGCATGTGCATTGATCCTGATTACTTTGACCACGCATTGACCTTGACTTGATCCATTGGCTGAGAATGAGTCAATTCCTGTTGACTGAAGTGCATGCTTGCTATTGTGTCATGTGCGTAAATGGACCCAAATCAGAATACTATCCACACCCCCAATTTTGAGGCCCATGTGATTTGAACATGCTGATTTGCTATGTTCATACCCCCCTGCATTTTGCATTTATTTTTCATTTTTATTTCTTTTTACACGTTTGATTTCTAATTTTTAAAAATACCAAAACATATTGGAAAATTCTACAAAAATTCATGTGTATTCTTAAAACATTTAGGAAATTTTCTATGATTTTATTTTCTGATTTTATGACTATTTTGCCCCTGTTCCATTATTTCTTTTGAATTTCCATTTGTATGCATACTTAATGTGACATATGATTTTGTGCATTTTTGTTCTTGATCATAAAAAATGATTTTGATGCCTTTCTTTTTGCATTGTGGTCACAATATGTTGAGGTATGTTTGAGATTTATGAGATGATTTTTAAGTCTTTTTTGGATGACTTTTGATGTGTTGCTTTGAGCATGAATGCATGAAACTTCCATGAGACTTTGACCTAATTGTTGAGTGACTTTGGTTCTGATTCATTGCTTGTGGACTTGATATGTTAATGGCATGTGTTTAAGGTGTTTGATTGGTGAAAGTCATAATTTTTGAAGCATGTTTGCTATTTGTTTGAAGCATGAAGTTTAACTTGTTCATTTTGTGAATGCATGCCTCATGTTTGGTTTGCTTGATCATGAAGGCACTTGTGCCATGAGTTGTGGTTTTGTTTGGGGATGTATAGCATGTTAATTGACTTCTGATTGTGACATTTGGGTTTCATCTTTGCATGTTTGATGTTTATCTTGCACCTTAAGTCACTTGTTTCACAAGTATGAACCACATTCACATCACTTTACCTTTTCTTCTTTGCTTCTTGTTGGATTGAGATTTTGTTTGCATGATTGGGTATGTTCATTTAGGATAACATTAGGTTGTGTAAATATGAGTTACATTCTGACTTGGAAGCATGTATAGCATTCAATCTCATTTCACTTTGTTTGTCAACTTGTTTGAATTTGATTTGTTCATTATATTTTCTTACTTTACTTGTAAGTGATTGTGCTAACCATGTAGGGGCTTTGGTAAGTTTCAATTGAGTGTGGATAAGGAATCCACATTCAACTTCTATCCTTTCTCTTTTACAATTCCATTTTGTGTTTTGTTAAGCACTTATGTGCTTTCTTTCAATAATTTATTACTTTCCCTTTTGAATTACAATTCATCTTCTACTTTGGAAGTGAATTGTTTAATTCTTTCTTTCTTTAGATTTTAGGTTGAAACCTCACAAACCTTTAGGATCACTCCCTTTAATCTTCAATTAGGATTGAGTCTTAGTCCATATAGGTTTTACCTTTTCTCCTCTCTTGAGTCTCTTTTCTCATCTCAAAGAAAATTCAAAATATGTAACAAAGGTAGGCATTTATTGCATTTAGGCCTTTCATATAAAGAAAAGATTATAAGGGGTCTTCTCTTGTAATCTTAGAATGTGTAGCATATAGCCCATCTTGGGTCAATGTGTTAAACATTTGATCTTGTATGAGGGACTTAAATGCAATACTTGTTGAAGGTGCAAATAATAAAAAACACTTCTTCACGTCATAATCAACAAAACATTTAATAAACACAAGTATGCTAGTGTGTTTGAACCTTGATAATTGGAACTAAGTGTGAGGGTCTTCTTCACCCTTAGTGTGCTTTCTTACCCATTCCATCTTGGAATGTGAGAAGGTACACATTCCAATGACTAAGATCCAGATACACTGTCGTATGCAAACAAATCCAAAGCACTTCCTTCTAAAAGACAAAAACCAACAATAACGTCTTTCCTTCGGGAATTCTTTTCTCATCTCATTCATTCTCAACGCACGAACGCGCTTCTACTCGTTCTCTTGCAAGATGGTAACGCACTCGGACCAGCGAGCCTGCAACACCTGAGCTAGAACGTAAGCCGTTCCCTAAAACACAAACAATTCATCCCTAGTGAGGGGAACTACGTCGCTCTGATTCTCATGCTCCCGATGAGATACGTAGGCAGTGGGGTAGGGCCCATGCGAGCACTTCTTTTATTTTCCCTACATTTGTTTCTCGTTCCTTTTCCGGTTCTCTTTTCGTTCCTTTTCCAGTATTCTTTTCTATCACCCTTTGATCGAAACAAGCAAGCGTGGATCCCATCGGGTACGATGGACGCGAGGGGGTGCTAATACCTTCCTCTCGCGTAACCGACTCCCGAACCCATTTCTCTTGGTCGCAAGACCATGCTCTTTCCTTTCTCTCAGGTTTACGCGGTGTTTCCTTTCCCTCTCTTGGGATAAATACACATTGCTGGCGACTCTGTTTCGGTGCCACTTTCGCGTTTGTACTAGGATGAAAATCCCGGGAGCGACATGTACATACTCCCTGAAGGGGGAGGAGTCATTTGAGGCATTTGGGGTCCCATAGTTGAAAAGCTAGGCGCACTCTGGGGAATTGAATGCGCAGGTGTCGAACCCGCTGTTGATGGCATAGCCTCTGATACTGATATTGAGGCCGTATTGCCCCTAGTCGAAGGATTAGGGGGTGGTATTTCATTATTCGTAGGATTCTGATTGTTAGGAGGATTTGGATTCGCCATTCTGCGTACTTGTCTCCTTCTGTGTCTTTCTTCGTTATTTATGGCTATCTTACCACTTCTTAGTCTCATGCAACAAAAACGAAGAAAATTTCGTACGAGTAAAGTGTAAAATAAAGGTTTTCAAATGTTAATAGCACAAAGTCCCACTGGGCGTGCCAGTTTGTTTGCTTAGAAAATTTGCAAACAACCGCTGATCTCCTAATTTATGAAAAATTAGTTTGCTTACAGGACTGATCAAACAATCTTGACAAATTGTGTTAAAAAACCTTTTATTTATTGGATTCATCATTGTTTTCATCAACTAGTGTTTTTCGACTAAAAATAAAGACTTTGGTTCTTAAAAGAAATGGCGAAATGTAAGTAAATTGCAAGAATAAAAGTACGGAAATGAAAAGTAATTGTAAATGAATAACTTAAGATTTCATTAAAATGCAAGGAATAAAACTGGTGTTTCTCAAACGTACATTTCTCAGTAACTACTCTTTTCTCTCACACGGTTACTTTGAGTATTTCTTGAGTGACTTGTACAAAATTTGAACACACACGGAAATCTAAATGCTAGGACTCCCTATTTATATACAATCGAAATAACTGTCAATAACAGTTATTTCTCCTAATGATGACACATGGCGTTCTGCATGCCTTTTCGCCCTGGATGTGCTCCACGCGTCTGGCTTTCAAAACGAGTCTCCCTCCTATATTCGAATTTCAAAACATCCGTCGAAAATGGCCTTATCACCAATATGTCGAAGCATTTCTACTACTTAGAAAAATCTCCAAATATGCTTCCCCAATTAACATTGAACTTCGACTGACCCACTTCAAAACAATCTCCTGTCGAAATAATCCTGGCAAATCTTCAAAACTTACTTTCTGAACAAAATTCAGGCGTCGAAATTAGCAGCCTACAGAGGGTCTATAATAAACCACATTGATCCATTTTCAACAATGGATTGATTCAAGAAGCTTGATTCACAAGTTTCAAGTTCATCAGAACCACTGTTAGGGTTTCGCGGAAAAAGTCAACTGTGCCTTTGACTTTTGACCAGGACATGCTCCCAAACCTTGGGACATGATTAAATAGTCCCTATAACACCCATGAAATCAATCCATCAAGTTTGATTTAGGTCAAGGACTTGATTTCATAGAGGATCGCACAGTTTGGAATTCATCTGATAAAAAGTCAACTGTGTTCAAAAGTCAAAGTTTGACTTTTTGATTTTTTGATCAATTATGGTTCCCTAACCCTAAAATGATGATAATGTGTGATTGGAATCATCATTCATCAAGAAAAATCAAGAAAAATGGGATAACTTGTAAAAGGGGTAACCATAATAAAACTTAGAAATTTTCTAAGTTATGGAACAAAGTGGCTAGGGTACCAACTTCCAAGGATCATAACTTGAGATCCAAGTGACCATTTTGGCTGATCCAAAGATGGATTTGTAGCTCTCATGGCATACTTTAAAAGTGTCAACTACACCTCACTCCAATTCTTCATGGATTTTTAGTTATGGAGTGGCCAAAATGACAAAAACATGAAAATGCCACTTTTTCCAACACTTAGTGAAATTTTCACTAAGTCAGAATCTGTTTCACTTTTTTCAAAATTTAAGGGCATTTTTCATTAGATCCAAAAAGTATTAAGCCAAACTATGATTACCCACATGTTGTATCATATAAGAGCTTTCCAAAATAGCCAAGAACTCCATCAAACTCCATTTGAGCTAAGAGTTATGACAATGGCAATATGCCTTGCTGTAACTGTCATGGCAAGGCAGATTTGTGCATTTTGCTCGATTTGATCCAATTGTGCAAATGAAAAACTAGTTTATCCATCTGAACACCTCGGGAGGAGACCAAAGAGGGACAAACACTGATCCATAATCCTCCTAAGTCTTTGGAACCAAGAGTAGCATGCCAAACCTAGAAATGCCTAAAAAGGGGACAAGACTTCAATTTTGTTTTGAAGCATTCAATGGATGCACCAAGGTGGCATGAACTGAGCCTTTTCCAACTGAATGAGTCAAGGATGATCTCTGAACTAGGGTTCCAAAGGCCTGTACTCTAACCTCTAGTCAATGGCTAGAGGAGACTTGAGATTCCAAAATGATCCAATTTAAGTACACCAAACCCATCAAACTGATGCTTTCCTCAAAATCTCTTCTTTCACTCCAAAATTTCCTTCCAAAGCAAGTCACTATTGGGTTTTAAGTTTGAGAGTCATTCCAACCAAACCAATCACACACACACCTCATAAACACCATATAGAAGTGATCCAAACACTTAAACAACATCTAGAACACCAATTTCACAAAATCACCTGCCAATTGCTCAAGGTTTTAACCAAGTTGCAACTGAGGTGCCATACTTTGTTCCAGCCATTTCCAAACAACTCCAAGCATTCAAACACATTCCATATGGTGTAGGGAAGCTGTTCAGATCATCACAACTCATCTGTAACACCTCCAACTCAAAAATCACATTGCTCTTGCTGTCACGACCTTCAAGTAAGCCTAAACTTGTTCATCTCTTAATCTATGCATATTTCCTCGCACAATACTTTTGACAAATGTTCATAATCATGCATAGAATGTTTCCCCTCAATTAATTACTTTGTTTGAATCGTGTATCAAAATTCTCAGCCTTCATGCAAATTTTAGGGTTCTTGAGGTTTTGTCTTGATTTCTTATTCCATGCTTAAAATAAATGAAATTAAAGACCATATACATGATCGTGAGGTGAAAACGAGTATATTGATATGTGGATTGTGTGATTTCATCAAGTATTCAGTGAGATTTGTGAGAAAATGCAAATCTGCAGAAACAGAGGGGTGGCACGTGTTCTTCGTGTGTTCTTGGCGCCATTTTTTGAATATTTGAATATTTGAATTTTGTGATTTTATTTAATTGATTCAAAAATTAATTTCTCTCTGAATTTTAATGATTTTGAGTTGATTCTTTTTTTAATAATTCACAAAAATGTTAAAATATTTTATTTTGCCAAAAATTCCCAAAAATATTATTTATTTCATATACTAGATATTTTTGCAAAGAAGTAATCTTTTATTTGTTTTTTAACATTTAAAATATTTTTCCTCCTTGATTTTCCAAATTTAATTGGTTTCCAATCATTTTGTGGATATAAACATGATTTTTCAAACATTAATCCAAGATCACAACTTGTTTTTCACATATGTTTGATAATTTTGATTATTTTAATTAAATTCTTATTTAATTAAAATACATTTTGAAATTAATTTAGGGTTTTGATCTTAATCACCCTAAACAAATCATTTTCAAACACTCATGGGCCTCTAATAGAGTGTAAGACCCAGTCCCCTTTTAACAAAAACAATTTTGGGCCTCAGATATTGTATAAGTCCCTCTGCGTTAAAAGAAAAATATCGGCGCAATCGCCTGTTCAAAAATCAAATCATCTGGGCCTACCCTCGTGTTATAAGCCCCATTTCTTTTCTTTAAGTTTCTCTGGGCCTCTAATAGAGTGTAAGACCTAATCTCCCTGTACATAAAAACAATTTTGGGTCTCACATATTGTATAAGTCCCTCTGTACAATTTTTAAAACAACGGTGCGATCATCGTCAAAACTTGGGCCTCTCCTTGAGCTGTAAGCCCCAACAATCTTTTCAAAACACTTTCTCCTTTGATTTTGAATTCAAATATATGTTGTTATCAAAAATTTCTTTAATTTCTTTGTTGAACAACTAACAAAACAGCATGGAAGCTCTACAATGGGTAAGTGTTTATCCGTTTTCATTTACCGCTTTCATATGTATATAACTATATTGTGGGGCTGTTTCACTATAAGTCTTCTTTCACATCCTTTTATATACTTGTCACATATCCATTGTGTAATACTAGTATAGTTATTTAGAGTTTTCCCTGGCAACTACGTCTAGAACTAGGTAAAGCCTGTTGGTCACTCTTAAATACAAACAAAACTAGATCCCCATAGGATTTCCAGATACAGTCTTCTCTTCTCTTGGGGTTCACTACGCCAAAAATGACTTTTACTAGCGCACCTTAGACATCGCTTTTATGTAAAAGCGCTGCTATAAGTTAAATAAAAAATAAAACACGGAAACTGTATACGAAAAAGAGTAAAAAGCGCTGCTAAAAGTCCTACCTTAGACAGCGCTGGTAAAGGACCACATTAGCCAGCGCTTCTGAGAAGCGCTGCTAAAGGCCTATATTAGCCAGCGCTTTTCTCAAAAGCGCTTTCTAGAGTCATATAAATTAAAAAAAAAATAATCTCAAAAGCGCTGTTAAAGGCCAATATTAGCCAGCGCTTGTATAAAGCGCTGCTAAAGGCCTATAATAGCCAGCGCTTTTCTAAAAAGCGTTGTCTAAGGTCTTATTAATTAAAATAAAAAACTGAATAGTATCAGTATTCTATTTTTCATATCTCTATTCTTTCCCTCTGCTGCGAACTGCGAACGACGAGAACGAACGAAGAACAGCTCACGCCACCGTCATCCACCTTCCTCCACCGTCTCGGTTACAGTCTCGCCGTCGTCCTTCCTCCATTGTCCTCCACCGTCCTCCACCGTACTCCACTGTTCTCCACCATTTCGGTAAGATTTCTTCTTTTCTGTTATGGTTAACGTTAGAGATGGTTAGGGTCATAACAATACTCCATTACTTTAATCATTACAAGTTTTTTCTCAGTCATCCAACAACTGTTCCATGGATTTGTAAGGTCCATTTTCTGATATGAACATTTCTGCTTTTAGGGTTCTTCTTTGAGGAATCTGATTGATGTAAACCATACTGTCTCTTTTATAAACAACTATGCCTTGATTAACCAAAAAAAATTAAATCAAGATATAGAGTGGGGTATAGGTACTAAGTGTTTTGTTGTTCGCTTATGGATATTAATGTCTTGGTTTTATGCTATTAAATTCAAAACTATAAACGATTCAATTTTGGAATTCTTCAATGGCTTATTCCTGCCTTAATCTCTCTTGTGATTGTTCTTTTCAGATTGTTGTTTGAGGAGAATTTGTTTTGAACCAAGTGCTACTACGAGAAAGGTATTTTATTCTTGCACTCAAATCTTCATATGGTAGACGATACATGAAATAAAAGTTTGTATTAATCTTCTTTTATGTTCTTTTGAAATAGTTTCCTGAATAATTATAGTAGTGTTTTTGTTTACCTTAATAAGTAGGAAAACCATGGATAAAAAATGGATGTTTGTCGATCGATTGTCCAAAGAGTACGAGAATGGAGTATTGGAATTTGTTAAGTTTGCTGTTCAACACGTTGAAGACCCCAGTCGAATGAAATGTCCTTGCTTGGGTTGTTGTTATGTGGGTCGGGTTGACGCAGATGGATTGAAATCGCATTTACTGATGCATGGAATTGATCGAAGTTATAAGTGTTGGATATTTCATGGTGAGAAAACTAACGAGAATGTTGAACCGAGTGGGAAAAGTAATACGACCTATGCTTCAGACAATAAAGACACGGAAACATACGATTGTGATCGAGTCGAAGATATTGCAGAAGCACTTGAAGAAGATCTTCATGATTGTCCCAAAATGTTTGAGAGGTTGGTAAGCGATGCAGAGAAACTGTCGTATAAAGGTTGCACTAAATTCACAAGACTGTCTGCGGTATTAAAGTTGTACAACTTAAAGGCGGGCAATGGATGGTCGGATAAAAGTTTCACAGAGTTGTTGGCCCTTATGAGAGAAATGCTACCGGAGGATAATGTTCTTCCTAATCGAACCTATGAGGCCAAAAAAATGTTGTGCTCTATTGTCATGAGCTATGATAAGATACATGCTTGTCCAAACGATTGCGTTTTGTTTCGAAATGAATATGCATCGTTAACTGAGTGCCCGAAATGCGGTTTGTCTCGATATAAGAAAAAATTGTCTCCAGCAAAAGTCTTATGGTATTTTCCTATAATTCCGAGATTTAGGCGTATGTTTCGTAGTGAAACCGATGCAAGACACCTGACTTGGCATGCAGATGAAAGAATTATTGATGGAAAGTATCGACATCCGGCTGATTCACCACAGTGGTCAAAAATTGATAATGATTATCCTGACTTTGGAGAAGAAGCAAGAAACCTTCGCTTGGCATTATCTACTGATGGAATGAACCCGCATGGTCTTCAAAGTATCTCACATACCACATGGCCTGTGATTCTTATGATTTATAACCTACCTCAATGGCTATGTATGAAGCGTAAGTACATGATGTTATCTATGTTAATTTCTGGGCCTAAACAACCAGGGAATGACATACACGTATACTTGGCACCCTTAATCGAAAATTTAAAGTTTTTGTGGGAGAATGGTGTGGAGGTTTATGATGGGTATAGGAAAGAAAGTTTCAACTTGAGGGCGATGTAGTTTGGCACAATTAATGATTTTCCAGCATACAGAAATCTATCAGGGTACAGCATAAAAGGTCAAGATGCGTGTCCTATTTGTGAAGATAAAACAGATTCGACGCGATTGGAGTTTGGTCAGAAGAATGTCTTTCTCGGTCATCGTAGATTCTTAAATTCTAATCATCACTACGTGGGTGGAGAAAAACATTCAATGGAGACACCGAATAGCGTAAAGCTCCACCTGCATTGTCAGGTGACCAAGTTTTTGAAAAGGTGAAAGATGTGCGTACTCAGTTTGGCAAGCCTTTTGCACATAAGGTTGTCAAAGGTGGGTGGAAGAAGAGGTCAATATTTTTTGAATTGCCATATTGGAAGTCTTTGTACGTGAGACATTTTCTCGATGTTATGCATATTGAAAAAAATGTATTTGAAAGTGTTATTGGTACGTTAATCAATATAAAAGGAAAGTCTAAGGATGGCCTTACAGCAAGGGAGGACATGTTAAAAATGGGAATAAGAACTGAATTAGCACCCGTGAAGAAAGGAAGACGAACATATCTACCACCTGCTGCTTTTACTCTATGAAGAAAGGAGAAAAAAATATTGTGTAAGTTTCTGAGTGAAGCTAAAGTTCCAGAAGGATACTCTTCAGATATTAGAAGACTTGTGTCTATGAAAGACCTCAAGTTGAAGAGTTTAAAGACACATGATTGCCATGTTATAATGGAACATTTTCTACCAATAGGTATACGTTCTATTTTGCCAGAAAAAGTAAGAAGCGCCATAACTAAATTGTGTTTTTTCTTTAGGTCAATTTGTAGTAAGGTGATCGATCCTGAGATCTTACCAACACTACAAAAAGAAATAGTTATTACCTTGTGTGAGCTTGAAATGTATTTTCCTCCCTCTTTTTTTGACATAATGGTACATCTAGTTGTTCATCTTGTGAAAGAGACACAGTTGTGTGGACCAGCTTATATGAGATGGATGTACCCTGCTGAACGTTATATGAAAATATTAAAAGGGTACGTGAAAAACCGAAGTCGACCAGAGGGTTGTATTGTTGAACGATACATTGTTGAAGAAGCGGTTGAGTTTTGTACTGAATATTTGTCCAATGTTCAATCGATTGGACTCCCCAAAACTCATATTTTCGAAAAAAAGGAAGGTAAACAATTAATTGGAAATAAAATTGTGACAATATCAAGGGATGAACGGGATCAAGTGCATTTGTATGTTCTGCACAATGATAACGAGGTTGAGCCATATGTTGAAATGCACAAGGATGTACTCCGAAGGTTAAATCTGAACAGAAATGAAAATTGGATAGTACGAGAGCACAATCAAAGTTTTATACAATGGTTAAAGGATCATATTTATTCGAAGCGCTCTTCAGATCCCGCTTCAGTAACAGAAAGGTTGAGATGTTTGGCATATGGTCCAAGTTTGCATGTGTTTTCTCATAGCGCATACGCAATTAATGGATACACATTTTATACCAAAGAACAAGATGATAAAAGTACTATGCAAAATAGTGGTGTCACCGTGCTACCTGAAGCAATGCACATATCAAGTATGAAAGACTTAAACCCCAAATATGCAAATCTGTCATATTTTGGAGTTATTGAGCACATTTGGGTGTTTGATTACGAGAAGTTTCAGATTCCTATCTTTGGTTGCAAGTGGGTAAATAGTAGTGGCATACGAATGGATAAGTCAGGATTTTTGCAAGTGGATCTTAATAAGGTGGGGTACAAAGATGAGCCTTTTATTCTAGCATCTCAAGCTAAACAAGTGTTCTATGTCACTGACCCGGCGAGTACAAAATGGTCTATAGTGCTTTTATCTAACAAAGTTGTTGATGATAGCGGTGTAGATCAATGTGATATTGATGTTGAGAATGAGTCATGCATTAGACGGAATGAGTTGTATAATAGAAATGATCAAGATGAGGATCTTATAGCGGATGAGTCATATATCAGAAATGATCATAACGAGGGAATTTGGATCAATTCATCCGTTCGCATTGCTAAGAAACAAGTAATTCATATTCCAACCAAGAAAAGAAAGAGATGTTAGTGAAAGAGGTAATATAATAAAATGATATATATTATAATTTTTTATTCATTTATTTATTTATTTATGTGAATTGTTCTAAATATTCATTTATATTTTATTAGCATTATATGGATTGGAGTGAAGGTATATTAATTATCACATTTTTTATTATATTAGTGATGATACTTGATAAAACTTAGGATTTATCCATATTTTGTTTTCATGTGTAGTGTCCTCGGCAACGTAATGATATAGATTGCGGTTATTTCATGTTGAGGTTTATGAGAGAAACTCTTTTTTTGGATCGAATAGAGATTCCATCCGATGCATGTATTTCTAACTTATGAGTTATTTTAATATTTAACACATATTTCTCATATAATTAAATAGTTGAAACTAAATCAAACTATGTTATATTATTATGTAGCACTTTGATGAATTCAAGTGTGCGTATTACTCAAGAGATCATTTGGATGAAATTAAAGAGGATTGGTGTCAATTCATTATTGAGCTCGGAGTTTTATAAGGTATATTGTACTCTTACTTTAATTGATGAGAATTTTGAGTATGTATAACTTTGTAACTATAGACATTGTTTATGTCTTGTTTTAATTGAATTACAATCTTTTTGTGTTGTTTCAGGTTATATGTGCAAAGTAGAAGATAGAGTTATATTCATGTGCATTGCTTTTTTCTTAGCATTTCTATAAGTAATATGTAGATTTGAAGCAAAATGTTTTGTTGGATAAAATGATTTGTATCATCAATTGTTTTGTATATATAAATTGTTGGATGAAAATTGTATATATAAATAGGCAAAATTGGTGCGTATATATTGGTTTGAAACTCCAATTTATGATATTTTGGTGCAAAATGTGGTTGAAAAACATGTGCAAATTGTGGTTGAAAACCTGGTGCAAATTCTGGTTTAAAAACAGGTGCATATAAACTGTATAAAACAAACAACGCTTTTTTTAAGTAATTTATATAAAAAATTTCGTATACCTTAGACAGCGCTTTACACTAAACGCGCTGTCTAAGGTGGGTTTTAGACAGCACTTTCGCAAAAAGCGCTGGCTAAAGTGGAGTTTAGACAGCGCTTATACCAACATGCGCTGTCTAAGGTATACCAATAAAAGCAAAAGCGCTGTCTAATGTATACTAAAAAAAAGGCAAAAAGCGTTGTCTAATGTTAGTCTGAAAAAAACAAAAAGCGCTGTCTAAAGCACCATTTAGACAGCGCCTTTACAAAAAAAACGCTGTCTAAAATATAAACAAAAGTGCTGTCTATTGTAAAAGCGCTGTCTAAAGCGGTGCTTTGACATCGTTTTTTCAGTCAAAACACCCATTTAGACAGCGCTTCTTACATTAACCAAAGCGCTGTCTAATCTTTTAGCAGCGCCAGTTTAGACAGCACTGTGTAATGCCAAAAAAAGCGCTGTCTAAAGGCTTTTATGGCATAGTGGTTAAAAAATATGGAACAAAGAGAAAGGCAGTATTCTCGGTGAACCTTCTCTCAGACTGTCACCCTTAGAAATTGTCAAAGAAACTCTAACTCCCTAGAGATGATCTTTTCTCCGTGAATGGAATTTCTTGAGTTTCTTCCAAATTCTCGAACTTTCCTGGAATGATCTCTTCTCTGTGAATTGTATTTCTTGAACTTCTCTTGGTTTGGGGACCCACAGGCTTCGTAAAAGCATCCCCGCCTCCTCTTGGGCATTGTACAAGGACCCTTCGGCTTCTTAGAAGTTCTCATGCCTTCTCTTGGGCTTAATACAAGGACCCTGACGACCTCTTAAAGGTATAAGACAGAACTTAGTCATCCTTTGCTAGAACAGTCTTTCCAGTGTCAAAACTCCGGCCATTTTAGGGTTGATACTCATCCCTTAATGCCCGCGCCTCCTCTTGGGCATTGTACAAAAGATAAAACTCTAGACTTGGACAGTCTAAACCTCTTGAGTCTCAAATACATTCTCAAGTTCCTTTCAAACATAGGAAAAACACCGATCACACTGGAACAATCTCCACCAAAAACCCGGTCTCTCTCATGAGAGTTCCCCACACTTGGACCCGCTTCAGGATCTAAATAATCCTCAGCAGTAAGTCAGCCTCCTCTTGGGCTTTGTACAAATGATTCTCCCCAGCAGAGCTAACCTTTTCAGACTCTCTTGTTGAGTCAACCACTTTTAGCCTCCATCTTGGGCTTTGTACAAGACATGTAAAAAACACTCTCTTGTTGAGTATAAAAGACTCTCTTGTTGAGTCAATCTCTTTTTAGCCTCAATCTCGGGCTTCGTACGATATAGAAAAACACTCTCTTATTGAGTATAAAAGACTCTCTTATTGAGTCAATTTCCTTTTAGCCTCATTCTCAGGCTTCGTACGAGACAGAAAAACACTCTCTTGTTGAGTATAAATGACTCTCTTGTTAAGTCAATCAAACCTTCCGACTCTCTTGTTGAGTCAATCACCTATTCAAGACTCTCTTGTTGAGTAAACCTTTTTAGCCTCCGTCTTGGGCTTTATTTAGGACAGATAAAAGTACTCTCTTGTTGAGTCAAACTACTTCAGCCTCCATCTTGGGCTTTATACAAGATACATTCTCCCCGACAGAGTCAAAATCCCTTTTAGCCTCAATCTTGGGCTTTGTACAAGACAGAAAGAACATTTCCCCCAGAAAAGTCAAACTTCCCGCCTCCTCTTAGGCTTTGTATAAAGAAACCCCCGGTTGAGTCAATCAACCTTTTAGCATCAAATTTGTGCTTTGCTCACAGCATACAAACATCAACAGTTCCTCTTTAGAAATGACAAATTCTCTCTCAGCCAAAACCCTTTAGCTTCACATCTTGGGCTTTGAACAAGATACAAATCACCTTTAGCTTCATGTCTTGGGCTTTGAACAAGACACCAAAACATCTCTTTCCTCCCATAGAATAGGAGGAACTAAGATCGCTCTGATTTCCCTGTTTCATTAAACGGGAATATGTAGGCATAAGATTGCAAAATCTTAGCGAGCATACTAATCAAAAGCTTAGGTCCAGTACCTTACCCAAAACATAAACAAAACTCACTCTCCCTGTCATACTCTCCCAAGAAACTTTCCCAACCCATCAGCAGATAAACACTATCAATTACAAAGCGAGACCTAAAAGCTAACATCCAGTGGATTACCACATATAGGATGGGTAATTGACAACTACCCATTGTATAACCTGACCCCGGACCCCCAATCTCTTTTAAAGTGTTTGTTCAGTTAAACATCCGCGTGCAAGGTTAGTTTTAGATACCTTCCCTTTCCCTTCCAGCTTCATGGGATAAATAAGAAATCAGAAAGTAGCACCCCTTCTCCACGAGGAGAAAACCCAAACTTCGGCGATAAGGTGGTTGCGTCATCGAAAAAAATTGCTCGCTACAGATGGTAATGAAGGTGAATTGATACAATTAGGATAGTGACTTGTTTGTTAAGTTTATCATTTCTCTTTCATGGCTATGTTAAGCAAGGTTAGTAAGGTGCATGGTGTGTAAGATTTTGTGCATGGCTAAAAGAGGTAAGTGTAAGGCAAGGATGACATGTCACGCAGGGCTAAGGAGTTGGCAAGCTTTGTATATACTTTTGTTCATGGCATGAAGTTAATTAACATATCCATGGTATGGTCTTTGAAGCATTTATCTCACTATTTAATGTACCATTTCATGTGATTTTTGAAGCCATGGAAAAAGGATGCTTCCTAGAACATATATTGTGTTTATGGCAAGTTGAACCAAGGCCTTTTCCATGGGGAAAAACAAGGTGGAAATTGGTAATGTCATAGCTGCCATGAAAGTGACATGAATTGGTTTCGTATAAACTTTCACAAAGGTGGGTTTTTAGTGATTTGAGGAGGTTAACATTCTTTGAATTGTGATCCAAATGCCATGGTTCTTGTAACCATTTTGAAGGAAATGTTCCATACCACACTTTTCATGTTGAAAGCAAGTGGAAAAGATGTCTCAAACATGGTGAAAATATGCCTTGAATCATGCTATTCATAAGCTGCCAAAGGACATGTAATTTTTCTAAGTTATTTGTAATGTTGAACAACTTGAACATCCCATCTTCAAATGATCATAACTTCTTCAATAATAATCCACTGGAGATGAATCACATATGATTGGAAAGCTTGAAGATCACTCTACAACTTTCATTTGAGAGAATTTTCCAAAAGATGCTTGTAGAAAGGAGAAAATGGGGCTTGAAGATGGCTAAAAAAGGGTGAAAACTTCCTTAAAATGGAAAGTCTCTAAAACCCTAAATTTCCAAATTGGGTAACTTTCCATACTTGAATGAAGATAGGTGACTCACAAAGATGTCCTCTTCACCACAGATGGTGACCACTTGTCCATCTACCACAAACTTAACCTTCTAGTGGAGGGTCGATGATATAGCTCCGGCGCCATGAATCCACGGGCGCCCCAACAGACAGTTGTATGTAGGCTGAATATCCATCACGTAGAAAGTAGTGTTGAAAATTTGAGGCCCTACCTTGATTGGTAATTCCACCTCCCAAAAAATCGATCGTTTCGACCCATCAAATGCTCGAACTACCAAGTCGCTCGGTCTGAGTACCACTCCTTCAACATCCAGCTTAAGAAATGCCTTTTTAGGGAGTACATTAAGCGATGATTCGGTATCTACCAGCACATAAGAAAGAACCGCCCCTTTTACATTCTATAGAAATATGGAGTGCTTTGTTGTGGTTTCGACCCTTTGAAGTCAAGTCAAAATCAGTGAAGCCCAGCCCACAGCTGGCATTAACATTGGAGATTACCCCTTCCAGTTGATTGACTAAGATTTCCTGAGGCACAAACGCCGCATTCAGGATTTTTAACAAGGCATGGCGGTGTGCTTCAGAACACTACAACAGAGACAAAATGGATATCTTCGATGGAGTTTGGTGGAGGTGATCTACAATCTTATAGCCACTCCTCTTGATGATCTTCATAAATTCTTTGACATCATTTTCAAAAGAGGTGACGGGCTCTGTCCTTTGCACAGGCTCTTCGTTTACCACTTGCTTGCCCTTGGCCTTTTCCAGGGCATCTGCATTATCGCCTCGAAGAATTTGCGACGCAAACAGCCGGCCGCTTCTAGTAAAACTGCCCACTCCCACATTATCCACCTTCTGATCAACTACAGATGGAATATTAACTTCATGCCTTTGACCGTTGTAGTACACCTCAGCACCGTAGTGCCATGGAATTGCTTTCTCACTTTTAAATGGGATTGGTCCAGGCACCGTGATGGCAACCGGAGCTTGCCATGCAGGCAGTGGAATCTGTACTGGCATAAAAGGGATGGTAATAGTTAAAACATCATTCTCAGCCTTGGAAACTTGACTGAATTGTAAACAACCGTAATTCATTAAATTATGAATACAGCCCCTCAACTTATCACAACCATTCTCAAGAATCAAACAATCTGAACAATCTGCATCACAGCCAGGGAATACACCTCCTCTCAACAGATGATCTTTCACAACCAGCAAAGACGTCTTAACAGCCCCAACATCAGATACCAACCTCCAACCGTCATCATCTTCAACAACGTTCACAGTCGCTCCACCGTGGGTAGGCATCGGATTCTGAATAACATTTGGGGTGGAAGGAGGAGCAAAATTAATAGCTTTGGAATCTATCAAATCCTGGACTTTATGTTGAAAGAGTCAGCATCTTTCAATGGTATGCCCAGGGCCACCTAAATGAAAGTCACACCGTGCATTTGCATCATACCCCGCAGGGAGCTTTGTTGGAGGGGGACCCATCGCTCGGGGTTCTACCAGATTTAACTTGAGCAATTGTTGGAACAACATAGCATATGACATTGGTAAGGGATCAAAATGTCGATCAACTGCTCTCTGCCTCTGTTGATAGGTCGGCCTTGGGGCCTGTTGTTGTTGTTGTGTAGCAACGGGAATGGTTACAGCAGCGGTTTGATGGTATGGGGCCTGATATCCGTCTGAGAAGATGCAACATTAGTCTCCCCTTCTCGTTTCTTACCCGTACCAGTAAAGGGTTTTTGCCCACCAGAAGATGACCCGACACTGTCTTTAATTTTACCCAGTTTAAGCAAATTCTCAATCCTCTCCCCAGCAACAACAATATCAGAAAAACCAGATGAAGTACTCCCTGCAATGCATTCTAGGAATGGTCCTTGAAGTGTTCCCATGAATATGTCAGCCATTTCTCTTTCCAGCAATGGTGGTTGCACCCGTGCAGCCAATTCACGCCACCGCTGGGCGTATTCCTTGAAACTCTCTTTACTTTTCTGCGTTATACTCTGCAGCTGAGTACGGTTAGGAGCCATATCTATATTGTATTGATATTGCTTCAGAAATGCTTCATCCAGATCTTTCCAGTTTCTGACGTCGACCCTCTCAAGCTTCATGTACCACTCCAAAGATGCCCCAGAAAGGTTGTCTTGGAAAAAGTACATCCAAAGCTTTTCATCATTAGAGTAAGCATAGATCTTCCTGAAGTATGCTTGTAAGTGAGTTTTTAGGAAAGAATTGTCGTTGTACTTGCCGAAAGATGGAGCCTTGAACTTAGGAGGGATTATCACTCCTTGAACCAGCCCCATGTCTGCCACGTCAATGCCCATAGTATTCTGACATTCTATGGCCCTGACTTTTTTAGCAAGCAGTTCATACCTTCGGTCACCTTCAACGTTGTTGCCACCCATATCTGCGTTCATCAGAGAAAACTGGTCATAGTGATTATCCTCCACATGAGGAACAGGAATGGGAATGGGGATATGGCCCCCAGCAGCTTGACCAATAGGAATACCACCATTAACTCCACCAACAGGAATACCAGCATTAACTCCACCGACAGGAATACCATTTCCAACTGGAGGATCAACTTGATTTTCAGCGTCTGGGGTCACAACCTCGGGCCTTTGCACCAATGTCCTTAGCTCTTGTTGGCCCTGAGCCACTCCTTGCATCAGGTCTATAAACTGATTCATCTGGGCCCTCATTTCAGCCATTTCTGCCTGCAATTGCTCCATGACTCTTTGTTGGTTTTGACGTGTTGAATATCGGTGGATGTGAAGATCAACAATTCTTCCTGTTAATCAAATAAGGTTAGGAAATCCAGAGGAAACACCTGTTATGCAAAAATGATATGTATGAATGCATGCATATGGTATGTTTAATCATTTCCAAGTTATATCTACTTTGATTCCAGTATTAGCCGGGCGAGGGATTAGATACGTTGCAAGGAAAATATCACGGGAACTGATAGACATTGCAGAAAAGTATATCTTAAACAACATTGCTGAGAATACCACTGAAACAAAATAGCTGAAACAACCACCTCTTCATATAACATTTCTAAAAGTCATACAAATATATCTGATACAACCATGGATGATTCCATCAACAAGCCTGATGGTAATCATAATAGAAAGCATACAGAAATACATGAACAGATCAATCGCAAATCTCGAGCCCGTACAAACTGGTCTTGACCTCCTCGAGGAGGGCTTCAATGTCTGGATGGGTTGGTCGTTCTAACAATGCTCTGATCAGCTTATTCCTTCTTCCAATGTCTTGATTCATCTTGACAATATGTTATGCACTATCATTGTCTCCGAAGACATCTCTGAGCTTTGACCTTTTGATCCCAACTTGAATCTTGAGCTCCGCGTTCTCTGCCTGAGCTTCCTTCATCTTGTCGAAGAAGCAATGCTTGCCCCTTTCTGCCTTTTGGAGCTTCTTCTTTAATTCCTCATTTTCAGCCATGACTTCAGCCCACCTGCTCTGAGAATTATTAAGCTTGACGTTTGCCTCGGCCAAAAGTTGCTTAGTTTTCTTGTGCGCACTAGTGGAGGATTCAACAGCCAACTTAGATTTCTGGTAGAACCGAGCTCTGTCTGCAAAGTCTTCCTCTTTCTCGGCCAACAGCTTTGTTGCATCCTTAGCTTTACATTCCAAGCCCATATTGTTATGCAAATCACTTTGGAGACGGCTACTCAAGTCTGAATTTTCTACATGGAGCTCATGCACCAGAGCTTGCAACTTGTTGAATTCTTCAATGGTAACACTGGTAGGTTATTCTAGCATTAATGGATGCAGAGGTGGCTCCCTTGAGAAAGGCAAGAGTACCGCTTCTACCTTCATTTGGATCCACTATGTGTAAGGAGGGTAAGCTCTGGAGTCACCTTTCCCCAGAACAGTCTTCCCCTTCTTGTGAATGAGCGCCCAAGTGTTGACAACTTCCCTCAGCACCTCTCGGTCTTCAACCCCATTAAAGAGCAAAGATTCCTCAATGTCTCAGTCTTCAGGAGGGCTCTTCGAAGCATATCCAAATAGTCTGACGGCCAGGACAGGGTTGTAATTAATTCCACCCTTCCTACCTATCAGAGGCACAATTTGAAAATTCCCACAGCTAGAAATGATTCCGTACCCCACAACTGATGGTCAAACTAGACGATGTTGTTAGCAGTCATCCCCATTATCCACTTGGACCATTTCAGAGAAGTCTTTGTGTCAACAAAGGCACCAGTCTGACGCAGATAACAAAGGAACTAATCGGACAAGAGTGGCGTGCAGCAGTTGATAGGCCCCCCTCTTTTCTTCTCATTTTTGAAGTGTGCCGAATGATAGAAATCACCAAGCAGAGTAGGAATTGGATTTTTCAGAATGAAGATTCTCACGGTAAGCATGTCCACGAAGTAATGTTGATTAGGAAACAAAACAATACCGTAGATGCATAGGGCCAAAATAGCATTGTAAACGATCCAACTTTTGGTGTCGGCATATTCTTGAGCTAGGCAAACCAGGAATTCCAACTGAAAACCTTTAATTCCACCCTTACTGGCAACGTTGTCCTTCAGAACTGACTGACCCACGTGCAGAGCAGATGAGACTTCCTCTAAGCTTGGACATTCTCCAGAAAAGAATGGTACCCTTAGTTTGACAGAAATCCCCAGGATGAAAGAAAACTCCTCCAGTGTTGGTATCAGAATATAATCTGGAAAGACGAAGCATCTCAACGGAGGTTCATAAAACTGCAATAGTGTATAAAGAGCGTCGTGCTCGTACTTTGTGATGTTGCAGACCATAATCAGTAATCTCCCATACTCTCTTCTAAAGTCGGTAAGAACACCTGGATCGGCCATGGCAACCACTTTATGAAGTAGATCTAAAGTCGGCTCTGGAAATCTGTATGCCACATTATTCTTCCTCTTAGTATCCATCCCTGTAGAGCCCATGGACCAGAATCAAAAGTACGATATACACCTGGAAATAAAAAAACATGCATGTCAGGGCATGAAAATGCAATGCAAAGGCATGATATCAGAGTGCCACGTGTCTGTGCTGGACTGGGTGGATAGTGTCAGTATAGATCTGTGAGTAGTGTAGGACTATGGATAATAATCGGCGGAATGAACTGTCCACTTCTATAAGAAAACCAGAAAACTGGGTAGGTTGGAAGTCAAGGTTACCTGCAAACCTGTAAACGCCCAGCCCCTCTCACATGTGGGTTCTAAGACTAAGGATCTTCAGCCTCACGCACTCTCAGGTCGAGAAATGATGATACGTTCACCATTTTTGGTTTGGCATCATCATCAATCGAGGAGGTCTAAACTGATTCCCCTCAAAAGGTCATCCTATGGAAAGTTCTCAACTTCGGGTCCTCAGATCAAGAAGTGTAATGGGTTTGCCATTTCTGGTATGCCTTTATCACCTCTTGGGAGGAGTACCTCAACTAAGTCCTCGGGAATGGTCACCAGAGTCGACAGCTTTCTAGGTTAATACCTCGAAATGCACAAGACACGCAAATCAGAACATCTCCCAAGAAAACTTCGTCTGGGTGTGGGTTTTGTGTAAACCAAACGTACCAAGACGCTACGTAGGCCACACTACTTTCCTCTCTAGTCCTATGTGTGTACTCAAGCCTGTGTAATGGGCTTATCTCTCAGATCACCCTGCCAACCAAAGAAAACAACAGTCCAGCACAGTTCAACATATATGGCAATAATGAATGTAAAGCAAGTAAAATGTGATAAAAGAAATAAACAAATCGATAAAGCCATAAATAAAACAAGTAAAGAGATACAGATAAACACCCTATAACCGAAAGTACACAAGCGCTAGGATTGACCCGCTTAGGGAACCAGAGTCCCCAACAGAGTCGCCAGCAGTCGCATCTGCGAAAATCAACCAACCGAAAAGACAGAAGAATCGCCACCGAACATTATTTATCCCGACGCATGGAAAGGAAACGATCGAAGAAAACCTCAACAGGGAAAGACATGGTCATCGCAACCATAGCCTGGGTTCGGGAGTCGGTTACGCGAGAGGAAGGTATTAGCACCCCGTCGCATCCATCGTACTCGATGGGATCCACGTTTGTTGTTATCGATCAGAGGGTGTAGGTTATCTGAAGCTCAACTGCTAACTGGAAACAAAATGGGAAACAGAGAAATGGGGGGAAAAGGAAAAGTGACTCGGTAGGACATCGTCTTCCTAGGCCTACGTATTCCCTCGGGAGCGGGAAAGTCAGAGTCAACATAGTTCGGAGGACTACGAGATTGTGGGGGAAGGTTGCTCGCCAAGACATCGTCGTCTTGTGCCTACGTATCCTCAATCTAACCGGAAAGAGGAAGTCAGAGTAGTCGTAGTTCGACCTACAAGGTCTTGTTGTTTTGTGTTTTTTAGCGAAAGACGCCAGCGTTCACGTTCCAGCAGTTTAGGTGTTTCCGCTCGTTGTATGGAGTCTTACGTATTTACCTGTTTGTGATAGAACGGAAATGACGTATCCTTTACAAATAGAGTGAAGAAGATGAGAATAGAATCCCGAAGGAAGACGGTTGTTTGTTTTTGTTTTTTAGAAGAAAGTGTTTTGAAGTTAGTTTGAAACTCGTATTGCACTAAAGTCTATGACATGGGATCGAATGCGTCGCAAATCAACCCAAGATGGGACGCATGCTAAACACTCTAGGAAAGTGAAGAGAAACCCTCCACCTTCCATTTCCCAAGTACTTAAGGCTCATGGCGTGCAATACTCGTTGTATTTATTACATGTTTTTTATTTTGTTTAGAGATGAAAGGAGAAAAGACTCAAAGTTGAAAGAAAACACTATGGGAGACTAGATCCTAATGTTATCATAAAATGATGGCCCTATGGCTAAGGTTAAGAGGGGACTAACCTACTTGTTATCATACCAAGGATTGCTCACCTAATGTCTATCCTACTTTGGTCTTAATCAAAAATTAAAACTAAACTAGGAGTCCTAAGGGGTCATGTTATTGTACAAGTAAACAATAAGTGAAATCAATCCAATATTCAAACAAGAAAGAGAGATGAGATAGAAAGGAAGTAGCATAAGAATGTAAACATCCAATTAAAGAGACTTACATCACACACAAGCTCAAACAAATGATGGTTGAAAGATATATGCAAACAAGCTCAACTAATGAATAGTTGAAAGTTTGTGCAAACTATGTCCTAAAACTAATGCAAATGCCCTACCATGGTTCTAGATGCAATGGCAAACCTCAAACAAAGTGAGATAGGTCTTAAGAGGGTAAGATCCTATATAGGTCAGTAGCTAAACCAAGCTTGATCCCAACTAAGTTAGTATCCTAAGGAAGATCAAACAATTCCAGGTTGTGTCCAAAGTTAACACACAACACAAGTGATTCACAAACTATGCACAAATGGCGTCTAAAGGTTACATGAATTGAATTAAGGCACACATATGAGATGAGGTCAGTAGTATATACCATGAGAAATGAAGTTTAAGATGTGAAGAAGTGATCATGATGTTCATATCAAATCACATTCAAAAGTTTAGGCAATCTAGCACAAAGATGTTTCACTTAGAATGAATCAAGCACTTAAGGTTGTATGATGCACAAAAGATGATCTTGCAAAGGATTGTGTTAAAATCATGAGCTAAAGGTACTCAAATAATCCCAAGTATCAAGCATATACCAAAGATGATCATACAAGGAAAGGTTCACAAGATGGGGCTCAAAAGCATTCTAAAAATCATAGATGAAGCACCAACCAAGCACCAACATGTTAAGAAATTCAATGTATAATCACACACCAAAAATCAAGCTCAAAACATTAAGGGAATATCCCTTTTGGAAACTAGCATCATAAGGTATCATGTTAAGCACACCGTTTTTCCAAAATTAATGAAAAAAAAATCACAACAGCCTAAAAATGGAATTAAAAAATATCCAAAAATTAGCTAAAACCTTCAAGATGATGTGTGAATTTATTTGGAATTTTTAGGCACCCTATGATATTTTTAAAGTTCAATTTTGGAATGCATACAAAAAAGAAAATGAAAAAATACATGAAATGAGATAGAGGGTGCAGCGAAAGCAAATAGTCAGTTCAAATCCCCTTGGGCCCAGAAGAGGGAGGTGCGTATATCAATCTAGTCAAGCCCAGCGTGCCAAAAATCCCCTTTTGGTGGTATTCAGATTCAAAATGAAAGGGAGATGGGGAAAAACTAGCACGTGAGGAGGAGCATCCTCATTAATGCGCTGGCGTCATCCCAGCCCTAGGATTAAAACCAACCCACGACCATGATTAAAACAAGATAAATCCTGATTTTCCTTTGGAAATGGATTGCAACGCTGGCAAGGTGAGAACCCTTGGATCAAGGTAGTGAACGGCTGCGATCAGTCCTATCATGCATAGTCAGATTTAATTTAAATAAAAAATTAAGAGGGAAAAGGTGTGCGTGACTGGCATGTGATTTTTAATGTGTTGGCTTCATCGTGGCCTTAGGATCAACACAAATCAACGACCCAGATTATAACATGAAAGCAACCTGAAAATGGCTAGGGTTTAGACCAGGAGGCCGGAGAAGACCTCCGGTCATCTTCCTCGGTGGGAAGCCACCGTGGGTGGAGGTGAAAAGTCCCAGAAATGGCAAAATCCTACATCATTCTACCCAGAATTTTGTGTAGATTCCAAATATAACCTCACAATTTCCATACAACAACCACATAAAGAGAATCGAATGAAATAATTTAAGATCCAAAAACTGAAACTTCACATTTCTCTAATTCCTAGCCAGCAAACAGAGCCTATAATTATAGGACTTCAATGTGTAGCCTAATTACATGCTCCTGGTCATTTATAATCCTACTATGATGCAGTGAAATTCAAGATGCATACCTGGTCAGAAGTGGAATCCTAGCTCCAAGAAACACCAGAGAACTTCGTGCAAGGTCTTCAAATCAACTATTGAGGCAAAATAAATGCCTTAGCAGCCTTGGACCTTGAGGAAGATGCAAGGAATGCTTGAACTGAGATGAATATGTAAGTGGTGCTATGGTGGTTTCAGATGAATTCCTTTGCAAACAAAACTGAGAGAAGGTGATCTTGATGATGATTGTGAAGAGAAATCCTGAAGAAACCCCACAAAATAACAGAATTGAAGCTATGGAGTTCAGAGAGAAAAATGGAGTTTGTTGGATCTGATTTGGTGGAAATGAAGCTTGTAACTGTTTCTGTTAGGGTTGTTAGCTTATATATGTGAGGTTAGGGAGAATTGATCATGGTTATAAGTGAGTTAAGGGTGGTTTAGGAAGTTGAACAAATGAGAGTGAAACTTTGGCTTGGCACGGGTTTGCTATGTGTAGGGTGCATGGTGGTTATCATGGAATGCCACCTGATGATGAAGTGTGATGGATGGTAATGAAGGTGAATTGATATAGTTAGGATAGTGACTTGTTTGTTAAGTTTATCATTTCTCTTTCATGGCTATGTTAAGCAAGGTTGGTAAGGTGCATGGTGTGTAAGATTTCGTGCATGGCTAAAAGAGGTAAGTGTAAGGCAAGGATGAAATGTCACGCAGGGCTAAGGAGTTGGCAAGCTTTGTATATACTTTTGGTCATGGCATGAAGTTAATTAACATATCCATGGTATGGTCTTTGAAGCATTATATCTCACTATTTAATGTACCATTTCATGTGATTTTTGAAGCCATGGAAAGAAGATGCTTCCTAGAACATATTTTGTGTTTATGGCAAGTTGAACCAAGGCCTTTTCCATGGGGAAAAACAAGGTGGAAAGTGGTAATGTCATGGCTGCCATGAAAGTGACATGAATTGGTTTCATATTAACTTTCGCAAAGGTGGGTTTTTAGTGATTTGAGGAGGTTAGCATTCTTTGAATTGTGATCCAAATGCCATGGTTCTTGTAACCATTTTGAAGGAAATGTTCCATACTACACTTTTCATGTTGAAAGCAAGTGGAAAAGATGTCTCAAACATGGTGAAAATATGCCTTGAATCATGCTATTCACAAGCTGCCAAAGGACATGAAATTTTTCTAAGTTATTTGTAATGTTGAACAACTTGAACATCCCATCTTCAGATGATCATAACTTCTTCAATAATGATCCACTGGAGATGAATCACATATGGTTGGAAAGCTTGAAGATCACTCTACAACTTTCACTTGAGATAATTTTCCAAAAGATGCTTATAGCAAGGAGAAATGGGGCTTGAAGATGGCTGAAAAAGGGTGAAAACTTTCCCAAAATGGAAAGTCTCTAAAACCCTAAATTTCCAAATTGGGTAACTTTCCATAATTCTTGATTTTCTTTGATTCCTTTGACATTTCTTGACCAAATCTCACCCATTGACCATATTTGATATGAATATCATGATCTTGACCTTAAAAAGTTAGGAGTTGACTTTTTCCTTGACCAATTGACTTTTTCCCCAATTTTCCTGATTTTCAATCAATCCTCCAATTGAAACCTTCATGAATGCAATTGATGGCTCATATTCCAATATTAGACACTTGGGAACATGTGGAATACCATAGAATCAAGTCTTGCCCAAAAAATCAGAAATAAACTGACTTTAGGCAAAACCCTAATTTGGCCCCCAAAAGTCATGAGAGATTGACTGATCCTCAAAACTTAAATTCCTCTGACCATGATGTTGATTGCCTCAAACCAAAATGATTCATGTGATGAGATGATGTTAGGGACCCAAGATTCTTGCTTATGAGGGTGTCTTAAGCTCAGATAGTCAATACCCTAGTTGGGGATCCACAGCTAAGAGATCTTGATTCTCTTCAATTCACTTGCCAATTTCAAACTTTTGAGGACATTATAAACCATATGAGTTGTCTTGAAGCATGAGAAGCCTTTGTGGCTTGATTATTTGAACACTTCTTATCCTATTTACCTTGCCCAGCCTATGATAGTGGTACTCTTGATACCATTCCTTATGAAAGCCAATGATGTATGCAATGTTTATGACCTAAATGCATATAAAATATGAAACATAAGCTACTTTGGTTATAAATAAGAGGGAAAATTTTGAGGTGTTACACATTATAAAAGAGATTATCATGCTTCAAAAAAAATTTATGTGGGGTGGTGATGAGGAGAGAAGGAAGATTAGTTGGATTTGTTGGGATAAGGTTTGTCTCCCAAAAAAAGAAGGGGGGCTTGGAGTGAAACATTGTGGGAAGTTCAATCTTGCTCTTCTTAGCAAATGGAAGTGGCAGATTTTAAATGAGGAGAATTCTTTATGGTCTAACTTTCTTTCTTGCAGGTACAGAGACATTAAAAGAGCAATGCTTGACGTTTCTTCTTTAAATTCAAAGAGTAAATCTTCTCTTTGGTGGATGGATCTTTGTGCGGTCGGTTGTTCGGATTCGAATCAAAATGACAATTGGTTCACTTCTTCTATTTCTTGCAAAATTAGTTCGAGTTCTTTTCTGTTATTTTGTCATGATCATTGGATGAGTACAGCTCCGCTAAATATTTTATATCCAGATCTTTTCCGTTTGGCGAATAATAGTCTCTCTAATGTAGCGGAAATGGGAAGTTGGAGTGGGGATGTTTGGCGTTGGAACTTATTTTTTAGGCCGCTGGTGGAGGATGGGGTAGCAACCGATCATTGGCGTGAGTTGCTTTTGTCCTTACAATCTATTCATCTTTCTCATTCGATGGTGGATAGGTTTGTTTGGTGGAGAAACCCAAATGGGTTTACGGTTAGTAATGCTTATGCGACTCTTGGTTTAGGTGAACTTTTGAGACTAGTTTTAGATGTTAACATTTCTTTGGCTTTATCTCGTTTATGGAAAACCAAATTTCCTAGCAGAATTATTATTTTTTGTTGGATATTGATTTGGAATGGACTTCCTACGAAGATGGAGTTGTCAAAGCGAGGAATTTTATCGGGTCCCCATTCTTTGGTTTGTCCTTTGTGTTTTGGGGTTGAGGAAGATTCTGATCACTTGTTTATTGGTTGTCCAATTTCCAAAAAGTGGTGGTTTGACATTTGTCGTTGGCTTCGGGTGGAAGACTCCTCCTTGGATTGTTCAATTTTGGAGCATCTTCTTTGGTTGGATTCATCTTGTAAGTCCGCTTTTTTCTTGGATTTGGCAATTTGTTGGGTTATTTGGAAGTGTAGGAATGATATTCTTTTTTAATGATATTTTGTTGTCTAAATTTGATGGTGTGGGCTTGATTAAGCTCCTTTCGTGGGAATGGTTTGTTGTGTTATTTAGACTTGAGTCTAATTTGCCTTGGTCAGAATGGAACAATTATCTGACTATATTTTTTAGATAATATCGGGTTAGATGTTGGTAGTTTGGGTGGGTTTTGTTTTTTTTGTTTCTTTGTTGTATTATTGGGTTAAGCACCTCTAGTGCTTTTTAATATATTACCCTTTGCTCATAAAAAAAGCTGAAGTACAATACTAGTTGGGCTCGAAGTTGAGTAGGCTAAGTTGAGGTCCACCATCAGTATATCGAGTTGACAGTGCTAAGGCACAGTTCATTCTTCTTCCTGAAAAATGGATGGGGGGATAGTTTGGCTAATCCCAAACTGGTATGATACCAAGGTGGGTAGGTAGATAAAGATTCCCACATATTTTTTGACGGGCTCAAGTCGAACAGAGAAGAGCCTAGGCGTCAAGAAGGATGACCAAATCATTTTGATTTCCTTTTTTGTTTCCTTGTCGCCAGTTCCCGAAAGTGGTCGAATGAACCATTGTGGGCTGTGAGTTCTTTTTTCAAAATGAGTCATGGTTGAGGTCAAATTGTTACATTTGGAAAACATCAGTAAGTAAGAGGCAGAGGCGTCCTGATTCGCTCTACTTTTGTCAATATGGGTTAGTAGATTCAGTCGAACGCCTTCGCTGCTTCGGCCGCTGATAGTTGGGTCGCTATCATCAGGACGGTCGACCTTCAGTGAGATTTCAAAAGTGGTGTTAAGCCACAATTGAAGGACCCAAAAGGGTCTAATGAGCAGGAAGTTATCTTTGGGTTTGATGTTCCTAAGAGCTTCAGTTATTTTTCCTAGAGATGTGTACAGGGATCCTAAGATCAGTTGGCTAAGGCCTACATTTTCCCTTCATGTAGCTGGTTTGCAAGGATCAAATACATCATAGCTACCTTCAAAGATTTGGAGCAAAATACACACCTAGATAACCACAATGCCAAGAAGGAGACATGCTCTTCGGCAGATACTTCTGCGTCGTCAGAAATATTGTAGTATGTTATATATCTTGTGAAACCAGCACGGTTGCCATCAAAATTGACGCGGTCGTCGTTGCTTTCAATAGGGTCAAACTCTTCTCCATTTGGGTGAAGGCCAGTGATGGCCGTCACATCAAAGAGGTTGGGCGTCAACATTCCACAGGGAAGTTGAAAGGTATTGGTCGTACTATCCCAGAAGTAAATGGAAGTCACAAACATATTTTAGCAATACGGTGGGCCATTCCTCGACAACTGGATTAAGTCAAAGATGCCCATCTCCTTCCAGGTATTGCCCATTTTCGCTTCTATCCTATCTAGCCATTAGATATAGTCATTGTGTTTCTTAGTTGGGGGAGCAGAGCAGAAAATCCGCAAGTTGGTGGTCTGATATTCTAAATCTATGGATGTCTTAATACAAGCTACGACCTTAGTCCTATGGTAAGCGGGGAAAAAGTTCTTAGATTTAGAGAGATCATCTTTAGGGTCAAGCATATGACTCATAAGAGCATGATGTGTGCTAGAAAGAGTGAAGGGAATAAGTACTTGTGATTTAAAAATCCTGAGTTTCTCTTAGAGATTCGGTGGTTTTGGTACATACTCCATGTTCCCCACCATAATGGTGTTGTTCATCGCATAAGCTGGAGGAATGGGTTCATTGGATGCTTAAGTACTTTTGTTTGAAGGCACCATTGAAAGATTTGAAGGTCTGCTGAGAAAGGTTTGGAGAAAGGTTTATGAAATACTTTGTGCAGTTGAAGATTTCAGGAAAAATGGTAGAAAAACGTTTGAAGGGTTGACAATGAGCTATCTATAGAGGGAAATAAAAGACCCCTCAGTTTCTACTACTGAACGTACGCAAGAAAGGAGTGGTGTGGCGTGATAGTGGAAGCAGGAGTTCGTGAGTGCTCTGTGCATACCTGCCCCTACCCTATAAATCTGACGTCATGATGATGGGAAGTACGGGAAGTGGGAAAATCATGTTTCAAGGTGATGGTTGAAAAGAAAGGTCATGATGTAATGACGTCATCCCACTAGGTAAACAGTTGGCTGAGAAGGTAAAAAATGCCCTTATCTCCTAAGAAGATGTCGAAATAGGCATTTTTTGGGGCAATTTATTAGCTAGAATTTTTATCCAATGAAAGAAACCCAGCAAACAAGGGAAATCTTGAAGGAGTCTTGATTCTACCAAGAATTTGGACTTAGAATATTTTTTGTTGTCTTGAGAGACGTCCGACTAAGGAGCGTCATCGACCGCGTAGTTTGTACGACAATGACAAAGTGGTCGATGAGACAGTTAGGGGTAGTTATCTTTACACTTGTATATATAGTAGTCCATTATGTTGAATTAGGGGTGTTCAATTGTGTTACAAAAATCTCACTGAAAAACTCAAAGTATCGACGTTAAGAGAAACAAGCGAATGGCTAAGAGGATGTAAGAACATATGAAACACCATATTTTACTCTCAATGCAATTTTTCTGGTTTACTTGATTCATACTTCGTTTTTGTTTTTGTCCTCTTCATTTTGTTTCAAGCCTTTATTTTCTTTTAAAGTTTCCAGTCTTGTTACTTTACTTTTACTTTCTTGTAATAGTCGAAGTTGTCAACGTAGTATCAATTCAAAACTTTCCTTCAACCAAGTTAAAGCCCGTCATTCTAAAACACAAAGAAATCAATAACACGGAGATTCTTAGGCACTATGTCATAGGATTCACTGGTTGATCCTGCAAGTAACCCATATTTTAGAGACCAGCGGTTGTTTACCATTTTCAGGGTAAACAGTGATATACATCATGTTCCTTTTTCATGCTCATTTGCAAAAAGTGTCTCATAAGGATTAAGTTTTTTTGGGATTTTCATTTGGGAAAAGAAGCTTGACATTGGATTAAGTGTTTGATTAGCGTTTGCGAAAAGGTTCAACAAAAATGGTTTGAGATGCTTTTGAAAATGGAATGATGGAAGCTTGGTGTTGACCAAGTATTTTTGAAAATGACGCTTAGTGTTGACCAAGCATTTCTATCTTATGAAAAGTTGATTTTATTTTGAATCGATAATAAAAAATGGTTTGGAGAAATAACGGAAATGAAGAATCGTAACACAAAGGTGTGAATTGAATTGTGAGGGGTGTGAATTCAAGCGTAGTGACGCGAACTGTAGCACAAGGCATAAATCAAACTCCTCAAGAAATCAAAATAGATACATACAAGCATTCAACACGAAAAGAAGATACCAGGGCATACATAATATTTACAACACACATTCATCATAAATGAATCGAGCAATAAAGCGAAATGAAAACATGCACGAATTAAAGTCATGATGCAAAGACGTGAATGAATGTCGCGTACGCGAAGATGTGCAAAGCTACCATGAGAAATCAAATTCAATTTAAACATAAAGACTTTGGATCTTTGTATCTTAATGCAAATCGAATGGAAAATTTCTAACACGTAAGCGGTCATCGCAAATAAAATCGAGAAGCAACAAGATAATAAAAATCAATGAAAGCACAAGTTTCAAGTCGAAACACGAATTGGTAAGAAGCGCAAATATGGATTATCTCTATGCTAATTATGAAAAGCGTATACAAAATCGAAATGCAACAACAACCACTAAAAAGTCGCACGTAAAACACTAAAATTAAACATTAGCTTGCTACACTTAATGTGATCATCACAAGATGGATCAAAACCGTGCAAAAACCAAACTCAACGAAAGAAACGCAATGCAAAAGTGAATTAAACGTGTAAGGATGTAACATAACTCAAAGTTGACACTTGCAAATTATAATGTAACACAACTAAATTGTGCGAACGAAACACAAAGGAAATGTCGCGCGTAACGGTGTAAGCCAAAATCCAGCAATGTCACTAACGCAAGAATGTGATCATCACAACTGAATCGAAATAACACAAATGTCACGCATAATGCACACATATATGCAAATAGTGTATCGACATTATTCGATCCTAAAAACATAACCAAAACATAAATAAAATAGTAGCAACCCACACAAATTATATTTTTATTACTTCAGTTTTGTTACAACATTTACAATGAATCGAAAAGAAAATGATAAAACATAAGCTATAAACATAACAACAAGCAACCATACAAATCAAAAAGCAACAACACACTACATTAACAAAATGAAAAAGCTAAACCGAAAATATTTCCAACCGAGTCTTGCTACTGCCGTGTTGCGTTGCTCAAATAAAAATTGTGCAACTCTGAGTTGTTGTTATTTAGGCTTGCTTACTGCGTTGTATCTTGTTCGAAGTGTGGAAACGTTACTAATTTGTGGTTGTTGTTTCTTGCTTATTAAGCTGAAATAGAGGTGGCCTGAGGCTGTTAGCGGTTGTTAAAGGTGCAGCGGCAGAGCCGAGTGAAATGGAAGCTGAGGTACGTTGGCGGTGTGAATCGGTTTATATTTTTGTTGTGTTGAAGGTGTTACTTGGGTGAAGGAATTGGTGTTGTTTTATGGAGAAAATGTGGATACAAAAACAAAGTTGCGAGGGTTATAGGTGTTGGATGCAGCAAAAATGTCGCTGAAGGAGAATAAGATGAGTATTGGTTGAGTTTGGAAGTGGTGAAGTTGTCGGAATTGGAGAAGAAGGTGGTTGTAAGAGGATGAAAGGGGTAGTCGCGTTTTTTGTGGTTCACAGAGCAACACGGATTTAAGAAGGTGAAGAGCGGAGGGGCAACTGCTCCGACGAAAGGGGGTGTGGAGCTGGACAGAGCAAGGTTGTTGAGGGGTTAAGGATGGTCGTGCAAACTTCAACTGGTCTGTTTGTATAACCAAAAATTTATTTTGGTCAATATTTTAAGCATTATACAGGATGAAATGCATGTTTTGCTATGCAGATGATGCGAATGTCATGACGAATGCGTTGATTCAATGATTCAGGGGAAAATTGGGGTGTGACACATATATGCTCCAAGCTACTTAGATCGTTGGATATGTTATAGTGCCTTCGATTAGGCCTTCGTTTCAGCCGCCAGCTACGCAACTAGAAGCCTTACATGGTTTCCAACTATTGCAAGCTAATTGTGGGTTTCAAGGAGCTAGTGAATTTTCAAATAACATGTATAACATTGTTCGACAACATAACTCACAAGCGATAGAGGAAAGTTTGCTTCTTCTCGAAGAAAGCCTGCAAAACGTGCTTCCACAAGGAAATACCGCTCAAGAGTCTATGTCAAAGAGAACTCAAATTATCTTCTCTAAGCCAACCATAATAAGGAAATATGAAGCTTTAAAATCACATAATTAGCAGAGGAGCGAAAAACATTAGAGTCCTCCCCAAAGTCCTATGGGAGATCGAGGCAGCCACTTTCCTCCATAAGACCATGTAGAGAAGCAGCCGCCAAAAAATCAGGTAAGCCAATACAAAAGTCAAGTATGAATTTTTACCAGTTTTATAAAAAAATGGGTCATGGAAAAATATATCCTTTAAAAAAACACCATGGATTTCTAGTGTCTTCTCAAAATGGTGAAAAAACTAGTAGTATTAAATCACCAGCTTTTTGAAAAGATCATGCATTATTGGACATTTAGTAGGACTATGAAATATCTGGTAGTTTTGAATTTTCACGGTTGAGATTTTGCCAAGAGTTTTGTACGACTGTGATTGCACCGAAAATTGTATGTAGTCCATAATGAATCCAAACTTGTATAAATAGGAATCATATGTTGTTAAAAAAACATCTTCGAATGTCTCATTATTCATATATGGAAGATGTGGATCTCCTGTTGATTTTCGAAACCCTTAGGACACAACTACTTTCAATGTTCTAAGATCCATACTAGATGTTCTATTACCCAACATCGACGATAGAAAGGTGGGTAAGATCGTGATTCGTGCACCATCGATTGATACAAAAGGAAAGGTGAAATACAACAACTTTGAGCTGAAAACTGGTGAAGATTTGAAGGTTATGTGGAGAACATATCACTATAGGCCGTCAAAGGAACCGATCGAGTTTGATGCAAAAACTGCTAGATCGTTCAACAATATAATCAAGATGTTGAAATAGCCAGAATCATATAGTAGTGTTTAAGTTTTGTTATTTATTGTTGTTTTTTAAAGTTATGTTATTATTTGTGTTAAGTTATGTTAATCCCGCAATAATGAAATTTTAAATGGTTATCTAATAAAGTGTTAACTTAAAATGTTAGTAATATACAAGTAATAAATGAATAATACAAAAATAATAAAATTTACACAGGTCTCCCACGGGCTATGTGTGATATCTGCGATGCAAAACTATAAACCTCGCCATCTGGTTTTACCAAATTCATGAGGTTATCTCTAAGTATTGCTATCATATACAGACGATGCTAGTCAGCTATAACAAGTGAATGCGGTGGCATGTCAACGAAAGGTCTCGCAACATCAAAAGGTTCAACATCATTTACATGATGAACATGTGGGATGATGTGAAAGTATGAAACTTTAAAGTACCAGTCTAAGTAACCATACACACACTTCCCATGGAACTCAACATCTATTGCATGATCTATAATAGCACAAACGCAACTGACAATGTTATATACACACCATCTATCAAAGCCCTCGGCTCTCACAGTAGGGACTAGTCGAGGGAGATCCTGAACATAGCCAAATTAGCGCAGGCACCTCTCAATTAAGGATCTTGCCACTAAGGTCTCCGATCTTAAATAACCATAAAAAGGGAAGTGTCATCAAACTTTCAATGCACTATATAGTATACGTAGGGTGTCTAGATGACATTGTCTAAGGTCAACACATCGATCCTCGGCCTTTACTCCCGATGACCATCTAAATTTGAATGTCTAGCCCTTCATATCTTGGCCTGTGGGGAGTCATCAGTGGTATGACCACTAGCACGTCTGTCACAAATGGACCGAAAGTTCTTATATATTCAACACTACACAAGAACTTAGGAAAATTAGCAAATTTCGTAAATAAGAACTAAATTAATAAAACATAAGAAATTTTTATACTTCAAATTGAGTCATATAACTGCCAAGCTGCCTCGTCTCAAAGAAAGTCGCCTCTTTAAGTGCAGTATATAGTACAATCAATGCATAACACCATCATGCCCAGTTGACATGGTGAAGCTCAGTAAACAATGACATGTAGCTGACATCGATATATACATGAAAGTTATCCGCTAAGATAGTACATCCTACAAGATGTAACATGTATACCCTAGCGGTTTCCTTATATATAAACTACTCCACTAGTGTCGTATACCTCTTCTGAGGCCAAGATATGCGAAAGTGAGCACCCATATTAAACTTAAACTCCTTCATCACCTTCCTCTCAGTAACCCCCAAGTACTATCTAGTAGTAATACATACAAGCTCCTGGTTAGTGAAAGGAGTGATGAAAATGCTACCTGGAAGAAGAAGATGGAAGAGGGAGGAGACATCATCCAAAGTAATAGTCATCTCACCAAATTGAAGATGAAAAGACGATGTCTGCTTATGCCATCACTCAACCTAAGAGGACAACATTGGAGCACCGAGCATGGTCAGCGAATAGTCCTCCAACGAAAGGAGGTTGCAATCATCGACAATGTCTTTGACCTCTTAAAGCATCTGGACATGTGAGAACTTATTCACTTTCTCCCTATGGGTGGGCGCCTTCAATGACATAAAGTCGTGTAAGAATTAAAGTATAAACCATCAACTATTTTACAATTAATCAGTAATTAAAAAATCTTAAAATAAAATATTTATACCTCTCCCTGTCGTAATCTCAATGCCACATGATTGACATGTCGAGTGTGTATAGATGACTATATTGAAGTCGAAGCATACACCTCTGTATCAATTAGAATACTCGCATTTATATCAGTCAGAGCAGTTAGCCCTGTATCAGCAAGAGCAGTGACCTCCACCGTATCAATCGGAGCCGACATCACTGTCACCTCTGTCTCAGCATGAGCAGTCACCTTCGTCTCACCCACCACCTGCATGTCATTCTGACTCTCCACCTCCTGAGTTATTGTTTCTATATAGTCAACAGCCGCAACATCGGGCTCATCAACAAGATATTTTCCCCGTCCAACTCTACCTCCTCTATGCTGCAATGTACAAGGTAGTTTAGACTGCTCGATCCTCCTTTTGTGAGAGTCAATCAGGACTACTTTACCCTCCCGAATATGGGAGCCCTTCTCATCACCACCTCCATAAGAGTTCTCAGTATCTGGTCTCTCTTTTCTATCACCAACTCTAAACCAAATCATGACGTCTCTGCCTCTTGTCCTCACTGCAATTCAAAAAAAAAATTAAGAACTACTGACAATTTTTAAAATTATGAATTTTACATGGTTTACAAACAATTTTGAAAAAATCGGTAACCAAAAATCCCTTATTCCAGTTTTTTTTTAAATGTCGGTACGCTTGCATGAATTTTTACCTGACTTTTTAAAATCACCGGTAAAAATATATGTTGGTTACCGTATTTTTCAAAAACTATGATAAAAATGCATGAGAAATATGAGTTTTTTATCAGAGATTTCGAAAATGCATGTAAAAATCCATGGTTATAATAAAATATGCGGTGTAAAACTTAAATTGTCGATAAAAATACAGCTTTGTTGGTTGGTGTGTCATGGTCGGTTGGCAACTAAGTCGAGGCTTCATAAATTCAGTTTAATGCAGGATGTGACTTGTAGTTTGTGTGGTTTGTTTGAAGAAAATCATGATCATTTATTCTTTGACTGTTGTGAAGTGAATTGGATTTGGAAAGAAGTTCTGAATTGGCTTGGTTTTAATCATAGGTTAGCTTGTTGGAAGGATGAATTGAGGTGGATTTTGAATCATTCCAAATGTAAAAGTAAAATTGGTGGTTTATTGAAGATGGTGACGGCTGGATCAATCTATGGTATATGGCGTTACCGTAATGCTGTGATTTTTGAACATAATAGAGAAAATAGGAAAATTACAAAGGATATAATTGATAGCATTGTGTATAGAGGTTGGAGCAAAGTTAAGTATAGAGCTCTTATAGCTAAACTTTTAATGTCTTAATTTGTGGTTTTGGTTGCTGTGGGTTTTTGGGCTGGTTCGTTGGCGACCGCCTTTGTATATTCTTGCTATTTTGAAATATAATCTTTTATTTCAAAAAAAAAAAAAAAAAAAAGCACTGCTGCAATACAGGAATCAGGTCCAACTTTATAAATGGCGGAACAAAATCTTGAATTTTCACTATGTAATCCTAACTCAGGCCCAAAAAGGATAAGGGCCTAATCCATTTTTTTTTATAAATGTTTGGTTTCATCACCAAAAAAAAACTTCAAAACTTTTATTCATTCCTATGAAAATGACTTTAGTATGATAAGATCCTTAGTCATGATAATCTTGGTGCCTATACAAGTCAAAAAAATACATTTCTCATAACTATAGCAAACAAATTCTCCTAGAAAGGCTCCACCTGAGGGTCCCAAAACTCATGTTCAAATTAAATAACCCTATTAAATTCCAACAGCGCCCTTCAACAACCTACACTAGCAGCCAAGTAAACCGCATCTCAACAAAATCACATATATCCCTCACTTCAACACATGACGTGTTCAACAAAAACATAGTACTCTCTCTCTCACACACCTAACCTCCTTTCCATAACCTTAATGCGTGGAACATAATTTTCCCACACATTCATCTCATGGCTTCCATGCTCTCTTTTCTAAACTCTCTTTCTCAAAGAAAGACACATAGTAACAACACTATTAAAGATGATCACATCAATGACGACTTAGCCATCGTGAAAGCAGCTGCATGGGCATGGTACCAACACGGTTCCGGATCATGCCATGAAGGAGAGGCTATTTCTAGTGAGTTTTTTATCAGAAGGACGACGCGTAGCGAACCGAGACCTTCTCGTTACAAACTAGAGTTAGAAGCAAAAAGATCAATGGAAAAGGAAATAATAGAAAGTTCGCCGATTCGTCATCACAAGAAGGAGGAATCTCTACTTGATGAATATGAGGTTCAAAGCATTTCAAGGCATTTGAATAAGCTTATAGTGTCTAATAATAATAATCACAACCGCAAGAAACTTGTGAGTAGCACCGACAATATTGCGATCACAGCAAGTGTAGATGAGGGTGTTAAAAAGAATAAGAAGAAGAAGATTATAAGAAAAGGGTTTTTCTTTAAGCATGGTGTTGTATGTGGAAGAGAAGGAGATGTGGTTGATTCAAGTAGTGTTGTTTCACGAGATCGTCGTCAATTAACAAAGAGTGTACCTTCTGTTCGTGGTTTTAAATAAATGTTTGCCGAAACTGCAAAGAGTTATGTGGTTGAGATTCACTATGTGCTAACAAGTTCTTAGGTTCTTCTTTCATTTTTAGCTTGTTATTAGGTTAGTTAGGATCTTAGGCTTATAAATTGAGAATAAGTGCTATTTGTTATTTTGATTTGGATTATGATCTATTACATTAAGGTATAATTCATTAATCTCTTTGTGATGTTATCTACATCATTCTTGCATCTCTTGCATGGTATATTAGTTAGTTTAATAGGCTATGTTTTGAATTAGTTCGTGTTGTTAGAATTGCTTGAACATTGTTTAATCTTCATCCGACACGAATCATTCTTCATCAGAATTGATTCAGGCTAGACAAAGTCCATGTTTCATTGAGTGAAAAAGATTTGAAACTACCTTTTTTTATTCAAATGTTTGTCTTGTTTTCGGCACTCTTTGGGATCCAAATCTCTCTAGTATAAATACACTCGTTAATTTTGTTCATTATGAAACTTTCATATTCTATCTTCTCTCATTCTCTCTCAAAAACCTTTCTTATGAAACTTTCATATTCTCTTTTCTCTCATTCTCTCTCAAAAACCATCATCAAACAAATTTCTAATTTCTAAATTTTTTGAGATTGATTAAGCTTTGAAGAATACAATAGGATATACTAATGTTAAGTTAAGTTATGTTTTTCTTGTGATGCAAGCAAAAATGTATGTAAAATGGAGAGGATGAACAATGGTGTTGAGAATAAATTTATTTTATTGAATTAAGGAAAATTGAATATACAACAACTTTATATAGCTTTTTGATTAAGTAAACTATCCAATTAACTAACCAGTTGATAAGTCACTATTCACAGTCACTTATGAATCAAATGAGCCAACTATGTACTCTTTCTCACATGATGAGAAACTGTAACAGGTTGTTTCTTTGCACACAAGAAAATTACAGCCTCATTCTACATGAAAACATAGTCTAGTGTCCTTCTTCTATAAGTTATATCACCACATTAATTAGAATATGAATAACCTATTAGTCTTGCCTTCTTCTCCTTCACAATAACTAGAAATAGCAAGTCAAGTCTTATGGTTCCTTCAGGTACTTGAGTTACAGACACAATATATGATTTCATAAGCTCACTCATTACCCTGGTGATTATAGTTACTACATAGTGTGAGTCCTCGTTGCAATGACTGCAGCTCTGTCACGTTATCTAGAAGCAATTGTGTTGTCCGATCCTATGGTCTTCACTGCAAATACAAAAAACGATGGAGTTTAATCTATCGAATTTTGTAAAAATCCGAAAAATCTTCATGGTTTTCTTGATTTTTTTTTTTTTAATTTCCGATTAACATAAGCAACATTTGTTCACAACCAGTTTTTTAAAAATCACAGGTATAAATATTTGCATTTTTACCGGTTTTTATCAAAAGTTCTGGTAGAAATCATTCATTTTTATTGGTTTTTTCAAATTATCCGGTTGAAACCATACATTTTTACTGGATTTTCAAAATATCCAGAAGAAAGTATGCATTTTAATCGGTTTTTTAAAATATTCGGTAAAAAGTATGCATTTATACTAGATTTTTCAAAATATCTGATAAAAATGTATGAAAAACATGAGTTGTTACCGGACATTTCTAAAAATCCGATAAAATTACATGTTTTTTTTCAAAAAAAAACAATAAAATCATAAAAATTCAGTAAAATTGGATACTCACTATTCATAAGTTCGGTAGTTTGAATGAATAAATGAGAGCTTTTCAAAAAAACTTGAAATGTTACAAGAAAATAGTGAAATAAATTTGTATACTTCGCAAGGTTAATATGGCAATAACATAACATTTGGGGGGTGCCAAGTTAAATTTGAGGGCCAGACAAGATAAATTCCCAAACTCTCTCTAAGCTAAGACCCACACCAAACTAACCAATTACCAAGTAACAAGTAAGTACACTCCTATCCCAAGTTAGAAACCAAAACACAGTGAATGAAAGAAACAAATAGACATGGAAACATAATTCATACTCGCGGATATCCACTCGAACTCGCACCGAAGTTAACCGGGAAAATCTGCTTTGATTGGGTTTGGGTTTTTTCCGATTAAAAAAATAAGGACGGGTCGGGGTAATGGGGACACTAGTACCCACCCCGAACCCGCGCTGTTTTTTTTTTCATTGTGTATATTATTATTTAGTTTTGATAATTTGGATTTTTAAATATGTGGTCAATATTTTGATATTTTTATTTGTATTAATTATTTAAAATATTGGAAATGTATGTATGGAAGTTTTTGAAATTGTTTTATTTTATTATTTGTAATGTAATTTGATTTTGGAAAAAATAAATATTTCTATTAAAAAAATTGATTTTACTAAATGGATGGTCGCGAGGTGGGGATACCAGAACTCAACCCGAACTCGTTTGGGATAAGTTTGGGTTTCAATTCTCCATCCCCTTTGGAGTTTAGGGCGGGGAACGATGATTCTTTGGGGATTCAGGTTTGGGATTAGGAGAGGTAAAAACAATCATGCCCCGCCCCATTGTTATGCCTAGAAACGATGCCTAGTCGTCTTGTGACACTGAATTGAAGCGAAACCTAACCTTCATTTGCGACTGCGAGAGTGCACCATGTTGTTGTCGCTCATGTTGATTGTTGATAATATAATTCTTTGTGTCAAAGGACCATTTCAATGGAGTTTGTTGTTGTCGAAATACTCTGCGCAGAAATTTGTATAGCTGTTGAAATGTTGAAGAAGTGTGTCTTCGACATAAATTTTGACTTAACTTTATTTGCTTGTTTTAGTTGAGTTAGTTAGGTTAGTTGGAGATGTCTTGGTGTGCAAGCAATCCCAGTCTATAATTAGGGAGGTGCCCTATCATTGTATCAATGTAAATGCATAGGAAAAAGATTAAATAAACTTCAGTTTGAAGGCAGAGAGAAACTCTGCAGAAATATTCTTTTTCTCCCCCTTTTCTCTCAAACCCTAATTTCTCTTTTCTTCGCCAATTCATTTTTTCTTTTCTTCTCAAATTTCTATGAAACAGTCATCTTGCAACCAAGGTGTAGTTGATTCATGTCACACCCCAAATTTTACCCTTAGACTTTTCGATCTTTTGCATATCATTCTAAGTCATTTCATCCACCTGTATCCCATCATCTGATTTTGTTTCTTAGGATCATTTCCCTTGGTCGGTTAAGATTTGATTTACGTCCTAACCAGTCATTGGATGTCCATGATTAGCTTTGTTTTGAATTTCACTTGACTTTTGAAGATTGACAACTTAAGGTTTTGTTAGACTTTCTCATTTAGGTTTTGGTCAATTAGAGCTACTTTGTTGTTCATAGTATGTCATTCATTATGCATCATTTCATTTAATCGGGTTTTATATCATTCGATGTTCAATTTTGATTTAATAATCATTTTCTATTCATTTTACATTTTAATTTATAGTTGTTGATTTCCGCATGATTAATTGGTTATTTGCATTTTTCTAGGTATTGTTGCAATTTTATTAATTTTAATTGATATTTGCAACTTTATCTTGATTTTACAAATCAATGGTGATTTTTGGCATTTTATTGTTTTGCATATATTAATTTTGTGTTTCATTAATGTTTATTTTTGTTTCTTCAATTTTTTTTTTTGGTAGAAGGGAGGGCATTGCGCCCAAAAAAGGACTGACAACCGCTACACCACAACAATACGCGGTGTAGTAATTCCAGATAAATCATTGGCAAACAACTTAGAGACAAAAGTGGGACAACTATTAAAAACACGACTTCCATGCTGGAGGGTTAGTCCAACATGGGCCAAGGCGTCAGCACAAATATTTGCTTCCCGGTAGACATGCTTAATAACGATGTCATCATTAATGTTTATATTTGTTTCTTCAATTTTGAATTTATTTGATATCCCTCTATCTTTTTTCTAATACCATTTTTTTATGTCCATTTATAAAAAAAAACAAGTTACATTTTTTTTCTTACAAGCCCATTTCCATATTTCTTACAAAACCTCATCATTGATTACAAACTACAAAAAAGAAAAGAAAGTCAAATTTGACTTGCTAAACTCCAAAGCTATATTATGCTCCATCATCTGCATCATCCTGCACTATATGTTGCGCAAGGCCATTATATTCCAAAACAAAACAAATGCACCTTGCCACTACCATCCAAATTCACTACACAACACTTGCACCATCAACCTGCGGACCGTACCACATTTGACAGCAACCAAACAACAACTCAGTGCCACACATACACTCCAAAAGTTCTCTGCAACCAAGACTTGCAAAACCAACCTGTACACAACCTGCGACATGAAAACAACACAACAACACTGAACCTGCATTGAAAGTGACTTCTCAAAATTACTTGTACGAAACTTAATGAAGAAGTTTAAATATTTTTAAGTAACAGGAGAAGCAATTGAGGGACAGAGGAAAAATAGTCAGAAAGAAAGGAGAACTCTAAAAAAAGGGGAATTCCAAAAAAAAACACCTTGATGGCATCTAAAAATACTTCCCATCTTCAATGACAGCAATACAATTTCAACTTTCTTCTCTTCCTTTGCTCCAACTAAACTCACCACTACCATAATAAACCAAAAATTCAAACATCCTCTTCATAAACCAACAACAAATTCAACACAGAGAAAAGGAAATGAGAGGGAACTCATCTTGATTTCATTGTATTTGTTATTTTCAACTCACCTCTCCAAACGAATTTCTTCTGAAAATCCACGACCCGCACCCATCGCTCATCATCTATGCGTCATCTTCATCGTTCCATACTCCCTCATTCAAACCATACTCCTTCATTCCTTCCCTCCTTCGACCCACTTCTTCTCACCTCCACCTTTAAACCTTCGTCGCCGCAACAACGGGAAACATGAGCGGAGAAGAAAGAACAAACCACTGAGAACGAGAGGGATGAGAAGGTAAACGCAGTGAGAGTGAAATGAGATTCGATCTTTCATAGGCTATTGAATTTTTTTTTTTGGATTTTGTTTCTGTGAGCGTGGCATGATGAAGTATTTTTTGGTCGTGTTTGTTTCTCTATTTCCCAGTCGTTTCTTTCCTAAGATAGTTGAAATTGGCCATGTTGTTGATACTAGGGTTCTCATGACCCTTTCCTTTAAACCCAAATCGGGTTATGAGTGATCTAACCCAGACGGGTCTGCGACCCAACTCCAGGACTTCTCTTCTCTTTTTTTACTTTTTCAGTTCTCTGGTTGGGCTGAAGGTTGCAAGCCCATGATTCTTTTTTTTTTTACTGTTTTTTAAATAATTCTAACAAAAATTATATTTCATTTATTTAAAATAATAATTTATTTTGTTTGAAATATTTATTTGGTTAGTATTAAAAAAGGTCAATAAAAAATACATTAGTAGATTTTCTTTGTTTAGGTGTTTTTTACATTTTTTTTGCTTTAGTAATTTATAAATGTTATCTTCCCATTTAGCTTGTTCGTTAAAATAATAAAAACCTCAAAAAATATTTTTATTTATCTAGTTTTTTTTTACTAGTCTTTGGATTTAGAATTTAATATTTAGGTTTTATATAGTTTATTTCATATTTTAATTAGTTTAGAATTTATTTGTTAAATGTCTAAAAAATCCAAAAAACGTGTTTATCTCTTAAGCGTTATGCAAAAACCCAAAAATATATATATTTTTCCCAAATGTTAAAAAAAATTCAAAAAAAAGAGACTTTTATTCTAGGTTCTGTTAGCCATTTATTTTGAATCTCTTTTGTTTAGTTCACTTGTTCCGTGGTTGACATAAAATTTTATGGTGCTCGATATTTGACACATGCTTTTGTCGTTCACCTAAATTGTTGAATTATTGTCTCATTTAAGTATCATAGTTATAATTCCAAAGGAAAGGACCTTCCCTCGTTGACTGCCATGTCATAGTTAGGATAGCCTTGTCCACCTTTCCCTTGAGACTTTGTTAGAGTTTCTAGTTTACCCTTTATCCTAGCCTTAGGATTAGAGTCGTCGTACTCTATGTGAGTGTCTTGCCATGGATACTTATTTCTCTTTGGAACCTTGACCACAGTCAAGAGTTCCTCAACCCTAGTGAGGTGAACTACGGAGGCTCTGATTCCTCATTCATAGTCAGGATACGTAGGCACAAGATGCAATATCTTGGCAAGCCCACTAACCCAGTAACACACTAACAACTAACTCCCCTTATCTCACGCTGCCGCGTGATCGAGACTAGCTTATCCTACCATTTATCCTAACCTTAGGATTAAAATCGTCGCACTCTATGTAGTTGTCTTGCCATGGATACTTACTTTCCCCTTTGGAACCTTGACCACAGTTAAGAGTTCCTCCCCCTAGTGAGGTGAACTACGAATGCTCTAATTTCATCCTAGTCAGGATGCGTAGGCACAAGATGTGACGTCTTGGAGAGCATACTTAGTGTATATACCCTAGGTTTTTACCTTAACACCTCTCCCTTAGAAAGTAAACTTTAACATAACACAAATACCAACGAGAGGTTCCTGTAGAGTACTACAGATACTTAGGATGCTAGCACCTTCCCTAGGTATAACCAAGCCCCAAATCTTAGATCTCTAGATTTGTTGTTACATAGCGCACTTAGGGTTTTCTTCGATCTTTACCCTTTCCTTTGGATAAATCAAAGCTCGGTGGTGAACTTCATGATTTGTGATTCAAGTTAATTAATAGCTTGATATCTGATTCTCACTGCAACAGAAATGGCGACTTCACTGGGGAAATATCCTCCCCTAAGAGGGTTAAGCCCACCTTGTTTGTATTTGTGTTATTCTATATGTTTACTTGCTTGTATACTTGTATATTTGTTAATATATGTATATATACTTGTTGTGCTTGGGTTTTTCTGTGTGGAGGGTTGTTACCTTGAGTGGTGAGATAAGCCCTAACCCAAACTTGAGCGTACACCTATGATAGGAATTTGGTATAATATATAGTTAGTATTTGGGAGTAGTCCTAACATGTCTAACATATGATAACCACGCTCAGTGGAGGCCCCTTTAAGATTATTGATGTCAGAAGCGAGTAGTCGTATTGGCATCATGTTTTCCGACCTAGGAGTCCGTGAAGCTGAGGACCTTTAGTATCCCTTCACCCCTCTATGCCTTTTTAGGACGTAGTGCAGTGATTATCTAGGTGTAGACCTGTGATGGTTGTCATATGATACTACACTCAGACGAGTTTATCTTGAGAATATTATTGGCCCTCATGAGTAGTCGTGTAAGCCGATAATATCTGAAAGATTTATCGATGACTCTGGGAACTTTGTAGAACCCATTGTGCAGGAACATACCCTTAGTACACACCTTTTAGGATGGGTAGACCATGGCTCCATGCTCATGATCTTCAAACCTAGGCCCTTGTTTGTTTACCTGTACATATGTGTGAATATGTGAATACCTGTATACGTGTGTATATGCATACATCCATTCATTCATGCATCCATAAGCATTCCCTTTCAAAAATAAGTCTTCAAGGAACTTAGAGATTTAGTTGCAAACATATTATCTCTAGTAGTTGACTCAGAAAATGATTTCATTAACCAGTTTCCCTTTGTAAGATTCATGTTTGTTTCCTCGCAGAAGTTGTTGAGAAAGCAGATAGACAGCCTTAAGCAAGGTCCCAGGAGTTGAAGAAGAGGTTTGGAGTCTCTTTTGCACAAGTTTCACTTGGCTGTTCACACTGAATCTTCTACACCCTTACAACACTAAAACTCAAGCTCGTAGAAGAATGGAAGAGCAGAATGTGGAGATCGAACGAGTTAGCGGTGAATTGGAAGACCTACGTGGGAACGTGGGATAGATTATGGAGATGTTGCAGGTGATACATTCAAAGATGGACACTCAGACCACCGTAGTTTCTGAGATTGCCGACACAATAGTAGATCCTACACATGTAATAATTACTGTCGCCAGTGTACCTCCTTATGGTCTCCCCTCTGGTTTTGTACCACCACCATGTCTAGTGCAGACTACTCAACAGTTGGCTCAATAAACTGTTCCTTTGACTTCTGAAGTTCCTCAAGCAGTTCCTACCTCTGCACCAACTGTCGTGTAAACACAAGTACGTCCTTACTTCCATGACGCGAATCAAGTCTATGATGTTCCCGACATGTCCGAAGAGGGAGATGAGCGCCATGAAAAGCTGAGAGAAAATGTTAAGACTATCGAAAGGAGAGTGAGGGTCATGGAAGACAGTGAAATATTTGGTGTTGATGCAAGAGAGATGTGTTTGGTATCTGGGCTGGTCATTCAACCAAAGTTCAAGACTCCAAGCTTTGACCAATATGAGGGTGCCACTTGCCCCAGAACCCATCTGATCATGTATTATAGAAAGATGGCCGCCTACGTTGATAACGACAAGCTGATGATTCACTATTTTCAGGATAACTTGAAGGGTGCTTTTGCCAAATGGTATTTGTGTCTGGATCAATCCCGTATCCACAGCTTCCAAGACTTGTCAGATGCCTTCATTAAGCACTACAAGTACAATGTGGATCTTGCTCCAAACAGAAGGCAACTTTTGAGTATATATCAGAAGAGCTCTGAGTCGTTCAAGGAATATGTCCAGAGATGGAGAGAAACTGCCTCCCAGGTGGAGCCTCCTTTGACTGAGAAGGAGTTGGCCAATTGGTTTATAGACACGGTGAGACCAGAATTCTACGAAAGAATGGTTAGTAGTGTAACTGCTAATTTCTCTGACATCGTGGTTGTGGGAATTAAAGTAGAGCTTGGTCTAAAGAATGGAAAGATGACCAAGGGAGATGGTAGTTCAAGTAATAATGCCAAGAAATCCATCAAAAAAGAAAGAGAGACCAATGATGTGATGTCAAACAGAAAGAACAAAAATCAGCCTTGGAAACATCAATAACAACGCCAGAGCTATGTTCAGCATCCTGTCTATCCTGTTCAATACCCTCAGCAACCTTATGTGGCCGTCGTCGCTCTCGCATTTAATAACTAAGTTCCTGTGTACCAGCCCGTGCAACAAGCTTCTGTTTACCAGCCGGTTCATCAACCGTCAATCTATCAACGAGCGTCCAACGCTCCTGCTTATCAATAACGGACTCAAGCTTCTCATCAGAATGCTCCAAGTAAAAGACAGGGTGATAGTCCTTCTATTCCTCCCACTCCTATGACATATACAAAATTATATCCTTCTTTGGTACAACAAGGATTAATAACTACGAGGTCATTGGGTCCACCTCCTGATCCACTTCCACCTTCTTACAATCCCAATGCTCATTGTGTGTTTCATGAAGGAGCGTCAGGCCACGATTTGGAAGGTTGTTTTGCCTTGAAGCATATTGTAAGGGATTTGGTGGAGAAAAAGATTTTGTCTTTTAGTGATTCTTAGCCCAATATAAAAAACAATCCTTTGCCCACTCATGGGGCAGTTAATGTTGTGGAGGATGCATCTGGTGAGACTTTGATCCTTGATGTTAATGAGATCAAAACCCCGCTTCAAGTCTGTTTACTGTGAATTTTAGTAAAAAACCTCTGGTCTATCAATTTTAAATAAAACTGACTAACTTGCAGGATCAACCACACAAATCCTAGGACATGTGCTAAGTTTAAGGGAAAATGTAACTGACAATGATAAATGCAAGAAATGTAAATTGAACTCCACGTTCGACAGTAAAAGAAAACTACATGAACTCCACGTTCGACTACTTGCAAATAAAGGATTTGTAAAGGGCTGTAAATAAATTATGCAGAATTTAGAGGCATCGAAAGTAAAAGACAAAAGGTAAACGACTTTGAAAAATACAAGTACAGGAAGATAAATAACTGTCAAAATGTAAAAAAATGCTTGAACTCCACGTTCTGGAATGTAAAAAGTGCAGAAAGAGTAAATGACTGTCGAAAGTAAAGGGCAAGAAAATAAATGACTTTGAAGATAAATGTAGTAATGTAAAAGCTTTTGAAAATAAAATGCAATGAACTCCACGTTCTTGAAAATAAAGACTTAAATGTAAAGGTGCTATCGAAAGTAAATGACTTCAAAAATAAAAGACTTTGAAGATAAAAGACAAGGAATAAAGATGAACTCCACGTTCTTGAAAATAAAGACTTTAAAGGCAAATGCTTGAATATAAAGGTGCAGTCAAAAATAAATGCAGGAAGTTTAAATGAAAGTTTAAAACAAGACTTTACGTAACTTTGACATGAAAAGTAAAATTCAGGAAAACGTAAAGGCATGGAACGTAAATGCTGGAAGCTTAAACATGATGAAGATAAATTGCATTGATGAAAGAAAGTGGTGTTACATTACGTACATTCTCACGACTCGTTTCTCTACACACGGGTACTTTGAGTTTCTTTGAGTAACTTGTACAAAAATATGAACACCCTTATTACATAGAACTAACTCCTATTTATAGTGCTAAGAAATAACTACTAAGTGGTGGTTATTGCTTCAAAACGTGTCTCTCTGGCGCCTTCTCCTTGGCCTCAACTGTTCCCACGTTCACAACTGCTCCTATTTGAATTTCAAACATTGGAAATTCCCTCCAGCCTTAGTATAACAACTGCAGCGCGCGTTTCCATATTCCCATGGTCGAAACCTTTCCCAACACTTAGCCATTTTTTAGGCTTCCAAAACCCCTATTCGACTCAAGCTTCACCAAAACTGGGTCGAAGCCTTCTTTACGTTAAAAATAATTTTTTAACTTAAAATAGCTTTGATTCTTTCTAGCGTCGAAAATGAGGGTTAACAAATTTCCCCCAAGGAATGTCCTTTCGCCAGAATTGGTAGGATGGTCATTTCTTGATATAATAACCATTTCGACGCTTGTTTGCATGGCTTCAACTGAATATCCTACTAATTACTTAGTGGCTGAATTGCTCAATTTCTCTAACCCACGCTTATGACGTCATACCATCATGACAAATCCTTAAACGTCTCTTCAGCCGTATTCATCATCACACTTTTCTTGAAAACAAATGTTTGCAGTCTGAACATAACTGCTACCATTCATCACGTCTCCAGGAAAAGAACACGTGTCCCACTAACTCCTCAACTTCAACGGTAGATCCAAGGTTCTTGGGATTTTCAAACGTCTATAAATACCCATTTCCACCACTTTGTGATCTTTCCACACTCCACTCTCATATTCTCAAGCGAACATCTTCTTCTCTTCAGTTTCTCTTACGCAAAACCCAGAAAAACACCATCTTTTCGTCTTCTTCAACAATGGCGTCTTCCCAAACCAATCCTCAACCAAAGAAAACTCAAAGAGGCAGGGCTACTCCATTTAAACAAGCCATTCCTTCATTCGCTAATATCCTAGGCCCCCAAATAGTAGATAACCGTTGTTGCATGCCGGAACCCACCACTGAAGAAACACGAGCCATATATAAGTCTCAGGTAATGATTCCTCTAGTTGTTTCTGACAAACCTTATGTGCTGTCTGGTCCTCTTGCTGATGTTGACGTTTCTAGTGAGAGACTAAGTTAGTTTCTCCCCTTTTACCGGAAAACAAGGCCGTTAGGGCAAAAGAGTTTTCCCAAAATCAACGCTGCTGCTGAAACTTCTCCTGAAGAAATCCCTCTGTCCAAAATCAACGTTGGCTATCTCACGGATGGCACCAGGCTGGTGAGAGCTGTCAATCCCTTGAAGGAATTTGACCAATGGATGGCGAAGATGGAGAAGGTCAAAGCTGAACATTGAAAGAATATAGGGATTTATGACCTTCTTATGCTATCGAAGACCAGCATACCATACTGTCTGAACATGTTGGCAGCGTCCTTATACTTTTAGGACAACACCCATTATACCTTCCATCTGCCATGTGGAATGGTTACCCCAACCTTGTTCGATGTAGCTGCCATCACAGGACTTCGCCCAGATGGCCTTACCTATAACCCTGATGTTGATGCTGAAGACACCATCAATATTTCAGGCTCTAAACTTACATACACTCTCTTCATCAAACACCATTTTAAACAAGAAGATGATAAAGTGTCTGATGAAGAACATATTGCTTTTCTCACAGTTTGGCTGTCGAGATATGTTTTCTGTACAAAGTCTTTGCAGGTAGCTAAGAAGTACCTGCCCCTGGCGAATCAACTTCAAAACAACAGAGGAACCTGCTTGAGTGAACTCATCCTGGCGAGCCTTTATGAGTCTATCAGCGAAGGGGCTTCTCGACTTAAAAATGTGGAGGCCCAAGGTCCTATGCACTTGAGTGGGCCTCTCTGGCTACTTCAATTGTGGCTTAATGCTACATTTGAGGCTAGCCTCCCCAGAAAAGGCCTAGTTGATAAAGCCTTTGCTGAAATCAGGGAAAAGAGTGTCGAAGGGACGCGTCTGGCCAAACTCACTCCCAATGATGATGGTGAAACCCTTCAAAGGGCCTTTACCAGTTATATTATGATGTTTGCCAAGCGCTATGAGTTCACTCCTAGCATGGCACCTTTTGCTCGAAGGAGATACGGCCCTGGGTGGTTTAAAAGGCCATTTCCAAATCCTCACCAAACCCTTGATCAGGAATCTGTTGCTATCTGGGAAGCCTTTTTTATTCCCAGATTCTTTATCCATAGGCTGAACTTAGGGAGAGGTTTATCAGCATTGATTTCCTATCAACCAAACCTTGTCTCTCGACAGTTTGGGCTGGCCCAGAGCTTTCCTCAATGCTTGTATGAGAGAAAGGGCCAAGTAATTCTTCACACTGCCTGCTTTGACGAGGAAAATGTCTCCCTTACACTCGACAGTCGGAATGAGAAAAGAAGAGTCCTCTCTCCTGTGTTTTTTTAGCCTTCTTTTCTATGCACTTCATCATTCCACCAAAGGTGGTCGAAGCACTATAGTGAGCACTTTCTTGATGTGGCTACATTTTCTTCATTACTTGACTAAGCTTTTCTCAATGTGCAGGACAAGACGAAAAAGAGTAAGTTTACTCACATCGAATAAATACAGGCTTTTCAAAAATACTTTGAAACTATCTATCGACCAGATGATCTTAGTCGAACCATTCATGAGGCTGTTGTTACTCTAAAGAGAAAATTTCTAGAAAAGCTGGATCAACTAAAAATCCCTCCCAACGTCCCTCGTGAGAAACGTTATGAGGTAGCTTTTAAACTTTTTCCTCCAAAGTTCCCTCGACTGCCTAATGCTGATTTTGGAGTGGCGCTTGCCCCTCTATTTCCAGATTGGTTTGTCTGTGGGGAGCATTTAAAACTTCTTCGACAGCAGTCTCAGCCAAAGGCCCAACGAGTGGTTTCGACTAAGCATATGTTAGATAGTTTTAAAGGACACCTTCATATAGGAATTCAGGACGTTCGTGTCGAATCTAAAATATATGAAGGTTCGAAACCCTTAATCCATGGCTTCATAACTAACCACGTAATCATTAACTTGTAACAATTTTTACTGTCTTTCAGCTGTGCCTAGGAAAACTGCTTCAACTAGGGCTACTACCTCATAAAGTGGCAAAGAACCAGAGAGCACACATGTATATTTCACATCCCCTGCTTACGCTTTTACTATATGAATTTCTTTCTTATATTTGCATTGCCTCTTCAGACTGGTCGAAAACCTCCAACACCTTCCAAGAAAGGTAAAAAGGATACCCCAGCTGTTATTATATCTTCAGAGGCCTCAGATGAATCTCCTGAGGAGGTTCTTACAAAGAAAAGAAGAAAACCAATAAAGGCATCTGGACCTACTGGCCCACCTCCTTCGAAGGTGGCCAAAATACTCGAAAAGGCACCCACAACAAGTGGTGTCGAAAAAGAACCTTCCACGGTGGCCTCGAGAACACCTCTTGGTGACCATGGGAGTGATAATTCAAGTCCTGTTGTTGTACAAGCTCAGGTATGTGCACAATTTTTTCATTATACTGACGTTTTTCGCCCAAATTCTTTCAATCTCATTTTCTCCACTTGTGTTCTTTAGGCAAACGTAATCAATAATCCTGATCCCCAACCAACTCCAAGCAACCTCGCCACCAACATAATTACCAATCCCACTCCTCAACCGACTGCAAGGAGCTTCACCACCACACTCCTCAACAGCCAAGGTGAGCCAACTTATCACCCATCTTCTGATATTGGCTCTGGTTTGAGTGAGATTAATCAACCTAATCCACATGCTGCAGAACACACCACACCACCAGTTCAAACCACTACTCAAAACGCACAAGCTGATGGCACCAATTCTGATGATGATGATGCCTCAAGTCCACCACCTTTCAACCTGGCTAACTTCATAGATAATGATCAATTGGTTGAAGAAGAAAGAAATGAATCTGAAGTTCAAACACACAACGACAATCCTGGTCAAGCTGCGCCTGAGGAGACAAATGAACCACATCCTACACCAACTGATGACCAGGAGAATATTCGACCAATTGCTGAAGAGCTTGATGAAGAAATGGTAGTCGAAGAAGAAGAAAAAGATGAAGAAGGAGAAGAATCAGAAGAAGAGGAGGAAGAAGAACAAACTGATCCTAATCCCCACCATACTCCTTCGCCTGTGGTCCAGCAAACCCTGGCTATCCTTCCACCTCCTGGAGACTCACTGACAGCACTCAAGTGATCGAACCCACGTGAGTATTCCAAATTAATACTCGGGCAGAAGTATGGTTCTTCTTCTTCTGTCTCTTCGACTCCAGCATCAAATGACTTCGCCAAACCAATCCTCCAAGCCATAAAGAAAAAATTCTTCAGGGGGACATTCACAGAGTTTTGGCCTCAGATCCATCTGCAACCGCTTATCTGAAGGATACCCTTGGAAAGCTTGAACTCACCGCTCTTAATCCAGACGTTTCTGGTTTTCTGATAGAGTTAACTGCTGTGGTGAACCAAATAGCTGCAGAGATAAAGCTGCTTCTATCTATCAGGAATACCATAGAGGAAACATCTGGTCTTGAGAGTGCAGCTTGGTGCGGTGCAAAGGAGTCATATGAGAAGGTCGAAAGTATAGAGGCTGACCAAAAGAAAACACAAGATGAAATAGCCTCCAATCAGAAGAATATCGAAGCCTGGAAGCAGTAAATCACTGAGTTACAAGCTAAAATTGAGAATGCTAAAAAACACAACCGTGATTTGCAGAATTTCAACACCACTGAGATGGCTAGGGAAATGAAACATGCCATAGATCGTATTGAGGCAGCCCAAAAACTTGAGAAACAACTTGCCACAGCCAAACTTGATGAATCCTTGTACAATTCTCGCCTCAAACATCACATAAAAACCTTTGCCCAGTTGGAGTCGAGGCTTCCCTTCTGATGCTTTCAAGGCCTTTATTTGCTCAATCAATCATTTGTTTCTTGGCCTTTTCAGGCCTTTATGTAATGACAATTTTATTCCTTTGGCATTGATTAATCAATCGTTATTATTTCGCCATTAACTGCTTTCGACCCATATTATATTATGATGCATTTTATTTATTGCCTCACATCTAAGTCAAGTTTGCAATTAAGGCATTCTATCTCTTTCTTGGAAAGCCAAACTTTTCTGCTTTAAACTCCAAGGCATAAGCCTCTAGCTTTAAAGTAACATTTATAGTATAGCCCTCAGGCATACTTCCAAGAATAACTCATGTGCTTCCACCATTTGACTGGCCAATCCAATCAATACTTCGCCTCTATAAATTCTCTTCCACATGACCAAGTTTTGCATAGAAGCAAACATGAACAATTCAGAGAAATCATCAACCAAGAGAATGGCTGGAAAGGCAAAGGCAGTTGAGGAAACAAAAAAGATGGAGGCAACAAAGAAACCTGAAGCCTCTATTGGAGCAACCTCTCAAGCCAAGAAGAGAGAAACTAAAATGAAGATCTCTAAGAAAGGACGCTCCAACACCCAGGACTTTGATGATGAACCAGATGCAGATTATATGGATTTCCTCAAATCCATAGATTGGAGAGATTATGAATAACTTTTCCTTGATTAAAAATTGTTGTATTGATTCTTCTTTGCTTTGTATGCCATATTAGCCTGACTTGGCCTATTTTGGCTTTCTTTTTATTGAATAAAGCTTAAGTTTTGATGTGAATCTCCTATAAAATAGCTTATATTTTTTCAAATACTTGCCATTTACTTTCAAGACTCTTTTATCTTTGTCCAACTCTTCCACTTCATAAGCTCCATTAGAGAAAACTTGTATGACTTGGAATGGACCCTCCCACTTAGGAGACCATTTACCTAATGTTCTATCCTTTTGATCCATAGGCAAAATCACTTTCCAAACTAAATCCCCACATGCAAAAGTCTTAGACTTAACCCTTTTGTTGTAGGATTCTTCGACCCTTTTCTTTTGTCTTCTTAACAACTCCAAGGCTCTAAGCCTTTCTTCATCCAAATCCACTAATTCATTCATCATCATTTCCCAATAATCTTCAGAGGGAATCTCATGGTGTCTTTGAACTCTTACAGATTGTAAATAAATCTCAACAGGCAATACTGCATCATGACCAAAAGTAAGTCGAAATGGGGTAGTATTAGTAGCCTCTTTAGGGGATGTTCAACATGCCCAAAGAACTTGGTCCAATGTCTTGTGCCAATTTCTAGGCCTCTTTCCCACATGCTTCTTAATTAGTTCAATCACCACCTTATTGGCAGTTTTGACTTGCCCATTGGCCTGAGCATAATAAGGTGTAGAAGTCAATAACTTAAAACCTATTTCTTTGGCAAACTCCTGCATCTTTCGACCAGTAAACATTGATCCTTGATCCGTAGTGATTGTTTCAGGAATACCAAATCTATAAATAATGTGATTTTGAATTAATTCAATAACATCTTCTTGACCTATATTTGCCAGTGGTATTGCTTCAATCCACTTGGTGAAATAATCAATTCCCACCAAAATATATCTTTGGTTCTTTGAAGATGCTGGTCGAATCTCTCCCACTATATCCAAAGCCCATCCTCTGAAAGGCCATGGTTTCACTATGGAATGTAATTCACTTGCAGGGATATGCTATATGCCAGCATGAATTTGACATTCTTGGCAACCCTTAGCAAATTATATGCAATCTTTCAGCATAGTAGGCCAATACATGCCTTGTCGAAACAACAGTCATTTCATCTTCTGCCCAACTTGGTGTCCTCCACATGCCCTACTATGTATTGTCAAAAGAGCCAAATATGCCTCTGCTTCACTAAGGCATTTCAATAAGACTCCCTCAGGGGTCTTTTTAAACAATTCATTACCCAAAAGTACATAGCTTAAAGCTTGATACTTGACTTTTCGCTCTGTCGAAGCCGTTGGATTTTACAAATATTCAGCTATAGGCTTCCTCCAATCTTCATCTGTCAAATTATCTATAGCAAAAATTTCAAAATTTTTGCCATCTATGCATCCAAGCTTAGTTGTTTCTAAGTCTGATGGGCACAATCCAACAGCCACCACTTTACCTCTTGCTTCAATTACTTCTTGAAGGTTTTCCTTCGACACCTTGTATCCAGAGGCAATTTGAGCCAAGTCATTAGCAACTTGATTCTCTATTCTAGGTATGTGTTGGATGGCCACTACCTCAAATTTCTTTAATAATCTATTGGCTATCACAAAGTACATAATGATATTTTCTTTAACACATTTATATTCTTTTGTGATTTGTTTTATAACCAATTCTGAGTCTCCCATTATTTCGACTCTAGTTGCCCCCAATTCTAACAAAATTTCAAGGCCAGCAATTAATGCTTCATATTCAGCCTCATTGTTAGAGCAAGGTCCTTCGACCTTGTACTTGAATTTTGTTGGAATTTTTTCAGGAGAAATAATGTATATTCCCACTCCTGTTCCATTTTTATGACTTGATCCATCAAAGTATAACTTCCAGGATTTTAATTCAATATAATTCAAATTATTTTCATTTATGGAGTGGTCAACTATAAAGTCTACAACTATTTTCCCTTTCACAGCTTTTAAAGGTTGATATGTTAGGGAAAATTCTGTTAATGCTAATACCCATTTGCCGATTCGACTATGCAAAATAGGCTTAGATAACATATGTCTTACAACATCAAAGTGAGAAGAACATACACATCAACTGGCTTTATATATTGCTTCAATTTAGTACAAGAGAAATACAAGCATAAACATAACTTTTCAATCATGTTATACCTAGTTTCTGCATCATTTAAAACTCGACTAAGGTAATAAATGGCTCTTTCGACTCCATTTTCATCCTCCTGAGCTAACATGCTCCCTAGAGTTTTATCTGATGCAGCTATATACAATCTCATACTCTTGTTTCTACAAGGTGGTGAAAGAATTGGAGGGTGGCTTAGGTACTCCTTGATTTTGTCGAAGGCTTCCTGCTGTAATTGCACCCACTCAAAACCATCTTTGTTGAAACGAAGCAATGGCGAAAAGGCTTGTGTTTTGCCACTCAGGTTGGATATAAACCTTCTTAAGAAGTTGATCTTGCCCAACAATGACTGCAACTCCTTTTTAGTTGATGGCGTTCTCGCCTTCATTATGGCTTTGGTTTTATTCTGATTTATTTCGATCCCTTTCTTGTGGACCACAAAGCCTAGGAAATCCCCTGCCTGTACACAAAAAGCACATTTGAGAGGATTCATTTTAAGACCATATTTTCTCATCCTTTCAAAGGACTGTCGAAGATGGTTGATGTGACTTTTCCCAGAAATAGATTTTATAACAATATCATCAATGTAAATTTGCATGAATGTGTCTATAAAATCATGGAAGATTGAATTCATCGCCCTTTGATAAGTAGCACTAGCATTTTTTAGACCAAAAGGCATCACTACCCATTCATAGGTGCCTAAGGCTCCAGGGCATCTAAAAGCAGTTTTATGAACATCTTCCTCAGCAATGAATATTTGGTTGTAGCCAGAATATCCATCAGCATACTAAGATATTCATGTCCTGCTGCAGAATCTATTAACATTTCTGCTACTGGCATTGAATATTCATCTTTAGGAGTTGCAGAGTTTAAATCTCTAAAATCAATGCAAACTCTCAAAGACCCATTCTTTTTAATAACAGGTACTATATTAGCCAACCATTCGACATACCTTGCTGTGCGAATGAATTTGCAACGAAGCAGTCTTTCGACTTCCTCTTTGATCTTTGACAATATCTCTGGTGCAAACCGTCTTGGGTTCTGCTTGACTGGTTTTTTCCCAGGTGTCATAGGTAACCTGTGTTCGACCAACTCCCAGCTCAAACCAGGCATCTCATCATAATCCCAGGCGAAGGAGTCCTTGAACTCTTTCAACAACTGAACCACTTCAATTTTCAACTGGGGATCAAGGTTGGCACTGATGTAGGTAGGCCTTTTGGTTGTCCCCTCACTGAGGTCAACTTCTTCTAAAGGATCTTGTGCTAGCATTTTGATATTATTCACCAACGGATCCTTCTCAAATCCCAAAGGCTCGTCTTCATAGATGGCGTCGAGCCTCTGGCTTTGCTCTCCAGTTTTAGTCTTATCTGGAGGTTTTGGGTCAAAGTCCTTGCCAGGACCTTCTTGATAAAATTCAGAAATGGCTTCGCCAGCCATATAGTCATTGGCAGCTTCCAAAGCCGCTTGTAGTTTCGTTTCAGCCACATAGGCCAAAATTCTTTTTAAAGCTTCAAACTCAGTCATGATCACTGAATTCATCTCCCCATCATGTGGGCTCTATTGGAGGTGAGCCTAAGCATGGAAACCTTCCTCCTGGTACTTCCCTGTCCCATCTGAAACCTTCGACAGGGTGTAAATACAATGATAAAACGTTTCTTCATCAGGCGTAAACTCAAAGTCAGTTGGAGGACATGGAGCAATGTTCGCCAAATGTTTCTCAAACTGTCTACTATCCACATGATTAATAGGCACCTTAAAGTACCCTTGACCAGCTTCAATATTTTCAACTATCCCATCTAGTCTCCAAATGGTGATTCTTTGATGCATAGATGAAGGTACAGCTCCTATCCCATGAATCCACTCCCTACCCAAGAGTAGATTGTAGTTAGCTTTCGTCTCAATGACCATAAACACTGTTGGTCTGGTAATGGTTCCCACAGTAAGATCCACTTGAATTACGCCTAGAGTGGAACCAACTTTCCTTCATAGTTCGAAAGAACCATGTTGTGGGGTTTGGTATCAGTCTCAAACTTCCCAATCTTGCCAGCAAAAATCTTGGCATTAAATTAACAGTTGCACCACAATCCACCAAGATTTTGTTAACAGGAACATTTTCTACTTTGCCAGTAATGTAGAGAGGTTTCAGATGACTCTTCATTGCCTCTGTGGGGCGTTCAAAGAAAGCATTTTGTTCTTCGACGCACCCATTATTCATGATGTAATAACACATAGGCTTGTGTGCCAACATTTCCAATTCAGCAGTTTGATCCAAGTCTTCGACCTCTGAAACTTGACCAAATTCTTTTGGCATTACTGATACCACATTCACAAGAATATCTAGAGAAGCTGCTGACTCACTGTCGAAATTATCAGTCATATTCTCATCATCTTCAACCTTCTTCTCTGGCTGAACATTGAACATCTTTCGCCTTATGGGCATCTTCTCAATTGTCCCAGCTTGATTATCAATATTGGTGCTTGACTCTCCTTGTACCTGAGCCTCCCTGATAGCCTTTCGCCTACGTTGCTCTCTTCGCCATTGTGATCTAGACATGGGATTTTTACCCTTGTAATTTTGAGAAATGTATGCTGACTTGTTGGTGGTATGGTTCTCTTTTCTATACTCAAATGAAGAACCTCTTTCCACATCAAATTTCTCCCACTTCTTCTTCTGTCCTCTTCCTTCGATAGGCTTGATCCAACTACCTGTTGGCACATTCGCAGCTGGTTTGAATGTACCTGGCCTAACTCCTGGTACTTGGTTTTTTAACCCTGTCGAAAGTCGTCTATGGTCAAAACCTCTAGGACCTTTATTTACCTTCTGCCCCCAGCTTCCACCAGCATTTTTGACATCTTCTAACTTGTGGGCAGATTTCTCATCAAAAATGGCGCTGCATCTAGGACACAGCATTACTCCAGAACCTTTCTTCTGGCAACGGTGCAGAAAATCCACAATTGTCTCCTCTTGCTTAGGATAAGCTATTTTGTTGCGCTCTTCTTATTCATCTGCCTTACTCACTTGTTCAGCTTTTTGATCTGTAATTTCGACCATATTGACATCAATTTTATCCTTTAAGCGTATTTTGGAGAAATGAGCTTCAAGGCTTTCAGTAGTCTTCGCCAGACAACCACCACTTGCTGCTGTTCTTGCAGCTTTTTGGGAAGCCTTCTGCCAAGCAGTCTTTTCAGCTTCGACCATTTCCTCAGCATTCACCTTATCGACATTAGGAGACATATTGAAAAACTGTTCAGCAGCCATACATATCCAGTTTTCCACCAAACAACCATCCATGTCTATCATCTCTCCTACCAATAGCATGTCATCTTCCAATTCTTTAACAACTTGGACTTTGGGGGCATTTCTGCCCATAGCCTCATTGGTGCTGATGCTATCTGAGCTAGAATCAGATTCTTCAACCAATTCAACCATGTTAATGCCTTCAGTAGCATTTATCTTCAATCCACTCACTGCCATATCCAAAACCTTGGCAGCATTATCCATTTCAACAAACTTGTCAGCAGTTTCTTTGGTCACCAACATTAGACTGGTACCATCAACATTCAGGCCATTTGCAGCCTTATTAAAACCTTCAGTCATCACAGGATTAGTGGCGAAGTCCTCACTAACCTCTACCATGTTGACTGACTAATCAAATCCTTCTGTGGCTTCGACCATTTGGACCTCGTGAGGCTCTGTGTAGTTAGCCTCTGCAACTTGCAATGGGTCAGAGTCAATTTTCATCTGAGCTTTGCCTTTGTCACCAAACTTCAGCCTCCCTTCTTGAATAGCATTTTGCACCAAATCCCTGAAAAGAAAACATTGAGAAGTTTTATGACCCAAAAAATTATGGTACTTACAAAAACCTCTTTTCTTTCTTTGTTCTAAAGGTGGCATCTTAGCACCAGCAGGCACTATCATTTTCCCATCTTTAACTAACAAATAAAAAATTTCGTCACATTTAGTAACATTGAAAGTGTATGTTTTCTTAGGAAATTTATCATTAGATTCGACAGGATTTTTTCCATTTGAAGAGGCTAATAATTTGCAGGCATAAGGTGGACCTTGTTTTAACTCAGCAACGTCAACCTCATTTCCGTCGAAGTAAGATGTTTCATCATATGAATTCTCCACATCTTCACTACATTCAACAAAGGCCACTTTTTACCCCTGCTGAATTTAGCCTTTTCTTCTTTCAGCCTTTCTAGTTGTCGAACCCTATCAGCCAACTGGGCCATATCTCTAAGATATTGGGTATCTAATTTCTTCCTATTGGAATAATCAAGACCCCCAGCAGCCATTTTGACCAACTCATGTTCTGGCACTTGTGTAAAGCACCTGGCTTTAAGAAGTCAAAACCTATTCAGGTAATCATCAATTGGCTCAGTAACTTTGCGTTTGATGCTAGCCAATTCTTTCAAACTAATCTTAGTTTGCCCCATGTAGAATTGTTCATGAAACAAATGCTCTAACTGGGTCCAATTGTATATGGAATTTGGAGGCAAAGTAGTGAACCATGTGAAGGCATTCTTGGTAAGGGAACTTGGTAAGTATTTGATCCTAAGGCTTTTGTCAGCTGCAATTTTGCCTGCTTCAATCAAATACCTAGCCACATGTTCGACGGTAGATTCAGTAGTATCTCCTGAAAACTTGCTGAACTTTGGAACCTTCGTCCTAGGGGGTGATTCTGCTTGGAGAATATAATCCACTATAGGCGAAGTATAATTTGGCCTTGTGAAGCCAAGATTCACACCATTTAAGTAATTGATCAGCATTTTGGTTCCTGTTCACCATCACTACTGGCTCTTCCTCCATCTGGATTGGCATCTGGTTTCTTGGTGGTTCGACTCTAAAATGATCAATCATCTCTTGATCTTCCAAGTGCACCTCAGGTACAAGACGTGGATGACGTCTTGGGATATCTTCGACAACAATTGCTCTTCGATCCACCGCTGGTACTCCCATAAAGTCAGCCATACGTGCCAATTGTGCAGCCAATTGTTGGTTAGTTTGAGTCGTATTCTGAATCAAGGGTTGAAAAACTTCTCCCATTGTCTGAGACAACGTATGCACCATTTGCATGTTACTTTCATCCATCTGCTGTCTCAAACAATTTATGGATGTATTTGTAAGACTAGGCGTCTGAACAGAGTAACCAACACCTATACTCTGGTTGTTTCGACCTCCTGATCCGGATCCTTGCAATGGCGAAGACACCACATTTTCTGAAAATACAGGTGACGCATTCTGCAGATTTTGCATCATTGATGTAGGCATACCATAGGGTTGACTCCTTAACCCTGGATGTGGAAAACCTGGAGGAGGAAGATGCCGGTACACTGAATTTCCTCCTAGGGGTGTTGGTGAATTAGGACTTTGTGGTCCTATGTATTCTAACACAGGTTGAGTATATGATTTTGTATATGTTGATCCTGGTTCGGACACTACTAATGGAGATGACGTCTGTCCTCCTGTCGAAGGCACTGGTGATGGTGTGCTTTGAGACCCCATACTGCTACTTGACTAAGTGTTTGAAATACTCCCTTGAGGATCAACTTGTTGATTAGCATTAGTTGCCATTCTCTTAGTGTATCTTTTCTTTGGTATTCCTTCGTTTGTTGTGGCTAACTTCCCACTTCTCAATAACATACAACGAAAGTATTTCTTCACCAAGAAAGATAAGGTTAATAAAAAAGTATAAAACTTAGCACTTGGTCCCACTTGGCGTGCCAATTTGTTTACTGTGAATTTTAGTAAACAACCTCTGGTCTATCAATTTTAAATAAAACTGACTAACTTGCAGGATCGACCACACAAATCCTAGGACATGTGCTAAGTTTAAGGGAAAATGTAACTGACAATGATAAATGCAAGAAATGTAAATTGAACTCCACGTTCGACAATAAAAGAAAACTACATGAACTCCACGTTCGACTACTTGCAAATAAAGGAAATGTAAAGGGCTGTAAATAAATGATGCAGAATTTATAGGCGTCAAATGTAAAAGACAAAAGGTAAACGACTTTGAAAAATACAAGTACAGGAAGATAAATAACTGTCGAAATGTAAAAAATGCTTAAACTCCACGTTCTGGAATGTAAAAAGTGCAGAAAGAGTAAATGACTGTCGAAAGTAAAGGGCAAGAAAATAAATGACTTTGAAGGTAAATGCAGTAATGTAAAAGCTTTTGAAAATAAAATGCAATGAACTCCACGTTCTTGAAAATAAAGACTTAAATGTAAAGGTGCTGTCGAAAGTAAATGACTTCAAAAATAAAAGACTTTGAAGATAAAAGACAAGGAATAAAGATAAACTCCACGTTCTTGAAAATAAAGACTTTAAAGGTAAATGCTTGAATATAAAGGTGCAGTCGAAAATAAATGCAGGAAGTTTAAATGAAAGTTTAAAACAAGACTTTACGTAACTTTGACATGAAAAGTAAAATTCAGGAAAACGTAAAGGCATGGAACGTAAATGCTGGAAGCTTAAACATGATGAAGATAAATTGCATTGATGAAAGAAAGTGGTGTTACATTACGTACATTCTCACGAACTCGTTTCTCTACACGCGGGTACTTTGAGTTTCTTTGAGTAACTTGTACAAAAATATGAACACCCTTATTACATAGAACTAACTCCTATTTATAGTGCTAAGAAATAACTACTAAGTGGTGGTTATTGCTTCAAAACGTGTCTCTCTGGCGCCTTCTCCTTGGCCTCAACTGTTCCCACGTTCACAACTGCTCCTATTTGAATTTCAAACATTGGAAATTCCCTCCAGCCTTAGTATAACAACTGCAGCGCGCGTTTCCATATTCCCATGGTCGAAACCTTTCCCAACACTTAGCCATTTTTTAGGCTTCCAAAACCCCTATTCGACTCAGGCTTCACCAAAACTGGGTCGAAGCTTTCTTTACGTTAAAAATAATTTTTTAACTTAAAATAGCTTTGATTCTTTCTAGCGTCGAAAATGAGGGTTAACAAAGTCGTTCATGCAAAGTTGGTAAAGGCTGGTTTGATTAAGGATTATCATGCAGATGGTGAAGATTGTGATGTCAGCCCTAAGGGATGTTTTTCGGTTCAGAAGGATATTCAGAATCAGATCGACGATGGGTTCCTACAAGTGGGTAGCAAGGTGATGAGGGATTAGGATTTAGTGGTTGAGCTCCTCTTTGATTATCCGTTTTTTATTCGCTAAAGCTGGCAACATGTTTGTTTGCTTCAGCCTTTTGTTGTAATTTCTATTTGTATTTGGTGATACTGTTTGTAAACAATATCGACTTTTGTTGGAAATTGTAATCTTTAATGAATAAAGTTTTCTGCTGAAACTACTATTAATGTTTGCAATTATCTTTGAGTTTTTTTTAGACTTTTTTAGCTTGCATTTGCATAGCATATGCATGTCATTACATTTGCATCTCGCTTGCGTTTCTCAGCCCTGAGTCTCATCTTATTCTTCTTATATCTCTAGAAGGATACCTAGTACGCATTCCAGACAAATGGCGATGATGAACACACTTTTGAAAGGACAGGAAGCCTTGAAGGAGGAGATCAGAATTCTCAAGGGTCAGATGAAATGGGTCTTGGAGACTTTGTAGAACTTGATGAAGAAAGAGGGGCACTCTTACCCTGTTGCATCCAGAGAAGTTATCACTTTACCATCTCCTGTGGTTCTCCCACATCAAGGATACTCCCATGCGGAAACTTCGCATCAACCAGCATTTGGTCCTGCACCAAAATTTCATCCTCATCAGGTGGCTACCAGTAGAGTACCTCAGTGTCCAGTGGTTGTTTCCCCGCAAGGTTCTCAAAGCTAGAAAAGAAACAAGAGGAAGAATCCTGTCAAAAGGAATAAGGATCTCTACAAGCCAATTCTCATGCCGCTGACCAAGCTCTATCTGATGTTGATCCAGAACTCGTTGGTGACTCTACGGCCTCTCAACCCTGTGCTAGGACCATGGCACAATGCGAACTTGACTTGTGAATTTCACAAAGGGGCTGAAGGGCACGACCTGGATACTTGTCTGGCTTTAGAATTTTTTGTGCAAGAGCTAATCTATAACAAGGATTTGATCCTCGAAGAAGATCACCCGGAAGTTGAATGCAAATACCACACTGGGACAATGGGGCATCCAGTTGAAGAGTGCAAGGGTTTCGAACTAAGATTGCAAAGCCTGTTGGAACTACTAAAACCTCAAGAAGGTAAGCTGAATGCTAATGTATCGACTCCTGAAGCAAAAGACAAAGGACCTGTGAGGCCTCTCAAGGTTCAGTACCGCAAGAGCAAGTAATCAGTGACATAGGTGTTCCCCTGTCTGGACCTAGAAATTGAAGTCTGCTGAAAACAATTTCCAAAGCTGGATGTATTTTGATTATTTCAGTATTTTCAGTTGTATTTTCCTTGCTTTTTGGTTTCATGTCTGCTTGTAAGCATTGTTGTTTTTGAAATTTGCAAGATTAATGAAATGATGATGCATCATTTGGATCAATCCGTTCGTATCCACTCATTTTCTTTTATTGTCATAAAAAGAAAAAATATTTATTTTTTCCATCCACTTATCTAAACTGTTATTGTTTAAGCAGAGATTTGGGAGGATGACGAAAATATTATACTCATAATTGTTGTTAGTATGCTTTCAATTAAACTTTGCTGACGATGTAAGGCATTGTTTCAAATCCCCAAACACTGGAGAAATAAGGGGTTAATCTCTAGTCAACCACTTTGAGCCTAGAAGTAGTGTTTTCTTTCGGAGTTAAAAAACCCTTAAATCTTAAACCAAGGGCAGGGTAGTTCTCAGTTTAACTAGGTTATACATTCGAATGCACGAGCTTCATGCAAGACACATGTTAGCTCTCTTAAATCAAGTGAACGAATGTTGTACAAGTTGTTCCCGAAGCGATAAATAAGGAAGGATCGTTAAGAAATCCTTACTCGAAGAATGACTCGAGTCCCTTTCAAGGAAAAAGCTAAGAAAGATGGGAGGCTCATGACTTTTCCTTATACAAAAAGGTTTGTATGACAACCAAAAAGAGGTTGACCTTAAGTTCTCACCATGAAAGCCCACAAGGGTAAAAACAACCTAATGTTGTAAGGGAGTAATGACTGCCCTAGGTGTCTGAAGCATCACCAGCTGTCATCAGTTCAATTCCTAGCTTATAGGAACCTGAATGTATAGCCTGAGCTAACTGAGCGTAGGATTGAAGTTCATTATGAAGATTAGGTGGGGACAAACATACTTTGAGCCTTTATCCTTTGTTTCATGAGTTGTGAACCAAGCGATGTTACAACCTTTAAAAGGCCTAATTGAGGTAAGGTTATTTTGAAAGCATACTACAGTAAGGTTGGATAACCTAACTCCTAATGATCTTTGCTAATGGTTTGTGTTGGTCACTTCATCTTTTATTCTGTAAATGACTAGATCCACTTTGTTTTTTACCATTTATCACTCCACTGTTTGTTTTATCAATAAATTTTGATTTCAAAAGCTTGCATGAATGTTGCATTGAGATTGCCAAATTTTAATGAATAACACTGCTTGCAAGACAACTCAATATCAAAAGAATTCCAACAAATGCAGGCAGCTTGGGAATCTAATTTAGTAAAGGAAGCTCAGCCTGGAGCAACAAATTTGGAGGATTTGTTAATCAACCATTACAGGAGTCGATGAATCAGGGGCAGAACTCTTCAAAGTTTAAAATATTGGGGCAAGTCGTTTTGAGGTCATCTTATGGCAAGTTGTTTCCCCAACTCCTTTCAAGGCAAGGACTCCAAAGACCCGCTAGCAGGGGCAAGTCTGTTTCCTAGTTGTTACTCCTATAGTCTGAAGGACAAGTTCGAGGACTTTTTCTCGCAAATACAGTTAAACTGGGGCAGTTACATCGAGATTTATTGAATCTCTTCAAGAGTTTGAAGACATTGAGACATCTTATATGCCAATTCTTCTGTAAAATCCTCTTGATGGCTTCTTCTCATAAACCGTGTAATATGGGGTAGATAAGACTTGAAGATGATCATTATGCAATTGAGATGCAGAACTACATTGTTCTTGTGATATCCTTTGCCGGCTCCCCGGTAAGTTGTTACTTCAGTTGATCTTGGAAATTTCCCATGGATCTCCCTCTTTCAACAAAGAAATCAAGCTCATGATGGCAACCCATAGTGAAGTCATGACGTTATACCCCAGTTGGAGTATTCTTTTCCCCGTAGAAGGTTGAAATCTTGGAGTAAGGTTGTTGATTCTGCATGTTCATCCCTAATGATGTTCCAATCTGGCGAGGTTGGCTGGGTATCCTTGTCGAGATATTTATGTCATTTCTATTTTTTTATTTCCCATGTTTGTTTTGTCAACATAAGCATAAACATGGCATACATGCATTCATACATATACATGGCATCTGAGCATTTTTGCTACCATTCTGGTGTTTACCTGTTTCGTTCACTTTGGCGTTTACCTCCCCAAGTAATTGGGTTTGTCTGTTCTCTCCAATAGAGTTGTCAGCCCTTAGGCATAAAGTGTCCATCCTTTCTAAATTCCCCATAGAGCTTGACCCTCGTGGATGATGGTTATTTCAGTTATCTTTTCCATGATTAGATAAGATAAATCCCCATTTGAGTTCATTCATCAATGGTTTGGGTCTTGTTTGACCGTTTATTTCTAGCTTGTTCCTAGATTGAACTTTGGTCCTTGGAAAATGTTGCTTTTGAATTTGATTAGGTCGTTGAACCTAGTTTGAACGTGAATTTATTTTGCATTGTGTCTTACAGGAAGAATATTTTAGAGATCCTCATTAAAGACAAAATCCTTTCTCCAGCAAGGTTGTTATAACATCTCCTTGGAACTTACACCCAGACAACAAGTGGAAATCTCCTTGAGAAGCTTGTTTTGCTATTATTACCTCTACAATGATAAATGGCAATCTCCCCCGAGAAGCTTATCCGTTTTTGGTGTTTCCTTCAGCTTTTGCAACAATAAGTGACAGTTTCTTTGAGAAGCTTGTTTTCTATGGTGATAAGTGGCAGTCTCTCCCGAGAAGCTTATCTATCTTTGGTGTTATTCAACCTTTTGCAATTATAATTTGGTATTCTCCTGAAAGTTTGTCAGAAGGATTTTATTGAAGACCTTACAAATGGTTTCTCTTTATTTGAGTTACCCTATTTACAAGGATTTTATTGCAAGTGATGATTCCTCAGCGAGTCCTCTACCCAAGTTGCTTCTATCAAATGGCATCTCTCTGAGAAAGTTGATGAAGACTCTGATGGTTTTTCTCTTTATTTGAGAAAATTTACTCATAAAGAAACCAGTATGTATCTCTTTTGTGAGATCCTCAGTAAGCTTGCCTAGGCTTCATACTTCTCTAAGTGAAGTGGGTGTGTGTTTCCTAGTGAATTTCTGGACACCTTTTTCCCTGGTGATTTCTGGTGACTCTTTTACTCCCCGACGAAGTGGAGGTGCTTATATATTTCCCATTAGAGACCGTCTTTCTGATTCAACCTTTATTGAGGATCTTTTCTTTCTAGAATGCCATCCAGTCATACTTGAACTTGATGATCAATCATTCTAGATACCTCCATTGGATCCCATCTTTTGGTTCTACTTCCACTGAGGTTACTTTATTCTTTTCAGAGTGCCAGTCAGTCATTGCTTGAACTTGTTGATCCACTACACTAGATATTTCCCAATGAAGACCGTTTTTCTGGTTCAACATTCATTGAGGATCTTTTCTTTCTAGAATATCATCCAGTCATACTTGAACTCGATGATCAATCATTCTAGATACCTCCATTGGAACTCATCTTTTGGTTCTACTTCTAATGAGGTTGCTTTATTCTTTTTAGAGTGTCAGCCAGTCATTGCTTGGACTTGTTTATCCACTACTCTGGATATTTCCCAATGGAGACCCTTTTTCTGGTTCAACCTTCATTGAGGATCTTTTCTTTCTAGGATGTCATCTGGTCATGCTTGAACCTGATGATCAATCATTCTAGATACCTCCATTGGAGCCCATCTTTTGGTTCTACTTCCAATGAGGTTGTTTTATTCTTTTAGAGTGTCAGCCAGTCATTGCTTGAACTTGTTGATCCACTACTCTGGATAATTCCCATTGGAGACCGTCTTTCTGGTTCTACCTCCAGTGAGGATCTTTTCTTCTAAAGTGCCAACTGGTCATTGCTTGAACCCGTTGTTCCATCACTTTAGATGTCTTATTTTATTTTTCTCTCCCCAGTGGAGACCGTCTTTCTGGTTTTACCTTAATTGAGGATATCATTTCTTTCTAGAATTTCATCCAGTCTTGCTTGAACTTAATGATCAATCATTCTAGATACCTCCATTGGAGCCCATCTTTTGGTTCTACTTCCAATGAGGATGTTTTGTTTTGTTTCATCCTAAGACTTTAAGGATGTTACTTTTACCTTTTCTTTGGTCCAATCCTAAGGCTTTGAGGGTGTTGTCCTGTCTTTTGATCTAAGTGTCAACCGATCATGGCTTAAACATGTGAATCCGTCACTTTGGATGTCGTGTTTTATTTTCTATCCCTAGTGGAGACCATCTCTTGGTTCAACCTCCACTGAGGATCCCTTCCTTCTAAAGTGTCAAATGTCCATGCTTAGGCCTGTTGCTCAATCACTTTAGATTTCCCCATTTTATTTCAGCTTCCCCGGTGTGTTGTCATCCCCAGCGAGTGGTTGCTTCATTGTGTTAACTTTATCCCAGTTTGCTCTCGTTTGTCTGCATGTTGCATTTAGCATCCAATCATTTTCATCATGATAGAGTTCATTGCATGTCAACATTGCATGGTTTTCTTTCGTCCATAACATAACATGTCTTTGCATCTAAGGGCAAAATTTTTAGATTATCTATATTTAAATACCTTTCACCATGATTTCATGACGATTATCATCATTCATGTCATCCGGTAAAGATATTTAAATAGGGACAACTGTCACACCCCAAATTTTACCCTTAGATTTTTCGATCTTTTGCATATCATTCTAAGTCATTTCATCCACCTGTATCTGATCATCTGATTTTGTTTCTTAGGTTCATTTCACTTGGTCGGTTAAGATTTGATTTACGTCCTAACCAGTCATCGGATGTCCATGATTAGCTTTGGTTTGAATTTCACTTGACTTTTGAAGATTGACAACTTAAGGTTTTGTTAGACTTTCTCATTTAGGTTTTGATCAATTAGAGCTACTTTGTTGTTCATAGTATGTCATTCATTATGCATCATTTCATTTAATCGGGTTTTATATTATTCGATGTTCAATTTTGATTTAATAATCATTTTCTATTCATTTTGCATTTTAATTAATGGTTGTTGATTTCTGCATGATTAATTGGTTATTTGCATTTTTCTAGGTATTGTTGCAATTTTATTAATTTTAATTGATATTTGCAACTTTATCTTGATTTTACAAATCAATGGTGATTTTTGGCATTTTATTGTTTTACATATATTAATTTTGTGTTTCATTAATGCTTATTTTTATTTCTTCAATTTTGAATTTATTTAATATCCCTCTATCTTTTTATTTTAATACCATTTTTTTATGTCCATTTCACAAAGTCTATTTCTAAAAAAAAAATAAGTTAAATTTTTTTCTTACAAGCCCATTTCCATATTTCTCACAAAAGCCCATCATTGATTACAAAATACCAAAATGAAAAGAAAGTCAAATTTGACTTGCTAAACTCCAAAGATATATTCTGCTCCATCATCTGCATCATCCTGCACTATATGTTGCGCAAGGCCACTATATTCCAAAACAAAACAAATGCACCCTGCCACTACCATCCAAATTCATTACACAACACTTGCATCATCAACCTGCGGACCGTACCAAATTTGACAGCAACCAAACAACAACTCAATGCCACACATACACTCTAAAAGTTCTCTGCAACCAAGACTTGCAAAACCAACATGTACACAACCTGCGACATGAAAACAACATAACAACACCAAACCTGCATTGAAAGTGACTTCTCAAAATTACTTGTACGAAACTTAATGAAGAAGTTTAAATTTTTTTAAGTAACAGGAGAAGCAATTGAGGGACAGAGGAAAAATAGTCAAAAAGGAGAACTCTAAAAAAGAGGAATTCCAAAAAAACACACCTTGATGGCATCTAAAAATACTTCTCATCTTTAATGACAGCCAGGGACGGAGGCACATATAATGTAGTGGGGTCTGCTGCCCCCACTTACTTTTTAAAGTTAATTATAACATTTTTATATTATTTAATTAATAATATTTTAATACTTTAATTTTTTTAAGTACAACTTAAAATATTTCCTCTATTAAATTAATATTTTCTTAAAAAGTATTGGTAAAATTATTTGTATTTATTGATATATTTATTTTTTTATATATTTATAAATCAATAATTTTTACAAAAATTATAAATATATTTATTTTAAAAATTAATTTCTATTTTGTGTAAGAAAATTATGAACAATAAAAGGTACTTTTCAATATAGATTAAAGATAGTGCATTGAGAGTATAAAGTAATTTTATACTATCATCCTCTAGAAATTCATTAATTTGTCATGCCATCAACGTAATTTTAAAATATAAGCATGATTTGGTAGAATATATGTTGTTGATTGATGTACAATATAAAATTATTTTGTACTGTCGGTGTATTTTTTTTTCTTTTCAATAACATCTTTATGAAAAATCAAATGTCTAATAATATAAGTTATAATTTATTAAATTAATATTTAATAACATACATAAAAATACATGTTTTTAATAACATTAAATATAAATCAATCATATAATAATTTAATTAAAATTTATTTGCCCCCACATCTTAATATTTCTGGCTCCGTCCCTGATGACAGCAATACAATTTCAACTTTCTTCTCTTCCTTTGCTCCAACTAAACTCACCACTACCATAATAAACCAAAAATTCAAACATCCTCTTCATAAACCAACAACAAATTCAACACAGAGAAAAGGAAAGGAGAGGGAACTCATCTTGATTGCACTGTATTTTTGTTATTTTCAACTCACCTCTCCAAATGACTTTCTTATGAAAAGCCACGACCCGCACCCATCGCTCATCATCTCTGCATCATCTTCATCGTTCCATACTCCCTCATTCAAACCATACTCCTTCATTCTTTCCCTCCTTCGACCCACTTCTTCTCACCTCCACCTCCAAACCTTCGCCGCCGCAACAACGGGAAGCATGAGCATAGAAGAAAGAACGAACCGCAGAGAACGAGAGGGACTAGAAGATAAACGCAGTGAGAGTGAGATGAGATTCGATCTTTCTTTGGCTATTGAATTTTTTTTGGATTTTGTTTCTGTGAGCGTGGCATGATGAAGTATTTTTTGGTCGTGTTTGTTTCTCTGATTTCCAGCCGTTTATTTCCTAAGATAGTTGAAATTGGCCATGTTGTTGATACTAGGGTTCTCATGACCCTTTCCTTTAAACCTAAACCGGGTTATGAGTGATCTAACCCAGACGGGTCCGCGACCCAACTCCAATCCTTCTCTTATCTTTTTTTTTCTTTTTCATTTCTCTGGTTGGGCTGAAGGTTGCAAGCCCATGATTCTTTTTTTTTTCTATTTTACTATTTTTAAATAATTCTAACAAAAATTATATTTCATTTATTTAAAATCTTAATTTATTTATTTTTTAATATTTATTTGGTTAGTATTAAAAATGGTCAAGAAAAATACATTAGTAGATTCTTTGTTTAGGTGCTTAGTTTTTTTTTATATTTTTATTGCTTTAGTAATTTATAAATGTTATATTCCCATTTAGCTTGTTCGTTAAAATAATAAAAACCTCAAAAAATATTTTTCTATATCTAGTTTTTTTTTACTAATCCTTAGATTTAGAATTTAATATTTAGGTTTTATATAGTTTATTTCTTATTTTAATTAGTTTAGAATTTATTTGTTAAATGTCTAAAAAATCTAAAAAATGTAAATTTTTAAAAAGGACTTTTATTCTAGGTTCTGTTAGCCATTTATTTTGAATCTCTTTTGTTTAGTTCACTTGTTTCGTGGTTGACATGAAATTTTATGGTGCTCGATATTTGACACATGCTTTTGTCTTTGACCTAAATTATTGAATTGTTGTCTCATTTAAGTATCATTGTTATAGTTCCAAAGGAAATGATCTTCCCTCGTTGACTGCCATGTCATAGTTAGGATAGCCTTGTCCACCTTTCCCTTGGGACTTTGTTAGAGTTTCTATTTTACCCTTTATCTTAGCCTTAGGATTAGAGTCGTCGTACTCTATGTGAGTGTCTTGCCATGGATACTTATTTCTCTTTGGAACCTTGACCACAGTCAAGAGTTCCTCACCCCTAGTGAGGTGAACTATAGAGGCTCTGATTCCTCATTCATAGTCAGGATACGTAGGCACAAGATGCGATATCTTGGCGAGCCCACTAACCCACTAACACACTAACACACTAACAACTAACTCCCCTTATCTCACACCGCCGCACAATCAAGACTAGCTTATCCTACCCTTTATCCTAGCCTTAGGATTAGTGTTTCCGCACTCTATGTAGGTGTCTTGCCATGGATACTTACTTTCCCCCCTTGGAACCTTGACCACAGTCAAGAGTTCCTCCCCCTAGTGAGGTAAATTATGAATGCTCTGATTCCATCCTAATCAGGATACGTAGGCACAAGATGCAACGTCTTGGCGAGCATACTTAGTGTATATACCCTAGGTCTTTACCTTAGCACCTTTCCCTTAGTAAGCAAACTTTAACATAACACAAATACCAACGAGAGGTTCCTGTAGAGTACTACAGATACTTAGGATGCTAGCACCTTCCCTAGGTATAACCAACCCCCGAACCTTAGATCTTTAGCTTTGTTGTTACATAGCAAACTTAGGGTTTTCTTCGATCTTTACTCTTTCCTTTGGATAAATCAAAGCTCAGTGGTGAACTTCATGATTTGTGATTCAAGTAAATTAATAGCTTGATATCTGATTCTCACCGCAACAATTCACTTAAGTGAAGTGTGAAAAATAAGAGGCAAAATCGACCGGTGTGATTGATTCTTTTTTATCATCAAGATTGATTCAGAATTCTCAATAGGTTTAGTGCAATTCCAATATTTTGTATCTAGAGCACTGTTTGTGTGATTATTGGGATGCATAACGCAATGAATCATCCGAATGGGCATTTTCTGGCGAGTCTCCCAATTCTAAAGAATCAGAATTACAAGAAATGGTGCAAGAAAATAAAGATTGTTTTCTGCTATCAAGATCTTTGAGATCTTGTGAAGTAGTGTGTAACGCCGCTTACAGAAAATGTGACAGATAAAGAAAAGGTTGTACACAAAGAATTGAAGAAGAAAGATTATCAAGCTCTCTTTATGATTCATCAATATGTTGATCCAGATAATTTTGAAAAGGTCAGTGATGTAGAATCGAAGAAAAAAGTATGGGAAATCTTGGAGAAATCGTTTGGAGGCACTGAAAAGGTGAAATATGTAAGGTGACAAACTTATAAAAGAACATATGAATTGCTTCAGATCTAAGAAAGTGAAAGCATAACTCATTTCTTCACTAGGGTTACAAAACTAGTGAATCAAATCAAGGTATGTGGAGAAGTGTTGACATCAAGATAAAGTGTTGCAAAGATCTTGAGGCTATTTGCCCTAAAATTTGATCATGTTGTAGTAGCCATGGAAGAATCGAAAGACTTGTCAACATTGACAAAGGAAGAACTTCGATGGACGCTTGAATCTCATGAACAAAGAATGGCTGAAAGAGCTGCAAGCAAGTTAAGAACGATTTAGCTTTGCAGGCAGAATCAGCAAAAGAAAAGAAAGGCAAAGGGAAGTGGTTCGACAACAAAATTAGAGGAACCTATAACAATTCGACTAGAAGAGGAAACAAACAAGAAGAAAATGTGTCGAACCAAAGAAGACCCTCATACCAAAGTAACCACAGAGGTGGTGATGTTGGTAGAGGAATAGGTGGTAGAAGAAAACTTGACAAAAGTCACATTCAATGCTTCAATTGTCAGAGGTATGACCACTATTCTAGAGATTGTCGTGAAAAACAAAAGAATAAAGAAAATGATGCAAAGTTTGTAATGCATGAAGAAGAAGAGATGTTGTTGATGGTCACAACAAGAGATGAAGAAAGATTTAAGGACCAATGGTACTTAGACTCAAGATGCTCATCACGCATGGCTGGTAGGAAAGATTAGTTTGTCAACATAAAAACCTCAATGAAGAACATGGTGAAATTTGCAAATGAAAATAATCTAGCAGCTGAAGGTATTAGTGAAGTTATGATTATGAAGAAAGATGGCAAAAGGTCAGTAATTTCCAATGTATTGTATATACTAGGCATGAAGAGTAATTTGCTCAACATATGGCAATTGGTCGAAAAGAATTACAAAGTGTCGATCAAAGACAATATGATGAGATTTCTCGACTCAACTGGAAGGTTAGTCTTTAAGGCTCCTATGTCACATAACAAAACCTTCAAGATTAAACTTAATGTGATGGAGCAATAGTGCCTTGCAACTGTAGCTAGCATGGATGAATGGATATGGCACTATCGACTAGGCCATCTAAAATTCAAAGACATCGTAGATCTAAAGAGGAGAAACATGGTTTCAGGATTACCAGAAATCAACATTCCCAATGAAGTATGTGAAGAATGTGTACAGGAAAAGCAACACAAGAATTGCTTCAGCAAGGATGCAGGAAACAAGTCGAAGGCAATTTTTGAAGTCATATACTTTGATGTGTATGTTCCTATCCAGGTGGATTCCATTGGAGGTAACATATACTTTGTCACATTCATAGATCATTTCAGTAAAAAAACTATTGACTTACCTGATCAAGAAGAAAAGTGAAGTGATCGAGGTATTTGCCAAGTTTAAATCTATTTTCGAAAGACAAAGTGGTTGAAAGCTCAAGATTATGAGGACTGGTGGTGGAGGAGAATATGTGTCGAAAGACTTCAACACATTATGTGAGAAATAAGAGATTGTGCATGAGGTGGTGCCACCCTATACTCCACAGCAGGATAGAAATGCAGAAAGGAAGAACAGAACCATCATGAATATGGTTAGAAGTATGTTGAAAGGAAATCATTTATCCAAAGAATTATGGAGATAAGATGTGTCGACTGCAACATACATACTGAACAGATCTCTGACAAAGAAGCTAGAAGGAATCACGCCAGAAGAATATTGGTCTAGTTTCAAACCCAACTTGAGTCATCTGAAGGTATTTGGATCTATAGCACATAGACACGTGCTTGATCAGTTGAGAAGAAAACTTGATGACAAGTCAATTCTAATGATCTTAATAGGAAAATATTCAACTAGAGGATATAAGTTGTTTGACCCACTGAACAAGAAAGTAGTGATCATCAGAGATGTTATCATAGATGAACTTAAGGAATGGGATTGGACTGAAAATGTCAATAAGGATTCAGTGAGAATCCTATGTGAAGAACCAACAAGTGAAGTCGAAAGAGAAGTTCGACAAGAAAAAGTCAGAGGTCAAGCAAGCACAAGTAGACCTCAAAGAACAAGACATATGCCTGCAAGGTTGCAAGAATGTGTGATTACATCAGATGATGTGGTCAATGATGAAGGTGAGATGGTACATTATGATTTCTATGCAAATGTCGAACCAGTCAATGTAGCTAATGCATTAAAAGATTCAAAGTGGATGAAAAAATGAATGAGGAACTGAAGTCCATCGAAGTCAACAACACTTGGTCACTTGTCGAATTGCCTTAAGGAAAGAAGGACATCTATGTGAAGTGGGTATACAAGGTGAAGTTGAATCCCAAAGGATAAGTAACTCGACACAAGGCAAGAATTGAAGCGAAAGGATTTCTTCAGAAAGAAGGAGTCAACTTTGATGAGGTTTTTGCACCTGTTGCTAGGGTCGAAACCATCAGGTTGGTTGGTGGTCTAGAAAACATGAACGACTGACATATGTGTTAGATGATGTGAAATGTGCATTCCTGAATTACTCATTAGATGAAGAAGTTTATGTTGCATAACTAGTTAGGTTTGTGAAACAAGGCAAAGAAAGCAAGGTATACAGGCTGTATAAAGCCCTGGATGGACTTAAGCAAGCTCCAAGAGATTGGAAAAGAAAATATATAGCTTTCTAAGGGAGAAGGAATTTGTGAAGTGCACAATTGAGCATAAAGTATATGTAAGAAGAAGCAATAGTGAATTGCTTATACTATTCTCTATGTCGATGACTTGTTAATAACAGGTAGCTACAAGAAAGATATTAAAGACTTCAAAGGTGATCTTAGCGAGGAATTTGAAATGTCTGATATGGGCAAAATTTCATACTTCCTTGGAATCAAATTCTATAAGAGTAGTAGAGGCTTAATGATGCATCAAATAAGATATGCAAGCGAGATACTCAAGAGATTTAAGATGGAAGACTGCAATTCAAATTCGACACCTGCTGAACCAAGACTACAACCATCGAAAGACTCAGAGGAAGATGATGTTGGCCCAACACAGTACAGAAGACTTATTGGGTCATTAAGATACCTTTATCAGACACGACCTGATCTAGCGTACAGTGTAGGTATGGTGAATAGATTCATGCAGAAGTTAAAGGTATTACACCTAGCAGCGACGAATAGGATACTAAGGTATCTGAAAGGAATCCTTGACAATGGCATTTTGTTTCCTGCAGATGATGAAGTAAAATAATGCAAATTAGTGGGTTACACTGACTCAAGTTGGTGTAGTGATGTTGAGGATAGAAAATCCACAGCTGGCTATGTTTTTATGCTAGGTGGTGCACCAGTTTCTTGGAACTCAAGAAAAGAACCAGTAATGGTACTATCGTCGTTTGAAGCAGAGTACGTAGCTGCTTCTCTCTGTGCATGTCAAGCAACATGGATGGTGAATTTGGTCGAAGAATTTACAGCGAAGAATCATGGAGCAATTACCATGAAGAATGACAATATGTATGCTATCAATTTGACGAAGAATCTGATAGCACGTGGAAGAAGAAAACACATCGAAATGAGGTTCCATTATCTTCGAGATCAAGTAGCAAATGAGAAGTTGAACTTGGAACACTGCATAACTGAGAATCATATTGCAGACATCATGGCGAAAGGTGTGCAAGTCAAAGTGTTCAAAAGACTAAGAAAAAATATGAATGTAGATAGTTTAAACACAATGAATTAGGTGGTATGTTGAGAATATAATTATTTGTGTCAGAGCACCATTTCGAAAGAGTATGCTATTATCGAAATGCTCTGAGCAGAAATTTGTATAGTTGTCAAAATGTCGAAGAATTGTGCCTTTGACATACCATTTGACTTAGCTTTATTTGTTTGTTTTAGTTAGTTAGGTTAGTTGGAGATTGCTTGTTGTGCAAGAAATCTCAGTCTATAATTAGAAAGGTACCCTATCATTGTAACAATGGAGTTGCATAGGAAAAAGATTGAATAAAATTCAGTTTGAAGGCAGAGAGAAACTATGCAAAAATATTCTTCTTCTTCCCCTTTTCTCTTAAACCCTAATTTATATTTTCTTCCCAAATTCATCTTTTGTTTTCTTCTCAATTTCTATGCAGCGGAATCATCTTACAACCAAGGTGTGGTTGATTCACTTGAGTGAAGAATGAAGAATAAGAGTTGAAATTGATCGGTGTGATTGATTCTTCTTGTTCATCAAGATTGATTTGGAACTCTCCATAGGTTTGGTGTAATTCTAACATTAAATTCGTGTTGTCGGTCGTCTTTCCGTCGTGATATCGCTGTGACTCTGTGTTGTTGTATTGTCGTCGTCATTGTTGTGTTGCTTCCAGTCATGTTCTTGTGTTGCCTTCATCTTTTATTCTTCTTTTTTTGGTAAGTGTTTATTTGTGATTGTGTTTACTTGAGACTTGTTATGACTTTGTTTATCAAATGCTTATTGTGAAGGTGTTGGTAGGAAATTAATTTGTGGTTGTGGAAGTTTTGTGATTGTGTTGATATGAATATGATGCTTGTTAAGATTGTCTTGACTTACAAGATTCGAATCAAATGGTTGTTGTGACTTTGTTGACTTACATGTAAATGCAACTCACCTTATAATAACTTAAAATTTAGCTACTATGTGCAAGATTACTTACCAATCAAAGTAAAAATAAAATAGAAGACCATACTAGCTCTTGATGTTAAATTAATTAGAAATTACAATATTTATATGTTGTAATCCCAATATTCCTCTTTGTCTATGCTGATTACATCTCTTTTACCAATAAATATGGATATTAAAATAATTTTAGTAGTTGATTTAATAGAAACATGGTTAGGTATATGATCAAATTTAAAAACAGTTTGGGTATATAGATTTATTTTAAATGCAAAATTCTCCTTTTGCATTCATATTCAAATACAGTAGGGATAATTCTATACCTGGGTGAAAGTGGATAAGTGGGCTAAAATATTTTTGCATGCACAGAAGAGTGCACTAAGCGCCCTCTGATCATGCTAAGTGGTATCAGCAAAACAAGGTTTTTGAAAAATGCCAACTTTTTTCAAGCTTTCCATCTGTAACACCCCATTTCTACCCGGCGGATAATAGTAAAATCAGAGTTATAAAATTTCAACAAACAATAGGATGCTACACTTTCATCTTAAAAACAGTTTTGATTAATTTCATATGAACAGATACATAACACTTTGATCGGATGAACCGATAACAACAAAATTCATATATATCTTCTTTTCAAAGCAAAACAACTTCAAGATATGAATATTCAACTTTGATTCACTTAACATTTTTGTTTGACTAAAACAACTTCAAAACAACATAATACTTAATAAATTCAACTTAAAAATTCAGCAACATAAAACATATTCAACAATAAACAACAAGCGTACATCCCCCGAGTGTTACGTATCAGAGCAAGACCCTTTTGACTTGCCATAGAGCAACAAAAGACTTCATAAAGTTACTTCGAACTTCCACTGCAAATCTTGAATACCTGCCCATTTCCCATGGTAGGGGAAATATCAGCAGAAGGGGTGAGATATCGAATAATATAAACAAGAGTATGATAATCAATACATTAGACTAGAATCATACAATTTCACTACCTTACATCAACAACACAACAACAATCATCAACAACTCAACAACAACTTTATCAGCATAATACTTCAACAACTTTATCAACATAATACAACATCAACTTTATCAACATAATACAACATCACTTTATCAACACAATACAACATCAACTTTATCAACATAATACAACATCAACTTTATCAACACAATACAACATCAACTTTATCAACATAATACAACATCAACTTTATCAACATAATACAACATCACTTTATCAACACAATACAACATCAACTTTATCAACATAATACAACATCAACTTTATCAACACAATACAACATCAACTTTATCAACATAATACAACATCAACTTTATCAACATAAGTAATGCAACACAAAATGCGACTCAACTATGCGTATGCATGTGGTACCAATGGAGCAGAACTCCCAACTTAAAAACGGAGCAGAACTCCCAACTTAGAAATTGTTAATTCAAGGCCAAGGCATAAGCCTTCATCGCAGTTTTGCCAATCCAGGCCAATGTAATAATTTTGCCAATCTAGGCCAACGTAATAATTTTGCCAATCCAAGCCAACGTGGGTGAGCATTCGCTCCAACTTAGAAAATGCAATGTATGCGACTAATATGAATGGCATACAACAAAAACAACTCAACACTGGCCAAAGACATGCAACTTAACAACAACTAATCAACATTGGCCAAAGGCCTGCAACTTAACAACAACAGCAAATCAACATCTGGCCAAAGGCCTACAACTTAAATATGCCCATAAATCGGGACAAAGCAACTTACTCAGTTGTACCTACAAATCCATGTATTCATCATATTTTCAACAAAATAAACCAACCACAATTACCTAATAGTTATACGAACTTCCCCGACCAATTTCAACTAATTCCGGATAACTAATTTTTCCTATTAATTCTACTCATTCGGCTAAATCGGTACTATTGTACACACCACTATTACTGCTAGCTAATTTTTTTTACTGATTCTGTTAATTTTTAACTTACTGATACAACATACTTTTGCTACCAAACTATACTGTCATTAAATTCAACTCTGATACAAAACCTGCTACTGTTATTTCTAAGTCCCCACATTATTGCTATTTCTCTGCATTATTAATCGGTTAACATTGTTGAGGCATATTTCATTTACCTGCACTATATCACCCATTAATTAATTCTACTAATCATCTATATATATTACTTAATTAATTAATCCTGCCTATACTATACCTGTACCAAGACAAAGAGAACTAAGTGGCCCCCACACCCAAGAAGCATGGCCTGCACCACCCCCACTTTGTAACATGGTGGCTTGCGCCACCTCCATGTTACCATGTGGCTTGCACCGCTTCACTACCTTGCTAGAGGTGGCTTGCGCCACCAGTAATTGACACACAGGGGTGGCTTGCGCCACCCCCCCTTATATATATATATATATATATATATATATATATATATATATATATATTTTTTTTTTTTTTTTTTTTTTTATTTTTAAAAACCAACTAGATCATAGATTTCGAACCCAGAATTCTTCATACTACCAGTTCATAAAATCAACCACTAAAACATACCACAAAACATCAAATTCCACAAAAACAAGAACAATTCATCAATACAGTTTAACACATTCAGTAGGGAATCATATAAATCCCAATCCCACGTATCAATTATCGTATTCCCGGTTATAAAATTCGAACCCACCCTTACCTTGGATTGAAGGCAGCTTGAATTTTCGGTCGAAACTGAAACTTGACGACAACTCTCATATTCTCTATTCTCCAACCTATGCTTCCAAACCCTCGTTCAGTTATTTCTGTAACTTCTTTTCCTTTTCTTACTGCCGCTTCTATTCTTTTCTTTTTATTCTCTCTTAATTAAAAACCTAATATATAACCTAATATAATAATCGGTCTACTAATTAACGTAATGGGCCTACTACACGATACCCCCAACTTTGCTATTTCTCACACACAACTTAACCCAACTAAATTAATTAATATTTTACGAAAATAAATATTATTTCTAATATTAATTTCTCCTGACTAAATAGACTAATTACCCGATTAATACTTATTAGCATCAACCAACATATTCAACAAATTCACAAATATTCGGAAAAATACTCAATATTATTTAATTAAAATATTTGATTAAATACGAGCGTTACAACTCTCCCCCCACTTAGAATATTTTCGTCCTCAAAAATTTACTCGATGCACCACACTCCAATTACGTTATCTCAGCTAACAAATCAACTTCCCTGCCCTAAAAAGGAAATCCCACGTCTAACACCAAACAATAATACATCACATCAACGACAACAACCACACGAAACAATGCACACGCAACGCACCCAACGACTAACTCAAGACACAAAGAATAACCAAGTTAAGAACACACAAGATCACTACGGGTCAGAACATAACACGATCGTTACCATCGCCGTAGGCAACACTCCCTTAATTTCCCATCATAGGAATTAGCTACTCGCACTCGAACCATCACCCTAGGTAACGAGGCAACAACGAGAATAAGAGCACAAAATCCCAAAGCACAACATCAACATAATCAAACTACCGACATCGTGGTTACCCACATAAGAACCAATTGCTCTACACCGCGCTTTCGCTGCGCACTTTGATTACTTGCAACCATCAAATCTACCAAGTTCACATCCACTTCCGACTAGCAAAGCAGTCATAAGAAAAGACTTCCGACTTAATTCTCCGGAATTCCAACCAACAGGTATTCTACACTTTGATTACTGACCACTTCGAACTTAGATCCGTAAATAATACCTCCGAATATCCAACACAACTACAACTACAGCCAATTCCAAATCTTGAATAGGATAGATACTTTCAGGAATCCCCAATTATCTTCAACATAAGCTACAATTTCACCACCTTGTATTAACACATCATCAAAATTCATCTCAACGCATAACAACATTACCACAGCATAAGGATACATGCGTCCAATTAATCTCAACAAGGAAAATCATCTTCCAAACAGAGCTTAACACCCAATAGCCATAGATTTAGCCTCAATAACCTACACTTAACATGGCATATTAACCAAACCAATCAAATAACTAATTCATCAAGTCCTACTCATACTAGCACAATTCTCCAAAATCCCTCATCTGAATTAACACAACCACTCAACTTCATCTTTACAAATCATAATTCACACCTTGCTAACTCAGGATATAGCTTCACTTCTTTCAATACTTCTAACTCAACTCTCAAATACCCTACGCGCATTCCTTCTGATTACATAGCATATCAAAACATCCACAACAAACACCAGTTATAACATCATCTGAACAAGTATGGAAAATACAATTCATATTCCCTATATACACGTTAAGGCATACCAGCCACCACCATTCTTTATTCGACCTCCTTGGTCAAATTGTGGTCCTACATTTCCATTTACTTCCTCCTTGGTTTATCTCTACAATTCTTTAAGTCTCATGTCAATTGAATTCTCGATCCACCACGAATCAAAACCCTAGTTATCCAGAACACAATTGTGAGTTTCCAAACTACTCACTGATCAACCCGCAACCTCATACTAACATCCTCAAGTCCGCCTCATTTCCCTATACAGGAATCCGCATCAACAACTCAAACAACTCATAAGCACTTGGCTCAACCTCAAACAATTCACTGTGTATACTATTCTAGTTGGCAAGACACGTCTACTCCATCCACATGATTCCCTCTACTATCAACAAGAGATTAAGGGTGATCAGTTCCTCAATTTGTCAATAGACAGCCGGCAACCATAATGGTGGCATAAATCATCATTACCCAACTACAATAGCGTCCTTTACCTTGTGCTCAAGATTACCTAAGCATACTACTCCACCATTCCTCTAAGGCATACAAACGTTTTTCTTAATTTCCTTATTTCCAAGAACGCACAAAATCCAACCCATATATTCTTATACACACTTGTTGCACAACCTAATTATCGAATATCCTTCTGATACATCAAGTACAATACAAATCGGCCCACTTCAATCGAAACATTTATCCAAGTCCAAAACTTTTGACAACCCTAACCAATCCTTCGTCTTTCTTTTTAATCTCACAACTTCGATGATCCGTATAGTTTCACACTTGATTCTCATTCCAATCACAATCTCAACAATACCATCTCATCATCTGGTTGGTGATAGAACTTCCAAAAATTTCTGACCCATGTCGACACATCTCGCCAATAACACACAATCCACTTTACTATTTAACCTTCCTCAAATATTTCTATACTTTAATCATTTTCAACTATTATACGCCGCACTTCCATGTGCTCCTCCGATACTCTTATCTCCTTCCCATTACCCAACATTTTATACTTGACTTCATCTTACTATTTCCAGCAAGAATTGTCTGACTTCAAACACGATTATCTTCTTCAATACAGACCTCCCAGACACAAAATTATATTCCAAAATTAAGGGAATTTCATGTAGATTTCAGAACTTCAAGAATCGCTTAAATCCGAGTTACGAGTAAAAAGTTATCGCCTGTGCAATGGCAGCTATCCAGAAATTCCGTATACATACTTCCACCAAAATCAGCATCAGACCCAAAAATTCAAACGCGTTTTTCTCTCTCTTCAAAAACATGCCGAAGACAAAATTTATATGCAAACTGTAGGGAATTTTGTAAACTTTCCGAAAAGTCCAGAATCGCTTTCATCGGAGTTACGAGTAGAAAGTTATGCCTCTTATACAGAAGGCTGTTCCATAAATACGAAAATAAAATCCGAAATTGGTGAACATGAGTTCTACCTCTTTCTCTTGCTTCCAAACTCTTCCAACCCTTGCTTTTCACCCAAATCTGAAAATCATCCGACTTCAATCCAATTATACTCAAAACATACTAGTCTACCAGTTGATCCATCGAATTATCATTTTCTTTTGAGTGGATCCTTAACCTCAATCGTCTCTTAACTGTCCCCAAACTCTGATCTACACTTCAGAGGCCAATCGCAATTATCGGCTCGTCCTCCCTCAAAGGCATCTCAAACTTGACCGTTAAGAATCATGAGTCCATACTCTCGTCGGTTCGCAACACAGTTCTAATAACATTTGCACTCTTGCAATCAATATCGCCTTGATTCAACTTCACATACCATTAACATTTTCGGGAAGCAAGCTTCTCCCCCGCTTATTTCAAACCAACTCCTGGAGACAAACGGTTAGAAACTAATAAGCAAGTACCGACAGTGTTTCACACACATGCCGCGCACTAAGGAATAAACAACATTAGACAACTTGGCCGGACAGACCGACCTGCTCTGATACCACTAATGTAACACCCCATTTCTACCCGGCGGATAATAGTAAAATCAGAGTTATAAAATTTCAACAAACAATAGGATGCTACACTTTCATCTTAAAAACAGCTTCGATTAATTTCATATGAACAGATACATAACACTTTGATCGGATGAACCAATAACAACAAAATTCATATATATCTTCTTTTCAAAGCAAAACAACTTCAAGATATGAATATTCAACCTTGATTCACTTAACATTTTTGTTCGACTAAAACAACTTCAAAACAACATAATACTTAATAAATTCAACTTAAAAATTCAGCAACATATAACATATTCAACAATAAACAACAAGCGTCCATCCCCCGAGTGTTACGTATCAGAGCAAGACCCTTTTGACTTGCCATAGAGCAACAAAAGACTTCATAAAGTTACTTCGAACTTCCACTGCAAATCTTGAGTACCTGCCCATTTCCCATGGTAGGGGAAATATCAGCAGAAGGGGTGAGATATCGAATAATATAAACAAGAGTATGATAATCAATACATTAGACTAGAATCATACAATTTCACTACCTTACATCAACAACACAACAACAATCATCAACAACAACTTTATCAGCATAATACTACAACAACTTTATCAACATAATACAACATCAACTTTATCAACATAATACAACATCACTTTATCAACACAATACAAAATCAACTTTATCAACATAATACAACATCAACTTTATCAACACAATACAACATCAACTTTATCAACATAATACAACATCAACTTTATCAACATAAGTAATGCGACTCAACTATGCGTATGCATGTGGTACCAATGGAGCAGAACTCCCAACTTAAAAACAGAGCAGAACTCCCAACTTATAAATTGTCAATTCAAGGCCAAGGCATAAGCCTTCATCGCAGTTTTGCCAATCCAGGCCAACGTAATAATTTTGCAAATCCAGGCCAACATAATAATTTTGCCAATCCAGGCCAACGTGGGTGAGCATTCACTCCAACTTAGAAAATGCAATGTATGCGCCTAATATGAATGGCATACAACAACAACAACTCAACATTGGCCAAAGGCCTGCAACTTAACAACAACTAATCAACATTGGCCAAAGGCCTGCAACTTAACAACAACAGCAAATCAACATCTGGCCAAAGGCCCACAACTTAAATATGCTCATAAATCAGGACAAAGCAACTTACTCAGTTATACCTACAAATCCATGTATTCATCATATTCTCAACAAAATAAACCAACCATAATTACCTACTTGTTATAAGAACTTCCCCGACCAATTTCAACTAATTCTGGACAACTAATTTTTCCGTTTAATTCTACTCATTCGGCTAAATCGGTACTGTTGTACACACCACTATTACTACTAGCTAATTTTTTTTACTGATTCCGTTAATTTTTAACTTACTGATACAACATACTTTTGCTACCAAACTATACTGTCATTAAATTCAACTCTGATACAAAACCTGCTACTGTTATTTCTAAGTCCCCACATTATTGCTATTCCTCTGCATTATTAATCGGTTAACATTGTTGAGGCATATTTCATTTACCTGCACTATATCACCCATTAATTAATTCTACTAATCATCTATATATATATATATATATATTACTTAATTAATTAATCATGCCTATACTATACCTGTACCAAGACAAAGAGAACTAAGTGGCCCCCACACCCAAGAATCATGCGCCACCCCCACTTTGTAACATGGTGGCTTGCGCCACCTCCATGTTACCATGTGGCTTGCGCCGCTTCACTACCTTGCCAGAGGTGGCTTGCGCCACCAGTAATTGACACACAGGGGTGGCTTACGCCACCCCCCTTATATATATATATATATATATATATATATATATATATATATATATATATATATATATATATATATATATATATATATTTTAAAACCAACTAGATCATAGATTTCGAACCCAGAATTCTTTATACTACTAGTTCATAAAATCAACCACTAAAACATACCACAGAACATCAAATTCCACAAAAACAAGAACAATTCATCAATACAGTTTAACACATTCAGTAGGGAATCATATAAATCCCAATCCCACGTATCAATTATCGTATTCCCGGTTATAAAATTCGAACCCCACCCTTACCTTGGATTGAAGGCAGCTCGAATTTCCGGTCGAAACTGAAACTTGACGGCAACTCTCGTATTCTCTATTCTCCAACCTATGCTTCTAAACCCTCGTTCAGTTATTTCTGTAACTTCTTTTCCTTTTCTTACTGCCACTTCTATTCTTTTCTTTTTATTTTCTCTTAATTAAAAACCTAATATATAACCTAATATAATAATGGGTCTACTAATTAACGTAATGGGTCTACTACACGATACCCCCAACTTTGCTATTTCTCACACATAACTTAACCCAACTAAATTAATTAATATTCTACGAAAATAAATATTATTTCTAATATTAATTTCTCCCGACTAAATCGACTAATTACCCGATTAATACTTATTAGCATCAACCAACATATTCAACAAATTCACAAATATTCGGAAAAATACTCAATACTATTTAATTAAAATATTTGATTAAATACGGGCGTTACACCATCCACTCTCACTTTTTACTAACTATACTTCTAAATGAAAAGCTATTAAATAATTAAAAGGTTGGGTTGCTTCCCAACAAACGCTTGTTTTACGTCGTTAGCTCGACGCCTTTTTCAAAAAGAACTCTCCTTCTTGTTGCTTCTTTACTGGTCTAGTTGTTCACCAACGGCTACCCCTAACCAACACTTTAGAAAATGTGAAGGGAAACAAAAATATAGACAATATGTACAAAGCTAAAAATAAATAGAAACTATTGCGATGCTTTTTAATATCTAAACACCAATCCCCGACAACGATGTCATTTTATTGCTGTGGTAAAGCGGAAAACAAAATTAAGTATTTTGTTTTATCGTATCCACAGGGATTGGTGCGACATCAAATGTCGTTCAACGGCCTCTACGGTCTTAAGCTTGGTTGTATAAGGATGCAGAATTTAACATGAATAAATAAATAAAATAAAGTATCTGAGAGAAGAAAGAACTTGTCAGGATTGGATTTCATTCACCGATCGAATACACAAATCTACTAATCAGTTGTACACAACCTAAAACATTCATCAATATCATCACGTATCACTCATCAACACCGCTATGTCTAACCGGTATCACGAGTTCTACCCTATTGTTTAACCGATGATCCCTCACTCTATTAAGTAATACAGAATATTAAGAATTTATACCCATGTTGAATGTTAGATCTAAATCTATGTCTAGCATTTAGAATCTAACAGATGTTCATCTTAGATCTAGATCTGAAGAGTATTTCTCAATCACGGTTCAAATCAAAATGTAAAACAAGTAAACAAAGATGAAATCTATATAGATTCATGAAATAGATCATATACAAAGCCATGATCTACATACTTTAACTGTAAACTTACATACAATCCCTAACAAGAAAGATAGAAAAAGAAGAAGGAAGATGAACAAGCATCCATCACAGTGTCCCGCCAATTGATGCAAATCCAACTCCGGATCTTCAAGATGCACCTCTATTATTGTTTTCTAAGCCTCTATCTTTAAAGAATGGTATTGATGAAAATGGATATAAAAGGTCCCAAGTCCATAACTAAAAAATCTATGAATAAATGTTTATATACTAACTCAAAAAGTGGAATCACGCTAAGCACAAGCAAAGCTCGCTTAGCGCACTCACGAAAAAAATTGGTAAACCACCATAACTCTTGCTAAGCGCAATAGGGGCTCGCTCCTAGCGCTAAAAGTGTGATTTCCCACGGATTCCATTTCTCTAAGCGCAATAGGATCACGCTTAGCTCGCTTTGCAAAATTTAGATTCCTCAAAATTGCATCATGAAACTTTTCCTTTTGCCTTTAAGTGTCCAATGCTTCAATCATACAAGGAAACCTACAAAAAGAGATGAAATTGCTCAAACTAAAAGATATTTACATGAAAATGCAAACTACACAATATATATACAAAAGTTGAGGTTTTGACACGAGATTTAATTGAAACAAGTCAATAAGTGCCACAAAACTACACACATATTTAACACAATTTTACACTTATCACTAATCAAGATGACGGAAATGGACAAGCATCCAACACATTGGAACATGTGAATGTCATTAAAGAAATCTTAAGTGACGTTGCGAGTCTAGTTAGAACTATTTAATACTTTATTTAAATGTAGCTTGATTTTGTCTTAAGTTTGATAACTTAAAACTTGTTGTAAACAATTTTAAGTTATTTTGTGTTACGATGAATAATATATAATTTGTTTTAAACAATTTAAATATATGTAGGGTAAGTTGGATAATTTGTATTTCAGGTTAGATAATTTGAATTGAGTTAATGTATTGTTTTAGATTTTACTTGTTAATTCAAGTGGATTATTTAGAAATTTTAGTTTTAGATTTGAAATTTGATAATTATTACAGATATTACATAATTACTTGGAAAATATAAAAAAAATTATTTGATTTTTTTATAACATAATTTTTTTTTTAAATGAGTCTGTTTAGGGCAGTGTTGGGTAGCCTAGAAGCCTAGATATAACCAGATTTGATTAGTAAAATTAAAATCTATATTTAATCTGGACTTTTTGGACCCAGTTCTAAACAGTTCGAAGTTCGTTAGAACCGAACCGTTTAAGTCTGAATAATCCGTTTTGACAATTCTATATAAACTATACGCATTTATCAATATATAACATACTAAGTGATAAATATCACATTTGTCAAAAAATTCTAATAAATAGCAGTTTTGAATATATACATGTTGAATTTCTCAATGTTTTGTTTTTTAATTTTAATTTTTCTTTTATTAAAACATACTTAAATGAAATTATTTGACTTTACACACAATAATCAGCTTTGTAAATTTTAACTAGATGCTTACTTCTTCCACCTTAAATAGTGGATAAACACTTTATATAAATTTGAAAATGTTCCTACAAATTCGAAAGTACATTTTTGGATGTACCCTATTTACACAAAATCAATGTGTAACAGAACAACACCCTCTTTTTTTGTCATAAATGTATCTCCATAACACCTCATATTTATGTCCATTAGTAAATGAAACATGTCCTCATTTTGCCTTTAGTTTAATCTAGAGATGCATCTTCGTAACAAATAAGCATATGCATTTCTGTAATCACCCTTTAGTGATAAATTTTAACATTTTTAGGAATACACCGATGTAATAGACTAAGTATTATAACAATATTATCATACTAAATGTTTTATCAACAAAACCATACATTGATCTAACAAGATGAAAATGTCATAGATAAATACAATAAATAATACAAAGTATAAACGATAATACTATCTATAATCCCTAATACAAATATTATACTATTGTGTATGTCGGATGCCTTGTTCCTTCGCTGCCTCTTGTGCTACTGCCTACTATACTACAAATACAGAAGTGCACTTTTGTATTACCTACAACTCAGAAAAATGAAAATGGAAGAAACTGAGGGTACCAAAAATGCACAAAACACATTGCTCAGTCACACTACCTATCAATCACTGTAACAACCTATATATTGATGTATATTACGCAACCTGTTGTTTCTATTTCTTAATGCATGTATAGAAAATCAAATGTTAACAAAATTGAATTAAAAAACTTATCAAATTATGTATTTAATGTTGATTACTTCAATTAATTGAATGTTGAGAGTAGAAACTTATAAGTGACTTGAGAGAGTTTGTGAATTTGAGATAGTTTGATAGAGGTTGCTGGAATTGAGAAAAGGGGAGAGTCTGACGCATTTTTTTATTGAAAACTCGTATGAAGGTGCACTTTCGTAGGTTATGCGAAGATATATTTTTGTATTAGTTTTTGTTAAAAATAAGGGTCTGAATTGTTGGAAAACAAGTGTGAGTTGTGTTGAGAAACAAGTGTAAGTTCTAAGTCCCACATTGCTTAGAAAAATGGAGGTTGAACACTTTATAAGTAGGAGGACCCATACACCTATCACCTTAAAGTTTTTGGGTGAATATGTGGTCTTTCTCTCACTTGTTTGGATGAGTTTTTGACCTATAGGTGAGTGTTAGACCCAACGTGAATTCTTCCCCCTCATGATAACCCATCAGTGGTATCAGAGTCATGGTTCGAGTAAGGGACTGACTTCTTGTGTCGAAATTCTTCCTAACATTATGGTTAGGCGGCGTATCCCGTTGTAGTGCCCATGATGAGTAAGGGTATATGTCAACGGCGGTACAAGCATGTGGATGTACTCACACTTGAAGGAAAGATTGTTGGGAAAGAAGTGTGAGTTGTGTTAAGAAACAAGTGTGATTTCTAAGTCTCACATTGCTTAGAAAAGTGAAGGTTGGGCACTTTATAAGTAAGAGGACCCATACACCTATCATCTTAAGGTCTTTGGGTGAATATTTGGTGTCTCTCTCACTTATTTGAATGAGTATTTGACCGTTAGGTGAGTGTTTGACCCAATGTGAATGCTTCCCCCTCATGATGATCCATCATGACTCACTTACGAATGGATTGAGCATGTGTTGGGGTGCATCCGAAAGTATATTTCCGAATCCCAGAGAAATTTTTGGTTTTTCACTTAGGGGGGAAGTAATTCCCTTTTAACTATTGGAGAATTTATCTTGCCAACCCCCAAATTTAACCTGACACCCCCCCTTCAATGGTATGCTTTTACCATATTACTCTTTTATTTTTTATGTTCTTAAAAAAGTGTGTTTTCCCGGATATTTGGAAATTTTTTGAGTTTTATCGGATTTTTGTGGGATTTCATGAGTTTTTACCAAATTTTTGGGAAATCTATGAAATTTTCCCGAATTTTTTAAACAACCTATAAGTTTTTATCTAATATTATAAAAAACAGTTTAATCAGTTTTTTTTTACCGGATTTGAACTACTAAAATTTTCAAATATATTAACGGGTTTTTAAAAAATCTATGATTTTCACCGGATTATTGAAAACATCTATGAGCTTTTATAGGATTTTTCAAATATAGAACCATATTTTTCAAAAAATTTATTAGTTTTTACTAGATTTTTCAGATAGACTACTAAAATTTTCAAATATATTACCGGATTTTATTAATAATTTATGAATTTTAAAAAAAAAATCTATGAGTTTCTATCGAATTTTTCAAATACACTACTGAATTTTTAGAAAAATCTGACTTTTTTTTTTATTTTTTTAAAAAAACTCAGTTAATTTTTCCAATCATTGATTTTTTTTTTTAAATCGATAGAAATGCATACCAGATTTTTTTTTATTCATACCATAAAATTTAATTGTATTATCGAATTTTTCATACGTTTTTTTTTGTTTAAATTTTAAGAGGAGTATTTTGAATATTATTGAAAATTAGGGGGTGCCAGACTAAATTTTGTGGGTGATAAGTTAAATTCTCTAATTGTTGTCACATGATCGATCTAACCCAAACCAACACGGTAGGAACAAAACCCAAACCGAAACTCAAATTGACACAACAAATGAAAGACAACATAACAATCAACATGTAAAAACAGATATTGCAACGACACGACTAACCATGAAACTTAAACCTCGTCATTTTCATCTCCATCACAACCTTGTCTCTTTTTCATCAAAACCTCGCTACAAAAACCATGACATCCTCTACACAATCTCGGAAGCCATCAACACCATCCACAACAACAACAATAATCTCCATTCTCAAACTCCTCCTGATTACTCTCTCAACCCCTCCCTTAAACACATTCTTCCTTCCCTCACTTCTCACCACATCACAAACCTCATCAACCTCAACCCTCTCTCATATTCCCCTTACTCCCTCTTCTCCTTCTTCAATTGGCTCGCTTCTCTCCCTCCCTTTCGCCACACTCTCCATAACTATTCCACAATGTCACACTTTCTCTCTTCCCACAACATGCTCTCACAAACACATTCCCTCTTTATTTTCATTATCTCCCGAATGGGCCACCATTCTTCTACTTCCCTCGTCTCTTCCCTTCTCCAAACAAACCGCACCCATCACCATCATCATCATTGTTCTGTTGTTATTTTTGATACTCTAACCATTGCTTACACTGATTCTGGATTCATACAAGACGCAATTCAGTGTCTACGATTGCTGAAAAAGAACAACTTTGCAATCTCGCTCGTGGTTGTGAGTATCTTATTCGTTGTGTTATGAAGCTGAAATAACCGGAGCCTTGTTGGGAGTTTTATTTGGAGGTTTTGGATTATGGGGTCTCTGTTGATGACGTGTCGCCGCCGCGTCATCCAACTGATGTTGATGACCAGAAGCGCCTCCAGATGATTGCAGTTATTATGGATAACCTCACGGGTTTGGTAAACCCAAATGGCGAGGTTTATACTAGATTATCTCAGGCTTCACACATTGCCCATGGGGGCCTATTTAGACATCTATTGTATATCATAGATTTGGTTTATTATGTATTATTTGTATCATTTGTATGTTATTGTGACATCTTCATCATCTCTTTATTTGCTAATATTTTTTATCTTCCATTGATGCAACATTAACTAACATTTGACAATGGATTACATAATTTAAGAAAAAGGTAAACACTATCAGATGATTAATAAATAAGAAAAACTTACCGTATGATTTTGGACGTTTCAGCATCTTCATTATGTCGAGAACAGACCTTGAAATCTTAACATCTAACTTGATCAGCCCCTTTGTTATCCTACTGCGAAATGATCTTCACATATCCTTCACATCTTCGTCAGTTCTCAACTCAATAAGGTTGTATTTCACCCTCCCGTCAGTATCAATTTAATCTTCATAAAACTCGATCTTTCTCACCTTTCTGTTTTCAGCATCAGGCAGCAATTCATTCAATTTGGACGTCATGCCGACAAGAGATATGGTGTCATTCGAAAGTCGGAACTCTACAGGAGGTGAAGCTCCGTTGAAGTACACTTCTGTCTTAATTAAAAATTGAGGAAGAGACGTTTCTAGAGATGTTTTTATTAAACAACATGTGACCCCCTATTTATACAATTTTGCATTTACTCTGGAGCACACAAAACTTTCAGTGCAAAATCTTGAATGTTCAAAAAATCAAACAACTAACACTACCGAAAATTTCAACATGAGTGAAATTTCCGGTATCAAGTATCAACCGAATATCAAAAATTTAAAATACACTACCGAATATTTTGATCAGTACCCGAAATTTCATTTAACTCATCGGAAATTTCAAACGGAAATTTGGACCAATTTTCAGCTAGGGACAATTTTGAGAATATAAAAATACGGGAGTGCCAGATATAATTTAGGGGGTAGCAAGTTAAAATCTCTGAGAAAAATTCTCAAACTATTGTGTCATGGCCCACGTAGCCCAGACAAACACAGTAACTACAAAACCCAAACCGAAACTCAAATTAACACATGAAATGAAAGACTGCATAACAATCAACATCTAAAAACAGACATTGCCACGACACGACCAACCATGAAACTCAAACCTCATCATTTCCATCTCCATCACAACCTTGTCTCTTATTCATCAAAACCTCGCTACAAAAACCATGACATCCTCTACACAATCTCAGAAGCCATCAACACCATCCACAACAACAACAACAACAATCTACATTCTCAAACCCCTCCTGATTACTCTCTCAACCCCTCCCTCAAACGCATTCTCCCTTCCCTCACTTCTCACCACATTACAAACCTCATCAACCTCAACCCTCTCTCCCTCTCGCCTCACTCCCTCTTCTCCTTCTTCAACTGGCTCGCTTCTCGCCCTCCCTTTCGCCACACTCTCCATAACTATTCCACCATGGCTCACTTTCTCTCTTCCCACAACATGCTCTCGCAAACACATTCCCTCTTCCTTTTCATCATCTCCCGAATGGGTCACCATTCTTCCATTTCCCTCATCTCTTCCCTTCTCCAAACAAACCCTACCCATCACCATCATCATTGTTCTGTTGTTGTTTTTGATGCTCTAATCATTGCTTACACTGATTCTGGATTCATACACGACGCAATCCAGTGTCTACGCTTGCTGAAAAAGAACAACTTTGCTATCCCGCTTCGTGGTTGTGAGTATCTTCTTCGTCGTGTTATGAAGCTGAAACAACCGGAGCCTTGTTGGGAGTTTTATTTGGAGGTTTTGGATTATGGGTATCCGCCAAAAGTTTATCTTTTCAATATTTTGATGCATGGGTTTTCGAAAGTTGGTGATGCTTTGAATGCACGGAAGGTGTTTGATGAAATTCCTAAGAGGCGTTTGCGTCCTACTGTTGTTAGTTTTAATACTTTGATAAGTGGGTACTGTAAAACTGGGAATGTGGAGGAGGGTTTTGTGTTGAAAGGTGTTATGGAGAGTGAAAGAATATCTCCTGATGTTTTCACTTACAGTGCTTTGATCAATGGGTTGTGTAAGGAGAGTAGATTAGATGACGCAAATAATTTGTTTGATGAAATGTGTGAGAGAGGGTTGGTTCCTAATGGTGTAACTTTCACTACTTTGATTGATGGACAGTGTAAAGATGGGAAAATTGATTTGGCATTGAGAAATTTTCAGAAGATGAAGGATCAAGATGTGAGACCTGATTTGATTACTTATAACGCGTTGATCAATGGACTTTGTCGGGTTGGCGATTTCAAGGAGGCTAGGAAGCTTTTTAATGAGGTGATTGGGAATGATTTGAAGCCTGATAAGATCACTTTCACTACTCTAATGGATGGATGCTGTAAAGACGGAGATATGGAATCGGCATTGGAGATTAAGGATAGAATGGTTGAGGAAGGGATTAAGCTTGATGATGTTGCTTATACTGCACTAATATCTGGACTTTGTAGATACGGAAGAGTTCGCGAAGCTGAAAAGTTGTTGCGGGATATGTTGAGTGCCGGTTATAAACCTGATGATCCAACCTACACCATGGTTATTGATTGCTATTGCAAGAAAGGTGAAGTAAAGATGGGAGCCAAGTTACTGAAAGAGATGCAGAGAGATGGCCGTGTACCGGGAGTTGTTACTTACAATGCGCTAATGAATGGATTTTGCAAACAAGGTCAGATGAAAAATGCTAGAATGTTGCTTGATGCAATGCTTAATTTGGGAGTGGTTCCAAATGATATTACATTTAATATTTTACTAGATGGTCATTGCAAGCATGGTGGTTCTATTGATTTTGACATATTTAGTGGTGAGAAAGGACTTGTTTCAGATTATGCTTCATATATAGCACTAGTCAATGAATCAAGTAAAATTTCAAAAGATAGATTAAGGAGCTGATATTCATTGAACTAAGTAGCACCAACACAAATCGATTATCTCAAACTATTTTTGAGTGCCAATACTGATACTGATGACAAACACTATAGTTGCATATAATCACTTCAATTATCCTAAATTATTACAAATATCTGCATGCCGGTGTCGTTATTGTTTGTAGTGGCAAAATTATGTATACTTTTGAGGTAGGTAGCTATTGCTACTCCAAAAATGTAATAAAACAACTTATATTAATACTACATCTGTTTTTTATTATATATCGCATCTTCCTCTTTGAAGTACTTTAAAACTACCTAGGCTTTCAGTATTTCCATTGAACATTCTAAAGCTCCTCAAATCATAGAAGTGATTTTGGTAATTTTCTCCTTTTGATTGGATAAAATGCAATTATGACGGTGTCTACAATCATGACCTTTTTTCGGTTGGTTGTAATGGAATTTTTCGCCATAATCATATGGAGATTTCATCTTGATTTTTGCAGAACAAGTCACTTTTGACATCTTCAACTCTTACTGAGTTTTTTGCAGTCTTAAGAGCCATAAAAATATCCAATGAAAAAAATTAAGTCATGCTTTAGAATAAAACGGATTCCGACATAGTGGTGTAAGCTTTCTCTAAACCTTTTTTTTGGTGCATTATTATCATGAAACAAGTGGGACATTTGTACAAATTTTAGTGCAAATAGACACTTTTTAATTTTTCACATCTATAGAGTAGGAAACTCTTGTGCATATTTTTTTCCTTTCTAATTTAAGTCTCTCTTTGATCACTCTAATCATTTGTGAGCCCATTCCTCTATGAATTAGGAAGACTTTGTATAAAATAGACTAGGCATCCCTTTTCACATGGGAATTGCTCCTCCCACCCTATGATATGCCCCTCCACTCTAGTAAAAAATCAAAACTATCCTTGAAATTCGAAAATATACTTTCAAACGTGTTCCAATTCACACAAAATTCATTAGTAAGGGAGTCCGATCATAATTTATGACAAAAATTGATAAGTATATGCATCTTCGTATAAATTCCAAAAGTGTATTTTTAGAAACTACTGAACGAAAAACAGAAACGAAACAACATAAACAAAGATAAATTATCATCAATAACTGTTATGACATACACAAAAATCAAATATTACATATATAATCGTTAACGTAAATCAAACAATACATTTCATCATCAAGTAAGACGTTTTAACACCCCTATGTAATATTAGCGAGTTTCGCTTTAACCCCATGTAAAATATTTTTTTTAAATCCCCCTTATAATATTCAGATTCCGTCAGATTAGAGCAAAGATTCTCTCATTTTGCCTAAATAATAAATTCCACATGGATTACATTTTTAATTTTTTTTAATTATATGTTTTTTTTCATTTTTTTTTTTAATTTTTAATTCTATTTTTTGGAACTAATTAATCAAAATTGTATGAAAATATTTTAGGCCTAGCCTTTTTGGCCCGGGTATCTCTTCATTTGAAAATTTTATGCACAAGAAACTATATAAACACTCAATTGTTTTCAACATCAAGCGATGTGTGACAAAACAATGCACAAGTAATAATATTTTCATTGAATGGTTTGCTGCATATACGATGGACACAAGCTTCACCAAACATTTCCACATCCTATAATTAAGACTTTATATCTGCCATGCATGCATTTATCCATGCATTTCAAAGTTGGACTACAAGTTGGCAGTGGCAAAGAAGTGTAATTCTCCAACAGTGATGAATTTATGCTAATAAAGTTTCAACATATTGCATGATTACAACATTTTCAATGCAATGCTTCAACAAAAAAAGTGTTTTAATAATAAGCATAGTTATCTTCACGTGCATAATACTTTTGTGATGCTAAAGCAACATCTGCACAAATGATGACTTGTTTGTTGACAATAAGCAATATCATATCATGCATTTTCTAGACTACAAGGTAGTTAAATATGATGGAAGCATCTGGAGGTGTAGAGGTGTGGAGCATCCATAATCAAGAAAAAACAAGTTGCGAGAGATTGTATACCTAGGTGAAATCATACATGAATACCAGTATTTGTGTTGGTCGTGCATGTTCAAGGAACCTTCATGGAGAAAGGAAACTCACCTACTTTACAGGAGCCAAATTTAAAAGTATAACATCCACCCTAGCTATTTATTTAATGCTAATATTCTGCGGCAAGGCTGGACTGTTAAATGACAAAGGAAAAGGAAAGAAAATGCCAGTTATAAGAATGAACATATGATATATCATTACAGTATCAAAAATATATATGTTCAAGGGAATCAAAAAAATTGGGTCTCATTGGACAGCAAAAATATGGGTATTAAGAGACATTTTATATACCTTTGACTGCATCACAAACCAATGAACAAATTAACCAACCAGTTTACAATCTTATGGACCAAGCAAATGAAAATATTGCAGACATACACTACACCCGATATATTTGTGGGATGTTGTAAGTTCGATGCAATGACTGACAGACATTCAAGCATGGTGTTCCAAGAGATAAGAAAAATGAAGTGTATTTCATAGTATGAAAACAAATGACCAGGAGATTATGGGAAGCTATGGCTTTAACTTGTATATGACCTGAGCGCGTTATGTACTAATAATATTTCGTAGGAATGTATAACAGGGCGTGTTATCTAGCCCAGCAGCGAAGCATGTGATCTATCAGCTAAGGGACTCGGGTTTGATCCCTTGCAAAGCAATTTTTGTTTTACAAATTTTCTTAAAAAATAATATATAATAATATATATTTAATAAAATATAATATATAATAATATATATTTAATAAAATATAATATATAATTAAAAAAGTAATAAAGAAGATTAAAAAATTAAAAAAGTAATCCACATAGAATTTAAAATTAAATAAAAATAAAAAATGTCACATGGACTGCCACGTTGGCAAAATGAGAGAATCTTTGCTGCAAACTGACAATCGGGGGCCTATTTTATGGAATCTGAGTATTATAAGGGGGTTTAAAAAAAATTTTACAGAGGGTTAAAGCGAAACTCACTAATATTACAGGGGGTGTTATGTATTTAACCATATATCGATCGATCTCGCAATCTTCACATCCAGCTAGATAAGAAATTTTTTCGTAACAGTGAAATGTACTCCACATAACAGATAAATCTTCAATCGTGTTTGGCTCAAACTCGTTGAACTGTATATTCTCATCGTTGTCAATTGAGGGTGGACGATAATAGAGCTTTACAACTCTTTGATTTTCTAGGTACAAATTCTCTACTTTTGATTTTATATCGACAAGACAGTTGATCTCTGAGAACCTAAATTGAAGAAAGGGTTTCTCTCCGTTGAAGTAGACAAAAGTAAGATATGCATATTGAGACATTGTGTATGTTCTTTGTGTGTTTGTGCTAACAAGTTTAATGACACTCATATTTATACAAGTTTTAAATCAATATGGACCTTAGAAACTCAATTTTGTCTCAAAAGGTATACCTGGTTAGTTATTTTGGATACACCAAAAATGCATTTCTGAATAAACCCCTTTTATCTTCTTTTTTTTTTTTAACAATATGGGGTGGGTCCAGAAGTACAATTTTGAATAAACCCTCTTTATCTTTTTTTTTTAATTGGGGTGCGTCTGTAAATGTATTTCCGAATTCACCTGTTATTGTTCACACATAACCTGTTTTAGAAACAGAACCTGTTATAAAGCACAACAATGTTGAAAATTTTGAAAAACTGAAACATACACTAAAATTTATGAAACTGTATACGTTTGACATCGTTAATATTAATCCAACATTACGTACAAAACATGACTAACCACTTAAGTACATCGTGGAAGAATATTTAAAATGAATCAAAACATGTGTCATCGTCTAAATCTATATCTACGGGTGGTTCCGCGTTTAACTTTTGTTTATTTGATTCTCTTTCAGTCTCGCTCAACTTGGAGAATTATTGCATCCTATCCAAAAAAAGATTCGTCCAAGTTTCAACTTCCTTTGTTGAAAGAGTTGCCAACTCTACTGATGTCAGTGGTATAAGGCATCCATATTTCAATAAACTTGAATAAAATGCAGTGATCTAGAAATTCACCTAATACACATAATTCGTTTAGTTGGATTTTGAGGTGGGGCACTCTGTAGTGGAAAAAATGTTTCCTATAACCCCTATCTTGTCATATCAATACCCACCCTATTAAATGCACTTGCTATAAGATGACCCATCTCAAGAAAGCACATTCACTTTTCCTCCAATGCCAAACCCTTAACACAAAGAATAAGATATTCATGATTTGCATCAAAATGTTCTTTTTTTTAATGAATTACATTGTGTATGATTCTTTATGTGACTTCTACTCTTTGATACGTTGTTGACGGACAAGTGTATGATTCTCCTCTTCTTTACCGAGCAAAGCTGAAGCAACTTGATAACCACAATTATCGTCACCTTCAACATTTACAATTCGTTAAATGTATTTGTGCATAAAAAGTGACATATATTCGATGTATAACATTTTGGGTAAAGGCAGTGAAGGAGATGGTTTGCTAATGTGAGCTCCTTTGAGAAAACTTTTTTTGAGATTTTGAAGTTGAAGAATTCGAAAAAAGTTTATCAAAATGTTCAAAATAAGGAGACTACATTGTTGAATTGTCACTCGGTGTTGGTTTAACCTTTTTATGAGCACCTTTTGTTTTTACCGGTTGAGACGATGATTTCAAATTTGTGGTTTTTGGTTAAGCAATCTTCCTCATTTTTTCTTTAATGTGGAGTTTCATGTTATCACCGGCTTTCAAAAAAATCTTTTGTATCACTTACTATTCGATCAAGATAGATATTATGATTTACCATCCTTCATAACACCATCATCATCAAAACTGAGTCTTTTCCAATGGGTTCAAACCTCATACATTCGGTATTGAATATAAAGTTTCACCTTTTTTGAAATTACACAATCACTATTCACCTGGTTCTATAAAGAAATAAATTTCCCAGCGTGAGCTTCTAATTTTGGCAACAACTAAATCTAGGGCACATGGGAGATCATATGACTTTCTAAGTGTACAAGCACACTTTGAGCTATCGAATCTTACATTTTCAGCTTGTTTGACTTCATGAAAAATAAAATTCAATCCTGCTTAAAATATGTTGTCGACCAACTGTGCATAGACTTTGTTGTCTCTGAATCTGTGTTCCAACACTGTAATGTCGAGACTAAATAATATATGTATCTCATTATACTGATTTTGGATCATTTGGTTCACATAATCTCAATCTCTACACAAACTACCTTTACTATTTCCCAACCAATCCTTCAGTGTAGCATAGGAAGATTCAAATCGGTTAGTGTTGTATTTTTAAAATGTCTAATATGATCGGCCCAAGCAAAAACAATATTCTTCTTCACCTGGTTTATAATTGTACTTTTAACATATTTTAAGAAATCCGATAATTTATCACACATCTTCTTGAAAAGTATAACAGAATTGACATATAAATCTTCCGTAGAAGAATTTATTATAGCATTGTAGGGATCCATTATTCTTTCTAGTATCACATTAGCTTTGACCATTTTTATATCTCCACCCTTTATTTGTTTGGTCCCCACTGCATGCTTAAGTCTAATTCTCAAATTCTTTGTGGTGTGATAACTACCAAGTAATACACATGAAGTAGGAAACACCATTGCAACCATATTCGTCAATATGGTTTCACGATCGGTGACAATGACCTTCAACGTGTTTTCTTTGTCCTTCAACATTATTTGGTACACTTCTAAAGCCCAAGTAACATTGTCCTTTTTTTCTCTTTCCAAAAATGCAAACCCAACGAAATAAGTATTTTCTCTAGATGTAACACCAATAATCACCAATAGTGAAAGTCTGCATATATTGGTCTATTATGTTTAATCAATAATGAGCATAGTGGGAAAATATTTATGGAAACAGGATGAGCCCAAAATATATCTTGAACGATTTCTTCATCCTCTCACACTCGATACCTGGATAAATAATGGTTATCATCCAGAAGTTTCAACAATTGTTGCATTTTTGTTATATCCCCTCTTATCGCCTTGTTGTCTAGGTTAGGAACATTGTATACATGCTTGATATTTGAGATATTTTTGGGCCTTCCACGTTTCAAAGTTAAAAGTATGTGTTTGGGCTGCATCATGTTCAACATCATGTTAGAAACAATTTCATTCTTTTCAAGCATAAGACAACTTGCAATGGGATAACCGGCTAACTTGTGACACATGTCATGATTATATACCACAAATTACATTAAATATCTATTTATTGTTTTCCAAAATCTATACACGTAACTTAAAAGGACACCCACATTTCCTTGAATCGATGTCATTTCGTTTCAACTTCTGAATATGAGTTGTGTATTTGCCACTTCTTTCGCATCTCAGTATCACAAATGCGAGTCTTCTTTCTGAACCATTATTTGACCTTCAAATTAAAACGATGAACCCCAATTCAGAAACTTCAAAGTGAATCCATTGGAGCATATGATCACGAACAACAAACTCTTGTTCATCTGTAAATTGGTTGCCAATATCTACCTTGACATCAACAGGTTTGACATCCATAAACACAATAGGTTTGGGGACAACATTAGGGTGCGCCATATCTAAGATAAATATTAACAAAAAATATTCAAAAAATTTCCTAAGTTAAACTCTAAACTAATCCGAAAATACACTTCCGTAGAACCTTCAACTAGAATCTAGAAATTTATTTTCGAACATAACTTTCATTTTTTTCAGCTCAGAAAACAGATTAATAGAAGTGATAATGAAGGAAATACATGTACATTACCTTAAATTTCAACTTCTTTTCCTCTTTTTGATGTGAAAAAAAAAAGATAAATTTTGTTTTGAAGTAGAAAATACAATTATGCGTGGAAGGTAGTTTTGGTAGGGTTTGAACAAAAATGGTGTGTTAGATCATGAGTGAGGCAAACATGCAAGGTGTTGTTTTATTAAAACTCTTGTTTTAAAATTTTGAAAATGCACTTTCGAATTTGTCACTGACATGCAAAGGTGGCATTGTTTTTCAATTTTTTGCATTAAAATCTAAAAGTTCACATCAAGATATGTCTTTGACTTGTTAAATAAGCAAAATTCTTGATGGGGTGTGTCTGGGGATATATTTCTAAACTAAATTTTGGACAAGTAGGGGGTGTGTCTCACTTGGAACGTGATTTTGTGTGAAATGAGTGAGTATGAAAATGCACTTCTGAATTCATATTGGCATTTTTGTATTTCTATAAGGTGCTTTTTCACCACTTGGGTTGGGAGAAGCATTTTCCTTTTACATTCACTTCCTTTTGATGGGTTCACTTCCTTTTGATGGGTTGGTGGCCTGAACACCCACTCTTTTGAATTATCGTTAAAAAAGAAGTAACGATTGTTATATGAAAAAGAAAAATTATAAAGGTTTTTATAAAATTGTCATTTATTAATAATTTGTGAAAGATAAATTTAAATAATCAAAAGAACAAAAAATAATAAATGTTTAAGAGCATAATAAAAAATATATTATTAATGATTCATTGATATTGTTAAACAATTTATAATTTGATTAAACTTTTTTTTCTAAAATAATATATAATTTAAAAAACAGAGAGAACGTTAATTATATACTATTTATGCAATATTTTTATTAACTAATATTTATAAGAGTTTTTTATCAGAATAATATGGAATCCACATGATTTGACACTCAAATAACTTTTTTATGCATGGGTTATTCTAAAAGTAATGTTAAGATAATATAGTTCATTCTAAAATATATGTCTAATATACGACAAAAACTTTATTTTATAATTTTGTTGTGTTTTATATAAAGTTAAATTTTAATAATAATAAAAATAATTTTAAATTATATTTTTAAAAAGAGAACCATTTTTAAACTTATTGTGAATAGAAATATGATCTATAGATTATAAAATTTTATGTTTTTTTTTTTTTAATTTACATATTGGTCCATTGCAGAAACAAAATGGAGAGGATTGTGGCACCATGGGTCGAAGGTTGCGACCACAATATCTCTTAAACCGGAGACATTAATCTTGGATTGATGTCATTAATCGATGTTTATTTGAAATCGACGATGTTAATCTCTGATACGACATATCAAGGGGGTACCTGTATGGTTAACACTCTAACATTCGAGTCAATTTAGGGTTCTAGAAAATTGTAGTGAAAGTTGAGATTTGAGATTGTGTACTCGAAAACCCTTTGTGAAGGTATTTATACCTTGTGCTCAATAGAGCAAGCAGAATAAATGGACCTTATCTTATTGGGACTCTCGCCGACACGGAACAGTTGCTCCTAAGACTCGTCGAGCGCTTTGGATGTCGGGGAGTCTTTCAGCAGTCGTGATCGGACTTTGAGAATGATTGTCCATGTGTCGGCTAGCGCTGCTTTGGTTTTTCCAAAGTGTAATGTGCAGCGTGAGCATTAAATGTTGTTCCATGATTGAAACGTTTTGCCATTTTTTTTGTTCGTGTGTGACCTCAAAAGGTATAGAGTGGCGTGACGCACCTTAATATACACTTGAGTATACTTGAGTTTGGTTGTGTTCCCAAGATGAAATCTAACCGTTAATCAACCCTTGCTTCTTACTTTCAATATGATCTGCCCAATTGTCTTTGGTTAATAAGGATAAAGGGAATCTAGAGATATTTTTTCCCAATCTCGTATATTGTGTTTCCCTTGTTTTCTTCGAGTATTTCCTTGTTCTCTGTGACGTTTTTATAGGAGTAACCGTCATCACATCTTCAAATCCTCAAAGCTTCAAAGCTTTGACTTTTGGCTTACTTTTTTGCTTTATTGCCTTTGACCTTACACTTTAAGGCACCTTCTCTTCACTTCATCTTTTTATTCAAGCATTTACTGTATTTCGTTACGATGAACGATAAACCTACATAGAGAGTGATTTGAAATATAGTGCTTCTTCCTCTTCAATAAGGAGAATGGAGCTTGCATCTCATTACCTTCCCTACACCCGTAGGGATTATGAATCGCAGATCGCTTCTCTGATTGGGAATTCTGAAACAAAAGGAGTGTCCGAAGACTCCTTTTCTAAGAAAACTTTGTCAGGCGGCCCTTTAGGAATTCTCCTATTAGGGAAAGTTAGTGAGGGTGAGGACCTTATTGAAAACATATGCCTTCTTCTATCTTACTGAGGCAGAAATAGAATTTACCCAACAAATGAAGAATATGACGGTATTTTCGTCAAAGTATATCAGGGAGCGACTGACCATGAACTTAGTGATGATGAAATCACGCTTCATTTAGAATGATGGGTACAGTCTAATGTCGTGTCTTGGACTAGTCTCAGTGATCATCATAAAGCTGATGAACTGGCTTGCAGAGGACTTCGATTAGTTGAATCCGCTAATGCCAATAGATATTACTAGGTAGATGCCGAAGTAGTTGGGACTCCTTCCATCTTGAATATTGTCGAGGCTATAGAAAATACTGACATTAGACTCGATAACCCCTCGAAAATGTTGATTCTCTCAGTAGGCCCGATGAAGAGAATATACATCTCTTTAGAAGGCAGTTTGGTTCCTCTATATGAATGTCCCTTCACTAAGTTGGGGATACATTTGCTCTTCTCTGATTTTTAGGTGGTCGTGATGTACCGTTTGAGAGTTTCCCCCTCGCACTTTCATCCCAGATCTTGGGCTTTCATGAACGTGTTCAAATCATGTGCCGACTATAAATCTTGGAAGCCATATGTGTAGCTCTTTTTCTATCTTTTTTCCATGATTTGTAGCTCTCAAGATGATGTACGAGATCAGAGATATGTCTCCCTTCTCCCCCAGGTGACTTGGTTTATCCCTTTCACCACTGAATGAGGTAATCTTCTTGAACATTTCATTTTGTATAAACCTATTGCTCCTGAGGCACATTTTACCTTTTGTTTGTCTTCTACTTCAATGGGATGTGCTTGTTCTTGCAAAAGCAATTTTTTGAAGTATTGTTCTAGAGCTCATTTCCATCGGCCTCTTTCTTCTTCCCATTTCGGGCTAAGTCCTCTATCCTCTGAGGAGGATAAAATGAAATAGAATTGTTGCGCTTGGTATAAAGGGCTTGGCTATGAAAATGGATTTGGTCCTGACAAAGTACCATCTTCTTAGCGAAAGAAGAAACAGTTTGATACATGTGCGTTAATCAATACCCTCGGTCGTGCCGAGCGGCAGAAAATATTTGGTGAGGATGGGGGTCCGGGGTTGTTTTTTTTAACAAATTTAGCTTCTACTTTATAGATAACATGGATCAGTACATATGGTTTTTGCATTCGCCAAGGATCAGGGTCTTACGACCGACTTATATGGTTGGGTGGCAGTAACTTTTGTCGCTGCGACTATTCCTACTCCGGCTATATGGGAACCGTCTACAGTTATGACTATTATGTCGAGTTTAACTCTTGAGGTGGAACAACTGATCCATAAAGCGGTATGCATCTTTGACACATTTGTGTTCCCCTTTCTCTTTTATTTTTATTTTGTTCCTATGAGTTTTTTCGGGCTTTGTGTGTCGGTTTGTAAACAATATTTACATTTATTTATATCATTACCATTTGCATGCTTGTGATTTTAAATTTAATATGGTGTTCTTTTCAATTGTTATTTCCATCTAGCTGAAATCTGAGGAGAGCCAGGGTTTGCTTTCAAGCCCTACAATTTGAATAATTTGTATGCTACAGAGAGCAGTAAATAATATTCGCTTAAAGTGTAAATAACCTTAATCCCTTTTTAAGGATAGAGGATCCCTACCCCTCTCCCCGAGGTAAAATCTTGGATTGAGGTGGATGTTGTAACACCCCAAATTTGTAAGAATATTTATTTAAATATAATATTCGTGAATGTTAGTGAATTTTGGTGGTTTGGGTTGACGTCGGTATTTTGTCGAAGTTTTGGCTATTTATTTAAATAATAGTATATAATATAGAATATATTGTATTATTATTTATTTAAATAATATTTGAAGGATTAAGGGCAAATTGGACTTTTAAAGAGGAGTTAGTGAGGGTAATATTGGGAAAGCCCATTTTAGAAGCCCAAAGGTTAGGTTTAACAAAAAGGAGAATTTGAGAGGAATATGATTCATTTTGTTAGACCGTGAAAAGAAAGGAAAAGGCCAGAGCTCTGAGGAAAGAGGGAAAAGCCTAGGATTCGAGAAGGTTTCCAAGAACTAAAGAAAGAAAGCTTGGAATCGACAATCTAAGGTATGGGGAGTATTGCCTTTCATTGTTTTCAATATAGGAATTCGATGTGTTTAAAGCGGATTTTTGAGGTTTATGTGGGTTTGTGGGTTTATGAGTAAATTGATGATTTAGGTGTTGTTTTTGTGGATTGAAGATGAATATGAAGGGTTGGATTGAATCAGATAAAAGTAGGCCTTCGAGGCTAATCTCCTTGTTGATGTTGTTTTGACCTTGTAGGGAAAGGGATTTGTGGGAGTTATGAAGGTATTTGGGGATTGGGGTTTTTGCGTGTCAGAAGTTTTGATAAGGGGAAAAATGCATAAATTGATCGGTTAAATTGTGGTCTATGTATGATGTTAGGATCTTTAAAAAGGTGTTGTAGGCTATTATAATTATTATATAATGGTAGTATTTCGAATTCAGGGATTGAGACTTTTTACGGAATCGAATTCGGAGGTCCGGAAGGCCTCCAAACTGTAGAAATCGCATTTTTCTGGTTTACTGTCCAAGAGAGTTCGCATAGCGAGCAGTAGCGACTAGCAGCGAATATGACAGTGTTGTTTGCTGCTGTTACGGACAAAAATTTTCTAAACTTCAGAAATTCATAACTTTTAATCCGTATGTCCGTTTTAGTCGCCGTTCGAGTCGTTGGAAAGCTGGTTTCAAACACTTTTTGATAAAATTACTTCCAATGCCAGAATTACAACTATTCAATGCAGTAGTCGGGTTTTTCATGTATGTGCTATGTGTTATGCGTTGAAACGATAAATTTGTTTTATGATTCTGGTGCTGTCTTGATGTTTTGAGCTGTGATTATTCTGATGAATTACCATGATTATATTGTTGATTATGAGATATTTATACATGATGTTTGATGATTAAATGATGATGTGAATGAACATGAATTATAATGATGATTATGAGATGATGATACCTAACTATTTTGATGAATTACCATGAGCTATATTGATGATTATGAGATGATGATTCATGATGTTTGATGAATAAATGACGATATGATTAACAAGAGATTTTGATGAATGATGATGCACGTAATGACTTTTATTGATGATGATGATAATGACGTTGTGTATCATGCATTCATAGCATTCCAGACTTCGGTCTATTGTGGCTTCAATCCCATTGTGTGGATGTGAGGTAATTTGACGTGCTCCAGTTCTTGTGTAGAATCGATCCTATTGACGGGGATCTTTGGAGGGTGATGGCCTAGTGTCCATCAACTTTGATGAATTGGTACCACATGCATGAGTCTTGTTGTGCATTGCATTTATTTGGCATTGATGTTGTTCTGGACTAGGTCGGGGCATGCTCATCAGTCGAGCAGATCCAACCCACAAGGCCCGGGATAGCCCAATAAGGACTCCTAGCAAGACCACTGCCGAGCACAGGCTCACATCCACAGGTCGGGCACACGCCTAACCTCGGATGTGTACGACACTCACAGATGGACCGTCGGGTGCAGGCCCTAAGCCACCCGGGCTCGCCTCTCCTCGACGTTCATGTGCTCCTCCCCGAGAGGAGCCATCTCCGCCCGCAAGTAAGTCCTCCCTGCGAGGACCCATCTCTCCCCGACACACAGGACTCCTCCCCGCGAGGACATGTTCTCATGTAACCACCCACTCCCGAGGGAATCGGTCTGCCCTAATTCTGGAGATATAGGAACGGTTACCCTAGGGCGAAGACCACGTGCTGGTCTTCACTACGCCACGTAAGCCCTAGCAGTTACTTGGATTGGGCCTGACAATCCAGCCCAATGCAAGTAACCGTTGGCCCCGCGCTGGGGGCTCTCTATAAATACCCTCTCACTTAAGAGGGTCAGGTTACTCACTTCTTAACACTCTAACCTTCTTCTCTTGTACTTGCTTTTTCTCTGACGGTTACCTTACTTGAGCATCGGAGTACCTTGCAGGTACACCCCCCCCGGCCGTCTTTCAACCGCACCGGAGCTGAAGTCCAGATGACGTTGTTGGCCACAGAAACTGTCTGATCCAGGTACGATCAGTGGCGCCATCTGTGGGAACCCTTTGCTTCCCCGTTTTTCCTCCGATAAACCAAAGCAACTCTCATTAATCACCATCATGGTCGGCAATCCGTCCGCTACCAAAGCTCTGGACACCGTCCTCGCTCAACTAGAGAACGGGAACCACCGCGAAGACGCTGCTGCCCTCCACGTCGAAGAAGGCGACATGAGAGACGGGCAGACTGCCTCCCCAGACTCCCAAGACGTGGCTTACAACACCACCCACCAAGACGATCAGCAGGCCATTTTTCAGCCAGTTGCTCCTCCACCCATTGCAGACGCGAGCACCGTGGCCCTGTTCGCCTTGATCAATCAGACCAATCAGCTGATCGCGCACCAGAATACCAGAATTGAAGTGCTGGAGCAAGGCTGGACACGACGATCTTCCCCGCGAAGACATCGCCGTCCACCGTCGCCTCGTCGTTCCCCTTCCCCGCGAAGGACTCCTTCAGACGAATCTCGGACCCTCTCGCCGGTACGCGAGGGTCGTCGGCCACGTCTTGAGCGCCCCCAGCAGACGATCTCCCAGAAATGCCCTCATTCCTCGCCTCGAAAGGAACCCAGGGCCTCCACCAATATCAAGAAGTCCAAGCAGACCGAGGAGAGGCCGAGGCACCGCTCGAGGAATTCCCCTCCACGGCATCAACGATCCCCTTCGATGTCCCCGACAGGAAGTGACGACGAAGACCAGAGGACCCCTCTATCGTGGGAGATCATGAACGCCCCAATTCCAGCGGGCATGGAGAAACCTCCGCAGCTGGGAAACTACGACGGCCTGTCTGACCCTGACGACCACTTCGAAAGTTTCGAAGCCATGCTCGACTTCAGAAACGTCAGGGGAGCCATCAAGTGCAGGCTTTTCCCCACCACCTTGAGGAAGGGCGCCATGACTTGGTACAAAGGTCTGGCACCCGGGTCGATCACATCCTGGAAGCAACTAAGACAGCGCTTCACCAAACACTTTACCGCATCTCGTCGACATCCGAAGACGGAAGCTGCCCTAGAAAGTATATTTCAGGGGAAGAACGAATCTCTCCGAAACTACATTGAGAGATTCACGGGCTACGCTTTGGATCTGACTTTGCCAAGTCCGTGGGCCTCCGCAGACCCCGCCGTCTCGAGGATCTCCTCCAACGGGCGCAGTCGTACATCGAGCTCGAGGAGTTAGAGGCGGCACAGATCGCCCTTGAATCGAGGCGCAAAGAAGGCCCCCGCGGCCACAAAGAAGAAGACTCCCCTCCCCGGCGAGGAGGAGAAAGAAAGAGAGATAATCGCCCCCGGGAACCTCGTGAGCCACGCGGACTAGCTGGCCGGTTCACCGAATACACCCCACTCAACACTCCCCGCGCGCGTATCCTCTCCGAGTGCCAGAACTCAGAATTTGTGAAAGGAGGAATCCGCTTTCCGAAGCCCACCGCCCCCAAATCCAACGTTGACAAGTCAAAATATTGTAGGTTCCACCGGAGTCACGGGCATGTGACGGAAGACTGCATCCATCTCAAAGATGCGATTGAAATTCTGATCAAGGAGGGGCACCTAAAGAAATACGCCCAGAAGAATGACACTCCTCGTCCCAGCTTCCGGGAAGCCCAGAACGTCGAGGAGACGACGCCTCCCCCCGACGAGAGTCGCCTTCAAGTCGCCCTCAGTGTCACCCCGGCTCGAAGATTTCTTTGTTCCCCCAATCATTGAAGGCCAAGAAGCAATTCGCAACATGTGGGCGACCTTCCCCCACGAGGACCCCGTCACTGCCCGTAGCACGTGGGAAAGCTTCCCCAGGGCAATGGTCATCTTCGGGGGAGGTCATGAGAAGTTGTCCGTCGGATCGATCAAGCGGAAATTTGATGAGTTGGAATCCGCAACATCGGCGAAGGCAACCACGCTCGAGAAAGTGCGGGGAAATTCCAACCCTATCACCTTCTACCTCGAGGAACTCCCCGGGGGAGCGCCAAACGCCACTATTCCCCTCATGGTCAAGGCGCATATGGAGAACTTTGACGTTCGAAGGATCCTAGTTGACCAGGGAAGTTCGGTCGACATCATGTATGCCCATCTGTTCGGGACCCTTCAGCTCGACGAAAGGCAGCTGACCCCGTACGTCAGTTCAGATCTACAGGGGTTCAACGGAACCACCACCAGACCATGGGGTTACGTGGAGCTGATGGTTACATTCGGGTCCGAAGACACTGCCCGACAGGTGAAGATCCGTTTCCTGTTGGTCGAATTCCCGTCCCTTTACAACTGCATCCTCCGGAGGACCACCCTGGCCAAACTTACGGCGGTACCATCAACGGTTCACCTCAAAATGAAGTATTACACGACTAGGGGACGAGTAGTGACGATGCACGGGGACATCGACGTGGCTAGAAGATGCTTCGACGTCGCCATCAAAGGCCTGAGTTCCATCGGCCCCAAACCCAAGACCGTGGCCAAGCCACCCCAGGACGCCGAACAGGTACCTCTCCCGCGCGTCAACGCGGTCGAGCTCGACAGCAAGTTCCCGGACGAACCCGATGAAGACGGGACAGAAGACCTCGACCTCCAGGCGGAAAACAACGGGGGGCCTCTCTACCCAACGCGCCCCATCCCGGACGGTGACTTTGAGCTCGTGGTCCTCGGGGACGATCCAGATCGTAACGTAAAGATTGGCACAGGGATCCCCGACCTGGCAAAAGAGCAGCTGAAGGCATGTCTGAGGGAGAACACTGATCTCTTCGCATGGAGCGCATCCGAGATGCCTGGCCTCGACCCCGAGGTGGCTTGCCATCGGCTCGCAGTAGATCCGACAGCTAGGGCCATAGCACAACGTAGGCGTAAGCAGTCCCCCGAAAAAGCGGAGGCTGCTGAAAAAGCTGTAAAAGACCTCCTAGAGGCAAATTTTATTTCGGAGGCCAGATACACGACCTGGCTGTCCAACGTTGTACTTGTTAAAAATAATAATGGAAAATGGAGGATGTGCGTTGATTATACTGATCTTAACCAGGCTTGCCCGAAGGACTGTTATCCCTTGCCTAACATCGACCAGCTGGTCGACAATTCTGTAGGTTACAAACTACTGTCCTTCATGGACGCTTACTCGAGATACAACCAAATTCCCATGGACAAGGTCGAAAAACAGCACACGGCTTTCATGACCGAGTCGGGCAACTACTACTACAACGTTATGCCTTTCGTTCTGAAGAACACCGGTGCGACCTACCAACGGATGATGAATAAGGTTTTCTGGGCTGAAATCGGCGACATGCTCGAGGTCTACATGGACGACATGATCGTCAAATTAGCGGAAGAAGGTGTTCGACACGGCGAGGAAATTTTGACATGAGGTTCAACCCCGACAAATGCACCTTCGGCGTTCGGGCAAGTAAGTTCCTCGGCTTTTACCTCACAGAGCGAGGAATCGAAGCCAACCCCGACAAGTGCAGGGCCTTTTCCGAGATCCCTACTCCGGACTCGAAGAAGTCGATACAATCGTTGAACGGGATGCTCACAGCTCTCTTCCGCTTCGTCGCCAAGTCTGCACAGTACGCACTCCCATTTTTCAAACTTCTTCGAAAAAAGGTGGAGTTCGAGTGGAGCGAAGAATGCGAGCAGGCGCTCGTCCACTTAAAACAAGTCCTATCACATCCCCCGATCCTCTCACGACCTGAGAGCGGGGAGACACTCTTCTTGTATCTTGCAATCACAAGTGAAGCAGTCAACGCCGTCTGTTGGCTGCAATACAGGGCAAGCAAGCAAAAAGATTTGGAAGTATTTTTCCGGGAATTTATCGTGTCCACAGAGATCGGTGCTACTGAACTGCCGTTCGACAATTTCTAAGTTTAAGAGTTTGGTTTTAAAATGGGTTTAAAGTAAATAACAGAAAAGTAAATAAAAACATAAAAAAACTAATTCATTCTTCAAACAGACGAACTTATCAGGCGTGTATATATTCGACTCATCACAGACTTAAACTTACCGACCAGTTAAACTCAACTTACAATACTCCTCAATATCACCCGGTATCGCTCACAACAGTGTCCATCTCTGGCACACTGAGTTGAGAAATCACCCGTATCACTCTCTTCGTCACTCTCGCGCACGAAGCCTCGAGACACGGACGTCATTAAGTTTCGAAACCCATACGGATTGTTAGCCCTAAATCTATCTCTAGCATCCAGAAACTAACAGATAATCACCCCTAATCGAAGTTTGTGACGTTTATCTCTAACACGACCCAAACCCCGCGCATAAAGCAAAAATCAGAGACAATCATCGATAAAGATTCATAAAGCAAATTAAATATAACACCATGATCAACAAATATACATGAGATCTAAGTACAAACATATACAAACCCAACAAAGAAGAAAGACAAGAAGAATATCAGAAAATGAACCAAACACTTCACGGATTGTCGGAGCCGATCGATGAGAAATCCACCCCGGATCATCCAAATGCAAGCTCCAATGATGTTTTCTAAGCTAATCTACAAGAAAAATGAAGTTTGATGGATTTGGGAGCAAAAAATACCCAAAACCATCCCCAAAAATCTGTTTTTTTCAATATATATGGGCTGTCAAAGTCGCAGAGCGCGCTCAGCGCGCGTTTTTTGAAGTTAAACCGCCTTATGAGCGCGCTCAGCGCGCTCCCAGCGCGCTCAGCGCGCAACCTACTATAAGTAGCTCTATCTGGGGGCTTGGAGCGCGCTCAGCGCGCTCAAAGCATGCTCGAAAATTCAAACTTATTTTCTTCATAACTTTTGAACCGTAATTCCGTTTTTCGCCCGGTTCGAAGCGTTGGAAAGCTTATTCAATGCTCTATACAACAATGGCAAAATCCCACTGCTTGAATACCTACAAAAATGAGATAAAATCAATTAAACTCAATGATATTTACACGAAGCGCATATATATACACTAAAATATAAACTATACGCATTTATAAACAAATTGGGGTTTATTTGAACGATATTAACCAAAAAGTAACGATAAGTGCAACAAAACTTATATACAAAAATAGGTACAATTTTGCACTTATCAACTCTCCCCAACTTACATAATTGTTTGTCCTCAAACAAAGCCAACAACTAAAGGAACAAAAGTGAAATCCAAGAAATCACGCAACAACAAGTTTTTACAAACAAAAACAAATGCAATGGTTCAATCGAAAATGATACACACAAAGTAAATACTTACCACAAAACTACGACGATAACATAATCACGAAACAAATGCTAAATACAAAAGTCATGCCAAACATTCTAAAACAACACAAGTTCAAACGTGAATCACACCTAGCAAAAACAATCATCGGTAGATGAAAAATATAAAATAAGGTACTTTCACTCACACAACAATCTTGCAAACAAAAGACTAAATTATGCATCCATCCAAACATTCACATTGAACATACAAAGACAAGAATCACAAGGACTTTTCAAGGTTGTAATGTGGTCGGGTAAACAAACAAGGGTCATTTCTAAAGGTAATTGAAACAAAAACTTGCCTAAACCTAAGGGAGTGATCAACTCACAAAAGCTCAAGCACCAAAATTTCAATCAAACTTCTTCCACACACCCAAGTGTTACACAACAACACACAACTTATTTAGCACAATTATTGGAACTCTTTTTGTTTCCTTTTTCAAGGATTTTCTTTTTCTCCCTTTTTTTCTTTCTTTTTCTCTTTCACAAATTTTTCTCTTTTTTCTTTTCTTTTTCAATCCTCATAGAATCCAACCAATGAGTATACAATCATCCTCTCCCCAACTTGAATTCAACCGCACCCTCATATGAATACTCCCTACTTTCTAAGGCAAGGAAAAAATCCATACAACAACACAAAATTGAGGTCCAAGAAAAAACAAAATCCATTCAAAAATAAGTGAACTAAATACTCATACACAAGCATTAAGTTCAAATAAAAACATGGATCAAAAAGCTCAAAGGGGTTACAAATTCTCACACACTCACAAGGTGAATTGACTATTTGGCTAGGTGGTTGTGCTCAAATTGAAACAAATGCCTTGATCCTTTTCATGCATTCATATACACAACATAAACAAAAGATTCAACATAATAAAATCCAGTAAAACAAAATTGTCGGTACTCCGAGCATATAACAATGGAAGGCTTCCTCACAAAAAGGGTAGGAACTAAAGTGATTCACATACGAACAAGTATATAAAAGAATAAATGGCATGAAAGTTGTAAAAAACCTAAGTATCATGAATATGCCAAAGTCCAGAAAGCGATAAACACATACCTTGGACGCGTACCCAACTTTAAACACTATCATTACCACGCATTCGAAGTTGAAATGATCAAAAATGGAAAAACACCGAATGCGACTTCAAGCAATCGGGCAAAAATTTGAGTCCAAACAACAACAAAAGAATTAGAAAAATTACTAATAATTACTAATATATAAGGCCTTGGTGGAAGTGGGAAGAAGGGAGAGCAAGTGAACGATTAAAAGAATTCACTAGCTCAGTACAGCAGAGCGCGCTCAGCGCGCAGGCCCGCGCTCAGCGCGGTACACCAGAACCAGAAAAATCAGTACAACAACAGGGTTCTGGTGTAGGCCTCCACTTAACACCTACACAATCTCATATACAATGAAAAAGTAATAACGGAACAGAAAACGATAAAACATGCTTGTTTTACGTCGTAAGCTCGACGCCTATTATTTATACACACTTCTCCAAGTTGCCTCTTTACACGGTTAGCGCTCACCGACGACGAAACCTAACCAAACACTTAGCAAACGTGAAGATAAACAAACAAATACACTAAATTTACAATTATGCAAAACATCTAAAATTCACAAATATGGTAAACATATACAAGTATCAATATAAACAAGTGAAAATAGACAATATATACGCTATATACAAAACTCAAAAACAAAGAAATTATCGCAATGCGATTCAATAAAAACACCAATCCCCGGCAACGGCGCCATTTTGTTGGAGCGGTTGCCGGTTGGTGCCCAATAAAAACACCGATCCCCGGCAACGGCGCCATTTTGTTGGTTGCAATACAGGGCGACAAGCAAAAAGATTTTGGAAGTATTTTTCCGGGAATTTATCGTGTCCACAGAGATCGGTGCTACTGAACTGCCGTTCGACAATTTCTAAGTTTAAGAGTTTGGTTTTAAAATGGGTTTAAAGTAAATAACAGAAAAGTAAATAAAAACATAAAAAAACTAATTCATTCTTCAAACAGAAGAACTTATCAGGCGTGTATATATTCGACTCATCACAGACTTAAACTTACCGACCAGTTAAACTCAACTTACAATACTCCTCAATATCACCCGGTATCGCTCACAACAGTGTCCATCTCTGGCACACTGAGTTGAGAAATCACCCGTATCACTCTCTTCGTCACTCTCGCGCACGAAGCCTCGAGACACGGACGTCATTAAGTTTCGAAACCCATACGGATTGTTAGCCCTAAATCTATCTCTAGCATCCAGAAACTAACAGATAATCACCCCTAATCGAAGTTTGTGACGTTTATCTCTAACACGACCCAAACCCCGCGCATAAAGCAAAAATCAGAGACAATCATCGATAAAGATTCATAAAGCAAATTAAATATAACACCATGATCAACAAATATACATGAGATCTAAGTACAAACATATACAAACCCAACAAAGAAGAAAGACAAGAAGAAAATCAGAAAATGAACCAAACACTTCACGGATTGTCGGAGCCGATCGATGAGAAATCCACCCCGGATCATCCAAATGCAAGCTCCAATGATGTTTTCTAAGCTAATCTACAAGAAAAATGAAGTTTGATGGATTTGGGAGCAAAAAATACCCAAAACCATCCCCAAAAATCTGTTTTTTTCAATATATATGGGCTGTCAAAGTCGCAGAGCGCGCTCAGCGCGCTACGGGCGCTCAGCGCGCGTTTTTTGAAGTTAAACCGCCTTATGAGCGCGCTCAGCGCGCTCCCAGCGCGCTCAGCGCGCAACCTACTGTAAGTAGCTCTATCTGGGGGCTTGGAGCGCGCTCAGCGCGCTCAAAGCATGCTCGAAAATTCAAACTTATTTTCTTCATAACTTTTGAACTGTAATTCCGTTTTTCGCCCGGTTCTAAGCGTTGGAAAGCTTATTCAATGCTCTATACAACAATGGCAAAATCCCACTGCTTGAATACCTACAAAAATGAGATAAAATCAATTAAACTCAATGATATTTACACGAAGCGCATATATATACACTAAAATATAAACTATACGCATTTATAAACAAATTGGGGTTTATTTGAACGATATTAACCAAAAAGTAACGATAAGTGCAACAAAACTTATATACAAAAATAGGTACAATTTTGCACTTATCACCGTCCTCATTCGGGAAACCCCGGACGGGCAGAAGCCAGTTTACTTCACGAGCAAAGCCCTCCAAGGCCCCGAGCTCAGATATCAGTAGATAGAGAAAGTCACCCTGGGCCTCGTTACGGCGGCCAGGAGGCTACGCCACTACTTCCTCGGACACACCATCGTCGTAAGGACCGAACAGCCTATAAGGCAGCTCCTCGGATGGCCGGACATGGCGGGGAGGATGCTCAGGTGGTCACTTGAGCTCGCCGAGTTCGACATCCAATACGAAGGGAGGAAAGCCCTGAAGGCACAGGTATTGGCCGACTTTGTAGCGGAGATAACCGTCCCGGAACCTTCGACCAATGGATCACAGAAATGGACGATCTATGTCGACGGAGCATCCAGCCCGAAGGGAAGCGGGGCGGGTATCATCCTCGAAAATGAGGAAGGCATCCTGATTGAGGTATCCCTCGAACTATCCTTCCCAATGTCGAACAACCAAGCCAAATACGAGGTCTTCCTTGCAGGACTTTGGCTGGCCGAGGACCTCGGCGCCAAGGAGGTCAAACTCTTCACCGACTCCCAGTTCGTGGCCTCGCAAGTACGAGGAGAGTACCAAGCCAAGAACAACAGCCTCATAGAATACTTGGCCTTGGTGAAAGAAAAGATGAAAAAGTTCACCTCCGCGGAAGTAACTCACATCCCCCGCGAGCACAATGCCCGAGCAGATGTCTTGTCCAAATTGGCGAGCACAAAGAAGAAAGGCGAGAACAAATCCGTCATACAAGAAGTGCTTTCCCACCCGAGCATCGACAAACCGGCCACAGTTTTGGAAATCAACGTCATCGGGGACAGCAATTGCTGGATGACCCCGGTATACGAATACCTCATGACGGGCAAACTGCCCGAAGATCCCAAAGAAGCAGGAATGGTCAAGAGGTGGGCGTGCTCGTACACTATAGTCGAGGATAAGCTATACCGGCGAGGGTTCTCTCTTCCCCTCCTCAGATGTGTCGAGGAGACCAAGGTCCCCGGTATACTCCAGGAGATCCATGAGGGAACCAATGCGCAGTACCTCGGTGGGCGATCGTTAGCCTGTAAGGCGCTTCGAGCAGGGTATTACTGGCCCACCATGCAACAGGATGCCAAGGAACACGTCAAGAAGTGCGACAGATGCCAATGACACGGGGACATGCACCTCGCTCCTCCCAACGAGCTCAATCCACTGTCCTCCCCGTGGCCGTTTGCGTGGTGGGGAATGGATATCCTCGGACCTTTCGTCCAGGGGTCGTATCAAAACAAATACCTCATAGTCGGGGTGGACTACTTCACGAAGTGGATTGAGGCGGAAGCGTTGGCCAAAATCATGGCCTTTAACATACTACGTTTTTACAAAAGAAACATCCTCGCCCGATTCGGCGTGCCTCAAGCTATCGTCATCGACAACGGAACACAGTTCACCGACAGGAACTTCCAAGACTTCATCACAAAACTAGGTACAAAGCAACACTTCACGTCGGTCGAGCACCCTCAAACGAACAGAAAGGCTGAGGTGGAGAACAGGGTGATCCTCTGAGGATTAAGACGTCGACTAGGCGATGCCAAACAACGGTGGCTCGAGGAGCTACACAGCGTCCTCTGGGCCTACCAGACGACCCTACACTCCACCACTGGGGAGACCCCCTTCCGTCTGACCTACGAAACCGAAGCGGTGATCCCCGTGGAGATCAGGGAACCCTCGAGGAGGACAGAAGCCCCCCTCGAAAGGGACGCGAACGACGAAGCCTTGAGAGAAGAGCTCGATTTTGTCCAGGAGATACGTTCGGGCGCTTCTCTCCGAGAAGCTTCGCTTAAGCAGAAAATAACACTACGTTATAACGACAAAGTTATTAAACGTGATTTTCAGGTGGGCACCCTTGTCCTACGAAGGAACCAGAAAGACTCGCGAGAAGGTAAACTCGCCGCGAACTAGGAGGGCCCGTAACGCGTCCGCGCGAAAACGGGGACAGGAGGCTATTTCCTCGAAAATTTGCACGGGGAAGAACTTGCTCGACCATGGAACGCTGAAAATCTAAAACAATATTACAGTTAAGCACTGCCCGCGACACACTAGCACCGCGATTACGGGGACGCGCTAAGGTACGAGCGCGACACACCTAGACAGAACACGATGATTAAAGATCGCGTTGTGTGTGCGCGAGGACTTTGATCCGACGGGGATACCTCGACCGAGCTCCGCCGTCATTGTACCAATCAGGAAGAACACCCAGCTCACGATGGGAAGTTCACGCCATGAAACTAAGACCTCGACCGAGCTCTTAGCCTCGTTGAAGGTCGGAATACGTCTCCGACCAACTGACCAGCTCTCCACGCGGTCAAGGACTATCAAGGTCGAGCAATCCCAAAGTCTTTATTACTTAGACAGAAAAACAAAGTATAGAAGTCTTTAATACTTAGGTAAAAAAACAAAGTATAGCAAATGCGTTAACATCACACACAATTAAAACCATGCAAACAACACTAGCAGGTAAACAAAGGTACATTAAAACGGGCAGAAGCCCAGTGTACAAATATTACAATCAGATGTCAAAAAGCCCCTGGCACGCAGGCCGGGCAGAAGTATTACAATAAATAAAAATGGCTCGCAGGCCGAACAAAACGGGGAAGAAAATCCTACTCAGCGGCGGTCCCTTCAGGCTACTCGGGATCATGGACCTCGTCGACTCTCATCGGTTGCACGATCTGACCGTTGACCACCTCGTAGTCGGGGTTAATCCCCTCGGTCGAAAGGTCGGGGTTAAGGACCCGAAGCTGCTCCACCGCGTTCTTGAAACCTATGCCCGCGACCGCGAGATTGTCTTCCTCGGCTTCCCAGAGTTTCGCTATCAGCGCCGCCCGCGAAGTCAGCAACCTATCCTCCTCGATTTCCTCCTCAGCAGGGCGGACAACCTCCTCCAATTCAGCGTTCCTCGCCAAGAGACGATCCCTCTCCTCCTCAACACCGGCGAGACGTTTCCGCTCCTCCTCGGCACTCTTCAACTTTTCCTCCAATTTTTGTTGAAGCTCGACTTGGGCCTGGTTCTGGCTTTTGCAGTCAGCCAGCTCCTTACCCACCTTCTCCATTTCGGCCGAGATGGACTGGAAACTTTCTCGCAACCTGTTCAGCTCGCTTGCGGGGCACGCCTCGTCATTCAGAACCACGGCAGCCGCGCAAACCCGCATCACAGCAGACACGTCCTCCACCAGCATCCTTCACCGAGAAGCCTTGTCGACGCATAAGATGGCCTGAGTTTCGGGGCCATCCACGCATAGCGAATTATTCCCCATAAAGAATTTTGGCCTCGTGTGATAAGGCGGGAGCACAAATTTCACGGCAGGGGGGCTCTCATGTTCGGTAAGGTCGATGTCCACCATGTCTGCAAGCCGTTGCCTCTTCGGAGAGTTCTGGGGGCTGAGAGAATCACTGCCCTGGTGAGAGCCAGAGGAACCCCCGGGCGCCGGGGTGGGAATGAACTCCTGCACCCGGAGCTGAACGACACAACTCTTGCCTCCTTTCTTCGCAGCACGGTTGGCCTTCAGCTTCTTGAAGCGCTCCTCGGCATTCGACATCTTATCTGTAAAGAAAACAAAGAGGTCAGTAGTTCGAAAAGAAGGATGAAGGGAAAGACAGGTCGGGGAGACCACTCCACCTAACAGCTCGAGAGCCTCCTCGTCAGAAAACGTCTAGAGGAGAGCCCTAATATTGATCACTCGACGCTTCGTCAAGACCTGCCCGTCATCGCCCAGAACGAAGTCCCCGTTTGGCATCACGAGATTTGCTTTGTTAAACCCACTGACGAACTTAACTATGGCCTCGTGAGCCAAGCGATCCCCTTCACAAAGTCTGTCGGGGCTGACGATATAGTTATCTGTTCCCCTCTTGAAGTGTTCTTCAGTCCAGAACAACGGGAACTTAGGCACAAGGGTCTCCTCTCGTCGTCCACCCACCTCTTTGACAACCCGATTGTACATGGTATTCACGGCCTCATGTGTGACCTGCCTCACGAGGTAGTACCGGTACTTGAAATTCCGTACGGAGTCCATATAGGTGTGAAACAGGTTGTTCACCTGTTTGAAGGACACCCAACCTTGCCTACCGTCCCCAACCTGTCGCTGAAGATGGAAAATGCAGAAAAACAAGGGCACGGTCGCCCCGATCTTCAGATATTTGCACACCAGCTTGAAGGCCCTAATGAAAGCAAGAGAGTTGGGGTGGAGTTGAGAAGGGGCCAAATGCAGCCAGGTAAATACTGCCTGCGTGAAATCCGTGAAAGGCAGACGCCACCCCGCCTCGTAGAACATAAACTCGTAGACGGGGAAGTGCATCCCGCTGTACGTCGAGCAGATCCGATGGTGTGGCAGAGGCCTAAACACGTTCCACGACTTCGGTGAACCTATGAGGCGGTGCTCGACGGTACAAAATATTCCCTCCTCAACCAGGTCGACGAACTCGGATATCATGTTCACGGCCTCCTCGCATGCCCACTCGTCGAGCGTCCTCTCCCCGGCACTGGATGTCTCTGCCATAGGTGAACCAGACCCGTCGTAGATATCCAAAGACCCCTCGGCCACTTGCAATACGCCCATTTACCTGAAAAGCAGAAGGAAATGGTGAATTCGATGACCCATATCAAATCCACCCCTTCCACCGCTGATCAAGTGAAAGGGCGATGAGGGAACGCCGGGGAACGCGAACCCGCGACCATCCTCAGTCCGCGGGGAGCGGCGTTGGGCGGGACCCCGAGATATTGAACCCACGTCCCCGTAACATTCTTCGTTTCACCGGGGATTTCACCATTTATCCCCGGGAGATTCAATAAAAGAACTGAGAGACATTCATCTCACGACCCCGGGACATTCTTCATGTCCTCGTGGATCTCATCGTCCCTCCCCGCGGGATTCAACGAATAAACTATGAAATTCCGCCGTTTTCGCCGGATATTTCGTGATTTCCATGGGAACTTCATCACTTCACCTTAAGAATCACCCTACAAATGCAAGCAAAAGAGGGAAAAGAGAGAACTTACTTCAAAAGGTACTTCCGGTAGGGTTCCGGTACGGTTGTCAGCGGCGGCGAATAGAGGCGAACGGCGGTTGAAGGGAGAGCGAAGGAAGGGAAATTTAGAGCAAAGGGAGGGCGAAAAACGTGCAAATGACACGGGCTTCCCCTATTTATGGGGCTCTCACGAGTCTCGAGGGCTCCTAGGCAATCGATTGTGCTACCCTAGCGTAGCCGCCCTAGGGAATGATGAGTTGTGACGCGTGGCACACGTTTCCCCACACGTGTCTTTTCATTTCCCAATAAGCGTCTTCCCATTCACCTCGCTTCAGACTTCTCATATCCCCGCGACGTCGCACAGATTCGTTCAACCAATCCCGAGGTTCGATTTGTCTCTCCCCTCTTGGCCTACCGTTCCTCGTTAGCATCCCTTCCTCGATGAGTCCTCGACATGGTTAACCCTTAAGTCATCACTCTGATGCTCAGAGCAACGACTTGGGGGGCTCCTGTTCTGGACTGAGCCGGGGCATGCTCATCAGTCAAGCAGATCCAACCCACAAGGCCCAGGATAGCCCAATAAGGACTCCTAGCAAGACCACTGCCGAGCACAGGCTCACCTCCACAGGTCGGGTACATGCCTAACCTCGGGTGTGTACGGCACTCACGGATGGACCGTCGGGTGCAGGCCCTAAGCCTCCTGGGCTCGCCTCTCCTCGACGCTCATGTGCTCCTCCCCGAGAGGAGCCATCTCCGCCCGTAAGTAAGTCCTCCCGCGAGGACCCGTCTCTCCCCAACACACAGGACTCCTCCCCGCGAGGACACGTTCTCATGTAACCACCCACTCCCAATGGAATCGGTCTGCCCTAATTCCGGAGATCTAGGAACGGTTACCCCAGGGCGAAGACCACGTGCTGGTCTTCACTACGCCATGTAAGCCCTGTCAGTTACTTAGATTGGGCCTGACAATCCAGCCCAATATAAGTAACCGTTGGCCCCGCGTTGGGGGCTCTCTATAAATACCTTCTCACTTGAGAGGGTCAGGTTACTCACTTCTTAACACTCTAACCTTCTTCTCTTGTACTTACTTTTTCTCTGACGGTTACCTTACTTGAGCGTCGGAGTACCTTGCAGGTACACCCACCATGCCGTCTTTTAACCGCACCAGAGCTGAAGTCCAGACGACGTTGTTGGCCACAGAAACTGTCTGATCCAGGTACGATCATATGTGATTTATGATATCGTGATTTTTGATGTTTTCCTTTGTGATGACCCTGATGATGTTGTATATGATAATGACGCCATTTTATGCATATCCTATTTTTATATTGATTATAATGAATTGTGATTACTCACCCTGCCTGTTTGAATGTTGCCTCCACGTGGGTAACGTGCAGGTGATCAGGCTTAGTTGTGGATGCCTTCGAGGACTTTTGGAGTTTATTTTGCTTTTGGTCGATGTAAAGGGTCTTGCTCTGATAGTGTAACATCGGGTTGGGTCGTTGAGTCGAAACATATTATGTTGACATTTTGTTGTTATTTGATTATTAGGGTTTTTGTTTTAAAACCTTTTGATTTTAGATTATTGTGGTTATGGTGGTTCCGCTGCTAATTTTGATGGCTTTTGAATATTTTGAGGAAAACCCGTGTTTACGGAGCATTTGTTTTATTTGAATTTATTGAGAAATGTGCGCCCTTTTGAGGTGGTTCTGATTTTACTCTGATATTATGATTATTCTGCTGCAATATTTGTGGGGTAGAAAAGGGTGTTACATTAGTGGTATCAGACCAGGTCGGTCCATCCGGCCAGGTTGTCTAATGTTGTCTATTCCCTAGTGTGCGACATGTGTGTGAAAACACTGTCGATGCTTGTTTTGTTTTCCATTTGCAGGTTGGGTATGAAATAAGTGGGGGAGAAGATGGTGCTTCTCCAAGGTGCTTCAAGTGTGGAGTGATGGCTAAGTGTAGCGTTGGATGCTACGATAGTTTGGTAAAGATAGTTTGTACCGCCTCATGATAGTCGGCTATTATTGACAAATTGAGGAACTGATCACCCTTAATCTCTTGTTGATAATAGACGAGATCATGTTGGATGGGATAGACGTGTCTTGCGAGCTTAAGTGGTGTGCGCAGTGAATTGTTTGGAGTTAAGCCAAGTGCTTACATATTATTTTGATGAGTCGATGTAGGATGGTGCTGAGATGTTTATGTTGAGGGCAACCTTGAGTATTAGTGAAGTGGAGAAGCTGGTGTTTTGCCTTTTTTTTGTGAAATTTCGGAAGTGTTTCTTGATGACGTAAGTGATTTGCCTCCAGAGCGTGAGGTAGAGGTTGCGGCGGATTTGATACCAGGTATGAGTCCGGTGTCAATGGCTTCTTACTGGATGTTTGCATCTGAGTTAGGAGACACTACTACAAAAAACCCATTTAACAACGGTTGGAAATGACATATAATGACGCGGGCGAAGGCGTTGTTATGTAGAGTGTTGTTGTATACGCGGTACGTACAATGACGGCCCAGTAACCATTGTAATAAAATGGAAACGCGCTACCTATAATGACGGTTATTTTAAATACCCGTTGTTGTATGTCTTTTAATAAAATAAAATAAAATACAGCATTAGAACTACCTATAATGACGGTTATTTTAAAAAAACCGTTGTTGTATGTCTTTTAATAAAATAAAAAAAATTGCGGCATTAGAACAAGAACAACAGCAAGAACATCAAGAACAACAATAAGAACAAGAACAACACTAAGAACATCAACAACAATAACAAGAACAACAACAACAAGAAGAACAACAACAAGAACAAGAACAAGAACAAGAACAAGAACAAGAACAAGAAGAAGAAGAAGAAGAAGAAGAAGAAGAAGAAGAAGAAGAAGAAGAACAACTACAACAATAATAACAATAATAACAACAAGAACAACAACATCAACAACATCAACAACAACAACAATAATAACAATGATAACAATAATAACAACAAGAATAATAATAATAAAAAGAACAACAAGAACAACAATAATTAAAAAAGAACACCAACAACTAACATTGCTAACTCGAGTTCTGAAATTTGTTCTGAATTTTGGTTTAGTGGAGAAATAGAGTATCGTAACTGAAAGATGATGTTTGGAGGTAGAAGATGTAGTTCGTTTAAGTTTTAGGTTTCACGCGGATCACTAATAGTAGTGTCTTGGCCGTTGATAATCACTAAATGGACGACCAAGATTTGTTTAAGGATAGTGAATAAACTCAATATGTGCGCCACCTATAATGTTGGTAATGAGAATTGAAAAAATAAGTAAAAAACCAAAAATGTTGGTGCTGGGACTTGAACCCATGACAAGATGCTACCTATAATGACGGTTGGTTTAAATTACCCGTGGTGAAAGGTCTGTCATCATTTTGAAAAAATAAGTAAAAAAAGCTACCTATTACAACGGTTGGTTTAAATACCCGTTGTGAAAGGGTCTGTCAGCATTTTGAAAAAATAGGAAAAAAATATTAAAATAAATTCAGAAAAATCTAAAAACACGAAATTTAATCTAATTAGGTAAAATAAGAATTTTGAGAATTTTTTTAGAATTTTTTGAGACTATGAAAACAGTAAAAAATTCATTAAAAATAGAAAAAAAATATGAATTTGGGGTTTTGAGGGTGAAATCCCGTAACTCTTCCAGAGTAGGGGACTAATGACCGCACGATTTTTCTGCTTCAGATGCACGAAACAGATCTTAAAAAGGAGACGATTTTCCCTAAAACCGATTTTTTGAAGTGCAAGACCTAAAACTAAATTATTGGCTATAATGACGGTTGAAAACATACCAGTGGTGAAAGGTTATGGGTATTTTAAAAAATATGTAAAAAAACCATAAATGTTTGTGCTGGGACGTGAACCTATGACCATGCGCTACCTATAATGACGGTTGAAAACATACCTGTGGTGAAAGGTTGTGGGTATTTTGAAAAAATATGTAAAAAAACCATAAATGTTGGTGCTGGGACTTGAACCCATGACCATGCGCTACCTATAATGACGGTTGAAAACATACCCATTGTGAAAGGCCTCACATTTCACCACGGTTTGAATATTAACCGTCATTAAAAGCCTTTTTAACGAGATTAAAAAAAAGCGTGCATCTATTACAACGGTGTATAGGCAATCCGTTGTAAGCCTGGCGTTGCTGTTTGCGCGTTTTGTAGTAGTGAGAATTAAAGAAACAATTGGAAGAGTTGCTTGGGATGAAGTTTGTTCGACCGAGTGTTTCTCTGTGGGGTGCTCCTATGTTGTCGGTGAAGAAGAAATATGGTAGCATGAGGTTGTGTATTGATTATCGGCAGTTGAATAAAGTGACTATTAAGAATAAGTATCCACTCCCGAGAATTAACGATTTGATGGATCAGCTGGTAGGCGCTTATGTGTTCAGTAAGATTGATTTGAGGTCTGGTTATCATCAGGTTCGTGTTAAGCCTGATGATATCCCGAAGACGGCTTTCAGTACGAGGTATGGTCACTATGAATACACTGTGATGTCGTTTGGTGTATCCAATGCACTTGGTGTGTTCATAGAGTACATGAATCAGATTTTTCATGAGTATTTGGATAAGTATGTGGTGGTGTTTATCGATGATATCTTGATATATTCTAGATCTGAAGAAGAACATGATGAGCATTTGAGAACTGTGTTGCGAGTATTAAAGGAGAAGAAGTTGTATGCAAAGTTGTCCAAGTGTGAGTTTTGGTTGAAGGAAGTGAATTTTCTTGGCCATGTGATTTCAAGTGGCGGGATTGCTGTTGATCTCTCTAAAATTGATGTTGTGTTACAGTGGGAGACTCTGAAGTCTGCTACCGAGATACGAAGTTTTCTGGGATTGGCGGGTTATTACCGCAAGTTTATCGAAGGCTTTTCTAAGTTGGCATTACCTTTGACTCAGTTGACTCGAAAGGGTCAAGCTTTTGTGTGGGATGTAGCTTGCGAAGAGAGTTTTGTGGAATTGAAGAAGAGGTTGACGACCGCTCCAGTGTTGATTTTGCCTAATCCGAGCGAATACTTTGTGGTGTATTGCAATGCATCGAAGATGGGCCTTGGTGGAGTATTAATTCAGAATGGACAAGTTGTTGCATATACTTCGAGACAATTGCGAGTTCATGAGAGAAATTATCCTACACATGACTTGGAATTGGCCGTTGTGGTGTTTGTGTTGAAGATTTGGAGAGATTATCTGTTTGGCTCTAAGTTTGAAGTGTTTAGTGATCATAAAAGTCTGAAGTAATTATTTGACCAAAAAGAATTGAATATGAGACAGAGGTGGTTGTTAGAGCTGTTGAAGGATTTCGATTTTGACTTGAGTTATCATCCGGGCAAAGAAAATGTAGTGGTTGATGCATTAAGCAGGAAGTCATTGCATATGTCGATGCTTATGGTGAGAGAATTGGAATTAATTAAGCAATTTCGAGATTTGAGTTTGGTATGTGAAGAGACCTCTGACAGTGTGAAGTTGGGAATGTTGAAGTTGACTAGTGGTTTTCTGGAAGAAATCAGAGTGGGACAGCAATCTGATTTAAATTTGGTTGACTGGTTGACTTTGATTAACCTAGATAACGGAGGAGAATTCAAGATTGATGAGAATGGTGTGATGAGGTTTCGGGATAGGGTATGTGTTCCAGATATTCCAGAAATCAAGAAGAGTATTCTAGAAGAAGGACACCGAAGTAGGTTAAGTATTCATCCCGGTGCTACGAAGATGTACCAGGATTTGAAAAAAGCTGTTTTGGTGGGCGAGTATGAAGAAGGATATTGCCGAGTTCGTTTAAGCGTGCTTGACGTGTCAGAAGTCAAAGATTGAGCATCAGAAGCCTTCAGGTATGATGCAACCATTGAATATTCCAGAATGGAAATGGGATAGTATTTCCATGGATTTTGTGTCAGGATTACCGAGAACTGCTAAGGGAAATGATTCAATTTGGGTGATCGTGGATAGATTAACTAAATCGGCTCATTTTTTGCCGATGAAGATTAATCATTCTATGCAGAAGTTAGCCGAGATGTACATTGAGGAGATTGTGAAGTTACATGGGATAACTTTGAGTATTGTGTCGGATAGAGATCCGAGATTTACATCTAGGTTCTGGAAGAGTTTGCAAGATGCTTTGTGTACTAAGTTTAGGATGAGTTCTGCCTATCATCCACAGACGGACGGTCAGACAGGAAAGACTATCCAATCCTTAGAGGATTTGCTGAGGCCTTGTGTGTTGGATTACGGAGGATCTTGGGATAGCCATTTACCGTTGATTTAGTTCACGTACAATAATATTTTTCATGCAAGTATTGGAATGGCGCCCTATGAAGCTTTGTATGGGAGAAGGTGTAGGACTCTTTTGTGTTGGTATGAGTCGGGCGAGAGCGTTGTACTCGGACCTGAGATTGTGCAAGATATGACTGAGAAGATTAAGATGATCCAAGAAAGGATGAGAGCTTCGCAGAGTCACTAGAAGAGCTACCATGATAAGGGGAGGAAGACACTTGAATTCCAAGAGGGAGATCACGTGTTTTTTTACGGTGACGCCAGTGACTGGTGTGGGTCGAGCTTTGAAGTCTAGGAAGCTCACTCCACGTTTTGTTATCCATATAAAATCTTGCAGAGGTTAGCCTATGGAATTGCTTTACCGCCGTCACTTGCGAATTTGCATGACGTGTTCCATGTGTCTCAGTTGAGGAAGTACACTCCGGATCCGTCACATGTGATTCAGATGGATGATGTACAAGTGAGGGATAACCTGACAGTGGAAGCATTACCTGTACGGATTGTTGGTCGAGAGATGAAGCAACTGCGGGGTAAAAACATGGCTTTGGTGAAGGTGTTGTGGGGTGGACCAGCTGGCGAAAGTTGAACTTGGAAACGTGAAGATCAGATGAGGGAGTCGTATCCTACTCTATTTCCTTGAGTTAATTTTCGAGGGCTAAAATTCTTTAAGTGGGGGAGAGTTATAGCACTCCAAATTTGTAATAATATTTATTTAATTTATTTAAATATAATATTCGTGAATTTAACTGAATTTTTGTGGTTTGCGTTGACGTCGGTATTTTGTGGTAGTTTTGGCTATTTATTTAAATAATAGTATATAATATAGAATATATTGTATTATTATTTATTTAAATACTATTTGAAGGATTAAGGGAAAATTGGACTTTTAAGGAGGAGTTAGTGAGGGTAACATTGGGAAAGCTCATTTTAGAAGCCCAAAGGTTAGGTTTAACAAAAAGGAGAATTTGAGAGGAATATGATTCATTTTGTTAGACCGTGAAAAGAAAGGAAAAGGCCAGAGCTCTGAGGAAAGAGGGAAAAGTCTAGGATTCGAGAAGGTTTCCAAGTACTAAAGAAAGAAAGCTTGGAATCGACAATCTAAGGTATGAGGAGTATTGCCTTTCATTGTTTTCAATATTGGAATTCAATGTGTTTAAAGCGGATTTTTGAGGTTTATGTGGGTTTGTGGGTTTATGAGTAAATTGATGATTTAGGTGTTGTTTTTGTGGATTGATGATGAATATGAAGGGTTGGATTGAATCGGATAAAATTAGGCCTTCGAGGCTAATCTCCCTGTTGATGTTGTTCTGACCTTGTAGGGAAAGGGATTTGTGGGAGTTATGAAGGTATTTGGGGATTGGAGTTTTTGCGTGTCAAAAGTTTTGATAAGGGGAAAAATGCATAAATTGATCGGTTAAATTGGGGTCTATGTATGATGTTAGGATCTTTAAAAAGGTGTTGTAGGCTATTATAATTGTTATATAATGGTAGTATTTCGAATTCTGGGATTGGGACTTTTTACTGAATCGAATTCGGAGGTCCGGAAGGCCTCCAAACTACAGAAATCGCATTTTTCTGGTTTGTTGTCCAGGAGAGTTTGCATAGCGAACTATAGTTCGCATAGTGAAAGTTTACACAGCGAGCAGTAGTGACTCGCAGCAAACATGACAATGCTGTTTGCTGCTGTTACGGACATAATTTTTCTAAACTTCAGAAATTCATAACTTTTAATCCGTATGTCCGTTTCAGTCGCCATTCGAGTCGTTGGAAAGCTGGTTTCAAGCACTTTTTGATAAAATTATTTCCAACTCCAGAATTCCAACTATTCGATGCAGTAGTCGGGTTTTTCTTGTATGTGTTATGTGTTGTGCGTTGAAACGATGAATTTGTTTTATGATTCTTGTGTTGTCTTGATGTTTTAAGCTGTGATTATTCTGATGAATTACCATAATTATATTGATGATTATGAGATGTTTATACAGGATGTTTGATGATTAAATGATGATGTGAATGAACATGAATTATATTAATGATTATGAGATGATGATACTTAACTATTTTGATGAATTACCATTAGCTATATTGATGATTATGAGATGATGATTCATGATGTTAGATGAATAAATGACTATATGATTAACATGAGATTTTAATGAATGATGATGCACGTAATGACTTTTATTGATGATGATGATAATGATGTTGTGTATCATGCATTCATAGCATTCCAGACTTTAGTCTATTGTGGCTTCAATCCCATTGTGTGGATGTGAGGTAATTTGACGTGCTCCGGTTCTTGTGTAGAATTGATCCTATTGACGGGGATCTTTGGAGGGTGATGGCCTAGTGTCCATCGACTTTGATGAATTGGTACCACATGCATGAGTCTTGTTGTGCATTGCATTTATTTGGCATTGATGTGATTTATGATATCGTGATTTTTGATGTTTTCCTTTGTGATGACCCTGATGATGTTGAATATGATAATGACACCATTTTATGCATATCCTGTTTTTATATTTATTATAATAAATTGTGATTACTCACCCTGCCTGTTTGAATGTTGCCTCCACGTGGGTAACGTGCAGGTGACCAGGCTTAGCTGTGGATGCCTCGAGGACTTTTGGAGTTTATTTTGCTTTTGGTCGATGTAAAGGGTCTTGCTCTGATAGTGTAACATCGGGTTGGGTCGTTGAATCAAAACATATTATGTTGACATTTTGTTGTTATTTGATTATTAGGGTTTTTATTTTAAAACCTTTTGATTTTGGATTATTGTTGTTTTGGGGGTTTCGCTGCTAATTTTGATGGCTTTTGAATATTTTGAGTAAAACCCGTGTTTACGGAGCATTTGTTTTATTTGAATTTATTGAGAAATGTGCGCCCTTTTGAGGTGGTTCTGATTTTACTCTGATATTATGACTGTTATGTCTTTGATTGGCTACATTTTGGCTAAAATAAGTTTACAGCAAGATGTTGGGTAAGATGTCCTAACATGGTTGTTCAGACATCAGTACAATAGGTGTTGCTGTTATGTGTTTCAGACAGATGTCAAAGGAGATGCCACGACATCTTTGTTTGGTACAGCAAGCGCTGCTGTTTTATATCTCTTAACAGATTTGATTTTATTTGATGAGAATCTTTTAGATATACCTCATCATTATACGCAGGTCAAGGAGATTTATTAGGAGCAAGTCCAAATTTAATTGGATTTCATAAAAAGGATCCTTGAGACTTTTTAGGAAAATCATTTGGAGATTTGTTCTTACTCTTGTGGAGAAGATCTTGCAGCTGATTTAAAACGTGAAGATTGGATCTGATTGATGAGTCCAAGCACATACTGCAGGAGTCTATAAATAAGGATTTGCTAGACCTAAAATAGCAAGCATACACAACAACAAGCCGTCGGTGCAACATAAGGGTTTAGGGTTTTGAGAGTCTCTTGTGTAGTTTGTAAGTCACCCATGTATCTTTTGATACTATGTGGTCGACATAGGTTGTTGTAAATTGTTCTCACTTAAAGCTTTGAAGCAAGAGTTGAGTATTGTTCTTGGTTGAAGCTTTTAAGAAAAACCGAGTATTGTTGTTAGTCAAGAGTCTTGGCTGAATACTGTTATTGGAAGGAATGTCTTTCAATTGAACATATTGGTGCAGTTGCTGGAGATTGTAACTGTTAGATATCACTGAGGTGATTTAGGATTAGAGATGGGTTTCTCTTATCTAGATGGTGATTTCTAGATAGAATTGTACTGGGTAGGGATTAAGTGAGGAGTTGTGAATGGGGGAATTTAGCTCTAAATTAATACTACTAATAGTGAATTCATTTCTGGCTTGGTAGCCCCCGGACGTAGGTGATTTGCACCGAACTGGGTCATCATATTCTGTGTAGTTTATCATTCTGCTATTTTCAGTTCAGTCTTGATTGACATGTTGGAATAGATGTCGTGACATCTGTGATTCTGTAGCTCTGATATTCAAGGTATCAGTCTGCTGTTGCGCCTCTGAGTTTAAATGATTATGTAACACAATGGCTTGACATATGTTAGGACATCTGTTGTTTGTATAGGACAGAATTTCAATTGGTATCAGAGCAGGTATCTTGTCTGGTACTGGATGAGATCTTTGGGAGATACTTTCTGGCGTTTAAATAAGGAGGAGTTTTGAAGATCAGATCAATCAACTCAGACATACTCAAGGGTATTAATGGATGAGCTGGATGTTCTGGATCGAAGAGAGCTACCCGGAGGTTGTTCATGTTGCTGAGTAGATTCTACAACAACTACAGGAGAAGTGGCTAGTTCTCTTGTTGGTGTGTCTTATAGGATGTTATGACATCTTATTAGGGCAAGCAGGATCTGTTCCTTGGTGGTTCCGCTGCATGTGTTTCTGATGGAAGAGCTCTAGAATTATGGGATTCTGGAGTTGTTACTGAAGACAGTTGGTGGAAGGTCTTAATCGTCGGCCTCTATATTTGAAGATATCTGCATTCTTTTATTCCAAAGTCGGGAGCGATGGAGTGAAAGGAGTTGTGGTTAGATATATGGTATGATGACTTGGTGCTTGGAAGCTTGGTTTCTTAGTGCAGTTGAAGTCAGTTGAAGAGGAGAGGAGTTGAGTTTAAGTTGATCAGCTTCTTGCTCTAGGAGTTTGATAAATTATTGGTCGGCTAGGTTGTCAAAGATACTTGAGAATTCTCTCAAGTCCACTCATAAAGGCATCTATGTCGTGTATCTGGAGTCTTCTAGTTACTCTTCTGACTAGAAGGTGTTTCTTTGAAACACAATCTGAAGAAAGTGGAGGTGATTTATTTTCACCATCCAAAAACAGCAAGGAAGGATTCATCTCTCTTGACCCTAAGAGTGGATCCAATCTGATTGAAGAATTGTTGAGGTAAATAAGATTTGTTCAGAGAAAGTCTTAGTTACTTGAGTCAAGGGTGGCAGCCTTGGTATCTCAACATTGTCCTTTGAAATAGATACTTGCAAAAAGATTGTATAATTTATAAGTGTTCATGACATGATCTGGTGGAGCTCAGCTACAGTAGTAAAGAAGGGTTATTGGACAAGGATTTAAGATCAATTGCTATTTGTGGAATCCATAAGTATTTAATCGATTATCCATGAAAGTCAAGATTGCTGATATTCAACAAGATGTTGGAACATCTCATCATCAGAGTTTGTACAGAATCACGGGAGGGGTACTGCATACGCTTTAGCATCTGTTTTAGTCTTAGGTAGTGACCAAAGAAGTGGCTTCAGTTGGGTGTGACAGAAGCATGTGTTCTCTGGAGAGTTTCCTGGAAAGAAACTAGTCTGGACTTTGATGCTATTGAAGATGAAGATGAAGACATCATTATCTTAATGGTTACAGCTTGGATCAGTTTATTTCTGATCTAGGTGCTTTGGAGCATGTATCTTGCTCTATTTTTGAAGGTCGAGGATAAGTGGAAGTTATCGCTGGCTTTCTACTGACGGCTCTACTGAGGAAAGTGGCATTCCTTGGTATGGCTATGGGGTAGTCTTGGACTACTTATTTTTTGAAGACTCAGATGTGGTAGGTGTGATGTCTTTGGAGTTTTAAAGCAGGATGGAGGTTGTCTACTAAAACTTGGTGTTTAATCAAGTCTATAAGAGCATGGAACTCTTGTTCTACAAAGGGAGGAGGTTCTTCTAAGTGGCAGAAGGAGGAGTTGAATTCAGCAGTTGGATGTCGTATCAGAATGTTCTGACATCTAGCTTAACATTAGAAGTCTCAGCTGGTGATGTGGCACATCAGCTTATGATAAGGTGATCTACAGGAGAATGGAAGTTATGGATGCTTCAAAAAGGTCTATCTCATGCAGTTTACGGGAGCTGTGGATGAGAAGATGTTACATGCCTAAGAGGCTTGGTGAATCCAAGATGTCTTGCAATGGTGCAAGTAGTTCATGTGACTTGAAGATCTGATTTCATTGGTGGATCAGTGTATCTTGTGGGAATTCTGAAGAAGAGTGAGATCAATCAAAAGGTGGCATTTGGTTGGTTTCATAGTGTGCATTCAAGCAGGATGCTTGAAACTGATTGCTCTTGTGCAGAAGAGTAGTTAGTTGAAAACGTAAGGAGGATCTGGTTCATATTAGAGCTTGTGGCAGAATTTCTCAGTTTATGGAAGATTACCTTCTTTTTGGTGGATGAGAGCTTATTTCTCTCTGTGTTTCTGAAGTTCTCTTTATTCAAGATGGTGGCGCAGTGTTGTGTGAAGATCTTCAGTTTGGATTACTATGCTGATAGTAAGTCCAGTGGTGGAGCATATCAAGAACAATGGTGTGTGGTGCCTATAATGTGTGAAAGATGTCCTAACTGATGTTAAAACATTTTTGGGGTTGGTTATCCTTGGAGGAGGATTTCAAGTTCTGTAAGGAACTGGTTACCTGCATCTTGTCTAAGAAGTATTTATCTTATCATACGGGAGAGTGATGGGTAAAGGATTGTCTTGGAAGTCTGATGTGAATGGGACATGCTAGAAGTAAATAAGTTGGTGCTTATGGAGCAAAGGGGCTGAAGATTTATGGAGCATGTGTTTGTCGTTCTTCAAGTGTGAGGAATGTCTGGGTGAGCTAGAAAACTAAGGGCCCTGTGCGTCTCTTTGAGGAATGTGGATATTTTCAGATCAATTGGGTTGTATCTCAGGGAACAAGGAGATTCATACATGGGAATTCAGAAGGAGTTCGTGTGGTGTATGGATAGTTTCTGGACAAGAGGGATCAATGGAGCTTTGATCTCAATCCAAGAGTTTGTTGGTTGTGGTACACATATGCGTTCTGGGTATTCACACACTATATGATCATGAAGTTGTCATGGGATATCATGTAGTAGCCTTGGATGGTTCTTGATGAAGAAGCATCTGTTGAGAAAGAAAGGGGGAGAACTCCTATCTGATTTCTGTACTGGTGTGGTACATGGTTTGCTTGAGGATCAAGCAGTAGGTGAATGTGTTCAGCTGGTAGTTTGAACTGAGGGTGCGCTCTTGAAGACATGAAGATGCGTCTTATGTTTTCCATTCATTTCGGGTGTTCTTCTGGCAAATGAGCACTGGTTATCTTAGATAGGGGGAGTTGCTCCTTGATCTAAGATGTATTACTGCAGGGGTGCAGTTCAGAATCAAGTTTGGTTGGAGGACAAGCAAACTATGATTATTTTGGAAATGGGATGTCAAGAAGGATGTCTTGACATTATACTGTTGTTACAGATTGTGGAGGACTAATTGTGTATGACAGGGGGAGTGATGTAACCTGTTAGATTGTACAAGCTTCTAAGTTGGATGTGTTCTGCTAATGACTTTATTGCTTTTGGTTGATTACCCTTAAATGCATAGTTGCTTGGTTTGACATATTATGGCTAAAAAGGGGGAGATGTAAGTAGTAGTAGTGTTCTTTGGTTGTTTCCTTGATGAGGAACTGGATGTTATCCAAAGGTTATTTTAGCCAAATTTGCCAAAGTGGGAGATTGTTATGTCTTTGATTGGCTACGTTTCGGCTAAAACAAGTTTACAGTAAGATGTTGGGTAAGATGTCCTGACATGGTTGTTCAGACATCAGTACATCAGGTGCTGCTGTTATGTGTTTCAGACAGATGTAAAAGGAGATATCACGACATCTTTGTCTGGTACAGCAGGGGCTACTGTTTTATATCTCTTGACAAGTCTGATTTTATTTGATGAGAATCTTTTAGATATACCTCTTCATTATACGCAGGTCAATGTAGTGCGAATTTTTGCGTGGTTACGAAACACTATCGCTTTGGGGTACTACAGTTCGATTCATTTTTTATCCTATTGAAGCTGGTAAAGGAAGGGAAATAAATGTCTCCAATTAACCCTGCTTGCAAACTGAGTTTAAATAGATGACTGTTGGTTTACAGATGCTATTAAGATTGTGGGTCTCTCTTAGGTTATTTTGTTAAAAAAAACAGTGTCTAGGCTATTGGTAGGATGTTAGGACTGATGCTTTTCGATTGATGTATGAAGGTACGGGATTCCCGTTTAACGAAACAGGGAAATCAGAGCGATCGTAGTTCCTCCTATTCTAGGGGAGGAAAAAAGGTTGTTTTGGTGTCTTGTTCAAAGCCCAAGACGTGAAGCTAAATGTGGTTTGTATCTTGTTCAAAGCCCAAGATGTGAAGCTGAATGGTCTACTTGTATCTTGTTCGAAGCCCAAGATGTGAAGCTGAAGGGTTTTGACTTTAGAGAGAATTTATCATCTCTAAAAGGGGATATTTGGTCTGTTTGTCACAACTGTTGGGGTGACTGATTATAAAGGAGAATTACTTTAACTGGGATATGTAAATCCAGCAATGCCATAATTTCCTTTATAGGGGATTTTTAACCTGAAGGAGAAGACTTTAACTCAGTTTAGAGCAATGCCATCTTTCCTTAGGAATTTCTCATGCTAAAAGAGGGACATTGGCGTGGATGTAAATAATCTAGAGGCTTGCCGCTTACAGCAATTAGATAAAGGAAAAGGAGTTGTTGATGTTTGTACACTGTGACCAAGGTACAGATTTTGATGCTAAAAGGTTGATTGACTCAACCGGGGTTTTCTTATACAAAGCCTAAGAGGAGGTTATTGACCCAACAAGAGAGTGCTTTTATATGTCTTGTACGAAGCCTAAGACGGAGACTAAAGAGGTTTGACTCAACAAGAGAGTCTTGAACAGGTGATTTGACTCAACAAGAGAGTCTGAAGGTGGTTTGACTCAATGAGATAGTCTTTTATACTCAACAAGAGAGTGTTTTTATGTGTCTCGTACGAAGCCCGAGAGAGAGGCTAAAAGGGGTTGACTCAACAAGAGAGTGCTAACAAGTGACTGACTCAACAAGAGAGTGCTTTTACATGTGTCTTGTACGAAGCCCAAGACGGAGGCTAAAAGTGGGTTGGCTCAACAAGAGAGTCTGAAAAGGTTAGCTCTGCCGGGGAGAATCATTTGTACAAAGCCCAAGAGGAGGCTATTGTGCTGGTGACTGTTTCAGTTTATTGACAGGTCCTGTATGTTGGATAAAAGAGAAAATCAATTCTTATGGAGGAAACGATTAAAGGTATTGTTGTGCTTTGAGATTGATCAGAGGATCAGGGTTATTTCCTGTTCTTTAAGGAAACGGGGAATCCAAAGGCTATTGAGATTGTCCAAGTCTACTGGTGTTTTGGAGAAATCGATTCTTGGATAGTGAATGATCTTTGTATAATGGCCAAGAGAAGGCTGGTATGTTAAGGGATGAAGGTCAACCCATTAACTGGTCTGACACTTGACTCAGAAATACAACTCTAGCAAATTGATGACTAGGTTCTGTTCCTATACCTGTAGAGGTCTCTGGGTCCTTGTACTAAGCCTAAGAGAAGGCATGAGAGCTTTTAAGAAGCCGAAGGGTCCTTGTACAATGCCCAAGAGAAGGCGGGGATGCTTTTAAGAAGCCTGTGGGTCCCCAAACCCCGATAAGTTCAAGACATGCCATTCACCGAGAATAGATCAAGCCAGGAAAGTTCGAGAATTTGGAAGAAACTCAAGGGATGCCATTCACGGAGAAAAGATCATCTCTGGGAAGTAGAGTCTCTTTGACGTTTACTAAGGGTGACAGTCTGAGAAAGGGTTCACCGAGAATGCTGCCATTCACGTCTCCATATTGTTTAACCCCAAGAGGAGGGAAGACTGTGTCTGGTAATCCTATGGGGATCTAGTTTTGTTTGTATTTAAGAGTGACCAACAAGGCTTTACCTAGTGCTAGACGTAGTTGCTGGGGAAAACTCTAAATAACTATACTAGTATTACACAGTTGATATTTGACAAGTATATAAATGTTTGTGAAAGAAGACTTACAGTGAGCAGTCCCACAATACAGTTATGTATATGAAAGCGGATAAAGAAAGCGGGTAAACACTTACTCGGTTGTAGAGCTTCCATGCTGTTTTGTTAGTTTGTTCAACAAAGAAAGCTTTAATAACAATATTCAAAATCAAAGGAGAAAGTGCTTTGAAAAGGTTGTTGGGGGCTTACAGCTCAAGGAAAGGCCCAAGGTTTTATCAGTGATTTCACTGTTAAAATTGTACAGGGACTTATACAAGTGACTGAGGCCCAAAAAGGTTTTCTGTACAAAGGGATGGGTCTTACACTCTCTTAAGAGGCCCAAAGGTGTTTAAAGAAAAAGAATGGGGCTTATAACACGAGGGTAGGCCCAGATGATTTGTTTTTGAATTGGCGATCGCGCCGAGATTTCTTTTAACATACTGGGTCTTATACAATGCATTGAGGCCCAAAAAGTTTTGGTTAAAAAGGGGTTGGGTCTTACACTCTATTAGAGGCCCAATGATTTATTTTTGTACAAGATATGGGGCTTACAACTCAAGGAGATGCCCAAAGTTTTTTTGTTAAAAAGGCGACGATCGCGCCGAACTTTTGAAAATACAGTGGGACTTATACAATGACTGAGGCCTAAAAAAGGTTTGTATTTACAAAGAATTGAGTCTTACACTCTATTAGAGGCCCAAAGAGTTTGAAAAAGTTTGATGAGGGTTGAATTAATAAAAAAACCCTAATTTGTTTTCAAAATGTATTTTAATTGAATAAAAATTCAATTAAAATGATCAAAATTGTTAAACATGTGTGGAAACAAATTGTGATCTTGGATTAATGTTTCAAAATTTGTGAATTGTGATCTTGGATTAATGTTTCAAAATTCAATTAATCAATTAATGTTTCCAATTTGTGAATTATTAAAAAAAGAATCAACTCAAAATCATTAAAATTCAGAGAGAAATTAATTTTTGAATCAATTAAATAAAATCACAAAATTCAAATATTTGAATTTTCAAAAAGGGCGCCAAGAAAATGGCAAGAACACGCGCTACCCTCTGTTTCTGCAGATTTGCATTTTCTATCCAATCTCAGTGAATACCTGATGATAACATGCAATCTATATATCAATCTACTCGTTTTCACCTCACGATCATGTCTATGGTCTTTAATTTCATTTATTTTAAGCATGGAATAAGAAATCAAAGAGAAACCTCAAGAACCCTAAAACTTGCATGAAGGCTCAGAAATTCCATACACGGTTCAAACAAAGCAATTGATTGAGGGTAAACACTCTATGCATGATTATGAACATATGGCCAAATTATTGTGCAGCAAAAAATGCATGAATCATAGAGTTAGAAGAGCTCATGCTTACCTCTTGCAGCTGGTGATCGTGTTTTGTGTTAGAGGTGTTACAACTTGGTTCCAACAGCTTCCCTAGGTGCTATGGAGTGTGTCTGGGAGCTTGAAGTGGATTGAATTGAGCTGGAGCTTGATTTGGCACCTCAACTGCAAATTTGTCAAAGGCTTGTACAGATGGCTAGTGATTTTGAGAATCTGGTGTTCCAAATGTTATGTGAGTGTTTGGATCACCTCTATATGATGTTTATGAGGTGTGTGTGTGATTGGTTTGGTTGGAATAGCTCTCAAACTCAAAACCCAATAGTGACTTGCTTTGGAAGGCAATTTTGGAGTGAAGGAAGAGATTTTGGGGAAAGCATCTGTTTGGTGGCTTTGGTGTACTCAAACTGATCACAAATGAGCTCTATTTATAGTAGAACGAGTTTGTTTTGCAAGGAATAGTGAATGGCAACTGCTGCATCGGTTTGGCCAATGTTGATCAATGAGAAATCAAGTCTCCTCTAGCCATTGACTAGAGGTTAGGGCACGGGTTGTTGTTTCCCTTGGCCTTGGATAAGTCTTGACTGAATTCAGTTGGAAATGGCTCAATCCATGCCACCTTGGTGCATCCATTGAATGCTCCAAAACAAAATTGGAGTCTTGTCCCTCTTTTAGGGATTTCTAGCTTTGGCATGCTACTTTGGGTTCCAAAGACTTAGGAGGCTGATGGATCAGTGTTTGTCCCTCTTGGTCTCCCCTTGAGGTGTTCAGATGGATAAGTGTGTTTGTCATTTGCACAAATTTGGCAAATCGAGCAAAATGCACAAATCTGCCTTGCTTTGACAGTTTTCAGCAAGGCATGTTGCCATTGTCATATCTCATGGCTCAAGTTGAGTTTGGTGAAGTTCTTGGTCATTTTGGAAAGCCTTCATATGATACAACAACTGTTTGATCATAATTGGTTTTGATACCTTTTGGATCCAAGTGAAAAATGCCCTTACATTTTGAAAAAAGTAAGACATATTCTGACTTAAAATCCATGAGGAATTGGAATGAGTTGTATTTGAAGCTTTTGTAGAGGGCCATGAGAGCTATAAATCCAACTTTGAATGGGGAAAAATGGCCTTGTAGTTTAGGAGTTATGATCCTCCAAAGTTGGTACCCTAGCCACTTTGTTCCATAACTTAGAAAAATTTCTAAGTTTTTATGGTTACCCCTTTTACAAGTTATCCCACTTTTCTTGATTTTTTTTTATGAATGATGATTCCAATCATACATTAACATCATTTTAGGGATAAGGAACCATAATTGTGAAAAATCTCAAAAAGTCAAAGTTGACTTTTGTGCACAGTTGACTTTTTACCAGATGAATTCCAAACTGTGCGATCCTCTATGAAATCAAGTCCTTGACCTAAATCAAACTTGATGGATTGATTTCGTAGGTGTTATAGGGTGTATTGAATCATGTCCTAGGGTTTGGGAGCATGTCCTTGTCAAAAGTCAAAGGTGTAGTTGACTTTTTCATCAAAACCCTAATTGTGGTTCAAATGAAACTGAAACTTGGTGATCAAGCTTCTTGGATCAATCCATTGTTGCAAATGGATCAATGTAGTTTATTAGAGACCCTCAAATCCTCCTTTGAGGTCTTGGCTCATGTTTTGTCCCAAAAGTCAACTTAGGCATGAATTAGGTCAAGAAACCCTAATTCCTGATATTTTGTGAATGCATCCCCTGAGGTTAAATTGACTTGATGATTGGGTCCATGAGGTTCCTTGGACCATCTTAGGTTATGCTTTGAAGCATTGGCTCATGCCCAGAGGAAAATTCCCATCTGGAGGCCCTAGTCGACCAAAACCCTAATTTGGTGACACTGGCGATCTTGAGGCTTGATCCATTGGGACTGTTGCAACTTTATGCTTGATCCTTGATGTGGGAGTCCTCTTGATCCATTGTGGATGTTTGAGAGGTTAGACAAGTTGAAGATTATGTCATTCCTTGATTGATCCTTTGTCTAAGAACACTAAGAGGGATTGAAACCCTAAGTTTGATTGTAGTGAAGGCTCACCCATCTTTGGGGAGACTAATGAGGCATGATGGTTCATCCATATTGTGATGATGGTTTGCACAATGATTGGAAATCTTAGTGGTCAAAATTTGCGGTATGACAGATGCCCCTATATAATCTTCTTGGACCCGAAGGTGTGAATGGCGAAGGTATTCGGGCATTCGGGGTGCAAGAGGATTAAATATCGGAATACCTGAAATTTTGATGGTGGTAAAGAATGGTCGTTCACGCATCCTTATTCTTTTGCTAAGCAATGATGCTTAGAAAATGTAAATACTTCCCCTCGATCCTGGTCTTCAGCCAAGGAACTGGTCTCAGGTTCTGAAATAAACTTCTCCTCGATCCTGGTTTCCTACCAAGAAACTGGTCTAAGTTTCTGAAATAAACTTCCCCTTGATCCTGGTTTCCTACCAAGGAACTGGTTTTAGTTTCTGAAATGAATTTCCCCTCGATCCTAGTTTCCTACCAAGGAACTGGTCTAAGTTTTTGAAATAAACTTCCCCTCGATCCTGGTTTCCTACCAAACAACTGGTCTAAGTTTCTGATATAAACTTCCCCTCGGTCCTGGTTTCCTACCAAGGAACTGGTCTAAGTTTCTTTCGTCAATAAACTTTATTGACAAGGGACGCTATGTGTAGCGATTTTCCTCAAACTTCTCGCCGAATTTTCCTGGGGAGATGCCGTTTGATGGAAAAATTTTTGATGTCAGACTTGCTGGGGAACCCAGTCGTCTGAGTTGTAGAGGTGTACAAACTTCTCTATTGGAGACGACATTTGTCGTCTCTACTGGGGAAAGCAGGTCTCTTGAGAGACTACTGTCGCTTGGGGATATTACATCATACTTTTCTTCGAGATCTTCTCGGAGAAATGCATATGATGTGATCCAATTTTGAGGTGTTGATGACCTTTTCGTCAGTGATTTTTTTGGAGAAAAACTGTTGTATTGTCGAATCTCTGATTAAGAGGCTTTCTCTGGGGATTTTCCTTAATTCGGGAAAGCGAAGATATCATATTCAATGGCGAAGAGTGACATTTGCCGAAAGTTTCTCTGGTCTTCTCAGAGGTTCAAGTTATCAAAGTGGTCAAGGGCCAACTCTAATCCAGAAATAAACTGGAGGAGAGAGATTGTTCAGACGCAACAATTCCTGACGAGGAAATAACTGACAACTCAATTGTGAAGACTTTTATCACTAGGGGACAAGACCGACTAAAGTGATAGTGATGCAATATGAATATGAATACCAATCAATAATGCATGATGTATGTATGTTTATACTGACAAAACTGACGCGACATACAAACTAGTAGATGAACACGACTGGATACTCGACCACAGTGGGAGATAAAAAGTATCGCTGGTTCAAGATAGCAATTTTGCCTTGCTTAGGAGAAGTAGTCCATGTGGGGGAACAACCGTTGGTCGGGCTTAGGAGATGAGAACTCGGCCGAGGGGTGTCAGATGAAACATGGTCTCTGACACAGCTGATCCTTCATTTAGGCGTACTAGTTTAGAAGGAGTACTTTGATTCTGCACTTTGAAGCTAGATTACTTCTGGCGAAGCGATCGACGTTCTTTCGATGTTCAACAGTAAAAAGAAATTTCCATCTTTATTTTAAAAGCAGAAAAGTTTGACAAGTAAATTCGTTTTTGTTTCGTTTCAAGAATCGTTGATCATGTTAAAATGTCGTTCTGTAAAGCTAAAACAAATAAGAATTGCAAACAAAAGCACAAGGGCTCAAATTTTATTGATAGGATGGAAATCAGCCAATCGCGTGATTCCATAGAGTATTTACAAAGTTAGAAAATGGTAATTTAAGGGAAAAGGGCTACATTGAAACATAACGACCACTATCCTTCTACCAACTTTAAATTCTTGACATCCTGAGCTTCTGTCGAAGATGGCCTTGACTGGAGTTTTCTTTCGATGGATGGTGTAACTGCTGTTGAGGGATTTGCCCTTGTTGGACGTAGTTACTTGCCATTATCCCTAAATTTTGCCTGGATTGTACTTTGAGTTTTCCACCGGGATGATTTTTTTTTGCTTATGTCTCTAATTTTTGCCTGGACCGCCCTTTCGGGTTTTCAATCCACCGAGACGTTTTTTTTTAATTTATTTAGGCGAAGTATTTCTTGACTACATCAACATTCGCGGGGTAGGCAAATTCCTCTCCGTCCATGTTTGCAAGTCTCAAGGCACCGCCTGAGGAAGTTTTCTTGACCACATAGGGGCCGTCATAATTCGGAGTCCATTTGCCCCGAGAATCAACGAGAAATGATTGTATCTTCTTGAGCACAAGGTCTCCTTTTCTGAAGACACGAGGTCGAACCTTTTTGTCGAACACCTTCTTCATTCTTTGCTGATACAACTGACCGTGGCATAGTGCCGTTATTCTCTTTTCTTCGATCAAATTCAGTTCATCGTGTCTGCATTGACACCATTTAGCTTCTGTAAGCTTAGCTTCCATCAATACCCGGATTGATGGGATCTCTACTTCTATGGGGAGCACTGCTTCCTTGCCATATACTAGAGAGAAAGGGGTTGCCCCTATTAAAGTGCGGACAGATGTTCGATAACCGTGAAGAGCAAAGGGTAGCATCTCGTGCCAATCTTTGTAGGTTACAACCATCTTCTGAACAATTTTATTGATGTTCTTGTTAGCCGCTTCTACCGCCCCGTTCATCTTGGGTCGGTAGGGAAATGAGTTATGGTGTTCGATCTTGAACTCTGCACACAACTCTTCCATCATCTAGTTGTTCAGGTTAGATCCATTGTCGGTAATGATCTAGCTAGGAACACCATAACGGCAAATGTGATTGTTTTTGATAAAGCGGACTACCACTTGTCGAGTTACATTAGCGTATGACGCTGCTTCGACCCATTTGGTGAAGTAGTCAATGGCTACCAGGATGAACTGATGTCCGTTCGAAGCTTTGGGTTCAATCATGCCAATCATGTCGATTCCCCATATGGAAAAAGGCCATGGGGAAGAAAGAACTTTGAGATGCGTTGGCGGTACATGGATTTTGTCAGCGTATATTTGACACTTGTGACACTTCCTTATGTACTTGTAGCAGTCGGATTCCATGGTTAACCAGTAGTACCCTGCTCTCATAATTTTTCTCGTCATTGTGTGTTCGTTGGCATGTATGCCAAAGGATCCTTCGTGAATTTCTTTTATCAGTTTGTTTGCTTCTGGTCTGTCTACGCATCGGAGCAAGACCATGTCAAAATTTCTCTTATAGAGTGTGTCACCGCTCAGAAAGAAGTTTCCAGCCAGCCTTCTGAGGGTCTTTTTGTCCTTTCTGGATGCCCGAGGTGGGTACTCTTGTTTCTGAAGGAAGCATTTGATATCGTGATACCAAGGTTTGTCATCTATGACTGCTTCAATCGTGAAGATGTAAGCGGGCCATTCAAGGCGCATTATGTCGATCTTAGGTAAGTCAGTCCATTGACCTACACTAATCATGGAAGAAAGGGTGGCTAAGGCATCAGCCATGTGATTCTCATCACGAGGGATGTGATGAAACTCGATTCTATTGAAGAAAGGTAACAACCTTCTCGTGTAATCTTTGTAAGGAATCAACCCTGATTGGTATGTTTTCCAATCTCCTTTGATTTGATTGATAACCAGGGCTGAGTCGCCATATACATCCAAGTTCTTGATCCTTAAGTCGATCGCTTCTTCGAGACCCATAATACAAGCTTCGTATTCGGCCTCGTTGTTTATGCACTTGAATGTAAGTCTGGCAGTGAAAGGAATGTGGGTACCCTGAGGTGTTATGATGATTGCCCCAATTCCGTTTCCGTAATGATTGACAGCTCCGTCAAAGATTAGTCCCCATTGGGAACCTAGTTCTGGCCCTTCACTGGTTCCGTAATGACCGCAGTCTTTCATTTTTAGATACATGACATCTTCGTCTAGGAAGTCAAATCCGATTGATTCCCGATCCTCAATCGGTTGATGATCCAAATGATCGGCTAAGACACTTCCTTTAACGGCTTTCTGAGCGTGGTGCTCGATGTCGTATTCTGATAACAACATCTGCCAACGGGAAATTCTTCCCGTGAGAGCAGGTTTTTCAAAGACATATTTGATTGGATCCATTTCAGAGATTAACCAAGTAGTGTGACGAATCATGTACTGGCGAAGACGTTTGGCTGCCCAAGCCAAAGCGCAACAAGTTTTCTCAAGCATAGTGTACCGAGTCTCGCAGTCGGTGAATTTCTTGCTCAAATAGTAGATGGCGGACTCTTTTCTTTTTGTTTCGTCTTGTTGGCCAAGCACACAACCCATTGAGTCCTCTAGGACTATGAGGTAGATGATCAGTGGTCTTCCTTCCACTGGAGGTGATAGAATCGGTGGGTTCAACAGATATTCCTTGATAGTGTCGAAGACGGTTTGGCAGTCCTCAGTCCAAACGCAGTCCTGATTCTTTTTGAGTAATTTGAAAATCGGCGCACATGTTGCGGTCATGAGGAATATGAATCTGGAAATGTAGTTCAAACGTCCCAGGAATCCTCTGACTTGTTTCTCAGTTTTCGGAGAAGGCATTTCTTGAATGGCCTTGACCTTGTCAGGATCAACCTCAATTCCTTTTTGGCTGACGATGAACCCTAAAAGTTTCCCTGAACGGACACCGAAGGTGCACTTGTTGGGATTCAAGCGGAGTATGTACTTTCTCAACCTCTTGAATAGTTTTGACAGGTGGATCACATGCTCCTCTTCTGTCTAGATTTGGCAATCATGTCATCGACATATACCTCGATTTCCTTGTGTATTATGTCATGAAACAGAGTAGTCATGGCCCTTTGATAGGTTGCCCCGACGTTCTTCAAACTGAACGACATTACCTTGTAACAAAAGGTACCCCATGGGGTGATGAAGGAAGTTTTCCCCATGTCTTTTGGCACCATATCCATGAAGGAGAAAACTTTGAACTTTGCTGTACTGTCAACCAGCATGTCAATGTGTGGTAAAGGAAAGTTGTCCTTTGGACTAGCCTTGTTTAGATCTCTGTAATCGACACACATTCTGACTTTTACGTCCGTTTTTGGAACGGGTACGATATTGGCTAACCATTGAGGATATTCTGACGTGGCGAGGAAACACGTGTCAATCTGTTTTTGTACCTCCTCTTTGATTTTGACGGCCATGTCCGGGTGAGTCCTTCTCAACCTCTGTTTTACTGATGGACATTCCGATTTCAACGGTAAGTGATGTTCCACGATGCTGGTATCCAACCCTGGCATGTCCTGGTAGGACCAAGCAAACACATCGGGAAATTCTTTGAGAAGCTTTGTCAAACTCTCTTTGGCAGTGGGACTGAGCAGTGCCCCAATCCTGATTTCTTTTCTCTCTTTTTCGGAACCCACGTTGATCATTTCCAACGGCTCTTTGTGAGGTTCAATGGACCTTTCCTCTTGTCGGAGTAATCGGGAGATCTCTTCTGGAATTTCGTTGTCAACTTCTTCTTCAGCCCCAAATACCGGGAACTCAAAGTCGGGAGAAGGCATTGGATCGTATGTTTCAACGGGGTTTAAAACAAGCAATCTGCATGACGTGATGATTTGTGTTTAGAAGAGATAGAGAAAATGCAAGTGTGTGCAGTGTATTTTTTTTTTGAAAAACTGTTTGTTTATTTTGAATTGTTTTTTAGGATTACCATTTTCTGAGAAAAGCGAAAAGAGAAAACAGCAATTAATGCGGAGATTACAGAACGACGTTATTTTATTTATGAACAAGTTGACTCTTGAAACTACAGCCCTATAAAACAAAACTCTGTCGCTTTGGGCGAAGCGAAGAGGGATATTTACATAAAGTGAGCCCTATCAAAACATCCGTTTCACCTGGGCAGGGTGAAAGGTTAAAGACGGTAATTACTTTGACTTATGAACAATCTTCGGAACATTGACAGCAACCCATTGGTGGCGAACTCCTCGGTGAATCACAAAGTCTGGTACTTTCCTTGGTTTGTCTTCAGGAATAATGCTGATTTCTGGCGGAGCAGGATCATTGGAATCTGTCTCCCAGGCAGAGTTGTCGTAGGAGGATTCCTCTGTTGTATTTTGCATAGTATTTGTGCTCTCAGGTATATCTCCCCATCCAGTTGGCTGAATGTCTTCGAGCCTGATGCGAGAGCTTTCGAGAGCGGTGTACTTGACCATGAAGTCAAATTTTCCACTTGGTTGTCCTAAGGTGTCGCACACTATGGAACTGGAGGAGTCATCCCTTTCGATGACGTTGACCTCAGGAAAAGCATAGTTGATGAATTCTAGTCTGGCGAACTTTGCGAATTCATCGTCGTGCGGGATATTTTCTGAATGACCTGAGTGTTGATCCCATGACATGGTGGGAACGCAGGTATTCTTTTCAATGACGCTCAGCTGATTTTCATTGTTCGGTTGATTTTCTTGCCCCAAGTCTCCTAGGTACGACTACCAGATAGGCAGGTCATCCATTGGGCCATAATAGTCGTGGTCAAAGTTGTCCTTTATAAGAGTGTCCTCCTCTAATGAGTTTGGTGGAGCCCGGCATCCTTATGGATTATAATCTCCGTATATCATTTCGACATCTGACCTCGGTATAAATCTCGGACCTGCGCGGGATAGCAAAAGGGCGTAGGCACCTCTTCTTGAGACATATAACCATCCTCGTTGAGATATGACTTCCATTCCTCCTCCGTATCAGACGGATCTCCCTCGTTGATAGTATGGACTGTTTGAGGCACTGGGTGAAGGAAACCTCCACTGTGGAAGAAGTCCTAAATGGGATGAAAACTTTCATCTTTATTAGCAGTCTGGGTACAGGCTGAGGAAAACTAAGACCCTTCTTTGTTTTGTTATTAGTAGGAATGACAAGCTGTCCCCATCCTTTTGTATTGTTATTCTCGATCACTTTGAGAGCATCTCTGTATGAGGAAATCGAGGTTCCTTTCTCTGATTAATTCTCATTGCTCACCGAAAGTGCTTGGAACTGAATCCCAATAACCTCCTCGGGTTCTGCACAAGTAGATAATGACAGGTTACTCACGATCAAGGCTTGTTCTCCACAGACCGCGGCGAGTTGATCGTTCTTGACGAACTTCAGTTTCTGGTGCAGCGTCGAAGTTACTGCCCCAGCCTGGTGTATCTAAGGTCTTCTTAATAAACAGCTGTACGCTGCCCAGACGTCCATGACTTGGAAAGTGACTAGGAAAGTGTGAGGACCGATAGTTATGGGAAGGTCGACTTCGCCGATAACTGCTTTCCAAGATCCGTCAAAGGCTTTGACGATAACCTCACCGCCCCTCATCGGGGGTCCTTTGAATGATAATCACATTAAAGTGGACTTCGGCATAACGTTGATGGTCGATCCTGTGTCTACCAGTACGCTGGCTAAAGCATCATCCTGGCAGTTAACTGTGATATTGAGTGCCATGTTGTGACTTTTGCCCCCCTCTGGCAAATCCTCATCACTGAATCCTAAGTTGTTATAGGAAGTGATGTTAGAGATGATGCTATCGAACTGTCATATTGACACATCCTGTTCCACAAAGGCCTACTCTAAGACTTTCTGTAGAGCCTCTCTGTGGGCTTCGGAACTGAGTAAAAGTGATAGCACTGAGATCTTTGAAGGAGTTTGTAACAGTTGATCAACAATGTTGTATTCGCTCCTTTGGATGAGCTTTAGCATCTCATCGTCGTTCTTTGAAAGGTCGGGATTACTGGATTGACCGAATGGTGGATCAGGAGCTTCTGTCAGAAGTTCCTTTTCTTTGCTAGGTTCTCCAACGCCTCGGCTGAAGATTCGACCGCTCCGTGTTACTCGACTGATGTCTGCAATATTCAGGACGGAGGGTAATGAAATTTCCTTTCCATTCTCAATTATTGTGGCACCATATTTGTAAGGGACCGCCTTAGCTGATTTATACGGTAATGGTCCTAGTAGATAGATAACTACAGGAGCCTTCCGATTTTTCTGACTGTCGTAAGTAACTTCAATCAGTTCCTGGCTAAGAACCTTTGATTCGTCCAGTAGAGGGATGATGGTACAAACATCCTTGTTCTGTTGATGATTAGAGATTATGACAATGTCTCTGATTTGATCAGCGAAGTAGTCCGGCGTCCAGTTGATTGGCTCGGGACTCGGACACGGGTGAATCTCTTTACGATCTAACTGACCTTGAAGGGCTGCCCGCATAAGGTAGCCTCCTTGGTTACTCTCCGATCAGACTCTACAACGTTCATAGTTGTGTGGTGGCACCTGGCCACACCCGCTCTGAATGCAGTGCAACCTTACCAGGTTTGTTTCCATAGATCGGACATCCTGACTTTGACGCCGAGTAGGGTTTCCATTAAGTACACTGATTTGTTGCATGTCTTCATCCAGATAGATTGGAAGCCACTAGTAGTTTAACAAGTGTTTTAAAGTCCTCTGAACGAGAGCGCACCCTTGGTTACTCTCACAACATCCTTTACAACTCAGATAATCATGTGAAGTGAGAAAACCGAGTTCGACCTGCCTGGCATGTAACTCTACCAAGCTGGTATTCATCAGATGAATATCAAAGATTTGAATCATGTTGATCTGATAAGGATTTCTATCATGGTAGTCCTGGATTCATCCAAGATCCATCTGACGCTGGAGGGCCTCTTGTACAAAAGAGCATCCCTGTTTGTTTACCGAGCAAGTCAGACAAGAATTATAATAGTGCCGCGGCAGATTATGATACTGGCTTTGGCTTGAGTGCATTGCCACCAAGTTGACCTTCATTGCACGGATGTCGTGGTTCTGAATGATGTTGGAATTCATATAGGTCATGTTGACTCCACGAACTCGATGCTCTTGGATCCATCTGAGATCCAATTGTTCTTGTAGAGCTGATTGCACCACAGAACATCCCTGATTGTTTTTAGAGCAGATATCACACTGGTGATAGTTATGAGGTGGCACATGGCCGTATCCGCTCTGTCTACAATGCATCTTGACCAAATTGGCCCTTAATAAGAGTACATCATGAATTTGATAGATGTTGTTAGACTCTCCCTCTATCAAATCGACAGCAGGTTTCTCATGTTGAGGCAGCGGGTTTATGAGAACATTCGGATTCGTATCTTTGAAATATAAGACCCCGCTCCTAACAAGCTTTTGCACATTGGATTTGAAACTGAGACAGTTTTCTATGTTATGCCCTGGTCCTCCTTGATGGTAAGGACAAGTCTGATGTGCTTTGAACCAAAACGGCGGATTTTCCGGTACTGTAAGAGGAGACTTGGTTTGGACATGCCCCTTGACTAGTAATAATGGAAGCAGCTCCATGTACAACATGGGTAAAGGGTCAAACCCAGGTGGTCGCGTTGTATGATTGTTGTTGTACGGAGGACGAGCCTACTGAAGAGGCTGTTGTGTCCTTTGCTGATATTACTGTTGATTCGGTTGGCTCTGCGCAACCTGAGGTTGATACGTAGGAACAGGCGCGGGGTTGATAGCAGGAGTTACGGCTGCTATTGGTTGGTAACGTCTCCTTTGCTTTCCGAGAGAGATATTCCCAATATCCTGCTCTTTTTTCTTAGGGAGAGCGCTACCGTATCATTTTGTACTACTTGATGATCCAGCGTCTTTTACTAAACGTCCTTCTCGGTCCGCTTCCTCAAGACGAACTCCCATGCCCACCATCTCAGTGAAGTCACTGGGCGCACTGGCGACCATTCGGTCGTAGTAAAATGAGCTCAAGGTCTTTAAGAAGATCTTTGTCATCTCTTTTTCCTCCAGAGGTGGAGAAATCTGAGCGGCAATTTCACGCCATCTCTAAGTGTACTCCTTAAAGGTTTCCTTATCCTTTTGTGACATTGATCTGAGTTGATCTCTGTCTGGTGCCATGTCCAAATTGTATTTATATTGTTGAACGAAAGAAGCGCCAAGATCTCTGAATGTGTCGATCATAGCGCGGTTTAAACCCATGTACCATTTTAATGCGGCACCGGTTAAACTATCCTAAAAGTAGTGAATCAGTAGCTCCTGGTTCTTTGTCTGAGCTGACATTCGCCGAGCGTACATCACTAAATGGCTTTGAGGGCAAGAGTTACCCTTGTACTTTTCAAAGTCGGGCACTTGGAACTTGTGCGGGACTTTCACATTGGGGACCAAGCAGAGGTCCGCGGCGTCCTTTCCAAATAGATCCTGACCGCGAAGGGCCTGTAGTTCTTTCTGCATCTCCAGGAATTGTTCCTAGAACTCATTTATTCTGTCGAACATGCTGTCGTTTCCACCAGAAGGTATCTGTGGAATCTGCCCTTCCGGGACAGTGTGTACCACGGGTGGTGGTATAGTCATTATGGTCGAGACTCTCGGTGTCTCCCGAAGTTTGTAACCTTCAAGAGTTACTGCCATGCCCCTGGCATCTTCGCTTTCCCGGAGTTTGTAACCTTCAGGCCCAGCGGTTCCTACTGCGGTTCCCTAATCCTCAGCGATCGACGGAACATATCCTTCCGGGATATAGTTAATAGGTATGCCCTAGGGACGATCTTTCGGCATTTTGTACCTAGGATCATGCTTCTCCACTATGGGCGTTGATGTGATTTCTGAGATCACAGTCCTTTGTTGCTGCATCTGAGCTTCTGCTAGAGCTTGCATGTCATTATGAAGCTTTCTCATATCCTCTTTCAGAGTGTCGATCTCTTCTCTCAACTCTCTATTCTCTTCCTCGAGATCATCCATCTTTTTCTGACGATTGCCCCAAGTATTGTACTAATGAGACAGTTTGACTCTAGAATCGAGACGCAAACGTGAGATTCGTAGGTAAGAAGAATGCGTTTATGAGAATGATGAATGCAATGATTATTAATTATTTTTGTTTATTCAAAGTAAACTTCGATAATTGGATTGCAAATATCAAACTGTGGGGAAACCCTGTTTTATTGAATTCAAAGGATTGCGGAAATGGAAATACAATAGATTACAAAGTGCTGAAAAAGGAAATCTAAATTAATGGATCCTGAGTCCTCTCTGAAGAGAGCTCAGGTGCTGGTTCGGATGCTTTCCTTTTCTTTGACCAGGGCTCTTGGGCCGTTGTCGGGTTGTCATTCCTTTGCCAAGTGAAAGGAGCGAGCAAATTCCTTTGGTCATCCTGATTTTCAACAGCATGTTGCTCTAAAATCTCAATCAGAGCATCATTTTCTCTTAATAGCTGCTGTTTTTTCATACACTCCACATTGAGAATACGGTACTTGTTCCTCCAAGACCTCCTCTCCTGATGAACTTTGCTGAGAGTAACCTGAAGTTTTTCCGTCTCAGACATGAAATAAAGGGCAGAGTCCCTTAATGGAAGAACTTCCTGACGAGGTTAAGGCATCCACAGCTTGAGAGATCTAGTTTGTACCCAGTGGAGATAAGGCTCCATTGAGACACAGTCTGGTTTTCTTAGAGACTCTCGTCATTTCCTATGAACGTGTTTCCAAGCGTGCACTATTTCCGTCTTTAGTGCCCTGTCATTTTCTCCTTCCTTGAAGAAAAGACCTTCCAGATGAGCATTGCGCGGGACATGCCTCATCGGGTATCCAAATTGACGACGAACTAAAATTGGATGATAATTGATTCCTCCCTTAGTTCCTATAAGGGGTACATTTGGGAAACTTCCACAACGGTCAATGATCCTGATCCCGTCATAGATTCGATTGTACCAATCAATGTCAGAGTTGGTAAGAGACATGATTCTCTGTGACCAATGTAAAGTATTCTTTTGATCCCAAAATGCAGCAGACTTGGGCAACTGGGAAGTGAACCATTTGTATAGCAAGGGTACACAGCATGTGATCATTCCTCCATTATACAAATTCCTTAAGTGTACCGAATGATACACATCTGCGAGTAAGGTCGGTATGAGGTTTCCAATCAGAAATATCTTAATGGCGTTGATATCCACAAAGTTATCGATGTTAGGAAACAAAAATAACCCGTAGGTGAGCAAAACAAAGATGCTTTCGAAAGCGGCCACGTTCCCTATACTAGCAAAGTATAGAGCCTTCTTTATCAATAATTGGGCTGGCAAACTCTGGATGCCACCCTTAGTGGTCATGTGAGTCCTGACTTCTGACTCGTCCAAATAAATTGCTTTTGCAATGGTCTGATCCTTTGGAATTTCTTCCAGTCCAAAAAAGGGAGCTTGATCAGTGATATGTAAATCAGTCAGGTGAGAATATTCCTCCAGCGTTGGCGATAGCTGATAATCCGGGAATGTGAAACAGTGATAGACCGGATTGTAGAACTGGATTAGTGTGGACAGGATTCTTTCGATTACATAGACCCTTAACAAGGACAACAGACCTCCATACATGGCTCTGAAAGCCTCGTGGTTGGTGATCATTATCGCCAAACCTCTTAAATCCTCTAACTTTGGAACCTTGAAGGTGTACTTATGAGTTTTCCTTCTACCGAAATCCATTAGAGTAATCTCCTTTCTCTGACATTTGCAATCATTGTCTCAGTTTAATTTGAAAAGGAGAGACTAGAAGTGAAGATTTTCTTTGTTTTAATGTTTTATTAAATGAATGCATGAATGCAGCATACAAAAACATAGAAAAAACATGGGGTCAAAGGGTCGGAGTCATGAAGTCAAGGCTCTACCCCCCCCCCCCAAAGGTTTATACTGGTGATTTTTTGTACATGTCCGCAAAATCATTGACCCCTCTGGGATAACAACAGCAAGCGGGTCGCCAGCGAGCTGATGTATCCTAGAGTGATCTCAAATGAGGGTAGTATCGCGTGACAACTATTTTCGATAGCTTCCGCACTACAAAATGGCTTAATTTTACTAAAAACCTCAGCTTCTCAGATAACCCACTCGACCACACTACTTTCAACAACCGAAGTCGTATAGGCAATGTATCTGCAAAGGGAGTCTCCACTGAGTTTGATGGTCGATCGAGGGCTCTTAACTGGAATTCACTCCCAGTAAGATTACCCGTATTGCCATCACTTATCTTAGGTGTATACTCAATCTTTCCACGTGCGGTATCACACGCATTCCCATTAGCAGAAAAATAAACATAGATATCAATTAGGAAAAGCAGTATATATATTTGTCTTAATCATCCTAGACCTCTAATCTTATGATCCTATATAGACAATTACTCCCTAACAGAGTTGTCATTTCTGTGACATGAATTTAGGGTTTCATCCCTTGGGAAAGCAAGAAAGAATGCCTCCCACTGTGGTCGCCACTCTGTCGTGGCACTTTTTAAGGTTTCTACCTAAGAGATGGGAAGAGAACAAGATCTCTATGACTTCCCCAGTGAAGTCGCCATTTTTATGTAGCGTGAATTTTTGCGTGGTTGCGAAGCACTATCGCTTTGAGGTACTACAGTTCGATTCATTTTTTATCCTATTGAAGCTGATGAAGGAAGGGAAATAGATGTCTCCAACTAACCATGCTTGTAAACTGAGTTTAAACAGATGACTGTTGGTTTACAGATGCTATTAAGATTGTGGGTCTCTCTTAGGTTATTTTGTTAAAAAAAACAGTGTCTAGGCTATTGGTAGGATGTTAGGAGTGATGCTTTTCGATTGATGTATGAAGGTACGGGATTTTGGGTTTTTGATTAGTATGCTCGATAAGATTTTTCAATCTTATGCCTATGTATTCCCGTTTAACGAAACAGGGAAATCAGAGCGATCGTAGTTCCTCCTATTCTAGGGGAGGAAAAAAGGTTGTTTTGGTGTCTTGTTCAAAGCCCGAGACGTGAAGCTAAATGTGGTTTATATCTTGTTCAAAGCCTAAGATGTGAAGCTGAAGGGTCTATTTGTATCTTGTTCGAAGCCCAAGATGTGAACCTGAAGGGTTTTGACTTTAGAGAGAATTTGTCATCTCTAAAAAGGGATATTTGGTCTGTTTGTCACAACTATTGGGGTGACTGATTATAAAGGAGAATTACTTTAACAGGGATATGTGAATCCAGCAATGCCATAATTTCCTTTATAGGGGATTTTTAACCTGAAGGAGAAGACTTTAACTCAGTTTAGAGCAAAGCCATCTTTCCTTAGGAATTTCTCATGCTAAAAGAGGGACAGTGGCGTGGATGTAAATAATCCAGAGGCTTGCCGCTTACAGCAATTAGATGAAGGAAAATGAGTTGTTGATGTTTGTACACTGTGAGCAAGGCACATATTTTGATGCTAAAAAGTTGATTGACTCAACCGGGGTTTTCTTATACAAAGCCTAAGAGGAGGCTATTGACCCAACAAGAGAGTGCTTTTATATGTCTTGTACGAAGCCCAAGACGCAGGCTAAAGAGGTTTGACTCAAAAAAAGAGTCTTGAACAGGTGATTTGACTCAACAAGAGAGTCTGGAGGTGGTTTGACTCAATGAGAGTGTCTTTTATACTCAACAAGAGAGTGTTTTTATGTGTCTCGTACGAAGCCCGAGAGAGAGGCTAAAAGGGGTTGACTCAACAAGAGAGTGCTAATAAGTGACTGACTCAACAAGAGAGTGCTTTTATATGTGTCTTGTATGAAGCCCAAGACGGAGGCTAAAAGTGGGTTGACTCAATAAGAGAGTCTAGAAAGGTTAGCTCTGCTGGGGAGAATCATTTGTACAAAGCCCAAGAGGAGGCTATTGTGCTGGTGACTATTTCAGTTTATTGACAGGTCCAGTATGTTGGATAAAAGAGAAAATCAATTCTTATGAAGGGAACGATTAAAGGTATTGTTGTGCTTTGAGATTGATCAGAGGATAAGGGTTATTTCCTGTTCTTTAAGGAAACGGGGAATCCAAAGGGTACTGAGACTGTCCAATTCTACTGGTGTTTTGGAGAAATCGATTCTCGGATAGTGAATGATCTTTGTATAATGCCCAAGAGAAGGCTGGTATGTTAAGGGATGGAGGTCAACCCATTAACTGGTCTGACACTTGACTCAGAAAGACAGTTCTAGCAAATTGATGACTAGGTTCTGTTCCTATACCTGTAGAGGTCTCTGGGTCCTTGTACTAAGCCCAAGAGAAGGCATGAGAGCTTTTAAGAAGCCGAAGGGTCCTTGTACAACGCCCAAGAGGAGGCGGGGATGCTTTTAAGAATCCTGTGGGTCCCCAAACCCCGAGAATTTCAAGATATACCATTCACCGAGAATAGATCAAGCCAAGAAAGTTCGAGAATTTGGAAGAAACTCAAGAGATGCCATTCACGGAGAAAAGATCATCTCTGGGGAGTAGAGTCTCTTTGATGTTTTCTAAGGGTGACAGTCTGAGAAAGGGTTCACCGATAATGCTGGCTTTCACATCTCTGTATTTTTTAACCCCAAGAGGAGGGAAGACTGTGTCTGGTAATCCTATGGGGATCTAGTTTTGTTTGTATTTAAGAGTGACCAACAGGGCTTTACCTAGTGCTAGACGTTGTTGTTGGGGAAAACTCTAAATAACTATACTAGTATTACACAGTTGATATTTGACAAGTATATAAAAGTTTGTGAAAGAAGACTTACAGTGAGCTGCCCCACAATACAGTTATATATATATATGAAAGCAGATAAAGAAAGCGGGTAAACACTTACTCGGTTGTAGAGCTTCCATGCTGTTTTGTTAGTTTTTTCAACAAAGAAAGCTTTGATAACAATATTCAAAATCAAAGTAGAAAGTGCTTTGAAAAGGTTGTTGGGGCTTACAGCTCAAGGAGAGGCCCAAGGTTTTATCAGTGATTGCACTGTTGAAATTGTACAGGGACTTATACAAGTGACTGAGGCCCAAAAAGGTTTTCTGTACAAAGGGATGGGTCTTACACTCTCTCAATAGGCCCAAAGGTGTTTAAAGAAGAAGAATGGGGCTTATAACATGAGGGTAGGCCCAGATGATTTGTTTTTGAATTGGCGATGGCGCCGAAATTTCTTTTAACATACTGGGTCTTATACAATGCATTGAGGCCCAAAAAGTTTTGGTTAAAAGGGGGTTGGGTCTTACACTCTATTAGAGGCCCAATGATTTATTTTTGTACAAGATATGAGGCTTACAACTCAAGGAGAGGCCCAAAGTTTTTTTGTTAAAATGGCGACGATCGCGCTGAACTTTTGAAAATACATTGGGACTTATACAATGACTGAGGCCCAAAAAAGGTTTGTATTTACAAATGATTGGGTCTTACACTCTATTAGAGGCCCAAAGAGTTTAAAAAAGTTTGATGAGGGTTGAATTAATCAAAAAACCCTAATTTGTTTTTAAAATGTATTTTAATTGAATAAAAATTCAATTAAAATGATCAAAATTGTTAAACATGTGTGGAAACAAATTGTGATCTTTGATTAATGTTTCAAAAATTATTTTTATATCCACAAAATGATTGGAAATCACTAAAATTTGAAAAATCAAGAGGAAGAAAATATTTTAAATGTCAAAAAATAATTAAAATATTAATTCTTTACAAAAATATCAAGTATACGAAATAAATAATATTTTTGGGATTTTTTGGGAAAATAAAATATTTTAACATTTTTGTGAATTATTAAAAAAAGAATCAACTCAAAATCATTAAAATTCAGAGAGAAATTAATTTTTGAATCAATTAAATAAAATCACAAAATTCAAATATTTGAATTTTCAAAAAGGGCGCCAAGAACATGGCAAGAACACGCGCCACCCTCTGTTTCTGCAGATTTGCGTTTTCTATCAAATCTCACTGAATACTTGATGATAAAATGCAATCTATATATCAATCTACTCGTTTTCACCTCACGATCATGTCTATGGTCTTTAATTTCATTTATTTTAAGCATGGAATAAGAAATCAAAGAGAAACCTCAAGAACCCTAAAACTTGCATGAAGGTTCAGAAATTCCATACACGATTCAAACAAAGTAATTGATTGAGGGTAAACACTCTATGCATGATTATGAACATATGGCCAAATTATTGTGCAGCAAAAAATGTATGGATCATAGAGTTAGAAGAGCTCATGCTTACCTGTTGCAGCTGGTGATCGTGTTTTGTGTTAGAGGTGTTACATCTTGGTTCCAAGAATATGGACATCTTCCCTAGGTGCTATGGAGTGTGTCTGGGTGCTTGGAGTGGAATGAATTGAGCTGGAACTTGATTTGGCACCTCAACTGCAAATCTGTCAAAGGCTTGTGCAGATGGCTGGTGATTTTGAGAATCTGGTGTTCCAGATGTTATGTGAGTGTTTGGATCACCTCTATATGATGTTTATTAGGTGTGTGTGTGTGTGATTGGTTTGGTTGGAATAGCTCTCCAACTCAAAACCCGATAGTGACTTGCTTTGGAAGGCAATTTTGGAGTGAAGGAAGAGATTTTGAGGAAAGCATCTGTTTGATGGCTTTGGTGTACTCAAACTGATCACAAATGAGCTCCATTTATAGTAGAGCAAGTTTGTTTTGCAAGGAATAGTGAATGGCAACTGCTGCATAGGTTTGGCTAATATTGATCAATGAGAATCCTAGTCTCCTCTAGCCAATGACTAGAGGTTAGGGCACAGGCTGCTGGTTCCCTTGGCCTTGGACAAGTCTTGACTGAATTCAGTTGGAAATGGCTCAGTCCATGCCACCTTGGTGCATCCATTGAATGCTTCAAAACAAAATTGGAGTCTTGTCCCTCTTTTAGGGATTTCTAGGTTTGGCATGCTACTTTGGGTTCCAAAGACTTGGGAGGCTACTGGATCAGTGTTTGTCCCTCCTTGGTCTCCCCTTGAGGTGTTCAGATGGATAAGTGTGTTTGTCATTTGCACAAATTTGGCAAATCGATCCAAATGCACAAATCTGCCTTGCTTTGACAGTTTTCAGCAAGGCATGTTGCCATTGTCATATCTCATGGCTCAAGTTGAGTTTGGTGAAGTTCTTGGTCATTTTGGAAAGCCTTCATATGATACAACAACTGTTTGATCATAATTGGTTTTGATACCTTTTGGATCCAAGTGAAAAATTCCCTTACATTTTGAAAAAAGTAAGACAGATTCTGACTTAGTGAAAATTTCACTGTGCTGGTAAAAAGTGACATTTTCACTTTTTGTGATTTTGATCATTCCATGACTTAAAATCCATGAGGAATTGGAATGAGTTGTGCTTGAAGCTTTTGTAGAGGGCCATGAGAGCTACAAATCCAGCTTTGAATGGGGATAAATAGCCTTGTGGTTTAGGAGTTATGATCCTCCAAAGTTGGTACCCTAGCCACTTTGTTCCATAACTTAGAAAAATTTCTAAGTTTTTATGGTTACCCCTTTTACAAGTTATCCCACTTTTCTTGATTTTTCTTGATGAATGATGATTCCAATCACACATTAACATCATTTTAGGGTTAAGGAACCATAATTGTGAAAAATCTCAAAAAGTCAAAGTTGACCTTTGTGCACAGTTGACTTTTTATCAGATGAATTCCAAACTGTGCGATCCTCTATGAAATCAAGTCCTTGACCTAAATCAAACTTGATGGATTGATTTCATAGGTGTTATAGGGTGTATTGAATCATGTCCTAGGGTTTGGGAGCATGTCCTGGTCAAAAGTCAAAGGTGCGGTTGACTTTTTCATCAAAACCCTAATTGTGGTTCATATGAAACTGAAACTTGGTGATCAAGCTTCTTGGATCAATCCATTGTTGCAAATGGATCAATGTAGTTCATTAGAGACCCTCAAATCCTCCTTTGAGGTCTTGGCTCATGTTTTGTCCCAAAAGTCAACTTAGGGGTGAATTAGGTCAAGAAACCCTAGTTTTTTAATCTTTTGTGGATGCATCCCCTGAGGTTAAATTGACTTGATGATTGGGTCCATGAGGTTCCTTGGAGAATCTTAGGTTATGCTTTGAAGCATTGGCTCATGCCCAGAGGAAAATTCCCATCTGGAGGCCCTGGTCGACCAAAATCCTAATTTGGTGACACTGGCGATCTTGAGGCTTGATCCACTGGGACTGTTGCAACTTTGTGCTTGATCCTTGATGTGGGAGTCCTCTTGATCCATTGTGGATGTTTGAGAGGTTAGAAAAGTTGAAGATCATGTCATTCCTTGATTGATCCTTTGTCTAAGAACATTAAGAAGTCATGAAACCCTAAGTTTGATTGTAGTGAAGGCTCGACCATCTTTGGGGAGACTAATGAGGCATGATGGTTCATCCATATTGTGATGATGGTTTGCACAATGATGGGAAATCTTAGTGGTCAAAATTTGGGGTATGACAGTTAAGGAGATTTATTAGGAGCAAGTCCAAATTTAATTGGATTTCATAAAAAGGATCCTTGAGACTTTTTAGGAAACCATTTGGAGATTTGTTTCTACTCTTGTGGAGAAGATCTTGCAGCTGATTTAAAACGTAAAGATTGGATCTGATTGAAGAGTCCAAGCCCATACTGCAGGAGTCTATAAATAAGGATTTTCTAGACCTAAAGTAGCAAGCATACACAACAACAAGCCGTCGGTGCAACATAAGGGTTTAGGGTTTTGAGAGTCTATTGTGTAGTTTGTAAGTCACCCATGTATCTTTTGATACTATGTGGTCGACATAGGTTGTTGTAAATTGTTCTCACTTGAAGCTTTGAATCAAGAGTTGAGTATTGTTCTTGGTTAAAGCTTTTAAGCAAAACCGAGTATTGTTGTTAGTCAAGAGTCTTGGTTGAATACTGTTATTGGAAGGAATGTCTTTCAATTGAACAGATTGATGCAGCTGCCGGAGATTGTAACTGTTAGATATCACTGAGGTGATTTAGGAATTCAGATGGGTTTCTCTTATCTAGATGGTGATTTCTAGATAGAATTGTACTAGGTAGGGATTAAGTGAGGAGTTGTAAACGGGGGAGTTTAGCTCTAAATTAATACTACTAATAGTGAATTCATTCCTGGCTTGGTATCCCCCAGACGTAGGTGATTTGCACCGAACTGGGTCATCATATTCTGTGTAGTTTATCATTCTGCTATTTTCAGTTCAGTCTTGATTGACATGTTGGAACAGATGTCGTGACATCTGTGATTCTGTAGCTCTGATATTCAAGGTATCATTCTGCTGTTGCGCCTCTGAGTTTAAATGATTATGTAGCACAATGTCTTGACATGTGTTAGGACATCTGCTGTCTGTATAGGCCAGAATTTCAATGATTATTCTGCTGCAATATTTGTGGGGTTGAAAAGGGTGTTACAGATGTCTCTAAGTTCCACCACTCACATCTCTTGGATTGGCTAGATCCGAAGAGGGGTGTGCCAGCTACGCATGGGTGCATGCAGTTCTTTGGAAAAAGGGGTATTTGAATGTTGAATTTATACGTGTAAAATGTCTCTGATAGCACTCCTGGGGTAATTGGTTGATGTAGTCGGAAGTGAAAAACGTCTCCGACAACTCCCCTGAACTTTGAATGCGTCTGCTACAGGAGTATGGCATAACATATCCTACTTCCGTTAAAGATAGTTTTCAATGTCACTAAGGAAAATTGAATAAAGACCTTTTTATTCATGAGGACAGATGAAGACATTGACCAAGGTTATGATAATAAAGATTGTGCGGGCAAAAGATAAAAAAAACAAGTCACCTATAAATTCGAGTGGACAAAACTAGCTTTTGAAATATGCATTTATCAAGAAATTGCCGATAAAGCCAAGAGGCTGGGAAAAATAAGTATACATTGTGAATTATTATTTTTATTGTTGGATAAGGCGAGCTAATCTTTGTGCCATTTGTAACTAATTTAGAACTTACCTTAGGAAAATAGGCGTCGCTCATATCCCCTGCGAGGGCAGGAGGCACCTATTCCACTCTAATTTTTTTTAAATTATGCAGGGTAGTTGTAGGAATAGTGACCGGACAATGAGGCTTACCTTCCAAAAAAGTAAAGACCAAGAACAACGAAGACTTTCACAAAGAGCAAATTGGCTGCGACCGGGATAAGTTAATTGAAAACTATGGCATTAAACTAAATTCCATGCTACTTGAAGCCTCTGGCATAATCGGTTTTGGCCAGGTAACGTTTAATAAAACCTCTGGTCTTAAACTGAAGTCCAAGCAACTTGAAGCCTTTGGCATAATCGGTTTCGGCCAGGTAACATTTATTTAAGCCTCTGGCCTAACTGAAGTCCAAGCAACTTGAAGCCTCTGGCATAATCGGCTGCGGCGGGTCATGAAAAATAAAAGCCCCTGACTTCCATTTAACAGCCACCCTCATAGTGCTCTGAACGTCGGATAGGTTTGTAAAAATTATATCCTCTAAATAAAACCAATTCAACATACTTCTGGTCAGGTCAAGATATTGTACTCAAAACCTTCAAGGATGTGTTATGATACACATGTCTAATCAGAGTCATCACAGTTCGATTGGAACAAATCATTCATTCATTACAAATATTATCCTACATACATCCTGGCCAGGGTGTGTGAACCCGACTTCAATAGCTTGGGTCTGGCCAAGTCTTATTTAGTCAGAATGTGATAAGGGATGTCAGCAATAAAGTTTAGATTATTATAATACTCAAACCGACGTGGTTCATACCTCACCAAACTAAAATCGCCTGGGGCTTATCAAAATTAGCTGTTATGCACGAACAAGCGAACAAATGGAATAAAAAAATGATACTTACCAGGATATGATACTAAAAACGTCTAAAATGAGCTCAAAGATATATGTATATAATCAAGGATAGACAGTATAAAGCACATGCAAGGCTGCAATAAAACGGACAACAAACTTCAGATTGGCTTGAAATATTATAAGGAAAAACAACCATAATGTCATGCATCTGAAAAGGATGACTAAACGATAGAAAAAAACTTCAAAAAGTTGAGATCCCATTAGGGATCTTCGACTTCTCTATGAACACGACCCGCCGGGTTCTAAAACAACAATAGGTTAAGAATCCTCTAAGGGATCTCCGACTTCGTTGTTAAAAATATAGTGTTTTCCGACATTATTAAAGTCGTACATCTGCCTAAGATACCCTTGGGGCTTACCCATCTACTTAGCAATACATAATATAGCATTGTCATAAATCCAAGGACCTCAAAAAGATCCAAACATAATTACAGGAGAAAGAGAGAGAGAGAGAGAGAGAGAGAGAGAGAGAGAGAGAGAGAGAGAGATGCCTCATGTTATAAAAGAATTGCCACGTCCGATCACGTCATTGTGTCGGTTGAGAAAGTTCATGCAAATAATAGTGGGTCGAGTTTGTGAGGTCAAGGTGTCTCTCTTATTTGAGCTTTATTTTAATGATGTCAAAATGTATACTAGCTCATAGTTTGTAATTTGGACGGTATCATCTCATTAGTGTAGGCATTCAAATTTTGCATTGCATAATCATGAGTTCAAACATATGGTGGAGTATTGCATATCCCTTACATGTGTGTGATCATGGTATTAATATTAGGAATGCATAAACTGTGCTTATATTGATGAAAATGTGCCGAAAAATCAGTTTTTGAGTGTTTTTGAAGCTTGAGTCGACCTAAGCTGAGGTCCAGTCAACTCATGAAGTGTTGGCATTGTGTGTTTAGCTCGGGTAAGCGCACGCCTACCCTGTGGTTGACGCATGCTACTGGAGTTTCTGATTATGCACTTTCTCAGCCATGCGTTGACGCATAGTCCCTGTAACGGTCGACGCATGGTCTTCCAACATACAGATTGCTCACGGGTTAGCGCAGGTTGACCCTCATTAAGTGTTTGGTCGACCGCTCGCTGTGAGTAACAAATTTTTCTGATTTTTTCTATGTTCAAAATCTGTTATGATTGGTTATTGATCTTTGCATCACATAAATACATGGTTACTCATTTTTTACAAGTACAACAAAAACAAATGAAAGAAATACATTGAAACTTTTCTCTCATCACCTTCATCTTCATCTTGCACCTTTCTCAACAAATACACATAGTCATTTTTGTTGATTCTCTGCATCATGAAGTGATAATCTCCAAAGCATAGAGTTGTATCTTGGTTTGGGGTGAGTGTTTCAGTGGGTTTGTTCTTGAATAAAACCTCTAGGGTTTTGTCCTCTAAGATCAATTGGATTTGGGGGTTTTTAGATCAGATCTTGTGTGCATTGAATTTAGCCGAGCGAAGGTGATCGAAGAACAGAGGGTTTTATCGATCTCGTAGCGTTTACGGGAGGATTGTGCAACAAGGTTTGAGGATCGAACTGTGTGTGGATCAGAATCAGCCGAGTGAAGGTGATTGAAGACCTGTGTGTTCTTGCAATCTAGTAACGGTAAATAGAGGTTCTTCCAACAAGTTTGAGGCACTTGATTCGACTTGAATCAAGTGAAGAGAAGATAAAGTATCTGCATCAACGAAGTTTCTTGAGTGTGGGATAGCTAAGTTTTCTCTTGTAAAAACATTTGTAAACAAGTTATAGATATCTCAATTCTAGTTTTAGAATTGGGGGCAGACGTACCCGAAGCGAGGACGAAAGGGGAACTTCCTAAACAAACCTGGTGTCATTTCCTTTTCCTTATCTCATTTATATTTCGAACTGTTTACGCTTGTAATAGTTCAATTGATCGATAAAAATTATGGTATAGTTTCGTGCAGAAAATTAATTTGAAAACCATTGCACAATCATTTTTGGATTGTGCTTAGTGAAAATTTTGCATCAACTATCATAGAAGGTTTGGCTTGGAGTTTTATGCACTCCAAGTGCTCGATAAATTGAACGTGTGCAAGGTGTTTGATATATTGTCAAGTTTGGTTTAATTTTTGACTGCTCATTGGAGATTTCTCCTTATTAAGTGCTTTTGGAAAAATTGATTAATTGTTAGGTTGCGATTCTATTTTTCTCTTCGAGCCTATCGTTCCATTTGGCTTACGTATATCCGATCCTCTCAGCAACTCGGTTCGTGTAGACCAATTATCCTCGGCCGCTTTCACAAAATATTTTTAAAATCAAATTTTAGCGCCGAATCACATTTAAAAAGAAGTGATCTATTTAACCCCCCTTCTAGATCATTTGTCGTCGTCTAACAAGTGGTATCAGGAGCACCGGTTAATTCTAGTGCTTCAAGTATAACTTTTTAGAAAATGGCAAACGAACCGAAAGGGGCTTATAATAGAGCACCTGTTTTTTATGGTGAGAATTATAGTTACTGGAAGGATTGTATGCGTGTTCACATTAATTCTATTGATAGGAAGGTATGAAGCGTTATACAAAACAATCCAATGGAAATAACCATGACCGATGCGAATAACGTGGTAGTACCTAAGCCTGAAGCATAATGGAATGAAGAAGATGAGAAAAAGTACAACTACGATTGGAAGGCTAGAAATATTCTGATCTCCTCATTGGGAGTTGACAAATATTATAGAGTTTCACATTGTACGAGTGCTAAAGCTATGTGGGACGCGTTACAAGTTGCCCATGAGGGTAATAACGACGTCAAGCTAGCTAGAATCATTACATTGACTCAAGAGTTTGACCTCTTTCGCATGAAGCAAGGGGAAACCATTGCCGACATGCAAAAGAGGTTCACTCATTTAATCAATAGACTTAACTCACTTGGTAGGCCAATTTCCAATGACGTTGCTACTAACAAAATCTTGAGGTGTTTGACTAGGGATTGGCAACCGAAGGTGACCGCCATCAAAGAAGCCAACGACCTAATGACGTTAGACATCACAACATTGTTTGGGAAACTCGAGGAACATGAGCAAATGCTCATAAGCTTAGACGAATTTGAGAAAAGAGAGAAGAAGGAAAAGAACAAGACCAAAGAAGCGGAAAATAAGTCGATAGCTCTAAAGACATCTAGTTTAAAGTCCTCCGCATATGAGCTAAGCTAGAGTGAATCTAGTGATGATGAGGAAGAGGATTCGAATGAAGATATGGGATTATTTGTCAAGCGATACAATCTCTATATCAAGAAAAATGGTATTCAGCATTCGGAGAAAAACCTCGTCAACTTTCTTAAACAATCAAAGTCTTCCAAGAATGAAGACAAAAAGAGTGGAAAAACTAAGGGTTCTTGCTATAATTGTGGGAAAGTCGGCCACTATAAGCCGGACTGTCCATTGTTGAAGAAGGACAAAGGTAAACACAAAATTCATCACAGGAAGAAACAATCAAAACCTAGAAGAGCCTATATCGCTTGGGAAAGTGATAATGAATCATCTAGTGCTGAAAGTTCAAGTGACGAAGGAGAATCCGCCAACCTTTGCCTTTCCGCTCACCAAAGGAAAAAGAACAAAAAGGTAAGACACTCTAAGTATGATAACTCTAATTTAATATCTTATTTTGAACCACAACGTGCGTTTGATACTCTACACCATGAGGCCAAGGAAGCCTTTAAACAATTAGCTTCAAATAAACAAATATTTTCTCATTTGGAGCAAAAGATCTTCGATTCCGAAAAGGAATTAGAGGCTCTCAAAAAGTCCATGGTGAAAGTAACAAAGGTAGATGTTGTGGAAGACAAAAGTAAGTGGTTAAATTTTGGTTGCGATACTTGTCACATTTGGCAAAAAGAGGTTAGAACTCTTAAGGCCAAGCTTGACAAGGCTCTAGAACCAAAAATGACTTTTGTTATTGATAAATCATACTTTAAGAAAAGCATGATTAATCCATATCAAAAATATACTTATGTGATTAGAAATCAACCTAGCAAAAGTGATTCTCATGTTAACCTTACTTGCTTATATTGTTGCAAAAGGGGTCATACCATTGCTAAGTGTCGCTTTAGGAGGTTTTTGGTTCCTAAAGGTGTTTATCAATGATTGCCCAAATGCAATCCTGTTTTCACTCACAACCCAGGACCCAATAAGAATTGGGTACGTATTTCCCTTGATTGACTATGTAGGCACAATGTCTTGAGACCACAGAAAGAAGATGGGTTCTGGATAGTGGCTGCTCAAGACATATGATAAGAGACATATCTCTTTTCATCGACTTTGTGGCGAAGAAAAAGGCGTTTGTTACCTACGGAGACAACAACAAGGGACAAATACTTGGCAAGGTAGTGTAGGTAACCTCTCATCTACTACTATCTCTGATGTGCTTCTAGTTGAGGGCGTTAAACATAACCTTTCAAGCATTAGTCAATTATGTGACAAGGACTATAAAGTATGTTTTTCAAAGGATTGTTGCATAATTGAGAATAGTAATAAAAAGGATGTGTTTAAAGGCTTGAGGATGAATAGCGTTTATATGCTAGACTTGAATGAGGTATCGTTGAGTAGCGACAAGTATCTAGTCACCATGAGTGAAGATTCATGGTTATGGCATAGACGGTTGGCGCATGTCAATTTTGATTTGCTTAATAAAATAGTTTCTAAAGACCTAGTGATCGGCTTGCCCAAAATCAAATTCACAAAGGATCACTTATGTGATGCATGTCAAATGAGGAAGTAAACAAGGATCTCGTTTAAATCTAAAAACATTGTTTCAACTACGAGACCCCTTGAGCTCCTCCATATGGACCTCTTTGGACCATCTAGGATTAAAAGCCTAGGTGGTAACTATTATGGTTTTGTGATAGTCGATGACTTTTCTAGGTTTTGCTGGACTGTTTTCTTAGCAAGCAAGAGCGATACCTTTTCGGCTTTTGAAAGATTTGCCAAGTTATCCCAAAATAAATTGAACACAAACATTATATCAATTAGAAGTGATCATGGGGGTGAGTTCAAAAATCATCTTTTTGAAGCATTTTGTGAAAGTCATGGGATTGATCATAATTTTTCCGCACCATGTACCCCTCAACAAAACGGGGTTGTGGAACATAAAAACATAATTTTGGAAGAATTAGGAAGGACTATGATCAATTAGAGTAGACTTCCAAAATACTTTTGGGCCGACGCCATAAGTACGGCTTGTTACGTTTTGAATAGGGTGTTCGTCTGTCCTATCCTAAACAAGACACCATATGAGCTTTTAAAAGGGAGAAAGCCCAATGTATCTCACCTTCACGTTTTTGGTTGTAAGTGTTTCGTGTTGAATAATGGTAAAGAGACACTTGGTAAGTTTGATGCTAAGGCCGACGAGGGTATTTTTCTTGGATATTCTTAGTCTAGTAAGGCATATAGGGTTTACAATAAGAGGTTACTTACTGTTGAGGAGTCGGTTCATGTTACTTTTGATGAGTCTTATCCAAAAAATGTTAGAAAAGGTAGTTCTTTTCATGGTGCAGGTGTATCTTTTGAAGACATACTCAAGGACACTGATAAAGGGACTGGTCAACCTGAAGCAGTGCATGTTGAGGAGGAAAAAGATCACCAACCAGTGAAGAGTAAGAAGGATTATCCGTCTAATAAAGACGACCTTCCTCCAGCTTGGAAGTCTTCCAAAGACCATCCCATCGACAACATTCTCGGTGACATCTCATAGGGAGTAACAACTTGTTCCAAGCTAAGTAACTTATGTTATTACTCCGCTTTCGTTTCGCAAGTTGAGCCTAAAAACTCAAAAGAGGCCTTACTCGATGAACATTGGATGTTGTCAATGCAAGAGAAGTTGAACCAATTTAAAAGAAATAAGGTTTGGGACCTTTTCCCTCCTCTGCGAGGCCATCGAGTAATCGGCACCAGATGGGTGTTTAGGAACAAGCTCGACGAAAATGGAGTTATAACTAGAAATAAAGTGTGCTTGGTTGCGCAAGGCAATAACCAAGAGGAAGGCATGAACTATGAGGAAACTTATGCGCCTGTTGCCCGACTCAAGGCTATACACCTGTTGCTTGCCTATTCATGTGCTAAAAAATTCAAATTATTTCAAATGGATGTAAAAAGTGCATTCCTTAATGGTTATATTAATGAAGAGGTTTATGTTACCCAACCTCCTGGATTTGAGTCCCATGAGTATCCCGATCACGTTTACAAATTAAAACGTGCTTTGTACTATCTCAAACAAGCCCCTAGGGCTTGGTATGAGCGTCTTAGCAAATTTCTACTTGATCAAGGGTACTCTAGAGGAAAGGTTGACACAACTCTTTTCATTAAACGTCAAGGAAAACACCAAATTTTGGTACAAGTATATGTAGACGATATTATATTTGGTTCTACTAACACAAATATGGTCAAGGAGTTTTCTAAGTTAATGCAGGGAGAGTTCGAGATGAGCATGATGGGGGAGCTTAACTATTTCCTCAGATTGCAAATCAAGCAACTCGATGAAGGGACATTCACGAGCCAGACGAAGTATTGTCTTGAGTTACTCAAACGCTTCGACATGGCTAGCTCAAATGCTATTGACACTCCGCTGCTTATGTGTGTCAACTTGAGTCGAGATGAAAATGGTAAGGATGTAGATGTCCAGAGATATAGAGGTATGATTGGCTCTCTACTCTATCTTACCGCATCACGACCAAATATCATGTTTAGTGTCTCCATGTGTGCTAGGTACCAATCGTGACCTAAGGAGTCTCATTTAAAAGCTGTGAAGTGCATACTTAGGTAGCTATGCGGCACTCTAAAGTATGGGCTTTGGTACTCCAAAGGAAGTGATTGCTCTTTGGTTGGCTATTCCGATTCCGACTTTGCCCGTTGCAAATCGGATAGGAAAAGTACTAGTGGTACTTGTCACTTTTGCTCGAATTCCTCAGTGAGTTGGCATAGCAAAAAGTAAGTTTTCGTTGCTTTGTCAACAACCAAGGCGGAATACGTTGCGGCCGGTAGTTGTTGCGCTCAAGTCTTGTGGCTTAAGCAATAATTACTCGACTACAATGTTCAACTTGAACGTATTCCTATTTTGTGTGATAATATAAGTGTCATTAACCTAACCAAAAACCCGGTATTACATTCTCGCACAAAACATATAGAAGTAAGGCATCATTTTCTTAGGGATCATGTAGAGAAATGCGATGTACTATTTGAGCATGTTGATTCTAAGAATCAACTTGCGGATATTTTCACTAAACTTCTTGCGACGGAGCCGTTGTTTAATATCCATAGGGAACTTGGTGTTCTCGATATCTCAGATAGAGTTTGATTATATGATTGCATGCTATATTCCTTTGCTTGTCTTTATTTCTTTTAAATAACAATAAGTGATAAGATTAAGCTATATGTGAGGGCATCCATCATAAATCGTCGGAGGTAATCTCGTTCCTTCTTATAAATACTATTCTTGATCAATTATGTTTGTGAACTATTATGGACAAAATATGGTTTGAATTGATGTTTAATTCATGATTTGATGTATTTTTTATCCATTTTTGAGTTTGGCATGTGTATGGGTTGTTATTTATTATTACTTGGTGTATAATTTGCTCAAAATAGGCATTTTTCCATGTATTGTGTGTTTGAGTCGACCAAAACATGGCATGGGTCGACTCAAGAATGGTCAATTTCTCATATGTGGGTGTGGGTCAGCGCAGGCCGACCTATGGTCGACGTATCGTTTTAAAACTTTTGAAATTATCTAAATTCGTTCAGCGTGCGCCGACGCATGACCTGTTTAGGTCGACGCATCGCTGACGAACCCAAATTCTCTTTTCCTCAGGAAGACGCGCGCCGCTTCATTGTTGAGAAAATTAACTACATTAATTTTTTTTGTTTCATTTTCAAATTGCATGTCATAATACATTGACTCTATTGTCTCCTCATCTCTCTCCCCTCCTCTCCTTAAAAAAACTCTCAAACCCTAAAAACCCACTGCCACTACTCTCTTCAAATCCAACAAATTTCACAATCAAAGAGGTGTTCAAAGGGTTTTACCCTAAAAACCCACTATTCATCTTAATCATCGAGATTCAGTACTGTTCATCATCATCTACAAGGTTGGTACTGTTCATCCGAGTTTATAAGAGTGTTCTTCAATGGCTTCACAAAGGATTACCGAAAAAAGGTCCTCCAGAGCATCAACTTCAAGGGCAGGTACATCGACAATGCCGGTAAATGCTCTTTCTTTACAGTCTGATGATTTATCTGAGATATTCAACAATGATTTTCGAAACCGTTCTGTGGTTAAACAATTTGTGTACTATCCATTGAGGGCTGAAGATTATCATCTATTTAAAATTATTGAAATTCTAAATATTCAAAAGTTTGATGAATTTCTAGAATGTGATACCAAGTATAATGAAGACTTGGTCAAGTTATTTTACACTGGGATTTAGGGCAAGTTTGAAGGTACTGATTTTCAATATATGATTGGTGGTAAAAAGTACTCTGTCAATGCATCTGTTTGGAACACTTTGGTCAAACTAGATACAGCAGGTCTTCCTAAGGTCACAGACTCTGTATTTGTTGACGATTATGAGTTTAAGGCTGCTTTGAACTCAATGTTACGAGACCCTTTCTCGGAGAGCATTGTGAATAGCAACCTATTTCCTAAGACAGTCACAACAGGATTGTTGAAACCCATTGATAGAATTCTTCAATGGATTGTTGCTCACATCTTACGACCTAAGAAAGGAGGGTACTCTCGGGTCGATCAAGCAAAAGTCGGATGTTTACACTCCGCGACTCTACAGAGGTACAGCTTTATGTTATGCCTCCTTTATTCAGTGTTTCTTGAAAAAGGCTGAGGTAACAGTCCCAGGCATTCCTTACGTGACATTTACTACTGATCAAGAGTTTACTCAGAAGACTCTTACTATGATGGGTTATTTTTGGGATGCTAAAGACGAGGAATACAAATTTAGGCATCGAACAACATATCAAGATACTTTGTATGATGTTGCAGACGTAGAAGAAGATGCAGAAGAGAATACGCAAGAAGGACAAACTAGTAACAACATGCAAGCTAATGTGAATACTGTGGAAGGTGACAATGTTGAATGGATGAGATACTCTCCACCTCAAGATCCATATGAAAATCAGGGATGGGGTGAATGGCAGCACACCGGATGGACCTCACTTGGTTCATCTTATGTTCCTCCAAATCATGGTTGGCAACAACATGAAGAATATGAATGGCACCAGCTGGAATATTCTATTCCTACACCGACACAGCCACTACAACAGAACAACGAGGAAATCCTCGACATGTTACGATCAATGCAGATGCAGCAAGAAAGTTTCATGACCACACAATAAGAGAGGTATATGGCTCTCTCAAACTAGTTGGAGGCACAAAATCAAACCTTCAACAGGTTTGCTACTGCTGTCATGACTTGTTTTGTCAAGTTGGACACTGTTGCTGAAGGTCAGACACGCTGTGTGACGAATGGTATAAACACACTCAACCGGGCTGTATTAGAACTAAATGAGTGGTTGGAAGAACAGCCTCTTCCTCCACCTCAAGATCAGCATTTCAGAGGATGAGATCATCACTTCAGGGGAGGAGACCATGAGAATTAGGATCCTAGTTAAATGCATGTTATGTTTAGTTTTTACTTGTATGACTGTTATTTGCTGCATTTTGATTATGTACTTGGTTTGCTTTTGGATTATGTTGACATTTGATCTATTATGGAATGTATTTTGGGTCTCTATGTATACATTTCTTGTGTCTTATTTATCCATATAAATTTTCGCATTTTCATCATTCTATGTGAATGTATGTTGATGTCTCTTGTTTGTAAGTTGTTGAGTATATCCATAGGTATATGACATGAGATTCTTTGACCATAATCTTTTTCTCTTTTTGATGTTGTCAAAGGGGGACAAGGACATCCAAAAGCAGCAAGGTTGAATTTTAGAAGACTTCACAGAGTTAGGGGGAGGATGAGATTCAAATTACAAAACAATCTGAAGATTTTGCCATCATCAAAAAGGGGGAGTATGTGAGGCCAACGTGTCTCTCTCAATTAAGCTTTATTTTAATGATGTCAAAATGTATACTAGCTCATAGTTTGTAATTTGGACGGTATCATCTCATTAGTCTAGGCATTCAAATTTGCATTGCATGATCATGAGTTCAAACATATGGTGGAGTCTTGCATATCCCTTACATGTGTGTGATCATGGCATTAGTATTAGGAATGCATAAGCTGTGCCTATATTGATGAAAATGTGTCGAAAAATCAGTTTTGAGTGTTTTTGAAGCTTGAATCGACCTAAGTTGAGGTCCGGTCGACTCATGAAGTGTTGGCATTGTGTGTGTTTTGCTCGGGTAAGCGCACGCCTACCCCGCGGTCAACGCATGCTACTGGCGTTTCTGATTATGCACTTTTCTCAGCCATGCGTCGACGCATGGTCCCTGTAGTGGTCGACGCATGGTCTTTCAACATGCACAGATTACTCACGGGTCAGCGCAGGCTGGCCCTCATTAAGTGTTTGGTCGACCGCTCGCTGTGAGTAACAAATTTTTCTGATTTTTTCTATGTTCAAACTGCTGTTATGATTGGTTATTGATCTTTGCATCACATAAATACAAGGTTACTCATTTTTTACAAGTACAACAAGAACAAGTGAAAGAAATACATTGAAACTTTTCTCTCATCACCTTCATCTTCATCTTGCACCTTTCTCAACAAATACACATAATCATTTTTGTTGATTCTCTGCATCATAAAGTGATAACGTTCAAAGCATAGAGTTGTATCTTGGTTTGGGGTGAGTGTTTCAGTGGGTTTGTTCTTGAATAAAACCTCTAGGGTTTTGCTCTCCAAGATCAATTGGATTTGGGGGGTTTTTGGATCAGATCTTGTGTGCATTGAATTCAACCGAGTGAAGGTGATCGAAGAACGGAGGTTTTTGTCGATCTAGTAGCGTTAACTGGAGGATTGTGCAACATGGTTTAAGGATCGAACTGTGTGTGGATCAGAATCAGCCGAGTGAAGGTGATTGAAGACCTGTGTGTTCTTGCAATCTAGTAATGGTAAACGGAGGTTCTTCCAACAAGTTTGAGGCACTTGATTTCTACTCAAATCAAGGGAAGAGAAGACAAAGTATCTGCATCAACGAAGTTTCTTGAGTGTGGGATAGCTAAGTTTTCTCTTGTAAAAACATTTGTAAACAAGTTATAGATATCTCAATTCTAGTTTTAGAATTGGGGCAGACGTACCCGAAGCGAGGACGAAAGGGGAACTGCCTAAACAATCCTGGTGTCGTTTCCTTTTCTTTATCTCATTTATATTTCAAACTGTTTACGCTTGTAATCGTTCAATTGATCAATAAAAATTCTGGTATAGTTTCGTGCAGAAAATTAATTTGAAAACCATTGCACAATCATTTTTGGATTGTGCTTAGTGAAAATTCTGCATCAACTATCATAGAAGGTTTGCCTTGGAGTTTTATGCATCCAAGTGCTCGATAAATTGAACGCGTGCAAGATGTTTGATATATTGTCAAGTTTGGTTTAATTTTTGACTGCTAATTGGAGATTGCTCCTTATTAAGTGCTTTTGGAAAAATTGATTAATTATTAAGTTGCGATTCTATTTTTCTCTTCGAGTCTATTGTTCCATTTGGCTTACGTATATCCGATCCTCTCAGTAACTCGGTTCGTGTAGATGAATTATCCTCGGCCGCTTCTGCAAAATATTTTTAAAATTAAATTTTAGGGTCGACTCGCATTTAAAAAGAAGTGATCTATTCATCCCCCCTTCTAGATCAGCTGCCTTTGTCTAACAGAGTTGTACCTTATTTTCAATAGAGAATAATGTTTCAGGTTTCTTTTGTCCGAACATTTCATCCTTTCAGGATTCATACCTGGGGGGATTATGCATATCCCAAAAATTATTTGGCCGACCGAGGTATGAAACCATAATTCTAACTTAGCCGAGATATCTATTTTTGGTCAAGATGGTCATGTAGAAACCTCATACCGACACACATAGGCCGACCCCTGATGTCAGGCGGCCAGGTTCCTTGAAACAATTAAGAGGCAGGCTAAGGGCCAGAAACCGTTTTAGAAAGATTAATAAATGGTTACAAGTACTTATTAAGTTTGTTACGAATAATTAAAACAGGTATGTCTATGATGGCCATAAAGTCTAGTCATTGTGACTATTTAGTAGAGAGGGGAGGCTGACAATACATAAAGATCTAGAGACCAACTGAAGAAGGGGGAAGGAGCATGATGAATAACATAAAACATAGGTGAAACAATTGGGTGAAAGCAATATGCATGTCAGACTCAGGGATCCCAAAAATAAGTCGATCATTTCATCCTTCCCAAACACTCTAACCAGACATTTACGACCTTCCCTGGCTAGCATCATTGAGGTTAACCTTTTGATGTTTTTAGAAAGAATAGTCACCTCATGACCAATACCATGTTTCTCACAGAATGTATTAAACTCTAATGAATTGAATTCATCTCCACCATTGTTTTTGAGGATCTTCAATCTTTGTGCACTTTGATTTTCAGCCTTCACTTTGAACTTTTTGAACTTAGCTAACACTTCATGTTTGAACTTTATGAGTGTTACCCAAGTCATTCTTGTGAGCTTATCTGCAAACGGCATAAAGTAGTTGTTTCCTCCAAGTGAAGGTACCTCAAATGGCCCACATACATCATAATGCACCACATCTAAAGCATAAGTTTCTCTTGGAGGCATTTCTTATGAGAATGGAAATCTTGGTTGCTTGTCTCTCATGCATATATCACATGATTTCTATGGTTCCACAATCCTTGGAATTCCATGTACCAGATTCTTTGAACTCAGATGCCCTACGCTTCTGTAGTTCAGATACCCCAATATCTTGTGCCACAACTCACTTTCTCCTTCAACACTTCTTGCACTAAGATATTGAGTATCTGCTGTTGCAACATTCACCTTGAATGTTCTGTTTCTTCCCAGTTCAAACTGCATAATCAAATTCTGATTAAAGTCATACAACTTCAAGAGATTGTCTTTCATAGTTACTGAAAATCCTTTTTCAATTAGATGACCTACACTCATCATATTGTTATTCATGCCAAGAACATACCATACATCCTTAATGAGTACATTTTTTCCATTGTTCAATTTCACTCTGACATTTCTCATTCCTTCAGCATTCAGATACTCATCATCAGCACATCTGATCTTGGTCATTCTACCAGAGTCAAAATCAATCAGCCATTGCTTGTTTCCAGTTAGGTGATTTGAGCAGCCAGTGTCCATATACCACCAGTCCACCAATTTTCATCTATATTCTCAGATGACATCAATAGTACATGTTCATCATCAGAATCTCCACTAGATATGTTGGCTTCTTCACCTTTGCTAACCTTGTTTGACCAACAATCAGCAACAAAATGGCCAAACTTGTTGCAATTGTAGCACGCAACCTTCCTCTTATCAAACTTATCCTTTCCCTTTTGAAAATTATTATGTTTCTTCTCTTCAGAGTTGGAGAGTTATGACTTCTAAACACCACCACCATACTTTTTCTTGTTCTCTAGCCATGCTTGCTTCTGGTTTTTCTTGCAAAAGAAGATTTCAGATTCTGAGCTTTTAGAGCCTGTTCTAACTCCTTTTCAGATTTTATTTTAGTCAAATGCAACTCTTTTGCCTTTAAACTACTCTGAACCTCTTCAATTCTCATGGTGATGGTGTCTTTAGAGTGTTCTATGGCTACAACTATGTAATCAAGCTGAAGAGTAAGGGATCTCAATGCCTTTTCAATGATTACTTGTTCAGAGAGTGTTTCTCCACAAGACTTCGTCTCATTTGTGACCACAATCACTCTGGAGATGTAATCAGTCACCTTCTCATTGTCCTTCATGCTAAGATTCTCATATTTCTTGCATAGGGACTGCAACTTTATCTTCTTCATTGATGTGTAACCACCATAGCACCGTACTAGTGTATCCCACGTCTCCTTCGCCGTCGAATCAACTATCTTCTCAAACACCTTCGTATCCACACACTGATATATATAGAACAATGCCTTATGATCCTTCTTCCTCATATCACATTGCACATTTCTTTGCGCTTATGTTGCATTTTCTACAACCAGCGTGCAAGCGTCATTGATATGATCAAGAACATCTTGAGCTCCAAACAACACATGCATCTAAATCGACCACCAATTCCAATTATTTTTGTCGAATACTAGAAGCTTTGTATTCAAGCTACTGGTTCTGTCATTCATCTTCGTTCTTGTGCAAATCACTCAGTTCTCACCTACACTTGTGTTTCCCAAACCCTGAGAATCAAGATATGTGATTCTCTTCGATTTTGAACTTCAATTCAATGCGAATTTCAGGAACAAAATCAATCACAGACCTTACTACACTCGTTTTTCATGCTTATGGATACCAATTGTTGGACTTTACATTAAACCTCTATTGATTCACAAGAGAATAATATGAAGATGAAGAGTGCAATATATATATATATATATATATATATATATATATATATATACATACATACAGAGAGAGAGAGAGAGAGAGAGAGAGAGAGAATAAAATTTTTGTAACTAACTTTCAAACTCAATTTACAAAATTGGAATTCTGTTACAAATGCAACTAACATTGGGTTTAAATACAATCACCCAAATCAAATATAAATGAAATGCAAATTCAAATACAAATGAAATGAAAACTAACTTGAAATGAATTATATTACATTTAAATGATTACCAAATTACAAATACATGAACAAACTATAACATATACACTTAAATTAGTAAAAACATCCAAATAAGTAAACGATTCCATATGATGACGTGACTGCACTTTCAGAGATATTTGATTACAATCCTCCATATTATTTCTTATCGTTAAATTTGATCGGACGAAGCATGCATCACATGCTAAATTTGTTAGAGATTAGTTATGTTGTAACTTGGAACCACAAGATTAGTGAATGATGGAGAAAAGTAGAGTGTGTAGAGGGAGATACCTGAGGGTGAATATTTTCATTAGCATTCATTAACAAAGATGAGGATGCCTCCAAGGCATCTATTCAAACAATACAAAAGTGATTGAAACACAATTCATGCAATTACATAACTGAAAAACAGAAAAACTCGAACCTGTAATCGGTTATACTAAACATGTAACCGATTACAACTGCTACAAAAATTAAATCAAGTTTAATGGTAACATTTACATGCATATGTTAACCGGTCACAATTGTGATGTTTTCATAGTTTCTTAAGTTCATAAGTGACTTTGGTCTTATTGTAACCAGTTACACCCCCGTGTTAACTGGTTACAGCACTTGAATTACCAAAAATACTTTTAGCACACCACCTTAATTCAAGTGCTCCAAGTCTTCCATGCTCATGTTCATCTTCAACCTCTTGAACATATCATTTATAACTCCCTTAGTCAATAAGTCGGCTACATATAGACAAAGGATAATCACTCTTTCACTTGTATCTGTCTTCACATACAATACATGCTCGGATACACATTTCTTGAAGCCAACCTCCTTTAGGAAACCATCTATTCTTTTGTTCCAAGCTCTTGGAGCTTGTTTCAAACCCTATAACGCTTTCTTCAACTTGTAGAACTTTATCTCTTGGTTTCTCACAACAAAATCATGGGATGTTTTACATACACCTCTTCTTCAAGAGGTCCGTTCAAAAATGCAGAGTTGACGTCCATTTAGTAGATGGGTTAATTGTTGTTATTCACAATACCAATAACTAGCCTAATGGTTTCAATTCTAGTAAATGATATGAATACCTCTTCAAAGTCTATGTCTCTCTTTGCAAAAATCCCTTTGCAACTAATCGAGCCTTATGCTTGATTATTTTACCCTTGAGATTTGCCTTCACTTTGAACACCCATCTCGCACCAATTGGTTTATTTCCATCCGGTAGATAAACTAACTCCCAAGTATTCTTCTTCTCAATAAATTCCAGATCCTCCTTCATAGCACAAATCTAATTTTGATCATTTAAAGCATCTTGTATTTTAACGGGTTCAGATTCGGCCATAAATGCAAAATGGAGGAAATCACCATCATCATTGACTTTGTTGTCTTGGAATAACTCACAATCTTAGAGTCTTTCTGGCAAATCTCTTTTCCTTGTTGATCTTCTCACATTTTCTTCAATTCGGGCTTTGGTAATGGGCATTTCTGCACTTCCCATTTCTGCAGAATCTGAATTTTCAAAGTTGTAACTAGTTACAACTTTTAGGTAACCGCTTACAGGCTGCTAAATCTCCTTAATTTCGTCGACAATGATGTCTCGGATGATCACAACCCTCCTCTTTGTTGTATCAAATAACTTGTAATCACTTGTAGAGTGATACCCTACAAGTATCACCATTTCTCCCTTATCATCCATCTTTTTTCTAAGGTGCCACGAAACATGTCGATACGCTACGAAACCAAAAAATTTCAAGTGGTTCAGATTTGATTTGAATCCTGACCATGCTTCCTTCGGTGTTACCTTCTCAATCTTCTTTGTTGGACATATATTCAACAAATAAGTAGTTATGGATACCGCTTCTCCACATAACTCTTTCAACAAGTTCTTCCCCTTTAACATGCTTCTTACCATATTCATGATCGATCGATTCTTCCTTCCGGCAACACCATTTTGTTGCGGTGTATAAGTTGGTACAACCTCATGTACAATCCCTACTTGATCACAAAAACTCTTAAAGTCTTTTGAGACATATTTGCCTCCACCATTTGTTTTGATAACTTTGAGTTTGTGATCGCTTTGCCTCTCAACCGTGGATTTAAACTTCTTAAACACTTCAAATACCTCATCATTATGTCCATAGCTTTCTAATATGATTGTCGATGAATGTGACAAAATATGTATTACCACCAATGGAATCTACTTGCATCGGTCCACACACATCCTAATACACCCCCTCAAGGTGATTCTTGGTTCTACAACCTGCATCATTGCTGAATTTACCCTTATGTTGCTTCGCTTGCACACATTCTTCACAAATTTTAGTCAGTATATTGATTAATGATAACCCCATTACCATTTCGTTCTTTTACAAGTCTTTGAGATCTCAGAAATTGAGATACGCAAGACGATAATGCCATATCTACTCTTCTCGACTAACCATTGTAGCAAGACTTCTATGCTCTATAACCTTCAGCACAACCTTGAAGGTTCTATTGGCATCCATACGAGCTTTAAGGACCAAAATACCTTTTGCATCCATAACGCGCAACTCCTTGTTTTCCATGTGAATCTTGTAACCTTTCTCAAGCAATTGGCCAATATTTAGAAAGTTGCATTTAATTCCTGGAAAATGTAAAATACATCTTTGATCAAGGAATTTCCACCATCCTTTCTTATGATCAAAAAATCATTGATCCCATCGACCGCTAGAGTGATGTAATCCGTGAACTTCACCTTGTTCTTCATGGAATGATTGATTTTAACAAACTAATTCTTCCTCCTTGTCATATGAGTCAAGCATCCCGATCCCGAGTATCATTCATCGCTGCACTGAACTCCTTCTTTCACAGTCACCATGACATTTCTTCTACATGTAATCAGTTAACACTTTCATGTAACCAGTTAGTGCTTGTTTTTGCAGCATTCCCAGAATTGTTGTTGTTGTTGTCCAGCAGCCTACTGCTGCTGCATTCTCCTTCTATGATCATGACCAAGAGTGTATTCTTTTCATCAAACTCTTGTCTTGCAACCTTGGCTTCATCTCCTTGAGGTTCCTTCTTGTTCACATTGCACTCTTTTGCAAAACGACCGAACCTTTGACACCTAAAACATTGCTTTTTGCTTTTATCAAACCTCTTATTTTCACCTCTAAAGTTGCTTTGACTACCATTTTTGTTGCAGCTGCTCTCACCTCTTTGACAAGTTGAATTCTTGAAATTTTGGGACTCTCTTCCACCGAAATTCTGAAAATTCCATTTACTCTTCATGGACTATTTTCCTTTCGATCTCTTGTCCTTCTTGTTGAACCGAGCTTGCAAATCGATCTCCTCCTTTTCCTTATCATTATTTATCTCCTCCATCATTTGCTTATGAGCCTCAAGAGAACTTTGCATCTCCTCTTTACTTATCGTTGCAAGATCCTTCTATTCCTCAATCGCTACAATCACGTTGTCAAATCTTGGTGTTAAAGAACGCAAGATTTTCGCGATAACATACTGCTCTATGACTGTTTCTCCATATGTCTTCGCCTGTTTCACCAACCGAGTGATTCTTGTTGTGAAAATCGTTGACTGTCTCCTTTTCTTCCATTTGAATCAATTCAAGTTAATGCTTATGAGTTTGTAACCTCACCACCTTCGCCTTGTCAGCCCCTACATATGCCTTCTTTAAGATTTCTCACGCTTGTTTTGACGATTCGCAATTACCAACTTTCTCAAAGTTGTCACCATCCACACATTGATGGATAAAAAACAGCGCCTTAAAATCTTTCTTCTTCTCCTCCTTATGTGTTGCTGGTTATGCAGTCGCTGCACCTTCGACAAGAGGATTCACCTAATTTTACCACTTAATGAACATCTTGGTAGCCAAACAACACTTACATTTGTTTGCATCATTTGATGTAATTCTTCGCATCAAGGATGAGTAGGTTTGTAGGGTTTCTTTTATTGGAGACAAAATTCATGTTACACACTAGGTGTTTGTGGATCAGAACCAGACTCTTGATGTCAAATGTTGGAACTTGGAACTACATGATTGGTGAATGGTGGAGAAAATTAAAGTGTGGAGAGGGATAGAAAAAATTGAGAGAGAGGGGAGAGAGAGAGAGAGAGAGAGAGAGAATTGAGGGTGAAAATATTTTCATTAGCATTATTAACAAAGATAAGGATGTCTCCGAGACATTTATATAAACAATACGAAAGTGACTGGGACACAATTCATGCAATTACATAACAGAAAAACTCGAGCATGCAACCGGTTACAACTGCTACAAAAATTAAATCACTTTTAGTGGTAACCGGTTACATGCACATGTTAATCGATTGTAACTGCGATATTTTCACTATTTCTTCAGATCAAAAGTGACTTTCGCATTGTTGTAATTTGTTACACCCCGTGTTAACCGGTTACAACACTTAAATTATCAAAATTAGACATAAACCTTTTCACACGCTAAATATATGTATTATCGCATTCTCACTATAGAACTACAGTTATAAAACTTCACTAATTTTGACGTTGAAGTGTTAGCTTTGCAACTCCTTCCTATTTAATTTTATCGAAGACTCTTGCCGCCGTATCAGAAGAGTTGTTTTCTGCATCACTCATATTTCTTATTTTACCTTGAAACATATATTGCATCATAGATGGTGTAATATTCATTGATTCCACGTTGTTAATGTTTCTTCTCACATGCAATGTTCTATACCTTCACGGTGGTGTTTTATTATAAAGTCTGTAATTGATCTTCTTCACAAGAAAAACTTCTATACCTTCACGGACAATGTTTTATTAGCAACCAAAAAAGAAATATACTTTAATTGAAGTGAAAGCAATTTACAAACAAGTTGAAGAAAAAGATAAAAAAGCCACGTCCTAAAGAGGTTAATAGGAAGTGAAGAAAAAGTAAAAGCAAGTTTATCATCAAATAAATTAAACTACTATTTTTATTAGTAATCATGTGAAGTTGTGAACCACGCGACTGTCGGGAATTATGTGGCTGAGCCGTCGTTTCTGCTATCCACAAGTTCAACACTTATGTGGGCCACACGAGAAAAATCTACTGCCCCGACCACAGAATACAATTGCCGCCGATGCTGACAACGTTAATGTCGTTTTCTATTTCGAGAATTATTTCATTTTATTTTCTTCAACCGTCTCAAAATAAAATTATTTTAAAATTATTATATATAGATTAAAAAAAATAATGTTTGAATAATTATATGTAATAATTTTATAAAATTATCTTTAATTATTATTGATTGTCATAAATGTATAATGTAATGTACTCCATCTGTTTCAAAATGACCGTCGTTCAAAATTTTTGCACACAGATTAAGGAATACAATGATATTGTCATAAGATGTTGCACTTTTACTAAATTAATCTTATTAATGTGCTGAAAATAGTGTACAGAGTAATAATTATATTACACAATAGAAAAAATAACAATTATTACTATATTGAAAAGTGAAAACGACAATAATTTTGAAACAAAAATTTTCTCCTAAAACGACAGTCATTTTGAAACGGATGGAGTAATATCTTAAAAGTTGAGTAGACAATATTTATTAGAAGTAAAGTTGATAAAATTAGTTATTATGTATTGAAAACATAAAACAGACTCTTATTTTAGAACAAATTTCTTTGCATAGAAAGATTTGTATTCTGGGACAGATGAGTAATGAATTTTAAGTCTCTTCGTGACGATAGTTTGGTTGTGAAGGCTAAGCTTAGTTAAAAAGTCTAATCATTAAAAGTTGTTATGAGACGACTGTAAGGCCAAGGTCCGGTTACGATGCAAGAAATTGCCACATAAGAAATAGGTAGATTTTTTTTCGTGTCGCAGAATATTCCTTACGAAAAGGTGATATGGATCTCTTAAATCAGTCTATCGGCTAATCGAATTCCATGTCTTTCCACACGTGCAGATACCAATCATTTTCCATATATAAAGAGGAAAATGCACTACTTAATAGATATTCAAACTAGATTTTTCACTATCTTATTATCGTGAGTGTTGGAGTAATAACCTTGCAGGTCAACCCCTCTCCACTAAACTAGAAGCTCTAACCACCGCGGCAGACTATGAATTCATCCTTTTCAGTCGAATTTAGTTCAAGAGCAGAACATTGGCGCCGCCTGCGAGAATCAACTTCTGATTCCTGCGATTTTCCACTACATAACTTCACTCGATTCAACTGAATTGCCTCCAATAGATATACATATCTCCTTCTAACTAAGCACATATTTTCATTTCTTGATTGATCATATTAAATTCAGATTTAAAATCTCCTTCATCAAATCCTTTAACGATGGCCGCTTCCAAAGCCTCATTCTGTCATCCAACGATAGGTCGATGCAGCTGCCGAAGCTGCCACGAATCCATCACCTCTTTCTCAAGGGATGGACGGTAAAGTCTTAACAAATGCTCAATTTGTTCCCCTATCGCAAAATTTTATCCAACCTCGGGGAAATCAATGAGTGTTTCAACCTTATTTGTTCCTCATATTTGCACCGTAATTCCATCTAGGTGAACCTTCATTCAGGCCTCCGCTACCGCGTACAATGTCCGGACGAGAGACACTTCTCGACTTTCAACTCTTGTAGCCTAATCTTGACTTGCAGGGATCCAAAGAACTATTGAACAACGTCTACCAAATGGTTCAATAGCAAAACTCTTAGGCTTTGGTAGAGAGGGTGCTCAGATTGAAGAAAGTTTACACAATGCTAATTTGAGAAACAACGTTGTGCAAGAGGAAAATTCGCATAGAACCTTCATTCCTGAGACGAGAAAGGATCTATAAGAGGTTCATAAGTCTCCAAGTAGGCGACGATACATGCACCACGCTCCTTTCCTTGATACCCATGGAAGGAGGGATCACCACACTCTTCTTGAAGCTCGTCATCCTAGGAGAAAGGAAAGGTATGAAGAATATTCTCTCATCCAACTGTAGAAAAAGAACCCCTTGTATGCTCACATCTTGGACAGTAGAATCCCTAAGTCACTAGAGAAACCTCTAAATCTCCAGAGATATAACGGGATTGGAGATCTTGATGAACATGTCGAGCACATAGATGATCGACTATACTATTATCCTGTCGACGTAGACGTGAATGGAAAGCTCTTTGCACTAACCAAATCATCCATAGCTAGTACAAGTCCCATCTAAATTAAAGCATATATTCTTGGCCTGACCTATGTAAGGATTTTTCACCATCCATTTCACCTCAAAGAAGAGGAAACAAACCACCATGGTCGTGTTTAGCGGAGTTACATAGGGTAAGAACGAAAGTTTGTATGGCTATATTGACTGTTTCACTAAGGTGGCAATAGTTGTTGATGACACAAACGAAAACCTAGAGTGTTGGATCTTTGAGAAAGGCCTCAGACTGGACTGTGCATTCTTGTAAAAGTTAGGGCGCCAAGAGGCCCACAATCTAAAGGATTTGATGAGTAGGGTGAAATCATATATCAATTATAAAGAAAAGTTCTGATCAGTAAAGGTAGCTGGATTCTAAGGAATGCGAGACCTAGCCAACCATCAGAGAAAGACTCTGTGAGGTGTAAAGAAGAAAGTGAACACAGGCCCCACCCAAGGTTTGACGGGTAAACTCCCCTTGAACACTTCACGAGAGACAATCTTGAATAAATGTGCACATATGGAATTTAAGAAGGTCGGGATAAGAAATCTATATATAGTTAGGGAGCCTGCATGGATTGATAAGTCCAAATACTATCGTTTCAACAAGAGTCACGATTATAATGTGGAATTATGTGCTTGCATGTATATTCAAGAAGTGATTAAGGATTAGCAAGATATGCTTGACCCTGATAATGTCATAGTTTTGATGATGACAACATCTCTGAAGTTATAACACCTCTTAAAGCGATTTTGATGACAACAACGCATGAAGACAGGTATGTTCTAAAATTGGTTCAAGCAGTTAAAGATACACAAAGTGGTTGATCAATTTATTCCTATGAACCAGGCTAAATATTTAGAGTTTATGATCACTAGTGATATATTTGCTCTCTACTGAAGGTAACTGACCGAAAGATATCTCAGGCCTCAAGAAGATTTAAGTAAAGTGCTTATTTGAAGTGTATATCAGGCAAAAGAACTTGAAACTCAAGAGTATGAAAGAGATGATGTGTGAATGCTTGTCTGATCATATTAGTTTAAGTGATCAATGTATTGTAAAGACACAAGTGTGTTCTAGAAGTATTATGGCTAAACACACACACACACACAAACATTTTTAAAGCCTCTCTTTTTAAAATAAAATTGCCAAAAATGTTTTTGCAGTCTAGTCGGTTGTTTTGGAAACTGTCAAATTGTTTTGGACAACAATAATTGATTATTGCAAGTGCCTAGTTGATTAGTTAATCGATTAAGTCATTTATTTTGCCCATGGATTATTTCCTAAAATAAACCATCTATTGTCTTATAAATAAAGGGTTTCCTTTTCATTTCAAATCATCTAATAAAAAAGTGACTATCTCACTTTTCCTCTTTCCTCAATCTCTCTAAAATCATTTTTCCCTCTCATTCTTTAGACATAATGCTTTGAGAGAATTCTTTAGTTTAGTGAGAAAATTATTTTAGGTAAGGGAATTGTTGTAAATTTACGAAGAGTTCATTTTCCTCTTGAGTAAATTATTTTTCCTTAGGAAGTGTTTGTTTTTATTTAGAGCTAAACCAGTATAAAAGCTCTTTGAGGGCTTAGTATAAGTCTTTGTTTGGTTCGTGAGCTCCGCCACTTGAAGAAAAGCTCTTCTTTTGGGTTCTTGAAGTATAACCCATGAAAATTATTCACATTGGTTCTTGAGCACAACCCTGTACAATAGCTCAGTTGGTTGGATATTAGCCTGGTATAAAATCTCACCAGGTTTCTAAGTTTAGCCTGTATAAAAGCTTAGTAAAATCATGATCAACCTGATAAAAATCTCAATTCATTTTTGTGGTCAGCCCGTGTAAAACCCCACCTTCGTTCAAAGGATATCCAATTCAAAACTCCAACTTGGTTTGAGATCATCCTATGCAAAATATTAGTTTGGCTTTGAGACCAACCGCTCGAAGTTTTGTTCGTTGTTTGGTGTAAAGGCTAGCCGATTCATTCCTCAGTTCGCTGTTTGGTTGGAAGTCAACCTTAAACTTCACTTTCCTTGTATAAGTGGATTTGTAGGCTTTACCTTCTAAAATATATCAAGCATTATAAGATACTCTCAAGAATAATTCTTGGAGAGAGGAGTAAGTCTCTTCTTTGAGATCAAACATCAATAAATATCAAGTGTTATCTTTCTTCCTTTCACTCTTTTATTTTACGCTTTGTTTTTGCTGCATATTCAAATATTTTTATTAAAATATTTTCAAACTCTATTTTAGAAGATAATTTTGTTTTGAAATATCATTTTCCAAATCTCCACAATTCACCCCCTTCTTATGTATGGAATCACATATTCAACATATAACATTAGTAGCAAGATTGGAGACTGTTCGATTGGTGGTAGCCTTGGCATGCAAGCAAGGTTGGTCGAAATTTCACTTAGACGTGAAATCAAAAATTTTGAATGGTCCCTTATATGACGTCGTGTATTGATAACACGAAAATACCTAATGTATTTTGACTCGATTCACATGCATTTTAGTGTCTATTTTATATGTTTTTATTGTGTTATGTTGATATATTGTGTTTGTTTTAAGTATTTACCAAGTAGAAGCATCCTGCAAGAAAACGGGATAAAAATGAAAAAAAAAAAGAGAAAAAACAAATAATTTGCACTCATGGCGTTCACCATGGCGCTTTCCATGACGTGGCAGCTATGGCCGCCACTAAAAGACAAGAAAAAGCAAAGGGCAAAGATTTTACACTCATGGCATTCGCCACGAGGCCATGGCATTCACCTTGGACCTAAATGCCCACGTTCTCCAACTTTTGTACTCATGGCGTTCGCCATGGACCTTAGAAACCCAAAAAAAATGCCCACTAATAACATTACTTTGAAGGCTTCTCCCACTTTCTCCATTACTCATACATGATATGGGGAAGTTAGTACTTGAAAATCCTCCTATAAATAGACCTTGGACTCATGCTTTCAAGCCATCCAAGTTTTATAGAATTTATTTTAGGCAGAAATTTCAGTATTATAAAATCAGTAGTTTCTCGCATTGAGGAACTGCTGCATTATAGTATTAGGAATTTGCTGTGTACTTGGATTAACGTTTCTGCAATCTTGCCATAATTGTTTTGCAGTTTCAATTTCAGATTCATTTTCAATTCATTTTTTATTTCAGGTTCCATTTAATTTACTGTTCTTTAACTTCCAATTTTAATTTTAAGTCATTTTATATTTTGCTCTTATCATTTCAATTGCCATTGTTGTTACTGTTTCAAGTTTCTCATTCTATTCCTTTAAATACATTAGTAGCTATTACCACCATTCATTTTCAATTATATGTTATGTTTGGAGTTCTATTTGATATGAACATTTATAACATGTTTATTTTTGTAACCATGTCCAGCTAAATTTTTAGAGTCTGGATGTGAGGACCTTCGTCCCGATGGGACTCAATAGATTCAATTGGCACGTTATTTTAAACATTGATTTATTTTTCCGATTCCAGTTTTTAGGTTTTAAAATCAAAAATGTTTTGCGCGAAAGCGAAAACACTCAGGTACTGGTCAACAGGGCGACAGTGTGACACCCATACTAGATCATAAAAATTGGATTTAATTTCTAAAAACAGCTATAACGCTTTAGGGATTAACTAGGATTTATTGGTTTTCAAAGAGTGTTTCAAAATTGTAACTGAGACAGCGACAACCAGGCATTTATGGTTTCGAAACATAACACGGGCTGCAGGAAGGTGAACGGTGTTTTTAAATTGATACTTTCTTCCGAAAAAATATTTTAAAAACTAAAACAAATGCCAATAATTTATTGAGTCCTATAGGTGCGATTGGAAATTACATTCTGGTCTCTCTTTAATTAATTTTCTCCCAGACAGACTTTATTTCTTGTTTCTGCTTTCCTTCTAAAAATCCAGAAATATACTGATTAGCCTTAGATTTGCAAAGCGACAATAGACTATAGGTTGACATTGATCTCTGTGGGTTCGAAACTTTTTATACTATAACTGACATTTCCGTGAACTTGCGGATACGCCCCATCATGTATGTCACATAACCTCTTGGGTTTGTGATACAAGAGTAAGCAAGAAAAGTGTACAAGTTGAACAAATTCCTCTATGGTCTCAAACATGCACCTAGGTGTAATACCCCAAATTTTGACCACTTAGATTTCCCATCATTGTGAAAATCATCATCACAATATGGATGAACTATCATGCTTCATTAGCCTCCCCAAAGATGGGTGAGCATCCACTACAATCAAAATTAGGGTTTCAAGCCCTCTCTGAGTGCTTAGACAAAGGATCAATCAAGAAATGACATGATCTTCAACTTGTCTAATCTCTCAAACATCCACAATGGATAAAAAAGGACTCCCACTTCAAGGATTAAGCACAAGGCTGCTCCCTTCTAGGTGGATCAAGTCTCAAGATCGACAGTGTCACCAAATTAGGGTTTTGGTCGACCAGGGTCTCCAGATGGAAATTTTCATCTGGGCACAAGGCAATGATCCAAAACATAACCTAATATGCTTCATGGAACCTCATGAACCCATGCATCAAGTCAATTTTGCCTCAGGGGATGCATTCATCAAAAATCAGGAATTAGGGTTTCTTGACCTAATTCACCCCTAAGTTGACTTTTGGGACAAACCATGAGCCAAGACCTCAAGAGATGATTTGAGGGTCTCTAATACACCATATTGATCCATTTGGAACAATGGATTGATCCAAGAAGCTTGAGCAACAAGTCTCAATTTCATCTACACCACAATTAGGGTTTTAAGGGAAAAGTCAACTGTAACTTTGACTTTTGACCAAGACATGCTCCCAAACCCTAATACATGATTGAATATACCCTATGACACCCATGGAACATGTCCATCAAGTTTGATTTAGGTCAAGGACATGATTTCCTGAAGAATTGCACAGTTTGGAATTCATCTGATAAAAAGTCAACTGTGCACAAAAGTCAACTTTGACTTTTTGAGATTTTTCACCAAAATGGATTTTTAACCCTAAAATGATGTTAATGTATGATTTGAATCATCATTCATCAAGAAAAATCAAGAAAAGTGAGATAACTTGTAAAAGGGGTAACCATAAAAACTTAGAAATTTTTCTAAGTTAAAAATAAAGTGGCAAAGGTACCAACTTTGGAGGACCATAACTCCTAAACCACAAGGCCATTTTTTCTCATCCAAAGATGGATTTGTAGCCCTCATTATCACCTACAAAAACTTCAACTACAAGTCATTCCAATTCATTAAGGATTTTGAGTTATGGAGTGATCAAAGTGGCTGAAAAGTGAAAATGTCACTTTTTCCAACACTTAGTGAAATTTTCACTAAGTCAGATTCTGCTTCACTTTTTGCCAAATGTAGGGGGATTTTTCACTTGGAATCAAAAGAGATCAAAACCAAACTTGTTCAAACAGTTGTTGTATCATGTAAGAGCTTTCCAAAATGGCCAAGAACATTGCCAAATTCCACCTACATCATGAGATACAACATTGTCAAGTTGCCTTGCTGAAATCTGTCAAGGCAAGGCAGAATTTGCAACTTTGGTCGATTTGCCAAAATCAGCCAATTTCAATTGCTCCAATCCACTTGGACACCTCAGAGGATTGAATCTAAAGGGGACAATCACTGAACCAAGCCTCCAAAGTCCATGGAACAAGAAATAGCATGTTGACCCTAGAGTTGCCAAAATAGGGACAAGACTTCAAATTTGGAATGAGGCATTCAATGGAACCATCAAGGTGGCATGGACTGAGCCATTCTCATCTGAAATCAGTCAAGACTTATCCAAGACCAAGGGGACCAAAGCTCTGTGCCCTAACCTCTAGTCAATGGCTAGAGGAGACTTGGATTCTCATTGGACAACATTGGCCAAACCTACTTACCAGCTGCCATGCACTATTCCTTGCAAAACAAACTTGCTCTACTATAAATAGAGCTCAATTATGGTCAGTTTGAGTACACCAAAGCCATCTAACAGATGCTTTCCTCAAAATCTCTTTCTCTTGGCAAAAATGCCTTTCTTAGCAAGGTAGCTATCGGGTTTTGAGTTTGAGAGCAATTCTGCACAAACCAATCACTCACACACCTCACATATATCACATATGAGCTGATCAAACACTCAAATAACTTCTGAAACATCAATTTCACAAAATCACTTGCCATCCACACAAGTTTGAAGTGAAGTTGCAGCTGAGATGCCATAAACTGATCCAGTCCATTTCAATTCAATCCAAGTGTTCAAACACACTCCATATGGTGTAGGGAAGCTGTCCAGATCATCGCAACTTGTCTGTAACACCTCCAACTCAAAATCACATCAGCTCTTGCTGTCACGACTTGGAGGTAAGCCTAAACTTAGTCATCTCTCAATCTATGCATATTTCCTCGCACAATAATTTGGCCATATGTTCATAATCATGCATGGAATGTTTTCCCTCAATTAATTGCATTGTTTGAATCGTGTATCAAAATTCCTAGCCTTCATGCAGAAATTAGGGTTCTTGAGGTTTCTTCGTGATTTCTTGTTGTATGTTTAATTTAAATGAAATTAAAGTACATAGACATGATCGTGAGGTTGAGACGAGCATAATGATATGTGGATTGCATGATATGATTACGTATTCATGGAGATTGGATAGAAAATGCAAATCTGAGAAACCAAGAACACGCGCGTGTTCTTCAGCTGTTCTTGGCGCCATTTTTGAATAATTCAAATATTTGAATTTTGTGATTTTGTTTAATTGATTCAAAAATTAATTTCTCTCTGAGTTTTAATGATTTTGAGTTGATTCTTTTTTTGATAATTCACAAAAATGTTAAAATATATTATTTTATAAAAAAATCCCAAAAATATTATTTATTTCATATAATTGATATTTTTGCAAAGAATTAATATTTTAATTGTTTTTGGCATTTTAAATATTTTTTCTACATTGATTTTGCAACTTTTAATGCTTTCTAATTATTTTGTAGGTCAATACTTAATTTTTGAAGCATTAATCCAAGATCACAATTTGTTTTCCATGTGTTAAACAATTTTTGATCATTTTAATTGAATTTTTATTCAATTAAATACATTTTGAAAACAAATTAGGGTTTTGGATTAATTCAACCCCCATAAATCATTTTCAAAACACTTTGGGCCTCTATTAGAGTGTAAGACCCAATCCTTTTTTTTTTACCAAATCATCTTTGGGCCTCACTTATTGTATAAGTCCCGATACCGTAAAAAAACAAACGGCGCGATCGTCGCCTTTTCAAAAATCATCTGGGCCTACCCTCGAGTAGTAAGACCCATTTATTTTTCTTCAAAACTTTTTGGGCCTCTTGAGAGAGTGTAAGACCCATCCCCCCTTGTACAAAAACTTTTTGGGCCTCACTCATTGTATAAGTCCCTCTGTACAAGTAAACGGCGCGATCGTCGCCCGTTTAAAAATAAAAATCATCTGGGCCTCTCCTTGAGCTATAAGACCCATTCAAAACACTTTGGGCCTCTAATAGAGTGTAAGACCCAATCCCCCTTTTAACCAAAAACATTTTGGGCCTCACTTATTGTATAAGTCCCTATGCGTTAAAAGAAAACCTCGGCGCGATCGCCATTTTTTAAACAAAAAATCATTTGGGCCTACCCTCGTGTTATAAGCCCCACTCTTTTTTCTTTAAACCTTTTTGGGCCTCTTGAGAGAGTGTAAGACCCATCCCTTTGTACAGAAAACCTTTTTGGGCCTCAGTCACTTGTATAAGTCCCTCTGTACAAATTCAAACAGTGCGCTCACTGATAAAACCCTGGGCCTCTCCTTGAGTTGTAAGCCCCAAATCTTTCTTTTTCAAAGCACTTTCTCCTTTGATTTTGAATATACTATTGTTTTTAATCTTTCTTTGTTGAATAACTAACCAAACAGCATGGAAGCACTACAACCGAGTAAGTGTTTACCCGCTTTCATTTACTGCTTTCATATTATAAACTGTATTGTGGGGATGCTCACTGTAAGTCTCCTTTCATAAACTCATATCTACTGTGTAATAATAGTATAGATATTTCGAGTTTCCCCGGCAACTACGTCTAGAACTAGGTAACGCCGTTTCATTTATTCGTAGAAATAGACGCCTAGATCCCCAATAGGAGCACCAGATACAGTCTTCTCTTCGGCTGTCCTCCTTAGGAATCGTCAAGAAGCTCTACTCCCCAAGATGAATGTATTCTCCGTGAATGGCATCTCTGAGTTTCTTCCCAATTCTCGAACTTTCCTGACTTGATCTATTCCTTGTGGATAGCTTGCCTTGAATGTCTCGGGGTTTGGGTACCCACTACGGTCATAATCTTGGACCTTTACTAAGGAACCCTCTTTAAAAGTTAAAATTCGCTGGATAGTAAACCTCGCACGTTTACCAGTGGTTTTCATCTTTAAAAGAGTTATCTCTCCTAATGGAAAGGAGATGATAGACCCACGGGCTTCTTAAAAGCATCGGCCTCCTCTTGGGCATTATTCAAGGACCCTACGGCTTCTTAGAAGTATTCACAGCCTCCTCTTAGGCTTCGTATAATGATCTCTTCCTCCGGGAATGATAGCCTCCTCTTGGGCTTCGTACAAGGACCCGTCGGCTTCTTAAAAGTTTCCAGCCTCCTCTTGGGCTTCGTACAAATTGTCCCGACGACCTCCTAGAGGTATAGGAACAGAACCTAGTCATCCTCATAGAACAGTCCTTTCATAGAGTCTACTACTGTTTCTCGAAGCATAGTACAAAAAATAAAACTCTAGACACGGACAGTCTAACTTCCTTGAGTCTCAAAGACATTCTCAAGCACCATTCGTTAAATAGGAAGGAAACCCGCAGACTCAGATAGTCTCGATACCCTTTGGATTTCCCGTTTCCTCAAAGAGAAGGAAATATCCCTGATCCTCAAATTAAATCCCTGTGTACAGTGTTACTCATATAAGAACTGATTTTCTCTTTTAAATCAGTATATTGGATCTGTCACTCAACTGAAACAGTTACAATAGCCTCCATCTCGGGCTTCGTACGAGATACCAAAATTCTCCCCAGTGGAGTCAAAACAACCTTTTCGCCTCTCTCTCGGGCTTTGTACGAGATACAAAAACACTCTCTTACTAAGTATAAAAGATTATCCAACTGAGTCAACTCTTTGCTAGCCTCCTCTTAGGCTTCGTATAACGATGTGCCCCACTGGGTCAAAAACTTTTAGCCTCTCTCTCGGGCTTTGTACGAGACACAAAATAGCCTCCTCTTAGGCTTTGTATAATGATTTTCCTAGCGGAAATTAGCCTCCTCTTAGGCTTTGTATAAGAAAACCACTGGTTGATCCAATCGACCTTTTAGCATCAAAGTTGTGCCTCGTTCACAGTACACAAACATCAACAACTCCTTTCCTTTCATCTAATCGCTGTAAGCGGCAAGCCTCTGGATCATCTACATCCATGTCACTATCCCTCTTTTAGCATAAGAAATTCCTAAGGAAAGATGGCATTGCTCTACACTGAGTTAAAGTCTTCTCCTTCAGGTTAAAACCCTTTCTTCGGAAATTATGGCATTGCTCGGATCCGCGTATCCCAGTTAAAGTAATTCTCCTTCTCCCCTCTTTAGAGATGACAAATTCTCTCTAAAGCCGAGGTCTTTCAGCTTCACGTCTTGGGCTTTGAACAAGACACAAATAGACCTTTTAGCTTCACATCTTGGACTTTGAACAAGATACAAATCACCTTTCGCTTCACGTCTTGGGCTTTGAACAAGACACCAAAACACCCATTTCCTCCCATAGAATAGGAGGAACTACGAACGCTCTGATTTCCCTGTTTCGGTAAATGGGAATACGTAGGCATAAGATCGAAAGAAAAGATCTTAGCGAGCGCAATCAACAAAAAACCCAAATCCCATATCTCCATCAATCACAAGCAGTATTTCAAAAGCATCAGTCCTAACATCCTAATCCTTGTTCCCCGCCAGAAACCTTCTGCCCAGGTCCTAAAAAGAAAGAAAACCGTATTGGCGAAAATACAAATAACCAGTACAAGGCCCCCCACATTGATAGCATCCGTAACCTAACAGACCGCTGTTTAAACTCAGTATGCAAGCAGGGTTAATTGGAGACATCTATTTCCTTTCCTTATTCAGCTCACAATAGGATAAAAAATGAATCGACCTGTAGTCAAAGCTCAAACCGCAGAGAGCGACCAGCGCTTAAGAACCGCGTCCAAAATCGCTCGCTACAGAAAAAGTGGCGCCCATCGTGGGGCCCTTGTTTTACTTTCTGTCTGTTTTCCTTGTAAAATGGCGACTCTACTGGGGAGTCTCCTTTTCTGCCTTAGGGCATCATCCCCGTTTTCTACGGAAAATGGGAACTCTACCGAAGAGAAAGATTGACCTATGCTGGTCCATCTCTTAGGCAGGGAACCACAGATTGGGGCTTCCGTCGGGGAACCCATTTCTGTCAGGAACTTAAGAATCATAGCTTTATAAGTCTAGGATGATTAGGACAAATATATATACTGCTTTTCCTAATTGCTATACATGTTTATTTTTCTGCTACTGGGAATGCGTGTGATGCCGCATGTGGTGAGATTGAGTATACACTTAAGAAAAGCCAACCTTTTTCGTAGTGCGGAAGCTATCGGAAATAGCTGTTACGCGATACTACCCTCATTTGAGGCTGGTGATCTATTCTCGGTGAATGGCACTTACTCTAAGAATGCACACAACTCGCTGGCGATCCGCTTGTTGTCTTGCTTTCCTGGGAGGAGCTGATGATAATGAGTACAGGTACAAAAATCACCCTAGTATAAACCTTTGAGGATGGGTAGAGCCTTGACTTCATGACAACGACCCTCTGACCCCATGTTTTTTCTATGTTTTTGTGTGCTGCATTCATGCATTCATTTAATAAAACATTAAAACATTCAAAAAATTTCTCTTCTAGTCTCTCTGTTTTTCAAATTAAACTAAAACTGTGATTGCAAATATCAGAGAAAAAGATTGCATTAATGGATTTCGGTAGAAGGAGAACTCACCAGTATACCTTCAAGGGTCCAAAACTAGGGGATTTGAGAAGGTTAGCAAGGATGATCGTTAACCCAGAGGCTTTCAGAGCCAAGCACGGTGGTTTGCTACCACTGTTAAGAGTCCATGTGATTAAGGGAATCATGGACGCGCTCATTCAGTTCTACGACCCGGTTTATCACTGTTTCACATTTCCGGATTACCAGCTATCACCAACGCTGGAGGAGTATTCTCATCTGACTGATTTACATATCACTGATCGAGCTCCATTTTCTGTACTGGAAGAAATTCCAAAGAATCAGACTATTGCAATAGCAATTCATTTGGACGAGTCTGAGGTCAGGACTCACATGACCACTAAGGGTGGCATCCAAGGTTTGCCAGCCCAGTTCTTGACAAAAAAGGCTCTATACTTCGCTAGTATAGGGAACGGGACTGCTTTTGAAAGCATCTTTGTCTTGCTCACCTACGGATTATTTTTTCCCAACATCAATAATTTCGTCGATATCAACGCTATTAAGGTTTTTCTCATTGGAAACCCTGTGCCGACTTTGCTCGCAGATGCGTATCATTCTGTACACTTGGGAAATTTGTACAGCAGAGGGGAGATCACATGTTGTGTACCTTTGCTCTACAAATGGTTTATCTCTCACTTGCCCAAGTCTGCCGCTTTTTGGGATTGCAAGAGTGTCTTACGTTGGTCGCAGAAGATCATGTCCCTCACCAACTCTGATATAGATTGGTGTAATAGGATTTATGAGGGAATCAGAATCATTGACCATTGTGGAAACTTCCCCAGCGTATCCCTCATAGGAACTAAAGGAGGAATCAACTATCATCCGATATTAGTTCTTCGTCAATTTGGATACCCGATGAGACACATCCCACTGGGTGTTCATCTGGAAGGTCTTTTCTTCAAAGAAGGAGAAAGTGACAGAGCACTAAAGATGGAAATAGTGCAACCTTGGAAACATGTTCATAAGAAAGGACGAGAGTCTCTGGGAAAACCAGACTGTGTCTCGGTGGAGCCTTATCTCCACTGGGTACAAACTAGAGCTCTCAAGCTAAAGATGCCTTATCCTCGTTACAGAATTCTTCCGCCGAGGGAAATTGTCATGTACTTCATGACGGAAACTGAAAGGCTTCAGGTTACTCTCAACAAGGTTCAAAAGGAAAGAAAATCTTGGAAGAACAAGTACCGCACCCTCGACGTAGAGTGTATCCAAATACAACAACTACTAAAAGAGAAAGATGCTCTGATTGAAATTTTGGAGCAGCATGCTGTAGAGAATCAAGATGACCAAAGGAATTTGCTCACTCCTTTCACTTGGCAAAGGAATGACAACCCGACAACGGCCCAAGCGCCCCGGTCAAAGAAAAGGAAGATACCAGAATCAGCACCCGGTTTCTCCTCAGAGAGGACTCGGGACCCATTAGTTTAGGTTTCTGTTTCTGCACTTTGTAATCTACTGTATTTCCATTTCGGTAATCCTTTGAATTTCAATAAAAAGGGGTTTCCCCACTGTTTGATATTTGCAATCTAATTGTCGAAGTTTATTTCAATTAAACCTAAAAACAATTAATATAATCATTGCATTCATCATTCTCACATCGCGTATTCTTCTTCCCTACGAATCTCACGTTTGTGTCTCGATTCTAGAGTCAAACTGTCTCATTCGTATAATACTCGGGCCAATCGTCAAAAAAAGATGGATGATCTTGAGGAAGAAAACAGAGAGTTGAAAGAAGAGATCGACGCTCTGAGAGAGGATATGAGAAAGCTTCGTAACGACATGCAAGCCATGGCAGAAGCTCAGCTACAAAGAATTGTGATCTCAGAGATTACCTCAACGCCCATCATAGAAAAGTATGATCCTAGGTATCAGATGCCGAAAGATCGTCCTTGGGGCATGCCTATTAACTATATCCCGGAAGGATATGTTACGCCGATCACTGAAGATCAGGGAATCGCAACAAAAGCCGCTGGGCCTGAAGGTTACAAACTTCGGGAAAGCGAAGATGCCAGGGGCATACTGAAGACTCCTGAAGGTTACAAACTTCGGGAGGCACCAAGACTTACTGCCGTAGTCACGGTACCACCCCCTGTGGTGCACACTGTCCCGGAAGGACAGATTCCACCAACACCTTCTGGGTAAGAAGGAAACTATGTTTGACAGAATGGAGGAATTCCAGGAACAGTTCTTGGAAATGCAGAAAGAGCTGCAAGCCATTCGCGGTCAGGATCTATTTGGAAAGGACCCCGCAGACCTCTGCTTGGTCCCCAATGTGAAAGTCCCGCACAAGTTCCAAGTGCCCGACTTTGAAAAATACAAGGGTAACTCTTGCCCTCAGAGCCATCTGGTGATGTACGCTCGACGGATGTCAGCTCAGACGGAGAATCAGGACCTGCTGATTCACTACTTCCAGGATAGTTTAAACGGTGCCGCACTCAAATGGTACATGGGTTTAAACCGTACTACGATCAGTACATTCAGAGATCTTGGTACTGCCTTCGTCCAACAATACAAGTACAATTTGGACATGGCACCCGACAGAGATCAACTCAGATTGATGTCGCAAAAGGAAAAGGAAACCTTTAAGGAGTATGCTCAAAGGTGGCATGAAATTGCCGCTCAAATTTGTCCACCTCTTGAGGAAAAAGAGATGACAAAAATCTTCTTAAAGACCTTAAGCTCATTTTACTATGACCGAATGGTTGCCAGTGCGCCCAGTGATTTCACCGAAATGGTCGGCATGGGTGTACGTCTTGAGGAAGCCGTCCGAGAATGACGTTTGGTAAAAGACACTGGATCAACGAGCGGTACTAAAAAATACAGTAGTGCTCTCCCTAAGAAAAAAAAGCAAGATATTGGGAATATCTCTCTCGGAAAGCAAAGGCGACGTTATCAGCCAGTAGCAGCTGTTACTCCTGCTATCGGCCCCGCGCCTGTTCCTACATATCAACCTCAGATTGCACAGAGCCAACCTAACCAACAAAGGACACAACAGCCTCTTCAACAGGCTCGTCCTCCATATAACAACAACCGTACAACACGGCCACCAGGATTTGATCCTATACCTGTAACGTACGCAGAACTGTTTCCGTTACTGCTAGCCAAGGGGCACATTCAGACTAAGTCTCCCCTTTCAGTTCCAGAAAATCCGCCTTTTTGGTTTAAAGCGGATCAAACATGCCCTTATCATCAAGGAGGTTCAGGGCATAACATTGAGACTTGCCTCAATTTCAAATCCGACGTACAAAAGCTTGTTAGGAGCGGGCTCTTATCTTTCAAAGATACGAATCCTAATGTTCTTACGAACCTGCTGCCTCAACACGAGAAAGCTGCAGTCAATCTGATTGAGAAAGAGACTAACAATGTCTATCAAATTCACGATGTACTCTCATTGGGGACCAATCTGGTCAGGATGCATTGTAGACAGAGTGGATATGGCCATGTGCCACCTCATAACTATCACCAGTGTGATATCTGCTCTAAAGATAACCAAGGATGTTCGGTAGTGCAATCAGCTCTACAGGAACAAATGGATCTCGGATGGATCCAGGAGCACCGAGTTCGTGGAGTTAACATGGTCTCTACGAATTCTAACGTCATTCAAAACCACGACATCTGTGTGATGAATTTCAACTTGGTGGAGATGCACTCGAGGCAAAGCCAGTATCATAATCTGTCGCGGCACGATTACAGTTCCTGTCTGATTTGCTCGATAAACAAACAGGGATGCTCTTTCATACAAGAGGCCCTCCAGCGTCAGATGGATCTTGGATGGATCCAAGACTACCATGATAGGAACTCCTATCAAATCAACATGGTTCAGATCTTCGACATTTGCGTGATGAATACCAACCTGGTAGAGTTACATGCTGAGCAGGTCCGACTCGGATTCTTAATATCACATGATTATCAAAACTGTAAAGAAGGTTGCGAAAACGATCGAGGTTGTACCCTTGTCCAGGAGGCACTTCAGCACTTGTTAAATCACTGGTGGATGCCAATCTATATGGACGAAGATACTCAGCAGATTAGTATCAATAACAGGAATCCTACTCGTCGTCAAAGTCAGGATTTCCGATCAATGGAAGATAACCTAGTGAGGTTACATTGCATTCAAAGTGGGCGTGGCCAGGTGCCACCACACAACTATGACAGTTGCAGCGTCTGTTCGGAAAGTAACCAAGGGTGTTACCTTGTGAGAGCAGCTCTTCAGGGTCAGGTCGATCATGGAGAAATTCATCCATATCCAGGTTCAGGACCCATCAACTGGACGCCGAACTACCTTGCCGATCAAGTTGAGAATGTTGTCACAATCTCGGGTCATCATAGGACCAAGGATGTTTTTGCCATCATTCCTCTACTTGACGAATCTAAAGTTCCCAACCGGGAACGGATCGAGGTTACTTATGACGGTCAGAAAAATCAGAAGGTTCCCATAGTCATCTATCTACCGGGACCATTACCGTATGAATCAGCTAAGGCGATCCCTTACAAATACGGTGCAACAATAATCGAGAATGGAAAGGAAATTCCATTACCCTCCGTCGTGAATATTGCAGACATCAGTCGTGTAACACGGAGCGGTCGAATCTTCAACCGAGGGGTTGGAGAATCCAACAAAGAAAAGGAACTTCAGGCAGAAATTCCTGATCCACCAGTCAGTCAATCTGGTAATCCCGACTTTTCAAAAGACAAAGATGAGATGCTAAAGCTCATCCAAAGGAGTGAATATAACATTGTTGATCAACTGTTACAGACTCCTTCAAAGATCTCAGTATTATCACTGTTACTCAGTTCAGAAGCACACAGAGAGGCTCTACAGAAAGTCTTGGAGCAAGCCTTTGTGGAACAGGATGTAACAATCAGACAATTCGATAGCATTGTCACTAACATCACTTCCTGCAATAATTTGGGATTTAGTGATGAGGAATTACCTGAAGAGGGTTGTCGTCATAACATGGCGCTCAACATTACAGTTAACTGCCAGGGCGATGCTTTAGCCAATGTACTGGTAGACACAGGGTCAGCCCTGAATGTTATGCCGAAGTCCACTTTGACGCAATTATCATTTAAGGGCCCTCCGATGAGAGTCAGCGAGGTCGTCGTCAAAGCATTCGACGGATCCAGAAAAACAGTTATCGGCGAAGTGGATCTTCCCATAACTATTGGTCCTCACACTTTCCAAATCACTTTCCAGGTCATGGACATCCGGGCAATATACAGTTGTTTATTAGGAAGACCTTGGATACATCAGGCTAGAGCGGTTACTTCAACCCTCCACCAAAAGCTAAAGTTCGTCAAGAACAATCAACTTGTCACGGTTCGTGGGGAACAAGCCTTGCTTGTGAGTAACTTATCATCATCTACTTGTGTGGAACCCGAGGAGGTTATTGGAACTCAGTTCCAAGCACTATCGGTGAGCAAGAACGATCAATCCAAAGAAGGAACTTCAATTTCTTCATACAAAGATGCTATCAAAGCGGTCGAGAGTACCGATACGACAGGATGGGGACGGCTTGTCATTCCTATTGACAATAAAACAAAGAAGGGTCTTGGTTTTTCTGCAACCTGTACCCAGACAACTGCCAACGATGAAAGTCTTCATCCCCTTCAAAACTTCTTTCACAGTGGAGGTTTTCTTCACCCGGTGTCTCAGACAGTTCATGCTATCAATGAGAAAGATCCCTCTGACACAGATGAAGAATGGAAGTCCTACCTTAACAAGGACGACTATATGTCCCAGGAAGAAGTGCCTATGCCTTTTTTCTTTCCTACAGAAAGTCCGAGATTTATACCAAGATCAAATGTCGAAATGATCTACGGAGATTGTGATCCGGAAGGATGCCGTGCTCCGCCAAATTCATTAGAGGAAGACACTCTAATGAAAGAAAACTTTGATCACAATTACTATGGCCCGATGGATGGTCTGCCAATGTGGCAGCCTTACCCAGGAAACTTGGGGCAAGAAAGTCAGCCGAGTAATGAAACTCAGCTGAGCGTCATTGAACAGAATACCTGTGTCCCCGCCATGTCATGGGATCAACACTCAGGTCATTCGGAAACTACTCAACATGAAGATGAATTCGCAACGTTTGCAGGACTAGAATTCATCAACTATGCTTTTCCTGAGGTCAACGTCATCGAGGGGGATGACTTCTTCAGTTCCAAAGAAGTGTGGGACACTTTGGGACAACCAAGTGGAAAATAAGACTTTATGGTCAAGTACACTGCTCCCGAAAGCTCTTGTATCAGGCTCGAAGACATCCAGCCAACTGGATGGGGAGATACAGTTGAGAGCACAAATGCTATGAAAAATGCAACAGAGGAATCCTCCTACGACAATTCTGCTTGGGAGACAGATTCCAATGATCCTACTCCACCAGAAATCAGCGTCATTTCTAAAGACAAATCAAGGAAGGTGCCAGACTTTGTGATTCACCGAGGAGTTCGCCGCCAGTGGGTTTCCGTCGAGGTTCCGAAGGTCGTTCATCAGTCAAAGTAATTGCCATCTTTAACCTTTCGCCCTGCCCAGGTGAAACGGATGTTTTGATAGGGCTCATTTTCTGTAAATTTCCCTCTTCGCTTTGCCCAAAGCGACAGAGTTTTGTTTTATAGGGCTGTAGTTTCAAGATTCGACTTGTTCATTAATAAAATAACGTCGTTCTGTAATTTCCGCATTAATTGCTATTTTCTCTTTTTGCTTTTTCAGAAAATGGTAATCCTAAAAAACAATTCAATTATAAAAACAAGCAGTAAAACAAATACACTGCACACACTTACATTTTCTCTATCTCTTCTAAACACGAATCATCACGTCATGCAGATTGCTTGTTTTATACCCCGTTGAAACATACGATCCGATGCCTTCTTCCAACTTTGAGTCCCCGGTATTCGAGGCTGAAGAAGAAGTTGACAACCAAATTCCAGAAGAGATCTCCCGACTACTCAGACAAGAGGAAAGGTCCATTGAACCTCACAAAGAGCCGTTGGAAACGATAAACTTGGGTTCAGAAAAAGAGAGAAAAGAAATCAGGATCGGAGCACTGCTCAGTCCAACTGTCAAAGAAAGTTTGATAAAGCTTCTCAAAGAATTCCCCGATGTATTCGCTTGGTCCTATTAGGATATGCCAGGGTTGGATACCAGCATCGTGGAACATCACTTACCGCTAAGATCGGAATGTCCGCCAGTAAAGCAAAGGTTGAGACGGACTCACCCGGACATGGCTATCAAAATCAAAGAGGAGGTACAGAAACAGATCGATGCGGGTTTCCTCGCTACATCTGAATATCCTCAATGGTTAGCCAACATCGTACCTGTTCCCAAAAAGGACGGAAGGGTCAGAATGTGTGTTGATTACAGAGATCTAAACAAGGCAAGTCCAAAGGACGACTTTCCTTTACCACACATTGACATGCTGGTTGACAGCACAGCAAAGTTCAAAGTATTCTCCTTCATGGATGGATTCTCGGGCTATAACCAGATCAAAATGGCGCCGAAATACATGGAGAAAACTTCGTTCATTACCCCAAGGGGTACCTTTTGTTACAAGGTAATGCCGTTCGGTTTGAAGAACGCCGGGGCTACCTATCAAAGGGCCATGACTACTCTGTTTCATGACATGATACATAAGGAAATCGAGGTATATGTCGATGATTTGATTGCAAAATCAAGAACAGAGGATGAGCACGTTGAACATCTGTCAAAATTGTTCGAAAGTCTAAGAAAATTCAAGCTCCGCTTGAATCCCAACAAGTGCACCTTCGGTGTCCGTTCAGGGAAACTACTAGGGTTCATCGTCAGCCAGAAAGGAATTGAAGTTGATCCTGACAAGGTCAAGGCCATTCAAGAAATGCCTTCTCCGAAAACTAAAAAACAAGTCAGAGGATTCCTGGGACGTTTGAACTACATCTCCAGATTCATATTCCTTATGACCGCCACTTGTGCGCCGATTTTCAAGTTACTGAAAAAGAACCAGGATTGCGTTTGGTCAGAAGATTATCAAACTGCCTTCGACAGTATTAAGGAATATTTGTTGAATCCTCCGATTCTATCACCTCCAGTGGAAGGAAGACCACTAATCATTTACCTCACAGTCCTAGAGGACTCAATGGGATGTGTACTTGGCCAACAAGACGAAACTAAAAGGAAAGAGTCTGCCATTTACTATCTAAGCAAGAAATTCACCGACTGTGAGACTCGGTACACAATGCTTGAGAAAACTTGTTGCGCTTTGGCTTGGGCAGCCAAACGTCTTCGCCAGTACATGATTCGTCATACTACTTGGTTGGTCTCCGAAATGGATCCAATCAAGTACGTTTTCGAAAAACCTGCTCTCACGGGAAGGATTGCCCGTTGGCAGATGTTACTATCAGAATATGACATAGAGTACCATGCTCAGAAAGCCGTTAAAGGAAGTATTTTAGCCGATCATTTGGCTCATCAACTGATTTACGATCAAGAATCAATCGGGTTTGACTTCCCAGACGAAGATGTCATGTATCTAAAAATGAAAGATTGCGATGAACCGCTACCCAGTGAAGGGCCAGAACCAGGTTCCCAGTGGGGACTCATCTTTGACAGAGCAGTTAATCATTATGGAAACGGAATTGGGGCAATCATTGTTACCCCTCAGGGGTCCCACATTCCTTTCACTGCCAGACTTACGTTCAAATGTACGAACAACGAGGCCGAATACGAAGCATGTATTATGGGTCTCGAAGAAGCGATTGATTTAAGGATCAAAAACTTGGACGTATACGGCGACTCAGCCCTGGTTATTAACCAGATAAAAGGAGATTGGAACACATACCAATCAGGATTGATTCCTTACAAAGACTATGCAAGAAGGTTGTTACCCTTCTTCAACAGAGTTGACTTTCATCACATCCCTCGTGATGAGAATCACATGGCTGATGCATTAGCCACTCGCTCTTCCATGATTAGTGTAGGTCGATGGAACGACATACCTAAGATCGACATCAGGCGCCTTGAACGGCCCGCTTACATCTTCGCGATTGAAGCAGTCATAGACGACAGACCTTGGTATCACGATATCAAATGCTTCCTTCAGAAACAAGAGTACCCATCTGGGGCACTCAGAAAAGACAGGAAAACCCTCAGAAGATTGGCTGGAAACTTCTTCCTGGGCGGTGACACTCTTTATAAGAGAAATTTTGACATGGTTTTGCTCCGATGTGTCGACAGACCAGAAGCAGACATGCTCATGAAAGAAATTCATGAAGGATCCTTTGGCACTCATGCCAACGGACACACAATGGCGAGAAAAATTCTCAGAGCAGGGTATTATTGGTTGACAATGGAATCCGACTGCTACAAGTACATGAGGAAGTGTCACAAGTGTCAGATATACTCCGACAAAATTCATGTACCGCCATCACATCTCAAAGTTCTTTCTTCCCCGTGGCCATTTTCCATATGGGGAATCGACATGATTGGTATGATTGAGCCCAAGGCTTCAAACGGACATCGGTTCATCCTGGTAGCCATTGACTATTTCACCAAGTGGGTCGAAGCAGCGTCATTCGCCAATGTAACCCGACAAGTGGTGGTCCGATTTATCAAAAACAATATCATCTGCCGTTATGGTGTTCCAATCGAGATCATTACTGATAATGGATCTAACTTGAACAATAAGATGATGAAAGAGTTGTGTGCTAAGTTCAAGATCGAACACCATAACTCATCTCCCTACCGACCCAAGATGAACGGAGCGGTAGAAGCGGCTAACAAGAACATCAAGAAGATTGTTCAAAAGATGGTTGTAACCTACAAAGACTGGCATGAGATGCTACCCTTTGCTCTTCACGGTTATCGAACATCTGTCCGCACTTCAACAGGGGCTACCCCTTTCTCTCTAGTATATGGCATGGAAGCAGTGCTCCCCATAGAAGTAGAGATCCCGTCAATCCGAGTACTGATGGAAGCTAAGCTCACCGAAGCTGAATGGTGTCAAAGCCGACATGATGAACTGAATCTGATCGAAGAAAAGCGAATCACGGCATTATGCCACGGTCAGTTGTATCAACAGAGAATGAAGAGGGCATTCGACAAAAAGGTTCGACCTCGCATCTTCAGGAAAGGAGACCTCGTGCTCAAGAAGATACAATCGTTTCTCACTGACTCTCGGGGCAAATGAACCCCGAATTATGATGGCCCCTATGTGGTCACGAAAGCTTTCTCAGGCGGTGCCTTGAGACTTGCAACCATGGACGGAGAGGAATTTGCCTACCCCACGAATGTTGATGTAGTCAAGAAATACTTCGCCTAAAACTAAAAAAAAAAAAAAACGTCTCGGTGGATTGAAAACCCGAAAGGGCGGTCCAGGCAAAAGTTAGAGACATGAAAAAAAAGAATCATCCCGATGGATTGGAAATCTCATAGTACAATCCAGGCAAAAGTTAGGGATAATGGCAAGTAACTATGTTCAACAGAGGCAAGTCCCTCAGCAGTAGTTACATCATCTATCGGAGGAAATCTCCAGTCAAAGGTCATCTTCGACAGAAGCTCAGGATGTCCCGAATTCAAAGTTGGTAGAAGGATAGTGGTTGTTATGTTTCAACGTAGCCCTTTTCCCTGTAAATTACCGTTTTCTAACTTTGTATATACTCTTTGGAATCACGCGTTTGGCTGATCTCCATCTTATCAATAAAATTTGAGCCCTTGTGCTTTTGTTTGTAATTCTTAACTTGTTTTAGCTTTACAGAACGACGTTGTTTAAACTTAATCAGCGATTCTTGAAATAAAACAAAAATGAATTTACTTGTTAAACTTTTCTACTTTTAAATTAAAGATGGCATTTCTTTTGACTGTTGAACATCAGAAGAACATCGATTGCTTCTCCCGAAGTAAGCGAACTTCAAAGTGCAGAATCAAAGTACTCCTTCTAAGCCAGTATGCCTGAATGAAGGGATCAACTGTGTCAGAGACCTTGTTTCGTCTGACATCCTCGGCCGAGTTCTCATCTCCTAAGCCCGATCAACATAGCTCCCAACGGGACTATCTCTCCTAAGCAAGGTGGAATTGCTATTTTGAATCAACGGTACTTCTTCGCCCCGCGATGGCCGAGTATCCAATTGTGTTCATCCAGTAGTCTGTATGTCGCGTCTGTTTTGTCAGCATATACATACATACATCGTGCATTTTTTATTTGCATTCACATTTCATATTGCATCACTATCACTTGAGTCGGTCTTGTCCCCTAGTGATAAACAGTTTTCTCAATCGAGTTTGTCAGTTCTTTCCTCGTCAGGAAGTGTTGCGTCTGCACAATCTCGCCACCAGTGTATCTTTAGATCAGAGTCGGCACTTGGCCACTTTGATAACTTGAACCTCTGAAAAGCCAGAGAAAACTCTCAATAAACATCACTCTTCGCCATTGAAGATGATATCCTTACTTTCCCGGATTAAGGAAAATCCTCTGAGAAAGCCTCTTAAACAGAGATTCGGCAGTACATCAGTATTTCTCCGAAAAGTCGTTGATGAAAAGGTCATCGACACCTCAAAATTGGACCTCATCATATGGCGTTTCTCCGGGAAGATCCCGAGAAAAGTATGATGAAAGATCCCAAACGAAAACAGTCTCTCAAGAGACTCGCTTTCCCTAGTAGAATCGACAAATGGCGTCTCCAAAACAGAGAAGTTTGTGTACCTCTACAATTCAGACGAATGGGTTCCCCAGCAAGTCTGACATCAAAACTTTTTCCACTCAAATGGCATCTCCCCGGGAAAATTCGGCGAGAAGTTTGAGGAAAGCCGCTATGAATAGCGTCCCTTGTCAAGAAAGTTTATTGACAAAAGAAACTAAGACCAGTTCTTGGTAGGAAACCAGGATCGAGGGGAAGTTTAAATCAGAAACTAAGACCAGTTCTTGGTAGGAAACCAGGATCGAGGGGAAGTTTAAATCATAAACTAAGACCAGTTCCTTGGTAGGAAACCAGGATCGAGGGGAAGTTTAAATCAGAAACTAAGACCAGTTCCTTGGTAGGAAACCAGGATCGAGGGGAAGTTTATTTCAACAGAAACTAAGACCAGTTCCTTGGCTGAAGACCAGGATCGAGGGGAAGTTTACCTTTTCTAAGCATCATTGCTTAGCTAAAGAAGATGAATGCGTAAGCTACCATTCATAACCACCATCAAAATTTCGGATATTCCGATATTTAATCCTCTTGCACCCCGAATGCTCGAATACCTTCGTCATTCACACCTTCGGGTCCAAGAAGATTAAATAGGGGCATCTGTAATACCCCAAATTTTGACCACTTAGATTTCCCATCATTGTGAAAATCATCATCACAATATAGATGAACCATCATGCTTCATTAGCCTCCCCAAAGATGGGTGAGCATCCACTACAATCAAAATTAGGGTTTCAAGCCCTCTCTGAGTGCTTAAACAAAGGATCAATCAAGAAATGACATGATCTTCAACTTGTCTAATCTCTTAAACATCCATAATGGATCAAAAAGGACTCCCACTTCAAGGATTAAGCATAAGGCTGCTCCCTTCTAGGTGGATCAAGTCTCAAGATCGACAGTGTCACCAAATTAGGGTTTTGGTCGACCAGGGTCTCCAGATGGAAATTTTCATCTGGGCACAAGGAAATGATCCAAAACATAACCTAATATGCTTCATGGAACCTCATGAACCCATGCATCAAGTCAATTTTGCCTCAGGGGATGCATTCATAAAAAATCAGGAATTAGGGTTTCTTGACCTAATTCACCCCTAAGTTGACTTTTGGGATAAACCATGAGCCAAGACCTCAAGAGATGATTTGAGGGTCTCAAATACACCATATTGATCCATTTGGAACAATGGATTGATCCAAGAAGCTTGAGCAACAAGTCTCAATTTCATCTGCACCACAATTAGGGTTTTAAGGGAAAAGTCAACTGTAACTTTGACTTTTGACCAAGACATGCTCCCAAACCCTAATACATGATTGAATATACCCTATGACACCCATGGAACATGTCCATCAAGTTTGATTTAGGTCAAGGACATGATTTCCTGAAGAATTGCACAGTTTGGAATTCATCTGATAAAAAGTCAACTGTGCACAAAAGTCAACTTTGACTTTTTGAGATTTTTCACCAAAATGGATTTTTAACCCTAAAATGATGTTAATGTATGATTTGAATCATCATTCATCAAGAAAAATCAAGAAAAGTGAGATAACTTGTAAAAGGGGTAACCATAAAAACTTAGAAATTTTTCTAAGTTAAAAATAAAGTGGCAAAGGTACCAACTTTGGAGGACCATAACTCCTAAACCACAAGGCCATTTTTTCTCATCCAAAGATGGATTTGTAGCCCTCATTATCACCTACAAAAACTTCAACTACAAGTCATTCCAATTCATTAAGGATTTTGAGTTATGGAGTGATCAAAGTGGCTGAAAAGTGAAAATGTCACTTTTTCCAACACTTAGTGAAATTTTCACTAAGTCAGATTCTGCTTCACTTTTTGCCAAATGTAGGGGGATTTTTCACTTGGAATCAAAAGAGATCAAAACCAAACTTGTTCAAAAAGTTGTTGTATCATGTAAGAGTTTTCCAAAATGGCCAAGAACATTGCCAAATTCCACCTATATCATGAGATACAACATTGTCAAGTTGCCTTGCTGAAATCTGTCAAGGCAAGGCAGAATTTGCAACTTTGGTCGATTTGCCAAAATCAGCCAATTGCAATTGCTCCAATCCACTTGGACACCTCAGAGGATTGAATCTAAAGGGGACAATCACTGAACCAAGCCTCAAAAGTCCATGGAACAAGAAATAGCATGTTGAACCTAGAGTTGCCAAAATTGGGACAAGACTTCAAATTTGGAATGAGGCATTCAATGGAACCATCAAGGTGGCATGGACTGAACCATTCTCATCTGAAATCAGTCAAGACTTATCCAAGACCAAGGGGACCAAAGCTCTGTGTCCTAACCTCTAGTCAATGGCTAGAGGAGACTTGGATTCTCATTGGACAACATTGGCCAAACCTACTTACCAGCTGCCATGCACTATTCCTTGCAAAACAAACTTGCTCTATTATAAATAGAGCTCAATTGTGGTCAGTTTGAGTACACCAAAGCCATCTAACAGATGCTTTCCTCAAAATCTCTTTCTCTTGGCAAAAATGCCTTTCTTAGCAAGGTAGCTATCGGGTTTTGAGTTTGAGAGCAATTCTGCACAAACCAATCACTCACACACCTCACATACATCACATATGAGCTGATCAAACACTCACATAACTTCTGAAACATCAATTTCACAAAATCACTTGCCATCCACACAAGTTTGAAGTGAAGTTGCAGCTGAAATGCCATAAACTGATCCAGTCAATTTCAATTCTATCCAAGTGTTCAAACACACTCCATATGGTGTAGGGAAGCTGTCCAGATCATCGCAACTTGTCTATAACACCTCCAACTCAAAATCACATATGCTCTTGCTGTCACGACTTGGAGGTAAGCCTAAACTTGGTCATCTCTCAATCTATGCATATTTCCTCGCACAATAATTTGGCCGTATGTTCATAATCATGCATGGAATGTTTTCCCTCAATTAATTGCATTGTTTGAATCGTGTATCAAAAATCCTAGCCTTCATGCAGAAATTAGGGTTCTTGAGGTTTCTTCGTGATTTCTTGTTGTATGTTTAATTTAAATGAAATTAAAGTACATAGACATGATCGTGAGGTTGAGACGAGCATAATGATATGTGGATTGCATGATATGATTACGTATTCATGGAGATTGGATAGAAAACGTAAATCTGAGAAACCAAGAACACGCGCGTGTTCTTCAGCTGTTCTTGGCGCCATTTTTGAATAATTCAAATATTTGAATTTTGTGATTTTGTTTAATTGATTCAAAAATTAATTTCTCTCTGAGTTTTAATGATTTTGAGTTGATTCTTTTTTTGATAATTCACAAAAATGTTAAAATATTTTATTTTATCAAAAAATCCCAAAAATATTATTTATTTAATATAATTGATATTTTTGCAAAGAATTAATATTTTAATTGTTTTTGGCATTTTAAATATTTTTTCTACATTGATTTTGCAACTTTTAATGCTTTCTAATTATTTTGTAGGTCAATACTTAATTTTTGAAGCATTAATCCAAGATCACAATTTGTTTTCCATGTGTTAAATAATTTTTGATCATTTTAATTGAATTTTTATTCAATTAAATACATTTTGAAAACAAATTAGGGTTTTGGATTAATTCAACCCCCATAAATCATTTTCAAAACACTTTGGGCCTCTATTAGAGTGTAAGACCCAATCCTTTTTTTTGACCAAATCATCTTTGGGCCTCACTTATTGTATAAGTCCCGATACCGTCAAAAAACAAACGGCGCGATCGTCGCCTTTTCAAAAATCATCTGGGCCTACCCTCGAGTAGTAAGACCCATTTATTTTTCTTCAAAACTTTTTGGGCCTCTTGAGAGAGTGTAAGACCCATCCCCCCTTGTACAAAAACTTTTTGGGCCTCACTCATTGTATAAGTCCCTCTGTACAAGTAAACGGCGCGATCGTCGCCCGTTTAAAAATAAAAATCATCTGGGCCTCTCCTTGAGCTATAAGACCCATTCAAAACACTTTGGGCCTCTAATAGAGTGTAAGACCCAATCCCCCTTTTAACCAAAAACATTTTGGGTCTCACTTATTGTATAAGTCCCTCTGCGTTAAAAGAAAACCTCGGCGCGATCGCCATTTTTTAAACAAAAAATCATTTGGGCCTACCCTCGTGTTATAAGCCCCACTCTTTTTTCTTTAAACCTTTTTGGGCCTCTTGAGAGAGTGTAAGACCCATCCCTTTGTACAGAAAACCTTTTTGGGCCTCAGTCACTTGTATAAGTCCCTCTGTACAAATTCAAACAGTGCGCTCACTGATAAAACCCTGGGCCTCTCCTTGAGCTGTAAGCCCCAAATATTTCTTTTTCAAAGCACTTTCTCCTTTGATTTTGAATATACTATTATTTTTAATCATTCTTTGTTGAACAACTAACCAAACAGCATGGAAGCACTACAACCGAGTAAGTGTTTACCCGCTTTCATTTACTGCTTTCATATTATAAACTGTATTGTGGGGCTGCTCACTGTAAGTCTCCTTTCATAAACTTATATCTACTGTGTAATAATAGTATAGATATTTCGAGTTTCCCCGGCAACTACGTCTAGAACTAGGTAACGCCGTTTCATTTATTCGTAGAAATAGACGCCTAGATCCCCAATAGGAGCACCAGATACAGTCTTCTCTTCGGCTGTCCTCCTTAGGAATCGTCAAGAAGCTCTACTCCCCAAGATGAATGTATTCTCCGTGAATGGCATCTCTAAGTTTCTTCCCAATTCTCGAACTTTCCTGACTTGATCTATTCCTTGTGGATAGCTTGCCTTGAATGTCTCGGGGCTTGGGTACCCACTACGGTCATAATCTTGGACCTTAACTAAGGAACCCTCTTTAAAAGTTAAAAGTCGCTGGATAGTAAACCTCGCACGTTTACCAGTGGTTTTCATCTTTAAAAGAGTTATCTCTCCTAATGGAAAGGAGATGATAAACCCACGGGCTTCTTAAAAGCATCGGCCTCCTCTTGGGCATTATTCAAGGACCCTACGGCTTCTTAGAAGTATTCACAGCCTCCTCTTAGGCTTCGTATAATGATCTCTTCCTCCGAGAATGATAGCCTCCTCTTGGGCTTCGTACAAGGACCCGTCGGCTTCTTAAAAGTTTCCAGCCTCCTCTTGGGCTTCGTACAAATTGTCCCGACGACCTCCTAGAGGTATAGGAACAGAACCTAGTCATCCTCATAGAACAGTCCTTTCATAGAGTCTACTACTGTTTCTCGAAGCATAGTACAAAAAATAAAACTCTAGACACGGACAGTCTAACTTCCTTGAGTCTCAAAGACATTCTCAAGCACCCTTCGTTAAATAGGAAGGAAACCCGCAGACTCAGATAGTCTCGATACCCTTTGGATTTCCCGTTTCCTCAAAGAGAAGGAAATATCCCTGATCCTCAAATTAAATCCCTGTGTACAGTGTTACTCATATAAGAACTGATTTTCTCTTTTAAATCAGTATATTGGATCTGTCACTCAACTGAAACAGTTACAATAGCCTCCATCTCGGGCTTCGTACGAGATACCAAAATTCTCCCCAGTGGAGTTAAAACAACCTTTTCGCCTCTCTCTCGGGCTTTGTACGAGATACAAAAACACTCTCTTACTAAGTATAAAAGATTATCCAACTGAGTCAACTCTTTGCTAGCCTCCTTTTAGGCTTTGTATAACGATGTGCCCCACTGGGTCAAAAACTTTTAGCCTCTCTCTCGGGCTTTGTACGAGACACAAAATAGCCTCCTCTTAGGCTTTGTATAATGATTTTCCTAGCGGAAATTAGCCTCCTCTTAGGCTTTGTATAAGAAAACCACTGGTTGATCCAATCGACCTTTTAGCATCAAAGTTGTGCCTCGTTCACAGTACACAAACATCAACAACTCCTTTCCTTTCATCTAATCGCTGTAAGCGGCAAGCCTCTGGATCATCTACATCCATGCCACTGTCCCTCTTTTAGCATGAGAAATTCCTAAGGAAAGATGGCATTGCTCTACACTGAGTTAAAGTCTTCTCCTTCAGGTTAAAACCCTTTCTTCGGAAATTATGGCATTGCTCGGATTCGCGTATCCCAGTTAAAGTAATTCTCCTTCTCCCCTCTTTAGAGATGACAAATTCTCTCTAAAGCCGAGGTCTTTCAGCTTCACGTCTTGGGCTTTGAACAAGACACAAATAGACCTTTTAGCTTCACATCTTGGGCTTTGAACAAGATACAAATCACCTTTCGCTTCACGTCTTGGGCTTTGAACAAGACACCAAAACACCCATTTCCTCCCATAGAATAGGAGGAACTACGAACGCTCTAATTTCCCTGTTTCGGTAAACGGGAATACGTAGGCATAAGATCGAAAGAAAAGATCTTAGCGAGCGCAATCAACAAAAAACCCAAATCCCATATCTCCATCAATCACAAGCAGTATTTCAAAAGCATCAGTCCTAACATCCTAATCCTTGTTCCCCGCCAGAAACCTTCTGCCCAGGTCCTAAAAAGAAAGAAAACCGTATTGGCGAAAATACAAATAACCAGTACAAGGCCCCCCCACATTGATAGCATCCGTAACCTAACAGACCGCTGTTTAAACTCAGTATGCAAGCAGGGTTAATTGGAGACATCTATTTCCCTTCCTTATTCAGCTCACAATAGGATAAAAAATGAATCGACCTGTAGTCAAAGCTCAAACCGCAGAGAGCGATCAGCGCTTAAGAACCGCGTCCAAAATCGCTCGCTACACTAGGGCGTGGAACAAGAAAATCAACTTATACTTAGTCGAATTGGGATTTATCAAATGCAGGTCGGAGTATGGTGTCTATGTAGAAGTCATAGCATAAGATATAACCATCATCTACTTATATGTCGATGACTTGCTAGTAACTGGAAATAATATGGACAACTTGTCGAAGTTCAAAGAGTTGATGAAGAGGGAATTTGAAATGTCGGGTCTGGGTAAATTCTCGTATTTCCTAGGCATGGGATTTCAAAGAAAGGTATGGTGCTGCATCAAAGGAAGTATGTCAAAGAAATACTCAAGAGATTCAGAATGGGTGATTTGAATTCTGCATCCTCACCTGTCAAACCAAATCTGAAACTAGAGAAACATGGAGAGGAGGACAAGGTCGATGTCACTTTGTTCAAAATGCATGGATGAACAAAATGTGTCACACATGAAGGCTGTAAGAAGAATCCAGGGATACCTAAAAGGATCGATAAACTGTGAAATATTGTTTCCAAGAGATTCTCAAAGCAAAGAAGTTGTGATTAATTACTATTCAGATGTTGATTGGTAAGGAGATAAGGAAGATCGAAGAAGCACAACTGGTTATTTCGTTCAAGTATTTGGTTCCCCAATCTCATGGTGCTCGAGAAAGCAACTAATGGTAGCATTATCATCATATAAGACTGAGTATATAGCAGGATCCCATGCTGCTTGTCAAGCAATCTGGATCAGATATGTGCTACATGAGATAGAGGTCGAAGTGAAGAAACCTCTAGTGCTGCAGATTGACAACAAGACATCCATTAATCTTGCAAAGAATCCAATTTTTCGTGGAAGGAGTAAACACATTAAGGCTAAATTTCACTTTCTAAGGGAGAATGTAAATTAAGGTAAACTTAAAGTGAGGCATTGCTCGAGTGAAGCACATTTGGCCGACATTTTCACCAAGGGATTGAAGATCAATAAATTTTTGACTTTGAGAAAGAAATTAGGAATAGTTCAGATTGATTATGATTAGTTTGTGTTTGACAACTTGGATTATAAGGGGCTATGATGTGATATAATCCAAGTTAGTTAGTTAATTGGTTATCAAGTTAGTTAGTTTTTTTATGTTAGCTACTTCGTGTTCAAGTAACCTACATGTATATATACATGTATAGTGTAATTCAGTTTTTCAATTAATCCAATACAATTACTTTTCACTCTTTCTCTTTCTCTCTCTTATTCCTTCCTCACCCAAAGTACTTTTGCAATAACACTTATAAGCACATCTTCATGTTATATATTGTCTAATGTGATACTCTTAACACATCCTCTCACATTTAGGATTAGGCATCTGAAGCGTGGAAATAAATGATGGGTGATTTGATAGTGGTGATCCGATAATAGAAACCTAATAGAAGGTGGTCCGTTGGACCTTTAACGAGATTTTTGATATTATGTTAAGAAACATGATTAGAAATTATTCAACACTATAAGAGAGACTTGAAAGATTATAATGCCCCCACTTATAAAAAAATATGATTGAGCGTAACCCATCCCTATGGAACCGATTTATAGGACGAAAATTTCTCTCGCTTATAAGCCTATATTCAGATTATATATTATTTTATACAAGACTCTTAAGTACTCAAGTTCCATATCATGTGAACTATTTTGATAGAAATAATATGGACGCATGCTTAAAAATAAAATCATCTTAGGCATTTATTATAAATAAATAAAATTGTCTCAGAAAGTATGTTTTTTTGTTCTATTTTGTTGTCATACATCAATTTTATCCAGATTTTTTAGAATTTTCTAGGTAAATATTATGTTTAATTTTATTGCATTTTTATTTTAATTTTTTTAAAAAATGGTTTTAGTTTAATTTCATTTCATATTTAGTCTAATTTCTTTTATTCCTTAAAATATATATATTTTTTTAAAATATGCAAAAAAAATATGCTTGTTTTATTTTAATTTTTTGTTCCAAATCTTAACAAGCAAGACATCATCTTTTCTAAATGTAGGAAAAATTTGAGCACATAATTTTTTGATTGCATTTGTTAATAATTGATTTATTTCCTTTTTAATTAAACCTTATTTCTAATAGAAAAAAAGGTCAATTGGTTAACACAAGATGCAACAAATCTCTCCACAAAGTCACATGAAAATTAGCATGTTATTCCTCTTCATTCCTTTAAACTTCCTTCCATACATAAACAACACTATAGCAACATCATTCAAATTCATCATAACTAAACATCACTCAACCTCATAACTTTCATTGAACAACTTGCAAACACCTTCATCATCCCAACAAGATCAACAACAAATTTTCAACATGACCAACACAAAGGCAGAAACATAACAATGCATCAATGTCATAAACAAAAAAAACTGAAACAAAAAGATAAATAAGGAAAAAGTGCCATTGACAGATCTTCGAGTTTCACCAATCACATCCACTAACCACCGCAACTTCGATCGCACCACCTGTCATACCCCAATTTTGTCCGGACATTCTTAAAGTTTTTAGTTATCCAACTTTATCATATGTATAGAATAATATGCCTTTCATCATGCATAATGCCTAAAATATTGTTCAGAATAAATTCTCGGATCCACAGGCAGACTAGTTGAATTGTGTCTCAAAAATATATAAAATCAGCAGATGAAAGTTCCAAAATCGAGCTTGCAGATGTCAATATCATTAATCTACGGTTCACGTAGTTTAACCTGGCATGCTCGTTTCATTTTTTTCGACTACTTTTTTGGTCATATTTTTTTTATCAGATAAGCCTTTTAACCGGTCAAAATTTATTTCAAAATCTGACCAAAAGTTATATGTCTTCGAGAAGTTTATTTCACGCTGATCATTTTCGGGCATTCATTTGATTTTTTCTGGCACTTTTACGTCTGAATTTTATTCATTTTTAATCTTTTATTTTATTTTTTAGTCAAAATAACTAATGTAATTATTTAAAATTAATTAAATAATTAATTTGATATTAGAAATATTTGCATTGGATATCCTTTTACATTGCACATGGCCAGCTCCCAAATTAATATTCCCCTCCACCATTTTTTAATGAAAATGGGACTCTCTCCAGGGAAAATCTGTCACGCATCCCATTTCACATTGGATTCTCTCTCACCATTTTGATACCTTCTCCTCACATGGAAGTGCCAACTCATGAAATGGAAAGAGAAGAAAAGAAAAAACAATTTTTCACTACTACAAAACACGCAAACAACAACGCCCAATTCACCACGGTTCTTTCAAAAACCGTGGTGATATCTCTAAACTCAGGCGCTAACTTTATATTATATTTTTTAATTAAAAATTTATAGGGTATAATAACGGTTGTAAGTATAACCGATATGATAGAATCAATCTTTCATGGGTTCGAACCTCGGCTGTGACAAAAATGTTTTTCATTTAAGGTTAAGGCGTTCCTTTCTTTTTTTATTTATTTTTAAATAAGGGATATCACTACGGTTAATATGAATAATCGTCGTGATATAGTTTTCTATTTTTTAAAATATAAAATATATATACGGTTGTAGTTTTAAACCATAACGAAAAGTGATAGTTTTTAATATATAAATGAAACTATATGTGACCCACTTCATAACTGCCATTTCTCTCTAAAGAAAACCCTAACACAACCCTCTCTTCTCATGAATCTTAACCAATAATGTTACAATTGAATGGAGAAAAGAAGCTTAAAGGATATCTGACGAGAGCAACGTCCGGCGCAAACTCCTATGGCGGCGAATATGGTATGTTCTCCTGTTCTCATCTTTCTAGGATTATTGTTTTAGGGTTAGGATGCTGTGGAAAATATTATGTTATTGATGTTTTAGGGTTAAGTTTGATTTTTGTTGTGTTTCCTTGTAGATACATGGTAATAATGGTGGTAGCAAGCGTATGGTTGTAGCAAGCGTGTACTATGGTGAAGTTTCATATGGTTTTTGAAGCAATGAAGAAAAAATAAGAAGTTTGAAGTTATTGTATAAACTTCATTCACCTTATATTTCTTCTTTATTGCTTCACAAACTAGATGAACTCTATATATCTTGATTTGCTAGAGTTCCACGATTATTTTCAATAAGAGGTGCGTTATTGTCTCAATGTATCTTGATTTGTTACAGTCCCACTTGGGATTTTGTTGCTTAAATAATGTATGTTTTTTTTATTGTGTTTCACGTTGTTTTGTTGTATGTTGTTGTTGTTGACAAATGTTCTCAAAACAAGAACAAAACCTTGCTAGGTCACAAGATTGAGGCTTCTTGTGACTTAGCAATGTTTTGTTCTTTAATTTCTTATACAGGTTAACAAGTTTTGTTTATTATATACTATGTATATTGTTTGTTTCACTTACCTTTTAATGAAAATGCAATCATTTATATTGACATAGAAACTTATATTCTGAAAATTAAGATGTATTTGAAAACTAACCTATATCAATCAATGTTTTTCGAATCGCATATGTTTCATTCAGCACATTTTATGTTCCTTAACACATAATATATGGTTTAATGCTCTGTTTGCTTCAATTCATTGATATAATTTACAATCGCGTTGATAAGCGACGATGATGAGGTAAACTATTATAAAAGATATCGATGCATTGAAGGAATCAGACCATTAAATCGTATATTATGTGTTAAAGAACATAAAATATGATAAATGAGACGGATTCAATTCGAAAAAAATTGATGTGTTAAAGTTGGTTTTCAAGAATAGTTTAATTTTCAGATTATATATTTCTTTGCCAATTTGAATGGTTGTATTTCTTTAAATAGGTGTATGGTAAATCAAGAAATATACATTTTTATATAATAAACTGTGTGTACTTTCCACAACGGTTGTCTAGATTAACCGTCATCTAATTAATAAATTATGTTATCTATCACAACGGTTGTTAAGCATAACCATTGTGATATAACGCGCGCTTTCCAGAATACCACAACGGTTCCAGGGCCGTGATTATAAGTAGCGCATTTACCATAACACTCTACATAACAACGCCTTGATCCACGTTATTATATATATTTTTCAACCGTTGTTAAAGGGGTTTTACGTAGTAGTGTTTCATTAAGGTTGATTATCTAAAGGCGCCCTTAATGGAGGACACTCACCAACCCACTCATATGCAGGTCACACATCCCACATAGCAGAGAGAATCTCTCATTTTCTTCAATAAGCTCTCATTCATTGGCCATGCAAAAAACCACTAATTCTCTCTCACACACTTAAATAATACTCCATCCGTCCCACAATGAGTGCCCCATTTGAAATAAAAGACTGTCCCAAAATGAATGACCCATTTCAATTTCCAATGCATCTTTTCCAATTTTACCCTCTAATTAATGTTACTTTCACCATTCCTAATACATGATAAAGGTATTATGGTAAAAATATCATTTTCTCTCTTTCAATTATTCCTTTTTCTTAATATGTGTGGAATGGTCAACTGGGTCACTCATTATGGGACGGAGGGAGTACCCAAGTCTGTTCTCACAAAGAAAAAAGAACCCACAACCTCATTCACTTTTCAAAGACTCTCTCTCTCTCTCTCTCTCTCTCTCTCTCTCTCTCTCTCTCTCTCTCTCTCTCTCTCTTTCTCTCTCTCTCTCTCTCTCTCTCTCTCTCTCTCTCTCTCTCCATCTCTTACGTTTTTAGGATGCAGAATAAAAAGGAAAAAAACTTTTCCCATTGACACTTTTTCATTGACATAAAAAACTTGCTCTGACGAGCCACCCATCAGCCTCAATCTTCTTCACCCTCTCGCCTCTCATATCATCACCTCATCTCACCCTCTCCTGTCATTACATTTCCAACACAAGCCGATGGAAACCACTCGCTCCACTGTCATTCTTCCCTTACCCAACAATATGCAAAAACACAAACAACCTCACCTTAATCTCAAAACAAACCTGAACACGACGTCTTCACCTCAAAAACACTTCATTTATGCTGAATCGCCACATAACCAACTCTGGAAACACCACAAAAGTCAGCTTTGAACCACCATTTCTTCACTCCCTCAACTGTCTCACTCTCAACAATACAACGCCATTAAATTTGTCTCAACAACCATGTCAAACTCTTCAATCCGTTGTGAACAGTCGTTTAACCATCGAAATCACACCCTCACTCCAACACATAACCACCCCACACACTTCGACACCTTTCTCCTATCGTGAAAAAGAACTTTCAACCACAAAAATTCATTCCTTTCTATCTTCTCCCTTCGTATGTTTCACTATTTCTGTATGCTTGCGATTCACTTGGCTGTTGTATATCGTGTTGATGCTGCAACAACAGTTTCACACTTAAATGGCCATCTGTCAAAGTGATTATCGTCGACATTTCGGTATCACACATCAGAGCTTAGATCAGAAACAATGACTCAGTGGTGCGGTACAATATAAATAGTTCAACAAGCTTGCAACAACAGTAGCCGTTCTGCGTCTGATAACTTTTTGAACCGAAAACATTATTGTAAATTCGAGCTTGTTTAATGTTTTGATTCCGTTTCGCAATTGTATTGTGCTTTGATATTCGTTTCGGTTTCGATTTAGTTATATCATGTGAGATATTGGATCGAATTATAGAGTTGTTGATTGGGATGTTGCCAACAAGGAAAGTTTTTTCATGTTTCGACAGGAGACAAGTATGAAGTCGAAGCTGGTTCACATATTGTAGTCGAAGATTAGTTCTAGTATGTAATGTCGAATTGGGCCTTGTGTTATGGATCTAATTTTTTAGGTTAGCTTGTTATTTAAGTTAAATTAGTAGCCTATATATAGGCTAGATCTCTCAGGTTGTTGAGAGAGACCAACTGTTGTTATTCACTTGTAATCATTTGTACCCTAATTGAGTAAGTGAATAGAAAAATAGTTTGCCCTAATCCTATTCTCCTTCTTTCTTCTCTCTCTCTCTCTCTCTCTCTCTGTGTTAACCTAACCGTTGCATTGTTCATCAAGAAACCCCGTTTTCTCAAACAAGAATTTGTTAACTGGTATCGTTTGTTACAACAAACTGGTTTGGTGAGCGTGGATAAATATGCCGTCAACAGAGTTTGAAATTGAGAAGTTCACCGGAGTTAATGATTTCGATTTATGGCACTTAAAGATGCGAGCCCTTCTTGTTCAACAGGTTTTTCCAGAAGCGTTAAAGGGAGAAGAAGCCATGGATGTTGTATTGACGAAGAAGGATAAGACAACGATGATCGAGAAAGCCTACAATGTCCTTGTTCTGAGTCTTGGTGATAAGGTTCTCAGGCCAGTTTCTAAGGAGACTAGGGCAGCTAGTGTTTGGCTGAAACTCGAAGGATTGTATATGAAAAATTCCTTAGTGAATCATTTGTACTTGAAGCAAGCTTTGTATTCATTCAAGATGAATGAAGAGAAAGCATTGACAGAGCAATTGGATACGTTCAGCAAGCTGATTCTTGATCTTGAAAATATTGATGTTACCATCAGTGACGAAGATCGAGCGTTGTTATTGTTGTGTTCTTTACCTAAGTCGCATGCTCACTTCAAAGAAACCTTCTTGTATGGAAGAGATTCCCTGAACTTTGAAGAAGTTCAAGCAGCCTCGTATTCTAAGAATTTGAACGAAAGAAATGAGCAAAAACCATCATCAGTTGGTGAAGGGTTGTCCGTTAAAGGAAAACTCTCGAAAAGAGATAGTAGGTTCGAGAAGAAGAAAGGTTAAACTAAGTAGAATTCTTAAGGTGGTGATAGTTCTAGTATTAAGTGTTATCATTGTAAGAAGGAGGGTCACACAAGAAAGATGTGTCCCGAGCGACTGAATAATCATGGAGGTAAGGACAATGGCAATGCAGCTATTGTGCAAGATGATTATAAATCATCTGATGTCCTTGTGGTTTCGAGCAGCAACTCTTGCAAAGAGTGGATTATGGATTTAGGATGTACTTGGCATTTGACTCCAAACAAGAATGTGTTTGAAGACTTATGTGATAAAGATGGTGGATCAGTGTTGTTGGGAAACAACAAAGCTTGCAAAATTGCAGGTATTGGATCTATGAGATTCAAGCTCCATGATGAGTCAATAAGGCTATTAACTGGGGTTAGGTATGTACTTGATCTTAAGAGGAATTTGATTTCTCTTGGTGAATCTGACAAGAAAGGATATGACTTCAAAGGAGAGCAAGGTATTCTGAAAGTCATGAAGGGGTTGAAGGAAGTTTTGAGATGTGTGAAGAAATAAGGCTTGTATACCCTTGAGGCTAAGGTTGTAAGTTGTTCAGCAGATTTTGCATCCAAGAAACCGGTGTCGAAGACAGAATTATGGCACATGAGATTTGGGCATGTCAACGAAAGAGGCCTGGTCGAACTAGGGAAACAGAACCTGTTACGTGGTGACAAAGTCGAGAAGTTGGAGTTTTGTGAACCTTGTGTATTTAGAAAATCCTATAGGGTGAAGTTTAACAAAGGTAAACAAAGAACACACGGATCCATTGATTACATTCATGCTGATCTTTGGGGGCCTGCAAGGAATCCTTCACATTCAGGTGCAAGGTATTTTTTATCCATAGTTGATGACTATTCCAGAAAATTATTGGTATTCATTTAGAAGACTAAGGATGAAACTTTTGAGAATTTCAAAAGTTTGAAGGTTTTGGTCGAAACTGAAACTGGAAGAAAGGTCAAGAGGCTTGAGCCGAAAATGGCCTTAAATTTTGCTATGAAGCTTTCGACATCTATTGTGTCGAGTCTAGGATTGCACGGCATAAAACTGTAGCAAGTACTCCTCAACAAAATAGCTTAGCTGAGAGATTCAATTGAACGATCCTTGAAAGGGTTAGATGCATGTTGGTTAGTGATGGATTAAAGAAGTTGTTTTGGGCGAAGGCTATTTCGACAGCAGCTTATCTGATAAATAGATGTCCCTCGACTGCCTTGGGAATGAAGATAGCTGAAGAAGTTTGGTCGGGTCAACTACCAGATCTTGACAAACAGGGAGTATTTGGCTGTTTAGCCTATGCTCGCATTAGGCAAGACAAGGTCGAACCTAGAGATCTGAGATGCATGTTCCTTGGACATCCTAAGGGAGTCAAAGGCTATAGGCTGTGGTGCCTAGAACCAGGTCATAGAATATGTATCACAAGTCGTGATGTAGTTTTCAATGAAGTCGAGATGACGTTCAAGAAAACTGGCAATTCAGGTCAAAGTGCAGAAATCTATGAAGAGGAGCTGGAACAGGTAGAGATTCCTGTTGAGGTGGAGCATAGTGATGTTGAAGTGCATAACCCAGATGAATTCAAAGAAGAAGAAGAGCAAGATGCTGAAGAGATTGAGGAAACTGTCGATGACTACCTACTGTGAAGAGATAGGTCAAGAAGAGTCATTAAGCCACCTCATAGCTTGGTTATGCATATCTTATAGCTTTTGCCTTAATCTCTGCAAGTGAGGCACTTGAGGAAGAACCTAGAGACTACAAAGAAGTTATGAGGAGTCGAAATAAGACTGAATGGCAAAAAGCCATGGATGACGAGATGAAATCTCTTCATGATAATAACACTTTGGAGCTGATTAAGAAACCTGTAGGATCCAGGTTAGTCAGTTGTAATTGGATTTTCAAGGTCAACGAAGGAAATGAATGAGTGATGTCGAAGCACTTTAAGGCAAGGTTGGTTGCTAAAGGGTTCAGTCAGACAGAAGGTGTCGAATTCAATGATGTGTTCTCACCTATTGTAAAGCATAGATTCATTAGAATGTTGTTAGCCATAGTGGCGAAGTTCGACATGGAACTTGAACAAATGGATATGAAGACATCCTTCCTGTATGGTGATATAGATGAAACAATCCTGATGCGGCAACCTGAAGGGTATGCAGAAAAGGATAAGGAAGATTATGTGTGCAAGTTGAATAGGTCTTTGTATGGCCTGAAACAATCTCCTCGACAGTGTAACAGGAGATTCGACAAGTTCATGTCACACATTGGTTTCACTAGGAGCCAGTTCGATCACTGTGTTTACTTCATATTTCGACCTGGAAATTCACTTCACTACTACAAAACGCTAAAACAACAATGCCGGGCTTACAACGCATCCTTTTACGCCGTTGTAATAGGTTAAAAATTTCGCATCCAGGCAAAAGTTGGGGTATAAACAGTCATTTAATGACGGTTGACTTAAACCACCGTAGTAATAAATAAAATGTAGCAAGCTTCGATTCCCTGCAACTATATATTTTCCATTTTTTAGAGTACATTTAGCGTGTGTCACTTAAGTCCATTATTTAAAAAATAAATTCTAAATGATTTTACAACGGTTAAGATGAACAACCGTAGTAATAAATGAAATGTAACAAACTTCGATTCCCTGCAACACATTTTTTCCATTTTTTAGGATACATTTAGCGTGTGTCACTTAAGATTCCACTACAGTTTATTTCTCCAACCGAGATTAAAAGCTTTACTGATAAATTAAAACAAAACTTATTCTGTATTTCTTTCATAAGACGCCCTAATCGAACAAGTGAGCCAGAGACGCCCTAACCTTTACCCTCTTTGTATCCATTCATTTGGAGCTCAAATATTGACCGTCTTCATTCATTTGCTTCTTCAGTTTCGAAGTAAGGTACTCTTCAACATCTTCATTCCTTTTTTCTTGGTTTATGCTCAAATATTGACCGTCTTTATTCATTTGCTTCTTCAGCTTCGAAGTAAGGTACACTTCAACATCTTCATTCCTTTTTTCTTGGTTTATGCTCAAATATTGACCGTCTTCGTTCATTTGATTCTTCAGCTTCGAGTACGGTACTCTTCAACATCTTAATTCCTTACGTTCATTTAATTACAGCTTCGAAGTAAGGTATTCTTCAATATCTTCATTCCCTTTTTCTTTGTTCATATTGTATATGCTCAAGTAAGAATTGTCATACCCCAAATTTTGATCACTAAGATTTCCCATCATTGTGCAAATCATCATCATAATATGAGTGTATCATTATGCCTCATTAGTCTCCCCAAAGATGGGTGAACATCCACTACAATCAAAATTAGGGTTTCAAGCCTTCTCAGAGTTCTTAGACAAAAGGATCAATCAAGGAATGACATAATCTTCAACTTGTATAGCCTCTCAAACATCCCCAATGGATCAAGAGGACTCCCACATCAAGGATCATGCACAAGGCTGCAGCATTCCAAGTGGATTAAGCCTCAAGATCGCTAGTGTCACCAAATTAGGGTTGGGTCGACCAGGGCCTCCAGATGGAAATTTTCCTCTGGGCATGAGCCAATGCTTCAAAGCATAACCTAAGATACTCCAAGGGACATCATGAACCCAATCATCAAGTCAATTTTGCCTCAGGGGATGCATTCATAAAAAATCAGGAATTAGGGTTACTTGACCTAATTCACCCCTAAGTTGACTTTTGGGACAAAACATGAGCCAAGACCTCAAGAGAGGATTTGAGGGTCTCAAATACACCATATTGATCCATTTGCAATAATGGATTGATCCAAGAAGCTTGAGCAACAAGTTTCAATTTCATCAGAACCACAATTAGGGTTTCGAGGGAAAAGTCAACTGTGCCTTTGACTTTTGACCCAGGCATGCTCCCAAACCTTGGGACATGATTCAATACACCCTATAATACATAGGAAATCAATCCATCAAGTTTGATTTTGGTCAAAGACTTGATTTCATAGAGGATCGCACAGTTTGGAATTCATCTGACAAAAAGTCAACTATGCACAAAAGTCAACTTTGACTTTTTGAGATTTTTCACAATTATGGTTCTTTTACCCTAAAATGATGTTAATGTGTGACTGGAATCATCATTCATCAAGAAAAATCAAGAAAAGTGGGATAACTTGTAAAAGGGGTAACCATAAAAACTTAGAAATTTTTCTAAGTTATGGGACAAAGTGGCTAAGGTGCCAACTTTGGAGTATCATATCTCCTAAACCACAACGCTATTTTTCCCCATTCAAAGCTGGATTTGTAGCTCTCATGGCCCTCTACAAAAGCTTCAACTACACCTCATTCCAATTCATCATGGATTTTGAGTTATGGAATGATCAAAATGGCTGAAAACATGAAATGTCATTTTTTCCAACACTTAGTGAAATTTTCACTAAGTCAGAATCTGCCTTCACTTTTTTCCAAATGTAGGGGAATTTTTCACTTGGATCCAAAAGGTATCAAAACAAACTATGATCACACATATGTTGTATCATATGAGAGCTTTCCAAAATGTCCAAGAACTTCACCAAACTCAATTTGAGCAAGAAGTTATGACAGTGGCAATATGCCTTGCTTCACAAGTGACCTGTAACACCAAAATCACAAGTCCCCTCTCAAAACCTCACAAATATGACTTTTGTGCATTTTTCAAGCCATGTCTTGATTCAGTCACTTTCCAAACCAGATAAAACCTCAAACACACTCCAAATATCATCCTTGAACTGTCCCAAATGGTTCCACACATCTAGAACACCATTTTAGAGAGTTGCTATTTTGGCCACTTTTGCCCCTTTTGCAAGAAAGAGCTCAAACTTGTTCCTGAGGTTTCCAGCTGATTCCAACCATCCTAAAAGCTTCTAAGAGATCATTTGAGGGTGTCCAAAGCATCAAATCATTTTTGGAACAAAGCCCTTGGCAGAATGCACAAAAGCTCCAAAAAGGGGTAAGCATCACAACTTGAATTCTTTGAATCATGCTTTCCTTTGATGTCCACTGATCATGCATCTCTTATACATGTTATATGTGTTGTGTTTGCACCAATTTATCATATAATTCATACCTGTACCAAGAGATAGCACAGAAAATTGTGGCCTATTTCAAAACCACTATCGGGTTTTTCAATAGGAGCATGATCTGAAAAAAAAACACCACCACCATTGGATTCCTTGTGAAATTCTAGGCAGGATAGACCTAAATTTTGTCCCAATCCATGGAGAAATGAGAAAGTTATGGCCTTCACGTTTCTAACCAAAATCTTGCCTTGCCTTGCCTTGGGCCTGGGCAAAAACAAGGCAAGCCTTGTATATTTGTGGTTGTGTTTCAATCAACAGATGTATCACCACCCCAGTGGTAAGACGCGCACCCTGTACACAAGAGGTCTGGGGTTCGAATACCCCTCGCCCCAGACCCTCTTTTTTACCACTTTTTTCATATTTTTCATATTTTACTATTTTTCATATTATTTTTAATGATTTGAAAAATTAATAACTCCTTCAATTTTAATTATTTTTTATTGGTTCTTTTTGCAAAAAATCACAAAAATGTTGAAATATTTTATCCCACAAAAAAATAAGTTTGTATTATTTATTTAATATAAATAGTATTTTTGTGAATAAATTCATTTTTAATTGTTTTTAAACATTTAAAAGTGAATATTTACCTTGAAAATCAAAACCAAATGAGTTTTAATTCATCTTGTGATTAAAAACTCATTTTTCAAACCTTAAACAAAAATCACAATTGGTTTATTCAAACTTATTTGGTATTTTTTTATCATTTTATTGATTTTCTTTAAATATTTACTTTTAAAGGTAAACAAATTTAGGGTTTCTTTGATTTTCACCCTTACAAATCTTTTTTGAAACACTTTGGGCCTCTAATAGAGTGTAAGATCCATCCCTTGTAAATAAAACCTTTTTTGGCCTCAATGCATTGTATAAGACCTAGTACGTTAAAGAAATCTCGGCGCGATCGTCATTTTTCAAACAAAATCATTTGGGCCTCTCCTTGAGTTGTAAGCCCCATCTTTTCTTTTAAAATCACCTTTGAGCCTCTAATAGAGTGTAAGACCCAAACCTTTTTTTTAACCAATACCTTTTTGGGCCTCAATTCATTGTATAAGACCCAGTACGTTAAAGAAACCTCGGCGTGATCGCCAGTTCAAAAATCAAATCATCTGGGCCTACCCTCGTGTTATAAGCCCCATTCCTTTTCTTTAAAACACTTTGGGCCTCTTGAGAGAGTGTAAGACCCATCCCTTTGTACAGAAAACTTTTTTTGGGCCTCAATCACTTGTATAAGTCCCTGTACAATTTCAAAACAACAGTGCAATCATTGATAAAACCTTGTGCCTCTCCTTGAGTTGTAAGCCCCAAAAATCTTTTCAAAGTACTTTATCCTTTGATTTAGAATATAATATTGTTATCAAAGCTTTCTTTGTTGAACAAACTAACAAAACGGCATGGAAGCTCTACAACCGAGTAAGTGTTTACCCACTTTCTTTATCCGCTTTCATATATAATATTGTGGGGCTGCTCACTGTAAGTCTTCTTTCACATCCTTTTATATACTTGTCAAATATCAACTATGTAATACCAGTATAGTTATTTAGAGTTTTCCCCGACAACTACGTCTAGCACTAGGTAAAGCCCTGTTGGTCACTCTTAAATACAAACAAAACTAGATCCCCCATAGGATTACCAGATACAGTCTTCCCTCCTCTTGTGGTTAAACAATATGGAGACGTGAAAGGAAGCATTCTCGGTGAACCCTTTCTCAGACTGTCACCCTTAGAAATTGTCAAAGAAACTACAACTCCCCAGAGATGATATTTTCTCCGTGAATGGCATCTCTTGAGTTTCTTCCAAATTCTCGGACTTTCCTGGCTTGATCTATTCTCGGTGAATGACATGTCTTGAACTTCTCGGAGATTGGGGACCCACGGGCTTCTTAAAAGCATCCCCGCCTCCTCTTGGGCGTTGTACAAGAACCCTTCGGCTTCTTAAAAGCTCTCGTGCCTCTCTTGGGCTTAGTACAAGGACCCAAAAACCTCTACAGGTATAGGAACATAACCTAGTAATCAATTTCCTAGAGCTGTCTTTTTGAGTCAAGTGTCAGACCAGTTAATGGGTTGACCTTCATCCCTTAGCATACCAGCCTTCTCTTGGGCATTATACAAAGATCATTCACTATAAGAGAATCAATTTCTCACAACACCAGTAGACTTGGACAGTCTCAATACCCTTTAGATTTCCCATTTCCTCAAAGAACAGCAAATAACCCTGATCCTCTGATCAGTATCAAAACACAACCTTACCTTTAATCTTTCCCAGCATGGGTCAATTACTGTAAACTCACAAAAATTCTCACCAGAGAAAAGAACTCAACTGTCACAATACAATAAAAATTCCAACTCAGACCATTTTACTGTCATCAACCCATCGGAGCCTCATGGTATCTGACATCCTTCATAAGAACTGATTTTCTCTTTTATCCAACATACTGGACCTGTCACTAAACTGAAATAGTCACCAGCATAGATAGCCTCCTCTTGGGCTTTGTACAATGATTCTCCTCAACGGAGCTAACCTTTTCACACTCTCTTGTTGAGTATAAAAGACTCTCTTGTTAAGTCAAACACTTTAGCCTCCATCTCGGGCTTCGTACGAGATAGAAAATAACTCTCTTGTTGAGTATAAAGGACTCTCTTATTGAGTTAACCAACTTTTAGCCTCCATCTCGGGCTTCGTACGAGATAGAAAATCACTCTCTTGTTGAGTATAAAAGACTCTCTTGTTGAGTCAAACACTTTAGCCTCCATCTCGGGCTTCATACGAGATAGAAAAACACTCTCTTATTGAGTATAAAAGACTCTCTTGTTGGGTCAATTAAACTTTCAGACTCTTTTGTTGAGTTAATTTCCTTTTAGCCTCAGCAAAACACTCTCTTGTTGAGTATAAAAGACTCTCTTGTTGAGTCAAACACTTTAGCCTCCATCTCGGGCTTCATACGAGATAGAAAACACTCTCTTGTTGAGTATAAAAGACTCTCTTGCTGAGTCAAACACATTAGCCTCCATCTCGGGCTTCATACGAGATAGAAAACACTCTCTTATTGAGTATAAAAGACTCTCTTGTTGAGTCAAACACTTTTAGCCTCCGTCTTGGGCTTTATACAAGGCACAACAAAAAACTCTCTTGTTGAGTATAAAAGACTCTCTTGTTGAGTCAATCATCTGTCAAACAGACTCTCTTGTTGAGTCAATTCCCTTTTAGCCTCCATCTCGGGCTTCGTATAAGACATATAAAACACCCTCTTGGTGGGTCAATAGCCTCCTCTTAGGCTTTGTATAAAGAAACCCCGGTTGAGTCAATCAACCTTTTAGCATCAAAGTTGTGTCTTGTTCACAGCATACAAACATCGACAACTCCTATTTAGAGATGATAAATTCTCTCTCATCCAACCCTTTAGCTTCACATCTTGGGCTTTGAACAAGATACAAACGACCTTTAGCTTCATGTATTGGGCTTTGAACAAGACACCAAAACAACCTCTTTTCCTCCCATAGAATAGGAGGAACTACGATCGCTCTGATTTCCCTGTTTCATCAAACGGGAATACGTAGGCATAAGATTGAAAAAATCTTAGGAGCATACTAATCAAAAACCCAAAATTCGGTATCTCCACCAAATCAACCCAAAAGCATCAAATCTAAACACATTACCAAAAACCTCACAAATAATCCAGACATTGTGTTCTTAACAAAATAACCAAAGATTGGGCCCCACATCCACATAGCATCTGTGACCTAACAGACCGTTGTTCAAACTCAGTATGCAAGCAGGGTTAATTGGAGACATCTATTTCCCTTCCTTAATCAGCTCAATAGGAAAAAAATGAATCGAACTGTAGTACCCAAGCGATAGTGACTCAGGACCACCAAAATCGCGCTACAGAAAAAATGGTGCCCACCGTGGGACCCGTCTTCTCTTTCTTACAATCTTCGGTGAAAACCTTGAGTTCACAAAATGTCACAGAAATGGAAACTCTGTTGGGGAGTCATTGTTTGTATAGGATCATAAGACTAGAGGTCTAGGATGATTAAGACAAATATATATATTGCTTTTCCTAATTGATATATGTGTTTATTTTTCTGTTAATGGGAATGCGTGTGATGCCGCATGTGGAAAGATTGAGTATACACCTAAGATAGGTGTTGGCAATGCGGGTAGTCTTGCGGGGAGTGAATCCCAGTTAAGAGTCCCCGATCGATCATCAAACTCAGTGGAGACTCCCTTTGCAAATACATTGCCTATACGACTTCAGTTGTTGAAAGTAGTGTGGTCGACTGAGTTATCTGAGAAGCTGAGGATTTTAGTAGACTTAAACCATTTTGTAGTGCGGAAGCTATCAGAAATAGTTGTCACGCGATACTACCCTCATCTGAGATCACTCTAAGATACATCAGCTCGCTGGCGATCCGCTTGCTGTTGTTATCCCAATGGGGGTCAATGATTTTGCGGACAGGTACAAAAAATCACCAGTGAAAACCTTTGTGGGGGGGGGGGGGGGGGGGGGGGGTAGAGCCTTGAATTCATGACACCGACCCTTTGACCCCATGTTTTTTCAATGTTTTTGTGTGCTACATTCGTACATTCATTTAAAAAACATTAAAACCAAAAAAAAAATTCTCTTCTAGTCTCTCTTTTTCAAATTAAACTAAGACAATGATTGCAAATATCAGATAAAGGGATTGCGTTAATGGATTTTGGTAGAAGGAAAACTCATAAGTACACCTTCAAGGTTCCAAAACTAGAGGATTTGAGAGGTTTGGCGAGAATGATCACCAACCACGAGGCTTTTAGAGCCAAGTATGGAGGACTACTGTCTCTATTAAGCGTCCATGTAATCAAAGGAATCCTGTCCACATTAATCCAGTTCTACGATCTGGTCTATCACTGTTTCACATTCCCAGATTATCAGCTAGCACCAACGCTGAAGGAGTATTCTCACTTGACTGATCTGCATATCACTGATCAAGCTCCCTTTTTTGGACTGGAAGAAATTCCAAAGGATCAAACTATTGCAAGAGCAATTTGTTTGGATGAGTCAGAGGTCAGGACTCACATGACCACTAAGGGTGGAATCCAGGGTTTGCCAGCCCAGTTCTTGACAAAGAAAGCTCTATACTTTGCTAGTATAGGGAACGTGGCCGCTTTTGAGAGCATCTTTGTTTTGCTCACCTACGGGTTATTTTTGTTTCCTAACATCGATAACTTTGTAGATATCAACGCCATTAAGATTTTTATGATTGGAAACCCTGTACCGACCTTACTCGCAGATGCGTATCATTTGGTACACTTAAGGAATTTATACAGTGGAGGAATGATCACGTGTTATGTACCCTTGCTTTACAAATGGTTCATTTCCCATTTGCCCAAGTCTGCTGCATTTTGGGATCAAAAGAATACTTTACATTGGTCGCAGAGAATCATGTCTCTTACCAACTCTGACATCGATTGGTACAATCGAATCTACGACGGAATCAGGATCATTGACCGTTGTGAAAATTTCCCAAATGTACCCTTTATAGGAACTAAGAGGGGAATCAACTATCATCCGGTGTTAGTTCGTCGTCAATTTGGATACCCAATGAGGCATGTCCCGCGTAATGCTCATCTGGAAGTTCTTTTCTTCAAGGAAGGAGAAAATGACAGGACACTAAAGACAGAAATAGTGCATGCCTGGAAACACGTTCACAGGAAAGGGCGAGAGTCTTTAGGAAAACTAGATTGTGTCTTGGTGGAGCCTTATCTCCACTGGGTACAAACTAGAGCTCTCAAGCTGAGGATGCCTTACCCTCGCCAGGAAGTTCTTCCATTAAGGGACTCTGTCCTTTATTTTATGTCTGAGACGGAAAAACTTCAGGTTACTCTCAACAAAGTTCAGTAGGAGAAGAGGTCTTGGAGGAACAAGTACCGTATTCTCAATGTGGAGTGCAAGAAAATACAACAACTGTTAAAAGAAAAGAATGCTCTGATTGAGATTTTAGAGCAACATGCTGTAGAGAATCAAGAAGACCAAAGGAATTTACTCGCTCCTTTCACTTGGCAAAGGAATGACAACACGACAACGGCTCAAGAGCCCCGGTCAAAGAAAAGGAAAATACCAGAACCAGCACCTGAGCTCTCCTCAGAGAGGACTCATGATCCAATAGCTTAGATTTCCTTTCGCAGCACTATGTAAATTACTGTATTTCCATTTCCGCAATCCTTTGAATTCAATAAAATGAGGTTTCCCCACTGTTTGATATTTGCAATCCAATTGTCGAAGTTTAGTTTGATTTAAAAAAATGCACAATTAACATAATCGTTGTGTATCATTCATTATTCTCACGTAACACATTCTTCTTACCTACGAATCTCACGTTTGCGTCTCGATTCTAGAGTCAAACTGTCTCATTCATACAATACTCGGGCCAATCGCTAGAAAAAGATGGATGATCTCGAGGAAGAGAATAGAGAGTTGAGAGAAGAGATCGACACTCTGAAAGAGGATATGAGGAAGCTTCATAACGACATGCAAGCTCTAGCAGAAGCTCAAATGCAACAACAAAGGACTGTGATCTCAGAGATCACATCAACGCCCATAGTGGAGAAGTATGATCCTAAGTACAAAATGCCGAAAGATCGTCCCTGGGGCATGCCACTCAACTATATCCCGGAAGGATATGTTCTTCCGATCGCTGAGGATCAGGGAACCGCAGCAGGAGCCGCTGGGCCTGAAGGTTACAAACTTCGAGAAAGCGAAGATGCCAGGGGCATGACAGCAACTCCTGAAGGTTACAAACTTCGGGAGACACCGAGAGTCTCGGCCATAATGACTATACCACCACCCGTGGTACACACAGTCCCGGAAGGACAGATTCCACAGATACCTTCTGGTGGAAACGAAATTATGTTCGACAGAATGAATGAATTCCAGGAACAATTCCTGGAGATGCAGAAAGAACTGCAAGCCCTTCGCAGTCAGGATTTATTTGGAAAGGACTCCGCAGACCTTTGTTTGGTCCCCAATGTGAAAGTTCCGCACAAATTTCAGGTACCCGACTTTGAAAAGTACAAGGGTAACTTTTTCCCTCAAAGCCATTTGGTGATGTACGCTCGCCGAATGTCGGCTCAGACAAAGAACCAGGAGCTACTAATTCACTACTTTCAGGATAGTTTAACCGGTGCCGCATTAAAATGTTACATGGGCTTAAACCGCGCTACGATTGGCACGTTCAGAGATCTTGGCGCTGCTTTCGTTCAACAATATAAATACAATTTAGACATGGCACCGAATAGAGATCAACTCAGATCAATGTGACAAAAGGACGAGGAAACCTTTAAGGAGTACGCTCAAAGATGGCGTGAAATTTCCGCTCAGATTTCTCCACCTTTGGAGGAAAAAGAGATGACAAGGATCTTCTTAAAAACCCTGAGCTCATTTTACTACGATAGAATGGTTGCCAGTGCGCCCAGCGACTTCACCGAAATGGTGGGCATGGGAGTTTGTCTTGAGGAAGCGGTCCGGGAAGGACGTTTAGTTAAAAACACTGGATCATCAAGCAGTACAAAACGATACGGTAGTGCTCTCCCTAAGAAAAAAGAGCAAGATATCGGGAATATCTCTCTCGGAAAGCAAAGGCGATGGTACCAACCAGTAGCAGCTGTAACTCCTGCTATCAACCCCGCGCCTGTTCCTACGTATCAACCTCAGGTTACGCAGAACCAACCAAATCAATAGCAATATCAGCAAAGGACACAACAGCCTCTTCAGTAGGCCCGTCCCCCGTACAACAACAACCATACAACGCGACCACCAGGGTTTGACCCTATACACATGTTGTACGCAGAACTATTTCCGTTACTACTGGTCAAGGGGCACGTCCAAACCAAGTCTCCTCTTACAGTACCGGAAAATCTGCCTTTTTGGTTCAAAACGGAATAGACTTATCCTTACCATCAAGGAGGACCAGGGCATAACATAGAAAACTGTCTCAGTTTCAAATTCGATGTGCAAAATCTTGTTAGGAGTGGGGTCTTATCTTTCAAAGATACGAATCCTAATGTTCTCACGAACCCGCTGCCACAACACGAGAAATCTACGGTAAATTTGATAGAAGGAGAGTCTAACAACATCTATCAAATTTAGGATGTACTCTTATTAAGGGCCAATCTGGTCAAGATGCATCGCAGACAGAGCGGGTATGGCCATATACCACCTCACAATTATCACCAGTGTGATATCTGCTCTAAAAACAATCAAGGATGTTCTGTGGTGCAATCAGCTCTACAAGAACAATTGGATCTCGGGTGGATCCAAGAGCATCGAGTTCGTGGAGTCAACATGACCTATACGAATTCCAACATCATTCATAACCACGACATCCGTGCAATGAATGTCAACTTGGTGGCGATGCACTCAAGGCAAAGCTAGTATCATAATCTGCTGCGGCACGATTACAATTCCTGTCTGACTTGCTCGGTAAACAAACAGGGATGCTCTTTTGTACAAGAGGCCCTTCAGCGTCAGATGGATCTTGGGTGGATCCAGGACTACCATGATAGAAATCCTTTTCAGATCAACATGATTCAAATCTTTGATATTCGTCTGATGAATACCAACTTGGTGGAATTACACGCCAAGGAAGTCCAACTTGGTTTTCTCACTTCGCATAATTATCAGAACTGTAAAGGATGTTATGAGAGTAACCAAGGGTGCGCTCTCGTTTAAAGAACTTTACAACACTTGTTAAACCATTGGTGGCTTCCGATCTATCTGGATGAAGACACGCAACAAATCAGTGTGCTTAATGGGAACCCTACTCGGCGTCAAAGTCAGGATGTTTGATCTATGGAAACTAACCTGGTAAGGTTGCACTGCATTCAAAGCGGACGTGGCCAAGTGCCACCACACAACTATGAACGCTGTAGAGTCTGCTCGGAGATAATCAAGGATGCTAACTTGTGCGGGCAGCTCTTCAAGGTCAGTTGGATCGTAAAGAGATTCACCCATGTCCGAGTTCTGAGCCAATCAACTGGACGTCGGACTACTTCACTGATCAAATCAAAGACGTTGTCATAATCTCTAATCATCAACAGAACAAGGATGTTTATACCATCATCCCTCTACTGGACAAATCAAAGGCTCATAGCCAGGAACTGATTGAAGTTACCTATAATATTCATAAAAATCAGAAGGCTTCTGTAGTTATCTATCTGCCGAGACCATTACCGTATGAATCAGCTAAGGCGATCCCGTACAAATATGGTGCAACAATAATTGAGAATGGAAAGGAAATTCCATTACCCTCCTTCGTGAATATTACAGACATCAGCCGGGTAACACGGAGCGGTCGAATCTTCAACTGAGGAGTTGAAGAACCTAACAAAGAAAAGGAACTTCCGACAGAAGCTCCTGATCCACCAGTCGGTCAATCCAGTAATCCCGACCTTTCGAAAAACAATGATGAGATGCTGAAGCTCATCCAAAAGAGTGAATACAACGTTGTTGATCAACTGTTACAAACTCCTTCGAAGATCTCTGTGCTATCACTTTTACTCAGTTCCGAAGTCCACAGAGAGGCTCTACAGAAAGTCTTAGAGCAGGCCTTTGTGGAACAGGATGTGTCAATATGACAGTTCGATAGCATCATCTCTAACATCACTTCCTGCAACAACTTAGGATTCAGTGATGAGGATTTGCCAGAGGAGGGCAAAAGTCACAACATGGCGCTCAATATCACAGTCAACTGCCAGGATGATGCTTTAGCCAATGTACTAGTAGATATCGGATCGGCCATCAACGTTATGCCGAAGTCCACTTTAATGCGACTATCATTCAAAAGATCCCCGATGAGGGGCAGTGAGGTCATCGTCAAAGCCTTTGACGGATCTCGGAAAGCAGTTATCGGCGAATTCGACCTTCCCATAACTATCGGTCCTCACACTTTCCTAATCATTTTCCAGGTCATGGACGTCCGGACAGCGTATAGTTGTTTATTAGGAAGACCTTGGATACACCAGGCTGGGGCAGTCACTTCGACGCTGCACCAGAAACTGAAGTTCGTCAAGAACGATAAACTCGTCACGGTCTCTGGAGAACAAGCCTTGATCGTGAGTAACCTGTCATTATCTACTTGTATAGAACTCGAGGAGGTTGTTGGAACTCAGTTCCAAGCACTTTCAGTGAGCAATGAGAATCAATCAGGGAAAGAAATCTCTATTTTCTCATACAAAGATGCTCTCGAGGCAATTGAAAGTAACAATACGAAAGGATGGGGACAACTTGTCATTCCTACTGATAATAAAACAAATAAGGGTCTTGGTTTTTCTGCGACCTGTACCCAGACAGCTGCTAACGATGAAAGTCTTCATCCCATTCCGAACTTCTTCCACAATGGCGGTTTCCTTCACCCAGTGCCTCAAGTAGTCCATACCATCAACGAGGGAGATCCCTCTGATACAGAGGAAGAGTGGAAGTCCTATCTTCACAAGGACGGTTATATGTCTCAGGAAGAAGTGCCTACGCCATTTTGCTATCCCGCACAGAGTCCGAGATTTATACCAAGTCAGATGTCAAAATGATGTACGGAGAATGTGATCCGGAAGGATGTCGTGCTTCACCAAACTCATTAGAGGGGGCACTCTGATGAAGGATAACTTTGACCATGACTATTATGGCCCAATGGATGGCCTGCCTATCTGGCAGCCGTACCCAGGAGACTTGGGGCAAGAAAATCAGTCGAACAATGAAAATCAGCTGAGCGTCATTGGAAAAAATACCTGCATCCCCACCATGTCATGGGATCAACACTCAGGTCATTTAGAAATATCCAGCAAGACGATGAATTTGGAACGTTCACCGGACTAGAATTCATCAACCCAGAGGTCAACCTCATTGAGAGGGATGACTTCTCCAGTTGCACAGAAGTGTGGGACACCTTGGGACAACCGAGTAGAAAATACGACTATATGGTCAAGTACACCGCTCCTGAGAGCTCTCGTATCAGGCTCGAAGACATCTGGCCAACTAGATGGGGAGATTTTCCTGAGAACACAAACACTATACAAAATACAACTGAGGAATCCTCCTACGGCGACTCTGCTTGGGAGACAGATTCCAATGATCATGCTCCACCAGAAATTAGCATTATTTCTGAAGACAAATCAAGGAAGGTAACAGACTTTGTGATTCACCGAGGAGTTTGCCGCCAATGGGTTGTTGTCGATCTTTCGAAGATTGTTCATAAGTCAAAGTAATTGCTTTCTTTATCTTAAGCTTTCACCCTGCCTAGGTGAAACGAATGTTTTGATAGGGCTCACTTTCTGTAATTATCCCTCTTCGCTTCACCCAAAGCGACAGAGTTTTGTTTTATAAGGCTGTAGTTTCAAGAATCGACTTGTTCATAAATAAAATAATGTCGTTCTGTAATCTCTGCATTAATTGCGGTTTTCTCTTTTCGCTTTTCTCAGAAAATGGCAATCCTAAAAAACAATTCAAAATAAACAAGCAGTTTTTCAAAAAAAAAAATACACTGCACACACTTGCATTTTCTCTATCTCTTCTAAACACAAATCATACCGTCATGCAGATTACTTGTTTTAAACCCCGTTGAAACATACGATCCAATGCCTTCTCCCAACTTTGAGTTCCCGGTATTTGGGGCTGAAGAAGAAGTTGACGACGAAATTCCAGAAGAGATCTCCCGACTACTCAAACAGGAGGAAAGGTCCATTGAACCTCACAAAGAGCCGTTGGAAACGGTCAACTTGGGTTCAAAAGAAGAGAGAAAAGAAATCAGGATTGGGGCACTGCTCAATCTGACTGTCAAAGAAAGTTTGATAAAGCTTCTCAAAGAATTCCCCGATGTATTTGCTTGGTCCTATCAGGACATGCCTGGGTTGGATACCAGCATCGTGGAACATCATTTACCGTTAAGATCGGAATGTCCTCCAGTGAAACAGAGGTTGAGATAGACTGACCCGGACATGGCCATCAAAATCAAGGAGGAGGTACAGAAACAGATTGACGCGGGTTTCCTCGCCACCTCAAAATATCCTCAATGGTTAGCCAACATAGTACCCATTCCAAAAAAGGACGGAAAGGTCAGAATGTGTGTCGATTACAGAGATCTAAACAAGGCTAGTCCAAAGGATGACTTTCCTTTACCACACATTGACATGCTGGTTAACAGTACAGCAACGTTCAAAGTTTTCTCCTTCATGGATGGATTCTCGGGCTATAATCAGATAAAAATGGCGCCGAAAGACATGGAGAAAACTTCCTTTATCACCCCATGGGGTACCTTTTGTTACAAGGTAATTTCGTTTGGTTTGAAGAACACCGGGGCAACCTATCAAAGGGCCATGACTACTCTGTTTCATGACATGATACACAAGGAAATCGAGGTATATGTCGATGATATGATTGCAAAATCTAAAATAGAAGAGGAGCATGTGACCCACATGTCAAAACTATTCGAGCGGCTGAGAAAGTAAAAACTCCGCTTGAATCCCAATAAGTGCATATTCGGTGTCCGTTCAGGGAAACTCTTAGGGTTCATCGTTAGCCAGAAAGGAATTGAGGTTGATCCTGACAAGGTCAAGGCCATTCAAGAAATGCCTTCTCTGAAAACTGAAAAACAAGTCAGAGGATTCCTGGGCCGTTTGAACTACATCTCCAGATTCATATTCCTCATGACCGCGACATGCGCGACAATTTTCAAATTACTCAAAAAGAATCAGGACTGCGTTTGGACAGAAGATTGCCAAACTGCCTTCGACAGTATTAAGAAATACCTGTTGAACCCACTGATTCTATCACCTCCAGTGGAAGGAAGATCACTGATCATCTACCTCACAGTCCTAGAGGACTCAATGGGTTGTGTGCTTGGCCAACAAGACGAAACCAAAAGGAAGGAGTCTTCCATTTACTATTTGAGCAATAAATTCACCGACTGCGAGACTCGGTACACTATGCTCGAGAAAACTTGTTGTGCTTTGACTTGGGCAGCCAAACATCTCCGCCAGTATATGATTCGTCACACTACTTAGTTAATCTCCGAAATTGATCCAAACAAGTATGTCTTTGAAAAGCCTGCTCTCACGGGAAGGATTTCCCGTTGGTAGATGTTGTTATCAGAAGACGACATCGAGTACCACGCTCAGAAAGCCGTTAAAGGAAGTGTTTTAGCCGATCATTTGGCTCATCAACCGATTGACGATCAAGAATCAGTTGGGTTTGACTTCCCAGACGAAGATGTCATGTATCTAAAAATGAAAGATTGCGATGAACCACTACCCAGTGAAGGGCTAGAACCAGGTTCCCAATGGGGACTAATTTTTGACGGAGCTATTAATCATTACGGAAATGGAATTGGGGCAATCATTGTAACACCTCAGGGTACCCACATTCCTTTCACCGCACGACTGACATTCAAGTGCACAAACAACGAGGCCGAATACGAAGCTTGTATCATGGGTCTCAAAGAAGCGATCGACTTAAGGATCAAAAACTTGGATGTATATGGCGACTCAGCTCTGGTCATCAATCAGATCAAAGGAGATTGGAACACATACCAATCCGGATTGATTCCTTACAAAGATTACGCAATAAGGTTGTTACTATTCTTCAACAGAATCGAGTTTCATCACATCCCTCGTAAAGAGAATCACATGGCTGATGCATTAACCACTCTCTCTTCCATGATTAGCGTAGGTCAATGGAACGACTTACCTAAGATTGACATAATGCGCCTTGAGTGGCCCGCTTATATCTTTACAATTGAAGCAGTCATAGACGACAAACCTTGGTATCACGATATCAAGTGCTTCCTTCAAAAACAAGAGTATCCAACTGGGGCATCTAGGAAAGACATGAAAACCCTCAGAAGGTTGGCAGGCAGCTTCTTCTTGAGCGGTGATACACTCTATAAGAGAAATTTTGACATGGTCTTGCTCCGATCCGTAGACAAACCAGAAGCATACATGTTGATAAAAGAAATTCACGAAGGATCCTTTGGCGCTCATGCCAACGGACACACAATGGCAAGAAAAATTCTGAGAGCAGGGTACTACTGGTTGACCATGGAATCCGACTGCTACAAGTACATGAGGAGATGTCACAAGTGTCAGATATACTCCGACAAAATCCATGTACCTCCAACGCATCTCAAAGTTCTTTCTTCCCCATGGCCTTTTTCTATAAGGGGAATCGACATGATTGGCATGATTGAACCTAAGGCTTCGAACAGACATCGGTTCATCCTGGTAGCCATTGACTACTTCACCAAGTGGGTCGAAGCAGCGTCATACGCTAATGTAACCCGACAAGTGGTGGTCCGATTTATCAAAAACAATATCATCTACCGTTATGGTGTTCCGAACCAGATCATTACTGATAATGGATCCAACTTGAACAATAAGATGATGAAAGAGTTGTGCGCTGAGTTCAAGATCGAACACCATAACTCATCTCCCTACCGACCCAAGATGAACGGAACAGTAGAAGCGGCTAACAAGAACATCAAGAAGATCATTCAAAAGATGGTTGTAACCTACAAAGACTGGCACGAGATGCCACCCTTTGCTCTTCACGGTTATCGTACATCCGTCCGCACTTCAACAGGGGCCACCCTTTTCTCTCTAGTATAAGGCGTGGAGGCAGTGCTCCCCATAGAAGTAGAGATCTCATCAATCCGAGTATTGATGGAAGCTAAGCTAACAGAGGCTGAATGGTGTCAAAGTCGACACGATGAACTGAATCTGATCGAAGAAAAGAGAATAACGGCACTATGCCACTGTCAGTTGTATCAGCAAAGAATGAAGAAAGCGTTCGACAAAAAGGTCTGACCTCGCGTCTTCAGGAAAGGAGACATTGTGCTCAAGAAGATACAATCATTTCTCACTGATTCTCGGGGCAAATGGACTCCGAATTATGACGACCCCTATGTGGTCAAGAAAGCTTTCTCAAGCGGCGCCTTGAGACTTGCAACTATGGATGGAGAGGAGTTTGCCTACCCCACAAATGTTGACGTAGTCAAGAAATACTTCGCCTAAATAAAAATAAATAAATAAATGTCTCGGTGGATTGAAAACCTGAAAGGGCGGTCCAGGAAAAAATTAGAGACATAATCCAAAAAATCATTCCGGTGGATTGGAAATCTCAAAGTACAATCCAGGCAAAAGTTAGGGATAAATGGCAAGTAACTACGTCCAACAAAGGGGCAAGTCCCTCAGCAGCAGTTACGCCATCCATCGAAAGAAAACTCCAGTCAAGGCCATCTTCGACAGAAGCTCAGGATGTCCCGAATTCAGAGTTGGTTGAAGGATAACGGTCGTTATGTTTAAATGTAGCCCTTTTTCCCTTAAGTTACCATTTTCTAAAATTTGTACATACTCTATGGAATCACGCGCTTGGCTGATTTCCATCCTGTCAATAAAATTTGAGCCCTAGTGCTTTTGTTTGCAATTCTATTTTTTTTTTAGCTTTATAGAACGACATTTTAACATGATCAACGATTCTTGAAACGAAACAAAAATGAATTTACTTGTCAAACATTTTCTGCTTTTAAATAAAGATGACAATTTCTTTAGACTGTTGAACATCGAAAGAGCATCGATCGCTTCTCCAGAAGTAATCGAACCTCGAAGTGCAGAATCAAAGTAATCCTTCTAAACCAGTGCGCCTGAATGAAGGATCAGCTGTGTCAGATGCGAATATTTCATCAGACACCCCCGGCAGAGTTCTTATCTCCTAAGCCCGACCAACGGTTGTTCCTCGTAGGGACTATCTCTCCTAAGCAAGGCATAATTGCTATCTTGAACAAGTGATACTTTACATCTCCCACTGTGGCCGAGTATCAAGTCGTGTTCATCTACTAGTCCGTATGTCGTGTCAGTTGTGTCAGCATATACATACATACATCATGCATTGTTGATTTACATTCATAATCATGTTGCATCACCAGCACTCTAGTCGGTTTTATCCCCTAGTGATAAAAGTCCTCTCAATCGAGTTATTAGTTCTTTCCTCGTCAGGAAGCGAACCATCTAAATGATCGCTCCTCCAGTTTATTTCTGGATTGGAGACAATCCTTAACCACTTTGATAACTTGAACCTCTGAAAGACCAGAGAACCTTCGACAAATGTCACTCTTCATCATTGAAGATGATATCTTCGCTTTCCCGGATTAAGGAAAATCCCCATAGGAAGCCTCCCAACTAAAGACTCTCAGCAACACATTGGTTTTTCTCTTCAGAAAGTCAATGTTAATGAAGTCATCAGCACCTCAAAATTGGGATACATTGTATGGCATTTCTTTGAGAAGATCTCGAAGAAAAGTATGATGTAATATCCCCAAGCCGGAAGCAGTCTCTCAAGAGACTCGTTTTCCCCGATAGAGTCGACCAATGGCGTCTCCAACAGAGAAGTTTGTGCACCTCTACAAATCAGACGACTGGGTTCCCCAGCAACTCTGACATCAAATTTTTTCCATCAAATGGCATCTCCCTAGGAAAATTTGGTGAGAAGTTTGAGGAGAACCGCTACAAACAGCGTCCCTTGTCAAGAAGTTTATTGACAAAAGAAACTGAGACCAGTTCCTTAGTAGGAAACCAGGATCGAGGGGAAGTTTATTTCAGAAACTGATACCAGTTCCTTGGTAGGAAACCAGGATCCATGGGAAGTTTATTTCAGAAACTAAGATCAGTTCCTTGGTAGGAAACCAGGATCGAGGGGAAGTTTATTTCAGAAACTGAGACCAGTTCCTTGGTAGGAAACCAGGATCGAGGGGAAGTTTACATTAGAAACTAAGTCCAATTCCTTGGTAGGAAACCAGGATCGAGGGGAAGTTTATTGCAGCAACTAAGACCAGTTCCTTAGTAGGAAACCAGGATCGAGGGGAAGTTTGCCTTTTCTAAGTATCATTGCTTAGCAAAAGAAGATGAATGTGTAAGCTACCATTCATAACCGCCATCAAAATTTTGGGTATTCCGATACTTAATCCTCTTGTACCCCGAATGCCCGAATACCTTCGTCATTCACACCTTCGGGTCCAAGAAGATTAAATAGGGGCATCTGTCATACCCCAAATTTTGACCAATAAGATTTCCCATCATTGTGCAAAACATCATCACAATATGGGTGTATCATTATGCCTCATTAGTTTCCCCAAAGATAGATGAGCATCCACTACAATCAAAATTAGGGTTTCAAGCCCTCTCAGAGTTCTTAGACAAAGGATCAATCAAGGAATGACATGATCTTCAACTTGTCTAGCCTCTCAAACATCCCCAATGGATCAAGAGGACTCCCACATCAAGGATCATGCACAAGGCTGCAGCATTACAGGTGGATTAAGCGTCAAGATCGCTAGTGTCACCAAATTAGGGTTTGGTCGACCAGGGCCTCCAGATGGAAATTTTCCTCTGGGCGTGAGCCAATGCTTCAAATCATAACCTAAGATGCTCCAAGGGACATCATGAACACAATCATCAAGTCAATTTTGCCTCAGGGGATGCATTCATAAAAAATCAGGAATTAGGGTTACTTGACCTAATTCACTCCTAAGTTGACTTTTGGGACAAAACATGATCCAAGACCTCAAGAGAGGATTTGAGGGTCTCAAATACACCACATTGATCCATTTGCAACAATGGATTGATCCAAGAAGCTTGAGCAACAAGTTTCAATTTCATCAGAACCACAATTAGGGTTTCGAGGGAAAAGTTAACTGTGCCTTTGACTTTTGACCCAAGCATGCTCCCAAACCTTGGGACATGATTCAATACACCCTATAATACCTATGAAATTAATCCATCAAGTTTGATTTAGGTCAAGGACTTGATTTCATAGAGGATCGCAGAGTTTGGAATTCATCTGACAAAAAGTCAACTATGCACAAAAGTCAACTTTGACTTTTTGAGATTTTTCACAATTATGGTTCTTTGACCCTAAAATGATGTTAATGTGTGATTGGAATCATCATTCATCAAGAAAAATCAAGAAAAGTGGGATAACTTGTAAAAGGGGTAACCATAAAAACTTAGAAATTTTTCTAAGTTATGGGACAAAGTGGCTAAGGTACCAACTTTGGAGGATCATATCTCCTAAACCACAAGGCCATTTTTCCCCATTCAAATCTGGATTTGTAGCTCCCATGGCCCTCTACAAAAGCTTCAACTACACCTCATTCCAATTCATCATGGATTTTGAGTTATGGAATGATCAAAATGGCTGAAAACGTGAAATGTCATTTTTTCCAACACTTAGTGAAATTTTCACTAAGTCAGAATCTACCTTCACTTTTTTCCAAATGTAGGGGAATTTTTCACTTGGATCCAAAAGGTATCAAAACAAACTATGATCACACATATGTTGTATCATATGAGAGCTTTCCAAAATGGCCAAGAACTTCACCAAACTCAATTTGAGCAAGAAGTTATGACAGTGGCAATATGCCTTGCTGCAACTGTCATAACAAGGCAGATTTGGAAGTTTTGCTTGATTTGCTCAAAATTTGCAAAGGGCAAGCAAGTCTATCCATCTGAACACCTCAAGGGGAGACCAAGGAGAGACAAACACTGATCCATCAGCCTCCCAAGTCCTTGAAACCAAAAGTAGCATGCCAAACCTAGAAATGCCTAAAAGAGGGACAATACTCCAATTTTGTTTTGGAGCATTCAATGGATGCACCAAGGTGGCATGGACTGAGCCATTTCCAACTGAATTCAGTCAAGACATATCCAAGACCAAGGGAACCAGCAGCCTGTGTCCTAACCTCTAGTCAATGGCTAGAGGAGACATGGATTCCCATTGATCAACATTGGCCAAACCTCTGATGCAGTTGCCATTCACTGTTGCAGCCAAAACAAACTTGCTCTACTATAAATAGAGCTCATTAGTGATCAGTTTGAGTACACCAAAGCCATTAAACAGGTGCTTTCCACAAAATCACCTTCTCACTTCCAAATTTGCCTTCCAAAGCATGTCACTATCGGGTTTTGAGTTTGAGAGCAATTCCAACCAAACCAATCACACACACACACACCTCATAAACATCATATAGAGGTGATCTAAACACTCACGAGTGACCTGTAACACCAAAATCACAAAGTCCCCTCTCAAAACCTCAAAAATATGACTTTTGTGCATTTTTCAAGCCATGTCTTGATTCAGTCACTTTCCAAACCAGATAAAACCTCAAACACGCTCAAAATATCATCCTTGAACTGTCCCAAATGGTTCCACACATCTGGAACACCATTTGAGAGAGTTACTATTTTGGCCACTTTTGCCCCTTTTGCAAGAAAGAGCTCAAACTTGTTCCTGAGGTTTCCAGCTGATTCCAACCATCCTAAAAGCTTCTAAGAGATCATTTGAGGGTGTCCAAAGCATCAAATCATTTCTGGAATAAAGCCCTTGGCAGATTGCACAAAAGCTCCAAAAAGGGGTAACCATCACAACTTGAATTCTTTGAATCATGCTTTCCTTTGATGTCCACTGATCATGCATCTCTTATACATGTTATATGTGTTGTGTTTGCACCAATTTATCATATAATTCATACCTGTACCAGGAGATAGCACAGAAAATGCAAATCATGACCTATTTCAAAACCACTATCGGGTTTTTCAATAGGAGCATGATCTGGAAAAAAACACAACCACCATTGGATTCCTTATGAAATTCTAGGCAGGATAGACCTAAATTTTGTCCCAATCCATGGAGAAATGAGAAAGTTATGGCCTTCACGTTTCTAACCAAAATCTTGCCTTGCCTTGCCTTAGGCCAGGCCAAAACAAGGCAAGCCTTGTATATTTGTGGTTGTGTTTCAATCAACGGATGTATCACCACCCCAATGGTAAGGCGCGCGCCCTGTACACAAGAGGTATGGGGTTCGAATCCCCCTCGCCCCATATCCTCTTTTTTACCACTTTTTTCATATTTTTCATAGTTTACTATTTTTCATATTATTTTTAATGATTTGAAAAATTAATAACTCCTTCAATTTTAATTATTTTTCATTGGTTCCTTTTGCAAAAAATCACAAAAATGTTGAAATATTTTATCCCACAAACAAATCAAGTTTGTATTATTTATTTAATATAATTAGTATTTTTTTGAATAAATTCAGTTTTAATTGTTTTTAAACATTTAAAAGTGAATATTTACCTTGAAAATCAAAACCAAATGAGTTTTAATTCATCTTGTGATTAAAACCTCATTTTTCAAACCTTCAACAAAAATCACAAGTGGTTTATTCAAACTTATTTGGTATTTTTTATCATTTTATTGATTTTCTTTAAATATTTACTTTTAAAGGAAAACAAATTTAGGGTTTCTTTGATTTTCACCCTCACAAATCTTTTTTGAAACACTTTGGGCCTCTTATAGAGTGTAAGACCCATCCCTTGTAAATAAAACCTTTTTGGGCCTCAATGCATTGTATAAGACCCAGTACGTTAAAGAAATCTCGGCGCGATCGTCATTTTTCAAATAAAATCATTGGGGCCTCTCCTTGAGTTGTAAGCCCCATCTTTTCTTTTAAAATCACCTTTGGGCCTCTAATAGAGTGTAAGACCCAAACCCTTTTTTTTAACCAAAACCTTTTTGGGCCTCAATGCATTGTATAAGACCCGGTACGTTAAAGAAACCTCGGCGCGATCGTCAGTTCAAAAATTAAATCATCTGCGCCCACCCTCGTGTTATAAGCCTCATTCCTTTTCTTTAAAACACTTTGGGCCTCTTGAGAGAGTGTAAGACCCATCCCTTTGTACAGAAAACCTTTTTTGGGCCTCAGTCACTTGTATAAGTCCCTGTACAATTTCAAAACAACAGTGCAATCACTGATAAAACCTTGGGCCTCTCCTTGAGTTGTAAGCCCCAACAATCTTTTCAAAGTACTTTCTCCTTTGATTTAGAATATAATATTGTTATCAAAGCTTTCTTTGTTGAACAAACTAACAAAACAGCATGGAAGCTCTACAACCGAGTAAGTGTTTACCCGCTTTCTTTATCCGCTTCATATATATATATATATATATATATATATATATATATATATAACTGTATTGTGGGGCTGCTCACTGTAAGTCTTCTTTCACATCCTTTTATATACTTGTCAAATATCAACTGTGTAATACTAGTATAGTTATTTAGAGTTTTCCCCGGCAACTACGTCTCGCACTAGGTAAAGCCCTGTTGGTCACTCTTAAATACAAACAAAACTAGATCCCCCATAGGATTACCAGATACAGTTTTCCCTCCTCTTGGGGTTAAACAATATGGAGATATGAAAGGCAGCATTCTCGGTGAACCCTTTCTCAGACTGTCACCCTTAGAAATTGTCAAAGAAACTCTAAATCCCCAGAGATGATCTTTTCTCCGTGAATGTCATCTCTTGAGTTTCTTCCAAATTCTCAGACTTTCCTAGCTTGATCTATTCTCGGTGAATGGCATGTCTTGAACTTCTCAGGGTTTGGGGACCCACGGGCTTCTTAAAAGCATCCCCGCCTCCTCTTGGGCGTTGTGCAAGGACCCTTCGGCTTCTTAAAAGCTCTCATGCCTTCTCTTGGGCTTAGTACAAGGACCCAGAGACCTATATAGGTATAGGAATAGAACCTAGTAATCAATTTGCTAGAACTGTCTTTCTGAGTCAAGTGTCAGTCCAGTTAATGGGTTGACCTTCATCCCTTAACAATCTAGCCTTCTCTTGGGCATCATACAAAGATCATTCACTATCAGAGAATCAATTTCTCACAACACCAGTAGACTTGGACAGTCTCAATACCCTTTGGATTTCCCATTTCCTTAAAGAACAGGAAATAACCCTGATCCTCTGATCAGTATCAAAACACAACCATACCTTTAATCTTTCCCAGCATGGGTCAATTACTGTAAACTCATAGAAATTCTCACCAGAGAAAAGAACTCAACTGTTACAATACAGTAAAAATTCCAACTCAGACCATTTTACTGTCATCAACCCATTGGAGCCTCATGGTATCTGACATCTTTCATAAGAACTGATTTTCTCTTTTATCCAACATACTGGACCTGTCACTAAACTGAAACAGTCACCAGCATAGATAGCCTCCTCTTGGGCTTTGTACAATGATTCTCCCCAGCGGAGCTAACCTTTTCACACTCTCTTATTGAGTATAAAAGACTCTCTTGTTGAGTCAAACACTTTAGCCTCCATCTCGGGCTTCGTACGAGATAGAAAATCACTCTCTTGTTGAGTATAAAGGACTCTCTTGTTGAGTCAACCAACTTTTAGCCTCCATCTCGGGCTTCGTACGGGATAGAAAATCACTCTCTTGTTGAGTATCAAAGACTCTCTTGTTGAGTCAAACACTTTAGCCTCCATCTCGGGCTTCATACGAGATGGAAAAACACTCTCTTGTTGAGTATAAAAGACTCTCTCGTTGGGTCAATTAAACTTTCAGACTCTCTTGTTGAGTCAATTTCCTTTTAGCCTCTATCTCGAGCTTCGTACGTGACAGTAAAACACTCTCTTGTTGAGTATAGAAGACTCTCTTGTTGAGTCAAACACTTTAGCCTCCATCTCGGGCTTTATACAAGATAGAAAACACTCTCTTGTTGAGTATAAAAGACTCTCTTGTTGAGTCAAACACTTTAGCCTCCATCTCGGGCTTCATACGAGATAGAAAATACTCTCTTGTTGAGTATAAAAGACTCTCTTGTTGAGTCAAACACTTTTAGCCTCCGTCTAGGGCTTCATACAAGGCACAGCAAAAAACTCTCTTGTTGAGTATAAAAGACTCTCTTGTTGAGTCAATCATATGTCAAACAGACTCTCTTGTTGAGTCAATTCCCTTTTAGCCTCCATCTCGGGCTTCGTATAAGACATATAAAACACCCTCTTGGTGGGTTAATAGCCTCCTCCTTGGCTTTGTATAGAGAAAACCCTGGTTGAGTCAATAAACCTTTTAGCATCATAGGTGTGCCTTGTTCACAGCATACAAACATCGACAACTCCTCTTTAGAGATGACAAATTCTCTCTCATCCAACCCTTCAGCTTCACATCTTGGGCTTTGAACAAGATACAAACCACCTTTAGCTTCATGTCTTGGGCTTTGAATAAGACACCAAAACAACCTCTTTTCCTCCCATAGAATAGGAGGAACTACGATCGCTCTGATTTCCCTGTTTCATCAAACGGGAATACGTAGCCATAATCAAAAACCCAAAATCCAGTATCTCCACCAAATCAACCCAAAAGCATCAAATCTAAACACATTACCAAAAACCTCACAAATAATCCAGACACTGTGTTCTTAACAAAATAACCAAAGATTGGGCCCCACATCCACATAGCATTTGTAACCTAACAGACCGCTGTTCAAACTCAGTATGCAAGCAGGGTTAATTGGAGACATCTATTTCCCTTCCTTAAGTAGCTCAATAGGATAAAAAATGAATCGAACTGTAGTACCCAAGCGATAGTGACTCAGGACCACAAAAATCGTGCTACAAGAATGAGATGTTTCATATGCTTTACGTTTAGTATGAGAGTACATCTTCATTGATTTTTTCTTTGTTCATATTGTATATGCATATGCTTGAGTTTTTTATTTAGATTTTGGTGTGTCATTCACATTATTATACATGTATAAATTTCAAAAGTTGTAATGGATCGTAGTTGGATGAAAGCCAATAGATTAGGTCCGGTTTATGAGAACGGAGTTCGTGAATTCCTTGAATACACTGATAAACATCTTCCCGGTAATAATGGTATCTTTTATTGTCCTTGTGTTGTTTGCACGAATATCAAAAAGGGTACAAAGAAAGAAATACACAATCACCTTTGTTGTGATGGTGTATGTCAAAATTATATAATATGGACATGGCATGGTGAGGTGGATAATAAGGAAAGTCGGGCGTCACAAAGTCAAAGAGTGGATGAAGATGAATATATGGAAGATCAACTAGAGGATATGTTCCGTGATATTGGGGAATCTTCTTTTATGAACGCTCACATTTATGATAATTTATGTAGTGATAAAGACACCCCCTTTATATAAGGGATGCATAGAGTTCACACGATTGTGACGGTGTTAAAGTTGTTTAATCTGAAGGCAAAAAATGGATGGTCGGATAAAAGTTTCACGAAATTACTTGAATTGCTACAGAAAATGTTACCAGAAGATAACAAATTGCCGGATCGTTGCTATGAGGCCAAGAATATATTGTGTCTAATGGGTCTGGATTATATCAAGATACATGTTTTCCCTAATGATTGTATATTATACCGGAAAGAGTATGAAGACTTGTTTCAATGTCCGAAATGTGGTATGTCGCGTTACAAGCTGAAGGCTAACAATGGTGATGACAATGATCACTATGAAAATGTTAGTAGGAAGCATCCTCCTGCTAAAGTTTTATGGTACTATAAAAGTTTTATGGTACTTGCCAATAGTTTTCACGATTTAAAGAGACTTTTTGCTAATTCGAATGACGCAAAGAATCTTAGATGGGCATGCAGATGAAAGGATTCGTGATGGAAACATTCGTCATGTTGCTGATTCGTTGCAATGGAAGAAAAATTGATTCGTTGTTTTCGGATTTTGGAGTCGAGCCAAGAAACCTTAGGCTTGGGCTTGCCACCGATGGAATGAACCCTTGGTAATCTGAGCACTAATCATACTTCGTGGCCTGTTCTTCTCACTATTTACAACCTATCTCCTTGGTTGTGCATGAAGCGGAAGTATATACTGCTAAGTATGATGATTTCTGGACCACGACAACCTGGGTAACGACATAGATGTTTATCTAAGTCCATTAATTGATGATTTACGACTCTTGTGGGATGAAGGCGTTGAAGTTGATGATGCATATTCTGGGGAAAAGGTTAATATGCGTGCATGTTATTTTGCACAATTAACGACTTTCGGCTTACGGTAATTTGGCTGGATACAGTGTCAAAGGACATAAAGTGTGTCCTATATGTGAAGATGATACTTGTTATCACCAACTCGAGTTTGGAAAAAAGACAGTTTACCTTGGGCATCGAAAATTTCTAAAACCGGGTCATCCTTATCGTAGATTGCGAAAGGCTTTTAATGGAGAGGCAAGAGTTTGGTGAGGCTCCTGAATCTTTAACCGGGGATGAAGTTTATCAACAGCAGGAACATATTAATGTTGTCTTTGGGAAGAGAGAAAAAGAAAAAGGTGGGAAGAGAGGAAAAGAAAAGGGGCAGGTTGCGAAAAATATATGGAAAAAGAGGTCCATCTTCTTTGATCTTCCATATTGGTCAAGTCTTGATATTAGACATTGTCTTGATGTGATGCACGTGGAGAAAAATGTGTGTGATAGTTTTGATTGACACACTTCTAAACATTCCGAGCAAGACTAAAGATAGTAAGACTTCCCGTCTTGATATGGAGAAGATGGGTATATGAAAACAGTTGGCTCTAATAGAGAAAGGAAAAAGAACTTATCTTCCCTCCAGCATGTCGCGACTCTATCTAAAAAGGAAAAGAAGAGGTTCTGCGAGTGTTTGCAAGGTATTAAAGTTCCGCAAGGTTACTCATCAAACATCAAGAAACTTGTAACAATGAAAGATATCAAGTTAATTGGTTTAAAATCTCATGATTGTCATGTATTAATGCAACAACTTCTACCAGTGGCTATCCATGGGATCCTTCCAAAAAAATGTGAGAGTAACTATAATGAGATTGTGTTTATTTCTTCAATGCCATATCTAATAAAGTTCTTGATTTCAAAAAAATTGGATGAATTAGAAGATGAGGCTGCCATAATCTTGTGTCAATTGGAGATGTATTTTCCGCCATCATTTTTTGACATTATGGTTCACTTACTTGTTCATCTAGTAAGAGAAATCAGAATTTATGGTTCAGTTTATTTAAGGTGGATGTATCCAATAGAGCGATATATGAAGATCTTTAAAGGATATACGAAGAATCATCACCGACCGGAAGCTTCGATTGTTGAAAGGTACATCACAGAAGAAGCTGTTAAGTTTTTGTATAAACTATTTGTCGGATGCAGATTCTATAGGAATTCCAAAGTCTCGTCATGCTGACATAGACGAAAGAGGTATTCATGGTCTAAATGTTAGGTCAATGGCTCGGGATGTAGTTATTCAATCACATTTCTATATATTGAATAATATAGACGAGGTTCAACCTTTCATAAATTACTCACAAAAGACTTTTGAAGAAAAAATATCCCCGAATGAGTGACAAGTTGTTGTTGATAGAGCATAATATAGATTCATGGATTGGTTTAATAAAAGTGTATCTAATGATCGTAGTGCATCCGAGATACTTAAATGGTTGTCGTACGAGCCAAAATTTTGTGTCATTACCTGGGGTGCATACCACATTGGTCATTATACCTTTTATACAAAATCAAAAGATGATCGTAGTACAATGCAAAATAGTGTGGTTATGGTTGAAGCCGAATCGATGTATTTCTCTAGTTCGAAAGATAAGAATCTGGTATTGGCAACTACCGTGTTTTTATGGTGTCATTGATGAGATTTGGGAGATTGATTATGTTATTTTCAAAGTGGATTTATTTAAATGCAAGTGGGTTCCCAATAATAGTAATGGTGTAGACATTGATGACTTAGGATTCACCTGGGTCGACCTCGGCAAGGCATCTTTTAATACAGAACCATTCATCATGGCTTCTCAAGAAAAACAAGTTTTCTATGTTACCGATCCATCTGACATAATCGGGGGAAATGGTCAATCGTTCTCCAAGAAAATACATTCCTCTTAGTGATGAAAGTCTTGATATTCCGTCCACACCTTCTTACACAACACAAGTTCCTACCTCATATGATGAAGTTGATGGAGATACCGTGCATGCTATATGACTCGATCATGAAGAAGGCATTTGGGAAAATTAACAAGTACGTAATTTATTATTTATTCATAATATATTAATTGTATGTTATAGTTTAGAAGTATTTTTACTAACAAGTATAATTAATTGAAATCATAGGTATTTTGAGTCCAGACACCAGGCCAAGAGGACAAGACAACAAGAGACAAGATACCAATACACCAAGTTACAATTATGTGAAGTTATATAATGTGTGTAAACTGTAATATGGTATATGTGATATTTTATTATGTAGGTTGTTTGTTCTGATAAACTGTAATGTGGTATATGTGATATTATGAATATGATACGATTAATATTATTATGAAAACTTTATCACAAAATGTGAATTGTATTTTTCTGCTGTGATATGGAGAAACAATAATACAGGTAAAAAAATGGGATTAATTATAAAAGCAGAATCATATTTGTTAATTTTGCAGAAACTTTAACGACGGTTATATTTCATAACCGTTATAAATATCTGGCGCGCTGTCCAGGAAAAAATAAATATCAAAACTGCGCTGCTGGGAATCGAACCCGAGGACAATTATTTTTATTACAATGGTGTATTGTAAAATCCGTTGTGATAGTTAGTGCGCTTTCCAGTTTATTACAACGTCTACTAGAGTCGTAGTTGTAAGTATCATATATACAACGACAAACTACATAACAACGCCTTCGCCCCGCGTCCTTATATGTCATTCTTAACCGTTGTTAAATGGGTTTTTCATAGTAGTGCTTGTTATTTTGTTGCTTTATGTGGATGATCTCCTCATAGCTAGCAACAGTGTCGAGGATGTAATGGAGGTGAAGGCTGAACTCAGTAAGGAGTTCGAAATGAAGGATCTGGGAGTTGCCACCAGAATTCTTGGGATTGACACCCGGAGAGATAAAAAGCAGTTGAAATTATGCTTATCTCAAGAGACATACCTACGGAAGATTCTTGACAAGTTTGGTATGTCAAACTCAAAGCCTGTTGTGACTCCGACAAATCCTCAATTTAAGCTTAGTACTACTCAAAGTCCGAGTACTGAAGCTGAAAGAATCTATATGAGTAGCATTCCATATGCTAGTATAATAGGTTCTTTGATGTATGCTATGATCTGTACGAGGCTAGAAATAGCGTATGGAGTGAGCCTTGTAAGCAGGTATATGGCCAATCCTGGAAAGGTGCACTGACAAGCTTTTAAAGTGGATTCTCAAGTACATAAATAGGTCTCTGAGAAGAGTCTTGATTTATGGTGGAGCCTATGGTGATGATAGCAAAGTCGAAATCAAAGATATGTCGACTCTAATTATGCGGGTTGTATGGATTCCAGAAAATAATTTTTGGATATGTGTTCACTATGTTCGGCACAACAATTAGCTGGAAAGAGACACTTCAAAAGGTTGTTTCCTTATCAACCACTAAGCAGAATACATTGCCTTCACTGAAGCTGTGAAAGAAGAATTGTGGCTTGAAGGTGTTGCAAAGGAGATGAAACTTCAAGGTCGAGTTATCATTGTTAAATGTGATAGTCAAAGTGTAATACACATGTCGAAGAATTCAACCTATCATGAGCGAACCAAGCACATCGATGTAAGGTTGCACTTAGTCAGAGAGATAATCGAGCATGGAGAAGTTCAAGTGTTGAAGGTTTCAACTGATGACAATGCTGCTGATATGATCACCGAGACATTTGCCGAGCTGCAAGTTTTTCCATTGTATGCAGTTGATAAAGCTGCATGATGAAAGCTAGATTATTCCCTGTTATTGTAGTTTGTTTCAAGGTGGATATTTGTGAGATATTTGATCGAACTCTAGTGCTGTCGACTGAGATGTTGCCAGCAGAGAAAGTTTTTTCATGTTTCGACAGGAAGCAAGCATGAAGTCGAAGTTGGTTCACATGTTGTAGTCGAAGATTAGCTCTAGTATGTAATTTCGAATTGGGACTTGTGTTATGGATCCAATTGTTTATGTTAGCTTGTTATTTAAATTAACTTAGTAGCCTATATATAGGTTAAATCTCTCAGGTTGTTGAGAGAGGCCAATTGTTGTTATTCACTTGTAATCATTTGTACCATAATTGAGTAAGTGAATAGAAAAATAGTTTTCCCCTAATCCTATTCTCTCTCTCTCTCTCTCTCTCTCTCTCTCTCTCTCTCTCTCTCTCTCTCTCTCTCTCTCTCTCTCTCTCTCTCTCTCTCTCTCTCTCTCTCTCTCTCTCTCTCTCTCTCTCTCTCTCTCTCTCTCCTCTCTCTCTCCTCTCTCTCCTCCTCTCTCCTCTCTCTCTCTCTCTCTCTCTCTCTCTCAACCTACCTAAGTGTTTCATTGTTCATCAAGAAACCCCATTTTCTCAAACAAGAATTTGTTAACTAGTATCGTTTGTTACAACATATCGGGTATTTACGGAGTTGTGAGTTTCGATTGCGTATCCATTTGTATTCTATTTCCGTCACAACATTGTAAGCTTGTAAACTGTGTGATAAGTTCTTCTACTGCCGCTGGCACGAACTAAACATTGATGTTGCTGCCATTTTTGTGTCTAAACCAATTGGTTTTAAAAATCTGTGGAGTCGGGTATGCATTTCGGGATTTGTTTTTACTGTAGTATGTCGGTATATTTTGTATAGGATTGGATTGATAACATTTTGTGAAAACATGCCATTGTGTTTGTTTTACCACTTACTTTGTGGTTGCTATGAATATTGTTATTGATAGAGGAAATGTTACCATTATTCACACTGCTTTTAAATGTGAGTTTATTCTTTTAGATTGCAATTGGGTTGTTATTGGTGAGTAGTGTTTTTAAAGGGAACATATTGTACTTTTCTCATTTGAAATTGTTTGTTTTGCGATACCGTAGCCATCAAAGTTCATTTCACATATTTTATTATTTTCATTTTTTGTTTTTATTTAATATTTTAGTTTTTTTTTTTAATTTTTATTCATTTACTCTTCCTATAAGATATGAGGAGTTATTGACATTTGTTTTTGATTCAATGTTAACATTGGACCAAGGCCCATATAGATTTTTATATTTGCACCCCATATAATAAGAAACTTTGTAAATTTTTTGAATAGTTTTGTGAATTTTTGTGAAATTTTTTTGGTTTGTTGCTATTTAATTCCATTGTGCTTCAACCTGATTTTTAATCCGTGGATTCGGTAATTTCATATCGTTATTCCGTCCAAACATCTACACATCAATATGATATTTTGCCGCGTTATGAATTTTTCGTATGACATTCCACTCGTGTTGTCATTACGCACAAACCGGCTTTGAGTACATTGTGGCTTACTATTGGGCCTTCTTACAACGAGTTTAGTTTATTTCGTGTCTTGTGGCTTACTCATGGGTCTTCTTACAATGAGCACTTTTTATTTACTTGTTTGGTGTGTTTACTTTTTAATCGCTTCACTATATTCCCCATTTGATAAAATGTACCCCCATCCCCATGATGTATAATAAATTTACTGTTTTCTTAACTCAAGACTTGCGTAAAACAACCATCTTTCAAAAGATTTAAAATAACCTTGATTCAATGTCGAGCAATTTTCACAAAAGAATCAAACCATTTAAATATCACTTCAATAACCGTTTTCAAACCAAACTCATTCCATCTCATTTCAATCTCAAATCATTTTCATAAAACATCTCGTGACGATAATCAAATGCTTAATCAAACGTCAAGCCATTTTCACAATCAAATTTAAAACACCTAATCACGGTTAAACATTATTTCATTAAAGATGAAAAGGGGGATGGTCTCGAGCCTTCAATTCCTCTCCTCAATTGTTTGGGTATGAGTTTCCTTACTCGATTAGTCAAACAATTGTCATCTTTTAAAAAATTCTAATCAACCTTACGCGAACCTGTTTTTCTAATAACTTCGATGAAATAAAAAGTGGTCTTGAGTCTTCTATTCCCTTTCCCGAATACTTGGACACGAGTTGCATTACTCGACCATTCGAGTATTCGTCACCCAACCAAAATACCTGTAAGTTCTTGTAATTGGCTGAAATTTTGTTAAAACAATGTTGATGTCATGGTTGATGTTGCAACATGACTTGCTAACAGTCTGGGTTGTAAATAGTGTTGAAAAGTTAAAGTGCTGAAGAGTGATGTCACATGCGAAGTCTTAACATCACTATACCAGAACATTACAACATCAGGTCTGGGATGATTAATTAGGGCTGCACGTGTTTCTGGTGTGAATGAGATATTCTGCTAAAGAGAATCAGAGAATGCAGGCGAAGATCAAGGGAGAGATATATTATGTTACAACAGTTATGAAGATCAGTTTGTTGCGCATTTAAAGCATAAAGATAAGGAGAATATTCAGAGTTAATAATTGAAGATTTAATTGAAGATTTGATTGAAGATCTATTTAGAAGCAGATTTGTTACAGAAGATATGATATGATTTGAAGGCCCAAATCCAGTTGGGATTATGTTATAAATAGAATGCTTGTAACCTAGAAGAGGTACGGCTCCAAGATGTAGATCGTTAGGGCTTTGTCTAAGTGAACCACTCGGGTTGTGAGATGGTCACTGTGTGTAACTCAGAAACCTGTAGGTAATGAGTTTGGTATTGTTCTTGGAGGAAGCTTTGAAGCAACTCCAAAGGGTGTCATGGAAGGGTGTCTTCTATGGTTGTATAGTTGTTGGTAATCAAGTTGTTGATGCAGTGACGGTGTAGTTGACTGTTAGACATCATAGTGATGATAAGAAGTGAGATGGAGTCTCTTACCTAGGGAGGACTTAGGTAGAAGGGTCATTGGGTAGTGATTAAATTAGGTAGATTGTCAACTGGTCTGTTGAGTATGTAATTTGATACTACTAATAGTGGACTTCCTTCCTGGCTTGGTATGCCCCCAGATGTAGGTTGTTGAACCGAACTGGGTGAACAATTCAGTGTGTTATTTACTATTTCTATTATTGCCTTATTCAGCAGAGTGCGATGTTGTTACATTGCACAAAGACATCACACATCTGTACCAGAATTTCAATTGGTATCAGAGCAGGCATCCTGTCTGTTTCTGGATGAGATCTAGGGAAGATACTTTCTGGTTCATGAGCAAGGAAGATAGTTTTACTGAGATGGTGTATGGACTTGATCAGTTCATAGATATTTTTGTATGATTCCTTGAAGTGGAGGATGGACTGTTCATGACAGGGTGTGTATTGGACCTGTCTATTGTTATCAGGCTTGTAACTTTGGTGGTAAACTGCTGTGTGGTTTGACTTAGTTTCAAACCTATGGAGTGTCGTGTTTGTACAGGGTTTTGCCTGAAGGTTGCAAAGGAGTTTTCTGGTGTGTGTTTCGCTGCATATTTTTATTTGATGGAAAATTCCTGGTGGTTTTGAGTTAAGGCTGCAACATTTTGTATCACTTGGTGAGGTGATACTTGAGGATATCTTCAACTAGCGTAGTAGAGTTGCCAAAGATACTTGTGGTTCATCCCAAGTCCACTCATAAAGGAACTCGTATATGAGCTTGTTGAAAAGGGGTCTGAAGAAAGTTAGAAGCGTTTTTTTTTTTTTGCCTCCAAAGTCAATCTCTAGGATGTGTTAAAGGAAGAGTGTGACATAACAGATGCTTGGGGGCTAAACAAATGTGTTAATCACGTCTGTTTGGAACCTACTCCTGACTTGGAAGAGGAGGCATCTGGGAGGTATGGAGATTCATCAAGAAAGAAGCTGAGCTTAATATGTCAATCAGCCCTTGGTCAATTGGAATTGGTGTTAGCATCAGCCTTGTGGCTGGAAGGATCTGAGGAAGATGGAGACAAAGCAAAAAAGTATCACTGTCAAAGTTTTCATGCGGGAGTGAAGATCTTGATATGTTATCTCTTAAGCTTAGTTGTGGTAACCTATTAAGGATGGCATCAAAGGGTTGAAGATGCTTGGAAGATGAGAGTATGCTGGGTCATGTGACTGGTGATGTTAAAACATTATGCTCACAGTGAAGTATCAGGTCAAGCCACTTAATCTAATGTGATATGTGGGATGGATTAGCAAAAGAAGGATCAATCAGTGCCTCAAGTCTGCGGAAAAAGGATGTCAAACCAGATATTATGTTGTATCTTGCATGACAATAGTTGAATAGTTGTCTGCTTTGGATAGGGTTGTGCAGTCAACTGATGACAATATACATTGACGGGAGACTGTGTATTTGTCTGAGGTTAAAGTATAGGACTTCAGAAGGGTTGAGAATTTACTTTATGAAAGTATTTTCAAGATTTGGGCGTCCTGGAGTTGGATCAAATGGTCCAGTTGATGGAGCATATCAAGAATCATGGTGATGATGTCTTGGTGGGTGGCAGAGGTTCTAACGTGTGGATATCCTTGGTGAAGGAAGATTATGCTCTGATTCAGAAGCGTGGTGCCTACATTATGCCTGAGGAGCGTCTACATAGTCATATGGGAGGATGATGAAGTAGAAGGTCTACCTTGGATGGAAAATGTAGTTCAGGTATTGATTGGAAGTCTGAAGATAGAGAGCATGGTAAGGAATGAATGCCTGTGGAGAAAGGGACAATGGGGCCAAAATGCATGTGCTCAGCAAGTGTGCTCAAATGTTCATCCTCATCTATAGCATTAGTGAACCATGACAGGGGGATTACTTGTCTATGGATTGTGAAGATTGCATTGATTGGTTGATTCTTGTGAGGAGATAATGTCAGATAACATGTTATGAAATTAGGCTGTTGGATGGCATGTGGGTGTGGACATAAATGGTTCTACCCTTGTGAAGCTAATTGTTTAAATCGTATGTGCACATGCTTCTGGGGAGGAGTCTAAAGGACAGTTTTGGTTGTGGAAAATTTGCAAGAACTCAGTAGGGGTTGGTGGAAGGTGTTCTTTTTAGGGGGAGAATGATATTATGAGAGCTTTTGGTGTTGGCACTTAGGTTAAAAGTAAATTGAAAAGTTGTTTACATGAGGATTCAGTGTCTTGTACAGTGGTGTAAATGGAACAGAAGTAAACCATAAATTTATTGCATTGATGAAAGCTTACAAGATTAGCAAAAACAACCAACAAAGTGTCTATAGATTATCCCAACCCCCCGAATCAAGAGAAGTCTTCCAGTCTTCATCCCATTCATCTTCAGATGCTTGAAGTTGCACTTGTTTTTTCTTGATAGTCTTCATCCTGGTTTCTGATGTCTTGCGTGTTCTTGTTGCTCCAGAAGATGCTCCAGCTTTGGACAGTGTTGTGTCCTTCAACTTCTAAGGATTTGGCTTCTTGTCCTCGTGCATATGCCTTTTTGCTGCATTCTTGTTAGACTGACTCATGTTTCCTTCCTTGGTGTGCTGATAGGAGCAAGGAGGTTTGGCATTTAAAATGGATAATATGGCATTGTTTGTATCGCCTGACCAGTTAGAGTAGTCTTTGGTGTGGGAATCTGTTTTTCTTGGGAACCTGCTTTTCTTGACATATTGGTTACCAGAACTTCGTGCTTGGTGCCTGGGTGGAAGTGGTCCTAGTAGGATAAGACTAGGTCTTGTCTAGTTAAGTGGGATGGTCTTTTGTCTCATGCTGATGTCCTACATGTTGTTACAACATTATGGTTGGGTATGTACCATACTTATGGAGTTTGAAGAAGCAGCATTATAGTCTGAAGTGGCAGTTCTGACATAGTGTGGATTAGAATGGGCAGATTCCAATCTTGATGGCAAGTAGTGGCTACTTTCATGTTGAAGACTTCATTAGGAGCTGGTGAATGTAAGGACAGAAAGATGTTTATCTTGGGCTTTTGTCTTTTGGACTTGGCATATTCTGTACCTAAAATCCCCATGAGGAATGTGGCATTATTGATAGGATATCATAAAGGGCATTGAGTGTAAGGTTGTTTACTATAGCCTATTGCAGCATGTGTAGTGGGATGATGGGACCTGTCATAGCTGTGTGAAGATAGTGCATATACAGGAGAGGTCTGAAAAGCAAAAGTGGTGTACTTGGCTGATGGTTGGAAGCAATCTAGAAGAAGTTGTGAGAAGTTGTATCAATACCCATTAGGTAAGAAGATGTGTTTGTAGAGTCTTGGGTTAATGAGCCAGCAGGCAATGTCTGAAGAGATGTCAGAACATGATATAGGACATGTTTTTCTTGAGCCAAACAGGGAAGTATTTTGGACGGTGGTGTTAGAATAAAGTGAAACACATGGCTTCGAATATGCATGGAGCGTTATTGGCCTAATTTATGGTAAGATTCAGTTGTGAAATAATTAAGGCAGTCAAGGCAGTTTTTGGAAGATAGGCATTGAATTTGAATACAGTTTTTGATACCTAAAATAGCGTTTGTTTGACCAAGAACATTGAACACATTCGAAGGCTCGTTAATTTCTAAGTTACTGGTCAGCTATTTATAGGGGTTTTCAGTTCTCCTTCAGCCAGTGAGGGTTTTTGTCTCATAAGTCAAATGGGGTTTATTCGTGTTTGGGTGAGCAATTACTGGGTCTGGTTCTGTGAGGGGTCCCTTTGCCAATTTATGGCTAAAAAGGGGGAGAAAGGAGAGGATCTGGCTAAGTGCCCTGTGCAGATGTTATGCCTGGAGTCTACAGTTTCTAATGCAGCAGAAGAAGAGGGTACATCCCTGAGTTGGTGTTGAGTCTTTGTGACTTGTGTCCTGAGTTATGAACACAGTTGTGACTTGTGTTCTGAGTTACCTGGGTTAGCTGAATGGCACTTCTTAAGTTTCCTCTTATGCCATGGTCTAAACCCAGTGTCTGATCAATGATGGTGTGCAGAATTATCTTATGCCACCATTGGTCTTTGATGAATGGACAAACATTTCTTTTCTGGGGGAGTATTCCACAATGATTCTGGGTCTGAGTTGAAAGGAAAAAGAAATGTGTTGTATTAAGGGGGAGTGTCTAAAATCTTCTCCCTCATGTACACCAGAGATCTGTAATCTGAATGCATAACTTCGGGACTTTCTACTTCTTCCTCCTGGTGTGCTGCCTGAAGTGATTGTGGTGGGTTGTGCTAGCAAAAGAAGGTGTCAGACATGTGTCAGACATGATGTCTTAACATCATTCAATTATTCCCTAGAAGATGGATCTCCAGGATTGCTGCGCACAGTAGCTACTGATGGTTACTGTTAGGTTCAGTGGTTACTGATAACTACTGACAGTAGTATAGAGTTGTAATAACTGCTGTAATCTGAGTTGTAATGGTTATATAGTTGTTTTAGCCAAAATTAGCCAAAGGGGGAGATTGTAAGTTCTTGTAATTGGCTGAAATTTTGTTAAAACAATGTTGATGTCATGGTTGATGTTGCAACATGACTTGCTAACAGTCTGGGTTGTAAATAGTGTTGAAAAGTTAAAGTGCTGAAGAGTGATGTCAAATGCGAAGTCTTAACATCACTATACCAGAACATTACAACATCAGGTCTGGGATGATTAATTAGGGCTGCACGTGTTTCTGGTGTGAATGAAATATTCTGCTAAAGAGAATCAGAGAATGCAGGCGAAGATCAAGGGAGAGATATATTCTGTTACAACAGTTATGAAGATCAGTTTGTTGCGCATTTAAAGCATAAAGATATGGAGAATATTTAGAGTTAATAATTGACGATTTAATTGAAGATTTGATTGAAGATCTATTTAGAAGCAGATTTGTTACAGAAGATATGATATGATTTAAAGGCCCAAATCCAGTTGGGATTATGTTATAAATAGAATGCTTGTAACCTAGAAGAGGTACGGGTCCAAGATGTAGATCGTTAGGGCTTTGTCTAAGTGAACCACTCGGGTTGTGAGATGGTCACTGTGTGTAACTCAGAAACCTGTAGGTAATGAGTTTGGTATTGTTCTTGGAGGAAGCTTTGAAGCAACTCCAAAGGGTGTCATGGAAGGGTGTCTTCTATGGTTGTACAATTGTTGGTAATCAAGTTGTTGATGCAGTGACGGTGTAGTTGACTGCTAGACATCATAGTGATGATAGGAAGTGAGATGGAGTCTCTTACCTAGGGAGGACTTAGGTAGAAGGGTCATTGGGTAGTGATTAAATTAGGTAGATTGTCAACTGGTCTGTTGAGTCTGTAATTTGATACTACTAATAGTGGACTTCCTTCCTGGCTTGGTATGCCCCCAGATGTAGGTTGTTGAAGCGAACTGGGTGAAAAATTCAGTGTGTTATTTACTGTTTCTATTATTGCCTTGTTCAGCAGATTGCGATGTTGTGACATTGCACAAAGACATCACACATCTGTACCAGAATTTCAATACCTTAACATTACTTAAATCCTTTAGCAATTAAGGATGAAAAGGGAGATGGTCTGGAGCTTTCAACTCCTCTTCTTGAGCACTTAGATACGAATTACCTTACTCGACCATTCGAGTATTCGTCATCCAACAAAACACTTAACACATCAAACTTATCTTTTTCTCGTCCCCGTGCGACCGAAACCAAACAACTTAATTACTCGCCCCCGTGCAATCAAACACCTTTTTTTAAAAGAACATTGTTTAGTCTCTTCTAAAGCGCATACAAACTTGTGATTAAGCATCCCCCGAGAGTAGACAAGCCAACATTTAGCCCTTAGAACACGATCTAAACACTTGTTCATTAAAAAACACAAGCCAACAAACTGTAGTTCCCCGAACTACGGAGATCTGATTTCCTCATTGCACCATGAGGACACATAGGCACAGGATTGCGAGATCCTGGCGAGCAACCTTTTTCTTTTCAACCTTTTTCTTTCTTCTTCCTCGAACTACGAAGCTCTGATTTCCTCATTGCACCATGAGGATACATAGGCACATGATTGCGAGATCCTGGCGACAGCCTTTTCATTTTTTCACCGCAGTCTCTCTGAACTATGGATGCTCTGATTCCTCATTTCACAATGAGGATACGTAGGCACAAGAGCCCTAATCCTTGGCGAGCACACTAATAAAAAACCTCCCCTTTTGAGATTTCCTTTCTTTTCTATTTATAATCTTTTTACCACTTGAAGAAATAAAATAAACATGAACTAACATTCAATTCGCAAATCTGACTAAGAGGTTCCCGTTGAGTACAATGGACGTGAGGGGTGCTAATACCTTTCCATTGCGTAATCGACTCACAAACCCGAATATGGTTGCGACGATCATTTTCTCTTTTAAAGATTTTATCGATATTTTCCCTTTCCTTCATTGAAATAAATAAAGTTCAGTGGAGACTCTGTTCGGGCTATTTTTTGCCACGACCATCGCGAAGGATCGTATTTTTCAAGGTACGAAACCACCCTCAACACCATCGCGTGCAACCTCCATGCAAACCAAAGTAGCAAGCCCTCCGCACAAACAACCCCTCTCTGGGCGCAAACCCCTTCAATCGCGCCACACATCCGCATCACTCCGATCCCTTCTCCATCACGCATCTCGCTGCCGTAAATTTGTATGTTGTTACGACAACATCTGTCGTGCGCTGCTGCCATCATCAGCGGGAAAATCTCGATGCTCCACCATTGATTCGTCGTTGAGATTATTTGTTTTCTTCTTTCTTATTTCACATATTTGGATTGTTGATTACAAAATGGTTTTACTTGTTTAAATTTGGAAAGCGATTTTGGAGTTAAGGAGGAAGAGAATCGAGAGAGAAGAGGAGAAAAGTGATTCTGGGAGTAAAAAGTGCTTATGACCTTTTTGTTTCTCTTTCTTTGTTTTTATTTTATTTTTATATTAATTTTATTTTAATTAAAAAAAGGACAAGTGTCTTCATTTGATTGGCATGTAAATTATAATCAAGGGAGAGATCCTATACATGGTCTCCCATCATATCCACCTTGGGTGTCATTTGACCGCTCTTTGATCACGATCAAGTGATTCAGGATCTTGGCATTTGAATGGCTTCATGAAGCAAATTTGGATCGTCTGATCTTAATCAGACGGTCAGGAGCGCTTAAGATTTCCTTTTGTTTTGTTTTTTTGTTGGGCCTCTCTCTATTTGCTAATACTGCACCCCCCATTCATGTTTGCACCCCTTATACTTCTAACTTTTGTTTTTTATTTATTTATTTTTATTTTAATCAAATTAAAATTAAGTCATGGATATTTGATTAATTAACACTATAAAAATCAATATTTTCACATTTATGTTCAACAATAAAAACAAATAATCAAGAGTTCTATCAAGCTATATTTCAATAAAATATTCAAAGTCATTTTCGCAATTTAAACTCTCTTTTTGACAATTAAATAAAATTATCTTCACAACCCTCTCAAAAATCTTTTCACAATAAAACCAGATGAAAAATGATTAATTGGGCGTATGACCCTTTTTTCCCGAGTATTTGGATACTAGTCTTATGGCTTGCCTTTCAAATACTCGTCATCCTCTCAAAAAAAAATCGCAATAAAATCGGATGAAAAATGACTAGTTTGATGTATATTTGTCTTTTTCCCGAGTATTTGGACACTAGGCGTATGACTTACCTTTCGAATACTCGTCTTCCTCTCAAAACTTAATAACACAATCAAAACTAAGTTGTTCCTAATTGTATGAAAAAGGATTAATTGGGCGTATGCCCCTTTTTCTCCGAGTACTTGGATACTAGCTCTATAGCTTGCCTTTCGAGTACTCGTCTTCTTCAAGGGACTTTAATTCGATTCATATCAAATAGTTTTTGCAATAAAATCAGACTAAAAAGGACTAGTTGAATATATATCCCTCTTTTCTGAGTATTTGGATACTAACTGTATAGCTCACTTTTCGATTACTCATCTTCCACCTAAAAACAATTTCAACTCATCAAATGCATTTTTTTCACCCGAGCGCGACTGAGCAAATTTTTTACAAACAAATGATGTGTTATCCATTCCAACGCAATACAAGCAAACACTTCATTCCACCCGTTCGTAATGCACAAGCAACGCTTAACTGATCCAATACGACCTAAACATTGTTTGCTAAAATCAACCAACACCCAGCCATTTGCTAGCCAGAACTACGTAGTTGAGTTTCCCATCACACTTGGGGATACGTAGGAGTAAGATTCAACGCCTCGTCAAACACCCTAATAAAACAATTAATTTTTCCCTTTGTAAATACAACATAATAATTAAAAGAAATCAAATAACCTAAGCTAACACTCTTATTCGCGAAACTAATTAAACGGTCCCCGTTGAATACAACAAATGCCGCAGGGTGCTAATACATTTTCCACACATAACCGACTCTCAGACCTGGATTTGGTTGCAATGACTACATTTTTATTCTTTTACATTTTTATCGACGTTTTCCCTTTTAAAATAAACTTCAATGACGACTCTTATTAATTTCGAGCATTCATCGCGCTCGGATATTTTTTCGCATATGCTAAAATAAAATAAAATAATAGTGGCCTTTTTACAAATTTTAAAGAACTAGGATCACCCCACCCTAATAAAATAATTATGGCCGCTTTACAAATTTTGAAGAACTAGGGTCACCTCACCCTACCTTGTTCCAAATATTTTGATTAAGGATAGAACCTTTAGATATTGTAACCTTTATTGTTGTCCAGGAATAGCCTTAACCCAGAAAATGACATATGACCCACGTTTTTGTGAACACCTGCCTAATTCCTACAATCCCATTGTGGATTATGATGTAACCTCAATTCAATCATTTTTTTCTTCTTTAGAGTAATTTTATTTGAACAGGAAAATATTAGTATATAATTATTAATTTGACAAAAAAATTAAAAATAATACTGCATGTAAATTATATAAAAATATGGGAATACTCAAAAAAAAATTCTGTTTATTATTTGATTTGTTCCATGTCTTCACGTAGAGTTTTTTTTTTCAAAGATATACTTTTATATATTGAAGATCTAAAATCTATATTACGATGGGGTTTATCTTTAATTTTATAAGAAATTTTTATAAAGTAAAATTAATTATAGAAAGATGGTGTTATTTTATATATAAAAAAACATTGCTTTGTTATTATAGTTTAGTAATTTTACTATGATGATATTCGATGTAGAATATTTGGATTCAAATCCGTGTCACAATTTAAATGCATATACAATTGAACTAAAAGCAAAATTATTATTCTTTTATCAAAACAAAAAATAACCGAAAGTTTATGGACAATATACAATTTTTAAAAGCAAAAACTATGCAAAACTATTTTTGGACTCAAATTCGTGTCACAATATTTTTTTTATATATAAAACTATTTTTTTTTAACAATACCGTTTTAAAATAACTATCGTTTTAGCAAGTAAATTTTGTTTCAAAATAAATGACATTCTTATTTTTTAATGTAAAATTAATTGACATTTTTTCAATTGTACTCTTTAATTATTACTCTTTACACTACTTTCAATACATTTATATGCATTTATAAAGTTTATTTAGTCAAAATGTAATATTTTATGACATTATTACATTTCTTAATCTTTGTGCTAAAACCTAAGAGTATTAGCATGTGAGATATTGGATCAAACTCTAGTTTAGCATGTCGTCAAAGTTTGCTCATACGTTGTTGTCGAAGACCTACATGCTGTAGTTGAAATGTGTTTTAGTATGTAGTTGTCGAATTGAGCTTGTTTGTTATGTCAAATTGTTTAAGTTAGTTTGTATCCTAAGTTAGCTTGTAATGGGTAATTGTTAAAAAGCCCATTAGTTTAGTATGTTAGATTTATTATAAACAACATACTAGTCTCTCATCTTAAGTGTGACAAATCCTAATTAGGGTGAGAGGGTTATTAGTTATTCTTGAGTACTTGTAATATGTTTTATAGAGAAAGTAAAGAATAACAGTTATAACCAATCCTTGTTGTTCTTCTTGGTTTTTTCCTTTAACTCTAACCCTTGTGTGTTTCTTGATCATAAAGAAACCTATTATACTTTGTTTTAAGGCATCCTAATTCACAACAAATTGGTGCGGTGAGCGTGGAGGAAGATGCCTTCAACAAAGTATGAGATTGAAAAGTTCACCAGAATGAACGATTTCGGTCTGTGGCGCTTGAAGATGAAACCCCTACTGGTTCAGCGGGGGTGTTTGGAAGCGTTGAAGGGAGAGGTAGCCATGGGTGCAGCGTTAACGAAAAAAGAAAAGACGGCCATGATAGAGTAATCCCACAGTGCAATATTATTGAGCCTTGGTGATAAGGTTCTCCGACAGGTATCAAAGAAGACTACAGCATCGAGGTTATGGTTGAAAATTGAAAGTTTGTACATGGATAAATCTCTGGTGAATCAACTCTACCTGAACAGTTGGATATGTTCAACAAGTGATTCTTGATCTTGAAAATGTTGATGTGAAGATTGATGATGAAGATTAAACACTATTGATGTTGTGTGCTTTGCTCAGAACATATGCTCACTTCAAAGAAATTATCCTGTATGGAAAGGAGTCCCTGAGCTTTGAAGAAGTTCAATCAGTCTTGTATTCTAAGGACCTGGACGAAAGAAAGGAGCATAAACCTTCGACAGTGGGTGAAGGTTTGGCCGTTAAGGAAAATTCTTGCGAAAGGATGGTAAGTTCGACAAGAAGAAAGGTAAAAGTAAGCAGAAGTCTTATAGTGGTGAGGCATCTGGTATTCGATGTTATCATTGTAAGAAGGAGGGTCACACAAGAAAGGTGTGCCCTGAACGCCTGAAAGATCATTGAGGTAAGGATAATGGCAACACAACCATTATTCAAGATGACTTTGACTCATCTGATGTCCTTGTGTTTTCGAGCAATGGCTCAAAAAAGGAGTGGATTATGGATTCAAGTTGCACTTGGCACATGACTCCAAACAGAGAATTGTTCGAGGAGCTATGTGATCAAGATGGTGGATCAGTACTGCTGGAAAACAACAAAGCTTACAAAATTGCAGGTATTGGATATGTGAGTTTCAAGCTCCATGATGATTCAATAAGGTTATTGACTGAAGTCAGGTATGTACCTGATTTAAAGAGAAATTTGATTTCTCTTGGTGAATTCGACAAGGGATGTGTTTTTCAAGGAGACAAAAGTATCCTAAGAGTCATGAAAGGGTCGAAGGAAATCTTGAGAGGCATGAAGAAACAAGGCTTGTATACCGTTGAGACTGAAGTTGTAAGTGGTTCGACAAATGTTGCATCCGCAAAACCTTTGTCAAAGACAAAAATTTGGCGTATGAGTTTGGGCCATGTCAGTGAAAGGGTTCTGGTCAAATTGGGGAAAAAAATCTACTTGGTGGAGACAAAGTTGAAAAGCTGAAATTTTGTGAACCCTGTGTACTTGGAAAAACTTGCAGAGTGAAGTTCAACAAAGGCAAACAAAGAACTTATGGATCCCTTGATTACATCCATGCTGATCTTTGGGGGATGCAAGGTGTCCATCACATTCAGGAGCAAGGTATTTTCTATCCATAGTCGATGATTATTCTAGAAAGTTATGGGTATTCATCCAGAAGACTAAGGATGAAACTTTTGAGAATTTCAAAGGTTGGAAGACTCTGGTCGAAAATCAGACTGGCAGAAAGGTCAAGAGGTTGAGAAGCGACAATGGCCTTAAAATTTGCAATGAGGCGTTCGACATCTTTTGTGCTGCGTCAGTTATTGCAATGCACAAAACTACTGCAGGTACTCCACAACAAAATGGTTTGGCGGAAAGGTTTAATCAAACTATTTTGGAAAGAGTTAGATGCATGTTGACTAGTGTTGGCTTAAAGAAGGTGTTTTAGGCTGAGGCTGTTTTGACAACAACATATCTGATAAACAAATGTCCTTTGACTGCGTTAGATATGAAGACACCTTAAGAAATTTGGTTGGGACATCCACCTAGTCTCGACAGACTGAGAGTATTTGGTTGTGTGGCCTACGCTCACATGAGGCAAGACAAGGTCGAACCTAGAGCTTTGAAATGCATGTTTATGGGATACCCTTAAGGAGTCAAAGCTTATAGGCTATTGGTGCCTAGAGCCAGGTCACAGGAGGTGTATCACCAGTCAAGATGTAGTTTTCAATGAAGTTGAGATAGCTTTCAAGAAAACTGATGATGCTGACGAAGAGTTGGAACAGGGAGAGATTCCTGTTGAGGTGGAGCATGTTGATGCTGAATTGCGTATCCCAAATGAAGTCGAAGAAGAAGCTAAATATGTTATCAAAGATGAGGAGACTGATAATGACTGCCTGCTAGCAAGAGACAGGTCGAGAAGAGTCATCAAGCCACCTCAGAGACTTGGGTATGCAGATCTTATAGCTTATGCCTTAATCTCTGCAAGTGAGGTTCTAGACAAAGAACCTAGACACTATAAGGAAGTTATAAGGACTCGAAATAAGACTGAATTTCTGAAGGCCATGGATGATGAGATGAAATCTCTTCATGATAACAACACCTGGGAATTGATCAAGAAACTTGTTGGAGCCATGTTAGTCAGCTGTAAATGGATTTTCAAAGTTAAGGAAGGAATCGAAGGAGTGGCATCGAAGAGATACAAGGCAAGGTTGGTTGCTAGGGGTTTCACTCAGAAAGAATGTGTCGACTTTAATGATGTGTTCTCACCTGTTGTAAAGCATAGATTCATTCAAATATTGTTAGCCATGGTGGCAAAGTTCGACCTGGAACTTGAGCAAATGGATGTGAAGACAACCTTCCTATATGGCGATCTAGACGAAACGATCCTGACGCGTCAACCTGAAGGGTATGCAGAAAAGGATAAGGAAGATTATGTGTGCAAGTTGAATAGGTCTTTGTATGGCCTGAAACAATCTTCTCGACAGTGGAACAAAAGATTCGACAAGTTCATGGCACACATTGTGTTTACTTCAGATTTTGACTGGGTAATTGATTTGTTATTTTGTTGCTTTATGTGGATGATATTCTAATAGCAAGCAACAATGTCGAAGATGTAATGAGGGTGAAGGCTGAACTCAATAAGGAGTTCGACATGAAGGATCTGAGAGTTGCATCCAGGATTCTTGGGATTGACATCCGAAGAGATAGAAAGCAATCGAAATTATGCTTATCTCAAGAGGCATACCTACGGAAGATTCTCGAAAAGTTGGGTATGTTGAATTCAAAGCCTGTTGTGACTCCGAAAAACCCTCAATTCAAGCTGGGTATAGATCAATGTCTCAGTAATGATGTCGAAAGAGCTCATATGAATAGCATTCCATATGCTAATATAGTGGGTCCTTTGATGTATGTTATGGTCTGTACTAGACCCGACATAGCATATGCAGTAAGTCTTGTAAGCAGGTACATGGCGAATCCTGGAAAGGCTCACTGGCAAGCATTGAAGTGGATTCTAAGGTACATAAATGGGTATCTGAACAGAGTTCTAATTTATGGTGGAGCCTTGGGTGAAGATAGTAAAGCAGCAATCGAAGGATATGTCGACTCTGATTATGCAGGTTGTATGGATTCCATAAAATCTATTTCTGGACATGTGTTCACTATGTTTGGAACATCAATAAGTTGGAAAGGAACTCTTCAGAAGGTTGTTACCTTATCAACCACTGAAGTGGAATATATCGCCCTAACTAAAGATGTGAAGGAAGCATTGTGACTTGAAGGTTTTGCAAAAGAGCTGAAACTTCAAGGTCGAGTTGTCACTGTTAAATGTGATAGTCAAAGTGCAATACACCTGTCGAAGAATTCAGCCTATCATGAACGGACCAAGCACATTGATGTAAGGTTGCATTTCGTTAGAGGGGTAATCGAGCGTGGAGAAGTCCAAGTGCTGAAGGTTTCGACAGATCATAATGTTGCTGATATGATCACCAAGACGTCGCCCAGTTGCAAGTTTTTCCACTGTATGCAGTTGATAAAGCTGCATGAAGAAAGCTAGTTTGTTTCTTTATGTTAGAGTTAGATCCAAGGTGGAGATTTGTGAGATAATGGATCGAACTCTAGTGTATCATGTCGTCGAAGTCTGCTCACATGCTATTATTGAAGACCTACATGTTGTAATCGAAATGTGTTCTAATATGTAGTTGTCGAATTGGGCCCGTTTGTTATGTCCAATTGTTTAAGTTAGCTTGTACCCTAAGTTAGCTTGTAATGGGTAATTGTTAAAAATTCCATTAGTTTAGTATGTTAGGTTTATTATAAATAGCATAATAGTCTCCCATCTTAAGTGTGACAAATCCTAATTAGGGTGAGAGGGTTATTTGTTATTCTTGAGTACTTGTAATCTTTTTTATAGAGAAAGTAAAGAATAACAGTTATAACCAATCCTAGTTGTTCTTCTTGGTTTTTTCCTTTAACCCTAAACCTTGTGTGTTTCTTGATCATAAAGAAACCTACTATACTTTGTTTTAAGGCATCCTAATTCACAACATAACAAAAAAGAAATATTTTTTCAATACATTTATAAGATTAATTTAGTAAAAGTGTAATATTTTATGACAACATTTCTAAATCCCTGTGCAAAAACCTGAGAGTATTAGCAAAAAAGAAATATACTTTAATTGAAGTTGATGTATCAACACATGATAATCATCAGATTTTAAGCTGACTAATTTGAGATCTTTCATTGACACAAGTTTCTTCGCATTTGATGAGTACCCTTGGGGAATTTGATACCCTGCAAACAATTACAAAAAGTTTTTTCTTTTTTAGACAAAGTGTGGCATGCTGGAGGTAAATATGTTCTATTTCCTATTTGTTTTGGAGTTAACTCTTGTCGTATACTTGTCACCACCATATCTTGACGGGATTTCTTACTATCTTTTGTCTTGTCCTTAATGTTGATAAGTGTTCCAATCAAACTATCACAAATATTTTTCTCCACATACATCACATCAAGACAATGTTTTACATCGAGGCTAGACCAATATGGAAGATCAAACAACACTGACCTTTTATTCCAAATGTCACGGCCGACAAAATGATAGAGTCGCCATCATCCTTTATTCGTTCCAAAGGGACAAGGAAACAATGATAAAGCCTAATAACTAAGCGTGAGAGACTTGGTTCATGAGTTGGTTAGGTGAGAGGAAGGTACTAGGCATCCCTAACCTTCATTGTATTCAATGAGATCCTCCTTCAATTCTAGGGTTATTGTATGTCTAAGGATATTTGCTTATCATTTGATAGTTGTTTAATTATTTATTTATTAAAAGAAAATTATTTTTGATATTTACAAAGAGGAAACCTAAAATGTTTTTTTGATTATTTGTACTCGTTAGAGTCTTACAAACTCTATGCCTACGTGCCCTCAAGTTTATTGAAGGATCAGAGCACTGTAGTTCGTCTAAAAAAATGTTGGTTGGTTGGTTGTTTTTATCCCTTGAAAAATTCTCACGTATTGGGGGCGGAGAAATGTTTCATTTTTGAAAAATGCCTCAATGCAAAATGGCAAAGGACTTAATGTTTAGGTGGATTGAGTTGATTTTATCCCTTTTGATTGTTTGCAAAAATCTTATTACTTTGATTTAAGAAAATAAACCTATAATAATATTATATATGTAATTTCTCCAATATTTAAAAAATTAATAAACCCAAAGCTCATATCCCTTATCCTCGACTTTTTTCCCTGATTTTTACCCCTGAAATCCTATAAATTTATCCATATAATTATCCCCTACTATCCCTAAGTTATCCCATAAGTATCCCATGAATTAACCCCTAATTTCCCAATTTAATTAATTAATATCCCATAATTAATTCCATTATTATTTTTTATTTATTTATATTAACTCATTCTTAAGAATAATGCCTAATTATTAATATCTAGCATTAATTTAAATCCCTAATTTTCATTCCATTACTTATCTAATTATCTTAATTATCCTTATATTAATCCCTTCATTATATTAATTAAACCCTAAAGGTTGTTAACCAATTTAAACTATATCCCTAATTATTATAAAATGTTATTTAACCCTAATTATCTTAATTATCCTTATATTAATCCCTTCATTATATTAATAAAACCCTAAAGATGTTAACCAATTTAAACTATATCCCTAATTATTATAAAATGTTATTTAACCCTAATTATCTTAATTAACCCTAACAAAATATATATTTTTGCACTATTACTTTATTATAATATAAAATAATTGTAGGATTATTAAATTATGTCTAATTAACCTAATTACATGAAATAGTTGTTAAATAATTACTTTTTTTAAGAAGGTTTGTGTTGTTTGAGCTTGGTTTGGTCATTGACAATGTTTCAATTTTTTGCATCAACTATGATTTTTATGGTGTGGTTTTAGAGTTGTTTGATATTGTATTGATATCGGTTTGTGTTGGATCCTAAACAATTTATTAAGAAAATGTAAGAACAGTTCTTCATCTGGGTTTGAAATTATATTTTTTTAGATTATTTGAAACATGGTTTGGGTTTAATTTGAAAGAAATTATGAGGTTTGGTTTTAAAACTTAAACAAGGTATTAGTCTCTTAGATTTGAATATATTATGATTTTGTTAAAAAAAAAACTTTGATCCATGTTAAAAAAAATTATTTTGATTCATGGTATTTGTTAAAAAGTTGCTTAAAAATTGATTCATAGAAATTGATTATTTTTTTTTAAATGCCTTATGATGTTAGTAAAAAAAATTGATTAATAAATTTAAACCATAATAAAACATCAAACATAGATCGAAATAAAACATCAACCAAACATAAATAATTCAAGCAATTTTATAAATGAGGTATTAAGATAAACCAACCTACGACGAGGAGATTGTCCCCGGTGAAAAGATAATATTCACTTTTTTATTCCCTCTTGCCCTTTACATCTTCGATCCCAGCTTTCTCACAATTTTTCTTCTTTACCCGTGCCCTTTTTTAAAAGCCTTTTTGAAAAGATCGATGATGATGATGATGATGCAGGCTTAGGGTTTTAGTGTTGTTGGTCTTCAGTATGAAGAGCAGCAACTTTTTAGGGTATGGTTTGTAAATTGTGGATGAGAAAAAGTGTAGAACATGTGTATTATTTATAGATAAAATTAGGTTAAAAATAAATAAATGTGATTGTCTATTTTTAGAATGACTTAATTTGACCTGAATCTACCTATTTATTAAAGCTCAAGCCAATTAATCTAGATGGATTCATGGCTTGGTGAGTTTAGATAAAAAAATTATTTTAATAATGAAAATAATATGATAATCTAATAAAAATAAAAGATTTTGATTTTTTTTTTTTTGAGATTTTATGCATAAAATCATGATTTTGATGAATTTTGTTTTAAAAATGCATTAATAACAAATATGAAAATTAATAATAAAATAATAAAAAAATGATATTTTTATTATTTTGTGAGATTTGTAATTAATGCAAAAAGTTAGAAATAAAGAAAAAACAAATAAAAGAGAAAAAACACTAAAAGTGAGAAAGGTGAGATACGAACTCATGACCTTCCCCCATTGTAACTCCTTAAACATGTTATTCTTCCAATTATGCCATTTTATTTATTCGAAATAAAGTGGCACTAGAAAGCATATGAAGCGTGGGAAAAATTTGGGGTACGACAGCTATCTGTATTTAATAAGCTTCAAACTGAGAGGATAATGACGGCGAGCCTTCATCTTCTCATGGTGGAAGATGATTAAATATAAAGAGGAACCCTAATTTTGACCGTGGAGCTAATAAATTCTGGAGTTGAGTAAGATTTGAACAATCATTGGTGCTCTGTTAGTATCCAACTTTGATATATCCCTGATAATACCTAGTTGATTCATTTCAACTCACCCGGGAGAAACTTGCATACGATTCTCATAATCACACAAATCGGGCAGGACTCTGACGATCCTCCGGCCTTTGTTTGATAAACCCTAGTAGAACCCCTAATGGAACCTCTGAAAAAATCCTTGGCAAAATTTTTGATAAAACCCCTGATACAACTTTTGATGGAACCCCTGATGATAGAACCATGATGAAATCCTTTAACAAATCCCTGATGGAACCGCTTGATTAATCTCTGATGATCAGTTTCAAACCCTTTGGGTGAAACTTGCATGCGATTCCAATGATCATCCGATCACATTACTACAAGCGGGTAGGACTTTAGTGATACCCTGATCACTCTGGATGAAACCCCTTGATAAAATTCTGGTAAAACCCTTTTGATAAAATCGTGGTGAAACTCTTTGATAAATCCCTGATGAAACTACTTTGCTGAAACTTGGTAAAACCCTGGTGAACCCTTGGTGGAACCTTGTGGATAATGCTATGATGAAAATCCTTTGATAGAACCCCCTTTGATGAAATCCCTTGATAAAAACCCCGGTGGACTTGATGGACAGCTTCATGTGCATGGGATAGGTTAATAAGCTGGGGATGTGAGACGTGAATACATACTCACTAGTTGATAATGATATTTCGGGATGACCGACTATTGGATAGATTCCTTGGAAGACTCACGGTGAGTGAGTTTGCATTTCGGGATGACCTATTATTGGATAGATTCCTTAGAAGACTCACAGTGAACGAGTTTGTTGGGAAAGTCCTTTATTGAAAAGGAGTTTGTAGGAAAGTGACTTATTGGGGAAGACTAATAAGCACCCCTACTTGGGAATTATACTGATATAGCTGGGGATTGGACCTCTAAAAGTGGTCACAAATCCTATGTCATATATGTATGTTCATATGGATGCATGTTTGAAATGATGTATGTCTTTATGCATGATGCATTATTTGGGCAATCTCCTCTTTTATGTATTGTATGTCTTTGTGGGAACTGGTGTCCTCTACAACATCTCGACTATCTGACCTCTGAGATTTTGATATGTCCATGGAACATGCCATGATGCTCTTTGATATCTTGGAATGTGTTATTGAAAGGGAAAAAGTTTCGTGCTTGTTAGATTGTGACTGTTGATTTATGGACCCTATGTCATGCTTGGAAGGCAATGTTGGAAGAATATGATCCCTTTAATGTTTCAAAATCGAAGTAAAAGATGCTTTCAAAGGCTTTTTATTATGCCCATTGTTTCAATGCATTATTCACAAATAATCGACACTTTGTAATTAAGTGGAAAATTTGAAAAACAAAGAATTAGATTTGAAAAAAAAACTTTATTTTTTGAGAATTTTGACCCGTAAATGGGCAATAGTACATAAAGAAGTAATTCTCGTAAGGTGAGATTACCGAAAAACTAGAAAGATGTAAAATGGTAATGAAAAACATATTTATTTATGTCCCTATTGAATTCAACACAAACTAATATCCCTAAGTCTTCGAGGTCACGATACTTTGCTTCTAAAGATGATAATTAGGTCGTTTGCTCTTGTCTGAGTTCCTGTTTTAGTGTAACTTAAGTGCTTACACTCATATGCCTTTTAGATATCCCTAATTTTTGTTTGGACCGCTCTTTTTTTAGTCTTAGTCCACTGAGATGATATATTTTTTTTACTAAGCCGCCCTTTAGGGTTTTTGACTTATCGGGCTTTATTTTTTTTTATTTAAGTCCCTAATTTTTTCCTGGATTGCTCTTTCGAGTTTTCATTCCACCGGGCCACCCTAATTTTTTTCTAAGTCGCCCTTTCGAGTTTTCGACTTAGCGGGCTTTTTATCTTCTTTTTTCTAGGCATAATATTTTTTTACTGAGTTGGAGTTCACTGATCGTGGTAGCTCCGCTCCATCCATGGTTGAAAAAATTAAGGCTCCGCCAGAGAAGGCCCTTTTCACGACGTTTGGCCCTTCATAGTTTGGAGTCCATTTTCCGCGGGGATCCTTATGGATGGGTAGTGTTTTCCTTAGCACTAAGTCCCCTTCTTTGAATAGGCGAGGACGGACTTTCTTGTCAAACGCTCTTTTGAGTCTCCACTGATATAATTGCACGTGACATACTACAGCCATGCGTTTCTCTTCTGTGAGGTTTAGTTGATTGAATCTTGTTTGTACCCATTCTGCCTCGTCCAGTTTGGTCTCCACTAAGACTCTTAATGAAGGGATCTCAACTTCAATAGGGAGCATTGCTTCTGTATCATATACCACAGAGAAAGGGGTTACTCCTGTCGACGTACGAACTGAGGTTCTATAGCCATGTAGTGCGAAGGGAAGCATCTCGTGTCAATCCTTATACGTCTTTACCATTTTCTTGATGATCTTCTTGATGTTTTTGTTGGTTGCTTCGACGATGCCGTTCATCTTTGATCGATGGGGTGACGAGTTATGGTGTTCGATTTTGAAACTCTCACATAACTCATCCATTACCTTGTTATTTAGATGCAACCCATTATCTGTGATAATCTTATTGGGAACCCCGTAGCGACAAATTATTTCTTTCTTAATGAATCGTGCGATCACTTGTCTTGTCATATTGGCGTAGGAAGCAGCTTCTACCCATTTGGTGAAGTAATCGATGGGAACTAGAATGAAACAGTGTCGATTCGCAACTTTTGACTCGATCATCCCGATTATGTTTATACCCCACATAGAGAAAGGCCACGGAGCAATTAAGACGTTCAAGGGAGTTGGTGGCACATGAAATTTATCTGCATAGATCTGACACTAATGGCACTTCTTGGAGTATTTGAAGCAATCTGACTTCATAGTCAACCAGTAATACCCAGCTCTGAGAATTTTCTTAGCCATTGTACGTCCATTGGTGTGAGTGCTCAAAGATCCTTTATGAATTTCTTTCATAAGCATGTCTGCTTCGTATATATCCAAACACCTTAGTAAAACCATGTCATTATTCCTTTTGAAAAGTACATCCCCAGTGAGAAAGAATTGGGCGGCCAATCTTCTGAGTGTTTTCTTATCTCCACTTGAGGCATTTGCAAGATACTCTTGTTTCTAGAGGAATTGTTTGATATCATGGAACCAGGGTTTATTATCCACTTCCGCCTCCACTGTTATGCAATAGGTTGGCTCGTCTAAACGTTTAATTATTATAGCTGGTGCTTCATTGTACCACTTGACTTTGAACATGGATGCCAAGGTAGCCAAGGCGTCCGCTAGCTGATTCTCTTCCTGAGGGATATAGTTGAATGTGATCTCATCAAAGTAGGTGATCATTTTCCGGATATGGTCTCGATACTGAATTAGCTTGGGATTATGTGTTCCTCATTCCCCTTTGATTTGATTGATGACGAGAGCCGAGTCTCCATATACTTCTAAGATCTTGATTCTTAGGTCAATGGATTCGTCGATTCCTAGGATACACGCCTCATACTCCGCCATGTTATTAGTGCAGGTGAAGCGTAACCTAGCTGTGAAGGGAATATGGAAACTCGTTGGAGAAGTTATAACAGCCCTTATTCCATGTCCTTCTGCGTTTGAGGCACCGTTAAATATAAGTTTCCATCGTGATCCTGGTTCAAGTCCTTCGTCGTAGCCTGGAGTTTCATAATCCTTTATGACCATTACATCTTCGCCAGGGATGTCAAACCGCATAGGTTGATAATCTTCCATTGGTTGATTGGCGAGATGATCTGCTAGTACACTCCCCTTGATAGCCTTTTGAGTGACATACTGGATGTTGTATTCGGTTAATAACATCTGTCATCGGGCTATTCTCCTAGTTACTGCCGGCTTTTCAAAGATGTATTTCATAGGATCCATTTTAGATATCAGCAAAGTGGTATGGCACGCCATATACTGTCTTAGGCATCGAGAAGCCCAGACAAGAGCACAACAATTTTTCTCCAAGAGTGAATATTTGGATTCACAATCAGTGAATTTCTTGCTTAAGCAATTGATTGCATGCTCTTTTCTCCTTGTTTCGTCATGTTTCCCCAATACACAGCCCATTGAATTGCCAAGTACTATTAGGTACATTATAAGTGGTCTTCCCGGAACTGGTGGTACCAATATAGGTGGCTCTTGCAAGAATTCTTTGATTCGGTCGAAGGCATTTTGGCAACTTTCATACCATTCTAGGGCTTGATATTTTCTGAGTAACTTGAAGATTGGCTCACAAGTAGCTGTATGGTGTGAGATGGACCTGGAAATGTAGTTCAATCTCCCCAGGAATCCTCAAACCTCTTTTTCTGTCCTTGGAGTTGGCATGTCTTGAATGGCTCTTACTTTGTCGGGATCGAATTCAATTCCTTTCTGGCTGACTGTGAACCCTAGTAATTTTCTGAATTTGACTCCAAAAGTGCATTTTGCTGGATTTAATCGTAACTTGAACTTCCTCAGACAATCAAATAACTTTTGTAAGTTGACTAAGTGATATTCTTCGGTTTGTGATTTGGCAATCATATCATTTACGTAGACCTTTATTTATTTATGCTTCATATCATGGAAGAGAGTTACCATTGCCCTTTGGTATGTTGCCCAAGTGTTCTTTAATCCAAAAGGCATTACTTTGTAACAAAAGGCGCCTCAGGGGGTGATAAACATGGTTTTCTCCATGTCGGAGGGGGCCATATTTATCTGGTTATAACCGGAGAATCTGTCCATAAATGAGAAGACTGAAAACTGAGTAGTGTTGTCCACCAACACATCAATGTGTTGTAGTGCAAAGTCGTCTTTAGGACTTGCTCTGTTAAGATCTCGATAATCCACGCACATTCTAACTTTCCCATCTTTCTTCGGTACTGGTATGATGTTAGCCACCCATTCTAAATATTTTACAGTAGCCTAGAACCCTGCGTCAAATTGCTTTTTGACTTCTTCCTTGATTTTGAGAGCCATGTTGGGTCTAGTCCTTCTCAATTTCAGCTTGACTGACGGATATTCTGGTTTGAGTGGTAGCTTGTGTTCGATAATGTTTGTGTCTAGTCTTGGTATATCTTGGTATGACCAAGCAAACACATCTGCATACTCACGTAGTAACTCAATTAGTCTTTTCTGTATGTACTCATTTAAGGAAGCGCCGACTTTGACAACTTTCTTATCTTCTTTAGTTCCCAGATTGATCACATCCATTGGTTCTTGATGAGGTTGAATTACATTGTCCTCTTGCTTTAATAGTCTGGCTAACTCTTCAGGAAGCTTGCAATCATCCTCATCACCCTCTTCTGCTCAGTTAATCGCGAATTCGAAGTTGTAAGGGATTATAGCAGTGTCGTTTTCAATAGGTTTGTTTATTAATCTTCATGGGGAAGATTTTCTTTTATTATTTATTCTTTGGGAATGAGAGTGTTATGAAAGAAATATATTGCCATTTTTGAAAAAAACAGAAATGAAAGAAAAGGATCTTGATTGAAAACAAAATGCAATTTTATTAATAAAACAAGTCATTGAAACAAAAGGGGGCCCTACAAAGCTTGTCCATTTGCCTTGGGCATAGCAAAGGACTTATTATTTTGAAAAGAAAACAATAAATTACTTTGAAACAGAGTCATCTCAGGAATCTCGATGGTCTTCCAATTGTTGAGAGTTGTATCTGGTGAGCAGTGACACGCCAAGTCAGGTATCCCTTCATCTTCTTCTTCAATTGCAACCATTTGATCTACATCTCTGAACCAAACACTGTGGAAAGTTTCTTGGAGAGTAGGAAGCTTCTTCTGATGAGCCTTATGATCCATTTCATTAGTCGGTTTGTAACCTAGCCCGAACCGATCATTCTTCTCAGGTATTTCCAGCAGCTTGCCCCATCCCCTCTATCTTCGTTCTTGATTAGAGCCGTAAACTTTCCCCATGATGAGTCTGACTTATCCTTCTATGGGGTGACTTGTTTGCGATTGACATCCGCAATTTTCAAGCTTGTAAGGGTATTTCAATCATTTCCCTGTCTACCTCTATGTATCTGAATGATGAAATATGGCTAATAAATATTTCTTCCTCTTCCTCGACAATTATTAACTTGTTCCCTGTTATAAACTTCAGCTTTGGGTGAAGTGTGGAAGTGACGGAGCCTGCAACGTGGATCCAATGTCATCCCAGAAGACAACTGTAGGAAGGGTTGATATCCATCACTTGGAAAGTAACCATGAAGGTATATGGTCCCACCATTATTGGTATGTCGACTTCCCCAATTACCATTGTTTTTGAATCGTCAAAAGCCCTAACAACCAATCAACTAGTCTTCATAAAGGTTCTCATAGAGGTTAGCTCCATGATAGTATTATTGGGCATGGAATTTAGAGTTGAGCCCGTGTCCACTAGTACTCTTGAGAGAATACTATCTTAGCATTTGACTGATATGTGCAAGACTTTATTGTGGGCTTACCCTTCAGGAGGAAATTCATCACTACTGAAACCCAGACAACTGCTTGCGGTGATATTAGCGACTACTCCATCATATTGGTCCACTGTTATGTCCTTTGTGACATGTACCTTATTTTGGATCTTCAATAGGGCTTCCCCGTGGGTATCAAAACATAGTAACAGAGATAGTATGGAGATCTTGGAAGGTGTTTGGCTTAGCTGGTACACCACCTTATAGTCACTCTTTCTGATAAGCCTTAAGAATTCTTCGACGTCCTCTTGGGATACAGTCTTTTTTAAGGATCCTTCCCCTAAACTTGCGGTTTCTTTTACATTTTAACTCTTCGGGATATTCTTCTTTATTGATTTTTCAGAAGCGAACACTCTTCCACTACGGGTCATACCTCTGATACCAGCTATGTTAGTAACTGCTGGTGCTAGTACTAGAGACTTTTCTCACACATATGATGTAGTGTTATAATTCCAGGATACAGACTTAGCACTTTCATAAGGAAATGGTGTAGTAACATGGAAGACAATAGGGCCTTCTGACTTTACTGGCACCGAAATTTGAAATGGTATTGGAACTGGTATTTGGATTGGCATCTGAGAAGACATTGAAACAAGTATCTGGAATGATGTCGGAGCTTCCCTTCTTTAATAAGGAATTTCAAAATGTACATGCCCCTGAGATTTTATTATTGAAATGTCATCTATCTTCTTTGAGTATCCAATTTGAACCAAGCCTTGGTCCATAAGTTTTTGAAGACACCTTTTCATCTTTTCACATTTGTCGGGATTGAGTAGAAAAACCTCACAATCAGTGTGCAACTTTTCGAATGACTTGTAGCCAATCAATATTTCCCTTATCTTGGTCATAGGCGTTTTTACTTGGTCTACCCTCTTGATCAGAACATCATCTTTTAGCCCTTCAATTGCATTGATATTTGCCCCAGCGTGCCCTGGTAATGGATTATATTTCACATTTGGATTTTTAGGAGTGAAGAAGATAATCTTACGATCGAGCAACTCTTGTACTTTGAATTTGAGGTCCAGACACTTCTCAGTGGTATGCCCCGATGAACCAGCATGAAAGTCACATCTAACATTGTCATCATATTACTTACCTAATTATCTTAATTATCTTTATATTAATCCCTTCATTATATTAATTAAACTCTAAAGGTGTTAACCAATTTAAACTATATTCCTAATTATTATAAAATGTTATTTAACCCTAATTATCTTAATTAACCCTAACTATATATATATATTTGCATTGTTACTTTATTATAATATAAAATAATTATAGTAAAGCTAATCAATTATTAAATTATGTCTAATTAACCCAATTACATGAATTAGTTGTTAAATAATTACTTTTTTTAAGAAGTTTTGTGTTGTTTTGAGCTTGGTTTGGTCTTTGACAATGTTTCAATTTTCTACATCAACTCTGATTTTTATGGTGTGGTTTTAGAGTTGTTTGATATTGTATTGATATCGGTTTGTGTTGGATCCAAAATAATTTATTAAGCAAATGTAAGATCAGTTCTTCATATGGGTTTGAATTCATGGCTTAATGAATTTAGATAAAAAAATTATTTTAAATAATGAAAATAATATGATAATTTAATAATAATAAAAGATTTTGATTTTTTTTTTAAATTAAGACTTTATGCATAAAATCATGATTTTGATGAAAAAATAAAATTTTTAAAAATGAATTAATAACAAATATGAAAATTAATAATAAAACATGATATTTTTTATGATTTTGTGTGATTTGTAATTAATGCAAAAAGTTAGAAATAAAGAAAAAATAAATAAAAGAGAAAAAAAACACTAAAAGTGAGTAAGGTTGGATTTGAACTCATGACCTTCCCCCCATGTAACTCGTTAAACAAGTTATTTTACCAATTGTGCCATTCTATTTATTTGAAATAAAGTGGCACTAGAAAGTATATGAAGCATGTGCAAAATTTGGGGTACGACACCAAATATTTTTCTCAATGGAACCTTTTATTTCTTTCCAAAGATAACATTAATGTGTTGTTATCTTTTATAAATTTCATCACCGATTAAGGGCTTTGGAGTGATATGAAACTCTTGTTCTCCATTAAAAGTTTTCCGTAATCTACGGTATAGATGATTAGGTCTTAAAAAATTTTGATCACCAAAGTAAACAATCACTTTTCCATTTTGTAGTTGGTGGGAGCATGAATCATATAGGACACTCTTTATGTCCCTTGACATTGTAACCATACAAATTACCGTATGCAAGAAAGTCATTGATTGTGCAAAACAACATGACACGCATCTTAAATTTATCATTCGTATACGCATCATCAACATAAACGACTTCCTTGCACAAAACTTTTGGATCTTCAATCAATGGAGTTAAATAAACATATATGTCGTTTCCTGATTGTTTTGGACCAAAAATCATCATTGATAACATCATATATATATGTGCTTCATGCACAACAACGGATATAGGTTTTAAATTATGAGACCATGAAGTATGGTTAGTACTCATATTATCAAATGGGTTCATTTCGTCGGTGGCAAGTCCAAGCATAAGGTTCCTTGGATCAAAAGAAATATATGGAAACAACAAATCAATTTTCTTCCATCGTAATGAATCAGCTACATGTCAAATTTTTCCATCATATACTCATTCATATGCATGCCATCTAGTATTCTTTGTGTCATTTACATGAGCAAAACGTCTCTTAAACACTTTAATTATTGGAAGGTACCACACCACCTTGGCAGGAACACTCTTTCTGGTTACACCATCATCATTTTCAACACCATTGTCCTTCAGCTTGTAGTGTGACTCCTCACACCTCTGAAACTCCTTCAAGTTTTTATACTTTTTTCTGTATAATATGCAATCATTATGACATGCATGAATTTTTACATAGTCCAAACCCATTGGATACAATATCTTTTTGGTCTCATAACTACGGTTCGACATCGTGTTACCTTCACAAATAATTTCTTGCAACAAGTAAAGCAATTTAGTGAAACTTCTACCCCTCCACCCACCTTTTTCCTTAATATTAAATAGTCTTAACACATTTGAAAATCTTGTAAAAAATTTCCATTCCGGAAATAACGGCTCTTCCATGTCACTTTGTAAAGTATCATTCACATGGGCTTTCTTAAAAGAATCTACTCCAATATCACAAATCATATTTTCTATGGTATCATTCAAATATTCAACAACTTTAACTCTATGTGACACAAGGCTTTTTATCACTTCACCGTGGCATATCCATTTCGTGTAATTTGAATAATTTCATCACAACCTAAATGATTGAATATATATTTCTTTGGATCTTTTTTGCGTATTTTGGCATTTTTTTGCAAGACAATAAAAAATATGTCATACCCTAATTTTTGACCCGAAGCTCCCACATCATTTTCATTTCATTAGCATTATATGTGTGTATACTTTGATGCATCACTAACCCATTTAGAGAGACAAAGATTGTTTTTTGTTTCATTTGATTACAAATTAGGGGTTTTAAGCCCAAAAAAAGACTCAGACAAATGATCAATCAAGAATGGGCATGATTTTCAACTTGCCCATTCTCTCATTCATCCAGGAAGATCAAGAGCTCTCATTCATCAGTAATCAAATACAATATTGCCTCATTTCAAAATCAACAACCCTCAAGATCCTCAGTGCACCAAAATTAGGGTTTTGACCTAATTCATTCCCTGGGTTGACTTTTGGAGCAAGGCATGATCCAAAACCTTAAGATATGTTTCAAGGACATTAAATTCCTCATACTTGTCCATTCATATGATTGGATTGATCCAAAGAACTTGATTTATAAACAATGCAAGAATTCAAATTCATTTGGGCCACAAACTAGGGTTTTGATGAAAAGTCAATTTTACCTTTGACTTTTAAGCAAGGCATGATCTCAAACCTTGAGACATGATTCAAGACACTCAAAACCATATTTGGAGTCCATCCATGATGTTTAATTTAGCCCAAGGATTTGATTTCATAAAGGATCACAAAGTTTAAATTTCATCTGATACAAAAAGTCAACTGTGGTCAAAATCAAGTTTGACTTTTGGAGTTTTTTGTCAAACATGGTCTCTTCAAGTCAAGAACAATGTATATAAGTGGTTTGGATCATGTATGATCAAGAGAAATCAAGAAAATTAAGGTTACTTGTAAAAAGGGCAACCATGGAGAACTTAAAATTTTTCTAAGTCATGAAAAATAATGATTTTTGCCCTACTTTCCAAGGTCATAACTTCCAAACCAAGTAACCATTTTCTTTAATCCAAAGATCAAATTGAAGAGCTTGTTACATACTACAGCTTTGTCAACTAGGGTGGATTCCCAAAAAGTGCCTAAATTTTAAGATATGAGGCCATGAAGTTAGGGTTTCAACACTTTTTGAAGTTTGACACTTAGAAATTTTTTAGGCAGAATCTATCTTGTGTTGGAGCCAACTTTGAGGCTAATTTTCACCATGATCCAAGATGAACCAAGGCCAACCATGAACATCAAAGTGGAAGTACAACATCTCCGCTCTCCAAAATGTCAAAGAACACAATCTAATTACACTTGAGCAAGGAGAAATGGAGTGTACAACATGCCTTGATGCATCTGTTTTGGTAAGGCAGATTTGGCATTACTTGTGATGCACGACTTTTTGAGCCCAAGTGTGATGATCATACAATGCTAATTCAACAAGAATCTGAATAAAGCATACAAAACTTGTAAGATAGAGCCACTAAGTCAAGAGGAATCCCTTTGAAATGATGAAACATTATCACTTAAGCTTTGAATTCAAGAGGCATTTATGTTGAATAATGTATTGTCAAAGAAGCCACTCCCACCAGTCAAGATGCACTCTTAAACAACAATAAAAACATCCGCAGAATGTGGAATTAGTCAAAAGAAGAGCTAGGCTAGTGGAAGAGATAAGGTACCTTGAGATAGAAGTAATGATGCATTGCCAAAACCATTATACATTGAGCTCATCCTTCAACCATCACTATTCCTCCAAAACAAATTTGTTCCCCTATAAATAGAGGCCACATTTGATCATTCAAAACCCACCAAAATAATTACAACACTTATTTTCTGATTCTTCTTCTTTCACTTCAAAGTTTCAAAATTTCAAAGAGTGAGAATCGAGTTTTCAAAACCAGAGCTTCTCCACTCAAACTTTTGATTCAAGCACGTCATATACATCATGTATAAATGATCCAAACACTTAAACACTTTATGTAACATCAAATTCATCAAGATCACATCTCACCTTGATCAAATTGCAATTGGATTCAAGCCAAGCAATCCAGGAGGTTTCAACTTGTTCTAAGCATCTCAACACAATCCTTGAGGTTCAGGGAAGCTGTTAGGATCATCATTTCACATCTGTAACGCCTCCAACTCGGGATTTGATTTCCTCTTGCAAGGTAAGCCTAAACTTTTCAAACTCTATGATTCATGCATCATAAATGTTATTTCAAGTTATCAATGTGTTTCTGGTAGTGCATAGATCATTTACCATCAATCAAATGTTATTTATATTACGTGTATAGGATTTCATGTTTACATCTTTCAAAACCATTGTGTATTGAGTGAGATAGAACCATTTCTGCAAAAAATGGAGCTCGAGGAAGAAGATGAAGTTCATGGCGCGTATTTTTTGAATTTGGCACGCATTCTCATTATTTTTTCAAATGGTTGTGTTTAATTATCACCAATGCACGTTGGCTCAGTTGGCAAGGGCGTGTTTTGATGGTTTGATCCTTGGTGGCGTGGGTTCAAATCCCACCCACAACATTTTTTACCACATTTTCATATTTTTCACATTTTTATTCCAAAATTCAAACATTTATTTCTCTTATCAAATTAATTCTTTTTGACCCAATCTTTTTCACACATATCACTCATACACTCTATTATTTTAATACATAAAAAAATTCCAAAAAAAGTATTTGCTTAATCACTTTTTATTAAGTTGAAAAGAAGTGTTTTTTTAGGTTTAAAACCTTGAAAATTTGATTTTTTTCTTTCTAATTTTTTCAAACCTAATTCATTTTTTATTCTCATATGGATAAATACACTTTGTTTAAAACATTGTTACAAGATCACAATGTGTTTATCTTGACTTACACATCATTTATACCATGGTTAAATCATTTCCTTTTTGAAAATACCTCTGATTAAATCTTTCATTAGGGTTTCATCTTGATTTAAAAACTTTTTCAAGACATGGGCCTCTATTAGAGTATAAGTCCCCCCCCCCCCCCCCCTCCTCTAAAAACTTTCTTCAATTTCTCAAATATTTCAAGCTTTCAAAACTCAATCTTCAACTTTCATCAAACACAACCCTAGTGGCATTCAAATTTCAAAACTCATTGGGCCTCTATTAGAGTGTAAGACCCACCACCTTTTCAAGTCAACCATGCTTAGACATGGGCCTCTGTTAGAGTGTAAGACCTACTACCTTTTTAATTAAACCATTCTTAGGGGCCTTTGTTAGAGTGTAAGACCCACCACCTTTTCAATTCAACCATGCTTAGACATGGGCCTCTATTAGAGTGTAAGACCCTCCACTTTCAATTCATGTCTGTTGTGAATCGGATACCTTGAAACTAAGTATTTACGGTTACTTTATGATCAAAGAACTCACAAGGGTTAGGGTTAACAAAGAAAACAAGAGTAAACAACAAGGATTGGTTATAAAACTGTTATTCTTTCCTTTCTCTTTAAAACAAGGATTACAAGTATACAAGACTAACAAACTAACCACTCTCACTCTTTCTAGGTTTTGTCACATTCTAGAATGAGAGACTAGCATGCTATTTATAACAAAACCTAGCACACTAAACTTATGGGCTTTTAACAAAAAATACCCATTACAAGCTAACTTAAACAATTGGATCCTTAACACAAGGCCCAATTCAATATGCTAACAACCCTAGCAATATTAACTAATACATGTTAGAACAACCTTCGACTACAACATGTATTATTTCGACAGTATATCACTTCGACAGTATATCACTTCGACATCAGCATGTGAACAGACTTCGACCTCATGCTTAAAACCAGAGTTTGATCCAAATCTCACAAATCTCCACCTTGGATCTAACTCTAACAAGAAAAAACGAACTAGTTTTCTTCATGCAGCTTTATCAACTGCATACAGTGGAAAAACTTGCAACTTGGCAATGTCTTGGTGATCATATCAGCAGCATTATGATCTGTCGAAACCTTCGGCACTTGGACTTCTCCACGCTCGATTACCCCTCTGACGAAATGCAGCCTCACATCAATGTGCTTGGTTCGCTCATGATAGGCTGAGTTCTTCGACAGGTGTATTGCACTTTGACTATCACATTTAACAGTGATAACTGGACCTTGAAGTTTCAGCTCCTTTGCAAAACCTTCAAGCCACACTGCTTCTTTCACAGCTTCAATTAAGGCAATATATTCCACTTCAGTGGTTGATAAGGCAACCACCTTCTGAAGTGTTGCTTTCCAACTGATTGTTGTCCCAAACATAGTGAACACATATCCAGAAATAGATTTTCTGGTATCCATACAACCTGCATAATCAGAGTCGACATATCCTTCAACTGCTGTTTTACTATCATCACCCAAGGCTCAATCATAAATTAGGACTCTATTCAGAGACCCATTTATGTACCTTAAAATCCACTTCAATGCTTGCCAGTGAGCCTTTCCAGGATTCGCCATGTACCTGCTTACAATACTTACTGCATATGCTATGTCGGGTCTAGTACAGACCATAGCATACATTAAAGAACCAACTATATTAGCATATGGAATGCTATTCATATAAGTTCTTTCGACATCAGTACTGGGACACTGATCTATACTCAGCTTGAATTGAGGGTTTGTTGGAGTTACAACAGGCTTTGAATTCGACATACCATACTTTTTGAGAATCTTCCGAGGTATGCCTCTTGAGATAAGCATAATCTCGACTGCTTTCTATCTCTTCGGATGTCAATCCCAAGAATCCTAGACGCAGCTCCCAGATCCTTCATTTCGAACTCCTTACTGAGTTCAGCCTTCACCCTCCTTACCTCTTCGACATTGTTGCTTGCTATTAGAATATCATCCACATAGAGCAACAAAATAACAAATGAATTACCAGGTCGAAATCTAAAGTAAACACAGTGGTCGAACTGACTTCTGATGAAACTTATGCGTGCCATGAACTTGTCGAATCTCCTATTCCACTGTCTAGGAGATTGTTTCAGTCCTTATAAAGATCTCTTCAGCTTGCACACATAATCTTCCTTCCCCTTTTCGACATACCCTTCAGGTTGCCTCATCAGGATTATTTCATCTAGATCACCATACAAGAACGCAGTCTTCACATCCATCTGTTCCAGTTCAAGATCGAACTGTGCCACCATGGCTAACAACATTCGAATGGATCTATGCTTTACAACAGGCGAGAACACATCATTGAAATCGACACCTTCTTTCTGAGTGAACCCCTTAGCAACCAACCTTGCCTTGTATCTTTTCGACGCCACTCCTTCGATTCCTTCCTTGACTTTGAAAATCCATTTACAGCTGACTAACCTGGCTCCAGTAGGTTTCTTGATCAGTTCCCATGTGTCGTTGTCATGAAGAGATTTCATCTCATCATCCATGGCTTTCAGCCATTCAGTCTTCTTTCGACTCCTCATAACTTCCTTATAGTCTCTAGGTTCTTCGTCGAGAACCTCACTTGCAGAGATTAAGGCATAAGCTATAAGATCTGCATACCCAAGTCTATGAGGTGGCTTGATGAATATTCTCGACCTGTCTCTTGCTAACAGGTAGTCATTATCAGTTTCCTCATCTTCGACAACATCTTCTGTTTCGTCTTCGACTTCATCTGGGGTACGCACTTCAGCATCAACATGCTCCACCTCAACAGGAATCTCTCCCTGTTCCAACTCTTCGCCAGCAACATCAATTTTCTTGAAAGCCATCTCAGCTTCATTGAAAACTACATCTCGACTGGTGATACACCTCCTGTGACCTGGCTCTAGGCACCATAGCCTATAAGCTTTGACTCCTTCAGGGTATCCCATGAACATGCACTTCAGAGCTCTAGGTTCGACCTTGTCTTGCCTAATGTGAGCATAGGCCACACAGCCAAATACTCTCAGTCTGTCGAGACTAGGTGGATTTCTTGACCAAACTTCTTCAGGTGTCTTCATATCTAATGCAGTCGAAGGACATCTATTTATTAGATATGCAGTTGTCGAAACAGCTTCAGCCCAAAACACCTTCTTCAATCCAGCACTAACCAACATGCATCTAACCCTTTCAAGGATTATTCCATTGAATCTCTCAGCTAAGCCATTTTGTTGAGGAGTACCTGCTACAGTCTTATGCCTTGTAATCCCAGACTCAACACAGTAACTGTCGAACGCTTGGTTGCAGAACTCAAGGCCATTGTCGGTTCTCAACCTCTTAACCTTTCTGCCAGTTTGAGTTTCGACCAGAATCTTCCAACTTTTGAAATTCTCAAAAGTTTCATCCTTCGTCTTCTGAATGAATACCCATAGCTTTCTGGAATAGTCATCAACAATGGATAGAAAATACCTTGCACCTGAGTGTGAAGGATTCCTTGCAGGCCCCCAAAGATCAGCATGAATGTAATCAAGGGATCCATGTGTTCTTTGCTTGCCTTTGTTGAACTTCGCCCTACAGGATTTACCAAATACACAAGATTCACAAAACTCCAACTTTTCGACTTTGTCACCACCTAGCAGGTTCTACTACCCCAATTCGACTAGGCCTCTTTCGCTGACATGGCCCAATCTCATGTGCCATAAATGTGTCTTCGACACAGGTTTCGTGGATACAGTATTTTTTGAACCACTTACAACCTCAGCCTCAAGGGTATACAAGCCTTGTTTTTTCACGCCTCTCAAGACTTCCTTCGACCCCTTCATGACTCTTAGGATACTTTTCTCTCCTTGGAAAACGTATCCCTCCTGTCGAATTCACCAAGAGAAATTAAATTTCTCTTTAAGTCAGGTACATACCTGACTTCAGTCAATAACCTTATTAACTCATCATGGAGTTTGAATCTAACAGATCCAATACCTGCAATTTTGCAGGATTTGTTGTTTCCCAGCAGCACCGATCCACCATCTTGATCACATTTCTCTTCGAACAGTTCTCTGTTTGGAGTCATGTGCCAAGTGCATCCTGAATCCATAATCCACTCTTTTCTTGAGTCGCCGTTTGAAACTACAAGAACATCAGATGAGTCGAAGTCACCTTGAACAATGGCTGTGTTGCCATTATCCTTACCTCCATGATCTTTCAGGCGTTCAGGGCACACCTTTCTTGTGTGACCCTCCTTCTTACAGTGATAACATCGAAAACCAGATATTTCGCCACTAGAAGACTTCTGCTGACTTTTACCTTTCTTCTTGTCGAACCTACCATCCTTTCGCAAGAATTTTCCCTTAACTGCCAAACCTTCACCAACCGTCGAAGGTTTATGCTCCTTTCGTTCGTTCAGGTCCTTAGAGTACAAGGCTGATTGAACTTCTTCAAAGGTCAGGGACTCCCTTCCATACAAGAGAGTTTCTTTGAAGTGAGCATGTGTTCTAGGAAAACCGCTCAACAACAATAGTGCTTGATCTTCATCATCGATATTTTCAAGATCAAGAATCAACTTGTTGAACATATCCAACTGCTCAGCCAAAGCTTTGTCTTCACTCATCTTGAACGAATACAAGGCTTGTTTCAGGTAGAGTCGATTCACCAAAGATTTGGTCATGTATAAGCTTTCAAGCTTCACCCATAACCCTGATGCCGTCGTCTCCTTTGATACCTGTCGAAGAACCTTATCACCAAGGCTAAAAAATATTGCGCTGTGTGCTTTCTCGATCATGGTAGTCTTTTCTTTTTCCGTTAACGCAGCATCCATGGTTGCCATTCCCTTCAACGCTTCCAAACAACCCTGCTGAACCAGTAGGGCTTTCATCTTCAAGCGCCACAGACCTAAGTCGTTCACTCCGGTGAAGTTCTTGATCTCATACTTTGTTGAAGGCATCTTCTCCACGCTCACTGCACTAATTTGTTGTGAATCGGATACCTTGAAACTAAGTATTTACGGTTACTTTATGATCAAAGAACTCACAAGGGTTAGGGTTAACAAAGAAAACAAGAGTAAACAACAAGGATTGGTTATAAAACTGTTATTCTTTCCTTTCTCCTTAAAACAAGGATTACAAGTATACAAGAATAACAAACTAACCACTCTCACTCTTTCTAGGTTTTGTCACATTCTAGAATGAGATACTAGCATGCTATTTATAACAAAACCTAGCACACTAAACTAATGGGCTTTTAACAAAAAATACCCATTACAACCTAACTTAGGGTACAAGCTAACTTAAACAATTGGATCCTTAACACAAGGCCCAATTCAATATGCTAACAACCCTAGCAATATTAACTAATACATGTTAGAACAACCTTAGACTACAACATGTATTATTTCGACAGTATAACACTTCGACAGCAGCATGTGAACGGACTTCGACCTCATGCTTAAAACTAGAGTTTGATCCAAATCTCACAATGTCTATACTTGTTAAATACTTGTCATATACTTATTCATATTAAGTCTCTATTGACATTTATAACACTTCATCCTTAGTTTAGACTTAGTTCAAACATTAGGGTTCCCTCAACTACAACTTAGTTCAAATACTAGTTCCCCTTGGATGAAGTCAACTTCACCACAGCCTCTTCTTGGGCTTCATACAAGGACCCTTCAGGCTTCTTAAATGCATCATAGCCTCCATCTTGGGCTTCATACAAGATACCATCAATTCAAAACTCCTCCCAGTTAAGTCAGCCTCCTCTCAGGCTATAATAAACTTTTTAGCTTCACATCTTAGGCTTCGAACAAGATACAAATAAACTTTTAGCTTCACATCTTGGGCTTTGAACAAGATACAGATAAACTTTTTAGCTTCACATCCCGGGCTTTGAACAAGATACAAATATTTTGGCTTCAACATCTTGGGCTTTGAACAAGATACTCAAATAATTCAACTTCTCCCTAGAGATAGGACATTGAGTCATCTCTGTAGGAAGATATCTCTTCTATACACCACAATTCAAAATCAAACCTTAAAAACTTTTTTCCATATAAGTGATGTAAGTGGCACACTTGTTGATACTATATCCATGTTAAGGTCCTTCTCTTAGCATGCAAAGACTCATAAAGGAAGATGTGGCATTGGTTAGGATTATTTAACATCCAAGTTCAAAGCTTCTTCCCTTATGATATTATTCTCGAATGTTTGTGATGAATAGGTGGCGTATCTCCCTTAAAAATGACAATTTTTCTTTTCTTTCAAACCAACAAAACTTTTAGCTTCACACTTTGGGCTTTGAACAAGATACACAAATACCCTTTTAGCTTCATCATCTTGGGCTTTGAACAAGATACAAATTCCACCCATAGTTAGGTGGAACTACAAACGCTCTAATTTCCCAAAGTCTCTTTTTGGGAATACGTAGGCATAAGGTCGTAAGATCTTAGCGAGCACACATTTAAATAAAATCCCTTAGGTCCTCGTACCTTTCATAAAATAAAAACTCCCAAAAAACATCTCACATTCTCATTCTCACCCATAGGTTAAAACTTTCCCAATCAACAGTAAACAACTTAAGTAGATAAGATAACTAATAGTAAAAAATGTATAAAAGGTTCCTATAGAGTACTATAGATACTTAGGATGTTAATAGCTTCCCTTATTATAACCGACCCCCAATTCCATATCTCTTTGATTTTGTAGGGAAAACATTTGCACGCAGGGTTAGTTTAGATTCCTTCCCCTTCCTTTTAAGCATCATAGGATAAATATTACAAATTCGAAAGTGGCATAAGCACGGTTCACGAGGATTTCACCATCTCAAGATTGGTGGGGTCACAGAAATCGGTCCACAAAATCTCATTATTGTCAGGAATGTTTTTTCTATGAATTCAAGAAATTGAATCACTTCACTCTCATACTCTTTACTTAATATATTGGGTTTCCTCCAACTACAATCCATAATCACATATTGTTTCTAAAAATAAAATAAAATCATACACAACCAACAATAATGAGCATTCCATCTCAATAAAACAACAATAACATTAAAAAATAACTACTAAAAATACTTGAAAAACAACACAACATTATACCATAATTCCCAAAAACAACAACAACAACAACAACAACAATAATAAAAACAACAACAACAACAAACACAATAATAACAACAACAACATTATTGGAACAGTCGTGGAGAAAATATACATATCAGAAACGTGATGAGAGGGTCAAAGATATGTGTTGGTTTGAAGTTTGATTTTCCTTATTCGAGCTTCCTTCCTCTTTTTTTTACTTCGTTTGACTTGGAGAAGATGAAGAATGGCGTTTCAGCTTGTTGGGTGGAGAATATGACGAATGGTGTTTCGTTCGTTAGGTGGAGAAGATGAAGAGTATGGCTTTCGTTTGTTCGCTAGAGCACAAAATGTTTTAGGATTTAGAAAAAGTGAATGACAATTAACATTATGATTTCGGAAAAAAATATTGTTTGGAGTTTATATCTCAGTTGATAGCAAACACCGAGGTAACACCTAAGTTCTATTTTAATTAAATAAAATAATAAACAACATTTCATGTCGGTTGGTTAAAAAACTCGGAGAATAGATGATTTATATTGTAATTAAAATTTTAATAAAATAAGGGCACCATATTGGTTCTAAGTAAAACACAAAATTGGAGGAGTTAGGAATCAAAACTCAAACTCAGAGCTACATTACCTGTCGGCTAACATAAAAACCGAGGGATAAAATTTAACTAAAGAAAATTAAAATAGCGCGTTCCAGAGCATTTGACCTCGGTTTTTATTTGGGTAAGGTGAAAGCTTTGTTGTAAAATATATTATTTTTAGTAGTGTTAGACTTAATTACTAACTTTAGTGTTTGAGTGCTAACCTTGTAAATTCACCCCGTGCATAACCGCCCTTGAAGACTTGCATCACCACGTTAGAAGTTTGTCATACCCCAAAATTTTCCCAGATTCCTTTTTATATTTTTGAGGAGATTTTCATTTTGAATTGGTCAGTTAGCTTGGTTGGTGGTGTAGTAGGGATGACAAACATAGGGTTGCGGGTTTGAATCCTATTGTATGCATTTTTATTTTAAAAAGTCAGCATGAATCAACAAAAAATCAAAAGTCAACTTTTTAGAATATTTTCATATTTATTTAATAGACATTTTTTAAATAGTTAATTTTTTTATTTTATTCATTTTTTATTGCAAAAATAGTAAAAAAAAAAACATAAAATATAAAAAAAATTAGAATGAACCAAAGTCTATCCCAATCACCAAATCCACACTCAATCAGATCAAGATCAAAACAATTCAGAATGGAATCCAATCTAAAAAGGGGAAATTATTGCAAAAAATGAACAAAATCGGATCAAATCCAAAAAGTTAATCAAGACTGAAATGGAAAGATTTGCTAAGATAGAACAAAAACTCAAGTGAAATCTTATTGACTCATCAAATATCATATGAAAAGATTAGAGTCCATGGATCTTTCCAAATATACACAAATCAGATTCAAATTTTCCTAATTTAGAATCTTAACCTAATTTTTTCTACCTATAAATACAACAAGAATTTCACACGCAAAGCACTAGAAAAAATTCATACAGAAATTCACCCTAAACCTATTGATGATTTTCTTCGTACTAAATAAAACCAACCATAAACTCTAAAAGCTCTAGTGATCCATCACAACCATACCTCGCAGAAAAAAATATAATGAGGAAAAGAGAAGAGTTAGAAGGAGAAGTAAAAAATGAGAGGAAAAAAGAAAAAAAGAAATGAAGGAAGCAGCTTATGTTTGGTCACGACACTCCAAATAAGTCGTCCTCTTCTTTGTAGTCTATGTTCTTGATATGCATGTTGTGTTTCCACTAAAAAATGTGATGGGGTTCATTTTTGTTTAATTCTTTTTTGGTTTATGAAAGTATTATTTTTTTCTGTTGTGTTTTGTTATGATATGAAATAAATGGGTATTGTACATGCTTGCTTATTTGGAATATTCTAAGTTTTCTCTTTCATTTTATTTTTATTGTAATAAAGTATAGTTAATATGGGTCTAAATACCATTAAAATATTTTACTATATTTTTCTTTTCTTTAGAATAAACTTTAACTAAGATGGGTTTTATTTATTTATTTTAAATCTTTTTATTCTTTTCTTAGGTAGTATTTTATATTATTATATCTAGTTTTGTTTATTTTTTTTATTTAACTTCCACAAATAGGTCTATTATTTGAACCCATTTCTTTGTATGTGTGTGTGTGTGTTTTTATTATAATTTGTTCTAGTTTTGTTAGATAAAAACTAAATATTACAAAAATACAAAAAAAAATGAAATTCAAAGATACAAAAACACCAAAAATAGAATTCAATTAATTTTCAATCCCTTTTTTGGATTTTATTGATTTGATTTATTTTTTAAATTTGTTTTCATTTATTTATATTCAGTTATCTTAAAAAATTTAAAACTTGTTCTGGACTGGGCCAGCGCCTGCCCATCAGTCGGGCAGGCCCAACCCAATACTACGCTGAGGCCCATTAAGGCTCAATCCTCTCTCTCGTCGAGCACACTCAGATCCCATTAACGTCGAGCAGAGACTACATGGCTCGAGGAGAGAACGAGCATCCTACCCGCGTACTCCACATGCTCCCCCCGCGGGGACACGTCATCAGGTGACTACCCACCTCCGAAAGAGTTGGTCTACCCACTTTTCGGAGATCTCGGGGCAGTTACTCTAGGGCGAAGACCACGTGCTGGTCTTCCCTACGCCACGTAAGCCCTGACAGTTATCTGCATTGGGCCTAGTAACCCAACCCAGTGCAGACGACCGTTGGCCCAGCGTTGGGGGTACAATATAAATACCCTCTTTCACTAGAGGGTTATGTATTCTAATTCTTACTCTCAAACAAGTCCTTTCGCAATAACTGGTGCTCTCGTGACCAGAGGTCGGGGAGACGTTATTCCTATACCTCGTCATCACGAGCGAAGCAATCAACACGATCTAATCTGGGAAACCCCCGACGGGCAGAAGCCGATTAACTTCACCAGCAAAGCCCTCCAAGGTCCTGAACTTAGATACCATCAGATCGAAAAGGCCACTATGCCTCTTGTCACCGCGGCTAGAAGACTGCGACACTACTTCCTGGCCCACACGATCGTGGTGAGGACCGAGGAACCCGTGAGACAACTCCTCGGTCGACCAGACATGGTAGGGAGGATGCTCAGGTGGTCCCTCGAACTCGCCGAGTTTGACATCTAATATGAAGGGAGAAAGGCCCTGAAGGCTCAGGTGCTGACCGACCTCATGGCGAAAATGACCCTCCCAGAACCTTCGACCAACGGATCCTAAAAGTGGACGATCTACGTCGACGGGGCATCCAGCTCGATAGGGAACGGAGCAGGCATCATCTTGGAAAATGAGGAAGGTATCTTGATCGAAGTCTCCCTCACATTATCATTCTCGACGTCGAACAACCAAGCCGGATACGAGGCTTTTCTCGCCAAGTTATGGTTAGCTGAGGATCTCGGCGCCAAAGAAGTCAAAATATTCACCGACTCCCAGCTCGTGGCCTCCTAGGAACGGGGAGAGTACCAAGTCAAGAACGACAACCTCATCGAATACTTGGCTCTAGTAAAGGAAAAGATGAAGAAGTTCACCTCGGCAGAAGTAAGTCATGTCCTGCACGAACACAATACTCGAGAAGATGTCCTACCAAAGCTCGTGAGCACAAAGAAAAAAGGCGGGAACAAGTCCGTCATTTAGGAGGTCCTTCCGCGTCCGAGCATCGAAAAAACCATCCCCACAGCTGACATAAATGCCGTTGGAGACAGCCACTGCTGGATGACCCTGATGTACAAGTACCTCCACACGGTTAAACTGCCTGATGACCCCAAGGATGCCGGCACAGTTAGGCGGTGTGCCTGCTCATATACGATCGTCGAGGACAAGTTATATCGGTTCGGATTCTCGATCCCCCTTCTCAGGTGCGTCGAGGAATCCAAGGTCCCCGATATACTCCGAGAGATCCACAAGGGGATCAACACGCAACACCTCAGCTAACGATCCCTAGCCCGTAAAGCATTGCGAGCGGGGTACTATCGACCCACCATGTATCCGGACGCCAAGGAGCACGTCAAGAAGTGCGACAAATTCCAACGACACGGGGACATGCACTTGGCCCCACCCAGCGATCTCAAAACGATGCCGTCCCTGTGGCCATTTGCCTGGTGGGGGATAGACATCCTCATACCTTTCATCGTGGGGTCATACCAAAACAAGTACCTGATCGTCGGCGTTGACTACTTCACCAAGTGGATCGAGGCCGAAACCCTGGCCAAAATCACGGCCCACAACATACTACGTTTCTACAAGAGGAATATACTTGCCCGGTTCGGCGTACCCCAGGCAATTGTCACCGACAACGAAACATAGTTCCCTGACAAGAACTTTCAGGACTTCGTCACCAAGCTGGGCACGAAGCAACACTTCACCTCGGTCGAGCACCCACAAAAAAACGGGCAGTGTAACATCCTGTATAATATATACCTATAATAATACTATACAAGTGTTTATTTGGTACTGACACCATCACAAGTGCCTAATGGCGTAATTCACATACTTGACCATTCTAAAAAACATAAACACCATCTATAGTACAAGATATGGAAATTAGCCAAAACAATAAAACTAAGATCAATATACAATATCCTCAATTGTATACAACAAAATTACACAGCGGAATACTAAAGCTAAGCTTCTCTTGAAACATCCAAGCATAGCTCCACTTTTAAATCAAACCTGCAATTAACCTGAAAAATAACAACGATAATGGGGTGAGATATTAATCTCAGTGAGTTCCCTATCTTATGGATTCTCTCGGCTTTACAGGGTTTTAGCCAAATCCTAACTCAAGTCAAGGGGAAGGGAAATGACCTTGAGTTCTCAATCTCACACTATATGGAAACATGTTTATGAGTCCGTTAACTCAAAATTATCACTTATCGATAACCTCGTCAAGGCATCCCCTCTTCCCGTCCTCTTCTACGTCTAGAAGTCGGAGCGAGTCATGGATCGTCGTAGATTACTTGGCATACGAGATGGATTCGGAACTAAGGGACACATTATCACCTTAATTAGTCATTTCACACGGTTCGTACACCGTCACAAGTCTCTTTACCATATAGGTTCCATTCGTACAATACTCAGGAATTAAACCTACCAAGTAATCGTGCATTCATTCCATAGGAGCTCGTTACTCATGGAACGACACAAATTAGGGAAACGGTTACGATTACGTGACTTTACATACAAACATGATTGTATTCGACAATCACAAGGCCACATTCGCCTTTCCTCATAATTACAATGGTTCACACATGTTCCATACTCGTGTCTTATTCTCTACTCTAGACTATTACTCGTCAAGGATTCACCTTTCTACATCGAATGCATGAGCATCGTCATCTAGAGTTTCTATCACAATCTTAGTCACAACCTAGAATCATACCATTTTTTTTTGGGGTAAAGTTTCCTCACTCTTCCTAATTCGTTTTAAGCATGCATATTCTCTCAATCATACTTAACAACAATTAGATATATATGGCATAATACAATTGTATGATGAAATACACATAATAATTCAATCATAAAGTTAACACAACTTTTTGGGTTCCCTACGCTTCATTTAATCGGGTATTGAAATCAATCTTTTTCACTTTAATCACGTAGGATATTTTCATAGCTTTCCATTGACTATTTCCATGCTTCGATCGGAATTACGATCCAAAAGATATGAATTTTTAAACATTTTTCACAATTCACAATAGTGGTAACCGGTTACCTCAAAATGAGTAACCGGTTACTCAAGTGTCACTGTTCAAAACAGAATCAAAATCATAGTTAGAGGCACATTTTGGTAACTGGTTACCTCAGAATGAGTAACCGGTTACAACGTCCATTTTCACGTAGAACCTCAATATTTCCTTTAGGTAACCAGTTACCTCAGAATGAGTAACTGGTTACTACTGAACCAGAAACATAAAAACCTGTTTTTAATGGTACAGACTCAATCCAATCTCAATCAAAACATGTTCCAACATAACAACAAGTATTCCCGATTATTTCCACATATAACCCGACTATATTACGCAGTTTATTTCACGTTTTATCCGTTAGAAACATTGACTCCACACAATTATTCATTTTCTCTCAATCTCTAACCTAAGGTCAACATCAAGAATTTCTAGAACTTAAGTCTCTAACTAGAACCCACCTGATAATCGAAGAGGAGGTTGAAGAAGATGATGAATTGATGAAGAGATGATGAAGATCCTAGCCTTTTCCTACTCTTCTTTTTCATTTTTCTCCCACTTTCTTCTTTCTCTTCTTTTTTCCCAACTTTCTTTCTCTTTCTCTTCAACAAATATATATATATATATATATATATATATATATATATATATATATATATATAGAGAAACTTATTATCTAATATAATCCAATTGATTAAAATATCTCCAATTGATATTTTGTCATCTAACACCAATTGATCAATTATTAGAGTTACCATAAAATCCCCTCTTGAATTAAAATAATTGATCTGTCTCTTTCATTAATAATTGATCTCTTCAGAGTTCACCAGTTGCTCTATTGATCCCAATTGACAATTCATAGAGCACTTAGAGGATTCCATTAATTCAATTAACCAAAGATAGAGCACACAAAAGCTCATCTAATTTCATCTAATATCCAAGAGAATATGGGGTATTACACTCTCTCCCCCCCCCCTTAAATTGAAATTCGCCCCCGAATTTCCTCTACTCGACAATAACCACAACTTGTATCATTGTCTTAGTTCCACACTCAACTTTACTTCCGTTTAATTTCTGACGTATTCCAATTCCAACTTGACTTCACAGATCAAAATCCTTATTTTCACGAATTATCAAACTTCGGGTCCTTAGTCATACTCTTATTCCAATATTGGGTTACTTTTAACTTTTCTTCTCCTCAATTCATCTGTTGTTTCATACTAAAACACTTGGTCGCATTCTACCTTCCGAAGGAATGTACCATTTTATATTCCTCTACTGAGTCACAAAAAAAAACCGTAACATCTTATCTTGGTTCAGGATAACAAACAATCATCAAATCCTCATGACGTAATTTGGTGATTTCTTAACTTCATGCAATCATCGTCGATTTATCTTTTCATAAATCCTTTAACGTTCAAACCTACTTCATAAATGTCAAATGACTCATTTACCCGTTCCACTTCATCTGATGTTATACATTGTAACCATTAAATCTGATATTTCATCTCTTTCGTATCACACCAAGAGGTAATACACTTAGAACGAGTTCTTCTTACTTCCATACTTATAAGCAATAATCTTCAATTCTTTATTATTCTGACTGAACTCTTTCATCTTTCACCTTCCACCGCGCAATCTAAAATCTAACAGTAGAATACCACGAATTCTTAAGCACTACCAAGTAGCTAACAGTCGGCGGAGAAACACACTTAAGAGGAAGGAATATATTTACTTATGATGTTTCAAGGCTAGGTCGAGGATATGACCTGCTCTGATACCAACTGTAACACCCTGTATAATATATACCTAGAATAATACTATGCAAGTGTTTATTTGGTACTGACACCATCACAAGTGCCTAATGGCGCAATTCACATACTTGACCATTCTAAAAAACATAAACACCATCTAGAGTACAAGATATGGAAATTATCCAAAATAATAAAACTAAGATCAATATACAATATCCTCAATTGTATACAACAAAATTACACAGCGGAATACTAAAGCTAAGCTTCTCTTGAAACATCCAAGCATAGCTCCACTTGTAAATCAAACCTGCAATTAACCTGAAAAATAACAACGATAATGGGGTGAGATATTAATCTCAGTGAGTTCCCAATCTTATGGATTCTCTCGGCTTTACAGGGTTCTAGCCAAATCCTAACTCAAGTCAAGAGGAAGGGAAATGACCTTGAGTTCTCAATCTCACACTATATGGAAACATGTTTATGAGTCCGTTAACTCAAAATTATCACTTATCGATAACCTCATCAAGGCATCCCCTCTTCCCGTCCTCTTCTACGTCTAGAAGTCGGAGCGAGTCATGGATCCTCATAGATTACTTGGCATACGAGATGGATTCGGAACTAAGGGACACATTATCACCTTAATTCATCACTTCACACGGTCTATACACCGTCACAAGTCTCTTTACCATATAGGTTCCATTCGTACTATACTCAGGAATCAAACCTACCAAGTGATCGTGCATTCATTCCAGAGGAGCTCCTTACTCATGGAACGACACAAATTAGGGAAACGGTTACGATTACGTGATTTCACATACAAACTTGATTGTATTCGACAATCACAAGGCCACGTTCGCTTTAAGGCCCATTCGCCTTTTCTCATAATTACAATGGTTCACACATGTTCCATACTAGTGTCTTATTCTCTACTCTAGAGTATTACTCGTCAAGGATGCACCTTTCTACATCGAATGCACGAGCATCGTCATCTAGAGTTTCTATCACAATCCTAGTCACAACCTAGAATTATACCATTTTGTTTTGGGGTAAAGTTTCCTCACTCTACCTAATTCATTTTAAGCATGCATATTCTCTCAATCATACTTAACAACAATTAGATATATATGGCATAATACAATTGTATGATGAAATACACATAATAATTCAATCATAAAGTTAACACAACTTTTTGGGTTCCCTCCGATTCATTTAATCGAGTATCGAAATCAATCTTTTTCACTTTTATCACGTAGGATATTTTCATAGCTTTCCATCGACTATTTCCATGCTTCGATCGGAATTGCGATCCAAAAGATATGAATTTTTAAACATTTTTTACAACTCACAACAGTGGTAACCAGTTACCTCAAAATGAGTAACCGGTTACTCAAGTGTCACTGTTCAAAACAGAATCAAAATCATAGTTAAAGGCACATTTTGGTAATCGGTTACCTCAGAATGAGTAACCAGTTACTACGTCCATTTTCACGTAGAACCTCAATTTTTCCTTCAGGTAACCGGTTACCTCAGAATGAGTAACCGGTTACTACTGAACCAGAAACATAAAAACTTGTTTTTAATGGTACAAACTCAATCCAATCTCAATCAAAACATGTTCCAACATAATAACAAGTATTCCCGATTATTTCCACATATAACCCGACTATATTACGCGGTTTATTTCACGTTTTATCCGTTAGAAACATTGATTCCACACAATTATTCATTTTCTCTCAAACTCTAACCTAAGTTCAACATCAAGAATTTCTAGAACTTAAGTCTCTAACTAGAACCCACCTGATAATCGAAGAGGAGGTTGAAGAAGATGATGAATTGATGAAGAGATGATGAATATCCTAGCCTTTTCCTTCTCTTCTTTCTCTCTTTTCTCCCACTTTCTTCTTTCTCTTCTTCTTTCCCAACTTTCTTTCTCTTTCTCTTCAACAAATATATATATATATATATATATATATATATATATATATATTATATAATATAATCCAATAGAGTAAAATATCTCCAATTGATATTTTGTCATCTAACACCAATTGATCAATTATTAGAGTTACCATAAAATCTCCTCTTGGATTAAAATAATTAATCTGTCTCTTTCATCAATAATTGATCTCTTTAGAGTTCACCAGTTGCTCTATTGAGCCCAATTGACAATTCATAGAGCACTTAGAGGATTCCATTAATCCAATTAACCAAAGATAGAGCACATAAAAGCTCATCTAATCTCATATGATATCCAATTGAGTGTTTAGAGAATATGGGGTAATACAGGCAGGACGAAGCCGCAAACAGGGTGATCCTACGGGGCCTGAAGAGGAGACTGCGCGATGCCATGAAAAGGTGGGTCGAGGAGCTACACAACATCCTCTGGGCCTACAGGACAACCCCGCACTCCACTACCGGGGAAACCCACTTCCGACTGACCTACGGAACCGAGGCGGTGATCCCAGTGGAAATAAGGGAACCCTCGAGAAGGACTGAGTCTCCACTCGACGAGGAGATGAACGATGAGGCCCTCCAGGAAGAGCTCGACCTGGTCGAAGAGATAAGGTCAGACGCATCCCTCCGCGAAGTCTCACTCAAGCAGAAGATAACTTTACGCCATAATAACAAAGTTATTAAACGTGAATTTCAGGTAGGCACCCTCGTCCTACGAAGGAACCAGAAAGATTCGCATGAAGGCAAGCTCGTTGCGAACTGGGATGGCCCCTATCGCGTCCGCACGAAAACGGCGACAGGAGCCTATTACCTCGAAAATCTACACGGGGAGGAACTTGCTCGACCATGGAATGCTGAAAAGCTTAAACAATACTATAATTAAACACGGCTCGAGACAAGAAGACAAGGGCCCACGTTTGTGTGTGCGCAAAGACTCTTGATTCGATGGGGATACCACAACCAAGCTCCACCTCCGCCGAGGCAAGGCACCCATCTCGTGATGGGAGGCCCACGCCACGAAGCTAAGACCTTGACCGAGCTCTTAGCCTCGTCGAAGATCGGAATACATCTCCGACCACTCGACCAGTTCCCTACACTGTCGAGGATCAACGAAGTCGAACAAAGACCCCAAAATACTTAGACAAAAACGAAAATGACAGATATATAATTAACATACAAATATCACACACAGGATAATGAAAGACAATGCATTTGAATCGGGCAGAAGTTTATCGTTCAAAGTGTACATGCAAAATTACCATAAGCCCCTGGCTCGCAGGCCGGGCAGAAAGCGATACAAAACGCGGCATGCAGGCCGAACTAAACAAAGTCAAAAAAGAAAGTGGCACGCAGGCCAGACAAACAAAAGCTCAGATAGATATCTCCTCCTCAATCCGAGCCTCCATCTCTCCGTCACCACGACAATCATCATCGTTCTCTCCGAGTACGACCACCTTTCCGTCGACCATACGGTGGAACGGGTTAACTCTTTCAAGGGCAAGCTGGACCCCAGATTCTCAGCCTTGATCTGTGCAACCGCATTATTAAAACCCACTTCGAGGCCCTCTAAACAGTCTTGATCCAGCTCCCGAACTCTGGCGATCAGAGCACCACGGTCGAAGAGGTGCCTCTCTTCCTCTGTTTCATCCTCTGCTGGATTAGCAGTAGCCTCCAGCTCGGCAACCTTGTCTCGGAGACGGTCTCGCTCCTCTTGAGTTCTCTTCAACTCTGCATTCATTTCGTTCAGCTCATGGAGGACGCGCACGTGATTCTCGTACCTCGTCTTGGCCTCCACCAGGTCGCTCTTGGCCTTGTTCTTCTCTTTCTCGAGGGCGTTGTACTCGCCCCGCAGCCTTTGCAGTTCGGAAGCTGGGCTTGTCTCATCGTTCAGGTCTAGGGCGGTCTCAAAAATTCGCACCATGGCCGCCATGTCCTCAGCAAGCACTTTTCTCCTGGTCGACCTCTCGATCCCCAGAATCGCCTTCACTTCAGCCTCAGCCACAGCAGGGGGATTCCCTCCGAAGAAGTCCTGCTGGAGGTGGCAGACTGGCAGCATGAACTTCTCAGTGGGCACACTCTCCTCGAGGTCCACGAGGACAGGACCCTCGGCGTGCGGCCTCTAGGAAGGGGTCCTCTACAGGGGGAGACTAACTGCATTGAGGAGAAGAGGAGCCACTTCCCCCCTCGACAGGCACCGCCGTCTATATAACTTCTTGGACCCGGCCTTTACTTCTCTTTGCACCCCGGGTGGCTGCCAGCTTCATGATGCGCTCAGTCGCGTTCGACATTTGGCCTGTGACAAGAAACAAGAAACAAGTCAGTATGAGAAAATGAAACGGGGTGAACGCCCGAGTAAAGCAGAGGGCTACTAGCTAAAAACCTCATGGCTCCGTCTTTGGACTTCCACTCGAGGAGGGTTTTGGTGTTGATATAAAAGGGCTCAGTGACAACCCGCCCTCGGTCGTCGAGGACGAAACTCCCGTCCTTGTTTATACATTTGGCCCGAGTAAATCCGGTGACATACTCGACCAGCTTCGTGAATGACTCTTGGTCCTCGACGCACAGCTCGCTAAGCTTCACGATGTATCTCTCTGTGTTACTCTCGAAGTGCGCCTCCTCCCACTCTAGGGGGAACTTGGACTCAAATCTTTCTTCCCCCGTATCGTTGGTCACGATGTCGAACAGGGACCCAACGACTCTGTGCGTGGCGGGCATGATATAATAAAATCTGTCCTTAAAGCAGTGGACGGAATCTAAATATGCCTTAAACAGTTTCCTCGGTTGCTTCAAGGAAACCCGGTTGTGTCGGTCGTTGACAGTTAACCGTTGCAGGTGGAAGGTACGGAAAAATAGAGGGAGAGTGGCCCCGACGCCGAGATAGTAAAACACAATGCCCGCACAAAGGCCATCGCGTTCGGGTGGAGCTGGGAGGGCGCCAGACGCAGCCAGTGGAACACTCCCCGTTGGAAATCACTAAAAGGGAGACAGAGCCGGCTTCTTTGAATGTAAATTCATACATGGGAAACCTCAATCCCTGGAAGCTCAAGCATATGCGATGGTGCTCTCTGGGTTTAAAGACCGTCCAGTTCACTGGAGAACCCACGTCGACATCCTCGACAATCGCGAAGGCATCAGTGTCGTCGAGGGCGAACCGCGATCTTATTCTTAGGGGCTCTTCCCCTGCCCAATCCGCGGGCGTACCAATTGGTTCTTCCCCGGGTTGCTATACGGGCTCTTCCAGGTCGGGTTCGGTATCTATCTGAATAATTCCCGCGAGCCTTACGACCATTTTACCTGAAAAGCAGAGGAGCACAGTGAATTCGACTTCCGAAATCAAATCCACCCTTCCACCTTAAATCAAGTGAAAGGGCGTGGAGGGCGCCAAGCAGCCCAGGTGACTCTCCCCGACAATAAGTCAAGAACCGCCCAACCATCGAGATCTAACGGGCACAGGGCTCCTCGACGAAGCATTCATCAGCTCCCCGGGACATTCATCACATGTCCCTGGGACATTCATCATGTCCCCGGGACATTCATTCATGTCCCCGAGGCATTCATCGCAAGCTTCAGTAAACTAGCAGAATCCCCCTAGAGTCTCCGACACATATGCCGGAAACTTCGCGAATGAAGCCGGAAAACTCATATACTTGCCAGAAAACTCATGAAAGTCCCCAGAATATCTAAACGCCACTCTAAGAACTACGTCCCTTCCCGGAAAATAAACGGTAAAATCAAACTGCAATGGAAGGAACGAGAAAACTTACTTGATAGTTAGGAGTAAGGTTGTCGGGGAGCGCTTGACAACGGCGGCGGCGGTGATGTCGGGCATAGGAAAGAGCTTGAAGGTCGTAGGAGACTGATCAATGGAGCGAAAGCGTGCAAATGACACGGACTCGCCACCTGTTTATAATCCTAACACGGGACTCAAGGCGTCTCTAGGCACTTGAGTGCCCCTACTACTAGCCGCCCTAGGCATTGATGACTCGTGCCATGTGGCACCATGAATCCCCGCGTACGCCTCTTCAGCTCCCTACGTGCCTGCGGCCTCAATGCGTCCACTTCTTTCCATCTTCCCTGCCTGGTCGACCAAGATGCCAAAGGGGAACATCCCTGACAAAAGGTGACCTATGGATGCCAGACGGAAACACGTCCCCGCGACTCCTGTCTCGTCCTGCATCGCCGGCGTCCACCGCCAACCCGGTTTTTTGAGCACGGGCCTCACTTACTATCTCCTCGACGAATGGTCTGACCCTTAAGTCATTACTCCGTCATTTCGGAGCAACGACTTAGGGGGCTCCTGTTCTGGACTGGGCCAGCGCCTGCCCATTAGTCGGGCAGGCCCAACCCAATACTATGCTGAGGCCCATTAAGGCCTAATCCTCTCTCTCTCTCTCTCTCACTCAATCTCGTCAAGCACACTCAGATCCCATTAACGTCGATCAGAGACTGCATGGCTCGGGGAGAGAACGAGCATCCTTCCCGCGTACTCCACGTTCTCCCTCTGCGGGGACACGTCATCAAGTGACTACCCACCTCCAAAAGAGTTGGTCTACCCACTTTCCGGAGATCTCGGGGCAGTTACTCTAGGGCGAAGACCACGTGCTGGTCTTCCCTATGCCACGTAAGCCCTGGCAGTTATCTGCATTGGGACTAGTAATCCAACCCAGTGCAAACGACCGTTGGCCCAGCGTTGGGGGCACAATATAATTACCCTCTTTCACTAGAGGGTCAGGTATTCTAATTCTTACTCTCACTGCCTTCTGTACTTGCTTGCTCCATTCCTGACTTTAGCATCGGAGTACCTTGCAGGTACACCCCCCCCACCGTCTCATCACCACCAGAGTAGCGGAGCTCACGACGTTTGCTGGCCACCGATCTACTTTCTGATCAGGTACGATCAAAACTCTAATAATAAAAATAATAAAAAAATTCTAAAATGCAAAAAGGAGCATTAGTTTGTATTTAGTTGTTTTTATCCCTTTTATTATACTAATATTTTAGGGTAAAACAAATATTTTAAAAATACCAAAATCCATAAAAAAAATACCAAAAATAAATCTTTTTTTGTGTAACTAAATCTTTTCATTACATAAATTAAATTATTTTCATAAATCAAATTAATAATTACCATTTTTACAAATAAATGGATAGGTGGATGAACATCTACCCCGTCCTTGAGTGATTGATTGGTTTGTGCACACCGCATCGATCAATTATTCAAACTCAAAATAATTAAAACCAACACAACACATAAAATATCTCTTGTGCCTTTGTGCACTTATTCACAATTTTTTCATAAAGAGGATATGTTAATTCGTTTCGATGTGGAATACAAACAAGTACATCCTCCTCCATCGTGCGAGCATACCAGCCAATGTTTAAGCGCAAGAAGATTGTCCAAAAAATGGTCAAGACTTACTAGGATCGGCAAGAGATGCTTCCTTCCGCTCTACATGGCTATAGAACTTCGATATGCACCTCTACTGGGGCGACTCCGTTCTCACTTGTATATGGCACAGAAGTTGTCCTTGCGATCGAGGTTGAAATTCCATCATTGAGGGTCATCGTGAAAGCCAAGCTTGATAAAGCGGAATGGATCCAATCCTGATTTGATGAGCTGAATCTCATAGATGAAAAACGCTTGAGTACTCTCTTCCATGGTCAACTATACCAGAGACGTCTCAAGAATGCTTTTGATAAAAAGGTTTGCCCTCGTGTATTCCAAGAAGGTTGCCCAGTGCTCAAGAAAGACTCGACAATACATTCAGACCCTCAAGGTAAGTGGACTCCTACCTATGAAGAGCCATTTGTCATAAAGAAGGCCTTCTCAGGAGGAGCCCTAGTCCTCACCACCATGGATAGGGAGGAGTTTCCACTACCAGTGAACTTCAACGCAGTCAAAAAATATTATACCTAAAAGGAAATGAACAAAGAGCCCGCTAGGTTGACATCCGAAAGGACAACCTAGGCAAAAATGGGTATCCTGGTGTACCAAAAAAAATGTCCAGGAAAAAATTAGGGATTGAATAAAAAAATGATAAGCCTGCTAAGTCGAAAACTTGAAAAAGGCGAGTTAGGTAAAAATGGGTATCCCAGTGGACGAAAAAAGAGAAAAATGTCCAAGAAAAAGTTAGGGATAAAGGTATTTGACTGCAACACTTGAGCCAACTTCATCATAGATAGAATTCAGACAATAGAAGATTAGTCCATTCATCGTCAACTGAAGCAAAGTATTGATATTCGCATCTTACAGTGCATAATAGTATGTGTTGTAACCAATGGAAATTCATATACATTTCCCATTACCATTTATCTTATTTTTCAAATTTTTGTAATTACCTTTTCTAGGATTTTGCATCTTTGTACTCACATCTTATGTACAAACTTTATTTTACATCCAATAAAATTCACATTCTCTCATCAATTTTCTCTTCTTGTATTTTGTTTGTGAAATATTGATTATTTTTTATATATAATGTCGCGAAGCATCAAGAATAATAGAAAGCTAAAAGAAAAACTTTTTGCCTTACCTTGATTACTTGAAAAGTTATAAAGGGAGTTTGGTAGTCAACAGTGAAAGCTTAATACATGAAAGCATCTCGATGATTGCCCAATCATGACATAAGTCATTCTCTCTCCCAAAAAGAATCAAATGAAATCTCCAGTAGTTGTGGTGACTTGAGGTCCTCTCCTTCATTACGAGTTCACTAGTTCAGTTATCGGATGTCGGAGAATTGAAGTCTACCACTACACAAAAGAGTCTCGTCCTTATAAATACCAGTCATTTCCCTCATAAAAATAGCCCACGTTGCTACAACCCATGCATAATCTCATGCATCATATAAATCAAACATATGCACTGCTTACATAATGCATAACAAACATTTCTTCTACGACTGATCCATACCCCCAAACAAGGATGTTAGTCAATAACCCCACAAGTTTATCTCCCATTCCGTATCCCCAACAAACAAGTTCCTAGTAATACACCTATTCTCCTTACATTTCATCCATTTCCTGTTCAAAAGTCAAAATTTTGGGTATTTTTTATTTAACCCTCTTCTACATCAAATGCCCGAAAAGTTATCACCATTCATACATTCAGGTCCAAGATGATTAAATAGGGGCAGCAGTCATACCCCAAAATTTGCCCTACCTTTTTCTCATTTCATCTGCATATTCTTACCCTAGTCATCTATCATAAGACATTCGTTTGCACTTGCATTTTTCAAGTAACATCATTGACTCAAAGGGTTCTTGTTATTTATAATACAAGGCATTGAATCATGACAAGAAGGCTATCAATCTCCATGGACTAAGGTTTATATGGTATGCAAGCTTGTGGGTTCATCATACTATATCTGGACTTCTTTGGCACAATTAACCTTGGGATGTTTCAATTCTCTTGGGCCTAAGTCTTTGAAATCCCTCAATATTGTTCTAGAATTTTTAATTATGTTGGATTACATCATGGACAAAAGGATTTGGAAGTCATTTACAAGTTTGACTTTGGTCAGCAAAGCCAACCATGAAAGGTTGACTTTTTGTTGACTAATTTCCTTATAAGACTTTCTTTTACATGTTAGTAAGGTTTCCTATTGACTAAAGCATTGCAACTCAATTCAAAGATTCAAAAGATTCAAGGTTCAAAGGTTCAAATTTGAAAATTGGAGGGAAAAGTACATAGCTTGGAAAACAAGTTACAACTACCGTTCAAGGGCCAAGATTCAAGCACAAAATAAAAAAGCACATTACAAATGTCAAAAGTACAAATTACACAACAAATCAAATTGTTGAGCTAAGGTTGACTTTTGATCAACTCTTGACTTTTGGTTAAATAGTTGACCAAAGTCAAACTGACCTTAATGCTACTTTTTCTCTTCATCCTTAAGGTCTTCCATCGTCAATGATCTATACTCCAAGTTTCATTTCTTCAAGTTTCATTTTTCAAAGCTCCATGTTGTTTCAAGTCTCTAAGCTTACCATGACCAAGGCTTCATACTCTCATCCCATCAAGGTTACAACAACCCTGCAAATATACTAACCCACATTAGCATACACACACTCAAATATGCCAGAAACCAAGTACCATGCATACTTACATGCCAGCAAGCTTAGCCATGACAATCAATCTACACATACCCACACAATGCACATTATAAGACTTCAGCATGCATATTCATTGGACACATAATAAATAAAAAGCAAAACACCTAGCAGCATACATAAGTAAACCATGTCATACACCAACCATCATAGCCAAGTTGCAGAACAAACCCTAACACACCAAGTCGTGGCGTGAAAAATACCCGGGCATAAGGAATCCTCAAAATATAAACAAAATAGAGTTGTCACCGAACTTTATTTATTCCCAAAAAGGGAAAGGGAAAATATAAATAAAATCCTTGAAAAACAAAAAGAAACTGGTCATCGCAACCAGGTCGGGTTCGAGAGTCAGTTATGCAAGGGGATGTATTAGCACCCCTCACATCTGTTGTACTCAACGTGACCTATTTAGTTAGTTTCATGTAAGAGTTAGTTTGCGATCTGCTACTTATCAAGTGCGAAAAGAGAAAGAAATAAATGATAACAATAATAATTAAAACAATACTAATTATGAATAATGATAACAATAATGATAATTAAAATAATAAATAATGATAGTGATAAATAATAATAACAAATAAATAAATAATAATAATTAAAACAAATAAATAATGATAACAATAATAGTAACACCATAATAATTATTATAATAATAGAAATAATGATAAATAATAATAAATAATAACAATAATAATAACAAAATAATTAATAAAAATAATTAATAATAATAATAATAACAATTAATAATAATAATCAATAATAATAATAGTAATAATACTAATAATAAACAATCATAATGATAATAAATAAAATAAATAAACAATAAATAATAATGAAAAAAAGGAACAGCTCACGCTGAAAACGCGAAACCTCCCTCCCGTTTGCACCGTCGCCGCCCTTCTACACAACTCGTCGGCCACCACCAAACCGTCATCACTCGGTAATCCCTTTTTAATATTCATTTTAATTTCGTATTTTGATGACTTTTCTTAATGTTTGAATCGAAGTCCAGGTTGTTATTTGCGTTGTTCCTTTAAGGTAAGAAGAGGGAATTGTTGTCTTCAATGAGAGGGAAAGGTGAAAGGCATGAGTGAGAGAAGTGAAGGCGAGTGAATTGTAAGGAAGAGGTGGGAAAAAAGGGCACCACCATCGCCTGTGGTTGGCCGAGTGCCCCCTATGTCGCAACCAGATCGGGAGTCGGTTATGCAAGGGGAAAGTATTAGCACCCTTCATATTCGTTGTACTCAATGGGACCCATTTAGATAGATTCGTGTAAGAGTGTTAGTGTGATATGAGTTTCCGATCTTCTACTTATCGAGTGAGAAAAGAGAAAGATAGAAAGGAAAGAAGAATATTTATTATTAAAGGGATGCTAATACATTCCCCTTGCATAACCGACTCCCGAACCCAACCTGGTTGCGACGACCAGTTTCTTTTTGTTTTTCGTGGGTTTTATCAATATTTTCTCTTTCTTTTATTGGGAATAAATAAAGTTCGGTGGCAACCCTGTTTTGTTTATATTTCGAGTGTTCCTTACGCCCAAGTATTTTTCGCACCGCAATAGCTGACGACTCTGTTTTGTTTATACTTTGAGCGTTCCTTACACTCGAGTATCTTTTACGTCGCGACAACCGAAGACTCTGCTGAGGAGCTCATACCTAAGCAACTCCACCCTAGTTTAGTTTGTTTTGTGCTTAAGTGTTTGCTTTTATCTGTTTGTTTGCTACTTTTCCTATTCATCTTTATATTCTTTTATTATCTGTATTTTCAACTGTTGTAGATTGTGATATGGTACCGTTGGAATTCTCTAATTATTGGAATTTATGTGAGGAAAAGCTTTATACTCGAGCTATGAGAGAAACTTATGTTAGGATGGTGGTTTTGTAGTGTTGACTTGTGAGACATCAGACTCGTTGGGTTGATGCGAGAACCCCACTCAGATGAGATCCCTTGAAAGTATTATTGTCTTACGATTAGTCATTCTGGCAGTGATATTTTCAACCTCGATCTATGATTTTTAGGACCTTTAGTAGAGCCTTAAACCAATGCTTTTAGGACCGATGGTTGTGTAGTATCAACCTACGAGACTTAGGACTTGTTGGATTAATGCAAAGACCTCACTCAGAATAGATCTTTTTAAGGATATTATTGTCTTACGATTAGTCGTTCTGACGATAATATCGTCAAATGGGATCCATGACTCTGGGAACCGTGTCTAGAACCATGAACTCGATGGTTGTGTAGTGTTGACCTACAAAACTTAAGACTCGTTGAGTTGATGCGAAGACCTCGCTTAGAATAAACCCTCTTGAGTATGTTATTGTCCTACAATTATTCGTTATGGGGGTAATATTTTCAATTAGGGTCGATGACTCTAAGAACCTTTTTAAACCCTAGAGCCTACCTTTGGGTGGATTTCCTACTCCTGAAACTTTTTTCCACGAAGCGACTAATTAGAATGTTCCAATGGTTACATCATTATCGGGGAAAAACCTTTCAAGATTCAGATACTAGGAAAGTCTATATCAAGATCATGTCACAACATGGTGGGATCAAAATTCCTTTTCAGGAAACTCCTTTAAAGACCTTACCAACAGGGTCAAATCTCCTAAAGACATTGTTGATCAAGAGAAAATCCCTCCAAAGTTTAGTCAAATACTATGACAAATCGCTGCAAGGTTCGAACAAAAGAATCCATTCCAAGAGTCAGTTAGTCGAGAATGAATCTCTTCAAGGCCTGCACTAAGACAAGCCACCTTAAAAGCATAGTAAAGCCAACCCTTCAAGAATCGGCCAATCCGTGAATCATTTAATCAAGGGTATAGCACTTCAAGAATCAAAATATTAGGGAAAGCCGTCTCAAATTCATCTTACGGCAAGACTGCTTCAAAACTCGTATTAAGATGAGTCTCTTCAAAGATCTAGAATACTGGGGAAAGATAGGCTACAGAGGGGCAAGTCCTCTCCAAACTTTCAAGTTGCTCAAGTAAACATTGTCGTACATAAGCAACCATCAAGCTCAACACAAGTGTTAGGAGTTCATGCTAGCACAACACCATACCACCTTTTGACAAACAACCTTGTTACACAAATAACCTCTCTATACCTTAACCACTTGTTGAAAACCCTCAAGTAATTGCATGAATCATTGCCATGAATTAATCATGACGCTTCCCACTAGCACCATGACATGCATATCATTGTATTCATATGGCATATCCCTATAGCATGAAACCTTGAAGAACGAACATGAAAAAAAAAGTTCAACCTCATTTGGCACCTCTCAAAGTCCAACCAATTGGCACACATACCTGCATTGATCAGTCATTACATTTCATGCATTATTTCATGTGTAGTATTCCCACAGGATGACACACCATAGTGAATCTTTTCCATCAACCTTTTGATGATGATATTCCTCAACAAATTCGCTAAATTTTGCTCCCCAAGTAGAGTTACCCTAAAAAGTCTTGTTTAGAACTTTTTCGCTGCAGAGTAGCGGAGCTCACGACGTTTGCTGGCCACCGATCTACTTTCTGATCAGGTAGGATCAAAACTCTAATAATAAAAACAATAAAAAATTCTAAAAAGAAAAAAGGAGCATTATTTTGTATTTAGTTGTTTTTCTCCCTTTTATTATACTAATGTTTTAGGGTAAAATAAATATTTTAAAAATACCAAAATCTATAAAAAAAATACCAAAAATAAATCTTTTTTTGTGTAACTAAATTTTTTCATTGCATAAATTAAATTATTTTCATAAATCAATTTAATAATTAACATTTTTAAAAATAAATGGATAGGTGGATGAACATCTACCACATCCTTGAGTGATTGATTGGTTTGTGCACACCGCATCGATCAATTATTCAAACTCAAAATAATTAAAACCAACACAACACATCAAATATCTCTTGTGCCTTTGTGCACTTATTCACAATTTTTTCATAAAGAGGATAGGTTATTTCGTTTCGATGTGAAATAAAAACAAGCACATCCTCCTCCATCGTGCGAGCATACCAGCCAATGTTTAAGCGCAAGAAGATTGTCCAAAAAATGGTCAAGACTTACTAGGATTGGCAAGAGATGCTTCCTTTCGCTCTACACGGCTATAGAACTTCGATATGCACCTCTACTCAGGCGACTCCGTTCTGACTTGTATATGGCACGGAAGTTGTCCTTCCAATCGAGGTTGAAATTCCATCATTGAGGGTCGTCATGGAAGCCAAGCTTGATAAAGCGGAATGGATCTAATCCTGATTTGATGAGCTGAATCTCATAGACGAAAAGCACTTGAGTACTCTCTTCCATGGTCAACTATACCAGAGACGTCTCAAGAATGCTTTTGACAAAAAGGTTCGCCCTCATGTATTCCAAGAAGGTGGCCCAGTGCTCAAGAAAGACTCAACAATACATTCATACCCTCAAGGTAAGTGGACTCCTAACTATGAAGAGCCATTTTTCGTAAAGAAGGCCTTCCCAGGAGGAGCCCTAGTCCTCACCACCATGGATAGGGAGGAGTTTCCACTACCAGTGAACTTCGACGCAGTCAAAAAATATTATACCTAAAAGAAAATGAACAAAGAGCCCGCTAGGTTGACATCCAAAAGGACAACCTTGGCAAAAATGGGTATCCTGGTGGACCAAACAAAAAATGTCCAGGAAAAAATTAGGGATTGAATAAAAAAATGATAAGCATGCTAAGTCGAAAACATGAAAAAGGCGAGTTAGGCAAAAATGGGTATCCCATTGGACGAAAAAAGAGAAAAATGTCCAAGAAAAAATTAGGGATAAAGGTATTTGACTGCAACACTTGAGCCAACTTCATCATAGATAGAATTCAGACGATAGAAGATTAGTCCGTTCATCGTCAACTGAAGCAAAGTATTGATATTCGCATCTTACAGTGAATAATAGTACGTGTTGTAACCAATGGAAATTCATATACATTTCCCATTAAAATTTATCTTATTTTTCAAATTTTTTTAATTTCCTTTTCTAGGATTTTGCATCTTTGTACTCACATCTTATGTACAAACTTTATTTTACATCCACTAAAATTCCCTTTCTCTCATCAATTTTCTCTTCTTGTATTTTGTTTGTGAAATATTGATTATTTTTTATATATAATGTCGCGAAGCATCAAGAATAATAGAAATCTAAATGAAAAACTTTTTTCCTTACCTTGATTACTTAAAACGTTATAAAGGGAGTTTGGTAGTCTACAGTGAAAGCTTAATACATGAAAGCATCTCGATGATTGCCCAATCAGGACATAAGTCATTCTCTCTCCCAAAAAGAATCAAATGAAATCTCAAGTAGTTGTGGTGACTTGAGGTCCTCTCCTTCATTACAAGTTCACTAGTTCAGTTATCGGATGTCTGAGAATTGAAGTCTACCACTACACAAAAGAGTCCCGTCCTTATAAATACCAGTCATTTCCCTCATAAAAATAGCCCACGTTGCTACATCACATGCATAATCTCATGCATCATATAAATCAAACATACGCACTGCTTACATAATGCATAACAAACATTTCTTCTACGACTGATCCATTCCCCCAAACAAGGATGTTAGTCAATAACCCCATAAGTTTATCTACCATTCCATATCCCCAACAAACAAGTTCCCAGTAATACACTTATTCTCCTTACATTTCATCCATTTCCTGTTCAAAAGTCAAAATTTTGGGTATTTTTTATTTAACCCTCTTCTACATCAAATGCCCGAAAAGTTGTCACCATTCATACATTCAGGTCCAAGATGATTAAATAGGGGCAGCAGTCATACCCCAAAATTTGTCCTACCTTTTTCTCATTTCATCTGCATATTCTTACCCTAGTCATCTATCATAAGACATTCGTTTGCACTTGCATTTTTCAAGTAACATCATTGACTCAAAGGGTTCTTGTTATTTATAATACAAGGCATTGAATCATGACAAGAAGGCTATCAATCTCCATGGACTAAGGTTTATATGGTATGCAAGCTTGTGGGTTCATCATACTATATCTGGACTTCTTTGGCACAATTAACCTTGGGATGTTTCAATTCTCTTGGGCCTAAGTCTTTGAAATCCCTCAATATTGTTCTAGAATTTTTAATTATGTTGGATTACATCATGGACAAAAGGATTTGGAAGTCATTTACAAGTTTGAGTTTGGTCAGCAAAGCTAACCATGAAAGGTTGACTTTTTGTTGACTAATTTCCTTATAAGACTTTCTTTTACATGTTAGTAAGGTTGGCTATTGACTAAAGCATTGCAACTCAATTCAAATATTCAAAAGATTCAAGGTTCAAATGTTCAAATTTGAAAATTGGAGGGAAAAGTACATAGCTTGGAAAACAAGTTACAACTACCATTCAAGGGCCAAGATTCAAGCACAAAATCAAAAAAGCACATTACAAATGCCAAAAGTACAAATTACACAACAAATCAAATTTTTGACCTAAGGTTGACTTTTGATCAACTCTTGACTTTTGGTTAAATAGTTGACCAAAGTCAAACTGACCTTAATGCTACTATTTCTCTTCATCCTTAAGGTCTTCCATCGTCAATGGTCTATACTCCAAGTTTCATTTCTTCAAGTTTAATTTTTCAAAGCTCCATGTTGTTTCAAGTCTCCAAGCTTACTATGACCAAGGCCTCATACTCTCATCCCACCAAGGTTGCAACAACCCTGCAAATATACTAACCCACATTAGTACACACACACTCAAATATGCCAGAAACCAAGTACCATGCATACTTACATGCCAGCAAGCTTAGCCATGACAATCAATCTACACATACCCACACAATGCACATTATAAGACTTCAGCATGCATATTCATTGCACACATAATAAATAAAAAGCAAAACACCTAGCAGCATACATAAGTAAACCATGTCATACACCAACCATCATAGCCAAGTTGCAGAACAAACCCTAACACACCAAGTCGTGGCGTGAAAAATACCCGGGCATAAGGAATCCTCGAAATATAAACAAAATAGAGTTGTCACCGAACTTTATTTATTCCCAAAAAGGGAAAGGGAAAATATAAATAAAATCCTTGAAAAACAAAAAGAAACTGGTCATCGCAACCAGGTCGGGTTCGGGAGTCAGTTATGCAAGGGGATGTATTAGCACCCCTCACATCTGTTGTACTCAACGTGACCTATTTAGTTAGTTTCATGTAAGAGTTAGTTTGCGATCTTCTACTTATCAAGTGCGAAAAGTGAAAGAAATAAATGATAACAATAATAATTAAAACAATACTAATTATGAATAATGATAACAATAATGATAATTAAAACAATAAATAATGATAGTGATAAATAATAATAACAAATAAATAAATAATAATAATTAAAACAAATAAATAATGATAACAATAATAATAACACCATAATAATTATTATAATAATAGAAATAATGATAAATAATAATAAATAATAACAATAATAATAAAAAAATAATTAATAAAAATAGTTAATAATAATAAATTAACAATAATAATAATAATAACAATTAATAATAATAATCAATAATAATAATAATAGTAATAATACTAATAATAATAAACAATCATAATAATAATAAATAAACAATAAATAATAATGAAAAAAAGGAACAGCTCACGCTGAAAACGCGAAACCTCCCTCCCGTTTGCACCGTCGCCGCCCTCCTACACAACTCGTCGGCCACCACCGAACCGTCATCACTCGGTAATCCCTTTTTAATCTTCATTTTAATTTCGTATTTTGATGACTTTTCTTAATGTTTGAATCCAAGTCTAGGTTGTTATTTACGTTGTTCCTTTAAGGTAAGAAGAGGGAATTGTTGTCTTCTATGAGAGGGAAATGTGAAAGGCATGAGTTAGAGAAGTGAAGGCGAGTGAAGAGTAAGGAAGAGGTGGGAAAAGGGGGCACCACCTTCTCCTGTGGCTGGCCGAGTGCCCCCTATGTCGCAACCAGACCAGGAGTCGGTTATGCATGGGGAAAGTATTAACACCCTTCATATTCGTTGTACTCAATGGGACCCATTTAGATAGATTCGTGTAAGAGTGTTAGTGTGATATTAGTTTGCGATCTTCTACTTATCGAGTGAGAAAAGAGAAAGATAGAAAGGAAAGAAGAATATTTTTTATTAAAGGGATGCTAATACATTCCCCTTGCATAGCCGACTCCCGAACCCGACCTGGTTGCGACGACCAGTTTCTTTTTGTTTTTCGTGGGTTTTATCAATATTTTCCCTTTCTCTTATTGGGAATAAATAAAGTTCGGTGGCGACCATGTTTTGTTTATATTTCGAGTGTTCCTTACGCCCAGGTATTTTTCGCACCGCAATAGCTGACGACTCTATTTTGTTTATATTTCGAGCGTTCCTTACACTCGAGTATCTTTTACGTCGCGACAACCGAAGACTCTGTTGAGGAGCTCATACCTAAGCAACTCCACCCTAGTTTAGTTTGTTTTGTGCTTAAGTGTTTGCTTTTATATGTTTGTTTGCTACTTTTCCTATTCATCTTTATATTCTTTTATTATCTGTATTTTCAACTGTTGTAGATTGTGATATGGTACCGTTGGAATTCTCTAATTATTGGAATTTGTGTGATGAAAAGCTCTATACTCGAGCTATGAGAGAAACTTATGTTAGGATGGTGGTTTTGTAGTGTTGACTTGTGAGACATCAGACTCGTTGGGTTGATGCGAGAACCCCACTCAGATGAGATCCCTTGAAAGTATTATTATCTTACGATTAGCCATTCTGGCGGTGATATTTTCAACCTCGATCTATGATTTTTAGGACCTTTAGTAGAACCTTGAACCAATGGCTTTTAGGACCGATGGTTGTGTAGTTTCAACCTACGAGACTTAGGACTTGTTGGATTAATGCAAATACCTCACTCAGAATAGATCTTTTTAAGGATATTATTGTCTTACGATTAGCCGTTCTGACGATAATATCGTCGAATGGGATCCATGACTCTGGGAACCGTGTCTAGAACCATGGACTCGATGGTTGTGTAGTGTTGACCTACAAAACTTAAGACTCATTGAGTTGATGCGAAAACCTCGCTTAGAATAGACCCTCGTGAGGATGTTATTGTCCTATAATTATTCGTTATGGCGGTAATATTTTCAATTAGGGTCCATGACTCTAAGAACCTTTTTAAACCCTAGAGCCTACCTTTGGGTGGATTTCCTACTCCTGAAACATTTTTCCATGAAGCGACTAATTAGAATGTTCCAATGGTTACATCATTATCGAGGGAAGACCTTTCAAGATTCAGATACTGGGAAAGTCTATATCAAGATCATGTCACAACATGGTGGGATCAAAATTCCTTTTCAGGAAACTCCTTCAAAGACCTTACCAACAGGGTCAAATCTCCTAAAGACATTGTAGATCAAGAGAAAAACCCTTTAAAGTTTAGTCAAATACTAGGACAAATAGCTGCAAGGTTCGAATAAAAGAATCCATTCCAAGAGTCGGTTAATCGAGAATGAATCTCTTCAAGGCATGCATTAAGACAAGCCACCTTAAAAGCATAGTAAAGCCAACCCTTCAAGAATCGGCCAATCCGTGAATCATTTAATCAAGGGTATAGCACTTCAAGAATCAAAATATTAGGGAAAACCGTCTCAAATTCATCTTACGGCAAGATTGCTTCAAAACTCGTATTAAGATGAGTCTCTTCAAAGATCTAGAATACTAGGGAAAGATAGGCTACAGAGGGACAAGTCCTCTCCACACTTTCAAGTTGCTCAAGCAAACGCTGTCGTACATCAGCAACTATCGAGTTCAACACAAGTGTTAGGAGTTCATGCTAGCACAACATCATACCACCTTTTGACAAACAACCTTGTTACACAAACAACCTCTCTGTACCTTAACCAGTTGTTGAAAACCCTCAATTAATTGCATGAATCATTGCCATGAATTAATCATGGCGCTTCCCTCTAGCGCCATGACATGCATATCATTGTATTCATATGGCATATTCCTATAGCATGAAACCTTGAAGAACTAACATGAAAAAAAAGTTCAACCTCATTTGGCTCCTCTCAAAGTCCAACCAATTGGCACACATACCTGCATTGATCAGTCATTACACTTCATGCATTATTTCATGTGTAGTATTCCCACAGGATGACACTCCATAGTGAATCTTTTCCATCAACCTTTTGATGATGATATTCCTCAATGAATTCACTAAATTTTTCTCCCCAAGTAAAGTTTCCCTAAAAAGTCTTGTTTAGAACTTTTTCGCTGCAGAGCTTTCCCCATTAAATCATCTACAAAAGGAGTCATTTCTGGGATATTTCTACAACCGGCTATTCATGTTTGTCAACCCACGTGATGATGTTTTCTTGATTTGTCCTCAACCCCTGAGTTAATGTTTTGTCTTTATTTTTGACCCCGAGTCGATGTTGTCTTTGTGCTCTCAACCCCCGAGTTGATTTGTTCTCGACCCCCTAGTCGATATTGTTGTCTTTACATTTCCTCAACCCCCGAGTTGATATGTTCTCGACCCCTGAGTCGATGTTGTTTTGTCTTTACATTTTCCAACCCCCGAGTTGATGTCATTTTATCTTGGTGTTTATCAACCCCCCAAGTCAAATTGTTCTCGACCATCGAGTCGATACTGTCTTTATTTTCTCAATCCCCGAGTTGATTTATTGTCTTGATTTGTTCTCGACCCCCGAGTCAATATTTTCTTTATTTTTCTCAACCCCCAAGTTGATTTATTGTCTTGATTTGTTCTCGACCCCTGAGTCGATATTGTCTATATTTTCTCAACCTGAGTTGATTTGTTGTCTTGATTTGATCTCGACCCCCGAGTCGATATTATCTTTATTTTCTAAACTCCTGAGTTGATTTGTTGTCTTAATTTGTTCTTGACCCCCGAGCCGATAATGTCCTTATTTTATAAACCCCCGATTTGATATCTTGTTACCCCCCAAGTTAACATCTTGTCCTTATTTTTGACCCCTGAGTCAACACCAATCATTGTTCTCTATACTAGGTGTTAACCCCCCCGAGTTAATGTTGATCTTGTATCCCATCCTAGTTTATTTATTCTCCTAACCTAGCTACATTTCATCTCATATCATATCATATTCCCTGCAAGTCGCTTTTCTCAAGCAAGTTTCCTCAGTAGAGTTTCCCATTAAGTCTTTTCGAAGTCATTTTCCCAGTGGACTGTCTTTGTAGGATATCCTCTAATCTTTTTACAAGTGGACCCATGTTGATCTAAGATCCTTATACATGATCAAACTTTGTTTCGAAGATGGCGCCAATTCATTGATTGATACCAATTTAGGTCATATTACATCTTAGTTTTAGCATCGATTCTTACATCGATGAAACTTGAGTTTTTAGCATTGATTTTTACATAGATGAAAATTGAGTTTTTAGCATCGATTCTTATATCATTGACAATTGAGTTTTAGCATCGATTCTTACATCGATGATAGTTGATTTTTGGCATCGATTCTTACGTCGATGACCATTGAGTATTAGCATTGATTCTTGCATCAATGGCAGTTAAGTTTTGGCATCGATTCTTACATCAATGACCATTGAGTTTTGGTATCGATTCTTGCATCGATGACCATTAAGTTTTGGCATTGATTCTTACATCGACGACCGTTGAATTTTAGCATCGATTCTTACATCGATGATAATTAAGTTTCAACATCGATTTTTACATCAATGATAGTTTATTTAGCAACGATTCTTACATCGATGACGATTTAGTTTTGACATCGATTCTTACATTGATGGCAGTTTAGTTTTGGCATCGATTCTTACATCGATGATAATTTAGTTTTGACATCGATTCATACATCGATGGCGGTTAGTTTTGGCATTAATTCTCACATCGATGGCAATTTGGTCATTATAAATTACAAGTTAAGTATCCGCTCTTAGGACGATACTAAATTCTCACATCCTCGGCATAGTTAGGACTTTGTAAAGGCGTGACAACTTTCATATATGTTTCTCCGGACTAAAGTTTGGGTCCTTTCATATTTAATTATCTCCCACTACGACTACATGAAGATTGTCATCACTCATGCTCTCAGGTTTAAGGTAATTAAATAAGAGCAGCTGTCATACCTCAAATTTTGTCGAGATTCCTTTTTATATTTTTAAGGAGCTTTTCATTTCAAATTGGTCTGTTAGCTTGGTTGGTGATGTAGTATGGATGACAAGCATAGTGTCACAGGTTCGAATCATATTGTATGCATGAGTCAACAAAAAGTCAAAAGTTGACTTTTTAGAATACTTTCGTATTTATTTAATAGACATCTTTTAAATAATTAATTTTTTATTTTATTCATTTTTTATTGCATAAATAGTCAAAAAATCATAAAATATAAATAAAAAAATCAGAATGAACAAAAATGTTTCCCAATCATCAAATCCACACTCAATCAGATCAAGATCAAAATAAATCAAAATGGAATCAAAGCTAAAATAGGGAAATTGTTACAAAAAGTGAACAAAATCGGATCAAATCCAAAAGAATATCAAAACTGAAATGGAAAAATTTGCTAAGATTTAACAAAAACTCAAGTGAAATCTTACTGACTCATAAAATATCACATGAAAATATTAGATCTCATGGATCTTTCCAAATATACACAAATCATATTCAGTTTTTTCTAATCTAGAATCTTAACCTAATTTTTTGTACCTATAAATACAACAGAAATTTCACACACAAAGCACCAGAAAAAATTCATACAAAAATTCACCCTAAACTTATTGATGATTTTCTTCGTACTGGAGAAAATCAACCATAAACCCTAAAGGCTGCAGTGCTCCATCTAAACCATACCTCACGGAAAAAAGAAAGACAGAAAGAGGAAGAGAGAAAAGTTAGAAGGAGAAGCAAAAAAAAAAGAGGGGAAAAAAGAAAATAAGAAATAAATGGAGCAACTTATGTTTGGCCATGCCACTCCAAGTAAGTCGTCCTCTTCTTTACAGTCTATGTTCTTGACATGCATGTTGTGTTTCTGCTAAAAGTGTGATAGGGTTCGTTTTTGTTCAATTCTTTTTTGGTTTATGAAAGTATTTTTTTTTATGTTGTGTTTTGTTGTGATATGAAATAGATGGGTATTGTACATGCTTGTTTATTTGGAATATTCTAAGTTTTCTCTTTATTTTTAGTTTTAGTGTTATAAAGTATAGTTAGTATGAGTCTAAACACCATTAATATATTTTACAATATTTTTCTTCTCTTTAGAATAAACTTTAACTAAGATGGATCTTATATATTTATATATTTATTTTAATTTTTTTATTCTTTCCTTAAGTAGTATGTTATGTTATTATTATTTTATCTAGTTTTGTTAGTTTTTTATTTAATTTCTACAAAAAGTCTATTATTTGCAGCCCTCTCTTTGTGTGATTTTTTATAGATTTTTTTTATAAATTGTTCTTGTTTTGTTAAATAAAAATCAAATATTATAAAAATACGAAAAAAAAAACTAAAATTCAAAGATACAAAAACACTAAAAATATAATTCAATTAATTTTCAATCCCCTTTTGGATTTTTTTTATTTGATTTTTTTAATTTGTTTTTATTTATTTATTTTTATTTAGGCTTAAATAATGTTTTCGTCCCTGTAAGTTGGCGTGTTTTTGGTTTTCGTCCCTGTGTCTTTTTTTTTTCGCTTTTAGTCCCTATATCTTACTTTTTGTTGGTGTTTAGTCCCTAAAGCCAAAATTCGCAGGAAAATCCGAAGGTTTCTTGCGGATTTTCCTAAAAATAAAATCCGCAGGAAAATCCGCAGGAAAATCCGCAGGAAACCTCTGTAGGGACTAAACACCAACAAAAAGTAAGATACATGGACTAAAACCGAAAAAAAAAATATAGGGACGAAAACTAAAAACTCGCCAACTTACAGGGACGAAAATACTATTTAAGCCTTTTATTTATCATAAAAAATTTAAAACTCTAATAATAAAAATATATTTTAAAAACAAATTTTGCAGGGTAAAACAAAATTTTGTAGAGTAAAACAAATATTTTAAAAATATCAAAACCATAAAAAGAAATAAAAATAACAAAAATAAATCTTTTCTTGTATAAATAAATATTTTCATATCATGTTCATAAATCAAACTAATAACTAATGTTTTTACAAATAAATAGATAGGTGGATGAACATTAACCACGTTCTTGAGTGATTGATTGATTGGCGTACATCGCATCGATTAATTATTCAAACTCAAAACAATTAAAACCAACACAACACATCAAATGTATCTTGTGCCCTTGTGCTCTTATTCGCAAAACTTTTTCATAAAGAGGATAAGTTAAGTCGTTTCGATGCGAAATACAAACAAGCGCTTCTGCCTCCATCACGCGAGCATGAAAGCCAATGTTTAAATGCAAAAACCTAACTTAAACCTCATCCTATAAAATCAACCACCTAACCCTATTTTTTACGAACTACGATGCTCTGATTTTCTCACTGCACTATGAGAATACGTAGGCACGAGGTTTTGAAACCTTGGCAAACACAATAATAAAAAAATATTTTTTTCCTTTCTTTTGCACATAATTTATCTTTTTGTAATTATATTTTAATAAATAAATAAAACAATTGCAAACATCCCTTGACAAACCCTTAACCTTAGAACTATAGGAGGTTCTCGTTGAATACAACTGAGTTAAGGGGGGTGCTAATACATTTTCCTCGCATAACCGACTCCTGAACACATATTTGATTGCGATGACCATCGTTTCCCTTTTTCCCTTAGGATTTTATTGTTATTTTCTCTTTCCTTAGAAATAAATAAAATCTGATGGCGACTATGTTAGTCATCCGCGAGCGTGCGATACGCTCGCGAGGTCGTATTTTTCGAGATGCGACAAAGTCCACCAAATCAACCTACTCATAATTATTGTTCCAAGACGGAACAAAATTATTATTCTATCTCAAACCTTCTGCGTAATTATATATACTAATTAATTCAACAGCCTAAAACACATTTAAGGGTTAGTTTTTTCAAATGATAACTCTTATTCAAATATTTTAGAAATTAAATTCATGATTAGATGCTTAAGAAAATCAAATTCCTTATCATGTGAACTATTTTAATTGAAATAATGTGGACTCGTATTTAAAGAATAAAATTGTCTTTTACATTTATCATAAATAATAAAAATTGTATTAGAGAGTATGTTTTTTTGTTCTATCTTGATAAAATAAAATAAAATATTTATGGCCTTATTACAAAATTTGTTTTAAAATTAATTAGAAGAACTTGTTGGGACAAAACCCAATCACAATGATGAACAAGTGTGTGTGTGTGTGTGTGTGTGTGAGAGAGAGAGAGAGAGAGAGAGAATGAATTGGGTGAAAATAGAGACATTTTTTTATTAAAAATCTAAATTGGGGTATTTATACATCAATACACAATGATACAACAAAATAACTAAATGAAAAAAATAAAATTTTCGAGCATGTAATCGGTTACATAAAAATTATAATCGACTACAAATACCATTGTCTTGATTCTGGATGATTCTGACAAGGTGGTAACCGGTTACACCAAATTTGTAACCGACTACTTGAATTATTTTTTCTTCAACACGCCACCTTAATTCAAGTCTTCCATACACATGAGTTCTTCAATCTCTTGAACATTTTAATTGTCACTTCTATGGTTAGAAAAGTGGTCACTTGATCTCCGCTTTTGCAATACTAGAACTTCAATTTTTCTTCACTCACAAGCTCTCTCAAGTAGTGAAATCTCATCTCTATATTCTTGCTTCTGCCATGTGCAACATGATTCCTTGCAAAGTTTATAGTGGAAATGTTGTCTATCATTAATGCCAAAACTTCATATTCTTTGCTGCATAATTCCTTCATCAAATTCATCAACCATGCAACTTGACATACACTCATAGACGTTTCAAATTACTCGGTCTCTTAAGAAGACATTGCCATAATAGCTTCCTTGTTTGAACACTAAGAGATTGATTTTTCTTTATACATAAAGTTGTATCGAGCAGTGAATTTTGTGTCATCTATATCTCCACAACAAATTAAGTTGATATAATCGAGAAATTTGTAGCTGCTACCTTTATTTTTTTGCGGGAAATAGAATTATGTAGCTAATCGAACTTTTGACGTATTTCATAATTATTTTGACTGCTTCTAAGTGTGACCCCTTTGGCTTCCCCGTAAATATTACCACTATGCCCACCCTATATGCCAAGTCCAGTCTCATATTGCACAAGTACCGTAATGATCCAATTAGCCTCATGTGTTGCACTGGGTTAACATCCTACTCATCTTCTTTCTTTGAAAGTTGCAACCTTGGTTATGCAGGAGTAATGGTCATATTACAATGCTCCATTTCAAATGTCTTTAATATCTCGAGTCCATACCTCCTTTAATGCATGATCAATCCCTTTTCGGACTTGTGAAACTCAATACCAAAAAAAAAAGTCATGAGACCATGGTCACTCATCTCAAACTCCTTAATTAGATCAACCTTGAATTCAATAATGTAACCTTTATTGATGCCTATAATCAGTAAATCATCGACATAAATACATATGATGATCACTCATTTGCTTGTATCCTTCTTCACATATGCACCATGTTCGGATACATATTTATCCAAACTCTTTGTGCTTTCTTCAACCTATACAACACCTTCATCAATCTATAGAACTTTAATTCCTGATTTTTCATAACTAAATTACGTGGTTGTGCCACATACACTTCCTCTTCTAATGAACCATTCAAAACCACATATTTGACATCCATTTGATAGATGGACCAATTGTTGTTATTCACAATTTCAACAACTATCCTAATGGTTTCAAACCTAGACTGGTGCAAATACTTCTTCAAATTTTATGCATTCTCTTTACAAAAATCCCTTTGCTACTAATCTAGCTTTATGCTTGATTATTTCACCTTTGGGGTTTTCCTTCACTTTGTACACCTATCTTACACCAATTGGCTTCTTTCCTTGAGGTAGATCAACTAGTTTCCATGTCTTATTTTTCTCAATTGACTCCAGCCCCCCTGTAACACCCCCAATCTATACCCCCAATAAACAAAGCGATAAATAAAATTCAAAATTTCATCAAAGTATATTTAAAACATTCACGACATAGACCGAGGGGGTCACATCAATTGAAACAAATACACATACACCTGCTCATAAAGATATGCAATAATTCAGGTAGCACATAACAAAGGGACTTAGTTCCTAACACCCATAATTCAGATACAGAATAAAAGCGGAAAATCTGTAACTGAAACTCATATATTTATACCATAAAAAGTTTGTCTGTCATATACAACATCATACATGTACAATCCAAAAGATACATGTATACATAATACAAATAATCACATAACGATCTCCCTGACTACCCAGTGCTACATATCAGAGCCGACCGACAAAAGAATGAAGACCTAAGCTTCACAAAAGACCTCCAGCATCTAATTTGCAATGCCTCATAGAGCATTTAAAAATAGCAGAAGGGTGAGAAACACAATCATAATATAATTGCATACAATTATATAATAACACTAAAATACACATATAAAATATTCTCACCACAACTTATACCAGAATTCAAACACAAACAACACAAAGTATATTTCATATATCCATCACCAAGGTATATCAACCAATACACAATACAAATATCACCAACATATATACATATATTAACTCATCAATTTCATCCACAATTCCACACACAATCAATCCATTCATGATTTATGCAAATTCAAAGAGACCGACACAACGACTCTATGCAAATGCACATGCGGTACCATCCATCCATCATTCTCAACACTAGTTCACTCAGGAACTATTGGAATCATCGCTTGTTACTTAGTGTAACTCCCCGTCGGGCAAACGATGTTCCCCGTCGCTTTAGGTCCTCTTTGTATAAGGCTCACGACGTTTATGGATTGCTTTAGGTCCTCTTTGTATAAGGCTCACAATCCGATCGCTTTAGGTCCTCTTTGTATAAGGCTCACGATCGTCTATAATCATCGCTTTAGGTCCTCTTATTTTTTTAAGGCTCACGATGTTATAGCGGATTCCCTCTAGAACCGATTCGTCGCTCACACCCACTAGGGCACACGACATCACACGAATGCATATCATGATGCTCAGCATACAATGACTCATGACATTCAAATGCACACATATACACATCCATAATCATGCATATATCATCAAATACCACACATTGCATTTCCTTGCCCTTAGTCCACAAATCATCATCACAACATCTTATCACATGCATTTTCATCACACAACAGCACACAAGTCATACAACTTTCATATCAACAGCATCTTGCATAATACACATCAATTACACACACTTACAATGGTACAAGTTAACAAAACGACACCATTCCAATTCCCGACATAATTAAATCGGCCACTAGTCTCAAAACCAATAATATAAGAAAGAACATGTCAAAAGCTTTCCAACGCACTAAACCGCGCCTCAAACCAACTCACGGATCAAAAGTTATAGATAAAACAAATTGGGAAAAGCTGTCACGTTCGTAGTGCGAAGCTCCTAGCGAGTCCTTCGCTTCTTCATTCGCAGTGCGAATGTCCCAGCGAACCAAGTCAGAACTGAAAATAGCCTAAAAAAACTCCTAACGTTCGCAGTGCGAACTCCCAGCGAATCTTCGCTTCCCCCTTCGCAGTGCGAGTTCCCCAGCGAACCAAGTCAGAGAGGAAACAACACAAAACAATACAAAGTTCGTAGTGCGAGTCTCTGGCGAATGTTCGCCCTCACCTTCGCAATGCGAATAGCCAGCGAATGCTCGCTTTCCCCTTCGCTAGGGGATTCGCAGTGCGAACCTGCGAAAACCAGAAAACCCTGCAGCGCTGTTACATAACCCAAAACCATATTTTCCCCACCAAAACACCTTCAAACCAACACAAAGCAATCAGAACATAATCTAATCATGGTAACTAGTATTCTACAACATTTACATCGATTTCCAACCGCGGAAACATCGATTTCTACTCGTTTATCTCATTTCGACCTATATTGAAAACCAATAAAACTTCCACACAAACATACATAATCATACACAAACATAGTATAATCGAGTTTCGCACCCTTACTCGATTAAATCGCGTTTGAAAAGTCGGTTGAATCGGTTCTTAGATTTTCCAAGTTTTCTCTCTTTTCTTCTTTCTCTTCTCTTTCTCTTTTCTTTCTTCCTCTTTTTCTTCTCCTTTCTATTTTCTCTCTTTCTATTTCTATTATATGAAAAATATAATATCTACCCAAACAAAAGACCAAAATACCCCTACACTCAAATATCTCGCAAACGTTCCCAAAACGCGATAAAATATAATCACGATGAAAAATAACATATTTTCAAATAAAAGTCAGAAATAAAATAATATAATAATAAAATAATCAAAACGACTCAATTAAATAAAACTGACAAAAACTAGGGCGTTACAACTCTCCCCCACTTAGAGATTTTCGTCCTCGAAAACATTACCTGAGACGAACAACTCTGGATACGACTCCCTCATCCGACTCTCCAACTCCCAAGTCAAGTTTCCCTCAGCGGCGCCTCCCCACGCTACTTTCACAAGTACAATGTCCTTGCCCCTTAACAGCTTCAACTCGCGATCCAAAATCCTCACTGATAACGCCTCAACCGTAAGGTTCTCCCTTACCTCAACCTCGTCCATCGGAATCACATGCGACGGATCCGGAACATACTTCTGAAGCTGTGAAACATGGAACACATCATGCAAATTCGACAGACTCGGCGGCAACGCTACCCGATAAGCCACAACACCCACTCTCGCGGATATCTGGTAAGGACCAATAAACCGAGAAGTAAGCTTCTTCGACTTCAATGCACGACCAACACCCGTCACCGGTGTAACTCTCAAAAATACATGATCACCCTCTTGAAACTCAAGATCTTTCCTTCTTCGATCATGATAACTCTTTTGCCTACTCTGAGAAGCCTTCATTTTCTCACGAATAAGTTTCACCTTGTCCGTAGTCTGTTGAATCAATTCCGGTCGAACCACCGAACTCTCACCAGATTCGTGCCAACACAACGGTGTTCGACATCTTCGTCCATACAACGCTTCAAACGGTGTCATTCCAATACTCGAATGGAAACTGTTATTATACGTGAATTCCACCAACGCAAGATAACTATCCCACGCACCACCTTGTTCAAGAACGCAAGCCCGCAACAAATCTTCCAACGACTGAATCGTTCTCTCCGTCTGTCCATCCGTTTGCGGATGATAATCCGAACTCAATCTCAATTTAGAACCCAACGCCTTTTGTAAACTTTCCCAAAATCTCGAGGTAAACCTCGGATCTCGACCTAAAACAATGCTCAACGGAACACCATGCAACTTTACAATCACACTGATATAAATCTCTACCAACCGCTCCAAAGAAAAACTGATGTCAATCGGAATGAAATGCGCCGATTTAGTCAGTCTGTCCACAACCACCCAAATAGCATTATGTCCCTGTTGAATGTTCGGCAACCCTGTCACAAAATCCATAGAAATGATATCCCATTTGCACTCAGGAATATCCAACGGTTGTAACAAACCACTAGGCTTCAGATGTTCTACCTTCTACTTCAGACACGTCAAACATGAATACACAAACTGAGCCACATCTTTCTTTAATCCAGACCACCAGAAAATCTTCTTTAAATCCTGATACATCTTATTAGCTCCCGGATGTATACTCAAATTACTATGGTGTCCTTCCTCCAAAATCATCCTTTTCAACTCCGAATCATCAGGAATACAAATCCTACCACGAAACTTCAAAACACCTTTATCATCCACTTTAAAGTCCTCATTTTCACTTTTATCCCTAACCGTCATCAAATCCACAAATTTCACATCCAATTTCTGTTTCTCGCTAATGGTCAACAGAAAGTCATTAGCAACCTTCAACATACCAAGCCTCACACTGTCAGACGTCAATTCGCACACCAAACTCAAATCCCTAAACACTTCCAAAAGTTCCCACTCTTTAACCATCAAAGCAGACATATGCAACGATTTCCGGCTTAACGCATCGGCTACCACATTAGCTTTACCAGGATGGTAATTCAAGCCAAAGTCATAGTCCTTCAAAAATTCCAACCATCTACGTTGCCTCATATTCAACTCTTTCTGATCAAACAAATATTTCAAACTCTTATGATCACTAAAGACTTCGAATCTTGCACCGTAGAGATAATGCCTCCAAATCTTCAACACAAAAACCACAGCCGCTAATTCAAGATCATGAGTAGGATAATTTTTCTCATGCACCCTCAATTGTCTCGAAGCATAAGCCACAACCTTACCTTTTTGCATCAACACTCCACATAAACCAATCAAAGACACATCACAATACACCACAAACGGTTCCGTAGGATTCGGCAAAATCAAAATCGGAGCTGTCGTCAATCTTCTCTTCAGCTCACTAAAACTTTCCTCACACCGAATATCCCAAATGAAAGCTTGACCTTTACAAGTCAACTGGGTCAAAGGAAGTGCTAACTTAGAAAAACCTTTAATGAACCTTCGATAATATCCGGCTAATCCCAAAAAGCTTCTAATTTCTGTAACAGATCTCGGAGCCTCCCATTGTAGAACTGCATCTACTTTAGATGGATCCACAGCGATACCGTTACCTGAAATCACATGACCAAGAAAACTCACTTCCGACAACCAGAATTCACACTTGGACAACTTGGCAAAAAGTTTCCTTTCCTTCAAAACCTGCAACACAATGCGCAAATGCTCCGCATGCTCCTCCCGAGACTTAGAATAAATTAAGATATCATCAATGAACACAACAACAAAACGATCCAAATGCTCGTGGAAAATACGATTCATGTACTCCATAAACACACCTGGCGCATTAGAAACCCCGACCTCAAATCAATCTTACTAAACACACACGCACCTACCAACTGATCCATCAGATCATCAATTCTCGGAAGAGGATACTTATTCTTAATCGTCACCTTATTCAACTGGCGATAATCAATGCACAATCGCATACTCCCATCTTTCTTTTTCACCAATAAAACTGGAGCACCCCAAGGCGACACACTCGGTCTCACAAACCTCTTTTCCAACAATTCGTTCAATTGCTTCTTTAACTCAACCAACTCAGATGCCGACATTCGATATGGTGCCATCGATACAGGTCTAGTACCAGGAACTAGATCTATAGAAAACTCCACCTCTCTCTCTGGAGGCACATCTGAAATATCCTCAGGAAACACTTCCGAAAAATCACACACAACAGGAAACACATCAAGTGAAACTTGACTATCTACAGTCAACGATGCAAACAACCCGAACAACTGAGCTTCATCCGCCAAAAGTTTCTTCAACTCTTTGGTAGATAAAAAACTCGATTCTTCGTCTTCCTCAAGAGAAGGAAAACTTACTAGCTTATGATAACAATCAATATGAACCTGATTAAACTGCAACCAATTCATTCCCAAAACCACATCTAAACCCTCCAACGGCAAACACACCAAATCCATCTCAAAGTCTTTACCATAAATGGTCAAAGGATAACTTAAACAAACCAAAGAAGTAGTTACTGATCCCATTGCTGGAGTATCAATAACCATCTCTCCATCCATCGAAGACAACACAAGATTCAAACACTTCGCGCACTCAGACGAAATAAATGAATGAGTCGCTCCAGTATCAATAATAGCAACTAAAGGTGTACTATTAATAAAACAAGTACCTCTGATCAGACGGTCTGCACTAGAAGTCTGAGTTCCCGCCAAGGCAAAAACTTTCCCACCAGCCTGAGCTTTCTTTGGTTTCGGAAACTTTGTACTAATATGACCAGGTTCACCACAGTTGAAACACGTCACCACATTCTTCCTTGCACAATCAGCTGCGACATGTCCTAAACCTCCGCAATTAGAACACTTTCTCATATCCTTCCTACATTCGAACTGTCGATGTCCTAGATCACCACACCTAAAACATCTCGGAGGATTAGACATACCTCCCCCACTTGGTCTTTTCTCAAAATTACCCCTTTGTTTACCCTTATCAGCTGGTGTTACATAAGGACCACTACGAAACTGTTGCTTCCCTTTCCTCTCGCTCACACTCTTATAGTAAGTAGAACGAGCCTTGCTATCCTCCTCATAAATCCTACAACAATCCACCAAATCAAAAAACCTCCTAATCCTCTGATAACCAATTGCCTGCTTTATCTCAGGACGCAACCCGTTCTCAAACTTCACACACTTAGAAAACTCCGCAGTCGCTTCAGCATAATGTGGATAAAACTACACAAGCTCCACAAACTTAGCAGTATAGTCAACAACAGACATACTACCTTGTTTCAATTCCAAGAACTCAATTTCCTTCTTTCCTCTAACATCTTCAGGAAAATACTTCCTCAGAAACTCAATGCTAAACACAGCCTAAGTGATCTCCTCCTCTGCAGCTTCCAACACATGACGTGTACTAACCCACCAATCATCAGCTTCTTCCAGTAACATGTGAGTACCCAGTCTCACCTTCTGATCCTCAGCACAATCCATCACCCAGAAGATTCTTTCAATCTACTTAAGCCAAATCTGAGCAACATCAGGATCATATCTTCCTTTGAAGATAGGCGGTTTGTTCTTCCTGAACTCATCATTACCCGCAGCATTAGGTGCACCCTGCATAGCCCGAGCCATATCTTGCATAGCAGCAGCCAAAGCAGCATCATTCCTACCAGCCATATTCTTTTCATTTCCAATAACAGCAACTATGGTTAAACAAACAGCTCGCCGAACCACAAAGACCAACAAGGACTGACACAAACTGACACGGACTGGCTCTGATACCACTTAATGTAACACCCCCAATCTATACCCCCAATAAACAAAGCGATAAATAAAATTCAAAATTTCATCAGAGTATATTTAAAACATTCACGGCATAGACCGAGGGGGTCACATCAATTGAAACAAATACACATACACCTGCTCATAAAGATATGCAACAATTCAGGTAACACATAACAAAGGAACTTAGTTCCTAACATCCATAATTCAGATACAGAATAAAAGCGGAAAATCTGTAACTGAAACTCATATATATATACCATAAAAAGTTTGTCTGTCATATACAACATCATACATGTACAATCCAAAAGATACATGTATACATAATACAAATAATCACATAACGATCTCCCTGACTACCCGGTGCTACATATCAGAGCCGACCAACAAAAGAATGAAGACCTAAGCTTCACAAAAGACCTCCAGCATATAATCTGCAATGCCTCATAGAGCATTTAAAAACAGCAGAAGGGTGAGAAACACAATCATAATATAATTGCATACAATTATATAATAACACGAAAATACACATATAAAATATTCTCACCACAACTTATAACAGAATTCAAACACAAACAACACAAAGTATATTTCATATATCCATCACCAAGGTATATCAACCAATGCACAATACAAATATCACCAACATATATACATATATTAACTCATCAATTTCATCCACAACTCCATACATAATCAATCCATTCATGATTTATGCAAATGCAAAGAGACTGGCACAACGACTCTATGCAAATGCACATACGGTACCATCCATCCATCAATCTCAACACTAGTTCACTCATGAACTATTGGAATCATCGCTTGTTACTTAGTGTAACTCCCCGTCGGGTAAACGATGTTCCCCTTCGCTTTAGGTCCTCTTTGTATAAGGCTCACGACGTTTATGGATTGCTTTAGGTCCTCTTTGTATAAGACTCACAATCCGAACGCTTTAGGTCCTCTTTGTATAAGCCTCACGATCGTCTATAATCATCGCTTTAGGTCCTCTTATTTTTTTAAGGCTCACGATGTTATAGCAGATTCCCTCTGGAACCGATTTATCGCTCACACCCACTAGGGCACACGACATCACACGAATGCATATTATGATGCTCAACATACAATGACTCGTGACATTCAAATGCACACATATACACATCCATAATCATGCATATATCATCAAATACCACACCCTTAGTCCACAAATCATCATCACAACATCTTATCACATGCATTTTCATCACACAACAGCACACAAGTCATACAACTTTTATATCAACAGCATATTGCATAATACACATCAATTACACACACTTACAATGGTACAAGTTAACAAAACGACACCATTCCAATTCCCGACATAATTAAATCGGCCACTAGTCTCAAAACCAATAATATAAGAAAGAACATGTCAAAAGCTTTGCAACGCACTAAACCGCGCCTCAAACCAACTCACGAATCAAAAGTTATAGATAAAACAAATTGGGAAAAGCTGTCACGTTCGCAGTGCGAAGCTCCTAGCGAGTCCTTCGCTTCTTCATTCGCAGTGCGAATGTCCCAGCGAACCAAGTCAGAACTGAAAATAGCCTAAAAAAACTCCTAACGTTCGCAGTGCGAACTCCCAGCGAATCTTCGCTTCCCCCTTCGCAGTGCGAGTTCCCCAGCGAACCAAGTCAGAGAGGAAACAACACAAAACAATACAAAGTTCACAGTGCGAGTCTCTGGCGAATGCTCGCCTTCACCTTCGCAGTGTGAATAGCCAGCGAATGCTCGCTTTCCCCTTCGCTAGGGGATTCGCAGTGCGAACCTGCGAAAACCGGAAAACCCAGCAGCGCTGTTACATAACCCAAAACCATATTTTCCCCACCAAAACACCTTCAAACCAACACAAAGCAATCAGAACATAATCTAATCATGGTAACTAGTATTCTACAACATTTACATCGATTTCCAACCGCGGAAACATCGATTTCTACTCGTTTATCTCATTTCGACCTATATTGAAAACCAATAAAACTTCCACACAAACATACATAATCATACACAAACATAGTATAATTGAGATTCGCACCCTTACTCGATTAAATCGCGTTTGAAAAGTCGATTGAATCGGTTATTAGATTTTCCAAGTTTTCTCTCTTTTCTTCTTTCTCTTCTCTTTCTCTTTTCTTTCTTCCTCTTTTTCTTCTCCTTTCTATTTTCTCTCTTTCTATTTCTATTATATGAAAAATATAATATCTACCCAAACAAAAGACCAAAATACCCCTACACTCAAATATCTCGCAAACGTTCCCAAAACGCGATAAAATATAATCACGATGAAAAATAACATATTTTCAAATAAAAGTCAGAAATAAAATAATATAATTATAAAATAATCAAAATGACTCAATTAAATAAAACTGACAAAAACTGGGGCGTTACACCCCCCCCCCCCTTTCATTTGCACATATCATTTTGGATCACTCAAGTCCTCCCCCGATCTCATTGGTTTAGATTCAGCCATGAGCACAAAATGAACAAGATCATCATTGTCATTTACTTTATTATCAAGAAACAACTCACAATCTTGCAATCTTGCAAGCATACCTATTTTCCTTAGTGATCTTCTCACATTTTCTTCAACTTGGACTTCACCGATTGCAATTTATAGCTCTCCAAGTACTGCAGGAACATTTTCAGCTTTGTGGTAAGCGATTACAGTTGGCTAGTAATTAGATATTGCATGCTATTATTGTTGGTGTAAGCCCTAGAGGCCAATACTTTTGGTACTTGTATCAAATTATTTATTAATAATAAAAGGCATTTCTTTATTATGTTTGTTTTTCCAAAATGATAAAGTCCCTAGAATAGCTAGTTTGTTTAATGAAACATTAAGTATGACTTAATCATGAGATTCCATTAAAGATAAGGACACTATTCTTAAAGCATCCATAGTCGAGCTTTAATGTGAAATGGGATAGCCTTAAAGCATTAAGACTATTATGTAGATAGACTGATGATCACATCTCATGGATCACGGATAAGGAGTTATCACGTCTTGACATAGGTATGAATATTAGGAGTAATATTTATACTGGATTGACCCACTATGAGAGTACTACATAGAATGTTATGCAAAGTGTCATAAGTTACTCTCATGGTGATAATGGTGTATACCACCCTTCGACCTGAAACTACTATGTACCCTAGATGTAGACTCAAGTACTTTATTGCTGATCAAACATTGTCCGTAACTGGATGATCATAAAGACAGTTGATGGGTACTTCACAAAGCATGCTGAGGGACATGAGTAGCCTAGATGGAATTTGCCCATCCTGCATAACAGGATAAATGTCTAAGGGCCCAATATTGAACTGGACAAGGATGACACGGTATATGCCTTGTGTTCAATATAGACATAGGGGCAAAAGGGTAATTGTACACACAAGTACTATCACAAAAGGTTTTGTCATATCACATGACAATTTTGTGACTTGGGTAGCAGTGATGTGTTGCTAGATACCGCTCACTGTTTATTATGTTAAATACATGATTTAATATAATTGCCAACGTCGCGAAATCCTACAGGGTCACACACATAAGGACAGTTGGAGAAGAGATAGAGTAAATAAGGAACACCGTAAGGTACGGTGCACTTGAATGGAATACGGAATATGGTAAGGTACCATGTAATATAATAATAGTTATTATTAATTTTATAATAGTTATAAAATATAATAATAATAAAATTATATTTATTATAATAATAGTTATTATAATAAATATAATAATAATAAAATTATATTTATTATAATAATAGTTATTATAATAATATAATAATAATATTATTATTGAGTTGGGCTTTTTAGCTTGTAGCCCACACAAGTAGTTCTATAAATAGAACCCTTGTGCAGAAGCTCAAAGTAGTTGTTGTTGAAACCCTGGCCGTATTCTATTTTTCCTCTCCCTCACTCAAAACCTTCAATCGTAATCAGCTAGCACTGTGTCTGAAGGAAGCTGTTCGTGTGGACTGAGTAGAGGCGTTGTTCATCGTACAACGCTCGTGATCATCCATAGATTTGGAATCAAAGGTTTCATCGCCACAAAAGGTAACCTTTCTATCACAGATCATGATCTTTCGTAAGGATCTCTAAAGGGAAATTTTTGTTTTCCGCTGCGTTTGGATCGCAAATTTCCCTTCAATTATTCCCTTAATTCATCTAAAACACTTCCATATTGATTACAATTATCTTGTTAACTGTGTCATTGAGTTTGTATCCACCCCTTGAGTGATACCCAACAAGTATCATTTGTTATCCCTTGTCATATTGCTTTTTTCTAAGTTGATCCGGAATGTGTCTATGCACAACCAAACCAAATACCTTTAAGTGACTCATATTTGGTTTGAATCTGAACCGTGATTCTTCAGGTGTAATATTTTTCAGCTTCTTCGTTGGACACATATTCAAAAAATATGTAGTTGTGGACACCGCTTCTCCCTGTAATTCTTTTGGCAAGTACTTCCCTTTCAACATGTTTCTTACCATGTTCATAATTGATTGATTCTTCCTCTAGATGACTCCATTTTGTTGAGGCGTATAAGGTGGCATTACCTCATGTACAATGCCCTCTTGATCACAAAATTTCCCAAAATCATTTGAGAGATATTCACCTCCAGCATATGTTTTTAGAGCTGATTTTATGACCACTTTGTCTTTCTACCATCGATTTGAATTTCTTGAACACTTCAAGCACCTCATCTTTCAAGTAAGTCCACAAATTTATACTAAAATGATCAATGAAAGTGATAAAGTACCTATTGCCTCTTATTGAGTCAACTTGCATCAGTCAACAAACATATAAATACACCAAATCAAGATGACACTTGGTTCTTCATCTTGCATCTTTGTTAAACCTGCCTCTGTGTTGCTTGGCCTGCACACACTCTTCACACACTTCAGCTGGCATATTGATCAATGGAAGCCTCATAACCATGTTGTTTTTCTCCATAGCATTCAAATCTCTGAAATTCAAATTCCCAAGTGTCATGCACATTCCTTCACATTAGCTATAGTTGGAAGATATCTATGGTTCATTAATTTTAATTCAACCTTAAAATTTGTGTTTTGATCCATATGGGACTTTAGGATCAAATTCTCATATGCATCGATAACTTTCAACACTTTATTTTCCATGTTAATCTTGTAATTCCTTTCAAGCAATTTCTCATATTACACTTATTCCAAGAATATATAAAACTTCTTTAATCAAGGAATACTCACCATTCTTTTGTTTGATTGATACATCACCAATCCCCTCAGCTACAAGTGTGTTGTCATCCACAATTTTCACTTTGTTTTTCATCGTTTAATTGATTGTTACAAACTAATCCTTCCTTCCCATCACTTGAGTTGAACACCCGGAGTCAGGGTACCATTTATCGTTGCATTCTGCATTTCCTCACATAGTCACCATCACTTTTCAATTGATATTAACCAGTTACGCTCTTCTTATAACCGGTTACAAATTCCTTTTTGTGTGTTGTTTTCTTCTTCAATAATCACCATCAACGGTATGCTCTCATCATCTTCTTGCCTTGCAAACTTTGCTTCAGCTTCTTGTGAATCATTCTTGTGTGCATTACATTCACGAGAAAAATGTCCAAGCTTTTGACAATTGTAGCATTGGACATTGCTTTTATCATCTTCCTTTCTTCCTCATCTTTCTCTATTGTTACAACCTTTGTAATTGCTTGATCCACCACCTCAATTGGAGCTGCTATTACCCTTTTGGAATGTTGAATTGATGGAATTTTAGGAGTCTCTTCCACCATTGTTATGAACGTTTCCTCTGCCTTTGTTCATGGACTACTTTCCCATCATTGTTTTGTTTTTCCAACAAAACGGGTCTGTAAAGCCATATCAGCATTTACCTTGTCAACATTTCTCTCTTCTATTCTCTGTTCATGAGCCTCAAAAGAACTTTGCAGTTCTTCTTTGCTCATGGTTGAAAGATCCTTGGACTCTTCAATTGTAACCACTACATTATCGAATTTTGAAGTTAACGATCTCAAGATTTTACCAAGCACATATTTCTTAGTGATTGTCTCTCAACAAGCTTTCACTTGATTCACCAATCTTGTGATTCTTGTAGTAAATTCACTAATGGTTTCTTTCTCTTCCATTTTAATTAATATCAGTTGTCTCTTGTGAGTTTGTAACCTCACCACTTTTGCTTTATCAACTCCTAGATAACTTTTTTCCAGAATTTCCCAAACTTGCTTTGAGGATGTGCAGTCACCAACCTTCTCAAACTTATCAGCATCAACACATTGATGAATGAGATACAAAGTTTTGAAATCTCCCGTCTTCTCTTCTTTGTGTGCATTTTTTATGCATCAATGGCACATTTTACAAATGGATTAACACCATTCTTGATCACTTAAAGAACATTTTGATAACCAAATATCACCTTTATTTGTTTGCACCACTTGTCATAATTCTTCGCATGGAGAGTTGAGAGATTTGCAGGAATAAGTTCATTGGATATGGAAATCATTTTTTGCACACTAAGTGTTTGATCATAGAACCAGGCTTTTGATGCCAAATGTTGTGCCAAAATCCAATCACAATGATCAACAAGTGTGTGTGAAAGAGAGACACAATTAGAGATAATCGGGTGAAAATAGAGGCATTCTTATTAACAACACAAATTGGAGTATTTATACATTAATGCACAACGGTAGAACTAAACAACTAAATGAAAAACAATTTTTTCGAGCATGTATCCAAGTACATAAAACCTATAACTGGTTACAAACGTCATTATATTGATTCTGTCTGATTCTAATAAGATGGTATCCAGTTATACCAACCTATAATCAATTACAGGTATCACTACGTTGTCTCTTTTATTTCAGAACATGAAATTACACCCATCATTAAATTATTTTTTTCTTCAATAAAAATAGGGTCACCCCACCCTACCTTGTTCCAAATATTTTCATTTAAGGACTGAACCTTTAGATATTAGAATAGAAACATTATTGTTCTCTAGGAATGGGCTCAATCCTGAAAATGACATCTTATCCACGTTTTAGTGGACACCTGCCTAACACCTACAAGCCTTTTGTGGATTGTGATGTAACCTCTCAATAATATTCAATTCAATCATTTCCTTTTTGTAGAGTAAATTTATTTGAACGCCAAAATATATCATATAATTATTAATTTGACAAAAAAATATTAGAAAATAACATTGTGTGTAAAATATATAAAATATATGGTGTTGAATACTTAAAGATATATATTTTTTCTTTTTATTATTTGATTTGTTCCATGTTTTCATGTAGAGCTTTTTTCTAATGATATAATCTTTATATATTGAAAATCTAAAATCTAGTATGTTACTTCTATATATGGTGGGCTTTATCTTTAATTTTATAAGAAATTTTTATATTATAAAATTAATTATAAAAAGACGGTGTTACTTTATATACAAAAAAACATTGCTTCGTTATTATAGTTTAGTAATTTTAATATGATGATATTCGACGTAGAATCTTGGATTCAAATCTGTGTCACACTAAAAAATAACCGAAAGTCTATGAATTTAATGTATTCTCTCAATCATAAAATAAAAATCTTTCTAGTTGAAAATTTGTTTCAAAATAAAAGAATTTTTATGTTTTCAATATAATAATAATTAACAATTAATTTTATTTATAATAAATACTCTCTCTATCTCATAAAAGTGTTTTATGTCTACACAACTTTCAAGATATTACATTACACTACATCCTCTAGTCACTATTATAAACAACAAATTTTTTTTAGGTTCATTGAATATTTGATGTATCTGATATATAATAACGTCCAAATATATTATTTATTCAATGAATCTAAAAAAATTTTGTTACTTATAATAGTGATCGGAGGGTGTATATATTTATGATTAAGGGTGTTCGTCGTTGAGTTGAGTTTAATTTGATTATAACAATATTCAACCCAATCAATATATTCAACTCGTATTTTTAAGACTAAATCTAACTCAAACCAACTCAATTATCAATAAATTGAGTTGAGTTGGGTTTGCGTGTCACCAACTTAATATAATTTTAAAATTTAAAATAAAATATTAATTCAACTAACACATTTATTTAAAAAAAACATTAAAAAATTATAAAAATTTAGTATTTAATTTTAATAAATTGTATTATTTAATATCTAAAAACTCTTATATAGTTCAAATCAAGATGAAAAATAAATATAAATGGTGTAAAATATTATTTAAAAGTTAAAATGTATCTCTATTTAAATAAAGAAATATGATCTCTTAAAATTGATTTAGACTTAAGTTTTTAAATGAAAACTATGATTATATTAAAAAATATACAAGATCAGGTTAGATAGTTTATAAAAAAATAAAATAAAAATAGCATTACATGTCAATAGGTTCAAGGGTTTGTAATTTAAAATTTTAAACTCGTTATCTAAACTAAATATTAATGAGTTTGAATGAGTTGGTTCGAGTTAGACTCACACATAATTGAGTTTGGTAAAAATAAAGGTTGAATGATCGAATGAATTTGTAGATTTGATCCGTAATATAAACATCCCTACTTATGAAAACTAATACTCCCTTCGTCCTATATTATAAGCAAAAGTTACTTTTTATCATTTCTCTAATTCTACTGGGCTGAGTATTAATCCAAACAAATGCAGAATTTTCTGTGGTGGGATGCCTGCTGATACAGTTCAGAGTATTATTGAGTTAACTGGGTTTGAACAGGGGCAATTACCTATTCGATATTTGGGAGTCCCTTTATCAGGTAGAAGACTTAATGTGAATCACTATCTTCCTTTGATTGACAAGATTACTGCAAGAATAAAACATTGGACAGCAAAGCTTCTTAGTGCAGCTGGAAGAGTGCAGCTGGTCAAAAGTGTTTCCCAGGCCATATCTCATTATTGGATGAGTTGTTTACCTCTTCCTAAGGTAGTTATTCATAAGATAAATGTTATTTGTAGATCGTTTATATGGACAGGTAAAGATGAGGTCAGTAGAAAGAGTCCCATATCTTGGAAGAAGATGTGCAACCCAATTAAGACTGGTGGTTTGAATATAGTTAACCTGGAGATTTGGAATAAGGTTACTATGTTGAAATGTCTATGGAGCATCTGCCTTAAAAGTGACAACTTATGGGTTAAATGGGTCCATAGTTATTACTTAAGAGGTGATTCTATTCTTAACTGTACTGAGGATACTAATAGGTGTTCTTGGATTCTGAAACATATTCTTCAACAGAGGCAATTGATAAACACAATTCAGAATGATTGGGATGATATGATAATTAGGAAGAAATTTCACATGATGAAGATTTACTTGAAGTTGGTTGATACTGAAAATCCTGTCAGCTGGCATTCCTTGATCTGTCACAACCTGGCAAGACCAAGGGCTGTTCAAAACTTATGGGTTACGTGTCATGGCCGGCTGGCTACAAAAACTAGACTGAATAAATTTGGGTTAATCCATGAGGTGATTTGCAGCATATGTAAGGATAAGGAGGAGACTATTGAACATTTGTTATTTGAGTGTAGTGAGACAAGAAGCATTTGGGATCATTTTCTTGATTGGTTAGAAATACAACACAGGCCGCTGAATTGGAAGGATGAACTTCCATGGCTAGTGAGAGCTACTAAAGGCAAAGGCTGGAGGAAAGAGTTTCTAAAGCTTGTTACGACTGAAGTAGTTTATGGAATTTGGGAGTATAGAAACAAAATTACTTTTGAGGGAAATTGTGATAAAAATACTGTTATTAGAAACATAAAGGATAGTATAGTTTTTAGAGGTTGGCAAAAAGCCAAAAATAGAAGCCAATTAGTAAAAATGCTTTTGTAATTAGGTTGGTTTTGTTTTATTTGTCTTGCTAGAGTGGCTGGACCGTTTGGTCGCCTTTGAGCTTTGTATTATTTTTTTGAGATATATAATATTCTTTATTTCAAAAACAAAAAGTTACTTTTTATATACATTAAATAATTAATGTATTTGATTTATATATATATCAGATATATTAATTATTTAATGTATCAAAAAAACAACTTTTGCTTATAATATAAAACGAAAAAAGTACTAATTAAGAATAATATTATAAAATTATTATATTTAATTATTTAATCATTATTTTTATTATTTATGTGTAACAATTTTAAAGATAAGACGGAAGGAGTAATACACTGATTGATAGTTTAAAAAAAATTCAATATATTATCTATTTTTTCATGTCTATATCTTCACGGACAATATTGTATTAGCAAAAAAGAAACATCCTTTAATTGAAGTAAAAGTAAATTACAAACAAGTTAAAGAAAAAGTAAAAGCAAGATTATCGTAAAACAAATGACACGTGTTTTTTGTCCGTACTTATGTGAACCATGCGACTGTCGGGAATTATGTGGCTGAGCCGTCGTTTATGCCATCCACGACTTCAACATTGTGTGGACCCCACAATCAAAATCTACTGCCACGACCACAAAATACACTTGCCGCCGATGCTGACAACGTTAATGTCGTTTTCTATTCTGAGCAATTATTTATTTTATTTAATGAATTTTATGTCTTTTCGTGACGATGGATTTGTTGTTAAGGCTAAGCTTAGTTAGAATGTCTAATCATTTAAAGCTAAGTGGCATGTTTTAATTAGAATTGAGTCTTATACAATCATGGAGTATATACTTCAACACCACTAATACTCTATAATTTAAGTCGGTAACTGTTTTGATTAAGATACTTGTGTTCATGAATACTAAGTGCTTCTTCTAGTGATAATTAGTTTTGACACCTTAAGCTAAAGATATGTCATATGTCGTGTATATTGAATTTATGAACTTCATCATTTTGGTGGGTCAGTTGCTCTTAAACCTATCGGAATTATTTTGAAAATAAGACAATTTCCTCGTTGATATTACTTTAATCAATAGCATAAATCTTACTTTTAATTTTGGAAAAGTAATGTACACCTTAATTAAGATCTTTTATACTTCAATCGGTATGTAGTTATCTCGTCTTTAGTTATTTCCATTTGTCACGTTTTTAGTTTTCTTTATGAAAAATATTTGGTGAACGCCTTATACTTTTTTATATTGAGAGAGATAAATATTTGGATTGATTTTGAGCATTGTTTTAAAAACTTGATCCAAATAGGAGGATTGCCCTGATTAAATCGAGAATTGAATGAAAAAATGATGTTATAAAGACATAATATTGTAATTACAGATCCTAATTTTTGCCCCCTAAGATTTCACATATCATTCACATCTCATTTGCATATCATTACCACAAACAAGATCATGTTTTGGTTCCTTTATCCCTCTCTTTTTTGGGTTTATGTCTTGCAAGGATCACCGAGCATCTGTGTGTTTCTTATTTGCCATTTTTTTGCTTATGTTTACTAACCCTTTAATCAAAATCCAAAAATATTTTGTTTTTCTCTTTATTGACATTTTCAGTGGAAGAACATGTAAAAAATGCCAAAATAACAGTCCCACAACTCGAATGAATTTTATCTGAGAAAAGTCAAAGTTGATCCACAATCATGTCAAATTTATCTGATCAAGAGTTTAGAAGATTTAATTGATTATTATTCAAGAGACTCCAAGGTTCATGTGTTTATGTCCATGCCTTCTTTGACAAGCAAGAAAAATCGAGCCAGAACCACAACAGCACATCAAAAAGCCATTTTTCTCATTTTTCATTGTGTTAATCGATTAACCTAATTGCACTGTGAAATGGTTAATCGATTAACACGTGCAATTTTTTAAAAAAAATGTGCCAAATTCAAATTCTGCAGCAATTGACACCAATTTTCACCATTTTGATCACGTGTAGAATATTCTAGACCATCTCATTTTAATTCCCTACATCACTTTGATCATTTCCTGCCATACACCTTCACTAATCACCACTCTTTTATGAATTTTCCTCCAAATTCAAATTCCAAGCCTAATTTTCATTTCCAAACCAAACTCCAATCCACCAAATTTTCCAAGCCTAAACTCTAAAAATAGAGCCTTCATTTCATTCATTCTTCAAGTTTTGGATAGCCAAATTCACCTTGTCAAAATTCTTCTTGACTCTCAATTTTCCCCAACTACCAAATTCACCAAAGCTCACTTTTCTTCTTTTGAAAGTTAACAAGAATTCACATTGATTCTTGTTCAACTTTGAGCTAAACCTTCATCCAAACTTGTTTTCATCATCAATTTCAGTAGATCAAGACTTTGGAGTTTGGATCTTGGAGTAATTTGAAGCAATTTTCAGATTTGGAGTGGTAATCTCATTTTCCGCCATTGTTGTTCTTGATTCATGTTCCACGATGTAGATCCTTTGTTGATCTTGTTTGCTTGATCTTTGGATCTTGCAATTTGTGTTTGATTACTGGTTTTTGCTGGTGTTTTACTCAAAATTTCGTGCACAATTGCATCCTTAATCATTAGGTGTTTGAATAAATGATTGATCAAGGATTATGCAATTTTCAAATTGATTTTCTGCTGTTTTTACAGTGTTAATCGATTAACCAAAACATGCACGAATTGGTTAATCGATTAACAGTTGAATTCTGCGCAAAAAATTGGAAGTTTACATTGGTTAATCGATTAACATAATTACACTGTGAGTTGGTTAATCGATTAACCAGCATACAGAATGTGAAAAATGCTTGTTTTTGGGACTGTTTTGGTTTTTTTACCATTTTCTTCCCTTTCCTTTGTTCTTAGCCTTAGATCACATATTTTTGTGGTTTAATTTGGCTTTCTCTTCATTTATTTCTCTTTTATTTGGATCGATGAAAGTCTTATGGATCATTAGAATTTCTTTGTCGAATTCTTGATCAAGACGATATAGTTACCTTCTTTTCCTTTCGTGCGGTATTGCTTTCGGATGACGATCTACATATCGTTCATCTAGCATGCATTAGCACAAAGAGCTATTGACCGGTCTCATTGTAGGGTAATTACTCTGTAAATTACTCGGAGATTGCTTAACATAGCGCAACATTATGTCCCGTATCGGAAAACAATTCAATGTTGATTGATTTTTTGTATTTGGTTCAACACTTATGAGACTTGTTGTTAGGAGGCTTTGGTCTTATCAATCCTCTAATGAGTTCTCATTAACCTTGATCTAAGTGCAATTATTCAATTATTATTGATCACTTACTCTAACAACTAACAACTAATCACCAACTTCTAACTTTACATTCCTTCTCGCTCCCTATCTCTTTTACTTTTATGCTCCATTATTATCATTTCATATCATGTTTATGTTTCCGCACTTTTTCCTTTGTCCGTTGGACACATGTTTATGCTTATGCCTTTTTTTCTTTGTCCACTTGGACCTAAAACATTAATAAAGGTCAAAACCTCTAAAAAAAACTTGTGCTTCTAATCTTGGACTATGGTTACTATCCCTTTTAATGGACATGGAGTTTTACACCAAGACCTTGGACATCCAATGCAATTCTTGGAACCTTGGACTTAGAACTAAGACATTTTCCCTTTGCTCTGGAATTATGGTTCGAAGACTTTGAAGACTTGTGCTTTTGCTTGGTTTATGGTGAAGATATCTACATTTGTGGTTAGGCTATTGTTATCCTTATCTTTTACTTTATGCTTTAGGATAGTCACTTCTTCTCCTCCCCATTCTTCAATTTTCAAAACTCTCCCCCTTTTTTCAAAATCTTCTTGATTTCAAACTATCACCTTTTTCATAATCAAACCTTGACTTTGTCAAGTGATTTTACTCTTTTCTCTTCATTTCTTAACAAATGCTAAACTACATAAGCATATTGACACCTTTTTCAAAAGACTTTAAAAAACACCAAACTCATCAATCTCTTTTTGTGCCCTCGTGCACTTTTTCCTTTAACTTTTTCATAAGTTTAGACATGATTCATTTCTTTAAGCGGAATTATTCGCTTGGAAATAACGACTTGTCTTTACATTTAAAATCAACCAAAACAAATAAATTTCATTCTTTGTACCACGAACTACGGGGTTTTGATCCTACATTGCACATCGTGGGTACGTAGGCATGAGACAATAAGTCTCTCCAAACACAAAAATCTTAAAAAAAAATTTCTCTTCTCATCTCCTCAATCTCTTTTCAAACAAACTTTTTCAAACCAAAAGCAGTAGATATTTCAAAGGGTTCCTATAGAGTACTATAGACGTTTTGGGTGCTAACACCTTCCCATTGCGTAACCAACCCCCTTATCCAGACTCTCTTCACTTGTTATTGTTGTAGAGCTTGTGTAGGTTTTGTTCGCTATTTTTTCCTTTCCTTTTTGGATAAAATAAAAGTGCGGTGGCGACTCTTGCTTTTCGAGTTAAGTTAATCAATAGCTTACACTCACGATTTTGCCGCTACAGAAAAGTGGCGACTCTGCTGGGGACAGATTGACCTCTTGCTGGTCCATCCCTTGAGGGGTTTAGCCTACTTTGATTTATTTATTGCTTTTTGTCTGATTTGTTTGTTATTTGTTTGTTCTGTTTGGGAATTCTTCTGTGTGGTGAGATAAGCCCAATACACAGGCTTGAGTGTACATCTAGGACTAGGGTGGAAAGTAGTAGGACCTATGCGCCGTCTTGGTACGTTTGGTGTTCACGAAATTCACATCCAGACGAGGTTTTCTTGGGAGATATCTGACGTGCGTGTCTTGCGCATTTCAGGGTGTTGATCTAGAGAGTTGTCGACTCTGGTGACCATTCCCTAGGACTCAGTTGAGGCACTCCTCCCAAGAGGCAATAATGGCAGACCAGAAATGGCAAACCTGTTATGCTTCTTGATCCGAGGACCCGAAGCCGAGGACTTTAGAATCCTTTAACCCATCTTGGCCTTATTAGGACGTGGTGCGGTGGCTATTTAGGTGCAAACTTGAATCAGTTGTTACGCGATACCACACTCAGACGAGACTCTCTTGAGAATATTATTGACTACCAAGCAGTTGGGAAATCGATAATATCTGAAAGATGGGTTGTAGACTCTGGGAACCTCTTTAGAACCATGTTCGGCAGGTGTTATACCCTTAGTACACACCTTTGGGGATTGGTTCTTACCCTTGACTCCATGCTCGTGACTCGAACCTTTGGACCCATGTGCTTTGAGTGATCTTGTTTGTGGTTGTTGCATCCATGCACTCTTGCATCCATGAGCATACATATGCATTCTTCCTAGTCGCCTCAGAAACTCATTTCAAATGTCTTCTTCTTCAGTTATCTGTTCACCGTCAAGCTGTTTCCTCAACACAACTACGGAACTAGAGCTGTGTAGCGCGGTTTTTGTGGTCTTGAAGCACTATCGCTCGGGTACTACAGTTCAATTCATTTTTTATCCTATTAAGCTGATTAAGGAAGGGAAATAGATGTCTCCAATTAACCCTGCTCGCATACTGAGGTTAAACAGTCAAAACTGTTGGTTTACAGATGCTATTAAGACGTGGGCCCTCTTCGATTTATTTTATTAAGAACACAGTGTCTGGACTATTTGTGAGGTTTTTGGTGATGTTTTTAGATTTGATGCTTTTGGGTTGATTTGATGGAAATACTGGATTTTGGGTTTTTGATTAGTGTGCTCGCTAAGATTTTTTTGCAATCTTATGCCTGCGTATTCCCGTTTAACGAAACAGGGATATCAGAGCGATCGTAGTTCCTCCTATTCTATGGGAGGAAAAAGATTGTTTTGGTGTCTTGCTCAAAGCCCAAGACATGAAGCTAAAGGTGGTTTGTATCTTGTTCAAAGCCCAAGATGTGAAGCTAAAGGGGGTTTGGATGAGAGAGAATTTGTCATCTCTAAAGAGGAGTTGTTGATGTTTGTATGTTGTGAGCAACGCACAAATTTTGATGCTAAAAGGTTAATTAACTCAACTGAGGTTCCCTTATACACAGCCTAAGAGGAGGCGATTGACCCAACAAGAGGGTGCCTTTTATTTGTTGTCTTGTACGAAGCCCGAGATAGAGGCTAAAAAGGTTGACTCAATAAGAGAGTACTAACAAGTGACTAACTCAATAAGAGAGTGTTTTTATGTGTCTTGTACGAAGCCCAAGACGGAGGCTAAAAGGTTTGACTCAACAAGAGAATCTTTTATCTGTCTTATATGAAGCCTAAGACGGAGGCTAAAAAGGTTTGACTCAACAAGATAGTCTTTTATACTCAACAAGAGAGTGATTTAGTGTCTCGTACGAAGCCCGAGATGGAGGCTAAAAGGGAAGTGAATCAACAAGAGAGTCTTTTATACTCAACAAGAAAGTGTTTTGTTGTCTCGTACGAAGCCCGAGATGGAGGTTAAAAGGGAATTGACTCAACAAGAGAGTCTTTTATACTCAACAAGAGAGTTTGAAGGTTAGCTCCGCTAGGGGAGAGTCATTTGTACAAAGCCTAAGAGGAGGCAACCTTACCGCTGTGGATTCTAAAGATCCTGAAGCGGATCCAAGTATGGGGAACTCTCATGAGAGAGACCGGGTTTCTGCCCATGTTTGAAGGAAACTTGAGAATGTCTTTGAGACTCAAGGGTCTTAGACTGTCCAAGTCTAGAGTTTTATCTTTTGTACAATGCCCAAGAGGAGGCACGGGCAATAAGGGATGGGCATTAACCCTACAACAGCCAGAGTTTTTGACGCTGGAAAGACTGCTCTAGCAAAGGATGACTAAGTTCAGTCTTATACCTTTAAGAGGTCGTCAGGGTCCTTGTATTAAGTCCAACAGAAGGCATGAGAACTTCTAAGAAGCCGAAGGGTCCTTGTACAACGCCCAAGAGGAGGCGGGGATGCTTTTAGGAAGCCTGTGGGTCCCTAAACCAAGAGAAGTTCAAGAAATGCAATTCACAGAGAAGAGATCATTCTAGGAAAGTTTGAGAATTTGGAAGGAACTCAAGAGATGCTATTCACGAAGAATAGATCAACTCTGGGGAGTAGAGTTTCTTTGACAATTTCTAAGGGTGACAGTCTGAGAAAAGATTCACCGAGAATACTGCCTTTCTCTTTGTTCCATATTGTTTAACCCCAAGAGAAGGGAAGACTGTATCTGGAATCCTACGGGGGATCTAGTTTTGTTCGTATTTTAAGAGTGATGAACAAGCCTTTACCTAGTGCTAGACGTAGTTGCCGGGGAAAACTCTAAATAACTATACTAGTATTACACAGTGGATATGTGACAAGTATATAAAAGGATGTGAAAGAAGACTTACAGTGAAGCAACTCCACAATACAGTTATATACATATGAAAGCGATAAATGAAAGCGGATAAACACTTACCCGTTGTAGAGCTTCTATGCTGTTTTGTTAGTTGTTCAACAAAGAAAGCATTGATAACAATATTATATTCAAAATCAAAGGAGAAAGTGCTTTGAAAAGATTGTTGGGGCTTACAGCTCAAGAAGAGGCCCAAGGTTTTAACGATGATCGCACCGCTGTTTTGAAAATTGTACAAAGGGACTTATACAATATGTGAGGCCCACAAAGTTTTTATGTACAAGGGGATTGGGTCTTACACTCTATTCGAGGCCCAAGTGTTTTTGTATCAGTGATGGGGCTTACAGCTCAAGGAGAGGTCCAGGGTTTTATTTTGAACTGGCGATCGTGCCGAGGTTTTTTCTTTTAACACAGAGGGACTTATACAATATGTGAGGCCCAAAAAGGTTTTGGTTAAAAGGGGATTGGGTCTTACACTCTATTAGAGGCCCAAGTGTTTTAAAGAAAGGAAATGGGACTTATAACTCGAGGGTAGGCCCAAAAGTTTCCCGTTTTGAAATGGCGATCGCGCCGAGATTTTTGAAAACGCGTTGGGTCTTATACAATGGTTGAGACCCAAAAATGTTTTGGTTTTCAAGGGGTTGGGTCTTACACTCTATTAGAGGCCCATTGTGTTTGAAAAAGTTTGATGAGGGTTGAATTAATCAAAACCCTAATTTGTTTGCAAAATATATTTTAATTGAATAAAAATTCAATTAAATCGATCAAAATTGTTAAACATTTGTGAAAAATAAATTGTGGTATTGGATTAATGTTTGAAAAATTATGTTTATATCCACAAAATGATTGGAAATCAATTAAGTTTGGAAAATCAAGGGAGAAAAAATATTTGAAATGTTAAAAACAAATAAAACAGTAATAATTTGCAAAAATATAAAATATATGAAATAAATAATATTTTTGGGATTTTTTGGTAAACTAAAATATTTTAACATTTTTGTGAATTATTAAAAAATGAATCAACTCAAAATCATTAAAACTCAGAGAGAATTTAATTTTTGAATCAATTAAATAAAATCACAAAATTCAAATATTTGAATTTTCAAAAAGGGCGTCAAGAACATGGCAAGAACACGCGCCACCCTCTGTTTCTGCAGATTTTCATTTTCTATACAATCTCACTGAATACTTGATTATATCATGCAATCTACATATCAATCTGCTCGTTTTCACCTCACGATCATGTCTATGGTCTTTAATTTCATTTATTTTAAGCATGGAATAACAAATCAAAGAGAAACCTCAAGAACCCTAAAATTTGCATGAAGGCTCAGAAATTTCATACACGATTCAAACAAAGCAATTGATTGAGGGAAAACACTCTATGCATGATTATGAACATATGGACAAATTATTGTGCAGCAAAAAATGCATGGATCGTAGAGTTAGAAGAGCTCATGCTTACCTCTTGCAGCTGGTGATCATGTTTTGTGTTAGAGGTGTTGCAAGCTGGTTCCAATGATCTGGACAGCTTCCTTAGGTGCCGAGGAGTGTGTTTGAATGCTTGGAGTGGTTTGAAACAAGCTGAAACTTGACATGGTACCTCAACTGCACCTCTGTCAAGAACTTGAGCAGTTGGCAAGTGATTTTATGATTTTGGTGTTACAGATGTTATGTGAGTGTTTGGATCACTTCTATATGATGTTTATGAGGTGTGTGTGTGTGTGTGATTGGTTTGGTTGGAACTAATCTCAAACTCAAAACCCGATAGTGACTTGCTTTGGAAGGCAAATTTGGAAGTGAGAAGGTGATTTTGAGGAAAGCATCTGTTTGATGGCTTTGGTGTACTCAAACTGAGAACAAATGAGTTCTATTTATAGTATAGCAAGTTTGTTTTGCAAGCAATAGTGAATGGCAACTGCATCAGAGGTTTGGCCAATGTTGATCAATAGGAATCCAAGTCTCCTCTAGCCATTGACTAGAGGTTAGAGCACAGGTTGTTGGTTCCCTAGTTCTTGGATAAGTCTTGACTGAATTTAGTTGGAAAGGGCTCAGTCCATGCCACCTTGGTGCATCCATTAAATGCTCCAAACCAAAATTGGAGTCTTGTCCCTCTTTTAGGCATTTCTAGGTTTGGCATGCTACTTTTGGTTCCAAAGACTTAGGAGGCTGATGGATCAGTGTTTGTCCCTCCTTGGTCCCCCCTGAGGTGTTCAGATGGATAAACTTGTTTGTCATTTGTAAAATTTTCTCAAAACGAGCAAAATGCATAAATCTGCCTTGCCATGACAGTTTGCAATAAGGCACATTGTCATTGTCATATCTCATGGTTTAAGTGGAGTTTCATGGAGTTCTTGGCCATTTTGGAAAGCTCTTATATGATACAACACATGTGTGATCATAGTTTGTCTTGATGCTTTTTGGATCCAAGTGAAAAATCCCCCATACTTTTGGAAAAAAAAAAGCAAGACAAATTCTGACTTAGTGAAAATTTCACTAAGTGTTGGAAAAAGTAGCATTTCATGTTTTCAGCCATTTTGATCATTCCATAACTAAAAATCTATGATGAATTGGAATGAGGTGTAGTTGACACTTTTAAAGTATGCCATGAGAGCTACAAATCCATCTTTGGATCAGCCCAAATGGTTGCTTGGATCTCAAGTTATGATCCTTGGAAGTTGGTACCCTAGCCACTTTGTTCCATAACTTAGAAAATTTCTAAGTTTTTTATGGTTACCCCTTTTACAAGTTATCCCACTTTTCTTGATTTTTCTTGATGAATGATGATTCCAATCACACATTAACATCATTTTAGGGTCAAAGAACCATATTTGTGAAAAATCTCAAAAAGTCAAAGTTGACTTTTGTGAACAGTTGACTTTTTTTCAGATGAACTCCAAACTGTGTGATCCTCTATGAAATCAAGTCCTTGATGTAATGCCCTGTATAATATATATCTATAATAATACAATACACGCGTTTTATTTGGTACTGAGACCATCATAAGTGCCTAATGGCGTAATTCACATACTTGACCATTCTAAAAACATAATACAATCTATGGCACAAGATATGGAAACTAGCCAAAAATAATAAAATCTAAGATCAATATACAATATCCTCAATTGTATACAACAAAATAATACACAGCGGAATAAGCTCAACTAAGCTTCTCTTGAAACATCCAAGCATAGCTCCACTTGTAAATCAAACCTGCAAATACCTCCTGAAAATAATCAACAATAGTGGGGTGAGATACATCAAATCTCAGTGAGTTCCCTATCTTATGGATTCTCTCGGCTCTACAGGGTTCTAACCAATCCTAACTCAAGTCAAGGGGAAGGGAAATGACCTTGAGTTCACAATCTCACAATCTCACACTATATGGAAACATGTCATGAGTTCATCAACTCAAAATATCACTAATCGATAACCTGTACCAAGGCATCCCCTTTTCCCGTCCGCTTCTATGTCTAGAAGTCGACCCGAGTCACAGATCCTTGTAGTTACTTGGCATACGAAATGGATTCGAGATCATCGGCCTGTTAACCGTGATCCATCACTTCTCATGGCATGTTAACCATCGCAAGTCTCTTTACCATATAGGATCCATTCGTACTACACACGGGAATCAAACCTGCCAAGTAATCATGCATGCACTTCAGAGGAGCTCGAGACTCATGAAGGCCTCTCAAGGGCAACTCAAAAGAAAATGGTTACGATTACGTGATCATATACATAAACGTGATTGTATTCGACAATCACAAGGCCACATTCGCCTAAAGACCTCTTTTGTCTTTTCACAAAACCACAATGGTTTACACACATGTTCCATACTAGTGCTTCACTCTTTTCTATACCATTCGGTAATGGACACACGTCTCGGCCTCTCTTGCACGAGCGTTGTCATTAAGTTATTCATCAATTTCCTAGCCATTACTAGGTTCCACTATCATTAAACTATGCCATTTGTTTTGGGGTAAAGTTTCCTCACTCTTCCTAATTCATATTTTAAGCATGCATATTCTCTTGATAATGTTTAACAACGATATTAGGCAAAGCATATCACAATTGCACATTTGAATTACATATCATAATTTCATCACAAGATATACAAAAACATATTACAATTGCACAATGGAATCACACATAATGATTCTTCACATAAAACATCACTTTCGGGTTCCCTCTGATTTATTTAATTGGGTATTGAAATTAATACTTTTCACTTCTATCCCGTAGGATATTCCCACAGCTTTACATCGGCTGTAATTATGCCTCGATCGGATTTACGATCTAAAAGATATGGATTTCAACATATCTCATAACATTACTATCATTCAAATGCCACTAATTAATTAATCCCACCTCATACTCAATATTTCCACTTTTTATTGGGTAAAGGGTCGTTCTAGCTTTCCAATGATACCAAGAACGTCTCGATCCGAGTTATGGATTTTTAAAGAAAACAGAATTATTGAAATTCCCAAGGAGTGCCTGGCGGTACAAATTTCGCCCGGCGGTGCCCCCTCGCCTGTTCTTCACCCGGCGAAGCAGCGACGTAAGTCCCAATTCCAAAACCAGAAAACTTCCAGAAGCGTTCCATGCTGCGCCCCTCAACTATCGCCCGACGCAAGCCTGCATCACCCGGCACTCAAAGCGCCGCCCGGCGGTGCGTATCAGAAACAACATTTCTCAGTTGCGTTTCTTAGGGTTCCAAGGCTCCAAAATTCATCTTTTCCAAACCAAATCATTTCCAAACATCAAAACAAGTATCATCAATTGATCACATGCATATTACGACTACACTACGCAATTTATATCGAATTTCATCTGTTAGATTTCATTTTCTCTCAGATATAACCTAAGTTCCAAACTTCTATTTCTAGAACTTAGAGTCTCTAACTAGAACCCACCTGGTAATCGAAGAGGAGGTTGAAGAAGATGGTGATGATCCATGAGTTCCTCTTCTTCATCTTTCTCCACTTTCTCCCTTTCTCTTCTTTCCTTTTCTTCTTCTCTTCCTTTCTCTTCTCTTATTATCTTTTTCTTCTTTTCTTTTCAAATATATATATATATATATATATATAAATATAATATTAATATTAATATTAATATTATATCATATAATCCAATAGAGTAAAATACCTCCAATTGATATTTTGTCATCTCAACCCAATTGATCAATTATTAGAGTTACCTTCAAATACTCTCTTGAACTAATAAATATCAACCTGTCTCTTTCATTAAATAATTGATCTCTTCAGAGTTCTGCAGTTGCTCTATTGATTCCCATTGATAATACTTAAAGTACTTAGAGGATTCTATTAATCCAATTATCCAAAGATAGAGTACATAGATACTCATCTGATATCCAATTGAGCACTTAAATAATATGGGGTATTACACCTCCCCCCCTTAAATTGAAATTCGCCCCCGAATTTCCTATATTCAACGAAAATCACAACTTGTATCACCGTCTTAGATCCACACTTAACTTTACTTCCGTCAAAGTTCCTGACGTAATCCAATTCCAACTTATTTTTATAAATTATCGACTCCACGTCCTTAGCCATACTCTTATTCCAATACCGAGTTAGCTTCTAACTTTGCTTTTTCCATAACTCATCTGTTGTTCTGTAATAAAATACTTAGTCGCATTCTACCTTCGGAAGACATACACCATTCTACTTTCCTCTACTGAGTCACAAACAAAACTGTAACACCTTATCTCAAATTGGGACAATAAACACCCATCAAATCCTCGTGAGGTAATTCCGTGATTCCTTAACTTCATGCAATTACCGACAACTATCATTTCATAAATCCTTTAACATTCGATCCACTTCATAGCTAGTCAAACTACTTCTTTACCGGTTCCATCTGGTCTGATACTAAACATTGTAACCATTACATTCGATAATACATCTCTTTCGTATCACCCTAAAAATAACACGCTTAAAACATGATATCCTTATTTCTTTATTATTCTTATAAGTAACCATCCATCTGATTCTTATTAATCCGACTGAACTCTTTCATCTGTTACTCTCCATCGCGCAACTTAAATCCTAACAGTGGAACACCACGAATTCTTAAGCATTACTAGGTAGCTAATATTCTGCGGAGAAACACACTTATCCACTGGGATCCTTACTAACCAGCAGTACAAGAAACTTACTGACGTCCTATGGTAAGACAATTTCCTCGCCAACACACAATATTATAACATCGATTCAACACTTTCCAGACGATAGGTGCAGGAGTTTCACTGCTACAACCATAACATATACAACTCCAAATTCAGTCTAAACTCAAAAAAATTCATCCAAAATAGCTTAACAACTTTCGTTTCTAGGTACCATATTCCGTAACAACTCTCCTCGCGGTTTTTCGACTCACTCAAGGTTTCTTGTTGATTTCGAGATCTCAATCCAAAATGACGTAACACCAACCCAGAACTTCAATCATAAGTGAGTCACCACTTAACGAAACTTAAACCATCCAAAGCACAATTGTGAGTTTCCATACTACTCACCAATTCACATACAACACTCCACATACACCCACACTTTCGAAGGCCATGTCGTTGTTTCTCAATTGAATCTACTTTTCTTAATCGTTCTGTTCCATAAACGATCCAACTTATGTGCTTAACTTTGGAACGTCCAATTCTTACTCGTACTTGGAAAGATAACTTTCAAATTTCCTTCTCCGGGTAAAACACAACTGCACATAACTGGTACCACTCTCACGGTCTAAATCCGATGCCATGAACTCACGGGAGATAACAAATACTAACTCTAACCAACCGTTCATACCTCACTAACACCATAATTAAGTATCAAAATATTCCTTGCGAGATCCACACTTCGTGAGTATTTTCCAACTTCGTCCTTACGACTCGCAACGGTAATGATAACAATACCCTTAAGAGTTTCTCACACTCAACACGATTCATAAGATTACTTCCCCATAAGTCAACTCTCTTGTCGTCTGAACAAATGGTCAACTACGCAACACCTTTCCACAAGTTCCAATTTTCAAAACACAATTCCGTCTTTCATTTAATTGTAATCCCGTTTTCCATTCGCACAATACTCTCCACTCAGAGCAACATAAAGTAACAAAACGCAGATGTTGGTTCTTAAGGGAGTTTACAATTTACACACATGTTAATCAATTACCCGTCTGAGGTCAATCGGTTAACTCCTCAAAATTCAGCACAAAATACCATCAATCCGGTTTGTTCTAACTCACAATATCATTCTCAACTCGTGGCTTTTAACTTATATAAAATTTACCAACCAAGATCAACTCAAGGTGGTACAAAACAAAGTTAAAACATGCGGATGACACACTCCAACCAAGTGACAAGGCAAAATTCCAAATTCTGACGCAGTCACACGACAAAACTTCAGCGGGGTAGTTCATTCTCTGCTCAAACAACCATTATACGATACCACAAAAGCGATGGACATCTCACATCAAGCATACAACCTTGTTCTCTATACTTGAAAATAAATCGGGGCAATGCATCCTCTTGAAGAACCTTTCCATCACTTCGCACACATTACCCGAAATTTCTTACCCTTCACTATCCATCACACATCCCACTTACACCAAATTACTTAATGGAAGATTCACAACCGACAATTCTCATCAAGTAATTACTAAACCCTTTTGGTATAAATCGTTCCATGATTTACACTTAGTCTGAAATAAGTCTTGTTTCGTTTCTCGTTGTTTTACCCCAATCTTACTTCTTAGGACACAATACTTACTGCTTCACAAGGTACGTCCCTTCACACTTGTCTCAAGAATAAGAATCCATCACGTACACTTGTGACTCCGGTGCTACTGCTACGCTTGTTCTTAATACCAAGGTGTAAATTTCTCATTTCACATCATACTACTAGGGTCCTCACGGTTAAGCCATCCGTGATTACACTTTCTTAACTATAGGTTCATCAACACCTTAAAACTCCATTGCACACTCGTCCAAAATACATTTTGTTGTTACTTTCCTCATAATATACTGTTGATACCATTTCTACATCGCGTTTACTTTGCTCTCCAAGGTAATCCTCTTAGGTCCAAATATAAAACCACCATAGTTACATTCCTTAAGTCCAAGGTACTTACTCTGTTTCTTAATACAACTATTCCGGTTCGTATCACTACACTTTCTGTTACCAAATGAAGCTCATTCTTTCTCCAACACAATACCTTATACGGTTCCTTGGGTAATTTAACATTTCCAAATTGGTCTCTCTCCGAATACCGAAAACCCTTATGTAACATCTCAAACTTAATCTCTCTACATAACTGAATATACTCAATTCATCACCCACTCTTCGTCCGGCACATACTTGTTTCACTTGAAGCACGTAAACATATTCTTGTGTTCCTTCTCACACTTCTCTACTACTTTAGGTTCCCATAGAAGCCGAACTTCCTTAAGTCTCATCTTTTGCCAGTTGGAAGACATTGTTCTGAACACATTCCTTAAGGTACTCTCGTCCATTCGAGATACCATAGCGACCTTAGAACAAAACACCAATAACTCATCTCGCTTTCGGACCTTACGCCACGCGTTCCACAAAACAACTTTTCTTTTCCACGGAATGAGATTACTTGAAATCCTTATCCATATTAGTGGTCAGTCCAGCTCCACTAGCGATTTTTCATATTCCTCAATACCTTGACCAATCGTCCGATAGAGATCCTTAACTTTCAGACTCCATCCGTTCCAAAGGATTTCTTGAACAACACACTACTCTTCAATTCCATGCTACCCAAAGTACAACTTCTACTAAGATCTCAACTTAGCTGAACAAAACTCATCACTACAAATTCTTGGCCTGAGCCTACCCTCACAGCACAAGTTCCGACAACACTTCGGAGTCCTCGTGGTCGCTCAACCATGATTCTACTTATCACATATATAGCATTAGGCTGATCAGGCCCAACACTACATAGTATGATATTAAGTTTCATGCAGGCAAGACACACTTAAGAGGCAGGAATTGATTTACTTATGATGTTTCAAGGCTAGGTCGAGGACACGACCTACTCTGATACCAACTGTAATGCCCTGTATAATATATATCTAGAATAATACAATACACGCATTTTATTTGGTACTGACACCATCATAAGTGCCTAATAGCGTAATTCACATACTTGACCATTCTAAAAACATAATACAATCTATGACACAAGATATGGAAACTAGCCAAAAATAATAAAATCTAAGATCAATATACAATATCCTCAATTGTATACAACAAAATAATACACAGCGGAATAAGCTCAACTAAGCTTCTCTTGAAACATCCAAGCATAGCTCCACTTGTAAATCAACCCTGCAAATACCTCCTGAAAATAATCAACAATAGTGGGGTGAGATACATCAAATCTCAGTGAGTTCCCTATCTTATGGATTCTCTCGGCTCTACAGGGTTCTAACCAATCCTAACTCTAGTCAAGGGGAAGGGAAATGACCTTGAGTTCACAATCTCACAATCTCACACTATATGGAAACATGTCATGAGTTCATCAACTCAAAATATCACTAATCGATAACCTGTACCAAGGCATCCCCTTTTCCCTTCTGCTTCTACGTCTAGAAGTCGACCCGAGTCATGGATCCTTGTAGTTACTTGGCATACGAAATGGATCCAGGATCATCGGCCTGTTAACCGTGATCCGTCACTTCTCATGGCCTGTTAACCATCGCAAGTCTCTTTACCATATAGGCTCCATTCGTACTACACACGGGAATCAAACCTGCCAAGTAATCATGCTTGCACTTCAGAGGAGCTCGAGACTCATGAAGGCCTCTCAAGGGCAACTCAAAAGAAAATGGTTACGATTACGTGATCATATACACAAACGTGATTGTATTCGACAATCACAAGACCACATTCTCCTTAAGACCACTTTTGTCTTTTCACAAAACCACAATGGTTTACACACATGTTCCAATAAGAGAGTCTTTTATACTCAACAAGAGAGTGTTTTAGTATCTCGTACGAAGCCCGAGATAGAAGCTAAAATGAGTTTGACTCGACAAGAGAGTCTTTTATACTCAACAAGAGAGTGATTTTCTGTCTCGTACAAAGCCCGAGATAGAGGCTAAAAAGATATTGACTCAACAAGAGAGTCTTTTATACTCAACAAGAGAGTGTTTTAGTATCTCATACGAAGCCCGAGATAGAGGCTAAAAGGGAATTGACTCAACAAGAGAGTCTTTTATACTCAACAAGAGAGTCTGAAAAGGTTAGCTCCGCTAGGGGAGAGTCATTTGTACAAAGCCCAAGAGGAGGCTACCTTACCGCTATGGATTCTGAAGATCCTGAAGCGGGTCCAAGTATGGGGAACTCTCATGAGAGAGACCGGGTTTATGCCTATGTTTGAAGGGAAGTTGAGAATGTCTTTGAGACTCAAGGGTCTTAGACTGTCCAAGTCTAGAGTTTTATCTTTTGTACAATGCCCAAGAGGAGGCACGGGCATTAAGGGATGGGTATTAACCCTACAACGACCGAAGTTTTTGACGCTGGAAAGACTGCTCTAGCAAAGGATGACTAAGTTTTGTCTTATACCTTTAAGAGGTCGTCAGGTCCTTGTATTAAGCCCAAGAGAATGCATGAGAAATTCTAAGAAGCCGAAGGGTCCTTGTACAATGCCCAAGAGGAGGCGGGGATGCTTTTAGGAAGCCTATGGGTCCCCAAACCAAGATAAGTTCAAGAAATGCAATTCACAGAGAAGAGATCATTCCAGGAAAGTTCGAGAATTTGGAAGGAACTCAAGAGATGCTATTCACGGAGAATAGATCAACTCTGGGGAGTTGAGTTTCTTTGACAATTTCTAAGGGTGACAGACTGAGAAAATGTTCACCGAGAATACTGCCTTTCTCTTTGTTCTATATTATTTAACCCTAAGAGAAGGGAAGACTGTATCTGGAATCATACGGGGGATCTAGTTTTGTTCGTATTTTAATAGTGATCAACAAGCCTTTACCTAGTGCTAGACGTAGTTGCTGGGGAAAACTCTAAATAACTATATTAGTATTACACAGTGGATATGTGACAAGTATATAAAAGGATGTGAAAGAAGACTTACAATGAAGCAGCCCCACAATACAGTTATATACATATGAAAGTGATAAATGAAAGCGGATAAACACTTACCCGTTGTAGAGCTTCCATGTTGTTTTGTTAGTTGTTCAATAAATAAAGCTTTGATAACAATATTTTATTCAAAATCAAAGGAGAAAGTGCTTTGAAAAGATTGTTGGGGCTTACAGCTCAAGGAGAGGCCCAAGGTTTTAACGATGATCGCACCGCTGTTTTAAAAACTGTACAGAGAGACTTATACAATATGTGAGGCCCGCATAGTTTTTATGTACAAGGGGATTGGGTCTTACACTCTATTAGAGGCCCAAGTGTTTATGTATCAGTGATGGGGATTACAGCTCAAGGAGAGGCCCAGGGTTTTATTTTGAACTGGCGATCGTGCCGAGGTTTTCTCTTTTAACACAGAGGGACTTATACAATATGTGAGGCCCAAAAAGGTTTTGGTTAAAAGGGGATTGGGTCTTACACTCTATTAGAGACCCAAGTGTTTTAAAGAAAGGAAATGGGACTTATAACACGGGGGTAGGCCCAAAAGTGTTCCTTTTGAAATGGCGATCGCGCAGAGATTTTTGAAAATACAGTGAGTCTTATACAATGGCTGAGGCCCAAAAATGTTTTGGTTTTCAAAGGGGTTGGGTCTTACACTCTATTAGAGGCCCATTGTGTTTGAAAAAGTTTGACGAGGGTTGAATTAATCAAAACCCTAATTTGTTTTCAAAATATATTTTAATTGAATAAAAATTCAATTAAAATGATTAAAATTGTTAAACATGTGTGAAAAACAAATTGTGGTATTGGATTAATGTCTGAAAAATCATGTTTTTATCCACAAAATGATAGGAAATCAATTAAGTTTGGAAAATCAAGGGAGAAAAAATATTTCAAATGTTAAAAACAAATAAAACATTAATTCTTTGGAAAAATATCAAATATATGAAATAAATTTTGGGTTTTTTTTTGGTAAAATAAAATATTTTAACATTTTTGTGAATTATTAAAAAATGAATCAACTCAAAATCATTAAAACTCATAGAGAAATTAATTTTTGAATCAATTAAATAAAATCACAAAATTCAAATATTTGAATTTTCAAAAAGGCCGCCAAGAACATGTCAAGAACACACGCCATCCTCTGTTTCTGCAAATTTGCATTTTCTATCCAATCTCACTGAATACTTGATTATATCATGCAATCTACATATCAATCTGCTCGTTTTCACCTCACGATCATGTCTATGGTCTTTAATTTCATTTATTTTAAGCATGGAATAAGAAATCAAAGAGAAACCTCAAGAACCCTAAAATTTGCATGAAGGCTCAGAAATTCCATACACGATTCAAACAAAGCAATTGATTAAGGGAAAACACTCTATGCATGATTATGAACATATGGTCAAATTATTGTGCAGTAAAAAATGCATGGATCATAGAGTTAGAAGAGCTCATGCTTACCTCTTGCAGCTGGTGATCGTGTTTTGTGTTAGAGGTGTTGCAAGCTGGTTCCAATGATCTGGACAGCTTCCTTAGGTGCCAAGGAGTGTGTTTGAATGCTTGGAGTGGTTTGAAACAAGCTGAAACTTGAGATGGTACCTCAACTGCACCTCTGTCAAGAACTTGAGCAGTTGGCAAGTGATTTTGTGATTTTGGTTTTATAGATGTTATGTGAGTGTTTGGATCACTTCTATATGATGTTTATGAGGTGTGTGTGTGTGATTGGTTTGGTTGGAATTGCTCTCAAACTCAAAACCCGATAGTGACTTGCTTTGGAAGGCAAATTTGGAAGTGAGAAGGTGATTTTGAGGAAAGCATCTATTTGATGGCTTTGGTGTACTCAAATTGAGCACAAATGAGCTCTATTTATAGTAGAGCAAGTTTGTTTTGCAAGCAATAGTGAATGGCAACTGCAGCAGAGGTTTGGCCAATGTTGATCAATAGGAATCCAAGTCTCCTCTAGCCATTGACTAGAGGTTAGAGCACAGGCTGCTGGTTCCCTAGTTCTTAGATAAGTCTTTACTGAATTTAGTTGGAAAGGGCTCAGTCCATGCCACCTTGGTGCATCCATTAAATGCTGCAAACCAAAATTGGAGTCTTGTCCCTCTTTTAGACATTTCTAGGTTTGGCATGCTACTTTTGGTTCCAAAGACTTGGGAGGCTGATGGATCAGTGTTTGTCCCTCCTTGGTCTCCCCGTGAGGTGTTCAGATGGATAAACTTGTTTGTCATTTGTAAAATTTGCTCAAATCGAGCAAAATGCACAAATCTGCCTTACCATGACAGTTTGCAGCAAGGCACATTGTCATTGTCATATCTCATGGTTTAAGTGGAGTTTCATGGAGTTCTTGGCCATTTTGGAAAGCTCTTATATGATACAACACATGTGTGATCATAGTTTGTATTGATGCTTTTTGGATCCAAGTGAAAAATCCCCCTACTTTTGGAAAAAAAAGCAAGACAGATTCTGACTTAGTGAAAATTTCACTAAGTGTTGGAAAAAGTGGCATTTCATGTTTTCAGCCATTTTGATCATTCCATAACTCAAAATCTATGATGAATTGGAATGAGGTGTAGTTGACACTTTTAAAGTATGCCATGAGAGCTACAAATCCATCTTTGGATCAGCCCAAATAGTTGCTTGGATCTCAAGTTATGATCCTTGGAAGTTGGTACCCTAGCCACTTTGTTCCATAACTTAGAAAATTTCTAAGTTTTTTATGGTTACCCCTTTTACAAGTTATCCCACTTTTCTTGATTTTTCTTTATGAATGATGATTCCAATCACACATTAACATCATTTTAGGGTCAAAGAACCATATTTGTGAAAAATCTCAAAAAGTCAAAGTTGACTTTTGCACAGTTGACTTTTTGTCAGATGAACTCCAAACTGTGCGATCCTCTATGAAATCAAGTCCTTGACCTAAATCAAACTTTATGGATTGATTTCATAGGTGTTATAGGGTGTATTGAATCATGTCCCAAGATTTGGGAGCATGCCTGGGTCAAAAGTCAAAGGCATAGTTGACTTTTCATGCGAAACCCTAAATGTGGTTCTGATGAATTTGAAACTTGTTGATCAAGCTTCTTGGATCAATCCATTGTTGCAAATGGATCAATGTGGTGTATTAGATACCCTCAAACCATGTCTAGAGGTCTTGGCTAATGATTTGTCCCAGAAGTCAAGTTAGGGGTGAATTAGGTCAAGAAACCCTAATTCCTGATTTTTGGTAAATGCATCCCTTGGGGCTAAATTGACTTGATGATTGGGTTTATGATGTTCCATGAAGTATCTTAGGTTATGCTTTGAAGCATTGGTTCATGCCCAGAGGAAAATTTCCATCTGGAGGCCCTGGTCGACCAAACCCTAATTTGTGACACTGGCGATCTTAAGGCTTGATCCACTTAGAATGCTGCAACCTTGTGCTTGATTCTTGTTGCGGGAGTCCTCTTGATCCATTGTGGATGTTTGAGAGGTTAGACAAGTTGAAGATCATGTCAATTCTCGATTGATCCTTTGTCTAAGAACTCTGAGAGGGCTTGAAACCCTAATTATTATTTGCAGTGAATGCTCACCCATCTTTGGGGAGACTGATGAGGCATAATGATTCATCCATATTGCGGTGATGATTTACACAATGATGGGAAATCTTAGTGGTCAAAATTTGGAGTATGACAAGCTGCTGTCAGATTGAGAATGGAAAACCAAGAACAACACAATGCCAAAGTCAGAATGGAAATTGATGAGTTGAAGGCCGGTATGACCAAGCTCATAGAAATGCTGCAAGTTATGATTGCTAGAGGTGAACCACCTCAGAGGACTGTGATCTCTGAATCTTACCTGTTGCTGTTGACCCTCCACTGACTCAGCAACCAGCTTCTACTTGGCCAGAATTTGGGTTACCTCCGAATTACTCGCCACCCTTTGCAACTACTCATGTGTTTGTCTCGCCAGTATCTTCAGCTCCATTGTTCACTGAACCTCAGCCTGTTGTGCATTCTATTGCTTAAGCTATTCCTGAGAATCATTTCGTGTACCATGCTGCTGGTCCACAATCTAAAAGTCAGGGAGAACCTGGATACATTGAAGAAGTTAGAGAGCAATGGCAAACTCTAGACAAAAGGATAAGAGTCGTGGAAGGAAGTGATGTCTTTAGTGCTGCCGCAATGGACATGTGCTTGGTTTCTGACTTAGTTATGTCTGCAAAATTCCAAACTCCTGATTTTGAGAAATACAAGAGGCACACCTCTCCCAGAACCCAATTGGTGATGTATTGCCGCAAGATGGGTGCTCATGCCAAAAATGACAAACTGCTCATTCACTGTTTCCAAGACAACTTGAGTGGGGCTTTAATGAAATGGTATTATGGGACTTGAGAAGAACTGTATCCAAAGCTAGAAAGACTTGGCTGATGCTTTCTTAAAGCAATATAAGTACAATCTGGACATGGCACCTGACCGGCGTCAATTGCAGAACATGTCTCAGAAAGAAAAAGAATCCTTTAAGGAGTACGCTCAGCGCTGGAGAGAGCTAGCTGCTCAGGTGGAGCCACCATTGGCTGAAAAGGAATTGACTGGATTGTTCATGGACACTCTTCAGCCACTATTTTGGGAAAAGATGATAGGCAGTGTATCATCTGGTTTTGCTGACCTAGTCACTATTGGAGAAAGACTAGAAGAAGGTATCAAGAAAGGAAAGATTACCAATGATGAAGCCTTTAGTGGTGCTAAAAAGTATGCTGGGAATTTTCAAAAGAAAAAGGATGGTGATACCCATGCTGTTTCAGTTGAAGGTAAACCCCGTCACAGACAACAATAATATGTAGCTACAGTTGCTCCTGTTGTCAATACTCAACCAGTTCAAGCTCCTCGTCAGCCTGTTAGACATAATCAGAATCACAATAGGGTTAACTTTGATCCTATCCCGATGTCTTACACTGAACTATACCTATGTCTTGTTCAGAGAGGTTTGATTACAACGAGGGATATACCTCCTCCTCCAAATCCTCACCCAGCCGACTATAGGGTTGATCTTCACTGTGAGTTCCATCGAGGTGGGGCAGGCCATAACTTGGAAGGTTGCTATGCATTGAAAGCTAGAGTGCAAGAATTGGTGAACTCAAAGATTCTGAGTTTTCTTGATGATAATCCCAATGTTGTTAACAATCCTTTGCCAGAGCATGCCAAGTGAAGTTTGAGTTAGTTCAGACGGATCATCTCCTAAAGCCAGTTTTTCAGACAGGATAGCTCATCCTTGTTGCTGATTAATCACTAGGCCTTGTTTCTTTCTGTTTGCATTTTTCTTTGATTGTATTAACTGTTTGCTTTCGAACTTTATTTGTACTTTCATGGTAGTTTCAATGAGATGAGCATTGCAATGTTTTGATTCAATTCATTTATATCCACTGTGTGCATCTTTATGCTTTCTTTTTCACAAAACTAAAATATATTTCCTGTTCATTTTCTTTATCAAGCTTTTGTTTATGCAAAGATTGGAGGGAGGATGATGAAAGCGAAATACCTAAAATTGATGGGTTATATGCTTTTAATTAAAACTTGGCTGATGATGTACAGGCATTGTTTCAACTCCCAAACACTGGAGAAATAAGGAAGTTAATCCTTTGTCAACCCCTTTGAGCCTAGAAGTTGGAGTTTCTTTCTATACGAAAAAACCCGCAATCTTAACCTGGGGATGGGTAGTTCTCAGTTAATTTGACTGTGCATGCAAGACGCCTTCCAATAAAGGTTGCAATCACAAGTATTCTTTCACACACATCAAAGGAGTGTCTAAGATGTCTTTCAAGTCAAAAGTCAATGATGGTTCACCGTAATCATTAAGCCAGTCAGTCACTATCTTTCAAAAAAAATGATGAAAAAAATCAAATGAAAAGCCCGCTAAGTCAAAACCTATAAAGGAAACTTAGGCAAAAAAAATTGGGGCATCCCGCTGACTGTAAGCTTAAATGACACAGTTCAGGCAAAAGTTAGGGATAACAAAAGAAAAATCAAGAGGTTACCAAAATCCTCAAAAACAAAACGAGTTGACTAAGGTCCTCATCAACAACAAAAGGTTGTTAGAGAAGTGACTGCCATCTTAAAAAATACTTTGGTCCTTGGGCCATCATCATAACAGTGTTGCAATTCCAAAATCTCTTGGAACCTAAATGCATAGTTTGAATTAACTGAGCATAGGACTGGAGATCATCACGAAGAATGGGTTGGGTACAAATAAACTTTAAGCCTATATCCTTTGTTTGAGAAAACCGTGAACCAGACCACGTTACAACCTTCAAAAGACCTAATTGAAGCCAGGTTTCTTTTGAAAGCATACTACAGCAAGGTTGCGTAAACTAACTCCTATGTTTGTTGCCAATCATTTGCTTTGATGTCATACTTTTGCTTTCTCTTTCATTTTGAATGTCTAAACCGCCGTGTTTTGACAAGTTTTTCATTTACTTTACATCAATAATATCTTTCCAAAAATGATTTTTGATTTCAAAATTGAATTGAGCTTTGCATTAAGATTACCATGTTTGTTTGAATAATCCTATTTGCAGGAAAACTTTCCTCATTCAAGAATTTTCAAACAGTTGAGAAACTTGGTTTGTGATCCTATCAAGGGCACATTACCTCCAGATCCTGTTGTGAATCAGTTCAAGACTTGTTGCTCAGTGCAATTCACTCTCAGATTTGGTTAGCCAGAAGATCTCTTTCAAGACCCATACTGAGTTTAGCCTTCTCAACAGTCATTTCAAGAACTGAAGCCATAATCAGTTCATCCCCAAGAGCTGAAGCCATGATCAGTTTATCCTCAGCAATCATTTCAAGAACTGAAGCAATGATCAATTTATTTTCAACAATCATTTCAAGAATTGAAGCCATGATCAGTTCATTCTTCCCCTACAGCAGTCAAACTGAATCCATGATCAGTTTACCCTCATCAATCAATCAATCTGGGGCAGTCTTCTTCAAGAACCCTAAAGATGTCTTTCCTCAAAAGACCACCAGTCTGATGCAATTCATAAGTGTGACAGAGATGTGTTCAACATCTTCTCTCCAAGTAGAGTGGACAGTGTTCCCTGTGTTGAGGAATCAGAGTTCCCTTTCTTCCCTCACAAAAGAGTATATCTCAATTGTCCCTATCATTTGCATTGCATACATAAATCATTCATATATCATACATAGAAATATTTTCATAGCTCGAAGTATGCTTCACGCTCATATGCATTTCCCGAGGTCTTGTTGCTGTCAACATCTTACCTTGTGATCAAAGTCCAACTTACTTGGCGCCTACCCAAATTTTTACCTGCCTTTTCATTCAGTGTCATTCCTGAATGTTGTCGTTTCCCTGTGCATCTAATGATGTTGTTAGATGTTTGTCTTCTTTCATTCCAGTGTTATTCCTGGATCTTTGTCTTCTTTCATTCCAGTGCTATTCCTGGATCTTTATGTTCTTTCACTCCAGTGCCGTTCCTGGATATCTATCTCTTTTGATCTCCAGTGCCATTCCTGGATATCTTGTTCCTCTTGTTTCTCCCAGTGCTATTCCTGAAAGTTTTGCCTCTCTTCTGTAATCCCTAACATATTTGCTTGGATATCTTTCAGTGTCATTCCTGAAGGTTTTATCTGTTCATTCAGTGCCATTCCTGAATGAGTTTTCTCTTTTGCATTCAGTGCCATTCCTGGATGTCTTTCTCGCTATCATTCAATGCCATTCTTGAATGTAGTGATTTACCTTTACCTTTCAGTGCCATTCCTGAAAGTCCCTGCTCACTTTATTCAATGCCAGTCTTGGATATTATGAACCCTTTTTATCCAATGCCATTCTTGGATACCTTATCCCCAATAGAGTGTTTTCACCTCTATCCAATGCTATTCTTGGATGACGCTGCTGTTTTAGCCAGAAACTTTCTTGTTGTAGTCCAATGCCATTCTTGGACATCTATTGATATACCTTTTTTGTCGTTCGTAGTTTTCATCCAATGTCATTCTTAGATGTCACTACTCGTCTTCTCAGGGTCTTGTCCCTATCTTTCCAACTATTGATGGATACTTCTTGTCACCTTGACAGATCTCCAGAAATATCTTATGTTCCCCAGCGTGTCCTTTCGCGTCATTTCTCTCAATGTACCATAAATCCCTTGCTTCAAGTTTCCTCGCAGTGTGTTTCATCCTTTGCATTCATATCATCTTGTGGCATCTTAGGGCTTAAAAATGTCGCTTTTTGTATTTAAGTATCTTCATATCTCCCGATAGAAGATACTTAAATAAGGGCAGCTGTAAGACCCTAATTTTTGACCCCTAAGATTCCACATATCAATCACATCTCATTTGCATATCATTACCACAAACAAGATCATGCTTTGGTTCCTTTATCCCTCTCTTCTTTGGGTTTATGCCTTGCAAGGATCACCGAGCATCTGTGTGTTTCTTATTTGGCTTTTTTTTTGCTTATGTTTACTAACCCCTTAATCAAAATCCAAAAATAGTTTGTTTTTCTCTTTATTGACATTTTCAGGGGAAGAACATGTCAAAAATGCCAAAATAACAGTCCCACAGCTCGAATGAATTTTATCTGAGAAAAGTCAAAGTTGATCCGAAATCATGTCAAATTTATCTGATCAAGAGTTTCGAAGATTTAATTGATTATTATTCAAGAGACTCCAAGGTTCATGTGTTTATGTCCATGCCTTCTTTGACAAGCAAGAAAAATCGAGCCAGAACCACAACAGCACATCAAAAAGCCATTTTTTTCTCATTTTTCATTGTGTTAATCGATTAACCTAATTGCACTATGAAATGGTTAATCGATTAACACGTGCAATTTTTGAAAAAATGTGCCAAATTCAAATCCTACAGCAATTGGCACCAATTTTCACCATTTTGATCACATGTGGAATATTCTAGACCATCTCATTTTAATTCCCTACATCACTTTGATCATTTCCTACCATACACCTTCACTAATCACCACTCTTTTATGAATTTCCCTCCAAATTCAATTTCCAAGCCTAATTTTCATTTCCAAACCAAACTCTAATCCACCAAATTTTCCAAGCCTAAACTCTATAAATAGAGCCTTCATTTCATTCATTCTTCAAGCTTTGGATAGCCAAATTCACCTTGTCAAAATTCTTCTTGACTCTCAATTTTCCCCAACTACCAAATTCACCAAAGCTCACTTTTCTTCTTTTGAAAGTTAACAAGAATTCACATTGATTCTTGTTCAACTTTGAGCTAAACCTTCATCCAAACTTGTTTTCATCATCAATTTCAGTAGATCAAGACTTTGGAGTTTGGATCTGGGAGTTATTTGAAGCAATTTTCAGATTTGGAGTGGTAATCTCATTTTCCACCATTGTTGTTCTTGATTCATCTTCCACAATGTAGATCCTTTGTTGATCTTGTTTGTTTGATCTTTGGATCTTGCAATTTGTGTTTGATTACTGGTTTTTGCTGCTGTTTTACTCAAAATTTCGTGCACAATTGCATCCTTAATCATGAGGTGTTTGAATAAATGATTGATCAAGGATTATGCAATTTTCAAATTGATTTTCTGTTGTTTTTACAGTGTTAATCGATTAACCAAAACATGCACGAATTGGTTAATCGATTAACAGTTGAATTCTGCGCAAAAAATGGGAAGTTTACACTGGTTAATCGATTAACATAATTACACTGTGAGTTGGTTAATCGATTAACCAGCATCCAGAATGTGAAAAATGCTTATTTTTGGGACTGTTTTGGTTTTTTTGCCACTTTCTTCCCTTTCCTTTGTTCTTAGCCTTAGATCACATATTTTTGTGGTTTAATTTGGCTTTCTCTTCATCTATTTCTCTTTTATTTGGATCGATGAAAGTCTTATGGATCATTAGAATTTCTTTGTCGAATTCTTGATCAAGACGAGATCGTTACCTTCTTTTCTTTTCGTGCGGTATTGCTTTCGGATGACGATCTACATATCGTTCATCTAGCATGCATTAGCACAAAAAGCTATTGACCGGCCTCATTATAGGGTAATTACTCCGTAAATTACTCGGCGATTGCTTAACATAGCGCAACATTATGTCCCGTATCGGAAAACAATTCAATGTTGATTAATCTTTTGTATTTGGTTCAACACTTATGAGACTTGTTGTTAGGAGGCTTTGGTCTTATCAATCCTCTAAGGAGTTCTCATTAACCTTGACCTAAGTGCAATTATTCAATTATTATTGATCACTTACTCTAAAAACTAACAACTAATCACTAACTTCTAACTTTAAATTCCTTCTCGCTCCCTATCTCTTTTACTTTTATGCTCCATTATTATCATTTCATATCATGTTTATGTTTCCGCACTTTTTCCTTTGTCCGTTGGACACATGTTTATGCTTATGCCTTTTTCTCTTTGTCCACTTGGACCTAAAACATTAATAAAGGCCAAAACCTCTAAAAAAAACGTGTGCTTCTAATCTTGGACTATGGTTACTATCCCTTACAATGGACATGGAGTTTTACACTTAGACCTTGGACATTCAATGCAATTCTTAGAACCTTGGACTTAGAACTAGGACATTTTCCCTTTGCTTTGGAATTATGGTTTGAAGACTTTGAAGATTTGTGCTTTTGCTTGGTTTATGGTGAAGATATCTACATTTGTGGTTAGGTTATTCTTATCCTTAGCTTTTACTTTATGCTTTAGGATAGTCACTTCTTCTCCTCCTCATTCTTCAATTTTCAAAACTGTCCCCCTTTTTTCAAAATCTTCTTGATTTCAAACTATCACCTCTTTCATAATCAAACCTTGACTTTGTCAAGTGATTTTACTCTTTTCTCTTCATTTCTTAACAAATGCTAAACTACATAAGCATATTGACACCTTTTTCAAAAGACTTTAAAAAACACCAAACTCATCAATCTCTTTTTGTGCCCTCGTGCACTTTTTCCTTTAACTTTTTCATAAGTTTAGACATGATTCATTTCTTTAAGCAGAATAATTCGCTTGGAAATGACGACTTGTCTTTACATTTAAAATCAACCAAAACAAATAAATTTCATTCTTTGTACCACGAACTACGGGGTTTTGATCCTACATTGCACATCGTGGGTACGTAGGCATGAGACGATAAGTCTCTCCAAACACAAAAATCTTAAAAAACAATTTCTCTTCTCATCTCCTCAATCTCTTTTCAAACAAACTTTTTCAGACCAAAAGCGGTAGATATTTCAAAGGGTTCCTATAGAGTACTATAGATGTTTTGGATGCTAACACATTCCCATTGCGTAACCAACCCCCTTATCCAGACTCTCTTCACTTGTTCTTATTGTAGAGCTTGTGTAGGTTTTGTTTGCTCTTTTTTCCTTTCCTTTTTGGATAAAATAAAATTGTGGTGGCGACTCTTGCTTTTCGAGTTAAGTTAATCAATAGCTTACACTCATGATTTTGCCGCTACACTATCTCGATGTGAATTGGTATGATACGATCGATTCACTGATCATACTAATGAAACGACGAGTTTTTTTAACTGGATAATTAATATTTTATATTTATTTCTTTAACTTGTTAAAATTATTCTCTTTGAGGTGGGAGTAAAAAAATCTAAAAACAAAACAAAACAAAAAAACAAATAATTTTTTACCTTTTTCACATTTCCTTTTTCACATTTGAAAAATCTTTTAAAATCTATTATATTGTATAATTATAACTTATTTAAATTTGTGTTTTTGATTGACTAAATTTAGAACTTACTTTATTTTGTAATTGTGTTACATTTTCATTTTTAAAAATATTTAAAAATTTATATCAAATGTGTTACATTTTAGAACTTTCTTTCGTAGAATTTTTAGTTATAAAATATATTTCATGATTATTTTTTATTTTTAATTTGTATAAATCAAATTAGTAATCATGTGATCTGACCAATGATCCATTGGTCTGATCAATAACCTAGTCATTTAGCAGTAAGATTAGATCGATGACTGATTTGAATTTTAAAACATTAATTGAAGCAAAATTTTATTTGATATAAAGATAAATTTATCTATAATTATATTTAATTTAGAATTATTTAGTACAAAAAAATTGATTCAATCTAATTTTTTATGGTTTTATTTAAAAAATTATACCTAATTATTATTTATGGGATTATCTGTAACTATAAAATTATACTTTTTATTAATATTATAAAATAATATGTTTGAAGTAATATATAACCTATAATATACTATTAAAATTAACATTACTCCTATAAAATAAGAATGAACAATTATATTTAGAATATAAATGAATTATTAAAATAAATTAATTAAATTAACCTAATAAATAATATTTAAAAATACATATATGTTTTGTACCAATCTAAATCTTAATAGCAAGAAATCCCCTAATACTCCCTATTTGTTTTGTACCAATCTAAATCTTTAATAGCAAAAGATCCCCTAATACTCCATATTTGATGCAAAAGTCAATTTGTCGTGATGTAACGCTAATGATAGTCGTTATTACGTAAATTTTATGAGAAAATTTAAATTAATTCAAAAGAATAATGAACAAAAATAAAGTCAGTGTAAAGAATTGAACAAAAATTTGAGACAAGGAAGAAATAAAAACTTAATAAAAATTGTGAAGAAATAGAGAAGAAAAAAGCCTTTAGCTTATGGAATTCTCGCTCCCGCGATGTATTCTTTCGTGGTGCGATGAGGTTTGCATCGCGGCATGATAATGTTAAATTGTGGCGCGATGGATCACTTTTTGGCTTACACATAAATTGCATATGTAAAGGCAATTTTTCCTACTTTTTGGCAATTCTAAAACTTGGAGATAAAGTGATGGCTATGAATATTCAAATGACGAATTTTGAGAGCATTGAAGTCATTGGAGAACTATTCTTCTATAAATTTTGACGATGAAGACTTATCAATTCATGGTATTTATTAGTTTACCAATGAATATCTAAGTTTCTCTATATTAGATCTTTTTGAGATGAACCTTATTATAACTCTATTAGATCATATGTTTGTTTGAGATTTATTGAGTACTTTTTATTGTTATTATCTTATTTAATTTGTTCTTAAGTTTAATTTTTTTGTCGTTTACAAGCGCACAAATCGATTTAGATATGTAGGAATTTCTAACAGTTAGTCTACTTATCTAATATATGACAATTTATTCGACTTTATAATTAAATAGGGATAGATAATTAGAAGTCGTTGATTTCGAATTATCGCACTTATAATGCCTAATTAAACTTTAAATTGGCCTAAGAAATTAGGGAATTATTGTATAAATTAGTGAGTTGTAGGAATTGGATGCAGTGGTTTTGTTAGTTCGTAGTGAGATAATAATTTAATTGAAACTCAATAAATACATAGTTCATCAACAAGTAAAAATAAGGGGAAAGATAATCAAGTTAATAAATAGTTAATAAATTCGTCAAAATTTAATTGAAACTCAATAAATACATAGTTCATCAATAAATACATCATTAAGGCTACTCAAACAAGTTTTGAGCAAGTGAGTAAGTCTCAAGATAACATGGTTAAAACTCAGCAAGAGATGGCACAAAATCATATCCTAATGAACAAGAACACCAAAGCATCCATAAAGAACTTAGAGATGCAAGTTGGTAAATTGTCTCAACAAATGACAACTCAAGTTAGTTCAAATGAAACATGTAAGGCCATCGAGTTAAGAAATAGAGTGGTACCGTCTGAACCAAAAGTTAGTGGGGAAAAGAAAGAATCAAGTAACAATGAGCAAACGAGTGGAAAAGAAGTGGTAGTTAAGAAAGAGGTTAAGAAAAGTTCTAAGGGAGAAAAAAATGGGAATAATAGTGATGGTGAAGTTAGAAGGTACACCCTTGACCAATTCATTGATGAAAATACACTCTTCAGAAGAACAAAGAAACAGATATTGACTAAGCCAAATCCGGAGTTACCCAATTATATCAAACCACCTTATCTAATTTTGAATAAGAAACTAAATAAAGAGACGGAATTGGGTCAGTTTAAAAAGTGTATGGCGATACTGAACAAAATACATGTCGAAATTCCATTTTGTGAAGCCCTTGAACAAATGCATGTTTATGCGAAGTTCATGAAAATGCTCTTATCAGGAAAGCAAAAACTGAAGCATGATGAAAACATTGCATTAGGGAAGAGTGAAATAAAATTATCTAGAGGAAGCTTCCACCCAAACTCACTGATCTAAATAGGTTCACTATTCCTTGTTCCATTGGTTCACTAATTGTTGGTCATGTTCTATGTGATTTAGGAGCTGACATCAATTTGATGTTGTTATCCATGATGAGAAAGCTATTGCATGGAAAACCAAAGCCAACGCAAATGATCTTAAAACTAGATGACCGTTCAATTACATATTCGTACGGAGTTCTTGAAGATGTCCTAGTTAGGATCGATGGCTTACTATTCCCTACAAATTTCGTGATCTTAGACATGCTAGAAGATTCTGAGACACCACTAATTATTAGAAGGCAATTTTTTTTGTCAACTGGTAAAGCTCTTACTAATGTTGAATTGGGTGAGTTAACCTTGAGGTTTAAAAAAGAATATGTAGTCTTCAATGTGTTTGAAGCAATAAAACACCACGAAGAAAAACCACAATGTTATCAAGTAGACATATTGAATGAGGTTGTGTTAAGGTCAATGATGCTACCACACATACACAACCAATGGATCGAGTCATTATTAATTTGGTAGAATAAGTTGAAGTTGATTCTGATATGGAAGTAGTTGCATGTTTACTTTAACTTCAAGGGATAGATGTTGAAGATGCAACAAGGAAAATTTAAGAATTAAGTGGGACCAAACAACAAAGCAAACATGTAGTTCACAAGGATCCTGGATTGAAGGAACTTCTAAAGTACTTGAAATATGTCTTTTTAGGTGAGAATTCATTATAACCTACGATCATCAGCAGCTCGTTGTCTGAATTAGAAGAGTAAAAACTGTTGAGAGTGCTAAAAGATGACAAGAGAGCACTCGGTTGGAGTGTAAGTGATATAAAAGGCTTTAGCCCAACCAATTGCATGCATAAGATTAAATTAGAAGAAGAACTCAGGCCTGTAGTTAAACCACAAAGAAGATTAAATCCTACAATAAAAGAAGTGGTTATTAAGAAAGTATTGAAATCACTTGAAGCAAGTATGATTTATCCAATTTCTGATAGTTCTTGGATGAGTCCAGTACATGTAATACTTAAGAAAAGAGGCATGACCGTCATTATAAATCAAAAGAATAAGTTAATTCCAACTCGAACGGTTATTGGATGGCGGATGCGTATCGGTTATAGGAGGTTGAACCAAGTAATAGGAAAATATCATTTTCCATTTCCTTTTATGGATCAGATGTTAGAAATATTAGTACGTCAAACTTACTATTGTTTCTTGGATGGATATTTAGGATATAATCAAATTGTTGTAGATCCCGAAGATCAAGAAAACACCACTTTCACATGCCCTTTTGGAGTTTTTGCATACCACAAGATGTCATTTGGATTGTGCAACGCTCCTACCACTTTTCAGAGGTGCATGTTGTCTATTTTTTCAGATATGATCAAAATTTCTTTTGATGTATTTGTGGATGATTTTTCTGTTTTTGGTGATAATTTTGATAATTGTCTGATACACCTCAACGTTGTTTTGGAGAGATGCACCGAAACAGACCTGGTTTTAAACTGGGAAAGATGTCATTTTATGGTCACTTAGGGTATTGTTTTTGGGGCATAAAATCTTCGCGAAAGGTATGGAGGTGGATCCATCCAAGATACAGGTGATTAAAAATTTACCCCTCTTGTGAATATAAAAGGAGTGAGAAGTTTCCTAGGGCATGCCAGTTTTTACCGAATATTTATAAAGGACTTCTCAAAGATTTCAAAACCTCTTTGCAATTTGCTAGTCAAGGAAAATGATTTTTTTTATATAAAAATTTCCTTAAATCTTTCTCTATTATAAAGAAAATATTATAATTGTACTTGTAATCGTTGCACCAAATTGGGAATTACCTTTTGAAATGATGTGTGATGCAAGCAATTACACGGGAGGTGTAACACCCTAAACCCACGGTAAAAAAATTCTTTCTTTATAACACAAAGTTGAATATAATAATATGAGACAAGGGTGTCACACCAATATAATGCTCAGCATTTTACTCGAAATAGAAATAGAAATTCAAAACATAACCATAAGGTATGACTATTCGGTTTAAGAAAAAGTAAAGATCATAGCATAACAATCTTAACCCCGATGTTACAATATCATAGATATTATTCCAAAATAAATTAATAGCTGACTTAATTTCCGAAGAAACATAAAATCAAAACAAGCAGTCGAAGTGGCCATCTACACCATATTCCATAAACAAACAACAATCACTCATCAGTCTCAATCTGAGAATAATATGCACAAGGTTTCACATAGGGGGACACAGAAAACAAAAGGGGTGAGAATACATTCTATAAAATTACATGGTATAATAACAACAAGGATAACATTTAACATACATGCACATCATTCACATTTTATCACACTCACACAATATAACAAAACATATACAAGAGTAATTATGCAACACCCATCTTCTCTACCCTCGTGCATGTGTTACCATCACCAGATTCAGAGTTATTTTACTGAAATCCTAAAACATCAGATCGAAGTCCTAAAACACCAGACCGAAGTCCTAACACCAAACCTAAGTCCTAACCTAACTCCAAAATATATGATGCATGATGCTTCAAACAAATGCAATCTTCCATCCGAACCTCCAAACCATAATTTAACGTCGCTATTAAAGGCTAATTCCAGTTATTGTGAACCTAATAACACCACTAATTAGGCTAAAACACCGTCTCTTTCGAACCTAAACATAATCAACAATGTTTCTTATCGAACCTAAACATAATCAATACTGGTTATCGAACCTAAACATAATCAACATCGGTTCTTATTGAACCTAAGGGTATTCACACATTCATTCATAGTTTAAATATTGTATCTCATCAACATTGAACTTGTGTCCTAAAACATTAACCACTTAATTCACATAAATATCTTATTAAAACATTGGACTCATGTCCTAAAACATTTACAAATTAGTTCACACAAGTATTTATCGAAGCACTGGACTTACGTCCTAAAACATTATGTCACTCACACAATCAATCTTTTACCTATCTTTAATTCATAGAAACATCATAATAATAATTACCATTTTGACAACATTATTCACCCATATAAACATCATGAAGCATTATCATATTCACTACATCATTATGTAATTTCAATATTTGCTTATAAAATTTCATAGGAATACCACATCAAAATTAGTGAACTTCATGGACATGGAATAATATAGAAATAATTAGATATGCAACATTAAACAAAGTGCAACAACAATTTCACATAACATACATTTGGTCATTCAATTTGTGTAACAATATTCATATCAAAACAACATCGGATAATGTTTTCTACTAATCGTACCTCAACTTTGAATAATTATTTAAAATATCAAACGGAGCCATAATCAAGAAAATAAACATGTTTTGGAAATATTAGAATTTATATTTAATGAATATTTTTTATTTATTTTTGGACTTAAGGTCCCAATTGACATAATTTAATCGAACAATATGAACTAGTACAGACATCAGGCAGAATATTTTGTCAGACTTGTAACTAGTATTTATCTTAATGAACTTAATAAAACAAGATACTTATTAAGTCTAATACGTAGGAAATTTTGTATATATTTTTCTGATATAAGGTTTACTCTTAAAGGACTTGTGTAGAGTGAGTTGTATCCACATTACTAACAATATGTCAAATAATGGTGTTGCAGAGTTTCCAAAACAATAGCTGAACTTATTGCAGTTCAGTTTTCTAAGATTAGATAAAATATAATAGATCCAAATTAAAGTCTATCTCATGATAAATCATATCTAGTTTAATGGCTTCAATTTCACTCTTAAGAGATCAATGTAACTAAAGTTATGGGCAAACGATTAACAGAGTATACTAATCGCAAGTTGCAGAATTTTAATCTAAACAATTTCTCACTAGTTCTATATAATTACTTATCCACACAAATATTAAATATTCACAACATTGTTCATAAATATAATTATCCATAGGAATTTACCATAAGATGTATTTTTGCATGACTTTACCAAATATCACATAGTCAATAAGATTAATTAGTTAGTAAGTGTTTTCACATGCACTAGAAGGATTACATGTAAGATTAATATATTTTAACATAAATATGGAATATAAGCATCATTTTAATTCACCATTGGATATATATTTGAATTAGCTTTCGAGCATATTCGACTGCGTCTCAATCGGAGTTACAGAACTCAAGTTAGGCTATTTTCAATTTGACAACATACTAAAGACAGGAAACTACTACGGCTGGCCGAGATATTGCTAAGGGCTGTAGAAAAAACAAAACACACCATGCCTTATAGAAATAGAAACAACTACAGTCTGGTTGTAGCCAAAACCCAACATTCTTCATTTTTGGTCTTTTTCTTCTATCTAAACCCTTCCCCAACATGTTTACTCAACCCAAATTGAATAAACCATTGATGGCAAGAGAGAGATTCAACAGAAACCCCACTACCCTATATGTTAAAATATCAAATTATAGAATAATCTCCCTACCACTTATCTCGTTAGTGCCAAATTTCTTCGCGAAACTCTTTACAATGATGAAATTATTTCATTGCACAAACAGTACGAAAACCTTCTTGGTGAATTTGGAAGTTTTTCTCTTAGATTTTTGGAGAAGAAAATGTGACTTTTTGAGGGTTAGAGTTTTTGTCTCTTTTCTTTTTTTCCCAAGAGAACACTTGTTTCTCCTTTATCTCTCTCTCTCTCTCTCTCTCTCTCTCTCTCTCTCTCTCTCTCTCTCTCTCTCTCTCTCTCTCCCCCCCTTTTTTTATTTTCTAATTTCTTATTCATTCCCCTTAATAAGATTCTAAATTTTTATTCCTATTATAAAAAATCGTATTTTTTATTCCTTTGTCCTCTTTCCAACTTCCTTCTTCTACTAACTGTTCTAAATTATAAATCATTTAATAATAATAAACATAATAATAATAATAACCTTGATAATAGTAATAACAATATTATATATTTTTCCTTTAAAACAACAACAACCACAATAATAATAATAATAGTAATAATAATAAAACATGAAAACACACTAAAATCAAATTATTAATAGAAGTGAAATCAGAATAAAAATCTGGGGTGTTACAGTAAGCGCAATTTTGGGTCAATGTTACGAGAAATGTTTTCATGTGATTTACTATGCTAGTAAAGGTTTGAATGAGAATCAGGTAAATTATGCCACCACTGAAAAAGAATTACTAGTCGTAGTATTTGCTTTGAAAAAATCCCCGGGCATATCTATTTGTTTTGAGAGTGGTTGTTTTTACATATCATGCAGCATTGGAATACCTTTTCAATATGGGCGATTCAAAACCAAGATTACTCCGATGGATATTATCTCTACAGGAGTTTGACTTGGAAATAAGAGATAAGAGAGGTGTTGAAAATGTTGCAGCAGATTACTTGTTCCAATTAAAGAATGAAACTGTAACTAAGAAGGAAAAGAGCATCAATGAAGTGTTTCTGGATGAGCATTTGACGACAATCAGTGAACGACCTTGGTTTACTGATATGGATAACTATAAGGCAAAAAAAAAAGTGGGCCAGAAGGCTATACTTGGCAGCAAAAAAAACAATTCTACAAAGGGGCTAACCATTATTTTTGGGATGAGCCTTGTTTGTTTAAGGTTAGTGCTGACAGTTTGATACACATGTGTGTTGCAGGTAAAGAAGCTAGAGACATTATATGGCATTGCCATAACTCAATTTATGGAGGCCACCATAGTGACTAAATAACAACAATAAAAGTACTCCAAAGTGGTTTCTGGTGGCCAACACTATTTAAAGATTATAAGTCATATGTGTAAGAATACAAAGAGTGTAAGAAAAAGGCAACATTTCAAAGCGAGATGAAATGCCGCTTAAAAGTATAATAAAGTTGAACCTTTTCACTATTAAGGAATTGACTTTATGGGCCATTTTCATCCGCCAAACTCTAATTTTTATATTTTGGGTTGTGTTGATTATATCACTAAATGGGTTGAAGTAATAGCTTGTGTTGCTAATGATGCCCAAACTGCTCTAATTTTTTGAAAAAGAATGTTTTTGCTAGGTTTGGAGTCCCTAAAGTGTTGATTAGTGATGGGGGACACACATTTGTAACAAGAACTTGGAAAGTGTGTTGTCTAGATATAATATGAATCATAAAGTATCCACACCATATCACCCTCAAACATGCGGCAAAGTGGAAAGTTTCAAACAGACAACTTAACCAAATCTTAGAAAAGATAGTATCTAGATCCATAAAGGATTGATCAAAAAAGCTAGATTATGCTCTATGGGCATATAGAACAGAATTTAAGACTTATCTTGGATTATCACCATATATGTTGGTCTATCTAAAGGCTTGACATCTACCAGTTGAGCTGGAACGCAAAGCATATTAGGCAGTCAAGTTCTTGGATTTCAATGAAATAGAAGCAGGAAACAAGAGATTATTGAAGCTAGATGAGTTTGAAGAGATCAGACTGGGAGCATATGAGAATGTGGTGATCTATAAAGCAATAACCAAGAGGTATCATGATAAGAATTTGGTGAGAAGAGAGTTTCAGGTAGGAAAGAAAGTTTTGTTGTACAACTCTTGACTAAGGTTGTTTCCAGGCAAGTTAAAATCAAGATGGTTTGGTGATGCATTCGCAACTGCAGGACTGTACGAAGTAGTAAAAGATATCGAACCACAGATACCAATGGCTTAAGTACCGATTTTTGTCATATCGGTGTATATCTAGAGAAATTGAAAATATGGATTTTGGTAAAATAACTTAAATGAAAAATCACTTAAATGAAAACAGCTTATTTATAAAATTACTTAAATTCCAATTGAGGAAAACAGGACCTAGGGTTATGGTTCTTACTCTAACACAATTGCATGATCCATGTCATTTCTATCACAAGAATTCCGCATAAATTATAGAAAATGGATAAATACGAGCAATACCTGCTTTCGCCAGTGCATTGCCCTATTGACGATGAATAATTCATCTACTTTCACACGGTCGAATTAATCATCGATAATTCGTTACTTTTGCTCAACTATATAGTTTTTTCAAATTCGTCTACGCACTTTTGCTGTTTTTGACTCAGTTGTTTAAAAATCCGCGCTCTGGTATCTACACATATCCTTTCAGACTACGGTCGATACCTGAGAACACCTTACTTTTGTTACGGAGTTAGAATGCATGAACTCATATTATAAAATAAGTTTAAACTAAAATTCTCGTAATCGATAGTGACAGATCATACAAGAGCCCATAAGATAATCCACATAACCCCTAGTCCCTAATGGACTACTCACTCTTGGTGAGGGAAAACATATTCAAATCGGTATCCTGGTTGAGCTGCGGTATAGCGGCAATAAGCAACAGATTTGGAAGAATTCCCTCTGGGTTTTTATCGTCTCCACAGGAATCGGTGCAAGGGAAAGAATTTTGTTCAACAATTTCTACGCCTCTAAGCTTGATTTTGAATGGTGTGAATGAGTAAAGTGGGGAAAGTAAAAGATATTAACAAGTAAATCAAGTACGGGAAATAATTCATCAGGCATTGTATTTCATTTTACCCATCAAGTACTAAAAAGTCTATCAATCAAATGTACACAACCAAAATCACTCATCAATATCATCACGTATCGCACACAACAGAGGTTATGTCTAACGCAAAGTTGAGAGAACAACCATATCGTCTCATCGGTGACGTCTCACGCAACTCAACAACACGAAGCATTAAGAACCAATACCCACGCGAATATTAGACTTAAATCTAACAGATGTTTATCTTAGATTGAAATCGAACCGTATATGTCTATAGCAATCCAAACCCATTAAGATAAACATTGAAATCGAAGATTAACATTGATAAAGATTTGTAAAAGAGATTTTATACAAAGATCAATAAATACACATATAATCAAGATAAACTTACATACAACAACCCCAACCAATAGAAAATACATAGAGAGGAAAGAAGAAGAACATACTTCTCTCAGTTTGTCAACGTCGATTGAAGCAAATTCGACTCCGGATCGTCAAGATGAACAATCTAATGTTGTTTCTAAGTTTATTTCCACAAAGAATGTTGGTGATGGAGTTAGGAGCAAAAAATCCCCAAAATTATACCCTAAAAATCTGAATGAAATGTATTTATACAAAATGAGTTTCGCAGACCCCGTTAAGCGCACACAGATCACGCTAAGCGCGATCCCACTTAAAGTACTATCAAACTGACATAAAACTCGCTAAGCGCGGTAGCAAAAAACTAAAAATCCCAGCCTCTGCCAAGCACTCTCCCAGCGTGCTGCAAGTGGCGCTTTGCGTGAATGGCAGGCAAAATTTCCAAAATTGGCATCTTGAAGCATCCCTCTTGGCTCAAATGGGTCCATACTTCAATCATGCATTATCACCTATAAAAACAGATGAAAAACTATCAAACTCACTGATATGTAAATGAAAACACAATATATACAACAGTATGTAAACTATACAAAAAGTAAACAAAACGGGGGATTATTAACGGAAAACAAACGAATAAAGTCGTTGAGTGCTAATTATTCACACTCAAAATAACAACAATTTAGCACTCAACAAACTCTCCCCAACTTAAACTTGTTTGTCCTCAAACATTGAAATTCTGGCACTCTAACACATGTTAATAATGATGTCCTTACATCAGAACATAATGTCAAGACAGATGTTACAACATCTTCTGTCTGACAGAACAAATAAATCAAACTGGAAATAAATTGCAGAAAGATAAATAACACAGCCAATTGTTAACCAAGTTTGGTGCAACATCACCTACATCTAGGGGCATCCAAGCCAGAAAGGAAATTCAGTATTACAACATTAGTTCAAAGCTAAACTCCCCCGTTTACAACTTATCACCTAATCACTATCTTGTGCAACTTCTACCTAGAAACCCTCTAGATATGAGATCCCCCTCTCACTTCCCATAATCACCTCAGTGATAGAACCAGTCACACACCAGTGACAATTCAACAATACCAAAATAGAAGTAAACCCACTTCAAATACAATACTTAGTTTTGCTTACAAGCTTTAAACTAAGAACAATACACTCGAGCTTAAAAACTTAATAGTGAACAATAAACAACATACAATCAGTCTACCTCAATGTATCAAAAGATGCATGGGAGACTTACAAAGTCACAGTAAAGAGACTCTCAAAACCTAAGACTTTATACTTCCCCTAATTTTACAAAATTATGAAAACCAAAATACATTAGGTTTAGGTTTCTCTTTATATACACCTTAGCAATCCATGGGCTTCGGAATCTTCACCCAGATATTTCTTAGCCAAATTACATTAGGTTTAGATTTCTCTTTATATACACCTTAGCAGTCCATGGGATTCGGAATCTTCTCCCAGATATTTCTTGATCCACATGCTAAGGGCTGCATCAATTATGCAGAAAAAATCTCCTTGAAGTTTGGAACAAATCATCAAGTTTCCTAAATTGTCTCAACATCCAATTTTAGAAACTTATGAATAGTTGGAAATCAAATCAAATGTTCCAGATTAAATCTTCTTGACCTGTAAAAATAAGTGAGATATATCCAAACTAAATCTCATAAAATCAAATCAAATTTGTCAAGAAAAAAATAACCTATACTGATGTTCTGGTACAACATGTCACAACATCTGTCAGAACATCTGCCTTCAATGTTAACTGACCAACATGTTAGGACATCACACCCAACATCTTGCCGTGAACCATGTTTTAACAAAATTTCTGCCAATTCTAAAACCATGGAACTTACAATCTCCCCCTTTGGTAAATTTGGGGCTAAAACACCCTTTACTCAATAAACCTGGAGAGAGGAATAAAACCACAAACACAAAACACAAGCTACATGAAAAAAACATGTAAACTTTGTACAACATGCACTTTTGCAGCTTCACATCAGACAGGTTCAGTGCTCCCCCTGTCCCACATAACCAATACTCACCCTCAAGGGTAAAACCTAAATCACAAGAAAAACACACATGAACTCTCCAAGCTCACACATTAGAAACATATACAGCAGAAGCCACATACATTAGAAACATATCAAGCTGAATTTTAGAACATATAGTTCGACATCAGACAGTCATCATTGAACACAGACATCACATCAGTAGCAACAGCAACAACAAGCATGTAAGACTTTCATGTTCCCCCTAAATAGTTGCATACAAGAATCAACAATAATATACTACTTTCTCTTAGCAGTAGTACAGTCATATCACAATGTTAGTCAACATGTCAAGACAAGTGACATGACATCAGGACAAATTGTCCAACATCTTGCTGAAGAACATATTTTATCAAAATTGATGCCAATCATAAAAACAGAGACTTAACAATCTCCCCCTTTGGAAAATTTTGGCTAAAAAAATTAAGCAACCTTCACACCCAACCAACAGAGACATATGCAGCAGAAGACTACGAGTAAAAAAAATCTCTACTAATGTCAAGACATGAAGTCTGAAATTATAACACATCATCAAGGCAAAGCCAAAGCACAAAACATTCTACTCCCCCTTAACACCAGGCCAAAGAAAAATAAATTCTCTGTATTTGCACTCCCCTTGAAGATAACATCACACACAAACACCGCAATTCTCTGATAATTCTCTGATATTTACTCCCCCTTTTTAGCCAAAAATTGACAAAAATAGAGTAAATGTAAACAAAAATGGAAACACACATAACTTGGTGAAAACACATAAATGGAAGCACAAAGTGCAGTTGGAGACAAACAAAACTTAGATGGAAACACATGTAACTGGTGGAAGTAACCAATGATAATGGATTGTTACAAGCCCAACCAACTAAAGCAACAAAAAAAATTCCATCTTTAAAACTAGTTATCCAAACCTACCACCTGAGTCAATGAAATTGATCCAATCTTCATCGCCACACGAGTCATAGTCAGGTAACTGAGCCTGCCTTATCTTGCAGGACTTCATCTTTGTCACAGATGTTTTCCCTGTCTGAGGTGCTCCAGTAAATGATCCAACAGACATCACAACTTTGGACTCATCCTTCTTTGGATCAATACACTTATCATTCTTGGCTTCCAGCACAAGAGCCTTTTTAGCATCAGTATTTTTGGAGGACTGACTCATGTTGAAACACATCTTGGTAGTAGGCAGAAGCAGTAAGGTTTTGGATTTTAAAAAAACTATGCTTGTATCGCCTGATCAGTCAAGGAGAGAATTTTTTAAGGAGGTGTAATTATCCTTGTTATCGGAGGACCGCTAACATATGAGAGAGAGACACTCTATTGTTCCTCTTTCTCTCTTTCCAAGTTTTGACTACAACATTTGGAATGACAATCTCTATGTCATTGAAAACTGTTTTTCTTGAAAAAAATATGCACCGTTTTCAAGCCTCCTAAACTGTAATTGCTATAACTCTTCATCTGTACAAATTCCCAAAACACCCCTGACAAAATGATGACCAGTCACAATGACCTTGTCCAGCTGTGCAGAGTGAAAATCCTGATTATGACCTGCTTGTCACAGTACAATGTCATGACATCCTGTTTGACATTGTATTTTTTTAGCATCCAACTCAATTTGGAGCAACAGTTTCCTTAGAATTAGCCTTAGTCTTAGAGATAGACCAGAAAACACAATTATATTATTGTTGATCCAAGAGACAAAATTGTTTCTCAAGAAGAAACATCCTTAGAACCATACATGAGCAAACACAACAAAATCAACTCAGGATCCAAACAAGAACACCACACATTGATAACAAAAACAAACTCCCTCTAAATTACATAGCTTAAGAATTTAGCAAAGTGCAGCTGAACAGCTAAACACAATGTCAAGACATCTAGCCTGACATCACAGAGCAACCAGATAAACAACTTCCCCTGAAGACCACAAACTATTGCAGAGAAAAATAAATTCTCCCAGACAACAAACATCATTGTTCTCAAGGACATATCCAAGCAATCACGGACTATCCCAATTCACATATCAGAGGCACATGCACAACAGAAGAAAAATAAGCCTAAAATACATTTAAGAGAAACTAGAGTTCTCGAAACCACTTCATGCAGGCAAGATGTCATGCACATTTGGTTTGACATCATGCACACAAACCACATCAGTAGAAGTACATTTCCTCTTAAGTACCAACAACTAGAATGATGTCAGAACATGGCATGTCAACACCACCAAAGATCACATAGAAAACCTAGAGAAACCATGGTTCTCCACAACATCAGGCCAGATGTCAAGACATCAGATATGTCATCCCGCACTACACATCAGATCCTTCCTTTCAGCACTGTCAAAGCAACCATCACCACCAGACTTGGCCAATACTTTACTCCAAAATTCACCTGGATTAGATATTTCATCTCTGAATCTATTGGTGAACACACACTCCACATGATTAGCTCCAATGTATAATCTGCTTCATTTTCTGGAGAGTTAATCTGTTGCGATGATGTTCCAACATTTGCTTGGACATCAGTCCCTTTCACAAAGATTGAACCATTAACTTTGGTTATGGAGTTAACATTCATAGGTTATGTTATCATCATAGCAACCTAGGAACATCCCTTTGCATGAACTACTTGAGAACCACAATTTAAACACAACAGTAAAGGAACGAACTGCAAAGTCATATTACAGACACTTACAGCCAAAAACTTCACGGAGAGAAATAAACTCTCACACACAATAAGAACCAAAAGATATTCTACACAACAACACACTGTCAATACATCCTGTATAACATCACATAACCACCGGTAAACCTTATGCAAACAAAGAAGAGATTCCATCTACCAAGTACTATTGGAGCTGACTAAAATACCAGAGTGTTGACTGAGCAAATCACCATTATCAGTCTTTTCCACCTCACTTTGCTCCTCTTCTCCCCTATGTTCCTCTATCCACTAAGACTCCACCTTGCACTGGCCTCATAAGAACCATAAGAGAAAGTTCTATAACTTTTGTTGTAGTCTAATGTTTCAACTTTTGGTGACCTCTTTACTACATCTTCCTTGGACATTAAGCATGAGCATGTAGCTCCTTGGGTTACACAAAAAAAGAAACTGCCTTTGGACTCAAATTCTTCCTCAAAGATTTATAAATATCGTTAGTGACCAAGCATTTTCCCCTTCAATAGGACCTTGATCAATAGAGACAACATCGGGAATGGAAATTCCAGTTCTCAAACCCCTTTAATTTCACCTTTTAGCACCATCATTACAAGAACATAGTTGGAGAGAGAGACTTAGAGTCCACCAGAACCTCCTTTACTCTAGTCATGAGTCTGGAACACCCACATCCAGAATACCAATCTTGCTTAGTTATAACTCTAGGAAGGTATGAGAGATAAGGTAATTTGCATCTTCCTTGAGTTCTAACCACTGCTTGGTTAGCTATAGGCTGAGTTGAACCTTTGAGACAACAAGAAACTGACAAGACTAACTTTACCATAGAAGAGACATCTTCAGCATAAGAACATGCCTTTAGCATGATATTTCTGATGTTAGGCACGGTGTTGAGACATTTGGTTAACATCGTTGTCCCAGCTTGCCTATTGATGAGAACAAATTTTCTTCACTTGAGTTCTTCTTTTTCTTGTTATAGCCTTGAAAACCCCATCCCCTTTTGGCTTATAGACAACTTTTTAAATAAAGAACTTCTTCAACATATCAGAACATTTGTTCAACATCCTCACAGACTTGATCATGATATCAAGTTTGAAGATCAATACAGACACCTCATTCTATAGGTTATAGATGGTAGACGATGATTCTTTCCTTGGAGACAGTAGAAAGGAAATATTTACCTTATATATTCCATCTTATTGGCAGCCTTCTTTACTCTTGATGCACAAAACTCTGAAGAAGCACCCGGCTCACCATGAGATAATTCTTCAATGTCGGGGTCTACATCAGAAGGTCACCTTCTAGAAAAGGCAGTAACAAGCTTGACAAATTAATCATCAGAATCACTTCCCTCATTTGCCCCAGAAATAGAAAACCCATTTCATATACTTCTTGAGATGGGTAGGGCCGTCTGCTCTAATATGAAAAATAACTTTCAAATACATGACACTGAGTGCCTTTACTTTGAACATCATAGTTCTCGCAGATGTCAGGACTGGTGTTCTTCACATATGGTCTTGACCTTCTATCCACTTTCCTCAGATCCTGGTTGAATTGTTTCCTAAGTAATATAATAGCTTTGGATAACCATTCATTAGACACAAGGTCACAAGGCCCTACAAAGTTGGAGACAAAAACCATGCTTTGTCCTTCTATTCAAATCTGTAATTTTAAAGACAAAATAATATGACCCAAAAGATTCATTTATGCTGATGATGACTTGATCTTCTTCTTCAAAGGCTGACACTTTCAAGACAAAAGTCTTGGGTAGAGACCTTAGTGTCTTACTGACCAAATGTGCCTTCAAGAGTGGTCTTGAGAAATTCCCAGGCCTCTCATGCCACAGCACATGACTTTAACAGTTTGAACAAATTTTTTCTTTATAAGCTCCATTGAATATGGCATTCAAAGCTTTAGAGTTAACCAAACTCAAAATACTTTTCCTTAAATAATAAAGTACCAGAAAAAATATCCTTGAAGCTCACCCAATAAACAAACCAGGGTGCTAGCTCTGATGCCAATTGAAATTCTGGTACTCTAACACATGTTAACATTGATGTCCTCACACCACAACATAATGTCAAGACAGATGTTACAACATCTTCTGTCTGACAGAACAAATAAATCAAACTGGAAATAAATTGCAGAAAGATAAATAACACAATCAATTGTTAACCCAGTTCGGTGCAACATCACCTACATCTGGGGGCGTCAAAGCTAGGAAGGAAATTCAGTATGACAACATTAGTTCAAAGCTAAACTCCCCGGTTTACAACTTTTCACATAATCACTACCTTGTGCAACTTCTACCTAGAAACCCTTTAGATATGAGATCCCCCTCTCACTTCCCACAATCACCTCAGTGATAGAACCAGTCACAAACTAGTGACAATTCAACAAGACCAAAATAGAAGTAAACACACTTCCAAGACAATACTTAGTTTTGCTTAAAAGCTTTAAACTAAGAACAATACACTCGAGCTTAAAAGCTTAAGAGTGAACAATAAACGACATACAATCAATCTTCCGCAATGTATCAAAAGATATATGGGTGACTTACAAAGTCACACTAAAGAGACTCTCAAAACCTAAGACTTTATACTTCCCCTAATTTTACAAAATTATGAAAGCCAGATCATATTAGGTTTAGGTTTCTCTTTATATACACCTTAGCAGTCCATGGGCTTCGGAATCTTCACCCGAACATTTCTTAGCCAAATTACATTAGGTTTAGGTTTTTCTTTATACACACCTTAGCAGTCCATGGGCTTCGGAATCTTCACCCAGATATTTCTTGATCCACATGCTAAGGGCTGCATCAATTATGCAGAAAAAATCTCCTAGAATTTTGGAACAAATCATCAAGTTTCCTTAATTGTCTCAACATCCAATATTATAAACTTATGAACAGTTGGAGATCAAATCAAATGTTCCAGATTAAATCTTCTTGACCTGCAAAAATAAGTGAGATATATCCAAACTAAATCCCACAAAATCAAATCAAATCTGTCAAGAATAAAACAACCTGTACTGATTTTTTGGTACAGTATGTCACAACATCTATCAGAACATCTGCCTTCAATGTTAACTGACCAACATGTTAGGACATCACACCCAACATCTTGCCGTGAACCATGTTTTAGCAAAATTTCTGCCAATCCTAAAACCATGGAACTTACAAACAATAATCGATCAACTCAAAGAAACAAAAGTAATTATCAAGAAATCATTCTCCACAAGTCTTTACAAATGGAAAACAAATGTATGGTACACAAATCAAAAGTACACGCAAGGAAATGCTTACCACTAAACTACAATGACACAATGACTATGAAACAAATTATAAGTACAAAACACATGTCAAACATCCAAAAGCAATACATGTTCAAGAATGAATCACACCTAACGCACAACTTCATCAAGGGATTAAAAACAAACATGAGGGATAAACACACACATAACAATCTTGCTAACGAAAATTCAAATTATGCATTCATCTAAAAAAGCTCATATTGAAAGTATAAAAGCAAAATATCACAAGGGTTTTAAGGGTTGTAATGTGGTCTGGGTAACAAATAATTGTTTCTCTCAAGGTAAAAGAAACAAAAACTTGCCTAATCAAATGAGAGCGATCATTTCTCACAATCTCAAGCATTCAAAAATTTTAATCACCTTATTCTTTTTTCCAAATTGTTACACCATTCCACACAACTTATTAGCACAACGTTATTCTATTTTTTTTCTTTTTCAAGTCCTTTTTCCTTTTTTTTATTTCTTTTTCTTTTTCTTTTCTTTTTCATTTTTTTCTTTCTTTTTCAAACTTTTTCTTTTTCTCAACCTCTTAACAACCAACCTTTCTTCTCCCCAACTTGAATACAACCAATCATATAAAGTGAATGCTCCAAAACTTATTAGGCAAGGGTAAAAACTCAAATAACAAGTCATGATTATGGTTCAAGAAAAATATTAGAATCCATATAAAAATTAAACTCAACACCAACATGGATTCTAACAAAGGCTCATAGGGATAAGCAAATTCTCACTCACTCACAAGGTAGATTAACTATTTGCTCAAGTGGTTGTGCTCAAAATCAAACAAAATACCTTGATCATTTTAGTACTATCATACAAACAACACAAATACAAGATTAAACATAATTCAAACGAGTTAAACAAGAAAGTTGGTCTCCATGCAATTTAGTAAATAATGGAAAAGTTTCTCACATTGGGCTATGAACTAAAGTGATTCAAAATTGAACATAAATTGCAAAAGAATAAATGTCATGTAATTTGTACAAAGCCTAAGGTTCATAAATATGTTATATGTTCTAGAAAAGCAATAAACACAAACTTTAGCAATGCAACTCTCTTTAAACTTTTCACACTACCATAACATTTCCTTGTTGAAACAATAAAAAATGAACAATCATACAATGCATCCGTAAGCTAATAAAAAACAAGCTTAAGAAAAAACACAAAACTAAAAAAATCAAATGGAAACTACTAAACATATACTAACAAAATGGGTGAAAGTGGATAAGAGAATGAGGGATTTTTCTTTGCAAAACAGGGCGCGCTAAGCGCCCTCTGCATGCACTAAGTGCAAACAGACAAACTTAGTTTTTCAAAATTGGTTCTTTCGCTCACTCACTCCATCCATTCTCACTCTATACTAACTATACTACTAAATATAAAATTGTACGAACTCAAAAACCGTTGGGTTGCCTCCCAACCAACGCTTGTTTCACGTCGTAAGCTCGACGCCTTATTTACGTACAAGCTCCTCCATGTTGCTCAGTTCATCGGTAGATACCAAATAAACATGTGCAACACTTGAGAAAACGTAAACGAAAAATAAAGATATGCACAAACACATACACACACAAGAAGGACAACCCTAAAATCATAGGCAATAGATCAACCCTAAGTTACGACTTTGAGCATTATTCAGGCTAAGTACTTTAAGATATGCATTCAGACTCGTAATCATCTGATATGAATAATGTTGTAATTTATTAAAATGCTATGAGTTATCCTATTTCTTTTGAAAACAGGGTCAAAGGAATAAGCATATTGTGTCACTGTTGGTGCACCCCCTAGGCATGGCAACAGGCGGGTCGGGGACGATTTTTACCTCCCCTAAACCCAAACCTGCATCCCCAAATAATCCTCGTTCCCCGCCTCAAACCTAAACGGGGATGGAGAATTCAAACACAAACCCATCCCAAATGGGTTCGGGTATCCCCGCCCTGCCACCATCCATTTAGTGAAATCAATTTTTTTAATAGAAAAGTTTATTTTTTCCAATATCAACTTACATTACAAATAATAAAATAAAATAATCTCAAAAAGTTCCATACATACATAGCAAATGTTTTAAATAATGAATACAAATCAAAATATCAAAACATTAGCAACATATTTAATATTCTAAATTATCAAAACTAAATAATAATCTGCATAATAAAGTGAACGAGACGGGTTTGGGGTTAGGGGTGGCAAAACAGGTCATGGCCCTCCAAGTCGGCACGCGCACCCGCTAAAATTGGCGGGTTGGGTTGGGATTTTGGGCTCGTCGCCCACCAAAGGTCGCCCCGCTAAAGACTGCCAGTCGCCAAAGCCTTCCCCGCCAAAATCTGCCGCCCGCAAAAGCCCGCCACACCTATTCGTTCAGTTTGTCCCACCTTAAACCCGCTCTTTTTTAGTTAATTCTAGTAATTCCAATTTTTTATGGTTTTATTTTATACATTTATTTGAGAATATATGCAATATTTTTTGAAGTAAAATTTGTTAAAAAGATGTTTTTATAAAAAATGTTCTAAAAAATAAGTGAAAAATCTAATTGAAATATAAAAACAAGCCTATTAATTTATTTAAAAAATGAAAATAATAAATAAATAAAAAAGTAGGCGGGCAAGTCTGCCGCCCGCCAACCCGCCATCTTAGCGGGACGAGCTAGATTTCTATACCCATTTCCACTTGGCGGGCTTGCCCGTCCCGCTTTTTTTTTGCAGGCTTAAGGCGGAGTTGGGCAGGGTGGGCCACCCGTTTTGCCACCCTTATTCGGGGTGGGTACTAGTGTTTCCATTACTTGACCTATCCCTATATTTTATAACCGTGGAAAACCCAAACCCAGTCAAAGCGGGTTTTCCCCGTCAACTTCAGGGCGGGTTCGAGTGGTTACCCGTGGATATAAGTTATGTTGTCATGCCTAACCCCCCACCCACACACACAGTTTTATGAGCTAGTTACTTCAAGGGTGCAGGTGGTAGAGCTCAAAGACGTCCACCTTAAAGTAGGCTCAAACCCTAGGACAACGAATGAGACCCTACTCTTGGTCAGGGAGAGTCCCCTTAGAGAATTACACCATCTCAAGACTAAAGGAATGTAAAACTTATGCTAACTCTTGACTAATGGGACAAATGAGAATTACGCCAGGTCCTAACTAAAAGGACGGGTAAAACTTATGCCAGCTCCCTACGGACAAGACGGGTGAGAATCACGTCATCTCCTGATAGGTGGGATGGGTAATGGTAAAGTACTTAAAACTCACGGCGACTTCTAACAAAGTAAGACATGCAAGCTGAAACATAGCAGAGCAACCTCTGTATGAACAAAGAGGAAGCATAAAGCAAATCCATCATGCACAATGTTAATCTCAAGGACGAATAAGCATGTAAATAGTGACACCATCAACTTATAAATCAGTTTTATATGGATGAGATAAACAAAACTCTAATATCAAATGCTTTTAAAAAATGAAGACTGAAATTATTGCTATAAACTTGACTCATTCTTATTTTTTTAAATAATATAAAATTTTAATGTTCATTTGGAGATCAAAGACAAACCATGGAAGAAGTAGAGGCTATTTCGGTAGTTTGGCCTTCTCGATACACTCCTTCACGCTCATCACTCTTTTAGGTTTGATGCGTAGATATTAACGATGAGTGATTCATGATCTGATCAATATACTCTAATATCATATTAGAGTTTGACATAACTCATTTTTACAAATCCGATTTTTTTACCGAATTTAACCTAGACTCATTAGAGTCTCAATATTTAACCAAAATAAAACTGTGGAATTTTCCCAATACTTGAGTGTAATAATTGCTTAAAGAGAAAACACAAAAGAAATTACTCTTTCTGTCTCATAATAAATGTTTTATTTGAGCTTCGTGTGATTCTTAATATAATGATTAGATGTGTTGATTTTAATGATAAATCTAATACTCTCTCCGTCTCATAAAAAGTGTATCTCATTTGCATTTTTTCTATGTCTCAAAATAAATGTCTCTTTAGAATCTCAATATAACATTTATTTATTTTTCCCACTACTATATCCTTATTTATTAACTTTCATGTTTTTCAACCACTCCACTAACTATAATAAATAAGGGTATTTTAACAAAAAATGGTAATTTTATCATTATCCGTATTTATTATAATTAATAGAGTAGTTGAAAAGCGTAAAAGTTAATAACTAAGAATGAGTATAATGGTATAAAAAATAATAAATGTTGTATTGATATTATAAAAATAACGTATATTTTAAAACACAAAAAAAAAATACAAAAAAAAATATTTTATGAGATAAAGAACGTACAAAAATTAGATAACATATTAAAAGATTAACGAGTTTAAAAAAGTTAAATGAATGGAAATCAATACTCCATCCGTTTCAAAATGACTGTCGTTTTAGAGGAACATTTTTGTTTTAAAATAAATGTCATTCTCACTTTTCAATATAGTAATAATTGCTATTTTTCCAATTGTGTCATATAATTATTACTTTGTACACTATTTCTAACATATTAATACGACTAATTTAGTAAAAGTGTAATATCTTATGACAATATCGTTGCATTCCTTAATTTGTGTGCAAAAACCTTAAACGACAGTCATTTTAAAACGAAGGGAGTAACACCACAAGGATTAGATTATTAAGAACTTAAGTCACCGTGGTTTCGGGCCAATATGGATGAAGTGGATGGAAGTTTGTGTGTTTAATGGTTATCTTTCGGTTTTAGTTAACGGCATCCCCACGAAGGACTTCAAGATTCACCATGGTTTGATGCAGGGAGACCCGCTCTCCCCTTTTTTATTTGTATTGGTAACAGAAGGTTTAACTGCTATGGTGAAAAGGGCTACTGAACTAAGGGAATTTGATGGCTTTAGGTTTGATGAAGAGAATTCTGTTGAGATTGTTCAATTTGCTGACGATACACTTCTAGTAGGCGGAGGGGGATGGAGAAATCTTTGGAGTATTAAAGCCATTTTGCATGGATTCGAACTTGTTTCGGGGCTGGGTGTTAATTTTACTAAAAGCAGACTTATTGGAATTAATTTGAACCCTCATTTCCTGCAGGCAGCTTCCAATTTCCTTGCTTGTAAGGTGGAAAGTTCTGTGTTTACTTTTCTTGGCATCACCATAGGATGCAATCCTAGATTAAAATCTACGTGGAAGCCGGTAGTCGAAAAGGTTAGGAAGAAATTAGCAGCTTGGAAAGGTAGAATGTTATCAATGGCAGGTAGAGTTACTCTTATCAATTCAGTTTTATCGAGTATCCCGGTTTTCTGGTTTTCGTTCTATAAAGTGCCTGTTTCAGTGTGGAACGAAATCGACAAATTGAGAAGAAGGTTTTTATGGGGAGGTAAAGAGGGCAAGACTAACTTTAATTGGATTAAGTGGGATATATTGTGTAGAGTAAAGAGCAAAGGAAGTTTGGGTGTTAAAAGATTAAAAGAATTCAACATAGCTTTATTGTTCAAGTGACGGTGGAGAATTTTGTCAGAGGCGAAAGGGTGGTGGAAGAAAGTCTTAAAGGCGAGGTACGACGCAATTGAACATTGGGTGTTGATGGAGGCTAAGGATTTTAAGAAGGCTACTTCTTTCTGGTGGAAGGATTTACTGAGATGCAGCAATTCGGATTTGGGAGTTCCGTCTCATTTATTCAATTCTAAAATTTTCTTTGTTGTTGGTTCTGGGGAGAAGACTCCGTTTTGGTCGGCTAATTGGGTTTTGACAAGTTCTGTTGCGAGTTTGTTCAGTTGCTTATTTAAGGCGAGTAAATCGAAGGAAGCTTTTGTGGTTGACATGGGCTGCTGGAGGGAGGGGGAGTGGTTTTGGAGTGACTTTGTTTTACCTTTAGTTTCCACTGCCGAGACAGAAGAGCAGAGGCGGAACTTAGCCTCTCTGGTTCATCAAGTTCGTCCATTTCAGGGAAGAGAGGATCAACTAATTTGGGAAGGTAATTGTGTTTCTTATTTTACTGTAAAGGAGTTTTACTTACTGCTAGTAGGTTTTAGAGAAGAGCAGGTAGATTTTATTCAATCTACTGCTTTCAAATGGCTTTGGAGGTCTCACGTGCCGGCTAGAATTCGCCTTTTTGGTTGGAGGTTACTGTGAAATCGGTTGGCGACGAAGGAATCAGTTTATCATAAAGGTATTCCTGTGGATTTATGCTGTTCTTTTTGTGGGGTTGATGTTGAGAATATTTCTCACTTATTTTTTCTTTGCCCTTATGCTGTTAACGTTTGACTTTCTATTTCGAATTGGTGTGGGGCAAAGGGTAACTACCAGGGTGATGTTTGTTCTCATTTTTTGGAATGGTGCTGCTCTGGGAATTTTTCTGCAGGTTCAACTTTCAAATTGTCGGTTTGGCTGGCGGTTGTTTGGACCCTTTGGATGGTTAGAAACGATATCGTTTTTAAGAATGGTAGCATAAATGTAAATGATATCTGCTGGTTTATCAAAATATCTGTTTGAAAATGGAGTAGCATAGGCGATAATTCCTATTCCAACCGTAGCTTTTACGATTTTAATGTCAATCCTATTTGAGGTGTCTCTAGGTAGAAGGAGGTTGGTATGAATTTTCTCTTAAATTGTGTTGTATATGGGTTGAATACCCCTTGTGTTCAATTAATATCAAGTTGCTTTAAAAAAAAAAACTTAAGTCAAAAAATGTCTTCCAATTCCAACTTTTTGTTTTTAACCACCATTAAAAAAAAAATCAGCAACAATACGAAAACTATTTTTAACAGTGAGAACTCCCATAAAGGTGGTATAATAAAAAACGGAGGTAGAACATAGATGCTTTGAATTATGTCAACCTATAAGGTCAGATTATCTATCGCATTACTTCAAAATCGAATTCAAAATAATTTATATACAAAATGCAGACTCTTAACCTAATCATGCATCTTCTACCATGGTCATAATATACAATAAATTGTTGACATGTGGATTTCAAAACTTACTTCAAATCTAAACAAATAGTATACTTAATTATCATTCTTGTTTGGTTATATACTCATTAATTAGGTCACATCTAATATGAGTGTATGGAAACAAATATTGTAAATCAAATTAAAAAGAAAAAAAACCATGATGACACGGTTTGTTTTCACAAAAATAAAAAATGACTCCGTTAATTCTGGAATTTCACTTAATTTTGGAAGCAAACATGCTCAGATTAATTTGACAATGATCAATTATACTTCCTTCTTTGGTAGTTTTTTTCTGCATGTGATCAATTATACGTTATATTAGGGAGTCATAATTGAATATGTTGCAATAAAAAATATAATAGTAATTGAATATGTTAAAGTGTGTAATTGAATATGTTAAAGTGTAGTTGTCTGGAATCAGCATTAATTTCATATTTAGTATTAGTTGACATTTTAATTATATCAATAAACAGTCTTTTTTTTCTTCTTCTCTATAATAACCAATGTAATAAAAATTCTATAGAATTGGAAGGTGCAATCAATTGAACCAGAAACCGAATAAAAGTCGGCTTCAAATAAGTCTCAAAATTGTTGTGTTAGCAAATCAGATAATAAATTAAAAAAACGGTCAAAAATCACAAAAAACAGATAAAATCGAAGATTCAAACATGTTTTATCAATTGAATCTTGATTTTTCTCTAAAGATAATATATATATATATCGAATTTAAATATTTTAGTTTTATTAATCTAACGGATTTAATTAATCATTTAACCTAAATATTTTTTCATATAAATAATCAATCAAAATCGTTAAATTAATAAAAAATAAAAAATTATGATTTGGAGTTAGTCGCTAAACTTACTTTTGGTCCTTTGATCTTCAATTTAATTTTAATTACTTTTATTAATAATCTTAAATTTTTTACTTTAATTCTTAAATATGATTAAATATAAATACAATCTTTTCTTCTTTAATTTAATTAAATTTTGAAATATGATTAAAGTCACATCAATTATTTTTAAATCACATCCATTAGCCATGACACTTAAACTCTTTAACCCATAATAAATATCAAATAAATACGAGAGGGTGAGATTATTCTGTCTAAAGTAAAGAGGATAATATTATTTGTATATACTATTACATAACTAACGTGTTTGTATCTCATTTGAAGCTTATTATTTTTCTAATATCAAACTTATCTTAATAGCAAAATAACATACACATAAACTATCCACCATCATTGATTGACATATGTTCTAACATGATATATACACAAGTCTTATTCAAATCAATCTATATACATGATTTCATCATGTCCTTTGAAGCATCATGTAACCCCACACTTTTTGCTACAATCCAACTTCATTGACGTTTACTTACCCCTACAACACGGATGCCTTGTTTCATACTTTTTCTTCTCCACTCTCACTCGCGTGGACCTTTCCTATTACAAACATCATTGTGTTCATCCATCACAACTCACACATTTATGTTCATTTGTATAGTAAATACTAAGTGGAACCTATAAAGTTAAAATAACGACTTATGCCAACTTGTGATAGATGCATGTAGACTAATATTTGTTTCATGCAGTCGAAAAAGCCTACTGACACCCTAGTTCATTGTATCAGTATAACCGTTGAAATAAGATCAGATAATTTAAAGCTTAATATAAAATCTTATAAACCATCTGATCTTAATTCAACGAGTATTAATGTCTGAATGTCAGTTATTTCGACCACAAGATTCCTTTTTTTTTCCTTCGCATGCTTTATTTAGCCAATTTGCTACAATCGGCCTCACCGAAACCAACTCTATGATTGGCGAGATCGAATTCCACCCATAGATTCTGTTGATGTATGTTGCCAATAATGTTACTACCCGCACCCAATCTTTCTGATCTTCCAATAGCAAAACAATGGACCCCACCTTCCACCTCAGCAAGAACCCTTTCTTTTGGAATCACTATTTGCACCCCTTTCTCAAACTCAAACACCATGTCTCCCACCAACCGTCCGATCTCAACCGCATCTCCATCAAAACAAATGTCAGCCACACCACCGTACACGTAGCCCTTCTTAATTTTGGGTCCCACTTTCTTAACCAACTCCTCTCGTATTGTATTATAAGCCTCATCCACTAAATACGTAAACTCGGATCCGGAGTCAATCATGGTTTGACCCGACCCGCCAGCATCCGGTTTGAAAACCGAAGGTGGAATGTTCAATTTCTTCCCACCAATGCTAATTCCTAGCAAAGGGAGTGTGTAGGCCAAAGGGTCCAAATTTGGCATGCGTTGACTTTGAGAAAAAGTCAACAAGTTTACGTAACGGAATTGCGACGAATCCGGGTTATCTCCGAGGAAAAACGAACCGGATGCGGGTTGAGTTTGTTTTAAAGGGGTACAATAGGAAAATTTAGTTATTTTAGCTTGAGAAGAGAACGAAAGACGACCAAGATTCATTCCCAAAATACCCTTAGCGTCCTTAGATTGAGTAGCGCAACCGAGGATGATAGGAGGGGTAGTTTGGGAAGGAGAGAAATTGATGGTTTCTCTGACGAGATTACCCTCGGCTAAAGTTCCGTCAGCGTAGAAATAAGAGTAATGACATAAACGATTTGCGTCACAATCTGTGGGAAGGGTAAAATCGGGAACACGGGGTTTACAAAGTGGGTGGTTACATGGGAGAACATAGAAAGACGAGGAAAGAGAAGGATCAAACGACGAGGTTGTCGGAAGTTGTTTATTCTGTGGTGTTTTTTTGTCGTGACATTGAATCCATGAAAGTTGGCTTCCTGTGTCGAGAACCATTTGTTGAAGCTGTGGTGGTGTTCCAATGGGGAGAGTCACAACAAGGGCCATGGAGTATTTGAAAGATGATTTCACAGTTAAAGAAGATGATGAAAGTGTGGAAAATTTTGTGTTTGTGGAAAGTGGAAGAGATGTTAAAGGGAAAGAGATGGAGAACTTGTTGTTTGCATGGTGATGATTATTAGGTTTTGATGAGAAACATGTGAAGAAAAAGACGGATAAGAGAAGAAGCATGCAGAGTGAAACAGAGGAAAACAGAGCCATTGAAAAAACAGAGCAAAGATTGTGAATTTGTGAGTGAAGAAAGTGGGAAGGAGTGGTTTGAGGTAAAGGGTTGTATTTATATAGCAAAAGTTAAAATGAGGACGCGTTTTATAGTATGTGTTACCTTACATATGATAATGAGGATGATAATAGGTTATTAAAGTTTGTGTTAACCATTCAATTTCTCTTTATCTAGCCACCCTTTTTTGAATTTTGAATGTCCAAGGTGGGGTTGAATTAATTGACAATTGACAAAGCATATTGAGGATTCTATTCTATTGTTGTGTATTAGTATTATTATTAGTCTTATGCCTATGGCTATATTTCTCTTTTGATATAACATTTGCCTATGTCTATGATGCATAGGTCTTTATGGTGTTTGATTATTGAAAATGATTAAGGGAGCCAGAAATTGTAATGATATATTCCTTAAGGTTAGGTATTATAACATTTAATTTTCAATTTTCATGTTTTTATTTTAAAGAAAATCACTTATGGCCATTTGGTTTAACAAAATACTAGTGCATTAAAATTATTGTATCTAGTTCAAGTGTTATTTTTGGTTCAAGTGTGATGAGTTAAATCTCACATCATATAAGAATGGATAAAATATTAAATATATATAAAAAAAATGTGATTCATATATTTAATATCTTAAAATTATTAGTGGAAATATGACATCACTCTTGTGGCTTTGAGTATTAGTCATGTTCTTACTTTTAATTTTATGGATTCTCAAATATAGTTTGTGGAAAAATTCAAGGTAAAGATGAATTGATATAATCTAGATTTCATAAGGCATTGGTTAGTATCCAGGTGTTGTTGACATTAATGCAATGTACATTACTATAAAATAGATATTTCGTAACATCAATTTTACAACGACCATAGTGTTAACCGTGGTAATAGTTTATTTTTGGGTACATTTTTTTTGGTATGTATTAGAGGAAATGTCACAACGGTCAAATGAAGCAACCGTAGTAAAAAAATATACGAAGTGGAATGGTTCGAATTCCAACACCAACAATTAATCATTTATCGTGATAAAAATATTATTGACTTTGTATATCACCACAGTTTTTATTACCAACCGAGATGAAAGGTGATACTTTATTTATATATAAGAGAAATTATCAATCGCTTAAGTACATAACACCTGTCTCTCTCAAAACAAAACTCTAACAACTCTTTCACTCGTCTCTCTTAAAACGAAACCCTAACAACTCTGTCACTCGTCTTTCTCATATGGAAACCCCAAAACGAAACCATAACAATAAATCTTAGCCAATGGGCATTTACAGGTTCATTTTCTCTATAGTTTTTTCTTTCAAAATCTGTTTCAATCGCTTGTTTCATAATGTTTGAACTTTCTTCTTGTTTTATAGGTATGAATGCTTCTTTCAATAAAAAGGACGGAGCTAAATTTACCCTTGCAAACTTGTGTCAAAGATTCAGAATGACATTCATTCAAAATATACACAAGTTTGCGGGTCTAAATTTATCTTCATCCTTATTTCATTGTTGACACGCCATTGTGTGACATGTATGGTTTGTTTCTGAAGCATTTTATGACGTGATATGTTTGTTGTATCGTGTTTGTTCTTTATGGTTTGTTGTTGATGAATATTTTTTATGAATGCTATTGTTAATGTTTATTTAAAAGACGAGTTTATTATATATTATGTGGTTTGAGCATTTTTCCAATTCCTTACCGAATATATAACTTTCCAAACTGTATTAGAAAATTATGATACGATTGATAAAATTGTATTAGAAAATAAGTACACGTTCAATTCTTGACAAAAATTCTTCACACTGTTAACTGTATGTTGTTCTTTGACAGTTAGAACTTGGTTTAATGATTGTAGATCTTCAACCACCCCTATCTCCACCTCTAATTTTGTTTGCAAAGTAAATAATATTTTGCAAAAAAAAATTAGAGGTGAAAGTAGGGGCGGTTGAAGAACTAGGATCATTAAACCAAGTTCTTACTGTCAAAGAACAAAATACAGATAAGGAGTTAAAGAACTCTTATCTAGCATTGAACGTGAACTTATTCTTCTAATATAACTTAATTTGTCATATTATAATGTTCTAGTGCAGATTGGAAGGTTATATGTTTAGTGAGCATTGGCGAAATAAGCATTCCACATAATTTATAATAAACTCATGTCTATATATCACAACGGTTGTTCACCACAACCGTTGTTAAATATGTTGCATTAAAGAATATCACAACGATTGTTTAAAGTAACCGTTGTGGTAGGTAGCGCGCTACATGGATACAATCACGGTCGCACGTCCGTGGTGGAAATCATCATACATACAATCACATCTTACCTCAGAGCGGTTAGACCAACGTGGTGGTATCCATTTTCCAATCGTTGTGATATGTGTTTTCCGTCGTAATAGTATGTTGTAAAGTTATATTGATTGTTGAAGAATTTGCTATTAACATGGAAGTTACACGATAAATTTTCTGATAAACTTTTTGCATGTGACCATTTTTAGTAAAGTATGATAGCTCTTTTAAACTATGATTGTCAGTAAAAATAATAAACTTTTTTGAAATGATTTAATTTTAAGTGAAATATACTTTTTTTTTTTTAGTTGAGCACGATATTTTTTGAGTTATGATTATTAAAGTAGACAATGTAATTTTTTAAAAAATAAATATAGCTTTAAATAATTATATTTTTTTTTATAATAGAGTACGATAGTTGATTTAATCTATTGTTGTATGTGTATATTATAAAAATTGATGCATATTTTTTATTAAGATAAAAATGGTTGATATTTGTTAAAAATATACATGTAAGAAATGTAAGAAAGTCACACATTGCCTAGTATTATAAAAAAAAAGTTGAGTGTTTTATAATGTAAGAAAGTCACAAATATGTGGACTTTAATTCACTCTTTTAAAATGTATCATCAAAATGACTTAAATTTATATTTAACTTTTCATTTCTCCTATACTTTTGCGATACTTTTGCGTTAGAGTGTTAGTAAGATGGAGAAAGATGTTTCTTTTGAAAAGTATTGATATATTGAAAGACATGGGATGGTTAAAGGTTTTTTTTGTAATAGAGATGTTCAAATTCGCATTAATTCAAATTAAAATAGAAACCATACAAAATTGAATATTGTAGGATGTGATAAGATGTCATTTTATAAATACTAGTTGGATCGAATCAAATTTTGCCATAATTTTTAAAATCAAACCAAAGCAAATCAAATATATATATTTTAATATTTTAATATAAATATGATTAATTACATTAATTTATTATTAGTTGCTTTCTAAATTTTTAAATATAACTCATTAGATTTAAATATATAAAAAAATAGTTCAAAAAAGGTAAACTAAATAGTGTTCACAAATATAGGTAATTATTTAATTAAAATATATTTTTATAATAGTATTAAATATGATAAAATTAGTTAATATTTACATATATTTTTTGCATTCAAATATAATTTTGTTGATATTTATATTAGAGATTGTATATTAATCATCTAATACATAAAATTTCATATTAATTCAAAATTTCTAGTTTTGTAAAATATGACAGTAATTTGGTCCCCATATTTTATCTGATTCACGAAATTGATCCTCATATTTTAAATTAAAATAGTTTTGATTCATCTCTCATACTTTTGTACTTAAAATTAACGATATTTTTATTTTTTAAATGACAAGTTTCTTATGAAACATGACAAATTTTCGTGTATAAATCTATTGTGGAACTTTATGAATAAAAATATAAGTTAAAAAGGAACAACGCATCGACTTTTTATAAAAAAAAATGTGAGAGAAAAACTAAAACGAATTGAATTTAAAATAAGAGATTAATTTCGTGAATCAAGTAAAATTGGAAGACCAAAACTATAATTTAGCTTAAAATATTAAATAATTTTAAAATTTCTATATTTAATAAGTATTTTAAATCTAATATTTAGATTGATGAAATTTAGTCACAATATGCAGCTCAATTGAAAGCAACAAGGATATCCAATTGCGAACATGCAGATTCAAATTCGTAATACTTTATTTATTCATATTTAAAGGATGAAATTATGGTCATTAAACCATTAAACAAAAAAATTGATAAAATTTAATTTTTGCAAACGAGTTATTTAATAAAATAAAGGTGATCTAAATTAGGGGTGTTAAAACGAATCAAGGCAGGTCGGGCCAACCCGCGCACCCGTCAAAAAATGACGGGTTGGTTGGGATTTTGCGCCCGCCTACCTCTTCAGCCCGCCCCGTTTTAAGCTCGTCCGTCTTAAGCCCACAAAAAAAGGCGGGTTGGCTCGCCAGCCCGCCAGCCTAGTTATCAAGCACTCAAAATTTTTATTTTGGTTGGTTGAAGGTTAATGTTTGAACTATAGTTTTAGAACTCTTGTTAATGGTTCTATTTTAGGTAAACTTTCTGGATGGTTTTAGACTTTTAGTTGCCATTTTATCCTTTCTAATTATTAGTTTGATGTTTAATAATTGAAATATAAAAAAAGCATTTTAATCTATTAAAAATTGGAAAAAAAACTAAAAAAATAGGTAGGCAAACCTGCTGTCCGCCAACTCGTCACCGTGGCGGGGTGGCTAGATTTTTAAGCCCAATTTCGCCTACACTTGTTTTGGCGGACTTAAGGTGGGACGGGACGGGCGGCCCGTTTTGCCACCCCTAATCTAAATTACTCATGAAATATCTTGATTGGCCCCATTATAATATAATTCATCAATTAACTCTCTAAGTTTGGTCTATTATTGAAGGTTGGAAATTTGAAAGTGTGGTCATTTTAAAGTCTTATATTCAAATTACATTAGGCAATAACAATTCATGTGTTGTATCATTTGGTCAGCAGCATATGATATCCAACTTGTTATGTGATGGAACTTGATTTGATCGGAAAATATGAATTCATAGTTTTTTGTTATGGTTCTGAGCTAATGTTGCGGTCGAGAGGGGACTAACCTAAAAGATTAGCACTCTAAGGTATAAGTCAGTAAAAGTGTGAAAAATAGTGTTTAAATTAAAAAAAATTAAATACTTGTGAAGTGACGCGCTTTCTTCTTTAAATAAAGGAAATGGTGTTAGCCTATGATATTCAATACTGCACTGAAACCCACTAAACTTGGTTGGGAAGAGTCTCGAAAACAGGCCCACAAGATTAGGATCACTCTCTCTTCAAAACATGTCTAGTTAACATTTCGACACAAAGGTGTGATGTGAAAGTGGTGAGTTCGACTTGCTTTTCAGAGAAACCCTCGACAAGGGTGGTTAAATGTTGTGAAGATGGTTTTAACAGTTTAAAGACAATTCAAAGACCAACACGTGGAAGCAAAGTTGAAGACAAAAGGCCATGTAATGGTGTATGTGTCGAGTGCATAATAGAAGACCATTCTCGATAGTTATGAAAATATAATATATACACATATTTCATTCATGTAAATAAGGTTCACAAATTTTAACATTATTCCCTATAGAACTCGAGTATCATATTCACAGAGAGAAAATAATTTGTGAGAAAAACTTGTATGAATATGCGTCCAATTTTTAATTTTGTAATCAAAGTATTTTTGTTTAAGTTACTTTTATTGTTTCTTTTATTTTATTTCAAGTTCATAGAACAATTGTGTATTATTCTTATTGGAAGTTTTTTTTTCCAATTTCTCCATATTCAAACATCAATACTCAAAGCACAAACATAATTTCTCGAATATATTACATCATATGTCCTAGGATTTTTTCGAGTTTAATACTAGGAGTTAATGAAAAACTTGTGATTTGATTTCCCAGAAACAACGAAAAAACTAATTGGCACACTCAGTGGGACCCTTTTATGGAAGAAATTTAAAATTTTGTAGAATTTTTTTTGTGTTTTTATTGTTTATTTTTGTTCTTCATACATGAAATACTTTCAATGTCTGAGTGATTATGCGTTTAAGAAGTGGTAAAACTTTAGTTGAGATGACACATCCAAAAATTACTTCCCTTCCCCATAATAATGTTCCAGATAATAAAGAACAACCAACCGATGCAGTGATGACATGCCTACAATACAATGCATCTACACATGCAGATAATACAATAACTATTGCATCCCCTCTCAACCCATACTTAGCTTCAGGATCTAATATAAGCAATCATAGTCAAATGACATAACAACAAGGAGGGTTAGGATATATCTCTCAAGGTATGACACCCCTAACTACTACTTCCCTCATGTCTGTGAGCCAACAAATGGATGAAAGCAACCATGATATGGTGAATATGCTTATGCAAAAAAAAATTATATTGTATTTAATCCTTTGATCCAAAATACAAACCACACTTACCAATAATTGGTGTATCAAATGGACTTAATTGATGTTTCTTTGGTGCTCCTTAAGCACCTATTCTGCCCCCTCAAGTCCAAGCATTCGAGGGAATTCAAACCCAGGACTCCCTAATAACCAAGGGTAACAATGGGTTATACCCCAACAAGTCGAACAACATGTATAAGGGGTAGTCAAAGAAGGCATAAATTAAAATGGCCAGGGTTAGTATTGGTCGATAGAAATAAGGATGCATACCAAGTGATTAGGAATGTCTAACAATATATATATATATATATATATATATATATATATATTTGGGTGGGGGTGGGGGGAATAACATAGACAATGTGGTTGAACAAATCCTAGCCCAAAATAGGATTAATGTTGGTCTCCATATACCAAACTTTGTTTCTGGCTTGTCTTAGTATGTATTGCAAATTGAACTCCATAGGGGTGGGAAAATCCATAAATTTACTAAGTTTGCAGGTGACACCAGTGAGTATATTGTCGAACACATTGCTCGATACCAGACAAAGGCTGGTGACTTGGCCAATAATGAGAATTTAAAGATAAAATATTTTCCTAATTCTTTGACCAAAAACGCTTTCACTTAGTTCACTACCCTTCCTCTAAACTCCATATGTAATTGGAATCAATTAGAAAGAGTATTCCATAAGCAATTCTATATAGGTCAGTCAAAAATTAGCCTGAAAGAATTAGCCAGCGTGAAAAGGAAGTTCTCTGAGTCCATAGATAACTATTTGAATAGGTTTAAACTAATGAAGTTGAGATGTTTCACTCAGGTGTTTGAACATGAGTTAATAGAAATGGCTGGAGGTGGCTTAGACTATTCCATTATGAAGAAATTAGATACCCAATATCTGAGAGATATGACTCAATTAGCAAACAAATTTCGACAAGTCGAACGCATAAAAGCTGAGAAGGCAAGATCAAATTGACATCCTAAGAAAGAAAAGGTTGCTTATGTAAAAGCATATGAAAGCAGACAATAAATAGACATAGTTTTTGAATGTGTCGGAGAAAGTGAGGTTAATTTGAAAGAACTAAAGCCAGACCCTCCATATATTTGTAAGGTCCTAAGACCTTCTAATGAAAAAAATCATGTCGAACCTAGTAAAAATGAAAAGTTCATTACAAAAACTCATACGTTTGATGTGACTAAATATGATGAATTTTTTATTTTTTTTTAGTTGTTGATGGTCAAATCATTGTGTCGCAAGGCCTAAAGACACCACCATTGGAACAAAGAAAGAAAAACGCTCTGAAAGATGGAAGATTGAAGTTTAGATAAAAAAAAACCAAACCGCCCATGAAGATTGATTTTGAGCCTCTGCATGTCAAAGAGGAAAAAGTTTCTGAACCTATGGATGTCATGATGGTCGAGATCACTAAAGACTCCAGTTCGAAGGCAAGAGAGAATAGTATGTTGGATTATGTTGAGAAGGTCAAAGTTGTTTATCCAAAGGATGTAGAGGAGTTGATTGATTTCCTTAACAAATGCAAAATCAAAGGCTCTAAAGTCATGTTGTTCCCTAATTGTAGTGTTGTCTTCGAGAAAGATGCCATAAAGGGTCTCAAGGATTTCAAACCACAACCACCTAGGAAGAGTCATATGAATGAAAGAAGGCCCAAATTTTTCTTTAACAAGAGAGATATTCCTTATGAAAAACCACATGAACCCTCATGCTAATGGAGGAGTCGAAACACTTAGGTCCCACCCTCTGTTGCTCCTATTTGTGAGTAGGTTCGACCTGTGAGAAAACCCAATGTTGACCAGTATAAATGGAAGGTAATTGAGGTAGGTGAAGGTTCCTCATACAATAATAATTTATAGATCTCCAATCAATACTCATATGGTTCAAAGAACTATTTGGGAAAAAAAATCAAATGACCCAAACTCAATGAAGGAGATATCAAAGAATAAAGAAACAACTTTTGAGGCTGAGGAATCAAGTAAGAATAATAAAATGCCAAAGATGGTAGAAGTCCAAACGGAAAAGAAGCCCCTACAGGATAAAATCTTTCCTCATTTTCTACCAGTGGTCAAATCAAACGGCAAAGAATATGTGCCAAATGAAGATGACAAGATGTTGGTAGATAACTTTGATTTAAGGTCAGAAGGGTAATTAGACATCATATGTAATGTTGTATATGTCCTTCCTATAGAATATGACATTATAACTGAGATAACATAGGAAGAAGATGATGGTCTTGCAGAAGAAATAGTGAGCCACAAATCTCTTTGTTATTATGTAAGGAACAACGATTGTGTAGAGGAAGAAAATGCCTCTTTTGAAAGGCCTGACGAAGGGATGAAGCAGCATCTCAAACCATTGTTTATCTAAGTTAAGGTAGATGGAGTGGGCATTAATAAAGTGTTAGTTGATGGAGGAGAGGTAGTAAATTTGATGCCATATTTCTTGTTACATAAAATTTGGAAGTTTGATACATATCCGAGACCCCATGATATGATTCAGTCTAATTATGATGGAAAAATAAGTTACTACTTAGGAGTTATTGATGTTAATATTGTTATAGAAACAGTAACAAGACCAATCTTATTCGTGTTATTATATCTAAAACAAACTATAGTTTTCTGCTAGGAAGAGAGTGGATCCATGGCGTGAGGCGGTACCATCGGCTTTACACCAAAGGATTTCCATTTGGCAGTCTGATGGTGTTGTTGAAAATATTAAGGCTGACCAGAGTTTTGTTACTGATATAAATAAAGTAGATAAAAGGACATTTTACAAGAGGCTGGCTAATATTCCCCATGTATGCCTTCGAGAACGTCATTTTCTCTGTAGGGAGATATCTTTTGATCCATAGAGTTTCACCCAACCCATGGTTTTATGTGGGAGAATGATAATATGGGGGTGAAGGTTTGACCATAACTACTGAGGGGTTGATAAACAACAACGATGACTGAGTCAAATGCTTTGGATTAGATTTTGGCCTTTGTGGCTGAAAATAGAATCAAAGCGGCCTTGGAGGATGAATTCCAACAAAGAATGGTTGTCGAAGCCAATTAAAATAAAAATAATATAAAAATAGAGTTGGTTAGAATCTAATTTTATAAAACTGAAGGCTTGACTGTATCTTCGATGACGAGCACTTGGGATTTGAAAAAAAACATGTTATCTTCAACTTAGAAGATACAAGCCAAAAATCATCTGGAAGAAGTTGATATAGGAGATGGAGAAATTAATGGCCAACATATATAAGTATCAAGATCGATCCAGGCATGAAAGTCCATATGATTGAGTTGTTAAAAGAATTCAAAGACTGCTTTGTATGAGACTATGATGAAATGTCAGGGCTCAGTCGAGAGTTGGTGGAGTTGAAGTTAAATATTCAACCTGACAAAAGACTAGTGAAGCAGTAAATGATCCCAACCCAAGTGTTACACTATCAGAGAGACACAATGTACTAAACAACAAGGAAAACAATAAACGAAGAAGGCCACTAGCCATATTCCACACAAGCATCATCTAAGGCTCATCGGTCTCTACTTCATACGCATGTGGTACCAAGTTTTGGATTTTATAGTTATGTTACAGATTAATCCAATGTCTCTGATTCTTCTCTGAACCAATGATTCCTCTGTGAATCTGAGGCTAGTCTCTAATTCTACTCTGAACCAACGATTCCTCAATGAATCTGAGATCGTCTTCACTTGACCGAAGTCCTACCAATCTTAGATGTACATGAATGGATGAAATGCCACAAACATCATCAATGTGATAATCATCACTGGTTCCTCTCTGAACCTATAATTTTTCCACTATAAGGCTACAACTATAGTCCTCTCTGAACTACTCACCTCAACATAATTCAGCATGATATATATATATATATAAACCACCACTGTAGTTCCTCACTGAACTACTTAACTCATCATAAATATATAATTACAATTCAACATAAATATATAATTATATAATTACTCCACAATACTCATCAACAAGGTAAAAACAACATTATGCAACAATCAATATTCAACAAGTTCAACTCATAACTCAATAGAGTTCATAACTAACTCTTCCACTTTTTATTCAAGGGTACGAGTCACAAGGTGTATTCTAACATTAACTCAAATACTCATCAGCTCGACTTTGAACATGTCAGATGACTCAAAACTCAACCCTCTTGACACACACAACACTCCAAACACATCAATGCAACTTAATAACTTACTCATAACTCTAAACACATCAAAATTAACTCTAAAAAAGTCTCACTTGAAAATAGCATCAAATATTATACACTTATGATAAAATTATGAAACTCTCCAATTTGAAATCTCTTTAAACTGCTTTTCAAATTCAATTTATTGCATCTCGATCGGAATATTCGAACTCTAGTTTTATTCATTTCAATTCAGCCATATCATAATATTTCTTCCATAAACTCTAAAACATAATGCATGAATTCAAAATAGGACCAAAAATTATAGACTTATGATAAAGTTATGAAACTCTCTAGTTTAAAATATCATTAAACAATTTTTCTAATGCGACTGACCGCACCTCAAACAAACTCACGAAACTCAAGTTATGCTTGAAACAAGATGACCAACGCATGACTGAAATTTAATCACTCCTCTTGTATAAAAACTAGATAATTGCTACTATTTTAGTACCCTTCAACCCAATTTTCCCACTTAAAAGGAAATGTTCTTGTGTTAGCTTTCTGACGCAACTGACGGCACCTCAGAGGAACTTATGAAACTCAAGTTATGTGTGAAACAAGGCGGTCAATCCCTTTCTATGTCTACCTGCAATTTTCTTTGTTTTTCTCTCTATTGAACAGATCCAAAATTCACCTATTTCTCCTATTTTAGTTCTCACTGCCCCAAAACTCTTAACAAATTTGACCGTGAAAATCATTAACATGTTTTATCAGTTCAACAAGATTTATCGATTACTCTATCAATAATCAACTCATCAATATTATAGTACTCAACAATATTACTCGACAATATTCGCCAATCAAATCAACCATCGCCTATTGGGGTTCAAAACCCTAGAATTTGCCTCAAATCCCAAGACCATCAGTATGACCATTTAACCCTAGAGTTGATAAATTTTTTAGTTCTCACTGCCCCAAAACTCTCAACAAATTTGACCATGAAAATCATTAACATGTTTTATCAATTCAACAAGATTTATCAATTACTCTAACAATAATCAACTCATCAATATTTAGTACTCAACAATATTACTCGACAATATTTTCTAATCAAATCAACCATCTCCTATTGGGGTTAAAAACCCTAGGGTTTGCCTCGAATCCTAAAACCATCAGTATGACCCTCAATCCCCTTGTTTTCGGGTATTAAAGCCAAAACCTTATGCTATGAGATAACCTTTATACTTTCACCTTATCAAAAGGCATCAACATAATCATTATATCAACTCGCGCCTTATCAAAAGGCTTCAACACATGAATACATCAGCATATTTGGTCAAACAACAAATCAAAATTCAACAATCATGAAAACAATATCATATCAACTGCCTTAGAAAGGTGTTGCACAAACCTTCTTCGGCCACTAACATTATCAAAGAGGAAAAGAAAATGGAAAGGAAGGAGTATAAGAAACTCTCAATATCCAACTGCTTAAACACCCATACCTGAATAATCTGTGAGGGATATTCTTCTATTTACCTTGTTTTAATGATGTCAACAAACATGTAAGAAATTAGATTGTAATTTGAGCGGTATCACTACACGTGTCGGGCATATTGTGTCTAACCATTATCGTTCATGTGTCTAGATGCATAGGATCTTGTCTTTCCCAAAAATAAATGTCCACTATCGTTTTAGTTGTGTCTAGTATGTGTTTCTGATCTTGGTTTGGTGAAAATGCTCAGAAAATTGAATTTCCTTAAAAAATGCACTTCATGCGCTGACCCTCCCAGTTCATGCGCTAACCTCCAAATTCATACGCTAACCTCCAAAACCTGCGGGAAAGCGCACAATTCAATGGACACAAAAATATTCGTTTATGCGTCGACGCATGGAGTTAGGAGGTCGACGCATGACTTCAAAACTCTGCATTTTTCACTTAATTTCTTTTCTGTTATTTCTGTTATTATTTTTTGTTGGTCATTTTATTTTCCTATAAATAGTTTTGGTCATCCTTTCATTTAATAACAAGAAACGTGAAAGATATATGTCATTTCTCTCTTCATCTTCATCTTCTTCATTGAGCAAACAAACAATCACACATAATCATCTTTGTTTGTGTCTCCCATTGATCGAAGTGATAACGTTCAGAATCTAGGAAGTGTGATCTTTATATTCTGGGTTGAGAGTTTGGCAGGTGTTTCTTGAATCAAACCTGTTGGTTTTGTCCTCCAAGAATCAGATAGATTTTGGGGGGTTTTTGCACAAACTGTTCATTCTACAGGGATTCGACTGGGCGAAGGTAACCGGAAATTGGCACAATTGTTCGGTTTAGTAGCTGTAATTAGAGGATCGTAGAAGGGAGGTTTGGGTTCGAATTCTTGGTAGATCGCAATTGACTGAGTGAAGGTAACTGAAGAACGTGGATTCTTTCAGTTTAGTAGCGTGGGACGGTAATTGGATCAACCATATTCGAAGCACTTGATTCATCTCGAATCAAGGGAAGAGAAAATTCTGCATCAACGATCGAAGACGTTCGAGGGTTTGGATGTTCATAATTTTCTCTTGTAATAAAAAATTTGCAACAACTTTATATATACATATCTCAATTCCATTTGTGGAGTTGGGAGCAGACGTACCCAAAGCGAGGACGATTGGGGAACTGCCTAATCAAATCGTGTTTGTTCTCTCTCTCCATAACTCTTTTACAATTCAGTTCGTTCGAATTTGTGAAGTCGCAAGTTATTGAAATTTCTATAGTAGAGTAATTATAAGCTGATAAATTGTTTTGTTAAACTGATACAATTCTTTGAATTGTGTCTTGGAGCAGTTTTACATTACCCTCCATAGAAATTCTGCACTTAGTGTGTTTACGCACACTAGGTGTTTGATAATTTGTTTCAAAGCAAATTCGAACACGTTGCTTTAAATTGCTTATCACTTTACCTCATTGGATTGGAATAACCATCAAGCAACGGATATTTTGTTGACTGCGTTTTTTAAGTGTAGTATTCAAAACTGAATTTTTCTCTTCCATACTCATCCGTGATATATTCGCGCATATCCGATCCTTTTGGTAGAAGGTTCGTTGTAGACGTTCTATCCAGTGGTAGCTTCCGTTAAACAATTTTTTAAAACAGATTTTGTAAACCATTTACGTGTAAAACTCAAGGGATCTATTCAACCCCCCTTCTAGATCCATAGCCATCGTCTAACAAGTGGTATCACGAGCTCTGGTTAATTCTGGTGCTTCGATAAAACTTCTTGGATCATGGCGAACGAACCTAAGGGGGCTTATAATAGAGCTCCAGTTTTTACAGGTGAAAACTACAGCTACTGGAAGGATTGTATGCGCGTCCATATTAATTCCATAGATCGGAAGGTTTAGAACGTTATTTTAAACGGTCCCATGGAACTTACTATGACTAACGCGGAAGGCGTTGTCGTTCCTAAACCCGAAGCTCAATGGACTGAGGAGGACGAGAAAAAGTACAACTATGATTGGAAGGCTCGTAATATGATCATCTCCTCCTTGGGAGTTAATGAGTATTATCGAGTCTCCCATTGTGAAACGGCCAAAGCCATGTGGGATGCTTTACAAGTAGCTCACGAAGGCACTAATGATGTTAAGATGGCTCGTATTAATACACTAACGCAAGAGTTTGATTTGTTTTACATGAAGCAAGAGGAAACCATTGCGGATATGCAAAAATGATTTACTCACATTATCAACAAATTGCATGTTCTTGGTAAACCAATTCCAAATGAGGTTTCTACTAACAAAATTCTGAGGTGTCTTAACAGGGAATGGCAACCGAAGGTCACCGCTATCAAGGAGGCCAATGATCTTGCTACACTAGACCTCACAACACTCTTTGGTAAACTCGATGAGCATGAGCAAGTGCTCATTAGCTTGGATAAACATGAAAAGAGTATCAAGAAAGAGAAGGCAAAAGATACAGAGAAGAAGTCGATAGCTCTTAAGGCTTCTTGTTCAAAGTCCACACATCAAGAGATAAGTGATGATGAAACCAATAATGACAAAGATGAAGAATCTGGTGATGATATGGGCTTATTTGTGAAGAGATACAATAGATATGTTCATAAGAACGATATTCAACACTCGGATAGAAATCTAGTCAAGTTTAGGAAGCAATCTAGAAGCGAAGGAAATAAAAATAGCAAGATAAAAGGGACGTGCTACAACTGTGGAAAATCCGGGCACTACAAGCCGGATTGTCCATCTCTAAAGAAAGACAAAGATAAGGATAATGACAAGAGTCGCTCAAACAAAAAGTCCAACAAGTCTCGACGAGTCTACATCTCTTGGGAAAGGGATAGTGAGTCGGAGAAAGATGATTCCTCAAGTGACGAAAGTGAATCCGTTAACTTTTGTCTTATGGCACGCCACAACAAAGCAAAAGAGGTAAATCATTCTAAATATGATCATGTTAACACTATGTCGTATTTAGAGTTACGAAAGGCTTTTGACATGTTACACTATGAGGCTAAGGAAGCATTTCAACGTTTAGCCTCAAATAAAAGGATTTTCACGTATTTGGAGAAGAAGGTTTCCGATTCCGAAAAGGAATTGGAAGCTCTCAAAAACTCTATAGTGGACACATCAAAAGCCAAGGTTGAAGAGGATCCTACCTCTTAGTTCAATTGGGGTTGTGACACTTATCATATTTGGCAACGAGAGGTGAGAACCCTCAAGGCCAAATTGGACAAGGCTCTTAAGCCAAAAGTTACGTTTGCTATTGATCGATCACATTTTTGTGAGAGCATGAATAATCCATATCAAAAGTATACCTATGTGATTCGAGATAGTGATAGCAAAAGTAAATTCCAAATGAACCGTAATTGTCTTTACTGTTGTAAGTCTGGTCATACTATTGCGAAATGCCGCTTCAGAAGGTTTCTTGTTCCGAAAGGCATCTACCAATGGTTGCCCAAGTGCGGTCTTGGTTTCACTCACCTTAAAGGACCCAATGAGAATTGGGTACCTACTATCCCTTGATCATTTTTGTAGGTACGAAGTCTTGAGACCACCGAAGGAAGATGGGTTCTGGATAGTGGCTGTTCGAGACATATGACTGGGGACATATCTCTTTTCATCGACTTTGTGGTGAAGAAAAAGGGGTTTGTTACCTACGGAGATAACAATAGGGGACAGATTCTCGGCAAAGGTAGTGTAGGTAACCCCTCATCTACTACTATCTCTGATGTTCTGCTTGTGGAAGGCCTTAGACACAACCTTTTAAGCATTAGTCAACTATGTGACAAGAATTATAAAGTATATTTTTCAAAGGATTGTTGCATAGTTGAAGATAGCAACAAAAAGAATGTGTTTAAGGGCTTGAGGGTGAACAACGTCTATATGCTAGACTTAAATGAGGTATCGTTGAATGGAGACAAGTGTCTAGTCGCTATGAATGAAGATTCATGGTTGTGGCATAGACGGTTGGCTCACATCAACTTTGATTTGCTTAACAAAATTGTCTCTAAAGACCTAGTCATCGATTTGCCCAAAATTAAATGCACAAAGGGTCACCTTTGTGATGCGTGTCAAATGGGGAGCAAAAAAGGATCTCATTCAAATCTAAAAACATCGTTTCAACTATGAGACTCCTTGAGCTCCTCCATATGGACCTCTTTGGACCATCTAGGGTTAAAAGTCTAGGTGGTAACTATTATGGGTTTGTTATAGTCGATGATTTTTCTAGGTTTTGCTGGACCATTTTCTTAGCAAATAAGAGTGATACCTTTTTGGCCTTTGAATGATTTGCTAAGTTATCTCAGAACAAGTTAAACACAAACATTGGGTCAATTAGAAGTGACCATGGGGGTGAGTTTGAAAATCATTTATTTGAAGCATTTTGTGATTCCAACGGAATTGATCATAATTTTTCCGCACCACGTACCCCTCAACAAAATGGGGTAGTGGAACGTAAAAATAGAGTTTTGGAAGAACTTGGAAGGACTATGATCAATGATGGTGGATTACCAAAATACTTTTGGGCCGACTCCATAAGTACGGTTTGTTATGTTTTGAATAGGGTGCTCATCCGGCCTATTCTAAACAAGACACCGTATGAGCTTTTAAAAGGGCGCAAGCCAAACATCTCTCACCTTCATGTATTTGGTTGCAAATGCTTTGTGTTAAACAATGGGAAAAAGACTCTTGGTAAATTTGATGCCAAGGCCGACGAGGGTATTTTTCTTGGATACTCTCAGTCAAGTAAAGCGTATAGAATTCATAATAAGAGGTTACGCATAGTTGAAGAGTCAGTTCATGTTACTTTTGACGAGTCTTATCCGAGAAATGTCGGAGAAGGTAGTTCTTTTCATGGTGCAGGTGTACCTACTGAAGACATACTCAAGGACAATGATAAGGGAATTGATCAACCTGAAGCAGTGCGTATTGAGGAGGAAAAGGACCACCAACCAGTGAAAAGTGAGGATGATCATCATGCTGATAAAGATGAACTTCCTCCAGCTTGGAAGTCTTCAAAAGACCATCTAATTGACAACATTCTCGGTGATATCTCTAAGGGAGTAACTACTCGTTCTAAACTTAGTAACTTTTGTTATTACTCTGCTTTTGTCTCCCAAGTTGAACCTAAAAACGCTAAGGAGGCGTTACTCGATGAGCATTGGTTTCTATTAATGCAAGATGAACTAAATAAATTCAGGAGAAATAAGGTATGGGACCTTGTCCCCCCTCCGCGAGATCATCGAGTAATCGGCACCCGATGGGTGTTTAGGAATAAACTTGATGAAAATGGAGTAATAACGCGTAACAAAGCTAGGCTTGTAGCGCAAGGCTATAACCAAGAGGAAGGAATCGACTATGAGGAAACTTATGCGCCGGTTGCCCGACTCGAGGCCATACGCCTTCTACTTGCCTATGCTTGCACAAAAAACTTTAAATTATTCCAAATGGATGCTAAAAGTGTGTTCCTTAACGGAAAACATAAATGAAGAGGTTTATGTAGCTCAACCTCCGGGTTTTGAATCCCACGAATATCCTGATCATGTCTATAAACTTAAACGAGCTCTGTACGGACTTAAACAAGCCCCTAGGGCTTGGTATAAACGTCTAAGCAAATTTCTACTTGATCAAGGGTATTCAAGAGGAAAGGTTGACACAACCCTCTTTATTAAACGTCAAGGAAAACACTTAATTTTGGTACAAATTTATGTTGACGATATCATATTTGGGTCTACTAACATGACCTTGGTCAAGGAGTTTTCTAGTTTGATGCAGGGGGAGTTTGAAATGAGCATGATGGGGGAGCTCAACTATTTCCTCGGATTGCAAATCAAACAACTTGAAGAGGGCACATTCGTGAGTCAAACGAAATATTGTCTTGAGTTACTAAAACGTTTTGATATGCTGAACTGCAAAGCAATAGACCCTCCTATGCCTACAAGTGCTAATCTTGATACTGACGAAAAGGGTAAGGATGTTGAGGTAAAGAAGAATCGAGGTATGATAGGGTCTCTTCTTTATCTTACCACATCACGTCCCGATATAATGTTTAGTGTATGCATGTGTGTGAGGTATCAGGCACATCCCAAGGAATCCCACCTAAAGGCAGTTAAGCGCATACTTCGATACCTCTCTGGTACTCCAAAGTATGGGCTGTGGTATTCCAAAGGTAGTGTTTGTTCCTTAGTTGGCTACTCCGATTTCGACTTTGCCGGGTGCAAGTTGGATAGGAAAAGTAATAGTGGCACGTGTCACTTTTTTGCAAATTCCTTGGTGAGTTGGCATAGCAAGAAACAGGTTTTCGTTGCTTTGCCAACAGCCGAGGCGGAATACGTTGTCGCCGGTAGTTGTTGTGCTCAAGTCTTATGGCTTAAACAACAATTACTTGATTTCAACTTAAAACTTGAACGTATTCCAATTTTGTGCGATAACACTAGTGCGATTAATCTTACTAAGAACCCCGTATTACATTCACGCACCAAGCATATCGAAATACGCCATCATTTTCTTAGGGATCATGTAGAGAAAGGTGGTGTTATTTTTGAGCATGTTGACACTAAGAATCAACTTGCTGATATTTTCACAAAACCGTTAGCTACAGAGCCTTTCTTTCATATCCGTAGGGAACTTGGCATTCTCGATATCTCGGATCGTGCTTAATAATCCTTTAAGGTAGTGATCTTCACATATATACATGCTTGTTTATTCTTTTAACTAACAATGCAAAGAGATATTTAGCTATATGTGAGGGATCTTATTGTCACGATGATCAAGGTAATACCGTTCTGATTTATAGATGTTTATCAATATTTTGTGCCATATTAATTACTCTAATCTTGATGTTTATTGCATTTTGAGCACTTATCGTTCATGTGGATGTTTTGTTCTGTATGTTTATATGTCTATTTATCTGGTTGGAACTTAAAAATTGCAAAATTTCACTTCTGTATGTTCATGCGTCGACGCATGATTTGTGCGCTGACCTAGTGAAAATGTTTGGGATAACGCATAACCCAATGTTCAACTTTTTCAGAAAATTCATGAATCATGCGCCGACGCACAGATTCATAGGTCGACGCATAAATCAAACGTCCAGACTTCCTACTTTACTGGGACGCGTGCGCCGACCTAGTATTGCCTATTTTCCCTACATATTCTCATTGCACATTGATTTATGGTTATTGCATGTTATCTCATTAGATTTTGTGGTCAATATCTCCTTATCTTCCTCCATTAAACCTCATCAATAACCATTATTCTCCACTAAATCCTCATCAAAACCCTAAAAATAAAAAACCCACCAAGAGAAAATTATCTATATTACTGCTACAAGGTTTTCTAAGGGCTGCACATATCTCCTCTTCACTCTCTGCGAAAATCAAGTGTCATCATCTTCTTCCAACTTTTCTTCAACCATGGCTTCAAGAAGAAATCCTAGTAGAAGGGGAACAAGAGGCTCATCTTCACAACCAGCACCAACCAGAACAACATCTTCACAACGGGTAACCTTTAAGTCTTTAATTTCTGAAAGGCTAACTATTCCTTTTGAGGAACTATTTTGTAACCGTGCGGTTATAAGACAACATGGCTTTTATCCTCTGATGGGTCCAGATTTTCACATTCCTGAGATTTCTGAACTTATAAATTTTCAAAATCTTGGTGAATTTGTTGAATGTGATGATAAGTATAGTGAAGATTTGACTCGTTTGTTCTACTGTGGGATCAAGGGCAAATTTCATGGGGCTGAATTTAAATTCTCTATGAATAATGCAGAATTTGAAGTGACCAATAATGTATGGTCTACATTATTTGTATTGGACACTGATGACACTCTCCCAAAGGTTACTGATAAAACCTTTGTTAAGGACTATGAGTTCAAAACTGCTCTGAATTCGATGTTGCGGGAACCGTATCCAGATGATTTTGTGGCAAGTGTATTATTTCCTAAAAGTGTCACTACCGGCCATTTAAAATTTGAAGACCGTATTCTTCAGTGGATTGTTGCTCGCATCTTGAGGCCTAAGAAAGGAGGGTACTCAAGAGTTGAGCAGGCAGAGGTTCATCTCATATATTCCTCAAGAATAAGATCAAAATTAATTGGCCTTATTATTTTGCTTATAGGATGTTCGTTACTCGCAGCTCCAGCAAATTTCTGGCACTTGGTTATGCATCTGTTGTTGCAAATATTTTGAATCACTTTGATATTCCTATTCCGCAGATTTGTCACATTCATATTACCGCTGAACAACAATTTCTTGCCAAAACCCTTTCCATGATGGGTTACTTTTGACATTCACGTGAGAACAAGTTCATTTATCGACCAAGATCCACCCATCCAGAACATGATGAACTTGTTCACCTTGAAGGAAGTGATGATGAGGGCATTCCAGAAAATGAAAATCAAGCTGTTAATAATGAAGATGTGGTCATGCAAGAAAATATGGTCATGCAAGAAAATGTGGTTATGCAAGAAGAGGACAATGAGGCATGGATGGGCTATCAACCTGAAGAAACTTCTGAAAATCAGGGCTGGGGTCAGTGGCAACAAAATTGCTGGACTGTGTCTGGAAATGCCTATGTGCTCCTCCAAAATCTATGGTGAGGACTATGAATGGCAGCAACCTGACAACTCTGCTCCTCCAACTCCACTGGTTCAGCATGATCCGCAGGCTTCTGAAGAAATTCTGGCTAGGTTGAACGAATTGACTCTTCAGCATCAAGAATTTCAAGCTCTGCAAGATACTCGTTACTCTGGTCAGGAAGAACGGTTCACCAATCTGTCTGATCAAGTTTCATCTCACATTACCAACTTCAACAATTTTGCTAACGCCGCTATGAATCGTTTCAATCAGATGGACGCAAACTTGACTAAACAAAACCAGAACCAGGCAAATAGTCTTGGAAACCTAAATAACACGTTGCTTGAACTCAACCTACATCTAGAGGACCTTCCACCACCAAGCCAATACTATAGGGGAAGAGGTCATCCATTTAGGGGGAGAAGGCCATAGAGTTTAGGGCATTATATTTCATCTGTGCTTGCATTTCGTTTTTGTTTTTGTTCTCTATTGTTGAACTTTGAATGTTGCTTTCGTTTGTTTGAACTTTATCGGATTAAATGTATTGCATTTAAGTTTTTCCCTTATTTAAGTGTTTGTTAATGTCTGTATGTTGCAAATTTGTGATGATCCTTTACGTATTATAGTGTTTTATTTTGACCACCGTCTTTTCTTCTTTTTGATGTTGTCAAAGGGGAAGAAGAATAACAACAAAAGCAGAAATTTTACTAACCAAGTGTCAAAGACAGGGGGAGCTTTGCTCATGTTGCTCACTCTCAAATTACAAATCTCATGACAGCTAAGATAGTGTTGCCATCATAAAAAAGGGGGAGTATGTGAGGGATATTCTTCTATTTACCTTGTTTTAATGATGTCAACAAACATGTAAGAAATTAGATTGTAATTTGAGCGGTATCACTACACGTGTCGGGCATATTGCGTCTAACCATTATCGTTCATGTGTCTAGATGCATAGGATCTTGTCTTTCCCAAAAATAAATGTCCACTATCGTTTTAGTTGTGTCTAGTATGTGTTTCTGATCTTGGTTTGGTGAAAATGCTCAGAAAATTGAATTTTCTTAAAAAATGCACTTCATGCGCTGACCCTCCCAGTTCATGCGCTAACCTCCAAAACCTGCGGGAAAGCGCACAATTCAATGGACACAAAAATATTCGTTTCTGCGTCGACGCATGGAGTTAGGAGGTCGACGCATGACTTCAAAACTCTGCATTTTTCACTTAATTTCTTTTTTGTTATTTCTGTTATTATTTTTTGTTGGTCATTTTATTTTCCTATAAATAGTTTTGGTCATCCTTTCATTTAATAACAAGAAACGTGAAAGATATATGTCATTTCTCTCTTCATCTTCATCTTCTTCATTGAGCAAACAAACAATCACACATAATCATCTTTGTTTGTGTCGCCCATTGATCGAAGTGATAACGTTCAGAATCTAGGAAGTGTGATCTTCATATTCTGGGTTGAGAGTTTGGCAGGTGTTTCTTGAATCAAACCAGTTGGTTTTGTCCTCCAAGAATCGGATAGATTTTGGGGGGGTTTTGCACAAACTGTTCATTCTACAGGGTAATTGTAATTTCTGTAGTAGAGTAATTGTAAGCTGATAAATTGTTTTGTTAAACTGATACAATTCTTTGAATTGTGTCTTGGAGCAGCTTTACATTACCCTCCATATAAATTCTGCACTTAGTGTGTTTACGCACACTAGGTGTTTGATAATTTGTTTCAAAGCAAATTCGAACACGTTGCTTTAAATTGCTTATCACTTTACCTCATTGGATTGGAATAACCATCAAGCAACGAATATTTTGTTGACTGCGTTTTTTAAGTGTAGTATTCAAAACTGAATTTTTCTCTTCCATACTCATCCGTGATATATTCGCGCATATCCGATCCTTTTGGTATAAGGTTCATTGTAGACGTTCTATCCAGTGGTAGCTTCCATTAAACAAGTTTTTTAAACAGATTTTGTAAACCATTTGCGTGTAAAACTCAAGGGATCTATTCACCCCCCCCCCCCCCCCCCGCCCCTTTTCTAGATCCATAGCCATCGTCTAACATAATCCTCCTACCTCGAAATCGAATGAACTTGAAGCTTTAACAATGAAAGCTTCTCTATTCCCTTTCCAGAAGCTCTCCTAGGGTTTATCTTCCTTTGCCTTTTTCTCAACTTTCCAGGTACTGACTAATTTTCTCACAACTTCTCTATTTAAATAATTAAATAAAAACCTAATTTCTCTTTTATTTTATTAATTCTCACTATTTCCCATCCATTCACAAATAATTCTACTCACCTCCTTATTTTATTTAAAATATCTATTCATCACCCCAAAACTCATATTCTCATTTTTCTATTATTTTTAATTAACTAAAATTATTAGTAATTCCAAATAAAACCAATAGTCTCAAAAATTCTGATTAAAATAAATTAATCACTCTAAATTCGATTAAAAATACTAAATTAATAAAAGTCTAATTAATCATAATCTACCATAATTCACAATTCTACACTAAGTTTTAATATCATAAAGCTCTACCCAAAATCCAACAACTTGAATAATTAACTTAAAAACACTCAAAAACTCTATTAAAATAAAATATCAAAAATCGGGGTGTTACAGTTATTCTATATATAACCAAATTTATATTGCCAAAGAAGATGTGTCGAAAACGGCGTTTCGATGTTCTGGAGCCTTAGGTACCTATGAATGGGTAGTGATGCATTATGGCCTAAAGAATGTTGCTGCAACTTATCAAAGGGCAATGAATCATATGTTCCATGACTTCATTGAGACCTTCAATCAGGTATACATTGATGATATAGTTGTTAAATCCTCGTCGAGAAATGGTCATTTAGACCACCTTGGCAATCCTTTGAAAGGATGGGGAAATATGGATTGAAAATGAATCCATTAAAATGTGCTTTTGGTGTCCATGCAGGCGACTTTCTAGGTTTTGTGGTCCACAAAAGGGCATAGAAATAAACTGAAACAAGACAAAGGCTATACTTAATACGAAATATCAAGAAAACAAAATATAACTTCATTTTATACTAGGCAAAAACAATTTCTTTAGGAAATTCGTATCGAGTCTAAGTGGAAAAACAAAAGTGTTTTCAGCACTGTTGCGCTTAAAGAAAGAAGAAGGATTCATATGGGACCCATAACATTAAAGAACTTTTGATGAAATTAAAATATATATGTCGAATCCTCTTATTTTATTGCCTTTCATGAGAAATAAATCTCCGAAGTTGTATTTTTCTACATCTGAACTGACAATAGGAAGTATGTTAGCCCAAGAGGATGATGATGGTGTCAAAAGAACCATTAATTACCTCAGTCGAGTTTTAAATGATGTAGAAACTAGGTATAGTCCTATTGAAAAGTTGTGCTTGTGTTTGTAATTTTCATGTGCTAAATTGAAATATTATATAAAGCCAACAGACGTTTCGGTGTATTCTCATTTTGACGTTAATGAGCATATGTTGTCGAAATCTATTTTACATAGTCGAATTGGGAAATAGGCTATGGCTTTAACTGAATATTCTTTAACTTATGCACCTTTAAAGGCTATGAAAGGACAAGTTGTGGCTGACTTCATTGTTGATCATGTAATAGTCGAAGCAACACAGAGTTATGTTAACCTAAAAACTTGGAAATTATACTTTGATGGTTCCAGACATAAACATGGAACTTGTATTAGAATTTTGATTATTCATCCTAAAGCAATTTTGACTAAGTTTAAATTTAAATGCAAAGGTTTTTGCTCAAAAAATGAGGCCGAGTATGAAGCCTTAAGTGCAGACCTTAAGATCCTTTTAGAGTTGTGGGCAAAATGAGTCAATATTAAAGGTGATTCAGAGTTGGTTGTGAAACAACTGACAAAAGAGTACAAATGCATCTAGGAGAATTTAATGATGTACTTTATAATAGAAAATTTATTATTAAGAAGATTTGACAAAGTCGACATCAAACATGTCTATCAAGTTAAAAACCAAGATGCCAATTACTTAACACATACTGCTTCAGGATACAAAGTTTCCAAGGAAATGTTAGAAGACTTAATTGAAGTAAAGGATAAGTTAGTTTCGACTAATCCTTTTCCCTTAGATGTGTCAAAGTCAAAACTGGTGGGGGTAGAAGGGTTGGAAGAATTGAAAAATCTTGGAGAAATTTTTAAATGTCAAACAATGATTGAAGAAAACCAATTGTCGAGTTTTTGTAAAATCATACAGGGAAAATAGATCGGAAAATCAAATACAAGTGTTAGCTCTTGGATTGGCTAGAATTTTGGTAAAACAAAGTTGTGTATTGTTGATGTTACATGGGTGATGTCGTAACATTGAGTCTTAACATTGGTTTATGTTAAGTGTTTAGCTTGTTGAAGTTGTAAAGTCTGATGTCACATGCGATGTCATGACATCAGATATGCAGATCTTTAAAACATCAGGTCTGAGATGTTTTTTTTAGGGTTAAGCGTTTTAGCTGGAATTTGGGAGAGTTGGTAGAGTAATTGGATGCAAATATCTTGGAGGAGATATTTTCTGTTACAAACAGATTTGATGCAGATTTGTAGGAGTGTTTAAAGGCTGAAGATTTAAGAAGATTTTGAGAGAGAAAATCTGTTGAAGATTCAGTTTTAAATAACAAATCAGGTCAGATATTGTAGCAGGTCCAAGACCAAATCAAATTGCTATATAAAGCGCATCAATCCTTTGAAGAAAGTGACGAAGAAAGAGTGCCAAAGACTGAGAGTCGTTTGAGTCTTCGTGTTTGTATTGTAAACCATTCTAGTGTGAATTGGTGTTATTGTTTTGAGTTGTTCTTGATCAAACTGTGAAGCAGAATCAAGTTGTGTTATTCAAAGTGTGTGATATTTGAATTATATCACTGAAGTGATTTAGGGATTGAGTAGTGTTCTTATACCTAAGTGGTCTCTTAGGTAGAAGGTTCATTAAGTAGAGATTATGTTTAGGAGATGTCAACTGGGTTGTTGAGTCTGTAAATTAATTCTACTGATAGTGAAATTCATCCCTGGCTTGGTAGCCCTCAGACGTAGGTAGTTAAACCGAACTGGGTGAACAATTCATTGTGTTGATTTATAGTTATTTTACATTGTCCATTGCAGAGTGTGTTGTTGTGACATCACACGTAACATCACATATCTGGTACCAGAATTTCAATTGGTATCAGAGCAGGCATCCTGCTCTGAATCTGGGTGAGATCCAGGGCTGATACTTTCTGGTAAAGATGGACAAGGAAGTTGGTGGATTTGTGAATAGACCCCCTATTTTGGATAGCTCTAATTATGATTATTGGAGGCCAAGGATGGTTACCTTTTTGAAATCCTTGGACAGCAGGGCTTGGAAGGCAATCATAAAAGAATGGAAAGCACATGTTGTTGTTGAGAAAGATGATGCTGGGAAAGAAAAAGAAGGCAGCTCAAAACTGAAACCTTAAGAATAATGGACCAAGGAAGAAGATGAGCTTGCCCTTGGTAATTCCAAAGCTTTAAATACTATTTTCAATGGAGTGGATAAGAACATATTCAGGTTGATCAATACCTGTGAAGTTGCTAAGGAAGCTTGGGACATATTGAAGACTACTCATGAAGGAACTTCAAAGGTTAAGATGTCAAGACTTCGACTTCTGACATCAAAGTTTGAAAGTCTAAAGATGAAGGAAGATGAAACTATTCATGACTTTCATATGAGCATTCTTGAGTTGTCTAATGCCTCTAGTGCTCTTGGAGAATAGATGACTGAAGAAAAGTTGGTGAGGAAAATCCTTAGATCCCTTCCCAAGAGGTATAAGATGAAGGTGACTGCAATTGAAGAAGCTCAAGACATCAGGAAAATGAGGGTTGATGAGCTTATTGGATCTCTTCAAACATTTGAGCTAGGGTTAAGTGTAATACCCCAAAATTTGCTCTCCCTCTTTGTCATCATAGCATGGCATTATCATTTATCATATCATATCCACCTCATTAACATTACATTGCATTTAACATAGAAAAATGAAGCATGGCATCCTTCTTACCATCAGGGCATGTGATCAGGTGGAAGGTGGACAATCAAGGAATCATTCAAAGCACAAAAGGTCAATCAAGTGCCCTCAAGGCAAGCCAAGAGGTCTTTCATGTCTCATACCATCTCAATTGATCATCCACAACCTCAAGGATAAGAGATACAATGGGAGATTGAAGCATTACATCTTTCACTATGCAAGAGGTTCAAAAACTGAAGGAAAACCCTCAAAAGAGATAGCTCATTGATCCAAAATCATCCTCAAAAGGCATATACCATCATCCTTTAAGAAGGTACACAACATACTCTGAGGAATTTGAAATTGAAGACTGCACATTTTTCTCCTAGGAGGTGGGCACCAAAACTAGGGTTTCCCATTAAATCAGGGAATCTTTGATTTTTTGAACAAAACTTGATGTCATGGTATTCCATATGTCCTTAAGTGTATGTATGTGGAAAATTGCATCTCAATTGGTTTTAGAAGTGGTTCAATTGGAAGAAAGATCAAGAATCAGGAAATTTGGGGCCAAGTCAAATAATCAGAGGAAAAAGTCAACTCTTGACTTTTTGAGCCCAAAATCATGAAATTCATGTTACATATGTCCAATGTACAAAATTTGGTCAAGAAACTCCAAAAGAATCATGAAAAAATCAAGAGGTGGAAAGTTGCCATTTTTGGAAGAGGAAGGGTTACTAAAAATAGCAAGTTTTGGCCATTTTGCATCAGAGTTTGAACCAAGGCCATTTAAAATTGAAGCACCAAATGAAAATTCCACTCGGCCACAACAAAAGATCTTGTTTTAAGCTTCAAATCCATGTGTGGAACATCTCCATTGGATAAAAATTGAGTGAGATATGATTGATCAAAGTTTGAGCAAAGTAGGTTCAAAACTAGGTCATGACCAAGATTTTCAGGGCACGCGCGCAGTCATTTTAACAAACAGTTGGTGTGCCATATATTCGCCTATTTTTCTCATGGTTAAAGGCCTCAAATGAAAAACTTGTCAACATCAATATTGTTCCTTGCAATGCCCTCTTCAATGTTCATGTGGGGCAAAATTTCATCTGATCAAGTTATGATGGAGAAATAGTGGCCTCAAGTCATGGTAATCATGCTGAAAATCCAGGTGCCAAGATGCCTTGTCAACCAACCAGTTGCCACGCCCTTCTATCAGTTCCAAATGTGGATGTTATAAGTCATTTTGCCACTTATTTCAAGCCTCATTTCAATTCATTTTTCATACCAAACATGTTCTACTATGATCCCTCTTTCTAATGATCACAAAGCCTCATCAAATTATTCACTATACATGGAGAATTTCCTTCTCAAACTTGCTTGTTTTCATTGGTTCCAACTGTCATAAAATCAGAAAAAACAAGTGTTGTTGTTGTTGTTATTTCAAAGTGTATGCACATATCCCACACCTTATGACACTTTGCCTTTTCAGAACTAACATTGTCCTTGCTTGCACGTGCTGCTCAGGCTCATTACATGGAAGTGGAAAGAATGAAACTTGTAGAGCAAGTTTATGTTGCTGCAGCTCACACACGAGTTTACCACCACCACTGATCCTTTGTAATCCACCTTAGCTCGCCATGGACCTCCATCACCATAGCACAGCCATTGATAAATCGCCCCCTAACTAACTTGACTCAGTTAGTTAGGATGGACTCAGCCTAACCCACTCAACTCACTCTAACTCACTCACTTAACCACCTCTGGTTCATTTCTAACTCACACTATAAAACCAAATTTCACTCACATTTCTGGGAGAACACTCGCTTTCTCACATTCACTTCAGAATTCTCCTCTCACTCTCTCTGATTTTGCTCATTTTCTTCTCCACGATTTCAACTCCATTGTGCTTCCATTAATCATTGCTTGGTGTGGTTGAATCAAGAGCAACAAGAACAACTCCATTTCTGCAAGTTCAGCATCATTGCAAGCTTCAACATCCTTCATCTATTTACGAATCCATAGCATTTATTTTGCTAAGTTTGAAGATCTAGAAGCTCAGCATATCAAGCTTTCCTCTGGTTTTTCTCAACATCTCCAATTGCTCCACATTTTCAGGTTTCATCATTCAACTCTGCTTCAGTTGATTTTCATTAATTTTAGCTTGTTTTTGTTAATTTAAGCTTGATAGAAGCTCTGCTTACTCCGGCTAGTTGATAGAGCTTCTTAGAAGCCTAGATCCAAAACTTAGGGCATGATTTAATCTCCTCTGTTCTCTATGTGTGTGCTTGGTATGTGAAAAACAATTGTGAATTCTTAATCTACGTGAGCTCAGCTTCATTTTGGTATAATAGTTGGGCATTTCTGGGACATGTGAAGTTGCAGACGGTGGCGTGTGACCGGAGAAGGTGACCGGAGGTCCCTCTCCGGCCGGTGGTTTTTGGTTAGGGTTTTGGTTGCAGTTTAAATCATGGTCGTTGGATGTGTGCGATCGTGTGGTCCAAAAGTTGACAGCACATTAAAATTCACGTGCAAATCATGTGCACCATTTCTGAATTTACTTAAACATTGTGTGATGCAGTACATGGTAATTTGTGTGTGACCTCATGCGCGTGTGTTGGATCTGTGTACTTTGACTTTTGTTTGACTATGACTTAATCTGATGGCTTGGATTGCTTTGACTATGTTGACTGAAGAACACGCTAGTTATGGTGTTTTGCGTGCTTATTGGACCTAAGCCAGATTGATATCCACACCCCATGTTTTCAAGGCCCAATGATTTTGAACTGTTAATTTGCTATGCATGCACCCCCTTCTTTAGTTCCATTTCATTTTATTTTTCATTTTTGCTACACGTTTCATAATTAATTTTTAAAAATACCAAATGGCATCATAAAATTCCACAAAAATTCATGAGTATCACTAAAACATTTAGGAAATTTTTGATGATTTTATTTTCTGATTTTATGACCTTTTTACCCCTGGTCCATAATTTTCTTTGAATTTCCATTTAGATGCATTCTAAGCATGATACATGAATTTGTTTAATTTTGTTCTTGCTCATTACAAAATTGTTTTGATGCTCTTCTTTTTGCATTGATTCACTAATACATTGAAGCATGTTAGATGATTTTTGTTTGATTTTTTAGGTCACTTTATTACATGTTTTGATGCCTATATTTGCACCACTTTGCATGATGTTTCAATTTGACCTAATTGCTTTGTTTGAAGTCATTTTGCTCTGAATTTTTACATGCTATCTTGATGTATGATGCATTTCTGACCTAGGCATTCCAATAATATGCTGGCATAATTTTCATGAATCCATTTGGTCTTTGTTTGATGCATTACCTTGGAAGTATAATCTATGGCATGTCATTACAACTTTAGTGCACGTTTACATGAATTCTTTTGTGCACATTTGTATGAGCATTTGCATATGTTATGAGCCATTCATATGATATTATAGGTCTTTGATACACATTATAGGTCATCTTTACATGTTCATTTCAATTTGAACTTTGTGCATCATTAACATGTATTGTTTGCACTTTCTTTTTGAACTTTCATTTCAATTCTTCTTATATTACTTCTTGAATGTCTTGAAGTTGATTCATAAATACTTTGGAGATGTTTATAAACCATTTTCCATTTCATTTCAATTCTGATCCATGGATTACATGTTCCATTTGTGCATATTTCTTCTTTTCTCTTTCATCTTTCATTCTTCCTTTTCTTATGATATCATGTTCTAATGTCATGGAGGATGTTTGTTGTCTATCCACTTGAGTTTGATTGATAATGACCATTTGTTCTCATATGATGTACATTCTGGTTGTGGCCCTAAGATTTGTTTTCTCATTTAATTCTTTTGAGTTTTATGATGCATTACATGTTCTTTTACTTCTTATACTTCTTATACATGTTTACTAACCATGTAGGGGCTTTGGTAAGTTTCAATTGAGTGTGGATAAGGAGTCCACATTCCACTTCTATCCTTTCTCTTTTACAATTCCATTCTATGTTTTGTTAAGCACTTATGTGCTTTCTTTTAATAACTCATCACTTTCCCTTTGTGAATTACAATTCATCTTCTACTTTAGAAGTGAATTGTTTAATTCATGCTTTCTTTAGACTTTAGGTTGAAACCTCACAAACCTTTAGGATCACTCCCTTTAATCTTCAATTAGGATTGAGTCTTAGTCCACATAGGTTTTACCTTTTCTCCTCTCTTGAGTCTCTCTTCTCATCTCAAAGAAAATTCAAAACATATAATAAAGGTAAGCACTTATTGCATTTAGGCCTTTCATATAAAGAAAAGATTATAAGGGGTCTTCTCTTGTAATCTTAGAATGTGTAGCATATAGCCCATCTTAGGTCAATGTGTTACATATTTGATCTTGTATGAGGGACTTAAATGCAATACTTGTTGAAGGTACAAATAAAAAACACTTCTTCATTTCTTAATTAATAAAAACACTTAATCAACACAAGTATGCTAGTGTGTTTGAACCTTGACAATTAGAACTAAGTGTGAGGGTCTTCTTCACTCTTAGTGTGCATTCTTACCCATTCCATCTTGGAATGTGAGAATGTACACATTCCAATGGCTAAGATCCAGATACACTGTCATATGCAAACAAATCCAAAACACTTCCTTCTAAAAGACAAAAAACAAACAATAACATCTTTCCTTCGGGAATTCTTTTCTCATCTCACTCACTCTCAACGTATGAACGTGCTCCTACTCGTTCTCTTGCAAGATGGTAACGCACTCGGACCAGCGAGCCTGCAACACCTGAGCTAGAACGTAAGCCGTTCTCTAAAAAACACAATCCATCCCTAGTGAGGGGAACTACGTCGCTCTGATTCTCATGCTCCCGGTGAGATACGTAGGCAGTGGGGTAGGGCCCATGCGAGCACTTCTTTTATTTTCCCTACATTTGTTTCCCGTTCCTTTTCTTTTCTTTCTCCTTTCTTTCTTTCAGTTCCTTTTCCAGTATCCTTTCTTTACACCCTTTGATCGAGACAAGCAAGCGTGGATCCCATCGGGTACGATGGACGCGTGGGGGTGCTAATACCTTCCCCGCGCGTAACCGACTCCCGAACCCATTTCTTTTGGTCGTAAGACCATGCTCTATCCTTTCCTTCAGGTTTACGCGGTGTTTCCTTTCCCTCTCATGGGATAAATACACATTGCTGGCGACTCTGTTCGGTGCCACTTTCGCGTTTGTACTAGGATGAAAATCCCGGGAGCGACAGCTGGCGACTCTGCTGGGGACCGAACCCAGAATCTCTGGTTTCCTTAGCGAGTTAATCCTAGCGCTTGTCTGCTTTTCTTTCATTGGGTGTTTACTGTTGTGCTATATGTTGTTGTTTATTTATTTTACTGTATTTACCGCATTTTAGCATTACATATCATATATTATATTGTGTTGCACTGTTTTGTCTGTTTGGCGGGATGGGTGTTCTGAGAGATAAGCTCACTACCAAGGCTTGAGTACATACATAGGTATTAGAGTGGATAGTCATGACGCTTGCGTGGTGGTGACCACGTATTGTTGTTCATGAGACCCACAACCAGACGAGGTTCTATCAGGAGCTTTCTGCTACTGCATGTTATGCAGGCCAGTGGTTATTCTCTTGAGGAACTGTCGACTCTGGTGACCATTCCCGAGGACTCAGTTGCGGCACTCCTCCCGAGATGTGACAGTGGCAGACCACATTCCGTGGCAAACCCATTGCACATCCTCGGTCCGAGGACCCAATGCTGGGAACTTGCTATAGGACATCCCTTTTTGAAAGAGAATCAGCGGAGGCACTCCTCGATTGGCGATAGTACTGTACCCTGAGGGATGAATGTACTATTGCTTCTCGACCTCAGTGCCAGAAGCTGAGGACCTTTTTGTTTTGGAGAATCAGTTGAGGCCTCCTCGATTGATGATGATGCCAAACCAGAAATGGTGAACGTATCATCATTTCTCGACCTGAGAGCCCGGGATACTGAACATCCTAGTACCCACATGTGAGAAGGGCGGGTTGTTTACAGGTTTGCAGGTAACCATGACCTCCTACATACCCGGTTTTCTATCATCATTGCACAAAAAGGAAGTTTCATCCTATTGTATTCAGATGGTTCTTATCTATGGTTCTATATTAGTCTCAGAGCTACACTGACACCGTTCACAGTTCAGCACAGACACCTGATTACCTGATCACATTGCCCTTTGCATTGCATTATCATATTTTAACATACATGTTTATTCATTTCCAGGTGCATATATTACCCTTGATTCCAGTCATCAGGTCCCTGCAAAGATGAACACTAAAGAAAGGAAGAATATCATCAACTATAAGTTCCTTACGCCTACTTTAGGCCCTATTGTTATGCTGAAGGGGATGGCGAGTCCTGCAGTACGAGAAGCTTTTGAAGAGAAATATGGGTGGATTTTATCTATGGTCCGTAATGTCAGTGATTATGAAGCCAGAGGTCTCCATACGTTGATGCAGTTCTATGATCCGCCTCTGAGGTGTTTTGTATTTCCAGACTATGTGTTGGTTCCTACCCTGGAGGAGTATTCCAACATGTTGGGGATTGCTGTCAAGGAGGAGCCCCCTTTCTTTGGATCGGTGGGGGATCTTGACTTTGGAAGGGTGGCTAGTGCTCTTTATTTGAGCAAATCAGAGTTAAGTGACAATGTCTCCAACAAAGGAAAGATTCGTGGTTACAAGCTGGAATATCTGATTAAGAAGGCCCAGGAAGCAGCTAAAGGCGAGAATTGGCTTGTTTTTAATGCTTTGCTAGCCCTTTGTATATACGGCATAGTGTTGTTTCCCAACGAGCCGGATTTTATTGATACGGACGCTATACGAATATTCATGATGAAGAACCCGGTGCCAACGCTACTGGGAGATCTTCACTACTCGTTGTACAACCGAAACGAAAAGAAAAGAGGAGGGATAATTCGTTGTTGTGCACCTTTGTTCTATAAGTGGTTCGCAGGCCGTTTACCACAATCGGGGGCTTTTGTGGATTCCAAAGATTCTCTAGAGTGGAAACAGCGTTTAATGGGATTGGTGGCCAAGGACATCGTATGGGTAGATCATGGGCTGATTGGCAAGAATATTATCCACAGCTGTGGTAAGTTCCCTAACGTTCCACTGATAGGAAGAATGGGTGGGATTAACTACAATCCTTCTTTGGCCATTCGACAATTTGGGTATGCCCTGACAGGTCCGCCTATTAAGAGAGATGTGGAGGAGTCCCTCTATTTTCATACATCAGATGGTTGGGAAGCAGCACAAAAAGCTTCTGAAAGCTGGGGTAGCATACTGAAAAAGGGGAAAGTTACTCTAGGCAAGCCTAACAACCGGGTTTATCCAGCATATGAAGAGTGGGTGAAGAAAAGAGTTGAAGATTTTCTCTTGGCTTTTGGTAAGGCACCCCTTTTGTATCCGGAGAATGAGAAAGCAAGAAGCACTGCTACTATGGAAGAAGTTGACAAGTTGCAAGCCTTGGTGAAAAAGCTCCAAGGAGAGAATTCTGAGTTGAGTAGCCGTCTTCAGAATGCTCTACATGCCAACAAAGAGCTGGAGCGGAAAGCCCAAGATGCTGAACAAATCCTAACTGCAAAAGAAAAAGACTTTGCTGGAAGAGCCCAACATTTCCGGAAGATTAGTAAAGGTGCTGATGATGCTACTCAAGCCCACAAGCAAACCAAACAGGCGTTAGCACAGACCAAAGGAAAGTTAACAAAGTTTCAGCACGCTTGGGACGAAGTTAGGTTAGAGAATGCTGAATTACAGGAACAGTTGCAGATTAAGGACGAAGAGCTTGAAAAGGCGCATGAGCAGAGGAGAAAGTATCGGGAAAGTCTCGATAAAAGTCAAGAACAGTTAGAAGAAGTTAGAAGCCAGTTGAAGAATACCAAGAAAGAGCTTGAAGAAGCCATGATAGAAAGAGAGATACTCAAGACGCAAGCTGGCATAAAGAGACACAAAGGAGTGTGTGATGACGAGGCTCTGATGCTGCATATGGGTTCTTTAACTGAAGCTCTTGAGAAAAGGGATGTCTTGATCAAAGAAATGATTGAAAAGCCGAATCACCAGCGTACCCGTATACTTTTTGAGGAGATCAAATACTCAAGTGATAAGCTGAAGGGTGTGGAATTGTCAGACTGATGTTCTTTTCCTTATATTTTGTTAATGGTTACCACCAGGCTTGTTGATGGATCCATTTTTCCTTGTATTGCATTTGCGGTTGAACCTTTCTTAAATGTACTTGAATACTTCGTTGAATAAGTATGAGCAGTTTTATTCAGAATTATTCCTTATCAGATAGCTGCACACAAGCACATGACCACGACACGTCTCTTTATATCACAATTTCTGGTCTTCAGATTTCTGTGGTTGGATTGGAATCAGGGTATAAAGCACCTCGGAAATGACAAACATGGCATTGCATGGCATTGCATATCATTTTGCATTTTTGTTACTTGCTTTTCAGGTACTCGTTGCAGGGACTCTAACCTTTATTTGGTTTCAGGCAGTATAGCGGAGAGTCATATTCACTGATATTCGACGCGAAGGAATCAAGTAAGAATCATGGATCAAGTGCAAAGTGATTTGGCTGAAATGAGGGCGCGTATGGACCAGTTCATGACCCTCATGACTGGCATGGCGCAAAATCAGGAGAGATTGAGGCTTCTGGTAGAGCGTCCAGACAATGGGCCCGAAGGTGATCAGCATGACAATTCACAGGGACATGGCATTCCTCCTCCCGGTGGCAACCCTCCTCCTGGTGGTAACAATCGGGGTAATGGAAATGGTAGGCATGCTGGTGTTACTCTTGAAGATACTCTGGAAGACCAATTTACTCTGCTGGATGCTGATGTGGGTAATCAAGGGGATCGAAGGTATGATGAGTTAGCAGAGAAGATCAGGGCCATAGAATGCAAGAACTCTATGGGTATTGATGTTACCAGCTTGGGGCTGGTCTCAGGAGTCAGAATTCCCTCTAAATTCAAGCCTCCTACTTTTGATAAGTATCACGGCAATGCGTGTCCCCAAACGCATCTTCAAGCTTACTTTGGGAAGATTTCAGCCCATACAGATGACGAGAAGCTATGGATGCACTATTTTCAGGACAGTCTGGCGGGGGCGTCTTTGACCTGGTATATGAAGTTGAATAGAGTTGCTGTGAAGAATTGGAAAGATCTGGCAGAAGCGTTCCTGAAGCAATACCAGTATAATATTGACATGGCGCCCAACCGCACTCAATTGCAGGGGTTGTCACAAAATGCCAAGGAGAGTTTCAAAGAATATGCACAGAGGTGGAGGGAAATGGCTGCCCAGGTTCAACCTCCCTTGTCAGACAGAGAAATGGCAGATATGTTCATGGGCACCTTGCAAGGGGCCTATCTTGACAGATTAGCTGCTTGTCCGTCAACTGGATTTGCTGATATTGTGATTGCGGGAGAAAGAATAGAAAGTCTGTTAAAGCTTGGAAAGATCCAGGATGTGAGTGGGGCTGGCTCTTCGGGGACGAAGAAACCGTTTGCTAGTAACCAGAAAAGAAGAGAAGGTGATACGAATGCTGTGTTTAGAGGACAAGGCAGAGGGCGTTCTCAAGCTTATTATCAGGTAGATGCTGTAACAATCCCCACACCGTCTGTTCAGAAACAACAACCCCAACAACAAGTTCAACAGCAACAACCTTTTTTCCAGCAGAGGTCTAGACAGAGGGATCGTAAGATGGATCCTCTCCCTATGACTTATGCTGCGCTGTTGCCCCCGACTACTCGAGTTAAAGTTGGTAGAACTCCGTACTATGAAAGCTCCGGTTGCTGGAAACCTGCCACCTAACTTCGATGCTAATGCTCGTTGTGAGTTCCACTCAGGTGCTCAGGGACACTCCATTGAAAAATGCTGGGCTTTCCATCATAAAGTACAAGATTTGATTGATGCTAAAGCCATCAATTTCTCTCCCGCTCCTAATATTACTCAGCATCCCATGCCTGATCATAGTGCAGCCAATGTATATGCTATTGAAGATGGGAGGAAATTGAATTTGGTGTTAGACGTTCATCAAGTGAAAACTTCTTTGTTGGTTGTAAAAGATCGTTTATTGAAGGGACAGGTGTTCCCGGGCTGTAATCAAGATTGCTCTGAGTGTATGAATCAGGAGAACGGCTGTGATAAGTTGAAGATGGGTTTACAGAATCTGATCGATGAAGGATGTCTACAGTTCGACAGAGTCGTGAAAGACACTGATGAGATATCGACCGTGACCATCTATTACACTCCCGCTGAGATTCAAATGCCGGTCAATGCAGTTCCCGTGGCGAGTGTTACGCCAGAAGGGCCCAGTCCTGTCACTATCACGGTGCCAGGATCAATTCCTTTCACATCCACGAAAGCTATCCCATGGCACTATGGGGCAGATGTATATTACGAAGGTAAAAAGCAGGAAGTTGAATCATCAATCAGCCCAAATATTGATAACGTAGGGGGTGTAGGGGGCTTCACAAGGAGTGGAAGGTTGTTCGCTTCCCCAACCTTGAGAAGTGATAAAGAGGCAGAAGCCGCAGCAAAGGCTAAAGGTAAACAGGTGGTTGAAAATGCGCCTACACCTGAAGCAGAGACAAAGATTATTTTTGATAAGGAAATGGAAGAATTTATGAAGATAATCAAGAAAAGTGATTATAAGATCGTGGACCAACTGAATCAGACCCCTTCAAAGATTTCAATCTTGTCACTATTGATGTGCTCTGATGCGCACCGGCAGGCGTTGTTGAAAGTGTTGAAGAGTAAGTACGTGCCACAAGAAATTACTGTTAATCAGCTCGAGGGCGTAATCTCCAATGTTAATGTTAGCCATGGCTTGGGCTTTACAAGTAGAGATTTGACGGTTGAAGGAAGAAACCACAATAAGGCTTTGCATATCACGATGGAGTGTAAGGGCGCAGTGTTATCTCATGTACTGGTAGACACTGGTTCATCACTCAATGTCTTGCCCAAGAAGGCATTAATGAAGCTGGAAGTTGATGGTTTGATCTTAAGGCCTAGTGAATTGGTGGTCAGAGCATTCGATGGGACCAGACGATCTGTGTTTGGTGAGGTGGAATTGCCCGTACAAATTGGACCACAGGTATTCAAATCCACGTTCCATGTAATGGACATACAACCTGCATATAGCTGCCTATTGGGACGCCCTTGGATTCACGGAGCCGGGGCTGTTACTTCTACTCTACATCAAAAGCTGAAGTGTGAGTTTGAAGGGCAGGTTGTGACAGTGTGTGGGGAAGAAGACATCTTTGTGAGTCACTTGTCCACGTTCAAGTACATTGAAATGGATGGGGAAATTCATGAGATGCTGTGCCAATCATTTGAAGCAGTCAACATTGACGATGCACCTGAGTCTTCTTCTGTACCAGTTGGGGCTGGTACCTCCATTTCATCTTACAAACAAGCTGTCGAAGTCGTCAGGGCAGGCAACGCCCAAGGTTGGGGCAGGTTGATAGAGACCCCAATGAAGGAAGACAAATTTGGTATTGGTTATCATCCCTCTACAACTTCAGATGCGGGGAGCAGGGGACCCATTACTTTCAATAGTGGGGGAATTATCTACACGGACCAGTCTTGTGCAGCCACAGAGGATAGTGTTGACAGTGATTGTGACCTGGACAACTGGGTACGCCCTCATGTTCCGGGACAACAAGTGCAGAACTGGTTCATTGAAGAAGTCATCCGGGTTACTCTTCAGACAGAGTAATTTTTCTTTGTTTTTTCTAACCATAATGCATGTCAAAATCTTGCGCTCTGCCCAAGGCGTATAGATTCATTTGTAGGGCCACCATGGTTGCATTTGCAATGTTTAATCATTAATAAAGGACGTTTTGCAATCAAATTTTGTTCTCTGTCTTTCAGTTTTTATTTTTGCACAAAAAAAATATAAAATGGCAAGGTTTCATTTTCTTTTATTTTGCTTAAAAATAAATTCTAAAATAAGGCATGAACCCGTTCATGCAGACTTGATCCTCCGGATACCACTGATAACGATTTTGATATGGCCATGTATGACTTTGACAATCCGATTTATCAAGCCGAAGAAGGGGATGAGAAAGATTGTGAACTTCCTGAAGAACTGGCCAGATTGTTGAAACAAGAGGAAAGGGTCATCCAGCCTCATCAGGAGACTGTAGAAATCATCAATATTGGTACCAAGGACGCCAAGAAAGAGATCAGGATTGGTGCCAGCTTGCAAGCAGATGTGAAGCAAACTTTGACGGAAATGTTGCGCGAGTATGTTGACATCTTCGCCTGGTCATATCAAGACATGCCGGGGTTGGGTACGGATATTGTCGTGCACAGACTGCCAGTAAGAGAAGAATGTCCGCCAGTCAAGCAGAAACTTCGTCGGACTCACCCCGACATGGCTTTAAAGATTAAGGAGGAAGTCCAGAAGCAGTGGGATGCTGGGTTTCTTGCTGTGACAAAGTATCCTCCGTGGGTAGCCAACATCGTGCCAGTACCAAAGAAAGATGGAAAAGTGAGAATGTGTGTGGATTATCGAGATCTTAATAAAGCTAGCCCGAAAGATGATTTTCCACTACCTCATATTGATGTGCTGGTCGATAATACAGCTCAGTTTTCAGTATTCTCCTTTATGGACGGGTTCTCCGGGTACAACCAGATCAAGATGGCACCTGAAGATATGGAGAAGACCACGTTCATTACTCCGTGGGGTACATATTGTTATAAGGTAATGCCTTTTGGGTTGAAAAACGCAGGGGCAACGTACCAGCGGGCGATGGTGACATTGTTTCATGACTTGATTCATAAGGAGATCGAATGTTATGTAGATGATATGATTGCCAAGTCGAGAACAGAAGAGGAACATCTGGTTAACCTGAAAAAGCTGTTTGAAAGGTTGAGAAAGTTTCGTCTGAGATTAAATCCAAACAAGTGCACGTTTGGGGTGCGTTCTGGAAAGTTGTTAGGTTTCATTGTGAGTGAAAGAGGAATCGAGGTTGATCCTGCCAAGGTGAAAGCAATACAAGAAATGCCTGAACCGAGAACAGAAAGAGAGGTTCGTGGTTTCTTGGGTAGATTGAACTACATTGCAAGGTTCATATCTCACCTAACAGCCACGTGTGAACCAATATTTAAATTGTTGAGGAAAGATCAAACGGTCAGGTGGAATGACGATTGCCAATTGGCATTCGATAAGATAAAAGAATACTTGCAGGAACCTCCGATTCTAATGCCTCCAGTTGAAGGGAGACCGCTGATAATGTATCTGACAGTGCTTGAAGGTTCCATGGGTTGTGTTCTCGGTCAACATGACGAGACAGGTAGGAAGGAGCATGCTATTTACTACCTGAGCAAAAAGTTCAATGATTGTGAGTCCCGATACTCAATGCTTGAAAAGACATGCTGTGCGCTTGCATGGGCCGCTAAGCGATTGAGGCAATATATGGTTAGGCACACAACCATGTTGATTTCAAAAATGGATCCTATCAAGTACATTTTCGAGAAGCCAGCATTGACAGGCAGAGTTGCACGGTGGCAAATGGTCTTGACAGAGTATGACATTCAGTACACTTCACAAAAGGCCATCAAAGGAAGTATCTTGTCCGACTATCTCGCGCAACAACCGATTGATGATTACCAACCCATGAAGTATGATTTCCCTGATGAGGACATCATGTTTCTTAAAACTAAAGACTGCGAGGAACCACTTCCGGAGGAGGGGCCAGACCCTGAATCCAAATGGAGTCTGATGTTTGATGGGGCTGTCAATATGAATGGGTGCGGAGTTGGAGCAGTTCTTATCACGCCGGAAGGTGTTCATATGCCTTTCACTGCCCGAATAACTTTCGGATGCACCAACAATGAAGCAGAGTACGAAGCTTGTATAATGGGGATCGAGGAGGCGATTAATCTACGGATTAAGACCCTTGATATATTTGGTGATTCAGCCTTGGTAATCAATCAAGTGAAAGGGAGTTGGTACACGCACCAAGCAAATCTAGTGCCATATAGAGATTATACGAGGAGATTGCTGACATTTTTCACAACAGTGAAACTGTACCACATTCCTCGAGATGAGAATAGGTTCGCTGATGCCTTGGCCACTTTGTCTTCCATGATCAAAGTGCAAGGATGGAACCATGTACCTAAGATTGAGGTATCCCGCCTTGACAGACCAGCATTTGTGTTTGCGGTCGATGCAACGTCTGATGACAAGCCATGGTTTCATGACATTAAGTGTTTCTTGAAAAGTCAAGAGTACCCGTCCGGGGCATCGTCCAAAGACAGGAAGACGTTGAGAAGGTTAGCTGGTAGTTTCTTCTTGAATAAAGATGGCGTGCTGTATAAAAGAAAATTTGACACGGTCCTGCTTAGATGTGTGGATAGACATGAAGCAGACTTGTTGATGATTGAAGTGCACGAAGGCTCTTTCGGTACCCATGCCGGAGGGCAGGCAATGGCTAAAAAGTTGTTAAGGTCGGGATATTATTGGTTGACTATGGAGTCAGATTGTTGCAAATATGCCCGCAAATGCCATAAATGCCAGATCTATGCAGACAAGGTGCATGTGCCTCTAAATCCGTTGAGTATCATGTCGTCGCCTTGGCCGTTTGCCATGTGGGGCATTGATATGATCGGAAAGATTGAGCCTACAGCTTCCAATGGTCATCGTTTCATCTTGGTGGCAATTGATTACTTCACCAAATGGGTTGAAGCCGCATCCTATGCCAATGTTACAAAACAAGTGGTCGCTCGTTTCTTAAAACGGGATATCATTTGCCGATATGGAGTTCCCGAAAGAATCATTACTGATAATGGTTCTAATTTGAATAATAAGATGATGGCTGAGTTATGCCGGGACTTCAAAATCGAACATCACAATTCTTCTCCGTACCGCCCAAAGATGAATGGCGCGGTCGAAGCGGCTAACAAAAATATCAAGAAGATTGTACAGAAGATGGTTGTCACGTACAAAGATTGGCATGAGATGTTACCATTTGCTTTGCATGGGTATCGAACGTCGGTACGCACGTCCACTGGAGCAACCCCATTCTCACTCGTATATGGTATGGAGGCAGTGCTACCGGTTGAAGTAGAGATTCCGTCCCTCAGAGTCATGATGGATGTTAAGCTAGATGAGGCTGAATGGGTACGAGCCAGATTTGATCAGTTGAGCCTTATTGAGGAAAAGCGATTGGCGGCTGTATGCCATGGGCAACTATATCAGCGCAGAATGAAGCAGGCATTTGACCAGAAGGTGCGTCCTCGGGTTTATAAAGTCGGAGATGTGGTACTCAAAAGGATCCTTCCTCCCAATACAGATCACAGGGGCAAATGGACTCCTAATTATGAAGGTCCGTTCGTGGTTAAAAAGGTCTTTTCGGGCGGAGCTTTATTGCTTACAACCATGGATGGCGAAGACTTTTCATCCCCTGTCAACTCGGACGTAGTCAAAAAAATACTTCGCATGAATAGACCCGCTGGATAATAAGAATAAAAAAATCCAGGCAAAAAAGGGCATCCCGGCGAACCAAAAACAGAATAAGGTTCGGGCAAAAATTAGGGATATAATTGAAAAAAATTTTGTACACCCGGTAAGTTGAAAACCCGAAAGGGCAACTTAGGCAAAAAAGGGTATCCTGGTGGATCGAAAACCTGAAAGGGCGGTCCACACAAAAGAGGGATTTAAGCGAATGACTATGGTCTGAGTTATCTATCCCCTATTACCGTTTGAACAACTGACGTTCTGAAGGATAGGAATCGGTCCGATCATTCCTCAGAAGGCAAGGTCGGGGAGTTTTGAAGACATACTGGTCATAACAGAATGGAAACTCAGTGGAATTCCATTTTCACATTGCCATTAGGATAGCTTCTTTTCTCAATTTTCAGCGATCACCTCTTTCCAGGGATTGCTTCCAGATGTAATTGCCTATTCTGGGCTCTCAGTTAATAAATTGAATTTCAGTAAAAAGCTTTCTATTTTTGTTTTATTGCTTTGTTTGCAAAAACGTCCTAATTTTTGATAAAACATTGCATTTGAAAACATGACAGCCTTGCAATAACATGCGCAGAAAAAAAACATTTGAAATTACTTCGAATGTTGAATACTCCCGGATGGTGGATTCTAGCCACGCAATATTCGGGGCATGTGGGCATATTCTTTTGTTGCAGGTAGCAGGTGCAGATGATTTTAAGCACAAGACTAGCAATAAATCACCCCACGCAAAAGACTGGGGCAATTATGGGTAAGGAGATCGGCGTTCATCGTTCGGTCGACGATTGTTCATAACGGGTCGATATCAGTGAATTAAGTTCAACTGGGTACCGTTGCATCTTATTAAGTCGATTCTCTTATTCAGTCCTTCCAACAGCTACAAGCTTTTCTATGTCGATAACGGTCACAGGTTCCCCAAAAGAGGGGTCTCGTCGACACCGAAACTGATGGTCATTATCCCCAGCGAAGTCACAAGAGTTTGAAGAGGCTAAATCTTCTGTAAAATCCTCTTATGACATCCTCTTCGGGGACGAATTGTTGGTTTGTCCAAGCATGGGGCATGTTTGTTTCCCCAGCATGAAGTGTTGGTCATCCCCAGTAGAGTTTGAGGACAGTTGGTCTTCTGTAAAATCCTCTCAAAAGGCTTTCCCCAGCACGAGACGTTTTAAAGCAGTTTCCGCCAGCAGAGTTTGTTATAAACTCGTCATCCCTAACGGAATGGTCTAAAGGGAAGCTCGCCTAACATGGGGCATTGTGGTACTTATCCTAAGCTCGACAGTCATATTCTTCAGCAGACTACTGTGGATTTGCTTTGGGTTTCCCCAACAGATCTCTAAGGACTATTTCCTAGCAAGTTGCAGGGGAATGTTCTAACCAGGATTCGGATATCCCTGTCAAAGTAGCCCTGGTCCCCAGCAAGTTTGTGTCTCTGGTAATGATCCCCCACAGAGGTCAGCATCGAATCTTGTCAGCAATACTCCCCAGCTGAGTTGTTGTTCTCCCCGCAGAGGTTTATAAGATCGGCAGAATCTATTCCTCAACAAGGATGGCACAGTCTTTCCCCAGCCGGGTCAAAAGGTGGATAACCCCTACAAAGGGTCTTGGATTGGATAGATCCCCAAGCAGAGTTTTTTTTATGACTTTTCTTCCTTAGCAAGACGCCATGCAAAGAAATTCTCATCCCCAGCGGAGTCGCTGTGACCAGAATTCATTCCCCCAGCAGATGAAGTGATTACTGGCAGATCTATTATTCTTCAAGTCCAATTTATTTTTGGCAAACTTGACAATTCGGAGCAGACGGATTGTTCATTCATTATCCAGCAGAGATGATATCCTCTCAGGAACCTCTAAAGTCAAGTCATTGATCATTGTTCCTCAGCAAAGTCGGCAGAGATGTCTGACACGGATGCAGAGTGTAATCCAGTATTGGAATTTTGCGAAAGTCCACCCGTAGTGTGGCAAGCCAGTAGTCGTCTGGCATTGTTAAAAGACGTTAGCAAAGTCCAACAGTGGATTGGCAAAAGTCCGTCTTCGGGTGGCAAAAGTCCAACAGTGGATTGGCAAAAGTCCGTCTTCGGGTGGCAAAAGTCCAACAGTGGATTGGCGAAAGGTCCATCTAAGGGTGGCATATTCTAAAAGTCCAACAGTGGATTGGCAAAAGTCCATCTTCGGGTGGCAAAGCAGCTAAAAGTCCAACAGTGGATTGGCAAAAGTCCATCTTCGGGTGGCAAAGCAGCTAAAGGTCCATCTAAGGGTGGCATATTCTAAAAGTCCAACAGTGGATTGGCAAAAGTCCGTCTTCGGGTGGCAAAAGTCCAACAGTGGATTGGCAAAAGTCCATCTTCGGGTGGCACGAAGCTGCAAAGTCCACCAGTAGTGTGGCAGGCCAGTAGTCGTCTGGAATTGCATAAAAGACATTGTTAAAGTTTACCAGTAATGCGGCGAGCCAGTAGACGTCTGGTGTCATTCAAAAGGCAGATTTCTCCGACAATGTTTCATTGAAGATTCAATCCAGCAATGTCGGGGGGTTTCTTTCTCACCATCCAGAGCAAATTTTTGGTTATATTTGGTATTCAATCACTATATACCTTGAAAGTCCGAAAGCAATTGCTTTCAGGCATTCAGGTCTACAGCGCTTGAATAGGGGCAGCTGTAATACCCCAAAATTTGCTCTCCCTCTTTGTCATCATAGCATGGCATTATCATTTATCATATCATATCCACCTCATTAACATTACATTGCATTTAACATAGAAAAATGAAGCATGGCATCCTTCTTACCATCAGGGCATGTGATCAGGTGGAAGGTGGACAATCAAGGAATCATTCAAAGCACAAAAGGTCAATCAAGTGCCCTCAAGGCAAGCCAAGAGGTCTTTCATGTCTCATACCATCTCAATTGATCATCCACAACCTCAAGGATAAGAGATACAATGGGAGATTGAAGCATTACATCTTTCACTATGCAAGAGGTTCAAAAACTGAAGGAAAACCCTCAAAAGAGATAGCTCATTGATCCAAAATCATCCTCAAAAGGCATATACCATCATCCTTTAAGAAGGTACACAACATACTCTGAGGAATTTGAAATTGAAGACTGCACATTTTTCTCCTAGGAGGTGGGCACCAAAACTAGGGTTTCCCATTAAATCAGGGAATCTTTGATTTTTTGAACAAAACTTGATGTCATGGTATTCCATATGTCCTTAAGTGTATGTATGTGGAAAATTGCATCTCAATTGGTTTTAGAAGTGGTTCAATTGGAAGAAAGATCAAGAATCAGGAAATTTGGGGCCAAGTCAAATAATCAGAGGAAAAAGTCAACTCTTGACTTTTTGAGCCCAAAATCATGAAATTCATGTTACATATGTCCAATGTACAAAATTTGTTCAAGAAACTCCAAAAGAATCATGAAAAAATCAAGAGGTGGAAAGTTGCCATTTTTGGAAGAGGAAGGGTTACTAAAAATAGCAAGTTTTGGCCATTTTGCATCAGAGTTTGAACCAAGGCCATTTAAAATTGAAGCACCAAATGAAAATTCCACTCGGCCACAACAAAAGATCTTGTTTTAAGCTTCAAATCCATGTGTGGAACATCTCCATTGGATAAAAATTGAGTGAGATATGATTGATCAAAGTTTGAGCAAAGTAGGTTCAAAACTAGGTCATGACCAAGATTTTCAGGGCACGCGCGCAGTCATTTTAACAAACAGTTGGTGTGCCATATATTCGCCTATTTTTCTCATGGTTAAAGGCCTCAAATGAAAAACTTGTCAACATCAATATTGTTCCTTGCAATGCCCTCTTCAATGTTCATGTGGGGCAAAATTTCATCTGATCAAGTTATGATGGAGAAATAGTGGCCTCAAGTCATGGTAATCATGCTGAAAATCCAGGTGCCAAGATGCCTTGTCAACCAACCAGTTGCCACGCCCTTCTATCAGTTCCAAATGTGGATGTTATAAGTCATTTTGCCACTTATTTCAAGCCTCATTTCAATTCATTTTTCATACCAAACATGTTCTACTATGATCCCTCTTTCTAATGATCACAAAGCCTCATCAAATTATTCACTATACATGGAGAATTTCCTTCTCAAACTTGCTTGTTTTCATTGGTTCCAACTGTCATAAAATCAGAAAAAACAAGTGTTGTTGTTGTTGTTATTTCAAAGTGTATGCACATATCCCACACCTTATGACACTTTGCCTTTTCAGAACTAACATTGTCCTTGCTTGCACGTGCTGCTCAGGCTCATTACATGGAAGTGGAAAGAATGAAACTTGTAGAGCAAGTTTATGTTGCTGCAGCTCACACACGAGTTTACCACCACCACTGATCCTTTGTAATCCACCTTAGCTCGCCATGGACCTCCATCACCATAGCACAGCCATTGATAAATCGCCCCCTAACTAACTTGACTCAGTTAGTTAGGATGGACTCAGCCTAACCCACTCAACTCACTCTAACTCACTCACTTAACCACCTCTGGTTCATTTCTAACTCACACTATAAAACCAAATTTCACTCACATTTCTGGGAGAACACTCACTTTCTCACATTCACTTCAGAATTCTCCTCTCACTCTCTCTGATTTTGCTCATTTTCTTCTCCACGATTTCAACTCCATTGTGCTTCCATTAATCATTGCTTGGTGTGGTTGAATCAAGAGCAACAAGAACAACTCCATTTCTGCAAGTTCAGCATCATTGCAAGCTTCAACATCCTTCATCTATTTACGAATCCATAGTATTTATTTTGCTAAGTTTGAAGATCTAGAAGCTCAGCATATCAAGCTTTCCTCTGGTTTTTCTCAACATCTCCAATTGCTCCACATTTTCAGGTTTCATCATTCAACTCTGCTTCAGTTGATTTTCATTAATTTTAGCTTGTTTTTGTTAATTTAAGCTTGATAGAAGCTCTGCTTACTCCGGCTAGTTGATAGAGCTTCTTAGAAGCCTAGATCCAAAACTTAGGGCATGATTTAATCTCCTCTGTTCTCTATGTGTGTGCTTGGTATGTGAAAAACAATTGTGAATTCTTAATCTACGTGAGCTCAGCTTCATTTTGGTATAATAGTTGGGCATTTCTGGGACATGTGAAGTTGCAGACGGTGGCGTGTGACCGGAGAAGGTGACCGGAGGTCCCTCTCCGGCCGGTGGTTTTTGGTTAGGGTTTTGGTTGCAGTTTAAATCATGGCCGTTGGATGTGTGCGATCGTGTGGTCCAAAAGTTGACAGCACATTAAAATTCACGTGCAAATCATGTGCACCATTTCTGAATTTACTTAAACATTGTGTGATGCAGTACATGGTAATTTGTGTGTGACCTCATGCGCGTGTGTTGGATCTGTGTACTTTGACTTTTGTTTGACTATGACTTAATCTGATGGCTTGGATTGCTTTGACTATGTTGACTGAAGAACACGCTAGTTATGGTGTTTTGCGTGCTTATTGGACCTAAGCCAGATTGATATCCACACCTCATGTTTTCAAGGCCCAATGATTTTGAACTGTTAATTTGCTATGCATGCACCCCCTTCTTTAGTTCCATTTCATTTTATTTTTCATTTTTGCTACACGTTTCATAATTAATTTTTAAAAATACCAAATGGCATCATAAAATTCCACAAAAATTCATGAGTATCACTAAAACATTTAGGAAATTTTTGATGATTTTATTTTCTGATTTTATGACCTTTTTACCCCTGGTCCATAATTTTCTTTGAATTTCCATTTAGATGCATTCTAAGCATGATACATGAATTTGTTTAATTTTGTTCTTGCTCATTACAAAATTGTTTTGATGCTCTTCTTTTTGCATTGATTCACTAATACATTGAAGCATGTTAGATGATTTTTGTTTGATTTTTTAGGTCACTTTATTACATGTTTTGATGCCTATATTTGCACCACTTTGCATGATGTTTCAATTTGACCTAATTGCTTTGTTTGAAGTCATTTTGCTCTGAATTTTTACATGCTATCTTGATGTATGATGCATTTCTGACCTAGGCATTCCAATAATATGCTGGCATAATTTTCATGAATCCATTTGGTCTTTGTTTGATGCATTACCTTGGAAGTATAATCCATGGCATGTCATTACAACTTTAGTGCATGTTTACATGAATTCTTTTGTGCACATTTGTATGAGCATTTGCATATGTTATGAGCCATTCATATGATATTATAGGTCTTTGATACACATTATAGGTCATCTTTACATGTTCATTTCAATTTGAACTTTGTGCATCATTAACATGTATTGTTTGCACTTTCTTTTTGAACTTTCATTTCAATTCTTCTTATATTACTTCTTGAATGTCTTGAAGTTGATTCATAAATACTTTGGAGATGTTTATAAACCATTTTCCATTTCATTTCAATTCTGATCCATGGATTACATGTTCCATTTGTGCATATTTCTTCTTTTCTCTTTCATCTTTCATTCTTCCTTTTCTTATGATATCATGTTCTAATGTCATGGAGGATGTTTGTTGTCTATCCACTTGAGTTTGATTGATAATGACCATTTGTTCTCATATGATGTACATTCTGGTTGTGGCCCTAAGATTTGTTTTCTCATTTAATTCTTTTGAGTTTTATGATGCATTACATGTTCTTTTACTTCTTATACTTCTTATACATGTTTACTAACCATGTAGGGGCTTTGGTAAGTTTCAATTGAGTGTGGATAAGGAGTCCACATTCCACTTCTATCCTTTCTCTTTTACAATTCCATTCTATGTTTTGTTAAGCACTTATGTGCTTTCTTTTAATAACTCATCACTTTCCCTTTGTGAATTACAATTCATCTTCTACTTTAGAAGTGAATTGTTTAATTCATGCTTTCTTTAGACTTTAGGTTGAAACCTCACAAACCTTTAGGATCACTCCCTTTAATCTTCAATTAGGATTGAGTCTTAGTCCACATAGGTTTTACCTTTTCTCCTCTCTTGAGTCTCTCTTCTCATCTCAAAGAAAATTCAAAACATATAATAAAGGTAAGCACTTATTGCATTTAGGCCTTTCATATAAAGAAAAGATTATAAGGGGTCTTCTCTTGTAATCTTAGAATGTGTAGCATATAGCCCATCTTAGGTCAATGTGTTACATATTTGATCTTGTATGAGGGACTTAAATGCAATACTTGTTGAAGGTACAAATAAAAAACACTTCTTCATTTCTTAATTAATAAAAACACTTAATCAACACAAGTATGCTAGTGTGTTTGAACCTTGACAATTAGAACTAAGTGTGAGGGTCTTCTTCACTCTTAGTGTGCATTCTTACCCATTCCATCTTGGAATGTGAGAATGTACACATTCCAATGGCTAAGATCCAGATACACTGTTATATGCAAACAAATCCAAAACACTTCCTTCTAAAAGACAAAAAACAAACAATAACGTCTTTCCTTCGGGAATTCTTTTCTCATCTCACTCACTCTCAACGTATGAACGTGCTCCTACTCGTTCTCTTGCAAGATGGTAACGCACTCGGACCAGCGAGCCTGCAACACCTGAGCTAGAACGTAAGCCGTTCTCTAAAAAACACAATCCATCCCTAGTGAGGGGAACTACGTCGCTCTGATTCTCATGCTCCCGGTGAGATACGTAGGCAGTGGGGTAGGGCCCATGCGAGCACTTCTTTTATTTTCCCTACATTTGTTTCCCGTTCCTTTTCTTTTCTTTCTCCTTTCTTTCTTTCAGTTCCTTTTCCAGTATCCTTTCTTTACACCCTTTGATCGAGACAAGCAAGCGTGGATCCCATCGGGTACGATGGACGCGTGGGGGTGCTAATACCTTCCCCGCGCGTAACCGACTCCCGAACCCATTTCTTTTGGTCGTAAGACCATGCTCTATCCTTTCCTTCAGGTTTACGCGGTGTTTCCTTTCCCTCTCATGGGATAAATACACATTGCTGGCGACTCTGTTCGGTGCCACTTTCGCGTTTGTACTAGGATGAAAATCCCGGGAGCGACATTAAGTGAAGAGGAACCTGAGAAGAAGTCTAAGAGTATAGCTTTAGTTTCCAGTTCTGAAGAAGCCAAGAAAGGGAAAGAGGATGATTCTCATGAGGAGCTGTCTCAGGCTATTGCTTTACTGGGCAAACAGTTCAACAAAGTTATGAAGAGGATAAATAGGAGTTATAATCCCAATGTCAAGAACATTACCTCTGACATCAACAGATCAGGAGAACAAGGGAAGAAGTCTAAAGATGAAGAAAAATCCATTAATGACAAACGGATACAATGCTTTGAGTGTGAAGGGTATGGACATGTCAAGAAGGAATGTCCTACTTTTCTAAAGAAGCAGAAAGGGTTATCAACTTCTTGGTCTGACAATGAGAGTGAATCTGAAGAAAATTCAGCTAAACTTGTTAGAGTTATGGTTGGGGTTTATGAGTCAGATGATGAGTCTTGTGATGATGAGGTTACTTATGATGAACTTGCTTTCACTTATAAAGATCTTTTCATAAGAAGTGAACAAGTGTGTCTTGAAGGGGAAGAGCTGAAGAAAACTATAGTACAGTTAAAAGCTGAAAAGACTGAACTTGAAGCTGAAGTCAGTATGCTTAACTATAAACTGGACTCTATGACCAAAACTATCAGAATGTTGAACAATGGTACTAATGCGTTAGACAACATTCTTAGCATTGGGAAGATGGTTGCAGACAAATGTGGTTTGGGATTCACTAGTGATGCAGGTTCTATCACCCTAAAACTAGTGATGTTAAAACAAATGTTAAAACATCATGACAGAACTCCATCTAAGAAGAAATACAGACACTGGAGATGTCACCATTGTGGATGTTTTGGACACATTAAGGCTTATTGTTATAAGCTACATGGATATCCACAGAAGGCTCATCAGGTTATTCCCAAACAGAACTATTATAAAGCAAGGCAGGTCACCAAGCCTAAGAAGCAATGGGTCCTTAAAGTTAAGGTTACCAGCTTGATAGCTCACACTTCTTTAAGGGTTTCTACCAAAGAAGATTGGTACTTTGACAGTGGGTGTTCAAGGCACATGACTGGAGTAAAGAATCTGCTGGTAGATGTGAAGCTTCATTCTTCAGGATATGTAACATTTGGTGATGGGGTCAAAGGAGAGATTAAGGGGATTGGTAAACTAAACTATGTTGGTGCTCCCAGACTGGAGGATGTTCTTCTTGTTAAAGGACTGACAGCTAATTTCATCAGCATTAGTCAACTTTGTGATCAAGGATTCAAAGTAGACTTTACAAAGTCTGAATGCATTGTCAAAGATGATAAAGGAGAAGTCATTATGAAGGGAGACAGGTCTAAGGACAATTGTTATCTTTGGGTACCACAAGAATCAAATTCTTCCACTTGTGTTTTTGCTAAAGAAGATGATGTCAAAATCTGGCATCAGAAGTTGGGACATCTTCACCTAATGGGAATGAAGAGAATCATCTCCTCAGAAGCAGTCAGAGGAATTCCCAAACTTAATATTGAGGAAGGAAAAGTGTGTGGAGACTGTCAAAAAAGGAAGCAGACAAAGATGTCTCATCCGAAGCTTCAACATGACACCACCTCCAAGGTCTTGGAACTACTTCATATGGACTTGATGGGACCTATGCAGGTGGAAAGTCTGGGTGGAAAGAAATATACATATGTAGTTGTGGATGACTATTCAAGGTACACCTGGGTGAGCTTCATCAAAGACAAGTCAGAGGTGTTTGATGTTGTTAAAGATCTTTGTCAAAGACTCCGAAGAGAAAAGGAGAGTAATGTTATCAGGATAAGAAGTGACCATGGAAGAGAGTTTGAGAATAGCAAGTTTGAAGAATTTTGCTCTGCTGAAGGTATAAGTCATGAGTTTTCATCTCCTATTACTCCTCAGCAAAATGGAGTAGTTGAGAGGAATAACATAACTATCCAAGAGTCTGCTAGAGCTATGATCCATGCCAAGAAACTTCCTTATCATTTCTGGGCTGAAGCCATGAATACGGCCTGTTACATTCACAACAGGGTTACCCTGAGAAGAAGCACTTCATCCACTCTGTATAAACTATGAAAGGGAAGAAAACCTAATGTTAAGTACTTTCATGTGTTTGGAAGTAGATGTTATATTCTGGCTAATAGAGAACAGAGAAGAAAATTGGATTCCAAAAGTGATGAAGGAATATTTTTGGGATACTCTACCAACAGCAGAGCATATAGGGTTTTCAACTCTAGAACCAAGGTGATGATGGAGTCCATCAATGTGGTGATTGATGACAATGATAAGCAGGAAGATGATGATGTCCTAGATGATGTTGGAACATCAGTTGGTGAAGTTGCACCAGAAGCTGAAGACAGAAGTCCAACTCCTAGTGTTGCTGCTGCTGAGCCTAAAACTGAGCAACCTCATAAAGATCCCTCTATCAGAGTGCAGAAGGACCACCCAAAGGAGCTCTTTATAGGTTATCCAAATTCTGGAGTGAGGACTAGGTCAAGAGATGTTATAGCAAGTTCATGTTTTGTCTCCAAAATTGAGCCAAAGAATGTTAGGGAAGCATTGACTGATGAGTTTTGGATAAATGCAATGCATGAAGAGCTGGAGCAATTCAAGAGGAATGAAGTATGGGAGCTTGTACCTAGGCCTGATGGAGTTAATGTGATTGGCACCAAGTGGATCTACAAGAATAAATCTGATGAATAAGGAGTGGTCACCAGAAACAAGGCCAGATTAGTTGCTCAGGGATACACTCAGGTTGAAGGAATTGATTATGATGAAACCTTTGCTCCTGTGGCAAGACTGGAATCTATCACATTGCTCTTAGGGGTGGCTTGTAATTTCAAATTCAAGCTTTTTCAGATGGATGTTAAGAGTGCCTTCTTGAATGGTTACTTAAATGAAGAGGTGTATGTTGATCAACCAAAAGGATTTATTGATCCAACATTTCCTGACCATGTGTACAAACTAAGGAAAGCTCTATATGGTTTGAAGCAAGCACCAAGAGCTTGGTATGAAAGGCTTACTGAATTCCTGGTTGTGAATGGCTACAGAAAAGGAGGGATTGACAAGACTTTGTTTGTTAAAGAGGAAGGAGGAAAACTGATGATAGCTCAAATCTATGTTGATGACATAGTATTTGGTGGGATGTCAGATGCAATGGTGAAACATTTTGTGGAACAGATGCAGTCTGAATTTGAAATGAGTCTTGTTGGTGAGCTAAACTATTTTCTTGGTCTACAAGTTAGACAAATGGAGGACTCCATATTCATTTCTCAGAGCAAGTATGCAAAGAACATAGTGAAGAAGTTTGGTCTAGAGAATGCTAATCACAAGAGGACTCCTGCTCCTACTCATCTAAAATTATCCAAGGATGAACATGGTGTTAGTGTGGATCAAAGTTTATATAGAAGCATGATTGGGAGTCTATTGTATCTCACAGCTAGCAGACCTGACATTTCTTTTGCTGTTGGAGTTTGTGCCAGATACCAATCTGAGCCTAAGGTTAGTCACTTGAATCAAGTAAAGAGGATCCTGAAATATGTTAATGGCACTAGTGACTACGGGATATTGTATAGTCATGGATCTGGGACTGAGTTAAGGGGATATTGTGATGCTGACTGGGCTGGGAGTGCTGATGATAGGAAAAGCACTTCAGGAGGTTGTTTCTTCTTAGGGAATAATCTGATATCATGGTTTAGTAAAAAGCAGAACTGTGTGTCTCTTTCTACTGTTGAAGCTGAGTACATAGCAGCAGGGAGTAGTTGTTCTCAACTTGTTTGGATGAAGCAGATGTTAACAGAATACAATGTCAAGCAAGATGTCATGACATTGTACTGTGATAATTTGAGTGCTATCAATATCTCTAACAATCCTATTCAGCATAGTAGAACTAAGCATATTGATATAAGGCATCATTTTATAAGAGATTTGGTTGAAGACAAAGTAGTTGCTTTGGAACATGTTGCTACAGATAAACAATTAGCTGACATTTTTACTAAAGCCTTAGATGCAAACCAATTTGAAAGTTTGAGAAGTAAATTAGGAATTTGTATTTATGAAGATTAAATGTGCTAGAGAGTGTATTAAGCAGTTGTATTCTTTATTAGAAATTGATTTTGTTCAACTGCTGAAGGCATACAGGTTTGAAGTACATCATTAGTTACAGATTATCCCAACCCCCTGCATCTAGAAAAGCTTTCCAGTCTTCATCCTAATCATCATCAGTAGCTTGTTGTTGCACAGGAAGCTTCTTGCTTGGTTTCATGGTTGTTTCTGAGGTTCTGCCTGTCTTTGTGGTTCCTGAAGTAGTTTCAGCTGCAGTCATTGTTTTGCTCCTCTTCTGAAGTGGATCTGAAGTCTTGTCCTTCTGCTTGAAGTTCTTTGCTGCATCTTTGGTGTTTGACTGGCTCATTCTTGGTTGCTGAGTGGTGCTGCTAGAAGGAAGAAAGGCTTGTGTTTCTAATGAAAACAAGGAGCATAGGTTGTATCGAATGAACAGTCAATGTGTTGGAACTTGTGTTTTTGGGAAGCATGATGTTTGACCATGTCTTTATGTCAGGACATTGTGTTTGGTGATTGTCCAATTATGGCTAAAAGGGGGAGAGTTAGCCTAGGTGTGTAGAGTGTATCCTATCTAAGATCTGGTGTGGTGCAGATGCTGAGGGGGAGTGTGCATGTTGAACCATGCTGGTTCTGGTTTTGAGGTTTAACAGTTTTAACATTTTAATCCGCTGCTGAAGTCTCTGATGTTGCAGAGATTGTTTTAGCCAAAATTAGCCAAAGGGGGAGATTGTTAGCTCTTGGATTGGCTAGAATTTTGGTAAAACAAAGTTGTGTATTGTTGATGTCACATGGGTAATGTCGTAACATTGAGTCTTAACATTGGTTTATGTTAAGTGTTTAGCTTGTTGAAGTTGTAAAGTCTGATGTCACATGCGATGTCATGACATCAGATATGCAGATCTTTAAAATATCAGGTCTGAGATGTTTTTTTTAGGGTTAAGTGTTTTAGATGGAATTTGGGAGAGCTGGTAGAGTAATTGGATGCGAATATCTTGGAGGAGATATTTTTTGTTACAAACAGATTTGATGCAGATTTGTAGGAGTGTTTAAAGGCTGAAGATTTAAGAAGATTTTGAGAGAGAAAATCTGTTGAAGATTCAGTTTTAAATAACAAATCAGGTCAGATATTGTAGCAGGTCCAAGACCAAATCAAATTTCTATATAAAGCGCATCAATCCTTTGAAGAAAGTGACGAAGAAAGAGTGCCAAAGACTGAGAGTCGTTTGAGTCTTCGTGTTTGTATTGTAAACCATTCTAGTGTGAATTAGTGTTGTTGTTTTGAGTTGTTCTTGATCAAAGCTGTGAAGCAGAATCAAGTTGTGTTATTCAAAGTGTGTGATCTTTGAATTATATCACTGAAGTGATTTAGGGATTGAGTAGTGTTCTCATTCCTAAGTGGTCTCTTAGGTAGAAGGTTCATTAAGTAGAGATTAAGTTTAGGAGATGTCAACTGGGTTGTTGAGTCTGTAAATTAATTCTACTGATAGTGAAATTCATCCCTGGCTTGGTAGCCCCCAGACGTAGGTAGTTAAACTGAACTGGGTGAACAATTCATTGTGTTGATTTATAGTTGTTTTACATTGTCCATTGCAGAGTGTGTTGTTGTGACATCACACGTAACATCACATATTTGGTACCAGAATTTCAACAAGGCTTACAACTATGTGATTATTGGAAACGAGTTATTTAAAACGACTCTTGAGGGAGTCTTGTTTAATGTCTTTGGTGAGAGTGAAGCTTATATGGCAATTTTTTATGCCCATAGTGTATCATGTGCCGCTCATCAAGAAAACCACAAGATAAAGTGTCTTTTAATTTGACAAGGGTTGTATTAGCCAAATGTTGAAGGACTGTAATGAGTTCCCCAAAGGTTGTCAGGAATACCAGAAACATGCAAGCATTCAACATGTTCCTGCAAGTGAGTTGCATTTTATTGTCAAGCCTTGTCCATTTAGAGGTTGGGCATTAGATTTAATTGGTAAAATTCGACCTACATCGTCTAAGAGTCGTAGGTACATATTGGTTGGTATATATTATTTTACCAACTTGGTCGAAGTTGTCCCTTTGATCAATGTTGATCTGGAAGTAATAATCAACTTCGTTCAAAGTTATATAATTTATAGGTTTAGAATTCCTGAAACCTTAACCACTGGCCAAGGTACCATTTTTATTGGTTGAAAGATGGTTGAGTTTGCTTCAGATTCAAGAATCAAACTGTTAACATCTAATCCATATTACGCTCAGGCAAATGGCCAAGTCGAAGTAGCCAATAAAATTATAATAGGTATAATTAAGAGACATATGTGTCAAAAGCCAAAAAATTAGCATAAGACTTTAAAATAGGTATTATGGGCTTGCCCGAATTCCCCTAAAGAAGCAACTAACTCTATTTCATTTTGACTGACATTTGGTCATGATGCAGTCTTGCCTATCAACATTTATTTATAGTTAACTAGAATTCAAAGGCATTTTAAAATTTCTTCTGACTATTATTGGAATATGATGTTGGACGAATTAGTTGATTTAGATGAAGAAAGCTTAGCTGCCTTGAATGTTCTCATAAGACAAAAAGAGCAAATAGCTAAGGCCTACAATAAGAAAGTTAAGTTAAAAAAATTTTAAGTTGGTGACTATGTTTGGAAAGTTATTTTACCTGTGGATAGGAAAGATATAACTTTATGTAAATGGTCACCAAACTGGGAAGGCCCATGTCGAATCAACTAGGTGTTTTCAAATAACGCTTATGAAATTGGAGAATTAACCCCTGAAGGTCGAATTCTTAGGATAAATGGTATGTACTTAAAAAAGTACAAGCCTATGTTGCAGGAAGTTAGAATAGTATGAGAGTAATTCATTGAGAAATAGAATGCTAAAATGGAATGCATTAAAATTCAATAAATGCCCAAATGGAAAGTAGTCATTAATACAATAATAGAAAGCTAAAGCCTATTGAAAATTCAAAATGTTGGTAAGTCAGCTTTCATCTTTTCAAAATGCATCTTTGCAAGTCGAATCTTCTTGTCGTTCATAGAATCTTCACACTTTAGTCTATCCATTTCACCTTCCAACACACGAGTATCCTCAACATGTTTAATACTAATATTGGCTTCCTACACCACTTTTGCCTCGATATAAGCTATTCTTGAAGTGTCAATCTCAAATTCCTTTTTCTCTGCTTCTTTAGTTTTTTGTTGTAATTCGTCCATATGTTTCGTCCAGCTTATAATTTCTGCACCAATGGTTAGCACCTGATCCTTGTCTTCTTTAGCCTTTGTTTTTAATTCATTGATTCAACCTTGAGACTGAGAAACTAAGTCCCATTGTTGAGACACAACATTAATTTGTAGTTCGAGTCTTTTAGCAGACTCTTTTTTCAGCTTGACATTTTGAGCAATTTTCTAAAGAAATGGCTCGAAATCAAAAGTAAAAAAGAGAATGGAGCCAGGTGTGTCTAGACTGCTTAGTTGTTTCAACAAGGCCTTAATCTCATAAATAGTGGTAGGATTGTCTTCGATGGTATCAAATAAACCTACATCGACAACTTTTATTTTCAACTGATGGATAAACACAACAATAGGATCACCATAAGACTCATTGCCTGGAGTAGTTGAAGAGCTTGGAGATTTTTCAGCCGAAATTCCCCGACTACCCATGAGCATCATAAAAGCCTCCACATAGTTATTCTCCTTGATATATTTTAATTCTTCTTGGCTGAGAGTGGTGTTGGAAGTGTTAGATGAAAAAGTCGATATTGGACTTTCATTAGTTACTTACGAAGTCGTTGTAGTATGAGACACTTGTGGTTGTTATTTTTTTACCATAATAGACTGAGGTCCAATTAGGCTTGAGTTTCCAGGGTTCGACCAAAATTTGGAGTTTTTGGTGTCAGAACACTTATGTATGGACGAGTCGGTTGATGGTCAGGGTTATAATCCTAAAAATCAGTTGAATGATGTTCAAAGTTTCGGTTGTATTGACCATTAGATGGTTGGTCATGATGTTGCTATTCACCTTATTCTTTGGATGGTTCATCACTATTTTGTTTGATTGGATTGTTAGTTGTTGGTTGTTGTGATGGTGAGTTTATAGTAGCTTCATAATTTTTTTAAGGGAAAGTGATAGAAATAGGTTTTTGGTGTCAGAACACTTATGTATGGACAAGTCGATTGATGGTCAGGGTTATAATCCTAAAAATCATTTGAATGATGTTCAAAGTTTTGGTTGTATTGACCATTAGATGGCTGGTCATGATGTTGCTATTCACCTTATTCTTTGGATGGTTCATCACTATTTTCTTTGACTGGATTGTTGGTTGTTGGTTGTTGTGATGGTGAGTTTATAGTAGCTTCATAATTTTTTTAAGGGAAAGTGATAGAAATAGGTTGTTCCTATGGACAAGAGATAAAGTCGAATCAGATTACAAAATTTGTGAGATGAAGGCTAGAAAGGAGATGTAAGAGAAATTTAAAATACCTCAATTTCCTTAAAGTTAGGGCTTGAATTTGCATTGTCTGAGTTTTTATTAAGAAAAGTTTGATGTGCCCGCTCTGTCTTTTTTCAAGTCAGCTGAGGTCTTCCTTCTTCTTCGATTCCGTCATCAATGGTGACAACAGGTTTTGTCCTTGATTTTTTGGGTTGACCATCCTCGGGGGACTTGGTCATTTGCTTTCTTTTTCTTCTTGGCATGTCAAATTCCTGAAGTCTCAACAGTATCCTTCTTCTTCTTCATGGCATCTTGAAAGATTGAGGATGTGAGTTTTGCTAAGATTGTGGTCTCATATTTAGGAGGTATGGGTTGAGTGGAAACTAAACTTTCATCACTTTCATCAGAGGACTCGACTTCTTTAATCTTTTCTAGAATTATTTGTTCTGAATAAGGCGTGCATAGTTATTAGTATAATAAAAATGAAGGTACAAAAATAAAAGAGAGTCGGAAGGTGGTTCCAACCCGTGTTTCTTCACTATCAGGAACTTCAGCTGATTTGACCCTCTGGGAATTCTTTTTGCTTCGGGTGGCAGTTGTTGAACCACTTCCTGTTTTTTTGACTCTAGGAGATAAAAATAGACAAATAAGAGAAAAAAGAAAAACCTATTGTTAAAAGAAAGAATAAAGGTCTACCGATCGGTCACCATTTCTACTAGTTTTCATCAGTTTTTCGGCATGAATCCGCGAAATCGGTAGCACTTTGTTTTGTATTGTCATTGTTTTTCAAGTCAATTTTACTTGTCATATTTTATTCTCACATTTTATGATTTGTTGTTTTATCTCAATTATATTGCATTTTATGCTTTGGTTTGGTAGTTTTCGATGGTTTCAGGTCTGAGTGGAAAAGCTCAAAGAACTCGTGAGAAGAAAATGGAAGTTCAGGGAATTTAGAAGAGTTTTTGGAAGGAAGCAGAGGATGCTTGGACCTAAAATTCAATAAACATGGAAAAATATTGGGCAACCAAGTTTCTTATCTGTACTATGTTGTAGTTCTCTTCATTAGCTTTTCAACGCTTTGAACAGGGACCAAAACAGACTTACGGATCAAAAGTTATGATCGAAACAATTTTAGTTATAAAATCCAGCAAGCTGACACGGACGACAGTGTTGGCTGACACGGCCCATGTCAGCATTGACGCTGATTTCCTGAATTTTTTCATATTTTCTCTATATATTAATTTGTGGGGGCGCTTTGGGTATTTCCAATCGATCTGAGTGAATTGTGACTATTTAGACTAGTTTTTGGAAGGAGAAGGGACATTTTTGCTTTTACGAATAATTTTACGTTAGAGTTTCATGCGATCAAGTGATCTGGAGAAGGGAGATTCTTCATGAGTGCTAACAATTGAAGATCAAAATCATCTGATTACTATTGTAATGTCTACTTTTCGTATTGTATTTCTTTTTAATATTATGAATAGCTAAACCCCCCAATGCTAGGGGGTGTTCCTAAATTGCAATGTAATGAACCGATTTTGAATCATTCTATGAGATTATGCCTTTTTCCTTTAAGCTTTTATTTTGCAATGTTCTTAATGCTTTTTCAATCAAACCAATTGAATTTGATTCACAATTAGGATTAGGTCGGACAAACCACCCTAATGCTTTTGTAAAATAATATTGCGATAGATATTGCTTAGGAATGAGGATACCCCGCAATAACCTTTAAAAATCATGTCAGAACTATTGCTTGATGTTGTTCTGAGATTGCTAAGGAATTAGGGTCAAGGGAGAATATCAAAGGTTTTTCTGTTAAGGAATTAAGAAAAAACACTAATAAGATTTGGTAAGCTAAGGTTTGAGGCATGTCTCTTTGAATAATAATTGGGTTTATTGCATAGCAATTTATACACTTCTCCTAGCATAGCTTCTCGTATTTGCTTAAGTCATTTTATTCATTCTGCTTATTTTCTTAATTGTTATTATAATTTTCAAAACAAACAGACCCTAAAGGCATTTTTGTTTAATTAAAATTACATCTGCACTTATAATTACACGCAGTCCTCGAGAGATCGATTCTGGGGATAACTCCAACTATTACTACATCGGTAAAAATAGTACACTTGCTATTTTTTCGATCAAGTTTTTGGCGCCGTTGCCGGGGACTGCCAAATTGTAAGTTCTTGTGTTAATTCAATTGGAATTTTGTCACTCTATGACTAAAATTTTATTTTTCTGTTATTTTTATTTTCATTTTTTTTTATAACTTTTGGATTATCACTGTTGCTACTAATTTGCGTCTAACATTTTTATGTGAGGAGAATCCTCAGCAAATTTTCTTTTTGACGCAGAAATTGAAAGAACGCTACACGAGAGGCGTAGGCAAGCAAAAATTGCAGCGTCTGAAGCTGAACCTTCGGAGCACTCAAACTCAGGTTCAGAGTCAGACAAAGATACAGTGACCATGGCTGCATAACAACCAACAGAGAGACTCCTCGGTGATTATGGAGCAACACATACACCGACTGGTCGGTTAACAATTGTGAACCAACCGGTGAATACGAAGAATTTTCAGATGCCTCCGAGCACCATCACTCAACTTGAGAGGAGAACTTTCACCGGAAAGGTTAATGAAGATGCCAACAAACATCTGCAAAGATTTCTGACTATGAGCACCACTCTCAAGATTGAGGGGCACGCCGAGGAAAGTTAAGAATATTTCCTTTCATTCTTGCGGAAGAGGATGAAGAGTGGTTTTATTCCTTACCTGCCGGGAGTATTACCACTTGGAAAGAGATGGAGACAACATTTTTGAACGAGTACTTTCCCGCCTCTGTGTACATTCGAAAGAGGTATGATATAGTAAATTTTAAGCAGAAGGATAGAGAGTTACTCGGAGATGCATATAAGAGATTTAAGAGATTGTTGGGTGCATGTCCTACTCATAACATGGATGCAATCGAACAGATGAAAAACTTTGTCAATGGCCTCAAGTTGAAGACTAAGCAACTAATTGATATAGCTGTAGGTGGCTCATCTAATTTTACAACAGCCACTGGTATCAAAAAGATCATTGAAGCCATAGCTGCAAACGAGCATTTGGAGTTGTATGATCGCAGTGTGAGCCAACCAGAAAGGATGGTTGATTTGAAGCTTACTGAGCAAGTGGTAAAGATGGAAGACCAGATTGCAGTTGAGGTAGAGAGAAGACTTAAGAAGATGAATCTTGGTACTAAGACTGTGGCACAGATTCAATCGGTTCAAGCGGTAAATTGTGAAATTTGTGGGGGACCTCACTTTGCCATGCACAGTGTTACTACAGCACAACCGGTAGAAGAAATTAAATTGTTGAAGCAAAACAATCCCTACTCCAATACTTATAATCCGTGGTGGAAAAATCATCCAAATTTCTCCTGGATGGATCGGCAAGGGAATGTTCCAAAGCAAGGACCCATCCAATATCACCAACCATACCAGCAACAATATCAACAACCTCAACAACATTTCCAACAACAGGTACCGAGAAAAGAAGATTGGGAGATAGCGGTTGAAAAGATGGCAACTCACAATATGCAATTCCAGGAAGAGACGAGAAATAATCTTAGGAACACTACAACTTCTATAAAAAATATTGAGGTTCAGATGAGTCAGATAGCACATCAACTTACCAACGCTCGAACACCAGGTGCCTTACCGAGTGCAACAGTGACGAACCCAAGAGATAATCAGAATGTGAATGCCATCATGACTGGAAGCGGTGAGGCAAGTGAGAATTATGAAGAGGTAAGAACTGAAGATGAAGTTTTGATTGAGGTGGACTTGGAAATCAAAAATCATCAAAAACAACAGGAAGAAGTTATATTACCTATAAATCCACATGAAAAGAAGAATAAAAAGGAAGATAAACTAGCGATTAAGTTACCTTACCCTCAGAGAGTGCGACAGAAGCATCAAAAAGAGAAGGACTTTGAGAAATTTGTCACAATGTTCGAAAAGTTGGAGGTTAATATGCCATTCTTTGAGGCGCTAGAGCAAATTCTGTTGTATCAGAAATTCATGAAAGAAGTGATCACAAAAAAGAGACCTATTGAGGAAGAGCTGAAAATTGTAAATGAGAAGTGCAGTGAAGTACCACAAAATAGGAGAATCCCCGCCAAGCAGAAGGATCCTGGATCTGTTGCAATACCGTACACTATAAAAGACAGAAATTTCAAGAAAGTCTTGATTAATTCGGGTGCTAGTGTGAGTCTCATGCCCCTCTCAATTTTCAAAAAGTTGGGTATAGAAAAAATAAGTGAAACGGGAACAAATCTGAAGTTTTCCGACCACACTACCAAGCGGTCATACGGCCTAGCAGAAGATGCGCTTGTGACTATTGATAACTTCACGTATCTAGTGGACTTTGAGATCATTGATATTCCCGAGGATGAGGAGATGACTATCATACTAGGTCGACCATTCTTGATGACTAGTCGGTGCAGTGTAAATATTGAAGCTGGCAGTCTAACTTTGAAATATTTTGAAGAGGAAAGAACCTTAAAAGTGTTGGAGCTCGAGAAGCAAGGTCAAGAGGAAAGTAATCACCCCTTAGTCGGAATGATCCGAACATTGGGAAAAAGCAAAAGCTCAAAACCACTTCTTGAAAAAGTCTCTGGAATAATCCATCAGGTTGCAGCATCTGAGTCATCTATTGCACCTAGCAAGACTCCAAAATCCAGTCAAGAAGTCAATAAGAGGAAGAAACATCAAAGAAAGAAGAGAAAAAAACATCAAAGGAAGAATATGGAAGTTGGATATGAGTTGGATCACAATGTAGCTCTTATTCCTGAATCTGGTCGGTGCTCTGTTGTGGAAAGGTCAAGCAATAAAACCTGTAAGCTGAAGTACCCCCCATAGCATTGGGGAATAACCCATCGAGCCATGCGACGTTAAACGAAGCGCTTCCTGGGAGGCAAACCACGGGTTTTATTTCTAAGAGTTTCTTTTGTTTTTGTTGTGTTTCAGGTTTAACTAGGTACACTCAGAGTCTTTCATAGGAGGGCGGAGGCATCTCACAAACTGAAAAATTTGGGCAGGCATCAATAGACTACCATATGTCTGAGAAAATATGAGAAAATCCGAAGAATCAGACAAGTTTTGAGAAAAACAGGGGCCTGACATGGCCGCCCGTGTCACCCGACACGGCCCGTGTCAGGAATGCAGGAAAAAGCAAAGAGTTTGAGGTTTTACAGTAGGCTGACACGGCCGCCCGTGTCAACTGACACGGCCGCCCGTGTCAGCCCTACTGCAGGGGTATAAAAAAATTTATTCTGGAATTGAGGTGGCAGTGGCCTGACACAGCCGGCCGTGTCCAGGCGTGATTTTCAGTTTTTTTATAACTTTTCCCATCCGCAGTGAGGCTCTGTGAGTTCCCATCTCTAGCTTGTTCTAAAACATTGAGGTCAATGTTTAGTTCAAGAGTGGGGGGGGGTATTGTTTTCAGTATTTTTATTTCTGTTATTTCATTTCTGGACTGTTTATTTTTATTTTGGTTGGTATGTTTTGTTTTCGTGTGTTACAGATTGAAGGTATTTGTGTTGGATGAATGAGGAGACTTATAGTTAGTAGATGAAAAGGCACCACCCATACTTGCTCTCCAGGAAACCCCTGAAAGTTGGTACTGCTGAGGTGGATGATTGGACGCAACTTTCCAACACTGGACTGATACGGGAGTACTGTGCACCTGAGACGAAAATGAAGCGACATTACACTTGAGGTACCTTGGAATTTGTCAGTATGCCAAACATGGTGAGGATCATAAAAAGCCAAACACCTTATCATCATGAGAGTTCATCAGGTATGTCTCTGTCACTCTTAGTTTGCATACTGTATGTTGGAATTTCAATACACACTGGGGCACTTATTTATTTTTAACCCTTAGCCTTTCCAGCCTACCCTTTTATATTATCCTTCGTTAACCCCCTCGAACCTTCTTCCTTTTATTTGTTTATTAACCACATAATTAAAACATGAGCCTAAACACTCCCTCACCCTGCTCAGATAAGTGTTGTTGATTTTTGATCTGTGAAAATTTCTAAGTTTGGGGTTGGGATACCTTTAAGAACTAGATAAGTGCAAAAAGAAAAAAGAAAGAAAGAAAAGGTTTGAAAAAGAAAAAAAAAGAGAAGTAGAATAAAGCACTTACCTAGAGAAGGATTTAGTTTGAAGAAGTCAAAAAGTAAGTTCAAAGAAACAATTGAGTGCAAACTAAAGAATCCTAGTAAAATGGTGTCTGATACCCTTGATTATGAAACAGAACAAATACCATAGTGATTAGAATGATGACACTGAGTCTGAGCTAAAAACCATCGTTTTTCCATTTTGTTTGTTTATCCCACCTTGTCCCTAAGCCCCGTTACAACCATAAAAGCCCTAAAAAAGTGTGTGTTGTGTGCGTTTGAGATGAAAATAGATGTTGTTCAAGCTTATGAGTTGACTTTGCATGCTATGATTATTGAGTGTAAACACTATAACCCGAGAGATTTGGTGAGAGTGTGAAAAGCTGACAGGTAAAGAGGTACTTTGATGTGGAAGTGTAGCGGACCGTCAAAATTCAGGTAAGAAGGAAATGTTGAAAGAAAAGTGGAAAGATAGTCGCGAAAGATCTCAACGGTGTTGTGTTAAGAAAATTTTGATTAATTCGGGGGTGACCTTTCTACTGTCTCGAGCATTACTTGAGGACAAGCAGTGAGATAAGTTTGGGGTTGTGATAGGACACCATTTCTACTAGTTTTCGTCAATTATTCGGCATGAATCCGCGAAATCGGTAGCACTTTTTTTGTATTGTCATTGTTTTTCAAGTCAATTTTACTTGTCATATTTTATTCTCACATTTTATGATTTGTTGTTTTATTTCAATTATATTTCATTTTATACTTTGGTTTGTTAGTTTTCGAAGGTTTCAGGTCTGAGTGGAAAAGCCCAAAGGACTCGTGAGAAGAAAATGGAAGTTCCGGGAATTTAGAAGAGTTTTTGGAAGGAAGCTGAGGATACCTGGACCTAAAATTCAATAAACATGGAAAAATATTAGGCAAACAAGTTTCTTATTTGTACTATGTTTTAGTTCTCTTCATTAGCTTTCTGACGCTTCGAACGGGGACCAAAACAGACTTACGGGTCAAAAGTTATGATCGAAACATTTTCGGTTATAAAATCCAGCAAGCTGACACGGCCGGCAGTATTGGCTGACACGGCCCGTGTCAGCATTGACGTTGATTTCCTGAATTTTTTTTCATATTTTCTCTATATATTAAGCTGTGGGGGCACTTTGGGTATTTCCAATCGATCTGAGTGAATTGTGACTATTTAGACTAGTTTTTGGAAGGAGAAGGGACACTTTTGCTTTTACGAACAATTTTAAGTTAGAGTTTCATGCGATCAAGTGATCTGGAGGAGGGAGATTCTTCATGAGTGCTAACAATTGAAGATCAAAATCATCTGATTACTATTGTAATGTCTACTTTTCGTATTGTATTTCTTTTTAATATTATGAATAGCTAAACCCCCCAATGTTAGGGGGTGTCCCTAAATTGCAATGTAATGAACCGATTTTGAATCATTCTATGAGATTATGCCTTTTTCCTTTAAGCTTTTATTTTGCAATGTTCTTAATGCTTTTTCGATCGGACCAATTGAATTTGATTCACGATTAGGATTAGGTCGGACAAACCACCCTAATGCTTTTGTAAAATAATATTGTGATAGATATTACTTAGGAATGAGGATACCCCGCAATAACCTTTAAAAATCTTGTCAGAACTATTGCTTGATGTTATTCTGAGATTGCTAAGGAATTAGGGTCAAGGGATAATATCAAAGGTTTTTCTGTTAAGGAATTAAGGAAAAACGCTAATAAGATTGGGTAAGCTAAGGTTTGAGGCATGTCTCTTTGAATAATAATAGGGTTTATTGCAGAGCAATTTATACACTTCTCCTAGCATAGCTTCTCATATTTGCTTAAGTCATTTTATTCATTCTGCTTATTTTCTTAATTGTTATTATAATTTTCAAAACAAACAGACCCTAAAGGCATTTTTGTTTAATTGAAATAGCATCTGCACTTATAATTACACGCAGTCCTCGAGAGATCGATTCTGGGGATAACCCCAACTATTACTACATCGGTACAAATAGTACACTTGCTATTTTTCCGATCATCTACAAATTTTACTTATTTTGTTTCTATTGGATGGTTAGACTTCTCACCATCGTCGACTCTTTCTCTTTGTTTTTTCTTCGACTTTTTTGAAGCGAGGGATACAGCTACAACAATTCGACATTAGTGAATGAAATGAAACATAAAGGTAAGTTAAGAGGGTCCTAAGAGTCTTGTATTTCACTTGTCGAATTGGTGGACAAGATTCGAACATGTTCAATATCGACGAAAGCTCTAAAAGATTTGACTAAATTTGGTAAAACATAGTGTTGAACAAGATGTTCCAACATGATGAAAGCTGCTAAAATAAGACATGTCAGACAAGATGTCCTAGCTTGTGGATTCGACATCTTGGTCTGATAGTAGGTTGTTACTGATCTAGCCCAAGATTTAAGGAGCAATCACAACATGGATCAAGAGATGATTAAACAGATATTTCGAAGCCCATGGACAATTGAAAATTATAAAAGGAATACCAAGACCTAGGGTAGAATAGGATTTCTTATTAAGACTTTTGTAAAGTAGAAAAATAAGGATTTAGGGTTTTGAGAGTCGTGTACTTTCGTGTGTTGTAATCTCCCTTTGTATCGTTTGATACATTGTGGTAGACATAGTTTTACATTCAGAAACCTGTAGGTAATGAATTGTGTATTGTTTTTGGATGAAGCTATTAAGCAAACTCAAGTGTTATTGTTAGTCAAGAGTCTTGACTGAATATTGTATTTGAAGGAGTGTCTTTTAATTGAATAGATTGGTGCAATTACTAGAGGTTGTAACTGTTAGATATCACTGAGGTGATTTAGGAACTGAGATGGTGATTTCTCATATCTAAGAGTGTCTTAGGTAGAAGTTTGCACGGGTAGTGATTAGGTGAAAAGTTGTAAATGGGGGAGTTTAGCTTTGAACTAATACTATTAGTAGATTTCATTCCTGGTTTGGTAGCCCCCAGATGTAGGTGAATTACAACGAATTGGGTCATCATATCTTTGTGTTATTTATCATTCGGTTATGTTTTATTCAGTCTGATCTCTTGCTCAGAAGTGTATGTCTTGACTGATGTTAAAACATCTGTCATGACATTGTTTTAACCTGAAGTTTTTTTGAATGTTTCTATTCTCTCCTTGTTCAACTTTTAGCAGAAATAAATGTCTCGACATCTAATAGGACATTTGTGATCTGCTTGCCAGAATTTCAATTGGTATCAGAGCAGGCATCCTGGTCTGTTTCTGGATGAGTTCTAGGGAAGATACTTTCTGGTCTTTGAACAAGGAAGGAGGTTAAATGCTCAGACCATTCTTTGGTGTTGTGGGATAGGTTGTTCCAGAGAAACAACTACTGATGGTTGTCTGATCCTTTTTGAAGATTCTCCACTGCTGCTGATAATGATGTTATTGTTACGCATGGTGCCTGATAAGATGTTGTGACATCTTACCTGGTGCATGTTGAAGATGGGTCATTTTCTCTCAGTGTTTTTGCCATCTCTAGCTGGGAGTAATAGACTGGAGAGAGCAATGTGACCTGGAGCCCTCTGAAAGACCTTTCTATGTTGCTTGAAGGATAGTTTCAATCAGGTAACATGAAGGGAAATAAGAGTAAAAAGGTTGAGCAGGGGTCTTGTTTGTCATATGGATTTAATAAACATTCTATGTCACATTTAAATTAGCCAAAGGTACTTGAGTTTTCTCTCAATTCCACTCATAAAGGTACTTCTGAATGTGAAGAGAAAAATGTCAAAAGGAAGATCCATGTGAAGAGAGCTCAAAGTAATTTATTTTTTGCTTCCAACCCTACAAGAGAGTGTCTTTGCTTAAGGATTACCTATCAGATCTCCTGGATGGAAGTATATAGGAAGAACTGCACAAGTGTTCTGACATTCAGCTAGGTTGAAATCGGAGTGATTGCTGATCAATGTTCAAATAGTCTCATGAGTGTGAAGATATTGAATCTTTGCCTTGGGAAGTGATTTTGTTTGTCCAAGGATGTTACTGATATGATGAAGATGGTCTTCTAAGGAAGATTTATGCTTTGAATATTTCTTGTTAGGTTGTGGTGGTTGACTTATTTATGGTGTTGTAGCTATAGTAAGGAGGAATGCATATCTGAAGAATACATAATTGGGATTTAAGGTCAATTGCTATTTGTGGCCTTAGAAAGTATTTAATTGATTATTCTATTGCCTAGTGTTCAAGAAAGATTATGTCAAACTCTCACACCAGAAGGCGCACCTTCTGATGGTTGCAAGAACTCAGAACCAATTTCAATGATTTGTTCACTAGAAAAGGACCTGATTTTCAACCAGATGTTGAGACATCTTTCCAGAAGATTATGTGCAGAATTCTGTTGATCCAAGGAGTGAACTACTTGGTCAAAGGAGCATTGTGGCATATGTTTTGATTGCTAAGCAAATGTGTGATGACCAAATTTGTTTGGAATCATTTTTAGATTGGTCTTGAAGAGACATTTGGTATGCAACATAGGAAGGCTCTATCCAATCATCTTGGTATGGATAGGCAGGATGATAGAAGTAAAGATTTTCACATGATCGTCCATTTGATCCTTCGTTGTGTTAGTTTATTTGTGATCTAAGCGTATAGGGATGAAAAAGCTATGAGTTTGGGTTCAAACTACTAGTAAAGGACTATAAAGACATCTCTACCAGAGTCTGTGCATATGGAAGTCAAAGGAAAATGTCTAGGACATTTTCCCTGACATCTTGGAGACTTCTTCTTGTATTTCAAAGTTGAATCTGGATGATCATGCAAATAGTTGTGACTATCTAATTTTGTGTGGATGATTCCCTTGGAGAAGTATGCTTGAAGGAGGATGACATCAGGGTACTTGTTCATTCCTTGAGAGGACTGGTTAGTGGTTTTATTTCTTATGTTCAGGATGAAAGTTGTTTACTCAAACTTGATTTCATGATCAAGTCTATGAGAACATGGAACTCTTGTTCTGATACGGTGGAAAGGTCATTCAAGGCGGGATATTATCTGGAAGTCTATGGGTTAGATCTTCAAGACTGTCTCAGGCATGTGTGGTTTCATCAGTTGGCTAGTCAAGTCAGTGACCAAATGTTCGAACATTGGAATGAACATCAAGATGCTCATGTTGGGGTCATTTGAGTGCCTTGGAGCTGCATCATCTTGTATAGGCTGGTATTCTTAGGAGTGGTTATTCTGCATCTATAAGGTTGTTGCCAAAGTCTATCTCAACATCTTTAGATCAAGGGTGTTGCTGATTCCTTGGTGTTGTGATTTCTTCTTGAAGTATCATCTAAGATATTGGATGTGAGTGTTCCAAAGTTTTGTCTGGGGTAAGAAGATGTTAGTATTGGAAGTTTCAGCCATGTTCCCTCTTAATCAAGGAAATGGTGGAAGATATTCTGTTTGGTCACTTATGGTGGAAGGTGTTTTTTTTAGTGTGACTCAAGAAACTATCTGCTCAAGCTTGTTGCTCTAGGCTTATGATGTCATCACCTGTTGAAACATTATCCCTTGCTAGTACTAATGTAATGTGTCTTGTGTTAGACTGTGCAAGGTGGAGTTGTGTAGGAAGGGAGACTGTAGGGCAGAGTGTAAGCAGACCTTGCTGAGGAGTATGTTTAGATTGGGATATCTGAACTTTGTACTTCTGGGTTAAAGCTTCACGAGTCTCGTGAGAGTTTATTTCTCTCTGTGGTATTTTGTCTTCTATGATGGCTTATGATCTAGTGCAGTTGTGTCCTGTTGTGATTCTCATGTGTTCCTTTCTAAAGGAAGTATGAGAATGGTAAGTTTAGTGTTTAGTGGTTAAAGAATCAAAGTCATGACTTCTATGATTGAGCATGATGTCCTAAATGATGTTGGAACATCATTCCTGGTTTTGATTATTCTTGGAGGCTGTCTGAGGTTAACTTTCAGTCTTGGAGATATATCTATTCCTGGTTGAGTATGGTGTAGAGCTACTGGTAAAGACAGTGTAGATTCTGGTGATAGGTTCAGCTGGAAGTATCACTAGAAAAGATTGTATCAGGCTGAAGGTGTATCACTATTCATATGGAGAAGGGGTCTGGTGTCTTCCAAGAGTGGATGACATTCTGTCTAACTAAGAAGCTAAGAGAATGTGTATGTCTCTTTTGTGGAAGTGAGCATTCCATATTTGATTGGATTTACTCTCAAGAACAGGGTTGTTTATGGCTGTAAAATTCAAGAGGAATTTGTACAGTGTATGGATGTGTTCAGGGGGAGAGTGATCAATGGTATTATTTGGTTTCAGTCCAAAGTTCCTTGGTCATGATACAAGGAGTGTGGTCCTGGTATTTTTCCCACTTATGAGCTTGAAGATGCTCATGTGATTCTTGTGAAGATGTGATGTCAGGAAAGATGTCTTGGCATCATGGTGTGTGACTTTGACAGCTCTGCTTGGGAGTTTGATCTGTTAAGACTAGTGACTTATATCAACTTTGTTCTTAATTCTTAGGAGATACCTAAGAAGTAAGTTTTGATATTGTCTAGGAGAAATTATTTTTCTCTGCAGAATAAGATAAGGACTATCGGAGTCTTTGTTGTTAACTGAGAGATGTTAGAAGGAATGTCTTAACATCTTAGTTAGTTGCTTTTACTTCTGGTTGAAAGGAGTATTCTTGGGACTCATTGAAAGGCATTGTGACTATGCTTCAGAGTTTGCAAGATGGAATGGAAAAAGTCTGACCAGGTGTCAGGACTTTGTTTAGGACTTGTGGTTATTTTCAAGTTGCTTTCTTAGACGTGTTCCTTGGACGGTGGAGAGCGCGCGTAAGAGAAGGCGTGTTAAACATGTGTCTTGATACATGCACATTCTTTGGACGGTTTACCCTAAAGTTGAAACAGTCAAATCCTAGTTGGGCGGTGCACAGTCATTTATGTTGAAGTTACTTACCTAAATTTATTTCTCCATTGAATTGTTCTTCGGGTACTTCTATGGACCGTTAATTCCTAGAGAAACTACTTGGGTATTTAAAGGGGGTTGCTGCTTCTTGGTTCTCAAGTTGAGTTTCTTTTTGCTGTGTTGTGTCTTCATGGCTTTTGTCTGGGTTTGGGTAAGTACTATGTAGGTATGGAACTGTGTTGGTTTCTTTTACCAATTTTTGACTAAAAAGGGAGAGAATGGGTGTGTATTCATCTCGGTTGTGTGTTAGTCCTTACAACACATAACTGATATCCTTTTTGCTATGGAGTTCATTCTTGCAGTTATTTTGCAAGGATGTTGGATGAGATGTTCTAACATATTGTCTGAGTCTCAGTTTCTTCTCTGAGTCTTTCTTTTGTGTCTTGTGATCTGAGTTATGAACATAATTATATCTTGTGTTCTGAGTTACTCGGAGTAGCAGTTTGCTTCCCTGAGTCCTCATCGGGATAATTCAGGTTGGTGTTTGGTTGCTCCGGTGACTAGTTTTGGTCCTAGGTTTGAGGGGGAGTTGCGTGCATCTTCTTCCTCATGTACACCAAGTCAAAGGGTACACGACATACAACAGGTGGGGAATGCCGTGTAAACCATCCATACAGTTAGACGGGAAGAGTGAAAGTTTCTAGCTGAAATGACTTCAGAACTTTCTACTCTCTCTCTCTCTCTGAAGCATCCTGGGTTTATTGTGCAAAAGGTGTTTTAGCCAAAATTTGTCAAAAGGAGGGATTGAAAGCTCTAAAAGATTTGACTAAATTTTGGTAAAACATAGTGTTGAACAAGATATTCCAACATGATGAAAGCTGTTGCAAGAAGACATGTCAGACAAGATGTCCTAGCTTATGGATTCGACATCTTGGTCTGATATAGTAGGTTGTTACTGATCTGGCCCAAGATTTAAGGTGCAATTAGAACATGGATCAAGGGATGATTAAACAAATATTTTGAAGCCCATGGACAGCTGAAGATTATAAAAGGAAGACCAAGACCTAGGGTAGAATAGGACTTCTTATTAAGACTTTTGTAAAGTAGAAAATAAGGATTTAGGGTTTTGAGAGTTGTGTACTTTTGTGTGTTGTAAGTCTCCCTTTGTATCGTTTGATACATTGTGGTAGACATAGTTTTACAGATTCAGAAACCTGTAGGTAATGAATTGTGTATTGTTCTTGGATGAAGCTATTAAGAAAATTCAAGTGTTATTGTTAGTCAAGAGTCTTGACTGAATATTGTATTGGAAGGAGTGTCTTTCAATTGAATAGATTGGTGCAGTTATCAGATGTTGTAACTGCTAGATATCACTGAGGTGATTTAGGAATTGAGATGGTGATTTCTCATATCTAAGAGTGTATTAGGTAGAAGTTTGCACAAGTAGTGATTTGGTGAAAAATTGTAAACGGGAGAGTTTAGCTTTGAACTAATACTATTAGTGGATTTCATTCTTGGCTTGGTAGCCCCTAGATGTAGGTGAATTGCACCGAACTGGGTCATCATATCTTTGTGTTATTTATCATTCTGTTATGTTCTATTCAGTCTGATCTCTTGCTCAGAAGTATGTGTCTTGACTGATGTTAAAACATCTGTCACGACATTGTTTTAACCTGAAGTGTTTTTGAATGTTTCTGTTATGTCTTTGTTCAGCTTTTAGCAGAAATAAATGTCTCAACATCTAATAGGACATTTGTAATCTCCATGCCAGAATTTCAATCGACATGGATATGGCCTCTATAATTGTTTATGTTACATTTTGTCGAAACTACTCTTTGACGGGGTTATTCCGGTTCATTATTTAAAGATGACAAAGATACACAAGTAAACCAGTCTAGAAATAACGGACGAAATCCAAGCCAAATTCACAGGTTAGCAATGGTGGAAGCTTGCAAAAGAAATTTTTTAAGGAAAAATCATACTTATATTTTACATAAGGAGGAAATTCTAGTTTTGGAATTTTTTCAAGAACTTTGTGTTTTAAAGTAAGGGTTGCATCATAGATTTCAACTAAGTTCACATGGATTATACACAGTTTTGAAATTTTTTCAGAAAGCCTGGATTTATTTTATGTGTGTACGTCGGCTCTTCTTGAATTTACTCTACAGAGAGGAAAAAGCGCATGTTAAGCGTTAAAGAAGACTCAAAGGATCCACAGAAACATTGAGATGATAATTCGACCACCAATCTTCAAAGTCTTGTGTGCAAAGATAAGAAACTTAAAATTCAAAGGGGTCAGAGTAATGACCTCTTTGGATTGGTAGTTTAAAATTTTTTGGTATTCTTCCTCTGTTAGTTCACTCTTGGCTTAAAAAGTTTCGCCTCTATGGGTCTAAAGAGACTTTGGCAAAAATGAGCTTAGGCCAAATTGTCTGGCCACCAAGTTTTGTTGGTAACTAGCAAGTCCCATACCAGCTTTTCCTGTCGAAATTATGGTTGACAAGACAATGGGTTTTAGGAAAGCTATCCAGATGTCGAGAGCCTTAAAATGGTGTTTAGAGGAAAGGGTTGAAAATTCTCTTTTGAACCAATATGGCTCATGACTTCGATTAACAAAAGAGGCCATGGAGGAAAGGAATGTAGTACAATTTGCATACATAAAGAAATATTGTTTGAAGACTTCTCCAATTAAAATGCATGAATCTCCAGGGGTAAGCAAAACAAGCCTTGTACCTTCAACTCGTCTGTCTTCGACCTATTTTGTTAAGCCAGACAAGATGGTAACCTTTAGAGAGGGATCAAAAATGGCGTTGAGCCAACGTTGTAAAAGCCACATAGGACCATACATTAAGATTTTTTGGTCAGAATTGGTTATGGATTTCAGGTCAGTAGAAGCAATCCCTAGAGGTTCATAAAGAGAATCTAAAACCAACTTGTTGAGGCAGATAGTTTACCCCTCATGGATCTGAGTTGACAAAGGTATGAACTTCTTGGTTATCTATAGAGAACCAGAGCAGAAGACAAAATGAGACAGCCAAAGGGTGAGGAAGGAAATATGTTAATAATCAGAGACTTCCTCATGGTGGTGTTCGTGTTGATCCTCGATATAATACCGAAGCCTGGACGAGTTAAAGAAAATTTAGGTTTGGTTTTGTTTTTGAGAGAGGGTCAAAGGTATCCCTAGTTGGTTGAAGAGATGTGATAGTAACTAAGTCGAAGAAGGTGGGAGTCATCATTCCATAGTGAAGGTGAAATGTGTTAGTCGAGCCTTCCTAAAATAAAAGCTATGAAATGAGCATATTAGGGTTGTATTTGGGGTCAGTCCTAGACAATTAAAATAAATTATATATGCCTTGGTCTTTCAAAAATTGTTTTTTCTTCTTTTCCACTTTGTTCAACCAACTGATGTAATTTTTGTTGTTGGTGGTAGGAGCAGAATGGAAGACACCTTGGGATAAACTCATAAAACCTAACTCATACATTGTGTGTCTTCAAACCCACGGGGTTTTCAGCAGAGATAGCAAGGAAAAAACTTCTTTAAATTATCAAGTTTTGCAGAGATTCTGGGGAGTGGACCCAAAAATGCGTGAACATTACCTGAAATAAAGAAAGGGATTAGTACCTGGGAAGCCTAAATCATGACTTTTTCTTTCTCCATCGGTGGTTCAGGGGCATAGACGCGGCCCTCAGGGTGATTCATCACAATAATATTAGAAACAAAAGGCATTGGAGTTTGTTTCGAGGAGTAAGCCATTATTTATTATGAGATTTGAGTTAAAGAAGGAAATATTGTTGAAGATGAAGATTGCAAGAGAAATGAGTTCTTAGGGTTATGAGTAAAAGAAGTAGCGAAAGAGAAAAAGAAGAAAGAAAGGTTCATATATAGTCGTGGAGGAAAACTTTTCAATTTCACTATAGAAATTTGGACAAGTGGCATTTTAATTATGACCATTGCCGTTTTGATTTTTGGGGTAAAATAAAATAAAATGATTTTATTTTGATGTGAGTTAATCTGGTGCTCCATAATGGCCTAGGAAATTGGAATCATGATGGTTGAGTGCACGCATGTAAATTGACGTGTGTCTTTGGTAAAAGTGATCATGACGACAATAACGAATGTCGACTAATATGAATAGTGTCGAGATGTTACTAAAAATGACACCTTTCTTCCATCTTATTAATATAATCAAAAATGACATTTTTGTTGGGCATCTATTAGCCCGTGATTTTTGACACTGCACTGAAACCCACTAAACTTGGTTTGGAAGAGTCTCAAAAACATATCCAAGAGATTAGGATCACTCTCTCTTCAAAACATATCGAGTTAACATTTTGACACAAAGGTGTGATGTGAAAGTGGTGAGTTCGACTTGCTTTTCAGGTGTTTTGGGACTCAGTGTGTTTTGAGGTCAAAGATTATGCAATCTAGAGACATGTCGACTCCACTACGAAAATTTATAGAGAAAACTCTTAATAAGGGTGATTAAAGATTGTGAAGACGGTTTTAACAATAAGAGCATTTTAAAAACACACTACGCCAAAAATGATTTTAGGCAACGCACCTTAGACAGTGCTTTTTTCCAAAAGCGTTGCTATAAGTTAAATAAAAAATAAAACACGGAAAGTATGTACGAAATTGTGTAAAAGCGCTGCTAAAAGGCCCACCTTAGACAGCGTTATTCAAAAGCGCTGCTAAAAGGCCTACATTAGACAGCGCTTTAAAAAAACGCTGCTAAAGTCCCACCTTAGACAACGCTTCTTAAAAGCGCTGCTAAAGGCCCATGTACGAAGCGCTGCTAAAGGCCCATATTAGAAAGCGCTTTACTCAAAGCGCAGCTAAAGGCCCAACTACAAAGCGAAAGCGCTGCTAAAAGTACTCATTAGATAGCGCTTCACAAAAGCGCTGTCTAAAGTCGTTTAAAATTAAAATTAAAAAACATATTCTATTCATTCTTTCTATTCTCAGAACTGTTTCTCTTCTCTCACGAAAAACCCTAAACCCAGAAAAAATCTCCGTCCTCCGTCCTCTCACGCACCTCCGTCCTCTCCGACGAGGCTCCTGGGTTCCACAATCAGAGGAAGCTTTTTCACGGTATACTTTTTCTTTGATTGCTTCGGTTCTTAGCTTTTTCACGGCCATAGCTTTTTCACGGCCATAGCTTTTTCTTTGATTTCTTTTACATTTGTTTCTAGTAAATTCATGCAATTGTTTAGTGTAAGAGTTTAATATCTTCTTATTAACAGAAGCTAAAGAACATGATGATATAAAACAGTAGCAAAGATGTAGATTTGAATACCATTTAATATTTTAACTACATTCTGAAAAATATTAAAGAACTGTAACAAATCCTTTCTTTTTGAATTCATTTCTCTTATCTCTCCATTCTATCTGCAACATTTTTGTTTTTGTTTCACACATTTTTCTCTAATCTCATTTTTGTTTAATTTTCTGTTATTATTATGTTGATAATCTAGAAGCATTTGTAGATGCGTGCACAATAAGCCGATGGTCTGATGTTCCTACATTTTGTTATCTTAAGAAAACAGTACGCTTTTGGGTTTATTTTTTTGTTTTATTATCCTTAGATCTTTTGAATTTTATATCTGAATTAGATGAAAGCTTCCATTTAGGAACATGTGTTTGATTAGTGAGAAGAGTCTTTTATTAATTGTATCATTCTTTTCCGCATTAATATCGGTATGTCTAGTAAGCAATTTTTAAGCCCTATGCAATTTCCGTACATTTATGTGTTTATACAACTATATTGATCAACAACATAACAACATCACAACAATATCTATATTAATTAACATATTTAATACTAATTAACAACGAACTGCCAATAGATAATAGAATTGTGAGAATATTGTGATATTGCATTATTTTGTAAATGAAATGTAACTATTAGAATCTCTTATTACAGGTTAGATGGCTAGTAACGAGGATCACCCACATGATGATTCTATTCATGATGGAGATGAGACTGGTAATGCAGTGGAAAGGGAAATTAGACGAGGAATTACAATTATGAAGCGACTCATTCGTGATAGAGATCGAGGCATAAAACATGATGTGCATTGGAGTCAAGATAACCAACTAATTGAGCATAACGGTTCAACGTTGACAAGTTATCTTGGTTCAGTTGCAAGGAGAGAAGTTCCAATTACTTGTGATGATTGGAGAAACAAAGCATTGAAAGACGCTAAAGACAAAATATGGATTGAGATACAGGTACCATATGTGATGTTATTTGTTTTTAATGACGATTATGTATTTAAATTACTTATACTAACGCACTCTGTGTATGATTTTCGTAGAGGTCTTTCAACATTGATGATACCAGAAAAGATTATATACTCAGATTGGCCGAAAAAATACATAGAGGGTTTAGATCTTTTTTATCAAACAAGTATCTTAAGGATGCGGATAAAAAATTTATTGATGCAGAGCTTCCACAGAAATATGCAGATTTGATTACACCTCATGAATGGGAAACTTTTAAATCTAAACGAAAAACTCCAAAATTTGAGAGTGTAAGTGACATAAATCGGCAACGAGCATCAAGTCCCGCGTATCCATACAAAAAAGGGCGTATGGGATATGCACGCTTACAACAATCTATAGTAAGTATCTATAAATTGCAATGATATACTTGTTCATCATGAGTTATTTTTGATCATGTTATTTGGCTTAATGTGTAGTTAACAAAGGAGAAAAGTTCTGAAACATCTCTTCCGGACCATGTTTTGTGGAATGAAGCCCGCGTGGGTAAGGATGGAGTTGTTAAAGAAGATGTTCAACAAATTTTTGAGAAATGTGTAAGTATAACATTATTGCTTGAATTAAATCAAAAGTTTATTAACATATAATTAAGTCAAATTTTCGATATTCATATGAATTTCAGGAGACTCTATCTCAGTCTATATCTCCAGATGAAGACAATGATTGCAGGAGGCTACTTAGTCGAGCATTAGATGTTCGTGAGTATTCTGGTCGTGTGAGGGGTAGGGGATATGGGATCACTCCAACATCCTTGAAAGAACCAAAGAAAAAAACGGCTAGCAATAAAGAACTGCAGGCAAAGTTGGAAGCATTAGAATCTGAAGTTTGTGAATTGAAAAAGGAAAAAGAAAGAGATCAAGCTTCAGCTTTTAAAGATACTAGTGAGAAAGATACTTCGTGTGTATATTTATTTATTTATGTGACATGTTCTAAATATTCGTTTATATTTTATTAGCGTTATACAAGTTTTTCGATCACAAAGAGATATTCAAGTTCCAAAGAGCAAAGCCAACAACATTACATGGATTAGAGTGGAGGTATATTTTCACAATTTTGATTATATTAGTGATGATACTTGATAAAACTAGTTAAGGGGTATATCCTGATATATATCCGTATTTTCTTTCCATGTGTAGTGTCCTCGTCAGCGCAATGGAATAGATTGCGGATATTTCATGTTGAGGTTTATGAAAGAAACTCTTCTTTTGGATCGAATAGATATTCCATCCAAGGTATAGATTTCTAACTTAGGAATTATTTTAATATTTACCACATATGTCTCATATAATTAAATAGTTTTAGCTAAATCATACTATGTTATATTATTATGTAGTACTTTGATGAATTCAAATGTGTTCATTACTCAAAAGATCAATTGGATGAACTTAAGGAGGAATGGTGTCAATTCATTATTGAGCTGAGAGTTTTATAAGGTATATTGTCTTTCTTTCATTGATGAGAATTTTGAGTATATATAAGTTTGAGTTTTGATGAGATAATATGTCGTCATTAGTATATTAAATTGTGTTGCAATGTTGTTGTTGTTTGTTATAGAAGGTTGGAATCATAAATTGTGTTGGTGCTGCCAAATATTGATTGATATCTTGTCCATGGAAGGTTGGAATCATATACTGATTTTCATAGGCACTTGGCAATATTCAATAACTCGTGATCATTTGTTGACATTTTTGGCAATGCTTGCAGCTTGAATATCAGATTTGGCAATGCTTGCAGCTTGAATATTAGATAAGAACAATGCCTTCTTTGTTTTCTTCTATATTTTGTCTAATGTTGTTGTTGTTTTGTTTCAGGTTATATGTGCAGATGTAGAAGATAGAGCTAACAAGTTCATTGTTGTCGTTTTTTAGCTTGAATATCAGATTTTTTGTAGCTAACAAGATATATGAATTGTTGTTGTTTTTTAGCTTGAATATCATCAATTTTTTGTATATATAAATTATTGGATTAAAGATGTATATATAAATAGACAAATTTGGTGCATATTTATTGGATTGAAGCTCTAATTTATGAAAATTTGGTGCAAATTCTAAATGCATATTCTAGTGCAAAATGTGGTGAAAACCTGGTGCAAAATATGGTGATAATCTGGTAAATATTTATTGTATATATCAGACAGCGCTTTTTTTAAGTTTTATATATAAAAAATTTCGTGGACATTAGACAGCGCTTCAAAGAAAAAAGCGCTGCCTGAAGTGGGGATTAGACAGCGCTTTAAATAAAAAGCGCTGCTTAAAGTAGAGAATAGACAACGCTTTTAAAGAAAAGCGCCGTCTAAAGCAATGCCTAAAGATAACCAAAAGCGCTGTCTAAAGTCAAAGCGCTGCCTAAAGGGGTTCTTTAGACAGCGCTTTTACAGACAAAGCGCTGGCTAAAGTGACAAACAGGTTGCGCTTTCAAAGTAAAAGCGCTGGCTAAAGCAAACATTTAGCAGCGCTTTCTCATTAACTAAAGCGTTGTCTTTACTTATAGCAGCGGTTGAATAGGCAGCGCTGTCTAAGCCCAAAAAAAGCGCTGTCTAAACCCTTCTTTGGCATAGTGACAATTCAAAGATCAACACATTGAAGCAAAGTATAAGACAGAATGTATTTGTTTTCATAATGTATTTTTGTCATAATGTATTTATTTATATTTAAAATTTGAAAAAAAAAACAAAATATAATAAAAAATAGTAAATTTCTTATTTACTAAAAATTAATATGATACATGTGCGTTCACGCGGGTACCCGTCGGTGACGCGCATTTGTTTTCATTTAAAATTTTGAAAAAAAAATAGAATTAATAAAAATCAGTAAATATAAAAAATATATATAATTTATATTTTAAAAAAAATAGAATCAATACCCACAGACATCGGTTGGTATATTTTATAAAAATATTTACGCAATGATTTAGTTTTATAAATATCAAATAATAACATAGTATTTGTAAATATTATTTTAATTTTATAAATAAATATTATTAATATAAATAAATATATTTTATGTAAGTATTATTACAAATATTTATTTCGTGCGATACCCATATCAGTACCCATGTGATCGCCCGAGTACTGGTGAGTTATGCAGATTTGTTTTATATCATGAGAAAATAGAATTTACTAAAATTTTAAATAAATATAATTTTCATGTTTGAATCAATAATTATATATTAGTTTTATTTTTGTGATCATAAAATAATTAAAAATATTTCATATTATCATACAATTTTGATACTATTTAATTCATACATTACTTATGTATTTATTCTAGATGACAATATTATACTTTATAATGTTACCAATTTTTATAATGCATTATCTTTCGTAATCTTAAATTTGAAATGCATTTCACTCATCTTATTTTATGTCTAATTCTATTAGTATTTCATACATTATTTTAAAAAAGATGTATTTTTATTTTCTTTAATAGCACAAAATAGTAATAATTATTGTGATAATGATCGTATATTACAAACGATGTAAAATAATACTAACAATATATCATAAGTTTAAAATTAAATATCAGTTATTATTTATCTATTTTTGTCAAATTCATATTTATTTATCGTTGATACATAATAAAATATATTGAATCCAAAATTATACAAATGACATTTCAAATTCAAAAATACAAAATATTTAATGTTTCACTAAATGAACCTTTCATTTTAATTTTCTTTTACAAATAATTCAATTATTTTATAATCGATGCAATACATTACGCTACAAATAATTCAATTATTTTATAATTGATATAATACATTACGCAAAAAAAAAAAGAATGAATATAATACAATATTAAAATATGCACTATTCCTTTTGAATTTATTTAGATGGTCATAATCAACATTTCACCCCTATTATTTTTAATTTATTTTTATTGAAAATTTATGATTTTAAAAATTGATATATTATTATCATTTTTAGAAAAGTGTTGCATCTTAATTTAAAAATATCGTCAATAAATTTAGAAAACTATTTTAAATGCTAATTAATTGTCATTTATAATGAACATAATAAAGAATATATTTTTTAGACTTATTTAGATAATTAGTACATTTTAGGCGCGTTTATAAAAATAAAAAAAAAATTATTAACAATAAATTTGTTTTTGTATATAAAATCACGTATTTGAACATATTTTGATCAATAATATATTTTTTCATATTTAAATAATAAAAATTACATTTTTTTCTTCATACTTGATCAACAATAAAAACATTTAATAAATTGTAACCATAAATTATCAAGCATTTATGCCTTGAATATCATTCATTCATAAATATGCATTTAAAAAAATTAATTTTTTTATTGTTCTCACAAATACAAATTAATTACCATTTAAAATATGCTCATTTTTTAATTAGAAATTATTGCATATATGAATTTTTTTTATGATAATTAATTTTTTATTAATTATTTAATATTTTTCTTATTTTCTATATAGAAATATTAATTATAAATATGCAATAACAATATAATTTTTGTATAATTTTTATATAATTCGTATATTGTAATAAAAAATAACATTCACAATTATTAATTATACAACTTAATACATAATACATATAAAATTAATAAATATTTATGTAGTAATAGATAAAATATAATTTAAAATTCAAAATTATTGTAGTACTGCATTGCATGAGTAATAATATCCATTGGTAGCTCCAATGTCCATTGGTTACTGCAATATATGAAAGGACATGTATTAGATTTTCACAGTTATAATTCAAATAGGCAAAAATTGTTTAAAACATGTATTTATAACTCTTTTGTTTATATTAAACAAATTAAATTGTTGAATAAAAAAGTTATTATTTTTAAAGATATAAGAAATTAGTGCCTAAAATTCTTTCCATATATAAAAATATTTGAATGAACAATATATTATTGTTTATATAAATATTATTTTTGTTTTGATATTATTTACAAAAATATTAGAATCAATAGTAAACTTTTTCTAATTATTATTCAATATTTTGCTCTGTAGTTTCATGTTGATCTTATAATGTTTTAGTGTTTTAATAAAATTGTTTCCGTTTATAATAATAGTATTTTTTTTCCATTAATATTTTCACATAATTAAAAAAATGATCGATAAATTAATATTATGCAATATTTAAAACAATTATAGTTGTTCTCATTTATAACAATAACATTTTGTCCCGTATATATAAATAAATTAATCAACAATGTATTTTTCCCGTATATAAATATTAATTTTGGAATGACATTAATTATATATTTGAATCAATATTTCTTTAAACTATAAATGTTATTTGGTGGATGTCACAGTTGCAGAGTAAAAATGGACGTTCCATTTTTTATTTACCTGTAATAACTTTGTTTTATATTTGTTTTTATAAAACAAATATTTTGAGTATTTTATAATAATTATCAATAACAAAAAAATAACTATCAATAAAAAAAATTGTCCCATAATTTAATTATTTTTCTATTTTTCGAATACAAATGTATCATTTATTAATAAAAAAAATAATGACAAATTTTTTAAAAAGTACTAAAATTTATTAGTATTGTAATGAAAGATATATTTAAACTCGTATGGTAGTTTCATTTAAACTCGGAAATACCCGTATATTTGCACGGGAACTAATATGGTACGCACATTTATTTTCAAAATGTAATAAAAAAATAAAAGACACACAAAGTTGCTTAACCAAAATAATTTATTATTTAAAAAAAATATCTAAAAATATTTGGATCAACGGTATATATATATATATATATATATATATATATATATATATATTATTTATTTTAATTTATTAAAGATTTAAGATACAATAGGGTAAATTTTAAAATTGTATCCATTTACCATATAAGTTCAAGGAATATCATTATTACATCAGACAACCATTTAAAATATGATTTTTTTTATTAATTTTTTCAAATATTTAAGAATCTTAATATAATTAAAAAAGTATTCGTTGTAATTTCGGAGAAGGTTGCAGGTCAGGCGGTGTGTGGACATCAGTAGGGTCTGGAGCATTGCGTTTTTGGTTGGATGCCATAGAAAAACTTGTGTGTTTTTGAAGTTTGGCGTTCATCTGAGAATTACGACATCATTGTCCAACCACAATTAATACGGAAACAGATTGATAAGAGGAGTAAATACCTTCACATGGGCAAAAATTATTTCCACGTCAGGGAATGCTTCTTCAAGTCCAGTAAGAAACACAAATGTTGAGAATTCTGAATAAATGTCATAACAGAGGCACACTAATATTCCTTCCGGCACAAATTTTTTGTGTGATTCGACAACAATGATAAGACTTAGATGATAAGTTGAGAGAAAATCATGTTTAATACCTGGATCTATATTCAGAAATGATCAGTTGAGATCAGTGTTGGAATTCTTCCAATAACCCTGTGGACCAGATTCTACCAAGTCACTTAACGGCAACCGATGACTGAAGGTGAAAATATTTCCAGCGTGTAAAACAACTTCTGTCGCGCGCTCATCAGTCTTCACAATAGCATCGACATTTTCACCGTATTATGAAAGTTGTCAATTCAAACGGAAAAGGAAATAAATATGTTTGCCGTGCAACTAAAAGGGCCATTATTTATGCAAAAAAAATATGCACTATCAATTCAGCTAGAAAGGGAGAGTAAGAGAGAAATTGACCTCCCGAACTGCTGTGCATGCCATATCAGTACCGTTGTCATAACAAAATAAGCATTATCAAGAAGTGAAGATTTACAAATAATACCATACAATTCACGAAAGACCATATTACATAACAAAAGTTACGTAAGTCAAGTCTTCTTGACTGCTTGTGCTGCTAAATCTCTGTAAGTGAAACGGGCAAAATGCGAATATCAGGTAATGTCATTGTAAGTTATGGAAAATCCATCAAAACATGAACAATTAAAATGAAAAAGGAAGCATACCAGCAAACACAAATAACAAATGTAAATAACCAATGTAAAAGGAAGCATACCACATCTATTTCATTTCGACGTTGTCTACAACCAATGTAAATAATATCATCGGAATTTTAATACTGTCAAAGAGGCAAAATTAGTGAAGTCCAAACATTTTTATCAATAATATTTATATTCAAACAATATACAATGCCATAATCACATTTTCATCATCTTCATTATCTTCTACCATAGCCTCAGGGTTATCACTTCTCATCCTTTCTCTTTCATCCCACCCAGAAAAGGTAAGGATGAAAATTAGCAACCCTAACTTTAGCAAATTACCCAAAATACACAAAACCCTAAAAAAACAATTGCAGAAATGGAAATCGGAATCTATTATGAACTCTAAAAACAATAAAGTCTAACAAAAACTTTGTAACAACAATTGTATCATATTGACATCCAAACCTTTCACCTGCAAGTAGAAAATCAATAGCTTAGATATCAAGTTCAGTTAAAAAACCAGCAAGAAATGAGGGATTTGACGGAGATCTATGTGAATCTAAGTATTACCTTTTGCAATTGGTGTAAAAGATGTATTTGGTTCTTCAGAAGTAACGGTGGTAGTTTCTTCAGAAACACCAACACCAAACCCTTTTGAATCGCTTTTGGATCTTGACGGCAGAGAAAGAAAGAGATAAATTGGGAGAACATTAAGAAGAATATCGATAACATGTTTTCTTTGCGTTTGGATCCTTGCGTTTTCGTCAGTTGAAGTATTTGTTGAAAGAGAAAGGTTTTGTGAAGGAATACATAGAAAGTATGATTTGTGTGAACTGCAAGGGATTGCAATTGTTGCCAATCACGGCCATTGAAAAATTATCATCATCTCTAACCTACAACAAAATACAAACCGCTCTATTCAATTATTAATATATATATATAAACTCTAATAATATACAAACTTTATAGTTACGACATGATGTATTTGTTTTCATAATATATTTTTTTTCATAATGTATTTGTTCTTAGAATGTATTTATTTATATTTAAAATTTGAAAAAAAAATAAAATATAATAAAAAGGGTTAAATAAGTATTAGGTCCCTGAAAATAACCCAACATTCAAGTTTGGTCCCTATAAAAATTTTCTTCAAGGTTTGATCCTCCTAAAATTTTCCGTTTCTAACTGTAGTCCCTCCCGTTAGTTTCCACTAACGGTGGCTTATGTGGCATGCCATGCAGAATTTTTTTGATGACGTGGCTTACAGGTGGCAATGCCAACGTGTCAAAAATTGCTGACATGTATGCCACGTGGCAATTATTTCAATTTTAATTTTTTTTTATATTAATATCCTAATTGAACCCAGAAATGGTAGCTAATTCCTAGCTAATTTCTGGCTAATTCCTAGTTAATCTGTAGGTAATTTAAACACACAATTTTGTAGCTAATTCATAGCTAATCTCTAGCTAATTTAAACACACCATTTTTATAGTTAATTCATAGCTAATGTCTAGCTAATTTAAACACAATTATATTAGTAATACACAACTCAATTGATTAGTGTGTTTTCAACAACAATCGACAAAGCAAGATTAATTCTAGGAACAATATGACATGATAAACAAAATTTCATGATAAAGTGGAAGAGGTTCTTTTAGAATACTTCACTACATTTAGGAGAATGCCATATAATCAACTTTTTACATAATTGCTTAGTGACCACAAAACTATTGCAACCCACGTCCCATTAGCCCAATTCACTGTCAAAACTACTATTACACCTCACATCTTATTGTAGTACGTGATTGAATTACTACAAACAATTAGTATGCACATTGAGTTACTACTTTATTTAAACAAACAATACTTAAAAATTCACCACCATGTCTAGCAGATCAATAAGAGAAAGTCTGTAACCAGTGAAAAGAAAAAATTTGCTAATTCTCCCAAAACATATAGTCGTTGATAAACTGCTGGAAAGCGGCATCTATTTTACTAATTAATTAATTGAACACAAAACTTTCGATTTTGATAAAAGCAATTGTTTGCTTCTGATACAAGTTGCTTCATTTCTAACCAGCTTCTTCCAAAAAGAGCCAACCATCAACTAATCTATTTCTTGGTTTTACAGGTGGTATGAACCATGGATAAATATCTTATGGAGTGAAACATAATCATTTATATAATTAGACATTACTCTTAGTGGCTCCAGAAATTCAGAGCATTACTCTTTACATACCAAAAAGAAAGCAATTTGAGTAGCACGGAAGCAACAACAGGCTGTCTTCCACAGCAATAGGTTGCCTGGAAGGATTTAATTGAACCTACATAGGAGTACAATACTTGGTAACCAACTGGAATAGGCAGCAATACCACCATTTGAAGCAATAATTAAGTGAGGAAAGGAATCCTGTAAGCAGAACATTAATTACGACAAATTGATGATTTCAGAGAATCTGACAGTCAGAATCAAAACAAGTAAGTATAAGTTAAATGACAGCAACATACTAAGAACAAGTATTACTAAACATTTACATCTTAATTCCTTTTGGATGTTGCAATGGGATACCTTAACAATTTCTTTGTATCTGTCGTGATAGAATCCTCTCCAAAGCTGCAATGTCAATGCAGAACTCTTTCAAAATGGATTAACTCACTAATCAATTTCAAACTGTCAAAACTAACTAATAGAACTTAACTAATATGTAACTAACTCTAACCAACTTTTTCCAGCTCATAATTTGTTCACTCTAACTGCACTATAACACAACAGTGGAACACAAAGGCAAGTTGAAATAGAAGATTTACAATTCATAGTTTTTCTAACAAGTCATAACAGTGCGTCAACACAAACTAACTGAACTGCTCACATTTAAAAAGCCATTCAACAATTCAAATCAATCTAACGGCAACCATCCCTCATCCATATGCATAACAGAATCCTCAACCTCCAACTAACATAACTGACTGCTCACATTTTGATACAGTGAATTTTATTAAAGTGACGCGGTTTACTTACATGTCTTTGACTGCAAAGGTAAGCGAATTCAAAGGAAGATCAGTGGAAGAAGACGATGGTGGCAAAATGAATGCAGCAGAAAATAGAATGCTTTTGAAGCTTCATACACATACCCTCACCTAAAACAAAACCAGGATCAATTGAAACAAGATCAGTGGCAGCCAACCATCTAAAACAACAGACCTGCATATAACCAAATTCACCATACCTGCACATCTGATGAAGGGTCAATAACAATGATATCCTCTGACATCTGAACGTTGACATTCTCTTGTAGTTCCTCTACTCTATGTTCATGTCTAGCTGCAAATCCTCTACTATATATGTCATTCAACTCAATTTGATCAACAAAATCATGATACAACTACAACTAATAGAAGTGCTTAGATAAGCATGCATATTTTGCATACCTGATGAGGATGCACCTTGTGCATTCTTGATCCTTTTGCAAGATGGTTCATTTGTTTGCAAAGGAGCAGGTTCCACAGCATCATTGCCAATCTCATCTTCAAAAGCATTTTTGGAATTCTCCAAAACACCAACTCTGATTCTAAGCAGAGCAAGAGCATTGCTGTCATCCACCCATTTTTCCTTCAACTTTCTCACCTCACAAACTTCCAACTCCAACTCATTGTTCTTCTTTCTTAGCTCTCCAATAGTTTCTCTGTCTGCTAAATTGGTATTTTTCTTGACTTCCTTCAACAATGTTTCATAATTATTTTGTGCTCTTTTCCCTCTTTCACATAGTTCTTCTCTATTCCTCTAATCTTCCTCAGCTTGAAACCTCGTTAACTTCTCTAATTCAACCATCTCCTGAAGACGTAGAATTTCTGTTTGCAGTCTCTTATCTCTACCGACTAAAACGTCTTCAACTCTATCAAAGTCTTCTGTGAGAAACGCAGTGCGCAACACAGAAACAAGTTCTTGAATGGTCATGTCTTCCAAGTTTCTGTGGTTAGTTGAACCCAACCCAGGTTCCATTTTGGGTTGATGTTCCATGAGAAGCGGAAAAGGTTCAAACTTTGGAAGAAAATAGGTTTAACGAGAAAGGAGAAATGCTTGCAGTTCCAGCTTACCTTTATCATCTTCATTCCAATTTCAAAGGCAGCATCCTTGATTCTGATGAATTCATCCTTGATTCCGAGCGCGGTAGCTTTAGGGCATAAGTTCTGGTATACCACCCAACATCCTTCCATACCATATGGCTTGCGTGAGATTCCCTAAAAATCAGCGTTTTCCGGCCGTTGTTCCTTCTTCAGTTGCTCTTCTTCTTCTTCTACCGTTGATGTTGCTCTGGAAACAAATGAAATTTAGAAAAAAGTTTAGGGTTTTGAATGAATTAAAAATCTCAGAATTTTGGGATTGAATTATTTGTTTTCATTTAGAGGAAGTTTAGGGATTTAGGGATTATTTATTTTATTAAGTTGGATGAAAAGAGAAAATCATTTCTGACGTGGCATAAGAATACACAGTTGGCAAGGGATAGTTGCACATTTGGCGTGCCACATCATCCTCCGTTAGTGGAAATTAACGGGAGGGACTATAATTAGAAACGGAAAACTTTAGGAGGACCAAACCTTGAAGAACATTTTTTTAGGAATCAAACTTAAATGTTGGGTTATTTTCAGGGACCTAATACTTATTTAACCCTAATAAAAATTAGTAAATTTCTTATTTACTAAAAATTAATATGATACCCGTGCGTTCATACGGGTACCCGTCGGTGACGCGCATTTGTTTTCATTTAAAATTTTGAAAAAAATACAATTAATAAAAATCAGTAAATATAAAAAATATAATTTATATTTTAAAAAAAATAGAATCAATACCCACAGACATCGGTTGGTATATTTTATAAAATATATAAGTAATGATTTAGTTTTATAAATATCAAATAATAACATAGTATTTGTAAATATTATTTTAATTTTATAAATAAATATTATTAATATAAATAAATATATTTTATGTAAGTATCATTACAAATATTTATTTCATGTGATACCTATATCAGTACCCATGTGATCGCCCGAGTAGTGATGTGTTATGCAGATTTGTTTTTATTTTATTTTTAATTAGAATTAATAAAAATTAATAAATACAAAAAATATAATTTATATTTAAAAAAAATCAATACCCGCATGCATCGTTTGATATTTTTTATAAAAATATTTAATATCATAGTATTTGTAAATATTTTTTTAATTTAATAAATAAATATCAACAACATAAATAAATATATTTTATGTAAATATTATTACAAATATTTATTTTGTGGGATACTCATATCAGTACCTGTGTGTTCGCCCGGGTACTGATTAACCTACAATACTACCAGCCTAATTTATAAAAAAAAAACTTTTTTTTATCTCAAAGTTTAAGACAAAATAATAAATTTAATTTTAGTTATTTATTACTTAATAAAAATAAAAAATATTTATAACTCTTTTGTTATAAACTTTTGAAACTCTATAATTAGTGTCATATTAAAAAAATTTGAAACTCAATATCTCCTATTAATTATAAATGATTATCCATCCATTTAATTTCTAACTCTATAGACAGTACATATTAAAAAATTTAAAACCTTAATCTTTTACTAATTAATATAAATATTTATCTTGCAATCAAAATTATAAAGTATTTATTTCTTATTATTATTATTATTTTCCAATGTCTGACAATTCAATATCCTGTCTAATGATGTTTTTACTATTTAATGTATTTATCCCTCTCAATCTGAATGTTTATTTACACTTATATATATATATATGATATTAAAACATTAAGATTTGATTAAAAAAGCAAAATAACCCTTATGGTCCCTTAACTTTACACCAGGGTCTAAATTGGTCCCTTAACTTTAAAAAGTGGCGAAGTCGTCCCTTAACTTTTAAAATGGTCTCATAGTAGTCCTTGCCGTTAGTTTGGTCAAATGTCCGTTTATTAACCCTTACGTGGCAGGTGACATGGAAAATAGAATATCGTCTTCTTCCTTGGCTTCGTTTCCACTCGTTTCCCCTATTTCAGTGGTTAGGGCAAATATATTTCATCTTCTTTATTTACAATTCCACTCAAAATTAAAAGTTAGGGTTTTGAGAAACATGAAATTGGGTAGTTCTTCAAAATACAGAATACACAATTTCACATAATGCAGTCATAAACTGCAGTAGATATACTCACAGAGCATAATATGTTCACAACCATAGTATGTTAACAACAAAAGCACCAAAGTGTGATTATGCATGTGAAAACCTCTGGTGAAGTTTTGTTCTGTGTGAATTTCTAATACTGTATGTCTGTCCTTGATACTCTGATGACCCTTGCAACATGTTTGAGATTTTTCCTCTTTCAATTCAACATGTCACAACACTGTTTTGGAAGTGAATGATGCTTGCATTTAGTACCAGCCACAGTCGTACCTCCACACATTGGAGTAAGAGCTTTAACTTGTTTTTCAGGTTTTCTTGAGAAATGAGCAAAACAATATTTATCACTACCAATTGCTTGTCTCCTGCATTGCCTTCCCTTGGCTTCGATAAACCTTTCGCATTGTCGGCTCTTATTATTATCAGGTTCTACAAATAATTCAATAGCCTCTTCATCATGCATAGGCATTTCTTTATCATCCATAGACCTTTCTTCATCTTCCATGGGTCTTGATACCATTTCCGTGATGGGCGAAACATCAGAATCTACATCCTCGACTCCAATATCACTCAATTCATTCATCAACTGACTAGGAAACTCAGTTTTCACGGGCATCTCCACGGTACTTTTATGCGTCGAAGGTGTGCATGGACGACAAAGTTGAAGTTTAGGCATTTTGAAACCAGCTTAAAAGCTTGTTTGGCACAATCCATAAGAACTAGAAGCATGTGACTGCGAGCCGTTACTGCCGGAAACCAAAGGATTTCTTGAAAATCATTTCATTAAATCATGCTTCCAATTTTTCCATACATCACCTAATTTTGGTTCTGGTGCTACATTCCAGAGACCGAAGACATCATTCCACAAAATGGAATCAATCAATTCCTAAACAACAGAATAAAAAAATTAATCAAACAATTATATTAGAAGAAATATTTGATATCAAAATTATAAATACCTCATTTATCATCTCAATTTCTTAAGCAGTTTTTGCCTTCTCGCATCGATAAACCCAAGACTTTGAACAATGCAGTTTCCAATCAGCCTCTATATAATGCTGCATTATGCTCTATAAATGAAAAAGATATACAACATTGTTATTAAGTAGTTGTGAAATTACTAGTAAAATATAAGCTTAAGAAATTAAATTCACATTTTGCAGCCGCTGAACCATTCTTCCAATATCTGAATAGCTTTTACAATCAGAAGCTTCCATGGCAAATTGCTTCCAAACCATTACATTGCGAGCATCTTCTATTAAAGCCTATATGTAATATAAATAAATTAAGCAAACAGATATTTCAAAGTAATAAATAGGAAATGTAAAAGAAGAATATATTATGAGCAAGAAGAACATACTTGAGAATGAATTTGTTCTTTAATATTCATTATTTCAATGATGAGGTTTTGCATTGTGAACCGTCTAGCATTAGTCAAGTCTTGTACAATTTCCATCGTTGAGCTGAAATGATTGCCACGATAAGCAATTCAATGTGCAAGAATCCGTCGTTGAGCTTCGTTGCCCTAGCAGAGCTGTATTGTGGTTCTCTCACTCACAAATAGTTTGCTAAGACTTTTCATGTTCTACAGATTATTTTAATGCTTCCAAGTTCTCACGTCATCTATACAACGCCCACCTGGCCAATGATTTCAAAAAAGGACTAACGGAACCTAACAGAAGGATAAACATGACACATTTTAAAAAGTTAAGGGACGACTTCGCCACTTTTTAAAGTTAAGGGACCAAATTGGACCCTGGTGTAAAGTTAAGGGATGAAAAAGATTATTTTCCCATTAAAAAATCATTAAGACTTTCTTATATATTAATTCCTTTTTAAATGTGAGAATTTTGAAAACTGATAATAACATTTAATAGAAAATCAGAAATATATTATATATATTAAAAAAAAGAATTCCTTAAAAAAATTATTATTATTATTATTATTAGAAAATCAGAAATATATATATATATATATATATATATATATATATATATATATATATATATATATTTAATAGAAAATCAGAAATATATATATATATATATATATATATATATATATATATATATATATATATATATATATATATATATATATATATATATTATGATATTAAAACATTAAGATTTGATTAAAAAAACCATTAAGACTTTCTTATATATTAATTCCTTTTTAAATGTGAGAATTTTGAAAACCGATAATAACATTTAATAGAAAATAAGAAATATATTATATATATATAATTCCTTAAAAAAATTATCATTATTTACCCAATAAATTACTCAATTAATTATAAGGATATAGTAAATTTAAATTACTATTATTTAATATGATATTAAAACAATAGTTTGTTATTATAACTTAAAAACAATAAATTACTATTATAATATATATTTTCAGTAAAGTTGCATTTGAGAAAGGCAGTGCAATTGCTATAGCAGTCAGCCACAATTGAAATTCAAGCAAAGCAACAACATTTGAATAAAAAAAAGGAATGCCTTAAAAAAATTATCATTATATATATATATATATATATTTTTTTTTTTTATAATATTAAAACATTAAGATTTGATTAAAAAACCATTAAGACTTTCTTATATATTAATTCATTTTTAAATGTGAGAATTTTGAAAACTGATAATAACATTTAATAGAAAATAAGAAATATTATATATATATATAAAAGAATTCCTTAAAAAAAAATCATTACTTACCCAATAAATTACTCAATTATTGATAAGGATATAATAAATTTAAATTACTATTATTTAATATGATATTAAAACAATAATTTGTTATTATAACTTTAAAACAATAAATTACTAATATAATATATATTTTCAGTAAAGTTGCAGTAAAGTTGCATTTGGGAAAGGTGAGGGTAGTGCAATTGCAATAGCAGGCAGACACAATTGAAATTCAAGCACAGCAACAACGTTTGAAAAAAAACCAACCACGTGTAGGATTGTCACAAATACAACGGGGAGGGCTGAGGGCGCAAAGGGGCATTTTGGTCTTTTTGATAAGCATTTATTTTGTTATATGTAAGATTAGAGTTAAGGCACCATCATACACTATACGAATATCTCTCACAATCCTAATTTAAAGATTAAAGATTAATTAGACATGTTGCGAGTTAACTTTAACTTAAAGAGTATATAAAGAAACTGAAGTTTATGTCGACAAACTCAAAGACAAATATACTGCTAAGTAAGATTTTGATATAAGATAAAATGCCAAGTTTAAGGGAGCGGAGACGTTGTAATCAATCCAGCTGTATCAAGCTCAAAATTATATAGAAGCAGCCAGCCAGCCAGCCACCAACCAAACAAAACAAAAGAAAAGAAAACGTAGCTTCTTACGTAAGTGATATTTATAGGTGTTCCAAACACAAGTTGAAAGAAATGGGAGCACACGGCTGCATATTTTTTTGATTATTAATCGAAACTCTCTTGACTCCTCAACTAAATCTAACAAACTTTTCTTCTTTCTTACATTTATTTTGTGGATAATACATTTAATATTACTCAAACTACTTGTTTGATTGATTTATATATGCTTATAAAACAAATTATATTTATGTTTATATGTCATCATTAGAAAATTTCATTCGCTTTTTTAATATTTATAGAAAAAAATTATTTCTAAATTATTTTTTATTAACAAAAAAAATATAAGTATTGAATTTAGCGGGGATTTTCTTACTCGTTGTAAATTTCAAACACGATAGATCTAGATGAGTGGTTTTGAAGGATGACGTGTAAGGATGGAATTGACAAAGAAAGGTATTTTCCATTAGTTGGATGTTTAAGCAAATATTTAAATATTTAAGTGAATAAGCAAAAGCGAAGTGAGAGCTTCTAAAATAAAAATTGTCTATCTTATAATTCGATTCAACTAATTATTACCTTTGATTTGACTCTTTCATTATTGCCTTAAATACAGTTTTGATCCTCATAGTATCATTTTTTAAAATTTTTGATTTCCCTTTAAAAAAACTCAGGTTTTAGATCTCTTGTTTTGATTTTTTTTTTGGATTATTTTAGTCCCCTCTCAAAATTAGAGTACGTGGCATTTTTCTCGCTGATGTGGATTGCTGACTAAGATTATTTATTATTGGCTAAAATACAGTTTTGGTCCACCTGTTTGTCAAAATTCACGGTTTTGGTCCCCCCATTTTTTTTTTAACAGTTTTGGTCCCCCACCCCTCACTGTTCATGTACGGACGTGTACTGTTCATGTACGGACATGTTACTGTTCATCACTTTTTTTGGGCCAAAATTGGGGTGGGGGACCAAAACTGTTTAAAAAAAAAAATAGGGGGACCAAAACCGTGAATTTTGACAAACAGGAGGACCAAAACTGTATTTTAGCCTTTATTATTTTATGTTTATTTACATAATTAATTGATAATTTTAATAGAGTTTCTCTAAAACTTAATTAATAAATATTTTTTAGAAATTAGATAATTAAATTTTTTTAAAACAATTTAGGTTACAAATCCAACTCATTTTTACACTAGCCCAATACACAAGTTTACACTTGGTAATCTTAATGAGCTATATAAACACTAACCACTTTTGTTAAAAAATCAATGTGGAACTTTAATGGGAAACAAAACCCACACTACATGAAAATGGTCACATGAAGCTCTCTGATTTTGGCCTCTGTAAGCCTATCGATTGCATTACCTTGCCTACACTGCATGAAAATCAAACCATGGATGATGAAACTTTGGCTGAGCCAATGGATATCGATAGCCGTGTTCTTGATGCAAACAATAGGAAAAGCTGGAGAAGCCCGCGTGAGCAGCTTCAGCACTGGCAGATGAACAGGAGGAAGTTGGTATGCTTGCATGTACTGATATATTATTGTTGAGCTTGAAAAAAATGTTGTCAATCATGTTTCTAAACATAATTAAGCTTATACTTAAAATGCCGTATTTCATTAGTCCAAGAAAATGTCAATTTGCTTCAATACCCAAATGTTTTCTTCCAGTTCTCTTTTCTGACTGCAAGCTACTATAAATTGCTAATTAAACCCAAAAATAAATGTTCATAAAGATGGTCTAAGCTTTTATTAATATGTATCTGATCGTGAGTGTTGGATCAGATCCTGTAGAATCAGACCGCCAAGTGCGTGAGAGATGTTGGTCGTATGGAGAGGAGGGGGTGTACCTGCAAGGCACTCCGACGCTCAAGTAAGAAAGGGTCAGAGAAAAGGAGCAAGTACAAAGTATGAATTCTTATGGTGAATATTGGATACCTGACCCTCTCAAGCGAGAGGGTTTATATAGAGCCCCCAGCACGTGGCCAACGGTCATATTTTCGGGGCGAAATAACTGTTTCCCCCAAAGAATAGGTAACTACCCAAACTAGTCGTTACGTCGGGCAGGGTGCCCGAAACTAGCCGTTGTGTCGGGCACGAGCATGGTTTCGGGCACCTGCCCTTGACTGTTCTGGGAGCGAGGAAGCCGTGTGTGACGGGCATTAAAATCCGGGGAGGAATGTTGCGTTCTTGCCCGGTTTGAGGGGCAGAAAGGTCACTTTCGCCCCCTCTGTGGATTGGACTTAGGCAACTTGGGCCCTCTGGAGCAGAGGCGGATTGGGCCAATTCTAGCCATTGGTCCAGTCCAGAACAGGAGCCCCCCAAGTCGTTGCTCCCGAGCATGGGAGTGATGACTTAAGGACTGCTCGTTGCTCCGAGGAGCCCGTAGGGAGTCATCGTATGAAGACGAAGAGGATCGTCTCAAAGTGCTCGTGACCCCAGATGTTCGTGAGATTCGTGGTCGTGACATTATTGCCCGGAGTTCGGGGAGACTAATGGTCAGACAGAATCGGAAACGCTGGGTTGCCACGTGTGCCTCGAGCTTCGTGTGTCAGTTAATAGGCAATGATGTCTAGTGGGTAGTCATTATGGCCTATGAGCGCGTGTTTGCACGTGGCCTCCGACACCGTTTTCTGTTTCTCCGACCACCGTTACGAGCTTCCGAGTAGCACTTCCTTCTACTCAAAACAAGTAAGTGTTCTGATCCTTCACTTGTTCTACTTCTGTTAGCTGTTAATGGTAGATTGCATGCGGTTAGGGTTAGCTTTAGAGGACAAAACGAGTGAGTCTCCGGTGATTGTTGGTGGTGGACTGTGGCTGTGCCATTTTTCTACCTCAAACATGCCATCGGAGTTGGTAGTACGTTCTGGTTAGGAGGGCGGTTAACGGCGTCGTCGCGATGGTGACGCTTGGTTAACCGTCGTGCTTTTCGTCTTCTGGACGGATGATGAATTTTCCGGTAGAACACTCCCAGATTCCAGTGAAGCTTTGCGATTTATGGCAAAGCTTCAAACGGAAACTGGGTCTGAGTGCGGGGAAGCTCCTCGTTGGGGGATGATTTGTTTCGAGCGTCTCCTCGCGGGGAGGCTTCAACTCCAAATTTGATGTTGGGGCTTAGGCCGAGGACTTTGTCCTCAGCCCTTTGCACGCCCTTTCACTTTCTTCTCTTCTTTTTAGGTGATCGACATGGCGACGGGGCCAGACAGAGAAGTTATTTTAGACACCTCTGAGGAGGAAACAGGATCCTCGGACGACAGTAGCTCGACGGCTTCGAGCTCGGCGGCTTCGAGCTCTCCAAGTGATGTCGGGGGAGAAGAGGTTTGGGACGATATGGACGAGGATGTTGCTGATGATTCTGCGGAGGAATGGGAGGTGGCCGAGCCTGCTGAGCACGTGTCCAAGCTCGTGGGGGATGCTTTTACTGAAGTCGGGCCGGAGGGAGAGTGGAAGGTGCACTTCCCTTCCGAGGACGATCGGGTCTGCACAAACTTTGGGGATCGCTTTACGATGTACGAATATGCCTTCAAGGAGCTGGGCTTGAGGCTGCCGTTCACCGATTTCCAGCAGTCAGTGTTCGAGCATTTGAGGTTGGCCCCCACGCAGCTGCATCCGAACTCTCTGGCCTTTATCCGGGCGTTTGAGTTGGTGTGCGAGCATCTTGCTATAGGGACTACTCTCCCTCTGTTCTTCACTGTCTTCCATCTTCAGCGGCAGCTGTCGGGGAGGAAGTACGGCTGGGTTTTGTTGAAGCAGCCCCGCAAGCTGTTTAAGCCTTTTTCGGAGTCAATAAGGACGAGGAAGGGAGTGAGCTGCATGACGAGGAAGGGAGGTATATTGGGCGGAGACTTTACAAGTTCCCCATCCACTGGTCACCCGACCACTTCACCAAGGAGCCCAGCGATTATGTCTTTCAACTGAGCGAGCTGCTCGGGCAGGAAGTCGCAGCGTATGAGGCGCTGGTGAACTGGGTTAACTCTTTCCGGCTTGCTGAGTGCTGGACGAGCAGGGGCAGTCCGATCTTCGAGGAGGACGGGAGCCAGAGAGTTGAGCGTAGATTCATCAATGTTAAGGCACTACTGGAGTGAAAAACTCCCGCGGACGCTGAGAAGTTGCTCGGTAGTTTTAGTTATTTAGATTTTGTTCATGTCATTTCTTTTCCTCGTATCTAACACGTTCGTGTTTTGTTTGTGCAGGTGAGATGCCTCAGGCTCATGATCGGGTTGTGAGGAATGCTCTGGCGAGGAATAAAGTTGGAGCGGCTCCTCCGAAATCTCGGTTTGCTGGTGCCCGTGTTCCTCCTCCTGTGCAATCTGCTGCGGGGACCTCCACTTCTCCCACTCCTGCTTCTCAGGGATCTCCCATTCCTTTGGCTGGTCGACCCAAGCGGAAAAGGTTTAATGATGTTGTGGACCTTACCCGGGCGTCGGAGAAGGGGAAGTTCGAGCTTCCTCCTTGCATTCATGACTGGAAGTTCTTCGAGGGGAACTCTCTGATTGTGCCTCGGGCGGAGTTTCTTCGCTTGGAAAGCATGGATCGCCCGAGCAAGAGGGCGTTGGTGGCCCAAGACGCTTCTGCCTTGGTCAGGATGTTGGAGATGGCACCTGTGTACGCCGAAGGGGATTCGGCGACAGAGGCCGAACTTACTGCTGCCCGTGCTACCATGGCGTCCCTCAAGGAAGAAGCTAAGGGTGCCGACGAGGCTCGGAAGAAAGCTGAGGAGGAGGCAGCTCATTTGAAGGAGGAGAACTCGACGCTGGCGGCGGAGAAGAAGTCTGCCTAGGAGTTGATCCAGCGGCTGAAGGCGGCCAATGCCCCGGGTGACGATGAGCCGGAGGATGTGAAGGCCTTGAAGATGAGATCTGAGCTGGTTGCTCGTATCTTGCTGGCCGAAGATGATGGCATCGCCGTAGCGGAGGAGTCCTTCAGAAACGCCGTGGCTCAGCTGCGGGTGGTGAACCCTGGGCTAGAAATTTCTGTTGAGGGTGCTCACTACCTGGCGCATGTTGAGGATGGCCATATCGTCGTGCCCGACGGTCTCCTTGGAAGTACCCCCAAGGATCAGCCTGCAGAGGATCAGGGACCCGAGCCAGAGCCTGCCGAGCATGCTGATGAGTGAGGAGGTTGTTATTTTGTTGTATTTTTTACGGCCTGCGTGCCGTGGAATTATTGTAATTTATTTTCTTTTCGGGGGGGCTTGGCCCCCGTTTGATGTAATTAAGCACAATTGTGGCCCTCGTGGTCACCCATTATGTTAACCTATTATATTTCTGGCTTTGTCCTCTACATGATTTTACTTGCGTTTGTTTTTGCTAAGTGTTGTATGCATGCTCGCTGTGACTGTATGTCCGCCCGTGTTAGGGGGTATCTGACTAGTGCGAATATTCTGGGGGGATTGCCCGTAATAGATGTGTTCGGTAGTGTGGGGAACTGGTCGAACGGCTGGGGAATATCCTGGTCTGGGAGCGGAGGTCAGGTCGCGTTTGAGGCCTGAGTTGGCGGCGTGAACGTCCCATCGCGAGCTGGGGTTCTGCCAATCATGGTACTTTGACGACGGTGATGCTCGATCGAGGACCGCTGTCGAGCAGTTATCCGGCTCCTTACTGAGCGGGGTTCTGCTTTAATCGTATGCGACGCTTGTACCTAGACGCGCATAGTGGTCGGTAGCTGACGTTCGTCGTCGCGACGGGTCGAACCGGGGATTTAGCTGTAATATTGTTTTAGCTTTTCAGCGTTCCATGGTCGAGCAAGTTCTTCCCCAGTGAGATGTTCTAGGTAATAGGTCTCATTTTTCGTCTTTGCTCGGACACGATAGGGTCCTTCCCAGTTGGCTGCTAGTTTGCCTTCGCGAGAGTCTTTGTGGTTCCTTCTTAGAACGAGGCTTCCCACGTCGAACTCTCGCCGTATCACCTTGGCGTTGTGCATGATGGTAATTTTTTGTTTTAGTGAGGCTTCGCGGAGGGCTGCCCCGGTTCTGATTTCCTCGACGAGGTCGAGCTCCTCCCTTAAAGATTCGTCGTTCATCTCCTCGTCCAGGGGCGACTCTGTCCGCTTAGAGGGCACGTGAACTTCGACGGGAATTACAGCCTCGGTTCCGTATGCTAGGCGGAAAGGTGTTTCCCCGGTCGTTGAGTGTGGAGTTGTCCGGTATGCCCAGAGCACGTTGTGTAGTTCCTCGACCCATGCCTTCTTTGTTTCGTCTAGCCTTCGCTTGAGGCCTCGAAGGATGACTCGGTTAGCTGCCTCAGCCTGCCCGTTTGTTTGGGGGTGCTCGACGGATGCGAAGTGTTGCTTCGTGCCCAGTTAGGCAACGAAGTCCTGGAACTTCCTGTCCGTGAATTACATCCCGTTGTCCGTTACTATCGCTTGGGGAATACCGAAACGTGCAAGGATGTTTCGTTTGTAGAAACGCAGGATGTTAAGGGCAGTTATTTTGGCTAGAGCTTCTGCTTCTATCCATTTTGTGAAATAGTCTACGCCCACTATGAGATATTTGCTCTGACTTGATCCTACCACGAAGGGTCCTAGGATATCTAGGCCCCACTGGGCGAATGGCCACGGGGAGGACATAGCCTTGAGCTCGTTAGGCGGAGCCAGGTGCATGTCCCCGTGCCGTTGGCATTTTTCACATTTCTTCACGTGTTCTTTCGCGTCGTTTTACATGGTCGGCCAGTAGTAGCCTACCCGGAGAGCCTTTCGAGCAAGGGACCTTCTGCCAAGATGTTGGGCGTTGATTCCTTCGTGGATTTCGTGCAGAATGTGTGCGACCATTTCCTCCTCGACACATTTGAGCAGCGGGATGGAGAATCCCCGTCTGTAGAGTTTATCTTCGACCAAGACATAAAAGCAGGCTCTTCTCCTGACTATGTTGGTCTCCTTTGGGTCGGACGGGAGTTCGTCTTTGGCGAGATAGTTGTAGACTAGGGTCATCCAACAGTTGTTGTCGCCGATCACTTGCACGTCGAGTGTCGGGGAGGCCTTATCGATGCTGGGTCGAGGAAGTACTTCCTGTATGACAGACTTGTTTCCGCCTTTCTTCTTCGTGCTGGCTAGTTTGGATAGCACGTCTGCTCGTACGTTATGTTCGCGGGAACATGTTTCATTTCCACTGTTGTGAATTTCGCCATTTCCTTCTTTACCAGGGCCAAGTATTTGGTCAGGTTGTCGTTTTTGGCTTGGTATTCACCCCGGACCTAGAGGGCCACGAGTTGCGAATTTGTACAAATGACGACTTCTTGTGCGCCCAGGTCCTCGGCAAGGCGTAGCCCAGCGAGGAAGGCTTCGTATTCTGCCTGGTTATTAGAGGTTGGGAAAGACAGTGTGAGTGATACCTCGACGATAATTCCTTCGTCACTCTCCAGTATGATGCCCGCGCCGCTTCCTGCAGAGCTTGAGGCGCCGTCGAGGAAGATGGTCCATTTGCGTGCTTCGCTCGCGGGGGAGTCCGCGAACGTCATCTCCGCGACGAAGTCGGCCAGAGCTTGGGCCTTGAGGGCTTTTCTGCCTTCGTATTGGATGTCGAATTTGGACAGTTCCAGCGACCATTTGAGCATTCGGCCGACCATATCTGGTCGTCCGAGCAGCTGCTTTATGGGCTGATCTGTTCGAACCACAATCGTGTGAGCCAGGAAGTAGTGTCTTAACCTCCTGGCTGCGTTAATGAGGGCCAGCGCCACCTTCTCTATCTGTTGGTATCTTAACTCTGGTCCTTGCAGCGCTTTGCTCGTGAAATAAATGGGCTTCTGCCCGTCAGGCATCTCGCGGATGAGAGCGACACTCACTGCTTCAGTTGCTATGGCCAGGTATAGGTACAATGTTTCGCTGTTGTCTGGTCGAGAGAGAACCGGTGGCTCTGAGAGTGCCCGTTTCAGATGGAGAAGGGCCTTGTCACATTCCTCGGTCCATTCGAACGTTGCCTCTTTGCGAAGGAGTTTGAAGAATGGTAGGGCGTGCTGGGCAGACTTGGCCACGAAACGAGATAGTGACGCGAGCATCCCGTTGAGGGATTGGATGGATTTTTTGGACTTGGGCGTAGGAAACTCGGAGAACGCTCGGCATTTGTCAAGATTGGCCTCGATTCCTCGTTCCGTTAAGTAGAAGCCGAGGAATTTGCCTGCCCGGACACCGAACGTGCATTTCTCCGGATTAAAACACATTTTGTATTTCCTGGCCTGTTCGAAGACCTTTCTCAAGTGGGCGGTGTGATCGGTTTCCTCATGGGATTTTACGATCATGTCGTCCATGTAAACTTCGAGCATGTCGCCTATTTCTCCCCGAAACACTTTGTTCATCATTCGTTGGTACGTTGCTCCGGCGTTCTTCAGGCCGAAGGGCATTACGTTGTAGTAATAGTTGTCTGATTCGGTCATAAAGGCCGTATATTTTTTGTCGGACATTGCCATTGGGATTTGATTGTAGCCCGAGTAAGCGTCCATGAACGATAAAAGTTTAAAACCAGCAGAATTATCAACAAGTTTATCAATATTGGGGAGGGGGTAAACGTCCTTCGGGCATGCCTTATTGAGATCAGTATAATCAATGCACATGCGCCATTTTCCATTAGATTTTTTAACTAATACAACGTTGGACAGCCAAGGGGTGTACTTGGCTTCCGAAATAAATTTGGCCTCGAGGAGGTCCTTTACAGCTTTTTCAGCAGCCTCCGTTTTCTCCGGAGACTGCTTCCTCCTACGTTGTGCTACGGCCTTGATGGTCGGGTTGATGGTCAGCTGGTGACAAGCGACGGATGGATCCAAGCCGGGCATTTCCGCGGCGCTCCATGTGAAGAGGTCGGCATTCTCTCAGAGGCATGCTTTGAGCTGCTTCCTCGCGATGTCAGGCAGGTATGCTCCGATCTTCACTCCCTGTTGGGGGTCTTCGCCGAACAGAACTATCTCGAAGTTGCCATCCGGGATTAGGCGCATCAGATGGGAGCTGCTGCTGGACGACGTGGACGGGCTGGCTGAAGCTGCTCGTTCCTCTTGTTGGTCCTCGGGGAAGCAACTGTCGAGGTCGATAGAGTCGACCTGGGGCAGGGGCTTGGCCTCCTCGGAGCTGCTTGGCAGTGCTGGCTTGCTCGACGCCTTTGGCTTGGGCGCAATGGTGTTGAGCCCCTTTGTAGTTGCTTCGAAACACCATCGGGCAACTTCTATATCGCCGTGGAGGGTGGCGACCATCCCTTTCGAAGTGTAATACTTCATCTTCAGGTGGACGGTTAAGGGCACTGCTACTAACTCGGCTAGAGTCGGTCTTCCGAAAATGCATTGGTAGAGCGACAGGCAGTCGATTACCAGAAATTGCACCTTGATGGATCTGGCTGTTTCAGCCGAACCGAAGGTCACGATTAGCTCGACGTATCCCCACGGCTTGGTTACAAATCCGTTGAATCCCTGCAAATCGGACCCTACGTAGGGGGTAAGGTGAGATTCGTCCAGCTGAAGTGTTGAAAACAGCTGGGAGTACACGACGTCGACCGAGCTACCCTGGTCGACGAGTATCCTGCGAACGTCGAAGTTTGTCATCCGGGCTCTGACGAGCAATGGTATACTTGAGTTCGAGGAGCCGCCGAGGAGTTCCTCCCGGTAGAAGGAGATGGGGACGGAGCCCTTCTGTGCCCGATCAAGCGTGGTCACTTTGCTGGAGCTTGTGTTGATCAGGTGTTCGAACTTCCGTTTCACGCAGCCCACGGTGACCTTGTTGAAACCCCGCCAGAGATTACCATGGCGGAGGGAAATGTCTCCCACGGGCTGTGGGCCGCGAAATATGCAGGGGCGCTGAGCCCGTCAGGGACGTTGAAGTCTTCGGGTCGCGATATGGACATAGCGACCTGTATGTTAGAGTCTTCCGAGGAGGGTACCTCCTCCTCAACCTTCTTGGACTCCTGGGCGTCTTGCCGAGGAGTTTCCTTCTTCTTTGCGAACTGATTCGGGTGGTCGTCCCTGATCAGTATTTCAATGGCATCCTTCAGATGGATGTAGTCCTCCGTGGTATGGCCGTGACTTTTGTGGAAACGACAGTATTTTGATTTGTCCACGTTTGGTCTGTTCGGAAGCTGTTTGGGGAAGCGGACCCCAGCCTGTTTGAACTCCGAATTGGCACATTCGGACAAGATCTTTTCCCTGGAAACGGTCAGGGGAGTGTAGTCGTGGAACCGCCCGGATGGGCCCTTGCTGTCACGTGAATCATGAGGACGGTCCTCACGCCTCCGGTCACCTCGACGAGATGTCGAAGCTTCTTCTCCTTTGGATGCCCGAGCGTTCTCCTGATGGCGCGATGCTCGGACGTGGCTGGCCGCAACTTTCTCTTTATACTGAATGTGTGATTGGGCTTTGAGGAGGAGGGCATCTAAGTTCCTCGGTGGCGCGAGGCCAATGTCTTTAGAAAACTCGGAGCCTGGGCGGAGCCCCTGCTCGAGCAAAAACTTCTTCATTTCGTCCGTCGTCGGGACCTGCACTGCTTCTTTGTTGAACCTCTCGATATATGCGCAGAGAGGTTCGTCTTTACCCTGGATTATGGCTCCCAGAGAGGCTTCAGTTTTGGGGGTGGCGGCGAGATGCTGTAAAGTGCCGCGAAAACATCCTGCCTAGCTGTTTCCACGAGGTGATGGACTCCTCGGGCAGTTGCTCCTTTCCGAAGCATGGTCGGGAACAGTCTGCATTTGATGGCGCCCCGTACGCCGCAGTAGTCTAACAGCGCATCGATGTTCTCGATGTGCTCGTCGGGGTCGGTGGTCCCGTCGTACGTGCCAAGCGATGGGGGTTTCTCCAGGCCTTTTGGGAGACGGGTAGTCAAGATCTCCTGGGACAACGGGCCGCGAGGCTCGTTGTCGTCACTAAAACTGGTGTATGATGGGGACCGTACGGGATGCTCGCGTCGGCGGTTCCTTCGCGGGGAAGGTGAGCGGTTTCTTCGGGGAGAAGATGAATGGTTCCTTCGAGGAGAAGGTGAACGGTTCCTTCGAGGAGAAGGTGAGCGGGCCCGTCCTTTGGACTGGATCGGGGGAGATAACTTGTTCCTCCGAGTCCTCTTGTGGTCATGAGCGTGCTGGTCACGCGGGGAGATCTGGTCGCGTTTTCGGGCTACGCGAGGGTCAGGCTTTTGGCGCAGCCTTCGGTCGATTTCTCTCCGGGGCTGCGGACTTCTTGATCGTCGCTGGTTCCTCCGAGGAGGGGATCTTGGACGGCGAGACTCTTTCAGTGCCTCGATCCTTTCGTTTTGCTGCAGGATCAGGGAGTTAGTTTTGTTAATCGCCTCCAGGAGGGCTGCTATGGCCGGGTCGACATTGGGCGGAACAGGAACGGGCTGGACGTCAAGTGATGATTGATCGTTGTTGCGATCAGCAGGGGTAGGGGAAGGAGAAGAAGTGGCTCCATACCTGAGGAAACGGGCATCTCGGAGAAGAGATGACTGGCCGTCAACGTCAGATTTGTTGACAGGGAGGATGGCGGTTTGGAGAGCATCCTTAGAGCGATCTTGGGAGGCCATGATCGTGATGAGGTTTGAGAATTGTTTTGATCTTCAATTACTGAGGAAAGAAAGATGGGGAGAACAAAGTTTCCCACAGACGGCGCCACTGATCGTGAGTGTTGAATCAGATCTTGTAGAATCAGGCCGCCAAGTGCGCGAGAGATGCTGGTCGTATGGAGAGGAGGGGGTGCACCTGCAAGGCACTCCGACGCTCAAGTAAGAAAGGGTCAGAGAAAAGGAGCAAGTACAAAGTATGAATTCTTAGGGTGAATATTGGATACCTGACCCTCTCAAGCGAGATGGTTTATATAGAGCCCCCAGTGCGTGACCAACGGTCCTATTTTCGGGGCGAAATAACCGTTTCCCCCAAAGAATAGGTAACTACCCAAACTAGCCGTTACGTCGGGCAGGGTGCCCGAAACTAGCCGTTGTGCCGGGCACGGGCATGGTTTCGGGCACCTGCCCTTGACTGTTCGGGGACTGAGGAAGCCGTGCGTGACGGGCATCAAAATCCGGGGAGGAACGTTGCATTCTTGCCTGGTTTGAGGGGCAGAAAGGTCACTTTCGCCCCCCTCTGTGGATTGGACTTAGGCAACTTGGGCCGCTCTGGGGCAGAGACGGATTGGGCCAATTCTAGCCATTGGTCCAGTCCAGAACAATATCTATTTGGTTTCTTGATCTAGATTTGCATTCCTTACAGAGGTATGATTAAAACCTTTCTTTTGAGGAGGGAGATTACAAAATGATTAATAGTACTTTAAGAAAAATAGTCTTTCTTTGAAGGGTTCAACCATTTATATTATTGCGAGTGTAGGAAATTTGAAAAAAATAAAATGTTATTCTATTCATATATGCAGTCTTGTAATAGCGTACGGTATAGATCATGATAGTGTAACTTGGGGTACGACACTACAGATCTATTTTGTATAACATCATAGTCCTAAATCATTGCTTCTTTTGTATCCACTGCACGCAAGTAATGCTTCTCAGTGGCATCATCACACAATTACTGTTGCACTTGTTTATATGCTAATATGGCTGTTAAGATATGAAGGCCTTTCAGTTCACTTAGTTCCTCGTTTCTTATTGCAAGGCATTTTCAACCGTGGGACGCCAGATTACATTGCTCCTGAAGTACTTTTGAAAAAAGGATATGGGATGGAATGTGATTGGTTAGTTCTTACCTTATACTTTGGGCGTTCTGATCTATCAGTCACAAAGGTTCAATTCGTTGGTGACTTATGACTACTGTCATAATGTCATTCGCGGATTTGTTGGCCTCCTCCTTTTCGTTGTCGGTATCATCCTTTACCAACCACATTCAATCCTCCATTGTAGTTTCAAAAAAAAGAAACAAAAGTTACAGGTGTAGTGTGGATTTTGTGTCCCATTAAAGTCTCACATTGATTTTTTAACAAAAATGGTTAGTGTTTATATAGCTCATTAAGACTACAAAATGTAAACTTGTGTATTGGACTAGTGTTAAAATGAGTTGGATTTGTGACCCAAACTGTATAACAAAAAATTTAATTTCAAAAAATATTTAATTTCTAAAAAATATAGCTCATTAATTATCTAATTTCTAAAAAATATTAAAACTTAGATTTTTTTAAAGGAGATCAAAAATTCAAAAAATGATATTATAGAGACCAAAACTGCATTTAAGCCTTCATTATTTAATGAGTTATGATGGAGAAATATTAAATTTTTTATTTGTAGATTTAATGATGTGCATCGTAGGTTTTAGTTAGTTTTTTTTTAACAAAAATTGGATTTAATATGAAACATATTTATAACTGTATGTAAATTGTATGAATACTAGATTTCTTGTTTTTATTTATACCATTCTGTATACGTTTTGTAGTTTTAAGTAAATTTATTGTGTTTTTATACTTTCTTTTAGAAAATAGATTTTTTTTACACTTGTATTCTTTGTCAATAGTTTTTTTTGTCAAAGATCCATGAGGTTAAGGTATGAAGATGAAAAAATTTATGCTATTAAAAAATTAGATACTAATATGTTGTCATATATTTAGAGGAATGTGGGGCATGCTCGTCTTAACTTAAAAAAATATTTTTTTTTTGTATTTTTAAAAATGATTTTAAAAAAAAATTAAATATTAAATTTTTTTAAATTTGTTTTTTATAAATTAAAAGATTATTTTTTACATCATATAATATACATTATTAAAGATCAAAATATAGTCAAAATTGTAATTTTTAAAAATGTTATATCACAAAAATAATTTTTTTTTATAAAAAAAAACCATTTAAAATAGTTTCAAAATTAAATAATTTTTAAAATTTTGATATCCAAACAAAATTTTAATAAAATGATAAAATATTTAAAATAAAATTTTAAAAATAACTATTCATAATAAAATATCATTCAATGCTTTATTAAAAAATTATTTTCAATATTTTTTAAACAAAAATATATAATAAAAATTATTTTAACAAAACACTAAAACAAACGGGTCCGTAATCTCACAAAAGAAATAGACTATCAAGTTGACAAGTCTAATGTTAGGTCATTTAAGAATGACAAATAAATTAATCTTTAGATAATGTTATTAAGTTATTTTGAGATGACAAATATTGCTACCCTACTGTTTTAATACGCAAAATTTTACAAGTGTGATGCTTAAATATATGTGAATTTCAAAGTAAATATTTTAGGTAAAAAGAAAGTTTGATAAATAAAGGAAAAATTGTTTTTATTAAAAATCAAGATTAGATTAGCATTATAAAAAATCACATAAATTATAGCGGTGTAATTATGACCTTTAGTAAAAAGTGACGCAATTTACAATTGATTGTTACGGTTTTACTAAATGATGTAATATTTATAAACAAAATAGTGGTTTCAAATGTTATTATTTACTTAATTGTTTTTAAAATTTCGCACAAGTATAACGCATTTTTTTCACTCTTCCCTCTATTGGTTTTTTTACAAACTACTGTCTTTCCTCTTTTTTCTTTTTGTTGGTTTTTCATATTTTCTTATTTACATGATAAAATTAATTTTAAATGATATTAAATAATAATAATAATAATAATAATAATGATAATAATAATAATCTGTATGGATTAAAGAGAAAACAAAAACTAACTTTAACTCCTCACCTTCATCTTTTAAAAAAAATCGTTCTTTTTCAAAGGAAACCTAAGCTTGAACCCTTCATCCCCATCATTCAATTAGCTTCAATCCTTTTTCGATTTCAACATTCTCTTATTCATTTCTTTTCATTTTCAATCTATTGTCTTAATCGATATTGAATCGTAAATCATTCAAGTTTAAACCCTAATGATGATTTGAAGTTAGGATTTCAATATCAATTTAAATATAGAACCCTAACAATCAACCCTGTCAATCATTTGACCCTTCATTTTTCTTTGTTTTATCACAAATCTGTAATCTATAGTTCCACAATCAGGTGTTCTGATGCTCCGTTCTGCTACTCCACATTCCACAGTTACATAATCGACCGTTTTGTTGCTTCATTATGTTACTCAATGTTCTGTAGTTATCCAATCGGCCAATTTTAAGGTAATATTGTGCTTTCTTTTTTCACAACATGTTTTCTGACATTGACAGAATTATTATGTATTCTGAGATTTAATAGATAAGCTGATTTCCTTTGTCACAACTCTTATTCAACTTTTCTTTCTATTTTAGATCATTATCAACATCACCTTCAATTTTTATAGCTACCTTCAAATTCACACAAATTAAGCTATTCTTTTGTCTCTATAATTATGCTCTTACTTTATTTATTATTTATTATTTTTTAGATTTGTTTGCTTGTTGTTTAATTTAATTGTTTGGGATCATTAATCACTAGCTTATATATAACTTGGATTATGCATATTTTTCATGATATACACAATGAAGCTTTGTTTGGATGATTAAGGATTTGAAACTATGTGCTTTGGCATGAGTTAGTTAGGTACAACTATATAAGGTGGCAGTGTGTTTCAACTTTTAATTTGTTGATGAGTTTGGGAGGTTAGAATAAAAAATGCACTTGTTGGTTTTTACTTCTTAGTGTATTTTGTATTGATGGTGAGTTTGATGTAATCATGGAGACATTGTGATTTTGTCGAATTTTTGAAATGTAGCTTTTGCTAGATTCACAGTGTTGTAAATTGTAATATGAAAATATTATGTTTGATTTGATAGAATTTTAAAATGGAAAATGTGGATTGAATAAATATCTTATTGAATTGGTATTTTTTGTGAGCTTCATAATGTTGGTAGGAAAAATTTAAAATACTTGAGAACTTTAAGTTCATTGTAGTGGCAGCATTATAGTGGTTTGTATTTATGAACAATTATCATTTTTTTCTTGCTTATAAAGAATATTTTATCATTTTTTTTTGTGTTAGTTTAGCAAGTGACGTATTAATACTAGGAGATTTCTTACTGCACCATCCAACCTTTTTAGGCACCATGCGCGCTGACGAAAATACCTCTGCGTTTCGGATGTGCAAATCCGGACGCACATTTTTTTTTTAATTTTCAGTTTTTTTTTATGTGCATATCCGGACGCACCTTTTTTTAAAAATTTTCAGTTTTTTCCGGATGTGCACATCAGGAAAAATTCCTGATCTGCAAATCCGAAAAAAATAAAAGAATTTCATAAAATCATTTACTTCTAAATATAATTAAATCTAATATAATTAAAATCCAATATAATTAAAATTAATATCATTTTTTCGATATAATTAAATCCAATATAATTAAATCCAATATAATTAAAATTCAATATAATTAAAATTAATATGATTTTTTCAATATCATTAAATCCAATATAATTAAATTAATTTTAGAAGTAAATACCATATAATTCTAATTATTATTTAGAAATAAATACCATATAATTTAGAAGTAAATACCATATAATTTTAAATACAAATATAATTAAATCCAATTTTAGAAGTAAATTCCATATAATTTTAAATCCAATATAATTAAATTATTTTTTTCAATATAAAAAAATCATTTAGAAGTAAATACCATATTAATCATTTAGAAAAAAATCATATTAATTTTAATTATATTGGATTTAATAAAATTGGATTTAATTATATTGAAAAAATCATATTAATTTTAATTATGTTGAATTTTAATTATATTAGATTTAATTATATTTAGAAGTAAATGATTTTATGGAATACTTATGATTTTTTTCGGATCTGCAGATTAGAAATTTTTCCTGATTTGCACATCCAGAACAAATCAACCTTTCTCAAAAAAAATGGTGCGTCCGAATGTGCACATCCGGAAATTGGGGGGCAAAAATGAAATTTCACGTGGTGTCTAAAAAATATGGGTGGTGTATTAAGAAACTCTCTTAATATTATATGCTTAAAATTGAAGTTTTGACCATACCGTGTTTTTGTTGGATTGTGTTTTCAATTAGAAGTATTGTTTAATGAAAAAAAGAATGTCCATTAAGTTCAATTGTGTGTTTTTGTTGGATTATAATACTATAAAAAATGAATTTAATCTCGGACGCGAAGTTTATTTAACTTCGGTTACAGTGGCGAGGTAACGAAGGGTGTTATGAAAACTCTCCACTATACCCCTCGATTTTAGAATAACCGGGGGATAGTTGAAATGGACATTGATTTGATGTCCAACAATAGCTTCTTTATATTTTCAAATCTAGCGTCACATACCTCTCGGTTTATAGCCAAAACCGAGGGGAAATATAAATTATTTTCTTAAAATACTCTTTACATTGTTTACACACAATATTAATAAATTAATTTGTTTGAAAACTACATTGTTTACACAAAATATTACATTGTTTACACAGAATATTAAAGTAAAAATATATAACAAATTTTGAATTTGATTCATCGTCATCTATGTCGGTGAAGAACAAATGTTGGATATCTTGGGGAAGAACACATGTTGGATCCTCGTTTCATTGAATCTTGGAGAAGATAAAATGTTGGATATTTCATGCATTTGTTTCTAATATAAAACAAGAAAAGGGTTAGATAAATAAAATAAAAATTCAGATATATGATTATTTAAGACTACAAACCTTGAACCCAAATAATTTTCTGCTCTTGCAATCCATCATAGAGAATTTTTTCAAGCTTCTTTAAGTTTCAAAATTTTCATGTCAAATGTTTCATTATCAATTTTTAATATTCATAATGCTTTTATAATGTCTTTTAGGTTTCACGCTGATCACTAATTGCAGTGTCTTGATTATTTAAGGACGATGAAGAAACTCAATAAACATGCTTATATTTCCCCTCGGTTATTACTCAAAACCGAGATAAAATGTGTTTCTTTTTAAATAAAAAACACAATAAAATATGCTTCATCCCAAGCGCCACATACCTCTCGGTTTCTGTAAAAAAACTGAGGGAAGTAAGCTTTTATTTTTTAAAAAAATTACATTGCTTACACATAATATTAAAATATATTGTTTAAACAAATCCAGATTTTGACAATGGATTCTTGGAGAACAACAAATTTTTTCAAGTTATTCTTTGAGAACAACAAATCTTTGTTGTTATCCAAATTTTATTGTATACCCTATGTCTGCATTCTTTTAATGTTCAATGGATTACATGCATCCAATTTCTGATAAGTTATTTATTCCAACCATGGGAAATTTTTTTCTACACTTGCAATTAATCCGAGAGATCTGTTCAAAGATTTTATTATCTTGAGCAAATTTTTCATGGCAAATGCTTTCACAAGAAAGAGAACAAGATATATAGTGGTGGATGTAGAGAAGTTTTTTATGGATTGATGTGTTGGCAATATCTTGAGCGTTGTTAAAATAAGGACTTTCCCCTCAATTTTATAAAAAAAAACGAGGTAATATATTACTTGCAAAAAAAAGGTGAATGATAAAATATTGAAAGTAACATGTCTTGTTTCCTTTTCAATTTTTCACCATTCACCATTTTTTGTACTACAATTGTTTGCAATTTACAGCATGTTTAGGAATAAATTTCTCAGTATTGTCAATCGAGGAAAACAATAAATTATGAAGTGTTTTCTTTCATTGATAACATAGGAAGGTTATTCCAAAAGTACGACAACATCAACACCATTATGTGAGATAGATTGCAAGAGCAGAAAAAAATTATTTATAGAAGAACATTAAGATTTTTTCTGTCTTGCAATCCATTCCAAAGAATGAAGGGGACAAGTTTGGAGCAACTACTTATAAGTTAGATTTATGGTAAAATCTAATTAAACAGTGTTTTTATAGTAAAGTATCATTATGTAATCCCTAGGTTATTAAAGAAAACCAAAAGAATAAATCATTAATTTAAAAATAAAAATAAATACATCGCTTTTAAAGAAATAAAAACATAAACTCCATTTGCTGGGATTCGAAGCATGTCCTGAATTACTTTTCCCCTCAGTTATATTTACAAAATGAGAGAATGTGTGGTATTTATTTAAAAATATAATAATAAAACATGGCATGTCTTGGCATTATACCTCGGTTTTTTATTGGGTAAGGTGACAGTTTTTCATGAAATGTATCATTTGTAATAGTGTTAATTTTATATAGATGATGTTATCTTAATGTATGAACTAGGCAAACTCAAAGGATGAGAAACCAAGATTTTAATAGCAAAAAATTGTTTCATGAGATTCCAAACCATTTGAAGTTGAAAACATGACTTCATCTTCAATTTCTTTTTTTTGAACATTAAATGATGAATTGTCCCAAAATTCATTTTTCAAACTAGGCATATAATAATATTTGGAGTCACCATTTGTTTCTAGACTTTGGATTCCATTTTTAGCAATTTGTGGCATTCTTTTCAAGCATATAGGTGGTATATGATGTAATTTAAATATGATAATTTACATATTTTAACGGTAAAGTAAAACTTTTAGTAACAAAAATAGATGAAAAATGAAATTTGAATCAACATTATTCATCTATTCAAACATAAACGTTTAATTTGACATGAAAAATGACTAGCTTGATACACAAAAAAGTTAAAATATTTGTTTGAAACTTTAAATTAAGACAAGAGACCATATATAGTGTAGCTTTGCCTTATTATTTGTATGGAAAACAAAAGCTCAATACATTTTTTGTTACATAGAAGCTCAACTAACTTGAACGATGTACAAAGTTGTATCAAAATACTAGTAGGTAAACAGAAGGTAAATAATCATAATTTAGGTGTAACACCTCGTATTTTAATTACTCTGGATAATATTAGTTGTGATCTATTGAGTTCCAGTGTACTCTGAGAAATTATCTGCAAAGATAATTAGAGTAACGGTTGAGCTCAGAGCAAATCTAATTAATATTATCTGTCTCTGAGGTATTTTAATATTTGGAACTCTGGAGACTTTTTGGGCAATTAGTAGTATGGCAATTGATGATATTTTTCCTATATCATTTCTTTTCCTTCATTTTCCTCATTAGAACCAAAGAAAGAAAGAGATAGAAAGAAGTTGGAGAGAAAGAAGGAGAAAGGAAGGAAAAAGAGAAGTGGAAACCTAGAAGTGGAAAGATCAAGAACATCATCAAATCTTCATCAAATCATCTTCCAATCTTCACCATCTTCATCTATTCAAGGTGGGTTATAGATAGAAACTTAAGTTCTAGAGTTAGAGATGATTTTAGCTTAAGTTAGGTTTTATGAGAAATTGCTTAAATTGGTAATCGATAAAATTTAACGGTTGAAATGTGTTACAAACTGAGTAGTATAAGCTATATGAGTGTAGAATCATCTGTTTTTGATTGTGGGGTGTTTGGATCTGTTTTGGGGTAGTTTTGAACCCAAGGGAACTCAGCTGTTACGCTGTAGAATTTATGCATTTTCCCAGATTCGCACTGCGAATCCCCTAGCGAAGAGAAAATCGAACACTCGCTAGCTATTCGCACGACGAAGGTGGAGGCGAACATTCGCCAGAGGTTCGCACTGCGAACTTTAGCTTGTTTTGATTCTGCCACGGTTCGCCAGACGTTCGCACTGCGAATGGGGCAGCGAACCAGTGTTGACTAGGCATTCGCTGAGAGCTTCGCACTGCGAATGAGGAAGCGAGCATTCGCTGGCTGCTTCGCAATGCGAACATGACAGATCCCCCAACTTGTTTCTTTCATAACTTTTGACTCGTTTATCCGTTGTGAGTATTCTTGGTATCGTTGTGAAGCTAGGAACATATTCTAGCTAATGGGGGTGAGAAATATCTGTTTATTGCCCGATTAAATAAATCGGAGAGAACCGTGAACTAGTGTGATTTGTGATATGTTGAATTATGTGTTTCCGTTATGCGATTGATGATTAATTGCCTATGCTCTTATTATGAAACATGTTTGAATATGTATGCATGTTAAAATACGAAATAAGTAGAGTGAGGAGCATTACCGTAAACAATTGTCGGAAAGTGTGGAATAACAATTACGACGACGCTCGTGCATAAGAGGCCGAGGCGTGCGTCTATTACCGAATGGTTGTATGTGGAATCACGAAATCGTAACCACTATTCTATTATGTGTCATTTCATGAGTAACGAGCTCCTCTGTAATGAATGCACGATTTCTTGGTAGGTTTAATTCCCAATGTTATAGTACGAATGGAGCCTACGGGTAAAGAGACTTGTGATGGAGTACGGGCCGTGTGAAGTGACGATTTAAGGTGATAATATGTCCCTTATTTCCGAATCCATTTCGTATGCCAAGAAATCTACGAGGGTCCATGACTCGTTCCTACTTCTAGACGTAGAAGAGGGCGGGAGAAAGGGGATGCCTTGACAGGGTTAGCGATAGTGATACACTTTCGGGTTAATGAACTCAATAGCATGGAAACATATAGTGTGTGTGTACTCAAAGTCACTTCCCTTCCCTTTTGACTTGAGTTATGCTTGTTAGAACCTTGTAAAGCCGAGAGGACATATAAGATAGATAACTCACTGAGATTTGATGTATCTCACCCCACGTTGTTGTTTACATCACAGGTACTACAGGTTCGGCGAAGGGTAAGGACAAAGTGGGTTGACTTTTCCTTACGGATCATATCTTTTGTGTGGCAAGGCTTCCGTTGTGGAGATTTGAGATCATCAGTGATCTAGTTCTTAGTCTTATCTTTTGAACATCTTGTATATATAACATGCCATAGTTGTTGTATTAGTTTTTGGGCATTTATATGTATACGGTGTTACTAGGAACTTGTATATTTCAGTACCAAACGTATTATTCATGTATGATATATGCTTTGATGTATGTATTTATATATGGGCGTTACATTAGGCAACACATAATTATAAACCGCATAGTTGTTGAATGCAGAATAGGGCAAGCAGCAAAAATATTTATTTTCGGAAAGAATTCCCTCCGGGATTTATGTCGTGTCCACAGAGATCGGTTCGAGGGAAAGAATGCCGTTCGACAATCTCTCGCGTTAATGAGTTTGGATTAAAATAGTTTACAAGTAAAAACAAACAGAAAAGTAAAGATGAACATAAAAAGAGTACATTCTTTGAAGAGAAGAAACCTATCAAGCATGAATATACACTACTCAGAACAAACGTAAACCTATCAATCGGTCGCATTCAACATACAATACTCATCAAAATCATCACGTATCGCTCATAACAAAGGTTATGTCTAACGCACAGTTGAGAGAGCAACCGTATTACTCTCGTCGACGCTCTCGCGCACGACGCCTCGAAACACGGAAGACATTAAGTTCCGACACCATAAAGATTATTATCTAAATCTATCTCTAGAGTCTAGACAATAGATATCCATCCTTAATCAAGATTCATGATGTTTATCTCTAACACAACACAAATCCAAACATAAATGCAAAAAGATCAAGGAAAACATCGATAATGATTTGTAAAGCATCTATATTATACAACCATGATCAATACATGTACATAGGTTTAGAGTAACAATACAAACATAACCCACAAAATAGAGAAATACATAGAGAAGAAATGGAGAAAAACCAAACATCTCAAGAGTTGTCGGCTCCGATTGATGAAGGATTCGACTCCGGATCATCCTAATTCATGCTCCAATGTGTTTTCTAGCCTAATTCCACTCAAAAAATGCTATTGGATGGATTTGGAACTAAAAATATCAAACCCATAACTAAAAAATGATGAAAAATGGCTTAAATGGGCAATTATGCTTTTCCAGGTTCGCCTAGCGAGTCCCCGTTCGCTAGGCGAACGTAAACCGCCTTTCTGTTGAGTTTTTTCACGATTCTGGAATTTTTCGTTCTCCCCGGTTCGCCTAGCGAACAAGCTAGCGAGTGTTCGCTACGGGGGCTCGCCTAGCGAGCATGACAGAAAACCAGAATTTGTTTTCTTCATAACTCTTGAACCGTAACTCCGATTGACGCACGGTTTGAAGCGTTGGAAAGCTTATTCAATGCTCTTTATGAATATGGAAATATCCCATTGCTGGAACACCTACAAAAATAAATGAAAATCGATTAAACTCAATGATATTTACACGATAACGCACTATACACCGAAAACGTAAAGTAAACGTATTTACGAACAAAGCGGGGTTTATTCGCACGATATTTACCAAAAAGAATCGATAAGTGCAACAAAACATATATACAAAAATAGGTACAATTTGCACTTATCAAACTCTCCCCAACTTACCTACTTGTTTGTCCACAAACAAAAATCAAACAAACTTGAAAATGCGCAAGAAATAACCAAAGAATGACGAATCAACAGGTTTTGAAAAACGAAAACGAATGAATGGTTCAAATGAAAACGGTACACACAAAAAGTAAATACTTACCACTAAACTGCAACGATAACATAGTCACGAAACAAAAGCAAAGTACAAAAGTCATGCCAAAAATTCTAAAACAACACAAGTTCAAATGTGAATCACACCTAGCAAAAATAATCATCGGTAGATGAAAAACACAAAATGAGGTACTTTTCACTCACACAACAATCTTGCAAACAAAAGACTAAATTATGCATACATCCAAAAATCATATTGAAGATACAAATGCAAGAATCACAAGGGCTTTTCAAGGTTGTAACGTGGTCGGGTAAACAAACAAGGGCAATTTCTAAAGGTAATTGAAACAAAAACTTGCCTAAACCTAAGGGAGTGAAAACTCACAAAGATTCACACACAAAATTTCAACCAACTTCTTCCAAAATCCCAAGTGCTACACAACACACAATACTTGTTTAGCACAATTATTGAACTCTTTTTGTTTCCTTTTTCAAGGATTTTTCTTTTTTCTTTCTTTTTCACTTTTTTCTTTTCTTTTCTTTGTCATATTTTTCTCTTTTTTCTTTTCTTTTTCAATCCTCATAGAATCCAACCAATGAGTATACAATCATCCTCTCCCCAACTTGAATTCAACCGCACCATCATGTGAATACTCCCTACTTTCTAAGGCAAGGTAAAAATTCATACAACAACACAAAAAGTTGAGGGCTCAAGTAAAAACAACAATCAAGATCCACACAAAAATATGAATTTGACACTCATAGACAAGCATCAAGCTCAAACAACATGGATAATGACCAAAGGCTCAAAGGGGTTACAAATGATCACACACTCACAAGGTGAATTGACTATTTGGCTAAGGTAGTTGTGCTCAAAATGAAACAATTGCCTTGATCCTTTTCATGCATTTATATAATCAACACAAATAAAAGATTCAACATAATAAAATCCAGTTATAACAAGAATGTTGGTTCTCCGCGCATATATGAACAATAGAAGGCTACCTCACAAAAAGGTGGGAACTAAAGTGATTCACAATAAGAACAAGTATACAAAAGAATGGATGGCATGGAATTTTGTAAAATGCCTAAGTATCATGAATATGCTAAAGTATAGAAAGCGATAAATACATACCTCGGACGTGTACAAAACTTAACAATATCATTACCATACATCCGCAAGTTGAAACGCACCAACTTGGAAAATCACAAAAGCATCCTCAAATAAGTCAATCAAAATCTGTGAGCAAACAACAACCAAAATCTTAGCAGCCTTCGCCCAGCGAAGGAATCATTCGCGACGCGAGCCTTCGCTACATCCTTCGCCCCAGCGAAGTTTGGGTGTTTTCAAAAGTGAAAGTTTCTGCCACCCCCTCGCTGGCACCTTCGCCAACGTTCGCCAGGCGAACCTTCGCTAGTGACTTCGCCAGAACTCGCTTAGCGAGAACAAGAATTATTAATATAAACAAACGAAAAGAAAGGGAGAAATTTCATTAAACAAGTTGTAAAGTGAAGATTTGAGAAGTTTACGAAAAATCCGAGTACAACTTGTTTAATGAAAGTTCACCACACAACCAAAGAAAATAATACAACATGCTTGTTTTACGTCGTAAGCTCGACGCCTTTACATTGCTTAGCTAGCAAACTCACTTCCTTCATGCCATAGTGATGCCTCACCGCGCAAACCAAAAGCAAGCGTCCTAACCAAACACTTGAACAAACGTCAAAATGTACAAGTATCAATATAAACAAGTGAAAATATACAACATGTACGATATCTACAAAACTCAAAAACAAAGAAACTATCGCAATGCGCTTCAATATCAAAACCAATCCCCGGCAACGACGCCATTTTGTTGAATGCAGAATAGGGCAAGCAGCAAAAATATTTATTTTCGGAAAGAATTCCCTCCGGGATTTATGTCGTGTCCACAGAGATCGGTTCGAGGGAAAGAATGTCGTTCGACAATCTCTCGCGTTAATGAGTTTGGATTAAAATAGTTTACAAGTAAAAACAAACAGAAAAGTAAAGATGAACATAAAAAGAGTACATTCTTTGAAGAGAAGAAACCTATCAAGCATGAATATACACTACTCAGAACAAACGTAAACCTATCAATCGGTCGCATTCAACATACAATACTCATCAAAATCATCACGTATCGCTCACAACAAAGGTTATGTCTAACGCACAGTTGAGAGAGCAACCGTATTACTCTCGTCGACGCTCTCGCGCACAACGCCTCGAAACACGGAAGACATTAAGTTCCGACACCATAAAGATTATTATCTAAATCTATCTCTAGAGTCTAGACAATAGATATCCATCCTTAATCAAGATTCATGATGTTTATCTCTAACACAACACAAATCCAAACATAAATGCAAAAAGATCAAGGAAAACATCGATAATGATTTGTAAAGCATCTATATTATACAACCATGATCAATACATGTACATAGGTTTAGAGTAACAATACAAACATAACCCACAAAATAGAGAAATACATAGAGAAGAAATGGAGAAAAACCAAACATCTCAAAAGTTGTCGGCTCCGATTGATGAAGGATTCGACTCCGGATCATCCTAATTCATGCTCCAATGTGTTTTCTAGCCTAATTCCACTCAAAAAATGCTATTGGATGGATTTGGAACTAAAAATATCAAACCCATAACTAAAAAATGATGAAAAATGGCTTAAATGGGCAATTCTGCTTTTCCAGGTTCGCCTAGCGAGTCCCCGTTCGCTAGGCGAACGTAAACCGCCTTTCTGTTGAGTTTTTTTTCACGATTCTGGAATTTTTCGTTCGCCCCGGTTCGCCTAGCGAACAAGCTAGCAAGTGTTCGCTACGGGGGCTCGCCTAGCGAGCATGACAGAAAACCAGAATTTGTTTTCTTCATAACTCTTGAACCGTAACTCCGATTGACGCACGGTTTGAAGCGTTGGAAAGCTTATTCAATGCTCTTTATGAATATGGAAATATCCCATTGCTGGAACACCTACAAAAATAAATGAAAATCGATTAAACTCAATGATATTTACACGATAACGCACTATACACCGAAAACGTAAAGTAAACGTATTTACGAACAAAGCGGGGTTTATTCGCACGATATTTACCAAAAAGAATCGATAAGTGCAACAAAACATATATACAAAAATAGGTACAATTTGCACTTATCAATAGTCTATGAAATGGTATGCATTGGAGGCTAATCAAGACGGTATGATGAGACATCCTCGTTATTATGAGGCAGGGAAAACATTTGACTTACTTCATCAAAAAATTTATATGGATTCTCGAAATGTACGACATGGCCTAGCCACTAATGGCTTTAACCCTTTTGGTGTATTGAGTGTGAACTACAACATTTGGACAGTGGTTCTTATCCCATACAATCGCCTTACTTGGGAGTTCATGAAGCAAACATCAACAATCCTTTTTATGATCATTCATGGAAAACAGACATCGAGAAATAATACAAATGTGTACCTATAACCTCTCATCAAAGAGTTGAAAGAAATGTGGTATGATGTAGTGCAAACATTAGATTCATCAAAAAATGAAATGTTTATGATGAAGGCAACTTTGATGTGGACTATTAGTGACTTTCTAGGGCTTTGCACTTTATCATGATGAAACACACACATTAAGCTTACTTGCCCCACTTGTAACAATGACATTGATAGTTTTAGATTAATGAATGGTGGAGAATGGTGTTTTATGGGTCACGGTAATTTTTTAGAAAAATGTCATAAATTTAGATCGAGTAGGTCTCATTTTAATGGAAAATTTGAGCAAAGAGATGTCCTTGCTACTTTGTTAGGACAAGGTATCTTGAACCAACTAAAGGAAGAAAATGTTACCTTTTGAAAAGTGTTAGAATCTAAAGAAAAAGATGGAGGCAAAAGAAAACATACAAAAAAACTGTTGAAGAAGGACCGAGATAATGGAGGAAGAAAAATATAATTTTTTTATCTTCCTTATTGGGAGTCCAATTTGTTGTGTCGTAATTTAGATGTTATGCACATTGAAAAAAAATATATGTGATAATGTTGTATACACTTTTCTCAATGAAACAGGAAAATCAAAAGATGGTCTTAAAGCCCGTGAGGATCTTAAATTAACGGGTATAAAGAAAGATCTTTGCCCAAATAGTAATAAAAGATTCTGCCAATCTTTATTTACAATGTCAAATTCAAAGAAAGATGCATTCTTACGAACTTTGAATAATATTATTTTTTTCTGATGGGTACTCAAGTAATATTTCTAGGTGGGTTGACATAAACAATCGAAAAAAAATTGGGCTTAAAATCCATGATTTTCATGTTCTTATGAAGCAAATACTACCTACAGCCATACAAAATGTCCTACCTGGGAATGTGACTATAGTATTAGTTGAGTTTTGTTCATTATTTCCTCAATTATGTGCCAAGAGTTTAAGTCTCTTGGATCTTTATAGGCTCCTGAATTAACATACATGTCTTCCTTTTATTTTGCTCCTCTGGGAAACCGTAGATTTCATTGAAATACCACAATTGATTGTCACAATCATCCACTGCTGACCCTGCAATATGGTTTAGAGAGAATTAGAGAATGTTGATTCACATTCGCTCCTTCCACAACATAACAAGACCTCCAGCTCTATCCCTGTCACTATCACTACATTCAAAAGCTTGACAACAATCATAACCATTTTTATATTTAACATTATGAACTTTTACAACCTTGAGTCGAGTTTCCATTAGAAAAACCATGTCAAGATTTTCTAACCGAATGAGCCTTAGCAAGGCTTGAACTGTACGGGGACTCCTTAACTCCTTGCAGATCCAACTTAACATTTTCATTGAGATAGGCAGTGTTTGCTTTCCAACACCACCTTTGGTCCTATGTATTTTGGTTCCTTTTGTGTGACAAATCGCTTCCTCTTCTTCTCCCCACTCCCACAATCATCTATATTTCCTTCCGTAATCATTACATTCACCAGTTGCCTTTTTCCACTCTCCAACTCTGCCAATTTTATTTTGCTTGAATTCAACTTCCTTCTAATCCACTTCTTCCTTTTAACAGTTGTATCTTTTGAAAACTTTTCTAGACCTTTACCAGTATTTGATAGTTTCACTGCTCCCAAAGACTTTGCAACTGATTTTATCTCAAGGCTACTATTCTATAGTGTCTTCTCCTTTATCTTTATGGCGTCCTCTATCTGAGTACCACTGCCTTTGTCTTTTGTTTGTTTTTCTTCCACCTCCTCTCCGTTTTTCTCCTTACCTTTAGTTTCATATCTGCTCTGGCTCGAAGATATATTGAATAGGATTTTGCTGCTTATACTTGAACTAGAATCTTTCTTCTTCTGCTTCTCCAAAACTCTAGGCAACGAAGATGCCCTGAGCGAAATACCGAAAGAGAGATCTTGTTCATCCAGGTCCTCATACCCCTCTTCACTTAGGTCAACTAGTGCTTCATAATCCTTCGGCTGATGCTCTAATCTTCCATAGGCAAAACAGAAAGTCGGCAGACGTTCGTACTTGAAATGGACTTTTAAGTTCTTATCTTTGAAATGCATTACCGTCCCTCTATTTAGTGGTTGTTTTACATCCATTGTCACCTTTATACGAAGGAACCGTCCATTCCGATAAGTTTCTTTTTGATCCATTTCCGTAAATTTTCCTAGGATCCCTCATATCTTCCTTGCCATAGTTTCAGATCTGAGCATGAGAGGAAACTCATAGATTCTAACCAAAAACTCCATAATGCATGTTTAGATCAGAGGGCTGTTCTTCCCCTGATACCCAATCTAAAACAAGTAAGTTCATGTCGAAGCTCCAAAGGTCGTTTCGTAGCACACATTTCAAATCTCTCTTGGTGACGAAACGAAACAATAAAATATTTTTACTCAACTCTTGGATTTTCACCGGATTCTTTAATTTCCACACACCAACCATCATATTTGTAAAATCTCTAGTGTTGAAGTTGTTGTCAGTCCGGGCCTTTCTCACGTGACTTCTAGAGAGAAGTTTGAGCTTTTCTCTCTAAGCCTTATCGTGTTCCACGCCCTCTTTCCTTCCCAAGGATAGTAGTGGTTTTTCATTTCCAGTTTACTGGATTCTCTAAACCATCTTCTGGTTTTACTTCAGATTCCTGTAATCTCTCAATCAAAGCAAATGGAGAAATGGAGGTCTTTTACTTTATCAAAGGAAGAAGAAGAAGAAGTAGTGGCTGATGATGAAGAAATTTGTGTTGACGAGTCATTTCAAAGGACTCTAGCGGGGAAACTATGGACTGGGAGAAGCTTCAACTCGAGAGATTTTAAGTCAACAATGGTGAACGCTTGAAAGTTGAAACGCACGGTGGAAATACAAGATCTTAGCAAGAACCTCTTTTTGTTCAAGTTCCACTCTAAAATAGATCTGGAGTTTGTACTCAAATCTGGCCCATGGAGTTTCGATAGGGCTTTGTTAGTGCTGAATCGCATCTCCGGTGATGAACAACCATCAGAGCTAAACATGCACTTCAGCTTCTTCTGGGTGCAAATCTATGAGTTACCTCTCAATCTCAGATCTGAAGCAATGGTGAAGAAAATCGGAAACAACATCAGAAAGTTTGAGGAGATGGACGTTAAGGAAGCGCACAAAAATGGCAGGTTTCTTCGCATCAAGGTGGTAATCAACCTTAAGGATCCGCTAAAAAGAGGGACGGTGGTGAAATTTAGGGAGAAAAACCTTAGGGTTCATTTTAAGTACGAAAGGCTTCCGACTTTTTGCTTTCTTTGCGGAAGAATGGGCCATCAAATCAAAGACTGTGAAACGATGGAGGACCTGAACGATGAAGGGTTTGAAGAAATAGAAGAGCAAGATCTCTCATATGGACAATGGTTACGCGCCTCTCCTCTCCCAAAAATCTCTGAAGAATCCAAAAGAAAGGATTCAAGTTCCAGTTTGTGCAGTAGAGATATTTTCAATGTCTCTTCCAGTCAAAGCAGGTGTGAGGCTAAAGGGAAGGGCAATGGAGATGATAATGAGGTCCAACAGAACTCTCAGAACTCAAAGCAATAAGAAAAAGACAAGTAGGTGGGAGAGAAAGAGAACCATCAGAGTGTAGATGTAGAGAGAGTAGCAGAGTCGTTTGGTGCGGTTATGCTTGCCAATGAAAAAAATCCTCAAAAAGTTCATGGCAGCAAGGAAGGAGTTCAAAAGAGGAAATGGACAAGGAGGAAGAATGTGAAAGACGTGAAAGCAGGTAATACGGAGAATACTAAACCCATGTTTTCCAAAAGATAGTTGGTGGATGTTATCATAATGGAAGGATCGCTAGAGGAAGGAGTTGGAGGTGAAAAAAAGAGGAAAAATTCTACTGTGGTTAGTGAAGGTATCAATATTTTACCAGAGGTGGTGTAGGAGGACCAAGCAATGAAGATCATCAGTTGGAACTGCAGGGGTCTGGGGAGCCCCCCGTGTAGTTCGAGCCTTAGCTTGGCTCATTCGGTCGGAAAATCCCCAGTTGGTCTTTCTCATGGAGACCAAGTTAAAGAGAGAGGAAATACAGTCAGTTAAGAAGAAGTGTAGATTCAAGCATGTTGTTACGGTGGAGTGTATAGGTTCTGGTAGAGACAGAGCGGGTGGCATTAGTATTTGGTGGAATGATCCAACTGAATTTTCTGTTATCTCCTATTCCCAAAACCACATAGCTGGGAGCTGTCGTCTAAAGGAGGATGAGGGACCGTGGTCTCTAGATGGAGTTTATGGTTATCCTGAGGAGAATAGGAAGAGAGATACGTGGGTTCTTGTGCAAAGGATATTTGAAGAGATAGGAGACAAGTGCATTCTCTTCGGAGATTTCAATGACACCTTGTAGGATGCAGATAAACAAGGGGGAGTTACAAGAACTTTGTCTCAGGTTCAATGGGGGAGACAAACACTTGACAGGTGCGATTTGGAGGAAGTCAGCTTTTAGGGATACCCTTTCACCTGGTCTAATGGCAAACAAGGTGGGGATAACATCCAATGCAGACTTGATAAATCACTGGTCTCTTTTTCCATTAAGCAAATCTTTCCCTTAACAAAAGTTGTTCACCTGGAAAGATTCAATTCGGATCATGCTGATATTCGTATTCTTATCAAGAAGGAGAAGCCGGCTGAAAGAAGACATTACGAGGCCTGGGCTAAATAGAAGAATTGTGGAGAGGTAGTTAGGCAGCTATGGAATAGAAACTCTCATGCCTTTCATCAGAGGATCAACTCAATGCAAGAGCTCCAACACTATTTTAAAGATTTGCGTACGAGCAAGGTTAGAAAGGAAATTCTTCAACTCCAAGATTTCCTTAAGGAGGATAAAAAATGGTCTGGTGAGCGACACGAGATTCAAAAGTTTAAAGAAGCTGATAGACAAAGAGATTTGTTGCTTAAAATCGAAAAAAATCTTTGGTGTCAACGAAGCCGTGCGGTGTGGCTCATGGATGGGGGCAAAAATACTAAATTCTTTCATCAAAAAGTTGACCAAAGGAGGAGGACCAACGCAATCAAGAGACTGAAGGATGCAGATGGTCATTGGAAAAGAGGGCAGCAAAATTGTGAGAAGGTCCTTATCGACTATTTCAAGGAGATCTTCACATCCTCTAAACCTGAGAACCAGCAGGAAATATGTAGTTGCATATCTGGGAAACTCTCGGATAATCACAAACAACTTTGCACTAATCAGTTTTCCAAGGAAGAAGTGTATGAAGCTATTTTTCAGATGCACCCATCAAAGTCTCCAGGCCCGGACGGTCTCCCAGCCCTTTTCTATCAGAAATACTGGTCTATCGTCAAAGAGGATGTCACCTAGTTTGCTCTCGAGATTTTAAATAATAATAGGGATCCAAGTGCAATCAATAACACCTTCATCACCCTCATTCCTAAGAAGAAACACCCTTCGACTCCACAGGATTTTAGCCCAATTAGCCTGTGCAATATAATAATGAAGATTGTTACGAAAACGGTGGCAAACAGGCTCAAGTCAATTCTTCCTGATATTATTAGCGAAGAGCATAGTGCATTCATTCGAGGAAGGCTGATCAAAAGTTGGAAACTCCAAAGCCTATGATAGATTGGAGTGGAGTTTCATGTTGGAGACTTTGAAATAGTTTGGAGTTTCCCCAATCAATGATTTCCTTGATCAAAAGTTTTATCACTACTGTTACCTACCAAGTTCTAATAAACGGTCAACCCTCGAGACGGATTGTTCCTGAAAGGGGTCTCTGTCAAGGAGACCCACTCTCACCTTATTTGTTTATTGTCTGTACAAATGTTCTCTCTAGTTTGTTGAAACATGAGGCAGCGATGAGAAGGATCCATGGGATCAAAGTAGCGCGGAAATCACCAGTCATTTCTCACCTATTTTTTGCAGACGATAGTCTCCTTTTTGCAAGAGGAAGTGTTGAGGAAGCTGATAGAGTTCTTCAAGTTCTCAAAATGTATTAGTGTGCTTCTAGTCAGGTAGTGAATTTTGAGAAGTCTGGGGTTTCTTTTAGCAGCAATGTTTCACAGGAGGCCAAGGACAGAATCAAAGAAAAACTCGGATTTCACTTTGTTAACAACCATGTGAAATATCTTAGTCTCCCAGTCATTTTTGGGAGGTCAAAAAAGGAGGTTTTCAAACTTGTGGTAGAGAGGGTATGGAAGAAGGTTAAAGGCTGGAAGGAGTCTTTTCTATCTAGGGTCAGAAAGGAAGTTTTAATCAAAGCTGTAGCACAAGCAATACCTACTTATATTATGAGCTGCTACCGTATACCAGATAGTTGTTGTAAAGAGATTGAAGCGATGTTGGCCAGGTTTTGGTGGGGTTCTAAGGAGGGGAAAGGAAAATCCATTGGCTAAGTTGGGAGAGGCTAGCTCAACCTAAAGGGGATGGAGGATTAGGGTTCAGAGGCATCCAGGATTTCAATACCAGTTTACTTGGCAAACAATTCTGGCGGTTGATGCAGGAGGATGGTTCTCTCTTCGAGATATTTTTTAAAGGGAGATATTATCCAAGATGTTCAATTATTAATGCTCACAGTGGCTACAGACCAAGTTATGCTTGGCGTAGCATTCTTAGTTCAAAAGATCTAGTGATGAATGGCTCCAGATGGCGAGTTAGAAATGGTTCGAGAATCAGTATAGGAATTGACAATTGGATCCCAACTCTCCCTGATCTTCATCCAGTTTCTTTGGCCCGTAATCTTGCTACTGATGCGAAGGTAGAGGAGCTCATTGACAAGGATCGCGTGTACTAGAACCGGGAGAAACTGGAAGAGAACTTTGATGATCAGGACGTTTTGCATATCAGAAGTATATCTTTGTCGTCAAATCTTCCGGAAGATAAGCTATTATGGCACTTTGAGAAGGATGTCAAAACTGCTTATCATTTGCTAGGCAACAAAAGGAAGAAGAAACTACCTGGTCCCTCAATCAACAACTCTAGGAAACTTTGGAATAACCTATGGAACTTGGAAGTGAATCCTAGAGTGAAAAACTTGGTTTGGAGGCTATTGAAGAGCATTCTTCCAACAAAAGAAAACTTAAGGAAGAAAGGTACGCCACTCGATGATCTTTGTCCCCTGTGTAGCATTGATTCTGAATCTCCTTCCCATCTCTTCCTTAGATGCAATTTCGCAAAAAGGACTATGTTCTCATCCCCGTTAGGAATTCGCTTACCTGAGGCTGGTGGTATTATGGACTGGATAAATGATATATTCGCCAGGAAGGATTTCCAGTTAGGACAACTCATTGCCATTTTTCTGTGGAAAATTTGGCAAGTTCGTAATTGTGCTATTTATAAAAATGCGAAACCGGATCCGCAGAGGGTGGCCATGGAAAACCGCTACGCATAGCATCCATTGTCAAGAAAGTTTATTGACAAAAGAAACTAAGACCAGTTCCTTGGTAGGAAACCATGATCGAGGGGATGTTTATATCTGAAACTAAGACCAGTTCCTTGGTAGGAAACCAGGATCGAGGGGAAGTTTATATCTGAAACTAAGACCAGTTCCTTGGTAGGAAACCATGATCGAGGGGAAGTTTATATCTGAAACTAAGACCAGTTCTTTGGTAGGAAACCAGGATCGAGGGGAAGTTTATATTAGAAACTAAGACCAGTTCCTTGGCTGGAAACCAGGATCGAGGGGAAGTTTTTACCTTTTCTGAGCGTCATTGCTTAGCAAAAGAAGAAGGATGCGTGAACTACCATTCTTAATCACCATCAAAGTTTCAGGTATTCCGATATTTAATCCTCTTGCACCCCGAATGCCCGAATACCTTCATCATTCACACCTTCGGGTCCAAGAAGATTAAATAAGGGCATCTGTCATACCCCAAATTTTGACCACTAAGATTTCCCTACATTATGCAAATCATCATCACAATATGGATGAACCATTAGTCTCCCCGAAGATGGGTGAGCATTCACTACAATCAAAATTAGGATTTCAAGCTCTCTTTGAGCCTGAGCCAAAAGATCAGATCAAGGAATGACATGATCTTCAACTTGTCTAAACCTCTCAAACATCCACAAAGGATCAATAGGACTCCCACTTCAAGGATTAAGCACAAGGCTGCTCCCTTCTAGGTGGATTAAGCCTCGAGATCGCCAGTGTCACCAAATTAGGGTTTTGGTCGACCAGGGCCTCCAGATGGAATTTTTCCTCTGGGCATGAGCCAATGCTTCAAAGAATAACCTAGGATGCTCCAAGGGACATCATAAACCCAATCATCAAGTCAATTTAACCTCAGGGGATGCATTCATAAAAAATCAGGAATTAGGGTTTCTTAACCTAATTCACCCCTAAGTTGACTTTTGGAACAAATCATCAGCCAAGACCTCAAGACATGGTTTGAGGGTCTCTAGAATACTACATTGATCCATTTTCAATAATGGATAGATCCAAGAAGCTTGAGCAACAAGTTTCAATTTCACATGAACCACAGTTAGGGTTTCGCGAGAAAAGTCAACTGTAGCTTTGACTTTTGACCAGGACATGCTCCCTAACCATAGGACATGATTCAATATACCCTATAATACCTATGAAATCAATCCATCAAGTTTGATTTAGGTCAAGAACTTGATTTCATAGAGGATCGCACAATTTGGAATTCATCTGACAAAAAGTCAACTGTGCACAAAAGTCAAACTTTGACTTTTTGAGATTTTTCATTATTATGGTTCCTTAACCCTAAAATGATGTTAATGTATGGTTGGAATCATCATTCATCAAGAAAAATCAAGAAAAGTGGGATAACTTGTAAAAGGGGTAACCATAAAAACTTAGAAATTTTTCTAAGTTATGGAACAAAGTGGCTAGGGTACCAACTTTAGAGGATCATAACTCCTAAACCACAAGGCCATTTTTCCCCATCCAAAGCTGGATTTGTAGCTCTCATTACCCTCTACAAAAGATTCAACTACACCTCACTCCAATTCATTATGGATTCTGAGTTATGATTGGGCCAAAATGACTAAAACATGAAAATACATCATTTTCCAACACTTAGAAAAATTCTGACCAAGGCAGATTTTGTTGAAAACACCAAAACTTGTGAGATCTTTTCACATGGTTGCAAGCTGAATCAAGTCCAAAGGTAAACATCAATGTTGTTGCATATGTTTCTAAGAATCCAAAGAGCCTCTCAGCATGAATTATTTCAACTTGGGCCAAGAGAAATCCATGCCCAAAGTCATGCTGCTGCAAGCTGTTTTGAAAAAAATCAGTTTGCATGTTTGCTTGCCATACACGATTTCTGAATCAAAACCAAGGATCATTATATCACATGTACTCAAACCAATCACAATACATCTGATCCAACCTACAAAGCTGAGTCACAAAGCCAAGGAATCTTCCAACTTGAAGTTCATGCAATTTGCACATTTTACCTTGAATTCAAAGGGCATTAATGTGGAATAGTGCATTGTCAAGATTCTCACTCTCCTCAGTCAAGTTCTCTGAATAAACAACAATTAAAATAACTGGGGAATGTGATTTCAGTCAAGGCATAGCTGATCTATTTGGAGCAGTTATTACACCTAATGCAAGAGGCATTTATGCCCAACCAATCCCTTTGAAGGTGATCTGATCCAGCAGCCATTCACTATTCCTCCAAGACAAGAGTTGATCACCTATAAATAGAGGTTCCAATGGATCATTCAAGACACCAAAGCAGGTTATAGCAGTGCTTTCTCTCAATCTCTCTTAAGTGCCAATTTTTTTTTTTGAGCAACCACCATCGAGTTTTGAGTTGCAGCCCTAAGCAATCCATTACAATTGTTCAAACACATTACATATGATGTATTTGAGGTGTCCAAACACTTAAACACCAACTGTAACACACCTAGCTCAAAATCACCCTTCAACCAAGCCATTATGCCTCAATTATGCAGTTGGAGTTCTTCAGCTTGATCCAGAAGTTTTCAAAGTGTTCCAAAGCTTGCAACACACTCCACAACATCCATTAAAGCTTTAGGGATCATCAAATCGCATCTGGAACACCATCTGTGCAGAGTTCCATTTCAGCTTGCATCAAGGTAAGCCTCAAAACTCCATCTTCATGATCCATGCATATTTCCTCGCATGATATTTTTGCCAATTGATTGCCATCATGTGTTGAGTGTTTTCCCTCAAGAAATTTGATCATAGCCCTCATAACCATATGTGCACGACTGCTTTTGCAAAATTAGGGTTCATATGGTCGTGATGATATAACTTGCTATACACTGAAAATAAATAAAATCAAGTATTGCCATCTTGTTCCTTGTTAAAAAACACACGAGTTTGGTGTTTGAATCATGTCAAATGGTTGAAAGATGAGTGAAATAGGGGGCTTCATGCACGAGCTCGGGGAAGAAGATGGCCATGGCGCCATTCTTCAGGTTTTCCAACCAAGTTCTATATATATATATATATATATATATATATATATATATATATATATATATATATATATATATATATATATATATATGTTTAATGAATTGACATTGCGCCCCCGTGGTTGATCAGCTGGTTTGTGAGTATTGGCAAGCGAGAGGTCTGGGGTTCGAATCCCCCTCGCCCAAGACCTCTTTTTACCACTTTTTCCTATTTTTTGTTATTTTTCATATTTATTTTAAATGATTTTAAAAATTAATAACTCACTCAATTTTAATTATTTTTTATTGATTATTTTTGCAAAAAATAACAAAAATGTTGAAATATTTTATTCCACCAAAAAAAATAGATTTATATTATTTATTTAATATAATTAGTATTTTTGTGAATAAGTTCATTTTCATTGTTTTTTAAACATTTAAAAATGAATATTCATCTTAAAGAATCAAAACCAAATGAGCTTTAATTCATCTTGTGATTAAAATATCATGTTTCAAACCTTAACCAAAGGTCATAAGTTGTTTATTAAAACTTATTTGGTATTTGTATCATTTTAATTAATTTTCTTTGAATAATTACTTTAAAAATGATGAAATTAGGGTTTTGTTTATTTTCACCCTAACAAATCTTTTTCAAACACTCATGGGCCTCTAATAGAGTGTAAGACCCAACCCCCTTTTAACCAAAACTTTTTGGGCCTCAGATATTGTGTAAGTCCCTCTGCGTTAAAAGAAAATCTCGGTTCAAAAATCAAACCCTTTGGGCCTACCCTAGTGTTCTAATCCCCACACTTTAAAAATCATTGGGCCTCTAATAGAGTGTAAGACCCAACCCTTCTTAAACCAAAATAATTTGGGCCTCGGTCATCGTATAAGACCCACTGTGCTTTCAAAAACCTCGGCACGATCGCCGTTTTGAAAAAGAAAACCTTTTGGGCCTCTCCTTGAGCTGTAAGCCCCATCACTGGTACAAAAACAAGTTTTGGGCTTCTAGTAGAGTGTAAGACCCAACCCTTTTTGAAAAACAAAACATTTTGGGCCTCAGTGTATTGTATAAGTCCCGTTGTATTTCAAAAAGTTCGGCGCGGTCATCGCCCGTTTAAATAAAACCCTTGGGCCTACCCTCGTGTTATAAGCCCTATTTAGTTTCTTCAAACAATTTTTGGGCCTCTAATAGAGTGTAAGACCCAATCCTTTGTAAATACAGACCATTTTTGGGCCTCAAATGTTGTATAAGTCCCGTTGTATTTCAAAAGTCACGGTGCGATCGTCGCCTTTTCAAACAAAAACCATGGGCCTCTCCTTGAGTTGTAAGCCCCACCACTTGTATAAAAATAAACTTTTGGGCCTCTTGAGAGAGTATAAGACCCATCCCTTTGTACAGAAAACCTTTTTGGGCCCCAGTCACTTGCATAAGTCCCTCTGTATAAATTCATAGTGCAATCACTGATAAAACCTTGGGCCTCTCCTTGAGCTATAAGGCCCAACAATCTTTTCAAAGCACTTTCTCCTTTGATTTTGAATATAATATTATTATCAAGGTTTTCTTTGTTGAACAACTAACAAAACAGCATGGAAGCTCTACAACCGAGTAAGTGTTTACCCGCTTTCATTTACTGCTTTCATATATATAACTGTATTGTGGGGCTGTTTCACTTTAAGTCTTCTTTCACAAACTCATATCGACTGTGTAATACTAGTATAGATATTTAGAGCTTCCCCGGAAACTACGTCTAGAACTAGACAGAACCTAGTCTCCTTACATCCGACGTTCTCTCGTACATTTCAACATAACCTAAACCATGAATTTTCTTTTACAACAATTTTAGATAACTAGATCTAAGAAATATCCCCCTTGAACGGTTCATATACAGAAGGCCAATGTTCCAAGTGAAACCCCTTCTGGAACTGCTCATCAGGCTCCTCTTGGGCTTAGTGCAAGGACCCTCAGGCTTCCTAAAAGCATCCCCGCCTCCTCTTGGGCGTTGTACAAGGACCCGCCGACTTCTTAGAAGTTTTCACAGCCCCCTCTTAGGCTTCATATAATGATTCTTCCTCCTGAAAGATAGCCTCCTCTTGGGCTTCGTACAAATTGTCTCTCGGCTTCTTAAAAGTTACTCTCGCCTCCTCTTGGGCTTCGTACAAATTGTCCCGACGACCTCTTAAAGGTATAGGAACAGAAATTAGTCATCTTAATAGAACAATCTTTCAAGGAGTCTAGATCTTTCTACCGCGAATGTGCTGTCTCTTAAATTCTCTTAAGCATAGTACAAAAGATAAAACTCTAGACTTGGACAGTCTAATTTCCTTGAGTCTCAAAGACATTCTCAAGCGCCTTTCAAAAATGGGAAGATGAAAACCCGCAAGACTCGGACAGTCTAAAGCTCCTTTGGATTCCCCGTTTCCTTTGAGAACAAGAAATAATCCCGATCCTCAGATCAAATCCATGAGTACGACGTTACCTATATAAGAACTGATTTTCTCTTTATCCGATACTGAACATGTCACTAAACTGAAACAGTTACAATGGCCTCCTCTTGGACTTTGTACAATGATTCTCTCCAGCGGAGCTAACCTTTTCACTCTCTTGGTGAGTGTAAAAGACTTTCTTGTTGAGTCAAACCCTTTCAGCCTCCATCTCGGGCTTTGTACAAGATACAAAACACTCTCTTGTTGAGTATAAAAGACTCTCTTGTTGAGTCACTTCCCTCTTAACCTCCATCTCGGGCTTCGTACGAGATACAAAAACACTCTCTTGTTGAGTATAAAAGACTCTCTTGTTGAGTCAATCACCTTTTAGCCTCCGTCTTGGGCTTCGTACAAGACACATATAAAAACACTCTCTTGTTGAGTCAACCCTTTTAGCCTCTATCTCGGGCTTCGTACGAGACACAAAAGCATCCTCTTGTTAGGGTCAATAGCCTCCTCTTAGGCTTTGTATAAGGAAACCCCGGTTGAGTCAATCAACCTTTTAGCATCAAATCATGCTTTGGTCACAGCATACAAACATCAATAACTCCTTTTCCCTCGTCTAATTGTTGTAAGCGGCAAGCCTCTGGATTATTTACATCCACGCCACTGTCCCTCTTTTAGCATGAGAAATTCCTAAGGAAAGATGGTGTTGCTCTAAACTGAGTTAAAGTCTTCTCCTTCAGGTTGAAAATCCCCTATAAAGGAAATTATGGCATTGCTGGATTCACAGATCCCAGTTAAAGTAATTCTCCTTTATAATTAGTCACGCAACAGTCGTGACAGACAGACCCTTGTTTAGAGATGACAAATTCTCTCTGGAGTCAAAACCCTTTAGCTTCACATCTTGGGCTTCGAACAAGATACAAATAAACCCTTTAGCTTCACATCTTGGGCTTCGAACAAGATACAAATAGACCCTTCAGCTTCACATCTTGGGCTTTGAACAAGATACAAACCACCTTTAACTTCATATCTTGGGCTTTGAACAAGACACCAAAACAACCTTTTTCCTCCCATAGAATAGGAGGAACTACGATCGCTCTGATTTCCCTATCCCAGGAATACGTAAGCATAACATTGAAAAATCTTAGCGAGCACACTAATCAAAAACCCAAAATCCCATATATCAACCGAATAGCATCGGTCCCCAACACCCTACCCCGACACTGTTTTCAATAAAATAACCCCAAAGGGCGAACCCCCTATTTTGATAGCATCTGTAAATCAACAGTTTTGATTGTTTAACCTCAGTTTGCAAGCAGGGTTAATTGGAGACATCTATTTCCCTTCCTTCATAAGCTTTAATAGGATAAAAAATGAATCGAACTGTAGTACCCAAGCGATAGTGCTTCGAAACCACAAAAATCGCGCTACAGAAGAGTGGCGACCACAGTGGGAGAGCTTCTTTCTTGTTTTCCCAAGGGATGAAAAATCTTGAATTCAAGGTGTCACAGGCATAGTGATGTCACTGGGAACCAATATTATTGCTAGGATCGGCCCTCATTAGGATCTTAGGTCAAAAACCTTTAAATTGGGAAGGTACCACAAAATGGCGACTCCGTCGGGGAGCCATTTTTTGTCAGGAACATAGGATTCATAACTCTTAAAAGTCTAGGACATTAGGGAAAATATATATACTGCTTTTCCTAATTGATATCTTTGTTTATTTTTCTTCTAATGGGAATGCGTGTGATACCGCATGTGGAAAGATTGAGTATACACCTAGGAAAAACCTCTTTCAGTAGTGCGGAAGCTATCGGAAATAGTTGGCACGCAATACTACCCTCTTCTGAGGTTCTTCGAAATAAAATCACCTAGCACGGTTCTCGGCCCGCTGATGTTATCTCGACAAGAATCAATGATTTTGAGAGACAAGTATAAAAGTCACTAGTATAAACCTTTGGGATGGGTAGAGCCTTGACTTCATAACACCGACCCTTTGACCCCGTGTTTTTTCTATGTTTTTGTGTGCTGCATTCATGCATTCATTTAAAAAACATTAAAACAAAGAAAATTTTCTCTTCTAGTCTCTCTTTTTCAAAATTAAACTAAGACAATGATTGCAAATGTCAGAGAAAGGAGATTGCGCTAATGGATTTTGGTAGAAGGAAAACTCATAAGTATACTTTCAAGGTTCCAAAATTAGAGGATTTGAGAGGTTTGGCGAGAATGATCACAAACCATGAGGCTTTCAGAGCCAAGTACGGAGGTTTGCTACCTCTGTTAAGGGTCCAGGTAATTGAAAGAATCATGGAGGCACTCGTTCAGTTTTACAATCCGTTCTATCACTGTTTCACATTCCCGGATTACCAGCTCACACCAATGCTGGAGGAGTATTCTCACCTGACTGATTTACATATCACTGATCAAGCTCCCTTTTCTGGACTGGAAGAAATTCCAAAGGATCAGACCATTGCAAGAGCAATTTATTTGGATGAGTCAGAAGTCAAGACTCACATAACCACCAAGGGAGGAATCCCAGGTTTACCAGCCAAGTTTCTAGTGAAGAAGGCTCTATACTTTGCTAGTATAGGGAACGTGGCCGCTTTCGAGAGCATCTTTGTTTTGCTCACGTATGGGTTATTTTTGTTTCCCAACATCGATAACTTTGTAGATATCAACGCCATTAAGGTTTTTCTCATTGGAAACCCTGTACCGACTTTGCTCGCAGATGCATATCATTCTGTACACTTAAGTAATTTATACAGCGGAGGAATGATCACGTGTTGTGTACCCCTGCTATATAAGTGGTTTATTTCCCATTTGCCTAAATCTGCCGCTTTTTGGGATCATAAGAGTGCCTTACGTTGGTCACAGAAAATCACGTCTCTTACCAACTCTGACATAGATTGGTACAATAGGATTTATGACGGGATCAGGATCATTGACCATTATGGAAACTTCCCCAACATACCCCTTATAGGAACTAAGGAAGGAATCAATTACCATCCAGTTTTAGTTCGTCGTCAATTTGGATACCCGATGAGGCATGTCCCGCATAATGCTCATCTAGAAGGTCTTTTCTTCAAGGAAGGAGAAAATGACAGGGCACTAAAGACGGAAATAGTGCAAGCTTGGAAGCATGTTCATAAGAAAGGACGGGAGTCTCTAGGAAAACTGAACTGTGTCTCGGTGGAGCCTTATCTCCACTGGGTACAAACTAGAGCTCTCAAGCTAAAGATGCTTTATCCTCGTCACGGAGTTCTTCCGCCAAGGGAATCTGCCATGTACTTCATGACTGGGACGGAAAAACTTCAGGTTACTCTCAACAAAGTTCAACAGGAAAGGAGGTCTTGGAAGAACAAATACCGCATTCTCAATGTGGAGTGTACCAAAATACAACAACTGTTAAAAGATAAGGATGCTCTGATTGAGATTTTAGAGCAACATGCTGTGGAAAATCAGGATGACCAAAGGAATTTGCTCGCTCCTTTCACTTGGCAAAGGAATGACAACCCGATAACGGCCCAAGAGCCCCGGTCCAAGAAAAGGAAAGTACCAGAATTAGCACCCGAGTTCTCCTCAGAGAGGACTCGGGACCCATTAGCTTAGGTTTCTATTTCCGCACCTTGTAATTTACTGTATTTCCATTTTCCCAATCCTTTGAATTCAATAAAACGGGGTTTCCCCACTGTTTGATATTTGCAATCTAATTGTCGAAGTTTATTTTGATTAAACCAAAAAACAATTAATATAATCATTGCATTCATCATTCTCACGTCACGTATTCTTCTTACTTACGGATCTCACATTTGTGTCTCGGTTCTAGAGTCAAACTGTCTCATTCGTACAATACTCGAGCCAATCGTCAGAAAAAGATGGATGATCTCGAGGAAGAGAGCAGAGAGTTGAAAGAAGAGATCGACGCTCTGAGAGAGGATATGAGAAAGCTTCGTAACGGCATGCAAGCCATGGCAGAAGCTCAGCTACAAAGAACTGTGATCTCAGAGATCACCTCAACGCCCATAGTGGAGAAGTATGATCCTAGGTATCAAATGCCAAAAGATCGTCCCTGGGGCATGCCTGTTAAATATATCCCAGAAGGATATGTTCCGCCGATCACTGAAGATCAGGGAATCATAGCAGAAGCCGCTGGGCCTGAAGGTTACAAACTTCGGGAAAACGAGGATGCTAGAGGCATATTGAGGACTCCTGAAGGTTACAAACTTCAGGAAACGCCAAGATTCACTGTCGTAGTAACGGTACCACCCCCTGTGGTGCACACTGTCCCGGAAGGACAGATTCCACAGATACCTTCTGGTGGAAACGAAAGCATGTTCGAAAGAATGAACGAGTTCCAGGAACAGTTCCTGGAAATGCAGAAGGAACTGCATGCTATTTGCGGTCATGATTTATTTGGAAAAGACGCCGTAGATCTCTGCTTGGTCCCCAATGTGAAAGTTCCGCACAAGTTCCAAGTGCCCAACTTTGAAAAGTACAAGGGTAACTCTTGCCCTCAGAGCCATCCGGGGATGTACGCTCGGCGAATGTCAGCTCAGACAGAGAACCAGGAGCTACTGATTCACTACTTTCAGGATAGTTTAACCGGTGCCGCATTAAAATGGTACATGGGTTTAAACCGCGCTACGATCAGCACATTCAGGGATCTTGGCACTGCCTTCGTCCAACAATATAAATACAATTTGGACATGGTACCAGACAGAGATCAACTTAGATCAATGTCGCAAAAGGACAAGGAAACCTTTAAGGAGTATGCTCAGAGATGGCGTGAAATTGCCGCTCAAATTTGTTCGCCTCTTGAGGAAAAAGAGATGACAAAGATTTTCTTAAAGACCTTGAGCTTATTTTACTACGACAGAATGGTTGCCAGTGCACCCAGCGACTTCACCGAAATGGTCGGTATGGGAGTACGTCTCGAGGAAGCCGTTCGAGAAGGACGTCTAGTCAAAGACACTGGGTCGACAAGCGGTACTAAGAAATACGGTAGTGCTCTCCCTAAGAAAAAAAAGCAAGATATTAGGAATATCTCTCTCGGAAAGCAAAGGCGACGGTACCAACCAGTAGCAGCTGTAACTCCTGCTATCAACCCCGCGCCTAAGTATCAACCTCAGGTTGCGCAGAGCCAACCTAATCAACATCAATTTCAGCAAAGGATACAACATCCTCTTCAGCAGGCTCGTCCTCAATACAACAGGAACCATACAACGCGGCCACCAGGATTTGATCTTATACCCGTATCGTACGCAGAACTATTTCTATTACTACTAGCCAAGGGGCATGTCCAGACCAAGGCTCCTCTTACGGTACCGGAAAATCTGCCTTTTTGGTTTAAGATGGACCAGACTTGCCCTTACCATCAAGGATGACCAGGGCATAACATAGAGAACTGTCTCAGTTTCAAATCTGATGTGCAAAAGCTTGTTAGGAGCGGGGTCTTATCTTTCAAGGATACGAATCCAAATGTTCTCACGAACCCGCTGCCTCAACACGAGAAAGCTGCAGTCAATCTGATAGAAGGAGAATCTAACAACGTCTATCAAATTCACGATGTACTCTTGTTGAGGGCCAACTTGGTCAAAATGCATTGTAGACAGAGTGGATATGGCCATGTGCCACCTCATAATTATCACCAGTGTGATATCTGCTCTAAAAGTAATCAAGGATGTTCTGTGGTTCAATCAGCTCTACAGGAACAGATGGATCTCGGATGGATCCAAGAGCACCGAGTTCGTGGAGTTAACATGGTTTATATGAATTCCAACATCATTTAAAACCACGACATCCGTGCGATGAATGTCAACTTGGTGGCAATGTAGTCAAGGCAAAGCCAGTATCATAATCTGATGCGACATGATTACAATTCCTGTCTGACTTGCTCGGTAAACAAACAGGGATGCTCTTTTGTACAAGAGGCCCTCCAGCGTCAGATGGATCTTGGATGGATCCAAGACTACCATGATAGGAATCATTATCAAATCAACATGATTCAAATCTTCGATATTCGCTTGATGAATACCAGCCTGGTAGAGTTACATGCTAAACAGGTCCGGCTCGCGTTCCTGGTATCACATGATTATCAGGGCTGTAAAGCAGGTTGCGAAGACGATCAGGGTTGTGCCCTTGTCCAGGAAACACTTCAGCACTTGTTGAACCACTGGTGGCTTCCAATCTATATGGATGAAGACACCCAGCAAATTAGTATCACTAACGGGAATCCTACTAGATATCAAAGTCAGGGTGTTTGGTCGATGGAAACAGACCTAGTAAGGTTACACTGTATTCAAAGCGGACGTGGCCAGGTGCCACTACACAACTATGAGCGGTGTGGAGTTTGCTCAGTGGATAATCAGGGATGCTACTTCGTGCGAGCAGCCCTTCAAAGTCATTTGGACCGCAAAGAGATTCAACCATGCTCAAGTTCTGGATCAGTCAACTACCTCGCTGATCAAATCGAGGACGTTGTCGTAATCTCTGGTCATCAGAGAGCTAGGGATGTTTATGCCATCATCCCTCTACTTGACAAATCGAGAGTTCCTAATCGGGAACGGATCGAAATTACGTACGATGATCAGAAAAATCAGAAGGCTCCCATAATCATCTATCTACCGGGACCACTACCGTATGAATCAACTAAGGTTATCCCTTACAAATACGGTGCAACAACAATTGAGAATGGAAAGGAAATTTTTTTACCCTCCGTCGTGAATATTGCAGACATCAGTCGAGTAACATGGAGTGGTAGAATCTTCAGCAGAGGAGTTGGAGAACCCAGCAAAGAAAAGGAACATCAGACAGAAGTTCCCAATCCACCAGTCGGTCAATCCAGTAATCCCGACCTTTCAAAAAACGATGATGAGATGCTAAATCTCATCCAAAGGAGTGAATACAACATTGTTGATCAGCTGTTACAAATTCCTTCAAAGATCTCGGTATTATCACTGTTACTTAGTTCAGAAGCGCACAGGGAGGCTCTACAGAAAGTCTTGGAGCAAGCCTTTGTAGAACAGGATGTAACAATCAGACAATTCTATAGCATTATCTCTAACATCACTTCCTGCAATTACTTAGGATTTAGTGATGAGGAATTACCTAAAGAAGGTCGTCGTCATAACATGGCGCTCAACATTACAGTCAACTGCCAGGACGATGCTTTAGCCACCGTACTGGTAGACACAGGGTCAGCCCTGAATGTTATGCCGAAGTCCACTTTGATGCAGTTATCATTCCAAGGCCCTCCGATGAGAACCAGCGAGGTTGTCGTCGAAGCGTTTGACGGATCCAGAAAAACGGTTATTGGCGAAGTCGACCTTCCCATAACTATCGGTCCTCACACTTTCCAAGTCACTTTCCAGGTCATGGACATCCGGGCAACATACAGTTGTTTATTAGGAAGACCTTGGATACATCAGGCTGGGGCGGTCACCTCGACCCTCCACCAAAAGCTAAAGTTCGTCCAAAACGACCAACTTGTCACGATTTGTGGGGAGCAGGCCTTGCTCATAAGCAATTTGTCGTCATCCACTTATGTAGAACCGGAAGGGATAATCAGAATCCAGTTCCAAACGCTTTCGCTACACAAAGACAATCAATCCGAAGGGGGGACTTCGATTTCCTCGTACAAAGATGCTATCAAAGCAGTCGAGAGTACCAATACAACAGGATGGGGCAACTTGTCATTCCTACTGACAATAAAACAAAGAAGGGTCTTGGTTTTTCTGCAACCTGTACCCAGACAGCTGCTAACGGTGAAAGTCTTCATCCCATTCAGAATTTCTTCCACAGTGGAGGTTTCCTTCACCCAGTGACTCAAGAAGTGCATACCATCAATAAAGATGATTCATCCGATACGGAGGAAGAATGGAAGTCCTATCTCAACAAGGACGGTTATACGTCTCAGGATGAAACGCAGACTCCCTTTTGCTTTCCTACACAGAGTCCGAGATTTATACCCAAGTCAGATGTCAAAATGATATATGGAGATTGTGATCCGGAAGGATGCCGTGCTCCACCAAACTCATTAGAGGAGGACACTCTGATGAAAGACAACTTTGACCATGACTACTATGGCCAGATGGATGGCCTGCCAATGTGGCAGCCTTACTGAGGAGATTTGGGGCAAGAAAGTCAGCCGAACAATGAAAATCAGCTGAGCATCATTGAAGAGAATAACTACGTCCCCGCCATGTTATGGGATCAACACACAGGTTATCCTGAAAATACTCAGCACGACAATGAATTTGCAACGTTTGTTGGACTAGAATTCATCAACTATGCTTTCCCTGAGGTCAACATCATCGAGAGAGATGACCCCTCCAGTTCCAAAGAAGTGTGGGACACCTTGGGATAACTAAGTGGAAAATACGACTATATGGTCAAGTACACTGCTCCTGAAAGCTCTCGTATCAGGCTCGAAGACATTCAGCCGACTGGATGGGGAGATACAGCTGAGAGTACAAACACTACGCAAAATGCAATAGAGGAATCCTCCTACGACAACTCTGCTTGGGAGACAGATTCGAATGATCCTGCTCCACCAGAAATCAGCGTCATTTCTGAAGACAAATCAAGGAAGGTACCAGACTTTGTGATTCACCGAGGAGTTTGCCGCCAATGCATTGCTGTCGATGTTCCGAGGATCGTTCATAAGTCAAAGTAATTGTCGTCTTTTAACCTTTCACCCTGCCCAGGTGAAATGGATGTTTTGATAGGGCTCATTTTCTGTAAATTTCCCTCTTTCGCTTTGCCCAAAGCGACAGAGTTTTATTTTATAGGGTTGTAGTTTCAAGAATCCACTTGTTCATTAATAAAATAAGGTCGTTCTGTAATTTCCACATTATTTGTTGTTTTCTCTTTTTGCTTTTCTCAGAAAATGGTAATCCTAAAAAACAACTCAATAATAAAAACAAGAAGTAGAAAAAGAAATACACTGCACACACTCTTGCATTCTCTCTATCTCTTCTAAACACAAATCATCACCGTCATGCAGATTGCTTGTTTTAAACCCCGTTGAAACATACGATATGATGCCTTATCCCAACTTTAAGTTCCTGATATTTAGGGCTAAAGAAGAAAATGACGACGAAATTCCAGAGGAGATCTCCCGATTACTCCGACAGGAGGAAAGGTCCATTGAACCTCACAAAGAGCCGTTGGAAACGATCAACGTGGGTTCAGAAAAATAAAGAAAAGAAATCAGGATTGGGGCACTGCTCAGTCAAACTGCCAAAGGGAGTTTAACTAAGCTTCTCAAAGAGTTTCCTAATGTATTCGCTTGGTCCTATCAGGACATGCCAGGGTTGGATACCAGCATCGTAGAACATCATCTACCGTTAAGATCGGAATGTTCGCCAGTAAAACAGAGGTTGAGACGGACTCACCCGGACATAGCCATCAAAATCAAAGAGGAAGTACAGAAACAGATCGACGCGGGTTTCCTCACCACATCAGAATATCCTCAATGGTTAGCCAACATCGTACCCGTTCTGAAAAAGGATGGAAAAGTCAGAATGTGTGTCGATTACAGAGATCTGAACAAGGCAAGTCCAAAGGACGACTTTCCCTTGCCACACATTGACATGCTGGTAGACAGTACAGCAAAGTTCAAAGTCTTCTCCTTCATGGATGGATTCTCGGGCTATAATCAGATAAAAATGGCACCGAAGGACATGGAGAAAACTTCGTTCATTACCCCATGGGGTACCCTTTATTACAAGGTAATGTCGTTCGGTTTGAAGAACGTCGGGGCAACCTACCAAAGGGCCATGACTACTCTGTTTCATAACATGATACACAAAGAGATAGAGGTATATGTCGATGATATGATTGTAAAATCTAAGACAGAGGAGGAACATGTGACCCACTTGTCAAAACTATTCGAGCGTTTGAGAAAGTACAAACTCCGCTTGAATCCCAATAAATGTACCTTCGGTGTCCGTTCAGGGAAACTCTTAGGGTTCATCGTCAGCCAGAAAGGAATTGAGGTTGATCCTGACAAGGTCAAGGCCATTCAAGAAATGCCTTCTCCAAAGACTGAAAAACAAGTCAGAGGATTCCTGGGACGTTTGAACTACATCTCCAGATTCATATTCCTCATGACCGCGACATGTGCGCCGATTTTCAAATTACTCAAAAATAACCAGGACTGCGTTTGGACAGAAGATTGCCAAACCGCCTTCGACAGTATTAAGGAATACCTGGTGAACCCACCGATTCTATCACCTCCATTGGAAGGAAGACCACTAATCATCTACCTCACAGTCCTAGAGGACTCCATGGGGTATGTACTTGGCCAACAAGACGAAACCAAACAGAAGGAGTCTGCCATCTACTATTTGAGCAAGAAATTCACCGACTGCGAGACTCGGTACACTATGCTTGAGAAAACTTGTTGCGTTTTGGCTTGGGCAGCCAAACGTCTTCGCCAGTACATGATTCGTCACACTACTTGGTTAATCTCAGAAATGGATCCAATCAAGTACGTCTTTGAAAAACCTGCTCTCACGGGAAGAATCGCCCGTTGGCAGATGTTGTTATCAGAATATGACATAGAATACCATGCTCAGAAAGCCGTTAAGGGAAGTATTTTAGCCAATCATTTGGCTCATCAACCGATTGACGATCAGGAATCAGTCGGATTTGACTTCCCAGATGAAGATGTCATGTATTTGAAAATGAAAGATTGCGATGAACCACTACCCAATGAAGGGCCAGAACCAGATTCCCAATGGGGACTTATCTTTGACGGAGCTGTCAATCATTACGGAAACGGAATTAGGGCAATTATTATAACACCTCAGGGTACCCACATTCCTTTCACCGCTAGACTTACGTTCAAGTGCACAAACAACGAGGCCGAATACGAAGCTTGTATCATGGGTCTCGAAGAAGCGATCGACTTAAGGATCAAAAACTTCGATATATATGGCGATTCAGCCCTGGTTATCAATCAGATCATAGGATATTGGAACACATACCAATCAGGACTGATTCCTTACAAAGACTACGCGAGAAGGTTGTTACCCTTCTTCAACAGATTCGAGTTTCATCATATCCCTCGTGATGAGAATCACATAGCTGATGCATTAGCCACCCTCTCTTCCATGATTAGTGTATATCAATGGAACGACTTGCCTAAGATCGACATAATGCACCTTGAATGGCCCGCTTACATCTTCGAGATCGAAGCAGTCATAGACGACAAACCTTGGTATCACGATATCCAATGCTTCCTTCAGAAACAAGAGTACCTACCTGGGGCACTAAGGAAGGACAGAAAAACCCTCAGAAGACTGGCTGGCAGCTTCTTCCTGAGCGGTGGTACACTTTATAAGAGAAACTTTGACATGGTCTTGCTCCAATGTGTAGACAGACCAGAAGCCGACATGCTAATAAAAGAAATTCATGAAGGATCCTTTGGCACTCATGCCAACGGACACGCAATGGCGAGAAAAATTCTAAGAGCAGGGTACTACTGGTTGACCATGGAATCCGACTGCTACAAGTACATGAGGAGATGTCACAAGTGTCAGATATACTCCGACAAAATCCATGTACCGCCAACGCATCTCAAAGTTCTTTCTTCCCCATGGCCTTTTTCCATATGGGGAATCGACATGATTGGCGTGATTGAGCCCAAAGCTTCAAACGGACATCGGTTCATCCTGGTAGCCATTGATTACTTCACCAAGTGGGTCGAAGCAGCGTCATACGCCAATGTAACCCGACAAGGAGTGGTCCGATTTATCAAAAACAATATCATTTTCCGTTATGGTGTCCCGAGCCAGATCATTACGGATAATGGATCTAACTTGAACAATAAGATGATGAAAGAGTTGTGTGCTGAGTTCAAAATCGAACACCATAACTCATCTCCCTACCGACCCAAGATGAACGGTGCGGTAGAAGCGGCTAACAAGAACATCAAGAGGATTGTTCAAAAAATGGTTGTAACCTACAAATATTGGCACGAGATGCTACCCTTTGCTCTTCACGGTTATCGCACATCTGTCCGCACTTCAACAGGGGCAACCCCTTTCTCTCTAGTATATGGCATGGAGGCAGTGCTCCCCATCGAAGTAGAGATCCCATTAATCTGGGTATTGATGGAAGCTAAGCTTACAGAAGTTGAATGGTGTCAAAGCCGACACGACGAACTGAATCTGATCGAAGAGAAGCAAGTCACGGCTCTATGCCACGGTTAGTTGTATCAACAAAGAATGAAGAAGGCGTTTGACAAAAAGGTCCGACCTCGCGGCTTCAGGAAAGGAGACCTTGTTCTAAAAAAGATACAATCATTTCTCACTAACTCTCGAGCCAAATGGACTCCAAACTATGACGGCCCCTATATGGTCAAGAAAGCTTTCTCAGGCGGCGCCTTGAGACTTGCAACCATGGACGGAGAGTAATTTGCCTACCCCATAAATGTTGATGTAGTCAAGAAATACTTCGCCTAAACTAAAAAAAAAAAAACGTCTCGATGGATTGAAAACCCGAAAAGCCGGTCCAGGCAAAAATTAGAGACATGATCAAAAATCATCCCGGTGGATTGGAAATCTTAAAGTACAATCCAGGAAAAAATTAGGGATAAGGGCGAGTAACTATGTTCAACAGGGGAAAATCCCTCAGCAGCAGTTACGTCATCCGTCAGGAAAACTCCAGTCAGGGTCATCTTCGACAGAAACTCAGGATGTCCAGAATTTCAAGTTGCTAGAAGGATAGTGGTCGTTATGTTTTGATGTAGCCCTTTTCCCATAAATTACTATTTTTCTGACTTTGTATATACTCTATGGAATCACGTGATTGGCTGACTTCCATCATATCAATAAAATTTGAGCCCTTGTGCTTTTGTTTGCAATTCTTATTTGGTTTAGCTTTACAGAACGACATTTTAACGTAATTAACGATTCTTGAAATAAAACAAAAACGAATTTACTTGTTAAACTTTTTCTGCTTTTAAAATAAAGGTGGCAATTTCTTTTGACTGTTAAACATCAGAACAACATCGATCGCTTCTCCAGAAGTAAGTGGACCTCAAAGTGCAGAATCAAATTATTCCTTCTAAACCAGTACGCCTGAACGAAGGATCAACTGTGTCGAAGACCTGGTTTCGTCTGACACACCTCGGCGGAGTTCTTACCTCCTAAGCCCGACCAACATAGCCCCCCGCGGGGACTATCCCATATAAGCAAGGCAGAATTGCTATCTTGAACCAGCGATACTTTTTATCGACCACTGTGGCCGAGTATCCAGTCGTGTTCATCTACTAGTTTGTATGTCGTGTCAGTGTTGTCAGCATATAGATACATGCATCATGCATTATTGATTTACATTCATATTCATATTGCATCACTATCACTCTAAGCCGGTCTTGTCCCCTAGTGATAAAAGTCTTCACGGTCGAGTCGTCGGTTCATTCCTCGTCAGGAAATGTTGCGTCTGAACAATCTCTCTCCTCCAGCTTATCTCTGGATTAAAGTTAGTCTCTTGACCACTTTGATAACTTGAACCTCTGAGACCAAAGAAGACAGTCGACGAACATCACTCTTCGCCATTGAAGATGATATTTTCGCTTTCCCGGATTAAGGAAAATACCCAGAGAAAGCCTCTTAATCAAAGATTCGGCAATGCAGCAGTCTTTCTCCGAAAAGTCCGCTGACGGAAAGGTCATCAGCACCTCAAAATTAGATCACATCATATGGCTTTTTTCCGAGAAGATCCCGAGAAAAGTATGATGTAATACCCCAAGCGGAAATAGTCTCTCAAGAGACTCGTTTTCCCCGGTAGAGTCGACAAATGGCATCTCCAACAGAGAAGTTTGTGCACCTCTACAGTTCAGATAGATGGGTTCCCCAGCAAGTCTGACACCAGAACTTTTTCCATCAAATGGCATCTCCCTAGGAAAATCTGGCGAGAAGTTTGAGGAAAACCTCTACGCATAGCGTCCCTTGTCAAGAAAGTTTATTGACAAAAGAAACTAAGACCAGTTCCTTGGTAGGAAACAAGAATCGAGGGGAAGTTTGTATCTGAAACTAAGACCAGTTCCTTGGTAGGAAACCAGGATCGAGGGGAAGCTTATATCTGAAACTAAGACCAGTTCCTTGGTAGGAAACCAAGATCGAGGGGAAGTTTATATCTGAAACTAAGACCAGTTCCTTGGTAGGAAACCAGGATCGAGGAGAAGTTTATATTAGAAACTAAGACCAGTTCCTTGGCTGGAAACCAAGATCGAGGGGAAGTTTTTACCTTTTCCGAGCGTCATTGCTTAGCAAAAGAAGAAGGATGCGTGAACTACCATTCTTAATCACCATCAAAATTTTGGGTATTCTTATATTTAATCCTCTTGCACCCCGAATGCCCGAATACCTTCGTCATTCACACCTTCGGGTCCAAGAAGATAAAATAGGGGCATCTGTCATACCCCAAATTTTGACCACTAAGATTTCCCATCATTGTGCAAATCATCATCACAATATGGATGAACCATTAGTCTCCCCGAAGATGGGTGAGCATCCACTACAATCAAAATTAGGATTTCAAGCTCTCTTTGAGCCTGAGCCAAAAGATCAGATCAAGGAATGACATGATCTTCAACTTGTCTAAACCTCTCAAACATCCACAAAGGATCAAGAGGACTCCCACTTCAAGGATTAAGCACAAGGCTGCTCCCTTCTAGGTGGATTAAGCCTCGAGATCGCCAGTGTCACCAAATTAGGGTTTTGGTCGACCAGGGCCTCCAGATGGAATTTTTCCTCTGGGCATGAGCCAATGCTTCAAAGCATAACCTAGGATGCTCCAAGGGACATCATAAACTCAATCATAAAGTCAATTTAACCTCAAGGGATGCATTCATAAAAAATCAGGAATTAGGGTTACTTAACCTAATTCACCCCTAAGTTGACTTTTGGGACAAATCATGAGCCAAGACCTCAATACATGGTTTGAGGGTCTCTAGCACACTACATTGATCCATTTGCAACAATGGATTGATCCAAGAAGCTTGAGCAACAACTTTCAATTTCACATGAACCACAGTTAGGGTTTCGCGAGAAAAGTCATCTGTAGCTTTGACTTTTGACCAGGACATGCTCCCTAACCTTAGGACATGATTCAATATACCCTATAATACCTATGAAATCAATCCATCAAGTTTGATTTAGGTCAAGAACTTGATTTCATAGAGGATCGCACAGTTTGGAATTCATCTGACAAAAAGTCAACTGTGCACAAAAGTCAAACTTTGACTTTTTGAGATTTTTCATAATTATGGTTCCTTAACCCTAAAATGATGTTAATGTATGGTTGGAATCATCATTCATTAAGAAAAATCAAGAAAAGTGGGATAACTTGTAAAAGGGGTAACCATAAAAACTTAGAAATTTTTCTAAGTTATGGAACAAAGTGGCTAGGGTACCAACTTTAGAGGATCATAACTCCTAAACCATAAGGCTATTTTTCCCCATCCAAAGCTGGATTTGTAGCTCTCATTACCCTCTACAAAAGATTCAACTACACCTCACTCCAATTCATTATGGATTCTGAGTTATGATTGGGCCAAAATGACTAAAACATGAAAATACATCATTTTCCAACACTTAGAAAAATTCTGACCAAGGCAGATTTTGTTGAAAACACCAAAACTTGTGAGATCTTTTCACATAGTTGCAAGCTGAATCAATTCCAAAGGTAAACATCAATGTTGTTGCATATGTTTCTAAGAATCCAAAGTGCCTCTCAGCATGAATTATTTCAACTTGAAAAAAAATCCAAAGTCATGCTGCTGCAAGCTGTTTTGAAAAAAATCAGTTTGCATGTTTGCTTGGCACACACAATTTCTGAATCAAAACTAAGGATCATTATGCCACATTTACTCAAACCAATCACAATACATCTGATCCAACCTACAAAACTGAGTCACAAAGCCAAGGAATCTTCCAACTTGAAGTTCATGCATTTTGTCACATTTTACCTTGAATTCAAAGGGCATTAATGTGGAATAGTGCATTGTCAAGATTCTCACTCTCCTCAGTCAAGTTCTCTGAATAAACAACAATTAAAATGACTGAGGAATGTGATTTCAGTCAAGGCATAGCTGGTCTATTTGGAGCAGCTGTTACACCTAATGCAAGAGGCATTTATGCCCAACCAATCCCTTTGAAGGTGATCTGATCCAGCAGCCATTCACTATTCCTCCAAGACAAGAGTTGATCACCTATAAATAGAGGTTACAATGGATCATTCAAGACACCAAAGCAGGTTATAGCACTGTTTTCTCTCAATCTCTCTTAAGTGCCAATTTTCTTTGTTTTTGAGCAACCACCATCGGGTTTTGAGTTGCAGCCCTAAGCAATCCATTCCAATTGTTCAAACACATCACATATGATGTATTTGAGGTGTCCAAACACTTAAACACCAACTGTAACACCCCTAGCTCAAAATCACCCTTCAACCAAGCCATTATGCCTCAATTATGCAGTTGGAGTTCTCCAGATTGATCCAGAAGTTTTCAGAGTGTTCCAAAGCTTGCAACACACTCCACAACATCCATTAAAGCTGTAGGGATCATCAAATCGCATCTGGAACACCATCTGTGCAGAGTTCCATTTCAGCTTGCATCAAGGTAAGCCTTAAAACTCCATCTTCATGATCTATGCATATTTCCTCGCATGATATTTTTACTAATTGATTGCTATCATGTGATGAGTGTTTTCCCTCAAGAAATTTGATCATAGCCGTCATAACCATGTTTGCACGACTGCTTTTGCAAAATTAGGGTTCATATGGTCGTGATGATATAACTTGCTATACACTGAAAATAAATAAAATCAAGTATTGCCATCTTGTTCCTTGTTAAAAAACACACGAGTTTGGTGCTTGAATCATGTCAAATGGTTGAAAGATGAGTGAGATAAGGGGCTTCATGCACGAGCTCGGGGAAGAAGATGGCCATGGCGCCATTCTTCAGGTTTTCCAACCAAGTTCGCTATATATTTTTCACTTGTCATATGTTTAATGAATTGGCATTGCGCCCTAGTGGTTGATCAGCTGGTTTGTGAGTATTGGCAAGCGAGAGGTCTGGGGTTCGAATCCCCCTCGCCCCAGACCTCTTTTTTACCACTTTTTCCTATTTTTTGTTATTTTTCATATTTATTTTAAATGATTTGAAAAATTAATAACTCACTCAATTTTAATTATTTTTTATTGGTTCTTTTTGCAAAAAATCACAAAAATGTTGAAATATTTTATTCCACAAAAAAATAGATTTATATTATTTATTTAATATAATTAGTATTTTTGTGAATAAGTTCGTTTTCATTGTTTTTTAAACAATTTAAAATGAATATTCATCTTAAAAAATCAAAACCAAATGAGCTTTAATTCATCTTCTGATTAAAATATCATGTTTCAAACCTTAACCAAAGGTCATAAGTTGTTTATTAAAACTTATTTGGTATTTGTATCATTTTAATTAATTTTCCTTGAATAATTACTTTAAAAATGATGAAATTAGGGTTTTGTTGATTTTCACCCTAACAAATCTTTTTCAAACACTCATGGGTCTCTAATAGAGTGTAAGACCCAACCCCCTTTTAACCAAAACTTTTTGGGCCTCAGATATTGTATAAGTCCCTCTGCGTTAAAAGAAAATCTCGGCGTGATCGCCAGTTCAAAAATCAAACCCTTTGGTCCTACCCTCATGTTATAAGCCCCACTCTTTAAAAATCATTGGGCCTCTAATAGAGTGTAAGACCCAACCCTTCTTAAACCAAAATAATTTGGGCCTCGGTCATCGTATAAGACCCACTGTGCTTTCAAAAACCTCGACACGATCGCCGTTTTGAAAAAGAAAACCTTTTGGGCCTCTCCTTGAGCTGTAAGCCCCATCACTGGTACAAAAACAAGTTTTGGGCCTCTAGTAGAGTGTAAGACCCAACCCTTTTTGAAAAACAAAACATTTTCGGCGTCAGTGTACTGTATAAGTCCCGTTGTATTTCAAAAAGTTCGGCGCGGTCATCGCCCGTTTAAATAAAACCCTTGGGCCTACCCTCGTGTTATAAGCCCCATTTCTTTTATTCAAACAATTTTTGGGCCTCTAGTAGAGTGTAAGACCCAATCCTTTGTAAATACAAACCATTTTTGGGCCTCAAATGTTGTATAAGTCCCGTTGTATTTCAAAAGTCACGGTGCGATCGTCGCCTTTTCAAACAAAAACCATGGGCCTCTACTTGAGTTGTAAGCCCCACCACTTGTATAAAAATAAACTTTTAGGCCTCTTGAGAGAGTATAAGACCCATCCCTTTGTACAGAAAACCTTTTTGGGCCCCAGTCACTTGCATAAGTCCCTCTATACAAATTCACAGTGCAATCACTGATAAAACCTTGGGCCTCTCCTTGAGCTATAAGGCCTAACAATCTTTTCAAAGCACTTTCTCCTTTGATTTTGAATATAATATTATTATCAAGGTTTTCTTTGTTGAACAACTAACAAAACAACATGGAAGCTCTACAAGCGAGTAAGTGTTTACCCGCTTTCATTTACTGCTTTCATATATATAACTGTATTGTGGGGCTGTTTCACTGTAAGTCTTCTTTCACTAACTCATATCGACTGTGTAATACTAGTATAGATATTTAGAGTTTCCCCGGCAACTACGTCTAGAACTAGACAGAACCTAGTCTCCTTACATCCGACGTTCTCTCGGGCATTTCAACATAACCTAAACCATGAATTTTCTTTTACAACAATTTTAGATAACTAGATCTAAGAAATCTCCCCCTTGAACAGTTCATATACAGAAGGCCAACGTTCCAAGTGAAACCCCTTCTGGAACTGTTCATCAGCCTCCTCTTGGGCTTAGTGCAAGGACCCTCAGGCTTCCTAAAAGCATCCCCGCCTCCTCTTGGGCGTTGTACAAGGACCCGCCGGCTTCTTAGAAGTTTTCACAGCCTCCTCTTAGGCTTCGTATAATGATTCTTCCTCCGAAAAGATAACCTCCTCTTGGGCTTCGTACAAATTGTCCCTCGGCTTCTTAAAAGTTACTCTCGCCTCCTCTTGGGCTTCGTAGAAATTATCCCGACGACCTCTTAAAGGTATAGGAACAGAAATTAGTCATCTTAATAGAACAGTTTTTCAAGGAGTCTAGATCTTTCTACCTCGAATGTGCTGTCTCTTAAATTCTCTTAAGCATAGTACAAAAGATAAAACTCTAGACTTGGACGGTCTAATTTCCTTGAGTCTCAAAGACATTCTCAAGCTCCTTTCAAAAATGGGAAGATGAAAACCCGTAAGACTCGGATAGTCTAAAGCTCCTTTGGATTCCCCATTTCCTTAGAGAACAGGAAATAATCCCGATCCTCAGATCAAATCCATGAGTACGACGTTACCCATATAAGAACTGATTTTCTCTTTATCCGATACTGGACCTGTCACTAAACTGAAACAGTTACAATGGCCTCCTCTTGGGCTTTGTACAATGATTCTCCCCATTGGAGCTAACCTTTTCACTCTCTTGGTGAGTGTAAAAGACTCTCTTGTTAAGTCAAACCCTTTCAACCTCCATCTCGGGCTTTGTACGAGATACAAAACACTCTCTTGTTGAGTATAAAATACTCTCTTGTTGAGTCACTTCCCTCTTAGCCTCCATCTCGGGCTTCGTACGAGATACAAAAACACTCTCTTGTTGAGTATAAAAGACTCTTTTGTTGAGTCAATCACCTTTTAGCCTCCGTCTTGGGCTTCGTACAAGACACATATAAAAACACTCTCTTGTTGAGTCAACCTTTTTAGCCTCTATCTCGGGCTTCGTACAAGACACAAAAGCATCCTCTTGTTAGGGTCAATAGCCTCCTCTTAGGCTTTGTATAAGGAAACCCCGGTTGAGTCAATCAACCTTTTAGCATCAAATCATGCTTTGGTCACAGCATACAAACATCAACAACTCCTTTTCCCTCGTCTAATTGTTGTAAGCGGCAAGCCTCTGGATTATTTACATCCACGCCACTGTCCCTCTTTTAGCATGAGAAATTCCTAAGGAAAGATGGTGTTGCTCTAAACTGAGTTAAAGTCTTCTCCTTCAGGTTGAAAATCCCCTATAAAGGAAATTATGGCATTGCTGGATTCACAGATCCCAGTTAAAGTAATTCTCCTTTATAATCAGTCACCTAACAGTCGTGACAGACAGACCCTTGTTTAGAGATGACAAATTCTCTCTGGAGTCAAAATCCTTTAGCTTCACATCTTGGGCTTCGAACAAGATACAAATAAACCCTTTAGCTTCACATCTTGGGCTTCGAACAAGATACAAATAGACCCTTCAGCTTCACATCTTGGGCTTTGAACAAGATACAAACCACATTTAGCTTCATATCTTGGGCTTTGAACAAGACACCAAAACATCCTTTTTCCTCCCATAGAATAGGAGGAACTACGATCGCTCTGATTTCCCTATCCCGGGAATACGTAGGCATAAGATTGAAAAATCTTAGCGAACACACTAATCAAAAACCCAAAATCCCATATATCAACCGAATAGCATCGGTCCCCAACACCCTACCCCGACACTGTTTTCAATAAAATAACCCCAAAGGGCGAACCCCCCTATTTTGATAGCATCTGTAAATCAACAGTTTTGACTGTTTAACCTCAGTTTGCAAGCAGGGTTAATTGAAGACATCTATTTCCCTTCCTTCATCAGCTTTAATAGGATAAAAAATGAATCGAACTGTAGTACCCAAGCGATAATGCTTCGAAACCACAAAAATCGCGCTACAGCAGGCAACTCATAAATAGGTGTGTCCAAGTAGTGATTATGTTTATTAGTAGAAACCGTAATAGGGATGCCCATTGTATGGTTGGCATAGACAAGAATTTGGGTTGCAGAACCTGGACTGGTTTTATTCCAAGCCGGGATATGTTTTCCTGTTGTAATGGCTTTTAGCATTAATGAACTTTGGTCTGTTATAAAAAAAAAAGTTGTTGTCAGTCCAAAACTTGTCTGGCAATGTTCGCTGAAACACCTCTTCGCCACTGATTTTCTCCACCACTGTTGTAACCTTCTCTTCTTCCTCTTTGGATAATGGAATATTTTTTCATTTGTCCATGACTCTTACTAGATCCAAGGTTGACGAAGCAAGAGGGGTCCAATTCCACTTAAGTAAAAGCATGTGTTATTAATTGAGTTAAAATAGGGTCTAATTCCACTTAAGTGATTATTAATTAGTTAAAACCAAATGCAATAATGCTAAGCTCGCTTAACGTCCCAACACTTTAATTCTACTCAGATCAGATTATTTAATTTTCTTAGTTTAGTCAAGGTGGTTCAATGAACATTGGAATGAGAACAATACACTTAGTAGATTAAACAAAGAAGAATTGGCCATGCAATAATTGAAGAAGAAAAATGTGCATTTTATGTTGTAAACTAGAGGCATCATGATTGACACAGGGTACCATACAATTAGAGTCAAAGGGTATAGATCAGCTCGACAATTAATGGGTGCCAAAACAACACGCAAGAAAGAAAAAAAAAATGAGATTGAGAATTTTTCATGACATAACAGTTCCATGAATGTCTTGTGTCTTGTGGAACAGTGCCTTAGTGCTTAGAAAAATATAGATATAATACTAACTACTAATAATTTATTATTTGAAAAATAATTATCACATTATTTTTTCATATACTATATTACTCCTATTTATAAATTTTATTTATTTATTTTTTAAATATAAGTTGTATTTTAGTTTCTCATCAAAATTATTTGTATTACTTTTTTAAAACATCTTCTATAAATAGTACTATTAATAAGAATATAAGGTTAATTTTGTAGTTAGGATGAAGAAATTAAAAAGTAAAGATAAGGCTGTTGATAGTAGTAATAGTAATATTGATATTGGGGATTTGAAGAAAAAATTGTAGTACTATTTTTTATTTCTTATATGCTTTTTCCATTTAATTTATGTGTACATTAGAGACCTGAGAATAAACATAAGAATCTCATTCAAAATTTGAGAGTTTTATGTGAGAATATATTTTTAAAACCATATTTAAATACATGTAAAAATGGAAAATTGAATTGATATTACTAATAATTAAGTAGTTGAGCCGTCTATTTACTCTCAAGATCAACAATTTTTAATAAAATGATAAAAAGAAAATTTGTGTCTAATGGGATTAACTCAAATTACAACAATAATTGGACTAAAACACTTGTACTAATGAACAAATGTTAATAATATTTAACTATTTAAATATATCATAGAAATACATTCAAAGAAATATATATATATATATATATATATATTGTTCTGGACTGGACCAATGGCTAAAATTGGCCCAATCCGCCTCTGCTCCAGAGCGGCCCAAATTGCCTAAGTCCAATCCACAGAGGGGCAAAAGTGACCTTTCTGCCCCCTCCAACCGGACAAGGAATGCAACGTTCCTCCCCGACTTCGATGCCCGTTACGCACGGCTTCCTCATTGCCCGAACAGCAAAGGGCATGTGCCCGAAACTGCGCCTATGCCCGACATAATGGCTAGTTTCGGGCACCCTGCCCGACATAACGGCTAGTTTGGGCGGTTACCTATTCTTTGGGGAAAACGGTTATTTTGCCCCGAAAATAGGACCGTTGGCCACGCGCTGGGGGCTCTATATAAACCCTCTCGCTTGAGAGGGTCAGGTATCCAATATTCACCCTAAGAATTCATACTTTGTACTTGCCCCTTTTCTCTGACCCTTTCTCACTTGAGCGTCGGAGTGCCTTGCAGGTACACCCCTTTCTCTCCATACGACCAGCATCCCTGACGCACTTGGCGGCCTGATTCTACAGGATCTGATCCAGCCTTCACGGTCAGTGGCGCCGTCTGTGGGAACCTTTGTTCTCCCATTCTTTCTTTAACCGAAGATCAAAACAACTTTCGAACATCATCACGATCATGGCCTCCCAAGATCGCACCCAGGATGCTCTTCATTCCACCATCCTCCCCGTCAACAAATATGACGTTGACGGCCAATCATCTCTCCTCCGAGATGCCCGTTTTCTTAGGGATAGAGCCACCGCTTCTCCTTCCCCTGCCCCTGCTGATCGCCACAACGATCAACCTTCTCTTGACCTCCAGTCCATTCCCGTTCCGCCTAACGCCGACCCGGCCGTGGCAACTCTCCTGGAGGCGCTCAACAAGACTAACACCCTGATCCTACGGCAGAACGAGAGGATCGGGGCACTGGAAGAGTCTCACCGTCCAAGATCCCCTCCTACGTGGAGGAACCAGAGGCGATCAAGAAGTCCGCAGCCACGAAGAGAAATCGACCGTAGGCCGCGCCAAGAGGCTGATCCTCGCGCCGCTCGAAAGCGCGACCAGATCTCCCCGTGTGACCAGCACGCTCATGACCACAAACGGACTCGAAGGAACGAGCAATCTCCTCCGATCAAGTCCAAAGGACGGACACGCTCACCTTCTCCCCGAAGGAACCACTCGCCTTCTCCTCGAAGGAAGCACTCACCTTCTCCTCAAAGGAATCGCTCACCTTCTCCGCGAAGGAACCGCCGACGCGAGTATCCCGTCCGGTCACCATCATACACCAGTACTAGCAGCGACGACGAGCCTCGAGGCCCGTTGTCCCAAGAGATCCTGACTACCCGTCTCCCGAAAGGCTTGGAGAAACCCCCGTCGCTTGGCACGTACGACGGGACCACTAACCCAGACGAGCACATCGAGAACATCGATGCGCTCTTAGATTACTGCGGCGTACGGGGCGCCATCAAATGCAGATTGTTCCCGACCACGCTCCGAAAGGGAGCAATGACATGGTATAAACAACTGCCCGAGGAGTCCATCACCTCGTGGAAACAGCTCGGCAGGATGTTCTCGCGGCACTTCACAGCATCTCGCCGCCACCCCAAAACTGAGGCCTCCCTCGGAGCCATAATCCAGGGGAAAGACGAACCTCTCCGCGCATATATCGAGAGGTTCAACAAGGAAGCTGTGCAGGTCTCGACGACAGATAAGATGAAGAAGTTCCTACTCGAACAAGGGGTCCGCCCGGACTCCGAGTTCGCTAAAGCCATTGGCCTCGCGCCACCGAGTAACTTAGACGCCCTCCTCCTCAAAGCCCAATTTCATATTCAGTACGAGGAGAAGATTGTGGCCAGCAATGTCCGAGCGTCTCGCAGCCAGGAGAACGCCAGGGCTTCCAAAGGAGAAGAAGCCTCGACGTCACGTCGGGGTGAACGAAGGCACGAGGACCGTCCCCGCGACTCCCGTGACAGCAAAGGCTCCTCCGGGCGTTTCCATGATTACACTCCCCTGACCGTTTCTAGGGAGAAGATTCTGTCCGAATGTGCCAATTCGGAGTTTAAACAAGCCGGGGTCCGTTTCCCCAAACAGCTGCCGAACAGACCAAACATGGACAAGTCAAAATACTGCCGCTTCCACAAAAGTCACGGCCATACTACTGAGGACTGCATCCATCTGAAGGATGCCATAGAGATACTGATTAGGGACGGCCACCTGAAGCAGTTCGCGAAGAAGAAGGACACTCCTCGGCAGGACGCCCAGGAGTCCAAGAAGGTCGAGGAGGAGGTACCCTCCTCGAAAGACGCCAACATACAGGTCGCTATGTCCATATCGCGGCCCGAGGACTTCAACGTCCCTGACGGGCTCAGCGCCCCTGCATATGTCGCGGCCCACAGCCCGTGGGAGACCTTTCCCTCCGCCATGGTCATCTCTGGCGGGGGTTTCAACAAGGTTACTGTGGGGTCCGTGAAACGGAAGTTCGAACACCTAATCAACACCAGCTCGAGCAAAGTGACCATGCTCGATCAGGCCCCGAAGGGTTCCATCCCCATCTCCTTCTACTGGGAGGAACTCCTCGGCGGATCCCCGAACTCAAGCATCCCACTGCTCGTCAGAGCCCAAATGGCGAACTTCGACGTTCGCCGAATCCTAGTCGACCAGGGCAGCTCGGTCGACATCATGTACTCCCAGCTGTTCTCAACGCTGCAGCTGGACGAATCGCACCTTACCCCCTACGTAGGGTCCGATTTGCAGGGATTCAACGGGTCCGTGACCAAGCCGTGGGGTTACGTCGAGCTGATCGTGACCTTAGGAGCAGCTGAAACGGTCAGATCCATCAAGGTACAATTTTTGGTAATCGACTGCCCGTCACTTTACCAATGCATTTTCGGAAGGCAAACTCTAGCCGAGTTTGGTAGCAGTGCCATCGACCGTCCACCTGAAGACGAAGTATTACACTTCGAAAGGAATGGTCGCCACCCTCCACGGTGATATAGAAGCTGGCCAACGGTGTTTTGAAGCAGCTACAAAGGGGCTCAACGCCATTGCGCCCAAGCCTAAAGCGTCGAGCAAGCCAGTACTGCCAAGCAGCTCCGAAGAGGCCAAGCCTCTGCCCCAGGTCGACTCTATCGACCTCGACAGTCGCTTCCCCGAGGACCAATATGAGGAACGAGCAGCTTCAGCCGGCCCATCCACGTCATCCAGCGGCAGCTCTCATCCAATGCGCCCAATCCCAGATGGCAACTTCGAGGTAGTCCTGTTCGGCGAAGACCCCTAACGGAGAGTAAAGATCGGAGCAGGCATGCCTGACATCGCGAGGAAGAAGCTCAAAGCGTGCCTCCGAGAGAATGCCGACCTCTTCGCGTGGAGCGCCGCGGAAATGTCCGGCTTGGATCCATCCGTCACATGTCACCAACTGACCATTGACCCGACCATCAAGGCTGTAGCACAACGTAGGAGGAAGCAGTCTCCGGAGAAAACGGAGGCTGCTAAAAAAGCTGTAAAGGACCTCATCGAGGCCAAATTTATTTCGGAAGCCAAGTACACCACTTGGCTGTCCAACGTTGTATTGGTTAAAAAATCTAATGGAAAATGGCGCATGTGCATTGATTATACCGATCTCAATAAGGCATGCCCGAAGGATGCCTACCCCCTCCCCAATATTGATAAACTTGTCGATACTTCCGCTGGTTTTAAACTTTTATCGTTCATGGACGCCTACTCGGGCTACAATCAAATCCCAATGGCAATGTCCGACAAAAAATATACGGCCTTCATGACCAAATCGGGGAACTATTACTACAACGTAATGCCCTTCGGCTTGAAGAACGCCGGAGCAACGTACCAACGAATGATGAACAAAGTATTTCGGGGACAGATAGGCGACATGCTCGAAGTTTACATGGACGACATGATCGTAAAGTCCCACAAGGAAACCGATCATACCGCCCACTTACGAAAGGTCTTCGAATAGGCCAGGAAATACAAAATGCGTTTTAATCCGGAGAAGTGCATGTTCAGCGTCCGAGCAGGCAAATTCCTCGGCTTCTACTTAACGGAACGAGGAATTGAAGCCAATCCCGACAAATGTCGGGCATTCTCCGAGTTTCCTACGCCCAAGTCCAAAAAACTCATCCAGTCCCTCAACGGGATGCTCGCGTCACTATCTCGTTTCGTGGCCAAGTCCGCCCAGCACGCCCTACCATTCTTCAAGCTCCTCCGCAAAGAGGCTGCGTTCGAATGGACCGAGGAGTGCGACAAGACCCTTCTCCATCTGAAACGAGCACTCTCAGAGCCACCGGTCCTCTCTCACCCGGACAATGGCGAAACATTGTACCTATACCTGGTCGTAGCTGCCAAAGCAGTGAGTGCTCGCACACCAATTCAAAATCCCGGATGAAGGCCAGCGAATTAGGGTGCAGTTAAGAAGGGGCCAGCTTCAGATGCTCGAACACCGACCGCTGGAAATCAGTAAAAGGCAGCCTCAGCCCCAGCTCTTTGAAGGCATACTCATACATTGTGAAGCGGTCCCCGAAATCCATGCAGATCCGCTCGTTCAAAGTAGGGAAGTGCACCTTCCACTCACCTTATGGTCCTACCTCCGTAAAGACGTCCGCCAAAGACTTTGCGAAAGTAGAAATATGCTCGGAAGGTTCGACCACCTCTCACTCCTCCGCGGAGAACCCTTCGACGTCTTCCTCTACGGCATCCATCTCTTCTTCCTCCCCTACATTGCTGGAGGAACTTGAGGTCGCCGAGCTCGACGCTCGAAGCCGTCGAGCTACTATTTTCCTCAGAGCCGGTTTCCTCCTCGGACGTGTCCAGAATAACCTCTCTGTCTGGCCCCGTCGCCATTACGATCACCTAAAAAGCAGAGAAGACAATGAATTCGACAGCAAATCAAATCCACCCTTCCACTGCTAAGTCAAGTGAAAGGGCGCGCGAAGGGCTGATGACAGCGTCCCCGGCCTAAGCCCTGACATCCAAAGAAAAGGTAAAACCTCCCCGCGAGGAGATGCTCGAAACATATCATCCTCCTACGAGGAGCCTCCCCGCACTCATGCCCAGATTCCGTTTGAAGCTCCACCGGAAACCGCAAAGCCTCACTGGAATCTGGAAACGTTCTACCAAAAAACTCACCGTTCTACCAGAAGATGAACAAACACGGTGGTCACGCATGCACAACTACCGCAACTACGTCGTGGACCACCCTCATTGCTGAACATACTACATACTCCGGCGAAGTGCTGAAGGCGGGAAAATGGCACAACCACCGTCCACCACCAACACTCGCCAGAAATCCGCCTATTTTGTCATCTAAAGCTAACCCTAACCGCATACAATCTACCACTAACAATAAAGGGAGTAAAAACAAGTTACAGATCGGAAAACTTACTTGATTTTAGAAGAGGGTAGAAGCTGCTCGAAGCCGGTGTGGTCGGAAAGCCTGAAGACGGTGACGGGCAAGAACTGGAAGAGACGGAGAGAAATCAGAAAGGAAAAGTTTCAAATGAGACGGTTTCCCCCTATTTATATAAAGGGGCACGTGCAACCACGCGCTCGTAGGCCATCATGACTATCCGCTAGCCATCATTGCCTATTAACTCCTACACGGAGCTCTAGGTACACGTGGCGTCCCATCGTTTCCAATTCTGTCTGACTCTTAGTCTCCCCGAATACCGGGCAACAAGGTCACGACCACGAATCTCACAGACATAGGGGGTCACGAGCACCTTGAGACTATCCCCCTCGTCTACAAATAACAGCTCCATGCTGGCTCCCCGGAGTAACGAGCAGTCCTTAAGTCATCACTCCCATGCTCGGGAGCAACAACTTTGGGGGCTCCTGTTCTGGACTGGACCAATGGCTAAAATTGGCCCAATCCGCCTCTGCTCCAGAGCGGCCAAAATTGCCTAAGTCCAATCCACAGAGGGGCAAAAGTGACCTTTCTGCCCCTCCAACCGGGCAAGGAATGCAATGTTCCTCCCCGGCTTCGATGTCCGTTACGCACGGCTTCCTCACTGCCCAAACAGCAAAGGGCAGGTGCCCGAAACTGCGCCTATGTCCGACATAACGGCTAGTTTCGGGCACCCTGCCCAACATAATGGCTAGTTTGGGCGGTTACCTATTCTTTGGGGAAAACGGTTATTTCGCCCCGAAAATAAGACCGTTGGCCACGCGTTGGGGGCTCTATATAAACCCTCTCGCTTGAGAGGGTCAGCTATCCAATATTCACCCTAAGAATTCATACTTTGTACTTGCCCCTTTCTCACTTGAGCGTCGGAATGCCTTGCAGGTACACCCCCCTCCTCTCCATACGACCAGCATCTCTGACGCACTTGGCGGCCTGATTCTACAGGATTTGATCCAGCCTTCACGATTATATATATATATATATATATTTATATGGCAGTAATAAGACTTTTTAGTGATGTAAAATATTTCTTTAAATTATAAGAAAAGTATATAGAAGTCAAGTTTTTTTAAATTATAAAAGTCTTATTTAGGTTATATGCAATTTTTAAAAAAATTAATAAAAAAATAATTTTAATCTTAAAATAAAATTTATTAATAGTTTAAAATAATTAATATTAAAATACAGTAAATGAAAATAAATTAATAAATTAATAAATAATAATGAATTATTTAAATGAATAATATGAGAAAAAATAATTTATTATAAATAAATATTATTCTCTTTTAGATTAGATTGTGAGAGGTTTAGAACTTTCTCACATATTACAAATATAATTAATTTTGAATGAGAAAAAAATAATAAAAGTAGTTTTATAAAATTGTTTTTTAAAGTAAATTTTAAAAAATTGAAATAATAGAAATTAAAGAAAAATTCACTAATGAATCATTAAATTTTTTTATAAGCTAATGAATAATTAATTATTCATTGTAAAAGAAATATATGTAGTACAATTCTTTTTCTAAAATAATTTATGAGAAGATAGATACTTTTTCTTGTTTTGTTTATAAAAAAAATTATTTTTTTAAATTTATTAAATAATTATTATATCAAATATATTATATATAGTTTGGATATATTGATTGTTTAATAAATTTAAAAATAAGTTTTATTTTATAAATAAGACGGGATCATTGTATTGTGGGCGTAGGTCAACCGGTAATCCAACACACTGTTTTCCTGTCTAATAGATAGCTTTCATTTTAATATTTTAATAAAATAAATCACCTCCTTATTTTACTTGCCAAACAAAATTGTACTTGTGTTTTAAAACTCATTCCCATCTATTTGGTTGTGTCATTCAGATCCTGAACTCTTGGATAGGACAGGTGAAAAGATTAAAAAAAAATCAAATCTGTTTTTTTTTTAATAAGCAATTGCATTACGAAAGAGGACGAAAAGTACTCGAAACAGAACAAAGAAGTTATTGTCGTGACAAGCAAGAAAGTGGCGACGAAAACCACTCAAAAAAGAAACAAACATTCGTCGTTCTACCTACATAATTGAACCATCTCCAAGAAGACAGCTTAATACAATTAAGAACATCAACAAGACTAAAAGGGATAGCTCTAAAAATGTAATCATTTCTACTCTTCCATATTAGCCCAAATCGTGAATGCCCACACCGAGTTACCGAAATTAGAACCCATAGAAATCTTCAACTGGGTTAAGAAGCTTAAAAATAACTCAACACAATTGTTTTTCCTGACAATCTCTAATCCAAGCCACCTCTCGATACTACTCCAAATTCTACCGACAAAGGAACACTCTAAAAAGATATGACAAGCAGATTCGTTGACGATACCACAACAAGAGCAAAGCGGATCTAAGTTTTCAATAGAGATACCTCTCCTTAACATCTGGTCCTTAGTACCTAACTTATCCCAAAATAGCCTCCAAATGAGGACTTGAATCTTGGAAGGAAAGGTAGAATCTCACGTGAGCTTCATAGCTAGTTCAGTCTTGTTATCCCAGTCAATGGAGTTAACTTCCTGCAACAATAAAAGATAACCAGAACAGACAGAATAACATTCCTTTATATCAGCTAACCAAACAAATGAGTATTTTTTAAAGGCATCAAGCGTCATATTTGCAAACAGAGCAGAAATAGCCTGGATTCAAACTCCCTCTCCATGTCTCGCAAGCAAGTAGTAAGGAAAATAGACGGTCCAGAAACAAGGAACAAGTTGAACATATCAACCACAGAAACTTTGTGAAGGGCAGGAACCGAGAAAAATAAGAGAGGGTGAACATCCTTCAATGGCATATCACCAAAACAACGAGAAAACCAGAAAGAAACCCAGTTGCCATTACCCAACACACCGTTAATATTTTCAGTAAACAGGTCCTTGGTAAGTTGCTTATCATAACCAATCGACACAATGTCCCGCCACCAAATCGAATCCGTTTCACAACCTCCTTTACCGTCGTTACACAGCACCGCCAATCCAATGTTATTAAAGTTCTGCGCGTATCTAGCCTCCAAAATTCCATTCCAAAGAGCTTCGTCTTCCGAAATCAGCCTCCATCTCCATTTTAATAAAAGATCCTTATTAAAACACTCAATATTCTTTATTCCCAGACCGCCTAGATCTTTTGGTAAACATACCCTCTTCCAACTCATCCAGTGTATGCTCCTACTCTTCGATAATCCACCCCACAGGAAATTAGCTTGGATTCTTGAAATAGATCTCAAAATCTGAACCGGAGCTTTGTAGAACGAGAGAGTGAAGATTGGAATAGAGTTCAACACCGAATTGATTAACGAAACTCGTCCACCAATGCTCAGGTTTTTATTCTTCCGCACCGCCAACTTACTGCTAAATAACTCTAACACATGACTCCACATACGAATTCTACGTGGGCTATCACCAACATAAATACCAAGAAATTTGAAAGGGAGGGAACTCACATCACGGTGCAAAAACTCTGCAACAGAATCAACAAAACCTTCCTTGCAGTTAACACCATACAAGCTACTTTTGAAGAAATTAACTTTCAGACCAGAGATCAACTCAAAACCTCTTAGCAAAGCTTTCGCACACCATAATTTATCCCTATTTCCTTCTCCAATGATCATCGTATCATCTGCAAATTTTATAATGCTATGGGATACCTCATCGGAAACCTTAAACACTTTAAAGAGATCCTGTTCTACGGCTTTCTTCATGAGGGCATTCAACCTTTCCATAACAAAGATGAATATAAAAGGAGACAAAGGGTCTCCTTGTCTAAGCCCTTTGCTGACCTTGAAGTCCTTGGTAACACTACCGTTAACGAGAACGGACATAGTACCATTAAAAACCAGAGACTCCAACCACCTTTTCCAATACGGGCCAAAATTCATCTTTTCAAGCAAGTGTCTCAGAAAGTACCAACTCACACAGTCGCATGCCCTCTCGAAGTCTACTTTAAGAACTAAACACTCTTTCTTCAAACACTTTGCCATATAGAGGATTTCATTTAGGACCACTGCTCTATCAAGCATGTTCCTACCGGCCACGAACGCAGTTTGTTCCAAAGAAACCAAGTTACCAACTACAACCTTTAACCTATTAGCTAGCATCTTAGAGAGAATTTTTTGGAATGCATTAACAAGACAAATAGGCCTATAGTTCACCAAGGTCTGAGGACCTGTAACCTTAGGCACCAGAGTTATAAACGAGGCCATAGCAGCCTTAGTCAACCTTGAGTTAGAATAGAACTCCACCACAAAATTAACCACATCAACCTTAATAACTTCCCAACATTTCTGAAAGAAAAGAAAAGAAAAACCATCGGGCTAGGGCTCTTAGATCCTTCGCACTGCCACACAGCATCCTTTATCTCAAGTTTAGTGAAGGGAGACTTAAGAATGCTGCTATCTGTAGCGGGGAAATTTGTGAGTGTAAGCTATTGATTAACTTAACTCATAAAGCAAGAGTCGCCACCGCGCTTTTATTTATTCCACAAAGGAAAAGGAAAAAAGAGCGAATAAATCCTAAGAAGTCTAAAAGAGCAAAAGCTAAAAAAGACAAAGAGAAATGGGTAAGGGGGGTTGGTTATGCAATGGGAAGGTGTTAGCACCCAAAACGTCTATAGTACTCTATAGGAACCCTTTGAAATATCTACCGCTTTTGGTTTGAAAAGGTTTGCTTGTAAAGAGATTTGGGAGATGAGGGGAGAAATATTTTCTTAAGATTTTTGTGTTTGGAGAGACTTATCGCCTCATGCCTACGTACCCACGATGTGCAATGTAGGATCAAAACCTCGTAGTTCGTGGTACAAAGAATGAAATTTATTTGTTTTGGTTGATTTTAAGTGTAATGACAAGTTGTCATTTCCAAGCGAATAATTCCTCTTAAAGAAACGAATCATGTCTAAACTTATGAAAAAGTTTTAAAAGAAAAGTGCATAAGGCACAAAAAGAGATTGATGAGTTTGGTGTTTGTTTTAAAGTTTTTTTGAAATGGTCAAAATATGATTAACATGGATTGACATTTATTAAAGAAAAAAAAGTTTAAAAAATCACTTGACCAAAGTCAAGGTTTTATTATGAAAGTGGTTTAAGTTTTGAAAACAAGAAAGTTTTGAAAAAGGGAGAAGGTTTTGAAAATTGAAGAAGGGGTGGAGAAGAAGTGACTATCCTAGTGCATAAAAATAAAAGCTAGGGTAAGAAAGATCTAACCACATTGAGGCACTCCTCAAAGCATAATAAGAAAAGAATTCCATCCTCTTGAGCCAATAAGCAAGCCAAATAAAGGCTGGGATACCAAACTCCATAATTGTCCAAAGCATAAGGGAGAGAATCCTAATTTTAAGTCCATAAGTCCATAATCAAGAGTACAGGTCCTCCAATGCAAAGGATAGTGGTCATAGTCCAACATTAAGAGCACAAGTCTTTTAGTGGTTTAATCCTCTATTAATGTTTTAAGTCCAAATGGACCAAAAAAAAACAAAAGCACAAGATAATATGGTCCAAATGGACAACTGAAAAATGACATAAACATAAACATGATATGATAAAATGACATAAAGCATAAAAAATAAAGAGAGATAGGGAGCGAGAAGAAAAAATAAAAGTTAGAAGTTAGTAATTAGTAGCACAAGGCTCTAGTGCCATAAGCCTTCACCGATTATTCCATTTCGCGTTTTGAACTATAGTGATTAAACAATGTACTTAGGTCAAAGTTAGTGAAGACTTGTTAGAAGATTGATAGAATCAAAGCCTCTACAACAACAAGCTTCAAAGATTTTGAACCTAATACAAAAGATTAACCAACAATGGATTGACGCGACCAATCAAGGTCTGGATCACAGAAGTTCAAATTCTGAATTGGACAAAGAGGGACAAATGTTGCGCTATGTTAAGAAATCTCCGAGTAATCTACGGAGTAATTACCCTACAATGAGGCCGGTCAATAGATCTTTGTGCTAATGCATGCTAGATGAACGATATGTAAATCATCATCCGAAAGCAATGCCGCACGAAAAGAAAATAGGTAACGATCTAGTCTTGATCAAGAATTCAACAAAGAAATTCTAAGACCCATAAGACTTTCATCGATTAAAATAAAAAGAAATAAATGAAGAGAAATCCAAATTGAATTACACTTTCAAGATCCTTTCATCTTCATGTTCAATCACTTTTAATTGATAAGTTTAAGTGTGAAAACATATCACTAATTCAAAGCACCTCAAATGAATTCAACAATTCATTAAAAGATAGATTTGAACTAATGAATGTTTAATTACTTTAACCATATCCAAAGTCCATTGAAATTGAAGGGAAATTAATCTCAGCAATGCATTTCAAGGCTAAAATAAGAAGAAAGGGGAAGAAAAAGGAAGAAAAGCCAAAACAACCCCAAAAATAAGCAAAAAACCCATTCTGGATGCTGGTTAATCGATTAACCATTTCACAATGCAATTAGGTTAATCGATTAACCAGTGTTAACTTGCAGTTTTTTTGCGCAGAATTCAACTGTTAATCGATTAACCAATTCGTGCTGGTTTTGGTTAATCGATTAACACTGTAAAAACAGAAGAAAATCAGTTTGAAAATTGTAAAATCCTTGATCAATCATTTATTCAAACACCTCATGAACAAGGATGCAATTGTGCACGAAATTTTGAGTAAAACATTAGCAAAAACCAGCAATCAAACACAATTACAAGATCCAAAGGATCAAGTAACAAGAATCCACCAAGGATCTACATTATGGAAGATGAAGATGAAGTTTCAACAATGGTGAAAGATGAATTACCGGTTCAAATCTGAAAATTCCTTCAAATTGCTTCAAGATCCAAAAACCAAAGCCTTGATCTACTGTAATTGATGAAGAAAATAAGTTTGGATGAAGGTTTAGCTCAAAGTTGAACAAGATTCAATGTGAATTCTTGTTAACTTTCAAGAGAAGAAAAGTGAGCTTTGAGTGAATTTTGTGGTTGGGGAGAGAATTTGCAAGAGGTTTGTTGGCTATCAAAAGCTTCAAGAGAAATTTTAGCAAGGTGAATTTGGCTCTCAAAAGCTTGTGAAATGAATGAAATGAGGTCTCTATTTATAGAGTTTAGGCTTGAAAATTTGGTGGTTTGGAATTTGGTTTGGAAATGAAAATTAGGCTTGGAATTTGAATTTGGAGGGAAATGATCAAAAGAGTGGTGATTAGTGGAGGTACATGGTGGGAATTAATTATGATGATGTAGGGAATTAAAATGAGATGGTCTAGAATATTCCACATGTGATCCAAATGATGAAAATTGGTGCCAATTGCTTCACAATTTGAATTTGGCACATTTTTTTTCAAAAATTGCACGTGTTAATCGATTAACCATTTTTAGTGCAAAATGTGTTAATCGATTAACACAGTGAAAAAATGAGAAAAATGACTTTTTGATGTGTTGTCTTGCCTCTGGCTCGATTTTTCTTGCTTGTCAAAGAAGGCATGGAAATAAACACATGATCCTTGGAGTCTCTTGAATAATAATCAATTAAAACTTGGAAACTCTTGATCAGATAATTTTTGAATTAATTGCAGATCAACTTTGACTTTGTTTAGATGAAATTCATTCTAGCTGCGGGACTGATTTTTGGTATTTTTAACCTGTTCTTCCCCTGAAAATGTTAGTGAAAGAAAACAAAATATTTTTGGATTTTAATTCATGGTTAGTAAATATAAAACAAGTTAAGCAATAAAACAACTAAACAAACACACACACACACACACACTCAAAGATCCCTGCAATGCACAGTCCTATAAAAGAGGGGACCAATGTGTGATCTTGTTTGTATGTATGAATGCACATGACAAGCAGAGAATCTTAGGGGCAAAAATTAGGGTATTACAGCTGCCCCTATTTAAGTTTCTTCTATTCGGAGATATGAAGATGTGCGTCTTTGTCTCAATGAGATTGAAGAGACTTAAATATAACAACAACCCAATTTTTGGCCATAAGAGACCACAAAAATGATATGATCATGCAAATGGTATACAGACACAAAACCTCCGTGGGGAGAAACGCCACGGGAGACCAACAAAAACTGGGGAGCAAAGAGAAAAGACTCCACCGGGGGAAAACAGAAGAGGGAAAACACATCCCAACAGGGCGGGAAACAAATCTCCATTGGGGAAGAGAAAGGAATAAGATTCCATTGAGGGAAAGTTACTAATACTAGAAACGAAAGAGGGATAACTCGTCCCAACAGGGAGAGAAAAATCTCCGCTGGGGAACAGATCGTCTACCATCAGACATCCGGTAATAGCAAGATCAAAAGGAAAGATTTCCAACCACCAACCGAATGGACGAAGGTGATAAGCCAAAGAAATATTACCAACCATCAACCAAGTGACAGTTACAACAAGGTAATCAACCAAGGGTATGAGAAAGATTACCTACTACCAACGAAGGGTGGGACGACAAAGGTAATTATCTCAAACAAAGAAAGGAGAGATTACCAGCTATCAAACAAGTGATAGCTACAACGAGGTAATCAAACATGGCTATATTACCCACTACCAACACAGGGCAGGACGACAAAGGTAATAAGCCAGCTATATCACCTACTACCAACAAAACAGGTAGGACGACAAAGGTGATAAGCTAGAAGGGGTCGAGAAATATCACCTACTACCAACACAGGGCAGGGCGACAAAGGTGATAAACTCAAACAAAGAAAGAAGAGATTACCAGCTATCAAACAAGTGATAGCTACAACGAGGTAATCAAACCCGACTATATTACCTACTACCAACACAGGGCAGGACGACAAAGGTAATAAGCCAACTATATCACCTACTACCAACAAAACGGGTAGGACGACAAAGGCGAAAAGCTTCCATTGCCAAAGCAAGGGACCAAAATTCAATCCGGGAATAAACCAGAGAGAAATGGTCAAAGACGACTCATCCCGAGGAGGAAATATCTCAACTGGGGATTAATTCCATCCAGACAAATGAACAGGGGAGGAAGGCTAAAACAGAATATCTTCTACGAGGCATAAACTCAGTGGGGAATTAACAAAGATAGGCATTTTCTGCTTACGGGTCAACACTCTAAATAGAGATAAGACACACATGCTCTGCAGGGACAACAGCACCAGAGAGCAAAGAAACACCAACACAGATGCAAAATGCGCAATGCAACAACAATATGCTATGCACAACAAGAGGATGCGCATGCAATGTGTATGAGTATGAATATACTGACAAAACAGACATAAGGATTAGCAGAGGGCGAATAAACATCACAACACCACGGAATACTTGGCTAATCTCAACAAGATAGAGATATCATTAGCAACTCCGCTAGGGATTTAGCTGAAGAAATCCTGCAAGAGATAAACAAAAGCCATCAAAGGAAAATAAATCCTACTACAAGGCTCAAATCTTGCTGGAGAAAAGAATATACTCTTTGGGGCAACCCAAATATCAATCTTCTAACATCAATGATCCATAAAGTGGATAAAACATAAACTCTGCCCCGAGGATGGAAAGAAAGCTACTGGGGAATCATAACCACCCAAATCTTTCCGACTCTTCCTGGGGATCATAAAGGATTCATAGGAACTTCTATTTCAATAAGATGAAGAGATCTGTTGCGGAAAAATAATGAATCCGCTGAAGATAGTAGACATATAAACATTTATGCAACATCCACTGGAAAACAAGGCAAATCTGTTGGAGATACAAGAACACTCTCAGGGGATTTAACCAAATCTGAGCAAAGCATCCTGAGCTTGCTGAGGAAAGCAACAAAAGGTCAAGCTGTGGGGGATTTTAGATCAATACTCATCATAAATGAGAGAAAACCCAACAGGTGACTAATGAGGTTTCATCAGCGACTTCATTGGGGAACATCCGGAATAATGATGCATAATCTTCACTAGGAGGATAAATTTCTGGAAAAATAATCCGGAGAGGAGTACATCCCGGACTTGCTGGGGAAAAACCAAACAGCATTGGCCCTTATGAATTCAACACATCATAACACAACTTTGAAGGAACCTATCATCCTGTCGACAACTGGTTATGTGAACAAAACTCTGCCGAGGAAACATCAACCAACTCTACTGGGGAAATATCGACAAACTCTACTGGGGAACTGTCAACAAATTCTGTTAGAAGAGTGAAAACAAACCCTACTGAGGGAAACATCGATCCTACCATCCTTGGAATAACCGTTGACATTCCTTTAAGCGTTCATAAATCAAAAGAAAATATTTTTATAATTTTCAAAAAAGTTTAAATCAATTATTTACATTTTGTTTCAAAAATCATCATAAAAAATAAATGAAATTTTGCAAACAGAAACAAAATAAGAATTGCAAATAAAGGGACAAAGGCCCAAATTTTATTAATAGAATGGTAGTCCGCAAATGGCGTAACTCCATAGATCATTACAAAGTTTAAAAAATGGTAAATACATGGAAAGGGTTACATTGAAATACAATGACCACTATTCTCCCTAACAACTTTAAATTCCGCTGTGCTCAGAGCTTCAGTTGAGGATGATTGAAGCAGAATCCTTGATAAACAATGTTGCTTTCAGCAATCAAGACTGGCCAAATGCAGTTACTTACCATAATCCCTAAATTTTGCCTAGATTGCCCTCTCAGGTTTTCAATCTACCGGGATGATTATTTTTGTCTCTAATTTTTGCCTGGACCGCCCTTTCGGGTTTTCAGCCCACCGAGATGCTCATTTTTGCCTAAGCCGCCCTTTCAGGTTTTCAACTTAGCGAGCTGTTCTTTTTTTTGTATATTTTTTTATTTTTAGGAAAAGTATTTCTTTACTGTATCGGCATTCACAGGACGAGTGAACTCTTCACCATCCATAGTTGTAAGAAGTAATGCACCACCAGAGAAGGCTCTCTTGACAACATATGGGCCTTCATAATTAGGAGTCCACTTGCCCCTAGAATCATTGGTAAAAGTCGAGATCTTTTTGAGCACGAGGTCGCCTTCTCTGAACACACGAGGTCAAACCTTCTTATCAAAAGCTTTCTTCATTCTCTGTTGATACAATTGGCCATGACACAAGGCCGCCATTCTCTTCTCTTCAATCAAATTCAACTGATCATATCTACTCTAATACCATTCAGCCTCAGATAATTTAGCTTCCATCAAAACTCTCATAGAAGGGATTTCAGCTTCTACCGCGAGTACTACTTCCATACCATAAACAAGAGAGAAAGGGGTTGCCCCTGTTGAAGTGCAGACGGATGTACGATACCCATGCAAAGTAAAAGGGAGCATCTTATGCCAATCCTTATAAGTAACAATCAACTTCTGAATAATCTTCTTAATATTCTTATTAGCAGCTTCAACAGCCCCATTCATCTTAGGTTTGTAAGAAGAAGAATTATAATGCTCAATCTTAAACTCATCGCATAATTCATTCATCATCTTGTTGTTCATATTCGAACAATTATCAGTGATAATCTTGCTCAGAACACTATACCGACATATGATTTAGTTCTTGATAAACCGGACCACTACTTGCTTGGTCACATTGGCATATGATGCCGCTTCAACCCACTTGGTAAAATAGTCAATAGCCACCAATATGAAACGGTGTTCGTTCGACGCTTTAGGCCCAATCATATCAATGCCCCACATGGAGAAAGGCCATGGAGAAGAGATAACGTTGAGAGGAGTCGGGGGCACATGAATTTTATCAGCATAAACTTGGCATTTATGGCACTTCTTCACAAATTTGCAGCAGTTAGATTCCATTGTCATCCAATAGTAACCCGCCCTTAACATCTTCTTAGCCATTGCATGCCCATTGGCATAGGTACCAAAAGATCCTTCATGAATTTCTTTCATCAACATGTCTGCTTCGTGTCTATCCATGCATCTGAGCAAAACCATGTCATAATTTCTTTTATACAACACATCATCATTCAAGAAGAAACTACCAGTCAATCTTCTCAAAGTCTTCTTATCTTTCTTGGATGCCCCAAGTCGGTACTCTTGATTCTGAAGAAAGCATTTGATATCATAATACCACGGTTTATCATCAACAACTTCTTTAACCGCAAATACATGAGCTGGCCTATCAAGCCGCATAACATTAATTTTAGGCACATTATTCCACCGATTCACCATAATCATGGAGGATATGATGGCTAAAGCATCCGCCATTCGATTTGCTGCTCTGGGTACATGGTGAAACTCAACCTTATTGAAGAAAGTTAACAACCTTCTTGCATAATCTCGATAAGGAATCAAATCAGGTTGACGTGTCTCCCATTCTCCTTTAATCTGATTAATCACTAGGGTTGAATCTTCGTATACATCAAAAATCTTGATTCTTAAATCAATAGCTTCTTCCAAGCCCATAATACACGCTTCATATTCAGCCGCATTATTTGTGCAAGTGAACATCAATCTTGCGGTGAAAGGAATATGAGAACCATGAGGAGTAACAATTATCGCTCCAATACCATTGCCATACTCATTAACAGCTCCGTCAAAAATCAAACCCCAACGGGATCCAGGCTCAGGACCTTCATCAGGTAATGGTTCTTCACAATCTTTAACTTTTAGGTACATCACATCCTCATCAGGAAAGTCAAACTTGATAGGTTGATAATCATTAATTGGCTGGTGTGCCAAATGGTCAGCCAAAACACTTCCTTTTATCGCTTTTTGAGTTTGGTACTCGATATCATATTCTGACAACAACATTTACCAACGAACAATCCTCCCAGTTAAAGCAGGCTTTTCAAAGACATACTTGATTAGACCATTTTGGATATCAACCAAGTTGTATGACTCACCATATACTGGCGGAGACACTTGGCAGCCCAAGCTAAAGTACAACATGTCTTTTCAAGCATTGAATACCGAGACTCACAATCGGTGAACTTCTTACTCAAATCATAAATGGCAAATTCTTTTCGACCAGATTCATCTTGTTGTCCCAGAACACAACCCATAGACTCTTCTAGCACAGTCAAGTACATGATCAAAGGTCTTCCTTCCACAGGAGGAGACAAAATCAGAGGTTCAAGTAGATACTCTTTAATTCTTTCAAAAGCTTTCTGACAATCCTCTGTCTATACACAACCTTGATCTTTGCGGAGAAGCTTGAAGATAGGCGCACACGTGGCAGTCATATTGGATATAAATTGGGAGATATAATTCAAACGTCCCAAGAATCCTCTTACTTGTTTTTCTGTTCTAGGCGCAGGCATTTTCTGAATAGCTTTAACTTTACCAGGATCAACTTCTATGCCTTTTTAGCTGACAATAAAACCCAACAATTTTCCAGAACGGACACCAAAATACGGAGCTTAAACTTTCTCAAACGTTGAAACAACTTCAATAAGTACACGACATGATCTTCTTCAGTCTTCGACTTATAAATCATATCATCCACATAAACCTCAATTTCTTTATGCATCATATCATGGAACAAAGTAGTCATAGCTCTCTGGTACGTTGCACTAGCATTTTTCAAACCGAAGGGCATCACTCTGTAACAGAATGTTCCCCAGGGTGTAATGAATCTTGTTTTTTCCATATCCTCGGGTGCCATCTTTATTTGATTATAACCGGAAAATCCATCCATAAAAGAAAAGATACTGAATTTAGCAGTATTATCTACCAGCATATCAATGTGCGGCAATGGAAAATCATCTTTCGGACTGACTTTATTCAAATCTTTATAGTCAACGCACATTCGGACTTTTCCGTCTTTCTTTGGAACAGGCACAATATTGGCCACTCATTGAGGATATTCAGAAGTCACAAGAAAACCAGCATCAATCTGCTTTTGAACCTCCTCTTTGATCTTCACAGCCATGTCGGGATGAGTCCTTCTCAATTTCTGCTTCACAGGTGGACATACAGGCTTCAGCGGCAATCTATGCTCCACAATATCAGTATCAAGACCAGGCATGTCTTGATAGGACCAAGCAAACACATCAACATACTCTCTAAGAAGCTCCACAATCCTCTTCTTGACATCTGACTGAAGCAGTGCCCCAATCTTGACTTCTTTCTTATCATCATCTGAACCCAAATTAACTAATTCCACCGACTCTTCATGAGGCTGGCTTTTTCCTCGTGCTCAAGCAACCGAGAAATTTCATCTGGAATCTCCTCATTACCTTCTTCTTCAGCCCCAAACACAGGGAACTCAAAGTTAGGAGAGAGCATAGGGTCATTGTTTTCAATAGGTTTAACAATCAATCTGCACAATGATTTATGTTTGATTTTAGAATATGAACAAGAAGTGCAAGTATTATGCAGATAAAAGTGATCATCACATTATTATTATTTTTTGGTTTTTTATGTTACCATTTTTCAGAAATAAAGCAAAAAGGGAAAACATAATGTGGATAAACAAAATAACATTTTATTGATGATGATAAAATTTGAAACAAAGCCCTCACAAATTCACTTTCACTTTGGGCAGAGTGAAAGGATTTTTGAAAGAAACAAAAACAAATTACTTTGAAATATGAACAACTGTGGGAACATCAACACCTATCCAATTCTGGCATATTTGTCCATGTGTCACGAAATTGGGAAGTTCTTCTTCCTCATCATATTCAGGTTCCTTAAACTTCTTCCGAGGGGAATAAAAAGGCACATATGCATCCTCTGGGGACATATACCCGGGGTCTTCCAAATAAGGCTCCCAGTCTTCAGCAGGAATGACATCACTTTCAGAACCAAACGGGATATAGCCTACAGGGTCATCTTCAATAATCGCAGCCGTAGAATGATCTTTACTAGGACAATCTTGAACCATATTGGCAGACGCCTTACCATGATTAGGCAGCGGATTTGATTGTACATTAGGGTTGGAATCTTCGAAAGACAAAATACCACTCATAGCCAATCTTTGAACTTCCATCTTCTATGGATAGCAGTTCTCAGTATCATGCCCCGCTCCTCCCTGATGGAAAGCGCAACGAGCTTCAGCCTATACCACCATGGCAAATCTTTTGGAATAGCAGGTGGTGCACGGGTCTGAACAAGATTCTTTTGAATTAAACAAGGAAGCAAATCTATATATGTCATCGGAATCGGATCAAAATCCTTCTGAAAACGGCCCCGTTGATTGTTTTGTTGATTAGAACGTTGTTGATGAGTAGGAGTTGCCTGAACAACAGGAGTCGAATTGAGAACAGGAGTAACAGATGCAACATGTTGCTGACACTGATTATTCTTACTATAACTCTTTTTGCGTCCTCCATGGGAAATAGCATTGGTCTCACCTTCTTTCTTTTTGGCAAGTCCTCCCCCATATTTCTTGGAATTACCAGCAGAATTACCATCTTTTGACAATCGTCCCTCACGGACACCTTCTTCTAATCTCATCCCCATATTAACCATCTCAGTGAAGTCACTCGGGGCACTAGCAATCATACGCTCATAATAGAAAGGACTCAGAGTTTTCAGAAAAATCTTGGTCATCTCTTTTTCTTCCAAAGGAGGATTAATCTGAGCAGCAATCTCGCGCCACCTTTGCGCGTATTCTTTGAATGTCTCCTTATCTTTCTGAGCCATTTCTCGAAGCTGGTCACGATCAGGAGCCATATCCACATTATACTTATACTGTTTCACAAACGCCTCACCCAAATCCTCAAAAGTGCGAATTCGAGTACTGTCGAGTCCCATATACCATTTCAAAGCTGAACCAGACAAACTATCTTGAAATTAGTGAATAAGAAGATGATTATTATCGGTCTGAGTCGACATCTTACGAGCATTCTTAGTCAAGTGACTCAACGGACAAGATTTTCCCTTATACTTTTCAAAGTCAGGGACCTTGAACTTATGCGGGATCTTCACATTAGGAACCAAGCATAACTCATGAGCATTCTTCCCAAATAATTCTTTACCTCTCAAAGCTTTGATTTCTTTCTGCATTTTAGTAAACTGGTCTTGAATCTCTTCCATTTTCTCATAAGCATCAACACTCTCACTTGGAGCAGTATGGAAAATTTGTTCTTCCCCAAAAGGAACGGTATGAACCACAGGTGGTGGCACATTCATCACAGGTTGAACAGTAGGAACAACTGGAACTTCAGGAGGCGGAGGTGGTTGATAACCTTCAGGAACAAAGTTAATAGGCATGCCCTAGGGGAAGCCAGGAGGTATGGAGTGTTGAGGAACACTAGCAGGCGCCACAGAGATGGGCGTAGAGACGAGCTCAGAAATGATTATCCTTTGCACAGGAGTTGAAAGCAGAGGAGGAGGTGGTGGTGGCTGATTCTGAGCAGCCACCAGAGCTTCCATCATAGCAGTGAGTCTCTCCAAACTATCCTTCAAATTTGTCACTTCCTCACGAAGCTCACGGTTCTCTTGTTGCAACTGATCCATCTTCTTCTTCTTCAAATTAGCTCGAGTATTATACTGGTGCGACAACTTGGCTGAATGAAGACCAAAGGTAAACATAAGACACCTAAAAAGGCAAGAAACAATGCAAAATGATGCTTGATGTGCAAGATGCAAATGCAAAGTTTCAAGGAATTATAAGGCATATTGCAAACATTGTTATTTGAAATACCAAAATCTCATTCATTAATGTTGGAAAAGATTACATCTCGGAAGTACAGATTCAAGAATCCTAAAACAATAGAGAATAAAGAAAACTCGAATCCTAGAGAATCTCATGAGAAGAAGTCCCAGCTCTATCTTCCAGCTTCTTGAGGCGAGCCTGCATCTGAGTCTTCTCAATTAGCAACTGATTGACGATCAATTTCTAAGGAGATTCTGAACTCTTCGGAATATCGGAAACTGGCTGAATGCGAGAGGAAAATAAATCCTCTTGCTCCATTCTCTTCTTGTTGGCAACTTCATCTTCATTCTTCTTCTTGAAGTGCTCTTGAAGTCTTGCATTCTCTAACTCAACAATCTGATACTTGTTCTTCCAAGCATCTCTCTCTTGTTGCATCTCTGCCAAAGCGATCTGAAGCTTCTCTGTGTCTTCCATAAAGTAGAGGATATGCTTCTTAGCAGTTAGAGACAAAGGTTCCTGACGCGTATAAGGTATCTTCAAAGTAATAGCTCTATTTTTAACCCATTGGAGGTGAGGTTCCGAAGAGACACAATTCGGATTTCCCAAACTTTCCTTACCCTTTCTACGAATGTTGCGCCAAGCTTTCACAATCTCTCTCTTGAGAGTAACCTGAGATTCATCTTCCTTGAAAAAGAGACCCGCCAAATGGATGTTCTTCGGTACCTCTCGCAAAGGATATCCCAACTGACGACGAGCCAATACCGGATTGTAACTGATTCCTCCCTTTGTACCAAGAAGAGGTACGTTGGGAAAATCACCACAACTATCAATAAGCATCGCTCCAGAAGGAACACGGCTACACCAATCAATATCAGAATGAGTGAGAGACATGATCTTCCGCGACCAATATAAACCATCCTTGAGGTTCCAGAAAGCTGCAGACTTTGGCAAGTGAGAAATAAACCACTTGTAGAGCAAAGGCGCACAACAGATAATCATCCCTTCACCATGGAAATTCCCGAGGTGAACAGAATGGTAAGCATCAGCAAGTAAAGTAGGAACTGGATTCCCAATCAAGAAAATCTGAATAGCGTTGATGTCGACAAAGTTCTCAACATTCGGGAAGAGGAACAGTCCATAAATAAGAAAGGCAAGAATAGCCTCAAAAGCAACTGTGGTCTTCACGCTAGCAAAGTGACGAGCTTTTTCCATCAAGAACTTAGCGGGTAACCCAAGAATCTTTCCTTTGGTATCCATGCGAGCCTTAATCTCAGAAACCTTCAAGTGAGTAGCCTTCGCAATAACGATGCTCGGGAGCACGATCCAAACCAGAGAAAATCCGACCATGAATAGGCAAACCAAGCAGGAGAGAATACTCCTCTAGCGTAGGTACCAACTTATAATCAGGAAAGGTGAAACAATGAAGCAAAGGGTCATAGAACTGAACCAAAGTAGCAAGCAATCCTTCATCCATATCAACCTTCAAGAGAGATAAAAGCCTTCCATATCTGGACTCGAACTTCTCGATATCAACAACCAAAGATCCTAGCTCTCTCAAACCCTCTAACTTAGGACTCTTGAAAGTGTACTTCCTTGTACTTCTCCTTCCAAAATCCATAACAAAAGTATCTACAATGTTTGCAATGACACCTTTAAGTTCCTTAAAACCTTCCAAAAGAATGCTCATGAATGCATGAGTGCATGAATGCAACAACCACAAACAAGATCACACAAAGCACACGGGTCAAGGTTAAAGTCACGAGCATGAAGCCAAAGGTAAGAACCAATCCCACAAAGGTATGTACTAACGTTTTGTATTTATTGTACCTGCAGAAAACATCGGTTCTAACAGAGTACCCAGGGTCCACAATCCACTATCAGACACATCAGTTCACCGATTTGCTCGGAGGTTGGTAGTTATCCTCAAGAGAATCTAACCTGAGTGTAGCATCGCATGATAGCTAAGTCGGATTTGCATCCTCATAGCTTCCGTGCTACGATCCTAAAAAGGCTAAGATGGGTTAAGGGTCACTACGGTCCTCAGAGTTCTAGGCTTCTATGGAAAAAGTAATGCCTTCAACAATCGCTCGATCGGCATCAGTAATTCCAAAGAGGAAACCACCGAGTGGATAGATTCTCAAGTTCTGCTTTTTCGGGATTCAGCTCCCTCAAAGCTCCCTTGACTATACCATCCTCCTATTTCAAAGTACACTCAGGTCCGGGTATAGGATCTATCTCACACACAGAGGAACTCCCAAACAGAACAAACAAGTAACAAGCAAATCAGACAAAAAGCAGTAAATAAATCAAAGTAAGCTAAACCCCTCAAGGGAGTGATCCCCAGCAGAGTCGCCACTTTTCTGTAGAGGGGAAATTTATGAGTGTAAGCTATTAATTAACTTAACTCATAAAGCAAGAGTCACCACCGCGCTTTTATTTATTCCACAAAGGAAAAGGAAAAAAGAGCGAATAAATCCTAAGAAGTCTAAAAGAGCAAAAGCTAAAAAAGACAAAGAGAAATAGGTAACGGGGGTTGGTTACGCAATGGGAAGGTGTTAGCACCCAAAACGTCTATAGTACTCTATAGGAACCCTTTGAAATATCTACCGCTTTTGGTTTGAAAAGGTTTGCTTGTAAAGAGATTGGGGAGATGAGGAGAAAAATATTTTCTTAAGATTTTTGTGTTTGGAGAGACTTATCGCCTCATGCCTACGTGCCCACGATGTGAAATGTAGGATCAAAACCTCGTAGTTCGTGGTACAAAGAATGAAATTTATTTGTTTTGGTTGATTTTAAGTGTAAAGACAAGTCGTCATTTCCAAGCGAATAATTCCGCTTAAAGAAATGAATTATGTCTAAACTTATGAAAAAGTTTTAAAAGAAAAGTGCATAAGGCAAAAAAATAGATTGATGAGTTTGGTGTTTTTTTTTAAAGTTTTTTTGAAATGGACAAAATATGATTAACATGGATTGACATTTATTAAAGAAAATAAAGTTAAAAAAATCACTTGACCGAAATCAAGGTTTTATTATGAAAGTGGTTTAAGTTTTGAAAACAAGAAAGTTTTGAAAAAGGGAGAAGGTTTTGAAAATTTAAGAAGGGGTGGAGAAGAAGTGACTATCCTAGTGCATAAAAATAAAAGCTAGGGTAAGAAAGATCTAACCACATGGAGGCACTCCTCAAAGCATAATAAGAAAAGAATTCCACCCTCTTGAGCCAATAAGCAAGCCAAATAAAGGCTAGGATACCAAACTCCATAATTGTCCAAAGCATAAGGGAGAGAATCCTAATTCTAAGTCCATAAGTCCATAATCAAGAGTATAGGTCCTCCAATGCAAAGGATAGTGGCCATAGTTCAACATTAAGAACACAAATCTTTTAGTGGTTTAATCCTTTATTAATGTTTTAAGTCCAAATGGACAAAAGGAAAAAAACAAAAGCACAAGATAATATGGTCCAAATGGACAAAAGAAAAATGACATAAACATAAACATGATATGATAAAATGACATAAAGCATAAAAAATAAAGAGAGATAGGGAGCGAGAAGAAAAAAAATAAAAGTTAGAAGTTAGTAATTAGTAGCACAAGTCTAGTGCCATAAGCCTTCACCGATTATTCCGTTTCGCGTTTTGAACTATAGTGATTAAACAATGTACTTAGATCAAGGTTAGTGAAGACTTGTTAGAAGATTGATAGAATCAAAACCTCTACAACAACAAGCTTAAAAGATTTTGAACCTAATATAAAAAATTAGCCAACATTGGATTGACGCGACCAATCAAGGTCTGGATCACGAAAGTTCAGATTCCGAATTGGACAAAGAGGGACAAATGTTGCGCTATGTTAAGCAATCGCCGAGTAATTTACGGAGTAATTACCCTACAATGAGGCCGGTCAATAGATCTTTGTGCTAATGCATGCTAGATAAGCGATATGTAAATCGTCATCCGAAAGCAATGCCGCACGAAAAGAAAATAGGTAACAGTCTAGTCTTGATCAAGAATTCAACAAAGAAATTCTAAGATCCATAAGACTTTCATCGATCAAAATAAAAGAAAAAGATGAAGAGAAAGCCAAATTGAATTACACTTTCAAGATCCTTTCATCTTCAAGTTCAATCACTTTTAATTGATAAGTTTAAGTGTGAAAACATATCACTAATTCAAAGCACCTCAAATGAATTCAACAATTCATTAAAAGATAGATTTGAACTAATGAGTTTAATTACTTTAACCATATCCAAAGTCCATTGAAATTGAAGAGAAATTAATCTCAACAATGCATTTCGAGGCTAAAATAAGAAGAAAGGGGAAGAAAAAGGAAGAAAAGCAAAAACAACCCCAAAAACAAGCAAAAAACACATTCTGGATGCTGGTTAATCGATTAACCATTTCACAGTGCAATTAGGTTAATCGATTAACCAGTGTAAACTTGCAGTTTTTACGCAGAATTCAACTGTTAATCGATTAACCAATTCGTGCTGGTTTTGGTTATTCGATTAACACTGTAAAAATAGCAGAAAATTAGTTTGAAAATTGCAAAATCTTTGATCAATCATTTATTCAAACACCTCATGAACAAGGATGCAATTGTGCACGAAATTTTGAGTAAAACAGCAGCAAAAACCAGCAATCAAACACAATTACAAGATCCAAAGGATCAAGTAACAAGAATCCACCAAGGATCTACATTATGGAAGATGAAGATGAAGCTTCAACAATGGTGGAAGATGAATTACCACTTCAAATCTGAAAATTCCTTCAAATTGCTTCAAGATCCAAACACCAAAGCCTTGATCTACTGTAATTGATGAAGAAAATAAGTTTGGATGAAGGTTTAGCTCAAAGTTGAACAAGATTCAATGTGAATTCTTGTTAACTTTCAAGAGAAGAAAAGTGAGCTTTGAGTGAATTTTGTGGTTGGGGAGAGAATTTGCAAGAGGTTTATTGGCTATCAAAAGCTTCAAGAGAAATTTTAACAAGGTGAAATTGACTCTCAAAAGCTTGTGAAATGAATGAAATGAGGTCTCTATTTATAGAGTTTAGGCTTGGAAATTTGGTGGTTTGGAATTTGGTTTGGAAATGAAAATTAGGCTTGGAATTTGAATTTGGAGGGAAATTATCAAAAGAGTGGTGATTAGTGGAGGTACATGGTGGGAATTAATTATGATGATGTAGGGAATTAAAATGAGATGGTCTAGAATATTCCACATGTGATCCAAATGATGAAAATTGGTGCCAATTGCTTCACAATTTGAATTTGGCACATTTTTTTTCAAAAATTGCACGTGTTAATCGATTAACCATTTTTAGTGCAAAATGTGTTAATCGATTAACACAGTGAAAAAATGAGAAAAATGGCTTTTTGATGTGCTGTCTTGCCTCTGGCTCGATTTTTCTTGCTTGTCAAAGAAGGCATGGAAATAAACACACGATCCTTGGAGTCTCTTGAATAATAATCAATTAAAACTTGGAAACTTTTTATCAGATAATTTTTGAATTAATTGTAGATCAACTTTGACTTTGTTCAAATGAAATTCATTCGAGTTGCGAGACTGATTTTTGGTATTTTTAACCTGTTCTTCCAAAAATCAGGCTACTTTTAAGCATCTCAGATTCACCCAGCCAAGTACTTCAACATTCCAACATCTCAGCCTACTTTTAAGCAACTTGAGCTTTTCTTTTAGAACATAATCTCCTCTTCCAGCCACATCAAAATTATTCCACTCTTCTTTAACAAACGAGTAGAAATCTTTATGAGAGAGCCAACAGTTGTTAAAAATGAAAGACATAGGCCCCCAATCAACCGATACAGACTTCAACCAAATTGGAGAATTATCAAAGATGTCACGCAAACCAATAGTCTGACCAACAAACTCCCACCTATCTGCAAGCGAATTCGTAACCAGAAACCTTTCAATTCTACTCATAGCAGTACCAGAACGATTGTACCAAGTATATTTACCTTCCAAAACAATCACATCAATACAATTAAGATCAGCAATGAAACTACTGAAAGCTTCCACCTCACCTGTACTACTCCTGCCACTTAAACCTTTCCTCTCAGTCTTGCAAGACACTGCGTTGAAATCACCACCTATGAGCCACTCCCCTCTATTGAACCTCCTATTCACCTCAGCAAGCTCCCTCCACGCCACTTTTTTCAACTGAAAACAACAAGGAGAATACACGTTGACAAGAAAAATGTCTTGCCCCTTGAACTCACCATTGACACCAACATAACCACTATCTCTAAAACTCAAAGAGAGGTTTAGAAAATTCTTCCTCCACATAATCAACATGCCCTCTGCTTTCCCTATAGAACCTGCTTCATTTTATTCCACCTCTTCATTACCCCAAAAGGACGATACAACAGACAGATCTAAAGATTTAATTTTAGTTTCCTGAAGAAAACAAATATCAACTTTGCTAGATTAAATAATGTGAGCCACCCTCTTCCTCTTAAGGGCAGATCCCCCCCCCCTCTAGTATTGTAAGATAAGACTATCATTGGATAACCACTTTATTTTTCTCCCTCTTGCTTCGTTCCACTTTGTCCCTCTGTTCCATCTTCCTAATATGGTCCTGGTAAATTTCCTTGTCACCTTCCCCAGAAATCCCCAAAGATGAGATAATCTCCCAGACCTTACCAAAAACTTTAGACTTCATTTCTTTCTAGAATCTACAATTCCCTTGGTGGACCTCTGAATCAGTCACAGAAAAACACCTAGAATCCTCACCCCTAACAACTTCCAAATTCTTAGAGACCTTAACCTCATCGTTCCTACCCATGCTGAAACTTGCTGAGACATAAGAAGGAGAGGTAGAGACTTTACCTTGAGAAGACTCCAAGAGAAAGTCGTCATTCTCACCTACCTCATCGCACTTCAAACTAAGGATAGACTTCTTCTTCGAATGGATTTTCTGGAGAGACGAGGAAACTCGATCTTCTGAGTAATCAGATATGTTATCCAAAACTTCTAACTCGGGAGGCTTCCCAACAACCAAATTGGGCTTACACTTCAAACCCAATTTAACACTCTTAAACTGGGCCTTGGAAATTTGGGCTTAGATACAAGAGTCAAAACTACTAAACTTACCATTCTCACGACCCACTGAAATAGACAGAACCTCTTTGGCTCCTGAGGTACCAACCAAAAGCTCGTTTTTGTTTGATATACCAAGCTGACAACTCCCTAATGAACCGACACTTGGTACACTTTCTGAAACAATAAACTCTGGGTCTAAACTAGCCTTTCCACCGCCTAGGACTTTGACCTGAGCTAGAGACAAAGGGTTATCATTAATACCCTGAGGCTCTGCAACGTCCTTTTCCTTAAACAAAAAAAGAGTAGTCACATCATCATTTACTATTCTGAACTCCCCCTCCTCAACATCCTCACCACCGTCGGAGACACCAACCTCGTCCTCCCACCAACAGCCCTCCTCCTTAGACGGTGAATCAGCATCAGAGATTGAATTCTCAGCGTTTTTCTTAACTAACTTAATAGAGGGACCCAAAGGTTCTTCTACCATCCTTATCCTATACAACAAGCCATTAATCCTAACATTGAAAACTTTATTAATCAACATTCTAACTGATTGGAAAAGTCACTTGTACTTTCTTCACTGCAAACATATTTCCCGACCTTATCTGATAAGAACTCCGGCGACCAAGCTTGATAAGGAATACTGTAACACCGCAACCATGTTAGTCGTTCCATATCCACCACTCCTTCTTTCCACTTAACTACCTCAGAAAACCATTAACCTAGCCATTATTTTGCTCATGCGATTAAAGCCTCCAGTTCGCCTTCCTCGTCTTCCTCCAATAGACACAAGTTGGCTCCCAAAGGAGTCACTTTGAGAGTAAAATACCCCTCTGAGTAGAGCATTCTCTGGATGTTATTGGTTGACCCCGGATTTAACACTTTACCAACATACGCCTTCTTGAACCTAGCCAGCCCTTCAGAACCAACCTCAAAATTCAACTCCCGACTATCTCTGTTAAGAAAGCTGGAACCAACCTTCGCCTTTTGATCGCCCCTCATAGCTTCAGCGTAAGATTTGCCCCTAGACCTCAGATTCTAGGAGAAAAAAGGACTACTGCGTTCATCTTTAACATCCTGAAATCCTTTCACATGCAAACACTCTATCCACTCCTCTCGAGAATCTTGGCAGGTTAGCAAAGAGTTTACAACCTTCAATCACCATATTATCCATCTTCAGCACTAAACTTCTAACGTCCTCTACTTCAAAGAATCTCACAAAGCCATATTTCCTGCCTCTCTTATCCTTCTTAGGAGGAATCACAACTTCGTCTATCTTTCCCAACTCCTCAAACAAACCAAAAAGGTCTTTTGCCCTGAAATGATCAGGGAACTCAGTAATGAACACCGTCGGCGTCTCCTTTAAGCTCTTCCCTTGATTCTTCTTCTCCGTATCCCATCTATTTTTTGCTTCGAATGGTTTCCAACGTCTAACTGTAGACCACTCTCCACCACGCATATTGTCGATTATTTAAGAGTAGTGTTTTTGGAGAAGAGATGTAATGCTTCCCGAAAACATTAAAAAAAAAAATCAAATATGTAGTTGACTATGTAAAAATCGATGTAATTCATTTCATTTACCGATCAAACTAATAAATCGATGAATTTGTTTAAATTGGTAAGTTGTACTTTTTTTACTAATTCATTATACAAGAAGTGAAAAAAAAATTCAAAATTGAAATAACATCCTCTCTTTCGTCTCATTTGAAACTTTCATAATTTTAAAAGTCCAATTCTTAATACTTCAAATTGTCAAGGACTAGTTTTATTATTTAATTTCGTTATTATTATTATAAATTATAAATTTTTATTTATATTATTGTTATTGTTATTCAATTTAAATGTTACATTTTTATTTCCTATTTAAAAAAATGTAGGAAAAATAACCCTTTTTGTCCCTTAACTTTACACCAGGGTCCATTTTGGTCCCTTAACTTTAAAAAATGGCTAGTTCGTCCCTTAACTTTTAAAATGGTGTCAAAGTAGTCATTGCCGTTAGTTTGGTCAAACGTTCGTTTAGTATTGGTTACGTGGCAGGTGACATGGACTTGGAATATCATCTTCTTCCTTCTTGGTTTCGTTTAAAGTCGTTTCCCCCATTTTACTTGTTAGGGCAAATACAATTCATCTTCTTTCTTTACAATTTCACTCAAAAACAAAAGTTAGGGTTTAGGGAAACATGAAATTGGGTAGTTCTTCTTCTTTGTTGAGTAAGAGAAATTCAGAAAGTGGGGATTCAACAGGCAGTGGAAGTCTTAGAAGGAAGCCCATGTGTTATTGTGGAGACATGGCTGTACTTCAAAGGGCAAAAACTGTGAAGAATATGGGAAAATTATTTTGGGGTTGTCCCAATTATAAAGTATCCATTAAATTTTATGTGTATTATCTTTCTGTTATACATGCATCTTGAACCTCTTTGAAATGCAAATTTCAGATGCAAGCTGGATGCAATTACTTTGGTTGGTTCCATGAGGATGCCTTTGATGAGAAAGAAGAAATTTTGATGCATGGGATGGGGGTGGCTACAAAGGGATTGGATTAAGCAAAAAAAGACATTGAAGAACTTGGAAAAAAGCTGATGATTATTGATGCTGAAATGAAGAAGATCACCAAGTGGAAAAAAATATGGAATTTGATGTTTTTGATAATTATAGTTGTATTGTTTTTTAGGTTGAATTAGGTTAGTTATGTGGTGTATGTGATTGTAGCATTTGTTTTTGCTGTTATCTTGAAGCAATGTTGAACCTAAGAAATGTTTTATGAATGAAAGTATTTGCTATTTTATGTATGTGCTTGTATCAGTTGTAGCTGCTTGTATCTCTTTGTAATGATGTAAGTGACCTATAATTTTTGGACATGACCTATAAGTATTGGCATGACTTTTAAAATTGGACATGACCTATACAGTGTTGTGCATAATAGAATGACCTATAATTTCACAGTATACAGAATTTTAGTCCTATAATTAAGGGACAGTCATAACAGAATTACCTATAATTTTTGTCCTGTAATTAAATTTCACAAAACGACCTATAAATTTTGGCCATAACAGAATGTAGTCAATAACATGCAGTAGATATGCTCACAGACCAGAATATGTTCACAATCAGAAAATGTTAATAACAAAAGCACCAAAGTGCGCCAACTGCTTTCTTACACCTACCGCACTTCACCAAGAAACCAGTTCTTCTCATTTTTCTATCAGAGCCATCAATCTCTCCTTGTTCTAAATTTCTCCTCTTTTTGGGCCTACCAGGCATCTTCTTGAACTTGGGTGGTTGCACATCAGGGTATGGTGTCTTAACCCACAAGTTAGACCCATTAACAGGGTAGATGACATGCTTATAAACTGCCTTGTATTTTGAAACTCTATAATATTCAGGGATGTAACTGTCTATTCTGCAATTCCTACTCTTCATAGCAGACAAAGCATGGACACATGGGAGTCCTGTAAGTTCCCATCTTTTGCATGAACATATGTGCTCTTTCATGTTCACAACAAACTTATCAGCTTGATTCTCCAAGTGCCTTACTTCAAACATATGCTCATCAGACATCCTAAAGAACCAAACAAAACAGAATAAATGATTCACTTGTATGCACTTGTTATATCAACAGAATAAATGCTAGTTTATTTATCTAACATACCTTACAAGCCAATTGTTGATGTATTTGCTTGTGATATCAAATTTCTTTCTAATATTAGACAATATGTCATTCTCATCCAAAGTACCAAACCTCATTTTGTTGTTAGCCCATCTCTCCATCAAGTAGATTCTGATGTCTTCAAGCATAGTGATTAGAGGTTTTGCCCTTGCATCAAGAATTACACTATTGAAGGATTCAGACATGTTGTTGAGAACAACATCACATTTGTTTGTAGTCCTAAAGTAAGATATACTCCAAAACCTTGGTGGGGTCTTCATCATATGCTTAAATGCTTCTTCATTTATAACCCTCATTCCCTTCATCTCTCTTTCCCATGCTTGTGGGTAAGTTGACTTGGAAGCCTTCCATATTATGTCCTTCAACATATTTCCAGGAAACCTCTTCCTAAAATTGTTATAGAGGTGCCTAACACAAAACCTATGCTCCACCCTAGGCAATAGCTCTTCCATAGTGGGTAGCAGCCCCTGCAATATCATAAAATATAGAATTAAAATATAGTATAACATGTACCATAAAATATAAGAAAAATATAAGAAACTTGCCTTTTGTTGGTCTGATATGAAGGTGCAAGTCATGCATTGCTCTTTGCCTCCAAGGTCATCAATTAGGAGCTCTAAAAACCAAGTCCAGATATCCTTGTTTTCACCCTCCACAACTGCATATGCTATGGGAAGCATCTGGTCATTAGGATCCCTCCCTATAGCAGCCAGAATCTGCTCTCCACACAACCCCTTGAGAAAACAACCATCTAGACCTATTACATGCCTGCACAACTTAAAGCTTTCCTTACATGCAGCATAGCATACATAGAGCCTTCTAAAACATGGTCTATGATCCTCAACACCTTCTGGTACAGGATCCACATTGAGCTTAACTGTTGACCCTGGATTGGCTCTTAACAATTCATGACAGTAGTCATACACCCTTGTGTAATCTCCCAAAAATGATCCATCAACATAATCTCTTGCAGTATACCTTGCTCTTATTGCCTTTGTTTTGTTCACCGCAACATTCCATTTTTTTTGTGCCTTCTCTTTGATATCCTTTATTCTCAACCTTGGATTATTTTTCAAGCTATTTTGGATTCTTTTACTCAACCATTTTGTACTCATCAGTTTGACATTATATTCCCTACTGCAACTATGTTTGTCAACCACCTTCCTAAGTTGCCAAGTGTCTTCATTGGGCAACTTGCTACAATATGCCTCTCACTCACAACCATCCTTACATTTAACCCTTAGCCTAACTCTGCCATTCTTTACAAACCTTAGGTCTCTACCATTTTGCACATCATAAGTTGTTATTACCTCCTTAGAGTCACCCTTTGAACTAAAATAGACTCCCACATCCCACTTGTAATCTGCCATGTCTTTTGGTTGTCTAAAAATAGGATGTTTTTTTCTTGGAACTCCACTACTGTCATCACTATCACAACCACTTTCCAGGTCATCATTATCATTGTCACTGCCTTTATCTTCACCAGACTTCCCATTATGTTTATGGACTTTGCTAGTACCTTCAACTTCATCATCAATTAGGGCATCAACTTCATCCTCCTCAACCTCATCAAACCCATCAGACTCATCCTCAAAAGCCACATCTTGTGCATTATCTTACTTGTAGTCCTCATCTTCACTATCATCAGTACTTAAACCATCATCAACTCTAACATTTGTCCTCTCAACTTCAACATTCACTTGTTTCTCAACATTAACTTGTTTCTTAACATTCAGTTGTTCCTCAACATTAACATGTTCCTCAACATTCATTTGTTCCTCAACATTCATTTGTTCCTCACCAGTAACATGTTCCTCAACATTCATTTATTCCTCACCATTAACTTGTTCCTCAAAATTAACTTGTTCCTCTACATTAACTTGTTCCTCAACAGGAGTGGTATTTTCACCATGAACAACATCATCAACCAGCTGACTAAGTAACTCCTCCACCTCATCCACAATTTCTTCAGGACCCTCATCAACATTGTCAACAACAACATCACAGTAGTCAGGTTGAGACAACGTGTGTTGAATGTAAATATCAACACGTTTGTGAACCCTATACAGATCTGATATTTCTAATGCACCCTAGTCATCAACTAGTGCATTCATACCAAATTGTGGATCCTTGTAGTAGATTGTTTCAAAATCCCTATAACCCAACTCTTTTAACACACCTACTAGCTCAAAATAACTCCATCTGTCTACATCTACCCTCAAATCATCGACTACACCATTCTCATATACACTCAGACCCTGATCAGTGAATTCCCCACTGATGAATTTTGAGATTAATGATTTCATCCATGACACCTAACCAGAATATCTAAATAATTAGGGTTTACCCTAACAAATTAACATGAACCCTAAAACTGAACACGAACCCTAATTTTAGTAAATACCTAAATGAAAGAGCAATTAACTAACTTTTTGATAAACTTCAATCCTTCTCGTCTGGAACAAAGATATTATCCTTCTCGTCTGGAACAAAGATTTTTGCAACAATCCTTCGTTGAGCTGCTCCCTTTCGCTTGCCCTAGCAGAGTTGCGTTGATGTTCACTCTCTTAGATATTGTTTGGTTAGATTTTTCATTTTCTACAAATTCTTTTAAAACTTCCTCGTTTCCACGTCACCCACACAACGCCCACCTGGACATTGATTTCAAAATTAGACTAACGGAACCTAACTGAAGGATAAACGTGACACATTTTAAAAAGTTAAGGGACGAACTCGCCACTTTTTTAAGTTAAGAGACCAAATTGGACCCTGGTGTAAAGTTAAGGGGCGAAAAAGACTATTTTCCCAAAAAATGTATTTGATTTGAGTAATTTTGTTAAGGGTATAAGAATCATTATTTTATTTTTGTTTGATGTTAGTTCTTGTACTTAAACTAATTTTAGATATGAAATGATATTTATATAACAATAATTTTGTGTTATCATTTATTAAAAAAATATTTTTTTATTTTATATAAATTTGATTTGAAAATTTGTTTAAATTTTATAGAATTATTTTTTAAAAAATATATATAATCATAAATTCATATTAATTAAAAATATTTTTTATATATTAATTCAACAACCATTCAGTCCCACCAATAACTTATTAATTTAATTAATAATCCAATAATTTAATACTATCTTAGACTAATCACCTATTCAAAATTTTAAAACATTAGTTCTTACAAGCACTCAGTAAAGCTAGTATGATTTTGGATAATTAATGATTTTGGATAATAGTTTTGTAATCCAACAACATCTACCTACTTAGTTTTTGTAATCTAAAATATTTAACATTAAAAAGGTTATGCCGTTTTTAAATAAAACTATGTCAGTAGTGAAGCTCTTTAACTTTTATTTATTTTTATAGAAAAAGCTCTCAAGTTTTAAAGAATCCACAGTTGAACCAACTTGTTGAAAACAAAGATGTGTGCTGTCTAGTCATCACAAAAAATAACATCTTGCTAGTGGTTGTTGGAAGTATGGCAAGAATGGAAGAATATATATGGTTTAGGTAAGACACTAAAAAATGCATATCATTTGGCTCTTGTACATAATTTGGTGGATTCTCGTGAAACAATACTACTAACATTTTATTTAACATGTTTTTTATATATGATTAAAGTTAATATAGCACTTGCTTAATTTGATGCAGTTCATATAGTAGATTTTAATTGATAAAAACATGTGTTGTTTGAAAATTTTCTTTTATGAGAATTGAAAGCAAAACCCTAAAAAATACTTGAACATTCGTGAAGAAATTATTCATGTATTAGAAAAGCAATTAGGCAAATTTATAAAGTTAAATATTTTATATATTTAGATTTTAGAAGGTGAAGTTTATCCCTCTAAATTTAATTAATTTGCCTTTTAGTGCTCATAGTTAGCACTCCATTTGAGGCTCTTCAATGGTTCACTTGGGTTTTCGTTAGGAGTTTATTATTGGGATTGTAAAACTAGCTTGTGTTGTAATGAGTGGCATGTTTAATTTGGTTTTGTGAAAAAAAAATTAAATTTTGTTGGGTAATTTAATTTTATAAAATTAATTTTGAAAATTATTATTTATTTATGATTTTTAAAATCTGAAAAACTAAAATAAATTTTAGAAATTTTGGATTTTAATTTTAAGAATCAAGAAGAAGAAAAACAGAGAAAAATGGAATACATTTTTTATTAATAGCAAATACATAAATTATGCAGTGTTAAAAAAAATTTAATTAATTTTTTTAAAATTATTGATTTATAAATATCAACCACTTATTTACAATTACACATAATAAAAAGGAAGTCATGTTAGTAATTTCATAAACGAACCACCAAAAATGCAAATATAATAGTTAAAAAAATCCCTAAATAACTGGTTACAAAATGTCCTACAAAAATGTACTAAATACAAATAATTAAACTTGCTTCAAGAAATTCTTAAAGGAATCGTCCTCTGAGAATTAGGTCTTGTTTGAGGGACTCGACGAAGTATCTTTTGTGGAACTCGACAAAGTCTCACCAAAAAGACTCAATTAAACCTGGTTATGATAACGGCGACCAATCCTCACTCAAGGGTAAACGTGAGCGCCTCTGTCAGGCTCTGTTAGAAGGTTCAAAATTAAGAGTTAAAGCATTTCGTCTTCTTCAGGCCCTCGTGCTTGAGAGACTATGTAGTGGAATAATTTATGGAGACTTTGGGGGTAAGGGCGAGAGGCGCACGTTTTGCCCTTACCGAGTCGCACTTGTATAAGTTCGAGTGTTCATCATATAGTTTGATCGCACCTTGTTTGAATTTGTCGTCCGACTTCCCATTTCTTCATCCATAACGCATATTCGTGGGTGGAATATGTACTAGGTCAACAGTCTGTACCTAAGAAGTCACGGGGAAGTCACGGGTTTTAACTGCACCATTAAAATTTATGGGTATCAATCGCTCACTTGATTCAAGGTCCTTTAGGGTTATAAATAATTCAATATCATAATATTAGAAGGACCAATCTCTAACACAAAGAAACCACATATACAGAGTTTCTCACTTCATCATGTGGGTTAGCTCTAATTTTCATCAAATTCTAAAGTCTCTGGCAATCCTTATTCATTAGAGATTGTTACATTCATTGTACTTTTATCTAGTACACATATCATTATAAAAAAATTATTTAGAGTACACGCAATTTTTAAAAAAAATAATATTTAAATAATTTTAATGTTAACATAAATTTTATTTAATATAATATATTTATTAATAATAATTGATAAAATGATTAAGATTAAAATATAATAAATAATAAAAAATATAATAAAAAAATATATATTAATAAATTATAATAAATCGTATCTATTGATAATATGAAAAGATAAATAATTTATTATAAGTAAATATTACTTTATTCGTTTTTTATTATAATTTCATTTTGAAGTTTTCACATATTATAAAGTGTTATTAATTTTATATAGGATAAAAATTAAGAGTGATTTTATAAAATTATTTTGTATTAACAACCTTAAAAAAAATTTTAAAAAATAATAAGGGAAAAAGTAATAAACACTTGAAAATATAAAAGAAATTTATTATATTCTAAAGCAATATATATTTAACATGTGAGTAAATGAAATCAACTCTAATATAATTTAAAATTTAATTTGACAATTACATCGTTAAATTAAGTTTATGAACTAAGTGAGTTAAATATGAAAAAAAAATTAAGTTTATTAATTAAATAAGTTGAATTTAAACGATGTATAATTCGAATCTTTAGATTCTTGAGTCAAGTATATTATATATGAGAATAGTTATATTACCTCTAAGAGTAAATTTAAAGACTTACTTTAAATCTTAACATTCTATTTTCTTTTAATCTAAATATTTTAGTTAATTATTTATATTCTCAAGTGAGAAAAATATTTCTAAAATAATTATACAAATAAGATCGACGTGATATAAAAAAAAGATTAAATACGATAATTAAATATTAAAATTTTTTATTTAATAAATTTTTTATATCAAATAAAAATATCAATAATTTTTAAGAAAAATATAAATTTCAATCTTAAAACTTTATTTTATTTAAATATTTTTTTAAATATTAATTTAAAATATGAAATATAAAAAAAATTAAATAAACTTAACAAATTAAACCGAATTATTCATAAACTTAAAATTAGTCAAACATAAACTTAATAAAAAAAATATTTGGATCAAACTCGAGTTAACCTTTTAAGGTTGAATCAATTGAGTTGAGTTCGACTTGCTGATTACCCGGATGGATGTGAGAAACATATCCCTTAATAAATTAACCCAATCATTGTATTGTGGACCCTGGTCAACCGGGAATCCAGCACAGTGTTTTTCTGTCTAATGCTTTCTTTTTAATATTTTGATGAAATAAAAAATCATCTTATACATACCATTCGTTTAGCAAAATAGTGTTTCTATAAGCACTGAGTAAAGCTGATACGGTTTTGGATAATAGTTTTGTAATCCAACAACACCTACCTACTTAATTTTTTAATCTAAAATATTTAACATTAAAAAAGTTATTCCGTTTTTAAGTAAAACTATGTTACTAGTCACATCTAGAACACTATAATATACTACCTTTCAAATGAAGCTCTCTAACTTAAAAATCTCTCAAGTTTTAATTTAATCACGCACTTGAACCAACTTTGTTGATAAGTTCCATGTTACTAAAAAAAATATATCTACTAATATATTGATATAAATTGAATACAAAGAAAAAAATATTAAATACCAAGATAGTGTTCATTTGTTTGTGTGCACCCAAAAAGAACCTCATGTATCATGTATGTTTGATGTGTGTGTCTAGTCATCACAAGAAATAACATCTTGTTAGTGGTGGTTGGAGGTATGGCAAGAATGGAAGAATATATATCGGTTAGGTAAGAGACTAAAAAATGCAAATCATTTCTCTCTCCTACATAGTTAAGGTGGATTCTCGTGAATGAATAATACTCACAACATTTTATTTAACATATATGATTAAAATTTATAAAATTTGCTTAATGTGATGTACTTCGTTCATATAGATTTTAATTCATAAAAACATCGCTTTAACATATAAATGTTAAATATATAATTCTTTATGACAAAATAGTGTGTTCGATAAGAGTCGAACACAATTTGCATTAACAGTATTTAGTATAAAGTCAAATACACTTTATCGAAGTATGAAGGTGTCGAAGGAGTCAACTCTGACAGAGTCGAAGAAGACTCACTTGACTTAGTTTTAATTGAGTTAGTTATTTTGTGATTACTTGGAGTGCAAGTAATCTCATCTATAAATAAAGAGGAATTTTATTTCACTTGTATTAAGTTAGTAAGAATTTTGTAGTGGCATTGTGTAGTTTTCAGAAATCACAGTTGTGATTAACACACATTGTAGCAAACACTTAGAGTGCACTTTGCACAGCAATACAATCTTCTTCTTCCTCTAGAATTTCTCATTTTCTCTCATTTCAATGGTCTCGTTTTCATCTTTCAATTTTGTGTATAGTGCAGAATCATCTTGCAACCAATAAGTGGTTGTTTCACCTGAGTAAAGGGTGAAGAACAAAATGCGTGATCAATCAAGGAAGTTATGTTGATGTCTCTAGGGGCATTCCTTTTGGACCTTCAATCCTCACTTTCCTCAGTGGTCGATGGGGGAGCCTCCTCGCCCTTGCAAGTTTCTCCTAACGGCCTTATTCCTGATCCCGCCTTTCTAGTTTTCATGTCCGGAATGCGAACCCTTTTCAAATTGAGGATCTCCACGTAACATTTCCTTGCATTCTCCTGATCTACTTGAATAACTCTCAGTCTCCCATTGGGGAGTGGGTATTTCATGCATAAATACAGAGTGGAAAATGTGGCACCTAACTGATTAAAAGGTTGTCACCTTATAATCATGTTATATGAAAGGGAAGTATGCATTAATAACCAAATTCCCAACCTTTATTTCTTTGGCGTGATCCTGCTCTCCAAAAGTGATCTTCTAGGTGATGTATCCTTTTAGTTGTACTTGTTCTCTAGAGAATTCAACCAATGATCCATCGAAAGGTTTTAAGTCTTCTGGGTCGAGGAAAAGTCTTTCAAATGCATCCCAGTACATAATGTCTGCAGAACTCCCCTTGTCAATGATGACTCTTTTAATCTCCCAGACATTGCATTTGACGGCGATGACCATGGGATCATCGTTATAAGGATTGGTGACATCCACATCTTTCTCAGAGAGGAAATCCTTGTTTTTAGCGCTTGGGTTTCACATTCAGTTTCACCTTCAAGAAGGTCTTATACACTTAGGATCTAGCAAGTGTACCTTCTACGGACTGAGATTTTTTCCTCACCTCTGCGAATCCTTTTGCTATGGTGTGGAACGTGTGGTACGCAACTTTACTACCTTCACCTTGGGACACCTATTTTTCTTTGTTGGGCCTGGGGCTTCCAGTGTCATCTCACCCTCGCGAGTTACTCTTATCTGACGCGTGGGAGGAGTCGTCCTTCACATATTTCTTAAGGTGCCCCTCCTGGATTAGGCTATCAATTTCCTTATTGAGCTGGTAGAAATATTTAGTGTGGTGTCCCATGACTCTATGGAACTTGCACCACCTTTTCGGTTGAGGACCCATTACATCCTCCTTTGGAGTGGATGGTGTAGTGATGTTGTGTATGTGAAGAACCTCATACCAGATCTGCTCACGGTGGGTGTTTAGGGGCATGAAATTCTCAGTCACCTTGCTTGCCCCTTTGAACGCAGTTCTTTCCTTTATGGGAGAGGTATAATGGTTTTTCCTCTAGGAACCCTCAGAATTTGGAACACGCTCCTCGACATCTCACGCCTTCTTTTCGGTGTTGCTTTCTTCGCCCTTAATGTAACACTCTGCTCTGGTGACCACTTCTGCCAACAAAAGAGTTGGCTTCTTGGAGAGAGATTCATTAAAGTATTGCGCCTTGAGTCTCTTCTGGAACGTCCCTGTCATACCCCAAATTTTGACCACTAAGATTTCCCATCATTGTGCAAATCATCATCACAATATGGATATACCAATATGCCTCAATCAATCTCCTCATAGATGTTTGGGCATTCACTACTATCAAAGATTAGGGTTTCAAGCCCTCTCAGAGCTTTTAGATAAATGATCAATCAAGAAATGGCTTGATCTTTAACTTGTCTAACCTCTCAAACATTCATAAGGGATCAAGAGGACTCCCACATCAAGAATCAAGCACAAAGTTGCAGCATTCCAGGTGGATCAAGCCTCAAGATCGCCAGTGTCACCAAATTAGGGGTTTAGTCGACTAAGGCCTCCAGATGAAAATTTTCATCTGGGAATGAGCCAATGCTTCAAAGCATAAACCAAAATACTTCAAGGGACCTCATAAACCCAATCATCAAGTCAATGTGACCTCAGGGGATGCATTCACCAAAAATCAGGAATTAGGGTTTCTTGACCTAATTCACCCCTAAGTTGACTTTTGGGACAAAGCATGAGCCAAGACCTCAAGACATGATTTGAGGGACTCCAATACACTACATTGATCCATTTGCAACAATGGATTGATCCAAGAAGCTTGATCCACAAGTTTCAATTTCATCAGGACAACAATTAGGGTTTTGAGGAAAAAGTCAACTATACCTTTGACTTTTGACCAGGACATGCTCCCAAACCTTGGGACATGATTCAATATACCCTATAACCCCTATGGAACATATTCATCAAGTTTGATTTAGGTCAAGGACTTGATTTCATAAAGTATCGCACAGTTTGGAATTCATCTAATAAAAAGTCAACTGTGCACAAAAAGTCAAAGTTTGACTTTTTGAGATTTTTCATAATTATGGTTCTTTAACCCTAAAACAATGTTAATGTGTGATTTGAATCATCATTCATCAAGAAAAATCAAAGAAAGTGGGATAACTTGTAAAAGGGGTAACCATAAAAAACATAGAAGTTTTCTAAGTTATGGAACAAAGTCGCTAGGGTACCAACTTCCAAGGATCATAACTTGAGATCCAAGCAACCATTTTGGCTGGTCCAAAGATGGATTTGTAGCTCTCATGGCATACTTTAAAAGTGTCAACTACACCTCATTCCAATTCCTCATAGATTTCAAGTTATGATTGGATCAAAATCACTAAAAACATGAAAATACATCTTTTTCAACACTTAGACAAAATTTTGTCCAAGACAAATTTTGTTGAAAACACCAAAACTTGGGGCATTTTTTCACACAGTTGCAAGCTGAATCAATTCAAGATATAAACATCAAAGTTGTTGTACATATTGCCTACAATCCAAGGAACTCATTGGCATGAAACAACTCAGCTTGAGCCAAGAGTTATGGCTGATACAACACACCATGGCAAGGCTGTCATGAAAAATCAGTTTGTAGGATTTCTTGCTTTACACGATTTTGATCCAAAGACCAATGATCCCTATGCCACAGTCATCTAATCTGATCCTAATCCAACTGATCCAACTTGTAAAGCTGAGTCAAAAAGCCAAGGGATCTTCTAACTTGAGATTAATGCATTTTGGCACTTTATGCCTTGAATTCAAAGGCATTTATGTGAAATAGGGCACTTTCAACAAAGCCACTCTACTCAGTCAAGATGCTCACTTAAAAAACAATTAAAACATCTGAAGTATGTGGATTTGGTCAAGACATAGCCCTACTTTTGGGAGAGGCTAGGTTGCCTTGCATGAGAAGAAATGCCACCAAGCCAAAGTCATTGAATGTGATCTGATCTTGCAGTCATTCACTATTTCTCCAAGACAAGAATTGATCCACTATAAATAGAGGTCCTAACTGATCATTCAAACCACACCAAAGCAGCTTGCAATGTTGCTTTCTCTCATTCTCTCCTTAATTGTCAAAACTCCATATTTTGAGCAAACACTATCGGGTTTTGAATTGCAGCCTCAAACAACTCAAACCAACTTCTTAAACACATCACATATGATGTATATGAGATGTTCAAACACTTAAACCATCTCTGTAACACCTCTAGCCTAAAATCACTCTTCAACTAGTCCATTATGCATCCATTCTGCAACTTGGATACCACAACTTGATCTAAGCAATTTCCAAGTGTTCCAAGGCTTGCAATCCACTCAACAACATCCATTGGAGCTGTAGAGGTCATCAAATTACTTTTGGAACACCATTTGTGCAGAGATTCAATCTCACCTGCAGCAAGGTAAGCCTTAAAACTCTCATAACATTATCCATGCATATTTCCTCGCATGATACTTTTGACAAATGCTTATTATCATGTTTTAAGTGTTTCCCCTCAAAATATTTGATCATAGCACTAAAAAACATGTCTGCACAATTGATTTTGCAAAATTAGGGTTCATACATTCATGTTGATATAACTTGCTGCACACTAAAAATAAATGAAATCAAATATTGCCATCATATTCCTTGTTAAAAAACGCATGAGTTTGGTGCTTGAATCATGTCAAATGATTGAGAAACGAGTGAGATAGAGAGCTTCACGCATCTGAGCTTGAGGTTGAAGATGGCCATGGCGCCATGCTTCAGAAATCCAACCAAACTTGCCTTATATTTTTTCCTTGGCATGTATATTATGAATTGGCATTGCGCCCCAGTGGTTGATCAACTGGTTTGTGTGTACTAGCGAGTGGAAGGTCTGGGGTTCGAATCCCCCTCGCCCCAAACCTCTTTTTTATCACTTTTTCCACTTTTTATTATTTTTCATATTATTTTTATTAATGATTTGAAAAATTAATTTCTCATTCAATTTTAATCATTTTTTGTTGATTCTTTTTCTGAAAAATCACAAAAATAGTAAAATACTTTATTCTACAAAAAAAAAAAATCAAATTTATATTATTTATTTAATAAGTTGGTATTTTTGTGAATAAATTCATTTTTTATTATTTTAAACATTTTAAAAATGAATATTCATCTTGAAAATCAAGACCAAATGAGTTTTAAATCATCTTGTGGTTAAAACCTCATTTTTCAAACCTTAACCAAAAATCACAACTGGTTTATTTAAACTTATTTGGTACTTTTATCATTTTTTATTAATTTTCTTTGAAAAATTACTTTAAAAAAGTGAAAATTAGGGTTTCTTTGATTCTTAATCATACTCAAAATATTTCAAAACCTTTGGGCCTCTTAATAGAGCGTAAGTCCCAACCTCTTTGTACATAAACTAGTTTGGGCCTCAGTGTATTGTATAAGTCCCGATATAGTCAGAAATTTCAGCGCGATCGTCGCCTTTTTAACAAAACCAACTGGGCTTCTTCTTGAGCTGTAAGTCCCACTCCTTTTCTTTTAAAATCATTTTTTGGGCCTTTAATAGAGTGTAAGATCCAACCCCTTTTGAAAGCCAAAATAATTTGGGCCTCAGTCAATGTATAAGACCCACTATATTTTCAAAAATCTCGGCGCGATCGCCAGTTTAAAATAAAACCACTTAGGTCTCTCTTTGAGTTGTAAGCCCTATATCTTGTACAAAAGCAAACTTTTGGGCCTCTTGATAGAGTGTAAGTCCCATCCCTTTGTAAATAAACAATTTTGGGCCTCACATATCGTATAAGTCCCTTTGTATATTTTCAAAAGTTCGGCGCGGTCGTCGTTTTTTTAACAGAATCATCTGGGCATACCCTCGTGTTGTAAGTCCCATTTCTTTTCTTTAAATAACCTTTGGGCTTCTCTTAAAAGTTATCAGACCCATCCCTTTGTATAGGAAACTTTTTGGGCCTCAGTCATTGTATAAGTCCCGATACGATATTCAAAACGACAGTACAATCACTGTTCAAACCTTGGGCCTCTCCTTGAGTATAAGCCCCAACAAATTTTTCACAAACAACCCCCTTTTAATTTAGGTTCAAATATACAGTTGTTATAAAAATTTTCTTTAATTTCCCTGAACAACTAACAATACAACATGGAAGCTCGCTCACCTGTAAATTTTAACAGCTTTCATTTACCCGCTTTAATATATATAAATGTATTGTGGGAAGCGGCGCATGGTTAGTCTTCTTTCATTCTTTTAAATACACGTCATATATATATATATATATATATAACTGTATTGTGGGAAGCTGCGCATGGTTAGTATTCTTTCATACCTCTTAAAATACTTGTCATATATCAACTGTATATATACTAGTATAGTTATTTAGAGTTTTCCCCGGCAACTAAGTCTATAACTAAGTAAAGCCATGTTGGTCACTCTTAAATACGAACAAAGCTAGATCCCTATAGGATTTCCAGATACAGTTTTCCCTTCTCTTGGGGTTAAACAATATGGAACAAAGAGAAAGGCAGTATTCTCGATGAACCTTTTCTCAGACTGTCACCCTTAGAAATTGTCAAAGAAATTTTACTCCCCGGAGTTGATCTATTCTCTGTGAATAGCATCTCCTGAGTTTCTTCCAAACCCTCAAACTTTCTTGGAATGATCTCTTCTCTGGGAATTGCATTTCTTGAACTTCTCTTGGTTTGGGGACCCCACAGGATTCCTAAAAGCATCCCCGCCTCCTCTTGGGCCTTGTACAAGGACCCTCTGGCTTCTTAGAAGTTCTCATGCCTTCTCTTGGGCTTAATACAAGGACCCTGACGACCTCTTAAAGGTATAAGACAGAACTTAGTCATCCTTTGCTAGAGCAGTCTTCCCAGTGTCAGACCTCAGGCCACTTCAGGGTTGATTCTCATCCCTTAATGCCTTTGCCTCCTCTTGGAGGCATCATACAAAAGATAAAACTTTTCCACACTAGTAGACTCGGACAGTCTATATCCCCTCTTGAGTCTCAAAGACATTCTCCAACACTTTAGAAACCCTGGTCACTCTGGATCAATCTCCAGCAGAAACCCAGTCTATCTCACGAGAGTTCCCCGACCACTGTAGAAACCCTGGTCACTCTGATACCTCAACTCTTCTGTAATCCTCCGCAAGAGTTGACTCCCCACTTGGACCTGCCTAGAGATCTCTATAATCCCCAGCAGTAAGATAGCCTCCTCTTAGGCTTTGTATAATGATCCTTCCCCAGCGAAGCCAGCCTCCTCTTGGGCTTCGTAAAATGATTTTCTCCAGTGGGGCTAACCTTTTCAGACTCTCTTGTTGAGTCCATCACTTTTCAAGATTTTCTTGATAAGTCAACCTCTTTTTAGCCTCAATCTCGGGCTTCGTACGAGACAACAAACCACTCTCTTATTGACTATAAAAGACTCTCTTGTTGAGTCAATCAACTTTCAGGCTCTCTTGTTGAGTCAATCACTTTTTCAGACTCTCTTGTTGAATCAACCTTTTTCAGCCTCCGTCTTGGGCTTTGTACAAGACAGCTAAAACACTCTCTTGTTGAGTTAACCCTTTTAGCCTCCTCTTAGGCATTGTATAATGATTGTACTCAGCAGACACCCATACAAGCACTCTCTTGTTGAGTCAACCTTTTTTAGCCTCAATCTTGGGCTTTGTACAAGACAGATAAAACACTATCTTGTTGGGTCAACCCTTTTTAGCCTCAATCTTGGGCTTTGTACAAGACAGATAAAACACTCTCTCGTTGAGTCAAACCCTTTTAGCCTCTATCTTGGGCTTTGTATAAGACATAAATCTCCCTGTCTTGAGCTTGGGACAGATATCTTCCCTAGCAGAGTCATTTCCCCCAAGCCTTCCTCTAAGCTTTGAGAAATGATTTTCCCCAAGCAGAATCAAAACGCATTTCAGCCTCCGTCTTGGGCTTGGTACAAGACACATAAAATATCCTCACCAGAGTCAGATAAATTTCTCATTTCATCCTCCGTCTTGAGCTTTGTACAAGACACATACAAATTCTCATCAATAGGAGTCAAAAAGCTCTGTATAAGCATTTCCCCAATGAAGTCCATTCTTCTTAGCTTTCTTTAAAGCTTTGAGAATTAAAAGCAGAGTCAAAACCCTTCCAGCCTCCTCTTAGGCTTTGTATAATGATATCCCTAAAGAGTCAGGCTCTTTTTTTTGCCTCAATATTGGGCTTTGTACAAGACACCAATATATACACTCTCTTGTTGAGTCGGTCTTATCCAGCCTCCTCTTAGGCTTTGTATAAAGAAATCCCGCAGTCGGGTCAATCAACTTCTTAGCATCAAACTGGTGCTTTGATCAAGGCATACAAAAATTAACAACTCCTCTTTAGAGATGACAAATTCTCTCTGAAACCTTTTAGGTTCAATCTTGGGCTTTGAACAAGACACAAATAACCCTTTAGCTTCATATCTTGGGCTTTGAACAAGATACCCAAAATATTTCTTTCCCCCTTAGTATAGGAGGGAACTACGATTACTCTGATTTCCCTGTTTCGTTTAAACAGGAATATGTAGGCATAAGATTTTGAAATCTTAGCGAGCATACCAATCAAAAACCCTAGGTCCAATACTTTCATATCAATCAAAACTTTTGGTTTCATACCTTAAGCCATCATCATCATCGTCATCATTTTTCCACTGATTACAAAAACTCACTCTCCCTGTCATACTTTCCCAAGATACTTTCCCAACACATTAACAGATAAACACCATCAATTACAAAGCAGGAATCTATTTGCTAATATCCTGTGGATAACCACATATAGGATGGATAACTGACAACTATCCATTGTATAACCTGACCCCGGACTCCCCAATCTCTCTTAAGCATTTTGTTCAGCTAAACATTGCGCGTTCAAGGTTAGTTGTAGATAGCTTCCCTTTCCCTTCCAACTTCACGGGATAAATAAGAAATTAGAAAGTAGCACCCCGTTTCTCCATTGAGGAGAAAAACCCCAGCGATAAGGTAGTCGTGTCACCGACAAAAATTGCTCGCTACAGTAAAATGGTGACTCTGCTGGGGAGTCACTGTATGATCTATTTTACCTTAGTCATCATCGTCCCCATTTTCCACAGTAAAATGGCGACTCTGCTGGGGAGTCATTGTCTGTATAGGAAATAGGACTAGAGGTCTAGGATGTTAGGAATAAATATATATATATTGCTTTTCCTAATTGATATCCGTGTTTATTTTTCTGCTAATAGGACTGCGTGTGATGCCGCATCTGGAAAGATTGAGTATACACCTAAGATAAGTGATGGCACTAGACGGGTAATCTTACAGGGAGTGACTCCCAAATAAGAGGTCTCGGTCGACCATCGAATCAGTGGAGATGCCCTTTGGGGATTCAATGCCTATACGACTTCCGTTGTTGAAAGCAGATTGTTCGATTGGGTTATCTGAGAAGCTGAGGATTTTAGTAGACTGAAACCATGTTACTATTTTGTAGTGCGGATGCTATTGGAAATAGATGTCACACGATACTACCCTCATTTGAGATTACTCTAAGATATTACAGCTTGCTAGGGTGATTCCAGCCTGCTGTTGTTATCCCAAGAGGGGTCAATGATTTTGAGGACAGGTACAAAAAATCACCGGTCTATCACTATTTCACATTCCCGGATTATCAACTAGCACCAACACTGGAGGAGTACTCTCACCTGACTGATTTACATATCACTGATCAAGCTCCCTTTTCTGGACTAGAAGAAATTCCAAAGGATCAGACCATTGCAAGAGCAATTTATTTGGACGAGTCAGAAGTCCGGACTCACGTGACCACTAAGGGTGGAATCCAAGGTTTGCCAGCCCAGTTTTTGATAAAGAAAACCCTGTACTTTGCCAGTATAGGGAACGTGACCGCTTTCGAGGGCATCTTTGTTTTGCTCACCTATGGGTTATTTTTGTTTCCCAACATCGATAACTCCGTAGATATCAATGCCATTAAGATATTTTTGATTGGAAACCCCGTACCAACCTAGCTCGCAGATGCGTATCATTCTGTACACCTAAGGAATTTGTACAGCGGAGGAATGATCACATGTTGTGTACCCATGCTGTACAAATGGTTCATTTCCCACTTGCCCAAGTCTGCTGCATTTTGGGATCCTAAGAATACTTTACGTTGGTCGCAGAGAATCATGTCTCTTACCAACTCTGACATCGACTGATACAATCGAATCTATGACGGGATCAAAATCATTGACTATTGTGGAAACTTCCCTAATGTACCCTCATAGGAATTAAAGGAGGAATCAATTATCATCCAGTTTTAGTTCATCGTCAATTTGGATACCCGATGAGACATGTCCCGCGTAATGCTCATCTGGAAGGTCTTTTCTTCAAGGAAGGAGAAGATGACAGAGCACTAAAGACAGAAATAGTGCATGCCTGGAAACATGTTCACAGGAAAGGAAGAGAGTCTTTAGGAAAACCGGATTGTGTCTCGATGGAACCTTATCTCCACTGGGTACAAACTAGAGCTCTCAAACTGAGGATGCCTTACCCTCGTCAGAAAGTTCTTCCGTTAAGGGACCCTGTTCTTTATTTTATGTCAGATACGGAAAAACTTGAGGTTACTCTCAATAGAGTTCAACAGGAGAAGAAGTCTTGGAAGAACAAGTACTGTATTCCCAATGTGGAGTGTAAGAAAATACAGCAACTGTTAGAAGAAAAGGATGCTCTAATTGAGATTTTAGAGCAACATGCTGTGGAGAATCAAGAAGACCAAAGGAATTTGCTTGCTCCTTTCACCTGGCAAAGGAATGACAACCCGATAACGGCTCGAGAGCCCCGGTCAAAGAAAAGGAAAGTACCAGAACCAGCACCTGAGCCCTCCTCATAGAGGACTCAGGATCCATTAGCTTAGACATTTCCTTTTACAGCACTATGTAAATTATTGTATTTCCATTCTGCAATATTTGAATTCAATAAAACAGGGTTATCCCCACTGTTTGATATTTCCAATCTAATTGTCGAAGTTTATTTTGATTAAACAAAAAAGTTAATTAATATAATCATTGCATATCATTCATCATTCTCACGTAACTCATTCTTCTTACCTACTAATCTCACGTTTGTGTCTCGATTCTAGAGTCAAACTGTCTCATTCGTGCAATACTCGGGCCAGTCAACAAAAGAAAATGGATAATCTCGAGGAAGAGAACAGAGAGTTGAGAGAAGAACTCGACACTCTGAAAGAGGATCTGAGAAAGCTTCACAACGATATGCAAGCTCTGGCAGCAGCCCAGATGCAACAACAAAGGACCGTGATCTCAGAGATCACATCTACGCCCATAGTGGAAAAGTATGATCCTCGATATACCATGCCTAAAGATCGTCACTGGGGCATGCCACTCAACTATATCCCGGAAGGATATATTCCGCCGATCTCAGAAGATTCGAAAACTTCAGCAGGAACCGCTGGGCCTGACGGTTACAAACTTCGGGAAAATGAAGATGCCAGAGGCATGACGGCAACTCCTGAAGGTTACAAACTTCGGGAGATGGAAGTACCAAGAGTCACCGCCGTAATGACTATACCACAACCTGGGTACACACTGTCCCAGAAGGACAGATTCCACAGATACCGTCTGGTGGAAACGAAAGTATGGATGAGAGAATGAGGGAATTCCAGAAATAGTTCCTAGAGATGCAGAAAGAACTGCAAGCCATTCGCGGTCAGGATCTATTTGGAAAGGACGCCGCATACCTTTGTCTGGTCCCCAATGTGAAAGTTCCGCACAAGTTCAAGGTGCCTGAATTTGTAAAGTACAAGGGTAACTCTTGCCCTCAAAGTCACCTGGTGATGTACGCTCGGAGAATGTCAACTCATACAGAAAACCAACAGCTACTGATCCACTATTTCCAAGATAGTTTAATCGGTGCCGTACTCAAATGGTACATGGGGTTAAACCGCACTAAGATCGTCACTTTCAGAGATCTTAGCGCTTCCTTCGTTCAACAATATAAGTATAATCTGGACATGGCACCGGACAGAGATCAACTCAGAGCCATGTCACAGAAGGATAAAGAAACGTTCAAGGAGTAGGCTTAGAGATGGCGTGAAATTCCCGCCCAGATTTGTCCACCTCTTGAGGAAAAAGAGATGACAAAGATCTTCCTGAAAACCTTGAGCTTATTTTACTACGAGAGAATGGTTGCCAGTGCGCCCAGCGATTTCACTAAAATGGTCGGCATGGGAGTTCGTCTTGAGGAAGCAGTCCGAGAAGGACGTTTAGTAAAAGATGCTGAACCATCAAGCAGTACCAAAATATACGGTAGTGCTCTTCCTAAGAAAAAAGAGCAAGATATTGGCAATATCTCTCTCGGAAAGCAAAGGCGACGGTACCAACCAGTAGCAGCAGTAACTCCTACTATCAACCCTGCGCCTGTTCCTACGTATCAACCTTAGGTTGCTCAAAGCCAACCGAATCAACAACAATATCAGCAAAGGACGCAACAGCCTCTTCAGCAGGCTCGTCCTCCGTACAACAACAATCGTACAAGGCGACCACTAGGGTTTGACCCTATACCCATGTTGTAAGTAGAATTTATTCCATTATTACTAGTCAAGGGGCACGTCCAGACCAGGTCTCCTCTTCCAATACCGGAGAATCTGTCTTTTTGGTTCAAAGCGGATCAGACTTGCCCTTACCATCAAGGAGGACCAGGGCATAACATAGAAAATTCTCTTAGTTTCAAATCCGACGTACAGAAACTTGTTAGGAGCGGGGTCTTATCCTTCAAGGATACAAATCCTAATATTCAGACGAACCTGCTGCCTCAACAAGAGAAAGCTGCGGTAAATTTGATAGAGGGAGAATCTAGCTACAGCTATCAAATTTATGATGTACTCTTATTGAGGGCCAACCTGGTCAAAATGCATCGCAGAGAGAGCGGATACGGGCATGTACCATCTCATAACTTTCATCAGTGTGATATCTGCTCTAAGAACAATCAAGAATGTTTTGTGGTGCAATCAACTCTACAGGAACAATTGGATCTCAGATGGATCCAAGAGCACCGAACTCGTGAAGTCAACATGACTTATACGAATTCCAACGTCATTCAAAACCACAATATCCTGGCGATGAATGTCAACTTGGTGGCAATGCACTCAAGGCAAAGCCAACATCATAATCTGCCACAACACGATTACGATTCCTGTCTGGTCTGCTCGGTAAACAATAGGGGATGCTCTTTTGTACAAGAGACTCTCCAGCGTCAGATGGATCTTGGATGGATTCAGGATTACCGCGATAGAAATCAGTATCAAGTGAATATGATTCAAATCTTTGATATTCGCTTGATGAATACCAGCTTGGTGGAGTTACATGCTAAGCAAGTCCAGCTTGGTTTTCTGACTTCGCATAATTATCAGAACTATAAGGGATGTCGTGAGAGCGACCAAGGATGCGCTCTCGTTCAAAGAACTTTGCAACACTTGTTAAACCACTGGTGGCTTCCGATCTATTTAGACGAAGACACACAACAAGTCAGTATGATTAATGGTAACCCTACTAGGCATCAAAATCAGGATGTTCGATCAATGGAAACAGATTTAGTGAGGTTACACTGCATACAAAGCGGACGTGGCCAGGTGCCACCACACAACTATGAACGATGTAGAGTTTGCTCTGAAGATAATAAAGGATGTTACCTCGTGCGAGCAGCCCTTCAAAGTCAATTAGATCACAAAGAGATTAGACCGTGTCTAAATTCTGGGTCAATCAATCTGATGCCATACTATTTCACTTATCAAATCAAGGACGTTGTCGTAATCTCTGATCATAAAAGGACCAGGGATATTTGTACCATCATCCCTTTACTTGACGAATCGAAGGTTCCCAACCAGGAAATGATTAAAATTACTTACAATGGTCAGAAAAATCAGAAGGCTCCTGTAGTTATCTATTTGCCAGGACTGTTACCGTATGAATCAACTAAGGTTATCCCTTACAAGTACGGTGCAACAACAATTGAGAATGGAAAGGAAACTCCATTACCCTCCATCATGAATATTGCAGACGTCAGTCGAGTAACACGGAGCGGTCGAATCTTCAACCGAGGAGTTGGAGAACCTACTAGAGAAAAGGAACCTCAAACGGAAGTTCTTGATCAACCAGTCGGTCAATCTAATAATCCCGACCTTTCAAAGAACAGCGATGAGATGCTGAAGCTCATCCAGAAGAGTGAATACAACATTGTTGATCAGCTGTTGCAAACTCCTTCAAAAATCTCTGTGTTATCACTTCTACTCAGTTCCGAAGCTCACAGGGAAGCTCTAAATAAAGTCTTAGAGCAAGCCTTTGTGGAACATGATGTAACAATCAGGCAGTTCGATAGCATCGTCTCCAACATCACTTCCTGCAATAACTTGGGATTCAGTGATGAGGAACTACCAGAAGATGGCCCAAATCATAACATGGCACTCAATATTACAGTCAACTGCCAGGACGATGCTTTAGCTAGTGTACTGGTAGATACCGGATCGGCTCTAAATGTTATGCCAAAATCTACTTTAATGCGACTATCATTTCAAGGATCTCCGATGAGAGGCAGTGAGGTCATCGTCAAAGCATTTGACGGATCCCGAAAAATAGTTATCGGCGAAGTCGATCTTCCCATAACTATCAGTCTTCACACGTTCGAAGTCATTTTCTAGGTCATGGACATCCGGACAGCATACAGCTGTTTGTTAGGAAGACCTTGGATACACGAGGCTGGGGCAGTCACTTTGACACTTCAACAGAAGCTGAAGTTCGTCAAGAATGACCAACTGGTCACAGTCTGCGAAGAGCAAGCCTTGATCGTGAGTAACTTATCATCGTCCACTTGTGTAGAACCAGAGGAGGTTGTTGGAACCCAGTTCCAAGTACTTTCGGTGAGCCACGACAACCAATCAGAAAGAGGAACGTTGATTTCCTCGTACAAGGATGCTCTCGAAGTAATCAAAAGTAATAATGCAAAAGGATGGGGACAGCTTGTCATTCCTACCGACAACAAGAAAAAGAAAGGTCTTAGTTTTTCTTCAAACTGTACCCAGACTGCTACTAACAATGAAAGTCTTCATCCCATGCAAAACTTCTTCCATAGTGGAGGTTTCCTTCACCCAGTGTCTCAAGAAGTACATACCATCAACGAGGGTGACTCCTCCGATACGGATGAAGAATGGAAGTCCTATCTTAACGAGGACAGTTATATGTCTCAGGAAGAGGTGCCTACGCCATTTTGCTTTTTGGCACAGAGTCCGAGATATATACCAAGGTCAGACGTCAAAATGATATACGGAGATTGTGATCCGGAAGGATGTCGTGCTCCACTCAACTCATTAGGGGAAGACACTCTGATGAAAGACAACTTTGACCACGACTATTATGGTCCAATGGATGGCTGCCTATCTGGCAGCCGTATCCAGGAGACTCGGGGCAAAAGAGTCAGCCCAACGATGCATATCAGCTGAGCATCATTGAAAAGAATACCTGCGTCCCCACCATGTCATGGGATCAACACTCAGGGCATTCATAAAACATTCAGCATGACGATGAATTTGCAAAGCTTACCGAACTAGAGTTCATCAACTATGCTTTCCAAGAGGTCAACGTCATCGAGAGGGATGACTCCTCCAGTTCTAAAGAAGTGTGGGATGCCTTAGGACAACCGAGTGGAAGGTACGACTACTTGGTCAAGTACACCGCTCCCGAAAACTCTCATATCAGGCTCGAAGACATCTAGCCCACTGGATGGGGAGATTTACCTGAGAGTGCAAACACTATGCAAAATACAACAGAAGAGCTCTCCTACGACCACTCTTCCTGGGAAACAGATTCCAATGATCCTGCTCCACCAAAAAACAACGTTATTTCTGAAGACAGACTGAGAAAGAAGATACCAGACTTTGTGATTCACTGAGGAGTTCTCCGCCAATGGGTTGCTGTCAATGTTCAGAAAGTCGTTCATAAGTCTAAGTAATTGTCGTCTTCATCTTAACCTTTCACCCTGCCCAGGTGAAACGGATGTTTTGATAGGGCTCACTTTCTGCAAATGTCTCTCTTCGCTTCGCCCAAAGCGACAGAGTTTTGTTTTATAGGGCTGTAGTTTCAAGAATCGACAAGATCATAAATAAAATAAATGTCGTTCTGTAATTTTCGCATTTATTGTTGTTTTCTCTTTTCGCTTTTTCAGAAAATGGTAATCCTAAAAAACAGCTCAAATACTAAAAACAAGCATTTTTCAAAAAAAAAATACACTGCACACACTCTTGTATTCTCTCTATCTCTTCTAAAAACAAATCATCACGTCATGCAGATTGCTTGTTTTAAACCCCATCAAAACATACGATCCAATTCCTTCTCCCAACTTTGAATTCCCGGTATTTGAGGCTGAAGAAGAAGATGACGAAGAAATTCCAGAAGAGATCTCCCGATTACTCAGACAAGAGGAAAGGTCCATTAAACCTCACAAAGAGCCATTGGAAACAGTCAACTTGGGTTCAGAGGAGGAGAGAAAAGAAGTCAAGATTGGGGCACTGCTCAGTCCGACTATCAAAGAAAGTTTGACAAAGCTTCTCAAAGAGTTTCCCGAGGTATTCGCTTGGTCCTATCAGGACATGCCAGGGTTGGATACCAACATCGTGGAACATCATCTACCATTACGATCAGAATGTCCGCCAGTAAAACAAAGACTAAGACGGACTCATCCATACATGGCCATCAAAATCAAAGAGGAAGTACGGAAATAGATTCACGCGGGTTTCCTCGCCACATCAGAATATCCTCAATAGCTAGCCAACATAGCACCAGTTCTGAAAAAGAACAGAAATGTCAGAATGTGTGTAGACTACAGGGATCTGAACAAAGCCAGTCCAAAGGATGACTTTCCCTTAACGCACTTTGACATGCTGGGAGACAGTATAGCAAAGTTAAAAGTATTCTCCTTCATGGATGGATTCTCGGGCTATAATTAGATAAAAATGGCGCCGAAAGATATGGAGAAAACTTCGTTCATTACCCCATGGGGTACCTTTTGTTACAAGGTAATACCGTTCGGTTTAAGGAACTTCGGAGCAACCTATCAAAGGGACATGACTACTCTATTTCATGACATGATACACAAAGAAATCGAGGTATATGTCGATGATATGATTGCCAAATCTAAGACAGAAGAGGAGCATGTGACCCACCTGCTAAAATTGTTCGAGCGGTTGAGAAAGTACAGATTCCGCTTGAATCCAAATAAGTGCAGATTCGGTGTTCGCTCAGGAAAACTTTTTGGGTTCATCGTCAGCCATAAAGGAATTGAGGTTGATCCTGACAAGGTCAAGGCCATTCAAGAAATGCCTTCTCCAAAGACTGAGAAACAAGTCAGGGGATTCTTGGGACGTTTAAATTACATTTCCAGATTTATATTCCTCATGACCGTGACATGCGCACCGATTTTCAAATTACTCAAAAAGAATCAGGACTGTGTTTGGATAGAAGATTGCCAAACCACCTTCGACAGTATCAAGGAATACCTGTTGAACCCACCGATTCTATCACCTCTAGCGGAAGGAAGACTACTGATCATTTACTTAACAGTCTTGGAAGACTCAATGGATTATGTATTTGGCCAACAAGATGAAACAAAAAGGAAAGAGTCTGCCATTTACTATTTTAGCAAGAAATTCACCGACTGCGAGGCTCGGTACACTATGCTTGAGAAAACTTGTTGTGCTTTGGCTTGGGCAGCCAAACGTCTTCGCCAATATATGATTCGTCACACTACTTGGTTAATCTCAGAAATGGATTCAATCAAGTACGTCTTTGAAAAGCCTGCTCTTACGGGAAGGATTGCCCGTTGGCAGATGTTGTTATCAGAATACGACATCGAGTACCATGTTCAGAAAGTCGTTAAGGGAAGTGTTTTAGCCGGTCATTTGGCTCATCAACTGATTGACGATCAGGAATCGGTCGGATATGACTTCCCAGACGAAGATGCCATGTATTTGAAAATGAAAGATTGCGATGAGCCGCTACCCAGTGAAGGGCCGGAACCAGGTTCCCAATGGGGACTTATCTTTGACGGGGCTGTCAATCATTATCAAAACAGAATTGGAGAAATCATCATAACACCTCAGGGTACCCACAGTCCTTTCACCGCCCGATTGACATTCAAGTGTACAAACAACGAGGCCGAATACGAAGCTTGTATCATGGATCTCGAAGAAGCGATCGACCTAAAGATCAAGAACTTGGATGTATATGGCGACTCGGCCCTGGTTATTAATCAGATCAAAGGATATTGGAATACATACCAATCAGGACTGATTCCTTACAAAGATTACGCGAGAAGGTTGTTATAATTCTTCAACAAAATCGAGTTTCATCATATCCCTCGTGAAGAGAATCACATGGCTGATGCATTAGCCACTCTCTCTTCCATGATTAGTGTAGGTCAATGGAATGACATACCTAAGATTGACATAATGCGCCTTGAACGGCCCGCTTACATCTTCACGATTGAAGCAGTCATAGATGACAAACCTTGGTATCAAGATATCAAATGCTTCCTTCAGAAACAAGAGTACCCACCTGGGGCATTAAGAAAAGACAAAAAGACCCTCAGAAGATTGGAAGGCAGCTTCTTCCTGAGTGGCGATACACTCTATAAGAGGAACTTTGACATGGTCCTGCTCCAATGCGTAGACAGACCAGAAGCAAACATGCTGATGCAGGAAATTCACGAAGGGTCCTTTGGCATTCATGCCAACGGACACACAATGGAGAGAAAAATTCTGAGGGCATGGTACTATTGGTTGACAATGGAGTCCGACTGCTACAAGTACATGAGGAAGTGTCACAAGTGTCAGATATACTCAGACAAAATCCATGTACCGCCAACGCATCTCAAATTTATCTCTTCCCTGTGGCCTTTTTCCATATGGGGAATCGACATGTTTGGCATGATTGAACCCAAGGCTTCAAACAGACATCGGTTTATCCTGGTAGCCATTGACTACTTCACCAAGTGGATCGAAGCAGCATCATATGCCAATGTTACCCGACAAGTGGTAGTCCGATTTATCAAAAACAATATCATTTGTCGTTATGATGTTCCTAGCCAGATCATTACTGATAATGGATCCAACTTGAACAATAAAATGATGAAAGAGTTGTGCGTTGAGTTCAAGATCGAACACCATAACTCATCTCCCTACCGACCCAGGATGAACGGAGCGGTAGAAGCGGCTAACAAGAACATCAAGAGGATTGTTCAGAATGTGGTTGTAACCTACAAAGACTGGCATGAGATGTTACCCTTTGCCCTTCACGGTTATCGCACATCTGTCCGCACTTCAACAGGGGCAACCCCTTTCTCTCTGGTCTATGGCATGGAGGCAGTGCTTCCCATAGGAGTAGAGATCCCATCAATCCGGGTATTGATGAAAGCCAAGCTAACAGAGGCTGAATGGTGTCAAGGTCGACACGACGAATTGAATCTAATCGAAGAAAAGCGAATAACGGCTCTATGCCATGGTTAGTTGTATCAGCAAAGAATGAATAAGACATTTGACAAAAAGGTCCGACCTCGCGTCTTCAGGAAAGGAGACCTCGTGCTCAAAAAGATACAATCATTTCTCACTGATTCCCGGGGTAAGTGGACTCCGAATTATGATGGCCCCTATGTGTTCAAGAAAGCTTTCTCAGGCGGCGCCTTGAGACTCGCAACCATGGACGGAGAGGAATTTGCCTACCCCACAAATGTTGATGTAGTCAAGAAATACTTCGCCTAAATAAAAAAAATAAAAAAAACCGTCTCGGTGGATTGAAAACCTGAAAGGGCGGTCCAGGCAAAAATTAGAGACATAATAAAAAATCATCTCGGTGGATTGGAAATTTCAAAGTACAATCCAGGCAAAAGTTAGGGATAATGGCAAGTAACTATGTCTAATCAGTTCAACTCCTCAGCGGTCATGCCATCCATCAGGAATAACTCCATCCAAGGTGATCTGCGACAGAAGCTCGAGATGCCCAAAATTCAAAGTTGGTAGAAGGATAGTGGTCGTTATGTTTCAATGTAGCCCTTTTATCTTAAATTACCATTTTATAACTTTGTAAATACTCCATGGAATCACGCGTTTGGCTGATTTCCATCCTATCAATAAAATTTGAGCCCTAGTGCTTTTGTTTATAATTCTCATTTGTTTTAGCTTTACAGAACGACATTTTAATATGATCAATGATTCTTGAAATAAAACAAAAATGAATTTACTTGTCATACTTTTTTCTTCTTTTAAAATAAAGATGGCAATTTCTTTTGACTGTTGAACATCGAAAGAACATCGATCGCTTCTCCAAAAGTAATCGAACCTCAAAGTGCAGAATCAAAGTACTCATTCTAAGCCTGTGCGCCTGAATGAAGGATCAGCTGTGTCAGATGCGAATATTCCATCCGACATCCCCGACCGAGTTCTTATCATGAACCAGTGATACTTTTCATCCCCCGCAGTGGCCGAGTATCCAGTCGTGTTCATCCACTAGTCAGTATGTCGTGTCAGTTTTGTCAGCATAAACATACATACATCATGCATTATTGATTCATATACAAGTTCATATTGCATCACTACCACGCTAGTCGGTCTTACCCCCTAGTAATAAAAGTCCTCTTGTCAATTAAGTCGTCGGTTCTTTCCTCGTCAGGAAAGGAATCATCTGAACAATCTGTCTTCCAGTTTATCTCTGGATTAGAGACGGTCTTCGACCACTTTGATAACTTGAACCTCTGAAAAGAAAGAAAACTCTCGACAAACATCACTCTTCGCCATCGAAGATGGTATCTTTGCTTTCCCGAATTAAGGAAAATCCTCAGAGAAAGCCTTTTAATCAAAGCTTCGGCAGTATAGCAGTTTTTCTCTAGAAAATTGGCTGACGAAAAGGTCATCAGCACCTCAAAACTGGATTACATCACATGGCATTTCCCCGAGAAGATCTTGAGAAAAGTATGATGTAACATCCCCAAACAGAAAGCAGTCTCTCAAGAGACTCGTTTTCCCCAGTAGAACCAACAAATGGCGTCTCCAACGGAGAAGTTTGAACACCTCTACAACTCAGACGAATGGGTTCCCCAGCAAGTCTGACATCAATTTTTTTCCATTAAATGGCATCTCCCCAGGAAAATTCGGCGAGAAGTTTGAGGAAAACCGCTACGAATAAAGTCCCTTGTTAAGAAAGTTTATTGACAAAAGAAACTGAGACCAGTTCCTTGGTAGGAAACCAGGATCGGGGGGACGTTTGTATCAGAAACTGAGACTAGTTCCTTGGTAGGAAACCAGGATCGAGGGGAAGTTTGCATCAGAAAACTGAGACCAGTTCCTTGGTAGGAAACCACGATCGAGGGGAAGTTTTACCTTTTCTAAGTATCAACGCTTAGCAAAAGAAGATGAATGCGTAAACTACCATTCATAACCCCTGTCAAAATTTTGGGTATTCTGATATTTAATCATCTTGCACCCCGAATGCCCGAATACCTTCGTCATTCACACCTTCGGGTCCAAGAAGATTAAATATGGGCATCTGTCATACCCCAAATTTTGACCACTAAGATTTACCATCATTGTGCAAATCATCATCACAATATGGATGTACCAACATGCCTCAATCAATCTCCTCATAGATGTTTGGGCATTCACTACTATCAAAGATTAGGGTTTCAAGCCCTCTCAGAGCTTTTAGACAAAGGATCAATCAAGAAATGACATGATATTCAACTTGTCTAACCTCTCAAATATTCATAAGGGATCAAGAGGACTCCCACATCAAGAATCAAGCACAAAGTTGCAACATTCCAGGTGGATCAAGCCTCAAGATCGCCAGTGTCACCAAATTAGGGTTTTGGTCGACTAAGGCCTCCAGATGAAAATTTTCATCTGGGCATGAGCCAATGCTTCAAAGCATAACCCAAGATACTTCAAGGGACCTCATAAACCCAATCATCAAGTCAATGTGACCTTAGGGGATGCATCCACCAAAAATCAGGAATTAGGGTTTCTTGACCTAATTCACCCCTAAGTTGACTTTTGGGACAAAGCATGTGCCAAGACCTCAAGACATGATTTGAGGGACTCCAATACACTACATTGATCCATTTGCAACAATGGATTGATCCAAGAAGCTTGATCCACAAGTATCAATTTCATCAGGACAACAATTAGGGTTTTAAGGAAAAAGTCAACTGTACCTTTGACTTTTGACCAGGACATGCTCCCAAACCTTGGGACATGATTCAATACACCTTATAACCCCTATGGAACATATCCATCAAGTTTGATTTAAGTCAAGGACTTGATTTCATAAAGTATCGCACAGTTTGGAATTCATGTAATAAAAAGTCAACTGTGCACAAAAAGTCAAAGTTTGACTTTTTGAGATTTTTCATAATTATGGTTCTTTAACCCTAAAACAATGTTAATGTGTGATTTGAATCATCATTCATCAAGAAAAATCAAAGAAAGTGGGATAACTTGTAAAAGGGGTAACCATAAAAAACTTAGAAGTTTTCTAAGTTATGGAACAAAGTCGCTAGGGTACCAACTTCCAAGGATCATAACTTGAGATCCAAGCAACCATTTTGGCTGGTCCAAAGATGGATTTGTAGCTCTCATGGCATACTTTAAAAGTGTCAACTACACCTCATTCCAATTCCTCATAGATTTCAAGTTATGATTGGATCAAAATCACTAAAAACATGAAAATACATCTTTTCCAACACGTAGACAAAATTCTATCCAAGACAGATTTTGTTGAAAACACCAAAACTTGGGGCATTTTTCCACAAAGTTGCAAGCTGAATCAATTCAAGATATAAACATCAAAATTGTTGTACATATTGCCTACAATCCAAGGAACTCATTGGCATGAAACAACTCAGCTTGAGCCAAGAGTTATGGCTGATGCAACACACCATGGCAAGGCTGTCATGAAAAATTAGTTTGTAGGATTTCTTGATTTACACGATTTTGATCCAAAGACCAATGATCCCTATGCCACAGTCATCTAATCTGATCCTAATCCAACTTATCCAACTTGTAAAGCTGAGTCAAAAAGCCAAGGGATCTTCCAACTTGAGATTAATGCATTTTGGCACATTATGCCTTGAATTCAAAGACATTTATGTGAAATAGGGCACTTTCAACAAAGCCACTCTACTCAGTCAAGATGCTCACTTAAAAAACAATTAAAACATCTGAAGAATGTGGATTTGGTCAAGACATAGCCCTGCTCTTGGGAGAGGCTAGGTTGACTTGCATGAGAAGAAATGCCACCAACCCAAAGCCATTGAATATGATCTGATCTTGCAGAAATTCACTATTCCTCCAAGACAAGAATTGATCCACTATAAATAGAGGTCCTAACTGATCATTCAAACCACACCAAAGCATCTCGCAACATTGCTTTCTCTCATTCTCTCCTCAATTGCCAAAACTCCATATTTTGAGCAAACACTATCGAGTTTTGAATTGCAGCCTCAAGCAACTCAAACCAACTTCTCAAACACATCACATATGATGTATATGAGATGTTCAAACACTTAAACCATCTCTGTAACACCTCTAGCCCAAAATCACTCTTCAACTAGTCCATTATGCATCTATTCTGTAACTTGGATACCACAACTTGATCTAAGCAATTTCCAAGTGTTACAAGGCTTGCAATCCACTCAACAACATCCATTGAAGTTGTATAGGTCATCAAATTACTTCTGGAACACCATTTGTGCAGAGATTCAATCTCACCTGCAGCAAGGTAAGCCTCAAAACTCTCATAACATGATCCATGCATATTTCCTCGCATGATACTTTTTCCAAATGTTTATTATCATGTTTTAAGTGTTTCCCCTCAAAAAATTTGATCATAGCACGCAAAAACATGTCTGCACGATTGCTTTTGCAAAATTAGGGTTCATACATTCATGTCGATATAACTTGCTGCACACTAAAAATAAATGAAATCAAATATTGCCATCATGTTCCATGTTAAAAAACACATCAGTTTGGTGTTTGAATCATGTCAAATGATTGAGAAACGAGTGAGATAGAGAGCTTCACGCATCTGAGTTTAAGGTTGAAGATGGCCATGGCGCCATGCTTCAGAAATCCAACCAAACTTGCCTTATATTTTTTCCTTGCCATGTATATTATGAATTGGCATTCCACCCCAGTGGTTGATCAACTTGTTTGTGTGTACTAGCGAGTGGAAGGTCCGGGGTTCGAACCCCCCTCGCCCCAGACCTCTTTTTTATCACTTTTTCCACTTTTTATTATTTTTCATATTACTTTTCCATTTTTGGTTGATTCTTTTTCTGAAAAATCACAAAAATAGTAAAATACTTTATTCAACAAAAAAAATCAAATTTATATTATTTATTTAATATAGTTGGTATTTTTGTGAATAAATTCATTTTTTTATTGTTTTAAACATTTCAAAAATGAATATTCATCTTGAAAATCAAGACCAAATGAGTTTTAAATCATCTTGTGGTTAAAACCTCATTTTTTTAAACCTTAACCAAAAATCACAAGTGGTTTATTTAAACTTATTTGGTACTTTTATCATTTTTTATTAATTTTCTTTGAAAAATTACTTTAAAAAAGTGAAAATTAGGGTTTCTTTGATTTTTAATCATACTCAAAATATTTCAAAACATTTGGGCCTCTTAATAGAGTGTAAATCCCAACCTTCTTTACATAAACCAGTTTGGGCCTCAGTGTATTGTATAAGTCCCGATATAGTCAGAAATTTTGGCGCGATCCTCGCCTTTTTAACAAAACCAACTGGGCTTCTGCTTGAGCTATAAGTCTCACTCCTTTTCTTTTAAAATCATTTTTTGGGCCTCTAATAGAGTGTAAGACCCAACCCCTTTTGAAAACCAAAATAATTTGGGCCTCAGTCATTGTATAAGGCCAACTATATTTTCAAAAAACTCGGCGCGATTGCCAGTTTAAAATAAAACCAATCGAGCCTCTCTTTGAGTTGTAAGCCCCATCTCTTATACAAAAACAAACTTTTGGGTCTCTTGACAGAGTGTAAGTCTCATCCCTTTGTAAATAAACAATTTTGGGCCTCACATATCGTATAATTCCCTCTGTATATTTTCAAAAGTTCGGCGCGGTCGTCGCCTTTTTAACAGAATCATCTGGGCCTACCCTCGTGTTGTAAGTCCCATTTCTTTTCTTTAAATAACTTTTGGGCTTCTCTTTAAAGTTATAAGACCCATCCCTTTGTATAGGAAACTTTTTGGACCTCAGTCGTTGTATAAGTCCCGATACGATATTCAAAACGGCAGTACAGTCACTGTTCAAACCTTGGGCCTCTCCTTGAGTATAAGCCCCAACAAATTTTTCACAAACAACCCCCTTTTGATTTAGGTTCAAATATACAGTTGTTATCAAAACTTTCTTTAATTTCCCTGAACAACTAACAATACAGCATGGATGCTCGCTCACCTGTAAGTTTTAACAACTTTCATTTACCCGCTTTAATATATATAACTATATTGTGGGAAGCGGCGCATGGTTAGTCTTCTTTCATTCTTTTAAATACATGTCAGATATATATATATAACTATATTGTGGGAAGTTTCGCATGGTTAGTCTTCTTTCATACCTCTTAAAATACTTGTCATATATCGACTATATATATACTAGTATAGTTATTTAGATTTTTCCCCGACAACTAAGTCTAGAACTAAGTAAAGCCATGTTGATCACTCTTAAATACGAACAAAACTAGATCCCCATAGGATTTCCAGATATAGTCTTCCCTTCTCTTGGGGTTAAATAATATGGAACAAAGAGAAAGACAGTATTCTCGGTGAACCTTTTCTCAGATTGTCACCCTTAGAAATTGTCAAAGAAATTCTACTCCCCAGAGTTGATCTATTCTCTGTGAATAGCATCTCCTGAGTTTCTTCCAAACCCTCGAACTTTCCTGGAATGATCTCTTATCTGTGAATTGCATTTCTTGAACTTCTCTTGGTTTGGGGACCCACAGGCTTCCTAAAAGCATCCCCGCCTCCTCTTGGGCTTTGTACAAGGACCCTTCGGCTTCTTAGAAGTACTCATACCTTCTCTTGGGCTTACTACAAGGACCCTGATGACCTCTTAAAGGTATAAGACAGATCTTAGTCATCCTTTGCTAGAGCAGTCTTCCCAGTGTCAGACCTCAAGCCACTTCAGGGTTGATTCTCATCCCTTAATGCCTTTGCCTCCTCTTGGAGGCATCATACAAAAGATAAAACTCTTCCACACTAGTAGACTCGGACAGTCTATATCGTCTCTTGAGTCTCAAAGACATTCTCAAGCACTGTAGAAACCCTGGTCACTCTGGATCAATCTCCAGCAGAAACCCAGTCTCTCTCACGAGAGTTCCCCGACCAGGGTCAGCTCATCCCAAATCAGAACCTAAAGGCATCTGATACCTCAACTCTTCTATAATCCTCCGCAAGAGTTGACTCCCCACTTGGACCTGCCTAGGGATCTCCATAATCTCCAGCAGTAAGATAGCCTCCTCTTAGGCTTTGTATAATGATCCTTCCTCGGCGAAGTCAGCCTCCTCTTGGGCTTCATACAATGATTTTCCCCAGCAGAGCTAACCTTTTCAGACTCTCTTGTTGAGTCCATCACTTTTCAAGATTTTCTTGATAAGTCAACCTCCCTTTAGCCTCAATCTCGGGCTTCGTACGAGACAGAAAACCACTCTCTTGTTGACTATAAAAGACTCTCTTGTTGAGTCAATCAACTTTCAGGCTCTCTTGTTGAGTCAATCACTTTTTCAGACTCTCTTGTTGAGTCAACCTTTTTCAGCCTTCGTCTTGGGCTTTGTACAAGATAGATAAAACACTCTCTTGTTGAGTTAACCCTTTTAGCCTCCTCTTAGGAATTGTATAATGATTATCCTCAACAGACACCCATACAAGCACTCTTTTATTGAGTCAACCTTTTTTAGCCTCAATCTTGGGCTTTGTACAAGACATATAAAGCACTCTCTTGTTGGGTCAACCCTTTTTAGCCTCAATCTTGGGCTTTGTACAAGACAGATAAAACACTCTCTCATTGAGTCAAACCATTTTAGCCTCTACCTTGGGCTTTGTACAAGACATAAATCTCCCTGTCTTGAGCTTGGGACAGATATCTTCCCTAGCAGAGTCATTTCCCCCCAGCCTTCCTCTAGGCTTTGAGAAATGATTTTCCCCAAGCAGAATCAAAACACATTTCAGCCTCCATCTTGGGCTTGGTACAAGACACATAAAATATCCTCACCAGAGTCAGATAAATTTCTCATTTCAGCCTCCGTCTTGGGCTTTGTACAAGACACATACAAATTCTCGTTAATAGGAGTCAAAAAGCTCTGTATAAGCATTTCCCCAACGAAGTCCATTCTTCTTAGCTTTCTTTAAAGCTTTGAGAATTAAAAGCAGAGTCAAAACCCTTCCAGCCTCCTCTTAGGCTTTGTATAATGATATCCCTAAAGAGTCAGTCTCTTTTTTTTGCCTCAATCTTGGGCTTTGTACAAGACACCAATATATACACTCTCTTGTTGAGTCGGTCCTATCCAGCCTCCTCTTAGGCTTTGTATAAAGAAATCCCTCAGCCGGGTCAATCAACTTCTTAGCATCAAACTGGTGCTTTGATTAAGGCATACAAAAATTAACAATTCCTCTTTAGAGATGATAAATTCTCTCTGAAACCTTTTAGCTTCAATCTTGGGCTTTGAACAAGACACAAATAACCCTTTAGCTTGATATCTTGGGCTTTGAACAAGATACCCAAAACATTTCTTTCCCCCTTAGTATAGGAGGGAACTACGATTGCTCTGATTTCCCTGTTTCATTTAAATGGGAATACATAGGCATAAGATTGCAAAATCTTAGAGAGCATACCAATCAAAAACCCTAGGTCCAGTACCTTCATATCAATCAAAACTTTAGGTTTCATACCTTAAGCCATCATCATCATCATCATCATTTTTCCACTGAAAACAAAAGCTCACTCTCCTTGTCATACTTTCCCAAGAAACTTTCCCAACCCATTAACAGATAAACACCATCAATTACAAAGCAGGAATCTATTTGCTAATATCCTGTGGATAACCACATATAGGATGGATAACTGACAACTATCCATTGTATAACCTGACCCCGGACTCCCCAATCTCTCTTAAGCGTTTTGTTCATTTAAACATTGCGCGTGCAAGGTTAGTTTTAGATAGCTTCCCTTTCCCTTCCAGCTTCACGGGATAAATAAGAAATCAGAAAGTAGCACCCCCTTTCTCCATTGAGGAGAAAAACCCCAGCGATAAGGTGGTCGCGTCACCGACGAAAATCGCTCGCTACAGTCCCCATAAACATTTCTTAGTTTGGTGGGACGACCCTAATGGTAACCAAGTTAAAGCGAGATAGGTAGTCCCTCAGTGACTCTGACATACCCTGGTGTATGTTGAACAAACTAGTATTGGACATTTTCCTATGACGAATGGCGGCGAATTGGTGCATAAGCTTCTTCACTAGCTCTTAATAGTTGTTCATGGATGCATAAGGTAGACCCGTATACCAACTTAAAGTAGAGCCCATGAAATTTCCAGATAACAGTTTGCACTTCATAGAGTCTGAAGCTCCTATGATTGCCATTTGTGTGTCGATGGAGGCAATATGCTCGTACGGGTCATTACGCCCATCAAATTTGACCAAGGAGGGAGGTTTGAATCCCTTGGGGACAAGTGCCCCCCATATCTCGTCTGAGAGTGGGTAGGGGTCCAAAACTTCCATATCCTAATGGGGATTGGACTCCTATTGGTGTTGTCTGATATTATGCACATCTTCTTCTAGTGTTTGGTTATGAGGTGATATAAGTAAATTTTTTATACATCCTTCAATCATTATTATAAGTATAAAAAATTTTGAATGAAAAATTACAATATTTTTTATTATTTTACAAAAAAAAGTTAAAGTTTGTTCTTTGGAATTATAAGATAAAATTATTGCCATTGAACAATCACCTCATAATATCATAAAGCAAATATTTAAAAATTGTAAATCAATTGATATTATCATGCAAATATATCAATTTCTGCCCAAACTTTAGGCTCCAAAGGAGACTCTTATGGATTTTAATTGAACAATAGTTATATTTTATATTAAATAATAGTAGGGGTTACTCATTCCACTCTATAGAGTGATTTCACACCATGATGAAAAGTTATAAATGTCTCTCAAATTTAGAGGTGTGTCTCTAAACACATATTTTGTACACATTCTTCGGCGCAAATTGATGAGGAACTCTTATTTTGCCAAAATTTAATCTGGAGATGCATCTTCGTATGCATAAGAGGTTAATCCGGCGATGCATCTCCATAAACACCCTTAATTCAAATTCATTTAAAGTTCAATGAGTTTTACAAAGATGCATCTCTGGCCGCTTTACTTTTACATACAAGCGTTGGACCCTCCCTCTTCCTTCTTTCTTTTTCTGCAAACTCAAAAAAACACAGCATTTGCTCTTTTGCTGCAAACCATTTCCAAACCCCATTTGAGCAAGTTTCTTCAACTTCACTTATTCCATTCTAATTCATTTGCTGCAAAGTCACTCACTCCATTCAAGCCTCTTATCTACATCTCGTAATCGCCTGTCTCAGGATTTACTTCTTGTTTGAGCAAGTTTCTTCAAGTTTACTCACTCTATTCTACTTCTCGTAGGGCTGATTCTACTTCTCGTAGTCACCTGTCTCAGGGCTCTACTTCACAGGGCCACGTGTTCCCAGCCAATGAAGTACCTGAAGCCCATGAGAAACTCGTTTCTAATGCCCATGTAGAGATTAATCCAGGAGGTGCATCTGACGCATCCTTACTTTCTCTCTATGGAGACCATTGTTAGATGTCAAACATGTTATATATTTGTACTTGATACTTGACATTTTTCATTACTTTCATGTCTTAATTGTGGATTTTTGTTGTTGATTGTTGTTGTTCTTCATGCATTATATTTATACCTTTGTGCTTGTAATTTGTGTGTTATTGTGCAGGAAAGTGCACTAATTGAATAAAGAAAGAAGACACCACTATGTCAAACAAGACATTAGACAACGCTTTTTTAGGCCTTAGACAGCGCTTAAAAGCGCTGCCTAAGGTAGCGCTGTCGTAGGTAAAGACAACGCTTTTGATTTATGGAAAAGCGCTCTCTAAAATATACAGTAAACAACGCTTTTTCCTTAAAAAGCGCTCTCTAAAGTGGGCCTTTAGACAGCGCTTTTGCAGAAGCGCTGTCTAATATATACGTATAAAATTTTAATGAATTTTTTTATATACCTTTAGAAAGCGTTTTTTCAGGAAAAAACGCTGTCTAAAGGCCCCCTTTAGAGAGCGCTTTTTAAAGCGCTGTCTAATGTATGCCTATAATTTTAGTTATCAATTTTTCTATACCTTTAGAGGGCGCTTTTTAGGAAAAGCGCTTTCTTTTGTGAACTATAGACAACGCTTTTTCTAGAAAGCGCTGTCTTTTCTCTACGTATAATTTTAATGATTTTTTTAAAAAATCCTATTTTAACCATTTTTTTATGTAGAAACCTGTATAATTCAAGCCATTTAAATAAACCTGTATATTTCACATTTCCATTAACAATTTCTAGTATGGTTCATTAACCATTTCCACTAATCCCATAATCACATAAGCCACATAAACCATTTCCATTATAATTCAAGTTATTTACATTAACTATTCACAAAACTATACAATTACAATCCAAAAACACATAAAGGGCATAAACCATTCACAAAACTATACATTCACATAATCCCATAATCCTATACCTTATATAGGATTCTTTTTTCAATAAGGTATTCGCACAATTCCTCCTTAATTTCTTGCAATTTATCCTTCGTGTAATGAGAACACGCGTATTCATCAAAGTACTACATAACAAAACAAAATATGCATGATTTAGTTAAAAATAATAAATTATATGACATATCCGATAAATATTAAAATAAATCCTAAGTTATAAATCCATGCATACCATAATAGGAACCTCTAATCGATCCATTTGACGGATTTCTCTCATAAACCTCAAAACGAAATACCCACAGTCTATGCCATTATGCTGACGAGGGCACTACACATAGACAAACAAATAAGAATTAATATATAGTTGTTTTGTGTTATCAAGTAGCATCACTAATAAGAAACATTGTGAAAATTAATATACCTCCACTTTGACCCATGTAACGTTGGTTGCTTTAGCCCGTGCTACTCGAGATTCTCTTTGTGCTCGGTATACTTCTCTTGTAGGATTAATGGCAACCAACAAGCAGTGTCCACTGTAAAATATAACAAAAGTTTAGATGGATAATTCCTACGCAAAAGATACAAATTAAAGATTAGAATGAAATTAGAATAAAAATCTTAGTACCTTTTTCACTAACGTCTCTTTCTTTTCTTGGTTGGAATATGTTCTACCCGTCTCTTAACAACACGGACGGTTGGATTGATCCAAATACCCTCATTATGATCATTTCTTGTATATGATTCATTCGCTATAATATTTTCATCTTGATCATTTCTAGTAAATGATTCAATATCAACATCAATATCACCTTGATCTCCAATGTTTTCATCAATTACTTTGTTAGATAAAAGCACTATAGATCATTTTGTACTTGTCGGATCAGTGACATAGAACACTTGTTTAGCTTAAGAGGCTAGAATAAAAGGCTCATCTTTGTACCCCACCCTATTAAGATCCACTTGCAAAAATCCTGACTTATCCATTCGTTCGCCATTATTATTTTCAACCCACTTGCAACGAAATATAGGAATCTGAAACTTCTCATAATCAAACACCCAAATGCGCTCGATAACCCCAAAATATGACAGATTTACAAATTTGGGGTTTAAATCTTTCACACTTGAAATGTGCATTGCTTCAGCTACCACGGTGACACCACTATTTTGCATAGTACTATTATCATCTTGTTCTTTGGTATAAAATGTGTATCCATTAATTGCGTATGCGCTATAAGAAAACACAACCAAACTTGGACCATATGCTAAACATCTCAACCTTTCTGTTATTGAAGCGGGATCTGAATAATACTTTGAATAAATATGATCCTTAAACCAAGGTATGAAACTTCGATTGTGCTCTCTTACTATCCAATTCTCATTTCTATTCGGATTTAAACCTCGGAGAACATCCTTGTGCATTTCAACATACGGCTCAACCTCATTCTCATTGTTCAGAACATATAAATGCACTTGATCCCGTTCGACCCTTGATACTGTCACAACTTCATTTCCAATTAACTTTTTTCCTTCTTTTTTTTGACAATATGAGATTTGGGGAGTCCAATTGATTGTACATTGGACAGATATTCAGTACAAAACTCAATCGCTTCTTCAACAATGTATCGTTCGGCAATACAACCCTCTGGTCGACTTCGGTTTTTCACATACCCTTTTAATATTTTCATATAACGTTCAGCAGGGTACATCCATCTCATATAAGTCGGACCACACAATTGTGTCTCTTTCACCAGATGAACAACTAGATGAACCATTATGTCAAAAAACGAGGGAGGAAAAATCATTTCAAGATCACACAAAGTAATAACTATTTCTTTTTGCAATGTTGGTAAGATCGCAGGATCGATCACCTTACTGCAAATTGACTTGAAGAAAAAACACAATTTAGTTATTGCGCTTCTTACTTTTTCAGGAAGAATAGAACTTATACCTATTGGTAGAAAATGTTCCATTATAACATGGCAATCATGCGTCTTTAAACTCTTTAACTTGAGGTCTTTCATAGACACAAGTCTTCTAATATCGGAAGAGTATACTTCTGGAACTTTAACTTCACTTAGAAACTTACACAATACCTTTTTCTCTTTTCTAGATAGAGTATAAGCAGCAGGTGGTAGATATGTTCGTGTTCCTTTCTTCATGGGTCCTAATTCATTTCTTATTCCCATCGCTACCAGGTCCTTTCTTGCTTAAAGGCCATCCTTAGACTTTCCTTGTATATTGAGTAATGTACCAATAACACTGTCAAATACATTTTTTTCAATATGCATAACATCGAGAAAATGTCTTACATACAACGACTTCCAATATGGCAGTTCAAAAAAAAATTGACCTCTTCTTCCACCCACTCTTGACAAGTGTATGTGCAAAAGGCTTTCCAAACTGAGTACTCACATCTTTCACCTTTTCAAAAATTTGATCACCTGTCAATATAGTTGGAGCTCTACCATGTTCTGCCTCTCCATTGAATGCTTTTCTCCACCCACGATAGTGATGATTAGAATTTAAGAATCTACGATGACCGAGAGATACATTCTTCTGACCAAACTCCAATCGCGTCCAATCTGTTTTATCTTCACAAATAGGACACGCACATTGACCTTTTATGATGTACCCTGATAGATTTCCGTATGCTGGAAAATCATTAATTGTGCCAAACAACATCGCCCTCAAGTTGAAACTTTCTTTCCTATACCCATCATAAACCTCCACACCGTTCTCCCACAAAAACTTTAAATCTTCGATTAAGGGTGCCAAGTATACGTCTATGTCATTCCCTGGTTGTCTAGGCCCAGAAATTAACATAGATAACATCATGTACTTACACTTCATACATAGCCATGGAGGTAGGTTATAAATCATTATGATCACAGGCCAAGTGCTATGTGAGATACTCTGAAGACCGTGTGGGTTTATTCCATCAGTAAATAATGCCAAGCGAAGGTTTCTTGCTTCTTTTCCAAATTCAGGATAATCATCATCAATTTTCATCCACTGTGGTGAATCTGCCAGATGTCGAAACTTTCCATCAATAATTCTTTCATCTGCATGCCAAGTCAAGTGTCTTGAATCGGTCTCACTATGAAACATGCGTCTAAATCTCGGAATTATAGGAAAATACCCTAAGACTTTTGCTGGAGACAACTTTTCCTTATATCGAGAGACACCGCATTTAGGACACTCATTTAACGATGCATACTCATTTCGAAACAAATCGCAATCGTTTAGACATGCATGTATCTTATCATAGCTCATGCCAATAGAGCACAACATCTTTTTGGCCTCATATGTTCGATTGGTAAGAACATTATCCTCTGGAAGCATATCTTTCATAAGGGCCAATAACTCTGTGAAACTTTTATCCGACCATCCATTGTCCGCCTTTAAGTTGTACAACTTTAATACCGCAGACAATCTTGTGAATTTGGTGCAACCATTATATAGCGGTTTCTCTGCATCGCTTACCAACCTCTCAAACATTTTAGGACAATCCTTAAGATCTTCTTCAAGTGCTTCTGCAATCTCTTCTACTCGATCAGAATCGTATGTATCTGTGCCATTGTCGTTTGAAGCATAGGTCGTATTATCCCCCGGTTCAACATTCCCGTTAATTTTCTCACCATGCAAATTCCAACATGTATAACTTCTATCAATTCCACTCCTCATTAAATGCGATGCCAACTGAACCGCGTCAACCCGACTCCCAAAACAACAACCCAAGCAAGGACATCTCATTCGACTGGGGTCTTTGGCGTGCGCAACAGCAAACTTAACGAATTCTGATACCCCATTCTCGTACTCTTTCGACAATCGACTTGAAGCCATCCATTTCTTATCCATAGTTATACTAATTAAACTAAACAAAAACAAAAATAAAAAAATTTACTTGTAGAGATGTAAACAACTTCTAGACCCACACAGTGTCCAGATAGGTTAGAATTACCAAGATCCCCTTGTACACGTATCATAAAAAAAATATGTATTAGAGATTTGTTGAAAAAATAGTGTTTGTAACATAAAGTGGTAATTGTAACACTTTAAATCTTAATTCATTCAAGTAATAATAAGAAATTGTAATAGTTGTAGGCATAGTCATTGACGAAAATGCGTTTAGTGTCTAACAATTTATCATTTTTTTTTCTTTTCTCTAACTTTTTTAATAGCAAAATATTATATTAATAAAGAGGTGAAAATCACCATAATACAAAATAGAAAAAATTAATAGCATAACGAATGTTGAACAAATCTCCTCAAGGAGATACAAAAATGCAGAAAAAGAATCAATACAAGTTGGTCCAACAAAAATGCCTAAAGCGAACCAAACAACAAGAACAACAATGACGGAAAAAGTATCAACAATGACGGAAAAAGTTTCAATGGTAAGACGCAAGAACAACAACAAGAGCGTACCTATTCGTTTTCGTCTTCTTCTTCACGAAGTCAAGGGTTTTAGAACGGCGACAACCGTGACGGAAAAAGTATCAGAAGGACGGCAACCGTGACGGAAAAAGTATCAGAACGACGGCAATGGCAAGGTTTCAGAACGCATGCAAGAACGACTGAAAGCAAGGGTTTCAGAACACATGAAAGCAACGGTCGAGAGAAGAAAATGAAAAGAGGTTTCTGAAAATGAATAGAAATTGTTTTATAATTTAATTCATAATTGACTTTAGAGAGTGCTTTTCATAAAGCGCTTTCTTAAGTGCCACATATAAGAGCGCTTTTCTGAAAGCGCTTTCTAAGGTTAATACCTATAGCAGCGCTTTTTCTAAAAAGTGCTTTCTAAGGTGGCTACCATTTAACAGCGCTTTTAAAAAACGCTTTCTAAAGTCTGTCTTTTACAGCGCTTTTTTTAGCGAAATTTTTTTATTCTTTTTAGCAGCGCTTTTTGCAAAAAGCGCTTTCTAAGGTGGCTTCCATTTATGGCATTTAACAGCGCTTTTAAAAAGCGCTTTCTAAAGGCTGTCTTTTACAATGCTTTTTTTTAGCAAAATTTTTTTATTCTTTTTAGCAGCGCTTTCTGATAAAAGCGCTGTCTTTTTAGTGTTGTCTAATCCTATTTTTGGCGTAGTGAACAAAGAATAGATGCAAGCTGCCAATGAAAGAGGAAAACAACAGCTGGTTCACTTTGTGAACCATGGCGAAGTCACCAGCGAAAGTTCGCTTTGCGAACTCTGGCAAAGTTCTCAGCGAGCAAGGCAGGGGCAAAAGGACCCAAAATTTGCTTTGCGGATGTTTTTGCGAGTGGTTCGCTTTGCGAATGAATGGTTCGCTTTGAGAACTCACGATGACAGCCAAGGGAGGTTTAACTTTCAGAAGGCACTTAAGGTGTCATTTTCTTCATTCGCTAGGCGAGTGGATCATTCGCAGTGCGAATGCATCAGATATCAAGTGTACTATAAAGTGCTTTTTACATTTTCTTGGGATCATAACTTGATTTTTTCACACCAAAACATACTTTTCTGAGTTTTGATAATCCAAGAGTGAATTTTCACATAGAGAAGCTGAAGTCACATCCGATCTCGATCATTCGACGCGGATGTTCTTTCATCTCTTCTTGAAACTTGTTATCCAAGCTACCATGAAAATGTGTAGCTAAACACTTCTTGTGTTAAGACTAGAGGTAGTTAATCTTGCTTGTATGTATTTCTTTTGATCTTTTGTATATGAACAAGGTTGATGATCAATATATGATAAAGTTGTTTGTTCTTAATGGTGTATTTGTGGTTTGAATCACTCTAGACATAGATTTTCAAAATATTGACCTAATATCTTTATCTCTTAAAAACCAAACTCTAGACATAGATTTGGGGTTTAATATTCGCTTTGTTTTGATCTTAACGGTCGTTGTTTCTATTATTAGTGTGAGACATCATCTAACGGTCTAAACGACGATACTCACGAATTTGTTTTAGACATAAACTTATTCGAGAGGATACGCGATTGTATTGATCGGAACTAAGTTCATATGCTTGATTAATCGGATATGTATGAAAAGGATTAGCGAAATCTAATCTTGACATGCTTTTATAAAACTTACAACATCTTTGTTATAGTTTACTTCTTTGCTACCAAAAATCGATGTTACACAACCAAGAACAATTTAAAAACCCCTTACTTAAAATGTTTTGACTATTGAATGACAAGCATCAAAATATCACGCAATCCCTGTGGATACGATAAAAACACCCCCCGAATTACTCTTCAACAAAATGGCGCCGTTGCCGGGGATTGTTGTTTGATATTGCAAGCATTGCAATAGTTGTTTTGTTTTAAGATTGTTAACTTTTTCTTGTGCTTGTTGATTTGTTTGGTTTAGTGTGCAAACTCCGTTTTATGCGAGGGAAGTTACCCGTAGACCAACTTCTTTTTAATCCTAAAATCGAAAGAACTGCGCGTAGGTTAAATAGCATAACAAGGCGGAGGAGGCAACTTGCCAAAGAAATACGAGAGCGAGACAAGAGTTCAACTTCGACGCAAATACCACAGTTACCGCCAACTATGGCTGCACCACCACCACCACCTGCTTCAGTTCCTTGTACAAATAGTCCGAGACATACAACACAATTTACACACAATGCTCAGAATGGTCGCCATTCAGAAATGAAAACTGGTATCCTCTCGCTTCTATATCAGAATCATTTTACTGGTATAGATCACGAGGATCCTTTTACACACTTGACTAAGTTCTATGAGATTGCGGGAGCAACTGGTGCACCCGAAGCTGAAGAAGAATCACTGTTTAAGAGACTATTTTCGCATTCCCTCATTGGGAAGGCCAAGGAATGGTATCTTGACCAATCTACGGCAATCATGATGGACTGGAACGTACTTGAGGAAAAGTTTTTGGAACGATTTTTTCCACACAATCGTTTCATGGAGGCTAAGACAGCAATTGCAGTTTTCACTCAAGGTGGCAATGAATCTCTCAACGGAGCTTGGGAGAGATTCAAATCCATGTTGAGAAAGTGTAAAGGGCACGGTTTCGATGACCTTACTCAAGTTCATATTTTTAGAAACGTTCTTCAATTGGTGCATAAAACATTGTTGGATGCCACCGCGGGTGGATCGTTAATGACTAAAAGCGCTGAGGAGGCTATTTCTATTATTGACCGCATGGCTTTAAACGACCATCAGGGGAACCATAACCGTGGCCCTTCGCAGAAAAAAAGCGAGAGTGCTTGAGTTGGGAACTAATGACGCAATCCTTGCATAAAACAAACTGTTATCACAACAAGTGGAGTTATTGACGCAACAAATGGCAAAACTTCCACAACAAATAAAAGAGTTGCAAGAAGTTCTCAACAAAAACAAAATAATAGTGAGTTGTGAGCTTTGTAGAGGAGATCACCCGATCGGGTATTGTCCTCCGGTATTGGAGGAGGTAAATTATGCGGGAAACCAAAATCAAGGATACCAACCTCGACCACCTTACCAACAAGGCAACCAAGGTTACCAACCAAGAGGTAATCAAGGTTATCAACAACCGTGAAGACCTCAAGAAGCCGGACCTTCAAATCATTAACAATACCAAAATTACGCTCAACCTGCACAAGTTCCAAGTGGAAATACCAAGATGGAGGACACTCTCACGCAATTTATGCAAATGTCAATGTCAAATCAGAAGAATACCGATGCGGCCATAAAGAATCTTGAGACGCAAGTCGGACAATTATCAAAACAATTCGCCGACCAACAAAAAGGAACTTTTATGGCGAATACTCAACCAAATCCAAAAGAGCATTGTAAGGCTATTCTAACAAGAAGTGGAAGAGAGATTGACATGGGCATAGGTGAAGTTGTAGTGGAGGAGGAGGAAGTAGTTGAAAAAGAGAAAGATAGTGATGAGATTGAAGTAGAAAAAAATGTTGAGGGTGACTTAGTAGAAAATTTAATGAAAAAAGGTGAGGAAGAAGAAAAATGAAAGAGAGAAGAAAATTTGAAAAATACTAGGAAGGGGAAGGAACCGTTGAGTACTATTCCGATCCAACATTTACCATATCCTCATGCTCCGATCCAACACTATGCTCGGTTTATGGATATTTTCAAACAATTGCAAATAAACATTCCATTTTCCGAAGCTTTGGAGCAAATGCCGAAATATGCAAAATTTATGAAGGATATTCTCACAAAAAAGAAGAGGTATATGGATCAAGAGACTATCATGGTTGATGATAGTTGTAGCACTATCATTCAACGTACTCTCCTGAGGAAAGTAAGTGATCCAGGATGAGTCACTTTGTCGGTTATGATAGGAAATATCTATGTTGGCAACGGGTTGATCGATTTTGGCTCTAGTATCAATTTGATACCTTTGTCTATTGTGAAAAGGTTGGGACAATTGGAATTGAGAACCACTCAAATGACATTGCAACTTGCCGATAAATCCACTACCCGTCCTCACGGTGTAGCGGAAGATGTATTGGTTAAAGTGGACAAATTCTTATTTCCTATCGACTTTGTGGTAATTGAAATGGAGGAAGATGAAGACGCTCCATTGATTCTTGGAAGACCGTTTATGAAAACTGCTAGAATGGCAATTGATATGGACGACGATCTTATGAAGGTTAGAGTCCAAGATAAGGAGGTTTATTTCAATCTATTTGAGGCCATGAAGCACAAAAAGGACAAAGGCGATTGTTTTAGAATAGATGCAACGGAGAAGGCGATTAAAGAAGTAAAGGAGCAATTACAAGTTCCAATCCCGTTTCAAAAAGTCCTCACAAATTCTCTTTAAAGTATCGATGAAGCTGAAGAAAAAGAGATCGAAAAGTGTTTGCGAGAGCTAGAAGAATTGGATGAAATTCCTCCTTTAAAAGAAAGGGTGGAAATTTTGAAAAAAGAAAACAATGAGGAAATTAAGCTTGAATGCTGACCACAATGGAGGAGAAAAAATTAATGTGTGTTTTGAAGAAGAATCAAGAGGCAATGAGATGGACTCTTTCCGATCTAAAAGGAATAAGTCCCTCTTATTGTATGCATCGAATATTCATGGAAGAAGATTTCAAACCGGTCGCTCAACTGCAACGCCGCTTAAATCCTACCATGAAAGAGGTGGTTAGGAAGGAAGTGGTAAAAATGTTAGATTTCGGAATGATTTATCCCATTTCTGATAGCCCATGGGTTAGTCCGGTACAAGTGGTGCCGAAAAAAGGCGGATTGACGGTTATCCGAAACGAGAAAAATGAGTTAATCCCAACGAGAACCGTAACCGGGTGGAGAATGTGCATAGATTACCGTAGGCTTAACCAAGCTACGAGGAAAGATCATTTCCCTCTCCCGTTTATGGACCAAATGCTTGAGAGATTTTCCGGTCAACAATTCTACTGTTTTTAGATGGTTATTCGGGTTACAATCAAATTATCGTGAACCCGAAGGACCATGAAAAAACCGCTTTTACATGCCCTTTTGGAATCTTCGCTTATACGAGGATGTCGTTTGGGTTGTGTAATGCACCGACGACTTTTCAAAGGTGTATGCAAGCAATATTCTCAGATTTGATCGAAAAGACAATTGAGGTTTTTATGGATGACTTTTCGGTTTTTGGGTAATCGTTTGATATTTGTTTGAAAAATTTGGATGCGGTTTTGGAACGGTGCGTGGAAACCAACTTGGTACTCAATTGGAAAAAATGTAACTTCATGGTGACCGAAGGAATTGTGCTTGGCCACAAAGTTTCTTCAAAGGGCCTTGAAGTCGATCAAGCCAAGGTTGATGTTATTGAGAAATTGCCACCACCATTGAATGTAAAAGGTATAAGGAGTTTCCTCAGACATGCGGGATTTTATCAGAGGTTCATCAAGGATTTCGCGAAGATAGCAAAGCCTTTGAGCAATTTGCTCAACAAAGATAAGTCATTTGATTTTGATGAGTCCTGCATGGTCGCTTTTAATTCTTTAAAACAAAGTTTGACTACCTCACCCATAATCATCGCGCCCAATTGGAAAATGGATTTTGAACTCATGTGTGACCCGAGCGATTATGCGGTGGGTGCGGTTTTTGGTCAACGGAAAACAAAAAAAAAATTCATGTTATACACTACGCGAGCAAAGTCTTGAATAAAGCAGAAGTAAACTATGCAACAACTGAAAAAGAGTTGCTTGCGATAGTGTATGCATTGGAGAAATTTCGTTCTTATTTAATTGGGTCTCGAGTATTCACGAGGAATCCAAAACCCTAATTTGTTTTCAAAATGTATTTAATTGAATAAAAATTCAATTAAAATGATCAAAAATTGTTTAACACATGGAAAACAAATTGTGATCTTGGATTAATGCTTCAAAAATTAAGTATTGACCTACAAAATAATTAGAAAGCATTAAAAGTTGCAAAATCAATGTAGAAAAAATATTTAAAATGCCAAAAACAATTAAAACATTAATTCTTTGCAAAAATATCAATTATATGAAATAAATAATATTTTTGGGATTTTTTGGGAAAATAAAATATTTTAACATTTTTGTGAATTATAAAAAAAAATCAACTCAAAATCATTAAAACTCAGAGAGAAATTAATTTTTGAATCAATTAAACAAAATCACAAAATTCAAATATTTGAATTTCTAAAAATGGCGCCAAGAACAAGCTGAAGAACACGCGCGTGTTCTTGGTTTCTCAGATTTGCATTTTCTATCCAATCTCCATGAATACGTAATCATATCATGCAATCCACATATCATTATGCTCGTCTCAACCTCACGATCATGTCTATGTACTTTAATTCCATTTAAATTAAACATACAACAAGAAATCACGAAGAGACCTCAAGAACCCTAATTTCTGCATGAAGGCTAGGATTTTTTATACACGATTCAAACAATGCAATTAATTGAGGGAAAACATTCCATGCATGATTATGAACATATGGCCAAATTATTGTGCGAGGAAATATGCATAGATTGAGAGATGACCAAGCATGTGCTTACCTCTAAGCCGTGACAGCAAGTTCAAAGTGATTTTTGATTTGGAGGTGTTACAGATGAGTTGTGATGATCTGAACAGCTTCCCTACACCCTATGGATTGTGTTTGGATGGTTGGACTTGATTGAAATTGGCTGGATCATTTTGTGGTACCTCAGCTGCACTTTGGTTAAGACCTTGAGCAACCAGCTGGTGATTTTGTGAAATTGATGTTTCAGAGGTAATCTAAGTGTTTGATCAGCTCATATGTGATGTATGTGAGGTGTGTGAGTGATTGGTTTGATTGGAATTGCTCTCAAACTCAAAACCCGATAGTGACTTGCCTTAGAAGGCAAAATTGGAGTGAAAGAAGAGATTTTGAGGAAAGCAACTGTTAGATGGCTTTGGTGTACTCAAACTGACCACAATTGAGCTCTATTTATAGTAGAGCAAGTTTGTTTTGGGATCCACAGTGAATGGCAACTGCAGCAGGTGTTTCCTCAATGTTGGCCAATGGAAATGCAAGTCTCCTCTAGCCATTGACTAGAGGTTAGGGCACAGAGCTATGGTCCCCTTGGTCTTGGATAAGTCTTGACTAATTTTAGATGAGAATGGCTCAGTCCATGCCACCTTGATGGTTCCATTGAATGCCTCATTCCAAATTTGAAGTCTTGTCCCTATTTTGGCCATTCTAGGTTCAACATGCCATTTCTTGTTCCATGGACTTTGGAGGCTTGGCTCAGTGATTGTCCCCTTTAGATTCAATCCTCTGAGGTGTCCAAGTGGATAGGAGCAATTGAATTTGGCTAATTTTGGCAAATCGACCAAAGTTGCAAATTCTGCCTTGCCTTGACAGATTTCAGCAAGGCAACTTGCCTATGTCATATCTCATGGTGTAAGTTGAATTTGGCAATGTTCTTGGCCATTTTGGAAAGCTCTTACATGATACAACAACTGTTTGGACAAGTTTGGTTTTGATCTCTTTTGATTCCAAGTGAAAAATCCCCCTACATTTGGCAAAAAGTGAGGCAAAATCTGACTTAGCGAAAATTTCACTAAGTGTTGGAAAAAGTGACATTTTCACTTTTCAGCCACTTTGATCACTCCATAACTCAAAATCCTTAATGAATTGGAATGACTTGTAGTTGAAGTTTTTGTAGGTAATAATGAGGGCTACAAATCCATCTTTGGATGAGAAAAAATGGCCTTGTGGTTTAGGAGTTATGGTCCTTCAAAGTTGGTACCCTTGCCACTTTATTTTTAACTTAGAAAAATTTCTAAGTTTTATGGTTACCCCTTTTACAAGTTATCTCACTTTTCTTGATTTTTCTTGATGAATGATGATTCAAATCATACATTAACATCATTTTAGGGTTAAAAATCCATTTTGGTGAAAAATCTCAAAAAGTCAAAGTTGACTTTTGTGCACAGTTGACTTTTTATCAGATGAATTCCAAACTGTGCAATTCTTCAGGAAATCATGTCCTTGACCTAAATCAAACTTGATGGACATGTTCCATGGGTGTCATAGGGTATATTCAATCATGTATTAGGGTTTGGGAGCATGTCTTGGTCAAAAGTCAAAGTTACAGTTGACTTTTCCCTTAAAACCCTAATTGTGGTGCAGATGGAATTGAGACTTGTTGCTCAAACTTCTTGGATTAATCCATTGTCCCAAATGGATCAATATGGTATATTAGAGACCCTCAAATCATCTCTTGAGGTCTTGGCTCATGATTTGTCCCAAAAGTCAACTTAGGGGTGAATTAGGTCAAGAAACCCTAATTCCTGATTTTTGATGAATGCATCCCTTGAGGCAAAAGTGACTTGATGCATGGGTTCATAAGGTTCCATGAAGTATATTAGGTCATGTTTTGGATCAATGGCTTGTGCCCAGATGAAACTTTTCATCTGGAGGCCCTGGGTGATCAAAACCCTAATTTGGTGACACTGGCGATCTTGAGGCTTGATCCACCTAGAAGGGAGCAACCTTGTGCTTAATCCTTGAAGTGGGAGTCCTTTTGATCCTTTGAGGATGTTTGAGAGATCAGACAAGTTGAAAATCAAGTCATTTCTTGATTGAGCCTTTGTCTAAAGCTCAGAGAGGGCTTGAAACCCTAATTTTGATTGTAGTGGATGCTCACCCATCTTTGGGGGAGACTAATGAGGCATGATGATTCATCCATATTGTGATGATGATTTGCACAATGATGGGAAACTCTAGTGGTCAAAATTTGGGGTATTACAGATGCCCCTATTTAATCTTCTTGGACCCGAAGGTGTGAATGACGAAGGTGTTCGGGCATTCGGGGTGTAAGAGGATTAAATATCGGAATACCCGAAATTTTGATGGTGGTTATGAATGGTAGCTTACGCATTCATCTTCTTTAGCTAAGCGATGATGCTTAGAAAAGGTAAACTTCCCCTCGATCCTGGTCTCCTACCAAGGATCTGGTCTTAGTTTCTTTTGTCAACTTCCCCTCGTTCTTGGTTTCCTACCAAGGAACTGGACTTAGTTTCTGATTTAAACTTCCCCTCGATCCTGGTTTCCTACCAAGGAACTGGTCTTAGTTTCTGATTTAAACTTCCCCTCGATCCTGGTTTCCTACCAAGGAACTGGTCTTAGTTTCTGATTTAAACTTCCCCTCGATCCTGGTTTCCTACCAAGGAACTGGTCTTAGTTTCTTTTGTCAATAAACTTTACTGACAAGGGACGCTATTCGTAGCGGCTTTCCTTCAAACTTCTCGCCAAATTTTCTTGGGGAGATGCCATTTGAGTGGAAAAAGTTTTGATGTCAGACTTGCTGGGGAACCCATTCGTCAGAATTGTAGAGGTACACAAACTTCTCTATTTTGGAGACGCCATTTGTCAATTCTACTGGGGAAAGCGAGTCTCTTGAGAGACTATTTTCGTTTGGGGTTACATCATACTTTTCTCGGGATCTTCCCGGAGAAATGCCATATGATGGGATCCAATTTTGAGGTGCCAATGGCCTTCTCATCAGCGATCTTTTCGGAGAAATACTGATGTACTGCCGAACCTTTGCTTAAGATGCTTTCTCTGGGGATTTTCCTTAATCCGGGAAAGCAAGGATATCATCTTCAATGGCGAAGAGTGACATCTGTTGAAGGTTCTCTGGCTTTTCAGAGGTTCAAGTTATCAAAGTGGTCGAATGCCGACTCTGATCTAAAGATACACTGGTGGCGAGATTGTTCAGACACAACGTTTCCTGACGAGGAAATGACTGACAACTTGATTGAGAGAACTTTTATCACTAGGGGATAAGACCAACTAGAGTGATAGCGATGCAATATGAAATGTAAATGCAAATAAAAAATGCATGATGTATGTATGTATATGCTGACAAAGCTGACGCGACACACAAACTAAAAAATGAACCTGACTGGATACTCGGCCATCGCGGGGCGTATAGAGATATCGCTGGTTCAAGATAGCAATTCCACCTTGCTTAGGAGAGATAATCCCTACGGGGAATACCATTGATCGGGCTTAGGAGGTAAGAACTCTGCCGTGGATGTCAGACAAAACAAGGTCTCTGACACAGTTGATCCCTTCATTCAGGCGCACTGGTCTAGAAGGAGTACTTTGATTCTGCACTTTGCAGTTCGCTTACTTCTGGAGAAGCGGTTGATGCTCTTTTGATGTTCAACAGTCAAAAGAAATTGCCATATTTATTAAAAAGCAGAAAAAGTTTTAACAAGTAAATTCATTTTTGTTTTATCTCAAGAATCGTTGATCATGTTAAAAAAACGTCGTTCTGTAAAGCTAAAACAAGTAAAGAATTACAAACAAAAGCACAAGGGCTCAAATTTTATTGATAAGATGGAGATCAGCCAAACGCGTGATTCCAAAGAGTATATACAAAGTTAGAAAATGGTAATTTACAGGGAAAAGGGCTACGTTGAAACATAACGACCACTATCCTTCTACCAACTTTGAGTTCGGGACATCCTGAGCTTCCGTCGAAGATGACCTTTGACTGGAGATTTCCTCCGATAGATGATGCAACTGCTGTTGCTGCTGAGGGACTTGCCTCTGTTGAACATAGTTACTTGCCATTATCCCTAACTTTTGCCTGGATTGTACTATGAGATTTCCAATCCATCGGGATGATTTTTTTTATGTCTCTAACATTTTCCTGGACCGCCCTTTCGGGTTTTCAATCCACCGAGACGTTTTTTTTTTTTTTAGGCGAAATATTTCTTGACTACATCAACATTCGTGGGGTAGGCAAATTCCTCTCCGTCCATGGTTGCAAGTCTCAAGGCGCCGCCTGAGAAAGCTTTCGTGACCACATAGGGGCCATCATAATTTGGGGTCCATTTGACCCGAGAGTCAGTGAGAAATGATTGTATCTTCTTGAGCACGAGGTCTCCTTTTCTGAAAACACGAGGTCGGACCTTTTTGTCGAACGCCCTTTTCATTCTTTGCTGATACAACTGACCGTGGCATAGTGCCGTGATTCGCTTCTCTTCGATCAGATTCAGTTTGTCGTGTTGGCTTTGACACCATTCAGCTTCGGTAAGCTTAGCTTCCATCAATACCCGGATTGATGGGATCTCTACTTCTACGGGGAGCACTGCTTCCATGCCATAAACTAGAGAGAAAGGGGTTGCCCCTGTTGAAGTGCGGACAGATGTTCTATAACCGTGAAGAGCAAAGGGTAGCATTTCATGCCAATCTTTATAGGTTACAACCATCTTTTGAACGATCTTCTTGATGTTCTTGTTAGCCGCTTCTACCGCTCCGTTCATCTTGGGTCGGTAGGGAGATGAGTTATGGTGTTCGATCTTGAACTCTGCACACAACTCTTTCATCATCTTATTGTCCAAGTTAGATCCATTATCAGTAATGATCTCGCTTGGAACACCATAACGGCAGATGATATTGTTTTTGATAAATTGGACCACCACTTGTCGGGTTACATTGGCGAATGACGCTGCTTCGACCCACTTGGTGAAATAGTCAATGGCTACTAGGATGAACCGATGTCCGTTTGAAGCCTTGGGCTCAATCATACCAATCATGTCGATTCCCCATATGGAAAAAGGCCACGGGGAAGAAAGAACTTTGAGATGTGATAGCGGTACATGAATTTTGTCGGAGTATATCTGACACTTGTGACACCTCCTCATGTACTTGTAGCAGTCGGATTCCATGGTCAACCAATAATACCCGGCCCTGAGAATTTTTCTCGCCATCGTGTGTCCGTTGGCATGAGTGCCAAAGGATCCTTCATGAATTTCTTTCATGAGCATGTCTGCTTCTGGTCTGTCGACGCATCGGAGCAAGACCATGTCAAAATTTCTCTTATAAAGAGTGTCACCGCTCAGGAAGAAGTTTCCAGCCAATCTTCTGAGGGTTTTCCTGTCTTTTCTGAGTGCCCCAGATGGGTACTCTTGTTTCTGAAGGAAGCCTTTGATATCGTGATACCAAGGTCTATCGTCTATGACTGCTTCAATCGTGAAGACGTAAGCGGGTCTTTCAAGGCGCATTATGTCGATCTTAGGTATGTCATTCCATTGACCTACACTAATCATGGAAGAGATAGTGGCTAATGCATCAGCCATATGATTCTCATCACGAGGGATGTGGTGAAAGTCGACTCTGTTGAAGAAGGGTAACAACCTTCTTGCATAGTCTTTGTAAGGAATCAGTCTTGATTGGTATGTGTTCCAATCTCCTTTTATCTGATTGATAACCAGGGCTGAGTCACCATATACGTCCAAGTTTTTGATCCTTAAATCAATCGCTTCCTCGAGACCCATAATACAAGCTTCGTATTCGGCCTCGTTGTTCGTACATTTGAACGTAAGTCGAGCGGTGAAAGGAATGTGGGAACCCTGAGGGGTAACAATGATTGCCCCAATTCCATTTCCATAATAATTGACTGCTCCGTCAAAGATAAGTCCCCACTGGGAACCTGGTTCTGGCCCTTCACTGGGTAGCGGTTCATCGCAATCTTTCATCTTTAGATACATGACATCTTCGTCTGGGAAGTCAAACCTGATTGATTCTTGATTGTCAATCGGTTGATGAGCCAAATGATCGGCTAAAATACTTCCTTTAACGGCTTTCTGAGCATGGTACTCTATGTCATATTCTGATAACAGCATCTGCCAACGGGCAATTCTTCCCGTGAGAGCAGGTTTTTCGAAAACGTACTTGATTGGATCCATTTCGGAGACCAACCAAGTAGTATGACGAATCATGTACTGGCGAAGACGTTTGGCTGCCCAAGCCAAAGCGTAACAAGTTTTCTCAAGCATGGTGTACCGAGTCTCGCAGTCGGTGAATTTCTTGCTTAGATAGTAGATGGCAGACTCTTTCCTTTTAGTTTCGTCTTGTTGGCCAAGTACACATCCCATTGAGTCCTCTAGGACTGTGAGGTAAATGATCAGTGGTCTCCCTTCCACTGGAGGTGATAGAATCGGAGGATTCAACAGATATTCCTTGATACTGTCGAAGGCGGTTTGGCAATCTTCTGACCAAACGCAATCCTGGTTCTTTTTGAGTAACTTGAAGATCGGCGCGCATGTCGCGGTCATGAGGAATATGAATCTGGAGATGTATTTCAAACGTCCCAGGAATCCTCTGACTTGTTTTTCAGTTTTTGGAGAAGGCATTTCTTGAATGGCCTTGACCTTGTCAGGATCAACTTCAATTCCTTTTTAGGTGACGATGAACCCTAGTAGTTTCCCTGAACGGACACCGAAGGTGCACTTGTTGGGATTCAAGCGGAGCTTGAATTTTCTTAGACGTTCGAACAATTTTGACAGATGTTCAACGTGCTCATCCTCTGTTCTTGATTTTGCAATCATATCATCGACATACACTTCGATTTCCTTATGTATCATGTCATGAAACAGAGTAGTCATGGCCCTTTGATAGGTTGCCCCGGCGTTCTTCAAACCGAACGGCATTACCTTGTAACAAAAGGTACCCCATGGGGTAATGAACAAAGTTTTCTCCATGTCTTTCGGCGCCATTTTGATCTGGTTATAGCCCGAGAATCCATCCATGAAGGAGAAAACTTTGAACTTTGCTGTACTGTCAACCAGCATGTCAATGTGTGGTAAAGGAAAGTCGTCCTTTGGACTTGCCTTGTTCAGATCTCTGTAATCGACACACATTCTGACCTTTCCGTCCTTTTTGGGAACGGGTACGATGTTGGCTAACCATTGAGGATATTCAGATGTGGCAAGGAAACCCGCGTTAATCTGTTTCTGTACCTCCTCTTTGATTTTGATGGCCATGTCCGGGTGAGTCCGTCTCAACCTTTGCTTTACTGGCGGACATTCTGATCTTAACGGTAAATGATGTTCCACGATGCTGGTATCCAACCCTGGCATATCCTAATAGGACCAAGCGAACACATCGGGGAATTCTTTGAGAAGCTTTATCAAACCCTCTCTGGGAGTTGGACTGAGCAGTGCCCCAATCCTGATTTCTTTTCTCTCCTGCTCTGAACCCAAGTTTACCGTTTCCAACGGTTCTTTGTGAGGTTCAATGGACCTTTCCTCTTGTCTGAGTAGTCGGGAGATCTCTTCTGGAATTTCGTTGTCAACTTCTTCTTCAGCCTCGAATACCGGGAACTCAAAGTCGGAAGAGGGCATCGGATCGTATGTTTCAACGGGGTTTAAAATAAGCAATCTGCATGACGTGATGATTCGTGTTTAGAAGAGATAGAGAGAAATGCAAGTGTGTGCAGTGTATTTATTTTATTGCTTGTTTTTATCATTGAGTGTTTTTTAGGATTACCATTTTCTGAAAAAGCAAAAAGAGAAAACAACAATTAATGCGGAAATTACAGAACGACGTTATTTTATTAATGAACAAGTCGAATCTTGAAACTACAGCCCTATAAAACAAAACTCTGTCGCTTTGGGCAAAGCGAAGAGGGAAATTTACAGAAAACGAGCCCTATCAAAATATCCATTTCACCTGGGCAGGGTGAAAGGTTAAAGATGGCAATTACTTTGACTGGCGAACGACCCGGAACCTCGACAGCAACCCATTGGCGGCGAACTCCTCGGTGAATCACAAAGTCTGGCACCTTCCTTGATCTGTCTTCAGAAATGACGCTGATTTCTGGTGGAGCAGGATCATTGGAATCTGTTTCCCAGGCAAAATTGTCATAGGAGGATTCCTCTGTTGCATTTTGTATAGCATTGGTGCTCTCAGTTGTATCTCCCCATCCAGTTGGCTGGATATCTTCGAGCCTGATACGAGAGCTTTCGGGAGCAGGGTACTTGACCATAAAGTCGTATTTTCCACTTGGTTATCCCAGAGTGTCCCAAACTTCTTTGGAACTGGAGAAGTCATCCCTCTCGATAACGTTGACCTCGGGAAAAGCATAGTTGATGAATTCAAGTCCTGCAAACGTTGCGAATTCATCGTCATGTTGAGTAATTTCTGAATGACCTGAGTGTTGATCCCATGACATGGCGGGGACATAGGTATTCTGTTCAATGACGCTCAGCTGAGTTTCATTGTTCGGCTGACTTTCTTGCCCCAAGTCTCCTGGGTAAGGCTGCCACATTGGCAGACCATCCATTGGGCCATAGTAATTGTGATCAAAATTGTCTTTCATCAGAGTGTCTTCCTCTAATGAATTTGGCGGAGCGCGGCATCCTTCCGGATCACAATCTCCGTAGATCATTTCGACATCTGATCTTGGTATAAATCTCGGACTTTCTGTAGGAAAGCAAAAAGGCATAGGCACCTCTTCCTGAGACATATAACCGTCCTTGTTAAGGTAGGACTTCCATTCTTCATCTGTGTCAGAGGGATCTTCCTCATTGATAGCATGAACTGTCTGAGACACTGGGTGAAGAAAACCTCCACTGTGGAAGAAGTTTTGAAGGGGATGAAGACTTTCATCGTTGGCAGCTGTCTGGGTACAGGTCGTAGAAAAACCAAGACCCTTCTTTGTTTTATTGTCAATAGGAATGACAAGCCGTGCCCATCCTGTCGTATCGGTACTCTCGACCGCTTTGATAGCATCTTTGTATGAAGAAATTGAAGTTCCTTCTTTGAACTGATTGTCCTTGCTCACCGATAGTGCTTGGAACTGAGTTCTAATAACCTCCTCGGGTTCCACACAAGTAGATGATGATAGGTTACTCACAAGCAAGGCTTGTTCCCCACAAACCGTGATAAGTTGATCGTTCTTGACGAACTTTAGCTTTTGGTGGAGGGTTGAAGTAACCGCTCCAGCCTGATGTATCCAAGGTCTTCCTAATAAACAACTGTATGTTGTCCAGATGTCCATGACCTGGAAAGTGATTTGGAGAGTGTGAGGACCAATAGTTATGGGAAGATCAACTTCGCCGATAACTGTTTTTCTGGATCCGTCGAATGCTTTGACGACGACCTCGCTGACTCTCATCGGAGGGCCCTTAAATGATAATTGCATCAAAGTGGACTTCGGCATAACATTCAGGGCTGACCCTGTATCTACCAGTACATTGGCTAAAGCATCGTCCTGGCAGTTGACTGTAATGTTGAGCGCCATGTTATGACGGCGACCCTCTTCAGGTAATTCTTCATCACTAAATCCCAAATTATTGCAGGAAGTGATGTTAGAGACAATGCTATCGAATTATCTGATTGTTACATCCTGTTCCACAAAGGCTTGCTCCAAGACTTTCTGTAGAGCCTCTCTGTGTGCTTCTGAACTGAGTAACAGTGATAATACTGAGATCTTTGAAGGAGTCTGTAACAGTTGATCAACCATGTTGTATTCACTTCTTTGGATGAGTTTTAGCATCTCATCTTTGTCTTTTGAGAAGTCGGGATTACTAGATTGACCGACTGGTGGATCAGGAATTTCTGCCTGAAGTTCCTTTTCTTTGTTGGATTCTCCAACCCCTCGGTTGAAGATTCGACCGCTCCGTGTTACACGACTGATGTCTGCAATATTTACGACGGAGGGTAATGGAATTTCCTTTCCATTTTCGACTATTGTTGCACCGTATTTGTAAGGGATAACCTTAGTTGATTCATACGGTAGTGGTCCCGGCAGATAGATGACTATGGGAACCTTCTGATTTTTCTGACCATCATAAGTAACCTCGATCTGTTCCTGGTTGGGAACTTTAGATTCGTCAAGTAGAGGGATAATGGCAAAAACATCCCTGGTCCTGTGATGACCAGAGATCGTGACAACATCCTCGACTTGATTGGCAAGGTAGTTCGGCGTCCAGTTGATGGGTCCAGAACCTGGATATGGACGAATCTCTCCACGATCCACCTGCCCCTGGAGAGCTGCTTGCACAAGGTAGCACCCATGGTTACTTTCCGAACAGACGCTACAACGATCGTAATTGTGTGGTGGCACCTGGCCACGCCCACTTTAAATACAATGTAACTTCACTAGGTTAGCTTCCACTGATCGGACATCCTGACTTTGACGACGAGTAGGATTCCTGTTATTGATACTAATCTGCTGAGTATCTTCGTCCATATAGATTGGCATCCACCAGTGATTTAACAAGTGCTGAAGTGCCTCCTGGACAAGGGTACAACCTCGATCGTTTTCGCAACCCGCTTTACAGCTTTGATAGTCATGTGATATTAAGAATCCAAGTCGGACCTGCTCAGCATGTAACTCTACCAGGTTGGTATTCATTACGCGGATATCGAAGATCTAAACCATGTTGATTTGATAGGAGTTCCTATCATGGTAGTCTTGGATCCATCCAAGATCCATCTGACGCTGGAGGGCCTCTTGTATGAAAGAGCATCCCTGTTTGTTTACCGAGCAAATCAGACAGGAACTGTAATCGTGCCGCGGCAGATTATGATACTGGCTTTGCCTTGAGTACATTGCCACCAAGTTGACATTCATCGCACGGATGTCGTGGTTTTGAATGACGTTGGAATTCGTGTAAACCATGTTAACTCCACGAACTCGGTGCATTTGGATCCATCCAAGATCCATTTGTTCCTGTAGAGCTGCTTGCACCACAGAACATCCCTGGTTGTCTTTAGAGCAGATATCACACTAGTGATAATTATGAGGTGGCACATGGCCATATCCACTCTGTCTACAATGCATCTTGACCAGATTGGTTTTCAACAAGAGTACATCATGAATTTGATAGACATTGTTAGTCTCTTTCTCAATCAGATTGACTGCAGCTTTCTCATGTTGAGGCAGCGGGTTCGTAAGAACATTAGGATTCATATCTTTGAAAGATAAGAGCCCGCTCTTAACAAGCTTTTGCACGTCGGATTTGAAATTGAGACAAGTCTCAATGTTATGCCCTGAACTTCCTTGATGATAAGGGCACGTCTGATCCGCCTTAAACCAAAAAGGTGGATTTTCTGGAACTGTAAGAGGGGACTTAGTCTGAATGTGCCCCTTGGTTAGTAGTAACAGAAACAATTCTGTGTACGATACGGGTATAGGATCAAACCCTGATGGTCGTGTTGTACGGTTGTTGTTATATGGAGGACGAGCCTGCTGAAGAGGCTGTTGTGTCCTTTGTTGGTCAGGTTGGCTCTGCGTGACCTGAGGTTGATACATAGGAACAGGCGCAAGGCTGATAGCAGGAGTTACAGCTGCTACTGGCTGATAACGTCGCCTTTGCTTTCCAAGAGAGATATTCCCAATATCTTGCTCTTTTTTCTTAGGGAGTGTACTACCATATTTTTTAGTACCGCTCGTCGATCCAGTGTCTTTTACCAAACGTCCTTCTCGGACGGCTTCCTCAAGACGTACGCCCATGCCGACCATCTCGGTGAAATCACTGGGCGCACTGGCAACCATTCGGTCATAGTAAAATGAGCTTAAGGTCTTTAAGAAGATCTTTGTCATCTCTTTTTCCTCAAGAGGTGAACAAATTTGAGCGGCAATTTCACGCCACCTTTGAGCATACTCCTTAAAGGTTTCCTTGTCCTTTTGCGACATTGATCTGAGTTGATCTCTGTCGAGTGCCATGTCCAAATTGTATTTGTATTGTTGGACGAAGGCAGTACCAAGATCTCTGAAAGTGCTGATCGTGGCACGGTTTAAACCCATGTACCATTTTAATGCGGCACTGGTTAGACTATCCTGGAAGTAGTGAATCAGTAGGTCCTGATTCTCCGTCTGAGCTGACATCCGCTGAGCGTACATCACCAGATGGCTCTGAGGGCAAGAGTTACCCCTGTATTTTTCAAATTTGGGCACTTGGAACTTGTGCGGGACTTTCACATTTGGGACCAAGCAGAGGTCTGCGGCATCCTTTCCAAATAGATCCTGACCGCGAATGGCCTATAGTTCTTTCTGCATTTCCAAGAACTGCTCCTGGAATTCATCCATTCTATCGAACATAGTTTCCTTCTTACCAGAAGGTGTCTGTGGAATCTGTCCTTCCGGGATAGTGTGCACCACAGGGGGTGGTACCGTGACTACGGCAGTAAGTCTTGGCGCCTCCCGAAGTTTGTAACCTTCAGGAGTCTTGAGTATGCCCCTGGCATCTTCGCTTTCCCGAAGTTTGTAACCTTCAGGCCCAGCGGATTCTGTTGTGATTCCCTGATCTTCAGTGATCGGCGGAACATATCTTTCCGGGATATAGTTAACAGGCATACCCCAAGGACGGTCTTTCGGCATCTGATACCTAGGATCATACTTTTCTATGATGGGCGTTGAGGTGACCTCTGAGATCACAGTTCTTTGTAGCTGAGCTTCTGCCATGGCTTGCATGTCGTTACGAAGCTTTCTCATATCCTCTCTTAGAGCGTCGATTTCTTCTTTCAACTCTCTGTTTTCTTCCTCAAGATCATCCATCTTTTTCTGACGATTGGCCCGAGTATTATACGAATGAGACAGTTTGACTCTAGAATCGAGACACAAACGTGAGATTCGTAGGTAAGAAGAATACGCGATGTGAGAATGATGAATGCAATGATTATATTAATTGTTCTTTTGGTTTAATCAAAATAAACTTTGACAATTAGAGTGCAAATATCAAACGGTGGGGAAACCCCTTTTTATTGAATTCAAAGGATTACAGAAATGGAAATACAGTAAATTACAAAGTGCAGAAACAGAAACCTAAACTAATGGGTCCCGAGTCCTCTTCTTTGACCGGGGCCCTTGGGCCGTTGTCGGGTTGTTATTCCTTTGCCAGGTGAAAGGAGCGAGCAAATTCCTTTGGTCATCTTGATTCTTTACAGCATGTTGCTCCAAAATTTCAATCAGAGCATCTTTCTCTTTTAGTAGTTGTTGTATTTGGATACACTCTACGTCGAGGGTGCGGTACTTGTTCTTCCAAGAGCTTCTCTCCTTCTGAACTTTGTTGAGAGTAACCTGAAGCTTTTCAGTTTCCGTCATGAAGTACATGACAGTTTCCCTCGGTGGAAGAATTCCGTAACGAGGATAAGGCATTTTTAGCTTGAGAGCTCTAGTTTGTACCCAATGGAGATAAGGCTCCACCGAGACACAGTCCGGTTTTCCCAAAGACTCTCGTCCTTTCTTATGAACATGTTTCCAAGCTTGCACTATTTCCATCTTTAGTGCTCTGTCATTTTCTCCTTCTTTGAAGAAAAGACCTTCCAGATGAACACCCAGTGGGATGTGTCTCATCGGGTATCCAAATTGACGAAGAACCAATATCGGATGATAGTTGATTCCTCTTTTAGTTCCTATGAGGGGTACGCTGGGGAAGTTTCCACAACGGTCATTGATTCTGATTCCCTCATAAATCCTATTACACCAATCTATATCAGAATTGGTGAGAGACATGATCTTCTGTGACCAACGTAAGATACTCTTGCAATCCCAAAAAGCAGCAGACTTGGGCAAGTGAGAGATAAACCATTTGTAGAGCAAAGGTACACAGCATGTGATCTCCCCTCTGCTGTACAAATTTCCCAAGTGTACAGAATGATATGCATCTGCGAGCAAAGTCGGCACAGGGTTTCCAATGAGAAAAACCCTAATAGCGTTGATATCGACGAAGTTATTGATGTTGGGAAACAAAAATAACCCGTAGGTGAGCAAGACAAAGATGCTTTCAAAAGCAGTCCCGTTCCCTATACTAGCGAAGTATGGAGCCTTTTTTGTCAAGAACTGGGCTGGCAAACCTTGGATGCCACCCTTAGTGGTCATGTGAGTCCTGACCTCAGACTCGTCCAAATGAATTGCTATTGCAATAGTCTGATTCTTTGGAATTTCTTCCAGTCCAGAAAATGGAGCTCGATCAGTGATATGTAAATCAGTCAGATGAGAATACTCCTCCAGCGTTGGTGATAGCTGGTAATCCGGGAACGTGAAACAGTGATAAACCGGATCGTAGAACTGAATGAGCGCGTCCATGATCCCCTTAATCACATGGACTCTTAACAGTGGTAGCAAACCACCGTGCTTGGCTCTGAAAGCCTCTGGGTTAACGATCATCCTCGCTAACTTTCTCAAATCCGCTAGCTTTGGAACCTTGAAGGTATACTGGTGAGTTCTCCTTCTACCGAAATCCATTAATGCAATCTTTTTCTCTGATATTTGCAATCACAGTCTTAGTTTAATTTGAAAAACAGAGAGACTAGAAGAGAAGATTTTTTGAATGTTTTAATGTTTTATTAAATGGATGCATGAATGCAGCACACAAAAACATAGAAAAAACATGGGGTCAAAGGGTCGTTGTCATGAAGTCAAGGCTCTACCCATCCCCAAAGGTTTATACTAGGGTGATTTTTGTACCTGTACTCATTATCATCAGCTCCTCCCAGGAAAGCAAGACAACAAGCGGATCGCCAGCGAGTTGTAAAGCAATCTTAGAGTAAGTGTCATTCACCGAGAATAGATCACCAGCCTCAAATGAGGGTAGTATCGCGTAACAACTATTTCCGATAGTTTCCGTACTACGAAAGGGTTTGGCTCCTCAGCTTCTCAGACTTAACAACCGGCCCAGTGGCTAGGTGAGAGAATGGGTTCCATTGGTCAGCCTCCACTGAGGTTGATGGTCGACCTCGTCGCCATCACTTATCTTAAGTGTATACTCATTCTCACCACATGCGGCATCACACGCATTCCCAGTAGCAGAAAAATAAACACGTATAGCAATTAGGAAAAGCAGTATATATATTTGTCCTAATCATCCTAGACTTATAAAGCTATGATTCCTAAGTTCCTGACAGAAATGGGTTCCCCGGCGGAAGCCCCAATCTGTGGTATCAACCAAAGAGGTGAAAAGGAGGAAAAAGGAAAGAAGCTAAAGAGATAGGCCCTACGGTGGGCGCCATTTTTCTGTAGCGAGCGATTTTGGACGCGGTTCTTAAGCGCTGGTCGCTCTCTGCGGTTTGAGCTTTGACTACAGGTCGATTCATTTTGTATCCTATTGTGAGCTAAATAAGGAAGGGAAATAGATGTCTCCAATTAACCCTGCTTGCATACTGAGTTTAAACAGTGGTCTGTTAGGTTACGAATGCTATCAATGTGGGGGGCCTTTGTACTGGTTATTTGTATTTTCGCCAATACGGTTTTCTTTCTTTTTACCTGGGCAGAAGGTTTCTGGCGGGGAACAAGGATTAGGATGTTAGGACTGATGCTTTTAAATTACTACTTTTTGATTGATGGAGATATGGGATTTGGGTTTTTTGCTGATTGCGCTCGCTAAGATCTTTTCTTTCGATCTTATGCCTACGTATTCCCGTTTACCGAAACAGGGAAATCAGAGCGTTCGTAGTTCCTCCTATTCTATGGGAGGAAATGGGTGTTTTGGTGTCTTGTTCAAAGCCCAAGACGTGAAGCGAAAGGTGGTTTGTATCTTGTTCAAAGCCCAAGATGTGAAGCGAAAGGTGGTTTGTATCTTGTTCAAAGCCCAAGATGTGAAGCTGAAAGGTCTATTTGTGTCTTGTTCAAAGCCCAAGACGTGAAGCTGAAAGACCTCGGCTTTAGAGAGAATTTGTCATCTCTAAAGAGGGGAGAAGGAGAATTACTTTAACTGGGATACGCGGATCCGAGCAATGCCATAATTTCCGAAGAAAGGGTTTTAACCTGAAGGAGAATACTTTAACTCAGTGTAGAGCAATGCCATCTTTCCTTAGGAATTTCTCATGCTAAAAGAGGGACAGTGGCGTGGATATAGATGATCCAGAGGCTTGCCGCTTACAGCGATTAGATGAAGGGAAAGGAGTTGTTGATGTTTGTGTACTGTGAACGAGGCACAGCTTTGATGCTAAAAGGTTGATTGGATCAACCAGTGGTTTTCTTATACAAAGCCTAAGAGGAGGCTATTTTGTGTCCCGTACAAAGCCCGAGAGAGAGGCTAAAAGATTTTGACCCGACGATGGAGTCTTTGTGTCTCGTACGAAGCCCGAGATGGAGGCTATTGTTTGTTTGACTCAACGAGGGAGTCTTTGTGTGTCTCGTACAAAGCCCGAGAGAGAGGCTAAAACGTTGTTTAACTCCGCTAGGGAGAGTCATTGTACAAAGCCCAAGAGGAGGCTATGTCAGTTAAGTGACAGGTCCAGTATACTGATTTTGAAAGAGAAAATCAGTTCTTATATGAGCATCATTGTACTCGTGGGTTAGGTCTGGGGATCGGGGTTGTTTCCTTTTCTTTGAGGAAACTGGAAATCCAAAGGGTATTGAGACTGTCCGAGTCTGCAGGTCTCCTTCCTATTTAACGAAGGGGTCACCTGAGAATGTCTTTGAGACTCAAGGAAGTTAGACTGTCCGTGTCTAGAGTTTCATCTTTTGTACTATGCTGTGAGAAACAGTAGTAGACTCTATGAAAGGACTGTTCTATGAGGATGACTAGGTTTTGTTCCTATACCTCTAGGAGGTCGTCGGGACAATTTGTACGAAGCCCAAGAGGAGGCTGGAAACTTTTAAGAAGCCAACGGGTCCTTGTACTAAGCCCAAGAGGAGGCTATCATTCCCGAAGGAAGAGATCATTATACGAAGCCTAAAAGGAGGCTGTGAATACTTCTAAGAAGCCGTAGGGTCCTTGAATAATGCCCAAGAGGAGGCCGATGCTTTTAAGAATCCCGTGGGTCTATCATCTCCTTTCCATTAGGAGAGATAACTCTTTTAAAGATAAAAACCACTGGTAAACGTGCGAGGTTTACTATCCAGCGACTTTTAGCTTTTAAAGAGGGTTCCTTAGTTAAGGTCCAAGATTATGACCGTAGTGGGTACCCAAACCCCGAGACATTCAAGGCAAGCTATCCACGAGGAATAGATCAAGTCAGGAAAGTTCGAGAATTTGGAAGAAACTCAAAGATGTCATTCACGGAGAATACATTCATCTTGGGGAGTAGAGCTTCTTGACGATTCCTAAGGAGGACAACCGAAGAGAAGACTGTATCTGGTGCTCCTATTGGGGATCTAGGCGTCTATTTCTACGAATAAACGAAACGGCGTCACCTAGTTCTAGACGTAGTAGCCGGGGAAACTCGAAATATCTATACTATTATTACACAGTAGATATGAGTTTATGAAAGGAGACTTACAGTGAGCAGCCCCACAATACAGTTTATAATATGAAAGCAGTAAACGAAAGCGATAACCACTTACTCGGTTGGAGTGCTTCCATGCTGTTTGGTTAGTTGTTCAACAAAGAAAGATTGAAAACAACAGTACATTCAAAATCAAAGGAGAAAGTGCTTTGAAAAAGAAAGATTTGGGAGCTCAAGGAGAGGCCCAAGGTTTTATCAGTGAGCGCACTGTTTGACTTTGTACAGAGGGACTTATACAAGTGACTGGGGCCCAAAATGGTTTTCTGTAGAAAGGGATGGGTCTTACACTCTCTCAAGAGGCCCAAAAAGTTTTAAAGAAAAAGAGTGGGGCTTATAACACGAGGGTAGGCCCAAATGATTTTTCGTTTAAAAATGGCGATCGCGCCGAGGTTTTCTTTTAACGTAGAGGGACTTATACAATAAGTGAGGCCCAAGATGTCTTGGTTAAAAGGGGGATTGGGTCTTACACTCTAATAGAGGCCCGAAGTGTTTTGAATGGGTCTTATAGCTCAAGGAGAGGCCCAAATGATTCTTTTATTTTAAACGGGCGACGATCGCGCCGTTTACTTGTGCATAGGGACTTATACAATGAGTGAGGCCCAAAAAGTTTTTGTACAAGGGGGGATGGGTCTTACACTCTCTCAAGAGGCCCAAAGAGTTTTGAAAATGATTTATGAGGGTTGAATTAATCCAAAACCCTAATTTGTTTTCAAAATGTATTTAATTGAATAAAAATTCAATTAAAATGATCAAAAATTGTTTAACACATGGAAAACAAATTGTGATCTTGGATTAATGCTTCAAAAATTAAGTATTGACCTACAAAATAATTAGAAAGCATTAAAAGTTGCAAAATCAATGTAGAAAAAATATTTAAAATGCCAAAAACAATTAAAACATTAATTCTTTGCAAAAATATCAATTATATGAAATAAATAATATTTTTGGGATTTTTTGGGAAAATAAAATATTTTAACATTTTTGTGAATTATAAAAAAAATCAACTCAAAATCATTAAAAGTCAGAGAGAAATTAATTTTTGAATCAATTAAACAAAATCACAAAATTCAAATATTTGAATTTCTAAAAATGGCGCCAAGAACAAGCTGAAGAACACGCGCGTGTTCTTGGTTTCTCAGATTTGCATTTTCTATCCAATCTCCATGAATACGTAATCATATCATGCAATCCACATATCATTATGCTCGTCTCAACCTCACGATCATGTCTATGTACTTTAATTTCATTTAAATTAAACATACAACAAGAAACCACGAAGAGACCTCAAGAACCCTAATTTCTGCATGAAGGCTAGGATTTTTGATACACGATTCAAACAATGCAATTAATTGAGGGAAAACATTCCATGCATGATTATGAACATATGGCCAAATTATTGTGCGAGGAAATATGCATAGATTGAGAGATGACCAAGCATGTGCTTACCTCCAAGCCGTGACAGCAAGTTCAAAGTGATTTTTGATTTGGAGGTGTTACAGATGAGTTGTGATGATCTGAACAGCTTCCCTACACCCTATGGATTGTGTTTGGATGGTTGGACTTGATTGAAATTGGCTGGATCATTTTGTGGTACCTCAGCTGCACTTTGGTTAAAACCTTGAGCAACCAGCTGGTGATTTTGTGAAATTGATGTTTCAGAGGTAATCTAAGTGTTTGATCAGCTCATATGTGATGTATGTGAGGTGTGTGAGTGATTGGTTTGATTGGAATTGCTCTCAAACTCAAAACCCGATAGTGACTTGCCTTAGAAGGCAAAATTGGAGTGAAAGAAGAGATTTTGAGGAAAGCATCTGTTAGATGGCTTTGGTGTACTCAAACTGACCACAATTGAGCTCTATTTATAGTAGAGCAAGTTTGTTTTGGGATCCACAGTGAATGGCAACTGCAGCAGGTGTTTCCTCAATGTTGGCCAATGGAAATGCAAGTCTCCTCTAGCCATTGACTAGAGGTTAGGGCACAGAGCTATGGTCCCCTTGGTCTTGGATAAGTCTTGACTAATTTTAGATGAGAATGGCTCAGTCCATGCCACCTTGATGGTTCCATTGAATGCCTCATTCCAAATTTGAAGTCTTGTCCCCATTTTGGCCATTCTAGGTTCAACATGCCATTTCTTGTTCCATGGACTTTGGAGGCTTGGCTCAGTGATTGTCCCCTTTAGATTCAATCCTCTGAGGTGTCCAAGTGGATAGGAGCAATTGAATTTGGTTGATTTTGGCAAATCGACCAAAGTTGCAAATTCTGCCTTGCCTTGACAGATTTCAGCAAGGCAACTTGCCAATGTCATATCTCATGGTGTAAGTTGAATTTGGCAATGTTCTTGGCCATTTTGGAAAGCTCTTACATGATACAACAACTGTTTGAACAAGTTTGGTTTTGATCTCTTTTGATTCCAAGTGAAAAATCCCCCTACATTTGGCAAAAAGTGAGGCAAAATCTGACTTAGCGAAAATTTCACTAAGTGTTGGAAAAAGTGACATTTTCACTTTTCAGCCACTTTGATCACTCCATAACTCAAAATCCTTAATGAATTGGAATGACTTGTAGTTGAAGTTTTTGTAGGTAATAATGAGGGCTACAAATCCATCTTTGGATGAGAAAAAATGGCCTTGTGGTTTAGGAGTTATGGTCCTTCAAAGTACCCTTGCCACTTTATTTTTAACTTAGAAAAATTTCTAAGTTTTATGGTTACCCCTTTTACAAGTTATCTCACTTTTCTTGATTTTTCTTGATGAATGATGATTCAAATCATACATTAACATCATTTTAGGGTTAAAAATCCATTTTGGTGAAAATTCTCAAAAAGTCAAAGTTGACTTTTGTGCACAGTTGACTTTTTATCAGATGAATTCCAAACTGTGCAATTCTTCAGGAAATCATGTCCTTGACCTAAATCAAACTTGATGGACATGTTCCATGGGTGTCATAGGGTATATTCAATCATGTATTAGGGTTTGGGAGCATGTCTTGGTCAAAAGTCAAAGTTACAGTTGACTTTTCCCTTAAAACCCTAATTGTGGTGCAGATGGAATTGAGACTTGTTGCTCAAACTTCTTGGATTAATCCATTGTCCCAAATGGATCAATATGGTATATTAGAGACCCTCAAATCATCTCTTGAGGTCTTGGCTCATGATTTGTCCCAAAAGTCAACTTAGGGGTGAATTAGGTCAAGAAACCCTAATTCCTGATTTTTGATGAATGCATCCCTTGAGGCAAAAGTGACTTGATGCATGGGTTCATGAGGTTCCATGAAGTATATTAGGTCATGTTTTGGATCAATGGCTTGTGCCCAGATGAAACTTTTCATCTGGAGACCCTGGGTGATCAAAACCCTAATTTGGTGACACTGGCGATCTTGAGGCTTGATCCACCTAGAAGGGAGCAACCTTGTGCTTAATCCTTGAAGTGGGAGTCCTTTTGATCCTTTGAGGATGTTTGAGAGATTAGACAAGTTGAAAATCAAGTCATTTCTTGATTGAGCCTTTGTCTAAAGCTCAGAGAGGGGTTGAAACCCTAATTTTGATTGTAGTGGATGCTCACCCATCTTTGGGGGAGACTAATGAGGCATGATGATTCATCCATATTGTGATGATGATTTGCACAATGATGGAAAACTCTAGTGGTCAAAATTTGGGGTATTACAACTGCCTGTCTGTAAGAAGCAATAGAAGTACCCACCTGTTCTTCGCCCTGAGAAGATACTGCCTGTGAAGACGAATCACCAATATTGACCGCCTCAAATGCTTGACTCAGCATCTCAAGGATCTCTTCATCCATTTCCAAGTACTTAAAGGTAGACAGCTGACTTACGGAGATGTCTTCCTCTCCACATACAATCACCACTTGACCATCAACCACATATTTCAATTTTTGATGCAACGTAGATATCACTGCCCCAGCGGAATGAATCCACGGTCTGCCTAACAAGCAACTATATGCGGGTTGAATGTCCATCACGAAGAACACACACTTAAACACCTGAGGACCAATTTTTACTGGGAGCTCTACCTCTCCGAATACAGAACGTTTCGAACCATCGAAAGCCCTTACTACCAAATCACTTGGTCTTAGAATAATTTCGTCAGCGTCTAACTTCATTAAGGCCTTCTTTGGTAACACGTTCAGGGAAGACCCCGTATCCACCAACACATGAGATAATACTGCCCCTTTACACTCCAGGGTGATGTGTAATGCCCTGTTGTGATTACGACCCTCAGTAGTCAAATCAAAATCTGTAAAACCTAACCCATGGCTAGTATTGACATTAGAAACAACTGACTCCAATTAATTCACAGTAATCTCTTGAGGTACATAGGCCATATTCAAAACCTTCAAAAGTGCCTCTCGATGAGCTGCAGAACACATAAGCAGTGACAAGATAGAAATTTTTGACGGCGTTTGGTTCAACTGATCAACCACTTTATAATCACTCTTTTTGATAAGTCTCATGAACTCCTCGACTTCTTTCTCAAAAGTACCTTTCTGCATAGATTTCGGAATACCAACCTCTTCTGTAGCCACCTGTTTACCCTTGGCTTTGGCTGCAGCTTCAGCTTCAGCATTGGTTCTCAAAGTCTGTGGAGCAAACAAGCGTCCACTTCTGGTGAAGCCACCAAGACCTCCAACATTATCAATACTAGAACTACCCCCAGCTGGAGTTTCCACCTCTTGTTTTTCTCCTGGTAGTAAACATCTGCACCGTAGTGCCATAGAATAGCCCGCTCACTAGTATAAGGAACTGGTCCTGGTACCGTAATAGTAAAAGGACTCACTACATCAGGCACAATGATAGCAGCAGGCACTTGAATTTCAGCTGGCGTAAAATAAATGGTAACAGTTGACACAACATCGTCCTGTTTGTCCCCCTGATCGAACTGTAGACAACCCTCATCAATCAAATTTTGAATACCGGCCTTCAGTTTATCACAACCATTACTCTGATTCTTACAATCAATACAACCTTCTTCACAGCCAGAGAACACTTGCCCTTTCAGCAACCGAGCCTTCACAAAACTCAAAGGAGTCTTCACCTTGTTCACATCAGTTACCAAATTCAAAAGCTTACCATCTTCAATGGCGTTGACCTTTGGCACATTATGATCTGGCATAGGATTCTGAAGCACATTCGGTGAAGTTGAGAAATTAATTGCCTTGGCATCAATCAGATCTTGCACCTTATTTTGGAATGCCCAACACTTTTCAGTAATGTGCCCCGGAGCACCTGAATGGAAATCGCAGCGGGCATTAGCATCATAATTGGGTGGCAAGTTACCAGCAACAGGAGGTCTCATGGTACAAAGTTCGACCAATTTCAGTTGGAGTAACTGGGGTAACAAAGCTGAGTAAGTCATAGGAAGAGGGTCAATTTTACGGTCCCTCTGCCTAGACCTTTGTTGGAATTGTGGTCGCTATTGTTGAACCTGCTGTTGTGGCTGCTGTTGCTGAACAGGTAGTGTTGGAATTATCACTGCATCCACTTGGTGATAAGCCTGAGAACGTCCTTTTCCCCATCCTCTGTACACAGCACTTGTCTCGCCTTCTCTTCTTCTCTGCCCATTAGCAAAAGGCTTCTTTGTTCCTGAAGAATTAGCACCACTGGCATCTTGTATTTTTCCGAGCTTCAGCAAACTTTCAATCCTTTCCCCAGCGATTACAATGTCCACAAACCCAGTTGAAGGACATGCGGCCAACCTATCAAGATAAGTTCCCTGAAGAGTACCCATAAACATGTCGGCCATCTCTCGGTCCTGCAGTGGAGGTTGAACCATGGCAGCTAACTGGCGCCATCTTTGAGCATATTCTTTAAAACTCTCCTTCGCATTATGAGCCATACTCTGCAGCTGAGTACGGTTTGGAGCCATATCCATATTGTACTGATACTGCTTGACGAAAGTATGAGCTAACTCCTTCCAGTTCCTCACAGCAGTCCTGCTCAACTTCATATACCATTCTTGAGATGCCCCAGTAAGGCTGTCTTGGAAATAATACATCCACAATTTCTCATCATCAGTATGAGCGGTTATCCTCCCCACATAAGATTGGAGACGAATTTTAGGACAAGTAGTGTCATTGTACTTGTCAAATGTTGGTGGCTTGAACTTGTGTAGGATTCTTACTCCAGGTACCAATCCCAAGTCAGAAACATCAAAACCAAGAGTGTTTTGGGATTCAATGGACCTAATTTTTTCAGCGAGCTCATTGAATCGGCGAGTGTTCTCATCTTCAGCATCTAATAGAGTGAACTGGTCATCTTGGTTGTCTTCCACAACATGACGAACCCCAGTATTTCTAGGAGGGTCACCTCCTGCATTGACGCCAGTCTGATTACCATTCTCTCTATTATTAGTGTTGCCATTATGCACCTCTACTTGTGGCCGCTCGACCATTGGCCTGAGTCTTTCCTGATTTTGAGCCATACCAGTCATTAGTGTCATGAACTGGTCCATCCTGTTCCTCAGCTCAGCCAATTCAGTCTGCATCTGATCTATGATCTTAGCTTGGTTTCTGCGAGTTGCGTACCGATGGATGTGGTTATCAGCTATAGTGCCTAAAACCAAATAAAGGTTAGAGGACCTGCAACGAGTACCTGTCATGCAAAAAATGATATGCGAAATGATATGCAATGCAATGCAAATGCCATGTTTATCATTTTCGAGGTGCCTTATACCCTGATTCCAATCTTAACCACAGAAAGCTGAAGATCGCGATATGAAGATACGTGCCGTGATTATGTGCTTGTGTACAGATAATTGCCAACAGAATATTTCTGAATAAACTGCTTGTTTTAATTACAAAAGAAATCAAACATACGCACAGCGTTCAACAATAGGTTCAAACATCATACATCAAAATAGTGGATTCATCAACAAGCCTGATGATATCCATCAACAAAATTACATTAAGAGAAAGAGAGAAAAACTGTCAGTCTGATAACTCCAAGTCCTTCAACTTTTCACTTGAATACTTGACTTCCTCGAAGAGTATGCGAGTACGCTGGTGATTTGGTCTTTCGATTAACTCCTTAATCAGAACATCTCTTTTTGCTAGAGCTTCAGTCAGCGAATCCATATGCATCAGGAGAGCTTCATCATCACAGACTCCTTTATGCCTTTTCACACCGGCTTGCATTTTGAGTTTCCCCATATCTGCCATAGCCTCTTCAAGCTCCTTCTTGGAAATCTTTAGCTCCTCTCTGGCACTTTCTAATTGCTCTCGACTTTTACCAAGGTTCTCCTGATACTTCCTCCGTTGTTCGCGTGCCTTTTTGAGCTCGTCATCCTTGATCTTCAGCTGTTCCTGCAACTCTGAGTTTTCCATTCTAACCTCATCCCAGGCTTGCTGAAACCTGGCTAGCGTGTCTTTAGTCTGGGCTAAGACCTGTTTGGTCTTCTTATGAGCTTGAGTGGCAGCATCGGCACCCTTACTAATTTTCTGGAAATGTTGAGCTCTTTCGGAAAAATCCCTTTCTCTTGCTGCTAAGATTTGTTCGGCGTCTTGGGCTTTCTGTTCCAATCTTTTGTTGGTATGTAGCACTTCTTGAAGACGGCTGCTCAGCTCAGAATTCTCTCCTTGAAGCTTTTTCACCGAGACTTGCAATTTGTCGATGTCTTCCATAGTGGTAGTATTTCTTTCTTTCTCATCCTCAGGATACAACAGGGGTGCCCTATCAAAAGGCAAGTGAAAATCTTCAACTCTTTTCTTCACCCACTCTTCATATGCTGGATAAGCCCGATTGTTGGGTTTTCCTAGAGCAACTTTCCCTTTCTTTAGCACATTGACCCAGCTTTCAGAGACTTTTTATGTTGTTTCCAAACCATCTGATGCGTGGAAATACAGTGACTCTTCCACATCCCTCTTAATGGGCGGACCCGTCAGAGCGTACCCAAATTGCCTAATGGCCAAAGAAGGATTGTAGTTGATTCCCCCTTTCTTCCTATTAGTGGAACATTAGGAAACTCACCACAGCTATGGATAATATTCTTGCCGATTAGCCCATGATCTATCCATATGATGTCTTTGGCAACTAGCCCCATTAAGCGCTGACTCCATTCTAGAGAACCTTTAGAATCCACAAAAGCCCCTGATTGCGGTAAGCGACTTGCAAACCACTTATAGAACAAAGGTGCACAGCAACGAACTACCCCTCCTCTTTTCTTTTCGTTTCTATTACATAAGGCGTAGTGAAGATCTCCCAACAGTGTTGGTACCGGATTTTTCATCATGAATATCCTAATGGCGTTCGTATCAACAAAGTCAGGCTCGTTGGGGAACAACACAATACCATATACACAAAGAGCTAGCAATGCATTAAAAGTAACCCATTTCTCGCCTTTAGCTGCCTCCTGAGCTTTCTTTATCAGATACCCCAGCTTGTAACCACGAAGCTTTCCTTTGTTAGAGATATTGGCTTCTAACTCTGACTTACTCAAATAAAGAGCACTAGCCACCTTTCCACAATCCAACTCACCTGCAGACCCAAAGAAATGAGGATCCTCCTTGATAGCAATCCCTAGCATGTTAGAATACTCCTCTAAAGTAGGTACTAAGATCCTCATGGTTACCTGCAAACCTGTAAACAACCCGCCCTTCTCACGTGTGGGTACTAAGATCCTCAGTATCCCGGGCTCTCAGGTCGAGGAATGATGATACGTTCACCATTTATGGTTTGGCATCATCATCAATCGAGGAGGCCTCAACTGATTCTCCAAAACGAAAGGTCCTCAGCTTCAGGCATTGAGGTCGAGAAGCAATAGTACATTCATCCCTCGAGGTACAGTACTATCGCCAATCGAGGAGTGCCTCCACTGATTCTCTTTCAAAAAGGATATCCTATAGCAAGTTCCCAGCATTGGGTCCTCGGATCAAGAATATGTAATGGGTTTGCCATTTCTGGTCTGCCATTATCACATCTCGGGAGGAGTGCCGCAACTGAGTCCTCGGGAATGGTCACCAGAGTCGACAGTTCCTCAAGAGAATAACTACTGGCCTGTATAAACATACAGTAGCAGGTAGCTCCTGATAGAACCTCGTCTGGTTGTGGGTCTCATGAACAACAATACGTGGTCACCACCATGCAAGTGTCATGACTATCCACTCTAATACCTATGTGTATGCTCAAACCTGGGTAATGGGCTTATCTCTCAGAACACCCTGTCCACCAAACAGAAAAATCCAGCACAGCACAGTATAATAAACATATGTAATGCAGTAAATGCGATAAATATAGTAAAGTACAGTAAAGCGGTAATACAATAAACAACAATACAGCAAAACAGTAAATACATCAAAATACAACACCACAGTAAACACCCAATGAAAGAAAAAACAGACAAGTGCTAGGATTGACTCACCTAGGAAACCAGAGATTCTGGGTTCGATCCCCAGCAGAGTCTCCAGCTGTTGCTCCCGGGATTTTCATCCAAGTACAAACGCGAAAGTGGCACGGAAACAGAGTCGCCAGCAATGTGTATTTATCCCAAGAGAGGGAAAGGAAACACTGCATAAACCTGAGGGAAGGAAAGAGCATGGTCTTACGACCAAGAGAACTGGGTTCGGGAGTCGGTTACGCGAGGGGAAGGTGTTAGCACCCCCACGCATCCATCGTACTCGATGGGATCCACGCTTGTTGTTATCGATCAAAGGGTGTCGTCATCTGGAGCTCCGCTGCTACTGGAAAGGAAAAGGAACAAGAACTAAAGAGAAAGGAGAGACGGAAGAAGAAGAAAAGAAGTGACTCGATATGACATTATCGTTGTCCTAGGCCTATGTATTCCCTCAGTCCAATGGGAAAGTCAGAGTCAACGTAGTTCGACGGGCTACGGGAAAGGTTGCTCGTCGAGATATCGCATTGCGTGCCTACGTATCTTCAATCAGATGAGAAATAAGAATCAGAGAAAACGTAGTTCGGCTCAACAAGGGTTGCTTTGTTTGTGTTTTTTAGTGGAAACGTCAGAGTGCGCATCCCAGCAGTTAGGTGTTGCAGCTCGCTGTAGGGAGACTTAGGCGTTACCTGTTTGTGGTAGAACGGATATGACGAATCCTTTTAGAAAGGAATGAAGAGATGAGAAGAGAATTTTGTTTGTTTGTTTTTGTCTTTTAGAAAGAAGTGTTTTGATTATCTTTGTGTTAGTAACACATATTGCATTCAAGTCTATGATATAGGATTGAACGCGTCGCATGGTCGTCCTAACAGGACGTATGCTAAACACTCTAGAAAGGCGGAGGGAAACCCTCCTCCTTCCATTTACCACATGCAAGGCTCGCATGCAATATGTGTTAATCCCTTATTAAATGTTTTTTTGCTTTTGTTTTGAGATGAGAAGAAGAGAGACTCAAAGATTAAGAAAGGTAAAATCTAATGAGGGAGACTAAGACTCAAACCCTAAAGTTATCATACATGGATGTTCCTAATGGTTAAGTGTGGTTTACAAACCTAACTCTAAAAGAAAAGAGAAGAAGAGTGAGTTCTAACCTACTTCAAAGATGGAAGCTAAGTTAAGAACTCAAAGGGGATGAAAGATATTGAACAAAGAAAGCATTGAAATGCTTTGCCCAAACACAAAAGAGAAAACATTAAAAAGATGAGGGAAGAAAGTTGTATGTGGGAGCATACCCACACACATGACTTACCATTAGCCCCTATAAGCAAAGGTTAGTTCAATAATGCAATAAGAAAGCATAAGTAAAAGAAAGAAAACAATTAAGCATCAAACTACTTATGAAATGACATTAAGCATCAAACAAAGCTCAAACTTAAAAGGAAATAATTTTGAGTACTAAATGACTTCTAAAGTCAGTAGCTATGTCTAAAGGTGTTCAATTAGGGTTATGGTACCTAATGGGATCAAACTATGCACAAACAATGTCTTAAACATCAAAGAAAAGCATTATGGAAGTAGATGATGAAAGATGAACAAGGATGCAAAGTGAACATGAATTTATGCTTAATGAAATGTCAAGGTCAGAAGCATACATCATTTATGAATGTCTTATAATGCATATGAACAATCATACAAGTTATGGATGAAATGATTCAAGTAGTAGAAAATAGATGAAGAAGAAAGGAAAAGGAGAGAAACAAGTTCAATTAGATGCACACATTTACATATTAAAGATGCAAGACATATGAGATGAGTAAGAATGAATATAGACCAGTAGCATACAATTGATGATATTCAAATGGCATGAATGAAATGGCATACACAATGCAAACACAAATTATATAGAGCACAAGAAGAAATTAGATGTGGAATTAGGTCAAAAATGCAAGTTAAAATGCACAAACACACATCAAAGGTAAACACAAATAAAAATGACCTATAAGTGAACCAAGTAGGACCTATAATTCTCTATATAACCATATAATCTCACACAAAAGTAAGCATAATAAGGTGGCACAAGTGCCTCATCAAAATCATGTTAGATGGAAGTAGAATAATATGCACAAATGTTGTTTCAAATGCAAGGTATCAAACAAGCACCAAATTACATGAGAAAAATAATGAAAATAGGCCTCAGCCAACCTAATTCAGAAGCTAAGCATGTATCAAAACTCATGGTAAAACTCAAAAGGAAACATGATCAAAAGGTCTCACAAAGTCTCATTGAGACACATCAAAAGAAAGCTCACACATGCACATCAAAACCCAAGATAAAATGCCTTTAAAAATAAAATGAAAATGTTTTTAGATGCTTTCAGATGTTATTTAATAAGTACAAAAAGAATGAATGCAAAAGAGTATGTGAGTTGAGAGAAATAAAATGGGAAAGTTCAAGCACCAATGAAGAAAATCATTTAAAATAAATTAAAAAGAAAATATGAAAATATGAACTAAAATCAATAGAGTCAGAATTAAAAATAATAGAAAATTATTTTTATGTATCAAGATGACATATGAATTTATTTGGAATTTTTAGAGTTGAATTATTATTTTTAATAAAAGAAAATCAAACAATATAGAAAAAGAAAATAAAAATGTAAAAGAAAACAAGCAGGGGGTGCAGCGTGAGTAAAATGTTAGTTCAAAGAGTGTTTGGGCTCAAAACATGGGGGTACAGATAGCAATTAAGAGTCCAGTCCAAAGGAGCGCGTGTGTGTGTGGTTAAGGTGTATACTCAGTCACACGTGGATGCAATCAAAGCCACATGATTCAGTCAAGGAAATCAATCATGAGAAGTAAAACAAATGAACGCACCAGATGAAAGGCACGTGATAGCAAACATATACACGCACACGTGGTAGCACTCAGAGACTAAAATGAAGTCATGTGAGGGGGGGCGCTCATTAATGCGCTGGCAACACCACAGCCACAGGATGCAAAGGATCAAACGGCTGGGATTTAAACTGAAAATAAAACCCTAGCAAAATCTCACCGGGCGGAGAAAGACCTCCGGTCATCTTCTCCGGCCATCTCCGGCCACTGTAATCATCACATGTTTCCAGAAAAAGACAAATCATACATCAATCGAAAGAGGAAGTCACATAGATCACGAATCCAGACTTAGAATCAATATATCATGCATATATTTAGAGAATCAAAAGGAGAAAGTTTGGCCTAGGATTTGGATCTAGGCTTCTAAGAAGCTCTATCAACTAGCCAGAGTTTCTGAGCTCCTAATGAGCTAAAATCAACACATCTCAAGCTAAAATCATGAAGAATCGTGCAAGAAAAAGTTGGATGAATGAACCTGAAACTTGGAGATTCTTGGATCTTCAGAAAACCAGAGGTGAGAGCTCCTTTATCTTTGAGAAAATGACCAAATAAAGGTGTATGTAAGTAGTTCTTGCATAGAAAATGATGAAGAAGTTCAGTGAAATAGAGGAAGAAATCAAGCTTCAATGCTTTGTGCTTCTTGCGGTTGATGAATGATGAAGTTTGAAGAAGCAAATGGAGAAGTTCATAGAGAAACAATGCGTGAGAGAGAATTTCAGAGTGTGAGGTTTTGTGAATGTGTGAAAAATGAAGTGTTCTCTTCAATTATGTTAGAGTTTTGATTATATAGGTTGAGTTAACATGTTAACCATTGTAGTTAACAGTTGCAAATGTAGTTAACAGAGTTGAGTTAAGTGAGTTTGAGTTAACTAACTGAGTTAGGTGGTTAATGGCACGAGTTGGAAATGTTTGCTATGGTGTGGAGTGATCAGGTTATCTATGGTGAGGTTAAGAAGTGATGATGGTGATGTTATGCATAGCTGCAGCATGCTTGTAGAACAAGTTTCCACTTATTTCCTCTTGTATGTATGATAGCAACATGGCATGTATGTGTGTAAGGGATATGCTGGTTCAAATGAGGCAAATGGTTGTACATGTGAAGTATGTGTGTGAACTGAGTTTTAACAACAACAACAATGTTACAACATGCTATTCTTGGCAGCCATGCATGCAGTGAAAAATTGGAAGTTTGAGGGTGAATATCTCTCACATTAATGGATGAAAATGTATAATTTTGGTGGCAAATGAAAGATGGTACATTATAGAACAAGTTTGGTGTTTGAATCAACATGAAAGAAGACCTCTAACACACTTGAAAATGGCTTGAAAGTCAAGGAATCAAAACTGCATCATGGGTGAGGCAAGTTGTGGCACGCATAACAACATGACTTGTGGAAATTTCAGAGTGGAGCCCTCATGTTTGGACCATCATAACTCTCCATCCCTTGATCAAATGAAAAAATGATAAACATGAACATTGTAGAGGGCATGGAAAGGAACAACTTTGGTGTTGGAAAGTTTTTCATTTGAAGCCTTCTTGATGGAGAAAATTAGCTTGACATTTGGCACACCAAGTGTTTGATGAAATTATGGCCTGGAGGCCTGAACTTGCCTTGCCATGACTTGAAATTTGCCTTGATTTTGCTCCACTTTGATTGATCATAACTCTCTCAATTTTGATCCAATGGAAGAGTTCTTTATATGGATTTGAAGCTTGGAATGTGATCTTTAATTGGATCAAATTGGGCCTGAAGTTTGGAGCTTTTATCTTGAAGAAATAATGCCTTGAAGTGTAGTGCAAAATGGTCCAAACTTGCCATTTTTGGAAACCCTAAGTTTCTAAAAATGGCAACTTTGTACAATTCTTGATTTTTATTGATTCCTCCATCATTTCTTGATCAAATCTTGTCCATTGAACATATGTAACTTGAATTTCATGAATTTGACCCAAAAAGTCAGGAGTTGACTTTTTCACTGCACAGTTGACTTTTTCCCGAATTTCTTGATTCTCAAGCAACTGACCAATTGAACCTCTTCTGAAATGAACCAATGGGCAATCTTCCATCCTTAGATACTTGACATCATGTAGAAAACATTTAGATCAAGTTTGAACCAAAATTTCATCAAGAGCCTGCTTGAATCATAAACCCTAATTTGGGTTGTTTTTTATAGGAGGTGATGACTGCTCAATCTTCTTGATGAATTCTCTTCTTCCAATGACTTGTGGGATCAAAATGAGATAATATATGATATAAGAGACCTTTGAGACTTGTTGGGAGACCCTTGGCTCTTGTTCCCTTGCCTTGCATGATCAATATTCTGAAAACCACTGATCACATGCCCTATGCTTAATGCAATGCAATGCTTTATTTTTCTATGACTTGAATGCAATGTAATGCAATGAAAGCACATGCTAAATGATATGAAAAAAGAGAGGGCAAATTTTGGGGTGTTACACCTGGTAAATTGAAATCTAAGTGGTCTGGTCCATTCCGGATTCGTGAGATCAAGCAATTTGGGGAAATAGTCATTGAAGACACAAAGCTAAATGAGAGTTGGACTGTTAATGGTCAGAGGTTAAAGATTTATCTCAGTGGTGATTTCGAGCGGAATCCCTCCGTTGTGCCGTTTTGCGATCCTTGAGGTTGCATTGGACCGTCGAGCTTAGTCGACGTTAAACAAGTGCTTGTTGGGAGGCACCCCAACATTGTAAGTATTTATTGCTTTATTTACTGTTTTAATTATGTTTGATGTTTAGAGTGGTTTAGGAAGTGGCAGCAGTGCAGAAAAAAAATTTCAAAACCTGTCATGTTCGCTGGCGTTCGCTTTGCGAACCTGGGGCGAACATTCGCCAGCCAGATCGCTTTGTGAACCCAGCGAGACAGGGGAAGTATGTTTGCTGCCACCTCAGTTTAAAAAAGGGTTTTAATGTTATGGGTGGGCCAACACTTGGGCCCAACACCCATATCATTTTCTGAACAATTGAGAGGGAAAACCCTACTCCCACTCTTGCCTCCTTCTCATTCAAACAAAACACTCTCAAGAACCCAATCTCTCACGTGCTCTAGTTTCTCAAACTTCACCCAAATTTTTCCCCAATTTCAATTACAAGCTCAGGTTTGCATCTCTTTTTCTTGCTAATTTCTGTTAGACATTATGCTAGGGTTGTGGTTTGCATTAGAGACATTTATGATTTTAGGGTTTAATTTCTGTTTTAAGGTTTGAGTGATTACATGTTAAATATTGTACAAGCCTTAGAATATAGATGTTATTTTGTGAATAAAGCTCTGATGATTGGGAGTATGGCTATGTTTTTCTGAATTTTCGTGGGTTCGCTGCTTTATTTGCCTTGCAAACATGGGCGAGCATTTGCCAGACCTTCGCTTTGCGAATCTGGGGCGAATGTTCGCCAGCCTTCGCTTTGCGAACTCTGGAGCGAACATATCAGAATGCTGAAATTTTTTTATGTGGTTTCAGTTGTGATTTGCTTTTGGCTGCCAATTCTAATGACTGTGTTTCTACTTTTTGCTATTTTACTTGTTGATGTGTGCAGATGGCCCCCAAGGTTAACCCCACCAAGAAAAGAAAGTCCTCCACATCGTGACAAGTGCCAATCCAATTTGACGACACTCGCTTTAGAGGTGCCAAACAAGCAGTAAGGTATCTTACCTTGGAAAAAAGAAGCATTTTAGCGGAAAAGAGATTCAACTTAAGTGACAGAGGGAGTTATCGGTCTGTGGCCGCACTCTTGGAAGAGAAAAAATGGGGACGACTGATAACTCCAGTTGATAGCTACAATGTAGAGCTTGTCCAAGAATTTTATGCGAACGCCCTTCCTGATGAAGGCCAGCAGTTTAGTTTGACAACCTTAGTTGGGGGGAAGGTGGTGAGATTTGACCGTAGAGCCATTAGTATTGTTCTTGGAAGTCCTCTGCCTTTAAGAGCTAGCGAGATTGATGATTACCATAAGGACCTACACCTTCGCCGAGATATTCCATAAATGACCATAGATCTCCTTCGACCGGGAAAAACTGTTGGACTCAACCCATCTGGGGTTGCTATTAGGTACCGGCGTTAGGACATGCAACCGTTGGCTCAGCTTATATTGCTTTTGGTGATAACCAACATCAAGCCAAAGTCGCATTCGTCCACCATCCCTATACCATTAGCTTACCTTGTCCACAGTATCTTGACTAACGTGCAGATTGATGTGGCCCGTATTATTGCCAATGAGATAAGGGCAATTGTGGAGAGTGGCCTTGGTGGTACCGCTTCTCAGGCGAATGCCCCTCTCGCATTTCCTTTTCTTATCATGTCTTTGTGTGTGGGTGCTGGGGTTGATATTCCCACACGCCGCCAGGTCACTATCCTGTCGGCTATTGATGATCATTATGTCGACAAATTTTGCAAGCCAAAGGGGACAAGGGGTGAGACATCGGGTGCTGGTGCTGAGGCTAGCACAAGGGGTGGAGATGCTTCTGGTTCTGGGTCTCAGAGTTTTTACCCTTATCAGCAGGAGATATGCCAGTAAAACTGGGACTGGATGGCGGCTTCTCAGTGCGCCATGACTGATTTACACGACTCCATGCAGGTACTACAGCTGCAGATTCGCGATCCCGCCATTGAGCATACCATGATGACAAGGGAGCAATTCCTTGCACATGCTGGTTGTCCTGAGGCCAGGCCAGTATTCGGAGGGGGAGAGGACGTGGCTGGTGCTGATGATGATGCTGATGAGGAGGGTGATGGTGCTGAGGTTGAGGTATCTGGTTCTAGTTCTGGCTCAGAGGAGGAGGAGGTTGAGGTGTATGCTTCAGAGTCCGAGGAGGACTGATTTTTTGTTGTGATGATTTTGTACTTCCTTTGAGCATCAAAGTGAAGTTTTCTTGTATTCTATTTTTTATTTCAGTTTTCATTGATGTACTCTATCCACTTTGTTGGATTATTTTGGTTATTATGATGTAGTTGTACCCTTTTGTGGTACTTTTGACTTTGTAGGTGTGTTCACACCAGTACATTTTTATTATTATTATTATTATTATTATTAGTAATATATGTTGTTTTTCAGTAAATTTTTTCTGTTTTTAATTTTACTAATATTTCGGTTTTACTTATTGTTATTAAGAGTTAAGTTCTTCAGTTTACGAATGCTCAACTTTTAAATTGTTGGTATGCTTTTGTGTTAATTGTTGTTATTAAGAGTTGAATTCTTTAGTTTACGAATGTTCAACTCTTAAGCTATTAATATGTTTTTTATTGTTTTATGTTGGTATGCTTGTGGAAGTTAATATTTCCAACTTTTGGGTGTTTTGTGGAAGAAACTTAGGTTGGTGTTGATTGTGCATCAAAGAAGATTCCTTCAAGATTGGATGGCTATGATAGTACTTTAAGCATGATGTTGTGGCAAGGTACATAGTTACCTAGTTCTAGAATTTAGAATGTATTGGAACTTTGTTGTCTTTGTACAAATGAAAATGTTGTTTCTTGTTACAACTCTATTTGATTGCTTGTGTCATTTAGGTCCAAAAACCACAAAAGTGAAAAACCTCCATGTTGTACTAAATGCTTTGGATTGATGATGAATGTTGTTTTATACTTATAATTCATGCTTTATCTTGCTTGTTGTTTTGAAATTGTAGAAGCATAGAAATGATCAAGGCAATGTTTTTGCACTTTGAGTATAACCACCATTCCAAAAACACTTCAAGTCACCTTGTGAGTGTGCGCGTATTTGAAAGCTCTTTTAAGCCGAAATAAAATTTTTGTTGGAATCATGAACCTGATTTTAACCTGTTTTGAAGAGCATTTAAGCTAAGCTTATGGCAATGTTGAAGTTGGGGAGAGTGGTTTATTTTGAAAAGAGAAAAAGGAGTTGGTGATACAATGCATTCGAAGACAAAGAATTTGAAAAAAAAAAAAAAAAAAAAATCAAAAGAAGAGAATGCATTGTGAAAGAAAGAAATAAGGATTGAACAAGATTGAAAATTTTGAAAAAGAATGCTCTTCATAGTCTTTACCCTTTCTTGTTTCAATGGCCGTGTACATATGTCCCTTGTTTTTAACCCCGGCCAAGTTACAACCGATAAAAGCCCTTAGTGATCTTTTGCTTCCATAATTTCTTGCGACCGATTAGATATTGTATGAATTGCTTAGTATTTGCATCATTTGTCATTTGAGCGAAATTGCCCCGCGGTTGCAAACGCGTTAATTTCCTTCAATCCTGTATCGAATAGGAATGTTAGAGTGACATGAGCATGATGGTTTAGTTGTTTATGGAAGCATTGTCTGAGATTTGTTTTAAGAATCAAGTTCTTTTCCATTGTCGATTCTAGGATTATGTAATTGTGCTTTGTTACAATTGTTGTTTTATTTGAGCCGTTTATCCTTTCTTGGATTGAATCAAATGCTCGAGCAAATCCTCTTGATTTTAATGAGAGGCATACTTTGCTTGAGGACAAACAAAGACTTAGTTAGGGAGAGTTGTTAGATGTCAAACATGTTATATATTTGTACTTGATACTTGGCATTTTTCATTACTTTCATGTCTTAATTGTGGATTTTTGTTGTGGATTGCTGTTGTTCTTCATGCATTATATTTATACCTTTGGTGCTTGTAATTTGTGTGCTATTGTGCAGGAAAGTGCACTAATTGAACAAAGAAAGAAGACACAAAGAATAGATGCAAGCTGCCAAAGAAAGAGGAAAACAACAGCTGGTTCGCTTTGCGAACCATGGCGAAGTCACCAGTGAAAGTTCGCTTTGCGAACTCTGGCGAAGTTCTCAGCAAGCAAGGCAGGGGAAAAAGGACCCAAAATTCGCTTTGCGAATGTTTTGGCGAGTGGTTCACTTTGCGAATAAATGGTTCGCTTTGCGAACTCACGATGACAGCCAAGGGCGGATTAACTTTCATAAGGCACTTAAGGTGCCATTTTCTTCATTCGCTAGGCGAATGGATCATTCGCAATGCGAATGCATCAGATCCCAAGTGTACTATAAAGTGTTTTTTACATTTTCTTGGGATCATAACTTGATTTTTTCACACCAAAACATACTTTTCTGAGTTTTGGTCATCCAAGAGTGAATTTTCACATAGAGAAGCTAAAGTCACATTCGATCTCGATCATTCGACGCGGGTGTTCTTTCATCTCCTCTTGAAACTTGTTATCCAAGCTACCACGAAAATGTGTAGCTAAACACCTCTTGTGTTAAGATTAGAGGTAGTTAATCTTGCTTATATGTATTTCTTTTGATCTTTTGTATATGAACAAGGTTGATGATCAATATATGATGAAGTTGTTTGTTCTTAATGATGTATTTGTGGTTTGAATCACTCTAGACATAGATTTTCCAAATCTTGACCTAATATCTTTATCTCTTAAAAACCAAACCTAGACATAGATTTGGGGTTTAATATTCGCTTTGTATTGATCTTAACGGTCGTTGTTTCGCTTGTTAGCGTGAGACATCATCTAAGGGTCTAAACAAATATACGCACGAATTTGCTTTAGACATAAACTTATTCGAGAGGATACGCGATTGTATTGACCGAAACTAAGTTCATATGCTTGATTAATCGGATATGTATGAAAAGGATTAGAGAAATCTAATCTTGACATGCTTTTATAAAACTTACAACATCTTTGTTATAGTTTACTTCTTTGCTACCAAAAATCGATGTTACACAACCAAGAACAATTTGAAAACCCCTTACTTAAAACGTTTCAACTATTGAACGAAAAGCATCAAAATATCACGCAATCCCTATGGATACGATAAAAACACCCCCCGAATTACTCTTCAACAACCATGCTGCTAGGCATGTCTGAAAAGAAGAGGTATATTTATTTACTTTTGCATTACATTTGTTTTAAACTACTTTAATCACGATTGATGGTGATATTTTTTTTACAAGAGTGTCTTTGAGTGAAATTTGTAAACCAATGAAGGAATATATTAGATTTTGTATAGCACCGAGATGAGTGGTTCCAGAATATTATCTGTTACTCTGAGCTTGCTAATTTATGTGATATTACGTATATGACCATAAACCATGGCATGCATACGACATTTGGAGAGATATGGCATTTAGAGAGGTCATATTTTTACCTTCCTATTGGAGAGATGACCATCACTCTGGATGACGTCTTGTGTCTCTTACATCTTCCCATTAGAGAAAGATTACTAGGCCACATAAGGCTCTGTTAAGAGAAATCCAGCGAGATGCGGGTTACATATTTTGAAGTTGACCTAATCGAGGTCGCAAATGAGGTAGCTGACATCGGAGGTGCTCAGGATAGATTTAATTTTTTAGGGAAATTTTATAAAACCGCCTACAGCATGTTGTGGATGCCAAAGGTGATGATGTGCAGGTTGACAACCACCGGCAATGTGCATTAAGGTCTTACCTCCTATTTTTTGTTGGCGCGTCCTTTTTTGCGGACAAAAGTGCAACTTACGTTGAAGTGATCTACCTTAAATACTTCATTGACTTGACGGCGATTCACAAATACCAATGGCGGCCACCTGTATGGTTTACCTGTACTCGAAGCTGAGTGAGGGTTGTCTTTGGAAGACAAAGTAGGTGACAAGAAGTTACTTGCTGCTTGCAGTAATTTATTGTTACTAAAATTTTAATAACTCTTTTTTACACTTCTTACTAATATTTTATCTTAATCATTTTTAGAGATGGATTCTCTCCCACTTCCTTGCATATCCGGGTTTGACCTAGTACCTAAGTATAAAGAGAATTGGCCATGTGCTTGCTCATTTCCCCCATACAGGGGGAATTAGACGATTAAGCCATTATGAGTGTATCTTAACTGTCATGTAGCATATGACTTTTTCTTCTACCCATACAAAGGTCACCACCAGACACGTTCGTTCGACGTCATTTCTTTATATCTGAATGGCTGGCATGTGGGTCGGGTCTAATGTATTCTTATCTTTCCGAGCGAGTGATGCGCCAATTTGATTATTTGCATATTGTTCCGAGACACCCATCAGAGTCTGCTCCTCCCACCGTCCGCGGTAGAGATCTTCATGCGATAATTGAGGATTTCGAGAGTCATTTGGTACCAAATGAGTATCGCATGGTGTCGACTCCTATACATTAGGCTTATGCAGACGACTACATGACATGGTTCTATAGGGTGTCTCACCCTATCATGACACCAAACGCTTCTAGTAGACCATCTAGGTCATCTAATCAAGAGGTACTTGAGATTAGGGATGACCACACTCAGGGCGTGTTGGCAAATTGATGATGTATTGTGGATATTGGGAGATCAAGCATAGAGGCATAATTTTTTTTAGGAAGGCAGCCTCTAATTGGCCCTCATTGAAGGCATTATTGTTGAGGCACAAAATGCCTTGCAGTAGAGGCGGGGAAGCTGAGGAGTTAGACATACTCGGTAGTTTATGTTAGCTTGTATTGTTTTTTGTAGTTTCGAAACAAGTTATGTATTGTTAGTACATTTTGATTTTCCTTTAATTAATGTGTGACTTTTTTAATGTATCTGTAGAATGTTTGAATCAATTATTTTATCCATTTTTTAATTTATGGCATAAAATGACCTAAAATATAAGTTGGTCTAAAAAATGTCAATGTTTAGACAGTTGTTGTCTTTGAAGCATTCGGAGGATTTTCGGAGATGCATCTCTGAAATATCCCCTGAATAAACCTTTAAATGATTTCATAGGATATTTCAAAGATGCATCTCCGAAAATATTTCAAAAATTTTTAATAAACCTTTAAATGATTTCATAGGATATTTCAAAGATGCATCTCCGAAAATATTTCAAAAATTACAAAAATGCATCTTCAGATTAGATTTTGAAAAAAATGAAATGCTTCTTTAAAATACAAGGTTTGATGTGCTTTAAAATACATTCGAAGATGCCTCTCCGAACACAAAGTATTTTAGAGTTTCCAAAAATGTGAGACATACCCTATAGGGTGGGATGAACATTTCCCTTATTGTATATCTAATTTATTTTTCTTCTTCCTTACTATGACAAATCATTGTATTAATTAACCAAACTCAGATGATGAACATTGAATTCAAATTCGCACTATCTCACTTATTCACTTTCGCTAGACTACTAAACAAATAAAAAAAGGTCAGCATCTAATTTCTCAGTGAAATTTTTTTTATCAAATTATAAGTCATTTTACAGTATTAATAAATAAAATGATATTTTTTCTATTATATGCCTAACATTTATTTCTCTTGTTTCAATTCTTTAAATTTATCTTTATCATACTATTAATTAAGAACAAAAATAAAATAAAAAAATAAATAAAAATAAAGATCGAATTTCTCTTTTTTATATAATAATAATTATATTTCTTAATATATGTAAAAATGTCAAAACAACTTATAATAAAAACAGAGGTAATTTGTCATGCAATGAAATACGAGTAACAAAATGCCATAACAAAATTTATCAAGATTAACAAATTTATAAAAAATTCCAACAAAAAAAAATCACATAACAGTTACTATTAAGAATATAACCTTGACCATACTACTTATTAGTCCAAAAACATTCTGCATCAAGAACAAACAAAATAAACTAAGACACAACACTATTATACCAAATGTAATGGTTATAATCCTCTACTGTCATAATCCAAAGTCATTTTCAGCTCGTTTTAACACAGCTATCACTCTACTGTAAAACTCTGGTTCCTTTTCCTTTATATCATCCAATGTCCGTGACTCATGCTCATCCACCTGAATTGTGTAGACAACAAACTATTACAGATCTTATAAAGTAAACATATAATCTACTTATAGTAGTGGAATGCAAAAAAAGGCAAAACATCATATATAATATATGGTTAAATATATTTTCCATCCATATAAAATTAGTAAAGTTTTATTTTGATCCCAATATAAACTTCTTTTCTATGATAAGTGCTGTCCCAATTAAATGTACTTATGATTCACATGAAAAAGTAGTATTTTCATTTTAACAATGTGCTTAATACATTGATTATAATTCTTAAGACAAAATGAGCTTGCAGTTACTAAATTACCTCTTTGAATTTCAAGAGAATCAAATTTGAAATAGATGCTGGTTTTGTGCTGTCCCACCTAAACAAAAGAAATGAAAAGGACTTAAATTAGATAAATTCCAATGGAAAGAGATTGAGAAAGACTGTTGTTATGCTGACACATATGCTAACTTAGGTAATATATCATTCGAGTCAAGATAACAGCAGATGAAAATTTCACTGCAAGCAAAGAAAAAATCTACAACTTTTACTTCTGATTTAAGCACAAGAACGGTAATATTACAGCAAAGAAAAAGAGGTGCATTGGGGTCGAAAGCCACCTCATACCTCACAAGCATTAATTCATTAATTGATCGCCACATTCCTCGTCCAACGTCTTTCGCATGCTGCTCTCTAGCACTTCTTCCATGCCATAATTCTTTTGTAATATACATCACTTCTTCAACATCTACCTATAAAACAGAAACAAAAAAGATAAACAAAAAAATACAATCCATTATTTTTTATTCAAAATAAGACAGGTATATGTGTCATTCTACCAACAGAATTTTTATCTAAAGCTAAGTATTTGCACTTTATACAAAGAGACTAAGTTTTTAGGTTAAATGAACCATGCCATGCAGATTTATCACTCTAATTGCACTTCCATAGATTTATAACATCCAGCGACTTTCCAGTAGATTTGAAAAGTGTTTTTGTTTAAAACTAAAAGTTAGGATAGAGATACAGTATGTGACATAACATCTCTACACAAATATGAAGAAAAACAATAAAATGGATAATCTCTTTTTACTAAGTTAATCATGTTCTCCTATGATTAATGAGGGCAATATCAGAATGATATAATTAATGATCCATTGAATTTGGAATGACAAATAGCACATACATAATTTGGAATAATTTACTTTTGCAAAAATGACAATTAATTTGGAAATAGCACTTAAAAAATTATAATTCACGAGACCTCATAGATACACAATATTCGGGCTACTCGTGATCATGGGGAAAATTGGAGATTAAAGTTAGAATTTTTTAATTTGGTCATTGCAACTGCAAACAAAGTATAACTAGTAAGAATCTGAGTGTCTTTACTCAACGAAAAAAAGAAGAATATGAGTATCTAGTTCGGTATTGAAATAGATATTGCATATGTATCAACATCAGTGTGGTACATATTTTAAAATAACCTGCTTCTTAATCCTCAGTCCTCACAACTACATGTAGTATGTAGAGAATAACTAACTCTTTGACGGCAAAGATACTCAACAAAACCTTCTAGTTTTAAATTATACTGAAATTTAGTGTCTGCTGGGACGATTTTTGGCGATAATAGAAAGTTGAAAATTTAAAGTTTATTCTCTATTTTCAACATTTTTTGTAAGCGTATCAAAATTGTTGGAAAGAATGTGCTTAATTGTATAAAGCAAGGGGTAATATGCAATTGGATGAACAGATCAGACTAAATTTGAAAAAGAAAGAAACTCTTGAAATGGTTAAGATATCAAATTTAACAAGAGGAAGTTGTAATTAAACAAAAGGTTAATAGAGTAGGCTTCATATACCTGCACTTGCATGGAAGTTCCGTACAATGTTTCCTCATGCTCAATAAGGCGTTGATGAAGAATATGGTAATGATCCATGTCAAAATTGACTATAGGTTCTGTTTGAACCTGTAATCCTGCTAAATTCGTCAAAGTATAGGAGGCCATGATTTGTCCAAATATTGCAGGGATGGTGCCTAGAACAGGCATGATTCGGACCCTAAAACCTGGAACTACCTGGCAAAAGGACATAGATGTCAGAATGTGTAACCAGTGCGTGCGACTAAATATTATGATAACAAATGAGCAATCGCTTGACATAAAAGTAAAAAATTTACACTGCGGGCTTGTTTGATTGTGATTTGGTTTTTTACAAAATGCTCTATAAAATAGTTTTGAAAAAATGTGGGGTAAAAAAAGTTTATATATACACAATATTATTGAAATATCGCAAAATAGATAGTTGTATAATCAATGAGTAATAAAACTTAATTAAATCACCTGATAGTCTGAAGGGTTTTCCTCTTCTCCATTTGGAGCCTTAAATGGAAGTAGCTTAATTTTGGGCTTTTCTAAAGAAAACACAACAGTGATGCCACCTTCAATGCCATATTCTTTCTTCAAACGGTGTCTTACCTACATTGGTATGATTGCAGCAAGCATTACATGCATAATACTAATGTAACAGGTAATTAAGAACAAGAAAACCATAGTTGACAGCTGAAGTTAATCAGTTCTTAACTAATTCCACCTAGCTGGAATTTGAAATTAGCTTAGGTTGTTGAGAGTTAGTTAATGAAGATGATAGGCTATCACTATGAGAGTTATTGAGAAAATCAAACTCTCAGCAAAATCACACTCCTAACACAGGCAAAAAACTCCATTGGAGAATCTTCATCCAACAGGCCCAATGAAACCTTTAGTGGCAGAGATGGAAGTTTCAAAAGTCTATCAGATGCCAAGTTATAAATGACGATCAAGAAGAGTCAGTGTATTAATGCCCTGTTTGGATAAACATCTTAATTAAGAGTATAGCACAAGTATTTGTTATAAATGCTTATATAAGCTATTTATATGACAAAACATAAAATGAAGTCAAACTGTTTTCATAAGCTATCCTAGATAGAAATAAGCTGAAAACAGGATATGTCAAAAGTTGTTTCTATAGGCTCTCCTAAAGAGTCTCATAAATGCTTATATCGGTAGATAAGCTCAAATAATGCAATTGAAACAGACCCTAGGTGTGATGAGAAATATGAGCCAGAGCGTGCAAGCAAAAATAGCCAGTTCAATGCAAAGTTGTAAAATTAAAGAGCCCCGTACACCTAAACATAATGTAATATTATGTGTTATTAATATTCAACACTCTAACTTAGTAATAGAGCAAAGACCAGACAAGACCAGAACATCTATCATAGTATCAAAACTAATCTAATAATATGTGAAGAGTTAAATTTCAACATTCCAATTTAGTCATCCAAGCCAGAGCAGAGGCTCGTGGAACTTTTAGAGGCAGAGGAGAAAGGTTCAAAAGGTCTTGGTTGTCAAGATAGGACCATACCACTTACAGATCATAAGATAGGTTAATAATTCAGCATTCAAAAAAAGAGTAACAAGTTTAAAAAAGATGGAGATATTGAAAAAGCATATGGTTCAACTGACACAGGGTTTAAAATCTATAAAATACAATAAAAAATACTCATATAAGGAGGACGTTGCCGTCTTACCGATCGAGATAATGGATCATTAGTAGACTCTCTTATATCAGCAATGCGTATTCTTGTTGGATCGGCTCTAGCACCAGCCCCAGTGGCAGATATAACCTTTAAGCCCCTACGTACACATGCAGCAAGAAGTGCCACCTATTACATAAATCAAATCAAGCAATCGAAAATGTATAGAAATAACCAATACTTTTGTATACGAGTTATTGTTGATCATAAGGCATAAAAGGGAAAAACTGAGGATAACCTTTGTATCGATGTTATCAATACAGTCCAGAACATAGTCAGGATGGCCTGAGAGAATTTCTTCTTCAGTTGATGAATCATATAACAACACTTTTGCATCTATTTGGCACTCCGGAAAGATTGATAAGAAATGCTCCTTTAGGCACTGAGCTTTTGAGGTGCCAACATCTGCTCTTGTCGCAACAGCGTGTCGATTTAGTGATGAAAGAGAAACCTTCTCATTTAATAAATAAATAAGTACCTCACATTGTATGGATTGCCGATACAAATTCTAAGCTAGACTAGCAAAACACCAAAAGTTAAAACTACTTTCTCTATTTAATCCTTTGCATTACTAAATCCATCAAAATATTGCTCACAAACTTTAGGCTTGATGTTTTTTAGCCTATAATGCCATGCATTACAGTATGTAACAACATAGGCTCGTAAATATTGACATTCCATGTGATTGAATTGAAATAATTTTTAAAACACTATCCATGATAACTTTTAGTGCAATGATAACTTAAAAGCTAAAAGGTAAAGTAACGAAAAGACATTTCCAATAAAAACTTCAATTTGTTTCTTTTCTAAAACTATAGTAGTGATAAAAATTTGCATCAGCTTTTCATTCCAACACTTATACATATCAAAAGATTTCAAGCCAGATTTGATGAAAACTCAAAATTACATTAAGATGCATTACATTTGTGATTTGGAAAGTAAAATAATTTCCTTTAGTAAGTGGCATCAAAATCTTCAACCATGACAATTTAGAAGAGCCAAAACTTTCATGTAATATCCATTGGGAGAAAAAAGCAGCTCCAAATAACACAAGGGACATTACATTTGAGATTCCCAATGTAACACAACTTTTCTTGTAATCAATGGCATCAAAATAATAAACCATGACACATAAAAATCCAGACAATAATAAAGGAATAAAAGTTAGACATTATGAAGGGGCGAATTAGTAAGAGTAAAAACCTGATCAAAGTCTACAAGAAGAAGCTTGCCAATCCCTGTCCTCAAGAGCATAGAAGCCGCATGACTGCCAACCCCTCCAAGACCAACGACCACAACATACGATGCACTCACCTTTTGTTGTGATTCAAAGCCAAAAAACTGAATATTCCTAGTTACAGCAGGAACAATCCACAGGAAAAAAAAAATGTTTGTTAAGTAGAAACCCAAGAAAAAATAGATATATCAAGCACAGTGCCACTCAAAATATAAAACTTAGGGCTGGTTTGTTATAGTTTTTTTCTTTAAAATCAAATTTTCGAATTTGTATTTGGTTGTTACAACTTTTGAAAAAAATGAGAACATGAAAGGGAAAAAAATCTAAAAATTCTTCAAAAGCAGTGTTATCGATGCAGGATGGCGGTCCATGGCGGAGAGCCAAAATACCACCATACCAGCTGCTTTGCAGCGTCATTATAGCAGATTATGGCGGAAAAACCTGCAATATCAGCCAATATTTACCATTACGGCGAGCCCAAAAACCGCCCTGAATATCCGCAATAGTGCCGCCATGGTGGATATTCCCTCTGTCTCAAAATAAGAGTCTTTTTAGCCAAAAAATTTTGTCTCAAAATAAAAGTCATTTTACGTTTTCAATGCAACAATCATTAATTTTTACCAACTTTACCCCTAATAATTATTATCTACACAACTTTTAAGACAGTACATCACATTACACCTTTATGACAACCAATGGTAATTAACGGTAATTTTGTAAAATTGTTATATTTAATTAGTCAATCATTACTTTTCCTAATCTATGTGAAACAACCTTAAAAGACTTTCATTTTGAGACGGAGGGAGTATTAGATAAATTGTTCAAAAGATAAATTGTTTTGAGTAGTTTCTCTAGAATATCAATTTTTATTGAAGTTTATTAAAAAACAAGTGTTTTCCATCACAGTAAACAAACACAAAATAGCTTCTTCTTTTCTAGATAATCTCTAAATTGAATCAGTGTATTAACATTTCATTAGATATCAGAGATGATGGAACAACATAGACAAGCCACATAGACATAGACTACAATAGTTAGCTCTAAACATAAAGGCTGTGCATATTAATTGATGTATGAGAGCTAAAAGTTGTCTATACAAATAAACGAGCTAGTGAACAAATAGAAATGAGATTGCAGGTCTTCAGAGAACGTTTTACCAGTTGATGCAACAGCGTAAAAATATTTACATTCAGAAATAATTTCAGCCATGAAAATGTCAAAATGATTGGCAGCAACATGATACCTAGACAAATGCTCAGAAACAATCTCATCTTTCAAAAGATCGTCACTAACCACCTCATCGCTCTTCTTTCCACTAATAGTGTGTCCTTCAAAACCTTCAGAAGCATACACAAAATTCAACACTTAGAAGGATACAGAAAATGGCAATCTTATTAACTTTATGATGTGAAAGTAGGAAATAGGAAAAAGATGCATTAGTCACAAATATAACATAGTGTCCACTGCATTGCATCATCAATTTGGATTCTCTCTACAATACTGCACCTCTAGGACCCAAATATTAGGGTCTGTTTGACTTGAGAAAATATTTTCGGTTTTCATTTCATGTTTCATTAATAATCTGTTTCTTGCTTTCAAAATTTTATTCAGAAAACAACTCCTGTGCAAATCTTTGAAAGATTGAAAGCAATGTGACAATTATGAAAAGTAAAAATCAGAAAATGAAACCATAAACAGTTTCTGAAACCAAATAAACCCTCTAACACTTTCAATTTACAGAATGCAACTTTAGGATAGATTAGTTAACATAATTCGTTTTTTGTTTTCATGTTCCACTTTCATTCATAGTTACAAAACCGACACTAAATTTTCCCTTTGATTCCTATTTCAATAATGTGAAGGTGAAAACAGCAAGGAAAATGAAAACAAACAGGTTGTCTGAATCGCGATAAACCCTAACAACTTAAGCATATTTACACATGGTGTGATGACTGCTTGCAATTAATACTAGTGAGCATGTGTTTGTACAATTTCAACATGCAAATATCTAAACTTAAGGCAAAGATCAAGGGCACCATTCAAAAGTAGGAAAACATAGGATCAAGCAACAGAAAATAACACAGGTTAGTAACAGTTACACGTACCATTCAATTCAGTAGTACCATTCTCAGCGCATTTCGGTCGAACACCTCTTCTGTACAAAAATAAAAGCATCACAATATAGCATGCAGTGCCATCAAAAAGCCGAAAGACAAAAATTAGGAAGAAACAATTAAGTTAGAGAATTTAAAGTTTGCGAAAAGAGAATAAAAGAAGAGAAAAATTCACAAACTTTTGAGTTTGGAGAAGTTTGAGAAGAAAGAAGGTTGAGAGAGAGCCTAAAAGAGCACCACCTCCAACTAAAGCCAAACATTTGGTTCTCTCCATGTTTGTGTTTTTTATAAGGTTTTTGTTTTTCGCTTAACTTTGGTACTTGTGTGACATCGGCGGGAGGATGTCTGGTTCGGTGGTTTGTGTTTGGGTTTCGGGTATAAGTAAAACGGCAACCGGGTCAGAACTCAGCTTGAACTCGGTTGAAGTAGGGCATATATATATATATATATATATATATATATATATATATATATATATATATATATATATATATATATATATATAAAATGCTAACATACATTCAAAATTGGTGGGCCCCACACAAAAATACACTACATCTATTTTTTTTTCTTCATCTTTCTAATGTGGGTCACACCAAAAATTGGTGGGCCCACACAAAAATACACTAAGGTGTATGTTTCTAATGCACACCTATATGGGTGTGCATTAGCATAACCCATATATATATATATATATATATATATATATATATAATTCATATCTTATACGAATTTCATTTTTATGTAAGAACATGAGAATGAATGTAATACCCCGTATTTTACTTTGCTCTGGATAATATTAGTATGGTCAACTGGGTTCCGGTGTACTCTGAGAATTTATCTGCCAAGATAATTAGAGTAACGGTTAAGCTCAGAGCAAATCTAATTAATATTATCTGAATCTGAGGTTTTAACTTTTAGTGCTATAGAGACTTTTTGGACATTTAGTAGTGTTACTAATTAAAGATATTTCTTCTATATCATTTCATTTCCACCCTTTCCAACGTAGTAACAGAGCAAATCCAATTAATATTATCTGACTCTGAGGTTTTAACTTTTAGTGCTATAGAGACTTTTTGGACATTTAGTAGTGTTACTAATTAAAGATATTTCTTCTATATCATTTAATTTCCACCATTTCCAACATAGTAACAATTGGAGGGAGAGAAGTTAGAGAGAAGGAAGAGGAAATGAAAGAAAGAGGAAGAAAACCCTAAGAGCTCAAGATCAAGAATCATCATCTCTTCTTCATCAATTCATCTCATCTTCTTCATCATCATCCTCTAATCCATGTGGGTTCTAGATAGAGACTTTAGTTGTAGAGTTTCTTGAGTTCTAGAGTTAGGTTTGATATTGTGAGAAAATGAGTAATCTTGCTAAAATCATGAATCTAACGGTTGAAAATCGATATAAATTGCATAGTATAGTCGTAATATGCATATGATCATTTGTTGATACTTGTTTTGTGGTTTAGAACTGATTTGGTGTGGAAAGGGTGAGTTTTGGAACCATGGAAACGCAGCAGAAAATTCTGCTTCTGATGCGTACCGCTGGGCGGCACTTTGAGCGTCGGGCGATGCATGGCCTGCGCCTCTGCTTCGTTGGGCGATGGTCAAGAGGTGTAGTGAGTTTTGATTATGTAACTTTTGGGTTTTGGCTTGGGCTTTACATCGCTGCTTCTCCGGGCGAAGTAGCTGGCGCAGGGGGCACCGCCGGGCGAAGCATGGACCGTCGGGCGCTCCTGGGAGTTTCCAAATGATTTTTCTTTTCTTTAAAAATCCATAACTCTTGATTCGTATACCCGATTTAAGCGTTCTTGGTACCAATGGAAAGCTATGAGAATATTCTATATGATGATAGTGAAAAATATAGGTTTTATTTCCCGATTAAATAAATCAGAGGGAACCTAAAGGTTATGTAAATTGTAATTAAATTATTATATGTGATCCTATTATGCAAATTGCAATATGCTTGTCTAATATTGATGTTAATCACGATTGAGAGAATAACTTGTCTAAAATGAATTAGGAAGAGTGAGAAACCTTACCCCAAAACCTAATGATATGATTCTAGGTTGTGGATAGGATGGTGATAGAGAACTCTAGATGGCGATGCTCGTGCATTCGATGTATAGATGTGCATCCTTGACGAGTAATGGTCTAGAGGAGAGTGAGACACTAGTATGGAACATGTGTGTGAACCTTGTGTTCTTTGTGAAAGGCGAATGTGGCCTTAAGGAAATGTGGCCTTGTGATTGTCGAATACAATCACGTTTGTGTGTGAGATCACGTAATCGTAACCGTTTATCTTGAGTTGCAGTTTCATGAGTCTCGAGCTCCTCTGAAACGTATGCATGACTACTTGGCAGGTTTGATTCCCGCGTGCAGTACGAATGGCGCCCATGGAGCGTATGCTTGTGACGGTTAATGGTCCGTGTGAAGTGACGGTTCATAACGGTTAATGGCCCGTAGAACCAGAATCCATTCGTATGTTGATAAGTGCAAAATGTACCTATTTTTGTATATAAGTTTTGTTGCACTTATCATTACTTTGTGTTAAAATTGGTTGAATAAACCCCACTTTGTTTATAAATACGTTTACTTTACGTTTTAGTGTATATATTGCGTATTGTGTAAATATTACGTAGTTTAATTGATTTTATCTCATTTTTTGTAGGTAGTCAATAAATGCTATCTTGCCATATTATTGAAGAGCATTGAATAAGCTTTCCAGCGCTTCAAACCGTGCGTAAATCGGAGTTACGGTGAAGAAGTTGTGGTCAAAATAAGGACTGGTTTTCTGTCATGTTCGCACTGCGAACTGACAGCGAGCATTCGCTTTGCGAAGTCCAGCGAAGGAGCCTAGAATTAGGCAGGGGCGAAAGAGACCAAAGTTCGCACTGCGAACCAGTCAGCGAGCATTCGCATTGCGAATGATTCGTTTGCACTGCCAACCAACGAAGGAAAGCAAAAGCGGTTTAGCAATCAGAGGCACTTGAAGTGCCATTTTTTTAGTCATTCGCACTGCGAATGATCGTTCGCACTGCGAACTGTGCAGAATTTGAAATGTATATAATTCATTTCAGTTACTTTTTATGTCATGGTTTTGGGGTTTCTTGATCCCACTTCCATCAAACTTCATTCTTTGATAGATTTGCTTAGAAAACAACTGTGGAGCATGCATACGGATGAACCGGGGTGGATTGATCGTCGATCGACTTTGACAATCCGCGAGATGTTTGGTTCATTTCTCTTTTTCTTTGTGTTTTTCTTTATGGTTGGATTGTGTATATGTATTTGCTGTAAACTCATGTATATTTGTCGCCCATGGCGTTATATGAAACTTGCTTTACAAATCTCTATTGGTGATTGTCTCTGATTTTTGCTTTATGCGCGGGGTTTGGGTTGCGTTAGACATAACCTTCGCAAACTTCGATTAGGGATGATTGTCTGTTAGTTTCTAGATTCTAGAGATAGATTTAGGGCTAACAATCTTCAATAGGCGTCGAATCTTAATGCCTCCGTGCCTTGAGCTAGCGTGCGAGAGTATCGGCGATGGTAACACGGTTGTTTTCTCAACTTTGCGTTAGACATAACCTTTGTTGTGAGCGATGCTGGGTGATATTGAGGAGTATTGTAGGTTGAGTATAACTGGTCGGTAAGTTTAAGTTTGTGAGGAGTGATTTATGTGCATTGACAGACGAGTTTTTCTCTCTGAAGAATGATTTCTTTTTGTTTTAATGTTTACTTTTATGTTTTTTTGTTTTAAACCATTTAAAACCAAACTCATAAATGCGAGAGACTGTCGAACGACATTCTTTCCCTCGAACCAATCTCTGTGGACACGACATAAATCCCGGAGGGAATTCTTCCAAAAATAAATATTTTTGCTTGCTTGCCCTATTCTGCATTCAACATATGTCAAGTAGGTTACAAGGATCCATGACTCGGGTCAACTTCTAGACGTAGAAGCAGATGGGAAAAGGGGATGCCTTGGTGAGGTTATCGATTAGTGATACTTTGAGTTGGTGAACTCATGAGCATGTTTCCATATAGTGTGAGATTGTGAACTCAAGGTCATTTCCCTTCCCCTTGAATTGAGTTAGGATGGTTAGAACCTTGTAAAGCCGAGAGAATCTATAAGATAGGGAACTCACTGAGATTTAATATCTCACCCCATGTTGTTGATTATATTACAGGTACTACAGGTTCCGCGAAGGGTAAGGATAAAGTGGTTTGACTTTTCCTTACAAATCGTAGCTTTTGGGATGGCATGGCTTCCGCTATGGCGTTTTATTTTGAGATCATTATTATAATCTAGTTCTTAGTGTATTTGGGACATCTTGTATATGTTATGCCTTAGACTTTTAGTACTTTGTATTTTGGGCATGTAATGTATACAATGTGTTAACTAGGAACTTATGGTATTTCAGTACCAAAACTTGGATTCATGTATAATATATATGTTTTGATGTATGCTGTTATATATGGGTGTTATAGTTGGTATCAGAGCAGGTCGTATCCTCGACCTAGCCATGAAATAGTATAAGTATTTCTTTCCGTTTCATATGCGTGGTGTCGCCGTTGGTCTTAAGTGTTATATTTATGGTATTGAGCCTAATCAACTTAATCCTATCTGTATGACATTTAGGAACATGGCTGACGGACGCAGAAGCAATCGTGGTAGACCCATAACCACTCCTGCAGGGACAAATCCACTGGGCGGCGAGGAGTATGTCCCATGGCCTCAGTTTTTACAACAGATGCAGCAGCAGCAGAACCAGTTTATGCAATAGATGGTACAACAAATGAACGGGGGCCTTCATCCTCCAGTGGTTGTTCCAGATGTTGTAGGTGGGAGTTTTTGGGAATTTATCCGCATGAATCCTCCAAAATTTCATGGCGGGTTAGATCCTGTTAAAGCTCGTGAATGGATAACTGGCATGGAGAGAATTTTCTTGATAGTCCATTATAGTGAGGAAAATAAGGTGGTATTCGCTTCTCATTTGATGAAGGGTCCTGCCATGAGGTGGTGGGAGAGTGCCTCAGCCCTGATGACTATTCAAGAAGTACCTAAAGTCTGGGAGCGATTTAAGATTAATTTTATGGAGAATTATTTCCCTAGTTCTTTGAGGACCCAGAAGGAATTTGATTTTCAACAGTTGAGACAGGGTACCTTGACTGTAGCTGCTTATGCTGAGAAAATCGAGATTATGGCTGCTTATTCTAGGCAGGCCATGTATGCTCCGGACGAGACATGGAAAATTGACCAGTTCCTTTTTTGTTTGAAGGTTGAGATTTCCCATAGTGTGTCTCAAAGAGAGTTCACTAGTTATGCTGAATTGCTAAGGCGGTGTTATGTGGCAGAGAATAGTTTAAAGAAAGTTCAAGCTGAGGGGGATATGAGTAGGTCGAATTATAGTGATCGCGGGAGTTCAAATCAACAATTTAGGCCTAGAACACAAGCTTTCAAAGGGAAGCAAGTTCAGAGTTCTAGGACTAGTGCGCCTCCTGTGTGTCGCACTTGTGGTAGGAATTATTATGGAAGGTGTGGTATCGAAAGTGTGAGGTGTTTTCAGTGTCAGAAGATGAGTCATTTGGCGAGGGATTATCCTCAGAGTAGGAATCATACGCAAGGGGAGAGTACCGGCCGAGTTTATACTTTATATGCGAAGAAAGCAAAGAGTGATAACTCATTGATTACTGGTACGTGTTTCGTTAATGGACATCCTTGTTTTGTATTATTTAATTGTGGAGCAACACACTCTTTTGTGTCGATGCAATGTGTGAAGCGATTTGGGTTGCAAACTATTCCGTATATCCTCCCATGGTGGTTACCACTGCCATGGATGAGATGGTTGAAACACCTTTAATGTGTGAAAATTGTGTTTTGTCTGTGGATGAGAGAGTTTTTCAGATAGACCTTATTTGTTTGCCGCTTAAGAAAGTAGATGTTGTTTTGGGAATGGATTGGATTTCTGCTAATTTGGTTTTCATCGGGTGTGAGGAGAAGCTAATCATTATTCTATCTACTGAAGCTACTTCGAAGGATGTGTTAAAAACTATTTTAGAAGGTACGGTTGGAATGATAAATTTCTTGTTTGAGAAGGAAAAATCTGTTCTTTTGGTTCTCACTAAGGAGGAGAGTAGCGACCTTCAAGTTTTGAGTATCCCTGTAGTCTGTGAGTTTTCAGAAGTTTTCCCAGGGGATGTCACTTCTCTTCCTCCGGTGAGGGAAGTGGAATTTTTTATTGACCTGATACTGGGAACGGCTCCTATATTCGTTTCTCCGTATCGGATGACACCACTTGAATTTAGAGAATTGAAGGAGCAATTGGAAGAATTAATGGCTAAGCATTTTGTTAGACCCAGTGTTTCACCCTGGGGAGCTCCAGTATTGTTGGTAAAGAAGAAAGATGGTGAAATGCGGTTATGTATTGACTACCGGCAGTTGAATAAAGTCACCATCAAGAATAAGTACCCATTACCCAGGATAGACGACATGTTAGATCAATTGAAAGGAGCCAGTGTGTTCTCAAAGATTGATTTATGGTCGGGTTATCATCAGATCCGTGTGAAGAGTTCGGATGTATCAAAGACCGCGTTTAGAACCCGTTATGGCCATTATAAATTCTTAGTAATGCCTTTCGGTGTGACGAATGCTCCGGCAGTTTTTATGGATTATATGAATCGGATATTTCAAGCTTACTTTGATCAATTTGTTGTGATCTTAATTGATGACATTCTTGTTTATTCTCGTACTTCACAAGAGCACGAGGGACATTTAAGAATCGTTTTATCGATCTTACAAGAGAAGCAACTCTTTGCCAAGTTGAGCAAGTGTGAATTTTGGATGTCGGAGGTTAGTTTTCTTGGTCATGTCATATCTCAGGGAGGTGTGGCGGTTGATCCATCGAAAGTGGAAGCAGTAATTAATTGGGAGAGACCGAGGAATATTTTGGAAGTTAAAAGTTTCTTGGGACTGACCGGTTATTACAGAAGGTTTATTAAGAGCTTTTCTCAATTGGCATTACCAATGACTAAACTTACTCGAAAGGACTGTCCATATAAGTGGGATTCGGCTTGTAAACGAAGTTTTATGAGTTTGAAAGAAAGATTGACGACTGCTCCTATTTTGATTATTCCTGATCCTAGCAAGTCGTATGAGGTATTTTGTGATGCATCAAAGATGGGATTAGGAGGTGTCTTGATGCAAGATAATCACGTGGTGGCTTATGCTTCTCGACAATTTAAAGTCCACAAGAAGAATTATCCAACACATAATTTGGAATTGGCGGCAATTGTTTTTACATTGAAAGTGTGGCGTCATTATTTGTATGGGGTACATTTTGAGATGTTCAGCGACCACAGGAGCTTAAAATATCTATTTGACCAGAAGAGTTGAACATGCGTCAAAGGAGATGGATGGAGTATTTGAAGGATTATGATTTGGAACTAAAGTATCATCCAGGTAAAGCGAATAAAGTAGCAGATGCATTGAGTAGAAAAGTGTTGCGTAATGCCGAGTTAATGATGTTAGAGTATGCCTTATTGGAAAAGTTTAGGGATCTTAATCTTCAGTTTGTTTGGACTCCTAATGGTGTGATTATGGGAAACTTGAATGTTAATTGTACTCTTAGAGAGGAAATTCAACAAGGACAAGTGTTGGATGAGAAGTTACAAGAAGTGTTAGTTCAACCGGGTTTTGTGCGAGCTACCGACGGAATCATTTTGTTTAACCAAAGGATCTGTGTTCCGGATGATGCAGTATTAAAAAGAAGAATTTTGGAAGAAACGCATAAAGTTTCCTTTACTATACACCCTGGTTCTTCGAAAATGTATCAAGACTTAAAGAGGGACTATTGGTGGTTCGGTATGAAAAGAGATATTGCGGTATACGTATCGGAGTGTACGATATGCCAACAAGTAAAGATTGAGCATCAGAGACCGGGCGGACTGTTACAACCTTTAGAAATTCCAGTATGAAAGTGGGATAGTATTTCTATGGACTTCGTAGTTGGATTACCCCGTACTCAAGGTGGATATGACTCCATTTGGGTAATTGTGGATCGGTTGACGAAATCTGCGCATTTCTTAGCCGTAAAGACTACTTACAAGGCAAATCATCTTGCAAGGTTGTTTATTTCGGAAATTGTGAGGTTACATGGTATTCCCTTTAGTATTGTTTCGGATAGAGATCCAAAGTTTACTTCAAGATTTTGGAGAGCTTTTCAATAAGCTATGGGAACAAAGTTGTGTTTGAGTACGTCGAATCATCCGCAAACGGATGGTCAGACGGAACGGACAATACAAACGATGGAAGATATGTTAAGGGCTTGTGTGCTTGGAAGTGGAGGAAATTGGATAGAACTTATACCGTTAATTGAGTTTTCATACAACAATAGTTATCATGCGAGTATTGGTATGGCTCCTTACGAGGCTCTATATGGAAGGAAATATAGGACGCCATTGTGTTGGACAGAAGTTGGCCAAGATAGAATTTTGGGACCCGAGATTATTCAAGAGACTACGGAAAAGATTAGAATGATCTGTGATAAAGTTAGACAAGCACAAGATCATCAGAAGAGTTATGCAGATAACCGTAGGAGACCTTTAGAATTTGTTGAAGGTGATCACGTGTTTTTGAAAGTTACTCCGAGATTGAGGTTGAAAGGACCGTTTAAGTCGCGAAAGTTAAATCCGAGATACGTGGGACCGTATCAAGTTCTAGAAAGGATTGGTGAAGTAGCTTACATATTAGCCTTACCGCCTTCTCTGTCAGAGATGCACGATATTTTTCATGTGTCTCAACTTCAGAAGTTTGTCCCAGATCCTCTTCAGCCAATTCTACCAGATACAGTTGAGATAGAAACAGATTTGACATTTGAACCTCAACCAAGCCGTATCACAGGAAGAGAAACTAAGGTACTAAGGAATAAAGAGATTCCTTTAGTGAAGGTTCAGTGGGATGAGACGCATCTGGGTGATGCAACTTGGGAACTAGAATCAGAGATGCGAGATGCTTACCCTCATTTTTTCAGGTAATCTTTAAATTCGAGGACGAATTTCTATTTAAGGAGGGGGGATGTAATAACCCGTATTTTACTTTGCTCTGGATAATATTAGTATGATCAACTGGGTTCCGGTGTACTCTGAGAATTTATCTGCCAAGATAATTAGAGTAACTGTTGAGCTCAGAGCAAATCCAATTAATATTACCTGACTCTGAGGTTTTAACTTTTGGTGCTATAGAGACTTTTTTAACATTTAGCAGTGTTACTAATTAAAGATATTTCTTCTATATCATTTCATTTCCACCCTTTCCAACATAGTAACAATTGGAGGGAGAGAAGTTAGAGAGAAGGAAGAGGGAAGGAAAGAAAGAGGAAAAAAACCCTAAGAGCTCAAGATCAAGAATCATCATCTCTTCTTCATCCATTCATCTCATCTTCTTCATCATCATCCTCTAATCCAGGTGGGTTCTAGATAGAGACTTTAGTTGTAGAGTTTCTTGAGTTCTAGAGTTAGGTTTGATATTGTGAGAAAATGAGTAATCTTGCTAAAATCATGAATCTAACAGTTGAAAATCGATATAAATTGCGTAGTATAGTCGTAATATGCATATGATCATTTGTTGATACTTGTTTTGTGGTTTAGAACTGATTTGGTGTGGAAAGGGTGAGCTTTGGAACCCTTGGAACCATGGAAACGCAGTAGAAAATTCTGCTTCTGATGCGTACCGTCGGGCGGCGCTTTGAGCGTCGGGCGATGCTAGGCCTGCGCCTCTGCTTCGTTGGGCGATGGTCAAGAGGCGTAGTGAGTTTTGATTTTGTAACTTTTAGGTTTTGGCTTGGGCTTTACGCCGCTGCTTTGCCGGGCGAAGTAGCAGGCGCAGGGGGCACCGTCGGGCGAAGCATGGACCGCCGGGTGCTCCTGGGAGTTTCCAAATGATTTTTCTTTTCTTTAAAAATCCATAACTCTTGATTCGTATACCCGATTTAAGCGTTCTTGGTACCAATGGAAAGCTATGAGAATATTCTATATGATGAAAGTGAAAAATATAGGTTTTGTTGCCCGATTAAATAAATCGGAGGGAACCTAAAGGTTATGTAAATTGTAATTGAATTATTATATGTGATCCTATTATGCAAATTGCAATATGCTTGTCTAATATTGATGTTAATCACGATTGAGAGAATAACATGTCTAAAATGAATTAGGAAGAGTGAGAACCCTTACCCCAAAACCTAATGAAATGATTCTAGGTTGTGGATAGGATGATGATAGAGAACTCTAGATGGCGATGCTCGTGCATTCGATGTATAGATGTGCATCCTTGACAAGTAATGGTCTAGAGGAGAGTGAGACACTAGTATGGAACATGTGTGTGAACCTTGTGTTCTTTGTGAAAGGCGAATGTGGCCTTAAGGAAATGTGGCCTTGTGATTGTCGAATACAATCACGTTTGTGTGTGAGATCACGTAATCGCAACCGTTTATCTTGAGTTACAGTTTCATGAGTCTTGAGCTCCTCTGAAATGTATGCATGACTACTTGGCAGGTTTGATTCCCGCGTGCAGTACGAATGGCGCCCATGGAGAGTATGCTTGTGACGGTTAATGGCCCGTGTGAAGTGACGGTTCATAACGCTTAATGACCCGTAGAACCTTAATCCATTCGTATGTCAAGTAGGTTACAAGGATCCATGACTCGGGTCGACTTTTAGACGTAGAAGCGGACGGGAAAAGGGGATGCCTTGGTGAGGTTATCGATTAGTGATACTTTGAGTTGGTGAACTCATGAGCATGTTTCCATATAGTGTGATATTGTGAATTCAAGGTCATTTCCCTTCCCCTTTACTTGAGTTAGGATTGTTAGAACCTTGTAAAGCCGAGAGAATCTATAAGATAGGGAACTCACTGAGATTTAATATCTCACCCCATGTTGTTGATTATATTACAGGTACTACAGGTTCCGCGAAGGGTGAGGATAAAGTGGTTTGACTTTTTCTTACGAATCGTAGCTTTTGGGATGACATGGCTTCCGCTATGGCATTTTATTTTGAGATCATTATTATGATCCAGTTCTTAGTGTATTTGGGACATCTTGTATATGTTATGCCTTAGACTTTTAGTACTTTGTATTTTGAGCATGTAATGTATACAATGTGTTAACTAAGAACTTATGGTATTTCAGTACCAAAACTTGGATTCATGTATAATAATGAATCTGAACTATTAGATTTTAAAATAAATAGTGGAGATTATGTGTGGTTTTGTTTTTCTAATGGAGGAGAGAGAAAAAAAACTGACACATAATCTCCACCATTTATTTTAAAATCTAATAGTTCAAATTCATTTTCATGTTCTCACATAAAAATGATATTCTCATATGATACGTTCCCTATATATATATATATATATATATATATATATATATATTTGAAATTTCATGTCTCTTATATTGCATAGTTGTTAATTACACTTATTTAACAAAATATTTTTATTTTAATTGTACCAACAAGATACAAATCTCAAGAAAAATACAAAATTAAAAGTATTTAGACAAGGCGATGACCTCTTATTAATCATTGAGACGGCCAAGTAAGAATTATAAATTGCCATTAAAATAAATAAGAACGTGATATTTATTCAAAAAATTTAAAATCAAACTTAACAAATAATTCAACAATCAACAATTTAATTGATTTCATATGAGCAACCTTCTAATGAGATGGTTCAACTCACGAAAGAGATGGATGTTTCAAAGATTAATTATTTTCAATCAAGGACATTGCAATTTGAAAATCAAACTTTATCTCAATGATTCTAAAACCCTTGGCAATAGCAAATTTTAATCGTTTGCATTATGTGATTAAAAAATATGGACAGTAGTTTTAATGCAAGAGATGCATGTTGTTGTGAGAACTATTATTATGTGCAAGTATACGCAGTCAAATAGTAGCAAATGGTGTAGAAGTAAGAGTATCGATTCCATATAGATTGTGATAACTTAAGTTGATTAATTCATTAAAAACTTGTGAATAGCCATGAGCAAAAAAAGTATTAATAATATTAGTTTATCACAAATTCAGGTTGAAATACAATAACAAGTAAGTGACAGTGAAGAAGTTAAATCAATGATAAAAGATAATGCTGGGTAATGATCCATATAATAAAGTTCATATTTTGTGTGTCTGATGAGATTTGTCGTAACAGGTGATGGGTGATCTAGTGGTGTATGTCTACAACATTATGGCATATGCAATAGGTCAAGGAAACAACTCTCGAGGTCTCACAATAACATTACGGCATGTCTTTTTGCATCTTCTAATTTTCCATATGGTTGGAGTCCTTTATCTTTAAAGTGACTAATCTAGTGAATATGTATATCCTATTATTTTTAACCACATTTTCTTATGAAGTCTGTTAGTTATGAATCTCTCAGCGCTTAACCAACTTTTAACTATTTCGAAGGTGACCAATCAAAGAAATAGATATATAGAATCATTTCATATAACAAAAGATATCACTTCACATCACACCATGTTAACACAAAATACTAAATTTCATAAAATTCACATTGCTCAACATAAAGAGTTTTAACTCATAATGAGAAAAATAAACACAACAACCTAAGTTCTTATATTCAACATTTCTAAACACAAATGAAAAGAAAAGGTAAACCTAAGTATGACACTCTACTCCTTGCAATCTTTTAATCAGCAAGAGGCGGGGTCTGCCACGTCATGAAGCTTAGGTTTTGTAATGTCATTGGATCATGGGCCTGATGGATATTCCTTGGTTTTGGATCACTAATCACAACATATTCCTTCTCTTTGCATTTAAATCAGCAACATGTAGCACAAGTTCCAACATACTCAGGGGGATAACATGTCATGTGTCAGGTTTACTATGCAGCCAAACATAACGTGCGCAAGCATAATACAACTTTTTGCAGATTTTGTCTTGTAGTGTTTTATCATATCAATTCTCATTTCTAACTCATTTGCATTATAATCCTCACATAGCTACCATGTTTTCCCTAGTATCATGACTCTTTGTTCCTTATAACCTTCTTTGCATTTAAGACTAACTGAACATTGAGGTTCAAGTGATGTTCCAGCTTTGTCCTGCCATAACTTATCAGAAAGTATCCTTACACGTGTAATAAACACATAAAACTCATAAAAGATATCACATATTGTGTTTTTCGCAACTCAAACATCAAAATAAACTTAAATTAACCAAATAAACTTTCTTAATGACGGAATAAAATCAAGTGTTAAGAGCTTGAATCTCTCATAAATAGTGAGTTGTCACACCCCCAAATTTGAATCATTACTTATCCTTAGGTGATGCGATAGATAATATCGTAAAATAATCGCATCCTTCATTTCTTACTCTAGCAACACATTTCATGTAACTTAGGATTTTTCCCAGATTATCACATCCCAAAAATTGGCACAACTTGGTCCCTGTTATAGTTTAGTCTTGTATGTGTGTGCGCGGTCGCGCAACCAATGGTGTTGCATATCATATGGTCCAAGATTTTTTTTTTCAGTTTCACCAAGGGGATTAACTTGCTCACTTGTTTTTTTTGGATTTTTTGTTCACTTTGAACTTGAGAACTCTACTTGCATCACTTTTCGTAGTAAGTTTTGCTAGTTGCTTCACCTTTTTACTTGAATGGATCTTACTTGTAATGAGTCTAACCTATTATTAATGGTGAAGACATCCAATGTTCCTCCAATTTCGGACACGAAAACTTTATTCACAATGCTCTTTGGAATTTTCATTCTTTTTTCACACTTTTGTGTGTTTCACTCTCTTTTTTTAATGCAATAGTAGATGTAGTAGATCCCCTTGTTAGCCTTATTTCCTAGATTTTTCCTCCCCTAAAATAACTCCTACGATGAGTATTCTTTCATACTTTAGAACAATTTAAACTTCTTAAAAGGCTAACTACTTTTTTGACTTCTTCTGGCATGATATTGGTTATCATTAAGTCACAACTTTGTGCATTGATTTTTATTAGGGCCTTGTTTCCAATATTTGCAGTAATCTAATTAGAAGTCTCATATGCTTTTAGAAATTCTGCTATTTTTATATGAAGTTGAGTGCTTCTTTTTCATTCTCTATTTTTTTATGCAAAATAAACAACAAACCCAAACATTTCATTTATTGGACTTAAAATTGAACAGGCTAGAATGATTGAAATAGTCTGATGAGTTCTGACACATTAGAAAACAGAAAATAAATTGTAGAAAACTAAATATAATTAATTTGAAATACCAGCTAGGCCTGAAGCCTACTGCTATTCCTGGTTGGTTTTGGTTTGTCCTATCTCTTTCTCTTATTTTCTTTGTCCTTTTTCTTACTTTCCTCCTTCTTATTTCCCTTGGTCGATTTACCATTTGACTTGGCCTCCTCATTAGAAACAACAGTTAAGTTTCCTTTTGATTTCAGTTTTAGAGAGGACTCAATGGTTCCATGTTGCTCTTCTGTCGGAGACTTGGTGATTTCTTATGTCACGCTAGATAGTTTCCTATTTATTTTTCTTATGCTAGCATATCTAGTTTTGGTCTTAAAATTTTTTAGTTCATCATCTTCTGGAACAATGTACCTTCTGGCGCACGAGTAGTCTTCAAGGACTCCAATGCCTTATTGTAGTTTCCTAGCATGCCCATAGTCATGAAGTTTGTGTTTACATCCTTAAGTAACTATCCTATTTGGGGTTGTTCCCAAGCATCTTTGCTTTTAAAAGTGGCATGGAAATTTGTGTTTTCCTCGTCATCCTTTTGTTGTATGTATTGATCTAGTGTATTGTGTTCCTCTTCAGTTAGATCTTCTTCCATTTGTACCTGCACAAGAACAAAAGACATATTATCCTCAATAAGTTCAATTTGTTTTTTTATTCAATTTGCTCCTTGTTGGCTTCTTCATCATTCTTTTCTTTATTGATGTTTTCATTGTTGTACTCCTCCTTGTCTTCAGCATTGTTGCTTTCCTCGTCTTTACTATTGTGCTGGTCTTAGTCATTGTTTATTTCTTCCTCCTCATTTTGATTTGCTTCCTCATTCAATTCCTATTCATTGAAAATTTCTATTTCCTTCGTCTTTGGCTCTTCTTCACTCATAATTTCTTCACCCACTTCAACCTCTTATTCACTTCCAGCTGGTTATTCATGTCAAACTATTTAGCTATTTTTGGTTTTTCTTCTCTTGTTTTCTTCTCCTTACTATTTCTTTTCTTTGCTGATTTCTTGGGGCAATCCTTTTTCTTCCGTGTTTGTTCCTCTGACGCATCAGAAGTCGCCTCTCCGACATACTCATCCATAAAAAATGACACCTTTTTCTTCTTACTTTTCTATTTCTTCTGCTTCTTCACCGAGTTACCTTTATCTTGCTATTCTTTTCAGGTTACTTCTCACAGGTGTTGGTTTCTCCGGAAGATTGTTCTCTTAGGATATGATCATAAAATATTGGGGATCGGTTCATCACTCCTCCTTTGTGGAGATTGTACAATCGTTTGTGCCATGTGTGATAGTCCTTTACAAACCTATCAAACTCTTGTTGGTCTCTCTGCATTTGTTGTAGAGTTTCCCACAATAGTTCTTCATTTTTCTTTAAAAAAATTGACCTCTAATTTTTTCAGGAGTATCTTCGACTGACTTTTCTTTTCTTTTTGCTTTTAATAGGTTCAACACACTAAATCTATCAAACTCATCTTGAGGGTTGAAAATTTCATCAGATAGCTTATTTGGTATCCATATATCTTGCAGAGAGCAGTGATTAAACGGGGGAGATATAACATTTCATCTTTGTTTTTCGCACAAGCATGCATTTCTCGACAAATTATCTTAGTAACAGTAAAGGGGGACTAAGTGTTGATACAATGGAGCAGGATTAACCTTGCTTTATTAATTGTTCCATTATAGGTTGTAGGCATTAATGAGTGCTTTAAAAATTGATACTAAACCTTTCAAATGAGTGCTTTAAAAATTAATGAGTGCTTTATTAGTTGTTCTTGTTGTAACACCCCAATTCCCATCGCGAATAAATAATACATAATTAAATCAGAGTAAATAAAAATTTATTTTTCCGACAGAAACAAGGATTCCACAATTAAGGAAAGAAAACACAATCCCTACTCATAAATTTGATACATAACACAAAATGGAATAAACCTAAAAGGGAAACTTTTTCCAACAAAAGGAAAGTTCAATTATGGAATAAAGCGGAAAGATCCATAACTGACTTGTTTTACAAAATAAATTATTCTATAACATCAAAATATTTATACAAAGGTAATACAAAATATATCCAACAAATGTATAACTATATAACAAAAGCGTTCCCCGACTCCCGTGTTACGTATCAGAGCAAACAGGCCGACAAAAGGATGGAGAACTAATCTTCACAAAAGCCTCCAAGACACAAATCTACAATTGCCTCATAGAGCAACAAACCACAGCAGAAGGGTGAGAAATAACAACTAAATCAAGATTGCATAAATAATATGCAAACACGTAAAAATTCACATGCATAGTTATTCTCACCACAAGCATCACATATATTCATATATAGCACACCATAGAGAATTAATACAATCATCGTAATGTACAACATCCCCACAAAACATAGCATATGTCTATACATAAAACATATCATCCATAACCAATGCATTTATCACATATGCACATCAATTCACCAATCCAATGACAGACTCAAAGCATAATCACTCAATTCATGATTTTCCATACATAATCAATCCATTCATGATTTATGCAAATGCAAAGAGACCGACACAACGACTCTATGCAAATGCGGTACAATCCATCCATCATTCTCATCATCAGTTCACTCAGGAACTATTGGAATCATCGCTTGTTACTTAGTGTAACTCCCCGTCGGGCAAACGATGTTCCCCGTCGCTTTAGGTCCTCTTTGTATAAGGCACACGACATTTATGGATCGCTTTAGGTCCTCTTTGTATAAGGTACACGATCCGATCGCTTTAGGTCCTCTTTGTATAAGGCACACGATCGTCTATAATCATCGCTTTAGGTCCTCTTTGTATAAGGCACACGATGTTATAGCGGATTCCCTCTGGAATCGTTTCGTTGCTCACACCCCACAAGGGCACACGACATCACAAGATGCATATCATGATGCTTGGCATACAATGACTCATGACAATCCAATGCATACATATATACAACCATGTGAACCATCCCAACATCAATAATTATGCATATACAATCAACCACAATACAATGCATTTCATCATAATCCATAAACCACAACAATTAGCATTTTAGCATATACACTCATATCAATTCACATCAAAAATTACTCACCATCAACCACAACAATTACAACAACTTATCACATGCTTCAACATCATATAAACCACAACAATCCCACAAAACATCATAACAACATACATTGATATTCAATCAAACAATGTATTTTACCACACAACAACATCATTATCACATGCATCAACATCATATAACAGCAAACAAGTCATACGATATATATCAAAAGCATATTGCATGATAACACATCAAATACACACAGTTAAGATGGTAAAAGTCGACAAAACGACACATTCCCAAATTCCTGACACAATTAAATCGGTCACAAATCTCAAAACTATTTTTATAAGAAAGAACATTTTATTAGCTTTCTAACGGTACCAAGAACGCCTCGATCCGAGTTACGGATCAAAAGTTATGAATTTTCAAAGAAAAGAATTTATTGAGAAACAGCCAGATTCTCCTGGCGACTTAGGATTTCGCCTGGCGGATCCCCCTTCGCCAGCACTTCGCCTGGCGAACTAGTGGCGAGCCACAATTTTAGAAAAACCCCAAGAGTTACAGAAGCTAACCCATTTCTGTCTCTCCGTTTTCGCCTGACGACTTACGATTTCACCTGGCGAATCCCCCTTCGTCAGCACTTCGCCTGGCGAACTAGTGGCGAGACCTAATTCGCCTGGCGAATTCCCAATTCTCCTGGCGAATCGCACCAGAACCAGAATTTCCTGCTGCGGGTTATATGGTTCCAAAACCCCCCAAAATCCCATTTTTCATCCCAAATCAATTCCAACAGCAAAACAAGTATCAACAATTGTTCATAAACACAGTGTGATCATACAACGCAATTTATATCGAATTCCGACTGTGAAAACATCGATTTCTACTAATTGTTCACAATTTCAACCAAATGGAAAACATATATTTTTCAACCAAACATTCAAACAAATACATACATATACATATACAAGCAAGATATAATCGAAACTTCTCACCCTTACCCGATTAATCGCGATTGAAACGGAGATTTCCTCGATTTTCCTCTTTCTCCTCTTCTCTCTTTCTTTCTTCTCCTTTTCCTTCTTTCTTTCTTTTCTTTCTCTTCTTTTTCTTTTCTCTCTATTTCTCTCTAATCTCTATTTATATAAAAATATCTAAACCCCAGAAAAGACTATTTTACCCCTCAGCTCAAATATCTCGCAAACGCTCTCAAAACGCGATAAAACATAATAACGATGAAAAATAATATATTGTCAAATAAAAGTCAAGAATAAAATAATATAAAATAAATGAAAATAATTAAATCGACTCGATTAAATAAATAAGACAAAACGGGGCGTTACAATTCTCCCCCACTTAGACATTTTCGTCCTCGAAAATATACCCGATACCAACAACTCCGGATACGACTCTCGTATCCGACTAACCAACCAACATGCCAACCGAAGGCACACCACGAATAACACAAAATGATAAACCACCTTGCTAACAGCAGCTACAACAACGACACGACAACGACGACAACTACAACGACAAGATGCAAAGCCCATACAATGCACTTGACGACCAACTCACAACTCAAAGAATACCCAAGTTACGAACACACACAGGAATCAGCTACTCGCACTCGCACCAACACGATGGAAACGAGGCAACAACACAAACAAGAACATAAAGTTCCACGACACAACATCGATTCAACAACCTCTACATAACCATAATACCAACATCCTTGTCACACAACAATATTGCCACAATGCTACGATTCCCTAATCGGACATATAACCAAAACATCCATCCACATAGTAGCCCATGAATAATATTTACACCTTTCACCTAACACTTCCATTCTGAAACGTCCAATAGTCTCATCATTCTTACATGTTTCCAATATTCAACCTATAAACTCTTGCAAGTCCCACACGCATATACAAAATGTGCCACATCACGCTTCCACTGCGCACTCTAATTACTCGTAACCATCAAATCCACCAATCTCACGTCCAAAGTCTAACTCTTTCTCATATTCGCCAAAAATCACTGTTCACTTTTAATATACCCAACCTCACACTCTACTGTGTTATCTCACACACCAGACACAAGTCTCTGAACTGCTCAAATAATTTTAATTCTCTGACCATCAAAACAACCATATGCAAAGACTATCGACTTAACTCTTCAGGCACAACATTAGCTTTTCCCGAAGGATAATCCAAGCCAACTTCATAATTCGCCACGAATTCTAACCATCCTCGTTGTCTCATACTCTATTCCTTCAGACCAAACAAGTACTCTAAACTCTTGTGATTACCAAACACCTCGAACCTAGAACCATAAGGATAATACCTCCAAATATTCCAACACAATACAACCGCAACCAATTCCAAATCCATAATAGTATAGATCCTTTTATGAATTCTCAATTGTCGTAAAGCATAAGCCACGACTTTACCCTCTTGCATTAACACACAGACTAAACTCATCAAAGACACATCCCAGTACCTCACAACCAGTTTATTAGGATCACACAGAATCAAAACTGGAACCATAGACAACTTCTACTTTAGCTCTCTGAAACTTTCCTTACAACGAACATCCCAAACAAACGACTCACCCTTTGCAAGTCAACTGAGATAATAGAAGTACGAACTTAGCAAAGTCTTCCCTAGCCTGCAATAACAACCAACTAAGCCCAAAAATTTCTAATCTCCTTAACCAACTTCGGAGCCTCCCATTGTAGAACTGCATCTACTTCCTATGGATCCATTAACCATACTCTCATCTGAAATAACATATCCAAGAAAAATAACCTTTTTCAACCCAAATTCTCACTTGAATAACTTAGCATAAAACTTCGTCTCTTTTCAACACTTGTAATTCAAATCTCAAACACTCTACCTGTTCTTCCTCTGAGTTTATAACAGATTTGAATATCCTCAATCAAATCCATTACGAACTTATCCAAATAAATATGGAAGATATGACTCCTCTACTCCACAAACATTACAGACGCATTACTAACACCAAATAACATCACTGTACGTTGTAATGCCCAACCAAATTCCAAAAGATATAAATTCTTAAAGCTTCTGCAAAAATTTTCACTGGGTAACTGGCTACTCACATACAAGCTTAACCGAGTAAATAACAACCTATTCCGATGATAACAAACATAACCAGTCACATGAAATCGATCGAAGCCTCAACTCACACAAATTCACCACTCTTATCAAACGTTCCAAACAATTATAATTTCAATCAAACTCAACCAGTTCATTCCGGTCATCTATTCTTGAAAGTGGACACTTATTCTCAATCGTCACCTTATTCAACTGTCAGTAATCCATACACAATTTCTTCTCTTAACCGTCCAATTCCACAAATTCCAACATGTAGCAACAACAACCCAAAAGAACTCTCAAATATTACATCCACGCCTAGGGTTTTCTCAAGATTTCCATTAATGCCCTAAAACTTTAAAAACTCCAAAACTCACCAAAACTCTAAGTTTTACTTTCCATAGTCTCAATACCATTATACACATCATGCTTGTTATTCCGTTCGATCATCCATCCTTTTTGTTACTAACAATACTGGAGCCCTCTAAGACGACACACTTGGCCTCACAATTCTCCTTTCTAGTAAATCTTCCAACTGCTCTATCAGTCCGGGTACTTCTAATGCTAACATCCAATATTCCGTCCGGAAATACATCTGAAAGTCACGCACCACTGACAGCCCATCACTGTGGCCTTTCTGCCAATTTCTAGAAAACTGTCATCACAAACATGACAAACATCTGAGTTTCACTTCCTAAAAGTTCTCCTACTTACTTAGCAGATCCAAACCTCAATTCCTCACCTTCGTCAAATTTGAGTTCACCCTATACTCGCTGAGAACAACCATTAACGATACCCAATCGTTCTCTCTCAATAACTTCCCAACTGGACCAACGTACCAAAACCTCGAATCCGTCTCATCTTCCGATATTAGAATCTTCATCGACTCAAAAAAACTATATGTAATCATTTTCTCAATTCCAACCAATTCATTGCACACACTATCAAAGATGGAAAGACATGTTTATTCCATCCAACATAATTTTGTCTACTATCAACAAGAGATTAAGGGTGATCAGTTCCTCAATTTGTCAATAGACAACCGACAATTATGATGGGGCATAGACCATCTTTACCAAACTATAATAGCATTCCTTGCATCTTGTGCATAAAACTACCTAAGGCACAAATCCTTAGTCGACATAAACCTTACCTCCGCATCCCCTCCGGAACCGGGAACCACACTGTCTAAACAACACTTACAATCTTGCAACCAACGGCACACTGAGCCAAAACTCCACAACTAAAGCAACTTGGAGAAGCACCAGCTTCTCCCCCACTTATCTCATTCTCAATCCTGAAGACAAAAGATTAGAAAATCAGAAAGCACTGACAGTGTTTCACACACATATCACATACTACGGAACAAACAACATCGACAGTATTCAACTGTCACACCAACTGACTCAACAACTTGGCCGGACAGACCGCCTGCTCTGATACCACTATTGTAACACCCCAATTCCCATCGCGAATAAATAATACATAATTAAATCAGAGTAAATAAAAATTTATTTTTCCGACAGAAACAAGGATGCCACAATTAAGGAAAGAAAACACAATCACTGCTCATAAATTTGATACATAACACAAAATAGAATAAACCTAAAAGGGAAACTTTTTCCAACAAAAGGAAAGTTCAATTATGGAATAAACCGGAAAGATCCATAACTGACTTGTCTTACAAAATAAATTGTTTTATAACATCAAAATATTTATACAAAGGTAATACAAAATATATCCAACAAATGTATACATATATAACAAAAGCGTTCCCCGACTCGTGTGTTACGTATCAGAGCAGACAGACCGACAAAAGGATGGAGAACTAATCTTCACAAAAGCCTCCAAGACACAAATCTATAATTGCCTCATAGAGCAACAAACCACAGCAGAAGGGTGAGAAATAACAACTAAATCAAGATTGCATAATAATATGCAAACACATAAAAATTCACATGCATAGTTATTCTCACCACAAGCATCACATATATTCATATATAGCACACCATAGAGAATTAATACAATCATCGTAATGTACAACATCCCCACAAAACATAGCATATGTCTATACATAAAACATATCATCCATAACCAATGCATTTATCACATATGCACATCAATTCACCAATCCAATCACAAACTCAACACATAATCACCTAATTCATGATTTTCCACACATAATCAATCCATTCATGATTTATGCAAATGCAAAGAGACCGATACAACGACTCTATGCAAATGCGGTACCATCCATCCATCATTCTCATCATCAGTTCACTCAGAATCTATTGGAACCATCGCTTGTTACTTAGTGTAACTCCCCGTCGGGCAAACGATGTTCCCCGTCGCTTTAGGTCCTCTTTGTATAAGGCACACGTCAATTATGGATCGCTTTAGGTCCTCTTTGTATAAGGTACATGATCCGATCGCTTTAGGTCCTCTTTGTATAAGGCACACGATGGTCTATAATCATCGCTTTAGGTCCTCTTTGTATAAGGCACACGATGTTATAGCGGATTCCCTCTGGAATCGTTTTGTCGCTCACACCCCACAAGGGCACACGACATCACAAGATGTATATCATGATGCTTGGCATACAATGACTCATGACAATCCAATGCATACATATATACAACCATGTGAACCATCCCAACATCAATAATCATGCATATACAATCAACCACAATACAATGCATTTCATCATAATCCACAAACCACAACAATTAGCATTTTACCATATACACTCATGTCAATTCACATCAAGAATTACTCACCCACCATCAACCACAACAATTACAACAACTTATCACATGCTTCAACATCATATAAACCACAACAATCCCACAAAACATCATAACAACATACATTGATATTCAATCAAACAATGTATTTTACCACACAACAACATCATTATCACATGCATCAACATCATATAACAGCATATAATTCATACGATATATATCAAAAGCATATTGCATGATAACACATCAAATACACATAGTTAAGATGGTAAAAGTCGACAAAACGACACATTCCCAAATTCCCGACACAATTAAATCGGTCACAAATCTCAAAACTATTTTTATAAGAAAGAACATTTTATTATCTTTCTAACGGTACCAAGAACGCCTCGATCCGAGTTACGGATCAAAAGTTATGAATTTTCAAAGAAAAGAATTTATTGAGAAACAACCAGATTCGCCTGGCGACTTAGGATTTCGCCTGGCGGATCCCCCTTCGCCAACAATTTTAGAAAATACCTAAGAGTTATAGAAGCTAACCCATTTCTGTCTCTCCGTTTTCTCCTGGCGACTTACGATTTCGCCTGGCGAATCCCTCTTCGCCATCACTTCACCTGGCGAACTAGTGGCGAGACCTAATTCGCCTGGCGAATTCCCAATTCGTCTGGTGAATCGCACTAGAACCAGAATTTCCTGATGCGGGTTATATGGTTCCAAAACCCCAAAAAATCCCATTTTTCATCCCAAATCAATTCCAACAGCAAAACAAGTATCAACAATTGTTCATAAACACAGTGTGATCATACAACGCAATTTATATCGAATTTCGACCGTGAAAACATCGATTTCTACTAATTGTTCACAATTTCAACCAAATGGAAAACATATATTTTTCAACCAAACATTCAAATAAATACATACATATACATATACAAGCAAGATATAATCGAAACTTCTCACCCTTACCCGATTAATCGCGATTGAAACGGAGATTTCCTCGATTTTCCTCTTTCTCCTCTTCTCTCTTTCTTTCTTCTCCTTTTCCTTCTTTCTTTCTTTTCTTTCTCTTCTTTTTCTTTTCTCTCTATTTCTCTCTAATCTCTATTTATATAAAAATATCTAAGCCCCGGAAAAGACTATTTTACCCCTCAGCTCAAATATCTCGCAAACGCTCTCAAAACGCGATAAAACATAATAACGATGAAAAATAATATATTGTCAAATAAAAGTCAAGAATAAAATAATATAAAATAAACGAAAATAATTAAATCGACTCGATTAAATAAATAAGACAAAACGGGGCGTTACGCTTGTCGTTATTGTTGTTGTTTTTGTTGTTCTTGGTGTTCTTGTTGTTATTGTTATTGTTCTTGTTCTTGTTCTTCTTGTTGTTGTTTTTGTGGTTCTTGGTGTTCTTGTTGTTATTGTTGTTATTGTTATTGTTGTTGTTCTTGTACTTCTTGTTATTGTTCTTATTATTCTTGTTAATCTTGTTGTTCATGATGTTGTTGTGTTAAAACATTTAATATTGTATATTGTGATAAAAGTTATAAATATAATCAGGCAAAACATGTGGCAAAAATAAATAAAAAATGTTGACAGACCTTTCACAACGGGTATTTAAAACAACCGTGATTATAGGTAGCGTGTTAGAATTTTATTTTTGGGTCATACATGTTGATCGTGAAGGCTGGATTAGATCCTGTATAAGTGGGCCACCAAGTACGCCTGGGATGCTGGTCGTATGAGGAGGAGGAGGGGGTGTACCTGCAAGGTACTCCGACGCTCAAGTAAGAAAGGGTCAAATAAAAGGGGCAAGTACATAGTATGAGTTCTTAGGGTGAATATTTGATACCTGACCCTCTCAAGCGAGAGGGTTTATATAGAGCCCCCAGCGTGTGGCCAACGGTCCTATTTTCGGGGCAAAATAACCGTTTTCCTGAAGAATAGGTAACTACCCAAACTAGCCGTTATGTCGGGCATGGTGCCCAAAACTAGCCGTTATGTCGGGCATAGGCACAATTTCGGACACCTGCCCATGGCTGTTCGGGGAGTGGACGAGTCGTGCGTAACGGGCATTGTTTCCGGGGAGGAGCGGTTCAGTTCCTGCCCGATTGGAGGGGAAGAAAGGTAACTTTTGCCCCTTTGTGGATTGGACCTAGGCAATTTGTGCCGCTCTGGAGCAGAAGTGGATTGGGCCGTGTCTAGCCATTGGCCAAGTCCAAAATAGGAGCCCCCAAGTCATTGCTCCCGAGCATGGGAGTGATGACTTAAGGACAGCTCGTTGCTCCGGGGAGCTAGCGTGAAGTCGTCGTTCGATGACGAGGTAGGCCGCATCGGGGCACCCGCGACTGGTGGTGTTCGTGACCCCTGGTGTCCGTGGCATTCATGACCGTGTCCGTGTTGCCCGTCGTCCGGGGAGACTAACGGTTAGTTAGAATTAGAAACGTTGGGGCGCCACGTGTGCCTAGAGCTCCGTGTAGCAGTTACTAGGCAATGATGGCTAGTTAATAGCCATCATGACCTACGAGCGCGTCCACTGCACGTGCCCCTCTGTATTAAAGGGGAAAATACGTCTTATTTTGGACTTTTCACTCTCGCTTTCCTTCGCCTTCTTCAGAGCGTTTGCCCGTCACCGTCGTCTGCTACTCCGACCACCGCACCAAGCTTCGAGCAACCACCTTTTGTCTTCTTAAATCAAGTAAGTTTCTGATTCTGTGCTTGTTTTAACTCTTTTTGGTGGTCAATGGTAGATTGCATGTGGTTAGGGCTAGGTTTAGAGGACGAAATAGGCTAGTTTCCGGTGATTGTTGGTGGTGGACGGTGGTCGTGCCATTTTCCCACTTCTGATATGTCGTCGGATATATTAGTATGTTTTGGTGAGGAGGGTGGTTCACGACGTCGTTGCAACGGCGATGCATGTGTAACCGTCGTGATTGTTCATCTTCTGAGTGGGTGATGAACTTTCCGGTCGAATATTCCCAGATTCCGGTGAAGCTTTGCGGTTTCCGTCGAAGCTTCAAATAGAATCTGGGCATGAGTGCAGGGAAGCTCCTCGCTTGGGGATGACCTGTTACGAGCGTTTCCTCGCGGGGAGGTTTCAGTTTTTCTTCTGATGTTAGGGCATAGGTCGGGGACGTTGTCCTCAGCCCTCTGCGCGCCCTTTCACTTGACTAGCGGTGGAAGGGTGGATTTGGTTTATTGTCGAATTCACTTTTTTCTCTGCTTTTCAGGTGATCGATATGGCAATGGGGCCAGATGGGGAGATTATCTTAGATTCGTCCGAGGAAGAAACAAGTTCTTCGGATAGTAGCAGTTCGACAGCTTCGAGTACCCCCAGTGGGGTTGGGGAGGAAGAGGAGTTGGAAGATATGGACGAGGACGTTGTTGAGGGTTCCGTGGAGGAATGGGAGGTGGCCGAACCTGTTGAACATGTGTCTGCTTTTGCAAAGTACTTAGGGGACGTCTTTACGGAGGTTGGGCCAGAGGGGGAGTGGAAGGTGCACTTTCCCTCTGAGGATGACCGAGTCTGCACGAATTACGGGGACTGCTTTGCGATGTATGAATACGCCTTTAAGGAGTTGGGTCTGAGGTTTCCGTTCACCAATTTTCAGTAGTTGGTGTTCGTGCACTTGAAGTTGGCCCCCACGTAACTGCACCCTAACTCGTTGGCCTTCATCCAGGCGTTCGAGCTGGTGTGCGAGTACCTCGCCATAGGGGAAACTCTTCCTCTATTTTTCACCGTCTTCCATCTTCAAAGGCAGCTGTCGGGGAGGCAGTATGGTTGGGTCTCTTTGAAGCAGCCTTGCAAATTGTTTAAACCATTTTCGGAGTCGATACGGACGTTTAAGGAGCAGTACTATGTTATCGAGCCCGTGTCTGAAGCTGCCCAGGACAATACATATGACTGGGAGATCGAGGTTGATGAGGATGGAAATGACTTGCGCGACGAGACGGGGAAATTTATTGGGCTGAGAATCTACAAGTTCCCCATCCATTGGGCACCTGACCATTTCGCCAAGAGGCCCGTGACTACGTTCTCCAACCGCACGAGCTACACGGGCAGGATGCCGTGGCGTACGACGAGTTGGTAAAGTACGTTAATTCCTTCCGGCTTGCGGAATGCTGGACGAACAAGGGTAACCCGGTCTTCGAGGAGGACGGCAGTCAGAGGGTTGAGTACCGGTTTATTAACACCAAGGTACTCCTGGAGTGCAAGACTCCTGCGGAAGTCGAGAAGCTGCTTGGTAGTCTTAGTTATTTTAGATTTACTCGCATTATTTATTTTCCTCGTAACTAACGTGTTCGATTTTTGTTTGTGCATGTGAGATGCCTCAGGCCCATGAGCGGGTTGTGAAGAATGCTCTTGCGAGGAACAAGGCCGGAGCGGTTCCTCTGAGGTCTCGATTCGCTGGTCCGCGTGCTCCCACTCCAGTTCAGTATGCTGCGGGGCCCTCTTCTCCTACTCCCGCTCCCCGGGGATCTCCCCTGCCTTTGACCGGACGATCCAAGCGGCCAAGGGTTACTGACGCTGTGGATCTCACCCGGGTACCGGAGAAAGGGAAGTTCGAGCCTCCTCCTTGTATCCTTGATATGAGATTCTTTGAGGGGAACTTTTTGGTCTTGCCTCGGGCGGAATCTCTTCGTTTGGAGAGCATGGATCGCCCGAGTAAGAGGGCGTTGGTGGCTCAAGATGCTTCAGCTTTGGTTAGGATGCTGGAGATGGCAGCCGTTTATGCTGAAGGGGACTCTGCAACTGAGTCCGAACTTAATGCTGCCCGGGCTACTATGGCGTCCCTCAAAGAAGAGGTCAAGGGCGCAGACGATGCTCGAAAGAAGGCTGAAGAGGAGGTGGCCAGGCTGAAGAAAGAGAATTCTACGCTGGCTGCGGAGAAGAAGGCGGCCGAGGAGCTGGTCCAGCAGCTGAGGGCGGTCAACGCTACGGGTGAAGATGAGCCTGAAGATGTGAAGGAATTAAGGACAAGGTCCGAGCTGGTCGCGCGCATGCTGCTGGCCGAGGATGACAGTATTGCCGTCACATACGAATCCTTCAGAAATGTCGTGGCTCAACTGCGGGTGGTGAACCCCGAGCTTGACTTCTCTGTCGAGGGTACCCATTATCTGGCGCATGTCGAGGATGGCCGGATCGTTATGCCCGACGCCCTTCTTGAAGGAAATGCCGAGGATCAGCCCGCAGAGAGCCAGGGGCCTCAGCCCGAGCCTGCCGATCAGATGGACACGTGAGGGGTTTGTCTTTTTGTTGTTGTAATTTGTTCGGCCTGCGTGCCGCGTAATTGTTGTAATCTATTTAGGGGGCATGGCCCCCGTTTTATGTAATCCAGCACAGCCGTGGTCCTAGTGGCCACTTATTATGTTTAAATTATATGCCCGGTCTTGGTGGCCGGTTCTGTTATTTGTATGGTTTTACTTGCTTTTATTTTCTGCTAAGTGTTGCACTCGTGCTTGTTGTGAATGTATGTTTTCCCGTGATAGGGAGTATTTGCCGTATGTGAAGTTTTAGGGGATTGCTCATTGTAGATGTGTTCGGTAGTGAGGGATACTGGTCGAACGGCTAGGGAATGTCCTGGCGGGGATGCGGAGCTCAGGTCGCGTTTGAGGCCTGAGTTCGCAGCGTGAACGTCCCATCGCGAGCTGGGGTTCTTCCAGTCATGGTACTTTGATGACGATGATGCTCGATCGAGGACCGCCGTCGAGCAGTTACTCGGCTCGTTACTGAGCGGGGTTCTGCTTTGTTGGTATGCGACGCTTGTACCTAGGCGTGCATAGTGGTCGGTAGCTGACGTTCGTCGTCGTGACGGGTCGAACCGAGAATTAGGGCCTTAGCTATAGTATCGTTTTAGCTTTTCGGCGTTCCATGGTCGAACAAGTTCTTCCCCGTTGAGATGTTCTAGGTAATAGGCCCCATTCTCCATTTTTGCTCGGACACGATATGGTCCTTCCTAGTTGGCGGCTAGTTTGCCCTCGCGAGAGTCTTTGTGGTTTCTTCTTAGAACAAGGCTTCCCACGTTAAACTCTCGTCGTATCACCTTGGCGTTGTGCCTGATGGTAATTTTTTGTTTTAGTGAGGCTTCGCGGAGGGCTGCCCCGGTTCGAATTTCCTCGACGAGGCGGAGTTCTTCTCTTAATGATTCATCGTTCATCTCCTCGTCTAGGGGCGACTCTGTCCGCTTGGAGGGTATGTGAACTTCGACGAGAATTACAGCTTCGGTCCCGTATGCTAGACGGAAAGGTGTTTCCCCGGTTGTAGAGTGTGGAGTTGTGCGGTATGCCCACAATACGCTGTGCAGTTCCTCGACCCAAGCCTTCTTTGTTTCATCCAGCCTTCATTTGAGGCCTCTAAGGATGACTCGGTTAGCTGCTTCAGCCTGCCCATTTGTTTGGGGGTGCTCGACAGATGTGAAGTGCTGCTTCGTGCCCAGTTGGGCGACGAAGTCCTGAAACTTCCTGTCCGTGAATTGCGTCCCATTGTACGTCACTATCGCTTAGGGAATGCCGAAATGTGCAAGGATGTTATGTTTGTAGAAACGCAGTATGTTGAGGGCAGTTATTTTGGCTAGAGCCTCCGCTTCTATCCATTTCGTGAAGTAGTCTACGCCCACTATTAGGTATTTGTTCTGATTCGATCCTACTACGAAGGGTCCTAGGATGTCTAGGCCCCACCATGCAAATGGCCACGGGGAGGACATTACCTTGAGCTCGTTAGGTGGAGCCAGGTGCATGTCCCCGTGCCGTTGGCATTTATCGCATTTCTTCACGTGTTCTTTAATGTCGTGCTGCATGGTCATCCAGTAATACCCCACTCGGAGGGCCTTTCGGGCAAGTGACTTTTCACCCAGGTGTTGGGCGTTGATTCCCTCGTGGATTTCGCACAGGATGTGTGCGACCATTTCTTTCTCGACACACTTGAGTAGTGGAATGGAGAATCCCCGCCTGTAGAGTTTATTTTCGACCAGGACGTAGGAGCAAGCTCTTCGCCTAACTACGCTGGCCTCTTTTGGGTCGGACGGAAGTTCGTCTTTAGCGAGATAGTTGTAAATAGGGGTCATCCAGCAGTTGTTGTCGCCGATCACCTGTACGTTGAGGGTCAGGGAGGCCTTCTCGATACTGGGTCGACGAAGTACTTCCTGTATGACGGATTTGTTTCCGCCTTTCTTGTTTGTGCTGGCTAGTTTGGATAGAACATCTGGTCGCACGTTATGTTCGCGGGGAACATGTTTCACTTCTACTGTTGCGAACATTGCCATTTCCTTTTTGACCAGAGCTAAGTATTTGGTCAGGTTGTCGTTTTTGGCTTGATATTTCCCTCGGACCTGAAGGGCCACGAGTTGTGAATCTGTGCAAATAATGACTTCTTCTGCACCCAAGTCCTTGGCTAGACGTAACCCAGCGAAGAAGGCTTCGTACTCAGCCTGGTTGTTAGAGGTTGGGAAGGACAGGGTGAGCGATACTTCAACGATGATTCCGTCGTTGCTTTCCAGTATGATGCCCGCACCGCTTCCTGCCGAGCTGGAGGCGCCATCCACGAAAATGGTCCATTTGCGTGCTTCTCTCGCGGGGAAGTCTGCGAACGTCATTTCTGCGACGAAGTCGACCAGAGCTTGGGCCTTGAGGGCTTTCCTGCTTTCATATTGGATGTCAAATTTGGATAGTTCAAGTGACCATTTGAGCATTTGACCGACCATGTCTGGCCGTCCCAGCAGCTGCTTTATGGGTTGATCTATTCGAACCACGATCGTGTGGGCCAGGAAGTAGTGTCTTAGTCTTCTGGCTGCGTTGATGAGGGCCAGAGCCACTTTCTCTATCTATTGGTACCTTAACTCTGGTCCTTGCAGTGCTTTGCTCGTGAAGTATATAGGCTTCTGTCCGTCAGGTGTCTCGCGGATGAGAGCGACGCTTATTGCTTCGGTTGCTATGGCGAGGTATAGGTACAGTGTTTCGCTAATGTCCGGGCGAGAGATGACTGGTGGCTCCGAGAGTGCCCGCTTCAGATGGAGAAGAGCCTTGTCACATTTCTCGGTCCACTCGAACGCTGCCTCCTTACGGAGGAGTTTGAAGAATGGTAGGGTGTGCTGACCGGATTTGGCCACGAATCGAGATAGTAATGCGAGCATCCAGTTGAGGGACTGGATGGATTTCTTTGACTTGGGCATTGGAAATGCAGAGAATGCTTGGCATTTATCGGGATTGGCCTCGATTCCCCGTTCTGTTAGATAGAAGCCGAGGAACTTCCCTGCCCGGACACCGAACGTGCATTTCTCCGGGTTGAAACGCATTTTGTATTTTCTGGCCTGTTCAAAGGCCTTCCTTAAATGGGCAGTGTGACCGGTTTCCTCGTGGGATTTTACGATCATGTCGTCCATGTAGACTTCGAGCATGTCGCCTATCTCTCCCCGAAAGACATTGTTAATCATTCTTTGATAGGTCGCTCCGGCGTTCTTCAGGCCGAAGGGTATTACGTTGTAGTAATAGTTACCCGATTCGGTCATGAAGGCTGTGTATTTTTTGTCGGCCATCGCCATTGGAATTTGATTATAGCCCGAGTAGCCGTCCATGAACGATAAAAGTTTAAAACCGGCAGAATTATCAACAAGTTTATCAATATTGGGGAGGGGATAGGCACCCTTCGGGCATGTCTTGTTAAGATCGGTGTAATCAATGCACATTCGCCATTTTCCATTAGATTTTTTCACGAGTACAACGTTGGACAGCCAAGTGGTGTACTTGGCTTCCAAAATAAATTTGGCCTCGAGGAGGTCCTTTATAGCTTTTTCTGCAGCCTCCGTTTTTTTCGGAGACTGCTTTCTCCTACGTTGTGCTACGGCCTTGACGGCCGAGTCAATCGTCAGTTGGTGACAGGCGACGGATGGGTCCAAGCCGGGCATCTCGGCGGAACTCCAGGCGAAGAGGTCGGCGTTCTCACGGAGGCATGCTTTGAGCTGCTTCCTTGCGATGTCGGGCAGGTCTGCTCCAATCTTCACTCCCCGCTGAGGGTCGTCGCCGAACAAAACGATCTCGAAGTTGCCATCCGGGATTGGGCGCATCGGATGGGAGATGTCGTTGGACGATGTAGACGGGTTGGCCGAAGCTGATCGGTCCTCCTGTTGGTCTTCTTTGGGGAAGCGCTGTCGAGGTCGATGGAGTCGACCTGGGGCAGAGGTTTGGCTTTCTCGGAGCTGCTAGGCAAGGTTGGCTTACTTGATCCCTTTGGCTTGGATGTGATGGCGTCGAGCCCCTTTGTGGTTGCTTCAAAACACCGTCGTGCAGCTTCGATGTCGCCGTGAAGTGTGGCGACCATCCCTTTTAAAGTGTAATACTTCATCTTGAGGTGGACTATTGAAGGCACGACTACCACCATAGTTGGCCTTCCGAATATGCATTAGTAAAGTGACGGGCAGTCGATCACCAGAAATTGCACCTTGACGGATCTGGCTATCTCAGCTGATCCAAAGGTTACGATCAGTTCGACGTATCCCCATGGCTTGGTCACTGATCCGTTAAATCCCTGCAAGTCAGACCCCACGTAGGGGGTAAGGTGTGATTTGTCCAGCTGAACTGTTGAAAACGGCTGGGAGTACATAATGTCGACCGAGCTGCCCTGGTCGACGAGGATTCTGCGAACATCGAAGTTCGCCATTCAGGCTCTGACAAGCAAAGGTATGCTCGAGTTCGGGGATCCCCCATGGAGCTCTTACCGGTAGAAGGAGATGGGGATAGAGCCCTTCTGGGCTTGATCGAGCGTGGTCACCTTATTGGAGCTTGTGTTGATCAGATGCTCGAACTTTCGTTTCACGGAGCCCACCATGACTTTGTTGAAGCCCTTGCCAGAGATAACCATGGCGGAGGGAAACGTCTCCCATGGGCTGTGGGCTGCAAAATAAGCAGGGGCACTGAGTTTGTCCGGGATGTAGAAGTCCTCTGGTCGCGATATGGACATAGCGACCTGGATGTTGGCGTCTTTCGAGGAGGGTGCCTCTTCATCTATTCTCTTAGACTCCTGGGTGTCCGGCCGAGGAGTGTCCTTCTTCTTCGCGAACTGTTTCAGATGGCCGTCCCTGATCAGTATCTCGATAGCATCCTTCAGATGGATGCATTCCTCAGTAGTGTGGCCGTGACTCTTGTGGAAACGACAGTATTTTGATTTGTCGGCGTTGGGTCTGGCCAGCAGTTGTTTGGGGAAGCGAACCTCTGCTTGCTTGAATTCCGAATTTACTCATTCAGAAAGTATCTTCTCCCTAGAGACTGTCAGGGGAGTATAGTCATGGAATCGCCCGGAGGGTCCCTTGCTGTTGCATGAGTCCCGAGGACGGTCCTCGCGCCTCCGCTCGCCTCGGTGAGATGTGGAGGCCTCCTCGCCTCTGGAAGCCCGAGCGTTCTCCTGATGACGTGATGCTTAGACGTTGCTGGCCGCCACCTTCTCCTCGTACTGAATATATGATTGAGCTTTGAGGAGGAGGGCGTCTAGGTTCCTCGGAGGTGCGAGGCCAATGGCTTTAGAAAACTCGGAGCCCGGACGGAGTCCTTGCTCGAGCAGAAACTTCTTCATCTTGTCCGTTGTAGGGACCTGCACTGCCTCTTGTTGAACCTCTCGATATATGCGCGAAGAGGTTCGTCCTTTCCTTGGATTATGGCTCCAAGGGAGGCCTCAGTCTTGGGGTGACAGTGAGAAGCTGTGAAATGCCGCGAGAACATTCTGCCCAGTTGCCTCCAGGAGGTAATGGACTCTTCGGGCAGCTGCTTGTACCATGTCATTGCCCCTTTCCGGAGCGTGGTTGGAAATAGCCGGCACTTGATGGCGCCCCGTACGCCACGGTAGTCCAATAGCGCATCGATGTTCTCGATGTGTTCGTCGGGGTCAATGGTCCCGTCGTACGTGCCCAGTGACGGGGGCTTCTCCAGGCCCTTAGGGAGACGAGTAGCCAAGATTTCCTGGGACAATGGGCCGCGAGGCTCATCTTCGATGCTAGAAAGTGTGAATGACGGGGACCGAAGGGCACGCTCGTGGCGGCGGTTCCTTCGGGGAGAAGGTGAGTGGTTCCTTCGAGGAGAAGGCGAGTGGTTCCTTCGAGGAGAAGGTGAATGGGCCCGGCCTTTAGACTTGACCGGGGGAGACTGCTCGTTCCTTCGAGTCCTCTTATGGCCAGGAGAGTGCTGGTCACGCAGGGAAACCCGGTCACGCTTCCGGACGGCGCGAGGGTCAGGTTCTTGGCACAGTCTCCGGTCAATATCTCTCCGGGGCTGCGGGCTCCTAGATCGTCGCTGGTTCCTCTTCAGAGGAGGGGATCTTGGATGGCTTGATTCTTCCAACGCCCCGATTCTTTCGTTTTGCTGCAGGATCAGGGTGTTGACTTTGTTGATCGCCTCTAGGAGGGCTGCCACGACCGGGTCGGTGTTGGGCAGAACAGGAATGGGCTGGACGTCCAGCGAGGGCTGATCGTTGTTGCGGTCAGCAGGGGTAGGGGAAGGAGAAGCTGTAGCCCCGTCCCTCAGAAAGCAGGCATCTCGGAGGAGAGATGATGGGTCGTCAATGTCGGTCTTGTTGACGGGGAGGACAGCGGTTTGGAGAGCACCCTTGGTGTGATCTTGAGAGACCATGATGATGATCTTTGAAATTTGCTTTGATCTTCGATTTTTGGGGAAATAAAGATGGGGAGAACAATGTTCCCACAGACGGCGCCACTGATCATGAAGGCTGGATCAGATCCTGTAGAAGTGGGCCACCAAGTACGTCTGGGATGTTGGTCGTATGAGGAGAAGGAGGGGGTGTACCTGCAAGGTACTCCGACGCTCAAGTAAGAAAGGGTCAGAGAAAAGGGGCAAGTACAAAGTATGAGTTCTTAGGGTGAATATTTGATACCTGACCCTCTCAAGCGAGAGGGTTTATATAGAGCCCCCATCGCGTGGCCAACGGTCTTATTTTCAGGGTGAAATAACCGTTTTCCCGAAGAATATGTAACTACCCAAACTAGTCGTTATGTCGGGCATGGTGCCTAAAACTAGCCGTTATGTCGGACATAGGCACAGTTTCGGACACCTGCCCATGGTTGTTCGGGGAGTGGACGAGCCGTGCGTAATGGGCATTGTTTCCAGGGAGGAGCGGTGCAGTTCCTGCCCGGTTGGAGGGGCAGAAAGGTAACTTTTGCCCCTTTGTGGATTGGACCTAGGCAATTTGGGTCGCTCTGGAGCAGAAGTGGATTGGGCCGTGTCTAGCCATTGGTCCAGTCCAGAACACATGTAATAAATTAATGTGTTAGAATCATTATTTAATTAGTCAAATTAAAGTGATCTATTTAATATAAGGTTTATGACTATGGATATAATTGTCATGAAAAATATTCTGTAGATACCAAAAGTCTTATTTCTATTTTTTGATGGGTAAAATTGGAATAAGAAAACTTGAATAACCATGACCCTTCATTAAAGGGAATGAGATTCTTAACTTGAACAAACATGACTGTTAGTTCTTGGATTGGCTAGAATTTTGGTAAAATAAAGTTGTTCAATGTTGATGTCACATGGGTGATGTCTTAACATTGAGTCTTAGCATTGGATAATGTTAAGTGTTTAAGTTGTTGAAGTTTTGAAGTCTGATGTCACATGCGATGTCATGACATCAGATATGCAGATCATTAAAACATCAGGTTTGAGATGTTTTTAGGGTTAAGCGTATTAGCTGGATTTTGGGAGAGCTGTTAGAGTTATTGGATGCGAATATCTTGGAGGAGATATTTTCTGTTGCAAACAGATTTGATGCAGATTTGTAGGAGTGTTTAAAGGCTGAAGATTTAAGAAGATTTTGAGAGAAAATCTGTTTTGAAGATTCAGTTTTAAATAACAAATCAGGTCAGATATTGTAGCAGGTCCTAGCCCAAATCAAATAGCTATATAAAGCGCATCAATCCTGAAGGAAAAGTAACGAAGAAAGAGAGCTAAAGACTGAGAGTTGTTTGTGTCTTCGTGTATGTGTTGTAAACCATTCTAGTGTGAATTGGTGTTGTTGTTTTGAGTTGTTCTTGATCAAAGCTGTGAAGCAGAATCAAGTTGTGTTTTTTAAAGTGTGTGATCTTTGAATTATATCACTGAAGTGATTTAGGGATTGAGTAGTGTTCTCATACCTAAGTGGTCTCTTAGGTAGAAAGTTCATTAGGTAGTGATTAAGTTTAGGAGATGTCAACTGGGTTGTTGAGTTTGTAAATTAATTCTACTGATAGTGAAATTCATCCCTGGCTTGGTAGCCCCTAGAGTAAGTTGTTTAACTGAACTGGGTGAACAATTCTTTGTGTCTTTTCTGTTGTGTTATATTGTCCATTGCAGAGTGTGTTATTGTGACATCACACGTAACATCACATATCTGGTACCAGAATTTCAATTGGTATCAGAGCAGGCATCATGCTCTGCATCTGGGTGAGATCTAGGGCTGATACTTTCTGGTAAGATGGACAAGGAAGTTGGTGGATTTGTGAATAGACCCCCTATTCTGGATGGCTCTAATTATGATTATTGGAAGCCAAGGATGATTACCTTTTTGAAATCCTTGGACAGCTGGGCTTGGAAGGCTATCATAAAAGAATGGAAAGCACCTGTTGTTATTGAGAAAGATGACGCTGGGAAAGAAAAAGAAGGCATCTCAAAACTGAAACCTGAAGAAGAATGGACCAAGGAAGAAGATGAGCTTGCTCTTGGTAATTCTAAAGCCCTAAATGCTATTTTCAATGGAGTTGATAAGAACATCTGAAGGTTGATTAACACTTGTGAAGTTGCTAAGGAAACATGGGATATATTGAAGACAACACATGAAGGAACATCTAAAGTCAAGATGTCTAGACTTCAACTTCTGACATCAAAGTTTGAAAGTCTAAAAATAAAGGAAGATGAAACTATTCATGATTTTCATATGAGTATTCTTGAGCTGTCTAATGCCTTTAGTGCTCTTGGAGAAAAGATGACTGAAGAAAAGCTGGTGAGGAAAATCCTTAGATCCCTTCCCAAGAGGTATAAGATGAAGGTGACTGCAATTGAAGAAGCTCAAGACATCAACAAAATGAGGGTTGATGAGCTTATTGGATCTCTTCAAACATTTGAGCTAGGGTTAAGTGAAGAGGAACCTGAAAAGAAGTCCAAGAGTATAGCTTTGGTTTCCAGTTCTGAAGAAGCCAAGAAAGGGAAAGAGGATGATTCTCAGGAGGAGCTGTCTCAGGCTATTGCTTTGCTGGGAAAACAGTTCAACAAAGTTATGAAGAGGATAAATAGGAGTTATAATCCCAATGTCAAGAACATTACTTCTGACATCAACAGATCAGGAGAACAAGGGAAGAAGTCTAAAGATGAAGAAAAGTCCAGTAATGACAAAGGGATACAATGCTATGAGTGTGAAGGGTATGGACATGTCAAGAAGGAATGTCCTACTTTTCTAAAGAAGCAGAAAGGGTTATCAGCTTCTTGGTCTGACAGTGAGAGTGAATCTGAAGAAAATTCAGCTAAACTTGTTAGAGCTATGGTTGGGGTTTATGAGTCAGATGATGATTCTTGTGATGATGAGGTTACTTATGATGAACTTGCTGTCACTTATAAAGATCTGTTCATAAGAAGTGAACAAGTGTGTCTTGAAGGAGAAAAGCTGAAGAAAACCATAATACAGTTAAAACCTAAAAAGACTGAACTTGAATTTGAAGTCAGTGTGCTTAACTATAAACTGGACTCTATGACCAAAACTATCAGAATGTTGAACAATGGCACTGATGCTCTAGACAACATTCTTAGTATTGGGAAGATGGCTGCAGACAAATGTGGTTTGGGATTCACCAATGATGCAGGTTCTAATGATGTTATCACCTCAAAACCAGTGATTTTAAAACAGATGTTAAAACATCATGACAGAACTACATCTAAGAAGAAATACAGGCACTGGAGATGTCACCATTGTGGATGTTTTGGACACATTAAGGCTTATTGTTATAAGCTACATGGATATCCACAGAAGGCTCATCATGTTGTTCCCAGACAGAACTGTCACAGAGGAAGGCGAGTTACCAAGCCTGAGAAGCAATGGGTCCCTAAAGTTAAGGTTACCAGCTTGATAGCTCACACTTCTTTAAGGGCTTCTACCAAAGAAGATTGGTACTTTGACAGTGGGTGTTCAAGGCACATGACTGGAGTTAAGAATCTGTTGGTAAATGTGAAGCTTCATTCTTCAGGCCATGTTACATTTGGTGATGGGGTCAAAGGAGAGATCAAGGGGATTGGTAAACTGAACTGTGTTGGTGCTCCCAGACTGGATGATGTTCTTCTTGTTAAAGGACTGACAACAAATTTGATTAGCATTAGTCAACTTTGTGATCAAGGATTCAAAGTAGACTTTACAAAGTTTGAATGCATTGTCAAAGATGATAAAAGAGAAGTCATTATGAAGGGAGTCAGGTCTAAGGACAATTGTTATCTTTGGGTGCCACAAGACTCAAATTCTTCCACTTGTGTTTTTGCTAAAGAAGATGATGTCAAAATCTGGCATCAGAAGTTGGGACATCTTCACCTAAAGGGAATGAAGAGAATCATCTCCTCAGAAGCAGTCAGAGGAATTCCCAAACTTAATATTGAGGAAGGAAAGGTTTGTGGAGACTGTCAAAAAGGGAAGCAGACAAAGATGTCTCATCTGAAGCTTCAACATGACACCACCTCCAAGGTCTTGGAACTACTTCATATGGACTTGATGAGACCTATGCAGGTTGAAAGTCTGGGTGGAAAGAAATATGCGTATGTAGTTGTGGATGACTATTCAAGGTACACCTGGGTGAGCTTCATCAAAGACAAATCAGAGGTGTTTGATGTTTTTAAAGATCTTTGTCAAAGACTCCAAAGAGAAAAGGAGAGTAATGTTATCAGGATAAGGAGTGACCATGGAAGAGAGTTTGAGAATAGCAAGTTTGAAGAATTTTGCTCTGCTGAAGGTATAAGTCATGAGTTTTCATCTCCTATTACTCCTCAGCAAAATGGAGTAGTTGAGAGGAAGAATAGAACTACCCAAGAGTCTGCTAGAGCTATGATCCATGCCAAGAAACATCCCTATCATTTCTGGGCTGAAGCCATGAATACTGCCTGCTACATTCACAACAGGGTTACCCTGAGAAGAGGCACTTCATCCACTCTGTATGAACTATGGAAGGGAAGAAAACCTAATGTTAAATACTTTCATGTTTTTGGAAGTAGATGTTATATTCTGGTTGATAGAGAACAGAGAAGAAAATTGGATTCCAAAAGTGATGAAGGAATATTTTTGGGATCCTCTACCAACAGCAGAGCATATAGGGTTTTCAACTCTAGAACCAAGGTGATGATGGAGTCCATCAATGTGGTGATTGATGACAATGATAAGCAGGAAGATGATGATGTCCTAGATGATGTTGGAACATCAGTTGGTGAAGTTGCACCAGAAGCTGAAGACAGAAGTCCAACTCCTAGTGTTGCTGCTGCTGAGCCTGAATCTGAGCAACCTCATAAAAATCCTTCTATCAGAGTGCAGAAGGACCACCCAAAGGAGCTTATTATAGGTGATCCAAATTCTAGAGTGAGGACTAGGTCAAGAGAAGTTGTAGCAAGTTCATGTTTTGTCTCCAAAATTGAGCCAAAGAATGTCAAGGAAGCATTGACTGATGAGTTTTGGATAAATGCAATGCATGAAGAGCTGGAGCAATTCAAGAGGAATGAAGTATGAGATCTTGTACCAAGGCCTGATGGAGTTAATGTGATTGGGACCAAGTGGATTTACAAGAATAAATATGATGAACAAGGAGTGGTCACCAGAAACAAGGCCAGATTAGTTGCTCAGGGATACGCTCAGGTTGAAGGAATTGATTATGATGAAACCTTTACTCATGTGGCAAGACTGGAATCTATCAGATTGCTCTTAGGGGTGGCTTGTAATTTCAAATTCAAGCTTTTTCAGATGGATGTTAAGAGTGCCTTCTTTAATGGTCACTTAAACGAAGAGGTGTATGTTGATCAACCAAAAGGATTTATTGATCCAACATTTCCTGACCATGTGTACAAACTAAGGAAAGCTCTATATGGTTTGAAGCAAGCACCAAGAGCTTGGTATGAAAGGCTTACTGAATTCCTGGTTGTGAATGGCTACAGAAAAGGAGGGATTGACAAAACTTTGTTTGTTAAAGAGGAAGGAGGAAAACTGATGATAGCTCAAATCTATGTTGATGACATAGTATTTGGTGGGATGTCATATGCAATGGTGAAGCAATTTGTGGAATAGATGCAGTCTGAGTTTGAAATGAGTCTTGTTGGTGAGCTAAACTACTTTCTTGGTCTACAAGTTAGACAAATAGAGGACTCCATATTCATTTCTCAGAGCAAGTATACAAAGAACATAGTGAAGAAGTTTGGTCTAGAGAATGCTAATCACAAGAGGACACCTGCTCCTACTCATTTAAAGTTGTCCAAGGATGAACATGGTGTTAGTGTGGATCAAAGTGTATACAGAAGCATGATTGGAAGTCTATTGTATCTCACAGCTAGCAGACCTGATATTTCTTTTGCTGTTGGAGTTTGTGCCAGATATCAATCTGAGCCTAAGGTTAGTCACTTGAATCAAGTGAAGAGGATCCTGAAATATGTTAATGGCACTAGTGACTATGGGATGCTGTATAGTCATGGACCTGGGACTAAGTTAAGGGGATATTGTGATGCTGACTGGGCTGGGAGTGCTGATGATAGGAAAATCACTTCAGGAGGTTGTTTCTTCTTAGGGAATAATCTGATTTCTTGGTTTAGTAAGAAGCAGAACTGTGTGTCTCTTTCTACTGCGGAAGCTGAGTACATAGCAGCAGGGAGTAGTTGTTCTCAACTTGTTTAGATGAAGCAGATGTTAACAGAATACAATGTCAAGAAAGGTGTCATGACATTGTACTGTGATAATTTGAGTGCTATCAATATCTCTAAGAATCCTATTCAACATAGCAGAACTAAGCATATTGATATAAGGCATCATTTTATGAGAGATTTGGTTGAAGACAAAGTAGTTGCTTTGGAACATGTTGCTACAGATAAGCAATTAGCTAACATTTTTATTAAAGCCCTAGATGCAAACCAATTTGAAAGTTTGAGAAGTAAATTGGGAATTTGCATTTATGAAGATTAAATGTGCTAGAGAGTGTATTAAGCAATTGTATTCTTTATTAGATATTGATTTTATTCAACTGCTGAAGGCATACATGTTTGAAGTACATCAATTGTTACAGATTATCCCAACCCCCTGCATCTAGAAAAGCTTTCCAGTCTTCATCCCAATCATCATCAGAAGCATGTTGTTGCACAGGAAGTTTCTTGCTGGGTTTCATGGTTGTCTCTGAGGTTCTGCATGTCTTTGTGGTTCCTGAAGTAGTTTCAGCTGCATTCATTGTTTTGCTCATCTTCTTAGGTGGATCTGAAGTCTTGTCCTTCTGCTTGAGGTTCTTTGCTGCATCTTTGGTGTGTGACTGGCTCATTCTTGGTTGCTGTGTGGTGCTACTAGAAGGAAGAAGGCTTGTTTTTATAATGCAAACAAGGAGCATTGTTTGTATCGCCTGACCAGTCAAGGTGTTGGAACTTGTTTTTTTGGGAAAGCTTGGTGTTTGACCGTGTCATTTATTATGTCAGGACATTGTGTTTGGTGATTGTCCAATTGTGGCTAAAAAGGGGGAGAGTTAGCCTAGCCTTTGTGTGTAGAGTGTGACCTATCTCAGTTCTGGTGTCGTGCAGATGTTGAGGGGGAGTTTGCCCTTTGTTGTTTATGCTGGTTCTGGTTTTGAGGGGGAGTTTGCCCTTTATTGATAGGTGGTGTGCAGCATTTTGAAGTGGGAGCTGTTTGTTTTAAAAAATTTATCCGCTGCTGAAGTCTCTAATGTTGCAGAGTTTGTTTTAGCCAAAATTAGCCAAAGGGGGAGATTGTTAGTTCTTGGATTGGCTAGAATTTTGGTAAAACAAAGTTGTTCAATGTTGATGTCACATGGGTGATGCCTTAACATTGAGTCTTAACATTGGATAATGTTAAGTGTTTAAGTTGTTGAAGTTTTGAAGTCTGATGTCACATGCGATGTCATGACATCAGATATGCAGATCATTAAAACATCAGGTTTGAGATGTTTTTAGGGTTAAGCGTATTAGCTGGATTTTGGGAGAGCTGTTAGAGTTATTGGATGCAAATATCTTGGAGGAGATATTTTCTGTTGCAAACAAATTTGATGCAGATTTGTAGGAGTGTTTAAAGGCTGAAGATTTAAGAAGATTTTGAGAGAAAATCTATTTTGAAGATTCAGTTTTAAATAACAAATCAGGTCGGATATTGTAGCAGGTCCTAGCCCAAATCAAATAGCTATATAAAGCGCATCAATCCTGAAGGAAAAGTAACGAAGAAAGAGAGCTAAAGACTGAGAGTCGTTTGTGTCTCGTGTATGTGTTGTAAACCATTCTAGTGTGAATTGGTGTTGTTGTTTTGAGTTGTTCTTGATCAAAGCTGTGAAGCAGAATCAAGTTGTGTTTTTCAAAGTGTGTGATCTTTGAATTATATCACTGAAGTGATTTAGGGATTGAGTAGTGTTCTCATACCTAAGTGGTCTCTTAGGTAGAAAGTTCATTAGGTAGTGATTAAGTTTAGGAGATGTCAACTGGGTTGTTGAGTCTGTAAATTAATTCTACTGATAGTGAAATTCATCCCTGGCTTGGTAGCCCCCAGAGTAAGTTGTTTAACTGAACTGGGTGAACAATTCTTTGTGTCTTTTCTGTTGTGTTATATTGTCCATTGCAGAGTGTGTTGTTGTGACATCACACGTAACATCACATACCTGGTACCATAATTTCAATGACTCTTCATGAAAGGGCATGAGATTCTTATAAATAAGGGGTTATGGTCCCCAATTATAGACACTAGAAAATATTACAAAATATTTATTCTCTTTATCCCATTGAAAGAGGAACTAAGGAATTAAAAAATCTACAATTGGAAGGTCATTGCTCTATCAAGATCATCATCTTCTCATTGAAATTACATGGATCCTAAAGGTACGCTTCCGCAGTCTATTTCATCTTGAATTGAGTATGAATTAATGTATGTTGATTAATAGAAAGCCAATAAGTGGTATCAGAGCCACTCATACTTGATTCTTGTGTGAATTTTGATAATTATTGAAATTAGAATTTTAAAATAGAATTTTATTATACAAAAGTAAACAATTGGCTTTGATTGAAATAATTAATGAGTTTTCTATTGTGTTTTTGTTCTTATTAAAATTGATTAATCATATCATTTCATTTTTCGTTCTTACATAAAGAACCTATGCACATGTAATCATATCATATCATTTCATTTTTCGTTCTTACACAGAAAGTATTAGCCATTTGTACTGTTTCACGTAATATCTATTTGTACTGTTTCACGTAATTATTACAACATTACGATAATTTCATTTTTTTTGTTTTCTGCAAATTTGGTTGTTTTTCTTCTTCTTATAAACTAAAGAGACAGTGGGCATGTTGTGTTGGATTGTACGGTGTCCCTCAAATTTTTTGTCCATTAAATTTATATTTTTTTTTGTTCAAATTATTGGTTATGATTTGTATTTTATATAATAATTTGACATTTTGAATGAGTCTATTGAGACTAGAAATCTCCAAAGTGACCCTTCTTTTATGGATTTGATCATGAGAAATGTTGAATGTTAGTGTGTATGTTTATACATGTGAGTATTAATTTTTCCAAAGAAAATGTTAATATTTGACAAAATTTATATATACACATGTGATGATAAATATGTGATAATTATAAGGTTTTAGATGTGAATAATAAATCAATCCAAAGATAGTTTTATTATTTGACATACATTATTGTCAATATTTGATCATTACAACAAGAGTATCACTAGCAATTAATACTATTGTCCAACGACATTTACATTAATGTTGCACTAGATATCTTGAAATTAATTATGACATTATTTGAACATATATTATTTGAGTTGATTTATAATTGATTATGGGAGCATATTTATATTATTTTGTTTTGTTTTCTTTACAATTAATATGGGTACTATATCGGAAGAAATAACAAGTGCCAAAGACCTCCTTGCTGAAATTGAAAAGCGCTTTGCTAAAAGTGATAAGGCGGAAACAAGCACACTCCTTCAAAACTTGATTTCTATAAAGTACAAAGGCAAAGGAAATATAAGAGAGTATATTATGGAAATGTCTAACATTGCTTCCAAACTTAAGGCACTAAAACTTGAGTTGTCGGATGATTTACTCGTGCATTTGGTGTTAATATCTCTTCCTGCACAATTTGGTCAATTTAAGATAAGCTGTAGTTGTCAAAAGGAGAAATGGTCTCTTAATGAGCTCATTTCATATTGTGTACAAGAAGAAGAAATGATGAAGCAAGATAGGACAAAGAGTGCTCACTTGGCAAGTACCTCTAAAAGTAAGGGCAAAAGGAAGAAATATAAGGATGTAAAGAATGAAGCTGCTGAAGGTCCGATACCAAAGAAGCAAAATAAGGGCGATGGTTGTTTCTTTTGTAAAATGACTGGACATGCAAAGAAGGAATGTGCCAAGTATCATGCATGCGTGAAAAGAAATGTATGTTTCTTACTTTGGTCTATTCTGAGGTAAATTTAGCTTCAGTACCAAGAAACACATGGTGGTTAGACTCCGGTGCTACGACTAACATAAGTGTTTCAATGCAAGGTTGCTTGAGTTACTGAAATCCAAATGATGCTGAAAGATGCATTTATGTGGGGGATGGAAAGTCGGTAGAAGTAGAGGCAATATGGCATTTTAGGTTGTTATTAAGTACTGGTTATTATTTGGATTTAATGGATACTTTTATTGTACCGTCATTTAGACGAAATTTAATTTCTGTTTCTTCATTGGACAAGTTTGGTTACCATTGCTCATTTGGGAATAATAAATTTAGTCTATCTATTAATTCGAATTTTGTTGGATCTAGTACTCTTATGGCATATGATAATCTATATTTACTTGATACTTATGCTTCTTATAATGAAACCTTGAATGTGGAATCACGTGGTACTAAGCGTAAAATCAAAAACACATATTCAGAAGCACTGTGGCACAAACGTCTATGTCGCATCTCTAGAAATAACGTTAAGCGACTTGTGTCTAATGGGATCCTAGATTCCATTGACTTCACGGACTTTAATGTTTGTGTTGAGTGCATTAAAGGAAAACATACCAAAATCAATAAATTAGGTGCATATAGAGCTACGGATGTCTTAAAATTGATACATACAGACATTTGTGGGCCATTTCTGACACCGTCATGGAATGGCCAACAATACTTTATATCATTCATAGACGATTACTCAAGTTATGCATACTTATTTCTTATACATGAAAAGTCTCAATCATTGGACGCTTTTAAATCATTTAAAGCCTAAGTTAAGAATCAACTCAACAAAAGAATTAAGTGTGTCAGATATGATCGTGGTGGTGAATACTATGGTAGATATGATGGTTCAGGTAAACAACGTCCTGGTCCATTTGCCAAGTACCTAAAGGAGTGTGGGATCGTCCCACAGTACACCATGCCAGGATCACCTAGCATGAATGGTGTATCTGAAAGACGAAACCCGACTCTTAAGGATATGGTAAGAAGCATGATATGTCATTCTACTTTACCAGAGTCACTTTGGGGAGAGGCACTAAAGACTGTTGTTTACATTCTGAACAGAGTACCAACTAAAGCAGCTGCCAAAACACCTTATGAGTTTTGGACAGGCAAAAAACCTAGTCTAAATCACTTTCATATATGGGGATGTCTGGCTGAGGCCAGACCTTATAGGCCGAATGAAAATAAATTAGATCCTCGAATAGTGAACAACTACTTCTTTGGCTATTCTGAAAAATCCAGGGGCTATAAGTTCTATGATCCCAAATTAAAGACAATTTTTTAGACGGGAACTGCCACATTTTTTGAGGACATTGAGTTTGGGGGGAGAAATAAGGTTAAAGGCTTTGATTTTGAAGAAGAATCAATTTCAATTCCAGGACCGATTGATTCATTTGCCTCTGACGAAGCAAATTCTAAATATCTTCAAAACTTGGTCATTCAAACTCCCATTCAAGATGAGTCCATTGATACTGAAGAACAAACTCGATATCCTTAAGAACCACCACCTCAAGAACCAGTGCTTCAAGAACCAATGCCATTGCGGCGATCCATAAGAGAAAGAAGAAATGCCATTCCAAATGACTACGTTGTATTTCTGCAAGAGCATGAGGAAAATGTTGGCATGATGGAAAATGACCCAATCAATTTTCGTCAAGCCTTAGGAGATCCTAATTCAGAAAAATGGATTGAAGCAATGAATGAAGAGTATAATTCTATGCAAGATAATAAGGTTTGGGAACTTGTCCCATCACCTGAAGGTGTGAAACCTATTGGCTGCAAATGGATTTTTAAGACCAAAAGGGATTCCAAAGGTAATGTGAAAAGGTATAAGGCTCGTCTTGTAGCCAGGGGTTATACTCAAAAGGAAGGGATTGGCTTTAAAGAGACTTTCTCTCTAGTTTCATCGAAAGACTCTTTTAGGACAATCATGGCTCTTGTTGCACATTATGACTTGGAGCTTCATCAAATGGATGTCAAAACAACGTTTCTTAATGGAAACATTGATGAAACAATTTATATGGTGCATCCAGAAATTTTGTGTCCGGAGATCCAAAGAAAATAGTTTGCAAATTGACCAAATCCATTTATGGGCTGAAACAGGCATCTCGTTAGTGGTATCAAAAATTTCATCATGTAATTCTCTCATTTGATTTTGAAAAGAATGTAATTGATGAATGTATGTATCATAAATTCAGTGGGAGCAAATATATTTTTCTGGTATTGTATGTTGATGACTTACTACTTTCCACCAATGATATAGGTATGTTGCATGAAACTAAGAGATTTCTATCAAGAAATTTTGAGAAGAAAGATCTTGGTGATGCCTCTTTTGTGTTAGGGATTCAGATACACCGAGATCGCTCTCAAGGTACTTTAGGATTATCACAAATGGGCTATATCGATAAGGTGCTTAAAAGGTTTGGCATGCATGACTGCAAACCAGGAGATACCCCGGTGGCTAAGGGAGACAAATTTAGTCTAAATCAGTGCCCAAAAGGAAATTTAGAAATTCAAGAAATGAAAAAGATTCCTTATGCATCAGTTGTAAGAAGTCTAATGTATGCTCAATTTTGTACACGTCCAGACATAGCACACATTGTTGGAGTGTTAGGCAGATATTTAAGCAATCCAGGAATGGATCATTGAAAAGCAGCTAAAAGAGTTATGAGATATTTAAAGAGAACAAAACATGATATGCTCACATATAGGAGGTCAGATTCTTTGGAGATCATTGGGTATTCTTACTCCAATTTTGCTGGATGCCAAGATAGTAGAAGATCCACTTCGGACTATATATATATATATATATATATATATATATATATATATATATATATATATATATATATATATATATGTTGGCTGGTGGTGTAGTTTCTTGGCGTAGTGCCAAGCAAACTCTTGTAGCTTCATCCACCATGGCGGCGGAGTTTGTAGCATGTTATGAGGCATCAAACCATGGGATTTGGCTGAAGAACTTTGCCACAAGGTTGTGAATTATAGAAGGAATCGAAAGACCGCTCAAGTTATTTTGTGACAACAAATCAGCCGTCTTATTCTCCAATAACAATAGGAGCTCGACAAAGTCGAAACATATTGACATCAAGTTCTTGGTTGTGAAGAAGAGAGTCCAAAGTGGACAAATTTATATAGAACATTTAGGGATGAACTCCATGATAGCGGACCCTATGATAAAGGGGCTTCCTCCCAAGGTCTTTCATGAGCACACTGCTCACATGGGTGTTATACAATCAGAGGATCCTTTGGTTTAGTGGGAGTTAGTTATTGTTGTTACTTATGTTCTATGGTTTAGAGTATATATACATACTCATATATTTGTATTACATTTTGATCAGAAATAAAGTTTGGTTATTCAGTTCATTACACTTTGTATGATAATATTGATCTCATTAATGTATGGAGGACTAGTTGAAAATTGACACGTATTGATCACATTCATGTGATTTTCATGCTGCACATTTCATGATTAATCTATGTCATTTTGTGTTTATATTTGTGATCATTGATGGGTTTAATTATGATTGATATAATGAAAACTGTAACACCCCCAATCTATACCCCCAATAAACAAAGCGATAAATAAAATTCAAAATTTCATCAAAGTATATTTAAAACATTCACGGCATAGATCGAGGGGTCACATCAATGTGAAACAAACATACAACAACCCGCTCATATAGATATGCAACAATTCAGATAGCACATAGCAAAGGAACTGAGTTCCTAACACCCACAATTCAGATACAGAATAAAAGCGGAAAATCTGTAACTGAAACTCATATATATATATATATATATATATATATATATATATACCACAAAAAGTTTGTCTATCATATACAACATCATACATGTACAAACCAAAAGATACATATACATAATACAAAATAATCACACTCAATCCCCCGACTACCCGGTGCTACATATCAGAGCCGACCGACAAAAGAATGAAGACCTAAGCTTCACAAAAAGTCCTCAAGCATCTAATCTGCAATGCCTCATAGAGCATTTAAAAACAGCAGAAGGGTGAGAAACACAATCATAATATAATTGCATACAATTATATAATAACACGGAAATACACATATAAAATATTCTCACCACCACTTATACCAGAATTCAAACACAAACAACACAAAGTATATTTCATATATCCATCACCAAGGTATATCAACCATGCACAATACACATAAAGCCAACATATAAACATATATCAACTCATCAATTTCATCCACAATTCCACACACAATCAATCCATTCATGATTTTCCACACATAATGCATACATTCACAATTCTCACACATAATCAATCCATTCATGATTTATGCAAATGCACATAGACCGACACAACGACTCTATGCAATGCACATGCGGTACCATCCATCCATCATTCTCAACACTAGTTCACTCAGGAACTAATGGAATCATCGCTTGTTACTTAGTGTAACTCCCCGTCGGGTAAACGATGTTCCCCGTCGCTTTCGGTCCTCTTTATATAAGGCTCACGAAGTTTATGGATCGCTTTCGGTCCTCTTTATATAAGGCTCACGATCCGATCGCTTTTGGTCCTCTTTGTATAAGGCTCACGATCGTCTATAATCATCGCTTTCAGTCCTCTTTGTATAAGGCTCACGATGTTATAGCGGATTCCCTCTGGAATCGATTCGTCGCTCACACCCACTAGGGCGCACGACATCACAAGAATGCATATCATGATGCTTGGCATACAATGACTCATGACATTCAAATGCACACATATATGCAACAATCTCAATCAACAATAATCATGCTTTGCAATTCAAGCCCAAAACAATGCATTTATTGCCATACTGCCACAACCATCATCACAACATTTATCACATGCATTTCCATCACACAACAGCACACAAGTCATACAACATTCATATCAACAGCATATTGCATAATACGCATCAACTACACACACTTACAATGGTACAAGTTAACCAAACGACACCATTCCAATTCCCGACATAATTAAATCGGCCACTAGTCTCAAAACCAATAATATAAGAAAAAACATGTCAAAAGCTTTGCAACGCACCAAACCGTGCCTCAAACCGACTCACGGATCAAAAGTTATAAAGAAAACAAATTGGGAAAAGCTGTCATGTTCGCAGTGCGAAGCTCCTAGCGAGTCCTTTCCTTCTTCATTCGCAGTGCGAATGTCCCAGCGAACCATGGCAGAAAGGAAAATAGCCTAAAAATTCCTAACATTCGCAGTGCGAACTCCCAGCGAATGCTCGCTTTCCCCTTCGCATTGCGAGTCTCCCAGCGAACAGTGGCAGAAAGAAAACAACACAAAATAAGACAAAGTTCGCAGTGCGAACCTCTAGCGAATGCTCACCCTCACCTTCGCAGTGCGAATAGCCAGCGAATGCTCGCTTTCCCCTTCGCTAGGGGATTCGCAGTGCGAACCTGCGAAAACCAGAAAACCCAGCAGCGCTGTTACATAACCCAAACATATATTTTCCCCACCTAAACACTTCCAAATCAACACATAACAATCAGAACATAATCTAATCATGGTAACTAGTATTCTACAACCTTTACATCGATTTCCAACCGTGAAAACATCGATTTCTACTCGTTTATCTCATTTCGACCTATATCTAAAAACCAATAAAACTTCCACACAAACATACATAATCATACACAAACATAGTATAATCAAGTTTCGCACCCTTACCCGATTAAATCGCGTTTGAAAAGTCTGTTGAATCGGTTCCTAGATTTCCAAGTTTTCTCTTTTTTCTTCTTTCTCTTCTCTTTCCTTCTTTCTCTTTTTCTTCTCTTCTTTTTCTTTCCTTACTATTTTCTCTCTTTTTATTTCTATTCATATGAAAAATATAATATCTACCCAAACAAAAGACCAAAATACCCCTACACTCAAATATCACGCAAACGTTCCCAAAACGCGATAAAATATAATCACGATGAAAAATAATATATTTTCAAATAAAAGTCAGAAATAAAATAATATAATAATAAAATAATCAAAACGACTCAATTAAATAAAAATAACTAAAACTGGGGCGTTACAACTCTCCCCCACTTAGAAATTTTCGTCCTCGAAAATATTACCTGAGACGAACAACTTTGGATACGACTCCCGCATCCGACTCTCCAACTCCCAAGTCAAATTACCCTCAACAGCGCCTCCCCACGCCACTTTCACAAGTGCAATATCCTTGCCCCTTAACCGCTTCAACTCGCGATCCAAAATCCTCACTGGTAATGCCTCAACCGTAAGGTTCTCCCTTACTTCAACCTCATCCATCAAAATCACATGCGACGGATCCGGAACATACTTCCGAAGCTGTGAAACAGGAAACACATCATGCAAATTCGAAAGACTCGGCGGCAACGCCACCCGATAAGCCACATCACCAACTCTCGCGGATATCTGGTAAGGACCAATAAACCGAGAAGTAAGCTTCTTCGACTTCAATGCACGACCAACACCCGTCACCGGCGTAACTCTAAAAAATACATGACCGCCCTCTTAAAACTCGAGATCTTTCCTCCTTCGATCATGATAACTCTTTTGTCTACTCTGAGAAGCCTTCACCGTCTCACGAATAAGTTTCACTTTTTCTGTAGTCTGTTGAATCAATTCCGGTCCAACCACCAAACTCTCACCAGATTCATGCCAACACAACGGTGTTCGACATCTTCGTCTATACAACGCTTCAAATGGTACCATTCCAATACTCGAATGGAAACTGTTGTTAGACGTGAATTCAATCAACGCAAGATAACTATCCCACGCACCACCTTGTTCAAGAACACAAGCCCTCAACAAGTCCTCCAACGACTGAATCATTCTCTCGGTCTGTCCATCCGTCTTAGGATGATAAGCTGAACTCAATCTCAATTTAGAACCCAACACCTTTTGTAAACTTTCCTAAAATCTTGAGGTAAACCTCGGATCTCGATCTGAAACAATGCTCAACGGAACCCCATGTAATTTCACAATCACACTGATATAAATCTCTGCCAACCTCTCCAAAGAAAAACTGATGTCAATCAGAATGAAATGAGCCGATTTAGTCAGCCTATCGACAACCACCCAAATCGCATTATGCCCCCTCAGTGTATTCGGCAACCCTGTCACAAAGTCCATAGAAATGCTATCCCATTTCCACTCAGGAATATCCAACAGTTGCAACAAGCCACTAGGCTTCAAATGTTCTACCTTCGACTTCTGACACGTCAAACGCGCATACACAAACTGAGCCACATCCCTCTTCAATCCAGCCCACCAGAAAATCTTCTTCAAATCTTGGTACATCTTATTAGCTCCCAGATGTATACTCAAATTACTCCGGTGTCCTTCCTCTAATCATCTTTTTCAACTCCGCATCATCAGGAATACAAATTCTACCTTGGAACCTCAAAACACCATTATCATCCACTTTAAAGTCCTCATTTTCACTTTTATCCCCAACCGTCATCAAATCCACAAATTTCATATCCAATTTCTGTTTCTCGCAAACGGTCAACAGAAAATCATTAGTAACCTTCAACATACCCAACCTCACACTGTCAGACGTCAATTCACATACCAAACCCAAATCCCTAAACGCTTCCAAAAGTTCCCACTCCTTAGCCATCAAAGCAGACATGTGCAACGATTTCCGACTCAACGCATCGGCCACCACATTAGCTTTACCAGGATGGTAATTCAAGCTAAAATCGTAGCCCTTCAAAAATTCCAACCATCTACGTTGCCTCATATTCAACTCTTTCTGATCAAACAAGTATCTCAAACTCTTATGATCACTAAAGACTTCGAATCTTGCACCATAGAGATAATGCCTCCAAATCTTCAACACAAAAACCACAGCCGCTAACTCAAGATCATGAGTAGGATAATTTTTCTCATGCACCCTCAATTGCCTCGAAGCGTAAGCCACAACCTTACCTTCTTGCATCAACACTCCACCTAGACCAATCAAAGACGCATCACAATACACCACAAATGGTTCCGTAGGATTCGGCAAGATCAAAATCGGAGCTGTCGTCAATCTTCTCTTCAGCTCACTAAAACTTTCCTCACACTGAATATCCCAAATGAACGCTTGACCTTTACAAGTCAACTGGGTCAATGGAAGTGCCAGCTTAGAAAAACCTTCAATGAATCTCCGATAATAACCAGATAAACCCAAAAAGCTTCTAATTTCAGTAACAGATCTCGGAGCCTCCCATTGTAGAACTGCTTATACTTTATATGGATCCACAGCGATACCGTTACCTGAAATCACGTGCCCAAGAAAACTCACTTCCGACAACCAGAATTCACACTTAGATAACTTGGCAAAAAGTTTCTTCTCCTTCAAAACCTGCAACACAACACGCAAATGCTCCGCATGCTCCTCCCGAGACTTAGAATAAATTAAGATATCATCAATAAACACAACAACAAAATGATCCAAATGCTCGTGGAAAATACGATTCATGTACTCCATAAACACACATGGCGCATTAGAAACCCCGAACGACATCACAGAATATTCATAATGACCGTAACGTGTCCTAAAAGCCGTCTTCTGAATATCTTCCTCTTTCACCCTTATCTGATGATACCCCGACCTCAAGTCAATCTTACTAAACACACACGCACCTACCAACTGATCCATCAGATCGTCAATTCTCGGAAGAGGATACTTATTCTTAATCGTCACCTTATTCAACTGGCGATAATCAATACACAAACGCATACTTCCATCTTTCTTTTTCACCAATAAAACTGGAGCACCCCAAGGCGACACACTCGGCCTCACAAACCTCTTTTCCAACAATTCGTTCAATTGCTTCTTTAACTCAACCAACTCAGATGCCGACATTCGATATGGTGCCATCGATACAGGTCTAGTACCAGGAACTAGATCTATATAAAACTCCACCGCTCTCTCTGGCGGTACATCTGAAATATCCTCAGGAAACACTTCCGGAAAATCACACACAACAGGAAACACATCAAGTGAAACTTGATTATCCACAGTCAACGATGCAAATAATCCGAACAACTGAGCTTCGTCCGCCAAAAGTTTCTTCAACTCTTTGGTAGATAAGAAACTCGAGTCTTCGTCTTCTTCAAGAGAAGGAAATCTCACTAGCTTGTGATAACAATCAATATGAACTCGATTAAATTGCAACCAATTCATTCCGAAAATCACATCTAAACCCTCCAACGGCAAACACACCAAATCCATCTCAAAGTCTTTACCCTAAATGGTCAAAGGACAACTTAAACAAACCAAAGAAGTAGTTACTGACCCCATTGCTGGAGTATCAATAACCATCTCTCCATCCATCGAAGACAACACAAGATTCAAACGCTTTGCGCACTCAGACGAAATAAATGAATGAGTCGCTCCGGTATCAATAATAGCAACTAAAGGTGTACTATTAATAAAACAAGTACCTCTGATCAGACGGTCTGCACTTGTAGTCTGAGTTCCCGCCAAGGCAAAAACTTTTCCACCAGTTGGAGTTTTCTTCGGTTTCGAACACTTTGTACTAAAATGACCAGGTTCACCACAGTTGAAACACGTCACCACATTCTTCCTTGCACAATCAGCTGCGACATGTCCTAAACCTCCGCAATTAGAACACTTCCTCAAATCCTTCCTACATTCGAACTGACGATGTCCTAGGTCACCACACCTATAACATATCAGAGGACTAGACATTCCTCCCCCACTTGGCCTTTTCTCAAAATTACCTCTCTGCTTACCCTTATCTGCCGGTGTCACATACGGACCACTACGAAACGGTTGTTTCCCTTTCCTCTCGTTCACACTCTTATAGTGAGTAGAACGAGCCTTACTATCCTCCTCATAAATCCTACAACAATCCACCAAATCAGAAAACCTCCTTATCCTCTGATAACCAATTGTCTGCTTTATCTCAGGACGTAACCCGTTCTCAAACTTCACACACTTAGAAAACTCCGCAGTCGCTTCCGCATAATGTGGATAAAACTGCACAAACTCCACAAACTTAGCAGTATAATCAACAACAGACATACTAGCTTGTTTCAATTCCAAGAACTCAATTTCCTTCTTTCCTCTTACATCTTCAGGAAAATACTTCCTCAGAAACTCAATGCTAAACACAGCCCAAGTGATCTCCTCCTCTGCAGCTTCCAACACATGACGTGTACTAACCCACCAATCATCAGCTTCTTCCAGTAACATGTGAGTACCCAGTCTCACCTTCTGATCCTCAGCACAATCCATCACTCGGAAGATCCTTTCAATCTCCTTAATCCAAATCTGAGTACCATCAGGATCATATCTTCCTTTGAAGATAGGCGATTTGTTCTTCCTGAACTCATCATTACCCGCAGCATTAGGTGCACCCTGCACAGCCCGAGCCATAGCTTGCATAGCAGCAGCCAAAGCAGCGTCATTCCTACCAGCCATATTCTATTCATTTCCAATAACATCAACTATGGTTAAACAAACAGCTCACCGAACCACAAAGACCAACAAGGACTGACACAAACAGACACGGACGGGCTCTGATACCACTTAATGTAACACCCCCAATCTATATCCCCAATAAACAAAGTGATAAATAAAATTCAAAATTTCATCAGAGTATATTTAAAACATTCACGACATATACCGAGGGGTCACATCAATTTGAAACAAACATACAACAACCTGCTCATATAGATATGCAACAATCAGGTAGCATATAGCAAAGGAACTGAGTTCCTAACACCCACAATTCAGATACAGAATAAAAGCGGAAAATCTGTAACTGAAACTCATATATATATACCACAAAAAGTTTGTCTGTCATATACAACATCATACATGTACAAACCAAAAGATACATATACATAATACAAAATAATCACACTCGATCCCCCGACTACCCGGTGCTACATATCAGAGCCGACCGACAAAAGAATGAAGACCTAAGCTTCACAAAAAGACCTCCAACATCTAATCTGCAATGCCTCATAGAGCATTTAAAAACAGCAGAAGGGTGAGAAACACAATCATAATATAATTGCATACAATTATATAATAACACGGAAATACACATATAAAATATTCTCACCACCACTTATACCAGAATTCAAACACAAACAACACAAAGTATATTTCATATATCCATCACCAAGGTATATCAACCATGCACAATACACATAACGCCAACATATAAACATATATCAACTCATCAATTTCATCCACAATTCCACACACAATCAATCCATTCATGATTTTCCACACATAATGCATACATTCACAATTCTCACACATAATCAATCCATTCATGATTTATGAAAATGCACAGAGACCGACACAACGACTCTATGCAATGCACATGCGGTACCATCCATCCATCATTCTCAACACTAGTTCACTCAGGAACTATTGGAATCATCGCTTGTTACTTAGTGTAACTCCCCGTCGGGTAAACAATGTTCCTCGTCGCTTTCGGTCCTCTTTGTATAAGGCTCACGACCGTCTATAATCATCGCTTTCAGTCCTCTTTGTATAAGGCTCACGATGTTATAGCGGATTCCCTCTGGAATCGATTCGTCGCTCACACCCACTAGGGCACACGACATCACAAGAATGCATATCATGATGCTTGGCATACAATGACTCATGACATTCAAATGCACACATATATGCAACAATCTCAATCAACAATAATCATGCTTTACAATTCAAGCCCAAAACAATGCATTTATTTCCATACAGCCACAACCATCATCACAACATTTATCACATGCATTTCCATCACACAACAGCACACAAGTCATACAACATTCATATCAACAGCATATTGCATAATACGCATCAACTACACACACTTACAATGGTACAAGTTAACAAAATGACACAATTCCAATTCCCGACATAATTAAATTGGCCACTAGTCTCAAAACCAATAATATAAGAAAGAACATGTCAAAAGATTTCCAACGCACCAAACCGCGCCTCAAACCGACTCACGGATCAAAAGTTATAAAGAAAATAAATTGGGAAAAGCTGTCATGTTCGCAGTGCGAAGCTCCTAGCGAGTCCTTCGCTTCTTCATCCGCATTGCGAATGTCCCAGCGAACCATGGCAGAAAGGAAAATAGGCTAAAAATTCCTAACGTTCGCAGTGCGAACTCCCAGCGAATGCTCGCTTTCCCCTTCGCAGTGCGAGTCTCCCAGCGAAAAGTGGCAGAAAGAAAACAACACAAAATAACACAAAGTTCGCAGTGTGAACCTCTGGCGAATGCTCGCCCTCACCTTCGCAGTGCGAATAGCCAGCGAATGCTCGCTTTCCCCTTCGCTAGGGGATTCGCAGTGCGAACCTGCGAAAACCAGAAAACCCAGCAGCACTGTTACATAACCCAAACCTATATTTTCCCCACCTAAACACTTCCAAATCAACACATACCAATCAGAACATAATCTAATCATGGTAACTAGTATTCTACAACCTTTACATCGATTTCCAACCTCGAAAACATCGATTTCTACTCGTTTATCTCATTTCGACCTATATCTAAAAACCAATAAAACTTCCACACAAACATACATAATCATACACAAACATAGTATAATCGAGTTTCGCACCCTTACCCGATTAAATCGCGTTTGAAAAGTCGGTTGAATCGGTTCCTAGATTTCCAAGTTTTCTCTTTTTTCTTCTTTCTCTTCTCTTTCCTTCTTTCTCTTTTTCTTCTCTTTTTTTTCTTTCCTTACTATTTTCTCTCTTTCTATTTCTATTAATATGAAAAATATAATATCTACCCAAACAAAAGACCAAAATACCCCTACACTCAAATATCTCGCAAACGTTCCCAAAACGCGATAAAATATAATCACGATGAAAAATAATATATTTTCAAATAAAAGTCAGAAATAAATAATATAATAATAAAATAATCAAAATGACTCAATTAAATAAAAATAACTAAAACTGAGGCGTTACATAATCCGCTTTGGTTCTATATATTAATATAACTAATGGACGAGATGAGGACATGTCCAATGTTTATACTGGAAATTTTTGAGCTCGTAAAGTCTAACACATTTATAGGGTTACATATATGACCATTGGGAGATTGTTAGAATTTTATTTTAGGGTCATACATGTAATAAATTAATGTGTTAGAACCATTATTTAATTAGTCAAATTAAAGTGATCTATTTAATATAAGGTTTATGACTATGGATATAATTGTCATGAAAAATATTGGGTAGATACCAAAAGTCTTATTTCTATTTTTTGATGGGTAAAATTGGAATAAGAAAACTTGAATAATCATGAACCTTCATTAAAGGGCATGAAATTCTAAACTTGAACAAACATGACTCTTCATGAAAGGGCATGGGATTCTTATAAATAAGGGGTTATGGTCCCTAACTGTATACACTAGAAAATATTACAAAATGTTTATTCTCTTTATCTCCATTGAAAGAGGAACTAAGGAATTAAAAAATCTACAATTGGAAGGTCATTGCTCTATCAAGATCATCATCTTCTTATTGAAATTACATAGATCCTAAAGGCACGCTTCCGCATTCTATTTCATCTTGAATTGAGTATGAATTAATGTATGTTGATTAATAGAAAACCAACATAGAGCGCTTTTCATTTTTCTACAACGGTCACATGATCGTGATTGTAAGTAACACATATACAACCACATGATACGTAACAACGGTCGGTCCTGCGTGATAATATGTCTTTTTAACTATTGTTGTATGTGTTTTTTAAAGTTTCAATTGTAATGGATAGATAGTTGATTTTTCATATACACATTTAATTGCATTCAAAGGATCATATATAAGATTTTTTAAATGATGTGATACCAGATGCAATAGGTGCATTTACTACAACTGGTGCATGTACTTCAACCTAAAAAATTAGTGCAAAATAATACTAACCTTTTAAATAACATTTCAAACACATTATCTTTAAAAGGATTATAAACTAAAACATTTGAGTCAATTATATGACTTTGCAAATTTAAGACCTTTATGTTTTGTTTGGGAGTTTGGACGGAACGAAAGGGAAGGTTTTCATAAAATAATTTTTAAATTAATATAAATAAGTCTTTAAGATTATTTTAATGAGTGGTTGTGTGCAAAATGGTAAAAGAGTGTTTATCGTTAACATGTTTTTAATTTTCAAAATACTATAACAACATAGATTATATTTGAACAATTTGTCTAAGCCCTCTAAAACACTCAAAACCCTCTTATAATACAATTTTTAGTACCACTAAATTAGGGAGATTTTTGTTTTTAAATAAAAATAAATCCTTTAAAACCCCTTACTATCTAATTTCCTCTATTCTTTTCATTTAGTTCTTATCTTTTTTCAAAGTCCTCCTATCTACTTTCCTCTAAGCTCTTAAACAAAGGCTTAAACACTTTAGGACATTTAGCGACTTTAGGACTTTAAGCACACACTAAGGAATTTATGTTTTGAAAGAACATATGAAAATATGCTCTAACGCGTCCCTATGAAGTATCAACACTAGAAAAAACAAGCAAAATATCATTTAGGACAATGATGTACATATGAATTTGGAAAAACATCGTTCGGCCATACTATCTACAAACAATCATTTAACCTTATTTTCTAGTCAATGCAGCACCAAAAACCAATATATTTTTATTCTTTTAAAACCCAAAAAAATATCCTCCAAAGATCAAAATATTTTATCTTCTAATGCTTTCACTTTGGATCAGAACATAAGCAACTTTGAAGAATTAGGGGTAAAAAAGATTTCCCCAAATTAATACCATTAAAGTTTGATATTTGAGCTAAACTCAACTAGATTATTGGGAGAATTTTACCTAGCACCCCCAAATTTAACCTGGCACCTCCAGATGTGCAATGCTTTTATTGTTATACTCTTGCCTAATAATTTTGGTTTTTTAAATATCTGATAAAAATGCATCGTTTTATGGTATTTTTTATAAGAAATATAAAGTTTTTTAAATATCATGTACATGCATACCTGATGTTTTGAAAATTCAGTAACTCTTAGCATATAGATAGTGAGTAGATGTGTTTTTGTTATCGTTTCCACAGGGATTGTCCTGATATTTGGATGCTCGTCGTTCAATAGTTTACCGTTTTAAGAAAAAGGATTTTCAAAGTTTTGTTCATAAATTGTCACGTTTTTAGTCGTAAAGCTGATAAAATCTAAAGTGTTTGACTAACAAAGTATATCAAAAGTAGTTTTCATCTACCCTAACTTATACGTATTCTTTCAATCTTGCATGTGAAGTCGGATCCGATTAATATCATCGCGTATTCTCTAAACACCGTCATCTCTAAAGCGGCGTCGTGAGAAATATTGTATTCATCGTTACACGATCTCTCCATATAACAACCAATATAGTAAGCTTTAAGTTCAATACAAAGTGAATATCAACCATAGACCGATCTCTCCAATCTATAAATCGATAGATGAATATTTTAGGTCAAGTTTCACAAAATCTTTGTCTAGAGTTTTAGAAAACAAGAATGGATCATTAAGAACAAAAATATTCATCATTTGTTAATCATCACTTGTTCACATACAAGGTCAATCAAAAGAAATACATAAAGCTAAGGTATACTACCTCTATATTTGATACAAGGTAAATTAGCTACCCATAACCATGGTAGCTTGCTTTATAAGTAATGAGAGAATATGAATGAGCATCCACGTCGAAGAATCGAACTCGAATGCGAATCCAGCTTCTATTTGCAAAATATCACTCTTTTGTGAAGAAATACTGAAAAATGAGGTTTCTAGATGAAAAATGGGTTATGATCCCCAAAAAGTGTGAAAAGTACTTATATAGTACAACTAAAATCTACCAAACTCGTCTAGCGAACTCATTCTTCGCCCAACGAACTCTACTTTATGGCACCTGAAGTGCCTCTGAACAGTTAAACCACCCTGAGGATTTTACAAAGTTCATTGTGCGAGCAATTATTCGCCCTGCGAACTACTTCGCTACAAGTTCGCACAGCGAACTTATGGTCCTTTAGCTATTGTCACAAAACTGGGATGGTTCGCTGGTCCTTCGCTGCAACCTCGCCCAGCGAACATTCACTTCAAATTCGCCCAGCGAACTTAGTGCCCTTTTCCTACTGCCATAATTCTGAGATGGTTCGCTGGGGCTTCGCCATGATCTCACCCAACGAACATTCGCTGCTACTCCTCATTGGTTGTTCGCCTAGAGAACATGCTGAATCTCTTCTTTTCCTTTGGCTTCCTTGTCCATTTACTTGTGTCTTACACTTTGATGTTTTATGCCTAATTCCTGCACAATAACACACAAATCAAAGCAACCAAAGGAATTTGCAACAATATTGAAGAATAGCATGAAAACATGGAGTAAATCCAACAAAACATAACAAATGAGATGAAAAATGCCAATAAATATGGATCAATTTAAAGCATGTTAGGCATTAAACAAACTTTCCCCAACTAGATCTTTGCTTGTCCTCAAGCAAAGTATGTCTCTCATTGAACACAAGAGGATTTACTCAAGCATTTAATTCAACCAAGAATGGACTTATGGATTAAATAAACAAACTAATGCGCACAAGCAATGTTTACCACTTCCTAGAATCGAACAATGAAAAAGAATTTAGTTCTTAAACAAATATCATAAAATGTTTCAATTAATAACTAAATTCTCATGCTTGAATCACTCTAACACTCCTATTCGAATAAGAATGAAGAAATTAACGCGTTTGCAACCGCGGGGAAATTTCACTCACCTGATAAACCATGCAAATATAATCCAATTCATACATTCATGTAATCAATCATCACATAATTCATGGAAGCAAAAAGATTACTAAGGTCTTTAAAGGTTGTAGCATGGTTAGGTTCACAACAAAGGGACATTTATAAGGCCATGGATTCAAAGTTGCCAATGTAAAAGAAACATTCACTATACAAGGTTATGTACACACTACAACTTCATCCAACACTTTCTTTTCTCAATTGTTCACCCTTCCAAACTTCCTTTATGCACATTATTCATTTTCTATATTTTTCTCATTCAAACAAGCATTCTTTTCCTTTTCCTTTTTCACAATCATATTCACAATTTTATTTTCAATGCTTGTTTGAAATTTTTTAAAGTTTTTGAGTAACCTACCACTTTCTTTTTACTCTCCCCAACTTGAATTCAACCAAATCTCAAGTGAATGCTCCTTGCTTTTTATGGCAAGGAAACAGAATTTAGGACATTGTTCAAAGGTTCAAGAATTTTTTTTAGAATCCTACACAATTCAATGATGAACTAACTTTTGATTTATGTACAAACACCAAGTTCATCACTAATTTAGGATCTAATCTATTAAGCTCAAAGGGGTTAGCAAATTCTCACTACTCACGGGTAAGTTACTTTTTTGGGATATGGTTGTGCACAATATCAACAATTGCTTTGATCATTTCTAATGCTTCCACATATTCAAGATAATTACAAGATTAAACATGAATCAAATGTATTGAACAAAATTTATCAGTCATCCTATGCATTTAGTAAACAATGGAGGTTTCTCACAAATTTGTGGCTATTATAACCTAAGTGAAACAAGCATTCAAACAAAGTTGAAAAATGAAACAAAATTACATTTGCACAAAGAAAAAAATTCTTAAGTATTCTAGCATCCTAGAAAGAGGTAACCATGTACCTTATTTGCATTTACATGATTAAATACTATCATCACCTTCTAAACTTTGGAGAATCTTCATTGGATACTTTTAGCAAATAAAAACCAATCTAGAAGTTCTCACATTCAATCACCAAAGAGAGAAATATTAAATAGCAAAACAAACTACCAACAACCATAAAAAAACTACTAGAGTACTGCCCCCTTCTTTTCCAAAAAAGGCCTGTCCTCAGGTCCACTACAGATAAGGTAATGCAACACTACTACAAAAATAATACAAAAGTGTTGTAGCAAAAACTTGTCATACTTCCAGAATCTGTCATGTTCGGAGTGCAAACAATTATTCGCCTAGCAAACTCAGGGCGAACACGACAGTAACTCAAAAATTCTGGTTTCTCAATATTCTTGTTTTGTCACAACACTCATTCATAATAACCAAACTAACAAATGCAGTGAGAAAAACAAGAATACTCACAATGTTGGGGTGCCTCCCAACAAGCGATTTGTTTAACGTTGTTTAATCTCGACGGTCGAAAGCGACTCAAGGATCGCCTAAAGAAATTGCTCCCGCATCTGTAACAACTTCACCACCAAGGTACACTTTCAACCTTTGCACATTAATTATCCAAATTTATTTCGATGAAGGGTCTTCAATTACAATTGCTCTGTAGTGCTTGATTTCCATAATCCGAAACGGACTAGACCATTTTGACTTCAACTTGCCCGTAAACAATTTTAATCGCGAATTGAACAATAAGGCCATTTGTCATTCATGAAAGTCTTTTCTTATAATCTTCTTGTCATGATACTTTTTTACCTTCTCCTTGTAAAGCTTATTAGAGTCATAAGCTTGGAGTCGCAATTCATCCAATTCATGAAGTTGCACTTTCCTCTTTTTACCACTCAAAGTGGGATCAAAGTTCAAAAATTTTAAGGCCCAAAAAGCATTATGCTCCAACTCTACTGGAAAATGAAAAGTTTTGCCGTAGATTATCTTAAATGGTGTGAGACCTATCGGAGATTTAAATGCGGTCCGATAAGTCCACAAAGCCTCATGAAGCTTGTGTGCCCAATCCTTCCTAGAAGAGGACAAAGTTTTCTCATGAATTCTCTTGATCTTACGATTTGATACTCCAGTCTAACCATTAGCATGAGGATGATATGGCGATGTAACTTTGTGCTTCACGCCATAATGCTCCAAGGATTTTTCTAAATGAGCGTTGCAAAAGAGGGATCCTCCGTCACTTATCAACACTCTAGGCGTACCAAAATGCGAAAAAATGTTTTTCTTCAGGAATTTTATCACAGTTTTACCGTCTGCTTTAGCACAAGCTATCCCTTTCACCCACTTGGACACATAATCCACAACAACTAGAATGTACTCACAAGAAAATGAAGGCGGAAATAGACCGACAAAATCAATTCCCCAATGTTGCGGTGAAAATTGGATATCAAGCTATTTGAAGACTCTAAAGATTTGACTTAAATTTTGGTAAAACTCATTGTCAAACAAAAGGATTCAACATCAAGAAATTTGCCAAACACAAAGATGTTGAAGGAGATGTCATAGCATGAAGACTCGACATCTGAACTACTATAACAGATTATTTAAATCTGTTTCAAATCTGCTCCAAGTTTCTAGGCGTGTTTAGTATTGGATCAAGGAAAGATTTGTTTAAAGATTTGAAGCCCAACTGAAGACTCTATATAAGAAGACTTAGACCTAGGATTTTATATGCCTTTTTGTAACCTAGTTCTCTTGTGTAAAAATAAGGGTTTAGGGTTTTGAGAGTCGTTGGTTCTCTAGGTTGTAAGTCTCCCTTTGTATCAGTTGATGCATTGTGGCAAATATAGGTGTCGTACAGATCCATAAGCCTTGAGGTATTGGATTATGTATTGTTCTTGGATGAAGTTGTTAAGCAAATCTGAGTTAGCTTATTTGTCAAGTATGCTTGACAGAATTCTGTATTGACAGGGATGATGTAGAAATCACAGTTGGTGATTAAGGGAAGTGAGTGGGGTATCTTGTATCAAAGAGGTTGTTCTTTGATAAAGTCTTCATTTGGTAGATATTAGGATATAAAGTTGTAAACGGGGGAGTTTAGCTTTGTAATAGTTCTACAGATATTGGAGTCTTCTTCTTGGATTGGTATCCCCCAGATGTAGGTGAATTGCACGGAACTGGGTTAACAATTATTGTGTTCTTTATCATTCTGTAGATTTACTTTTTTGTTAGGATTCATGATAAACATGTTGGATCAGATGTCGTAACATCTGTGTTATTGCAGTTCTGATATTCAAGGTATCAGTCTGTTATTATTCCTCTGCGTTTAAAATGTTTATATAGAACAATGTATTGACGTGTGTTAGGATATCTGCTGTCTGCATTGCCAGAATTTCAATTGGTATCAGAGCAGGAATCCTGTCTGTTTCTGGATGAGATCTTTGGGAGATACTTTCTGGCATTTAAACAAGGAGGAGTTTTAAAGATCAGATCAATCAACTCAGACATACTCAAGGGTATTAATGGATGGGGTGGATGTTCTGGATCGAAGGTAATAACCCAGAGGTTATTCATGTTACTGAGGAGGTTCTACAACAACTGCAGGAGAAGTGGCTAGTTCTCTTGTTGGGGTGTCTTATAAGATGTTTCGACATCTTATTAGGGTAAGTTGAATTTGTTCCTTGGTGGTTCCGCTGCATGTGTTTCTGATGGAAGAGCTCTAGAATTATGGGATTCTGGAGTTGTTGCTGAAGACAGATGGTGGAAGGTCTTAATCGTCGGCCTCTATAGTTGAAGATATCTATATCTTTTTATTCCAATGTCATGAGCGATGGAATGGAAAGAGTTGTTGGAAGATGTCTGTTATGGTGACTTGGTACTTGGAAGCTTGGTTCCATGGTACAGTTTAAAGTCGGTTGAAGAGGAGAGGAGTTGAGTTTAGATTTATCAAGTTCTTGCTTTGGGAGTTTGATAAATTATTGATCGGCTAGGTTGTCAAAGATATTTGAGAATTCTCTCAAGTCCACTCATAAAGGCGTCTCAGTCGTGCATCTGGAGTCTTCTAGTTATTCTTCTGACTAGAAGGTGTTTCTATGAAACACAACCAGAAGAAAGTGGAGGTGATTTATTTTCACTATCCAAAACATCAAGGAAGGATTCATTTCTCTTAACCCTAAGGGTGCATCCAATCTGATTGGAGTTCTCAGAATCGTTGAGGTAAATAGGATTCGTTCAGAGAGAATCTTAGTTACTTGAGTCAAGGGTGGCAGCCTTGATATCTCAACTATCTGTGTCAAAGAAGATACTAGAAAAAGATTGAATACTTGATAAGTGTTCATGAAGTGATCTGGTGGAGCTTAGCTACAACAGTGAAACAGGGTTATTGGACAAGGATTTAAGATCAATTGTTATTTGTGGAATTCACAAGTATTTAATTGATTATCCTTGAAAGTCAAGATTGCTGATGTTCAACAAGATGTTGGAACATCTCATCATCAGAGTTTGTGTAGAATCATGGGAGGGGTACTGCATGCACTTTAACATTTGTTGTTGTCTTGGGTGTTGACCTAAGAACCGGCTTCAGTCTGGTGTGACAGAAGCATATGATCTCTGTAGAGTTTCCTGGCAAGAAATTGGTCTGGACTTTGATGCTGTTGAAGATGAAGATGAAGACATCATAATATTGATGGTTATTTCTTGGATCAGTTTATTTCTGATCCAGGAGGAATATAGTGCTGGTGTTAGCATAACTTGGATCAGTTTATTTCTGATATAGGTACTTAGGAGTGGGATCTTTCTCATTTTGAAAGCCAAGGTTAAGTGGCAGTTATCTCTGACTTCCTACAGACTGCTCTACTAAGGAAAGTGGCATTTTGTGTGTAGCACGGTTTTTGTTGTTTCGAATCACTATCGCTTTGGTACTACAGTTCGATTCATTTTTTATCCTATTGAAGCTGATGAAGGAAGGGAAATAGATGTCTCCAACTAACCCTGCTTGCAAACTGAGGTTAAACAGTCAAAACTGTTGGTTTATAGATGCGGCTTTAGTTCGTGGGCCTCTCTCTGCTTATTTTGTTCAGAACGAAATACCAGGATTGTTCATGGGGAATTTGTTGGGATCCTGCGCCAGATTGGATGGAGGTAGGGGACTTTGGGGTTTTTTGATTAGTGTGCTCACTAAGATTCTTTTTCAATCTTATGCCTACGTATTCCCTGGATAGGGAAATCAGAGCTATCGTAGTTCCTCCTATTCTATGGGAGGAAATGGTGTTTTGGTGTCTTGTTCAAAGCCCAAGACATGAAGCTAAAGGTGGTTTATATCTTGTTCAAAGCCCAAGATGTGAAGCTGAAGGGTCTATTTGTATCTTGTTCGAAGCCCAAGATGTGAAGCTAAAAGGGTGTTGACTTTAGAGAGAATTTGTCATCTCTAAAGGGGAATATTTGGCCTGTTTGGCACGACTGTTGGGTAACTGATTATAAAGGAGAATTACTTTAACTGGGATATGCGAATCCAGCAATGCCATAATTTCCTTTATAGGGAATTTTCAACCTGAAGGAGAAGACTTTGACTCAGTTTAAAGCAATGTCATCTTTCCTTAGGAATTTCTCATGCTAAAAGAGGGACAGTGGCGTGGATGTAAATAATCCAGAGGCTTGCCGCTTACAACAATTAGACGAGGGAAAAGGAGTTGTTGATGTTTGTATGCTGTGACCAAAGCATGATTTGATGCTAAAAGGTTGATTGAATCAAACGGGGATTTCTTTATACAAAGCCTAAGAGGAGGCAATTGACCCAACAAGAGGATGTTTTTATATGTCTCGTACGAAGCTCGAGAGAGAGGCTGGAAGGGTTGACTCAACAAGAGAGTGCTTTTGTATGTGTCTTGTACGAAGCCCAAGACGGAGGCTAAAGGTGTTTGACTCTACAAGAGAGTCTTTGTACCTCGTACGAAGCCCGAGATGGAGGCTAAATTGTTTGACCTAACAAGAGAGTCTTTTATCCTCAACAAGAGAGTGATTTGGTATCTCGTACGAAGCCCGAGATGGAGGCTGCAAAGGTTAACTCTGATGGGGAGAATCATTGTACAAAGCCCAAGAGGAGGCTAGGGTTACTGTTTCAGTTGAGTGACAGGTCCAGTATGTTGGTTAAAAGAGAAAATCAGTTCTTATATGGGTAATGTTGTACTTATGGATTTGATCTGAGGACCGGGATTATTTCCTATTCTTTAAGGAAATGGAGAATCCGAAGGGTATTGAGACTGCCCAAGTCTACGAGTGTTTTTTCCTATTTTTGAAAGGAACTTGAGAATGTCTTCGAGACTCAAGGAGATTAGACTGTCCAAATCTAGAGTTTTATCTTTTGTACTATGCTTAAGAGAGATCCAGAGACAGTATGTTCGTCGTAGGAAGATCTAGACTCTTTGAAAGACTGTTCTATTAAGATGACTAATTTCTGTTCCTATACCTTTAAGAGGTCGTCGGGACAATTTGTAGGAAGCCCAAGAGGAGGCGAGAAAACTTTTAAGAAGCCGAAGGGACAATTTGTACGAAGCCCAAGAGGAGGCTATCTTCCCGGAGGAAGAATCATTATACGAAGCCTAAGAAGAGGCTGTGAAAACTTCTAAGAAGCCGACGGGTCCTTGTACAATGCCCAAGAGGAGGCGGGGATGCTTTTAGGAAGCCTGTGGGTCCTTGCACTAAGCCCAAGAGGAGGCTGATGAACAGTTCCAGAAGGGGTTTCACTTGGAACATTGGCCTTCTGTATATGAACTGTTCAAGGGGGAGATTTCTTAGATCTAGTTATCTAAAATTGTTGTAAAAGAAAATTCTCATGGTTTAGGTTATGTTGAAATATCCCAGAGAACGTTGGATGTAAAGACACGAGGTTTTGTCTAGTTCTAGACATAGTTGCAGGGGAAACTCTAAATATCTATACTAGTATTACAAAGTCGATATGAGTTTATGAAAGAAGACTTACAGTGAAACAGCCCCACAATACAGTTATAAACATATGAAAGCGGTAAATGAAAGCGGGTAAACACTTACTCGGTTGTAGAGCTTCCATGCTGTTTGGTTAGTTGTTCAACAAAGAAATTGAAAATAACAGTATGTTACAAAATCAAAGGAGAAAGTGCTTTTGAAAGGAAAATTGGGGCTTACAGCTCAAGGAGAGGCCCAGGGTTTTATCAGTGATCGCACTGTCGTTTTGTATAGGGACTTATACAAGTGACTGAGGCCCAAGAAAGGTTTTATGTACAAGGGGATGGGTCTTACACTCTCTCAAGAGGCCCAAAATGATTGAAAGTGAACAAAGATGGGTCTTATAGCTCAAGGAGAAGCCCAATGGTTTATTTTGAAAAGGGCGACGATCGCGCCGAGGTTTTGAAAACACCGTGGGTCTTATACAACGACTGAGGCCCAAAAGTTTTTGGCTTCAAAAGGGGATTGGGTCTTACACTCTATTAGAGGCCCAAAATGATTTTGAATGGATCTTATAGCTCGAGGAGAGGCCCAAATGGTTTGTTTTAAACGGGCGATGATCGCGCCGAACTTTTGAAATACAACAGGACTTATACAACATTTGCGGCCCAAAATAGGTTTGTATTTACAAAGGATTGGGTCTTACACTCTATTAGAGGCCCAAAATGTTTTTAAAAGGTTTGATGAGGGTTGAATTAATCAAAACCCTAATTTGTTTCCAAAATGTATTTTAATTGAATAAAATTTTCAATTAAAATGATCAAAATTGTTTAACATGTGGAAAACAAATTGTGATCTTGGATTAATGTTTCAAAAATCATGTTTTGACCTACAAAATGATTAGAAATCATTAAAATTTGCAAAATCAAGAAGGAAAAAATATTTTAAATGTCAAAAAACAATTAAAATATTAATTCTTGGCAAAAATATCAATTATATGAAATAAATAATATTTTTGGGATTTTTTGGTAAAATAAAATATTTTAACATTTTTGTGAATTATTAAAAAAAGAATAAACTCAAAATCATTAAAACTCAGGGAGAAATTAATTTTTGAATCAATTAAATAAAATCACAAAATTCAAATATTCAAATATTTGAAAAAGGGTGCCAAGAACATGGCAAGAACACGCGCCCTTCCTATGTTTCTGCAGATTTGCGTTTTCTATCCAATCTCACTGAATACTTGATTATATCATGCAATCTACATATCAATCTACTCGTTTCAACCTCACGATCATGTCTATGATCTTTAATTTCATTTATTTTAAGCATGGAATAAGAAATCAAAGAGAAACCTCAAGAACCCTAAATTCTGCATGAAGGTTCAGAAATTCCATACACGATTCATACAAAGCAATTGATTGAGGGTAAACACTCTATGCATGATTATGAACATATGGTCAAATTATTGTGCAGCAAAAAATGCATGGATCATAGAGTTAGAAGAGCTCGTGCTTACGTCTTGCAGCTGGTGATCGTGTTTTGGGTTAGAGGTGTTACATCTAGGTTCCAATGATCTGGATAGCTTCCATAGGTGCCATGGAGTGTGTCTGGATGCTTGGAATGGATTGAAATGATCTGGAACTTGAGATGGTACCCCAACTGCAAATCTGTCAAAGGCTTGAGCAATTGGCTAGTGATTTTGTGATTTTGATGTTCCAGAAGTTATGTGAGTGTTTGGATCACTTCTATATGATGTTTACGAGGTGTGTGTGTGATTGGTTTAGTTGGAATTTCTCTCAAACTCAAAACCCGTTAGTGACTTGCTTTGGAAGGTAAATTTGGAAGTGAGAAGGTGATTTTGAGGAAAACATCTGTTTGATGGCTTTGGTGTACTCAAACTGAGCACAAATGAGCTCTATTTATAGTAGAGCAAGTTTATTTTGGGATCAATAGTGAATGGCAACTGCAACAAAGGTTTGGCCAATGTTGATCAATGGGAATCCAAGTCTCCTCTAGCCATTGACTAGAGGTTAGGGCACAGAGCTGTGGTTCCCTAGTTGTTGGATCATTCTTGACTGAATTCAGTTGCAAATGTGTCAGTTCATGCCACCTTGGTGCATCCATTAAATGCTCCAATCCAAAATTGGAGTCTTGTCCCTCTTTTAGGCATTTCTAGGTTTGGCATGCTACTTCTTGTTCCAAAGACTTTGGAGGCTTGGATCAGTGTTTGTTCCCTTTAGTTTTGATCCTCAGATGTGTCCAAAGTGATGACAAGGCTTGGAATTATCTGATTTTGCCAAATCGAGCAAAAGTGCAAAATTCTGCCTAGCCTTGGCAGTTTTCAGCAAGGCATATTGCCATTGTCATATCTCATGGCTCAAGTTGAATTTAATGGAGTTCTTGGCCATTTTGGAAAGCCCTCATATGATACAATAACTTTTTGATCATAATTGGTTTTGATACTTTTTGGATCCAAGTGAAAAATGCCCCTACATTTGGAAAAAAGTGAAGGCAGATTCTGACTTAGTGAAAATTTCACCAAGTGTTGGAAAAAGGTGGCATTTTCACTTTTTGTGATTTTGATAATTCCATAATTTAAAATCCATGGGGAATTGGAATGAGTGGTAGTTGAAGCTTTTGTAGAGGGTAATGAGAGCTACAAATCCAGCTTTGTATGAGGAAAAATGGCCTTGTGGTTTAGGAGTTATGATCCTCCAAAGTTGGTACCCTAGCCACTTTGTTCCATAACTTAGAAAATTTTCTAAGTTTTTTATGGTTACCCCTTTTACAAGTTATCCCACTTTTCTTGATTTTTCTTGTGAATGATGATTCCAATCATACATTAACATCATTTTGGGGGTCAAAGAACCATAATTGTGAAAAATCTCAAAAAGTCAAAGTTTGACTTTTGTGCACATTTGACTTTTTGTCAGATGAATTCCAAACTGTGCGATCCTCTATGAAATCAAGTCCTTGACCTAAATCAAACTTGATGGATTGATTTCATAGGTGTTATAGGGTGTATTGAATCATGTCTTTAGGGTTTGGGAGCATGTCATGGTCAAAAGTCAAAGATACAATTGACTTTTTTCCGCGAAACCCTAACAGTGTTTCTGATGAAATTGAAACTTGTTGCTCAAGCTTCTTGGATCAATCCATTGTTGCGAATGGATCAATGTGATGTATTTGAGACCCTCAAATCCCCTCTTGAGGTCTTGGCTCATGTTTTGTCCCAAAAGTCAACTTAGGGGTGAATTAGGTCAAGAAACCCTAATTCCTGATTTTTTTGATGAATGCATCCCCTGAGGATAAATTGACTTGATGATTGGGTTCATGAGATCCCTTGGAGCATCATAGGTTATGCTTTGAAGCATTGGCTCATGTCCAGAGGAAAATTTCCATCTGGAGGCCCTGGTCGACCAAACCCTAATTTGGTGACACTGTCCACCTAGAAGGGAGAAGCCTTGTGCTTAATCCTTGAAGTGGGAGTCCTCTTGATCCTTTGTGGATGTTTGAGAGGCTAGACAAGTTGAAGATCATGTCACTTCTTGATTGATCCTTTGTCTAAGAGCTCTGAGAGGGCTTGAAACCCTAAGCCTGATTGTAGTGGATGCTCACCCATCTTTGGGGAGACTAATGGTTCATCCATATGGTGATAATGATTTGCACAATGATAGGAAATCTTAGTGGTCAAAATTTGGGGCATGACAGATGCCCCTATTTAATCTTCTTGGACCCGAAGGTGTGAATGGCGAAGGTATTCGGGCATTCAGGGTGCAAGAGGATTAAATATCGGAATACCCGAAATTTTGATGGTGGTTATGGATGGTAGTTCACGTATCCTTCTTCTTTTGCTAAGAAATGATGCTTAGAAAAGGTAAAAACTTCCCCTCGATCCTGGTCTTCAGCCAAGGAACTGGTCTTAGTTTCTGAAATAAACTTCCCCTCGATCCTGGTTTCCTACCAAGGAACTGGTCTCAGTTTCTGATATAAACTTCCCCTCGATCCTGGTTTCCTACCAAGGAACTGGTCTAAGTTTCTTTTGTAAACTTCCCCTCGATCCTGGTGTCATACCCCAAATTTTGACCACTAAGATTTCCCATCATTGTGCAAATCATCAGCACAATACGGATGTACCTTTATGCCTCATCAATCTCCTCAAGGAATTGTTGAGCATTCACTACAATCAAGCTTAGGGTTTCAAGCCCTCTCAGAGCCTTTAGACAAAGGATCAATCAAGAAATGACATGATCTTCAACTTGTCTAACCTCTTAAACATCCACAAAGGATCAATAGGACTCCCACATCAAGAATTAAGCATAAGAGTGCAACATTTCAAGTGGATCAAGCCTCAAGTTCATCTAATACAAAGTCAACTGACGCAGAAAGTCAAAGTTTGACTTTTGGTCAACTTTGAGCTTCACGAGCCATTACCCAAGAAAATATGATGGATGATTTAATTTGATCAAATTTAAATCAAGAAATCATGCAAAATTGCAAAATTGATCAAATTGAAAGAAACTTAGAAGTTTTTTCTAAGTTAAAATCATGTTCAAGTGCACAACTTTTCAAGGTTGTAACTATTGATCCAAACATCCATTGATTTTGAGTAAGAGCTACTTTTAAATAGGGTATTTGATACTTCAACATTGTAGAGGGAATCAACTCAAAATATCATAAGGATTGAAAGATATAAGTGATCAAAGTTGGGAATTCTTAATGTCCAATGTTCTGACATTGCATAGGACATCATTAATATTTTTTCAGCAAGAAAGCCCCAACTTCAAGGACGTTTTTCTCCATGATCCAAGTTGAACCAGGTCTGGAGTCAAACATCAAAGTTGAAGTACGTTGTCTCAGCTTTCCAGAAAGTTATACAATGTCCTTGTAGCATACTCGAGCAGGGAGATATGATTTTCGCAAGAAGCATTGATAAAGCAGAATTTTCATGACAGCTTTTAGGACAGATTTGACTACACAAGTTCAAGACCATTTTTAATGACTTTGCAAGCTGAACCAAGACCAAAGTCAAACATCAAAGTTAAAGTATGTCATTAGGGCTTTCCAAAATGTATTAGAACGCCCATTAATTCAACTTGAGCAAGGAGTTATGAACCTCACAACAGGCCTTGCTCGAGCTGATTTTTTAGGACAGATTTTGTGCACTTTTCTTGTGCCACCCAATTTTCAAGCTTTGTCACCATGCAAGACAAGCATCAAAGATGCAATTCACTTCAATTCAAAATATCATAGTGGATTAAAATATACAAGTGATTAAAGTTTGGAATTATTAATGATCAAAGTTGTCAAATGTTTCAACATTTCATAGGACATCATTAATATTTTTTCAGCAAGAATGCCCCAATTTCAAGGACGTTTTTCTCCATGATCCAAGTTGAACCAGGTCTGGAGTCAAACATCAAAGTTGAAGTACGTTGTCTCAGCTTTCCAGAAAGTTATAGAACGTGCTTGTAGCATACTCGAGCAGGGAGATATGATTTTCGCAAGAAGCATTGATAAAGCAGAATTTTCATGACAGCTTTTAGGACAGATTTGACTACACAAGTTCAAGACCATTTTTGATGACTTTTCAAGCTGAACCAAGACCAAAGTCAAACATCAAAGTTGAAGTACGTCATCTAAGCTTTCCAGAAAGTCCTAGAACGTCCATGTAGCATACTCGAGCAGGGAGTTATGAATTTTACAACAGGGCTTGCTGCAGCTGATTTTTAAGACATGTTTCAGGACAGATTTGCACACTTCTTGTGCCACACGAATTTCCAAGCCTTGTCATCACTTTGGACACCTCTGAGGATCAAATCTAAAGGGGACAATCACTGAACCAAGCCTCCAAAGTCCTTGGAACAAGAAGTAGCATGCTATTCCTAAAAATCCCTAAAAGAGGGACAAGACTCCAATTTTGGATTGGAGCATTTAATAGATGGTTAGAGGTGGCATGGACTGACACATTTGCAACTGAATTCAGTCAACATTCCTCCAACAAGTAGGGAACCAAAGCTCTGTGCTCTAACCTCTAGTCAATGGCTAGAGGAGACTTGGATTTTCATTGGACAACATTGGCCAAACCTCTGCTGCAGCCACCATTCACTATTGCTGCGAAAACAAACTTGCTCTACTATAAATAGAGCTCATTTGTGTTCAGTTTGAGTACACCAAAGCCATCAAACAGATGCTTTCCTCAAAATCTCTTCTTTCACCTCAAATTTGCCTTCCAAAGCAAGTAATTCTGAGTTTTTGAGTTAGAGAGCAATTCCACTCAAACTAATCACACACACATCTCATATATATCATATGTAAGCTGTGCAAACTATCACAAGTGACCTGTAATCACAAAATCACAAAGTCACTTCTCAAAACCTCAAAATGGCACTTTTTTGCATTTTTCAAGCCATGACTTGATTCGGTCACTTTCCAAACCAGATAAAACCTCAAACACACTCCAAATATCATCCTTGAACTGTCCCAAATGGTTCCCAACATCTGGAACACCATTTGAGAGAGTTGCTATTTTGGTCACTTTTAACCCCTTTTGCAAGAAAGGGACAATTTGTGTTTTTGCAGGTACCAGTTGATTCCAATCATCCTAAAAGCTTCTAAGGGATCATTTGAGTGTGTCTAAAGCATCAAATCATTTCTGGAATAAGAGGCTTGACAAATTGCACAAAAACTCCAAAAAGCTCAAAAAGAGGTAAGCATCACAACTTGGAATCCTTGAAATCATGCATTGCTTTGAAGTCCACTGATCATACACATCTCATACATGTTGTATATGTTGTGTTTGGGCTAATTCACCATGTAATCCATGCATGTATCAAAGTGTAGCACAGAAAATGCAATTATAGGTCCTTTTTAAAACCACTATCGGGTTTTGAGGAGGGAGTGTGTTCTGAAAAAACTACCACCACCATTGGATTCCTTGTGAAATTCTGGGCCAGATGCATATAAATTTTGTCTCAAACCATTGAGATTTGAGAAAGTTATGGGTGTTGGAAGTTTGATAAAAAAGATGTTGAAAATTCATGAAAGATGTCGAATGAGATGTTGTGACATCTTTCCTCTTTTTCTTAGTTTATCTTCAAAACTCAACCAATTCTTTCATATAGCAAAAATTATCATTTTCCAAATCTGTTTTACACACTTTTTATTCATACTCCATAATATTTTAATCCACCAAAAAATCACAAAAAATATTATTATTTGATATATTTTTAATATATTCAAAAATATTGTTTTAAATTGTTTTAAATGCTTTTAAAATGATTTCTTTTTCTTGATTTTTAAAACCAAAATGATTTTAAATATTCATGTGGATAAAATACTTTTTCATAAACCTTAATCACTGTTTATAACATGATTAATGATTTTATTTGATATTTTTTATCATTTTTTACTTGATTTTTCTTTGAAAAATGCTCTTGAAAAAATGAAATTAGGGTTTTTGATTACTTCAACCCTCATCAAACTTTTTCAAAACTCTTGGGCCTCTAATAGAGTGTAAGACCCAATCCTTTTTTTTTGACCAAATCATTTTTGGGCCTCAGTGTATTGTATAAGTCCCGATACCGTAAAAAATAAACGACGCAATCGTCGCCTTTTAAAAAAAAAACCAATTGGGCCTCTCCTTGAGCTATAAGACCCATTCAAAACTTTTGGGCCTCTAATAGAGTGTAAGACCCAACCCCCTTTTAACCAAAATAATTTTGGGCCTCACTTATTGTATAAGTCCCTCTGCGTTAAAAGAAAACCTCTGTGCGATCGCCATTTTTAACAAAAAGTCATATGGGCCTACCCTCGTGTTATAAGCCCCACTTTTTTCTTTAAAAACTTTTTGGGCCTCTAATAGAGTGTAAGACCCAATCCCTTTGTAAATACCAAAATTTTGGGCCTCAGTCACTTGTATAAGTCCCACGGTGTTTCCAAAAACTCGGTGCGATCGTCGCCCTTTTCAAAATTAACCATTGGGCCTACCCTCGAGTAGTAAGACCCATTTCTTTTCTTAAAAATCACTTGGGCCTCTTGAGAGAGTGTAAGACTCATCCCTTTGTACAGAAAACCTTTTTGGGCCTCAGTCACTTGTATAAGTCCCTCTGTACAAATTCAAACAGTGCGCTCACTGATAAAACCCTGGGCCTCTCCTTGAGCTGTAAGCCCTAAATCTTTTTATTTCAAAGCACTTTCTCCTTTGATTTTGAATATACTGTTGTTTTCAATCTTTCTTTGTTGAACAACTAACCAAACAGCATGGAAGCTCTACAACCGATTAAGTGTTTACCCGCTTTCATTTACTGCTTTCATATATATATAACTGTATTGTGGGGCTGTTTCGCTGTAAGTCTTCTTTCATAAACTCATATCAACTGTGTAATAATAGTATAGATATTTAGAGTTTCCCCGGCAACTACGTCTAGAACTAGGTGACGCCGTTTCGTTTATTCGTAGAAATAGACAACTAGATCCCCAATAGGATCACCAGATACAGTCTTCTCTTCGGCTGTCCTCATTAGGAATTGTCAAGAAAATCTACTCCCAAAGATGAATGTATTCTCCATGAATGGCATCTTTGAGTTTCTTCCAAATTCTCGAACTTTCCTGACTTGATCTATTCCTTGTGGATAGCTTGCCTTGAATTTCTTGGGGTTTGGGGACCCACGGGCTTCTTAAAAGCACCGACCTCCTCTTGGGCATCGTACAAGGACCCACAGGCTTCCTAAAAGCAACCCCGCCTCCTCTTGGGCTTAGTACAAGGACCCGTCGGCTTCTTAGAAGTATTCACATCCTCCTCTTAGGCTTCGTATAATGATCTCTTCCTCCGGGAATGATACCCTCCTCTTGGGCTTAGTACAAGAACCCGTCGGTTTCTTAAAAGTTTCCAGCCTCCTCTTGGGCTTCGTACAAATTGTCCCGACGACCTCCTAGAGGTATAGGAACAGAACCTAGTCATCCTCATAGAACAGTCCTTTCATAGAGTCTACTACTGTTTCTCAAAGCATAGTATAAAAGATAAAACTCTAGACTTGGACAGTCTAATTTCCTTGAGTCTCAAAGACATTCTCAAGTGACCCCTTCGTTAAATAGGAAGGAAACCCGCATACTCGGACAGTCTCAATACCCTTCGGATTTCCCGCTTCCTTAAAGAACAGGAATAATCCGGATCCTTGAATCAAATCCCTGAGTACAGTGTTGCTCATATAAGAACTGATTTTCTCTTTCAAAATCAGTATACTGGACCTGTCACTTAACTGAACAGTCACAATAGCCTCCTCTTGGGCTTTGTACAATGATTCTCCCCAGCGGAGTCAAACAACGTTTAGCCTCTCTCTCGGGCTTTGTACGAGACACATAAGAGATTCCCTCGTTGAGTCAATCACCCCTTTCGCCTCCATCTCGGGCTTCGTACGAGATACAAAAAACTATCTTGTTGAGTCAAATAGCCTTCATCTCGGGCTTTATACGAGATACCAAACGACTCCATCGTCGGGTCAAAACCTTTTAGCCTCTCTCTCGGGCTTTATACGAGACACATATTAGCCTCCTCTTAGGCTTTGTATAAGAAAACCACTGGTTGATCCAATCAACCTTTTAGCATCAAAGCTGTGCATCATTTACAGTACACAAACATCAACAACTCCTTCCCCTTCATCTAATCGCTGTAAGCGGCAAGCCTCTGGATTATTTACATCCATGCCATTATCCCTCTTTTAGCATGAGAAATTCCTAAGGAAAGATAGCATTGCTCTACACCGAGTTAAAGTCTTCTCCTTCAGGTTAAAATCCCCTATAAAGGAAATTATGGCATTGCCAGATTCACAAATCCCGGTTAAAGTAATTCTCCTTTACAAAACAGTTGTCACAGACAAACCCCTCTTTAGAGATGACAAATTCTCTCTAAAGTTGAGGTCCTTCAGCTTCACGTCTTGGGCTTTGAACAAGACACAAATAGACTTTTCAGCTTCACATCTTGGGCTTTGAACAAGATACAAATCACCTTTCGCTTAACGTCTTAGGCTTTGAACAAGACACCAAAAACACCCATTTCCTCCCATAGACTAGGAGGAACTACGAACGCTCTGATTTCCCTGTTTCGGTAAACGGGAATACGTAGGCATAAGATTGAAAGAAAAAATCTTAGCGAGCACACTAAACAAAAAACCCAAATCCCATATCTCCATCAATCAAAAGCAGTAATTCAAAAACATCAGTCCTAACATCCTAATCCTTGTTCCCCGCCAGAAACCTTCTGCCAAGATAAAAAGAAAGAAACTGTATTGGCGAAAATACAAATAACCAGTACAAAGGCCCCCCCCACATTGATAGCATCAGTAACCTAACAGACCGCTGTTTAAACTCAGTATGCAAAGCAGGGTTAATTGGAGACATCTATTTCCCTTCCTTATTCAGCTCACAATAGGATAAAAAATGAATCGACCTGTAGTTAAAGCTCAACCGCAGAGAGCGACCAGCGCTTAAGAACTGCGTCCAAAATCGCTCGCTACAGAAAAATGGCGCCCACCGTGGGGCGATTCAGTTTCTTTTTTCTCTTCACTTGTGTGAATATCATAGATTGGGGCTTCCGCCAGGGAACCCAATTTCTGTCAGGAACTTAGGATTCATAGCTTTAAAGGTCTAGGATGTTTAGGACAAATATATATACTGCTTTTCCTAATTGCTATACATGTTTATTTTTCTGCTAATGGGAATGCGGGTGATGCCGTATGTGGAAAGATTGAGTATACACTTAAGATAAGTGATGGCGACGGGGTCGACCATCAACCTCAGTGGAGGCTGACCAATGCAACCCATTCTCTCACCTAGACAATGGGCCGATTGTTAAGTCTGAGAAGCTGAGGAGCCAAACCCTTTCGTAGTGCGGAAACTATCGGGAATAGTTGTTACGCGATACTACCCTCATTTGAGGCTGGTGATCTATTCTCGGTGAATGGCACTTACTCTAAGATTGCTCTACAACTCGCTGGCGATCCGCTTGTTATTTTGCTTTCCTGGGAGGAGCTGATGATAATGAGTACAGGTACAAAAATCACCTTAGTATAAACCTTTAGGGATGGGTAGAGCCTTGACTTCATGACAACGACCCTTTGACCCCATGTTTTTTCTATGTTTTTGTGTGCTGCATTCATGCATTCATTTAATAAAACATTAAAACATTCAAAAAACTTCTCTTCTAGTCTCTCTGTTTTTCAAATTAAACTAAGACTGTGATTGCAAATATCAGAGAAGAGGATTACGCTAATGGATTTCGGTAGAAGGAGAACTCATAGGTACACCTTCAAGGTTCCAAAGCTAGAGGATTTGAGAAGGTTAGCAGGGATGATCACTAACCGAGAGGCTTTCAGAGCCAAGTACGGAGGTTTGCTACCACTGTTAAGAGTCCATGTGATTGAGGGAATCATGGATGCGCTCATTCAATTCTACGATCCGGTTTATCACTGTTTCACATTCCCGGATTACCAGCTAGCACCAACGCTGGAGGAGTATTCTCATCTGATCGATCTACACATTACTGATCAAGCTCCACTTTCTGGACTGGAAGAAATTCCAAAGAATCAGACCATTGCAAGAGCAATTCATTTGGACGAGTCTGAGGTCAGGACTCACATGACTGCTAAGGGTGGCATCCAAGGTTTGCCAGCCCAGTTCCTGACAAAGAAGGCCCTGTATTTTGCCAGTATAGGAAACATAACTGCTTTTGAAAGCATCTTTGTCTTGCTCACCTACGGGTTATTTTTTGTTTCCCAACATCAATAACTTCGTCGATATTAACGCTATTAAGGTTTTTCTCATTGGAAACCCTGTGCCGACTCTGCTCGCAGATGCGTAACATTCTGTACACTTGGGGAATTTGTACAGCGGAGGGGAGATCACATGCTGTGTACCTCTGCTTTATAAATGGTTTATCTCCCACTTGCCCAAGTTTGCTGCTTTTTGGGATTGTAAGAGTGCCTATCATTGGTCGCAGAAGATCATGTCTCTTACCAACTCTGATTTAGATTGGTGCAATAGGATTTATGAGGGAATCAGAATCATTGACTGTTGTGGAAACTTCCCCAATGTACCCCTTATAGGAACTAAAGGAGGAATCAACTACCATCCGGTACTGGTTCGTCGACAATTTGGATACCCGATGAGGCATATTCCGCTAAATGCTCGTCTAGAAGGTCTTTTCTTCAAAGAAGGAGAAAACGACGGAGCACTAAAGATGGAAATAGTGCACGCTTGGAAGCACGTTCATAAGAAAGGACGAGAGTCTCTGGGAAAACCGGACTGTGTCTCGGTGGAGCCTTATCTCCACTGGGTACAAACTAGAGCTCTCAAGCTAAAAATGCCTTATCCTCGTTACGGAATTCTTCTGCCGAGGAAATCTGTCGTGTACTTCATGACTGAAACTGAAAGGCTTCAGGTTACTCTCAACAAAGTTCAGCGGGAGAGGAGGTCTTGGAAGAACAAGTACCGCACCCTCGACGTAGAGTGCATCAAAATACAGCAACTATTGAAAGAAAAAGATGCTCTGATTGAAATTTTGGAGCAACATGCTGTAGAGAATCAAGATGACCAAAGGAATTTGCTCGCTCCTTTCACCTGGCAAAGGAATGACAACCCGACAACGACCCAAGAGCCCCGGTCAAAGAAAAGGAAGATACCAGAATCAGCACCCGATTTCTCTTCAGAGAGGACTCGGGACCCATTAGCTTAGGTTTCTGTTTCCGCACCTTGTAATCTACTGTATTTCCGTTTCTGTAATCCTTTGAATTCAATAAAAAAGGGGTTTCCCCACTGTTTGATATTTGCAATCTAATTGTCGAAGTTTATTTTGATTAAACCAAAAAACAATTAATATAATCATTGCATTCATCATTCTCACGTCGCGTATTCTTCTTACCTACGAATCTCACGTTTGTGTCTCGGTTCTAGAGTCAAACTGTCTCATTCGTATAATACTCGGGCCAATCGTCAGAAAAAGATGGATGATCTTGAGGAAGAAAACAGATAGTTGAAAGAAGAGATCGACGCTCTAAGAGAGGATATGAGAAAGCTTCCTAACGACATGCAAGCCATGGCAGAAGCTTAGCTACAAAGAACTGTGATCTCAGAGATCACCTCAATGCCCATAGTGGAGAAGAATGATCCTAGGTATCATATGCCGAAAGATCGTCCCTGGGGCATGCCTGTCAACTATATCCCGGGAGGATATGTTCCGCCGATCACTGAGGATCAGGGAATCACAACAGAAGCCGCTGGGCCTGAAGGTTACAAACTTCGGGAAAACGAAGATGCCAGGGGCATACTGAAGACTCCTGAAGGTTACAAACTTCGGGAAACACCAAGATTTACTGCCGTAGTCACGGTACCACCCCCTGTGGTGCACACTGTCCTGGAAGGACAGATTCCACCAATACCTGCTGGTAAAAAGGAAACTATGTTTGACCGAATGGATGAATTCCAGGAGCAGTTCCTGGAAATGCAGAAGGAGCTGCAAGCCATTCGCGGTCAGGATTTATTTGGAAAGGACGCCGCAGATGTAACGACCCAAAAATCTAAATTAATGATTTAATTATTTATTTAATTGATTTAGAAGGAATTAAGGGGTTTTGGATAACTTGGAGAATTATGGATTAAAGGAGTATTTTTAATAATTTTAATATAATGAATAATCATTTATTTAGATTATTATTGTTATTAAGAAGAAGAAGGAAAAAGGGCAAGGTGGTCTTTAAGGAAAAGGAGTAAGGGTAAGTTGGGGAATCCATAAACTGGAATACATGACTAAAGGGAAAAGAAAGCGATCATTCTAGGGATCGTGTTTTTGTGAAGAGAACTGAAACAGAGAAGAGAACAAAAGGAGAGCTAGGGCTTGGAGATTTCTAGAAGAATCTTGAAGAAGGAAGGAAGAAGCTTCGGATTATTCTAAGGTATGGGGAGAGTTCATAATTTCTTATAGTTTTATAGGAATTGGAGATGAATAGATTAGGGATTGTATGAGTTGTGTTGATTTAGATGATTTTTGATGTAGAATGAGTAAGTTGATGAAAATATGATGAGTTTGAATGATGCATATTGCTATATGTGTGTTTTGTGAGTGTTTTTAATCAATTTTTGTGTAGAACACTGAGTTTTGGGGTAATCAAAGTTAAAAACGCAGAAAAAACACTTTTCGGGAAATTTGGGTTTTGTCGCATCCTGACACGGGCCGTGTCACACAACACGGGCACCGTGTCAGCCTACTGGTTGAGAAAAAAAATAATAAAATTTGGTGCTGCAGGATTTCTGACACGGGCCGTGTCACAGGACACGGGGGCCGTGTCAGGCTGCTGACTTGCAATTTTTTTTGATGTTTTGGAATCGTGTCACAGTTCTTCTGACACGGGCCGTGTCACAGGACACGGTGGCCGTGTCAGACTACTGGTTGTCTCATATTTTGCTGTTTACTTGAAGTTCTTGCTGTTTTTCCCGTGTTGTTTCTTTAGGGTCGAAGTATTGATGATATATAATTGATGAACCATGATTTTTATGATGAATGTTGTTGAGATGAAATGAATGATGCACATGTCGATAATTGAATGAAACGAGGAGGTTAGCATCATTGCATTTCATGGCATATTTTTATGATGGGGCTTCGGCCTATTGGTAGCTTCAATCCCATCGTGCGGATTTGGAGTGATATGTTGTTATGGTGTGCTCCCATTGTGGAGGGTTGATGGCCAGTGTCCATCGCATGGAGGAAAGTCGGTACCGCATTGCATATGTTGCATTTTCATTGAAGTTGACATTGCATTTCTTATGGGGTAATTATGATGAGTTGTATTATGGATTCTAAGTTTATGATAATGTTGTTGTTGTTGATGATACTATGTTGTTGTTATTGATGATACTATGTTAATGTTGTTGATGATACTATGTTGTTGTTGTTGATGGTACTATGTTGTTGATATTGATGATACTATGTTGTTGTTGTTAATGATACTATGTTGATGTTGTTGATTATACTATGGTGTTGATGTTAGTTATATCATGAAGTTATTGTTGAATATATCCTGAGGTCGTTGTTGATTATGTTATGATGTTGTAGTTGCCTTACTGTTCATTTTCCATGCACTTATATTACTATATCGAATTATGTTTTCTCACCCTGCCTGCTTGGAAATGTTGCCTCTTATGTGGGTAACTTGCAGATAACCAAGAGTAGCTTCGAGGTGAAGAAGGAGGTAGCTTGAAGTGTCTCGTTTAGGTCGTTTAAGTTTTAGAGGTGTCCTGCTCTGTGTCATGTAACATCGGGTTGGAATAGATTGCGAACTTCGCGTTCTTCTGATTTATGTTGGAATATTATACTGAATGATGTTGTTCTAGATTGGATAAGTTCTTATGAAGTCTTAATTGAATTTCAAATGACAAGTTGACTCCGCTGTGAGACTATGATTTCTTTTGGTGATGTTTGAGTAACCCGTGTTACGGGACAGAACTATGAATATTTTACGAAGTTTTGAATATGTACACCCTTGGTGGTGAATTTTACTCTGATAACATGATATATTTTCCTAAAATTGTATGTGGGGTAGAAGGGTGTTACATTAGTGGTATCAGAGTAGGTCGGTATGTCCGGCCAATGTTGTCTAATGCTGTTTGTCCCTTAGTACTCGACATGTGTGTGAAACACTGTCGGTACTTGTTTGTTAGTTTCTAGTTGTTGTCTGCAGGTGTTGGTTTGAAACAAGTGGGGGAGAGGCTTGTCTCCCGGACGTGTTGTTAGTATGTAGAAGTTGGTTCAAGGTGATGTTGATTGTAAGAGTACAAATGTTGTCGAAGCGATGTTGTTGCGAACCGGCGAGAGTATGGACTCATGAATTCGTATCGGTCGAGTTCGAGATGTGTGTATATTATGGAGGGTGAATCAATTGAGATTAAGGAATTATCCCAAAGGAAATGTTAAGTTGGTGGATCAAGTCGGTAGATTAATATGCCTTGAGTATAGTTGGATTAAAGTCGAGTGATTCTCGTAGTGGGATGAAAAGAAAGGATGTTGGTGAATTTTGGAAGCAAGAGAGAAAGATGGAACTTATGTTCATCGATCTCAAATTCTGATTTTTGCAATTTTGGAGCAGCTGTCAGTAAAAGAGGCATAACTTTTTACTCGTGATTCAGATTGAAGCGATTCTGGACTTTTTAGAAAGCTTACGAAATTTCCTACAGTTTACATATAAGATTTGTCTTCAGGAAGTTTGTGAGGAGTGATAAAAGTGCGTTTTAATGTTTGGGTCTGATGCTGATTTTTGGAAAATTCTGCATACGGGAATTCTGGACCAGTCCCATTGTGAGGATGATAACTCTTTACTCGTAAATCGGATTTGAGCGATTCTTGAAGTTATGGAATATACAAGAAATTATCTTCATTTTGGAATATGATTTTGTGTTTGGGAGGTCTGTATTGGATGAGAAAAATGTGTTCGAAGTTGAGCGACTATTGCTGAAAATTGAGAAAGAGGAAGCCGAGTGCGATATATTGATAAGGAATAAAATGTTGGTATTAGAAAGGATGCGACGGTGTTGGAAAATGCATAGAGCTGCAATTTATGTAGGATGAGAATGATTATAGTGGCGATGTTATGAGACGGTGATGTTGAGAGAAGAACGAATTCAAGAGAGACCGCGATAATATTGTTGAGTTGTGGATTGAATGAGGCCAAGTGTGAAACTAGGGGGTTATAAAGGTTCTGAGAATAAAAGAAAGACGATTGGTTGGTTAGCGTTGTTGAAATCTTGACTTGGATGAAAGTTGTAATTTGAGCGAACCAATTTGGATAGTAATTGAAGTAGTGGCAATTCCGATGTTAGAAGAATATTTAATAGTTGTGCTTGTGCTATGAGCGTGTATAAGAGAATGTGTATTGGATTTTGGACGTTTTGTATCATTGACGAAGTTGAAATTAAGGGGACTAAGAAGATGTTGGTAAGCCTTAGAGAGTTGGCGGGGCATTATGCTTACGAACTTTGGGCCCAAGTTGAAGTACGCTATTATGTTAGGTAATGATGATTTATGCCACTGTTATGGTTGTCGACTGTCTATTGACAAATTGAGGAACTGATCACCCTTAATCTATTGTTGATAGTAGACGGAATCATAATTAATGGATAGATGTGTCGTGCCAACTAGTATAGTATGTACGTTGAATTGGTTGAGGTCAAGCCGAGCGCTTGAGCATTATTTATTTTGTCGATGAAGATTCATGTAAGCATATTAGTTGAATTTAAGAATGATAGCATGAGGTTACGATTGGATTAATGAGTAGTATGGAGACTCACAGTCGAGTTCTAGATAACTTGAGTCGTTGTTTGTGATGAAGCGAATGGCTGGTATGCCTTGAAGTGTATATATGGAGATATGAATGGTGTTTTCCATACTTGTTTGGATAAGTTATAACTGTGTTTGTTGTAGATATTCTGAGGTTTATAAAAATTAGAAGGAGAGTGCGTGGAGTATTTGGGAGTTGAGTTGCAAGTATTGAAAGAAGTGAAGCTATATGTTGAGCTAGCAAGGTGTGAATTATGATTGTAAAGATGAAGTGGAGTGGTTGTATTAATTCGGATGAGGGATTTTGGAGAATTGTGCTAATATGAGTAGGACTTGAAGAATTAGTTGTTTGATTGGTTTGGTTAATATGCCATGTTAAGTGTAGGTTATTAGGGCTAAGTCTATGGCTATTGGGTGTCAAGCCCTGTTTGGAAAATGAATTTTTCTTGTTAAGATTAATTGGACACGTGTATCCTTATGTTGTGGTGAGATTGTTATGCGTTGAGACGAATTTTGATGATGTGTTAATACAAGGTGGTGAAGTTGTGGTTTATGTCGACGATAATTGAGAATTCTTGAAAGTATCCATCCTATTCAAGCTTTGGGATTGGCTGCGGTTGTAGTTGTGTTGGGTATTCGGAGGTATTATTTACGGATCTGAGTTTGAAGTATTCAGTGATCACAAGAGTATAGAGTGCCTATTGGATGGAATTCCGATGAGTTAAGTTGAAAAGTCTTTTCTTATGTGTTGTACCCCAAATTTTTCCCTTAGATTCGCTGATTCGTCTGCATAACATACTAGGTCAATCATTCGTGCATAACTAACTGCTTCATCTAGTTTTTGCTTGTTTGTTTCATTTGTGAATACAAGTATTGTTGCAAAAGGTTCAGGACCTTCAAGGTTACGTTGCACGTGTGTGGAGGCCCGCTACCTCTTTCAGTCGCGTTGGATTCCTGTAAGATTATGCCCTTATACAAAGTCAAATTTCCTCAAGAGTCTCAGAAAGTCAAGAGGATCGCATGGATGTCATCAACATGTTTCATGCTGATCGTGGATTGAGCTCTTACGTGATTTGATGGTATGTCTTATTTACGATTCAAGTAAAAAAAAAGGTGTTGTAAAGGTTTATGGACCAATTCAAGTTGTGGCTATGACGTGCTAAATTCGAGTTCGTATTATTCACCACTGTTCAAAGCCCAATTCAAAGGTAATCAAGAGTCACAGTACTCGTTCAAACAAAAGCTACAAGCTATGTCTCAAATCCCAAGTCATTAGAAGCCGGCCAAAATTGATCTCCTAATTTAAGTGAAATATTCTATATTTGACGCCTGAGGCAATTATGGGTACTGTTACAATGGTGCTGTCAGCGGTCTACAACTTAAGCTTTATTTGAGGAAAATACAAAGTACAAGCTATGCTTCATTTCATAAAAAAAATCACTAAGAGATACAGAGCCTGGTCAAAGGATGGTCATATACGTGACGCCATGTTCTATCAGTTTGGTTAGACATGGTTAACAAGCTATGATCATCTTGATGTCTATGGACGGTGGCTAATGCTGAAACATAACACGTATAACTCCTAATATCTCTTCGAAACCCCGTCGCTAGAAAGATAAATGGCACGGCCCTACAACTCGTTCGTGTCTGCCCGAGGTTGTCGAAGAGTTGGTAAAGCACCTGGAAATGGAGGATTACAAGTTATTCTTCATGACTCCATAAAATTAAATTAGCGATGTCGAGCATTATAAGAAACTGAGCATGGATATGGACCGGTACCTATGGATTTGATAAAGTAGTTGGTTCCTTTACATCCTGGGCTTTGAGAATGCTGGTGGTAGAGAATAACGGAGCCCCCGTCGTATTGTAGCTGGGAGATGGCGTCAACTCCTAGAAGAATAAGCTTGTGGAAGTCCGAAACTACACCAAATTTGCCACACCACGCCTCGTAAATAAAGATGCTAAGGGTCCCTGGTTGTCTCCGACCTGAATAGTTCAAACCAGAAAATCAAACGAGGATAGCGGTGCTAAGGCATTCGGAAAGTATAAAGTACCAGTGCATACAAGGTAAAGAATAACACCATGTTATGAAATTGAAGAAATTTCAAAGGAAGAGAGAACAATTTACCAAACCTCCAGGCTGCTGTTAATAGAGGAAGCATTTTGTCCCATTTGATTCCCCGTCTCGGAAGTGTCCAGCCCTTTTAACTCTAAAGAAGCTCTAGCCTATTGTCAATCATCCATGTAAATGTAAATCTGAAAAACATAATGAGAATGGGGGCGGGAAACCATGGGGGAGAGGGTTTCTTTTGTTTGCTCGCGAGAAACCGAGAGAGAATCGAAAGAGGGTGGCGGCGAGATTAGGAATAAAACCCTAATTTCTCAGAATTTGGGGAGATGCGAGAGAGAGCAGAAACGTCGTTTGATCCGGTCAACCTCTCACTTTTTTTTTCGTTTTATCAAAAACCCTTTTTCTTGTAATAAAAAAAAAACCCAGCAAATTCTTTTTATAAAATTTATATTTAAAACCTTTTGTTAACTATTTTATTAAAACATAAAAAACTTTTTCTTTAAAATAAAAATAAAAAAGGCTCTTAATCACTCTTTTCTTTCAATAATTAAAACTAAATTAATCTTTTAATTTAAGTAAGAAGGTCTTTAACTTTTTTTTATAATCCTCAAATAAGATAAACATTTTCAAGAAATCCTAAGTAAAATTATCATCCATACAATTTCTTACAATATGTAACCGATTAGCTCTTTTATTAAATAATTTGTTAATCAAAGTTATTCTAACCATTTAAGTTAATAGTTATCTTCAAGCATAATTCTAATTCTAAATAACTTTTATAATAAACCTTAAAATCAATCTTTTCCTAATAAACTCTCCTCTTAAATCAATTCGTTAGATCCTACGTGAGTGAATCGCTTGATGTGTGCCTTTTTATGATTGATATTTTGCTTGCTACATATTTATATTGATATTGTTTACTATGTCTAAAACCTTTTCAAAAATACTAAAAAACTCTCGATCCAACGTCGAGCCACTTTTCTGCCTATGTAAGTCGAGTGCCTTCGGGCCTCGCATTCAACCTTTTCGGTCACCATACACTTTTGCTAGCCCACTTTGCTAGTATGCACAACTAATCTAAGTTGGGTCCCTCGACATTCCAAAGGAAAGTTATTAATAATTGACTAAACCGTCATAGGACTAACGCTTTAGAACCCTTGGCCATAGGATTCGGAGTCGCCGTACTCCACGTCTCGCCGTAGACACGTAGAATCTTAGCCTTAGGATCGGAGTCGCCGTACTCCAAGTAAATGCTCCGCCGCGAACATTTACAATCCTACCCCTCTTAAACCAACCTACAACTTTAGAGTCGCCGCACTCAATGTAAGGTCTCGCCTAAGACTTTACTTCCCCTTGGAACCTTGACCACGTCAAGAAGTTCCTCTTTGCAGAACTACGCATACTCTGATTCTACACCCGAGGATACGTAGGCGTAAGGTGCGATACCTTATCGAGTATACTTAGATACTAACCCCTAGGGTTCAACCTTTAGCATAGCACCCTTAGCAAGCGAATGAGAGATAACATATGTACTAACGAGAGGTTCCCGTAGAGTACTACGGACGTTTAGGATGCTAATACCTTCCCTAGGCGTAACCAACCCCCGAACCTTAGATCTTTAGGTTTTTTTTCCGCTTTTGAACCTTTCCTTTGGATAAATCAAAGACGGTGGTGAACATTTAAAGAAATGTGATCCTAGTTCATTAATAACTATGGTATCCAATTCTCACCGCAACAGAAATGGCGACTTCACTGGGGACTGTCGAGGGTTTCCCCTATCTTGTTTTTCTTATGTTATCTTTTTTTTACTTGCTATACTTGCTTATTATCTGTTGTGCTGGGTTACTATTTGTGTGGTGAGACAAAGTCCTACACCCGGACTAGAGTGACAATTATGATAGGAACGGTGAGAATTCAAGGATACTTTGAGGGAGTCGATTCCTGAAAAAGTTGAATTGAGACTTCACCACTCAGTCTAGGCCCTCTCGAATTTAATTTTGTCCAACGAGTCAATTCGTGAAGACGCTATTATTTCGAACTAAAGGCCATCGAGACTGGGGACCGTAGTTACCTTTAACCCAACTTGGCCTATTAGGATGTAGTGCGGGGACTATGCGGGAGTCTATTTCTGCAATAGTCGCTACGCGATACTACACTCGGACGAGATTCTCTTGAGAATATTATTGACTACCAAGTGATCTGGAAAATCGATAATATCCGAAAGATGGATTGTAGACTCTGGGAACTTTTAGAACCCGTTCGGCAGGTACATTTGAAACCATAGTACATACCTTATGGGAGGGTAGACCCTTGGCTCCATGATGTGACCTTTCAAACCTAGGACTCTTTTGCTTGTGTGTGCTTTGTGTTGTGTGCCCTGTGTGTTGTATACATTCATAAGCATCATATCATAAAGATTCATGGAACTTGACTATATTTATAACCTTTGTAGGGATACTATGGATACCGAAAGAAGGAACACAAAGAAGTACACTTTTCAGATTCCTAACTTGGATGATCTAAGGAGGTAAGGAGCTTTGGTAAAAGATGAGGATAGTTTCAGAGGCAAATATGGAAAACTTCTATATGTGATGAATACAAAGGTTGATGAAGGACTACTTTCTACCTTACTCCAGTTCTATGACCCGCTGTATCACTGCTTCACCTTTCCAGATTATCAGCTGGTACCTACACTTGAAGAGTACTCTCAAATAATTGGGTTACCTATTCAGGATAAGTATCCTTTCCCTATCTTCGCAAATAAACCTGATGAAAAAGAAATCGCTAAACATACCCACCTGGATTTAGCTGACATTCAAGCCAATATGGTTTCAAAAGGAGGAACTTCCGGTTTTACTACGGACTTTCTGGTGGCCAAAGCCCGACATTATGCCACTCAACAAAATAAGAACGCTTTCGAAGCGATTTTTGCTTTACTCATCTATGGTGTTTTCCTATTTCCAAGTTTAAAAAATTTTGTGGACCTCAATGCCATTAAAATTTTCTTGAAGAAGAATCCTGTACCGACCTTGTTAGCTGAAGCCTACTATTCTGTTCATTCAAGGAGCGCTCGTGGGAAGGGAATGATTACTTGTTGTGTCCCTCTATTGTACAAGTGGTTTATTTCGCACTTGCCCAAAGCACATGATTTTTGGGATATCAATAAGGGATGGTGGTCGCAAAAGATAATGTCTCTCACCCATTCTGACATCGTCTGGTATAGCCATGTTTATGATAAGGTGGTCATCATAGACAGTTGTGGGAATTTTGGTAATGTACCTCTCCTTAGCATCAATGGATTAATCAGCTATAATCCGATCTTGGCTCGCAGACAGTTAGGGTTCCCTCTGAAAGACAAGCCTGCCAGTGCCCATGTGGAACCCATCTACTTTGAAGGAGAAAAATTAAGTAAGGAGTTAAGAGATCAGGTTTTGGACGCATGGGGTCAAAAGATCAAGAAGGACAAGAGTAATTTAGGGAAGCCTAATTGTGTTTCTCTAGAATCTTATCTCCAATGGGTCCGGAAAAGAGCTATCGAGTGGAAGATGCCTTATAAGCGCCAAGATCCAATGGTCCTAAAAGCAAGACCAGTTTTATACTTCTCATCTGACGCGGAAAAGTTGAAAATTGCTTTGGAGAAATCTCAACAAATGGAAGAGGCTTGGAAGAACAAGTACCAGATAGTCGTGGAGGAGAATGCAGAGCTTCAACAGCAACTCAAAGCAAAGGATGAAGAAATCACTTCTTACAAAAAGAGGAAAACACGAGAAGAGTTACATTCCTCTAGCTCCCAATCAACACATCAGAATTCGGTCGTCAACAAGCTCATTTTGGAGAATAGTCAGAAGGAGACAGAAATCAGGAAGCTCAAGACAAGGCTTTTTGGAGAATCTCCTTAGATCTTTCTTTATTAGCTTTTATTTAGCTTTTTCGTTACGAATCTGGAAAAGTGTGCTGTTGCTTTATAATAAATTTCTGTTTTAATTTACAGTTTCATCTTTCGGTATCCCAGACATTAATTTCTTTTTGTAACCGACTTTTATGATTAATAAAACGCGTTTTCTTTATCCCACGATGATTATAAATAGTCGAGTTTCCATGAATCTTGTTGCATAGCATTTGCATTTTGCATCTCTCTCTATCAAGGAACTTGAAATCTTGTATTGCAGGCATTGTATGATGGATTACGGAAAAAAGGGAGTTGTGCCGTACACCTTCAAAGTTTCGGATGTTGAACAACTAAGGGAACTAGGAGGGCAGATCAAAGATCCTGAGGCATTCGCTGAGAAGTATGGAAAGATCCTTCCGTTGTTGCAGACTCGAGTAACCGATGGTCTATTGGAAACGCTGGTTCAACTTTACAATGTAATTTACCATTGTTTCATCTTCCAGGATTTTCAACTGATGCCTACGTTGGAAGAGTACTCCGCTCTATTGGGGATCCCTGTCAAAGATTCACCTCCGTTCTCCGGCGGAGAGGGAAGGCCCAGCCAGGAAGACATTGCAAGAGCAACCCGCATAAAGCTGCTAGAGATCCAAACTCATATGACGTTCAGAGGAGGAATTGATGGCTTACCGACCCAATTCTTATTCGAGAAAGCTCGCCACTTTGCTAGTGTAGGGAACACTGGTGCATTCGAGCACACCTTCGCGTTGCTAGCCTACGGTTTGTTCTTGTTTCCGAATGTTGAAGACTTTGTCGACGTCCATGCCATAAAGATTTTTATGCTCAAAAATCCAGCTCCGACGTTGTTAGCCGATGCCTACCACGCTATTCACTCGAAGACCCTGAAGGGAGAAGGTCAGATTACTTGTTGCACCGCTATCCTCTATAGGTGGTTTATTTCGCACCTACCGAGGTCTACTAATTTCTGGGACGTGAAAGATGGTTCAGAATGGCCTGTGAAGCTCATGGCTCTTACTCACTTGGATATCGTTTGGCATGACCCAATGTATGGAGGAATCCCCATGATTCATAGTTGTGGAGATTTTCCCAACGTACCTCTTCTTGGTACAAAGGGATGTATCAACTATAATCCTGTGCTCGCCCGTCGTCAACTGGGGACCCAATGGAAGAAGTACCTGATCCGGAGAATCTGACAAGACTTTTTCTCCATAAAGGAGAAAACCTGAATTTGAAAACTGGAATTGTGTTTGCTTGGCGTCGCATCAATCGACAAGGGATGACGGTAACAACAAATCGAGATTGCTCAGTTACTGAAGAATGTCTAGCATGGGCGCGTGAAAGGGCTCTGACCTTGAGTATGCCTTATCCCCGTCCCAAGCCTCCTGTGGTCCAATCGGATGAAGTTTTGAAGCTGAAGGCTGAAATAGAGAAGCTTACCCTGGACAAAGCAAGGATGCAGGACCAGATCGACAGGCTGATGGAAGAACTTTGCAGAAGACAAGGGGCATCATCCAGTGGATTAGACTCCTAGTTCCTTTTATGTTATGTTGCCTATGTAATAAAACTCTGGAGGTGTACCAGCCCTTGAAATTTTAAATAAAATATTTTATTTGCAATATCTACAATGAACGCAATACGGTTTTAGTTCCTTGATAGTTGCATTGCATTCGCATTCCATATCAGCTGCATGTGCATGTTTCGTCCTTTTTCTTATGTCCTTTGTTTTCCTCTTCAGTCTCGTCACCCTGAGTCCTCTGCACCGATACAACACTAGAGCTCAAGCTCGAAGAAGGATTATGGAACACAATCAGGAGCTTGATCGTGTCAGTAACGAGTTGGAAGACCTACGCGGGAATGTAGGACAGATTATGGAAGTGCTGAATGTCATACGTGCGAAGATGGATACCCAAGCCACCATTGTCTCTGAGATTACCAACACAGTTGTGGATGCTCAACCTACTGCTGTTACTACTACAAATGTACCCCCGTACGGCTTACCGTTCGGATTCGTGCCTCCACCAACCGTCGGTCCTGTCGTTCAACAAGTGCACCAGGCCATTCCTGTAATCACTGAAGCTCCTCAGGTGATCCCTACATTTGCTCCAGCTGCTGTGCACACTCGTGTACAACCTTATTTTAATGAGAATCAGCAAGTTTATGATGGCCCTGACATGTCTGAAGATGGGGACGAGAACCATGAGAAACTCAGGGAGAATATGGTTACTCTTGACAAGAGATTAAGGGCAGTAGAAGGTGATCAAGTATTTGGCACTCTCGCCAGAGAAGCATGTCTGGTATCTGGTTTGGTCATCCCTTAGAAATTCAAGACTCCAAAATTCGACCTGTATAATGGAACCACGTGCCCAAAGAGCCACTTAATCATGTATTATCGAAAAATGGCTGCGCACGTCAAAAATGATAAGCTAATGATCCATTGTTTTCAGGATAGTTTGAAGGGTGTTTCATCAAAGTGGTATATGAGTTTAGATCAGTCTCGCGTGAAGTGTTTTCAGGATGTGTCAGATGCTTTTGTCAAGCATTACAAGTATAACATCGATCTAGCCCCTGATCGAAGGCAACTCCTGAGCATGTCACAGAAGAACACTGAATCGTTTAAGGAATATGCCCAGAGGTGGAGGGAAGTTGCTTCACAGGTAGAACCCCCCTTGTCTGATAAAGAGCTAGCTGAGTGGTTTGTCGACACAGTTCGCCCAGAATTCTTTGAAAGGATGGTCGGGAGCATAACGGCCAATTTCTCTGACATTGTTGCTGTAGGTGTGAGAATAGAAGCTGGTATGAAAAGTGGGAAGATGCCTACCCCTGCTAGTAGCCCAAGTGCCAATAAGGACCATGTTAGAAAAGTTTTTAGTAGTCCTCACAAAAAGAAAGAAGGTGAGACCAATGCTGTGATGACTGACGGAAAGAGAAGTCAACCTCGGAAACATCAACCAGTTTTTAATCCACAACAAGGTTACCCTGTCCAGTTTGCACAACAACCCTATGTGGCCGCTGTCACCCCTACCTACCAGACGATTCAACCAGCTCCGGTCTACCAACCTTTTGTTAATCAACAGCCTCCTGCATATCAGCCAGTCCCTGCATATCAGCCAGTCCCTGCATATCAGCCAGTCCCTGCATATCAGCCGATTCCCGCTTATCAGCCAGCCCAAACTCCACCAAAGTATCAACGAGCGCCCGACGCTCCCAATTATCAACGAGCGCACAACGCTCCTCGTCAGAATACTCCAGCCAGAAGACCTCACCGACCTCATCCTCCCATCCCGATGACCTATACAGAGTTGTACCCTTCTTTGGTCCAGAAAGGCTTGATAACTACCAGAGCTTTGGGTCCACCTCCAAATCCACTTCCACCTAACTATAATCCCAATGCCCACTGTTTGTATCACGAAGGAGCTCCCGGCCACGATTTAGAAGGTTGTTATGCCTGAAGAATCTTGTCAGAGATTTAATAGAAAGGAAGATTTTAGCCTTCGACGACGCTCAACCGAATGTTAAGAGTAACCCTTTACCCAATCACGGAAGTGCCAACGCTATTGAAGAAGCATCTGAGGAAAATCCAATTCTGGATGTGACAGAGATTAAAACCCCTCTCCAAGTCTTTCATTCAAAGTTGTTTGAAGCCGGTATCGTGAAGGTTTGCCATAGAGATTGTGAAGATTGTGAGACTAGTGTCCGGGGATGTCAGACGGTTCAAGATGATATTCAGACTCTGATCGACGATGGGTTCTTACGGGTGAGTGGTAAGCATAAGAAGAATGAGGTCGCTGTGGTTGAGCCTATATTCAATCTACCAGACCAAAGTGCCAAAGTTCCCATTTTTAACTTGCCTGAATCAAGTCCTACAGTGGTTGTTTCCAGCAAGCCAAAACCAATCTTCAACATACCGAACTCTGCTACTACAGTTTTAGTTGGGTCGCCAAAGACTGTGATTATTCAAAAACCTTGCCCTTCCCCTCTCAAAGATTTTACATCAGTACCCTGGAAATACGGTAAGGATTTCAGAAAGGTTTGTCCGAAAGAAGAAATGAAGAGTGCTGACAGAGAAGTAACAATATAGCTGGGGCAAGCAGGATGACACGGAGTGGTCGTATTTACACACCCCATTTCAGTGAAGCTCCACCAAAAGAAACAGTCACGACCGTTCCTGCCAACAACAAGGGCAAAGAACAAGAAGTTGTTACTAATGACGAAGACGCTGAGTTCTTGAGAATCATCAAAAGAAGTGATTATAAAGTCGTTGACCAGCTCCATCATACTCCTTCAAAAATCTCTATTTTGTCTTTGTTGATACATTCACCTGCTCACCGAGCTTCATTGCAGAAATTGTTAGCTCAGACTCATGTTGCACAAGACATCACCACTGGCCAATTTGATAGCGTGATTGCTAACATTACTGCTTGTAACACCCTCAGTTTCAGTAACGAGGAGCTGCCGAGAGAAGGTCGGAGCCATAATCGAGCTTTGCATGTATCTGTGAAATGTCAGGAAGATACGCTGGCAAGAGTGCTTGTAGACACTGGTTCTTCCTTAAATGTGATACCCAAGAGGACTCTTAACAAGTTGGCTTACAAAGGGGCAGAATTGAGACCTACATCTCTTATAGTCAAGGTTTTCGATGGCTCCCGAAGGACTGTAATGGGAGAAGTTGATTTACCAATCTTGGTGGGAGCACATGTTTTCAATATTACCTTCCAGGTGTTGGATATTAACCCCGGTTATAGTTGCCTACTTGGAAGACCCTGGATCCATGCCGCCGGTGCCGTAACTTCGACCCTACATCAAAGAATGAAGTTCGTGATTGATGATAAACTGGTAATCATTCATGGTGAAGAAGACCTTATGGTCAGTAATTTGTCTTCATTTCGCTATATAGAGGCTGATGAGGATGCCTTGGAAACTTCTTTCCAAGCACTCGAGATATCAAACGCTGTTATGTTGGAAGTTGAGGAAACAATTGGTAAGGGTAATCCATCTTTCGCATCTTTCAAGAGCATCAAGTCTACCATTGAAGAAGGTGTGCCTGAAGGTTGGGGCCAGATCATAGAAGCTACAGCAAATCCAGATCATCAAGGGTTGGGTTACAAACCAACTAAAGGTCAACAATCAACATTTGTCGCCAGTTATCCGAGAACAATTCGTGAAGTGTTCATCAGCGGAGGTTATCAAGTTAACGCTATTGGAGATAATTATGAAGATGGAGACTCAAGTGACTTTGTGTTCAAAAATGCTGCTGCTCTTAACAATTGGGAAGCAGTAGAAATCCCAGTGATCATTCCTTTGTCAAAGTAACTTGTCACCTTTTATTTTGTTATTTTAATAAATCCATAGCTCCGCCCAAGGCTATTGGATCATGTTTGTGGGCCACCATTTCCATTTTCGAATAAATATCAATGAATGCATTTTATCATTTGTGTTTGTGTTATTCATGAGTCATTACTTTAAGAAATTGGCAATAAGTAAAAAGGTTTAATCTGCACTGTCCTTTGTGCATCTTAATAAGACAAATTATTTTAAAACTTGCAGATTGAATTTAAATCACATTGAATCCGACGACCCTATCGTTATCCCTAACTTTGACTCACCCATCTATCACGCTGAGGACGAGGATGAAGAAGATCTCGAAGTTCCCAATGAACTGGTCAAGTGGGTAGAGTATGAGTACACTGAACTTCAACCACACAAAGAGCAAGTGGTCTTGATTAATATCAGCTCCGAGGAAGACAAGAAAGAAGTTAAGATTGGTACTACACTGGGGGCAGATGTCAGACAGAGATTGGTCAAGTTACTAGGAGAGTATGTGGACGTATTCGCCTGGTCATATCAGGACATGCCTGGCCTAGACACATATATCGTTGTTCACAAATTGCCACTTAAACTAGAGTGCCCACCTGTAAAGCAGAAGCTTCGGAAGACTAGACCCGACATGGCTCTGAAGATTCGAGATGAGGTTAAGAGACAACTTGATGCAGGTTTCCTGACAGTAGCAAGATATCCAGAGTGGTTAGCCAACATTGTACCAGTGCCAAAAAAGGACGGTAAAGTTAGAATGTGTGTGGATTACAGGGATTTGAACAAAGCAAGCCCAAAGGACGATTTCCCTTTGCCGCACATCGATACACTTGTGGATAACACGGCCCGTTTCGGAGTGTTCTCTTTTATGGATGGTTTTTCCGGTTATAATCAGATCAAGATGGACCCTGCAGATAGAGAAAAGACTGCTTTCATTACTCCTTGGGGTACTTATTGTTATAAAGTCATGCCTTTCGGTCTGAAGAACGCCGGGGCAACATATCAAAGAGCGATGGTCGCTCTCTTCCATGACATGATGCATAAAGAGATCGAGGTATATGTGGATGATATGATCGCCAAATCCCAGAATGAAGAAGACCATTTGGATCATTTGTTGAAACTGTTTGAACGATTAAGGAAATATCAATTGAAGTTGAATCCCGCTAAGTGTACTTTTGGTGTCAGATCCGGGAAGTTGCTTGGATTTATTGTTAGCCAAAGAGGAATTGAAGTGGATCCCGATAAGGTCAGAGCTATCCAGGAGATGCCTGCTCCACAAACTGAATTGCAAGTCAGAGGATTTCTTGGGCGTCTGAACTACATTTCCAGATTCATTTCTATTATGACGGCTACCTGTGAACCATTATTCAAACTACTCCGTAAAGATCAGACCATTGAATGGAATGCTGATTGTCAGCAAGCATTTGAGAAGATCAAGGGTTATTTGCGAGAACCTCCTATTTTGATTCCTCCTGTGCCTGGACGACCTCTGTTTATGTATCTGACTGTTCTTGAGAAGTCCATGGGTTGCGTCTTGGGGCAACATGATGAGACTGGACGAAAAGAACACGCCATTTACTATTTAAGTAAGAAGTTCACGGATTGTGAAAGCCGGTATTCGCTATTGGTAAAAACTTGTTGCGCGCTGGCATGGGCCGCTAGACGTCTTAGACAATATATGATCTGTCATACCACCCTGTTGATATCAAAAATGGATCCCATAAAGTATATTTTTGAGAAGCCTGCTCAGACTGGAAGATTGGTATGTTGGCATATGTTATTATCTGAATATGACATACAGTATGTGACTCAGAAGGCTATTAAAGGAAGCATTCTATCGAAATATCTTGCTGACCAACCAGTTGAAGACTATGAACCTCTGAAGTTTGACTTTCCTGACGAAGACATCATGTTGGTAAAAGATTATGAAGAGCCCGGTCCCGATGAAGGTCCTGAGCCAGGCTTCCGTTGGAAGATGATGTTTGATGGCTCCTCCAATTACAGTGGACATGGCATAGGCGCAGTTTTGGAGAACCCAGATGGTGGATACACCCCATTCACAGCAAGGTTGGATTTTGAATGTACAAACAATATCGCAGAGTATGAAGCATGTATTCTAGGTCTTGAAGCAGCTATCGACCTCCGGATCAAAATCCTCGAGGTAATTAGGGATTCAGCTCTAGTGATCTATCAAGTCAAGGGTGAATGGGAAACTCGAGACGAGAAGTTAATTCCCTACCGAGCTTACATTGTGGATATGATCCAATACTTCGATGAAGTCACTTTCCGACATGTTCCGAGATCTGAAAATCACGTGGCTGATGCTTTAGCCATGCTAGCCTCAATGTGGAAGGTCAGATTTGTTAATGAAGCTACTCTCATTCGAATCGAGCGAAAGACTGAGCCTGCCTACTGTCAGCTAGTGGAAGAAGAAACTGATGACAAACCCTGGTTCCATGACATTAAGAACTACTTGCTGAAGCAAGAATATCCTGCTGACGCTACAAACCTTGACAGGAAGACTCTAAGAAGACTAGCATCCAAGTTCTTTATCAGTAATGATGTATTGTATAAGAAGAACTACGATATGGTCCTACTTAGATGTGTTGATAAACATGAAGCAGATCTGTTACTTCAAGAGATTCATGAGGGGACATTCGGGACTCACGCCAACGGCTATGCTATGTCAAAGAAACTCCTGAGAGCTGGGTATTATTGGTTAACTATGGAGTCTGATTGTATATAGTATGCCAGAAAATGCCATAAGTGTCAGGTCCATGCAGACAAGATGCATGTGTCCCCAACACAATTGAATGTCTTATCGTCGCCATGGCCGTTCTCAATGTGGGGCATCGACATGATTGGGGCAATAGAACCTAAAGCATCCAATGGTCACCGTTTCATTCTGGTCGCTATCGACTATTTCACTAAGTGGGTAGAGGTCGCTTCTTATGCCAATGTGACCAAGCAGGTGGTAGCCCGCTTCATCAAGAACAACATTATCTGCCGTTATGGGATGCCAAGCCAAATCATAACAGACAATGGAACCAATCTGAACAACAAGACTATGAAGGAGTTATGTGAAACTTTCAAGATTACTCACCACAATTCCTCTCCTTACCGTCCTAAGATGAATGGGGCCGTGGAAGCTGCAAACAAGAACATCAAGAAGATTCTGAGGAAGATGGTGAAGACATACAAAGACTGGCACAAAATGCTACCTTTCGCATTGCATGGATACAGAACCTCAGTGCGAACCTCAACAGGGGCTACCCCTTTCTCGCTAGTTTATGGAATGGATGCAGTCCTCCCGTTTGAAGTAGAGTTACCATCTTTAAGGGTAATGAGGGAAGCCAAACTGGATGAGGCAGAGTGGATCCAAGAAAGACTTGACCATTTGAATCTCATTGACGAAAGGCGCTTAACTGCGATGTGCCATGGTCAGTTATACCAGAAACGGATGAAGAGAGCCTTTGACAAGAAGGTTCGAGTCAGGGAGTTCTGAGAAGGAGAACTGGTACTTAAGAAGATTTTGCCTGTTCATAAAGATATGCGTGGAAAATGGGCACCCAATTATGAAGGCCCATTTGTCGTGAAGACAGTCTTCTCAGGAGGATCGTTGATTCTCACCACAATGGATGGAGAAGAGCTTGCCCATCCAGTCAATTCTGATGCCGTCCGAAAGTATTATGCATGAAGAGTCCGCCGCGACCAGAGCATAGTTTTGGGGTCTTAGTTGTAGGGTTAATAAGTGGCGTGGGATTCAATGTAACCTTACGCTATTTCCAATTTCAATTGTAACGCTCCTTGAAGCTTTTCACTGTGTACAACTATTATTTTGAATAAAATCAGACTTTTACTTTTGTCTCTTTGTTTTGACCTATTCATTGATGATAATTTTGAAAGTGGAAAATTTTCAAACTTAACCTTTTCCGAAATTTCCGGTAAGATAAATTGCTTTGACTCATGAAATGATCCGAAGGAAGTCATTGCTCCCCAGCAAGTCGTCACTGCAGGAATTCACGACGATTCCCCAGTGAATCATTGTTTTAGGCAAGAATGGCAGATCAGTACAAGAATGCAGCATCTGGTTGACTCAAAGATCCCCAGTGAACTTCCTCGATCATCAATCTTCGTCAATAAAGCAATGGATATTTATTTTATCCCCATCCAAAGTCTCTATGAATACGAGCGATCCGTGCCCAATGGATCTTTCTCATACTAATAATCAGATTCAGCTTAGCGATCCTCTAAGTGAAGTCATGACATTATATCCCCGAGTGGATTGCTATTTCCCCAGAGGAGTGGGGACCGTTGGTACCACCTTGGATTCCTGCAGAGCTTGACAGACGCATCTTTCGTGCAGAGGATGGACGGGGTTCCTCTTTGTTTTGTTCCCTCTTGTTCTCTTTGCCTGTTTTGTCAGCATGAGCATAAGCATTGCATGGCATCCGTTTGCATCCGCCTCCGTGCGTGTGTTCTTTCGTCTGCTTCTTGTCGCTTTATCTTGATCTTTGTTTGTGTTTGCGCCAGTTGGGTTTGTCTGATCTATCCAAGTAGGTCGTCGGCCTTAGGCAGAAAGTGCTATTTATTCCTAAGTCTCCCACAGAGCTCAACCCTTGTGGATGATGGTTATTTCAGCTATCTTTTCCTTGCTTGGATAAGATAAAATCGTCGCATGAGTTCATTTCTCAATGACAGGTCTTGTTTGACCGTTTCATTCTAGTTTGATCCTAGATTGAACTTTGGTCTTTGACAACTTGCCTTCCAGGCGCCTAGCAAAGTTCAAGCGTGTACCTTGCTGTGTACATTTTGAGTCGTTGTGCTTTATATTTTAATTTTGCGTCACCTTGCCTTTTGTTTCGAGCCGCCGCGCTCCTTGTTTTTCTTTCGGGTTTCGAGCCGCCGTGCTCCTTGTTTTTCTTTTTGGTGTCGAGCCGCCGCGCTCCTTGTTTTTCTTTTTTGGTTTCGAGCCGCCGTGCTCCTTGTTTTTCTTTTCTGGTTTCGAGCCGCCGCGCTCCTCGCTTTTCCTTTTGGTGTTGAGCCGCCGCGCTCCTTGTTTTGCTTTTTGGTGTCGAGCCGCCGCGCTCCTTGTTTTTCTTTTTGGTGTCGAGCCGCCGCGCTCCTTGTTTTTCTTTTTGGTGTCGAGCCGCCACGCTCCTTGTTTTCTTTTTGGCGTCGAGCCGCCGTGCTCCTTGTTTTCCTTTTGGCGTCGAGCCGCCGCGCTCCTTGTTTTCCTTTTGGCGTCGAGCCGCCGTGCTCCTTGTTTTTCTTTTTGGCGTCGAGCCGCCGTGCTCCTTGTTTTCCTTTTGGCATCGAGCCGCCGCGCTCCTTGTTTTCTTCTTGGTGTCGAGCCGCCGTGCTCCTTGCTTTTCTTTTTGGTGTCGAGCCGCCGTGCTCCTTGTTTTTCTTTTTGGTGTCGAGCCGCCGTGCTCCTTGTTTTTCCTTTTGGTGTCGAGCCGCCGTGCTCCTTGTTTTTCTTTTGGTGTCGAGCCGCCGCGCTCCTTGTTTTTTCCTCTTTTGGTTTCGAGCCGCCGAGCCCCGTGTTGTTTTTCTTAGTGGTGTGTAAGTCCCGTGCAACGATAAGTCACAGGGCATTTTCTCTACGAAGTCCATTTACTTGGCATACAAGAGTTTTTTTATAACCCTGTTCTTTTCCTTGGTGGTTCCTGAAGATCCCGTTTGATCTCTTCATTTGAAGGAATTTCCAGGTCTTATTTGTTTTTGTTCGCATGATCCTACCGCCGTGTGGATCCTATCTTATCCTTTTTGTATTTTAGATATCAACTGATCATGCTCGAACCTGCTGGGCCGTCGCTTTCAGTGTCCCCAGTGTTGCCTTCTTTTCCCCAGTGCGTCTGGCCGTCCCCAGTGAGTTTGTCGCTTTTGAGCTCACCTTCCGCTCTGTGTTTGCGTTCGTTTTGTCTGCATTTCTTGCATTTTATCATCCCATCATTTTCATCATGCTAGGGTCATGGCATGTCAGCATTAGGTCTAGCTTTTGTCCATAGCATTGCATGATCATTGCATCTAAGGGCAAAATTTTCGGTTATCTGTATTTAAATATCTCTCACCATGACCTTATGACGATCTTCGTCACCCTGTCATCCGGTGAGGATATTTAAATAGGGGTAACTGTTGTACCCCAAATTTTTCCCTTAGATTCGCTGATTCGTCTGCATAACATACTAGGTCAATCATTCGTGCATAACTAACTGCTTCATCTAGTTTTTGCTTGTTTGTTTCATTTGTGAATACAAGTATTGTTGCAAAAGGTTCAGGACCTTCAAGGTTACGTTGCACGTGTGTGAAGGCCCGCTACCTCTTTCAGTCGCGTTGGATTCCTGTAAGATTATGCCCTTATACAAAGTCAAATTTCCTCAAGAGTCTCAGAAAGTCAAGAGGATCGCATGGATGTCATCAACATGTTTCATGCTGATCGTGGATTGAGCTCTTACGTGATTTGATGGTATGTCTTGTTTACGATTCAAGTAAAAAAAAGGTGTGGTAAAGGTTTATGGACCAATTCAAGTTGTGGCTATGACGTGCTAAATTCGAGTTCGTATTATTCACCACTGTTCAAAGTCCAATTCAAAGGTAATCAAGAGTCACAGTACTCGTTCAAACAAAAGCTACAAGCTATGTCTCAAATCCCAAGTCATTAGAAGCCGGCCAAAATTGATCTCCTAATTTAAGTGAAATATTCTATATTTGACGCCTGAGGCAATTATGGGTACTGTTACAATGGTGCTGTCAGCGGTCTACAACTTAAGCTTTATTTGAGGCAAATACAAAGTACAAGCTATGCTTCATTTCATAAAAAAAATCACTAAGAGATACAGAGCCTGGTCAAAGGATGGCCATATACGTGACGCCATGTTCTATCAGTTTGGTTAGACATGGTTAACAAGCTATGATCATCTTGATGTCTATGGACGGTGGCTAATGCTGAAACATAACACGTATAACTCCTAATATCTCTTCGAAACCCCGTCGCTAGAAAGATAAACGGCACGGCCCTACAACTCGTTCGTGTCTGCCCGAGCTTGTCGAAGAGTTGGTAAAGCACCTGGAAATGGAGGATTACAAGTTATTCTTCACGACTCCATAAAATTAAATTAGCGATGTCGAGCATTATAAGAAACTGAGCATGGATATGGACCGGTACCTATGGATTTGATAAAGTAGTTGGTTCCTTTACATCCTGGGCTTTGAGAATGCTGGTGGTAGAGAATAACGGAGCCCCCGTCGTATTGTAGCTGGGAGATGGCGTCAACTCCTAGAAGAATAAGCTTGTGGAAGTCCGAAACTACACCAAATTTGCCACACCATGCCTCATAAATAAAGATGCTAAGGGAACCTGGTTGTCTCCGACCTGAACAGTTCAAACCAGAAAATCAAACGAGGATAGCGGTGCTAAGGCATTCGGAAAGTATAAAGTACCAGTGCATACAAGGTAAAGAATAACACCATGTTATGAAATTGAAGAAATTTCAAAGGAAGAGAGAACAATTTACCAAACCTCCAGGCTGCTGTTAATAGAGGAAGCATTTTGTCCCATTTGATTCCCCGTCTCGGAAGTGTCCAGCCCTTTTAACTCTAAAGAAGCTCTAGCCTATTGTCAAACAAAGATACATATCCTCAAGAGCTGGTAAAGATAATATCATATGTTGAGCTACCACCCGGAATTTGCAACAGATTACAACTTCCCAAATAATGATAAGAATGACTCCGGGTCGTCCCAAATATAAAACCGTCTCGGCTCCCATCAAAGGCGCATCGTGACGTTAATCTTTCCCTGTCAGCGGAACTACAGAACCATTGGGAAGTTCGTTTCACACCTCCAACCAGAGTGTGTTGAGCCACTCTTTGTTCGATCGGAATTCTGGGCAGGTCACAGACTTGGAGAAACAAGCCAGATCCAAGGATAGCTACGCCCCTTCCATTGTTGTGTCGCATTCTTCGGAGAACTCGGAGTTAACAGAACCTTTGTCTACAATATGAGAATAGCAGAATATCCACGCATTATACCAATTGTTGTTAAGTGGTGCCTCCCCCTGAAACAACAAAGCGAGAATGGTAGCAGCCTCAAACCTTGGTTCATAATAGTAACTTTCATAAAATAACAAGGGATGCATAAACAGTCGTTACCCCATTTCCAAATCCTAACATCCGATATATCCCAGTTCGTTTTATCACCGATGCAGGACCATGCTATTTAAAGCACAATCCGTGAAACATTGGTAACATCAAGATAGAATGGTGATAGAATCCTAAAGCTAACAATTCAAGATAATAACTGGAAAGCTATTATAAACACCAAACTGCAGCAATTTCAATTCAGCGTGGGTTTTCTTTTATGAGCATACCTTTCTTGAAGTTGTCTTGTGGCCTTATGTGAGTTGCGGTTGAAGTTTGGTTGTTTTCTCCATGGACTTAGACCTTTGGCTCAATATAAGTCGGGATTCTAGACAAAACCTTTGGATCTTTGACGCAGTCCCAGTAGCTCCAGATGCGCATGAAAAGAGAAAGAAATGCAAGTTCATGAGTATCATACGCATTCATTCAAAGTTTAAGCATATTTGAATCGTGTTCAGCATCAGATTATTCAAACAAATTTCCAAAAAATAAGCTTTAGACAGTCCCCAAAATATTCCAAAATCAAAAAAACGTTCAAACCACCTTCCAAATATGTCCCAAACATCAAACAAATACAATTCCTATTTTGACCTCAGAATTTGGTTCGGTGAATCAGAGAAGGATTCATCATTTTCTAAAAGAAGTTAGGGGCAACACCGTAAATAGGCGCTACCAGCAAAATCTCCAAAACCGGACCTGGACGACATTCAAAACTATCAAGATTCAAAATATCAGACAACCTTAAATCAATATCAGATCGTATCAGTTATTCAAAGCACATTAAAACTTCCCAAATCAAGCACAGATCGCATCAATGATTCCAACTGATTTCAAATTCAAAACCAAATCAAATCACAAAATCAATCAGTAAGGGAAATTGATACCAACGTTTAAAACCTTCCAAAATTAGATCATCATCGGCCAGGTCTATAAAAGGGACCTATTTCCATCAGAAAAAGGAACGAAAAAGCAGAGAGGAAGCCGATACCAGAAAGAGAGAAAAAAATATCAAAAAAAACCTAAGAGAAGAAAATTGCAAAGAGCTCAAATCAAACCACCAAAACCACATTTCCCAAACCCGCGAGGTACCGGCTCAGAAGCACATTGGCTCATCATCGCCGCAACAATCAGAAAAGGAGCAAAGCAACATCGCGAATCGCATAAAAGAGGTAAAGGAGAAGAGATCTTCCCTGAAGAGAGGGTCGTTCGCAACCGCCTCCAGACGTCGCCTTTGCTCTCACCGCTTTTTTTTTCTTTCGCATTTTTTTTTGCAATCATCCATGTAAATGTAAATCTGAAAAACATAATGAGAATGGGGGCGGGAAACCATGGGGGAGAGGGTTTCTTTTGTTTGCTCGCGAGAAACCGAGAGAGAATCGAGAGAGAATCGAAAGAGGGTGGCGGCGAGATTAGGAATAAAACCCTAATTTCTCAGAATTTGGGGAGATGCGAGAGAGAGCAGAAACGTCGTTTGATCCGGTCAACCTCTCACTTTTTTTTTCGTTTTATCAAAAACCCTTTTTCTTGTAATAAAAAAAAAACCCAGCAAATTCTTTTTATAAAATTTATATTTAAAACCTTTTGTTAACTATTTTATTAAAACATAAAAAACTTTTTCTTTAAAATAAAAATAAAAAAGGCTCTTAATCACTCTTTTCTTTCAATAATTAAAACTAAATTAATCTTTTAATTTAAGTAAGAAGGTCTTTAACTTTTTTTTTATAATCCTCAAATAAGATAAACATTTTCAAGAAATCCTAAGTAAAATTATCATCCATACAATTTCTTACAATATGTAACCGATTAGCTCTTTTATTAAATAATTTGTTAATCAAAGTTATTCTAACCATTTAAGTTAATAGTTATCTTCAAGCATAATTCTAATTCTAAATAACTTTTATAATAAACCTTAAAATCAATCTTTTCCTAATAAACTCTCCTCTTAAATCAATTCGTTAGATCCTACGTGAGTGAATCGCTTGATGTGTGCCTTTTTATGATTGATATTTTGCTTGCTACATATTTATATTGATATTGTTTACTATGTCTAAAACCTTTTCAAAAATACTAAAAAACTCTCGATCCAACGTCGAGCCACTTTTCTGCCTATGTAAGTCGAGTGCCTTCGGGCCTCGCATTCAACCTTTTCGGTCACCATACACTTTTGCTAGCCCACTTTGCTAGTATGCACAACTAATCTAAGTTGGGTCCCTCGACATTCCAAAGGAAAGTTATTAATAATTGACTAAACCTTCATAGGACTAACGCTTTAGAACCCTTGGCCATAGGATTCGGAGTCGCCGTACTCCACGTCTCGCCGTAGACACGTAGAATCTTAGCCTTAGGATCGGAGTCGCCGTACTCCAAGTAAATGCTCCGCCGCGAACATTTACAATCCTACCCCTCTTAAACCAACCTACAACTTTAGAGTCGCCGCACTCAATGTAAGGTCTCGCCCAAGACTTTACTTCCCCTTGGAACCTTGACCACGTCAAGAAGTTCCTCTTTGCAGAACTACGCATACTCTGATTCTACACCCGAGGATACGTAGGCGTAAGGTGCGATACCTTATCGAGTATACTTAGATACTAACCCCTAGGGTTCAACCTTTAGCATAGCACCCTTAGCAAGCGAATGAGAGATAACATATGTACTAACGAGAGGTTCCCGTAGAGTACTACGGACGTTTAGGATGCTAATACCTTCCCTAGGCGTAACCAACCCCCGAACCTTAGATCTTTAGGTTTTTTTTTCGCTTTTGAACCTTTCCTTTGGATAAATCAAAGACGGTGGTGAACATTTAAAGAAATGTGATCCTAGTTCATTAATAACTATGGTATCCAATTCTTACCGCAACATTATGTCTGCTTTGATGGTCGAAAGTTGATGTAAACTTGGTAGATTAGATAGTTGCGAGTACTCAGAGTGCGCATCGAAAGCATGGATAACGCAGTTGGTTCTTATTGGAGTAACAACGATGTTGGTGGTTTGATTTCGTTGATGTGTGTTATGACTTTTGTGTTCTTAGCTTTGTTAGTACCTCGTACCTATGGGGATGGTTCGAGTGCGAGTAGCTAATTCCTATGATGGGGAGTTAGGGGAGGGTTGCCTATGGCGATGGTAACAATCGTGTTGTGTTCTGGTTCATAGTGAACCTGTGTGTTCCTACCCTGGTTATTCTCGGTGTTTTGAGTTGGTCGTCGGGTACATCGCGTGAGCATTTCATCTTGTTGTCGTTGGCATTGATAAGATGTATTGTTGTATTGCGTTATTCGTCGGAGGTGATAACGTATCTGGAGTGGTCTGCATCGAGTAAAATTTTCGAGGACGAAAATTCTTGAAGTGGGGGAGAGTTGTAACGACCCAAAAATCTAAATTAATGATTTAATTATTTATTTAATTGATTTAGAAGGAATTAAGGGGTTTTGGATAACTTGGAGAATTATGGATTAAAGGAGTATTTTTAATAATTTTAATATAATGAATAATCATTTATTTAGATTATTATTGTTATTAAGAAGAAGAAGGAAAAAGGGCAAGGTGGTCTTTAAGGAAAAGGAGTAAGGGTAAGTTGGGGAATCCATAAACTGGAATACATGACTAAAGGGAAAAGAAAACGATCATTCTAGGGATCGTGTTTTTGTGAAGAGAACTGAAACAGAGAAGAGAACAAAAGGAGAGCTAGGGCTTGGAGATTTCTAGAAGAATATTGAAGAAGGAAGGAAGAAGCTTCGGATTATTCTAAGGTATGGGGAGAGTTCATAATTTCTTATAGTTTTATAGGAATTGGAGATGAATAGATTAGGGATTGTATGAGTTGTGTTGATTTAGATGATTTTTGATGTAGAATGAGTAAGTTGATGAAAATATGATGAGTTTGAATGATGCATATTGCTATATGTGTGTTTTGTGAGTGTTTTTAATCAATTTTCGTGTAGAACACTGAGTTTTGGGGTAATCAAAGTTAAAAATGCAGAAAAAACACTTTTCGGGAAATTTGGGTTTTGTCGCATCCTGACACGGGCCGTGTCACACAACACGGGCACCGTGTCAGCCTACTGGTTGAGAAAAAAAATAATAATAAAATTTGGTGTTGCAGGATTTCTGACACGGGCCGTGTCACAGGACACGGGGGCCGTGTCAGGCTGCTGACTTGCAATTTATTTTGCTGTTTTGGAATCGTGTCACAGTTCTTCTGACACGGGCCGTGTCACAGGACACGGTGGCCGTGTCAGACTACTGGTTGTCTCATATTTTACTGTTTGCTTGAAGTTCTTGCTGTTTTTCCCGTGTTGTTTCTTTAGGGTCGAAGTATTGATGATATATAATTGATGAACCATGATTTTTATGATGAATGTTGTTGAGATGAAATGAATGATGCACATGTCGATAATTGAATGAAACGAGGAGGTTAGCATCATTGCATTTCATGGCATATTTTTATGATGGGGCTTCGGCCTATTGGTAGCTTCAATCCCATCGTGCGGATTTGGAGTGATATGTTGTTATGGTGTGCTCCCATTGTGGAGGGTTGATGGCCAGTGTCCATCGCATGGAGGAAAGTCGGTACCGCATTGCATATGTTGCATTTTCATTGAAGTTGACATTGCATTTCTGATGGGGTAATTATGATGAGTTGTATTATGGATTCTAAGTTTATGATAATGTTGTTGTTGTTGATGATACTATGTTGTTGTTATTGATGATACTATGTTGTTGTTGTTGATGATACTATGTTGTTGTTGTTGATGGTACTATGTTGTTGATATTGATGATACTATGTTGTTGTTGTTAATGATACTATGTTGATGTTGTTGATTATACTATGGTGTTGATGTTAGTTATATCATGAAGTTATTGTTGAATATATCCTGAGGTCGTTGTTGATTATGTTATGATGTTGTAGTTGCCTTACTGTTCATTTTCCATGCACTTATATTACTATATCGAATTATGTTTTCTCACCCTGCCTGCTTGGAAATGTTGCCTCTTATGTGGGTAACTTGCAGATAACCAAGAGTAGCTTCGAGGTGAAGAAGGAGGTAGCTTGAAGTGTCTCGTTTAGGTCGTTTAAGTTTTAGAGGTGTCCTGCTCTGTGTCATGTAACATCGGGTTGGAATAGATTGCGAACTTCGTGTTCTTCTGATTTATGTTGGAATATTATACTGAATGATGTTGTTCTAGATTGGATAAGTTCTTATGAAGTCTTAATTGAATTTCAAATGACAAGTTGACTCTGCTGTGAGACTATGATTTCTTTTGGTGATGTTTGAGTAACCCGTGTTACGGGACAGAACTATGAATATTTTACGAAGTTTTGAATATGTACACCCTTGGTGGTGAATTTTACTCTGATAACATGATATATTTTCCTAAAATTGTATGTGGGGTAGAAGGGTGTTACAGCAGACCTCTGTCTGGTCCCTAATGTGAAAGTTCCGCACAAATTCCAAGTGCCCGACTTTGAAAAGTACAAGGGTAACTCTTGCCCTCAAAGCCATCTGGTGATGTACGCTCAGTGGATGTCAGCTCAGACGGAGAATCAGGACCTACTGATTCACTACTTCCAGGATAGTTTAACCGGTGCCACACTCAAATGGTACATGGGTTTAAACCGTACTACGATCAGCACATTCAGAGATCTTGGTACTGCCTTCGTCCAACAATACAAATACAATATGGACATGGCACCAGACAGAGATCAACTCAGATCAATGTCACAAAAGGACAAGGAAACCTTTAAGGAGTACGCTCAAAGGTGGCGTGAAATTGCCGCTCAAATTTGTCCGCCTCTTGAGGAAAAAGAGATGATAAAGATCTTCTTAAAGACCTTAAGCTCATTTTACTATGACCGAATGATTTCCAGTGCGCCCAGTGATTTCACCGAGATGGTCGGCATGGGCGTACGTCTTGAGGAAGCCGTCCGAGAAGGACATTTGGTAAAAGACACTGGATCGACGAGCGGTACTAAAAAATACGGTAGTGCTCTCCCTAAGAAAAAAGAGCAAGATATTGGGAATATCTCTCTCGGAAAGCAAAGGCGACGTTATCAACCGGTAGCAGCTGTGACTCCTGCTATCAACCCTGCGTCTATTCCTACGTATCAACCTCAGGTTGCGCAGAGCCAACCTAATCAGCAAAGGACACAACAGCCTCTTCAGCAGGCTCGTCCTCCATATAACAACAACCGTACAACACGGCCACCAGGATTTGATCTTATACCCATGTTGTACGCAGAATTATTTCCGTTACTACTGGCTAAGGGGCACATCCAGACTAAGTCTCCTCTTACAGTACCGGAAAATCCGCCTTTTTGGTTTAAGGTGGATCAGACATGCCCTTATCATCAAGGAGGTTCAGGGCATAACATTGAGACTTGTCTCAATTTCAAGTCCGACGTGCAAAAGCTTGTTAGGAGCGGGGTATTATCCTTCAAGGATACAAATCCCAATGTTCTCACGAACTCGCTGCCACGAGAAAGCTGCAGTCAATCTGATTGAGAGAGAATCTAACGATGTCTATCAAATTCACGATGTACTCTTGTTAAAGACCAATCTGGTCAAGATGCATTGTAGACAGAGCGGATATGGCCATGTGCCACCTCATAACTATCACCAGTGTGATATCTGCTCTAAAGACAACCAAGGATGTTCTGTGGTGCAAGCAGCTCAACAGGAACAGATGGATCTCGGATGGATCCAAGAGCACCGAGTTCGTGGAGTTAACATGGTTTACACGAATTCTAACGTCATTCAGAACCACGATATCCGTGCAATGAATGTCAACTTGGTGGCGATGCACTCAAGGCAAAGCCAGTATCATAATCTGCCGCGGCATGATTACAGTTCCTGTCTGACTTGCTCGGTAAACAAACAGGGATGCTCTTTCATACAGGAGGCCCTCCAGCGTCAGATGGATCTTGGATGGATCCAAGACTACCATGATAGGAACCCTTATCAGATCAACATGGTTCAGATCTTCGATATTCGCGTGATGAATACCAACCTGGTAGAATTACATGATGAGCAGGTCCGACTCGGGTTCTTAATATCACATGACTATCAAAGCTGTAAAGCGGGTTGCGAAAACGATCGAGGTTATACCCTTGTCCAGGAGGCACTTCAGCACTTGTTAAATCACTGGTGGATGCCAATTTACATGGGTGAAGATACTCAGCAAATTAGTATCAGTAACAGGAATCCTACTCGGCGTCAGAGTCAGGATGTCCGATCAGGGGAAGGTAACCTAGTGAGGTTACATTGTATTCAAAGTGGGCGTGGCCAGGTGCCACCACACAATTACGACCGTTGTAGCATCTGTTCGGAAAGTAACCAAGGGTGTTACCTTGTGAGAGCAGCTCTTCAGGGTCAGGTGGATCGTGGAGAAATTCGTCCATATCCGGGTTCTAGACCCATCAACTGGACGCCGAACTACCTTGCTGATCAAGTTGAGGATGTTGTCACCATCTCTGGTCGTCACCAGACAAGGGATGTTTTTGCCATTATCCCTCTACTTGATGAATCTAAAGTTCCCAACTGGGAACGGATCGAGATTACTTACAATGGTCAGAAAAATCATAAGGTTCCCATAGTCATCTATTTGCCGAGACCATTACCGTATGAATCAACTAAGGCTATCCCTTACAAATACGGTGCAACAACCATTGAAATTGGAAAGGAAATTCCATTACCCTCCGTCGTGAATATTGCAGACATCAGTCGAGTAACATGGAGCGGTAGAATCTTCAACCGAGGGGTTGGGGAACTTAACAAAGAAAAGGAACTTCAGACGGAAGCTCCCGATCCACCAGTCGGTCAATCCAGTAATCCCGACCTTTCAAAAAATAATAATGAGATGCTGAAGCTCATCCAAAGGAGTGAATACAATATTGTCGATCAACTGTTACAGACTCCTTCAAAGATCTCGGTATTATCACTGTTACTCAGTTCAGAAGCGCACAGGGAGGCTCTACAGAAAGTCTTGGAGCAAGCCTTTGTGGAACAGGATGTAACAATCAGACAGTTCGATAGTATTGTCTCTAACATCACTTGCAACAATTTGGGATTTAGTGATGAGGAGTTACCCGAAGAGGGTCGCCGTCATAACATGGCGCTCAATATCATAGTTAACTGCCAGGACGATGCTTTAGCCAGCGTACTGGTAGACACAGGGTCAGCCCTGAATGTTATGTCGAAGTCCACTTTGATGCAATTATCATTCAAAGGCCCTCCGATGAGAGTCAGCGAGGTTGTCGTCAAAGCATTCGACGGATCCAGAAAAACGGTTATCGGCGAAGTTGATCTTCCCATAACTATTGGTCCTCACACTTTCCATGTCACTTTCCAGGTCATGGACATCCGGGAAACATACAGTTGTTTATTAGGAAGACCTTGGATACATCAGGCTGGAGCGGTTACTTCAACCCTCCACCAAAAGCTAAAGTTCGTTCAGAACGATCAACTTGTCACAGTCTGTGGGGAACAAGCCTTGCTTGTGAGTAACTTGTCAACATCTACTGGAATAGAACCCGAGGAGGTTATTGGAACTCAATTCCAAGCACTGTCGGTGAGCAAGGACAATTATTTCAAAGGAGGAACCTCGATTTCCTCATACAAAGATGCTATCAAAGCGGTCGAGAGTACCGATACAACCGGATGGGGACAGCTTGTCATTCCCATTGACAATAAAACAAAGAAGGGTCTTGGTTTTTCTGCAACCTGTACCCAGACAACTGCCAACGATGAAAGTCTTCATCCCCTTCAAAACTTCTTCCACAGTGGAGGTTTCCTCCACCCAGTGTCTCAAGCAGTACATACTATCAATGAGGAAGATCCTTCTGACACGGATGAAGAATGGAAATCCTACCTTAACAAGGACGGTTATATGTCTCAGGAAGAGGTGCCTATACCATTTTACTATCCCGCACAAAAAGTCCGAGATTTATACCCAAATCAGATGTCGAAATGATATACGGAGGTTGTGATCCGGAAGGATGCCGTGCTCCGCCAAATTCATTAGAGGAAGACACTCCGGTGAAAGACAATTTTGACTACACCTACTATAGCCCGATGGACGGTTTGCCAATGTGGCAACCTTACCCAGGAAACTTGGGGCAAGAAAGTCAGCCGAGTAATGAAACTCAGCTGAACATCATTGAACAGAATACTTGTGTCCCCACCATGTCATGGGATTAACACTCAGGTCATCCTGAAACTACTCAACATGAAGATGAATTCGCAATGTTTACAGGACTTGAATTCATCAACTATGCTTTTCCCGAGGTCAACGTCATCGAGAGAGATGACTCTTCCAGTTCCAGAGAAGTGTGGGACACCGCTCCCGAAAGCTCTCGTATCAGGCTCGAAGACATCCAGCCAACTGGATGGGGAGATACAGCTGAGAGCACAAATGCAATGCAAAATACAACAGAGGAATCCTCCTACGACAATTCTTCCTGGGAGACAGATTCCAATGATCCTGCTCCACCAGAAATCAGCGTCATTTCTGAAGACAAATCAAGGAAGGTGCCAGACTTTGTGATTCGCCGAGGAGTTCGCCGCCAATGGATTGCCGTCGAGGTTCCGAAGGTCGTTCACCAGTCAAAGTAATTGCCGTCTTTTAACCTTTCACCCTGCCCAGGTGAAACGGATGTTTTGATAGGGCTCGCTTTCTGTAAATTTCCCTCTCCACTTCGCCCAAAGCGACAGAGTTTTGTTTTATATGGCTGTAGTTTCAAGATTCGACTTGTTCATTAATAAAATAACGTCGTTCTGTAATTTCCGCATTTATTGCTGTTTTCTCTTTTTGTTTTTTCAGAAAACGGTAATCCTAAAAAAACATGTAAAAATAAAAACAAGCAGTAAAACAAATACGCTGCACACACTTTCATTTTCCTCTATCTCTTCTAAACACGAATCATCACATCGTGCAGATTGCTTGTTTTAAACCCCGTTGAAACATACGATCCGATGCCTTCTCCCAACTTTGAGTTCCCGGTATTCGAGGCTGAAGAAGAAAATGACAACGAAATTCCAGAAGAGATCTCCCGACTACTCAGACAAGAGGAAAGGTCCATTGAACCTTACAAAGAACCGTTGGAAATGGTAAACTTGGGTTCAGAGCAAGAGAGAAAAGAAATCAGGATTGGGGCACTGCTCAGTCCAACTGCCAGAGAGGGTTTGATAAAGCTTCTCAAAGAATTCCCCGATGTGTTCGCTTGGTCCTATCAGGATATGCCAGGGTTGGATACCAGCATCATGGAACATCACTTACCGTTAAGATTGGAATGTCCGCCCGTAAAGCAAAGGTTGAGACGCACTCACCCGGACATGGCCATCAAAATCAAAGAGGAAATACAAAAACAGATCGACGCGGGTTTCCTCGCCACATCTGAATATCCTCAATGGTTAGCCAACATCGTACCCGTTCCCAAAAAGGACGGAAAGGTCAGAATGTGTGTCGACTACAGAGATCTGAACAAGGCAAGTCCAAAGGACGACTTTCCTTTACCACACATTGACATGCTGATAGACAGCACAGCAATGTTCAAAATTTTCTCCTTCATGGATGGATTCTCGGGCTATAACCAGATTAAAATGGCGCCGAAAGACATGGAGAAAACTTCGTTCATTACCCCATGGGGTACCTTTTGTTACAAGGTAATGTCGTTCGGTTTGAAGAATGTCGGGGCAACCTATCAAAGGGCCATGACTACTCTCTTTCATGACATGATACACAAGGAAATCGAGGTATATATGATTGCAAAATCAAAAACAGAGAGTGAGCACGTTGAACATCTGTCAAAATTGTTCGAACGTTTAAGAAAGTTCAAGCTCCGCTTGAATCCCAACAAGTGCACCTTCGGTGTCCATTCAGGGAAACTACTAGGGTTCATCGTCAGCCAGAAAGGAATTGAGGTTGATCCTGACAAGGTCAAGGTCATTCAAGAAATGCCTTCTCCAAAAACTAAAAAACAAGTCATAGGATTCCTGGGACGTTTAAACTACATCTCCAGATTCATATTCCTCATGACCGCCACGTGTGCGCCGATTTTCAAATTACTCAAAAAGAACCAGGATTGTATTTGGTCAGAAGATTGCCAAACCGCCTTCGACAGTATTAAGGAATATCTGTTGAATCCTCCGATTCTATCACCTCCAGTGGAAGGAAGACCACTGATCATCTACCTCACAGTTCTGGAGGACTCAATGGGATGTGTACTTGGCCAACAAGACGAAACCAAAAGGAAAGAGTCTGCCATTTATTATCTAAGCAAGAAATTCACCGATTGCGAGACTCGGTACACGATGCTTGAGAAAACTTGTTGCGCTTTGGCTTGGGCAGCCAAACGTCTTCGCCAGTACATGATTCGTCATACTACTTGGTTGGTCTCCGAAATGGATCCAATCAAGTATGTCTTCGAAAAACCTGCTCTTACGGGAAGAATTGCCCGTTGGCAGATGCTGTTATCAGAATATGACATAGAGTACCACACTCAGAAAGCCGTTAAAGGAAGTATTTTAGCCGATCATTTGGCTCATCAACCGATTGACGATCAAGAATCAATTGGGTTTGACTTCCCAGACGAAGATGTCATGTATTTAAAAATGAAAGATTGCGATGAACTGTTACCCAGTGAAGGGGCAGAACCAGGGTCCCAATGGGGACTTATCTTTGACGGAGCAGTTAATCATTACGGAAACGGAATTGGGGCAATCATTGTTACCCCTCAGGGTACCCACATTCCTTTCACTGCCAGACTTACGTTCAAATGTACGAACAATGAGGCCGAATACGAAGCTTGTATCATGGGTCTCGAAGAAGCAATTGATTTAAGGATAAAAAACTTGGACGTATACGGCGACTCAGCCTTGGTTATCAATCAGATAAAAGGAGATTGGAACACATACCAATCAGGATTGATTCCTTACAAAGACTATGCAAGAAGGTTGTTACCCTTCTTCAACAGAGTTGAGTTTCATCACATCCCTCGTGAAGAGAATCACATGGCTGATGCCTTAGCCACTCTCTCTTCCATGATTAGTGTAGGTCAATGGAATGACATACCTAAGATCGACATCATGCGCCTTGAACGGCCCACTTACATCTTCACGATTGAAGCAGTCATAGACACAAACCTTGGTATCACGATATCAAATGCTTCTTTCAGAAACAAGAGTACCCATCTGGGGCACTCAGAAAAGACAGGAAAACCCTCAGAAGATTGGCTGGAAAGTTCTTCCTGAGCGGTGACACTCTCTATAAGAGAAATTTTGACATGGTCTTGCTCCGATGCGTAGACATGCCAGAAGCAGACATGCTTATGAAAGAAATTCATGAAGGATCCTTTGGCACTCATACCAACGGACACACAATGGCGAGAAAATTTCTGAGAGCAGGGTACTACTGGTTGACCATGGAATCCGACTGCTACAAGTACATGAGGAGGTGTCATAAGTGTTAGATATACTCCGACAAAATTCATGTACCGCCATCACATCTCAAAGTTCTTTCTTCCCCGTGGCCTTTTTCCATATGAGGAATCGACATGATTGGCTTGATTGAACCTAAGGCTACAAACGGACACCGGTTCATCCTGGTCGCCATTGACTATTTCACCAAGTGGGTCGAAGCAACGTCATTCGCCAATGTAACCCGACAAGTGGTGGTCTGATTTATCAAAAACAATATCATCTGCCGTTATGGTGTTCTGAGCCAGATCATTACAGATAATGAATCTAACTTGAACAACAAGATGATGAAAGAGTTGTGTGCAGAGTTCAAGCTTGAACATCATAACTCATCTCCCTACCGACCCAAGATGAACGGAGCGGTAGAAGCGGCCAATAAGAACATCAAGAAGATCATTCAAAAGATGGTTGTAACCTACAAAGATTGGCACGAGATGCTACCCTTTGCTCTTCACGGTTATCACACATCTGTCCACACTTCAACATGGGCAACCCCTTTCTCTCTAGTGTATGGCATGGAAGCAGTGCTCCCCATAGAAGTAGAGATCCCATCAATCCGAGTATTGATGGAAGCTAAGCTCACCGAAGCTGAATGGTGTCAAAGCCGACACGACGAACTGAATCTGATCGAGGAGAAGCGAATCACGACACTATGCCATGGTCAGCTGTATCAACAGAGAATGAAGAAGGCGTTCGACAAAAAGGTCCGACCTCGCGTCTTCAGGAAAGGAGACCTCGTGCTCAAGAAGATACAATCTTTTCTCACTGATTCTCGGGGCAAGTGGACTCCGAATTATGATGGCCCCTATGTGGTCACGAAAGCTTTCTCAGGCGGTGCCTTGAGACATGCAACCATGGACGGAGAGGAATTTGCCTACCCCACAAATGTTGACGTAGTCAAGAAATACTTCGCCTAAAAAAAACGTCTCGGTGGATTGAAAACCCGAAAGGGCGGTCCAGGCAAAAGTTAGAGACATGAAAAAAAAATCATCCCGATGGATTGGAAATCTCAAAGTACAATCCAGGAAAAAATTAGGCATAATGACAAGTAACTATGTTCAACAGAGGCAAGTCCCTCAGCAGCAGTTACATCATCCATCGGAGGAAAACTCCAGTCAAGGTCATCTTCGACAGAAGCTCAGAATGTCCCGAATTTAAAGTTGGTAGAAGGACATTGGTCGTTATGTTTCAACGTAGCCCTTTTCCCTGTAAATTACCATTTTCTAACTTTGTATATACTCTTTGGAATCACGCGTTTGTCTGATCTCCATCTTATCAATAAAATTTGAGCCCTTGTGCTTTTGTTTGTAATTCTTATTTGTTTTAGCTTTACAGAACGACGTTGTTAACATGATTAGTGATTCTTGAAATAAAACAAAAATGAATTTACTTGTTAAAACTTTTTCTGCTTTTAAAATAATGTCGGCAATTTCTTTTGACTGTTGAACATCAAAGGAACATCGGTCGCTTCTCCAGAAGTAAGCGGACTTTAAAGTGCAGAATCAAAGTACTCCTTCTACGCCAGTGCGCCTGAATGAAGGATCAACAGTGTCAGATGCGACTATTCCATCTGACATCTTCGATCGAGTTCTCATCTCCTAAGCCCGACCAGCGTCACCCCGAACAGGGACCGTTTCTTCTAAGCAAGGCAAAATTGCTATCTTGAACCAGCGATATTTCTACACGCCCCACGATGGCCGAGTATCCAGTCATGTTCATCTTTTAGTTTGTATGTCGCGTCAGTTTTGTCAGCATAAACATACGTACATCATGCATTGTTGATTTGCATTCACATTTCATATTGCATCACTATCACTCCAGTCGGTCTTGTCCCCTAGTGGTAGAAGTCCTCTCAATCGAGTTGTCAGTTCCTGCCTCGTCAGGAAATACTGTGTCTGAACAATCTCTCTCCCGTTTATCTCTGGATTAGAGACGGTCCTTGACCACTTTGATAACTTGAACCTCTGAAAAGCCAGAGAAAACTTTCAATAAATATCACTCTTCGCCATTGAAGATGATATCCTTGCTTTCCCGGATTAAGGAAAATCCCTAGAGAAAGCCTCTTAATCAGAGATTCGGCGGTACGACAGTTTTTCTCTGAAAAAACCACTGATGAAAAGGTCATCGGCACCTCAAAATTGGATCCCATCATATGGCATTTCTCCGAAAAGATCCCGAGAAAAGTATGATGTAAGACCCCAAACGCAAACAGTCTCTCAAGAGACTCGCTTTCCCCAATAGAATCTACAAATGGCGTCTCCAAAATAGAGAAGTTTGTGTACCTCTACAATTCAGACGAATGGGTTCCCCAGCAAGTCTGACATCAAAACTTTTTCCACTCAAATTGCATCTCCCCAGGAAAATTCGGCGAGAAGTTTGAAGGAAAACCGCTACTAACAACGTTCCTTGTCAAGAAAGTTTATTGACAAAAGAAACTAAGACCAGGTCCTTGGTAGGAAACTAGGATCGAGGTGAAGTTTATTTCAGCAACTAAGACCAGGTCCTTGGTAGGAAACCAGGATCGAGGGGAAGTTTATATCAGAAACCGAGACCAAATCCTTGGTAGGAAACCAGGATCGAGGGGAAGTTTACAAAAGAAACTAAGACCAGTTCCTTGGTAGGAAACCAAGATCGAGGGGAAGTTTATTTCAGCAACTAAGACCAGTTCCTTGGTAGGAAACCAGGATCGAGGGGAAGTTTATTTCAAAAGAAAACTGAGACCAGCTCCTTGGCTGAAGACCAGGATCGAGGGGAAGTTTACCTTTTCTAAGCATCTTCGCTTAGCTAAAGAAGATGAATGCGTAAGCTACCATTCATAACCACCATCAAAATTTCAGGTATTCCGATATTTAATCCTCTTGCACCCCGAATGCCCGAATACCTTCGCCATTCACACCTTCGGGTCCAAGAAGATTAAATAGGGGCATCTGTCATACCCCAAATTTTGACCACTAAGATTTCCCATCATTGTGCAAATCATCAGCACAATACGGATGTACCTTTATGCCTCATCAATCTCCTCAAGGAATTGTTGAGCATTCACTACAATCAAGCTTAGGGTTTCAAGCCCTCTCAGAGCCTTTAGACAAAGGATCAATCAAGGAATGACATGATCTTCAACTTGTCTAACCTCTTAAACATCCACAAAGGATCAAGAGGACTCCCACATCAAGAATTAAGTACAAGAGTGCAACATTTCAAGTGGATCAAGCCTCAAGTTCATCTAATACAAAGTCAACTGACGCAGAAAGTCAAAGTTTGACTTTTGGTTAACTTTGAGCTTCACGAGTCATTACTCAAGAAAATATGATGGATGATTTAATTTGATCAAATTTAAATCAAGAAATCATGCAAAATTGTAAAATTGATCAAATTGAAAGAAACTTAGAAATTTTTTCTAAGTTAAAATCATGTTCAAGTGCACAACTTTTCAAGGTTGTAACTATTGATCCAAACATCCATTGATTTTGAGTAAGAGCTACTTTTAAAGAGGGTATTTGATACTTCAACATTGTAGAGGGAATCAACTCAAAATATCATAAGGATTGAAAGATATAAGTGATAAAAGTTGGGAATTCTTAATGTCCAATGTTCTGACATTGCATAGGACATCATTAATATTTTTTTAGCAAGAATGCCCCAACTTCAAGGACGCTTTTCTCCATGATCCAAGTTGAACCAGGTCTGGAGTCAAACATCAAAGTTGAAGTACGTTGTCTCAGCTTTCCAGAAAGTTATAGAACGTACTTGTAGCATACTCGAGCAGGGAGATATGATTTTCGCAAGAATCATTGATAAAGCAGAATTTTCATGACAGCTTTTAGGACAGATTTGACTACACAAGTTCAAGACCATTTTTGATGGCTTTGCAAGCTGAACCAAGACCAAAGTCAAACATCAAAGTTAAAGTATGTCATTAGGGCTTTCTAAAATGTATTAGAACTCCCATTAATTCAACTTGAGCAAGGAGTTATGAACCTCACAACAGGCCTTGCTCGAGCTGATTTTTTAGGACAGATTTTGTGCACTTTTCTTGTGCCACCCAATTTTCAAGCTTTGTCACCATGCAAGACAAGCATCAAAGATGCAATTCACTTCAATTCAAAATATCATAGTGGATTAAAATATACAAGTGATTAAAGTTTGGAATTATTAATGATCAAAGTTGTCAAATGTTTCAACATTTCATAGGACATCATTAATATTTTTTCAGCAAGAATGCCCCAACTTCAAGGACGTTTTTCTCCATGATCCAAGTTGAACCAGGTCTGGAGTCAAACATCAAAGTTGAAGTACGTTGTCTCAGCTTTCTAGAAAGTTATAGAATGTCCTTGTAGCATACTCGAGCAGGGAGATATGATTTTCGCAAGAAGCATTGATAAAGCAGAATTTTCATGACAGCTTTTAGGACATATTTGACTACACAAGTTCAAGACCATTTTTTATGACTTTTCAAGCTGAACCAAGACCAAAGTCAAACATCAAAGTTGAAGTACGTCATCTAAGCTTTCCAGAAAGTCCTAGAACGTCCATGTAGCATACTCGAGCAGGGAGTTATGAATTTTACAACAGGGCTTGCTGCAGCTGATTTTTAAGACATGTTTCAGGACAGATTTGCACACTTCTTGTGCCACACGAATTTCCAAGCCTTGTCATCACTTTGGACACCTCTGAGGATCAAATCTAAAGGGGACAATCACTGAGCCAAGCCTCCAAAGTCCTTGGAACAAGAAGTAGCATGCTATTCCTAAAAATCCCTAAAAGAGGGACAAGACTCCAATTTTGGATTGGAGCATTTAATAGATGGTTAGAGGTGGCATGGACTGACACATTTGCAACTGAATTCAGTCAACATTCCTCCAACAAGTAGGGAACCAAAGCTCTGTGCTCTAACCTCTAGTCAATGGCTAGAGGAGACTTGGATTTTCATTGGACAACATTGGCCAAACCTCTGCTGCAGCCACCATTCACTATTGCTGCGAAAACAAACTTGCTCTACTATAAATAGAGCTCATTTGTGTTCAGTTTGAGTACACCAAAGCCATCAAACAGATGCTTTCCTCAAAATCTCTTCTTTCACCTCAAATTTGCCTTCAAAAGCAAGTAATTCTGAGTTTTTGAGTTAGAGAGCAATTCCACTCAAACTAATCACACACACACACACCTCATATATATCATATGTAAGCTGTGCAAACTATCACAAGTGACCTGTAATCACAAAATCACAAAGTCACTTCTCAAAACCTCAAAATGACACTTTTTAGCATTTTTCAAGCCATGACTTGATTCGGTCACTTTCCAAACCAGATAAAACCTCAAACACACTCCAAATATCATCCTTGAACTGTCCCAAATGGTTCCCAACATCTGGAACACCATTTGAGAGAGTTGCTATTTTGGTCACTTTTAACCCCTTTTGCAAGAAAGGGACAGTTTGTGTTTTTGCAGGTACCAGTTGATTCCAATCATCCTAAAAGCTTCTAAGGGATCATTTGAGTGTGTCTAAAGCATCAAATCATTTCTGAAACAAGAGGCTTGACAGATTGCACAAAAACTCCAAAAAGCTCAAAAAGAGGTAAGCATCACAACTTGGAATCCTTGAAATCATGCATTGCTTTGAAGTCCACTGATCATACACATCTCATACATGTTGTATATGTTGTGTTTGGGCTAATTCCCATGTAATCCATGCCTGTATCAAAGTGTAGCACAAAAAATGCAATTATAGGTCCTTTTCAAAACCACTATCGGGTTTTGAGGAGGGAGTGTGTTATGAAAAAACTACCACCACCATTGGATTCCTTGTGAAATTCCGGGCCAGATGCATATAAATTTTGTCTCAAACCATTGAGATTTGAGAAAGTTATGGGTGTTGGAAATTTGATAAAAAAGATGTTGAAAATTCATGAAAGATGTCGAATGAGATGTTGTGACATCTTTCCTCTTTTTCTTAGTTTATCTTCAAAACTCAACCAATTCTTTCACATAGCAAAAATTATCATTTTCCAAATCTGTTTTACACACTTTTTATTCATACTCCATAATATTTTAATCCACCAAAAAATCACAAAAAATATTATTATTTGATATATTTTTAATATATTCAAAAATATTGTTTTAAATTGTTTTAAATGCTTTTAAAATGATTTCTTTTTCTTGATTTTTAAAAACAAAATGATTTTAAATATTCATGTGGATAAAATACTTTTTCATAAACCTTAATCACTGTTTATAACATGATTAATGATTTTATTTGATATTTTTTTATCATTTTTTATTTGATTTTTCTTTGAAAAATGCTCTTGAAAAAATGGAATTAGGGTTTTTTATTATTTCAACCCTCATCAAACTTTTTCAAAACTCTTGGGCCTCTAATAGAGTGTAAGACCCAATCCTTTTTTTTTGACCAAATTATTTTTGGGCCTCAGTGTATTGTATAAGTCCCGATACCGTCAAAAATAAACGACGCAATCGTCGCCTTTTAAAAAAAAACCAATTGGGCCTCTCCTTGAGCTATAAGACCCATTAAAAACTTTTGGGCCTCTAATAGAGTGTAAGACCCAACCCCCTTTTAACCAAAACAATTTTGGGCCTCACTTATTGTATAAGTCCCTCTGCGTTAAAAGAAAACCTCGGTGCGATCGCCATTTTTAACAAAAAGTCATCTGGGCCTACCCTCGTGTTATAAGCCCCACTTTTTTCTTTAAAAACTTTTTGGACCTCTAATAGAGTGTAAAACCCAATCCCTTTGTAAATACCAAAATTTTGGGCCTCAGTCACTTGTATAAGTCCCACGGTGTTTCCAAAAACTCGGTGCGATCGTCGCCCTTTTCAAAATTAACCATTGGACCTACCCTCGAGTAGTAAGACCCATTTCTTTTCTTAAAACTCACTTGGGCCTCTTGAGAGAGTGTAAGACCCATCCTTTTGTACAGAAAACCTTTTTGGGCCTCAGTCACTTGTATAAGTCCCTCTGTACAAATTCAAACAGTGCGCTCACTAATAAAACCCTGGGCCTCTCTTTGAGCTGTAAGCCCCAAATCTTTTTATTTCAAAGCACTTTCTCCTTTGATTTTGAATATACTGTTGTTTTCAATCTTTCTTTGTTGAACAACTAACCAAACAGTATGGAAGCTCTACAACCGAGTAAGTGTTTACCCGCTTTCATTTACCGCTTTCATATATATATATATATATATAACTGTATTGTGGGGCTGTTTTGCTGTAAGTCTTCTTTCATAAACTCATATCAACTGTGTAATAATAGTATAGATATTTAGAGTTTCCCCGACAACTACGTCTAGAACTAGGTGACGCCGTTTCGTTTATTCGTAGAAATAGACAACTAGATCCCCAATAGGATCACCAGATACAGTCTTCTCTTCGGCTGTCCTCATTAGGAATTGTCAAGAAACTCTACTCCCAAAGATGAATGTATTCTCCGTGAATGGCATCTTTGAGTTTCTTCCAAATTCTCAAACTTTCCTGACTTGATCTATTCCTTGTGGATAGCTTGCCTTGAATTTCTCGGGGTTTGGGGACCCACGGGCTTCTTAAAAGCATCGGCCTCCTCTTGGGCATCGTACAAGGACCCACAGGCTTCCTAAAAGCAACCCCGCCTCCTCTTGGGCTTAGTACAAGGACCCGCCGGCTTCTTAGAAGTATTCACAACCTCCTCTTAGGCTTCGTATAATGATCTCTTCCTCCGGGAATGATAGCCTCCTCTTGGGCTTAGTACAAGGACCCGTCGGCTTCTTAGAAGTTTCCAGCCTCCTCTTGGGCTTCGTACAAATTGTCCCGACGACCTCCTAGAGGTATAGGAACAGAACCTAGTCATCCTCATAGAACAATCTTTTCATAGAGTCTACTACTGTTTCTCAAAGCATAGTACAAAAGATAAAACTCTAGACTTGGACAGTCTAATTTCCTTGAGTCTCAAAGACATTCTCAAGTGACCCCTTCGTTAAATAGGAAGGAAACCCGTAGACTCGAACAGTCTCAATACCCTTCGGATTTCCCGCTTCCTTAAAGAACAGGAATAACCCGGATCCTTGAATCAAATCCCTGAGTACAGTGTTGCTCATATAATAACTGATTTTCTCTTTCAAAATCAGTATACTGAACCTGTCACTTAACTGAACAGTCACAATAGCCTTCTCTTGGGCTTTGTACAATGATTCTCCCCAGCGGAGTCAAACAACGTTTAGCCTCTCTCTCGGGCTTTGTACGAGACACATAAAAGATTCCCTCGTTGAGTCAATCACCCCTTTCGCCTCCATCTCGGGCTTCGTACGAGTTACAAAAAACTCTCTTGTTGAGTCAAATAGCCTTCATCTCGGGCTTTATACGAGATACCAAAAGACTCCATCGTCGGGTCAAAACCTTTTAGCCTCTCTCGGGCTTTATACGAGACGCATATTAGCCTCCTCTTAGGCTTTGTATAAGAAAACCACTGGTTGATCCAATCAACCTTTTAGCATCAAAGCTGTGCATCGTTCACAGTACACAAACATCAACAACTCCTTCCCCTTCATCTAATCGCTGTAAGCGGCAAGCCTCTGGATTATTTACATCCATGCCACTGTCCCTCTTTTAGCATGAGAAATTCCTAAGGAAAGATAGCATTGCTCTACACTGAGTTAAAGTCTTCTCCTTCAGGTTAAAATCCCCTATAAAGGAAATTATGGCATTGCCGGATTCACAAATCTCGGTTAAAGTAATTCTCCTTTACAAAACAGTTGTCACAGACGAACCCCTCTTTAGAGATGACAAATTCTCTCTAAAGTTGAGGTCCTTCAGCTTCACGTCTTGGGCTTTGAACAAGACACAAATAGACTTTTCAACTTCACATCTTGGGCTTTGAACAAGATACAAATCACCTTTCGCTTCACGTCTTGGGCTTTGAACAAGACACCAAAAACACCCATTTCCTCCCATAGACTAGGAGGAACTACGAACGCTCTGATTTCCCTGTTTCGGTAAACGGGAATACGTAGGCATAAGATTGAAAGAAAAAATCTTAGCGAGCACACTAAACAAAAAACCCAAATCCCATATCTCCATCAATCAAAAGCAGTAATTCAAAAACATCATTCCTAACATCCTAATCCTTGTTCCCCGCAAGAAACCTTCTGCCAAGATAAAAAGAAAGAAACTGTATTGGCGAAAATACAAAAAAACCAGTACAAAGGCCCCCCACATTGATAGCATCCGTAACCTAACAGACCGCTATTTAAACTCAGTATGCAAAGCAGGGTTAATTGGAGACATCTATTTCCCTTCCTTATTCAGCTTACAATAGGATAAAAAATGAATCGACCTGTAGTTAAAGCTCAACCGCAGAGAGCGACCAGCGCTTAAGAACCGCGTCCAAAATCGCTCGCTACACCTGGTTTCCTACCAAGGAACTGGTCTAAGTTTCTTTTGTCAATAAACTTTATCGACAAGGGACGCTATGTGTAGCGGTTTTCCTCAAACTTCTCGCCGAATTTTCCTGGAGAGATGCCATTTGATAGAAAAACTTTTGATGTCAGACTTGCTGGGGAACCCATCTGTCTGGGGAAAACGAGTCTCTTGAGAGACTGCTTTCGCTTGGGGTTACCACATCATACTTTTCTCGGGATCTTCTCAGAGAAATGCCATATGATGTGATCCAATTTTGAGGTGCCGATGACCTTTTCGTCATTGAATTTTTCAGAGAAAAACTGCTGTACTGCCGAATCTCTGATTAAGAGGCTTTCTCCGGGGATTTTCCTTAATCCGGGAAAGCGAATATATCATCTTCAATGGCGAACAGTGATGTTTTTCGGAAGCTCTCAGGCTCTTCAGAGGTTCAAGTAATCAAAGTGGTCAAAGAATCACCTTCAATCTAGAAATAAACTGGAGGAGAGATCGCTTAGATGATTCATTTCCTGACGAGGAAAAAACTGACGACTAGATTGAGAGGACTCTTATCACTAGGGAACAAGACCGACTAGAGTGATAGTGATGCAATATGAATATGAATGTAAATCAATAATGCATGATGTATGTATGTATATGCTGACAAAGCTGACGCGACATACAGACTAGTAGATGGACACGACTGGATACTCGGCCACAGTGGGGGATGAAAAGTATCACTGGTTCACGATAGCAATTCTGCCTTGCATAGGAGAGATAGTCCCTGTCAGGAGCTATATTGGTCGGGCTTAGGAGATAAGAACTCTTCCGGGGGTATCAGATGGGAAAGTCGCATCTAATACAACTGATCCTTCATTCAGGCGCACTGGCTTAGAAGGAGTACTTTGATTCTGCACTTTGAAGCTCGATTACTTTTGGCGAAGCGATCGATGTTCTTTTGATGTTCAACAGTCAAAAGAAATTGCCATCTTTATTTTAAAAGCAGAAAAAGTTTGACAAGTAAATTCATTTTTGTTTCGTTTCAAGAATCGTTATTCATGTTAAAATGTCGTTCTGTAAAGTTAAAACAAATAAGAGTTGCAAACAAAAGCACAAGGGCTCAAATTTTATTGAAAGGATGGAAATCAGCCAAACGCGTGATTCCATAGAGTATTTACAAAGTTAGAAAATGGTAATTTAAGGGAAAAGAGCTACATTGAAACATAACGACCACTATCCTTCTACCAACTTTGAATTCTGGACATCCTGAGCTTCTGTCGAAGATGACCTTGACTGGAGTTTTCTTGACCGATGGCATTACTGCTGCTGAGGGATTTGCCCATTTGTTGAACATAGTTACTTGCCATTATCCCTAATTTTTGCCTGGATTGTACTTTGAGGTTTCCAATCCACCGGGATGATTTTTGATCATGTCTCTAATTTTTGCCTGGACCGCCCTTTCGGGTTTTCACTCCACCGAGACGTTTTTCTTTTAGTTTAGGCGAAGTATTTCTTGACTACGTCAACATTCGTGGGGTAGGAAAATTCTTCTCCATCCATGGTTGCGAGTCTCAAGGCACCGCCTGAGAAAGCTTTCTTGACCACATAGGGGCCGTCATAATTCGGAGTCCACTTGCCCCGGGAATCAGTGAGAAATAATTGTATCTTTTTAAGCACAAGGTCTCCTTTCCTGAAGACGCGAGGTCGGACCTTTTTGTCGAACGCCTTCTTCATCCTTTGCTGATACAACTGACCATGGCATAGTGCCGTGATTCGCTTTTCTTCGATCAGGTTCAGTTTGTCATGTCGACTTTGACACCATTCAGCTTATGTTAGCTTAGCTTCCATCAATACCCGGATTGATGGGATCTCTACTTCGATGGGGAGCACTGCCTCCATGCCATATACTAGAGAGAAAGGGGTTGCCCCTATTGAAGTGCGGACAGATGTGCGATAACCGTGAAGAGCAAAGGGTAACATCTCGTGCTAATCTTTGTAGGTTACGACCATCTTTTGAACAATCTTCTTGATGTTCTTGTTAGCCGCTTCTACCGCGCCGTTCATCTTGGGTCGGTAGGGAGATGAGTTATGGTGTTCGATCTTGAACTCTGTGCACAACTCTTTCATCATCTTGTTGTTCAAGTTAGATCCATTATCCGTAATGATCTGGCTTGGAACACCATAACGACAGATGATATTGTTTTTGATAAATCGGACTACCACTTGTCGGGTTATATTGGCGTATAACGCTGCTTCGACCCATTTGGTGAAATAGTCAATGGCTACTAGGATGAACTGATGTCCGTTCGAAGCTTTGGGTTCAATCATGCCAATCATGTCGATTCCCCAAATGGAAAAAGGCCATGAGGAAGAAAGAACTTTGGGATGTGTAGGCGGTACATGGATTTTGTCTGAGTATATCTGACACTTGTGACATCTCCTCATGTACTTGTAGCAATCAGATTCCATTGTCAACCAATAGTACCCTGCTCTTAGAATTTTTCTCGCCATTGTATGCCCGTTGGCATGAGTGCCAAAGGACCCTTCGTGAATTTCTCTTATCAGCATATCTGCTTCTGGTCTGTCGACGCATCGGAGCAAGACCATGTCAAAGTTCCTCTTATAGAGTGTATCACCGCTCAGGAAGAAACTGCCTGCCAGCCTTCTGAGGGTTTTTCTGTCTTTCCTTAGTGCCCCAGGTGGTCACTCTTATTTCTGAAGGAAACATTTGATATCGTGATACAAGGTTTGCCATCTATGACTACTTCAATCGCGAAGATGTAAGCGGGCCGTTCTAGGCGCATTATGTCAATCTTAGGTACGTCGTTCCATTGACCTACACTAATCATGGAAGAGAGAGTGGCTAATGCATCATCCACGTGATTCTCTTCATGAGGGATATGATGAAACTCGACTCTGTTGAAGAAGGGTAACAACCTTCTTGCGTAATCTTTGTAAGGAATCAATCCTGATTGGTATATGTTCCAATCTCCTTTGATCTGATTGATAACCAAAGATGAGTTGCCATATACATCCAAGTTCTTGATCCTCAAATCAATCGCTTCTTCAAGACCCATGATACAAGCCTCGTATTCGGCCTCATTGTTTGTGCACTTGAATGTGAGTCTGGCGGTGAAAGGAATATGGGTACCCTGAGGTGTTATGATGATTGCCCCAATTCTGTTTCCGTAATGATTGACAGCTCCGTCAAAAATATGTCCCCATTGGGAATCTGGTTCTGGCCCTTCACTGGGTAGCGGTTCATCGCAGTCTTTCATTTTTAGATACATGACATCTTCGTCTGGGAAGTCAAATCCGACTGATTCCTGATCGTCAATCGGTTGATGAGCCAAATGATCGGCTAAAACACTTCCTTTAACGGCTTTCTGAGCGTGGTACTCTATGTCATATTCTGATAACAACATCTGCCAACGGGCAATCCTTCCCGTGAGAGCAGGCTTTTCAAAGACATACTTGATTGAATCCATTTCAGAGATTAACCAAGTGGTGTGACGAATCATGTACTGGCGAAGACGTTTGGCTGCCCAAGCCATAGCGCAGCAAGTTTTCTCGAGCATAGTGTACCGAGTCTCGCAGTTGGTGAATTTCTTGCTCAAATAGTAGATGACAGACTCTTTTCTTTTTGTTTCATCTTGTTGGCCAAGTACACAACCCATTGAGTCTTCCAAGACTGTTAAATATATGATCAACGGTCTTCCTTCCACTGGAGGTGATAGAATCGGCGGGTTCGACAGGTATTCCTTGATACTGTCAAAGGCGGTTTGGCAGTCTTCTGTCCAAACGCAGTCCTAATTCTTTTTGAGTAATTTAAAAATCGGCGCACATGTCGCGGTCATGAGGAATATGAATCTGGAGATGTAGTTCAAACGTCCCAGGAATCCCCTGACTTGTTTTTCAGTCTTTGGAGAAGGCATTTCTTGGATGGCCTTGACCTTGTCAGGATCAACCTCAATTCCTTTCTGGCCGACGATGAACCCTAAGAGTTACCCTGAACAGACACCGAAGGTGCATTTATTGGGATTCAAGCGGAGTTTGTACTTCCGCAAATGCTCAAATAGTTTTGACAGGTGTGTCACATGCTCCTCCTCCGTTTTAGATTTTGCAATCATATCATCGACATAAACTTCGATTTCTTCATGTATCATGTCATGAAACAGAGTAGTCATGACCCTCTGATAGGTTGCCCCGACGTTCTTCAAACCGAACGGCATTACCTTGTAACAGAAGGTACCCCAGGGGGTAATGAATGAAGTTTTCTCCATGTCTTTCGGCACCATTTTGATCTGGTTATAGCCCGAGAATCCATCCATGAAGGAGAAAACTTTGAACTTTGTTGTACTGTCTACCAGCATGTCAATGTGTGGTAAGGGAAAGTCGTCCTTTGGGCTAGCCTTATTTAGATCTCTGTAATCCACACACATTCTGACCTTTCCGTCCTTTTTCGGAACTGGTACGATGTTGGCTAACCATTGAGGATATTCTGACGTAGCGAGGAAACCCGCGTCAATCTGTTTCTGTACCTCCTCTTTGATTTTGACAGCCATGTCTGGATGAGTCCGTCTCAACCTTTGTTTTACCGACGAAAATTCTGATCTTAACGGTAGATGATGTTCCACGATGCTGGTATCCAACCCTGGCATATCCTGATAGGACCAAGTGAATACATCGGGAAACTCTTTGAGAAGTTTCGTCAAACTCTCTTTGACAGTTGGACTGAGCAGTGCCCCAATCTTGACTTCTTTTCTCTCTTCTTTCGATCCTAAGTTGATTGTTTCCAGTAACTCTTTGTGAGGCTCAATGGACCTTCCCTCTTGTCTGAGTAGTCGGGAGATCTCCTCTGGAATTTCGTCGTCATTTTCTTCTTCATTCTCAAATACCGGGAACTCAAAGTTGGGAGAAGGCATTGGATCGTATGTTTCAACGGGGTTTAAAACAAGCAATCTGCATGACGTGATGATTTGTGTTTAGAAGAGATAGAGAGAATGCAAGAGTGCGTGCAGTGTATTTTTCTTTGAAAACTGCTTGTTTTTATTATTGAGTTGTTTTTTAGGATTACCATTTTCTGAAAAAAGCAAAAAGAGAAAACAACAATTAATGCAGAAATTACAGAACGACGTTATTTTATTAATGAACAAGTCGATTCTTGAAACTACAACCCTATAAAACAAAACTCTGCCGCTTTGGGCAAAACGAAGAGGGATATTTACAGAAAGTGAGCCCTATCAAAACATCCATTTCACCTGGGCAAGGTGAAAGTTTAAAGTAAAGATGGCAATTACTTAGACTTATGAACAATCTTCGGAACATCGACAGCAACCCATTGGCGACGAACTCCTCGGTGAATCACAAAATCCGGTACCTTCCTTCTTTTGTCTTCAGAAATAACGCTGATTTCTGGTGGAGCTGGATCATTGGAATCTATCTCCCAGGCAGAGTTGTCGTAGGAGGATTCCTCAGTTGTATTTTGCGTAGTACTTGTACTCTCAGCTGTATCTCCCCATCCAGTTGGCTGGATGTCTTCGAGGCTGATACGAGAGCTTTCAGGAGCGGTGTACTTGACCATGAAGTCAAATTTTCCACTTGGTTGTCCCAGGGTTTCCCACACTTCTTTGGAATTGGAGGAGTCATCCCTCTCGATGACGTTGACCTCGGGAAAAGCATAGTTAATGAATTCTAGTCCTGCAAACATTGCAAATTCATCGTCGTGCTGGGTATTTTCAGGATAACCTGGGTGTTGATCCCATGACATGGTGGGGACGCAGGTATTCTTTTCAATGATGCTCAGCTGATTTTCATTGTTCGGCTGACTTTCTTGCCCCAAGTCTCCTGGGTAAGGCTGCCACATTGGCAGGCCATCCATCGGGCCATAGCAGTCGGGGTCAAAGCTGTCTTTCATCAGAGTGTCCTCCTCTAATGAGTTTGGGGGAGCGCGGCATCCTTCTGGATCACAATCTCCGTACATCATTTTGACATCTGACCTTGGTATAAATCTCGGGTTCTGTGCAGGAAAGCAAAAGGGAGTATGTGTTCGCCCTAAGATGTGTAACCGTCCTCGTTGAGATAGGACTTCCATTCTTCATCCATATCGGAGGAATCATCTTTATTGATGGTATACACTTCTTGAGTCACTGGTTGAAGGAAGCCTCCACTGTGGAAGAAGTTATGAATGGGATGAAGACTTTCATCGTTAGCAGCTGTCTGGGTGCAGGTTGCAGAAAAACCAAAGACCCTTCTTTGTTTTATTATCAGTGGGAATGACAAGCTGTCCCCATCCTTTTGCATTGTTATTTTCGATCACTTCGAGAGCATCTTTATATGAGGAAATCGAGGTTCCTTTCTCTGATTAATTCTAATTGCTCACCGAAAGTGCTTGGAATTGAGTTCCATCAACCTCCTCGGGTTCTACACAAGTAGATAATGACAAGTTGCTCACGAGCAAGGCTTGTTCTCCACAAACTGTGACAAGTTGGCCGTTCTGGACGAACTTTAGCTTTTGGTGGAGGGTCGAAGTGACCGCCCCGGCCTGATGTATCCAAGATCTTCCTAATAAACAACTGTATGTTGCCCGGATGTCCATGACCTGGAAAGTGACTTGGAAAGTGTGAGGACCAATAGTTATGGGAAGGTCGACTTCGCCGATAACTGTTTTTCTGGATCCGTCAAATGCTTTGACGACGACCTCGCTGGTTCTCATCGGAGGTCCTTTGAATGATAATTGCATCAAAGTGGACTTCGGCATAACATTCAGGGCTGACCCTGTGTCTACCAGTGCATTGGCTAAAGCATCGTCCTGGTAGTTGACTGTAATGTTGAGTGCCATGTTATGACGGAGACCTTCTTCAGGTAATTCCTCATCACTAAATCCCAAGTTATTGCAGGAAGTGATGTTAGAGACAATGTTATCGAACTGTCTGATTGTTACATCCTATTCTACAAAGGCTTGCTCCAATACTTTCTGTAGAGCCTCCCTGTGCGCTTCTGAACTAAGTAACAGTGATAATACTGAGATCTTTGAAGGAGTTTGTAACAGCTAATCAACAATGTTGTATTCACTCCTTTAGATAAGCTTTAGCATCTCATCATTGTTTTTTGAAAGGTCGGGATTACTGGATTGACCGACTGGTGGATTGGGAACTTCTGTCTGAGGTTCATTTTCTTTGCTGGGTTCTCCAACTCCTCTGTTGAAGATTCTACCACTTTGTGTTACTCGACTGATGTCTGCAATATTCACAACGGAGGGTAACGAAATTTCCTTTCCATTCTCAATTGTTGTTGAACCGTATTTGTAAGGGATAACCTTAGTTGATTCATACGATAGCGATCCCGGTAGATAGATGACTATGGGAGCCTTCTGATTTTTCTGACCATCGTAAGTAATTTTGATCCATTCCCGGTTGGGAACTCTCGATTCGTCAAGTAAATGGATAATGGTACAAACATCCATAGCCCTTTGATGATCAGAGATTATGACAACGTCCTCGATTTGATCAGCGAAGTAGTTAAATGATCCAGAACTTGACCATGGTTGAATCTCTTTTCGGTCCAACTGACTTTGAAGGGCTGCTCGCATGAGGTAGCATCCTTGATTATCCACTGAGCAAACTCCGCACCGCTCATAGTTGTGTAGTGGCACCTGGCCACGTCTTCTTTGAATACAGTGTAACCTTACTAGATCTGTTTCCATCGACCGAATATCCTGACTTTGATATCTAGTAGGATTCCCGTTAGTGATACTAATTTGCTGGGTGTCTTCATCCATATAGATTGGAAGCCACCAGTGGTTCAACAAGTGCTGAAGTGTTTCCTGGACAAGGGCACAACCCTGATCGTCTTCGCAACCCGCTTTACAGCCCTGATAATCATGTGATACCAGGAACCCGAGCCGGACCAATTTAGCATGTAACTCCACCAGGGTGGTATTCATCAAGCGAATATCGAAGATTTGAATCATGTTGATTTGATAATGATTCCTATCATGGTAGTCTTGAATCCATCCAAGATCCATCTGACGCTGGAGGGCCTCTTGTACAAAAGAGCATCCCTGTTTGTTTACCGAGCAAGTCAGACAGGAATTGTACTCATGCCGCGGCAGATTATGATATTGGCTTTGCCTTGAGTGCATTGCCACCAGGTTGACATTCATCACACGAATATCATGGTTTTGAATGATGTTGGAATTCGTATAAACTATGTTAACTCCACGAACTCGGTGCTCTTGGATCCATCCGAGATCCATCTGTTCCTGTAGAGATGATTGCACCACAGAACATCCTTGATTGCTTTTAGAGCAGATATGACACTGGTGATAATTATGAGGTGGCACATGGCCATATCCACTCTGTCTACAATGCATCTTGACCAAGTTGGCCCTTAATAAGAGTACATCGTGAATTTGATAGGTGTTGTTAGACTCTCCCTCTATCAAATTGACTGTAGCCTTCTCGTGTTGAGGCAGCGGGTTCGTGAGAACATTCAGATTCGTATCTTTGAAAGATAAGACCCCGCTCCTAACAAGCTTTTACACATCGGACTTGAAACTGGGACAGCTCTCTATGTTATGCCCCGGTCCTCCTTGATGGTAAGGGCAAGTCTGATCCACCTTAAACCAAAAAGGCAGATTTTCCGGTACTGTAAGAGGAGACTTAGTCTGGACATGCCCCTTGGCTAACAGTAATGGAAATAGTTCTGCGTACGATACGGGTATAGGATCAAATCCTGGTGGTCGTGTTGTACGGTTGTTGTTGTTTGAGGACGAGCCTGCTGAAGAGGCTGTTGTGTCCTTTGCTGAAATTGCTGCGAATGCGGTTGGCTTTGAGCAACCTGAGGTTGATACATAGAAACAGGCGCACGGGTGATAGCAAGAGTTACATCTGCTACTGGTTGGTACCGCCGCCTTTGCTTTCCGAGGGAGATATTCCCAATATCTTGCTCCTTTTTCTTAGCGAGAGCACTACCGTATTTTTTAGTACCGCTTGTCAACCCAGTGTCTTTGACTAGACGTCCTTCTCGAACGGCTTCCTCGAGACGCACTCCCATACCGACCATTTCGGTGAAGTCGCTGGGCGCACTGACAACCATTATATCGTAGTAAAATGAGCTCAAGGTCTTTAAGAAAATCTTTGTCATCTCTTTTTCCTCAAGAGGTGGACAAATTTGAGCGGCAATTTCACACCACCTCTGAGTGTATTCCTTAAAGGTTTCCTTGTCCTTTTGTGACATTGATCTTAGTTGATCTCTGTCTGGTGCCATGTCTAAATTGTATTTATATTGTTGGACGAAGGCAGTGCCAAGATATCTGAAAGTGCTAATTGTAGCGCGGTTTAAACCCATGTACCATTTTAATGCGGCACCGATTAAACTATCCTGAAAGTAGTGAATCAGTAGATCCCGGTTCTATGTCTGAGCTAACATTCACCGAGCGTACATCACCAAATGGCTTTGAGGGCAAGAGTTACCCTTGTACTTTTCAAAATCGGGTACTTGGAACTTGTGCGGGACTTTCACATTAGGGACCAAACAAAGGTCTGCGACGTCCTTTCCAAATAAATCCTGACCACGAATAGCTTGCAGTTTCTTCTACATTTCCAGGAACTGCTCCTGGAATTCATCCATTCTATCGAACATACTTTCCTTTCTACTAGAAGGTATCTGTGGAATCTGTCCTTCCGGGACAGTGTGCACCACAGGGGGTGGTACCGTTACTACGGCAATGAATCTTGGCATTTCCCGAAGTTTGTAACCTTCAGGAGTCTTCATTATGCCTCTGGCATCCTCGCTTTCCCGAAGTTTGTAACCTTCAGGCCCAGCGGCTTCTACTATGATTCCCTGATCTTCAGTGATCGGTGGAACATATCCTTTCGGGATATAGTTAACAGGCATGCCCCAGGGACGATCTTTCGGCATTTGATACCTAGGATCATACTTCTCCACTATGGGCGTTGAGGTGATCTCTGAGATCACAGTTCTTTGCAACTGAGCTTCTGCCATGGCTTGCATGTCGTTACGAAGCTTTCTCATATCCTCTCTCAGAGCGTCGATCTCTTCTTTCAACTCTCTATTCTCTTCCTCGAGATCATCCATCTTTTTCTGACGACTGGCCCGAGTATTGTACAAATAAGACAGTTTGACTCTAGAACCGAGACACAAACGTGAGATTCGTAGGTAAGAAGAATACGTGACGTGAGAACGATGAATGCAATGACTATATTAATTGTTTTTTTTTTGTTTAATCAAAATAAACTCCGACAATTAGATTGCAAATATCAAACAGTGGGGACACCCCCGTTTTATTGAATTCAAAGGATTACGGAAATGGAAATACAGTAAATTACAAGGTGCGGAAACAGAAACCTAAGCTAATGGGTCCCGAGTCCTCTCTGAGGAGAACTCGGGTGCTGATTCTGGTGCTTTCCTTTTCTTGGACCGGGGCTCTTGGGCCATTGTCGGGTTGTCATTCCTTTGCCAAGTGAAAGGAGCGAGCAAATTCCTTTGGTCATCCTGATTTTCTACAGCATGTTGCTCCAAAATCTCAATTAGAGCATCCTTATCTTTCAGCAGTTGTTGTATTTTGGTACACTCCACATTGAGAATGCGGTACTTATTCTTCCAAGACCTTCTCTCTTGTTGAACTTTGTTGAGAGTACCCTGAAGTTTTTCCATATCAGTCATGAAGTACATGACAGATTCCCTTGGCGGAAGAACTCCGTGACGAGGATAAGTCATCTTTATCTTGAGAGCTATAGTTTGTACCCAGTGGAGATAAGGCTCCACCGAGACACAATCCGTTTTCCTAGAGACTCCCATCCTTTCTTATGAACATGATTCCAAGCGTGCACTATTTCCATCTTTAGTGCCCTGTCATTTTCTCCTTCCTTGAAGAAAAGACCTTCCAGATGAGCATTACGCATGACATGCCTCATCGGGTATCCAAATTGACGACGAACTAAAACTGGATGGTAATTGATTCCTCCCTTAGTTCCTATGAGGGGTACGTTGGGGAAGTTTCCACAACGGTCAATGATCCTGATCCCGTCATAAATCCTATTGTACCAATCTATGTCAGAGTTGGTAAGAGACATGATTTTCTGTGACCAACGTAAGGCACTCTTATGATCCCAGCGGCAGACTTAGGCAAATAGGAGATAAACCACTTATATAGCAGGGGTACACAGCACGTGATCATTCCTCCGCTGTATAAATTCCCTAAGTGTACAGAATGATACGCATCTGCGAGCAAGGTTGGTATGGCGTATCCAATGAGAAAAACCTTAATGGCGTTGATATCGACGAAGTTATCAATGTTGGGAAACAGAAATAACCCGTAGGTGAGTAAAATAAAGATGCTTTCAAAAGCAGTCACGTTCCCTATACTAGCAAAGTATAGAGCCTTCTTTACCAGAAACTTGGCTGGTAAACCTGGGATTCCTCCTTTGGTGGTCAGGTGAGTCTTGACTTCTGACTCATCCAAATAGATTGCTCTTGCAATGGTATGATCCTTTGGAATTTCTTCCAGTCCAGAAAAGGGATCTTGATCAGTAATGGGTAGATCAATCAGATGAGAATACTCCTCCAGCATTGGTGCGAGCTGGTAATCCGGGAATGTGAAACAGTGATAGACTGGATTGTAAAACTGAACGAGTGCCTCCAGGATTCCTTCAATTACATGGACCCTTAATAGAGGTAGCAGACCTCCGTACTTGGCTCTGAAAGCGTCAGGGTTAGTGATCATCCTTGCTAATCCTCTCAAATCCTCTAGTTTTGGAACCTTGAAGGTATACTTGTGAGTTTTTCTTCTACCGAAATCCATTAGCGCAATCCTTTTCTCTCTGACATTTGCAATCATTGTCTTAGTTTAATTTGAAAAAGAGAGACTAGAAGAGAATATTTTCTTTGCTTAATGTTTTTTAAAATGAATGCATGAATGCAGCACACAAAAACACAGAAAAGACATGGGGTCAAAGGGTCGGTGTCATGAAGTCAAGGCTCTACCCATCCCAAAGGTTTATACTAGTGATTTTTGTACCTGTCTCTCAAAATCATTGATTCTTGTCGAGATAAGATCAGCGGGCCGGGAACCGTGCTAGGTAATGTATTTCGAAGAATCTCAGAAGAGGGTAGTATCGCGTGACAACTATTTCCGATAGCTTCCGCACTACTGAAAGAGGTTTTTCCCCGGTGTATACTCAATCTTTCCACATGCGGCATCACACGCATTCCCATTAGCAGAAAAATAAACACAGATATCAATTAGGAAAAGCAGTATATATATTTGTCCTAATGTCCTAGACTTTTTAAGAGCTATGAATCCTATGATCCTAACAGAAAATGGCTCCTCGGCGGAGTCGCCATTCTGTGGTACCTTCCCAACTTAAAGGTTTTTGACCTAAGATCCTAGTGAGGGCCGATCCTAGCAATAATAACATTCCCCGATGGAACTGTCATTCGGTGATACCTTGTGAACCCAATGACTCGTCCTAAGAGAAGGTTTCAACCAGAGAGATAAGAGAGACAAGATTCCTTTGTTTCGCCCCACGGTGGGCGCCATTTTTCCTGTGAAATTGTCTAAACTTAAGGTTTCCTACTAAGAGACGGGAGAAGAACAAGTCTCTCCCACTGTGGTCGCCATTTTTCTGTAGCGCGGTTTTTGTGGTTTCGAATCACTATCGCTTTGGTACTACAGTTCGATTCATTTTTTATCCTATTGAAGCTGATGAAGGAAGGGAAATAGATGTCTCCAACTAACCCTGCTTGCAAACTGAGGTTAAACAGTCAAAACTGTTGGTTTAAAGATGCGACTTTAGTTCGTGGGCCTCTCTCTGCTTATTTTGTTCAGAACGAAATACCAGGATTGTTCATGGGGAATTTATTGGGATCCTGCGCCAGATTGGATGGAGGTAGGGGACTTTGGGGTTTTTTGATTAGTGTGCTCGCTAAGATTCTTTTTCAATCTTATGCCTACGTATTCTCGGGATAGGGAAATCAGAGCGATCGTAGTTCCTCCTATTCTATGGGAGGAAATGGTGTTTTGGTGTCTTGTTCAAAGCCCAAGACATGAAGCTAAAGGTGGTTTATATCTTGTTCAAAGCTCAAGATGTGAAGCTGAAGGGTCTATTTGTATCTTGTTCGAAGCCCAAGATGTGAGCTAAAAGGGTGTTGACTTTAGAGATAATTTGTCATCTCTAAAGGGGAATATTTGGCCTGTTTGGCACGACTGTTGGGTGACTGATTATAAAGGATAATTACTTTAACTAGGATATGCGAATCCAGCAATGCCATAATTTCCTTTATAGGGGATTTTCAACCTGAAGGAGAAGACTTTAACTCAGTTTAGAGCAATGCCATCTTTCCTTAGGAATTTCTCATGCTAAAAGAGGGACAGTGGCGTGGATGTAAATAATCCAGAGGCTTGCCGCTTACAGCAATTAGATGAGGGAAAATGAGTTATTGATGTTTGTATGCTGTGACCAAAGCATGATTTGATACTAAAAGGTTGATTGAATCAAACGGGGATTTCTTTATACAAAGCCTAAGAGGAGGCTATTGACCCAACAAGAGGATGCTTTTATATGTCTCGTATGAAGCCCGAGAGAGAGGCTGGAAGGGTTGACTCAACAAGAGAGTGCTTTTGTATGTGTATTGTACGAAGCCCAAGACGGAGGCTAAAGGTGTTTGACTCTACAAGAGAGTCTTTGTACCTCGTACGAAGCCCGAGATGGAGGCTAAATTGTTTGACCTAACAAGAGAGTCTTTTATCCTCAACAAGAGAGTGATTTGGTATCTCGTACGAAGCCCGAGATGGAGGCTAAAAATGTTTGACTCAACAAGAGAGTCTTTTATACTCAACAAGAGAGTGATTTTGTATCTCGTACGAAGCCCGAGATGGAGGCTGCAAAGGTTAACTCTGCTGGGGAGAATCATTGTACAAAGCCCAAGAAGAGACTAGGGTTACTGTTTCAATTGAGTGACAGGTCCAGTATGTTGGTTAAAAGAGAAAATCAGTTCATATATGGGTAATGTTGTACTTATGGATTTGATTTGAGGACCGGGATTATTTCCTGTTCTTTAAGGAAACAGAGAATCCGAAGGGTATTGAGACTGCCCAAGTCTACGGGTGTTTTTTCCTATTTTTGAAAGGAACTTGAGAATGTCTTCGAGACTCAAGGAGATTAGACTGTCCAAGTCTAGAGTTTTATCTTTTTTACTATGCTTAAGAGAGATCCAGAGACAGTATGTTCGTCGTAGGAAGATCTAGACTCTTTGAAAGACTGTTCTATTAGGATGACTAATTTCTGTTCCTATACCTTTAAGAGGTCATCGGGATAATTTGTACGAAGCCCAAGAGGAGGCGAGAAAAACTTTTAAGAAGCCGAAGGGACAATTTGTACGAAGCCCAAGAGGAGGCTATCTTCCCGGAGGAAGAATCATTATACGAAGCCTAAGAGGAGGCTGTGAAAACCTCTAAGAAGCCGACGGGTCCTTGTACAACGCCCAAGAGGAGGCGGGGATGCTTTTAGGAAGCCTGTGGGTCCTTGCACTAAGCCCAAGAGGAGGCTGATGAACAGTTCTAGAAGGGGTTTCACTTGGAACATTGGCCTTCTGTATATGAACTGTTCAAGGGGGAGATTTCTTAGATCTAGTTATCTAAAATTGTTGTAAAAGAAAATTCTCATGGCTTCTGTTATGTTGAAATATCCGGGAGAACGTTGGATGTAAGGAGACGAGGTTTTGTCTAGTTCTAGACGTAGTTGCCGGGGAAACTCTAAATATCTATACTAGTATTAGACAGTCGATATGAGTTTATGAAAGAAGACTTACAGTGAAACAGCCCCACAATACAGTTATATACATATGAAAGCGGTAAATGAAAGCGGGTAAACACTTACTCGGTTGTAGAGCTTCCATGTTGTTTGGTTAGTTGTTCAACAAAGAAATTGAAAATAACAGTATGTTACAAAATCAAAGGAGAAAGTGCTTTTGAAAGGAAAATTGGGGCTTACAGCTCAAGGAGAGGCCCAGGGTTTTATCAGTGATCGCACTGTCGTTTTGTACAGGGACTTATACAAGTGACTGAGGCCCAAGAAAGGTTTTTTGTTCAAGGGGATGGGTCTTACACTCTCTCAAGAGGCCCAAAATGATTGAAAGTGAAAAAAGATGGGTGTTATAGCTCAAGGAGAAGCCCAATAGTTTATTTTGAAAAGGGCGACGATCGTGCCGAGGTTTTGAAAACACCGTGGGTCTTATACAACGAATGAGGCCCAAAAGTTTTTGTTTTCAAAAGGGGATTGGGTCTTACACTCTATTAGAGGCCCAAAATGATTTTGAATGGGTCTTATAGCTCGAGGAGAGGCCCAGATGGTTTGTTTTAAACGGGCGATGATCACGCCGAACTTTTGGAATACAACGGGACTTATACAATATTTGAGGCCCAAAATAGGTTTGTATTTACAAAGGATTGGGTCTTACACTCTATTAGAGGCCCAAAATGTTTTTAAAAGGTTTGATGAGGGTTGAATTAATCAAAACCCTAATTTGTTTCCAAAATGTATTTTAATTGAATAAAAAATTCAATTAAAATGATCAAAATTGTTTAACATGTGGAAAACAACTTGTGATCTTGTATTAATATTTCAAAAATCATGTTTTGACCTACAAAATGATTAGAAATCATTAAAATTTGCAAAATCAAGAAGGAAAAAATATTTTAAATGTCAAAAAATAATTAAAATATTAATTCTTGGCAAAAATATCAATTATATGAAATAAATAATATTTTTGGGATTTTTTGGTAAAATAAAATATTTTAACATTTTTGTGAATTATTAAAAAAAGAATCAACTCAAAATCATTAAAACTCAGAGAGAAATTAATTTTTGAATCAATTAAATAAAATCACAAAATTCAAATATTCAAATATTTGAAAAAGGACGCCAAGAACATGGCAAGAACACGCGCCCTTCCTCTGTTTCTATAGATTTGCGTTTTCTATCCAATCTCACTGAATACTTGATTATATCATGCAATCTACATATCAATCTACTTGTTTCAACCTCACGATCATGTCTATGGTCTTTAATTTCATTTATTTTAAGCATGGAATACGAAATCAAAGAGAAACCTCAAGAACCCTAAATTCTGCATGAAGGTTCAGAAATTCCATACACGATTCATACAAAGCAATTGATTGAGGGTAAACACTCTATGCATAATTATGAACATATGGCCAAATTATTGTGCAGCAAAAAATGCATGGATCATAGAGTTAGAAGAGCTCAGGCTCACCTCTTGCAGCTGGTGATCGTGTTTTGGGTTAGAGGTGTTACACCTAGGTTCCAATGATCTGGATAGCTTCCCTAGGTGCCATGGAGTGTGTCTGGATGCTTGGAATGGATTGAAATGATCTGGAACTTGAGATGGTACCCCAACTACAAATCTGTCAAAGGCTTGAGCAATTGGCTAGTGATTTTGTGATTTTGATGTTCCAGATGTTATGTGAGTGTTTGGATCACTTCTATATAATGTTTATGAGGTGTGTGTGTGATTGGTTTGGTTGGAATTGCTCTCAACCTCAAAACCCGATAGTGACTTGCTTTGGAAGGTAAATTTGGAAGTGAGAAGGTGATTTTGAGGAAAGCATCTGTTTGATGGCTTTGGTGTACTCAAACTGAGCACAAATGAGCTCTATTTATAGTAGAGCAAGTTTGTTTTAGGATCAATAGTGAATGGCAACCGCAACAGAGGTTTGGCCAATGTTGATCAATGGGAATCCAAGTCTCCTCTAGCCATTGACTAGAGGTTAGGGCACATAGTTGTGCTTCCCTAGTTGTTGGATCATTCTTGACTGAATTCAGTTGCGAATGTGTCAGTCCATGCCACCTTGGTGCATCCATTAAATTCTCCAATCCAAAATTGGAGTCTTGTCCCTCTTTTAGGCATTTCTAGGTTTAGCATGCTACTTCTTGTTCCAAAGACTTTGGAGGCTTGGATCAGTGTTTGTTCCCTTTAGTTTTGATCCTCAGATGTGTCCAAAGTGATGACAAGGCTTGGAATTATCTGATTTTTCCAAATTGAGCAAAAGTGCAAAATTCTGCCTAGCCTTGGCAGTTTTCAGCAAGACATATTGCCATTGTCATATCTCATGGCTCAAGTGGAATTTGATGGAGTTCTTGGCCATTTTGGAAAGCCCTCATATGATACAATAATTGTTTGATCATAATTGGTTTTGATACTTTTTGGATCCAAGTGAAAAATGCCCCTACATTTGGAAAAAAGTGAAGGCAGATTCTGACTTAGTGAAAATTTCACTAAGTGTTGGAAAAAAGTGACATTTTCACTTTTTGTGATTTTGATAATTCCATAATTTAAAATCCATGGGGAATTGGAATGAGTGGTAGTTGAAGCTTTTGTAGACGGTAATGAGAGCTACAAATCCAGCTTTGGATGGGGAAAATGGCCATGTGGTTTAGGAGTTATGATCCTCGAAAGTTGGTACCCTAGCCACTTTGTTCCATAACTTAGAAAATTTTCTAAGTTTTTTATGGTTACCCATTTTACAAGTTATCCCACTTTTCTTGATTTTTCTTGATGAATGATGATTCCAATCATACATTAACATCATTTTGGGGTCAAAGAACCATAATTGTGAAAAATCTCAAAAAGTCAAAGTTTGACTTTTGTGCACATTTGACTTTTTGTCAGATGAATTCCAAACTGTGCGATCCTCTATGAAATCAAGTCCTTGACCTAAATCAAACTTGACGGATTGATTTCATAGGTGTTATAGGGTGTATTGAATCATGTCTTTAGGGTTTGGGAGCATGTCCTGGTCAAAAGTCAAAGATACAGTTGACTTTTTTCCGCGAAACCCTAACCGTGGTTCTGATGAAATTGAAACTTGTTGCTCAAGCTTCTTGGATCAATACATTGTTTCAAATGGATCAATGTGATGTACTTGAGACCCTCAAATCCCCTCTTGAGGTCTTGGCTCATGTTTTGTCCCAAAAGTCAACTTAGGGGTGAATTAGGTCAAAAAACCCTAATTCCTGATTTTTTTTTATGAATGCATCCCTCGAGGCAAAATTGACTTGATGATTGGGTTCATGAGATCCCTTGGAGCATCATAGGTTATGCTTTGAAGCATTGGCTCATGCCCAGAGGAAAATTTCCATCTGGAGGCCCTGGTCGACCAAACCCTAATTTGGTGACACTAGCAATCTTAAGGCTTGATCCACCTAGAAGGGAGAAGCCTTGTGCTTAATCCTTGAAGTGGGAGTCCTCTTGATCCTTTGTGGATGTTTGAGAGGCTAGACAAGTTGAAGATCATGTCACTTCTTGATTGATCATTTGTCTAAGAGCTCTGAGAGGGCTTCAAACCCTAAGCCTGATTGTAGTGGATGCTCACCCATTTATGGGGAGACAAATGGTTCATCCATATGGTGATGATGATTTTCACAATGATAGGAAATCTTAGTGGTCAAAATTTGGGGTATGACACTGTGGTATGGCTATGGTGTAGTCTAGGACTACTTTATCTTCTGAAGATTCAGACGTGGAAGGTGCGAAGTCTTTGGAGTTTCAAAGCAGATAGTTATTCATCAAGGTGTGAGCTTGAAGGGAATATATGTGATAAGCAGGATGAAGGTTGTCTACTCAAACTTGGTTGTTGAATCAAGTCTATGAGAGCATGGAACTCTTGTTCTGTAATAGGGAGGAGGTTCTTCTTAGTGGCAGAAGGAGGAGCTGAATTCAGCAGTTGGATGTCGTATCAGAATGTTCTGACATCTAGCTTAACATCAGGATCTCAACTGGTGATGTGGCACATCAGCTTAAGATAAGGTGATCTACAGGAGAATGGAAGTTATGGATGCTTCAAAAAGGTCTATCTCATGCAGTTTACGGGAGCTGTGGTTTGAGAAGATGTTACATGTCTAGAGGCTTGGTGGATCCAAGATGTCTTGCTATGGAGCAAGTACTTCATGTGACTTGAAGATCAGATTCCATTGGTAGATCAGTGTATCTTGTGGGGGTTCTGAATAAGAGAGAGATCAATCAAAAGGTGGCATTTGGTTGGTTTCATAGTGTGCATTCAAGCAGGATGCTTGAAACTAATTTCTCTTGTACAGAAGGGTTGTTAGTTGAAAACGTAAAGAGGTTCTGGTTCTCTTGGAGCTTGTGGTAGAAGTTCTAGATTGAGGATGGAAAAATGCCTTCTTTTGGTGGATGAGAGTTTATTTCTCTCGAGGTTTCTGAAGTTCTCTTTGTTCAAGCTGGTGGCGCAGTGTTGTTTGAAGATCTTCAGTTGGATTACTATGTAGATAGTAAGTCCAGTGGTGGAACATATCAAGAACCATGGTGTGTGGTGTCTGTGATGTGTGAAGGATGTCCTAACTGATGTTAGAATATTTTCTGGGTTGGTTATCCTTGGAGGAGGACTCTTAAGTTCTGGTCTAGGAACTTGTTACCTACATCATGTCTAAGGAGTATCTATCTTGTCATACGGGAGAATGATGGAGTAGAAGAACTGCCTTGGAAGGATAGTGTAGAGAAGACTGAAGTGGATCATGTGTTGATTGCATGGAAGTCTGAATATGTATATTCACCAGTTGATCAGAAGTATTCCAGGTTATCATACATGAGAATGATGAAGGAATGACTGTCTTGGATTGTTGGGTGTCTATCTATTGATTGACCTTGCTAAGGTCAGATGAAAAGCTTGTGGAGGGGATAACGCCCCTATTGGCAAGTCATGCTAATTGGAAGTGGATCAGTTTTGCAGCTGTGAAGTTCTGAAGCATGTATACGGTATCTGACACCGTTGGAAGAAAACAAACTAAGAGGTATGGTATCTCTTTGAGGAATGTGGATCATTCCAGATCAATTGGACTTTATCTATACATGAGACTTCAAGAGGAATTCGTTTGGTGTATGGATAGTTTCTGGAAAAGGGCGATCAATGGAGCTTTGATCTTAATCCAAAAGTTTGTTAATTTAGGATGGTGATCCTAATGAGTCCTCACGGGAAACATGATGGTATTCATGTGTGAGAGATTATTGGTTCTTGTCAGAAGAAGCAATAAGTGGAGTTGATGATTATGTTTAGCAGGTAGGTTGGACAGAGGGTACACTCTTGAAGACATGAAGATGCGTCTTATGTTTTCCATTCATCAGAATAAGTGTTCATTGGAGGAGCACTAGTTATCTTAGATATGGGGAGTTTCTCCTTAATCTAAGATATATTATTGCAGGGGTGCAGTTCAGGATCCAGTTTGTATTGTGCGTCAAGTAAGCTGTGATTATGTTTCCATCCTGGGAGGATGAGATGTCAAGAAGTATGTCTTGGCATTGCTCTGCTGCTGCAGACTATGAAGGTTTTGATCAATACAGAAGTTTTCTTTGGTAGACAATGATGTCAGAACATTGTTAAGGGCATGTGATGAAAGTAACTGGTCTTGTGGTCGGTGGAGAAATTGCGCGTGCAAAAAAGTGTTCTTCGCTCTTTGAATTCCTCTTGGACGGTTCTCTGTTAATGCTTTAATTGACTTGACTGGTGTCATTTCCAATGGTTCGATGATTCTTATGTGAGTACTTGGGTATGTAAAGGGACATTTCTGGATATGAATCTGCTCTAGACACTTTTGTCAATTTTTGGCTAAAAAGAGGGAGAAAGGAGTTTATGCAGTGTTCTTTGTGTCCTAAGTGTCGTTTGTGTCTTGTGTCCTAAGTTAAGAACACAATCATGTGTTTAGGGGGAGTTTTATCCTCCTCCTCATGTACACCAACATAAGGAAAAATTAAGTTAGGATTTCTGGAATCTCAGGAGTCTTAAATTAATACTTATGATTTGGTTATTCAGGTTGACACAGAATCCTGGTTTTATTGTACAAAATGAGTTTTAGCCAAAATTTGTCAAAATGGGGAGATTGAAGACTCTAAAGATTTGAATTAAATTTTGGTAAAACTCATTGTCAAACAAAAGGATTCAACATCAAGAAATCTGCCAAACACAAAGTTGTCGAAGGAGATGTCATAGCATGAAGACTCGACATCTGGACTGCTATAACAGATTGTTTAAATCTGTTTCAAATATGCTCCAAGTTTCTAGGCGTGTTTAGCAGTGGATCAAGGAAAGATTTGTTTAAAGATTTGAAGCCAAACTGAATACTCTATATAAGAAGACTTAGACCTAGGATTTTATATGCCTTTTTGTAACCTAGTTCTCTTGTGTAAAAATAAGGGTTTAGGGTTTTGAGAGTCGTTGGCTCTCTAGGTTGTAAGTCTCCCTTTGTATCAGTTGATGCATTATGGCAGATATAGGTGTCGCACAGATCCATAAGCCTTGAGGTATTGGATTGTGTATTGTTCTTGGATGAAGCTGTTAAGCAAATCCGAGTTAGCTTGTTTGTCAAGTATGCTTGACAAAATTCTGTATTGACAAGGATGATGTAGAAATCACAGTTGGTGATTAAGGGAAATGAGTGGGGTATCTCGTATCAAAGATGTTGTTCTTTGATAAAGTCTTCATTGGGTAGATATTAGGATATAAAGTTGTAAATGGGGGAGTTTAGCTTTGTAACAGTTCTATAGACAGTGAAGTGTTCTTCCTGGATTGGTATCCCCCAGATGTAAGTGAATTGCACCGAACTGGGTTAACAATTGTTGTGTTCTTTATCATTCTGCAGATTTACTTTTCTGTTAGGGTTCATGATAAACTTGTTGGATCAGATGTCGTAACATCTGTGTTGTTGTCGTTCTGATAATCAAGGTATCAGCCTGCTGTTATTCCTCTGTGTTTAAAATGTTTATGCAGAACAATGTCTTGACATGTGTTAGAACATCTGTTGTCTGCATTGCCAGAATTTCACTATTGATCAAACTTGAATCACAAATCTTTTAAAGACTCACCGCCGAGCTTTGATTTATCCAAGGGAAAGGGTAAAGATTGCAAAAAACCCTAAGTTTGCAATGTAACAACAATGCTAAGAGATTTTGGGGGATTGGGGATTGGTTATGCAAAGGGAAGGTATTATCACCCTAAACATCTATAGTATTCTATAGGAACCTCTTACTAGTATTTGTGATATTGTTTGTTATTGTTTTGTGTTTGGTTTATATGCTGAGAGATAGAGACCTAAGAGTTTAGTTACTAAGTATGCTCGCCAAAACTTCGCGGTCTTGTGCCTACATATCCTTATAAGGATGGAATCAGAGCAATTGTAGTTCACCTAAATAAGGATGGATGAATACTTGATTATGATCAAGATTCAAAGGGGGTTAAGTGTTACGGTCTTAACAGTTTCTTGACTTGGCAAAGTCACAAGGGTTGTAAATTCTAACCTAAGTCTAAGACTCAAAAACCTAATGACTCTAACAAGGTTAAAGGGTGTGGATAGTGATGAGTTATCTATGGCATGGAGTCAATAGAGAGACTTTCCCTTGGATTAAGGAATAGAAGACAACTTGTGGATGGAAGCTAACAAGCTAACATCACTTGGGGGAAATAACTTAACTAAGATAAATGGAGTATGATTTAAGTATGGATGGTATGAACAAATGTGATATTCAAACATGATATCAATTTAAGTAACAAAGTAACATTCAAACATGATGTTAGCATGGCAAAGATAAAGCATATGGTTACAACCAAAGCATAAAGATAAATGTGACAACAATTAGAGCAAGGACTTAACCAAGTCATGAACTAGACAAGGTAACTACCTAGTATGTTCAAAGGTCCAAGGAAGATTTAAATTAACAATGGTGACAACCAAATTAAGTTTAATCAAACAAAGATGTTATAACATCAAAACAAATATGGGATATAGTTCTAACAAGACTAAGGTCAAAGATAAGGCAACATGCTTTAGGGTTTACTAACACCACTTAATCATGAATACAAGACAAAGGAAGATAAGTTGTAACAACACTTAATCAATTAACATTTCAAAGCATGGATAAGTTATTACAACACTTAAGCATGATAAGATTAAAGTTCAAGTTAACATGTGAAAGTTATGACAACACTTAAACATGGATAAGATCAAGGGTTCAAAGTTGACATGTATAAGTTAAGACATTACTTGAACATGGATATAAGTAAGGTATACATAAGTCATGATAACAATCAAAGTTCAAAGCATACATGAATAAGTTAAGACATTACCTATCATGGATACAATGTGTAACAAGCAAATGGTGGCAACCAAACATACATGAACAAGAGTGACATGTTTATGACAATAACATGTGGATGAATATATGTTGCATACAAAGGATGGCATATGTGAATGATTAAAGATGACATGTTAAAAGTTAGACATCATATGAACAAGTTAAAACATTACTTGGACATTTAGGCATGGTTACAAGTTGGACATGTTAACACAAGTAGGTAACAACCTAAACATGCATATTAGGGTTCAAACATGGTTACAAGCAAACAAGAACATCATAAAGGTCAAAGTAAGCATGTGTAAGTTAAAACATCACCTACATGGAAGCAAAAGTGTACATGTCTCAAGACTTTGGTGACAACCTAAAGTACATGTTGTGGTTCTTGGTGCTCATCCAAGGATGTGTGTGAAAGGTCAAGATAAAAACACAAAGTGGTTCATGGCATAAGTGACAAAGTTCAAGGAATTTAAACATGTAAACATACATAAATAAGCCAAAAAATCAAGTCAAACTCAAAGATACAAGTTGATAAACTTACACAAAGTTCACATAAGTTGTAAATGGTTCAAACTTGTCCATATAAGCAAAAAACATCAAAGGAAATAACCTAAAGAACCAAAATAGTCCTTAAGAAACCCCTAAATATCCTCTTACTTCAAACATGAATAAGTGGTGTAAAAATAAATATTTTTGGAGAACTCTTTTCATCACAAAAAAAAAAAATAGACAACAATATGAATCCATAGCAAAAAAGAGTGGGTCCAAAAGCCTAAGGGATGAAGAAGTTATGGCCATTTGAAGTTGTAAAGAAAATGAAGAAAACAAAGTATTAAAAATAAAGGAAATGGTTCACATGGGTGTTGAACCCACGCCACTCATCTTGTGCCTCAAAACTAACACCACTGAACCAGAGCGTGCTTTGTGATAATAATATGGAAACACATAATAATATATGAAGTCCATTTGGAAATTGGGAAAAATAAAAAGAAATGGGGCGAGAGGGATTCGAACCCCAGTTATGTAGGTTCAAGGTACAAAGGCGCGTAAGTCAAAACCACTGGGGTGGTGATACATCCATTGTATCACCCCCACAAATTAATAAATAAGCCTATCAAAACCCTAAAATCTGACCTAAGGCGCCATGGCTGGCCTTGGTCATCTTCAACATTTCCTTGATTTGCAAGAGCAATCATAACTCAGCCAATAGTCATTGAAAATTAAAAGTGTAAAAACCAACCCTGCCTAATTTTTCATGAGGAATTCAGTAGTACCATTTGTTTGTCCTAAAAATGCTTCCAATTAAAAACACGATAGCAACACCAAGAATGGCTAATTTTTGCATTTTCTAAGGCACAGTCAAATACAATTATGCTAAGTAACATTTAATGGATCAAACACATCATATACAACATAACAAACATGTTTGTGGTCAATGTACATCAAGATATGGTATATTTCAAAAAGTTCAGGTTTCAAGCAAGCTTACCTCTTGGAGAAAAAAGCCAAAACTCTCCAAAGATGTTACAGAACTTGTTGGAGGATTGGAACACGTTTAAGGGACCTCTAATGACCTTTTAGAATGCTTGGAACCAGTTGGAAACTCTTGGAACAAAGAATGTTTCCCTTCTTGCAACATATGGAAAATGACCAAAATGAAACTTTAAGTAAATGAAGTTACAGATGCAAAGTCAAGTTTGGACCAGTTTAAGGATGACTTATGGAATGTGTTAGAAGTGCTAGATGTCTTGGAAATGGTTTGGATAGAGTTTTGGCTTGAAAAATGCAAAAAGTCTACAAAACTAGGTTTTGGAAGTTGACTTTATGTTTTAGCAGGTTTGGGGTGGAAGTGAAGGTTTAGACACCTTCAAGGGATGGTTTATGAAGTGTTTGAATGGTTGGATTGGCGGTTTGGTGTTTGGAGAAGGCAGATGGAATGTTTGTGCAAATTTGAAGTTCCTTGGCACAAAAGGGAAGTTATGCAAGATGCTGGTTTTTGGGACTTTGAAGGATGATTTATGAGGCTTTTGTTGTGTCTTTGATGCTTAGAGAGTCCATCTATTTATAGGGAAAGAGTGGAGGAATTTTCCCTGCAGATTTGAAGTGTTTTGGTTGCTTGGTTTAGTTGAAATCCAAAGAGTGGTTAGTTTGATTTCCATGGTTTCAAGACAAGTACAAAGACCTTTTTAAAAGCTGTTATGGAGTGTAAACATGTTGCTTCTAAGTTCTAGAAAGGTTTGGTATAGAAGGAAACAAGTATGGGCTCAAGACAAGTTGACTTTGCATTAAAGTAGCTTTATCAAAATGGAAGTGAAACCTTTCTTCCTAAAATGGCATGATTCAATGGACAATGTTTCAAATTAGTGTGTAATGCTCCCTTAAATCATGCAATCTTATGATTATGGATTGATTTAGAAGTAAAGAGGGCTGCAAGGTAGGATTATAGGGCATGGCTTGGAGTTTTGCTCAAGAGCAAGTTGTGGAAATGGCATGAAATCCCTCTTTGTGACACTAACTTCATCTCTTCGAAACTCTCAGCTCAAGACGGCTACGGAGAAGTCCATGTACTTTTTGAAAAGCCCCAAATATGCTCTAAAACTTTCATGTTTAACAAAAATTCTGAATCTTAAAGGATCATAATGAAAACTGGCCTCAAAGATTGATGTTTCTAAGGACCAAAACTTGTCTTGAAAATTTTCTAAGTGTCCAATGATTTTCCCAAACTTTGAAGCCTCATAACTCAAAATCCAAGTATTTTTTTAGGTTTCCACCTCTCATACAAAGTTGAGTATGTTGTAAGGGCTTTAATTTGAGTTTTGGAGCACACAAAATGGCTATGTAGATTGGGAGTTATGATCTTTCAAAGTTGGCCTCAAAATTAGGTTTTTTTTCATACTTAGAAAAACTTCAAGTTTCTTAACTTTGCCCCTTTTGCAAGAAACCTTCCAAATCTTGGTTTTTCATGCTCAAAATCAATGATCAAACATGTCTTAATGACTTTAATTTGGACCAAAAACCCTAAAAGTTAAAGGGTTGACTTTGTCAGATGAAACTTGTGTTATCAGATGAATTTAACTGTGTGATCTTCAATGATCTTGCACTCTTGAATCTTTCAAACAACATGGATGGGCTCCAAGTATGTATTTGAGTGTATTGGATCATGTATCAAGGCTTGGCATCATGCTTTGATCAAAAGTCAAGGCACGGTTGACTTTTTCCTGATGAAACCTTAATTTGTGGCCAGATGAACTTGAGCTTCATAGAACTTGTAATGAGACCATCTTACACTTTATTCTTGACAAGGAGAAGCCTCTTGAGTGTATGTAAGCTTGAGGGGTTGATGATCAGTCCAAAGCATTGACTGATTATGTGAGGATTCCCTTGACCAAAAACCCTAATTTCAGATGAAACCAAACAAGAAACATTTTGAACAAGGGTTAGGGTTAGCAATGCAATGCTTGATGCTCCTAGAATGATAATGACATCTAGGTTCAAAATTTGGGGTATGGCAGTTGCCCCTATTTAAATAACTTCACTGGATTACTTGAGTGGTGACAACCCTCAGGGAATTGAGGTGAAAGGTATTTAAATACAGAAATAATCGGAAATTTTGCCCCTAGATGCAATGGTATGCTATGCTACAGACAAAATTGACCTAAATAAATGCTAGGAACAGTCCATGCATGCAATGAAGTCTAGTATGATGCTCCATGATGGAATGATAAATGTTGAATGCACAATGCAAACCAAGATGATCAAAAGCAAAGACCAGAAAAGAAAAGACTACACTAGGACCATCCCGAGAAAACACTACCGGGAACTGGGAGACCCACTGGGGGCATCCAAAATGATTGATTAACAAGTTCAGACATGACCTGAAATTACTGGGGTAAGATAGACAGGAATAAGATCTTCTCACAAGAGATCAAGGGTGAAGGAGAAATCTCAAGACGAAACAGCACAGGATGGTCTCCACTGGGGGATATCTAGAGTAGTTGATCAACAGGTTCAAACATGACCGGCTGCCACTCTATAATAAGAGATGAAACTAGGATCCTTATAATAATAGGATGATCTCGATGTTCCTTATGGGAATAAGAGATAAAATAGATTCTTATGACAATAGAATCAGTGAAGTAGGGTCCTCATAGTAATAGGATTGATCCCAATGTTCCTCATGACAATAGGAAATAAAACATATTCTCATAACGATAGAATCATTGAAAAGACTCCTCATAACAATAAGGGACATAGATTCTTATAACAATAGAATCTGCAGACTGGATCCTCATAACAATAGGATGAGATCCTTAAAAGGAATGTGTTGAATATACCCTCGTAACAACATGGGTGACAGATGGTGAGAATCCTCATAACAACAGGATTACAACGCCAAAAAGGGATCCTTATAGCCATAGGATCAACAACACATCACATTGGAGTTTTCAAACATCCAATCTTCTGGAAATTCCTTAAAATGAAAAGTTTAAACGGGATCTTCAGGAACCATCAAGAAAGGTACAGGGTAAAGACTTTTCTATACGTGCCAACTTAATTGGACTTGGACTGCAAGCGAAGGTAGCAACCGACTTTTAATGGATCGATGCTAGTAACAACTAGACTTCAAGGTAATATTGGTGACGGCCAAGATAAACTTACCAATGTTAAATGGATTTCATGCAGACTTACCGAGGGAGGAAATATTGGTAACAAACAATATTCCAAGACACCAAGGATAAACAGACCGGTGAATGACAGTGACGACTGGGGAAAAGATAACTATACACATGGTGACGACCACGGGGAAAGACATATTAATCACGAAGAAATGTGATAACCGGACATCATGGGGAAGACAAATTGGTGATAACGGAACCCAACTAAAAACTTAATGCAAAATGCACATGTTGAACATGATGAATATGATCATGGCATGCAAATGCTGACTCAAGAAGGGACAGAAAAAAGTGGGGAGACTATCACAAGGGAAATAAATCCTCCACATTAGCAACTCAAGCAAGTACCAACAGGACGAGTACTGAGAACTCCTCCAAACTGGGTGATTATAATCAACAGATTAATTCAATAGTATCGTCAGTTTCAACTTCAGTGGGATATTGCAACCTGTATGACAATGCCTTTGCAACCTTGAAGCTTTTGGGGATATATGGAAACTTCCTTTTGATCCTCCCATGTATCAAAGAGATTTAATGTTTTGTCAAAACGTTTTCAAAACACAAATTTTTTTGAAAACCTTTTATTTTTCAAAGCTCATTATTAATAAATAGATGACATTTTGCATAACAAGAAAAGGTAATGGGACATAAACGACAATAAAGTGATTGGCAAAACTTGTATTTATTGAATAATGGCAACTTGCAAATGGCAAAAGCTCCATGGAATATTACAATTGAAAAAGGCAATAGGGAAAGGTTTACATTGAATCCAACAACTACTATAATCCCTAATAACTAAGATGCCCCAGATTCTTGCTTCTGATGAGAGTGACTGGATTGATCTTCAGCTGCTTCTACGGTATTGGCCAACAGCATTTGATACAGTCAAATGCCTTTACCCCTAACTTCTGCCTGGACTGCCCTTTCGGGTTTTCAATTCACCAGGACGCTCATTTTTGCCTAAGCCACCCTTTCGGGTTTTCAACTTAGCGAGCTCTTATTATTTTTGTTTTCATCCCTAACTTTTGCCTGGATCTCCTTCATAGGTTTAGATCCACCGGGATACCCATTATTGCTTAAGTCGTCATTTCTAGTTTTCGACCTAGTGGGTTTTATTTAGGCATAATATTTTTACTGCATCGGCGTTCACGGGATGTGCAAGCTGCTCATCATCCATTATTGTGAGGATGAGGGATCCTCCTGAGAAGACTGTCTTTATAACAAATGGGCCTTCGTAGTTGGGAGCCCACTTTCCTCGGGCATCTTTTTGTGATGGCAAGATTTTCTTGAGTACCAGATCTCCCTCTTTGAATTCATGCAGGCGAACCTTCTTGTCAAATGCTCTCTTAAGCCTCTTTTGGTATAATTGATCATGGCACATGGCTATCATCTGCTTTTCGTCGATGAGATTCAACTCATCGTATCTGCTACGGACTCATTTTGCTTCTTCCAACTTAGTTTCCATCAGGATTCTCAAGGATGGAATCTCCACTTTCATCGGGAGAACTGCTTCCATACCATAGACTAAAGAGAATGGGGTTGCCCCTGTTGAAGTGCGGATGGAGGTCCGGTATCCATGAAATGCGAATGGTAGCATTTCGTGCCAATCCTTGTAGGTTTTGACCATCTTTTGCAGGATTTTCTTAATGTTTTTATTGGCAGCTTCAACAGCTTCATTCATCTTCGGACGATAGGGTGAAGAATTATGGTGTTCGATCTTGAAGGACTCACAAAGTTCTTTCATCGTCTTGTTGTTTAGGTTAGTACCATTATCTGTGATAATTCTGCTTGGGATTCCGTAACGACAAATAATGTCCTTCTTGATGAAGCGAGCAACCACTTGCTTTGTCACGTTGGCATATGAAGCAGCTTCTACCCACTTTGTAAAGTAGTCGATGGCAACCAAGATGAAACGATGGCTGTTGGAAGCCTTGGGTTGGATTGCTCCGATCATGTCAAGGCCCCACATTGAGAAAGGCCATGGAGATGTTAAAATATTCAACAAGGTCAGAGGTACGTGCACCTTATCAGCATATATTTGGCATTTATGGCATTTCCTGGCATATTGGATGCAATCAGATTCCATAGTCAACCAATAATATCCAGCCCTCAAATATTTCTTGGACATGGCATGGCAGTTGGCGTGCGTCCTAAATTGTCCCTCATGGATTTCTTGCATTAACAGGTCTGCTTTGCGCTTGTCAACACATCTTAGCATAACCATGTCATGGTTTCTTTTATACAGCACACCATTGCTGAGGAAAAACTTAGATGCCAGTCTTCTCAAAGTTTTCTCATCAAGAGCAGTAGCATTAGTTGGATATTCTCGATTTTGCAGATATAACTTGATGTCGTAGAACCAAGGTTTTCCATCTGTTTCCTCTTCCACTAATTAGCAATAAGCAGGCTCAGTCTTCCTCTCAATCTAGATGAGTGGCGCTTCGTTGACAAATCTAACCTTCCATATGGAGGCTAACATAGCCAAAACATCGGCAACATGATTCTCGAACCTCGAAACGTGTCAGAAAGTGATCTCATCAAAGTACTTGATCATTTCTATAATATAAGCTTGGTAAGGGATCAACTTTTTATCTCGGGTTTCCCATTCACCCTTAACTTGGTATATCACCAGAGCTGAATCTCCACTCACTTCAAGAATTTTGATGCGAAGGTCAATGGCTGCTTTAAGACCTAGAATGCATGCTTCGTACTCGGTGATGTTGTTTGTACATTCAAAGTCTAGTCTGGCTGTAAATGGAGTGTAACCTCCATCCGGATTTTTCAAGATAGCACCCACACCATGCCTATTGTAGTTGGAGGAACCATCGAACATCATTTTCCAACGGGAACCAGGCTCAGGTCCCTCATCTGGACCAGGTTCTTCATAACCCTTCCTTATCAACATAATGTCTTCATCGGAGAAGTCAAGCTTAAGAGGCTCATACTCTTCAACTGGTTGTTCTGCGAGGTATTTTGACAAGATACTCCCTTTAATGGACTTTTGAGCTACGTACTGGATGTCGTATTCGGACAAGAGCATATGCCATCGGCAAAGCCTTCCAATCTGAGCAGGCTTTTCAAAGATATACTTTATAGGATCCATTTTGGAGATCAATAAAGTAGTGTGGCAGATCATGTATTGCCTGAGGCGTTTGGCGGCCCAAGTTAGAGCACAACAAGTTTTCTCTAAAAGCGAGTATCTGCTTTCACAGTCAGTAAACTTCTTGCTTAGATAGTAGATGGCGTGCTATTTTCTTCCAGTCTCATCATGTTGTCCAAGTACGCAACCCATGGACCATTCTAATACTGTCAGATATATAAAGAGAGGTTTTCCAGGCACAGGAGGAATTAGAATTGGAGGTCCTTGGAGATAACCTTTGATCTTTTCAAAAGCCAACTGGCAATCAGAATTCCATTCAACTGCTTGATCCTTTCAAGGCAATTTCAAGATGGGATCACAAGTAGCAGTTATGTTGAAGATAAATCTGGAGATGTAGTTAAGTCTACCGAGAAAACCTCTGAATTGCTTTTCGGTTTGCGGAGCGGGCATTTCTTGAATTGCTCTTACTTTTTTTGGATCAACTTCAATCCCTCGTTGGCTAACAATGAATCCCAGTCATTTTCCTGACCAAACTCCAAAAGTACACTTAGCTGGATTGAGTCGTAATCTGAACTTTCTGAGACGCTCGAACATCTTGAAAAGGTGATCCAAATGGTCCTCTTCGCTTCGGGATTTAGCGATCATGTCATCGACATAGACCTCTATCTCCTTATGTATCATGTCATGGAAGAGTGTAACCATCGCCCTTTGGTAAGTAGCACCTGCATTTTTGAGTCCAAATGGCATGAGCTTATAACAATAGGTCCCCCAATGTGTGATGAAGGTAGTTTTCTCTATATCGCCAGGATCCATTCTAATCTGGTTGTATCCTGAGAAACCATCCATGAAAGAAAAGACAGCAAATTTAGTTGTATTATCCACTAAGGTATCGATGTGAGGAAGAGGGAAGTCGTCCTTTGGACTGGCTTTGTTCAAATCCCTATAGTCGACACACATTCAAACCTTTCCATCTTTATTTGGTACATGAACAATATTAGCCTCCCATTGTGGATACTTTACAACAGTAAGAAATCTTGTGTCAATCTGTCTCTTAACTTCTTCTCTGATCTTTGAGGCCATGTCTAGTCTTGCCCTTCGGAGTTTCTGCTTAACAGGAGGACAATCAGGCTTGAGTGGCAACTTATGAACGATGATGTCTGTGTCCAAATCGGGCATATCTTGATATGACCATGTAAACACATCCACATACTCTTGGAGAAGCTTTACCAACGTTGCTCTAACATCTGCCCCAAGCGTGGTGCCGATCTTGATTTCCCTTTTCTCTTCTTCACTGCCCAAGTTGATGGTTTCGACCTGCTCTTGGTGTGGTTAGAGATATGCGTACTCGTATTCAAACATTTTAGCCAATTCATCTAGAATGTCACAATCTTCCTCACCTTCATCTTCAGCTTGATTGATGGGTGCATCAAAGTTAAGAGAGATCAGAGAGTCGTCAGATTCAATGTGGGTATCAATGATTCTGCATATTTTAGATGATTGCTTTTATTAAAAATGAAACAAAGGTGATGCAATGAGAGAATGCTCTTTGTTCTTTTTAGTGGTTATGAAGATTGTCTTTTTCATTTTAAAAGTGAAAAGAAAAAAAAGTAAATGAACAAAACTGGAGTTTAACAAAACGCCTTCATTCATTAATCTTTGAAAAACAGAAGGGGGTTCTTACAAAATGATCCTATAGTCTTTGGCACGACTAGGGATTTTTGAAAACATTAAACAAAACAACAAAGATTACTTTGATAACGGGAGGATCTCGGGAATTTCCACAGAATCCCAATTGCCCAAGGCCACACCAGAACGGTACACCAAGTAGCTTAGGTCTTCATCTTCAAAGTCTTCGACAATTATATCCACTTGGAAGCCAACACTGACGGGCACTTCTGGGATTCCTCTTGGTCTTATTTGGCTAGGAGTTGATGCTTTCTTAGTTGGTTTGTAACCCAACCCAAATCGGTCCTTTTTTATCTTGACGTTGATTACTTCATCCCAACCTATTGTTTTACCATCCTCAATGGCAGAAATGACACCTTTCAAAGATGCAAAAGACGGGAAGACCCTCTGCTCAGGTTTCTCTACCTCAAACATGACCACGTTCGTAATTTCCAGCGCTTGGAAAGAAGTTTCCAGCGCATCTTTATCTGCTTCAATGTATTTGAAGGAAGAAAGATTACTCACCATAAGATCTTCTTCTCCAAATATGGTTACCAGTTTGTCGTCAACCACAAATTTCATCTTTTGGTGAAGAGTAGATGTGACTTCCCCATCGGCCGGAATCCATGATCTTCCCAACAGACAGTTATAGTTGGGGTTGATGTCCATCACCTGAAAAGTTATATCAAACACATGGGGACCAATGAGAATAGGTAACTTTACCTCTCCGATCACAGACCTCCTAGAGCCATCAAAAGCCTTTACAACAAGAGAATTGGGCTTCATTTCTGCTCCTTCATATGCCAGCTTTGCAAGAGTCCTCTTGGGCAACACATTAAGGGATGACCCTGTGTCCACCAACACCCTAGCCAAGGTATCTTCTTCATATTTAATAGAAATATGCAAGGTGTCGCATCTGCGAAAATCAACCGGCGGAAAGGAACGGAAGAGTCGCCACCGAACGTTATTTATCCCGACGCAGGGAAAGGAAACGATCGAAGAAAACCTCAACAAAGGGAAAGGAATGGTCATCACAACCATTGCCTGGGTTCGGGAGTTAGTTACGTGAGAGGAAGTTATTAGCACCCCCTCGCGTCCATCGTACTCGATGGGATCCACGCTTGTTGTTTCGATCAAAGGGTGTAGGGTTATCTGAAGCTCAACTGCTAACTGGAAACGGGGGAATGGAGAAATGGGAGAAAAGAAAAGAAGTGACTCGATAGGACATCGTCAGCCTAGGCCTACGTATTCCCTCGGGAGCGGTAAAGTCAGAGTCAACGTAGTTTAGACTACGGATTTGTGGGGGGAAGGTTGCTCCCCAGGCTTCGCGCCCGTGCCTACGTATCCTCAATCTAACCATAGAGAGTAAGTCAGAGCAGTCGTAGTTTGACCCACTACGGGTTGCTAAAGGGAGACAAAAGGGTTGATAAATAAGGTTGTGCCCATAAAGATCTCGCACAATCTCCTGCCTATGTATCTCCATTAACCAATAAAGAATCATAGCGACGTAGTTCCCCTCACTAAGGGTGACCTCTGTTTGTTTGTGTTTTTTAACTGAGCAACGCTAATGTTCTAGCTTAGGTGTTACGACTCGCTGAATCGAGGCTCGTGTTATCGGTTTGCAGTAGAACAAGGAGAAGCATGCCCTTACGTCGAGTGAGAGTTTGAGATGAGAATAGAAAGACGTTTGTCTGCTTTTTGTTTTTTTAGAAGAAGTCTTTTGATTTTTGTTTGCAGTATGCCTCGTGCTAAAGTCTATGACATAGTGAACACTTTGCGTAACGAGTCACACACCTTGCGCGGAAAAACATACTATGTACTTAAGGCTCATGGTACACAAAACACATCTTTATTCATTAAGTGTTTTAACTTTTCTTTGAGAGAGAGAAGAGACTCAAGTTGTAAAGTAAAATCTAAGGGGAGACTAATTGTAGTCCTAATGTTAGCATGCATTTGTTGGTCCTAGGGGTTGAGTTAAGAAAGGAAATTCTACCTAGATGGACAAGTAGGGATTGCATTACCTAGTGCTCATCCTACCTTAACCTTAATAAAAAATTAAGGTTAAGCTAAGATCCCAAAGGGGTGTGAAAAAGTTACACAAACAAGCATTATATCACACAATCCACAAGTGAAAGAATAAGAGAAAACAAACGAAAAAAGGAAAAAAGAAGAATTGAGTAATCATATACTCAAGTACCTTACCTCATAAGCCAAGCTAAGCAACCTTGATTAAAGGAAGATAAATCACAAGCCTTTGTTACCAATTAGTTGAAAAGTTATGCTTTAAATTCCTAAACTAAGACTAGGTGTCCTATACTTGTGTTAGGTGCAACATACAACTATAAACAATGCAAGATGATTTCTAGGAGTGAAGTAACATGCCTAGGTCAGTAGGTATCTCTAATTAACTTCTACTTATGTTAACATGTCAAAAGAAATCACACTAGGTCAAACTATGTATCAAAACAACACACAAATGCACATTGTTTACAAACTAGATGAAAATATATGTTTATGAGTCATGTAAGTGGATTAAAGCATGAGTATCCCTCAAGGTAAGAAGTGAATGAAGTGTATTGACGTGTGTAAATGTCATTGGATTAACATGGAAGTCATGTATTAAAGCATTCACAATGTTTGCAAGTTGTGCACAAGTATAGTCAACTAGGATGCAACATGCAATTTGTGCTTATGAAAAAGACATGTGAAAATGAATACATGCTAAGGTATGGTATACAATCATAAGTGATGTCATGTTAAGAATGTATAAAACAAATCTCAATCATCATAGAAGTTCACAACATTTTAAGTTTTATAAGCTATAGCAAAGCAAACACAAAACAATGTCCAAGTGAGTTCTAGAAGTTAGCTACTTGTGACACAAGTAAAAGAGAAGTGTGAAGGATGCATACACATGTTGAGAGAGATAGGTCAGTACCTAATGACCTCTAATAGGTCATGTCTAAAGCCTACAAGATTTGGGAAAAGATGGCACATGAAAGAGTTAGACAACTAAGCAAACAAAGTTCAATTGAGAGATGTAAGTCAAATTGTATTTATGAAACATGGAAAGCAATTAGGAGTCATTATGATTTATGCAAGTTAATATCAGTATTAGAAGTCATGTAAGATGCATTGAGATGGAGATTATATGCACTATGTTATGTCATATTAGGCAAACACACAAATGATCACAAGTTTTAGCATTGATGCCACATTTAAAAGTCAAACAACATGTTCAATTCAAACACATTACAAACCAATCAACATTTACCAATTAGGGACCTATAAATGTGATACAAATACTTATAATTGTGCCAAGACAAGTAGGTAAGGATGCCTTAAAAGGCCATTAAGAAGTAACATTGCTACATCATAAAAGCTCCTAAGGAAAGAGCCTCAACAATGAACCAAACAAAGTAGCATTAAGCAAACAAAAGAATGGGGTTAGAAGTCTTAAAAAAAATATGGGAAACAAGTAAAATCATCACGAGGTCAGTGGTTATGCATAGCCAAAAGATAGGCTCAAAATTGGTCTTTTAACATGCTCAAACTATGCAAAAAGAATTCACTTGTAGTCACATAACATGCGTTCACAAAATGGCATCAAAACCACAATAAAAAATGTCCTAAAAAATCCCAAAAAATTAAGTAAAGTCCCTTAACATGTGTCAAACTTAAGTTTCTAGTGGTGTATAAAAATTCACTTTAATACAAGTTGAAGAAAATCTTTTATAAGACATATGGCAAAGAGCATGAACAAATGAACATGTTTAAAAGAAAATTAGTGAAAAAATATCAAAATATATCAAAAGTGAAAATAAAAAATGTAAAAAATTAGTTGACACGTCCATAGGGTCTCATGAATTAATTGGGAATTTTTAGGCATTTTTTTACTATTTTTTAAAAATTGATTTTGAATCATGTAAAAAGAAAGAAATTAAAATGCAATGTTAGAACCAGGGGGTGCAACATTAGTAAAAAGCCAGTTCATATGTCACTGGGCCAAACATTGGGGTGTGTGGATAGCATTGGAAATAAATCCCAACGCGCGCGCGACCTGGTGATTCATAGCATAGGGACCAGTCAAATATCTTGACTCAATGTGGACCACAGGATCAAGTCAGTGCAATATGACCAAGAATTCAATCCAATCAGGTGGCTAGGAATCGAAATGCATAGTAACAATCTTATACGCGCACATACACACCTTCATCACCAATCAATTATCAGAAAATAAAACAAAAATAACAAAGGAAAAAGATAATATGGCACGTGAGGGGGAGCATGGCTTTTTAATGTGTTGGCAGCCTATCCACCATTGGATCAGAATAAACGTATGGCCAGGATTAAAACATGGGGGTGGCCGGAGATTATTAGGGTTTATCACATGTGGCTGGAGAAGGACCTCCGGTCATCTTTTCCGGCGAGGCACCACCGTGCCTGGAATTAAAACCACCCAGAAATGAAAAAAACTACCACCATTCAACTCTAAATCTTGTGTAGATTCCAAATATAACCTCATAAATTCCAAATGCAAAACGTACAAAGAGAATCGAAGGAAAAAAGTTTGGATCTGGAAATCAAGAAACCGCACAAATAACCCTAGAGTCTAACCAAAAACATTGCCTCAGGTAGGAGGACTTCAGATGCAACTACATGAGGTCTCAATCCATGATATACAAGTTAATATGATGCTGTGAATTTCAGAATGCAAACCTGGTTTGAGATGTGTTTCCACGTGCAAGAAACCCAGAAATCTTCCTACAAATCTTGTGATCAACACTATGAACAAAATAAATGTTCAAAACTCTCTTAACTATGGCTTGGAAATCTAAATCCGATGATGAAGATGTTGAGCTCATGGCTACTCCTATGACCCTTCCAGATCAATATTGATGCATGCAGAAGGGAAATTCGCACTTGGAGAAGATATTGGTGAAGAGAAACAGTGGAAGAACGTCCCAAAACCCTTAAATTGGAGCTATGAATTTCAGAGAGAAAATGTGAGTTTTTGATCTGATTTTTGTGGAAAATGAGTAACTGAATCAGTTGCAAGGTGGTTAAGGGCTTATATATGCTGTTAGAGTGAATTAATCAGGGTTAGAGTGTGGTTAACAGTAAGGTTAAGGAAATTGAAGCATGAAGGTTAAGTTGTGTGAGGCACAGGTTAGGAGTTCTTATTGGGTGGCTTGTATGGTTTATGATGAGGATGATGATGATATTAGATGGTTATGATGATGTGTGGTCTGAGCATGAGTTGGTACAACATGATTCTTGCTCCCTAAGTTTTTATTCACTTCTTTCTTTTATGGCCATTTGAACACATGAAGAATGGTATGTAGTTTGTGCATGATGTAGTAAGAGTTTGCATGGTTATTTTGGGTAAAGTGAGAATGACATGAGGTTATGCACATGACAATGTATTGAAAACAAAAGGGCAGGCTTGATTCTTACAAGTGGAGTGGAATTGTCATGACTTGGAACAATTGCATGAAGGTAACTTTGATGATACATATCTCCGTGATTTGTGATCCAAATTGCACAATTTTGGATTCTTTGGCAAGAGGACACTTAACAACACAAATCTCATGTTAAAAGCAAGTGGAATTGGAGTCTAAAACATAGTGAAAAATAGTGTTGAAGATTGCATGATGAATTCTGATTTTTATACTTAGAAAATTCTAAGTATTTTCATGTTTGAACCACTTGAACACCTGATCTTTGCATGAGCATAACTCCTTCAATAATGATCCCATGGAGATAAACCACATATGGTTGGAAAGCTTAAAGAACCCCCTACAACTTTCATTTGAAGGGATTTTTCATTCGGATGAGGTACATTGCTTGAAATCAGCTCCAAAGTTGGAAGAAATGCCATGAAAAACTTTCCCAAAATGAAAAGTTTATATTATAAATCATTTTCTAAATTTGGAAACTTCTAAAACAAGTCTTGATTCTTGATTCTTGATTATTTGATCATTCCATGATCAAATTTCATCAAATAAGCATCTTGGGGATGTCATGGGACATTGTGACTTCAAAAGTCAGGAGTTGACTTTTGGTTGACTTTTTCTCAAACAGTTGATTTTTTGAAGCATTGACCAATTGAAAACATTCTGATCACAACCAAAGGCCAATCTTGCATCTTTAGACACTTGATGACATATGAAACACCATGATACCAAGCTTTGGCCCAAGACTTAGAAATAAACATGATCTTAGGCAAAACCCTAATTTTGACCAGTTGATTGAGGAGGGTTGACCAGAGGTCAAAACCCTAATTCTTTGTGATATGACTGAGGATCTTTGAGTTATATTCCAAAATGATGCTGAGATATACCCTTCTTTGTTTGAGATGATCTTTGTTCTTTTGTCAAATTTAAACTTTTGATGCCATGATGGACCATATGAGTTGCCTTTGTGGATTAATGAATTAGTATCTCATTCTCCTTGCCTTGCACAATATAAAGATGGCGACACCCTTGACACCATGCCTTATGGAAGCTAATGATGCATATGCAAATGTTTATACTCTAGATGCAAATGAAATGTGAAGCATAAGCCACTCATTGGGTATAAATAAGAGGGCAAATTTTGAGGTATTACACAAGGCATGATTATGATTATTACCTTCTTTAGGCAATTCTCTCCCATCAAAACTTAAAGTTTTACAGGCAGTGATGTTGGCTATCACGTTATCAAATTGCTCGACAGTAATATCCTGCATCACATGAGCTTGGGCAAGAAGCTTTTGCAAAGCATTGCGGTGTGCGGGAGAACTTATGAGGAGAGATAACATGGAGATCTTCGAAGGTGTTTGATGCAGCTGATCGATAACCTTATAGTCACTCCTCTTGATAATTCTGAGAAACTCTTCATCTTCATTAATGTGAACAACATCCTTGTTCTTGGAAGAGATAACAACTTCTTTTTGTACTTGAGGTACCACATGAATAAGAGGGTTGTAGATTCGACCACTGCGGGTCATCTTGCTTGGCCCGCTATATTAGTCACCTCGTCATTCACAACCTTCGGCTCCTTTTCTGAACTCACAGTTTCATTAGTTGCTCCATAGTTCCACAGTACAACTTTAAAAGGTCTTTGTTTTGGCACATACATCATCCTCTTTCCTTGAACAATAGTCACGACTGGATCTAGAAATTTAGAAACAGGTTTAGGGAGATTGAAGACAGGTTCAACTTCTTTGTAAGCGGACTCAACCCTTTTAAACACAGGAGTTGGTAGATTGAATATTAGTTCAATTACAGCCACCTCATTCTTTTTCACACATTTGCTTATCGGAAGCATACCTTGATCAATTAAAGATTTAACATCCTCTTGGACCCCTTCACACCCCTTTGGTTGAACAACACACTCGACACAATGCCCGTGACACTCCCTAGCTAAACCAATTTCAAACAACTTAGCATGTAATTCTGGCAGCAGAGTTTTTATGTCTTTTACATCACAGATCAGAACCTCATCAACCCCTTATTCTATAGCATTGACAGATGCCCCATGGGCGGGCGGAGGATTACTCTTCACATTTGGATTTGTATCATTAAAAGACAAAACCTTTTTCTTGATCAACTCCCTCACAATATGTTTTAAGGCATAACAACCCTCAAGATCATGACCAGGAGCGCCCTCATGAAAAGGACAATAGGCATTGGGATTGTAATATGGTGGCAATTTATCTGGCGGAGGACCCAATGGTCTTGGAGTTGCCAAGCCTTGTTCGATGAGGAACGAATACAGCTTTGTATATGTCATAGGGATAGGGGGTATTGGTTGCCTTCCTCCCTGTCTTCTATTCTGATTCTGATTATTTGGACGCTGAACAGGATTTTGTTGAGGAGCGTTGTACGCTTGCTGATGTTGAGGAACTTGTTTAAAAACAGGTTGTTGTTGAATGAATGCTAGAGTAACAGCTGCCACATATGATTGAGGGGCATACTGATAAACTGACTCCTGAACAAACTGTTATTGTTGTTGTTGCTGATTCTTCCAAGAGGAATTTCTTCTATGGGCAGTTGTGATAATGTTGGTTTCTCACTCCTTCTTCTTTTGGAAACCATTAGAAGGCCTTTTAACTGTATCCTTAGAACTTCCTACTGAGCCACTCATCTTCCCATTCTTTAGACCCAGCTCAATTTTGATTCCTACAGCCACCAAGTCAGAAAAGTTAGCAGTGACGCTATCCACCATTATTTCGTAAAATTATGGTCGTACAGTGTCAACAAACCAGTCTGCAAGTTCTTTTTCTGAAAGAGGAGGCTCTACTTGAGAGGCTGTTTCTCTCCATCTTTGGGAATACTCTTTAAAAGATTCAGAGTTTTTATGGGACATGCTGAGTAACCGTCTTTTGTCTGGCGCAAGATCCATGTTATACTTATAGTGTTTTATAAAAGCATCAGAGAGGTCTTGAAAATAACGGATCCTTGACTGATCTAAACCTAGATACCATTTTGAGGATGCTCCTTTAAAACTGTCTTGGAAATAATGGATCATTAGTTTGTCGTTGTCTACATGAGCTGCCATCTTGCGATAATACATAATCAGATGATTTTTAGGGCAAGACGCCCCTTCATACTTGTCAAAGATTGGTGTTTTGAATTTGTTGGGAATCACCAACCCAGATACCAAACATATTTCGCGAGCAGCGGCTCCAAATACCTGATCCCCTTCCATAGCTCTGAGTCTTTTTTCAATCAAATCCACGTTCTCTTTCAGCTTATCATGCTTCTCATCCTCATATTCAGACCCATCGGGTATGTCATAAACTTGATGGTGGTCGTCATAAAAAGGTTGATTTACACGAGTGTGCACAACAGCGGGTGTAAAAGTCAGAACTATGTTAGGAACATCAGCCGTTAACAGAACTGTTTGTTGAGCGGAGACATGAACTTGTGGTCGAGGAACAAAATTCGGCGGGAGTCTAAACGGAGGTAGAGTGACAGAAGAAGTAACTGGCAGAAGGTCCACCACAGGGCTTACAATCTCAGAAACAACAGTTGTTTGAGTATCCATCTTGGCACGGATAACCTGAAGCATCTCCATGATCTATCCTATATTGCACAGAGGTCTTCTAACTCGTTGTTAATGTGATCAATCTTGTCCTCTTGATCTACCATTCTTTTCTTAGCTCGAGCACGGGTGTTAAACCGGTGTGGAGGATTCAGCGTGGAAACTGGAGATGACAAGGTGGAAATGAGTTTTATGAAAAGAAATGTGAATGCAAATGCAAGATGCAATGCAATACAAAAAATTTCGTGGAACTCAAATATTTGCAATCATCAAGGATATATCAAAAGGAACTCATTTCATTAATTTCAAAAGAAGATTACAAAATTTTTAGTACTTCTTACAAGATTCCTAAACTAAAAGCTAAAATAAAAGCTACAAAAGCCCTAAGGAGATTCTCCTAGCAGCCTCATGTTGAGCTTCTTGATTTGCTCCTCCATCTGAGTATTCTCGAGAGTAAGCATATCCACGATCAACTTCCAAGGAGTCGACTGGGGGCTAGAGGAAAATAAATCCTCTTGCACCTTCCTCTTCTCACAAGAGAGTACTTCTTCAGTCTTCGTCTGTAGTTGTCTTTGGAGTTCCGCGTTCTCGCCGACGACTACTTGGTATTTGTTCTCCCAAGCATTTCTTTCTTGAAGTGCTTTGCTTAAAGCAATCTTCAACTTCTCTGCTTCATACATGAAGATCAGAATAGGTTCCTTCTTTATAGTTATGGACTCTTGACGAGAATAAGGCATCTTCATCTCGATGGCCCTATCTCAGACCCATTGGAGATAGGGTTCCAAAGAAACACAGTTGGGCTTGCCTATGTATTTCTTCCCTTTCTTGTGTAAATGGCTCCAAGCGATCACAATCTGCTTTTTAAGCTCTTTGCTATCTTCACCATCTTTGAAGAAGATACTTTCAACATGAACACTCTTGGGCTTGTCCTTCAAAGGATATCCTAGCTGGCGATGAGCTAAGATGGGATTATAGCTAATTCCTCCTTTGGTACCAAGAAGAGGTACATTGGCAAAGTCCCCATAACTATCAATGATCATAACTCCATCATAGATACGATTATACCAATCAATGTCAGAGTAGGTGAGAGCCATAATCGTCTGTGACCACCAGCTATTCTAGATATCCCAAAATGAGTTTGATTTGGGCAAGTGAGAAATAAACCACTTGTACAGTGATGGCACACACCAAGTGATCATTCCCTTTCCATGGAAGTCCTCAAGTGGACTGAGTGATAAGTTTCTCCTAACAAGGTAGGTACTGGATTCTTCTTTAGGAAGATCTTGATAGCATTGAGGTCAACAAAGTTTTCAAAGCTTGGGAAGAGGAACACTCCATAGATGAGTAAGGCAAAAATATCCTCAAAAGCATCCATGCTCATGTGATTTGCACAATACTGAGCCCTCCCAATCAAAAACTCTGTAGTCAGACCAAAGACTCCTCCTTTGGTGGTCATGTTATCTTGAATTTCAGACAACTCCAAATGTGTGGCTTTGGCAATGTCTTGCTCTTTAGGGTCTTTTTCCAAGAAAAGAAAAGGAGACTTGTCAGAAATACGCAACCCAACTAGATAGGAATACTCCTCCAATGTAGGCACAAGTTGGTAGTCAGGAAAGGTGAAACAATGGTAGACTGGATCATAAAACTGAAGGAGTGTGGAGAGAATACCATCTTCCATCTTAATCTTCAGCACTGACAATAGTTTCCCATATTTGTCTTTGAACCCTTCTCGATCTTTAACCAGAGCTCCTAATCTCCTTAGGTCACCCAAGTCAGGACTCTTGAAAGTGTACTTAATAGTTTTTCTTCTGTCCTTATCCATGATCATCCTATGATGTTTACAAACAAGATTTAAGTTCCATGAAACTTTTTATGAAATGATGTTTATGAATGCATATATGCACAAACAAAACAAGATTACACTCAAACATGTTGCAAGGCTTGCATGAAGTCAAAGGTTCACCCCTCCCATTTGGTATGTACTAGGGTTATTGTGCATGTACAACGGGTTCTAACAAGTTCCCAAACTCATCAGCCCATCTTTCGGATATTATCAATTTCCCAATTTACTCGGTAGTTAATAATATTATCAAGAGAACCTCTTTTGAGTGTAGTATCGCGCATCAACTATTTTGGGATTACTCTCTCATAGTCATCGTACGACGTTCCTGACAAGGCCAAGTGGGGTTTAAAGGTAACTAAAGGTTCTCAGCTTCGTAGGCTCAATCAAGAAATAGTATTATTTTCACAATATTTTGAATAACAATACTTATTCTTAAAGGTGCCTCCACTGAGTGGTGATTTCTCAAGTTAGCTTGGTTGGGAATCAACTCCCTATAAGCCTTCTTGAATATACCACCTTCCTATCTCAATTTTCTCTCAAGTCCAAGGTTGGGACTTATCTCACCACAAAGTAACAACCCAATGGAAAAAACAAACAAGCAAATAAGAATATAGCAAATACAAATAAGTTAGGCTTAATCCTCTTAAAAGAGTGTCCCCAGTGAAGTCTCCATTTTTCTATTGCGGTGAAAATTGGATATCAAACTATTGATAAAACTTGAATAAAAAATCTTTTAAAGATTCACCACCGAGCTTTGATTTATCCAAGGGAAAGGGTAAAGATCGCAAAAAAACCCTAAGTTTGCAATGTAACAACAATGCTAAGAGATTTTGGGGGATCGAGGATTGGTTATGCAAAGGAAAGGTATTAGCACCCTAAACATCTATAGTATTCTATAGGAACCTCTTACTAGTATTTGTGATATTGTTTGCTATTGTTTTGTGTTTGGTTTATATGGTGAGAGATAGAGACCTAAGGGTTTAGTTACTAAGTATGCTCGCCAAAACTTCGCGGTCTTGTGTCTACATATCCTTACAAGGATGGAATCAGAGCAATTTAGTTCACCTAAATAAGCATGGATGAATACTTGATTATGATCAAGATTCAAAGGGGGTTAAGTGTTAAGGTCTTGACACTTTCTTGACTTGAGAAAGTCACAAGGGTTGTAAATTCTAACCTAAGTCTAAGACTCAAAAACCTAATGACTCTAACAAGGTCAAAGGGTGTGGATAATGATGAGCTATCTATGACACGGAGTCAATAGAGAGACTTTCCCTTGGATTAAGGAATAGAAGGCAACTTGAGGATGGAAGCTAACAAGCTAACATCACTTGGGGGAAATAACTTAACTAAGTTAAATGGAGTATGATTTAAGTATGGATGGTATGAACAAATGTGATATTCAAACATGATATCAATTTAAGTAACAAAGTAACATTCAAAAATGATGTTAGCATGGCAAAGATAAAGCATATAGTTACAACCAAAGCATAAAGATAGATGTGACAACAATTAGAGCAAGGACTTAACAAAGTCATGAACTAGACAAGGTAACTACCTAGTATGTTCAAAGGTCCAAGGAAGATTTAAATTAACAATGGCAACAACCAAGTTAAGTTTAATCAAACAAAGATGTTACAACATCAAAACAAACATGGGATATAGTTCTAACAAGACTAAGGTCAGAGATAAGGCAACATACTTTAGGTTTTACTAACACCACTTAATCATGAATACAAGACAAAGTAAGATAAGTTGTAACAACACTTAATCATGAATACAATTTAACATTTCAAATCATGGATAAGTTATTACAACACTTAAGCATGATAAGATTCAAAGTTAACATGTGAAAGTTATGACAACACTTAAACATGGATAAGATCAAGGGTTCAAAGTTGACATGTATAAGTTAAGACATTACTTGAACATGGATATAAGTAAGGTATACATAAGTCATGATAACAATCAATGTTCAAAGTATACATGAATAAGTTAAGACATTACCTATCATGGATACAATGTGCAACAAGCAAATGGTGACAACCAAACATACTTGAACAAGAGTGACATGTTTATGACAATAACATGTGGATGAATATATGTTGCATACAAAGGATGGCATATGTGAATGCTTAAAGATGACATGTTGAAAGTTAGACATCATATGAATAAGTTAAAACATTACTTGGACATTTAGGCATGGTTACAAGTTGGACATGTTAACACAAGTAGGTAACAACCTAAACATGCATATTAGGGTTCAAACATGGTTACAAGCAAACAAGAACATCATAAAGGTCAAAGTAAGCATGTGTAAGTTAAAACATCACCTACATGGAAGCAAAAGTGTGCATGGCTCAAGACTTTGGTGACAACCTAAAGTACATGCTATGGTTCTTGGTGCTCATCCAAGGATGTGTGTGAAAGGTCAAGATAAAAGTAAAAAGTGGTTCATGGCATAAGTGACAAAGTTCAAGGCATTTAAACATGTAAACATGCATAAAGTAAGCCAAAAATCAAGTCAAACCCAAAGATACAAGTTGATAAACTTACACAAAGTCCACATAAGTTGCATATGGTTCAAACATGTCCATATAAGCAAAAAACATCAAAGGAAATAACCTAAAGAACCAAAATAGTCCTTAAGAAAACCCTAAAAATCCTCTTACTTCAAACATGAATAAGTGGTCCAAAAATAAATATTTTTGGAGAACTATTTTCATCACAAAAAAAATAGATAACAATATGAATCCATAGCAAAAAGAGTGGGTCCAAAAGCCTAAGGGATAAAGACGTTATGGCCATTTGAAGTTGTAAAGAAAATGAAAAAAACAAAGTATTAAAAATAAAGGAAGTGGTTCACATGGGTGTTTAACCTACGCCACTCAGCTTGTGCCTCAAAACTAACACCACTGAACCAGAGTGCGCTTTGTGATAATAATATGGAAACACATAATAATATATGAAGTCCATTTGGAAATTGGGAAAAATAAAAAGAACTGGGGCGAGGGGGATTCGAACCCCAGTTCTGTAGGTTCAAGGTACAAAGGCGCGCAAGTCATAACCACTGGGGTGGTGATACATCCATTGTATTACCCCACAAATTAATAGATAAGCCTAGCAAAGCCCTAAAATCTGACCTAAGGCGCCATGGCTGGCCTTGGTAATCTTCAACATTTCCTTGATTTGCAAGAGCAGTCATAACTCAGCCAATACTCAATGAAAATTAAAAGTGTAAAAACCAATCCTGCCTAATTTTTCATGAGGAATTCAGTGGTACCATTTGTTTGTGATAAAAATGCTTCCAATTAAAAACACGATAGCAACATCAAGAATGGCTCATTTTTGCATTTTCTAAGGCACAGTCAAATACAATTATGCTAAGCAACATTTAATGGTTCAAACACATCATATACAACATAACAAACATGTTTGTGGTCAATGTACATCAAGATATGGTATATTTCAAAAAGTTCAGGTTTCAAGCAAGCTTACCTCTTGGAGAAAAAAGCCAAAACTCTCCAAAGATGTTACAAAACTTGTTTGAGGATTGGAACACCTTCAAGGGACCTCTAATGACCTTTTAGAATGCTTGGAACCAGTTGGAAACTCTTGGAACAAAGAATGTTTCCCTTCTTGCGAAATATGGAAAATGACCAAAATGAAACTTCAAGCAAATGAAGTTACAGATGCAAAGTCAAGTTTGGAACAGTTTAAGGATGATTTATGGAATGTGTTAGAAGTGCTAGATGTCTTGGAAATGGTTTGGATAGAGTTTTGGCTTGAAAATTGCAAAAAGTCAACAAAACTAGGTTTTGGAAGTTGACTTTCTGTTTTAGCAGGTTTGGGGTGGAAGTGAAGGTTTAGACACCTTCAAGGGATGGTTTATGAAGTGTTTGAATGGTTGGATTGGTGGTTTGGTGTTTGGAGAAGGCAGATGGAATGTTTGTGCAAATTTGAAGTTTCTTAGCACAAAAGGGAAGTTATGCAAGATGCAGGTTTTTGGGACTTTGAAGGATGATTTCTGAGGCTTTTGTTCTATCTTTGATGCTTAGAGAGTCCCTATATATATATGGAAAGAGTGGAGGAATTGGCTCTACAGATTTGAAGTGGTTTGGTTGCTTGGTTTAGTTGAAATCCAAATAGTGGTTTGTTTGATTTCCATGGTTTCAAGACAAGTACAAAGACCTTTTTAAAAGATGTTATGGAGTGTAAACATGTTGCTTCTAAGTTCTAGAAAGGTTTGGTGTAGAAGGAAACAAGTATGGGCTCAAGACAAGTTGACTTTGCATTAAAGTAGCTTTATCAAAATGGAAGTGAAACCTTTCTTCCTAAAATGGCATGATTCAATGGACAATGTTTCAAATTAGTGTGTAATGCTCCCTTAAATCATGCAATCTTATGATCATGGATTAATTTAGAAGTAAAGAGGGCTGCAAGGTAGGATTATAGGGCATGGCTTGAAGTTTTGCTCAAGAGCAAGTTGGAAATGGCATGAAATCACTCTTTGTGACACCAACTTCATCTCTTCGAAACTCTCAGCTCAACAAGGCTATGGAGGAGCTCTTGTACTTTTTGAAAATCCCAAAATATGCTCTAAAGCTTTCATGTTTAACAAAAATTCTGAATCTCAAAGGATCATAATGAAAACTGGCCTCAGAGATTGATGTTTCTAAGGACCAAAACTTGTCTTGAAAATTTTCTAAGTGTCCAATAATTTTCCCAAACTTTGAAGCCTCATAACTCAAAATCCAAGCATTTTTTGAGGTTTCCACCTTGTAAGACCCTAATTTTTGACCCCCTAAGATTCCACATATCATTCACATCTCATTTTTGCATCTTATACCACAAACAAGATCATGCTTTGGTTCCTTTATCCCTCTCTTCTTTGGGTTTATGCCTTGCAGGGATCACTGAGCATCTGTGTCTTTCTTATTTGCCTTTATTTGCTCATGTTTACTAACCTTTAATCAAAATCCAAAAAATATGTTTCGTTTTGTCTTCACTAACTTTTTCAGCAAGGGAATCAAGGATAACAAACAGTCCCTCAGCTGGAATGAATTTCATCTGAACAATGTCAAAGTTGATCTGCAAATAATTCAAAATTCATCAGATCAAGAGTTTCCAAGATTTAATTGATTATTATTCAAGAGACTACAAGGTTCATGTGTTTATTTCCATGCCTTCTTTGACAAATCAAAAGAATCGAGCCAGAGCCAAAACAATCCATCCATCAGGGCATTTTTCAAGTTTTTCAACTGTGCAATCGATTGCACTATTAGTCCAATCGATTGCACCATGCATTTTTTGTCTTGATTTTTGAAGTTTTCAGCAGTGCAATTTATTCGGGCTACAGTGCAATCGATTGAACAAGGACAGAATTGGCCAAAATCAGCATATTTCAAATTTTGAAGCATTTGGCACCAATTTCATCATTTGAGAATATTCTAGATCACCCAAAAATAATTCCCCTACATAATCACAATTAATTCCCACCATACACCTTCACTAATCACCACTTGATCTTGATTTTCCCTCCAAATTCAAATTCCAAGCCTAGTTTTCATTTCCAAACCAAATTTCAATCCACCAAATTTTCCAAGCCTAAACTCTATAAATAGAACCCTCATTTCATTCATTCTTCAAGCTTTTGATAGCCAAATTCACCTTGTCGAAATTCTTCTTGACTCTCTCAATTTTCTCCAACTACCAAATTCACTCAAAGCTCACTTTTCTTCTTTTGAAAGTTAACAATAATTCACATGGAATCTTGTTCAACTTTGAGATAAACCTTCATCCAAACTTGTTTTCTTTATCAATTCTTATAGATCAAGGCTTTGGAGTTTGGATCTTGGAGTAATTTGAAGGAATTTTCAGATTTGAAGTGGTAATTCATCTCTCACCATTATTGAAGCTTCATCTTCATCTTCCATAATGTAGATCTTTGATGATTCTTGTTACTTGATCCTTTGGATCTTGTAATTGTGTTTAATTACTGGTAGTGGTTGCTATTTGCTTTGCAATTTCGTGCACTTTTGATTCCATGATCATGAGGTATTTGAAGAAAGTTTTAGATCATGATCATGTTTTATTTTGCTGAACTTTTGTTGTCACAGCAGGGTTCAATCGATTTGCATTTTCATGCAATAGATTGCACAGTGCTATTTTTTTACCTTGTTTTCTGACAGTTTGCAATCGATTCGCACACTGGTGGAATCGATTCGCACTGAACAGAATGGTGTTTTTCACCTATTTTTGGGACTGTTTTGGTTGTTTCTTCATTCCTAACCCCTTCCCTTTGTTCTTAGCCTTATATCACATAATTTTATGGTTTAATTTGGCTTTCTCTTCATCTATTTCTTCTTTTATTTTGATCGATGAAAGTCTTATGGATCATGGAATTCCTTTGTTGAATTTTGATCAAGACTAGATCACTACCTTCTTTTCTTTTCGTGCGGTATTGCATTCGGATGACGATCTACATATCGTTCATCTAGCATGCATTAGCACAAAGATCTATTGACCGGCCTCATTGTAGGGTAATTACTCCGTAAATTACTCGGCGATTGCTTAACATAGCGTAACATATGTCCTGTATCGAAAAACAATCAAGGATGGTTGATTATTTGTCTTTTGGTTCAAAACTTATGAAGCTTGTTGTTGTAGAGGCTTTTATTCTATCAATCTTCTAACAAGTCTTCATTAACCTTGACCTAAGTACATTATTCAATCATTATTGATCACTTACTCTAACAACTAATCACTAACTTACTAACAATATTATTGTACTAATCTTGTTTACAATTCCTTCTCGCTCCCTATCTCTCTTTTACTTTTATGCTCCATTATTATCATTTCATATCATGTTTATGCTTCCGCAATTTTTCCTTTGTCCGTTGGACATATCTTTATGCTTCCGCAATTTTTCCTTTGTCCGTTGGACATATGTTTATGCTTCCGTCATTTTCACTTTGTCCACTTGGACACATGTTTATGCTTATGTCTTTTTCTCTTTGTCCACTTGGACTAAAAACATTAATAAATGCCAAAACCTCTAAAAAACTTGTGCTTCTAATCTTGGACTATGGTTACTATCCTTTGCATCGGACATGGAATTTTGCACCTAGACCTTGGACTTCAATGCTATTCTTGGATCCTTGGACTTAGAACTAGGACCTTCTCCCTTTGCTTTGGAATTATGGTTCGAAGACTTTGAGGAGTTGTGCTTTTGCTTGGTTTATGGTGAAGATAGCTACATTTGTGGTTAGATATTTCTTATCCTTCGCTTTTACTTTATGCTTTAGGATAGTCACTTCTTCTCCTCCCCATTCTTCAATTTTCAAAACTTTCTCCCTTTTTCAAAACCTTCTTGTTTTCAAACTATCACCTCTTTCATAATCAAACCTTGACTTTGTCAAGTGATTTTTACTCTTTTCTTTTCATTTCTTAACAAAAACTAAACTACATAAGCATATTGACACCTTTTTTAAAAGACTTTAAAAAACACCAAACTCATTCAAACCTCTTGTGTGCCCTTGGGCACTTTTCCTTTAACTTTTTCATAAGTTTAGACATGATTCATTTCTTTAAGCGGGATTATTCGCTTGGAAATGACGACTTGTCTTTACATTTAAAATCAACCAAAACAAACAAAGTTCATTCTTTGTACCACAAACTACGAGGTTTTGATCCTATATTGCACTTTGTGGGTACGTAGGCATGAGACGACAAGTCTCTCCAAACACAAAAATCTTAAAAAACAATTTCTCTTCTCATCTCCTCAATCTCAAAAGTTGTATATATTTCAAAGGGTTCCTATAGAGTATTATAGACGTTTTGGGTGCTAACACCTTCCCATTGCGTAACTAACCCCCTTATCCAGTCTCTCTTCACTTGTTCTTGTTGTAGAGCTTGTGTAGGGTTTGTTCGCTCTTTTTCTTTCCTTTTTGGATAAAATAAAAGTGCGGTGGCAACTCTTGCTTTTCGAGTTAAGTTAATCAATAGCTTACACTCACGATTTTGCCGCTACAGAAAAGTGGTGACTCTGCTGGGGAGTTCCTCCCTTGAGGGGTTTAGCCTACTTTGATTTATTTACTGCTTTTCGCTTGATTTGCTTGTTACTTGCTTGTTCTGTTTGAGAGTTCCTCTGTGTGTGAGATAGGACCTATACCCGGACCAAAGTGTACCTGAGATAGGAGGATGGTATAGTCAAGGGAGCTTTGAGGGAGTCGAATCCCGAAAAAGCAGAACTTGAGAATCCATCCGCTTGGTGGTTGCCTATTTAGAATTACTAATGTCGATCGAGCGATCGTTGAAGGCATTACTTTTTCCATAGAAGCCTATAACACTGAGGATCGTAGTAACCCTTAACCCATCTTAGCCTTTTTTAGGATCATGGCGCGGAAGCTATGAAGATGCAAATCTGACTTAGCTGTCACGCGATACCACACTCAAGTTAGATTCTCTTGAGGATAACTACCAACCTCCGAGCAAATCGGTGTGCTGGTGTGTCTGATAGTGGATTGTGGACCCCGGGCACTCTGTTAGAACCGCTGTTTTCTGCAGGTACCATGAAGACAAAACCTTACTACACACCTTTTGTGGGTTGGTTCTTAACCTTGACTTCATGCTCGTGACTCGAACCTTTGAACCCGTGTACTTTGCGTGATCTTGTTTGTGGTTGATGCATCCATGCACTATTGCATCCGTGAGCATACATCTGCATTCTTCCTAGTCGCCTCAAAAACTCATTTCAACTGTCTCCTTCTTTAATTTATCTGTTCATTGTCAAACTGTTTCCTCAACACAACTACGAAACTAGAGCTGCTGTCAAATTGAGAATGGAAAACCAAGAACAACATAATGCCGAAGTTAGAATGGAAATTGATGAGTTGAAGGCCAGCATGACCAAACTCACAGAAATGATGCAAGTTCTGATTGCTAGAGGTGAACCACCTCAGAGGACTATGATCTCTGAAATCTCACCTGCTGCTGTTGACCCTCCACTGACTTAGCAACCAGCTTCTACTTGGCCAGAATTTGTGTTACCTCTGAATTACTCGCCACCCTTTGCAACTACTCCAATGGTTGTCCCATCTGTACTTCCAGTATCTTCAGCTCCATTGTTCACTGAACCTCAGCCTGTTGTGCATTCTGTTGCTCAAGTTATTCCTGAGAATCCTCCTTTCGTGTACCATATTGTTGGTCCATATCTGAAAGTCAGGGAGAACCTGGATACATTGAAGAAGTCAGAGAGCAATGGCAAACTCTGGACAAAAGGATAAGAGCCGTGGAAGGAAATGATGTCTTTAGTGCTGCCGCAATGGACATGTGCTTGGTTTCAGATTTGGTTATGCCTGCAAAATTCAAAACTCCTGATTTTGAGAAATACAAGGGGCACACCTATCCCAGAAGCCACTTGGTGATGTATTGCCGCAAGATGGCTGCTCATACCAAAAATGACAAACTGCTCATTCATTGTTTCCAAGATAGCTTGAGTGGGGCTTCACTGAAATGGTATATGGGACTTGAGAAGAACCGTATCCAAAGCTGGAAAAACTTGGTTGATGCTTTCTTAAAGCAGTATAAGTACAATCTGGACATGGCACCTGACCGCCGCCAACTGCAGAATATATCTTAGAAAGAAAAAGAATCCTTTAAGAAGTACGCTCAGCGCTGGAGAAAGCTAGCTGCTTAGGTGGAGCCACCCTTGGCAGAAAAGGAATTGACTGGTTTGTTCATGGACACTCTTTAGCCACTCTTTTGGGAAAAGATGATAGGCAGTGTATCATCTGGTTTTGCTGACCTAGTCACTATTGGAGAAAGACTAGAAGAAGGTATCAAGAAAGGAAAGATTGCTAATGCTGAAGCCTTTAGTGGTGCTAAAAAGTATGCTGGGAATTTTCAAAAGAAAAAGGATGGTGATATCTATGCTGTTTCAGTTGAAGAGAAACCTCGTCGCAGGCAACAACAATATGTAGCTGCAGTCGCTCCTGTTGTCAATGATCAACCAGTTCAAGCTCCTCGTCAGGCTGTTAGACAAAATCATAATTGCAATGTCCTGCACTGAGCTATATCCATGTCTTGTTCAGAAAGGTTTGATTACAACGAGGATTCTACCTCCTCCTCCAAATCCTCTCCCAGTCGGCTATAGGGATGATCTTCACTATAACTTCCATTAAGGTGGGGTAGGCCATAACTTAGAAGGTTGTTATGCATTGAAAGCTAGAGTACAAGAATTGGTGAACTCAAAGATTCTAAATTTTCTTGATGATAATCCCAATGTTGTCAACAATCCTTTGCTAGCGCATGCAAAGTGAAGTTTAAGTCAGTTCAGACAGATCATCTCCTAAAGCCAGTGTTTCAGACAGGACAACTCATCCTTGTTGATGATTAGTCACTAGGCCTTGTTTCTTTCTGTTTGCATTTTTCTTTGATTGTATTGACTATTTGCTTTCGAACTTTATTTGTACTTTCATGGTAATTTCAATGAAATGAGCATTGCAATGTTTTGATTCAATTCATTTATATCCAATGTGTGCATCTTTATGCTTTCTTTTTCACAAAACAAAAATGTATCTCCTGTTCACTTTCTTTATCAAGCTTTTGTTTATGCAAAGATTGGAGGGAGGATGATGAAAACGAAATACCTAAAATTGTTGGATTGTATGCTTTCAATTAAAACTTGGTTGATGATGTACATGCATTGTTTCGACTCCCAAACACTGGAGAGATAAGGAAGTTAATCCTTTGTCAACCCCTTTGAGCCTAGAAGTTGGAGTTTATTTATGTACGAAAATACCTGCAATCTTAACCTGGGGATGGGTAGTTCTCAGTTAATTTGACTGTGTATTTAAACATAAGAGAATCATTGCGATCACAAGCTTTCCTTCGCACACATCAAAAAGAAGTGTCGAAGATGTCTTTCAAATCAAAAGCCAATGATGGTTCACTGTAATCATTTAGCCAGGCAGTCGCTATCTTTCAAAAAAAAAGAATAAAAAAGATCAAAATAAAAGCCCGCTAAGTTAAAACCTGTGAAGGAGACTTGGGCAAAAATTGGGGCATCCCGCTGACTGTAAGCTCAAATGACACAGTTCAGGCAAAAGTTAGGGATAACAAAAGAAAAATCAAGAGGTTACCAAAATCCTCAAAGACAAAACGAGTTGACTGAGGTCCTCATCAAAAACAACAAAATGTTATAAGAAAGAGTGACTGCCATCTCAAAAATCCCTTGGCTCTTGAGTCATCATCATAACAGTGTTGCAATTCCAAAATCACTTGGAATCTGAATGCATAGGTTGAATTAACTGAGCATAGGACTGGAGATCTTCACGAAGAATGGGTTGGGTACAAATAAACTTTGATCTTATATCCTTTGTTTCAAAAAGTCGTGAACCAGACCACGTTACAACTTTCCAAAGACCTAATTGAAGCCAGGTTTCTTTTAAAAGCATACTACAGCAAGGTTGCGTAAATTGACTCCTATGTTTGTTGTCAATCATTTGTGTTAATGTCATACCTTTGCTTTCTCTTTCATTTTGAATGACTAAACCTCCGTGTTTTGACAAATGATTCATTTGCTTTACATAAATAATATCATTCCAAAAACGATTTTGATTTTCAAAATTGCGTGAGCTTTGCATTAAAATTACCATGAATTGAATGATTTTATTTGCAGACAAACTTTCCTCATCAAGAATTTTCAAACAGTTGAGAAACTTGGTCAGTGATCCTATCAGGGGCACATTACTTCCAGATCCTGTTGTGAATTGGTTCAAGATTTTGTTGCTCACTGCAAGTTATTCTCAGAATTGGTTAACCAGATGATCTCTTTCAAGACCCATACTGAGTTTAGCCTTCTCAACATTCATTTCAAGAACTGAAGCCATGATCAGTTCATCTCCAGCAATAATTAAGCTGAAGCCATGATCAGTTTATCCTCAGCATTCATTTCAAGAATTGAAGCCATGATCAGTTCATTTTTCCTTGCAGCAGTCAAACTGAAGCTATGATCAGTTTTTTCAGCCAATCAATCTGGGGCATTCTTCTTCAAGAATCCTCAAGATGTCTTTCCTCAAAAGACCATCAGCCTGATACAATTCATAAGTGACAGAGATATGTTCAATATCTTCTCTCCAAGTAGAGTGGTCAGTGTTCCCTGTGTTGAGGAATCATAGTTCCATTCTTCCCTCACAAAAGAGTCTATCTCAATTGTCTCTATCATCTGCATTGCATACATAAATCATTCATATTTCATACATAGAAAGATTTTCATAGCTCGAAGTGTGTTTCATTCTCATGTGCATTTCCCGAGGTCCTGTTGCTTTCAACATCTTACCTTGTGACCAAAGTCCAACTTACTTGGCGCCTACCAAAACAGTTACCTGTCATTCAGTGTCATTCCTGAATGTTGTCGTTTCACTTTGCATCTAGTGTTGTTATTAGATGTTTGTCTTCTTCCATTCCAGTGTTATTCCTGGACCTTTGTTTTTCTCTCACTCCAGTGCCATTCCTGGATGTCTGTCTCTTTTGACCTCCAGTGCCATTCCTGGATATTGTCGTTTCCCTGTGCATCTAGTGCTGTTGTTAGATGTTTGTCTTCTTCCATTCCAGTGATATTCCTGGACCTTTGTTTTTCTCTCGCTCTAGTGTCATTCTTGGATGTCTGCCCTTTTGATCTCCAGTGCCATTCCTGGATATTTTTATTCCTCTTGTTTCTCCCAGTGCTATTCCTGGAATCTTGCCTCTCTTCTATAATCCCCCAATAGATTTTTGGATATCTTTCAGTGCCATTCCTGAAAGTTTTATCTGTTCATTCAGTGCCATTCCTGGATATTTTTATTCCTCTTGTTTCTCCCAGTGCTATTCCTGGAATCTTGCCTCTCTTCTATAATCCCCCAATAGATTTTTGGATATCTTTCAGTGCCATTCCTGAAAGTTTTATCTGTTCATTCAGTGCCATTCCTGGATGATTTTTCTCCTTTGCATTCAGTGCCATTCCTGGATGTCTCTCTCACTATCATTCAGTGTCGTTCCTGAATGTAGTGATTTACCTTTACTTTCAGTGCCATTCCTGAAAGTTTTATCTGTTCATTCAGTGCCATTCCCGAATGTAGTTTCTACTTTCAGTGCCATTTCTGAAATTTCTTTTCGCTTTATCCAATGCCATTCTTGGATATCTTTTCCTCAACAGAGTCCAATGCTATTCTTGGATATTTTTTATGTTTATCCTCTTTTATCCAATGCCATTCTTAGATACCTTTTCCCCAGCCAAGTCCAATGTTATTCTTGGATATATCTGATGTTTAACCTTGCCATCCAATTCCATCCTTGGATGTCCCCAGTGAAGTTTTTGAAATGGAATTTTTGTTGCCCCATTCAATTCCATTCTTGAATGATGTAGTTCCTTTCATCCAATGCCATTCTTGGATATCTTATCCCCAATAGAGTGTTTTTCACCTCCATCCAATGTTGGATGACGTTGTTGTTTTTACCAGAAACTTTCTTGTTATTGTCCAATGCCATTCTTGGACATCTTTTGACATACCTTTTGACTCGTTTGTAGTTTCCATCCAATGCTATTCTTGGATGTCACTACTCATCTTCTAGGGTCTTGTCCCTCTCATTATAACTTTTGATGGATACTGCTTGTCACCTTGACAGATCTCCAGAAATAGCTTGTGTTCCCCAGCGTGTCTTTTCGCGTCATCTCACTCAATTTACCGTAAATCCCTTGTTTCAAGTTTCCTTGCAGAGTGTTTTATCATTTGCATTCATATCATCTTGTGGTATCTTAGGGCTAAAAAATGTCGCTTTTTGTATTTAAGTATCTTCATATCTCCCGATAGAAGAGACTTAAATAAGGGCAGCTGTAAGACCCTAATTTTTGACGCCCTAAGATTCCACATATCATTCACATCTCATTTTTGCATCTTATACCACAAACAAGATCATGCTTTGATTCCTTTATCCCCCTCTTCTTTGGGTTTATGCCTTGCAGGGATCACTGAGCATCTGTGTCTTTCTTATTTGCCTTTATTTTCTCATGTTTACTAACCTTTAATCAAAATCCAAAAAATATGTTTGTTTTTGTCTTCACTAACATTTTCAGGAAGGGAATCAAGGATATCAAACAGTCCCTCAGCTCGAATGAATTTCATCTGAACAATGTCAAAGTTGATCTGTAAACAATTCAAAATTCATTTGATCAAGAGTTTCCAAGATTTAATTGATTATTATTCAAGAAACTCCAAGGTTCATGTGTTTATTTCCATGCCTTCTTTGACAAATCAAAAGAATCGAGCCAGAGCCAAAACAATCCATCCATCAGGGCATTTTTCAAGTTTTTCAACTGTGCAATCGATTGCACTATTGGTCCAATCGATTGCACCATGCATTTTTTTCCTTGATTTTTGAAGTTTTCAGCAGTGCAATCTATTCGCGCTACAGTGCAATCGATTGAACAAGGACATAATTGGCCAAAATTAGCATTTTTCAAATTTTGAAGCATTTGGCACCAATTTCATCATTTGAGAATATTCTAGATCACCCAAAAATAATTCCCCTATATAATCACAATTAATTCCCACCTACACCTTCACTAATCACCACTTGATCTTGATTTTCCTTCCAAATTCAAATTCCAAGCCTAGTTTTCATTTCCAAACCAAATTCCAATCCACAAAATTTTCCAAGCCTAAACTCTATAAATAGAACCCTCATTTCATTCATTCTTCAAGCTTTTGATAGCCAAATTCACCTTGTCAAAATTCTTCTTGACTCTCTCAATTTTCTCCAACTACCAAATTCACTCAAAGCTCACTTTTCTTCTTTTGAAAGTTAACAAGAATTCACATGTAATCTTGTTCAACTTTGAGCTAAACCTTCATCCAAACTTGTTTTCTTTATCAATTCTTATAGATCAAGGCTTTGGAGTTTGGATCTTGGAGTAATTTGAAGGAATTTTCAGATTTGAAGTGGTAATTCATCTCTCACCATTATTGAAGCTTCGTCTTCATCTTCCATAATGTAGATCTTTGATGATTCTTGTTACTTGATCCTTTGGATCTTGTAATTATGTTTAATTACTGGTATTGGTTGCTATTTGCTTTGCAATTTCGTGCACTTTTGATTCCATGATCATGAGGTATTTGAAGAAAGTTTTAGATCATGATCATGTTGAATTTTGCTGAATTTTTGCTGTCGCAGCAGGGTGCAATCGATTTGCATTTTCGTGCAATAGATTGCACAATGCTATTTTTTTACCTTGTTTTCTGACAGTGTGCAATCGATTCGCACGCTGGTGGAATCGATTCGCACTGAACAGAATGGTGTTTTTCACCTATTTTTGGGACTGTTTGTGTTGTTTCTTCATTCCTAACCCCTTCCCTTTGTTCTTAGCCTTAGATCACATAATTTTGTGGTTTAATTTGGCTTTCTCTTCATCTATTTCTTCTTTTATTTTGATCGATGAAAGTCTTATGGATCATGGAATTCCTTTGTTGAATTTTGATCAAGACTAAATCACTACCTTCTTTTCTTTTCGTGCGGTATTGCTTTCGGATGACGATCTACATATCGTTCATCTAGCAAGCATTAGCACAAAGATCTATTGACCGGCCTCATTATAGGGTAATTACTCCGTAAATTACTCGGCGATTGCTTAACATAGCGCAACATATGTCCCGTATCGGAAAACAATCAAGGATGGTTGATTATTTGTCTTTTGGTTCAAAACTTATGAAGCTTGTTGTTTTAGAGACTTTGATTCTATCAATCTTCTAACAAGTCTTCATTAACCTTGACCTAAGTACATTATTCAATCATTATTGATCACTTACTCTAACAACTAATCACTAACTTACTAACAATATTATTGTACTAGTCTTGTTTACAATTCCTTCTCGCTCCCTATCTCTCTTTTACTTTTATGCTCCATTATTATCATTTCATATCATGTTTATGCTTCCGCAATTTTTCCTTTGTCCGTTGGACATATGTTTATGCTTCCGCAATTTTTCCTTTGTCTGTTGGACATATGTTTATGCTTCTGTCATTTTCACTTTGTCCACTTGGACACATGTTTATGCTTATGCCTTTTTCTCTTTGTCCACTTGGACTAAAAACATTAATAATTGCCAAAACCTCTAAAAAACTTATGCTTCTAATCTTGGACTATGGTTACTATCCTTTGCATCGGACATGGAATTTTGCACCTAGACCTTGGACTTCAATGCTATTCTTGGATCCTTGGACTTAGAACTAGGACCTTCTCCTGTTGCTTTGGAATTATGGTTCGAAGACTTTTAAGACTTGTGCTTTTGCTTGGTTTATGGCGAAGATAGCTACATTTGTGGTTAGATCTTTCTTATCCTTAGCTTTTACTTTATGCTTTAGGATAGTCACTTCTTCTCCTCCCCATTCTTCAATTTTCAAAACTTTCTCCCTTTTCCAAAACCCTCTTGTTTTCAAACTATCACCTCTTTCATAATCAAACCTTGGCTTTGTCAAGTGATTTTTAATCTTTTCTTTTCATTTCTTAACAAATGCTAAACTACATAAGCATATTAACACCTTTTTTTAAAAGACTTTAAAAAACACCAAACTCATTCAAACCTCTTTTGTGCCCTTGTGCACTTTTCCTTTAACTTTTTCATAAGTTTAGACATGATTTATTTCTTTAAGCGAAATTATTCGCTTGGAAATGACGACTTGTCTTTATATTTAAAGTCAACCAAAACAAACAAATTTCATTCTTTGTACCACGAACTACAGGGTTTTGATCCTATATTGCACTTTGTGGGTACGTAGGCATGATACGACAAGTCTCTCTAAACACAAAAATCTTAAAAAACAATTTCTCTTCTCATCTCCTCAATCTTTTTCAAACAAACCTTTTCAAACCAAAAGCGGTAGATATATCAAAGGGTTCCTATAGAGTACTATAGACGTTTTGGGTGCTAACACCTTCCCATTGCGTAACCAACCCCCCTTATCCAGTCTCTCTTCACTTGTTCTTGTTGTAAAGCTTGTGTAGGTTTTGTTCGCTCTTTTTCCTTTCCTTTTTGGATAAAATAAAAGTGCGGTGACAACTCTTACTTTTCGAGTTAAGTTAATCAATAGCTTACACTCACGATTTTACCGCTACACACCTCTCATACAAAGTTGTAGTATGTTGTAAGGGCTTTAATTTGAGATTTGGAACACACAAAATGGTTGTGTAGATTAGGAGTTATGATCTTTCAAAGTTGGCCTCAAAATTAGGTTTTTTTTCATACTTAGAAAAATTTCAAGTTTCTTAACTTTACCCCTTTTGCAAGAAACCTTCCAAATCTTGGGTTTTCATGCTCAAACTCAATGATCAAACATGTTTTGATGAAATTTGGCTTGATGACTTTAATTTGGACCAAAAACCCTAAAAGTCAAAGTGTTGACTTTGTCAGATGAAACTTGTGTTATCAGATGAATTTAACTGTGTGATCTTTAATGATCTTGCACTCTTGAATCTTTCAAACATCATGGATGGGCTCCAAGGATGAATTTGAGTGTCTTGGATCATGTATTAAGGCTTGGCATCATGCTTTGATCAAATGTCAAGGCACAATTGACTTTTTCCTAATGAAACCCTAATTTGTGGCCAGATGAAGTTGAGCTTCATAGAACTTGTAATGAGACCACCTTGCACTTGATTCTTGACAAGGAGAAGCCTATTGAGTGTATGTAAGCTTGAGGGGTTTGTCACACCCTAATTTTTAACCCTAAGATCCCATATCTTTAGGTCAAGCATCTCATGCATAACTAACCCTTTATCTAGCATTATTGTTTTGTTTCTTTGTGAAATCAGGGGCTTGGTGCAAGAAAGTGAGAGAGCATATTAGAGTAATTTTCACAACATCAAAAAACCCAAGAAAACCCTATTTGATTCTAAGGTCGGTTTCAAATCCTAACGACAAAAATCTATATGGAAAAACAAAGAGGGGAAGTAGTGAGGAACTTATATGAGCTCGTGACTTGGATTTCATCAGAGCATGACTGAACATGTTTCTTTCTGGTATCTTCGTATCCTTCCTCCTCCTTCATTCGCCTTCTTGAAACCGTCTCTGTTTCAGCTTTTATTTCTCTCTTTTCGCTTGCATTTGATTTAGGATGTTTTTGTAGTTTAGGGTTTGCTCTGGCTTTTGCAGTTGAGGGTGTTAGAGAATGAGAATGGAAAATCCGAGTCCAGATTTGGACTCAGAGGTTTGGTTTAAGGGGGTAAGGGTTAGTTTTGAGGTTTGGGCCGGAGAGAGGTGGCGGCGCTGCCGAGGCCGATTGTCATCCACCGTTTTCTCTGGTGGGTTCCCTTGGCTCTGACGAGCATGTTGCAGATAGAGAGAGGATACAGAGAGAGAATGTGAGAAGAGCTTAAGGCGTATGTGTTTTTTATTTCACGTTCTCGTTGGTTTTGTTTTAGTTACTTGGTTTGCCCCTTCAGGATCCACCCTGCACGTGTGCCTCTTGGTGAGTTTGTTTAGAAAGATGGTGACATGTGTCACCATCGTGGTCGTTGATCTTCATCACCAGTTCATTTAGAGGATCATGTGTGTTCTTTGCCATATACCCTACCGTGTGCCCTCTTTTTTGGCCGTATGATGAGTTGACTGGGTCAGATCTCAAGATCTGACAGTCGTTATTTAAGGTGCACGGGAGAGCCTCAGTGGACCTCTCCCACTGAATCCTTGAGTTCTATTTCAATCCTGGGCATAAAAGTTTCACTATTCGCACCCCCCTTTTGGAAGGCCTATTGAGGTTTTTTGTGATGTTGGTTTACTATTAGTACCCTCTGTTTCACTTTTCCTTTCCTTTTATTTATTTTTATTCTCTGTTTTAATTTTACTTAACTAGAAATACTTTCTGTCATCCAAAAATTACAAAAAAAATTCATGAATGCATTTCAATGTCTTATTTAGTTTTCTATATTTTTTTTTCATTTCTATTTTATTTTGATATTTATTTCTAATTTTATGATTCAAGATGTCATTTTTAACCTAGTATAACTCTTGCTTTGCATTGAGGCACTTCTTGTCTGATTCTTGGGCTGATCTTTTAGAGTACTTTGACACACATAGTAAGGTTGTTTGTGGTGTGGTTGCTGACCTTGGATGAGGTTGTTTGGCATGGTTTCTATTTGCTTATTTCACGACCCTCGATTTGTACTCGATTTCTTTGGAATTTAACTTCGATGATTGGTTTTGGGATGGTTCTTAGGCCTTTCTTTTGACAACCCTTCACATACACACACTTGGATGCCTAAGCATATGTTCGAGCTCTGGTTTGAGATTTTTCATCTCATTTTGATCTTTGGCCTTGGTCTATTGACTCTTATTCATCTTCACTTTGAGACTCTCCCTTTCCAACACTTGTTTTACAAGTAGTTGTTCCTCCTTCCAAAGGAAAGTTGTTTTGTTAACTCTTAAGTCATGACCTAAGATAGTTTAGACTTCTCATTTTTAGCTTGATCCTTATTTCTTTTAGGCTTTTCCTTTAGGATAATTTCCCTTAGGATAGTTTCCTTAGGATGTTAACTTAGACAACTTACAGTTAGTCTCCCTTTTCTCTTCCATGAGAGAATTAGACTTGAGTCATCCCTAGTTGAGATGTAAATCTCCTAACCCATGACATAGCTGAGAAATTTGTAGATTCTTTTCCACTTTAGAGAGGTATGAGGCATACTCTTCGATTTGATATCTGAGTCAGAGCCCTTCTCTTAATGTGAAGCAAGGTCCATCTTACACGTGTTTGTGGTGGTTTAAGTTGAGTTTTCCCTTAAGATGACGACTTGTCTCTTCTCCTAAGCCAATCAACAAACCTTGTTTACCCTTATTGAGGGGACTACGAATGCTCTGATTCTTTTTAGACAAGATATGTAGGCGGGAGATGCGATGTCTTGGCGAGCATACTTAGTGTATATACCCCTAGGTCTTTTCTTTAGCCCGCCTTTAGCAAAACAGATAACACATTAAAACAAGAGGTTCCTGTAGCGTACTACAGATACTTAGGATTCTAACACCTTCCCTAGGTATAACCAACCCCTGAACCTTAGATCTCTTGCATTTGCTTCGCATTGCAATTAGGGTTTTCGATCTTTCCCCTTTCCTTTGGATAAATCAAAGTTCGGTGGTGAATTATGATTTGCGATTCAAGTTAATTCAATAGCTTGATATCCAATTCTCACCGCGACAGAAATGACGACTTCAGTTGGGAGACTTCTCGCCAAGAGGGTTACACCTAACTTATTTTATATGTGTTATTTGTTTGTATACTTGTATTTGTTGTATATCTGTATACTTGTATATTTGTATATATCTGCTTGTGCTTGGGTTTTTCTGTGTGCAGGGTTGCTACTGTGAGTGGTGAAGATATGTCCTATACCCGAACTTGAGTGCACCTATGATAGGAAGATGGTATATTCAAGGAGACTTTGAGGGAGTCGATTCCCAAAAAAGTTGACTTGAGAAACCACCACTCAGTTGAGGCCCTCTTGAGAGTAGTCATGTTGAACGAGTCTATTCGTGAAAATGTTACTACTTTTAACCTAGGAGCCCATGACACTGATGACCATTAGTCACCTTTTAACCCCACTTGGCCTTTTAGGATGTAGTGCGATGACTATGAGGGAGTAGTCCCAAAATGGTTGATACGTGATACTACACTCGGACGAGACTCTCTTGAGAATATTATTGACTACCGAGTCATTTGGGAAATCGATAATATCCGAAAGATGGGTTGTTGACTCTGGGAACCTTTTAGAACCCTGTTCTACAGATCATAAACCCATAGTACATACCTGTTGGGATGGGTAGACCATGGATCCACGCTCATGACCTGTAAACCTAGGCCCTTTGTTTGTATATTTATGAATAGGTGTATATGTGAATCTATGTTTATATGTGCTTGTGCATTCATAAACATTCATTTCATAAGAGTTTCATGGAACTTAGACTTTTGTTTGTGAATATCATAGGGTTATCATGGACAGTGAAAGGAAGAATACTGTGAAGTATACTTTCAAGAGTCTCAACTTGGACGACCTAAGGAGGTTAGGGACTTTGCTGATAGATCCCAAAGGATTCAAGAGTATATATGGGAAGTTGTTGTCTCTATTGAAGATGAAGGTTGATAAGGGGCTTCTTTCCACTTTACTTCAGTTTTACAACCCAGTTTACCATTGTTTTACCTTTCCTGATTACCAGCTCTTGCCCACACTCGAAGAGTATTCTCAGTTAGTTGGTATGCCTATTCTAGACAAATCTCTATTTCCAATCTTCGAGAAAGACCCCAAGGAGCAAGAGATAGCTAAGGCCACACATTTGGAGTTAGTTGATATTCGAAACAACATGACTACCAAAGGAGGAATTTTTGGTTTAACTGCAGAGTTCTTGGTTGGGAAAGCCCAGTATTATGCCGACCACCTGAGTATGGCTGCATTTGAGGCCATCTTTGCCTTTCTTATCTATGGAATCTTTCTGTTTCCTAGCTTTGAAAACTTTGTGGATCTCCATGCCATCAAGATCTTCTTCAAGAGTAACCCTGTACCTACCTTGCTAGCTGATGCCTACCATTCCGTTCATCTGAGGAATGCTCACAACGGAGGGATGATCACTTGTTGCACTCCTTTGTTATACAAGTGGTTTATTTCGTACTTGCCAAAGGCTAACACGTTTTGGGACCCTAAGAAAGGCTGGTGGTCAAAGAAGATTATGGCTCTTACCCACTCTGATATTGACTGGTACAACCGCGTCTACGATGGGGTGATGATCACTGATAGTTGCAGAGACTTTGGGAATGTGCCTCTCCTTGGCACCAAATGAGGAATAAGTTATAACCCAGTTTTGGCTCGTCGACAATTGGGATATCCTTTGAAGGACAAGCCTCTCAGTGTTCATGTGGAAGATATCTTTTTCAAAGAGGATGGGAAGCACAAGGAGCTAAAATGGAAGATCTTGAGTGCTTGGAGTCGTAGGCATAAGAAGGGAAAGAATGACATAGGGAAGCCTAATTGTGTCTCTTTGGAACCCTATCTCCAATGGGTTCGGAAAAGGGCTATAGAGCTGAAGATGCCCTATTCTCGACAAGAGCCAATAGCCTTGAAGGAGGAATTTATCCTAATTTTCATGTCTGAAGCAGAGGAGCTAAGGATTGCTTTTAACAAAGCCCAACAAACGGGAGATGCTTGGAAGCATAAATACCAAGTAGTTGTCGAGGAGAGTGAAGAACTCTGAAAGCAACTACAGGCAAAGAATGAAGAAGTACTCTCCTGTAAGAAGAGGAAAACACAGGATGATCCATGCACCTCTGACCCTCAGTCGACTCCGTGGAAGCTGATAGTTGGTAAGCTCATTAAAGAAAAGGCTCAGATGGAAGAAGAGATTAAGAAGCTCAACACGAGGCTATTAGGAGAATCTCCTTAGGTCCTTTTGTTAGCTTTTATTTAGCTTGCTGTTTAAGACTCTTGTGAGATGTACTTACTTTTTGTAATCCACTTTATCATTAATGAGAATGAGTCTTTTGATATCCCTTGATATTTACAAATAGCCGAGTTCCATGAAACTTTTGCATTGCATCTTGCATTTTTTTTACTAACTCTGTCAAGGAATTGAAAACCTGTTTTACAGACATTGTAAGACGGATTTCAGAAAGAGAGGAACTTTTCCATACATCTTCAAGGTCCCTAATCTTGAGCAATCAAGGGAACTAGGAGAACTGATCGAAGACCCTTTGGCTTTCTTAAAGAAATATGGAAGGATTCTCCGACTGCTGAGGCTTCAAAAGGCTGGTGGACTATTAGGGACACTGGTCCAGTTCTACAATCCCATTTACCACTACTTCATATCTCCTGATTAACAGCTGATGCCGACTTTGGAAGAGTACTCTGCTCTAATGGGTCTTCTTGTCAATGACCTACCTCCATTCTCCGGACTAGAGGATGAACCCAGTGAGAAAGACATTGCAAGAGCAACACGTCTAAGGTTGTCTAACGTTCAAACTCACATAACTATCAAGGGGGGATCTCTGGTTTGCCTGCTCAATTTTTGTTTGAGAAGGCTCAGTATTTTGCTGATATGAAGAACACTGAGGTCTTTGAGTCCACTTTTGCATTGTTGGCTTATGGATTATTCCTGTTTCCCAACATCGAAGACTTTGTTGACATCAACGCCATCCAGATTTTTATGCTCAAAAATTCGGTCCCTACTCTGTTGGTCGACACCTATCATGCTATTCACTCGAAGATTTTGCGAGAAGAATGATAGATCATTTGTTGCATTGCTCTCCTCTATAGGTGGTTTATTTCGCACCTACCGAGGTCTGCAACCTTTTGGGATGTGAAGGACAGTTCAATATGGTCCAAGGGAATCATGGAGATCACTCATTCAGATATCTAGTGGTACGATCCGATATATAGGGGAATTATTATGATCCACAGCTACGGGGACTTCCCTAACGTGCCTCTTCTTGGCACAAAGGGATGCATCAAGTGAATGAAGAACCTGACCCTAGTAATCTGACGAGACTCTTCCTTGAAGAGGGGGAAAACCCTGAGCTTAAAGCCAAAATCGCGCACGCTTGGCGCCACATAAATAAACAAGGAAGGACTGCACTAGGACACCCTGATTGTACTGTCTCAGAAGCTTGCTTGAAGTGGGCCCGTGAAAGAGCTCTCACTTTGAGGATGCCATATCCACGTCATAAGCCTCCTGTAGTCCATACAAATGAAGAGTTGAAGATGAAGAAGGCATTGGAGGAGCTGACCCTTGACAAAGCAAAGATGCAAGAACAGATTGACAAGCTCATGAAGGAGCTCCATGGAGGAGAAGGACCGTAATCAGATGGATTAGACTCTTAGTTCCTTTTATGTTGTTTCTCTGTATTCGTTTACTTATGTAATGGACCTTGGAGGTGTACCGCTTATTTTGTAAAACTTGCAAGTTGATTAATGAAATGAGTTGTTTTAAGACGTATCCTCAATCTCTATAATGTTTGCAAATACACTTTTGAGTTCCTTGATTCATCTCTACATCGTGCATTTTGCATACATCATTTGTATTGCATCTTTGCATTTCAGGTTCTCACCCTTACTTCTTCTTCAGAGAAACAAGCTGAATCACCGATATAACACCCGAGTCGGTCACCAGAAAAGGATGGATCAACTCGAGCAGGAAAACAGAGCGCTCCGCGAAGAAGTTACAACCTTGAAAGAGAGTTTGGAAAGGCTTAATGGAATGATGGAAGCACTGGCGGCTGCTCAGAATTAATTGTCGCATAATTCACAAGACCATGTTCCAAGGACCGTTATCTCAGAGATCGTCTCTGCGTCAATCCTAGTGGCGTCTGTCAGTGAACCGCAGTATACCATGCCTCCTGGTTTTCCATGGGGAATGCCTCATAATTTCATTCCAGCTGGCTATCGTCCACCAGTTCCTAAATCCCCTGCTGTAACCGCTGTTATGATTGCGCCACCTCCTGTGGTGAACACTGTCCCGTACCATTTGGAAGAGCCTATATTCCACACCGCCGCAAGTGAGAGTGTCGAATTTGATGAGAAGATGGATGAACTTCATGATAAATTCCTAGAGATGCAGAAAGAGATCAAAGCCCTTACAGGAAAGGATTTGTTTGGAAAAAGTGCTTCTGACTTGTGTCTGGTGCCCAATGTAAAGGTTCTTCCAAAGTTCAAGGTACCTGATTTTGAGAAATATAAGGGCAACTCTTGTCCTCAGAGTCATCTCATTATGCACGCCCATAAGATGTCAGCACAGACAGACAACGATCAACTACTAATCCATTATTTCCAAGATAGTTTGACTGGTGCAGCTCTCAAGTGGTATATGGGGTTGGACAATCAGAAGATCCATACCTTCAACGATCTTTGCGATGCTTTTATCAGGCAGTACAAATACAATGTCGATATGGACCCGGATATGGATCAGTTGAGGGCTATGCTCCAAAAGGAAAGAGAAAATTTCAAAGAGTACGCCCAACGCTGGTGCGAGGTGGCTGCTCAGATTGCACCGCCCCTCGAAGAGAAGGAAATGACCAAGATTTTCTTGAAGACCCTAAGTCCCTTTTTCTATGAGAGAATGGTAGACAGCGCTCCGAGTGACTTTACTGAAATGGTCAATATGGGGATGCACTTGGAGGAAGGAATTCGTGAAGGTAGGTTGACAAAAGAGGCTGGTACTTCTAGTAATTTGAAGAAGCACGGAAGTAATTTTGCAAAGAAAAAGCAACAAGATGTGAGTGCCATACACCATCGTCGACCCCGGAGGAGAAACCCGCAACATCAACAGCCACAGCATGTTGCAGCAGTAACACCGGTTATTAACACTCTAGTTTATCAACCACATTTCGCACAACCGTATCAACCAGTTCAACGGATTCAACAACAACAACAACAACAGCAACCACAATGTTATCAGAATTAACAGCCTTTACAACAGGCTCGGCCATTATTCAACAACCAGAACTGTGCAAAGAGAAGGCCAGATTTTGATCCCATTCCAATGCCATATGCCGATTTGTTTCCAGCTTTGCTACAGAAGGGGCATATCCAAACCAAGTCTCCACCTGAGGTACCTAAGGATCTCCCTTTTTGGTATAGATCTGATCAATTCTACCCATACCACCAAGGTGCACCCGGACACAATATTGAGAATTGTATTGGTTTGAAAGAGGATGTCCAGAGATTGGTTAAGTGTGGAATTCTCACTTTCAAAGACTCTAATCCTAATGTACAAATTAACCCTCTCCTCCACATGGATCAGCCAGTGTTAACATGTTGCATGGGTCTTCTAGTAAGAATGTTGTGTTTGATGTCGAAGATATTCAAGGGTCTTTGGTGAAGATGCATGAAGATTTGTCCAAAATGTTTGCCTTTGGCCAAAAGGGTCATGATTATGTTGTGTGTCATGTTTGTTCTACCAATTCACGAGGATGTGGGCTCATAAAAGAAGATATTCAAGATTTGTTGGACCGAAAGGTTATTACAGTTACCCGTGATGGAGATCTTGTTGATAAGAATGAGGGTGAAGAAGAGGAGGTCTTGGTGATAGTACCTCATTTCAATGAAATGGAACGTATTGAGATCGTCAATGACAGCAGGAAGTATGCTCCAACTCCTTTGGTCATTAATATTCCTGGCCTGACTCCTTACGCCACCAACAAAGCAGTCCCTTACAAGTACAATGCCACCATGATGGAAGATGGGAAAGAGGCATTGTTGCCTATACAGCCGTCAATCGTTAGTATTGCTGATATCAGTAGAGTGACAAGACGTGGTCGTGTTTTCTCTACAACACCTCCAAAGGATAAGGGAATTTCGGTTGAGCAGTCGGTCGTAAATGATTCAACTCTGTGGCAGTCCAGTGGGACTAATTCTTCCTCCAAAGCTGATGAATTAAGATGATCAAGAGAAGCGAGTATAAGATTGTAGACCAACTTCTGCAGACCCCTTCCAAGATTTATGTGCTACAACTATTGATGAGTTCTGAGGCCCACATGGAGGCTTTGCAAAATGTCCTTGAACAGACCTACATCGATAATGACGTGATCGTTGATCAGTTTGACGGGATCATAGGCAACATCACTTCATGTAATAATCTTAGTTTCTGTGAAGAAGAGCTTCCGGAAGAAGGGAAGAAGCATAACATGGCGTTACATATCTCGATGAATTGCATGGATGATGCATTATCTAGTGTGTTAGTTGACACTGGCTCATCGTTAAATGTGATGTCGAAGACTACTCTCACAAGATTATCCTACCAAGGAGCACCCCTGAGGCCTAGTGGTATTGTTGTAAAGGCTTTCGATGGATCAAGGAAGATGATCATTGGAGAAGTTGTTTTACCTATGACTATTGGTCCTTATCTTTTTCAAATCACATTCCAAGTCATGGATATTCGTGCTACTTACATTTGCTTGTTAGGTAGACCATGGATACATGATACTGGGGCAGTCACATCTACGCTACACTAGAAATTAAAGTTTGTTAATGAAGAGAAATTGGTCACAATCTGTGGGGAGGGGGCTCTAGTGGTGAGTCATCTTTCTTCTTTTTCATACATTGATGTTGATGAGAAAATAGGAACCCAGTTCCAAGCTCTTTCAATTGATGGTGGTAGTGCCAAGAAGGGTGGGGCTTCTATTTCATCTTTCAAGGTTGCGCAACGTGTCGTGGAAAGTGGTTCCCAAGAAGGGTGGGGGCAGGTGATATCATTGTCTCGAAACAAAGAGAAAAAGGGTCTCGGATTTTCAGGTCCCAGTTCTGACAAGACTACCACATGAAGCATGATTATTCCCCCCATTGAATATGTTTTTCATAGCGGAGGAGTTATTCATCCATCAAGGGTTAATGCTATTACTAAAGAAGACGACTCTAAAGGATACATACCATTCGGCTCTGAAAGTGATTACATCCCTGCTCAAGACTGGGAGCCTTATTTGGAGGATCCCGGATATGGGTCTGAGACTGAATATGCTTATTGTCCTTTTTATTCTCCTCGATCAAGACGCAAGGGACCTGAGTATGAAGCTTGTGCAATCCTTGAAGACGAGTCCGACGAAGATCAGCCCAACTTTGTGACGTATGGAGCGGTCGCTCAGAACTGGAGTGCTGTTAACATTCCTGTTGTAGTCCATTTATTAAAGTAATTGTTTTTTTGCTATGTTTTTTGATAGCTCTTCGCTCTGCCCAAGGCGAAAGAGTTTGTTGTGTGGGCTTATTTTCATAATTCCCTTTGCTCTGCCCAAGGCAAAGGTGATTTTGTGTTAGGGCTTTTGTTTAGAGAACTGCTATCATCAATAAAATTGTCATTTTGATTCCATTTTATTTGTGTTACTCTTTTTTACTTTTCTGGAAAAACGGTAATCATAAAAATTGCATGTTTTGTGCACACACTTGCACTTTCATAAAATCTAAAATAAAGCCAAATCACATGTGCAGATTATTGCATGAACAAACCATCAAAAACAATGACCCAATGCCTTCTCCGAACTTTGAGTTTCCTGTGTTCGAAGCCGAAGAGGAAGAAGAAGAGGTTCCCGAGGAAATATCTCGATTCCTTGAGAATGAAGATAGAGTCATTCATCCTTACAAAGAGCCCATAGAAGTCATTAATTTGGGTACAACCGAAGACCGTAAGGAAGTGAAAATTGGAGCTTTACTTATGACTGAGGTGAAAGAAAGACTGATTGAATTACTTAAGGAGTAAGTTGATGTGTTTGCTTGGTCATACCAAGATATGCCTGGTCTCGACACCTTTATAGTGGAGCATCGTCTGCCTTTGAAGCCAGAATGTCCGTCCATCAAACAGAAGCTCCACAGAACCCTCCCTGACATGGCCTTGAAGATTAAAGAAGAGGTACAGAAGCAAATTGACGCCGGTTTCCTCGTTACATCTGAGTATCCGCAGTGGTTAGCCAACATTGTACCCGTCCCGAAAAAAGATGGCAAGGTTCGTATATGTGTTGATTACCGAGATTTGAACAAAGCTAGTCCGAAAAATGACTTTCCTCTACCACACATTGATATGCTGGTAGATAGCACTGCAAAGTACAAGGTATTCTCTTTCATGGATGGTTTTTCAAGTTACCATCAAATCAGAATGGCTCCCGAAGACATGAAGAAGACATCGTTCATTACACCTTGGGGCACCTTCTGCTACAAAGTTATGCCGTTTGGTCTGAAAAATGCTGGGGCAACATATCAAAGAGCCATGACTACCCTATTTCATGATATGATGCACAAGGAGATCGAGGTGTATGTGGATGACATGATAGCCAAGTCCAAGACTGAAGAAGACCATGTTGAGTATTTGTTGAAGTTGTTCCAGCGGTTGAGGAAGTATCAAATCTGTTTGAATCCTAACAAGTGTACGTTTGGTGTTCGTTCAGGTAAACTCTTAGGTTTCGTTGTTAGCCAGAAGGGTATTGAAATGGATCCTGATAAAGTTAAGGCCATAAAGAAGATGCCAGCTCTGACTACAGAAAAGCAGGTCTGAGGTTTCTTAGGATGGTTGAATTACATCTCCTGGTTTATCTCAAATATGACAGCCACTTGATGGTCAATTTTCAAGCTTCTCAGGAAAGACCAGGGATGTGTTTGGACCGATGATTATCAAAAAGCATTCAACAGTATCAAGAAGTATCTTCTCGAACCTCCTATCTTGATTCCTCTAGTTGAAGGAAGACCTTTAATCATGTATTTGACCATTTCAGAAGATTCCATGGGGTGTGTAATCGGTCAACAAGACGGGTCAGGAAAGAAGGAGCATGTTATCTATTATTTGAGTAAGAAAATCACTGACTGTGAGTCTCGATACACAATGTTAGAGAAAACCTGTTGCGCTTTGGCTTGGGTTGCGCGACGCTTGCGTCAGTACATGTTGAACCATACCACTTGGCTGATTTCCAAGATAGACCCCATCAAGTACATTTTCTAGAAGCCCGCTCTGACAGAAAAAATAGCCAGATGGCAGATGTTATTATCAGAATATGATATTTAGTACCACACTCAGAAGGCGATCAAAGGAAGTGTTTTGGCCGATCACTTAGCTTATCAACCTCTTGGAGGCCATCAGCCTGTTGAGGATGATTTCCCAGATGAAGATGTGATATACTTAAAAATGAAAGATTGTGAGGAACCTTTGCCAGACGAAGGGCCTGAGCCGGATTCCCAATGGGGTCTGATTTTTTATGGTGCCGTCAACAAGTATGGGAAAAGAATCGGGGCAATCATTGTGACTCCTCATGGATCCCATATCCCATTTATTTCCCGATTAACTTTCACATGCACAAACAATGAAGCCGAATATGAGGCGTGCATCATGGGCCTTGAAGAGGCAATTGATTTAAGGATCAAGAACTTGGATGTGTATGGTGATTCTGCTTTGGTGATTTATTAAATTAAAGGAGAATGGGAAACTCGCCAAGATCATTTGCTTCCGTACAGAGATTATGCAAGGAGATTGCTCCCTTTCTTCATCAGGGTGGAGTTCCATCACGTCCCTCGTGACGAGAATAGGATGGTTGATGCTTTGGCAACTTCGGCCTTTACGATTATGGTGAACCATTGGAATGATTGTCCTAACATCTATGTTATGCGACTCGACAGACCTGCTTATGTGTTTTCAATAGAAGAAGCCGAATATGGTAAACCTTGGTATCATGACATTGAGATGTTCCTCCGAAGACAAGAATACCTGGTTGGGGCCTCAAGTATGGATAAGAAGACGTTGAGGAGATTGGCTGGCAATTTTCTCTTAAGCAATAATGTACTTTACAAGAGGAATTTTGACATGGTCCTGTTGAGATGTGTCGACAATAGAGAAGCAGACATGTTAATGACTGAGATTCAACAGGGATCCTTTGGTACTCATGCCAATGGACACGCTATGGCAAAGAAACTCTTAAGAGCGGGCTATTATTGGATGACAATGGAGTCAAATTGTTACAAGTTTGCTAAGAAGTACCACAAGTGCCATATCTACGCTAATAAGATTCATGTGCCGCCAACTCTTCTCAATGTCATATCGTCTCCGTGGTCGTTCTCCATGTGGGCATCAACATGATTGGCATGATCGAACCGAAAGCGTCTAACGGACACCGTTTCATCTTGGTGGCAATTAATTACTTCACCAAGTGGGTTGAAGCAACTTCATATGCGAATGTCACCAGACAAGTAGTGGTTAGATTTATCAAGAATCAGCTCATCTGTTGTTATGGTGTGCCGAGCAAAATCATCACTGATAATGGATCAAATCTGAATAATAAGATGATGAAGGAGTTGTGTGAAGAGTTCAAGATTAAACATCACAATTCTTCTCCTCACCGGCCGAAGATGAATGGGGATGTTGAGGCGACAAACAAGAATATAAATAAGATCATTCAAAAGATGGTTGTCACCTATAAGGATTGGCACGAAATGCTCCCATTTGCTTTACATGGGTATCGTACTTCGGTATCCACATTAACAGGAGCAACTCCTTTTTCACTTATTTAAGATATGGAAGCTGTACTCCCAGTAGAAGTCGAGATTCCTTCCATGCGAGTTCTGATGGAGGCAAAACTCTCAAAGGCTGAATGGTGTCAAAGCAGATATGACCAGCTGAATTTGATCGAAAAGAAAAGGATGACGGCCTTATGCCATGGACAGTTGTACCAACAGAGAATGAAGAGAGCCTTTGACAAAAAGTTGTGACCTCGGGAATTCAGAGAAGGTGACCTTGTACTCAAGAAAATCCAATCTTTCCTCACTGATTCTAGGGGCAAGTGGACTCCCAATTATGATGGTCTGTATGTTGTTAAGAGGGTTTTCTCAAGAGGCGCTTTAATGTTAACAACTATGGATGGAGATGAAATCACTCGTCCCGTGAATGTCGATGCAGTCAAAAAGTACTATGCCTAAAATTGAAAAGAATAGCTCGCTAAGTTGAAAACCTGAAAGGGCATCTTAGGCAAAAATGAGCGTCGGGCTGAAAACCTGAAAGGGCGGTCCAGACAAAAGTTAGAGACATAAACAGAAAGAAATTATCCCGCTAGGTTGAAAACCTGAAAAGGAAATCTAGGCAAAAGTTAGGGATCAGGCTAGTTCACTGCATCAGATCAGATTGGATTATCAGAAGTCTTCTCTCTCACCAGATTCATCAGTCAGATCATCAGAAGCTCAGAGTATAGGAAATTCAGAGTGGTTTAGGAGGATAGTGGACATTGTTTTGATGTAACATTTTCCATTATTTACCATTTTTTCCAACTTTGTAATGATCCATGGAGTCGCGCCATTTGCCGACTACCATTCCATTAATAAAATTGAGCCATTTCCATTTATTGGCAAACTCTATGTTATTCTTATTTCTGTAAAATGTCTTTTATTTTTTATAGCAGTTTTCAAAACAATTTTAAAACTTTTTAAACGCGTGTGTTTTTTGTACTTTGATTGATGGACACAAAAAGGATGATGATGGTCTTACCAAGAATGAAAGACCTCGAAATGCATAGCTATGTTGTTTTCTAACTCGCTTCACCCATGTCCCTGAGGGATCCTGTTTCAGATGGTGCAGTGGACCCCCAGTAAGTTTTTACTTCAGGTGGTCATGACAATTCCCCGGTGAATCTCTATTTCAAGTAGCTATAGCAGGATTGATGCAAGATTTCTCCAGTTAGTGACCTAAGAATTCCTCAGTGAATTTCCCCGGCTCCAACCTTCCCAGTGAAGTGAATGCTATTTCACTCCTCCGTGAATTTCTTACAACTTCAATCATCCATAGCAAGGTGGATGTTTATTTCATCTCCATGGAGCCAACTATGACAGCTGCAACATTGATTTGAGCTCTCCCAAAGAGGTGGATATTTATTTTATCCACTGTGAGACCTCAGCTATGGCATTTCCAACTCTCTTTCAGACTACTTCAGTTCGTCGTGGATATTGATTCCCCATGAAATCTCTCCAAACATGAGTTTGATCCTTTCCTAGTGGATCTTTCTCATCTCCAACAGAGTAGCCAGATTCATCTTGACAATCCCCTAAGTGAAGTCATGATGCTCATCCCCAAAGTGGAGTGCTCTATTTTCCCCAGAGAAGTTTGAAGCCTTGATGCAAGACCGTGGATCCCCTATGTGGCTTCCCATTCGTCCCCCAATGATGCTTCTATCTTGCGAAGATTGGCCGAGTATCCTTGTTGAGATGTTTATTTCATCTCCACTTTATTTTCTTCTTGTCTGTTTCGTCAGCATAAGCATAACATGACATACATTCATTCATATAGATACATGACATTTGTGCATTTTTGCATTCTCTAATGTTTGTTTGTTCATCACTTTGGCTGCATTTATCCCCAAGTGATTGGGTTTGTCTTCTCCTTCCAAGTAGAGTCGTCAACCCTAAGTAGAAAGAGCATATCCTTTCTAAATTCCCCACAGAGTTTGATCCTTGTGGAAGATGGTTGCTTTAGTTATCTTTTCCATTTCAGGAAAGATAAACCCCATTTGAGCTCATTCCTCAATAGGTAGAGTCTTGTTTGACCGTTTCTTTTCAGCTACTTCCTGAATTGAACTTTGGTCCCTGACAATCACAATTCTAAGTCTCTCTAGGCTGTTAAACCTAGATCAAGCGTGCATTTATTTTGCACTTTGTCTCCCCGAGAAGAATCTACTTGAAGATCACAGTTGAAGACAAAATCTTTCTCTAGCAATTTATGCCCAGACAACAAATGACAACTCTTTATTTGAGCAGTTTGTTTTGGTCTCGGGTTTTCTTTTTTTAATGGAAAATGGCAGTCTCTTTTCAAGACAGTATGTCTATCCCCAGCAAATTATCAAGATTATCAACTTGTCCTCCATCAAATGGCATCTCTCCGGAAATTCGTCAAAGAAGTTTGTTGAAGACTTTACAAGTGATTCTCTTTATTTGAGAATTCCTAATACAAGGATGTTATTTGCTTCAATGCAATCTCCAAACTACAACAATATTGCTCCTCAATGATGTTCTCCTAGTGAGTCCACTACCCAATTTGCTTCCATCAAATGGCGTCTCCTCGAGAAGTTTGGTGAAGATTCAGATGATCTTTCTTTTTATTTGAGAAGACATGTTTACAAGTCAACCGGTTTGCATCTCCTTTGAGGATCCCCGGTGAAGCTTCCAAATCTCCAGGAGTTTATGGATTCCTGTTGAATTCATAGATCTCCAGTGAAGTTCCAATTCCCTGTGAAAGATACTCTCCCATAAGTATTCACCATTCCAGGAAGAAACTGAGACCAATCCGCGGTCCAAGACCCGGTATGAGGGGATGTTTGTTTACCCTTTTCAAGCTAATGGAGCTTGATCAAAGAAGAAACTAAGACCAGCCCGCGGTCCAAGACCCAGTACAAGGGGAGTTTTGTTTACCATTTTCAAGCTAATGGAGCTTGATCAAAGAAGAAACTGAGACCATTCCACGGTCCAAGACCCGGTACAAGGGGAGGTTTGTTTACCATTTTCAAACTAATGAAGTTTGATCAAAGAAAAAACTGAGACCAATCCATGGTCCAAGACCCGGTACGATGGGAGGTTTGTTTACCATTTTCAAGCTAATGGAGCTTGATCAAAGAAGAAACTGAGACCAGTCAGCGGTCTAAGACCCGGTACGAGGGGAGGTTTGTTTACCCTTTTCAAGCTAATAAAGCTTGATCAAAGAAGAAACTGAGACCAGTCCGCGGTCCAAGACCCGGTACAAGGGGAGGTTTGTTTACCCTTTTCAAGCTTATGAAGCTTGATCACAGACGAAACTGAGACCAATCCGCGACCCAAGACCCGGTACGAGGGGAGGTTTATTATCTCTACATGTATTATTCCATCATTATGTCTGAGTTCATCTTTGACTACCCTGTGAATTGTCAGTTGGTAGTCTTCTCCCCAGTGGAGTCAAGTTTTGTCCCTAGTAGTGTTTGTTTGTTTCTTTCTGATAGAATTGCAACCTTTCCCCGGTGGCATCCTGTCATACCCTAAATTTTGACCAGTCATTTTATTTATTTTCATCTGACGAATTTTGTCGCAGTATCAAAAGTTAACCATTTTCGTATCTTTTTAGTCAAATAGTCCATTAATCAATAATCATGCATTTTTCGTTAGAATTTAATTTGTTTTATTTCTTTTTTTTAATAACCAATTTCAATTATCTTTTTTTATTATTTTTAGTTTTATTATTATTATTTCTTTTTTATTATTATTATTAATTTTATTATTATTAGTTTTATTATTATTATTAGTTTTATTATTACAAAGCTTTATTATTATTGTTAGTTTTATTATTATTATTATTATTATTATTATTATTATTACTTTTATTTTGTTTGTCTTCATGTCCAAAAAGGGAAAAATGATAAGTTGGGACCACTACAATGTAGTACAACCACTTCACATGGATTGCCAACTTGGACTTATCAATGACCAAGAATCATTCTCACACTTCACATGGATTGCCAACTTGGACTTATCAATGGCCAAGAATCATTCTCATAAAGTCATATGAATTGCCACATCAACACTCCCACCTCATTCACGCTATAAATAAGATCTCTCTTTCTCTCATTTTGGACCAACAATACCACACATACATTCTCAAAACCTTGCACATTCATTACATATTTTTCAAGTCAAATCTTTTTTTTTTTTGTTTTTTTGTTTTTTTAGGAATCAAATTTTATCCTTTTATTTTACTTACACAATACCCATAAACATTCACCATCTTCACCACAACAACAACCTCCATCAAAACACCTTCACTTCCTTCTACACAACAAGTTCAACCTTTGCTAGCTTTGGAGTTTGTGAGTATCATTCATCCTTTATTTTTGTTCATACAATATATAGTTAGTAGTTTAGTATATATATATTTTATAGTTTGTGAAGTTATGTTGTAAAAATGTAATATTTTTTATGTATTCATGTTTTATTGTTGTTATAGTGTTAGTATAAATTAGCTTAGGTTTTTTTTAGGGTTTACATTAGTGTTAATTTAGAGAAGAATCTAAAGAAATAGGTGTTGCGGTGAGAATCAGATAACAAACTACTAATTAACTTGCATCACATTTCTTTGAATTCACCACGGACTTTGATTTATCCAAAGGAAAGGTTCAAGATCGAGAAAAACCTAAGGGGGGAGATCTAAGGTTCAGGGGTTGGTTATACTAAGGAAAGGTATTAGCATCCTAAGTATCTGTAGTACTCTACAGGAACCTCTTGTTTAGTTTATGTTATGTTATGTTATGTTTACTTGCTAAAGAAATCTGTTAAGGCTAAAGGTAAAGACCTAAGGGTATATACACTAAGTTTGCTCACCAAGACGTCGCATCTTGTGCCTACGTATCTGACTAAAGAATCAGAGCAACCGTAGTTCATCTAACTAAGGGGTGAATTTGAGGAACCATTGAGTATGGCCAAAGTTCCAAGGGGAATGAGTATGCGCTCATATAGAGTTTAAGAAACTCTCTAAGTCTAAGTTGTAGGGGAGAAAGTGAGTACTCAACATGGTGAGTATCATATAGAGTCCAAGAACTCTAAATTAATTCTAAATTGTAAGATTCAAGGCTCTTAGGAGGACAAGAAAGGGTAAAGGCTCTTAGGAGGCCTAGGGGAAAAATGGCTCTTAGGAGGCCAAAAGGATAAAGGCTCTTGGAGGCCTAGAGGAAAAATGGCTCTTAGGAGGCCAAAAGGATAAAGGCTCTTAGGAGGCCTAGAGGGTGATGAGCTTTCATGACTTAAGAGTCAATAGAGAGCCTTTCCTTTGGAAGGAAGGGGAAGATAACAGTTTTTTATGACACAAGTAGTTTATATGGATATTTACATGAAAAATGCAACATTAAACAACAAAGTATCAAAATGGAATAAAGTTCATAATGCCATACAAGATTAGAACCAAGTACATTAGGCATCACTAGGTCAAAATGAACAAGATAACATGATAAAATAATCAAAGAAGTAAAGAGTATTCCTAATAGAAACCCTAAAAGGCTTTCCACATTCTACATGAATAAGTTCCTCAAAAATGATGATTTTTACTAATTTCTTTTTATGTTCAAAAATTAGACACATTAGAGAGTAATTTGCAAAAAGAATGGGCAAAAAAGAATGAAAAAAGATTAAGTTATGTGTTTTTGAAATTGAAGCACAAATTATAAAAATATAAAATAAATAGGTGATAAAAAGAAGGAGAAAGGCACCCTATGGGTGTTGAACCCGTGCCTTTGGGGATACAACCCAAAACACCTACCAACCATGCCATTGTGCGCATTTTTAACATGTTATAGCAACAAGGCAATATATGTAAAACAAAGATGATTCAGGAAATAAAATAAAAAGGACTGGGGCGAGGGGGATTCGAACCCCAGTCCTAGTGGTAACTACACGTGTGTATGCTCTTGCCACTGAGGTGGCTCTTACATCCAGTTATAAACATGACTCTTGTTGCGGTGAAAATCGGATAACAAGCTATTAATTAACTTGCATCATGTTTCTTTTACAACCGACTTTGATTTATCCAAAGGAAAGGTTCAAGATCGTTAAAAAAACCTAAAGGGGGGAGATCTAAGGTTCGGGGGTTGGTTATACTAAGGGAAGGTATTAGCACCCTTAATATCTGTAGTACTCTACAGGAACCTCTTGCTTTGTCTGTGTTATATTACGTTCGTTTGCTAAGGGTAAGGTAAAGATATCACTAATGACTATGAGGTCAAAGGCTAGGTGGCTATGAGACCAAGGTGATAATGAGCTATCTATGACTATGAGGTCAATAGAGAGTCTTTGTATGACTATGAGGTCAATGTTGGAAGGCGGCTATGAGGCCAAGGGAGAGGGGCTATGACTATGAGGTCAAAGCTTTGCCTATGACTATGAGGCCAGAGGTAAGATGGCCCTATGACTATGAGGTCAAGAGGGGATCCTATGACTATGAGGTCAAAGGAGGGTAATGAGCTTTCTATGACTATGAGGTCAATAGAGAGACTTTGACTATGAGCTCAAGGTTAGAAGGCTATGAGGCCAAAGTTTTGATTATGACTATGAGGTCAATGTTGAATAAATTGCTCTATGACTATGAGGTCAAGAGGGGTCCTATTGACTATGAGGTCAATGTTGGGAGGTTGCCTAAGACTATGAGGTCCAAGGTATTAATGAGCTTTTTATGATCTTAAAATCAATAGAAAAACTTTTCCTTTGGAAGGAAGGGGGAAATAACATCTTATAAATAAGAGTTACAAATAGTTGAAATATGATGGAACATATGAGTTCAATAATTCCAAGCAGTAAGCAGCAATTAACATATGAAATGGAATTCCAGAATGAACATGGTAAACAAGTGGTCAAATAAATGTGACAAGCATGGCAAAGAGGACATTTACAATTTAAACCAAATGCATATGCAATTTATCATCAAAGAGCAAAACAAAAAGCATTGCATAGTAGGATTTTGTTAAAGTCAGGAAGAGAACTTTACAAATCAAGCACCGTTCATGGAAAACCTAAATCAGAAACAGAAGTCACATTATTATGTCCAGCATGGCATGGAAAGCACCGAAAAATAAGCAATATTCTTGTGGTAGGGTTTAGTTAAAGTCAGGAACAATACTTCCAGGAATCACAACAATATTTTCAGAACTCTTTTAAAATCAGTGGGCAAAAAATGATCCAGGCATGGCAGAAAAAAGAATTTTCAAAGTTTGAAAACAAGTGCATTTAAATTCATGCAAACTAGTGACAATGGCCAGGAAGCACAGACAAAATTCACATGATGAAGATTTGTTCAAAGTCTGGAAACAACATTTCATGAGCTACAACATATAATGTTTTTGATGTCTATAGGAACATAGTGTTTGATTTTTAAGAAAAATGAGGTGAAGCATATTTTATTTGTTGTTTTTAATAAGATGAACATAAGAATTAAAACAACTAAATAAATAAAAAACAACAAAACAAGAGAGTGGCGGGTGGCACTATGTGAGTGTGTGTGTGCAAGTTGCTTGCGCCACTGTGTGTGTGTGTGTGAGGGTGTGGCTTGCGCCACCCCTTGTGTGTGTGAGTGAAGGGTGTGGCTTGCGCCACCCCTTTGTGTAGGTGAAGGTGGCTTGCGCCACCTGTGTCCTTATTTTTTATTTTGTGTTTTTCTCTACGTGGTGTGATTTTTTTATTATTTATTTTGCATGGTGGTGCATTATTTTATTATATTTCCTTTTTAAAACCAAATGGCGGACGCCATACATTCAACGTGGCGAGAGCCACCACAACTTCTTATTTATATTTTTTAGTTTTCACGAATACGAACCAGTTACGGTTAACAGAATAAAATGAAACAAGACCTGTTAATGGTTTTTTTTACAGAAACAAACAATAATCCAACAATGACAAGATCACATTATGATAACAACATGGAGCAGCATAACTACAACACTAAGCAATAACGAAACAACAAACATGATAACAGTATGGAACAAAATGATCATGGAAAATAACAAGACAATGACTATATTCACAGCATGGTGCAAACATGAAACGAAAACAAAATGAGGTAGCGTGATACCTAGTGGAGAAAGTCCACTGCTTCTTCACAGGCGAGTGTTTCTGGAGATGGTGGATGCTTTCCTCCTTCAACTGCTACAGAGCCAACTTCTCAGCACGAAATAAGAACTTTTGGTGGTTAAAGTGTGGGAGATGTGAAGTGTTTACGGGAATAAAAAGGTAAGTTCTTGCAAGACTCGAGGGTGACTTGCAGAACTTAGCAAAAATGGGAAAGTGGAGAGGTTTTGATGAGTTCTTTTTTTTTGGTGTTTTCTCGGAGTGTTGGTTGTGATGTTTCTGGGTTACAGAGGAAATGAAAAATAGTGAAGTTCTTGCAATTTTTGGAGTGTTACTTGCAAGATTATGGAAGGGAGAGTCAGAGAGAAATTCTTGGCAAATTCTGGTGTCGAACAAAGGAAAAACGACATCCTTTTATAGGCCAAGCAAGTGGATCCGGGTGTTGGAAATACAGTGGATAATTGGTTGGTCCATAGGATAAGAAATTAGGGTTTGTGTATCAACATCCTCAACCGTTGATCTTGGTCAATCACCATGCAGGATAAGTGCAGCGGAGGAGGTGGTGGTACAGTCTGTGACTTTCATTTTTCAAGGGTTATTCCAAAACCACCTTTTAAAGTGCCATGAGAGAGAAATCCAAAAAGGAGCAATAATTTGAATTTTGAGTACGACCTCTCTGCTCATGCATGCAGGCCTCTTGTGTTGAGCCTCCTTGTTTCACTATTTCAAAATGAGGTCTCAGTATCCTTTTGGTTTCAACAGGAATGGGTGAGCTCAGAAGGGTAATGTGTAGTGACTCCACAAAACTTGGTTTTGAAGCAAAGCATCTTCAGATTTTCCAACCAACAAATGGCATATGGATTAATTATATACAAGGCCTTGCTTCTTAATCCATACGGGAACACAACTTGGAATTTTTTTAACACCTTAAAAGCCTTTGATCCAAATAATATCTTTTGGGCCCAAAAAAGAAATTGAGACAACCATATGTCCATGACCCAAAAAGAAATGTTACGGGATAAACTTAGGACATTGCAAAATTAAATCCTCTCATGGTACCATTTGGATATGTCTTTATGAAAAATTCTTGCACTTGAGAGAAAAAACCTTTAAGGCCCAAAAATGGATTCTAAGGATGTTTGTTATCACAAGGCATAATTTCTCAAGATTTGGAATCACACTTTGCTTGACATGAAAGGCCATGGTTGACTTGTCTTGGTGAAACATTTGATTTCTTGTTGAAAAGTCTTCTTGGATGCATGTAGACTTAAATGGTCGCATTTGACCAAAAGATGTCTTAGGGAGACCTTGCCGTCTTTATGTAAACCCTATCTTCCATAATAAAAGGAAATAACTTGCGCAAAGAAATGGGTAGTTAACAATGCGTACATGATCGGGGACTAAATGTAGGTGCAAGAAAATATGACATCTAAGGGGTAAAATTTGGGGTACAACAGTTGCCCCTATTTAAATAGCTTCACCGGATGGCACGAGGAATGGAAATCCTCGGGACGTCGAGGTGGAAGATATTCAAATATAGCAAACCAAAAGTTTTGCCCTTAAATGGAATGCAGATGCTAAAGACATGCAACGAACATGCATATGCTGACATGCCATGAACTCTAATATGATGATATGATAGTGCAAAAATGCAGACGACACCAAAGAGCTACCAAACGCAGGTGGGCTTTACTGGGGAAGGATGAAGGGAGTATCCACAAGAAAGACTCACCGGGAAAACAAACTAACCAACAAAAGAGACTCACTGGGGAGACCCAAAGGAAACACTGGGGAAAGAGAAATAAAGGAGAAACCCAACAGATCCTCACTGGAGATAAGAGCCAGAGAGGTTTTCTCCACTGAGGAAATGAAAACATACTCTTACTGGGCATGAAACCAGAAAGAAGACATGATCTCCACTAGGGAATCATTTTGAAATAAGATGATAGACACTCACTAAAAGATTTTCTGGGGATTTCTTATACTGAAGAGTTCAAACGGGATCTTCAAGAAAAACAAAAAATGACAGAAACAAACTCTGCGCGCCAGATGCAAAGATGATTGGAAGTAAGACTAATGCACCATTATTGATTAAATTCGGGTACCGATATATAAGTTAGAACGGCACTAGTTTAAGGTTACAGTTAGACTACCAGTATGAGCTGGATTTAGGATACCAACATGAATTGGATTTTGAATACCAACATGAACATGAATTTGATTTTGGATACCAGCATGAACTGGATTTTTGGATACCAGCATGAACTGGATTTGATTTTGGATACCAGCATGAACTGGATTTTTGGATACCAGCATGAACTGGATTTTAAATGCCAACATGAATTGGACTTTTGGATACCAGCATGAACTAGATTTTGGGATACCAGCATGAACTGGATTTTAAATGCCAACATGAATTGGACTTTTGGATACCAGCATGAACTGGATTTTGGGATACCAGCATGAACTGGATTTTAAATGCCAACATGAATTGGACTTTGGATACCAGCATGAACTGGATTTTTGGATACCAGCATGAACTGGATTTTTGGATACCAGCATGAGCTGGATTTTAAATGCCAACATGAATTGGACTTTGGATACCAGCATGAACTGGATATTTGGATACCATCATGAATTGGATTTTAAATGCCAACATGAATTGGACTTTGGATACCAGCATGAACTGGATTTTGGGATACCAGCATGAACTGGATTTTAAATGCCAACATGAATTGGACTTTGGATACCAGCATGAACTAGATTTTTGGATACCAGCATGAACTGGATTTTAAATGCCAACATGAATTGGACTTTGGATACCAGCATGAACTGGATTTTTGGATACCAGCATGAACTGGATTTTAAATGCCAACATGAATTGGACTTTGGATACCAGCATGAACTGGATTTTTGGATACCAACATGAGCTGGATTTTAAATGCCAACATGAATTGGACTTTTGGATACCAGCATGAACTGGATTTTGGGATACCAGCATGAACTGGATTTTGGATACCAGCATGAACTGGTAAGTTAAAACCGGGGTTGCAAATTAGAATTCCTGGGGAATGATGCACATAGAATTGGAATACGGCGCTTGAAGACCGAACGTAAGCTTAACTTAAAGCAAAGGTTTTGGAAATAATCCAGGAATGTCTTCACTTCACTGGTGAAATAAGCTTTTCACATTTTCCACAAACATCTATGGAGGTACTGGGTAATAAGACGTATTCTTGCTGGGCATGAAACCAATAAGAAACCATTGATCTGGATAAAAAGATAGGCATTAACCAAAGATTTTCTGGGATTTTCTTATGCTGAAGAGTTCAAACGGGATCTTCAAGGAAAACCAGAACAGACAGAGATAAACCTCGGGTACCAGTATGAGCTGGTTTTGAAGTGCCAGTATGAGATGGACTTATGAAGGAATCCTATGACTATGAGGTCAAAGGGGAAATGGCTATGGCTATGAGGTCAAAGCTTACCCATGACTATGAGGTCAAAGGTGAAAGAAGGCTATGACTATGAGGTCAAAGCTTACCCATGACTATGAGGTCAAAGGTGAAATAGATGGCTTTGAGGCCAAGATGATATTGATGACAAAGAACAAGACATATCCGAAGGTACTGAACCTGAGCTCGAAACGCATCAACAAACAGAGTGATAGGAAGAAGCCAAACATATCCGGAGGTACGAAACCTGAGCTCGGAACACCTCAAATAGGGATCGTATCAAACAGGTTGATGCAAAGTGACTGGTTGAAGATAACACCGATGGTAACTGTAAAACCAAGGATGGATAAGCCTTTCAGGAGAGATCGTCACTTATCGTAGTAGAAAAACAAGCCTCTCCAGGATATTGCTACTTGTTATTGTTTATGAATTCCAAGGAGATGTTTATATCACCACACTGCTGGAGAAATGATTTTGTCTTCAACGAGGATCTGTAAAAGATTCCTTTTGCGAGATACAGTGCAAAATAAATGCACGCTTAAACTAGGTTCAACAACCACACCTGCTAGGGACCAAAGTTCGATCTAGGGACAAGCTAGAAAGAAATGGTCAAACAAGACTCCAATTGAGGGATGAACTCAAATGAGGACTTATCTTATCCACATATGGAAAAGATAACTGAACCAAACATCATCCACGAGAATCAAACTCTGTGGGGAATTCAGAAAGGATGGGCACTTTATGCCTAGGGCTAACTTTCTATTAGAGTGAATAGACAAACCCAGTCACTTGGGGAGATAAATGCCAAAGTGAACAAAACAGGTAAACACCAGGAAGATAGCAAAATGCTAAGATGCTATGCATATGAGTGCTTATGCCATGCTCATGCCATGCTTATGCTTATGATGACAAAACAGACAAAATGAAGCAAGACTGGTGATGAAATAAACATCTCGACAAGGATACCCATTCGACCTCAACAGACTGGACCATTACTAAGGGTGAAGAAGAAGAATTGACAACTTCACTGGGGAAAAGAGTATTCCACTGGAGGTATGGCATGACTTCACTAGTATTGCCATCATGAGCTTGATTTCCTTACTGGAGGAGGAAGATCCATGGACATTAGCCAAGCTCGACTGAAATGATAATTTACTGGGAAGCTGGCAAAGGATATCATAAGAATAGAGTCATTCTGCGTCCTGACTTGAATGGTGATCACCATAATAAACAACGGCTCTTTCAACAGGTAATCTTCAAATCTTCACTGCCCTATATTGCATGGTCTTTTGGGAGAAGATACCAAGAGGATTTTACAGAAGAATTGGCATACGAAATGGTTTAATATCTTCAAACTCTTGGAGAGATTCATAGATCTCGACATAACTGCCCCAGATAGACGACGCTTGCACAACAAAGTTTTTGAGCCTGCTCTTTAGACTGTGGGAGTAGCAACGGGGAAACAGACTTGTGCCATCCTAAGTAGATGCCCCAGACTAACTGACCTTCGAGAGATTTGTCTAATCTCGACCTGACTGCTTCTGATTAACTGGTCTGTGAGGATAAGTCATCAAAAGGATTTTACAGAAGAATTGGTATACCAGGTGCTCCAATATCTCCAAACTCTTAAAGAGATTCATGGATCTTGACATATCTGCCCCAGTTTTACTGAATTTATACAACAAGGCCCTTGAACTTATTCTTCAGACTGGTTGATCCGTGAAGGAGGTGCCCCAGACCAATTGACTTTTTAGAGATTTACCGAATCTCGACCTGATTGCCCCTGATTAATGGTATCCGCGATACAAAGTCCTCAGATTGTGGTAGAAACAACTAGGGAATACTCTTGCCCCTGTTGGTAGGTCATTGGAGTCTAAATTTGTCGTAAGATGGCCTCAAGAAAGCATGCCCCAATATCCTGAATTTGAAGAGTTCTTGCCCCTTTATTTAGTAGCTCTTGGGGTGCTGGATCTATGGAAGAGATGCCCCAGACTGAGCCCTTTATCAAGTCAAATTCCTTAGCTGGCTGTATTTGTTGGGATTCTTTTGACATTGAATTCATTTTGTAGGCAAGTATTGTTCATTTAAAATTGGCAATTTCAATGCAAAATTCATGCAAGCTTTTGAAATCAAAGTTTATTGATGAAACACACACGGTGGAATCATTAAATCAAAACAGAGGGGATCTAGTCATTTACAGAATGACAGATGAAATGGTGAACACACGCAATAAGCAAAGATCATTAGGAGTCAGGTTAATCAACCTTGTTGTAGTATGCTTTCAAAACAACCTTACCTCAATTAGGTCTTTTAAGGGTTGTAACGTGGCCTGGTTCACGGTTTATGAAACAAAAGATAAAGGCTCAAAGGTTATTTTACCCACCCCATCTTCGTGATGAACTCCAATCCTAACACTCGGTTAACTCAAGCTATGCATTCAGATTCCTCTAGGTTAGGAATGAATTGTTGATAGTTGACGATGATTCAGACACCTTTGTAGTCATTACTCCCTTACAGCATTGGTTATCCTTTATTGATGAGGTTTTGAGACCTCTTATCTTTGTCTTCGCTGAGGTTTTGAGACTTCTTCTTTATCTTTGTTGAGGTTTTGAGACCTCTTGTCTGGATTGAGGTTTTAAGACCTCTTTTTGTCTTTACTGAGGTTTTGATACCTCTTGTCTTTGTTGTTGGACAAGCCTTCTTATATAAGGCAAAGTTTGGGTTTTCCACCTTTCTCAGCTCTTGACTTGAAAGGGACTCGGCTCATTCTTTGATTAAGGATTTCTTAACGATCCTTCCTTGTTTGTCGTTTCGGGAACAACTTGTACAACATTTATTCACTTGATTGGAGAGAGCTGACTGGCGTCTTGCGTGAAGCACTTTCATTCGAATGCATAACCAAGCTAAACTGAGAACTACCCTGCCCCAAGGTTGAGATTTAAGGGTTTTTTGTGTAAGAAAAGAAAACTCCTACTTCTAGGCTCAAAGGGGTTAGCGAGGGATTATCTTCCTTATTTCTCCGGTGTTTAGGAATTGAAACAATGCCTTACATCCTCGGTAACGTTTAATTGAAAGCATATCACAATAGTTAAGGATTTTTCATCATCCTCCCCAATTTTTGCTTAAACAAACAGTTTGGTAAAGGGAGTGGAACAAGATATATTTTTTTGCTTTTATGAAAATAACAGTAAATGAGTGAAACGAATGGATTTTATCAAAAGATGCATAAACATTTCATTAATTTCGCCAATTTGAAAGTACAACAGCTTATAAGCAAATACAGATTCAACAATTCAAACAAAGTTCAACTAAAAATGCAAAATACGGCCAGCTTTGGCGAACTGAATTCAAAAGATTTTAGTTTCCGGGCCCAAGCACGGGAACACCTTCGCCACTAATCACTAGTTCCTTGTGATACAGAATCTTGAGAGGCCTTGCAAGTCTTTTGCCTTTTGCTTCAGAAATTGAGACATTGACATCTGATGTACCTTCTTGAGGTTGCAGTGTTCTTAGCAGGTTTAGCAGTCTTGTTTTAAACTCTTTGCATTCTTCAATGGGGTGCCCCATTGTCCCAGTGTGGAATTTGCATTCAATCTCCGGATGATCTTCTTCAAAAATCAGATCCTTGTCATAGATCAACCTTTGTACAGTAGCTTCTAAGGCTCGGCACCCATCCAAGTCATGCCCTTTGGCTCCCTTGTGGAATTTACAAGTCAGATTTGAATTATGCCAAGGTCCGGGCACAGGGTTGAGGAGTCGAGGAGTTACCAGCTTGCTCTGCATCAATAGTGGGAAGAGTTTGCTTAAAGGCACAGGGATAGGCTGGCAGTTAACTTGGCCTCTTTCGATAGGGTACTTCTTCTTGGTTTGGTCTCGGGCAACTTGAGGAGAAACAACCGTTGAAGGCTGGAGTGCCCTTTTGGTAGACATCTGGTGACGATGAGATTCTGGTATAAGACTAAGATCAAGTGCTGGCTGGTATGAAGTTTCTCCAAAGGCAGATCCTTGGCATAGGAGCACCACATGAGATGGCGAAGGGTTGTTGATTTGAACGCCTTGAGGCGTGAATGAGATCCTCTCAGAGTCTAACAGGTTCTGCATTTTACTCGGGAGCACCTGACAATCTTCGGTGGAATGCCCCTGTGCCCCAGCATGGTAGTCAAAGCCTGGCGGGTATGGAAATGGTACTGGCTTTAATTCTTTTGGCACTATCAATCCTGCTTTGATCAAAACTGGCAGTAATTGACTGTATTTCATTGGCAGCTGAGTGTAATTTCTTTCTGGCTTTCTTGGCATTGGTCGTACATGCTGACGCGGCTGACGGCGGTCTAGTCCTTGATACTGAGGAGGTCCTCGATTTGGAGGATCCACAAGAGGTGATGAACTGACAACCTCTCTAGGAGTGACAGGGTGAGTACACTCTTCTTTCTTCATCAGGGCTTGCAAAGTTTTGAGAACCCAATTCATCTGGCACTTGAGGATTCTGATCTCCTCTTTCAACTCCTCCTGGTTCTTCAGAATTTCATTCATTGTTACCATTGTCTTGAATAGGTGCTAGGTATCCTTCAGACATAGAGGGAGAGACTCAGGACCGAGGAATGCAAATGAGGTGTGAATGCGCATGGAATGCAAATACAAGCCACGTGGTTTCAAAGAACTCAAAGGACAGTTCCAAAAATTTTTGTGGAAAAACTGAAGAAGTTTGTTAGTAGGATCCAAGCTCTATTGATCTTTGAAAAGGAATGGATATCTGAATTCCATGAAACCAACAATGGATGCAATGAGGTGTATGCAATGCACGAACATGGGCAAACATATAAACATATGTACACAATCATAGCACACAAGCCTTAGGTTTTGAGGTCACATGAATGGAGTCGTGGTTTACCCATCCCAAAAAGGTGTGACTATAGGTTCATCAACTGTAGAACAAGGTTCTAAAAGTTCCCAGAGTCTACGTAAATCCTTCGGATATTATCGGCCCATGTAACTACTTACACGGGTTAACAATATTCTCAAGATAAACTCGTCTGAGTGTAGTATCGCGTGACAACTACTCGGGACTGGCTCCCTCATAGTCACCGCACTAAATCCTAAAAGGCCAAGTGGGGTAAAGGTAACTACGGTTCTCAGAATCCCTGGCTCCCAATTGAAAAAGTAATATCAATGCGACTTCTCACATCAGACATCAACAATCCCAAAAGGCCTCATCTGAGTGTGGTCATCATATGCCATAGATTGTTAGCACTACTACCAACAACCGACTATTGATTACACCACGATCCTATCATATTTGTGCCCTCAAGTCCGGGTTAGGACCTATCTCACCTCTCAATGGTACCATGCCCACAAAAGATCTCAAACAGAGCATATATACAAGGGATATGTACAAATATAACAAATAAGCATGAACAACATAAGCAAAAGCAAGGTGGGCTTAACCCTCAAAATCATTTCACCGGTGAAGTCGCCATTTCTGTTGCGGTGAAAATTGGATAACAATCTATTAATTAACTTGCATCATGTTTCTTTTACAACCCACTTTGATTTATCCAAAGGAAAGGTTCAAGATCGTTAAAAAAACCTAAAGGGGGGAGATCTAAGGTTTGGGGGTTGGTTATACTAAGGGAAGGTATTAGCACCCTTAATATCTGTAGTACTCTACAGGAACCTCTTGCTTTGTCTGTGTTATATTACGTTCATTTGCTAAGGGTAAGGTAAAGATATCACTAATGACTATGAGGTCAAAGGCTAGGTGGCTATGAGACCAAGGTGATAATGAGCTATCTATGACTATGAGGTCAATAGAGAGTCTTTGTATGACTATGAGGTCAATGTTGGAAGGCGGCTATGAGGCCAAGGGAGAGGGGCTATGACTATGAGGTCAAAGCTTTGCCTATGACTATGAGGTCAGAGGTAAGATGTCCCTATGACTATGAGGTCGAGAGGGGATCCTATGACTATGAGGTCAAAGGAGGGTAATGAGCTTTCTATGACTATGAGGTCAATAGAGAGACTTTGACTATGAGGTCAAGGTTAGATGGCTATGAGGCCAAAGTTTTGATTATGACTATGAGGTCAATGTTGAATAAATTGCTCTATGACTATGAGGTCAAGAGGGGTCCTATTAACTATGAGGTCAATGTTGGGAGGTTGCCTAAGACTATGAGGTCCAAGGTAGTAATGAGCTTTCTATGATCTTGAAATCAATAGAAAAACTTTTCCTTTGGAAGGAAGGGGGAAATAACATCTTATAAATAAGAGTTACAAATAGTTGAAATATGATGGAACATATGAGTTCAATAATTCCAAGCAGTAAGCAGCAATTAACATATGAAATGGAATTCCAGAATGAACATGGTAAACAAGTGGTCAAATAAATGTGACAAGCATGGCAAAGAGGACATTTACAATTTAAACCAAATGCATATGCAATTTATCATCAAAGAGCAAAACAAAAAGCATTGCATAGTATGATTTTGTTAAAGTCAGGAAGAGAACTTTACAAATCAAGCACCGTTCATGGAAAACCTAAATCAGAAACAGAAGTCACATTATTATGTCCATCATGGCATGGAAAGCACCGAAAAACAAGCAATATTCTTGTGGTAGGGTTTAGTTAAAGTCAGGAACAATACTTCCAGGAATCACAACAATATTTTCAGAACTCTTTTAAAATCAGTGGGCAAAAAATGATCCAGGCATGGCAGAAAAAAGAATTTTCAAAGTTTGAAAACAAGTGCATTTAAAGTCATGCAAACTAGTGACAATGGCCAGGAAGCACAGACAAAATTCACATGATGAAGATTTGTTCAAAGTCTGGAAACAACATTGCATGAGCTACAACATATAATGTTTTTGATGTCTATAGGAACATAGTGTTTGATTTTTAAGAAAAATGAGGTGAAGCATATTTTATTTGTTGTTTTTAATAAGATGAACATAAGAATTAAAACAACTAAATAAATAAAAAATAACAAAACAAGAGAGTGGCGGGTGCCACTATGTGAGTGTGTGTGTGCAAGTGGCTTGCGCCACTGTGTGTGTGTGTGTGAGGGTGTGGCTTGCGCCACCCCTTGTGTGTGTGAGTGAAGGGTGTGGCTTGCGCCACCCCTTTGTGTAGGTGAAGGTGGCTTGCGCCACCTGTGTCCTTATTTTTTATTTTGTGTTTTTCTCTACGTGGTGTGGGTTTTTTATTATTTCTTTTGCATGGTGGTGCATTATTTTAGTATATTTCTTTTTTAAAACCAAATGGCGGACGCCATACATTCAACGTGGCGAGAGCCACCACAACTTCTTATTTATATTTTTTAGTTTTCACGAATACGAACCAGTTACGGTTAACAGAATAAAATGAAACAAGACCTGTTAATGGTTTTTTTACAGAAACAAACAATAATCCAACAATGACAAGATCACATTATGATAACAACATGGAGCAGCATAACTACAACACTAAGCAATAACGAAACAACAAGCATGATAACAGTATGGAACAAAATGATCATGGAAAATAACAAGACAATGACTATATTCACAGCATGGTGCAAACATGAAACGAAAACAAAATGAGGTAGCGTGATACCTAGTGGAGAAAATCCACTGCTTCTTCACAGGCGAGTGTTTCTGGAGATGGTGGATGCTTTCCTCCTTCAACTGCTACAGAGCCAACTTCTCAGCACGAAACAAGAACTTTTGGTGGTTAAAGTGTGGGAGATGTGAAGTGTTTACGGGAAGAAAAAGGTAAGTTCTTGCAAGACTCGAGGGTGACTTGCAGAACTTAGCAAAAATGGGAAAGTGGAGAGGTTTTGATGAGTTCTTTTTTTTTTTGGTGTTTTCTCGGAGTGTTGGTTGTGATGTTTCTGGGTTACAGAGGAAATGAAAAATAGTGAAGTTCTTGCAATTTTTGGAGTGTTACTTGCAAGATTATGGAAGGGAGAGTCAGAGAGAAATTCTTGGCAATTTCTGGTGTCGAACAAAGGAAAAAAGGCATCCTTTTATAGGCCAAGCAAGTGAATCTGGGTGTTGGAAATACAGTGGATAATTGGTTGGTCCATAGGATAAGAAATTAGGGTTTGTGTATCAACATCCTCAACTGTTGATCTTGGTCAATCACCATGCAGGATAAGTGCAGCGGAGGAGGTGGTGGTACAGTCTGTGACTTTCATTTTTCAAGGGTTATTCCAAAACCACCTTTTAAAGTGCCATGAGAGAGAAATCCAAAAAGGAGCAATAATTTGAATTTTGAGTACGACCTCTCTGCTCATGCATGCAGGCCTCTTGTGCTGAGCCTCCTTGTTTCACTAATTCAAAATGAGGTCTCAGTATCCTTTTGGTTTCAACAAGAATGGGTGAGCTCATAAGGGTAATGTGTAGTGACTCCACAAAACTTGCTTTTGAAGCAAAGCATCTTCAGATTTTCCAACCAACAAATGGCATATGTATTAATTATATACAAGGCCTTGCTTCTTAATCCATACGGGAACACAACTTGGAATTTTTTTAACACCTTAAAAGCCTTTGATCCAAATAATATCTTTTGGGCCCAAAAAAGAAATTGAGACAACCATATGTCCATGACCCAAAAAGAAATGTTACGGGACAAACTTAGGACATTGCAAAATTAAATCCTCTCATGGCACCATTTGGATATGTCTTTATGAAAAATTCTTGCACTTGAGAGAAAAAACCTTTAAGGCCCAAAAATGGATTCTAAGGATGTTTGTTATCACAAGGCATAATTTCTCAAGATTTGGAATCACACTTTGCTTGACATGAAAGGCCATGGTTGACTTGTCTTGGTGAAACATTTGATTTCTTGTTGAAAAGTATTCTTGGATGCATGTAGACTCAAATGGTCGCATTTGGCCAAAAGATGTCTTAGGGAGACCTTGCCGTCTTTATGTAAACCCTATCTTCCACAATAAAAGGAAACAACTTGGGCAAAGAAATGGGTAGTTAACAATGCGTACATGATCGAGGACTAAATGTAGGTGCAAGAAAATATGACATCTAAGGAGTAAAATTTGGGGTACAACAACTCCATAAACCGATAAACCTTCACGCGTGTAAAACTGGGCACATGGCTGGTTTGCAACAAAAACCACATAGCAAGTTCTTAGTAAGGCAAGTGCAAGTAGGAACCAACAAGCCATGCCAACAATTATTCAAAGTATGAAGCAATTATTAATAAAGAAGAAAGGCAATTGATCATGCAAGTGGCTAACCTTCAACTATTAAATGATGGAAAACCAAACAATGTCAAACCAAACATAAACCAAGTATCCCTGTTAATATGAGCTAATTTGGATCAGCTTAAACATACAAGTCTTGATATTTAGTAATGCAGACACACATCAAAACAATGAGTTCAGGTTTATACGATAGAACAGGTTCAAGACATCTTTGCAAACAATATGTTACCAAGACAGGCAGTGCACGTATACTCAACATAATCATCATGAGTCCATATGGAAACTGGTTTGCAACAAAGAAGCAACTTCATGAGTACCAAAGAGGAAGCATACATAATGGCAAAGCAGATTAAATATCAGTGAGTCAATCCAACCTTAACTATCAATTCATGTCTTCAAAGTGGTAAGAATGCAAAAATGACTTCAAGATAGCAAGTAGAATATGGCAAAACATACAGTCAACATTTCTTATAACATAACCTTCATACCAATCATGACAGTAGGCACTCAAATGAACCAAGGCAATCCTAATGTGCATTGCAGTCTAAAAACAAATAAATGTAATGCTATACCAGTACCAAACCAGTCCATGTCTATCAATGTTGTCCATAAAGAGAGTGACTAAAACTATCATGCTGCCTATGGAAAGAAACAAATTCAAAGATACACTCATAAATCCCATCCATGTGATCATTTGATTAGGGTGAAGGAAAACAATAAGCATGTACATGGCATGGCAAGTAGAGGCATTTCAAAACAAGTTCCACAAGCATGAGAGGTTTGGCAAAAATTAGTGTAAGGAAACAAGAAACAGACTCAAATAAATTTGACATTAACTCATACATGTGGCAATAAGCAATTTATGCACAAAATTTGGATGCTGATCAGAAACTTGTGGCTTAGAGACACACCTATTTTGAGTTCAGGGTACATGGTGTGATGGAAACAAGAAAACTAACAGTATTGACCAACCTTAATCCCAACATGTAGCTACTCAAAATCAACAGGCTAAGAACAGATGATATAGCAAACAGGCAGTTATGTGCAAAACATTTGGACCAAGTAATATTGATCTAACACTCCAAAGCATACCATGTTACCTTACACACAAGCAAACATTGAGGATGCAGATCAGGCTACCATCCTTTTGAACACACATATAACTTGAGTACAAAGACAAATCATTTATCAATAACTTACACACAGGAATGAAATACATGGCAAGGCAACAATTGCATAACTTGAATACACATCAGACATTATGATTATAGCAACAGCTTAGCAACAACCTAAATACATAGCCTTATGAATACACTACACACATATTGACATGGTTCAAACCAGGTATGAATATACCACACACATGTTGAAATGATTCAAGTCAAATTATCATACACACCTTGAATACACAGCCTTAGCAACAGCTTTCACGCTCATAACTTAGCTACACATCAGTTGGCATATTAAATGTTTGCACACACATTATGAACATAGAGCATGGTATGGTGGTAGCAGGCACACAATCATATGCAAGACACACAAGGCAAGTGACTCAGACCAAGACAGTCATCACTACAAATGACTTAGGATAAAAAAGGAAAGCAAGCAGTTCAAGAATGGTTTTGCAAACATTTTAAGCCAAACAATGTGAAATAAGTATTGACATACTAACTCATCTATTCTTGTTCAAACAACAACATCCAAGCATCAACAAAATAATCATGTGGTTGTTGGCATGATAACTTAACTTTGGAAGTGGAACATCAAAAGGAATTTACATGATCCTAGCAGTCAGCCAGTGAGTATCACCCAAGGATTTGGTTAATCATTCAACACCCCCTAGGCCTAATGCTAAGAACAAAAGGAAATGCTGCTACATATCTCAGAACATCAACCAAAGCAAACATAATTGTCCTACCTCAATATGGCAGGCTATGGACAGAAAGTTAAGCAAAAATTCAAATACACATTACTTCTACACTATGGATGAATGGAGAAACATTAAACACATTATACCAGCAATTTTATAAAAGAGATATGATGATGACAAGCATGTACATGAGCATGAACATAGAGTATGAAGGAGAAATGTTACCAAGTGGAATATGTCCACTGCAACTTCAAGTGTATGCTGACCTTTCCTCTTTTCTGCACTAGCAAGGACTCCAAGGCAAGTCTCCTCCTCTTTCTCACTTGTGAAACTCAAACTCAGAGATCTTAGCTGCTCGAGACACATGACCGGAGACATATCTCTTTTCATCGACTTTGTGGCGAAGAAAAAGGGGTTTGTCACCTACGGAGATAACAACAAGGGACAGATTCTCAGCAAAGGTAGTGTAGGTAACCCCTCATCTACTACTATCTCTGATGTGCTGCTTGTGGAAGGCCTTAGACACAACCTTTTAAGCATTAGCCAACTATGTGACAAGAATTATAAAGTATCTTTTTCAAAGGATTGTTGTATAGTTGAAGATAGCGACAAAAAGAATGTGTTTAAGGGCTTGAGGGTGAACAACGTCTATATGCTAGACTTAAATGAGGTATCGTTGAATGAAGACAAATGTCTAGTCGCTATGAATGAAGATTCATGGTTGTGGCATAGACGGTTGGCTCACATCAACTTTGATCTGCTTAACAAAATAGTCTCTAAAGACCTAGTCATCGGTTTGCCCAAAATTAAATTCACAAAGGATCACCTTTGTGATGTGTGTCAAATGGGGAAGCAAACAAGGATCTCATTCAAATCTAAAAACATCATTTCAACTATGAGACCCCTTGAGCTCCTCCATATGGACCTCTTTGGACCATCTAGGGTTAAAATCCTAGGTGGTAACTATTATGGGTTTGTAATAGTCGATGATTTTTCTAGGTTTTGCTGGACTATTTTCTTAGCAAATAAGAGTGATACCTTTTCGGCATTTGAACAATTTGCTAAGTTATCTCAGAACAAGTTAAACACAAACATTGGGTCAATTAGAAGTGATCATGGGGGTGAGTTTGAAAATCATTTGTTTGAAGCATTTTGTGATTCCAACGGAATTGATCATAATTTTTCCGCACCACGTACCCCTCAACAAAATGGGGTAGTGGAACGTAAAAATAGAGTTTTGGAGGAACTTGGAAGCACTATGATCAATGATGGTGGATTACCAAAATACTTTTGGGCCGACGCCATAAGTACAGCTTGTTATGTTTTGAATAGGGTGCTCATCCGGCCTATTCTAAACAAGACACTGTATGAGCTTTTAAAAGGGCGTAAGCCAAATATCTCTCACCTTCATGTATTTGGTTGCAAATGCTTTGTGTTAAACAATGGGAAAAAGACTCTTGGTAAGTTTGATGCCAAGGCCGACGAGGGTATTTTTCTTGGATACTCTCAGTCAAGTAAAGCGTATAGAATTTATAATAAAAGGTTACGTGTAGTTGAAGAGTTAGTTCATGTTACCTTTGACAAGTCTTATCCGAGAAATGTCGGAGAAGGTAGTTCTTTTCATGGTGCAGGTGTACCTACTAAAGACATACTCAAGGACACTGGGAATTGATCAGCCTGAAGCAGTGCGTATTTAGGAGGAAAAGGATCACCAACCACTGAAAAGTGAGGATGATCAACATGCTGATAAAGATGAACTTCCTCCAGCTTGGAAGTCTTCAAAAGACCATCCAATTGACAACATTCTCGGTGATATCTCTAAGGGAGTAACCACTCGCTCTAAACTTAGTAATTTTTGCTATTACTCTGCTTTTGTGTCACAAGATGAACCTAAAAATGCTAAGGAGGCGTTACTCGATGAGCATTGGTTTTTATCAATGCAAGATGAATTAAATCAATTCAGGAGAAATGAGGTTTGGGACCTTGTCCCCCCTCCGCGAGATCATCGAGTAATCGGCACCCGATGGGTCTTTAGGAATAAACTTGATGAAAATGGAGTAATAATACGTAACAAAGCGCAGCTTGTAGCGCAAGGCTATAACCAAGAGGAAGGAATCGACTATGAGGAAACTTATGCGCCGGTTGCCCGACTCGAGGCTATACGCCTTTTACTTGCTTATGCTTGCACTAAGAACTTCAAATTATTCCAGATGGACGTTAAAAGTGCATTCCTTAACGGATACATAAATGAAGAGGTTTATGTAGCCCAACCTCCGGGTTTTGAATCCCACGAATATCCTGATCATGTCTATAAACTTAAACTCGCTTTGTACGGCTTGGTATGAACGTTTAAGCAAATTTCTACTTGATCAAGGGTATTCAAGAGGAAAGATTGACACAACCCTCTTTATTAAACGTCAAGGAAAACACTTAATATTGGTACAAATTTATGTTGACGATATTATATTTGGGTCTACTAACATGACCTTAGTCAAGGAGTTTTCTAGTTTGATGCAGGGGGAGTTTGAAATGAGCATGATGGGGGAGCTCAACTATTTCCTCAGATTGCAAATCAAACAACTTGAAGAGGGCACATTCGAGAGTCAAATGAAATATTGTCTTGAGTTACTTAAACGTTTTGATATGCTAAACTGCAAAGCAATAGACACTCATATGCCTACAAGTGCCAATCTTGATCGTGACGAAAAGGGTAAGGATGTTGAGGTAAAGAAGTATCGAGGTATGATTGGATCTCTTCTTTATCTTACCGCATCACATCTCGATATAATGTTTAGTGTATGCATGTGTGCGAGGTATCAGGCACATCCCAAGGAATCCCACCTAAAGGCAGTTAAGCACATACTTCGATACCTCTCTGGTACTTAGGGATGGCAATTTGGCCCATCCCCAGTGGGTACCCAGAAAATTACCCACAACGGGTAGGGTAAAAACCCGCAAAAATGGGTACGGGTACGGGCTCGGGTAATTACCCACTTAAATAAGCGGGGATGGGCACCTTAGTACCCAGCCCGCCCCATACCCGCACAATATATATTTATATATTTTAATTTATATTATTATATAAAAATAAATATTTATAAAATTTAAAAAAAAAACATCAATTTTAAATTACTACATATTTAATATACGTGATCATTTATTTCATAATTCAACAATAAAAATTTTTAAAAACTTTTTAATATTTTTAAAATCTTAAAATATTATGATATTTTATACTTGATATATTTATTTTTATTAGAAATGCAGGTAACGGGTACGGGTACGGGTACGAGCACTTATATACCCATAGGCCATAGGGTACCGGGACGGGTGCCAATTTTGATACCCAAGCGGCCATGGGCTCGGGTACGGGGATTTTTTTCAACTGCGGGTATGGGGACGAGTACTATAGTACCCTGCCCATTGCCATCCCTACTGGTACTCCAAAGTATGGGTTGTGGTATTCCAAAGGTAGTGTTTGTTCCTTAGTTGGCTACTCCGATTCCGACTTTGCCGGGTGCAAGTTGGATAGGAAAACTACTATTGGCACGTGTCACTTTTTCGCAAATTCCTTGGTGAGTTGGCATAGCAAGAAACAGGTTTCCGTTGCTTTGTCAACAGCCGAGGCGGAATACGTTGTCGCCGGTAATTGTTGTGCTCAAGTCATATGGCTTAAACAACAATTGCTTGATTTCAATTTAAAACTTGAGCGTATTCCAATTTTGTGCGATAACACTAGTGAGATTAATCTAACTAAGAACCCGGTATTGCATTCACGCACCAAACATATCAAAATACGCCATCATTTTCTTAGGGATCATGTAGAGAAAGGTGATGTGATTTTTGAGCACGTTGACACTAAAAATCAACTTGCTGATATTTTTACAAAACCATTAGCTACAGAGCCTTTCTTTCACATCCGTAGGGAACTTGGCATTCTCGATATCTCGGATCGTGCTTAATAATCTCATATATATATATATATATATATATATATATATATATATATATATATATATATATACATGCTTGTTTATTCTTTTAACTAACAATGCAAAGAGATATTTAGCTATATGTGAGGGCTCTTATCGTCATGGTGATCAAGGTAATATCGTTCCGATTCATAGATGTTTATCATATTTTGTGCCATATTAAGTACCTTAATCTTGATGTTTATTGTATTTTGAGCACATATCGTTCATGTGGATGTTTTGTTCTATATGTGTGCATGTCTATTTATCTGCTTGGAACTTAAAACTGCAAAAATTTCATTATGGTTCATTTTTATACTTTCATGCGTCGACTCATGATATGTGCGCCGACCTGGTGAAAAATTCGGGTCAGCGCATCATTGGCTTTTGAAATTTTTTAAGCAGCTTCAGTCATCATGTGCCGACGCACAAGGTACATAGGTCGACGCATAAACGCAACGTTCAGAATTCCTCCTTTAGTGGGACACGTTCACCGACCTAGTGCTACCTAGTTTCACTACATATCTTTATTACACATTGATATATGTTCATTGTATGTCTTCTCATTAGATTTAGTGGTCTCTCTCTCTATTTTCTTCCATTAAACCTCATCAATCCTCATTATTCTCCATCAAATCCTCATCAATAACCCTAAAAATAAAAAACCCACAAAGAGTGAATTCTCTATATTACAAATACAAGGGTTTCTAAGGGCTGAACATCTCTCCTCTCCACTTTCTGCGAAAATCACTGTTCATCATTCTCTTTCAAACTCTTCATCAACCATGGCCTCAAGAAGCAACACTGGTAAAAGGACAACAAGAGCATCATCTTCACAACCGGTAACCGTTAATTCTTTAGTTTCTGATGCATTATCTAGTCCTTATGAGGCATTGTTTAGTACTCATGAAATTATACCACAACATGGTTTCTACGTATTGATGGGTGAAGATTATCACATTCCTAAGATAACCGAAATACTCAAGGTTCAGAATCTTGGTGAGTTCCTGGAATGTGATGATAAATACAATAGTGATCTGATTCGAGTATTCTACTGTGGAATCAAGGGTAAATTTAAGGGGGCTGAGTTTAAGTTTTCTATGAATAATGTTGTTCATGACGTGAACAATGATTTATGGGCTACTCTGTTTAGTTTGGACACAGATGAAGATCTACCCAAAGTAACTTATAAAACATTTGTTACCAACTTTAATTTCAACACTGCTCTAAACTCTATGCTACGGGAACCGTATCCTGACAATGTTATGGCAAGTGACGTCTTTCTGAAAAATGTCACTACCGGTCATTTGAAATTCGAATACCGCATTTTGCAATGGATTGTTTCTCGTATCTTGAGACCCAAGAAAGGTGGATACTCACGTGTTGAGAAGGCTGAAGTTCACCTCATGTATATTCTGAAAAATCAGATCAAAATCAACTGGCCATACTATTTTACATATCGGATGTTAGTCACCCGCAGCTCCCACAAATATCAAGCTCTAGGTTATGGATCCTGTATTTAGAACATCTTGAACAAGGCTGGGATTTCAGTTCCGAATATTCCTTACATTGAGATTTCTTCTGAACAATAATTCCAACCAAAAACCCTCACCATGATGGGCTATCATTGGGATACGGTTAATAAGAGATTCAATTACCGACACAGATCGACTCATCCTTTTCAACCTGAAGAACATGTTCATTATGCAGGAAATGTTGATGAGGATGTACATGAGGGTGATCATCAAGATATTAATGATGCTGATGTGGTTATGCAAGAGAACGACAATGACGCATGGTTGGGCGATCAACATGAGGACGATTCTGAAAATCAGGGCTGGGGAGAGTGGCAAAACAACCGCTGGACTGCTCTTGGTAATGCCTATGTTCCTCCCACCTATGGCGAGGAGTATGGTTGGCAGCAACCTGATTACTCGGAACCTCTAACTCCACAGCCTCAGTATGATTACCAGGCATCTGAAGAAATTCTGGCAAGGTTAAATGAGATGAATCTTCAATAGCAAGAATTCCAAGCATTGCAAGAGAGTTGCTACAATGCTCAGGAAGAACGACTCACAAACTTACCCGATCAAGTCTCAGCTCACATCACTAACTTTAACAAGTTTGCTAACGCGTCTATGACTCGCTTCAACCAAATGGATGAGAACTTGACTCAACAAAATCTGAATCTTGCCAATAGCCTTGGTACTCTAAATCGCACCCTGATCGAACTCAACCTGCACTTAGAAGATTTGCCACCACCAGGCCAGTATTATGGAGGAAGAGGTCATCCATATAGGGGGAGGAGACCATAAAGATTAGGGCATAGCATCATTTGTGTTTTGCATTTATGTTTTGTTATTTTGTTTTCATGTTTTCTCCTGCTGTTTAACGTTGACTTTTGATTCAGTTGGTTCGAATTCTTCCGGATTGAATGTATTGCTTTTATGTTTTTGTTCCGTATTTATCCATTTCTATTTTTACATTAGCTGTATCATATGTGGATGCGTGTTAATGTTTATGTGTTGCAAATATGTGATGATTCCTTACGTATTATAGTGTTTTATTTTGACCACCTTCTCTTCTTCTTTTTGATGTTGTCAAAGGGGGAGAAGAATAACAACAAGCAGAAATTTTAACAGAGATTAACCAAGTGTTAAAGACAGGGGGAGCTTGTTCGCTCTCAAATTACAAATCACGTGACAGCTAAGACAGTGCTGCCATCATCAAAAAGGGGGAGTATGTGAGGGTTGTGGTCTCTCATCTACTTTGTTTTAATGATGTCAACAAATATGTAAGTTTTAGATTGTAATTTGAGCGGTATCACTTCACGTGTCGGGCATATTGCGTCTAATCATTATTGTTCATGTGTCTAGATGTATAGGACCTTGTTTTTCCCATAAACAAATGTTCATTACCATTTTAGTAGTGTCTAGTGTGTTTTTTCTGGACTTGGTCAGTTGAAAATGCGTAGAAAATTGTATTTCCAAAAATTTGCAGTTCATGCGCTAACCCTCCCAGCTCATGCACTAACCTTCCAGTTTATGTGCTAACCTAGTGAAACCTGCGGGAAAGCGCATAACTTTGGATGACTCAAAAAACATCATCTGTGCATCGACGCATGGTTCCTCTGAGTCGACGCATGACCTCCTAAACTGACTTTTTTCACTTAAGTTCTTTTTCTGTTATATTTTTTTGGGGTCAATTATTTTTCTTTATAAATAGTTTTGGTCATCTCATTATTCAAATAACAAGAAACGTGAAAATTTATGCCATTTCTCTATTCATCTTCATCTTCTTCATTGAGTAAACAAACAATCACACATAATCATCTTTGTTTGTGTCACCCATTGTTCGAAGTGATAACGTTCAGAATTTAGGATGTGTGATCTTCATTTTCTGGGTTGAGAGCTTGACAGGTGTTTCTTGAATAAAACCAGTTGGTTTTGTCCTCCAAGAATCGAGTAGATTTTGGGGGTTTTTGCACAAACCGTTTCGTTCTACAGGGATTCGGCTGGGCGAAGGTAACCGGAAATTGGTGTAATTGTTCAGTTTAGTAGCTGTAATCAGAGGATCGTAGAAGAGAGGTTTGGGTTCAAATTTTTGGTAGATCGCAATTGATCGAGTGAAGGTAACCGGAGAACGGTGGGTTCTTTCGGTTTACTATTGTGGGACGGTAATTGGATCAACCATATTCGAAGGACTTGATTCATCTTCAATCAAGGGGAGAGAAAATTCTGCATCAACGATCGAAGACGTTCGAGGGTTTGGATGTTCATAGTTTTCTCTTGTAATAAACAATTTGCAACAGCTACATATATATATATATATATATATATATATATATATATATATATATATATATATATATATATATATATATATATATATATATATATATATATCAATTCCAATTGTGGAGTTGGGGGCAGACGTACCCAAAGCGAGGACGATTGGGGAACTACCTAATCAAATCTCGTTTGTTCTCTCTTTCCCTTAACTCTTTTACATTTCAGTTTGTTCGAATTTGTAAAGTCGCAATTTATCGAAATTTCTGTTGTAGTGTAATTCTGAGCTGAGAAACTATTTGTTAAATTGATACAACTCCTTGAATTGTATCTTAGAGCAGCTCTATATTACATTCCATAGAAATTCTGCACTTAGTGTGTTTACGCACACTAGGTGTTTGATAATTTGTTTCAAAGCAAAAATCGAACGCATTGCTTTTAATTGCTTATCATTTCACCTCATTGGTTTGGATTAAACATCAAACAAGTGATAATTTGTTGACTGCGTTTTTAAGTGTAAAAATCAAACTGAATTTTTCTCTTCCATACTCATTCCCGATATATTAGTGCATATCCGATCCTTTTAGTAGAAGGTTCGTTGTAGACGTTCTATCCAGTGGTTGCTTCCGTTAAACAATTTTAAAACTAAATTTTTGGTAACCATTTGCGTGTAAAACTCAAGGGATCTATTCAACCCCTCCTTCTAGATCCATAGCCATCGTCTAACACAATTTTCATGTAGGAATAGGTTTGAGATAATGCTTGTAACAATGAGAAAAAGATCCATAAAATCATGCGCATGAGTTGCTCAAAAAGTCTTGGAAGAAATTCTAAGTTATTGAGTTTTTACAATTTGAAACACCCAACTTTAAAGTATCATAACTTGAGATTGGTTCATCCAAATGAGAAGTTCTACACATGCTTGGAAAGCTTGAAGAACAAGGCACAACTCTCATGTTCAAATATTTTTGGTTTGGAGTATGAAACTAGGTGAAAAACAGCCATGAAGTAGTGTTCAAAATTTGAGCAAAAGGTTGAAAATTTCACTAAGTCCCTAAGGCATATTGTATTCCAAGTCTCATAACTTAAAAACCAAGCAAATTATGAAGGAGGGTCCTCTAATACACTTTGAAGATCATGGAAAGAGCTTCCATTTGAGCTTTGAGTCACTCAAATTGGAGGTGTGGTTTGAAAGTTATGACCGTTTCAATTTTGCACAAGTAGTGAAATTCCCACATATGAAAAGTTTCATGAACCAAACCTTTCTTCCTTTGCAAGAAACTTCTTAAAACTTGATTTCTCATACCTTAACCCATTGATGATACATCTCATGATGGATTGGGGACTTGGATGTTTTATTTTGGATCAAAATCTCAAGGATTAAAGCCTCAGTCAAAGTCCTAATTTTACTTGTGAATGCACTTGAATGATCTCTGGTGATCTTGCTTCTTCAATCACATATGAGGCTCATTGATGGTCTCTAGGGATATCTTCTATCACATGGAGTCATGTCCCAGGGCTTGAGAACAACCCTTGATCAAAGTCAAGGTCAATGATCCACTTGTCTTAACAGAAACCCTAATTTGGAGGCAAGGTGAAACTGTGGCTCAAACTACTCATGATGAAAGCCAAATGATATTGAATTCTTGTTGAATGAGACCTCTTGAATGTAGGAAATATCAATTGGTTGATGAACTAATCAAATCTTGACTTAACAGGGCAAAATTCTTCAGTGATTCCTCAGGTTAAAACCCTAATTCCACCTTTTGGTCTGGTGATCCTCTGTTGACTTGACTTGATTCAAAATCTTGGGATCTTGGTTCCAAAATACTGGTGGATCTTTGTGATGATTCTATGGAGCCAGAGAATACCTTAGGAGGCCTTGAATCTCTCTGTGTAAACCCTAATTTCAAACATACGAGAAACAAGCTGCAAAATGTGGGTTAGTTAAACAATGCATATATGATTGATCCTAAATGTCTATGCAAGATGTTATGACATCTAAAGGGTAAAATTTGGGGTACAACAGTTGCCCCTATTTAAATAACTTTACCGGATGGCACGAGGAAAGGAGGTCCTCAGGACATCAAGGTGGAAAGGTATTTAAATATAGCAAACCGAAAATTTTGCCCTTAGATGGAATGCAGATGCTACAGACAAGCGACAGACATGCAAATGCTGACTTGCCATGAACTTCTAGTATGATGATATGATGTCATGATAGTGCAAAGACGCAGACCGACCAGACACCAGGGATAAAGAGCAAACCACCACAGGTGAGTACTCTGCAGAAGGATGAAGGTTAGTATCCATGCGAAAAACTCACTAGGGATATAGGCTAACCGACAAAAGAGACTCAATGGGGAGGACTCTAAGGAAACTGGGGATAGAAAAGTAAAGTGGAACACCCTACAGGTCCTTATTAGAGATAGGAGCTAAAGAGATGTTCTCTACTGGGGAAAAATCCAGGGAGATGGACGACAGGTTCATAGGTTACCGGACGACACTGGGGAAATAAAACACATTCTTACTGGGCATGAAACCAGAAAGAGGACATCTCCACTGGGGATCAATTTGAAATAAAAGGATACACATCCTACAAAGATTTTATGGGGATTTCTTATATTGAAGAGTTCAAATGGGATCTCCAAGAAAAAGCTCGAAAAGGTAAAAAAAGAACTTTTGCGCCAGACAAAAAATTTGACGGGTTTTTGGCTTGGGATAAGGTTAAGGAACCCGTATGAGTTGGATAAGGATCGGGGTTCATAATTGACCTGATGTTTTGGTTCACAGGTGACCAAATGTGTTTAGGTTCATAGTTGACCTGAAATAATCAATGTCAGCGATTACTGGACTTATGGTTCATAGGTGACCAGAAAAGTTTAGGTTCATAGTTGACCAAGGTTCATAGTTGACCTGAAATAATCAATGTTAGTGATTACTGGACTTATGGTTCATAGGTGACCTAAGGTTCTGGTTCATAGTTGACCAAGGTTCATAGTTGACCTGAGATGATGTTTAGGTTCGTAGCTGACCAGAAACAAACACTGCCAGGAATGACTGGACTTAAGGTTCATAGGTGACCTGAGGTTCTGGTTCATAGTTGACCAAGGTTCATAGTTGATCTGAAATTTTGGTTCATAGGTGACCAAGGTTCATAGTTGACCTGAGATTTTGGTTCATAGATGACCAAGGTTCATAGTTGACCTGAGATTTTGGTTCATAGGTGACCAAGGTTCAAAGTTGACCTGAGATTTTGGTTCATAGGTGACCAAGGTTCAAAGTTGACCTGAGATTTTGGTTCATAGGTGACTGGGGATTTTGGTTCATAGGTGACCAAGGTTCATAGTTGACCTGAGATTTTGGTTCATAGGTGACCAAGGTTCAAAGTTGACCTGAGATTTTGGTTCATAGGTGACCAAGGTTCAAAGTTGACCTGGGATTTTGGTTCATAGGTGACCGGGGATTTTGGTTCATAGGTGACCAAGGTTCATAGTTGACCTAAAATAAACAATGCCAGCGATTACTGGACTTATGGTTCATAGGTGACCAAAGTTTAGGTTCATAGTTGACCAAGGTTCATAGTTGACCTGAAATAATCAATGCCAGTGATTACTGGACTTAAGGTTCATAGGTGACCAAGGTTTAGGTTCATAGGTGACCAAGGTTCATATTTGACCTGAAATAATCAATGCCAGCGATTACTGGACTTATGGTTCATAGGTGACCAAGGTTTAGGTTCATAGGTGACCAAGGTTCATAGTTGACCTGAAATAATCAATGTCAGTGATTACTGGACTTATGGTTCATAGGTGACCAAAGTTTAGGTTCATAGTTGACCAAGGTTCATAGTTGACCTGAAATAATCAATGCCAGCGATTACTGGACTTATGGTTCATAGATGACCAAGGTTTAGGTTCATAGGTGACCAAGGTTCATAGTTGACCTGAAATAATCAATGCCAACGATTACTAGACTTATGGTTCATAGGTGACCAAAGTTTAGGTTCATAGTTGACCAAGGTTCATAGTTGACCTGAAATAATCAATGCCAGCGATTACTGGACTTATGGTTCATAGGCAACCAAGGTTTAGGTTCATAGGTGACCAAGGTTCATAGTTGACCTGAAATAATCAATGCCAGTGATTACTGGACTTATGGTTCATAGGTGACCAAAAATGTTTAGGTTCATAGCTGACCAAGGTTCATAGTTGACCTGAGGTTTAGGTTCATAGGTGACCTGAGTTCAAACAACGGGTTCATAGTTGACCTGAGGTTTAGGTTCATAGGTGACTTGAGTTCAAACAATGGGTTCATAGTTGACTTGGGGTTTAGGTTCATAGGTGACCTGGAATAAACAATGCCAGCAATTACTGGACTTTAGGTATCCATATGAGGAGATTATGTGTCATATAGGTCAGTACCGGGGTTGCATAAATGAAAATTAGACTTCCTGGGGAATACCAATTATGGTTGCAAAAAGGTTGGATAATACCAGAGATAAATAAGCTTCTTAGAAGAGACTGCCACTTATCGCCATAGAAAAACAAGCTTCTCCAAGAGATTGCTACTTGTTATTGGTTAAAAATTCCAAAGAGATGTTGATATCACAACATTGTTGGAGAAAGGATTTTGTCTTCAACTAGGATCTGTAAAAGATTCTTCCTGCGAGACACAGTGCAAAATAAATGCACGTACAGACTAGGTTCAGCAACCTAAACAGACCCAAAAGCACACTTGCCAGGGGCCAAAAATTGATCTAGGAACAAGCTAGAAAGATACGGTCAAACAAGACTACAACCCTTGAGGAATGAGCTCAAATGGGGATTTATCTTATCCAAGCATGGAAAAGATAACTGAACCAACCATCATCCACGAGGATCAAACTCTGTGGGGAATTCAGAAAGGATGGGTACTTTATGCCTAGGGCTGACAACTCTATTGGAGAGAATAGACAAACCCGATCAGTTGGGGAGATAAACACCTAAGTGAACAAAGCAAGTAAACACCAGAAAAGGGTAGCAAAATGCTAAGATGATATGCATATGAATGCTTATGCTAACAAAATAGACAAAAGGAAGCGAGACTGGAGATGAAATAAACACCTCGACAAGGATACCCAGACGACCTCATCATATTAGACCATTACTGGGGATAAATAAGTAGGATCAATAACTTTATTGGAAAAAAGAGTATTCCACCTGAGGTATAGAATCATGACTTCACTAGGATTGCCATCATGTGCTTGATTTCCTTACTGGAGGAGGAAAATCCATGGAAATTGGCCAAGATCGACCGAAGTGACAATTTACTGGGAAGCTGGCAGAGGATATCACAAGAACAGAGTAATTCTGCATCCTGACTTGCATGATGATCACCATGATGAACAACGGCTCTTGCAACAGGTAATCTTCAAATATTCTCTGCCCCAGATTACATGGTCTATTGGGAGAAAATACCAAGAGGATTTTACAGAAGAATCGGCATACGAATGCCTCAATATCTTCAAACTCTTAGATTCATGAATCTCGGCGTAACTGTCCCAGATTAACGGCGCTTGCACAATAAAGTCTTTGTACCTGCTCTTCAAACTGGTTTATCTGTGAAGGAAATGCCCTAGACTAACTGACCTTTGAGAGATTTGTCGAATCTCGACCTGACTGCTTCTGATTAACTGGTCTGTGAGGATAAGTCATCAAAAGGATTTTACAAAAGAGTTGGCATACCAGATGCCGCAATATCTTCAAACTTTTGAAGAGATTCGTGAATCTCGACATAAGTGCCCCAGTTCAACCGTATTTTGTAATACAAAGTCCTTAGACTACGGTAGAAACAACTGGGGAACAAACTTGCCCCTGTTGGTGGGTCTTTGGTAGTCCTTGTCTTGAAACAAACTTGTCATAAGATGACCTCGAGAAGGGTTGCCTCAATATTCTGAACTTTTGAAGAGTTCTGCCCCTGATTTAGTAGCTCTTGGGATGCTTGATCTATGGAGGAGATGCCCCAGACTGAGCCCTTTATCAAGTCAAATTCCCTAGTTGGCTGCCTTTGTCGGGATTCCTTTGATATTGAATTGTCTTGCAAACAAGTATTGTTCATTAAAATTTGGCAATTTAAATGCAAAATTCATGCAAGCTTTTGAAATCAAGGTTTTATTGATGAAAACACACACAGTGCAATGAGTAAATAATCAAACGCCACGCAGATATGTTCATTTGCAGAATGCCAGATGAAGTGATCAACACATGCAATTAGCAAAGATTATTATGAGTCAAGTTAATCAACCTTGTTGTAGTATACTTTCAAAACAACCTTACCTCAATTAGGTCTTTTAAGGGTTGTAACGTGGTTGGGTTCACGGTTTATGAAACAAAGGATAAAGGCTCAAAGTTTATTTGTCCCTACCCCATCTTCGTGATGAACTCCAATCCTACACTCAGTTAACTCAAGCTATACATTCAAGTTTCCATGAATTGATGATATTGGACGATGTTTCAGACACCTTTGTAGTCATTACTCCCTTGCAGAATTTGGTTATTCTTTATTGCTGAGGTTTTGAGACCTTTTCTTGTCTTTACTGAGGTTATGAGACCTCTTCTTTTCTTGAGGTTATGAGACATCTTCTTTTCTTCATTGAGGTTATGAGGCCTCTTTTTGTTGAGGTTATGAGACCTCTTCTTGTCTTCATTGAGGATATGAGACCTCCTTTTTTTGTCTTCTGAGGTTTTGAGACCTCTTCTTTTTCTTTGCCGAGGTTTTGAGACCTCCTTTTGTTGATTGTCGTACAAGCCCTCTTATATAAGGCAAAGTTCTGGGCTTCCCATCTTTCTTGGCTTTTGCCTTGGAAGGGACTCGGCTCATTCTTTGATTAAGGATTTCTCAACGGTCCTTCCTTATTTGTCACTTCGAGAACAAATTGTACAACATTTATTCACTTGATTGGAGAGAGCTGACTGGCATCTTGCATGAAGCGCTTGCACTCGAACGCGTAACTAATTTAAACTGAGAACTACCCTACCCCAAGGTTGAGATTTAAGGGTTTTTTGTGAAAGAAAACTCCTACTTCTAGGCTCGAAGGGTTAATGAGGGATTATCTTCCTTATTTCTCTAGTATTTGGGAATTGAAACAATGCCTTACATCCTCGGCAAGGTTTAATCGAAAGCATACCACAGTAATTATGGATAATATTTTCATCATCCTCCCCACTCTTTGTTTAACAACAATTTTGATAAGTGGAATGAAAACAAGATAAAGATGTATTTTTTTTCATGAATATAACAGTAAATGAGTGAAACGAATGGACTTAATCAAAAAGTGCACAAACATTTCATTGATCTTACCGATTTGTAAGTACAACAAAACTTATAAGCAAAAATACAACTTCAAAGTGCAAAGGAAATACAATTGTAAATGCTGAAATGAACAAAATACAGTCAGCTCTGGTGAATTGATTTTAGGAGATTTCAATTTCCGGGCCCAAGCGGGGGAACACCTTCGCCACCGATCATTTGTTCTTTGTGATAGAGAACCTTGAGAGGCCTTGCAAGTCTTTTGTCTTTTGCTTCAGAAATCAAGGTACTGGCATCTGACTCACCTTCTTGAGGTTGCAGCATTTTCAGCAGGCTTAGCAGTCTCGCTTCGAACTCTTTGCATTCTTCAATGGGATGCTCCATTGCACCAGTACGAAATTTGCATTCAATCTCAGGGCAATCTTCTTCGAAAATCAGGTCTTTGACGTGGATCAAATTTTGCACAGTAGCCTCTAAGGTTCGGCAACCATCCAAGTCATGCCCTTTGGCCCCCTTGTGGAATTCACAAGTCAGGTTTGCATTGTGCCAAGGTCCGGGCACAGGATTGTGAAGTCGAGGAGTTACCAACTTGTTCTGCATCAACAGTGGGAAGAGTTTGCTCAGCGGCACAGGAATAGGCTGGTAGTTAACTTGCCCCTTTTGACAGAGTACTTATTTTTGTTTTGATTTTGGGAACCTTGAGGAGGAACAACCGTTGGAGGCTGGAACACCCTTTCGGTAGACACCTGATGACGATGATATTCTGGTGCAAGACCAAGATCAAATGCTGGATGGTATGAAGTTTCTCTGAAGGCAGATCTTTGGCATGGGAGAACCACAAGGGATGATGAAGGATTGTTGATTTGAATACCTTGAGGTGTGAATGAGAACTTCTCAGAGTCTAACAGATTCTGAACCTTACTCCTGAGCACCCTACAATCTCCAATTGAATGCCTCTGTGTCCCAGCATTGTAGTCACATCGAGCGTTGGCCTCAGAGCCTGGTGAGCATGGAAAAGGCGTTGGATCTATCTCCTTTGGCACTATCAATCCACCTTTGATTAAATCTGGTAAGATCTAGCTGTATGACATTGGTAATGGAGTGAAGTGCCTCTCGGGCTTCCTTGGTTTTTGCCGAGCATGCTGACGGCGGTCTTACCCTTGATACTGAGGAGGTCCTTGAGTTGGAGGAACCACAAGAGACGATGAACTGACAACTTCTCTAGGAATAACAGGGTGAGCATGCTCCTCTTTCATCAGAGCTTGCAAAGTTTCCAGAACCCAATTCATCTGGCATTTGAGGATTCTGACCTCCTTTTTCAGATCTTCCTGGTTCTTCAGAATTTTATTCATTGTCGTCATTATCTTGAATAGGTGCTAGGTATCCTTCAGACATAGAGGAAGAGACTCAAGACTAAGAAATGCAAATGAGATGCGAATGCGAATGCGAATGCAATGCTAATGCAAGCCGAATGGTTTCAAGGAACTCAAAAGCGAGTTGCAAACATTTTTTTGGAAAAACTAAAGAGTTTTGTTTTAAAAACCATGGTCTCTATTGATCTTTGCAAAGGAAAGAACGTCTGAGTTCCTTGAAACCAAAGGGCTATCCATGAATGGATGGATGTATGCAAAAACACACACATATGTACACACATCAAAACACGCAAGTCCTAGGTTTAGGAGTCACATGAGTGGACCCATGGTCTACCCATCCCAATTGGTGTGTATTATGGGTTTATCAGCTGTAGAACAGGGTTCTAAAAGGTTCCCAGAGTCGACGACCCATCTTTCAGATATTATCGATTTCCCGAATGACTCGGTAGTCAATAATATTCTCAAGAGAATCTCGTCTGAGTGTAGCATCGCGTGACAACCATTTCAGGAATAGACTCCCTCATGGTCACCGCACTACATCCTAAAAAGGCCAAATCGGGTTTAGAGGTAACTACGGTTCTCAATATCAAGGGCACCTAGGTCAAGAGTAGTAACGTTTTCACAAATAGACTCGTTCAACATGACTAAACTCTCAAGAGGGCCTCAACTGAGTGATGGTGTCTCAAGTCAACTTTTTTGGGAATCGACTCCCTCAAAGTCTCCTTGAATATACCATCGTCCTATCATAAGTGCTCTCAAGTCCAGGTTAGGACTTATCTCACCACTCAATAGTAGCACCCTGCCAAACAGAAGAACCCAAGCAACATAGGTATACATATATATATACAGATATGTACAATCAAGCAAGCAAAACATATAACAAACACAAACACAAACAAGGTGGGCTTAACCCTCGAAATATTTATATATCCCCAGTGAAGTCGTCATTTCTGTTGCGGTGAGAATCGGATAACAAGCTATTAATTAACTTGCATCACATTTCTTTGAATTCACCACCGACTTTGATTTATCCAAAGGAAAGGTTCAAGATCGAGAAAAACCTAAAGGGGGGAGATCTAAGGTTCGGGGGTTGGTTATACTAAGGGAAGGTATTAGCACCCTAAGTATCTGTAATACTCTACATGAACATCTTGTTTAGTTTATGTTATGTTATGTTATGTTTACTTGCTAAAGAAATCTGTTAAGGCTAAAGGTAAAGACCTAAGGGTATATACACTAAGTTTGTTCGCCAAGATGTCGCATCTTGTGCCTACATATCTGACTAAAGAATCAGAGCAACCGTAGTTCACCTAACTAAGGGGTGAATTTGAGGAACCATTGACTATGACCAAAGTTCCAAGGGGAATGAGTATGAGCTCATATAGAGTTTAAGAAACTCTCTAAGTCTAAGTTGTAAGGGAGAAAGTGAGTACTCAACATGGTGAGTATCACATAGAGTCCAAGAACTCTAAATTAATTCTAAGTTGTAAGATTCAAGGCACTTAGGAGGCCAAGAAAGGGTAAAGGCTCTTAGGAGGCCTAGGGGAAATATGGCTCTTAGGAGGCCAGAAGGATAAAGGCTCTTAGGAGGCCTAGAGGAAAAATGGCTCTTAGGAGGCCAAAAGGATAAAGGCTCTTAGGAGGCCTAGAGGGTGATGAGCTTTCTATGACTTAAGAGTCAATAGAGAGCCTTTCCTTTGGAAGGAAGGGGAAGATAACAGTTTTTTATGACACAAGAAGTTTATGTGGATATTTACATAAAAAATGCAACATTAAACAACAAAGTATCAAAATGGAATAAAGTTCATAATGCCATACAAGATTAGAACCAAGTACATTAGGCATCACTAGGTCAAAATGAACAAGATAACATGATAAAATAATCAAAGAAGTCAAGAGTATTCCTAATAGAAATCCTAAAAGGCTTTCCACTTTCTACATGATAAGTTCCTCAAAAATGATATTTTTACTAATTTTTTTTTATGTTCAAAAATTAGACACATTAGAGAGTAATTTGCAAAAAGAATGGGCAAAAAAGAATGAAAAAATATTAAGTTATGAGTTTTTTAAATTGAAGCACAAACTATGAAAATATAAAATAAATAGGTGATAAAAAGAAGGAGAAGGGCACCCTATGGGTGTTGAACCCGTGCCTTTGGGGATACAGCCCAAAACACCTACCAACCATGCCATTGCGCGAATTTTTAACATGTTATAGCAACAAGGCAATATATGTAAAACAAAGATGATACAGGAAATAAAATAAAAAGGACTGGGGCGAGGGGGATTCGAACCCCAGTCCTAGTGGTAACTGCGCGTGTGTATGCTCTTGCCACTAGGGTGGCTCTTATATCCAGTTATAAACATGACTCCATAAACCTATAAACCTTCACGCGTGTAAAACTGGGCACATGGCTGGTTTGCAACAAAAACCACATAGCAAGTTCTTAGCAAGGCAAGTGCAAGTGGGAACCAACAAGCCATGCCAACAATTATTCAAAGTTTGAAGCAATTATTAATAAAAAAGAAAGGCAATTGATCATGCAAGTGGCCAACCTTCAACTATTAAATGATGGAAAACTAAACAATGTCAAACCAAACACAAACCAAGTATCCCTGTTAATATGAGCTAATTTGGATTAGCTTAAACATACAAGTCTTGATATTTGGTAATACAGACACACATCAAAACAATGAGGTCAAGTTTATATGATAGAACAGGTTCAAGACACCTTTGCAAACAATATGTTACCAAAACAGGCAGTGCACATATACTAAACATAATCATCATGAGTCCATATGGAAACTGGTTTGCAACAAAGAAGCAACTTCATGAGTACCAAAGAGGAAGCATACATAATGGCAAAGCAGATTGAATATCAGTGAGCAAATCCAACCTTAACTATCAATTCATGTCTTCAAAGTGGTAATAATGCAAAAATGACTTCAAGATAGCAAGTAGAATATGGCAAAACATACAGTCAACAATTCTTATAACATAACCTTCATACCAATCATGATAGTAGGCACTCAAATGAACCAAGGCAATCCTAATGTGCGTTGCAGTCTAAAAATAAACAAATGTAATGCTATACCAGTACCAAACCAGTCAATGTCTATCAATGTTATCCATAAAGAGAGTGACTCAAACTGTCATGCTGCCTATGGAAAGAAACAAATTCAAAGATACACTCACAAATCCCATCCCTGTGATCATTTGATTAGGGTGAAGGAAAACAATAAGCATGTACATGGGATGGCAAGTAGAGGCATTTCAAAATAAGTTCCACAAGCATGAGAGGTTTGGCAAAAATCAGTGTAGGGAAACAAGAAACAGACTCAAATAAATTTGACATTAACTCATACATGTGGCAATAAGCAATTTATGCACATAATTTGGATGCAGATCAGCAACTTGTAGCTTAGAGACACACCTATTTTGAGTTCAGGGTACATGGTGTGATGGCAACAAGAAGACTAACAGTATTGACCAACCTTAATCCCAACATGTAGCTACCCAAAATCAACATGCTAAGAACAGATGATATAGCAAACAGACAGTTATGTGCAAAACATTTGGACCAAGTAATATTGATCTAACACTCCAAAAGCATACCATGTTACCTTACACACAAGCAAACATTGAGGATGCAGATCAGGCTGCCATCCTTTTGAAGACACATATAACTTGAGTACAAAGACAAATCACTTATCAACAAGTTGCACACAGGAATGGAATACATGGCAAGGCAACAGTTACATAACTTGAATACACATCAGACATTATGATTATAGCAACAGCTTAGCAACAACCTGAATACACAACCTTATGAATACACTACACACATATTGACATGGTTCAAACCAGGTATGAATATACCACACACATGTTGAACTGATTCAAGTCAAATTATCATACACACCTTGAATACACAGCCTTAGCAATAGCTTTCACGCTCATAACTTAGCTACACATCAGTTGGCATATTAAATGTTTGAACACACATTATGAACATAGAGCATGGTATGGTGGTAGCAGGCACACAATCATATGCAAGACACACAAGGCAGGTGACTCAGACCAAGACAGTCATCACTACAAATGACTTAGGGTAAAAAAGGAAAGCAGGCAGTTCAAGAACGGCTTTGCAAACATTTTAAGCCAAACAATGTGAAATAAGTATTGACATACTAACTCATATATTCTTGTTTAAACAACAACTTCCAAGCATCAACAAAATAATCATGTGGCTGTTGGCATGATAACTTAACTTTGGCAGTGGAACATCAAAAGGAATTTACATGATCCTAGCAGTCAGCCAGTGAGTATCACCCAAGGATTTGGTTAATCATTCAACACCCCCTAGGCCTAATGCTAAGAACAAAAGGAAATGATGCTACATATCTCAGCACATCAACCAAAGCAAACATAATTGTCCTACCTCAATATGGCAGGCTATGGACAAAAAGTTAAGCAAAAATTCAAATACACATTACTTCTACACTATGGATGAATGGAGAAACATTAAACACATTATACCAGCAATTTTATAAAAAAGATATGATGATGACAAGCATGTACATGAGCATGAACATAGAGTATGAAGGAGAAATGTTACCAAGTGGAATATGTCCACTGCAACTTCAAGTGTATGCTGACCTTTCCTCATTTCTGCACTAGCAAGGACTCCAAGGCAAGTCTCCTTCTCTTTCTCACTTGTGAAACTCAAACTCATAGATCTTTTTAGAGTGTTTTTGTGAACAAATGTTGGTGTCTTACAAGTGCTGAGATGACCTTCTTTTATAGGCTAGGAAGGTTGGTTTTGATTCCTTGAGACCAATGGAAAAACGCATTGCTTGCTGGATAAAGAATTAGGGTTTGCAAAACCACTTTTCAGCCTTCAAACTTGGTCAACCTTGGAGAAAAAATCGCCTCACATGCTGCACAAAGGCTTTAGAGATTAAGGGTGCAGGTTTGTCATATTTCACAATTTCATGTATTGCTTCAAACCTCCTTTTTGTTGTGTCATAGGAGTGAGGGTCAAAAGAGGTAAAGCTCGGGATTGTCCATGTGGTCTTGTGGGCATGATGTTGACAATGCTCAGGCTATACCATTTCATTTCATAAACTAATGTATTATTTCAAAACATCCTTTTTATGAGTCATAAGAGAGTGACCTCAAAAGGGAAAGATTTGGGACAACACAAAGAGAAGATAACACGCCAAGGGTAAGTCTTGGGGCTGCTGAAGAGATTTGCCCATATTTTGTTTCAAGTCTGATTCAAATTGTGAGGTAGGGTTTGTATGGAACAAAATTCATGGGCTTTACTTGTTCACACGATAACTTTACTACCAATGGCCCAAATGAATTGGTTTTTGGTCCCTTTGAAAGAGAGCATGTGGTAGGGCACATTTTATGTTAGTGACAAGCCGAAATTATGCTATGCAACAAATGAGAAATCATGCCCAAGTTTGGGGTATCAAAGAGATCAAAGTCTGAATTTTCTAATTGTCCATAACTTCTCAACATGCCAACTTTAGGGTGACATAACTTGATAACCATCCCACCAAATCTTGAGGTTTTTGATCTTATGTGAAGTGGGCATTTGATAGTCTAATTTTCATGTAGGAATAGGTTTGAGATAATGCTTGTAACAATGAGAAAAATATCTATAAAATCACGCGCATGAGTTGCTCAAAAAGTCTTGGAAGAAATTCTAAGTTATTGAGTTTTTACAATTTGAAACACCCAACTTTAAAGTATCATAACTTGAGATTGGTTCATCCAAATGAGAAGTTCTACACATGCTTGGAAAGCTTGAAGAGCAAGGAACAACTCTCATATTCAAAGATTTTTGGTTTGTAGTTTGGAACTAGGTGAAAAACATCCATGAAGTAGTGTTCAAAATTTGAGCAAAAGGTTGAAAATTTCACTAAGGCATATTGTATTCCAAATCTCATAACTTAAAAACCAAGCAAATTCTGAAGGAGGGTCCTCTAATACACTTTGAAGATCATGGAAAGAACTTCCATTTGAGCTTTGAGTCACTTAAATTAGAGGTGTGGTTTGAAAGTTATGACCGTTTCAATTTTGCACAAGTAGTGAAATTCCCACATATGAAACGTTTCATGAACCAAACCTTGCTTCCTTTGTAAGAAACTTCTTAAAACTTGATTTCTCATACCTTAACCCATTGATGAGACATGTCATGATGGATTGGGGACTTGGATGTTTTATTTTGGATCAAAATCTCAAGGATTAAAGCCTCAGTCAAAGCCCTAATTTTACTTGTGAATGCACTTGAATGATCTCTGGTGATCTTGCTTCTTCAATCGCATATGAGGCTCATTGATGGTCTCTAGGGATATCTTCTATAACATGGAGTCATGTCCCAGGGCTTGAGAACAACCCTTGATCAAAGTCAAGGTCAATGATCCACTTGTCTTAACAGAAACCCTAATTTGGAGGCAAGGTGAAACTGTGGCTCAAACTACTCATGATGAGAGCCAAATGATATTGAATTCTTGTTGAATGAGACCTCTTGAATTTAGGCAAGATCAATTGGTTGATGAACAAATCAAATCTTAACTTAACAGGGCAAAATTCTTCAGTGATCCCTCAGGTTAAAACCATAATTCCACCTTTTGGTCTGGTGATCCTCTGTTGACTTGACTTGATTCAAAATCTTGGGATCTTGGTTCCAAACTACTGGTGGATCTTTGTGATGATTATATGGAGCCAGAGAATACATTAGGAGGCCTTGAATCTCTCTGTGTAAACCCTAATTTCAAACATAAGAGAAACAAGCTGCAAAATGTGGGTAGTTAAACAATGCATATATGATTGATCCTAAATGTCTATGCAAGATGTTATGACATCTAAGGGGTAAAATTTGGGGTACACCAATAGGATAATGTTATCATAAAAATTTTAATAAATATTAATTTAGTAATATTATTTATTTTAGAATCAAAATTAGTATAGTATTATTAATTAGGAAAAACCCAAAAATATTCCATTTTGATTATTAATTATTTTGGCTAGTTTAGTTAGTGTATTAAATATTTAAGAAAAAAGACCAAAAAATATTTTTATTTACTTATTCATTTTAGGTTATTTATTTCTCTTGTTGATTTATTAATATTAAAAATATCAAAATATTTGTCATTTGTTTTGTTTCATTTCGTGCGTGATTCACACGATGTTTTGCCGTGTGTGAACTTTCACACGATGTTTTGTTGTGTGTGTGTGTCCTTGACTTCACCTTGTTGCTTATCGCTTGTGATCCATTCCAAAGGAAAGAATTCTCCCGTTGACTGCCATGTCATATTTAGGATAGTCTTGTCTATCATTTCCTCATCTCACGCCGCCACGCGATCGAGACTTGCCTTCCATTTTTAATCTAACCTTAGGTTTAGAGTAGTCGTGCTCTATTTAGGTGTTCCGCCGTGGACACTCCTTTCCCGTTTTACCTAGCCTTAGGTTTGGAGTCGCTGCACTCCATGTAGGTGTCTTGCCATAGACACTTACTTTCCCTTGGAACCTTGACCACAGTCAAGAGTTCCTCACCCCGTTGAGGGGAACTACGGACGCTCTGATTTCTCAAGTTCATCTTGAGAATACGTAGGCATAGGATTGCGAGATCCTAGCGAGCCACCTTTTCTTTTTTTCCACCTTTTTATTTCTCAACCTTTTTTTTCACCCTTTTACCCCGTAGTGAGGGGAACTACGAATGCTCTGATTCCATTCCCGTCAGGATACGTAGACACGAGATGCGATGTCTTGGCTAGCATACTTAGTGTATATACCCTAGGTCTCTACCTTAGCACATTTTCCTTATCAAGCAAACATTAGCATAACAGAAATACAAACAAGAGGTTCCTGTAGAGTACTACAGATACTTAGGATGCTAACACCTTCCCTAGGTATAACCAACCCCCGAACCTTAGATCTCTTAGCTGTGTTCCTACATAGCGCACTTAGGGTTTTTTTTATCTTTACCCTTTCCTTTGGATAAATCAAAGTTCGGTGGTGAACTTCATGTTTTGTGATTCAAGTTAATTCAATAGCTTGATACCTGATTCTCACCGCGACACATCCCTTCCACCACAGAACCTTGTTTTGCATTCATATCCTTTCATACCATATCATATGCATTTGGTGCTATCTTAGGGCCAAAAATTGTGCATATTTGTATTTAAGTCTCTCCTATCGCGTCGAGACGAAGATTTCAATCCTCATATCTCCGGATAGAAGAAACTTAAATAGGGGCATCTGTCACCCCTAATTTTTAACCCTAAGATCCCATTTTTGTAGTTCAAGCATCTCATGCATAGCTAACCCTTTATCTAGCATTGTTGTTTTGTTTCTTTGTGAAATCAGGGGCTTGGTGCAAGAAAGTGAAGGCTTTGATTAATCAAGATGTAAGGGAAGGCTCAACCAAATCTGTCATATTCACTCCAAGTTTTCTCTCTAGAGGTTTATCTGGTCTCTAGCTATGAACTTCCAAGAGTTAGATCATGCGGTGTTGTCAATGTTCATTGTGACTAACAAGTTTCTAGGTGGAGGCGTCGACCTCAAGGTGGAATTCAAGAGGAGTTATTGGACTTTGATCTTTTGTTGCTTCAATTTAATATGGACCATACTCAAATCATTATTTAGTTGGTCACAAGGTTTGGCTCTCAATAATGTTGTTTAAAAAAAATCAATTTTTGGGCCATTAATTCTCATTTTTCAAGTTAGACAAATATGATGTCTGAATCACATTCGAAGTTATGTCAAGAGGAGAATAGTGTTGGTGCGTTGGACCCCATTTGAAGTTGCGTTTATTAGTGACAGGAGATTGATCCTACATGACTTTGTAATCCAAATTGTCATTAAGATACACCCAAGAATGGCACAAAAGAATGTATTGCAAGTCACACATAAGTTACTAAAAGTTCATTGATTTCAAATAATCAAGATTACAAGTTTGTTTTGGTGCTAATTCAAGGGAACATACAATTGCTTGACATGTTACAAATTCATGAATTCTGTTTTTTGGGTTTACAGGATAAGAATGTGAATTTGCTTCATGTTCACTAACATCATCTTCATGCCTCATGTCTTCACCATCATGCTTAAGCTTTCATTTCCACACCATGCCACAATCTTGCCTCTCATGCATCACCTTTAATCACCTTCTTCATGCCTTTTCCTCGCCAACCTACATTCCAAACCCTAAACATGAATCAAATTCCATTCAAACATAACATCCTAAACCAATTCATCCTACATCAAATGTCCAAATTAAGTTCAAAAACCTTTGTGAACTAAACATCAAGCCACAAATCAAAATTCAGAAATTCATCATGACATAGGTTATTCTTCTCAAATAATAAACAATCCATAAATTCATGTCACATGTTGTACAACATTTTCATATGTCACAAAGTCAAAATTCAATTTTTTTTACCACAAGTGGACAAGGTTCATATCAGAAAGTCAGAACAACAAAGGTTGCAGAATAAGAAAGAGACTCTACAAAGCATCTACAATGGTACAGAATACACAAAAAGGGAAATCTCAGTGTATCAGGTATTAGCAGGAAAACCTTAAACATAATTTGGGCAAGAAGACAAAATGATAGCAGTATCATAACACAATATTAAAGATTCAGAGTCAAAGTTTTTTTGGATTAAAAAGAGGATTTGAGGATGGGAGGATTCATTAGAAAAACTGAGAGAGCATATTATCAGAGTAATTTTCACAACATCAAAAAACCCAAGAAAACCCTATTTGATTCTAAGGTCGGTTTCAAATCCTAACAACAAAAATTTATAAGGAAAAACGAAGAGGGGAAGTAGTAAGGAACTTATCTGAGCTCGTGACTTGGATTTCATGAGAGCAAGACTGAACGAGTTTCTTTCTGGTATCTTCTTATCCTTCCTCCTCCTTCGTTCGCCTTCTTGAAACCGTCTCTGTTTCAGCTTTTATTTCTCTCTTTTCGCTTGCCTCTTCAGGATCCACCCTGCACGTGTGCCTCTTGGTGAGTTTGTTTAGAAAGATGGTGACATGTGTCACCATCGCGGCCGTTGATCTTCACCACCAGTTCATTTAGAGGATCATGTGTGTTCTTTGCCATATACCCTACCGTGTGTCCTCTGTTTTGGCCGTATGATGAGTTGACTGGGTCAGATCTCAGGATCTGACAGTCATTATTTGAGGTGCACGGGAGAGCCTCAGTGGACCTCTCCCACTTAATCCTTGAGTTCTATTTCAATCCTGGGCCTAAGAGTTTCGCTATTCACACCCCTCTTTTGGAAGGCCCATTGAGGTTTTCTGTGATGTTGGTTTACTATTCGAACCCCCTGTTTCACCTTTCCTTTCCTTTTATTTATTTTTATTCTTTGTTTTAATTTTATTTAATTAAAAATACTCTCTATCATCCAAAAACTACAAAAAAAAATTATGAATGCATTTCAATGTCTTATTTAATTTTCTATATTTTTTATTTTCATTTTTATTTTATTTTGATATTTATTTCTAATTTTATGATTCAAGATGTCATTTTTAACCTAGTATAACTCTTCCTTTGCATTGAGGCACTTCTTGTTTGATTCTTGGGCTGATCTTTTAGAGTAATTTGACACACATAGTAAGGTTGTTTGTAGTGTGGTTGCTGACCTTGGATGAGGTTATTTGGCATGGTTTCTATTTTCTTATTTCATGACCCTCGATTTGTACTCGATTTCTTTGGTATTTCACTTTGATGATTGGTTTTGGGATGGTTCTTAGGCCTTTCTTTTGACAACCTTTCACACACACACACACACACACACACACACACACACACACACACACACATACACACACACTTGGATGCCTAAGCATGTGTTTGAGCTCTGGTTTGAGATTTGTCATCTCATTTTGATCTTTGGCCTTGTTCCGTTGACTCTTATTCATCTTCACTTTGAGACTCTCCCTTTCCAACACTTGTTTTACAAGTAGTTGTTCCTCCTTCCAAAGGAAAGTTGCTTTGTTGACTCTTAAGTTATGACCTAAGATAATTTAGACTTCTCATTTTTAGCTTGATCCTTATTTCTTTTAGGCTTTTCCTTCAGGATAGTTTCCTTAGGATGTTAACTTAGACAACTTACAGTTAGTCTCCCTTTTATCTTCCATGAGAGAATTAGACTTGAGTCATCCCTAGTTGAGATGTAAATCTTCTACCCCATGACATAGCTGAGAAAGTTGTAGATTCTTTTCCACTTGAGAGATATGTGGCATACTCGTCGATTTGATATCCGAGTCAGAGCCCTTCTCTTAATGTGAAGCAATATCCATCTTACACGTGTTTGTGGTGGTTTAAGTTGAATTTTCGCTTAAGATGACGACTTGTCTCTTCTCCTAAATCAATCAACAAACCTTGTTTACCCTTATTGAGGGGAACTACGAATGCTCTGATTCTTTTTAGACAAGATACATTGGCACGAGATGCGATGTCTTGGCGAGCATACTTAGTGTATATACCCCTAGGTCTTTTCTTTAGCACACCTTTAGCAAAATAGATAACACATTAAAATAAGAGATTCCTGTAGAGTACTACAGATACTTAGGATGCTAACACCTTCCCTAGGTATAACCAACCCCCGAACCTTAGATCTCTTGCATTTGCTTCGCATTGTAATTAGGGCTTTCGATCTTTCCCATTTCCCTTAGATAAATCAAAGTTCGGTGGTGAATTACGATTTGCGATTCAAGTTAATTCAATAGCTTAATATCCGATTCCCACCGCGACAGGGTTGATGATCATTCCAAAGCATTGACTGATCATGTGAGGATTCCCTTGATTTCCTTGAGCAAAAACCCTAATTTCATATGAAACCAAACATGAAACATTTTGAACAAGGGTTAGGGTTAGCAATGCAATGCTTGATGCTCCCAGAATGATGATGACATCTAGGGTCAAAATTTAGGGTATGACACCCAACAGTCAAAAACTTCCACCTTCAACATACTTTATAACAACATCTCATTCCGTTTTGTAATTCCTCCACTCCGTTGGCAATTGTCACAACTTTGGGCATGCTCATGAGCATCTTTAAACAATGAAGGCCAATAAAAGCCCGATTGTAAGACTTTCGTTGCCGTTCTTAGACCGTTAAAATGACCACCATAAGGTGAGTTGTGACAATTCCAAAGAATGCTCTTTGACTCCTCAATTGTAACACACCTTCTCAAAAGGTTATCAACACCAAGTTTGAACAAATATGACATATCCCAAACAAAAGACTTGGCATCGTGCAAGTTTTTTCTTTGATTCCAAGTTAGGCCTTCCGGAATCACTCTGACGGCTTTGTGATTTGCAATATCGGCAAACCAAGGCCTAACTTGCACCATAAACAACTTTTCATCCGAAAATTCCTCTTTAACCTCCAATTCATTTTTAGTTACTTCCACATTCACAATACGGGATAAGTGGTCTGCAGCCAAATTCTCGGATCCCTTCTTGTTGCGAATTTCAAGATCAAATTCTTGCAACAAAAGGACCCATCTAATAAGCATTTGCTTAGAATCCGGTTTGGTTAGCAAATACTTAATCGCCGCATGGTCTATGTAAACAACCACTTTAGACTCGATGAGGTAAGACCGAAATTTTTCCAATGCATACACTATCGCAAGAAGCTTTTTTTCCGTAGTGGCATAATTTATTTGAGCTTCATTCAACACTTTGCTTGCATAGTGTATAACATGAAAAAATTCCGTTCTTCTTTGACTAAGTATTGCACCAATGGCATAATCACTAGCATCACACATGAGTTCAAAATCAAGTTTCCAATTGGGAGCCATGATTATGGGTGTGATAGTCAAACTCTTTTTTAACGAATTAGAAGCAAGCATGCAAGAGTCATCAAATTCAAAAGACTTATCTTTGTTAAGAAAATTGCTCAAGGGATTTGCAATCTTTGCGAAGTCTTTAATGAACCTCCTATAGAATCCCGCATGGCCGAGAAAGCTTCTAATTCCTTTCACGTTCAAGGGTGGTGGCAACTTCTCTATAACCTCCAATTTAGCTTGGTTAACTTCAAGGCCCTTTGAAGAAACTTTGTGGCAGAGCACAATTCATTCTGTAACCATGAAGCTGCACTTCTCCCAATTAAGCACAAGATTAGTTTTCAAACATATTTCCAAAATAATATCCAGATTTTTTAAACAAAGATTGAATGACGGCCCAAAAACTGAAAAGTCGTCCATGAAAACTTTAATGTATTTTTCAATCAAGTCAGAAAATATTGCCTGCATGCACCGCTGAAAAGTAGTTGGTGCATTACACAACCCAAAAGGTATACTCCTATAAGCAAAAACCCCAAATGGACATGTAAAAGTAGTTTTCTCATGATCCTCCGGGTTAACAATAATTTGGTTGTAACCCGAATAACCATTCAGAAAACAATAGAATTTCTAATCGGAAAGCCTCGCAAGCATTTGGTCCATGAAAGGTAATGGAAAGTGATCTTTCCTCGTAACTTTGTTAAGCCTACGGTAATCGATACACATTCTCCAATCAGTCACGGTTCTTGTTGGGATTAATTCATTCTTTTCATTCCGAATCACCGTCATCCCACCTTTCTTTGGTACCACTTGCACCAGACTAACCCACAGACTATCAGAAATAGGATAAATCATTTCGGCCTCAAGCATCTTCACCACCCTTTCTTCACCACTTCTTTCATGGTAGGATTTAAGTGGCGTTGAGGTTGAGCTACCAGCTTAAAGTCATCCTCCATTAAGATCATATGCATGCAATAAGATGGGCTTATTCCCTTTAAATCGGAAAGAGTCTAACCCATAGCATTTTGATTCTTTTTCAACACCACAATCAATTTTTCTTCTTCCGCATTGGTTAGTTCATTGCTGATGATCACCGGTTTGTGCCCTTCATCATCAAGAAACACATACTTTAAATTAGGGGGTAAAATCTTTAAGTCAATTTTTGTGTCCTCTGCCTTTTCTTATTTAAACTCTTCATCAAGCTCTTCCAAGGGAGAAACTTCTTCTAATGCTTCAAGTTCTCGCAAACACTTTTCAATCTCATTTTCTTCACACTCATTGAAACTAAGCAAAGCATGAGTAAGAACTTTTTCCAAGGGGGTAGCAGCATGAACTTCTCTTTTCACCTCTTCAATTACTTCCTCTATTGCATCAAGACGGAAACAATCATTCTTTACTTTTGAATGCTTCATGGCTTCAAAGAGAGTAAAGCAAACTTCTTCATCTTGTACTCACACTTTCATAAGACCATCATCCATATAAATAACCATTCTTGCTGTTTTCATGAAAGGTATTCCAAGAATTAGAGGAGAATCATCATCTTCGTCCATGTCTATCACCACAAAGTCAACGGGAAACAAAAACTTATCAACTTTCACCAATACATCTTCAGCTACACCGTGAGGATGGGTAGTAGATTTATCAGCTAATTGCAAAGTCATTTTAGTAGCCCACAACTCCACGTGCCCCAATCTTTTAAAAATTGACAACGGTATCAAATTTATGCTAGAGCCCAAATCAATCAACTCATTACCAACATAGATATTATCGATGGTAACCAGTAAAGTAACTCTTCCCGGGTCACTTTGTTTCCTAGGAAGGGTCTTTGAATAATTGCATTACAACTAGCATCGACAACTACGGTTTCTTGGTCCGTATACCATTTCTTCTTGGTGATGATATCCTTCATAAATTTTGCATAAGTAGGCATTTGCTCCAATGCCTCGACAAATGGAATATTGATCTGCAATTGGTTAAAAATATCCATAAATTGAGCATATTGCCTTGCGTTGTCCCTCTTTGTAGGACTATGAGGATAATGTAAATTTTGAATCGGGATGTTCACTTGCTCCTTCCCCTTTCTATAGTTATTCTTTTTTCTCTTCTCTCCATCTCTTTTCAACTACATCATCCTTCACTTTTTTTTCAACTTCCTCCTCCACACTTTCATCCTCCTTTTCAACTACAACCTCATTCTCCACTTCATAGTAAGAATATATTTGCATACCTCATTAGGATCCACTTGTGGCTTAGCTGAAAAGGCTTCTTTTTGTTGATCGGCCAATTGTTTAGACAATTGCTCAATTTGTGCCTCAAGATTCCTAATAGAGGAATCAATGCTCTTTTGGTTGGACATTGATAGTTGCATGAATTGATTGAGATTTTCCTCAATCTTTGAGCTTCCACCTTAGTTTTGTTGTCGTTGGTTGTAACTTTGGTAATATTGACAGTTAGAAGATCTCGGTTCTTGCCTCCACTCTTTTTGGTAACCTTGGTTATTACCTCTCGGTTGGTAGCATTGGTTATTGCTTTGTTACGGTGGTCATGGTTAATAGCCTTGATTTTGGTTTCCCACATAGTTGGTTTCTTCAACGACCGGTGGACAATAGCCGGTAGGATGATCACCTTTGCAAAGTTCACAACTTGCTACATGTTGATTGTTGTGGGTAACTTCTTGCATCTCTTTGATTTATTGTGGAAGTTTTGACATTTGCTTTGTCAACAACTCCACTTGTTGCGAGAGTAATTTATTTTAAGCAAGAATAACATCATTTGTTCCTAACTCGATAATTCTCATTTTTCTTTGCGAAGTACCACGGTTGTGTTAACCTTGATGATCATTTAGTGTCATCCTATCAATGATGGACACTGCATCTTCCGTGTTTTTTGACATTAGAGAACCACCCGCCGTAGCATCCAAAAGAGTATTATGAACAAGTCGAAGTCTGTTGCGAAAAATGTGAACTTGAGTCAAGTCATCAAAACCATGACCCTTGCACTTTCTCAACATAGATTTGAATCTCTCCCAAGCTTCGTTGAGAGATTCGCTTCCTCCTTGCGCAAATATTGAAATCGCCGTCTTGGCCTCCATAAACCGATTGTGAGGGAAGAATCGTTCAAGAAACTTCTCCTCCAATACATTGTAATCTGTTATCACAAGGGTAGATTAGTCAAGATATCATTCCTTTGCCTTCCCAATTAAGGAATGCGGGAATAATCTCTTGAACAAAGGTCCCTCTTTGACTTTCGGAGCTCCACTTGCACCCGCTATCTCATAAAACTTCGTGAGATGTGTAAAAGGATCCTCATGGTCCATCCCCGCAAAGGGATTTACATATAAAAGAACTAGGATTCCCGTTTTCATCTCAGAATGCCTCCCGTTGTGGATGCGCGCAAACTGAGCAATGTGTCTTGGACTGTTAACACATGGGGTTGAAGCAGGGGGTGGTGATGATGGTATTTCTGCCATGTTTGGCGTAACAATTGGTGTAAATGAAGAAGTTTCTCCGCACTATTTTCTTTCCTTGGCAAGTTGCCTCCTCCGCCTAGTTCTGCTATTGAGCCTACGAGCGGTTCTTTTAATCTAAGGATCGAAGAGAAGTTGGTCCGCAGGTACACGCCCTCGCATAAACAAAATCTGCACACTTAACCAAACAAATTAAACAGCACAAGAAAAATAAACAGAGGTAATAATAACAATACAAAGATCTTAAAATCAATAAACTATTGCAATGCTTGCAATATCAACAACAATCCCCAGCAACAACGCCATTTTGTTAGCATATAGATAGTGAATATGTGAGTTTTTGTTATCGTCTCCACATAGATTGTCCTTATATTTGGATGCTTGCTGTGACACCCCCAATCTATACCCCGAGCAATTAAAGCGATAACTAATAATGAGAGTATAATTAAAACATTCATGGCATAGACGGGAGCGTCACATCAAAGTAATGAAATATAACAACCTGCTCATATAGATATGCAACAATCAGGTAGTAACATAAACAGAGGAACTCAGTTCCTAACACCCACAATTCAGATACAGAATAAAAGCGGAAAATCTGCAACTGAAATCTCATATATAAACATAGAAGTTTGTCTGTCATATACAGAGTCATACATGTAAAATCCAAAAATATAAATATACACATAATCACATAACGATCTCCCCGACTACCCAGTGCCACATATCAGAGCCGACCGACAAAAGAATGAAGACATAATCTTCACAAAAAGACCTCCAGCATCTAATCTGCAATGCCTCATAGAGCATTCAAAACAGCAGAAGGGTGAGAAACATAATTATAATATAATTGCATACAATTATGTAATAACACGAAATACGCATGCAAAAACATTCTCACCACAACGTACACCATAGTTCAAATACAAAACAATTCATAATTCATGCATCCATCACAAAGGCATATCAATCATGCTCAATACATTTATCACCAATATATATATATATATATATATATATATATATATATATATATATATATATATATATATATATATATATATATATATATATATCAACTCATCAATCCCATTCACAATTTCCCACACATAATCAATCCATTCATGACTTATGCAAATGCACAGAGACCGACACAACGACTCTATGCATGCGGTACCATTCCATCCATCATTCTCATCATCATTAATTCACTCTGGAATTATTGGAACCATCGCTTGTTACTTAGTGTAACTCCCCGTCGGGAAAACGATGTTCCCCGTCCAGGGGCGGAGCTAGGCATGGCTGAGGGAGTTCAATTGCACCCCCTGGATTTAATAAGTTACGCCTAATAATTGTATACTCTTAAGCTTTGAACCTACTCAATATTTAGCAATGCACCTATGACTTTGTTATAATTGACATATGGAATGGAACTATGTAAGACTGGCAATTTTGCTCTTTCTTTTTGTTATTTTTATATTATTTTTGTATAGAACTACAAATTTTCAAAAAGCAATACCAAGAATCATTCTATATACCTCAACATGTCAACCTTTGGCACTCAACCACTAAACTGGCATTGTTGTTATTAAATATAAACGAAGTATAATATATTATTAATTGATATTTCATAATTTTGTGTAATGTTATTTTATACATACTCAATTAATTCTTCTATTTTATTTAAGATGGTATTTAAGTCTTTCATATTTAATTAAATTTCTGTAAAAAATTTAAACTTCATATTTTTAATCCCTAATTTTAGATATTATTGTAATACAATTTTGATTTAAATTTAAAAATGAGATTTTAGTCTTTCAATTTTAAAATTCAATTGTTTTTATAATATAGATTTTAGATTTTTTTTTGTTTTCTTGTTTCTTTTTGTTATTAAAAGTTTAGAGTTTGCGTGAGTTGAATTTTAGAGCTCATTGAGATTTGGGAAAGAGATGACGAAATTTAAACTTATGGCATTTTAGTGTGTGAGTCAATTCTTATCATCAGAGTCAATTTTTATCTCCAATTTCACTACCTTCAATCTGGAATCTAAATTTGACTTGGGTGCTGGAGTGCTAATCATGCAGGTACCTCCTAGGTCCATCGTATCGGGACAACAACATCGTTAACAGCGTCGCATCAACACTGATACCTCTGATTCAAGAAGTAACATGATCACAGCTGTTGCAGTGAAAATCGGATAACAAGCTATTTATTAACTTGCATCATTTTCTTTTACAACCGACTTTGATTTATCCAAAGGAAAGGTTCAAGATCGTTAGAAAAACCTAAAGGGTGGAGATCTAAGGTTCGGGGGTTGGTTACGCCTAGGGAAGGTATTAGCACCCTAAACGTCCGTAGTACTCTACGGGAGCCTCTTGTTTTACTTGTTATATCTCACTCGCTTGCTAAGGATGCTATGCTAAAGGTTGAAATCCTAGGGGTTTATTTCTAAGTATACTCGACAAAGCATCGCACTTTGCGCCTACGTATCCTTACGGGAGTGGAATCAGAGTATCCGTAGTTCACCGATTCTAAGGGTGAAGGATAGGAACCATTGACTATGGCCAAAGTTCCAAGGGGAAAATGAGTATGACTCATTTTAGAGTTCGCGATAACTCTCTAAGTCTACGTTATAGGGGGAAGTGAGTTCTCATGATGATGAGAATCACATGGAGTTTAGGAACTCCAACCTACTTCTAGTTATGCTTTCATTGACTCACGATAGCCAAGAAATAAGGGTGAACCTAGAAGGATAAGGTAAGATGGTTTGTTTAGTGACTCATGAGTCAATTTAAGGTGTTCTCCCTTTGGAATGGGGGGAAAGATAACAGTTGTAAAGATATACCAAGATAAAGAGATATAATGTAAATACGATGATACAATAATACATGAATTAAGATAATGATATGAGATAGAATAAAAATAGTCTCGTCTTAATCATGATTTAATCGAGAAATCGATAATCAATGATTCTTGACTTTCATCGACTAAATAGGTGAATAAAATTTAAATAAAAGGAAAGTGGTCTCGTGTTGATCAAAGTTTTATCAACTCAATGAAATCAACCAAACCATGAGGTTTGTTATGTCATCGACCAAAATAAAGAAAGGTGGAATTGAAATGAAAAAACAAAATCAGTCTCATCTAAATCAATATTTAATCGAGAAATCGATAATCTTATATTTTGACTTTCATTGACCAACAAAAATAAATAAAAAGTGGCCTCATATTCATCAAGAATTTATTGATTTGAAATAATCAAAGTCGAGATTTGGGTAACGTCATCGGCCTAAATAAAGATTCTGAAAAAAAAAAGGGTTGATCTCGTCTTAATCAAGATTTAAATCGATAAATCGATAATCTTGACATTTGACTTTCATCGACCAAAATAGAATCGGAATGAAAATAAAACTAGTCTCGTCTAAATCAAGATTTAATCGATAAATCGATAATCTTAGATTTTCGACTTTCATCGACCAAAATAGAATCGGAATGAAAATAAAACTAGTCTCGTCTAAATCAAGATTTAATCGATAAATCGATAATCTTAGATTTTTGACTTTCATCGACCAAAATAGAAAAATACGGCCTCGTACTAATCAAAATTTATTGATTTGAAATAATCAACAAAGTTAAGATTATTTTTGTCATTGGCCTAATATAAGATTTTGAAATAGAATCGAAACAAAAAGAGAAATAAAAATCGAAATCAAAAGAAGAAACAAAGATTGATTATTTCTAAAAAAAAAAACCCTCCTTTTTTATAAACTAGAAAGAAGATATGAAAACTTTATAAAGCAGAAATTTTTAGGGAAATAAACAAATGACAGAGATGATTAAAAAAGAGGGGGTGTTAATACGTGGTATCCTTTGGACTTCATGAGCCCAATTACTACACACTTAGGGTTCATCATACCCTCAAGTTACCAACACGCTGCCGCCTGGTGTGAACCTCCTCATCAACCGTTTATTTTCTTTTTAAATAAAAAGAAAAAGTAATAGCTGACCGAGTCAACAACCATCAGTCCATGGGAAACACGATTGAGGGAAAGTTATAGGTAACATGGTCAATAAAAAACAACATCACAATCATCAGAAAAGAATGAAAGGAACTATGTCTGTGAAAAGCCAACGTGTATCATCTCTTTCCAACCTTTGGCTTCATTTTCAACTCGCTTGCCCGACCGTTTCCTTTCACGATTTCGCTTCCATTTGATTAGTTTAACCTCTTTCAGGTTCGTACCTCGATTTGTGTTCTTGTTTCGTTTCACTCTTTTCTTCTCAGTCTCTCTCTGGTCTGGCTTTCAAATCATCTTGTTCTCTTCTTCTTTAATTGTTCTGAGATTTGGATTTGAGGGATTCTGATTTGTGGTTCTGGGGATTTGAAAGCTGGGTTTTGAATCTGTCTGGGTTTGATTTGGGAATAGGTTTGATAAGGTTACGAAGAAGGTTGCTGATGATTCGAAACAGGGGGCAAAGGTTGTGGTCCGCGCGTTGATTCGCGGTCGGGTGGAGAAAAGAAGGTTGTTCCTCTCGGTTGTTGAAGGTTGGGAGAAATGAAGGTGTTGAAGGTGAGTTAGAGTAAGAGGATCGAAGGGCGTTAAGCGGTGGATGAAGAGAGGTTTCGAAGGGTCAAGGTTGAAAAGGATTAGATTTCTGTTTTATGAGAGGGTATTGTTTAGGATGTTGTGTTGCTTGTTGTTCAATGAGGGTGGAGAAGCTGTGTGATGAATAAAGAGAACCAAAGTTATGGTGCTGTTGTATCCGACTTTTTCCGTCCCTTTTCTCTTCTCTGCTATTTAACCTCTCCTCCAAAATAGAATATGTTCTTCAATTTCTTTTTAATTTGACCGTTGTTGACCCATCGTTTTCACTGCAGAGGGAGCGTACGGTTTCGCAGATGGAAGCAGGCCGTATGCGCGCCAACGGATCGAAAATTTGAAATGAGCTTGTGAATTCGTTTGAAATTCCTCTGCTTCTGCAAACGGTTACGCGACAAAGGAAGAAGAAGATATGTTGTGTTATTTTTCCTTCACACGCCACATGTCACTCCATCATTGGCCAATGTCAAGAGTTGAAAAGTCAAACAAAGCAACTTGGTCCTTATTGGCTGATAGCAAGTGATTCTTCCAATTGCACCAAAAGAAATCCACGGTGGACCAAACAGAATAATGGAAATGGAAAAATCTTTTCTTTCTTTTAAATTATAATATGTCTAATAACAATAATAAAAATAAAACTAATTAATGACCTAATTTAAATTAGTTAAAAAACTAAATTAATAATTAATCTAATTAATGAAACCAATTTCTTAAAATTGAACTAAATTGAGATTAATTTAAATTAATAAAAATAGGACAATAAAATATAAATAAAATAAAAAATGAGCCATATTGAAATTAAATTAAAATAAAAACAAATAAAACACTAAAATAAATACTAAATTAAAATATAGAGAAAAATAAATAAAACATCAACTAGCAGAAAAATGAGGGTAAAATTTGGGGTACAACAACAACCTTCGATCACAATACCACAACAATGTAGTGCCCCAGAAGTTCTATTATGCCATAATTTCTGCACCCCCTGTCTAGGGGTCCTGGACTGTCCCCGTCGCTTTAGGTCCTCTTGGTATAAGGCTCACGACGTTTATGGATCGCTTTAGGTCCTCTTTGTATAAGGCTCACGATCCGATCGCTTTAGGTCCTCTTTGTATAAGGCTCACGATCGTCTATAACGTCGCTTTAGGTCCTCTTTGTATAAGGCTCACGACCGTTACAGCAAATTCCCTCTGGAATCGTTTCGTCGCTCACACCCCACAAGGGCACACGACATCACAAGGTGCATATTCATGATGCATGACATACTAATGACTCATGACAATCAAATGCATATACATACATAACCATGTGAACCATCTCAACATCAATAATCATGCATTGCAATCAAACCCAAAACAAGGCATTTATTTGCCATAAGGCCACAAACCATCATCACAACATTTCCTCACATGCATTCACATCATATAACAACACACAAGCTATAAGTTATATATCAAAAGCATATCGCATGATAACACATCAATCGCACACAATTACGACGGTAAAAGTCGACAAAAATGCATGTTTCCAAATTCCCGACACAATTAAATCAGCCACCAATCTCAAAACCATTTTTATAAGAAAGAACATCTCATTAGCTTTCCAACGGTACTAAGAACGTCTCGATCCGAGTTACGGGTCAAAGTTATGAATTTTCAAAGAAAATAATTTATTGAGAAACTGCCAGATTCGCCTGGCGACTTAGGATTTCGCCTGGCGAATCCCTCTTCGCCAGCACTTCGCCTGGCGAAACTGCGGCGAAACGTCATTTTTGAAAATCCAAAATTTCCAGTAGCTGAACCAAGTTCTGTCTCTTGAATTCCGCCTGGCGAATTAGAATTCCGCCTGGCAAATCCCTCTTCGCCAGCACTTCGCCTGGCGAAGCTGCGGCAATACCTGATTCACCTGGAGAATTCTGATTCGCCTGGCGAATCGCACCAGAACCAGAATTCTGTTTCTGCGCTCCTCATGGCTTCCAAACTCCAAAATTCAACTTTTTCCAACCAAAATGTTTTCAATCAATCAAAACAAGTATCAACAATGTTCATACATATAATACGATCATACTACGTGATTCATATCGATTTCCAACTGTGAAAACATCAATTTCTATTCATTTTTCTCATTTCAACCTAGAATTGAAAAACTATGAAAAACAAGTAAACATTCAAACACACACATGCATATTCATACACAAGCATATAATAACCGAGTTTCGCACCCTTACCCGATTAATTGTGCTTCGAAGTGTCGGTTGAATCGATTTCTTAAACTTCAAGTTTTCCTCTTTTTCTTCTTCTCACTCTCTTAAACTTCTTTTTCTCTCTTTCTAATCTCTATGTTTCTATTTTATGAAAAACAATAATATCTAACTAAGCAAAATGACCAAAATACCCCTACACTCAATTTTCTCACAAACGCTCGCAAAACGCGATAAAACATAATAACGATAAACATAACATATTTACCAAATAAAAACCAAGAATAAAATAATATAAAAACAAAAATAATTAAATCGACTCAATTAAATAAATCTAACAAAAACCGGGGAGTTACAACTCTCCCCCACTTAGAAATTTTCGTCCTCGAAAATATTACCTGAGACGAACAGCTCGGGATACGATTCCCGCATCCGACTCTGCAACTCCCAAGTCAAATTGCCCTCAGCAGCGCCTCCCCACGCTACTTTCACAAGCGCAATATCTTTGCCTCTTAACCGCTTCTACTCGCGATCCAAAACCCTCATCGATAATGCCTGAACTGTAAGGTTCTCCCTTACCTCAACCTCATCCATCGGAATCACATGCGACGGATCCGGAACATACTTTAGAAGCTGTGAAACATGGAACACATCATGTAAATTCGAAAGATTCGGTGGCAACGCCACCCGATAAGCCACAACACCCACTCTCGCGGATATCTGATAAGGACCAATAAACCGAGAAGTAAGTTTCTTCGACTTCAATGCACGTCCCACACCCGTCACCGGTGTAACTCTCAAAAATATATGATCGCCTTCTCGAAACTCAAGATCTTTCCTCCTTCGATCATGATAACTCTTCTGCCTACTCTGAGAAGCCTTCATCTTCTCACGAATCAGTTTCACCTTTTCCGTAGTTTGTTGAACTAACTCCAGTCCAACCACCGAACTCTCACCAGATTCATGCCAACACAAAGGTGTTCGACATCTTCTTCCATACAACGCTTCAAAAGGTGTCATTCCAATACTCAAATGGAAACTGTTGTTATACTTGAACTCAACCAACGAAAGATAACTATCCCAAGCACCACCTTGCTCAAGAACACAAGCTCTCAGCAAATCTTCCAATGACTAAATAGTTCTCTCGGTCTGACCATCCGTCTGAGGATGATAAGCAGAACTCAATCCCAACTTGGAACCTAACGCCTTTTGCAAACTTTCCCAAAATCTGGAAGTAAACCTCGGATCTTGATCTGAAATAATACACAACGGAACACCATGTAATCTCACAATCACACGGATATAAATCTCAGCCAACCTCTCCAAAGAAAAACTGATGTCAATCGGAATGAAATGCGCCGATTTAGTCAGCCTATCCACAATCACCCAAATGGCATTATGTCCCCTCTGAGTATTCGGCAACCCTGTCATAAAATCCATAGAAATGCTGTCCCATTTCCACTCGGGAATATCCAACGGTTGCAATAATCCACTAGGCTTCTGATGTTCTACCTTTGACTTCTGACACGTCAAACACGCATAAACAAACTGAGCCACATCCCTCTTCAATCCGGACCACCAAAGGATCTTCTTCAAATCTTGATACATTTTATTAGCTCCCGGATGTATACTCAAACTACTCCGGTGTCCTGCCTCTAAAATCATCTTTTTCAATTCCGAATCATCAGGAATACAAATTCTACAACAAAATCTCAAAACACCCGGATCATCCACTTTAAAGTCACCATTCACACCTTTATCTCCAACCGTCATCAAATCCACAAATTTCACATCCAACCTCTGTTTCTCGCTAACGGTCAACAGAAAATCATTAGTGACCTTTAACATACCAAGCCTCACGCTATCAGATGTCAATTCACACACCAAACTCAAATCTCTAAATTCTTCCAAAAGTTCCCACTCTTTAACCATCAAAGCAGACATATGCAAAGATTTCCGGCTTAACGCATCGGCTACCACATTAGCTTTACCAGGATGGTAATTCAAGCTAAAATTGTAGTCCTTCAAAAATTCCAACCATCTCCGTTGCCTCATATTCAACTCTTTCTGATCAAACAAGTATTTTAAACTCTTATGATCACTAAAGACTTCGAATCTTGCACCGTAGAGATAATGTCTCCAAAATTTCAATACAAAAACCACCGCAACTAATTCCAAATCATGAGTAGGATAATTCTTCTCATGAACCCTCAATTGTCTCGAAGCATAAGCCACAACCTTACCTTCTTGCATCAACACTCCACCTAAACCACTCAAAGACGCATCACAATACACCACAAACGGTTCACTAGGATTTGGTAAGATCAAAATCGAAGTTGTAGTCAATCTTCTCTTCAGCTAACTAAAACTTCCTTCACACTGAATATCCCAAATAAACGCTTTACCTTTACAAGTCAGCTGGGTCAATGGAAGTCCTAACTTGGAAAAGCCTTCAATGAATCTTCGATAATATCCAGCTAAACCCAAAAAGCTTCTAATTTCAGTAACATATCTAGGAGCCTCCCATTGTAGAACTGCATCTACTTTGGATGGATCCACAGCAATACCATTACCTGAAATCACATGCCCAAGAAAACTCACTTATGACAACCAGAACTCACACTTGGACAACTTGGCATAAAGTTTCTTTTCCTTCAAAATTTACAATACAATACGCAAATGTTCTGCATGTTCCTCCCGAGACTTAGAATAAATCAAGATGTCATCAATAAACACAACAACAAATTGATCCAAATGCTCATGGAAAATGTGATTCATATACTCCATAAACACTCCCAGTGCATTAGAAACCCCGAACGGCATCACGGAATACTCGTAATGTCCGTATCATGTCCTAAAAGCCATCTTCTGAATATCTTTCTCCTTCACTCTAATCTGATGATAACCTGACCTCAAATCAATTTTACTAAACACATGTGACGCCCCCAATCTAATACCCCCAAAAACACGCAATTAAGGCGGTAAAAGAAAATTCAAAATTTCGTCAGAGTATAATTGAAACACGGCATAGAAAAGGAGAACCACATCAAAGTAACACAAAAATACACATAACATACAACACCTGCTCAAATAGATATGTAACTGTGGGGTAGCAATCATACAGAGGAAACTTTGTTCTTTACACCCACTTTTCAGAAATTAGAATTAAAGCGGAAAATCTAAAATCTGATTAACATATATACATATACACATATAAACAGTTTGTCATACATCAGGTAGCATATGTACAACCAAAATATATCATCAGATATACAAAATAATAGCACGCGGCCACCCTAACTACCCGGAGTCACATATCAGAGCCGACCGACCAAAATAATGAAGACGCAACGCTTCACAAAAAGGAATACCTCCAGCAGCTCTAATCTGCAACGCCTCATAGAGCGTTATAAAACAGCAGAAGGGTGAGAAAAACAACCATAATATAATTGAATAAAATTATATATATAAACACAAAAATGTACAAGTAACACATTCTCACCACCACCACATATAACATAATACCGCACAATTCTCAAGCATCGAATACCATTACACACCACACATATACCATACAATCATCAATCACATTCACAAATTCACACACAATTAATTCATGATTTATGCAATGCACATAGACCGACACAACGACTCTATGCACATGCCATGCGGTACCGACTTCCAATGTCTCATGTCTCATCATCAGTTCACTCAGGAACTATTGAAACCATCGCTCGTTACTGAGAATCTCAAGTAACTCCCCGTCGGGCCTACGATGTTCACCCGTCGCTTTACGTCCTCAGGCAACGCCTCATATTTTCGAGGCACACGACGTTAAGGATTGCTTTAAGTCTCCAAAGGAGCCCACAATCATCTATAACCACCGCTTTAGGTCCTCAGGCAGCGCCTCATATTTTCGAGGCACACGATGTTATAGCAGATTCCATCAGGAACCAAACCGCCACTCAGGACGTTTCAACAATGCACATCATGATGCTTGGCATACAATGACTCATGACATTCATATTGCATGCACACACACATCCACAATCATGCATATATCATCAAATACCACACTTAGCATTTTCTTACCTTTCGGCCACAAATCATCATCACAACATTTCATCAAAAACAACTATTTACGATTAATCGGTAAAGTCGGCCAAAAGTCAGCTAAAAATAATATTTTTCTTCACCAAAACATAGAACATATTTTTAGCTTCACATCCATATAAAGAACACTTAAATCGGATAAACAACGAAGAAGATATGAATATTTCAAAATAGCGCAAAAACATAAACCGGACGCCCGACACTACGAAACGGTTTGAAAAAACTGTACCGATTGGACTAGGTTCAGACCTCAAAACTATTTTTCCTAGAAAGAACATCTCGTTAGATTCCCAACGCTTCGAACGGGGATCAAAACCGACTTACGGTTCAAGAGATATGAATTTTCGAAGTTTTTCCAAAACAGAATTTTTCACCTACAGCACGCGTCCGTACGACTGCGCACAAAACCAGAAATTCTGCTACATTCTGGTACAGCTGCGTAATCGCCCGAAACCCGACCGATTCAATTACTTTCTTCCGAATAAATACATGGTAATATCACATAAATACATACCAACATATTAGGATCAAGAAAAACCCGATTCCACGACTTTTATTTTTCACCAAAATCTCACATTCTCAAAACCCAAAAATGTCAAAACTCACAATATCAACCGATTTCAACCAAACGAGTTTCTATAATCTCGGCCTAACCTCATACGACTAATCTACGCAATTTATTTCGAAATTCATCCGTGAAAACATCGGTTTCTACTCGTTTATCTCATTTCGACCTATATTTGAAAAAAACCAACAAAACTTCCACACAAACATACATAATCATACACAATTATAGTATAATCGAGTTTCGCACCCTTACCCGATTTAATCGTGTTCTAGAAAGTCGGGAGATTGATTTCTTCCTTCACAAGTTTTTCCTCTCTTTTCTTCTTTCTCTTCTCTTTTCTTCTTCTCTACTTTTCTTTTCTCTCTTTTTCTTTCTATTCTTTCTATTTCTATTTTTCTTTTCTTTTCTTACTAACTTAGTGAAATTAAATGTGAAATGTCCAAAATACCCCCACACTCAAATATCTCGCAAACGTTCCCAAAACGCGATAAAATATAATCACGACGAAAAATAACACATTTTCACATAAAAGTCGGAAATAAAATAAAATAATAATAAAATAATCAAAACGACTCCATAAAATAAAATTGGCAAAACGGGGCGTTACAATTCTCCCCCACTTATAAATTTTCGTCCTCGAAAATCTTACCTGATACAAACAACTCCGGATACGACTCCCGCATCATACTCTCCAATTCCCACGTCAAATTACCCTCAGCAGCGCCTCCCCACGCCACTTTCACAAGTGCAATCTCTTTACCCCTCAACCGCTTCACCTCGCGATCCAAAATACTAACTGGTAATGCCTCGATCGTAAGGTTATCTCTTACCTCAACCTCGTCCATCGGAATCACATGTGAAGGGTCCGGAACATACTTCCGTAGCTGTGAAACATGAAAAACATCATGCAAATTCGACAGATTCGGCGGTAACGCCACACGATACGCTACAGCACCCACTCTCGCAGATATCTGGTAAGGACCAATAAATCGAGAAGTAAGCTTCTTAGATTTCAAAGCACGACCAACACCCGTTACCGGCGTAACCCTCAGAAATACGTGATCACCCTCTTGAAACTCAAGATCCTTCCGTCTCCGATCATGATAACTCTTTTGTCTACTCTGAGAAGCCTTCATTCTCTCACGAATAAACTTTACCTTTTCCGTCGTCTGTTGCACTAATTCCGGTCCAACCACAAAACTCTCACCAGTTTCGTGCCAACACAACGGCGTTCTACATCTTCGCCCATATAAAGCCTCAAAAGGTGCCATTCCAATACTAGAATGGAAACTATTATTATACGTGAACTCAACCAATGCAAGATAACTGTCCCACGTACCACCTTGTTCCAAAACACACGCTCTCAACAAATCCTCCAAAAACTGAATCGTTCTTTCGGTCTGACCATCCATCTGCGGATGATAAGCCGAACTCAACCTCAATCTAGAACCCAAAGCCTTCTGTAAACTTTCCCAAAATCTCGATGTAAACCTAGGATCTCGATCAGAAACAATACTTAAAGGAACCACATGCAATTTCACCACCACACTGATATAGATCTCAGCTAACCGTTCCAAAGAAAAACTGATGTCAATCGGAATAAAATGCGCCGATTTAGTCAGCCTGTCCACAATCACCCAAATAGCATTATGCCCACGCTGAGTGTTCGGTAATCCCGTCACAAAATCCATCGAAATTCTATCCCATTTCCACTCAGGAATATCCAACGGTTGCAACAAACCACTAGGTCTCAAATGTTCCACTTTCCATTTCTGACAAGTCAAACATGCATACACAAACTGAGCCACATCTCTTTTCAAACCAGACCACCAGAAAATCTTTTTCAAATCTTGGTATATCTTATTCGCTCCCGGATGAATACTTAAGTTACTTCGGTGTCCTTCCTCCAAAATCATTCTTTTCAACTCCGCATCATCAGGTATACAAATACGACCACGGAATCTCAAAACACCAAAATTATCAACCTTGAAATCCACATTCTCATTCATCATCAAATCAACAAATTTCAAATTCAACTTTTGTTTCTCACTAACCGACATCAAAAATTCATTCGTAACTTTCAACATTCCAAGCCTCGCACTAACCGATGTCACTTCACATACCAAACTCAAATCTCTAAACGATTCCAAAAGTTCCAACTCTTTCACCATCAATGCGAACATATGCAACGATTTCCGGCTCAATGCATCGGCTACCACATTAGCTTTACCAGAATGGTAATTTAAGCCAAAGTCGTAGTCTTTCAAGAATTCCAACCATCTCCGCTGTCTCATGTTCAACTCTTTCTGATCAAATAAATATTTCAAGCTTTTATGATCACTAAAGACTTCGAACCTCGCACCATAGAGATAGTGCCTCCAAATCTTCAACACAAAAACTACAGCCGCTAATTCAAGATCATGAGTAGGATATTTTTTCTCATGAACTCTTAATTGCCTTGAAGCATAAGCTACAACTTTACCTTCCTGCATCAAAACACCACCCAAACCAATTAAAGAAGCATCACAATACACAACAAATGGTTCATTAGGATTAGGTAAAATAAGAATCGGAGCTGTCGTCAATCTTCTCTTCAGCTCACAAAAACTCTCTTCACATTGAATATCCCAAATGAATGCTTTGCCCTTACAAGTCAACTGCGTCAAAGGAAGAGCTAGCTTAGAAAAACCTTCAATGAACCTCCGGTAATAACCAGCCAAACCCAAAAAGCTTCGAATTTCAGTAACGGATCTAGGAGCCTCCCATTGTAGAACTGCTTCTACTTTAGATGGATCCACAGCAATACCATTACCTGAAATTACGTGCCCAAGAAAACTCACCTCAGACAACCAGAATTCACACTTGGACAATTTGGCAAAAAGCTTCCTTTCCTTCAAAACCTGCAAAACAATACGCAAATGCTCTGCATGTTCTTCCCGAGACTTAGAATAGATTAAAATATCATCAATAAACACCACCATAAAACGATCCAAATGCTCGTGGAAAATCCGATTCATGTATTCCATAAACACACCAGGCGCATTAGAAACCCCGAACGGCATCACCGAATATTCATAATGACTGTACCGTGTTCTAAAGACCGTCTTCTGAATATCCTCTTCTTTCACTCTTATTTGATGATAACCCGATCTCAAATCAATCTTACTAAATACACAAGCACCAACCAACTGATCCATCAGATCATCAATCCTTGGAAGCGGATATTTGTTCTTAATCGTCACTTTGTTTAACTGGCGATAATCAATACATAATCGCATACTCCCATCTTTCTTTTTCACTAACAAAACTGGAGCACCCCAAGGAGAAACACTTGGTCTCACGAACCTCTTTTCCAACAACTCATTTAACTGCTTTTTCAACTCCACCAATTCAGATGCCGACATTCTATAAGGTGCCATAGAAACAGGTCTAGTACCAGGAACTAGATCAATAGAAAATTCAACTTCTCTCTCTGGCGGTACATCTGAAATATCCTCAGGAAACACTTCAGGAAAATCACACACAACAGGAAACACTTCAAGAGAAACTTGACTATCCACAGTTAATGATGCAAACAAACCAAACAATTGAGCTTCGTCCGCTAAAAGTTACTTCAACTCTTTAGTAGACAAGAAACTCGAGTCTTCATCTTCCTCAAGAGAAGGAAACCTTACAAGCTTATGATAACAGTCAATGTGCACCCGATTAAATTGCAACCAGTTCATTCCCAACACCACATCTAAACCTTCCAATGGTAAACACACCAAATCCATCACAAAATCTTTGCCATAAATGGCCAAAGGACAACTTAGACACACCAAAGAAGTAGTTACTGACCCCATCGCTGGAGTATCAATAACCATCTCAAAATCCATCACAGACAACACAAGATTCAAACTCTTCGCGCACTCAGACGAAATAAACGAATGAGTCGCTCCAGTATCAATAATAGCAATTAAAGGCATATTATTAATAAAGCAAGTACCTCTTATCAGACGATCAGCACTTGAAGTCTGAGTCCCTGCCAATGAAAACACTTTGCCACTAGTCTGACCTTTCTTCTGATTCGGACACTTCGAGCTAATGTGACCAGGTTCCCCACAATTGTAACATTTCACCACATTCTTCCTTTTACAATCCGCTACAACATGCCCTTCACCGCCACAATTAGAACACTTAATCACATTCCTCCTATATTCATGCTGGCGATGACCCAATTCACCACATTTAAAACACCTAGGAGAATTAGACATACCACCTCCACCTGACCTACGATCAAAAGTACTCCTTTGTTTACCTTTATCAGCCGGTGACACATACGGTCCACCACGGAACTGTTGCTTCCCTTTCCCGTCACTTACACTTTTATAGTGAGCAGAACGGGCCTTACTATCTTCATCATAAATCCTACAGCATTCCACCAAATCAGCAAACCTTCGAATCCTCTGATATCCAATAGCCTGCTTTATCTCAGGACGCAACCCACTTTCATACTTTACACACTTTGAAAATTCAGCTGTCGCTTCCACATAGTGAGGATAAAACTGCACAAGTTCCACAAACTTAGCAGTATATTCAACAACAGACAAATTACCTTGTTTTAGTTCCAAAAACTCAATCTCTTTCTTTCCTCGGACATCCTCCGGAAAATACTTCCTTAGAAACTCTCGGCTAAACACTTCCCAAGTAATCTCTTCTTCCTCCTCCTCAGCTTCCAACACCTGACGAGTACTGATCCACCAGTCGTCAGCCTCTTCATGTAACATATAAGTGCCTAACCTCACCTTATCATCATCGTCACAATCCATTACCCTGAAAATCCTCTCAATCTCTTTCAACCACAACTGTGCACCATCCGGATCATGTTTCCCTTTAAAAACCGGCGACTTATTCTTTCTAAACTCATCATTTCCGGAAGCATTCGGTGCACCCTGTACAGCTCGTGCCATCGCTTCCATCGCAGCAGCCAAAGCAGCATCATTACGACCAGCCATATTCTGTTCATTCAAATGCAGAAACTATGGTTAAACAACAACTTGTTCAACACAACTCGCCCAATATGCCAGACACAACAGACACAAACAACACAACAAACACAACTGACACGGACTGGCTCTGATACCACTTAATGTGACGCCCCCAATCTAATACCCCCAAAAACACGCAATTAAGGCGGTAAAAGAAAATTCAAAATTTCGTCAGAGTATAATGGAAACACGGCATAGAAAAGGAGAATCACATCAAAGTAACACAAAAATACACATAACATACAACACCTACTCAAATAGATATGTAACTGTGGGGTAGCAATCATACAGAGGAAACTTTGTTCCTTACACCCACTTTTCAGAAATTAGAATTAAAGCGGAAAATCTAAAATCTGATTAACATATATACATATACACATATAAACAGTTTGTCATACATCAGGTAGCATATGTACAACCAAAATATATCATCAGATATACAAAATAATAGCACGCGGCCACCCTAACTACCCAGAGTCACATATCAGAGCCGACCGACCAAAATAATGAAGACGCAACGCTTCACAAAAAGGAATACCTCCAGCAGCTCTAATCTGCAACGCCTCATAGAGCGTTATAAAACAGCAGAAGGGTGAGAAAAACAACCATAATATAATTGAATAAAATTATAAATATAAACACAAAAATGTACAAGTAACACATTCTCACCACCACCACATATAACATAATACCGCACAATTCTCAAGCATCGAATACCATTACACACCACACATATACCATACAATCATCAATCACATTCACAAATTCACACACAATTAATTCATGATTTATGCAATGCACATAGACCGACACAACGACTCTATGCACATGCCATGCGGTACCGACTTCCAATGTCTCATGTCTCATCATCAGTTCACTCAGGAACTATTGAAACCATCGCTCGTTACTGAGAATCTCAAGTAACTCCCCGTCGGGCCTACGATGTTCACCCGTCGCTTTACGTCCTCAGGCAACGCCTCATATTTTCGAGGCACACGACGTTAAGGATTGCTTTAAGTCTCCAAAGGAGCCCACAATCATCTATAACCACCGCTTTAGGTCCTCAGGCAGCGCCTCATATTTTCGAGACACACGATGTTATAGCAGATTCCATCAGGAACCAAACCGCCACTCAGGACGTTTCAACAATGCACATCATGATGCTTGGCATACAATGACTCATGACATTCATATTGCATGCACACACACATCCACAATCATGCATATATCATCAAATACCACACTTAGCATTTTCTTACCTTTCGGCCACAAATCATCATCACAACATTTCATCAAAAACAACTATTTACGATTAATCGGTAAAGTCGGCCAAAAGTCGGCTAAAAATAATATTTTTCTTCACCAAAACATAGAACATATTTTTAGCTTCACATCCATATAAAGAACACTTAAATCGGATAAACAACGAAGAAGATATGAATATTTCAAAATAACGCAAAAACATAAACCGGACGCCCGACACTACGAAACGGTTCAAAAAAACTGTACCGATTGGACTAGGTTCAGACCTCAAAACTATTTTTCCTAGAAAGAACATCTCGTTAGCTTCCCAACGCTTCGAACGGGGATCAAAACCGACTTACGGTTCAAGAGATATGAATTTCCGAAGTTTTTCCAAAACAGAATTTTTCACCTACAGCACGCGTCCGTACGACTGCGCACAAAACCAGAAATTCTGCTACATTCTGGTACAGCTGCGTAATCGCCCGAAACCCGACCGATTCAATTACTTTCTTCCGAATAAATACATGGTAATATCACATAAATACATACCAACATATTAGGATCAAGAAAAACCCGATTCCACGACTTTTATTTTTCACCAAAATCTCACATTCTCAAAACCCAAAAATGTCAAAACTCACAATATCAACCGATTTCAACCAAACGAGTTTCTATAATCTCGGCCTAACCTCATACGACTAATCTACGCAATTTATTTCGAAATTCATCCGTGAAAACATCGGTTTCTACTCGTTTATCTCATTTCGACCTATATTTGAAAAAAACCAACAAAACTTCCACACAAACATACATAATCATACACAATCATAGTATAATCGAGTTTCGCACCCTTACCCGATTTAATCGTGTTCTAGAAAGTCGGGAGATTGATTTCTTCCTTCACAAGTTTTTCCTCTCTTTTCTTCTTTCTCTTCTCTTTTCTTCTTCTCTACTTTTCTTTTCTCTCTTTTTCTTTCTATTCTTTCTATTTCTATTTTTCTTTTCTTTTCTTACTAACTTAGTGAAATTAAATGTGAAATGTCCAAAATACCCCCACACTCAAATATCTCGCAAACGTTCCCAAAACGCGATAAAATATAATCACGACGAAAAATAACACATTTTCACATAAAAGTCGGAAATAAAATAAAATAATAATAAAATAATCAAAACGACTCCATAAAATAAAATTGGCAAAACGGGGCGTTACAACACACACACACCTACCAACTGGTCCATCAAATCATCAATTCTCGGAAGAGGATACTTATTCTTAATCGTCACCTTATTCAGCTGGCAATAATCAATACACAATCGCATACTTCCATCTTTCTTCTTCACCAATAAAACTGGAGCACCCCAAGGCGATACACTCAGGCTCACAAACCCCTTTTCTAAAAATTCATTCAACTGCTTCTTCAACTCAACCAACTTATATGCCGACATACGATATGGTGCCATAGATACATGTCTAGTACCAGGAACTAGATCTATAGAAAACTCCACCTCTCTTTCTGGCGGCACATCAGAAATATCCTCCAGAAACACCTCCGGAAAATCACACACGACTGGAAACACATTAATTGCAACTTGACTATCCACAGTCAACGATGCAAATAACCTGAACAACTGAGCTTCATCCGCCAAAAGTTTCTTCAACTCTTTGGTAGATAAGAAACTCGATTCCTCGTCTTCTTCAAGAGAATGAAATCTTACCAACTTATGATAACAATCGATATGAACTCGATTGAACTGCAACCAATTCATTCCCAGAACTACGTCTAAACCCTCCAACGGCAGACACACCAAATCCATAGCAAAATCCTTACCATAAATGGTCAAAGGACAACTTAAACAAACCAGAGAAGTAGTTACCGACTCCAATGCTGGAGTATTGATAACCATCTCTCCACCCATCGACGACAACAAAAGATTCAAACGCCGCGCACACTCAGACGAAATAAACGAATGAGTCGCTTTGGTATCAATAATAGCAACTAAAGGCGTACTATTAATAAAACAAGTACCTCTGATCAGACGATCTGCACTAGTAGGCTGAGTTCCTGCCAATGCAAATACTTTCCCTCCAGCTTGAGCTTGCTTTGGTTTCGGACACCTCGTACTAATATGACCAGATTCACCACAGTTGAAACACTTTACCCCCTTCCTCTTGCAATCAGCTGTTACATGTCTTATACCTCTGCAATTGGAACACTTCCTCATATCCTTTCTACATTCAAACTGACGATGTCCTAAGTCAACACACTTAAAACATCTCAGAGGATTATACATACCTCCCCCACTTGGCCTTTTAGAAAAATTAGCCCTTTGCTTTCCCTTGTCAGCTGGTGCCACATAAGGACCACCACGAAACGGTTGATTTCCTTTCCTTTCGTTTACACTCTTATAATGAGTAGAACGAGCTTTGCTATCCTCCTCATAAATTCTACAACAATCCACCAAATATGAAAACCTCCTAATTCTTTGATAACCAATTGCCTGTTTGATCTCGGGACGCAACCCGTTCTCAAACTTCACACATTTGGAAAACTCTGCAGTTGCTTCAGCATAATGTGGATAAAACTGAACAAGCTCCACAAACTTAGCAGTGTAATCAGTAACAGACATGTTACCCTGTTTCAACTTCAAGAACTCTATTTCTTTCTTTCCTCTAACATCTTCAGGAAAATACTTCCTCAAAAACTCACTGATAAACAAAGCCCAAGTGACAACTTCACCTGTAGCTTCCCACACATGACGCGTACTAACCCACCAATCATCAGGCTCCTCCTTTAACATGTGAGTACCCAGTCTCACCTTCTATTCCTCAGCACAGTCCATCACTCGAAAGATTCTTTCAACCTCCTTAAGCAAAATCTGAGCACCATCAGGATCATATCTTCCTTTGAAGATAGGCGGTTTGTTCTTCCTGAACTCATCATTCCCACCAGAATTAGGTGTATTCCGCACAGCCTGAGCCATAGCTTGCATAGCAGCAGCAAGAGCAACATCATTCCTACCAGCCATATTTTGTTCATATCCAATAACAGTAACTATGATTAAACAATCAGCTCGCCAGAACATAATTGTCGCACAACAAATAACTAGGTCAAAGTGACCGACACGGACTGGCTCTGATACCACTTAATGTGACACCCCCAATCTATACCCAAGCAATTAAAGCGATAACTAATAATCAAAGTATAATTAAAACATTCATGGCATAGACGGGAGCGTCACATCAAAGTAATGAAATATAACAACCTGCTCATATAGATATGCAACAATCAGGTAGTAACATAAACAGAGGAACTCAGTTCCTAACACCCACAATTCAGATACAGAATAAAAGCGGAAAATATGCAACTGAAATCTCATATATAAACATAGAAGTTTGTCTGTCATATACAGAGTCATACATGTAAAATCCAAAAAGATAAATATACACATAATCACATAACGATCTCCCCGGCTACCCGATGCCACATATCAGAGCCGACCGACAAAAGAATGAAGACATAATCTTCACAAAAAGACCTCCAGCATCTAATCTGCAATGCCTCATAGAGCATTCAAAACAGCAGAAGAGTGAGAAACACAATTATAATATAATTGCATACAATTATGTAATAACACGAAATACGCATGCAAAAACATTCTCACCACAACGTACACCATAGTTCAAATACAAAACAAAACAATTCATAATTCATGCATCCATCACAAAGGCATATCAATCATGCTCAATACATTTATCACCAATATATATATCAACTCATCAATCCCATTCACAATTTCCCACACATAATCAATCCATTCATGACTTATGCAAATGCACAGAGACCGACACAACGACTCTATGCTTGCGGTACCATTTCATCCATCATTCTCATCATCATTAATTCACTCAGGAATTATTGGAACCATCGCTTGTTACTTAGTGTAACTCCCTGTCGCTTTAGGTCCTCTTGGTATAAAGCTCACGACGTTTATGGATCGCTTTAGGTCCTCTTTGTATAAGGCTCACGATCGTCTATAACGTCGCTTTAGGTTCTCTTTGTATAAGGCTCACGATCGTTACAACAGATTCCCTCTGGAATCGTTTCGTCGCTCACACCCCACAAGGGCACACGACATCACAAGGTGCATATTCATGATGCATGACATACTAATGACTCATGACAATCAAATGCATATACATACATAACCATGTGAACCATCTCAACATCAATAATCATGCATTGCAATCCAACCCAAAACAAGGCATTTATTTGCCATAAGGCCACAAACCATCATCACAACATTTCCTCACATGCATTCACATCATATAATAGCACACAAGCTATACGTTATATATCAAAAGCATATCGCATGATAACACATCAATCGCACACAATTACGACGGTAAAAGTCGACAAAATGACACGTTTCCAAATTCTCGACATAATTAAATCGGCCACCAATCTCAAAACAATTTTTATAAGAAAGAACATCTCATTAGCTTTTCAACGGTACTAAGAACGTCTCGATCCGAGTTACGGATCAAAAGTTATGAATTTTCAAAGAAAATAATTTATTGAAAAACTGCCAGATTCGCATGGCGACTTAGGATTTCGCCTGGCGAATCCCTCTTCGCCAGCACTTCGCCTGGCGAAACTGCGGCGAAACGTCATTTTTGAAAATCCAAAAGTTCCAGTAGCTGAACCAAGTTCTGTCTCTTGAATTTCGCCTGGAGAATTAGAATTCCGCCTGGCGAATCCCTCTTTGCCAGCACTTCGCCTGGCGAAGCTGCGGCAATACCTGATTCGCCTGGCGAATCGCACCAGAACCAGAATTTTGTTTCTGCGCTCCTCATGGCTTCCAAACTCCAAAATTCAACTTTTTCCAACCAAAATGTTTTCAATCAATCAAAACAAGTATCAACAATGTTCATACATATAATACGATCATACTACGTGATTCATATCAATTTCCAACCGTGAAAACATAAATTTCTATTCATTTTTCTCATTTCAACCTAGAATTGAAAAACTATGAAAAACAAGTAAACATTCAAACACACACATACATATTCATACACAAGCATATAATAACCAAGTTTCGCACCCTTACCCGATTAATCGTGCTTCGAAGTGTCGGTTGAATCGATTTCTTAAACTTCAAGTTTTCCTCTTTTTCTTCTTCTCACTCTCTTAAACTTCTTTTTATCTCTTTCTAATCTCTATGTTTCTATTTTAAGAAAAACAATAATATCTAACCAAGAAAAATGACCAAAATACCCCTACACTCAATTTTCTCACAAACGCTCCCAAAACGCGATAAAACATAATAATGATAAACATAACATATTTACCAAATAAAAACCAAGAATAAAATAATATAAAAACAAAAATAATTAAATCGACTCAATTAAATAAATCTAACAAAAACCGGGGGCGTTACACTTGCCGTTCAATAGTTTACCATTCAAGAAAAATGGTTTTCAAAGTTTTGTTCATAAATTGTCACGTTTTTAGTAGCAAAGCTGATAAAATCTAAAGTGTTTGATTAACAAAGTATATCAAAAGTAGTTTTCATCTACCCTAACTTATACGTATTCTTTCAATCTTGCATGTGAAGTCAGATTCGATTAATATCATCGTGTATTCTCTCAACATCGTCTATCTCTAGAGTGACGTCGTGAGAAATACCGTACTCATCGCTACACGATCTCTCCATATAACAACCAATATAGTAAGTTTTAAGTTCAATACAAAGCAAATATCAACCATAGACCGATCTCTCCAATCTATAAATCGATAGATGGATATTTTAGGTCAAGTTTCACAAAATCTATGTCTAGAGTTTTACAAAACAAGAGTGGATCATTAAGAACAAAAATATTCATCATATATTAATCATCACTTGTTCGCATACAAGACCAATCAAAAGAAATACATAAAGCTAAGGTAGACTACCTCTACCTTTGATACAAGGGAAATTAGCTACCCATAACCATGGTATCTTGCTTTACAAGTAATGAGAGAAGATGAATGAGCATCCACGTCGAAGAATCGAACTCGAATGCGAATCCAGCTTCTATTTGCAAAATATCACTCTTTTGTGAAGAAATGCTGAAAAATGAGGTTTCTAGGTGAAAAATGGGTTATGATTCCCAATAAGTGTAAAAAGTACTTATCTAAAATCAGCCAAGTTCGCCCAGTGAACTCTACTTTATGGCGTCTGAAGTGCCTCTAAACAGTTAAACCGCCCCTAAGGATTTTACAAAGTTCGTTGTGCGAGCAATTCTTCGCCCTGCGAACTACTTCGCTACAAGTTCGCACAACGAACTTATGGTCCTTTAGCTACTGCCTCAAAACTGGGATGGTTCGCTGGTCCTTCCCTGCAACCTCGCCCAACGAACATTTGCTTCAAGTTCGCCCAACAAACTTAGTGCCCTTTTCCTACTGCCATCATTCTGAGATGGTTCGTTGGGGCTTCACCATGATCTCGCCTAGCGAACATTCACTGCTACTCCTCGCTGGCTGTTCGCCTAACGAACATGCTGAATCTCTTCTTTTCCTTTGGCTTCCTTGTCCATTTACTTGTGTCTTACACTTTGATGTTTTATGCCTAATTCCTGCACAATAACACAAAAATAAAAGCAACCAAAGGAATTTGCAACAATATTGAAGAATAACATGGAAACGTGGAGTAAATCCAACAAAACATAACAAATGAGATGAAAAATGCCAATAAATATGGATCAATTTAAATCATGTTTGACATTCAACATTAACCTTAAGAATGTACCATATATTTTGAAAATTCTGATAAATTCCAAATTTTTCGTAAATTTTTAAAAATTCGGTAGGCAATGAGAATATTTAAAAAACCCTTAAGTATTTGACAGTTTTAACAAAACAATCAATAAAATATATACATATAATGCAAAATATACCACAATATCAATACAAAACAAATTATGTTGACTTCCTAATCTCATTTTCAAATTATACATCCCTCATATATTGTTTCCCATGCTTTTGCACCTTCACTACAATTCTATCTCCATCGGCCAGTGATGGGAGACAATGGACAATTGGGTTTCAAATTCACCTAAATCCAATGATTGTTTTTAATAAAATCAATTGTAATAATCTTTTGTCTACTTGCAACTATGGATGAATATACCACTAATGGGAATAAAGTGATATTAAGGTTCTTAGACAACGAGACCAATATGACATTGTATCTAGTAGCAATAGGGTAACCCATATCAAAATTCGTCATCCATTTCTCACGACTTTGCTCACCCAAGCTAGATACTCACAACAAACTCCTAGCTTGAGATACTGTGTCATAGAACCCATTGGAATACAATTGATTATGTTGATAAACTTCAGCGTTCAATTGCATCCGAACCAAAGGTCAGGACTCTGCCCCATCAGAGTAAATTTGCAATAGCACAGAAACCACAATTTCCATATTGACCCACATCATCAACAACGTCATCAATGCACTGATGTAAAAAAATAGGATACTGATGTCAGCAACAACCTCTGATGTTACCCAGTTTTTGAACCAGTAATGCATTTCTCTTCATGAATTAGACTGAGCAGATGTTGCATCTTAGTCAAAGGGTTTATCTTACTCGTCCTATACGTAGATCTTTCCTTGTACACCTGCGTAACACTAGTTAGTTTTTTTGAATCTCTATCTTTCAAAGCAACAAGTATGTATCTGGGAGGCATATTGTATTTTTTCATTTCATTCACAAACCGTCTTTCATACTCTTTTACATGACCTAATATGTCATGACCATCTAAATTATTAGTTAGTTTATGATTGTGAAACTAACCATAACCTTCCAACTGCTACCACTTAACACAAATCAGCATAAATTGACATTTAACTTTCATATTATAACTGCCTTTAGACGAATTCTTCCTGTTGTACTTTCCTCATCTCTCACAACACATAATTAATTTTTCTTTCTTCCTTGTGATTCCGTTTATAGTATTAGAACGAATAGTAACAACAATAATACTATGTTGCTTACCAATGGACTGCGCTCATGCTAACACGTCAGTTCGACAAGGAAATATATGTTTTTTACAAGACATAAATAATAAATTATCAATGTCAGATAATACTAAAAACCTATTAAAATGCTAGTATATCTGCAGGAGAACCATCAGGATTTGAACTGCACAAATGTAACATTCTAAACTACCGAATATTTCAACACTGCACTTAAAATCCGTTATACCAGAATTTTTAAAAATTCAGAAACTTTTGTTGTTTTTCGGATCTTTCCAAATAATAGATAGACAATATAGGATTTTTCAGAAATATCGGATTTTAGGGGAAAATCGAGTATAAATGGAACAATTTTTTTTCAAAGTTCAATAAAAAATTATCTAAAATTCTAATTTTTTGTAAATATATTGTATAAATGCATTGGATTTAAAAGAAAAAATGATAAAATGCAACAATTTTCTAGAAAGTAAACTCATATCACATTTTTATATATTCGGTAAAATTGCTAACATTTCTAACCATTTATGAGTTTTTTTTAATCAAATATTTAGTTATAACTATCAATTTCTTGCTTCCTACATCTTCTCCAAAGTAATTTTTTTCTTACCTAAAAATTTTTTGGATAGGTAAATAAATAGAAACTTAGAAAGGTATTTTTTGTCAATATTAAAATACGGAGGTGCAAGATTAAATATGACCTAGTATCGTTTGTTCACTATTCCGGTTTGCATTGAACCGGTCGGTTTTAATAACACCGGTTAAATTACCTTACCCGGTTGCAATCTGTGAAGCTGCAATTTGATTTGAACGAGCGAAAGGGAAAAAAAATTTTGGGTGTTTAGTTTTTCAGTACAAAAGTTTGTTCCCTCTTTCGGTTTTCCATTCAATCGTTTCCAATTTCTTCCAAAGAACCGAAACATGGATGCGCAAGCCAAGAAAAGAGCATTGTTCCGTGCCAAATTGAATGCCCAGAAGAAGGACAAACGCATAGAATCCCCTCTCGTTAGGTTTATACTTCAATTTTGCGCTATTGATTATAGAATTGTTAATTTTGTTACCCATTATAGTACTTTAGCTGTGCCCTTTTATTGATATAGTTGATTTTCTGTTAATATATATCATTTTGCATCTGATTATATTTATAGCGACTCATGTACTTGTTTGTGTTTGTTATTAGTAGCATCGGCACTTCGTATCGGTGTTCGTAATATTATGGTGTTATTGTTATGCATACAGGTATAATGAATCTGATCAGCCTGTTTGTCGGGTTTGCGATGTTGTTCTCAAGTCTGAGTCGATATGGGATGCACATCAAGTTTCTCGTAAGCATCGTGAGGTGATGATATATAGAATGTGGTTTATGTTCTCTATGTGTTTATATTGTCTTACTTTAAGTACTTTCTGGAAGGCAGGCTTGGTTTCCTTTCCCTTTGCATTTGTTTCACGCTCTCTCTCCAAAACAAGCTTACATTAATGGTGTTATTATTTTGGTCAGGCTATAAGTAATCTTAAAGCTAATGCGGCTGGATTAACTAAGCAGAACAATGCAGAGCCGGATATTCCTGCTAAACGGCCTAAACCTGAGCAGCCTTCAGACTCGCAGTTCAAAATTCCTCAAAGTTCACAAGTGCCTAAACCTCAGTCATCATCTTCAGTTCTTCCACCAGATTTTTTTGACAACAATGATGCAAAGAAGATGAGATCGGGTAAGAATTTGGTTTAGAAAAATGAAGATGTAGCCTGGATGTGCTTATTTTCTTGTACATTTAAAAATACGGAGTTGCGCTTGCACACCATAAACACAGTCACAGACAAATGCAATGATTGTTCCTACCTACGGATATTTTCTGTGTAGGTATTTAACATCCGGCTTCTTCATTTACACATTTTTGAGAGGTTTAATTGAGGGATTAAGGACAAGTTTTAGGTCAAAACTAGAAAAGGTCATGGGTTGCTTCTAGCTGGTCGAACTCCAGTGCAGGCCGCAGGGTTACAACATGATGTACTACACAAATCATACCAATTTGTGATCCTTGGTGTGGGCAGTGTCAGAGTGATTGGTTTGATAATTGCACTATCTGCATTGTCATATCTTTATTTTCTTTGTACTGGGTTGTTTCTGTTAGCTTACCCTGCAGTAGTTTGTGTGGTTGTGGTAAGCTTTTGGCAGTTAGAATCTAGAGCATTCCTAGTCAGTTAGTAACCCTTTGAACATGTTTGAAGCTTCCTAGTCAAATAGAGTTGCTAACTGTGTTAAGCAAACTTGGGCAGAACTACGAAAATTTGCACTCTCTCTAAGTCATAACAGAAATTAAGAGTCAATACAAAAGTGTGTTCACTCTGTATTTTTCGTTTCATCTCGAATTTGACCATTTAAAAAAAAAAATTCTTTCTTATTTAATTAGGAGTATAAGTAAATATTAATGTTTTGTCTTATGTATAAATCAAACCATAATCACGACTCAATATCTTCTTCTTTCTCTTCCCTCTTTTCTTGTCTATATGACTATAAACATACAAGTTCAATGAGGTATCAAAATCCTCTCATTTTTTGCAATCGTTCTCAGCTCATCACTGTATTGTTGATGAGTTCCCAAAGGTTTGGAACTCTTTTGCACTAATTGATACTGTGTTTTCTCTCCTCATGTTATTTCTTTGTGTGTAGGTTTTCTATCTACCATTCTTCAGCATGTCTCTAAAGATCTACATCAATTTGTCTCATTGTTGTGTCCTTACTGCAACCTTAAGTTATCTCAGAAACAGTTTTTTATTTTAACAAAAAATGTTAGTGGGTGAGTAGTTTATCCTTGTTAGTCAAGTGTCGGGGCTGAGAAGATTGAAGACCTATCCTCCAATACTCCAATTCCTATGCATCCTAGGCTCACCTCTGAGCTTCCCACCCTTTTATTTTCATTTATAGTTTTTGATCCCGGCTATCTCAAATTCAATCTGGTATTGGCTATCCTAGATAAAGTTTGGCATTATGATCCAAATTAAGTTGGACAACATCTATTCTAAATTCAGTCTGGCCTTGCTTAATGTGCACTTTGGCCCTAACTATTCTAGATTAGGGATAGATTAACTGCTTCCCGTTATTAGTTATACTAATGTTGATTTCTCCTACCCCACCAATGAGTTATGCTGTAATGAATTGTTTATGGTTGTGATACAAACCAACCCCTGTTTCACTTTGTTTTTAATATCCTAAGTTTGCAGTGGCTTAAGGCTCCCAAATGCTCCTATTGCACTGGAGAAGTTTTAATCCTTTGTTTCTTCTAATGATCATTTAAAGTGTCATTATGCAACATTCCAGCTAGCTCTTTAGGCATTTTGAGTGTCATTATGCAACATTCCAGCTAGCTCTTTAGCTTTTAGTTCCTACTGTACTAAATGCTGAGGCGCAGGAGCTGTAAGAGAATTGACGGGGAACTGTTTGTATTTTATTGGCAAGATTGGCCTATCAAAACCAAATTTAAAGCTTGGCTTGCAGAATTTCCAATAAACCCCTTTTCAAGAATCCAATGCTGAGAATAATTTGGGTTTAGTCCTTCATGTTTAGAGTTGGAACCACTCCGCAAAATGCCAATTTTGCCCCCCCTTTGCTTTTGAGTTAGCACCTGTCCCCAGATAGTTTCACTTTCGACCCTAGCTCTTGCCCTCTCCTAAACTTAATTGCAGTTTTGGAATAACACCTATTCTCACCTGACACACGTTGTATGCATGTAGTTGTTATTTTATAGCTTTTGGAGAGGTGTTTCAATATGATGGGAGCTTGCTTTTTGTAAATAATGATATCACAATGAACAATGCGTTATTTTTTATCATCTTTACTTGATATATCAGATGGTGCTTGATCATGCCTTGTACGTCTTGTTGCTGTATGTTTGATGATAACATTGATCGTGTCAATAATAACTCACCGTTTGTTTCATTGGCATTTTGCTTCCAGAAAAGGACTCTGTCCATTCAGTGGACTCAGATTTCGGTAGAAACACAGGGGCTTCTGCTCAAAGTCTGGTGTCAAACTCGGAGAAAGATCACTTCCAGGGAAATAATACTACACAGTCAAAGGTTAATCTAGCAACAATGGAGAATAGGAATACATCGGTCAAGGCTATGGATACAGAGAACAAGCAAGAAAAAGGGGCTCTCCCTGAAGGTTTTTTTGATAATAAAGAGGCTGATTTGCGGGCACGTGGCATTAAGCTTGTTAAGCCAGATGTCAAGTAGGTTCCCAACTTATGTTGTTTGTGCATCCATACATTACTACCACATATAATAATCAAGAATCTAGTTTACATGGAATGGAAGTAAAGATAACAGAAATTTACAAATTTTACCTACTGTTATGGCACAAATTATTTCCCACAAATAATGAAAAAGTGAATGGTAAAATTTTCTATAGTTTTTCTCTACAATGAGTCTGAGTTTTTGAAGTACAGGGACGAGAATTAGAACAAGAATAATTAATAGCATTATTTAATTGTATATCAACCTCTTTTTTAGTCATTTTAGTCAAATAAATAAAGGTATACTTGGTGTGTTTGTATTCACATTTTTAGTGCAGTATGGAGAACTCCCTTGCATATTTTTGGTTCTGGAAAAACTAGTTTATGGAATATTTCTATGATGTAAATAGATTGAAAGCATAGAATGATATTAATTCCTTTTGAATGCTCTCATAGAGACGAGTACAAGGAGTTTGAGAAGTTGATTCAAGAGGACTTGCGGGAGGTGGATGACCGGTTAGAAGAAGAAGAGGTGACGATCGTTATTTTTCTTTTGCTATTTTTTCAATCATAGACTTTTAACCTTTAGGATGTAGTTTATGCACTATAAACACGGAACTTGATCAAATGTTCGTCACTGAGCAGATTGATGCTGCAGAAGTGATAGAAGAAGCTGAATCTGCTGAGCAAAGGTATGTTATCTTTCTTATGCTTCATTCTTTTCCAATTTAACTTGTATTTTTCTCCTAAACAACTCGCATCCATCTCAATATCTTCCTCTCTCTACAGAAAGTTAAAGGAGAAAGTGGAAATGTTGAAGAAGAAGAGATTGGAGTTAAAGGCTGCTAAGTCTGCAAAGCTTAGTAAATCTTCTGAGGTTGTAACTAAAAAGTCTGTACATGAAGAGTCATCCAGTGATGATGATGAGAGTGAGGACTTTGCTGTTGACTGGAGAGCACAACACTTGTGAATGGATACTAAATACTGTTTGTTAATTCCCAACATGGAATATAACTTGTACATTCATATCACATTCTGTATGCACAATGATTTTGATTATCACCCTCTTGTCTAAAGTGAAGTTTCTCTTTTCAACTGTCCTATTTCTGAGTCATCTTTGAGCTATTGGACACAATGTGTTCCTTTTCAATTTTCATCTTGTCATTTAGGAGATTTCTCTTGTTTCACTTCGTTTTACTTTCTCCTAACAAGTTATTTTTCATAAGAAAGAAACTATGTCTTTCCCAAAATAAAAGTGCATTTCTTAATGCACCACCCAAGTTTTTTAGGCACCACGTGAAATTATTTTTTTGCCCCTATATTTCGGATGTGCACATCCGGACGCACCAAATTTTTAAAAAACACTGAAGTGTTCCGGATATGCATATCCGGAAACAATTCTGATGTGCACATCCGGAAGTATTTCTTTTTACTTCGCGCCAGACGTTCTTCCCCCCTCATTATTCACCTTTTCATTTCCACTCCTTCTCAAACTCTCTCAAACTCTCAAATTTTCAATCATCACAAATCTCGATTTTTTCCACTCGAGTTCGGCGCAAAGCAACTACTACAACGATCAACACACTCCAAATCCTCCGTATCACATTTTAATCGGTAAGTTTTCAAATTTTAGAGTTTCGGAGTAATTTTCGAGTAATCGATTTAGAGTAGACATTTAGGTGTAAAAATTGTTAGGTTGTATGAATAACATAGGTTAGAGACAATGTAGGTCATTTTTACTACTTCAAACGGACGATCAGGACATAAAAATGCCCTTTTGGTTGTTACAGTGGCCATGAGTGCCGTTTTTAAACTTCAAAATACGTATCGGATGTACAGATCCGAAAATATTGGAACGTTTAGTGTTTTCGGATGTGCACATCCGAAAATACCTAACGTTTAAAATTCGGAGTCCTTCCGGATGTGCACATCCGGAAGACTATTTTTTTTCCTTTTTTAATTTTGCTTGTTTGTTTGTTTTTGTTTAATTATTTTTAAACAAAATTTAATTTATTTATTATGCTTTGCAGATTAGATGGCTGGCAGAGACGATCGTACCATACATGGACGGACAGCTCAGCACGCATATGTCCGACGTGAGCGGATGCAGTCTACAGCCGAGGCTTCCGACGCAGAGGGAGTTGGGGTAGCCCCTACAGCTGAGGGACATCCTACACCACATCCTACACCACAGCCATCCACATCACAGGTTCAGGCCACATCCACATCACAGGTTCAAGCCACTCCCCTGTCAGCCGCCGATTCTACATCTCGGAGGCGTCGGGATTCTACTGCTAGTTCATCAGGGTCCCAGCTCGCACGCAGGCGTCGTCGGGACACTCCAGCTCCATCAGCTGCTCCTCCTCGTTCCCCTGTTCCTGTTCCTGTTCCAGAGGGTGATCACCCAACACATGAGGGTGTTGACGATGATGACGATTTCGATGAGCTGGGCGGTTACCCCGGGGGACCGTCTAATATGTCCCTACTCGCGGGGTACTCTGAGCATACTGCCAGATTTGTCTGGCTAGGACAGGTAACCTTTCTCGGTTTATTTATAGAATTGTATTCATTGAAAATATGTTCATTTGTAACATTGTTTTATTTGGAAATTTTCAGGATAAGGATTCACAGAAGTTCTATAACCATGGGGGCAAGGTTATGGACACGATTGAGATGCTGCCTACAGTTGAGTGGTTCACGTCTGCACTTGCGGAGTCTGGTCTTGGAGGCCTGTCTAGGATTGGGTTTTCCCAGATCCAGTACGGTATCCTGATGGCATTTGTTGAGAGATGGCACCCTGAGACATCCTCATTCCATCTACCGTACGACGAGATCACGATCACGCTAGACGACATCTCGTGCCTCTTACATCTACCGATCACGGGTACCCTTCTGAGTCACGGTAGGATGACGAAGGCGGACGACATAGAGATGTTGGTTACAGAGCTTGGGGCTAGCCCAGAGAAGGCACATGCGGAGGTGCACCAGTTGAGGGGCGCACACGTCCAGTTCTCATTTTTGATGGATAGATTTACTGAGGCGCTTGCAGAGGCAGGACGGGCAGATGGTGATCCAGCTGAGGTGGCGATCCACAGGACGCGTGCCCTTAGGTGTTACTACTTGTTTTTGCTAGGCACGCAGGTGTTTGTGGACACCAGCGCCTATTATGTTGATATCGTCTACCTCAGGTACCTTTCGGATCAGACAGAGATCCATCGGTACAACTGGGGGGCTGCTGCGCTGGCATTCACCTATTCCAGGCTCTCTGATGGTTGCCGCTGGGCAGCCAAGACTGTGGCAGGCAGCTGTACGCTATACGTGGTAACAATCTAATATTCTAAGTGATTTTTTCATTTCTTTTCTTTCTGTATTCATTATAATGTTTGACACCCATGTTATGTTTTCCATTTCAGGCGTGGATTTTACAGCACTTTCCCTATATTACTGGTTGAGGGAGTGCCCAGGGGTACACTGAGGATATGCCACGTGCTGCTGCATTTGTCCTGCTCAGAGGGAACCAGGCGTCGGACCCCTTCAGAGTGTATCTAGATCGGATTGCTGCTGAGGACGTTTTGTATTGCCCCTATGCCGATCACCGTGTGACGCGCCCGTTCGATGAGGTTTGTTTGTTCTCAGGATGGTTGGCATGCAGTTCGACTGTTACTGCCCAATACCTGCCAGAGCGCGTCTTGCGTCAGTTCGGTTACACGCAGACGATCCCCAGGATGCCTCATGAATCTGCTCCTCTAGGCTTGACCTGCAGGCAGATAGATGAGCTATATGCTGACTACCAGTCCCACTTGGTACCGGAGGAGGCTCGGGCGACCAGAGCGGAGACAGACTGGAGTGTTGCTGCCGGGTACATCGTGTGGTTCTACACCGTCTCACACCCATGCATGGTGCCCACTGCTGAGGGATCGCCACCCAGACCTGCTCATCAGGAGATATTAGAGGAGCGGCAGTCTCAGCTGGACCACGCTCAGGATGTCCTACCACGCTGTCGTGAGATAGAGCAGATAGCGCGGCAGACCATTGCGGACGGTCACCTCCCTGAGGGCTCTGGTGCCAGACTTGCCGTGGATAGGATTATTGCGACTGCTCAGGGGGCACTTCAGTACCGCAGACATCGATCCAGGATGGTGGGTAGGGGCAGAGGAGCAGGGGAGCCAGGAGAGATCCTTCGCCATACGCAGTAGTTATTTGTTTGATGTATTATATTTATATTAGATGTATGCACTGTATTTTGACAGAGATTTATTATATATATATATATATATCATTTTATTTTATATATGGATGTTGTCAAATGTATATTAAATTGCGACGATTTATTAACATATGCGACCAAGCAAAAAAACCGATTTTTAAAAAAAAAATAATGTTCTGCCTTTTTCCGGATCTGCAGATCAGGAATGTTTCCGGATGTGCACTTCCGGAAAGAATCAGCGTTTTTAAAAAAATTGGTGCGTTCGGATGTGCATATCCAAAATCAGGGAGCAAAATTGGAAATTCAGATGGTGCCTAAGAAATAAGGATGGTGTGATAAGAAATGCTCAAATAAAATGATGAAGAATTATTTTCTCCTAAACAACAGCTAAATGAGAGTTATTTCATCGAAGGGCTCTTGGATCACTGGTGTAAATTATTCTCAAGTGCTTATGTTTTTGAAACTTTTTTGGTAATTATTACATAATTCATTAAAACAATAGTCTCTCCGTTTTTTTATCGCTTTTTATAAGTTACCTTGTAGAAAAAATTGTATCAAAATATTAATTGTTTTGCAATATCAAGAAATTATTATATGTTATTTTTCCTATTATATTTTTAATTATTTATTATCATTTCTTTTTTCAATTGTTTAAATTTATCTTTCTCATTCAATTAATGATTTCTCATGCAAATAATAAATGACAATTTGTAACAACCTTCATAATTTAATTTATCTTTTCCATATGGGGAAATACTTTATAAATATAGTTTTTATTTAAGTATGAAAAATAGTTGTTAAATAAACTATTGAAGTATGAAAAATAGCTGTTACATAAATAAAATAAAATCAACCAGTAGTGTATTAATAAGGTAAAACAGTATTATCTATTATACTAATCAAAATTTTTAGATTTGTTATGTCACACAAAAGTGTGATTTAGTAAAATACAACTCAGCTGATAGTATAAAAATATTTTACAGATCCTATTTTCTCTAATCAATAATCAATAGACTATGACAATGTATAAGACAAAAATGATATTCCAAAAGTATACATTTTTTTATTTTTGAATGAATTAGTATCACTTTTTATGTAGCGTATGTTTAATTCAATTAGTAGGGGTGTTTGCGAGCCGATTTTGTTTGGTTTTGAGTGAATTTGATATGTAAACCGATTAAAAATATATGAATTGGTTTGGATTGGATTTTCACATTTTTCTATAAAACTCAAACCGAACCAAACCAAGAAATAACGGGTTGGTTTGAGTTGGATTAATCAGATACATTATAAACAAATATTTGAAAATATTTTTAAAATTTTCTAATTTACATCAACTAATTTTCTATAATAATATAGTTTTTTTTTTATGTATTTTTGTATTTTCATATAAATTGTGCATGTCACATATATATTTCATTTTTATTTCTTCTTAAAGTTGAATATCTTATACTAATTTCTATTATAATAATATAAATTATATGAATTAGTATGGTTGGTTCGGGTAGACGGATTTGCGGGTAAAATTTTGAAAATCCGTTGCCCGAACCAATTAACCTCGGGTTTTATTGGTTTGGTTCGGTTAATACCCGAACTAAAAAAATGTCCGACCCAAATATCATGGTTTGGTTTGGACTCCAATTTTGTTCGGATTTGTCCAAACCAATGAACACCCTATCAATTAGAGAATTATTTAAATTTATTTTACATATATTATTTAGAATTTAATTACGTTCATCATCGTATGTGTAATTTTTTTACAAACCGGTTGACCGAACCATTTGACAAAAATTGATGTACCAGATTTTAAAATCCAAATTATTTGGAAGAAGCCAAAAACTGGTAAATTGACCGGTTCACGGTTCACCCACTCAAACCGACCGGTCCAGACCGATTTTTAGTGAACCAGTTTTTGATTTCTTACCGGTTTAAAAAATAGGTACTGGTTGTATAATTTTAATTCCGGTTTGACCGGTCCAGGCCAATTTTTAACAAATTCGGTGCCGCAGCTCCAACTCTCTCACCGCTGTCGCTCTTCTTTCCGCGCCGCCAGTGCCGGTTACCGTCTTTCCACGCCGCCACCGCATTTGCGTTTAGGTACATCAATTTAAAATCATGAATCGTTCACACTTCACTCTGATTTTCTAGTTAGGGATTAGGTATATGACTGATAAATTGATAACAATTCTTAGATGCCTCGTTACAAAGACGAGTCCCCTGCGGTTCGTGTTTACACCGTCTCTGATGAATCACGGTCTGTTATTTCATACTTTCAACTTATACTATCGTTTACAATTGTTACAAACTTTGTTTATTAATTTGATTTTTTCGAGTATTCAGATATTTGATTGTGAGGAACGTTCCGGCATTAGGTTGTGGTGATGATTTGCTGCAACTGTTTTCATCCTATGGAGAAGTTGAGGAGTAAGTCCCTTAGGTTATGTTTGAATATCGTAAAATTAAAGCGGAGTGAAATGTTGGGGAATGAAGTAGAGTAGAATGAAGATTTCATTCCATCGTTTGAAAATTTTAGAACGAAACAAGGTAAATTCTTCATTCCCTCCAAATAGGAGGGGAAGAAATATGGCGGTAAGCCATGAAATGGAATGGAATCCATACCACTCCATTCTGCTCCGCATCATCCGATTTTAAATGATCTAAACAATGGAATACCACTCCGTTCCATCCCATACCCTCCGCTCCATCCAATTCCATCTATCCAAACAAAGCCTAACTTTTCTAATTTCTTCTTCCTAGTGTGCTTAGTGGTTTTTGTTTGAATCTCTATTTAGGTGTAAGCCAATGGATGCTGAAGAATGTGAGCAATTCACTGATGTTTATTGGATCAAATTCCGTCTTTTCAGTAATGCCAGGTTTTCCCCTTTGTCAAATTGAACTAGTTTTACAATGTATTTGAGAAACTTGGGGTTGAGAGAGTACGTGCCACTTTTACGATTTTCAGGTTTGCGAAAAGAAAATTGGATGAGTTTGTTTTCCTTGGGAACCCACTACAGGTTTCGTATGCTCCCCATTTTGAGAGTTTGTCTGATACTAAGGATAAATTGGAAGGAAGAAGAAGGGAGGTTTTAGCTCGATTGAACCGTGAGATTAAAGCTTACCATGGTTATTACGTTTTAAATATTGGCATACTATATTGGACTTACAACTGCTTGTTACATGAATTGTTCAGCTAGAAGATCTAAAGAGACTATAGCTTCAAGCTCTAGGCCCCTAATTGCTTCGAACACCAGTTTCCCACCCGAACCTTTATATACTAATTCAAGGTTATCTATTTTTCTGAATGATTTTTTCAGTTCTTGCTTCCATTTGAAGCTAAGGCAATGTGTATAACATCATAAGGTGTATAATTGATCATTTTTCCTAAATGTAGGAAACAGGAATTTGAAGAAAGGCCGAACAACAGCATTCTTCCAAAAAGAACGGTTTCGTCTAATGAGGTTTGTTGCTTCTTTTTAAAAGTATGCACATGTGAAGAATGTTTTTACTCTTTTCTACTTACTATACCCTTTGACGTGGAAGAATTGTTTCATAGAATGAATACAATTCTCTCTTGAAATTAATATCGCTAGAATATTTTTTGAGGAATTTTGGTGCTGCTTGAGTTTTTTATCAACCTTGTATCTGTAAGAAGCCAATATTCACTAGTATTTTAGAAGTGTTGTGCCATCTTCATATCTCTGATGGAAATTCATTTTTCACAGTTGTTATCTTTGTTGCTATCTGTTAGGTACTGGATTGCTAGATCTGATATTATAATTTATCATATTGGAGTTACCAGTTTTGTTATAACTAGAAGTATAGGATGTTGTGTGCGAAGAAAAAAGGTTTCTTGGTTTTCATCTATTACCCTAACATGTATCTACAGGATTATTTTTCATCCCATTCCATGAATCAAACAGTGAGGATTGTCAGGGATAAGCTTGATAAGGTAATGCACCCTACATAATATGAATTGGAATCTTTTATGGTGTTGAGCTTTGAAAAAATTTCTTCTTCTCATCCAGATTGAATCCAGTGGCGAGCATCTAGAAGTTGGATCAACATCCAAAAAAGCACGAGTCGATAATAGGAGGAGGATTTAATGTGTATAAGTCGAAAGTTTAATGTAATTGTGATGTTCTCATAAGGTGTTTTTGGGATCAAGTTCTCTTCACTCTTAAGTTCTCTTTACTCTTTTCTTCAGGATCAAGATCAATCTCCTATTTGGGTTTTGATCGAATAAATGTCGTAAGGTAAAGCAATTCTCTCGCTCTCTTTTCACACTCTTTTGTCTCTTTACTATGGAAGCTTTATTTCTGCTTGTGACTTGCATGGTTGAATTTGAGTTAATGCGAGTTTCTTGTCTTTTTGACAGATAAAATCGTATCATCCTTTCCATTGGAGGGTCTTGCTCCTGCATTTACCAACCTAAAGGTAGATATTTAATTCTTCTTGTTAGTAGTTTTTGGATTGTTTGAAATTTGTAATTGAAAGGAAACTGTCAAGGTTAGAGTGCACTTCTATTCTTATCCTCATCGATATAATTAATATGTTCTTGACATCTTGTTAGCTGGCTTCTCCTTGAGTTATCTTTTCTATTTTGACTAGGTTACATAAATGTATATATCATAAGGTTTAGTATAGTTGCCTTAGCACATTTTACTCAAGTACTGAGTTGATCTTGGCTTTTAATTCAAATATTAGAATTATCTTTTCGTTTGATTTTTGTGATTGATGGAAGAATTATTCTTAGATCTATCTTATTGGGAATTATTGTACAAAAACATAATGTTGGAAATTGAGGACCTCTGTCAAGTTGTAGAAAGAAGTTCAGTAGGATTAATTAAAATAACTTGATTTTGGTTGAAAAATGCTTATTTGGTTTCCATGTAATTATGTATGTGATAGATACTTTGCAATTGAGAGGTGCTTGTAATTTGAGTTTTGGTTAATATCATTTCTAATATAAAAGTTTTTATCTGTAATGAAAAATTTCTTTATCTGTAATGAAAATTTATGAAGTGGCTTTTGTAAATTTTTGAGATTGGGGCATTTTTAATGTGAATGATAATATTGTAATTTTATTCAAATTTTAATATGAATAAAGAAAATATTAGTATTTTATTACTCAATACATTAATACTACATCTGTAAACCTGTATTAATTTTACAATCAACTAAAAGATTCATAGTAAACTCTTTTTAAAAAACTTATTGCGATTAAGCTTTGAATTGTTCAAGAGTTTTAAAAATAAAAATAAAAAATTAGGAAGGAAAAAAATTATTGATTAAAATACATGCTACCTAAATAATTTAGATATACACAAATTCTTGTATAGAAACAAAAAATACTTGTATAGAAACAAAAATAACATGTATTTTTAGAAACAATCAATTATAATTTTTTTATTAATTAAAAAATAAATAATTTTTTCTCTCTTGCCTAATAACTATTACTCTAATTTCAATTAAAAACGAAACTAAATATATAAAAAATTTAATTTTTTCTCTTTTTAGTGGTTGTTTTTAACAATATAAAGATAGGTGTTTTGTATGCCAGTATTTCTCATAGATATATACTCCTATTACACAAATATATGCATTTTAAAAGAAAATTCAATAACATAGAAAAGCAATAAATGCAATATTTAACATGTATTTTTGCCATATTCGTGTACGAGATATGATTAATCATCTCAGACATGAAACATTAAATGTGCATACATGCAAAACTGTTTACTTTGTATATTAATGATTAAAAAAAATAATTGAAAGCGAACAATTATTCTAGTTATAATTTATACTCCTTATTAGTAATTTTTTTTCTCTCCTATTTTCTTGGAGACGCGATCATTCTTTAACACATCATGGTTATGACAAATTCTTTTAATTTTTTGCCGGAGTTTGAAGAGAAAAAAGTGTCAACGAAATAAATGTTTAGATTTGAAAGAGATTTTGATATCACATATCCGCTACAAACTTTAAAATAAGGAGTATATGAGTCCTTTCTTTTATATATTTAACAATTTTTATTTTTATTTTTATGTGGGATTTAACCACCCACACTTGAATTTCAACGTTTTTTCCTAAATCAACATAAATTTCATCAAAGTCACTCTTGACATTGAAAAATCCAATCCAATACGAATTGTTCATACCCCATGCTGAGTATACGAATTGTTCTAACGGATGCCACAACATCTTCACCAACTCTTAAAGAAACCAATCCATCATATAAAAACACTTAGATGCTATTATTTTGCAATGGATTTATGACACTATATCTAATGACCTTTTCTAGACCATTATCGAACGTGACTCTACCGCACTACTTCCTTGAAATCGTCTCTTTGCTATATTTTTTATAACAAAAATTATATAGCTCTCTACTTAGAGAAAGAATTTTCAAAGGTTAGCATTGAGCAATTTTCAGATGCATGATCATATTGCCAACACATCAAGTCTCTTTATGACCAATTTTTCAATGTTGGTGCTCTAGTTTCAAACGAACATATGATGCTTCAACTTGTCTCTGGTCTTTTCAATACCCATGCCAATGTCGACTCTCAAATCCGTTATTTTGATACTCTTTCTCCTTTTCACAGGGCTCGTTATACAATTGTTTTCGAAGAAATGACACACGCAAAACGAACGACAATTAACACTGACAACTTTACCTTTCTTGCCTTTCAAGAAGACAAATTGAGTTTCTCATCTTCTCATCACACCTTTTCTCTATTGTCAATTTCAACCTATATTGCCTCACTCTAATAACAAACCTACCCCTTGATCGTACCTGGATCAGACAGGAGAACGGTGGCTAGCAACATCGTGAATCCTCAGCTCCGGTGAAGGTGAGACGACCCGGGGGGGGGGGGGGGGGGGGTGGGGGTGTACGTGCAAGGTACTCTGACGCTTAAGTAAGGTACAGGTCAGAAGTAAAAGCAAGTACATAAAAAGGTTAGAGTGTATGAGATTTTGTAACCTGACCCTCTCAAGTGAGAGAGTATTTATAGAGAGCCCCCAGCGCGGGGCCAACGGTTACTTGCATTGGGCTGGATGGCAAGGCCCAATCCAAGCAACTGCCAGGGCTTACGTGGCGTAGTGAAGACCAGCGCGTGGTCTTCGCCCTGGTGTATGGGTCCCGAAATCTCCGGAAGTAGGGCATACCGTTTCTTCCGGGAGTGGGAAGTTACAAGGGAACGTGCCCTCTCGGGGAGGAGCACGTGGGTGTCGGGGAGAGGCGTGTCCGTAGACCATATGCTTCTGTCCGACAGTTTTTACGTCGCGCGCCCGACGTACAAAAGGACTGCACGTGCCCGACACGGAAGTGGCTAGGGCCTCGTTGGGCTTCCGCTGGCCATTAGGCTTGGGCCTGCCCAACAGCAGGGCAGACGCTGGCCCAGTTTAGAACAGGAGCCCCCCAAGTCATTGCTCTGAGGTGTCAGAGTAATGACTTAAGGATCAACACCATGTCGAGGAAGTATCCATCGAGGAAGGGATTTTGAACAAGGGGCGGTTGGTCAACCGGGCAGAAATAAGTCAACTTGCTCGCGCTAGTCTGGTCGAGGTTTGGTGACGTTGCGGGGATACGAGAAGTTTGAACCGAGGAGAACAGAAGGACACGTGTTGGGGAATGAAGAGACATGCGTGGGAGAACGTGTGCCACGTGTCGCATCTCACCATTGCCTAGGGCGGCTACGCTAGGGTAGCGTAATCGATTGCCTAGGAGCCCTCGAGGCTCGTGAGACCCTTATAAATAGGGGTCATCTCGTTTCATTTCCATTTTCGCTCTCCCTCTGCTCAGGCTTTGCCTTCTTTCGTTCTCTCTTCAACCGCCGTTCGCCGCCGCTGACAGCCGCATCAGAACCCTACCGGAAGCACCTTCGAAGTAAGTTTATCTCTTTTCCCTCTTTTGCTTGCATTTGTAGGGTGAATCTACGGTGAACTGATGAAGTTCCCATGGAAATCACGAAATATCCGGCGAAAACGGCGGAATTTCCTAGTTTATTCATTGAATCTCGCGGGGAGAGACGATGAAATCTACGAGGACATGAAGAATGTCCTGGGGTCGTGAGATGAACATCTCTCAGTTCTTTTGTTGAGTCTCTCGGGGATAACTGAAGAAATCCCCAGGGACACAAAGAATGTCACGGGGACGTGGGTCGAATATCTCGGGGTCCCGGCCAACGCCGCTCCTCGCAGACCTGAGGATGGTCGCGGGTTCGCGTTTCCCGACGTTCCTTCCTCGCCCTTTCACTTGATCAGCGGTGGAGAAGTGGATTTGATATGGGTCATCGAATTCACCATTTCCTTCTGCTTTTTAGGTAAATGGACGTATTGCAAGTGGGAGGGATCTTTAGATACTTACGACGAACCCGACTCACCTATGGCCGAGACAATCAGTGTCGGGGAGAGGTCGCCCGATGAGTGGGCCTGCGAGGAGGCTGTAAACATGATCTCCCAGTTTGTCGACGGGGACGAGGCCGACATATTTTGCACCATCGAGCACCGTCTAGTTGGTTCTGCGAAGACGTGGAACGTGTTCAGGCCTTTGCCACATCATCGAATATGCTCGACATATAGCGGGATGCGGTTTCCCGTATACAAGTTCATGTTCGACGAGGCGGGGTGGCGTTTGCCCTTCACGGATTTTCAACAGTCAGTGTTTGTCTGGCTGCGTTTGGCCTCTTCTCAACTCCACCCCAACTCTCTCGCTTTCATCAAGGCTTTCGAGCTCGTGTGCAAATACCTGAAGATCGGGGCGACTATGCCCCTAATTTTTCGCATTTTCCATCTTCAACGGCAGGCCGTCGACGGTAAGCATGGCTGGGTGTCCTTTAAGCAGGTGAGCATTCTGTTTCACACTTATATGGACTCTGTGCGAGATTTCAAGTACCGGTATTACCTTGTGAGGCCGGTCACACTTGAGGCCATAAATTCAGTGTACCATTGGGTTGTCGAAAAAGTGGATGGGCGGCGAGAGGAGGCCCTTGTGCCCAGGTTTCCGTTGTTCTGGACTGAAGAACACTTCAAGAGGGGAACGGACAACTATATTGTCAGCCATGGTAAGCTCTGTGAAGGGGATCGCTTGGCTCACGAGGCCATAGTCAAGTTCGTCAGTGGGTTTAACAAAGCCAAGTTCGTGACGCCGAACAGGGACTTCCTTCTGGGCGATGACTGGGAGGTCTTAACAAAGCGTCGATTGATCAACACTAGGGCTCTCCTCGAGACGTTTTCTGTCGAGGAGGCTCTCGAGCTGTTAGGTGGGGTGGCCTCCCCGACCTGCTTTTCCTTTCGTCTTACTTTCCGAATCACTGACCTCTTTGTTTTCTGTGCAGGTAAGATGTTGAGTGCTGAGGAGCGTCTCAAGAAACTGAAAAACACCCGAGCTTCGAAAAAGGGTCAGGTCGAACAGCTCCGAGCACAACATCCTGCCACGACTTCAGTGCCCACGGATTCTTCGACCTCTCCCCAAGGGAGTCAGTCTCCCAGTAGCCAAGGGTCTCTGAAATGGCAACGCACAGACGGGCAGGTGAACGTCGATATGACGGTTGAGAACAATCCTCCCTCTGAGAAGTTCGTACTTCCTCCTTGTCATTTGAGGCCCCACTTCTACTCGGGTGCTAACTCTCCAGGTATCCCTGCTATCGAAGTCCAGGCCGTCCTGGGTGCTCCTCAAGCTTCGAGGAGGAAAGCCCTGCTTGAGGACTTGTCTGCCGTTATGTGAGTCTGTTCGACGGCTTTAATATTAAACGACGAGACTTGTCCAGCAGCCGAGCTGATTGGGCTGCAAGAGAGGTTCCAATCCGTTGTTGCCGAGGTGACAAAAGTGGGCAAGGGTCTGACTGAGTGCAAAGAACTGAACCGAGCTCAGGCCGAGCATCAGAAGCAGCAGGCCGAAAACCTAAAACAGCTTGATGAGAAGTTGAGAAAAGCCGAGGAGAGAAGGAAAAGCCTCTTGGAGAAGGTCGCTGAATTGGAAGATGCTGCTCGCCCCGCCGAGGAAGAAACCGAGGAAGATAGATTGTTGACGTCGCGGGCAACATTGATTGCTAAACTCTGAGAAACTGAGCAGGACAGCCTTGTGGCTGCTGAAATAGGCTTCAAGAATGCTGTGCAGCAGCTTCAAATCCTCAACCCTGGCCTCATTACGGAGGGAGCCCACTCCGACTACGACGTGGTTGATGGTCGAATTGTGCGGCCAGCGGACGACAAAGAGGTTGATGGGGACGCGACCGGGCGTGAGCAGCCAGAGGGGACGACCATGGAATAGGTTCTGTTTTCTTGTTTTGCTTGGCCTGCGAGCCATTTCATTTTGTTTCTTTTGTTTTCCCGGCCTGCGTGCCAAGGGCTTTTGGAATATTTGTAATATTTGTACAATTGGCTTTTTGCCCGGATTTATATTTTGATTGCTGCGCTTATATGTGTGTGATGTTTACTTGTTTTGTTTGTTTTACTTATTTTTGTCTAAGTAATGTGTTGATGTTGGGAGTTGCTCGACTTCGATGTTCCTCGACCATGTGGGGAACTGATCGGGTGGTCGGAGGTGTATTCCGCCCTTCAACGGGGCTAAGAGCTCGTTAGAAGTCTTTAACCTCGTGGCGTGAACTTCCCATCGCGAGCTGGGTGTTATGCCTACATGGTACGACGACGATGGGGCTCGATCGAGGTGTACTCATCGGATCAATGGTCTTCGCGCACACACAACGCGACCTTGATCATTGCATTTAAGAGGGGTGTCACGCTTGTACCTCAGCGCGCCCCCGTAATAGCGACGTTGGAGTGTCGCGGGCAGTGTCTAACTGTAGTATTGCTTGAGTTTCTCATCATTCCATGGTCGAGCAAGTTCCTCCCCGTGTAGATTTTCGAGGAAGTAGGCTCCCGTCCCCGTCTTTCTGCGGACGCGGTACGGGCCCTCCCAATTCGCGGCGAGTTTACCTTCCCACGAATCTTTCTGGTTCCTTCGTAGGACGAGGGTGGCTACTTGAAAATCACACTTAATAACTTTGCTGTTTTAGCGTAAAGTAATTTTTTGTTTGAGTGAGGCTTCCTGTAGGGAGGCCCCCGTTCTTATCTCTTCGACGAAGTCGAGTTCTTCCCTTAGGGTCTTGTTGTTTGCCCCCTCCTCGAGGGGAGCTTCTGTCCTCCTCGAGGGTTCCCTGACCTCCTCGGGGATCACTGCTTCCGTTCCGTAGGTCAGGCGAAAGGGAGTCTCCCCGGTTATGGAATGTGGGGTTGTTTGGTAGGCCCAGAGGACGCTGTGGAGTTCTTCGACCCACCTTTGTTTGGCCTCGCCGAGCCGACGTTTCAATCCTCGAAGGATCACCCTATTTGCTGCTTCGGCCTGCCCGTTTGTTTGTGGGTGCTCGACCGACGTGAAGTTTTGCTTCATGCCTAGTTTGGCGACGAAGTCTTGGAAATTCTTGTTGGTGAACTGTGTCTCGTTGTCGGTGACGATTGCTTGGGAAACGCCGAACCGAGCGAGGATGTTCCTCTTGTAGAAACGAAGTATGTTGAAGGCCGTGATCTTGGCTAAGGCTTCCGCCTCAATCCACTTCGTGAAATAGTCCACTCCAACGATAAGGTATTTATTCTGGTATGAACCCACGAAGAAAGGCCCGAGGATGTCCATTCCCCACCACACAAATGGCCATGGGGACGAGAGCGTTTTGAGCTCATTGGGGGGAGCGAGGTGCGTGTTCCCGTGTCGTTGGCATCTATCGCACTTTTTAACGTGCTCCTTGGCGTCGTGTTGCATAGTGGGCCAGTAATACCATTCCCGAAGTGCTTTGTGAGCTAAAGATCGTCCACCAAGGTGTTGGGCGTTGATGCCCTCGTGAATCTCTTCGAGGATGTCGGGGACCTTGTTCTCCTCGACGCACCGGAAAAGGGGGATTGAAAATCCTCGGCGGTATAATTTATCCTCGACTATCGTGTATGAACACGCTCGTCATTTGACCATCCCTGCTTCCTTGGGATCTCCGGGGAGCTTGCCCGTCATTAAATATTCATATACCGGTGTCATCCAACAATTGGCATCCCCGATAGCGTTTACATCTGTCGTTGGAGCGGGCTTGTTGATGGTCGGATGAGAGAGTACTTCTTGGATGACTGACTTGTTCCCTCATTTCTTCTTCGTGCTAGCCAGTTTAGATATGATGTCTGTCCGGGTGTTGTGCTCGCGCGGGATGTGAGTCACCTCCACGGAGACGAAACTCTTCATTTTTTCCTTCACTAAGGTTAAGTATTCGATAAGGCAATCGTTCTTGACCTGGTACTCTCCTCGGACCTGGGAGACCACGAGCTGGGAATCAGTAAAGATCTTGACCTCATTGGCCCCGAGGCCCTCGGCCAAACGTAGCCCGACGAGGAAAGCCTCGTATTCTGCCTGGTTGTTCAACGTCGGGAAAGATAACTCGAGGGAGACTTCGATCAGAATGCCTTCCTCTTCTTGAGGATGATGCTCGCCCCATTTCCTTTCAAGTTGGACGCCCCGTCGACATAGATTGTCCACCTTTGGGCTCCATTGGTCGAAGGTTCGGGGATGGTCATTTCAGCCACGAAGTCGGCCAACACTTGAGCTTTCAAGGCTTTCCTTTCTTCATATTGGACGTCGAACTTGGCGAGTTCCAACAACCACCTGAGCATTCTTCCCGCCATGTCTGGTCGATCGAGGAGTTGCCTTATTGGCTGCTCGGTTCTTACCATGATCGTGTGGGCCAGGAAGTAATGGCGAAGTCTTCGAGCTGCAGTGACGAGGGCCAAGGCGACCTTTTCGATCTGTTGATACCTGATCTCGGGGCCTTGGAGGGCTTTACTGGTGAAGTAAATCGGTTTCTGCCCGTCGGGAGTTTCTCGGATAAGGACAACGCTAACCGTTTCTTCTGTGATGGCGAGATACAAGAAGAGCGTCTCCCCGTTTTCTGGCCGTGAGAGGACCGGGGGTTATGATAGCACCTGTTTGAGATGAAGGAGCGCCTGCTCGCATTCCTCGCTCCATTTAAAAGTGGCCTTTTGGCGAAGAAGTTTGAAAAATGGGAGTGCGTATTGGACTGATTTGGCGACGAAGCGGGAGAGCGCGGTTAACATCCCGTTCAGCGATTGTATGGATTTCTTCGAGTCCGGGGTGGGTATCTCGGAGAAGGCCCTAATTTGTCAGGGTTTGCCTCGATTCCTCTCTCCGTGAGGTAGAAACCAAGGAACTTTTATGCCCGAACGCCGAAGGTGCACTTGTCGGGGTTAAATCTCATACGACATCTCCTCGCTGTGTCGAACACTTTTATGAGATGAGACGCGTGGTCGAGCTCCGCCGTGGACTTGACGATCATGTCGTCATTGTAGACCTCGAGCATATCGCCGATCTCTGCCCGGAAGGCTTTGTTCACCATCCACTGGTAGGTCGCGCCGGTGTTCTTCAGGCCGAAGGGCATTACGTTGAAATAGTAATTGCCCGACTCGGTCATGAAGGCGATATGTTGCTTGTCGGCCTTGTCCATGGGGATTTGGTTGTACCCCGAGTAAGCGTCCATAAAGGACAATAGCTTAAAACCTGCAGAATTGTCGACCAGCCGGTCGATGTTAGGCAAAGGGTAAGAATCTTTCGGGCATGCTCGGTTAAGGTCGGTATAATCAACACACATCCTTCATTTTCCATTATTTTTCTTAACGAGTACAACGTTGGACAACCAAGTTGTGTACTTGGCTTTCAAAATGAAATTTGCCTCTAGGAGGTCTTTTACAGCTTTTTCAGCAGCCTCCGCTTTCTCCGGAGACTGCTTACGCCTACGTTGAGCTACGCCTCTAACGGCCGGGTCTACAGTCAGTTGATGGCAAGCCACCTCAGGGTCGATTTCGGGCATTTCTGAGGCACTCCAGGCGAACAGGTCAGAATTCTCGCGGAGGCAGGCCTCCAGCTGCTTCTTCGCCAGGTCGGGGAGTCCAGAACCGATCTTCACGCTTCGGTCGGGGTCGTCTCCGAGGGTCACCAGCTCGAAGTCTCCGTTTGGGATGAGGTGCGTTGGGTAGATAGGCTGCCTGTTGCCTTCAGCTTGAAAATCATCACCGACGGCTTCTTCTGGATCATATTCCCCGGGGAACCTGCTATCAAGGTCGACCGTGTTAACGGGCTGGAGTGGCCTCTGCTCTGTGTCCGAAGATACCTTTGCTTGGTTCTTGGGCTTGGGACCAATAATGTTCAAACCCTTGATGGCAGCGCCGAAGCATCTTCTGGCCGCCTCGATGTCCCCGTGCATGGTGACCACACGTCCTCTAGCGGTGTAGCACTTCATCTTTAGGTGGACCGTTGAAGGCACAACAGTAAGTTCGGCCAGGGTGGTCCTCCCCAAAATGCAATTATAGAGCGAGGGACAGTCGACCACTAGGAAGCGGGTCTTGATCTGTCGGGTAGTGTCGTCGATCCCGAAGGTGACCATCAACTCGACGTAACCCCATGGCCTGGTGGTGGTGTCGTTGAACCCTTGTAAATCCGAGCCCACGTATAGGGTTAAGTGTCTTTCGGTGAGCTGGAGGGTGCTGAAGAGGTGAGCGTACATTATGTCCACCGAGCTGCCCTGGTCGACCAAGATCATGCGGACGTCGAAGTTGGCCATCTGCGCTCGAATCAGGAGGGGAATAGTTGCATTTGGCGCTCCTCCGAGCAACTCCTCGAGGTAGAAGGTGATCGGGTTTGATCTACGTAGCCAACTCCAGCTCGTCAAACTTCCTCTTTATTGATCCAACGAAGACCTTTTTGGGGCCCCCGCCCGATATGATCATCGTCTTGGGGAAGCTCTCCCACGTGCTACGGGCAGCGATGGGGTCTTTGTCAGGGAAACTTCTCCAAAGGTTGCGGACAGCCTCGACGTTCTCGATTCCCTCGGGAATGCAGAAATCCTCGGGTCGAGTAATGCTGAGGGCAACCTGAAGTCGATTCTCCCCGTCTGGATGGATCGTATCCTCGACGCTCTAGGCGTCCCGGTTATCTGCTCGCGGGGGGTCATTCTTCTGGGCGTACTTCTTCAGATGGCCCTCCTTGATCAAGATTTCGATTGCATCCTTGAGGTGGATGCAATCTTCGGTGACGTGTCCGTGGCTGCGGTGGAACCTGCAGTACTTGGACCTGTCAGTGTTTGGTTTGGGAGCCGTCGGTTTGGGAAAACGGACGCTCCCCTTTTGAAACTCCGAGTTGGCGCATTCAGAGAATATTCGCGAGCGGGTCGCGTTGAGTGGAGTGTAATCCGAGAACATACCAGCAGGACCACGGGAGTCCCGGGGTTAGTTGTCCCTCCTCCTCTCTCCTCTACGTCGAGATGGAGGAGAGCCTTTATCTTTGTGGCTGCGGGAGCCTTCTTGTCGTCGCGAGTCGAGGGCCAGCTGGGCGGCCTGTGACTCCTCGAATTTGATGTAAGACTGAGCTCAAACGAGTAAATCTTCCAAGTCTATGGGCTTATGAATGCCCACGGTCTTGGAGAAGTCAGTTCCAGGGCGTAATCCCTCCGCGATCAGGAACTTCTTCATCTCATCGGCCGCGTTGACCTCGACAGCTTCTCGATTGAACCTCTCGATATAATTTTGGAGAGATTCGTTCCGTCCCTGGAAGATGGCCTCAAGGGACGCAACCGTCTTTAGATGTCGGCGCGAAGCGGTAAAATGTCTAGAAAACCGCTGCTTGAACTATTTCCAGGAAGTGACGGACTCTGGAGCAAGCCGTTTGTACCATGTCATGGCCACTTTCCTGAGAGTCGTAGGGAAGAGCCTGCACTTAATGGCTCCTCGAACGTTCCTAAAGTCGAGCATCACTTCGAAGCTCTCAATATGGTCGTCAGGATCAGCCGTGCCGTCATAGGTCCCTAGTTGCGGGGGCTTTTCCATGCCCGGAGGTATCGGGGTGTCCATAATTTCCTTGGACAGGGGAGTACTTGGATTGTCTTCGTCGCTTCGGACAGGGGATCCGGAAGGGGAGTGACGGTCTTGCCCAGATCCTTGTCCACGAGGAGGATTCTTGGGCTGGCCCCTGGGTCTCTCGCCAGCGTCTCTGCTCCTTTTCTTGGCCGTCTCTTTCGGGGGAGGTGAGCGGTGGCGTTTCTGGCCAACTGCAGTTTTAGGGCGTTCTAAACGTGGCCCGCGACCTTCGCGTCGCGGGGAGGGACTGCGGGAGTCCGCCTGGGCAGTTTTTCGGGGAGATTAACGGGGAGAGGGAGGGCGACTGTGTCTTCACGGGGAAGAATGTAGGGGTCGACCTCTCTCCAGAGCTTCGATCCAGATGTTCTGCTGTGCGATCATCTGGTTGGTTTGGTTGACCAAGGTGAACAGGGCCACCGTACTGGGATCTGCGTCGGGTGGTGGCGGAATAGGCTGGTACATGGCCTGCGGAATCACCTGTTCGACGACATCATCAGCTATGTCCTCGGAGAATGGGGAGCCGATCTGCCCATCTCTGATGTCGACGTCCTCGACTGGGACGACAACGTTCTCTTCACGATGGTCGCCGTTTTCTGGTGGTGCGGCGACGGTGTCCGGTGCTTTGGTTCCAGATACACTGGCCATGGTCGTTGAGAAGGAATGCTTTGGTTTATCGAAGGAGAAAAACGGGGAAGCAAAGAGTTCCCACAGACGGCCCCACTGATCGTACCTGGATCAGACAGGAGAATGGTGGCCAGCAACGTCGTGAATCCTAAGCTCCGGTGATGGTGAGACTTAGGGGCGGAGCCAAGACCTTGGATCAGGGGGTGCAAGATATTTTTAGATAAAATATTTTTTATTTTATATATATATATATATATATATATATATATATATATATATATATAATTTAATCCAATTTAATATTTAATTTAAACTATGAAATTTATAATTTTTTCTTTTTTTTTTTTGATAAAATAGTTAAAACTTTTTTAAAATAATAACACTAAAATTATCTATTTTTTTTATTTCAATAAATAAGATTTAATTTTTAACATTTGAAAGGTGAAATAAATTTAAAAAAATATAAATAAGAGATAAAAGAAAAAACAGGATAAGTAAAATAATTTTAATTTAGGCATGTTACGCTCAAGTAAGGTACTCCGACGCTCAAGTAAGGTACAGGTCAGAAGTAAAAGCAAGTACATAAAAAGTTTAGAGTGTATGAGATTGTGTAACCTGACCTTCTCAAGTGAGAGGGTATTTATAGAGAGCCCCCAGTGCGGGGCCAACGGTTACTTGCATTGGGCTGGATGGCAAGGCCTAATCCAAGCAACTGCCAGGGATTACGTGGCGTAGTGAAGACCAGCACGTGGTCTTCGCCCTGGTGTAACGGTCCCGAAATCTTCGGAAGTAGGGCATACCGTTTCTTCTGGGAGTGGGAAGTTACAAGGGAACGTGCCCTCTCGGGGAGGAGCACGTGGGTGTCGGGGAGAGGCGTGTCCGTAGACCATATGCTTATGTTCGACAATCTTTACGTCGCGTGCCCGACGTCCAAGAGGACTGCACGTGCCCGACACGGAAGTGGCTTGGGCCTCGTTGGGCTTCCGCTGACCATTGGGCTTGGACCTGCCCGATAGCAGGGCATGCGCTGTCCCAGTCCAGAACACCCCTCATCCAACTTGCCACCACCACGGCTACACCACAACCAACACCACTAAACAAAACCTCTCCCAATACCACGACCATACAACAACCTCTTCACATCCACCTGAACAAACACCGATTTTTCATACAAACTACACTTTTACAAACCCTACCTTACACCTAATATGTCATATCTTCCTCAAATACACACACCTACTAATTCTTTAGTCGATCTTCCACTTTCTCCTCAAATGACTACCCAAGAAAAACACAACATCTTTAAGCCTCACAAACTCTTTAATCTTTACACCTCTAGTCCAACCCCAATTTCTCCTTTGCCTAACAATCTCATTAATGCATTACAAACTCATAATTGAAAACCGGCTATAAAAGACAAATATGATTCTCTTATTAAAAATAAGAAGTGTGATTTAGTGTCACGTCCCTCTAATGCTAGCATTATTCAAAGTTTTTGGATTCTAAGCATAACAAGAATTCTGACGGTTCCTTTGAGATAAAAAAACCCGGTTAGTAGACAATGTCTATAATCAATAGAATGATGTAAATTATAGTGAAATTTTTAATCCATCAGACTATATAGTTCAAAGTATCTCTTTCAAAATCATGGTGTCTTCATCAATTAGAGGTAAAAAAAAGACTTTTTATATGAAAATATAAATGAAAGCGTGTACATGTATCAATCTCCTAATTATCACGATACTAAACATCCTAATTATGTGTGCTTCCTGAATATGTCAAAGAAATCATTGAATGAGATGCCATGTCTTCATGCAAACCAACTTCTACTCCAATAGATACAAAAGAAAAACTTACTGGAACCTCAAGTAATTCATTTCAAGATCCCTCTAAATATCGAAGCCTTGATGTATCATTACAATATCTAACTTTCACAATATCTAATATTTCTTATATGTCGTTCAACAGGTATGTCTTTCCATGTATGATCCAAAAACACAACCCGTGATTGTCTTGAAGAAAATTATTCGATACATTAAAGGTACAATTACCCACAATTTTCATCTCTCTCCCTTTCCAGTTGATAAACTCATAATATATACTGATACTACCTGGGATGATGCCTGAACACTAGAAGGTCCATGCTAGGTTATTGTGTTTATCTTATAGACAATTTAATTTCTTGGTCCACTAAACAACGACCAACTTTTATTTCATTCTATTGTTGAAGGAGAGTATCGTGGTGCTGCTAAAGTTAATTTTAAATCTTGTTGGCTTACAAATTTACTTTTAGAACTTCAGTGTCCTATCATGATATACATTTTAGTCTACTAGTGTTGTATACTTATTAAGTCATTCCATTCAACACTACTACACGTAGGGATGCTCATGGACGGTTAATCTCCATAACCAATTCATAACCATAAATAATCCATATGTTATAATCGGTTATTAAAACCAATTGTCATAACCGATTTTTATTTTTTAAAATGGTTATAAACCGGTTATATCCATAACCAATTTTATAATTAATTTTGATTTAATTTTATTTTAAAATCAATTTTTTCAAGAATTTTTTTTTTCAAAAAAATAATAATTTTTAGGAAAAAATATTTATGTTCAAAAATAAAAAAAATATATTTTTTAATTTTTGAAAAAAATATATTTTTTTATTTAAAAAAAATCATTTTTTTAAATTTTTTGAAAAAAAATATTTAGTGAAAAAAATTAAAAATATATTTAAAAAAAAAATTATTTTCAAAAAAATATTTTTATTTAAAAAAAAAAAAAAGTAATTTTTTTTAAAAAAAATTTTCAAAGTTTTTTTTTTTTTTATAAAAAAAATTGACTAATTTGATTTTTATTTTGAATATGGATGTCCAAATTATGGATTTGGTTAAAACCATATTAAAAATATATCCAAAATATGGATTTGGTTAAAACCATACTAATAATTAACCGGTTTTTAATAACCGGATTTAGATATAGATATGGATTATTTAAATAACCAATTTATTTGAGCATCCCTAACTACACGAAACCCATTAAAATAGATATTTACTTTGTGCATGAAAATGTTGCCCATGATTAGATACATGTTTCTAATTGCCACATCCCTTTCGATTCGAGGTCGGATAAAAGATGTTGGAATTACTCCTCTAATGGGGATCTTTCGATTAAGCTCGCTTATGATTACTCGAGGAATAAAGGTATTCGTAAGGAGTGGTGGAATCTTATTTGGGATAGGTGGATTCCTCCATCTAAATCGGCTATGGTTTGGAAGCTCATTCACCACAAAATTCATACGGATGATCATTGGAAGCGTCGTAGTTTTGCTTTCCCTTCAAAGTGTGATTTGTGTGGTTGCGCCGAGGAATCGGAATCTCATCTCTTTTTCCATTGCAGTTACGCTTTAAAGCTTTGGGAGTGGATTAAAACTATGTTGAATATCTCCACTAATATTTTGGGTTGGTCGGATGTTTGAAGAGTCCTGGACAAAGATGGTGCGGTTCAATGTAAGATCATCTTTAAATCCGCTTTCATTTACACTTTCAACTCGATTTGGATGGCTCGGAACAAGGTTAGATTTGAAGAAAATTTAATTTCTTTTCATTCTTCTACTTCTTTCATTTCTGCCGCGGTGTCCATTGCGGGAAATGCGGTGACTGTTGGTGCTAGGCTTTCTATGAATGATTTTTCGATTCTTAAGCGGTTTAAGGGGAACATCCGACCTCCGAGGGCTCCTAATATAAAGGAAGTCTTATGGCAGCCCCCGCCCGGAGATTGGATTAAAATCAATACAGATGGGGCTGCTATTTCTTCTTCCCGTCTCTCTGCTTGTGGTGGTCTGGCTAGAAACAGTAATGGTAGTTTTTTGGGCGCTTTTGCCTCTTTCTTAGGTGTTGGTGATTCTCTCATGGCCGAACTTTCGGGTACAATGATTGCAATTGAGTTCGCCCATGATAGAAATTGGAGTAATATTTGGTTGGAAACGGATTCGAAGGCGGTGGTCGAAGCTTTTAAGTCACCGTTCATAGTCCTCTGGTTGATTAGAAATAGATGGATTAACTGTATTAATTTAGTTTCTCAAAAGAATTTTTTGGTCTCTCATATTTATAGGGAAGAGAATAGTTGTGCAGATGCCCTTGCTAACTTAGGCTTATCTCTTACCGACACCTCTTATTTTGATTCTCTCCCTATTTTTATTAGGGCAGATTTTGTAAAGAATAGGCTACGTTTGCCTTTCTTTAGGTTTAGTTAATGGTGTGAGGGTTTTGGTATAGTCCCCTCTTTTTGTACTCCATTTTTCTTTTTAATATTATAACCTCATTTAAAAAAAGATACATGTTCCTTCACATTATCAAATAGCTGACATTTCTAAAAATAAACTCCCTCTATAGTTGTTTGATGACTTCTGAAATAACCAATATTGTCGATCTCTAGTTTTTGATGACTTCTTAAATAACCAATATTGTCGATCTCTAGTTTTTGTACCATACGTAAAATGAATCATTATAAAGATGTTAAACATGAAAGCATTAAACATGTCTTTAAATTTGTATGATGTTATGACTTTGCATGCGGAGTTATGCGTTATAAGTTTAGATTCAACTTCTTTTATAAGTTAAAATTGATTTAGGTAGTATCATTTTAACATGCTTGAATGTCAACAAGTTCAATTGATTTTATTTTTAGAATTGATTTAAATTTAAACTTATGATGTGCACATTTTAAGCAAATTTTTTTATTATATTTAAAATAATGTTCGACTATCTAAAATAAGTTATTTTACACTCAACCTATTTTTAATCAAAGTTAATTTATTCAAAATCAATTTTGATTAGTACACAATCAAACATACTCACAATGTTACAAAATTAGACATATCATACTCTAAAACCAAAGAAAACCCACTTGCATAGCTTGTACTCCCTCCGTTCTACAATGAGTGACCCATTTGAAATAAAATGATGTCTCAAAATATATGACTCATTTCAATTTCTAATGCAATTTTTTCTATTTTATCCTCTAATTAATATTACTTTCATCATTCCTAATACATCATAAGAGTACTTTAGTAAAAATACAATTCTCTCTCTTTCATTTTTTTTTTTTTAATTTGTGTAAAAAATCAACTGAATCATTCATAGTAGGACGGAGGGAGTACGTAACTACAAGACTCAATTTGTGAATTATAGTTTTCTCATTTTATCATTCTATCATGGTACTCCAAAGGCTTTTGAATACTATATTAATTAATTTACTTTACATGGTACTAATGTCTATCTTTGGTGCAGTGATGTGTCAATTCCTTGTCATCCACTGTTTTTGTGGTTTATTTAATTCATATTTTTTGAGTGGCCAATTAACATTAACATTGCTGACTAAGACCAATAGAGAACATGTTTATGTTGTTTTACTATTATAGTACTTAATTTCTCAAAAGGTTATTGACCAGAATATACAACTTGATCAAATCAAAGATATGTGCTGTGTTGTTGTAACCCAAAAAAGTTATGTGCTGTGTTTAGTAAAATATTGAAATATCATGCCCAACCAAGTATTAAAATATTGAAGCTTTCTGGTTTTTTAGGTGTGATGAGGGAAACAACCTCGATTTCCATAATTGTTTCAAATATGTTATCCATTATTAATTCTTTCATACTTGGATTGCTTTTTCTGTTATTCTTTTTGCAAAATTACTTGAAAAGTTCCACACCTTTTCAGAATAAAATATATGGAAAAAAACAAAGAGACATTAAAGAGGAGAACAAATAGCTTAAATCCACGGAATCAAGAAAAATGATTCGGAGAAGATATGTTTTATATGCAGGTAGAGGAATTTTTTTCAAAGTAATTATATTTTTCAAATTAAATACTTAAATAATCAATATTTTAAATTATTTATAAAAAAAACTCATGTTTTAAATAAAAAAATCTGTATATACAAAGACGTGTCACTACTACCGACGCATGCACTAAAAAATAATTCGAAACGCCACGCCCACTGACGAAAGCAATATCTGTGCACCAATATCTCTTACGCAGTCCTTGTTTTCTTAAGAGAATGTGTTATTCATCCTGATGCATAAGGGCATTTTTTTTAAACTAAAGTTATAATCAACTAAAAATAAAATAATTGGGAAATAAAAAAAAGAAATACTAATATTATTAAATTAAAATATAATTACAAGGCGAAATTTTTTAAAAACATATTTTAACGACGTGCTTGATCATAACAGCCACCGGTTCCACAACTTGGCAGTGCCCTTTGCCGTTGAGGCTGCACACGATTCCTCTAAGGTGGTTGTTGTTTCTCAGGATTCATCTGAGATGTTTGCTGCCTCTCTGGATTCACCTAAGGTGTTAGGAGCGAGGTCCCTGGAACATTAGTGTCATCAATGAAATCTAGCATCACTTGCCAGTTACATGTGTTGCCGTAATCGAGTTCGGTGTCCATGTTGGCGTAGTTGGGCCGTGTTAGTTGGGTTACGTGTAGGCGAACTGGCTGGTTGAATTGGGACATTGATTCGTTTTGGAAACGAAACAATGGTTGTTGTGGTGTTTGAAAGGCATATGTTGGTTGAGTGCTTTGGCGGTGTGATGTTTGAGTGCTTTGGTGGTGTGATGTTTGAGTGCTTTGGTGGTGTTCTGGAAATCTTCCAAGAGGAGCATATATTAATGTTTACTGTTGTACCACTTGGGGTATTTAAGTCTCCAACATTCTGTTATGTGTGGCTATTTTGTCAACTTTAAATGCTCGTTATCTAAGGATTTTTTTTGTAAGTAAATTTTGATTTTTGAATTCATTATTCTATTTAGTTTGGGCCAAGATGAATTTTCGATCCTGATTTTGAGGTTGGACTTTACGGGCACGTTAACACCCATTTGTCCTTGAAAGTCAAGTGGACAAGTTGCTTGTTGGTTAGGATTTGATATAAACTAGGGAGAGTTATTTTTGTAGGAAAATTGGTATGGTCCTCTCCACCTTAGATTGTAAGCGTAGGAGTATGGATTTTCTCTTTGGGCATTATTTATATAATTAACCATTTTGGGGCTAGGTTCTTCCATTAAAATCAATAGGCATATATTACCAGTGTGACCAACAACTCCATCAATAACATAGGTTAAGGCAGAAGGGACTTCATCGCTTATACTCATTTTGTCAAACTTTTGGAATAGAGCTTCGACTTTAGCATTTAGATTGTCTAAGGCGTCTACTTCGTATTTGACTCCCTTTTGAGGTGTTCGCTCAGAGGAATTAGGGTCTATTTCCCATTCATAATGTTTTTTTTTCATATCCTCTTTAAGATCATAGGCTTCACCGATATTCTTGTTCATAAGTACATCACCCGTGACAATGTCAACTGTCGTCCTCGTGGTGTACAATAAACAATTATAAAACGTGTGGATTATTAACCATCTCTCTAGTCCACTGAGGATACATAACTTAAGTGTTTCTTTAAATTGATCCCATGCTTCATAAATAGATTCCTCATCTTTTTGAGTAAAATTGCTTATTTGGTTTCTAAGCTGCCGTTTTACTCGGAGAGAAATATCTGACAAGAAAGGTAATTTTCAACTGATCCTAGGTCATAATGGAACCAGAAGGTAAGGAATGTATCCATGCTTTGGATTTCTCCCTTAGCGAGAAAGGAAAAAAAATTTCTAAAACCGAATTGCATCGTTGGCTACTCCATTCATTTTTAGAGTGTCATAGAAATAGATGAAAATGGTCAAATGCAAGTTCGTGTCAATTGTCAGTGAAATAGAAAATTTGTTCTACTGCACCATGGACAATATGGATGACTTGTGTTTGAATTTATTTGCATCCAGTGTAGGATGCATAAGACATGAATAAGGTTCCGTATTGTTGGATGACACATTGTCCTTCATAGTGCGATTAGTAGCAACCGTCACTTCTTGTCTACATTGAAAGTGTAAAAAACATTCAATCTCATCGATTGATTATGCCTTTGGTGATTAGATAAAATGATGGAAATTTGATTTGATATATTTTGATTAGTTTAAAAATTTATAAGAAAGTAGCTTTAGGATCGAGATCGTTTGCTTATGACTAACTCATGTAAAACTCTCAGTTTTGTTATGTAATGAGCATGTTGATTTTTATAAAAATGAAATAGATAAAAATAATCATATTTCCTTTCAGAGCATATGATTGTTTCCTGAACTAAAGAATTACCTGATTTCATAGAGTAATTCGTTGGTTCTGAAACCCTTAAGAAAATCTAATATTTTAAAAGAATTTTCTTGGTTACACAATAGACACTTTTGTAGTCTCATTTTAACCATTTGACCATTTAACTCGTATATCAGTCCTCACCTTCTAGTGTATTGACTGATATTTGACTTCATCCTACTTTCATAGAGATATATGTGAAATACCCAAAATGGTCAAAGCAATCAATTAACTTCTCATAACAAAATTTGAATTCGAGCCTACACGAGGTTTGTCGTTTTGACGACTCTCAAAATTCCAAGTCTATAATGAGACTACTCGCACATGATAACAATAAATCAGTCCGTAATACCCTCTGTCTCGTGCTAAAATTTATGTTCTATATCAGAATTCTTGGCGTCTTCAAACTTCTTTTGAGACTAACTTTCCTTTCAGTTAAACATGGGTTTTCACCTTCAATTCTTTTTCAAACATATGAAACAAAGTGAAAACAAGAAAATGGAAGTAAAATGGAAATGAAATGGAACAAAAGTAGAAAATATGCGATAAGTTCAAATGGTTAAAAACGATAAAAACACAACTTATCACTACATGCTCAATGGTAGATTCTTCCACTTCACCAAAAACTTAGTAAATTTTTAGGTTTTAATCTCACAGGGAATCTCGGTCTCTAAAACTACATTTGGAAGTACAAAAACAAAAGTGGGCTTATTTGAATATCCCATGTTGAACCATTACATGTTGAGCACTTTTTCAATCACATTTTCTACATGTTGCCTTACTTCTTGTATGACAACATTCTAGTTTCTATTAACCAAAGCCACATTTCTAGGATTTATGCGGTCACTCAAGCAAGGTACGTGTCATTAATTTCTTAATAAGTTCTATTGACATCATCCTCCTTAGAGGCGCCAAAGACGTCTTCAATTAGCCCCATTTGATTTGTTAAAACTTGATATGTGGTGGTGGTATTCTCAATCACGATATTAAACATAGCGGTAATTAATGTGTTATCACGTTCATCATTTCATGATCATTATCACCTATTTGCTGTTTGAATGATTGAAATATGGTTTTAGTTGTAGGATATTACATTTGGTTCTCCACATGTCCATGGAATAAGCTAACATTGTTAGTTCCGCTTGGTAAATTGGAATACCAAACTCTAGTTTGATATTAGCAAGCGTGTCTCATTAATAAGGCTGCAAACATAGGTAAATTTTTTGTTTTTTCTATTGGAAACTCATTGGAACATCGCATTTTGCAGTTCGTAGACGACACTATCATCATTGGGAAAGATAATTGGGAGAATGTGTGAAGTATTAAAGTGGATTTATGGGATTCGAGATGGCGTCGGGTTTAAAAGTTAATTTCTTCAAGAGTAAATTGTATGAGGTTCATGTCAAAAATGAGTTCTTATTGTCTACTTCTCATTTTGTATCTTGCACTACCGACACAATTCCATTCAAATTCCTTGGCGTTCCAGTGGGTAGTAATCTAGAAGGTGGGTTACATGGAATCCTCTTTTAAACTTTATTAAGAGAAAACTATCAGTTTGAAAGTCTCATCTGTTAGATTTATCTAACTTTTTATGAGCTATAATCAATTATTGTTTAGTTTGTGAAAAACGGTTTAATCGTGATTCTGATGGGGTGCATATATAAACCCTTTTATTGGTTAAGTGATCTTTTTTAATTAAAGACTGAGTATCTGAAACCTGATTGGTGTGAGTAAAAGTGTGGACTTCAACCTTTGGCCTATAATGGGTAGAGACTAAGATTATATATATTATATGGCTATGTCTCCTATGTAATCACAAGAGAATAAAAAATATAACTGACGGCTCCACAACTTGCCCCATTGAGAGTTGTGAACGAGAGTGTAAACTACAGAAAAAGATTTAGTTATTCATCCTTTCGAGATTTTGAATCATGACTTCAATAAATAATTATTAATGTTTTAATTTCATATAATCGATCATTGAATATTTTTGCTTATATTTAGTATAAGAGATTAATTATATTATTTAGGACTCAATTATTTACCGTTAATATATTATTATAATTTAACTTGATTGTGAATTATGATTTGGTTGATCTAGTTGCTTTTCTTGGGTTTCAATTTTTTTATTCTTTTCATTGTATCCAATTGTTGCTTGGATTATAATTCCTACAACGCAGAGCCGTTTTTTCAAAACTTTTTAATTTTAAAATCCATTTTCCTATAGTTATTGAATAACACTTTTCTAATTTTAAAATTCTACAATCGGATTTTTCTTTCTCACGTCGCTGTGCCGTTTTTTTTCTTTTCTTTTTTCAATTGGTTCTCCTGTTTCACGTTAATAGTGCAGTGCCTATTAAATTTCATAACCAATTGAATTATATACATATATAACAATAATTGATTCACTTAGATTTATATATAGGTTCATTTAATTTGATATATACACAAATATTCAATGTGGTTCAATCAGTTTAATTATATATATATATATATATATATATATATATATATATATATATATATATATATATATATATATATATATATATATATATTATTAAACTGATTGAACCACATTGAATATTTGTGTATATATCAAATTAAAAGAACCTATATATAAATCTAAGTGAATCAATTATTGTTACAGTATATTTTTGCTTTAGCATTCTTTATATATATAATATGTATATTACCAATTGAATTAGTAGGATACCCGTGCATTCGCACAGATATCGACTTTGAAATATAATTGATTGTTTTAAAAAAAGAATAATAAAAATAAAAAAGCCAAAAATAGTTAAAAAGATGAAAGTGTAAAAAAAAACTATAAAGAATAAATAGCAAAGAAGACTTTGAAAAAAATGCCAAAAAAAAAAAGAATTGGTGAAATAAGGATTGTGGTGTAAATGACAACATTAGGGAACATAATAAGCAAGACAACCACGTAGTGAAACTTGAAAAGGCATGTCAATGAATGTTATTATGCACTGCCAAAAGAAAACATTCATTCCAAAACGTGTGACTACCAAAAGTAACGTGTAAGAATTAACTTACAGACATTGGGAACAATTAGAGTAAAATAAAATAAATTCAATTAAAAGAAATGACGTGTCAGAAAAGTTTATGAGTGGGTTAACATCCTCAATAAAGTATTGATATAGAGTTGAGAAATACAAAACCCATATAAATCGTTGTTGGTCAGTTGATTAGGGAAGTTGAAACGGAAGACATAGATGAACGAAGAGAAAGGCAAAGGTCAGAAGAACATGGATCCTTCAGCAATTGCGAAGAAGCAGGCAGAGTAAGTAACCTAATACCGTTTGCATGTTCACGATGTTGTTGATTTGTAGAGATTGAACGGAAATGTTTGATTTTTTGTTGCATGCAGATGTTATCGCAGGTGGCTTAGTGAGAAGGAAATGATAGATGAGAAGATAAGAATGCTGGTTGCTGAGGCGTCTGGGAGCGAAGACGGTCATTCGAAAGGGAAATGAGTGGTTTTGAAAGACCCTGTTCCAGAAACGGGCGCTGATGGTGACGGAGGCCTTGGTAAGAAACCCAAAGGTCCACCGGTTACTGCTGTAAGGTACGCTGATGATGACGTTAAATGAAAAATTTGGGGAATTTTAAGAAATATTTGTTATTATTTAGATGTCATTGTTTGAAGATTAAGTAATAAGGGATCGTTGGTAATTAAATTGCAGATCGTTTTCGAAGCCGACGTATAGGAGTCGACCTGTTGCGTTTAGGCCATGCAAGGCATCTGGTCATGGAGAGGTTGAGAAGGGTCTGCAGTCATCAGTAAGGTAACGAATCTGTAATGCAGTTGTGTGAATAGTGATAGTTGTGCTCGTAAACCATCTGTTGAAGGATGTTGCAACAACTTTGAATGCGTTGTTTGTTTTTATGATATAATGGTGATTGCATATGTTGTGTGTTGTAAAATATTTAGAATGGTGTATCTAATAGTTGGGTGTTAATGTTGGTGGGTGATGTGTTAAACTTATGAGTAAGGTGTGACCGTTGTTGATGTAAGTATGATTTTACAATGAAGTTGTATCATTGTTAACGGGATGTAGACGTTGTATGATTGTGGCAGTAGCAGGTGAATTAATGTTATTTAAAATAATTAAATGTATTGTAAGCGAAGATGGGAAATTACGGAGGTGAATGATTGGGGGAAGAAAATAGGTTACGAAACTGATATCGTTTAAACCGTACACTTGTTTTTGTCATGTAATATTAGTTATAGCCTGTGAAGATGTTAAAGGAATTGATAAAATGTTGAAGAATGAAGAAGGTAGGAGTACTTTTAAAGTTGGAGGTATAGGATGTTTTAAAAATTTTGGGTTGCTGTCATACCCCAAATTTGTCATACCCTCTCATTTTTTTCTTATACCAAGCATATGTGTTGCTTCATGATCGCTCTCAAGATAATCGTCTGGCCTTTAGCCTTGATCCTCCGAAATTCAGGTTATGGATATTTTGTTGGTGGTTTTTTTGTCTCTTGCAAGGTGTGGAATTCATATGGAGATATATAAAAGATATGTCCTCATTATCATGGGTAATTAGTCAAGACTTGGTTAATTAACATCAAGTTAATTTCATGATTTGATGCTATGATTAGAAGTTATTTTCTCAATCCATGCCTAAGGTTGTTTCAAGTTTCAAGACCAATCTATGATAAACTTTGACTTAAATCAAGTCATGTGATCCAAGTCCATTTGCAAGCTAATGCATAAGCAAGATCAAGTCCTATGATTAACTCACGCAGTATTTGGATTATTTTTTCAAGCCACGCCATGAGTTTGTGGCTAATCAAATGTTATTTCAAATTAGTGCAAGATGTGACCAATTAACTTTCAAGCCGTGTTTTGAATTCATGTTTGAATTTATCTTCAAGGATATGATTGGAATTCTTCTTAAGCCATGTTACAAGTTTCAAGCCCTGATTATATTATGACCAAGGGTGAGCCAAGCTGATGGAGTTGGTTGTTTATTTTCCAAGTCATGAAATACTTATGGACAAGTCACGAAATACTTATTTTCCAATGTTCCAAAAGTACCAGCATCATACCATAATTCATCCTACAGTTCCTAAGTTTCAACATAAGCAATATCACACTACAAAGTTTGGAATTACAAATTCAATTGAGTTCAAATGTTACATTTTCTACGTGAATTCAAACTTGGTCACAAGAATGATACAAATGGCCCTACAAAATTACAAAGCCTAGGACTAAAAGGTGAAATTGTACGCTTCAATCCTGCACCAAAGCATCAAACGACAACCTGCTACTCCAATACAAAAGGCTTCACAGAGCAGCTGCCATACCAACAACGACAACTCACTGCGCAAAACCAACAACAACATCAGAACCTGCAATTGAAAGTAACCACTCAATCAATACAAGACAAGAATTTCATACTGATAAACTTAATGGAGAAGTTTGAATTGTTTTAAAAAGGGAGGAAATTAAGAACAGAAACGGGGAAAAAAAACATAACAAAGAATTCTGAAAAATAGAGGAGAAAAAAATTAACACACAAACCTTTGAACCAACATTCGTAAACCATGATCTTTGTTCATCCCAAACACACAGCCACATCGTCTTCTAATTTTCCCAATAAACCACAACCTTCACATCACCACCGCCGTGAACCCTCAACAACGTTAACCTCAATCCAACAACCCAGACAGTACCCACTCAATAACATCGAATGCCTCACCATCCGCCGTGAATCACCACTTTCAGCCGCTCACTCTAGAAATCCACAAATCAACAATAACAGAGGAAAAAAGATGCCGTCGTGAGCTTATGAGAGGTTGAGAGAACCTGAGAGGGAAACGGAGGAGAGAACGAAAAAATTCAGAACAAGAAAAAAACTCTTTAGGAGAGAAAACAAAAAACCATCACCTGCTAAAATCTCAGCCATCAAGAACTTTATCTTCCCCCCGCAACAACTTCATCGATCTCCTTCCGCACACCAGACAAGCCCTGATATGACAACTCGCGGCCACGCCCCATAACCAATCGTCACGCCGTCGTGATTGAGAAAGAGGAGAGTTAACGAGTTTTACTATCGCCGGAAAAGCTTCAGGACGGATTCGTTCCGATTTAGGTACTATCAGTTTCTTTTGAGCTCTCTATTGTTTGATCTGAACTTTTCATTGTATTTCGTATCCCTTTTGCAATTTGTTTGTAGAGTTAGGGTTTGTTTAGGAATAGGGTCGATTTGAGAGTTTGAAGAGGTTTTGTGAGAAATTGGTCTCAGATTTGGAAAGAGGGTGGAAAATAATATAGGGTTTGTGTTGTTCGATTGTGGTTTGGTGGTGGTGTCGCCGGAGAAGACGGTGGAGGCCGCCGCGCGCCGCCGCTTCTCCGGCCGATCTAGGTTTCCGGTGACATGATTTTTTTGAGAGAGTTGAAGAACAAAACGAGAGAGAGGCAACGTTGTGAGAGAACAAATTGTGAAGAGAGAGGCAAGCTGAGAGAATGAAGAGTCTCAATGAGACTTATTTTTCTTTTCTTTTTTTTTATCGTGGATGATGCATGTGTTGGCCGGTGGAACGGTGACACTTGTCCCTCCCTTGACAAGTGTCACCGGAAGAAGCTTCCCTTTTGATCCGGCGCGTTACCTCCTTTGATTCATACAATGTACCCTTGTTTCCAGCCCTTTGATCAAGAGTCAATTTGACTCCTCACCAGATCAACGCGCCAGATTTCCCCGTCGGTCAACTGGGTTTGACTGAGAGAACACCGTGAATCCCCACCAGCGTGTGGACTGGCTACAATTGAGCCTAAGAAATTGCTTAAATACACCCCATCTTACTGACTAACCCTGGCCCATTTATCTCTTTTTATTCCATTTTCTTTTATTTTTTTCTCTTTTAATTAGTTCATTTTATTTTATATTTTATTTTTATAATATATAAAAAAACCCAAAAAAAAATATTTTATTTCAATCTATTTTATTTTTAATTTCACCCTATTTAACTTAATAATTAGTTTAATTATTCACATTTTCATTAATTCTAAAAAACTAAAATCCTTTTATTTAATTCATAAGTTTTTTTTTATAAACCAATTTTCAATTAATTCTATTAAACCATTTTATTTAATATTAATTAACTTTTATAGTTATTTTAGTTTAATTTAGTTAATTATTTAAGTTTTTATTTCAACTATTTTAATTCTAAAAGATCCAAAAGCAATTTAGTTTATAATTTCCCCTCTTTAGACTAACTTTAGAATTAGGTTACTAACCTAACTAATATGCTTGTTTTTTTACTCTACCATTTTGTTATGTGTGTGCCTTTCTCTTGTGGATTTATTTCATACCTTGATTATATGTATGCTATTCATATTACACTTGTCCAAACCAAAAATCTTTTTCAAACTAATACCTTGACTTAATGTCAAGCCATTTTCATACCTTGTAAGTCGATCGTTTTCATGATCGCAATCGACCTCACAATGCCTCCTCTTGGGCTTTATACAATGATAATTGTTGTAATTTCACTTTGGTTTGTATGTGTGTACGTGATTGGTTTATGTTTAATCATGGCTTAATTAATTCCATAAGATTAAAATCAACCCTTTTTATAGGAGTAAAGCAAACTTGATCCAACGTCAAGTATTTTCCAAATAAATTCAATCCTAAGCATTTACTTGATCCATATATCAAGTATTTCCAACCTTCACTTCACACCATAACTTTTTTTCCTTCCATTTCTTAACCTCTTCATATGTAAATTAAAACCTCGATCCAACATCGAGTGCTTTTCTCAAATCAAACCAACATACGTAATAATACTTAAACATTTTCATAAAGGTGAAAAAGAGGGGGACTAAGTCTTTGGTCTTTCTTTTCAATTGCTTGGGTGCGAGTTTCCTTACTCGGGTGTGGGCAATTGACGCCTTTAAAATACATATAATCCGATAACACTCAAACTCCTTTTCTTAATCAATCATTAATACGTTTAATCTCTATTCAAACACATTTTTTTAAAGGTGAAAAAGAGGGGGATCAAGTCTTTGGTCTTTCTCCTCAATTGTTTGGGTGCGAGTTCTCTTACTCGTGTGTGGACAATTGATGCCTTTAAAACACACGAACTCGACAATATTCAAACTTTTTCCTAATCAATCATCAATGCACTTAATCCTTACTTAAACATTTTTACCAAAGGTGAAGTGAGGGTGGTCGAGTCTTTGACCCTTCTCCTCAATTGTTCGGGTGTGAGTTCTCTTACTTGTGTGTGAGCAATTGTCACCTCTAAAACATACAAAACTCCTTTCCTCGCCCCCGTGCGACCGAAACCCCAATACACTTAATCCACAACTCAAACACCTTTCCTAAAGAACATTGTTTAAGTCATTCTTTCGCGCATATGAACTCGTGCTTCAGCCTCCCCTAACGAGCAGACAAGCCAATGTTTAGCAGTTAGAATGCAACCTAAACTCTCGTTCGCCTAAAACACGTCCAAATCAAATCTTTTTCTCAATCAAATCTCTAATACACTTAATTCATACTCAAACAACTTTCACAAAAGAACATTGTTTAGTCCATTCTTCCGCGTATATAAACTCGTGCTTCAGCCTCCCTTGACGAGCAGACAAGCCAACGTTTAGTAGTTAGAATGCGAACTAAACTCTCGTTCGCCTAAAAAACGCAAACCAACCGTAGTCCCACGAACTACGAATGCTCTGACTTTCCCATTGCACGAGGGAATACGTAGGCCCAAGGGTTCTAATCCTTGCCGAGCACACTAATAATAAAACCACCCATTTCCCCTAGAAAACAAAATCCTTTTACCTTAGAAGATAACAAACAAACGTAGCTAACTTTCTCACGAATCGAATCAAGAGGTTCCCGTTGAGTACAACGGACGTAGAGGGTGCTAATACCTTCCCTCTGTGTAACCAACTCCCGAACCAGAATTTGGTTGCGACGACCATGTTCTTATCATCCTTTAAAGGTTTTATCGATATTTTTCTTTCCCTAACTTGGGGTAAATAAAGTTCGGTGGCGACTCTGTTTCGAACAGTCTTTTTTTCCGCGTCCATCGCGAGGATCGTATTTTTTGAGGTATGACAGATGGCGACTCAGCTGGGGATTTGCATTGCCCTATGCTAGAGAGAGTCAAGCCTAACTTGACTCGATTCGTGAGTGTTAGATCCGCTTGTGTGTTTATCTTCTCTTGTTTGCTTGCTTGTTTGGCTATCTATTATTTACTCGCATGCTCATTATTATTATATCCTATTATTGTTTCTTGTGACACTGTTGGAGTTCTCTGATCATTGGTGCTTTGTGAGATGGCTCTACACCCGAGTCTGAGAAAAACCTAGGATTAGAATGGTGGTTGTGTAGTGGAGGTTTGCGTGGTTTCTTCCGCGTGAGCCAAAACAAAGACCCCGCTTGGAGTAGATTCCCTTGGAAATGTTATCGTTTTGATGTTTCTTCGCCATGATGATAATGTTTTCGAGCCTGAATCGTCGATCCCAAGGACCTTTAACCCATTTTATCCATGGTGGTTGGTAGTGTTAACTCTTTGTGGGTTAATGCGAATGCCACAATCAGATGAGATCCCTCGAACGTATTACTTCCTGACAGTAATATTTTTGACCTCGATCTAGGATTCTGAGAACCCTACTTAGAACCCGTGTGTCGATGGTTGTGTAGTGGGCGCCTCCGAGGAGTCTTTCTCGTGGGGAAGAAACAAATACCTCACCTAGACGAGATCCTTTCAAAAATATTATCGTCTGATGTTCCTTCGTCATGGCTATAATGTATTTGAAAGATATCCATAACTCTAGGCACCTACCCGTTCAGAGCCTACCTGTGGGGAATCTGATGGTCAGAGATATACTGTGTTTAACTCCTTCCTCAGAATCAGATGTTGTTTTGATCCTGGAACCGTGCATAAGCATTACATACTCATGACATTAGCATGCGTGCATATCATTTTTCCAACAAACTCAACCATCCTCTATCCATAACCTGCAGTTAATTTCCCGACACTCGTATCGGAATTGGAGCCGCTTTTGGAAGAATCACGGACTCAGAAGAGCAGAACCAGTTTGCGTCAAGAGCAGATGTTGACTTGATGAAGAACCAACTAGACCAACTTATGGAAGCTATGGCAAGGAAATAGGATAAGATTCAAAGGCCTACAGTCGCTTAGAACGTCATTCTGCCTCAAGTGAATAATCTTGCCCAATTTCAGTCTGTGCGGATTCCTGTTGGGGACCAGGTTATACAAGAATGTCATACTATTAAAGATGAACATGTCTAGTCTTATGATGCAGTTGAATACCATAGCTTTGCATTCACTACACCGAATTCCCGAGGGACAAGCCTGGTGGTGAATACTGAACGACCTCAAGATGTTGAGTTTGTAGAAAGATGTCGTGTGTTGGAAGAGAAGCTTGAAACCATAAAGGGGCGTGATGCTTTTGATCTGAATGCTTTGAACATGTGTTTGGTGCCCGGACTTGTAATACCTCCAAAGTTCAAGATGCCAAAATTTGAGAAGTACAAAGGAGATAGCTGCCCAAAGCAACATTTGGTGATGTTTTGCATAAAGATGACCACCAATGCTCTCAACGACAAACTTATGATCCACTGTTTCCAAGACAGTCTGAGTGGGGCATCACTGAGTTGGTATATGCAGCTAGAGAGTAGCCACATCCAATCGTGGTTGGACTTAGCCAACGCCTTTGTGAAATAATACCAATACAATCTTGACATGGCTCCCAACCACATACAGTTGCAAGGCTTATCTCAAGAGGAGAACGAATCCTTCAGGGGGTATGCTCAGAGATGGAGAGAGGTGGCTGCTCGCGTTCAACCACCACTTTTAGATAGAGAATTGGTTGACCTGTTCATAGGTTCTTTGCAAGGCCCATACCTAGAAAAAATGATGAGCAATGGGACATCAAACTTCTCTGACTTGGTCTTAGTGGGAGAATGCATTGAGAGTCATGTCAAGAGTGGAAAGATCCTAAACGCCTCGAGCATCCATGCTAGTGAGACTGAATCCATGGTCAGTTCTCAAGAGAAAGAGGAGGATGAAATCAATGCAATCTGGGACACTTTACAAGCTCCGTCTCCGGTACCTTATCCTCAATACCCAAGCATCTCAAATGTTCAAAGTCAGCAATCCTATGGGTCTCCCTCTGTGATTCCGTTCTCTCCACATGGTCAATATACTCCTGCCAATAGAGGTCCCCCTCGTCAACAACAGATTGCACAACAACACTCTTCACAACCCCGACGCTACTATAATCAAAGACCAAAAAGGCATTTTGATCATTTGGCAATGCCATTCAGTCATATATTGCCACGTTTGATTAGTAGTGGGTTAATAGTGCCAAAGGGCTTGGATCCTGTTATTCCTCCATACCTACCAGGCTTCAACACCAATGCACGATGTGGCTACCATGCTGGCGCCATGGGGCATTCAACTGAGGATTGCAAACAGCTCAAAAGCAAGATCCAAGATCTGATTGAGTCCAAGCTAATCTCATTTACGCCTCGAGGTCTTCAAATCAACGTCAATCCTTCATCTGATCAGGCAAGTCCATCATCCCAGGTTATGGAAGAAGTTGCTGAGAGTAGGTGTGAAGAAGGCTATCATAGTGGTCTCGATGAACAAGAATGCTAGTCCAACAACAACTCGAGAAAGAAAAGCCCAGTCCCCAATGCTGGCAATTTTTTAGATCATGTCATTTCTATGCATTTGTAGTTTTTTTTTGTTATGTGCTATTTTCTTTTAAACATTGTTGTTTATTAATGGTAATATTAATGAAGTGATCATGCAGTTTTTGAACTAATCACGCCGCATTCGCTCACATTTTCTTCACTTTTATCAAAAGACAAAAAAAAAAAACAAAAAATATTCACCTATATACCTCTCATTCACTTTCTTTACCAATTGTTGTTTAGCAAAGATTGGAGGGAGGATGACGAAAACGAGATACCCATAATTGCTGATGGTATGCTTTCGGATAGAATCCTGCCAATGATGTACAGGCATTGTTTCAAATCCCCAAACACTGGAGAGATAAGGATTTAATCCCTAGTTAACCACTTCGAGCCTAGAAGTAGAAGTTTCCTTCGGATATTCAAACCCTTACGCTTAACCTGGGGCAGGGTAGTGTTCAGTTAATCTGACTTCGTATTCTTCGTACACGTCCTGAGGTGACGAAGGAACCATGTAAAATCCAGAAGTTATGACGGTTGTTCTTCAATGACTACTGACTTGGCAGTCACAAGCCTGACTCAAAAAAAAAAAAAAGAAGAGAGCCCGCTAAGTCAAACACTTCAAAAAGGAGACTTAGGCAAAAATTAGGGCAATCCTGATGGACTCGTAGAATAAAATCAGTCCATGCAAAATTAGGGATCAAAAATAAAAAAAAAACAAAACAAAAAGGTCCTTAAATCCTCAAGCGAAGCAAAATAAGATTCAGTGACCACCATATCAAAAATCAAAAGGTCAATGACGTCCATCAAAAACAAAATAAGATGACTGCCATTTCAAGCGAATCTTGAACCTTCATATTCACTCTTACACCGTCAAAATCTAAATACGTGTGTCAATTTAACTGAATGTAGGACTGGAGATCATCACGAAGAAAGGGTGGGTACAAATCAAACTTTGAGCCTTATATCTTTTGTTTCTATAACCGTGAACCAGGCCACGTTACAACCCTCAAAAGACCTAATTGAGGCGGGGTTTATTCTGAAAGCATACTACAGCAAGGTTACGTGAACTGACTCCTACGAATTTACCAGTCTTTCGAATTGGTATGATATTCTTGCTGTATCTTTCACACCAGTAAATCAGCACTGCGTTTGGACTAATGGTTTATTCGTCACACACTAACACATCATTCCAATAAATGATTTTTTCAAAACCTGCATGAATGTCGCATTAAAATTACCATTTCTGAATGATCAATTTTAGCTGCAAATCAGCATTTGACATTTTGGAATTTCCAACAAAATGCCATCAGAAGGAAACTTGAGTATTCGTTGGCACTGACTCGAATCGAGACTATCATAATCTTGTGAATCTGGGGCAGACCACTGTAAAATCCAGACACAGGGGCAGAGCACTGATCTAGACACTGGGGTAGATCATCTCATTACCCTCCAGACAGGGGCAGATTCCCTTCATACATTCAAGTTGGTCAAGCTGGCCATGTCATGCACTAAGCGACCCTTGAATTCAACAAGTATTAAAAGCCTTGAGGCAGAGCAAATACACCATCAGAATGCATTGGATAAGTCGCTATGCTCACACAATCGACATGCATTGGTTACGTCGCTACGCTCATACAACCATTTATGGTATATCGGCTAGAAGTGAGGTTCTCTCATGAACCAAGCATGCAATTTCTGCAAAGGTCAAACTTGGGGCACCAAGAGTATCCACAACTATTATCTGATAATGGCACTATCAGATACTAAGTGTCGGGAAATCAAATCCTTTCACATCCAAAAGTCCAACCCTGCTTGGCACCTCCAAAAGTCCAACCTTGCTTGGCAACCACCAAAAGTCCACCCTGCTGGCACCTTCATAAGACCAATCTCCTACTTGCATCCACATATGCATCACATACAATATACGTGCACCATATGCATATATAGCATAACCTTTTTCCTTCCTCAACCCCTGCGTTGATATATATTGTTTTGTTCTTGACCCCTGAGTCAATGTTGTCTTTATTTTCTTCGGCCCCCGAGTCGATGTTTACCTTTCTTTCAACCCCCGAGTTGATGATATTTTGTCTTTATTTTCTCGACCCCCGAGTCGATATTGCCTTAGTTTCTCGACCCCCGAGTCAATATCATTATTACATCTTCAACCCCCGAGTTAACATCTTATTGCTTGTACTAACCCCCGAGTCATTGTTATCTTTATCTTCTTCGACCCCCGAGTCGATATTGTCTTTATTTCCTCGACCCCCGAGTCGATATTGCCTTTATCTCTGCCCTCGACCCCAGAGTCAATATTTGCTTTTACCTTCAACCCCCGAGTTGATATTTTGCCTTTACCTACAACCCCCGAGTTGATATTTTGTTATTTCCTTCAACCCCCGAGTTGATAGATTACCTTGCCTTTATTTCCTCGACCCCGAGTCGATATTACCTTTACCTTTCTTTCAACCCCCGAGTTGACGACAGTTTATCTTAATGTTTCTCGACCCCCGAGTCGATATTGTATTTCCTTATCTCTACCCCCAAGTTGATATGCCAGTATTCCTAGTGAGTCTTTCACCTTGGTCCATCTAATCCCCATTGATCCTTCTTTGGAAACCAGAAGTGAAGCCTTGCCCAGTTGCATTCCCATATGCATCTCATATAAACAGTTCATTTGCATTCCTGTATACATGGCATGTCCATCCCCAGCATAACATAGCAGGATCCAGGATCAGTTCGCAAGCATCGTGGCCAGTCGTCTTTCAAAATCGGCAGTATTCATCTGAAAGGAGTTGATACCCCTCAGGTACTTAAGGAATTCTATTCCCCAGCAAGTCATTTTCTAACCATGCAGTTGATAATGACAATCCACAGCAGCTGTTTCTATTTTTACTCCCCAAGCAGAGGACATCCTAGAAAGTTTCTTGTGAGTTTTTCCCTGCAGAACCAGCACATTTCCTCCGACAGGAATCTTGCTCAACTACCTCCCGGCAAATTTACTTCAGAGATATTGCTTTGGTATCATCGAGGAACCTTAACAGATAAGGGACTGCTTCGATGACCCAAAGAATCCTCTGCCTTTTCAAACATACGACTTTGGTATCATCGAGGAACCTTAATAGATAAGGGACTGCTTCGACCACCCAAAGGATCTCAAGTTATGTTGTTCAGTTTGAACCCCGCTACTTCATTCTGTCAACTCTTACTCTACAACACTTTGCCTTTTGTGAGACAAATTTTGGGGCATTCTTATATCTAATTGACTTCTACCCTTAGAATGAACGCCGTAGCCGTTCACTCTCTTGGTTTAAGCCAATTAGATAGGGGCATCTGTCATACCCCAAATTTGTCCTACCCTCTCATTTTTTTCTTATACCAAGCATATGTGTTGCTTCATGATCGCTCTCAAGATAATCGTCTGGCCTTTAGCCTTGATCCTCCGAAATTCAGGTTATGGATATTTTGTTGGTGATTTTTTTGTCTCTCGCAAGGTGTGGAATTCATATGGAGATATATAAAAGATATGTCCTCATTATCATGGGTAATTAGTCAAGACTTGGTTAATTAACATCAAGTTGATTTCATGATTAGAAGTTATTTTCTCAATCCATGCCTAAGGTTGTTTCAAGTTTCAAGACCAATCTATGATAAACTTTGACCTAAATCAAGTCATGTGATCCAAGTCCATTTGTAAGCCAATGCATAAGCAAGATCAAGTCCTATGATTAACTCACGCAGTATTTGGATTATTTTTTCAAGCCACGCCATGAGTTTGTTGCTAATCAAATGTTATTTCAAATTAGTGCAAGGTGTGACCAATTAACTTTCAAGCCGTGTTTTGAATTTATGTTTGAATTTATCTTCAAGGATATGATTGGAATTCTTCTTAAGCCATGTTACAAGTTTCAAGCCCTGATTATATTATGACCAAGGGTGAGCCAAGCTGATGGAGTTGGTTGTTTATTTTCCAAGTCATGAAATACTTATGGACAAGTCACAAAATACTTATTTTCCAATGTTCCAAAAGTACCAACATCATACCATAATTCATCCTACAGTTCCTAAGTTTCAACATAAGCAATATCACACTACAAAGTTTGGAATTACAAATTCAATTGAGTTCAAATGTAACATTTTCTACGTGAATTCAAACTTGGTTACAAGAATGATACAAATGGCCCTACAAAATTACAAAGCCTGTGACTAAAAGGTGAAATTGTACGCTTCAATCCTACACCAAAGCATCAAACGAAAACCTGCTACTCCAAGACAAAAGGCTTCACAGAGCAGCTGCCATACCAACAACGACAACTCACTGCGCAAAACCAACAACAACATCAGAACCTGCAATTGAAAGTAACCACTCAATCAATACAAGACAAGAATTTCGTACTGATAAACTTAATGGAGAAGTTTGAATTGTTTTAAAAAGGGAGGAAATTAAGAACAGAAAGGGGGAAAAAAAACATAACAAAGAATTCTGAAAAATAGAGGAGAAAAAAATTAACACACAAACCTTTGAACCAACATTCGTAAACCACGATCTTTATTCGTCCCAAACACACAGCCACATCGTCTTCTAATTTTCCCAATAATCCACAACCTTCACATCACCACCGCCGTGAACCGTCAACAACGTTAACCTCAATCCAACAACCCAGACAGTACCCACTCAATAACATCGAATGCCTCACCATCCGCCGTGAATCACCACTTTCAGCCGCTCACTCTAGAAATCCACAAATCAACAATAACAGAGGAAAAAAGATGCCGCCGTGAGCTTATGAGAGGTTGAGAGAACCTGAGAGGGAAACAGAGGAGAGAACGAAAAAATTCAGAACAAGAAAAAAACTCTTTAGGAGAGAAAACAAAAAACCATCACCTACTAAAATCTCAGTCATCAAGAACTTTATCTTCCCCCTGCAACAACTTCATCGATCTCCTTCCGCACACCAGAAAAGCCCTGATACGACAACTCGCGGCCACGCCCCATAACCAATCGTCGCACCGTCGTGATTGAGAAAGAGGAGAGTTAACGAGTTTTACTATCGCCGGAAAAGCTTCAGGACGGATTCGTTCCGATTTAGGTACTATCAGTTTCTTTTGAGCTCTCTATTGTTTGATCTGAACTTTTCATTGTATTTCGTATCCCTTTTGCAATTTGTTTGTAGAGTTAGGGTTTGTTTAGGAATAGGGTCGATTTGAGAGTTTGAAGAGGTTTTGTGAGAAATTGGTCTCAGATTTGGAAAGAGGGTGGAAAATAATATAGGGTTTGTGTTGCTCGTTTGTGGTTTGGTGGTGGTGTCGCCGAAGAAGACGGTGGCGGCCGCCGCGCGCCACCGCTTCTCCGGCCGATCTAGGTTTCCGGTGACATGATTTTTTTGAGAGAGTTGAAGAACAAAACGAGAGAGAGGCAACGTTGTGAGAGAACAAATTGTGAAGAGAGAGGCAAGCTGAGAGAATGAAGAGTCTCAATGAGACTTATTTTTCTTTTCTTTTTTTTTATCGTGGATGATGCATGTGTTGGCCGGTTGAACGGTGACACTTGTCCCTCCCTTGACAAGTGTCACCGGAAGAAGCTTCCCTTTTGATCCGGCGCGTTACCTCCTTTGATCCATACAATGTACCCTTGTTTCTAGCCCTTTGATCACGAGTCAATTTGACTCCTAGCCAGATCAACGCACCAGATTTCCCCGTCGGTCAACTGGGTTTGACTGAGAGAACACCGTGAATCCCCACCAGCGTGTGGGCTGGCTACAATTGGGCCTAAGAAATTGCTTAAATACACCCCATCTTACTGACTAACCCTGGCCCATTTATCTCTTTTTATTCCATTTTCTTTTTTTTTTTCTCTTTTAATTAGTTCATTTTATTTTATATTTTATTTTTATAATATATAAAAAAACCCAAAAAAAAACTATTTTATTTCAATCTATTTTATTTTTAATTTCACCCTATTTAACTTAATAATTAGTTTAATTATTCACATTTTCATTAATTCTAAAAAACTAAAATCCTTTTATTTAATTTATAAGTTTTTTTTTATAAACCAATTTTCAATTAATTCTATTAAACCATTTTATTTAATATTAATTAACTTTTATAGTTATTTTAGTTTAATTTAATTAATTATTTAATTTTTTATTTCAACTATTTTAATTCTAAAAGATCCAAAAGAAATTTAGTTTATAATTTCCCCTCTTTAGACTAACTTTAGAATTAGGTTACTAACCTAACTAATATGCTTGTTTTTTTACTCTACCATTTTGTTATGTGTGTGCCTTTCTCTTGTGGATTTATTTCATACCTTGATCATATGTATGCTATTCATATTACACTTGTCCAAACCAAAAATCTTTTTCAAACTAATACCTTGACTTAATGTCAATCCATTTTCATACCTTGTAAGTCGATCGTTTTCACGATCGCAATCGACCTCACAATGCCTCCTCTTGGGCTTTATACAATGATAATTGTTGTAATTTCACTTTGGTTTGTATGTGTGTACGTGATTGGTTTATGTTTAATCATGGCTTAATTAATTCCATAAGATTAAAATCAACCCTTTTTATAGGAGTAAAGCAAACTTGATCCAACGTCAAGTATTTTCCAAATAAATTCAATAAATTCAATCCTAAGCATTTACTTGATCCATATATCAAGTATTTCCAACCTTCACTTCACACCATAACTTTTTTTCCTTCCATTTCTTAACCTCTTCATACGTAAATTAAAACCTCGATCCAACGTCGAGTGCTTTTCTCAAATCAAACCAACATACGTAATAATACTTAAACATTTTCATAATGGTGAAAAAGAGGGGGACTAAGTCTTTGGTCTTTCTTTTCAATTGCTTGGGTGCGAGTTTTCTTACTCGGGTGTGGGCAATTGACGCCTTTAAAATACATATAATCCGATAACACTCAAACTCCTTTTCTTAATCAATCATTAATACGTTTAATCTCTATTCAAACACATTTTTTTTAAAGGTGAAAAAGAGGGGGATCAAGTCTTTGGTCTTTCTCCTCAATTGTTTGGGTGCGAGTTCTCTTACTCGTGTGTGGACAATTGACGCCTTTAAAACACACGAACTCGACAATATTCAAACTTTTTCCTAATCAATCATCAATGCACTTAATCCTTACTTAAACATTTTTACCAAAGGTGAAGTGAGGGTGGTCGAGTCTTTGACCCTTCTCCTCAATTGTTCGGGTGCGAGTTCTCTTACTTGTGTGTGAGCAATTGTCACCTCTAAAACATCCAAAACTCCTTTCCTCGCCCCCGTGCGACCGAAACCCCAATACACTTAATCCACAACTCAAACACCTTTCCTAAAGAACATTGTTTAAGTCATTCTTTCGCGCATATGAACTCGTGCTTCAGCCTCCCCTAACGAGCAGACAAGCCAATGTTTAGCAGTTAGAATGCAACCTAAACTCTCGTTCGCCTAAAACACGTCCAAATCAAATCTTTTTCTCAATCAAATCTCTAATACACTTAATTCATACTCAAACAACTTTCACAAAAGAACATTGTTTAGTCCATTCTGCCGCGCATATAAACTCGTGCTTCAGCCTCCCTTGACGAGCAGACAAGCCAACATTTAGCAGTTAGAATGCGAACTAAACTCTCGTTCGCCTAAAAAACACAAACCAACCATAGTCCCACAAACTACGAATGTTCTGACTTTCCCATTGCACGAGGGAATACGTAGGCCCAAGGGTTCTAATCATTGCCGAGCACACTAATAATAAAACCACCCATTTCCCCCTAGAAAACAAAATCCTTTTACCTTAGAAGATAACAAACAAACGTAGCTAACTTTCTCACGAATCGAATCAAGAGGTTCCCGTTGAGTACAACGGACATAGAGGGTGCTAATACATTCCCTCTGCGTAACCGACTCCCGAACCCGAATTTGGTTGTGATGACCATGTTCTTATCATCCTTTAAAGGTTTTATCGATATTTTCCTTTCCCTAACTTGGGGTAAATAAAGTTCGGTGGCGACTCTGTTTCGAACAGTTTTTTTTTCCGCGTCCATCGCGAGGATCGTATTTTTCAAGGTACGACAGTTGCATGATAGAAGTGATTGTATGTACTGATATTAGTTTGGGTAAATTTTCTAAAACGTAACGCATAGCATGCTGTTTAACATGGAGTATGATTAACAAAGTTTTAGACGTCTTTAACACAATTTTTGCGTGGATATTCAGGAATGTTGCTATGGTGGAACTTCATGGGGGACCAAGTGCGGAGGTTGGGAAGAAACCTAAAAAAATAGAGAGTAATGTAGATGAAAGGAATGTGCGTGGGAAGGGTCATTGTAAAGGGGGAGACGCTGTTGCATCAGAAGATGAATCAGAAGAGGTAGAAGAGCAGGGACAATTTACCTGGGTGAAGCACATAACATACGGATACAAAGCCATGAGAAATGTTATGGTAAGTTTTGTGTGTAGTATTAGTAATATCATATTTCGTTATAGACGTCCTGTGTTGTATCTGGCATGACCTTGGTTGCCTTTTTTGCAGCATTTTCCTAGGGATGTGGCGAAGAAGATTATTGGACAAAAGTAGTCGAAGATAGAGCTTGTTGATGCGGACACCGGGAGGCTTTACCATGCGATGTGCATTCCGCAAAGCGCAACGGAAAGGTCGTCCACACGGAGAGGTTCATTGGAGACGGGTGGTACCAGTTTGCGAAAGACAGGAAGCTTCGGAGGGGGGACATGCTCCGGTTTAGCATAACAATTCCATCGCATCATCTTTACGTGGCAGTTGTGAATCGTTGAAGGAATGGTGTATGGTGTTAGGATGTTTAACGTGTGCTTTTGCAGTGGTAAACGACTATAGGTGCCGTGATAAGGTGTAAAGTGTGTTTTGGTAACAGGGTTGAATAATGTTGTTTTTTGTTTTTCTTAGTTGAAAAATTTATGATGAACTTCTTAAGTAGGGAGAATTATGCAGCAAGGGTTTGTAGTAGACGTTGAAGTAATGTTTGGAAATGTAGAAACATGATCTTAAGTTTAATCAAATATATTGAAGTAGTATTTCTATTATTATGTGAAGTATACGTCTGTTGGTTATGTTTTTAGCCATCAGTAATGGGCAGGAAAGTTGAAATTAAAGTGATTGTATGATTAGTTAAGCAGTTGAGTGTATAATAATATTTAAGGTTGTACACAGTGAAGAGAAAAGTTAATTCAACGTTGTTACGTTGTAAAATCATAGAAGGATGAAACTTTCATATTAAGGAACAGTGAAGAAAAAAAAATAGTTGCCAAAACGCTGAAGCAATTTATATATAGTGGAACAGTACAAATAGACGACGTGGAATTGGAAAAAGGGTGGGATACACGTTAAATGAAATGCAGGCCACAAAAAGAAAAAACAAAGTTGGTCGCTTGATGAATCGTCCATCACAGTGGTTGTTAAACGAAAATGCCCTGGAAAGAAAAAAGACATACACAAATTGTTTACATCAGTCAATGTAGGATTAAGTTTTAGAACCAATAAATATTAATGTTATTGGTGAAGTAGAAACAGGAAATTCGTAAAATGGTGTCCTATTTAAAAGAACAAATACACGAATATAATCTTAATTCATGTGATGACTTGCACAAGATGAAAAGTTTAGTAAAAGTAAAAAAAAATTACCAGCTACAAAAGTGGGTTGTTCCAGTTATGAAATTCTGGTGGGATGAGATGAATAAATGACCAGAAGTACCAATTAAATATTGCAGAAAACTTCTTTGTAGACGAAGTTGGTAGTAGAAGACTTAGGCATGTTGTTTTCGTCATGAATCAATATTTTGATACCCTTTTTGCTTGTCACCCTGGATATTGCGACGTATAGTTGTCTATGGCTGAAGAGATCTTTTGGGATATAGAGGCTCACCCAATCCAAAGATTGACCTTGAGATTTATTAATTGTCATGGCGTAGGAGACAATGATTGGAAATTGTCTCCTGTTGAGTTTGAAAGGCCAAGGTGATTGGGACGGGGACATATCCATTCGTGGAATGTATATGACTTTTCCATGGCCTTTCCCGCCCATTATTTCAGCCTCAAGAATGTGGTTTTCCATTTTCGTGACAATTAGCCTTGTCCCGTTGCACAAACCTTCAGCTTGATCGATGTTTCTTATAAGCATGATTGGGGTCCCTATCTTTAACCTGATGTGCTGGTTCGGCAAGCCAGACGTCCTAAGAGAGCTTAGGAATTCCGGAGTCAGAACTTCCATAATGCTGTTATCGTGAATCTCATATTGATCAACCAAGTTAGAGCTGTAGTAATCCTTGCTATCACCTATATATTGCCATGAAGAAACCAACAAAAACATTCAGACAGACAGTTGTTATTGATTGTGATTTAAAAATGCAAGGAATTAACATAATTTAGTATCCCAAATTTGGAAGTACCTGGCATCATATCCAGGACATGATTATTAATTTTGTCGACGACTTCAATGGTTGACGCCAAAATTGCGCGGCTTTTCAAGTACTCATAAGAAGTATACGACTCCAAGAATGAAGGATACGTGCTTTCAACAATTCCAACAATGGGGTCATCAAAATGGTCAATAAGCATCTCCGACGGAATTTCAATATTGGCGTATCCATCGCTAGGTTCAGATATTCTACCTTCCCCCAATTTTAACAACCATTTTGAAAATTCAGCAATTTCGTTGAATTCTTCATGAGTTCGTCCACACCCCAATCTCATGTTTCGTGTCAACGTTAAAACTTGACACGAATCCCAAATGTATGAAGCGTTGATGGTTGTGTGAATGATGTCGGACCGACTCCCTCGGGGAACAACGGGTAAAATTTTCCTAAAGTCCCCACCAAAAACTACCACTTTATCTCCGAAAACGACGTTCGAATTCCCATGCTTACTTATGACTTCCCGTAAAGTTTTGTCAAGCACCTCAAAACAAAATTTGATAGCCATGGGGGCCTCATCCCAAATGATCAATTTAGTTTTCCGCAACAGTTCCACGTGGTCGTCCCCAAAGTCAATCTTGCATGTAGAATTTTCGGCTGTGGGGACGGGTATTTTAAACTTCGAATGGGCGGTTCTTCCACCTGGCAACAAAAGAGAAGCAATCCCACTTGACGTAACCGTCAACACAATTTCATGCTTCGCCCTTAACCCAATTGCAAGTGTTTTCCACATATACGTTTTCCCGGTTCCGCCATAACCATGCAGGAAGAACACGCCACCTTTTTGTTGTGTCACAGCCAACATGATTTTGTCATAAATGCTGCGCTGTTCATCTAAAAAATATTAAAACACCGGTATTAGATGTAACACGGCATGAAGTTTACAAAGAAATAGCTGAATCGATAGTAATTTATTACCGGTCAGCGCATTGAAAAGACCATTGAACTCTGTCCTCATAACGTCGACATTGTAACTTCTCTCTTCGTATATGAGTTAGTTACCAAGTTGTTGAATAACGTAGCCATCAGGATACAGAATAGGCTTAAAGTCCGAAAGACTCCGATGGTTAGCTTGTAGCATGGCCTCAATGTCATGCAATGTCAAAATTTTCAACTATCCCTCCTGCAACTGAAGTTCTGTGACAGGAAGCAAAGAAATGTTTAGAAAAAACAAAAGTCTTTATGTAAACGTTTCTCAAGTGGTATTAAATAAATATGAAAGCATTGTTGGTGCGAATAGTTTATAGACCCGGGTTGTTAGCGACTTCCCTTTGTTGGTGCAAGATACCATCTGATAAGAAGGACCACGTTTCATTCCAAACATGACCAGGTCTGTTTATAGTCCCTGACAGCAGCAGTACGACGAATAATTTCCTTAAAAAATGTCCACATCCCCACAGACTTGCATCTCTAATAGCTCCAATGTATTCCCTGTCATCCTCCAGGAAACCCATTGCAAAGCATGCATATCGAAAAAAGTCGTATTGTACGTCACCCACCTTACGGATGTCTTCATAACTCGTTGGGCCTTTGACAACGGTGAGCATCATCCTAAGATAAAATAGTTCTCCCATTGTAGGAGTAACCCAAATAAAATGGCCAATCGTGAAACCCTTTTTCCGTGGCTTCCATGTTCTACTCCTCTTGACATACACAAATTTGCTCACAAACTGAGCATATGTTAAATGCCGCGCCTCAGGGTATTAGAAATTTGCAATCAACCATGATGTGAACATAGATTCAGTGACGCTTGCCTTTTCTAAAATATTTTCCATCCTTTCAAAATCCGTGTAGTACACAGGTTTCTCACCTATCAGATGGTAAAACATGCGTTCTACTGTAGACTTGCGTCCGTGGATGTTGTAAGAAAAAATACGCCAACACGCCTCACTTGGGGAAACGTACCTACAGTCGAGATACTCCTTAATCTCATCAACAATTTTTGGATCACCGGATGATGCTTTTGCTGCAGGTACAACAACGGCTGTTATTCGGTCGTATCCCTTGTGAATGTATTTAAAAAGGTACTTGATGGAGGTACTCTGATTACACCATTCCATGTTGATGTGTGCTTCGTATTTAAGGATCAGTCTTGGGTTATACAGAACGACGTGCCTGTTGTCCAACGAAATTCCCAATTTTACTATTGTATGTGTATTAGATCTCCGTTTGTATAGGGGATAACCTTCGCTGTCAACTATAGTTTCTTCGTTGAATTTCTTTGGGAAAAATTTGGAGCATCGATTATTATTCATGCAAGGGGAATTAAGCCTGGCTAATCCGCATGGGCCGTGCATCATGTGTGATTTTACCAGTTGATACAATTTTGGATGGTGAGCAGGACTTGGAATTTCTGCTGATATAATATTGTCAATGTCCGGCGGTGTTGGATACTTACTTTGAGGATGCAGGAATATTAGAATATGTGCGTGGGGCAGTCCCCTTTTTCGGAATTCAATTGTATACATGACTGCATAACATAAACATAAACATAAAAACTTAGTCGAAACAGCAAGCACATTTCAATATGAAAGGCAGTGTTGAAGAAAAATTACTTACATGCCAGCACTTTACCAAGGACATGACGTTTTGTTAGGTCTATCATTAGTTCGTTGAATTTGATTTTGAAAACCTTTGAAACAATATCAGGTCTGTCATGTGGTTTAAGATTGTCTTTGGAGAGGAGCCATGTTATCTCTGGCCAGTTCGGATTGCACGTAAACATTATAAATAAATCAGGGAAGCCAATTGCACTGGAGATAGCCATGCCGTCAAAGTATAGCTGATCCATGTACCGCTTCCCTCCTACAAACGACGACGACAATACAACTCTTCTTCCGGCTTTGTCTGATGACCCGTGCTGGGAACGACCATGGACGTCAGTAAGCGTGTTATACTTTCCGACACGTAGTTTAGATTGGTTTTTCCTCAACTAATTCAGACGCTCCGTTTCCATCATGGTGTAGCCATCCATCAAAATTTGTTGGAAAAGTCTTCTTGAATGCAGGAGGGTTTTCGCCTCTGACGTTCTTTCGTGCAAACAGAAACAGAGCCAATCTTTGATTGTTTGCCGGTTTTGTTTTGTAACAACCTTTTGGTGTATAAACTTGTGGAGAATGTTGGGCCTGTATCCGTCTTCACCGTAAGGAAAAATCAAGGGGTACTGATACGCCAAGTAACTTGCGTGGAATTCATCAATCCACTGCAGCTGACCATCACGTTGTTGTACTATTATGTCTCTTTTAGACGCATAATCTATATCCCTAACTATCAGAGCTGCCACTTTAGACACGGTGGGACAGTTATACACGCGATCGTCTGTGGATCGGTTAGAGATAAGCCTTAACTTGAGATCTTGAAAAGTAGTATTCTTCAACATGTCCCTTGCCATGCGGAAAGCTTTAGCATGAGGGTTATTCTCATCTATCATGATTTTCAGAGTATTCACTATAGCCCTGTCAATGTGTTTATTGTCCCTGCAAAAAAGCGTGTAAATGTGAATACACATAAATAAATTTAACGGAATACGTGGAATAGTAGGAACAAAGGGTAAGCAGGTTACTTGAAATATTCCATTATGTTGGCAATTTCGTGTCAGTGTCGTGGATATACAACTGTGAATACTTTGGCGGTTGTCCTAACTCAGGCAGCATTGCCCCAATTCGGTGGCAAGTCTGACCATGAAGCCTGAGATTAGGTGGTCCCCGTCCTCCTGCCATATTGGGCGTATCAAATTTCATTCCAGGGGATGTGAATAAAAACATTGCATTATATGTCCGAATGTTGGTTTGGTAATTTTTTGCATGCTGCCCAGAACGATCAAACAGAAGTTTTTGTAATTGAAGAGGAGGCGGCTGAAGCAGAGGAAGCACAATTTTTCCCCCCTTGCAACAAAATGTGAACTTAGGAACAGTTGAGTGTCGTGTCCTTCAAGTTCATTCTTGATACCACATATGGGCAAGGAAATTTTCGCATTCCCATACGGGGTCCCCAATGTCATAATAGACTGTGTACGAAGCAAACAAAATAAGTTATGTGTGAACGACATTAATGCATAAATGGTTTCACAAACTAACATAAGTATTGTAATGTTGGTATGAGTAATGAACACAATGGAATGAAGTGTTTACCTTGATCGTAAGAAGAGCCCAGTGGGACAAAATTAACATTGTCGTCGTCGTCGGAGCTGTTTTCAAAATCATCCCCTGCGTCGGAGTTCACGGAGTCTTCGGTGTCGGATGTAGAACCTGCCACGAAGTTGGAAGGGATAGAAGCCTGCAGTCCTTGAAAAATATAATCTTAAGTTTGCGCAGACCTTCGTGGTGGTGGAATTATACTAGTTGTGGCGGGAGTTGTGACAACGTTGAACATGGTCATAAGGTTGATTCCTTGATGCAGTGGAATTCTTGGGCGTTTGGAAGTGGTTCCCTTGCAGTGATGACGATCAGATGATTTAGTATGGAGTGTGGTCGACATGGTGTTAAACATTGGTGTAGCCTGTTGTGTGTGACTGGATGAGCCTGGGGTAAAAGTAGGTGATGACGTACCGTTTGGGTGGACATTCTCCTTGTTGGAAAGCTGTGTGGTGTTTCTTTTGCTAAGTAGACATAGCTTCATTTTTTTTCTTGCAGCCACCACTTCTTGAGCTGTGTTGTTACAGATGGAATCAACCATTTCAATCGTTTTGAATGTTGCCAAAATTAGAGATTCTGAGGTTTCTATAATTTGTAGTTCAAAGTGTTGGTATCATGTTGATGTGAAATAGAAACACCATTATGAGAATTAACATGTAGTTTCAACAGTCATACGAAACATGCAACTGTTGTTAATGCAATGGATAAGTAAAACCACAAATAAGGGTGCTATTTTGTATGCTGGGACGTTTTAAATAGGAAGATCCCACTTTAGGAGTTGAGGAATTTGTATGGGTGTGTACTATAATAGTGTAGTATGGATATGATCCCAATGTACCTCTCACAATCGTATGTAATAGTTAAATAATAGGTTAAATATTAGTTTGTAAGCTGGCAAAAGATTAAAGCAATATAATAATAAATATAGAAATGAAATTGTTTTTGTTTGAGAAAAGGAAACCACATAAATGAGTATGGTACAGTATTGGAAAGAGGCAATCATGATTAGAAAATGTAGGAACTATAAAGTAATGTGAAAAAATGATGCTGATGCGATGTGTTATGCATTTGAAACAGTTGTAAATGGCAGTTGGCAGGAAGGGGGTCAACTCCTACATATAGTAACAATAAATGGAAGGGGCCCCACCATAAACACAACCACAAAAGTGGAAGCAGCATGCGGGTGTACGTTTTTCATTTTCACAATAGTTTAACAACTAAACCGTAGCTAATGAGTAAACTAAAATTTTGATACATTTGTTCTATTGTTAAAATGTTGCGCAGGAAGGTAAATTTCAACTTGAGCATGGTGCAGTAGTCTCAACTGAATGAAAATTAAAAGATAGAGGACATGGACAACCAAAAGTCTTGCGAAAACCATAGACAAAATATAACTATTTTTAATAATGCAGTCATATTGGATACATGATTTCATAGTTTATACATTACCCATTGTAAGGAACCCAAAAAAAATTGATTGTGTACTGAATCTACACCATCCCAAAATAACAGACTTAGAGTCTACAAAATGAGGGCTTTTGTTTACAAAACTACACACAGTGACTCTAATTAGATAAACTTGTAGTCCTGGAATTGACTTTAATTATATAAACTTGCAGTCCTGGAAACTTCACTTCTCCAATTTGATTAACTTCTTCATTTTGGTGGACGATAGATCACCCTCTTACAAGTCGCATGACGCAACACCAGTAGTTGAATGAAATTTAACAACCCGTTTCAAGGCGGTAACTGGTGTGACTTCTACTGGGTATGACTTGAGGTAACGTCAACCTCCTGATAATCAAAAATTTAGGCATGAATACAAAATTTGGAAACGAAATATGAAAAGTAATAACAATATGTATAGTATAACAAAATGGTTTGTAACGTTACAACTACTAATTCCCAGGTATCCAATGGGGGTGGCGTCATCAAAGCTTTCACAAATCTACAAAGAAGTTAAACACTAAAGAAACCAGCAGATATAAACATAAATTAACTCGACTTAATTTTTGACACATCTTTAAAATACCTGCAGGACCCCGTCATTGAGGGGAGTTGAAGGCTGTGGCTACGCAAGAAACGAAAAAAGCATAAGTCAGGTTCATGTACTATTAGCAGCAATGCAGAAATGATGGAAACAAAATTAAATTTGAGACCTTAGGTGGAGCAAGTGACGCCTCAAGCTGTTTCACAACTTTGTCATCCTTATATATAGAAACAACCGACGCATTAGCCCAGGATGGATGCCATTTGACTTTGAAAGCCAAATTCAAACCAACCAACGCATCAAGTGCTAAGGGATACTTAAGAGGGTCAGTCACTCCAACCTAATTGAAACGGGGAACACAATTTAAAACTATCAGGATATTGCAATATATTATTACATGTAACATAGCCGTGCGGTAGTCCTACCTGAAGCATGTTGTTGCGTATTTGTTCGGCAGATAGTTCCAACAGTTGTGTGCATTCCTGATCCCATAATACAAATGTAGCACGACAACCATCATTGATTACTTCGATCATTACCTTATACCTATACATCATAGTACATTAGGTCCATATACCCCAGTAAAAAACATAAGAGAAAGCTGATAAATGTAAATAGGTAATGACCTGAAAATCTGGACTTCTGTATTATGGCCAGAACCACATATGTAAGGTGGTTTATCCCCCTTCACAACCCTTGGAGATTCATGGCATGCCTGGTAATACCACCCCCTTGAGATGCCTTAAGCTTGTCGGTGGTTGCAACGGTGACACATTGTGTGATCTGTAATGAAAGTAGGTGTGTTACATTCTCAAAAGGAATCTGTCATTAAAGATTTTTATGTAACTTCATTAGTACTTACATCCTTAAGTTGAACAATATGGTCCAGTGGTAGTATGACAATCTTATACATGAATTTGTCGTAAGGTGTTAGTTGAGAACTTGATGAACTCTGAGACCAATTATGTGACTGTGATGTTAAACTTTGACATGAGACCGGACTGGATTCCATTATTGGTATCCTTAGGTGAAATTGAAGTTAAACATAAAAAATAATGGGTCAGGAATGTAATACTAAACGTACTTAGTAATGAAACGAAATTGTAATACATCCAGTGATAAAGGACCTTTTTAGGAAACCCGCGATTTCGGGTGAGTCATCATTAATGTGCATCTTGGTTACGTTGAAAGTGTTTGAAACAGCCAAAGGATACTTCCCTAGAAAGTGTGTTAACGGCTTGTGATAAGTGTATAGAAGAAACAACAATGCAAGAGCAAATCATTTTGAAGGAGATAGAGTAAGTTTGCCTTCCTCTTTGACTTTAGTAAATTGGAGAAGGATGATGGTTGGGGCAGACATGTCCTTCCTTAGTTGGCAGTAGTCATGGAACTGCAATGCATACCCTTCCCAGAGAGTACAGTGTATAGTATTATTTCTACAGACACGTGAAACCAATAAGTAGGGAATATGATAACATTTAACCATTTAGTACATCAATATGTTATAGTATTGCAGACATACCCCAAGTCCTTCAAAACCAAGTTAATTTGCTATTTTTTGCTACCACTTTGTAGTTGGGTGTATCCAATCTCCGTAACCATCCCGATTACGTCTACAACATTCAACAAACCAAATCAAATCGTAAGATCCTGATCAATCTAAAAGGGTTTCATGTAATGTCATTTGAATGTGTATGAAATACATTTATGTCTACATACCTATTAACACATCCTTTTTCCACTTGCCATAGATGATATCTGTGAAAGGCATGAATTTCAGGTTCTTTGATGGTATGACATGCTTATTCTTGTCGGTGACGGAAGTACCGCCAGTAAACACCAACAAAAACTTGTGTTCGGATGGTTTGAACAATAGGTCATTCACCAACACTTGAAAATTAGCAATGGTGTAGGTGTAATCCACGGTCAGCACAACATCAAAGAGTTGTTTATACATGGTAGGGACTTTGACGTGAATATCTGTTCCCTGCAAGGTTCATAGTGGCCATTGTTATTTTAGTAAGAATTTTTAAAATGGAATTTATGATAATTGTAAGGTTCATAGTGGTCATAAAAATACTAAACGTAGAAACATCCTCCAAGTAATGAAACTTATGATTAAATGAAACTTGACACATACAAACAAAGGGAAACATGAAACATGAAACACACAAAAAATGGAAAACATCCAAAATAGTAACGCAGATTGGAATTTCAAGTCAAGTAAGAACAACTTTCATCTTAAAACGTTGCTTATATGATTAAGTCATGACAATAGAGACAGTAAAAGCAAAAACAAGTTACAAAGAAAGCACATCTCTTACCTCATTATCAACAACAATCATCTCAAAGTGTTGCTTATTCTTTGATAGAACACTCCATTTGTGATGAATTCTGACTGCTATCTTCCACAGCTCTTTACTATTGTTGATGTCCTTCACCATTGTATACGACCTTGCCACTGGAAGTTTTTGGAGTTCAGTAAAGCTTGCGTTTTCTGAGTGAGTGTTGTTTGATGAAAGAGAAATGTAATGTGATGCAATGAAAATGTTCAAACGTATGGTGGTTTGTTCCCTTGACAGATTTTGTGTAAAGTTGTTTTTTATCTGCTTTCAAGACACTCAAGTACAACAGCATCTGGATACCTGCTATGCAGCCCTTGGAAACTGGTCCAAAACCACTGACTCAACTTTATGGAACTCCAAACCAATGCCCTTGCTGTGTAATTTTATTTGGTTTTTTACAACTGTTTCAACTTGGTTGCACCTACAAGTTGTGTTTTATACATACAGACCGTAACTTTTCCATCCAAATAGTAGTTGGTATCTAACAAATCATGCTTTTAGTTCAAATTAGTTGGTTTTGGACGCTAATTGCCCCTAATTAAGTGACGTGGAGCCAATTAAGCAACAGTTGGGGGTGTAATTTCCAGAACAAAGGATGTTCTTATATTATAGATGCCGAAAGTGCATATAAAAGTTGTTGTTTTGGTTTTCCACGTCAATTGTGCAATTTTCATTTTCTTTGTTTAATTGATTTCACATTTCTGTTAATATTGAGCATACAATATTACCAATTGAATTATATATAACACTGATGGGTCATTATGAGGGGAGAAACATACACATTGAGTTAAACACTTACCTAAAGGTCAAAGACTCATCTAAATAAGTGAGAGAGACACCACATATTTACCCAAAACCTTAAGGTGATAGGTGTATGGGTTCTCTCACTTATAAAATGCTTAACCTCCACTTTTCTAAGCAATGTGAGACTTAAAACTCACACTTGTTTCTCAACACAACTCACACTTGTTTCCCAACAAACACTATATATTAAATTAATTGAATTATATATAAAACTATATATTAAACTATTATTTTTAAATTTATACTGTCTTAGATATTTTATTAAATAAATATTAGTTTATATAAATTTATGATACATTTGTTTTATCAAATATTTTGAAATCCTATGTAATACCCCTACAATATTGAGATTGATACTGCTGTAGACAAAATTTATTGATAATGCTATATTGTTTAAATTCATGATTGATTCATGATTTTTTTTACAAGAGAAATTTGATTCCTATGCAAGAAATTATATAAATAATTGTGTGTGATTAGCGCCAAAGTGAGATCACTCATTTTTATTTATAAAAGTCTCTTTGTAGTTTGAGGAATGACTTTAAGTCATTACTATGATTATCTTCCCAAAGGTGGACAATTGTGTGTAGAGATTCTGGTTGATTAATGACAGTTATTGGAGATGCTTGGGTCCAAGGGGTTTATTTACCCAAAGGAGATAAATTTATAAACTCAATGTATGCTCACTGAGTAGCTTATTCTTGAAATTTGTGTATGAAGTTGTTGGAGGTGTTTTGGTTTAGAGAATTTATCTACCCAAAGGAGATAGATTTTCGAACCCAACATATGCTCATTGAGCGACTTATCTAAGGTTCTGGCCTTGGCTGTAACCTGGGTTTTGCGCATTCCACCCAAAGAGGATTGTGTGATAATGTTGGCCTCTTCGTGATAACTTATATTTATTAAAGCTATATCTTGCCTTTATTATTTGTTTTGATGTATTCCTATTTTTTTCTCAACAGTGACCTTCTCTATGAACAATTGTTCTGCTTCTATTGAGATCCTGAATTAGTCTAATTTTAATAAATGGAAGAAAGACTTAGAGTTTTCATTAGGGATTGCCGATCTTGACATGACAATACGTGAAACCAAACCTGTGATCAATTATCAGAGTACACCTTAGGAGAAAGAAAAATTAGCTAAGTGGGAGAGGAGTGATCGACTTAGCTTATATGTTATTAAGAGGACTATTTCTGAATGTTTGATAAGTGGACTGCCTGATAAAGAGAATGCTAAAGAATATCTTACTGCTATTTCCAAGTGTGTAGTTGAGGAAGAGAAGCTAAAAAAGGAAAGAAGTGATTTAGACTTCCTAACTTTTCATGCTGAACCCCATTCTGTAAGAAATCTTTTTGCTTCTTTTGGTGTAAGGAAAAGAGGAATAAGAAAACTAATTGTCATGCTTTTAAAACTTGGTTAGACAACAAGAACAAATCTGGAGGTAATCATTTAGCTTTTGTCTATTTTGAGTCTAACTTAGTTGATGTTCCCATTAATTCACGGTGGCTTGATAGTGGTTCTACAACCTATATTGCCGTGTCCTTACATGGGTTCAAAAACCAACAGAGACCAAACTTGAGGGAAAGCAAGCTCAGGGTAGAAAATAATCTTGAAGTCGTTGTGGAGCTAGTGGGAGATGTCAGCTTAATTCTAGGAACTGGTTTTGAAAGATACATTTTATGTACCTTCTTTTAGGAGGAATTTAATTTCAGTATCTTGTTTGGATAGACTTGGATTTCAGTTTAAATTTTATGATGAAAAAATAAATTTGATGTTGAATTCTCGAGTTGTTAGTAATGGTATCTTGTTGGATGGTTTATATAAGTTGTATTTGGATTGCGATAATATTTCCTCATCCTTGAACGTTGAGAGCTCCATTGCTAAAAGGACTAAAATTAGAGAAAAATCCTCTTTGTTGTGGCACAAGCGTCTAGGCCATATCTCTAAAGAAAGAGTTGAAAGGTTAATAAGAGTTGATATTTTACATTTCTTAGACTTTAATGATTTAGGGACTTGTGTGGATTGCGTTAGAGGAAAATTTACCAAGATCAATAAGAAGGGTTCGACTAGAATTTCAGACCTTTTGGAAATAATCCATACAGACATTTGCGGCCCCATTTCTCCTACTATTTGTGGTAATAAATATTTTATCACTTTTATTAATGATTTTTCTAGGCATGGCTATCTCTACTTGATTAAGGAAATATCAGAAGCAGTTGAAAATTTTAAAATCTTTAAAATAGAGGTTGAAAAGCAACTGGGAAATGTGATAAAGGTGGTACGTTCTGACCGTGGTGGAGAGTATTATGGTAGATATGATTCTTCTGGGCAACATATGAGGCCTTTTGCAAAATACTTGCAAGATTGTGGAATTGTTCCACAATACACCATGCCTGGTACTCCTGAACAAAATAGTGTAGTCGAAAGGCGAAACCGCACCCTTAAGGATAAGATGAGAAGCATGATGAGTATGTGTAATTTACTATAATTTTTATGGGGTGACGCTTTGAAAACAACCCTCTATATACTTAACAGAGTTCCTAGTACATCAGTTCCAAAAACAGCTTTTGAGCTTTGGACAGGTAGAAAACCCAGTTTGAACCACCTCTGTGTCTGGGGTTGCCCTGCAGAGGTTAAAATATATAATCCTTTTGAGACAAATCTTGACCCAAAAAAAAGTAGTTGTTATTTCATTGGATATCCAAATCGAGCTAAAGGATACAAATTCTTCTGTCCTGGTAGAGACAATAAAAATGTAAAGTCCATGCATGGAAAATTTCTTGAACTTGATGTTGCTGAGCCTGTCATTGCATCTGATAATATTGATTATGTTATGCCTGATGTTGTTACTTTGTCACTGCCTAATTTTGATAATGCTAGATCATCCACTGCTCATGGAGGTTTTGCTCTAAATGAGAGTGTGACTGAACATCTAGTTGAAGATGTGATTAAACCACTTATTGAAAATGTAGTTGATTCTTCTGTTATAGCTGAGGTTGCACAACCTGATGAGCCAGTTGAGAAAATTCATCTTAGGAGGTTAGTAAGACAAAAACGACCTGCTATCTCTAATGATTTTGTAGTTTATCTTAGTGAGGTGATAAGTGCCAAAAAGTCGTGTTTTGAGTTGTAGTTTTACGGCACTTATCGATTCATTTGTATTGAATTCTTTGAATAAAACCCCACTTTATTTGTAAAAGTGTATATTTAGTGTATACTAGTATTTTCGTGTAAATATCATTGAGTTTAATTGTTTTTATCTCATTTTTGAAGGTATTCAAGCATTGATATTTAGTCATTTTAAGATATAGCATTGAATAAGCTTTCAGACGCTTCCGACCGGGCTTCAAACGGAGTTACGGTTCGAAAGTTATGAAGAAAACAGTATGCTAAATTTTTCTACTGCCAACTCTCGCTTGAGCTCGCCGGGCGAGCTTGAAGCGAGCCAGAAATTCCAGAAGCTATAGAAAAAGTCTCCTTAATTCGTCGGGCGAACCGTTACTTTGTCGGGCAAGTTTGTCTGGGTAGAAACACATTAAAAGGGGTAAAAACACATTTTTTTAGGTAATGTTTTGGGGTATTTGTTCCTAATTCATCAAACCTTCATTTTTGAGTAGATTTAGCTTAGAAACAACACATGGAGTATGCATCTTGACGATTCGGAGTCGAATCCACTTCAATCAGAGTTGACAAACTGTGAGATTTGTGCTCTTCTTCTCTCTTCTCTTTGTACCCTCTATTTGTTAGGGTTTTGTATGTGAATTTATCTTGATTGTATGTATATTTATGGATCTTTGTATAAAATATCTTTTACAACTCTTTATCGATGGTTATCTTTGATTTTTTACTTAATGGGTTTGGATTGCTACAGACATATACGGTTCGAACTCGATCTGTGATGAACATTTGTTAGATTCTAAACTCTAGACATAGATTTAGGTCTAATATTCGTGTGGGTGTCGGTTCTTAATGCTCCATGTTGTTGAGTTGCGTGAGACATCACCAATGAGACGATACAGTTGATCTCTTGACTTTGTGTTAGACATAACCTCTGTTGTGAGCGATACGTGGGGTTTTTGACGAGTGATTTAGGTTGAGTGCATTTGATCCATATATTTTTAAGTACATAATGGGTAGAACGAAATACAACTCCTGACGAATTTTCTCATGTCTTAAGAATGTATTTATTTTCTTGTTTTATGTTTTTCCTTTTGCACTTTTATTCCAAACCATTTAAACCCAAACTCAATAACATTTAAATTATCGAACGACAGTTCAATAACACTAATCTTTATGGACACGATAATTTCCCGGATGAATACTTCCAAAAAATTTTGTTGCCTGCCGCTTTACCGCGCCAACATGAGGATGCTTTTGATGTTGGTAGTGTTATTGATCCTAAAAATTATCTAGAAGCTATTAATTATCCTCAATCTAGCATGTGAACAAATTCAATGCACGATGAAATGAAATCCTTGGTAAATAATGATGTTTGGGAACTAGTGGAGTTACCAAGAAACTGTAAGGCAATTGGATGCAAGTGGATATTCAAAACAAAGAAGGACTCAAAGGGTAAAATTGATAGGTTTAAAGCAAGACTTGTGGCTAAGGGCTTCACACAAAAGGAGGGATTGATTTTAATGGAACTTTTTCTCCTGTTTCCACTAAAGACTCTTTTAGAATCGTTATGGCCCTTGTAGCACATTTTGACTTAGAGTTGCACCAGATGGATGTTAAGACTGCTTTTCTGAATGATGATCTTAATGAGGAGGTGTACATGCAACAACCTGAGGGTTTTGTGTCAAGTGGTAATGAGCATTTGGTTTGTAAATTAAGAAAATCTATTTATGGTTTCAAACAGGCTTCCAGACAATGGTACTTGAAATTTGATGAGGTGGTGACTTCATTGGGTTTTAAAGAAAATAAAGTCGATCAGTGCATCTATCTTAAGGTCAGTGAGAGCAAATTCATCTTTCGTGTGTTATATGTTGATGATATTTGCCTTCCAATAGTGATCTTGGTCTACTTCATGAGACCAAACTTATGCTAACCAAGTTCTTTGATATGAAAGATCTTGGTGAAGCATCATTTGTGTTGGAAATTGAAATACATAGAGATAGATCATGTGGTGTACTTGGCTTGTCGTAGAGGGCTTATATTGATTTCATTACAAAGCCACTAAAGCTTTATTGTGATAATAGTGCAGCCGTGTTCTACTCTAAGAATAATAAATGTTTTAGTGGTTCTAAGCATTTGGAATTAAAGTATTTGACAGTCAGAGACCTTGTAAAGAAAAATGACATTGTTGTTGAGTACATTGGTACTGATTTCATGCTAGCTGACCCCCTAACTAAAGGATTGTGTTCAAAAACCATGTTGAGAGTATGGGCATTGTGAGTTCTTTTGATGTACTTGGTTAGTGGGAGTTTGTTCTTTATGTCATTTTCTTATCATGATGCATTTTATTTTGGACACTTTAAGTGTTGGATTTTCAAATACTTTCAATTTTAAGCAATTGATATTACAAAGAATATTGTTATTATTATTTGTCATTGTTTATTTATAAGTCAATTATTAAAATTGGGACTCAGAGTCATAGGGACCACAGTGCCTATGGTCGACACTAGTTTGGAGTTCGAGGTATGGTTATAATTTTGAGCTCGGCATCTTTGGGACCACTATACCGATGGTCGATGCCATATTGGAGTTGAGGTATGATTTTAAGCTCGACGTTGTCTGGACCACTATGCCGGTGGTCGACGCCATATTGGAGCTGAGGCATTATGGTTTGTAAAACCATGCAATTTCTTTGGCTTTAATGCATTTGAGAGAAATTATTAAGGACTGGCAAAGAAATAGCAGTTGGCTACTGGATCACATTAGCATGTTATTTTCTTGCCACACTCCACACTGATGACTAGTTGGCGAAGTCTGTAGTATTTGTAACCACAGAAGGTTTTATTTTAATGAAGGATATAATAATCATCGTGATTCAATACTGCTTGACTTTTGTTGGATGGAGTCATATTCAGACACTGCACATGGAATCATGCATTTCTTTAAAATGCGACCGCATTTTAAGGAATTAGTCATTAACCCGAGAGTCGTTTTTAAAATGTATTTTAAAAATAAAAAATGCACAATTGATTTTTCCCAAGTTGGAGAATGTTAGATTTATCTAACTTTTTATGGGCTACAATCAATTGTTGTTTAGTTTATGAAAAACGGGTTAATCGTGATTCTGATGGGGGTGCATATATAAGCCCTTTTATTGGTTAAGTGATCTCTTTTAAATAAAGGCTGAATATCTGAAATCTTATTGGCGTGGGTAAAAGTGTGGGCTTTAACCTTTGAACCATAATGGGTAGGGACTAGGGTTATATATATTATATGGCTAGGTCCCCTATGTAATCACAAGAGAATAAGAAACATAACTGACGTCTCCACAACTTGCTCCATTGAGAGTTGTGAACGAGAGTGTGAGATATAGAGGAATATCCAATTATTCATCCTTTCGGGATTCTTAATCATGACTTCAACAAGTAAGTATTGATGTTCTAATTTCATATAATCGATCATTGAATATTTCTGCTTACATCATAACCTGTCGATCAGAGGTCGAGTTGTTCTTTGAATTCAGTGTTATAAAATTTACCAGTTTTTCTTATGCCTTTTTACAAAGCGCAAAAGAAGGTATTAAAGGACATCATTCTTCTTCAGAGTAGATTTTTGTGGCATGAAAATGAAAAAAATAAGGTTATTTATTGGATAAAATGGAGTAAAGTGTGTAAACCTAAAGAAGAAGGAGGTTTAGGTGTCTGTAACGTCATTTTTTTTAATGAAGCACTGTTATTTAAGTGGAAGTGGAGATTTATTCAAGATGACAAAGTTATTTGAAGGGATATTTTTAAGGAAAGGTATGGAAATTTGCAGCATTGTGTGTTGAAGGAGGAGGTTACGTCAGGTTCAAATAAAGCCTCAATCTGGTGGAAAGATATTGATGCTTTGGGTAGGAACTCAGTCGGGTATAAATTGGTTTGCGGATAATATTTCGGTTAGGTTGGGAGATGGCTCTTTGTTTGTTTTTGGCATTACAGGTGGCTAGGGAGTGTCACGTTACATGATTTGTTTCCTCTGTTGTTTCAAGAGTGCAAATTGCAAGAGGCTTTTTTTGCGAATTTTGGTTTTTGGGAGGATCGAAAGTGGCAGTGGCGTCCTTTAGCGGTGTATTTGGGTGATGATGCTTATTTGTTGTCTAATTCTTTAGAGCTTCTGGATATTTTAAAAGATGTTTATTCCTCTCCTTCTCCTGTTACTTTCGATTCTTTTAGGTAGAGAGATAGTGTGGATGGATGATTTTCGGTTAACAGCTATTATACTAAGTTGAATGCCACGGCTCAAGAGGAGATGATCGAAGTCAAAGTTTTAGAGGCTTTGAAGCAGGTATGGTGTACTAAAATCCCTTCTAAAATTAAGATTTTTTCTTGGAGAGTTATGTTGGATATGATTCATACTAGGGAGCAATTAGAAGGAGAGAAATTATTCATTCTAATAAAAAATTAGTTTGTGTTTCTTGTTCAGTTGAAATCGAGTCCAATTTTCATTTGTTTTTTATTGTTGTTTTAGTAAGAAGGCTTGGGAGAAAGTGTTTGCTTGGTTAGGTTTAGAGGATATGGACACGTCTTGTTGTGTTCATAATTTTAATACTTTTCGGGAGATGGTGAGTAGGAAGGTGGAGAGAGGCAAGACGAGTTTGATTTGGATGACCTCTATTTGAAGTTTATGGCTAATGAGGAATGCTTTAATGTTCAATAATATTATTACCTTTATAGGTGATGTTGTGTTCAACATTAAATTTCTTTCTTGGTTTTGGTTTGTTTACGGTTGTAATTCTATGGCGAAATTTGATTATTATGCTTGGTGTGTTTGTCTGTGAAATATCATAAATTCTAAATTTTTATTGGGTTTGAGTACCTATTATTCTCGTTATTTATTATTTTGATTATAAAAAAAAAGCAGCCGAAGAAACTATTAGCCATGCAATGCATGGTTTGAACACATTGTATGACTGACACAAACCCTAGGGGTAGGCTATAACGAGACATAAATCTTCCTAATTAACATCGACATTAATCTTACTTATCACAAGGTTCAAAGGTAAATCTATTTGGAGTGCTTGATCTATGTTATAAGGTAAGTTAACCTCTTGATCCTTTTCATTCGGTTTTTTTTTTTTTTTTGCTTAAATAGTGTTTTCGTCCCTGTAAGTTAGCGTGTTTTTGGTTTTCGTCCCTGTAATTTTATTTTTTGGTTTGAGTCCCTATATTTCACATTCGCGTTCGTTTTAGTCCTTAAAACCAAAATCCGCAGAAAAATCTGCAGGAAACCTTCGAATTTTCCTACGAATTTTGCCTTTAAGGACTAAACAGCAAGCAAAAAGTAAGATATATAGACTAAAATCCAAAAAAAAAAAATTTACAGAGACGAAAAATAAAAACACGCTAATTTACAGGGACGAAAAATACTATTTAAGCTTTTTTTTTTATTCATATATGTTTTCTTCTTCGAGGAGTGCTAGTCCATCTCACTGTTACATAATCACACAAACAATAAGATTTAAAATGAATCATTTCTAACATTGTTCTATTGAACGTGTTATTTATTAACCGAAAAAAGTAACTTCATCAGCAAATTGTTCGAAGATCAATTTGAAACGCAAGTCATATTCTAAGGGGTTGCAAGTCAATAAAAATGAATTAGTTAAAGATTAAAATTTTTATTTAATTTTTTTTTAAAATATTAATAAGGAAATACAATTATTGACAAATACTAGATTGAATAAGAATATTTTGTTTGAATATTTTATAATTTAAATATTATAATTATTATATTCTAATAATTATTACCTGAACATATACATTTTAATTATATTAGTTATTTATCAAATTAAGAGTCTTAATTGATTAATTAATCAAATAAATTTAAGAGGTTAATTAGATTTTTATTTAATAATTAATTAATTAATTAATTAGATATAGATTCAAATATGAGTGGATGTTATAATGTCCCATTTCAGAATAATGAGAAATATAATTGACCATCACCTTATATATAAATTATAGTCCCAAATATACCGTACACAAATAATTTATCTCTTCATCCTATCCGATGAGTATTCAATACATTAAGAGTATCAATGGATTTGTTAGATTTAGATTAATAACGATTAATCAAAATATACATGCTTAAGAAATAATAATATATAATTTAGACACGGAAATCAAGCATGTTTAAAATTAAAGGATCGATAAATTGATTTTTTGACGGTAATCCTAAACCCATAAGTTGATGTCTTTTACGGTTCTTTCTCAACCGATACTCCTTATGCCTCAAATTCTCTTCAGATGGGGAGAAGAGATAATTTGCTAGTTGTACGGTATATTGGGGACCATAACCTATATATAGTGTGATGATCAATTATGGTTCTCATTCTTCCCAAATGGGTCATCCCAACATCCACTCATATTTGAGTTCATACCCAATTATTTATTTAATTAATTAAATAATTTTCAAATAAAATCTAAATAGCATTTTAACATTATTTGATCACATAATTATTTAAGACACTTTATTTGATAAAATAGCTAATATAACTAGGGGTGTTCGCGGTGCGGTTTGAGTGGTTTTGACGCTACAAATCATCCGAACCGCAAGAGAAAAAACCATGCGGTTCGGTTGGCTTTTAGAAAAAATCCGAACCAAACCAAACCAAATCAATGCGATTTGGGTTGGTTCGGTTTTTTACAAGATTTTTATTGAGCCATACATACACGTATAAATAACAACATAACTTTCTGTTTAGTCATTCATACATTACCAAATAACGAAAAAACTCATCATATTTAGACAAAAATTTCTCATTCAATATACAAAAATCAATTTAATCAAAAGTGAAAAAAAATAGTAGCATAAAACAATGTCAAAAATATTATAATTAAACAAAAAAATAGAGAAGAATGGAGATTAGAGAAAAATGAAAAAGAAAAAACATAAGAGATGTGAGATTAGAGAAGAAAAGTGCGATAAAAACGTAATTAGAAGAAAAAATAGTAACATAAAAATGAGAAGATGAAAAAGAAAGAGCATGTGATATAAGAGATTAATATAGAAGAGGTGAGATGTATATGGAAAAGACGATGAGAAGAATGTGTAATATTATTAGAAGAGGTTTGAGAAGGTTGAAACTTAAACGCTAATGGGTTTGAGTTTTGGGTTGGATGTGGAATAAGTGAAGTTTGAGTTGTAATACAATGCGGTTTGTTTTGGTTTAGTTCGGTTTGTAAATACAAACCGCAAACCCAACCGAACTGCGCGGTTTTATTAAAAGATGACCCGAACAAATCCGAACAAAATGCGGTTTTTTGCGGTTTCGATTTGGTTTGGTTTGGTTTGCGGTTTTCTATTGGGTTGGTTCGGTTTTGAACACCCCTAAATATAACTAAACAAATATATTTGGCCACATATTTATTGGAATATTAATATATTACTATATTATTAAAATATTCCAACAATCTTCCACTTGACCAATATATCTTAATGATTATATCATAATTCTTTAGGCGCGCATCCGAATGCTATTCTTCTTTAGATTTCAACTTTACAATTTGTTCCACCTTATACATAAATAATGAGATCACCGCGGCTTCTGTCACTAACGTATAACGTGACGAAATCTCGACGACCACCACATCAACGTACTTGATGACATAGATCGATATGGATGACTGACATGGAAATTTTATGCAATGTGATCTCTAAATCATGCATATTTTCAACTGGTCCTACTGGAGTCTTTAGTGAGATCAAATTGAAGTTCCTTAGGTGCAATTCAAAGTTACAATATTTTTGCACATAACAAAAAAAAAAACTTAATATTGTTATAACAATAATATCTCATAAGTTTTATTTCTGCAGAAAATTAAAAATAACATAAAATTTGTACCAAAATAAAACCAAAGCATAGAACGTAGAAAATTAAGGAAAAAACTCCCACTAATCTAAGACAATCTCAAAACCAAGACCCATATGAGCAACATGCCCATGAAAGGTCTTAGGTGCTAAACCTTTGGTTAGCGGATCAACTAGCATGAAGTTGTCCCTATATGTTCTCTCAAAATTTGTTTCTCCTGAACTCTTTCTTTCACAACAAAATACTTGATATTGATAAATTTTGATTTTGTAGAACTCATATTGTTGTTGGAGTAGAGCACAACTACATTATTGTCACAATAAACCTCCAAGGGCCTCTCAATGCCCCCAACGATGTGTAGGCTTGTGACAAAGTTCCGCAGCCATATTGCATGATTTGATGCCTCAAAGCAAGCCACAAACTCTGCTGCCATGGTGGATGGAGCTACTAAAGTCTGTCTGGAAGACTTCCAGGAGACGGCTCCTCCATCCAAGAGAAAGATGTAACCAGATGTGGAACGTCTTCTATCTGGGCATCCAGCAAAATCTGAGTCAGAGTACCCAATAATCTACAAGTTATCTGACTTTCGATACGTGAGCACAAAGTCTCTTGTTCTCTTCAGGTAGCACATTACACACTTTACTGCTATCCAATGCTATATACCAGGGTTGTTTAGATATCTGACAAGAACTCCTACAATGAATGTTAAGTCGGAACGAGTGCAAACTTGAGCATACATAAGACTTCCCACAACTAAAGCATATGGAACCTTATGCATCTCTTCCTTTTTAAGATTTGTAGTGGGGCACTGTTTGAGACAGAACTTGTCTCCTTTAGCAACATACTTGTATCCTGGTTTACTATCTTTCATGGAGAATCTATCCAGAACTGTATCAATATAGCTCCTTTGTGACAATCCTAAAATATCTCGAGGACGGTCTCTAAGTATTTGAATTCCTAAGACAAAGGAGGTGTCCCCAAGATCTTTCATCTCAAATTTATTTATGATAAATATCTTGGTTTCGTGCAATAAGCCTATATTGTTGCTTGCCAAAAGGATATCATCTACATATAGTACCAAGAAAACACATTTACTCCCACTGAACCTTTGGTATACACAATTATCAACCGGATTAGCCTCAAAACAAATGATAATATTACGTGATGAAATTTGTAATACCATTGACGGAAAGCCTATTTAAGGCCATAAATGGATTTCTTGAGTTTGCAAACCATAGACTTTGGGTCTCCTGACACAAAGTTTTCTGGTTGCACCATATATATCGTTTCTTCAATGTTTCCATTTAGAAACATAATCTTTATTTCCATCTGATGCAACTCTAAATCAAAATGAGCTACCAATGCCATCATGATCCTAAGAGAGTCCTTCGAAGAAACTGGAGAGAAAGTCTCTTTATAATCAATTCCTTACTTTTGAGTAAAGCCTTTTGAGACTAGACGAGCTTTATATCTCGCAATGTTACCCTTTGAATCCCTTTTGGTTTTAAATATCCATTTACAACCAATGGGTTTCTTTCGTTCATGTAATTTAATGAGATCCCAAAGATCATTATCGGTCAGCGACTTCATCTCATCCTTCATGGCATCAACCGACTTATGAGAGTTTGGACTCCGTATAGCTTGACTAAAGTTGATAGGATCTTCCTCAGTCAAACCAATGCCATCTTCTCGTTCCTGAAGAAATACAACATAATCATCTGCAATTACACTCTTCCTCTCTCGAGTGGATCTTCTTAATGGTGGCTCTTGAGGTTGTTGAGTTTGAACTATAGGTGGTGCTTGAGGAAGAAACTCAGTATTATCTTGTTCTTGAGGGATGTTAGGAATAACATCATTTTTTTTATTTCAGGATCTATTTCTGGAACAAAGATAGGTACAAAGACTTGATCATTGTGAGATGTATTACCCCAAATTTTGACCACCAAGACTTCCCATCATTGTGAAGATCATTACCACAATATAGATGTACCACCATAACTCATCAATCTCCTCAAGGATTGTTGAGCATTCACTACAATCAAGAATTAGGGGTTTGAGCCCTCTCAGAGCACTTAGACAAAGGATCAATCAAGAAATGACATGACCTTCAACTTGTCTAGTCTCTCAAACACCCATAAATGATCAAGAGGTCTTCCACATCAAGAATCAAGCACAAGGTTGCAACATTCCAAGTGGATCGAGCCTCAAGATCGCCAGTGTCACCCAATTAGGGTTTTGGTCGACCAAGGCCTCCAGATGAAAATTTTCATCTGGGCATGAGCCAATACTTCAAAACATGATCCAAAATGCTCCAAGGGACCTCATGGATCCAATCATAGAGTCAAAATAGCCTCAAGGGATGCATTCATCAAAAATCAGGAATTAGGGTTTCTTGACCTAATTCACCCCTAAGTTGACTTTTGAGGCAAGACATGAACCAAGACCTCAAGACATGATTTTAGGGCTTAAAACACACCATATTGATCCATTTACAACAATGGATTGATCCAAGAAGCTTGATTCATAAGTTTCAAATTCATCTGGACCACAATTAGGGTTTTAAAGAAAAAGTCAACTGTATCTTTGACTTTTGACCAAGACATGTTCCCAAACCTTGGGACTTGATTCAAGACACCCTAAAACACCTATGGAATCCATCCATTAGGTTTGAATTAGGTCAAGAACTTGATTTCATGGAGGATCACACAGTTTAGAATTCATCTGACAAAAAGTCAACTGTGCCCAAAATCAAGTTTGACTTTTTGAATTTTTTTCACAAAATATGGCTCCCCTAAGTCAAAAACAATGTTAATGTATGGTTTTGATCATCATCCATCAAGAAAAATTAAGAAAAGTGAGGTTTCTTGCAAAAGGGGCAGCCATAAGAAACTTAAAAATTTCTAAGTTATGGAACAAAAGTGATTTGGTACCAACTTTGCAAGGTCATAACTCCCAAACCCTAAGGCCTTTTTCTTCCATCCAAAGCTCAAATGAAAGTTCACACGACATACTTCAAAAGTGTCAACTACATCAAATTTCAAATCATCATGGATTCTGAGTTATGATTGAATCAAAATCACAGAAACATGAAAATGCTTCTTTTTCCAACACTTAGACAAAATTCTGTCCAAGACAGATTTTGGGTAAAACACCAAAACTTGGGAGATGCTTACACCTAGTTGCAAGATGAATAAATCTCAAATGTAAACATCAAAGTTTTTATACATGTTACCAACAATCCAAAGAGATCATTGGCATGAAACAACTTAACTTTAGCCAAGAGTTATGGCTGCCACAAGAGGCACTGTTGCCACTGTTTTCATGACAGTTTGGATATTTTCTTGCTAGCCATGATTTTTGAGTCAAATTCAATGATCACTATGCCAAGCCAATTCAATGTGATCAGAGTGACTCCTCACAAACCTGCAAGATAGTACCAAAGAGCCAAGTAAAAATCTCATGAGAATGATGAAGTTTTGTCATGGAAGCCTTGAATTTCAAAGGCAATTATGAGCAAATAATGCATATTCAAGATTACTATCCCTTGTAGTCAATATGCTCTAATAAACAACATTTAAAAGGATTGCAGAATGTGGATTGAGTCAATACATAGCTGAGCTATTTGGGACTGCTATTGTACCTTGTGTAAGAAGCAATTATGCCAAGCCAAGACCATTGAATTCAGTTCTTATCCTTCAAGTTCCAACTGTTCATGCTTGACAAATTTATTTACCTATAAATAGAGCTCACTTCTGATGTTTACAAACACACCAAAACAACTTACAACATAGCTTTCTCTCATTTCCTTCTTAAGAACAAAAACTCCATTTTCTTGAGAAGGCTTTATCGGGTTTTGAGTTGGAGACCAATGCAACTCAAACCAATGGTTCACACACCTCATATACAACATATAGAAGTGATCCAAACACCTTGATCACTTCTGTAACACAAGAATCAAGATCTCACTAGTCAACTTGATCCAAATACAACTGAATTCCAGCCAAGTGATCTAAGGAGTTCCAAAGGGCTTTGAAGCTTGCAACATAATCCATACCATTAAACGAAGCTGAGAGGATCATCATTTCCCTTCTGTAACACCTTTGGACCAAAGTTCCATTTCTTCTTGCAAAGAGGTAAGCCTTGACTCTCTAACTATGTGAAGCATGCATTATCTGTTAGGACTTATGTTTGCCTTAAGTATATAAACATGTGTTAAGCAATTCCCCTCAAACAATTGAACCAAAATCATCATGTACACGATTGCATAGTTTGTTTTGCATATTTTAGGGTTTATCTGATCATCATGATATAACTTGTTGCACACTAAAAAGAAATGAAATTAAACCATATCACTGAGTTCCTGGCATAAAAGCACACAACTTTCATGTTTATTTCATTCAAAACCATTGTGAAATGAAGGAGATAGAGTAGTTTTTGCAACCTGCGAGCCAGCTCAAGGAAGAAGATGGCCATGGCGCCATTTTCAGGTTTTAGAACCAAACATAGTAAATATTATTCCCTTGCCAATATATGTTTGAATTGGCATTGCGCCCTAGTGAAAACACTAGTATTTGTGTGTGTGTGTGTGTAGCGAGCGAGAGGTCTGGGGTTCGAATCCCCCTCGCCCCAGACCTTTTGGTATTTTTTTGAACCATTATCAAAAGAAGGTTTCCTATATTATTTACTCTTTCCATTCTCTATCAGCCAATGCACATGGCTCAGATGGTAAAGTTTTAAACTCTTCACCCCAAGGGCGTGGGTTCAAACCTTGGGAGGACCATCCCCTATTTTTTACCACTTAATTCCTTCATTCTTTTTATAACTTCTAAAATAACTTCAAAAATTCATTTCTCTTTCAATTTCAATAATTTTTGAATAATTCTTTTTTCCAAAATTCACAAATATGTTAAAATATTTAGTTCCACAAAAAAATCAAAAAAATATTATTTATTTAATATAGTTTGAATTTTTGTAAAGAATTCCTTTTTAATTGTTTTTTAAACATTTTTAAAAATATTTCTTTCTCTTGATTTTTCAAATTCAAATGATTTTCAAATCATTCTATGGATAAAACATGATTTTCTAAACATTAATCCAAGATCACAACTTGTTTTTCACACATGTTTGATAATTTTGATCATTTAATTGAATTTTATTCAAATTAAAATACATTTTTTAATCAAATTAGGATTTTGATTATTTTCACCCTTACAAATCTTTTTCAAAACACTTTTGGGCCTCTAATAGAGTGTAAGACCCATCCCTTGTCACATAAATAAATTTTGGGCCTCAATCATTGTATAAGTCTCACTGTGTTTTCCGAAACCGCTGCGCGATCGACGCCTTTTAAACAAAAATATCTGGAACTCCCTTTGGTTGTAAGTCCCATATTTCTTCTTTTCAAAATCACTTTTGGGCCTCTTGGTAGAGTGTAAGTCCCATCCTTTTGTAAATACTTGATTTGGGCCTCAGTCATTGTATAAGTCCCGATACGATTTTAAAAAGCTCGGCGCGATCGCCATTTTCAAACAATTTTCATCTGGGCCTCCCCTTGAGTTGTAAGTCCTATTTTTCTTCTTTTTCAAACACTTTTGGGCCTCTAATAGAGTGTAAGACCCATCCTTCTTGTAAATACAATAATTTGGGCATCAGTCATTGTATAAGTCCCTCTGTGATTTTCAAAACTACGACGCGATCGTTGCCTTTTCAAAAGAATTCATCTGGGCCTCTCCTTGAGTATAAGCCCCAGACTTCCTTTTAAAACAATTTTCTTTTTTTGATTTAGATTCAAATTCAAAGTGTTATCAAAACTTTCTTCAATTTCTTGAATAACTAACCATACAACTGTAGTTGCTATGCAGGAGCTTGCACACCTGTAAGTTCTACTATTTCTTCTATACATACTGGTTTATATATTTCATTTGTATATGTATGCCTGTATATACTTGCTTAGAGTTTTCCCCAGCAACTAGTTCTAGGTTTAGATCAAACTAGTGGTTACTCTTTCAACACAGTCAAAACTAGTTCCCCATAGGAAATTCCAGATACAGTCTTGCCTCCTCTTGGGCCTATACAATATGGAACAGAGAAAGACATTATTCCCGGTGAAACTTTCCTCAAGACTGTCATAACTTAGAAATGTGTGTACAAGAAATTTGTTTCCCCAAAGAGGACTAATTCCCGGTGAAACCTCTTTTGAATTTTTTCAAACCCTAGAACCGTTCACTGCAGAAAGGATTATTCTCGGTGAAACCTTTCTTGAAATTTTCTCAGGTTTGGGCCCACATGCTTCCTAAAAGCATCCCCATCCTCCTCTTGGGATTTGTACAAGGACCCACAGGCTTCTTAGAAGTTCTCAGCCTCCTCTTTGGCTTAGTACAAGGACCTGAAGACCTCCTACAAGTATAGGACAGAACTTAGTCATCTCTACTAGTTTAATCCTCCAGAGAGTCAAAACATCAGACAAGTTTAGGGTTGATTCTCATCCCTTAAAACATCAGCCTCCTTTTGGGCTTCATACAAGCAAACTTAGAAAGTATCAGCCTCTTAGGTATCATACAAAGATCATCCTCTAGCTAAGAGTTAACACCTTCATACCAGTAGACTTGGAAAGTCTCATCTCCTCTTGGATCTCAAGGAAACCCTCAAGTTTCCTAAAAGCACAGGAAAAACCCTGATCATTTCATCAATCACTAGCAGAGTTTGAAACATCTATAGGTTAAAACTCAATTTTTAAACTTTCATTCTAAATTCCCCAGCTAGGGTCAAATTACCACCAATAAACCCTCAGAAAAATCAGAACTTCAATGCAGCTGATATTTCAACTCTTCTACACTCAGCAAGAGTTGATTCCCCAATTTGGACCCGTCTCTGGATCTCAATAATCCTCAACAGAAGCTAGCCCCCTCTTAGGCTTCATACAAAAAATTCCCCCAACCAGCCTCCTCTTAGGCTTTGTATAATGATTTTTCCGCAGCAAAGTTAGCCTCAATCTTAGGCTTTAAAGATCATATTCTCCAGCTGAGTCAATAACTTTTAGCCTCAATCTTGGGCTTTATACAAGACAGATAAAATCTCTCCCCAGTGGAGTCAATTTTTTAGCCTCAATCTTGGGCTTTGTACAAGACAGACAAAACTTTCCCAGGAAGAGTCACTCCTTTCAGCCTCAATCTTGGGCTTTGTACAAGACAAATATAAAATTCCCTAGTAGAGTCAACCTTTTAGCTTCAATCTTGGGCTTTGATCAAGGCACACAAAAATTCCCTTAGAGGAAATCAAAAGTTCTCTCTATAGGAAGACATTTCTCTGTGCATCACACATCAAAACAAATAAACAAACAAACCCTAATTCCAGATAACTACTGTAAGTGGCACACTTGTTGATTCAAAAATCCAAGCTATGGTCCCTCTCTTATCCTGGTAAACTTCCTCTTTCATCTAACAGCTGTAAGTGGCAAGCCTCTGGATTATTTACATCCAAGCCGATGTCCCTCTCTTAGCATGGAAAGATTCCTAAGGAAAAATTACATTGCTCTACACTGAGTTAAAGTTTCCTCCTTCAGGACAATTCTCTTATAAAGGAAATTATGGCATTGCTGGATTCCATACATCCCAGTTAAAGTAATACCCCTTTTATAACCAATCCTTCAACAACTTGTGATGAATAGGTGAGATATTCTCCCTTTAGAGATTGACAATTTCTCTCTTAGTCAAACCTTTTAGCTTCAATCTTGGGCTTTGAACAAGACATAAATACTCATCTAGCTTCAATCTTGGGCTTTGAACAAGACACCAAACTTTTTCCTCCCATAGAATAGGAGGAACTACGATTGCTCTGATTTCTCTGTTATCTTTACGGGAATACGTAGGCATAAGATTGCGAAATCTTAGCGAGCACACAAATAAAAAACTTTAGGTCCAGTACCTTACCAAAAACAACGGAAAACCCGAAAACAACAAAAACACTCTCTCAACACTCCCAAAGGAGAAACTTTCCCAACCTATAACAGTAAACACCAGAAGTATTTGAACATGCCAAAGAAAGTCTATGGAATACTCTGGGTAATTGACAACTTCCCTTTGTATAACCTGACCCCGGACCCCCCAATCTCTTAGCATTTATTAAAGAAAAATTTGCATGCAAGGTTAGTTTTAGATATCTTCCCTTTCCTTTCCAGCTCCATAGGATAAATAAGAAATCAGAAAGTAGCACCCAATTCCAACCATTGCGGTAAGGTGGTCGTGTCACCGACAAAAATCGCACGCTACATGAGAAACCGTTTATTCATCAAAGATAACACTCCTTATGCTTCCTTCCCCTCCAAACTCTACATCCTCAAGGAATCTTGCATTTCCCATTTCAAAAACTGTTCTAGTGATAGGATTGTAAAACTTGTACCCGTAAGAGCGTTCAGCGTATCCAATAAAATAACAACTAACTGTCTTTGCATCCAACTTACCTTCATGAGGCTTATAAGGCCTCGCTTCAACTGGACATCCCCAAATGTCCAAGTGTCTAATGCTGGGCTTTTTCTCAGTCCAGAGATTATAAGGGGTCTTAGCTACTACTTTACTAGGTACTCTATTAAGAATATAAACTATGGTGTTTAATGCTTCTCCTCAAAATGACTTTGGAAGAGAAGAACGACTAATCATACTTCTTACTATGTCCTTAAAAGTTCAGTTTCGTCATTCTGCAACTCCATTCATGCTGGGTTTTCCCGGAATTGTGTATTGCAGAACAATTCCACACTCATCGAGGAAAAGTACAAGGGCCCTGGACGTTGTTCCCCTGATCCATCATACCGACCATAATATTCATCACCACGGTCAGATTTGACAGCTTTTATTTTCTTTCGAAGTTGAAGTTCGACTTCAGCTTTGAATGACTTGAAGACGTCCAAAGATTGAGATTTATCATGAATCAAATATAGGTAGTCATACCTCGATTAATCATCTATGAGCGTAATAAAATACCGTTGTCCATTCCAAGAACCTATAGGGAAAGGAGCACATATATCGGTATGAATTAGTTCTAAGACATCCTTAACTCCTTCAGCATGAAAATTCCTCTTGTTTGTCTGCTTACCCTTGATACATTGAATGCAGACTTGAAAGTCCGACAAATCAAGGGATCTAAAAATACCGTCTGACATAAGCCTTTGAATTCTTTATTTAGATATGTGTCCTAATCGCTTATGCAATAAAGTGGCGGAATTCTCATTTAATTTTTGTTTTGTACCGTGTGACTCTATTTGCATTATTTTGTTATAAGGATATTCAATATCAAGCTTATAAAGATTATCATTCAAAGAACCGTAACCGACAACATTTGAATCATATGAGAGGCTAAATTTATAATTTCCAAATGAACAAGCATAACCTGATATGTCCAAAATAGAAATAGAAATTAAATTCTATCTAATAGACGGTGTAACAAAAGTCTCAATCAAATCCAAATGAAAACCGGTCTTTAATAATAATCTAAAGGTCCCTATAGCCTCTACTGCAACTTTATTGTCATCACCCACATAGATGAATCTTTCAGCATCACTTGGCGGACGACTCCACAAGCAACCTTGCATGGACATACTAATGTGAGTAATAGCACTAGAATCTACCCACCAAGTATCCTTAGGTACAAAAACTAAATTAATTTCAGAAAGTGAGAAAATTACCTTTCTTTTCGTGCCATGCAGCATACTTGGAACACTCTTTCTTCATGTGTCCAGCCTTTTTGCAAAAGAAGTAAGTGGTCTCCTTAGGTTGTTACTTTGCCTTCTTATTTTGAGAAAAATTTCCCGCATATTTCTTCCTTTTATTCTAAGAATTGGTAGCCAAGTGAGCACTTTCAGTCTTCTCTCTCTTTAGCCTCTCTTCCTCTTGCATACAGTGAGATATGAGCTCATTGAGATACCACTTGTCCTTCTGAGTATTATAACTCACTTTAAATTGCCCAAAGTGTCCCGGGAGAGAGATTAAAATTGTCATACTCCAAATTTTGACCCTAGATTCCATCATCATTCTAGGAGCATCACACATTACATTGCTAACCCTAACCTTGTACACATTACTTTCTTGTTTTTTTTCATCTAAATTAGGGTTTTGGATCAAGAGAATCAAGATGATCTTTATTTGATCAGTCAATGTCTTGGATTGATCATCAACCTACCAAGTGTGCATACACTAAAGAGGCCTCTCTTCATCAAAAATCAAGTGTAAATTGGTCTTGTTACAAGTTCATTGAAGCTCAATTTCATTTGACCCCAAATTAGGGTTTTATTAGGAAAAGTCAATCATGCCTTTGACTTTTGATCAAAGCATGATCCCAAGCCTTGGGACATGATTCAAGACACTCATATACATCCTTGTATTCTATCCATGATATTTGAAATATTCAAGAATGCAAGATCATTGAGGATCACACATTTGAATTCATCTGATACACAAGCTTTATTTGACAAAGTCAACCCTTTGACTTTTGGGATTTTTGGTCAAAATTGAGATCCTTAAGCCAAATTTCATCAAAACATGTTTGATAAATGAGTTTGAGGGTAAAAAATCAAGAATTGGAAGGTTTCTTGCAAAAGGGGCAAAGTTAAGGAATTTGAAATTTTTCTAAGTGTGGAAAAAACCCTAATTTTGTGCCAACTTTGAGAGGTCATAATTTTCAAGCTAGACATCCATTTTTTGTGTTCCAAAAATCAAAATGAAGACCTCATAACATACTACAACTTTGTCACTTTGAGTCAATCTCCAAAAAATGCTTAGGTTTTGAGTTATGGAGCCATAAAGTTATGAAAAATCTTTCAACACTTACAAATTTTTCAAGGCAAATTTTTGTTCACAAAAGTACCAAACTTGGGAGCCAGTTTTCACTATGATCCATTGAGAATCAAGAAATTCATCAAACATTAAAGTTGTAGATCATGTTTGGGGCTTTTCAAAAAGTAAGAGAAATCCTCCATTGCATTTTTGAGCTAGGAGTTTCGAAGAGAAGAAGTTGGCCTCAAAACCTGATTATTTCAAGTCATGTTCTTGCAAACCATGAGTGCAAATCCTAGCCAAAGTCATGAAATCTGGTTTTGCAGCCTGTATAACTTGTAAATCTTCCTCTAATCATATTATTACACATGTTTTGTGTGCATTACCCATTGATTTGATGCATTATCCAAGTGATCAAACTATTTTTGGAATGTTTTGCTAAAAAGATCACATTGCCATTCTCATAAAGCACATTTAATCAAGAAGTCAACTTGTTTTGAGCTTCTAAATTGTTTTCTCTCCACCAAAAACTTTCTTTGCACAGAAGCAAGATGTTTGAGATTTCCAACAACTCTAGAAAGCATGGTACCTCACATTGGAACTCCAAAAATCCATGGAACCACCACTTGAATTTCAACCAAACCATGAACCAGCCAAGTTGAAATTCTGCAGGGCCATGAACCTCAATCTTTCCCTATAAATAGAGGCTCATTCCAAGCCTCTAACACACAACAAAAACTCATCAAAACATCCCTCAAAACCTCCCAAACCAGCATCTTGCATTTTCTTCCTTTTGTGCCAAGAAAACTCCAACTTGCACAAACATAACCAGTTTCATTTCCATAATTCAAACCATCAATTCAACTATTCAAACACATCACAAACCATCCCTTGAAGGTGTCCAAACCTTCATCTTCCTCAGAAACCATCAAAATCAGAAAGTCAACCTTCAAAACCTCATTTTGTTGACTTTTTGCATTTTCAAAGCCAAAACCCTATCCAAGCCATTTTCAATCATTCCAACACTTCCAACACACCCTATAAATCATCCTTAAAATGTTCCAAACCTGGTTTTTCAATTGTAACTTGATTTACTTGAAGTCTCATTTTGGTCATTTTCCATATTTTGTAAGAAGGGAGGCATATTCTGTTTCAAGTGTTTCCAACTTGTTCCAAGCATTCAGAAAAGACTTGATTTTTATGCTGAGGAGCCTATGGTTGATTACTTCGCACTCATGGATAGTTTGTTGGAAGCTTTGCAGAATAAGATCCGTAGGGTTTATGCTGTCACAGATTCTGAATTGTTGTATAAGGTTAGTGGTTCAGTAATCAATATAAAATTAATAAATATTTTAGCTCAACCATTAAAAGTCTAACAAAATAAGTTTTAACGTTTTTTTAACAAAAACTAATAGAAAAGACTAAAATATGTAACAGAGTATAAGTTAATGGACCACTATGTAACGTTTTTTTTTAGGGACCAAAGAGAAACATTGACTAAAGCTAAGGGACCAAAAGAGGTATATATATATATATAGTTATTATTGATTTAATTCCAACCAGTTTGAAGAATTTTGTCTGGAGCATATCTATAGAGTAGGGATGGCAACGGGGCGGGGCGGGGGCGGGTTTAACTATACTCGCACCCGCCACCATGTAACACACCCGCCCCCAAACCCAACCGAGGGTAAAATTTTACCGCCCAGACCTGCCCCCGGTGGTGAACGGGAGCACCCGCACCTGCCCCGTCCCCGCCCGCAAAAAATTAATTTCTTATTAATTGCAATAAAAATTAAAAATTTAATTAAAAAATTAATTATTTTAATATATTAATTAATTATTTAATTAAAGATTTAATTAGTAAATGAATATTACCTTGATTAATTTAATTGCAATAAGGACATCAATAATTTAATTAAAAAAATAATTAATAAATAAATATTAAAATAAGTAAAATAAAGGAATTAAAGTAAAATGTATTATCCGGGGGCAGGGCGGGTGCGGGTGCGGGTGTGGGCGGATCTTAGTGTCTTCCCGCCCCCGCATCCGTAATTAAGAACCGGGTTTCCCCCGCACCCAATTAAATCGGATTTCCCCCGTTAATTTCGGGGCGGGTGCGAGCGGGTGCGAGCAGGTCCGGGTTTGTTTGTCATCCCTACTATAGAGAAGCGAATAAGAGTGCGGATTTGCTGGCTAAGTGGGGACGACAAGGGTGCAGTGAAGTTTTTAGGACTAGTCCTAGGTGGTTGCTTCCTCTGATTCAAGGAAATTGTGTTGGTGTTGGGTAGGGATGGCGGACGAACCCAAACCTGCGGGGTCCACCCGCACCCGAACCCGAGTCAACGGGTGAAAATCCGAGTTGACTGGGTTCGGGTGCCACACGATATTTTGGGTGCGGGTTTGCATAGTGTAAAACCCGTGTCCGAAACCCGAAACCACACCCGCTATATATATATATATATATATATATATATATATATATATATATATATTTTTTTTTTTTTTTTTTTTTTTTTTTTTTTAAAATTTTTTTTTGAGTTTTTGCTACGGGTTCGGCTTTGGGTGAAAAAACTCGAACCCAACGAGTGCAGGCGTGGGTGTTATTTTGCCACCCGAATAGTCTCTGGGTTCGGGTTCGAGTTCGGGTGGTGATTTCGGCTGCGGGTTTGCGTAGTGTGAAACCCGCACCCGACCCGACCCGTTGCCATCCCTAGTGTTGGGGAAAGATAGTGTTGCTAGCTGTCGGTGTTTTGAACTAATTGCCATCTCCTTTTTAATATATATATATATATATATATATATATATATATAAGAAATGTTAATATACACCCAAAATTGGTGGACCCCACACAAAAATACACTACATCTATTTTCTTTCTATTTTTTTCTTCATCTTTTTAATGTGGGTCTCACCCAAAATTGGTGGGCCCCATACAAAAATACACTAAAGTGTATGTTGCTAATGCACACCTATATGGGTGTGCATTAGCATAACCCTATATATATATATATATATATATATATATATATATATATATATAAAATTGAAAGTCACTGACAGTATAAAATGATTTACACTGTCAGTTAATTATAACCGTTAGATGTTAAAAGAAGTTTGACTTTTATTTTAATTATTAATAAAGTAATACCAACAGATGATGGTGATGAATTGACAGAGTAAAATTTTTTACATTGACAGTGTATATATATATATATATATATATATATAAGTGTGTACACTACAAAACTTCTTTTTGACTGACTGTATCCTAATCTTGAGGAAAATTTTCTTTTTGGCAAGTCGAGATTGATTAATCAAAAAGTTGAGGAATAATTTTGAAAGCTAGCTACTATGGATATAGTCCATATATTAATCATAAAAAAGTAACAACACAAACCACAACAATCATGATTCATGTCTCACTATAAACATCAAGATCTTTTGGAGCTATAAACAGCAAAAACAAATAATTAGATAATCTTCAAGTCAAAATTACATGCTAATCTATATCCTAGTGGCATAGGCACTAATATAGTGTTCAATGCCAAGTAACAAGTCCAATCCCATGGTTATTAATTAAACTGAAATATGCCAGTGATGGATGATATGTACCTAAATTTCATCTTTAAACAACTATACTTAAGGCAGTGCTTTTTGTTTTGTTGTTATCAAGTGGTTCTAAAACCTTCCAAAATGTACTACTTTTCCATTTTCATATACGCATATACTACATTCTTTTTTACCATAAATGAATTAATGTGATTTATAACTAAAAGTATTGGCTAATTGTAAGCAAAAGTGGATTAAATTAGTTTATCTTCTCATGCAAGACAGTTGTGGTCCTTCAAATTCGATACGTGGTCTTAAATTGTTTAAGCATGTTAGAATTAAGTGATCTAATGAGTCATGCTCATCAATATTATATTTAGTTTTTTTTTTTTTATAAATTAATTACTGATGACTTCTTTGAGTTTTTCATATTTTTTAAAATAATGATTAATCGTGTTAATTTCAATAATAAAATGAGTATTATCTATTTGAATATCCTTATTAATAATAGATAGTAGAATATTTATATGAATTAAAATACAACAAATAAGAATAAATTAGTAGAAAGAAATAATAAATATCTTATTGATATTTTTAAAAAAATAAATAAATTAAGACAAATATAAATAAGAAAAAAATTATTTATTGTGAGACGGAGAGAATAACATCATTTCACAATGAAAATTGTTTTGGTCTAGACTAGAGATGAGATTACAAAAGAATTCATAAGAATAAAATCTATCAAAGATACAAGTACGGGTACGAGTTTGATGAATTATTAGGTATCCATGCATAAAATTAATGTGTATTCAATTATCCATTAGTTTATGGATACATATTTAATATAATAATATTCATATCTGTGTGTATCCGCATCCGTTAATTATTGTTAAAATTACTTAAATATTATTTTGTTGAATTTAAAATTATTATTACTTAAAATATGAAATTATTATTGTTATTATTATTATTATTGTTATTATTATTATTATAATAGTTATGTGGTAAATGAAGGAATAAAATGAATATGATTTATTTTGTTATTATTATTATTATTATTATTATTATTATTATTATTTTGTCTTAAATTCGAAACTATTTTTATGTCTTTAACAGAGGATAATGAAATATCACAAATATCTCAAAATCAACAGATATATGTATGGTGGATACCCACACGAGTATGATGCAGGCACGAGTATCATATTAATCCAAAGAGATAGGTAGCGGGAGACTAGTACTCATATACATGAGTATTCATTGTCATCCCTAATCTGGACCATGCCAACTCTATAAAGGTTAAATATATAGAGCGATTCGGGTAGAAAATGACCCAAATGCTCACTGAAGTAATCGAGACCTTTAGATTAAGACATGAAGTAATATGAAAACATTTGTGCCCTAAAACAAGTGTATTTTAATATAAGGTTCTTAGGACTTAGGCCCTAAAACCCTACTACAAAGCCTAAAAATGGTCACAAAATCATATACACATTATTCTAACCATAAATATCTCTCACTTTCAATAGTCATTGACTTAAGCGTCAGAGTGTATGCAGATAACTCCTCTTCCTTGCTATCGGAATAGGGAATAAGGATATAAAACTACATACTGGAATTTTTCATTATCTCTAAGTTCACCACTTCATTTGTGAATTTCATCGGTTTTATCACAATCATTTAACGCCGTATGTGGGAAACGACCTTCAAAATTTCCAATTTATCTTTCAATCTGATGGAGAATTCTAATGAATCCTTCAAAGAGATTTCCTAGGAGAATCAATCTAAGAGCAATATGAGTCAAATTGAGCATGATTGCTACCAAGACAACTACACTAAATAAACAAAGACAAAAAAGAAGGAGTGTGACACAACTCCCACCCCAGATTCCAATATTCGAAAAAGTTTTCAACAGTTTGGATGCTATCAACATTGTAATACGCCACAAGATAACTATGCACATTTTGGGAGAAGTTACAAATAAATTCTCATGCTAAACATTGCGTAGAAAATAAAACCAGTCACTCATTATTTCAAGGGGTCTTCCATGTTCAAAAAGAGCAATATGTTATTCTTGTGTATCCATGTGCTTGCAGGTATAATAAAGAAGTGATCATAAATGATAAAGCTTGTGGATAAAATGGTTCAATAAGCATTTATATGGCCTTGATAATGATAACACCTGAAGTATTAACAACATTTGACATGGTTTTGATAATTAAAACACTTGAAATCATGCAACTACTAAAGTTAGAACAAGTGGTCAAAGATGTATACGGTGGTTGATAAAGATCAAGTTATCCTTCCGAATCAAGCTAAAGTTGGTTCAAGTGAAGAATCGTGGCTTATGATTGAAGGTGAGAAAAATACACAAGAAAGGGGGAGTTGAATAGTGTATGCCAAAAAACATTTTTCTTTTGATAATAAAACTTCAGAAACTGAATCGCATTTAGAGTCTCATATCAGAGATTATTACAACAGTAGAAATAAAGTGATCAAAAGTAAACCAATCAACACACAAAAATTAACCTGGTTCCTCTCCTAAACTGAAAGTAATCCAGTCTCATTGCCACAACAAGAGCTTTTCACTATAATAAAACAGATTACACTTTGCTCAAGCACATTTGCAAGAGACTTAAATGCTCAATTAACCTAGAAAAAGACTTTTGCTCAAGCAAACATGCAAGAGACTTCTACTCAATCAACCTAGAAAGAGACTTCACTGCTCAAGTACACAAACAAGAGACTTCAATGCTCAAGCACGTAGGCAAGAGACTTTCTCTACTTTAAACAAACAGTTTAGTAGAAAAGTTAACTATTATACATAGATACATAATCAGAAGTACAAAACTTGTTCAACAACCACAAAGGTTCTTAACCTCTTAAGATTTCTATGATATACAAAGATAAGAAATCTTAATATCTTATGCAATAATAGTGACAAATAAAGCTTATAGTTATGCTCAAGATATTTTAATGTGTTGTGTTGTTGTGCACCTTCCTTCAAATCTCCAGCTTCCTTTTATAGAGGTAAAGAAAGAATCTTTGAAGGGTTTGAACATAAGAGATAACTTAATAAATAAGTATTCCAAGAGATACGTTGGAAAATGTATCTGGTTATAAGCATTGTCCACTGAATAATACCATTATTCACAACACCTTTTGAAGTACTAGGTATCTACCAAAAGGTAGAACAGACTGAAGAGGTCACATCACCATTCATTGAGCCTTGCAAAAAACAAAACCCTAGTTGACTCTTCCCAGAAATCTAGCGCTTGACAAGATTGATCTACTTTTGGTTCAGGATACAGATCAGAGGCACCTTTTTCCTTTAGAGTCTGAGCTGTCACCTGAGGCTGAAACACTATAGCAGAGTCTGAACCTTCAAAGGCTGATGAACACATTCAGAGTCACTATATTATGATCATCCAAAATTTGAGTAACATTGCTTCTCCACGTATGCTTTCAACATAATTAACTCATAGTGAATTCTAAGCTTGTGATATTGCATACTTGAACATATGTTAGTATACCGATTTGTTCTCTAAATAATTTTTTATCATCAAAACCCAATGGATATGAACAATCTTGTTCCAACAATGATCACTGGTTATTTAAAACATATTAGATGATGGTGAATAATACAGATATACCTAAAGCCTCATTTATAAGACTCAAGGCTCTTCGTGTGAAATGATGTCAAAGATAATGCCAAGACTTGAAGCTTCAGAGTGTGAAAAGAGGAAGTGTAAAAGCTCCTCTGATCATGTTTTCCTTAGTGATTAATGTGTTGTAAAGATACAAGGAAGTGTTATGACTAATCACACAAACCTAAAACAAAGAGAAGCCTCTCACTTTTTGAATAAAACAACCAAAAAATATTTTTGGAGTCTAGCCAGCTGAGTAAGGGAATGTCTGTTTAGTTATGAAACATTTTTAAAAAATTGTCTAATCCATTAGATTTATAGCCTTATCGATTAGATGAAGTATCATCTAGTCCATAATCAATTATGACAGTCTCGTAAATATTGGTAATGACTTTCTATATAAACCTTACATTTTGGGTAGCAATAATCAATTATTCTAATTGTCTAATTGATTAGGTCAATTAATTGGTCTATGGATTGTTTCCAAAATCACTCAATTTCTTGACCTATAAATAGAGAACTTATCTATCATTTCAAATCATCCAGAAAATGTGAAAAACCTCACTTTTTCATTCTCTCTAAATCTCTCTAAATCATTTCTACTTTTCTCACATATTTTAGCCATGGTGCTTTGAGAGCTTTCTTGAGTTTAGTGAGGAATTTGCTTTGGGTGAGGGCTTTATTTTAAATTTACTAAGAGTAGTTTTATCTTGAGTAAATTATTCTTCCTTAGGAAGTAATTGTTTTGGTTGAGAGCTAAACCATTGTAAAAGCTTTTTGTTTGTTCTTGGGGGATTAGACTAAGTCTCCGTTTGGTGAGTGCGTTCCGTCATTGAAGAAAAGCTCTCTTTTGGATTAATGAACTAGTAAAAAATCTTCACAACGATTCTTGAGCTCATCGCGATTAAAATCTCTATCAGTTCGAGATCAGCCTGATATAAAGTTTCACTCAGTTTCTAAGTTCAGCCTATGTAAAAGCTCAGTAGGTTTGATATCAATCGGATAAAAATCTCAATTTGGTTTATTATCAACTAGTGTAAAACCTTGGTTCCGTCAAAGAATAGCCAACTCAAAGCTCCATCTTGGTTCGAGATCAACATGTGCAAAATCTATGTTTGGCAAGAAGACTAACTGCTTCAATGTTGTTCGTTGTTTGGTGAGAATACTAACCGCTTCAAGCTTGTTCTCTGTTTGGCGAGAAGATTAACGGATTCAAGCCTGTTTACTGTTTAGTGAGAAGAATAACGACTTCAAGCTTGTTTTCAGTTTGGTGAGAAGACTAGCCACTTTAAGCATGTTTTTTATTTGGTTAGAAGTCATCCTGAAACTTCATTTCCTTGTATAAGGGGGGTTTTTGGGCTTAACCTTCTAAAATATCTCATGTAATACTCTCAAGATCAATTCTTGGGGAGGAATGGGTCACTTCATTAAGACCGGACCTCTATAAATTTATGGTGTTATCTCTCTTCCATAATCTCTTTTATTTTTATCCTCTTAATTTCTTTACTTGAAATTTTTTATGCATATTCAAACATTTTTTATAAAATATTTTCAAACTCAGATTTTGAAAATGATTTTGTTTTAAATCGACAATTTTAAAACCTCCCCAATTCACCACCTCTTGTGTATGGAGTCACAGGTTAAACAAGGGGCATTAGAGCCTAACTTTTATGTAAATACTAATCATCTCAATAGAAAGATGACTTCCAACATTATTTTTAGCAAGTGGACTTTCCAAAACACATATACATCGTCTAATTGTGATAGCTTTAAATTATGGAAATATAAATTTAAAAAATTCATTCGAAGTTTTGATCTTGAATCGTGGAAAACTATAATCAATGTATATAAGGTAGTACACCTTTTATAGGTTGAATAATCAGCGTTTTATTCAAGGAAGGTCTTTGAGTTGATAGAATCAAATCGAGGTTTTCTTTTCCCTTAGTAAATTTACTTAGGGTTTCATGCAAATATTTCACTTGCTTTTTCTTTGAGACACAAGTCTCACATGTTCCAGCTTGGTTTCTAATATTAGCCATTTTCTGTTTTGGTATTTCATTACTCTTTTCTAGAAACTCAATATAATATTTAAGATTAAATTACACTTCTTAATCTTATCATTTTCTTCAATTAACTTAGCGCTTAATTTAAACAATTGCTTGTATGACAACTTAGTTACCTCATAGTCATCTTTTTCATGAGAAGCTTTCAAGAAAATTTCTTCTTCATTGGAAGAAGATTCTTTGAAGGTTCTTCCAGAGGTTGATTCTTTGAGATTTCTCTTTGATGTCGAGTATCTGAATATTTTGGTAATTGAGAGCTCATTCTCCTTTCTTCTTTAGAAGATTCTTGTCGCAGTTGGAAAAATTACAAGGTCGCCATCATCTTTTTATTTGTTCCTAAGGAACATGGAAACAATGATAAAACATAATGTTAAGGGTGAGACACTAAGGTTCAAGAGTCGGTTAAGTGAGGGGAATGTGTTAGACACCTCCCACCTCCATTGTACCCAATGGAATCTTTCTCTAGTTGTAGGGTTAATGTACTTATCTAAAGGATGTTTGCTTATTTACTTATTTCTTGCTTTAATTATTTATTTCATTTATTTTTAAGAGAATTATGCTATTGTTTTAAGAAAAAAGATTTAATTGCAAAGGGAAATCAAAAAAAGATTTTTTATTATTGTACTCGCCAAAGTGTTACAACTCTGTGCTTACGTATCCTCAAGTTTATTGAAGAATAAGAGTACCATAGTTCGTCTAGAAAATGTTGGTTTGTTTTATTGACTTTAGATCTTGAAAATTTCTCAACGTATCGGGGGTAGAGAAGTGTTTGATTTGAAAAATTCCTCAATTCACGAGGGAAGAGGACTTAAAGTTTAAATGTGTGGAGTTGATTTTAATTGATTCGTTAATTGCAAAATATGGTGATTATTTTGATTTAAGAAAATAAGTTAATAATAGGGATATCATTATTTTAATTAAATAAAAAAATTATTAAACAAATTAATTAGAAAAATATTAATGTTATGTTTTAACCCTCAACCCTAATTATTATCCTTAATTAGACAAATCAAAACCCTAAACTTACTCAAGAAGTGATTCCACTATCCTAAAATGATCCTAAAGATCAAACTTAATTAACCCTAACTATCTTAATTAATCATAACTAATTATATTGTTTTTTTTTTGTTTTTTTTAATGTTAATTATTATAATATAAAGCTTTTAATAAAATCTAATGAAAATCAAATTAATTAACCACACTTGAAATTGGGATTTTGTATTTTTATTTACTTTTTTTATTTATTATTTTTAATTAGGGAAAAGAGAATACTTATTTTTAATATTTGTGGAAAAGAAAAATAAATAAATATTTTTGATATTTTAATGCTTAATTAGCTAAAAAGGAATATATATATATATTTTTAGAACTTTAATAAAAATATTTGATGATTATGTACAAAAGGGTAAGATTATTTAAATACATGATGAGGATTTTATTTTTATTTGATATTTGTTTAATTAAGTAGGCAAAACTAATAATCTAAATAAACAACTAACTAAAAGAGTTAGATATTTTGTGTTTTCAGAAGTTCATAATATTTTCATTAACTGAAATCAAATCTAAATAAATATTATTATTATTTTTAATTGTTTTTTTATTTAATTTCTTTTTTAATAATAATAACATAATAAAAACTTAATCATAAACAAAAATATTAATTGAAATAATTAAAAAAAAACTAATTAGTTAATTATATACAAATATTGAAATAATTATAAAAATTAATATTAATTATATACTACAAACTTAACTCATAAAAAAATGTCAAATAAATTTCAAAACAATTAATATCGAAAAAATAAACAAAATATACATACATTGTTATTAAGGCCTAAAAAAAAGAACCAACCTACGAGATTGAGGTCTATCCCAGTGAGCAAAATTGTTAAACTTTTGAACTCTCTCCCTTTTTACACTATTGTATCCTATCCTTCAATTCATATCTTTTCCTTTTGTCTTTGAACCGATCTTTTCATTTTGCCTTTGATAGAATAAATGTCAGTAGGAGTTTTAGGGTTTAATTGTTGTTTTTCAGCGTGAAGAGCAACCACTTTAGGGATTGGATTTGTGAATTGTGTATGACTTTCCAGTGGTAATTGTAGGTCTATTTGTATGGTAGAATTATGTCAAGAATTGAATATCTGATTAAATTATTTAGGAAATATTTTATTAAATTTGTTCTGGACTGGGCAGGCACTTTGCCGCCAGCAGGGCAAGGCCCAATCCAGTCTAGCTATTGGCCAGGCCCAATAGCTAGAAACTAGTTGTTGGGGAGAAACTAGCTGTTGGGCAGGAACTAGCCGTTGGGCATGTCCCCCTCACTCGCTTAGCAGTTCACGCGACCAACTGTCTCCCCGGATCTCACAGAGACAGTTGAACTTGGTCAAAAGGCCACGCGCCTTGCCCTCCACCTGGCAGTCTCCCATTGATCGACCAGATATTTGGCCCACATGGGAGACCTTGGCCCCGCGCTGGGGTTACCTCTATAAATACCCTCTCACTTGAGAGGGGCTGGTATTTAATATCCAATACTTGAAATCTTACTTGTGTACTTGCTTTCTCTCTTTTGACCAAACACTTACTTTGGCATCGAAGTACCTTGCAAGTACAACCCCCTTCTCTCTCCTACAAGCATCTTCATCTGTCCTACACAAAGGCCACGACGATCCAGTCTGATCACCTCCGATCAGTGGCGCCGTCTGTGGGAATCTAGCTTCCCCGTCTTTTGATTCAAGATCCCCTATTTTTCACCTTAAAGACCAAAGCTCTCTCCAAACTTCTTCTGATCATCATGGCCTCCACCAGGAACGATGATGCCCATCCAGAGCCCATCCTCACTGTTATCGTTGATAACGCCGAGCACCTCGTCCCCGGAAATTCCTTTCTGGAGACCGATCACCGGGACAGGAAGACTGCCTCTCCTACCCCCGATGACGTAAAGTCGCGTGCGCAGGTTGCTGGTCCTGCTTTTGAGCCCATCCCTGTCCCTCAAAACGCGGACCCGGGCACTGCCGCCCTAATTGTCTCCCTCAACAGGTCTAACTTCTTGATCTTCTAGCAAGGCGAGAAGCTCGGCATGCTCGAACTCACCCTCAAGGAGCAGCGCCCCTCACAGAGGCTTAGCAGTCCTTCTCCACATCCTGTGCCTCCTCCCCCTCAGAAGCGCAGGCGAGACAAGTCCAAAACCCCCTCCCCCGAACGAAGGCATTCCTGATCGGCAGAACCTGACTCAGCGCTCGTTAGGTAACGACACCGATCTCCCCTGCAGAAGTCCAGACGCTCTCCCTCTCCGAAAAGGAGCAGACCTTCGAAAGGCCATCACGAGCATCGTAGATCAAGCAGACATTTTCCCCGCCGTAGCAGAAGCCGCGGCCATAGCAACTCCCCCTATCGATCATCTAGCACAAGCGATGACGACGATGTCCATGGACCCCTATCCCAGGAGATCATGGACATGCGCATTCCTCGCAGATTGGAGAAACCACCTCCCCTGGCTACTTACGACGGGACCACCAACCCGGGCGAGCACATAGAGAACATAGAGGCTATGCTCCACTATCATAACGTGAGCGGGGTTATCAAATGTCGGTTGTTCCCTATCACTCTAAGGAAGGGGGCCATGGCCTGGTTCAAACGACTTCCTCGGGGTTCAGTCACATCTTGGAAAGATCTAAAGAACCAGTTTGCTCGCCATTTTACCGCCTCCCGGCGACACCCTAAGTCAGAGGCCACATTAGAAGCCATTGTGCAGGGCAGAGATGAGCCCATGTGCGCATATATCGAGTGGTTCAACAAGGAGGCTGTTGAAGTCCGCACGATAGATTATATGAAGAACTATATCCTAGAAAAAGGATTGAGACCAAAGAGTGAATTCCGCAAGGCGGTGGGTATAGAGCCTCCCCGCAACCTGGCCGCGCTGCTCCGCAAGGCTCAATCGTATATACAATATGAAGATAAGGAGGCAGCCTACAAAGCCCGAGACTCTAGAGATCAAGAGAGTTTCTGGACGTCAAAAAAAGAAAAAGACGCATCAGAGGCCCCCAGACGCGACAAAGAGAGGCGACGAGACGATAGTCCTCGGGAAGGCAAGGGACATGCTGGTCGTTTTACAGAATATACCTTGCTGACGGATCCCCGTGAGCGCATTCTATCTGAATGCATCACGCGGAGTTCAAGCAGGGAGGGGTCCGGTTCCCCAAACCAACGTCGTTCAAGGGCAATACAGACAAGAGTAAGTACTGCCGTTTTCACCGCAGCCACGACCACATGACCGAAGAATGTGTGCACTTGAAAGACGCCATCGAAATCCTCATCAAGGAGGGCCACCTAAAACAATACACGAAGAAGGGTGAGTCCTCCCGACGAGAAACATCAGAAACCAAGAAGGAAGCAGAATCTACGCCACCTAGTCCTCCTCCTCAGGCCGCTATGTCCATCACACGGCCAGAGGATTTCATCATCCCTGACCATATCGAAGACCCTCCTCAAGCATCCGCATACATCACATGGGAGAACTTCCCAACAACCATGGTGATCTCGTGTGGGGGATACAGTGAGCTCACGGTGGGGCCAGTCAAGAGAAAGTTCGACCAACTCATTGACTGCAGTCCAAACCAGCTGTCTACACTCGAGAAGATTCGCGGGCGGCCCCATCCAATAACTTTCTACCGGGAGGAGCTGCCTATGGGCTCCCCGAATTCGCATATTCCTCTACTCATCAGGGCCAGGCTGACAAACACCGATGTTCGACGGATCCTGGTCGACCAGGGCAGCTCCGTAGACATCATGTACATTGGTCTGTTCAGAGCCTTGAAGCTGGATCAGAAGAACCTGTCACCGTACGTGGGTTCCAACCTACAAGGGTTCAACGGTGCAACAGCCAGACCCTGGGGGTACGTGGAGCTCCCGGTCACCTTCGGAGAGGAGGAGGCATCAAAGTCGATCAAGACTCAGTTTCTAGTGATCGATTGCCCTTCGTTGTACCAATGCATCTTCGGCTGGCCAACCTTGGCAGAGCTGATCACTGTTCCTTCAACCGTTCATCTCAAGATGAAATACTATACGGAGAAGGGTCACGTCGTAACATTACACGGAGATATAGAGGCCGCGAGGAGGTGTTTTGAAATAGCTACCTGAGGCCAAAGCTCGATCAGTGCAGTGCCCAAGATTGCCAAGCAGGCAAGGGAGGACGACCAACCCAGTGAAGAGGGCCAGCCTGACAAGAAACTGACTCTCTCCGTGCACATTATCAACCTTGACAGTCAAATTTCTGAAGAGGGTGAAGACTTTTGTGAAGGCACGTCGGCAGAGGCAGGTAGTTCCTTTGCAGCTACCCTCATGTGCCCTGTTCCAGACGAGGAGTTCGAAGTCATTACCTTCAGCGCCAACCCGAGCAGAGGAGTGAAGATAGGTGCAGGGCTGCCCAACGAGGTAAAGCAGCAGCTGAAGACATGCCTCGAGGACAACGCCGACTTGTTTGCATGGAGTGCCGCAGACATGCCTGGCTGGACCCTGAGACCGCATGCCACCAACTGACCATTGACCCAGCTGCTCGAGCCGTCGCATAACGCAGGCATAAGTAGTCCGATGAGAAGGCACAGGTTGCCGAAAAACTTGTACAAGACCTCTTAGAGGCAAAATTTATATCGGAGGCCAGGTATACAACCTGGTTGTCCAATATTGTACTTGTTAAAAAACATAGTGGAAAATGACGCATGTACATTGACTATACTAATCTCAACCGGGCTTGCCCAAAAGATGCTTATCCTCTGCCCAACATAAACAAGATAGTTGATAATTCTGCATGTTTCAAGCTCTTGTCCTTCATGGACGCCTATTCAGGGAACTATGACTACAATGTAATGCCCTTCGGTCTAAAAAACGCTGGGGCCATGTACCAGCGCATGATGAACAAAATCTTTCGATCAGAAATCAGAGACATGCTCGAGGTTTACATGGACGATATGATCGTAAAATCCCAAGAGGAATTCGATCATACGACCCACTTGCAAAAGGTTTTCGACTAGGCCAGAAAGTGCCGAATGCACTTTAATCCAGAAAAATGCACCTTCGGGGTGCGGGCAGGGAAGTTCCTCGGGTTCTACCTCACCGAAAGGGGGATAGAGGCGAACCCCAACAAATGTCGGGCATTCACGGAATTTCCCACCCAGGTCGAAGAAGTCCATACAGTCCCTCAACGGGATGCTCGCTTCACTTTTCTGCTTCGTGGCTAAGTCTGCCCAGCACACCATGCCCTTCTTTAAACTCCTCAGAAAGGAGGCCACATTCGAATGGATAGAGGAATGCGAGCAGGCCCTGAACCATCTTAAACGAGCCCTGTCCGAACCTCCCGTGCTTTCCCGACCAGAGTATGGGGAGACCATGTTCCTGTATCTCTCCATCACCAGCAAAGCCATTAGCACTGCACTCATTCGCGAGACAACGAACGGGCAAAAGCCCATCTATTTCACCAGCAAGGCCCTGCAAGGGCTAGAAACCAGATATGTACAAATAGATAAAGTCGCACTCGCCCTCGTCATCGCCGCGAGAAGGCTCAGACACTACTTCCTTGCCCACATCGTAGTAGTATGCACGGACCAACCCATAAAGCAGTTGCTTTGTCGACCAGACATGACCGACAGAATACTCAAATGGTCCTTGGAGTTATCGAAATTTGACATCCACTACGAGGGCAGGAAGGCCCTCAAGGCACAAGCCTTGGCCGACTTCGTGGCAGAGATGATGCCGCCCTCATCCCCACCAAGCGGAACACAGAGATTGACCATCTACATGGACTTGGCATCCAGTCCCTCTGGTAGTGGCGCAAGCATTATCCTAAAAAACAAGGAGGGAATACTGATCGAAGTATCTTTAGTCATGTCCTTCCCTACGTCTAACAATCAAGCCGAATACGAGGCCTTCCTCACAGGGTTACAGCTGGTCGAGGACTTGGGCGCCTAGGAGGTAAAGATTTTCACCGATTCCTAGCTTGTAGCATCTCAGGTACGGGGAGAGTTTCAGGCGAAGAACGACCAACTGGTCGAGTATCTGACGTTGGTAATGGAAAGAATTACCAAGTTCGACGCATGGGAAGTCCAACACATTCCTCGCGAACGAAACACGCGGGCATACGTTTTATCAAAACTGGCTAGCACCAGAAAAAAAGGTGGCAACAAATCCGTCGTACAAGAGATGCTTGCCGGACCAAGCATTGAGAAACCATCAGAGCTGATCGACGTTAATACCATCGAAGATAGCTACTGTTGGATGACCTATGTATACAATTACCTCACCAAAGGGGACTTGCCCGAAGAGAGCAAGAAGGCCAGTCTGACAAAATGACGAGCTTGCTCATACGTGCTGATCAATGGAAAACTCTATCGACGAGGATTCTCCATTCCCCTCCAGAAGTGTGTTGAGGAGAACAAGGCCCCCGAAGTTCTCTAAGAGATCCATGAGGGTATCAACACGCAACACTTGGGAGGGAGATCATTGGCATGAAAAGCCCTACGGCCAGGATACTACTGGCCGACCATGCAGCATGATGCCAAGGAGCATGTCCAAAAATGTGACTGATGCCAGCGCCACGGGGACATGCACTTGGTGCCCCCAAACCCAGCTCGCGATGAGAACAGTCCAAGCCTATGGGATTAGTACCTCAACCGAGATCCTAGTCTCATCACCGGTGAAACCGCTTCGCCCTCCTCGATAAGTTTCCTAGACTGTCGGGCATAACAAGACAAGTCGAGCAAAGTTCATTCAAACAACAAAATCATGCATAAATAAACGCGACAAGAAAATACCAAACATAATATTTATAATCTCGACCATGAGGCTGGAATAAGTGAGCATTACATAGAAAGGGCCGTGCCCGACAAAACATTACATATCAAAAGGCACGCAGGCCCACAAAATACAAGTACATTTAAAAATCAAACTAAACGGCCTCATTGGCAACCTCCGGGGGGACCACCTCGCCATTGACGACCACGTTGAGTAGACCCATTCCCTTGGTCAGCAGCTGGACGTCGGAGTTGAGGGCCTTCAACTGCTCTAAAGCAGGGTTTAAAACCAAATTCAGCTGCCCCTAAATTATCCTCCCCAAGAAGACGGATCCTCTCGATCAGGTCCCTCCTCGTCTTCAAGGTCTTCTCGTCGTCGGTCTCGTCCTGACCAACCGCCGACGACCTCTCCAGCTCAGCTATCCTTGCCTTCAAACAGGTGTTTTCCTCATTGAATTTGGTCACCTCTTCCCTCATTTGGGTTACTTCCTTTTGGAGCAATATCTTGGCCTCTTAGTGGCCTTGCAGCTTCTTCAGCTCATTGTCTATCTCTGCATTCTCTAGCTCCAAGTCATTGATCTTGACCTTAGCCTCTTAAGGTCGGCGAGAGGAACCACCTCTGCATCTCCAAGGGCCAGCGCCGCTTCCAATATCCTGATCATATCGGCCTCATCCTGGCAAAGAAGTTTCCTCCACACCTGGGGATCGGTGGACAAGGCGTCAAGTTCTGGGACGACAATAGAGCTCTCCCCATCAAACATCTTCCCCTAAAGATAGCATGAGGGCAACACAAAATTCCCTCTGGAGAAACCACCCGAGCAGCCCACTGGGGAGGAGCCAATGTCATCCCGCTTCTTCTTGTGGGATGTGTCCGGAGTCGGTGGTGTAGAGCTCTTCCCTGAAGTAGGACCAGCGCCGACCACAAATCTTTCCAGCGTCGCCTGCTACTTGGCTGCACCATCTTTGGGCATCAGAGACACCTTCTTCTAGACTTTAGCCACTTGAGACCTCATCAGGCGTTCCCTCACATCTGTCATTTTCTCTGCACACACAAGGAAAGACAGGTCAGCATAATTAGACAAAAAATTAGCAAATAAGGGCACAAGAGCAAGTTGTACCGAGAAGATGGAAAGCAACATCTTCGTTTTCACACTCAAGAAGGGCCTTAGTATTGATATAGCGACCTGCCTGAGCAGGCTCCCCGTCGTCCCCGAGCAACTCATTACCGTCCCTGTCCACCACAAAGGCCGGACTGAAACTCTCCACGTAGGCAGGGAGAACCCGATAGGATTCCTTGTCCCCCTCACTGAGCTGCTCATGCTTGACAAGGAACTAGTCGGTCCTGTATTTGAAGTGCGTGAACACCCACTCCAAAGGGAACTTGGACACGGGCTTCTCAACCTGTCGGCCATCGATGGTCTCAGTTTCAAGCGTGGAGATGGAACTCTTAGCCGCCTCGGAGACGGGCTTCACGACCAAGAACCTATCCTTGAAATGCCGAACAGGCTCCGAATACAGCTAGAAGAGCCTGCTCTGCTACTTGAAGAACACCCAGCTTTGCTTTGAGCCCGTGGTGCTTCGTTGTAGTTGGAAGATTGTTAGGTGCAGATTTTATCTAAAAATGACATATCTTTCTTTTCACTTTTTCTTCTCTTTTCTCATGTTTTCATTAGTTTTACTAATGATTGTTGTTGTTCTTCTAACCTTGAGAATATACCTTTGGTGCTTGTAATGTGTGTGTTATTGTGCAGTAAAAGGGATAAATGATCAAAGTTGTAAGACATAAGAAAATGGTGCAAGCTGTCAAAGAACAGGAGAAAACTTCAAGAAGTTCGCTTTGCGAATTAGCTAGCAAAGGTTCGCTTTGCGAAGGCTAGCGAGGTCCCAGCGAATGGTCCCAGAATTATGGCAGAGGAAAAAGGAGCTAAAGTTCGCTTTACGGACTGGAAAGCGAGTGTTCGCTTTGCGAACATTCCTTCGCATTGCAAACTCACAAAAATTCTGTGGCGGTTTAAGCTTATCAGAGGCACCTCAGGTGCCTATTTTTGACATTCACTGTGTGAATGAAAGGTTCACTTTGCGAACTGTGAAATTCCTAAATGTGTATAAATAGATTTTTCACACTTTTTAGGTAAGAATGAAGATAGAAACTTGAGAGAAACATCAGAACTTGTAATTTTAGGATCAGAACTTGATATCTCTTCATTTTAAGAGGGTTAAGGTAGGATTTTCAATCTCTTATTGGGATCGGATGTAATCTTTTGATACCTTATGTATTTCATCTAATGTATGTTTGTGAATATGTTTTGATTCTCTATTGTTTGTTGTCTTTGATTGATTATTTATGGTCTTGACAAAACCTTTACAAATCCTTGATCTTAGATTTTCATCTATCAATGAATAAACTTTTGACATGGTTTTGTGAGTTGATATTCATTGTATCTTTTGTTGTATTGTGTTGATTAAGTAGCATGGCTAGCATGAGTAGGATCGATACAGTATTGCGAGGATGCGTGATAATAGTGATGAAGAATGTTATTCATATTCATTTGGAAAATTTGTTGAAGACATGTAAAAAGGGTTAAGCGTATGTACGTATTCTGATCGATGGCATTTTATATGAAGCAATCACTTATCTGATTTGGGTGTCATCTTTATTTACCTGTTTATCTTTGATTTGAACCGCTATAGACATATACTCTTCAGATCTGGATCTAAGATGATTATCTGTTTTGTTCTAAACTCTAGAAATAGATTTAGGCTTAAACTTGCGTGAGTATCAACTCTTAATGCTCTGTGTTGGTTTTTGTTACGCGAGACATCACCAATGAGGCAATACGGTCGATCTCTCGAAGTTGCGTTAGACATAACCTCTGTCGTGGGGGATACGTGAGGATATTAGGCGAATGATTGATTTATGTATAATATGATTAGAAGAATGCATGTGTTATCAATTGATGAGATCCAATCCAACAAGGCTCCGTTTATAATTCAGTCTTTACTTTATATTTTCCGTCTTTACATTTTCTGCTTTAATTTTGGTTCCTTAAATCTTTTAAACCAAAAATTTTGAACCACAAACTTAAAAATGTAGATACCGTCGAACGACATTCTTTCCCTCGCACTGATCCCTGTGGAGACAATAAAACTGGGTTACTTAAATGTTTTTACTTAATGTTGTATTACAGTTTCAACAAAATGGCGCCGTTGCTGAGGATCGGTGTTTAGATATTGAATCGCATTGCGATAGTTTCTATATTTTTGAGCTTTGTACATTTGTTTATATTATATGTATTTGTTTTCTTTTATGTTTTCTCTAGTGTGATCAGGAATGATGAGAACTCTTTCTAGATTGGTTGCTATTTGTATAAAAGTATTCAATGAAGCTTCGACCGAGTCTGGATGGTAAGATTTGAATGTATGCGAGGTAAATTGTACCGCTTTATAGAATGTTAGAATGATTTAAGAATTTTGTTCTTTGTGCAAATGTGTATTCTTGTTTCATTTTGCAACTTGTTTGAATGCTTGTATCACTTAGGTCCAAAAGCCACAAATTGTGAGAAACCTTCATTGTTTACTATATGCTAGGATGACTGATAACTTTATTTAATTCATTTGATTCATGCTTTATCTTTTGATTATTGTGATTTTGTGGAAGCATTAGAAATGATCAAGGCATTTGTTTATATTAAGCACAACCATATCCAAAAGTACCTTACCCGTGAGTAGAGAGAATTCGTTAACCCCTTTGAGCCTAAAACAGTTTAGATCTCATTTTAGCGATGAACTTGGTTTATGTACATAATTTGAAAGTATAGTTCATCATTGAATTTTGTGAGGTTTTAAAAATTTCTTCTTGAACCTTTGAACTTTGTTTTAATTTGATTTCATTGCCTTGAAAAGCAAGGAGAATTCACTTGAGGTTTGGTTGAATTCAAGTTGGGGAAAATGAAAAAGAAGAATGGTAGGTTGCTATAAACTTTTGAAAAAAAAGTTCAAACAAGTATGAAAAGAAAAAGTGTGAATATGAATGTGAAAAACAAAAGAAAATGAATGCTTGTTTGAATGAGAAAAATAGAGAATGAAATAATTGTGCATAAGGAAGTTTGAGAAGGTTGGTGATAAAGGAATGAAAATGGTGAATGAAGTTGTGATGTGTAAATACCATGTGAAAATGGTGAATGTTTCTTTAGTGAAGTTGTGATCGGTAATTTCGATTCAATGGCCTTTAGAAATGTCCCTTTATTGTTAACCCGACCAAGTTACAACCTTTGAAGCCCTTAGTGATATTTTTGCTTCCATGTTTTCAATTTTGATTGTTAGATGTTGTATAAATTGGATTGCTATTTGCATTGTTTGTCAGGTGAGTGAAATTTCCCCGCGGTTGCAAACGCGTCAATTTCTTCATTCTTATTCTGAAGAGGAGTGTTAGAGTGATTCAAGTATGAAAATTTAGTTGTTCTTTGAACCATTCTATGATATTTGTTTAAGAACTTAATTCTTTGGTATTTATGGGATTCTGGAGTTATGACTGAAGACATATGGTGGAAAGATCTCAATTGTCGGCTTCTTCTTTTGAAGATATCAACATCTTTTCATTCCAAAGTTGAGAGCGATGGAATAGAGAAAGTTGTTGGTTGATGTCTGTCATGGTGACTTGGTACGTGGAAGGTTGGTTCCATCTTGTATCCTGAAGTTAGTTTGAAGATAAGGTGAGTTGAGATTGGATTTATCAAGTTTATGCTCTAGGATTTTGGTAAATTATTTTTTGGCTAAGTTGTCAAAGATGCTTGAGATTTCTCTCAAGTCCACTCATAAAGGCATCTCAGTCGTGCGTCTGGAGACTTCTAGTTACTCTTCTGACTAGAGGGTGTTTTTGTGAAACATAAATCTAAAGAAAGTGGAGGTGATTTATTTTCACCATCCAAATCTGCAAGGAAGGATTCTTCTTTCTTAATCCTAAGGATGAATCCAATCTGAAAGGAGATTTCAAATCTGTTGAGGTAAATAAGGTTTGTTCAGAGAAAATCTTAGTTACTTGAGTCAAGGGTGGCAACCTTGATATCTCAACACTTTGTTTGTCAAGGAAGATACTTGCATGAAGTGATCTGTTGGAGTTTATCTACAACAGTATGATATGGTTACTAAACAAGTTTTTAAGATCAATTGCTATTTGTGGAATTTACAAGTATTTAATTGATTATCCTTGTATGTTGGAGTACAAGATCAATGATGTCAAGTGGTAAATCAGGAAGTATAACATCTCTTGCTGCAGCTGCTCAAAGATATGTTCTTTGGTGAATGAGTACATTCCAGATAAGGAACTGATGTTCTATCAAAAGTTGAAACATCTTGACAGTGGGGTATGTGCAGAAGTCTGTTGATTCAAGGAGTGAATCTCTCGAGAAAAGGAGTTATATTTGATGATCTTAGGACCATACATGTGTGTGTGGTAGAATAAGTCTTTATTACAAGGCATGTATTCAGACTAGGAAGTTTCGTGGCAGGAAACTTGACTAGAGTGTAGTGCTGTTGGAAGTGAAGATGAAGACAATTCTCTTGGTTCAGTTTATTTCTGACCTAGGAGTATTGGAGTGCAGCAGGTGTGTTCCAGTTGTTACTAGAAGCATCTGATTTTTATCTGGAAAGTGTCTTGTCAAGAGACTTATCCAAAATATGGTGCTGGTGATAGCACATCTTGGGTCAGTTTATTTATGATCTAGGTATATAGGAGCATGTGATCTTGCTCATCTTGGAGGTCAAGGATAAGTGACAACTATCTCTGACTTTCTGCAGAAGTCTTTACTTAAGGAAGGTGGGATTCCTTTTGTAAAGATCTTGAGTGACTAATCTCTTCTGAAGAATCAAGCTTTGGCAGGTTTGGGATGTCTGAAGATAAGGTGAGTGTTGTTGTACAACAAAGCAAGATGGGGGTTATCTACTCTAACTTGATATCATTGATCAAGTCTATGAGAACATAGAACTCTTGTTCTGTTATAGGGAGGAGGTTCTTCTAAGTGGCAGAAGGAAGGGCTGAATTCCTTAGCTGGATGTTTGATTAGATGTCATGACATCAGGCAGAAACTTCAAGGTCTTAGTTGATGTTGTGGCGCATCATCGTAAGATAAGTTGATCTTCTCAGAAATAAATGGAATTAACGCTTCAAAAAGGTCTATCTCATGCAGTTTACGGGATCTGCGAGAAGGAGTAGATGTTACATGTCTAAGGCTTGGTGTATCCAAGATGGCTTCCTATGGAGTAAGTAGATTATGTAACTTGAAGTTAAGGTTTCATTGGTGGATCAGAAGATTTTCTGAAACTCTGAAGAAAAGCTAAGATTAACCAAACAGTGGCATTTGGTTGATCTTTATCATGCATTCAAGCATGGTGCTTATAACTAATTACTCTTGAGCAGAAGGGTAGTTGGTTGAAAATCAAAGGAGGTTCTTGATCAGTTCATATGTTGGAGCTTGTGGTAGAAACTCTAAGTTGCTTATGGAAGATTACCTTCTTTTGGGAGTTATATGAGAGTTTATTTCTCTCTTTGGTTATCTGGAGTTCTTATTGATCAAGCTGGTGGCGCAGTGTTGTCTGAAGATCTTCAGTTGAAATACTATGCTGATAGTAAGTCCAGTAGTAATTGTATCAAGAACCATAGTGTATGGTGTCTGTGATATGATCAGAATGTCCTAACTGATGTTAGAACATCATCATGGTTTCAAAACTTGGAGTTCAGATTGTGGAAGCTGATATTCACCAGTTGAATCAGAAGTATTCTATCTTATCATATGAGAGAATGATAAATTGAAGACTGTCTTGGATCATGGGGTGTTTATCTGGGAGACTGACTCTTGATGTGGTCAGAATACTTGTGGGGAGGTGGTTACTTCTGCTACAAGTCATGCTAGAGAGAAGTGTATCAGTTTGGTGCTTGTGGAGAAAATACGCTGAGGATTTCTGGAGTATGTGTTTGATGTCTTCAAGTGTGAAGAACATCTGGGCGAGCTAGCAAACTAAGGGGCTCTATATGTCTCTTTGAGGAATGTGAAGCATTCCAGATTCAATTGGATTGTATCTCAAGAAACAAGGATACCTATGCCTGTAAAATTCAAGGTGAATTTGTACAGGGTATGAATGGTTTCTGGATGAGAGGGATCAATGGTGATTTTGGTCATAATCTAAGAGTTTGTTGGTTGTGGTACAAGGATGCGTTCCTGGTACTCTCACTATATGATCATGAAGTTGTCATGGGATATCATGTGGTGATTTTGGGGTGTTTCTTGCTGAAGAAGCATCATTTGAGAAAGATAGGGGGATAACTTCTGTCTGTTGAATGTACTAGTCTGGTACATGGATTGCTTGTGGATCAGGCATTAGGTGAATGCGTTCAGCATATGTGTTGAACAGAAGGTATGCTCTTGAAGACATGAAGATGCATCTTATGTTTTCCATTCATTTAAGGTGTTCTTCTTGCAAAGGAGCAATGGGTATCTACGATAGGGGGAGTTAGACTTCTGTTTCGGATACGTTGTTGCAGTAGTGTAGATTATTTATCAAGATTGTTTGTGGTTTCAAGCAGTTTGTGATAGATTGCCTCAGGTGAGGATGATATGTCAGACGAGATGTCGTGACATTGCTCTACTGGTATAAGTTCTAGGTGAACTTAACAGGTTATTCTGATTCTGTCTTTGGGTGTCAATGGATTGAATCGGAAGTAATACAAGTATCTTGAGAGTCTTTGCTGCTAACGGGGAGATGTTTGAAGAAATGTCTTATCATCTTGGTCAGTTATTCTTGGTCTTCTGGTTGCAAGGATTACGCTCGAGGCTCATTGAAAGGGACAACATATATGCGTTGGAGGTTACAAGAAGGACTAAACAAAGTCTGACAAGGTGTTAGAATATTGTTTAGGCCATGTGGTTGTTTCAAGATTGCGTGTCTTGGATGAAGGAGAAAGTGTCTTAAAGAACGTGTGTTAAACACGTGTCTTGAGACATGCACATTCCTTGGACGGTTCCCCTTGAAAGAAGAAACAATCAAAAGTGTTTTGGCCGGTGCACATTTTTTTGGGGAAGTTTCATTCCTCATTTAATGTTCATCTTGAATTGACTAGCATTATTTTCAGTGGTTCGTTACATCCTATGGAATTGCTCGGGTATATAAAAAGGGTTATTGGCTTCTTCATAACTCAGGTTGTTCTTTTGTTGTGCTGAGTATTCATGGGATTTATCAGCTTTTGCATCTGTTTAAGCTGGGTTTGGTTCTGTCTTGGACATGTTTGTCAATTTTTGGCTAAAAAGGGGGAGAAAAGTACAGGGGTTAAGTCTGTCCTGGCAGCTGGTTTGCAAGGATGTTGGACAGAATGTTCTGACATTTTGTCTGAGTTTCAGGTTAACATCATGTTCTGAATCTTTCCTCGTGTCCTGTGATCTGAGTTATGAACACAGCCGTGTCCTATGTTCTGAGTTATCTGGAGTAGCAGTTTTCTTCCCTAAGTCCTTAATGGGTTGCTCCGGTAACTAATATTGGTCCTGGGATTGAGGGGGAGTGGTGTGCATCTTCTTCCTCATGTACATCATGAGAAGAGTGTAAGCTGCCGGCTGAAATGACTTCGGGACTTTATACTCTCCTTCACTGGTTATGGAGCATCCTGGGTTTATTATGCAAAAGGAGTTTTAGCCAAAATTTGTCAAAAGGGGGAGATTGAAGACTCTAAATATTTGAGAAAATTTTGGTAAAACAAATTGCTGTACAAGATATTCCAACAAAAAGAAGAATTCAGCCAAAAGAAGACATGTTGGATAAGATGTCCCAACACGATGTTAGGATATCGTGTCTGTTACTAACATCAGGATATTTCCATATCAGTTCCAAGATTTAAGGAGCAATCAGAACATGGATCAAGGAATCATCCAATAGAAGATTTGAAGCATAACACAGCAGAAGGCTATAAAAGAAGACCAAGACCTAGGCAGAAAAGAGAGAGAGAGAACGACATAGACTTAGGAATCCTATTTTGTAAAGTAGGGTTTAGGGTTTGAGATTGGTAGGTTTCTCTTGTAAGTCTCCCTCTGTATCAATTTGATACATTGTGGACGACATAGGTACTTGTACAGATTCAGAAACCTGTAGGTAATGAATCATGTATTGTTCTTGGATGAAGCTTTTAAGCAAATCCAAGTTAACTTGTTAGTCAAGAATGCTTGACTGAACTTTGTGTTGAAAGAGGTGTCTTTCAAGTAGGATGATACAGTTATTGTGACTATAACTGTTAGATAATCACAGGTTGTGATTTAGGGAATAAGATGGGTTTCTCTTATCTAGGATGGATTTCTTAGATAAAGTTGTCATTGGGTAGTGATAGGTAAACCGACAGTTGTTTACTGTAAACCGGCAGTTATTTACATAAAACTATACTACTTATAGTGGATTCTTCTTCCTGGCTTGGTATGCCCCCAGATGTAGGTGATTTGCACCAAACTGGGTTATCATATTCTATGTTATTTATCATTCTGCAATTTACAGTTCAGTTTTGATTAACATGTTGTAACAGATGTCGAAACATCTGTCCTGTTGTTGCTGCTGATATTCTAAATATCAGTTTGCTGTTCTGTTCTTGTTCTAAAGTTGTGCAGAGAATATTGTCTTGACATGTGTTAGGACATCTGCTATCTGCTATGCCAGAATTTCAGATTCTTCGTGCTGGCTTCACCCAGATGCAAACCTTTCTTTTGCTTCTTAGCAATCTTCTTCTGAGGGGTCTTGTTATGGGGTCTCTTCTTCTTCATCAGATCAGGGGGATTATCTGAAAGATCTTCTTACGAGAATCCAGACACATCATATCCTTCAGCTTCACGAATCTTAATGTACTCCTTTATAGCTTCTATAGCGTCATGCTTGGTGAACAGAGGAAATCCATTAATTATCATTCTCCTGGACTTCAAACTGTTCCAATCTATAGCCATACTTGGTTCAACTCTTATCTCATTTATAATTTGCATCCGCTTCAGATTTCTGCTATTCAGAGGTGTTCCAGTTATAATATCTAATTCTTATTTGAAGTTCAAATTTTCCAGATGATCAACCATACCACTTTCAATCAAAATATCTGAGATAAGTCTACCAAGAGGAATTTATTTCTTCTTTCCATCATTTATGGTTTCTCTTACAGAATCTCTGAGGTATCTGAAGAGAATGGAAGGAAGGCAAATCTTTTCACCTTTCAGCAGATAATACAACATGTATTTCTGATCAGTGTTGATGAAGTCAAATAAACTTGATGAAGGTCTATGATAGATATAACCCAGAATGATCCTGAGCTAGACGCGAAGCTCTTTAGATAAATTCTGACTCTTAAAGGGTGGCTTTCCATCAGATGATTGAGTGAAGATGGCTGGGTTTATCACTTCAGAAAGAAACTTTGATATTGAATTCATCTTATAGATACGCTTTCCACCAGCGTTCTCCATTCCAAGTAAGGTAGCGATGGATTTCTCTGTGATGACAAATTTGTTTCCCAAAACATATGACACAATGAAGAGTTCATCAACATCAGCAAATCTCAAGAATTCCTTGATTAGGTTAGGAAGATGGGACCGTAGAGACGATCAAAGTAATTTCTTCAACCTTGAGCATTCAGTTCCTTAAACAAATTTATTCCATTTTCAAGCAGGTTATCAAAATCTACCAACCATTCACAAAGAACTTCCAATTCTGCAAAAGGAGGCGAGAGATGAATGTGAGGTGGACAATCTACAATATGAGCTTCAGCTGGTTTCTAGAAGGTAGATAACGATTGACATAGCGACATCAAAGCAGTTTAAGTAGTAGTAGAAACCATTTGAGATGACTCTGTATGTTGTGATTGTTGAGAGAAGTTGTACACACTTTGTTGTTAAGGATCCATTGATGAAGATGATGAAGTTATGGAACACAAAGGGTTTATAGGGTTTCTAAGAAAAAAGTGTGGGAACTGAAAGAGTGGCGTAGTGTGTGATAGTGAGATAGTGAGTATTTAAAAAGAGAAGTTGATGATTAAAAAAAATATGGAGTAATAGGGAATAATTATTTTAAAACCTAGTCTCGCGAAATCACAATGCTCGAGGTGTCACTTCAATGTTAAGGTATGATTTGGTATTGGACAAGTGTCAGAAGAAATCATAGCCGTCTGTTTAAGTGAACACGTTTGATGTTCCCAAAGTCAATGAAATTCTGGTATCAGATATGTGATGTCGAAGGAGATGTTACGACATAAATATCTGAGAACTGATCCACATAAAACAATGTAACAAAAGCAGTAAATAAAAAGAGAGATAACACAAGCAATTGTTAACCCAGATCGGTGCAAACACACCTACGTCTGGGGGCTACCAAGCCAGGAAGGAAATTCACTAAATAGAATTAGTTTAAAGATTCTCAGCACACAACCTCTGGTTTGTAATCTTAAATATCCCAAGATTTTCTCCATAAAAGTAGAACAGAAGATCTCTAACAAATCGTAATAGAACTATTTATGGACTTAGAAAATCTCCTCTTTATTTTGCGCCATCAAAGAATCAATCAGATATTCCAAAAGAAGTAACAGACAACGCATAATAAAACTAAACAGAAACACCTTCAGTTCTGGAAACGCATGTTAAGACATCTGCTTTGACATCTGTAAACCCTGCAGAGATGTTCTACTCACAAGTCAAAGCATCATTCATAACATTTAATAGAGCAGTAAATTGCTGCCAACACAGAACTTACAAACTCCCCCTTTGGCAAATTTTGGCTAAAACATTCTTTGATCATTGAGACATATAAGCAGCACCATATCAGAAAGAAGATGTCAGAACATCAGATCATACAAAAATAAAGAAACTCCAAAATAAAGAAACTCCACCTCAATCCAAAAACTCCCCTTGAGACTCCCCCTCAAGCCAAAACTCCCCCTGAACACCAGGTTATAAGCACATAAATTCTCTCCCCCTTTTTAGCCATGATATGTCAAGACATAGTAAGAAACATGCAATATGTTAGCAAGAAAAGAAACAGAATTCAACCATCAAGATCCAAGAAGCAGTGCAGTACAAAACATGCACACTAAGGTGCCAAAAAGAAAACCAGAATAGAATTAAAAAAACAACAAAAAAAGCAAAAAGTCTTCAAGAACATGACACTCAATTGGCTTCAGAACCAGCAACATCTTCATCAGAGTCATCAGCCTCAGAACTTCCTTCTTCACCCTCAACATCCTCATCAGAGTCATGAGTCTCAGATTTTCCTTCTTCACCCTCAGCATCTCCATCAGAGTCATGCTCCTCAGCACTTTCCTTCTCATTGTCATCAGCAACACTATTACCTTCAGCCATTTTCAAAGTCTCAATCAACTTTTCAAACTTGAGCTTCCTCTCAGTGCTAGCATGAATCACCTTATCAAGTTCTTTGCAAGCATCCATTAATTCAGAGATCACACTTGCCTTGGTTGTGGGCTTGTTTTCAGCAGAAGCAGATGTCAAGACAATGTCTGGGACATGTTTTCCTGCAAATAATTTATAATGGAGAGACAGAGCAGACCCCCTTTTACACACAACATCAGCACTAGATAAGATCCCAGGATGTTGATTTAGGATAATACCATAGATCAGGGAGGGAAAGGCAATAGGCATCTTCACTGCACAAGTTCCAGCATGTTTCAAAGTTTGATAAAAAATATAGGTGCCATAGTCAAATAGCTTCTTGGTTCCAACATCATAAATGAATTTTCCCAAACCAACAGAAATGGTTGAGGTATGATTGGTAGGGACCTAATTGGCAGCTTCAATTCTATGCAGGATGGCATATTTTACACTAAGCCTCCAGCAGATAATTTGTCTTTCATAGGCCATGCAACCACCTAGTTTTATGTAATTTCTTTGCAAACTTGGTTATCAGTAACCTCCAGCTCACTCTGATCTTCTTCACTTCTTCCCAGGTACCTATTGATGATGGTAGGGGAGAATTCAACACATTTGTATCTAGCAAATACCTTCATAAAATCCTTACTTTTTCTTGTCAGCACAATCCACAGGAATATTGACAATAAATTTCTTCACAAGAACATCATAGCACTTAGCAAACCTAGACACCGATTTCATTAAACCAGCAAAAGAAATAAGATCCATCACCTCTTTACACTCCAAGGCATCTTTTCCCAATTCTCTTTCAAGAGCAATCCTCCTTTGGTACACATACTTCCATCTCTTAACACTCTCAATATGATGAAATGAAATTTTATCCAGAGGAGCATCAGGCACTACATCGGAGATCTTCTTGAACACAGATTTATTCACAGGGGTGATGTCCTGGACATCATTCTCAACATCATATTCTGACTCAGAATCAGACCTACCCTTCCTCTTTTTGGAGGAAGTAATCACTTTGCTCCAGAACCTTGGGGGACCAACAACAACCTTGTTCTTAGTATTCTTAGTAGGAATGTTGTCAATAACAGCCTTCCATTTTCTTGTCTTGAGTCTCTTAGCAATACCAGGGGTCATACTCGTGATCAAATTATTGTCAGATAAGTCATCAACATCCACAACATCTTCAGCATTAGCATTCTTCTTTTCCTTTGGGTCAGGAACATCATTCTTGGTAAGTGGACCTTCCCTTGCAAATGATGTCTCAACATCTGGCTCAACACCAGTTCCAGCTTCTTCCGACACAGAGGTAGCAAGCTCGTGAATATTTTCTTCAGAATCATCGTTCTCAGTCACAGTTGGGTCAACAGATGTTTCAGTATTTTTATTAGCCTCAGAGAAAGGAGAGGCAGAAATTTGAGAAAGGGGTTTTGAAATCCCATGACCCACAACGCCTTCATTTAAAACCCTAGAAACTAGCCTTCTAATACTTCTATCAACAGAAAAAGCTTCTTCCTCTGCCCTATTTGCAAAAGAAGAGTCAGGAGAGGGCTTAGAAGAATTACCTACAGAAGCGTCCTTTGATCCTCTTGCATGTGGTGTTCTGGACTTCTTCAGCTCCGTTTCAGTGCAAGGAACCATAGCCAACAGAGCAACATCAATAACATCATCAAACGAGATATTCACAGGGTGAGCCCTAGATTTGGACGCAGAAGCAGTTGCCTTATCAGATGAGTGTTTTGAAGGAGACGATGCATGTTGTTGAGACATCTTGGAATTTTTATGAATGAGAAGGTTATGAGCAAAAGAATTCCTTTTTCTAAGATAGAAGATGAAAGAGCTATTGAAGTATAGCATAATGCATATGTAGCGTGTGAGAAGGACAATAAGAAAAAACTTGAAATGATTGCCTATGATAGAGGCACTTTATTTGTTGGAAACATAAGGAAATTTGAATAACATTCCCACATGACATTAATTTTCACTTTAATTTTTGAACACATAAGGAGACTTTCCCACATGCTATTAATTACTACAAATCCTCATATATGCAAATCCCTAGTCTGCCCTCAATATTTCAAATTAATTAGCATCCAAGGCCTTAGTGAAAATGTCAGCTAGTTGCATCTCAGTAGCAACATGTTCTAAGGCAACAATCTTGTCCTCAATAAGTTCTCTTGTGAAATGATGACGAATATCAATGTGTTTGGTCCTGCTGTGTTGAATTGGATTTTTGGAGATGTTTATAGCACTTAGGTTGTCACAATATAATGTCATGACATCTTGTATGACATTGTATTCAGACAACATTTGTTTCATCCAAACCAGTTGAGAACAGCTGCTTCCAGCTGCTATGTACTCAGCCTCAGTAGTAGACAGGGAGACACAATTTTGCTTCTTACTGAACTAGGATATAAGATTATTCCCCAAAAAGAAACATCCTCCTGATGTGCTTTTCCTATCATCAGCACTTCCAACCTAATCTGCATAATAATATCCAATTAACATAGAGCCAGGTCCATGAGAGTATAACATACCATAGTCACATGTCCCATTCACATACTTCAGTATCCTCTTCACTTGATTGATATGACTCACTTTGTTCAGATCTCCTATGATAAGTTCTTTAGGATGATCTTTCTGAATTCAGATAGAGGGCCCTTTGTTGACTTGACTAGATTCAGATTCAGAATTAGTAGAATTAAGATCAGTACTTCTTTCTGCATTTTCTGTTGGGATATCATTAAAAAATGTTCCAACATCTTCTAAGACATCAGCCTACTCATTCAAACCTTTATCATCAACAACAACATTTATGGACTCCATCATGACTTTGGTTATGCAGTTGAAAACTCTATAAGCTTTGTTGTTTATGGAGTAGCCCATAAATATTCCCTCATCATTCTTTGGATCCATCTTTCTTCTTTGTTCACGATCTGCCAAGATGTAGCACTTGCTTCCAAAAACATGAAAATATTTGACTATAGGCTTTCTTCCCTTCCATATTTCATATAAAGTAGCTGAGGTACCTTTTCTCAAAGTCACTCTGTTATGAATATAACAGGCAGTATTCATAGCTTCAGCCCAAAAGTGGTAAGGTAATTTCTTTGCATGAATCATGGCTCTAGCAGATTCCTGGAGAGTTCTGTTTTTACGTTCCACAACTCCATTTTGCTGAGGAGTAATGGGAGAGGAAAATTCATGATCAATTCCTTCAGATGAACAAAATTCAGCAAATTTGTTGTTCTCAAATTCCTTTCCATGGTCACTTCTGATTCTAATAACATAACTTGCCTTTTCTCGTTGAAGTCTTTGATAGATATCCTTGAAAACATCAAACACTTCTGATTTATCTCTGATGAAATTCACCCAAGTGAATCTAGAATAATCATCCACAACCACATAGGCATACTTCTTTCCACCAAGACTTTCCACCTGCATAGGTCCCATCAAGTCCATGTGAAGGAGTTCCAACACTTTTGAGGTGGTGAGATGTTGAATCTTCTGATGTGACATCTTAGTCTTCTTTCTAACTTGACATTCACCACATACCCTTCCTTCTTCAATCTTGAGCTTTGGGATCCCTCTTACAGCTTCCATAGAGATGATCCTTTTCATCCCTTTTATGCCACGGTTTGACTTCATCTTCTTTGGCTAGGGCACATGTGGTGGAATAGCTTGAATCTTGAGGAACCCATAAGTAGCAGTTGTCCTTAGATCTAACTCCTTTCATAATTACTTCACTCTTCTCATTGGTAACAAGGCATTTAGATTTTGTGAAGTTGACTTTGAGACCTTAATCACAAAGTTGACTTATACTAATTAGGTTGGCTGTTAACCCTTTCATAAGCAGTACATCATCAAGGTTTGGAACTCCTGAGCAATCCAGCTTTCCAACCCCCTTGATTTCACCTTTGGCTCCATCACCAAAAGTCACATAACTAGTGGAGTGAGATTTGATATCCACCAACAGATTCTTGATACCTGTCATATGTTTTGAACATCCACTGTCAAAGTACCAGTCTTCTTTGGCTGAGGCTCTGAGAGAGGTGTGAGCTATAAGACATGTAATATCAGCCTTGGGAACCCATTGTTTCTTCTCTTTGACATTTGGAATAACCTGATTAGGTTTGGGCTGAGGTGCAGGCTTAGGGTACCCATACATCTTGAAGCAAAATGGTTTTATGTGACCAAACCTCCCACAATAATGACATCTCCAGCGTTGAATTTTCCCTTTTGTGTGATTGAATTCCCTTATGTCATGATGTTGAGAAATTTGATTCAACATCTTTATTTTAGGTTTGGGATGAATGAAGTTTGAAAGAGGTTCATTTCCTTTATTAAATTCTAGTCCACTCATATCTCCTGCCAATTTTCCAACCTGAAGAATTTCATCTAATGTGTCAGACCCACTGTTCAGCATTCTGACAGACTTTTACATTCTGTCAAGTTTAGAGTTCAGTAAACTCACTTCATCTTCCAGCTTAGAGATAGTTTCCAGATGCTCTTCGTTTTCTGCCTTCAGTTGGATTATAAGTTTTTTCTGTTTCTCCCCTTGTTGACATACTTCTTCACTTCTGAGACACAGTTCTCTGTAGGAGGCAGCTAACTCATCATAGGTCACCTCATCATCACTAGAGTCTTCATCAGAGACATATCTACCAGTAAGTGCAGTAACATGCTTGGCAGATTCTTCTTCAAGCTCACTTTCAGAATCCTCATTAGACCAAGATACAGTTAGACCCTTCTTTTGTTTCTTGAGGTATGTAGGACATTCAGCTCTAATGTGCCCAAAACCTTCACATCCATGACACTGTATCCCTTTGCCTTGAGTGGATTTTTCTTCAGCCCTTGTTCTTCTTCCAAAGTCATTTGACTTGCTGATATCAAATGAGTTATTCTTGATATTTTATCTAGAATATCTGTCCATCTTTCTCAGCACCTTGTTAAACTGCCTTCCAAGTAGTACTATATCATTGGATATTCCTTCAGTAGTATCCATATCACCTTCCTTCTCTCCATCTTCAGCATTGGACACAAAAGCTATGCTTTTGTTTTTCTTTTCAGGTCTGTCACTGATGCCTAACTCAAATGTTTGGAGAGATCCAACAAGTTCATCCACTCTCATCTTGCTAATGTCTTGAGCTTCTTCTATGGCAGTAACTTTCATGCCAAATCTCTTGGGAAGAGACCTGAGAATCTTCCTTACCAGCTTTTCTTCTGATATTCTTTCTCCTAAGGCACTGGATGCATTGGCTATCCCAAGAATATTCATATGAAAGTCATGAATGTTTTCATCATCTTTCATCCTCAGGTTTTCAAATTTGGTAGTGAGCAACTAAAGTCTTGACATCTTCACCTTAGATGTGCCTTCATGAGTAGTTTTAAGTATATCCCAAGCATCTTTAGCCACCTCACAAGTGTTTACCAACCTGAAAATGTTTCTATCAATCCCATTGAATAGTGCATTCAAGGCTTTAGAATTTCCAAGAGCTAATTCATCCTCTTCTTTAGTCCATTCTTCTTCAGGCTTCAGTTCAGAGGTAGGTTTTCCATCTTTCCCCATAGCAACAGGGTGTTCCCACCTTTTTAAGACAACTTTCCAAGCCTTGCTATCCAAAGATTTCAAGAAGGCCACCATGCGTGGTTTCTAATAGTCATAATTGGTCCCATCTAGAATGGGCGGTCTGTTCACAAATCCTCCCTCCTTGTCCATAGTACCAGAAAGTATCTTCCCTAGATCTCACCCAGAAACAGAGCAGGATGCCTGCTCTGATACCAATTGAAATTTTGGTATCAAATATGTGATGTCGAAGGAGATGCTACGACACAAATATATGAAATCTGATCCACATAAAACAATGTAACAAAAGCAGTAAATGAAAAGAGAGATAACACAAGCAATTGTTAACCCAGTTCAGTGCAAACACACCTACGTCTGGGGGCTACCAAGCCAGGAAGGAAATTCACTAAATAGAATTAGTTTGAAGATTCTCAGCACATAACCTCTGGTTTGTAATCTTCTCACCTAATCTCTAATCGTGCAATTTCTACCTAAGACACTCTTAGATATGAGACCCTTCTCGCTCCCCCTCAATCACACACAGTGACAAATACAAAAATCACAAGAGATAGAAGACACACTTCAAAGACACATAATCATCCTTGCTTAAAAGCTTATAGATGATTAACAAATTACAACTCAACTAACAGTCCAAATCTAGTATTAGAATAATACAAGAGTGGCTCACAAATCACAAAAGACAGAAACCCTAATCCTTAAAACAAAGCGGACAATTCACACTATTCCCTCTGTTTTGTAAATAGGGTTGCAGGTCTTTAAAAAGAAACACGCAGCATGGGCTTGGGCCAAATCAAATCAATTTAATGTTTTAAACATCCCACGATTTTCTTCATAAAAGTAGAATAGAAGATCTCCAACAAATTGTAACATAACTATTTATGGACTTAGAAAATCTCCTCCTTATTTTGCGCCATCAAAGAATCAATCAGATATTCCAAAAGAAGTAACAGACAACGCATAATAAAACTAAATAGAAACACCTTCGGTTCTAGAAACACATGTTAAGACATCTGCTTTGACATCTGTAAACCCTGCAGAGATGTTCTACTCACAAGTCAAAGCATCATTCATAACATTTAACAGAGCAGTATGTTTTACCAAAATTGCTGCCAACACAGAACTTACAGTCAAGAATACCAAGAGGTATCTGACTAGACAAGTTTCTGATCAAGACATCTTCTAACATGTAGAAGTATCTTTATTCAGAAAGACAAATATAAATAATTAAAAAATATTTGCTTAACGTCAGAATCTTTTTTTACAGAAGGAAATTAAACATATTCTGATAAAATTCATTCTGGCCAAAAATCCATATTTAAGTTTTTCAGAATGAACTTAAATCTATCTTCAGCTAAGGATTTTGTAAAAATATCAGCCCACTAATGGTCTGTATCTATAAATTTTAGAGTTAAAATCCCTTTTTGAACATAGTCTCTAATGAAATGATGTTTAATTTCAATGTGTTTAGCTCGAGAATGTAAAATAGGATTTTTACTTAGGCAAATAGGAGTTGTGTTATCACAGAAAATAGGAATGTTACCCTCGTGAATTTGAAAATCTTCTAGTTGATTCTTCATCCAGAGCATCTGGGTACTGCAAAGTGACGCTGAGATGTATTCTGCTTTCGCAGTAGATAATGCAATGGTTGATTGCCTTTTGCTTGCCCAACAGACGAGGTTGTTACCCAGAAACTGACAGTTTCCAGAAGTACTTTTCCTTTCTAATTTGTCTCCAGCATAATCTGCATCACAATAACCAGATAACTTGTACTCTAATGTTTTCTTATACATTAAGCCAATGTTAGTTGTTCCCTTTAGATACCTTAGGATTCTCTTAACATCTGTTAAGTGAGTTTCCCTTGGATTTGATTGGAAATGAGCACACAGACATACACTAAACAGAATATCTGGACGAGAAGCAGTCAAATACCGAAGAGAGCCTATCATACCACGATAGAGATTCTGACAAACCTTTTTACTTACTTCTTCTTTCTCCAGAATGCATGTATGATGCATGAGAGTTTTTGCAAGTTTACTATCTGACATCTCAAACTTCTTCAGAAGTTCTAGTGCATATTTGCTCTGATGAATATACGTTCCTTCTGGACATTGATCAATTTGAATTCCCAGAAAGAATCTGAGCTCTCCCATCAGACTCATTTCAAATTCTGCCTGCATTAACTTAGAATATTCCTTGCATAAATAAGGATTATCAGAACCAAAAATAATATCATCTACATAAATTTGAACAACCAGAATATTATTCTTAAAGGTTTTGCAAAAGAGTGTAGTGTCTACTTTCCCTCTGGTAAAATCATTTTACAAAAGGAAATTACTGAGTCTGTCATACCAAGCTTTGGGAGCTTGTTTCAGACCATATAATGATTTCTTCAGTTTAAATACATAATCTGATTTTTCAGAATTTTCAAAGCCAGGGGTTGATGTGCATACACTTCTTCAGAAATATACCCATTTAAGAATGCACTCTTAACATCCATCTGATAAAGAATGATGTTATGATTAACATCAAAAGAAACTAATAAGCGAATAGATTCTAACCTGGCAACTGGTGCAAAGGTTTCAGTATAGTCTATCCCTTCTTGCTGACTATAGCCTTGTGCAACCAGTCGAACTTTGTTTCTTACGATCTCACCTTTCTCATTATGCTTGTTTCTGAATACCCATTTTGTTCCAATGACATGGATACCTTTTGGTTTCTGAACAAGATCCCAAACACCATTTCTGGTGAATTGATTCAGTTCTTCTTGCATGGCCAGAATCCACTCATTCTCTAGAAGAGCTTCATCAACTGATGTTGGCTCTATAAGTGACACCAAACCCAGAAGAGTTTCTTCAAAAGGTTTGAACAATGAACGAGTTCTGAATGGCTCATCTTTATCTCCCAAAATCAATTCTTCAGGATAAGAAGTCCTTAGTCTATTCTTCTTCTGATGAGATATACTAGTCATTGTTTCTGGTGAAGTTGTATCTGAGTCTATAATTTCTACAACTTTGTCTTCTTCTTTAGAATCTTCCTCCTTGGATTCTGATAAAGTAATCTTCAAATCTGCAAGTTTTTCAACTAGCTTTGACTTTTTAGGTTCAAGCTTATCATCTAATCTAACATGAATTGATTCCTCAACAATTCGTGTTTCTGTGTTATAGATTATGTAGCCTTTAGAGCGTTTAGAGTATCCTAACAATAAACACTTTTGAGCTTTGGAATCAAACTTTCCAAGATTCTCTTTAGTGTTCAACATAAAACAAATACAGCCAAAAGGATGAAAATAAGGTATTTTGGGTTTATTCTTCGACAATTCATAAGGAGTCTTACCCAGAATAGGTCTGATAGAAATCTTGTTCTGAATATAACATATTGTGTTTACAGCCTCTGCCCAGAAGTCCTTAGCCATGTCAGTTTCTTGGATCATGGTACGAGCCATTTCTTGTAATGTCCTATTCTTCCTTTCCACTACTCCAATCTGTTGTGGAGTTCTAGGACAAGAGAAATCATGGGAAATGCCATGGGAATCAAAAAGATTCTCGAAGTATCTGTTCTCGAATTCTCCACCATGATCGCTTCTGACTTGACTATTTTGCAATCCTTCTCTGTTTGCACTTGTGAGCAAAAGGTAGAGAAGACAGAATGTGACTCATCCTTGTGTCTCAAGAATTTCACCCATGTCCAATGACTATAGTCATCTACAATGACTAATCCATATTTCTTACCATTGATTGAGGCAGTTTTCACTGGACCAAAAAGATCAATGTGCAGAAGTTCTAATGGTCTAGAAGTAGAGACAACATTTTTCGCTTTAAAAGAGGTTTTGGAAAAATTTCCTTTCTGACATGCTTCACAAAGAGCATCTGAAGAATACTTCAGATTTGGTAAGCCTCTGACTAATCCAAGCTTATTTAGTTGAGAGATCTTTCTCATGCTAACATGGCCCAAACGTCTATGCCATACCCATTGCTCCTCATTTACAGACATTAAGCATTTGACATTCTGGTCCTTAAGATCAGAAAGTCTGATTTTATAAATGTTGTTTTTCCTCTTTCCATTAAAAAGGATTAAGCCATCCTTCTGACTAATAGCCTTACATGACTTTTGATTGAAAATGATATCATAACCATTGTCACTAAGTTGGGTAATTGACAATAAGTTATGCATCAAACCATTGACCAGAAGAGCATCAGTAATAGAAGGAAGTTCACCATTACCAATAGTTCCAGAGCCAATGATCTTACCCTTTTAGTTTCCACCGAAACCAACGAAGCCTCCAGGCTTAAGTTCCAAACTTTGGAACATATGCCTTTTTCCTTTCATGTGTCGGGAGCAACCATTGTCCAGGTACCATGATTGGTGTTTCAACTGAGCTGCTAAGGATATCTGCAATGAAGATTATCTTATCCTTAGGTACCCACTTTTTGGGTCCTCTTTTGTTAGTTTTCCCAGAGTTTTTCACAACTTTGGGTTTCTGTGCAACAGGATAATCAAGTGGAATTTGTGCATGATATTTTGGTTTAAGATTAGATTTCTGTGTCTGTGAAGGTGCTTGCATAAGCTCAGAACAATCAAGCTTAGTGCCAGAAGGCACGAAATGATCATATAGAGGTTTTGGTTTTATAGGCCGACTTTTGTCAATTTTAGATGTTTCTGTACACCCCAAACCTTTCTTGCCATTTCTGCTAACTCCATAGATCATGGAAGCCATTTTGCTTCTATCTATGCTTTTAGCCAGAAAGTGTTGGAATGCTCTATCATACTTGTTGACACAATTAGTATCAAATATATTAGAGACTAATTCTTCTTCTAGTTTAGAAATTTTGCTTTTCAAAGCACAATTAATATTTTTTAAGTAAAAAATATTTTCATTCAGAGAAGAACTATTATGTTCAAGCTTATCTCTAGCTTTAAAAGTAATTACATGGATTTTTTAAAGTTCCTTGTATTTACTTTGAAGACTCTGATATCTTTCCAGCATTTCTGAAAGACATGACTCTAATTCATAACGAGAGAGTTTAGACAATACCTCTGAGTCGGAGTCTGAATTAGATTCTGGTTCTGATAGCATTTTGTCTCCTGGTTCTCTAGAGACTTCAGCGTTAACTGTTGTTGCCACTAACACCACATTTTCTTTTTCTTCATCAGAATCTTCTTCTTCAGAATCAAAGTGATCCCAAGTTTCCATGAGTCCCTTCCTGACTTTGGTGAAGTTCTTCTTAGGCTTATTGTCTTTCTTAAGCTTTGGACACTCAATCTTGTAATGACCTGGCTCAATACACTCATAGAGATGACTTCTTTTCCAGAACTCTACTTCTTTTGTCCAGATTTAAGTTAGAATGACCGTTGTTCCTTCTTGATCCTCTGAACATTCCTTGCCTATGTTTCCATAGTTTATTGATCCTTTTGGAGATAAGTGATAACTCATCTTCTGAGTCTTCATCAGAATCTTCTGATTCTTCCTCGGCTTGATAAGCCTTTGCCTTTTCAGGTTTAGACTTGAGAGAAACTGATTTACTCTTCTCTTGAGGTTCATCTTCCACCAGCTCTATCTCATGACTTCTTAAAGAACTAATAAGTTCTTGAAGACTTATACTGTTCATATCTTTAGATAGGTTTAGAGCAGTTACCATAGGTCTCCATTTCTTGGGAAGACTTCTGATAATCTTCTTGACATGATCAGCAGTTGAATATCCTTTGTTTAGCACTCTGAGTCCTGCTACCAGCATCTGAAATATTGGAAACATAGTTTCTACAGATTCATCATCATCCATCTTGAAAGCTTCATATTTCTGTATTAGGGCAAGAGCCTTTGTCTCCTTTACTTAAGCATTTCCTTCACGAGTCATTTATAGTGAAGAAAAAATGGACTTGGCAGTTTCTGTATTTGTAATTTTCTCATACTCAGTTTAAGAAATAACATTCAGCAGTATAGTTCTTGCCTTGTGATGATTCTTTTAATCTTTCTTTTGTTGATTAGTCATAGCACTTCTTGACACTTTTACTCATGCAGCATCAACTGGGTGAGTGTAGCCATCAACTACAAGATCCCAAAGATTTACGTAGTAGCCAAGAAAGAAACTTTCAATTCTATCTTTCTAGTAGTCAAACTTTTCACCATCAAAGATTGGTGGTTTGACACTGTAGTGATCTTTCTCTTCTGGAATAGGATTAGCGTTAACGACAACCATGATGTCTCACACAAATACTGGATCGGTACTGAACACGGTGAAGTGTTGATAAAACTTTTATCACAATCAGAACCGGAGATCTGATGCTAATTGAAGGTGTGAGAAAAACACAAGAAAGGGGAGTTTGAATTGGGTTTTTAAAAATGAAAGCTTTTTATGAAACTCAAACAGAAATCACAAAGAAACTAAACAAGAGAGAAAGACACGCGATATATCCTGGTTCACTTGAAAACTATCAAGCTAATCTAATCCACCCGCCAAGGTGATTTTGCCTTATACCCAAGGACTTAATCCAATATAATCAATTGATTACAATCTACACTAGCAACCGCTGGTGACTAACAACCACAAAGACTAACTGTCTAAGTCTTCTTAAGAATTCTGACCTAACTGGTCCCTTAAGGAATTACAAACAACAGTTTGTGAAAGATAAATGCTTACAATGAAATGCTTCTACTCAAGCAGATATAAACACAATGAATATCTTAAAAAGACTTAAAGAAAATTTGAACACAGTATGGATTTTTCGTTGTTGTGTTCTTGCGTTGTGTTGTAGTTCTTCTCTTTCTCTTGCAATTTTCTTCAAGTTATCAAGTCCTTATATAGCCAGTAAAAGATCTGTTGGAGGGCAGATCAGGAATATCCTTGAGTGAGCTGGCAACTTGAAATAATGTCATTATATAGGGATGAAATTCGTACACAAAAGTTGTCCTTTTCACCATAAAATTAGGGTAGTGGAATGGTAGAGGAATGGTAGTGGAATGGAACATTTTGATATGTACTATGTACTATTTCCCTCATAAACTTTTGATCTTATCTTCTGTACATCAGAGGCTTCTGGATAGAGATCTTTGAAGCATGAGTAGATGAGTTGATCACTGGGTCTTCAGAGTCTTAAGTCTTCAGAGTCTTCAGAACTTGTTCACTAGAACCTTGTCTTCAGAATCTTTAGCACTTAGTCTTCAGAACCTTTAGTCTTCAGAAACTTAAGTCTCCAGAGTCTTTAGAACTTTGTTCAACAGAACCTTGTCTTCAGAGTCTTTAACACTTAGTCTTCAAAAACTTAAGTCTTCAGAGTCTTCAAAACTTTATTCAGCAGAACCTTGTCTTCAGAGTCTATAGCACTTAGTCTTTAGAAACTTAAGTCTTTAGAAGAGAATAACTTCAGAAGCTAGAAGGCCTTCAGAAGTAAATCATCAAAGTCACGCTCAGAGGCAGAATCCAAGAGAGCATTGCAGCAACAACATATTGTCTTCTTAGAATCTTTCTGAATGTGAGTAGGTTTAGAAGCAGACTTTCTTCTTTGGTGCAGAATCGACTTTTGTCATACTAGAATGACGTTGCATATGGTCTTTATCAGAGTCGAACCTGATTATTAAAACTTCATAATAACAAACCGTTAGAGTACCAAAATTGCTTTCACACAAATACTACCTTGTTATTATCAAAACTTAGAGATAACTAGCAGAACCAAATCTTGTTCTAACATTAGATTCCTGCAATGACTATAAAGTTGAACCACTATACATCCTAGTGTTCTCTCTCTCTTTCTCTCTCTCTCTCTCTCTCCCATTTAATTTTTATAGGCTATTGCACATGTAAGTTGTCTGTTTCTTAGCATAGTTTATCATTAATTCATGTTGTTAGTGAGTTATTACGTAAGTGTAGATTTTGTTGAAATTAGGACCTAATTGAGTGTTATTAATTATTACAATATGCAGGCTAGTGGTGTTAGAATCCTACAATAATTGAATTTGTCTAAAGGATACATCTTGTGTAATTTACAATTTATTAATTTGATATAGATAGTATATTTTTGTGTATTGTTTTTGAACGATCTGTAGTATTTGTGAATTATGTATCTGTAATCGTGATTCATTTACAATACAAGCATAAGCTCTCTATTTTTGCTTTAAGACTTCTGAACGTTTGAAAAACTGTGATATCTCATTTTAAGTATCAGTTAATTTTTTTAAAAGGTTCTATTCACCCACTCTAGACCGTTTCTCTACTCCATATTCCTATTCAATAATTAGCCTCAGAGCCTGGTCTTTTGATCAGGTCGAAGCGACTAAAAAGTTTGGGAGTATGAGTGACAATAATCCTAAGGGAGCGTATATTGGAGCACCATTTTTCAAAGGCGAGAATTATTCGTAATGGAAAGAAAACATGTTTGTACATTTACTATTAGTTGACAAAAATCTATGGGTAGCAATCACCGATGGTCCTATTTTCCCGAAAAGGCGATGATTACATTGTTAAACACCCAAATGATTGGATGGACGATTTAACAAAAAAGGATTCATATGATTTGAAAGCGAGGAACATACTTATCTCAACTTTAAGCGTGAAAGTATTCTACTCAATTTCATATCATAAGAGTGCAAAAGTTATGCGGGGACGCTCTTAAAACCCTTAATGAGGGAACCGAGGAAGTCAAGGATTCTAAGATCAACATGTTAACATATGAGTTTGAATAATTTCGTATGGAACCCAGAGAATCCATGATTTAAGGCAGACTAGATTCCTCCATTTAATCAACAAAGTAAACAACTTAGGTAAATTTGTTTCCAACAAAAATTGTACTAACAAAATATTACAGTCTACGTGTAAGGAATGACATCCAAAGGTTATCGCCATAAAAGAATATAACGATCTTAGTACTTTGAACATGACAAAGTTGTTTGGGAAACTTGCCAAACATGAAAATGAGATGAAATGATCTGCGAATAGTGGAGTAAAGTCGAAAAAGAAAGAGAAAGGAAAGGAAGAGAAAAGGGATCTTTCTTTGAAAATTCTTCATCTAAGGCAAAGAAATCAAAGGAAGAGAGTGAAAATTATAATGAGGAAGCTCCTAAAGAAGAGGAGGTGAGTTTATTCGTTAGATGCTATAATAGATACTTGAAAAGATACAAGCTCAAACATTTCGAAAAATGTTTGGTAAACTTCAAAAAGAATCACCCACCTAAAAGAGAACACAATAAAAAGTATAATGATATCACATGTTATGAGGGTGAAAATCGGGGCATTTTATTACTACTTGTCCAAGTCTTACTAAACATCATAAAAAAAGGATAAGGAATTTTACAAGATGAAAGGAAAAAGTGTCAAAGGTCGTAGAGCCTATATCTCGTGGGAAGAAGAGGATGAGAGATACTCCTTAGATTCTTTCTCTATCTGGGATAATGAATGTGCTTATCTATATTTAATGGCACGAAAGAAAAATGAAGACTCAGAAGTATATATTTCTTATTATGTAAGTGAACCTTCATATATAGAATTGTCAAAATCGTTTGATGATATCTATGTGGATTCTATAAATGATTTTAAGAAAAATTCTCTCTAAAAGAAAATGATTGAAAAACTTGAAAAGGAGATTAATGATCTTAATTGTGCTTTGTATTCCTTGAAAGATGCACATGCATCTCTAGTTGATGACCATTTTAATGTTTCTAATACTTTAGTTGAAAGGATAGAAAAAGTAGAGTTCATTACTTGTCCAACTTTAAAACTTGAAATTGAAAATCTCAAAGGACAATTAACCCATGCTATTTCACTATCTACTACTAGTTCTACTTCTTCAAGTGATAGAGGGAATGTTTTTAAGAAAAAAATCCCATGTTACTAGGAGAAATAGAAAAGGTAATTAATCTAAAGCTATTAGTCATTATTGTGGTTATAGAGGACGCATTGGGTCTCTTTGTCATGTTAGGAATGTTCAAGTTCCTAGTAGTAAAATGAAATGGATACTCATTCTGGCACATATTTTCAATCGTCACCTTGACCTCATTATCTCTCTTTTCTCTCAATGTACCTCCAGTTGAGGAATCAAGAAGCATCTTTGTTGGTATTTTCAGCTTGATGATAAAGTGTGTCATCTATTCCATGGAACTCATTTTATGATTCATACACTAACGAAGTGACAACTTAAACCTTTCCCATGCATAAGATAAAGACTCAGACTCTTTCTGATCAAAGTTGGAAATTGCAAATTTTCTCACCACAAACTGGGCGTTTGAATAGTACCTATCTAAAAGCTTGTCTTTTAGTTCTTTCCAGTTCTATATAGTACCATTTGGGATGCAGTGCAACCAATCCCTAGCGTGACCTATCATAAAAAAAAAACAAATGTAATTTTACCTTATAGTCGATCAAATTAGCTGGTTTGCTCATCGAGCATGTCTCATAAAATTAGCAAGTTTCTCCCAAGGATCTTTGATTGCTTTCCTGTCGAACGAGTTATCTCTTAAACATGAAAGCACATAAGTTTTAATATCAAAAGTCAACAGGTTAGCCGGTTGAAATCCCAAGGAGATCCATCTAATGCTAGTCCTTCTACAATAACCCCCCATCGTCTGTTGTGATGGATTAGTCATCTCTTCTCTTTCTTCTTTCGGTTATTCCATAACTAACAATGTTTCTCGCTTCACTTTCTGAATTGTACACTATGTTCTTTCGATTTTTGAATTAGACGATATCAGTGTAAAATCCAAACGTCGCATAAACAAAAAAATAATACCTTAGTAGCACTGCACTAGAAAAAGTATAATAATAGTAAAATTTAAAATAAAAATTCAAACCTTAAAATAAAAATGACAATAAGAAACAAAAAAAAAAATTCAAATCATCACACAATATTTCCTTGTTGAAATTATTAACAATCCCCGGCAGCGGTGCCAAAAACTTGATGGACAATTCTAGCAAGTGTACTAGTCTCGTCGAAGCAACAAAATAATTCGCCTCCATAGGGATTGTAGTACAAAAACAAGAACGAGAAAATTAACGAAATAAAGTTTGAGGCAGAAAGGCGAATAGATCTTTTTATTGAATCCCCTAATTATACATGTTGATTAATTTTGTATCTGTCGTGGCCGGCAAAAATTATCGAGTCGCCATCATATTTTTTTTAAGGAAAATAAATGATAAACCTAAGATCCTAATCCGAAGGGTAGAGATTCTTAAGGTTCGGGAGTCGGTTAAGCGAGGGGAAGGTGTTAGGCACCCCTCACTTCCATTGTACTCAATGGGATCCTCCTTAAGTTCTAGGGTATGTTTGTTTGTTATTTTAATGTTTGACTTTATATTTATTAATTAAAAAAACATCCTATTATTATACAAAGAAGAAAAATTAATCCAAGAGGGGGCCCTAAGTTTTATTATTATTATACTCGCTAGGGTTTACAACCCTATGCCTACGTACCTTCAATTTTGAAGGATCAGAGTAACCGTAGTTCACCTCCCCTATCCCCTATTCCTATTCCTATTCCTATTCCTATTCCTATTCCTATTCCCATTCCTAATCCTAATCCCATTTATACTCTTAGATTAAGAGTTCTATCCCATGAATCATATCCCTTATTTATACTCTCGGACGAAGAGTTATATCCCATGAATCTCATCCCTTATTTATACTCTCGGACGAAGAGTTCTATCCCTTAAATTCCTATCCATTATTTATACTCTCGGACAGAGAGTTCTCTCCCATGAATCCTATCCCTTATTTATACACTCGGACGAAGAGTTCTATCCCTTAAATCCCTATCCATTATTTATACTCTCGGAAGAAGAGTTATATCCCTTAAATCCCTATCCCTTGGCCTATGTTTATACTCTTGGAACTAAGAGTTTTATCCCAAAATCCCATCCATTATTTAGACTCTCGGACGAAGAGTTCTATCCCTTAAATCCCTATCCCTTGGCCTATGTTTATACTCTTGGAACCTAAGAGTGTTATCCCTAAACTTCATCCATTATTTAGACTCTCGGACAAAGAGTTTTATCCCAAGTTTTAATTCCTTAAAAATCCTTTTATATCCCTTAAGTCCTTAATAATATCCCTTAAATCCCTTAAATCCTTTAAATCCTTTAAATCCCTTAAATCCTTTATATCACTTAAAAATACCCCATAAGGGTATCCCATAAATTATTAAAATCATGTCCCATTAATTCTTAAATAAACTTATAACAATAATTTTTTCCAAATAAATCCCCATTTTAAAACCCAAAATTAAATCCATATACCAAAATTATAAACCTGTATGAAAATCCATATTTTTAAATCCCCCATTATTATAAACCCATATTGAACAAAATCCCAAAAAATTGTGAGAATAACATAATTAAACAATTTTTAGCAAATTATAATACAATCCCCTTTTTAATATTTAAATTCCAAAAATCCCAAAACATTTATTCCCCATTTTAAAATCATTAATCTCCAATATCCATGTTAATTCCCAAAAATCTTCCAATTTAGATGTTAAAAGAAAAAAAAGTTTCCAAATAATCCTTTATTAAATTTTTATATTAAACCCATTAATTATTTAATATTAACGAATAATTATTAAAACCCTAAAATAAATAATTATTAAGCCAATTAAAATAATAAATTAAATAATTTATTAATTTTCAAAATAAATAAACTCAAATCATGAGTTACAACCCACATTTATTATAAATTAAACCCATATTTAAAAAGTTTTTCTTTTTCCAAAATTACAATTAAAGTCCAAAGATTAATTGTAAAAAACAAATAAATTATAATATCCAAAAATTTAAATTAAACCCAAAAATAAATATAAAAATACCAAAATTACCACACCCAAAAATATAACTTAAACCCAAATCATGTTAATCCTAAATGTGTATAATCTCTTAATCATTATGATTACAACATTTAATTAAATGATTCAATTTCCAATCTTAATACTTATTATCCTAATTATATGCATCTTGATCCCTTAATCCTTAATAAAAAATTAATTAAAATATTTTAATTTATTTATTTGATTCATAATCTTGATCATGGTTATGTTGTGAATGGTCGTTGAGATCATTACACAGTGATGTTGAATTCATATGGATATACAAATTTGGGTAAAGACACTATTTCCCCTTTTTTTATTATTATGTTAATAGTCATATTAACAATAATAAGACTTAACTAAAATTAATCATATACTCCAAACAAAATTAAATATATACAAACCCCAAATTAATCATATACATATACACACTTTAGTTAATCCAATCCTCAAATTGCAAGTAAAAAAAAATTTCAAGAGTGAATACATACAATTGATAATAACCTGATGATACCAACCTGGTGTGCCGTGACCCACTTAAGCTGTTTTCTCCCTTCTTTTCTTTTCGTTCCTCGCATTCTCCTTTTCCTTTCCCTTCTTTTCTTTGATTTCTTTGTGTATTCCTTTTTCTCTTGGTGATTTCCTTGTATCACGTTTCTCCTTTGTGTATCCCTTTTCTCCTTTTTGTATTCCTTTGCTCCTTGATAATTTCCTTTATGCTTTTCTTCCTTTTCCTTTAGTGCGAGACCCCTTTTCCCTTTTTGTACAAGACCCCTTTTCCCTTTTTGTGTTGTTGTTCTTCGATGTGAAGAACAACAACTTTTTAAACTGATTTATTTATGAATTATGGGTGAGAAAGAATGTGGAAAACCAACTCTATTTATAGATTAAAAATTAGGTCAAACATTGAATGGAATTTGTCAGTTTTTGAAGGTTTTAATCCGATCTGATTTTCTCTGTTTCTTGGAGCCCAAGCCAATGAATCTGGATGGATTCATGGCTTGATGAATTTAGATAAAAAATATATTTTAAAATAAAGAAAATAGGCTAATAATGATAATGAGAAAAAAAGATTTGATTGATTTTTATTTTTATTTTTATGATTTTTGAGATTTTTTCCATAAAATATTGATTTTAATGAAAAAATCATATTTTTAAAATAGCATTAAATACAAATACGAGAATAAAAAATAAAATATTAAAAAATGGTATTTTTGTGATTTTTTTATTAAACATAAAATAGAAAAAAAAGTTAGTAGTAAAGAAAAAAACAAATGCACCATTAAAAGTGAGAAATATGGGATTCGAACTCGTGACCTCTCCCTCTTGTAACTCCTTGTACACCCTTTCTACCAACTAGGTAATTCCATTTATTCAAAATAGAATGGCATAATTTTAATAATAATTCCATGATAATATTAATATTAAGAATAATATTAATATTCCAATAACCCCATTATGACCCTAATATAATTTATTAATAAAAAATTAATCTAATCCTAATTAATCCATATAAAGTTAATAGTAATCTTCCCCCATTTAATTGATAATGCTATTAGAATTTATTCTACCAAAACAATCCCTTTACTACTTACTATTATTATCTTTTATAAATGAAACAAAAAAAGCGAAAAAAGAAATAGAAGGGTGGTCAAAATTTGGGGTACGACAGATGCCCCTATTTAATCGGCTTCGATTCAAAAAGATGATGTCGACGAGCCTTCATCCTTTTGAGAAGGAGATGATTAAATACAAAAGGACCCCTAATTTTGACCATGGATCCTTTGACAAGTATAGTGTTCACATGACTCCGTCATTAGTATTCCGTTAATATCCCATTATCCCTTATGTTATATCCCTGAGTACAGAAGTTAAGTAAGATTATGACAATCTTCCAATTCCGTAGTAATAAACCCTTATGGAACCCCTGATGAAATCCTGCATTTGATAGAACCCCTGTAACGCTTATCGGTGGAACCCCTAATAAACCTTGACGAGGTTGTAAAACCCAGTGGAACCCTTTAGATAATCCTTGACAATCCGTTTTGACCTTTTTGGGTGGATCTTGTATATGATTCCTATGATTATCCGATCATATTATAGGAATCAAGTAGAACTTTAGTGATATCCTGTTCACTCTTGATGAAACCCCTGGATGGAACCCCTTTTAAAAATCCTGATCAAAACCCCTTGATAAATCCCTTGGATAAAAATCCGATAGAACCCCTTGATAAATCCCTTGGATGAAAATCCGATAGATCCCCTTGATAAATCCCTTGGTAAAATCCTTTGATGAAACCCCTTTTTATAAACTTCTTTGGTAAAAACCCCTTGAGAAAAAAAACGGATGAAATCCTTTTGATAAATCCCTTTTGATAAATCCCTTTTGATTGAACCACGTTGATAAACTCCCTTGATAAAATTCCTTAATTGAACCCAATCGATAATACTCCTTTGATAAAATTCCTTGATTGAACCCCCATTGGTATTACTCCTTTGATAAAATTCCTTGATTGAATTCCTTGACAAAACCCTTGGATGAATCTTTTTAAATGAAACCCTTAAATGAAACCTTGGAGGAATCCTTGATGAAAATCCTTAGACATTTGATGAAACATATCCCTTATGAAGGCCATGTTGCCGAGCTATGGATGTGAGAGATGAAGACCTACTCACTGATGGATGATAATCCTGTAAAATCCTTTATCGAAGCGATGTTTCAATGATATAGTTGGGGATTAAACCCCAAAGAGTAATTATGAACCCTATGCATGTATGCATGTTTGTGTATAAGTGCATGTATGCATGTTCATGTATGCATGTGATGCTATATTATACACGCCCGATTAGATGCTAGAGCGTAGCGACATGATTAATTATGACAATGATTTAAATGGGTATGTCTCCATAAGTGCCCCAATCTGTCGGGTCTTTGAAGAGTTTTGCCTCAATATGAGTTTTGAAGCAACTTGTATTTGAAGACTTTCCATTGTATTATCCTTTGGAGAAATTTATCCTTGGAATGATATGCTCCAAATAAACCATTTTTTTAAGCGGTTCTTTTTTATTAATCCTTGCAATGTCCCAGATTGATTGAGTCTTGAAAAGTATGCCTGAAAAGAACTTAGATCCCACCATGATTCGATATGACCTTGATTTGGATTGCCCCAGTATTTGAGTCCTGAAAAATATGCCCCTGATTATTAGGATCTGGAGGAGTATCTTGAGAAAGAACCTGGATCCCACCATATTACGACCTTGATAAGGACTGCCCCCAATATTTGAAAGTGTGCCCCAGTGTTTGAATATTTGAAAGGTACGCCCCTGATTAGACTGAGTCTTGGAGTGGTTGGTTTAAATGTGCGCTTGAGGTGGCCTGCCCCATTATGAGCCCCCTTGAAAGGTCCTACTCCTTATTATTAGACTCATGGAGGTATTTTGACATAGGTGTGCCAAATCTTTGGATGCTTTGCCCCTAGTTAGTAGGATCTTCAGATGATGTACCCCTATGATCATTAGGTTTTGCCCCTTGGTTGGAAAGATTCCTTGGTAATTTGCCCCCTAATCATAAATGTCTTGAATCTTTGTGCCCCTGATCAGTCCTTTGTTGAAATTTCCTTAATGCTAAGTATTGTTTTGGAAGGAGAATGTCCCTTTGAAAAGTAATTATAATTCCATGTTCATGCAAGTTTTTGAAATTCGAAATTTATACAAGGTGTATGATAGATGGTATTCATCCATGAGGTTGGCGCGAATGAGAATGAGAAAATGATGATTTAACAAACATTCAGATTCGGAGTCAGTTTAACAATGACTTTGACGAGTATGCTTTTATAGTGCCCCTAGCTTCAGTTAGGACTTTTATATGTTGTAACGTGGCCTGGTTCACGGTTTTAAAAACACAAAGATACAAGGATTAAAATTTGAAATTTAACCCATCCCCTTCTCCTTGATGTTCTCCATTCCAAAATCCAATTAACCCAACAAATGCGTTCATCCTGCAAGAGAAACTTTTCAGTCACGGTGATTAAAAGGTATACTAGTTTAAGCACTTTATGAGATTTTTTTTTGAGGTGCAGTCACCCACTCCCATTTATAAGATTGTTCCATTTTTCCCTTTTTCTTTTCTTTTAATCCCTTATTTTTGCATGGACCAATTCTTTTGAATTTAGTGGCCCATCGAGGTACCCTTATTTTGCCTAAGTCAATTTTTATCTTTTTCCTGATTTTTTCTTTTTGACTTAGCGGGTTTTTTTCCTTTTTTTTAGAAACAAATCTTGAGTTTTTGCTTTTGGTTTCGAACGGGTGTGACTCCCATGCTTGATATTATGAGTTTTTATCTCCCTTGCTTCCTCGATGTTGAATGGTGCGAGGAAGAATATGTGCTTAAACTTTTATCCTTGTGATTAGGTGTACTGATTCCCCTGCATTAGGACGCATTGTTGAATTAATTGAAATCTACCCTGCCCCTGGTTAAGATTAAGGTTTTTTTTTAATATAAAGAAACACCGACTTCTGGCTCGAGGGGGTTGACTACGGATTATCTCCTTATTTCTCCAGTGTTTGGGGAGTGAAACAATGCCTTACATCTTCAGCCAGGTCATACCATTAAAGCATACATCAACAAATTCGTTTATTTATTTACATCCTTCTCCTCCTAAGTTTGTTGAAGAGGTGAGGTGAAATGGAAAAGCGTTGATTCCCTTTTTTATTTTTTTATTTTTTTATTTTTTTATAAGAAAGAGTGAAAACGAATGGATGAATTCCAAAAACATGCATGTTTATTTTATTAAAATTATATCCCGAAAGGTACAACCTTTAATACAAACAACACTTAGCAAAACTGAAATTACAACTGGAAATGATAAAGTCCCTTGATCCCAGGGGTAAGCTTCCTTGTTGATCCAACCAATTTTTGGAGACTTCTTGGTGTCCTTCCACTTGTAAAAATAAGGGGTGACTTTTAATCCATGGGACTCCTCCTTTGAAATTCGGTTGCAGGTCTTGTGCTTTGAGCTCATAACTTATAGTGTCTAAATAGGGTCAAGTAATTGCAGCTTCACTAAGGCACCTCCGATTAAGTCATGGGACATTGGTGTAGGATCTAGTTCCCTTCCAAACTTCCTTTGTTGTATAGGCATCATTCAAGGTTGTTGCATTTGAGGCTCTAAGTACGCCTCTGGCAGACATGGTGAAGGGTTACCTTCTTTTCTCAATGGTACTTGCCTCTCTTGATTTCCTCCATAGCTTCTTGAGATACTCTTGAGTTCATTAGGTAGTCTACTATGTATGAGTTTGTATGTAAATGCATGAAAATGCACGGGGTATGCAAAAGTATTTTTTCCATTTTGCTAAAAGTTTTTTTTTTTAGAAACGCAATACAAGTGTCACATTAAGATAGTGACAGATAAAAGGAAACCCTTACGGGTTTAGGGATGTGTACGATAAATGCAAGCATGTCCTATTAAAGGTAGGCTCCCTATGATAAGCTGGATCTAAGTTTAGTCTATCCAATCCCCTCACATGTAGGATATATAGTTTTGGACAGCATAACGACCCTAGAATTTACGGACTATACCCTTGTTTTACCCTGAGAAGGCTCAAGCCTTCCTACGATAAACCTTTGGGATAAGTCTCATCTAGGAAGACCCTATTAACGACCCTTGAGGATTGAATACTTAGGATCACCATGAGTTGATAGGGTTTTCTAAAGGTCCTCAGAATCTTGGACCACATCCAAATCATCAACTATGTTAAGGGCTAGCCTTACCAGGAAGACAACTTTGGAGGGTCTATCTAAGTGTGGGATCAATGCATAGTCGGGATGTTAAATCCCTTCCATTAACATTTCCGTCCCACGTCCTAACTTAGGGTATCCTCCAAGCTTGGGTTTTACCTTCACACATTACAATATCCCAATCCAATGCATGATGATAATATGATAAATATAAATAAACATATAAAATAATAAAATAAAACATAAAATAATCATGCAAATATATAAACGAAAACAATACATAACCAAGACTAACAAACAAGAACCCTAAAACCTAAGGCTAGGATGGACTCTCCTTAGGGAGGATTCCCCAGCAGAGTCGCCAGCTGTCGCGGCGGCAAAAATTATCGAGTCGCCATCATATTTTTTAAGGAAAATAAATGATAAACCTAAGATTATAATCCTAAGGGTAGAGATTCCTAAGGTTCGGGAGTCGGTTAAGCGAGGGGAAGGTGTTAGGCACCCCTCACTTCCATTGTACTCAATGGGATCCTCCTTAAGTTCTAGGGTATGTTTGTTTGTTATTTTAATGTTTGACTTTATATTTATTAATTACAAAAAAAATCCTATTATTATACAAAGAAGAAAAATTAATCCAAGAGGGGGCCCAAAGTTTTATTATTATTATACTCGCTAGGGATTACAACCCTATGTCTACGTACCTTCAATTTTAAAGGATCAGAGTAACCGTAGTTCACCTCCCCTATCCCCTATTCATATTCCTATTCCTATTCCTATTCCTAATTCTGTAATACCCCAAATTTTGACCACTTAGATTTCCCATCATTGTGAAAATCATCATCACAATATGGATGTACCTTTATGCTTCATCAGTCTCCCCAAAGATGGGTGAGCATCCAATACAATCAAAATTAGGGTTTCAAGCCCTCTCTGAGTGCTTAGACAAAGGATCAATCAAGAAATGACATGATCCTCAACTTGTCTAATCTCTTAAACATCCAAAATGGATAAAAAAGGACTCCCACTTCAAGGATTAAGCACAAGGCTGCTCCCTTCTAGGTGGATCAAGTCTCAAGATCGACAGTGTCACCAAATTAGGGTTTTGGTCGACCAGGGCCTCCAGATGGAAATTTTCATCTGGGCACAAGGCAATGATCCAAAACATGACCTAATATGCTTCATGGAACCTCATGAACCCATGCATCAAGTCAATTTTGCCTCAGGGGATGCATTCATCAAAAATCAGGAATTAGGGTTTCTTGACCTAATTCACCCCTAAGTTGACTTTTGGGACAAACCATGAGCCAAGACCTCAAAAGATGATTTGAGGGTCTCTAATACACCATATTGATCCATTTGGAACAATGGATTGATCCAAGAAGCTTGAGCAACAAGTCTCATTTTCATCTGCACCACAATTAGGGTTTTAAGGGAAAAGTCAACTGTAACTTTGACTTTTGACCAGGACATGCTCCCAAACCCTAATACATGATTTAATATACCCTATGACACCCATGGAACATGTCCATCAAGTTTGATTTAGGTTAAGGACATGATTTCCTGAAGAATTGCACAGTTTGGAATTCATCTGATAAAAAGTCAACTGTGCACAAAAGTCAACTTTGACTTTTTGAGATTTTTCACCAAAATGGATTTTTAACCCTAAAATGATGTTAATTTATGATTTGAATCATCATTCATCAAGAAAAATCAAGAAAAGTGAGATAACTTGTAAAAGGGGTAACCATAAAACTTAGAAATTTTTCTAAGTTAAAAATAAAGTGGCAAAGGTACCAACTTTGGAGGACCATAACTCCTAAACCACAAGGCCATTTTTTCTCATCCAAAGATGGATTTGTAGCCCTCATTATCACCTACAAAAACTTCAAATACAAGTCATTCCAATTCATTAAGGACTTTGAGTTATGGAGTGATCAAAGTGGCTGAAAAGTGAAAATGTCACTTTTTCCAACACTTAGTGAAATTTTCACTAAGTCAGAATTCTGCTTCACTTTTTGCCAAATGTAGGGGGATTTTTCACTTGGAATCAAAAGAGATCAAAACCAAACTTGTTCAAAAAGTTGTTGTATCATGTAAGAGCTTTCCAAAATGGCCAAGAACATTGCCAAATTCAACCTACATCATGAGATACAACATTGGCAAGTTGCCTTGCTGAAATCTGTCAAAGCAAGGCAGAATTTGCATTTTGGCTCGATTTGCCAAAATCAGCCAATTGCAATTGCTCCAATCCACTTGGAAACCTCAGAGGATTGAATCCAAAGGGGACAATCACTGAGCCAAGCCTCCAAGGTCCAAGGAACAAAGAATAGCATGTTGAACCTAGAGTTGCCAAAATAGGGACAAGACTTCAAATTTGGAATGAGGCATTCAATGGAACCATCAAGGTGGCATGGACTGAGCCATTCTCATCTGAAATCAGTCAAGACTTATCCAAGACCAAGGGGACCAAAGCTCTGTGCCCTAACCTCTAGTCATGGCTAGAGGAGACTTTCATTTCCATTGGCCAACATTGAGGAAACCTACTTACCAGCTGCCATGCACTATTCCTTGCAAAACAAACTTGCTCTACTATAAATAGAGCTCAATTGTGGTCAGTTTAAGTACACCAAAGCCATCTAACAGATGCTTTCCTCAAAATCTCTTTCTCTTGGCAAAAATGCCTTTCTTAGCAAGGTAGCTATCGGGTTTTGAGTTTGAGAGCAATTCTGCACAAACCAATCACTCACACACCTCACATACATCACATATGAGCTGATCAAACACTCACATAACTTCTGAAACATCAAAATCTCAAAATCATTTGCCATCCACACAAGTTTGAAGTGAAGTTGCAGCTGAGATGCCATAAACTGATCCAGTCCATTTCAATTCAATCCAAGTGTTCAAACACACTCCATATGGTGTAGGGAAGCTGTCCAGATCATCACAACTTGTCTGTAACACCTCCAACTCAAAATCACATCTGCTCTTGCTGTCACGACTTGGAGGTAAGCCTAAACTTGGTCATCTCTCAATCTATGCATATTTCCTCGCACAATAATTTGGCCATATGTTCATAATCATGCATGGAATGTTTTCCCTCAATTAATTGCATTGTTTGAATCGTGTATCAAAAATCCTAGCCTTCATGCAGAAATTAGGGTTCTTGAGGTCTCTTCATGATTTCTTGTTGTATGTTTAATTTAAATGAAATTAAAGTACATAGACATGATCGTGAGGTTGAGGCGAGCATAATGATATGTGGATTGCATGTTATAATTACGTATGCAGTGAGATTGGAATGAAAATGCAAATCTGGGCAAACTGAAAAACGCGTGTGTTCTTGGTGTTGTTCTTGGCGCTGTTTTCATATAATTTGAATATTTGAATTTTGTGATTTTGTTTAATTGATTCAAAAATTAATTTCTCTCTGAGTTTTAATGATATTGAGTTGATTCTTTTTTTAATAATTCACAAAAATGTTAAAATATTTTATTTTATCAAAAAATCCCAAAAATATTATTTATTTCATATAATTGATATTTTTGCAAAGAATTAATATTTTAATTGTTTTTTACATTTTAAATATTTTTTCTACATTGATTTTGCAACTTTTAATGCTTTCTAATTATTTTGTAGGTCAATACTTAATTTTTGAAGCATTAATCCAAGATCACAATTTGTTTTCCATGTGTTAAACAATTTTTTGATCATTTTAATTGAATTTTCATTCAATTAAATACATTTTGAAAACAAATTAGGGTTTTGGATTAATTCAACCCTCAAAAATCATTTTCAAAACACTTTGCGCCTCTATTAGAGTGTAAGACCCAATCCTTTTTTTGACCAAATCATCTTTGGGCCTCACTTATTGTATAAGTCCCGATACCGTCAAAAAACAAACGGCGCGATCGTCGCCTTTTCAAAAATCATCTGGGCCTCTCCTTGAGCTATAAGACCCATTCAAAACTTTTGGGCCTCTATTAGAGTGTAAGACCCAATCCCCCTTTTAACCAAAACATTTTGGGGCTCACTTATTGTATAAGTCCCTCCGCGTTAAAAGAAAACCTCGGCGCGATCGCCATTTTTAAACGAAAAATCATTTGGGCCTACCCTCGTGTTATAAGCCCCTCTCTTTTTCTTTAAACCTTTTGGGCCTCTTGAGAGAGTGTAAGACCCATCCCTTTGTACAGAAAACCTTTTTGGGCCTCAGTCACTTGTATAAGTCCCTCTGTACAAAACAACAGTGCGCTCACTGATAAAACCCTGGGCCTCTCCTTGAGCTGTAAGCCCCAAATCTTTCTTTTTCAAAGCACTTTCTCCTTTGATTTTGAATATACTGTTGTTTTTAATCTTTCTGTGTTGAACAACTAACCAAACAGCATGGAAGCACTACAACCGAGTAAGTGGTTATCGCTTTCATTTACTGCTTTCATATTATAAACTGTATTGTGGGGCTGCTCACTGTAAGTCTCCTTTCATAAACTCATATCTACTGTGTAATAATAGTATAGATATTTCGAGTTTCCCTGGCAACTACGTCTAGAACTAAGTGACGCCGTTTCATTTATTCGTAGAAATAGACGCCTAGATCCCCAATAGGAGCACCAGATACAGTCTTCTCTTCGGCTGTCCTCCTTAGGAATCGTCAAGAAGCTCTACTCCCCAAGATGAATGTATTCTCCGTGAATGGCATCTTTGAGTTTCTTCCAAATTCTCGAACTTTCCTGACTTGATCTATTCCTTGTGGATAGCTTGCCTTGAATGTCTCGGGGTTTAGGTACCCACTACGGTCATAATCTTGGACCTTAACTAAGGAACCCTCTTTAAAAGTTAAAAGTCGCTGGATAGTAAACCTCGCACGTTTACCAGTGGTTTTTATCTTTAAAAGAGTTATCTCTCCTAATGGAAAGGAGATGATAGACCCACGGGCTTCTTAAAAGCATCGGCCTCCTCTTGGGCATTATTCAAGGACCCTACGGCTTCTTAGAAGTATTCACAGCCTCCTCTTAGGCTTCGTATAATGATCTCTTCCTCCGGGAATGATAGCCTCCTCTTGGGCTTCGTACAAGGACCCGTCGGCTTCTTAAAAGATTCCAGCCTCCTCTTGGGCTTCGTACAAATTGTCCTGACGACCTCCTATAGGTATAGGAACAGAACCTAGTCATCCTCATAGAACAATCCTTTCATAGAGTCTACTACTGTTTCTCGAAGCATAGTACAAAAGATAAAACTCTAGACTCGGACAGTCTAACTTCCTTGAGTCTCAAAGACATTCTCAAGCACCCTTCGTTAAATAGGAAGGAAACCCGCAGACTCGGACAGTCTCAATACCCTTTGGATTTCCCGTTTTCCTCAAAGAGAAGGAAGTATCCCTGATCCTCAAATTAAATCCCTGAGTACAGTGTTGCTCATATAAGAACTGATTTTCTCTTTTTAAATCAGTATATTGGATCTGTCACTCAACTGAAACAGTTACAATAGCCTCCATCTCGGGCTTCATACGAGATACCAAAATTCTCCCCAGTGGAGTCAAAACAACCTTTTAGCCTCTCTCTCAGGCTTTGTATGAGACACAAAAGATTCCCTCGTTGAGTCAATCACCCATTTTTGCCTCCATCTCGGGCCTCGTACGAGATACAAATTCCTTAAGCAAGAGTCGAACTCTTTGCTAGCCTCCTCTTAGGCTTTGTATAACAATATGCCCCACTGGGTCAAAAACTTTTAGCCTCTCTCTCGGGCTTTGTACGAGACACAAATCAGCCTCCTCTTAGGCTTTGTATAAGAAAACCACTGGTTGATCCAATCGACCTTTTAGCATCAAAGCTGTGCCTCGACCACAGTACACAAACATCAACAACTCCTTTCCCTCCATCTAATTGTTGTAAGCGGCAAGCCTCTGGATCATCTACATCCATGCCACTGTCCCTCTTTTAGCATGAGAAATTTCTAAGGAAAGATGGCATTGCTCTACACTGAGTTAAAGTCTTCTCCTTCAGGTTAAAACCCTTTCTTCAGAAATTATGGCATTGCTCGGATCCGTGTATCCCAGTTAAAGTAATTCTCCTTCTCCCCTCTTTAGAGATGGCAAATTCTCTCTAAAGCTGAGATCTTTTAGCTTCACGTCTTGGGCTTTGAACAAGACACAAATAAACCTTTCAGCTTCACATCTTGGGCTTTAAACAAGATACAAACCACCTTTCGCTTCACGTCTTGGGCTTTGAACAAGACACCAAAAACCAATTTCCTCCCGTAGAATAGGAGGAACTACGAACGCTCTGATTTCCCTGTTTCGGTAAACGGGAATACGTAGGCATAAGATCGAAAGAAAAGATCTTAGCGAGCGCAATCAACAAAAAACCCAAATCCCATATTTCCATCAATTAAAAGCAGTAATTCAAAAGCATCAGTCCTAACATCCTAATCCTTATTCCCCGCCAGAAACCTTCTGCCTAGATAGAAAGAAAGAAACCTGTATTGGCGAAATACGAATAACAAGTACAAAGGCCCTCCCACATTGATAACATTTGTAACCTAACAGACCGCTGTTTAAACTCAGTATGCAAACCAGGGTTAATTGGAGACATCTATTTCCCTTCCTTATTCAGCTCACAATAGGATAAAAAATGAATCGACCTGTAGTTTAAAGCTCAAACCGCAGAGAGCGACCAGCGCTTAAGAACCGCGTCCAAAATCGCTCGCTACAGAAAAGTGGCGCCCACCGTGGGGCCAATTTTTATTTTTGTCTGTTTTCCTTGTAAAATGGCGACTCTGCTGGGGAGTCTCCTTTTCTGCCTTAGGGCATCATCCCCGTTTTCTACGGAAAATGGGAACTCTACCGAAGAGAAAGATTGACCTATGCTGGTCCATCTCTTAGGCAGGGAACCACAGATTGGGGCTTCCGCCGGGGAACCCATTTCTATTAGGAACTTAAGATTCATAGCTTTATAAGTCTAGGATGATTAGGACAAATATATATACTTCTTTTCCTAATTGCTATACGTGTTTATTTTTCTACTACTGGGAATGCGTGTGATGCCGCATGTGGTGAGATTGAGTATACACTTAAGAAAAGCCAACCTTTTTCGTAGTGCGGAGGCTATCAGAAATAGCTGTTACGCGATACTACCCTCATTTGAGGCTGGTGATCTATTCTCGGTGAATGGCACTTACTCTAAGATTGCACACAACTCGCTGGCGATCCGCTTGTTGTTTTGCTTTCCTGGGAGGAGCTGATGATAATGAGTACAGGTACAAAAATCACCCTAGTATAAACCGTTGGGGATGGGTAGAGCCTTGACTTCATGACAACGACCCTCTGACCCCATGTTTTTTCTATGTTTTTGTGTGCTGCATTCATGCATTCATTTAATAAAACATTCAAAAAACTTCTCTTATAGTCTCTCTGTTTTTCAAATTAAACTAAGACTGTGATTGCAAATATCAGAGAAAAGATTGCATTAATGGATTTCGGTAGAAGGAGAACTCACCAGTATACCTTCAAGGTTCCAAAACTAGGGGATTTGAGAAAGTTAGCGAGGATGATCGTTAACCCAGAGGCTTTCAGAGCCAAGCACGGTGGTTTGCTACCACTGTTAAGAGTCCATGTGATTAAGGGGATCATGGACGCGCTCATTCAATTCTACGATCCGGTTGATCATTGTTTCACATTCCCAGATTACCAGCTATCACCAACGCTGGAGGAGTATTCTCATCTGACTGATTTACATATCACTGATCGAGCTCCATTTTCTGGACTGGAAGAAATTCCAAAGAATCAGACTATTGCAAGAGCAATTCATTTGGACGAGTCTGAGGTCAGGACTCACATGACCACTAAGGGTGGCATCCAAGGTTTGCCAGCCCAGTTCTTGACAAAGAAAGCTCTGTACTTTGCTAGTATAGGGAACGGGACTGCTTTTGAAAGCATCTTTGTCTTGCTCACCTACGGGTTATTTTTGTTTCCTAACATCAATAACTTCGTCGATATCAACGCTATTAAGGTTTTTCTCATTGGAAACCCTGTGCCGACTTTGCTCGCAGATGCGTATCATTCTGTACACTTAGGAAATTTGTACAGCGGAGGGGAGTTCACATGCTGTGTACCTTTGCTTTACAAATGGTTTATCTCTCACTTGCCCAAGTCTGCCGCTTTTTGGGATTGCAAGAGTGTCTTACGTTGGTCGCAGAAGATCATGTCTCTCACCAATTCCGATATAGATTGGTGTAATAGGATTTATGAGGGAATCAGAATCATTGACCGTTGTGGAAACTTCCCCAGCGTACCCCTCATAGGAACTAAAGGAGGAATCAACTATCATCCGATATTAGTTCTTCGTCAATTTGGATACCCGATGAGACACATCCCACTGGGTGTTCATCTGGAAGGTCTTTTCTTCAAAGAAGGAGAAAACGACAGAGCACTAAAGATGGAAATAGTGCAAGCTTGGAAACGTGTTCATAAGAAAGGACGAGAGTCTCTGGGAAAACCGGACTGTGTCTCGGTGGAGCCTTATCTCCATTGGGTACAAACTAGAGCTCTCAAGCTAAAGATGCCTTATCCTCGTTACGGAATTCTTCCACCGAGGGAAATTGTCGTGTACTTCATGACGGAAACTGAAAGGCTTCAGGTTACTCTCAACAAAGTTCAAAAGGAAAGAAGGTCTTGGAAGAACAAGTACCGCACCCTCGACGTAGAGTGTATCCAAATACAGCAACTACTAAAAGAGAAAGATGCTCTGATTGAAATTTTGGAGCAGCATGCTGTAGAGAATCAAGATGACCAAAGGAATTTGCTCACTCCTTTCACTTGGCAAAGGAATGATAACCCGACAACGGCCCAAGCGCCCCGGTCAAAGAAAAGGAAGATACCAGAATCAGCACCTGATTTCTCTTCAGAGAGGACTCAGGACCCATTAGTTTAGGTTTCTGTTTCTGCACTTTGTAATCTACTGTATTTCCATTTCTGTAATCCTTTGAATTTCAATAAAAAGGGGTTTCCCCACTGTTTGATATTTGCAATCTAATTGTCGAAGTTTATTTTGATTAAACAAAAAAACAACAATTAATATAATCATTGCATTCATCATTCTCACATCGCGTATTCTTCTTCCCTACGAATCTCACGTTTGTGTCTCGATTCTAGAGTCAAACTGTCTCATTCGTATAATACTCGGGCCAATCGTCAGAAAAAGATGGATGATCTTGAAGAAGAAAACAGAGAGTTGAATGAAGAGATCGACGCTCTGAGAGAGGATATGAGAAAGCTTCGTAACGACATGCAAGCCATGGCAGAAGCTCAGCTACAAAGAACTGTGATCTCAGAGATCACCTCAACGCCCATCATAGAAAAGTATGATCCTAGGTATCAGATACCGAAAGATCGTCCTTGGGGCATGCCTATTAACTATATCCCGGAAGGATATGTTCCGCCGATCACTAAAGATCAGGGAATCGCAACAGAAGCCGCTGGGCCTGAAGGTTACAAACTTCGGGAAAGCGAAGATGCTAGGGGCATACTCAAGACTCCTGAAGGTTACAAACTTCGGGAAGTGCCAAGACTTACTGCCGTAGTCACGGTACCACCCCCTGTGGTGCACACTGTCCCGGAAGGACAGATTCCACCAACACCTTCTGGTAAGAAGGAAACTATGTTTGACAGAATGGATGAATTCCAGGAATAGTTCTTGGAAATGCAGAAAGAGCTGCAAGCCATTCGCGGTCAGGATCTATTTGGGAAGGACGCCGCAGACCTCTGCTTAGTCCCAAATGTGAAAGTCCCGCACAAGTTCCAAGTTCCCGACTTTGAAAATACAAGGGTAACTCTTGCCCTCAGAGCCATCTGGTGATGTACGCTCGGCGGATGTCAGCTCAGACGGAGAATCAGGACCTGCTGATTCACTACTTCCAGGATAGTTTAACCGGTGCCGCACTCAAATGGTACATGGGTTTAAACCGTACTACGATCAGTACTTTCAGAGATCTTGGTACTGCCTTCGTCCAACAATACAAATACAATTTGGACATGGCACCCGACAGAGATCAACTCAGATCAATGTCGCAAAAGGACAAGGAAACCTTTAAGGAGTATGCTCAAAGGTGGCGTGAAATTGCCGCTCAAATTTGTCCACCTCTTGAGGAAAAAGAGATGACAAAGATCTTCTTAAAGACCTTAAGCTCATTTTACTATGACTGAATGGTTGCCAGTGCGCCCAGTGATTTCACTGAAATGGTCGGCATGGGTGTACGTCTTGAGGAAGTCGTCCGAGAAGGACGTTTGGTAAAAGACACTGGATCAACGAGCGGTACTAAAAAATACGGTAGTGCTCTCCCTAAGAAAAAAGAGCAAGATATTGGGAATATCTCTCTCGGAAAGCAAAGGCGTCGTTATCAGCCAGTAGCAGCTGTTACTCCTGCTATCGGCCCCGCGCCCGTTCCTATGTATCAACCTCAGGTTGCACAGAGCCAACCTGATCAGCAAAGGACACAACAGCCTCTTCAGCAGGCTCTTCCTCCATATAACAACAACCGCACAACACGGCCACCAGGATTTGATCCTATACCCGTGACGTATGCAGAACTGTTTCCGTTACTGCTGGCTAAGGGACTCATTCAGACTAAGTCTCCCCTTTCAGTTCCGGAAAATCCGCCTTTTTGGTTTAAAGCGGATCAAACATGTCCTTATCATCAAGGAGGTTCAGGGCATAACATTGAGACTTGCCTCAATTTTAAATACGACGTGCAAAAGCTTGTTAGGAGCGGGCTCTTATCTTTTAAAGATACGAATCCTAATGTTCTTACGAACCCGCTGCCTCAACATGAGAAGGCTGCAGTCAATCTGATTGAGAAAGAGACTAACAATGTCTATCAAATTCACGATGTACTCTTATTGGGGACCGATCTGGTCAAGATGCATTATAGACAGAGTGGATATGGCCATGTGCCACCTCATAACTATCACCAGTGTGATATCTGCTCTAAAGATAACCAAGGATGTTCTGTGGTGCAAGCAGCTCTGCAGGAACAGATGGATCTCGGATGGATCCAAGAGCACCGAGTTCGTGGAGTTAACATGGTCTCTACAAATTCTAACGTCATTCAAAACCACGACATCCGTGTGATAAATGTCAACTTGGTGGCGATGCACTCAAGGCAAAGCCAGTATCATAATCTGCCGCGGCACGATTACAGTTCCTGTCTGATTTGCTCGGTAAACAAACAGGGATGCTCTTTCATACAAGAGGCCCTCCAGCATCAGATGGATCTTGGATGGATCCAAGAATACCATGATAGGAACTCCTATCAAATCAATATGGTTCAGATCTTCGATATCCGCGTAATGGATACCAACCTGGTAGAGTTACATGCTGAGCAGGTCCGACTCAGATTCTTAATATCACATGATTACCAAAGCTGTAAAGCAGGTTGCGAAAACGATCGAGGTTGTACCCTTGTCCAGGAGGCACTTCAGCACTTGTTAAATCACTGGTGGATGCCAATCTATATGGACGAAAATACTCAACGAATTAGTATCAATAACAGGAATCCTACTCGTCGTCAAAGTCAGGATGTCCGATCAATGGAAGATAACCTAGTGAGGTTGCATTGCATTCAAAGTGGGCGTGGCCAGGTGCCACCACACAACTATGACAGTTGTAGCGTCTGTTCGGAAAGAAACCAAGGGTGTTACCTTGTGAGAGCAGCTCTTCAGGGTCAGGTCGATCATGGAGAAATTCGTCCATATCCGGGTTCTGGACCCATCATTTGGTCGCCGAACTACCTTGCCGAGCAAGTTGAGGATGTTGTCACGATCTCTGGTCATCACAGGACCAGGGATGTTTTTGCCATTATTCCTCTACTTGACGAATCTAGAGTTCCCAACCGGGAACGGATCGAGGTTACTTATGACGGTCAGAAAAATCAGAAGGTTCCCATAGTCATCTATCTACCGGGGCCATTACCGTATGAATCAGCTAAGGCGATCCCTTACAAATACGGTGCAACAATAATCGAGAATGGAAAGGAAATTCCATTACCCTCCGTCGTGAATATTGCAGACATCAGTCGTGTAACACGGAGTGGTCGAATCTTCAACCGAGGGGTTGGAGAATCCAACAAAGAAAAGGAACTTCAGGCGGAAATTCCTGATCCACCAGTCGGTCAATCTGGTAATCCCGAATTTTCAAAAGATAAAGATGAGATGCTAAAGCTCATCCAAATGAGTGAATACAACATTGTTGATCAACTGTTACAGACTCCTTCAAAGATCTCAGTATTATCACTATTACTCAGTTCAGAAGCACACAGAAAGGCTCTACAGAAAGTCTTGGAGCAAACCTTTGTGGAACAGGATGTAACAATCAGACAATTTGATAGCATTGTCTCTAACATCACTTCCTGCAATAATTTGGGATTTAGTGATGAGGAATTACCTGAAGAGGGTCGTCGTCAAAACATGGCGCTCAACATTACAGTTAACTGCCAGGGCGATGCTTTAGCCAATGTACTGGTAGACAAAGGGTCAGCCCTGAATGTTATGCCGAAGTCCACTTTGATGCAATTATCATTTAAGGGCCCTCCGATGAGAGTCAGCGAGTTCGTCGTCAAAGCATTCGACGGATCCAGAAAAACAGTTATCAGCGAAGTGGATCTTCCCATAACTATTGGTCCTCACACTTTCCAAGTCACTTTCCAGGTCATGGACATCCGGGCAACATACAGTTGTTTATTAGGAAGACCTTGGATACATCAGGCTGGAGCGGTTACTTCAACCCTCCACCAAAAGCTAAAGTTCGTCAAGAACGATCAACTTGTCACGGTTTGTGGGGAACAAGCCTTTCTTGTAAGCAACTTATCATCATCTACTTGTGTAGAACCCGAGGAGGTTATTGGAACTCAGTTCCAAGCACTATCGGTGAGCAAGAATGATCAATCCGAAGAAGGAACTTCAATTTCCTCATACAAAGATGCTATCAAAGCGGTCGAGAGTACCGATACAACAGGATGGGGACGGCTTGTCATTCCTATTGACAATAAAACAAAGAAGGGTCTTGGTTTTTCTGCAACCTGTACCCAGACGGCCGCCAACGATGAAAGTATTCATCCCCTTCAAAACTTCTTCCACAGTGGAGGTTTTCTCCACCCAGTGTCTCAGACAGTTCATGCTATCAATGAGGAAGATCCCTCTGACACAGATGAAGAATGGAAGTCCTACCTTAACAAGGACGGCTATATGTCTCAGGAAGAGGTGCCTATGCCTTTTTGCTTTCCTACAGAAAGTCCGAGATTTATACCAAGATCAGATGTCGAAATGATCTACGGGGATTGTGATCCGGAAGGATGTCGTGCTCCGCCAAATTCATTAGAGGAAGACACTCCAATGAAAGACAACTTTGACTCTACTTACTATGGCCCGATGGATGGTCTGCCAATGTGGCAGCCTTACCCAGGAAACTTGGGGCAAGAAAGTCAGCCGAGTAATGAAACTCAGTTGACCATCATTGAACAGAATACCTGTGTCCCCGCCATGTCATGGGATCAACACTCAGGTCATTCAGAGACTACTCGACATAAAGATGAATTCGCAACGTTCGCAGGACTTGAATTCATCAACTATGCTTTTCCTGAGGTCAACGTCATCGAAAGGGATGATTTCTCCAGTTCCAAAGAAGTTTGGGACACTTTGGGACAACCAAGTGGAAAATACGACTTTATGGTCAAGTACACTACTCCCGAAAGCTCTCGTATCAGGCTCGAAGATATCCAGCCAACTGGATGGGGAGATATAGCTGAGAGCTCCAATGCTATGCAAAATGCAACAGAGGAATCCTCCTACGGCAATTCTGCTTGGGAGACAGATTCCAATGATCCTGCTCCACCAGAAATCAGCGTCATTTCTGAAGACAAATCAAGGAAGGTGCCAGACTTTGTGATTCACCGAGGAGTTCGCCGCCAATGGGTTGCCGTCGAGGTTCCGAAGGTCGTTCGTCAGTCAAAGTAATTGCCATCTTTAACCTTTCACCCTGCCCAGGTGAAACAGATGTTTTGATAGGGCTCGCTTTCTGTAAATTTCCCTCTTCGCTTTGCCCAAAGCGAGTGAGTTTTGTTTTATAGGGCTGTAGTTTCAAGATTCGACTTGTTCATTAATAAAATAACGTCGTTCTGTAATTTCCGCATTAATTGCTATTTTCTCTTTTTGCTTTTTCAGAAAATGGTAATCCTAAAAAACATTCAATAATAAAAACAAGCAGTAAAATCAAAACACTGCACACACTTGCATTTTCTCTATCTCTTCTAAACACGAATCATCACGTCATGCAGATTGCTTGTTTTATACCCCGTTGAAACATACGATCCGATGCCTTCTTCCAACTTTGAGTTCCCGGTATTCGAGGCTGAAGAAGAAAATGACAACGAAATTCCAGAAGAGATCTCCCGACTACTCAGACAAGAGGAAAGGTCCATTGAACCTCACAAAGAACCATTGGAAACGGTAAACTTGGGTTCAGAAAAAGAGAGAAAAGAAATCAGGATCGGAGCACTGCTCAGTCCAACTGCCAGAGAGGGTTTGATAAAGCTTCTCAAAGAATTCCCCGATGTATTCGCTTGGTCCTATCAGGATATGCCAGGGTTGGATACCAGCATCGTGGAACATCACTTACCGTTGAGATCGGAATATCCGCCAGTAAAGCAAAGGTTGAGACGCACTCACCCGGACATGGCCATCAAAATCAAAGAGGAGGTACAGAAACAGATTGACGCGGGTTTCCTCGCCACATCTGAATATCCTCAATGGTTAGCCAACATCGTACCCGTTCCCAAAAAGGACGGAAAGGTCAGAATGTGTGTTGATTACAGAGATCTGAACAAGGCAAGTCCAAAGGACGACTTTCCTTTACCACACGTTGACATGTTGATTGACAGCACAACAATGTTCAAAGTATTCTCCTTCATGGATGGATTCTCGGGCTATAACCAGATCAAAATGGCGCCGAAAGACATGGAGAAAACTTCGTTCATTACCCCATGGGGTACCTTTTGTTACAAGGTAATGCCGTTCGGTTTGAAGAATGTCGGGGCAACCTATCAAAGGGCCATGACTACTCTGTTTCATGACATGATACACAAAGAAATTGAGGTATATGTCGATGATATGATTGCAAAATCAAGAACAGAGGATGATCACGTTGAACATCTGTCAAAATTGTTCGAACGTCTAAGAAAATTCAAGCTCCGCTTGAATCCTAACAAGTTCACCTTCGGTGTCCGTTCAGGGAAACTACTAGGGTTCATCGTCAGCCAGAAAGGAATTGAAGTTGATCTTGACAAGGTCAAGGCCATTCAAGAAATGCCTTCTCCGAAAACTGAAAAACAAGTCAGAGGATTCCTGGGACGTTTGAACTACATCTCCAGATTCATATTCCTTATGACCGCGACATGCGCGCCGATTTTCAAATTACTCAAAAAGAACCAGGATTGCGTTTGGTCAGAAGACTGCCAAACTGCCTTCGACAGTATTAAGGAATATCTGATGAATCCTCCGATTATATCACCTCCAGTGAAAGGAAGACCACTAATCATTTACCTCACAGTCCTAGAGGACTCAATGGGATGTGTACTTGGCCAACAAGACGAAACTAAAAGGAAAGAGTCTGCCATTTACTATCTAAGCAAGAAATTCACCGACTGCGAGACTCGGTACACAATGCTTGAGAAAACTTGTTGCGCTTTGGCTTGGGCAGTCAAACGTCTTCGCCAGTACATGATTCGTCATACTACTTGTTTGGTCTCCGAAATGGATCCAATCAAGTACGTTTTCGAAAAACCTGCTCTCACGGGAAGGATTGCCCGTTGGCAGATGTTACTATCAGAATATGACATAGAGTACCATGCTCAGAAAGCCGTTAAAGGAAGTATTTTAGCCGATCATTTGGCTCATCAACCGATTGACGATCAAGAATCAATCGGGTTTGACTTCCCAGACGAAGATGTCATGTATCTAAAGATGAAAGATTGCGATGAACCGCTACCCAGTGAAGGGCCAGAACCAGGTTCCCAGTGGGGACTTATCTTTGACGGAGTAGTCAATCGTTATGGAAACGGAATTGGGGCAATCATTGTTACCCCTCAGGGTTCCCACATTCCTTTCACTGCCAGACTTACGTTCAAATGTACGAACAACGAGGCCGAATACGAAGCATGTATCATGGGTCTCGAAGAAGCGATTGATTTAAGGATCAAAAACTTGGACGTATACGGCGATTCAGCCCTGGTTATTAACCAGATAAAAGGAGATTGGAACACATACCAATCAGGATTAATTCCTTACAAAGACTATGCAAGAAGGTTGTTACCCTTCTTCAACAGAGTCGACTTTCATCACATCCCTCGTGATGAGAATCACATGGCTGATGCATTAGCCACTATCTCTTCCATGATTAGTGTAGGTCAATGGAATGACATACCTAAGATCGACATAATGCGCCTTGAACGGCCCGCTTACATCTTCGCGATTGAAGCAGTCATAGACGACAGACCTTGGTATCACGATATCAAATGCTTCCTTCAGAAACAAGAGTACCCATCTGGGGCACTCAGAAAAGACAGGAAAACCCTCAGAAGATTGGCTGGAAACTTCTTCCTGAGCGGTGACACTCTTTATAAGAGAAATTTTGACATGGTCTTGCTCCGATGCATCGACAGACCAGAAGCAGACATGTTCATGAAAGAAATTCATGAAGGATCCTTTGGCACTCATGCCAACGGACACACAATGGCGAGAAAAATTCTCAGGGCCGGGTATTATTGGTTGACAATGGAATCCGACTGCTACAAGTACATGAGGAGGTGTCACAAGTGTCAGATATACTCCGACAAAATTCATGTACCGCCATCACATCTCAAAGTTCTTTCTTCCCCGTGGCCATTTTCCATATGGGGAATCGACATAATTGGTATGATTGAGCCCAAGGCTTCAAACGGACATCGGTTCATCCTGGTAGCCATTGACTATTTCACCAAGTGGGTTGAAGCAACATCATTCGCCAATGTAACCCGACAAGTGGTGGTCCGATTTATCAAAAACAATATCATCTGTCGTTATGGTGTTCCAAGCGAGATCATTACTGATAATGGATCTAACTTGAACAATAAGATGATGAAAGAGTTGTGTGCTGAGTTCAAGATTGAACACCATAACTCATCTCCCTACCGACCCAAGATGAATGGAGCGGTAGAAGCGGCTAACAAGAACATCAAGAAGATCGTTCAAAAGATGGTTGTAACCTACAAAGATTGGCACGAGATGCTACCCTTTGCTCTTCATGGTTATCGCACATTTGTCCGCACTTCAACAGGGGCTACCCCTTTCTCTCTAGTATATGGCATGGAAGCAGTGCTCCCCATAGAAGTAGAGATCCCATCAATCCGGGTATTGATGGAAGCTCAGCTCACCGAAGCTGAATGGTGTCAAAGTCGACACGACGAACTGAACCTGATCAAAGAAAAGAGAATCACGGCACTATGCCACGGTCAGTTATATCAACAGAGAATGAAAAGGGCGTTCGACAAAAAGGTCCGACCTCGTATTTTCAGAAAAGGAGACCTCGTGCTCAAGAAGATACAATCATTTCTCACTGACTCTCGGGGGCAAATGGAGCCCAAATTATGATGGCCCCTATGTGGTCATGAAAGCTTTCTCAGGCGGCGCCTTGAGACTTGCAACCATGGACGGAGAGGAATTTGCCTACCCCACGAATGTTGATGTAGTCAAGAAATACTTCGCCTAAAAAAAAACGTCTTGGTGGATTGAAAACCCAAAAGGGCGGTCCAGGCAAAAGTTAGAGACATGAAAAAAAATCATCCCGATGGGTTGTAAATCTCATAGTACAATCCAGGCAAAAATTAGGGATAATGGCAAGTAACTATGTTCAACAGAGGCAAGTCCCTCAGCAGCAGTTACAACATCATTTATCGGAGGAAATCTCCAGTCAAAGGTCATCTTCGACGGAAGCTCAGGATGCCCCGAATTCAAAGTTGGTAGAAGGATAGTGGTCGTTATGTTTCAACGTAGCCCTTTTCCCTGTAAATTACCGTTTTCTAACTTTGTATATACTCTTTGGAATCACGCGTTTGGCTGATCTCCATCTTATCAATAAAATTTGAGCCCTTGTGCTTTTGTTTGTAATTCTTAACTTGTTTTAGCTTTACAGAACGACGTTGTTTAAACTTAATCAGCGATTCTTGAAATAAAACAAAAATGAATTTACTTGTTAAACTTTTTCTGCTTTTAAATTAAAGATGGCAATTTCTTTTGACTGTTGAACATCAGAAGAACATCGATCGCTTCTCCCGAAGTAAGCGAACTTCAAAGTGCAGAATCAAAGTACTCCTTCTAAGCCAGTATGCCTGAATGAAGGGATTAACTGTGTCAGACACCTTGTTTCGTCTGACATCCTCGGCCGAGTTCTCATCTCTTAAGCCCGATCAACATAGCTCCCAACGGGACTATCTCGCCTAAGCAAGGTGGAATTGCTATTTTGAATCAACAGTACTTCTTCGCCCCGCGATGGCCGAGTATCCAATTGTGTTCATCCATTAGTCTGTATATCGCGCCTGTTTTGTCAGCATATACATACATACTTCATGCATTTTTTATTTGCATTTACATTTCATATTGCATCACTATCACTTGAGTCAGTCTTGTCCCCTAGTGATAAACAGTTTTCTCAATCGAGTTTGTCAGTTCTTTCCTCGTCAGGAAGTGTTGCGTCTGCACAATCTCGCCACCAGTGTATCTTTAGATCAGAGTCGGTCCTTAACCACTTTGATAACTTGAACCTCTGAAAAGCCAGAGAAAACTCTCAATAAACATCACTCTTCGCCATTGAAGATGATATCCGCGCTTTCCCGGATTAAGGAAAATCCACAGAGAAAGCCTTGTGATCAGAGATTCGGCAGCATGCCAGTTTTGCTCCGAAAGGACCGCTGATGAAAAGGTCATCGACCCCACAAAATTGGACCCCATCATATGGCGTTTCTCCGGGAAGATCCCGAGAAAAGTATGATGAAAGATCCCAAATGAAAACAGTCTCTCAAGAGACTCGCTTTCCCCAGTAGAAACAAATGGCGTCTCCAACAGAGAAGTTTGTACAACTCTACAACTCAGACGAATGGGTTCCCCAGCAAGTCTGACATCAAAATTGTTTCCACTCAAATGGCATCTCCCCAGGAAAATTCGGCGAGAAGTTTGAAGGAAAGCCGCTACGAATAGCGTCCCTTGTCAGTAAAGTTTATTGACAAAAGAAACTAAGACCAGTTCCTTGGTAGGAAACCAAGAACGAGGGGAAGTTCATTTCAGAAACTAAGACCAGTTCCTTGGTAGGAAACCAGGATCGAGGGGAAGTTTAAATCAGAAACTAAGACCAGTTCTTGGAAAGAAACCAGGATCGAGGGGAAGTTTAAATAAGAAACTAAGACCAGTTCCTTGGTAGGAAACCAGGAACGAGGGGAAGTTCATTTCAGAGACTAAGACCAGTTCTTGGTAGGAAACCAAGAACGAGGGGAAGTTCAGAAGAAACCAAGACCAGTTCCTTGGCTAAAGACCAGGATCGAGGGGAAGTTTACCTTTTCTAAGCATCATTGCTTAGCTAAAGAAGATGAATGCGTAAGCTACCATTCATAACCACCATCAAAATTTCGGATATTCCGATATTTAATCCTCTTGCACCCCGAATGCTCGAATACCTTCGTCATTCATACCTTCGGGTCCAAGAAGATTAAATAGGGGCATCTGTAATACCCCAAATTTTGACCACTTAGATTTCCCATCATTGTGAAAATCATCATCACAATATGGATGTACCTTTATACTTCATCAGTCTCCCCAAAGATGGGTGAGCATCCTATACAATCAAAATTAGGGTTTCAAGCCCTCTCTGAGTGCTTAGACAAAGGATCAATCAAGAAATGACATGATCCTCAACTTGTCTAATCTCTTAAACATCCACAATGGATCAAAAAGGACTCCCACTTCAAGGATTAAGCACAAGGCTGCTCCCTTCTAGGTGGATCAAGTCTCAAGATCGACAGTGTCACCAAATTAGGGTTTTGGTCGACCAGGGCCTCCAGATGGAAATTTTCATCTGGGCACAAGGCAATGATCCAAAACATGACCTAATATGCTTCATGGAACCTCATGAACCCATGCATCAAGTCAATTTTGCCTCAGGGGATGCATTTATCAAAAATCAGGAATTAGGGTTTCTTGACCTAATTCACCCCTAAGTTGACTTTTGGGACAAACCATGAGCCAAGACCTCAAGAGATGATTTGAGGGTCTCTAATACACCATATTTATCCATTTGGAACAATGGATTGATCCAAGAAGCTTGAGCAACAAGTCTCATTTTCATCTGCACCACAATTAGGGTTTTAAGGGAAAAGTCAACTGTAACTTTGACTTTTGACCAGGACATGCTCCCAAACCCTAATACATGATTGAATATACCCTATGACACCCATGGAACATGTCCATCAAGTTTGATTTAGGTTAAGGACATGATTTCCTGAAGAATTGCACAGTTTGGAATTCATCTGATAAAAAGTCAACTGTGCACAAAAGTCAACTTTGACTTTTTGAGATTTTTCACCAAAATGGATTTTTAACCCTAAAATGATGTTAATGTATGATTTGAATCATCATTCATCAAGAAAAATCAAGAAAAGTGAGATAACTTGTAAAAGGGGTAACCATAAAACTTAGAAATTTTTCTAAGTTAAAAATAAAGTGGCAAAGGTACCAACTTTGGAGGACCATAACTCCTAAACCACAAGGCCATTTTTTCTCATCCAAAGATGGATTTGTAGCCCTCATTATCACCTACAAAAACTTCAACTACAAGTCATTCCAATTCATTAAGGATTTTGAGTTATGGAGTGATCAAAGTGGCTGAAAAGTGAAAATGTCACTTTTTCCAACACTTAGTGAAATTTTCACTAAGTCAGAATTCTGCTTCACTTTTTGCCAAATGTAGGGGGATTTTTCACTTGGAATCAAAAGAGATCAAAACCAAACTTGTTCAAACAGTTGTTGTATCATGTAAGAGCTTTCCAAAATGGCCAAGAACATTGCCAAATTCAACCTACATCATGAGATACAACATTGGCAAGTTGCCTTGCTGAAATCTGTCAAAGCAAGGCAGAATTTGCATTTTGGCTCGATTTGCCAAAATCAGCCAATTGCAATTGCTCCAATGCACTTAGACACCTCAGAGGATTGAATCCAAAGGGGACAATCACTGAGCCAAGCCTCCAAGGTCCAAGGAACAAAGAATAACATGTTGAACCTAGAGTTGCCAAAATAGGGACAAGACTTCAAATTTGGAATGAGGCATTCAATGGAACCATCAAGGTGGCATGGACTGAGCCATTCTCATCTGAAATCAGTCAAGACTCATCCAAGACCAAGGGGACCAAAGCTCTGTGCCCTAACCTCTAGTCAATGGCTAGAGGAGACTTTCATTTCCATTGGCCAACATTGAGGAAACCTACTTACCAGCTGCCATGCACTATTCCTTGCAAAACAAACTTGCTCTACTATAAATAGAGCTCAATTGTGGTCAGTTTAAGTACACCAAAGCCATCTAACAGATGCTTTCCTCAAAATCTCTTTCTCTTGGCAAAAATGCCTTTCTTAGCAAGGTAGCTATCGGGTTTTGAGTTTGAGAGCAATTCTGCACAAACCAATCACTCACACACCTCACATACATCACATATGAGCTGATCAAACACTCACATAACTTCTGAAACATCAAAATCTCAAAATCACTTGCCATCCACACAAGTTTGAAGTGAAGTTGCAGCTGAGATGCCATAAACTGATCCAGTCCATTTCAATTCAATCCAAGTGTTCAAACACACTCCATATGGTGTAGGGAAGCTGTCCAGATCATCACAACTTGTATGTAACACCTCCAACTCAAAATCACATCTGCTCTTGCTGTCACGACTTGGAGGTAAGCCTAAACTTGGTCATCTCTCAATCTATGCATATTTCCTCGCACAATAATTTGGCCATATGTTCATAATCATGCATGGAATGTTTTCCCTCAATTAATTGCATTGTTTGAATCGTGTATCAAAAATCCTAGCCTTCATGCAGAAATTAGGGTTCTTGAGGTCTCTTCATGATTTCTTGTTGTATGTTTAATTTAAATGAAATTAAAGTACATAGACATGATCGTGAGGTTGAGGCGAGCATAATGATATGTGGATTGCATGTTATAATTACGTATTCAGTGAGATTGGATGGAAAATGCAAATCTGGGCAAACTGAAAAACGCGCGTGTTCTTGGTGTTGTTCTTGGCGCCGTTTTCATATAATTTGAATATTTGAATTTTGTGATTTTGTTTAATTGATTCAAAAATTAATTTCTCTCTGATTTTTAATGATATTGAGTTGATTCTTTTTTTAATAATTCACAAAAATGTTAAAATATTTTATTTTATCAAAAAATCCCAAAAATATTATTTATTTCATATAATTGATATTTTTGCAAAGAATTAATATTTTAATTGTTTTTGACATTTTAAATATTTTTTCTACATTGATTTTGCAACTTTTAATGCTTTCTAATTATTTTGTAGGTCAATACTTAATTTTTGAAGCATTAATCCAAGATCACAATTTGTTTTCCATGTGTTAAACAATTTTTTGATCATTTTAATTGAATTTTCATTCAATTAAATACATTTTGAAAACAAATTAGGGTTTTGGATTAATTCAACCCTCAAAAATCATTTTCAAAACACTTTGGGCCTCTATTAGAGTGTAAGACCCAATCCTTTTTTTGACCAAATCATCTTTGGGCCTCACTTATTGTATAAGTCCCGATACCGTCAAAAAATAAACGGCGCGATCGTCGCCTTTTCAAAAATCATCTGGGCCTCTCCTTGAGCTATAAGACCCATTCAAAACTTTTGGGCCTCTATTAGAGTGTAAGACCCAATCCCCCTTTTAACCAAAACATTTTGGGGCTCACTTATTGTATAAGTCCCTCCGCGTTAAAAGAAAACCTCGGCGCGATCGCCATTTTTAAACGAAAAATCATTTGGGCCTACCCTCGTGTTATAAGCCCCTCTCTTTTTCTTTAAACCTTTTGGGCCTCTTGAGAGAGTGTAAGACCCATCCCTTTGTACAGAAAACCTTTTTGGGCCTCAGTCACTTGTATAAGTCCCTCTGTACAAAACAACAGTGCGCTCACTGATAAAACCCTGGGCCTCTCCTTGAGCTGTAAGCCCCAAATCTTTCTTTTTCAAAGCACTTTCTCCTTTGATTTTGAATATACTGTTGTTTTTAATCTTTCTGTGTTGAACAACTAACCAAACAGCATGGAAGCACTACAACCGAGTAAGTGGTTATCGCTTTCATTTACTGCTTTCATATTATAAACTGTATTGTGGGGCTGCTCACTGTAAGTCTCCTTTCATAAACTCATATCTACTGTGTAATAATAGTATAGATATTTCGAGTTTCCCCGGCAACTACGTCTAGAACTAAGTGACGCCGTTTCATTTATTCGTAGAAATAGACGCCTAGATCCCCAATATGAGCACCAGATACAGTCTTCTCTTCGGCTGTCCTCCTTAGGAATCGTCAAGAAGCTCTACTCCCCAAGATGAATGTATTCTCCGTGAATGGCATCTTTGAGTTTCTTCCAAATTCTCGAACTTTCCTGACTTGATCTATTCCTTGTGGATAGCTTGCCTTGAATGTCTCGGGGTTTGGGTACCCACTACGGTCATAATCTTGGACCTTAACTAAGGAACCCTCTTTAAAAGTTAAAAGTCGCTGGATAGTAAACCTCGCACGTTTACCAGTGGTTTTTATCTTTAAAAGAGTTATCTCTCCTACTGGAAAGGAGATGATAGACCCACGGGCTTCTTAAAAGCATCGGCCTCCTCTTGGGCATTATTCAAGGACCCTACGGCTTCTTAGAAGTATTCACAGCCTCCTCTTAGGATTCGTATAATGATCTCTTCCTCCGGGAATGATAGCCTCCTCTTGGGCTTCGTACAAGGACCCGTCGGCTTCTTAAAAGATTCCAGCCTCCTCTTGGGCTTCGTACAAATTGTCCCGACGACCTCCTAGAGGTATAGGAATAGAACCTAGTCATCCTCATAGAACAATCCTTTCATAGAGTCTACTACTATTTCTCGAAGCATAGTACAAAAGATAAAACTCTAGACTCGGACAGTCTAACTTCCTTGAGTCTCAAAGACATTCTCAAGCACCCTTCGTTAAATAGGAAGGAAACCCGCAGACTCGGACAGTCTCAATACCCTTTGGATTTCCCGTTTTCCTCAAAGAGAAGGAAGTATCCCTGATCCTCAAATTAAATCCCTGAGTACAGTGTTGCTCATATAAGAACTGATTTTCTCTTTTTAAATCAGTATATTGGATCTGTCACTCAACTGAAATAGTTACAATAGCCTCCATCTCGGGCTTCGTACGAGATACCAAAATTCTCCCCAGTGGAGTCAAAACAACCTTTTAGCCTCTCTCTCAGGCTTTGTATGAGACACAAAAGATTCCCTCGTTGAGTCAATCACCCCTTTTTGCCTCCATCTCGGGCCTCGTACGAGATACAAATTCCTTAAGCAAGGGTCGAACTCTTTGCTAGCCTCCTCTTAGGCTTTGTATAACGATATGCCCCACTGGGTCAAAAACTTTTATCCTCTCTCTCGGGCTTTGTACGAGACACAAATCAGCCTCCTCTTAGGCTTTGTATAAGAAAACCACTGGTTGATCCAATCGACCTTTTAGCATCAAAGCCGTGCCTCGACCACAGTACACAAACATCAACAACTCTTTTCCCTCCATCTAATCGCTGTAAGCGGCAAGCCTCTGGATCATCTACATCCATGCCACTGTCCCTTTTTTAGCATGAGAAATTCCTTAGGAAAGATGGCATTGCTGTACACTGAGTTAATGTCTTCTCCTTCAGGTTAAAACCCTTTCTTTGGAAATTATGGCATTGCTCGGATCCGCGTATCCCAGTTAAAGTAATTCTCCTTCTCCCCTCTTTAGAGATGACAAATTCTCTCTAAAGCCGAGATCTTTTAGCTTCACGTCTTGGGCTTTGAACAAGACACAAATAAACCTTTCAGCTTCACATCTTGGGCTTTGAACAAGATACAAACCACCTTTCGCTTCACGTCTTGGGCTTTGAACAAGACACCAAAAACCAATTTCCTCCCGTAGAATAGGAGGAACTACGAACGCTCTGATTTCCCTGTTTCGGTAAACGGGTATACGTAGGCATAAGATCGAAAGAAAAGATCTTAGCGAGCGCAATCAACAAAAAACCCAAATCCCATATTTCCATTAATTAAAAGCAGTAATTCAAAAGCATCAGTCCTAACATCCTAATCCTTATTCCCCGCCAGAAACCTTCTGCCTAGATAGAAAGAAAGAAACCTGTATTGGCGAAATACGAATAACCAGTACAAAGGCCCTCCCACATTGATAGCATTCGTAACCTAACAGACCGCTGTTTAAACTCAGTATGCAAAGCAGGGTTAATTGGAGACATCTATTTCCCTTCCTTATTCAGCTCACAATAGGATAAAAAATGAATCGACCTGTAGTTTAAAGCTCAAACCGCAGAGAGCGACCAGCGCTTAAGAACCGCGTCCAAAATCGCTCGCTACAAATCCTAATCTCATTTATACTCTTAGATTAAGAGTTCTATCCCATGAATCCTATCCCTTATTTATAATCTCGGACGGAGAGTTCTATCCCATGAATCATATCCCTTATCTATACTCTCGGACGAAGAGTTATATCCCTTAAATCCCTATCCATTATTTATACTCTCAGACGGAGAGTTCTCTCCCATGAATCCTATCCCTTATTTATACTCTCAGACGAAGAGTTCTATCCCTTAAATTCCTATCCATTATTTATACTCTCGGACAGAGATTTCTCTCCCATGAATCCTATCCCTTATTTATACTCTCGGACGAAGAGTTCTATCCCTTAAATCCCTATCCATTATATATACTCTCAGAAGAAGAGTTCTATCCCTTAAATCCCTATCCCTTGGCCTATGTTTATACTCTTGGAACCTAAGAGTTTTATTCTAAAATCCCATCCATTATTTAGACTCTCGGACGAAGAGTTCTATCCCTTAAATCCCTATCCCTTGGCCTATGTTTATACTCTTGGAACCTAAGAGTGTTATCCCTAAACCTCATCCATTATTTAGACTCTCGAACAAAGAGTTTTATCCCAAGTTTTAATTCCTTAAAAATCCTTTTATATCCCTTAATTCCTTAATAATATCCCTTAAATCCCTTAAATCCTTTAAATCCTTTAAATCCTTTATATCCCTTAAAAATATCCCATAAGGGTATCCCATAAATTATTAAAATCATGTCCCTTTAATTCTTAAATAAACTTATAACAATATTTTTTCCCAAATAAATCCCCATTTTAAAACCCAAAATTAAATCCATATACCAAAATTATAAACCTGTATGAAAATCCATATTTTTAAATCCCCCATTATTATAAACCCATATTGAACAAAATCCCAAAAAATTGTGAGAATAACATAATTAAACAATTTTTAGCAAATTATAATACAATCCCCTTTTTAATATTTAAATTCCAAAAATCCCAAAACATTTATTCCCCATTTTAAAATCATTAATCTCCAATATCCATGTTAATTCTCAAAAATCATCCAATTTAGATGTTAAAAGAAAAAAAAAGTTTCCAAATAATCCTTTATTAAATTTTTATATTAAACCGATTAATTATTTAATATTAACGAATAATTATTAAAACCCTAAAATAAATAATTATTAAACCAACTAAAATAATAAATTAAATAATTTATTAATTTTCAAAATAAATAAACTCAAATCATGAGTTACAACCCACATTTATTATAAATTAAACCCATATTTAAAAAGTTTTTCTTTTTCCAAAATTATAATTAAAGTCCAAAGATTAATTGTAAAAAACAAATAAATTATAATATCCAAAAATTTAAATTAAACCCAAAAATAAATATAAAAATACCAAAATTACCACACCCAAAAATATAACTTAAACTCAAATCATGTTAATCCTAAATGTGTATGATCTCTTAATCATTATGATTACAACATTTAATTAAATGATTCAATTTCCAATCTTAATACTTATTATCCTAATTATATGCATCTTGATCCCTTAATCCTTAATAAAAAATTAATTAAAATATTTTAATTTATTTATTTGATTCATAATCCTGATCATGGTTATGTTGTGAATGGTCGTTGAGATCATTACACAATGATGTTGAATTCATATGGATATACAAATTCGGGTAAAGACATGTTTTCCCCCTTTTTTTTATTATGTTAATAGTCATATTAACCATAATAAAACTTAACTAAAATTAATCATATACTCCAAACAAAGTTAAATATATACAAACCCCAAATTAATCATATACATATATACACTGTAATTAATCTAATCCTCAAATTGCAAGTAAAAAAAATTTTCAAGAGTGAATATATACAATTGATAATAACTTGATGATACCAACCTGGTGTGCCGTGACCCACTTAAGCTGCTTCCTCCCTTCTTTTCTTTTCTTTCCTCACGTTCTCCTTTTCCTCTCTTTTCTTTTCTTTGATTTCTTTGTGTATTCCTTTTTCTCTTGGTGATTTCGTTGTATCCCGTTTCTCCTTTGTGTATCCCTTTTCTCCTTTCTGTATTTCTTTGCACATTGATAATTTCCTTTATGCTTTTCTTCCTTTTCCTTTAGTGCGAGACCCATTTTCCCTTTTTGTGCAAGACCCCTTTTCCCTTTTTGTGTTGTTGTTCTCCGATGTGAAGAACAACAACTTTTTAAACTGATTTATTTGTGAATTGTGGGTGAGAAAGAATGTGGAAAACCAGCTCTATTTATAGATAAAAAAATTAAGTCAAACATTAAATGGAATTTGTCAGTTTGGAAAGGTTTTAATCTGGTATGATTTTCTCTGTTTCTTGGAGCCCAAGCCAATGAATCTGGATGGATTCATGGCATGATGAATTTAGATAAAAAAATTATATTTCAAAATAAAGAAAATAGGCTAATAATGATAATGAGAAAAAAAGATTTGATTGATTTTTATTTTTATTTCTAAGATTTTTGAGATTTTTTCCATAAAATATTGATTTTAATGAAAAAATCATATTTTTAAAATTGCATTAAATACAAATACGAAAATAAAAAATTAAATATTAAAAAAAATGATATTTTTGTGATTTTTAATTAAAAATAAAATAGAAAAAAAAGTTAGTGGTAAAGAAAAAACAAATACAACATTAAAAGTGAGAAATATGGGATTCGAACTAGTGACCTCTCCCTCTTGTAACTCTTTGTCCACCCTTTCTACCAACTAGGTAATTCCATTTATTCAAAATAGAATGGCATAATTTAATAATAATTCCATGATAATATTAATATTAAGAATAATACTAATATTCCAATAACCCCATTATGACCCTAATATAATTTACTAATAAAAAATTAATCTAATCCTAATTAATCCATATAAAGTTAATAGTAATCTACCCCCATTTAACTGATAATGCTATTATAATTTATTTTACTAAAACAATCCCTTTACTACTTACTATTATTATCTTTTATAAAGGAAACAAAAAGGCGAAAAAAGAAATAGAAAGGTGGTCAAAATTTGGGGTATGACAATTCAAATGAATTGCAATTAAGTTATAATCTCACAGAGAATTAACAAGACCACTGTATCCAATTCCTTGGTGTACAGCTCATTAATTTATAAAATAGTTCCTTAATTCCTTAGGCTAATTCAGAATTAAATAAGACGTTTCTGTGTTTGTTAATTCAAAATCCACAACTTATAATTACATATTTCTAGTTAATTACTAAGTTGAATAATTGTCCTAATTCGGATCGATAGACTTATGATCAATAATCCCTACTCATCAGATATCAATTTGTGTGCTCGTCAACATACAAATATAATTAAGCACAAGAACAATTAAATAATGATTATGTATTTCCTATATCAAACAATTATATGATCCAACAGAGTACAATTAGGTTCATCTCAAAAGGCCTAATTTATAATAACTTAGCTACTTATATTGAAATAAATCATTACCATGAGCTAATAAGAAGTGTACATCAAAATCAATAAAAAATATGCTCTCAAATGGATCCATTGCTCTCCAAAAGCATCCATAAAATCTCATTGTCTATCACTTTCTCTCTAGAATTCGGAACCCTAAAAAAGGTCTCCACAGTTTCTATTTAAAGTTGTAAAATGTGTCAGAATTTTTTCGCATCATCGCGGCCGTGTTGGTATCCATTGCAACTGCAATGTGATGTCATCACATCCATGATTTCAGCATCACGGCCGCGAGAGAATTAATGGCTTTTTTGCTCTTTTTCTTCTTTTTTCTTCAATATTTTTTTAAGTTTGTTTTTCTCACTCTTTTGCAATTTTGTGTAATTCTTCTACATTTTTGCTTGGCTTTTGCTCATTATTCCACTAATTATGTCGAAAATAATTACCAATATTATGGAATTACGGGGTGTCATCGTAGACCTACGAAGTAGTTCAGATATTGCATGAGGAACATCTAAATTTTTCCCAGCACTATACTTGAGAACTCTATATACACAATCTCATTAGTAGAACCAGATATAATATCATCTACATAAATTTTAACTAAAAGAATATGTTTATCCTTTTTATAAAAAAATGTGGCGTCATTAGTCCCACAATTAAACCTTTTCTTTAGTAACAAACCACTAAGGTGATCATACCAAGTTTAAGGAGCTTGTTTAAGACCATAGAGTGATATTTTTAGTTTGAAAATATGAATGGAGTTTTCATGGTTCGTCAAAACCCAGAGGTTGAGAAACATTCACCTCTTCGTTTATAAATGCATTTAGGAATGTTATCTTAACTTTCGTCTTATATTACTTGAAATCAAGATAGCATGAAAATGTCAAAAGAAGTCTAATAGCCTCAAAACCATCTAGGATAACATAAGTCTCCTTATAGTTTATCCTTTCAGCTTGATTATATCCCTTTGCCACAAGCCTTTCTTTATTTCTAGTAATTATTCGAAAAACCCATTTGGTGCTTATACCAATTTTTTTAGGACGTATCCTTAAATCTCATTCTTCAATACTCTTAAGTTTATACTTAGAAAGAAGCCAACCTACGTCAGTCAAGACACTAATGATAGATTTCAGTTTAACTTGAGAGATGAAATTTGAATAGTTATAAAAATTATTCACTTGAGAACAAGTGCTTGCTCCCTTTTTAATGTTTCCAAGAATATTTTCTAGCGGATGGTCCTTTTTGAAAATCCAATCTTAAGTTAGTTGGTTTGAGGTTTATTGTTTATTTTTTTTACTTTCCTCCTTATCATATGTATTATCCTCACTCTTGGAAGAATTTACTTCTGGAGTGTCATTGTTGACTAAGTCCTCCATTAATATTCTTGAAACATAAAAAATTGATGTACTACCTTTCTAGGTCTCTTAAGGTTTGTATTCATCAAATGCTACATGAGCATATTCTTCATTGTTTAAGGTTATATTATTTAAATCCATGTATCCTTTACTAAACAAATAATACCAAGGAAGATTTCTTCATTGGCTTTAGCATCGAAGTTACCTAACTTATCCTTACCATTATCTAAGATGAAACACTTATGTCAGAAAACACGTAGGTAAGAAATATTTGGTTTTCTACCTTTAAGTTACTCATACAAAATTTTCTATAGCATAGCTATAATAAGCACCATATTTAAAATGTGGCATGTAGTGTTAAGCGCATGCGGCAAAAAGTACTTGGGTAGTCCTATCTCCCTTATTATAGTTCATGTTAGTTCTTAGAAAACATGATTTTTAAGCTCTACAACACCATTTTGTTATGGAGTGCACATACATGAGAAGTTATCAATTATACCATTTTCGTCGGAAAATTCCTCAAAGTGATGGTTTACAACCAAAAAAAACCCACCAAGATTGCTTCATAAAGTGGTTATTTTAAAACTTAATGATTTTGGATAATTTTGGTAAATCTAACAAAAAAATTAAAAGTTTCTTCCTTAAGTGCTAAAAATATTGTCCAAGTATACCTAATAAAATCGTTTACTATTGTGAACCCATACAAGATGCATCCTAGACTTTTAGTCCTAGAAAGACCAAAAATGTCTCGATGGAAAAGCTCAAGAGATTTTGTTGTTAAAATAATTTTTTCGATTTAAAAGACACTATTGATTGCTTTCCCATTATGCATGCATCACTTAGTTTCTCTTAGTTTATTGAAACCTCAAATATTTTAGACAAAATTTTGGGAAAACTCAATGCTGAAAGAGATGTTTCAACATAAAGACCAGAGCTGAAGAATTCTGCCAAAGAACAAAGATGTCGAAGGAGATGTCTCAACTTGTAGACTCGACATCCTGGACTTTTATAACAGATTGATTTAAATCTGTCTTATATCTGTTGCAAGGAGCAATTGCAGGAGTCGATCAAGTACCAAAGATAAAAAGCCCAAGGAAATTGAAGCCTATAAAAGAAGACTTAGACCTAGGATTTCATATGCCTTTTTGTAACCTAGTTCTCTTGCGTAAGAAACAAAGGTTTAGGGTTTTGAGAGTCGTTGGCTCTCTAGGTTATAAGTCTCCCTTTGTATCAGTTGATGCATTGTGGCAGATATAGGTGTCGCACAGATCCATAAGCCTTGAGGTATTGGATTGTGTATTGTTCTTGGATGAAGCTTTTAAGCAAATCTGAGTTAGCTTATTTGTCAAGTATGCTTGACAGAATTTTGTATTGACAGGGATCATGTAGAAATCACAGTTGGTGATTAAGGGAAGTTAGTGGGGTATCTCGTATCAAAGAGGTTGTTCTTTGATAAAGTCTTCATTGGGTAGATATTAGGATATGAAGTTGTAAAAGAGGGAGTTTAGCTTTGTAACAGTTCTACAGATAGTGGAGTCTTCTTCCTGGATTGGTATCCCCCAGATGTAGGTGAGTTGCACCGAACTGAGTTAACAATTGCTGTGTTCTTTATCATTCTGCAGATTTACTTTTCTGTTAGGGTTCATGATAAACATGTTGGATCAGATGTCGTAACATCTGTGATTCTGTAGTTCTGATATTCAAGGTATCAATCTACTGTTGTTCCTCTGTGTTTAACCATTTATGCATAATAATGCCTTGACATGTGTTAGGACATCTGCTGTTTGCATTGCCAGAATTTCAATTAGTATCAGAGCCTGGTTTCTTGTCTGTTTCTGGGTGAGATCCTTGGGAGATACTTTCTGGCGTTTAAACAAGAAGGAGTTTTGAAGATCAGATGAATCAACTTAGACATACTCAAGGGTATTAATGGATGGGATGGATGTTTTGGATCGAAGATAACAACCCAGAGGTTGTTTATGTTGCTGAGGAGGTTCTACAATAACTGCAGGAGAAGTGGCTAGTTCTCTTGTTGGGGTGTCTTAAAAGATGTTTTGACATCTTATTAGGGCAAGTAGAATTTGTTCCTTGGTGGTTCCGCTGCATGTATTTATGATGGAAGAGCTCTAGAATTATGGGATTCTGGAGTTGTTGTTGAAGGCAGATGGTGAAAGATCTCAATCGTCGGCCTCTATATGTGAAGATATCTGCATTCTTTTATTCCAAAGTCGGGAGCGATGGAATTAAGGGAGTTGTTGGAAGATGTCTACTATGGTGACTTGGTACTTGGAAGCTTGGTTCCATGGTACAGTTTGAAGTCTGTTGAAGAGGAGAGGAGTTGAGTTTAAGTTTATCAAGTTCTTGCTCTGGGAGTTTGATAAATTATTGATCGGCTAGGTTGTCAAAGATACTTGAGAATTCTCTCAAGTCTACTCATAAAGGCGTCTTAGTCATGCATCTAGAGTCTTTTAGTTATTCTTCTGACTAGAAGGTGTTTCTATGAAACACAACTTGAAGAAAGAGGAGGTGATACTTGATAAGTGTTCATGAAGTGATCTGATGGAGCTTAGCTACAACAGTGAAGAAGGGTTATTGGACAAGGATTTAAGATCAATTGCTATTTGTGGAATTCACAAGTATTTAATTGGTTATCCTTGAAAGTCAAGATTACTGATGTTTAACAAGATGTTGGAACATCTCATCATCAGAGTTTGTGCAGAATCATGGGAGAGGTACTGCATATGCTTTAGCGTCTGTTTATTCTTAGGTGTTGACCTAAGAATGGGATTCAGTCCGGTATGACAGAAGCATGTGATCTCTAGAGAGTTTCCTGGCAAGAAACTCGTATGGACTTTGATGTTGTTGAAGATGAAGATGAAGACATCATAATCTTGATGATTGCTTCTTGGATCAGCTTATTTTTGATCTAGGAGGAATGGAGTGCTGGCGATGGCACAACCTGGATCAATTTATTTCTGATTTGGGTACTTGGTGTAAGACCCTAATTTTTGACCCCTAAGATTCCACACATCATTCACATCACATTTTGCATCTTTACCACAAACAAGATCACACATTGGTTCCCTTGCTCCTTTCTTCTTTGGGTTTATGCCATGCAGGGTTTACCGAGCATCCGTGCCTTTCTTATTTGCTTATGTTTACTAACCTTTAATCAAAATCCAAAAATATGTTTGTTTCCCTTTTACTAACTTTTTCAGGAAGAGAATCAAGGATATCAAACAGTCCCTCAGCTCGAATGAATTTCATCTGAACAAAGTCAAAGTTGATCTGCAAGTAATTCAAAATTCATCTGATCAAGAGTTTCCAAGATTTAATTGATTATTATTCAAGAGACTCTAAGGTTCATGTGTTTATTTACATGCCTTCTTTGACAAGCAAGAAAAATCGAGCCAGAGCAAAGACAACACATTAAAAAAGTCATTTTTCTCATTTTTTCACTGTGTTAATCGATTAACCTAATTGCACTGTGAAATGGTTAATCGATTAACACGTGCAATTTTTGAAAAAATGTGCCAAATTCAAATTATGCAGCAATTAGCACTAATTTTCATCATGTTGATCACATGTGGAATATTCTAGACCATCTCATTTTAATTCCCTACATCACTTTGATCATTTCCTACCATACACCTTCACTAATCACCACTCTTTTATGAATTTCCCTCCAAATTCAAATTCCAAGTCTAATTTTCATTTCCAAATCAAACTCCAATCCACCAAATTTTCCAAGCCTAAACTCTATAAATAGAGCCTTCATTTCATTCATTCTACAAGCTTTTGAGAGCCAAATTCACCTTGCAAAAATTTCATTCAAGCTTTTGAGAGCCAACAAACCTCTTGCAAATTCTCTCTTCAACCACCAAAATTCACCAAAGCTCACTTTTCTTCATCAATTTCAGTTGATCAAGGCTTTGGAGTTTGGATCTTGGAATAATTTGAAGCAATTTTCAGATTTGGAGTGGAAATCTCATTTTCCACCATTGTTGTTCTTGATTTCATCTTCCACAATGTAGATCCTTTGTTGATCTTGTTTGCTTGATCTTTGGATCTTGCAATTTGTGGTTGATTACTGGTTTTTGCTGCTATTTTACTCAAAATTTCGTGCACAATTGCATCCTTAATCTTGAGGTGTTTGAATAAATGATTGATCAAGGATTATGCAATTTTCAAACTGATTTTCTGCTGTTTTTACAGTGTTAATCGATTAACCAAAACATGCACGAATTGGTTAATTGATTAACAGTTGAATTTTGCGCAAAAAATTGAAAGTTTACACTAGTTAGTCGATTAACATAATTACACTGTGAGTTGGTTAATCGATTAACCAACATCCAGAATGTGAGAAATGCTTGTTTTTTGGACTGTTTTGGTTTTTTTTTTTGCCATTTTCTTCCCTTTCCTTGGTTCTAAGCCTTAGATCACATATTTTTGTGGTTTAATTTGGCTTTCTCTTCATCTATTTCCCTTTTCTTTTGATCGATGAAAGTCTTATGGATCATATAATTCCATTGTTGAATTTTGATCAAGACTAGATCGCTACCTTCTTTTCTTTTCATGCGGTATTGCTTTCGGATGACGATCTACATATCGTTCATCTAGCATGCATTAGCACAAAGAGCTATTGACCGGCCTCATTGTAGGGTAATTACTCCATAAATTACTCGGTGATTGCTTAACATAGCGCAACATTATGTCCCGTATCAAAAAACAACTCAATGTTGATTGATATTTTGTATTAGGTTCAAAATCTATGAAGCTTGTTGTTGTAGAGGCTTTGATTATATCAATCTTCTAACAAGTCTTCATTAACCTTGACCTAAGTACACTATTCAATCATTATTGATCACTCACTCTAACAACTAATTACTAATTACTAACTTCTAACTTCTTTACATTTCCTTCTCGCTCCCTATCTCTCTTTTACTTTTATGCAATTTTTCCTTTGTCCGTTGGACACATGTTTATGCTTCCACATATTTTTCCTTTGTCCGTTGGACACATGTTTATGCTTATGCCTTTTTCTCTTTGTCCACTTGGACCAAAAACATTAATAAAGGCCAAAACCTCTAAAAAAACTTGTGCTTATAATCTTGGACTATGGTTACTATCTTTTGCAATGAACATGGAATTTTGTACCTAGACCTTGGACTTCAATGTTATTATTGAATCCTTGGACTTAGAACTTGGACATCCAATGCAATTCTTGGAACCTTGGACTTAGAACTAGGACCTTTTCCTTTTGCTTTGGAATTATGGTTCGAAGACTATGGAGCTTGCTTGTGTGGTTAGGCTATTCTTATCCTTAGCTTTTACTTTATGCTTTAGGATAGTCACTTCTTCTCCACCCCATTCTTCAATTTTCAAAACTCTCTCCCTTTTTCAAAACTTTATTGATTTCAAACTATCACTTCTTTCATAATCAAACCTTGACTTTGTCAAGTGATTTTACTCTTTTCTTTTCATTTCTTAACAAATGCTAAACTACATAAGCATATTCACACTTTTTTCAAAAGACTTAAAAAACATCAAACTCATCACTCTCTTTTTGTGCCCTCGTGCACCTTTTCCTTTAACTTTTTCATAAGTTTAGACATGATTCATTTCTTTAAGCGGAATTATTCGCTTGGGAATGACAACTTATCTTTACATTTTAAAATCAACCAAAACAAACAAATTTCATTCTTTGTACCATGAACTACGGGGTTTTGATCCTACATTGCACATCGTGGGTACGTAGGCATGAGACGACAAGTCTCTCCAAACACAACAAATCTTAAAAACAACTTCTCTTCTCATCTCCTCAATCACTTTTCAAGCAAACATTTTCAGACCAAAAGCGTAGATATTTCGAAGGGCTCCTATAGAGTACTATAGACGTTTTGGGTGCTAACACCTTCCCATTACGTAACCAACCCCCTTACCCAGACTCTCTTCAATTGTTCTTGTTTAGAGCTTGTGTAGGTTTTGTTCGCTCTTTTTCCTTTCCTTTTTTTGGATAAAATAAAAGTACGGTGGCGACTCTTGCTTTTCGAGTTAAGTTAATCAATAGCTTACACTCACGATTTTGCCGTTACAGAAAAGTGGCAACTCCACCGGGGACCTCTTCCCTTATGGGGTTTAGCCTACTTTGATTTATTTACTTCTTTTTGTCTGATTTACTTGTTACTTGATTATTCTATTTTGGAGTTCCTCTGTGTGCGTGAGATAGGTCCTATACCCGGACCAGAGTGTACTTTGAGATAGGAGGATGGTATAGTCAAGGGAGCTTTGAGGGAGTCGAATCCTGAAAAAGCAGAACTTGAGAATCCATCCACTCGGTGGTTGCCTCTTTGGAATTACTGATGCCGATCTAGCGATCATGAAGGCATTACTTTTTCCATAGAAGCCTATAACACTGAGGGCCATAGTAACCCTTAACCCATCATAGTCTTTTTAGGATCGTTGGCGCAGAAGCTATGAAGATGCAAATCTGACTTAGCTGTCACGCGATGCCACACTCAAGTTAGATTCTCTTGAGGATAACTACCAACCTCCGAGCAAATCGGTGCCTGGTGTGTCTGATAGTGGATTGTGGACCCTGGGCGCTCTGTTAGAATCGATGTTTTTTGCAGGTACAACGAAGACAAACCTTAGCACATACCTTTGTGGGATTGGTTCTTAACCTTGGCTTCATGCTCGTGACTCGAACCTTTGAACCCGTGTGCTTTGCGTGATCTTGTTTATGGTTGTTGTATCCATGCACTCTTGCATCCATGAGCATACATATGCATTCTTCCAAGTTGTCCAGAAACTCATTTCAACTGTCTCCTTCTCCAGTTATCTGTTCACCGTCAAGTTGTTTCCTCAACACAAATATGGAACTAAAGTTGCTGTCAGATTGAGAATGAAAAACTAAGAACAACACAATGCCGAAGTCAGAATGGAAATTGATGAGTTGAAGGCCGGCATGACCAAGCTCACAGAAATGCTGCAAGTTCTGATTGCTAGAGGTGAACCACACCAGAGGATTGTGATCTCTGAAATCTTACCTGCTGCTGTTGATCCACCACTGACTCAGCAACCAGCTTCTACTTGGCCAGAATTTGGGTTACCTCCGAATTACTCACCACCTTTTGCAACTACTCCTGTGTTTGTCTCGCCAGTATCTTCAGCTCCATTGTTCACTGAACCTCAGCCTGTTGTGCACTCTGTTGCTCAAGCTATTCCTGAAAATCCTTTCGTGTACCATGCTGCTGGTCCACAATCTAAAATTCAGGGAGAACCTGGATACATTGAAGAAGTCAGAGAGCAATGGCAAACTCTAGACAAAAGGATAAGAGTCGTGGAAGGAAGTGATGTCTTTAATGCTGCCGCAATGGACATGTGCTTGGTTTCTGACTTGGTTATTCCTCCAAAATTCAAGACTCCTGATTTTGAGAAATACAAGGGGCACACCTGTCCCAGAACCCACTTGGTGATGTACTGCCGCAAGATGGCTGCTCATGCCAAAAATGACAAACTGCTCATTCACTGTTTCCAAGACAGCTTGAGTGGGGCTTCAATGAAATGGTATATAGGACTTGATAAGAACCGTATCCAAAGCTGGAAGGACTTGGCTGATGCTTTCTTAAAGCAATATAAGTACAATCTAGACATGACATCTGATCACCGTAAATTGCAGAATATGTCTCAGAAAGAAAAAGAATCCTTTAAGGAGTACGCTCAGCGCTGGAGAGAGCTAGCTGCTCAGGTGGAACCACCCTTGGCTGAAAAAGAATTGACTGGATTGTTCATGGACACTCTTCAGCCACTCTTTTGGGAAAAGATGATAGGCAGTGTATCATCTGGTTTTGCTGACCTAGTCACTATTGGAGAAAGACTAGAAGAGGGTATCAAGAAAGAAAAGATTACCAATGCTGAAGCCTTTAGTGGTGCTAAAAAGTATGCTGAGAATTTTTAAAAGAAAATGATGGTGATACCCATGCTGTTTCAGTTGAAGGGAAACCTCGTCGTAGGCAACAACAATATGTAGCTGCAGTTGCTCCTGTTGTCAATGCTCAACCAGTTTAAGCTTCTCATCAGGCTGTTAGAAAAAATCAGAATCACAATAAGGTTAACTTTGATCCTATCCCGATGTCCTATACTGAGTTGTATCCATGTCTTGTAAAGAAAGGTTTGATTACAACGAGGGATCTACCTCCTCCTCCAAATCCTCTTCCAGCCTGCTATAGTGATGATCTTCATTGTGAGTTCCATCGAGGTAGGGCAGGCCATAACTTGGAAGGTTGCTATGCATTGAAAGCAAGAGTACAAGAATTGGTGAACTCAAAGATTCTGACTTTTCTTGATGAAAATCCCAATGTTGTCAACAATCCTTTGCCAGAGCATCCCAAGTGAAGTTTGAGTCAGTTCAGATGGATCATCTCCTAAAGCCAGTGTTTCAGACAGGACAACTCATTCTTGTTGCTGATTAGTCACTAGGCCTTGTTTCTTTCTGTTTGCATTTTTCTTTGATTGTATTGACTGTTTGCTTTCGAACTTTATTTGTACTTTCATGGTAATTTCAATGAAATGAGCATTGCAATGTTTGATTCAATTCATTTATATCCACTGTGTGCATCTTTATGCTTTCTTTTCCCCAAAAGAAAATATATCTCCTGTTCACTTTCTTTATCAAGCTTTTGTTTATGCAAAGATTGGAGGGAGGATGATGAAAACGAAATACCTAAAATTGCTGGATTGTATGCTTTAATTGAAACTTGGCTAACGATGTACATGCATTGTTTCAACTCCCAAACACTGGAGAAATAAGGAAGTTAATCCCTTGTTAACCCTTCGATCCTAGAAATTGGAGTTTCTTTCTGTACGAAAAAACCCGCAATCTTACCCTAGGGCAGGGTAGTTCTCAGTTAATTTGACTGTGTATTTAAAACACAAGAGAATCATTGCAATCACAAGCTTTCCTTCGCACACATAAAAGAAGTGTCGAAGATGTCTTTCAAATCAAAAGCCAATGATGGTTCACTGTAATCATTTAGCCAGGCAGTCACTATCTTTAAAAAAAAAAGATGAAAAAAATCAAATGAAAAGCCCGCTAAGTCAAAACCTATGAAGGAGACTTAGGAAAAACTTGGGGCATCCCGCTGACTGTAAGCTCAAATGACACAGTTCAGGCAAAAGTTAGGGATAACAAAAAAAAATCAACAGGTGGCCAAAATCCTCAAAGACAAAACGAGTTGATCGAGGTCCTCATCAAAAACAACAAAAAGTTGTAAGAAAAAGTGACTGCCATCTCAAAAATCCCTTGGCCCTTAAGTCATCATCATAACAGTGTTGCAATTCCAAAATCACTTGGAACCTGAATGCATAGTTTGAGTTAACTGAGCATAGGACTGGAGATCATCACGAAGAATGGGCTGGGTACAAATAAATTTTGAGCCTATATCCTTTGTTTCAAAAAACCGTGAACCATACCACTTTACAACCTTCAAAAGACCTAATTGAAGCCAGGTTTCTTTTGAAAGCATACTACAGCAAGGTTGCGTAAACTGACTCCTATGTTTGTTGCCAATCATTTGCTTTGATGTCATACCTTTGCTTTCTCTTTCATTTTGCATCTCTAAACCACCATGTTTTGACAAGTGATTCATTTTGCTTTACATCAATAATATCATTCCAAAATGATTTTTGATTTCAAAATTGCATGAGCTTTGCATTAAAATTACCATGTTTGTTTGAATAATTCTATTTGCAGGCAAACTTTCCTCATCAAGAATTTTCAAACAGTTGAGAAACTTGGTCAGTGATCCTATCAGGGGCACATTACTTCTAGATCATGTTGTGAATCAGTTCAAGATTTGTTGCTCAGTGCAAGTTACTCTCGGAATTGGTTAACCAGAAGATCTCTTTCAAGACTCATACTGAGTTTAACCTTCTCAACATTCATTTCAAGAACTGAAGCCATGATCAGTTCATCCCCAACAATATTCAAGCTGAAGGCATGATTAGTTTATCCTCAGCATTCATTTCAAGAATTAAAGCCACGATCAGTTCATTTTTTCCCCTGCAGTAGTCAAACTGAAGCCATGATCAATTTATCCTCATCAGTCAATCAATCTGGGGCAATCTTCTTCAAGAATCCTCAAGATGTCTTTCCTCAAAAGACCATCAGTCTGATACAATTCATAAGTGTGACAGAGATGTGTTCAACACCTTCTCTACAAGCAGAGTGGGCAGTGTTCCCTGTGTTGAGGAATCAGAGTTCCATTCTTCCCTCACAAAAGAGTCCATCTCAGTTATCTCTATCATCTGCATCGCATACATAAATCATTCATCTATCATACATAGAAATATTTTCATAGCTCGAAGTGTGCTTCGCGCTTATATGCATTTCCCGAGGTCCTGTTGTTATCAACATCTTACCTTGTGATCAAAGTCCAACTTACTTGGCACCTACCAAAACTTTTACCTGCCTTTTCATTCAGTGTCATTCCTGAATATTGTCGTTTACCTGTCTTCTTTCTTTTCGGTGCCATTCCTGGATATTGTCGTTTCCCTGTGTATCTTGTCCTGTTGTTAGATTTTTGTCTCCTTTCATTCCAGTGCTATTCCTGGATCTTTGCTTTCTTCCATTCCAGTGTTATTTCTGGATGTTTGTACTCTTTCGCTCCAGTACCATTCCTGGATGTCTGTCTCTTTTGATCTCCAGTGCCATTCCTGGACACCTTGTTCCTCTTGTTTCTCCCAGTGCTATTCCTGAAAGTTTTGCCTCTCATCTGTAATCCTCAACAGATTTGCTTGGATATCTTTCAGTGCCATTCCTGAAAGTTTTATCTCTTTATTCAGTGCCATTCCTGAATGAGTTTTCTCCTTTGTATTCAGCGTCATTCCTGGATGTCTTTCTCACTATCGTTCAATGCCATTCTTGAATGTAGTGATTTACTTTTACCTTTCAGTGCCATTCCTAAAAGTCCCTGCTCACTTTATTCTATGCCAGTCTTGGATATCGTGAACTCTTTTTATCCAATGCCATTCTTGGATGCTTCTGATGTATTTTATAAAACTTTTCTCACTACATTCAATGCCATTCTTGGATGTTGTGATTTCTTTTGTCCAATGCCATCCTTGGACACCTTTTCCCCAGCCAAGTCCAATGCTATTCTTGGATATCTCTGATGTTTAACCTTGCCATCCAATTCCATTCTTGGATGTCCCCAGTGAAGTTTTTCAAATGGAAGTTTTGTTTATATCCAATGCTATTCTTGGATGTCTCCGATGTTTGTTGTTACCCCATTCAATGCCATTCTTGAGTTTTGCAGTTCCATTTATCCAGTGCCATTCTTGGATATTCTACTCCCAATAGAGTGTTTTTCACCTCCATCCAATGCTATTCTTGGATGACGCTGTTGTTTTTACCGGAAACTTTCCTGTTGTTCTTGGACGTCTATTGGCATACCTTTTGTCTCGTTTGTAGTTTCTATCCAATGCTATTCTTGGATGTCACTACTCATTTTACAGGGTCTTGTCCCTCTTTTTCCAACTATTGATGGATACTTCTTGTCACCTTGACAGATCTCCAGAAATAGCTTGTGTTCCACGGCGTGTCTTTTCATGTCACCTCTCTCAATTTACCGTATCTCTTGTTTCAAGTTTCCCTGCAGTCTGCTTCATCCTTTGCATTCATATCATCTTGTGGTATCTTAGGGCTTAAAAATGTCGCTTTTTTTATTTAAGTATCTTCATATCTCCCGATAGAAGAGACTTAAATAGGGGACGCTGTAAGACCCTAATTTTTTACCCCTAAGATTCCACACATCATTCACATCACATTTTGTATCTTTACCACAAACAAGATCACACATTGGTTCCCTTGCCCCTTTCTTCTTTGGGTTTATGCCATGCAGGGTTTACCGAGCATCTGTGCCTTTCTTATTTGCCTTTATTTGCTTATGTTTACTAACCTTTAATCAAAATCCAAAAATATGTTTGTTTCCCTTTTACTAACTTTTTCAGGAAGAGAATCAAGGATATCAAACAGTCCCTCAGCTCGAATGAATCTCATCTGAACAAAGTCAAAGTTGATCTGCAAGCAATTCAAAATTCATCTGATCAAGAGTTTCCTAGATTTAATTGATTATTATTCAAGAGACTCCAAGGTTCATGTGTTTATTTACATGCCTTCTTTGACAAGCAAGAAAAATCGAGCCAGAGCCAAGACAACACATTAAAAAAGCCATTTTCTCATTTTTTTTCACTGTGTTAATCAATTAACCAAATTGTACTGTGAAATGGTCAATCGATTAACACGTACAATTTTTGAAAAAATGTGCCAAATTCAAATTCTGCAGCAATTAGCACCAATTTTCATCATTTTGATCACATGTCAAATATTCTAGACCATCTCATTTTAATTCCCTACATCACTTTGATCACTTCCTACCATACACCTTCACTAATCACCACTCTTTTATGAGTTTCCCTCCAAATTCAAATTCCAAGCCTAATTTTCATTTCCAAATCAAACTCCAATCCACCAAATTTTCCAAGGCTAAACTCTATAAATAAAGCCTTCATTTCATTCATTCTACAAGCTTTTGAGAGCCAAATTCACCTTGCTAAAATTTCATTCAAGCTTTTGAGAGCCAACAAACCTCTTGCAAATTCTCTCCTCAACCACCAAAATTCACTAAAGCTCACTTTTCTTCTTTTGAAAGTTAACAAGAATTCACATTGAATCTTGTTCAACTTTGAGCTAAAACTTCATCCAAGCTTGTTTTCTCCATCAATTTCAGTAGATCAAGGCTTTGGAGTTTGGATCTTGGAGTAATTTGAAGCAATTTTCAGATTTGGAGTGGTAATCTCATTTTCCACCATTGTTGTTCTTGATTTCATCTTCCACAATGTAGATCCTTTGTTGATCTTGTTTGCTTGATCTTTGGATCTTGCAATTTGTGGTTGATTACTGGTTTTTGCTGCTGTTTTACTCAAAATTTCGTGCACAATTGCATCCTTAATCATGAGGTGTTTGAATAAATGATTGATCAAGGATTATGCAATTTTCAAACTGATTTTCTGCTGTTTTTACAGTGTTAATCGATTAACCAAAACATGCACGAATTGGTTAATTGATTAACAGTTGAATTCTGCGCAAAAAATTGAAAGTTTACACTGGTTAATCGATTAACATAATTACATTGTGAGTTGGTTAATCGATTAACCAGCATCCAGAATGTGAGAAATGCTTGTTTTTGGGACTGTTTTGGTTTTTTTTTTGCCATTTTCTTCCCTTTCCTTGGTTCTAAGCCTTATATCACATATTTTTGTGGTTTAATTTGGCTTTCTCTTCATCTATTTCCCTTTTCTTTTGATCGATGAAAGTCTTATGGATCATAGAATTCCATTGTTGAATTTTGATCAAGACTAGATCGCTACCTTCTTTTCTTTTCATGCGGTATTGCTTTCGGATGACGATCTACATATCGTTCATCTAGCATGCATTAGCACAAAGTGCTATTGATCGGCCTCATTGTAGGGTAATTACTCCGTAAATTACTCGGTGATTGCTTAACATAGCGCAACATTATGTCCCGTATCAAAAAACAACTCAATGTTGATTGATATTTTGTATTAGGTTCAAAATCTATGAAGCTTGTTGTTGTAGAGGCTTTGATTATATCAATCTTCTAACAACTCTTCATTAACCTTGACCTAAGTACACTATTCAATCATTATTGATCACTCACTCTAACAACTAATTACTAATTACTAACTTCTAACTTCTTTACATTTCCTTCTCGCTCCCTATCTCTCTTTTACTTTTATGCAATTTTTCCTTTGTCCGTTGGACACATGTTTATGCTTCCGCATATTTTTCCTTTGTCCGTTGGACACATGTTTATGCTTATGCCTTTTTCTCTTTGTCCACTTGGACCAAAAACATTCATAAAGGCCAAAACCTCCAAAAAAAAAACTTGTGCTTCTAATCTTGGACTATGGTTACTATCCTTTGCAATGAACATGGAATTTTGTACCTAGACCTTGGACTTCAATGCTATTATTGAATCCTTGGACTTAGAACTTGGACATCCAATGCAATTCTTGGAACCTTGGACTTAGAACTAAGACCTTTTCCCTTTGCTTTGGAATTATGGTTCGAAGACTATGGAGCTTACCTGTGTGGTTAGGCTATTCTTATCCTTAGCTTTTACTTTATGCTTTAGGATAGTCACTTCTTCTCCACCCCATTCTTCAATTTTCAAAACTTTCTCCTTTTTTCAAAACTTTCTTGATTTCAAACTATCACTTCTTTCATAATCAAACCTTGACTTTGTCAAGTGATTTTACTCTTTTCTTTTCATTTCTTAACAAATGCTAAACTACATAAGCATATTCACACTTTTTTCAAAAGACTTAAAAAACATCAAACTCATCATTCTCTTTTTGTGCCCTCGTGCACTTTTTCCTTTAACTTTTTCATAAGTTTAGACATGATTCATTTCTGTAAGCGGAATTATTCGCTTAGGAATGACGACTTATCTTTACCTTTTAAAATCAACCAAAACAAACAAATTTCATTCTTTGTACCACGAACTACGGGGTTTTGATCCTACATTGCACATCGTGGGTATGTAGGCATGAGACGACAAGTCTCTCCAAACACAAAAATCTTAAAAACAACTTCTCTTCTCATCTCCTCAATCACTTTTCAAGCAAACATTTTCAGACCAAAAGCGTAGATATTTCGAAGGGCTTCTATTGAGTACTATAGACGTTTTGGGTGCTAACACCTTCCCATTGCGTAACTAACCCCCTTACCCGGACTCTCTTCACTTTTTCTTGTTTAGAGCTTGTGTAGGTTTTGTTCGCTCTTTTTCCTTTCCTTTTTTTGGATAAAATAAAAGTGCGGTGGCGACTCTTGCTTTTCGAGTTAAGTTAATCAATAACTTACACTCACGATTTTGCCGCTACACTTGGGAGCATATGATCTTGCTCAGTTTGAAGGTCAAGGTTAAGTGGCAGTTATCTATGACTTTCTACAGACTGCTCTACTAAGGAAAGTGGCAATCTTTGGTATGGCTAAGGTGTAGTCTAGGACTACTTACTCTTCTGAAGATTCAGACGTGGCAGGTGTGAAGTCTTTGGAATTTCAAAGCAATTATTCATCAAGGTGTGAGCTTGAAGGGAATATATGTGATAAGCAGGATTGAGGTTGTCTACTCAAACTTGGTTGTTGAATCAAGTCTATGAGAGCATGGAACTCTTGTTCTATAATAGGGAGGAGGTTCTTCTAAGTGGCAGAAGGAGGAGTTGAATTCAGCAGTTGGATGTCGTATAAGAATGTTCTGACATCTAGCTTAACATCAGAATCTCAGCTAGTGATGTGGCACATCAGCTTAAGATAAGGTGATCTACAGGAGAATGGAAGTTATGGATACTTCAAAAAGGTCTATCTCATACAGTTTGCGGGAGCTGTGATTTGAGAAGATGTTACATGTCTAGAGGCTTGGTGAATCCAAGATGTCTTGCTATAGAGCAAGTAGTTCATGTGACTTGAAGATCAGATTTCATTAGTGGATCAGTGTATCTTGTGGGAGTTCTGACGAAGAATGTGATCAGTCAAACCGTGGCATTTGGTAAGATCAAAGCTCCATTGATCCCCCTCTTCCAGAAACTATCCATACACCAAACAAATTCCTCTTGAATTCTCATGTATAGATCTCCTTGTTCCTTGATATAAGATCCAATTGATCTGGAATGATACACATTCCTCAAAGAGATACCATACCACAAGATACAGAACTGAAGAATTCCCACAAGATATGTTTCAACATAAAGACCAGAACTGAAGAATTCTACCAAAGAACAAAGATGTCGAAGGAGATGTCTCAACTTGTAGACTCGACATCCTGGACTGTTATAACAGATTGATTTAAATCTGTCTTATATCTGTTGCAGGGAGCAATTGTAGGGGTGGATCAAGGACCAAATATAGAAAGCCCAAGGAAACTGAAGCCTATAAAAGAAGACTTAGACCTAGGATTTCATATGCCTTTTTGTAACCTAGTTCTCTTGCGTAAGAAACAAGGGTTAAGGGTTTTAAGAGTCGTTGGCTCTCTAGGTTGTAAGTCTCCCTTTGTATCAGTTGATGCATTGTGGCAGATATAGGTGTCGCACAGATCCATAAGCCTTGAGGTATTGGATTATGTATTGTTTTTGGATGAAGCTTTTAAGCAAATCCGAGTTAGCTTATTTGTCAAGTATGCTTGACAGAATTTTGTATTGACAGGGATGATGTAGAAATCACAGTTGGTGATTAAGAGAAGTGAGTGAGGTATCTCGTATTAAAGAGGTTGTTCTTTGATAAAGTCTTCATTGGGTAGATATTAGGATATGAAGTTGTAAACTGGGGAGTTTAGCTTTGTACCAGTTCTACAGATAGTGGAGTCTTCTTCCTGGATTGGTATCCCCTAGATGTAGGTGAGTTGCACCGAATTGGGTTAATAATGGTTGTGTTCTTTATGATTCTGCAGATTTACTTTTCTGTTAGGGTTTATGATAAACATGTTGGATCAGATGTCGTAACATCTGTGATTCTGCAGTTCTGATATTCAAGGTATCAGTCTGTTGTTGTTCCTCTGCTTTTAACCATTTATGCAGAACAATGTCTTGACATGTGTTAGGACATATGTTATGTGCATTGCCAGAATTTCATTTATTGTAGGTAAACCACGAATATGTTCTTGCATACTATCTTATTGATTAAATCAAAATGAACCTGGCCCAAACACTTATGGCACAACCAAAAGTCTTCACTCTGGATGACTAAGCAATTGGTACCACTATTTGGCATTGTGGATCTATTTGCTTATACATATGAAGTCTACAGCAACCTGTTGATATAGTTTTGATGTTGACAACACTCTTAAGAAAAGTATTCATCGGTCATTCAGTTCAAGTCTTGTTGGTTCAAGTAATGGTTCTTGAAGATCAAGGTGTCATATAATATGATGAAGTAGTGGTGCCTAATATGAAGATAAAGCCTAAGATATATTGATCAAGATTTGTTGATCAATGTGGAGCCTGAAGATCATCCGGTGTAGTAATCAAGTAGATGTGCTTGAATATCAAGTTGTTGATTAAGATGAAGCCTAAAGATCATCTGATGCAATGATCAAGTGGATGTGCTTGAATATCAAGTTGTGAAGATCGAGTTTTGAAGCTCAAGTTACGGTAATCAAGGTTGTAGTGCTTAGAAATCAAGTTATTTGCGCCTATCTATAGAGGACAACAACTTATGTCAAGCGGCATTTGGTGATGTCAACAAAGATATCTAATCAAGAAATTTTTATGATATCGTTGTTTATATTGAAGAGTTATATCAAACCTCATCAGAAGAATATTCAAGGTTCCAGTGAAGTGCTAAAGTAAAAAATTAATGCGGAGAGGAAGTGTGAAAAGCTCTCTGAGTCTAGGTCAAGTGATCAAAGTCTGTAAAGGTATAAGAATAACTATCGATTGTATTAAGGCAAATCACACACACACACACACACACACACTTTTTAAACCCTTTGAAAATCCTTGCTTGATTTTATAAAATCACCTAAAAATATTTTAAAATCCTTTCTAATTGATTAAGTAACTAATTTATAAATTAGAAGCATGTTTTACAAAGGGATAACCGATTATACCTAAAGTATAGTCGATTATTTCACTTTGTAATGTCTATAATCAATTGGAATAGTCTCTTAATGATTGGCAAAAACTAGAAATAAAAACTTTCCATTTTGGGGTGAAACAATCGATTATGTACATGGGACAATCTATTATGAGCATTATAAATATCATGAATTGTTTCCATGTTTGATTCACCTTTCGTCCTATAAATAGAGGGTTGCTTTCTCATTTTTCACACACCAGAAAATATATTTCACATACCTTTCTCTCACTCTCCTCTTTCTCTCCCATTTTCTCACATTTGCCTTAGTGCTTTTGAGAGTGTAGTATTACAAAGTCTAAATAAAATCATTATAAAGAAAATGTTAAAATAATTAAAAAGTCACATCAAAATTTAAAAACTAAAATAAAATAAATTTAAACGCATTTAATGAATAATAATATGAAGATATAGGAATATAAGAAATATAAAAGGAAGATAAAATTTATCCAAAATATAACTTTTAGCATTTTAATAAATTAAGTTTATGTTTAAATAAATAAATTAGGGTAAATAAAAGTGAAAATGATGTTGATTTGAAAAGAAAAAAAAAAAGAAAAAATGTAAGTATCAATGGTTCCATTGTAACATATGAGATTGACTTGAGACAGAACCAAACTTTTAACCATAAAAGAGAAAATTTCAACGTCAAAAAATAAAAAAAAACCAATTAGATGAAAAAACCTAAATTTTTAATATTTTCACAAAGATAAATTATGATTTAAAAAAAATGAGGTTAAATTCATCAATATAATAAGTTATATTGTAGCATCTCTTCCTCCCCTTTGAAAAACCTCGATTAAGAGGAAAAAATAATCTACGAGAAATTTTGATCCCCTCCATTGACATCTCCTCCCCTCCTAAAATATTGAACCAAACAATCTTATTTAAAATATTTTCTTCTCTCCCCTCCAATATAAAAACTCCCAACCAATCAGACATTAAGAATTAAAATTTGATGGAAATTATTAATTTTCCTACCATAATCGAATTTAAGAGGTTAAATAGTATTTTTTTGTTAAATAAATTATAAGCACAAAATCATTAATTAATTAAAGAATCGACAAACTAATTTCTACAAATTTTATTCTTTCTAACATCATTGACGTTTTAGTCTTCATTTATAAATATAATGGAGTGCTTCCACTGAATGAAAAAAAAGAAGATGAGGAAGAAAGGAGTTATGGCTTTAAAGCTTGATATGTCAAAGGATTACGATAGATTGGAGTGGGAATCATGGTGGGAGTTTTGGAGGCTATAGGTTTTCCACCTTCCTTGGTGACTCTCATTAAGCATTGTATATCTAAAGTATCATACCAAATTCTTCTTAATGGTCAATCTGGCTCTAGTTTAAATTCGGAGAGGGGGCTCCGCCAAGGAGACCCTCTCTCCCCTTACCTGTTTATTCTTTGTGCATATGTGCTATTAGGAATGACAAAAATGGTGTCTAGGGGCAGCAATATCCATGGCATTCAAGTGGCAAGAAAGGCTCCTACAATTTCTCACTTGTTCTTCGCAGATGATAGTCTTCTTTTCATTTGTGTCAATCCCAAAGAAGATGACTGTATATTAGGAATTCTCTATAAATATCAAGAATCTTTTGGACAAGTGGTGAATTTGGACAAATTGGAGGCATCCTTCAGTCGAAATGTTCTTGATGAAAGCAAAGACATGATCCATAACAGGATGGGTGTAAAGACTGTAGTGACTCAATCTAGATACATGGCTGTTTGCTTGGAAAATTCGCAAACAACCGCTGTTCTCCTAATTTATGAAAAATTAGTTTACTTACAGGACCGATCAAACAAATCCTAGGACAACGCGCTTTAACAATTTTGGTAATTTCCGTCAGAAAACCCTTTGTTTATTGAATTCATCATGGTTTTCACTAACTTTTGTGTTTTTTTCGACAGGGATGATAAAACTTTGTTCTTGAAATAAAGGGGGAAATGTAAATAACTTTCAAGTAAGAAAATGACAGAAATGTAAAGGGAATTATGAATGAAGAAATTTTAACTTTTATTTAAATGCAAGGAATGAAAACTGGTGTTTCTCAAATGTACATTTCTCAGTAATTACTCTTTTCTCTCTCTCGGTTACTTTGAGTATTTCTTGAGTGATTTGTACAAATTCTGAACACACCGGAAATCTAACACTAAGACTCCCTATTTATATACAAACGAAATAACTGCTAATAACAGCTATTCCTCCTGATGGCGACAAATGGAATTCTGCATGCATTCACCTACTGGATGTGCTCCACGCGTCCAATTTCAAAAGCAAAACTCCCTCCTGAAATTTGAATTTCAAACATCCGTCGAAATGTCCTATTCTTCTCCTGTCGAAATATTCCTCGTACTTAGAAAAAATCTGGCAATGCTTCCCCTAAGTACCATTTGCCTTCGACTAGCTTTTTCCAGCAACAAACTTCTGGTCGAAATGCATTGTCGAATTTTTCAACTTTGCTTTCGAACAATTACCTTGGCGTCGAAATTAGCAGCCTACAAATTGCCCCCCAAGAAATGCATTTTCGACAAAGGAAGAAAAGCATTTTTTGCCAATGCAATTCGACGCCGTTAATAATTCGACTAGTGACTGTTCATATGACTAGAAGTTGGAAATGTCAGAATCATCATTACGCTTTTCTCAAACGTCTTTTCAGCCCACTTTTTTAAGATCTTCCATCATTCCTACTCTATCCCCTAGCAGATCGTGGGTCAGAACATAACTGCCACCGTCTGAATCATCCACTTCAAAACCTCCACGTGTCCCACAATCTTTTCATTATTTTTTCCATTAAAGTTTCTGAATGCTAATTGTTTCCATCTTTCTTCCTATATATAAGTTAAAAACTCCATTTTTTTCACTTTTTTACGTTTTCCTCTTTCAAAAACAAAAACTCTCTTCAAACTTCATCTTCTCCATTTTTCTCTATTGCTTTTGTACTCAACAATGGCGTCGTCTGCTACTCTAAAAGTCGCAAGTAAAGATTCTAAAAAACCTAAAAACTTACCACCCACTGACAAAATCCTTGGGCCCAAGGTGGTAGGAAATCAACAGTACGTTTCGGAGCCTCCGAATGAAGAGGAGAAACAATGCATCTACCAATCTCAGGTACTCATTCCTATCTTGATTTCTGGTAAATCCCATGCCATGCTAGGACCTTTACCTGACTTAACATTAGACCCAATTAAGGTACGAGAATTTTTCCCTGCCTATCACCGTTATAAACCCATAGCAAACGGGGTTAGGCCTAGAACTAACAAGGAAAAAATCATAGACGAAAAGTCCACAGTAGATGGCAAAGGGACCCCTTCTGACGAAGTCATAAACTTAGAGTATATGAACAATTTTAGAATTTTTAGATCCTTCCCTTTGTCGAAATATCCCTCTGATTACCTGGCTTGGTTGGGAAAGATAGAGAAGGTTAAAAGTAATGATTGGAAAACTATGGGTATTTTTGATCTTATTCAGCTGTCGAAAGTAGGGCCAGGATATTGCCCCTCCATGCTTCTAGCTTCCCTTTACTTCTGGGACAACACTTATAACAACTTCCACCTTCCTTATGGGATGATTACCCCCACTCTTTTCGACATAGCTGCCATAACTGGCTTAAGTCCCTTAGGAGTGGATTATGATCCAAATTTATTATCCGACGATTCCATAGGCTTCGACACCAACAATGCCACTTTTACAGCCTATATCGCCAACTATCACGACAAGGAGACTGACGAAGTATCTGATCAAGAGCATGTAGCCTTCTTGGCCCTTTGGCTGTCGAGATGCGTTTTTTGCTCCAGATCTCTCCAAGTGGCGAAGCGCTACATCACCATAGCAAATCAACTCCATGCTAGACACCAGCTGTGTCTTAGCGAGATGATTTTGGTGAACCTCTACGAATCTCTTGACGAAGGGGTTACCACCCTGAAGAATATTAAAGAGAAGAAAACTCTGCTGTTATCAGGACCCTTCTGGCTCCTACAATTGTGGCTTAACGCCACCTTCGAAGCCTCTCTTCCTAACAAGTCAACTGTGGACAAAGCTGCTCTAGGGGACAGAAGAGTCGAAGGCCTCCGTTTGGCGCAATTAACACCCCATGACGAAGGTCTAAGCCTTCACCAAACCTTCACTAGCTACGTTATGATGTTTGCTAAACGTCACAACTTCACCCCCAACATGGCTCCTTTTGCTGATAGAAAGGTTGGACCTACATGGTTTACTAGAAAACTTTCACTCGAGTCGAAAGCCCTTGAAGACGAATTTCTCAACGTCTGGGAATCTTTTCTTACTCCTAGACTTTTAGTTTCCAGACTTGCTCCCTCGAAGCTAAAGGTTTCCCTTGTCAATTACCAGCCCAATCTGGTTTCTCGACAGTTTGGATTGATACAAATAATACCAAAACCCCTCTTCTCAAGAAAAGGTTCCTTGATTAACTATAATATGACTCATACAGAAGATGAGTGCTCTGAGTTGCTGGCGAAGTATTCGAATCTGGTCAAAATTTAACCAGTGGTCTTTCGACCTAGCTGCCTCTGCACCCAAGAGTTTGATGAATGGTGGAGAGCTTATTATGACTCTCAATTTTTTAATGTGGATTCTTTCACCATTCAACTGACCAGAGCCTTTGCCCTTGTGCAGGACAAGACAAAGAAAGGTACTTCTCGACACGTCATAGAAATCCAAGCTTTCCAGAAATACTTTGAAACTGCCTATAGGCACAATGAACTTAGTCGAACCATAAGCGAAGCAGCTGTGACTTTGAAAGAAAAATTTACCAGAAAACTGGACGAGTTAAAACTATCTGCGTATATTTGACCAGAACAACGTTATGAGGTACCTTTTAACCTCTATCAACCAAGATTTCCCCCATTACCATCTGCTGAATTTGGTGTGGCTTTTAGCCCTCCATTTCCAGATTGGTTCACTTGTGGGGATTCTATGAAACTTCTTCGCCAAGAATACCAAAAACGTGCTAAGCGAGTGGTTCCGACTAAGTATACCTTGGAAAATTTCAAAGGCCACCTTCATATTGGCATAGAACACGTTCGCGTGGAAACTCCTATATATGAAGGTGTGAAATGGGAAGATGTTCGACCTCACTTTTTCATTTACTTACACATGTGTATGTTATTTAACGCTTGACCCTTTTCTCCTTTTCTTTTCTAGCTACCAAGATTTCGATCAAAAAACTAGCTACTGGCGAAATGACAACTGCTGGAGATGCAAAAACCCAAAAAGATACTACCAAGACGCCTTTGGTGAAAGTACTACTTTACTTTTCTATTTAGGTCGGCACATGTTTTCTCATTTTCTGACATGCTAATAAATTTTTTTTTGTTTCATAGGGAAGTCGAAGACCGCCCTCGACACCAAAGAAAAGAAAAGCGAAAGAACAAGAAGCCAAAACTGTCGAAACCGATGACGGCGACGAATCACAAGACCAAGTGAAGCCTTCAAAGAAGAAAAAGAAAAAAACCAAACCTCAACCACAAAAACCTCCTGCCCCCAGGATATTGGAAAAAACTCCCACCAAAAATCCTGACGAGGAAGCTACCCCTGCTCCAGCAGAAAGCGGAAGCTCTAGTCTTAGGGCTAAAATTCCCAAGGAATGGTTCTTTTTCCTTTTTTTCGACGATGAAAAGCAGTTTACTTATGTTACCTCTCTTAATACATTTATTTTCCAGGTCCTTGTCGATACTCACGGGCATCCCATGGTCCAAGTTCTCCCAAAGACTAGCAGTGATCCTACCTACAAGCCAACCAGTGTCTCCAAACCTTCTCCTAAGGATTCGACAAAGGAGTCAGCTACTGAAGTGAATCAACCGCTGTTGTCTCTGAACCAATTCAAGACGTGGTGGAAGAAGAAACTGGTCCTGAGGCTGATGATTTAGTCGACATTGGTGGGGACACTGTGATGCCTGCTGCAGCACTCACCGCAAATGATGATCCTGAAGACCATTCTCCCCTCAACTTACAAGGTGCTGACGAAGAGAAGGATAAGAAGGTTGCAACTGATGGCAAAGAGGAGGACAAGAAAGTAAATGAAAAGCCAACAACTCCTCCAGCTGCTCCTGACAAAGGGAGAGAAAGCGATAAAGAGGACCTTGGTGAAACCAACAAAACTGCTTCGACCGCTACAACTTCGACTCGAATCTCTCAAGAGGAGCTCAAAAATCTGAAGGTGCAAAGACCCTTTGAGTACCTAAAGGCCATGCTGAGTTCCCGCTAAAATTTTGCTGATACTATAATCAGTAGTTCGACCACCTCAGGCACTACTTCTGACGCCAAATCCGTGGACGAGACGCTGGCCAATATTCGACAAAAATTCCTGAACATTGACTTATTTCAACTCTTGGAGAATGACTCATCTGCTTATTTTGATCTAAAAAAGATCTTAAAGCAAATTAACGTTCTGGAGGCTCCTCCTGAAGTTACTGATGTGGTGCTGGACCTAACTACTCTAATAGATCTTGTAGTGACAGACTTTAATCGGCTTCGAGATTACTCCAAAAATCTCGAAAATAAGACAGAAACCCAACTTACTGAGTGGGATGCTGCTTCAAGTTCGTCCGCCAAAGTAACTGAACTAGAAAGAGTGTCTGAGCAAAATAAGAAAGAAGCAACTTTGTGTGGCAAAAACATCCTCAAGTGGAAAAAACCAATTGTTGTTCTTCAAAACAAAATTTCTCAGGCGGAAAAACGTCAAGAAGAACTGCAGCAAACAACCAAGAGGAAATCAGTAAAGAACTTGAAGTTGGGGTGCATCATGTTGATAGGGCTCGAAAACTTGGTGATGAAATCGAGGAGCTCTCGAAAGGCAAGGAACTTTGTGAGCATCGTCTTCAAATCCAGAAATCCAAATTCGAAAAGCTGAAAGAGTCTTTCCCCATTTAAATACTTGTAATTTTTGTTTGGCCTTTTAAGGCCTTTTTGTAATGACATTGGATCCATTTTATTTGGCGAAAGATTGTCAATTCACCATGTTGCTTATTTTTCTGTATGACTATTCGACTGCTATTTTTACTTCTTGTAATGTGGGCTTGTATTTGTTCAAATACTTATTCTTTGACTTCATAGGCGCCATTGGAAAATATTCGTATGACCTGAAAAGGTCCTTCCCACTTAGGGGACCATTCCCCATAAGTCTATCTTTCTGATCCATGGGGAGAATCACCTTCCACACAAAGTCACCAATCGAAAAGGCTTTATTTTTTACTCTTTTATTGTAGAATTTCTCCACTCTTTCTTTTTTCCTTTTCAATAAGTCCAACGTTTTTAATCTTTCTTCGTCTAGATCCACTAATTCATCTATTATCATATTCCAATATGTATCTGATGGAATTTCATGATGTCTTTGAACCCTTATCGACTGCAAGTAGATTTCGACTGGTAAGACCGTATCATGGCCAAACGTTAAAAAGGTGTAGCATTTGTCGCTTCCTTAGGAGAGGTTCGACAAGCCCATAGAATTTGGTCCAACGTTTTGTGCCAACTCTTTGGTTTTCTTCCCACGTGCTTCTTTATTAAACCAATTATAACCTTATTTGCAGCTTCGACCTGACCATTGGCTTGAGCGTAGTAAGGCGTTGATGTGAGGAGTTTGAAACCCATTTCATTCGCGAATGCGTGCATATTTTTTCCAGTGAAAACAAATCCTTGATTCGTTGTTATTGTCTCTGGGATGCCAAACCTGTAAATGATGTGCTTTCGAATGAATTCGATGACTGCTTCTTGATCCACGTTTATTAAGGGTATGGCTTCGATACATTTCGTAAAATAATCAATTCCCACTAAAATAAACTTTTGGCTTTTTGAAGAGGCCGGTCGAATTTCTCCAATTAGATCCAAAGCCCAACCTCTAAAGGGCCAAGGCTTTATTATAGAATGTAATTCACTTGCAGGAACATGTGGTATCCCTGCGTGTACCTGGCATTCTTGACATCCTTTCACGTATTCGACGCAGTATTTTAGCATAGTTGGCCAATACATTCCCTGTCGGAATAGTAACCATTTCATCTTATGGCCTGCCTGATGTGCACCACATGCCCCGCTGTGTACGTTCGACAAAGCTATGTACGCCTCTGATTCGCCTAAACACTTCAGTAGTATTCCTTCCGGGGTTTTCTTAAATAGTTCATTTCCCAAAATGATATAACTCAAAGCTCGATACCTGATTTTTCTTTCGACTGGTCCTGTTGGGTTTTGCAGGTATTCTATTATAGGCTCTCTCCAATCTCCAGTTGTTGAATCATCTATGTTAAAAATTTCAAAAAAAATTTCGTCAGCGTATCCAAGCTTTATCGTTTCCAAATCTGACGGGGATAATCTACCTGACACCACTCTTCCTCTAACTTCAATAGCTTTCTGTAACTTTTCCTTCGACACCTTGTACCCTGAAGCTATCTGAGCTAAATCATTTGCTTCCTGATTTTCTATTCGCAGGACATGTCGAAACGTAACCATATCGAACTTTTTTAAGAGTCGATTGGCTATTACAAAGTACATGATTAAATTCTCCTTAACACATTTGTACTCCTTTGTTATCTGCTTTATGACTAACTCAGAGTCGCCCATTATTTCGACCCGAGTTGCCCCCAATTCCAACAAGATTTCAAGTCCTGCTATCAAAGCCTCATATTCTGCCTCATTATTTGAGCAGAGACCTTCGACTTTGTACTTGAATTTTGTTGGAATTTTGTTAGGAGAAATAACAAGAACCCCTATTCCAGTTCCATTTTTATGACTGGAACCGTCGAAGTACAACTTCCATGGCTCCATTTCAATATAGTCCAAAGACTTCATAGCGTGGTCGACTATAAAATCAACCACTACTTGTCCTTTGACAGCCTTTAAAGGTAAATATGTCAAAGAATACTCATTCAATGCTAATGCCCATTCTTCAATTCGTCTGTGCAAGATTGGTTTAGATAACATGTATTTTATAACATCGAAATGGAAAGAAACGTAAATATCAACTGGTTTTATATAGTGATTTAATTTCATACAAGAAAAGTACACACATAAACACAACTTTTCAATCACACTATATCTAGTTTCCCCATCGTTCAAGACCCTACTGAGGTAGTAGATGGCTCTTTCGACACCATTCTCATCCTCCTGAGCCAACATGCTCCCTAAAGTCTTGTCCGACGCAGATATGTACAACCTCATACTTCTACTTCTACAAGGTGATACTAAGATTGGAGGGTGCGTCAAGTACTCCTTGATCTTGTCGAAAGCATCCTGCTGCTCTTGCCCCCATTCGAAGTCTTCCTTCTTTAGTCGAAGTAGAGGAGAAAAGGCTTGCGTCTTCCCACTAAGGTTGGAGATAAACCTTCTGAGAAAGTTTATCTTGCCAAGTAAAGACTGCAACTCCTTCTTTGTAGATGGCGCTTTCGCCTTCCTTATTGACCTAGCCTTGTTTTGATTGATTTTGATCCCTTTCTTGTGGACCACAAAGCCTAGGAAGTCTCCCGCCTGGTTGGACGGATGAACTTGCACCTGAGGAGTCTTTCGACTTCTTCTTTAATCTTCGAGAGGATTTTTGGGGCGAATCTCCTTGGAGTCTGCTTAACAGGTTTCCTCTCAGGTTTAATTGGCAACCTTAATTCGACTAGGCTCCTATCCAGCCCGGGCATTTCGTTGTAGCCCCATGCGAAACAATCTTTAAACTCTTTCAACAACTGGACTATTTCGACCTTGAGTTGGGGGCTTACTTTCGCGATGATATAGGTGGGTCGCTTCTCTGTCCCTGATCCCAAGTCGATTTCTTCGAGTGGATCCTGTGCCATCATCTTGGTATTTGCTGCTAAAGGATCCTTTTCGAAACCCAGTGGCTCGTTGTCATAAATCGCGTCAAGCCTCTGGTTTTGCAAATCACTTAGATCTTTATATGGAGGGTCCCTATCAGAATCCTTTTCGAGACCTTGTTGATCTGCTTCAATTTGGTTGGCTTCGACAGCCATATATTTTACTTCGGCCTCCAAGGCCGCTTTGAGTTTGTTCTCGGCTACATAAGCCGCGATCTTTTCGAGAACTAGTGACTCACTCATTGTCACTAAATTCGCTGCCCCAGCCAGTTGGCCGGATGTGTGAGGTTCCAAAAATGTAGTCTTCTTCGCCAACTACCTCTCTATCCCACTGGAACCCGTGGGTAGGATGAAGGTATAATGAGCAAAAAACATTATCCGTTGGCGTCATGTCGGAAGTGGTTGGGCTACAAGGAGCTATGTGAGCCAGATTCCTGTCGAAACTCCTCGTATCCACCTGGTTCACTTCAGCCAAATAATAACTCTGGTCCGCCTCTATATTTTCAACTATTCCGTCTGTGCGCCAGATTGTTATTCACTGGTGCATTGACGAAGGGACGGCACTGTCATACCCCAAATTTGTCCTACCTGTGTATCTTTCATCTGTACATCCACCCACTAACTATCATTCAGAAAAATCCAAAAAAAAATGTTGTCTTCAACTTCATCCCTCTTTTATTTTTATCCATTTTCAGTTTAAGTCATATCTATATTTTAACCTTTTTTATCCTTTATCCATTTCCAATTTTAAAATCCATTTTTATTAATTTTCATAATATCCATTTGTTAACCAATTCCAATATCCATTTCATTGGTCTCTGATATTCTGATCGTTTGCATATCCTTTTCATTGGTCTCTGTTTTCGCATTTTAGTAAACATATCAATAATCATGCATTTTTTTGTTAGAATTTAATTTGTTTTATTTCTTTTTTTCACTAACTATTTTCAATTATCTTTTTTATTATTTTTAGTTTTATTATTATTATTTCTTTTTTATTATTAATTTTATTATTATTAGTTTTATTATCATTATTAGTTTTATTATTACTAAGCTTTATTATTATTATTATTACTTTTATTTTGTTTATCTTCATGGTAAGTGGGGACCACTCAATCATTCTAACACTTCACATGGATTGCCAACTTGGATTTATCAATGACCAAAAATCATTCTCACACTTCACTCATCAATGGCCAAGAATCATTCTCATAAAGTCACATGGATTGCCACATCAACACTCCCACTTTATTCACACTATAAATAAGATCTCTCTTTCTCTCATTTGGGACACCAGATTCACCCCACACAAAGGCTGAATACTCTCTTAATTTTCTCCCTCAATTATTCTTGCAAATTTTCTGGAGAGAAGGCTCGTCTTCATTTTTCCATAACTCGTGTCATTGAAGAGGCAGTGGACCGTCTCCACTAGGTAACATTCACCTCTTTTATTTCTCCGTTTTCAAAGTACCATGATCATTTATCTATACTATTATCAAGTCCATTAGCATGTTAATATTTTTCTGGAAAAAGTATTGTAATATCCTATAATTTTTGTTTGGTTTTATTATGAATGATGTTTAAAAGATAATATAAAAATTCAAAAAGACAAAAAACATGCTTCATCACCCCCTTTTTATTATTTCATACTATTTTTATTTTATTTTCCATTTATTTCTTAATTTTGTTTCCCTAGTTTTTATTTTAGGAGCACTTTGAATTTTTAGTTTCAATTTATCATGTTATTTCTTGAATTCATAACTTTTTCTTTTGATTTTGTTTTGATTTTTATTTTTCGCTTACGATCTTTATTTCGATTTTTAGGGCCAATGATATTACAAAATCATGACTTAGTTGATTTATGCAAAATGACTAAAAAGTCTTGATATGTATGAGGCTCATTTCTTTATTTTTGTTGGTCAATGAAAACCAAATATCAAGGATTTATCGATTTTCGATTTTAAATATTGATAAAGGTGAGACCTGTATTCTTTTTCTTGACATTTTCGATTTTATTCCTATTATTTTTATTTCATTTTTATTCATTTTTGGGTCAATGAAAATCAAATACTAAAGTTTATCGATTTTTCGATTTAAAACCTTAGTAAAGATGAGACCTTTCTTAGTTTTCCGATTTTTATTTCGATTTATATTCTTTTATTTTCACTTTTGGTCAATGAAAATCAAAAATCTTTGATTATCGATTTCTCGATTAAATTCCGATTAAGACGAGACCAATTTTATTCTATGTCAATATTATATCTTGTCAATATTATCTTCATTTTTATTTGTTCATATTCTTATCATATCGTCCATACCATATTCATATTTATCTAACCACTTTCTTTGTTCACTTTTAATAAAAAACACTAACAATTATCGAAACCTAAAAAACTAATTGATGGACTGTTGGTTACGATTATTTGCTTGGCGACTCTTGCTCAAGGTTTAGTTTAGGACACTTCGCACGCACACGGCTTTCTCTTGGGCTACCTTACAACGAGGCCCTTTATTTCATGTCAACACTTGTATTTTACATGTACCCCTCTCCCATTCCGATTGTATGCATTTAAGTTTTCTTTTGATTGTGGTTTGTTTACTATGAGCACCCCTAGGGACTAGCATAGACAACCCATTTTCAAACTAAACCCTCGATTCGTCGTCGACCCATTTTCAAACCAAACTCTCGATTCGTCGTCGAGCCCATTTTCAAATCAACCTCGAACCAAGTCCTTTTTCAAACCAAACTATTTTCACAAATAAACCCTTGATCCAATGTCAAGCGGATTTTCATAATCAAAATTCAAAAACAACTAATAACTATCGCAACTCTTTTAAGGTGAAAAATGGGGGTTCAAGTCTTTGATCTTCCTTCGATTGTTTGGGTGCGAGTTCTCTTACTCGTGTGTGGGCAATTGACACCTCTTATTTTAAATCAAATCCTTTTCAAAATAACTAAGCGCATACAATAAACCCTTGATCTCACGTCAAGCGGACTTTCATAATCAAACCTCAAAACGACTAACAACTATCGAAACTCTTTCAAGGTGAAAAATGGGGGTTCAAGTCTTTGATCTTCCTTCGATTGTTTGGGTACGAGTTCTCTTACTCGTGTGTGAGCAATTGACGCCTCTTTTAAAACTCAACCACCTTAGATGGAAAAGAGAGAGAGCCAAATCTTTGACTCACTCTCCCGATTACTTGGACCCAAGGAATCTTTCTTAAGTTCAAGTAATCGTCATTTATACCAACCGTACTCCCCCTTCTGTTTCGTGGGCGTACCACGAACTACGACTGCTCTGATTCTTTATTCTCGTCCGAATAAAGATACGTAGGCACAAGATTGCGATGATCTTGGCGAGCACACTTTTTCTTTTTCCCCCGTTTGCATCCACACTATCATTTTTTTCAAACCCCGTAGTCGAACTACGATTGCTCTGATTTCTCATTCTCGTCCGAATGAGCATACGTAGGCCCGAGGTCGCGATGATCTTGCCGAGCACCCTATCCTTAAACCACCCCTTTTTCCCTTAGTATCCGTTCCCTCTTATCTTTACCTTTCTGCATTTATTTTAGAGAAGAAAATGAACAAGCATAGCTAACGAGCATCGCGATTCAAATCAAGAGGTTCCCGTTGAGTACAACGGACGTGAGGGGGTGCGCGTACCTTCCTCTCACGTAACCGACTCCCGAACCCAGAATGTGGTTGCGACGACCATGTTCTTATCCGCTCCTAAAAGGTTTTCTCGATATTTTCCTTTCCCTTTTTTGGGATAAATAAAGATCGGTGGCGACTCTGTCGAACCGTTTTTCGTGCCTTTCGCGATTGATTTTTTTCGAGGTGCGACAGATAGCGACTCTGCTGGGGATATGATTTTCTCCATGCAAGAGAGAGTCAAGCCTATCTTGATTCAAATCGCAAGTTCGTTAGTTTTGTTTGTTTATTTTCTTCTCCTTTGCTTACTTACATGCTTTCCTATTTTTTTATCTGTGTTACCTTTTGTGACCTTATTGGGTTGTGCTGATATTGGGAACTTTGTGAGATGGCTCTACTCCCGAGTCTGAGTATAACCCTAGGATTAGGATGGTGGTTGTGTAGTGTAGGCTTGTGTGGTCTCTTCCGCGTGAGTTGAAGCGAAAACCCCATTTGGAGTAGATTCCCTTGGAGATATTATTGTTGTGGTGAATCTTTGCCATGGCGGTAATATCTTCGAGGTGGGTCATTGATCCCAAGGACCATTAACCCAATTTATCCATGGTGGTTGGTAGCGTTAATTCTATGCGAGTTAATGCGAACGTCCCAATCAGATGAGATCCCTCGAACGTATTACTTCCTGACAGTAATATTTTCGACCTCGATCTAGGATTCTGAGAACCCTATTTAGAACCCGTGTGTCGACAGTTGTGTAGTGGGCGCCTCCGAGGAATCTTTCTCGTGGGGAAGAAATGAAGACCTCACCTAGACGAGATTATTTCGAGGATATTATAGTCGGATGTCTCTTCGTCTTGGTTATAATATTTTTGAAATATATCCATAATTCTAGGCACCTACCTGTCTTAGAAACCTACCTGTGGGTTTTCTTGGTCCTAGTTGTGGTTCTTGACTCGTTCCTCCAGCCAACCTCAGAACTGTTTGAAGCTGTTTGATCCTGTGATCCTGGATCTTACATCTTGCATTGCATTTCATGTCATTGCATTGCATCTGTTACACATCTTGCATTGCATTTTCAACCTCAGAATCTCACTTCAACTTCCTTCCTTCTCCAGTAAATCAAGCTGATTCCTCGACACCAGTACGCAACTCGAGCCAACACAAGAAGAATGATGGAGCAGAATCAGCAAGAGGAAGCTTCCTTCAGAGAAGAAATGGAATCTATGAAGGGAAAGATTGATCAGATTCTTGAAGCCATCATGATGGCCAGAAGAGAAGAAGAACTGCGTGAAGCCGCTGCTGCCAATAACACTGCACCTGTGCAAGGGTCACCCTCAAGGTTCTCAATTCCTGTTTCCAACCCAATCAATTATGGGATACCGATGAACTTCACTCCTGCCGCTGAAGGAACTATTTCTCAACCACCTCCAACATCTGGAGTCGCTGTTGGTGTTATTCCGCAAGCCCAACCTGTTGTCACTCAGGTTCCTATTCCTCATGCCGAAGAAAATCTGGTGGATCAGTATGATGAGGTACAGAACTACCATGCTGCTATCCCAATTATCAATCCTACTGCTGCTCAAGACTCTGAATCCATGAAAATGTGTCGTGATTTAGCTGAGAAACTCTGAGTCATAGAGGGGCGCAACTCAAAATCTCTCAATGCACTGGAAATGTGCTTGGTGTCAGATGTGGTCATTCCTCCCAAGTTCAAGGTACAAGAATTCCTGAAGTACAAAGGCCTCAGTTATCCTCACATGCATCTAAAGATGTACTGCCGCAAGATGGCTGCCCATGCCAAAGATGAAAAGTTGATGATCCATTGCTTCCAAGACAGTCTGTCTGGGGCATCACTCGAATGGTATATGCAGCTGAAGCGTAGGAATGTGCGCGCTTGGGATGATCTAGCTGATGCATTTGTCAAGTAATACAAGTATAACACTGACCTTGCTCCAAACCGTACTCAACTTCAGAGTATGGCTCAAAAGGACAATGAATCCTTTAAGGAGTACGCGCAACGCTGGAGAGAGCTAGCTGCAAGGGTGCATCCACCTCTTATTGATCGTGAATTGATTGACATCTTTATGGGTACTTTGCAAGGCCAATACTATGAGAAGTTGATTGGTAATGTTTCTGTCGGATTCTCTGATTTGGTAATTGTCGGTGAGAGAATTGAAGAAGGTCTGAAAAGTGGAAAGATCCAATGAGGTTCTAGCAGTCAGTCTGCAATCAAGAAACCCTTCAATGGATTCAAAAATAAAGAGGGTGAAACAAATACTGTCTCTGCTCAAAGAGGGCAAGCTCAACAAGCTCCCCCTCAAATGCCTTATCAAATCCCTTACTTCCAGTATCCGTATGTTGCTGCTGCGCAATATGCTCCGATGCCTTATCAGCCAACAGTTCAAGCTTTTCAAGCTCCAATGCCTAAGCAACAGGCTCCTCAGCAATAGTCATACAACCAGCAAGGTATCAGTATCCTCCTCAGCATCAACAACAGAGAGCTGCTCAATAACGTCAGCTTAATCAACAAAGGACAAGGAGGCCAGATAGAGACTTTGATCGTCTGCCAACATCATATGCTCAGATCTTTGTTCAGTTGATGGAGAAGAAGGCAATCGCTCTGAGGGACCTAGCTCCTCCAACTGTCATTCCCCCAGATTATGATGTTAATGCTCATTGCGAGTTTCATAAGGGTGCTCCAGGGCATACGATCGAGGACTGCAGAGCTTTCAAACACAAGATTCAAGACATGATCGACTCAAAGTTTCTCACGTTCAATGGGAGGGCTCCAAACGTCATCAAAAACCCGCTGTCGCCACCAAGCTAGTGCCAGCAGCAAGTCAAGTTAAGTCAATTTTATTCCCCCGAAGAAGGCAGTTATGTTTCCACCCCATCATTTACATTCTTGTATTTTTGTCTTTATTTGTTTAAGTACTGTATGCTTTGAACATTGCCATTTGTATTTGGTTTTCTTAATGTAGTGATTATGCATGTTTTGAATCAGTTATGTCATATTCACTCATTTTTTCCATTTTACTGCAAAACACCGACACATTTATCCACTTCACTCTCTTTATCAACTGTTGTTAGTAATAATTTGAGGGAGGATGATGAAAACGAAGTACCCATAATTGCAAAATGTATCCTTTCGGATAGAATCCCGCCAATGATATACATGTATTGTTTCAACCCCCAAACACTGGAGAGACAAGGAGTTAATCCTTAGTAAACCACTTCGAGCCTAGAAGTAGTAGTTTCTTTCGGATGTTCAAACCCTTACACTCAACCTGGGGCAGGGTAAGTGTTCAGTTAATCCAATTACGCACTCAAGCCACAAGATAAAATCCAAAAGACATAACGGTTGTTCATCAATAACCATGACTTGGCAGTCACAACCATCTAACAAAACAAAACAAAAAATCAAAAGCCTGCTAAGTCGAGCACCTCAAAGGAGACTTAGGCAAAAATCAAGGCTACCCTGATGGACTCGAAAAACAAAGTCAGTTCATGCAAAAGATAGGGATCAAAAAATAAAAGAGGCCCTCAAATCCTCAACAAAAACAAAATAAGATCCAGTGACCACCATATCAAAACCAAAGGGTCACTGACATCCATCAAAAACAAAATAAGGTGACTACCAGTTGGAGCAAACCTTGAGCCATCACTCTTACACCGTTAACCCTTTTGGAATACAAACATGTGCAGAATTAACTGAACGTAGGACTGGAGTTCATCACGGCGAAGGGGTGGGTACAAATTATACTTTGAGCCTAATATCCTTTGTTTCATAAAGCGCGAACCAGACCACGTTACAACCCTCGAAAGACCTAATTGAGGCGAGGTTTATTCTGAAAGCATATTGTTGCAAGGTTGCATAAACTGACTCCCCATATTTGCTAATCTTCAGCATTGGTGACATTCTCCTTGTGATATCTTTCACACCATCAAAATCAGCACAACGTCTGGGCTAACGGTTCATTCGTCTCACTATCACGACACTAGAATAAACGACACTTTTTCAAAGCTTGCATGAGAATTGCATTAAGATTACCATTTGTGAATGTGCAATTTTAACCGCAAATCAGTGCTAGACATCAAGGCAACTCCAACAAGGGGCAATCAAAGAGGAACTTGCACTTTCAGTGGTGCCGACCCGAAGCAAGACCCCCTCAAACCCTCAAGCTAGGGAAAATCCTTCAACAGCTCAATCAGGGGCAAGACATCTCAAAGCACATCAAAGATCTACTTTCAGAATATGTTAATCAGGGGCAGACCATTACCACGTTCAGACTGGGGCAAGATCCATTGCAGCAGGCATATCCTTCTATATCTTCAAGTTGGTCAAGCAAGCCAACCTGACCCTCAAGTATAAGAGTTATGGTCTTCTCAGAAATGACTCATTATAAAGTGGTCAAACTCAGGGCATCAAGAGCATCTTCATCTGCTTCAATCATGGTGTCTTCAACAAACTAAGTGTCGAGGAAGTCAAATCCCTCCCACCGTCCAAAAGTTCATCACTATGGCATCTCCAAACATATTCAATCACCCGTCTGCAATCATATGCATCATACGCATCATACACATTGCATTCGCATACCCTAAAAATAAAATCGTACTTCCCCATCACTTGCATCTCCGCGCGTCAGCATTTGCATTGCACATCATTACAAAATCAAGCATTCATACTTATGTGAGATCCAGGATCAATCTCGAGACTGCAAGATGATCTTCAGCCCAGGCAGGGGCATCTTCATCAAATTCGTGGACGTTCTTCACAAAGTTATTCCAAGATGATCTTCAGCCTAGTCAGGGGCATCTCCTTAAGTTCATGGGTGTTCCTCATGAAAGTCTTCAACCTTCTGTTGATGAAGCAGTGATCTCCAAGCAAGTCAGTGGGCGTTCCTCATTGAGTTGTGTTCCTCAACCATTTTGTTACTGAGGTCGTCATCCTCATCCCAACCAATAAACTTTCCTCCGAGTTAGTGGGCATTCCTCATTGAATCTTTTCTTCAAGTTGAACTATGACTGCCCTGATTCTTTATTCTCGTCCGATTAAAGATACGTAGGCACAAGATTGCGTAGATCTTGGCGGGTTACCTTCTCCATTTTTCACTATTTTCCTTTCCTTTTTGTGGGCTCTCCTCATTGATTTCTTTACTTCAACCTTTTGTTGATGTCTTCAAATAAATCTCATCATGTCCCCAGCAAACTTGACCTTTTGTCAACGACCTTACTATCATCCTTTTGGTGGTAGTCAAACCCAATCAACTCAATTCAACCTGCATCCTTTTGGTGTTGGTAACCCTCAAATAAAAACTTTTCTATCATCCTTTTGGTGATAGCCGAAACCTTGTCATTTCAATTTAACCTTCATCCTTTTGATGTTGGTCCTCACGAATAAGAAGTTCATATCATCCTTTTGGTGGTAGTAGCTTGTTTTGATCCATCATCCTTTTGGTATCGTTGATCCATAAACCCTTGGTCTATGTGTCATCCTTTTGGTGAGTGACAGCCTCTGTGTTGTGTGCCCTACTATCCTTTTGGTAGTAGCAGGCTATGTGTATGTGCCCTACTATCCTTTTGGTAGTAACAGGTTGTGTTGTGTGCCATACTATCCTTTTGGTAGTATCAGGCTGTGTGTGTTTGCCCTAGTATCCTTTTGGTAATAGCAGGTTGTGTTGTGTGCCCTATTATCCTTTTGGTAATAACAGGCTGTGTTGTGTGCCCTATTATCCTTTTGGTAATAGCAGGTCATGTGTGTGTGCCCTATTATCCTTTTGGTAATAGCAAGATGTGTGTGTGCCCTATTATCCTTTTGGTAATAGCAGGCGTTGACCTCATTTTCATCCTTTTGGTGGAAGGGTCTGTGTGTGTGTGTGCCCTATTATCTCGTCGGTAATAGCAGGCTTTGACCTCATTTCCATCCTTTTCGTGGAAAGGTCTGTGTGTGTGCCCTATTATCTCGTCGGTAATAGCAGGTTGTGACCTCATTTTCACCCTTTTGGTGGAAGGGGCTGTGTGCGTGTGTGCCCTATTATCCTGTTGGTAATAGCAGGTTGTGACCTCATTTTCATCCTTTTGGTGGAAGGGTCTTTTGTGTGTGTGTTCACTATCATCCTTTTGGTGATAGGTCTGTCATCCTTTTGGTGTCAGATTTCTCGTATTTCAACTTCCCAATCCCTTTTCTTTCTTTCAGACAAATTTGTGGTCTTCTTTATATCTAATTGACTTATACCTTGATAGAACGAACACCGCAGCAGTTCATCTCACTCGGTTTAAGCCAATTAGATAGGGGCATATGTCATACCCCAAATTTGTCCTACATGTGTATCTTTCATCTGTATATCCACCCACTAACTATCATTGAGAAAAATCCAAAAAAAAAATGTTGTCTTCAACTTCATCCCTCTTTTATTTTTATCCATTTTTAGTTTAAGTCATATCTATATTTTAACCTTTTTTATCCTTTATCCATTTCCAATTTTAAAATCCATTTTTATTAATTTTCATAATATCCATTTGTTAACCAATTCCAATATCCATTTCATTGGTCTCTGATATTCTGATCGTTTGCATATCTTTTTCATTGGTCTCTGTTTTCGGATTTTAGTAAACATATCAATAATCATGCATTTTTTTTGTTAGAATTTAATTTGTTTTATTTCTTTTTTTCACTAACTATTTTCAATTATCTTTTTTATTATTTTTAGTTTTATTATTATTATTTCTTTTTTATTATTATTATTAATTTTACTATTATTAGTTTTATTATCATTATTAGTTTTATTATTATTAATTTTATTATTACTAAGCTTTATTATTATTATTATTACTTTTATTTTGTTGATCTTCATGGTAAGTGGGGACCACTTAGGCATGGCAACGGGGCAGGTCGGGGACGGTTTTTACCTCCCCCAAACCCAAACCCGAATCCCCAAACAATCCCCGTTCCCCGCCCCAAACCCAATCGGGGATGGAGAATTAAAACTCAAACCCGTCCCAAACGGGTTCGGGTTGGGTTCGGGTATCCCAGCCCCGCCACCATTCATTTAGTAAAATCAATTTTTTAATAGAAATATTTATCTTTTCCAAAATCAAATTACATTACAAATAATAAAATAAAATAAAAATCTAAAAAAAAATCTTACATACATTTGAAATATGTTAAATAAATAAAACAAATCAAAATATCAAAACATTGGCCACATATTTAATATTCTAAATTAACAAAATTAAATAATAATGTACATAATATAATAAACGGGGCGGGTTCGGGGACGGGTTCGGGGTGGGTACTAGTGTCCCCATTACCCGACCCGTCCCCGTATTTTTAATCGGAGAAAACCCAAACCCAAACCCGATCAAAGCGGGTTTTCCCCGTCAACTTCGGGGCGGGTTCGGGTGGGTACCCGCGGGTATGGGTTTTGTTGCCATGTCTAGGACCACTCAATCATTCTAACACTTCACATGGATTGCCAACTTTGATTTATCAATGACGAAAAATAATTCTCACACTTCACTCATCAATGGCCAAGAATCATTCTCATAAAGTCACATGGATTGCCAAATCAACACTCCCACTTTATTCACACTATAAATAAGACCTCTCTTTCTCTCATTTGGGACACCAGATTCACCCCACACAAAGGCTGAATACTCTCTTAATTTTCTTCCTTAATTATTCTTGCAAATTTTCTAGAGAGAAGGTTCGTCTTCATTTTTCCATAACTCGTGTCATTGAAAAGGTAGTGGACCGTCTCCACTAGGTAACATTCACCTCTTTTATTTCTCCATTTTCAAAGTACCATGATCATTTATCTATACTATTATCAAGTCCATTAGCATGTTAATATTTTTCTGGAAAAAGTATTGTAATATCCTATAATTTTTGTTTGGTTTTATTATGAATGATGTTTAAAAGATAAGATAAAAATTCAAAAAGACAAAAAACATGTTTCATCACCCCCCTTTTATTATTTCATACTATATTTATTTTATTTTCCATTTATTTCTTAATTTTGTTTCCCTAGTTTTTATTTTAGGAGCACTTTGAATTTTTAGTTTCAATTTATCATGTTATTTCTTGAATTCATAACTTTTTCTTTCGAATTTTATTTTGATTTTTATTTTTCGCTTACGATCTTTATTTCGATTTTTAGGGCCAATGATATTACAAAATCATGACTTAGTTGATTTATGCAAAATGACTAAAAAGTCTTGATATGTATGAGGCTCATTTCTTTATTTTTGTTGGTCAATGAAAACCAAATATCAAGGATTTATCGATTTTCGATTTTAAATCTTGATAAAGGTGAGACCTTTATTCTTTTTCTTGACATTTTTGATTTTATTCCTATTATTTTTATTTCATTTTTATTCATTTTTGGGTCAATGAAAATCAAATACTAAAGTTTATCGATTTTTCGATTTAAAACCTTAGTAAAGATGAGACCTTTCTTAGTTTTCCGATTTTTATTTTGATTTATATTCTTTTATTTTCACTTTTGGTCAATGAAAGTAAAAAATCGTTGATTATCGATTTCTCGATTAAATTCCGATTAAGACGAGACCAATTTTATTATATGTCAATATTATATCTTGTCAATATTATCTTCATTTTTATTTGTTCATATTCTTATCATATCGCCCATACCATATTCATATTTATCTAACCACTTTCTTTGTTCACTTTTAATAAAAAACACTAACAATTATCGAAACCTAAAAAACTAATTGATGGACTGTTGGTTACGATTATTTGCTTGGCGACTCTTGCTCAAGGTTTAGTTTAGGACACTTCACACACACACGGCTTTCTCTTGGGCTAACTTACAACGAGACCCTTTATTTCATGTCAACACTTGTATTTTACATGTACCCCTCTCCCATTCCGATTGTACGCATTTAAGTTTTCTTTTGATTGTGGTTTGTTTACTAGGAGCACCCCTAGGGACTAGCATAGACAACCCATTTTCAAACTAAACCCTCGATTCGTCGTCGACCCATTTTCAAACCAACCCATTTTCAAACCAACCCATTTTCAAACCAAACTCTCGATTCGTCGTCGAGCCCATTTTCAAATCAACCTCGAACTAAGTCCTTTTTCAAACCAAACTCTTTTCACAAATAAACCCTTGATCCAACGTCAAGCGGATTTTCATAATCAAAATTCAAAAACAACTAATAACTATCGCAACTCTTTTAAGGTGAAAAATGGGGGTTCAAGTCTTTGATCTTCCTTCGATTGTTTGGGTGCTAGTTCTCTTACTCGCGTGTGAGCAATTTACGCCTCTTCTTTTAAATCAAATCTTTTTCAAAATAACCAAGCGCATACAATAAACCCTTGATCTCACGTCAAGCAGACTTTCATAATCAAACCTCAAAACGACTAACAACTATCGAAACTCTTTCAAGGTGAAAAATGGGGGTTCAAGTCTTTGATCTTCCTTTGATTGTTTGGGTGCGAGTTCTCTTACTCGTGTGTGAGCAATTGACGCCTCTTTTAAAACTCAACCACCTTAGATTGAAAAGAGAGAGAGTCAAATATTTGACTCACTCTCCCGATTACTTGGACCCGAGGAATCTTTCTTAAGTTCAAGTAATCGTCATCTATACCAACCCAACTCCCCCTTCTGTTTCGTGGGCGCACCACGAACTACGACTGCTCTGATTCTTTATTCTCGTCCGAATAAAGATACGTAGGCACAAGATTGCGATGATCTTGGCGAGTACACTTTTTCTTTTTCCCCCGTTTGCGTCCACACTATCAATTTTTTCAAACCCCATAGTCGAACTACGATTGCTCTGATTTCTCATTCTCGTCCGAATGAGCATACGTAGGCCCGAGGTCGCGATGATCTTGCCGAGCACCCTATCCTTAAACCACCCCTTTTTCCCTTAGTATCCGTTCCCTCTTATCTTTACCTTTCCGCATTTATTTTAGAGAAGAAAACGAACAAACTTAGCTAACGAGCATCGCGATTCGAATCAAGAGGTTTCCATTGAGTACAACGGACGTGAGGGGGTGCGCGTACCTTCCTCTCACGTAACCGACTCCCGAACCCAGAATGTGGTTGCGACGACCATGTTCTTATCCGCTCCTAAAAGGTTTTCTCGATATTTTCCTTTCCCTTTTTTGGGATAAATAAAGTTCGGTGGCGACTCTGTCGAACAGTTTTCCGTGCCTTTCGCGCGAGGGTCGTGTCTTCGATTAAGCGATTGATTTTTTTTGAGGTGCGACAGATGGCGACTCTGCTGGGGATATGATTTGCTCTATGCAAGAGAGAGTCAAGCCTATCTTGATTCAAATCGCAAGTTCGTTAGTTTTGTTTGTTTATTTTCTTCTCCTTTGCTTACTTACTTGCTTTCCTATTTTTTTATCTGTGTTACCTTTTGTGACCTTATTGGGTTGTGCTGATATTGGGAACTTTGTGAGATGGCTCTACTCCCGAGTCTGAGTATAACCCTAGGATTAGGATGATGGTTGTGTAGTGTAGGCTTGCGTGGTCTCTTCCGCGTGAGTTAAAGCGAAAACCCCGTTTGGAGTAGATTCCCTTGGAGATATTATTGTTGTGGTGAATCTTTACCATGGCAGTAATATCTTCGAGGTGGGTAGTTGATCCCAAGGACCATTAACCCAATTTACCCATGGTGGTTGGTAGCGTTAATTCTATGTGAGTTAATGCGAACGACCCAATCAGATGAGATCCCTCGAACGTATTACTTCCTAACAGTAATATTTTCGACCTCGATCTAGGATTCTGAGAACCCTATTTAGAACCCGTGTGTCGACGGTTTTGTAGTGGGCGCCTCCGAGGAATCTTTCTCGTGGAGAAGAAACGAAGACCTCACCTAGACGAGATTATTTAGAGGATATTATAGTCGGATGTCTCTTCGTCTTGGTTATAATCGGAATCCTCTTTTCCAATTTTCTTCTATATAAAATGCGGCATCAAGTTGACAGCCACTCCTCCATCGACCAGAATCTTATTCACTCCTACATTACCCATTTTTCTTTTTATAAATAGGGGTTTCAAGTGGTTCCTCATTGAGTCATCTGGCCTTTCAAAAACTGCGTTATGTTCTTCAACGCATCCATTATTCATAATATAGTAGTAAACGGGCCTGTGCCTGGCCGTTTCGACCTCCAAACCTTCCTCTTCCTCTTCGACTTCCATAATTTGATCATACTCCCTAGGGAGCACTGAAACGACATTACATGTTACATCGAATGATGCTGCTGACTCTGAGTTAAAATCGTCTGTCATCTCATCATCCTTGGTGACTTCCTCCTTTGACGCTTCTTGCACTGGAGCAGTAGGTGGCTTATCAGACTTCACTTCTTCCATCTAAGTCGAAGTCTGAATGTTGCCGCTAGTTTCTGGCTTGTCTTTTGCTGCAGCCTCCTTCTCAGCCTTCTTTCGACGTTAGTATCTCCTCCATTGTGACTTCGTCATAGGATTCTTGCCCTTATAATTTTCAGAAGGGTAAGTCACCCTTTTGGACTTCTGGAATTCTTTTCTGTATGACATAGAGGATCCCCTCTGCACTTCGAAGTCCTTCCATTTTCCTTGCCCCTGGGCTTGTCGGATTGGATTAACCCACCTATCATCTGGAGCTTTTGCTGTTGGTTTGAATGTGTTCTAGCGTCTTTCGCCTAACCTTTCCCTACTTTGGTCACCTCTTCTGGGGTCGAATCTTTCTCCAGAAGGCCTCCAATTTCCTTTTCTACTTGCCCTCTCTATTCCTTCTAAGTTTTGTGTTGCCTTTTTGTCGAAGACGGCACTACAGCGAGGGCAAAGCATTACCTCAGACCTTTTCCTCTGGCATCTATGAATAAAATCTGCCAGATTCTCTTCCTCCTTAGGGTAAGCCACTTTCTGGTACTCCTCCCGTCGACGTTCTTCGTCAACTTGCATTGAAGCATTCCGAGTTACTTCGACCATGTTTATATTGGCAGGTGACTCTGCATCCATGCTCAACTTATTCAGTTTCAAGTTGAGGCCCTCATTGACCTCATGTTCCTTCTTTATTCGATTGAAGTCCTCAGAGATTTTCTTTGTCAGAACCTTTGGGAGTGGACTCCTGGCAACTGGTAGGCTGACGAATCCAACAGTTTTGTCCTTTGGATCCTCCATGGTCCTTCAGAGGATACCAACAGCCACTCGTTTGTAAGAACCTTCAACAGTTCCTTCGTTGATTTTGGTGAAACCCTCAGTGGTTTCATTATTAACTTTGTCGAAACCCTCAGCAGTTTTGTTGTTGATTTTGGTGAAACCCTCAGTGGTTTCATTATTGACTTTGTCGAAACCCTCAGCAGTTCCGTTGTTGATGCCCTCAGTGGCCTCAGTAATGTAGTTCTAGATGATCTTCGCGCCAAGGTCTTCAGTACCCTTGACCATCATTGACTGGTTCATGCAATCAGTTTTGACTTCGACCAGGTCACCTTCGTCAGCGGGGTCTTCAGCAACCTCCACCATGTTCACGTTGTGGTCGAAACCTGCAGCAGTCTTCATCACATCCATGCTATCGTCGAAGCCCTCAGCAACTTCAACCATATTTACTACGGATGGCTCAGCATAGTGTGCCTCCACCACCTGCAGGGAATTTGCATCCGCTTTCGCCTGGGATTTCGACTTGTCGCCGAATTTGAGCCTTCCGTCTCTTATTGCATTCTGCACTAGATCCCTGAAAAGGAAACATTGAGACGTTTTATGACCCAAAAAATTGTGATATTTGCAAAAACCTCTCTTTTTCTGTTGTTCTAAAGGAGGCACCTTAGTACCAGGAGGTACTATCATTTGGCCATCCTTGACCAACAAATCAAATATTTTGTCACATTTTGTGACGTCGAACGTATAAGTCCTCTTAGGGAACTTGTCGTTCTTCTCCGATTCGACTAGATTTTTTCCACTCGACGGAGCCAAGACTTTGCAGGCATAAGGTGGACCATGTTTTAACTCTGCCAAATCTACCTCTTGTTCGTCGAAATTCGACGATTCCTCTTCGTCATCATCCTCACAAACTCCGACATAAGCTACCCTTTCTTTCCTATTTTTATTAACCCTAGCTTTTTCGGCTTTTAGTCGTTTGACCTGTCTAACCCTATCGGCTAATTGGGCCATGTCTTTTAAATATTAGGTGTCTAATTTCTTTCTGATGGGATAGTCAAGGCCACCAGCGGCCATTTCGACTAACTCGTGCTCTGGCACTTGTATGAAACACCTTGCCTTGAGTAATCTGAACCTATTCAGATAATCATCTATTGGTTATGAGAACTTTCTCTTTACGCTAGCCAATTCTTTCAGGCTTATCTTCGTCTGCCCCATGTAAAATTGTTCATGGAACAATCTCTCCAACTGGGTCCATGTATGGACCGAACCTGCAGGCAAAGACGTGAACCAAGTAAAAGCATTTTTCATCAGAGAACTTGGAAAATATTTTATCTTCAAGTTCTCATTGTGCGCTATTTCGCCTGCTTCGATCAAGTAACGGGCCACGTGTTCGACTGTCGATTCACTCGTGTCTCTCGAAAACTTAGTGAATTTGGGGACTTTCCACCTTGGGGGTAAATCTTCCTATAATATATATTCAGACAATGGTGACGTGTAACTAGGCCTCTGCAGTCCTATATTTACCCCATTTCGAGCCATTATTCTTTCGACTATGGCTGCTAAATTGTTTTCTGCTGGCATGTTATTACAACGTATTCGTTGCACAATGTCATCAGCATCTTGACCCCTATTTACTATTTCCCGCGCAGGCTCTTACTGAACACGTATTTCGACACGAGGCTATTTGTCCAATGCTCCTTGGTCTCGAAGGTTCGCTTGGGGAACATTTATTGGTCTTTGGTTTATAGTAGGTTCTTCTTCGACCGCTACCCCTGGGATCTGAACTTCCTGTTGCCTTGGAGGAGGTTGGGGGACACCAAAGAAATCAGCAATGCGTGTCATCTGTGCTGCCAATTGTTGATTTGTTTGTGTCATGTTTTGGATCAAAGGATTGAATATAACCCCCATTTGTTGGGCTAATATCTAGACCATATCATGGTTACTTTCATCCATTTGTTGCCTGATCACTTGCGCAAAGTTATTGGTAATGTTTGGCATGTAAGTTTGATACCCCGTTCCTAAAGGCTGGGTAATTCGACCCATATGGTTCACCCTAGAACCAGACCCTTGCAAGGGCGAAGTTATGTTCATTGTTGGATCCGTAAATGATGATGGAGCGTTATGCAAACTTGCCATTACTGAAGTTGGCATTCCATATGGTTGTTCTCGACTTAGAGGCATCGAAAACCCAGATATAAAGGGTCTGTACATACTACCTGAAGGGGGAGGAGTCATTTGGGGTCCCATAGTTGAAAAACTAGGCGCACTCTGGGGTATCGAAAGCGCAGGCGTCGAACCCGTTGTTGATGGATTAGCCTCTGACACTGATATTGAGGCCGTATTGCCCCCAGTCAAAGGATTAGGGGGAGGTATTTCATTATTCATAGGGTTCTGATTGTTAGGCGGATTTGGATTTGCCATTTTGCGTACTCGTGTTCTTCTGGGTCTTTCTTCGTTATTTATGGCTATTTTACCACTTCTTAGTTTCATACAACAAACGAAGAAATTTTTTTTTTGAGTAAAATGTAAAATGAAGTTTTTCAAATGTTAATAGCACAAGGTCCCACCGGGTGTGCCAATTTGTTTGCTTGGAAAATTAGCAAACAACCGCTGATCTCCTAATTTATGAAAAATTAGTTTACTTACAGGACCGATCAAACAAATCCTAGGACAATGTGCTTTAACAATTTTGGTAATTTCCGTCAGAAAACCCTTTGTTTATTGAATTCATCATGGTTTTCACTAACTTTTGTGTTTTTTTTTCCGACAGGGATGATAAAACTTTGTTCTTGAAATAAAGGGGGAAATGTAAATAACTTGCAAGTAAGAAAATGACAGAAATGTAAAGGGAATTGTGAATGAAGAACTTTTAACTTTTATTTAAATGCAAGGAATGAAAACTGGTGTTTCTCAAATGTACATTTCTCAGTAATTACTCTTTTCTCTCTCTCGGTTACTTTGAGTATTTCTTGAATGATTTGTATAATTTCTGAACACACCGGAAATCTAACACTAAGACTCCCTATTTATATACAAACGAAATAACTGCTAATAACAGCTATTCCTCCTGATGGCGACAAATGGCATTCTGCATGCATTCGCCTACTGGATGTGCTCCACGCGTCCAATTTCAAAAGCGAAACTCCCTCCTGAAATTTGAATCTCAAACATCCGTCAAAATGTCCTATTTTTCTTCTGTCGAAATATTCCTCATACTTAGAAAAAATCTGGCAATGCTTCCCCTAAGTATCATTTTCCTTCGCCTAGCTTTTTCCGGGAACAAACTTCTGGTCGAAATGCATTGTCGAATTTTTCAACTTTGCTTTCGAACAATTACCTTGGCGTCGAAATTAGCAGCCTACAATGGGCCTTCCAGTGGTATTTGGAAGATCAAAGAAGATCGTGTGTGGAAGAAGATGAAAGGGTGGAAAGAGAAATGTCTATCCAAGGAAGGTAAAGAAGTTCTAATTAAGGAAGTGGCACAAGCATTACCAAGTTACTTCATGAGCTGTTATAAGTTACCTGAAGGATTGTGTAAGAATATTGAGACCATGTTGGTGAAGTTTTGGTGGGTTTCTAAATAGGGAGGAGGAAAATTCACTAGGTAAGATGGGAGAAAATGTCTCGAGTTAAAGGTGTGAGAGGTTTGGGTTTTCGGGGCATAAGTGATTTTAATAATAACCTGCTTGGTAAACAGCCATGGAGACTTCATACAGGGGCTATTTCGCTGATGGAAAAGGTTTTAAGTATAGATACTATCTAAGAAGCCCAATCCTTAAGGGTATGTTTGGATTGGTGGTATGGGATGGAATGAAATGGAGTGGAATGGTAACTAATGTGATTCCACTATTTGTATTTGCAAATAATGGATGGAATGGAATGGAACATGATGAAATTCATTCCGTCATATTCCATTCAATTCTCCATTTTTTGTTCCACCCAATTTGGGGCATATGTGATGGAATGAGATATTTTTAATAAAATAATCAAACAATGGAGTGTGATCTATATTCCATTCCGCTCCGCTATGTTCCGCTCCTCTCCACTCTATTATGTTCCATCAATCCAAACATAGCCTAAGGCCCAAATAGATTATGCTCCCTGTCATGCCTGAAGGAGCATCCTGGGCACAAAGAACCTCATATTGGTGGGAGTAAGGTGGATGGTTGGGAATGGTAAAAGTGTGAAGATTTGGGATGACAAGTGGCTGCCTAATAATGCAGGGTTCAAAGTGCACAGTGTTATGTGCTGGTTGGACAAGGTTGCAATGGTTAGCAACCTTGTTAACCAAGACCTATTATCACGGAAGAATGAGCCTTGATCATGCTAACAGAATCCAAGTTGTGAGTCTGCTATCTTTGTGAAGGCCAGAGGAGAAGTTCATTTGGCACGAGGAGAAAGATGGTAACCATTATGTTAGACCAGCTTATCATTTGCTTGTTGCAAAGAGAGTCTCAAACACAACAGGACCCTCAAAACCTCTATACAAAAACTTGTGGAAGAAGATTTGGACAGCCCCGATGCATATAATAGTCAAGAATTTTCTGTAGCGGCTTGCAAAAAACATACTTCCAACCTATCCAAACAAGGAGAAAAAATGTATCAAACTTGATTCTCCATGCCCTTTTTGCCTTTCCACATCAGAATCGGCTCAACATTTGTTCATGTGTTTCCCAGTTACAAAAAAGGTTTGGTTTTCTTGGGATTCATTTTATCCACGAATGATATTTTGGGTATGAAAATGGTGTGTATTACTTTGTGACGGATATGGAATGGAAGGATTCAATGGCTTTTCAAGAAAGTGCAGTTTGAACCGCAAATGGTGGCGTTAAATGTTCTTAAGTTTATGTCTGAATTCAATGGTCCGAACCCGGGTTTACGTGCGAAGAAGAAGGCAGTAGTGCAGGATGATCAGATGGCACATGATACTAGGGTCGGAGCCAGAACTTTTAAATTACGGGGGGCAAAATTCATACTAAAAATATAACATATTATTTATCAATAAATATTATAATTATTTTTTATAACTTTTAATACTTTAAAAATATTAGGCTATGTTTGATGTGACATATTTTTGAATTTATAGTTTATAATTTATAAGCTCATATGATAAAAAAAAGATCTTTTTTGATAATTGTCTATTTTTATTATAAATTTATAGCCTATTTTACTAACATATAACTTATTTTTCATATGCTATTTCAAATCGCGGTTTAGCTTATAGCTTATAATTATCATTTTTCTTCCAGTACTTTCATTCTTATTATTTTAACTAAAATTCACTTTTATTCTTTATAATTTATTTTAAAATAAAACAATTATGTATTAACTGCAAAAAAAATACCAAACAATTTTGTCATTTTATATTTATCAGCTAATTGAATCGTTAATTTTATGAAATATTTCAATTAATTTATTAACTATTAGTGATCAACCATCAATTGTAAATTATAAGTTATTCAGTTATCAACCATCAAACATAAACTATACTTAAATTTTATAAGTCAACCACTAATATTAGCAAAGAGAGGTTGAATGATTTTTTTATTGTCTATTTATAAATATATAATATATTTTATTTTCACAAATAAATTGATAGTTCACAGATCAGTAGTTTTTCTTTAATTTCAAAAACTAACTTTCATAAAGATAATATACAATATCAAGCATATTAAGAGTTTTTTTTTACTATTTAATAGACTAATTTTGTAGTATATTCTAAAATAAAATAACTATTCAATGCAATATACATATATTATCACTATTATCAATACTTGTAATGTAGTATGTGTATATTAGAATCAATTTCAATCTTAGTGGGGGCATATGTTGGAGTCCGGAAACCAATGAAACTAATGCTCAAATGTCACAAGAGAGGAAACACCACATCTCAACCAAAAATCATAAAGTGTTAGGTAAATAAGTCATCTGTCTTATAAATCCAACATTCCACCCATTCATAGACAATGTGGGACTTTAACCATTCACACTTGCATCAAACATTCTCCACCATAAGTGAGTCCCCACATTCTATAACAGAATCCAACACCAGATCCAACTTTCGTTCCCCTACAAACTCACACTTGCACCCAACATTCTCCACCATAAGTGAGTCCCCACATCCTATAACAGAATATAACTCCATATCCAACTTTCGTTCCCCCACAAAGTCGAATCACAATTTTGATATCATTGTGGGAGAGTTCGGAGAGTTAGGAATTCAGAGAGGGAAACACCACATCTCAACCCAAAATCTTAAGGTGTTAGGTAAATAGGTCATCTCTTTTATAAATCCAACATTCCACCTATTCATAGATAATATGAGACTTTAACTACACACACTTGCACCCAACAACATAAACCTATACAGTCTTGTAGGTAGCTCCATCCCTGCATGATACTGGTTTTGACTATGTGCAGGTTGACGTTGGTTGTTTCCAGAATGACAGTTTCCAGAATGACACAATGGTGCTAAGATGTGTAATCAAATTTGTGTAACCCTCTTTACTGAAATAAAAAAAAAGTGAAGGACCAAGCAATTTCATGTTATCTTTTGTCATTGTTTTTTCAGCATTTTTTTAAAATTTTCAATCGGGTTGTTAAGTTTAGTTAACACAAGCCAAGTTGGTATTAGATATAAATATCAATCACACTAGTAATATGTTTTCATTTGTCAAAGACGGTGTTGTGGCAAATGATTGGTTTGTCGAGAAAATTCAAGAAGTAGTGGGTAATGGGGAAAGCTTGGACTTTTGGAGGTCTAGGTGGTGCAGTCCACAGCCGCTGAGTGTGTTGTTTCCTGAGTTTTTCGAGTCGTTTGAAGGTAGGTTTTAGCTGTCAGCGAGTGTGGTAGTTGGATGAATGAGGAGTGGAATTGGAATATGTCGAAGGTGACGGGTCAAGTTCCGGTATCTGATCAGCTGTTGTATCAGAAGAGTCGGGGGGTTGGGAGGTTAATAGGGGCTGTTTTGGTGAAGAAGGAAGTGGAGGATAGTGTGTTTTGGAAGGGTGAAGCGACGAGGTTGTTTTCGGTTAGTTCTTGCTATAAGGAGGTGACTACTGAGATTGTAGTGAACAATGTCTGTCAACAATTTTTGGTGCAATTCCATAGACTTTGGAAGACAAACGTTCAATCCAGAATTCTGATTTTTGGGTGGCGTATTTTTAATATCAGGCTGCCTTCCAAGAAGGAGCTAAACAAAAGGGGGATTATTATTAATCAATTGGAATTATCTTGTGTTTCTTGCTTTTCTTTAGAGGAAGATATTTTTCATGTTATTTGCGGTTGTCCTTTTGCTTCTAAAGTTTGGGAGGTGATTTGTTGTTGGTTGGAATTGGATAACATTGTGGAAAGATCAGTTTTGAGGCATACCGGCAGTTGTTATTCTTCAATACAAGGTAAAGCGCATTCGAACAAAACAATGTTGGCTTGGTTGGCTACTTGTTGGTGTTTATGGATTCATAGAAATAACATGATTTTTAAGAGTTTTGGTTCGTGCGTAGCGGAAACGTGTTATCGGATTAAAGTTATGACTTGGAACTAGGTAGTGTTAAGATTGAAAAGTAAGAAGGTGTTGTTTTTCTACACAATTGGTGAAGAAATCCAATTGAATATTTGAAGATACATTGATGCTGTAATATTTTGAGCATTTTTTATGCTCCTTTTCAATCTATTGCTTATTGGAAAAAAGAAAATGTTTTCATTTGTCAAAAGTAAATAAATTTTGTTGTACGTATTCACCTAATAACAATCATCTAGTTATTCAGTTTTATTTTATTGTTTTATTTTTCTCTTGTAATTGACTTGTTATCAAGAATAATAATAAGACCATTGTCAAAAGAATATATAATAAGGTTTTTGTCACAATCTTCTATGCACAAATGTTTATCTTTTTACAGCACACACACAAGTGTTTATCCGTAGCTATCGTCAAATGAAATAAAAAACAAGTCGCTATCTTTAAATGACAGTTATAGTTTTTCTAAACTCAAATTTGAATGTAATTTATTTTTTTGATTGGTATGCTGTTATCAAAATAGTAATCATGATATAAAATTGCGTGAATTGAACGTATCACATGGATGATTAGTTGTTCTAAAAGATTTTTAAAACTGATAAGTTTAGTAGTTGACAATGAAAAAAAAAAACAGCACAATTCTATCACTATGACAACTCATGACTTAGAACAAGAAGTTTTATGTTTTTGTTGAAAACTTGACCATATTAGAACATTAGTAATTGGTCTTTCGCGGAATATAATATTTTCTTAAAATATTTTATACCCGCAAATTGAGTAGAGACGTATAATACAGATAAACATATACTATACGCACACATGTTTATCAATATTAATATTATGGGAAAAAAAAATCATTTAACATGTTATTTGACAATGTCAGTATTATAGGCAATTAATTATAGACGTTGATATTGACAAAATTTTAACTTTTATTTTACATATTTATAAAATAATATAAACGGATAATAATGAATTGACAATATAAAACTTTATATACTGATAATGTATAGTAATTAATAATAAAAATGTATTTCACAACTATTTATTGTTAAAGATTAATTGTTATGATTTATCGATGTAAAAATTTTTACATTATCAAATTATCATTTGTTTGTATTATTTTATAAATTTAAAATAAAAGTTAAATATTTTCAAACATCCATCATTTATGTTTGGTTAATTGTGTGAAATGTTTTTATAGTGTCCGTTCATATCAATTAATTTGTTATTGTTATTGTTATTTTTTAATTTTAATATTATTAATCAATAATAATTTAATTAAAAAATTTTCATAATTTTTCTTTTTCATAAATTATATATTAAGTTTTTTAATTTGTGTGATGAGCTTATATCATAGAATGTAGAGAATAATGATGTTAGTTAATGTCCACATACACTAAAAAATACATATGACCCGTCTATTAATTACATTAGAAATTGTTTTTATATTCATATATTTATCATTTTGTTTAATGTTGCTATTATAGAGATATATAGATAGAAGTGGTAAAAGAGACATGTCTATCTCAAAGTATAAGGTCTACATTGTTAAAATTCACAACAATTTGTTTTGTCAAAGGAAAGGTTGCGAGTTTGAAACATTGACTCAGCCTAAATAGCGGATTAAATAGGCAGACCCAATTTGTTTTGTCACCTCTATAATAAAAAAAAATCTCTATAGACTTCAACAATTATCCATTCACCTCTGCATTTTATACAACTAAATTGATTTTCCTTTGTATTTCCTTTTATATGTACTTAAATTTTCCAAAGTTTCAGTTTTTTAAGTGATTTGGTGAACAACAATTGTATATTGGGAGACTCTAAAAGCTTCAACTCAATTTGTATTTGCTTTACTGAAATATTTCGTTGTGACTTAACCAATTTGAAAAATTTTCTCTGAAAATTTACAAGTGCTCAAATTTGTATATATTAATTTTGTCTTCACCAAATTACTTAAAATTGTGTAATATGGTGTATTATTATGTTTTCTTCACCAAATTACATATATTGGTTATCTGATATGCATTCTTTGCTTCACTAGATTACTTTCTTTTAAGTAATTTAGTATATGTTCCGGACTGACTTAATGACTAGACATGTTCCAATTCACTTCTGCTCTCAGAACGGTTCAATTGTCTAACTCCAGCCAATTTGGGGCAGCATTTATCTTTCTACCCCTCTACCGGGCAAATATGGTCGGATGACCCCAAGGGTCGCATGCCCCTCCTCGGTAGTTACTGTCCGATACGCACGGTTCCACCATCCAGAAACAGTCGCGACGCCCGTGTCCGCAACTGCGTCTTTACCTGTGGCAACGACTAGTTTCGGGCACCTCTGCCCCTCCTAACAGCTAGTTTTTGGCAGTTACCTATTCTTCGAGAAACGATTATTTCACCCCGAAAATAGGGACCGTTGGCCACGCGCTGGGGGCACTATAAAAAATCCTCTCATTTGAGAGGGTTAAGTATTCCAAATCACCCTACGAAACACATACTTTGTACTTGCCTCTCTTTCTCTCTCTCTCTCTCTCTCTCTCTCTCTCTCTCTCTCTCTCTCTCCTGATTCTTACTTTAGCATCGGAGTGCATTGCAGGTACACCTCCCTCCTCGTCTCACACACCCAGCATCGCATACGTCATCTTTGGCCCACTTCAGGTTCTGATCAGCCGTTAAGATCAGCGGCGCCGTCTGTGAGAAATCTGTCATCCCCGTCTAACATCCATCGTAGATTCAAGACCAAAACAACTATCTGTCCAAGATTTCGATCATGGCAAGCCAAGATCACATTCATGATGCTCGCAACTCTGCTTTTCTCCCCGTCAGCAAGACTGATACTGACGGAGCTACACCCTTCCTTGAAGGCGACGCCCATCATCTGAGAGATGGAGCCAATGTGTCTCCCTCTCCCACTCGTGCTGATCATGTTGAAGACCAGCCCTCCCTAGACCACCAGTCTGTTCCCGTTTCGCCCAACGCCGACCCGACCATGGCGGCCCTTCTTGAAGCTCTCAACAAAACCAACCTCCTAATCCTCCAACAAAACGCGAGGATTGGAGCCCTAAAAGAGTCTTACCGGCTAAGATCCCCTCTGCCGAGGAAAGAGCGCCGGCGATCCCGAAGCCCACCTCCCCGACGTGAAAGAGACCATCGGGCACCACCTGAACCAGAATCCCATGCCATCCAGAAGCGTGACCACATCTCCCTGCGAAGCAGTACTCCCCATGAAATAAGAGGACCAGGAGAGATCAGTGTTCACCCCCGCCCAGATCCAAGGGTCGGACACGAACCCCATCTCCCCGCAGAAATTACCGTCCTGTTCTTGAGCGAAGCACCCGCTCCCCGTCATGGACCAGTAGCAGCAGCGACGAAGAGCCCTGCGGCCCGTTGTCTCAAGAGATCAAGGCCATGCGCCTCCCCAAGGGACTGGAGAAACCACCGTCTTTGGGCACCTATGACAGTACGACAGATCCTGACGAGCACATCAAAAATATCGATGCTCTGCTCGATTATCGTGGCGTTTGGGGCGCCATCAAGTGTAGATTGTTCCCTACCATGCTCAGGAAGGGAGCGATGACCTGATATAGAAAACTCCCCGATGAGTCCATCACCTCGTAGAGACAGTTGGGGAGAATGTTCTCCAGACACTTCACGGCATCCCACCGCCACCCAAAGACCGAAGCCTCCCTTGAGGGCATAATCCAAGGGAAAGACGAGCCTCTTCGAGCCTACAACGAGAGGTTCAATAAAGAAGCAGTACATGTCTCAACGACCGATTACATGAAGAAGTTCTTACTCGGACAGAATTCACCAAAGCAGTTGGCATTGAAACTTCGAGGATCCTGGACGCCTTCGTCCTCAAGACGCAAACATATATCCAGTACGAGGAGAAAGAAGCTGCCAGTTCTGCTCGGGACGCACGGCACCAAGAGAGTGCCCGTGCCTCCAAGCATGATGATCCCTCGACATCTCGTCGGGGAGACAGAAGACGCAAGGACCACCCTCGGGAGTCCCGGGACAACAAAGGACCTTTCGGCCGCTTCGATGAGTATACCCTCTTGACTGCCTCAAGGGAGAAAATCCTCTCTGAATGTGCCAACACAGAGTTCAAACAAGTAGGGGTTCGATTCCCTAAATAGATTCTGGACAAGCCGAATACTGACATGTCGAAATACTTTCGTTTCCACAAAAGTCACGCCCACACGACCGACGACTGCATCCACCTGAAGGATGCCATCGAGATACTGATCAGGGACGGTCACCTGAAATAGTTTACCAAGAAGAGGGAAACTCCTCGGCAGGACGCCCAGGAGTCGAAGAAAGTCGAGGAAGATGTGCCTTCCTCGGAAGAGACAAACCTTTAGGTTGCCATGAGCATACCGCGGCCTGAGGACTTCTATGTTCCTGAGGGGCTTAGCGCTCCCCCTACTTCGCAACACATAGTCTGTGGAAAACCTTCCCCTCCTCCATGGTCATCTCCGGAGGGGGCTTCAACAAGGTTACTTTGGGCTCCGTAAAAAGGAAATTCGAGCATCTTCTCAGCACGAGCTCCAACAGGAGTACCACGCTCGACAAAGTCCGGGGAGAGTCAGTCCTATCTCTTTCTACTGCGAGGAACTCCTCGGTGGGGCTCCCAACTCAAACATTCTGCTGGTCATGAGAGCCCAGATGGCTAACTTCGATGTTCGTCGAATCTTAGTCGACCAAGGCAACTCGGTCGACGTCATGTACTCGCAGCTGTTTTCCACCCTCCAGCTAGATGAGTCGCACCTGACTCCCTACGTAGGCTCTAACCTACAGGGCTTCAACGGGTCGGACACAAAGCCCTGGGAATGCGTGGAATTGATCGTAAATTTCGGATCTGCAGAGACAGCCAGGTCTATTAAAGTCCAATTCTTGGTCATCGATTGCCCTTCTCTCTATCACTGTATCTTTGGGCGACTAACCTTGGTCGAATTAGTGGTCATACCATCAACCATGCACATGAAAATGAAGTACTATACTTCTAAGGGTATGGTCACCACTCTACACGGGGACATCGAGGCAACAAGGAGATGTTTCGAAGCAGGCACCAAAGGACTCAACACCATCGCCGCCACGCCGAAGAGTTCCAGCAAGCCTGCCCTGCCCAGCAGTTCTGAGGAGGCAAAGTCGCTGCCCCGCATCAACTCTTTCGACCTTGACACCCGCTTCTCTGAAGACGATCAGAAGGAGACCCATACTCGTTCGAGCAGCCGTCAGCTTCAACCAGCACCAGCGAGAGCTCCCATCCGATGCGCCCAATTCTGGATGGCGAGTTTGAACTCGTCCTGCTCAGCGATGACCCCCAGCGAGGAGTGAAGATCGGGACCGGACTCCCCGACTTAGCGAGGAAACATATCAAAGCTTGCCTCCGAGAGAATGCAGATTTGTTAGCCTGGAGCGCCGCGGAAATTCCCAGCCTAGATCCTGTTGTCGCCTGCCATCAGCTCACAATTGACCTGCCGCTAGGGATGTAGCACAACGTAGGAGAAAGCAGTATCCGGAGAAAACGGAGGCTGCCGAACAAGCTGTAAAAGACCTCCTTGAAGTAAACTTTATTTCGGAAGCCAAGTACACCACTTGGCTATCCAATGTTGTACTCGTTAAAAAGTCTAATGGAAAATGGCGTATATGTGTTGATTATACCGATCTCAATAGGGCCTTCCCTAAAGATGCATATCCCCTCCCCAATATAGATAAACTTGTTGATAATTCTGCCGGTTTTTAAACTGTTATCATTCATGGACGCCTATTCGGGCTACAATTAATTACCAATGGCAAAAAGTGACAAAAGGTACACAACCTTCATGACCGAGTCGGGCAACTATTACTACAACGTAATGCCCTTCGGCTTGAAAAAAGCTGGTGTTACCACCAAAGGATGATGAACAAGGTCTTTCAGGGAGAAATCGGGGACTTGCTCGAAGTCTATATGGACGATATGATCGTGAAGTCCCACGAGGAATCCTATCACACGACCCATTTGAGGAAAGTCTTCGAGCAGGCCAGAAAATACCGGATGTGTTTTAACCCGGAGAAGTGCACATTCAGGGTACGAGCGGGCAAGTTCCTCGACTTCTATCTGAAGGAATGAGGAATCGAAGCAAACCCTGACAAGTGCAGGGCTTTCTCTGAGTTCCCTACACCTAGCTCAAAGAAATTCATCCAATCCCTCAACGGGATGGTCGCTTCATTATCTCGCTTTGTGGCCATATTTGCCTAGCACACACTGCCCTTTTTCAAACTCCTCCGCAAGGAGGCAGCTTTCAAATGGACGGAGGAATGCGACCAGGCTCTCCTCCACCTAAAACGAGCATTGTCAGAACCACCCGTCCTCTCCCGGCCAGATAACGATGAAACTCTGTACCTCTATCTCGCTGTGGCAACCGAGGCCGTCAACGCCGCCCTCGTTCGTAAAACGCCCGACGGGAAAAAACACATATACTTCACGAGCAAAGCCTTACAAGGACTAGAGCTGAGGTATCAGCAGATAGAGAAAGTAGTCATGGCCCTCATCAATGTCGCGAGGAGAGTAAGGCACTACTTTCTGGCCCACATAATCTTGGTCTGAACAGATCATCACGTGAAGCAACTGTTAGGCCGACCAGATATGACCGACAGAATGCTCAAGTGGTCGTTGGAACTGTCCAAATTCGACATCCAATATGAGAGCCGGAAAGCCCTCAAGGCCCAGGTGCTGGCCGATTTCATCGCAGAGATAACATTCGTCGATTCCCCCACTTGTGGGGCACGCAAATGGACAATCTTCGTCGACGGGGCATCCAGCTCGGCAGGAAGCGGAGCAGGTATCATCTTAGAAAATGAGGAAGGAATTATCGTCGAAGTCTCGCTTACCTTATCTTTCCCTACCTCCAACAACCAGGCTAAATACGAAGCCTTCCTTGACGGTCTACGCCTGGCCGAAGACCTAGGAGCCGAGGAAGTCGCCATCTGCACCGATTCTCAACTCGTGGCCCACCAGGTGCGAGGAGAATACCAGGCCAAGAACGACAACTTGTCTGAATACTTTGCCCTGGTCAGGGAGAAGATGGCGAAATTCGCATCGGTAGAAGTAAAGCATGTTCCCCGCGAACATAATGTCAGAGCGAACGTTTTGTCAAAACTGGCGAGCACGAAGAAAAAGGGGGAAACAAATCCGTCATCCAAGAATTACTTCCTCGGCCTAGCATCGAGAAAGCGTCTGCGATCCTCAACGTGCAAGTCATCGGGGACAACAACTGCTGGATGACCCCCGTCTACAATTACCTCGCTAAGGATGAACTACCATCCGACCCCAAAGAGGCCAGCGTAGCCCGGCGCAGGGCCTACTCCTACGTCCTGGTCAAAGATAAGCTCTACAGGAAAGGGTTCTCCATCTCTTTACTCAAATGTGTCGAGGAAGAGATGGTCGCCCAAGTCCTACACGAAATCCACGAAGGGATCAACGCCCAGCCCCTCGGGGGGAGATCCCTCGCCAGGAAAGCTCTACGAGCAGGATGATACTGACCGACCATGCAGCATGATGCAAAGGAGCACGTGAAAAGATGCGACAAATGCCAACGGCACGGGGACATGCACTTTGCACCGCCCAACGAGCTCAAAGCAATGTCCTCCCCGTAGCCCTTCGCATGGTGGGGCCTGGATATCCTAGGACCCTTCATCGTAGGGTCAAACCAGAACAAGTACTTGATAGTGGACGTTGACTACTTCACCATGTGGATAGAAGCAGAGGCTCTGGCCAAAATAACTTCCCATAACATACTTCACTTTTACAAGCGTAAAATCCTTTCCCGCTTCGGCATCTCCCAAGCAATAGTCACCGACAATGGGACGCAGTTCACGGGCAAAAAGTTCCAGGAGTTCGTCGCCCAACATGGCACGAAACAACACTTCGCGTCCGTCGAACATCCCCAAACTAACGAGCAAGCCGAAGCAGCAATCAGGGTAATCCTACAAGGTCTTAAATGAAGGCTAGAAGAAACGAAGAAAGCTTAGGTCGAGGAGCTGCAAAACGTGCTTTGGGCCTACCGCACTACGCCCCACTCTTCGACCGGAGAAACCCTTTTCTGTCTAGCTTACAGAACTGAGGCAGTGATCCCTATTGAGACACATTTTCCCTCCAGGCAGACTGAATCCCCCTTGGACGAGGAGACAAATAGCGAGGCGCTAAGGTAGGAGCTCGATCTCTTCGAAGAGGTCTGATCAGGCGCAGCTCTCCGCGAAGCCTCACTAAAACAAAAAATTGTAATTAGGCACAACGCGGAAGTTATAAGACGAGAATTCTAAGTAGGCAGTCTTGTCTTAAGAAGAAATCACAAAGATTATCGAGAAGGCAAACTCGCCGCAAACTGGGAAGGACCCTATCGCGTCCGGGCGAAGACGGAGAATGTGGCCTACTACCTAGAACACCTTAACGGGGAATAACTTGCTCGACCATGGAACGCTGAAAAGCTAAAATAATATTATAGCTAAGACCCTAATCATCGGCTTGATTTGTCGATGCGACGAGCATAGCACCCCGACCACAAATGTGCGCCCAGGTACAAGCGCTGCATACAAACTAAGGCAGGATTTCGTTCAAGAACGGGCAGAACCCATTCCCGGCGGCGGTTCCTCATCCGAGACCGCCGTCGTCAAAGTACCACGATAGGAAGAACACCTAGCTTGCGATGGGAAGTTCACGCCGCGAACTCAGACTTCAAACGCGACCTGAGCTCCGCTCTCATGCCCAGAAACTACCTTGGTCGTTCGACCAGTCCCCCTCACTGACGAACACATCTAAGTCAAGCAAACCCCAAAACAACAAATCATTCGAAGTCACCCTTATTACAGACACACACTTGTATCGAGCAAAGTTACTACACTTGGCAAAAATAAAGACAGATAAAGTCATGCGCGAATATAAATCATACAAAACCGACCAGAGCGGCCAGAAACATACATATCACAATAATAAGTGGTCACGAGGACCACGATTGTACTTGTTACATTAACAAGGGGCCATGCCCCATTCAAAACAATAAATTACATAAACACGGCACGCAGGCCGAAGGTACAACAAAAATAAATCACTCCTCCATCTGCTGAGGCTCCTCCTGGAGAGTTCGAGCATGCTCCTCGCCGATCTGGAGAAAGTCGGGGATGACGATCTTTCCATCCTCCACATGGTACAAGAAACTGGTCCCCTCAGTGGATAGTTGGACCCCGGGATTCACAAGTTTCAGCTGCGCCACAACATTGCTGAAAGAATCCTCCCCAATGGCTTCGACGTCATCCTCCGCCTGCACGATACGGGCAACCAACTCAGCCTGAGTCTTCAGCTCCTTCAGACTCTCGTGCTCGTCTTCAGCAGGGCCAGCAGCAGACCTCATTTGCTCGACCAAATCCTCTGCGGCCAGGGTGTCTTTCTCCCCTCGGATCGTGGTCAGCTCCTCCTGAGACTTTTTCATCGCCTCCTCGGTGGCCCTAGCCTCCTCCTTCGCCTTCTTCAACTTCTCCTCCAAGACCTCTATCGCGACTTGGGCCTTCTTCAGCTCATAATCATGAGGGGAATCTTCCTCGGCGTAGACCGCCGCCATCTCCAGGACCCTAATTAGGACGGAAGCATCCTGTGCCAGCATCGCCCTCTTGCTCGGGTGATCCATTCCCTCGAGCTTTAGAGACTCCGCCCAAGGAATCGTCAAGGAGGAGCCTTCGAAGAACCTTTTATTGTGAAGGCATGGGGGAAGGCCGAACCTGCTCTTCTCCCCTTCCTGGCTGAGATCCACCTTCTCGATCGGTCGGAAGCGCTTGAGCCTCGAGTTCACAAGCACTGGAGAGTTCTGTACAGGCGGTAGAGTCGACGAGGAGGTCCCCGACCCCGTTTGTAGACGTGACACTCGTTGGCCGAGCTGACTCTTCGTGTTGGCTGCGCCACCCTTGCCCTTCGCTTGGCCATTTTTTACCATCCGTTAGTGCGCTGAAGGCATTTCATTTGCAAAAACATAACGAGCACGTTAGCAAACGGGGAAAACAATATCTAAACAAGCTAAGAAATAAAGACTCCCCAGAAGTTTAAGAGCGTCATCGTGAGTCCTGCACTCAAGGAGCTCCTTCGTGTTAATGTAACGACTCTCCACCTTCTGCCCACCATCTTTCTCGAAGATCGGATTCCCACTCTTAGTCCAACACTGGGCAGGGGTAAATCCGTTGACAAAATTCACCAGTACCACATAGTCGGCTTTATCATCATCATCCAACATCTCCGGCTGGGTAAGATACTGGTCAGTTCCCTGGGAAAAGTGAGCCCCACTCCAGCAGAAAGGGAACTTCAGCAACCTCTGTGCCACTACTTTGCCCTGCTCGTCGTAAAGATCCTCCTGTTCTCATCCGTCGACACCTCTCATACATACGTGGAGTCCTGGGCCTTCGCTGACACGAGCTCAATAATATAAAACATCTCTTTAAAAGTCCTAATGGACTCAGAGAACGGTTTAAACAACTTCCTCGCCTGCTTCAGCAAGACCCAACCAAACTTCCTCCCCGAGACTTGCCTCTAGAGATGGAAGACTGTAAAGAATGAGGGGAGGGTAGCTCCTATCTTCAGGAACTCTCATGTCAATTCGAACGCCCGTATGAAGGCTAGAGAATTGGGATGCAACTGCGAAGGGGCCAGGTCTAAATGCACAAAGACCGACCTCTGGAAATCAGAGAAGGGCAGCCTCAACCCAATATCTTTGAAAACGTACTCATACATCAGGAACCACTCCTCGTAGTCCGTGCAGATACAGTCGTCTTCTCCAAGAAAATGAACCTTTCATTCCCATTCATCCCCCACGGTCGTGAAGGCGTCCCCAGAATACGAAGCAAAAACGGAGGCATGCTCTGTGGATTCTGCGACTAACCACTCCTCCGCGGAGGTCCTCTCGGGTGGAGTCTCACTGGCATCGCTGGGAGTGGTTGTAGCTTCTATGTCACTACTTTTCGAGGAGCTCTCCTCAGACGAGTCTATGAGAATTTCCTCTTCAGTTTCACGAGCCATCTCTTTCACCTAAAAAGCAGAGGACGAAAGTGAATTCAATGACAAAATCAAATCCACTCTTCCACCGCTAGTCAAGTGAAAGGGCGCGCGAAGACCCGAGGACGACGACCCCGACCTAAGCCATACTCAAATGGCACAGTTGTGGCGCGAGGAGATGCTCGGGGCAACCCGTCCAACGCACGCGAGGAGATCCTCCCTGGTTCGCTACCCAAAATACCGTTTGAAGGCCTACTGGAAAACTCATGAATCTGCTAGAAAACTCATAGGTACACCAGAAAATTCATGAGCTCTGCCGGCGACAAACGCGCCTGTCGTCCCAACGGCGTCAGAAACGACCTAAACCCTTAAGATCCTAAGGTTCCGGTGACTACGACAGTGAAAAAAAATGGCCAAACCAACGTCTGCCACCAACAGTTGCCGGAAACTGCTACTACACTACCTAGATTCAACCTAACAGCATGCATTCTAGAAGAACAGAAAGGAAAAAAACCTAAAACTAGAGTCAAGTTGAGCAACTTACATGGCCGAGGAAGTATTAGAGGGTCGAAGACTCTGGCCGAAGCTGGTACGGCGGATGGACGGTGGTTGACGTCGGCTTGAACAACAACGAACGGATGAACTCAGACCAGAAAAGCGAAGGAGGAGAGAGAAGCGAAAAGTGAAAACGAACAGCTTCTCCCTCTATTTATAGGCATTCTGAAGGCACGTGCACAAGCACTCACGGCTAGGGGCATCATCATGACCCTAACCTAGCCATCATGACGCATTTAATGCAGCACAGGGCTCGAGGCACACGTGGCATCCCACCTCTTCAGATCACATCAACCGTTGGGCACCCTGTACACCAGGCACGCCATACAGCGTTACGTACCCCGCGGGCACCAACTCCCTCGGGCATCGTAGAACAACTTCACCTCGTCGACAAGTGACGACCCTTTCTAGATCTCCCCAGGACTGCAAATTACCCTTAAGTCATCACTCCCGTGCTCGGGAGCAATGACTTGGGGGGACTCCTATTTCGGACTGGCCTAATGATTGACTAGGCATGGCTCAATCCACTTCTGCTCCCAGAACGGCCAAATTGCCTAAGTCCAGTCAATTTGGGGAAGCATTTACCTCTATGTCCCTCTACCGGGAAAATATAGTCGGATGACCCCAAGGGTCACCTGCCCCTCCTCGGTAGTTACTGCTCGTTACGTACGGTTCCACCATCCAGAAACAGTCACGACGCCAATGCCCGTAACTGCGCCTTTGCCCATGGCAACGGCTAGTTTCGGGCACCTTTGCCCGTGGCAACGACTAGTTTCTAGAAGCTACTTATTCTTCGGGAAACGATTATTTCACCCCGAAAGTAGGGATCGTTGGCCACACGCTGGGGGCACTATAAAAACCCTCTCATTTGAGAGGGTTAGGTATTCTAAATCACCCTACGAAATACATATTTTGTACTTGCCTTTCTCTCTCTCTCTCTCTCTCTCTCTCTCTCTCTCTCTCTCTCTCCCGATTCTTACTTTAGCATCGGAGTGCCTTGCAGGTACACCCCCTCCTCGTCTCACACACCCAGCATTAGAGATGTCATCTTTGGCTCACTTCAGGTTCTGATCAACCTTCAAGATCAATATACTTTTTTAAAGAGTTAATAGCTTTTTTTCCCTCTCATATGGGCGAGTTTTAAAATTGTCACTCTTTGTGGTGATCATGGTTGTGGGTTTATAAACCATCAGCTTGAAAACTTTTGTAACGAAAAATGGAATAATTCATAATGTTTCTTGTCCACGTACTCCATAACAAAATAGTGTTGTTGAGCCTAGTAATCGTGTTTTAGAAGAATTGACCCGAACAATGATAAGTGAAATTATTTTTCCTATGTAATTTTGGACAAATACAATTAATACTACATGCCGCGTCTTAAACAGGGTGGTCATTCAACCTATTCTAGATAAGACATTGTTATGAGCCGACCATATTCATCTGGGAGTGAACACTTTGAGATAGCCCGTTCTGGGAAAAATCTCCTTGCCTGGCTACACAACTAAGTTTTCAGAATCTTCTCTTTACCACATGACTATCCTACACCTTGCTATAGAGAATTTACACCTCAGGCACATCCAATGGTCCCTGTATTTCACACCTGAAAGATAGCGAGGTCTTTATTCTCTACCCTATATATAGGGTATGGCGCTAAATTAGATAATAAGTTTCAAACATAATTTGAATACTCTATACTCTTTCACATATTGACTTGAGCATATGAGTGCTAACCTTGCAGGTACACCCATATCTCCTCCACATTAGAAGCTCTACTTCATCGCACCTTCTACATATCTCTCTATTTCTAATTTCATAATGGAATAGTGGCTCCATCTATGGGAAACGACTGTTGATTCATGTGTTCTCTACGACTCTCTATCTTTGTGTTCAGTTTTTCAGTGTGAAGTTTTCTTCAACCTCTAAATGGAGATCTAGCAAATCCAGCATAAAACTCAGTTGTGTTCGATCGATTTGAACTCTATACTAATTATAACTCACTGATTCTTTATATCTTTGGATTTCCCTATCTCTGATCTCTTTGATCTTTGGAAAATATTGGATCTAAGGCTACTCGTTCCGCCACCGCACTCAAAGCCACTCTAGTTGATGCTTGGGCAACACAGGCAACTGTCAATCAACGAAACACGACTCATCCTCCTCCAGGAGAAACGAATCATGGAATTAAGGTTCCTCCGTATCTAAATCTAATCCTTCATCCTTCAAAGTCAAGGATTGTCCAAGCACCACAGCTTGGAATTCCAATTTCTTTTCCTGTTAAGCAACCTGAGATATTGCCCAATCTCAGCATTCTTAATGAGAACATATGCGCTCAAGGCGCGAATGCATTACTCAATGGTATTTATAAAATTGTTCAGTAATAAAACTCCAAGGAGATGGAGGAAAGGTTCATTCATTTATAAGAAATCCTCCATCATGCTTAGCCCAGAGCAAACACGGTCCAATACCCTGCATCTAAAAGAAACCATTCAATTGGTCTGGAGTCGACCGCTGCAAGGGGAAGCAAAGTCCAGAAGTCGAAATCCCATTCAAAATGCAGAAAACACAATTCTTCTCCCAAATGTTGGGTCGGAGACCGAGGTAGTCATTCTCTGTCCCCAGATCACGACGAACATCAGCCAACCAGGGTGTAGCCTAAGCATCCCTTTTGTGCCCGGATCTTACAAAGCAAAATCCCCAAGTCAATTCAAAATCCTCCCAACTGGGAGAATACAATGGAAAAGGAGACCCTGACTAACACGTCCAACTCGTCAATGACCGTCTCAACTACTATAGTGATTACGAAGCTTCCAAAAGTAAGATACTAGCATTAGCACTGGTCAGACCAGTTATAATATGGTTCAATGGTCTCCCTGACGGTTGCATTGAATCATGGCCAAAATTTTGCGATCGACTCACCACTTACTTTATTGTTCGGAAGAGACAACCGATTACTATAACTGCCTTAATCAACATCATGTAAGGAGTGAAGCACAGTCGTACATTGATCGATTCACTCAGGTTATGGTATAAGTAGTGGGAACAAAGGAAGTCCTCAAATGATGGATCTTTGAAAATGTCCTTCTTCATAACCATCCTTTTCGCACCAAACTGGGAAATAAGAAGGTATGAACGACTCAGGAGATGTTTAACCTAGCTCATTCATACATAACGTTGGAAGAGAAGTTGAATAATCGCTTAGATAACTCAGCCTTAGCCTCCGACACAAGCTATGATCTCTTTTGAAAGTGTTTTCGGTTAATAAGTATTTTATATCGTCTCCACGGGGTTTCAAAGGGTTTTTAATTGTGAAAAGTATCTATTGCATGAAAAATATGTAACAACGGTAAAAGTTTCGAAAAGTTAACATTTAAAAAGCATGTCAAGACTAGATTTCATTAACCTATTTCATATGTATTCAATTAATCTAGCATGTGAACTTCATTTATAATCAATATAACCACGTGTCACTCATCAATATTGCTTATGTATAACCGGTATTGCGACTTTTACCGTATTGTTTAATTGACGATATCTCAACCTATTAAACAATACAAATAACATTAACACTTGATACAAAGCGAATATCAAACTCCAAATCTATGTCTAGACTTTGGTCTTTGATATATGAAAACTTAGATTAAGACTTGAAAGATGTTTCTCAACAATGATTCAGACCACAAATTTAACATAAAAGCAAAGATAATCATCTATGTTGATCATTAATTTGTTCACATACAAATGATCAAAAGAAATACATACTAGTTAGATTAATTACATCTAATCATGACAATAGGGGGTTTAGCTACACATCATGGTAGCGTGCTTCACAAGGAACGAAAGGAGGTGAATAAGCATCCAAGTCGAATAATCGACAAAGGTTATGTATTCAGCTCCGCTTAAATGATTTTGAATTATTTTCTTCTTCCACCGAGCTTCTAGGGTTTTTGGATCAAGGGATTCTAATAGTCCTTGCAAAAATCAGCTTTTGAACCTATTTATACAAAGTTGCAATTTTCCTGTCTCGCCCGACAAAACTTACTTTTTGGCCCATCCTTCTGTCAGGAAAGTATCAAACTGCCCTCACCCAAATATCTTATCTCGCCCGGCGATCTCAGCCTCACCCGGCAAACTCAAACTCACAAACCCTCGTCGGGGGACCATGGCAACTTTTGCCACTGGAAATTTTCTGTTTTGCCTCGCCCCTGTCTCGCTACTGCTCGTTAGGCAAGCTCGCCCCTCCTTCGTCAATGCTCACTGGGAGAGTATGCTGAAATTTTCCCTCCTTAGCTTTGTGCCCTTTTCTTTGTATTATGCCTTCAATTTTGGTTTCTTACAACAATTTTTACATACTAACACACATATCAAAGACACCAAAGCTAAATGAAAATAATATGACATTCTATGAAAACTTGGGGAATTAAATGATGGAAAACGCAAAATAGAGTCGAAAAATGCCAAGTTTTAATGTGCAAAATTAGTCATGATTGGCAATTATCAAACTCTCCCCAAATCGAATCTTTGTTTGTCCTCAAGCAAAGTTTAATTTTCATTAAAACAAGAAGATTTGCTCAAGCATTAAATTTAACAAGAGAGAAAACAAATGGTTCAATCTAACAGATGAACGTGTGCAGGTAATGCTCAAACACTTTCTAGAATTAAATCATGATTAGGAATTAAGTTCTAAACATAAATATCATGAAATACATTCTCAAGCAACTGCATCTTCATACCTGAATCACCCTAACTCTCATCTTCATAAGATGGATGAAGACTTTTGCGCAATTATTTACGCGGTACAATTACTCTCATCTGATTACCTTGCTAACATCCTGATCAATTCATGCATTCATCTACACAATCACATAAGAAGTCATGGAATTATAGATCACTAAGGGCTTTTCAAGGTTTGAACTTGGTCGGGTTTCACAACAAAGGGTCATTTCTGAGGTTTTTTGAAACGAAGTTACCAAACTCAAAAAGAGCATTCACTTTTCAATTTCTGTACACTTCACAACTTTATTCACCAATTTTCTTTGCTCAATTGGTCCACCCTTGATTACACTTGCTTAGCACAATAATTTCTCACTTCTTCTTTCAAACAAGTTTCTTTCTTCTTTTTTTTCTTCAAATTCGTATTCACAACTTTCTTTCATTTTTTTAATTCCTTTTCCAATTCTTAGCAACCTACCATTTTTGTTTCTACTACCCAACTTGAATATAATCAACCATACATAAATGCTCCTTGATTTTAATGGCAAGGGACTAAATTTCAAACACAATTTTTAAGTTTCAAATGTTTCAAGAAAAAATAATTTTAGAATCCCTCAAAAATCAATGATGAACTAATATTTATATACAATTTCATAGTTCATCACCAAAATAGATCCTGGCATTTAAGGCTCAAAAGGGGGTTAACCAATTATCGCTCACTCACAAGGTAGGTTACTTTTGGTCATGGTTGTGCTCAAAATCAACAAAATGCCTTGATCCTTTCCATGCTTTTACAATTTCACAACAATTACAAGATTTAGCATGAACCAACCAAGTTAGGACAAAATTATCAGTCGTCCTTAGCAATTTAGTGAACAATGGAAAATTTTCTCACAATTTATGATTTAGACCTAAGTGATTCAAGCATTTAAAACAAGTTTTTACAAAATGATGCATGAAATTATTTTTGCATAAATCACAAAGTTCATATTCATGCTAAACTTCTACAAACCGATAACCATGAACCTTTCTTGCGTACTTCACATCAAAATTTCTATCATCACCATCCAAAACATGATTGAATCTTCATTTGATACTTTAAACAAGTTAGAAACCAATCTTGAAGACAAACATAAAAAATTTCATTGGTAGAGACAACTATAGAAACAAACTAAACAAACTACTTGTAACAATAAACAACAATGTAATAAACTAAACAACCAAAGGTTACAGTGTAAACACCGATAAAAAGTACTCTCAAAAGAGTCAAAAGTAGAGATACACATCCCAAAAGTTTTGAACTACAACTGAAATAACTAACATAAACATATTACAATCGAAATATAAACTAAAACATAGCAAGAAATAATAATGATCAAAAAGCTTTTAAAATTCTTCACTTTGTCGAAGTAAGCTTTCCGATCATTGTCAACTCCTCTACTCCGCACTCCTCTTCATCAAAACTTGAATCGCCATCCTCTTCCTTATCATTTACAACAGTTATTGCCTCCTCTCGAGAAAATGGTTTGCCCTCAGGCCAATTAGCTTGATCCAGGAACTGATCACGACTAACAATCTGATGGTCTTCCCGAGTTTCCCTTATATGTAACTGATGTTGGTGCATAGAATCATACATGCACATTAAGGCTATTTGATTCGCCTCTAACATATCCCAAGTGTAGTTGCACACAACTTTTTTCCTCAGATCCCAATCCCAAAAGTTCAAATTTTCCAAGTTGGAAGTTTCACTTGCAACCTTCTTTTTCTTTGCCAAACAATGCCTAGCAACATAAAGATCATCAATAGTACCTGTAATAGTCTCATGAGCATGAAGAGGGATGTTATTCCGACCATGAGCACATATAGCCATAATGAGAGCACGAAAATCCAAGGCTCAATTTGTTTTTGCCCCAGGTTGACGTCCACTTTCAGCTACCAACTTGAATTCATTTGCAATAATTCTGGCCACATCCAACTATTTGTTTTTCAGAATACTATGAATAAGGTATGCAGTGTCAAAAGGAGCAGACGAGCAATGTATTTTGGACCTGAAGTTGTGCTGAATTAGAAGCAAGATAATATGAGCAGTGTGCTTCATATTTTCCCTCAAATACATCACAACATCACTAGAGGCATTAAATTGTACATTTCGTCCCTCAAGCAAGAGAGAGTTGGAAATCTCCTCAATGTTCCTTTGCCTATTGAGTTGGATAGTGAATTCATCAAGCTCCCCAATATCCAAAGTAACACGTTCTCTGAAAACCTTATTAATCAAATCTTTATCAAAACTCAAAGTCCTTCCTTGCACAAATGTGGTGAAGGTGAAAGGCTCTACGTCATTTGGAAGGGCATTTGAATTAAACTCCCTCACCAAGTCATAGTTGATGTGGCTCGGTGGATTGATCAGTTCACCCCACCTCTTACTTTCAAAGATGTGTGCTACCTCGCTATAGGTTCCTTCACGATTGATGTTGAATTTATTCTCCGACCAAATTTTTCTCTTTTACAATTCCCTAAATTGTCCCTCTTGCTCAGCACGGCGGAAACGATTTGCATCAAATTGTCTTGGTTGACAGGAGGAGCTGTCTCCCGTCTTTTGTTTCTTTAAAGCGCCGGAAAATTTTGGAGCCATATCTGCAAGACAAGAAAAACAACCAGCAATACCAACCATACTTGTTAGAACCATAAGGAAAGCAAATGGACAACATGGTTCAACATGTACAAACAAACATCAACACAGTTATGAAATTTTGCCTTGCTCTCCCGACTAACTCAGGGCAAGGGCATGATTCAAAATTTCGCCTTGCTCACCCAGCAAACTCAGGGCGGGGCACGGAATTTTTTTCCTTCTTCTGCTCTAACAGAAAACCTAGAAAGAAAAACAATGAAGCATAGAGAAATCATTCTACCAACTACCAATCATTTCATAGAGATTACAACATATCATTCATATCTTTCAAACTACCAAATTAATCAAAGATAATTACATATCTTTTCTAATTTTCAAACTATCAAACTACCCAACATTTCTAACTTTCATCAAAGAATGAAGTATAGAGAATACATACCTGTCTTGAGTGAACAAGGAAAGCAAGATGGGTGAGGCTTGAATCTTCAAGAATTTCGCAAGAAATGATTTTTAGAGCTCTCTTGTGTTAGGGTTTGGGGGAAAAAAGTGAATGAGAGGGAAAAACCAAATGAGAATATAACACAAACATAATACCCTTGGCTGTGAAGGGCCCACTATTTACCGTGAAAATTGGTAAACAACCGCTGGTCTCCAAAAAATGGTTTACTTTACAGGATCAACCAGTGAATCCTAGGACACGTGCTTTTGTTAAAACTATATTTGAAAGTCTATGAACACTTCGACAATGCCCATGATTGAAGAATGTTGTTTAAAGTTTAAAAGTAAATTGCAGAATTTGTAAAGGAATTGCAATAAAGAACTTCAAAGTAAATTGCAATGAAAAAAGTAATAGATAAATTGAAAATAACTTCAATTGAAATGAAAATATGGTGATTCACACGTACATTCTCAACGAACTATTTTCTCAACACACTTAGATACTTTGAGTAATTTGTGAGTATTTGTATAATGATTGAACACCCAAAATCCTATACACTAAGACTCTTATTTATACTACGTCGAAAATAACCGCTATCAACAATCTTTCCTTCAGAAAATGACACGTTTATCTTGCATGTCTTCAATTCGTCATAGCTTTACAAGCGTCATCTTTGAGAAATGGATAAGGACAAAAGACAGTTATCATCCTTATTCAAAATTCAAAAACCTTCGTCGAACGCAACCTCAGTGTTGCTTCTGTCGAAATTGCAGTCTAACCTCAGAAATATTTCTAAGTCTTAACCCAACACATCTTTCTTACGAAGGACCTCTTCGACTAAGATCTTCAATAATGTTCCTGTCGAATTCCAAGATATCTTCTTAAAAACATTTCTTTTGCTTATCACACTCAATCAAACCTTGGAGTCGAAATTCCCAGCTAACACCCACGCACTTTTTCAGCCCACAAGTAAAAAAAACAAAGCATGGTAAAAAAAAGTAACTAAGATTACTGAATTCGCAATGCTCTCCCGGCGAGACAGAGCGACCCAGGGGTGAGCTTGCCCGGCGAACCAAGGGCGAACCAGCCAAAACACAAATTTTGCAGATTTTTTCACCACGCCAATTTAGCATCATTCTAACTTAAACTAACATGCAGTAAAATAAGAAAGATCAGAATACTTACAAACATTGGATTGCCTCCCAATAAGCGTTTGTTTAACGTTAATTAGCTTGACGATTTTGTGGCGAAATCAATGATCGCCAAGAGGAATTATTGTTGTCAACCGATCAATCTCACCACCAAGGTATACTTTCAACCTTTGACCATTCACTCTCCAAGTTTCTTTCGAAACGGGATCCTCCAACACGATTGCTCCATAATGCTTCACCTCTTTGATTTGGAAATGACCCGACCATTTGGACTTTAACTTGCTCGAAAATAGTTTCAATATTGAATTGAACAAAAGTACCATTTGTTCGGGCTTGAAGTTTTTGTTGAGAATCTTCTTGTCATGATACTTTTTAACCTTTTGCTTGTAGAGCTTATTAGAATTATAGGCCTGATACCTCATTTCCTCCAACTCATGCAATTACAATTTCCTCTTGTCTACCGGAAGATGACAAGCATTACCATAAACCATTTGAAAATGGGTAAGGCCAATTAGAGCTTTATAAGTGGTACGATACTCTCACAAAGCTTCATCAAGCTTGAGCGACCAATTCTTTCTTGAATTAGACACCGTCTTCTCCAAGATTTTCTTTATTTATCTATTGGATACCTCAGCTTGACCATTTGATTGTGGATCGTATGGTGATGACACTTTGTGTTTAACACCATGGTGCTCCAAGGCTTTCTCTAATTGTGAATTGCAAAAGTGTGAACCTCCATCACTAATCAACACCCTTGGAGTACCAAAACGAGTGAATATATTTTTCTTTAGAAACTTGATCACCGTTTTGCCATTGGCCTTTTGTGAAGCAATCTCTTCAACTTACTTGGAAACGTAATCGACCACTACCAAAATGTACTCGTTTGAGAAGGATACAGGAAATGGGCCAACAAAATCTATACCCCAAAAATAAAAAACTTCCACTTCCAACATACTTTGTAAGGGCATTTCATTTTGTTTTCTTATTCCTCCAACCATTTGATAACTATCACAATTCTGAGCATGCATATGTGTATCTTTAAACGAGAAAGGCCAATAAAAGCCCGAATGAAGAACTTTTGTTGTCGTCCTTAGACCATTATAGTAACCACCATAAGGTGAGTTGTAACAGTGCCATAGAATACTTCTAGCCTCCTCTTTTGTAACACACATTCTCAGAAGATTACCAGCTCCAATCTTGAACAAGTAAGACTCATTCCAAACATATTATTTTACATCAGAAAGAAATTTCTTTTTCTAGTTCCAAATTAAATCCTCCGGTATCAACCCAGTTGCTTTGTGATTTGTTAAGTCGACAAACCACGATCTTTCTTATATCATGAGTAATTTTTCATCTGGATATTTTTCTAATATCCCCCCATGAGTGTTATCGAGCAAAATTTTCCCACGATTTCCCGTCTTTACGGGAGGAAAAATCTCCTCAAAAGTCCAAATAGATAATCTTCATGAAAATCTTCATTACCATATGCTAATTCCCCTACCTACTTTTGAGGCTATCCATAAATAAGAGGCTAGGCATTTATTTTTAGGTGTGGAATTTACTAGGTTATTTTCCCCTTTTGAATTGTGTTATTGTTTGAGTTGTAATTAGGGGACACTATTGGGTGATAAGACATGCATGGTTTTAAAACTTGAAAACTTAATATATTTTTTGTTAGTAGAAATTAGCGTTATTTTGCTTTCAAAGACTATATATATATATATATATATATATATATATATATATATATATATATATATATATATATTCAAATCAAAGCATAAGGAATGCTATGATAGGAAAAGACTTGATTATATATTCGCTTACATAAATTATTAGAGTTTGATCTAACACAACCTTATAAAACCGGCTTGTAAGGTGAGAAGTATCATTCTATATAAACTATTTGAATGCTTTATTTCTAATTAATGTGTGACTTTAGGATCTTTCTAACACAACCCCTCACGCTCAACACTCTTTTTGGACTTGGTGCGTGGATTTAAACGGTGGGCTGCTCAAGGTCCGATTGATAGGCTCTGATACCATATTATAGTTTGGCCTAACACAGCCTTACAAAATCAGTTTGTAAGGTGAAAGGTGTCACTCTATATAAACTATTTAAATGCTCTATCTCTAACCAATATAGGACTTTGTGTTAAGAGTCCCACATCGGACAATATATGACATGAACATGTGTTTATAAGTGGGGGCAATCCTCACTCTACCAACCGGTATTGTAGGATTGAGTTAGGTCCAACCACATTTTTTAACATGGTATTAAGAGTCTCGTTTAAGATCCAGTGAGCCACATTCTATGGTTTCTGCTATTGGACCACCCACCATTTATTTTCACACTTCAGATGTTCAGTCCTGGACGTGAGGGGGTGTGTTAAGAGTCCCACATCGGACAATATATGGCATGAACATATGTTTATAAGTGGAGGCAATCCTCACTCTACCAACCGATTTTGTAGGATTGAGTTAGGCCCAACCACATTTCTTAACACTTTGGTATCTTCCTAACATAAACAACCCCAAAATCAAAAACTACTACACCAAAATTAAAATGCAAAGTTACAATCACTTCCAACCTACCTAATTCACACCAAAGCAGAAATTAGCATTATTATGTGATAAGAAAATAAATATATCCGAATATAGATGTATGATGATATAGACTTATGAAACACTTTATTTCTTTATCTTTTATTGTTTCTTCAATCTAGCCGTAAATGTATCTATCTACTGTGTCACCCAACATCTTCTGCGATTTTTTAAAATTAGATTGAAAATGAGGTCAATCTAAAGAATTAATTGAAGTTTCTAGTTGAATATCCTTTGGTCCCAATATATATATATATATATATATATATATATATATATATATATATATATATATATATATATAGTTGTCTTTGAAACTATAAAAAATTATAGAATAATTAATCAGTTTAATAAATTTAATTTTGTTTTAAATGTGAAACACAATTAGATATCACTATAAAAATATATGGAGTTAAGTGAACTTTGATGAGCTATGAGTATTAGATTTTAAACTATCTCATCTTTATAAAATCAGTTTTTAGGGTGTGGATTGTTCCCACCTATAAATATGTTTTTATGTCATATATTGTTCAATATTAGATTTAACACATTACCATCTTATGTGTAATATTGAAAATTTGGAGCATAAAAGTAAATAGTAGATGATTCGATAGCAAGAAATAGCATAATGAATTTTAAATGTGGCACTTGGATTTTTGCCAATGAAAAAATGTGTTTGGGCTAAATTATCTTTATAAAGTCAACTTTTAAAATAAAGATTATCTTCATTTATAAACACCGGATCATATAATATCTAAAACTCTTACAATTTAAAGTAATTTATTTAGTATAAATTGATTAGAGAAACATAATGTACCGTAAGTTACAATATGTAAAAACGATTGTATAAACAAAAAATTTATATTAAAATGATAGTTATTTTCAAAATTCTCCCCGTATTAGAATTTTAAGTTTGATTGTCTTTGAGATTTCCGTTCATTTGTAGCTAACACGGCAGGAGAAAGACTATCTCATTATAGATTTTTTTTATAACAACTTATTAGAAATGTTGTTATACCTGTCACACTCCAAATTAATCTGTTTCGACGATCAAAGATTCTATGCTACAAAAAGTAATAAATCAATCTAAGATTCATGATTGTTTGTAAGAATACATCACAATAGAAATTTTATAATTTTATATATTTTTATTATTCACAATTTGCCTTCACAATAACTTATTGAATTAATTTCACCACTAAAAATTAAATAAATTTTATTTTCTAAGACTTTTATTTGAGAGTTTGAAAGAGAAGGAACAAAGGCCTTTAAAAAAGATTTTAAAAAAAATATAATATAGAAAAATCTTTAATATATTTTGAAATAATCAATTTTGTATAAAATAATAAAAGTGTATTTGTCATTAACATGTTTTTAATTTTCGAAATATTTTAATAACAAATTTTATTTAAATATTGGATTTGGGCTTCTTTCATACGTGGAGAAAAATCCAAATATGATTAGTCCATTTGTTTCACTTATTTAACTAAAGATGATTAATTTAAGGTTGAGAGTGATAGAGAGAAAATAAAGATTCAAAAGAGAGAAAAGATGAGAGAAACTTATTTCTATTTTTTTTTTTTATTTTGCAATTAGTCTCACTAAATATACGATCCCAGATTCGTTAACCGTCGGATCGAGCTCAATTTTGGAGGGCAGGTTCGCAATACCTGTATCTAACTTTTGACTGTTTAGAATTTCAAAACAAAGTCTGAGATGAGAGATATCTGCTTCGCACTGAAGCTGTAGATTTGAATAATTTTTCAGTTTTTTATTCTTATTTGCAGTTGTTAACACCAGTTTGTGAATCACTTTAAGACTCTCTTGTAGCCTTAATTGATTATAGTGGAGTTATTTCTTTGTTCAGAACGACTTTTAGTTTTTAGTCTTATATTGAGAGGTTTTCCATGTTAAAATATGTTTTTTTGTAGAATTATTTGTTCGATTTTCCATCTTATATTTGTTGTTGATCCTCAAGGTTTCTACAAGTGTGAAGAATTTTATATCGTTGCATATTAATCTGTTATTGTGTCCTAATTTCCCATCAGAGTGGCATCGTGGCTCTTCGTTAAGTGCTATTTTACTTGTTTGAATGATGGAGTCAAATATAAAGATGAAAATGGTATTGTTGAATGGTTATAATTACCGTTTATGGAAGGACGCAATGAAAGACTTACTATTTGTGAAGAAATTACATTTACCAACATTTAGTTTCGCAAAGTCATATTTAGTGTCTGATGAAGAATGAGAGTTTGAACATCAACGTGTATGCGATTTTATTCGAAAATATGTAGAAGATGATGTTTATAATCATATTGCTAATTAGACACATGCAAAAACTTTGTGGGAAAAGATAGAGTCATTGTATGCCTCTAAATCAGGGAATAATAAATTGTTCTTGTTGAATAGCTTCATAAGTTTGAAGTATAAGGAGATGACTTCTATTTCAGATCACTTGAGTGAATTTCAAGGGCTCCTTGATCAGATGTTCGGAATGAGTATCAAATTTGATGATGAACTTTTGAGATTATTTCTATTTCTATCTTTACCAAAGTCTTGGGAGAAATTTCGAGTTTCTATCACAAGTTCTACTCCTAGAGGTGTTGTTTCTTTGGAAATGGCTAAGAATGGTATTCTTAATTAGGATATGAGAAGGAAGGCACAAGGTTCTACATCTCAATCAGAGGTACTTGTCATTGAAAATAAGGGAGAAGTTATAAAAAGGAACCGAAGGGTGGCAAAGAGAATAGCAGAAGCAAGTCTAAGCCGCGATACAAGAATACAGAGTGTCATTATTGTAATAAAACATGACACGTACATAAGTATTTCTATTAGTGAAAAAGAGATAACAAAGGCAAGAAAGGTAAGTCTAAACAAAGAGACCATGAAGATCATGATGATGATCGTGTTACTACTGCTACTAGTGATGATCTTGTTATTCTCCATGATCATGTGTCTGTTAATTTTGTATCAAACAAGAGCGTGTGGATAGTTGACAGCGGTGCTACATTGCATGTCAAACCAAGGAAGGATTTCTTCACATCGTATAATTCTGGTGATTTTGGAGTGTTGAAGATGTGTAATGATAGTGTATCTAAGGTAAATGGTGTTGGTGATGTTTGCTTGCAAACCAACATGGGAATGCAATAGTTGCTTAGAGGTGTCAAACATGCTCTAGATGTTCGCTTTAATTTGATCTTTGTGCATATGATTGATGATTATGGTTATGACAATCACTTTGGTTCTGGAAAGTGGAAACTCAACAAAGGTAACTTGGTTGTGGCTAGAGGGGAAAAGCTTTCTAAATTGTATTGGAGAAAAGCTTTGGTTGTTAGGGACAATGTGAATGCTATCGAATAGAAGCATCTTTGTGGCACCGAAGACTTAATCATATTAGTGAAAAGGGGTTGAATATTTTGGTAAAAAAGGATGTTCTTCCTGGATTAAAGAATGCATATTTGGAGAAGTGTTCTCATTGCATGTCTGGTAAACATACTAGAGTATATTTCAAGAGACATACTCCCTCAAGAAAGTCAAAATTGCTTCAATTGGTACATTCTGATATTTGTGGAAAAGTAAGATAATTCCATGCTTTGGTTGAGAGGCAAACATGCAAGAAGCTGAAATGTGTTCATTCAAACAATGGTGGAGAGTATTGTGGACCGTTTGATTCCTTATGTAAGAAGCATGGTATTGCACATAAAAAGACTATTCATATAACTTCTTAATTGAATGGTTTAGTAGAGAGGATGAATCGAACACTAATTTAGAGAGTAAGGTGTATGCTCTCTAAATCTAAGTTGCCTAATCATTATTGGGGGCGATACACTTTACATGACAATGCATGTTCTTAATGTCGCTCCTACTGTTGCTTTGAACAGTGAAGTTACAGACAAATTTTGGTTTGGAAAGAATGTCAAGTATGATCATTTGAGAGTCTTTGGTTGTAAGGCTTTTCTGCATATTCCAAAGGACGAAATATCTAAGTTGGATGCAAAGTAAAAACAATGTATCTTCATCGGCTATGGGCAAGATAAGTTTGGTTACAAGTTGTATGATTATGTAGGGAAGAAGCTTATCCAAAGCCGTGATGTGTTGTTCATGGAAGACCAAAGTATTGAAGACATTAATAATGTAGAGAAGGCTACATCTAAGAAAGATATCGGTTTTTCTAATGTTGATCCAATTCGGTTACCTCGTCATAATATAAATGCTATAGGTGGTGATGATCAGAATGGTGAGCTATATGATTATGTTGATGATCAACAACTTAGAGATGGGGTAAATATTCTAACTAATCACCGTATGAGAATATTGGTGAAGCTCCAGAATCATCTCAAGTTCAACTTAGAAGGTCTAACAGGCAGAGACAACCTTCTACAAGGTATAGTTATGATGAGTATGTGACCTTGACTAATGAGGATAAACTTGAGTGTTTTCAAGAGGCCATGGAAAGTAATGAAAATTAAAAGTGGTTGGATGCAATGCATGATGAGATTAAATCATTGCAAGATAATCACACTTATGATTTAGTAAAGTTTCCTAAAGGAAAAAAGGATTTCGAAAACAGGTGGATTTATAGAGTTAAACATGAGAGAAACTCTAAGTCTCCAAGATATAAAGGCTGATTGGTAGTGAAAGGTTTCCGTCAATGAAATAAGGTTGATTTTAATAATATTTTCTCACCTGTTGTAAATATGTCTTAAATTAGAGATGTGTTGAATTTAGTTGCTACTCTTGATTTAGAAGTTGAGAAAATGGATGTGAAAATAACTTTCCTTCATGGTGATTTGGAGTAAGAGTTTATATGGGTTGAAGCAATCTCCAAGGCAGTGGTACAAGAAGTTTGAGTCTGTTATGTGTGATCAAGGATACTAGAAGACTACTTCAGATCATTGTGCCTTTGTTAGAAAATTTTCTAATAATGACTTTATTATCCTGTTGTTGTATGTTGATGATATGGTTATTGTAGGGAAAATTATTTCTAACATTAACAGGTTAAAGAATAAATTAGGAGAGTCATTTTCCATGAAAGACATGGGAGCAACTAAAGAGATTATTGGCATTAAAATCATGTATGATAGAAAAGAGAAGAAACTTTGGATGTCACAAGAATATTATATCAAAAGAGTGCTGCAAAGATTCAAAATGGAAAGTTATAAGGTGGTAAGCACTCCTCTTACTACTCATTTCAAGTTGAGTTCTAATTAAAGTCCTTCAAGTGAAGATGAAGTGTTTGATATGAAACGTGTTCCTTATGCGTCTGCTATAGGTACTTTGATGTAAGCAATGGTGTGTACAAGACCCAATATAGCACATGTTGCTGGTACAGTTAGTAGATTTTTGTCAAATCCAGGTAGAGAACATTGGAATGTTATAAAATTAATTTTGAAATATCTTCGCAGTACTACTTCTGCGTGGCTTTGTGTTGGAGGAGATAAGCCTACTCTAATGGGGTACTCTGACTCTGATATAGCTGGAGATATTGATTCCATAAAGTCTACTTTGAGGTACATGATTAAATTTGCAGGGGGGCTCTGGCTTGGCAGTCCTGATTGCAAAAGTGTGTAGCATTGTCTACTACAGAGGTTAAGTTCATTACCATTACCGAAGCATGCAAATAGTTACCGTGGTTAAATAAATTTTTGTAAGAGCTTGGTTTTGTTCAAGACAAATATGTGTTATTTATTGATAGTAAAAATGCTATTCATCTTGGTAAGAAATTGACTTTTCATAATAGGTCCAAACACATTAATGTGAGATATCATTGGATACATGATGTTTTAGATGCTAAGATGTTAAAGTTAGCTAAAGTTCATACAAATGATAATAATTATGAAATGATGACTAAAGCATTACCAAGAAAAAAATTCGAAGCTTGTGTGTTATTGTTGGTTTGGAGATTTCCTCTGCATATTTGTGAGGAGGAGATTTGTTGGGTTTATGCTCCCTTTCTATGTGGAGAAATACCCAAATATGATTAGTCCATTTGTCTTATCTATTTACACTACTACAAAATACACCTTCGGCAACACTAATACTATTACGGTTAGGCTTTACACCGTTGTAATATCGCAAACTGGATGTGCCTGATATTTTTTTTATTTTTTTGAAAGTTATTTAATCATGGCTGAGGTAAACAACCGTGGTGATAAAGTAAGTGTTACAAGCTTCAAATCCTAGAAATTACATTTTTTCCATTTTTCCTATTACAAAAAGCGTGTGTCACTTAAGTTCATAAATAAATAAAAATTAGAAAACTATTTAACCACGGTTTTACTATACAACAGTGGTAATAAGATCTACATTTCATTGCGGTTGAATGTAACAACCGTGATCAAAGGTTTTCCTGATAAATTTAAAACAAAACAAATTCATTATTTCCTTCATAACCCTAAGCGAACTAGCAAACCAGCGAACTAGAGACGACAGAGATAGCGATAGCAAAATCTTTATCTTCATAATCTTCGTTCATTTGAATATTCATTCTTTATAATATTCACTATCTTCATTCTTGGTCTCTTCCTCTTCGAAGTACGGTATGTTTCGTGCAAACTTCACTATCTTCCTCATCTTCCTAATTCTTGATAATCTTCACTATCTTAATTCTTGTTTGATTTTGTGGTCTGTTTCGTGGAAAATTCATATGCTTTATGTTTTGTTGTTAGATTTAGAAATGAACAAAAATATTATAACTTTGCTACAATGGATATCCTTATGCTTAAGATTTAAAGTTGTATTATTGTTATGAATATGCTTTTAGGTTTAGATTTTGTTGTGTCGTTCACAATATTGTTTTAATATAAATTTCAGAATTTGTTATGGATCGTAGTGTCGCAGTGAGAATCGGAGATCTTAGCTATTAAGTTAACTAGGATTCACAAATCTTAAGATATCACCATTGATCTTTAATTTATACAAGGGAAGGGGTAAAGAAAGAATAACCCATAAATATGCAATCCAAAGACAAAGCAATAAAGAGATCTAAGGTTCGGGGGTTGGTTATACTAAGGGAAGGTATTAGCACCCTAAGTATTTATAGTATCCTATAGGAACCTCTTATTATATTTGTGTTAGGGTTAAAGTTTGCTACTTTGGATTGATTGGGGAGATGAGGAGAGAATTTTTTTTATTGCTTTTGTGTTTGGCAAGACACAAAGTCTTGTGCCTACGTACCAATGAAGGGTCAAAAACTCGTAGTTTGGGGTACAAATTGAAAAGGGTTTGTTATGGTGGATTTTATTGAAGAAGAGACAAGTTGTCATCTTAAAGAGAATACTCAACTTATCCACCACAAACATGTGGAATAGGGATCTTTGCTTCACAATGAGAGAAGGGCTTCAACTAGGATATAGAATCAACAAGTATGCCACATACCTCTCTCAAGTGGAAAAGAATCAACATCTTTCTCAACTATGTCATGGGGTAGGAGAATTACATCTAAACTAAGGATGACTAATGTCTAATATATTTGAAAAGGTTTTAAATTGAAAAGCCAAAGTGGCAAAAGGTTTGAATTGAAGTTTGTGTCTTTTAGTCTTTGTGAAAGAGTTTGAACATGCTTAAGATGTCTTAAAGCATTTGTTAAGAAAAAGAGTTTGAAAAAATAAATGACCTAAGCTCAAGGTTTCTATTGAAAGAGATTTTGAGTTTAAAAGGGGAAACCCTAATTGAGTTGTATAAGTTGATTCATCCTAAAGGGAAACTTCCTAAGGGATAGCAAGTTAAGGATTACAAGTCAAGCAAAATATGTACAAGAAGATGTAGGTATGCATATGCAAAATGACAATGGTGTCAACAATAAGTCTCTTCCTTGGATTTAGGAAACATGTAGATACAAGTGTACACAAAAATTCATCAAAGGAAATAGACATGAGATACATAGTGCAAGCAAGGTTGTCATGATTCAACAAACATGTACAAGGTTTACATTTGACAAAGAAAGGTTGTCATGATTCAACAATCATGTACAAGGTTTACATTTGACAAAACATGATTGGATAAAAGTTAACATTCTCAATATGAACAAAATAATGGATACTTAAATCATTAGACAAGTTTCAACAAGATGTTCATCAAGATATGGAGAGAAATACACATAGGACATGATTTACAAGAACATGATTCAACATGAATTATCTAGGGTAAGCATGGCACATCATCATTATTTACCACATGTATATACAAAGAAAAATATCAACACAAGAGCAAGAGATCAAGGTATGCTTTCATCATGGATTTATAGGTCAAGAAAATAAGTTCTAAACACATGGATAACCTTTGAAACAAGGATGAACAAATACCAACCATTTAAACTATTCAAGACAATGGAAATCAATATGTCATTAAGAACAAGTATATCACGCAAAACAACATTTACACATGAGCAAAGATCGAAAGCATGGACCATCAATAAACAATCAAAAAACCTAAAGGCTAGCCAAAACAAGAATATCATATTTAATAGTCAATTTGACAATACTTTAATAAAATTAAAGAAAGCATATGAACATGGAAAATAATAAATAAATAAATAAAGGGTGGTATTTCTAATTGTTCTAAAAATGGGAGAATAAAATAAGAAAAGAAAAATAAAATATTTTTATGGTTTTTTAAAGGTTTTAATAAAATAAAAGAAAATAATATTACAAATTAATATTATTTTATAAATTAATATAAATAAAATAAATAAGTGCAATTAAATTAATAAAAAGATTTTTGATATTTTTGGTGTATAAAAGAAATAATACAAAAATAATTAAAAGAAAAATAAAATCGTTTAATTAATAAAATAAAATAAAAGGGAAGAAAAATAATAAGAAGAAAGTAAACAAAGGATTAAAAAGAGAAGGAGTGGGAATCTGGTTCGAACCCACGCCCTTGTTCATCCCAGCAAAACACGCCCACCATTGGGGCAGGCCCTTTGGCCTTGTCAAGTTTCACCTTCATAAAATAATATATAATGAAAAGATTTAAAAAGAAACACGCACGAAACTTCATCTTCAACCTCAAAAACAACCAAAAATTTGAATTTGCGAAATCCTCATTTCTAAACCAAATCAAGCAAGTGAATACACCATCTTCATCAGAATTTCACAAGGAACTCAAAAATGTATTCAAAACTCATTTATTTTTCCTCTAACTCAAGAATTTCAGCATGAACTAGATAAATCCTAATTTCTAAAACAAAAATTAAATGCCAGTTTTGCATGATCAATGGACACAATCATGAGGGTTTTAATCCTTACATCATAACAAACAGGATGGTAACTTGAATGAGTGTGAATGATGCCTAAATCATGGAGTTTGAAAAGTGAGAAAAGTTACTTATTGGAGTGTGTCCAATGCACCTTCAAATGCTGCTCCATATACAAGATGGTGATCCTTTTTAGCTCCACTAGACCTCCAGGAAGATGTTTGAATATCTGGCTTACCCTATAATGCCTCCGAATTCCCAGCTCGAATCAACTTGCAAATGGTCAAAAAGTGAAATTTGATTTCTGTGATGGAGTGGTTACAATTGGTGTTTGATAGCTTGTACAATTTCTATGAAGTATTTGTGAGGTGTTTGAAGTGGTAGGATGGGTGGAAAGGGCCAGAACAATGAGTTCTTGAGTTTTGGCTCCTTGGTCAACAATGTGACCAATGGAGAGTTGAATTTTGTCTTGGAGGGATTTCTGGTGTTTTTGGAGGGTTTGGACAAGTTCAATGGATGATTTGTGGTGTGTTGGAATGAATGGTTTGGAGTTTTTGTGATTGTAACAGGTTTTGGAAGGTTTGGGTGTTTTGATGAAAATGAAGAACAATGTGCTGCAAGATAGGATGCTTTGAAATGCTGAGGTTTTTGGCTCAAGTGTTGTGTGTTTTGTATCTGGTATAGAGTTATATTTATAGGGAAAATGATCTACAGGTGATTAATGGAATATGACACTATTTGGTGGATCAAGATCAAAAGAAAAAAGTATGGACAACAAGTACAAAAGACACTTTTCACTTTCTAGCTTCCAAGTTGACATTGTTCTCAAGGGTTACAGAACTTGTACAAGTTAGGTCTGGCTCAGATCATGCCTTCCTTGAATCATGGAAAGTGGTTGGAAGCAAAAGGTGCTTTTTGTCCAATGTCCAAAAGTAATTCAAGTTGGCATGTTGGATGATGTTTTTGCATGATGAAACAAAATCAAATAGGGCAGGATTTGGTACCATTGGAAATATTTCAAGACAAGGAACAAGTTTCAAGTTGGCCACTTGCTCTGAAAATGCTTGGAAGATGGGCAAAACATGCCTCAAACTCGTGTGAAAATCTTGATGCACAATCTGCCTTGGACCAACCAGCTCTCTCATGGCTACTTTGCAAATTCATAACTTCATGCTCAAGCAAGATAATCTCATGTTCTTGGTACCATTGGAAAGATGATATCAAATACTACAACTTTGATGTTGATCACTTGGAAAGGATCACTTTGGATCATTGAGATAATTGGCCATCAAAATTGAACTTTTCACTGATTTATACTTAGAAAATTTTTCTAAGTGTTTGACATTTTCACATCTTTGAAAACTTCAACTTTGATCAATCATAACTTTCAATTGGTAAATGCTTTTGGGTCCATTCTTTCACCAATTTGAATTATGTAATACCATCTTTAAAACGAGTCCTCAAGTTTTTCCGTTGGTTGCTTGAGGAAAAAGTTATGGTCTTGGAAAGTAGGGTGTTGGATCACAAAATTCCATAACTTAGAAAAAATTCATAAACCCTAATTTTCACAACTTTGAATCTTTTCTTGATTTTCTTGATTTATCATGATCAAACTCAATCATCCTTCATGTTTTCATTATACTTGACTTGTGGAGTCCATGTTTGACCAAAAATCTCAAAAGTCAAACTTTGACTTTGATGAACAATTGACTTTTTCAGATGAATTCAAATCTTTCAATTGTCAATGAATCAAGCCTCTTAAATCAATCCAATCATATTAATGGGATAAGATGATGTACCTGAGGTCTTTGAAACATGTCTTGAAGTGTAGGATCATGCCTTGCTCAAAAAGTCAACCCAGGACTGAATTAGTCAAAATCCTAATTTGGTGCATTAGATGACTTGGGGCTTAATGAAATGGTATTGATGGAATATTGAACTTGATTGTTGATAAAAGGAGACCTTTGATCATGTTGAGATGTTTAGGATCACATTACTCCTTGATTGGCCAACTTCTTGAGCTCGTAGTTCCAAAACCCTAGCTTGCAGTCAAAGTAAACCAAAGCACATACTCTTGTAAACTCAAAGGGGTTAGCAATGCCTAAAAACACACACATGAGATGATGAATGCTATGCCAAAATGATGAAAATGAGGTGGAATCTTAGGGTTAAAAATTAGGGTGTGACACGTAGTTGGATGAAAGTTGATAGATTAGATCCGGTATATGAGAAAGGAGTTCTTGAATACGCTGATCAAAATGTTCCCGACAATAATGGTATCTTTTATTGTTCTTGTGTTAATTGCAGGAATATAAATAAAGGTGCAAATGATGAGATATTCCATCACCTATGTTGTGATGGTATATGTCAAAATTATACAATATGTACATGGCATGGTGAGGTGGAAAAAAGGTGAAACAGTGAGTCACAAAGTCACGAAGTTGATGAAGATGAATATATGGATGATCATCTAGAAGATATGTTATGTGATATTGGAGAATCTTCTTTTAAGAAAGCCCATATTTATGATACTTTATGTAGTGATAAGGACACCCCTTTATATAAGGGGTGCACAAGTTTTACACGATTGTCTGTGGTTTTAAAATTGTTTAATCTGAAAGCGAAAAATGGGTGGTCGGATAAAAGTTTCATGGAATTGCTTTATTTGCCAAAACAAATGCTATCTGAAGATAACAGTTTACCTGATCGTTGTTATGATGCCAAGAAGATATCGTGTCCAATGGGTATGGAGTATATCAAAATACATACATGCCCTAATGACTGCATATTATACAGGAAAAAGTATGAAAATTTGGATCAATGTCCGGAATGTGGGGTGTCGCGTTACAAGCTGAAAGATAGCAATGGTATGACAATGTTAATAAGAAGAGGCCTCTTTCTAAAATGTTATGGTACTTGCCAATAATTTCAAGATTCAAGAGACTTTTTGTTAATGTGAATGACATAAAGAATATTAGATGACATGCAGATGAAAGAAAATGTGATGGAAACATACGCCATGTAGCTTATTTTTTGCAATGAAAGAAAATTAATTCGTTGTTTCTGGATTTTGGCACGGATCCAAGAAACCTTAGGTTTGGGCTTGCCACCAATGGAATGAACCCCTTTGGTAATATGAGTACTAACCATTCTTCGTGGCCTATTCTTCTCACGATTTTCAACCTATCTCTTTAGTTGTGGATGAAGCGTAAGTATATGTTGTTAAGTATGATGATTTATGGACCACAACAACCTGGAAACGGCATAGATGTTTATCTAAGTCCCTTAATTGAAGATTTAAGATTTTTGTGGGAGGAAGGCGTTGAAGTTGATGATGCATATTCTGGTGAAAAGTTTAAGATGCGTGCAATGTTATTTTGCACAATCAATGACTTTCCTGCATATGGTAATTTGGCTGGATATAGTGTCAAAGGACACAAAGCGTGTCCTATTTGTGAATCAGATACCTGTTATCACCAACTCGAGTTTAGAAAAAAGACTGTTTACCTTGGGTATCAGAAATTTCTAAAACCCAATCATTCTTATCGTAGATTGCGGAAGGCTTTTAATAGAGAGTATGAGTTTGATATCGCTCCTAAACCTTTAATCGGGGATGAAGTTTATCAACGACAGAAACACATTAATGTTGTCTTTGGAAACAGAGAAAAAGAAAAAGGGTCACTTGAGAAAAATATATGGAAAAGGAGGTATGTGTTTTTTGATCTTACATATTGGTCAAGTCTCGATATAAGACATTGTCTTGATGTGATGCATGTGGAGAAAAATGTGTGTGATAGTTTGATTGGAACACCTCTAAACATTCCAGGCAAGACTAAAGATAGTAAGAAATATCTTCTCAATATGGAGGCGATGGGTATACGAAAACAATTGACTCCAATATAAAAAGGGAAAATAACTTATCTTCCTCCGGCTTGTTACACTCTATGTAAAAAGGAAAAGAAAAGTTTTTGCGAGTGTTTGCATGGTATCAAAGTTCCCCAAGGTTACTCATCAAACATCAAGAAACTTGTATCAATGAAAGATCTCAAGTTAATTGGTTTGAAATCTCATGATTGTCATGTCTTGATGCAACAACTTCTACTAGTGGCTATCTGTGGCATCCTACCAAAAAACGTGAGAGTAACTATAACCAGACTGTGTTTGTTCTTCAATGCCATATGTAGTAAAGTTTTTTATTTCAAAAAAATAGATGAATTGGAAGATGAAACTGTCATAATCTTGTGTCAATTGGTGATGTATTTTCCTCCATCATTTTTTGACATTATGGTTCACTTACTTGTTCATCTAGCCAGAAAAACCAGAATTTGTGGTCTAGTTTATTTAAGGTGGATGTATTAAATAGAGCGATATATGAAGATCTTTAAAGGATATACGAAGAATCATCACCGACCGGAAGTTTCGATTGTTGAAAGGTACATCACAGAAGAAGCTGTTGAGTTTTGTACAAACTATTTGTGGGAAGCAGAGTCTATAGGAATTCTAAAGTCTTGTCATGGTGACACTGAAGGTAAAGGTATTCAAGGTTTAAATGTTAAGTCAATGGCTCGTGATGTAGTTATTCATGCACATTTCTATATATTGAATAATCTTGAAAAAGTTCAACCTTACGTGGCTACTCACAAAAGACTTTTGAAGAAAAGATATCCACAAATGAGTGACAAGTTGTTATTGATCGATCATAACAAGAAATTCCTAGATTGGTTTAATAAAAGGATACCAAAAGATCATAGTGCATCCGAGACAATTTAATGGTTGTCGTTCATGCCAAAATTTAATGTGATAACTTGGACTGCATATAACATTGGTCATTATACCTTTTATACAAAATCAAAAGATAATTGTAGCACAATGCAAAATAGTGGAGTTATGGTTGAGGCCGAATCCATGTATTTCTCTAGTTCGAAAGATAAGAATCCAATATTGGCATCTAGTGCGTTCTATGGTGTCATTGAGGAGATTTGGGAGATTGATTATGTTATCTTCAAAGTGCCTTTATTTAAATGCAAGTGGGTTCCCAATAATATTAATGGTGTACAAACTGATGATTTAGGATTTACCCTGGTTGACCTTAGCAAGGTAAATATATGACTGAACCATTCATCATGGCTTCACAAGAAAAACAAGTTTTCTATGTGAGCGACCCTTCACACACATTGGGAAAATTGTCAATTGTTCTCCGAGGAAAAGACATTTCTAGTAGTGATGAAAGTTTTGATATTCCTTCTACTCGTTCTTACACAACAAAAGTGCCTACTACGTATGATGAAATTGATAGAGATGATGTGCATTCTATTCGTATCGATCATAATGAATGCATATGGGAAAATTAACAAGTAAGTATTTTATTCTTTATTCATAATTTAATGTACATTATTATTTCTAACTATATTTATTACTAACAAGTATGATTATGTGATATTGTAGGTGTTTAAAGTTAAGACACCAAGAGACAAAGAAACCAAAACACTCTATAAGATACAATTATATGATATTATATAATGTTTGTAGGTTGTTTTGTGCCATTTTTCATTTGATGTAATATTTATACAATGTTTGGTTCTTAATCCAATGCATGGATTTGATGTAATACAATACAATTATTTATTATGATACAATTGTTGTTTATGTTCTAATACAATTCACAAAAATATAGGTTAAAAATGGAAAATTTTCAAAAAGTAGAAAAATATATTTTATAAAAGCAGATAATTTAACGACGGCTGTTAAATATGACCGTGGTTATATAGTTAACGTTGTCCAGAATAATATATATATATATATATATATATATATATATATATATATATATATATATATATATATATATATACCAAAAAGGCGCTGTTAAGAATCGAACTTGGAACATTTAATATATTTCAACGGTTAGTTAAAGTAACTGTGGTAATATGTCGTGTACTTTCAGGTTTTTTACAACGGTCATACGACCGTGATTGTAAGTAACGCATATACAATCACACACTACGTAACAACGGTCGGTCCTACGTGATAATATATATTTTCCAACCGTTATTATATATGTTTTTCGTAGTAGTGTTAAATGAAGAAGATCAATTTAGCGTTGAGAGAGATAAAGAGAAAATAAGGATTCTAAAGAGAGAAAAGATGAGAGAAACATATTTCCGTTGTTTCACAACCAGCCTCACTAAATTGAAGATCCCAGATTTGTTAACTGTCGGATCGAACTTAAATTTGGAGGGTAGGTTCGCAACACCTGTATCTAAATTTGACAGTTCAGAATTTTACAACAAGGTTTGAGCCGAGAGATATCTGCTTCGCACTGAAGCTGCAAATTTTGGGTAATTTTTCAGCTTTTTGATTCTTATTTGTAAGCTAGTTTGCTTTGTGATTTGCAGTTGTTAACACTAGTTTGTGAATCATTTTAAGACTCTCTTATACTCTTAATTGATTATAGTGGAGTTATTTCTTTGGTCTTGGCGACTCGTGTTTTTACTTTTTTATTGAAAGGTTTTCCACATTAAAATATTGGTGTTGATTTGTGTCTTTATTTGTTCAATTTGTCGTCCTATATTTGTTGTTGATCCTAAAGGTTCCCAGAAGTGTGAGAAATTTTATATTCAATGCGTATTGGTCTGTTATTGTGTCTTAATTTTTCACTATTAACCCCTCCCAAATTTTCCGAACCCCCTCATCTAATACAACTTTTTAATTCTTCAAATTATGGAATTTTTGTTTTTTAATAAAAATCAATCTCAAAACCTCTCCACTAATTACAAAAACATTTTTTTTATAAATTATAAATAAAAAATATCAACTTTATTTCATTTAGGAATCTTATTTTAATTTTTTTAAATGAAATTAAATATAAATTATATTTAATTTATTTTCTCTCTATTTTTTTATAAACAACAATTAATTGAAATTATTTTTATATTTTTTCAAAAAAAAACTTTTAAAAGAATACAAAAATAAAATTTTCTTAATAACGGTGAAATATTGACTTTTACTTATAAATCGCTACAGTTAGTGTGTTTTTTATCTTGAATTATAAAAAATAAAAAAAAAAAGTTTCTTTTTGGCTCATATATCATTTTCAAAGGAAAAATAACACTCTCCTAAAACTCCTATTTAATTTGTCCTCATTCATCTCTGTGCCAAATAATCAATAAAAATGTTTTTACATTATCCCATAAAATTAATTTAAAAAAAAACAAAATTAATCTCTAAATCATTATGTTTAAGCATAAAGGAAAGATATGATGGTTAAATAAAATAAAACACTTAAATAAATGAAATAAGAGGATACATTTCGACACATCAAGTAGGTGAGAAAGTATCAAACAATTTTTTGACAAGAAAAAACTCTTAGAATATTTTCGGTGATGAGGTTTAACATATGCATTGTTAGTGCATGGACAAAAAAAATATCATTATTGATAATGTTGATTGTATCCAGAGAAGGAATATATCGGACTAATTAATAAGGATCTACGGTCTAATCTATATAATTTTATGTTAGATCAGATTTTTTTTTTTTTGTAAATATAACAGATTTAGAGTGTGTTTGGATGAAAGATTTTAATGAGGAAAAGTAATTTTTTGAAGGAATTTGAAATAACTTAATCAAAATCCATTGTTTGGATTAAAAATATGGAGAATTGTTAAAATGATGTAAATTTATAGAATATTTTATTCATGTTAAATTTAAAGAATTTAAAATGACACCAAAAAGTAAAGAATTTCAAATTGTTTCTTAACTCTATATAATATGAATGTTAAATTGTTTATTATTAATTTTTTAAATTTTGCAAGATGGTCCTTATATTTTATGAAAATTTCAAATTCACCCCCAAAATTTTCAAAAAATTGCAAATTAGTCCCTAATAATTTTTAATTTTACAAATTGGTCCCTTCAAATTTTCAAAAATTATAAATTGGTCCCTATTTTTCATATTTTAAATTTGACCCAAAAGCTTTAAAAATTATAAAAATGACCCCAAATTTTTTACATTGAATCATTTGAATTACTTATAATTTTAAATTCCCTAAAAATTCTCAAATTCCTCATCCAAACACACTCTTAGGCTTTCCTATAAGTCAATTTAGCTAAAAAACTTAAGTCACATGCCATAAAAAAAGTCTTCTAACTCTATTAGAGTGAGCTATTTGAATAAAAATGAATAATTGTATTACTATTATATTGTATTTTATACTTTTAATTAAAATACAAAAATAAATCTTAGTTATCTTAAAGAACATATGAAAATAAGTTGAAAAGATATTATGAACAATGTCATAAGTTGTTGTCTTAAGTTGTTTTCATAAGTTCTCTCAAACAAATAGTATTACAAAATTTATCCTAATATGTAAACTCGAAGAAGTCAATAAAAACAAACATTTAGTCTCATTGATCTTTTAATTCATTAGTCTATTTAACATTAGTTTAATTTCTTATTAAAAATGTTCAAATGAAGTAGGCTAGTAGATCAATCATGCGTTCGAAAAGGTCAGACCCAAGCCTAAAAATAAGCCTATGATAGGCTATAGGGAAAGCTTATGCTTTCAATTTTTTAGTAGGTCTGACTCAGGCTTGGCAAAGCCTAACTCGGTCCAGCCTATTCCCACCCCTAATTGTACCCCGCATGAAGTTGAGTTAGCAACCAAACTTGCAAATAGAGTGTATGTGCTGGTTTGGGTTGGGTTTGACCAAATCCAAAATCCAATATCCAATCCATATAGGATGAGGATTTAACTTGTCACCCTAGTTATACCTGGCACCCTCATACATTGAGTGAATTTACCATATAATTCTTGACACAATTTTAAAATCATATTATCAAATTCACTAAAAATTTGCACAAATCTTGAACCTCTTAGGCGATACCTGTAATGCCCCAGACTACTTTCAGAATTACCGACTGACCCCACAAACCAACACGGGTTTGGTTTTTCCCTAGAAGCTGCTAGGAGTGTCTCATTGTCATGCCTCGGGCACCGGCAACCACTCTCTGGCCTCGGGTGTTACATGTAACCACTCTCCGCCCTCTTCGGCCTCAGGTGTTACATGCCCACCAGCTTTCGTTTGGTTTGTGGGGTCACTCGGTAATCCTGAAAGCAGACTGGGACGTTACAATACCGGAAATCATGAGAAGCATACCCGGAATTTCTAAAATGTGAGTTTTCTTTGTTGTTTTTCATGCATTTTTACCAGCAATGTTGGAATTTCTGATAAAAAATCATAAGTTGTATGAGTTTTTACCGAGAATTTTGAAATTTTTGATATTTTTATACCATGGATTCCATAATTCCTTATATATTTATACAATTTATGTCGGGAATTCCAACATTTCCAATACATATGTACCAGGAATTTTGGAATTCTTGGTAGTTAAATTTTTGGAAAAATACCATTTTTGGTCCCTTAACTATACCATTGGATTCAGATTGGTCCCTTAATTTTATTCCGTGTCAGATTGGTCCTTTAACTCTTTAAAATGTGTCATGTTAGTTCTTTTTGTCTAAATTGTTTTACATATATTACCGGAAATGTTGAAATTCCCAGAAGAAATCCAATTTTTCTAGAAATTTTGAGTTTTTTGACAGTAAGTTCAATTTATGTCCTATATCTAGTATCATGTGTAATCTTTGCAGATAAGTCTCATGTATATGTTGATGCTCGGTACATGTGGTTGTTCAGTAACCTTGAGTCTACCAGCTAGACTTGGGGCTGTGTTGTTTTGACTGTCCTATATTAAACACTGAGAGTTGCCACTGTCTTTAAGACCAAGCAGCTCTTTGGCTATTTGAGTATATTGCAGGTATATTAAAATTATTATTTGTAATATAGTTCTTATTTAATTGTTATGTATGACATTTATTGATTTATCTATGTTCTTTTATCAGTGCTGGATATACAAGCATTTCCCCAACATCTGTGACAGTAGGGTATTGGTGTGGATCCATCCAAGGTAGATGCAGCTCTTCAGTGGGAGAATCCAAAGTCGGTAACTGAGATTAGGAGCTTTTTGGGCTTGGCTGGTTATTACCGTAGGTTTATTGAAGGCTTTTCGAAGTTGGCACTTCTCTTGACTCAGTCGGCTTACAAAGGTAAAGCATTTGTGTGGGATGTTCACTGTGAGAAGAGTTTCATTGAGCTGAAGAAGAGATTGACTACAACTCCAGTTTTAATTCAACCCGAACCAGATAAACTGTTTATGGTGTATTGCGACGCTTCATTGATGGGTTTAGGAGGTGTGTTAACGCATAATGGAAAAGCTATGGCTTATGCTTCACGACATCTATGGGTCCATGAGAGGAATTATCCAACTCATGATTTGGAATTAGTTGCGGTAGTATTCATATTGAAAATTTGGAGGCACTATCTTTATGGTTCCGAATTTGAAGTGTATAGTGATCATAAGAGCTTGAGGTATCTGTTTGATCATAAGAAGTTGAATATGAGACAAAGAAGGTGGTTAGAATTCTTAAAGGATTATGATTTCGGTTTGAACTATCATCCCGGTAAAGCTAATGTCGTGGCGGATGCTTTGAGTCGGGAGACGTTGCATATGTCTACTATGATGGATAAAGAGTCAGAATTGATTGAGCAGTTCAGAGATATGAGTTTAGTTTGCGAACAGACACCGCATAGTGTGATGTTGGGTATGCTTAAGATCAACAATGAATTTATTAATAGTATTATAGAGGGCCAGAAGTTGGATGTAAAACTAGTGGATTTGATGATTGGAAATGAACAAGATGAAAGTAACGAATGCAGAGTGGATGAACAAGGTGTGTTGAGATTCCGTGATAGGATTTGTATTCCTGATGATCCTGAGTTGAAAAGAATGATTCTAGAAGAAAGTCATATGAGTAGTTTGAGCGTCCATTCAGGAGCTACAAAGATGTATCAAGACTTGAAGAAGATATTTTGGTGGCCTGGATTGAAGCGTGATGTGGCTAAGTTTGTGTATGCTTGTTTGACATGTCAGAAGGCGAAGGCGGAACATCAGAAACCTGCTGATTTGATGCAACAATTAGATATTCCCGAGTGGAAGTGGGACAACATTTCTATGGATTTTGTGACTAGGTTGCCTAATACTCCAAAAGGGCATGATGCCATTTGGGTAGTGGTGGATAGACTGATGAAGTCGGCGCATTTTATTTCGATTAATATCAGTTTTCCTTTGCAGAGGCTGGCAGAGATTTATATTCAGGTGATTGTGAAGTTGCATGGAGTTCCGTTGAGTGTTGTGTCGGATAGAGATCCAAGGTTCACTTCCATATTTTGGGAGAGTTTGCAAGAAGCTTTGGGATCAAAACTGAGATTGAGTTCGGCTTATCACCCGTAGACGGATAGACAGGTGGAGAGAACTATACAATCTCTGGAGGATTTGTTGAGGGCTCGTGTGTTGGAACAAGGAGGTGCTTGGGATAGCCACTTGTCGTTGATTGAGTTCACTTATAATAACAGTTATCATTCCAGTATTGGAATGACGCCTTTTGAAGCTTTGTATGGTCGGAGGTGTCAGACGCCTTTGTGTTGGCATGAATCTGGAGAAACTGTAGTACTTGGACCTGAGATTGTTCAGCAGACTACTGAAAAGGTGAAGCTAATTCGGGAAAAGATGAAAGCTTCGCAGAGTAGGTAGAAGAGCTACCATGATAAGAAGAGGAAAGATCTTGAGTTTCAAGAAGGAGACCATGTGTTTTTTAGAGTCACTCTGGTGACCGGTGTCAGACGTGCGTTGAAGTTGAGGAAGCTTACTCCTCGGTTTATTGGTCCATATCAGACTTCTGCAAGAGTTGGACCTGTTGCCTACAGAGTGAAGTTGCCACCCAAATTGTCGAATTTGCACGATGTGTTCCATGTGTCACAGCTTCGGAAGTATGTTTCGGACCCATCGCATGTGATTCTGATAGACGATGTAGAAGTAAGGGATAACCTTACGGTTGAGGCCTTACCGATACGGATTGAAGACCGCGAGGTAAAGCAATTGAGGGGTAAAGAGACCACCCTTGTGAAGGTAGTGTGGGGAGGCGCTGTCGGTGGAAATATGACTTGGGAGTTAGAGAGCAGGATGCGAGAATCGTATCCGGAGTTGTTCGTATGAGGTAAATTTTTTAGGACGAAAATATTCTAAGTGGGGGGGGGGGGGAGTTGTAACACCCCGATTTATTTTATTATTTTTCGTAATTAGAATTATATGATGTTGTGTATATGTCTGTGATTATGCGTGTTTTGGTCGTGTTTGGGTTGCCCTTAGTATGGGGTAGTGACCTTAGAATTGTAGAGATTAAGGTGTTGGGTGTGTGTGAGCAATTATGTAGAGAGGAGTGGCGCGGTTAGTAATTAATTAATTAATATTAGAAATATTTGATTAATATTATTAATGTGAATTGTTAAGAAATATTGTTATTATTATTTAATTAGTAAAATAATAATAATAATATTGAGATAATGATAATAATATTATGAAATTAAAAAGAATATTAGAAAATAGAAAATGGGATTAGAGGAGAAAATCATTCAGTACGTGTTTTTGGAGGAAAAGAGGAAGAGGAGAGTTAGGGAAAAAGGGAAGAGAAAAGCCATTGTTGAGGCTGAGGTTTTTGTCAAGAACTCTAAGGTAAGGGTGGGGTTCTCTAATCTCTAAGGGTTGCATAATATTTGTATGAGGGTAGATAAACCTTTAGGATCATCCCTATGTGTTGTTTGTGTTGATTTGGGGATTGGGGTTTTGCGTGTCGGAGGTTTTGATTAGAGGAAAAATGCATAAATTGACCGGTTGAATTGTGGTTTATGTATTCCTATTTGTTTATATGATAATCTGTGATTGTATGTGTATTTTCGGGGTTGTTTGTGGGTAGAACCGGAGAAAGGTTGGGGCTAGCTTGTGTTGAAATCGCAACTGTAGAATTACAGAATCGGGCAATTCGTTGTGCGAATGAAAGTTCGTTGGGCGAATGTTCGCCATAGATTCGCTAAGAGAATGAGGAAGCGAGCGAAGGGAAAGAAGAGAAATTCTGGAATAAGTGGTGGGGAAGTTCTCCCCAGGTTCGCTGAGCGAACTCCTGGCGAACTCCAGTTCGCTGGGCGAATGAGAAGCGAATGGGGAGGAGAAAAAGTGAGTCTCGGGTTTTTGTATGGGAGGGTTTGTCCGCTGGAGACTTCGCTAGGAGAACTCATAGCGAATGATAGTTCGCTAGGCAAACTCGCAGCGAGCATGACAGTGTTGTTTTGCTGCTATACGGACATAATTTTCTTAAACTTTAAAAATTTATAACTTTTAATCTGTATGTCCGTTTTAGTCGCCGTTCGAATCGTTGGAAAGCCGGTTTCATATACTTTTTGTTAAAAATTAATTTCAATACCAGAATTCCAACCATTTGACGCGTTAATTAGGTTTTCGTGCATGTTGTTATGTGTTTCGCGTTGAAATGGTGAATTCGGTTGTGTGAATGCGTGTTGTAGCTGTGGATTGCGATTGTTGTATGCTTTGGAAGGTATATGCTATGTGTTAGATAATTATGGTGTGATGTATTGGCTTATTGTTAGTCATATGCATTTTGTTGTCATTGTATGTTGTCGTTGTATGCATGCCATGTTGCATAATTTGTGTGATAAGTCGTGTGCCCATGTGGGGTGTGAGCGTCTTATCCGAATTCTTTGAAATAGAATCATATTGTTGTTGTTGTTGAGGTAATCGTGTGCCCATGGGGGGTGTGAGCTATCACGGATGTCGTGTGCCCATGTGGGGTGTGAGCGACTTATATGGAAATTCCGACGGGAATTATGATCATGAAAAAGGGATCGAATTGGTACCACATGCATTGAATCGAGTTGTGAGTCTCATTACATTGCATTATGTTGTGTTGTATTTGAGAATTGTATGATTATCTGCTTATGTGGAAAAGTGTGATTTTGTTGATGTAGTAATGATAGGGTGAATGATGTAATTTATTAAATGCTTTTATATTTATGTTATGCATTTCTTTTGTTGATTTGAGAATCTCAACCCTTCTGTTTGAATGTTACCTCTACGTGGGGTAACGTGCATATAATCAAGATTAGTGCGGAGTTGAAGTTAGTGAAGATGAAGTCTTCTATTTTATTTCGTTGAGTCGGCGTCTGCTCTGATGTGTAACACTGGGGTTTTGGAACGCTTACTGTTATTTCTTTTATTGTTATTTGTGGCTTTTATTTAATTGATGATGGCATTAAACATGTTATGTTTTAGTTGAATTTCCGTTGCTATATGAGAAGATCAATTAAGTATGGTTTTATTGATGATATTTATGTGTTACATGTCGTATCCATGAGCAGGTGAATGTTGAAAAGTAGCATCCTAGACGTTGTATGTTTTATTTTACTCTGATATTTTATTATTAATTATCGCGGGGGTTTAGGGTGTTACATGATCTACTTTATAATTTTCACTGAGCTTGGCTTAAGGAAACAATATATGAGGCCATGCGAAGGCTAGAGTCTCCTAGTGTTCAATGATTTTTCCACTAATCCTTATGGACATATGTACTTATAAGTATCCTTAGAATCGGGAAATAACAAGAGGAGAGTAAACATTTGTTTCTTTTTTATTCCATGAAAAAATATATATAATGACATTCTCAACCGAACATTCTTGGCATCTCTAGATGCATGGCCTCCCCCGTCCGCCTAAAGATAAAGTACCACAATGATTTTGGGAGATTTGTTGTAGTCAAAGTCGACCTTCATGGAGCACGACAAATACAAGCAGCAATATTGATTAATCCCTTGTCGAGACCTATGATTCCAGAAGGAAGAGGTGGAGAAGCTGATAGTGATTCGAATGTAGTTGATCTCAATGTTTGCAAAGACAAACCCCCACAGGGAGATGAACTAGGCTCCTTGATTGGAATCAAGAAGAAAGTTCTAAGGTCGATCCTGGATAGGGAATTCAAAGACGTCCAACGGGATAATCATTTAATGAGGTCAGTAAGGATATGAGCCGACCTACCTACTAAAGTGAAGGAAAGTTTAATTAAATGCTTGAGTTCCAACACTAATATCTCGTCCATCTCTCTCCCATGAGATTCTTGGCACATATCATAGTGTAACATGTCACCATCTGAGCATTGATTCCAATTCCCGGTACATTTCGCTGAGGATAAGGTGGCAGTCTCTCGAGAAGGATGAGACAGCAATAAAGATAATCCAAGGTTTATTGGACACTAATTTCATTTGTGAAGTGAAATAAACCGATTGGAAGTCCAATTTCGTGATAGGCAATGTAGTACCCTAAATTTTGACCAGTGTTTTTTATTATTTCTTTTCTTCTTTTTAGGATTTTTTGTATTAGGGGATGTCATTTAGATGACAGTGGGTTCTTGAGATCGATAACACTTTTTTTAGGCTCATGTGGGATTTGGTTTGGTATAAGGATTTTTTATTCGTTACTATTTGTTTTATTTAAAGGGAGTCTGTTTAATTTTTTAGAGTAATTTTTATAGAAAAAATATTTTTTAAGTGAATATTATTCTTGCTTTTTTGCTGTGTTTTTTTTTTTTATGTAAGTTAAATGGCATCAGAATTAAGTTTTAAGCTTTAAGTTAGTCATTTTAAAAGTAATTAATAATTAGGGTCATATTAATTTTTAATCGAATTATACTAGGGTCATATTGGGGTTATTAGAGGATTAATGTTAATATTAATATTATTATTAATATTAATATTATCATGGAATTATTATTAAAAATTTTTAAATACTCGCTAATGTTGTTTTATTTTGAATAAATAAAATGGTATAGTTGGTTGCAAGGGGAGTATAGGGAGTTACAAGACGGAGAGGTTGTGTGTTCAAATCCTACCTCCTCCATTTTTAGTTGTTTTTCTTTTTATTCATTTACTACTAACATTTTCTATTTTTACTTTTAAGCATAAAAAATCATAAAACTAATATTTTTTTATTATTTAAATATTAATTTTCGTATTTGTATTTAATGCATTTTTAAAAATATCATTTTTTCAATAAAATCATTATTTTATGGAAAAAATCTCAAAAAAAATCATATAAATCAAAATAAATCAAAAAAACTTTTTCATTATCATTATATGACTATTATTATTATTATTCAAATTTTTAATTTTATATTATCATTATTAATTATTCAAATTCATCCAGCCATGAATCCATCCAGATTCATTGGCTTGGGCTTTAAAAAATAAAATAAATCTGGTTGATTCAATCACTTTTTTTGACCTAGTTTTTCTTTATAAATAGAGCTCTTGTCTCTCATATTTGGGGGGATTTACAAACCATACGATAAAAAAAGTTGTTGTTCTTAACTCATCGAGGAGCAACAACACTAAAACCCTCAACAATATTAAACCCTAAACCTTCAACATCCCTCAAAGGCAAAAAAAAAGGAGAAAGGTAAACCTTAAACCCTCAACAATATTAAACCCTATACCTTCAACATCCCTCAAAGACACAAAGGAAAGCAAAATAAGGGGAAAAGGTACAAGGGAAAAAGGCAAAAGAAGGGAAAAAGACACAAGAAGGGGAAAAGGCACAGGGGAAAGGAAAGAAGGGAAAAAGGAAAAAGAAGGGGAAAAAGCACAAAAGCAAAGGAAAGAAAATAAGGGATGAAACGGCTTAAATTGGTCGCGGCAAGGGGAGGTAACTCGAATACTTGGCTTTTTTTTTATTGTTGTGTGTTGCTGTTGATTGATTGGGTTTTTAGGGATATTTTTGGAAAAGTTAGGACTAGGGTTCTTGGTTCATACCAAAGGGTTAGGGTTCTTGGGGAAAAAGGGTTAGGGTTCATATTGAACCCTTGGGGTTTTAATTAATTTAATTAAATTAAATCCTTAATTTAATTATTAATTGGGTATTAAGGAATTAATTAAGGGATTAGGGTTTATTATTATGGAAAAATATAATTAGGGATTTTAGAATTGTTATTTTATTTTCTAGGGATTTATTTAGGGTTTTAAAGATTTAATCAATTATTAGTTAGGTTTACTTTATCATAAAAATAAGAAAATTATTTTTAATAAATAGGATTTTCTGTTAAATTCTGGATTTTGGGGATGATATATTTTGTGATTTTATTTTTTATCAAAGTATGTGGTTTATGACTTATTTTAATGAGAAAATATAATTTTGGGATTAAATTTCTAAATTGAATTTAAATATGATTTTGAAATTTAAAAAAATCTATTTTTGAATTTAGGGATGTTTTGGGGTTAAAATTTTAATTAGGATTTAGAAATAGGATTTTAGGGTTTTTTGTATAATTAAATTAATAACTTAATTTAATTGTTTAATTGGGTTAAAATTTTAATTAGGATTTAGAAATAGGATTTTAGGGTTTTTTGTATAATTAAATTAATAACTTAATTTAATTGTTTAATTAGGTTAAAATTTTAATTAGGATTTAGAAATAGGATTTTAGGGTTTTTTGTATAATTAAATTAATAATTTAATTTAATTGTTTAATTGGGTTAAAATTTTAATTAGGATTTAGAAATAGGATTTTAGGGTTTTTTGTATAATTAAATTAATAACTTAATTTAATTGTTTAATTGGGTTAAAATTTTAATTAGGATTTAGAAATAGGATTTTAGGGTTTTTTGTATAATTAAATTAATAACTTAATTTAATTGTTTAATTGGGTTAAAATTTTAATTAGGATTTAGAAATAGGATTTTAGGGTTTTTTGTATAATTAAATTAATAACTTAATTTAATTATTTAATTAGGTTAAATTTTAATTAGGGTTTAGGTTTTTTCAATTAATTAAATTAATAACTTAATTTAATTACTTAATTATGATTTAGATTTTAATTAGGGATTAGAAATAGGATTTTGGGGATATTGGTATTAGGATAAATATTTAAGTGTTATTCTATTTTATTTCTTTAATTTTTGGTTTTGTTTTCATAATTAATAGTTTTGTATATTTAAAATAATTGGGCTATTCTCTTTTTTTTAAAACAGGAATTATAATTAGGATTTAGGAATTATATTTAGGATATTTAGGGATTAGGAATTATAATTAGGATATTTTAGGGATAATTATGGGCTTGTATTATTCTAGACAAAAAAAATTTATATATTTAAAATAATTTATTTATATTTTTAAATAAGGATTTTTTTTTTAAATGGGATTTTGTTCTTGAGTTTTGGGATGAAGTATTTTGGGAATTTCGATTTTTTTATTAAAATTAGGTTTAGGATTTATTCTAAGGAAATTAATATTTTTAGATTTTTATTTAAATTGAATAAATATGGGTTTGGAATAAAAATAAATTAAAGTAAACTCAACTTAATTTTTGGGGATTAAATTCTTTTATTTTGGGAGTATTTAAAATTTGGAAATTACATTTTTTGATTTGGGATAATTTGGGGGGATAAATTTTGCTATTTTTAGCATAAGGGCATTTTGGGTTTTGTTATTAAATTCTATGGGACTTTAGGAATTTATTTTTAACATAAGGGATATAAAGGATTTATGGGATTTAAAGGAATGGGATTTGAGGGATAATTATTGAAAACTTAAGGGTTATAATAGGATTCTTTTAAGGATTTAAAACTTGGGATAAAGCTCTTGGTCCGAGAGCCTAAATAAGGGATGGGATTTAGGGATAGCACTCTTAGGTTCAAAGAGTATAAATATAGGCCAGGGGATAAGGGATTTTGGGATAAAACTCTCCATCCGAGAGTATAAACAATAGATAAGGGATTAAGGGATAGAACTCTTCATCCGAGAATATAAATAATGGATAGGACTTAAGGGATAAAACTCTTTTTTCCGAGAGTATAAATAAAGGATAGGATTTTGGGATAAAACTCTTCCTCCGAGAGTATAAATAAACGGATCAGGATTTAAGGGATATAACTCCTTATCTAGGAGTATAAATAATAGATCAAGGGATAGAACTCCTTATCTAGGAGTATAAACAATAGATTTGGGGATAAAACTCTTTATCCAAGAGTATAAATAGTGGATTAGGTTTTGGGACTAGGATTAGGGGGTAGGAATAGGGAAGGTGAACTACGGTTACTCTGATCCTTCAAAATTGAAGGTACGTAGGCATAGGGTTGTAAACCCTAGCGAGTACATTAATAAAAAACTTAAGATTCTTTTGTGACATAAATAACAAATTAGACAAAAAACAAACAAACCCTAGAATCTAAGGAGGATCCCATTGAGTACAATGGAAGTGAGGGGTGCGTAACACCTTCCCCTCACTTAACCGACTCCCGAACCTTAGGAATCTCTGTCCTTGGGATTAAGGATTTTTAGGTTTATCATTATTTTCCTTAAAAAATATGATGGCGACTCGATATTTTTGCCGGCCGCGATAGTCAAGAAATCATCTAAAAAATGGAGAACGTTCATTGATTATACTGATCTTAATAAAACATGTCCCAAAGACTCATACCCGCTCCCAAGTATAGATAAGTTAGTTAACAAATCGGCCGAATACAAGCTTTTGTCATTCATGGATGCATATTCTGGCTACAATCAAATACCAATGCAAGAGCTAGGCAGAGAGAAAACTTATTTCATGATCGAGAAAGCCAACTACCAATATAATGTGATGCCATTTGGTTTTAAAATTGCAGGAGCAACATATCAAAGGATGATTAATAATTTTTCAAAAAAGAAATAGGAGAAACACTGGAAGTGTACATGGATGGCATATGATCGTTAATTCCAGAGAAGAAGGGATACACAACCCCCACCTTTCTTGGGTCTTCCGAAGAGTCTCATAGTATAATATGAGGCTCAATCTAGAAAAGTGAATATGCAGGGTGAGAGCCAGATAATTTATGGATTTTTATCCGATATAGCGATAGAGAGAGGCATAGAAGAAAATTCAAATAAATGTGAGACAATAATCCAGATGGTGGCACCAACAACGAAGAAGGAAGTCATGAAATTGAATGGGATGCTAACAACTTTGAACATATTCATTTGGCAAAATACCCTTTTTGGTCCTTTAACTTTACCTCGGGGTTCATTTTGGTCCCTTAACTTTAAAAAGTGTCATATTGGTCCTTTAACTCTTCAAAACGTTCCATATTAGTCCTTTTCGTCTTATTAGCGACAGAAAAATTCAAAAATCAGTCACTAAAATCTGTCGCTAATAAGACAAAGGGACTAATATGGAACGTTTTGAAGAGTTAAGGGACCAAAATGACACTTTTTAAAGTTAAGGGACCAAAATGAACCTCGGGGTAAAGTTAAAGGACCAAAAAATGTATTTTGCCTATTCATTTTAAGGTCAGCATAACACACTCTCCTGTTTTATAAGTTATTGAAGAACGAATTGCTATAAGAAGAGAGTATATATACCCCACAATGCCAAAAAGTGTTCATGTCCCTAAAGATTGCCTTATCAACTCCACTTGCGATGTCCCACCCCATAACAAGAGATTTTATATACATTTATCTAACCATATCCGAGGAAGTAGTTATTGTCGTCCTCATAAGAGAACCAAACACTCACCAAAGCCTGGTCTATTTCATCTCCAAATCTTTGGATAGAACACATTCATAGTATGAAAAGATATAAAAAGAGGCCCAAACTTTAGTGATGCATCCAGAAAGCTATGGTGTTATTTCTTGGCATATACTTGTGAGTATTGATCTACCACTGAAGCAAGTGCTCAACTGACCAGAACTAGTTAGATGTCTAACAAAATGGTCCATTGAAATGTCCAAATTTGACATGTCTTACGAGTGAGAAAATACTTGATGGCACAACTATTCACATATTTCATATAATAAATAACCTTGGGTGCACCAAAATCATCTCATTCTTGGGTGGTATTTACATATAGATCATTCAACAGTCGTGGAAGTGGAGACGAACTCATTCTAGAAAACAAATATGACATGATAATTGATGTATCTTTGTGTTCAAGTTTTCTAACACCAATAACCAAGTTATGTACAAAGCAATTAATAACGACCTCATATTGGCCTCCGAGATGGGAGTACAAAGCATCAGACAGAGGAAAAATCCCCTATTTGTGGTCTTAAAAATAAAGGGAGAAACCCATACCAAAGAACCATTACTAAAATGACATGTGATCTTGGCCAGAGAAAAATTAACAAAGTTTAAAACATCAAATATATTGCATGTCCTAAAACAGAAATAAAAACAAGAAGACGTCCTATCTAAGCTGACTAGTAGTAGATCTTATGGGATAAATCATTCCTTCATCTAAGAAAATCTTAGAAGTTTCGACATATAAAACTCAAGAATTTGGATTATGGAAATAAGCAACAATGCACAACCATCTTAGATAATTCCCATTATAAGATACATCGATTAAGGAGACTACCTGCTGATCCTATTGATGCCGCACTTGTGAAGAGAAAAGCTAGTTCTTACTCCTTGATGTTAGGGACATTGTATCAAAGGGGTTTTTTAACCTCTCTACTAAGGTGTCTGGAAAAATAAGAGACCACATATGCTCTCACTAAGGTGCATGAAGGAACAACTGAGTAGTACTTGGGTGTTCAAGCTCTAGCCATGAAAATTCTTAAAGTTGGGTACTATTGGCCAACCATGGTACAAGAAGCTAGTAATATGTAAAAAAATTTGACCAATTCCAGCGACATGGAGACATTCACAATGCCCCCATATCTGAATTGCACGTATTGAAGTCACCTTATCCTTTCTCACAACGGGGGTGGATATTCTTGGCCTTTTAACTCAAGTATTGATCGTGGCAGTAGATTACTTCACCAAGTGGTTTGTCTAGCAAGTGGTCTTTTCATGCTTAGTGATTATTATTTTATCACTGACATATTTTTGGTTTGATTTAAATTTTTCATAGCAATATTGCCAAGCAAAATAATTAAATATCTAGCCAAAGGGTGCAATGCTTAAAGAATGAGGGATAATCAATTAAAATATATTTTATCTTCAAATCTTCAATTCATTAATCAATATCAGATGAATCAAAGATTATATCTCCTCCAAAAATTAAGAAAATCAACTCATTAAGGAGGAAAGCAGAAAATCAAAATATTTTGAAGATCTAATTGATTAAGCTGCAGCTGTAACCGATTAGAGAGCTTGTTTTGGATATATTTTCAAATAAATATTTTATGGGCCAAATTTTTATGGATTTATATCACAAAAATATTTTAATAAACTTTGCTATATAATGGTACTCACTGATCCATTCTTTTGCGTCATAATTTTTTTTCTCTCTTCTCTTACTCGTGTAAGTTTCTATTTCTTACCACTGTATTATCACCTTCATCATGGCTCCAACAAGGAGTTTCCCTTTTGGAAACAATACTTCTAGCAAGTCTCCTTTAGAAGAATCTTCAACAAAGGATCAAGGAGAAAAAATATGTTCAAACGTGTAGTTATCAAGCCTTCTCACATGGAGTCAACGTCTCTTAGGGATTTCAGACCTTATGATAACATTTGTCAAGGTTTTCTTAGGGATTTATTCATCAAAGTACCAGATCATATGTTTCTAAGGCTTGTTAAGTTTTTCTATTCAAATATCAAGTTGGAAAACTTAACACTCAGAACATTAGCTATAAAATTATGAGTCTAACTTCTTATCAACAATACTTTTTTCAAAAACTGAAATTGTGTTCCATTTATGCGTTTCATAATTTAAAAACTATGGTAAAAAGTTAGCTATAAAGTTATGATTCAACAACTTTCTCTAATTATCATCGATGAGTGAACTATCTCATGTATCAATTGAGTTCGACGAGTTATATTATATGAAGTTTCAAAAGATAATGATTTTTTACCAAAGATATCATTAAGACCACTCCCCATTTTAAGATAATCACTACCTCCTTCAAATATTTCGTGCTTGAGGGACTGTGGAATGGGAAAAATTTATTGGGCCTAGAAAGATGTATCCCAAAGGCCCCTGAGAGAAACAACCTAATAGGATCAGAAAGAAATGAGCATGCGCTACCTCAGGTCACCTTATTGTGACCTCGGTCGCCTTACCCAGTCCCATGTCATTAATATATCTACTTCACTAATGTGTGACAAACACAACATTCTCAAGAAACTTTCAAAGCATGGCATGAATGGAGAAAATCGCCCCCATAATTTAGGAAGAACCTATCTCTCCCAATTCCCATTAATTTGTAGGGAAATTAGGAGAAATCGTTTCTTCCTCTCCATTATTTGGCCCACAAAGTCTCTTATATATATCCTTGCCTAAGGTTTGGAATGGGGATCCCCTAATTCCAAAAAAAATCCAGTATACAAACAGTTTTGCAATAAATTTTGTGGGTGATTCATCTTCGTTATACTTTTTGCAAGCACAAAGATTAAAAATAAATAAAAGTAAAAAACAATGAACATGATCGATCTTTTTTAACATACTTCGGCCAATGGTGTCTACCTCTACAACTATACAATAGCTATAGTTACTTTTTTATTTATTTGATTAATTAGGGTTACAATGTTATGAGTAATATATATAATACTACAACTTAGTTTACAATAATGCCCCTAAACTTTACCACGGGGGCTACTGCCTTGGAACCTTCCAGTCACCTTCCCAGAACAAATAGTTGAGCCTAATACACGTTTGGAGTTTCCACATATTGTGTTCCTCTTTTTCTTAATATGAGTCATACTCAATAATATACATCTTAGATAATATCAAGCTCGTATGAATATTTCATGTATGACGATCACATCTTGGACACTAGGGAGGCACACTTCATGCTTAACACTCATAACACATGTAACAAGTCGAACCAATGGTTGAACTTATAAGTAATGACTGTCTTGGTCAACATATCAACTGAATTCTCATAATTATGAACATTTTTAAGTAATATATATCTACATGAAAGCAACTCTCTAATCTTGCAAAATATCACACCAATATGCTTACTTTTGGTACGATACACTTGATTATTTGTCAAATAAATAGCCCTCTGACTATCATAATGCAACTGAACTCCACCTTGATCAACACCTAAATCTCTCATGTCAAACTCTTTTGCTAATATGATTTTCATTTCTTTTACGTCATGTAAATGATTAGCAGTAACCAACATATCAACAATATACAATAACATGAAAATAAAATAACATCATCAAGACTCCTAACATAAACATAACAATCATACCTACACCTTATGTAGCTAATCTAAAGCACATATGAATCAAAGCTCTTGCACCATTACCTTGTAGACTGCTTTAAACCATACAAATACCTATTCAATTTACAAAATAGTTTTCCATGTCCAGTTTTATCGAACCCCTCAGATTCTCCATGTAAAATTTCCCATCTAGATTATCGTGAAGAAATATTATCTTCACATCCATCTGCTTTAAATGCATGTCCCAGTTGGCTACCAAGGCTAACACTACCTTGTTAGAAGTATGTCTAACAACCGAAGAGAAAATCTCATCATAGTCAATCCACTTCTGTTGTGAGTACCCTTTGCTATAAGACAAGCCTTTAACTTTTCCCCTTATCTTTTTGTTACTGGTAATTTTCTTTAAAGCTCCCACTTACAACCGATGGCCATTTTCCCTTAGGAAGCTAAACATGCTCTGATGTCTGATTTTTATTCAAGAACTTCATCTCTTCCACCATTGCACACATCCACATATATTTATCCTGACTAGCTATAGTCTCTCAAAAGGTGGAAACGTATCTAGAACTAGCAAGAAATGCATAGGCTACCAAGTCTTCATACCCATATCTTTCAAGTGGCTTGGTTGAACGGTGATCTCTGTCATGTACAAGAATATAATAGTGTACTCCACCTACTCTAAATTTTGATCTTGATAGCATATGATGTAAACTTAATGGGCTCTAAATTATAGAGACTTGACTCTTATTTCCATGAATAAATATGTTGATCCTAAGCACATTCTCAAAGAGAACCTTTGAATTTTTGAAATTCTTGGTTTACTGTCAAGCCATGAATTCAGGACTTTCAACCGAAATATATATATATATATATATATATATATATATATATATATATATATATATATATATATTAATCGCAAAGGCTTGATCAGATCCTGTGATGGGCCACCAAGAACGTCTGTGATGATGGGCGCGAGATGAGGAGGAGGGGTGTACCTGCAAGGAACTCCGACACTCAAGTAAGAAAGGGTCAGAGAAAAAGGGCAAGTACAAAGTATGAGTTCTTAGGGTGATTATTCGATACCTGACCCTCTCAAGTGAGAGGGTTTATATAGTGCCCCCAGCGCGTGGCCAACGGTCCTATTTTCGGGGCGAAATAAACATTTTCCCGAAGAATAGGTAACTGCCCAAAACTAGCCGTTATGTCGGGCAAATGCGTAGTTTCGGGCACATGCCCTTAGCTGTTCAGGGACTGATGAAGCCGTACAGAACGGACAGCAGTACTAGGGAGGAGCGATGCACTCCTTGCCCGGTTAAGGGGCAGAAAGATAACTTTTTCCCCTTTACGGATTAAATTTAGGCAATCGGACCGTTCTGGGAACATAAGCGGATTGGGCCATGCCTAGCCATTGGTCCAGTCCAGAACAAGAGCCCCCCAAGTCGTTGCTCCTGAGCATGGGAGTGATGACTTAAGGATAGCCCGTTGCTCCGGGGAACCATAATGGAATCGTCATTTGGTGACGGAGGGAGTTGTCTCGTGGTGCCCGTGGGTCCTGGTGTTCGTGAGATCCGTGACCGTGTCTAGTTTGCTCGTCGTTCGGGGAGACCAACGGTTAGGAAGAATTGAAACGTTGGGACGCCACGTGTGCCTCGAGCCATGTGTTGCAGTAACTAGGCAATGATGGCTAGTCTACATCCATTATGACCTACGTGGGCGTGCCTCTGCACGTGCTCTTCAGCAGTATAAAAGGAGAGGAACTCAAGCCATTTGGAACTTTTGCTTCTCTCTCTTCTTCTTCGTTTTCCTCGGAAAGCTTTACCCGCCGCCGTCGTCCGCTGCTTCAGCCGCCACCAGCTTCGAGCTCTTGTTTTTCAGCTTTTCTAACCACGTAAGTTCTCCGATCTTGTGTTCTTTCATCTTTTTCCTTAGATTGCATGTGGCTAGGCTAGGTTTATATGACATAGGGTGGTTTTTCTGGGTTTGTTGGTGGTGGACGGTGGTTAAGCCATTTTCTGCCGCCGAGGAGGTTGCTGGAACCTCTTAGATAACTCGCGAATAGGGCGGTTTCTGGCGTTGTCGTGATGGTGACACATAGGTAACTGTTGCATTTACTCAGTTTTCGGTGCTTCGATGAAGTTTCCGGTGAACGTTTGCAGTTTCTGGTGAAGCTTTAAACGGAACTGGGAAGCGGCCCGAGGAAGCTCTTCGTTTCGGGAGTGGTTTTTCCCGAGCATCTCCTCGTGGGAGACTTTTGAGTTTTTATTTAATGTTAGGGCTTAGGCCGGGGACGCCGTCCTCAGCCCTTTATGCGCCCTTTCACTTGACTAGCGGTGGAAGGGTGGATTTGATTCTTAATCGAATTCACTTTTTTCTCTGCTTTTCAAGTGATCGATGTGGCGACAGGGCCTGACGGGGAGATTATAATAGACTCATCCGAGGAGAGCTCCGAGAGCAGCGATATAAAAGCTTCCACTATCCCCAGTGAAGTCGGGGAGGAAGTCGACGAGGATTCTACTGAGGAGTGGTCGGTGGCCGAGCCGCCCACCGAGCACGTGTCTACCTTCGCGGCCTATCTTGGAGATGTCTTCATGGTCGTTGGGCCAAAGGGGGAATGGAAGACGCACTTCCCCTCTAAGGATGACCGGATTTGTACAGACTTTGGGGAGTGGTTCGCTATGTACGAATACATATTTAAGGAGCTGGGGTTGAGGCTGCCTTTCACCTATTTTCAACAGTCAGTTTTCGTGCATCTGGACCTGGCCCCGTCGCAGCTGCACCCTAACTCGCTGGCGTTCATTCGTGCCTTTGAGTTGACGTGTGAGTTCTTGCGGATAGGAGCTACTCTTCCTCTATTTTTCACCATCTTCCATCTCCAACGGCAGTTGACGGGGAAGAGATGTGGCTGGGTGTCATTGAAATAACCTCGTAAGTTGTTCAAGCCCTTTTCGGAGTCAATCCGGACGTTTAAAGAAAGGTTCTATATCATAGAGCCTGTGTCGGAGAGGACCCAGGACAGTACGTATGTCTGGGCGGTGTCCCTTGACGAGGACGGTAATGACATGCGCGACGAAAATGGGAAGCTGATCGGGGGGAGAAAATTCAAGTTTCCCTTTCACTGGAGTACCGGTCACTTTTCTAAGGAGCCCAACGAGTATGTTGCTCAGCCGCACATGCTGGACGGGCAGGATTCGGTTGGCTACGAAAAGCTGGTGACCTATGTTAACTCTTTCCGGCTCGCTGAATACTGGACGAAGAAGGGGTCCCCGATTTTCGAGGAGGATGGCATCCAGCGGGTGGAGTATCGTTTTATTAAAACCAAGGCACTTTTGGAGTGTAAGACTCCTGCGGATGCTTATAAATTGCTCGGTAGTCTTAGTTACTTGACTTGCCCGACATATTTTTCCTTGGTTGTCTGACATATTCATTTTGTTTTCGCAGGTGAGATGCCTTCCGCTCATGAAAGAATGGTAAAGAATGACAAGCCCGGGGCGGCTGCTCCCAAAAATCGATTTCCCCAGTGTGCTCCTCCTCCTCAACTTACCGCAGGGACCTCTTCGCTTACTCCTGCCCAGGGATCTCCCTTGCCCCTAGCCTCAAGGTTTAAGTGGTCCAGGGTCACTGAAGCGGTATAAAATTCTGGCCTATGCAGACAGCAGATGTCCTAACACATGTCAAGACATTGTGCTGCATAATCTTTTAAACTCAGAGGCGCAACTGTAGACTGATATCTTGAATATCAGAACTGCACACTCTCAGATGTCACAACATCTGATCCAACATATAAATCAGGAACACATACACCAAGATAGTAAAGTGCAGAATGTAAATAACACAGTAATTGTTAACCCAGTTCGGTGCAATTCACCTACATCTGAGGGATACCAATCCAGGATGAAGATTTCACTAACTGTAGACTGTTACAAAGTTAAACTCCCACGTTTACAACTTTATCCCTAACATCTACCCCATGAACATCTTTACCAAGGCTAAACTCAATGATTTACAACCCTGATATGAGATACCCCACTCACACCCTAATCATAATTTATGCTATCTCTGTCATCTGCCAATTCAGAACTGTCATGGTTTCTTGACCAACAAGTTATCTTGGACTTGCTTTAAAGCTTCATCCAAGAACAATACACCAACCATTACCTACAGGTTTCTGGTTGTGTACATGCACCTATGTCGTCCTCTCTGCATCCCATATTATAGAGGAGAACTACAATCCTAAGAGCCACCAACTCTCAAAACCTAAACCCTTATTTTTACAAAAGAGAACTAGGTTACAATTATTACATCAGGCACGACCTAACCCTAGGTCTAAGTCTTCATATATATAGTCTTCTGTCTTGGGCTTTCTATCTCTGTCTTTGATCCAGTCTTTAGGAGCAAAACAAATCTTGAACAGATTTATTACTGAATTAAACCTGCTGAAGTAATAATCAGGATGTCAGGACATCTTCTTCAACATCTTTGACTTCTGCAGTTATTTCTTTAACGTTAGGTTTTACCAAAAATTTGTCAAACATTAGGAGCTTTCAATCTCCCCCTTTTGACAAATTTTGGCTAAAACCTTCTCCCGGAATTCTTCACTGCCTATTGATAAGTATGAGAGGGAATTTGTAACATGCTCCCCCTCAATTCTTTGTCTTCCTTGAGGCATAAGAGAACTCACAATAAGAAGCGAAGTTTAAGTTTGTAACACAGAGTACGCAACAAATGTAACTCAGGTCACAAGACACGACCTGCTTCACAACTCAAATCACAAGACACAAACCAGAAATTTGTAAGATAAGATGATAAAACATCTTCCTCCACCATTCTTGCACCACCACTGCTCGAATGAACCCAAAACCCAGAAGAAGAGAACTCTTCTCCCCCTTTTTAGCCAAAACATGGCAAAAGTGGCCAAGACAACTCCAAATCCAGATACAACTCATCCAGATCTTGAAAAATGCCATTGAACACTCACTTAGAAGAGGAAAAGTTATGAGACTGAGAAATGTCACAACAATCCTATTTGTAGTAAGTAATTGCCTTTGAAAGAAACGAACCGTCGAACCAAACGCTGGTCAATTCAAAGCGCCAATAACTCTACTAAATGCGCACCGGTCAAGACTGTTGACTGTTTCTCCTTTTGTGATAACCGACCAAAGAACCAATAATCATGCAGACATGTTGTATAATAATGTCCTGACATCATGTCAGACATTGTCTATTCTTCCCAGATTCTTCTTCTGATTTGACAATACAGAGACTTCTTCACAAATTTTGATACCAGTCTGCAAAAGAAATGAATTCTTCCAGACTCAATTAATGATTCTTAAGCATCCAATAAAAACCATTCAAGTATGCATTGCCAAGTTTCCCACAACTTGCAACAATACTCTAATGTCAAGACAACCCCCTTGACATCTCAGTTTGCTTGACGCACAAATGCAAACTGGAACTTCAACAATAATGCCAAGCCATCCTCCTTGACATCTCAGTTTGCTTGACGCACAAATACAAACTGGATCTTCATCTTAGATCAAGAGGCCTCTCCCCTTGACTAAGGTAACTGGTGCTCCTCCACTGAACACCCAAGCTAATGACTGGAAAACATAAGACGCATCTTCATGTCTTCAAGAGCGCACCCTCTGTTCAACACACCTGCTGAAACCAACCATTAACTCATTATTGTTCCCTCTAACAAGAAACAATAATTACTCACACATGATCAAAGTCATGCATCCCATGAGTATGTGTATATTAACCATAACAAACTCTTGGCTTGAGATCAAAGTCTCATTGATCCCCCTCATTCCATCTTATACACCACACAAACTCCTCTTGAATTCTAATGTATAGATATCCCGTTGCTTGAGGCACAAACCAATTGAATTAGAATGCTTCACATTCCTCAAAGAGACGCACAGGGCCCCTTAGTTTGTTACCACGATGTCAGCTATCGTATACATGCTCCAGAACTTCACAGCTGCTAAACTGATCCACTACTAGCATGACATGCTCCAAGGGCTCCAACGCCGTATGCAAGATTTTCCACTGACCTCACCCAGCCAGCAATAGAGATAAACCCCGCAATCCAAGACAGTCATTCCTATCATTCTCCCGTATGATAACCTGGAATACTTCTGGTTTATGGTAAATCTCCACTTCTGAACGCATTCAGGAAACAGACTTTCATGCAATCAACACATGATCCACTTCAGTCTTCACAAATACTTACATCCTCCTTCCAAGGGACCCTTCTACTCCATCATTCCCCCGGATGATCATGTAGATACTTCTTGGACACGATGCAAATAACTAGTTCATCACAGAACCTGAAATCCTTCACCAAGGATAACTAACCCAAAGATGTTCTAACATCAGTTAGGACATCTTCCACACATCACAGACACCACACACCATGGTTCTTGATATGCTCCACTACTGGACTTACTATCAGCATAGTAATCCATACTGAAGATCTTCACACAACACTGACCCACCTGCTTGAACAAAGAAGTCTTCAGGAACCCAGAGAGAAATAAACTCTCAACCACCAAGAAGGTATGCTTCCATTCTCAACCCAGAACTTTTGCCACAAGCTCCTAGAGAACCATAACCTTCAATAATTTCAACTAACTACTCTTTTACAAAAGAGCAATCAGTTTCAAGCATCCTGCTTGAACGCACATTGTGAAACCAATCAAATTCCACTTTTTGATTGACCTCACTCATCTTCACAACTCCCACAAGATACCCTGATCTACTAATGAAACCAGATCTTCAAGTCACATGAACTACTTGCCCTATAGCAAGACATCTTGGATCCACCAAGCCTCTTAGTCATGTAACATCTTCCCATCCACAGCTCCCGCAAACTGTATGAGATAGACCTTTTTGAAGCATCCATAACTTTCATTCTCCTGTAGATCACCTTATCTTAAGCTGATGTGCCACATCACCAGCTGAGACTTTTGATGTTAAGCTAGATGTTAAAACATTATGACATCCAACTGTTGAATTCAGCTTTTCCTTCTGCCACTTAGAAGAACCTCCTCCCTTTACAGAAACAGATTTCCATGCTCTCACAGACTTGATTCAACAACCAAGTTTTGAGTAGACAACCTCCATTCTGCTTTGAAACTCCAAAGACTTCAAACCTGCCACGTCCGAATCTTCAGAAAATAAGTGGTCCAAGACTACCCCATAGCAATACCAAAGAATGCCACTTCCCTTAGTAGAGCCGTCAAAAGAAAGCCAGAGATAACTGCCACTTATCCTCGACCTTCACAACCAGAGCAAACACTATGCTCCAAAGCACCTAGATCAGAAATAAACTGACCCAAGCTGTAACCATCAAGATTATGATGTCTTCATAGTCTTCCATCTCCATCTTCAACAGCATCACCATCTGGACAAGTCATTCATAATACTTTCCAGGAAACAGATGCTAAGCCAATAATCCCAGGTCAACACCTAGGAGACTTTTGAGTGAATGTAGAACCCCTCTCATGATTCTCCAAGCCTCTGATGAAAAGATGTTAGAACATCTGACAGAACATCCTCAATCTTGACTTTCAAGGATAATCAATTAAATACTTGTGGATTCCACAAGTAGCAATTGATCTTAAATCCTTGTGCAATAACCCTTATCCAAATCCAGCATATTCTGAATATCCCAAGATATTCCTCATCATGCTGTCTTCTTCAGTTTGTGCATGTTGTTAAGATATCATGGTTGTCCCCTTGACTCAAGCTCTTAAGATTCTCTCTGAACGAATCCTAATTTCCTCAACTGTGTGAACTCATTCTTAGGGTTGAAAGTATGAGTTCTTCCTTGCACGTTTTTGTGAATGGTGAAAATAAATCACCTCCACGGTCTTCACTTTGTGTCTCAAGGAAACACCTTCTAGTCAGAAGAGTAACTAGAAGACTCCAGATACACGACATAGATATCTTTATGAGTGGACTTGAGAGAATTCTCAAGTATCTTTGACAACCTAGCCATTTAAACATCTATCAAACTCCTAGAGCAAGAACCTGATAAACTTTACACCTCAACACATATCCTCTTCAATTGACTCCAAGCTGTACTAGGAAACAAGCTTCCAAGTACCAAGTCATCATACTAGATATCTGACCACAACTTCCTTCACTTTATCGCTCACGACTCTGGAATAAAAGAATGCAGATACCTTTAAGATCATATAAGCCAACTATTGAGACCTTCCACCAACTGTCTTTAGTAATAACTCCAGAATCCCATAATTCTAGAGCTCTTCCATCAGAAACACATGCAGCGAAACCACCAAGGAACAAATCCTGCTTGCCCTAATAAGATGTCATAACATCTTATAAGACACACCAACAAGAGAACTAGCCACTTCTCCTGTAGTTGTTGTAGAATCTCCTCAGCAACATGAACAACCTCCGGGTTGCTCCCTTTGATCCATACATCCATCTCATCCATTAATAACCTTGAGTATGTCTGAGTTGATTGATCTGATCTCCAAAAATCCTCCTCGTTTAAACGCCAGAAAGTATCTCCCAAAGATCTCATCCAGAACCAGACAGGATGCCTGCTCTGATACCAATTGAAATTCTGGCCTATGCAGGCAGCAAATGTCCTAACACATGTCAAGACATTGTGCTGCATAATCTTTTAAAATCAGAGGCGCAACTGCAGACTGATACCTTGAATATCAGAACTGCACACTCTCAGATGTTACGACATCTGATCCAACATGTCAGTCAGGAACACATACACCAAGACAGTAAAGTGCAGAATGTAAATAACACAGTAATTATTAACCCAGTTCGGTGCAATTGACCTACATCTGGGGGATACCAATCCAGGATGAAGATTTCACTAACTGTAGACTGTTACAAAGTTAAACTCCCATGTTTACAACTTTATCCCTAACATCTACCCCATGAACATCTTTACCAAGGCTAAACTCAATGATTTACAACCCTGATATGAGATACCCCACTCAGACCCTAATCACAATTTGTGCTATCTCTGTCATCTGCCAATTCAGAACTGTCGTGGTTTCTTGACCAACAAGTTATCTTGGACTTGCTTCAAAGCTTTGTCCAAGAACAATACACCAACCATTACCTACAGGTTTCTAGTTGTGTACATGCACCTATGTCGTCCTCTCTGCATCCCATATTGTAGAGGAGAAATACAATCCTAAGAGCCACCGACTCTCAAAACCTAAACCCTTATTTTTACAAAAGAGAACTAGGTTACAATTGTTACATCAGGCACCACCTAACCCTAGGTGTAAGTCTTCATATATATAGTCTTCTGTCTTGGGCTTTCTATCTTTGCCTTTGTTCCAGTCTTTAGGAGCAAAACAAATCTTGAACAGATTTGTTACTGAATTAAACCTGCTGAAGTAATAATCAGGATGTCAGTACATCTTCTTCAACATCTTTGACTTCTGCAGTTATTTCTTTAACGTTAGGTTTTACCAAAAATTTGTCAAACATTAGGAGCTTTCACGGTAGATCTCAGCCGGGCACCAGAGAAAGGGAAGTTCGAACTTCCTCCATGTATTCTTGACAGGAGATTCTTCGAGGGGATGTCCTTGGTTGTGCCGCGGGCAGAGTCTCACCAGCTGGAGGGCATGGATCGCCCAAGCAAGAGGGCGCTGGTGGCACAGGATGCTTCTGCCCTGGTCAGAGTCCTGGAAATGGCGGCCATCTATGCTGAAGGGAACTCTTCTATTGAGTCTGAGCTCAGGGCTGCTCGGGCTACCATATCGTCTTTGGAAGAGATGGCGAGGAAGGCCAAGGAGGAAGCTAAGAATGTTGGTGATGCCCGAAAGAAGGCAGACGAGGAGGCTATCAGGTTGCGGGAGGAGAATACTACGTTGGCAGCTGAGAAGAAGGCAACCGAGGAGCTGATCGAGCAGCTGAGGTTAGCAAGTGCTCTGACCGACGATGAACCTGAGGATGTGAGGGAAATGAAGATGAGGGCCGAACTGGTTGCTCGTATGTTGAAGGCCGAGGATGACAACATTGTCACCGGGGACGAATCTTTTAAGAATGATGTGGCCCAACTGCGGGTGGTCAACCTGGCTCATGTCGAGGATGGCAGGATAGTCAATCCGAACTCTCGCCTTGGTGGTGACGAGCATGCTGAAGTTCTGAACGGGGAGACCCAGGATCCTGAGCCCAACCCCGAGCAGCCTAAGTGAATGGAGGAGTGATAGGACTTTTATCCTTGTTGTAATTTGTTCGGCCTGCGTACCGTGTATCTTTTGATGTAACTTATTGTTTTGTATGGGGGCGTGGCCCCTGTTAATTTAACAAGCACAATCATGGTCCTCTTGACTGCTTATCACTTTAATTATGTATGTGTCCGGTCCTCGTGGCCGGTTTTGTGATTTGCATGGTTTTATCTATTTTGATTTCTGCTAAGTGTTGTACTTTTGCTCGATATGCATGTGTGCCCGTAATAGGGATTACTTTGATTTGCTTTAAGTTTCAAGGAATTGCTCGTTGTAGATGTGTTCGGCAGTGAGGGGTACTGGTCGAATGGCCAGGGAATGTCCGAGCGAGAGAGCAGAGCTCGGGTCGCGTTTGAGGCCTGAGTTCGCAGCGTGAACCTCCCATCGCGAGCTGGGTGTTCTGCCTATCGTGGTACTTTGACGACGACGATGCTCGATTGAGGGACCGCCGTCGAGCAGGGACCTGGCTTGTTCCTGAGCGGGGTTCTGCTTTACTGACATGCGACGCTTGTACCTAGGCGTGCATAGTGGTCGGTAGTTTTGACGAATCAGACCGACAGTTAAGGCCTTGGCTATAGTATTGCTTTAGCTTTTCGGCATTCCATGGTCGAGCAAGTTCTTCCCCGTTGATATGTTCTAGGTAATAGGCCACATTCTCCGTTATTGCCTGGACACGATAGGGTCCTTCCCAGTTAGCGGCTAGTTTGCCTTCGCGAGAGTCTTTATGGTTTCTTCTTAGAACGAGGCTGCCCACGTCGAACTCTCGTCATATGACTTTGGCGTTGTTCCAGATGGAAATTTTTTGTTTTAACGAGGCTTCGCGGAGGGATGCCCCTGACCGAACTTCTTCGACGAGGTCAAGTTCCTCCCTTAGTGCTTCGTCATTCATTTCCTCGTCCAGGGGTGATTCTGTCCGCCTGGAGAGTACGTGAACTTCAATGGGAATTACGTCTTCGGTCCCGTAGGCCAGGCGAAAGGGTGTTTCCCTGGTCGAAGAGTGTGGAGTTATGCGGTATGCCCATAAGACGTTGTACAGCTCCTTGACCCAAGCTTTATTCGTTTCGTCCAACCTTCGTTTGAGGCCTCGAAGTATGACTCGGTTCACCGCTTCAGCTTGCCCATTTATCTGGGGATGTTCGACGGATGCAAAGTGTTGCTTTGTGCCCAGCTGGGAGACGAAGTCCTGGAACTTCCTGTACGTGAATTGTGTCCCATTGTCCGTGACTATCGCCTGGGGGATGCCAAAATGTGCAAGGATGTTTCGTTTGTAGAAACTCAGTATGTTAAGGGCAATTATCTTGGCTAGAGCCTCTGCTTCTATCCATTTTTTGAAGTAATCCATGTCTACTATTAAGTATTTGTTCTGGTTTGATCCTACCACGAATGGCCCCAGGATGTCCAGGCCCCACCAGGCAAATGGCCACGGGTAGGACATGGCCTTGAGCTTGTTAGGTGGAGCTAGGTGCATGTCCCCGTGTCGTTGGCATTTATTGCATTTCTTCAAGTGTTCCTTAGCGTCTTGCTGCATGGTTGGCCAGTAGTATCCTGCTCGAAGGGCTTTCCGGGAAAGGACCTTTCTCCGAGATGTTGGGCGTTGATTCCTTTGTGAATTTCGCACAAGATGTGGACGACCATTTCTTCCTCGACGCACTTGAGTAGAGGGATGGAGAACCCTCACCTGTAGAGTTTATCTTCGACCAGGACGTAGGAGCAGGCTCTTCGCATAACTACGCTGGCTTCTTTGGGGTCGGACGGAAGTTCGTCCCTAACGAGATAGTTGTAAACGGGGGTCATCCAGCAGTTGCTGTCGCCGATCATTTGTACGTCAAGGGTCGGGGAAGTTTTCTCGATACTGGGTCGAGGAAGTACCTCCTGTATGACGGACTGGTTTCCGCCTTTCTTCTTCGTGCTTGCCAGTTTAGACAAAACGTCTGCCCTGACGTTGTGTTCGCGGGGAACGTGCTTTACCTCTACCGCTGTGAACTTCGTCATTTTTTCCTTGACCAGGGCTAAGTATTCGGACAGGTTGTCATTTTTGGCTTGATACTCTCCTCGAACTTGGAGGGCCACGAGTTGCGAATCTGTGCAGATGACGACTTCTTCCGCGCCGAGATCTTCGGCTAGGCGTAAGCCGGCGAGGAAGGCTTCATACTCAGCCTGGTTGTTAGAGGTGGGGAAGGATAGGGTAAATGATACTTCAACGATGATTCCCTCGTTGTTATCCAATATGATTCCTGCCCCGCTTCCAGCCGAGCTGGATGCCCCATCTACGAAAATGGTCCATTTGTGCGCCCCGCAGGTCGGGGAATCTGCGAACGTCATTTTTGCGACGAATTCAGCCAAAGCCTGGGCTTTGAGGGCTTTTCTGCTTTCATACTGGATGTCGAATTCGGACAGCTCTAGCGACCATTTGAGCATTCTGCCGGCCATGTCTGGTTGTCCTAGCAGCTGCTTCACGGGTTGATCTGTCCAGACCACGATCGTGTGGGCCAGGAAGTAGTGTCTCAGTCTTCTAGTTGCGCTGATGAGGGCCAGTGCCACTTTTTCTATTTGTTGGTATCTCAGCTCTGATCCCTGCAGTGCTTTGCTCGTGAAATATATGGGCTTTTGCCTGTCAGGTGTTTCGCGGATAAGAGCGGTGCTCGCTGCCTCGGTGGCTACGGCGAGATACAGATACAGATACAGAGTCTCGCCGTTGTTCGGGCGGGAGAGGACTGGTGGCTCCGAGAGTGCCTGTTTTAGATGGAGGAAAGCCTGGTCGCATTTCTCCGTCCATTCAAATGTTGCCTCCTTGCGGAGGACTTTGAAGAAGGGTAGGGCGTGCTGGGCAGATTTGGCCATGAAACAGGATAAAGACGTGAGCATCCCGCTGAGGTACTAGATGGATTTCTTCGATTTGGGCGTTGGAAACTTGGAGAGTGTCCGGCACTTATCGGGGTTGGCCTCGATTCCTCACTCTGTTAGGTAGAAGCCGAGGAATTTGCCTGCCCGTACACTGAACGTACATTTCTCCGGGTTGAAACGCATCTGGTATTTCCTCAAAAATTGGGGACCCCTTCAAGGAGCTCTTCCCGGTAGAAGGAGATGGGGATAGAGCCCTTATGGGCTTGATCGAGTGTGGTCACCTTGCTGGAGCTTGTGCTTATCAGGTGCTCGAATTTCCTCTTCACGGAGCCCACCGTGACTTTATTGAAGCCTCCCCCTGAGATGACCATAGCGGAGGGGAACGTCTCCCACGGGTTGTGGGCCGCGAAGTAGGCAGAAGCGCTGAGCTCATCTCGGACGTAGAAGTCTTCTGGTCGCGATACGAACATGGAGACTTGGATGTTGGCCTCTTCCGGGGAAGGCACCTCTTCCTCTACCTTCTTTGACTCCTGGGCGTCTTGCCGGGGAGCATCTTTCTTTTTCATGAACTATTTCAGGTGGCCATCCCTGATCAGTATTTCGATGGCATCCTTCAAATGGATGCAATCTTTGGTGGTGTGGTCGTGACTCTTATGGAAACGGTAGTACTTTGATTTGTCGGCGTTGGGCTTGGTCGATATTTATTTGGGGAAGCGGACCTCTGCTTGTTTGAATTCTGAATTTGCGCATTCGGACAGTATCTTTTCCCTGGAGACGGTCAGGGGGTGTAGTCGTGAAATCGTCCGGAAGGTCCCTTGCTCTCCCAGGAGTCCCGAGGATGGTCTTCGCGCTTCCTTTCCCCTCGACGAGATGTCGAGGGCTCTTCGTCTCTGGAGGCCCGGGCGTTCTCTTAGTGGCGGGAGGCTCGGGCAGAGTTGGCCGCTTCCTTTTCCTCGTACTGGATGTATGACTGCGCCTTGAGGAGGAAGGCGTCCAGGTTCTTCGGAGGTGCGAGGCCGACAGCTTTGGAAAACTCTGAGTGTGGGTGGAGTCCCTGTTTAAGCAGAAATTTTTTCATGTCGTCAGTGGTGGGGAATTGCACCGCTTCTTTGTTAAACCTCTCGATGTATGCCCGAAAAGGTTCGTCCTTCCCTTGGATGATGGCCCCAAGAGAGGCTTCAGTCTTGGGGTGGCGGCGCGACGCCGTGAAATGCCTGGAAAACATTCTGCCTAACTGCTTCCACGAAGTGATTGACTCTTCGAGCAACTGTTTGTACCAAGTCATTGCTCCTTTCGGAACGTGGTCGGAAACAGATGGCACTTGATGGCGCCCCAGACACCACGGTAATCCAACAGCGCATCGATGTTTTCGATGTGCTCGTTGGGGTCAGTTGTTCCGTTGTATGTGCCCAATGTCGGGGGCTTCTCCAAGCCCTTGGGGAGGCGTGCTGCCAAGATTTCTTGGGACAATGGGCCGTGAGGCTCATCATCACTGCTGGAACTGGTTAGTGACGGGGACCGGACGACTCGCTCGTGACGGCGACTTCTTCGGGGAGAAGGTGTACGGCCGGGGGTGATTGTTTGTCCCTCCGGGTTCTCTTATGATCGGGAGAGTGCTGGTTTCACGGGGAAACATGGTCGCGTTTCTGGGCAGCATGAGATTCTGGTTCTTGGCGCAGCCTTCGGTAGACTTCTCGCCGGGGTTGCGGGCTCTTGGATCGTCGATGGCTTTTCCTCGGAGGGGGGATCTTGGATGGGCGTATTCCTCTAATGTCCCAATCCTTTCGTTCTGCTGGAGGATTAGGAGATTGGTCTTGTTGATTACCTCAAGAAGGGCCACCACGGTCGGGTCGGCGTTGGGTGGAGCAGAAATGGGCTGGATGGCCAGCGAGGGCTGACCGTTGTCGCGGTCAGCAGGAGTAGGGGAAGGAGAGATTGTGGCCCCGTCTCTCAGAAAATAGGGATCTCTGAGGAAGGATGAGGGACCGTCAACGTCGATCTTGTTGACGAGGGGGACAACAGACTGGAGAGCACCTTTGACGTGATCTTGAGAGGCCATGATGATAATCTTGGACGAGAGTGTTTTGGTCTTAGTATCTAAGGTGGATGTTAAGACAAGGAGAACAGTTTCCCACAGACGGCGCCACTGATCGTGAAGGCTTGATCAGATCCTGTGATGGGCCACCAAGAACGTCTGTGATGCTGGGCGTGAGATGAGGAGGAAGGGGGTGTACCTGCAAGGCACTCCGACGCTCAAGTAAGAAAGGGTCAGAGAAAAAGGGCAAGTACAAAGTATGAGTTCTTAGGGTGATTATTCGATACCTAACCCTCTCAAGTGAGAGGGTTTATAAAGTGCCCCCAGCGCGTGGCCAACGGTCCTATTTTCAGGGCGAAATAATCGTTTTCCCGAAGAATAGGTAACTTCCCAAAACTAGCCGTTATGTCGGGCAGGGTGCCCAAAACTAGCCGTTATATCGGGCAAAGGCGTAGTTTCAGGCACATGCTTTTAGTTGTTCAGGGACTGATGAAGCCGTGCGGAACGGGCAGCAGTACCGGGGATGAGCGATGCACTCCTTGCCTGGTTGGGGGGCAGAAAGGTAACTTTTGCCTCTTTACGGATTGAACTTAGGCAATCAGGCCGTTTTGGGAACAGAAGCGGATTGGGGCATGCCTAGCCATTGGTCCAGTCCAAAACACACACACATATATATATATATATATATATATATATATATATATATATATATATATATATATATATATATATATATATATATATATATGAAACGTATCATATGAGAATGCCAATTTTATGTGAGAATATAAGAATGAATCTGAACCATTAGATTTTAAAATAAATGGTGGAGATTATGTGTCCGATTTTTTTCTCTCTCTTCCATCATTTAATTTAATAATGGAGGATAGAGAAAAATAAAACCACACATAATCTCCACCATTTATTTTAAAATCTAATGATTCAGATTCATTCTCATGTTCTTACGTAAAAATGACATTCTCTTATGATATGAACCCTATATATATATATATATATATATATCATTTAATATTGTTCTTACTTGGTTCCAAATTAGGGTTAGTTTTAGGCTTGTGCAATCGGACCCATTGCACATAACCTATAATAAATAGGGGCCTCAAATATTTGGTGGAATTTTATTCACTATAAACAAATACACATACATACACACACGTACACACGAGCGTGCGCACACACACACACACACACGTACGCATGCGCGCGCACACACACACACACACACACTCGCACGCGCGAGTACACACACATAGACATAAATACTTTTTGAGGTTATACTTAATTATAGATGATGCAATTATAGCAAAATGACCATGTATTAACATTTGAAGTTGGGGTCGTATGCTCGAAACTTTGAACAATGACCCCGTATTAACATTTGAAGTTGGGGTCATGGGCTCGAAACTTTGAACAAGCATTTTAAGCTTGCCAAAATTTCCAAAACATTATTAAGGAATAAAATTGGTTCATTGGATGATAAAATATCACATTGAACAACTACCCCAATCAAATTCTTATCATCCAAATCCAAATGCCTTTAAACCAAAATTTATAATTTTTTCGTAAAAACTACAAAAAAGTGACTTTTTTTAATTAAAATTGATCGGAGGTGATCAGACTGGATCGTCGTGGCATTTGTGTAGGACAGGTGAGGATGTTTGTAGGAGAGGAAAAGGGGTTGTACCTGCAAGGTACTCCGATGCCAAAGTAAGCAATTGAACAAAAGAGAGAAAGCAAGTACAAAGGTAAGATTTCAAGTATTGAATATTGAATACCTGCCCCTCTCAAGTGAGAGGGTATTTATAGAAGTAACCCCTAGCATGGGGCCAAGGTCTCCCATGTGGCCGAAATATCTGGTTGACCAATGGGAGACAGCCAGGTGGAGGGTCAGACGCGTGACCCTTTCACCTGGTCCAACTATTTTCGTGAAATCCGGGGAGGCAGTTAGTCACGTGAACTGTCAAGCACGTGAGGGGGATGTCCCCAACAACTAGTTTCTGCCCAACGGCTAGTTTCTGGCTATTGGGCCTGGCCAAGAGCAGGACTGGATTGGGCATTGCCCTACTGTGGACCAAGCGCCTACCTAGTCCAGAACACGAGCCCCCCAAGTCTTTGCTCTGAGGAAGAGTGATGACTTGAGATAGTTCGGTGAACAATTGCCCTCGAATGATAGTGTTCGGGGATATGCCCTTTGTCTGTTCCAATGTTGAGGTGGTCGAAATTGGTTATCAACCAGTCCGACCAGCCTTTCATACGCGAGGACATGCTCGCGGAAATGGCATTTTTACGTCGACCAGGTTTAGGAATTGTGCCCGCTGAAGTGGCGTTTTTACGTCGAGGAGCCTTGGTGAGGACGCGAATTGTGCGTATTGTCGAGGAAAATGTGTTCGCGGGGGTAGCAGAAGACTTGGTGAATGATACGTCTAGCTTTAGGAATGCTAAACGAAGATTCTCTTTCTGACACGTGGTGGAGCATTCATTTTATGTCAGGCCTAGAGACGCCTAGGCTATGATGGCCTTTGCGCTTCCCAAGCGAGAAAGCTTATAAAAAGGGGGAGAGAAGATTCATTTGACACTTTACTCAAATTCGTATCCCCAAACTTCTACGCTCTGTAACTTGTGTTCTCGCCGGAGCTTTTCGCCGTCGTCGACCTTCAACGCTTAGTTTGTGATCTTCATCTTCTACCTTCGATTTAGCAAGTAAGTTCTTCATCCCTTTCTGTAAATTCCCTGATGTTCTTTCTTTCTGGAAAATTGCATGAACTTTTCGGCGACACATGAATTTTTCGGTTGAATGTTCATGTGTTCTTCGATGAACACATGAATTTCAGGAAAATTCATGAAGAACATGAAGAACACGAAAAACATGGGATGAATGTTCATGATTATTGCGTAGGCTTGTGTAGATCTTTCTAGGTTTTGGTTAGGATTAGTTTTAGGTTTGTAGTCGGGCAATAGGCCTGTTCGACATGAAATTTGGCTTTCGCGCGATGAGCTTATTTTGTCGAGTAAGCTCCTCCCAGGAGTCTTCGTAAAGTCGCGGAGACTCGTCCCTGTTACAGGGGAAAGTGAAGTCGCTGCATTCTGTCGTGGTCAACATGGGCTCGAGGTTACTGTTAGATGTCAAACATGCTATATATTTGTATTTGATACTTGGCATTTTTCAACACTTTCATGTTTTAATTGTGGATTTTAGTAGTGAATTATTGTTGTTCTTCAAACATTGTATATATACCTTTGGTGCTTGTAATGTGTGTGCTATTGTGCAGGAAAGTGCACTAATTGATCAAAGAAAGAAGACACAAAGAATTGATGCAAGCTGCCAAAGAACGGAGGAAAACATCAGCAAGTTCGCTTTGCGAACTTGCCAGCGAACGTTCGCTTTGCGAACACTGGCAAGGTCTCCAGCGAATAGCTCTAGAATTGGACAGTAGGAAAAGGGACTAAAGTTTGCTTTGCAAACTCCCAGCGAATGTTCGCTGCTTCACTCGCTTTGCGAAAGACCTGGCGAAGAACCCTTGGCTAAGGCAGTGGCAAAAGGACCCAAAATTCGCTTTGCGAATCTTTTGGCGAATAGTTCGCTTTGCGAATGAAACGTTCGCATTGCAAACTTATGCAGACAAACAAGGGCGGTTTAGTTATCAGAAGGCACTTCAGGTGCCATTTTCTTCATTCGCTAGGCGAATAATCATTCGCAGTGCGAATGCATCAGACTCCAAGTGTATTATAAATAGATTTTTTCATTTTCTTGGGATCATAACTTCACCTTTTCACACCAAAACATATTTTTCTGAGTTTTCTTCATCTAAGAGAGATTTTTCACATAGAGAAGCTGGATTTGCATCCGATCTCGATTCTTCGACGCGAATACTTTTTCATCTCTACACGAAACTTGTGAACCAAGCTACCATGACTATGTGTAGCTAAACACATCCTTGTGTCAAGAATAGTGGTAGGTAATCCATCATTTTGTATGTATTGATCTTGATTGTAAGTTTGTGAACATCGTTGATGATAAATATAGAAGAAAAACATTGTTTACATGTTTTATATTTTGTTTTAATTCATGTTCGAGAGAAATGTATTAAAACTTGACCTAAGTTTCAATTCATCAATAATCATAAGGCTAGATATAGTTTTGAATGTTGATGTTCATAAATATTGAACTTTGAAATTCTAGTACAGACATGTGATGTTAAATGCGATGTTACAACATCAATATCTGTTGTATGAACAAGACACTAAAAACCTGTGATGTTATGTGTAATGTTACAACAACACACTCTGCAATGTAAGACAACAGAAAAGCAAAGAATTGCACACAAGGATTGTTCACCCAGTTTGGTTCAACAACCTACATCTGGGGGCATACCAAGCCAGGAAGGAAGTCCACTATTAGTAGTATCAAATTACAGACTCAACAGACCAGTTGACAATCTACCTAATTCAATCACTACCCAATGACCCTTCTACCTAAGTCCTCCCTAGGTAAGAGACTCCATCTCACTCCCAATCATCGCAATGATGTCTAGCAGTCAACAACTCCGCCACTGCATCAACAGCTTGATTTCCAAACACTCTCCAATCACAGAAAAGTAACTGACACACTTCTATGCCTATACTTAGCTAAGACTCTTGACTGATAACAGCATCTTGGAGTTGCTTCATAGCTTCCTCCAAGAACAATACAAAACTCATTACCTATAGGTTTCTGAGTACTAACTTAGTGACCATCTCACAACCCGAGTGGTTCACTTAGACAAAGCCCTAATGATCTACATCTTGGACCTGTACCTCTTCTAGATTACAAACATTCTATTTATAACTTTTTCCCACTGGATTTGGGCCTTCAAATCACAGCAAATCTTCTGCTACAAATCTCCAAAAGATTCTGCTATAAAATAGATCTTCAATTAAATCTTCAATCAGCTCTTCATAATTAACTCTAATTATTCTTCATATCTTTTTGCATTAAATTAGCAACAAACTAATCTTCTTCATAACTGATTGTAACAGAATATATCTTCCCATAATATTCGCCTGCAATCTCTGATTCTCTTCAGTAGAATATCTCATTAACACGCGCAGCCCTAAAAACATCACAACCTGATGTTTTGATGTTCTGGTATAGTGATGTTAAGACATCGCATGTAACATCACGCTTCAGCACTTTAACTCTTCAACAATTTTCATAAACCAGAATGTTAACACCAATAATGTTTAGAAGCTCATGTTGAAACATCAATCATGACATTAACATTGTTTTACCAAAATTTCAGCCAATCACTAGAACTAACAATCTCCCCCTTTGGCTAATTTTGGCAAAAACACATATATAAACATTACAGCAGCAAGTACTATCCTATACTATTGTTAGAAGTCATCTGATCCTAACAGTAAACAACAGTAGCTACTGTGTACTGCATCCATGGAGAATCATCTTCTTGGCTAATTTTGAATGATGTTAGGACATCATGTTGGACATAACATCACCATATAACAGCAACTCCAGGCAGCACATCAGGACCTAAGTACAAGACAGTCCTGAAGTATTGGTGCACATGAGGAAGAAGATATCTGACACTCCCCCTCAACACAACACATTTCTTTTTCCTTCCAAGACAGACCCAGAACAAATGTAGAAGACTCCTCCAGAAAAGAAATGTTTGTCTATACATCAAAGACCAATGGTGGCATAAGATAATTCTGCACACCTTCATTGATCAGACACTGGGTTTAATCTGTAGCATAAGATGAAACTTAAGATGTGCCATTCTGCCAACCCAGGTAACTCAGAACACAAGTCACAACTATGTTCATAACTCAGGACACAAGTCACAAAAACTCAACACCAACTTAAGGCTCGGGCAACCTCTTTGACATTTCTGACCCAAAACCGAAGCTGCAGACTCCAGACATAACATTTGTACAAACCATTTCCTTTCTCCCCCTTTTTAGCCTCAAATTGGCAAAGGAAGCCCTCACAGAACCAGACCCAAGAAGTGCTCACCCAAAAACGAATAAACGCCATAAGACTTATGAGACAAGAACACTCACTGGCTGAAGGAGAACAGAATAACCCCTATAAATAGCTGACCAGTTACATGGGAATAAACGAGCTTTGAATAGTCAAGGTTCTTGGTCATAGAAACGCTATTTTCGGCACTAAAAACTCCATCCAAATTCAATGTCTATCATCCAAAATAGTCTTGACCACTTTTATTGTTTCCTAACTGATTTTTACCATAAATTGTGCCAAAACAGCTCCATGCACAGTCGAAGACACGTGTTCCACTTTATCCCTACACCACCGTCCAGAATAATTCCTTGTCTAGCCCAAGACCAACAAGTCCTATACCATGTTCTGACATCGCATCAGACATTGTCTGCTGGCTCACAATATTATCAACCCAAGACACTTTGAAAGAATCCACAACACAAGCACGACATCTATTGATCAGCACAACTCACAATCCCTTCTAGATTCCTCCAGAAAAATCACTTTTTCCAGATATGGCAATTCTGCTCTACAGCCTCCTCATTAGCACTAACATACCAGCCTTAGGAACACCCAACCATACACACTAGTACATGCCCCATCATGTTGATTGACACCACTCTGCGCAATCTTCACAACAATCTGCACCCTTGCAGTAATAGGCCTAAACTCCCCCTGGCATAAACACCCAATGCTCCTTATGAGGATGAATACATGACACCAGATAAAAGCACAATGAAATTGCCACATTTTCAACATTAAGAGCTGCCACTACTTGTATTTGTTGAGCATAATCTCATCATGTTTATGCCAAGTCCAATATAAACGCCTACTTGATTTGGAACTTCTCACTTATTCAAATGTCTTGCAACACAAGATAAGGGCTGCCACCACCTTTTACTTGTATTAGAAGAACCCTCATTATCTTCAGCCATTCTAATCAGACAGTCCCAGACCTTCATACCAGACACAGACGTTGTAACATCATGTAGGACATCAACATTAGATAATAGCTCACTTCTTCTGCTACAGTCAGCTGATAAGGCTACCTCAGGTTGTCATTTACAAATATCAAGTTACTCCATCATGGCCCCAAAATATCCAGACCCAGATTTGCATAATTCTCTAGACAAATACTCAGTCTCCCGTCAAGGTATTTACCCTTATGCACAACATCACTAATAGACAAATACTAAGTCTCCCGTCAGAGTATCTAGAATAAGATTACCTTCTCACACAAGGCATGACATTTAGTCTGGCATACTTTTGTGCACACTTGTGGCACTAGCTGATCATACTTCAGATTAGGTAAGTGGCTTGACCTGATACTCCACCATGAGCACAACTAACTTTCTTGGCTGAAAACTCAACGCTTGCAGAGTGTTGTCCCAACATCAGATATAATTCCCTCTTGGTTTGCTATCTTCACATGCTCCAAAACTCCACATCTTACCTGGCTGATCGAGCAAGTCTTGACAATAGGTCCATGTCCCCTTCACAGGCTCTTCTTCTGCCTTTAGCAAGGCCCTTCACTACATTCTCTATCCAAGGCAGACCTTTTACTTCATCATACTCCCGTATGACTATGTATACGCTCCTAATGCATAATGTAGGCACCAAGCTCCTGAACCAGAGCATAAACATCCTTCACAAGTTAGAACATCTCTCATCCACCATTGAGAAGAATAATCTCTTTGAGTCTTCAACTCATCACCCTTCTGCCCAAGAGTAACTTGTTCCAAGACAATCCTCAATAATAACCAGCTGCCATATTCTGATTATCTTGATTCTTCGAATCCACTTCTGAGATCAACCAAATGCCACATTTTGACCTTTTTCACGTTTGTCAGAACTCTTCACACAGATATCTTGATCCACCCAGGAAACTTGATCTTCAAGTCACATGTTCCACTTGCTCAAAAGCAAACACACTTAGACTCCCTAAGCCATGGTCATGTAACATCTTCTCCTCCTTGCAGCTCCCGCAACTGCCCTGAGAACGATCTTTTTGAAGCGTCCTATTGTTCATTCTTGTAGATCACCCTATCATTAGCTGATGTACCACATCACCAGCTGAGACTCCTGACGTTAAGCTAGATGTCAGAACATCCAACTGTTGAATTCAGCTCTACCTTCTGCCACTCAGAAGAACCTCCTCCCTTTGCAGAAACAGATTTCCATGCTCTCATAGACTTGATTCAACAATCAAGTTTGAGTAGACAACCTCTATCCTGCTTAGAAACTCCAAAGACTTCATATCTGAATCTTCAGAAAAACAATAGTCTAAGACTACCTCATAGCAATACTAAAGAAGGTCACTTCCCTCAGTAGAGCCGTCAGTAGAAAGCCAGAGATAACTGCCACTTATCCTCGACCTTCACAACCAGAGCAAACACCATGCTCCAAACCACTTAGATCAGACCTAATCCAAGCTGTAACCATCAAGACTATGATGTCTTCATAGTCTTTCAACATACTTAAGGTCGTCACACAGCCATATAGAGAAAAGTAAATTCTCAACACTTCTGCAGTCCTGCACTTTTACATCAGACATATACAAAGTCTCCCGTCAATGTATTTTGTCATTAGTTGAAAGCACACCCTTATCAACTCCACAACCGCCATCTGCTGTCAACCCATTATGACAACCACTCATACCACAAAACCCTTCCAGGTAAGGCCAGTGTCTTGATCTATTACTCTACCCTGAGCAAAGAACTGAAGTGATGTTTCAACATCAGTTCTGACATTACATCTCCTAATCATATAAATCCACATATATCTCTTGTAGGGGATATAAGAGAGCATATCAGCATCTTCCAAGATTAGACCAACAAAACTGCAGTAACTTGTATAACACACTCTTCCAGAGGCTTATTCTAATAAGCACAAGGTTCAGACCTCCTAACCAAAGAGTAATAACTGCCATCCTTCTGCAGAAACATACCATAGACAATCTGCTCCTTTGAATCCTTCAAGGCACAAAACTAAAAGAGCTCAAGCAAACACCAATTGACCACCGGCTGAATTACCCTGCTACAGCACACAAACTCTTGGAATCCTTTTCCCTTCTCTTCAACCAGCTCCTGCATACACTGCTAATGTGAAGCACGATGTCGAGACATTGACATATTAAGCTCAGCTTCTTTCTTGATGAAACCACAACTAAGCTTAAGAGATGACTGATCAAGATCTTTACTCCCGCATGAAAGATTTGATAGTGATACTCTTTTGCTTTGGCTCTACCTTCTTCTTTCACCATAAGGAATCACTGTTCTGGACAGATTGGTCTTCAATCTTCAAAATAAAACTGAAACATCCATGTCATACACTCTTTAATAAGATCCATTCACCTTTTGATCACTTAATCCTCAAGTATATTTGAAGCGGTCTTGCAGAGAATATCCTGCTGAGGAGACCAAACCCTAATGTCTTTCCAAGAGAATTCATTCCTGGAATCTCACTACCAGAGATACAAGAACCAACCAGGGTTACATCAGATACCATGCAGAGGAACTACTCCTCAACAACCTTCAGACACTATTCAAAAATCCTTGCACACCACATGCCAACAATACTCTATCAAGAATAGTCCATCCTTCACTCCAAGGTATCATCCAAACAACCATCTTCCTTGCTCATGAACCAGAAAGTATCTTCCCTAGATCTCATCCAGAAACAGACAGGATGCCTGCTCTGATACCAATTGAAATTCTGGTACAGACATGTGATGTTAAGTGCGATGTCACAACATCAATATCTGCTGTATGAACAAGACACTAAAAACCTGTGATGTTATGTGTAATGTTACAACAACACACTCTGCAATGTAAGACAACAGAAAAGCAAAGAATTGCACACAAGGATTGTTCACCCAGTTCGGTTCAACAACCTACATATGGGGGCATACCAAGCTAGGAAGGAAGTCCACTATTAGTAGTATCAAATTACAGACTCAACAGACCAGTTGACAATCTACCTAATTCAATCACTACCCAATGACCCTTCTACCTAAGTCCTCCCTAGGTAAGAGACTCCATCTCACTCCCAATCATCGCAATGATGTCTAGCAGTCAACAACTCCGCCACTGCATCAACAGCTTGATTTCCAAACACTCTCCAATCACAGAAAAGTAACCGACACACTTCTATGCCTATACTCAGCCAAGACTCTTGACTGATAACAACATCTTGGAGTTGCTTCATAGCTTTCTCCAAGAACAATACAAAACTCATTACCTACAGGTTTCTGAGTACTAACTTAGTGACCATCTCACAACCCGAGTGGTTCACTTAGACAAAGCCCTAATGATCTACATCTTGGACCCGTACCTCTTCTAGATTACAAACATTCTATTTATAACTTTTTCCCACTGGATTTGGGCCTTCAAATCACAGCAAATCTTCTGCTACAAATCTCCAAAAGATTCTACTATAAAATAGATCTTCAATTAAATCTTCAATCAGCTCTTCATAATTAACTCTAATTATTCTTCATATCTTTTTGCATTAAATTAGCAACAAACTAATCTTCTTCATAACTGATTGTAACCGAATATATCTTCCCATAATATTCACCTGCAATCTCTGATTCTCTTCAGTAGAATATCTCATTAACATGCGCAACCCTAAAAACATCACAACCTGATGTTTTGATGTTCTGGTATAGTGATGTTAAGACATCGCATGTGACATCACGCTTCAGCACTTTAACTCTTCAACAATTTTCATAAACCAGAATGTTAACACCAATAATGTTTAGAAGCTCATGTTGAAACATCAATCATGACATTAACATTGTTTTACCAAAATTTCAGCCAATCACTAGAACTAACAAACTTGAATGTTATCATATTGGTAGTTTAAGTGAGAGATCATCAAAGGATCAATATGATAAATCTCACAACAAGTGTTCGAGAGAAACTTGTTGAGAGGATATGTGGTTATATTTATTGTTAACGAGTTCACACGCTTTATCGAGTTGATACGTACGAAATGATTTATCGAACACTAGTCTTGGCATGTTTTTACCAAACCCTAAAACTAATCTTTTTACCGTCGATTACTAAATTTTATGCAAACGATACGAAAAACCAAACTCTTTGTTACTATAAAGTTTGAAACGCTTTTGACTATCGAACGGCGGAAATATAAGTTCAATCCCTGTGGATACGATAAAACACCCCCGAAATACTTTTCAACAAAATGGCACCGTTGCCAGAGATTGTTGTTATATTATGAGCATTGCAATAGAGATTGAGTTTTAAACTTGCTTAACTTTTTCTTGTGGTTGTTAATTTGTTTGGTTTAGTGTGCAGACTCCGTTTTATGCAAGGGAAGTTACCCGCGGACCAACTTCTTTTTGATCCTGAAATCGAAAGAACTGCGCGTAAGTTAAATAGCAGAACAAGGCGGAGGAGGCAACTTGCCAAGGAAAGACGAGAACGAGATGAAAGTTCAACTTCGACACCAATACCACAATTACTGCCACCATGGCTGCACCACCACCACCTGCTTCAGTTCCTTGTACTAATAGTCTAAGACATACTGCACAATTTGCACGTAATGCTCAGAATGGTCGGCATTCAGAAATGAAAACTGGTATCCTCTATCTTCTATATCAGAATCCATTCAGTGGTATGGATCACGAGGATCCTTTTACTCACCTGACTAAGTTCTATGAGATTGCGGGCGCGACTGGTGCACCTGAAGCTGAGGAAGAGTCTTTGTTTAAGAGACTATTTCCACATTCCCTCATTGGGAAGGCTAAGGAATGGTATCTTGACTAATCTACGGCTATCATGACGGACTGGAACATGCTAGAGGAAAAGTTTTTGGAACGATTTTTTCCACACAATTGTTTCATTGAGGCTAAAATGACAATTGTAGTTTTCACTCAGGGTGGAAATGAGTCTCTCAACGAAGCTTGGGAGAGATTCAAGTCCATGCTGAGAAAGTGTAAAGGGCACGGTTTCGATGAGCTTACTCAAGTTCATATTTTTAGAAATGGTCTTCAATTAGTTCATAAAACATTGTTGGATGCCACCGCGGGTGGATCTTTAATGGCTAAAAGCGCCGAGGATGTTATTTCTATTATTGACAGGATGGCTCTAAATGACCATCAAGGAAACCATAACTGTGGCTCTTCTCAAAAGAAAGCGGGAGTGCTAGAGTTAGGGACAAATGATACAATACTTGCTCAAAACAAATTGCTATCTCAACAGGTTGAGTTGCTAACGCAACAAATGTCCAAGCTACCTCAACAGATTAAAGAGATGCATGAGTTGTCGAACAAAAATGTGCATGTAGCGGTTTGTGAGTTATGTAAAGGCGATCATCCAACCGGCTATTATCCTCCTTGTCCTCCGGTTGAAGAAGAAGTGAATTACATGAACAATCCAAATCAACAACAAGGTTATCAAAGGCAACAACAACCTTATCAACAAGGGTATCAAAATCAACAACCAAGAGGAAATTATAAAAATCAACAAGGATATCAACAAACTCGACAAAATCCTTATCAACCTCAAGGTGGGAGTTCCAAGCTTGAAGAAACTCTTAACCAATTTATTCAAATGTCTATGGCTAATCAAAAGTCAAATGAAGCATTAATCAAATATCTCGAGAGTCAAGTTAGGTAACTTGTAAAACAAGTGGCCGAGCAACAAGCGGGACCTTCTTTTTCCGCCAATACTCAAAATAACCCAAAGGAGCATTGTAAAGCTATTGTTACTAAAAGTGGGAGAGAGTTGGGAGAAGGAGAAAAAAATGAGAAAAATGATGATGTAATAATTGAGAAGGTTGTGGAGGAAGAGAACGTTGATGATGTTGTAGTTGAAAATAATGATAAGGGAGAAGTTGAAAAAGAAAACGAGAAGTTAGTTGAAAAAGATAACCTTGAAAAAGAAAAGATTGAAGAAAAGAAAAGAAGAGTGAAAAAAGGGAAAGAGATAGTGAATTCAATTCCGATCCAAAACTTACCTTACCCTCATGTGCCCACAAAGAAAGACAATGAAAGACATTACGCTCATTTCATGGACATTTTCAAACAATTGAAAATCAACATTCTGTTTGCCTAAGCGCTTGAATAAATGCCTAAATATGCTAAGTTCATGAAAGATATTCTTACAAAGAAGCGAAGATATTCGGAGTCGGAAACAATTGTCCTTGATGCAAGTTGTAGTGCTATAATCCAAAGAACTCTACCAAGGAAAGAAGTCGATTCGGGGCGTGTTACTTTGCCGGTAACAATTGGTGATGTCTATGTTGGCAAAGGCTTAATCGATTTGGGCTCAAGCATTAGTCTAATTCCATTGTCCATTGTGAAGAGGCTTGGGAACATTGAAATGAAGGTAATTTGGATGATGTTACAATTGGCCGACAAATCCACAACTCATCCTCATGGAATGGCTCAAGATGTCTTGGTTAAAGTTGACAAGTTTTTCTTTCCGGTTGACTTTGTTGTTATTAATATGGAGGAAGATGAGGATGCTCCATTAATACTTGGACGCCCTTTTATGAAGACCGCAAGAATGATGATCGATGTTGATGACGGTCTTATGAAAGTAAGAGTTCAAAATGAAGAAGTGAGTTTTAATCTCTTTGAAGCAATGAAGCATTCTCAAGATAAACATGATAGTTTCCGTGTTGATACAACGGAAGAAGCCATAGTGGAAGTTTCAAAACAAGTTCATATAGTATCTCCCTTGGAAAGAGCTCTTGATGACTCGTTTGAAATATTTTCCGATGAAGAAGAAAGGGCACTTGAAGAGTGTTTGAAGGAACTTGAATCTTTGAAGGAGTTACAACCATGGGAATGTGAAGAGGAAGTGTTAAAAAAGAGGTGAGTGATGAGAAGTCTCAACTTGAATTAAAGGTGTTGCCTTCTAATTTAAAATATGTGTTCCTTGATGACGGTTGTAACAAACCAGTTATCATTAGCAACATCTTGACCGACAAAAAGGAGCACTGTTTGATTCAAGTTTTGAAGAAGAATCAAGAAGCTTTAGGTTGGGTTCTTTCCGATTTAAAGGGAATTAGTCTAGCCTATTGCATGCACAAAATATTAATGGAAGAGGACTTCAAAGCGGTAGCCCAACCACAACGCCGTTTGAATCTAACTATGAAAGAAGTGGTGAGAAAAGAGGTTGTTAAGCTATTGGATGCTGGTATGATTTACCCGATATTCGATAGTCCATGGGTGAGTCCTATTCAAGTTGTACCTAAGAAGGGAGGAATGACCGTTATACGAAATGATAAAAATGAATTGATCCTGACTGTTATTTCTTTGTTTTTGTGGTTGGCATTTATTTTGCTAAAACTATTTTAGCAGCAAGATGTTGGATAAATATGTTCTAATTTTCTGCATTCAACATGTCGAATAAAGATGTCCCATACTGGCTCATAGGACATCGCGTCTGATTTTGGTTTAAAAGGAAGATTTTGTTGCTGTTAATTGTTACTGAATATTCTGTGAATATTTGGTTATCCTATGTGGCATCCAAAGTATTTTTGGGTTGGGTTTTTATGTGCTGGTTTTCGATTTTTCAGCATTTTCTAACTATGGAGACATATTAGGAAACTTTAGATTGAAGACCTATTTTGTTGGAGTTTTTATTGCTGATTTGTGAGCAGTCTCCTTGCTGCGTTTGTGAAGCCCAATCCAGTCCAGATTTAATGCTATATATTGACTGGTGTTAACCTAGTTTAGGTGTGGAACTTACGTGTGTTTTGTTAGGGTTTTCGAGTGTTATTTATGAGCCTAACTGGTATCATTCTGATAACAGTATAAGGACTGGTTTTTGTGTTGTAAGTTCTGTCAGTTACTCATAAGCTTTTAAGCATTGAGTTTCTTGTGTGTCAATTCTCATAAGCTTTGAAGTATTGAGAATTGTGTGTTTTGAAAGTGTGGCTTTTGTTTTTTGTTACTTGTGTTGAAAGGAACCAGTCACGGGTTGTGATTATAGAGGGATTTGAGGAGGGCCTCATACCTATGTGAGTCTTAGGTAGAAGTCATAGGAATGGTAGTGATTAAGTGAGCAGATTATAACCGGGTGTGGTTGCTGTATGATCTGTGAATTGATACTATCGTATATTGATTTCGTCCCTGGCTTGGTAGCCCCCAGAGTAGGATTATTGATCCGAACTGGGTAAACATATCTCTGTGTTCTTTACTTTCTGCACTATTTTTATTATTGTTATCTTGTTCATTGTGTTGGATATCCGTGTCTCAACATCTGTGTAGGACATCTGATATCTGTGCCAGAATTTCAATTAGCATCAAGAGCTTGCACCCTTGTTTGGTTCTGGGTGAGAATCAGGGAAGGTACTTTCTGGTACAATGGACAAGGATGGAGGATTTTTGAACAAACCACCTCTGCTTGATGGTTCCAACTATGACTATTGGAAACCAAGGATGATAGCATTAATCAAATCCATGGATGATCAAGCATGGAAAGCTGTTATCAAAGGATGGGAACCCCCAAGGGTTAAAGATGGAAAAGGTAATCCTACTGATGTGGTGAAGGAAGAGGAAGACTGGGATGATGCAGACTACAAAGGGTCCTTGGGAAATTCCAAAGCCATGAATGCACTGTTTAATGGTGTTAATAAGAATATCTTCAGGTTAATTGAACATTGCACCATTGCAAAAGAGGCGTGGGAGGTCTTGAAGGTTGCTCATGAAGGGACTTCAAAGGTGAAGATGTCAAAACTTCAGCTTCTCACTACCAAGTTTGAGAGTTTGAAGATGAAGGAAGATGGGAGCATTCATGATTTTCACATGAACATTATTGAGATAGCTAATGCTTCAAGTGCCCTAGGTGAAAAGATGTCTGATAGCAAACTGGTCAGAAAAATCCTCAGATCTCTACCTAAGAGATTTTACATGAAAGTGACTGCTATAGAGGAAGCTCAGGACATAGATAAGATGAAAGTGGATGAACTTGTGGGATCACTTCAAACATTTGAATTGGGGATCAGTGAAAAGTCTGAAAAGAAAAAGAGTATAGCGTTTGTGTCAAATGCTAGTGATTCAGACGATGAAGGTAACCTGGTCAGAGATGAAGGGGTATCTAAAGATCTGGTATTGCTTGGAAAACAATTTAAGAAAGTGTTGAAAAGGATGGACTAGAAGTCAAGAGCAAATGTTCAGAACAAGTCACTCGACATCAGTAAAAATCAGGATGGAGGCAGAAGGTCCAGAACTGAAGAAGACTCCAACCAAGGGAAGAGAGTTCGGTGTTTTGAATGTGAGGGATTTGGGCACATAAAAACTGAGTGTCCCACGTATCTCAAAAGGCAGAAGAAGGGCTTATCTGTGTCTTGGTCAGAAGGAGAGTCTGAGAGTGATCTTGAAGAAGAATCAGCAAAATTGGTGACAGCCTTGACCGGAATATGTAAGTCTGATGGAGAAACAACTTGTGAGTCTGATTCTGAGAAAGAATCTTATATTGGAGAACTCACTAAGCAGGAAGTCTTCACTGGGTTCTCAGAGTTGTGTATCAAGAATGAAGAGAGGTGCCAGATAATATTAGAACAGAAGGTTCTGATAGCTCAACTAGAACCTGAGAAGGAAGAACATCTATCAATCATTGCTGATCTTAAAGAGGAGGTTGTATGGCAAAAGTCAAAACTTGACAATATGACCAAATCTATAAGGATGCTGAACAATGGTTCCACGCAGCTGGATGAGATTCTTCAGACTGGGAAAAATGCTAGAAATGTACAAGGTCTTGGTTTTAACAATCAAGCAGAGAACTACAAGAAGTCTGTGTTAAAGTTTGTTCCTCAGAAAATAAGGCAAGAGGAGGAGATGTCAAATCGCATGGTTCAACATCAGATGAAACATCAAAAAATAGTATGTAGCGCAAAGTATAAACCATGGAGATGTCATTACTGTGGAAAGATTGATCACTTAAAGTCTTTTTGCTACAATTTGCATGGTTATCCCAAAACTGCTCTTCAACAAAATAAAGTACGGAATTGGGCTGAAGTAAAGAAAAGATGGACTCCTAGAAATATGATGGCTAGTTTCATAGCACATACCTCTCTCAGAGCATCTGCAAGGGAAGATTGGTACTTTGATAGTGGTTGTTCAAGACACATGACTGGTGTGAAGAAATTCTTGTCAAATATCAAGCCTCACTCCACCAATTATGTCACTTTTGGGGATGGATCAAAAGGTGAAATAAAAGGTGTTGGAAAGCTGGACTACACAGGACAACCAAATCTGGATCGTGTTCTATTTGTCAAAGGGCTGACTGTAAATTTGATCAGTATAAGCCAACTGTGTGATCTAGGACTCAAAGTAACTTTCACAAAATCTGAATGTCTAGTAACCAATGAGGAAGATGAAGTTGTAATGAAGGGAACCAGGTCTAAGGATAACTGCTATCTGTGGAATCCTCAAGAATCGAAAAGTTTGTCTACCTGTTTGATGTCAAAGGAAGATGAAACCAAACTGTGGCATCAGAAATTGGGTCACTTACATTTGAAAGGGATGAAGAAAGTTATGTCAAGTGAGGCTGTTAGAGGTATTCCCAAGCTGAAGATTGATGAGGATAGAATATGTGGTGAATGTCAAGTTGGGAAGCAAACAAGGGTGTCACACAAAAGGCTTCAACATCTTACCACAACTTCTAGAGTTCTGGAACTGCTTCACATGGACTTAATGGGACCTATGCAGGTTGAAAGTCTTGGTGGGAAGAAGTATGCCTATGTTGTCGTTGATGATTACTCCAGATTCACCTGGATAAGCTTTATCAGAGAAAAGTCTGAAGTATTTGCAGCCTTCAAAGAGTTGTGTCAAAGGATTCAACGGGAAAAGGATTGTGGTGTTGTTCGAATCAGAAGTGACCATGGGAAAGAATTCGAAAATAGTAGGTTTGAAGAGTTTTGTTTATCTGAAGGAATCGCTCATGAATTCTCATCACCAATCACTCCTCAGCAGAATGGTGTGGTGGAACGCAAGAATAGGACTATACAAGAGTGTGCAAGGGTCATAATTCATGCCAAAAAGCTTCCATATCACTTTTGGGCTGAAGCCATGAATACCGCTTGCTATATACACAATAGGGTGACTATCAGATCAGGTACTTCTGTTACTCTTTATGAGCTATGGAAAGGTAGAAAGCCAAATGTGAAGTATTTCCATGTTTTTGGGAGTAAGTGCTATATCTTGGCGGATCGTGAGCAGAGGCAAAATATGGATCCTAAGAGTGAGGAAGGGATATTTTTGGGATACTCTACAAACAGTAAAGCATATAGGGTATTTAATTCCAGAACTAAGGTGATGATGGAATCCATAAATCTGGTGGTTGATGACTCTGGCAAAGACGAAGATGTCCCAGATGATGTTGGAGCATGCTTTCCCATGAACAATGAAATCTCACAAGACACTGAGTCCGTAGAAGATAATGCTCAAGAGACCGACACTAGACCTGAGAATGAAGAGGTAGAGGATGCTAACAGGGGACCCTCTATAAGGATTCAGAAGGATCACCCTAAGGAGTTAATTATTGGAAATCTGAATGAAGGTGTAAGAACCAGAACGAGGGAGGCTATGTCAAATGCATGTTTTGTTTCAAAGCTTGAACCAAAGAATGTTAAAGAGGCATTGACAGATGAGTTCTGGATAAGTGCTATGCAGGATGAGCTTTGTCAATTCAAGAGGAATGAGGTCTGGGAACTGGTACCACGACCAGCAGAAACAAATGTGATTGGAACAAAGTGGGTTTATAAGAATAAGTCTGATGAACAAGGAGTTATTACCAGAAACAAAGCCAGATTAGTTGCTCAAGGATCACAGATTAAAGGAGTAGATTTCGATGAAACATTTGCTCCTGTGGCTCGATTGGAATCTGTTAGTTCCTGGATTGGCTGGAATTTTGGTAAAACAAAGTATGTTCAATGTTGATGTCAAGGTGCTGATGTTGCAACATTGAAGTCTTAACACTGGGCTGTGTTAAGTAAGTAATTGCTGAAGTTGGATGTCTGATGTCACATAGGTGATGTTGTGACATCAGGTCTGCAGAATTAACAACAGCAGGCTGTGATGTTGTTAGGGTTGCGTATTAGCTGGAATTATGGAGAGCAAGCTGTCTCGTTGGATGCGAATATCTTGGGATAGATATTTGCTATTGCATATGAGATCTGTTGCAGATTTGTAGGAGATTTAAAAGGTTGAAGATTTAAAAAGATTTTAGGAGAAAATCTGTTTTAAATATTCAGTTTTAAATAACAAATCTGGGAGATATTGTAGCAAGTCCAAGACCAATTCAAGGAGCTATATAAAGCGCACAAGACCAAAGGAACAAGCGACAGAAATACAGAGAGAAGATCAAGAGCATAGGCTTAGTGTCTTGAGTATTTTGTACGAGTTGTGTAACCAGAATTCTAGGGTGAATTGCTGTGTCGTATTCTGTCCTCTCTAGAAGCTGTGAAGCAATAGAGAGTGGTTACTTGATCGAAGCTGTGAAGTAAGATCAAGGGTACTCAAAGTGGGTTCTTTGAGAGTTTGTAAGGGATTGAGTGGTGTTCTCATACCTAAGTGGTTTCTCAGGTAGGAAGTCATTAGTAGAGTATAAGTTTAGGAGATTGTCAACGGGTTGTTGAGTCTGTAAATTATATCTACAAGTAGTGAATTCCATCCCTGGCTTGGTAGCCCCCAAAGTAGGTTGGTTGTAACCGAACTGGGTCAACAATTCTTGGTGTTATTTTACTGTTATTGCTGTCCATTGTGCAGAGTGTGTTGTTGTGACATCGCACCTTAACATCACACGTCTGATACCAGAATTTCAATTGGTATTAGAGCAGGCATCCTGTCTGTCTCTGGGTGAGATCTAGGGAAGTTACTTTCTGGTGTAAAGATGGACAAAGAAGTTGGAGGATTCGTTAACAGACCCCCTATTTTGGATGGATCCAATTATGATTATTGGAAGCCAAGGATGACCACCTTCTTAAAATCCTTGGACAACAGGGCTTGGAAGGCTGTTATTAAAGAATGGAAAGCACCTGTCATGTGTGAGAAAGATGATGCCGGCAAATATAAAGAAGGCACCTCTAAGCCTAAGCCTGAAGAAGAGTGGACCAAGGAGGAAGACGAGCTTGCCCTTGGAAATTCCAAAGCTCTAAATGCCATCTTCAATGGAGTGGATAAGAATATCTTCAGGTTAATCAATACCTGTGAAGTTGCTAAGGAAGCGTGGGATATCCTGCAGGCTACTCATGAAGGAACATCTAAAGTCAAGATGTCAAGACTTCAGATTTTAACATCAAAATTTGAAAGCCTGAAGATGAAGGATGATGAGACTATTCATGACTTCCACATGAATGTTTTGGAGCTGGCTAATGCATCCAGTGCTCTTAGTGAGAAGATGTCAGATGAAAAGCTTGTTAGGAAGATCCTTAGGTCCCTACCTAAGAAGTATAAGATGAAGGTAACTGCCATTGAAGAATCACAAGACATCAGCAAGATGAGAGTTGATGAGCTCATTGGATATCTTCAAACTTTTGAGCTTGGGTTGAATGAGGAAGAACCAGAAAAGAAGCCAAAAAGTATAGCCTTGGTATCAAATGATGCAGAAGAAAAAGGAAAGAGTTCTGAATCTCAGGAGGATCTATCTCAGGCCATAGTTATGTTAGGAAGACAGTTCACCAAAGTGTTCAAGAGAATGAACAATAACTCCAGGCCTAATGTCAAGAACATGACTTCTGACACCAGCAAGAAGGATGAAGAGAAAACTACCCAAGATAAAGGAGTTCAGTGCTTTGAGTGTGAAGGGTATGGACATGTCAAGAAAGAATGTCCCACCTTCTTGAAAAAGTAGAAGAAGGGCATGACGGTTTCCTGGTCTGACTCAGATAGTGAAAGTGAAGGTGAGTCAGCAAAGCATGTTAGAGCCCTAACAGGAGCTGTTGTTTCTGATGATGATTCTAGTGATGGAGAAGTAACCTATGAGGAGTTAGCATTTACCTATCAAGAGCTGTGTTTAAAAAGTGCTGAGATTTGTCAAGAAAACAAGTGCCACAAGCAACAGATTGCTCAGCTAGAGAATGAAAAGACTGATCTGGAAAATGAAGTGGTGCTAGTTAGAGCCCACCTTGATCAAATGACCAAGTCTGTCAGGATGCTGAGCTGTGGTACAGACACACTTGACAAGATCCTTCAGTCAGAAAAAGCTGCTGGAGACAAAGCTGGGATAGGTTATGTGGCTGAGGATTAGGGAACTTCAGAAGAAAGCACTTCAGGTTCTAAGAAGGAAGTGTCACAACTTTCATCTCAACATCAGCCAAAGAAGCAGGATCCTACCCCTAAGAAGGCTGATGTTTCACAACCTAAGAAGATTGAGAAGAAGACTGGTCCCTATCAGAAGAGAAAGCAGCCACAAGGAGCTAGTCAGTATATGCCCCCACAATACCACGAGAACATGCAAGCTGCTCAGTTCAAACAGCACATGTCTCATCAGGTGTCTCAACATCAGGACAACTGGTATGGTTATAGATATGGATACACTAATGATGTTCCTCATGGAAGAAGAAAACCACACCATCATGGGAGACAATCCAGGAAACAGCATTCTCAGCATTCTTATGGGAGAAGATACCAGCATAATAGATGGCAGGGTAGTTATGATAGGAGGAAACCACATTATGGATGGAAGTCTAAGCAATCTCATCATAGCAGAAGATTCAGAGATGAAAGGGTGAGATGCTATTATTGTGGAAAGTTTGGACATATGCAGTACTCTTGCTACAAGCTGCATGGATACCCTCAACCTCAAAACAGATGGAGAGAGTACAGGCCCAAAGTTGTCAAACAATGGGTACCTAAGGAGAAGGTGAAGTGCTTATTGGCTCACATGGCTGATAGAGAGTTTAAAGAAGGAACATGGTATTTTGACAGTGGATGTTCCAAACACATGTCTGGATTTAGATCCATGTTTACTGAAGTCAGTCATTATCCCTCTCATGAGGTTATATTTGGCAATGGAGAAATAGGTGTTGTTGCAGGAGTTGGGAAGGTGCAAGGTGATGGTAAACCTGAACTTGACAATGTTCTGTTTGTCAGTGGTTTAAATGCAAATTTGATCAGCATAAGCCAGTTGTGTGATGAAGGTTACAAGGTAAACTACACTAAGCATGAGTGTGTGGTTTCTGATGAGCATAATCAGATTGTCATGAAGGGTGCCAGAACCAAAGACAACTGCTATCAGTGGATTTCTCTTGAAGGAAATTCAACTAATGATGTTTAAGTTGATGTTGTAACATCAGACTATGACATCAGGATGCTGAAAGGTCACTCAGAGTTAATGAGTCCTGATGTGAATTGTTTAAAAGGAAAGTCTTTATGGAGGGAGAAAATTAGTAATTGGTCTTTAAAGAGTATTCAAAATCAGGCACCTTACCATATTGATACTACATCAAGACTTACCAAAGCATTCTCATCGCAACGTTTCATCTCCCTAAATCTCAACAGAACAGAAAGTTCTTCTCTAAATATAGTCTGTTACAAAGGAACGATGTCTTTCCCTCCCAAGAACTTTGAGCAGGTACGAACTAGGGGTTCTTCCGAAGAACACATTTCTATTGCTCTTCCCGAGTCAGGTAACCCTAAACCCTCAACCACGGTGAATAAAACTGAAGCTAGGTCATCATCCTCTCAAACTGTTGAGGAGAATTTTGATGTAGAAATGCATTTGGAACAGCTTGCCACCAAAATCCTTGAGAAGGGGATACGGGTGAAAGAGATTTCTGTCCCTTTAAGGCAAATGCCTGCTGAACAAGTCGACTCTCAAGGTGAGGACAAAAATCTTCAAAGACAGGCCCTGAGTCAAGAAGCTGAAGGTGAAGATCCTGATGACACTGATGTCAGCTTTGATGTCAGAACATCGTCCCCTAGGAATGAAAGTCACAGGGGTAAAGGGAAGAAATAGGTTGAGGTTATAGAGATTGAGGACTCATCTGATGATGATAGAATTGGAAGGAGGAAGGATAAGAAAAGGACTTCAGTTACAGACTCTCCCAAATCGTGGACCAAAGTTGCCAGGTCTGGCAAGAAGAGGAGAATCAGAGAAGAGTTAGAGTCTGAGAGTGATGCTCAAGACATCAACCCTGCTACTAATCAAGTGCCTGATCACATCTCATCTCACTGTGCATCCATGTGGAATTGTGTGAGCCAAAGGAGGATAGCACTGAAAAGAGAGGTAGTAGCAGAAGACTTAGAGTCTACTGAAATTGTAGACCTAATTAAGTGTGCTGGTCTCATAAGGACTATGTCAGGGTTGACTAATTGCTATGATAGACTGGTCAGAGAATTCATAGTTAATATCCATGAATCTATAAATGACAGTAAGAGCTTAACCTTCAAAAGGGTTACCATCAGGGGTAAGTGTGTCTGGTTCTCTCCTAAAGTGATCAATGCCTACTTAGGAAGAAGTGAGGAAGATTATGGAGAATTAGAAGTCTCCAATAATGTTATATGCAAAGAAATCACTGGTGGTCAGGTAGATGTTTGGCCCGAAAAAGGAAAGTTGTTAGCCAGTTGGTTGAGTGTCAAATATGCCATTCTGCACAGAATAGGTGTTGTCAACTAGGTTCCTACTAGTCACAAGACCATAATTTCTGCTGGATTGGGGAAGATAATTTATGCAGTTGGGACAAAGCAAAGAATTGACTATGGATCCTACATCTATGATCATACTATTAAGCATGCTGCTACAAATGCTGTGAAGATGCCCATTGCTTTTCCCTCTCTCATTTGTGGGATTATCTTGTCTCAACATCCTGAAATTCTACAGCATTCAGATGTTGCTTGCAAAAGGAAGCCTTCCTTGTCAGTCCATTCCAAGTTGTTTGAAGTAAAACATGTTCCTGACAGTGTCAAGACATCTGCTTCAACATCACAATAGTCCCCAGCCAAGACTGGGTTGATTACAGAACTAGAGGAGGCTTGCAAGGAGTTAGATGAAGTCATAAGAGTTAGTATTGAAAGGAAACTAAAATTTGAAAGGTTAAGAAGCAAATTGGGAATCTGCATTTGTGAAGACTAAATCTGCTAGAGGGGTTGTGGGCAGTTGGAGTGTTTCTGATAATGTGTAGTCAACTGCCAGGTGAAGTTTGCCTAATTGTGGCTAAAAAGGGGGAGAAAGAGCCAAGAGAATTAACAAACAGGGTCAAAGAATGCCAAATGCTGCTAAAAGTAAAAAGGTGTTGATGCAGTTATTGAGGGGGAGTTTTGACTGAGCTAGTGAAGGCATTTGAAGAGTGCAGCCAAGCAGACATCAAGGAGGAGATAAGTGCTGCACATTGTGAGCTACTGAACAGCTGTGATGCTGGTTCATATTTTTGAGGGGGAGCACCAATTGGCTATTGTCAATAATGAAGATGGTGCTGCAGCAGATCAAGTGATGAAGACTATGAGTATTGTCAAACTGCTGCTGATGGAGTTTCAAATTATTGAAGTTTTTCCGCTGCTGAAGTCTCTGAAGATGCAGAGTGCAGAGATTATTTTAGCCAAAATTAGCCAAAGGGGGAGATTGTTAGTTCCTGGATTGGCTGGAATTTTGGTAAAACAAAGTATGTTCAATGTTGATGTCAAGGTGCTGATGTTGCAACATTGAAGTCTTAACACTGGGCTGTGTTAAGTAAGTAATTGCTGAAGTTGGATGTCTGATGTCACATAGGTGATGTTGTGACATCAGGTCTGCAGAATTAACAATAGCAGGCTGTGACGTTGTTAGGGTTGCGTATTAGCTGGAATTGTGGAGAGCAAGCTGTCTCGTTGGATGCGAATATCTTGGGATAGATATTTGCTGCTGCATAGGAGATCTGTTGCAGATTTGTAGGAGATTTAAAAGGTTGAAGATTTAAAAAGATTTTAGGAGAAAATCTGTTTTAAATATTCAGTTTTAAATAACAAATCTGGGAGATATTGTAGCAAGTCCAAGACCAATTCAAGGAGCTATATAAAGCGCACAAGACCAAAAGAACAAGCGACAGAAATACAGAGAGAAGATCAAGAGCATAGGCTGAGTGTCTTGAGTATTTTGTACGAGTTGTGTAACCAGAATTCTAGGGTGAATTGTTGTGTTGTATTCTGTCCTCTCTAGAAGCTGTGAAGCAATAGAGAGTGGTTGCTTGATCGAAGCTGTGAAGTAAGATCAAGGGTACTCAAAGTGGGTTCTTTGAGAGTTTGTAAGGGATTGAGTGGTGTTCTCATACCTAAGTGGTTTCTTAGGTAGGAAGTCATTAGTAGAGTATAAGTTTAGGAGATTGTCAATGGGTTGTTGAGTCTGTAAATTATATCTACAAGTAGTGAATTCCATCCCTGGCTTGGTAGCCCCCAGAGTAGGTTGGTTGTAACCGAACTGGGTCAACAATTCTTGGTGTTATTTTACTGTTATTGTTGTCCATTGTGTAGAGTGGGTTGTTGTGACATCGCACCTTAACATCACACGTCTGATACCAAAATTTCAGAATCCATCAGATTGTTGCTAGGAGTGGCATGTTTTTTGAAATTCAAATTGTTTCAAATGGATGTCAAGAGTGCCTTTCTGAATGGCTATCTTAATGAGGAAGTTTATGTTGAGCAGCCTAAAGGGTTTGTGGATCCAAATTTTCCTGATCATGTCTTCAAGCTAAAGAAGGCTTTGTATGGTTTGAAACAAGCTCCACGAGCTTGGTATGAAAGGATGACTGAGTTCTTAGTCAAACATGGATACAAGAAGGGTGGTATTGATAAAACACTTTTTGTCAAGGAAAAAGATGGGAAACTAATGATTGCTCAGATTTATGTAGATGATATCGTGTTTGGTGGGATGTCGGATGAAATGGTCCAACATTTTGTCAACCAAATGCAGTCTGAATTTGAAATGAGCTTGGTAAGTGAATTAACTTACTTCCTTGGATTGCAAGTCAAGCAGATGGAAGATTCCATTTTTATTTGTCAGAGCAAATATGTGAGGAATATTGTGAAGAAGTTTGGATTGGATAATGCCAAGCATAAGAGAACTCCTGCTCCTACTCACTTGAAGTTATCCAAAGATGAAAAGGGAGTGAATGTTGAACAAAGTTTATACAGAAGCATGATTGGAAGTCTGCTGTATCTCCCAGCGAGTAGGCCAAACATAACCTTTGATGTTGGTGTATGTGCAAGATACCAAGCAGAACCCAAGGTCAGTCACACCAATCAAGTTAAGAAAATTCTTAAGTATGTGAGTGGTACATGTGATTATGGGTTGTTGTACTCCCATGACTCAAGTTCCATTTTAGTAGGATACTGTGATGTTGATTGGGCTGAAAGTGTTGATGATAGGAAGAGTACCTCTGGAGGTTGTTTCTTTTTGGGAAATAATCTTATTTCATGGTTTAGTAAGAAGCAAAACTCTGTATCTCTTTCTACTGCTGAAGCTGAGTACATAGCAGCTGGAAGTAGTTGTGCTCAACTGGTGTGGATAAAGTAAATGTTATTTGAGTATAATGTCACACAAGATGTCATGACATTATTTTGTGACAACCTGAGTGCCATTAATATTTCTAAAAATCCTATTCAACATAGCAGGACTAAGCACATTGATATCAGGCATCACTTCATCAGAGAACTTGTGGAGGACAAAGTCATAACTCTTGAGCATGTGAGCACAGAAAATCAGCTTGCTGACATATTTACCAAGGCTCTGGATGCAGTTCAGTTTGAAAACCTGAGGAGTAGACTTGGGGTTTGCATTCATGAAGAACTATAGCAATTAATGTTCCTTCTGGCTGCCAGATTGAAAAGATTAAAGGTGGTTCTGGTAGTGCAGTGTGTGCAGGTGGTTATGAAAGGGAAGATGCTGAAGTTTGTGCATGACACTTGGTCATGTGATGTGGTGTGCATCTACTCTCTGATGCTGTTTATTCTGGCTTATGACTTGACCATTTCTCAAAAATTAATAACTGTTCTACTTGCCTTTGTCATATTTCTAGCTAAAAATGAGGAGTAGTGTGCTTGTGCGTGCTTGTGCGTGTGCTGGTACTGTAGCCGAGGGGGAGAATATTGAATGTTGTTGTGTTGCTGCAGTTGAGGGGGAGTTTTATATTTGTGATTTTTTGCTGCTATGCTTTTGTTGGTGTTATGGTGTGCTTTTCGCTGCTGTCTCTGATATTGTTGTTTTGGTGAGTAGTTTTAGCCAAAATAAGCCAAAGGGGGAGATTGTTATTTCTTTGTTTTTGTGGTTGGCATTTATTTTGCTAAAACTATTTTAGCAGCAAGATGTTGGATAAAGATGTTCTAATTTTCTGCATTCAACATGTCGAATAAAGATGTCCCATACTGGCTCATAGAACATCGCGTCTGATTTTGGTTTAAAAGGAAGATTTTGTTGCTGTTAATTGTTACTGAATATTCTGTGAATATTTGATTATCCTATGTGGCATCCAAAGTATTTTTGGGTTGGGTTTTTATGTGTTGGTTTTCGGTTTTTCAGCATTTTCTAACTATGGAGACATATTAGGAAACTTTAGATTGAAGACCTATTTTGTTAGAGTTTTTATTGCTGATTTGTGAGCAGTCTCCTTGCTGCGTTTGTGAAGCCCAATCCAGTCCAGATTTAATGCTATATATTGACTGGCGTTAACCTAGTTTAGGTGTGGAACTTACGTGTGTTTTGTTAGGGTTTTCGAGTGTTATTTGTGAGCCTAACTGGTATCATTCTGATAACAGTATAAGGACTGGTTTTTGTGTTGTAAGTTCTGTCAGTTACTCATAAGCTTTTAAGCATTGAGTTTCTTGTGTGTCAATTCTCATAAGCTTTGAAGTATTGAGAATTGTGTGTTTTAAAAGTGTGGCTTTCGTTTTTTGTTACTTGTGTTGAAAGGAACCAGTCACGGGTTGTGATTGTAGAGGGATTTGAGGAGGGCCTCTTACCTAGGTGAGTCTTAGGTAGAAGTCATAGAAAGGGTAGTGATTAAGTGAGCAGATTATAACCGGGTGTCGTTGGTGTATGATCTGTGAATTGATACTATCGTATATTGATTTCGTCCCTGGCTTGGTAGCCCCCAGAGTAGGATTGTTGATCCGAACTGGGTAAACATATCTCTGTGTTCTTTACTTTCTGCACTGTTTTTATTATTGTTATCTTGTTCATTGTGTTGGATATCTGTGTCTCAACATCTGTGTAGGACATCTGATATCTGTGCCAGAATTTCACCGACGAGAACTATGACGGGTTGGAGAATGTGCATAGATTATAGGAGGCTAAACATCGCTACTAGAAAATACCATTTTCCACTCCCGTTTATGGATAAAATGCTTGAGAGATTGTCGGGACAAGAATTCTATTGCTTCTTAGATGGCTATTCCGGTTATAACCAAATTTCTGTTGACCCGAAAGAGCATGAGAAGACGACATTCACATGTCCCTTTGGAATTTTTGCTTACCGAAATATGTCATTTGGCATGTGCAACGCACCAGCAGCATTTTAACAATGTGTGTAAGCAATTTTCTCCGACCTTATTGAAAAAACGACGGAGGTATTCATGGACGACTTCTCCGTTTTCGGAGCGTCTTTTGATCTTTGTTTGAGAAATTTGGAGGTCGTTCTTGAACGGTGTGTTGAAACAAACTTGGTATTAAATTGGGAGAAGTGCAACTTCATGGTAACAAAGGGGATTGTACTTGACCACAAAGTCTCCTCTAAAGGCCTTGAAGTGCATCAAGCAAAAATTGAAGTGATCGAGAAGTTGCCTCCTCCAACCAATGTCAAATGCATCTGGAGTTTTCTTGGCCATGCTGGCTTTTATAGGCGGTTTATCAAAGACTTCTCCAAAGTTACAAGGCCATTGAGTAATCTACTCAACAAAGATAAGTCCTCCTCCTTTGATGATGAATGTTTAAATGCCTTTAAAATTTTAAAAGAGAAACTCATCACCGCATCTATAATTGTTGCTCTAAATTGGACTTTAAATTTTGAATTGACGTGTGATGCTAGCGATTATGCCGTAGGTGCGGTGCTTGGGCAAAGAAAGGCCAAAAAATTTCATGCTATACATTATGCGAGTAAAGTTCTTAATGAGGTACAAGTTAACTATGCCACCACAGAAAAAGAATTACTCGTTATTGTATACGCTCTTGAGAAATTTCGGTATTATCTGATTGGTTCAAAGGTGGTAGTCTACACTGACCACTCAGCCACTAAATATCTGCTTACCAAGCCGGATTTGAAGCAAAGGCTCATCCGATGGATCCTCTTGTTACAAGAGTTTGATTTGGAAATCCGTGACAAGAAAGGGTCAAAAAACTTGGTAGCAGATCATTTGTCTAGGTTAGTCAATGTAGAGGTAACTCACCGTGAGAATGAGGTTCGTGAAGAATTTCTGGATGAAAAACTTTTTCGAGTACAATTTAGGTCGTGGTTTGCAGATTTTGCTAACCACAAAGTAACCGGTTTTATACCGGAGGACCTAACTTGGAATCAAAGACGGAAATTCCTCTCGGATGCTAATTTCTATGTTTGGGATGAGCCATACTTGTTTAAGTTAGGAGGTGACAATTTGTTAAGGAGGTGTGTCACTCTTGATGAAGCCAAAAGTATCCTTTGGCATTGTCACAACTCGCCTTATGGAGGGCATTACAATGGTTTAAGAATAGCAACTAAAGTCCTCCCATCGGGCTTTTATTGGCCAACATTGTTTAAATATGCCAACCTCCATACAAAAAGTTGTGGCACATGCCAAAGAAGTGGCTGGATTGGAAAAAGAAATGAAATGCCCTTGCAAGCAATTTTGGAAGTCGAGGTGTTCGATTGTTGGGGTATTGATTTTGTCAGACCATTCCCACCATCTTTTTCAAACGAGTATATTTTAGTTGCGGTTGACTATGTTTCCAAGTAGGTGGAAGCAATTGCGTCACCGACGGCCGATGGCAAGACGGTGATAAATTTTTTAAAGAAAAACATATTCTCCCGTTTTGGCACCCCTTGTGTGTTAATCAGTGACGGAGGTTCGCATTTTTGCAATGCACCGCTCGAAAAGGTCTTAGAGCATTACGGTGTAAAACACAAAGTTGCAACTCCGTACCACCCGCAGACAAATGGTCAAGCAGAAGTGTCTAAGAGAGAGGTAAAAAGATTTTTAGAGAAAACCGTGTCGAGCTCACAGAAAGATTGGTCACAAAAATTAGATGAGGCTTTGTGGGCGTATCGCACCGCTACAAAGCTCCAATCGGTCTAACTCCTTTTTAAATGGTTTATGGCAAGGCATGCCATTTACCCGTTGAATTGGAGCACAAGGCTCTTTGGGCTTTGAAAATGTTAAATTTTGATCCGAGTTTGGCCGGTGAAAAAAGGAAAGTTCAGTTGCATGAATTGGAAGAAATGTGCAACAACGCGTACCACTCAAGTAAAATCTATAAGGAAAAAGTGAAAGGATATCATGATAAAAAGTTTTCGCAGAAGGAATTCCGGGTTGGCCAGATGGTACTTTTATTCAATTCCCGTCTAAAATTGTTTCCGGGAAAATTAAAGTCCAAATGGTCTGGACCGTTTTTTGTCAAGGATGTCAAGCACTATGGTACAATAGTCATTGAGGACTTGAAAAAGAAAGAAAGTTGGACAGTAAATGGCCAACAGTTGAAATTATATCTTAGAGGAGAATTTGACCGAGAGAATTGCAGTGTATTTCTTGATGATCGTTGAAATCATCTTGGACCGTCGAGCTTAGCCGACGTTAAACAAGCGCTTGTTGGGAGGCACCCCAACATTGTAAGTATTTATGTTTTCATTTGCTGTTTTAATGATTTTAAGTGTTTAGAAATAATGTAGTGTGGTAGTAGCTGATACAAATTTTTTTTCAAAAACCTGTTATGTTCGCTGGCTGGTTTGCTTTGCGAACCTGGGGCGAGCATTCGCTGGCCAGTTTGCATTGCGAACTCAGTGAGACAGGCGTATATTTTTCTGCTGCCACCTCACTAAAAAAGGGATTTTTAAGGGTGGGCCAGCATTTGGGCCCATGACCCATCCTTTTTTCTGAAATTTTAAAGGGAACCCTATTCCCCTGGACACTCCCACTCTTTCACTTTCACAAACAAACACTCTCACAAGAACATCAATCTCTCACGTGCTCTCTGTTCCACTCAATTTTCACCAAGTTTTCCCCAAATCATTAACAAGTTCAGGTTTGAATCTTTTTTTCTTTCTGTTAATTTCTGATTAGACATTGTGGTTAGGGTTGTGGATTGAACATTAGAGACAATTGTGATTCTAGGTTTTCACCTCTGTTTTAAAATTTGTATGTTGTTGCATGTTAAATTTTGTGTAAATTTTAGAATAGAGGTGATTTTGTAAAAGGAACTCTGATGTTGGAAGTTTGGATGTTGTTACTTTTTGAAAAAAATCGCAGGTTCGATGTCCAATTTGCTTTGCGAACTTGGGCGAGCATTCTCCAGACCTCGCTTTGCGAATCTGGGGCGAATGTTCTCCAGCCTTCGCTTTGCGAACTTTGCTGCGAACATATCAGAATTCTGAAATTTTTTTATGTCTCAGTTTGTGATTTTGTTTTGGCTCCTATTTCTAATGGACTGTGTTGCTGCTTGTTGTTGTTTTATTTGTTGATTTATGCAGATGGCTCCTAAGATTAATCTGGCTAAGAAAAGAAAGGCCAGCACTTTGTGACAAGTATCGATTCAGTTTGATAGTGATTGATTTAGAGGAGCCAAGCAGGTAGCAAGGTATCTAACCTTTGAGAAGAGATCAATTTTACCTGAAAAGAGATTTAACCTGAGTGAACATGGGAGTTACCGGTCGGTGGCTGCACTCCTAAAAGAGAAAAACTGGGGGCGACTGATAACTCCTGTGGATAGCTACAATGTTGAGATCGTCCGCGAGTTTTATGCTAATACCCTTCCTGATGATGGGGACCAATTTGTGTGGACCACTTTCGTTGGGGGAAAAGTGGTGCGATTTGATCGTGGAACAATTAATACCGTTCTTGGAAATCCTTTGCCTTTGAGAGCAAGTCAGATAGATGACTACCATAGAGACTTGCACCTCCACAGAAACATTGCGGAAATGACTAGAGATATTTTACGAGAGGGTAAAACTGTTGAGCTCAACCCATATAGGGTTTCCATTAGATACCGTCGTGAAGACATGCGACCTTTGGCACAACTTATTTTGCTTTTGGTGGTAACCAACATTAAGCCGAAGTCACATACATCGACCATCCCTATTCCACTTGCCCACCTTGTCCACAACATTTTGAGTAATGTACAGATAGATGTATCCCGGATTATCGCGGATGAGATAAGGGCTATTGTTGAGAGTGGTATTAGTTCCGCTTCTCGGAAGAACGACCCTCTTGCTTTTCCTTGCCTTATCATGACTCTGTGTGCGCATGCTGGGGTTAATCTCCCCACATGCTGTCAGGTTACTATCCCTTCTGCGATCGATGACCGATATATGGATAAGTTCTGTAAGCCTAAGGGGGCTAGGGGTGAGACGTCTGGTGCTGGTGCTGATGACGGCACAAAGGCTGGCGATGGTTCTAGTTCTGGGTCGCAAGGTTTCTGTCCTTATCAGCAGGAGATTTTCTAGTATAACTGGGATTGGATGGCAGCTTCTCAGCGCACCATGATGGATTTACATGACTCCATGCAGGTACTTCAGCTGCAAATCCGTGAACCCACCGTTGATCATACTTTGATGACAAGGGAGCAATTCCTTGCACATGTTGGTTAGCCTGAGGCCAGGCTAGTTTTCGGAAAGGGGCAGATGCGGCTGGTCCTGATGATGCTGATGCAGAGGAGGAGGGTGATGGTGATGATGTTGAGGTGTTTGGTTCTGTTTCTGGTTCAGAGGATGAAGAGTTGGTTGAGGTGTCTGGTTCCGAGTCCGAGGAGGACTGATTTTGCTGTTCTGATTTTGTACTTCCTTTGCGCGTCAAAGTGAAGTTTTCTTATGTTTTATGTATTATGCTTTTTGTTTCAGTTTGTAGTATTGTACTTTATCCACTTGTTAGATTATTTTGAGATTTTTGATGTACTTGTACCCGTATGAGGTACTTATGACTTTGTAGGTGTTTTCACACCATTACATTATTATGATATTATTAGTAAAATTTTGTTTTTCAGTAAATTATTCAGTTTTCAGTTTTACTAATATTTCATTTTTCATTGTTGTTATTAAGAGTTGAATTCTCCAGTTTACGAATGTTCAACTCTTAAATTGTTGATATGCTTTTTATTTCTTTATGTTGGTATGCTTGTGGAAGTTTAATATTTCCATCTTTTGGTGTTGACTTGAATAATTTTAGGTTGGTGATTGTTGATCATCAAAGAAGATTCTTCCAAGTTGGATGGCTATGATAGTAATTTTAAGCATGATTTTGTTGGCAAGGTACATAGTTACCTAGTTCTAGAATTTAGAATGTGTTAGAATTTTTGTCTTTGTACAAATGAAATTATGTTTCTTGTTACAACTTTATTGATTGCTTGTGTCATTTAGGTCCAAAAACCACGAAAGTGAGAAACCTCCATGTTATACTATATGCTTTTGATTGATGATGAATTTTGCTTTATACTTTTAATTCATGCTTTATCTTGTGATTTGTGTGATATTGTGGAAGCTTTAGAAATGATCAAGACACTTGTTGATATTGAGTACAACCATTTCCAAATAGTGATTTACCCGTGAGTAGCGAGTATTCGTTAACCCCCTTGAGCCTAAATAGTTTAGATCTCGTTTAGTTATGAACTTTGTGTTGTACATAATTTGAAAATCAAGTTCATCATTGAATTTTTGAGAGTTTCTAACAATTTTTTCTTCTTGAACCTTGGAACTTTGTTTTATTGATTTCCTTGCCTTAAAAAGCAAGGAGCATCCACTTAAGGTTTAGTTGAAAATAAGTTGGGGAGAATGAAAAAGAAGATTGGTAAATTGTTCAAACTTTTAAAAAATTTTAAGAAAGCATGAAAAGAAAAAGAGAATGTGAATATGAATGTAAAAAAAAATAGAAAAGGATGCTTGCTTGAATGAGAAAAATAGAAACCAATAATTGTGCATGAGGAAGTTTGAGAAGGTTTGTGATAAAGGTGTAAATTTGGTGAATGAAGTTGAGATGTGTGTGAATACCTTGTGTAGTGAATGTTCTTTTGCATCGGAAACTTCGATTCAATGGCCTTTAGAAATATCCCTTTGTTGTTAACCCGACCAAGCTACAACCTTAAAAGCCCTTAGTGATCTCTTGCTTCCATGATTTCTTATGTGATCGATTAGATATTGTATGAATTACTTTGTATTTGCATCATTTGTCATTCGAGTGAAATTACCCCGCAGTTGCCAACGCGTTTATTTCCTTCAATCCTTTTTCAAGGAGGAGTGTTAGAGTGACAAGAGCATGATGATTTAGTTGTCTCTTGAAACATTGTCTAAGATTTGTTTAAGAATCAAGTTCTTTTGCATTGTCGATTCTAGGATTGTGTAATTGTTGCTTTGTTATAATTGTTGTTTATTTGAGCCGTTTACCTTGTCTTGGTTGAATCAAATGCTCGAGCAAATCCTCTTGTTTTCAACGAGAGACATACTTTGCTTGAGGGCAAACAAAGAGTTAGTTGGGGAGAGTTTGTTAGATGTCAAACATGCTATATATTTGTATTTGATACTTGGAATTTTTCAACACTTTCATGTTTTAATTGTGGATTTTAGTAGTGAATTGTCGTTGTTCTTCAAACATTGTATATATACCTTTGGTGGTTGTAATGTGTGTGTTATTATGCAGGAAAGTGCACTAATTGATCAAAGAAAGAAGACACAAAGAATTGATGCAAGCTGCCAAAGAACAGAGGAAAACATCAGCGAACGTTCGCTTTGCGAACATTGGCGTGGTCTCCAGCGAATAGCTCTAGAATTGGACAGTAGGAAAAGGGACTAAAGTTCGCTTTACGAACTCTCAGCGAATGTTCGCTGCTTCACTCGCTTTGCGAAAGACCTGGCGAAGAACCCTTGGCTGAGGCAGTGGCAAAAGGACCCAAAATTTGCTTTGCGAATGTTTGGGCAAATAGTTCGCTTTGCGAATGAAACATTCGCATTGCGAACTTATGCAGACAAACAAGGGCGGTTTAGTTATCAGAAGGCACTTCAGGTGCCATTTTCTTCATTCGCTAGGCGAATAAATCATTCGCAGTGCGAATGCATCAGACTCCAAGTGTATTATAAATAGATTTTTTCATTTTCTTGGGATCATAACTTCACCTTTTCACACCAAAACATATTTTTCTGAGTTTTTTTCATCTAAGAGATTTTTCACATAGAGAAGCTGGATTTGCATTCGATCTTGATTCTTCGATGCGAATGCTTTTTCATCTCCTCACGAAACTTGTGAACCAAGCTATCATGACTATGTATAGCTAAACACATCCTTGTGTCAAGATTAGTGGTAGGTAATGCATCATTTTGTATGTATTGATCTTGATTGTAAGTTTGTGAACTTTGTTGATGATAAATATAGAAGAAAAACTTTGTTTACATGGTTTATATTTTGTTTTAATTCATGTTCGAGAGAAATGTATAAAAACTTGACCTAAGTTTCAATCCATCAATAATCATAAGGCTAGAGATAGTTTTGAAAGTAGATGTTGATAAATATTGAACTTGAATGTTATCATATTGTTAGTTTGAGTGAGAGATCATCAAAGGATCAATATGATAAATCTCACAACAAGTGTTCGAGAGAAACTTGTTGAGAGGATATGTGGTTATATTTATTGTTAACGAGTTCACACGATTTATCGAGTTGATACGTACGAAACGGATTATCGAACACTAGTCTTGGCATGTTTTTACCAAACCCTAAAACCAATCTTTTTACCGCCGATTACTAAATTTTATGCAAACGATACAAAAAACCAAACTCTTTGTTACTATAAAGTTTGAAACACTTTTGACTATCAAACGGCGGCAATATACGTTCAATCCATGTGGATACGATAAAACACCCCCGAAATACTTTTCAACAGTTACCCTCGACTTATTCTTCACCCTTTCACTTGACTAGTGGTGGAAGGGTGGATTTGATCTTTGTCGTCGAATTCACTTTTTCTTCCTCTGCTTTTTAGGTGAAATGGCTGATCAGCGCGAAGGGGTTGTGCCCGATGTTGGGGCTGGGCACGAGGAGGCGGAGTAGTCCGTTGATTATGCCAACGTCCATGTAGTAGAAGGGGATCTCAAATGGATCGCCCAGGAACCCCTATCGACAAGGTTGATGTTTACTGAAGAGGAAGCCCGGGAGTTTCCCTACCTCGAAGATCGGGCTGAGGGTGCGCCTGTGCATTAGAGAGCTATCTGCCCGACAGAAAACGACAAAATTTGTTCGGTGTATCCAGAGATGCGATTCCCCATGTATGAGTTCGCCTTTGTGGAGGCAAAGTATCACCTGCCCTTTACCGATTTTCAGGAGGCCGTCTTCTGCCACTTAGAGTTGTGCCCGACCCAACTTCATCCGAACGCACTGGCATTTATTCGCGCTTTTGAATTGGTTTGCCGTTACTTGAGGATCGGGGCGACCGTGGATCTTTTTTTCCTGCATCTTCCAGATCCAGCGGAGCACAGTGGGCCCGAAGCAAAGTTGTGTGTCTTTTAAACAGCAGAGCAGGCTTTTCTGGCCGTACTCAGAATTTGTCTGTCATTTCAAGGACAGGTTCTTGGTTGTGAAACCTGTCTCTGAAGTGGCTAGGAGATCCATTTCTACGCTTGAGACCGTGGAGGTTGACGACCAGCAAGTTGAGAAGGTTGTGTCTAAGTTTCCTTTAGAGTGGGTGTATGCCCATTTCAGATATAGGACCGATCAGTTCCTCGTCAAGCACTAGCAGCTTTGTGACGGGGACAAGGAGTCCTATCGAGTTTTGCATGCTTACATGGAGACTTTTAGCCCTGCCTTCGTCGTTGACAGGGATGGCGACGAGTTGCTCGGGGAGGATGAAGAGCTTGCCCGGGCGGCTCGTTATATTAATATTAGGGCCCTTCTTAAGTGTGAAATCGATGATGTTGCATTCCAGATCCTCGGTATAATTTGTTCCTTTGCCTGTGTTTAAGGTTCTGGCCCAACGTACTAATCTTCCTCTTTTATATTTGTAGGAAAAAATGGCGGACATGAGGGAGCTCCTGGTGAGGTCCGCGATGGCCAAAAACCTGAAGAAGGTGCCCCTATTACCGAAGACTGGTGCTGCGAAGCAGCAAGTTACACTGGAAAAGTTTGTGGGCGGCACCGGCTCTGCCCCGGAGACCAGTTTAACTCCCCTAACTCCGCACACGACCCATAAAAGGAAACGGGATGATGTTGGCTCTTCTCCGTCTGGTTTCCCGAGTGGTTTTGTTGGAGGGAAATTTGTGTTTCCCCCATGATATCTTCAGGGGAAAATGTTTGACGGGGAGAGTTTCGTCGTCGTCCCAGAGCTCGATGCATCAGCTATCTTGTCCGTTGATCCTCAGGTGAGGAGGAAGCTTCTCTGCTAGGATGTGGCCACTATGATCAGGGTATTGAAGGCGGCACTGTCCCTTGGGGATACAGAGATGGCTCCACTTCCCGACCTCAAGAAGGCGAAGGCCAAGATCAACGACTTGGAGCTAGAGAACGCAGAGATTTACAACGAGCTGAAGAAGCTTCAGGGCAACTTGGAGGCCAAAATAGAGCTTTAGAAAGAGGTCACCAAGATGAGGGGGGAGGTGACCAAGGTCAACGAGGAGAATGCCCGTCTGAAGGCGAGGATAACTGAGCTGGAGGGATTGTCGGCGGTTGGTCAGGATGAGACTGACGACGAAAAGACTCTGAAGACGCGGAAGGACCTGGTCGAGAGGATCCGTCTTCTTGAGCAGGATAATCTGGGGGCAACAGAGTTTGGTTTCAACGCTGATTTGGAGCAGTTGAAAGCCCTCAACTCCAACGTCCAGCTGCTAACCGAGGGGATGGGCGTCCTCAACGTGGTTATCAACGGCGAGGTCGTTCCCCCGGAGGTTCCTGGTGATGCAGTTTAGTTTTACATTTTGAAGTTGTATTTTGTGGGCCTGCGTGCCTTTTGATATGTAATATTTTGTCGGGCATAACCCTCTTTATGTACTGCTGAATTATTCCGGCCTTGTGGCCGAAGTTATATAAATATTTTTTATTTAGCATTGTGTTCGTTGCAATTATTTATGTGTGCTTTTGTTTAAACATTAAGTATGGATGCTTTTCTCGATTTGTTCGTGTTGTGCTCGACAGTTTGGGAGACTTGTCGAGGAGGCGAAGTAGTTTCGTCGGCGATGGGATGAGGATCTCAGTTAGGATACTAATCCCATAGGCTTGGATTGTTCCCATCGCGAGCTGGGTGTCCTGCCTCAATGGTGCGGTAACGGAGGAGCTTGATTGAGCTATCCCCATTGTGCGTAGAGTCTGCTTGTCCCATGAGAAAAAAAATGGCCGACGTTATAAGGTGGGGGATCGTGCTTGCACCAGTGCACGGTCCCGTGGCCGAGCCGTCCCCCCCGTTGGGGGGTGAACTCGTCGGCAGTTAGTCCGACCTCATGGTTGGTCCTAACTGTAATATTATTTGAGCTTTTCATCATTCCATGGTCGAGAAAATGGTTCTCCGTCCAGCGTTTCTAGGTAGTAGGCTCTAGTGCCTGTTTTTGACTTGACCCTGTAGGGTTCTTCCTAGTTCGCGGCCAGCTTGCCTTCGCGCGAATCCTTCTGGTTTCTACGTAGGACCAAGATGCCAACGGGGAAGTCACGTTTAATGACATCAGCGTCGTGGCGCAAGGTTATTTTTTATTTTAACGAAGCCTCGCGGAGAGTTGTTCCTGACCGTATTTCTTCGACCAGGTCGAGCTCTTCTCTTAATGCCTCGTCATTCATCTCCTCGTCGAGAGGAGCTTCCGTTCGTCTGGAAGATTCTTTGATCTCCATCGGTATCACCGCCTCGGTTCCGTAAGCTAGTCGAAAAGGGGTTTCCACGGTGGTGGAGTGTGGGGTTGTTCTGTAGGCCTAAAGCACGCTGTGTAACTCCTCGATCCACCTCTTCTTGGCTTCGCCTAGCCTTCGTTTTAGACCCTGAAGGATTACCCTATTCGCAACCTCTGCTTACCCATTAGTCTGGGGGTGCTCGACGGAAGTGAAGTGTTGCTTTGTGCCTAGTTTGGCGATGAAGTCTTGGAACTTCCTGTCAGTGAACTGGGTTCCATTGTCAATCACAAGGGCCTGGGGTAATCCGAATCGCGCGAGGACGTTCCTTTTGTAGAAACGAAGTATGTTGAAGGCTGTGATTTGGGCGAGGGCTTCGGATTCGATCCATTTTGTAAAGTAATCGACGGCCATAATCAGAAATTTGTTTTGGTAAGACCCCATTGTGAATGGGCCGAGTATATCCATCCCCCACCAGGCGAAGGGCCAAGGCGAGGACAGAGTCTTCAACTCGTTAGGGGGTGCCAAGTGCATGTCCCCGTGGCGCTGGCATCGGTCACATTTTCGGACGTGCTCCTTAGCATCATGATGCATGCACAACCAATAGTACCCTGCCCGCAGGGCCTTTCGTGCCAATGATCTCTCTCCCAAGTGCTGCGCGTTGATGCCCTCATGAATCTCCTGGAGAATTTCGGGGACCTTGTCCTCCTCAACGCATTTCAGGAGGGGAATGGAGAATCCCCGTTGATAGAGTTTGTCTTCGACCAGCACGTAGGAGCAGGCTCTTCGTTTAGTCATGTTGGCCTCCTTGCTGTCCTTGGGCAACTCCCCGGTGGAGAGGTAATTGTACACTGGAGTCATCCAGCAGCTGCTGTCTCCAATGGCGTTAACGCCGAGCAACTCTGATGGCTTCTCAATACTTGGGCGAGCGAGTACCTCTTGCACGATGGATTCATTACCACATTTCTTTCTGGTGCTAGCCAGTTTCGACAAGATATCTGCCCGCACGTTTCGTTCGCGAGGGATGTGCTGGACTTCCCACACATCGAACTTAGTAATTCTTTCCATCACCAGTGTCAGATACTCGACCAATTGATCATTTTTGGTCTGATACTCTCCTTGTACCTGAGATGCTACGAGCTGGGAATCGGTGAAGATCTTTACCTCCTTAGCGCCCAAGTCTTTGGTCAGTCGTAATCCTGCAAGGAAGGTTTCGTACTCGGCTTGGTTGTTGGACGTAGGGAAAGATATGACTAATGATACTTCAATTAGGATTCCCTCCTCGTTCTCAAGGATGATTCCCGCGCCACTACCCGGGGAACTGGATGCCCCGTCCACATAGATGGTCCATCTATGCGTTTCGCTCGGTGGGGATAATGGCGGTGTCATCTCCACCACGAAATCGGCCAGGACTTGTGCCTTGAGGGGCTTCCTACCCTCGTAGTGTATGTAAAATTTTGCCAGCTCCAAGGACCATTTGAGCATTCTGCCGGTTATGTCTGGCGACAAAGTAGCTGTCTTATGGGCTGGTCCGTACGTACTACTATGGTGTGGGCTAAGAATTAATGCCTGAGCCTTCTCGCAGCGTTGACGAGGGCGAGGGCGGCCTTCTCTATTTGCGCGTATCTGAGTTCTAGCCCTTGTAAGGCCTTGCTCGTGAAGTAAATGGGTTTTTGCCCGTCCGTTGTTTCTGAATGAGTGCGGCGCTGATGGCTTCGCTGGTGACGAAGAGATATAAGTACAACGTCTCCCCGCACTCTAGTCGTGAAAGCACGGGAGGTTCGGACAAGGCTCGCTTGAGGTGGGTCAGATCCTGCTCACATTCCTCAGTCCACCCGAATGTGGCCTCCTTTCTGAGGAGTTTAAAGAATGGCAGAGCGTGCGGGGCAGACTTGGCCACGAAGCGAGAAAGTGAAGCGAGCATCCCATTGAGGGACTGTATAGACTTCTTCGACCTGGGTGTGGGAAATTTAGCGAATGCCCGACACTTGTCAGGATTGGCCTCTATTCCCCTCTCGGTGAGGTAAAATCCGAGGAACTTCCCTGCCAGCACGCCGAAGGTGCATTTCTATGGGTTAAAACGCATTTTGCACATTCTTGCCCGGTCAAAAAAATTTTGCAAGTAGGTTGTGTGATCGGATTCCTCTTGGGACTTCACGATCATATCGTCCATGTAAACTTCGAGCATGTCTCCGATTTCTAATCGGAAGACTTTGTTCATCATGCGTTAATATGTGGCTCCAGCATTTTTCAGACCAAAGGGCATTACGTTGTAGTAATAATTCCCCGACGAGGTCATGAACGCGATATATTTCTTGTCCTTTTTGGCCATAGGGATTTGATTATACCCCGAATAGGTGTCCATGAAGGACAAGAGTTTGAAAACTGCAGAATTATCTATGAGCTTATCTATGCTTGGCAGAGGATAAGCATCCTTCGGGCAAGCCCGGTTGAGATCAGTATAATCAATGCACATGCGCCATTTTCCACTATGTTTCTTGACAAGTACAATATTGGACAGCCAGGTTGTATACCTGGCCTCCGAGATAAATTTTGTCTCTAAGAGGTTATGTACAAGTTTTTCGACAGCCTGTGCCTTCTCATCGGATTGTTTGCGCCTGCGTTGTGCGACGACTCTAGTAGCTGGGTCAATGGTCAGTTGGTGGCATGCGGTCTCAGGGTCCAGGCCGGGCATGTCCTTGACACTCCATGCAAACAAATCAGCGTTGTCCTCCAGACATGTCTTGAACTGCTGCTTTACCTCGTCGGGCAGCCCTACGCCTATCTTCACTCCTCTGCTCGGGTTGGCTCCGAAGGTGATGACCTCGAACTCCCCATCTGGGACAGGGCGCATGAGGGTCGTTGCAGAGAAACTGTCTGTCCCCGCCAACATGCCTTCACCACAGTCCTCGCCCTCTTCCAACATCCGGCTGTCGAGGTCGATGATGTGTACAGGGAGAGTCGGCTTCTTGTCAGGCTGGCTTTCTTTGCCGGGCTGGTGTTTCTCCCTTGCCCGCTTGGCGGCCTTAGGTGTTGTACCGATCGATATTTGTCCTCGAGTAGCTGCTTCAAAGCACATTCTCGCAGCTTCTATATCCCCGTGCAATGTTGCGGTGTGGCCCTTCCCCATATAGTACATCTTGAGATGAACGGTCGAAGGAACATCGATCAGTTCCGCTAAGGTTGGTCTGTCAATGATGCATTGGTACAGTGAAAAGCAATCAATTACCAAAAATTGAGTCTTGATCGATTTCGATGCCTCCTCTTCCCCGAAGGTGACTGGGAGCTCCACGTACCCCCAGGGTGGGTCTAGCCGTTTCCCCCGTTGAATCCTTGCAGGTCGGATCCCACGTACGGTGACAAGTTCTTCTGGTCCAGCTTCAAGGCTCTGAACAAACTGGTGTACATGATGTCCACGGAGCTGCCCTGGTCGACCCGGATCCGTCGGACATCGGTGTTGGCAAGTCTCGTTCTGATGAGCAAAGGGATGTACGAGTTCGGGGAGCCCCCAGGCAGCTCCTCACGGTAGAACGTAATTGGTTGGGAACGCCCCCAAACCTTCTTGAGCATGGATAGCTGGTCGGGACTGCAGTCGATGAACTGGTCGAATTTTCTCTTGACTGACCCCATTGTGAGCTCGCTGTATCCCCCACAAGAGATAACCATGGCCGTCGGGAAGGTCTCCCAGGTTCTGTGTGTGGATATCTGAGGAGGATCTTCAATATGGTCGGGGATGACGAAGTCCTCTGGCCGTGTGATGGACATCGCGACCTGAGGAGGAGGACTGGGCGACGTAAACTCTGCTTCCTTTTTGGTCTCCGAAGTCTCTCGTCGGGAGGATTCACCTTTCTTCGTATATTACTTTAGGTGACCCTCCTTGATGAGGATTTCAATGGCGTCCTTCAGGTGCACGCAGTCTTCGGTCACGTGGTCGTGGCTGGGTGGAAACGGCAGTATTTACTCTTGTCTGTGTTTCCCTTGGACGACGTTGGTTTGGGGAACCGGACACCTCCCTGCTTGAACTCCGCATTAACGCATTCGGAGAGAATGCGCTCGTGGGGAGCCATCAGCAGGGTATACTCTGTAAAATGACCAGTGGGTCCCTTCCCTTCATAAGGACGATCATCTCGTCGTCTCTCTTTGTCACGTCTGGGGGCCTCCGGTTCGTCTTTTTTTGTTGCCCGAGAACTCTTGTGATCTCTAGAGTCCCGGGGCTTTGTATGCCGCCTCTTTCTCCTCGTATTGTATATATGATTAAGCTTTGCAGAGTAATTCTGCTAAGGTGCGAGGAGGCTTTATGCCCACCGCCTTGTGGAATTCGCTCTTTGGCTTTAACCCTTTTTCGAGGAGATACTTCTTCATATAGTCCGTCGTGTAGACCTCAACAGCCTCCTTGTTAAAATGCTCGATATATGCACGCAAAGGCTCATCCTTTCCCTGCATAATGGCTTCCAGCGTGGCCTCCGACTTGGTATGTCGCTGGGAGGTGGTAAAATGGCGGGCAAACTGGATCTTTAGATCCTTCTAGGACGTGATCGAACCCCGGGGAAGCCGCTTGAACCAGACCATGGCCCCCTTCCTGAGAGTGATGGGGAACAACCAGCATTTAATAGCCCCGCTTAAGTTATGATAGTGGAGCATGGCTTCGATGTTTTCTATATGTTCGCCCGGGTAGGTGGTCTCGTCGTAAGTGGCCAGGGGAGGTGGCTTCTCTAGTCCACGAGGAATGCGCATGTCCATGATCTCCTGAGATAGGGGCCCATGGACATCGTCGTCACTACTCGCGCTGGATGACCGACAGGTGGAGTTGCTACGCTCGCGCCTTCTACTGCGTCGGGGAGAATGTTTGCGTGTCTTGCGGTTCTCGTGATGGTTCCTCGAAGGTTTGGTCCTCTTTGGAGTGGGAGAGCGTCGGGATCTCCGTAGGGGAGATCGGTGTCGTCGTCTGGCGATATCTGAATCAGGTTCCTCTGACCTTGAGCATCTTTGAGAGGGGGAAATACTCCAGGACCTGTCTCGCCTATGCTTCTGAGGTGGAGGCTGTGGTCGTGGAGAAGGACTGACGGGCTTCTGTGAAGGACGCTGCTCCTGGAGCGCGTGTTCGAGCATGCTGATCTTTTCGCCTTGTTGGAAGATTAGAAAGTTGGACTTGTTGAGTGAGGAGATTAGGGCGGCAGTGCTTGAGTCCGCGTTTTGAGGGACATGTATAGGGTGAAAAATGGGACCAGCAGCTTGTGCGCGCGGCTTCACATCATCGGGGGTAGGAGAGGCGGTCTTTCCATTTTGATGATCTGTCTACGGGAAGGTAGCTTCGGGGACGAGGTGATCGATGTTATCAGCGATAACGACGACGACAGGTTCTTGACGGGCATCATCGTTCCTGATGGAGGCCATGATGATTAAATGAAGTTTGGAGAGAGCTTTGGTCTTTTGGGTGAAAAAAGAAGGGATCTTGAATAAAAAAGATGGGGAAGCTTGATCTCACAGACGTTGCCACTGATTGGAGGTGATCAGACTGGATCATCGTGGCCTTCGTGTAGGACAGATGAGGATGTTTGTAGGAGAGGAAAGGGGGTTGTACCTCCAAGGTACTCTGATTCCAAAGTAAGCAATTGGACAAAAGAGAGAAAGCAAGTACAAAGGTAAGATTTCAAGTATTGAATATTGAATACCTGCCCCTCTCAAGTGATAGGGCATTTATAGAAATAACCCCCGGCGCGGGGCCAAGGTCTCCCATGTGGCCGAAATATCTGGTCGACCAATGGGAGACTGCCAGGTGGAGGGTCAGGCGCGTGACCCTTTGACCTGGTCCAACTGTTTCCATGAAATCCGGAGAGGCAGTTGGTCGCGTGAACTGTCAAGCGCGCGAGAGGGATGTCCCCAACGGCTAGTTTATGCCCAACGGCTAGTTTCTGGCTATTGGGCCTGGCCAAGAGCAGGACTGGATTGGGCCTTGCCCTACTGTGGGCCAAGCGCCTGCCCAGTCCAGAACAAAAATAATCAAGTTTTTCAAACAAAAAATAATCCCCGAACAACCAAAGTTTCCCACTAATTCACAAAGTAACCATGTTTCAAACAAAAAAAATGCCAACACAGAGGAGACGTCAATCTAATTGGAGACAGTGTACAACATATAAGATGATGCGTCAGTCCAATTGGCGACAATGTACAAACACATAGGAGAGAGTGTGTACACTATCGCCAATTAGATTGGTGCCTCCTCCAATGTATTTGTACACTGCCGCCAATTGGATTGGCACCTCCTATTATGCGTTGTACATTGTCACCAATTGGATTGGAGACTCCTTTGTCTTGTCAAATTTTTATTTTGTTTGAAATATGGTTACTTTGGTAATTAGTGGGGGGACTTGGTTATTTAGAGATTTGTTTTTGAAAAACTTAGTTATTTTAAAAAATCGCAAAGAGTTGCAGATAGGGTTCAAATCCGTGCAATGTAAAATTACGTTACACAAACATTTGTCAAAAAAATTTCTTAAGAGATAATAAAATATTATCAAATTAACATACGCAAATTATTATTATTATTAAATTTTATTTTATAATAATATATACAAAATTTAATATTAGTATTATTTTTAATTAAATTATCATGATTATATAAATGATAAATTAAATTTATAGGTCTAATATATTTTTAAATATTTTGATTTGGGTTATTTTAGCCTAACACAATATTTATAAAATATTTTAATTTTTTAATTAGTTTGACTTTGTTCATGTTAATATATCAGCTCTAATAAAATCTTGAGGTCTTTATCAAAAATACAAGTATAGTGTGAAATCATTTAGCCAGAACTTAGCCAGATACTTGAAGAGGCAGTGTTGGATATTCAGAAAGAGGATGAAATCATTTGGCCCAGAGATATTAATAACAAGTATAGTGTGAAATCAAGCTATGCAAATATGGTTCAGGAAGAAGAAATAGAAAGTGCAGGCGATGAGTTGAATTCAGTTTTAGATTCAATGTGGAACATCAAGATCCCTCTCAAGACTTCAATATTTGGTTGGAGATTATTACAAAACAGGCTTCCTACTCGAGAGAACCTCATTAGGAGAGGTATAATTAATGATCCACATCAGGAATCGTGTGTGATGTGCTTTCAAGTAGTAGAAGATGCAACACACCTATTCTTAAATTGAATCAAAACCAAACAGGTTTGGAGGGAGGTAACAATTTGGCTGGGAATCAATGTGTATAGAGGTGAAAATTGTGTTGAAGACTTTATATCTTGGAGTAATCATCTAGGGAGAGAAAATCCATTAAGCTATTTTTGGATGGTAACTTGCTGGTGTCTTTGGAGAGCAAGGAGTCAAGTTGTTTTTAATGATCTTGTTGCCTCCCCAAAAAACATATCTCAAGATATTGTTCAATGGTCTTGGAGATGGAGAGAGCTTGTAGTTAAGAAGAATTCAATAGGAACTTTATATGAGTGGTATAAGATGCCACTTGAATTGTTTTTATAATTGAGGAGGGCTATGTTTTAGTGGAATCTCAAACCAGTGTTGGTTTGTAGTTTTGGTTTGTTTTTCAACTGCTATGTTTCCTGCATAATTGTGGGCACTATTGTATTTTGGTCTATATTTATGGCCTAATTAATGATATCTTTGATTACTAAAAAAAACTTTGCCTCATAATCACATTTTAAACTTTGAAATAAAACTCAATTGTGCTCGCCACAAAACATCCAAAAAATGTGAAAATTGAAGAATTGGTACATTAATTATATGTGTGCCTTTGCAAAACTTTAAAATATTTAGAGAGATAAATAAATAAAAAATATGGAAAAGATGCTAATGAATGATTCATAGGTGCCACAAATGAAAGAAGGTTATGATATAATAAAATAATTCAATTCAAAATTAAAATCGAACAAAATCTTTACTTAAATAAAAATATTTTATTTTTTAAATTATCAGTATTTCTTTTTTCTTATGATTCAATTTTTAATATAGAACAAACCCCTAAATTGTTTTAAACTACCTTGGTCCAAATATAGAAAATATCTCTCAAGGTCAGGATTAAATAAATGGGTCACAAAATCGTTAAGTTGGGAACACTTGAAGAATCTAAAGTGTATGTCTATCCCAAAAATATAATATTGATCAAAGTTAAAGTCATGTTTGATGTTACTTAACCTCTAAATCCATACATGCACATTGGAAATATCAGGATGATAAAGTTTGGATAGATTTTAGAAATGAAAAGTCTCTAACAATGCAGACAAGTTGCATGTTATCTTTTCTTACAATCTGAAAAACTCTAATACATAAAAAATTCAAGTTAAAGAAGACTCATGGAGCAATGACTATGAAGATCGACAACATGTCTGCTAGTAATCTAGCGAAGAATTCGATAGCACATGGAAGAAGCAAACAAATCGAGATGAGATTCCATTATCTTCGAGAGCAAGTAGCAAATGGGAAGCTAAACTTAGAACATTGCAGAATTGAGAATCAGATTGCAACATCATGACGAAGGCTGTGCAGGTCGAGTTATTCAAAAGATTAAGAATAATGATGAATGTAGAAAACTTAGACATAATGAATTATATGATGTGTTAAATATGTAATTCTTTTTGTCAAGCATAATAGTATTTTCTACAGAGTCGAAGTAGTGCATGTTCATCAAAGTCAAAGTAGTGTATGTTCCATATAGTCGAACAAAGTCTGTATTAACTTTATTCGAAGAAAGTCGAATACAACTTGTTGAAGTTTATGTTAGTTACTTTGAGAATTACTTGGTGGGAAAGTAATCTCATTATAAACAGGGAGGTACCCTAATATTGTAAATAAGTCGAATAAGAGAAATTCAGTAAGAATAAATGTAGAGAGAAACTCTGCAGAATTTGATTCATCTTCTTCCCCATTCTCCAAAACCCTAATTTCTCTTTCTTCCCATTTTACTTTCACATATTATTTTTCTTCACAAATCATTGTGCACATGAATCATCTTGAAACTAAGGAGTGGTTGAATCACTCGAGTTAAGAGTAAGGAACAAGAGGATCGATCAATCAGAAAGATTGATTCTCGTTCAATCAAGATTAATTCAGACTATCTCCAAGATTGGGGTTAATTCCAACACTCTTATGCATTGTACATTATCGCTAATTGGATTGTCGATTCCTTTGTCTTGTCTTTTTTTTTTTGAAACATTATTACTTTGAGAGTTAGTGGGGAAACTTGGTGATTTAAAGATTTTTTTTTTTTTGAAAAACTTTGTTATCTACCATATAAGAAAGAAATATACCACCAAAATGACTCTAATGCCCTTTGGACACATGTTGCCATTTAATCACGTCCACGTCTTCTACTTTCTTTTATTTTGTTGACTTACCATATCTAACATTAAACTAAATCTGTGTAATATCTTTTACTTGCTACACTTTTTAAAAATACATTGTGTCGTTTCAGCAACTATTCACAATGATGACAACCTATTGTGTCTGAACATACCATCTTTTCTTGTGCGCCATTTTCATTTCTTTATGCACCATACCATCTTTCTGAACATCAACACTCTCTGCTCCGTCTCTTTCTTTGAACTTCCCCACCATTTCATCTTCTTCCAAACCAGTACGAAAAGGCGCGTCCGTTTGAGCCGGTCTCCGACATCAGTGATAGCAAGGACTTGTGGAAGCTTGTTGTGAAAATACATCACAAATGGAAGGTTACGACTGCAAGCAAAGAGCATTTTGAGATGGTTGTCGTAGACAAACATGTGAGTTTCCTCTTTCATATTCTGTTGTTGTATGTGTTTGGTTTACTATTTCGAAAATGTTAGTTTTTGTTTCTTCGCATGTTTTGATGTTGAGTTTTGTTTTCCTTTGAATGAATGTGTACGGAATATAGTCTTAAGAACTTCCACACTGTCTATTACATATCGTTTATTTGGATATGATATTCATTATTGTTTGTTGTTCATTTTTTTTGAGGTTTAGTGTTGTGTGTTACATGTCATTGCTTTGGATCTGGTGTTTGTTGATTGTTTACTTAAGGATCTGGTCGAATATATGTTCACCTTTTTGTTCAAGCTAAGTGAAATTCTGGCCTATGCAGACAACAGATGTCCTAGCAGATGTCAAGACATTGTGCTGCATAATCTTTTAAACTTGGAGGCGTAACTGCATACTGATACCTTGAATATCAGAACTGCACACTCTCAGATGTCACGACATCTGATCCAACATGTTTATCATGAAACCTAACAGAAAACATAAGCAGAATGATAAAGAACACAGTAATTGTTAACCCAGTTCGATGCAACTCACCTACATCTAGGGGATACTAATCCAGGATGATGATTTCACTATTGTGTAGACTGTTACAAAGTTAAACTCCCACGTTTACAACTTTATCCCTAACATCTACCTAATGAACATCTTTACCAAGGCTAAACTCAATGATTTACAACCCTGATATGAGATACCCCACTCACACCATAATCACAATTTGTGCTATCTCTGTCATCTGCCAATTCAGAACTGTCGTGGTTTCTTGACCTACAAGTTATCTTGGACTTACTTCAAAGCTTCGTCCAAGAACAATACAACAACCATTACCTACAGGCTTCTGGTTGTGTCCCTGTACCTATGCCTTCCACTCTGCATCCCATATTATAGAGTGGAGACTTACAACTCCTAAGAGAGCCAACGACTCTCAAACCCTAAACCCTTATTCAACACAAGAGAACTAGGTTACAAAGTTATAAGGGATACAAAAGTTACAGTCACAGTAAACCCTAGGTCTAAGTCTCCTTATATAGTCTTTTGTTGTCATGGGCCTTTAATCGTCTCTCCTTTATCCACTCTGCAAATTTACACCAAATCTTTTGACAGATTTGTTAAGTAATTAAACCTGCTGTATTAGTAAAATGTTAGAACATCTTTGTCGACATCTTTAATCTTGAGCAGATTTCTTCATCTTTATCATAATCATGTTTTACCAAAATTTCGTCAAACCACAGGAGCTTTCAATCTCCCCCTTTTGACAAATTTTGGCTAAAACATTCCCTTCTGTGATGGATGAGCGAGATTGATAAAGGACCTTGAGTCTCTTCATCTTGAGAGTTTACCTTCTGATATCTTCTTCCTGAATTCCAGAAAGAGCTTAAACAGTCGTGACATGGAGTTCATACAATATGTAACTCAGATCAAAAGTCAGAACCTGCTTTTCAACTCAAATCACAAGACACAAAAGAAATAAGTTAAGATGTAAACAAGTTAAGATGTCAGAGCATCTTATCCAACATTCTTGCAGAACACCTGCAGGAATGTACCCAGAAAACAACAAAAGAAAAAAGAACAACAAAAAAACGGCTTTCCTTCTTCTTCCCCTTTTTAGCCAAAACTTGGCAAAAGTGACCAAGACAACTCCAAATCCAGACACGACTTACCCAGAATTTGAAAATTGCCATCGACCACTAAACAGGAATGATGAGACTAGGAAGAATCGATACAGTCTTATTTATAGCCAAGCAATTTTCTTAGGAAATAACGAACCGCAGAAAATAACTCTGGTCAATTCAAAGATCCATTAATCAAGGAAAATCACTCCACTAAATGCTCATCGGCCAAGACTGTTGACTGTTTCTTCTTTTAAGAATACCGACCAACAAACCCATTATATGCAGCAATGTCCTGACATTGTGTCAGACATTGTCTATAAGAGCTTTTCTGATTTTGGTCTATACAGAGATTTCTTCACAAATTCTAATCACAGTCTGTAGAGAAAAATAAACTCTCCCAGACTCATCAATGATTCTTAAGCATCCAGTAAGAACCATTTCCAATACACATGTACTGCCAAGTTTCCCACAACTTGTAACAATACTCCAATGTCAAGACATCCTCCTTGACATCTCAGTTTGCTTGACGCACAAATGCAAACTGGAACTTCAACAATAATGTCAAGCCATCTTGACATCTCAGTTTACTTGACGCACAAATGCAAACTGGAACTTCATCTCAGATCAAGAGGCCTCTCCCCCTGACTAAGGTAACTGGTGCTCCTCCACTGAACACCCAAGCTAATGACTGGAAAACATAAGACGCATCTTTATGTCTTCAAGAGCGCACGCTCTGTTCAACACACCTGCTGAACGCAACCATTAACTCATTATTGTTTCCTCTGATAAGAAACAATAATTACTCACACATGATCAAAGTCATGCATCCCATGAGTACGTGTATACCAACCATAACAAACTCTTGGCTTGAGATCAAAGTCCCATTGATCCCCCTCATTCCACAACCATCTTATACACCACACGAACTCCTCTTGAATTCTCATGTATAGATATCTCGTTGCTTGAGGCACAAACCAATTGAATTAGAATGCTTCACATTCCTCAAAGAGACACACAGGGCCCCTTAGTTTGTTACCACGATGTCAGCTATCGTATGCATGCTCCAAAACTTCACTGCTGCTAAACTGATCCACTACTAGCATGACTTGCTCCAAGGGCTCCAACGTCATATGCAAGATTTTCCACTAACCTCACTCAGCCAGCAATAGAGATAAACCCCACAATCCAAGATAGTCATTCCTATCATTCTCCCGTATGATAACCTGGAATACTTCTGATTTATGGTAAATCTCCACTTCTAAACGCATTCAGGAAACAGACTTCCATGCAATCAATACATGATCCACTTCAGTCTTCACAAATACTTACATCCTCCTTCCAAGGGACCCTTCTACTCCATCATTCTCCCAGATGATCACGTGGATACTTCTTGGACACGATGCAAGTAACCAGTTCATCACAGAACCTGAAATCCTTCACCAAGGATAACTAACCCAAAGATGTTCTAACATCAGTTAGGACATCTTCCATACATCACAGACACCACACACCATGGTTCTTGATATGCTCCACAACTGGACTTACTATCAGCATAGTAATCCATACTGAAGATCTTCACACAACACTGACCCACCAGCTTGAACAAAGAAGTCTTCAAGAACCCAGAGAGAAATAAACTCTCAACCACCAAGAAGGTATGCTTCCATTCTCAACCTAGAAATTTTGCCACAAGCTCCCAGAGAACCCGAACCTCCAATAATTTCAACTAACTACTCTTTTACAAAAGAACAATCAGTTTCAAGCATCCTGCTTGAACGCATATTGTGAAACCAATCAAATGCCACTTTTTGATTGACCTCACTCATCTTCAGAACTCCCACAAGATACCCTGATCTACTAATGAAACCATATCTTCAAGTCACATGAACTACTTGCCCTATAGCAAGACATCTTGGATCCACCAAGCCTCTTAGTCATGTAACATCTTCTCATCCACAGCTCCCGCAAACTGTATGAGATAGACCTTTTTGAAGAATCCATCACTCCAATTCTCCTGTAGATCACCTTATCTTAAGCTGATGTGCCACATCACCAGCAGAGACTTTTAATGTTAAGCTAGATGTTAAAACATTATGACATCCAACTGTTGAATTCAGCTCTTCCTTCTGCCACTTAGAAGAACCTCCTCCCTTTACAGAAACAGATTTCCATGCTCTCACAGACTTGATTCGACAACCAAGTTTTGAGTAGACAACCTCCATTCTGCTTTGAAACTCCAAAGACTTCAAACCTGCCACGTCTGAATCTTCAGAAAATAAGTAGTCCAAGACTACCCCATAGCAATACCAAAGAATGCCACTTCCCTTAGTAGAGCCGTCAAAAGAAAGCCAGAGATAACTGCCACTTATCCTCGAGCTTCACAACCAGAGAAAACACTATGCTCTAAAGCACCTAGATCAGAAATAAACTGACCCAAGCTATAACCATCAAGATTATGATGTCTTCATAGTCTTCCATCTCCATCTTCAACATCATCACCATCTGGACAAGTCATTCACAATACTTTCCAGGAAACAGATGCTAAGCCAATAATCCCAGGTCAACACCTAGGAGACTTTTGAGCGAATGCAGAACCCCTCCCATGATTCTCCAAGCCTCTGATGAAAAGATGTTAGATCTGACAGAACATCCTTAATCTTGACTTTCAAGGATAATCAATTAAATACATGTGGATTCCACAAGTAGCAATTGATCTTAAATCCTTGTGCAATAACCCTTATCCAAATTCAGCATATTCTGAATATCCCAAGATATTCCTCATCATGTTGTCTTCTTTAGTTTGTGCAAGTTGTTAAGATATCAAGGCTGCCCCCTTGACTCAAGCTCTTAAGATTCTCTCTGAGCGAATCCTAATTGCCTCAACTGTGTGAACTCATTCTTAGGGATGAAAGTATGAGTTCTTCCTTGCACGTTTTGTGAATGGTGAAAATAAATCACCTCCACGATCTTCACTTTGTGTCTCAAGGAAACACCTTCTAGTCAGAAGAGTAACTAGAAGACTCCAGATACACGACATAGATGTCTTTATGGGTGGAATTGAGAAAACTCTCAAGTATCTTTGACAACCTAGCCATTCAAACATCTATCAAACTCCTTGAGCAAGAACCTGATAAACTTTACACCTCAACACATCTCCTCTTCAACTGACTCCAACCTGTACTAGGAAACAAGCTTCCAAGTACCAAGTCATCATACTAGATATCTAACCACAAATTCCTTCACTCTATCGCTCACGACTCTGGAATAAAAGAATGCAGATACCTTTAAGATCATATAAGTCGACTATTGAGACCATCCACCAACTGTCTTCAGTAACAACTTCAGAATCCCATAATTCTAGAGCTCTTCCATCTGAAACACATGCAGCGGATCCACCAAGGAACAGATCCTGCTTGCCCTAATAAGATGTCATAACATCTTATAAGACACACCAACAAGAGAACTAGCCACTTCTCCTGTAGTTATTGTAGAATCTCCTCAGCAATATGAACAACCTTCGGGTTGCTCCCTTTGATCCAGACATCCATCTCATCCATTAATACCCTTGAGTATGTTTGAGTTGATTGATCTGATCTCCAAAACTCCTCCTCATTTAAACGCCAGCAAGTATCTCCCTGTAGCACCCCAAAATTTGCTCTCCTTACCTTTAGTACTAACTGGATTATGTTTCATCTCATTTTGCATTATCATGTGTGCATATCATTGGTTATTAGCATGGGGTCAAGGTGCCTGAGGCAAGTTCAAGAGGAGAAGATGTTCTTCAAAGGGTCAAGCAAGAGAGCTCAAGTGGATCACTCTCTCCTAACCAGTGCAGAAATTAGGGTTTTGAGAATCTTGGGTTCATTGCTCCAATGGGCAAGCTTCTTGGGTTTTTATCATCACCAAATGGCGTATCTTATCTTTGTTGGAGAGGATACACATTATATTCAGAGAAATTTGGATTTGGAGACTGTGCAATTTCCTCCTAGACTGAGGGTACCAAAATTAGGGTTTGTTATAAAGTCAGTTTATTTCTGATTTTTTGGGTAAGAATTGATTCCATGGTATTCCTTGGGTCCCTGAGTGTCTAGGAATGGAAGATTGTCCATCAGTTTGGTTCAGGAGAAGTTCAATTGGCCAATGGATTGGGAATCAGGAGAATTGGATAAAAGTCAACAGTGAGAGGGGAAGTCAACTGTGAAAGCTTGAGGTTCTCTTCAAGGTTTTCAAGGTCTCACATCCTCATATGGTCTTCAAGAGTCAAGTTTCATATCATTTATCAAGAATCAAGGGTTGGTACAAAAGTTACTAAATATGGAAATGACCTATAATTTGAAAGTTTCCTTTTTGGGCAAGTTCTTACATTGCATTCAACTTGACTTTTCATCATCAAGAAAGCTTCAAATGAATTTTACTCAAACATGAAAGTTGAAGATCTTTTTCTCCCCTTTCCAAAAAGTACTAGATGGTCTCCATATCATTTGTGAAACTCAAGTTATGGCCAAAAGAAGGCAAAGTGGTTTTTAGGGTTCCATTTTCATAACTTTTGCATTTTTGGGACATAGTGACCTATAATTGATTCCATTGTTTCAAGCCACATTTTAACATCAAAGAACATTCCTTAAGGATCATTTTGGGCCTTTGAACCAAGAAATTTCATGACTTATTCATTACTTATTTCACATGGTGCAAAATTGCAAGATCATTCCAAACTCATGAACCAAGACATCTCAAGGCCCAAAGTCCATACAGGTGTGATTAGCAATTGAAACTTAAGTGATCCATCATCAAGGGTTTAGATATACATGCATGGAGGAGGGTGTATTTCACATTATGTAAATTTGTAAAATGGGCCAAAACTCATTAACCAAGGAGTGATTAAGACCCAAGTGATCATCAGTGGATTAACCCTAAGTATTTAAACTTACTCATGCACTGGTTGAAAGAAAAACACACGTGATTTTGAGGAGAAAAAAGTGTGAACCCTAAAAACTTCAATCATTCGAATCTCACAATCCACAAGGGCTCTTCACAAGATTCCTTCACAACCTTCATCCTTGGCATCTATAGAGTACAAATCAACCCTCATTGGAAGCTAAAGCAAGGATATAGATTGCCTAATCTCAGGTTAGTGATGTTTTGCATGATCTTAAAACTCTCTTTTTAAACGTGCATGATGATCTGTGGTGTATGCTGATAATTCTGGTGTAGTTTGTATTGAGTTTGGACGTCTAGATTGATCGCATGATGAGTTTTAAAGTTTTGAACCAAACCTTCTTTCGTTCGTTTTGCTCTATGTGTTGATTGTTTGTGAAAAATAGCATGATATTTGGAATCCTCGTGTTTTTCTGATAAGTTTAGTGTACTCATATGCCATTTCTGGGAATTTTTTGGGAGGTGGTTACTGGAGAAGACGACCGGAACCCTAGTTTCGGCGTCTGGTTATGTTTTTCGGCGAGCTAGGGTTTCAGGGAGAGAGACGAAATCATGACCGTCCGTTGCCCAGATCTCACGGTCCTTGCGTTGCCACATCATTAAAAAATCTGATTTATTTTATTAGTTGTATGCATGCCATCCCATGATTATTGCCATGTACCTTAGATCTGCATCACACATCTTAATTACTTTCCATATTGTTGACTTAATCTTGTGCGTTTGATGAATCATATGGATGGAATTGTGACAACACATTAAAAAACCCATGTGCTGCTCACGTGGGAGTGTAGGGTATTCTAAGTACTTTGGTGAGCGCGCGCGTATGTTGGTTGTGGTGTACTGTGTGATCTATACCGTTAATCATGAATACATGCTGGTTTGGTTGACTAAGTGTGGGGCGTTAGATTGATCTGAGGGTTGTGGTGGAGTCAATCCGTTGACTGGGTTTCACATGTACCTTTTTATTTTATTTTATTTTCGCTGATGAATTTTAGGTTTTGGGCCTTCTGTTCGCACCCCCCATATGAGCCCAGTTGCCTTTCTGAACGTGAGTAGGTTGCTATTTACACCCCATGTTTATTTCAATTATTTCCTTTTTTCATTTAATTGCATTATTTCATTTTTAATTATTAAAAAACAGATAAATACATTTAAAAATCACCAAAAAATTCATGAAGCATTTTTATAGTCTTATAAAATTTTCTCAAATTTTATTTTATTATTTTAGTTTATTTTTGGTGTCTGAATTAATTATTTTAATATTTTCTTTTTGAATTTGCTTCATCTTGCACATATTGCATTGTAAAATTTATTTCTCATCATCCATAAAACATTTTGAACTCATTCTTTTTTAATTATTTTATAAACACATTGAATTGCATTAAAATATTTTTCTATCATTTTTAAAATCATTTCATATGGCATTTTAGTCCTTTTATTTTGCATATTGAGTCTTGTGTCTTGTCTGAACTTTGCATAATTGTTTGGGTGACCTATCTTGTGAATTTTGGCATGAGTTTTTGACATGTTGTTTGTTTCTGGTTGAGCTATTTTGGTAATTAATTTGGTAATTTTAGAAGATGTTTTACTAATTATGTGAGTGCTCTTTGTTTGAGGTTTTCCTGTATGCACATCTTTGAACATGTCTGATTATTTATTTGAGAAGGCACTTGTGCCATTGTTTGAGATTGCTTCTTTGAGTTCTTAAACCATGTTTGAATTGTCATAGGTCACTTGATTACCATTATATGTCATTGCTTGGGTTTCATTGGTCTTATTATTACTTATGTATGTTGTGTACTAACCTTTTATGCAGGGGGTGAGGTAAGTTATTTAAGGGTGTGGATAAGTATCCATGTCCACTCTCATTCTTCCTTTCTCCCATATTTTCCTTTCTTTAGGCTTAGGTTGTTGTCAAACCTCCCCTTAGGGCCATCTTTGCATGATAACATTAGGATAGATTTTCCCCGTAGTTTTTTTCTTTTCTTTCGAGTCCCTCTTCTCATCTCATAACATCTCTAAGATACTTAATAAGGTCAACTTGCCTAGCACACGAGCCCTAAACATAGGAAATGAAGATTGAGGGGTCCCCCTTCTCTCTTCTAGAATGTTGAGCATACGTCCCATTGGGGGCGACCATGCGACGCATTCGCTCCCGTGTTGTAGACTTTGGTTCAAGTTGAGTTATGAACTAACTCAAGTCACTTCTGTCCTAAAAAATACAAACGAACTTCAAACCTTTTATCTTGTGGGATTGTCAAACTAAAGGCTATTTTCAAAAAGGGCACGTTATTTTCCGTCTGAGTCGCAAACAGGCATCGACCCTAACTGCTGGACGCGAACTTAACGTCGCTCATAAAAAACACAAAAAGAACTTGGTCCGAACTACGTTGACTCTGAATTTCCCATTACACAAAGGGAGTACGTAGGCCTAGGACGTCGACGTCCTACCGAGTCTGTCTTTGTTTTCCCCTTCCCCGTTTTAGTGCAGCCCTAGATGTTAGGATAACTCACCCTTAGAATAGACAACAAGCGTGGATCCCATCGAGTACGATGGACGCGTGGGGTGCTAACACCTTCCCCTCGCATAACCGACTCCCAAACCCAGGCTATGGTTGCGATGACCATTCCTTTCCCCCTTCCTCAGGTTTATACGGTGTTCCCTTTCCCTCTCTTGGGATAAATTTACACGGCTGACGACTCTGTTTTCTGCGCCACTCTCGCATTTGTACCTGGATGAAAATCCTGGGAGCGACAGCTGGCGACTCTGCTGGGGATTCTGGTTGACCTATGTTGGTCCATCCCTAAGCGAGTCAATCCTAGCGCTTGCTTGTCTTTGTTCTCTTTGGGTGTTTTTGTTTTTGTTTTGCTTTATTTGTTGTATTTTATTTTTACTGCATATTTGCATTGCATATTATTATCATCTGCTGCACTGTTCTTCTATTTGGCGGGTTGGGGGTTCCGAGAGATAAGCCCAATACCCAGGCTTGAGCATACACGTAGGATTAGCGTGCAAGTAGTGTGACTCGTGTGGCGTTTGGCCAGACGTAGTATACATGAAAACTCCACATCCAGACAAGGTTTTCTTCTGTAATGTTCTATCCTGCGCATTGGTGCAGATGATTGAATATAACCTGGAAAGCTGTCGACTCTGGCGACCATTCCCGAGGACTCAGTAACGACACTCCTCCTGAGACGTGATAATGTCAGACCAGAAATGGCAAACCCATTACACATGTCGATCCGAGGACCCAATGCTAGGAACTTGCTATAAGGTTTCCTTTTGGAAAAGAATCAGTGGAAGCACTCCTCGTTTGGCGATAGTACTGTACCCCGAGGGATGAATGTACTATTGCTTCTCGACCTCAGTGCCGAAACTGAGGACTTACCATAGGATGTTTTCTTTTGAGGGGAATCAGTTGAGGCCTCCTCGATTGGTGATGATGCCAAACCAGAAATGGTGACCGTATCATCATTTCTAGACCTGAGAGCCCGTGATATTGAGGATCCTCAGCTTTCTAGTACCCACATGTGAGAGGGCAGGGTGTTTACAGGTTTGCAGGTAACCTTGACCTTCAACATACCCAGTTTTCTGATCAGCAGATTTATCAGTGTGGCACTATGGTTATTTTGGTATTCTGGGTATTTGGGCAGACCTTCGAGATTATACAGTGGTTCAGTGTAGCAATTGTCCAGTGGCATCCTTGATCCCATGTGTGCACTTGCATCATCATTCTGCATCCTAACATGTTTGTTCATTTGCAGGGTTGCATCTTAACTTTGATTCCGGTTTTTGAAGACTATTAAGGATGAGTACTGGGAAGAGAAAGAGCATCATAGTGTACAAGTTCCCGTCACTTTTTTTGGATACTGTTCACAAGATTGTGCCTCTGGCAGAACCTGGGGTATTGACAGACTTTAGAGAAGAGTATGGAAGAATTCTGAATTTTGCTCACAACATCACTGAATACGAGTATAGGGCTTTGCACACTCTGGTACAATTCTATGACCCTCACCTGCGTTGTTTTCTATTCACTGATTATCTTTTGGCTCCGACATTGGAGGGTTTTCTCTCATTCTGGATGTTGCCATTAAAGAAGAAGCTCCTTTCTATCCTTCTGAAGAACTTCCTGATTTGGAAAAGGTTTCCGAGGCTTTGCATTTGGATCCATCTTTGTTGAAAAATAACATTGCCAGTAAGGGGGGGTGTAAAGGTTTTCATGTGAAATTTTTGATAGAACAGGCTGCTATGTATGCTAAGGCTAGATGTTGGTCAGTTTTCAACGCCATCTTGGCTATGTGTGTCTATGGAACGGTGTTGTTTCCGAATATGAAGGATTTTGTGGACATGCACGCTGTCCGGATATTTACCATGAAGAATCCGGTACCTACTTTGCTTGGAGATCTGTATTATTCAGTGCATTATAAGAATGAGAAGAGGAGGGGAGAGCCCCTTTATTTTTGTGCTCCAATCTTCTACAAATGGTTTGGTGATCGTCTTCCCGAATCTGGGGCATTTGTAGATACTCAAGGAACTTTGGAGTGGTCCAAAAGATTGATGGGCTTGAGAGCAAATAATCTAATTTGGGTTAACCGTGACTTGTTGGGCCAAGATATCATGATTAGTTGTGGAGGTCTCCTAAATGTGCCTCTAATAGGAAGGAAAGAGGGAATTAACTACAACCCTATTCTTGCTATTAGGCAATTAGGGTATGCCTTGAAAGAGCCACCAAGAGACGAGGAGATCCAAGAATCTTTATATCTGAGTGGGGAAACCAATCCAGAACTGTTAAAAGAAGCTGCAAATACTTGGGGAGATCGTCATAAGAAGGGGAAGATTTCTCTTGGGAAGAGCAATAACAGAACATTTCCTGCGTATGAAGATTAGATTCAGAAAAGGGTAGAGGAGGAGCTTTTGCCATTCGCCAAAGAACCACCATCTTACCCCTTGTTGATTGAGCCTCCTACAACAGTTGAAGTAGAGAAGTTTAACAAGTTGTGGGCTGAAAAAGAAAAGCTGCAAGAAGAAAACAGTGAGCTACAAAGAGAGATTTATCAGTTGAAACATGAGCGGGGTGAAGCTGTTCATATCGCCAAGATGAAGACAGAGCTTCTCGCTAAGGCAGAAAAGGAGCTAGCTGACAAGGTCGCAGCCATACAAAGGATGAAGCAAGCTCTAGACGGTATCAGTAAGGTTCTCGAGTCTAAGAAGGAAGAATTGGACAAGGCTTTGTTAAAAATTCACAGGTTCAATGCTCACCGAGAAACTGCAATGGCTGAAAATAAGCGAAAAGAAGACAATTATCTAGCTCAGATTGATCAATTGAAGTTGAAGCTCAAGAAGAAAGACGCTGAGATCCTATTAGGGGTATTCCAGAGACAAGCAGTCGAGGGCCGACTCAATGAAGCCATAGCCTCCATAGAGGAACTGAAGATCCAAGCTGAAGTGAAGAAACCTAAAAATGAGGGTCCTAGCATGGATGGTGTTTCTGGAGAAGACGCTTGGGAGTTGCATTGCCGATACTTGGAAGGGATCATGCATAGGAGAGACGTTCTCATTCAACAGCTAATTCAGAGACCGAAGCATCCCGACACCAAAAAGCTGTTCAAGGAAATTCAAGACTGGAGCAAAAAGCATAATGGATGAGGGGGATTGACACTTGTGGACTTTGATGACATGTCGTAGTTTTCTATTTTCTCTTATTGTATTTGGATCACCACCAGGCTTGTTGGTTGGGACCTATGATTATTGTGTTCAGACTTATTATTTTGGGTTGTGATTGTTGACATTTGGTTTTCCTCTGGTTTTTCTTAATACATGAGCAGAAGTCCCGTTCTATCTTGTTGTTAAACTGGAATCAAGGGGTGGATCGCCCTGCGAATTTTTTAAACATGTTCATTTGCATATCCATAAACATTTTGCATAACAGGTGTTTATCTCTGGCGTTCTTACTTGGTTCTCTTCCTTAGTACAGGATTGCAGATCAACACATTCACCGGTATTCTACCAGACAAAATCAGAAGAGATTCATGGATCAGGTACAAAATGAGATGACTGAGATGCGGACTCGCATGAACCAATTCATGGATTTAATGCAAGGGGTTGCTCAGGGCCAAGAGCAGTTAAGAACTGTTGTCCAACCACTGATTGCAAGGATTGATGATGAAGCTGTCCTTCATGGAGGAGTCCATACTGGTGTTACTGGTAATAATGTTCAGAATGGCCCTCCGGGCGAAGGTATTCCTGTTTCTGGTGTTGTGATCCCTCCGGGCGGGGCTGAAAATGTCGGGGGAGGTGGTATTGGTGCCTATGCTATTCATGGCCGTCAGTTTGATGATATTCAAGATGATGCATTCTCTGTGCCAGGTGGGGATACTGGTTCCCAGATTGACACTGATCAGAGATTCAGGTTGATTAAGGAACAACTGAGGGGTATTGCCAATCAAGATTCTGTGGGTATGGACTTGGAGGATTTAGGGTTGGTTCCAGGCGTTGTTATCCCGCACAAGTTTCAGACTCCCACTTTTGAGAAGTATAATGGTATGTCTTGCCCAAGGACTCACGTCAGGGCATACGCAAGTAAAATGGCTGCGCATGCGAAGAATGAGAAGCTGATGATGCATTGCTTTCAGGATAGCCTATCTGGGGCATCCTTGGAATCGTATATGCAGCTAGAGAGGAAAGACGTTCGTAGTTGGAGAAAGCTAGCAGGGGCATTTATTAGACACTATCAATATAACACTGATATGGCTCCCAATCGTACACAGCTGCAGAATATGTCTCAAAAGAGCAATGAAAGCTTTAGGGAGTACGCCCAGAGGTGGCGTGAATTGGCTTCCCGAGTTCAACCTCCGATGTTGGAAAGAGAGCTCGTTGATATGTTCATGGATACGCTTCAGGGGCATTATTATGAGAAATTGGTTGGATGTTTGTCAGCTGGATTTTCAGGTCTTGTATTGGCAGGAGAAAGAGTTGAAAACGGCATCAAAACGGGAAAGATTCAAGTTGCTCCCGGTTATTCTGAAAATGCGAAGAAACGTTACAGGGGAGAAGAAAGAGAGACTAATGTCGTTCAGTACCAACAACCTTATGCTCCTCAACAACAGAAGTATCAGCGTCAGAATCAGCATAGGCCGCACAACAACTTGGAAAGAAGGAATGCTCCTCTTCATCCAGTTCCCATGTCGTACAGTCAACTCTTGCCACACCTGGTTCGAAACTCATTGGTGGAGCCTAAGACTTTGAAGCCTGTTCCAGAACCATACCCTCCGGGGTACAGTCCCCATGTGCAATGTGGATATCATGGAGGATCTATGGGACACTCAACCGAAGATTGCAAAGCCTTCCAAGCCAAAGTACAACAATTGATTGACAAAGGGTACACATCATTTCCAGAAGGAGACTTGGTTGTGCATGTCGACCTCTCATCTGTTTGAAGACTTCAAGGGTCGTCTCCTAAAGCCAGTAGTCTAAGCGGAGTCAAGTCTTCTCGACAACGGCAGTCATCAGTTTCTTTACTGCATTTTCATTTGTATTTTTTCATTTCTCGTTAAAGCATTGTATGCATGTAGAAACTTGTTTGTTTTTAATGACGATCATAATACAATGAGCATGTTTTCCTTGAAGTAATCCATTCGTGTTCACTCTTAAATGTTTATATGCACTGCAATACCAATTTTCTTGTTTAGAACTCTTGAGGGAGGATGACGAAATAAGAGCGCAGATTTCTAATGGTGCGCATTTGGATGAAACCCTGTTAAGGATGTACAGGCATTGTTTCCAATCCCTAAACACTGGAGATATAAGGGAGATAGACCCTCGTTAACCCCTTTGAGCTTTGAAGTAGGAGTTTTTTCGTACAAAAAAACCCTCATACTTAACCCAGGGGCAGGGTAGGCGTCAGTTAGTTTGACCGAGCGTTCAAATTTCAAGGAGAGTGTGCATCTGAGGATCCATTACCGTCAAGAGGTCAAGAGATGTGAAACCACAATGGTTATCCATCAACAATCAAGGAGTGAGGCAGTCACAACCCTGTCAAGCAAGTAAGACAACCAGTGTCACACGCTTTGTTCAAAAAGGGGGAATAAAAAAAAAGAAAGCCCGCTAAGTCGAGACTTGAAAATAAGCGACTTAGGCAAAAGTTAGGGCATCCCGCTGGACTTCAAAATCGAAAAACTCAAAAGAGTCAGTCCAGGCAAAAATTAGGGATCAAAAAAGCAAAAGAAAGAAAAAGCGAAAAGCATTACAAGGGAAAATCCTCGATAAGAACAAATTTGTGTGATTACAGACACAAAAGATAAAGAGGGATGACTGTCACTCTAAAACCTCCTTAGGTGTCAAACCATTAGTTGCGTGGGTCCCTTAAAGATCGTAAACCTTTTGGGAGATGAGCGTTTGGGTCAGATTAACTGAATATAGGACTGGAGAACATCACGAAGAGTGGGTGGGCACCGATAAATTTTGAGCCATAAATCCTTTTTTCTGAAACCGTGAACCAGACCACGTTACGACCCTTAAAAGTCCTAATTGAAACAGGGTTTATTCCGAAAGCGTACTTCAACAGGATAGCGTTCCTGACTCCTATGAGTTGTGCTAATAAGATTTGTTGATATTGCATGTGTGCATTGCTTTGCCATTCAAAAATCAAGGTCGCATCCCAGCTAGTGATTCGTTCACAAGGCTTGGTGACGCATTTTCAATAAAACTTCAAGGTTAACATGAGTGTTGCATTAGAATTGTCATTCACATAATAAACATTTTCTGCTTGCATGTGTTTGTTATCCAAGAAGCTTACACGATGAACGACAGTCGAGAAGCTCGATCATGCCGAGTTGAGATGGTGAAAACTCCAAAGGACAATCAGTTCAAGGGGTATGTGGCCAAGAGACTGTGCGCAGCCTGGAGGTTCCCGATAAATGGTGATAAGATGCAGCTAATCTGGAGAAGTCACGCTGAAAACTCTCCCTGAAGCAGCCGAACATGGGCAATCAGGTCGATTTGACAAATCTCGGTAAGATCAGTCAGGGGAAAAGTTCCTTCAAGAATTGGGGCAGGCCACCTCTAGAGCGTGAGAAATTGTCCACTCCTGAAGATGGTTAATTGAAAACACCTCCTCAAAGTTCAGAATACTGGGACAGAGTATTTTCAAGTCATTATAAATCCTTTCGAGGTAATGTACTTCATGGATTATGAAGACTGGGGAAGTTATGTCGAGATATGATAAATCTCTCCAAGAGTTTGAAGACCCTGGGGCAGTGCGAACGCCTGATCTTCTATAAAATCCTCTTGAGATGATTTCTTCCATTAGACCTGGTGGTCTGGGGCAAGTGAAAAGTTCAGAGAGCCGCTTATGACCATAAAGACAAGTCAGGTTGCAGGGCAACATGATTGTACTTCCCCAGCAGTTTGCTCTCCCCAGCATTGAGATTGCTCCTTCCCCAGCAGGGCAAAACTTTCCTCAGCAGAGCAGACTTTCCTCAGCAGGAGACTTGGGAAGTATTTTCCTCCGGATCAAGACTTTATTTCCCCACAGAATCAGGGTGTTCACTTCCCCCATCCAGTCAGGAAACGTGCTTTCGCCGACAATGTCATATTCTAGTCCCCAGCAAGGTAGGAATAAAGTCATTCTCCCCATCAGCAGGCTAGGTTCAGCAGTATCCCCAAGCAGGATGGTAGATTGGACTGTTTTCCCCAAGCAGGATGGTAGCATGGGCCGGCATCCCCCAGCAGGTCCTAAGCCCATCTGTTATTGGCAATCCTCAATAACAGACTTCCGGTTCCGTTATTGGCGTTCATTCTCAACTCCCCCAACAGAGGAGAAATCACAGGTTTTGGATGTTACTTTCAGTAAAGGACATGTGTAACCCCCGGTAGCGTGGAGGTTCTTTTGGGATTTCGTCCCCAGCAGAAGTTGTTGATCAAAGAGTCAGTCAGTGTGATCCTTCTCAGTAGAGTTCCTGGATTCAGAGGACAATTTATTTTTGTCATCCCCAGCTGAATTGGTCTTTTCTCTCCAGCATTTATTTTGCTGGAGGGACCCCTTTTGCATATCATAAGCATTTGCATTGCATCCTCAAACGCGTAGCATTTCCACTTCGTGTGGAGCATTACGGCAAAATTCAAACATTTGCATTCAAAGCGTAAGCCAGGTTTGATACTTTCCTTGCCAGTTCTCTTCCTCAGCAGAGATGGCATAACTCAGGAGATTTTGGTTCATCCTCGGTGAGATCGCCGAGGAATGTGTTCATCCTACCTGTGCTCCCCGACAGAGTCTTTTATTTAGACTTCTCCTTTCCCCAGCGGAGTCATCTTATCTGTGGGTTGTAAGTCCGTTGATTTCACCTCTCTCCCTTTCGGTTCACGATCGTATCTTTGTTAGGAGTTTGCCTTGGATTGGCCAATCTCCTTTGTAAATCCAGTTCTCGTCTGGTAGCCAGTTCTCGTCTGACTTACTTGGTGAAATCCAGTTCTCGTCTGGTAGTCAGTTCTCGTCTGACTTACTTGGTGAAACCCAGTTCTCGTCTGGTAGTCAGTTCTCGTCTGACTTATTCTGTAAATCCACTTCTCGTCTGGTAGTCAGTTCTCGACTGACTTATTTGGTGTAAACCCAGTTCTCGCCTGGTAGTCAGTTCTCGCCTGACATCTCTTTTGTAAACCCAGTTCTCGCCTGGTAGTCAGTTATCGTCTGACATCTCTTTGGTAAATCCAGTTCTCGCCTGGTAGTCAGTTATCGTCTGACCTATTGTTGTGGTAAATCCAGTTCTCGCCTGGTAGTCAGTTCTCACTTGACATATTTTGTTTGCCAGTTTCCCTTTCTCAGTAGGGGTGGTTTAAACCAGAAGTTTTGTTTCACGTTATCCCCAGCGAAGTCCACTTTATGTTGGTTATCCTTTGAGGGTACAATTGAGGTTGTATTCGTTTCGTGGGTGCGATTGAGGTCGTATTCTTTTTTTCTTTGTGGGTAGAGTGATTGAGGTCAGTCTTCCTTTGCGGGTACGATTGAGGTCGTATTCGTCTTATTTTTGTGGGTATGGTTGAGGTCATACTCCTTATCTTTCAGCACGCTTTATTTCGTTATTCTCACCATTAGCAAATTTCTGGGGCTCTTTCGGTATTCAATCCCCGTGTATCCTGGAAGGTCTGAGATCCATCGCTATCATACCTTCAGGACCAAGTTGATTGAATAGGGGCAGCTGTAGCACCCCAAAATTTGCTCTCCTTACCTTTAGTACTAACTGGCTTATGTTTTATCTCATTTTGCATTATCATGTGTGCATATCATTGGTTCTTAGCATGGGGTCAAGGTGTCTGAGGCAAGTTCAAGAGGAGAAGATGTTCTTCAAAGGGTCAAGCAAGAGAGCTCAAGTGAATCACTCTCTCCTAACCAGTGCAAAAATTAGGGTTTTGAGAATCTTGGGTTCATTGCTCCAATGGGCAAGCTTCTTGGGTTTTTATCATCACCAAATAGCGTATCTTATCTTTGTTGGAGAGGATACACATCATATTCAGAGGAATTTGGATTTGGAGACTGTGTTATTTCCTCCTAGACTGAGGGTACCAAAATTAGGGTTTGCTATAAAGTCAGTTTATTTCTGATTTTTTGGGCAAGACTTGATTCCATGGTATTCCTTGGGTCCCTGAGTGTCTAGGAATGGAAGATTGTCCATCAGTTTGGTTCAGGAGAAGTTCAATTGGCCAATGGATTGGGAATCAGGAGAATTGGATAAAAGTCAACAGTGAGAGGGGAAGTCAACTGTGAAAGCTTGAGGTTCTCTTCAAGGTTTTCAAGGTCTCACATCCTCATATGGTCTTCAAGAGTCAAGTTTCATATCATTTATCAAGAATCAAGGGTTGGTACAAAAGTTACTAAATATGGAAATGACCTATAATTTGAAAGTTTCCTTTTTGGGCAAGTTCTTACATTGCATTCAACTTGACTTTTCATCATCAAGAAAGCTTCAAATGACTTTTCCTCAAACATGAAAATTTAAGATCTTTTTCTCCCCTTTCCAAAAAGTACTAGATGGTCTCCATATCATTTGTGAAACTCAAGTTATGGCCAAAAGAAGGCAAGGTGGTTTTTAGGGTTCCATTTTCACAACTTTTGCATTTTTGGGACATAGTGACCTATAATTGATTCCATTGTTTCAAGCCACATTTTAACATCAAAGAACATTCCTTAAGGATCATTTTGGGCATTTGAACCAAGAAATTTCATGACTTATTCATTACTTATTTCACATGGTGCAAAATTGAAAGATCATTCCAAACTCATGAACCAAGACATCTCAAGGCCCAAAGTCCATACAGGTGTGATTAACAATTGAAACTAAAGTGATCCATCATCAAGGGTTTTGATATACATGCATGGAGGAGGGTGTATTTCACATTATGTAAATTTGTCAAATGGGCCAAAACTCATTAACCAAGGAGTGATTAAGACCCAAGTGATCATCAGTGGATTAACCCTAAGTATTTAAACTTACTCATGCACTGGTTGAAAGAAAAACACACGTGATTTTGAGGAGAAAAAAGTGTGAACCCTAAAAACTTCAATCATTCGAATCTCACAATCCACAAAGGCTCTTCACAAGATTCCTTCATAACCTTCATCCTTGGCATCTATAGAGTACAAATCAACCCTCATTGGAAGCTAAAAGCAAGGATATAGATTGCCTAATCTCAGGTTAGTGATGTTTTTCATGATCTTAAAACTCTCTTTTTAAATGTGCATGATGATCTGTGGTGTATGCTGATAATTCTGGTGTAGTTTGTATTAAGTTTGGACGTCTAGATTGATCGCATGATGAGTTTTAAAGTTTTGAACCAAACCTTCTTTCGTTCGTTTTGCTCTATGTGTTGATTGTTTGTGAAAAATAGCATGATATTTGGAATCCTCGTGTTTTTCTGATCAGTTTAGTGTACTCATATGCCATTTCTGGGAATTTTTTGGGTGGTGGTTACCGAAGAAGACGGCCGGAACCCTAGTTCCGGCGTCTGGTTATGTTTTCCGGCGAGCTAGGGTTTCAGGGAGAGAGACAAAATCGTGACCGTCCGTTGCCCAGATCTCACGGTCCTTGCGTTGCCACATCATTAAAAAATCTGATTTATTTTATTAGTTGTATGTGTGCCATCCCATGATTATTGCCATGTACCTTAGATCTGCATCACGCATCTTAATTACTTTCCATATTGTTGACTTAATCTTGTGCATTTGATGAATCATATGGATGGAATTGTGACAACACATTAAAAAACCCATGTGCTACTCACGTGGGAGTGTAGGGTATTCTAAGTACTTTGGTGAGCGCGCGCGTATGTTGGTTGTGGTGTACTGTGTGATCTATACTATTAATCATGAATACATGCTGGTTTGGTTGACTAAGTGTGGGGCGTTAGATTCATCTGAGGGTTGTGGTGGAGTCAATCCGTTGACTGGGTTTCACATGTACCTTTTTATTTTATTTTATTTTCGCTGATGGATTTTAGGTTTTGGGCCTTCTGTTCGCACCCCCCATATGAGCCCAGTTGCCTTTCTGAACGTGAGTAGGTTGCTATTTACACCCCATGTTTATTTCAATTATTTCCTTTTTTCATTTAATTGCATTATTTCATTTTTAATTATTAAAAAACAGATAAATGCATTTAAAAATCACCAAAAAATTCATGAAGCATTTTTATAGTCTTATAAAATTTATCAAATTTTATTTTATTATTTTATTTTATTTTTGGTGTCTGAATTAATTATTTTAATATTTTCTTTTTGAATTTGCTTCATCTTGCACACGTTGCATTGTAAAATTTATTTCTCATCATCCATAAAACATTTTGAACTCATTATTTTTGCATTATTTTATCAACACATTGAATTGCATTAAAATATTTTTCTCTCATTTTTAAAATCATTTCATATGGCATTTTAGTCCTTTTCTTTTGTATATTGAGTCTTGTGTCTTGTCTAAACTTTGCATAATTGTTTGAGTAACCTATCTTGTGAATTTTGGCATGAGTTTTTGACATGTTGTTTGTTTCTGGTTGAGATATTTTGATAATTAATTTGGTAATTTTAGAAGATGGTTTACTAATTATGTGAGTGCTCTTTGTTTGAGGCTTTCCTGTATGCACATCTTTGAACATGTCTGATTATTTGTTTGAGAAGGCACTTGTGCCATTGTTTGAGATTGCTTCTTTGAGTTCTTAAACCATGTTTGAATTGTCATAGGTCACTTGATTACCATTATATGTCATTGCTTGGGTTTAATTGGTCTTATTATTACTTATGTCTGTTGTGTACTAACCTTTTATGCAGAGGGTGAGGTAAGTTATTTAAGGATGTGGATAAGTATCCATGTCCACTCTCATTCTTCCTTTCTCCCATCTTTTCCTTTCTTTAGGCTTAGGTTGTTGTCAAACCTCCCCTTAGGGCCATCTTTGCATGATAACATTAGGATAGATTTTCCCCGTAGTATTTTTCTTTTCTTTCGAGTCCCTCTTCTCATCTCATAACATCTCTAAGATACTTAATAAGGTCAACTTGCCTTGCACACGAGCCCTAAACATAGGAAATGAAGATTGAGGGGTCCCCCTTCTCTCTTCTAGAATGTTGAGCATACGTCCCATTGGGGGCGACCATGCGACGCATTTGCTCCCGTGTTGTAGACTTTGGTTCAAGTTGAGTTATGAACTAACTCAAGTCACTTCTGTCCTAAAAAATACAAAAGAAATTCAAACCTTTTATCCTGCGGGATTGTCAAACTAAAGGCTATTTTCAAAAAGGGCACGTTATTTTCCGTCTGAGTCGCAAACAGGCATCGACCCTAACTGCCGGACGCGAACTTAACGTCGCTCATAAAAAACACAAAAAGAACTTGGTCCGAACTACGTTGACTCTGAATTTCCCATTGCACAAAGGGAGTACGTAGGCCTAGGACGTCGACGTCCTACCGAGTCTGTCTTTGTTTTCCCCTTCCCCGTTTTAGTGCAGCCCTAGATGTTAGGATAACTCACCCTTAGAATAGACAACAAGCGTGGATCCCATCGAGTACGATGGACACGTGGGGTGCTAACACCTTCCCCTCGCGTAACCGACTCCCGAACCCAGGCTCTGGTTGTGATGACCATTCCTTTCCCCCTTCCTCAGGTTTATGCGGTGTTCCCTTTCCCTCTCTTGGGATAAATTTACACGTCTGGCGACTCTGTTTTCCGCGCCACTCTCGCGTTTGTACCTGGATGAAAATCCTGGGAGCGACACTCCCAAAGATCTCATCCCGAACCAGACAGGATGCCTGCTCTGATATCAATTGAAATTCTGGCCTATGTAGACAGCAGATGTCCTAGCAGATGTCAAGACATTGTGTTGCATAATCTTTTAAACTTGGAGGCGCAACTGCAGACTAATACCTTGAATATCAGAACTGCACACTCTCAGATGTCACGACATCTGATCCAACATGTTTATCATGAACCCTAACAGAAAACATAAATCTGCAGAATGATAAATAACACAGTAATTGTTAACCCAATTCAATGCAACTCACCTATATATGGGGAATACCAATCCAGGATGATGATTTCACTATTGTGTAGACTGTTACAAAGTTAAACTCCCATGTTTACAACTTTATCCCTAACATGTACCCCATGAACATCTTTACCAAGCCTAATCTCAATGATTTACCACCCTGATATGAGATACCCCACTCACACCCTAATCACAATTTGTGTTATCTCTGTCATCTTCCAATTCAGAACTGTCGTGGTTTCTTGACCTACAAGTTATCTTGGACTTGCTTTAAAGCTTCGTCCAAGAACAATACAACAACCATTACCTACAGGCTTATGGTTGTGTCCCTGTACCTATGTCTTCCACTCTGCATCCCATATTACAGAGTGGAGACTTACAACTCCTAAGAGAGCCAACGACTCTCAAACCCTAAACCCTTATTCAACACAAGAGAACTAGGTTACAAAGTTATAAGGGATACAAAAGTTATAGTCACAGTAAACCCTAGGTCTAAGTCTCCTTATATAGTCTTCTGTTGTCTTGGGCCTTTAATCGTCTCTCCTTTATCCACTCTGCAAATTTGCACCAAATCTTTTGACAGATTTGTTAAGTAATTAAACCTGCTGTATTAGTAAGATGTTAGAACATATTTGTCGGCATCTTTAATCTTGAGCAGATTTCTTCATCTTTATCATAATAATGTTTTACCAAAATTTCGTCAAACCACAAGAGCTTTCACTAAGATAAGACTCATGTTTCTTATTTGCATTTTTCAGGGCCATGACATCCATGTCGTTGTACCTACAATATTTCGACAAGCATTTGACTCAACTTTGTCCGTTAACGCAACTTGCACGATGTCAAACTTTCACGTTATGCCCAACGACCTGATTTTCAAACCTACTTCCCACAAATATATGTTGAAATTCACCGGTGTGACAACAATTGGAGATGTTGGAAAACATCAAATCCCTGATAAGAAACTTCTCCTTACGCCTTTTGCAGACATAATCTCGGTCAAATGGCAGAAGAATCTTCTGATAGGTCTTTTTTCCATCCTTTTCATGTTTCCATTACATTTTGTGTTATTTAACAATCCCATAGGTTAATTTAACAATGTTGCTTCCGTTTTCTGTAGATGTTATAGGTGTTGTCAATGAAATTGGATACTCCCAATCTCAATTCAGCTGAAAGAAAGCTCAAGTCAACTTCAATTTGAGGGACTTAAGGCGCGGCTCTTGAGTGACACTCTTCTATCAGATTTTAAGAACCTCATATTTTTTTATTTCTAATACATACTGAATCATACATTTGTTTTGTCTTAGCGACAACACCGTGCATTGTACTCTCTGGGAGGCCTATGCTTTGGAGTTCTTTGATTACAAACAAAATCATCAGGACCCTTCAAAACTAATTGTTATACTGATGAAATATACTAAGGTTAAAGAAGAAGGTTAGAAAATACCCAACACATTACTTTTTTTTTGTCTACCTATCTGTACTTTGTTTTCGACTTCCAAACACAATTTTAATTTTGTCTTTTGTATTGTAGGTAAATATCCTCTGGCCGTTACTAACACCTACAACATTACCAAAATCCATATCAATGAGGATGTGCCCGATATCACTGACTTTTTAAAAAGGTTTATCCAATGTTTACCTTGACCTCTGTTTGAATGCATCCTTTTGCTTCTTGATTTCTTACAATTATATCACTACTGCAGTTTGTCGGTGGATTTTAAAATTGGAAATTCTTCAGCATCAGGGGCCAATAATCGTTCTTGGTCGCAACAATCTTCCGGGTCTCAACTTACACCCACTAAAAAGTTTTTGTCAAAAGCTATCCCACTTCCATTATGTGACATCGTCACATTAAATGAGGTGATTCACTTGGGACCAAGCTTTTTTTGGTTTATGATATTGACTCACCAAATTATATTAACATTGTCTCTTTGTAATATTCAGAATACTTTTTGCGTTACGGTTGCAAGGACCGAGAAACTCATTGCATCTCCTAACGGTTGGCATTATAAAGCCTGCCATCAGTGCCCGCAGGTTGCTAAGGGTGACAAACCACCTTTTTTTTTGCCGGGACGGTCATCGAACCGAAGCAGAGATCAGGAGGTTGATGTCTATTTCATTTCATTGCAATATTGTTATCAATGGCCGTGTTTTTGTTACTGTTTGATGGTCCCTTATTTCGTAGGTATAAAATCGAGGTTGGGGTCAAGCAAGATGGTTGTAGTGGAAGCTTCATTTTCTGGGATCGCGAAGCCACAGAGCTTTCGAAGACTTCTACTGCCCAGATGCGTGCAACCATGATAGCGGTCTGTGCTACCTCTCATACGTTTCATCCATGATATGCCATCTTTGAAAAATTCTGTTTCGTTATTCTACTTTAATTCTTACTATCTTATCTGTTTTTAATAATAGACCGGAATCACGGATCCACTGGAGTTTCCACTTGCATTGGATGAAATGTTGGGCCTGAAATATGCGTTCAAAGTTAAGTGGTGTCCAAGATATAAGAGTTGCTCTGTTGTGGAATATCTTAATGATCAGGAACTGATTAAAAAACTCGAGGCTTCATAGACCGCAAATGAGGTGAATATAGTAATTTTTTAAGTGATTGCGATTTCCATTTATGCTCACCATTTCTCAACTGTTGATGTTGTTTTTCTATTTTTCAGCCATCGTCTTTCATTAATATCGGCTCCCAGTCAAACCATGTAACTTTCTATAATTTGGAACACACTTTTTCTGTTACAAATTACGTAGCAATTATATCATTTCACAACAACGTCTACTAATTTCCTCCTGTATCTACAGCTGTTGGAGAGTGTAGACGAAGACTCGGCGTTTGATAAGCTTACTCCATTCAAGGTACTATATTCAAGTATTTTTTATGCTATTACCACATACCTAAATGAAACTACATTCTTTCTGTTTGATGCCAACTGCAACCACATTCTTTCTGTGTTTTCCGTCCTATGCTCTACAGAAATTGAATTTAAATCTCAGGCGCATATGACCATTGCACTCTTTAAATTATATCAACATTTTAAGGATTAAGATACTCCTTTCATGTCTTTCTCTAATTATTGTGGTTGAGCCATTATCAATTATTTTTAAAACTATTTTATTGTCTTATGCAGGATGTTGTGATTACCTCTAACCATGTTCCCGATCCCACCACCCCTACAACTCAAGTCAAGAGAATGTCTCCAGATGCTTCCTTTGAGTCATCCCACAAGATTAACGGTGATGGGGATCTTTCTTCAACCAAACCTAAGAAAGTCATCAAACGCGGTAAAAACAAGGCGGTTTAGCTGTTCTTCTTCATTGCTGACGGGATATTTAAGTTCCTAATTATTAATTGAAATCTACCAACATCTTTTGGTCACTACATTATGTAATATATTGCTGAATTACGTTTCTTACTTTTGAACTTTGTGTTTCCTCCCACCACAACTTATGAGATGTATTTTGAATTGCTTTTAAAGACTTCAAGTAACTATGATTAATGAAATCACCCATACAAGGGCAACTATGTTATTTCAATTTGTTTCTAAATGTCCAAATTCATATTCAATTCAGAGATCTTTCTTTTTCCTGTGTTCCAACCAAAATGGTCATTCTAACACACCCTATACATAGGTTTCTATTATTTTAACATTCTGTATATTGCCCAACAAACTAATGGTTCTAAAACTCAACAATTTACGCGGAATAGTCTATATTTTTTTTTGTTCGACCTTCAATTACAACCTTTTCAATTATTGGATGCTCTTATTATATCTTTCGCTATCTATATCTACTGATACAATCTAAACACTCCTTTAACTTAAATCAGGATGGCCCACTTTTTTTTTTTAATAAAGTACAAAACAACACCCATTTTATTTAATAAGTGTGCACAGTTTTCAATGAACCTATCAGCCTATTTTTAATAATTACAGTCTGCTGCATTTGAAAAAATTTTCAACATGTCAAATCAGTGAAGCTGACCCTATTTATCTAGACTATTTAGCCTTTTACATAACCTTTCAGACAATCTGCACTAAGATATGCTTAGATGACACAGGCTCATCATTTCTTATTGGATGAAATATTTTCTTCACCCCACGTTTGTGACCCTTGTATGAACTGTATTTTATGACATCTGTTTTAAATTTGTGACTGCTTATCTTCCAAGCACTTTTAATATCTTACTTTCAAATATCAATTTTTTTTAAATCACTCCTACTTTTCGGCATGTTTTGAACTTTATCAAACTAACAGATTCTCAAACAACTACCTACTAACACAGGTTTTAAAAAGTCTTCAATAAGTTCTTTCACTTTCAAAGAGTTAGGAACTCCACCATTATCATCTGGTAAGCATTGGCTTTTTTTACCATTACAACTGCATTCAGTTCAAAGATTGTATATACCATTAGTTTTACCACCGTGTTCAACCATTTTAGAAATTTATATATAGTGAAAATTTTGTAATGTTTTGCAGCGAAAACGTCGTCATGCCCGACACTGATGAACCAAATGCATCCCTTGCGAGGAAAAGGAGAAGATCATACATGCTTCAGAGGAAAAATAAGAATTCCTTCGTTAGCAACGAAAACTGTGTTGGATCGCCTTCAACACCTGCATCAAACGCAGGTCCACCATCCAATAGGACTCATTCTGGTCCATTGTGTGATGTTGTCAAACCAGGGCACGTGTACCATTGCCTCAACCTTCTTTGGTCATTGGTTCTTCGCGAATTCACACCTCAAACCATTCCAGGACGATGAACGGAAACACATCGTCCATATACTCAAATGCAATGCCATCGACTTCTAATTATGTCCGACCCACTGGACCATCACCCGTTAACATTGACTCCACACTAAATCACCTTTATATGTCAGCTGCTTATTCTTTTTCTAAAGAGGACTCAGATTATGGATCGGGCAGTAATCTGGGAAATTCATCAGAATCTGATGACGACGCCTTCCATGACACACTTGAATCGCAAGTTACAGGTTATTGTTCTTCTTATTTCATTATCCAATTGAATATATTTTTTTGTGTCATCGATGCCTCATTACTTTTTTTTTTAAAAATTAGAGTATTTTGACATTGGTAAACCTGTTTGGGAATGCGAGCATTGTAAGGCTTTGATGTGGTATCACGAACGTAAGCAAAAGGCAAGACATGCCGCCTTTGCAAAGTTTCATATTTGTTGCAAAAGCGGAAAGGTCGTACTGCCTCTGATGAAGCAGCCTCCTCCTCTCCTACAACAGCTCCTGTTCGATCGAACATCAGGTCATAGTAAAAAATTTCAACAAAACATTAGAACTTACAACGTAATGTTCTCATTCACTTCTCCTGGGATAAAATTTGACACAACTTATTCCGGTGGTAACGGTCCGCATACTCTGCGACTACATGGTCAAACTTGCCATCAGATAAGAACCATGCTTCCCGAGATAGGTGTACCACTCTAGTATGCACAACTTTACATTGTTGACACCGATAATGAGGTCGATAATAGAATGGATTGTTTCAGGTATTACTAAAGCTTTTTTCATCATAATTAAGTAGTGTATTCATGTTAAGAACTCATTTTAGCACTTTCCTTTTTTATAACATCTATGCTTTTCTTTTCATTGTAGAGATAACAAAAAGATTGAAAAGGATATTGTCACCAACTTGAAGGTAATGTTGGATGAGTATAATGTTCATGTGAAAGCCTTCAAAATGGCACGGGATGTGTTGAAGAATAATACCTTTCAAGACTTGCGGTTGAAACTGATTTCAAGTCGACTCAGCGATGGTCGGGTATATAACACGCCTTCTGTTTCAAAAGTTGTTGCGCTAATTGTGGGTGATGCTGACACTGCTAAAGTAAGGGACATCATAATACATGAGCGTGACAGTGGCTTGCAGAGAATCGATGAGTTTCACCCGACCTATCTTGCGTACCAATACCCCTTGATTTTCGCATATGGGGAGGACGGTTATAGAGATAACATACTCCACAAGCACCAGCATGAAACAACAGTGACAAAGCAAAACAGACAAACTATTAAAGATTGGTTATGTTACCGGCTTCAGGCGCGCAGTGATGAACCAAAAACATTGCTCCATTCGAGACGTCTTTTCTAACAATTTTTGGTTGATGGTTACACTATGATGGAAACCGAGCGTCTTAATTGGTTGCGCAAGAATCAATCAAAATTAAGGGTCGGTAAGTATAACAACATACAACAACCGTCTACTGCAGGTACTTCACAACCAAGTAACAAGGAGGGAAAACGTGTTATGTTGCCATCGAGTTTTGTAGGAAGCAAGTGTTACATGGACCAACTATATTTGGACAGAATGGCCATTTCAAGTAAATTGGGATTTCCTGACCTCTTTATAACCTTTACCTGCAACCCAAATTGGTTAGAAATCAAACGTCAATTGGAACCCAAAAACTTAAATGCAAGCGACCGTCCCGATATTGTGGCTAAGGTGTTCAAGATTAAATTCGACCAACTCATGCGTGACATAACAAAGAAACATCTCCTTGGCCGTGTTATTGCATGTAAGTCTTACTTTTGATGTATTACTTTTTCTATTCGCTCAATTTTGACTTTCTAATTACTTTCTGAACTTTTTTCTGTCTCAGTTATGTACACAATAGAGTTCCAAAAAAGAGGCCTCCCCCACGCCCACATTTTGATATTCTTGCATCCGGACAGTAAATATCCCAGCCCTTCTGACATTGATCGAATCATTTTTGCTGAGATACCTAACCCCGAAACCAGTCCTACTTTATACAATTTGGTCAAATCACATATGGTACATGGACCCTACGGTTTGTCAAGGGAATCATCACCATGTATGAAGAATAGAAAATGCACTAAATTCTTTCCTAAGCGATTCATAGAAAATACAATTGTCGATGCCGAAGGCTATCCTTTGTATAGGAGGAGGTCATCTACACACATAATTGAGAAAAATGGCATCCCTTTAGACAATAGACATGTGGTCCCTTACAACCCTATGTTGCTCTTGAAGTACCAGGCTCATATTAACATGGAGTGGTGTAATCAGAGTACGTCGATCAAATATTTGTTCAAATACATCTACAAGGGATATGATCGAATTACCGTTTCTGTTGTGCAGGCTAACCATTCCACATCAACCGGTACTGACCATGTTGATGAAATAAAATAATACCTTGATTGTAGATATATCTCTCCTTGCGATGCAAGTTGGCGAATCTTTGCTTACAACATTCATGGAAGGAAAGCGGTCGTTGAACGTATGTTTTTCCATCTTATCGGTGAGAAGCCTCTGTACTACACTGATTATGACCGCATGGAGAACATTCTAGAAAAGGCTAGCGTTACGGAATCCATGTTTTCTGCCTGGTTGGTTGCAAATCAGAATTATGAACATGCCAGAGAATTAACATACGACCAGTTCGTTAGCATGTTTGTGTACCATAAACGAAGTAGAACCTGGAAGCCTCGCAAGAAAGGGTTTACTATTGGTCGTTTTATTTGGGTACCACCGTCTACAGGAGAATTATTTTTTCTAAGAATGATGCTTACGGTGGTGAAGGGACCTACAAGTTATGAAGAAATAAGAAAGGTTGGTGATACACAGTATGATTCGTTTAGAGATGCGTGTTTTGCTATGGGTTTCCTTGAGGATGATAGGGAATACATCGGGGCTATTAAAGAAGCCAGTGAATGGGGATCAAGTCATTTTCTTCGGAAGCTTTTTGTGGTTATGCTTATGTCGGGGGAACGTTAACATGCCTGCTCATGTGTGGAATGAGTCATGGGTGTTACTGTCCGACGAACTGTTGCATCACCAGAGACAATTGGCACAAAACAATGGTAAACCATATAAATTTAAATACTATAATGTTACTCCACTTAATTTTATGTTTTTTTAATTTATCCAAATACTGCCTATAAAATAGCAGCTAAACTATTCTTTTTTTTTTTGCTGTTGTATATAAGATTGTGCTTTCTATTATTTCATGAGTCTACATGTCAGTCTGAATTTCTATATATTCCATTTTTAAGATCACACCTTCAGTTCTGTGCCTCTAAGTCTGCATCAATACAAAGACATTATCGGTTTTTACCAATTATGTGAAATAGACTGCATAACTGAAATTCACGGAACTGATAAAATCTTCGCCTTTTTTAGATCTTTTTTTAAGTGATTCGGAGCTTCAGAATCTTACACTGCTTGAAATTGAAAAACTGCTTCAAACAAACAAGAAAACGCTTAAAGATTTCAAACCAATACCATACCCAGACGGTTATGTTTTGGAACAACTCGGGAATAGGTTCATATACGACGAACGGAGTTACGACATTCCAACCATGCAGGCAGAATTTAACTCACTTCATTCTGCTCTAACAGGTAAAAGCTGTAATAATTATTTTTCGTTATTGTATTCTTTTCGTGCTTACATATTGACTTCATCTATCGTTGTCATTTTAGATGAGCAGTGGGGTATATATGACACAATTATGTCTGCTGTTGCGAGTCAGACAGGTGGGGTTTTCTTCCTTCATGGTTACGGGGGTACAGGGAAAACTTACATGTGGAGGACACTCACAAGTGCACTTAGATCCAAGCACGAAATTTGCTTAACGGTGGCAACAAGTGGGATAGCATCATTGTTATTACCTGGTGGGAGGACTGCTCACTCAAGGTTTAAAATACTTGTTCCTACGGTGGATAACTCGACTTGCGACATTGGTTATAAAGAAGATTTAACAGAGTTACTCAGACAATCTAAATTAATAATTTGGGACGAGGCACCAATGGCAAACAAATGGTGTTTCGAAGCTCTTGATAGAACATTAAAGGATCTCATGAGTAGCAATAGCAACTCCAGTCATGTGTTCGGTGGCAAGGTTATCGTATTCGGTGGGGACTTCAGACAGATTTTGCCGGTTATACCAAGGGGTAGTTGTTCTGACATTGTTCATGCCACAATCAACGCTTCGTACATATGGCATTTGGTAAAGGTGTTAACATTAACCAAAAACATGCGTCTGAGTTGCGGTCCCACCGAACAAGAAAGGACCGAAATATCTCAATTCTCGGATTGGCTACTCAAAATTTGGGAAGGTCGAGTTGGTGAACCAAACGATGGCACCACTGAGATCGAATTCCCACCTGAGATGCTCATTACTGAATTTTAAGATCCCATTGTTGCAATTGTGACAAGTACTTATCCGAATTTTCTCGCAAAATTTCGTGATTACAACTACCTTCGAAGTAGGGCGATACTAGCTTCAACCATCGGAATGGTTGACAAAATCAATGATCATGTTTTGGACATCATGCCAGGTATTGTTGCTTTTTTTCCCATTTTCAATATTACCGCCCCTGATCCTGTTTTTTTACTACATTATTTTCTTTCTTTTTTTAACAAATGTAGCTTTAATTTTTTTATATTTCCATAACGCCACCTATTAAAACACCAGTAACGAATGGTTTTTGAGAGAAATAATGATTAACTTATTTGACTTAGGTGACTTGAGGGATTTCTTTAGTTGTAACTCCGTAGATCGGTCCGAAACACACGATCGGGACATGCTTGATGTTCTGACTCCTGAGTTTCTAAGCTCTTTGAAAACCTCCGGGTTGCCTAACCATCACATAAAATTGAAGATTAGAACACCCATTATGTTGATGCGCAACATCGATCAGTCGGAAGGGTTATGTAATGGTACACGTCTTATCGTTACTAAGATGGCTACGCATGTTCTTGAAGCACGTATTATGGGGGGCAAAAATCACGGCAACGTCGTCTATGTTCCAAGGATGAATATGTCACCTTCTCAATCTCCGTGTCCTTTCAAGCTAAGCCGGAGACAATTTCCAATCATTGTCTCCTACGCAATGACGATAAACAAGTCCCAGGGTCAGTCGTTGGATTGGTTTGGCCTTTACATTCCTCGAGATGTTTTTACTCATGGCCAAATATATGTCGCGCTTTCAAGAGTTACAAACAAGACTGGAATCAAAGTTTTGGTCCACGATGAAAACAACATGGCAAAAAACACAACTACAAATGTTGTTTACAAAGAGGTTTTCAACAATGTTTAACTTGGTTCGTATTCTACATCAATTTAAATCTTTATTTTTTTACCGCCTAGTTGCAAATTACCATCGAACTAATTATTAATGAATTGCAGGTTAATTGTATGTTTGTTTCGTTTTGGAGGCTACTTTTAGGATGATGGATTTCATATTAGATTCATGTGGAGACTATCTACATTTTCATGTTAATTGGTTGCCTTATACAACTTTATATGGGTTTTTTAGTATTATGGAAATACCTCAAGTATGTTTCAAGATTCATGTGATCAGTAACTCAATGTTTAATGCGTTTTTTACGAACAACTTGACTTTATATTCTTTTGTAACCACGTAAATTACAACTTCTGTTGTTTTTCTGCCTAATAGTGGTGAAATAAAGCATATCATATTTATAAGTGGTGCATTAAAACATGTCATAATCATACCAGATATTTTGTTTTTGACTCTCTTCCGTATTGGAAACAACAAATCCATTTTTGGGAAATCCCACAACTTTATCGTTCTTTCGCCCTACAATAAGATAGGTATATTACCACACATATTCAACAAACAACTTTTACTAAACAACCATGAATAATACTAACAACCATCTAAACACAAGTTACAAACATGCATGTCTAAATAAAGTTAATACAACCACCACTTCATTTTACCCATACGGATGTAAGTAAACATGACATTTCTTGTACAACGATGTTGTATCAAATCGAAATTGGAGTTTATCTCCGACTTTGAAATTGTTGTCTTTGCAATACTCATCCCAACCATAACCCAATTTTGTTCTTCGGATATCTCCAACGTGAAACAATTTCTTCATTTTCACCTTCCCATTATCACCGCACAACAAAAGATCTTCATATTCATACCGTCTTAATACTTCGGCAAAATCCTCCTGCAACTTCTATAAATCTAATGACAAACATTAAGATATTTATATCGGTTAGAACTTAAAAATATCATTTCTAACATTTGATGATACACCATCAAAAAAACTTAACTATTCTTGGCAGATCCACGCTCATGTCGGTTAGTCTGTGGTCAAAAGCATAAATCTCATGCTTATATACATATCTACTATGGAAATACGGTAGATCCTGGAAATTGATAACCTCTTCGAAACTGTTGATTGCAAAATTGTTGTTTCCATAGTAACCGAACGTAACAACAACATCATTTGGTAAGTTGTAGTAGGCTTCCAAAATCGGCCAACCGCTTATAATAAGTGGATGAATCGGTTATTGGTTATAGATAAGTTCATGGTGCACACCTTTGTTCGTTAGAATCGTCCATGTCTTGCTTATCTCACCATCGAATAATTTCAAAAACAATTCGTCAATTTCTGCAAATTTCTGAAATGGAACAAGTACAACAAGATCTTAAACATTTTTAACTCTAACCGATTTGTGTTATGCATTTCAAAGTATGAAAATTTCTAATATATTAATTACCTGTGAGGATAGTTTCGCTACTATAAAGAAGTGGAGGACTTCTAAGTGTTTCTGAGATCCACAATTCTCCATGCTTCTTCTTTAATACTTGGAAGAGGGAGGACAAGGGAAGAGTAATGAGTAGGTGATGCTTTTTAATTCTTCTTTTGCGTTGAACACCCAAACACTACACAACCTGATATTTAATACCCTTTTCAACTCACCTACCAATGCTTTATTCACATGGGGTTATTACTGATCTTTGGCTTTTACCATCAAATATTTGTATTAAGGACAAACTTTACCATGTGTGTGCACGTGGTATTAAAATCCCTTGTGGATTTGTTGTTTTACCTTTTGAAGAAATTATATTCCATTTGGTAAAAGTTAAACTACATCAAGACAAATAAAAGCCTGGCCACATATTTTATCAAGCCCGCATCATGTGTTGTTGGACATTAATGGAATTCTACTATTCTTTTAACATTACTAAACATGTCAATCACGGTGCAATATCCTGAAAATGCTTCTTTCAACAACAATTTTAAAAAAAAATTTCTATTCATGTGCCATGCATTCTTAAAGGGCATAAAGTCTATGTAAAGACATGCATCATAACAAAATACTAATAACAATAAGTTATACAAGTCTTTGCAAACCAACATAAAAAACCTACTACTGGTAACATAATCTAAATCCTGGTGTTAAGGACCTATTTACTAGCTACATCCCAACACAACATGATTCCAGTCCAACACCCAAAACTATCTTCCATACACATTCTTTCAAAACATCTATATATAACAGACAGTTTGTTTCATCTTTATTCAACCATTGCATTCAAACTGCCACCTATGCCTTCTTTGAAGCTCTGTACAACCTCACATTGATGCGTCGCGCCGGCGGGTAACTTAGCCTGAATTGGAGAATGTCGCCATTGGTGAGCCCTCTGTCCTTGGCAAATGTATACCATCTGTGACCTATATGTTGCTCGACACAATATGCCCTTTCCCGAGTTGTAACCACACAAACATATCTCTCATCCATGTCAATGTCATGCATCTTAATGTGCTTGACTCCTTCAAAACACCCGATCTTGATAACGTGCTGTGGAAGTTGCTGCATAACTGAATTATGATTAATCATCTAATTCAATATTAACTCAGAAACATTACAACAATTACAAATTAAAATACTAAGTTAGATATATGAAACTTACGAGTACGTTGTTCTTTGCGGTTTTGATCAACATGACCGTCACCAGAAACATCGTCTTCCTCTTCAGAGCTGAAACCATCCAATTAAGTTGTCTATCCATTTTAGTATAATATACTACTTACCCCAAATAATATACAATAACTAATTTACGGATATATTTACTATTCTTCAAACTTGGCCGATTGTTTTCGTACTCAACTTATAGGAAACATGTTGATTCCAACACTTTGTGGCTTCCTGCACTAACCTACTAAACTACTCATTCTATTTAATTCATTCAATTACTAAAGTCAGTACATCAATGCTACTCTTACTTAAGTGTAGCAAAAATAGATAAAACAAAACATTTCATTTAAGGAACACAAACGTGTCATGTTCTATGTAAGAAGGACGTTGCTATTACCTTGACGAATCTGAGGAAATGATTACGACCTCATGCATCCTCAATCATCGACTCTGTTCTCCAACTGCAACTCCTTTGCCCTTATCATTTTGTCCCACTATTGCTACACTCTTGCCGCCCAGCTGGGCTGTTCCTTTGTCCCTATAATTTTTACATACACACAAAAGATATCAGATAATATAAGTTAAAAGAAATAAGGATAACACTTATGGTTTTTTAATCACCCATTGTCAATCAGACACAATATAAGGGAATAATTATATAGACAAAATAACAACAATCAAGTTTAAAAATGTGTTTTTTCATACCTCCCAGTGACAATCGACGACATTGGTGCGTTGAGTACGGATAACTTAACTCTTTTCTTGCTATAAATATAGTCTGTCGCATCTGCACACTTCAATTTCCCTTTCCGTTCCAACCTTTTCTCCTCAGCCTCCAACATATCAAAATATATATCCTAGGCTGATTTCTTGCCTATGTATAACAAATGTAAAAACAAACTATGAGTAACCTATGTCCATGCAACTGAATCAATCAGATCAGATCATCAAAAAAATATAAAAAGAATAACAAACATCTTTCAAATTAAGCTGTAACTGATACAACGTGATTTCTTCACTTCAACTCGACAATTTTTCCCAATTTAGGTCGCATGCAGAATGAAGTTATCTTAGTTCGATTTTATCACATTACATCATTTACCTTTAACGCTAATACACGACAAATAACCTTACCTATTTTTCCGATCAACAGTAAAAGGGTCCGGGGAGAGACGATTGTGGTTTCCTCCTTCCATACTGCAATGGGTCTGCTTTTCACTGATAAACTTTTCGTATTGTACATGACATAGGGTTATAATGACTGTGGTTTCTGAATGTTAGAATGTGAAGGGTTAATCGTTTTGGTAACAGTGGTTTTAGTAAGTAAGCGCACGTGTGGGGAATAGTACTAACCGTGTGGTTAAAAAAAAAATACATTTACTTACTTTTTATTTTAGTTATGTTTGATATATGACTGATAATTCTATAATTGGTTTGATTTAGGTTTTTTTTATTTGATTTTCTTTTTTCTATGGAAAAATACAATTGATTTGTTTTTTCTACAAAAACAATTTGTATATTTTTTTGAATTTTTTTTTATTTCATCATTTAATTAGTGACATTTCGGCGGTACGAACCAAAACCCGTGCGGACGCACGGGTTTCCCACTAGTTTTAATAAAAAAATTTGCAAAAAATTGTAACTAGGGTTTGAATCTGTGCAATATTTAATTAATTTTATACAAACATTTTGTCAATAAAATTTCTTATCTGATAATAAAATATTATCAAATTAACATACACAAATAATTCTTTTTAAAATTTATTTTACAATAATATATTAAAAATTTAGTATTAGTATTGTTTATAATAAAGTTATCATGATTTTATAGATAATATATTAAATTAATAAGTCTAATAAATTTTTAAATAATTTGAATTAGGTTATTTTAGCCTAACACAATGTTTATAAAATTTTATAGTTAGTTTGACTTTGTTCATGTTAATATAGCAACTTTAATAAAAATGTTAAGGTCTTTATCATAAATACAACTGTGTCTCATATAATTTTGTATTTTCAAAAATGAATTTTGTAAAATTGGTTTTTTAAAATATTACTAGTTTTTTTATATTCGTTTTTTATAAATTATAAGACTAATTTTGATATCATATAACATAAACATATATTATTGAAGATCAAAACATAGTCGAAATCATAATTTTTAAAAAAAGTTGTATCTCAAAAATGTTTTTTTTATGAAAAGCTATTTGAAATAGCTTTAAAATTAAGTGATTTTTTAAAATTTTGATATCAAAACTTTTTTTCGATAAAATGTTAATATATTTAAAATCACATTTTAAAAATAACTATTCAAATGAAATTTTAATTAAAAATTTTTATAAAATTTTTTTTAAAATTTTTATAAATTTTTTTTTATAATTTTGTTTTTCACAAAATTATGGTATACTATAAAAGTTATTTTTAAAAATATCCAAAGGATAAGGAAGTAATAATTTTAATTTTCAAGTGGGTGCCCCTGGAATATGTATAAAATGCGATCTCACGCCGGTATCAGAGCATAGAAAGAAATCCAAGTGCGGTTTCTCTCTTTCATAAATCTTTTCCAATTAACTCGTCAGCCCTTTCCTTTTCTCACTCACAAACAGAATCAGTACCCTACCTTCAGAATAACTCACAGTTCTCGTGACAATTTTTTCAAATCTTTCTCGTGATTCCTTTCCATTTCCACATCCTTCTTTTCATTTCCATTTTCATCGTTCTTATCCAACCACCATTAACACCATTGCCATAATTATCTCTCTGCTATACACATTAATACAATCATCAACAACGCGACTTTATCAGTTTTATCCTAGATTCATCCAGATTCGGAAACTGAAACTTATAAACCGTTTATAATTTTTGAAAATTTTGCGTAGATTGATATGACTGATAAGGATATGAAGGAAGAGGTTGAAGAAGAGAGAAACAAGAACAAGCAAACGGCGACGTGTTCGCGATCTCCTTCTTTTACACGTTCGTCTTTTTCATATGAAAGAGAATACGAAATTCATGAAGTTCGAGATGGATTGAAAGCATCAAGAGGAAGCAGATTCAATCTGATTGAGAAAGAGTTAGGGTTAAAGATTGGGTGGAGAAAGTTCAGTCGGCAAGCTCTTTTTCATGAATTCGTTATTGATCCTGATAACAGGTTAGTTACTTTAATTTTAATTTTACATTTCTCTGTTTTTAATTTCAGTTTAGTTTTGGAGTTACTTAACTAAAATATCTAGTATCTATACCAATAGTTAGTTACTGCAATCAAAAGGAACTGGCATCTTAGAATTGATTTCCAAACCAGATTAATTGGTTCAGTAGATCAGATATTGGTTGTAAAAAAATTGGTAATAACTGTTGATAATAAATTAATGATTATTGACAATTATTGACTGAGGTGAAATTAAAATGATGCTAGTTTAGTTTAGTCGTACTTAATTAGGGGAGTAATGGTAGGGTCAGGAGATTATGCTGTCTGATTAGGGTGGTTGGGTTTTGTGGACAAAATTGGCGGTAAGTTCAAATCATTATAATAGGGGTCATAACTTGGTTACGTGGAGGTGCTGTTTTTCTTTGGCTTTCTCCGTAGTTAATGTGATGTGAGTTTTGCGTTATTCTCCATCGCTCCTAGATGAGTCATATAGGCTTTTTAAATGTATCTTATCTTAATGAATGAATAATGAAGAATAATGAACAATGATCTTAGGTTACATTTTTTAATTGTTATTTATAGTCACAGGTCAAGTAATGACGTGATCACATGGCACGAATTTATATATTCGAAAGTTAGAGTGAAAGTGAAAACTTTAATTTTTTAATCTTTCCATGAGTGACTGTTAACAAGCTTTACATGTCGAATTTCCAATTTTTATGGATATAAATCATCTTTTAATATCTAAGGAGGAGAATGTTATTTATTTATTTATTTTTGCTTATGAGGAGAATGTTATTTTATATGAGAATCATAGGAATATATATCAGCCATTAAATTTTGATAAATTGATGAGTTTAAAATATTTTAATGGCTTAAATAGCATTTTCGTTTCTGTACGTTAACGAGTTTTTGGTTTTCGTCCATGTAATTTTTTTTGTTTTAGTCACTATATTTTACATTCGTGTTCGTTTTAGTCTTTAAAACTAAAATCCACAGGAAAATCCGAAGGTTTCCTGCGGATTTTCCTGCAAATTTTCCTACGGATTTTGGTTTTAAGACTAAAACGAACACAAATGTGAAATATAAGGATTAAAACCCCCCAAAAAATTACAGGGACGAAAACCAAAAACTCGCTAACTTGCATAGACGAAAATATTATTTAAGGCTATTTTATTTAAGTAACACGCATACTTCTCTCTAATTTATTATTTATTATAAAATTATTAATCTCTCCTTCTTTTCTTCCTCATCCCACCACCACCTAAAACTAATCTAAGTTTTGCAATCTTAACAAATATTAATATCAAATTAGAAGAACAAAAGAAAAAAAAAACGCTATTGTTTTAATTTAAAAAAATAATTTTTTTTATATTTTTAGAAATAGATTTTATAGACTCGTTTGGTGATACAAATAATATCAAATATAAATAAGAATGTTTCTTTATTTATATTTGATATTATTTGAAATTGTTTGGTGATATAAATAATATCAAATATAAATAAAGAAACACCCTTATTTATAATAGTAGGAATTCAAATAGAATTCAATAAAAAATCCTCTTCTCTCAAAGCCTAATTCACTCTCTCTTTTTTTCTAAAAATCTTTTTACACCTTTAAATTTATTTTTACGGTAGAATCATCTTGTAATTAAGATGTCGTCTAGTTTATAAAAAATAAGGTCAAATCTATGCAAGCGCAACAAACACTACAACGTAGACTTCAAATTTTGGAAGACTCCAAATTTTAAAATATTCAATTATTTTTTTATAAATATTAATACAAATAAACAAAATGTTATTATAAAAATATGATAAAATAAAAAAATACTTTGCTAAAAATTCAACATGGTAAGATTGATTAAAACTCAAAATAATTAAAATTAAATTTATTTTTAATTAATATATAATTGTATTTTTTATATGCTTTTTTTAATTATTATAATATTATTATTATTATTTTAAATTTTGGTCCATTTTTAAAACTGAAACCTTTAAGATGATCCTAATAAAAAAATATTTGAATTATCTACCAGATTGAAAGTTAATTCCTAAAACTAATGACTTTAGTGTTTGAAAGATCCATTTGGTTGGAGGGTTTTGGAACGGAGGGAAGGGAGTATTTTAAATTAAGTATATTTTATTTATTTATAAATTCTATAATTGTGAAATCTTTTTTTAAATATAGTTCTCCGTTTAATAATAATAATAATAATAATAATAATAATAATTAAAAAAACAGAAAAAGGGCAGCCATGGCAGCACGTGAGAGAAGATTCACAATAGCAGGGGCTGCACACGGTGGTTGAACGAGGCCGTAGGAGGAGGCACACGATGAAGAAAAGGAAAAATGAAGGGGGCGAAACGCCACCGGTAGAGCCAATACAAAGGCACGGAATTTCTCCGTTGTGTGCGTCGGCGGGATGCGTTCAGGCGTCCTGGCGGCGAGATGTATGTCTGGCCATGAAGGTGTCTGTTAACCGGAGATGGTGGATGGGCTATCGGCGGCGAGTTGATTCCATGTCAATTAAATCCACAAACACAACCTGGACAAAAATTGACCCGTTTTTAGTCGGTACTGTGCGTTTTTCCAGCAGTTTAATCCTAAACAAAGATTATTTAATCCTAATTTGATCACAATGAGAGAATCATAACATATCACAACATCTACTTTAGGTGTGATATTGCCGTTCACTCTATAACTTATGCCCCTCGAGTATTGATAAATGCTTTGCCTCAATTAATGGAAGACTAAATTGTTTGATGCTGATATTGATGAGCAATGCAGGTGGTATCGGGCATGGATCAATTTCATATTATTATGGGCAGTATACTCATCATTCTTCACCCCAATGGAGTTCGGATTTTTTCGTGGCCTGCAAGAGAATCTCTTTATACTGGACATCATAGGACAGCTTGCCTTTCTTGTGGACATTGTTTTGCAGTTCTTTGTCGCTTATAGAGACAGTCAAACTTATCACATGGTCCATCGGCGTACTCCTATTGCTCTGCGGTAAATTTACACCTCGTGATGTTCTTCTTATTGCCGTGATCTTAATGCTTTGTTATTGTATCTGTGTTTTGAGTCTCATGTCAGATGATATATGATCATAAACCGTGTTTATAAGTGGGAGATATCCGTCACTTTACATGTCTATCTTTGAGATGGTATCAGGGTTTATCAAAGATTATTGGGCCTCCCAGGTCATACTCAAGATTTTGATCTTCTCCGGCCCCTCCATCCCAAGTCTTCAGGTGTTAGGTTAATGGCATGACTGCTCTTTTGTTTAAGAGGTAGAAGGACTACATAGAATCCAATTGTGTACGACCATGGCTTTAATATAGACTTGGTGAAAGCTTTAGATCATTTAATTATCTTTGATATTTGATAGCTGATACCTGCTGAAATGCGATAGTGGTCAGCGTTTCTTTGATATTTGATAGTTGATACCTGCGGAAATGCGATAGTGGTCAGCGTATTGGGTTGTTTTTAATTGATTCATGCCTTCCTTTTTCTTTTCTTTTCTGCAGGTATCTAAAATCTAGTTTTGTCATTGATCTTCTTGGATGTATGCCCTGGGACCTCATCTACAAGGTTTTAATTCTTCTGGATAAACCTTAATTTCCTATGTACTTGCATTGCTTACCTGAGGATTGTTTTGGCCTCTTTAATTTATTAACATTCTAAATGTTGTTTCGAAAATGTTTTGTATAATTCCTGTTCACATTTCACAGTGGTTCTAGGCATTTAGCTTCTTTTTTTCAGTTTGCAATAAAATGTCAGTTGCCAGAAATAGAGGAACCTTTATCATCATTTTACTTTTTCTTGAACTCTCCATGGAGCCATGGAAGTTTTATTGGGATTTGATTAAATCATTATAATATCTATACAAACTTAGCGAGTCAAATGTCAAGTTCAACTTGGCAACTATTAGTTGGTTAATCAGGGAGGAAAAGACATAAATTGCTTAATATCTTGATAGATTGTCTCAATACTTGGAATTGAAAAACAAAAAACATTTTTATGCCGGGGTGATGGAGCATTTAGAGCATTTCATTTATGTCCTTTAGCAATGGCACATGTGTCATGGTTCTTTTCTTGTGCTTCTTTTTCGTATCTAAGCATCATGCTAGTTAATTGCATTATTAGAATGCCTCGTTGGTTCACAAATTTGCGGACTTTATAATGTATATTAGTCATTAGTCATGTTACTTACAGCATTATGTTGCACTTGTGAGACTCTCTGCAACTTATTTAGCTAAACACAAGTTAAGGTTAATGTTGGCTGTGTGGTTTTACGACATGGCCTGTGAAAACGAAGAACGGCACTTGTTACACTAACATATTAAAGGCTTTTGTTATTTATGACTGCTGGTTTTGTAGCAAGTTCTTTATTATTGAAAGTTTTCAGTTCATCAATCTTGCTCTAAGCACCAAGATAACCTTTAATGAACACGTTTAATGAACAGGCTTGTGGACGGAGAGAGGAAGTGAGGTTCCTATTGTGGATCAGATTATATAGGGCGCAGAGAGTCGTGCAATTTTTCAGGAATTTGGAAAAAGACATACGTATCAATTACATTATTGCTCGGATTGTGAAACTTTTAGTTGTTGAACTCTACTGCACCCACACAGCAGCTTGCATTTTCTATTATTTGGCTACAACGCTACCTGAATCGCAAGAAGGTTACACATGGATAGGAAGCTTGAAACTGGGTGACTATAGTTATTCAAAGTTCAGAGAAATTGATCTTTGGAAGCGCTACACGACATCAATGTATTTTGCTATTGTTACGATGGCTACTGTCGGTAGGTTTCTTTCTTTAAAGTTTAATTTACAATGCAGAATGATTTTCATGTTGTCTAGCATTAGTTATCTCCACCCAGCCTATGTAGTGGCCTATGTAGCTATGTAGTTTAAATAGCTGATCACATATGCCTAGATAAAAGAAGAGAGGTGTGCTGGCAATTGGTTGCTCACTTTAGAACTTTGATATATCTATAAAATGCTGGATAAAGATGAAAGAAATTCCTAAAAAGGATTAAAGGTAGTTGTTCCATTTAAAAAGACTTTACAGTGAATTAAATGGATTTAGGGTTGTATGATTTAATCCTGTAACCAACTACACTAGGTAGTTTAAGTCTTGATTGTAGCTGTTGGTCATTAGTATTCACAGAATTCTACTGATAAGGATGTCAATGATGTGATGTCATAGTAGCTCATGTTTCAGTGCTTTGAAAAATAAAGCAGCAGAATCTCAGCCACTGTTTTCTCACCTACTAAATCTCAAAAGAACCAGTTTGTATGAAATTACTGGCCTGGTGAGCCATATCAGCACAAATTGAAATGTGAACCTTAGTTCATATCTGACACAGCTGTTGTTACCTTGTCTGCATCAGCTGAAGCTTTTCTAGGTTAAATGAATAAACTGGCAGTTATCAGAACCTCTTCTATGGGTTTCTAGATCCATGTATTATTTGCATTGATCTCAGTAATTTTATAGTGTCCAAATTGTATACTATCTTATCTCTCTTAGAAAGTTATTCTGAATGAATCATGTTTGCAAATTTCTTTTCTTCCACAGGCTATGGTGATATACATGCTGTAAATATGAGGGAGATGATATTCATAATGGTTTATGTTTCATTTGACATGGTTCTTGGTGCATATTTGATCGGTAACATGACAGCTTTAATAGTCAAGGGATCAAAGACTGAAAAGTTTAGGGACAGGATGACAGATTTGATGAAATATATGAATAGAAATAAACTTGGTAGGGATATCCGTGAACAAATAAAGGGTCATGTTCGCTTGCAGTTTGAGAGCAGCTACACCGACGCTGCTGTCCTTCAGGACATTCCCATTTCTATTCGAGCTCAGGTAATAAGAGAAAGAAGAGGGTTTTACACATCATTTATGGTCAGTTAGGGAAACCATTGTTGTCATTGTTCCTATTTATTTCACTTTCTACAATATCTTGCTTTGCCTTATGCTTTCAATGCTTGTTGATATTTGTTCTCAATTTGTTTAATGGAATCAAGTTTTGTTGGTTTTTCTTGTGGAATTTCCCTGTGTTTTATCTCTATTGATTATACCTTTCAAATTTATGATGAATTCTCTTATTGTTGGTAATTTGTAAGGAAAGTGCGTGATAAATATGCAATAATTGATACTATTTGAAAGTATAGAATTTGCTAAGTATTCATATATAAAAGAAATTTCAGTTAAATACTCTCAAAAATGATTTATCACTACATTGAATTCCTACTGATGCTTATTAGAAACATCTCCATACATCTTTTCTCAACGCAGGTAAGATAATATTTTAGGTTTTAAAGGGACAACATGTTATACTGTGTTTTTTACAGTAGTGTATTTTTTTTTACATTCACTATTCAATTAAAAATTGTGATAGATTAAAATGAACTGAGACAAGTATATTGTATATTTTTCTTGAGATTCACTAATGAACTATTTTAATTTGAACCATCATATTATTGACTGGATTCACTTTTCTGTTCAATCTTATATTTTAAAAAATTCATATTTTTCTGTTTATTTCCTACTCCACCCTGTCCCAAGAAATTTTCTGCTGGAGTAGTGGGCCATCATTTGTTCACTTTTTCCTTAAAAGCATGTGGTTTGTAGACTTTTTTGTAACTGAATAATTACTTTTTGCAGATATCCCAATCGTTGTATTTGCCATACATTGAAAACATTCCTCTTTTTAAAGAATGCTCTTCAGAATTCATCAACCAGATTGTAAGTAATGTTTCCCCCATTGCCTAGCATATATCATGATAAAGTTACATCTGTATCATCTGTATTTTTGGTGAATAAAGATGAAAGCGCTCTTTAGCTTTTTGGACTTAATCTACAATCTGCAAGTTACAACTAAACCTTAGGGGTGAGTAACAAGAAAACAATCCCAACACTTGTTACTCAACAAACTGTAGGGATAGAACAATTTTTCACCCAAAGAAAAACTATCTACATAACTGTCTTTCTTTCCTACTTAATACTATGTTTTCAACCTCTTTTCACAAAAATTAACTATGTTTTCATTTATTTTACTCCTCTCTCCCCCACCACCTCTCAATATATAATTATGCATGTGTGCATGCATGTAAATATATAACTTTTATTTTTTATATTTTGACTATATAATTTGTGTGTGTATCATGTAAATATTTTATATACATGTAGAAACTTTATATTGATATTGCCACTTTTACATTCAAGGTTGAACTTTGTAGTGATAATAAAGCTTGCTAGTGCGGGCCTCTTCTCCATATTGAATAAGATTAGTGGCTCCTTTGTTTAATGAGAGTTTCTAAATCATCTGTTATCATTTCTTGCATGTGTAATGTCAAGTGATAATAATTTGTGTTCCTTTATATTTCAGGTTACTAGGCTCCATGAGGAATTCTTTCTTCCAGGAGAAGTTATAATGCAACAAGGACACGCAGTTGATCAACTATATTTTGTCTGTGATGGTGTGGTGGTAAGATTTTATATTTCGAGAACCACTTCTGCAATTTCTATCTTTTCTCATCTTCCAGGTATCTGAGTTTTTTTTAATAATAATATAACACTGTTTATATTCTGTGGAATAAGACTTGGTTGTTGTTTTTTTATAATAATATAATACTACTTATGTATTTTAGTTTCTTTGTTGTTGTAACTTAACGCAATTTTTTACTTTTTGAACTTTATTATGATGTTTTGCATAGAATTGAACAATTTAGTTTTTTTTTTTAAGTAACAATATGAAAAAAATATCGTTTTTTTTATCGATGTATCCTTAACTTGATTCTTTTTAAGAGTCCGTATCCCGTATACATCATAGGTAGTCATACCTTTTTATTCCCAAGCATTGCTTGATAATGCTGAATTTTCTTACGTATTTATATTTATACAAATATTTATGAGAATAGTGGCTTTGAGAATCAAATGAATGTCCTTTATCACATATCCAGCAGGTTATCAAAGAGGAAACAAGTTTAATATGAATTTTAGGACTAATTCTTTGAAAAATTTCAACAGAAGACGAATTCCAATTTATGTTTATTGAATGCCCAAAACTGTTTCAATGCAGGAGCAAGTAGGCACAGCTGAAGATGGGTCCGAAGAAACTGTTTCGCTTTTAGAGCGCAACAGTTCATTTGGAGAAATATCTATTCTTTGCAACATTCCTCAGCCATTTACTGTCCGTGTTTGTGAACTATGTAGGGTCCTGCGGCTTGATAAACAATCATTTTCAAATATCCTAGATATATACTTTTATGATGGGAAGAAAGTATTAGACAACCTTGTAGAGGTAATCGTGTCATTTATATTAGCTTTGACATCATTTCCCCTTTAATAGAGTCTCTGAGATGAGTTAAAAATATATTATGCTACTCTCTAGACTCTAGTTGAACATGGCAGGGATGTGCCAGTTTACTCATTTTTGGATTATACAATTTAATTATTTTTTGATCACAAGACAGCTAAATATCTCATTTTTATAGGGAAAAGAGGCTATTAGAGGTAAGCAATTGGAGTCAGACATCACATTTCATATTGGAAAGCTAGAATCTGAACTTGCTTTGAAGGTCAATAGAGCAGCTTTTGATGGTGATATGTATCAGCTAAAAAGTTTGATTCGAGCTGGAGCTGATCCTAAGAAGACAGATTATGATGGAAGGGCACCTTTGGTAATGAGCTTGAAACTTTTTACTATGATGTCATTTTATCTATCAATTTCCTCTGTTTCATCTATGATGTGGTGGTTAATTAACTTTCACTTACAAACGCTGTTATAAAAGTTCATGCCTGATACGGACCTTTGTTGTTTTTCCTATAGCATCTTGCGGCATCCAGAGGATATGAAGATATCACACTTTACCTTATTCGTGAAGGTGTTGACATCAACATCAAAGGTAATTTATGTAACTTAAAGATATTCCTCTAGGATCAAACTTAAATTTAAGGTAATGCAAACATCACTAATGTGGTACCTCCATAGATAACTTCGGGAGCACGCCACTACTTGAAGCAGTTAAGAATGGACAAGATCCGGTTGCTTCTTTACTTGTTAGAGAAGGGGCCTCTTTGAAGATAGATGATGGTGGTAGTTTTTTATGCACAGCAGTTGCCAGAGGAGATTCGGATTATCTTAAAAGGCTTTTATCTAATGGAATGGATCCTAACTTGAAAGATTATGACTATCGAACCCCTCTACATGTAGCTGCATCTGAAGGTTTAATCTTCATGGCAAAGTTGCTATTAGAAGCTGGAGCCAGCGTTTTTACTAAAGACAGGTACTGTTTACTGTTACTGATTCTTATTTTACATGTACATACTAGCATTACTAGTGTTTCAAGTAGGGAACCATTCAATACTTGTTTTCACTTGAAAAATAAAAAGGGACATGCTTATTTAAAGGTGGCCTAGTTTAGTAGTGCGACAGACTTCTGTTTTCTATAATTCATCCACATAAACCATATAATTATAGTTCGCAAACATTGCATTAATATTATACTCTGGACATATCTGAACTTGAGTGTTGGTATTAGCAGCATTGTGCTGTGACTTGTGAGCTCTTAATTGTATTTATGGACATTACTAGTGCTTCCACCAAAATTCTCTATTATAGGTGAAATATGACTATTTCTCTTTTCCTTCTCCATATTTCCCCTAATTTTAAACATTTAGCTGAATTGTTTATTTAGAATATACTATTGATTTGTTGTTTCTTTCCTTTTCATTGTTACTTACACTAAGCATAACCAAAACCTGTTGTTCTATTTCATTTCACTACAAAATAGATGGGGAAATACCCCGCTTGATGAAGCTCGGATGAGTGGAAATAAGAATCTGATCAAGATGCTGGAAGATGCAAAATCTGCTCAGTTGACAGAATTCCCTTTTCCCCAAGAAATTACAGGTACTGATATATTCTGTAAGAAGTCCAATTTGATATGCATTTCCTTTTGTTATGTCTGCTCATCTCATTTTTCTTGAATCCTGATCACGTGTTGCTGTAAACTCAAATATTAAATGCATCTTCCATTTTTTTTAGATAAAGTACATCCAAAGAAGTGCACAGTGTTCCCTTTCCACCCATGGGATCCAAAAGAGTGTAGAAGAAATGGTATAGTATTATGGGTTCCACACACCATTGAAGAGCTAATCAAAACAGCAGCAGAACAGATAGGATATTCTAGTGACGCTTGTATTTTATCAGAAGATGCTGGTAAAATTATTGACGTGGTCATGATTAAGGATGATCAGAAACTGTATTTAGTCCTTGAAACACATTAGGCAATTATATTATGGTTCTTTTACAATCATATAATAACGCGTCCTCCTTGTAATGTGCTGTAATCTAGAAATAAGCGCAATGTTTGATCTTATTAATGTTATGCATTTAATTTACGGTAAATGTCCTATGCAGTTAAAATCCATCCTAGTAATTAAGATCAAATAATTGCTTATGATGAGCTTGTGATTTCATGGCAGTGTCTAAAATTGCTGATGCTCTACTAGAGTACTTCCCTAAAAGAATATAATCCATTCAAAAACATTCTTCAGACAACTCTTTCAGAAATTGTAGGAAAGCAAAATTCTTCTCTCTTTTGTGGAGTAAGAATAAAAGAAGCAGAAAGCTATTAACAATGCCACCATAACATTTAATGAGAAAAAACTCTTTAATGAGACAATTGAAGCCGCGGGATCTAGTCAAGTAAGAACACTGGCTGTTGTTGCTTTAATTTACATGAAATTATGAGTGGTTAGTGTGTTAAGTTTAGAATAAAAGTAGTAAAGACTCATCTTATGTATTTTGTATTTTATATACTGATCACTCATGTACTTGAGTTACTATTTTTTTTAACTCATTAGTAATCTCTTCTAATAATTTTTTGAAATTATGGTGAATTAGAGAACTCCTCTCTTCTCTATAGTAGATTGGACTGAGTGAACAACTTCTGTTTGGCAAATTAAATTTTGCTTGATGCCATTTAGTTTAGGTGTGATTACATCACTTACATTATCACTTGATTATGAAATTCAGCACCAATCTGTACTGGATTTTTTATACTCTCCAAAGGCCAACATGCTTTTGCAAGAACCACACATTTCAATCAATTTGAGGTTGAAGTTAAGTTGCTAAACCTAACAACTTTGGCAGATACATTTTCTTAAATTTGTATTTTTTTTAATCAAAATTCATTTTAATCCGACTACTAGTGTCATCATTTGATTCAAACATTATAGAACCAAGTCATGTGTGTAACACTCGAGGTCGAAGAGAGCAGAGAGTGGTTACATGTAACACCTGAGGGTGAGGGATTGGTTGTTGGTGCATTAGGCATGACAATGAGACACACTTAGCAGCTTCTAGAAAAAAAACCGAATTCATATTTGAACGAAAGGGATCCTGAGGCTGTGCAGATATGAGACTCCATTGTTGAAGGAAGACTTATAAGGATTAATTAGTACTATCTATACTAACAAGATGCATCTTCTTTTCGGTATTTCGTTTCATAAGAACTCCACAGTTAAGCGTGCTTGACTTGAGCAATTTTGGGATGGGTGACCTTCTGGGAAGTAATCCTGAAAGCAATTTGGGGCGTTACAATGTGCAGCAGGAGTTTCCTCGCGGTCTTCGTGAGCAGGGGAGACGTGCCCTTGGGATGATGACTCTTGTGATAGTCGACTCCTAGAAGTGATGCTTCCTCGTCACGAGGCCTAGGGGTGGTTTCCCGCCGAACCCTGATCTGCTCATTATGAAGTCTAGCACTCTCACGTCGAACGGACACGTGCTAACTTTCATGGCCGAATATCAATCTCTCATTGTTGTTTACAACCATTTTTTCTTAAAAAAAGAAGAGAAAATGACAAAATCAGAACATTTTCGGATATGCATCTCCGAAAACCATCAAGGCACAATTCGGAGATGCATCTCCAAATAAGGTCGTGTTTCTCAACAATGGAAGAAATTCAGACCAATCTTGCCCTAACAACCTAAAATGCAACCAAATGAAAGTGCATGTCTCTAACAACTACCTATTTCGAATGTGACCACTACCTTAATGCATTTAAAATAAATTATTTTACCTAATACATTAATCAAAACTAAAAAAGTAAAATGATAAATTTACTCAAAAAAGTATTTGACGATGAAAATGTTTAATGTAGTAAGTGGAGTGAGTTGAGATTGGAAAGCTTGAAGTATAAATAGTGTTTATTCTTGAAAACTCCTCTGGAAGAATGTTGCTCACGAGCTCCAATGGAGATTTTTGAAATGTTTCAGAAAAATGAAGAAGGAGAAGATGGAGGGTCTATCTGCACGTTATATTTAATTTAACACGCTCAGAGATGCACCTCCGAAAAAACACCTGAATTTGAAAATAAGGTTTAATCTGAAGATGCATCTCTCGACAAACCCTTAAACACATTCGGAGATGCATATTCGATTTAAATTTTGGAAAAGTGAGGGATTCTCACCCTTTTGTGCTTATTTTGTGGAAAAGTAGTGCGTCCGAAAATGCATATCTGAAAACTGAGGACATTTTTTTACTTTTCACTAAGGGTTAGGGAGAACTTATAGAGGTGGGAAAATAAATTCCTTTAAATAACACCCCATTAGTATGTGCACTGAATTTTGTGAAAATGCTTTGGGCTGCAACATTAGTAATGATTGATGCATCTTCTTTCTTCATGTTTTCAGCATTTTTTTAATTGCTCACTAAACTCCATATAACTACTCACACACCCTGGTGAAAATTAAAAACTACTCCTTTCACACCGTCTGGATTTTGAATTTCGAATGCACCCTAACACTTCAAACTCAATATCAAAATCACGCCAAAGACAAATAAAGAATATGTCCGAATTACAAACGCCGAATGCACCATATAGACATTGAAATTTAGATGTTTCCATTTAAGTGGAGGGGGGAGTCTTTCCCTCTCGTTTCCTTTACATTTCAAATAAATAAATAAAAATCTCTTTTAAGAACACCAAAAACCCCAGAGCTCTCATAAATTCGGATCAAACATTTTTTATAATTTTTTCCTAAATATCTACTCATGTGCATTCTCAAATCAAACAACTACATCAACTTCTATTCCTCTCTATTCAAAACAAGAAATTTCATATTTTATATTTTGTAGGTTTCTCATTCGTTCTTTCTTTTTCTTCTATTGATGCATGCAATGTTTTTCCTTAAATGATTCTAGTTAAAATCTATTAAGTTACATTTAGTAGAAACTACTTAAGCTACATTAGATTACATCCTTCGTTTGAATCATTCTGCATTGGGGGTTGTAGGGTGACTGTTTGGATTTCCCTATAATACGAGAAACCTTTCCGCAATCATGCATCTCTTGCACATGACGAAGCATCCACTTCCCCTGTTCATGCTCCTAATGTTGTTGTACATGTACATGACCCACATTCTACAGCCAAACCTGTTGCTGCCACATCGGGTGGTTTTTCTAGAGGTCCAAATCATTGTTGTCAAAATTGAGATCTCGATGAAGATAGTTAAGGTGTAGAAAGAGCGTAAATCATAGGTGAAGATGGATGGATTATACCTGAGTGAATCGCACACTCAAAGATACAACAGAGTCGCCACCGAACTTTATTTAGTTCCAAAGTGTAAGACCCTAATTTTTTACTCCCTAAGATTCCACATATCATTCACATCTCATTTTGCATCTTATACCACAAACAAGATCATGTTTTGGTTCCTTTATCCTTCTCTTCTTTGGGGTTTATGCCTTGCAGGGATCACTGAGCATCTGTGTCTTTCTTATTTGCCTTTATTTGCTTATGTTTACTAACCTTTAATCAAAATAAAAAATATGTTTGTTTTTGTCTTCACTAACCTTTTCAAGAGAGGAATCAAGGATATCAAATACCAGTCCCTCAGCTCGAATGAATTTCATCTGAACAAAGTCAAAGTTGATCTGCAAACAATTCAAAATCATCTGATCAAGAGTTTCCAAGATTTAATTGATTATTATTCAAGAAACTCCAAGGTTCATGTGTTTATTTTCATGCATTCTTTGACAAGTCAAGAATCGAGCCAGAACCAGCACAATCCAGCCATCAGGGCATTTTTCAAGTTTTTCAATTGTGCAATCGATTGCACTATAGGTCCAATCGATTGCACCATACTTTTTTTTTGCCTTGATTTTGAAGTTTTCAGCAGTGCAATCTATTCGCGCTACAGTGCAATCGATTGCACAAGGACATAATTGGCCAAAATCATCATTTTTCAAATTTTGAAGCATTTGGCACCAATTTCATCATTTGAGAATATCTAGATCACCCAAAAATAATTCCCCTACATAATCACAATTAATTCCCACCATACACCTTCACTAATCACCATTTGATCTTGATTTTCCCTCCAAATTCAAATTCCAAGCCTAATTTTCATTTCCAAACCAAATTCCAATCCACCAAATTTTCCAAGCCTAAACTCTATAAATAGAACCCTCATTTCATTCATTCTTCAAGCTTTTGATAGCCAATAAACCTCTTGCAAATTCTCTTCCCAACCAAAAAATTCACTCAAAGCTCACTTTTCTTCTCTTGAAAGCTAACAAGAATTCACATTGAATCTTGTTCAACTTTGAGCTAAACCTTCATCCAAACTTGTTTTCTTCATTAATTCTTGTAGATCAAGGCTTTGGTGTGTGGATCTTGAAGCAATTTGAAGGAATTTTCAGATTTGAAGTGGTAATTCATCTCTCACCATTGTTGAAGCTTCATCTTCATCTTCCATAATGTAGATCTTTGGAGATGCTTGTTACTTGATCCTTTGGATCTTGTAATTGTGTTTAATTGTTGTTTTTCACTGTTGTTTTACTTAAAATTTCGTGCAATTTTGATTCCTTGATCATGAGGTGTTTGAAGAAATGATTGATCATGGTTTTTCCCTTTAAATGCTGATTTTAGTGCTGCCTGTCAGTGTGCAATCGATTTGCATTTCTGTACAATAGATTGCACAGTGTATTTTTTGCCTAAGAATTGCTGATTTTCTGCTGTGCAATCGATTTGCACACTGGTGCAATTGATTTGCACAGTGCAGAATGGTGTTTTTCACCTATTTTTGGGACTGTTTTGGTTGTTTCTTCATTCCTAACTCCTTCCCTTTGTTCTTAGCCTTAGATCACATAATTTTTTGGTTTAATTTGTCTTTCTCTTCATCTATTTCTCCTTTATTTGGATCGATGAAAGTCTTATGGATCTTAGAATTTCTTTGTTGAATTCTTGATCAAGACTAGATCATTACCTTTTTTTTCTTTTCGTGCGGTATTGCTTTCGGATGACGATTTACACATCGTTCATCTAGCATGCATTGGCACAAAGATCACTATTGACCGGCCTCGAGTAGGGTAACTTCTTTATAAGTCACTTGGCGATTGCTTAACATAGCGCTACAAGTGTCCCGTATCAGAAAACGATCAAGGATGGTTGATTATTTGTCTTTTGGTTCAATACTTATGAGACTTGTTGTTAGGAGGCTTTGGTATTATCAATCCTCTAACGAGTTCTCATTAACCTTGACCTAAGTGCATTATTCAATCATTATTGATCATTTACTCTAACAACTAATCGCTAACTTCTAACCTTACCTTTATGCTTCCTTCTTGCTCCCCATCTCTCTTTACTTTTTATGCTTTATGTCATTTTCTCATATCATATCATGTTTATGCTTCCGCAATTTTTCTTTTGTCCGTTGGACACATGTTTATACTTCCGCAATTTTTTCCTTTGTCCGTTGGACACATGTTTATCCTTATGCCTTTTTCTCTTTGTCCACTTGGACTAAAAACATTAATAAAGGCCAAAACCTCTAAATACTTGTGCTTCTAATCTTGAACTATGGTTACTATCCTTTGCAATGGACATGGAATTTTGCACCTAGACCTTGGACTTCAATGCTATTCTTGGATCCTTGGACTTAGAACTAGGACCTTTTCCCTTTGCTTTAGAATTATGGTTTGAAGACTTTGAAGCCTTGTGCTTTTGCTTGGTTTATGGTGAAGATAGCTACATTTGTGGTTAGATCATTCTTATCCTTAGCTTTTACTTTATGCTTTAGGATAGTCACTTCTTCTCCACCCATTCTTCAATTTTCAAAACTTTCTCCCTTTTTCAAAACCTTCTTGTTTTCAAACTATCACCTCTTTCATAATCAAACCTTGACTTTGTCAAGTGATTTTACTCTTTTCTTTTCATTTCTTAACAAATGCTAAACTACATAAGCATATTGACACCTTTTTCAAAAGACTATAAAAAACACTCAAACTCATCAAAACTCTTTTTGTGCCTTATGCACTTTTCCTTTAAAACTTTTTCATAAGTTTAGACATGATTCATTTCTTTAAGCAGAATTATTCGCTTGGAAATGACGATTTGTCTTTACATTTTAAAATCAACCAAAACAAACAAATTTCATTTTTTGTACCACGAACTACGGGGTTTTGATCCTATATTGCACTTTGTGGGTACGTAGGCATGAGACGACAAGTCTCTCCAAACACAAAAATATTAAAAACATATTTCTCTTCTCACCTCCCCAATCTCTTTCAAACAAACCATTTTCAAACCAAAAAGCGTAAATATTTCAAAGGGTTTCTATAGAGTACTATAGACGTTTTGGGTGCTAACACCTTCCCTTAACATAACCAACCCCCCTTACCCAGACTCTGTGCACTTGTTCTTGTTTTAGAGCTTGTGTAGGTTTTGTTCGCTCTTTTTCCTTTCCTTTTTGGATAAAATAAAAGTGCGGTGGAGACTCTTGCTTTTCGAGTTAAGTTAATCAATAGCTTACACTCACGATTTTTCCGCTACACAAAGGACAGGGAAAATATCGATAAAACCCAAGGGGAAGAGAAACGGGTCAGGGGGTCGGTTATACGAAAGGAAGGTACTAGCACCTTACACATCCGTCGTACTCGACGGGAACCATTTCGTTTACTTCTAGGTTCGGATGGGTTATCTACCTAAAGACTTCTAGCTAAAAGAAGAGGAGAGCAAGGAGAAAAAAGAAAAAGAAAGAAAGTGCTCGCGGAGGATTAGGGCCCTCGTGCCTACGTACCCTCATAGTGCAATGAGGAAATCAGAGCTTCATAGTTCATGGAACCAGGGACAGAGAGGAGGAATGGAAGAAGGTGGAAGTGTTCTCGCCAAGATCATCACGATCTTGTGCCTACGTATCATACATTCGAATGAATACAGAATCAGAGCATCCGTAGTTCAGGGAACTAAGACGGAAAAGGAAAGGAAAACGGTGGTGTCGAAACCAAGGGCAAAATAAGGAGAGAAAACTCCGTTGGGGAGGCAAAAGAATGGTGTCAAAACCAAGAATAGAGTGCAAAGGGAAATAGTAGCTATATCGAGGATAAAGTGCAAGAATGGTGTAGAAACCAAGAAGATAAGGGATCAAAAAGATAACTGAGACTCCACTGGGGAGTAAGAGAACAAAGTGATTATGCTGGGAACTAGAGGGTGAACGACCCTGTTGGGGATCTAAAAACAAAAGAATAAGGGTTCGGTATGTTAACTGACTGGCAGTGGTTAATCGAAGAAAAGGAGATAACGACTTTGGTGGGGAGACAGAAGTTGGTGTCAACAGACAGGCTGTGATGAACCAAAAGAAGAGAGTACTGAACCAAGAGAAGGTGTTTGACTCTAAAGGGATTTTAGTATATTAACTGATAAACAATGGTTAACCGGAGAGGAAAAGAGTAATCGTGCGGGGAGAATAGGTCTTAACAGATAGACTGTGATTAACCAAAAGAACGGGTGTAAAACCAAGCGAAGGTGGTGACCCAAAGAACGGGTGTGGAACCAAGCAAAGGTTGTGACCCCCAGAAGTGTTGGTATTGACTGAACAAGCAACACTTGACCACTGAAAGGGTATTTGAACCAAAAGAAGGTTGCTAACCGCCGGGGATTCGGTGTAAATAGAAAGACTGTGATTAATCGAAAAGAAATGAGTGATTAACCAAGAGAAGGTGATTAACTAGAAGGGCTCAGTATTTTAATAGACAAGCCGTGGTTAACTGAAAAATGGGTGATTAACCAAGAGAAGGTGATTAACCCAAGAGGAAACTCAGTATGTTAGACTGTGGTTAACTGAGAAGAAGTGCAAATTGGGGCTTTAACTGACAGGTAGTGGTTAACCAATCAAGGGGAGAAGAACCAAGAGAAGGTTGCGAACTCCGCAAAAGTCTCGGTATTTAACAAAAGACTGTGTTTAACCGAAGGAAAGGGATTGAAACTCTTTTGGGGAATCAAATAAGCAATGATTGACCACAAGAAAAGAATATTAAAAGAGAGATTGAAAGGAGCAAGAGTGATCAAGGATCGACTCTGCTAGGGATGAGATACGCTACCGCCTGGAGATAGAGGTGACTAAGCCAGGCACAGGGTCATTCGTCCCCTACCTGAAGTAGTCAGAATGAGAGTAGGAATTTTCCATTATCATTCCTTCTCTAACACACAGGGTGTAGTATAGAAGATGAAAACGGACAACGTAACAACTCCAATTTGTACGGTGCTCCAGTGTGGCGAGAAACTCCGACTCCGCAGGGAAAGAGAGAGAATGAAAGCTCTAAAGAAAGCCTAAAGAGAAGCGCCAAAAGGGAAGATTAATAATCGAAACGAAGTTTCGATAGTTAATCAAAAGGGAAGAAAATGCTAATAATTTTCCAAAATGAATTGAAAATTATTAAAGCAAAGGGTGGATTATTAATTATACAAGATTAAGCTTATTCTTTGGAGAACAATTTAATTCAAACATGAATGGAAATGCAAAACAGTACCAAATGTCATTTAATTATGCATCACAAATCATGTTACCATGTGAATAAAAGTGTGCAAGAATGATCATGTTCATATTATGCCAAGAATGTACACAAATACACAATTGATAAAATCGAGCAATGGAAAATTCACAAGCATGCTTCATACTGAAGCCATGGGAGTTAGGAGAGGAAAGAACATCAAACACACTTGAAAAAGCATGAAAATCTGCCTCTATTATAGTGTTAATCGGTTAACCATATATGGTTAACCGGTTAACCACTTGAAAAGTTCAAAAAAACGTGAAAAATGACTGGTTAACCGGTTAACCATATGTGGTTAATCGGTTAACACTGAAGCAGTGGCAGAAACTTGATTTTTCAAAATCACTTTTGGCCACTTATTGATTGTGCAAAACACTTCTATGCTAGGGCAAACAATTATGCACAAAAATCAAGTTTAATAACAGCAAAAACGACAATAGAATCAATTGACTCATCAAGATCATGGATCAAGTAATGGCATAATCAATTAACACACAAAAAGCATCGGAACTACATCGCGAATGATACGACAACGTTCGAAACAGTAAAATATGCAAAGAAAGACCAACCTACAAGGCTGAGATGTGCCTTGGATGTTGTTGCAAATGAATCTTGATGAAGATAATCAAAGAAAACCAGAGGAATCTTCAATTGTAGCCGAATCGTACCGAAACCGAGAAAATTGCGACGAAATCTCCAAAATACGAATTCACACTGTAGAATATTGAAGCAAACACTTGAGATGAATCCAAAAGCCAATAAAACTCCAGAAAATCAAGTAGAATTGCAAAATGATGAAGGTTAAGCTCAAGAAATAATCACTTCCAAAGTGAAAGTGATTAATCTTTGTTGCGGTGAGAATCGGATAACAAGCTATTAATTAACTTGCATCACATTTCTTTGAATTCACCACCGAGCTTTGATTTATCCAAAGGAAAGGGTAAAGTTCGAAGAAAACCCTAAGAGGGGGAGATCTAAGGTTCGGGGGTTGGTTATACTAAGGGAAGGTATTAACACCCTTAATATCTGTAGTACTCTACAGGAACCTATTGTTTAGTTTGTGTTATATTATGTTTGCTTGCTAAAGGAATCTGCTAAGGTAAAGGTAAAGACCTAGGGGTATGTACACTAAGTGTGCTCGCCAAGACGTCGTATCTCGTGTATCTGGCTAAAGAATCAGAGCAACCGTAGTTCACCTAACTAAGGGTGAATTTGAGGAACCATTGACTATGGCCAAAGTTCCAAGGGGAAATGAGTATGAGCTCATTTAGAGTTTTAAGAAACTCTCTAAGTCTAAGTTATAGTGGGGAAAAAGTGGGTACTGTAACGCCCCAGTTTTTGTATTTTTATTTAATTGAGTCGTTTTTGATTATTTTATTATTATATTATTTTATTTTCGACTTTTATGTGAAAATATGTTATTTTTCATTGTTGTGATATTTTATCGGGTTTTGGGATCGTTTGCGAGATATTTGAGTGTGGGGGTATTTTGGTCATTTCATAATATTTTTTTTAATTAAGTTAGTAAGAGAGAAAATAGAGAGAAAAGAAAGGAGAAGAAAGAAAAAGAGGAGAAAAGAGAAGAAGAAGAGAAATAGTAAGAAAGTTTGGGAAATCAAGAAAAAACAACTTCTAGAATCGATTTAATCGGGTAAGGGTGCGAAACTCGATTATACTATACTTGTGTATGGTTATGTATGTGTGTGTGTGTGTTTTGGTGGTGTTTTATAGCTTTTGATTTTAGGTCGGATAGTGAGAAATCGATGTTTTTGCGGTTGAAAATCGATATAAATGGCGTAGTGTAATCGTATTATGCATATGATCATTGATTATGCTTGGTTGTGCTGTTTGGAAGTGTTTTGGGTGAAGAATTGGGTTTTTGGACCCAAATGTTTCTGGGTTCTCACAGCTGCGAATTTCAAAATTCTGCTTTGTTCGCCTAGCGAACCTGGCGAATGCGAAAGCGAAGGTTTGGTGAGCGGAAGGCGAATGTTCGCCCAGAGGCTCGCTTAGCAAACTTTTTACCTGGTTTCTACTGCCTTGGTTCGCTAGGGTTCGCCTAGCGAATACTGGAGCGAACGTGACATATTTTCTATTTTGTTTTCTTCATAATTTTCAAACCGTAAGTCCGTTTTGGTCGCCGTTTGAAGCGTTGGAAAGCTACTAAAATGTTCTTTCTTATTAAAATGGTTTTGGAATTTGTTAGCCGATTTTATTTTGTCGGGAAATCAGAATAGTGTCGTTTTGTCGACTTTTGTGGTTATGATTGTGTGCAATTGGTGTGTTTTATGCAATGTGCTGTTAATATGGATATGGTATGATTGCGTGCTGTTGTATGGTACAAAATGTATTGTTTTGGGCTTAAATTGCAAACATGAATTATGATAAGTGTGATGATTGCATATATGTGTGCATACTAAATGTCATGAGTCATTGTATGCCAAGCATCATGATATGCATTGTTGTGACGTCCTGAGTGACGGTTTGGTTCCAGAGGGAATCCGCTATAACATCGTGTGCCTATGTGAGGACCTAAAGCGATGGTTATAGACGATCGTGTGCCCATGTGGGGACCTAAAGCGATCGGATTGTGTGCTCATGTGGAGACCTAAAGCAATCCATAACGTCGTGTGCTCATGTGGAGACCTAAAGCGATGGGTGAACATCGTAGGCCCGACGGGGAGTTATTGAGCGATCCTCAGTAACGAGCGATGGTTCCAATAGTTCCTGAGTGAACTGGTGATGAGACATTGGAAGTCGGTACCGCATGGTATGTGCATAAAGTCGTTGTGTCGGTCTCTGTGCATTTGCATAAATCATGAATTAATTGTGCATGTAATTGTGATTGTGTGCGATGAGATGGAATATATGTAATTGTATTGATGATGAGTGTAGTGTGTATGATAGATGGGTGGTGGTACTTGATACGTGAGAATGGTACTGTGTTGTGTTGTAATTGATTATGGGGCATTTATGGTGAGAATATGTTTACTTGAGTGTTTTGTGTTAATATATATAATTTTATGCAAGTATATTATGGTTGTTTTTCTCACCCTTTTGCTGTTTTATAATGCTCTATGAGGCATTGCAGATTAGAGTTGTTGGAGGTATTGTTTTTGTGAAGCTTCGCGTCTTCATTCTTTTGTCGGTCGGCTCTGATATGTGACACCGGGTAGCTAGGGTGGCCGTTTTGTGATTATTTTGTATATGTGATGTTATATTTTGGATTTGTACATATATGAATGGATGTATGATACAGACAGACTTTTTATATGATATATGTATATATGTTATTCAGATTTTAGATTTTCCGCTTTTATTCTAATTTCTGAAAAGTGGGTGTAAGGAACTGAGTTTCCTCTGTTTGATTGCTACCCCACTGTTGCATATCTTTATGAGCAGGTGTTGTATGTTATCTGTTGTTGTTTTCTATTGATGTGACCCCTTCGATCTATGCCGTGTTTTTAGATATACTCTGATGAAATTTTGAATTTTTCTTTTATTGCTTTTAACTATTTTGGGGTTTAGATTGGGGGCGTCACAGGTAATCAATGTGATGAGTCCACGTAGAGTTTATAAACTCCATCATATTGCTAAGTTATGACTCAATGGCTCTTATGAGGCCAATAAAAGAGAAAGGCTCTTATGAGGCCAAGGTGGTATGATTTGTTTATTGACTTATGAGTCAACTAAGGAGGACTTTCCTTTGGAATTGGGAGAATAACAGTTTTATGAAACAAGCAGTTCACAATGGATATTTACATGAAAATGCAACATTAAATAACAAGATATTAGGGTGAAACAAAGTGTGTAACATCATACAAGGTTAGAACCAATATGCATTAGGCAATAACTAAGCAAGATGACATGATAAAAGAATCAAGAGCAACCAAGAAGTGCAATAAAACCCTAAAAAGGAACTTTCCACTTCCATCATGAATAAATGCCTTAAAATTAATTATTTTCACCAATCTCTCTTTATATTCAAAAAGTAGATTTATTGAGGAGCATGTAGCAAAAAGAAAGAGTGAAAAAGGATAAGAAATGGTTGAGTTATGAATATTTGAAGTTAAGACATAAACCATAAAATATACTAAGCAACATGTGATAAAAAAAATAATAGGAGAGGTCCCCCATGGGTGTTGAACCCAGGTCCTTGCGTGTACAACCCCAAAACCATGCCAATCAGGCCAATGCGCGCGTGTTTGACAAATATGGATAACACTTCATCATATATGAAACAAAGTATTTTGGAAAATTAAAACAAAAGGACTGGGGCAAGGGGGATTCGAACCCCAATCCTATGGGTCAAATGTGCACGTGTATGTGTGTGCTTGCCACTGGGGTGGCCGTTACATCCAGTCATTAACCTCATTCCAATAACATTTAAGTCCTGTCAAGTGAAAGGAGAGTGGAACAAAAGGAAATGATGCACATGCAAGAGTGATGAAACCAGTCCTTTATTTTTAACTGCTCACGCACCATTTAATCAATTCTAAAGCTAAGCAAAACAAGGGAAAGTTGAAGGGATAAAACAAAGCACACAAGTAGTATCTACCTAGTTGGATAGCAATAAATTCAAAGGATTATGAACAAGCATTAGATAATGGACATAGGTAAGAGTGAGTGCTCATGCTGTTTCAACACATGTGTGATTCAAAACAAAATAAAAGATGCTGCTATATTCACTAAAGGGTATTACACCAGCCTACATCTTTCATGCTACTTGTGGAATGGTATTTCAAAACTTGGTAAACTGATTGTAGCATGAAAATTTCCAATGTCTTTCAGGTTAAGAATGACATATAGGCATCAATTATGCAAGAAAATCAAAATGTCAACTTTGGCAGCACATGAGTATTAATAGCATTTCATATCAACATGTGATAAATTTGAGATTGTATACAGGCCTAAAAGGAAGACAGTAGGGATGTAAACACAACACAAGCATGAGTTCAAGAGGTTCAATATCAATTGGTAGTGAGCAGGCAAGGCCAATCATAAAGACATATTGCAAATGATAAGCAATGCATACTGTAATGCTCAAGGATCAAGTATGCTAAACAAAAATGCACTTGTGTTTTCTTAGGCAAGACATATATGATATGGTCTATGTGTATAACCTGATCTGGGAAAGCAAAACTGTAATCAACATGAATTCAGAAAAAGCTTTTACTCTCAACACACCAACACATGAACATAGCTATGACAAAAATGGATTCACATCAAAACTTTCATTCCAAGCTCCACAAACATTAACACATGAATAACAGGCTGTTATCAGGCCAAACAATATTACACATAAGCATACATTGAGGATGTGCTTCATGTATCATTCTCACATGCTTAGATCAAATTGATTTAAAACAGGTAGTGTGCCAATAATTTGAACAACTTAGATACAAAGCAAGGTATGAATCAGAAGTTAACACACACAACCAAGTTTAAGAGCTTGCACCCACAATCTGAACATAAAGTAAGGCAAGAACTCTCACAATCTGGTTACACATCAAAGCATGAATTTATGCACACAAAGTGGACACAAAGCTTAGTAACATCAGGGAGCATTTTGAAAGTTTGCATACATGTCTTGAACACCAAATGTGGCAGGATAGTATCAGATATATATTCATGGCATCATAGCAAGCTTTGCAGTCTTTATGAGTTTTAAACAGGCACATGGACAAAATGTGTTTAACAAAGTAAGAGCAGACATATCCTGAGTTTAGATACACAAATTAAACACCAATCAATAATGACAGCAAGGTGATCATGTCATAGCAGTTTGTGTGCACAATAGGATGTGAAAAGGGTGCATGAAAGCAGTGCTATGACAAGATGAATTCACAATCAAATTTTTAGAGACCAAACTCCATAAGCATCACTACATGAATAACAGACTGTTACCAAGCAACACAAAATAATACCTTGGAGATATGTTTCAAATTTCCACCTTTCTGACCACATACACAACTTTAGTGCAAATACCAACATATCAACATGCTTATACACATATATTGAACACATATCAAAGTAACAATTTGCACAAGTTGAGTGCCTGCTAGACAGACATATGAAAAGATAACACACATATCTTCAAAGACAAACCTAATAAAGTAGGTTAACATGGATATGCAAGCTTTGGAGGTAAAACAAATGGCATGATGGCAGTAGGCAGAAACTTCAGGAAACCTCTAGTTCACGTATCAGTCACAAGTACATAAATCAATTTAACTCAGCATAAGTAGCATGGAAAGGCATAATTTACAGGCATGTCTGAATGTAGGTAAGTATATGTAGGGATGCCAAAGATAGTCTTAGAACAAAGTGAGTCCACAATAAACTCCTATTCTTAGAGACAAAATCAACAAAACTTAACACACAAGGAACTTGCTATGCCAGGGCAAAAACAGGTAAGCAAGCAACCATACAAATTATTTCACATGGATACCAAGCAAGGACATGACCCTACACACACCAACTGACTAATACATCAATGATGGCAGCAATGGCTTTAGTGTGCACTTAGTGGAAAACAACTAGATTCTCTTGTTAACAAGGTTATGACCAATGTTACACATTTGGAATGACACCAACAATAGAGGAAAGTGGTTTAAAACAAGATTCATAAATCACAAGTATCTCAGGTCCATAGGTCAATGGTCTTATTTTTCCTCGTGATACCATCCAAGTGGAAAAAAAAGAAAAAGAGAACAGTCATGAGTTTATCAACCTTATTTGCATTCCAATGTTTGACAAAGTTATACATCCAGGAAATCAACATGAACTTAACAACCAAATGATGAACAACACAATGTGCATTATTAATACTTAATAGCTTAAGCATAGTAACAAGAACAAAAACAGTCTAAACGTCTACCTTGACATATCAGTAACACAAATAAACTCTGTCTCACCTTAAGATAGCAGCCCATGGATAAGTGGTTTAGACATCAAGCACACATAACTTTCATTATGGATAAAAGTGAAACAAAGCCAGAAGACATTACATAACATTCATAAGGAGAGTATTTGCAACATAAATATGATAATGATAATTCACATGAGCATGAACAATGAGTAGGAAGAAAGTGCTTACCAAGTGGAATATGTCCACTGCAACTTCAGAATATGAGGTATTTTCCTTCCTTCGAGCTAGTAGCCAGCTATCCAAGTGCTTCCTCCTTCCTCTTCACTTGCAATACTTTAAGCTCAGAACTATTTTAAGGTGTATTTGTGAAGGATATTGGTGAATTGTTCGTCTGTTGGTGTTTGGCAAAAGGGGTGTGATTGAAATTCTGGTACCAGATGTGTGATGTTAAGTGCGATGTCACAACAACACACTCTGCAATGGACAATGCAATAACAAGCAATAAATCAACACACAGAATTGTTCACCCAGTTCGGTCTAACTACCTACGTCTGGGGGATACCAAGCCAGGGATGAATTTCACTATCAGTAGTATTAATTTACAGACTCAACAACCCAGTTGACATCTCCTAAACTTAATCACTACTTAATGAACCTTTTACCTAAGAGACCACTTAGACATGAGAACACTACTCAATCCCTAAAACACTTCCGTGATATAATTCAAAGATCACACACTTTGAATAACTCAACTTGATTCTGCTTCACAGCTTTGATCAAGAACAACTCAAAACAACAATACCAATTCACACTTGAATGGTTTACAAACACGAAGACTCAAACGACTCTCAGTCTTTAGCTCACTTTCTTTGTTACTTTTCCTTCAGGAATGATGCGCATTATATAGCTATTTGAATTGGGCTTGGACCTGCTACAATATCTGATCTGATTTGTTGTTTAAAACTGAATCTTCAAAATAGATTTTCTCTCTCAAAATCTTCTTAAATCCCAGTCTTTAAACCTACCTACAAATCTGCATCAAATCTGTTTGTAACAGAAAATATCTATCCCAAGATATCTGCATCCAATGAGACTAACAACTCTACCAATATCCAACTAAAACGCAAACCCTAACAACATCACTAAACCTGATGTTATTAATCTTCTGCAGACCTGATGTCATGACATCGCATGTGACATCATACTTCACAACTCCAACAAGTTAAACACTTAACATAAACCAATGTTAAGACTCAATGTTAAGACATCACCCATGTGACATCAACATTGAACAACTTTGTTTTACCAAAATTCTAGCTAATCCAAGAACCAACAATCTCTCCCTTTGGCTAATTTTGGCTAAAACACTCTCTGCAACATCAGAGACTTCAGCAGCGGATAAACATGAAAATTTTACCAACTTTCGCAGCAGCATTGCTTCATTACAGTTTCACAATGCTTTCAGCATGCTGCACACACTCCAATACTCTGATACATACTTCAGCATTATCTTCAAGCAGCATGTCTTCAAGCAGCTGCACCGACTACAAACACTAAAAAATAGCATAGGGCAAGCTCCCCCTCAAAACCAGAACCAACATAACCAGCTGTTCAACATGCACACTCCCCCTCAACATCTGCACCACACCAGATATAGGGTACACTCTACACACCTAGGCTAACTGTAACACCCCAATTTAAATTATTAATCGTCGTGTCATTACTTCTGTTTGTTGGGCCTTGTTACGGGTGAATGAAGGGTAGTGCCTTAGTGAATGAATGAGAATTAAGACTTTAGTAAATAATAAGGATAGTGAGGTGAAAATAATAATATTAATATGGTTAATATTAGTGTTATTATTATTATTCTTGTTATTATCATTATTATTATTGGGATTATTATTATCAATATTATTTTATTATTAATTAAATAAATAAAACCTGATTAAAGAGAATTAAGGAGAGTTTAGTGGACTAAGGTGGTTTTCACGTAAAACAAGAAATTGAGAGAAAGAAGAACAAGGAAGAGGAAGGGGTGCTAGGGCAAGGATTTCTTCCCAATTTTCCAGATTTCTGAACAATTCGAGGTAAGGGGGGAGAACGGGTTTAATATTGGTGAATTTATCATATGAGGGTAGTGGGGAGTCCTTAACCCCGTAGGAAATTGTATGCCTAATTCTGTTTTATTGATTTGTTGTTATATGACTAATTTGATGATGAAATTATGTATGAATTGATCTATCCTGTTATGGATTTTGCTATTGTTGCTGTTGAATGGATGCATCCTGTTGTAGATCTGGTTTTGATGTAGGTTGTGAGGATGAATTAAACATAGGATTCATAAATCTGGTTTAGTAATGTTAGGGGAAAGATGTAAGATGAATAGAGAGCATAAACTGATGTAGAACTAATTTTAGGACTGTTTTGGAGTGAAAAGATGAGTATCCCGTAGCAGAACACGAACTGGTGTGGAGAATTGGATTTTTCGTAATAGATCTGGTCATACGCGTATCAGGGGAGGCGATACGTGTATGGGATGGTCAATACGCAGCAATACGCGTATGAAGGCTAGGCAATACGCGTATTAGGAGGGCCATACGCGTAAGGTGTTGGAATTTGGGAAATTCAGTGAGAAAGCGTCTCTGTCCGTACGCGTAACACACAAGGCATACGCGTAAGGACTTGGGCATTGTGAGGTAATACGCGTACGGAAGGAGGCATTACGCGTACGAGTTGGGCGAGGGGGCTGGCGATACGCGTATGGCACAGGGCAATACGCGTATGGCCAGCGAGTGTGCAGAAATTCACCGTTTCGCAATTTCTTACCCATTTTCGCGTCTGATTCGGTTTCTCTTGGTTTGAGAGGTTGGGATTGGGAGTCAGATGCTGAGTAATACACCGTTGGTGATGAAACTAATTAATTTTATAATTTTTTGGAATTAATTAGTGTTTGGTGAATTATGGTGGCTTGTGAGGGTTTAGGGATTATGGTGCAAGTGGGAATGATTAGGTGTCTCATGTGTGATCAGGAGGATCGTGAATTGTTTATCATTTGTTATATATCTGGGTTATGTGTACGTTTTTTATGATCAGGAGGATCGTGAATTGTTTATCAGTTGATATACATGTGTGTTATATGTATGTTAGTTGTGATCAGGAGGATCGTGAATTATTTATCATTTGTTATATATGGTGTTGATGATATGTATGATGTGATCAGGAGGATCGTGTGCATGTATTTATGCTTGTATACATGTTTTGTTGTGCATGGTTGAGTCTTGCATATTCATGGTGATTGGTGGGGTGAATCATTGCTCAGGAGGAGTGTATGTGATTCATCCGTACTCCTATATGGAGAATGGTGAGGGATAGATCATTGCCAAGTAGAGGTGTATGTGATCTATCCGGGGTTCGATTGAATGAACCAATGAGTCGGTATCGCATGCATGGTGTCGTGTTGCATTACATTATTATTTGATGTTGTTGATGATATCTGACAGTAGGTCGTGATTGTAGGTTGTTGTTGTTGGTGTGAGATACTACCTCCTTATATGTATTATTCACCTTTTTATATTGAATGTAGTTCTCACCCCTCTGTTGTTGTTGTGTCTGTGCTTCTTCGGAAGTACAGGTATTTAGGTGCCAGGTTAGTACTTGGAGCTTGCGTAGCTTGTTCGAGTTTAGAGAGTCGCTCTGATACGTAACACGGGATTTGGGGGTTTTTACCATTTGTTTTATGTTGTATACTCGTTACGTATCTTTCAATTGATGAATATTATGGTGGACCACGGTTATGTGGAGTTTTGGTGTTATAGGCAGATGGCCGTAAACCGAATAATTGAATAAATTTTCCGCTGTTTGATTTTATTAAAATAAAGGAGATTTGTTTTGTGATTTTAAAATGTGGCATCCTACTTTCGCTATCATCAAATTTACTCCTCGCAGATTGATTAGACTTATTACCTTTTGATGGTCTCTTGGGTTGATACTTCTCAGGTCTTGTCTTTACAAAATCAGGAACCATCATGGAGATGGGTTCAACATTCAAAGCTTCTTCTGCAGAGCAATCTTTTGAAGAAACCCTAGCTCTATCTCGCGAAGAGCTTTGAGAAACAGATTTCTTTGATGAAGAAGATATCTGGTTTGACATGGTTCCCTTGAGGCAGTATAGGTTCAGAGACAGATGATTGTTCTTGTTGAAGGAGACGAACAGACAGGAGATATGATCCTTGATGAAATGTGATATTGCTACAAACGGGAATGATGGTCTAAGGTATGGCGCCTGATTTTGTGTATCCCTTAAAGACCAATCAATGAGTTTCTCCCTCCAAATTAACTTTCCTTTTAAAAATTTAAAAGGATTCACATTAAGAGTAATTAACCCTAATTGACCTTTCAGCAGACTTTCACACTTGTTGTCACAATCTGATGTTACAACATCAATCTTAACATCACCAGATAAACTGTCCACTTGAGGTACCCATTGATAGCAGTTATCTCTGGATCTTATTCCCTTCATCACTACCTCATTCTGCACATTTGTCACCACACACTCATCTTTGGTGTAGCTGACCTTATAACCATCATCACAGAGCTGACTTTTGCTAATTAGATTAACACTTAACCCTTTGACAAGAAGTACATTGTCAAGATCAGGTCCCTCATGACACTTTATTTTTCCAACACCTTGTACCACCCCTTTCTCTTCGTTTCCAAAAGTAACATCAATTGAGGAGCAATAATTGATATCCACTAATTGGTTTCTGAAACCAGTCATGTGCTTTGAACAGCCACTGTCAAAGTACCAACCATCCTTAGTGGAGTGTCTATCTGATAAGTGAGCCAATAGACACTTAACCTCTTCTTTAGGAACCCACTGTTTAACAACCTTGGGCCTGTTCACCTTCTGTCTGGGTTGAGGGTTAGACTTGGGATAACCATGGAGCTTGAAACAAGAAAACTGCATGTGTCCAAATCTGCCACAGTAAAAGCACCTAACTCTGTCTTTTCTGAAGTGGTTAAACCTTCTGCCACCTTGATGATGATACTGCTGTGGCTGCCACCCATATTGTTGTCTTCTTCTCCCATAGTTAGATTGTCTTCTATGGTAAGGATGCTGTCCTTTTGGCTGTCTTCTATGGTGATGAGGCTTCCTTCTTCCATAATAATAAGGCACAACATTATTATATCCATAGCCATACATGTTTCCCTAATGTTGAGACATCTGATGGAACATGTTCTGTTTGGCCCTAGAAGCCTGCATGCTCTTATGATATTGTGGAGGCATATACTGCCTAGCTCCAGAAACCCGTGCCTTCCTTTGAGGACCATGAGCATGCCTCTTCCCAACATTTTAAGGTTGTGGATGAGCAACCTGCTTAGGTTTAGGATCCTGTCTCTTTGTGTGATGTTGAGACATTGGTTGAGACATCTCCTTCTTAGTTCCTGAAGTGCTTGCTTCAGCAGATACCTTTTCCTCAACCACAAATCCTATGCCTGACTTATCTCCAGCAACCTTTTATGTCTGAAGGATCTTATCAAGTGTGTCTGTACCACAGTCCAGCATCCTAACAGATTTGGTCATATGATCAAGATGAGCTTTGACTAATAAGACTTTATTTTCCAAATCAGCTTTAGTAGTCTCAAGCTGAACAATCTGTTTCTTCTGTTTTTCAATTTCTTGATAGATTTCTGCACTCTTTAGACAAAGCTCTTGATAAGTGGATGCTAACTCCTCAAAAGTCAGTTCCCCATCACTTGAGTCACCATCAGAAACAACTGTTCCAGTTAAAGCTTTGACATGTTTGGCTGACTATCCTTCATTTTCACTTTCAGAGTCTGACCAAGAAACTGTCATTCCTTTCTTCTGCTTCTTCAGGAATGTGGGACATTCTTTCTTAACATGTCCATAACCTTCACACTCAAAGCACTGAACACCCTTGTCTTGAGCAGTCTTCTCTTCATCCTTCTCCTTAGACTTGCTGATGTCAGAAGCGATGTTCTTGACATTAGGCTTGAAGGTCTTGTTCATTCTTTTGAACACCTTGTTGAACTGCCTTCCCAACATAACAATGGCCTGAGATAGATCCTCATGGGATTCAACACTATTCCCTTTCTCTTCTTGAGCAGCTGAAACCAAGGCTATACTCTTTGGCTTCTTTTCAGGTTCTTCCTCATTCAACCCAAGCTCAAAAGTTTGAAGAGATCCAATGAGCTCATTAACCCTTATCTGGCTGATGTCTTGTGCTTCTTCAATGGCTGTCACCTTCATCTTGTACCTCTTAGGAAGGGACCTAAGGATTTTCCTTACAAGCTTTTCTTCTGACATCTTTTCTCCAAGAGCACTGGATGCATTGGATAGTTCAAGAATACTCATGTGGAAGTCATGGATAGTCTCATCTTCCTTCATCTTCAGACTTTCAAACTTCGATGTTAGAAGCTGAAATCTTGACATCTTAACTCTAGATGTTCCTTCATGTGTAGCCTTCAAAATATCCCAAGCTTCCTTAGCAACTTCACAGGTATTGATTAACCTGAATATGTTCTTATCCACTCCATTGAAAATTGCATTTAAAGCTTTGGAATTACCAAGGGCAAGCTCATCTTCTTCCTTGGTCCATTCTTCTTCAGGCTTCGGCTTTGAGGTGCCCTCTTTATCTTTCCCAGCATCATCTTTTTCAAACACAACAGGTGCTTTCCATTCTTTAATGATAGCCTTCCAAGCCCTGCTGTCCAAGGATTTCAAAAAGGTGATTATCCTTGGCTTCCAATAATCATAATTCGAGCCATCCAAAATAGGGGGTCTGTTGACAAATCCTCCAACTTCTTTGTCCATCTTTACACCAGAAAGTAACTTCCCTAGATCTCACCCAGAGACAGACAGGATGCCTGCTCTGATACCAATTGAAATTCTGGTACCAGATGTGTGATGTTAAGTGCGATGTCACAACAACACACTCTGCAATGGACAATGCAATAACAAGCAATAAATCAACACACAAAATTGTTCACCCAGTTCGGTCTAACTACCTACGTCTGGGGGCTACCAAGCCAGGGATGAATTTCACTATCAGTAGTATTAATTTGCAGACTCAACAACCCAATTGACATCTCCTAAACTTAATCACTACTTAATGAACCTTCTACCTAAGAGACCACTTAGATATGAGAACACTACTCAATCCCTAAAACACTTCCGTGATATAATTCAAAGATCACACACTTTGAATAACTCAACTTAATTATGCTTCACAGCTTTGATCAAGAACAACTCAAAACAACAATACCAATTCACACTTGAATGGTTTACAAACACGAAGACTCAAACAACTCTCAGTCTTTAGCTCACTTTCTTCGTTACTTTTCCTTCAGGAATGATGCGCATTATATAGCTATTTGAATTGGGCTTGGACCTGCTACAATATCTGATCCGATTTGTTGTTTAAAACTAAATCTTCAAAACAGATTTTCTCTCTCAAAATCTTCTTAAATCTCAGTCTTTAAACCTCCCTACAAATCTGCATCAAATCTGTTTGTAACAGAAAATATCTATCCCAAGATATCCGCATCCAATAAGACTAACAGCTCTCCCAATATCCAACTAAAACGCAAACCCTAACAACATCACTAAACCTGATGTTATTAATCTTCTGCAGACCTGATGTCACGACATCGCATGTGACATCAGACTTCACAACTCCAGCAAGTTAAACACTTAACATAAACCAATGTTAAGACTCAATGTTAAGACATCACCCATGTGACATCAACATTGAACAACTTTGTTTTACCAAAATTCTAGCCAATCCAAGAACCAACAGTGATGAGAGTATGTGGTTATTGTTTTTCGCAAGAAAGAATAAGAGGAGGGCTGTGTTTATTGGCCTGCTGCATTGATGGTGTTTGTTTTGGAACCTTAATGTATTCTTGTTCTTGTGTGTTGGTGATACACAAAGAGGTAATGAGGGGATGTTTAATCTACCCCTCCAATATAGGAGAAGAAAGTCTCCTTTTATAGGAGAATAAGCTTGTCATGGCACTAGAAACACCAAGGATATTATTTTTATTTAAAAGGAAAACTGTCACAAAGAGTATACGCACGACTTTGGTGCTGACTTTTCTTGAGCCACATGAAACCTCTCCTTTGGTTGCTTGTTTTCACACTCTTGTCAGCGGGAAAAAGAGGGTTGAGGAGCAAGAAACTCTGTTGTACCACGCTTTGCACAATGGTATTTTATTATACACTATGATATTATTTCATGAAAGTACAATAGTTTGTACTTTTGAAATCTCTTTGGCACGATTTGGTGAGAAAGTGTCACATTGGCATTTAATGAAAAGCCAGCACATGTACTTGTTAGTGAAGTCCAAAATGTGATTTAACAAGATGAAACAAAGTTGTGTAATATCCATGAGCCACACGATGGTTTTTTTCTTTTGGCTATAGTACATGCTCACTTTGCAAAGGATAAAAGTTGAACTTGGATTCCTCTTTACACGGGCTGGTGACAGAAAAGAGTGTTAGAAATGTTGATACAAAACCAGTAGGTTGTACTTGCTCATACTTGTTTAATGTTACAAGGAAAAATTGCAAAGAAAAAGCAAACCAAATGGTGCATTTTCTCCCACGACATACTTCACATAATGGGGCCCCACATCAAGCCTTTGCAGAAAAAAAAGACATAGTAGAGCATTCAAGTGTTGATGACATCCTATACCTTGTAACAGAAAGTGCTCATGGATGGATATAACAACAAGTAACAAAATCTGAATTTTCATGTGTATGTAACATTACAACATGTCAACTTTGGTGCCATGTTGCTAAATGACCAAAGGTCCTTTTCATGAACTCCTTGGTGCTTTGGAAAGTAGGAAATTGGTAGAACATATTCCATGTAGAAAGTAGCTTGAAATAAAGCTTGTGACAATAGGAGAAATCTTCACAAAATCATGCGCAAAACTTGGCAAAAGGACTTGAGAAAATTTCTAAGTTATTGGATTTTCACAATTTGAAATACCCCACTTTAAAGGATCATAACTTGAGATTGGTCTATCCAAATGGGGAGTTAAACAATGCATATATGATTGATCCTGAATGTCTATGCAAGATGTTATGACATCTAAGAGGTAAAATTTGGGGTACAACAATCTTCAATAGAGAAATTGAGCTATGGTGAGGTTTGGGAAGAAAATAAAGATGAAGATGAAGAAGTTGTAGAAAAAATTCAGAGAGAATGTGAGTGAAGAGAGTGATGGATTGTAAAAATGATTGTGGTTCCCTTGTGAAATTGTGAAGCTTTGTTTATATAGAGGCTAGGTATGGAGTGTGATTGGTTTGGAATGTGCTTTGGGGTTAGCTTTGGAGCTAGCTTGGGAGTTAGTTACACTTAACTCACCGAGTCAGCGGTTAACTCAATTAGTTAAGAAGTTTACTCGGTGGAGCAATCCCAATGTGAATCCAAATCAATGGCTCATATGCTTGGAAATTAAGGAACATGGTGCACTTAATTCAAAATGATGCATTGGAATAAATGTAAGTGGAATGTCTTGAATGGCCTTGAACTGTCTAGAATGTTCCACACAATGCTAGAATAGAATAGACCAAAAGAGAGTGGAGTGAGTTGCTGAAAGATGATGAAAATGCTGATTTTTTTCTGAAATAGCAGGTGTTAATCGATTAACCAAATAAGGTTAACCGATTAACAGCTGTCCAAAAGCTGAATTTGGCGCTGTAAAAGGGTGTTAACCGGTTAACACCATATGGTTAACTGGTTAACCAGTCAAAAATTACCCAATTTTGCTTTAAAAGGGTGTTATGACCATGGTTCCGATTTCCGACCTCTTGCTTTGATAAACAGGCATAGAAACCCTTGTTTTGTGCTTGTGTTGATAATGTGATGTGTAACACCCGAATTCCCATCGCGAATAAATAATACATAAATAAAATCAGAGTAACTAAAAATTTATTTTTCCGACAGAAACAAGGATGCCACATTTAAATAAACAAAACATCATCCCTGCTCATAAATTTGATACATAGCATAAAATAGAGTACCCTCAAGGGGGAAACTTTTTCCATAATAAAGGAAATGTCAATTATGGAATAAAACGGAAAGTTCCATAACCGACTTGTTTTACAAAATAAACTGTTTTATACATCAAAATATTCATACAAAATATATCCTACAAATATATACATATATAACATAATCGTTCCCCGACTCCCGTGCTACGTATCAGAGCAGACACCAAGACCTAAGCAACCGAAGATCTAACTCTTCCACTTGCCTCCACGCCTCTAAAGCTGACAATATGCACTATGCCATAATAAGCATATTCCAGCAGAAGGGTGAGAAATAACAACTATAACAAGATTGCATAATAATATGCCACAACACAGATAATTCACATATATAATATTTCTCACCACATACATCACATACTAACACATATAGCATGGCACCAATACATAACATATCACACATAATAAATCGAATCATGATTTTCCACACATAACACATCCCTTCACAATTCTCACCCTTACCCGATTAATCGAAGTCCAAGCATTGATTTTGATGATTTTCCTCTTCTCCCTCTTTTTCTTCTTCTCTTCCTTTCTCTCTTCTCCTTTCCCTTCTTTCTATTTTTCTTTCTCCCTATTTTCTCTCTATTCTTTCTATTTATATAAAAACATAAAACTTACCTAAGCAAAAGACCAAAATACCCCTCAGCTCAAATATCTCCCAAACGCTCTCAAAATGCGATAAAACATCAACAACGATGAAAAATAATATATTGCCAAATAAAAGTCAATAATAAAATAATATAAAATTAAAACCAATTAAATCTACTCTATTAAATAAATCCAACAAAACTGGGGCGTTACAATTCTCCCCCACTTAGACATTTTCGTCCTCGAAAATCTAACCGATACGAACAACTCCGGATACGACTCTCGCATCCGACTAACAAACCAACATGCCAATAAAAGGCACACCACGAATAACACAACTGGCAAACCACCTTGCTAACTACCACAACGACACGACAACGACGACAACAATAACGACAAGATGCAAAGCCCATACAATGCACTTGACGACCAACTCACAACTCAAGGAATACCACGATACCAACACACAGGTTCACTCTAGAACCGAAATACAACAAGATCGTTACCCTACCATAGGTAACACTCCCCTAATTCCCCACACAGGAATTAGCTACACACACTCGAACCATCACCATGGAAACGAGGCACAACACAAACAAGAACATAAAGTCCCACGACACAACAACGTCTCAACAACATCAACAAAACCAGAATATCAAACATCCTTGTCACACAACCTTATTCCAACAATGCTACGATTCACCAATCGAACATATAACCAAAACATCCATCTACATAGTAGCCCATGGATAACATTTAACCTTTCACCTAACACTTCCATTCTGAAACGTCCAAAGGTCTCATCATTCATACATGTTTCCAATGTTCAACCTACGAACTCTTACAAGTTACACACGCATAAACGAATTGTGCCATATCACACTTTCGCTGCGTACTCTGATTACTCGAAACCATCAAAACTACCAATTCCACGTCCAAAGTCTAACTCTTTCTCATATTCGCCAAAACTCAGTGTTCACTTTTAATATACCCAACTTCACACTCTACTGTGTTTCTCACACACCAGACACAAGTCTCTGAACTGCTCAACTAATTCTAATCATCTGACCATCAAAACAACCATGTGTAAAAACTTCCAACTTAACTCTTCGGGCACAACATTAGCTTTTCCCGAAGGATAGTCCAAACCACATTCATAACTCGTCACAAATTCTAACCATCCTCGTTGTCTCATACTCTATTCCTTCAAACCAACCAAGTACTTTAAACTCTTGCGATTACCAACCACTTCGAACCTTAGAACCATAAAGGTAATACCTCCAAATTTTCCAACGCAATACAACCGCAACCAATTCCAAATCCTGAATAGTATAGATCCTTCTATGAATCCTCAATTGTCGTAAAGCATAAGCCACGACTTTACCCTCTTGCATTAGCACACTGACTAGCTCATCAAGGACACATCACAATACCTCACAAACGATTTATTAGGATCACACATAATCAAAACTGAAGCCGTAGACAAATCCTACTTCAGCTCACCAAAACTTACTCACAACAATATCCAAAACAAACGACTCACCCTTTGCAAGTCAACCGAAGTAACGAAAATGCTAACTTGGAAAAACCTTCCATAACCTCCGGTAATAATCAACTCAAGTCCAAAAAGTTTCTAATCACCTTAACCGACTTCGGAGCCTCTCATTGTAGAACTACATCTACTTCCGATGGATCCATTAACTATACTCTCATCAGAAATAACATATCCAAGAAAACTAACCCTTTTCAACCAAAATTCTCACTTGAATAACTTAGCATAACTCTTTGTCTCCTTTCGACACTTGTAATCCAATTCTCAAACACTCTACTTGTTCTTCCTCTGAGTTTATAACAAATCCAAATATCCTCAATTAAAACCACTACGAACTTATACAAATTCAAGACACAATCAAATCGTCCACTAAATCTCAACACCATTTATATAAGAAAGAACATCTCAATCCGAGTTACGAATCCAAAGTTATGGATTTAGAGAAAAAAAACTCAAGCTTCAAAATCTTTTTTTTTTCCAAGTCGCGCTAAGCGGGCTCTGTCCCGCGCTGAGCGCGCTCCTCACTTCCTGGAGAGGTTCAAAATTCTGCAGACCGCGCTGAGCGGGCATCTGCGCGCTGAGCGGGCATTGCGATTTTCAGAAAAATAGCCATTCGACAGTCCTTCCCAAAACTCACCATTTTCATCTCAAATCAGCTCCAACCAACATAACAAGTATCATCAACCCACCAAAAGGAACTCTTAATATCAATATTGCATCCGCACATAAGGGTTTTCTCAAGATTTCCATTAATGCTTGAAAACTCCAAAGACTCCAAACCTCAAATCCTCACCTTCGTCCAATTTGAGTTCACACTCTTCTTTCTGAGAACAACCATAGTAATACCCTATCATTCTCTCTCAATGACCCCCCAACTTGACCAATATACAAAACCTCAATTCCGACTCATCTTCCGATATAAAAATCTTCATCGACTCGTCAAAACAATCCATAATCACTTTCTTAATTCCAAACAATTCATTACACACACTATCAAGCCGGAAAGGCACGTCTATTCCATCCAACGTAATTCCCGTCTACTATCAACAAGAGATTAAGGGTGATCAGTTCCTCAATTTGTCAATAGACAGCCGACAATCATGATGGGGCATAAACCGTCTTTAACAACTATAATAGCATTCCTTACATCCCGTGCACCAAACTACCTAAGGCACAAATCCTTAGTCGACACATACCTTACCTCCGCATTCCCTCCGGAATCGGGAACAACACTCTCCAAAAAAACACTTACAACCTTGCAACCAACGGCACACTGAGCCAATGCTCCCCACCTGAAGCAACATGGAGAAGTACAAGCTCCTCCCCCACTTATCACATTCTAACTCATGCAGACAAGGATTAGAAAACCAGAAAGTACTGACAGTGTTTCACACACATATCACGTACTAAGGGATAAACAACACCGACAGTATTCAACTGTCACACCAACTGACTCAACAACTTGGCCGGACAGACCGACCTGCTCTGATACCACTTATGTAACACCCGAATTCCCATCGCGAATAAATAATACATAAATAAAATCAGAGTAACTAAAAATTTATTTTTCCGACAGAAACAAGGATGCCACATTTAAATAAACAAAACATCATCCCTGCTCATAAATTTGATACATAGCATAAAATAGAGTACCCTCAAGGGGGAAACTTTTTCCATAATAAAGGAAATGTCAATTATGGAATAAAACGGAAAGTTCCATAACCGACTTGTTTTACAAAATAAACTGTTTTATACATCAAAATATTCATACAAAATATATCCTACAAATATATACATATATAACATAATCGTTCCCCGACTCCCGTGCTACGTATCAGAGCAGACACCAAGACCTAAGCAACCGAAGATCTAACTCTTCCACTTGCCTCCACGCCTCTAAAGCTGACAATCTGCACTATGCCATAATAAGCATATTCCAGCAGAAGGGTGAGAAATAACAACTATAACAAGATTGCATAATAATATGCCACAACACAGATAATTCACATATATAATATTTCTCACCACATACATCACATACTAACACATATAGCATGGCACCAATACATAACATATCACACATAATAAATCGAATCATGATTTTCCACACATAACACATCCCTTCACAATTCTCACCCTTACCCGATTAATCGAAGTCCAAGCATTGATTTTGATGATTTTCCTCTTCTCCCTCTTTTTCTTCTTCTCTTCCTTTCTCTCTTCTCCTTTCCCTTCTTTCTATTTTTCTTTCTCCCTATTTTCTCTCTATTCTTTCTATTTATATAAAAACATAAAACTTACCTAAGCAAAAGACCAAAATACCCCTCAGCTCAAATATCTCCCAAACGCTCTCAAAATGCGATAAAACATCAACAACGATGAAAAATAATATATTGCCAAATAAAAGTCAATAATAAAATAATATAAAACCAAAACCAATTAAATCTACTCTATTAAATAAATCCAACAAAACTGGGGCGTTACATGATGACTTTGTGAGGATCCGATTAATCGGGCTTAAACAACCTGAATATTCCTGCAACAAAACCACAGATTAAAAGTGCTAACGCGTATGCCAGCGATGAGAATGCACATGCTTATGCAAAAGGCAAAAGGGAAGGTCAAATTTCGGGTTACGACAGCTACCCCTATTTAATCCACTTGGACCTGAATGTACGAATTGCGCCAGCTTTTCGATGATTCCAGGTAGAAGGGGATTAAATAAAAGAGTAGCTCGAAAATTTGGCCGACGACGACAAAAGAAATGGTGCAAATGTAGGGAGCTTGATAGGTGAGAGGTTTGGTTGAAAATCTGCTGGGGAGATGAATCAGCCAAAGGGAATATGCTTGATGCTCATGCTATGTATGTTTGATCTTATATAATGCTTGATATCATGTTATGTAGCAGTGCATGTTAAGGTATTGTGCGGTGGTTAGACAGAGATTGTAGCAAAACGACCTCGACATCTTCAGCTGGGGAAAGAAATCCCTGGATGGCGACGACTCCGCTGGGGAAATAGCCTAGAGATCTCAGGTTTCCAAGCTATTACCACTATGCTGGGGATGAAGGAACCATGATGATCTTCAAATTACAGTTGACTTCGTCTGGGGAACGACCTTCCAACCTTGACTAATTCTGCTTAGGGAATTCCAAGGTCCGGATGATCTTATTTGCTTGGGGATAACAGAAAACCAAAACATACCGCTGCCACTAGGGAGTGATGGCTTCGACCTATTGGGAATGATGTACGACCCTTGCTGGGGATAAGAGAATAATCATGTCTCAGCTCGAGGTACATCATGGCAACTTTACTGGGAACATTATGGATCTACTGGGGAAATGGAAGGTAACTGACCCTTCCGAAGAACCATAATGGCAATTGCTGGGGAAATGATGGCTCTGCTGAGGAAACAACAACTTCTTCAAAGAACCATCACGGTGCTGGCCGGGCATAAGGTTTGCCAATGGATATTACCGATTATCCCATAGGGGTTACCAGTGAAATATGCAATGCATAATGCTTTCTCCATTGGTTTAGGTTTTTATTATTCTCAATGCTTTATAGTATTATGTGATCACAAACAATCGTTTATTTTCCAAACAAAATACTGGAAAGAAAACAATCGAGAAATCAAATGATGCATTTTTATTGAATGTGAAAAATACTGTACATAAGATGTGTATGAGGATGCAAAAATCCTTGATGATGAAATTTGCAATAAAAATTGAAAAACAAAAGTAAACAACAAAGGGAAATTTTGCTTTGCATTGATTACAACATTGGCTACCATCCATTGCAAGTCTAGGTCCCAACGCCTTGCGCCAGTTGATGATGATTTGACTGCTTTATTATCTTCTGGCATCCAGCTATGATGAAGAGAGGTTCAGGTGCTCACAGTCAAATGCCTTTATCCCTAATTTTTGCATGGACATATTTCTATTTTTTTTCCGTCCACAGAGATACCCATTTTTGCCTAAGTCGCCCTTTCAGGTTTTCAACTCAGCGAGCTATTATTGTTTTTTTGCCTTGTCCCTAACTTTTGCATGGACATTTCTTTTTTTGGTTCATCGGGACACCCGTTTTTGCCTAGATTGTCCTTGCGGATGTCAATCTAGCAGGCTCTTTATCCATTTTTTTCCAGGCATAATATTTTTTGACTGTATCGAAGTTCAAGGGTGATGGCAACTCCTCCCCATCCATGGTGGTGAGGATCAGGGCTCCGCCTGAGAAGGCCTTCTTGACAACGAAAGGGCCTTCGTAATTGGGAGTCCACTTGCCGCGTGGATCTGAGTGAACAGGTGAATACCTCTTGAGCATGAGTTAGCCTTCTTAGAACGCTCGAGGGAGAAATTTCTTGTCAAAAGCTCGTTTGAGGCGTCTCTGATACAATTGACCATGACAAACAGCTGTAAGGCGCTTTTCTTCGACGAGATTCAGCTGGTCGTATCTTGATTGGACCCATTCGGCTTCATCAAGATCTGCTTCTATGATGACTCTGAGCGAAGGAATTTCAACTTCAATGGGCAGAACAACCTCCATACCATACACAAGCGAATACAGAGTTGCCCCAGTAGAAGTACGAACTGAAGTTCTATAGCCATGTAGTGCAAAGGGAAGCATTTCATGCCAATCCTTGTAAGTTTTGACCATTTTTTGGATAATCCTCTTGATGTTTTTGTTTACTGCTTCGACGACACCGTTTATCTTGGGCCGATATGGTGAAGAGCTGTGGTGCTCGATCTTAAATTCTTGACACAACTCTTTCATCATATTGTTGTTTAGCTTGTTTGTATTGTCAGTGATAATGCTGCTAGGAATGCCATAGTGACAGATTATCTCTTTCTTAATAAATCTGGCAACCACTTGTCGTGTAACGTTTGCGTAAGAAGTAGCTTCAACCCACTCGGTGAAGTAGTCAATAGCAACTAGAATGAAGCGATGACCGTTAGAAGCCTTCGGTTCAATCATTCCAATCATATCAATACCCCACATAAAGAATGACCAAGGCGAAGTTAAAACATTTAATGGAGTAGGAGGCACATGGAACTTGTCACCATAAATCTGGCACTTGTGACATCTTTTGGTAAAGTTGTAATAATCTACCTCCATTGTTGTCCAGTAATACCCATCTTGAAGGATCTTCTTGGTTATGGCAGGACCTTTAGCATGTACACCCTCGCAACCCTCATGTATGGACCTTATGATTGTGTCTGCTTCGTGTCTATCCACGCATTTGAGCAACACGGAATCATAATTCTTCTTGTACAATACACTACCACTTAAGAAGAATTTAGCGTAGAGCCGTCTAAGAGCTTTCTTGTCAGTGATAGTAATACCCTCGGGATATTCCTGTTTTTCCAGATATCTCTTGATGTCGTAGAACCAAGGCTTGTCATCAGACTCGTCCTCGATTGCTAAATAGTGCACTGGTTCATTCAAATGATCAATGCAGATAGAAGGAGCTTCATTTTTCCACTTGACTTTGAACATGGATGCTAGGGTGGCAAGAGCATCAGCTAATTGATTTTCCTCTCTAGGGATATGATGAAAAGAGATTTCATTAAAATAAGGAATCAATTTCGCGATGTGCTTTAGGTACGGAACCAGCTTGGAATCCCGACTTTCAAAGTCCCCTCTGACTTGGCAAATGACCAAAGCAGAATCTCCATAGACCTCGAGAATCTTGATTCTCATGTCGATTGCTGCTTCAATACCGTAGATACAAGCTTCGTATTCAGCCATATTGTTGGTGCATGCAAAGCATAATCTGGCAGTGAAGGGAAGGGGAAAACATGTCGGAGATGTGACACCCCAAATTTGTAAGAATATTTATTTAATTTATTTAAATATAATATTCGTGAATTTTGATGGTTTGCGTTGACGTCGGTATTTTGTGGAAGTTTTGGCTATTTATTTAAATAATAGTATATAATATAAAATATATTGTATTATTACTTATTTAAATAATATTTGAAGGATTAAGGGCAAATTGGACTTTTAAGGAGGAGTTAGTGAGGGTAATATTGGGAAAGCCCATTTTAGAAGCACAAGGTTAGGTTTAACAAAAAGGAGAATTTGAGAGGAATAGGATTCATTTTGTTAGACCGTGAAAAGAAAGGAAAAAGGCAGAGCTCTGAGGAAAGAGGGAAAAGCTTAGGATTCGAGAAGGTTTCCAAGAACTCAAGAGAGAAAGGCTTGAAATCGACAATCTAAGGTATGAGGAGTATTACCTTTCATTGTTTTCAATATAGGGATTCAATGTATTTAAAGTGGATTATGAGGTTTATGTGATTATTTTTGTGGGTTTATGAGTAAATTGAGGAAATTATGAGTATTTTCGTGGGTTGTGACGAATGTGAAGGGGTTGTGAGGGCTTTGGAAATATTGGGGTTTTGTGAAGGTTTATGTGATTTTGAGGTTTAGGATAGTGTAATAAATTGACCTAATATTCGTAGGTTTTGTGCCTTTGATGCCATAATGCCTTAGGGATGTTTTGGGGATGTGTTTGGGGTAATTGGGGCTAAACCAGTAAGGTTTTTGGGGTCTGAGTCGTGCAGAATCGCAATTGCAGGATTGCTGATTCGCGCAGATCTGCCAGGCGAAAGGAAAATCCGCCAGGCGAAAATTCGCCAGATGGTCGCCAGGCGAATTGAGAGGCAAGTGAAGGGGAAAAATAGGGGTTTCTGGAATTTGTATGGAGGAAGGAGATTCACCACTGCTCCACCAGGCGAGCATGAGGCGAAAGGGGTAATTCTCCAGGCGAAGGAGGATTTCGCCAGGCGAAAGTGGTTTCGCTGGTGCTCCGCCAGGCGAGCATCAGGTGAGCAGAGCTGAGACGAACCAAATTTTCTGAAACTTTAAAAATTCGTTTCTTTTGAACCGTAGGTCCGTTTCAGTCGCCGTCCGAATCTTGGAAAGCTGGTTCCGTGTACTTTCTACTAAAATTATTTTCAATACCAGAATTCCAACTATTCGACGTGTTAATTGTGTTCCATGTACGTTGTGATGTGTTGAAAGTTGAAATGTTGAGTTCAGTTGTGCGGATGTGTGTTGTAGCTGAAGGTTACAGTTGTTGCATGTTTTGGCAGCTCGCTAGGCGAACGCCAAAGCAAACATTCCAGCGAATGGCTGCTGTTCGCGAAATTATTTTGTGATTCTTGTGCTGTCTTGATGTTTTGAGCTGTGATTATTTTGATGAATTACCATGCGTATATTGATAATTATGAGATGATGATTTATGATGTTTTGATGAATAAATGATGATAGGATTAACATGAGATTTTGATGAATGATGATGCACGTAATGACTTTTATTGATGATGATGACAGTGACGTTGTGTATCATGCATTCATAGCATTTCAGACTTCGGTCTATTGTGGCTTCAATCCTATTGTGCGGATGTGAGGTAATTTTGACGTGCTCCGGTTCTTGTGTGGAATCGATCCTATTGACGGGGATCTTTGGAGGGTGATGGCCTAGTGTCCATTGACTTTGACAAATTGGTACCACATGCATGAGTCTTATTGTGCATTGCATTTATTTGGCATTGATGTGATTTATGATATCGTGATTTTTGATGTTTTCCTTGTGATGACCCTGATGATGTTGTATATGATAATGACACCATTTTATACATATCCTGTTTTTATATTGATTATAATGAATTGTGATTACTCACCCTGCCTGTTTGAATATTGCCTCCATGTGGGTAACGTGCAGGTGATCAGGCTTAGCTGTGGATGTCTTCGAGGACTTTGGAGTTTATTTTGCTTTTGGTCGATGTAGAGGGGCTTGCTCTGATATTGTAAAATCGGGTTGGGTCGTCGAGTCGAACCATGTTGAGTTGTTATTTTGTTGTTATTTGATTATTATGGTTTTTAGTTTGAAACCTTCCTGATTTTGGATTATTGTGGTTATGGTGGTTTAGCTGCTAATTTTGATGGTTTTTGAATATTTTGAGGAAAACCCGTGTTTACGGAGCAAATGTTTTATTTTGAGTTTATTGAGAAAATGTGCACCCTTCTAAGGTGATTTTTACTCTGATAATTTGTGTATTTTGCCGTGTATATTTGTGGGGTAGAAAAGGGTGATACAAGAGAGATGAGGATAGCACCAATTCCAAGACCTTTAGTATTGGAGGCACCGTCGAACACAAGCGTCCATCGCGCCCCTGGTTCGGGTCCTATGTTTGGGTCTGGAGTCTCATAATCTCTGATAAACAGAACATCCTCATCGAGAAAGTTAAACTTCATTTGTTGATAACCCTCCACTGGTTGATGAGCAAGGTAGTCAGACAAGACGCTCCCTTTTATTGCTTTCTGGGTAACATGTTAGATATCATACCCAGTTAACTGCATCTGCCACCGAGCAATCCTTCCAGAGACAGCAGGCTTTTCAAATATGTACTTTATTGGATCCATTTTGGATATCAATAAAGTAGTATGGCAAATCATGTATTGTTTTAGGCGTCAAGCGGCCCAAACCAGAGCACAACAAGTTTTCTCCAAAAGTGAGTATCTAGTCTCACAACCAGTGAACTTCTTGCTAAGATAGTACGTTGCATGTTCTTTTCTGCCAGTGTCGTCATGTTGACCCAATACACATCCCATTGATTCATCGAGAATGGCGAGATACATGATTAAAAGCCTACCAGGAACCGGCGGTACTAAGATGAGTGGTTCTTGCAAACATTGTTTTATTCTATCAAATGCTTCTTGGCAATCTTTGTTTCATTCAACCGATTGATTTTTTCTTAGTAATTTGAACAATGGTTCACAGGTAGCCGTCAAGTTAGAAATGAATCTTGAAATGTAATTAAGTCTGCCCAGAAAGCCACAGACTTCTTTTTCTGTTTTGGGAGGTGGCATGTTCTGAATTGCTCGAACCTTGTCGGGATCAACTTCAATGCCCTTCTGACTCACAATAAAGCCCAATAATTTACCAGATTAAACTCCAAAGCTACACTTCGCAGGATTCAACCGCAGTCTAAACTTTCAGAGTCTGTCAAACAATTTCTTCAGATGGACCAAGCGATCATCTTCAGTTTTGGACTTAGAAATCATATCACCCACGTAAACCTCAATCTCTCTATGGATCATATCGTGAAAGAGGGTTGTCATGGCACGTTGGTATGTTGCCCTTGCATTCTTCAAACCAAATGGCATGACTTTGTAGCAATATGTACCCCATGGCGTGATGAAAGTAGTCTTCTCCATACCAGCTGGGGACATTTTGATCTGATTATATCCTGAAAAATCGTCCATGAAGGAAAAGACAGAGAACTGTGCCGTGTTGTCTACCAAGACATCAACATGAGGCAAAGGGAAATCATCTTTTGGGCTTGCCTTATTGAGATCTCGATAATCCACACACATTCTGACCTTTCTGTCTTTCTTAGGAACCAGGACGATGTTGGCAATCCATTCAGGATACTCGGAGGTGACCCGGAATCCAACATCAAGCTGTTTCTTTACCTCTTCTCTAATTTTAAGTGCCATGTCGGGTCTAGTCTTCCTGAGTTTCTGCTTAACAGGAGGACATCCAGGCTTGAGTGGCAAGTGATGTTCAACGATGTTGGTATCCAACCCAGACATATCTTTATGAGAACAAGATTTGGTTCTGCAACTTTATCTCTAAGTTTTGATGATATCAAATTGTATTTCTGTATGAACAATTTTTTACAGCTAATGGTTATTATTTGTGAGAACTTAACAAACAGGTTATGCTTCCGTAAAACGGTGCGAACTCAATTCTTAAAGGAAAATACTTCGCCTAAGAAGCAGAACTCAATACGAGAAAGTATAAAGTACACAAGACTCTGATATAAAAGACTAAGAGAACGAGTTCTAAAGTTCTAAAGATAAAGACTCTGATTAAACAAAGTCCAGATGATGATACAAAAGAAAAGGAGAACGAGTTCTGAAGATCTGAAGACATAGGTTCTGACAGAATGAAGTCCAGATGATGAAGACTTGCGCTCTCTGATCAAGGTTCTGAAGACCTAATCAAGTCTCTACTCATGCTTCAATCAGATACTATCAGAAGCCTCTGACGATATGAAGACAATGCACCAAGCAAACAAGGTTCTGAAGACCAAGTGCTGAAGACTCTAAAGATGTTACTCTGAAGATTCGAAGACTTGAGAAACTCAAGAACCTAGCTAAATTTTCCCTTCTTACTCATGCTCATAAAAAGCCTATGAAGTTGAGAAGCCAAGAAGACAAAGCTACATAGTACAACTGTACCTTAATTCTAGCGAAGATATATTGGTAACAGTGCAACAGTACAATCAAAGACAGAAAGCGCAGCACGCAAAAGGTTTTATCTGTCCTCACGCTTCTAGCCACCAGCCTACTTAGATATAATGATTACACTTCAACGGCTCTTTCCACACGGCTATAAAAGGAAGCAAAAGACTTGAAGAAAGATACACACGAACGCTACTGCTATACTCTCTCTATCTGAAATCTTTCTTAAGTCATTCTGGTCAAAAACGTGTTTACATTTTCAGCTTGTATAGAAGCACATTTCTGTAAATGTAACTTGTTCAAACTTAGGTTTGTGTTCCTTAAGAAAGACCTTGTGGTGGTATTCTTGAGAAGTCTAAGTCGTGTGTCTTAGAGGTTGTTCCTTGAGTAAGACCTGTGAGGTTGTATTACTTGAGAAGTCTAAAACTTGTGAGTTTTAGAGGTTGTGTTAGTCACCAGCGGTTTGGCTCGTGCATTGTACTGATTTGAATGAATAGTGGATTAAGACCTCGTTGAGAGAGGCAAAATCACCTTGGCGGGTGGACTAGACTAACTTGAGGGTTTCTCAAGTGAACTAGTATAAACATAACGTGTTCATCACTTGATTCTCAACATAGGTCACTACCATTAAAACGAAAGGGTTTCTAAAAAGAATTTATTTTTAAGAAACAAGTTTATTTTGAAAAACCAATTCAAGCCCCCCTTTCTTGTGTTTTTCATACCTTCAATTGGCATCCGAGCTCCGGTTCTGAGGTGATAAAAAGATTGAATTTTTATCAAGCACTTAACAGTGTTCAGTACCGATCCAAGTGTGAAAAATAATGTCTATACCAAATGCTGAGTCAAGTGTTATTGTAAATGAAAGAGATTCTTATAGTGCAAAACCTCCTATCTTTGATGGAGAAAAATTTGACTATTGGAAAGATAGAATTGAAAGTTACTTTTTGTCGTTTGACTTAGATCAATGGGATCTAGTAGTTGATGGCTACAGTCACCCTGTAGATTCTGCAGGCAAAAAGATTGATAGAAGTGCATTTACAGATGCACAGAAGAAAACTTACAAAAACCATCACAGAGCAAGAACCATTCTGTTAAACGCAATTTCCTACATAGAATATGAGAAAATTACCAACAAAGAAACTGCAAATTCCATCTTTGACTCTCTTCGTATGACTCACGAAGGCAATGCTCAAGTCAAGGAGACGAAGGTACTTGCACTAGTTCAAAAATATGAGGTCTTCAAGATGAAAGATGATGAATCTGTGGAAACCATGTTCTCAAGATTTCAAAGGCTCATTGCAGGACTCAGAGTTCTGGACAAAGGCTATTCTACAGCTGATCATGTCAAGAAAATTATCAGAAGTCTACCTGCCAAATAGAGACCAATGGCGACTGCCTTGAAACTAACAAAGGATCTGAATAGCATAAGTCTTGAGGAACTAATCGGTTCTCTAAGAAGTCATGAAATAGAGCTCCAAGAAGATGAACCCCAAAAGAAAAACAAATCCATTTCTCAGAAAGCTAAATCTAAAAAGAAAAAGGCATATCAAGCAGAGGAGGAAATGGAAGAATCTGAAGAAGAATCAGACGAAGATGACATATCGCTCATATCAAGAAAAGTTAATCAACTATGGAAGTACAGAAGAAATAAGTTCAAAGGACCAAGAAGAAGATCTGAACCTACATACGGTCAAAGAAGAACTTATGGAAGAGATGTCACGTGTTTTGAGTGCAAGGAACCTGGACATATCAAAAATGACTGTCCAAAGATTAAGAAAGATGAAAGACCTAAGAAAGCTAAAAAGGGTCTTATGGCAACTTGGGATAATTCAGAGTCCGAAGATGGTTCGGATGAAGAATGTGCTAATGTAGCATTCATGGCTAAAACCAACGACGTTCTATCAGAAGGAGAACCTTCAGACTCTGATGATTAAAGAGAGGTACTTTCTTCCCTATCTCGCTCTGAACTTGAAATAGGATTATATGAACTTATGGAAAGATATCAAACTCTTCGAAGAAAACACAAAACTCTGAAAAAGACTCCTGTGGTTCCTTCAGAAGATCTTACTAAAAGCAAACAAACCATCCTTGAATTAAATGAAAAACTACTTTCTCTTGAAAATTCAAATACTACATTAAAAACTAAAATCTCTAGGTTAGAAGAAGAAATCACCTCTAACAAACCAATACTAATGAAGTAGTCAAGTATGATAGAGCTTTTCAACGCTTTCTCACTAAAAGCATAGACAGAAGCAAAATGGCTTTAATGATCTACGGAGTCAGCAGGAATGGTAACAGAGGTCTGGGATATTTAGGACCATCACAACCATATGATGAGACCAAGAGTATCAAGATAATACCTCTGTCCAAATATTTTGTGCCCTCCGACACTATCTTAAAATTTTTTGAACAAAAAGGTTCAAAATCTATCACTACACAAACACAGACACTGAAGAAAGCTCCTAAACTTAAACACTATGCACAAGTTCCACACTATTATCCTAATAGAAGGAAGTTCAAAGGTGTCAGAACCTCTGGAAAAACTAATGAGAAAGGATCCACAAAATGGGTACCTAAGAATAAGATAGTTTATGTTGCAGACATCCTTAATGGTACCATTGAAACACCAATCATGGTACCTGGACAGTGGATGCTCACAGCACATGACGGGAGAAAGGCATATGTTCGAAGATCTGAAACTTAAACCCGGAGGTGTCGTTGGTTTCGGAGGAAATCAGAAAGGAATAATCATTGGCTCCGGAACTATTGGAAATGGCAAGCTTCCCTCTATTAAAAATACCGACTAGTCATCGTTGATGATTACAATCGTTGGACATGGGTGAAATTATTAAAACACAAGGATGAGTCACATTCTGTGTTTGCTTCCTTTTGTACTCAACTACAAAATGAGAAAAATTGCAAAATCATCAAAGTTAGAAGTGATCATGGTGGAGAATTTGAAAACAAAGACTTTGAAAACCTTTTTGATTCACATGGGATATCCCATGATTTTTCTTGTCCTAGAACTCCACAACAAAACGGAGTTGTAGAAAGAAAGAACAGAACTTTACAAGAAATGGCTCGCACCATGATCCAAGAAACTGACATGGCTAAGCATTTTTGGGCAGAAGCAATCAACACAACATGTTATATTCAAAATAGAATCTCTATTAGACCTATCTTGAATAAAACTCCTTATGAATTGTGGAAGAATAAAATCCCCAACATTTCCTATTTTCATCCATTTGGATGTACTTGCTTTATGTTAAACACTAAGGAGAATCTTGGCAAGTTTGATTCCAAAGCACAGAAGTGCCTGCTATTAGGATACTCTGAACGCTCAAAAGGCTACAGAGTTTATAACACAGAATCTCGGATTGTGGAAGAAATAATTCATGTTAGATTCAATGACAAGCCTGACTTTGAAAAGTCAGAGCTAGTTGAAAAGCTTGCAGGTTTGGAAATTAGCTTCTCAGAACCTAAAGAAAAAGCAGAAGTCAAAGACCAGCAAGATCCTACACCAAACACCACTGATGTAATTCCGAATACTCCACATCAAAAGAAGAGAAGAATGTCCATACCTCATCCTGAGGAACTAATTCTTGGTAGCAAGGACGCTCAAGTCAGAACCAGATCAGCCTTCAGACCATCAGAAGAAACGCTCTTAGGACTGGTATCGTTAATCGAACCAGCTACAGTGGAAGAAGCGCTTATGGACAAGGACTGGGTTCTGGCTATGGAAGAAGAACTGAATCAATTCTCAAAGAATGATGTTTGGGATCTAGTTTCAAGACCTAAGAATGTTCATGTTATTGGAACCAAGTGGGTATTCAGGAACAAGCTAAATGAGAAGGGAGAAGTTGTCAGAAACAAAGCACGACTTGTTGCTCAAGGTTACAGTCAACAAGAAGGGATTGATTACAACAAAACTTTTGTTCCAGTCGCCAGACTTGAAGCAATACGGTTATTAATTTATTTTTCAGTAAATCATAACATCACCCTATATCAAATGGATGTTAAGAGTGCATTCTTAAATGGTTATATATTAGAAGAGGTCTATGTCAAGCAACCTCCTGGTTTTGAAAATTCAGCAAAATCAGATTTTGTCTTTAAACTCAAAAAGCCACTCTATGGTTTAAGCAAGCTCCCAGAGCTTGGTATGATAGATTGAGTAAATTTCTCTTAGAAAATAATTTTACCAGAGGAAAGGTTGATACAACTCTCTTCTGTAAATCATATAAGAATGATATTCTTATTGTTCAAATATATGTTGATGATATTATCTTTGGTTCTGCTAACCCCTATCTTTATGAAGAATTTTCAAAGTTAATGCAAGTAGAATTCGAAATGAGTCTGATGGGTGAGTTAAAGTTCTTTCAGGGAATTCAAATAGATCAGAAACCAGAGGCAACTTACATTCATCAAAGTAAGTACACAAAAGAACTTCTGAAGAAATTCAACATGATGGATTGCAATATAGCTAAAACACCAATGCATCCAACATGTGTCATGAGAAAGGAAGAATCAGAAGCTAAGGTTTGTCAGAAGCTCTATCGTGGTATGATAGGATCTCTCTTATATCTAACTGCTTCCAGACCTGATATATTATTTAGTGTACATTTATGTGCTAGATTCCAATCAAATCCAAGAGAATCTCATTTAAGTGTTGTTAAACGAATTCTGAGGTATCTGAAAGGAACAACTAACCTTGGCCTGATGTATGAGAAAACATCAGAGTATACTCTTTCTGGTTACTGCGATGCAGACTATGCTGGAGACAGATTGGAAAGAAAGAGCACATCTGGAAACTGTTAGTTCCTATGAAATAATCTAATCTCATGGTCTAGTAAGAGGAAATCTACAATTGCTCTCTCTACAACAGAAGCATAATACATTTCCGCTTCTCAATGCAGTACATAAATGCTCTGGATGAAAAATCAGCTGGAAGACTATCAGCTACATGAGAGTAACATTCCTATCTTCTGTGGTAATACAGCTGCTATTTGTTTAAGTAAAAATCCAACTTTACATTCTAGGGCTAAACACATTGAAATAAAACACCATTTTATCAGAGACTATGTTCAGAAGGGAACCTTATGCTTAAAATTTATTGATACAGACCATCAATGGGCTGATATCTTTACAAAACCCTTAGCTGAAGATAAATTTCAAATTATTTTAAAACATCTGAAAATGGTGTATTGCTCAGAATGAGATTATTTCAGAACTAAATGTGTTCAGTCAGAGGAAATATATGTTTTTAAAATCATCAGAACCACTTTTATGAGATGTATCTCAGTTCTGATAAACTTCTCTTCCAAGACAGTTCTGATGCGTCATTTAATTAGAAAATAATTTTTTTACGTGATTAGACTATATCTAAATCACTATATTTATCCAAATCAAACGAATAGTAATTTTCTCGGGATTTACTCAAAACTTAATTACACTTATTCACTTATCCCCTGTACGGTGTCCATCTCTTTAAAATTCCAAAAAACCCATTCTTATTCCCTCTTTCACTCAAAAGGTAACCCTTAAACCCTAAATCCCTCTCTCTCTCTCTCTCTCTCTCCCTCTCTCTCTCTCTCTCTCTCTCTCTCTCTCCCTCGAACAAACTCAATCTTTGCTCTCATCCTCTCTGGTCTTATCTATCATCATGACAAACATCAATCAACGCGAAACTGTTCTCCTCTCCAAAGAAGTTGAAGCATCAATAAAACCCCCTTAAGAGCTACCGTCCTCATTTACCACACCTTCTACAACTGCAACGATCTCCTCAGCTCCATTATCTCTTCCCACGATCGATGCAACCCATGTAACACAGAGAAATTCCTCTGTTACTTGTGTTACACATGCAAATGAACTAATTGTTCTGAAAGAGCTGATTATCAACTTCGACAATCTTCGCAATAATGGGTTTAACCTAATCGATCAACTAAATACTCAAGGGTGGAAGAGTTACTTTAAAAAGCTTAGAGGTCCAACCTTTGATGACCTAGTAAAGGAATTCTGGAGACACGCTGATACAGACGATCTTCATGTTGCATCTTTTGTTATGGATCAAAAGATCATTATCACTGAAAAATCTATTTCAGATCTACTAGGGATGCAATTCTTCGAAGGAAAGAGAGTTTATGGAAAAACTGAATTATCTGACTCTGTCATCAACAAAGCAATTTTCAAAAATTGTCAACCTGGGTTTACAGACTACAAAAGCAAGCATCTGTGTGACAATCTGAGAATCTGGCATAAAATTATTCTTGGATGTATCAATCCAAGACCTCCAAAGAGTGCTGCAGATTTCTTCAACACAAATCAAAAGAACATGTTGTACTACTTGCACAAGAATGAAAAAAATGTGTCTTTCATCCATTCTTTTCTTCTACCTGAGAGATATGGTGCATAAGACAAGAACAACAGCTTCATCGGATAGGAAGATTGTAAACTACATTCTGTTTGGAAGACTTCTCTCTGACATCTTTGTTGAAAGTGGCCTTGTGGAGTATCTAGTCAAAGAAGCTAAGTACACAGACTATCTAACTAGCAAAGGAGGAGAAACCTTCAATGCTGTGAACCTTAAGCATATGAAAATGATTACTAATATTGATGTGAAACCCATATCTATCCCTCACGACACTTCGATCAAACGTTCAGTATCGAACTACCCCTGCTATCACAAAGAAGATATTCCAACAGCAATTGCTTTGTATATGGCTATAATGAGAGAAGAAGGGCATGACGTTCCAAAATCAAGAGTTGAAGATGTCATCCCTAAATCAAAATACATCACCAGAAGTAAGAGGAAGCAAACTGAAGAGGATGCTGAGCCTAAGAAGAAGAAAAAGGATGAAACTGAAACCTCCAAAACTTCTAGACAAGAATCTCTTCTTCTTGAGAAAATCAATAAATCGGCTATTAATTCTTCTGAGTCCATGAATGTCACTAAGACAATTACTACACCATTATCATCTCAAACCACCTTCATTCCTACCTCCAATCCATATGTGAAGTTCAAACCACCATCTTTTTCAATTCCTCCTTCAACTACCATTATCCAATCTTCACCCAAATCATTAATCAGTACCTCTACCTCGACTGAAGCTATTCCTACCTACACTTCGTCAATAACCTCGTCAATAATTCAACCAACTGAACAAAGTTCCTTGAATCAAGTCTCTGAATCTCAAACCCTCAGCATTGAGTCTATCTCCGAGGATACAAATTCTTAATCTCTAGAGATTGTCACACCTGAATCACTCATAGACTCAGTAGAAGTGACATCTCCTACTGATCAATTAAACAATCAACATCCTCCTACTGAGATTGTTTCATCTCAGCAAGCACCACCTGAAACAGTTTCTGCCAAGCCTGACCTTGCTCTAGTCATATATAACAAACCTCCTCCAACATCTTTTGAAGAGTGCACAAGTCAATTTTATGACAAGGCATTGAGGAAGTTTGCGAACCTAAGAGCAGAACTTAACACAAGTACCAAGCCTATGGAACTTGAAAGATCTTGTCAAAACTTCCAGAAATGGTTGAGCAGTGAGCTTACAAGAATTGTAAGCTTCTCAGATGCAACCATCACAGATGGAATTCAATGGGTAAAGGAGAGAGCAGAAGCTAAAGAGCGGATCAGGATACTTAAGTTCTTGGCTGCAAAGCAGAAAGAAGTTGAAGAAAATGCTGCTGAGGAAGCGAGACTTCTTGCAGAAAAGGCCGCTGAAGAAGCTAGAGTAGCACAAGAAGCTGAAGCCATGGAGAAGGCTGAGCAAGATGCTGCAGTTGTTTCTACATCTGATCTTACTGTCAAGCGTTTAGAAAACGCCATTGGAGAAATCAGAGAAGAACAACAGAGGTTCAGAGAAAGCCTTGAGGAACAAAGGACTGTCAATGCTGAACTAAAAGGCATGCTTCAGAAGATGTGGGACAAGATGTCCTCTGGAATCACCTAATTCTTATGTCTTTGTGTTCCTTAAGTCCTTAGATCCTTGTTTTTCACCCTTGCACCACTTATCTTTTTGATCAATGACAAAAAGGGGGAGAAGTAATATAATGTGATATTTTGATTCCATAGTCAATCTCTGAAAAATGCTGTTTACATGCTAATAGATAAAATTGTTATTTCTATTAGAGTGTTTTTATTTTTCAGGTATTCTGATCCAAATTAAAGCTTTGTTAAGAAAAAGAAAATTAGAACTCTGCTGAAAAGAGAATCAAGACTAAGAGCTCATGATCTAGTAAAATTAGGGGGAGCCCCAAGCTCAGAAATTCATCAAGTCTAAGACTCAGGGGGAGCACTTCATACGAAGGATAAGCTATCTTTAGAATCTTTTATTTTCCCTGCATTATATATATCAAAATTGTGTCATCAAAATACATAATTTTGTCATCATCAAAAAGGGGGAGATTATGAGAACAAGATTTGGTTCTGCAACTTTATCTCTAAGTTTTGATGATATCAAATTGTATTTTTGTATGAATAATTTTGTACAGCTAATGGTTGTTATTTGTGAGAACTTAACAAACAGGTTATGCTTCCGTAAAACGGCGCGAACTCAATGCTTAAAGGAAAATACTTTGCCTAAGAAGCAGAACTCAATATGAGAAAATATAAAGTACACAAGACTCTGATACAAAAGAGTAAGAGAACGAGTTCTGAAGATTTATAGATAAAGACTCTGATCAAACAAAGTCCAGATGCTGATACAAAAGAAAAGGAGAATGAGTTCTGAAGATCTGAAGACATAGGTTCTGACAGAACGAAGTCCAGATGCTGAAGACTTGCGCTCTCTGATCAAGGTTCTGAAGACCTAATCAAGTCTCTACTCATGCTTCAATCAGATACTATCAGAAGCCTCTGACGATATGAAGACAACACACCAAGCAAATAAGGTTCTGAAGACCAAGTGCCGAAGACTCTGAAGACGCTGCTCTGAAGATCCGAAGACTTGAGAAACTCAAGAACCTAGCTAAGTTTTCCCTTCTTACTCATGCTCATAAAAAGCCTCTGAAGTTGAGAAGCCAAGAATACAAAGCTACATAGTACAGCTGTACCTTAATTCTAGCGAAGATATATTGGTAACAGTGCAACTGTACAATCGGAGACAAAAAGCGCAGCACGCAAAAGGTTTTATCTGTCCTCACACTTCTAGCCGCCAGCTTACTTAGATATAATGATTACACTTCAACGGCTCTTTCCACACGGCTATAAAAGGAAGCAAAAGACTTGAAGAAAGATACACACGAATGCTACTGCTATACTTTCTCTATCTGAAATCTTTCTTAAGTCATTATGGTAAAAAACGTGTTTACATTTTCAGCTTGTATAGAAGCACATTTCTGTAAATGTAACTTGTTCAAACTTAGGTTTGTGTTCCTTGAGAAAGACCTTGTGGTGGTATTTCTTGAGAAGTCTAAGTCATGTGTCTTAGAGGTTGTTCCTTGAGTAAGACCTGTGAGGTTGTATTACTTGAGAAGTCTAAAACTTGTGAGTTTTAGAGGCTGTGTTAGTCACCAGCGGTTTGGCTCGTGCATTGTACTGATTTGAATGAATAGTGGATTAAGACCTCGTTGAGAGAGGCAAAATCACCTTGGCGGGTGGACTAGACTAACTTGAGGGTTTCTCAAGTGAACTAGTATAAACATAACGTGTTCATCACTTGATTCTCAACATAGGTCACTACCATTAAAACGAAAGGGTTTCTAAAAAGAATTTATTTTTAAGAAACAAATTTATTTTGAAAAATCAATTCAAACCCCCCTTTCTTGTGTTTTTCACACCTTAAATCTTGATAGGACCAGGCGAAGATATCAACATACTCTTTCAATAACTTGACCAACTCAGAGTGTACATGCTTATCAAGGGATGTGCCAACCTTGACTTCTCTTCGGACCTCATAAGTACCAAGATTGACAATTTTTACTGGCTCTTTGTGTGATTGAATCTCTTTCTGCTCGTGCTCAATGAGCCTTGCTAGTTCATCTGAGAATTCACAATCTTCCTTACCCTCTTCTTTGGCTTGGTTAATTGGAATTCCAGAATTACAATGGATGTTGGCCATGTTGTTATCAATGCATTTATTTGTTCTGCATGTTTATGATTATGTTTAGAATGAGCTAATTTAAAAAGTGAAAAAATAAAAGAAGCTTTTGTCGTTTGTTTGTGAAAAATAAAATAAAGAAAGAAAATAGAGCATGATTTTGAATGCAAAAAACTTTTATTTATTGATCACATAATATTGCAAAAGCGGGAGGCCCTTTACAAGCTATCAACTCGTCTCGGGCGAGGACGAGGGAATGAGAAAGCAAAATGCATAACATGTTTGTTGGGAAAACCACAGGAATTACAGTAGATGTCCAATTGTTGAGCTCGAAACCCGGCAGGCACTTGCGCACAAAGCTTGAAATCTGGTTGCTAGGACCAGCATCATCAATAACTGCCATGATGTTACCCTTTTGAAAACCTGCGCTATTGAACTTGATCAAGCTGCACTGCTTCTGACCATGTGAGCTAGATTGTCGACCAGGACGATAACCTAATCCAAAATGATTATGCTTTTCAACCTCATTAATCACATGCCCCTTGCCAGGCAAGGCACCTTTCTCGATGATCTCTTTAGCACTCTTGGCAGATGACAAGGTCATTTGTGGTGATCTACTTTAACTAGTTGAAGCAGAGGTGACATCTTCGAACTCGAGACAATGCAACGGCACCTCAACTATGCCTTCACCGGTCTCGACGTATCAGAAAGATGATAACTCACTTACGATCAGATCCTCTTCACCACAGACGATGACCAGCTGATCGTCAAACATGAATTTCAATTTCTGATGTAAAGTGGAAGTAACTGCCCCTGCGGCATGAATCCACGGGCGACCCAATAGGCAACTATATGCAGGATTGATATCCATCACTTGGAAAGTAATGGTGAACAAATGCGGTCCAACCTTAATGGGTAGATATACTTCTCAAATGACTTGCCTTCGAGAACCATCAAAGGCTCTGAGAACTAAGGTGCTCGACATCATCTCGCTCCCTTCCACCAATAGTTGGCTCAATGTGCCCTTAGGCATCACATTGAGAGAAGAACGGGTATCCACTAGGACACGAGATAATAAGGCGTCCATGCAAGTTACGGATATGTGCAATGCTCGATTGTGGGCAGCTCCTTCAGGAGGTAATTCTGATTCATTAAAGCCCAAGTATCTGCTTGCAGTTATGTTAGCTACTACATCATCGAACTCGACAACGGATATATCATGCATCACGTGAGCAGCATTCAAAACCTTCAACAGAGCTAATCTGTGCACGGGCGAGCTCATGAGTAAGGACAAGATTGAGATCCTTGAGGAAGCCTGTCCCAACTGATCAACAATTCTAAAGTCACTTTTCTTGATCAACCTTAGGAACTCTTGATCATCAATTTGCTCCTTGCTCTTTGTAACATCCTCAAACGGAATAGTTGGCACTGATATAGTAGTAGATGCCCTTTGTTGAACAACAAGGGTTGCAGATGTATCTTTGGGAGGAACAATAGTGGGAACTTGTACCGACTTTGTAGTGACCTTCAGAGCGAACACCCATCCGCTACGGGTCATACCCCCAGCGGTGGTAACATTCACAATCTCAGACTCAGCAAACTTTATCTCTTGACCTCTGGAAAACATAGTTGATCCATACCTCCAAGGTACCTCCTTAGAATTATGATATGGAAATGGTTTAGGCGGACAAACAACGATATGTTGTATCTTCTTTTTAGGTGATTCAACAGGAACCTTCCTATAGATGATGGTGAATGGCTCGATAGTAACGACTTCCTCAACATGCTTAGATCTGGCAAATTGAACTTCACCTCGATTCATCAAAATTTGGACGCAACCTTTCAGCCTTCGACACTGGTTGGGATTATCGTCACAAATCTGACACTTACCATGCAGCCCTTTCAACAACCCATGTTCATTCAATCTCTTGATAATCACAGTCATCAGGGTCTTGACCTCATCAACATCCATGATCAACTCAGCCCTTGAATTATCCTCAATCATGTTAACCGTAGGTTCACCGTGATTGGGCAATGGATTATGCTGAATTTTAGGACCTTCCTCAGCAAAAGTCAAAATCTTTTGATCAATGAGCTATTGAACCTTGGTTTTAAAAACAATAGAGTCCTCTGTCGTATGTCCTATGTATCCAGAGTGATAAGCACAAGACGCATTCGGATTATGTTTTGGATTGAATGAAGGAATTGCAGGTGCGATCTCTTTGGGAACAATTGCCCCTTGATGAACCAAGTAAGGGAACAATTCAGCGTAGGGCACTGGAATTCTATCGAAATTTGGGAGCTTACGACTTCCTTGATTGTTGTTGTTTTGTCGGTTTTGATTGTTCTGTTGAGACTGTTGTTGACGTTACGGTTATTGTTGATTTTGTGCATTCTGAACTGGTTGTTGTGGATGATACTGGTATGGTGGTTGTTGATATTGCGCAGCAGCAATGTACGAATATGGATAGTATGGCATGGGAGCCATGGGTGCTTGATATTGAGGAGATACTTTAGCTGTCACAACATTGGCTTCACCTTCCTTCTTCTTTGATTGACTGTTCTGAGATTTTCTGTTGGCCGGCTGCTGGGAAGCAGCTACAGGAATCTTTCCAGTTTTCAACCCGTTCTCAATCCTTTCACCAATGGTTACGATGTCAACAAAATTTGATGAAGAACTACCCACCATTTTCTCATAGTAGGATCCCTGCAATGTACCCATAAAGATGTCAACCAACTCATTGTCAGAGAGAGCATGTCGCACACGAGATGCCATCTCACGCCATCTTTGTACATATTCTTTAAATGTTTCAGCTGAGCGTTGAGACTGGTTTTGCAACTGTAATCTGGTAGGCGCCAAATCAAGATTATATTTGTATTGTTTCAAGAATGCTTCAGACAGATTTCTCTAAGTACGAATTTTGCTGTGTTCTAAGCCCATGTACCAATCCAATGAAGCACCAGACAAACTATCTTGAAAACAATGAACTAGCAATTCATCATTATTGATATAGGATGTCATCTTCCTGCAGTACATAGTGATGTGACTACGTGGGCAACTCAAACCTTTATACTTTGGATGCTCAGGTATCTTGAATTTTTGCGGCAGTACAACATTTGGAACTAAACATAGGTCCTTGGCCTCCATGCCAAAGGCGGAAAATCCTTCAATATCCCTGATACGGTCTTCTAATAACTTGTAACCAGTAGGTATACTCTGATTAGCAGGCCTGACAAGAATCTGAGGATTTGGAAGCTGAGATGCGGCTGGAGCATGCACTTGCGGAGTAGTTGATCGGTCACCATTTTCACTTGTTTTCCGTCCATCATTCGGCACGAAACTGCACAATTGGTAACACATTGTTGGTTATTATTATTGTTTTTCAGTTTATTTTTACTTTTCGCACTGTCTTTCCGTTATTGTTTCTTTTGTGAGTTTTTGCTATTTTGTGCAGTTTATGCGTGTTTTGGTAGTTTATGTTGGTTTCAGATCACAGGTGGAAGCCCCGGAGGACTTACGCGAAGAATGGAAAAGTTCGGAGTGTTTTGAAAGTTTTTTTGGAAAAAGTCAGAAGCCTGACACGGGCCCCAGTGTTGCCTGACACGGGCCGTGTTAGGAGAAGAGATGAAATTGAAGATTTGGGCTGAAGTTAGAGAGCTGACACGGGTGCCCGTGTCAGCTGACATGGCCCGTGTCAGCACATCTAGACTGGAAGAATATTTGCGTAGAGAGTCAGAGGGCTGACATGGGTACCCGTGTCAGCTGACACGGCCCGTGTCAGCAGGTCTGGGAGAGATAATTTTGTGATTTTTCTTATTTTCTGAGTTAAGTGTCCTGAGGGGTATTCTGGGTATTGCACACTGTTATATTTGATCTGGAACTACTTAGGCTAGGTTTTGAGGAAAAAGAAGACACTTTTTACAGGGACAAAGAATTGGCTGGAGAGTTTATGCGATCAAGGAGATTTGGAGAAGACGATCGTTCATGAGTGGAAGCGATTGAAGAATCAGTTTTCCTCTGATCAAATTGTAATGTCTATCTTTAATTTTCTTTTTGTTTTGGTTCTTAATTCTATGAGAGGCTAAACCCCCCCTCCCCCCCAATGCCAGGGGGTGTCCCTAATTTTTCCTGTAATGACAATTTTCCCTTTGCAATAGAAATTTCACTGCTTTCTCATAATCATGTTTATCATATAATGTTCTTAATGCTTGTCCATATTGGAAAATAGGATTTAATTTACGGTTAACCTTAGGTCAGACAAACCACTGTTAACGCTTTTTATACAATAATATTATAGTAGATATCGCCTAGGAATAGGGATACCCTATAGTAACCGTAAAGCTTTTGATAAAAATAAGTGCTTGGTATTCTTTCTATACCGCTAAGGAATTGGGGTATAGGGAGAATACCAAAGGTTTTTCTAGTAAGGAATTAGAGAAAAATATTCTTAAGAGCCGGTAATGATTGGTTCAAGCGTTGATTTTGAAAAATAAGGATTGTTATTATTATAAGGAATTTCATACACCTTGCCCTGGCATGTTTCTCATATTTGTTTAAGTCATTTTTACTCGTTCTGCTTATTTGCTCAATATTATTATAATTTTTATAACAAACAAACCCCCAAAGGCATTTTTGTTTAATTGAAATAACATCTGCACTTACAATTACACGCAGTCCTCGAGAGATCGATTCTGGGGATAACCCCAACTATTACTACATCGGTAAAAATAGTACGCTTGCTATTTTTTTGATCAAGTTTTTGGCGCCGTTGCCGGGGAGTGCCAAATTATAAGTTCTTGTGTTAATTCAATTGGAATTTTGTCACTCTGTGACTAAAATTTTTAATTTTATTTTTCTGCTATTTTTTTTGTTTATTATTACTATTACCTGCCTAACCTGTGTATGCGAGGTAAGGCCTCAGCTGTATTTTATTTTGACGCAGAACCAGAGAGATCATTGCATGCTAGGCACCGTCAAGACAAGCTAGAAAGACTGGCAGCGTCAGGTTTAGAACTGATTATTTCTGAGCAAGAAAAAGAAGAAGCAGTTTCAGTCCACTCCGAGCACACAGACTCCGTCACAGACTCAGAGCCGAAAATTGTTACTATGGCGGAAAATCCACCAGCAGAAAGACTTCTCGATGACTATGGGAGGGCGATCGCTCCAACAGTGCGGTTGAAAATCGTTAATCAACCAGTTACTATTGGACAATTCCAGTTGCACCCGTCCACTATTCGACAGCTTCAGAGTAGGCCTTTTTTCGGAAGGATCAATGAAGATGCAAATAAGCATCTACAAAGATTCCTTACTATGAGTACTTCATTAAAAATTGAGGGACACTCTGAAGAAGCGAAGAAGCTGGTTATGTTTCCGTTTACTCTAGCTGATGAATCCGAAGAGTGGTTTTACTCATTACCTGCTGGGAGTATTACTACTTGGCAAGAGATGGAAACGACATTTCTAAATGAATATTTCCCTGCTTCTGTGTAAATCCGAATGCGGTACGACATCATGAACTTCAAACAGAAAGAGGGAGAGTCACTTGGAGATGCGTATAAGAGGTTTAAGAGGTGTTTGGTCGCGTGTCCCACTCATAACATGGACGCAACCGAACAAATGCATAATTTTGTGAATGGTCTCAAGATGAAGACTAAGCAGCTTATCGATACAGCTGTCGGTGGCTCAACCAACTTTACAACAGTCACTGGCATTAAAAAAATAATTGAGGCTATTGTAGCAAATGAGCACTTGGAGTTGTATGATTGCAGTGTAAGCCAACCTGAAAAGATTATTGATATGAAGCTTATGGAGCAAGTGGTAAAAATGGAAGAACAGATTGCGACTGAGGTGGAAAGAAGGATTAAAAAGATGAATCTTGATACCCAAACTGTGGCACAGGTTCAACCAGTTCAGGCGGTAAATTGTGAGATTTATAGTGGACCTCATTATACTGCACATTGTGTTGCAACTCCGCAACAAATTGAAGAGATAAAATTCTTGAAGCAGAATAATCCCTACGCTCAAACTTATAATCCAGGGTGGAAGAATCATCCTAACTTATCCTGGAAAGATCAGAATCAGCAACAATACCCACAACAACAGTAAGCTCCCCAAAAAGCACAATGGGAGATTGCCATTGAGAAAATGGCCGCTCAAAGCTTCCAATTTCAAGAAGAGACAAGAAGTAATCCTAAGGAACACAGGTGCTTCCATTAAAAATATTGAAGTTCAGATGAGCCAGATAGCACAACAATTAGCAAGTTCTCAAACACTAGACGCCCTCCCAAGCGCCACCATACCAAATCCGAAGAGTCATGAGAATGTCAATGTTGTTACCACAAGAAGACTGAAAGTTACAGAAGAAGAAGAAGGGGCAGCCAATGAGTCTCAATGTATAGAGGTGGATTTGGAAGTGAGAGAAAATCAAAGAGAGACAGAAGAAGTCAGACTACCAATAAAACCAACCGAAGAGAAAAGGAAAGAGGCGGTTAAACCAAAGATAAAGTTACCGTACCCATCAAGAGTGACAAAGAAGGAGACACAAGAAAAAGACTTTGAGAAATTCAGCTCATTGTTAAAAAAATTAGAGATTAATATGCCCTTCTTTGAAGCCCTTGAACAAATGCCTCTATATAAGAAATTCATGAAGGAGGTCATTGGGAAAAAGAAACCTAGTGGAGAAGAGCTAAAGAGTGTAATTGAGGAGAGCAGTGGGGGATCACAAGGTAGGAGAATTCCAATCAAACGGAAAGATCCTGGGTCTGTATCGATCCCCTGTACCATAAAGGACAAAACTTTTAAGAAAGTCTTGATTGATTCGGGTGCTAGTGTGAGTCTCATGCCCCTCTCAATTTTCAAAAAGCTGGGTATAGAAAAAATAAGTGAAACGGGGACAAATCTGAAGTTTGCCGATCTCACAACCAAGCGGTCATACGGCTTAGTAGAAAATGTGCTTGTGACCATTGATAACTTCACCTATCCAATAGACTTTGAGATCATTGATCTACCTGAGGATGAGGAGACGACTATCATATTGGGTCGACCATTCTTGATGACTAGTAGGTGCAATGTGGATATTGAGGCTGGTACTCTAACCTTGAAATATTTTGAGGAGGAAATAACCTTAAAAGTGCTAGAGCTCAAGAAGCAAGGTCAAGAGGAAAGTAATCACCCCTCAGTTGGAATGATCCGAACAGTGGGAATAAGAAAAAGCTCAAAACCACTTCAGGAAAAAGTCTCTGGAATAATCCATCAGGTTGCAGCATCTGAGTCATCTATTACACCTAGCGAGACTCCAAAATCCAGTTGAGAAGTCAATAAAAGGAAGAAGCATCAAAGAAAGAAGAGAAAAAACATCAAAGGAAGAATGTGGATGTTGGATGTGAGTTGAATCAAAATGTAGCTCTTATTTCTGAATCTTATCGGTGCTCTGTTACGGAAAGGTCAAGCAATAAAATGTGTAAGCTGAAGTATCCCCCATAGCATTGGGGAGTAACCTGTCGAGCCATGCGACGTTAAACGAAGCGCTACGTGGGAGGCAACCCACGCTTGTCTGATTAATTTCTTTCTTTTTGCTGTTTGTTTTGTTTTAGTTGTAGGAAATAATCTGGATCCTACAGATGCACATGCTGATGCAGCAGTTGATACTGCAGTTTCCTCAACCTCCTCCTCAGCGAGGCTTTGTGAGTACCCTTTCATGCTTGTTCTAAAACATTGAGGTCAATGTTTAGTTCAAGTGTGGGGGGATTTTTATTTGCTTTCCATCTGTTTTATTTTCCGTTATTTTGCTTTGGTTTAAGTTAGTTCGTTTATTTTGGTGTGTTTTATGTTTATGTATGTTACAGATTTAAGGTGGATGTGCCGGGTGAATGAGACGACTGATGTTAGGTGGATGAGAAAGTACAATCCTAACTTGCGCTCGAGGAAACCCCCAGAAGTAGGTATTGCTGAAAGGACGATTGGACATGATTTCCGACACTGAACCGAGACTAGAGTACTGTACATCCGAGGAGAAATGACACTACATCACACCGAAGGCACCTTGGAAATGTCAGTATGCCAAACATGGTGAGGATCCTAAAAATCCATACACTATTGCATCATGAAAGTTGTCAGGTATGTACTCATCTCTTTTAGTTTGCGCATCTGTCTGTTGAATTCCCACTGTACACTTACACACACTGAGGCAATTGTTTCTATTTAGCCCCGAGCCTTTGTAGCCAACCCTTGTAATGTATCCGTTGCTAACCCCTTCGAGCCATATTCCATTTTGTTTGTTATTAACCACATTATGCGAACCTTTATCCCAAAACACTTCCTCACCCTGCTCGGACAAGTGTTATTGATTTCCCACCTGTGTAGAACTCTAAGTTTGGGGTTGAGACACTCAAAATAAAAGTAAGTGCATTCGAAAAAAAAAAATAAAAAAATAGAGCAAAGAAAAAGCCTTGGAAAAAAATAATAATAAAGAAAAAAAAAGAGATGAAAGAATGCACTTACCTATAGGAGGATCCAGTTTGAAAAAAATTGAAGAAGAACCTCGAAGTTACACTTGAGGAGAGAAACTGGAAAACCCTAATAAGTTGTGTCCAACGCCTTTGAGCATGAAAAGTGCAAGCTACACAGGGATGAGAGAAATGACACCGCGTCTGAGCATAAAAACCCTTTGTTTTTTTTCCTTTTTGTTTGTTTATCCCACCGTGTCCCGAAGCCCCGTTACAACCTTTAAAGTCCTCAAATAGTGTGTGTTGTGTGCGTGTGTAATGAACATAGATGTTGTGCAAGCTTATGAGATAACAGTGCATGCTTTGATTAGAGAGTATAAACACTTTAACCTGAGCGATTTGGTGAGAGTGTGAAAAACTGACAAAGGAAGAGGTGCTGAATTGTGGAAGTGTGGTCGATCGCCATGAGTCGGGTAAGAAGGAAAGGTTGAGAAGAAAGTGAATGAAAGTTGTAAAAAATCTCAGCGCTACTGTGGTTGGTTAGAATAATTTGGGGGTGACCTAATTTCTGTCTTGAGCATTGCATGAGGACAAGCAATGAGATAAGTTTGGGATTGTGATCGGTCACCATTTTCACTTGTTTTTCGTCCATCATTCGGCACGAAACTGCACAATTGGTAACACATTGTTGGTTATTATTATTATTTTTCAGTTTATTTTTACTTTTCGCATTGTCTTTCCGTTATTGTTTCTTTTGTGAGTTTTTGCTATTTTGTGCACTTTATGCGTGTTTTGGTAGTTTGTGTTGGTTTCAGATCACAGGTGGAAGCCCCAGAGGACTTACGCGAAGAATGGAAAAGTTCGGAGTGTTTCGAAAGTTTTTTTGGAAAAAGTCAGAAGCCTGACACGGGCCCCAGTGTTGCCTGACACGGGCCGTGTCAGGAGAAGAGATGAAATTGAAGATTTGGGCTGAAGTCAGAGAGCTGACACGGGTGCCCGTGTCAGCTGACACGACCCATGTCAGCACACCTGGAGTGGAAGAATATTTGCGCAGAGATTCAGAGGGATGACACGGGTGCCCGTGTCAGCTGACACGACTCGTGTCAGCAGGCCTGGGAGAGACAATTTTGTGATTTTTCTTATTTTCTGAGTTAAGTGTCCTGAGGGGTATTCTGGGTATTGCACACTGTTATGTTTGATCTGGAACTACTTAGGCTAGGTTTTGAGGAAAAAGAAGACACTTTTTACGGGGACGAACAATTGACTGGAGAGTTTATGCGATCAAGGAGATTTGGAGAAGGCGGTCGTTCATGAGCGAAAGTGATTGAAGAATCAGTTTTCCTCCGATCAAATTGTAATGTCTATCTTTAATTTTCTTTTTGTTTTTGTTCTTAATACTATGAGAGGCTAAACCCCCCAATGCCAGGGGGTGTCCCTGATTTTCCCTGTAATGACAATTTTCCCTTTGCAATAGAAATTTCACTGCTTTCTCATAATCATGTTTATCGTATAATGTTCTTAATGCTTGTCCATATTGGAAAGTAGGATTTGATTTACGGTTAACCTTAGGTCGGACAAACCACTATTAACGCTTTTTATACGATAATACTATAGTAGATATCGCCTAGGGATAAGGATACCCTATAGTAATTGTAAAACTTTTGATAAAAATAAGTGCTTGGTATTCTTTCTATACCGCTAAGGAATTAGGGTATAGGGAGAATTCCAAAGGTTTTTCTACTAAGGAATTAACGAAAAATATTCTAAAGAGCCGGTAATGATTGGTTCAAGCGTTGATTTTGAAAAATAAGGATTGTTATTATTATAAGGAATTTCATACACCTTGCCCTGACATGTTTCTCATATTTGATTAAGTCATTTTTACTCGTTCTGCTTATTTGCTCAATAATTATTATAATTTTTATAACAAACAAACCCCCAAAGGCATTTTTGTTTAATTAAAATAACATATGCACTTACAATTACACGCAGTCCTCGAGAGATCGATTCTGGGGATAACCCCAACTATTACTACATCTGTAAAAATAGTACACTTGTTATTTTTCCGATCAGTAGTGAACTGAGAAGGATATACCAATCCCTGATTAACCATCTGACCAGCATTCGGACTCATCTGTACACCAAATGGATAATTCGAAGGAGGTACCACAGCGGCTGAAGATGCCCCAGGGTAGAGCATTCCATAATGAACATTCTGGACAGCAGTATGAGCAACTTGGGATGAAACCAGAACATGAATAGGAGGACCCCTATACACATGCTCATCTTCATCAGGAGTTTCAACGTCAACCAACACAGGAGTCTGACGAGTCTGAACCTGACGATTCTCATGATCATCATTCACCCCTGGAGGTGGAATTGGAGTATGCATGCCCCACTGATATGCAACAACATTTCCATTAGGCACGGGCACAACAAAAGGTTGATATGGCACGAAGGCACCATTATTTGCAATCTGAGGAGTGAAATTCGGAGGCATGCCCCAAGGAAAGGCAGCAGGCATTTTGTTCAAACCTGATTGAGAATTTGACGGATGAACAGCAGGCTGAATCACAGGCTCAACCGGCACTTCAACCATAGCAGGAGAAGGAACAACAACGGGACTAGCAGTAACAACAGGAGGAACAGTCACAGTAGGGGTGACAATGGTTGCATCAGTGGCAGTTGTAACAATAGAAGCAGCAACGACGTCCTTCTGAGCACGAAGGAACTCCATAATAACATCCATGTTGGTTTGAAACTTATCCATCTGACCCTGGAATTGAGCCAAAGTTTCCTTATAGGTAGCGTTCTCAGCTTCAAAGTCAGCCATGATTCTGGTTCTGCTTGAGCGGGTGAAATACCGATGTCGAGTCGTCTTGCTACAAGCGGAAGACGGACAGGGTAAGCAAAGGTTTTTTCGGATGAAGGGACGTGCATATGTGTGCAAATAAACGTATGGTATGCATGCAAAAATAAATTTTTAAATTCCAGGAATTCGTAAACTTATCTTTGTTAACCATAATCATAAAGTATTTAAGTAAAGGTGCAAAGATGAATCTGGCAAGAAACTTCATTCATTCAACAATAAAGGAGAGAAGTACAAGTTACGTATAGATCAAATATCTACCCTTTAGGCTACAACAAGATCAACTTGGATCCTATCAAAGACCACCCTACAAACAGACAAGAAGTGGAACACATCCTAAGGAGTCTTGTGCGGCAACATATCAGCATATGCATCCCTCAACAACCCAGGTAGGTCCTCAAGCGCTTGCTCAGCAAATCTGGCTAGACGGCCATGCCTCTCACTCCAATACTTCCCATCCTTCTTGAGGTTGCGCAGTAAAGAATGATTAGGTCCCTAAAGAAGATCCTGAAGAAAAGCCTCTTTCTGATCCAAGAGAACTTGCAAATGACAGCTTTGTTGCTCCTAATGAGTACTCTCCATGTTGATCTGACTGTTCTGCTCTCAGCTCTGATGTGCTTGATCTTGCAGCTTCTGAATCTCACCGAAGGCTTTGTCAAGTTTGGCTTGACAATGAGAAAAGTCATTTGCCAACTGCTTAGCACGGTCTTGCTCACTTTGCAGCTTTGTCTTGTACTCTGACAACTTCCTTTGAAGCTCTTCAAGTTGCTTCTTGTAGCTCAACTCATCCTTGTAGGCTTGATACTGGGTATCGGCGAGTTGTCTCTTTTTTTAAGTAAGTCCCTCATAGGTACTCTTCAAAGCATCTCCCACTTTTCTTCGCTTGTTCTGTTCAACCTCCACCACTTTGATCATACGCTCGCGCTTCTAATGGAGCTCAATCTGTAGAATTTCCTTCTCGGATGTGACACTATCAAGGTTGAGGCAGAGATCAACATTCTCCTTCTTCAACATCTCGATAGTCTTTTTGAGTTGGTCGACTTCAGATGGAGGAACAATGGCAAGTTTAGGAAGCTTGGCATTTATGGAAGGCTCGGAAGAAAATGGTAACAAGACTTCTTCGACGCGCTCTTTGACCCAACGTGTGTAAGCTTCCTTGGCTATTAAACTCTTCTTACCCAAATTTGCTCTTCCTTCAAGGTGAATTTGAGTCCAAGCGGCACTAAACCTCTTCAGCAATCCCATGTCATCAACCCCTTCATGAAAGATGAACTCTTCCACTACCTCAGGATCTGACTTGGCAACCATAAGATATACCAATTGTCGGAAGGCAAGTCTCGGATTATAGTTAATTCCGCCCTTTGTACCCAAGAGAGGCACATTAGAGAATTTCCCACAATGAAGAATGATCTTAGTATCGTCGAAGACTCGAGAATACCAATAAATGTCATCAGCAGTAAGAGACACTATTCGTTGAGACCACTTGAGATTACCCTTATTCTCAACAAAGGGACCCTTCTGTGGAAGGTGAGACATGAACCATCGGTACAGTAGAGTGATAAGTGCAGATTTTACCTCAAAATGACACATTTTCTTGGCACTTTTTCTACTCAATTCTCATGTTTTCATTGATTTTACTCATTATTGTTGTTGTTCTTCTAACATTGAGAATATACCTTTGGTGCTTGTAATATGTGTGTTATTGTACAGGAAAAGGCACTAAATGATCAAAGAAGTAAGACATAAGAAAGTGATCCAAATTGCCAAAGAACAGAGGAAAACATCAGCAAGTTCGCTTTGCGAACTTGCCAGCGAAGGTTCGCTTTCCGAAGGCTGGCGATGCTCCAGCGAATGGTCCCAGAATTATGGAAGAAGAAAAAGGCACTAAAGTTTGCTTTGCGAACTTGAAAGCGAGTGTTCTCTTTGCGAATAATCCTTCGCATTGCGAAGTTATGAAAAATTTCTATGGCGGTTTAACTATCAGAGGCACCTCAGGTGCCATTTTTTACCATTCGCTGTGCGAGTGAAACGTTCGCTTTGCGAACATGGAATTTCCTAAATGTATTATAAATAGATTTTTCAAAATTTTGAGATAAAAAAAGATATAGACTTGAGAGAAATATTATAACTTGTAATTAAAAGATCAGAACTTTATATCTCTTCATTTCAAGAGGGAAAAGGTAGGATCTTCAATCTCTTGTTGGGTTTGGATGTAATCTTTTGATACCTTATGTATTTCATCTAATATATGTTTATGAATATGTTTTGATTCTCTATTGTTTATTGTCTTTGATTGATTATTTGTGGTCTTGACAAAACCTTTACAAATCCTTGATCTTAGATTTTCATCTATCAATGAACAAACTTTTGACATGGTTTTGTGAGTTGATATTCATTGTATCTTTTGTTGTATTGTGTTGATTAAGTAGCTTGGCTAGCATGAGTAGGATCGATACGGTATTGCGAGGATGCATGATAATAGTGATGAAGAATGATATTCACATTCATTTGGCAAATTAGTTGAATACATGTAAAAAGGGTTAAACGTATGTACGTATTCTGATCATTGGCATTTTATATGAAGCAGTCATTTATCTGATTTGGGTGTCATCTTTGTTTACCTGTTTATCTTTGATTTGAACCTCTATAGACATATACTCTTCAGATCTGGATCTAAGATGATTATCTGTTTTGTTCTAAACTCTAGAAATAGATTTAGGCTTAACACTTGCGTGAGTATCAACTCTTAATGCTCTGTGTTGGTTTTGTTACGAGAGACATCACGAATGAAGCAATACGGTCGATCTCTCGACGTTGCGTTAGACATAACCTCTGTCGTAGGTGATACGTGAAGATATTAGGTGAATGATTGATTTATGTATAATATGATTAGAAGAATGCATGTGTTATCAATTGATGAGATCCACTTCCAACAAGGCTCCGTTTATAATTCAGTCTTTACTTTATATTTTCCGTCTTTACATTTTATGCCCTTAATTTTGGTTCTTAAATATTTTAAACCAAAACTTTTGCACCATAAGCTTAGAAACGTAGAGACCATCGAACGACATTCTTTCCCTCGCACTGATCCCGGTGAATACGACAAAACTGGGTTACTTAAATTAGTTTTTGCTTGCTGCTGTATTACAGTTCAACAAAATGGCACCGTTGCCGGGGATCGGTGTTTAGATATTGAATCGCATTGCGATAGTTTCTATATTTTTTTATCTTTGTACATTTGTTTATATTGTATCTATTTGTCTTCTTTTATGTTTTCTCTAGTGTGTTTAGGAATGATGAGAACTCCTTCTGGATTGGTTGCTATTTGTATAAAAGTATTCAATGAAGCTTCGACCTAGTATGGATGGTGAGATTTAAATGTATGCGAGGTAAATTGTACTGCTTTATAGAATGTTAGAATGATTTAAGAATTTTGTGCTTTGTGCAAATGTGTATTCTTGTTTCATTTTGCAACTTGTTTGAATGCTTGTTTCACTTAGGTCCAAAAGCCACAACTTGTGAGAAACCTCCATTGTTTACTATATGCTAGGATGACAGATAAATTTTTTTTAATTTGTTTGATTCATGCTTTATCTTTTAATTATTGTGATTTTGTGGAAGCATTAGAAATGATCAAGGAATTTGTTTATATTGAGCACAACCGGATCCAAAAGTTTCTTACCAGTGAGTAGAGAGAATTCGTTAGCCCCTTTGAGCCTAAACAGTTTAGATCTCATTTTAGTGATGAACTTGTTTATGTACATAATTTGAAAGTTTAGTTCATTATTTAATTTTGTGAGGTTCTAAAAATTTCTTCTTGAACCTTTGAACATTGCTTTAATTTGATTTCCTTGCCATAAAAAGCAAGGAGCATTCACTTAAGGTTTAGTCGAAAATAAGTTGGGGAGAATGAAAAAGAAGATTGGTAAATTGCTCAAACTTTTGAAAAATTTCAAGCAAGCATGAAAAGAAAAAGAGAATGTGAATTTGAATGTGAAAAAAATAGAAAAGGATGTTTGCTTTAATGAGAAAAATAGAAACCAATAATTGTGTATGAGGAAGTTTGAGAAGGTTGGTGATAAAGGAATGAAAGTGGTGAATGAAGTTGTGATGTGTAGATACCATGTATAGTGAATATTTCTTTTTGCATGGCAATTTCGATTCAATGGCCTTTAGAAATGTCCCTTTGTTGTGAACCCGACCAAGTTACATTCTTTGAAGCCCTTAGTGTTCTTTTTGCTACCATGTTTTCATTTTTTATTGTTAGATGCTGTATGAATTGAGTTGTTATTAGCATTGTTTGTCAGGTGAGTGAAATTTCTCCGCGGTTGCAAACGCGTTAATTTCTTCATTCTTATTCTGAAGAGGAGTGTTAGAGTGATTCAAGTATGAAAATTTAGTTGTTCTTTGAACCATTCCATGATATTTGTTTAAGATCTTAATTCTTTGTCATTGTTTGATTCTATTGAGTGGTGAACGTTGCTTGTGCGCATTTTCATGCTTGATTTTGGTTGAATCTTATGCTTGAGCAAATCCTCTTGTTTTCATGAGGAGCATACTTTGCTTGAGGACAAGCAAAAATATAGTTAGGGAGAGTTGATAAGTGCAGATTTTACCTCAAAATGACACATCTTTCTTGGCACTTTTTCTACTCAATTCTCATGTTTTCATTGATTTTACTCATGATTGTTGTTGTTCTTCTAACATTGAGAATATACCTTTGGTGCTTGTAATATGTGTGTTATTGTGCAGGAAAAGGAACTAAATGATCAAAGAAGTAAGACATAAGAAAGTGATCCAAGTTGCCAAAGAACAGAGGAAAACATCAGCAAGTTCGCTTTGCGAACTTGCCAGCGAAGGTTTGCTTTGCGAAGGCTGGCGATGCTCCAGCGAATGGTCCCAAAATTATGGCAGAAGAAAAAGACACTAAAGTTCTCTTTGTGAACTTGAAAGCGAGTGTTTTCTTTGCAAATAATCCTTCGCATTGCGAAGTTATGAAGAATTTCTGTGGCGATTTAACTATCAGAGGCACCTCAGGTGCCATTTTTTACCATTCGCTGTGCGAGTGAAACGTTCGCTTTGCGAACATGGAATTTCCTGAATGTATTATAAATAGATTTTTCACACTTTTGAGATAAAAAAAAGATATAGACTTGAGAGAAATATTATAACTTGTAATTAAAAGATCAGAACTTTATATCTCTTCATTTCAAGAGGGAAAAGGTAGGATCTTCAATCTATTGTTGGGTTTGGATGTAATCTTTTGATACCTTATGTATTTCATCTAATGTATGTTTGTGAATATGTTTTGATTCTCTATTGTTTATTGTCTTTGATTGATTATTTGTGGTCTTGACAAAACCTTTACAAATCCTTGATCTTAGATTTTCATCTATCAATGAACAATCTTTTGACATGGTTTTGTGAGTTGATATTCATTGCATCTTTTGTTGTATTGTGTTGATTAAGTAGCATGGCTAGCATGAGTAGGATCGATGCGGTATTACGAGGATACATGATAATAGTGATGAAGAATGATATTCACATTCATTTGGCAAATTAGTTGAATACATGTAAAAAGGGTTAAACGTATGTAAGTATTCTGATCATTGGCATTTTATATGAAGCAGTCATTTATCTGATTTGGGTGTCATCTTTGTTTACCTGTTTATCTTTGATTTGAACCGCTATAGACATATACTCTTCAGATCTGGATCTAAGATGATTATCTGTTTTGTTCTAAACTCTAGAAATAGATTTAGGCTTAACACTTGCGTGAGTATCAGCTCTTAATGCTCTGTGTTGGTTTTGTTGCGTGAGACATCACCAATGAGGCAATACAGTCAATCTCTCGATGTTACGTTAGACATAACCTCTGTCGTGGGTGATACGTGAGGATATTAGGCGAATGATTGATTTATGTATAATATGATTAGAAGAATGCATGTGTTATCAATTGATGAGATCCACTTCCAACAAGGCTCCGTTTATAATTCAGTCTTTACTTTATATTTTTCGTCTTTACATTTTATGCCTTTAAGGTTCTTAAATATTTTAAACCAAAACTTTTGCACCATAAGCTTAGAAACGTAGAGACTGTCGAACGACATTCTTTCCCTCGCACTGATCCCTATGGATACGACAAAACTGGGTTACTTAAATTAGTTTGGCTAAATTACAGTTTGGTCCCCCTGTTTGTCAAAACTCACAGTTTTGGTCCCCCTATTTTTTTAACAGTTTTGGTCCCCCACCCCAATTTTGGCCTCACTGTTCATGTACTGTTCATGTACGGAACAAGTACTGTTCATCATTTTTTTCGGCCAAAATTGGGGTGGGGGACCAAAACTGTTAAAAAAAGTGGGGGGACCAAAACCGTGAGTTTTGACAAACAGGGGGACCAAAACTGTAATTTAGCCAATTAGTTTTTGCTTGCTGTTGTATTACAGTTCAACACAGAGGAGCACAACAGACAATGGTTCCTTTCTTCTTTTCATTCTTCGAATGAATAAAATGATAGGTATCAGCAAGAAGTGTCAGAACAGGGTTCTTGGACAAGAAGATACTGATGGCAGCCTGATCTACGAAATCCTCCATGTTCGGAAACAAGACAATCCTATATATCAGCAAAGCAAGAACGGCGTTGAAAGCCTTCCAATTTCCATCTGCAGCAAAGGAAGTGGCCTTGTCTACCAGAAAATTCGAAGCAAACCCTCGAATACTATTCCCTTTGGTCTTGAGATTAGCTTCCACATCCTTCTTACTAATGCAAAGAGCATCAGCAATAAGGGGAAACTTCGGACAACCGCTAGTGTAGACAAAAGGAACTTGTTTCTTGATCTCAACCCCCAAAATATAAGCATACTCCTTGAGCGTAGGCGCTAACTGATAATCCTGAAATGTGAAGTGCTTAAGTGGTGGGTCATAGAACTGAACCATTGTATGAATAATAGTGATGTTGACTTCAGTGTTGAGGATGGCCAACAGATTACCATAACTGTCTTTGAAAACCCCTTTGTTATCTTCAATCACACGGGATGCTAAACCTCTCAAAGTCTTCAGCTTAGGCTCCACAAACTTGTAGCTAAAGATACCTCTGCAACTAGTACACATCTCTATGATAATGTCAACAAAGAATAAGTCTTCGAATAACATGGAAATGTACATGCAAAAATTAATTTACATGATGAAATGATATGCAACACATGAAATCAAGAATCCGGCACTGTCTGAACAATCAATACTGAACAATCTGGATATCTGCACATATTTCTGTGTCGGTGCGAAATCTGATGTGTGTGAGAGAGAAAGGTATTAAGTGGCTTGGTTTCCTGCAAAAACCCATATGCCCCTCACAGGTGTGATCTAGACACAACAAGGTGGTCCCTAGAAAGGTCGCCCAAACCATAGGATTCAGAATGAAAACCCCCCGCCGTAGAAAATTCTCGCAGGACGAAAGTATTCTCAAGCGAATCACGATCTGGGATGTGGCTCTCGTGATAACCCAACGCGTAAAATGCAGGCCTCACGACTATCCACGTTCTAGCCTATGTGTATGCTAAGCCCGGTGTTAGGACTATCTCTCCAATAATATCTACCCATCCCAACAACAGCAGAAAATATAGCAGATATCCAAAATATACAGCATATGAATATTCAAAGTAGTAAATAAATGCAGTAAATAAACATAAAGTTAAAGCAAGTAAAATAAAGCGAGTAAAGCGCAAAAGATAAACACCCAAACAAGCAAAAAAGCAAACAAAACTAGGCGAGACCCCAACTTGCAAGAGCAAGATTTCCCCAGCAGAGTCGCCAGCTAAAGATGGCTGGATTATACCTGAGTGAATTGCACACTCAAAGATACAACAGAGTCGCCACCGAACTTTATTTAGTCCCAAAGGACAGGGAAATATCGATAAAACCAAGGGGAAGAGAAACGGGTCAGGGGGTCGGTTATGCGAAAGGAAGGTACTAGCACCTTACGCATCCGTCGTACTCGACGGGAATCATTTCGCTTACTTTTAGGTTTGGATGGGTTATCTATCTAAAGGCTTCTAGCTAAAAGAAGAGGAGAGCAAGGAGAAAAAGAAAAAGAAAGAAAGTGCTCGCGGAGGATTAGGGCCCTCGTGCCTATGTACCCTCATAGTGCATTGAGGAAATCAAAGCTCCGTAGTTCATGGAACCAGGGACAGAGATGAGGAATGGAAGAAGGTGGAAGTGTGCTCTCCAAGATCATCGCGATCTTGTGCCTACGTATCATACATTCAAATAAATGCAGAATCAGAGCATCCGTAGTTCATGGAACTAAGACGGAAAAGGAAAGGAGAACGGTGGTGTCGAAACCAAGGGTAAAAGAAGGAGAGAAAACTCCGCTGGGGAGACAAAAGAATGGTGTCAAAACCAAGAAATGAGTGCAAAGGGAAAGAGTAGCTATATCGAGGATAAAGTGCAAGAATGGTGTAGAAACCAAGAAGATAAGGGATAAAAAAGATAACTGAGACTCCACTGGGGAGTAAGAGAACAAAGTGATTGTGTTGGGAACCAGAGGGTGAACGACCCTGTTGGGGATCTAAAAACAAAAGAATAAGGGTTTGGTATGTTAACTGACTGGCAGTGGTTAACCGAAGAAAAAGAGATAACGACTCTAGTGGGGAGACAGAAGTTGGTGTCAACAGACAGGCTGTGATGAACCAAAAGGAGAGAGTACTGAACCAAGATAAGGTGTTTAACTCTGAAGGGATTTCGGTATATTAACTAATAAATAGTGGTTAACTGGAGAGGAAAAGAGTAACCGTGCGTGGAGAATAGGTCTTAACAGATAGACTGTGATCAACCAAAAGAACGAGTGTAAAACCAAGCGAAGGTGGTGATCCAAAGAACGGGTGTGGAATCAAGCAAAGGTTGTGACCCCAGGGGTGTTGGTATTGACTGAACAAGCTATACTTGACCACCGAAAGGGTATTTGAACCAAAAGAAGGTTGCTAACTGTTGGGGATTCAGTGTAAACAGAAAGACTGTGATTAACCGAAAAGAAACGAGTGATTAACCGAGAGAAGGTGATTAACTCGAAGGGGCTCAGTATTTTAACAGACAAGCTGTGGTTAACTGAAAAATGGGTGATTAACCAAGAGAAGGTGATTAACCAAAGAGGAAACTCAGTATGTTAGACTGTGGTTAACTGAGAAGAAGTGCAAATTGGTGCTTTAACTGACAGGTAGTGGTTAACCAATGAAGGGGAGAAGAACCAAGAGAAGGTTGCGAACTCCGCAAAAGTCTCGATATTTAACAGAAGATTGTGTTTAACCGAAGGAAAGGGATTGAAACTCTTTTGGGGAATCAAATAAGTAATGATCGACCACAAGAAAAGAATTTTGAAAGAGAGATTGAAAGGAGCAAGAGTGATCAAGGATCGACTCGGCTGGGGATGAGATACGCTATCGCCTGGAGATAGAGGTGACTAAGCCAGACACAGGGTCATTCGTCCCCTACCTGAAGTAGTCAGAATGAGAGTAGGAATTCTCCATTCTCATTCCTTCTCTAACACACAGGGTGTAGTGCAGAAGATGAAAACGGACAGCGTAACAGCTCCAATTTGTACGGTGCTCCAGTGTCGCGAGAAACTCCGACTCCGTGGGGAAAGAGATAGAACGAAAGCTCTAAAGGAAGCCTAAAGAGAAGCGCCAAAGGGAAGATTAATAATCAAAATGAAGTTTCGATTAGTTAATCAAAAGGGAAGAAAATGCTAATAATTTTCCAAAATGAATTGAAAATTATTAAAGCAAAGGGTGCATTATTGATTATACAAGATTAAGCTTATTATGGAGAACAACTTAATTCAAACATGAATGGAAATGCAAAACAGTACCAAATGTCATTTAATTATGCATCACAAATCATGTTACCGTGTGAATAAAAGTGTGCGAGAATGATCATGTTCATATTATGCCAAGAATGTGCACAAATACACAATTGATAAAATCGAGCAATGAAAAATTCACAAGCATGCTTCATACTGAAGTGAAATGACTCATAAAACATCCATAAAAACCAATCATATCAAGCCATGGGAATTAGGAGAGGAAAGAACATCAAACACACTTGAAAAAGCATGAAAATCTGCCTCTGTTACAGTGTTAATCGGTTAACCGTTAACCACTTGAAAAGTTCAAAACAAATGTGAAAAATGACTGGTTAACCGGTTAACCATATGTGGTTAACCGGTTAACACTGAAGCAGTGGCAGAAACTTGATTTTTCAAAATCACTTTTGGCCATTTATTGGTTGTGCAAAACACTCCTATGCTAGGGCAAACAATTATGGACAAAAATCAAGTTTAATAACAGCAAAAATGACAATGGAATCAATTGACTCATCAAGATCATGGATCAAGTAATGGCATAATCAATTAACACACAAAAAGCATCGAAACTACATCGTGAATGATACAACAACGTTCGAAACAGTAAAATGTGCAAAGAAAGACCAACCTACAAGGCTGAGATGTGCCTTGGATGTTGTTGCAAATGAATCTTGATGAAGATAATCAAAGAAAACCATAGGAATCTTCAATTGTAGCCGAATCGTATCGAAACCGAGCAAATTGCGACGAAATCTCCAAAATACGAATTCACACCGTAGAATCTTGAAGCAAACACTTGAGATGAATCCAAAAGTCAATAAAACTCCAGAAAATCAAGTAGAATTACAAGATGATGAAGGTTAAGCTCAAGAAATAATCACTTCCAAAGTGAAATTTATTAATCTTCAATAGAGAAATTGAGCTATGGTGAGGTTTGGGAAGAAAATAGAGATGAAGATGAAGAAGTTGCAGAAAAAATTCAGAGAGAATGTGAGAGAATTGAGAGTGAAGAGAGTGAGGGATTGTGAAAATGATTGTGGTTCCCTTGTGAAATTGTGAAGCTTTGTTTATATCGAGGCTAGGTATGGAGTGCGATTGGTTTGGAATGTGCTTTGGGGTTAGCTTTGGAGCTAGCTTGGGAGTTAGTTACACTTGACTCACCGAGTCAGCGATTAACTCAGTTAGTTAAGAAGTTAACTCGGTGGAGCAATCCCAATGCGAATCCAAATCAATGGCTCATATGCTTGGAAATTAAGGAACATGGTGCACTTAATTCAAAATAATGTATTGGAATAAATGTAAGTGGAATGTCTTGAATGATCTTGAACTGTCTAGAATGTTCCACACAATGCTAGAATAGAATAGACCAAAAGAGAGTGGAGAGAGTTGCTGAAAGATGATGAAAATGCTATTTTTTGCTGAAATAGAAGGTGTTAATCGATTAAACAAATAAGGCTAACCGATTAATAGCTGTCCAAAAGCTGGATTTGGCGCTGTAAAAGGGTGTTAACCGGTTAACACCATATGGTTAACCGGTTAACTAGTAAAAAATTGCCCAATTTTGCTTAAAAAGGGTGTTATGACCATGGTTCCGATTTCTGCCCTCTTGCTTTGATAAATAGGCATAGAAACCCTTGTTTTGTGCTTGTGTTGAGGATGTGATGACTTTGTGAGGATGCGATTAATCGGGCTTAAACAACCTGAATATTTCTGCAACAAAACCACAGATAAAAAGTGTTAATGCGTATGCCAGCGATGCGAATGCACATGCTTATGCAAAAGGCAAAAGGGGAGGTCAAATTTCGGGTTACGACAATAGGATCGTAGCACGTATCACAAGATCCCAATAAATAGACAAAATTAAATAAATAATTATGAAAAATAATCTTAACATAAAATTTTCATACTTTAATCATCAATAGAAAATATTCAATCCAAAAAAATATAATTTCCTCAAACATAAATTTCTCAACACCAACTAAAAACATAATAATCTCTAACACATTCCAAAAAACATCATCTTAACTCAAACATAATCTAAAATATATTATTAATCAAGATTTTCTTCAAGGAATTCTGATAAACAAGGAAAACATCATCTTCTTTTCCATCAAACACATCATCAAGGTTATGAATCTCCAATTCATTTTCAGCATTGATAGATTCAACTTTATTCCATCCTTCTTTGGTGAAGTGTTGTAGTAGAGAAATTAGAGAAGCCTTAGAATAAATATATTGAAAATTACCTTCTTACCATTTGCAATTGTATCATGATGAATAATGATTTTTTTCTTCTTAAAAATCTTCTAAAATGATGTTAATGTAATGTCATGCACATAGTCCAATATACCTTATTTCTTTTATCCATTAACATATCTCCAGCAACTTTATAATTTTCCGTGTTGTCGGTCATGATCTGAACCACATTTTCTTCCCATAATTTTTTCTTAATTCGATCAATCATCTCAAATATTTTATCGATTATTTTTTTATATGTGAGAGGCATCAATCGAATTCAAAAAAATAGTACCTTTAGTGTTGTTCACTAAAAAGTTTAAGATTGTTCTCCTTCTTTTATTTGTCCATCCATTGCTTGTAATTGTGCATGTTGTCTTTTTTCCAAATGACTTTATGTTCTTCAATTTCCTTTGTTATATCCTCCATTTTTTGTTTTGTTTTAAGTACTTGGTTTTGGTTTCATGATATGAAGGTGACTTAAATCCAAAACCATGTCTAGAAACCATTTCCAACATTCTTTGAAAATTCATCATTTTTTGCCACTTTAAAAGTAATGGCATTGTTGTACAAGGAAACAACTTCTAGACACACTTTTTCTCTCAATTTTTTTGAAGATGTTGTTAATTGTGTCTTGAGTTCTCACTCCCTTATTCTTGAATCATCCTCTATTGGTCTTTTTCCTCTTACATATTCATTATCTATATCATCTTTATCAGTTTATTTGAGGTGATTGACTTGTAATGTTTTTACAATCTCCCACATTTGTACCTTCACTCCATCCAGTATAGACTTATTTCTACCAACATTTACCTCTGTACCAGCTAAATTGTGTTTCGGCCTATAAACTCCTCCAATGAGTACTTTTGCACAATAATTTCCTTCATCAACAAAAACTCCATGCTACATCAGTTCTGCCAATTGTATTATTTTGAACTCTAGGGGGCGCAACAACGGGAGTTGATGAAGACATAGTGGAAAATATTAAAAAGATTTGTTTTGTAAATAAGGAGAAGGTATTATTGTGCAATGATAGAAAATATGAGAAGGATTTGATTTGAATTTATAGAAAATATAGATAAAGGAAAGAAATTCATTCATTGTATGATTAATTTATGCAGAATTCTCTGAGTTTATATGGATTTTGTTTGTGGCTCCGCAATTTTCACAAGCCTTGTTTTGTAATTCTCATAAGAATTTTTCTTCATCTTTTTTTACTCTGATTCCGAAGAATACTAATCTGTTGGATCTCGATGACTACATGCCCATTTGTTTAGTTGGCTGCCTCTATAAAGCGTTATCCAAACTCTTGGCTGTTAGAATAAAAAGGTCCTTGGTTCTATTATATCGCCTTGCCAGAGTGCTTTTGTACCAGACAGATAATTGCTGGATGGAGTTGTGATCACGAACAAAATTGTGGATTTCGCGTCGAAGGAGAAGAAGGATTGCTTACTCTTCAAGGTGGACTTCGAAAAGGCTTATGACAAAGTGAATTGGGAGTTTCTCAAATATATGATGAGAAGGATGGGGTTTGGTAATCTTTGGATGAAATGGACAGAGGCTACTATTTTCTCGAGTTATATGTCCATTTTGGTCAATGGGAGCACGACAAGTGAGTTTAGAGTGGATAAGGGCCTTAGACAAGGTGATCCGTTATCACATTTTCTGTTTGCTCTAGTTCCTGAACGGCTCACTGGTTTGGTTAAGAAGGCTCATGAGATTGGTGGATTATTCTGTTTTAAGGTGAAAGATCATTGTGTGGTGGATGTCCTGCAGTTTGCCGACGATACTTTATTAGTTGGTGAAGGAAGTTGGAAGCACGTGTGACCTCTTAAAGTTGTTCTTAAAGGGTTTAAAATAGTTTCGGGGGCTAGGAGTGAATTTGTTTAAAAGCAAGTTGATCGGTATTAACATTAGCAAACATTTTATGTTAGTTGGTGCTAATTTTCTTTCTTGCAGGATTGAAGTTAAACAGTTCTATTTTCAAGTTGCATCTTAGTTGCCATTAAATGTGGATTAGTTGCATCTTAGTTACCATTTCCAAGTTTAAGTATGATGTTCATCTTAGGCCCGAATTTAGCAAAAATTTACTGACGTTATATAGATAATTAATTTTAGAATTATAAAATGGTCCAAATTGACACGTGGAATCTCATGTCACCATATTTGCCGATATTTCCACATGTACACCTAGTCACACAAAAATCACGTAGAATGCCACATCAGTTTCTGTTAACGGGAAGGCTTAATACATGTTGGTTTAAATGCACATTTGGTCCTCCTATTACAAAACCAACAATTTTGGTCCCTTAATTTTGATAGACTTTGGATTTGTATAGTCCCCTATCCAATTTGCTTATGTGTCAACTTTATTAATGAGGTAGCAGGTATTATTTGGATCCATGTCAGCAATTCCCAAAATATTAATGTCCACATGGATATTTTAATTTAGGAAATATTAAAAACATTTCTTAAAATAAAAAAAAACAATTTATCTCCTTTTGTTCCAGAAAAACAATTAAAATCAATTTATCTTTTTCTTCTTATTCATCTTATAAATTGTTCTAGAAATTTACTATCTCCTTTTCGCTTCGTGAGGGAAAAACAATGGAAAGATAGTTCCAGAAATTCTTGTTGGATGACGCTGGATTATTGAAGACAACCTGTGAAATAGATGTTCATCCTCTGTAGTCCATTTATTTGCCACTTGTTCTCCCATGCCAGCAAACCCCAACTCAATGAATTTCTCAATCCCAAAGGTTTTAAATAGTTTCTTTCTTTCTTCCATTATATGTTGTCTTATACATCTTATAGATCCATTTTCTTCGCAGCTGCAATCAATTCTTCCTTTTCCAGCTTCTTCATCATTGGTAGATAACTCCATCTGAGGCATAGGGATTATACAGGTCCCTATCATTCTTTTTTCAGCTTCCCCATCATGAACAATGAGGTTTAAATCTGAAACAACATTAGCATCATTTGATACCCATAACGAAACACGATAGAGGAGAAGAAGAAGATGAAACACAAATGTTTTCAGTATAAATTATTTTTTATTTTAAAAAATGTTTTTAATATTCTCTAAATTAAAATATCCATGTGGGCATTAAAATATTAGGAATTGCTGACATGGATCCAAATAATACCTGCCACCTCATTAATGAAGTTGACATATAAGCAAAATTGGATAGGGCACCATACAAATCCAAAGTCCATCAAAGTTAAGGGACCAAAATCGATGTTTTGTAATAGGGGGTCAATTGTTTAAAACACCCAAACTAAGGGGATCAAAAGTGCATTTAAGCCATACATGTTTTAGTTCTTTAACTTAATTTAATGTTTCGCTTTAGTTCCTTAACTAAAAAATGTTATAAGTAAGTCCCTTAAATTCACTTTCGTTATCCTATTTGGTCCCTTCCGTCAATTTCTAGCAAAAAAACGTTAAGTTCAGGTGATGTGGCCATCTAGCTAGATATATTTATCTGACATGACATTTTTGGTTATTTACAATATACTATTATAAGTTTTGGTTATTTGTTTATTTGTTTATCTAAGATTTAATTGTTTTCTCATAGAATAAATCTTTCAGCTTGGGAACTCACAGTATTCAACTTGATAACTTTTCAGAACAGATTCAATAGAGAAGGAATCTTATAAAAATATTTTGTTTATTGAGCTTAGTTTACTAGGGATTTCTCATAATCAAATATTGGATGAAAAAATATATAAATTTGTTGGAAATAGAAAAAAAATTGTATATTTCCCACTAAAATGAGAATTTAAGACTTAGATTCATATATATTTTGATTCATGCATTTAGGGACTTGGACTATTATTTATTTCTCCTTGTAAACATAATATGTAATTAATTATATAGTATGAATAAATATCATGGTTGCTGAGTGCTTTACTCACTCAAGCACATTCAGAAAATTTCTTATTTCTATTTTTCACATGGCGTCAGGGGACTATACTTCCGCTAATCATTATTTAGAGATCCGATTGGGCATTTTTATGCTGTTAGAACCCTTAAATCTTGACCAGGAAACACTTGTTGTCTACTTTTTCCAGTTAAACACTGTTTGTTTTTTCAGCACCCCATTTGCATAATTTTGTATTTCTTCAGGTAGTCATCTATCCAGTCGTTCTCTCTACACTTTCTGAAGGTTGTTTGTACAGTTTTCTGCCACTGCCGGTACTACTCTGCACATTTTTCACCAATCGTCTACACAGCACTAGAAGTTGTCACTACATTTTCTAGGTTGATTTCTTCATCGAAACTTATTTTTTTGATATCTTGTACATAAATATTTGGTGGTTGCTTCTGTTTCCTTTATGACCAATAGTATGGAAAAGTCATCAGGTAATTGCACTGTGGTGTATTCTGGTAAGCTTCCACTCTCATTTATATTTCATGTCTCAGAAACACCTTTTTGCTTCTTTTGGATATTAGATTCAGGAGCCACATACCACATGACACCCTCTTCGAAAGAGTTCTCCACATATTCCCCTTGTCCCACGAATAAAAAAAATTCTACTGCAGATGGTACTCTTATAATTGTAGTTGGCATTGGAGATATCCAAATAAATCATTCTATAACCCTAAAAAGGGTCCTCCATGTTCCAAAACTATTGATGAACCTAGTCTCCATACAAAAACTTACAAAAGATTTATCCTGTAGTGTGACTTTTCATAATGATTGTTGTATATTTCAGGATAAGGAGTTAGAAAAGACAATTGGATGTGTTAGATAAAGGAATGACCTTTAGGGTCCGTTTGGTTCAACGAAGGGAGTGGGAGGGGAGGGAATTTAATCGAGAGGAGGGGAAGGGAAGGGAAGGAAATGAAGGTATTTTAACTAAATGTATGTTTGGTTCAAAGAAGGGGAGGGGAGGGGAGAGATTTTTAACTACATATATGTTTGATTCACAAGGGGAGGGGATTGATTTTAAAACTAAATTACATTTTTATCTTTACAAGACATTCGAACATAACAGTAAACAACATCGCACATTAGTTGAACTATATCTATTCGACGCAAATCAAACTATTTGCTAATAACAATTCTTTGATCTTGATAATCCATCTAACCTAATAAAATAATTTATATAATTAAAAAGAGGTAAAATAATGTTAGAATGTTAAAAAAAATGAACAAGTAATGTTAGAATGTTCACTTTTTTTATATGAGAAAATAATTGAACTTTACTATAATTCATATCCTACGAAAAACTATTTGCTAACACGTATGTGTCGCTCCCTGGATTTTCATCCAGGTACAAACGCGAAAGTGGTGCGGAACACAGAGTCGCCAGCAATGTATATTTATCCCACGAGAGGGAAAGGGAACACCGCATAAACCTGAGGAAGAGGGAAAGGAATGGTCATCGCAACCATAGCCTGGGTTCGGGAGTCGGTTACGCGAGGGGAAGGTGTTAGCACCCCACGCGTCCATCGTACTCGATGGGATCCACGCTTGTTGTCTATTCTATGACTGTACTAAAACGGGGGAGGGGAAAATAAAGACAGACTCGGTAGGACGTCGTTGTCCTAGGCCTACGTACCCCCTTTGTGCAATGGGGAATTCAGAGTCAACGTAGTTCAGACCAAGTTCTTTTTGTGTTTTTTATGAGCGACGTTAAGTTCGAGTCCGGCAGTTAGGGTCGATGCCTGTTTGCGACTCAGACGGAAAGTAACGTGCCCTTTTTGAAAATAGCCTTTAGTTTGACAATCCCGAAGGAAAAAAATGATTTGAAATTTGTTTGTATTTTTTAGGACAGAAGTGACTTGAGTTAGTTCATAACTCAACTTGAACCAAAGTCTATGACACTGGAACGAATGCGTCGCATGGTCGTCCCCAATGGGACGTATGCTCAACACTCTAGAAGAGAGAAGGGGGACCCCTCAATCTTCATTTCCTATGTTTAAGGCTTGTGTTCAAGGCAAGTTGACCTTATTAAGTATCTTAGAGATGTTATGAGATGAGAAGAGGGACTCAAAAGAAAAGAAAAACACTAAGGGGATTCTATCCTAATGTTATCATGCAAAGATGGCCCTAAGGGGAGGTTTGACAACAACCTAAGCCTAAAGAAAAGAAAAGATGAGAGAAAGAAAGAGTGAGGGTGGACATGGATAACTATCCACACCCTTAAATAACTTACCTCAGCCCCTGCATAAAAGGTTAGTACAAAACAGACATAAGTGACAATAAGACCAATGAAACCCAAGCAAGTCACAAACCAAAGAGAAAAGGTTACAAACCAAATGAAACTCATCCAAGCCAGAATATACACCTTAGAGGTGACCCACAATGTTTACCAAACAAAATCAAGCAAATAGAATGCAAACCAGTGGCAAGACAAACAAGAGAGTTATCAAAGAAGGAGTAGAAGAAGAATGAGTGGATATGCAAGGTGATCATGCAAGAATGCTTCAAATAATATCCAAGTCAAAATGTGGATGACCTAAACATGTGCCTAAACATGCTATACAAGTGTCACATGAGGCATGCAAACGGATATCCAAGCATCAAACATCAATAGAAGAAGAAGGAAGCATATAAGTGAAACATGTTCAAGTATGCAAGATGAAACATGAATGACATATGATATGAATGAATACAAAGCTCCAAGGTCAGAAACATACATCCAATGAAATGTAAATGAATGATATGGCAGGGCATACACAAACCAAACATAAATCATGAAGAGACACAGATGAGAAGAAGTGAGAAGATAAGTTAAAGAAAAGGCATGCAAACCAAGCATTGAACATGTGCACAAAGTATGCAACAACCTCACACCAATGACCTATAATGGCAATAAAGTGACCTATAACAATTCAAACATGGTTTACTTGCTTGACAGGGTTGTGACTGCCTCACTCCTTGATTGTTGATGGATAACCATTGTGGTTTCACATCTCTTGACCTCTTGACGGTGGGGTAGAAGGTAATGGATCTCAGATGCACACTCTCCTTAAAATTTGAACGCTCGGTCAAACTAACTGACGCCTACGCTGCCCCTGGGTTAAGTATGAGGGTTTTTTTTTGTACGAAAGAAACTCCTACTTCAAGGCTCAAAGTGGTTAACGAGGGTCTATCTCCCTTATATCTCCAGTGTTTAGGGATTTGAAACAATGTCTGTACATCCTTAACAGGGTTTTATCCGAAAGCATGCAACCAAAGATTTTGCATTTTTTACTTCATCATCCTCCCTCAAAGAGTTTAAGCAAGAAAATTGGTATTGCAATGCACAAAAATATCATACAAATGAAAAAGAATTACTTCAAGAAAACATATTCATTGCATTAATATCATCATTAAAAACAAACAAGTCTTACATGCATACAATGCTTTAACAAGAAATGAAAAACTACAAATGAAAATGCAGTAAAGAAGCTGAAGATTGCCATTGTCGAGGAAGCTTGATTCTGTCTGGACGTATTTCCAGATTGAGCGCTCACTTGAGATAGGAGGCTTCAATTGATGTACATATCATCTTCAGTGAATGCAATGATCTCTGAGTCCACCAGGTCTTGCACCTCGTGCTTGGACACGTTGCAATTTTCAATGGAATGACCCGGTGTGTCTGAGTGATACTCGCATCTAGCATCCAGATCATAATCAGGAGGAATGGGGTCAGGGACAGGCTTGACATCCTTTAGTTCAACTAGAGAACTCTCAAGTAGACAGGCAAGAACATCACTGTGAGGAATAGGGAGTAGATCGAACCTTCTCGCAGGCCTTCGTGATCTTTGTTGTCTCTGTTGCTGAGGAGCATAAGGTCGTTGATTCTGAATAGACCATTGAACAACAGGAGGAATATACACAACACTAGTTTCTCCTTCCTTTCCCTTGGAGGACCCATCATAAGGTTTCTTTGCATCTTCAACAGCAATTCAAATCTTTCCCATTTTGATGCCGTTTTCGACTCTTTCTCCTGCCAATACAAGACCTGAAAATCCAGCTGACAAACATCCAACCAATTTCTCATAATAATGCCCCTGAAGCGTATCCATGAACATGTCAATGAGCTCTCTTTCCAACATCGGAGGTTGAACTCGGGAAGCCAATTCACGCCACCTCTGGGCGTACTCTCTAAAGCTTTCATTGCTCTTTTGAGACATATTCTGCAACTGTGTACAATTGGGAGCCATGTCGGTGTTATATTATAGTGTCTAATAAATGCCCCTTCCAGATCTCTCCAACTACGAACATCTTTCCTCTCTAGCTGCATATACCATTCCAGGGATGCCCCAGATAGGCTATCCTGAAAGCAATGCATCATCAACTTTTCGTTCTTTGCGTGAGCAGCCATTTTACTCGTGTATGCCCTGACGTGGGTCCTTGGGCAAGTCATACCATTGTACTTTTTGAAGGTAGGAGTCTGAAACTTGCGCGGGATAACGACGCCTGGAACCAGCCCCAAATCCTCCAAATCCATACCCACAGAATCCTGATTTACAACACCCCTTAGTTGTTCCTCAATCAACCTGAATCTCTGATCAGTGTCAATCTGGGAACCAACATCCCCACCTGCCACAGAGAATGCATCATCTTGAATATCATCAAACTGTCGGCCATGAATAGCACAGACACCAATACCACCTCCCCCAACATTTTCAGCCCCACCCGGGGGGATCACAATACCAGAAACAGGAATACCTCCGCCCGGAGGGCCATTCTGAACATTAGTACCAGTAACACCAGTATGACCTCCTCCATGAAGGACACCTTCTTCATCAATCCTTGCAATCAGTGGTTGGACAAAAGTTCTTAACTGCTCTTAGACCTGAGCAACCCCTTGCATTAAATCCATGAATTGGTTTATGCGAGTCCGCATCTCAGTCATCTCAGCTTGTAGTTGATCCATGAGTCTTTTCTGATTTGGTCTGGTAGAATACCGGTGAATGTGTTGATCTGCAATCCTATACTACGGAGGAGAACCAAGTAAGAACGCCAGAGATAAACACCTGTTATGCAAAATGATTATGGATATGCGAATGCAAATGAACATGTCTAAAATTCGCAGGGCGATCCACCCCTTGATTCCAGTTTAATTTCAAAAACCAGAATCAAAGTTAGGATGCAACCCTACAAATGAATAAACATGTTGGGATGCAAAATGATGATGCAAATGCACACATGGGGTCAAGGATGCCGCACAGACTGGAAACTGTTACACTGTACCAACTGAAGCATCTCAAATATCTGCCCAAATACCTTAAATACCGGAATAACCATAATACCACACTGATAAATCTGCTGAGCAGAAAACCGGGTATGTTGAAGGTCAAGGTTACCTGCAAACCTGTAAACACCCTGCCCTCTCACGTGTGGGTACTAGAAAGCCAAGGATCCTCAATATCATGGGCTCTCAGGTCGAGAAATGATGATACGTTCACCATTTCTGGTTTGGCATCATCACCAATCGAGGAGGCCTCAACTGATTCCCCTCAAAAGAAAACATCCTATGGCAAGTCCTCAGTTTTGGTACTGAGGTCGAGAAGCAATAGTACATTCATCCCTCGGGGTACAATACTATCACCAATCGAGGAGTGCTTTCACTGATTCTTTTCCAAAAGGAAAACCTATAGCAAGTTCCCAGCATTGGGTCCTCGGATCGACATGTGTAATGGGTTTGCCATTTCTGGTCTGCCATTATCACGTCTCGGGAGGAGTACCGTTATTGGGTCCTCGGGAATGGTCGCCAGAGTCGACAGTTTTCCAGGTTACATTCCATCATCTGGACCAATGCGCAGGATAGAACATTACCAAAGAAATCCTCGTCTGGATGTGGAGTTTTCATGTATACTACGTCTGGCCAAATGCCACACAAGTCACACTACTTTCCACGCTAATCCTACGTGTATACTCAAGCCTGGGTATTGGGCTTATCTCTCAGAACTCCCAACCCGCCAAACAGAGAAACAGTGCAGCAGATGATAATAATATGCAATGCAGTAAATGCAGTAAAAATAAAATACAACAAATAAAGCAAAACAAAAAACAAAAACACCCAAAGAGAACAAAAACAAACAAGTGCTAGGACAAACCCACTTAGGGAACTAATATCCCCAGCAGAGTTGCCAGCTGTCGCTCCCAGGATTTTCAACCAGGTACAAACGCGAAAGTGGCGCGGAACACAGATTCGCCAGCAATGTATATTTATCCCACGAGAGGGAAAGGGAACACCGCATAAACCTAAGGAAGAGGGAAAGGAATGGTCATCGCAACCATAGCATGGGTTCGGGAGTCGGTTACGCGAGGGGAAGGTATTAGCACCCCACGCGTCCATCGTACTCGATGGGATCCACGCTTGTTGTCTATTCTAAGAGTGAGTTGTCCTAACATCTATGGCTGTACTAAAATGGGGGAGGCGAAAACAAAGACAGACTCGGTAGGACGTCGTCGTCCTAGGCCTACGTACCCCCTTTGTGCAATGGGGAATTCAGAGTCAACGTAGTTCGGACCAAGTTCTTTTTGTGTTTTTTATGAGCGACGTTAAGTTCGCGTCCGGCAGTTAGGGTCGATGCCTGTTTGTGACTCAGACGGAAAGTAACGTGCCCTTTTTGAAAACAGCCTTTAGTTTGACAATCCCGAAGGACAAAAATGATTTGAAATTTGTTTGTATTTTTTAGGACAGAAGTGACTTGAGTTAGTTCATAACTCAACTTGAACCAAAGTCTATGACACGGGAACGAATGCCTCGCATGGTCGTCCCCAATGGGACATATGCTCAACACTCTAGAAGAGAGAAGGGGGACCCCTCAATCTTCATTTCCTATGTTTAAGGCTTGTGTTCAAGGCAAGTTGACTTTATTAAGTATCTTAGAGATGTTATGAGATGAGAAGAGGGACTCAAAAGAAAAGAAAAACACTAAGGGGATTCTATCCTAATGTTATCATGCAAAGATGGCCCTAAGGGGAGGTTTGACAACAACCTAAGCCTAAAGAAAAGAAAAGATGTGAGAAAGAAAGAGTGAGGGTGGACATGGATAACTATCCCCACCCTCAAATAACTTACCTCAGCCCCTGCATAAAAGGTTAGTACAAAACAGACATAAGTGACAATAAGACCAATGAAACCCAAGCAAGTCACAAACCAAAGAGAAAAGGTTACAAACCAAATGGAACTCATCCAAGCTAGAATATACACCTTAGAGGTGACCCACAATGTTTACCAAACAAAATCAAGCAAATAGAATGCAAACCAGTGGCAAGACAAACAAGAGAGTTATCAAAGAAGGAGTAGAAGAAGAATGAGTGGATATGCAAGGTGATCATGCAAGAATGCTTCAAATAATATCCAAGTCAGAATGTGGATGACCTAAACATGTGCCTAAACATGCTATACAAGTGTCACATGAGGCATGCAAACGGATATCCAAGCATCAAACATCAATAGAAGAAGAAGGAAGCATATAAGTGAAACATGTTCAAGTATGCAAGATGAAACATGAATGACATATGATATGAATGAATACAAAGCTCCAAGGTCAGAAACTTACATCCAATGAAATGTAAATGAATGATATGGCAGGGCATACACAAACCAAACATAAATCATGAAGAGACACAGATGAGAAGAAGTGAGAAGATAAGTTAAAGAAAAGGCATGCAAACCAAGCATTGAACATGTGCACAAAGTATGCAACAACCTCACACCAATGACCTATAATGGCAATAAAGTGACATATAACAATTCAAACATGGTTTATGAAGTCAAAAAAGCAATCCCAAATGATGGCACAAGTGCCTTCTCAAACAAGTAATCAGACATGATCAAAGATGTGCATACAAGAAGACCTCAAACAAAGAGCAATAAAAAAAATCAGAAAAACATCTTCTAAAATTACCAAATTAAAACTCAACACACCTCAACCAGGGGTAAACATCATGTAAAAAACACATGCAAAAATTCACAAGATAGGTCACTCAAACAATTATGGAAATTCAGATGAGAAACATGGTTCAGTATGCAAAAGAAAAGGACCAAAAATGCAATATGAAATGATTTTAAAAATGAGAGAAATTTTTTTTAATAAACTTCAGTATGTTGATGAAACAATGCAAAAAGAATGGACTCAAAATGTTTTATGGATGATGAGAAATAAAATAAACAAGTTAGAGTATGCATACATGGAATAAATTCAAAAGAAAATAAACAAATAATTAATTCAGATGGTAAAAATAAAATAAAATGATAAAATAAAATTTGAGAAAATTTTATAAAATGCTAAACATGACTCATGGATTTTCTGGTAGTTTTTGGATGCAATTATCTATTTTTAAAAAATAAAAATGAGATGCGATAATTAAATAAAATAAAAATATGGAAATATGCATGGGGTGTGAGTAGCAGCCCAGACACGTTGGCAATTGAAATGGGCTTAAAGGAGGGGGTGTAAATAGAAAGCCCAAACACTTAAATCCATCAAAAAAACAAAAAAGGATAACATGTGAACCCAGTCCACCACGTTGACTCCATATGAGCCCTTGGATCAATCCAATGCACGCCATTAGTCAACCAAACCAAAAACCATCATGATTAACGCTCAGGATCACACGACCATCAAAATTAACATACACAAGCGCACACTTAAACACTCAGAATTTAAAATAAAAGAACACGTGATCCACACCTGATTCACTTAATGCGTTGGCAAAATGTACGCCATCAGATCACATCAACGTTCCAGATCAAACCAAAATTAATATGATGGATGATTCAGATTAGAGGTTCATAATAACTATCATGGATGGACACACACACAATTAATGAAATAAAACAAAATTTAAATGATGTGTCAACGCATGGACCGTTAGATCAAGCACATCAATGGCCACGATTACGCCTTCCCCAACCAAACCCTAATCTCACCGGATCCCTTACCAGCCGCCGGAGCTAGGGTTTCGGTCACCCTCTCCGGTGAGCTGCAACAAAAACTTTTCCAGAAATGGCATATGAGTACACTAAATTGATCAGAAAAACATGAGGATCAATAATATCACATTAAAAATCCCAAACAAGCAACGTACAAAAAGAATCGAACGAAATAATGTTTGCATCCAAAACTTAAAACTCATGGAACAACCAATCTATACATCCAAACTCCCAACAAAACACACCAGAGTTATCAGTGGGCCTCAAATATCATTATACACACCAGAAAATAGAATTCTAAGACCATGGAAAATGCGCTGACCTTAGATCACGCAACCTTTACACTTGTTGTTAGCTTCAAACGATGGTTGCTTCGTGCTCTATGGATTCCAAGAATGAAGACTGTCTAGAAATTTTGTGAAAAGCTCTAAAGGATTGAGAGATTTGAAGGAATGAAGTTTTAGGGTTCAAAGTTTTGTTCTCCTCAAAATCACGTGTCTTCCTTTCAATGAGTGTATGATTTTAGCTTAAATACCTAGGGTTATCACACTGATTAGCAATTAGGTCTCAATCATTCCTTGGTTAATGAGTTTTGGATCATTTGACAAATTTGCATAATGTGAAATACACCCTCCTCCATGCATGTACACCCATGCATTTTATGATAGATCATTTATGTTTCAATTGCTAATCACACCTGAATTGGATTTGTACCTTGAGATGTCTTGGCCCATGAGTTTTGAATGATCTTGCAATTTTGCATAATGGGAAATAAGTGATGGATTTGTCATGGAATCCCTTGGTTCAAAGGCTAAACATGATCCTTATGGAATTCACTTTGATGTTAGATTGTGCCTTGAAGCAATGGAACCAATTATAGGTCACTATGTCCCAAAATGCAAAAGTTGTGAAAATGGAACCATAAGGAAACCCTAAAAACCACCTTGCCTTATTTTGATCATAACTTGAGTTTCACAAATGATATGGAGACCATCTAGTACTTGTTGGAAAGGGTAGAAAAAGATCTTTAACTTTCATGTTTGAGAAAAATTCATTTGAAGCTTCCTTGATGATGAAAAGTCAAGATGAATGTAGTGTAAGAATTTACCCAGAATGGAAACTTTTAAATTATAGGTCATTTCCATATTTAGTAACTTTGTACCAACCCTTGATTCCTGATAAATGGTATGGAACTTGACCCTTTTGAAGAACACCTTCTCCTCTTGAACTGCCTCAGGCACCTTGACCCCATGTTAAGAACCAATGATATGCACACATGATAATGCAAAAAATGAAATGAAACCTAAGCCAGTTAGTACTAAAGTAAGAGAGCAAATTTTGGGGTGCTACAGTATGATTAGGACACAAGTTTAATATACAATTCACAATCCTATGAAACCATATAATTCATAATCCTACGAAACAATATAATTCATAATCCTTCTAAAGTTTTTCCTAAATAAAATTAATACTAAAGTTTAACATATAATTCCTAATCTTAGAAAAAATTATTTGCAACTAGTACGTGGCATTCAATTTGGTCTACATAACATAAACAAATTGAAGGGGCGCAAAAATAAGGACAAACTTGGAATTAAAATAAATAATTAAGGATAAATTAGGGAATATAATAAAATTTTAAATAATGAATCTTCCCTCCCATCCAAATCCCCCCAATTTGGAGGGGAGCAAAAAGTGAATCTATGAGGGATTTTGCTCCCCTCCCCTCCCCTTATAAAGAATAAACCAAACAAATATATTTAAAAATATCCCCTCACCTCCCCTCCCCTCTCCTCCATCTACCCTCAACCAAACAGACCCTTACTATCTTGAAGAATCAGGTCAGTGTACAAAAGTTCACTTGTCCCACTCATTTATGTTAGAGTCAGTACTCTCTAAAAAGGAAAAAATATTTCTTTTTCATTGTCTATTAGGTCATTCTTCTTTTGGGGTCATTAAAGTTTTGTTTCTATCTTTATTCAATAGCGTAGATATTGAAAGTCTTCATTTGTGATGTGTGCGAGGTTGCTAAACATAAGCATTTATCTTTTCCATTAAACAAAAAAAACAAGTCTTTCCCGCTTCTATCTTATTCATTCAAATGTTTGGGGCCCTTCTTCTAATCCAAATGTAACAGATGCTAGGTGGTCTGTTACTTCTAAAGACGGTTGTACCCAAGTTACTTGGGTGTTTTTACTCCGAAACAAGTCTGACGTCAGTATTGTTTTCCCAAAGTTTTTCTACATGATTAAAAACCAATTTGGAGTAAACATCAAAAGGCTTAGGTCTGATGTTGGAAAAGAGTACTTCAATCATGTTTTTACTTCTTTCTGTAAAAAAGAGGGAATTGTCCATGAGTATTCTTGTGTTAAAACACCACAACAAAATAGAATTGCAGAAAGAAAAAATAGGCATCTATTAGACCAAAATCGAGCACTATTGTTTCATCAAAATGTTCCAAAATATTTGTGGGGGAGGCCGTTTTCACTGGCACATATCTTATTTATCGATTACCTTCTAGAGTATTACGGTTCAAGAGTCCTATGGATTTGTTTTCTTCCTTCCATCCAAAATTTTTTAGTAAGCAGTAATCTTAAACTTATAATCTTTGGATTTGTCTCATTTTTCCATGTTCATAGTCAAGACAGAAAAAAAAACTCGACTCTAGAGCCCTAAGATGTGTTTTTGTCGGGTATTCCTCTACTCAAAAGGGGTATAAGTGTTTCCATCCTCCATCTAATAAGTTTTTTGTGTCGCGGGATGTTACCTTTCATGAGGAGGAACCGTACTTCACTCAACCTTATCTTTGGGGGTTGAATTTAAGGGAACATAAGCTTGAAAGTCTTGATCTTTATAGTCTTAATTCAAATACACTCAATCTGTCTAGTATTAAGTCAAATACATCTAGTTATTCTAGTCATGGGTCAAATACAATCAATCTCTCTCATTCTGGTATTGACTCAAATACACTAAATCTCTCTGGTCTCGAGTCAAAATCCACCTAATTCTTCTAGTTTTGAGTCAAATAGACCTAATATTTCTGGTCTTGAGTTAAACACACTTGTACTAGACCCATCTGAGGCGGAAGAAGTAAGAGTTGAGTTAAATCAATCAAACACAACAATAGTTGAATTTGGACCTGAAGTGGATTTAAGATATGTAAATAATTTAGTTTACATGAGAAAGTCAAAGGCCATTCTTGAATCGACACAAGTTCAAGAGTCTGTCTCGACTCTTTCAAATGAGGTAATTAATTTTTTTTTAATCAAGATAAAATTTATTAATTCAAAAAACAATACAACTCAAGGTGATCCCAAGGATCCAACCAACCAAACAAGACTAAAGCCCACAAAAGGCATTACATCAACAATCTAGCTATGTGGTTTCGCAATTTCATATTGTTTCACCCTCTATACACCACACTATCTATTATATCTTTCTCTATATTCATATTATTTACATCTCTTTAAAAACAAATTTTGTTTCTATAATTCCATAAGTTGTAAACTGTTTCAGTGAAGGCCATTTTCAAAATGGTAGCCCTCCACCCTTTTCCTTTGGTTCTTGTTGCAATCCACTTAAGCTCATTCTCCCAACTTGTTGGTTTGTGCTTAATTTTCAGCCATGTAAAAATACTAACCCAGGTATCATTCATCATCTTGCAATAAAAAAACAAGTGAGCCAGGGATTCCTCTTCTCTTTTACAAATACTACAAGTACTGTCTTGCATAATTCCAAATCTCTTCATACGATCCTTAGTTGCCAGCATCCATGGCAAGCTAGCCATAGGCAAACAATAGCTCTAGGTCTTGCCTTGTTGTATTTAACAATACCATACCAGTCGATACAGTTCCTATCATCAATCATTTTCGTATAGAAGGGTGTGAGTTTGAATTTCTGCTGCAACAGAGCTTGATCCCACAATTGTTAATTATCCCTAACTCTTTCTCTTTGACTCAGAATACATTTGAGGATCCAAGAGGTTTGCTTCTTTTCCTCATACTCCATGATAGGTTTGCCCTTTAAGTAATAATTGTTCACCCACTTAACCCAAAGAGTGTCCTCTTTCCTACACAAATTCCAAAGACACTTCAGCAGTAGAACATTATTCCACTCTGTTAAGTTGGTGACCTGCAACCCTCCTTGCTTGGCAGTACTACACAGTCTCTTCCAAGCCACAGGACTTTTCCTGCTCAACTCACTGCTACCTGTCCAGATGAAGCTTCTACACAAAGCATCAATCTTCTTAATGACAAACTTAGGGAGAGGGAAGCACTGCATCCAATATTGGGCAATGGCACATGAAATGCTCTTGACCAATTGGATCCTGCCAGCATAGCTTAACAACTTGGTAGTCCAGTGTGTCATCCTACTAGTGATTTTCTCCACTAATGGCAAGTAAGCATTAATATTGAGCTTTTTGCTAGTTAATGGCACACCAAGGTACCTAACAGAGAGATCACCTTCCTGAAAATCTATTATGCCTCTGAGCCTGTCTCTATCCACATTGTCAATGCCACCAAATAAAATTTTTCTTTTATGGGAGTTCGCCCTCAAACTTGTGGAATCAGTGATCTACTTAAAAGTCTTCAACATCATTGTCACAGATAAATCATCTCCCCTACAGAAGAGAAGCACATCATCAGCAAACATGAGGTTTCTTAGGCCCAATTTCTCACTTTTAGCATGGTGATTGAAATTAGGATCTTGTTGCATTTTCCACATCAACCTGTGCATATACTCCATAACCACCACAAACAACAAAGGTGAAATTGGGTCACCTTGCCTAATTTCTCTCCTGGCTTCCAAAACTTTAGACAATGTGCCATTCATGTTGAACTTATAGGAGACAGTGGTGACTCCTAGCATGATCCACTGAATGAACTGTCTTGGGATGCCAATTTCCTTGAGAATACACTTCATTGCTCTCCAATTGACCATATCATATGCGTTTTGAAGATCAACTTTCATCATGATTCTAGGTGTTCCCCTCTTCCTACTGTAGCCTTTAAGCAACTCATATGCAAGCATAATGTGATTATGAATGTGTTGGCCAGGAATAAAAGCAGCTTGACAAGGACTGATGACATGTTGTAAGACTTTTCCTAGCCTATCAGTTAAGATTTTGGAGATTATCTTGTAAACTGTGGTACAACCAGCTATTGGTCTGAAGTCCTTTATAAGCTTTGCTTGTCCTCCTTTAGGTATAAGAGTCACAACTGTGCTATTGAACGCTTTATACATTCTCCCTGTGTAAAATAATTCCCTGATATCAGCTATCACATCATCTCTTATTATATGCCAGCACACCTTGAAAAATTTGGCTCCATACCCATCCAAGCTAGGGGATTTCAAATCTCCAATCCCTTTGAGAGCTGTGGTGTCATACCCTAAATTTTGACCATTAAGACTCCCCATCATTGTCCAAATCATCATCACAATATGGATGCACCTTTATGCCTCATCAATCTCCTCAAATATGGGTGAGCATTCACCACAAACAAGAATTAGGGTTTTGAGCCCTCTCAAAGCACTTAGACAAAGGATCAATCAAGAATTGACATGGTCTTCAACTTGTCCAACCTCTCAAACACCCATAAGATATCAAGAGGACTCCCACATCAAGAATCAAGCACAAAGTTGCACATTCCAAGTGGATCAAGCCTCAAGATCGCCAGTGTCACCAAATTAGGGTTTTGGTAGACCAAGGCCTCCAGATGAAAATTTTCATCTAGGCATGAGCCAATGCTTCAAAGCACAACCCAAGATACTCCAAGGGACTTCATGGACCCAATCATCAAGTCAGTTTAACCTCAGGGGATGCATTTACCGAAAATTAGGAATTAGGGTTTCTTGACCTAATTCACCCCTAAGTTGACTTTTGAGACAAAACATGAGCCAAGACCTCAAGACATGATTTGAGGGTCTATAATAAACCACATTGATCCATTTGCAACAATGGATTGATTCAAGAAGCTTGATCCACAAGTTTCAATTTCATCAGGACCACAATTAGGGTTTCAAGGAAAAAAGTCAACTGTACCTTTGACTTTTGACCAAGACATGCTCCCAAACCTTGGGACATGATTCAATACACCCTATAACACCTATGAAATATACCCATTAGGTTTAATTTAGATCTAGGACTTGATTTCACCAAGGAACGTACAATTTGGAATTCATCTGATAAAAAGTCAACTGTGCACAAAAGTCAAGTTTGACTTTTTGAGATTTTTCAATATTATGGTTCCTTGATCCTAAAATAATGTTAATGTGTGATTGTAATCATCATTCATCAAGAAAAATCAAAGAAAGTGAGTTAACTTGTAAAAGGGGTAACCATAAAAAAACTTAGAATTTTTCTAAGTTATGGAACAAAGTGGCTAGGGTACCAACTTCTAAGGACCATAACTTGAGATCTAAGTAACCATTTTGGATGGTCCAAAGCTGGATTTGTAGCTCTCATGGCATACTTTAAAAATGTCAACTACATCTCATTCCAATTCCTCATGGATTTTTAGTTATGGAGTGATCAAAATGGCTGAAAACACAAAAGTGACATTATTCCAACACTTAGTGAAATTTTCACTAAGTCAGAATTTGCCTTATTTTTCCCAAATGTAGAGGAATTTTTCATTGTAATTCAAGTTGATTCAAAACCAAAGGTGGACATTGTGTTGAAATAGGATATGTCAGCTTTCCAAAATGTCCAAGAACCCCGTGAAACTCCACTTGAGCTAGGAGTTATGATTGCTGCAACATGCCTTGCTGCAAATTGTCTTGGCAAGGCAGATTTGTGCATAAGGGGTCGATTTGATCAAATTGTGCAACAACAAGCATGGTTATCCATCTGCACAACTCAAGGGGGACAAACAAGGGACAAGCATTGATCTATCAGCCTCCAAAGTCCCAAAATCTACAATAGCTATGCCAAACCTAAAAAGCTAAAGATTCCTCAAGACTCCAATTTTGTTTTGGAACATTCAATGGATGCTTAGAGGTGGCATGTATCAGAGCAAAGATGAACACTTCAGTCAAGCCTTATCCTTGAATCAAAGAACCATAGGCCTGTGCTCTAACCTCAAGTCAATGGCTAGAGGAGACTTGAGATTCCATTTGATCCACATTGGCCAAAGGCCTGCTACAGTCGCCATTCCCTATTAATACCAAAACAAACTTGACACACTATAAATAGACCTTATTTCTGATCAGTTTGAGTACACCAAAGGCCTATAACACTTTCCTTTCTCAAAATCACACTCTCACTTCCAAAAATGCCTTATAATGCAAGCTACTATCGGGTTTTGAATTAGAATGTGTTTCTAAGAAAACCAATCACACACACACACACACCTCATAAACATCATATGTGAGCTGATCAAACACTAAACCAACAACTGGAACACCAAATTCATGAAATCATCATCCATTTGCTCAAGGTTTCAACAAAGTTGCAGTTGAGGTGCCATAATCTGTTCCAGTTCATTTCAAATTAATCCGAGCTTTCAAACACACTCCATATGGTGTAGGGAAGCTGTTCAGATCATCACAACTCATCTGTAACACCTCTAACTCAAAAATCAAATTGCTCTTGCTGCCACGACCTTCAAGTAAGCCTAAACTTGGTCATCTCATAATTTATGCATATTTCCTCGCACAAAACTTTTGCCAAATGTTCATAATCATGCATAAAATGTTTCTCCTCTATTGATTACTTTGTAGGAATCGTGTATCAAATTTCTCAGCCTTCATGCACAAATTAGGGTTCTTGAGGTTTTGTTTTGATTTATCATTCCATGCTTAAAATAAATGAAATTAAAGACCATAGACATGACCGTGAGTTGAAAACGAGCAGATTGATATGTGGATTGTATGATTCCATCAATTATTCAGTGAGATTGATGAGATAACGTAAATCTGGGCAAAACGCGGCAGCGAGCAAGAACAAGATGTTCTTGGCGCCCTTTTTCAAATATTTGAATTTTTTAATTTTTGGGATTTTATTTAATTGATTCAAAAATTAATTTCTCTCTGAATTTTAATGATTTTGAGTTGATTCTTTTTTTAATAATTCACAAAAATGTTAAAATGTTTTATTTTACAAAAATTCCCTAAAAATGTTATTTATTTCACACATTTGATATTTTTGGAAATAATTAATTTTTATTTATTTTTCAACATTTTGAAAATTTTCTTTCTCTTGATTTTCCAAACTAAAATGATTTTCAGTCATTTTGTGGATAAAAACATGATTTTTGAAACATTGATCCAAGATCACCACTCATTTTTCACATGTTTTCAATAATATTTATTAATTTTTTAACAAAATTAGGATTTTGGTTGATTCCACCCTCATCAGTATTTTTCAAACACTCATGGGCCTTTAATAGAGTGTAAGACCTAACCCTTGTTGTACAAAAACCTTTTTGGGCCTCAATGTATTGTATAAGTCCCGATACAATTTCAGGAATTTCGACGCGATCGTCGTTTTCAAACTTTTTTTCAATTGGGCATTGTCATACCCCAAATTTTGACCACTAAGATTTCCCATCATTGTGCAAATCATCATCACAATATGGATGAACCATCATGCCTCATCAAAAGCCTCAAGGGTTGTTGAGCATTCACTACAATCAAAACTAGGGTTTCAAGCCCTCTCTAAGTGCTTAGACAAAGGATCAATCAAGGAATGACATGATCTTCAACTTGTCTAACCTCTCAAGCATTCATAATGGAACAAGAGGACTCCCACTTCAAGGATTAAGCACAAGGTTGCTCCCTTTTAGGTGGATCAAGCTTCAAGATCGCCAGTGTCACCAAATTGGGGTTTTGGTCAACCAGGGCCTCCAAAGGGAAATTTTCCTCTGGGCATGAGCCAAAGATCCAAAACATAACCTAATATACTCCATGGAACCTCATGGACCTATTCATCAAGTCAATTTGGCCTCAGGGGATGCATTCATCAAAAATCAGGAATTAGGGTTTCTTGACCTAATTCACCCCTAAGTTGACTTTTAGGGCAAATCATGAGCCAAGACCTCAAGACATGATTTGAGGGTCTCTATTGAACTATATTGATCCATTTGGAACAATGGATTAATCCAAGAAGCGTGAGCAACAAGTCTCAATTTCATCTGCACCACAGTTAGGGTTTTAAGGAAAAAGTCAACTGTAACTTTGACTTTTGACCAGGACAAGCTCCCAAGCCCTAAGACATGATTCAATATACCCTATGACACCCATGGAACATGTCCATCAAGTTTGATTTAGGTCAAGGACATGATTTCCTGAAGAATTGCACAGTTTGGAATTCATCTGATAAAAAGTCAACTGTGCACAAAAGTCAACTTTGACTTTTTGAGATTTTTCACCAAAATGGATTTTTAACCCTAAAATTCTGTTAATGTGTGATTTGAATCATCATTCATCAAAAAAAATCAAGAAAAGTTGGATAACTTGTAAAAGGGGTAACCATAAAAACTTAGAAATTTTTCTAAGTTAAAAAATAAAGTGACAAGGGTACCAACTTTGGAGGATCATAACTCCTAAACCACAAAGCCATTTTTTCTCATCCAAAGATGGATTTGTATCCCTCATTACCCTCTACAAAAACTTCAACTACAAGTTATTCCAATTCATTAAGGATTTTAAGTTATGGAGTGATCAAAATGGCTGAAAAATGAAAATGTCACTTTTTCCAACACTTAGTGAAATTTTCACTAAGTCCAAATTTGTCTTCATTTTTTTCCAAATGTAGGGGAATTTTTCACTTGGATTCAAAAGAGATCAAAACCAAACATGTTCAAATAGTTGTTGTATCATGTAAGGGCTTTCCAAAATGGCCAAGAACATTGCCAAATTCCATTTGGGCTATGAGTTATGACATTGGCAAGTGGCCTTGCTGAAATCTGCCAAGGCAAGGCAGAATTTGCATTTTGGTCGATTTGCCAAAATCAGCCAAATCCAAATGCTCCTATCCACTTGGACACCTCAGGGGATTGAATCTAAAGGGGACAATCACTGAGCCAAGCCTCCAAAGTCTTTGGAACAAGAAATAGCATGTTGAACCTAGAATGGCCAAAATAGGGACAAGACTTCAATTTTGGAATGAGGCATTCAATGGAAGCATCAAGGTGGCATGGACTGAGCCATTCTCAACTGAATTCAGTCAAGACTTATCCAATACCAAGGGAACCACAGCCCTGTGCCCTAACCTCTAGTCAATGGCTAGAGGAGACTTGGATTCTCATTGGACAACATTGGCCAAACCTCTGCTGCAGTTGCCATTCACTGTGGATCCCAAAACAAACTTACTCTACTATAAATAGAGCTCAATTGTGATCAATTTGAGTACACCAAAGCCATCAAACAGATGCTTTCCTCAAAATCTCTTCTTTCACCTCAAATTTGCCTTCCAAAGCAAGTAATTCCGAGTTTTTGAGTTAGAGAGCCATTCCATCACAATCAATCACACACACATCATATATATCATATGTAAGCTGTGCAAACTATCACATGTGACCTGTAATCACAAAATCACAAAGTCACCTCTCAAAACCTCAAAATAGGCTTTTTTTGCATTTTTCAAGCCATGTCTTGATTCAGTCACTTTCAAAACCAGATAAAACCTCAAACACACTCCAAATATCATCCTTGAACTGTCCCAAATGGTTCCCAACATCTGGAACACCATTTGAGGAAGTTGCTATTTTGGTCACTTTTAACCCCTTTTGCAAGAAAGGGACAGTTTGTGTTTTTGCAGGTACCAGTCAATTCCAATCATCCTAAAAGCATCCTAGGGATCATTTGAGGTGGTTCAAAGCATAAAACCATATTTGGAGCAAGAGGTTTGGCAGATTGCAGAGAAAACTCCAAAATTCCAAAGAAGGGTAAGCCTCTCAACTTGCCCTCACCAAAACATGTGTGCATTTGAAGTCCACTGAGTATGCATCTCTTATATATGTCATATGTGTTGTGTTTGTGCCAATTGATCATGTAATTCATGCCTGTATCAAAGTGTAGCATAGAAAATGCAATTATAGTCCATTTTCAAAACCACTATCGGGTTTTGAGGAGGGAGTGTGATATGAAAAAAACACCACCACCATTGGATTCCTTGTGAAATTCTGGCCCAGATACATATAAATTTTGTCTCCAACCATTAAGAATTGAGAAAGTTATGACCTTCACGTTTTTGAGCCAAAACTTGCCTTGGGCAAGCCAAAACCAAGGCATGACTTGTATATTTGTTGTTTTGTTTCAAGCAATGGATGTATCACCACCCCAGTGGTAAGGCGCGCGCCTTGTATGCTTGAGGTCGTGGGTTCAAACCCCACCCATGCCATTTTGTGATTTTTCACATTTTTGCTATTTTTCCAACTATTTTCATGTTTTATTAATTATTTGGGAAATTAATAACTCTTTCAATTTTAATTATTTTTTATTGGTTCTTTTTGCAAAAAATCACAAAAATGATGAAATATTTTATTCCACAAAAAAAATTAAGTTTATATTATTTATTTAATATAATTATTATTTTTGTGAATAAATTCATTTTTATTTGTTTTAAAACATTTTTGAAATGAATATTCATCTTGAAAAATCAAGACCAAATGAGTTTTAATATCTCTTGTGATTTATACCTCATTTTTCAAACCTTAAACAAAAATCACAAGTGGTTTATTCAAACCTATTTGATATTTTTCATTTGATTTTCTTTAAATATTTACTTTTAAAGAATAAAATTAGGGTTTCTTTGATTTTCACTCAAACAAATCATTTTATACACTTGGGCCTCTATTAGAGTGTAAGACCTAACCCCCCATGTACAGAAAACATTTTGGGCCTCATTCGTTGTATAAGTCCCTCTGTACATTTTCAAATAAACGGCGCGATCGTCGCCTTTTCAAAATAACTCTGGGCCTACCCTCGAGTAGTAAGACCCATTTCTTTTCTTAAAATACATTTGGGCCTCTATTAGAGTGTAAGACCCAATCCCCTTTTAACCAAAACTTTTTGGGCCTCAGATATTGTATAAGTCTCACTGCGTTAAAAGAAAATCTCGGCGCGATCGCCATTTTTCAAACTGAAAACCATTTGGGCCTACCCTCGAGTAGTAAGACCCATTTCTTTTCTTAAACTTCTTTGGGCCTCTTGAGAGAGTGTAAGACCCATCCCTTTGTACAGAAAACCTTTTTTGGGCCTCAGTCACTTGTATAAGTCCCTCTGTATAAATTCACCAGTGCGCTCACTAATAAAACCCTGGGCCTCTCCTTGAGCTGTAAGCCCCAAATCTTTCTTTTTCAAAACACTTTCTCCTTTGATCTTGAATATACTATTGTTTTCAATCTTTCTTTGTTGAACAACTAACCAAACAACATGGAAGCTCTACAACCGAGTAAGTGGTTATTGCTTTCATTTACCTCTTTCATATACTTATAACTGTATTGTGGGGCTGTCTCGCTGTAAGTCTTCTTTCATAAACTCATATCAACTGTGTAATAATAGTATAGATATTTAGAGTTTCCTCGGCAACTACGTCTAGCATTAAGCCCGTCGATCACTCTTAGAAATAGTCTAAACTAGATCCCCATAGGATTACCAGACACAGTCTTCCCTCCTCTTGGGGTTAAACAATATGGAGACATGAAAGGCAGCATTCTCTGTGAACCCTTTCATAGACTGTCACTCGTAGAAGTTGTCAAAGAAACTCTATACCCTAGAGATGATCTTTTCTCTGTGAATGGCATCTCTTGAGTTTCTTCCAAATTCTCGAACTTTCCTGACTTGATCTATTCCCTGTGAATAGCTTGCCTTGAATTTCTCGGGGTTTGGGGACCCACAGGCTTCTTAAAAGCACTTGTCAAGAAACTCTACTCCCTAAAGATGATCTTTTCTCCGTGAATGGCATCTCTTGAGTTTCTTCCAAATTCTCAAACTTTCCTGACTTGATCTATTCCCTGTGAATAGCTTGCCTTGAATTTCTCGGGGTTTGGGGAGCCATCGGCTTCTTAAAAGCAACCGGCCTCCTCTTGGGCATCGTACAAGGACCCACAGGCTTCCTAAAAGCAACCTCGCCTCCTCTTGGGCTTAGTACAAGGACCCTACGGCTTCTTAGAAGTACTCACAGCCTCCTCTTAGGCTTCGTATAAGGATCTCTTCCTTCGGGAATGATAGCCTTCTCTTGGGCTTCATACAAGGACCGATCGGCTTCTTAAAAGTTTCCAGCCTCCTCTTGGGCTTCGTACAAATTATCCCGACGACCTCCTAGAGGTATAGGAACAGAACTTAATCATCTCCATAGAGCAGTCCTTTCAAAGAGTCTACTACTGTTTCTCAAAGCATAGTACAAAAGATAAAACTCTAGACACGGACAGTCTAATTTCCTTGAGTCTCAAAGACATTCTCAAGTGACCCCTTCGTTAAATAGGAAGAAAACCCGTAGACTCGGACAGTCTCAATACCCTTCGGATTTCCCGCTTCCTTAAAGAACAGGAATAACCCGGATCCTTGAATCAAATCCTTGAGTACAATGTTGCTCATATAAGAACTGATTTTCTCTTTAAAAATCAGTATACTGGACCTGTCACTTAACTGAAACAGTTACCATAGCCTCCTCTTAGACTTTATATAATGATCCTTCTTCAGTGAAGTTAGCCTCCTCTTGGGCTTTATACAATGATTCTTCCCAGCGAAGCAAGCGTTTAGCCTCTCTCTCGGGCTTTATACGAGATACCAAACGACTCCATCATTGAGTCAAAACCTTTTAGCCTCTCTCTCGGGCTTTGTACGAGACACATATTAGGCTCCTCTTAGGCTTTGTATAAGGAAAACCTTTTAGCCTCCTCTTAGGCTTTGTATAAGAAAACCACTGGTTGATCCAATTAACCTTTTAGCATCAAAGATGTGCCTCGTTCACAGTACACAAACATCAACAACTCTTTCCCCTTCATCTAATCGCTGTAAGCGGCAAGCCTCTAGATCATCTACATCCATGCCACTGTCCCTCTTTTAGCATGAGAAATTCCTGAGGAAAAATGGCATTGCTCTACACTGAGTTAAAGTCTTCTCCTTCAGGTTAAAACCCCCTATAAAGGAAATTATGGCATTGCTCTACACTGAGTTAAAGTCTTCTCCTTTACAATCAGTCACCCAACAGTTGTGACAAACAAACCCCTCCTTAGAGATGACAAATTCTCTCTAAAGTCGAGACCTTTTAGCTTCACATCTTGGGCTTTGAACAAGATACAAATAGACTCTTCAGCTTCACATCTTGGGCTTTGAACAAGATACAAATCACCTTTCGCTTCACGTCTTGGGCTTTGAACAAGACACCAAAAACACTCATTTCCTCCCATAGAATAGGAGGAACTACGAACGCTCTGATTTCCCTGTTTCGGTAAACGGGAATACATAGGCATAAGATTGAAAGAAAAATCTTAGCGAGCACACTAAACAAAAACCCAAAATTCCATACTCTCATGTATCTATCAAAAAGCATTAGTCCTAACATCCTAATCCTTGTTTCCCGCCAAAAAGTCCTAGAAAAAAAAAGAACCGTATTGGCGAAAATACAAATAACCAGTACAAAGGCCCCCCACATTGATAGCATTCGTAACCTAACAGACCGCTGTTTAAACTCAGTATGCAAAGCAGGGTTAATTGGAGACATCTATTTCCCTTCCTTCATCAGCTTTAATAGGATAAAAAATGAATCGACCTGTAGTTAAAACTCGACCGCAGAGAGCGACCAGCGCTTAAGAACCGTTTCCAAAATCGCTCATTACAGAAAAATGGCACCCACCGTGGGGCCGTTCAAGGTTAGATCTAGGCACGGTCTCCCTTTTGATACCACAGATTGGGGCTTCCGCCGGGGAACCCATTTTCTGTCAGAAACTTAGGATTCATACCTTTAAAGGTCTAGGATGTTTAGGACAAATATATATATACTGCTTTTCCTAATTGCTATACATGTTTATTTTTCTGCTAATGGGAATGCGTGTGATGCCGCATGTGGAAAGATTGAGTATACACTTAAGATAAGTAATGGCGACGAGGTCGACCATCAACCTCAGTGGAGGCTGACCAATGCAACCCATTCTCTCACCTAGACAATGGGCTGATTGTTAAGTCTGAGAAGCTGAGGAGCCAAACCCTTTCGTAGTGCGGAAACTATCGGGAATAGTTGTTACGCGATACTACCCTCATTTGAGGCTGGTGATCTATTCTCGGTGAATGGCACTTACTCTAAGATTGCTCTACAACTCGCTGGCGATTCGCTTGTTGTTTTGCTTTCCTGGGAGAAGCTGATGATAATGAGTACAGGTACAAAAATCACCCTAGTATAAACCTTTGGGAATGGGTAGAGCCTTGACTTCATGACAACGACCCTTTGACCCCATGTTTTTTCTATGTTTTTGTGTGCTGCATTCATGCATTCATTTAAAAAAACATTAAAACATTCAAAAAAAATTCTCTTCTAGTCTCTCTGTTTTTCGAATTAAACTAAGTCTGTGATTGCAAATATCAGAGAAAAGGATTGCACTAATGGATTTCGGTAGAAGGAGAACCCATACATATACCTTCAAGGTTCCGAAGTTAGAGGATTTGAGAAGGTTGGCGAGGATGATCACTAACCCTGAGGCTTTCAGAGCCAAGCACGAAGGTTTGCTACCACTATTAAGAGTCCATGTGATTGAGGGAATCATGGATGGGCTCATTCAGTTTTACGATCCGGTTTATCACTGTTTCACATTCCCGGATTACCAGCTAGCACCAATGCTGGAGGAGTATTTTCATCTGATTGATATACACATTACAGATCGAGCTCCATTTTCTGGACTGGAAGAAATTCCAAAGAATCAGATCATTGCAAGAGCAATTTATTTGGACGAGTATGAGGTCAGGACTCACATGACCGCTAAGGGTGGCATCCAAGGTTTGCCGGCCCAGTTCTTAACAAAGAAGGCCCTACATTTTTCCAGTATAGGAAACATCACTGCTTTTGAAAGCATCTTTGTCTTGCTCACCTACGGGTTATTTTTGTTTCCCAACATCAATAACTTCGTCGATATCAACTCCATTAAGGTTTTTCTCATTGGAAACCCTGTGCCGACTTTGCTCGCAGATGTGTATCATTCTGTACACTTAGGAAATTTGCACAGCGGAGGGGAGATCACATGTTGTGTACCTCTGCTTTATAAATGGTTTATCTCCCACTTGCCTAAGTCTGCTGCTTTTTGGGATTGTAAGAGTGCCTTACGTTGGTCGCAGAAGATCATGTCTCTTACCAACTCTGATATAGATTGGTGTAATAGGATCTATGATGGAATCAGAATCATTGATCATTGTGGAAACTTCCCCAACGTACCCCTCATAGGAACTAAAGGAGGAATCAACTACCATCCGGTATTGGTTCGCCGTCAATTTGGATACCCGATGAGACACGTCCCACGGGGTGTTCATCTGGAAGGTCTTTTCTTTAAGGAAGGAGAAAATGACAGAGCACTAAAGACGGAAATAGTGCACGCTTGGAAATAGGTTCATAAGAAAGGACGAGAGTCTCTAGGAAAACCAGACTGTGTCTTGGTGGAGCCTTATCTCCATTGGGTACAAACTAGAGCTCTCAAGCTAAAAATGGCTTATCCTCGTTACAGAATTCTTCCGCCAAAGGAATCTGTCATGTACTTCATGACTGAAACTGAAAAGCTTCAGGTTACTCTCAACAAAGTTCAAAAGGAGAGGAGGTCTTAGAAGAACAAGTACCGCACCCTCGACATAGAGTGCATCAAAATATAGCAATTACTAAAACAGAAAGATGCTTTGATTAAAATTTTGGAGCAACATACTGTAGAGAATCAAGAGGATCAAAGGAATTTGCTCACTCCTTTCACCTGGCAAAGGAATGACAACCCGACAACGGCCCAAGAGCCCCGGTCAAAGAAAAGGAAAGTACCAGAATCAGCACCCGATTTCTCTTCAGAGAGGACTCGGGACCCATTCGCTTAGGTTTCTGTTTCTGCACCTTGTAATCTACTGTATTTCCATTTCTGTAACCCTTTGAATTCAATAAAAAGGGGGTTCCCCACCGTTTGATATTTGCAATCTAATTGTCGAAGTTTATTTTGATTAAACCAAAAAACAATTAATATAATCATTGCATTCATCATTCTCACATCACGTATTCTTCTTCCCTACGAATCTCACGTTTGTGTCTCGGTTCTAGAGTCAAACTGTCTCATTCGTACAATACTCGGGCCAATCGTCAGAAAAAGATGGATGATCCTGAGGAAGAAAATAGAGAGTTGAAAGAAGAGATCGACGCTCTGAGAGAGGATATGAGAAAGCTTCGTAACGACATGCAAGCCATGGCAGAAGCTCAGCTACAAAGAACTGTGATCTCAGAGATCACCTCAATGCCCATTGTGGAGAAGTATGATCCTAGGTATCAAATACCAAAAGATCGTCCTTGGGGCATGCCTGTTAACTATATCCCGGAAGGATATGTTCCGCCGATCACTGAAGATCAGGGAATCACAACAGAAGCCGCTGGGCCTGAAGGTTACAAACTTCGGGAAAGCGAAGATGCCAGGGGCATACTGAAGACTCCTGAAGGTTACAAACTTCAGGAAACGCCAAGATTCGCTGCCGTAGTCATGGTACCACCCCCTGTGGTGCACACTGTCCCGGAAGGACAGATTCCACTGATACCTTCTGGTAAAAAGGAAACTATGTTCGACAGAATGGATGAATTCTAGGAGCAGTTCCTAGAAATGCAAAAGGAGCTGCAAGCCATTCGCAGTCAAGATTTATTTGGAAATGACGCCGTAGACCTCTGCTTGGTC